>CM054380.1:69965846-74965846 GCA_028858755.1 Ara ararauna
TCACCCAGCCTTTCCTGACAGCATCCCAGAGCAGAGTAACTCACTCACCCAGGCTATGGATATTTCTTGGAGACATGGGTGGGCATCTCCCTCTTGCCTAGGAACTGAAGGGATGCTCCTCAACATGGTGGTTTCACAGTACAAGCAGCTGCTGAGTATCAGGCAAGCCCCAACCGGTGTCTCCCCATTTTTCATGACAAATGAAGACACCAGGGTTGGGTTTTCTCAAAGATTTCCCCCCACTGCACCCCGGTCTTCCTAACCTCTTCAAACACAAGCATAGGCTGCATCTTCTGGGAGGGCTTTCAGGTGACTGCCAGACAAGTGACTTCATGTCCTTGCAGGTGTCAGAGAAGCAAAAACCTCTTTGTCTGACTCAGACATGGGCAATTTCAATGTATTTGAGTTCCTCTCGCTTGATACCTGTGAGATTAGATGGGGAAAGGTGCTTGGTCCAAGTCTCTCTGGGAGGTGGGACAACCAGAGTCAAAAAGGCGGGTGAGTGGCCATCCTGGGCCTGGGTGCTGGTGCCATCTGAGGGGACAGCGTGAAGGCAGTGCCACTCATGTCTCCCTGCGGCAGGACAGGGTGGCTCCACGAGGGTCCCTGAAGCCTCTTCCCTGTGCTCCAGTTCTCTCCACAGCACTCCCACCCCAGACGGGGCCAGCCAGACCCTGCGTATCCCAAGGGGGTGCCCATGTTTCCAAGAAGTGGATATCTTTCCCAAAAGAGGGGTGTCCCTTTATGGAAAAAGGGAAGTAGGGTATCTGCATCCCTGTTTTCTTGATTGGCTCTGAAAAACTAAACCCAGCTCCAAGCACTAAACCACCCCTCGTTCAGGCTTTCCCAGGCAGGCATTTTCTCAGTGCTGGGCTGCTAATGGAGACAGCAGGCTTCCCCCTCCCCGCTCTGCCCCCACCTACCCAGTCTTTGATCCCAGCAGCTCTGGAAGCTGAGCTTTGAAAACACAGTGATTTCACAGATGTGTTGATTAGGCAATGAAATTCCAAGAGGCAAATGACAACCCGGCTGCGCCGCCTGGCTCTGCAAGGCTGGAGCTCCCCGCCAGGAGATGTATTCTCATATATTTTTTGACACATCCAGGGTGTTGTATTATTAATAAAAAAGGCAGAAAGAACTTCTTAAGGGAAAATGACTTCCAAAGAAAATGCTCTTTTTTCCTTTCTATTTTTCTCTTCTCCCGTGGATCTGTAGCTTCCTTGAAGACAGCTCAGTCCTTTCTCTTTTTTGCAGAGCAAAAAATGAGGCATACATTTACCCTGGAGCAGGGACAGCCTCCTGGGCACAGAGAAAGACTCCAGGGATTTGTCTCCCTTAGCAGGCTGTTAATCAATGCTTCCAGTTTCATAGGAAAATGGATTTAATGGAAGATGGAGAGGGCAGTGAACTTTCATGGTTAATTCTACAAAAATATAACCCCAGCTTAGCAGTGCTGTGAGGACTGCATTGCCTCTTCTCCATCCAGCTGGGATAGGGAGTAGGACAGGCTGATGCGGCTGCCTCCACAGCAGTCGTGATGCCATACAGAGACTCCAAGTCTTTCTTATTCAAATACCCCATAATCCAGCTTCGAAAACCAACCTTCCCCCCCCCCCCCCCCCCCCCCGTATTAATAGCGCTGTGCTTTTCCTAAGTGCTCCTGACATTATTCTGAGTATATCAGCCCAGGGTGGGAGGTGTTTGGGGGCTGATTCATCTCAGTTTTGGCATTGGAAAAGCAGGGATTGCCCTCAGCAGGGGATAAGCTTGGGCAGCCTTGTGTTCCAAGCCAAGGGCAAGTGGAATGCTGAGTCCAGCCTGCCTGGCTAGTCACCACCACGGCGGTTGGCCTAGGCATGAAGGACCTTACCTACCCTTCTCTAGCTTGCATATTCAGAAATATCCAAACAGCCATGGTCTGGCTTCCAAACACTGAACAGAGGCAGACTCCGATAGCCTCTATCCCTGTGGACCTTCTTCCCCACTAGCACAGAATGGGTGAGATTACTTCTCTCTCAGTGTGCTGCCTCCTTTCCCTTGGTACTGCTTAAAAAGCACTCCAAAAATTAAAGGCTGATCAGCCCTTACATATGCAGCTCATTCTGCACCATGTGCCCCTTTGGGAAGGGAGTTTAACTGGTGAACTGCAGGAGGCGAGTTCTGTGTTCTCCAGCACCCATGCTGTGCCACTCCCTCCCACTGCTCCCATGCATGGAGGGGTCCCCAAAATGCTGGCAGCTCACCCCCCTGCAGTGTGGGGGATGCAGGCAGACGTGGAGCAGGAGGTGGGGATGTGCAGTGGGCACAGTGTGGGAGAAGGCCGAGCAGCCCATCCTTGACTACATTCCACTGCAGTATGATGCCGCTCTGGTCCTCCAGCTGGCTGTTCTCAGCCATCCCATCCCCATCCCTCAAGGAGCAGCTTGCAGGTGACATCTTTGACACCTCCAGCTCTATCTCTGCACATCGCAGCTTTTCATCTCTGGCAGCTAATAGCAGAGTGCTGGGGGAAGGGGACCATATGCCAGAGCAGCTCGTCTAAGGCACCTTTTTACTTATAACATCACATGCTCCCATAGCAAGAGAAAGGTTCTGACAGGCAGTTAGAGCGGTGGCCAGAGTATCTATCCCTCCCCATGATGTCCATGCTGTAAGTGATGCTTCTGCCTCTGTGCTGGTGGCAAGAGGCAGGGACAGGGAAAGAGCCGCCTCTGTTTGCAGTGACTCCACGAATAGCACAGGCTGGTGGCAGCCAGGAGCACGTGCTTTGCCAAAATCCAGTGACAGGAGTGCGGGGTAAGCAGCCACGGCAGCAGTGGAACAAAGGCAGCGGCTGAATCAATCCGCAGAAAGAGCCACCTTCCTTAGCTCTGCTGCCTGCTGGGTGTTTGCTGCAAGGAACGTCTGAATCACAGCAGCCTGGGGTAATTAGAGGATATGAAGCTCAGGTTCAGTTCAGCTCCAGGGAATCTCGCTCCCCTCCTCCCAAGGGACACTGCAGCTCCAAGGAGCTCTGTTGCTGTCCTAATTAATGATGCATGCTGTTAATGGCTGATCCTATAGTGAATGCAGATGTCAGTCGTGGTTCAGACAGCAGCAGCAAGGTGATGGGTTTGCCCATTGGAGGGGAGAAAGTCTCCTGACATCCTAGTCCTCCTCCAGAAGAGAGGAGGAATCCTAGGGAGGGCGGGAAGCTGAGCTGCCAGGTGATGCTGCCACCCTCTCCAGGTCCTGCTGCTCCTCACTGCTCCCTCCAGGAGCTAAATGGCATCCTGTCAGAGCCACGATTTCCAGTGGAGCTGGTGTCCAGAGCCTGGCTGCAGGGATGTGGCAGTGGCAGGAGGCTGCCCATGGGGGCTTGAGAAGCCCTGCAGAGCAATAATGACTGCTTTGTCATGGAGCTACCCTCAGGTGTTGGCCCATGAGCATCCATACCAGGGCCCAAACCCTCTCCTGGCCTTTTACTTGCAGCCTGACAGGCAGCCCAGCAGCTGTGACCCGGTCCATCTCTTGACGCACAGGAAAACATTGATCTGCGTCTTTCTCTGAACTGTATGGGAGTGCTGGGGGATTCCCACCCTGCTTCTGTTCTCCTTCTCCCAGATAACCTTTTCATAGCCTCCTGCTTTTCATGTTTGGACACCTTAACGCCATCAACAGTGAATGCTCTCACCTTTGCATGCGTGGAGCTCTCTGGGGACTGGAATCCACCAGAGCAGTTATTACAGAGTTCTCCAAGGGCTGTCCCCTTCCCTGCCCCTCTTGCCACTCCCCAACTCACTGGCCAGAGAGGAGGCAGGGGCATGCACATGTTTCGGTATGAGCCTCATTTTTAATGTGTTTATTTTTAGCTTGTTTTTGTGTCCCGTGGAGGATTCCACAGGAAATCCTGCAGCCATGGGACGATGCAGAGCTCAGGTTCCCGATTGTGTTACATACGTTAACAGAGATGTGATCTATACAGGGGTTTGTGAAAAGCAGCTATAAATACTTCCTCCAGCTGCACCAATATCCCCTCGTCTCCCTTCCCTGCACAGCACCTGTTGACGCTTGTGTACCCGGTTAAGATTAGCTGCTTCACAGTGAAGGGAAGGGAAGCCCTGCCTCCGGAGCCATCACTCCCTGCCCCGGCAGCAGCACCTGGCTGGTCCATGTCGAGAGGCCACTGGGGCTGTCAAAACCTGACCAGACCAAAGGGCTGGCTCCATCGGGAGAAGAGACTGAGGAACAGTTGGAAAGCAGCCGGCTCAAATGCAGGACCCCTCTGGGCTTGCTGGAATGAGTAATGCATGAAGGTTTGGCCTGTGTTTGTAGCACATGAAGACACTGAAGACACACATGTATGCGGTTGGGCTCATGGCATCCACACATGGGGGAGATGTTTGGGTTCTGTTGCCTACAAGAAGAGGGACTTCTCACCCATGAGAAATAGCTCTTGGTCTTCTCACAGGCTCTGAGCATCACGGGGGGAAGGTGCTGCACAGGATGCCCCAGCCTGAGCTAGTGCACGCCTGGAGGAAGCAAAGATCCCAGCCCCAGCTGGCATCCATGGTGGACACTGCTTGGCAAAATCCATCTCCGAGCTGTGCCTCTGGTTTTCCCATTCCCACGAGCTGATATTCCTGGCTGCTGGTGAGTCAATCCTTGGCCATGGCGTGCTCTGCTGCCCTGCATAAAGCCTCAGCCATCTGGGGAGCCCATAATATAGCGGTTGCAGACGGTGTTCCTCTTCCACACTGGGATGGAGCCAAGACTTTCTTAAAGGTTTGTTTATGCAAAAATCATCCAATTCATAAAGAGAGATTCCCTCACTTGCTGCTTTCTTCCCTACACAAGAAGCATTCTGTCCTTCTCTCTTGTCCCTCTCCCACTCCCCAGGTGACTCATTCCCCTTCACCAACTCAACTCAACCTCAGCAGGGGCAGGACTTGGCCACAGGATTCCTACTCCCTGTCTTCTTGATGGTGGAGAAACATGACCAGCCCAGCAAGAGCTGATCAGATATGTCCTCAGCCCACCGGCTCTGGATCAGGCTGCTGGTGGGAGCTGGCAAGCACTGGATGAAATTTGGCTTGGGATCCTGGTGGTCCATGTGAGTGTCGAACCCCTTTACACTCCCCTGGCCCTGGGTTTGCCTGGAGCCAGAAGAGCCGCCTGATCAACGTTCGGCTGAGCCTGAAACACTAAATACCTTGGCTTTCACAAGTGAGCTTACCCGTCAACTCCATCATGAGGCTTGGGCCTGGTGCAGTAGCTAGAAGGTGGATTCAGTTCAAAGTGAAGCAATCAGCAATTTATCCCATCACTTGGAAGCTCTTCTGTGATGCCCGCCTACACTCTGTCAGACTACTCTCTGAGTGTGCTGCATTCCCAGGCTGGCAGCTGCGTTTGTGCCACAGCCTCTTTGCTGGAGTTCAGGATTGACTGCGGGTCCAGCAAAGTCCTTCTGCCCAGGTAGACCCTGCTGAGATCCTGACACGAGTCCTGTACAAGACGTTTCAGACACGTGTTGTCAGTCACAGGCTGGGTGTGCAGTTCTGCTGTCACCATACCCCAGTATGTGCAGCTTGTGCAGACAGAATGGCAGATATCCTAGGAAAGACTTGTCATATAGGCACAGAGGGAAATGTGTGATCAAGCAGGCCCAGCTGTTGGAGGAGAAGGCAAAACCCTGGCTCAGGAGCAGAGGACAGTGGGCTTGGGAGTGAATTCAGTCTGTTTATGGAAACTTCAGATTCAAAGCCAAACCCTGCAGTGAAGCCCATCCTGGAGGAGCTGTCATCACACACCACTGGACACACGAGGGCTTCCCTGGTCCTCTGACTGCCCAGAGCTTCCTGGATCTGGAGGAGGTCTCAGCAGAAGGATTGGATGTAAGGATGGGGGGGAAGGAAGGAACAGCAGTATTTGCTCTCTCTGCCGTGCTCCTCCCAGGCTGTCGCTTTTGTCAGGGCTCCTGACAGCCCATTCAGCTGAAGTGCACTCACTCCGAAGATGTAATCCAGGGTTATGTAAGACTCCAGTACCTTTGGTGACTCACACGTTGTGTCCTGACACGCCGCTCCACAGCCGTTGTGTAACTTCACCGGGGAAGCATGTGGCGGCCGACCCTGAGGAAGGGATGGGGAGCTGCAGTGGGGATGGGGAGATGGGATGGGGATAGGGTCTACCCTCCTGTGGAAAGGCAATCCCACTGAAACACTATCCTATCCCTCTGGCATAGGGAGAGGAAGGATTCCTGCCGTAGGGGTGGCCCTGCAACCAGGGGGGCTGCTGGGGAAGTGAAAACTGTGAGATTCACTGGACTAGAAAATCTGTGGTTGGCATCCAGACCTGTGGTTTCCTCCGTTGTGTGCTTGTAGTGAAAGGTCTACTAGTGCTTGTAATGAAAGGGATTATGGTAGGAAGGGAGAAAAGGGGATATCTTCTTTCCTTGGCCTGGAAGCCATTCTCTGGCAGTGAAGGAGCCTGAGTTTTCTCTTATTTAAGCAGGGAAACATCAGGAAGGACTTTGCTGCTGGCAGTGGAGATACCAGCTGTCTCCCTGGCAGAAAAGGAGGATCAGGCCTTTGAGGAGTTCTTGGAGCTCACAGCAGATGTGCAGGGTAAGAGGCAGCCCATCTTGCAGCACCAAGAGGTGCAGGCACCCACGGGCAGCAGCAACATGGGGAGCAGGGCATTGTTCCCAGCACTGGAATGGAGATGAAGCAGCACGAGGGGGTCAGGATGGATAAACCCGTAGGGACAAATGGCACGTGGCTCTGCCTCTGCACACAATGCTGCAAAGGGGATTGTGTGTGCCTGTGTACTGGGGGGGAGCCTGCTCTGGCCCCTCGCAGCTGTCAGGCATGTTTCACCATCTCCTGGTACAGCATCACCAGCAGCACAGGGCATGGCAGGGGCCAGCAGGGCAGAGGGGACCTCACGCTGGCCTCATCTTCCCTCTTCATTCACAGTCTGCAGCTGCTGGAAGGACACAAGCCCACCTGGGCAGCTGTACCTTGGCTTTTTGTGTTGCTGTGGTGTGGTTTGGTTTGGTTCGGTTTGGGTTGGTTTGGTTTATCCCCCTGCCCATATTCTGCATTTCAATGTGTGTGCCACAAATGGAGCTCAAACACCTCAGCCCCCCAAGGCAGCGGATCTGCTGTAGATGTGGGTATGTTGGAGGAAGACTGAGCGTTGGCAAGTCAGCAGCAAACGTCTGCTCCTCTGAACCCACACTGCCGAGGAGGTTTGGACCTCATCCTGCCTATCACTCATGTCTCCCAAAGAAATCAGAAGCACTGATCAGCATGATGCAGGTTTGGGTGCTGCCTTGTGACTTCAGGGCCAGCTCATCAGTTGGGACAAGTCAGGGTAGCTGCACTGAAGGCAGACCAGATGAGCAGATATTTCCCTGACATCTTGCCAGCCCTTGATTTCTGTCCAGGGCTCCACACCTACCCCAGCCTACCTTCTGGTGCAGAAGTACTGGGTTTGAATCATGCAGAGGATTTGTAGCCTGGCTCATTAGCTCAACTGAAGGATAAAGTTAATGAAACTCCTCTTGCTCAGCCAAAGATCTGGTTCCCAGTGTTTAGTAGCTCTGCAATGGAGTGATAACATATTGGGGCTGCGTCTCGGCTTCATGACTCCACTTTTAGACTAGTGTAAAATCACAGTAACACAGACATCAGACTTATTATTTACGATACAGTTATACATTATACAGTTTTGCCCCCTCAGTCCACAGCTAGAAATCACCACTTCCCACATGTGGCATATGCCATGCTTTATTTTTAAAAAATTATTTCCATCTTTCAAAAAAGTAAAAGCAGAGCAAAAAGATGAATTTATGTGACCTGTTATTAAGTTATTAGATGCTTACAAGCCCACAAGACCATTCAAGCATTCAGCTTCCCAGGAAGGAGGGCAACTGAAACGTGCTTCAGAGCCAGATCCTTGCCTGGTGTAAAGCAGAAGACCCTGGCTCGAGCAGAAGCGCCTGCTCCCTGCGGCAGTCAGTTCCCAGAAGTAGCTCACCACACAGCCCGGCACTGGTGACGCTACAGGATGCCCATGGAAAGCAAGACAGTTATTTTCCCAGATTAATAAGGCAGAACGATCCACAAGTTGTGTTCTGATGGCTACAACCACACAGCCGCTGTGAACAGTCTGCAGGAACATGCCCTGCCTTTGCCCGCCCCGTGGGCTGCTCGGGCGCAGGATGTCTCCGTGGGCTGGCAGCTCTGCCTGCTGTCACACAGCCCGGGCTTCTCACTGTACAACCTGTCTCAGACACCTGCGCTTGCCAGGCTCCAATCTCTAACCCGGGCTGGCCCCCAATGTGCTGGCTGGCTGCCATGCTGGGAGAGCTCAGGCAAGGGTGAGGCTGGAGAATTACATGTTTTGTGTTTGACCTCTTGGGAAAGCTCTGGGATGGACATAGAGATGTGGGTATCCAGAGGGAATAGGAGTGGGAAAGTCTGATATAGAGGTGGGATGGACGAGGAGGGACAAGCTGGGATAAGGAGCTGCAGGAGAGGAAGAGATGGACCTCAGAAGACAAAAGGAGGAAAGAGGAGTCCCTTCTCCCCATTAGGACCTGTCCCTTCAGTGCCTTGGATGAACAAAAAATTCCCATCTGCATCTCTCCTGTGTCACCAGCTTAAACCTTCTGGTCCTACACCCCATGTCAGCTGGCACATTGTGGATGGCAGCCTTCCACTGTGACGAACACTCTGTTAGCTCCCATCACACTTTTGCCTAGAGGCCTTGGTGCTCTGTCTCTGCTGCTGGCCCCATCACCAAAGCATGGTGGGCCTGCTGGGGACCTCCAGTGTACTCCCTGCAACCCAGGAGTGCCCATGCAGAGGTAAACACGGGTGCAAGCAACCTTCAGAAAGTTGAGGTTACAGAGCTGCCGGTTAGGAGACAACCGAAGGAAGGCTGCCTCTGCATGTTCCTCCTTCCACTGTTTCCTCAAGGCTCCCCAGCCAGGCTCACCTCCACACACAAAATGGACAGTTCCCACCTGCAGAACAACAGCTAAGCAAAAATCCTGCTTGGAAACATACCTGAAGCAGCCCTGTGTGAGCCCTAAAGCAGTTTAACTGCTGAGCTTAAGGGAAATTACCCTGCTCTGCTGCGCTAATGCATTTATACTGCTCCTGGTAGAGGTTACCTGCTCTAACCCAGCTAACCACACAACACAGTCCTGTAAACAGCTCCAAGACTTCCCCCCCTCCACGCTGGCCAGAGTGTGGGCTCCATGCTGCCTTTACAGCTGATTGCACACAATTCCCTTGGACTTCAGCATCCAGGAGTTTTGCAGTCCCTTCACCTCCAGTGGCAAAGCAAAGGGGATTCCTCTCCCATGCACAGCTCTGTGCCCCCGGAGCAGGTCCTGTATGCCAGAGCTTCTGGAAAGGCAGTGTGCAGTTCTGTAATTAAAGCTTGGATCCCAATGTGCAAGTTCAGAGAAGCCACATGCCGGCTGCTTTACTTTGTAGCTTGAATAGCATTTCTTTAATGTAGGTGGGTTGTTTTTTGATCGGGGTTTTTTTCATGCATGCGAGAAACATAAATAGGACCTCATCTTTTATGCATTTTCTTGTGCCTTCCAGACCCAGAGCTCCTCTCCATCATTTGACATCGTTCCTTGTTTTGAAAGATGCACTTACTAGAAAAAGACACAAGGGTGTTTTCATTACAGTACATCACATTCACATACACAAAATATTAAAAGCAATATAACTGAACTCAAACCCAATGCAGTACTTTAGAAAATAGTACTAGTCTTTTCCCTAGGTTCACGTCAGAGAACGTGATAAATCCTTCTCTGTTATACATTACAGCCTCCATGGATTCCCAAGGGAAGTGTGCATCACACTTACAGAATCCAGACGGGTCTGTTATGGAAGGAGCAGAAGGTGGTTTCCTGTTATATGTATGCACATGCAGACGGACATAAACATATGGGTGTGCATGTATGGATGCTTACACAGCATTTGTCAGTGCTGCTGCGGCGCATTGGCTGTGTCTGCCCCACACTGCTACCTGCTGAGGACAGAGTGCATTTCCCAAGTCCTCTCTCAGTTTGTGCTGGGTCTTCTGAAAAAAGCCCTGGGAGAGATCCTGAAGTCCAAGGGCACAATGCCATGGAGGGGGTGATGGGACATGGCAGCGGATGGCAAACATGGAGCAAACACAGCACTACGGAAACAACACATTTTCATCTAATGGGCAGACCCATTGAAGGAGCCCTTTAATGTCCGCCAAGCATCCCCACTCAACTCATGGCAGTCAGACTTCAGCCCCAGGTGAGCCCAGGCTTGCTCTCAGGTGATTCTGAGAGGTGATGCTTCAGAGCTTCAGCAATGTCCCTTGGGGACAAGTGCCATAGCAAGTCATCTGCTTCACATAAGGAGGCAGAATGGTTTTCCTCCTCTTAAAGGGTGTCACAGGGGCTCATCCCCCCAGTAACCAACTGCAATATTCACTGAAGCCAGGTAGTATTAGGAAACAAGGACTCAAACCATACAGGGCCATATGCAGCATGGGACCTAATATGGCCTCTCAGTTCGCTCCTCCTTTTGAGAGGAGCAGGTTTACTCAAAAGGAAAATTCTCCCAGGGTTAGCGCCTACATATTTTTCCATCCACTAGCTCTTTCCCCATCCCTCAGATCTGTACGTTTTTCCAGTCTGTCAGATCTTCCTTTGAGTCCCACACGTGTTGTTCCCTTCCTCCTCTCCCCTGGGAAGCTTCCCACTGCCCACCTAGCCCCAGCCCCTCTGATGCTATCCTTCCTTTCCCCTCCCAGGGCAAGGCAGCATGAAACAGCACTGCTCCCATCTCCCTGCTTACTGGGGTTGAAACCATTTCACCTGCTAATGTAGAAACACTAAAGTGCTTTCAGTGAAAGCTCTTTGAGAAATATTAGCAAGCACTTACTGAATCTTTAAAAATCTGCCCAGTCCTCTCCATTCTGCTGGTTTCCAGAAGGAGGAACCTTGACTTTGTTCAATAAGCCTTAAAGAAGTTTTATATTAAAAATTATTGGTGGCTTTTTTCCATGGGTGTTTTGCTCCTCTCTTCCTTTTTTTTCATCTTGCTACTGAAAAAAGGGGTAAATGAAAAAGGTTCCTAACGCATCCAAAGTCACACCCCCACATTTTTCTTCAACATTATTTGCTTTTCAGAATCAGACTGAAAACCCTGTAATTACTGTGAGAGTTTTAAAACAAATTTAAAGGGTTGACTCCTCAAAGTCCACGCGGCTCAAGCTTCAGTAGCCATGAAAGAAAGTAAAACCAGAACCAACAGAAACTATGAAAATCCTTTTATGGGCAGAAAATCTTAATGGGAGAAATGTTAAAGGTGTTAATAGTACCAACGCCAGATTCAGCATCTCCTATAAATGGGGAAGGGAATGTTACTGTTGGCAACCTCAGGCAATGACAGGAATTATTTATTAGCTCAATGAGAGTCTGTATTTGCACGGGTAAATCCTGCCAGCAAGACTTATCCCTCTGCTGCCAGACTAGTAAAGAGGCCAAGGAGAAGGTAGATGGCAAAGAGGGTATGCAGTGAGGGCAGGGCAGGGGTGCAGAGCCCCCAGAGCAGCAGTCTCCAGGCAAGAGGGTTCCTATGGCTGCCTGCGTGTTCTGCGCCCAGCAGCGGCCACTCCAGTGGTGTTTCTATGAATAGTGAAAAGAGACTTTGGTCAAACAAGTCCCAGGAGAAGTATCATGCTAGAAAAGGGAAGGGCAAAAGGGAAGAAAAGCAATGAATGGTAATTAATGTCATATAGTTGTAGTTAGACATTTGCTTGTAAATCATGTGACGCTGTATAACATGTGGAAAGACAATTGATGCAAGCTATTCAAAGGGAAACTCCAGGATACATGGAGAAAACTCTTCAGCTGTACGCCGCAGGCTGAATTTTCTCAACAGAGAATACCTGCACCGTGCACAGACTTCACTGCCAAAAGGGACTATTCATTTATTAGGTTTATATAGCACTGGGCACTTCTAGCAAGTCATACAAAGCTATGTGATTCATACAGAGCGCAGACTTAATCCCAAAATGCTTATTGTCATCAGTGAAAAAAAGGCTAAGCTGTGACTGGCACTCTTGGCTGGGAAGAATCAGAGACAGTGCCCTTACTATTCTGGGCTGAAGATGTCCTGTTCCTCCAAAGCCTGAGCTGGGAGCATGTCCTCCCCGCAGGGAGTGCCAGCCAGGCTCATGCAGAGGCAGCCAGGAAGAACCTAGAGCTCACCAGCAATTTCAGGTACCTGTTCAGATAAACACAGATGCAGATGAATACAGGAGTTGAGGTTATTATCTGTGTGTTTGAAATTAAATTAATACAGTCCTAGTTCCTGCTTTTTATTTTGATACTATTAAAATACTCCTAATTAATTTTGTTCTTCTACACATCTTGAAAACTGCCCTATGCTTAGATGATAAAACATCCTCTCTCTCTCCAAAAGTGTTTTTATGGTCTTATGTGAATTCTAATCAGTACTGGGGCAACAGCATTAATGTGGAATTTTTCCAATTCAATTTGAAGCTACTGACCTTCTAGCAGATATTTTCAAACCAGCAACTCATCTTTTGCTATTAAACAAGCCCAAATATCTTATCTGTCATCTCCTTGATGTTCTGAAACAAACAAACAAAAAGTGATGATATTAGTACACATCTACAGTAACAGTAATAAATATGGCACTGTTTGTCCATCTCCTGGGTTTCAGTCATTGTTTGAGGAGAATGGAAGGCAAAAGGTAGTTTACCACTAGAACAAAGGTGCTGTGAAGCACCATGCTGGGAACCATACATAAAACCCATCTGTGCTGTGCACCCCTCTGGCTGGTCTTCTATAAATCCTCTTTTTTAAATCATCCATGCATTTAAAAAAGGCCCTTTTTAGGCATAGTTGTGTAGGTTGTGATATAGAAACTCAAAAAAACCATGCAAATGAAATATTTCTTCCCATGCTTTTGCAAAGGTAGTTTATGATTGTAGAGTTAATTCATTGTTCAAAACCCCTTTTTTCAGTGGCATATATAATGCAGCTGGCTTTGTCAGGCTGATTAGCAAGGATGTTTTCAATGTACAAGCACAGTACGACAGCTGTGTGTGATCCCCACTAACTTTCTGGAGAGTGGGGAAGCTCTGAAGGAAAGCAGATGTTGGGAAAGATTTTGGAAAAGGTAGAGAGAAAGATCTAAGTATTTATAGGCTTGTCTCCTGACACGAGTCCCAGCAGTAAAATGGAATGACTCACATGGATCTAGATTAACAAAGAATTAAAGGAGGGAGATATAATTAATGCCAATCAACAGGAGTTTATGGGAAGAGACCCTTTCAAACTGACTGGTTATCTTTCACCAAAGAGATTACAAGATTGAGTGATACATGCAACGAAGCTGATGCAAAACTCCTGGACTTCTTTAAGGCCTTCAACTTGTTGCAGCAGGACATGTTGATTAAGAAACCGGAACAATATAAACCCAACGTGACACATATAAAATGGTTGTCAAACTAATCATCCCTGACACAGCACCACAGTGTTCCTGGAAGGGCGCTTGGGCACCACGGGCAGCAGGCACTGCTCCCTGGGTGCCACCCTGGGATGTTTGGCTCAGTGTCCCCTTCTAACCACTTATCCATCCCTCAGTCCTTGCACCCTTTCCCTTTGCCTGCTGGCAGACCCTGGTTATCAGCTGGCTATTGGTCCAAGTTGTTTATTTTCCCTCTAGCCCTTTCCCACCCTGGGATGGCTAGTGCATGGTGTGAATTTTCAAGGTGGCATTTACTTATCAACAATTTTTAACAGAAAAAAATGTTCCTATAACCCTGCTCAGTCAGTTATTTATCTGCGCCAACTGGTATTTTATCAAGATCTATCAATAAACAAAAGGATTACTACTGAGTTCTGCAGATGACTCTATCAATAAACAAAAGGATTACTACTGAGTTCTGCAGATGACACCAAGACAGAGAGAAGAGGTGGAAATTAAAGAATGTGCCACTGGTGCGGAGCAAACCAGTTTGCAAAATTGCATTTGGGTAAACAATGCATGTTTGAGTATGACCCAAGTTAAAAACCATACTGTAGGAATAATAAAGCATAGTTTTAACACAGGGGATACGTGCATGGAGGGGAAGGGTCTGAGATACTGAAAAAGGCAAGAGAGTCACAGCTGAACCTGAGTTTCCAGACTTCACAGTTACAGTATCTGAGAGGGATAAACAGCTTCTTAAATGTGGCATCAGCAAAATAAGCTGTATTACGTCTGTATTTGGGTTTAATGTTATTACAGATGGAATACCACATTCATGCCTGGTACAGGCAGCACCAACCAACAGATAAGGTGGAGATGAAATACGGAAAACACGCACAGTAGCACTTACAAATTGGAATAGGATACCTTTTGGTGACAGACTGCAAGATTTCAATCTCTTCAGTCTCTTAAAGAGATGGCTGTGGGATGAGCTGAGTTCTGGTTGGGAGTAAAAGTTTGATCATCCACAACACAAAAGCAGGAGAGATCCCATAGCTGGGAGCTCTCATCAGTAGGCCTGTCCAGAGCAGAAGCAAGGGTTTCCAACAGTGATGGGGAGCAATCACATGGGCAGTTTCCCTGGATTGCTCACAGATTCCTTGCCTCTGGGAATATTTAAATGAAAGATACAATCTAAATCAAACAGAAGTTACTTTAGGGAAATCCACACAGAGGGACTTCAGGGCTTGGTTCTGCCAAAGCTTTGGAGACCATACGAATTTATTTCACCACTATAAAACAGTTGCTTCCTATAAACACTCAGGCACACCAGTTACTAATTTGTGCTTGAAAACATTACGTCTGCTAGAATCATCTTTTCTTTTCCCATCCTTGTGAATCAAGTCTTTAATTCAGTACCAGCCACTCAGGAAATTATGTGGGAGGAACAGTAACATACCTGGCTTAGATGGCAAGGAATCCAAAATGATTTATGTTTAAGATGCAGCTCTCATAGGGTCATGCACTAGTAGGAATGGAAGAGGCTTGTTACAAAACACTTACTTTAGCTTCAAACGTATGGAGTCAAATTCAGAGCTAGCTAGCATCACCACCAACTGGCTACTTGTCCTTTGTAACCTACAAGGCATCAGGTTTATGTAAAACTAAGGAGACATTTTGAATTCTCTCACTTCTTTAAACACTGACCTTGTGCCAACAAATGACAGCAATGCTCTCAGCTGGCTCTCCAGAGCAGTGCGATTCTGTCCCAGAGCCTGTGATCCGCATATGCATTTGCATCAACTGGTGGTGGAATTAGTGCAGCTCGGGCACTTGATAGTGATCCCATCACAAAGGTTCATGTCTCATGCTCCATGCCACGTGGCTCTGCAGGCAAAGCACAGTGTGCTTGGCCTTACAGGTAAGGAATTAAATGAGACATACAGACCAGGAACCACCACTGTTTGCTCCTGTTTTCTCACAGTCACAGTCCAACACCTGAATCTCTCCAATCCATGAGGAATGCAGAGCAATTGTGCCGCCACAGCCACTCTGCTGTCGCTGGGGACTTGCTCTTTTCTTGTACGGAAAAGCAAGTCAGGAATTTAAATAGGGACAGATCAAAGGAAGAAGTCAACACACACAAAATTTTCTTCCACTTTCAGATCTCCGTCTCTGCAGGACATGAAGCCGAGCACAAAAACCTTTTCTCCTTATGTTGTTTTCTCTGACATTGAAATCACATTTCACTCTGGCCTTACAGTGGGTTGCACTTGGGCCTCATTATAACTGAGCACGGTCCATTGATTCAGGCTTCAGACAGTAATCAGTCCTTTTCTATCAATAGCTTTGCCATTGCCATTTTCAAAATTGCACACTTCCTCCTACTATAAAACACTGTTAAGATAATGTGTTCTGTGGAAGCTGCAATTTTAAAAACAAATACAAAAATGATTTCAAACCAAAGTAATTAGTTTTAAAGACAACACTGAAGCCGAAACAGCCCTGGAAATCTTCCACTGATCGGGATTATCACAGAATTTCTACAAAAAAACCCCAACAGTAATGTGTCAGAATAATAATGCACAAATAGTGGTGACAGCTCTATGGAGGTAACGCATCTTAAAATGTGTTTTGTAAAGGCTTACAGAAACACCAAGAAGTTGCACCAGAGCTAACAATTATCAGCCTAAACTAATATATTTGTATAAACTAAAATGATTTAGTATTTGGGCAGATTCCCAGCAGGTGTATACTGTCATAGCTGCTGTGTACAATGAGGCAGCTGTAACAGTTACATTAGCTGATTCTTTACTTGCCTCTACCAGAGGATGTCTTTGAGACCCCAGCCTTTAAAGTGAGGTGAGTGGAACAGAAATTCCTCAGTCAGTTTTTCATTTGCAATCCTTCTTCCAGAATGAAGACTCAAAATACATGCATCAGAATACATTAAAATCAATCCTTATGTTTTGTCCAGCAACTGTAATCAATTCCAATATATTTTTCTGCTCTGATTGCAAACGCTGTTGACATCAGGGTCTGCTCTGTCTGTACAATGCAGTGTTAGAGCGATCCTGGACTTTTAATGTCCAAAAAAAAAAAATCTAAATTCTTCCACACAAGGATGCTATTTTGTATCATATTGTCTTCTGTTTGCAGCGACAGCCAAACCAGTGACATAAAAAGGCACCATAACTAGCAGATCTGCTTCCTGTGTCTTTGACTCATACTCTCCAACTCTACTGGCAAAACCAAGTTTTTACAACTGCTAACACTGTAGACAGTACAGCTCAAAGCACAAGTTGCAGCCTATTCTGGATAACACACAAACGTCGTCATCTAAGTCCCACGTACAAAATCACTATCACCAGCAATAGGACAAGAATCAGAAAGCATAACTCTGTTATCATACTGTTTTCTGAGTATTCAGAGCATTTAGATAGGAAAAAATCACCTTCCGATTTGTGCATGCAGCTTAAGTAGCATCTGATAACATTGCAGAATATTTATGGACAACAAAGAAACAGGAAACCTATGCGATCAGTTTCTTTACTATGGCCCAATTTCTAAGAAGAAAATTAATACACTTGAAACTCATCTGTTTAAATGGGAGAAACAGAATATAGCAACAATGAAATATAATAGACAGTACCTGCTATGCAGTTTGCCATTCCCTGTGCAAGCTCTGCTACACAGAAAAAATAGCACTAATCAATGTTGTCATTTATTGGCAATAAAACAGCAAAGTCAACTGCTCCTATTTTTGTAGTCTCGATAATTTCTTCTAAATTCTTGCTTCAAAATCACTTTGCCAGTCAGAAATGTGACTCTAAAAGACACACACACTCCTGCCCCACAATTCCCCTTCACCCGCACCCTTCCCCAGCCCCTTTTAATTTGGACTGTATTAAATGTGGGCTTTATTGAGGGCAATAATGGAACTCCTATTGTATCAACTAGCCTAGGATTTTTACCTAACTACCCACCAGATTTTATCTGAGTGACTGCTGCTTCCATGGAACAGCAAAACAAGTATCTGTAACACAGTGCTTAGTTTACTTCAATACCTCTTCACGCTCATGCACAGGACCTTCACAGATCTCAGCTTTGCCAGGGTTTGGGACAAGCAAACCCATAGGTGCAAACAGCACTACTGTGCGGGGTGTGCTGCGCATTACTAACCGGCTCCAACGACTGCAGTTCAACCTCATGCTGGCAGGAGTGTTCACCAGCGCAGGGTGAGGGCATAAGTCAATTACAGCTTTTTACAAACACACTGTAAAGAACATATTCTACTGGCAACAGAAAAGAAAGAGATGGAGCAGCAGCCCTGTGGCAAAAGCAGAGCCAGGAGATCTGGATACTTTTCCTGGCTTTGCTTCAGACTTTGTGATTGACCTTGGCAAGCCAGATAGAGGCAAATCCCATCCCCTTCTCCATGCAAAGGGTCCTGCCTGTTACTCAGATAGAGTGGCTCTGCTATGTGTATGCGCCACCTGAGCATATACACACCTGGACAGATGTATGTATGCAAGCACAGAAATATGGATCATTTGCACAAGAGGTGAGAATTCAAATCCAAAATTCCTGTTGTTGACACAGAGCAAGGCACTAGCTTCATTTAAGAGTGAGGAAGATAAAACACCATGCCAGTCCTTTGGTTTCCTTCTGCAAGTCAGGTGTTGCAAAGCATCTTGTAGTCCTGATGATGAAGTAACAGACGAACTTATTTACTGGGTAGTGTTCAAAGTCTATCCTTGCTCATGCCTCTAAAAGCAAGGTAAATATTACTTACACTGTAGAATAGAGTTCAAGGCATGAAGTTTGTGAGATAAACTACAGTTTATAAAGTTTAGTTTATCTGACTTTCTAGGCTAGATCTAGGCTGCCAGATCCCCAGAGATGACAAGTTTCTCCAAATCCCACCACTTCTAGCATATTTTTTTTTCCCACAGAGGTTCATATTCTCTTTGTAATACACAGATTTGTTTCTAAAACACCCGTATACTGAATGCACACAAATTACTTTCTTGCTTTTAATTCCTAACTAGATCTACTTACACCTATACTGAGATCTTCCTTGTACACTTAAAAATGATTTTGCAGAGTAACTACTGGACATGGTAAGCGTGTTTTGATACTCCTGGGTTCCACCCTCCTCCACCAAATCACACAAGGAACCAGCTGTTACGAAAACGCAGTGCTTGAACGCGGTACCGGCGCCTGCCTGCGCCAGGTGAGCTCTGCCAACACCAGCCCCAGCCCCCGAACGGCGTGCGAGCTCCAGTCTGTACCACACATCATCCCCTAGGGTGGCGAAGTCAAGAAAAGGGAGGGCATGCTTTGACAGAAGGCGACCTCAGCACCGAACCCTGACCACCGCTGTACAGCAGACACGTTTCTGGATTCCACGCTCGTGTTCCTGCTGCTGGCTGTGAGCGGGCAGAAGGGTCTGTCCCGTGTTCCTTCTCCACAGATGCTGCCGTTTCTCCACCCGCTCGCAGCGGCTTCACCCCCTGTGCCCCACGGTGCTCCCCAACACCCCACCTCCCTGCCCCAGCTCACACCGTTTCTCCCCTCACTCCCGGCCCGGCCGCAGCAGGGGTCTCGTCGCCCCCCAAGGCCCGCGTAGGAGACACCCTACACACCCTACTCCCTCCTTCATGCCGCGCCGGGGCTGCTCCGGGAGGCGAAGGACAACTGAGCCATGCCCCCACAGCGCCAGGCGGAGCCCCGGGGACGGTAGGTGTCCCGCCGACCCACCCCGGGGGACGGGGCGGGGGGAGGGATCGTCACACGAAGAACGGCTCTGCCCGCCCGCCGCTGCCCGCCCCACACCCTGCCCCGGCGCGGCCCCTGGCAGCTACCCGCCGGCGCCGGCCTCCCCGGCGCGGCCCCTTCCGGTTCACGTCTGAGCTAGGCTCGCGCGGAGGAAGCCGGGCGGCCATCTTGGCTCGTCCGGGAGCGGCGGAGGGGCGGGGGGCAGGCAGGCGAGCGTAACGGGCGGGCACCAGGCTTCCCCAGCCCGGCCGCGGCCCGCGGGGTGCCGGCCTTCCGGAGACTGGGGCGGGCGGGTAGAGACGGGCCGGGATGCGAGCGGCGGCCCGGTGAAGAGGGGCTGCGGCGGGGAAGGAGAGGGGAGTCCCCTCGGCGGCGGGCCTGCGCTGGCTGCCGTGCCCCGGGCCGCAGCGGAGAGGGGCCGGCGAGAGAAGCCGGGCTGCGCAGCGAAGCCCTGCCGCCTCCTCCCCGCCCGCCCTGCGTTTCCCCCTACGGAGCCGCTCCCTCGCCGCCTCCCTTCCCCTGGCTCCATCCCTCCTCGGTTGATGAGGCGCTCCCCTTCCCGCTGCTGACCCTGCGGACCCCGGCCTGGACGTAGGATGAGCTCGGAGGGGGCGAGGCCGCACGGCTCCCCGAGGAGGATCTAGCTCGGGAGTGAGGCGCCGCCAAAGGGTGGGGGGCGCCGACGCGACGCCGCCCCCCGCCAGCCGCCTCGTCCTTCATGGTGGCTCCCTGCGACCACCATCTCCGAGCAGACGCGCAGCCCGGCCCTGGGGGCCCGTGTGTGTCTGTACGCACCGCCTTCGCGGCCGCCCGAGTGAAGTAAAATGTCCACTCGGACTCCATTGCCCACGGTGAACGAGCGCGACACCGAGAACGTGAGTACCGTCGACCGCGGGGGAACTGGCCCAGGCACCCTCCCCGGGGGGAGATGGACCCCGGGCAGCCAGGGGCATCGCCCTGCGGAGGGCTGGCATTAACCTTGCCGCTTGGGCTCTTCCCAAATAACCGGTTTATTTAAAATGATTTTTAAACACCCTCACCCACAGCACGGTTCGCCGATTTAGTAGCATTTGCGGGCATCCCTCCCCCAAACCCGATGTCCCCTTTCTGACGCTTTATTCGAGTGTATCTCGGTGGCGAGGATCGGATTTGTTATGTTGGTAACGGGAAGAGAAGATCCGCAGTGGGGAGCGGGGTCCCGGTGGGTTGCTGTCGTATAATATGCAAACTTACTGCTAAAAGCTGCCGAATAAACCTCTGGTAAACAGAAGGTAAAAATTCAGCTTTGGTAGGGTGGGCTAGGTGACCCAGATAATGGGCCTCTTCCCTGCTTAATTTGCAGGGTTCTCGTTGATAATGACGCTGTTAGGCTAGTCACCTGTTCAGATGACATTAAAAGGGTTTCTTTATTGGATCTATTCTCCAGACAAGGGGGTCTGTTTACCCCTCCCCCCCTTTTTTTTTTCCTTGACAAAGCCACTGTTTAGGAATTGACACTTTATTCACAAGATTGAGTCAAACAGTGTATTACTAATCACACAGGTCGTATGCTAAAGGAAAGGGAGAAAAACAAAAGTCTTACCACATGAGCAGAGAGCCACAAACGAAGCTCAGTAGGAGACTCCCTTTCTGCAGATAGGAAACGTATTTCTTTTAAGTTAAAACTGACTTGATCCCCATATATGCTGTCTAACCGTTTTTGTTTATAGGCTCTGACATGGTCCTAAATGATAAACAGAAGGGAGTTGTCACTCACTGTAGTCTAAAATGAGTTGATCAGTGAACTTTGTATTCAGCTTTCTGTAGAGGTTATCTGATATTCTTTAGGAGGCAGATGCTAAGCTTGACAGAGGAGGCTTTTTTATGAGGGCTTCTTATGTTTTGGACTGGCATAAAAAGTGGAAACCTTGGTTAAAGATCAGGAAAAACTGTTGGATTGTTCCAGACCATAAATAGTCTGAGAAAAGTGATGGTAGCCCCATTGTTTAAAACAAGACCAGACAAAGCGTTAGGAAACATGCTGCATGGAACAATTACTGCATTACTAGGGATTTAGATTTTATTGACATAATAGGCACTTCGAACTTCTGTGATCTTTATTTGTTTTAGCACTAGATGCAACCTGCAGGCTAAAGGCTCTATTGAGTAAAAAGCTAACTAAGCATATTTGGTTGTAAAATCTCAATGAGCTTCCTGCCTTGTGGAAGAAAATAATTAAAATATTATGCAGCCCTTCCTATGCCATGGGGAGAGTTGAAGTTGTAGCATACACTACAAAATACTATACACAGTTTATTTGGATAATTGTTCTGGTCTGTAAGCAGACCTGACTGAGGTTTTCAAGCTCCATGTGTATATGTAGAGGCCACCCAGTAAATCATTTTAGAAAGCATTCAGATAAGGTTCTCTAATTAATTCAAACTCTACCCTGGATAACTTAACGGTGGAAAGACTTAGTATGTGCTCAAGGAAATACATTATTCACAAGCTGTGTGTTCTAGCACTTGAAGTTAGATTTTTTTACATGTCTTCCACTTAAGGCACATTGTTCTCACTTCAAAATACTGGTCTAACACTTCCCTTTTGTAGTCTTTATAATTTAACATACATGGATTGTCATGCTTGCAGATGGATTGCCTTAGGTTTAGATTAAGGCATATTTTTCAACTGCTGTAATCTGGGTTGGTGACCACAGACGTACCTGTAGGTAGTGATATTGACAGGGAGTGATTAATCCGAGTACTTGCCCAGTCCACTGAGCCAACACCCTCCACCCCCCCCACCCCCCGTAAAATATTGTATCCTCCAGGAAGCTGTCTCTGATATTCTGGCTCTCTAGAAATTCACCAAAACATGTTCTGTTCAGCCTTGCTTGAAACTAAATTTAAATCTGACATTTAGTCTCTCTGAATTACCCCTACAGCTGTGAATGCCAGGTCTCTTTTTTTTTTTAATACCAAATGTAACAATTTTCATACTTCAGTTAACTGTTCTGCCACCCCAGAGATCAATGGATGTATTGTGTTGACAGGTAAATTGAGCTCTTGATTCTCTTTCACATGAGAGAAGTCTAATTAGTTAATATTCATAGTACTCTCTGAAGGTTCCTTGGGAGGAGGCTTAAGAGGTGCCAAGGTATTTGGGCCATGGTTGTGGACCCCTTTAGTGCCTTCTCTCTGCTTGGAAGGTTACCACTGCTGACAAAGGCTTGGCTGGTGTTGAATCTGGTCGAAGCATGCTGATCATAGCTTATCCATGCCTATACTTGCAGTTTTGAAAATGAAGTTAGCCTCCAGAATGACAGTGAGCGTAAACTATCATTGTCTGTGCTTGCAGTTAACCACGTTCAGCGGTTGGCAGCTCCTGTTGAATAGAGAAGGTCTAATTGTCAGTACTTGATTGTTTTTTCTAAGGCAGTGTATACCACTTCTGAGACATGTACTGCTGAAGTGGAAATACTGTTGCTGTGACTTTCCCCAAAAGCCACTCAACAGCTATCAGGCTTTCAGTGCCTTTGAGATTAAAGAATTTGGCTCCGAGTCACCTGGTTTTGAGAGGAAAGGCGTCCCAGATGATCTGTGGTCATAGGAACTTCACACTTGGACAGTTGGAAGCTGGCTGTTGGCCTGTGATGAGCTGGCTTCTCGCTGGAAAGATAGAGCAGCTCTTCTCTGGCCACATCTTGTGTAGCAATGGCTGCCAGCTGCGTAGGGTACAGAAGTGAATGAGGGGATGAGATCTTTTCTGTCTTATTCAAAATTATGTCCTGCCTGTGGGAGAAAAAGCAACAGAAGCAGTGGAAACCTCCTTTATCCAAAACTGGGGGACAAGGTAGACACAGAAGAAGGATCTTTAGGTGGCAGAAGGAGTAAACCTGTTTACTAGTGATTAGGAGGGAGAGAAGATGGAGGAGGGAGGAGTGTGGAAATGTAATGGGAAAAGAAGATAGACAGTAGGAAACCAAAGATGCTGGGAACAGGGAAATGTGTATATGGCAGTATGGAGGACAACCAGTGGCAAAGAAATAGGAACAGGAGGAACAAGATTGTGGGGAATAGGACAAATATTAATTAAAAAGAATTCCCAAAGAGTGGGAAGATGAAGATGGAAACAAGGAAATACAGGTGGTATGGAGGCTGGTAGGCTTTTTTAAGGTTTTTATAGAAAAAAAAATCTTTGAACAGTTTGATTTACACCTGTTCATTGCACAGGTGTTGTTGTTTTTTTGGGGAGGGGAAAAAGGTAACTGTTTCGAATGTGTTGTACCGCAGGCCGACCTGAATTAAAAAATTAAGTAATTTGAGGAAAAGCAATGCTAAAATGTGCTCTTACCACCATGACTGTGCCTAATGTGAAAAATTTGCTATTGAAAAATGTCAGTGTGATGGTAACTGTGCTTGTACAAGCCTGTACAAAAGGATTCTGTGCAGCAGAAATATCTAATTTTTTTACTTTAAAAAGGATAGTAAGGTCAGGGTTAGATTCAAAAATTTACTTTTAAGATACTGTGAAGGTTAGTGTGGTACATCTTGGTTTATTAGCAATTAGCTATGAAGTACATTAGAGCTTTTGCAGACAATATGCAGTCTTGCATTATTCTATATATTATTTATCAGTCTTCTCCTATTACAAATACATCTGTAATCGGAATGCTTTCTCCCATAGAGTAAAATCCTTTTTGGGTTTTGTTGGGGTTTTGTTTGTTTTTAAAGAAGGAGCTGAGGAGTAAAGTATGCCTGTTGCAAGAGTTCTGCTAGGATTTTCTTCTGCAGGGACCATCTACATTCTTCCGTATTTTTCACCAGTTATCTTAAGTATTCTGGTTTGAAATAAATTAGGTGAAGGTGGCAAGATAACGAAAAATGAAACATGTTTTAGGAATTCATCTAGGATGTATTTTTTAATTTCAAAGTTTCACAGACTGGGAAAATGCTTTTTCTGCATTTCTTACTGGTTGGGATACCTGATAGGTCTGGTTCTCAAAAAAATACCTAATTAGCTTGTGTGACATTGCAAGTATATTCACATTTAGAAGTGAGAAGTTTCATTCTTCAGCTCAGCTAGGTAGGCTGTGCCTTGTTTAATCATTTGGGTTTACTGTCAGCTTGAAGTGATGGGAGCTGCTTAGGGGTATCAGCCTTGGCTCCCCTCCTGCAGCTTGTGCCAGCACTGATTACTGCAGGGCTGTAGGACAAGTCTGGACAATGCTCTGATTTGACTGAAATGAACCCCCCCAAAAAAATGGATTTATACCCATTCTCTGTGGCTGCAAATACACAGAGGAGAGGATGGGAATATCCAATTCAGGTGGGGAAGGCTACACATGAGTCTTACTATTTTTGTTTTGGTTTGATTTATGCCAGTCATAACACAGCACTCTAGGGCTCAGATAACTTGCATTCTGCCGCAACTACGGAGATACATAACTGCAGTGGAGCACTTTTCACAAATTACGGTGTTCTGCTTCTGCAACAAACTTCTTTTCCTTGTTTACATGATTCCAGTAACTTGGAAAAACTAAGCTACAAGCCCTTGCTCCAGTAGTTGTTAAAAAGTCAGACTTATTTCATGTATTTTATTAGTGCTGCTGAACATGTCTTGAATTGTGGCCTTAGAAGTATCAGTCTGAAAAACAGAACACGGCTATAGAAATTATGGAAAGAAAATAAACAAGAGGAGATACGGGGTTTAGTACACTAAACTTGGTAGACATTGTCCTAGGCTTTTTTAGCCACTCACCTAATATCCTTACCTGCTCAATTCTCCATTTTAATTCTAGTCAAAAGACATATTTTTGTTGATGCAAGCGGACAATTCCTGTTGGCTACTTGTCTCAGGTGACTCAAGTCAAAGGAATTCTAAGAGTGGAGGCATTTGTCTCTCCAGATCTCCCTTTCATATGATATGTAAGTAGCATGCGTCTGCAACTTCCTCTTCTCAAATAATGCTGCCTAATGGATGTCAGCCAGATCAGAAATGGAGGTCACTTTTTTAGATTCATGGCGCATCAAAGTTAGCTCAGCTTAGTATGAAGATCTTCTGCCTCTAAAACTGTTTAGTACAAATGGTGAATAGATGCTTACTGCTCTTAAAATGTAAACCAGAAAGGTACTGAGTACACCTGTGATAACACTTAAAGTCAAACACCTGGATGAAACCCTTGGGTTAAGAATTCTTGGCCTATAAAGCAGCAACTTGTGCTCTATGTGTATGAGTATATATACACATATAAACAAAAATGAACTTTTGAATAAAATTTGTTCCTGCAGGGTTAAATAAACTTCTCTATCTGCAAGCTCAATGTGGTCTTTGAAAACCAGCTGTGAGGGTTGGGGTTTGGGTTTTTTTTTGTGTTTAGTATGTGATTACTGACAGTGATGATTCTGGAAACAACTTAGTTGGCAGTATCGTTGATGAAGAATAGAATATGGTTGGCTCTTCAGCTATTATTCCTCAGGCTGATGTCAATAAATATCCATTCTAATCATCAGTAAAGAAACTTTGGCTGGAAAGATATGATGAATGTCAGATCTTGATAATGTGAAGCATCAAAAGAGCTTTTAAAAAGCTTTTCTAGCTGACACCAGACTTGGCTTTTTGATTATATAAGCAGGATTTCTTCAGTGTTGTGTTGTCCAGTGCTGATCGTGGAATTACAGATTCATTCTCTTTCATATGCTGTATAGAGTATGAACCAAATGGTATCAAATACATCAGCAGAGCCTGTAGTGGTTATACATGGTTATACACTCCTGAGCAAGACCCTGTATTTCTGCAAAGGAGAGCATCCTTCCTTCAGTGAAGCCTGGTAGTGCTTTGCTGTCAAAGCTCTCACGCTCTGATCTTCAGGGCAGTGGTGCAGTTGTCACTGGCTCTTCCCACTCGTCTGAGGCCAGAATTCTGATCTTGGAAGTGTTGCTTTGGGTAGCACTGCTTCTTCTGCCAAGCAAAAGTTTCCCATGTGTCAGACCCCTCGCCGTCTGCCTCCATCAGGCGGCTTGGTATAGGAGTTGTGTTTCTGTGCTTTGAGCTGTAGCTGCCTTGTCCTGACTACTGCTCCTGTTTTTTTTCCTTTATTTCGCCCTCCCCGCTGAGGTTAGAGAGAATTGGGAATGTGTGTCAAGAGGTATAGCCTGTGTGTGCTAAAGACTGTATTTACTCTTCAGGTTCTCCTTTTAAGCTGGTTATTTGACAAATATGACCTAATTAAACTAGCCACTCATTTTCATGAAGTGTCATGCCACTTAAATGAATATTATGATAGGCTGAGAATTGTACAGTGGGTTCTTCACCTTTTAACAATGGAAGCATCCACATTAGTTTTCTCTCCTTTAGTGGCTGTAATGTATTTCTGGAAGGTCTGTTTGTCTACCTTGCTGAGTTCTGACCCTTTCAGTTGTTCCACTTGATCACAGCATCCATAATGGCAGAAATGTAGCGCACTTCAGTGAATAAATCTGCCTTCATGGATTGAGAAGTTTAATACCACATTGGATATCATTTTCCTTTGTAGGACAGCATTTAAAATTTCATGAGATGTAAACCATGACTGCTCAGCCTTAGGATGGATTATGTAGCAACCTAGGCTGAAAACTGCCTTTTAATTACATGTGCTGGAACCAAAGAATTGGTTATGCAAACATCAGCACAGGAATGCTGGGTCTGACAAATTCACCTTGCTCCATGTTCTGATTTGTGCCTTGGCCAGTGGTAGGAGGGAAGTAAAACCAGGACACATACAGGACATCTTCACCTGATGTCTTCCTATTCTGTAATGTAGGAAAATAATATTTTATAATATATGATGTCTTAAGAATTCCTCGAGCAGTAACTGGTATATGGACATTTGTGGCTGAGTGTTTGCTGTGGTACCTCTTGGTGTTTGTCAAAAATCTAAGTCTGTGCTTGGACTTTCCAGTAGAATTCCTATGTCAGCAGTCATGGGATGCCCTGCTGTGCTGTTTCACAGATATATCTGCACAATAAGGCACTACTTCTGTGAATATCCTTAGGGCTAACCTTTATTCTTTTGCCCTAAGTAGTACTCATCAGTCCCTATCTTCCTAAAGATGTTAATGATAAGTGGGAAATAAAATAAACACATTGTTAGGAAGGGCTGCAGTGAAATTTGTCTTCACATGTTTAATTTAAGGTGTTTTTTTTCTGGGGGGGGGAAGGAGGGTTGTTTTTGTATTTTAAAGCTATGGTATGTTTTTTTATAAGTTAGGTTGCTGTTGGGGAGTGCCTAGCCAGAAATTACCGTGTCTTCTTTATATGTTGTGTGCCCAAGTTAGAGTAATGAAGCAGTTTAGTGTCCCAAATGTTCATTATGTCCTGGAATGTTTTAAGTATTAATATTGTAAGGGATAGGCTCTAAGTACTATTTTTTCTTATTATAATAAAAAATGCTGAGATTAATGAGGCCATCACAATTGTTACTGGTCTGACAGCTTTCCAAGAAATTCTGTAATACCACTTTGTAGTATTTCATATGATCATATGAAGATGAGCTAACAGCTAAGGTGATAAACTTTCCTAGAGACTTTTGTAAGATTACATTTTATTAGTTCCTTTAGCTGATGAGCAGATAGTTTTCACTACTCTCTAGATCAAATGCTTTAAATGTTGATACTGTTTGTCCTTCCTGTTTTAGAAAGAAAGCTTCCTACTTACTGTAAATAAACATGGATTTTTGCAGGTCTTGAGCATTCTAATTTCTTAATGTTTTTCAGCTCTTCAAATGGATATCAGATTCTGTCTCTTCCAGGTTCTTCTCAGCTATTGGCATGTTCTTAAGCAGTATAAGAACTTTGATGCAAGTCATCTTCTGCCCTGGGTGTTTCTAATGCTCTGAATGTTAAGATACCTCTAATCATACAGATACTGGATAAAGCTAACATCTAGCAAAAAGATTTTGTTACTGTCACCTTCATACCATTTGCTTTTTACTTTCTTTTCTTTTTTCTTTCTCTTCATGCTTATCATTCTCTGAAAGGATGTCGGCTCATCAGTGGGGGAAGGCTTTTGCGAAAAGGTGGGTTTTGCTTTGTTTTCCAAATATAGTTGGTCTTGGGCTCAGTTCCTCCCTCGCAGTAAGGTTTCTCACAAATGGAGATGTTTTACTCCATTTCCTTCTGGGTTGAGTAATACCAGGGTGGGGCTGGGGGGAGAAAGAGAATGCTTTTTTGAGAGAGAGAGGTTGTTTTGTTGGCTTGAAAATTGGTAGGTTTTTTTTAGGGAGCCCTCCTACTATGTGCACCACCCACCCCCTTTACAGTATTTTAAAGATTTTTTTAAATGGAACCTGATGCATACCAAGGTACAGAAGAAAGTGCTTTCTTGTCATGAGTGGATTTCAGAAGACTTTTCGTTTAAAAGAGATGGTGACTATGGCTAGCTTGAAGCTGCACAATTTCTTCTTGCTTCAGTTCCGCATCTGCAGTATAATGGTCTTGTTTTGCATGAAGACAGGTATTTTGGGAATCACTCGGCCATGGTGAGTGTCATGAAGGGAGTGTTACCCTTGCACAGAATGCATGTCCCTGAAGTACAGCTTGCCTGCCACAGTGTGTGGAAACTTACTGCAAATGAACACATTTGTTTTAAAGCTCATGTTTTGAGGACAAGCCCCATTTCTTATTGAAGCCATATAAATGCGGACCTGGAAAAGAAGCCTGAAATTGATCAGAATCTTTGTGTGTCAGTGGATGCGGGTGGCAAAATCAGGAGAGTTGAGGGTCTGCTTGGGAAAGGACAAATGACCTACATCTCAGTTTAGAGAGCAGAGAATGCTATTACTATTCCTCTGGGCTGAGATGGGAGCTTTTTAATCTGCTTGCTTTTTGTCTTTCTACCCTGGGAAGTACCAGACTACAACCAAATGCTATACAAGCCAATGCATGACTTAAACTTTTTTGGACCATCTATATTTTTGCTTTTTGCCTACACCATCTACCTGTCATGGCTTCTTGAAAATTATTTTGGTGGTAGAAACACTTTTACTCTGTTCTGAGTTCATGCCTTTTAGTACTATATGCTACCAAGCCCTCTTCTTTCATTTTCATAATCAAAAGAAAATCCATGTTGAAACTGGAAAGCTGTTTTATGCATGTATTTGAAGGCTTGTGTTCTGTTCAGTTGACAGAGGAGGGTCTTGCTGATAGATTTAATTCTGTGAAATAAAGCCCAAATTAAATATGGTTGCAAATAGGCAGATTTCTACAGAGTGAAACACGACTATGAACAAGTCAGTTGGAGAGAGCTGAACTGCTTAGGAACATGCAGCTTGAAATTCAGAAACCACAGCTGAAAAAGGTCATTCTTTAAAAGAAATGATCTGGGTTAGGGTGGAAATGGAAACCTCCATACAAGGAGATTGTGTTAAATATATCAACACTAGTCCAAATGAGTTCACAGCTGTTAATTCCTCCCAGGAAGCACAAAGCTAGAAAGCACGAAAAATATGGTAGAGCACAAAGTCATTCCTCAACAGAGGATAAGTGAAGCTCTCAAGATATATTAGCTGGGGTGGTTTACTATGTGGAATAGAATTTGGTAGTATAATGGACTCTTTTATTTTACCTAATTCAGTTTATATGAAGTAGGATATGAGTAAGATCAGTTCTGAATAATCTATATGCAGATTCTCTGGTTTGGGAATGCACGGTATTTGATGCTTCCATCTCAGCAGCCTCATAAGCTAGCTCAGGTCTAACACAGCTTATTATTTCAAGCACAAGGGAGCATAGATGCAGGTACTTGCTGAAGCCAGCTTGTGTGCCTGTGCCATATGCCCAGGTGTGAAAGGGCTATAGTCTGAATAGTTGTAATACACTTCTTTTATTGAGATAGGTTATCAGCTCAGTGAAGTGCGATGTAAGTAGTACAGCTGTATTTCTGGGATGCTTGAACTTAAAGTGAGCCTTCCTCTAATATATCCAAGAAATATCCTCATTGCCCTGTACAGAACACCCCCGTTCATGATTACTGGTCTAGTAATGTAGGAGTCTTTTAGCATCTAGCATCAGCAGTTGTTGCTTTTTTTCAGCTGATCTGAATAATTTGACACTAGAAGGTACCAAAGCAGCTGACAAAGAAGTTCTCTGCATTGTGTGCTGCTGCAAGGTTTGTTAGAAGTTGAAGTGCAGGGAAGTATAAAGGATGGGCATTGCTATGCCGGTACATGCAGGCATGACTAAGGTGGCCTGAGCAACCGTCCACAGCAGCCTGGCGTTAAGGGCTTGCAAAATAGTGAAATTGCCGATGCAGGATTTCACTGGCTTTAGTAGTTCCTTCACCTGAGTGAATGCTCTTGTTGTCCTTCTCCTTGAGTGTTATTGATAAACACCCAGTTGCTGTAGGTCTCGAGATGTTATTGAGAACAATGAATTGTTTCAAGCACTGAAATGTTATTGGATCTTGATATGGGTGTGCTTCTTGTTCCTGTGCCAGTTGTTAGTGAGTTTGAAAGACATGTATACAACTGCTCCTGAAAAGTAGGATAAAGGTTGCTAGAATATTAAATAGGGCAGGATGGGCTAATCATTGGGAACACGTAATAACCTGCATGTAAGGAAACTCTGCATTTTACTTCAGCCAAATGAGATCATGCAAGTAAGGCACCAGCAGTGTAAGTTATTAGATGTGGTAAGGGAATGGGAAGCAATAATTCTTAAAAAGAGTTAGCATAAGTGTTGGGTGGTCAGGTACAGATGATGGTCTGCCAGGAAGGCTAGTTCTGTCCACGGAAAATCAGTGGAGTGTTGAACAGAAGATGCATTCTCTGTATTTAGTCTTACTCCGTGTCCAGTTCTAGCATGAGCCCCATAAAAACATGTTGGAAAAATAGGAGAGGGTTCTGAAAAGAACTGTAAGAAATGTTTCCTTGTCTTTAAACACTCTTGCAGCAGCCTGTTTAGGGAGCTCAATATAATTTACTAAACTGAAGGGCTAATGTGATCATAGTAATTTAGTACCTATTAGGAAGTACAAGTCTAGTGACAATGCAGTAAGGAGAAGCTAAAGCCAGATTGATACTAAAACATCATATGCACCATGTATTTGTGTGTGTCTTTTTTAAAATAGTGACTATTGAAACAATTCTCCAAGAGTTGCCACAGACTTCTATCAGTAATATATCTGAAATGAAATCCATGTGCTTTAAAAAATAATTTGATCACAGGTGTTGAACTTGAATTAACAAACCAGATGCCAGAGTTTATGGTCACGAGGTTACATCAGGTTACTAAATAAGAGTGTGAAACTTGCTAAGTGTCATGTAAGCATGGATTTCTTCAACTGTGCCTCCAAAATGGTTGTTAGCTCTTGGGTTATGATCTTATATCCTTATGCTACAGTGATTTTCATACTGAGTGTTGCTGCATGCCAGATTTTTTGTTATCCCTTCTGGGTTTCAGCAAGAGGAGGAGTAGTAGTAGAAGAGCAAGATCTGGCATTTCTGGGGTGGCTGTGAATTTAGCATGTTGTATTCTATATAGCCAGATGTTTGCTCCATAATGGCAGGCTACTGAGTATTTCTAACTGATAGTTCAGTGAAGTTGGTGTATAGAGCTCAATCATGAGGGGACCTGCTCTTTCATAAACAGGCTGTCAAGAAACGTAAAAATACTGATATTTTAACCATGTGATGTAATGAATAAAGGCTGTTGTAGGTATGAGATAATACCCATTCATTCTTATTAATAGCTGTTCAGGGAAACTGAGTAAAGGGAACTTAACAGGTTGTAGACAGCATCTCGGATCTCTGGAAATGGTGCTCAGCCTACTATCTGAGGTTTCTATACATTAGGGAAGATTTTCTCCCTTGTTCTCCAGGCTGCCCTGTGTATTTTCAGTCGTGAGTTTTTTCAGAAACAGGGGTTGAGTAAAAAAGGAAACCTTTTATTATTTTGTCATTAGTATTAAACTGTCCAATAAAGGTGAACATTTTATTGTGTGTGCTTTTGGAGAAGCATTGTTCATGTCTCCTTTCCAAAGGCTTTCCTGCTTTAGTTAGGCACAGTAGTGAAGATGGGAAATAATACCAAACACATCCGTGTTCTATAACTGGTTTGCAGTCCATGTAAGTTACTTAAAAATGCTCAGTTGTTGCTGCAGTTCAGGTGATGTTCCATTTGGTCTTTACCAGGTGATGAAATGGATATTATGTTATGAACTGGGAACCTCTTTATTGTCCCCATCAGAGCAAAGTTCAGTGTGACTCTGGAGTGTGAGTTGGATCTTCTGAAGGTTTCTTTTGAGGCATTGCTAACATTTTTGCATGTTGTATACTTCTCATCACTGATGTGTTTTGTCTTTATTTCTCAGCCTTATTTGTGTGTGTTTTTATTGCAGCACACGTCCCATGGAGATGGACGGCAGGAAGTTTCCGCTCGGACTGGGCGCTCTGGAGCTCGCTGCAGGAACTCTATAGCTTCCTGCACAGATGAGCAGCCACATATTGGAAATTACAGACTCCTTAAAACGATTGGAAAGGGGAATTTTGCAAAAGTAAAACTGGCAAGGCACATCCTAACTGGCAGAGAGGTAAAGTGGTATGAATGTAAACAGTAGTGAATTGCAGTAGGTGTGCAGGTTCTCTCAGAATAATATCATTCAGGTGAACATTTTAGCATGTTTTACTAGAGATATTGCCACTCATGTAGAATTAAAATGGAAAACTGTATCTTTTAGTAATTATTACAAAACAAATTCTCTTAAAAATAATCTCTTAAATTTGTATTTTTGACAAGTCCCTCTCCAACTGAACTGTGTTCAAGTTTGCTGCTAGAATTCTCTGCTAAATTCTCTGTTTCCAAAATAGGGTTTGATGTATAGCAATTAAGCTTGCTGCAGACACTGCCTCTTGGTGTCTCTGTACTGCAAAGTTTGGGGCTCTGTTGGAGGGGAAGTCAGGAATGAGAGTGAATATATCTTCTTGATTATGGTCTGAGTAGCTCAAGCACAGTATTTTCTTGCCAAAGCAATGTTTCTCCCAGGAGTTTTGTTAGTGTATGCGGTGCTGGGCAGTCTTGGGAAGGCACTGCAGTTTGTTCAGAGCCGGTTTGCGTGTCTTGCTCAGCCTTGTGTGGTGTAGACAAGCTTTCTCTTGTATCTCTTCATGGTGTCTAACTCAGCTCCATAAATAGTTTCTGCATTGTAATTAATAACTTGCAGTTAATGATGGTTCTGATTTGGCGAACTGTAGTCCTGTTTGCTTGTTACAAGAAGCTTGTTACAAGTATTTCCTAGTGCTGTTTTATTAATAGCAGCTCTACGTACTGAAAGAGCGAGAAACACCTTGTTGACGTTTTTTTGCCGAACCATCTAATAAAGTAAATGTTTGCTGATAGCAGCAAGGACTTCTAGAGAAACCTATGTGGCTGACTGCAGCTCTTTAAGGGAATTTCTTTGTTCTGAGCTAATACTGAGTTCAGTAGCACTAGGCGGAACGGAGAGGACATAAGTTTGCAAGAGTTGTTGGGAGGGATTTTGTTTATTTGTCTTTGTTTCTTGTAAGCTGACAGTTCTGGTGATCAGCAGTTGTATTCTGGTGTTAAAGTCAGTGAACCTTTGTAGAGAAAGTTGTTGACTCCTATTGTAGTTAGTTGCTTTCCACTTAAGTTCCCTTCTCTTTTTACTAATACTTAACACAGGAAATGCAAGTCCTTGGGTACTTGGTTAGTATTTCTTTGCTATTATTATATGTATAAGAGTTGGAGGTAGGTAGCATGTGTCACAAGTTGCTTTGCAAAAATTGAAGTATGTTTTCTTTACTTGGACTTAACTGTGTGTTGACCTCTGGATCATTTTTTGTCTGAAATTTCAACATATAAAGTGACTGTAAAATCTTTGGCCAAATTTTGAAAGATTGAAGTACTACGTTTCTTTAACTCTCATGAAATAGATGTCATTCAGTCAATTCAGAGCCTAAGTATTTTCCAGGATGTAGCCATTGGTCCTTGTTAACCTAAAATGGGTAACATTCCTTTGAAGCTAACAATTAAGCTGGTTTATAGGAATACCTTGAAGGTATTTAAAACTTATTTTTTTCTCTTTGTAAGAGAGATGAGTAAAAGTTTCTCTTCTTGGTAGGTGAACTGTACAGCATTGATGATAATTGCGTATTTTAAATTTATGTTATCAGAGTTTTTCAGAGTAGTCTGGATAACAATTTCCCCAGTGTCATTAGTTTACTTGTGCCCTTAAAGAAGTATTTATCTGATCAATCTTTAGATGGTGTTACCCTTTTTCATGGCTGTCACATTGATGTTTCTACTGATGAGCAGCAGCACCTTGTACTTCGCTGAATCTTGCTTTCTTTGCTAACTCATCTCCAAGGTTGTTTATATCAGTTTCCCATTGTATTAGATGGTGCCTCTTAATTCCTTCAACAGACTTAATCATTATGGTTTGACTTTATGTGCCAAGGCCACTGATACAGATACTAAGCAAGATTGGTCCCAAGTCTTGTCCGTGGAAAAACTTTTACTCATTTATTTCCAACTTGGTATCTCTTTGGCCACTTCTTTTAATTAAAAAAGCTCTGTGCACATTGAACCTTATCTAGTTCAGTAATTTCTGTGCATCCTTCTAGATGAGGCTTTACAGTAGTCCAGGTAGTCATATATTGTTTGTCTCCCTAGGGCAGAATTAACTTGGGAAAATGTGTTGCATTTAACCCTTCTTTCTGTTTCTGTGTATTTGCCCTTGTGAGTTTTGAGCTCAAGAGTTTTGTGGTAAGCAGCTGTACTAGGAAAAAAAAAAGTTGATAATTTCTAAACCTGTGCTGCCATTTTGATCTTGACAGATGTTGGAAATCCATGCTACAAGAATGCCTTCTTCCCCTTCCCCCTTTTTAAACCTGCCACTCTTCAGAATTCAGGGATTAAGTTCTAAGTCTGGCCTCAGCTATGCAGCACTCATATTCCTGAATCTGTGTTTTAGAATCATAGAATAGTTAGGGTTGGAAAGGACCTTAAGATCATCTAGCTCCAATCCCCCTGCCATGCGCAGGGACACCTCCCACTAAACTATGCCACCCAAGGCTGTGTCCAGCCTGCCCTTGAACACCGCCAGAGATGGAGCATAAAACTTCCCTGGGCAACCCATTCCAGTGCCTCACCACCCTCACCATAAAGAATTTCTTCCTCATATCCAATCTAAACTTCCCCTGTTTAAGTTTTAACCCATTACCCCTTGTCCTGTCACTACAGTCCCTAACGAAGAGTCCCTCCCCAGCATCCCTATAGCCCCCCTTCAGATACTAGAAGGCTGCTCTGAGGTCTCCATGCAGCCTTCTCTTCTCCAGGCTGAGCAGCCCCAACTTTCTCAGCCTATCTTCATACGGGAGGTGCTCCAGCCCCCTGATCATCTTTGTGGCCCTCCTCTGCACTTGTGCCAACAGTTCCATGTCCTTTTTATGTTGAGGACACCAGAACTGCACACTATACTCCAAGTGAGGTCTCAGGAGAGCAGAGTAGAGGGGCAGGATCACCTCCTTCGACCTGCTGGTCACACTCCTTTTGATGCAGCCCAGGATACGGTTGGCTTTCTGGGCTGCGAGCACACACTGCCGGCTCACGTTCATTTTTTCATCAACCAACACCCCCAAGTCCTTCTCTGCAGGGCTGCTCTGAATCTCTTCCCTGCCCAACCTGTAGCTGTGCCTGGGATTGCTCCGACCCAGTTGGAGGACCTTGCACTTGGCATGGTTAAACTTCATCAGGTTGGCATCAGCCCACCTCACAAGCGTGTCAAGGTCCCTCTGGATGGCATTCCTTCCCTCCAGCGTATCAAGCGAACCAGACAGCTTGGTGTCGTCGGCAAACTTGCTGAGGGCGCACTCAATCCCACTGTCCATGTCACCGACAAAGATGTTGGACAAGACCGGTCCTAACACCGATCCCTGAGGGACACCACTCCTTACTGGTCTCCAGCTGGACATTGAGCCATTGAGCACAACTCTGCATGCGTTTTCCGTCTTTACACAACTCATTCCTACTGGCTGTCCTGTCTTTGTTCCTCTTCTTTTTTCCATCTTATTTACGAAAACCTACAATCAAATACTAGCTTTGGGAGTCATGCTTAAATGACTTTTAATCTCTGCTGTACCCTTGCTGGTTTTGAACCGTGTGCTTCTTTTTATTATCTATGTGGCTATTCTTAATGTTAGTTTAAGTCTCCAGTTCAGTTACACTTTATGGCAATTCCTTCTTTATATTTCTGCACTGATTAACTTCTAAATAAATCATGCAGCAGATCAGCACTTCTCTGTCACTTCTTGGGAGGATGGTATGTTTTTTCAGGCGTTCTTCTAGGGTAGTTGCTCATCTCCTCATACCCGGAGTCCTTCACTATGAATTTTCCTGTTGCTTCAGATACAGCTTTCATGTTTCTAACTGGACGAAGTTCCAGGGCTCTCTTTTCATTTCCATCTTCAGTGTGTCTGCAGCATGTATGTTAAGAGCCCAGCCTCAAAGTAGAGAAAGGAAGAAATGTTTTGCCCTTTGGGGGTGATCAGAGTATCAGCCTAACTGAGGAAGTTGAATTGTCATGCCGAGAGGTGCGTGGCCTTCTCACTGCAGAGGCATGGAGGTGGGGTTAGTTTCACTGAACAAGAGCTGGTGTTTGGAAACACTCCTTTAAGATCTTCTGTCTAGAAGAGTACTATTCTAGTCTGTCTGCGCTTTCAAAACAAAAAATCTTCACTGTAAATCTGCTTTTGTTAATTCTTTTACTTTAAGCCATGTATTTTCTGTTGTAATTTGCAAAGGTTATTTCCTCTGGCAAGTTTTCCATACTTGCAGAATCAATTTAACAGATAAAACTGCCTTTTGCTGTTACTGAGGTGGTTGGAATCGCAGCCAAAAATGTATGGATCCTTCTGTTCATTAAAAGCATGTGTTCATTTAATAGTCAGGAAGTTGAAGTTTCCTAGCGAGACGGGATTCTTTCAGGATCCAAGTCTGACTCCAGGGAATCTATTGTCATCTTCTTTCTGTTCTCTTGGAAAAAGTGAAATTTAAGAGCGAGAAAACATTCTGAATGGTAGCAGTTTGGCCAGTTTTCTCAGCGTTTCATCTTCTGATTGCTTTAACTCCCTCATTCAAGTCATGTAGGAGGAATGTTTTAAGTCATGTTATTGTGAATGGTGAAAGCAAAGTTAATTTTAATTCTACTAACGGTCTCACACAGAGTATAATAGATGATGCAGTGGTGTAACAGCGTAGGTGGACTTGTGTTCCTCCAGCATTGGCCATACCACACAATACTTGAAACCGTTCCAGATTCACTTTGTACGAAGAGAGCAGAGTGGAAGGCAATTTGAACTTTTTTAACTATGCTTAGTAAAATGGAGGATTTTCTTTCTCAGGCTTGTCAGAACTGTTCTTGAGGGTAGGCTCCCTTTGCCGGTGATTTGGAGGCCTTATCAAGACACCTGAAATTGCTGCCTGTTCTGATGAGAGGTTCAAGCTCTCTCAGCCAGTGTTAACACATTGTGCTCTCAGTGTTCATGTGGATAGGAATTCTCTAAATTTGTCCTGCCTCTAAGGCTATAATTAGTGCACTGAACAGGCCTGTGAGTCTGCCTTTGAGAAAACTGAGGTGTGTACCTCTGCTGTATCTCCAGAGCTGACTTTGCCAGTGTGAGAAATCTCTCTGATCATCTGGCACCAATGCGCAAGTGAGAGAGGTGAGCTGTGTTTTGCAGAAACCCAATAACCTTAAGACCTCATGGGTTAAAACAAGCTTACATCTTCCAAAGATTGACCATAATCATTACAGTTTAAAGCACAGAAGTGCAACCTTTTTCTGAGTGGAGTGCACTTATCAAGCAAACAACCGTCTTCTGTGGCATGGGGAGTCCTGGGGCACCAGTTGAATTTGAAATAACATCTACTGTTGACAAGGGCAGTGGTTATCCGAAGTCCAACACGGATTTATAAGGGATTGCAGGAAGTGAGTAACTTTGCTACCTTCATGACAATAGTTCAACAGGCATAAAGGTAGAGATAAAAATCTTTCTTGGTTTCGTACACAGCTGCTAATGTAAAAATACCTATTGCTTAATGTGTTTATTTGTATTTTTGAAGTGATTTCTCAAGGGGTTTTGCAATGGAATTCTGCCTCTGGAAATAGTGATCTTTAATTTCAGTAGCATACCTTAGAAGAAAATACTCCCCAAAGCAAAAGTACTCTTCAGTGATTTTTTGGTGATGTATCATCATATCTTGCATCTAGAAGGGCTCAAAATAAATCTTGAAGCTCAGTTTCAGAAAACACCATATCCGTCACACAATTCTGTCGTGCACCCAAGCGTTGAACACTCTGTTCCCCTCTTCCTCTCATCCATCCATGTGTTTTTTGTGCTTGAATGTATGAATATGAATTTGCTTTCATGTAAGATACTCTTTATTCCATATATTACTAATCTCAGGTTAATGAGATGACAAATATAGCACAAAGCGGTGCAGGGAAACAGGAGATGTGGCATGGGAAGTAGCAGCATATATTGTTTGAGCCAAAAATTGAAGGGGAATTGAAAGCCTTTGCTTTGTACCAGTGAGGTATTGTAATCAGCTGAGTTGCAGCATCTTGCTTCTTAGAGAGGCACCATCTCCTTGGCTTCTGTAGAGTTTCTTCTGGTATGTTTAGTCTTTAATTTAGAAAGGAAAAATACCAGTTGGCATGTAATTCTAGAAAGATTCACGTTTCCTGTTCTAACTCATCCTGTATCCAGATTGCATTGCACTGAAGCTAGTCTTTTGCCTGTTCATTGCCTCAGATCTTCAGGTTATGACTAGTTAACCATGGTACTGAATTTAGCTTTTGATTATTTTGTGAAATTTTTATGTTCTTCTTTCATATTTCTGTGCAGTATTTAATGAAAAGATTAGAACCAGTCAAGGAGTAAACTCGCCCAAAACGGTTGTACTACAGCCAGTGGGGTTCTTTTGATGAAGGAATGATAATTCTTTTCATATTCATCAGGGAGCAAATTGATACAAATATTCAGTGAATTTCCAAAGGTGAACTTAGTTCCTGCTTAATCTGTCTGGAATTACTTTGTTCTGAAATCTCTGCTTTTAGAAGCATCTTCACAAACTGCCAATGCTTAGTCAGTACTGTGTAATCTGTTGTGTGATTAGACTGTGTAACTATTATCTGTAGGCATTCTATTATCTGTAGGCTGCTCTCTATCTGGGCACCTTCTGGTGTTGGAGCTTCCACTGTTGTAAGCATGATGGTCTCAATGTCAAGCAAAAGACTAAGCGAGCTTCTCATCTTAATATGCTTAAAAGTACTTGGGGTTTTGTTTTCCGCTCTGCTGTTTAGTTTGTTGCAGTAGAAATAAATTACAGTTTAGCTGTTAATTTCAAATGTTTTTACTTCTAATACGAGTACATAATTTACTGAAGAAACTGGTTTTTGTATAACGTTCATGTTTTCAATTTGCATTACTGAATTTGACCATCTTGTAATAATGCTGCATTGTTCACGTGGAAAATACTGATTATGAACTCTTCCTTTAGGTTGCCATAAAAATAATTGACAAAACACAGTTGAACCCAACTAGTCTACAAAAGGTAGGTTTTTACCTTTTAATCTTCAAACCGCATTGTTTTGTTTCACTCCCACTTTCTATTAACCCTGAATGTCCGTGCTGGAGAATCTGAAGCATTGCATACATTGCACACATCTGACTACTGTATTTAATAACTAGTTTTGTAACAGGTATTTTTGACAACCCTGCAGTTATTCAAGATGAACTCCTACAGAGATGTGTACATGGTGTCATGTCCTCATGTCTCCTTCATGCTGGTCTCTTTGTTAAACTTACAAATAGAAAGCTTACCTTCTGTCCTCTTAAACTTGAAAATGCTGCCTGTGTGCTGGAGGCCAGGTAGTATCTATGCCTTTCATGTAGTTTGCAGCAGGAGAGGTGATGCAGTTTTATGGAATGAATTGGGGCATGGCTATTCTGGTTTCTTCCCTCTAGCCTCAAATGTTTAATGTGTGCTGTTACAATTGTATCGCCTTATCTATTTTAGTAAGTAGTGATCAATCCTGCTCTTTGATCAAGGCAACCAGTCTGCTTTGGAGTGCCTACAGGAAGTACATTTAAATGTTCCTTTTACCTAGGACTTTTCTATCTCTGTCCTTTTAAGTGCTGTAGTCAAAAAGCTTTTTATTTACTTTTGAGTACTTTGATAAAAAAAGCTCCTTGCAATATTTCTGTTTGAATGAGAGAATACCCAGAACTTACTTGCAAACAAAATGAAATAGCATAACTAGAGTAAACTGGAGAATATACACATTTGGATCTTGTGCAAATACGAAAGAGATCATGCAACAAGGTGTTTTTATCAAAATGAATAGTGCAAAAGTAAATTGGAAAAACACACAAGTTCTTACGTTCTGTGGTTTGGTTGAGAGGCAAAGAATAGCCTATAGAAGAAAGGCTTTATCATCTGAGCAGGTGTCAACTTCCTACTGATTCTGTAGAATGGGTTAAAGTAGATAATGTGGTTCCAATTTTCTCTTTTCTTTTTTTTTCAGCTTAATCTCGGTAGTTATTGGTAATTTCTGGGTATGCAGAGAGGAAGTGAAATGCAAATTAGGTAATGCCATGGATTAGGTAGAGTTGATTTGTGTGGCAGATCTGTGCAACTGGGAAGACCTGAAAAAATTGCTAAATGCTCGCAGCATTTGGAAGAAGAACAAAAGCTGTGTGATATGAAGGAGGGGGTTCAGGGCATGGGAAGCATGGTCAGAGAAAAGTAGAGAGGCCATTTTGTTTTCAGACAAAAATGTAAAATCTTAACCCTTCAAATGTTGTTGTCTTGAGATTGGGCCACAAGACTAGCTGGAGCTCATATTAAAGTACAAAGCAAACCTTTTACAAGTCACGGGTTCAGTTAGGAAAGCCACAAGCTGGAAGTGTGCTCGTTGGCCCTTTGGTTTCTGGGTTTCAGCCTGCTTGGTGTCCTCTCGTATACCTGTAATTTCATTTCTATTTACAATTTATAAAATTAGATTATAAAGTGTAATTTGTAAATTGGTCTTGTTGTCTTTAATGGAGTCTGGAAGAACAGTACAGAACAGCAGGGTAGAAATCAGATCAAATTTGGAGAGTGAGATCGCCGATGTTTTGACCTCTTTGAGCTCATTTGTTACATGAGCAGACAAAAATTTAGCAAGGTATGTCAGTGTTCTAAATTCAGAAATTGAAACGAATTTTCTTAAATGCCTATTTGCCACAGTAAGCAGAGTGAATGCACAACACTGCCTAGCAATTTTCCTTGGTTAAGGCTTTTTTTGCAAACCCTTGCCCCTTTTCCCCAAGCACTGTCAGCAGTGCCGTAGCCTCAGTGCTTTTGAAGCCAGTTGCGTGCACAACCTGTAGATGCAGGGAAGCTAAGATGGAAGTGCTTCTCGTCCTTGTACTGCTGGAGAGAGCGATAAAATATTTGAGGTATGGTGGGGAGGGAAGGGCTGCTCTGAGATGAGGGTGTGGTGCTTAGTGTCTCAGCTGCAGTGTAGCCGCATAACCTCATCATCCTTAGGTGGGGAAACAAATGGCGATTAAGGCTGCCAGTTCTGATTTCTTTGTATTATGTCTTCCACGCTGGTACTTCAGCTGCCAGAAAGAAGTTAACCTTGTTAAGGACTTGCTTTGCTTTCTGGAGCAGTAATTCTTAGTATGCCCTTGCAGTAAGCTGTGGGTGGCTGCAGTCCTCACAGCTCAATATTCAACAACGCAGCTCTTCGGAAGAGTTGGGTTTCTTGTCTGCCACTGAGGAAGTCTGTGGTAGCCACATGCAGCTACTCTTAACTGTTGTTTTAGGACCTAATTACTACTCTGCTGCTCTTGCTTAGTGAAGAGGAAACTGTAACCAGTACTTCCCTGCTTTGAAAGAAGAAGGAATTCTTAGAGCTTTTTTCCCATGCCGGTGGTGTTAGTCATAATGCCTGTTGTCCGCAAACATACTTGTGTACCCAGTTCCAGTATCGGTCTCACTGGAAACAAGTGCTGATGTAGTAGTTCACTTCCTCCTAGACCAGAAAAATGAAGTTTGTTGGGTTTCTTTTTTTTTTTTTTTCTTTTGAATTAGAAATGCCATTATATGTAAGGTTTTGGGCTTTTTTACCAAGCCCTTGTAATAGTACTATGTCACTTCTTGTTTTCCTTTTTTAGATCTTGGCTCCTCAGCCAAATATTTTTGTTCATTATGTGCAGATGTTTTGCTACTTGTTTGGGCCATTTTTCTGTTAAAGCTTTTCAGAGTTCTTAAACATCACTTTTAACATGGACCATGCTCTTTCTGACCCATGAGTTAATCAGTATTTTAAAAACTGCAAGAAAAGGATGAGGACCTTGACACACTTGAGAAGTGGGTCTCTGAGAACCTCATGAAGTTCAACAGGCCAAGTGCAAGGTCCTGCACCTGGGTCAGGGCGATCCCAAGCACAAATACAGGCTGAGCAGAGAGTGGGTTGAGAGCAGCCCTGAGGAGAGGGACCTGGGGATGTTGATTGATGAGAAGCTGAACATGAGCCAGCAGTGTGCGCTTGCAGCCCAGAGAGCCAACCGTATCTTGGGCCGCATCAAAAGGAGCGTGACCAGCAAGCAGGTCAAGGGAGGGGTTCTTTCCCTTTGCTCTGCTCTCTTAAGACCCTACCTGGAGTACTGCGTTAAGTTTTGGGGTCCCAAACATAAGAATGACTTGGACCTGTTGGAGCTAGTCCAGAAGAGGGCCACCAACATGATCAGAGGGCTAGAGCACTTCTCCTATGAAGACAGGCTGAGACAGATAGGGTTGGTCAATCTGGAGAAGAGAAGGCTCCAGGGAGACCACCTACCAGCCTTCCAGTACCTAAAGGGGATCTACAAGAAAGCTGGAGAGGGACTTTTACAAGGGCGTGTGGGGATAGGACACGGGGGAATGGCTTTAAGCTGAAAGAGGGTAGATTTAGATTAGGTATTAGGAAGAAATTCTTTATAATGAGAGTGGTGAGACACTGGCACACGTTACTCAGAGAAGCTGTGGCTGCCCCTTCCCTGGCAGTGTTCAAGGCCAGTTGGACAGGGCTTTCAGCAGCCTGATCTGGTGCAAGGTGTCCCTGCCTGTGGCAGGGGGGTGGAACTCAGATGACCAACTTTAAGATCCTTTCTAATCCAACCCATTCTATGATTCTCTGAAATCTAGAAGCTATTTGTATAGCAGACTAAGGATGTTTCCTTAAAATCTTTTGTAGCATCAAGAGTGGAGCTACCCTTGCTGAGAGTCTGACCCAGCAGGCTTTATCTGAGTATTGGGGGTGGAAGATACCAACAGTCAACTGAGAGTGGATTAAGCAAACTCTTCCAAACTTTAAAAGCTGACCAGAGGGTTTCAATCATATAAGCTGCCATTAAAAATATTAGTGGAGTATTCAAAGTGTATTATACATGAGTTCAGCAGAACTGAATGAAAAAATGAGCAAAAAATAGTTACAGATTCAACTGCTTTTAAATTTCTGCTGATGAAGAGAGTGATGGTGCAGTAGCCTACCTTGTCTAATTATATATGAAAAAGCTCCAGGAATAACATAGATTTTTAAACAATAGGCAAATTACTTGTGTCTCTGGAGAAAAAGAAAACACGCATACATAGGTTTTGAAACTACTTAGCATGGCCAAAAGTTTACTTGATCAGTCAATCCTGGTTGCATTTAAGCAGCTTGTCATCTAGCAAAGTGTCAGGTACAGACCTGGATAATGATAAGTAAATGTATTTGGCAAGCTCTTTGGTTTTCCTTTGCGTCCAGGTAGTGTTCTCTTCGCGTGGGGGAGAAAGTTCATTGGGCAGTGCAGTGAGGACTGCTCCCCAAATCTTAGCCTTTACAGAAACATCAGAAAGCAGAGAATGGTTAGAACAGTTGATCTCTAAAATATGGTTTGGGTTTTTTTTTCCCTATTTATTTATTTACATCCCAACTCTCATTTTCTTTTATTAAAAGGCACAAAGATTTTGGTGTGACTGTTTGGTTGTTTTCTGTTTGTTTCCTGTGTTTCGCTTTGTTTTGCTTTTATTGAGCAAGTACACCTATAGATTTTTTTTGAGTCATTAGTAATACGCAGGCATACTAAATGTCTTTATCTGAAATCTGACCTGAGGCGAATAGAGCAGCAGCATTTTTTGCTTCTTTACTGTTAATAACAATGCTGCTATCTCTTATTTACAAAACTCTTTTCTCTTAAGTCTGCATTCCTGTGGAACTGTGGACTTTAATTCTGCTTCAGTCTCCTTACATTAAGTTCAGTAAAATCTGTTATATTAGTGGTATTTCTGTAGAAGTTGAGATTAGGTTTATGATAAAACCTCTTGATTAGAAACATAGAACAGTTAGGGTTAGAAAGGACCTTGAGATCGCCTAGTTCCAACCCCCCCTGCCATGGGCAGGGACACCTCCCACTAAACCATGCCACCCAAGGCTCTGTCCAACCTGCCCTTGAACACCGCCAGAGATGGAGCATTCACAGCTTCCCTGGGCAGCCCACTCCAGTGCCTCGCCACCCTCACAGTAAAGAACTTCTTCCTTATACCCAATCTAAACTTCCCCTGTTTAAATTTGAACCCATTACCCCTTGTCCTGTCACTACAGTCCCTAATGAAGAGTCCCTCCCCAGCATCCCTATAGCCCCCCTTCAGATACTGGAAGGCTGCTCTGAGGTCTCCACACAGCCTTCTCTTCTCCAGGCTGAGCAGCCCCAACTTTCTCAGCCTATCTTCACATGGGAGGTGCTCCAGTCCCCTGATCATCCTCATGGCCCTCCTCTGGACTTGTTCCAACAGTTCCATGTCCTTTTTATGTTGAGGACACCAGAACTGCACATAATACTCCAAGTGAGGTCTCAGGAGAGCAGAGTAGAGGGGCAGGATCACCTCCCTCGACCTGCTGGTCACACTCCTTTTCATGCAGCCCAGGATACGGTTGGCTTTCTGGGCTGCAAGCGCACACTGCCAGCTCATGTTCATTTTCTCATCAACCAACACCCCCAAGTCCTTCTCTGCAGGGCTGCTCTGAATCTCTTCCCTGCCCAACCTGTAGCTGTGCCTGGAATTGCTCCAACCCAGGTGTAAGACCTTGCACTTGGCATGGTTCAACTTCATCAGGTTGGCATCAGCCCACCTCACGAGCATGTCAAGGTCCCTCTGGATGGCATTCCTTCCCTCCAGCGTATCAAGCGAACCAGACAGCTTGGTGTCGTCAGCAAACTTGCTGAGGGCGCACTCAATCCCACTGTCCATGTCACCGACAAAGATGTTGGACAAGACCGGTCCTAACACCGATCCCTGAGGGACACCACTCCTTACTGGTCTCCAGCTGGACATTGAGCCATTGAGCACAACTCTTGCGCGCGGCCATCTATCCAGTTCTTTATCCACTGATTGGTCCACCTATCAAACTGATGTCTCTCCAATTTAGAGACAAGGATGTCATGTGAGACAGTGTCAAACGCTCTGCACAAGTCCAGGTAGATGACATCAACTGCTCTACCCCTGTCCATCAGTTCCGTAGCCCCATCATAGAAGGCCACGAAATTGGTCAGGCAGGATTACCCCTTAGTGAAGCCATGCTGGCTGTCACCAACCACCTCGTTGTTTTTCATGTGCCTTGGCATGCCTTCCAGGAGAATCTGCTCCAAGATTTTGCCAGACACAGAGGTGAGACTGACTGGTCTGTAGTTCCCTTGCTCCTCCATTTTCCCCTTCTTGAAAATGGGGGTTATATTTCCCTTTTTCCAGTCATTGGGAACTTCACCTGACTGCCATGATTTTTCAAATATGATGGACAGTGGCTTAGCAACTTCATTTGCCAGCTCCTTCAGGACCCGTGGATGGATTTCATCAGGTGCCATGGACTTGTGTACGTTCAGGTTCCTAAGATGGTCTCGAACTAGATCCTCTCCTGCAGTGGGCCGAGGGTCTTCATTCTCACTGTCCCTGTGTCTGCCTTCCAAGACTTGGGTGGTGTGGTCATAGCATTTGCCAGTGAAGACTGAGGCAAAGAAGTCATTAAGAACCTCAGCCTTCTCCAAATCCAGGGTAGCCAGTTCTCCTCATAGCTTCCAGAGAGGGCCCACGTTGTCCCTAGTCTGTCTTTTATTTGCAGTGTACCTATAGAATCCCTTCCTGTTATCCTTAACATCCCTAGCCAAGTTTAATTCTAAGTGGGCTTTAGCTTTCCTAACCTGGTCCCTAGCTTCCTGGACAACATCCCTGTATTCTTCCCAGGCCGCCTGTCCTTGCTTCCACCTTTTATAAGCCTCTTTTTTCCTTTGAATTTTCCTCAGCAGCTCCTTATCCATCCAAGGAGGTCTCCTGGCCCTCCTGCTGCACTTCTTTCTAGTTGGGATGAATCGCTCCTGAGCTTGCAGCAGGTGATCCTTGAATATCAACCAACAGTCTTGGGCCCCCCTGCCCTCTAGGTCTATATCCCATGGAATCTTACTGAGCAGGTTCCTGAAGAGGCCAAAGTCTGCTCTCTTGAAGTCCAGGGCAGTGAGCTTGCTGCATGCTCTTCTCACTGTCCTGAGGATCTCGAATTCGACCATCTCATGATCGCTGCAACCAAGGCTGCCCTGGAGCATCACATTTCCAACCACCCCTTCCCTGTTGGTGAGGACGAGGTCAAGCATGGCACCTCTCCTTGTCGGCTCCTCTGTTACTTGCAGAAGGAAGTTGTCTTCCACACAATTGAGGAACTTCCTGGATTGCTTGTGCTGGGCCGTGCTGTCCCTCCAACAGATATCAGGGTGGTTGAAGTCCCCCATGAGAACAAGGGCCTGCGAGCATGAGGCTGTTCCTATCTGTCTACAGAGTGCTTTGTCCAGAGTCCTCTTGACCAGGCGGTCTGTATCCCACAGTAATGTCTCCCATCGCTGTTCTCCCTTTAACCGTGACCCACAAACTCTCTATTGACTGCTCACCTGTCCCCAGACAGAGTTCCATACTCTCCAGCCTATCCCTAACATAAATAGTAACTCCCTGTCCCCACCTGCCAGGCCTGTCTTTCCTAAAGAGCCTGTAACCTTCCATTCCAACACTCCAGTCATAGGAGCCACCCCACCATGTTTCTGTGATGCTTATGATATCATACCCCCGTAGATGTGCACACGTCTCTAATTCTTCTTGTTTGTTCCCCATGCTATGGGCGTTTGGGTAGAAGCATCTGATTCAAGCTCCAAATGAAGCCCTCTTTGGTTACTCCCTCTTTTTGAAGCATGCTCTTAAAAAATAGTCAATGCTTAAGAACATCAATCCTCTGGAGTCTTGGGCTGGCCTGGGGGGTGGTGCAGAGGCAGAACAGCTACACTCTTGACTGCCATATAGCATACTGCCTATAGGAGAATTCTGGGGGTTTTCCAAATACAATAACACTTGCACTTCAGTAATAGTAGTAGTAATATTTTATTTTTTATCTTGGGTCTTTTCTGGAGGAAGTGGAACTACTTTTTTTTTTCATCTGCTGTTCAGTTTGATTGAAAGCAGTGTTTTATATTGCAGTAACACCACCTATGACATTTTTAGTATTGCACTCAGATTTACTTGCATCTTCTAATTGTCTGCTGCAGAAGAGTTTTCAGAGGGGAAGGTAATTAACAGATGATCAGTAATAGATTTTGTTTTCATTTCTGGTTTATTAATAATATGTTATTCCTGTATTATCCTCCAGTTGCAGGAGGACGGAGTTTACTCTGTGTGACAGGCAAATTTGAGCTCTTTGGAAGTAACAGCTCAAGCAAAACCTTCTTCACATGGGTACTGGTGCTGTGGGGGTCCGCCAAGATCCTTACAATCAGTGTATGATCTCTGCATGCAGCACCGTTGATGTAATGGCATTAGGGTTGATGTTATATGGGCAGTTAGACTCACTTACCACCCATCCTACCAAAATAGATGTGCTGAGGTGGGCAAGGGACCTGCAACAGGAAACTTAAGAGGTAGAGTGTTTTCATTTGGGGCAGTTGTGTGTTTTGTGAAATTTTTCTATTAAATTAATTCCTGGACCTTGTGAGTCTGTCTGGGTTAACACCAATGCTTGCATAAATGGAAGCAGTACAGTCCTGTAGCATGGGAAGGTGGATGGTTAAGAGGGTGGGAGCAAGCTGATCCATTTGAGACTAAGCCCTTGAAGTAATGATTTTTCTTCTGTCTGCCGGGGTCAGGGAAAACGCCGTGTTCTGTCCTGTTAATTTGGCAAGTACGTTCAGTGTGTTGTACTGGCTGAGCAGGCTCGAAGGCTGGATGTCTGGCAGTGAGTCAGTGGAGCTGCAGTGACAAACTCAGGACTAGATGCTACCCTGCCTCAGTTGCCTCACAGGAACACTTCTGAATGACCAAGGGAGAGCCTCGCCTTCTCAGCTCTCCTAAAAACATCTTCGTTGTTGGTGTGATTGGATAACATACTTCTTATGCAATATAAGCAGCTGATTTTTCACCTCCGAGTTCCTGTTGTAGCACAGTAGTTCCATGGCTTTAATGAAGTGCTGAAGAGAGGTGCATTCATACCCGCAACATACTGTAGTTTTTTGCAAAAGGTGCTGTGGTGAGGGTTCACAAAAGTTTGGAAACAGTATTTTCTGTGAAGGGGTGAAAGATGATATGAGATATACTGGCCAGCAAGAAGCTGCGTGGGCTTGTAATGGTTTTCTGGCCCCAAACATCTGTGAACCACAGAGCTAAGATCACTTCTCCCCTGAGCTGTCTGGAGTGCTTCGTGGATGTTTTCAGTTTCTTGTGGGTGGATTTGTTTGGAGAGAGGTGTTAAAAAGAAGCAGGCACTTAACTCTTCCTTCCAGTAAGTGTTTATTTCATGAAATTCACTGATATGCTAGTAGTAATGTTTGCCCTTTGTGTTTAAGTATATCAAAATGATCAGGCTTTAGAAAGAATGGATGTTGCCTATTTTATTAACTTATTTCTTGTTTTATGTTTATTTCAGCTCTTCAGAGAAGTAAGAATAATGAAGATCTTAAATCATCCAAATATAGGTACCTTGTTGTTTCTTTCACATCATTTCCAACTCAGGAGAAATTTAGCATTTTCACTGTTAAAATTGTTGTGGTATGATTTTAAAAGATGATTCTGCTCTAGGGTTTCAATTTCATGTAGGGTAGCAGTAATAAATACTTTTCCAGAGCTTTGTATTCAGTCAAACAAACCGAATTCAGAACACTTTGGTCTCTTTGCATAAAACTTTTACTATATAGCTAACTGATAATTTTGTTCCTTTTGAGTATAATACTGATTTTGACTGAATTCAAGCTCTCATTCAAAATAAACGTATACCAAAACTAAAAAGTGATCAGAAAGTTGTTTTGGATTATACTTTGAAATGATATAGTGTTGTTATGGGACTGCTAGCAAATGGACTGATAACTCATTTGTTACCATGTGTGCCAGTTCAGTACATAAAAAGGGCTATTTTTGATGCTCAGATCTTTGAAGTTCTGTTTCAGTTACTTTTCCCATGTATGGGAAACAAAGTATTGTTTCTTGAGAAAATTTGTTCTGTATGAGTTGACAGTATTTTCCATTTAAAAACAGAATAGGCTTCTTTAGGGTCATAGTCTGATGTTGTCAAGTAGTAAGCGAATTGTGTTTATTTGACAGAATTCTCTGTGGGGTTATCATACTTCTGCAACTAGTTGATTAATAAATGTCTTTCTTTTCTAGTGAAGCTATTTGAAGTCATTGAAACTGACAAAACTCTCTATTTAATAATGGAATATGCGAGTGGGGGTAAGTAACTCTGCTGTAATGATGCATGTAAATAAATTGTCAAGTGGGAGAAAGCACTTGTTTGCTCTAAAGTTTTGCTTTCTGTTTTGGCAAGTATTAATGTCGTGGGAGTGTAAAATATTAAGCAAAATCTTTAATATTCTCTGGGACTTTGTGCAATATAATCAGTTAAAACTTGTAAAACTAACTTCTGAACTTACTGCCGTTTAATAACATTTGCTTTGTTTTCACAGCTGGAATTTAATGGGAATCTTTATTCGTCCATCGATTGTTCCTGTCCCTAAGAAATACCAACCTTCTCAATTTATTGTATTTGTCTCTGCCTCTGGTGTCCTATTTTGTATAAGATAATTGGTAAAAACATGTTCAGATGAAACATTTTGTATTTCTTTAACTGTTGCTTTCAAAAGCATAAGTACTGCAACTTCCGGGTTTTTATATGTTGATGACATTTGACATACCTTAATCACAGACCTGCTACTGTCAAGAGCTGTAGGCTTAGCATTACACCACTGTAGGAAGAACTTAAGCATTTATTCCTGGTTAGTAGGGGTGGAGAAAGCATGCATCATGCCATGTCAGACATTTTCACTGGACCTAGAAGTAAGGTATTGGGGCTTAAATTACTCCTTGCTGGGTAAAACCTAATAGCATGCAGTTTATCAATGTGACCCTTTAGCATCAGTAGCTGGTAATCTCAAATAGTAGAGGCTTTTCTTTAGTTTTGGGAGGGGAGATAGGCTTTTTTTCAGAGAAAATCATCATTAAATTCTGACTTTGATGTTAGATTTTGTGAAGTTTAATGAATTACTATAAATCAGGTAATGATTCTCTACCTGCCTATGTTTTCTTCTGGCAACTCCGTAAATGCTCAGCCACGTTTTGTCTAAACAAAAAACAGTTTGTAAAATACCATTAAAATATTGACTGGTGCAGGTGTTTGTGGAGGCATCTTTATGCTGTTTGATGGTACTAGACTTAAAAGCAAAGACCTGTTGCCATCTAGTGATTAGCTTCCAGGAGGTAGAAAGGCCAGCAGTTCTCTAAAGCAGTGAGGCTCTTCCTCATAGTAATCGAGAGGTACATCCTCTACTGGTCTGAAAGGCCATGAGCAGTACCCTTTGCATGTGCTATGTTATGCAAGACAGGAACACCTGTAATCTCAGTGGTAGCCATCAATTTCCCATATTTCCACTGTATCAAGATACTGGTCAGACAGGATGCATGTGAACTCTAGGCTGCAGAATGAAAGAAACTACTGCTACAACTGCGTCACTTTGCATACATTGTGAACAAGTCTTTCTGAGTGTAGTTTTTCCTGCATTATGAAGAGAGTGTTCAGGTTTCTTCCTTCAAGGTTTTTGAAGAAAAAGCTGTGAAATACAGCTGGGAACATCATCTGAGTTGGGTATTAAATAATACACTGCAGAGAGAAGTTATTTTACAGAAAATCCTCACATTTCCTCAGATTGCTCAGTTGTTACTTTTCCTGCTGTATGATTCTGCGGGTTTTATTCTATTTGGATGGAGTTGCTTGGTTAAAAAAATGGAGTTACTCAGCTCTGCCCTTGTGAGGTGGCTGTCTACAAAACAATGTTTTCTTTCTTAGATAATTTACATATTTGATCCACTTTCAAAGTTTCTACTAATTTTGCATATTAGCAAAGAATTTTTTAAACTACCTACTAATCTGTGTTTGTAGGAGTTCTTGTGTACATGACTTGGTTTTTAATAAAGAAAATCCCTCATGCTCTCACAAACATGTCAGTGTTTCATGAACGAGTTGGCTGCTTGTAAAGTTCAAATGTTGTAGTCCACGTTGATGTGCTATAAATTGACTAAATGAAAAAATGCCCAAACACAAGAGATCTTTAGTGCTGCTTTAGTAATCAACTTTAGTCATTCACAGCCGTACAACACTGAGCTTGTTTAGGAGTAGTACTTCCCAGTGTATCTTACAGATCTGGTGGTTGTGTGATGGATTATGTCAGTGTGTCCAGCTAGGCTCATTATTGTGTCCTTCCTTGCAGGTACCTCTTCCAAGCCTAAGTTAAAGCTAAGGTTTCTGATTTTTATTAGAAAAAGTTTATGCACACGCACAAAGAAAAATTCTAGTGCTTGTATGACAGTGTTTACAAATATTGTCAGGTATCCTCATATATGAAACTTTTTTATGGGGCAAAAGAAAATCATTGTGAGAAAGTCTGTGAAGGGACATGTGTCATCTTTATTCACAAAACAGAAGTACGTTGCTCAGTTCCCATCACAAATAATTGAAAGGATTTTTTTTTTCTATACCCAGTCAGTCATTATTGTGTAGAGATGACAGTGTAATAAATTGCCTAGCAGTTGTGCCTTTGTTCTCTTGAGCTTACCTGTGATCATAAACTTGAAGTACATTTCAGTGAAGCTGCTGTGGGCAACTGCTAGAGAGAATATCTAAGTTTTGAAATTGTCATTAATGTATCTTGTTGTTGAATTGTAGGGGAAGTGTTTGACTATCTGGTTGCACATGGAAGAATGAAGGAAAAGGAGGCTAGAGCTAAATTTAGACAGGTATGTATTACATTCCTATGCATCAGCTTCCCCTGTAACCTCAAATTTTTAATGCTGAAATGAGTAAAACAGTTGTCCTTTGCGTTTGACTTCTAGTAACGTTCAGCATGTTGTGGACTTGTAGCCCTGAGTGAAAAAATACTTGGGTTACAGTAGTACTTCAGAGGGGTCAGTAGTCCCTTCAGTGGCTCTAGTTTTCTTAACGCTGTGTGCCAGGGTGTTCAGGACTGCCAGAATACTGTGACTGCTTTATTTGGAGGTGTATTCCATTCCAAAATGTATTTCCTCCGAGTGATTTCATATATCCTTAGTTCAGCTGGTCTCTAATGCTTTGGAAGTTACTCAAATGTAACAGGCTACAAATAGGCCAGTTTCAAAATGCAGGCAATGCATGTAACAGGGATCCATTAACATCCACCCGCTCCCATGAAAAGATGCAGTTTAATAGTTGATCTGAATAGTCACTGAAAAGTAATTTCCAGGCTTGTTAGTTCAGCTTTTTTTATGATGGACAGACTAGCCCTGCAAAGATGTTGAATTTCATTGATCTGTAGAAAGCATATCCATTCTACAGAAAAGCGGTATTGAACATAAGCAAGTATTTTTGCATAACTAATTTAAATTCAAATCTCTGCTCTTGTAGCATCTAGAGTTTCAATTGCAAATCTGACTGGTCTAATAACTTTTTGGTTTCTGCTGTTGTGCAGAAGTTTGTAAATGCCTATTTTAATTTCATCCCTTTGGTCACTTGGATAACCTAGATAATGTTGTGAAAAGTAATAAGTATCAAAATTATGCTCTAGCTTAATGACGCTTTATGAAGTGAAATAATGAATGAAACACAAGAGTGTTTTATTGAATAGTATGTAGAGGTTTTAAACTGGTGAAATTTGGCATGATAGTTTCAGTGTTGGGAAGCTCCAACAGCTTCACTTCTTAAGCTTGGCCATGCAAAAGTAGAAAAAAATTGATGTAATAGATGAGACTTCCAGGAAAATTAATCAATGACTTTCACAAAATGCCTTGTAAAGAAAACTTTTACACTTCTCTAGTGTAGGTAGTGTGAACAAAAGGAGCAATTTGGGAACTAAGAAGCTGTGCCAGAACTGTTTTGCTCCCTCTGTGTCATACAGTAAGAATAGTGTGAAAGCAATATAAGGAATAAGGTCAAAAGTAGCAACGAAAGTAAAGAAAAACAGAAGTGTATTTAACCCAATGTAAGGAATGTATTTGTGAGATCCTTGTTCCTTTGTTTTCTCTCATTTACTCTCTTTAATCTTTTGGGAGAAAAAGAAAAAAAAATGTCACAACAAATAAATAGGACAGCCCCAAAGCGGCTGCAGAATTCATATCCCCAGAAGTGATTTGTCGTTGCTGGGGTTATACAGCTTGGTAGTAAAGGAAATTTGTCTTCCTCTTTAACTTACATATCTTCTTAAAGCTGCTTCCCTCCCTTTCATATTCTGGCAAGTAGAGAGCTTTCTTTTGTGATATGATTGAGGGTTTCTGGTGTGTGTTTCTGTGCTGTGTTGGAGTAGATGTGATGGGTTGTGGAGCAGTTGTTCCCACTTCAGCCATCTCTTCAAAATCCCAGACTATTGTCTTGCTCTTTGTAATGTCACTTGAAGAACTTCAGAGTAACTTGAGAAGATTTGCTGTTCTCTTTCAGATGTGAGCATTGAAAACTTCTACTGGTATGGATCTCTGCTCTTGATCCTCAGTTTCTTTTGTCAGGAGCTGTGTGGGAAAAGATCTTGCAGTAATTCCATTGAAAATTGCATGTTTGTTCAACAATTACCATTTCTTTCTTTTCTCCCCCCCCCCCCCCCCCCCCCCAACAGTTCAACTCCCCTTTAAGTGAGAACTTGTGGAAACAGGTCAAACATGTTCTACAGGTACACTCAGTGCTTAATTTTATGGGATAATGTGGGTAGTACAAGATATATGTAGCTTCATTTTTCAAAAACAAATGTGAAGGGAAAGAATTTGGAAGGTAATTACCTGCTGAGCTGGGTATTTGACTTACCAAGAGCTGATTTTTATGTCCTTCAGATTGTCAGCTTGGTTTTTTTTCGTTTGCTTGGTTTTTTTACACTGGGAGAGTTAAGTGCTGTTTATAAAGATAAAGAGATGGCCTCGCTTGAGTTCACCGAAATACACAGAAGCATGTTTTCAGTTTCTTCTTACAAGTTTTATCTCCTTGTGCAGGCAGCTGTGCTGCCCTTCCTTAACAGCTGACTTCAGGCTATGGAGCTCAACCAGTTTTGGAGGACCTTGATCTCAAGGATGGGAGGTTCTTGAGAGCTTCAAAAGCATGAGCAGCTGGACAAAATGAGCGAACCTTAGTAATAACCCAAGGGAGAAACTATAGCACGAGCTCATTGTGCTTTGCTGGAAGGAAGAGCATACATGCAGGACAGAAGTCATGCAACTTTGATCAGAGCTTGGCATTTATTAGAGGTTAGGACTCTGGCTGTGGGACAGGGTCTAAGGAAAGTAGATCTTACTGGGTTTACAGGTCATAAAACTATTCATTTTACTTTGCTGTACTCCCAGAATAGCTTCATATAGCTTGTAGCCGTTGTTGGAGGGAGAATGTTCTTTGTAGGCTTTTTATCTGATTCAGTGCAGCTGTTTTTATGTTAGATAGAGACTTAGAACATAATAAGGAATTAATTTTTTTTGTTGATTTGCTGACTGGTTTAACAGAGAGTGTCTCTCTAAACTGAAGCAACAGTTGTGCTGTGGTATTGAGCTGAGTTCTTACAGTAGGTTGTATTATATCTTGTTTTCAGGTCATATTTCTTCTTTCAGTAGATGGGATTTCTGGATCAAAGGCTTGTGTTTTATCTGAGAAGGCACTTCCTTTCTAGCAGGCAAAGCACAGAATTTAGTAATTCTCCCCTCTGCTTGTTAAAAAAAAGAATAAATCTTTTTTAGTTCAGTTTGTTATGCATAGTTCAGGTTTTTAGCAGGAAAAAACAATGTCATGCTTGACAAGGAGCACAGGAGAGAGTGCAGACACTAAAAATACAGCCATGCTTTCTGCTGTTCTCCATTTCAAACTCCTTTTGTGCAGCCATGTGTGAGAAATTCAAATCCAGAATGTCTTGCATTCTTAATGCCACCTCGGTTTATTTCCCCTATTACAGACTTACAAGCGGTTCTGGTTCAGTCTTTTTTCCATAGAAAAATCTGATTCAGGGGGAAACCCTCTGAATGAAAAATTCATGTGTATTTATTCCCTCTGTTTACTGCAGCCAATTAGATCTGGCCTCCTTTAGTCTTCCCACAGTTTTCATGCAGATACATTTTTAATACAAGTAGATGTTAGGACAGATCTTGGAAAATAAAAACAGTCCGTAATGTGGAAGGGACCTTGAGAGGTCATTTATCTATCCTTTTGTCATTTAATCCTTAAGAAAGAATGGTTTATCTGCCTAGAGTTAACTTGTTCTTCAAAATCTGTGATTATACAGAATCCCTCCCAGAAAATTAATTTCAATGCTTCAGTTGTTACTTCTAGCAAAAAAGGTCTGCTTTTCTTCCCTCCTTCTTCCCACCAGCCAAGCATCAGCAAATTTCTCACTCTGAAGTAGGCTGGGGGGGAAGGAGCTATCAGTGGAAACAGTGATGGAAGGTGAAAGACAAGGGAGTCAATCCAATGCAGCCATTCTTTGTGCTATTTTTCATTCAGTTATGAGAACTGTTCTTCAATTATTAATGTCATATGCGTCGCATTATTTCCCTTCCATTTAGACTGGACTCACTTCTGCAGTCTCTGGGCTATTCTGTTGCAATGCAGAGCAGTTTGAAAGCATCTATAAAGGAAGCTAGTGATTGATCATCTGCTAGACCTTCCGCTCTTAGCTGGAGTAAAAGCAGTTTAGGAGCAAGTGGTATGGTGCCGTGTCTCTGCAGTCCTGAATAAAGGCTGGGGTGTTTGTCATGCTGTCAGCCTTGGAAGCCCCTGCAGAGTGAGCTCGTGACTGCCGCTGAAGTAATGGTAGCAGAGAAGAAAGGAAGGAAAACCAAAAGGATGGTAGAAGTGGTGGTGTGGGAGCACTTCGGCAGTTTCAGTAACTGGAAAAAGCTGAACTTGGACTCTGTAAGAGGGAACTAATATATGAAGGAATAAGCAGAAACAGATTAAAAGGGTAGGGAATGGAAATATTTCACCTTTCCATAAATTGCTTGGTTTCTGAGGTGACATTTTTTTCACGTGCGTGATTCAGTAATACTGGGGCACAAAGACACTAACATTTGTGTTACATTGGTAAAAATTGACTGGTAGGTGAGTCGGGTCTCTGACCTACCAAGGACCTTACTTACCTTTAACCTACCGTAAATACAGGGAGAAAGAAGTATTGTCCTGACTAGTACAGGAGATCCTTCTGCTAAGCTGAGCAGTCTGATGATGAGTTATTTTTGTAACAGTAATGATACCTCATCTTTCTGTCTTGGACATCTTCTTAAGAATGGAAATACGTCATGTAAGCATAGTTATTACAGTAAATTACTTCTATGTGCACTTTATGTGCAGTTCCACTTTTAAGAAGTTGTAACATCTGCCTCAATTCTGACCACATGTGCATGGCAGTAAAATGTATTTGACTCCATTTGTGATCAGGTAACAATAAGCTTTTCCATACATGTAGAGTTCTGCAGCAATGTTTCTGACTCTAAAGGAATGTACTAGGAAGCTACTATGTAAATAGCTTATATAGCTTGCTATATAAAGCGGGAAAAGGTGATACTTGGAAATTATGATGAGAGAAATTATTCTGTTATACGTGGGACATAGTGTTTTTTCCATTGACCTTGCTCTTGTACAAAATACAATAAACCAAATGCACTTTGACAGCACACCTGAGATGCACAGTTGCTTTTCACTGCAAAAGTTTTGACAAACAAGCTGTTCCCAGTCGTTTCTCTAATAGCTAAGCCCATTTCTTACTCTTTTATTTCCGTGCTGCGGCGTGAAAAATCACCTTTGGAGAGGGCCTGGAAAACTTCATTCTAGAGGGAAAGCTTTTATGGCTGTGTATAGTACTGGAATGGAAATACTTCAGTAACCTTTCTGAAAGTCATTGCTTCTACTGGTCTATAATTAGCCACTCAGGAAACACAAAGTTCTCTTTCAAGTGTAGTAGAAACAAAATAGATCAAATAACAAGCACCTAAGTTACTTTGCAGCTTTTCCCCAAATATGTTGGTCACTGTAATAGTTGGTTATGTAGCTCTAAGCGCATAACTTTAGTAAAAATGTTAAACTTCATGATTGAAACTCTAGTTACTTTGAAATGTCACTTATATAATTGGACTTGTTTTCTATCCAGATAGTATCTGCAGTGCAGTATTGCCATCAAAAGCATATTGTTCATAGAGATCTCAAGGTAAGTAGGAAAAAGTGTGTGAACTGTGTATCAGCTTTTTTACCTGTGGGTCTGATCTTTATTGTGCCAATATAATGTAGTATAAATTCAGTCTTCTGAGTTATTTTTTTCCATGTGTTTTGAAGAGTATTTACAGTATTGTTGCAAGTTTTGAAGAATGTTTACAGTATAGAACCATTTCAAATAAAAAGGATTTGTAAGGCTTTTACTATTATTATTAAGGGCTGCTAAAAGATAGTCTCTCACCCTGTGGTCAGATTCAAATCTGATGCAGGTCAGTGTTAGCTGAGAGATCTAAAAAGAAATAAGGGTAGTTTGACAGAGGAATGAAGGTATGAAAAGTTTTGGTCTTGGACCAGTCATGATGATGAAACTGGAGTATGGCTTCTTTGTATCTCAGCATGAAATGATATGTCCCTTCTTTAAACTGTGCCTTTTATATTAATAGTGTTGCCACATAACTTGCTTAACATATGATAGCTTCATGATGTCAAACTACCCACCACCAAGAAAACAAGACCTTCTTGAAAAAAGTTTAAAGGTTATGTGCATTACCAAACTTTTGCAATAATGCTACATAAAGTAAGGATAGTGACACTATATCTTGTTTTCATCGTAATTGATGAAAATGTAAGTTTCGATAGCTCAGTATGCATTTCTGTGGAGAAAACAGATAGGTGGTAATAACGCAGTTTTCAAGTAGCATAACAGCTCCCATAGTCTGAAGCCATTGTAGAGGGATTTTGAAAATAGGGGATCCATGAATGATAGACTAAAGCATACCAAAAGACTTTGCAATAAGGGAATGTTAATAGGTATTCCAGCTTTTTGCCTTTTAAGAATGAGTAAAAACGGCCAGTAGCATTCTAAATCAAAGTATTTTATCTTTCAAACCATTTTTTCTCTTCCAGGCTGAAAATCTATTGCTAGATGCAGATATGAACATTAAAATAGCAGACTTTGGGTTTAGCAATGAGTTTACAGTTGGAAATAAACTGGACACCTTTTGTGGCAGCCCACCATATGCTGCTCCAGAGCTTTTTCAAGGGAAGAAATACGATGGACCTGAAGTAGATGTTTGGAGTTTAGGTGTTATTCTTTATACTCTTGTGAGTGGATCTCTTCCTTTCGATGGACAGAATTTAAAGGTGTGTTTTTTGTAGAATACGTTGGGCATGTTTATCTAATGGTTTAAGTGATTTGCTGCCTACAGCTTACAGTCTGCTCTTCTGTTACCAAGGAACTTCGGGAAAGAGTGCTCAGGGGAAAGTACAGGATTCCTTTCTACATGTCCACAGACTGTGAAAATCTCCTAAAACGTTTCCTGGTGCTAAACCCAACAAAAAGAGGCACTCTAGAGGTAATGGCACAAATAAAGTGCATTGGAAAGCTAGACATTGTATTTTGCAAACTGTATTCTTGAGCTGTAACCTGTTATTGTCATGCCATTCCTGAATAGTTTATTTGGGGTAGATTTGGGGCAAGGAGGTTGTTGAGTAGATCATATGACTTTTTTTGCGGGTTTTTAAGATTTTACTCACTGTGGTTGCAAAACACTTGACTCCACAGTTGCTTTCAAAATAAATGTGAGACTACACTGCATATGCCATACAGCTTTTCCTGAGGGATTACCTTGTTGATTCCTGCAAAAATAGATGATCATTTCCACATTTTCAAACACGAACTGCAATAACTGGCTGCTAGGTTATGATGTGTTTGCCTTTCACCTGCATTTTGTACCATTATGGAGGAGAAAGGCCAAAACAATACTGCCTTTCATGGACATCCACAGTCGAGCATGGACCTACTGGACTTCAGAGTTGACACACTGCTCCTGGTCTGTGTTACGGGCTTTTAGCTTTCAGCTATGTGCTAGAATGCAGCTGGTTGGGAAGCAGCTCAGCTTGATGTACATAGTTGATTCTCCTCACTGGAGCAAAGCAAAACTGAGTAAGTGCTGGGGCCTGTTCTGGAAAAGTTAGAAAAATCCTTATTGTTTGGTAGGTGAGGGAGCTGTTACTTCAACAGCTCATTTTCTTTGCTGGTAAATACACTGTGCCAACAAATCTCTTTTTTTTTTACAGCAAATCATGAAGGACAGGTGGATCAATGCAGGGCATGAGGAAGATGAACTTAAACCTTTTTTTGAACCAGAATTAGACATCTCGGACCAGAAAAGAATAGGTAATGAAGTCTTTTTCAGAATATAGTACTGTTTACATCCTGGGTGGTTGGGTTTGGTTTTTGGTTTGGGTTTTTTTGGTTTGTTTTTTTTTTCCCTTGCAATTTGGGAAAAAGTTACTAATCTTTTAATACTGATATTTTATCAGACTTGTGTGCTCACACTTGATTGATTTAATTCTTTAAGTGTTCTGTTTTTTCTCTTGAACTTCAACACTCAGCTAGCCTAAACATCAGAGTGTTTTCTGTTACTTACAGAATATGTATTTGGTTTTTAGATATTATGGTAGGAATGGGGTATTCTCAAGAAGAAATTCAAGAATCCCTTAGTAAAATGAAGTATGATGAAATCACAGCTACATACTTACTGCTAGGAAGGAAATCATTGGAGGTAAGTACTATTCTTACAAATGCAGTGGAACAAAGGAATCAGAAAGGGTCCTTAGTAAAGTTAGAAGCAAAAATTAATTCAGTAACTATAGGCAGTTGCATTCCTGCACAAAAGTCAATTACACTTAAAATCATGTTATTCTCATCATCAGTGTCAACTGTCCAAATGATGCTATGTCTTTGTTCTTGCCCTGATATGAGTCAGTAAACTCTTGCCTTTATGCTCCCTAAAACTACTCTGCTTGATCAGCAGTTACTCCTCTTTGTATGCCAGTTACTGTCCTGTCTAGTCTAGGAGCTCAAGTGTGAATGTGCCAGCTGTAAATATTTTAAGAGAACCAAGGACAAAACCTGTCAACCTAAAAAAGTTCTTGCATTGTAGATTACTTTTTCGTATGATGCTGAGAGGGTTTGGCATCAGTAAGCTGCTCTTGGTTCCTCTGCTGGAGGAGTTGATATGTTGGCTTCTACAAAATGTATCATCTCTTCCTTTGAGGAGAGGTTACTGTAGTAGAGATACAGATTCTGAAAGTAGGGATAGATTTCCTTTATTGGATTGTCCTTTGAGGAGCTGCAAATTCTGCTGAATTTTACCTAAGACAGTTACACAAGAATCAAAGAGAAGCTGGGGCCTCTAAACAACTTCCTTGCTGTCGCAAAATTTTCTGTGTAGTAGAGCCATCTTTCTTTTGCTTCCCTGCTATTGCTCCCATAATGTGGTAGATGTTTAATTTGTTTTGTCTGAACTCCTTGTTTTAATATTCTCATTTGTATTGTAGTTGGATGCAAGTGATTCAAGCTCCAGCAGCAATCTTTCACTTGCCAAAGTTAGGCCAAGTAATGATCTTAATAATAGCACTGGACAATCTCCTCATCACAAAATTCAGAGAAGCATATCTTCTAGCCAGAAACAGCGGCGGTACAGTGATCATGGTGAGCAATTCTCATTTTCAGTGTTGCAGAATGTAGTGAGTTCTAGTTCTGTTCAGTTTCTGAATTTGTCTCCATCCCCCAACGGTAAGGAGGGTGACAACAGCTATAGCTCACAGCATGGTGGCTAAATAATTTACTGAATAATACTTTCTAAAAATTGGTTTCATTATAAAGCTTTCAAAGACAGCTTCTAGAGGAATACTGAGTACACCAGTTTAATTCTCATATTCTGCTTTGTGTTGTCCCTTGCATTCCTGACTGTGCTGGGAAAGTCTTGTTACACAAATTGAAGAGAATGATGCAACTCCCTTTTTCATGGAAAACACAGCACTCCTCCCCCATGCTCTTGTATGTCTGTTCAGCTTTTGTTTTCTTTTGACACTAGTAGGTCAGCTTGTGTCTAAAACTTGAAGAAGTGTCAGTTTACCAATATTTCTTGTTTCCTGTTTCCTGAGGATAGTGTCACTTGATTGTCCTGCAGGAATTAAATTTCTAAAGAACAGTGATTCAGACTTGGAAATCTTCTGCTTAATGAGTGTGCAAGACAGTAGCTTAGGATTATCTAAATATCTAAAAATCTTCCTGCTCAGACACTAACTCATAAAAGGAGTCTCTATGCAGGACTACTTTTTAATACCTCAAGTGCATTCAGAGGTTGGTTTTCTTAAGGATTCTTCTGGGATGATGGTTACCACGTTTTGTGATACTTTTTAATATATATGTTTTACATATATGTATCTGTATTTTTTTGTGTATATACACATACACTTTTTGTTTAAGTGTTATTAAAACACCAACTACAAAGTTGATGTATCTAGATATGTCCTCGTCTGAGGAGGTATAATTGAGGCAGCAGAAAACACAGTCTTGACATCCCCACAGGCTTCTCCCAGTGTCCAGGAACCTAGTAAAGCCAGAGGGAGCTTGAAACTGTTGAAGGGACTGCCTCATTTTCAGGTGTGCTGGAGAGGTTTGCTGTTTCTGACACAGCTAGGGAGGCTGGTGGCAAACCGACAGTGTTTCTGGGCTTTTCCAGGAGCACAGGCCACCGGCCATTAGAGCTTATGGTGGCCCAGGGCTGTGTCACCAGGTGCCTGTCTCAGGAGCCCAGTTTTACCAGAAATTAGCTTGAACAGCGTGTGTCAGATTTGTGCTAATAAAGAGTTGTCTGGTGTGAATGAGTCAGTTACTTATTAAGTTACTTATCTAAGATGATGGGTTCTTAGCAAGTCAAACCAGTGTCAGTACTCAAACACAGGAAGCCTCCATGAAATGCGTGGTTCTCTCACAGAAATCAAGTACTATCTTCACCTGGAAAGGCTTTTGTTTTTCACAGTATTTTACTGTTGTCCAAAATACATTTAATTTTGTTAAATAATTACCTTTTTTCAACTCTGATTCCCAGTGTCCCCATGATTCTCATGTTTGATTACATTTCCACTGTAGTGAAAAATAGCTACTGAACTTCTGACAAGAAAAATAATTTTCCTGTTTCTTTTGTTTTTTAAGCTGGACCATCCATCCCCTCAGTAGTGGCATATCCCAAAAGAAGCCAGACTAGTACTACAGACAGCGACCTCAAAAAGGAAGGAATTCAGTCAAGAAAATCCAGCAGTACTGCAGTTGCAGGAAGAGGAATTGCACCAGCTAGTCCCATGCTTGGAAATGCCAGCAATCCCAATAAGGCTGATATTCCTGAACGTAAGAAAAGTTCAGCTGTTCCTAGTGTAAGTAGAAACACTTACTTATTATGAACATGAAATATTTCTGAGGGGTAAAAAAGGTGTTAAACCTGTGATTTATCAGTGGTGCTGATTGTACTTCTCATTCGTCGAGAGTAAATGTAGATATCTCATATAGTTGCTTTTTTTCTCCTGCATCAGTTAGCTACTCAAGTTACATCTTAATAATTATGAAGGAGTTAGTAGGTAGTAATATTTAGCACTAGTAGCTGTTAGTGAACAAACATAATTTAGGTATTTAAAAAAAAAAATCGATAAGAAAAACAGGAAAAAAGACACTTAACTCAAAGGCTGTCCACTGAAATTTCTTATGAGTTATTTCTGATATCATCAGCTACTCTTCTGTTGCCTCTATACAGAAGAACGAAGTCTCTGTTTTTATTATCCTGTTTTACAGTTTCATGTGTATAAAGAGCCACCTAATCTTTGCTCTGAAACGGGCTATTCCAAGTCACAGTATGTGACTTGGCTGGAGGATCTCAGTCAGAGAGATTCCTTGGAAAGACACGTCTTCTCCTGTAGCAGCTGTTATTCATAAATGTGAACAAGAGAACACAATTTTGGGGTACCTGCTCCTTGCATTGGTTTTTGATCAGTCCAGAAACCATTTGGATTTTATTTCATCTTACATGAGAGATCTTAACTACTGAATCTCAAAATGCTCAAAATAGTTTTGTCCTGCACTGAGCTTCACTCAGTACTGTGTAGTACTTTATTCAAGAGCTTTGCATCACCATTCCAACATATTTGACATTTAGTATCTTTAGTATTTTGATCTGCTGTTCTACACCATTCCAAAATTCTGGGGTTTTATTCCAGTAGTCTTATTTCAAATTTCATACTACTTTAGCTGAAATAAAATTTGAGGTCATAGCCATAGGATGTTTCTCTATTCAGTGTGCAGTTGATCCAGCTGGTCTTTTACAAGCAGTGGTACAAGGTGGTGAACATGTAATTAGTGTTTAAAATTGTCTCTGTTCATAGCTCTTCAGTCAGACAGTGCAAACTCTACCACCCACTTCCCCCGGTGAAGATTAGTCTTTTGCTTTCTGGCATTCTGGGGATGTGGGGATGGAGGGAAGGACTGGCTTCTTACACAATTCCTGGAACTAATTAGGGAGTTTTATTTCTTACAGTTTTGTCATGCATCTAGGAGGGGGGAAAAAAAAAAAGAGAGGTGTGGGAGTTACCATGTTGTCCTGAAGTTGAAAAAGCTTTGAGGTACAGGGATTTTGTTCTCACTGAGCACTGAAGTCTTAAAATCAGTGGTATGATGAGAAAATCACTGAAGAGACAGAAAAATACTGTTAAAAAGAAAAGAAGCAAAGCAAAAGTAGTAGAACTGGTCTTCACTGCACACCCTTAGCCAAGTGTGTGCTGCTTTTACTAAATAACAAAGCTTGCAAGCATGCACTTAAGGATAAGAGTTGTGCTTGTAGAGGGGAAAGCTAAGTCTGGGTTGGAGTAAGGGGCTCCAAGCTGTACTTGTAAAGTTGACAGTGTGTTTGAACTCTTGCAAACTAAATAGTTCTGCAGGCTGAACAAGTGCGCATCAAGAATCTCAAGTTCACTGGGCAAATACCAAATTAATAACAAAAACCTGCTACAGGGGTTGCATAGTTAGCTGCAACTAATAACTCCCTGCTTTAACAATTCCCTGTTTATTACTCACAGCTTTGGATTTTTTCCTCAGTGCTTGCAATAAGGCTGCCCCAGAGCCCTTAGCGTGGCTTTAGGATGACTGGAAGAGGAGAATAGATTGAATGTTTGGAAAATAATTTAGGGCCAAAAAATGTACTAGTGCTCTTAAGTAAATAGATTGATTCATTAGTATAAGTCAGAAGCTGATTGTTTGAAAGCTTTTTCATCCGTCCTTGCCTTAGTGTCTCTTAATGTGAAAATAGCCTGCTTAAGCAGGGGGCACAAGACTCTCTAAGAAAAGAGAAAGACTGTACCACAAATTGATTCTTTGTGCTGTGATTGGACCTCATATATTTGTTCAGAAGTCTCAGCGTTTGCTTTTGCAGTGTCAACACCTCCTGCAAAGAAGGCAGGTGATGCCACAAGGATGAACTTACACAGCTCTAACCCTGACCCTAGAGGTTGTCATTCAGTCAGGGAGTGTGGTGTGACACCAGTTTCAGGCTTCCTGTGGTGTGCAGCTGTACAATTTAGTCATGTCCACAGATTAATAGTCGGTAGACTTGCTGAAGAAAGTCATAGCTGAAGAACTTCCTTGATGAATCATGAAAGGTTGTACACTAAGAAGTGTAAAGGCCGCTAAAACCAAGACTGCATTCTTGCTAAAACTAAAATTTGAAAGCTTGAAATGCTTAATCTCCTCTCATGACCTCTGCAATATGAGCCAAACAGGAAAAAAATGTATCCTAATCCATCTGTCTGTGTTCTCCAGAAAGTGCTGGGAAAGTGCATCTTTGGGGTCCTCTGCTTTCAGATATCAGTACCATAACCCGTCCACTCCCAAATCTGCCTTTAAAGTTTGATCCAGCTCAGAGATTGCTGTCTTGTCTTTCTAGATGCGCAACATGACAGTACATTTAAATGTTATGTGGTATCTTCTTAAGGGAAACAAGTGTTTAATGTTCCAAGGCAGCAGGTGGAAAGAATGAAGCCACCCATGATCGTGCATATTTCCCACCAGAAAAGCACTATTGGATATTCCAGGTGTTTCATTCTCTGATATATTCAGGAACACGGAACAAAAAGATATGCAAAAATTAATATGCAATACTTCAGTGTACCATTGGTTTGCGAGGAGGACTCCAATAAGTATCTTGCACAGCTTGACCTCTCAAGAACATACGAATGAAACTTTATCTAAGGTGCACAGCTTTCATTGCTAGCAAATTTAGTAAAGAGAAGGGAGCTTGTACAATGAGAAACGTTAGAGGAGAGTAGAAGACTCAGTGGTTTGTTTGATTTTAAGACAACGGATGTGTAGGGAATGAAGTACAGTGAAGGGACCAGGAGGACTTTTGGTAATGCTTGGCACATGCCTATCCTCAAGGATTATCTAGTGAAGAATACTTGAGAACCCTTGATACAACTACATACATCTTATGATTTAATTAATAGTTCTGCTAATCTAAAATACTCTTAATACTCTTTGTACATCTTAACACCAGGAGTTTGTGCAGTTCGCTTTTTCATTTTTATTTGTACATTCACGGCAAGGTGTGTGTAACAGGTCAGCAGTCTTCTAAATAGACAAGATGTTCAGTCTGCAGCTCATTGCATTGCTTGAGACTCCCTGCATAGGAAATACTTTGCCTTAAGGTACTGAAGGAGCTTTTGCTGGTTATTGAGAATACTCCACTTTAACAGGTTTTTTTTCAGGTTCGGAAACGAAAAAGGTTTGGCTACTCTCCTTTTGCGCTTGAACTAGTTTTTCCTTTCTGTTTTTTTAATCCTCCTTCGCATCATTCTCTACTGTGACCATTTATATGAAACCTTTTCTTATTGCTATTTTAAAAATCCAGTGAATTTCCCTTGTCTGTCATAGCAGTAATTCTTCAAAGAACTCCAAAAGGTTAGTTGAGCATGAAGTCCCCTGCCTGATTCTTAGTGGCCATCCTTACTTAACATGCTTATCCAGGTGCTGACCAGTCATTCCCTTAAGCTAGCCTCTTCCAAGACTTTCCCCAGCAGTGATGTTTCAAGTTAATAGCCTATTTTGCTTCCTGCTTTGCCCTGTGATTCTTTTCTTCGAAGAAAATTTTAAAAGGTATTTTTCCACTTTCCAATCAGTTTGCAGTTTCCTGTGTTATGTTCTTGGGGTGGGGAGAAAAAACATAAGGCTTGCCAGCTTTTACTTCCTCTACAACCTGGGGGGTGCATGTCTGTCTGGACCACCGTGCTTTCTCCTACAGTAATTACATTTAACTTTTTATAACTTTGTTATCTGTGAATTACCTAGCTTCTCAGTCGTTCCTGGAAAGTTGACCGCCAACTTGGGCATATCTCCACCCTCTTTCTCTGTAAAGACAGAGGCAAAGTAATTCTATTTCTTTTCTCCCCTCTAAAGTAAGGTCTGTAGTTTAAGTTCCCCTGGTTCTCTTATCCTCAATGTATTATGCCTGTATTTAAATGTATATTTTTTAAGTCTTATTAAAATTCTCTGCAATTTGTCTCTTTAATTTGACTTATTCTTCCCTGTTTTAAAATCTTGTCTAGTGTTTCATAGTATTTCAATATTTAAAAGTCCATGTTTACCTTCCCACTGAATTTTACCACATTTGTTTCTTAAGTCTTTGCTTTTCCTATCTTGTTTGAGGGTATGATTTTAACTTAATGGAAAATTCTGCAATCTACAAGTGGTAAAGTATTTAAAAAATAGGCTACAAAGACATAGGCTATCCAGATGTGGATGAACAGTATACATGCTGAGAACTTGTAATTCAGAATTAATGGTAAATCTGGTAATTAAAAACTTCAAGCTGTGTTGATTTTGAGCCATCAACATGAAATACAAGAACTTGTTAGAATTATTTTTCTGATTGCATTATTTCTTAAAAATACTGGAAGGTGTTTGTATATTAACTTAATTATTGTAAGTTTTATAACTCTGTAGAAGTGGCATGAAGTAAAACAGCCTTCGATTACATGTAGGCTTAACCCCGGAAAAGCCTTTTGTGGGGAATAACAAACCTGTGTTTTTTAATTGTAGAATAATACTGCCCCTGGAGCAATGACACGGCGCAACACATATGTTTGTAGTGAAAGAACCACTGCTGATAGGCATTCAGTGATACAAAATGGCAAGAAGAACAGGTATATAAAATGTCTTCCTATGGTGTATGTCCTTTGTCTTCACATATCCAAAAAATTATAATAGTTAATTTCAACAAAATCAGTAGTATTCTAGTGTAATTCTTAATGAAAGGTGAGTACAGAGCATTATGGAGCACCTGTAAGTATGTTGTGTTATTTTCTGGGTTTTGTTTTTTTTTTTTTTTTTTTACTATACTTAATTCATAGTCTTTATACTTGGAATGTAAAAAGAAATTCCTAGTTTCTGGTCAAATACACTGTGTGGCCAAGCACAGTATGCTTGCAGAAGAGGCTTGTTTAGCTTGAAACTACAAAGTCCATCTCTCTTGGGCTGTTCTCTTTATACATTTCACTCTGAACTGTACTCTGTTGGGATTATTTGGCATACTGTTTTTTCTGCAAAAAGTAGAAAGTAATTTTTTCCTGAGCAAAGATTTAACAGTATAGGCCATTGTCTTGGACCAGTAATGTTTTTTTACTGATGTTTTGTAGTCTGATTTCTTCCCAGTATTTACAAAACTCATCTTGAGAAGGGAAGCACTGATATTGCTGTATTCTGAGGGAAAACATAGAAGTAACAGGTTTCCTCTTATTTTGCTGAATGAAAGCCTGACTGGGGCATGCAGTGGAATTGGAGTTAAGGAGTTTGTGTGTTACAAATGTAGCCACATCTAGTGCCACCCTTCCCTGTGTACCAAAGGCTGAGGACAGCTGTAGAAAATTAATATAATAGTGAACGCAAACATTAGGTGTGCATTAACAGTTGTGAAGAACTGCTCTTCTACCACCCAATTTCCCAGCTGGCTGAGGCCTTTTAAGTTCCAACCAACTGATCTTCATGAAATGTTACTTGTCTCAAAAGCTGGTAACAAGTAATTGACTGTTGCCGGAAGAGCACCCAGATAGCTAATAGTGCTCAATAAAGGTGCTTAAGCTTGGAGGAATGTGGACTTCTCTCCTACTCTTCACAATTTTCTCTGTGCCTTCCTAATTTTATGATATATTGTAAAGGGTGGGAAAAAAAATACTTTTCTTCTAGCTCATGTTGAATTTGGTGAAAGATCTACCTCTTTTGCACGGAATCTTTCCCCTTCCTTTTGGCAGTTTATAAGGAAGGGTGGTGAAGTTGCAATGTTGAAAGGAAAGTCTGTCTGACCCTTGGTTGATTCCTGGAGCCTAGGGATAAAGAACGTGGTTTTGACCCTGTCTCCTCCTCCTAGCTTTCTGCAAACTGAAAGTGATTAAGGAAAAAGTCAAGTGTAAGTTTGAAGAGTGCCAAAAATCTGGCTGGCCAGCTGGGCCTACAGTCAACTTTCTTGTGAAGTACAGCACAGCTATTTGGTACTGTCTCTTAGTGTGTCTGTCTCAGCCTTCATTGCTTAGTCCCTGTTAACATCACAGAGTTTGTTTAGATTAAAGCTCACCATCGCTTCTTTAATTTGATATGTTAATAGCTTTTTTCTTTCCAAACTCTTTGAAAAATGAATCTTTCTGTCCAAAATAGCTTTAATAGATTTGATTATTTAATTTCTTAGTTTAATAATATTTTTGTTCATCTTTGAGCTAATATGTTTGCAATACATTTTTAAAGGTTTAAAAGTTACTAGATATTGTTTACTAGGAGTGCTTGAGATTCAGATGTCCCATTAATTTGGGAGCAACTTCATGCTCCTGAGTAGCTATCTTTTGAAGTTATTTTTTTTCCCAGCTTTGAGTTTCTCGGAAAACTGCTGTCTTTTCAGTTTGTCACACATGGGCTCTAAGCTAAAAGTTAACATTGAGTAGTACTTGGTAACTATATTAATTCCATTTTATATCCATAATTGGTTATTGCTGTGTAACTTACCTTTTATTGTGAGGATGGTATCCCACCATCATTTGCTTATCCTACAGACTAGCCCTGTTTGGGTCTTTTGAAACATCTGAGCATTTGTATGTTCACTGTCAGGAAAAGATAATTTTAACTTCTGCACGTACTTTTTTATTACTGCTTTTGTTACTCTGTATAGAAGGTTAAAATAATGAGACTGCATTGGTAATTGTTTTAAATTGGAGACTTCTCATTGTCCGAAATGTTTCAACACTAAACTGCACGTTCATTTTGGCACAGTTTCAGAATTACTGTGATTTGGCACAGAACTCAGAATTTGTCTGAGTATATTTTGTTGCTGTAACCTGGCAAAGGCTTGACTGATCACATGAAATGCAGAGACTTTTAATTCAGGCTAAATCAACATAGCTGTTGATGGGACTGGCTCTTCAGAATGAATTCTGCCTGCCTTCAGGTGTTTCTGTAGTGTATCTCTATTTTATTGTAGTCTCAGAAATCTTATTGTACTAGCAGAAAGTAACCTTAGAAAGACGTAATGTTTTTTCCTTCTGTGAAGCAAGATCTGAAGTAGAACCTCAGCTTTGTATAAATCCAAGGGTTTGTCAGAAATGCTTTCTATGCTTTTGAAACGTCTGTCAGTGGAAAATATTAAAGGCAGGAGTAATTACTATAAATGATTTGTTACAGATTGGATTTTAGATTTTCCACAGCCAGTCAGATGCTGACTGACCCAGCGGAAACTTGCCTTCAGATGGCAAGGAGTGCACATTTAAAGTCTCAGCACTTTCTTTACAGGAAGAATAAAAATGTTGCTTGTTCTGTTTTTATCTTGCACATTGAATTCTGAGAAGGCATTATTTCTGAAGACAGAGAAACTGAAGAACTGATAGTCAGCTAGTGTACTTGTTGGAGAAAATAGTCTTGAAGACCCCATGCAAGACTGGTAGAATCAAAGAGTTTTTGTCTCACATCCCTCACAACGCATTGTGTGGCTGACACAGGCATTCTACTGGAGACGACTCTGTTGGCTTTCCTCCAAAGCCTGAGCATTAATTAAAGCATTTGGGGACTCATGGAATACTCTTCGTAATGATAGGCAATTGCTTTAAATCATTTGTAACGCAAATGATTTACAACAGCCTCAGATTTTTAATAAGCCTTGGCACTAATTGGTGAATGTTTGCTCACTTTTTTCTCTGTTCCCAGGCTAATAATCTAAGGAAGCTGATTTCTAGCAAAGCTTCAGAGGAAGAGATACAAGTGCTTTGATATGTGCCCTGATACTTTATTGATACCTTTAGCTATCACCTCTTTGGAGGCAGGTGACTAAATGAAACTTGGGTCTAATGTGTTGTAACTAGATTATTTCTCCTGTATCTTTAACAACAAATTGAGAGGGATGGAGCTAGAGGTGCTGGAGAGGCTAGTGACCAATTGTTTGGGGATTACATGACTTTAGGGTATTGCTGTTGAGATGAGTGCTCATTTCCTCACAGTTTGTTAATACCCTGGGGTAGTGTAAAAGCTGGGCTGTGTTGCAGGCTCCATTGTAGTAGTGCTTGTAGTTGGCATTGTGCTGGATTCAGCATTGTAAACAGATGAGTGCATGACTCTGAAGTTTTCCAGACTCTGAAAAGTTAAAAAACAGAAAGAAGTAGATTTTGCTCACCATTCTAGCCAGCAGTTCTGCTGTCTGAGCTGTGAGGTGTTTTCTACTAGTGCTTTGGGAGCTAAGTCTGAGAAGTGGGTCAGCTGACACTTGTAGCTGGAGTAGCATTCTCCTCTCCAAATTCTGACATACCAGAGGATAAGAGGGGATAAGAGGACTTGAATTTCAGTTTATGTAACCAGGAAGTAACTTGGAAGATAACATGCGGTGTAATGAAACTGTCACTGGCAATTCCTGATTTCTTAACCTTGAACAATATTTCTGAATTACAATTGCCTTACTTTTAAAGCAAACTTAAGATGAATGGCTTACAACATTGTAGCCTGAAAGGCCAAATGCATCTCGTGGCCTCATTTTTTTCCCATCCTTGTCATTACTAGATAATACGAAGGCTGCAAAGAATTTGTCCCAAAGAAAGAAAAGTATTTCGTATTATACAGCTGGCAGCTTACTGACCATTCTGCTAAGACAAGACAGCACTGTATACCTTCCTTCAAAGCCTGAACCTCAAATTTAAGAATTTAAGGTTCATGGTCAAGCAATATGAGATGTTCTTCAAACAGTAATACCTCTTTCTTCAGAGAACACCCTGTGTTATTCATTGCCTCCTATGTGTACAGGTTGATTAATAGTAGTCTTTTTGTTTTGGCGTCTCTGGACTTGTTAAAGATCATGATGCTGTTGTTTTCTATTTGTGCCTGTGAAGTCCCTTGGTTACCAGATGTAGACTGGGATTTGACAGCTTGCCCAGCTTACACTGATTTAACATGGATACATTCTGAAAACAAAGCATTTCACTGTGGTGACAGAGCTGTCATCATTCTCTTGCAAAGTGCAGTTGGTGGGTTTATTAATGCATTTTTTTTATGTTAAAACCTATACAAGTTTTATATAAGTGCTTTATTAGAGGTGCTTTGGCACACAACGCTGAGTTACTCAGGTTCTGTACATCAGTGAGGGTAACACTGCAAACTAATGCTAATGGTAAGAGTATGATCGCTTCATAGATGTCAAGTACTATAGTGAGGATGCTTTTTAAGGGAAGTGTAGGATAGTTACTGCTCTTTGCATAGAAGAGGGCTGTTAAGAGTTCATGTTCTTTGATAAATCAGTAATAGAAGGAAAAGTTTGCTTTTTTTCTATGCAGTAGTTTGTTGTTGGTCCATCATGCTCTTCTTTCTGCCTCTGCCTGAACCCAAACCCCCTCACAGCCTGACAGAAATGTCCGCTTACGCAGCTAGCCCTGCTTCAGTTTGTACTACATCCTTCTCCAGTGTTCGGCTGCGACATCAGAAGTCGATGTCCATGTCAGCCTCTGTGCACACGAAGATGATGTTGCCTCCAATAGACAATGGCGCAGATAACTTCAGGCCTATGTAAGAACCTGAAATCATTGTGAAACTAACTTATACCCACTGCTTCTTAACTTTGTGCTGTGGAATTTTAGTCCTAGATTGTTCTAGTTTATATTGCCCACAAGATGTGTGTTTCCTCATTTTTTTAGTCTTGTTTACATTTGTTTTGTGGTGTGTCAGGCTGTCGGTGACATAATCCTGCAATAATGAACCTTAATTTTTTCCTAGTGTTAGGAGTATTGGACATTCCCTATTGTCAGAGTTTGTGGGAGACTTTAACCATGTATCCTGAAGGACTTTGCTACTTGGAGCAGTTTACTTGTAGAGAATTTTGTGTAGGATACTTCCAAATTAGCAAGATTTTAAAAGATGTATATATAGAATGTGGAGGGAGAGACACTAAAGTTACTTATTTCTTCTCTTTCCTGGGAGGAAACTTGACTTGTCTATTCTTTTATCAGTCTTCTCAGTGAAACAAACTGTATGCATAGTTTATCTGATCTTTTCCAAGATACTCTTATTGCATTTTTTCTGACTTTGTAGGTTTCTGTTTCGGCAGCCTTTTAATCCTAACTTCTTACAAGTTTTGATTCCATACAGTGCTGTAATAATGTTGGTATTTCCAACCCTGGCCTATATAAAAGTGTCTGCTTATGCTTCACTGTAGAACGTAGTGTTTTGTGTTTCCTGCAGAACTGTAGTGCTTCTTGTGAAGAATTTCTAGCATTGTTTTGTTTTCTGCTCTAGCACTATTCCCGATCAAAGAACTCCTGTTGCTTCAACTCACAGCATTAGCAGCGCAACCACACCTGACCGTATTCGTTTCCCCAGAGGAACAGCTAGTCGGAGCACTTTCCACGGCCAGCTCAGAGAGCGACGTACTGCTACCTACAATGGACCGCCAGCCTCCCCCAGTCTGTCCCATGAAGCAACACCACTCTCACAGACTCGAACCAGGGGATCCACTAATCTGTTTAGTAAACTAACTTCAAAACTTACAAGAAGGTTAGTCTCGTGAAATGGTAATGCAACATTTCCATTTATTAGGTAGTAGAAGTACCTAGTGGCTCATTGCTTAGGTGGTTTTGTCTGTATTCTCTGATTAATGGCTTAACAGTTTCTGCAACTTAAAATGCACTGGCTTATTATTTTTTTTTGTAGTTCTTTTTGGTTACAGTTCTTTTGGTTTTTGTTTTTAGCAGTTGAATCAAACAGGATAAAAAGTGGGGCTGTTTGGTCTGTGTTGTTCCTTCTGTGTTCTTCATCCTCATGTCTGAGATACAAATGCTGCAGAGCTGAAACATTTTGGCTCAGTTCAGAAGTGGTTCCCTCTGCATGGTCTATCAGTAGACAGCATAAACTAGGATCCCAGTTTTGCTATTTATTGTAGTGTTAGAAGCTCAGGTTGTGTTTTCCAGTCACTTAGCTATTGGCATTTCCAGAATAATCTTGCTGGCAACACATGAATAGAAATATCACAGGTGAAAGGGTAGGGACAGGAGACAAAAGTTTCTTTTGGCAGTAGTGCTAGTATAGGTCACCTTAGATAATGCAGGCATGTGGTTTCAGTCCAGGCAGGAGTCTGGTCAAACCTTTGAAAAACTTACTCCTATTTTGACCTTTAGTTCATGTGCAGATTCTGGTTTTGGAGTGAAGGTGTGTTGGTCTAGCTGAAGCCTAGCTTAAGCAGGTTTTGTTCCTGCACTAACAGGCTTTTTTTTCTAATTGGACTTCTCATTTCAAACCCATGTATGATTTAAATTAGTTCCTACAAACTCTAAAATGGAAAACCAACTATTTTCCTTCTATATTTAAAACCTGTTGGTTCACATACCACATACTTCGGACCACTCTGATATCCACAACTTGTGTTTGCAGAAGTGAGGGTTTGTTTATCTTTGCCTTAAGATAATCTCCATGCTTTTGTACTCTCCTCATCATGTGAAATTTTTTGGAGTGTATCATTCTGATCTTGGCCTGGATGCTTTTGTGTTAGTCTTATGTCACATCAGCACCAAGCCGTTTCCTTCCTGTCTGTTCTGTGACTATACATGCTTCCCTCTCAGCATTCCTCTTCATAGTCTCCCATTCCTACAAAATAATGGCAAGCCAGACTTCAGTTTTTCATAACTGGCTGATTTCAATTTAGAGAGTGAATTTCTGTAAAAATGTAGAAGTTCTTTCTGTGAAAAACTAAACCATGGCAGCTTAGCCTTTGGGTAAAGGTTTTAACCCTGCTGAGCTCTCTGCCGGCTAACCCTTCCTTGGGAAACACTGTGCTATATGAAATTGCCCCTTTCCTCCTTCCTCCCCCCCCCCCCCCCCCCAATTCTTTTTCAGTTGAGAGAGAGATAAAAGATTAATTTGGATTTTTTTTTACTATTTAAGTCATCTCCTTTTTGTCAAGTCTTAATCAGACACATCCTTTTGGCACATATTTCTTTCTGTACTTTTGTTTGTAATATCCGTACTTAATTTTCCATCTGGCGTGCCAAATGTGGACACTCAAAATGTAAGCTTTTCACTCAGTTTTTTAGGCAGCATTCAGACTTCTGTCATTACCTTTGAGTTTCAACTTTCACAGTGCAATGTGGTTTTCTCAAAGCTTTTCCTCACTTCTTTCGACAATAGTTTAAATTCCATCTATAATTGATTAAATAGCATGCAGTTGTAACACAATAGCACTGTTACAGATTGTCATGGTTTAAGCCTAGCCGGTAACTCAGCACCACACAGCCGCTCGCCCCTTCCTCACCCCTCCCCAGCTGAAAGACTGTAAACCCCAAGGGTTGAGATAAGAGCAGTCCAATAGCTAAAATAAAGTACAATATAATGATAATAGAAAGAATACCAACAATAACAATAATGATAATAACAGGAAACAACAAAAAAAAATAAAGCTGAGAAAACACAAGTGATGCACAATGCAGTTGCTCACCATCCACTGACCAGTAGCCAGCCCAGCCTGACCAGCAATCTGGGCCTTCTGGGTAACTCCCCCCAGTTTATATACTGGGCACAATGTGCTGTGCTATGGAATACTCCTTTGGCTAGTTTGGGTCAGGTGTTCTGAGTGACAGAAAGGTACTTGATCAGGGTAAGCCTACTTAGCACAAGTAAAACACAGGTGTGGTATCAGCATTGTTCTCAGACTAAAGCCAAAATAACAGCACTGCACCAGCTATAGGAAGAAAATTAACTTCATCGCAGCCAACACCAGGACACAGAAGTTTGTGCTTGGAGGACCTCTTACAGTTGGGGCTGTGTTATAAGAGGTGCTGTACGAACTACTAAGGATGTGGATAGTGCCATCAAAAGACATGGTTTTGTTTCTTCTCTTTAAATTAAAAAAAAAAAACGAAACTCAAATCCCCTTAACCTGTTAATTTCTTCTAGCATTCTCTATGGATAATCAGAATCCTTCTCATTATGAACTACTTATGTTCTGGTATAGGCAACTGTTACAGCTTCTGCCACTGAATTAGCTAAATATTGAAGGCAGTCCTTGGTACAATGTGGCTGACCTAATGTTACGAAGGAAAGAAAAAAAAAAACTAACTCTGAAGATACTCAAGATCTAATTATAGTAGAATTACAGATTTTTGTTTTCTATTTGAAATACATTAAGAAAATCCAAATGTATTTTTATGTAGCCTTGCGGATTATGAGTTTTAAAGTGTTCTAACACCAGTACGTATCTTAATTCATAACTACTGGTGGCGTATTTCCCAGGAAAATTAAGTTGGAAAGTAGCAGTGCTAAGAGTTTGACTCTTCATGCCCTGAATCATCTGCCTAATCTCACAATGCATTGAAGTGTAATTTCCATTGTGCATTTTAAATGAGATTTTTTTGCATGTTTCGCTCTAAATGGCTTTTTCAATTTATTTTGTTCAAAACTTTTTGTTAATTATTATTTTGGCTTAATTTCTTTTAGAAACATGTCATTCAGGTTTATCAAAAGGTAGGATTTATTTATATTTTAAAAAAAGTGGCTCCTGCAATTAACAACAGATTTGGCTTTCTAGCCTTGGTTTTCTGAAAACTAAACTTCCTGCTGAAAACTAAATTCTTTCTTGAGAGGAAAGCATAGAATAAATCCATTAACTCCTGATGATACTTAAGAATCTGTGGCACCTGTATAACAAGATGCTAAGCATGCCTCGTGAATTCTTCTTTCTTTGATAGAGTTGGTAGTGCCAAAGTAATTCTGTTCTCTGTACTAATACACTTAGCATGCTTATGTTTGAAGAATGAGGTGTTTGATAACAATGATGAAAGTATAAACAAAACATAAGGTTACAAGCAAATAAAGGTAAGTGATACTGAATTTACATTACATTCTCTTTGTTTTATGATATTTTATAAAAAAGAATCAGTTTAAGTGTTGTCTTCGGTTGATACAATAGAAAGCAAACAGCATGGTTGTGAATCTAAGTTTTGAATGAAGACGCAATGGCTGTGTATTTATTTTAAAATGGGATGCATTTGCTGAAGTTAATTGCAGTGGAAGTGCAAAGAGAGCACTTTGGTTATGAAAAAGTATAGCATCTATGCAAGCTTATTAACAGAATATCAGAGTTCAGAAGTCTGATTCACATTTCAAGCCCAAATGATTGAATCAGGTTGCTATTTATCTTGTTAATCCATTGCAACTCATGAAAGGTGGTTATACAATTTTGATCCACAGGTACATTTTCCAGAAGGATTTTGTAATACTTTGTTTAGTTGTATCATATCTTGGAGATTCCTAAAGGGTGGGACTTTAAATTTTCAACCACTGATCAAAAATAGGAAGATGGGGTAAAAAAATAAACATCTGTTTTAATTTTCATAATGCGAGGTTATGCATGTGAATGTAATTTGAAGTTCATCAGACCATTTCAGGTAAATACTTACATTAGGGAGACCAGAGATGTAAATTGCTGTCTGAATTCAGGTTTATTGTGTACAGTCTAAGTCTGAAGGTACCCTGCCCAATTAAGTGAGTAGATTGTATGCCTTGGTAATAATAATCAGAGCTCTTCCAAACATGACTGTGTTTAGACCTGGTATTGGTTGGGTTGGCTGGGGTTGTCACAGCTGCCTTGAGATAAGGAACATACCCCAACTCTTAGTTAAGGAAGGAACCCATCCAACACAACATACAGATGAAACTGAGAAGCAGCATTAGTTTTAATCCATTGTGCATTATATGGGCTGTGGAGTGCACATCGCTGGTAGGAGGCAGCTTCTGTTTCTCTTGGTCATGTTGCTTTTAAACCAAAGGACTGTGATGTGTGCAACCTCCACAACTGGGTGTATGTAAGTCTGTTACACTGCTGCTCTGAAGAAAGATGGAAAATGCTAATATGCGTACAGTTTTAAACTAGAAGGTTGCTGTTCACATTTGAGACTTAAAGGTAATTTTCAATTCATTTTTTTAAAGTTTGACTTGAGGCCAGGAATCTGATTATTGTGGAAATATCTGCTACAGCTTCCATGAATATGTCTTCTGAATGAGATTTGTGAAGTCTTACACCACCTACACAGGAGCAGGCTATGCTTTTTAAGTTCTTAAATTTAAGCATTTAATGTTTTAAGTGTGCATGGTGTCCCAACCTGATCTGTATACATACAAAATGAAATTGAAGTGGTGGAGGTCTTGACAATTTCTTCTCACTTTATATATTACGAATTTTACCTAAGCTCACTATGTCTTTGATAGTGAAAGAACTACTGTAACCCGGTAACACACATATATATATATATATAGTCCTGCAATATCATTCTAGGGAGCTAACCAAAAGTAGATATCTGTCACTCATTTTTAAGTTAGTGAGTTCTAATATTGTACTTGGTACATAGAGGTATAAAAATATATGTATCTCATGTACCATGTACTGGCCTTGCCAGTCTGCATATTGTGGAAGTCTACCTTTTTTTTCCTGACAACAAAAGTCACTTTATGTTCTGGATTTTCTTGCAGCATCTTTTCTCCAGTTCCATAAATTGATCTTATTTTACTGTCTTGCACTTTTTGATGGTCTTCCATATCTTTTTATGCAGTTTTCTTTGCGTTTATTTGGACTTTTAACACAGAGTATACAAAGATGTAAAGAACAGAAAACACAACATAACTCAGGACAGATGCATGGAAACATTTTTCGAAACCTTTCAAAAAACATAAAGGAGATAGTGTATAGGCATGATAAATGAGACGTAACTTCCATCTCTATTTGTTCCATTCTGAAGACCAGTGAGTGTCTGGTAGGAAAGTAATGATAGTATTTTGTATAAATACAAGCAAAAGCAGAAAATTCAGAGCATGAACTAGCAATTTGCCATTTCTGCAGAAGTGAAGATTGTATCAGCAGTGGGGGGCTCAGGCCTGCATCTGATTTGCAGACCCACCAAAACAGTGCTGGGAAGTACAGTAAGTAACTGTTCCCAAACACCAGTTTTGGGCTGGTGTTTATAGTAGAGCTGGACATAACCATGTCTGTCGTGAAGAAAGGAACATCTAGAGAGACTGGCACAACTCTCATAAGCTTGACATGACAGCTCCTATTTGAGGGTGCATGTCACCACATGCAGTTCCCTGTGCAAAATGAATGGAACACTGGTGCGTGGAAAAACTGAAGAAAGTAAGGATTTTTCTGAGAAGCTCCTGTGAAGGTATTTATTATTTCAAGGTGGCAGGTATTTTGAAAATAATTACTTCGATTTAGAGTACAGTGGTTTAGAAATTTGAATAATATGCCTTAATTTCAGCCTGAAAAGAGTCTAAGAACATCATTAGGGGTTTTTCCTCCTGGACTTTTCTGGGCACATTCCAGTAGCAATATGACTGTTAATTGCTGGGGAGATTGGTTATTGGTTTTGAACAAAAATACAAACAAAGCGAAACAAACCAACCCCAAGAATCCATAAAAGCTTGCAGCTCTTAACAAAGCTGATGTTTTCTACCTTGTAGGAATGCAGGAGGCTCTTTAAAGTTCAAGTACTCTCAGTTTTTCAGTTGAGCAGTGTCTACAGACTTGTTGCTTGCTTTGCCAGCGAATGAGCCTTTCCCAGATCATCTGAAAGGTGTGGATTTGTTCAGTTGGTACATGCGATTGTTTCTCCCATCCCACCTACCCACCTTGGTCCTACAGAGTTGTCATAAAGGATGAATGCATAGACTGTATATGCAGACCTTAAAAATCCTTCTCTACCTTCTCGTGTATCTACCACAGATCCACAGCACAAGATCTCATGAAAAACCCACTTTGAAGTGCTGCAATTAGTTGAGGAGTTGCCAGTTGTTTTCTTCTTCTTATCTTCCTTATCTTTTTAGCTTGTGACAGCTGTTCATTAGTCAATGGCAAGGGTTTCCTAGCAAAGACCCTTTCGTGCCATGCGCTGAGCAGTACCTCATAGAGCAGGGTTCTGATCGGATGCCGTTGTAACAAGCACCTCATAGCTGAGTGACTTAATGCTTTCTTAATTAGATTTCTGTTGCAATAGCAGTGTAAATTTTCAGTGAGGAGCAGGCTCCACAGCCTAAACAGCAAGTGCTGCCACCATGCTCTTCACAGGGCTAGCACAGTGTCTCTTCCCTTGTGACAGGGACTGCATGTATTCTGTTTACAAGCCTGCTCCTTCACTGCAACCCTCAAAAGGAAGGAAAGGAGCAAATTAAACTTTTTAACACCACACACACACTGATGTAAATACCACTGTGCATAAAAAAAATCCATTCTTACATTCCTGTCCCTAGACACCTGTCAACCGAATTGCTGTAATACTTTATATTATTAAGTGAAGCCATGGACTAGCCTAGCGTAGTCTTGATAAGAGCCTTATAAAGGCAGCTTCCCTCTGAGCAGAATTGGTGCCGAGATGTCACACCATGGTACTGCAATAATGGGAAGATAGAGGAAGATGATTTTGCCCTTAATTCTGCTTGATCCTGGGTTTTTAAAAAACGGTAGTTATCAGCAGTGTAGCTTTAAGCCATGCAAGAAGACAGAAGGCTTAAGCTTACTCTTAGATGTGGAAGACTGGAAGATGCGTCAGCATGGGAATAGATAGGATGGAGTTACAACAGCTTGACAAATCTTGCATTTACCTCTAAACTTTTGTTAAAATGTGTATGCATATTACTCTTTTGTGTCAAAGTATTTGGTATTGTTTAAACACTGATACTTTAGACCTGATGCGCGTGCAGGCACACAGGGTGACCGGTTTGTCTCTAAATAGTTATTTCTCTTTTAGGGAGGTACTTACTAAATAATACAATAACTTCAAAGTGTTTTGTAACTTTAATTTCATGTTTTCTGCTTTTAGAAGTTCCACTTTTTTCATGCGAGTTCTACAATATTAATATATATATGAAAATACACTGTAAAAATTAGTTATGGTCTGTTGAAACTATAGTTTATAGACTTCCATTTGGTTTGACAGTATGTTAGATTCTGAATTTGGTCTAACTGACAAAGTTCTTTACATCTTCGTTGCTTTGTATTTTAACACCCCGTTAGTATGATTGCAATATCTTTTAGCAACTACTCAGATATTGTATATTGTAGTGTAAGATTTGTCTTCTCTTTCCCACTTCCTTTTGCTTCTGCATTCTTTTCAATGAGGCTCCCGACTGAATATGAGAGGAACGGGAGATTTGAGGGCTCAAGGTGAGGGTAAAATTTTTATTTAAAATGTTACTTAGATGAGTTTGAACCTTTCTCCCCTTGGTTATGTGGTGTAGCAGCTTCAGGCAGCAGCTTTTGTTTCGTGTGAGGCTTTGAAACTAAACAAGCATTTCTGTCTGCACAACAGCTGTTAAAGCACTGACTTCGTCCTAAACTTTCATCTTGCTGTTGCCTTTCCCTTGTGTGGTTTGGATTTTTTTGCATTTTAGTCATTGTAATTTGCTGTTGTCTTGTAGATGTGTGGGTAAGTGGTCTCTAGTGAGGCTGCAAATGTGTGGGATAACCACTGAAGGATGGTAAGATATTTCTCACCTCCAAAATCACAGACAGTATTTTTCATGTTACATTCTACTTCCAAAATCTGTATATCAAAAAATACTAGAAATGATCAAACTCATGCAGGTTCTGTCAAGTGTTTTCAAGTAGAAAATGCTTTCAGAAATAAAATGAGCATTGAATAGAAGTTGGTGCTTCCCCAGCCCCCTTACAGCCTTATTAAATTTAAACCTTAAAGTACTCCCTAATTTGCTTGCTAAATTTCATAACATCTGGCAAATCATGTAGCTGGATTTGACAACATAATCCTAGGAATCTTGCAGTTAGTGGAAACCTTTTTAATAGAAGGTAAATAGGCTATATTTGAGAAATATATTTATTTAGTTTTGACCTCGCTGTCACTTTTTATTTAACTTTTTCATAATTGCCTGCTTAATGGTGGTAGTAGAAAAGCACTGTGTAACCAGAAATTCATGGCCAACTATTTTAAAGAGGAGCTTGTCTTAATATTGTAACTTTGAAGCTCAACATGAGGCCTGAACTTATGGTTTGCGATCAGTTAGGCATCTTCAGAAAATATTTAAGCGTGACAATCAATATATTTAATTCTCTCTTTTCCCCCTGGGTGTCCAGATGTAGTTCCTTATTCTTTAGCTGCGTGGACCCTGGTCCTGCTGCGCTTCCTCCTGCTTGCAGCTAGCTACTGTGGGACGCCATCAGCCCTCTCTGTGCTTGTTCTGCACCCTGCTGCACAGGAAGAGGTGCAGAGGAACCTCGGGGATCTTTCTGCACAGGCTTATTCCCATTGCTTATGACCAGGCACCTCCCATGGGCTGGCACTCCCACAACTTGGTCTGAGCACCCTTTTGTCACAAATCACCATTATTTGAACGTTCCAGAAACTTCTAGCACAGAGCTGGTGTTCCAGCTGCCTACACGGCCTGAGAATAGGAGTTTGAGCAGAACCTGCGTTAAAATCAAGTTGTAGGTGATGCATGTAGTTTTATTTCCACAAGGTCATTTCCCTCATGCTCTTGACTCCAGTGACTTCCAGTTGTGTCACATGTCGTAGCATACCTTTGTTTCAGCCCCAGCAGTTAATGCTTTACCTTGACTGTGTGTTTGTACAGCAGCTAGGAAAGCAGGGCACTGCTCACAGCCGGAGCCTCTAGATGCTGCTCTAATACTGGTAGTGTGCGTTGAGTGTTAGTGTGCTTCACTAACATGAAATGTGGAGAAGGTGGCTGGCCCTGCTAACTATGAAATCCCTGTCTTTCAGCCGCAATGTAGCTGTGGATCAGAAGGATGAGAACAAGGAAGCCAAGCCTCGGTCTCTGCGTTTTACCTGGAGCATGAAAACCACCAGCTCCATGGATCCTAATGAAATTATGAGGGAAATACGAAAGGTCCTGGACGCCAATAATTGTGACTACGAACAAAGAGAGCGTTTCTTGCTTTTCTGTGTCCATGGAGATGGGCATGCGGAAAACCTTGTACAGTGGGAGATGGAGGTGTGTAAACTGCCAAGACTGTCCCTGAATGGAGTTCGCTTTAAGCGGATATCGGGAACATCCATAGCTTTCAAAAACATTGCTTCCAAAATTGCCAATGAGTTAAAGCTGTAACAAGAAAAACAGTGAAGTTGGAAATTAGTTAGCAATTTCAAGTGTTTTTGAGAATTCCGATGGAAATGTATAGAATAACATTTAGGCAATAACTTCTGCATCCTTCTGAATAGCGATATTAAAAAAAAAAAGCTGCTGAGCTGGGAGGGAGAGTTGAACTTTTTTATAAGTGCACTACAGCATTAAAGTTGCCTACTGTGTAAAATATTACCCCTTCTGCTTTATTTCCATTGCTCCTAAGTCTTTGACAACAGATTGAAACACAGAATATATTCATTTAAATATGCCTCCTGTTTGTGTGGATGTGTGAATGTACAGTATGTGTGTATAATATATAAAGTATTATATGTAAACAATTCATTTACAACATCGAGCTGTACCAGTACCTCTTTTTGGGCTAATTTTGGTGCTAAAAATTGAAATGGCCAAGGAGGAAACACTTGAGTTAAATATTTAAAATAACTGAAGCGATAACCAGTAAATGCAGGTTTACAGTTCACTGCTGTGTTAAGAAAAAGTGTGTGAAGGGTTTGGATTTACGGTTGTGAACATTATTAGTCCTGTTTTCTAAGTAGATCTCATGAGATTATTAAAAATTCACTTTTACTGAGTAAGTCTTGCATTATATTTTGCCCACCTATTTATTATTTAAGTCTGAATCAAATTTAAAAAATGTAGTTGATTTGTGCATTAAAATTTGGGTAAACATTTCCATTCTTCTGCTTCTGCTAAACTACTAAAATGGTATCTTTGTCCTTTTGGTTTATGAGTATCGATTGCAGCCAAGAACACTTTTCTGTTGTTCACCATTCCTCTACAGAATAAGGCAGTCTTAAAAGGATGTGCGAAATGCTAACTAGTGATTTTTCTTTCAGGCCAAGTTCTCCACGTTAGATTAGGTCAGACTGATACAAAACACAAAAAGACTCTTAAATAGCAACCATGTTTTGATGCAAGTCGCCACATGCGGGTTGGTGCCATTCTGAGATACTGCTGCACATGTGGCGGTACTGTCCTTTGTGTTCTGGGCACGCGCAATATTGAAACCCAAAAGTGGGTATCAGATTGACTACTCATCTCCTCTGTTGTAACATCCAGCATGCCTCACTACAGCCATAGGCAGTATAGTTAAATCTTGCAGCTCTCTTCCAGCGTTCTTCTACTTGGCTCTGGTTGTATTGCTTTTGATGGCTTTGTACCAGTTGTGTCTCTAACCACTGCTGCTGCAGAGGGAGTCCACTGTTGCTCTTTTAATGTGGAAACACGCATTTGATGAACACTCTGATGGTCAGCTAGCTTTCTGTAGGGTGCGAAGCTACTCTGGGATGGTCCCCGCTCTTCAGCCGTCACTGCGGTGAGCTGGATTTGATTTTGCAAACTAGAAGAGATTTCTTCATGCGTTGTTTCCTACTGATACTCAGTTTTTCATCAAGAACTTATGTAGATAATGTCCTGCATTATCTGCTTGACTTTTTGTATTAATGTTTTATGGTTACGTTTCAGTGAAGCACTTAAGCATGTACTTCACATGTGCTTTAAACTGGAGCCTAAATTCGCATTTTAAATTTGCAGCAAGCTAGTAGCTATTCATAGTGCACAGTTCAGATTTGACCCCAGGTGAAAAATGCAAAATCTTACTATTTTGCAAATTAGTTCTTGTGATCTGTAGTCTGTGAAGGCAGCAGAATTTCCCCTCTCTTTCCCCATAAACGCTGATATTGATTATGCTAGTTTAAAGGGTAATTTTAGTTGTTAAATATAGTAAATATTCCTGAATTTTGCATTTTATTCTCTGTGCATCCTGTATCATGTTGTGACTTGAGAACTCCAGGTGCTGCTGGAGTTCATTTTGCTGTCAGTGCTCTGCCCGTGCCTCTGCTGCTCTATGTTTTTTTCCCCCATGAAAACTCCATTTTGTAATGGCAATAAGACATTTCAGGGCAGTCATTGTACTTCCTCAGGTGATTGGTCTTTCAGTTTGGTCTTTTTTAGCCTTCTAAGAATGTTTTAACCTTTGGTGCAAACAATGGGCTCCTGTTCCAGGAGTAACTGAAAACAGTAGTGTCAACACCGAGTCCTGTAAGTAATTACCTGTGCACAGAAGCCGTGTTCAGGGTGTTAATTGCCAGTTGCTGGGAGTTCATCTTCACCTACAGTTGCCATTAGCACCTTGCAGTGGTTGTGGGTTAGCAGGTAAGATATTGCAGAAAAAGAAAAGCTTTTGCTTGGGTTTTGCTCATGTGTGTTTTGAGCACTTGGAGCTGTGTGTTCTGAAATGGGGATGCAAAATTCATGCAGAGTGGCCATGGTTATGGTTGCTGTGGGAACTGCAGCATTGAATTTCAAGGCATTGAAATGTTGCAGTTCTCATCCCATTAATACACTTATGTTACCGTTTAATAATACCCTCATGAAATTCAGGGCATAAAACTGAAATATTCATACAGTTCATGTTTCCTTGTAGTTGCTGATTGCGTTAAATGTGTTAGGTGAGTAAAACTAGCTAATTAAATATCTCACCGTGAAAACAATTCTGGTAAAACACATGGGCATGCAAAACCGTAGTAGTAAATGCCAGTACCTAGAAGTAAAATGCTACTGGTGTTAACAGGCACACAGTTTTCAGTCACTTTCCTACTTTGAGGTGAAGTCCTGTTCATTTGGAGGTGTTTCTTACGCAGGACTTCAGCTCAGCATGAGCACTGTAATCAACTACAAACAGCAGTCTTTCTAATCACAGTTATTTCCACCCCCCAGTTTATCTAGCCAAAACACGTGAAATTAAGTGCTTTCACACGTGTTTCCACATCAGTGGGGAAAACAACCCCAGCCTGATGGGAGCTTGGAGTCATGTTCTAATTGTCCTGTGTCTGCGGTGCCCAAAGGAGCAGGGACTGGTGGTGTGGGATACCTGCTGAAAAGGCAGAGGCTGCTGGGCAGGGTCAGATGGATGGAGGGATGGATGTTACTGAGCCGCCTGCAAGGCAACGGAGGGACGTTGCAGTGTCTGCGGTGGCCACAGGATGTCTCTCAAATGCAGAAACACGGCTATGGTCCGTGCTCGTCAGGAGTGTTTTTAGAAAAGAGCTCCAAAGATCACTTGCTGCATGCAGAACGGCAGTTTTGCATCGGTTGTAGGTGTTATCATCTCCTTGGACAATTCTGACTTGGTAAAAGCATTAGGTGGGGAACACACAGCAAGATACTGATGAAAGTTTGAAAAATACCCTAACACTACCTTTAACTTTCCAGTATGATTTTGTTTCAGAGGTGTAGTTAAATGGTCTTTAGCTTGCCATGGGAAACCTGTAGGGCTGCAAAACCCTTTCCCACTTCATTGTCAAGCCTTGTTCCGTCTCCTTTCCTAGAAATGACCATGTTTCACAGCAGGCTTTTCTGCTGAGGAGGGCAAAAGTAATTGAATATTTAAATTAATTTCCAGCTTTTTAAAGAATAAGAATCTTTGTGTTCCTGTTCAGAAATATAATTACTGAAGCTATTTTGCTGTTCATCCTTTAGTAATCAGTCTAATCAAGACTTAAACTGCAGCCAGCCTGTTCTAAAATAATCTGGGATCACTTGCCATTTATATTTCTCTGTATTAAGAAGCTCTCTAAAGCTTTATGGCTGGCATTTTCTATCCCTGCAGTCTGTTTTAATCTTCAGACAAATCTTGTTGCTCGTGCTTTGAGTAGGCAAGAAGTGAAACTTCCTTATTTGCTCAGGGTTTTATTTTTTCTTCAAATCACATATTTTTCCTGCAGCTTTCACTTTTATTGTAATCAAAGCTTTACCATTGGGGCATAATAGCGACTGGTACCAACATTTATCGCTAGGATGTTTGGATTTGGCAAGTGGTTATGGAGGAGCTGATTATTTTGGTCAGTCTCAGACTTTGTGTTCTTTCTACAAAGGAGCCCTGCAGCTTGTCCCCTCCTTTCTGCAGTCCCATCCCCATCAGCTGCTGCCAAGCCTGCCCATGCTCCTTCCAAGGAGATGCTCTGAAGCACTGGTTGCAGTGGGAGCCATGGCAAGTGCTTATCGCTTTGTGCGTGGCTGTGTGGTGAAAGCAGCAAAAGCAGGAATTTGCTGTTCGGAAGTTCTGTTCCTCACCAGTCTGGGAGCAGCCACTACAGCAAATGTTGTTGGGTCATGTATATATATTTTAGTGGTTTTATCTAACTGACCCCTGTACGAATCTCTTTATCCCTGGCATCCAAAGCTTGTTGCTTTCTCCTTATCTCCAGAGATGAGCCTTGGCTGAACTCTTCTGGCCGAGTGCTTCTTTGGGCTCAAGTCATGATTCAAGGGACAGTCCGTTTTTGAGCTCTGTGGTGTCAGAGCTCTGTGAATCTCTCCAGACCAGGTCTGTAAGTGCTCTTCTAGCTGGGGAAGGAGTACAAGTGCTCCAGGGCCCCTGGAGCGTATCAGTGCTGGTTTGTGGTACACTGCAAGGCGGGTGCAAAGGGTTTGCCTCAGTATTCCATTGAAGTGATTCTTCAGGCCTGGAGGACAGTAGCTCAGGTGAGCCCAAGACTGTAATAAATGGTTGAATTTAGAGCAGTCACTCTGGTGAGAAGGAAGGAAACTCACCTCTGGATGATTTTGGTTCCTAGGTGCTTTCCAGACTTCTTGTTACGGGATCAAGAACGTTACCACAATGCATACTTGGCTAGGTGTATTCTGTAATGCAGCAGGGCTTGCACAGTGGTGGGCAGTATGCATGATGACAAAATGCCCCAGTGAGATGCTGTGTGGGGTCTATGTGCTAATGAGCAGGAGCAGGACTGTCCTGTTACTGTGGCTCTTGCAAGAGCAGCCTGCTCTCGCCATAAGGCCTCCATAAGCAGGAGGAAAAGCTTATCCAGGTTGTATGCTGTAGGGAACAACATCCATTTTTCTCCCCAGTGGCCCTCTAGTTCTGCTAAGGAGAGGCATTAAATGGAGTATTGCAAGATGTAAAGGAAGAGATGGTGGGAACTTACTGGTGGCAGAAGAGGAAGTCGGTGAGCACCACCTCAAGTGACCCTTGGTTCAAGTGGATTGGTGTCAGGGGCTCAGTGTACCATTTCCCACCTCACACTGTTGGTGCAAACGCTCTTGGGGTAAAGCTGCAGCTCACAGAGGCTGCATGGAAAGGCTGGTTCCTCCTGTAAGCTCTGACTTCCGGGGACTTGCAGGGATGTTCATCTCTGATCCACGATCTGACCCTGGTTGAAGCTAGCTGCCAGACTGAGCATACATGAGCACAGGCACTCACACACAGTGCATGGCTACATAAGGCTTGTTTCTCTGGGAAACAGCCTAAAAACCGTGACGGTTCACAGCAGGGACCAGATCTGTCGATCAAGAAGCAGCTCTCCTTAAAAGGTCACTTTTCAGGTCAAAGCCACACTCGGGGTAAATCCCGATGGAACAGGGATGAATTCTGCTGTGCACAATGGGGAGCAGAGCTTTAGTTTGTGCTTTATATCTTGGGTAACTTGAAATTCTACTGACTGTTCTCCAATTTCCTTTCTATTGCTGACATTAGCTGGGTCTGCCAGGGTGAGTGTTGCATAGAATCATAGATAGTTAGGGTTGGAAAGGACCTTAAGGATCATCTAGTTCCAACCCCCCTGCTAAGGCGTACCTTCTACTAGACCATGTCACCCAAGGCCCTGCCCAACCTGGCATGATACAAGACAGATCGTTGTTCTTTTTCCTGACTATTTTACATCTGAGTGTTCTGCTGAAGCAGCAGGGAAACGTGGGACAACCTTTGCAAAGCAGTAAAAGTAAAGGCAGTGACAAAAGCATCCTCATGGATAAAAATAAAGCAGGGGGATGAGAGCCAAGACATGCTGTTTGTTGAACCAGCATCCAGCATCTCTCATGAACTTGCTGTTACCTCTACCTTGCCCTTCCCTTCTGTCCTGCAACAACATGTGAGAATAAAGAATGTTTCATCCTTGCCTTGTTTTGTCACTTGGATGATGCTTTTTCCCAGTTTTCTGCCGTGGAAGCAGTAGCATTCCACATATCTCTGCAAAGCTGAGTTTCATTGATGTAGCAGCTGAGTTCAGGAAGGCAGGGGATGAAAACAAGTCCTAAATTTGGACTGAACCAAAGATAGAAATGCTGCTAAATGGAAGACTGAAAACCTGGAAGAAAGCTCTGGATCGGTATGGTATTGCACTGAGATCTGTGGCTGTGCTAATGGCACCTGTGACACTGCTGTAACGTGCTCTTTCCTCTTTACTTATGGCATGTGCAAGTGTCCTGGCTGGGGGTGTATGGAGCTTGCTGGCAGTCACCTCTTCTTCAGTATCGGCTGCTTGCAGGGAGACAGGGGTTTGTGCTGCTAAATCCACTGGTGATGGAGTAACCCTGAGGGTAGGCATTGCAGAGGCTGGACGACAAATTCTGACCTCTGAAAGGTCTGGTCACACTGTCCCCTAAGGGCTGCGTGGGACACGGCTGGGGCTCTCCTTTCTGCCAGTGGTGCCCAACCTTTGCAGCTGATCAGAGCAAGTAGTGTTTGCCTGGGGACAGAAAATGGGAGCTTTTTGCCCTTACTTAGACAAGTATAAGCTACACTGGCCTGCTGTAGCCAGAGTGCTGCAGAGGATCACATCTATGCATCTTTAACCTGCAGAAGCCACATGGCCTGAGAGGTGGGAGACCTTGATTCAGTTCAAAAGTGGCTTCCCACAGAATATAGGAAGAGCAGTGAGGAAGAGCTGCTGGTTCATCTGTGTTATAAGTATTGCTTTTCCAACAGCTCAAACCTTTTAACCAACATCTGCTCCAATTTTGTGTGTACTTTTGGTGTGTAAAATAAGGACTTGGTATCTGAGTCTATTGAACTCTTTTGTGGGGCTGGGATACCTGAAGCCATGCTCTGCCCAGCCCCAGCACCTTGCAGACTGCCAGGGGGGTAAATGAGGAGCTTCCACTTTTACAAGTCCACAGCAATGTCATGGAAACAATACTGTCAGTCTCTTCAAATGAAATTAGTCTGGTGCTGGAGCCAGCTCTTAAGATTACAGCAAATGGAGCATTGCAGTGTCATGGCTGTTGCTGTTGCTTGCCCTTTCTTTAATTACCATGTGGACAAGCAACTGGCTGGGGACGTCTCCGCCATGGCAGGGACCTCTTGAGCAATATTGGCCACGTTGAATTCTCTGTGCTAGAGGATTTTCTGGATGCCTCGTGTGCTACAGAGCCAGGCTCTATTGGCTGTATGAGTGCAGTGCAGAAGAGGAGACACCCCCAGTCCTGATGGTGACTACCTAAGCTGCAGTACCCGACATTCATGCTTGTACCAAGCTGAAAGGAGAACGAAACCTCAGTCTCTTCTCTGAAGGGTGCCTGACACCCACCCTGGCTTCTGGTGTAAGGGCGAAGGGTTGAGGTATGAGCAGCCTGTGCAGCATAGCCCCTCTTTCACAGCTTGAGAGGACCGCCACCACTCCCTGGCACGCTGATGAACAGCTTGTGTCCATTCAGACATCAGTGTATGCACGAAGAGGATGTGGTCATCAGCAAGCCTGAGCTTCCAAACCAGTTCCTCAGCCTGTAGTGCAGCAAGCTCTCTGTGCTTTTGTGGTGTTGTAGCCTGTAGTGCAGCAAGCTCTCTGTGCTTTTGTGGTGTTGTAGCCTGTAGTGCAGCAAGCTCTCTGTGCTTTTGTGGTGTTGTACAGTTAGCTGTTGAGCCTAAAGGGTGCATGGCCTTCTTTCCCTGTATTTTTGGGCCACACAGCAAAGGAACTGAGGTGTTAAATGCAGTAGGAGATAGAAGACACCCCTGCTCAGCCTTGATGCCATTGGAGACAAAAAGGCCTGCCAGCAATCCCACTCACCAGCTGCTGTGTGGAAAGTCCTGGAGTAGGCTGAGATTCAGGAAAAAGGTACTAAAATGTGTCTTTGCGGGTGATGGGGGTCCCTAACTAGGCCATCTCCTGAAGCAGGAGACTGAGCAGAAGTGGAGCCAAGTCCAGAAGAGGAAAGGCTGGAGTGATCTCATCTCTGCTTCTATTCTATTTTCTAGGAGGTAGAACAGGCCAATGGATTTGGAAATGGAGCAGCAGCAGCTCCCTCCCTCATGCCCTCCTCCCAGGCATTGCCGGAGTTTGGGTCAGTGTTTAGGTCAGTCACTTTTTTAACTCCTCCCTGTCTAGTGCTTGCAGCAGGAACCCTCTTCTTGCTGCGCCCACATGCAAGCAGTCTATGGTGGCCGGTGCCCGTTGCAGCAAGGGTCCAGCCTGGCAGGTATGGGCGAGTACCCACAAGAAATAAGATCACGCACTGGCACATCCTTCTCCACAAAAGAGCATCCTGACCTGCTGCCGTATTGCCCTGTATCGCAGCAGCTGAGGGTTGTGAGGTGGGTGCTGGCCCAGGACAGAGCTGAGCAGGGGGGTGAAGGACAAACCGCTGCCTGATCATAGCAAAGTGCCTCTTCCTACCTCGGCTGGTTTCATTTCCCTGTTCTGGCCTCAATCCAGGCTGGGCTGGGCCCAGGACACTTCCTAGCCCTGGTTTCTTGTCTGGTTGCTAGACCAACTTCTCCTTTGGCTGGCTGGATGCTGACTGCTCCTCAGGAGGACCTTCTGCATGGCCTGGGCTCGCCCCTGTGTGAAAGAGGAAGGGAAGGTCCTGGCCTCGCACACGGGGAGTGGCGCAGCTTGTGCAAGTGTCTGTCACAAGGCAGGAAGAGTGGGACTCAGACTTTCCTGAGCCGCAGGTTGGATCTCTTTCTGGCCGCCGCGATGAGTGTGGGTAGGCTGACATGTAGGACAACAAAAGCTCTCTGTTGGGGGATGTGAGTGGAGCAGTTTGAGAAGGTCCCAGGTTTTCTTCTCAGCAAAGAAAGACAATAATTTTTCACAGTGTTGTGAGAACTTGGCTGAAATTTTCTCTCCTGGAGAAGGGAAGAGAAAGGGGCTCACCGCATCCAAAGGCACTATTACTTTACAGCTCAGCAAAGAACCATGAGAAGGCATCAACCTCGTGGTCTTTTGCCCTGTGTACAAGCTGCTGCTGTCAGCTGGACCAGAGATGTCCTGTGCACATCCCAGGGAGATAGCTGGTGGTGCGTGCTGAAGTCTCCCTGGGTGGGTAACTGTGACCGTCTCACCACCACTGCTGCAGCTGTTTGTGAACCTCTTAGCCTGCAGCAATCCAGATGAACCTTGAGCGCTGGCTCTTGCTCAGACTGGCATGTGCTTGAATTCAAGCGATTTTCTCCCTTGGCAGAGAGGAGCAAAGCCACGCTCTGGTTTGGTGCTAGCAGGAGCATCACCACTTTTCCCCTGCCCCAGCCTGAGCAGTGCCTGGGCTGGCTGTGCCTCCCACCATGGCCACAGTCATGAGCAGCTCCTCCCCACGTATGACTTCCTGCAGACAATGTCCCAGAGCATCCAAGGGAAGGAGCACTTGTTACCAGGAAGGACTGGTCTCTTAGCTGCCTTTTGAAGCCTCTGAGCCCCAGGAGTGGGCAGGGCTGAAGTAATGTGTTCCTGGAACAGGAACATGCCGGAAGTCTGGAGGCAAAACAGCTATGGAAATAACAACAACAGTGACAATCAGAGTAGGTGGGATTGAGCTCAACACAAAGACAATGCATCAGCTGAAGCAGGCATCTGTTACCGTGGAAAAAGTCATCTGCTGCTGCGATGAGCCTGTGCCTGTCCTTGCCTTTGGGGAGCTGGGAGGAGGAGAAGGCAGGAAGGACGGAGGTGGCTCAGCCCGCTGGCAGCCAGACCTGGCTGCTGAAGGCAAAGCCCCATGCCCTGATGTGCTCTTTTCCCTGCTCGCCTCTCCCAGACAACACTGGCTATAGCTGTTGCGAACCTGAACCTCAGTGGGGTGGGGTGAACATGCCATCAGAAACCCTAATGATTTGCAGGAAACAGCACGTCAGGTTTGGCCCTGTTCAGCTCAGTGGGCTCTGAGGTGATGGTAGGGACCTCCTGTGGTTTAAACTGTCGGCCCCAACTGCAGCAGCTGGTGGTGGCCCTAGGTTTGTGGCCTGCAGATGGATGGTCTGGAAATAGAGCTTCAAAGGCGAGTGAAAGCCTGCCCACAGCCTGCTGCTGTGCGGTCAGCCTGGGTTTGGAGAGCAATGCGGCTGGAGGTAACCAAATCCTGGACAGCGAAGGGCTGAGCCCTGCATGCTGGCACCATGCGGTCATAGCCAGTGGTGGTGGCAGTCTTCACGTCCCTGAGCCCAGCCCAAATCCAGCTGGATGCTGGGGTTCCTGGCAGCAGGCGCACTCGTGCCATGGCCCTGCTCACTGCTAGCCCTGCATTCACCTGCTGCCTGCTTTTGTGTCTGGTGAGCACTCACCTCACTGCCCACCATCAGCGGTGGAGGTGGTCCTGCAGGATGGACCCAGTGATGTTCACAAAGCATCACCCAGACCAGCACGCCCTGCCAGCCCCCACGCTGGGGAGCTGCCCCATGGAAGCACAACCCAAGCAGTGGGATGGGGGTTCACTTCTCAGGAGCTGTGAGCTCTGCTGCAAGCACCCCTGCCTGTAACAGCAACACCCGGCTGTGTTTCAGAGCCTTCGCAAAAGCATGAGCACCCCAAACCAGACCTGTGCTCCTGATGAGACTTGCTGAGGATTTCTGCTGGGCTGCAGCTTCCAGCCTGCACGAGCACCAGCCCAGCCGGAGGTTAAACAATATCCTTTAATAGGAACAGACAGGCACCAGTTACTAGTGCGGGAAGAGAGGAGCATTCCCCATTCAGCGCTCATATGCAAGGGGACCGGGATGCCCTGATTTGGAAGTCTCCTGCTCAACTCGACCACTCGGAAGGCGGCTGCTCCTGTGCTTGGGCCAAGGGAGGCTTTTTGTTTAGCAGGTCCTTGTCCTGCCCAGTGCAGTGGGGAAGCTGAAAGGCACCAGCTCGTGCTTCTGGCCTCTGCCAACTGTGACTGTGACCTACCGCAGATACGGGGCTGCCACCAGCTTGTCAGAGCCTCCTCGGTGCGCAGGGCTGGGGCTTGCTGCTGCCGCCATTTATGAGGCTCCAGCCCTCGCCCCGATTAGATGGCACAGGGCAGCTTTCCCTCCTGTGCCTCAAGGCCTCACCTTGCTCCTCAGAGGCTGCCCCACGGTCCTGCTGGGGGGAGTCCCCACAAAGGGGCTGCTGAAATGCTCACCGGTGTAAACAGGAGCTGCCTTCAGAAACAGGCTGAGAAAACAGCTGAGCTGCAGGGCATCGCTCCTGCCTCCATGAGAACACGGGGAATGCAGCCTCCGGGCCTTCGGAGCCTCCTCTTTCCCACCCCACTTGCAGCCTGCAAAGAGAACTCGCCCCAGCTCTTCCCTGCTTTTACCCCCTTTCCTTCCTGGGGCTCCTTTGGGTGGACCCTCACTGCAGTCCCCATTCCCTGCACCTACTTCTGCTGTGGTCCAAGCCCTACGATCCTTCCTGGGGCAGCGAAGCCCCATCCTACCACCAGCAGCACCCTGGGGTGCAGGGCACGAGGGATCCCACACCCAAAAATGGCCAAGACCTGGATTACAAAGCCCAGCTCCTGAAACAAGGAGCTGGGGGCTGTGGACTGTGAGTCAGACACATCTACTGCAGGGTTTTACTGCGCCAGCGCTTGGGTCGGCACAAGGGTCTGCCCTGAGCTGTGTTGGAGGGTGACGTCCCCTTTCATACCTTCCCACCCTGCTGGGGTCCAGGGTCTCTGGCTGCCAGTGGACCATGAGGCTCTTCACCTCTGTAATGTGCTTTTTAGAGTCCTTTTTCCCATTCCCAAGAGAAATTCTGCAGGAATTTTCTATTTCTGCAGGAGAGGCAGCAGGGAGAGGAAAGGTTGAGCTCTCTCGAGACCTTTGTGCTTTATTTTTACTTTTGTTGCTGTTGTTGTTGGGTTTTTTTAATCTTGAGGAAGGAACAGACTAAAAGGGGCATAAACAAAACCCAGCTAAGCTGAGACAAAAACGCTCGATCGAAATCCTTGCCCAAGGCTCTGAGTTTTTCATGAGGAAGACACTCAGCTGGGGGGGAAGCTGCAACTCAAATGAGCACTCATTCTTTTCTATATTCCCTCTGGAGAACAAGCAGAGTGACTGGGTTACCCTCGCCTCTGAAGAGGGTGAGCTGGAAGGCAGAGGACCATGTTGAAGAGCCACCTTGACCACCCTGTCCCCAGCCTCAGCAAAGATACTTCCTCCACACTGTGAAATGGGGCTAACGATGGTCTCCAAGGGCCGGCTAAAAGCCTGCATGATGCTTTGCTAAATACAGCATCCTATAAGCACAAAGTACTGATAGCAGTGAGCCTGGTGTAAGCTGATGAGGCGTTCTTGTTTTCTTTTCCCAGCCAGAGTTTGGGTTTCATGCTGTTGATGCCCTCAAAGGTTTCCTTCTACTAGGTTAGCATCACGTCCCTCCCCTGGGAGGGTGCAGGGGGCTTTTCCACCTTGGAAAGGAGAGAAATACTGTCAAGCTTTCAGCTGCTTCTAAAACATGCTTTAGCTGCATGCTTCCTGCAGAGTGTAAGTGTCATTGCTTAAAATAAGTATACGTGTATTTAATTTTTTGTCTTGTTTTCCAAGGATCCTATAGCGTTACTGTGGCTTGGTAACAGCCTCACCACAGGTTGCCTTTTCTGAGAGGCTCATTCCCAAGTCCCACAAGAGTTCATTTGGAATCTGCATCCCCTCAGCCATGGCCACCATATCCCCGACGCCAGCCCGAACACAGGCTGCCGCCACGGCCGTCCACAATTCCCTCTGCAGGCACTGCAGGGCCCTTCTCAGTGGGGTGGAAGGACAAGATGGAACACGTTGAGAAACGGCACACAGGGAATTAAGCGCCAAGTTCAAAGATTAGTGGTTGGCTTATTAGGTTTTCCCCTAAGCTCAGTGTTAGGTAATGCTAAATGACCCACACAGAAATCAGATGGGAGGATTAAAAAAGGTTTAATGGTGGATGTTTGCGTTAGAAAGTGTCATGGGACTCAGCGCCGGCAAACAGCAAAGTGTTTCCACGCTCACTGGGGCGCACTGGAAGATGTTTCTTAGTACCTTAAAAATTGTTTCACCTTTCTTCCCAGATTTGTGATTCTTTTTAATAACTGTTCCCATGCTCACTGAGCCGCAAACGGCTCCTGGGTTTATAAATGTATTTCACTGTTTCTCTAGGCCTTTTTGCTGTGTTTATTCCAAATCCCTTTTAGGTAATCCAATATGCGTTTCCGATGGTCTCTGCTCAGGGCTTGCTGAAGGTGAATAAACCGAGCTGAAAGGCACATCAGCGTTTAAACAGCAAGATAACGGCTCTCCAGAGGAGTTGTTCTTGGTGGAGGCTTCACTTCTGAACTAGGTTGTATGAGAAGATCTCAGTGTGGCCACATCAATGGGAAGCGAAATGGAAATGATCACAAAAGACCAGGACAGTGCACAGGTACCCCAGGAAGGTAAAGGCTGAAAGGGCGCATAGGATAACTGCAAAGACATGCTGTGCTGGCTCTGACAGGGGTTATATAAACTATCTGGGAGAGACGCACTGGCCCATCTGCTGTCTTACGCCTCTTCAGAGGCTCCAGCTGACCCATCACTTGGTGTCATTGCTCATAAACACTGCTCAAGGCCTGACCCTTGATTCCCTGTGAGGAAAAACAAAGCTCAACTTTTGTCTCCTTCTAAAACCGTGCTTTACACTGCATGCGAGGGTCTTCCCATCCTTCGCTCAGGGGTGTCCCCCCAAGCACCAGGGCCACCCCAATCAATTCAAAGGCGTTTCGAGGGCAGCAGGAGGGGTCTGCAGGGAAAGGTGCTCAGCCCCTGGAGGCTTCCTGGTCCTCCCAAGAGAGGAGAGGGACGCAGCAACTTCCCCAGGGCTGCGCCCTGAAACGTGCAATCCTGTTGCAAACCACAGGGCTCACTGCAAGTAAAAAACAACCAAAAAAAGCACCAGGTAACAGGAAACAGATAGCTCATGGCTCCGGGCTGGCCAGCCACACACCTGCTGGCTGTGAGGTTAGCTCAGCCTTTTCCCTAGATGAGCCCTCAGCCCTGCCCCACTTCACAGCACCCCACAGGATGAGTAAGTCAGAACAAGCACTCTGGTGAGATGCCCGGTGGGCAATGTAGCTATTGCACAAGGGTGGCTGGCACTCAGATCCAAACTGCTGCATTAGGGTGCTTCTCACACAGCCCTGCAGAGAGCCGGCTGGTGCAACCCCTACTGCCTCTGCTCCAAGATGCTATCAACCCAACTGTCTTCCACGTTAATGCAGTCAGGAGGTGCCCTGCAGTGAGCAACTGTCACAGTATGGTCACTGGTGGCCAGGGGTGCTGGCCAGGACACAGCCCTTTGGGACATCACTGCCAAGGGGCAGTGCACCCTTCCCCAGCATTTACCTGCTGCTGGGAGGCGGCGTCACAAGAGTTTGGTGGGTAGGAAGGATGGGCCTTCTGGGATGCTGTGGGAGCTGTGCAGGCTGGGGATCAGCCTTTGGAGAGCCACAGCCAGATGGGGAGATGCCCAGAGCAGCCGGTGGGCACTGAGGCTGAGCATCAGGGCAGCTGGGACAGTCACAACCCCCTTTTCATGCGCATTCCCACGGGTATCTCTGGAGCCATCTCTCCCCAGACAAGTCCCAGCCTGGAGGCTGTTACAGAAGCAATCCAATAAAATCGTGTCCTGATGCCCTTTGCTGAGCACAGCCCACTCATGGAGCAGTGTAGTCCATGGCTCTCCTGGTGTTCATTCAAATCAGAGACCTCTTACACCCATCTGGACATCTCCATTCACTTGGTCCTAGCACGGCTCTCCAGATCAGCCTTGCCAGGATACCTGTGCTGGCTTCCCAGTACTTACAGGCATGCTCTGCCCACAGCCTGGGAACGCTGTCAGCCTGAGCAGGGATTCACGATGATTCAGGGAATGTCACCACGGGTGTGGAGGCAGAGCGGCTGGTTCCTGCGGACAGACGGCAAGGACACAGCCTGCCCCACACTCACTGAAACACCAGCCCTCCTGCCCCAGGTTATTCACCACCCAGTGCCCTAAAGCTGTCTTGTTCGCATCTCACTGCTGTGCTCACCTCCAGCTCATCCCTGGCCAGCTGGACCAGTCAACCAGAAGACATCCCCCCCATGCCAATGTCAGCACACAACCCCATCAGCTCCCGCTGGCTGGCACTAGCCCTGAACCTGCTTTTCCCTCCAGTTTCACTGGGCTTCGGACATGCACAAGCATTTGAACGGCAAATAGCCACTATTTACACCCCAACCAAACTGTCCTCAGTGTGTGTGCCAACCACCCTGCCAGACCAGGCTAAAGAACACGGGGTTTCACTTGAGTTAATTCACTCATTTTCCAGTTGCATTCATTCCCAAGCAATCCAGGAAGGTTTTGCTGTGCTCAAGTACTACCATCAAAGACCATCACAATAAGCAAAATATAAGCTGACACTTCTCCTCAGCATGGCTTATTCTCAGTTTTGCTCTCTGGTCATCAATAATGGATTTAGAATGAGCAGAACCTCGCACCCACCTGTACTGAACACAGTGGCAAGCTGAGATCTTTACAGAAATCTGGAGCTTGCACATGTATCTGTTAAATTAGTCTTCAATTCTGGTTTAATTCTGAAATTGCATTATAGAATGCTTCAGGTTTCCCCTTCTGTATTTTTAGCTGAAGCTTCTCACAGTCATTAAAAACCTCAACGTTCACATTTTTGTATCAATTTCCCAGGTGTTGAGCATGAGCCATTTTGCCCTTTGAAAGTTTATATTCATATACATGTGTACATATAAATATATATATATATATGCATGATTTCTTATAGTCTTACTCACTGGCTGGAGGAGGAAAACCAAACTCTTGGGTAGGTTTGGATGCTCCTCTGTTTATTTTTACCCTGTCTGGTAACGCAGATTTTCCCGTTGTCAATCCCAGCCTGAGCCCACGCTGCCACTTTAATTCCCAGACCCACACTGTGGGTGCTGTAGGTGCAGCTTCTCACCTGGCAGTGAGCACTCAGCCTGGCTCCAGGCAGCATCTGGACAAAAAGAGATGTTCCTTCCAAAGGCGGAGGGGGGACACCCGGTACCTTCACGTACAAGCACTCTGCGGCCCGAGGGCAGCCCTTGCCATTGGGTTTCCCATGCAGTGACCAGCAGCTCAATGCAGTGATGCAGAAGTGCTGTGGGGTTGGGAACCCAGGGCAGGAAAGGAGCTGGTCAGGAGCTTGCATGATTCCTGTCGGAAAACAAATCCTAACACATCAAAACCAGGGGAAGAGGGTCACTCCATGCAAGAGACCCAGTTCTGATTAGCCTCTCGTCTCGACAGCTTAGGCTATGGCGTGTCCTCCTCCATTGCTAGGCTTGGCTCCCCCTTCACTGGGGACAAATAAAACCCACCAAAATCCTATGATGGTGAAGAAGTGCCCTGTCCCACCGGGCTGAGCAAATGGTCACCCAGGCTATTCCCAGCTTTCTAACTATGGTATGTTAGGCAAGTGGGAAGGCAGACCAGCTGGAGCAGCCAAAGGAGCCTGCTGGCCTGCTGCGTCCCCAGGGGGAAAAGCAAAGCAAACAGCAGATGAAAAGGCAGTGATGCCGTCTCCATTCTCAGACGGGTGCCCTGCCCACCACGCTACCACAGTCTGTGTGTGGGAGGCTGGAGAAAAAAAATAGATTAAATAGAATCACTCTAACTCTCCTGCTCGAGCAACTCCACATTGCGTGAAAACATGGTAATGTTCATCTGAGGACAGGCTGGAGCCTAAACCTCCTCTCTCCCAGATGGCTGCTGGAGGTGTTAGGCAGTAGCACCTTCCCTTTTATTCTTGGCCTAGTGATGGATTAATACATGCTGGGCAAAATGGAAAGCTGGAGGACAGCCTTGCCCTGGCCTTGGTTGTGGTTGGGGCTGAGCCAAGTGAGGATCCCTGGCAGAGGGCAAGACTTGAGCAGCAGCCTCCTGCACCCCGGGCAGGGCTGACACAGGCATCCTGCAGATAAATCCACCGTGCTCTTATACTTTGATTTTGTGAGAGAGGAGTCACACAGCTTGGCCACCACATTGTAAACCTTGGGAAGCAGCTGTCCTGTCCCCTCGCTTGGCTGGGGGCACAAGGGAGCATGTGGGGAGCTTGACCACTTCACTCAGGCCTGGGAACTTCCCACGGCATGGAAGCATGCCCAGTGTCATTGCCACAATGCTGAGCTTACCACCATCCTTTGTGTGGCTTAGTCCACAAGCGGGTGAAAGGCTATGAATAATTTTCCAGTAGATAGCACGGAAGTGGAATAAAGAGCATTTATGGGCAGTCTACTGCCAGTAAGTGTAATGTAAGAGGTAAATGTGCTCTTAGGCAGCTTGATTTCTTGAATAAGGATGTGCTGCTTGTGCCCTGTGTGCTGAGAGGGAAGGGGACTAGGCTGGGTGGCTGCCGCCGGTGCTGGCATTGCCCTCCATGGCCATTGCATGCAGGATGGGGAGAGGCAACTGCTCCCTGAGGAATACAGAAATGTCCAGAAAGAAGAAAAAGGTAATGACAAGAAGAAATTCCCCTTGGAAATGTCAAAAAACTGATGCATGTTTCAAGCAGTGTGCCAGCAGTGGTGGGACAACATGCCAGCGTGTGGGAGCAGGGTATATGAAGGCAGCAAAAGAGCACAACACAACAAGACCCATGTTGCAGCTGACAGAGCTCAGGTACTCTGCTGAGCAGCAGGACGGCAGCGGTGATCGCTGTTTCCGAACCTGTGAGAGAAGTTCAGCTGAAGAGAGATGTAACGTGTGCCTGCACAGCCCAAAGGGCTCCCTGGCCCCTCTCCTCTCCCCGTCCACACCTGCACATCGTCAGCACTTTCTTGGCCAGTGGAGAAGCCGGTGCAGTGCCCCAGGCTGGGTGAGGAACGCCGCCAGCCCTGCTGGGTGTGATGCAGAGTATGAGCTCACCCATCCAGAGGGCTCTGTTGGCCATGCCAGCTCCCATGTCCTTCCTGAAAGCTACATGACACAGGTGGCTCTGCCAGCAAGGGCAATTGCAGCTCCCCTGTATAAAGCACAGCAGCGACTGGTGACCTCCCTCTCCCCCCTTGCTTTAAGACCAAGGCAGCCTGCCATTGCCCAGCAGTTTCAGGTGCCCGAGGCACCAGTGAGCAGCCGCTCTGTGTGTCCTACTTCACACAGCTGCAGTATCTGAGGGCACAGCGGTGAGTAATGCTGAGAAACCAAAGCCTTTAAGTTGAGGGGGTGGGAGGTTTAATTTCTCTCCATCACAGGTCTTTAGCAAGTCCCAGCCGTGTCCAGCCTTTTGTCGTGACATGTTCATTGTCTGGAATATTGTCAATTGTTTTGTAGGAGCTGAAACAAAAGCAGTCGTGTTAGTCCTCATGGCAGCAACAGGAGGGAACACAGCAAAGGTGGTGGTGGGTGGGAAAGAGAACCAATTAAGGAGAAGTATTTTCTAGTTGGATGCAAGGGTTAAAGACTGTCTTGCTGCTTTGGCCATCATTTTTTAGCCAGCTACAAGTTCTGTCTCAGACTGCAGGGTCCCAGGGGCTAAAACAAGACAGAGAGATGCAGCAGCTCTGATGGGCTGAGAACATAAAAGAAACGAGATGCATAGGGAGAGATGTTTTTTTTATTCCAGCTGATATAGCTAGAAAGAAACAGACAAGTTTTCAGACACCTCCTTCCATTAAGTAATTGCTTTGAGTGTAATAGTGATGCCCTGTTCAGGAGAAGCACCGCTAACTGAACACCCTCTGATTGCAAGATGCAGAACCAGGTATTTGTCAAGCATCTGTCAACAGTGACGAGCACCACAGCAAGGGGGATCTGAAGAATATACGGAACCAACCAGTTGTCTCTTGCACCATTTTCCTTTCCTTCACAAGCCTCCAACAGAAAAATGCCTGCACTGATTAACTCAAATACAGGATCATCACCCAGCACAAAACTAAGCTCTTAGGTGTCATCTCCTCTCCTCTACCCAGTTAACTCTGAATCAAGTAGAAAGCTGTATTTAAAGTAAAAAACTCATCTGAAATGTTCCCTCGGCTTTTCCCTCACCACCACAATTTAATCAGCTTACCCCAGATGGAGTCATCACTTCAGCTAAGTGACAGCCTGCAATCAGCCTTTGAAATACCACAGCCTTTACAAAAGAAAGCTTCAGTTTTTGACACAAACCTATGTAAAACTGCATGCTGTGAAGCTATGCATCAACCTTTCACCATGCCCCCGCTATAAAAGGTTTCAGCAGTGGGTAGAGCTGTTGAGCAGGTGCTATCTGCTTCCCAGGTTGCACTAGCTGCAAAAGCTGTTGTCACTAAGGGTCCAGCACTCCTAGCTCTCAGTATTAATCTTGTAGGTTAATAATGTGATGCTTTCATACAGCAAGCACATGTGTACACCAACTACAGCCATTCTGGAGAACAGACCTACTTGACCCAACACTGTAAGCTCACACCCAGAGGAGTGCCTGAGCTTATAAGCCCAACCACTTAGCATGCTTTGACTATGCTGCTCATTTTTTCGGTTCATGGAACAACTGGCATACAGCCCAACAGGAGTCAGATGAAGAGATTTATCTTATCTACTTATTTTCCTGTGACTGGCATCTTACATGCCCCATCTCTTCCCTAGCTGAGGTGAAACCAGTTACAGCATAGGCTTAATCTAAGTTTCACCTTCCTTCCTTCCCCCGAAGAGGGCAATTAGTAGTTTACACCAACTCTTGGCACATCCCTAGATTAAACATGTGATCTTGCCCCCACAAGCCAGCTCAGTGTCAGTATTATTATGGGCTGAAGTCTGCCCTGCAACTCCAGGAGGACCTGTCTGAAAACAGTAGCCCTTTGTACCCAGGTCTGTCTCCCCTACCTTACAGGAGTCAGCCTGGCTCACTGCAGTCGGGATAATGACAGCTTACAGCTACCATGAGCAGATACACAAGTCAAAGCCTTGGAGGTAGGGCATGTTTGCTCTGACTCATGTTTAACACTAGTTCTCAAGTTTATACCAACTACAATCAAGTTAAAGGTTCATTTTTGACATTGTCTTAAACCACAGCTCAAGTAGACTGCAGCAGCACAGCCAGGAAGATGTGCTAGCAAACAAAACCAGCCCATCTAGCATAACTAATAAAATCAAATCACTTAAATCTCAAAGACATTCATTTAACACATCTAAGACATCTCAGGCCAAAACAACAGTTTATTTAATTTTCAGCAACATCTCAACCATCAAAAAAATAAACTCTAACACAGATGGATGGAAGACTTCTCTACAGTGTAACTAAGTGGGCTCTGAACCCAGGGGTTTGAACTGGAGTGACATTTTATTATTCATCCAATAAGTTAGGAAGCATGAGAATAAAGTGCTTCATTTCTGAGCTGGCATGAGGTCATCAATAGACTGGCCTTTTTCAAGGCGTTTTTCCATTTCAATGAGCAGCTTCACACCATCCACCACCATCTGCACCAGCTCCACCTCAGAGAAGCCAAGACGATCAGCATTGGAGATATCAAATACTCCTCCAACAGCAGCTGTATCCACACCACCTGGAGCAAGAGACAGAGTTAGAGCACTGACCACAGCTAGAGTAGGCAAGTTCTACCTTTCTTCCCTCACTAGTCTGAGATGGGAACACAGCAAGACAACTCTCAAGTGCCACTGCTGCCGCCTCCTGCATGCAAGGAGATAAAGCTGAATGTGACCGCCAAAACGAGCCACCCAGCATGACATCAGGCAAGCTCTTTAATCTTTTAACCCCTGAGCAGTCTAACCTGTGGTTAGAAATATCCACTGTAGCTATTTCCTAGCCAGAAGTTAAATCAGAATTCCCATCCCTGCTTACAATAGAACAGCTACTATCAGCTCCACCTTATCTGATGCTAATACCACATATTAGAACATACCTAGAAAGCCAGATACAGTAAGGCCTACACAGTGCACTTGCATCCCCACCTCCTCCAAGATGCAATTTTAAGGCTTCGTTCTCTCCATGTACTTTACAAGGGTACCTTTTGAATGGTCTGACAAGCATTGCCAGTCTGAACCAAGACACTGTTCTGACTGTAGCCAGTCTTTTGCTGGCATCTTAGAGCAACCTGACCAGGACATCACTATGACCTCTCACCTGTGCCTCGTTTCTGCAGCCGAAGCCTCTTGAGGACCTCTCCAAACTTCTCATGTTTCCCAAGGTTTGGTAACTTGATGTGCACACCAGCACGGAGCCCTGTTCCAAGGTTGGATGGGCAGGTCAGGACGTAGCCCAAGTGTGGATTCCACATGAACTCATGGTTTTTGGACTTGAAGAGATTTTCTATCTATAAATGCAGAGAACAGACATTTAGAGATCCTTCACTGCATGAAGGATGTAGGTCATCCATTAGTGCTCATTTACAGCTTCAGTTACATAGCAACAGCATCAACAGTTTGAACAGCTATTTACATCAGTCACATAAGCTCCCTCCATTGGGAAAGACAGGCCACCAACAAGGGGCTTTTAAAGCCCTTGCTCCTAGCAGTGGGACAGGCTAAATTAAAACTTTACTACAAAATCTCAAGTCACTGTCTCTTGGGAAGCTTCATTTAGTATATATCCAACTGGCACGTCTGTTTGGATTAGGGAAGAGGCTGGTAAGGCCCAAGTTCATATCAAGACGAGAAGCATTCAGCCTAGAAACTTTAGTCCAGCTTTTCCCATCCACATTCAAGCAATTTCTCCTCCTACCCAGGGCATTGCAACACCTGACTTCTAAAATCATGTAGAATCTCCTTCAAGTACAGTTTAAACACTTGGGTGAGGATGCTGTATCAGAGGACACATTCTAGACTTCATAGCCACAATGCTCTGCCTATGTAAGTGTTTCAGAGCCCTCACAGCTCTGGACCACATCAGGGTGTTCCCAGAGACCCAGGTTATGAAGCACCACCATGCAGGACTCCACAGGGGGCTTTCAAAGAGTCTGCATTCTCAGATCTAACCACAGCAGCATGTAACATTTAAACCTACAGTTCAGGCAATACCGATTTACCTGTGTTAGCCCAGTACAGAAGCGGGTAAATACTTCCTTCATGTTGCCACCTTTCTGCATGGAAATAACTCTAAGGTGATCCTCCTCATTGATCCAAACAAGGAAGGTCTTATTATCATTGTGCCTAGGAAACAAGGTTAACAACTTGTTGTCTGTCCCACCTGACATTTTTAAGGTATCTGTAATAGCACCAAATAACTCATCATTGCAGCTTTTGTTTTAAGAGGCTTACTTAGTTGCTTCTTCCAAGAAATTATTCATGCTTCTTTTGTTCATGCAGGACCTAACGGAGGTAAGCTACCTGCTCTTTCCAAGAGGCAGTTTAAATTAGTCTATACCTAAGCATAACAGAATGAATAAGTACATGACATGAGCCAGTCTTAGTATTTGACATAAAAACCCAGTCATTCCCCTAGCTCACTTGTGGCCCAAGTTCACAAATGTAACGGATTTCCCCTGTTCAGCAGAGTTTGCAGGAGGGTGATCACTATAGACTGAAGCAGCCCTGTACAGTGATGCTCATAATGACACCACGTTGCCAAAGTTTAACAAAACTTTTTATCAGAATTTTGTCAGATTCTGTTAATCTGCACTTTGTACCTTAATAGAGAACTACGTTGAGCATTCACTATTCATTTTTGATTGGGGCTCTTCAGATATATTATAAAAACCTCTGAACACCAGTGGGCCCCTCTTGTCCTAGCTTGCAGCTGGCAGCAAGCACTATCATAAATATTTACCATGCTGATAATTTCTCAGCTTGATTAGGATCAGAAATTAACTATACCTGAGGAAAGTTATTTATGCAGGCAACACTGAGACTTTACACTTCAAGCTTGTACATTAGTCATGCTCAGGTGACAGCACTATCTAGTGCTGGCAATCTGCAGGTAGATGATGCAATCTTAAAGGTGACCTCCAGAAACAAAGCATGCTTCCTTTGTGTTGTACTCCTAGTACAGCTACAGTAATAAGATTGGAGTATTCCAGCTGATAAAAACCTGGCCCTTAGCTTACAAGGGAGCAAGTTAATTATGTTGCAGAAGCTCCTGAGATGCAGTTTTATGTAGGTGACCTATATCTGATAAGCAGAATCCTTCCATTCCACACCTCTGCATCAGTCAACTCATGTCACCAAATATATCTGGGGCTAAGAGGGGAAGTCTTTCCAGTAGTTTGTTATCCATGAGTTTCTGCAAGCAGAAGTGATGAGACTACTATGCATTTAGTATCAAGTCTGAACTAAGCAAATGCTATGGCTTATTACCACAAGTTACTCTAAGCTTCTGGGACAAGAAACTGAATGTAGAGGCACATATACTGGTGGTGCTCAAGACCAGGCTGGACAGAGCCTGAGGTGGCATGGTTTAGTGGGAGGTGTCCCTGCTCATGGCAGGGGGGATGGAACTAGATTATCTTAAGGTCCTTTCCAACCCTAACTATTCTATGACTCTATATACTCCTTTATAAGTGATCTACTTTCTTAAGCTACCTCAGTTATTGCCAGGGGGTTTCACTAACCTGTGCTGGATGGGTAGGCTCTACTTACAGGCTAGTGAAGCTGCCTTGTTCCTACCAGCCCAACATGAGGCATAGTAACACTTGTCCAAATTCTGCTGGTTCAGATGCAGCCTCCCCAGAGGATACCATACCAGATTCTCATTAGACTCAATAATACGAGCTCAGAAGCTGCCATTTTGCCCCCAGTACAAGCCATAACTGAAACTGCAAGATTTTTGTTTGCAGTGACTTCATACAGCTCCCCTCTTCCAGACATACTCACCAGATACCCCTGGCATCAGGCCAATCTCGTGCCATCCCAGATGCCAACAGAAGAGGAGAAACTGGCTTGTCAAACAAGAAGTGATCATCAATCAGCTGCTGCTGCTCTGCTTCAGTCATGTTCCTCAGGGCATAGTACTTGCCCTTGAGATCACCTTCCAGGCTACCCAGAGCTGAAAGAGAGAGTCATTTTTAGGATGGGACTGAAGATGCTAGCCATCCTCAGCACTTCAGAGACCATAAACAAAGTATGGCAATGTCTGATCTGCTGGGTTTGGTTCTTCCCTTGCTTTCATCTGCAATGGCAATGCCTTTGTGGCATTACAGAACTTAAGGCAGCATCAGATGATTTGTCTGCAACTTCCAGGCTTAAACAAGTAGTCTTTGTCCCCTTACATACAGTATGGGATCATTATTGCTGCTTAACTGTATAAGTGACATGCTTTCTTCCAAGGAGAATCAAGGTCATGAATATAACAAACAGCATTATTCTAGTCAAGGACTGTTACTCTGCCCTTGAGAGGTTCTGGAACAACTACACTCTTGGTCTCCAGAACCGCACCTTGAGTGTATCCTTTCCTCTCAATGGAGTTGGGAGGCAATAGAAAACACCTGTAGCTGAGGAGTTCCACTGAAAACTAGGGCTTACTCTAGTCAATTGCATATCTGGAGCAAGACTACACCTCTAAGCAAGCTGAATGTTAATGAAAGTCAATTAAAAGCAGCCACAAAATACTGCAACCATGACTCAAGCCCTGAAGTTGCTACATACCTGTTATATTTCAGGTTTGAGCCATGATGAACCAACCTCTTTCCCCACACACATAGAAAAAAGCTTCCAAGATCAGCAAAGGTCAACTTAATGCAGTACAACTTCCCTCTGACATGTGCTCTTGCTCTTAGCTACAAACGGCAATGCTGAGGCAGCTGTAATGTAATAAGCCTTCTTCAGGGAAGGCTCCATGTTCACACCGAATCTTGAGGGAGGCAGCTTTTGCCAACTGCCTCCATTTTCAAACTGCAAAGAACATCTCTTGCGCAAAGGACATAATATTCCCTGATGCCTCCAGTTTTCACATTACCTTCAACAGAGAGCTTTTCAATAGCCCGCCTCTCTCCTCGACTGCAGTGCGGGGGAAGACAGAATCCACGGATGCTTCTACCAGTTCTGACACGGGAACTTAGCACATAATTCGGATCCAGATCATCTCCTCCCTACAAGATTAAGAAGCCAGTGAGTACAACCTTGTTGTCAAGGTACCTACCCTAAAATACATGTTGCTGCCATGCATTTAAATGTGCACCTTATACCCCCCAAGATACTGACTACCTGGCCTGCAAGCAAGGGTCTTCAGGACTCATTTTTCTTCAGCAGTAACTCAACTCTCTGTTTAACAATACTTGTTCTGAGACTAAGGCTACAGATGCTGAGTAGTGCTAGAAGATTTCACATCCATTTCAGACTACAATCTGGGCTTCTGTTACCTCATCAGATCTGCAACCTAGAGGCATCAACATGAGGTAAACCCTCGTTCAATTAGCTGTTTACTCTTGCAAAAGAGAGTTATTGACTACTGTCATCCAAAGTCTTATTCTCAAGCTGACCTCTGGCTAGCCAATCAACACAGCATTGGGGATTCCTAGAGTCTACAGTAACACTTGAAATCCATAAAATGGGCAAAAATCCTTACTTGTAGCCACAGCAATGTCTATTCTGAAGTATGAGACCACCAGGTGATATTTAAGATCCAAAATCAGATGGTGTTTTATGACAGTCCTTGAGTCCAAGGACTGTGGGGTTTAAGGCTTGACGACTACTACACCCCACAGTTCATGGAAACACATGCTTGGCATGACTGACACTGCAGCAGCACATGAAGCCACCTCGTAAGTCTGACTGCACTAGACAGGCAGCCTGTGGGTATGTCCTGGGTGAAAGCAGGGAACAGAGCCTGAGCCATCAGTTTAGGCAGCTGCCAACAACTTTACCCAATCCTCAGATCAACAGGCATCAGTAATCAATCAGAAGTTTATACCTGCAGGTTATCAGCATTCAGGTCAGTCTTGTGCTGATCAGTTGGTTTGTAGCCACCATGCCTGTCTTCGATAACTGGATCAAAGAGTTCCTTAAACACCTCATAGGATTCTTCATCACCAGCTACGCATCCTACTGTCATTATGAAGGGATGGCCTGAAGTAAAATCAGAAGGGCTAAGTATGGCTGATGTTTGGCTGCACTCCAGCGTAGCACTAACCAGGCAAGTTCTGTAGTGGTAGGTCTAGTCACTTAGAAATGCATCCTTACATAAAAACATTTGGAGAGACCCTACATTTCACACTTCATCCAGTCAGTCAAATGCAGCGCTATGGAAACCTGCAGCTGTTGCCATTAAACCACACTCATTTGTCAAGCTTGGTTTAGGACAAATTCGCATAGCATATCCAGTTTCACTAGCTAACTTAGACCACCAGATAGAAATTTTTGTCTTAGCAATCATGCTTTGCTGTAAGCAAGAATGCTTCAATTTTTGTTTCTTCTGCTACAGAGCTGTACTTCTGTAGTCTGCTCATGAACACCACCTCCACAAAATTAGTTTTAAGTCACCATATTCAAAAGCACCAGTTATTTCAGCTGGCTCACACAGAATATTCTCAACGCATTTTACCAGGATTATCAACCCCAGTCTGAATGACATCATCCAGGGTGAAGCCACTGGGTGTGACTCTGTCTCACAGTTTCTTGTATAAATCCAGGGTTAGAACTTTAGCCATGTGGTTGTTGTGGCTTCTCACGTCTGGATACTCCTCATCAGGAGGCAGTCTCTGATTATTTAGCTGGGTCATTTTGATATTGTTAACATTACAGAATTTATTTTTACTCTAGCATGTAAACACATCTGTTCCCCTTTTTTCATAGAAGTGCTAAAGAACATCACATAACCAGTCTGGAATAGAATCAGACCAGAACAGCCAGGTAAGCTTTCTTTTTTCCCCCATTGTGTTATAATTAGAATGCATTTGGGTTTTGGGTTGGCTTTGGTTTTTTTTTCTTTTCTGATTAAAATTACTTGGCAGAGCAGTTACATAATTGAAGTGTCTGGAAATCAGTATGTCAGATCACAGCAAGCAACATGGCTTGATAGAACAAGGCCCCTTTTAACCAGCCACACATTTAGAGCCGTCTTTCAATGCTTTACAAGATTTGCCTCTTAGTAACTGAAGAGCTTTGGATGCCATTGTCAAGAAGCACTTCCAGTACGGAGGGAGAACAGATCATCATTACGCAGATCTAATGGTCCCCCACCATTACCTGGGTTGTCAACCCCAGTCTGGATAACATCATCCAGCGTAAATCCACTGGGAGTCTGCTTATCCCTCAACTTCTTGTACAGGTCCAGGGTGAGCACCTTGGCCATGTGATTGTTGTGAGCTTTCAGATCAGGGAACTCATCATCGGCAGAGAAGTTCATCTTCAGGAGGTTGTGAGTGTTCGAGAACGGCATGTTTGACCCTACCTGCAGTCACTGGGAAGAAAAAGGGGAAGCCTATCACCGGGGTTTTGGCAGGCTCCGGACTGCCCGGGAGAAGGCAGGCACCCAGGCAAGGTCACCTTGGCTGTCATTCCTCCCATGCCTTTCACACCTTTGCTGCCACACCACCTTCCGCAAGAGCCACAAAGGAGCAAAGGAAAAGTTCCTCACCGCCACCAGCCCTGCCCGACTCTCCAACATCCCCTCCGCGAGGGCAGGGACTCAGGCACCGCCCGGGTCAACGGACGCACCCAAGGTCGCGCGGAGCGGCCGTGGCAGCGCGGGGCAGCCCCCGCCGGCGGCTCCGCGAAGAGGGGAGGGGGAGCGGCCGGGACGCCGCAGGCGGGGGGCAAGGCGCGGCCCCACCAGTACCACGGGCCGGGCGGCAGGTGAGCGGGGCGGCACCGCGATGCCCTCTGAAAGCGGCCGCGCCTCCAACCGCCACTACTGGGCTCGAGGGGGATCCGCTACGCCCGGCACCCTCCGCGCCCCCGGACGCTCCCCGACTTGGGAGCGGAGGGAAGCATCCAACGACCCATTACACAACAGACAGCTCCCTCAGGGGCCGTGGCTGAAGCGAGCATATGTAACTACCCTGCTAAATACCGGGTTAATCTCATTTTAGAGCGGGGCCGGCTCCAGCGGAGGGCAAGCAAAGTAAGCACCTGCGCCTCACCCCGCAGGAGCTCCGCGCCGCATCCCCCGCCCAGGCGCTCCTGCCCTGCGCTGCCCCTCGCCGCACCCGCTCCCCTTCCTCACCCGGACCGGGTCACCCCACACCGTGGGAACAAAAAAATAATAAAAATGCTTTTTTAAACTAAATCTTATTTTAAAGCGACGGGACGGGTCGGCTGCCCCAGGACTTACCGAGGGCTCCGCAGCCAAACCGCAGCAAGGAGCTCCACGCCGCCCGGCGCCCCAGCGCTGCCCTAGCTGAGTGGAGCCCAGCGCCCCCGCCGCGCCTCTTTTATATAGAGCGCGACCCACCGCCCCATTGGCCGCTATTTATAGCCCATTCATTCCATTGGTGGCGGCGCGGCAGGGCGGGGTGAGCGCCTGCCCTGGCCGGGCCCGCGCTTGCCGCCATTTTGCTTGTCTCCAGGGGGAGGCGGGCCGGCGTTGGTGGAGCGCTGGGGTCCCGTCCCCGCCGCTCCCCACAGCCCAGCGGCAGCGGCGCCTCGCCGGCTCCCCTGGACACGCGCATGCACCCAGGGAGCTCACCTCGGGGGTGCCACCGCACACCAGTGCAGGCGTGTGGCCTGCTGCCCATCAGGCTTCACACCTTGGCTGAGGGTTCAGTAACGGGTGTAATAACTCCCCTGCATGAAAATAGGGCTTCCTAGTGGCAGGGCTGTTCTGTCCCGATGCCACCAAGCTGGCTGTAGGTCTGGCTCTCAATCCTCCTGGCACCCAAGAGCAGCTGCCTCATTCTGTAGAGGGAGGTCGTGCTGCTTGCCCTGCACCTTGCCTCCAGCACCTGTGAACCTGTGGGCTCAGTTTACCGTTCAATTTGAAAGGAAATGGCTCCTTTCAGAGCGGTTGTGAAAAGCACAGGGAGCCTCCTGCTCTTGTCATGTGCCAAAAAAAGGCTTAATCTTTATTGGAGAGCAGCTGATTTTCCTGCTGAAGATGGAAGGAGGAAGGTTGGGATTTGACCCATCTAAAGTCCACCTGAAATTCATGAAAATAGTGACTTTCATTGGACTGTTTGTAGGAATCAGCAGGGTTTGTCCCAAATATAAGATACAGCTGAGAATCCCATTGTTTGCTGAAATAAATACTTTTAACAGTGTCACTATCTTGACTTTCACCTTTACATAATAGTTTCTTCATCTTTCTATGACAGGCAGTTCTCGCAGCAGAACCCACGTTTATTCTCCTGTCCAAACAGAGCGTGTACATACCCACATGAATGCAGATCCAAGTGGCAGAGTTGCTTCCTTTGCCCCAAGTTGTGAGTATCAGGAGACATCAGCTGGAGCTCTTTCCCCCCACAGTTCTTTTGGCACCAGAGCCACTACTCTTACCCCAACAACTGGAAGCACATGCACTTACAGAAATGATCAGGATTAAAAAAAAGTAACATACACCTAGAGGAAATAATTACAAAATAAAACCCAGAGTGCTTCAAGTGAAAATGCACTGTGTTTGGCTGCCATCCACATGTCCACGTTATTCCAGGTCTGATAGACCGAGATGCTGAGTACACAGATCTCCAGCAGAAGCCCAAGGCTCAGCATCTGTGCAAGTCCGTTCTCTTATCTCCCGGATCAAAGAACAAAACCTCTCTCTAGGTCTTAACCTCACAAAATATTCCTCTATGTTTTACTTTAAGTTTCACACAATGCTCATGCTTCACAATAGTGTAAACTGCAAATAATGTAAGTGTAAAATCGTACCCAGAGTCCTCAAACTAAATGTCATATTGCTATATGACATCAGTGGCAAAGATAGTTTTGATTGTGGATATTTTTTTTAATGTAAACCACTCAGATTTAATTTTTAATTTAGAACAACAAAAAAAAGAGAACATTTTCTTACACCATACTTCTGCAGTGGTTTTCTTCATTAAAAAAAAAAAAGCTTATAAGGGTAGGTACTGAAGGCTCATTCTGTCTTATTTCATAATCTACTGCCACACAGAGAAGCAATCAGCTGTTCTGTACTATAATTGTTCTGTAGATTTGTGCAGTGAAGGCCATCTGAAAAACCAAAATCCAAGGATCCATTTCTATTCACTGGACACGCTCTTCCCCTCCCAGTCCTGTAGAACAGGGAATACCAGTCGTTATTATAAACGAATATATTCTCAATGTGCCGTTCTGACACAGACAGACGCCTCTTCACAAAACTTCTTCCGACAAGAAGACATGGAAAGAGACAAACAGTACAAAACAACCAAAATACACCAAATTTACATGTTTAATAAACAATATACCCTCTGCCTCATGTTCCTCACCACTATCTTGACAAATTTCTAGCCTGCAGTAAGTCAGCAGTGGCTTCTGCCTCACTGGGTTTTATTCAGGCAGCATTTTAAGATTTGATGAAAGCTGTGTGTAAATTGGATCCTACCTTTCTTACAGTATCCCATCCCAGCTTCCCTAGTGACTTAATTATAGATGCTGCGCCATGTGTCAACAGCCTCTGATCAACCGTTTTATCTTGCTCATCTGCTGACACTTTCTTTGGATAAGCTGGTATGGCCTGTTAGACTGTGATAAAGGCACCAATACTTACCTTCCATGCTGGGATGACATTGTAGTGCATGCTGACTTATACACCACATTGCTGTTCTGCAGCTCAGGATGGAAAGGTGGGGTGATTACTCCAGAGGTCTCTGCACTGAGCTTTAACAATGAAGAATTAAGGGAAGTTAATCATGGGCCATGCAGCTAACTTCCTAAGAGGCTTAATTATAAATGTTGTGCAGTGCACAACTGCAAGAGATGGGTGTTAGCTACTGAATGTGTCTTCTGAAATTACTTGCATGAACGTAAGATGAACCTGAAGAATTAGGATCTTCTTGAAAATCTAGAAGAATACACCATATAAGAAAACAGCAAGAGAAAGTGGTCTACTAAAACAATTGAGTTGTTTCTAATTCCTACCTGACAACTGAAAAATTAAACTAACATTCATGTCAGTAGATTAAAGAAATTGGTTATAGCTGCATCTGCTTAACTTCTGAACTGAAACTTCTCTTCCCATTTACATTTGCTGCTTAAAATATATTTGCCTAGTTATTATCCTTGGTGTATTTTTTACACTGCTTAGGCAGTCTGTTGAAAAAGTACTGATCGTTTCTAGTGAGCTGAGTGCCTGCGGAAACTAGGAGTTGCTGAGTGTCTTGATCTTGCATACACTCAGGCCCACAGTGATCTGAACAGCAGTTCATCATGGGAAAGAAAGGACATAAGAACAATTACATATATAACCAATGACAGTAAAAATGACAGGAAAAAAACAAGGTAGGTGCAAATATAAAGGCACATTAGAGCCATAATTGCCAGTCAGAAAAACAGCTGAGTAGGAGTTTGCAGTTTAAGAAACCTCTAAAACTGCATACATTATGTTTAGATTAGATGGAGAAGAGTTTCATAACTAAATAACAAAGACTACTGCAATTATGATATGGGCAGGTCAAAAGCGTAACAAAAAATATGTTCTCACTGAAGGTAATGGGCAAAAATCCCCTTATACTTGATGGACTCACATTCATCTAAAAAAAAAAATCACAAACTGTCATCTAAACGGCTGTCTGTTATTGATTTCTTGATTGTGGACGGATGACTTTTTCTCCACTATTGCACATTACAGGTAACTGGTGAACACAGCACCATACAGAACGTTATCTGATTAGCTGGGAATGTTACCTGCATGTCCAGGGTGATTCACATGCTCTCTCCTATGCCCATATCCCTCCCATGCCAGGTGGCCTGGGCTTGTTGCAAGCAGATGAGGCAATACTCTCTGTGCTCATCCTGACTGCATCCCTCATACCACAGGGGCACACAGGGCTCTCCACATCACTTCAGTCCTAAACATGACACAGAAGTAGGAGTTAATACCATGTTATTTGGGGTTCAGATAAGGATTCCACTGCTTCTGAGCCCACACTGTGGTTTCTCCTACAGCCTTACGAAACCTGTATGAAGAACTCTAGCACCCTTGAGTTGCCTTTCCCCAAACAGGCTGCTATGGGGTAGGGTGGCAGAACTTTCTGGATGCTGCCTGCCTGGGTGCAGGAAGTGAGGCCCAGGTTCACCAGCAGCACATTCCCTGGGGAAGGGGTTTCATCCCTGTTGGCATTGGCCTTCAAGACTCCCCACTGGCATGCTTAATGAGTGATGAACACGAGTTCCCACTGGGTCCATTAGGCCGCATCATGGCCCACTGAGCCCCTCAAGTTTCACCGAGAGGGCGACTGCTCCTCTGAGCCCACAGCCGCTGGGGACACCGCCCCTTGCCGAGGCAGGATCACCCCGGAGGGCTGCCGGTGATCGTCCCCCTTTGTCAGGGACCCAGCAAGGAGCGCGGAAAGGAGGGGAGGCAGGGTCTGGCAGTGGCGGCCAACGGGATGGAAGGTTGATGTCCGGGCGGCTTAGAGCGGGCTGCGGGAGCTGGGGCTCACAGCGCCGGGAACGGGCGGCGGCAACAGCCCGGCTGCAAGCAGAGCTGGCGGGGCGGAGGCGGCGGGAGCGTCAGCAGCCTGCGACCGGGGCGGAAGGAGGCGCTGGGCGGGCACCGCGTGTGAGGAGAGCCGAGCCGGGCCTGCTGGCGGGGCTCAGCCCCGGAAGGTAACGGCTCTGGGGAACGGGGAGAGCTGGTGGCTGCTGGGGGGGACGCACGGCCCCGAGGAGCGGCGGCGGCGGCCCAGGGAACCGCCGTCCGGGCCCGTCACGGCTTAATGATGCTCTCTTGCAGGCTAATCCCTCCTCTGACGCTGCTGGCGAGCCTTCTCCCTTTCCCTACCTTCCCTGCCCTGTTTGTACTTTTAATCCCCCTTCAGCAAATACCGAATTACATTCGTCAACCCTGACACGGCCTCGGCACAGCCGTTGGGTGCCCGGCTCCGCTGGGGCCGGCTCCTATGCCTAGAACGCGGGAGCCGTTACCGCCCTCACGACCCTCAACTGACGGGCCGCAGGGACAAAAGGCCCGGGGGGGCACACCGCTCTGGGTGTGCCACCGGCGTGCGTGTTACCGGGGCCCTGCGCTGCCCTTCGGTAAGAGGGTTATGCCTCCTCCTCCTCGGGAGGTTCCCTGTGCTGCCCTGTCAAGCAGCCAAGCTTCTCGGAGAGGGAAGAGGCAGCGTGCCAGGACTGTGTGGAAGCTGGTGAGGAGAGGTATATCTGGGTTTTGGTTAACGGGAACACAGAATCGTTTTAGTGGTTTAATTTGTGAGGCTGCTGCGGTATTGCCTGGGTCATTTGAGTTCAGGTCGCTGCAGTCATGGCCCATAGAAAAGCTCTAAGTCCTTGCCACAAGGCACTGCCTTGCGTTCCACTTCCACTCCGACTCCACAGCACGTGTGGCAAAAGTAGCTCTGTACCAAGACATCTGTGTGCTCCTTGGGAAGAGAAATGTAACAGTGCATGAGGCTCTGTAGTGGTATGGAACAGAAAATTATTAAAAATGCATGAAAACGAATGTTTGTAGATCACTGTGCTCCTTGGCATAGGCAAGACAAATTACTAAAGACTTCACATTTATGCCATGTATGAATATAATGTGCCAGGTGAGATCTGAGTCTGAGAGATTTGTTACATTGGGATCTCAGCCTGCAGTGTGGTGACAATTAGCTGTGCTAAGTTTGGCGGCTCCAAGGAAGGCAAAGAAACTGGAAGTCATCAAAGGGAGAATAATTTTCTCCGTGTCCCTGACCTACTGAAGGAATGTTGCTTTTGCACATGGGTGTAACTACAGTCTTAAGTACCATGAAAGAAATGGGTTACCGTCAAAGTCCTTTCAAATGGTACTGTTCCTTTCTGAGAGTTGAAAACGACATTGCATTAATGCTGTATCGAATGAGAGCTACAAATGTCATTTCTGAAAGCTTAAGACAGGAATACAATTAGAAAGTGCAAGCTCTTAAACCTGGTTTTTGTACTATCTCACAGACTCCAGTGTGTATACATTTCTGAATTCATGGGATGCCCTTCTTACTATTTTGCTGTATGTTCAGACAGGCCTATTCTGCTTTGGCATCTGAATACATTATGTAATAAGCATGTCATAAGCTTTGGAAATTTTGGCCATAAGCACATCTATTTATCAGTCTCAGTGACTGGAGTGGAAAAATTATCAATCTAGCTGCTTAACAGCAAACTGAACTACAGCGAGTTTCGGTCAACAAAACCAGACTAGAATCTGAGAACAAACAGCTTTTCATTAAAACAGTGAAGTCGGACCAGGCTGTCATGCATGCAGTACAGAAGTGGTGGAATCAAATCATTTTTCTGAAGCTAAAAGTAACACTGCTTTTAATTCTGTCATGGAAGAAAGTACCAGAAGTCTGAGAGATCTGACTTTCAAAGCCTTCTGTCTTAGGGTTTGATGTTAGAAAACTTTGGGATGACCATTACTTCATTAAACAATTCCTCCCATGAACTGATCAGTCTTCAGTTTAGAGAGCTGCCTTATCTGAAAGGCAACATCAAGTTTCACTGTAGTGTGCCTTCTAATTTTTAGATTGTTTTCTCAAAACCAAAATTTAATTGTAATTAATCCTAGAATCATAGAATAGTTAGGGTTGGAAAGGACCTTAAGATCATCTAGTTCCAACCCCCTGCCAGGGGCAGGGACACCTCCCACTAAACCATGCCACCCAAGGCTCTGTCCAGTCTGGCCTTGAACACCACCAGTGATGGAGCATTCACAACTTCCCTGGGCAACCCATTCCAGTGTCTCACCACCCTCACAGTAAAGAAATTCTTCCTCGTATCCACTCTAAACTTTCCCTGTTTAAGTTTGAACCCTTTACCCCTTGTCCTCTCACTACAGTCCCTAATGAAGAGTCCCTCCCCAGCATCCCTATAGGCCCCCTTCAGATACTTTGATACCATGCAGCTAAAATAATACAGCTGTTTGCATTAGCTTGCAAATCGTTGTCTACATTTAGTTGCAGCACAGATCACTTCCCAGACAATTGCTTTATGCCCCTGATGGCAAATTAAAGGCCACAATATTATTTTATCCTTGTAGTTAGTTAAATTTATGCATAAATTAATGCATATACTATGTTTATCCTATCTCTGAATCTTCATTTGGAAAACTTTCAAATGAACTTTTGTTACTGGATTTATACCCAGGCAAATAACAATTGTCTTATGTTGTAAATCACCATGGTAAACCCAGCAGATGGAAATAAAATTTCCCACTTAAGAGCCTGTTGTATAACTCTTAGAGAGTTATAATTCTTAAGAGTTATTCCGCTTAAACTCATGAGAGCTTGTGAACTGGAATTGAACACTGCTGACATTGCAGGTTTCTTAGTATTGTGGAGCAGGCTGAGTAAATTGTAATGTATTTCCTAAATTTTCTTTTAAATGTACCATAAAACGGGAAAATACTGGTTATATTCAAATCTGTGGGACTTTTCAATTGATTTTAATTAGATCAAGAGTGCAGCGGGGGGGAGGTTCCTGAACTTTGTGGAGTTCTCTTGCTAACATCAGATTTGCACTGTGTGGTTTTGTTTGGTATTGGGGAAAGTGAAATTACTTCAGTTTATGTCTCCATCATGATGCTGCAGAACTCTCTTGACATCTTTATTCTCTTCTAGGTGACAACTATCAGCAAGCTACAAGACTGTCACAATGAGTTTTGTTGAATATGGAGATACGATAAAGGACGGTGACACAGCTATTGTGTTCTTGGGCCACGAGTCCATGTTTCCTGTGAAAGTCCAGCATGGCACTGTAACTCAGACTAAGTATGGGGTCATCAGGCATTCCACGGACCTCATAGGCAAGAAATATGGTTCCAAAGTAACCTGCAGTAAAGGAGGATGGGTGTTTATTCTTCATCCAACTCCAGAACTGTGGACCATGAATCTTCCACACAGGACACAGATTCTGTATTCCACTGACATCTCTATAATCACTATGATGTTAGAACTGAAGCCAGGCTCCATAGTATGCGAATCAGGTAATAATTAATGTGTTGAAATCTTTTATTAAGAAGTAACACCAACACTTTCATGAAAAAAAAAAGGCTTATCTTTGCATTTTGCATAAAGTCTCTTCTTTGTCCCATTATGATACAATTTTCTCAGCCTACGCACTGAGTATTCTATTTCAAGTGCACGTTTCCTCATGTGCCGCTGTTTCTTCAGCGAGTGATGTAACCTCAGTATGCTGGCAGCATGTATGGGTATACCTTTGAGTATGTGTTTGATTAAGTCATCTTCTTAGAATAAATATATAAACATTTTTCTTTCCCTTTTCTAAAACTGTAGTTGTTAAGTAGTTAAAAAATATTTTTGAATACATGATTTGAATCAAAGTTCAGGCTCTGAATCTGCACTTTCAGAGAACATAGTTGAAATAACCCAGTGAAAGAGAGTCTGATAATAGGGTGTTGAACTAATAAGGAAAATAAAATGGAATATCTATATAGTGTGATACCATGTAAGTACGTCTATTTTAGCTTTCTATTCCAAAGTGGGCTCCATTTGTAGCACTGGAACTGCATCCGGAATCGCTGTAGCTGTTTAATACAATGGATGATATGTTTATCACACGGCCGTGTTTTGTTTCTAAAGTTGGTTTAATTTATTACAACTTCCCTGATTTTGCTTAATTTGCAAGTAAGGAGTGGAATTTTATATTCATAGGTGTTTTCCTGCTTAAATACAGTTTATAATAATACCTTTATGACTTTATTGCTGCAAGCAGTGTGAGGCTTGCTTGATTTGAGTCCATCTCTTTAGTTTGGAAAAATATGAACTGGGTTAGATTGTCCTTGTTTTTTGGTCATTTCCTTTGAGTGTTTCTATGAAGCAGTTCCACAGGCTTCCCTTTCAATCATAGATATGACAAAGGATCAGCATGACAGGATTGTGCTGTTCTGTATTATCTCACATTTAACATTTTCTGTTCCCACCCAAGCATAATTTTTGGCAGCTTTTGAGGCATAATAACCCCTTTACAACACGATGAAATGCTGCTTTATCTCTGCATCCAGTTGCACCCGTTAAGGAACAGGTGGTATATGGAGCTGGTTGCTGAATAGCAGCACTTGAAACAGGCAAAGCCACAGGCAGAAGCCTCTGTAACTGCTAAAATGTTTGAGTCCTGTGAGTTTATAGTTTAGTTTGTAGGATGATCAGGAATTTTTAGGTTTGTCTTGGGAAGTAGCCCTGTTGTTCACTGGGCATTTCTTCACCTCTTCCCCTCCTTGCTATGTTTAGACAAGATGGGAAAAATAAACAGCAAATTATTCAAGCTGTGGGAGATTTGAGTTGCTGTGTCCTGCCTCACTTGGAATAGGTGGGTGTTGATGAACAGACCTGCGCATAAAATGTTTTCAATAACGTCAGAGGTACCTAGAGGTGGTAAAATGTTAAAAGTTCATTTATCTAAATAGCTAATAAATGTAAACACTTGATGAGGTAACCTATCCAGATTCCCAAAGATGTTGTGAGTCAAAATTCATAGCCATAAGCTATCCTTTTGGCTAATGGGAACCTGTCCGCAGGTTTATTTTAGTACCTGTGCAGTCAAAGTATTGCAACTTCAGCTTTCCAGGAAAAGCGAACAGTTTTATTGTTATAGATGTGCTTGTATTGCTTGCAAGTTTTACTGTTCAGAAAGAAAGAAAGAGTATTGCATCAAATTCACCTGTTAACCTTAATGCAAGAGATCTTACTGCATGTTTGCTTGCAGCTGACCAAAAGAGGTGATTCAAATGAAAAATTTTATAGATCCTGACAACTGGAGCCTTCAGTGTGGTGATGTAACCTACTTTGGTGCCATCCTAAATTAGACAGTTTTCACTGATTCAAAATAATTAGTTCTAGATTAACCTTGTGTGGCCTAAACAGAAACAGCCCAATGGCGATTAATAGAAACAAGACAGGAAATCTGGTCTAGTAATGACATGTGAGTCTGCTTCCTGCTGGTGCTGTGTTTAGATGTATTTTGAGCATTAATTAGCATGGAGGTCTGTCTGTTTTATTATTTGAAACTGAACTTTTGTACATAGTCGCTGATCAGACAAGAAAAGTGGGCACTGTAAAGAGGCCAGGCTCTTTTGTCTTACTAATCAGACGGTGGCATTTGCCCAATGTAAGCAGGCAGAATGGTGGGTTAGTCTCCACAACTATATGAAGACTGAGAAAGTAAGATGAAATACCCTCTGTGTCATGTTGTATATGAGTATAAATGATCTTTTGTGTGTGATAATAAAAATTCAGTAGAATAACCAGAAGGCTCAATTTTATATCACTTGAATTATGCATTTTAAATTGATTACTCATAATTTGTCATAAAAGATGCAAACATACTAATACAGGTTTTACTATTTTTAATCATCTTTAATAAATACATAAAGAGCAAGCTTGTCAGTAGTGCATGCATAATTAAAAATGATGCAGGCGTACTCTATTGAGGCTATAAGGGAACTCGACATCTGCCTGATGTTTCATGACGGAGGTATAGGAATATGACCCTATTTCTGCCTTCTGCCGATTTCTAATTTATAAAGGTACATTGAGATTTAAAGACTGTTAGCATGATTGCTGGAGCTAAGATCTCTTGAAATCATTGGTCCCTGGACTGTGGAATTTCTCACTCTGACGCAGTCTTTAGCAACCTGATCTTTCTAGAATTAAAGAATAATTGAGATAGCTCCTAAAATACCTGCTGTGGGTGGCCTGGTAGCATGAACCTTTAATTCTCGTCAGGTAACTCTGATCCTATTTGAGTTCATTGCACATGCATCCACTGTCTAGATAAAGGAATAAGGTAAATTTTTTGTTTGTGTCGCACTGTCCAAAACTAATCTTTTTATTCTACATTTGAACCAGAATGAAACCTCTCAGATATTTTTTTCCAAACAGAAGTTTGTGAAACCCTTTTTTTTCTGGATTTTTCTTCCAGTGCCCATGTATCAAGGCTTTTTTACTGTCTTCACTCTCTGGTGAGACCTAAACAAGTGTCTGTGCTAGCCCTCAGAATTATTTGGGGAATGCAGTACAGCACTGTGAAATCTTATTTAATCTGATAAATCTTAGAAATACTTTGGCTTCAATGGAGCATAGTATTTAGGCAAACTGTAATTTAGTCAAAATTATTCTAACCACCATCCCAGTGATCCTTCAGCATCCAGCAAAATCAGACTCACGTGAGCAGAAAATGTTAATTGGATATTTTTGTTTCCCTTCAGCTAAATCCCAAATTAAAAATTGCTAAACCCTGCTCATTGCCACACAGCAGTGGGTTTCTGAGCCCACAGGCTGGGTTTCTGAAGACTGAGAACAGTATTCTGAGTACTCATGGTTTCTCTGTGGAGGAGTAATGAGAGCTGCCAGCCAGCCTTACACTAGAGCTTCTCAGAAACAATTACGAAATTTTCAAACTCAGCTTGGGTATAGATTTTGTTAAGACCACGTTCATAAAAAATTAATGAGGACTTAATGATTAATGGATACTTAATAAATGATTAATAGTTTATTGTGAAGCCCTAGCAAGTCAGCTGTGTGCGTATGAGTCTTCTGAAGTGCTTGTAGACTTTTTGACAAATGCTGCTCACATCTTTACAATTTTTGTGGTATATGTATATGTAAACTGTTTGCAACTCTATCTTTTGTGTAAAGTACAGGCCAGAGTTTGTAAGTATTATTTTGATTTTGGAATGTGTTCATACTGATTAAGTCAATGTTTTATGATGACTCTTATCTACTTCCTAGCAGCTGTTCAGGTTAGAGTGAGGGAAGAATTTGAAAACTCGATTCTTGTATAGCACCTTTTGAAGTATAATAAAGGCCTCATTAGTACAAATGTGAGAGAGCAGAGTATTCTCTTGATGTACCAAAGAACTGAACCAAAACAACTGTGGCCACATGAGGCATCGCTCCAATGTATTCAGACTCACGGCTCACATGCAGCTGATGAGGAATGCCGGTCATGCCCTAAAGCATTTGTTTCCTGACTGTCTGGACTCACTTTCATCTTATCATTTCACTTGCCCACGAATTGCATTTGTTATGCAGCTCTGAACTTAGCAATATTATGTTTGTTCTGCAGAAGATCCCTCTCTAAGGAACTCAGACTCTTGAATCTCTAAGGGAAAATTCAGTCTTCATATTCTCATTCCTTTTGTAGGCAGTGTCAGTCTTGAAAACTTCCCTGATATCCTTCCCCCAACTACTCAGTGTGGTCAGTGAGCAGCAGCGCTCTCTGACCTCCAGCGTGCTGCCTAAAATGCCTAGTTCAGCATGCTGTCCGCAACAAATAGTAGCAGAAAGACCTAATGTTCTGTAAAGGGGGCTTCTTGATTTACTGTTCCGTTTGTCAGCTGCCAGCTCATCTTCTTAAAACTCTTTCCCTGCCTTTCCTCCTGCTGTCTGTCCCTGTCTCTCCTCTGCCACTATGATTTGTGCCCTTGACTATTTTCACAGTAAGATATTTGGGTTAGTTTCCATCAGGTGCTTAATATCTTTTCATATATTTGCTAAAAATCATTAGTGATTCTCCTGTTACACAAACTTGCCATGTACAGTGACCAGTCTTCCTCTGTTCAGTGTTTCTTGACAGATGGTAGCTGTGGAGTTGCTAGCTCTGTCTAAAGATTAATTTTCTTTAGGTTTTGAGGCTCCTTCCATTCTCATGGCTGACTCATGACCTGTCTTACTATTTGCTGGGTCTAAGTGGTGTAGCTAGGAGACAAATACAGCCACACTGTCATTGTTTTGTATTTACTCATTTTATAATAACTTAGGTAGCCAAATTTTATAGCAGAAACTTCAGTTCTGTTAAAAATGTTATTAGATATTGTAGAGACCCAGTATTAAATTTCACTTTTCCCATTTCCAAGCAATAAGAACCGATGTTCTTATTTTTTGCTTAAAGCAAAAGAGCTTCTTTTGCTTTATTCCAAAATGTTTTTGCTTACGCACAGCTGTAAACATCTATATGTTCAAAATCACTATTTGTAAGTCCTTTTTTAGAAAGAAGCGCCTATTATGAGAAATTTTTAGGGAAGACAAGCCAAGTGATAGCCTGCAATAAGGAAATGCAGTAGAACGCAGAATTGGGTCACTTAGGTTTATAGCTTGGATCAGATTCCAGGAGGTTAGACAAGTATCCTTTGCAGTAAGAAAATGAGACAGAATAATAAACAGAAAACAGTGTAAAAATGTATTTTCTTAGTTATCAGTCAAGTGCTATGCTAGATGCTGTGGTAATACATTTCTCTGGACAGTGTTCTGATGTTTTGAAATAGCACGTTATTTTTTAACAGCTCAGATGTTGTCCACTGCAGCTTTGAAAAGGCAAGAAATGGTCTTGATGTGGACATCATCTCAAGATAGCTGATGTGTGTGGAGGCTTCTCTGTGAAACCTGTCACTTGAATAAGCAGAGAGTGAGAAGAACAGATCTGTTTGAGGTCAGGGGAATGATTGAGGAGTGTATCTGATCAGTACTTTCTTGTCTACAAATCTGAAGGAAGTATCAGTAGGTGCTGAGCTAGAGTGTTCCATCTAGTTGTACACTTGTTAGGATTGAAACCCTTCTAAAAGTGCAGTGTTTTCTTTGTCCTGGGAGAGGGCAGAAACATTTTCCTGAGCTTAAATGTGTCAGAGAAGAACAGAATGTGCTTGGGCCCACCAAGAAGGGAAGGATACTACATCAGTCTTCAGGCCATGAGCCACCTGACTTACGTGGTTTTAACACGCAGGATCTTAATTCCTGCCTTTGGACTGGGGTGGACCACTTTCCTAGTCTACATGCTGATCACCTACACAGTGCCTACTCCTCAGGTTTTGAGCTTTGAGTATGGCATACTGGGGACCCTGTGGTGTGGTATTAAATGCCTGCAATGCAGAAGTCTGCTTTTTGACTAAGATGTTTAAGATCATAGAACAGTCAGTGTCTAAGAGCATCATGTTTCCCCAAGGCATTAGCAGGTCCTAAGTGCTCACCAAAGTAAGCTCTAAAATGGCAGCTGTGGTGTTAGGAATGTCTTCAGTGCAGTTTGAGTTATCGTCATTTTACCTCTCTTTTTATAGAGTCCATTCATGATTAATACACTATAGTTAAATGGGCATTGTCCTGTGGTAGAGAGCAAACAGTTTCTTAGCCTATTTATAGTGCAGGCTGTCAGGGAGGCAAGCGTTCTGGTGTAAAAATTACAAACTATTTGTTTCTAAAAGTTTCTTGCCTTCCACTCTCTAGGTCAAATTGGGAAGATAGGTATTTCACTGCACCTATATGAGAATGAAAATCTGTTGAGGTCCATCCAATTCTTAACTGGCCTCTTCTGATGGAAAAAGTTAATTTTTGAGCATTCAGGTTTTTGGTTCGTTTCTGTGCAGGTAATTCAGCTATGATATTTCAGGCTTAGTAGCATTACTCCTTGTGTTTTCCTGCTTTCTTGACTGATTCTGTGTCATGCTAAGGATACCCTTCATTTCCCAATGAAACCAGAACCTGACTAGAACTATTTTGCTGAATACTACTTTTTTCAGTAATGATTTTTAAAGAGAAATCGAAAGGGAATTGAGAAGGTGGTGGGAGAACTCAAATGTTGAATGTTGCAGATTTGCATGGGAGAAGGTGAATATAAACATAAATTTCCCATTCTACTGCCAGACTCATATTCTTAATGAGTTGCATCAAGCGTGCCAAACTATCAGGCACATCAGAGTTGAGGGTCATCATAATTACACAGGGCTGCGTTCAGAACCTGTAATCTCTTCAAGAAGAGATTTTACAATGGTGGGTGATTCATAACTGTCTTGTTCTTTGTTTCGTGCAGTTTTGAGAGTTGTCACAGAGAAGGCAGGCAGCATCTTCAGAAATACTCTCATTAATGATGTTACTCTGATAGAATTTGATATGTTAAAATGTGATACATATTCTCATGTTTGCGGTAGCCAGTCAACGATGAACAGTTCCTGGCAACCTTGTTTGACAAAAGCTCTGTAATATGCGTGCAAGTGATGATGACTTCCAACATGCTGGAAATTTCAGGGTTTGGCATGGAGAGAAAAGAAGAGAAGCCAAAAGATCTTAATGAGTTTTCCTAGGAAGGAGACAAACAGTATCTTCTGTGGTGTTTTTAAGAGCAGATTTAAAAGGAAAGTGATTAAAAATGTAGAAGAATATGAACAAGGAAACTGGATACATGCACAAGCTGCTTCTCTTCTGCTTACAGCCCAGCTGTGCTGACAGGCCTTCTGTTCACTCTTTCAGATTAGCAGAGAAAGATGCAGAAAGTGTGCAGTATAATTCACTTGAGAGGTAAAATAATGAAATTCTGTCAGTTTGCAAAAGTTCTCAGTTGTGCAGTCCTGCCTTCTGGCATGAAATACAAGGGCAGAAGTTTAGTCATTTTAGCATCCTGTGAAAAATAGTTCCCTGCTCTTGTCATTAAAAAGGAAAGAAACCCACCACCACAAAATCAATTAAATGCCACTTCTTTGTTATGCACATGTATCATTGAGGCTTTACAACCACATGGCTATCCTGCTACCCTTACTTCTTCTGAGCAGGGAAGAGTTCACGTTGACTTTCAGAGCCTATGGGTGCTATGACCAGATAGTTTTTCGTGTGTGCACATGTAAGTGTCTTTGCCTTTGGTTTGCTTTATTTTAATACTGTCATAAATTCACAATTGAGAATTGGTTTTCAATTGTGAAAATCAATGGATTTTCACCTTAAATACATGTGTGTCACAGTTTCTCTCTTCCTTTGGACCTCTTTGAGGCCAGTGCTAAAATCTGTCAGTCCTCCCTCCCCATCTAGTCCACCCCATTAAAGCAGGGGGAGGTTGCTAGGCTGCCTATTGGGGTCAGAGCCCTCTCAGAGGGAAGCAGAGAAGCAGTGCTGATTCCACAGTGCAGGCAGTTGATCCAGGGGCAAACATGGGCCCTGAGCTCTGTTTACAGTCTAAATAGCTCTTCTTTCAGAGCTGACGGATTAAATACGGTGCCACGGCAATGTTTCTCCCCTTATGTGACTAGGTGGCAAGAACCTTGGATCTGTCAGTAACCTCTGACTTCCTGTATGGTTACAGGAAATATTGCTCCAATTAAGCAGGGACCTGTGTCTCCTAATTAATTTCCTTTCTACTAATTTCTGAACTTTCTCCACCACTGCTTTATTTCAGGTTCTGTCCTTTGTAAGGTTTTTAAGATCTATGTTAGTTGAAATAACTTGCTTCAGGCTGAAATTTAGCCTGAACAGTCATTGAAGATAGCTAGAAATAGATTTTCTTTCTACAGGAGGAGTGTGTTCCAAGTACAGAATTATCAATCAATAAACACAGATAATTTGGGGCTGCTGTGGGGTTTTGAGTTTGAGGGGTTATTCTGTTAAATGCCACTTCAGTGAGTAATTTGCAATGTGAATTGGTATATGGGTGTTTTCTGCAGTGAAAATGTTCTTTATTAGTCATTCATCTATTTAACATGCCAATGGATCGTTTAAAATAAGTGTCCTAAATTATCAAACTCAAACAAGGAAGAGAATCTGTCTTAATAGTCCCTGGTTGTACATGGTAATGGTACTTGTGTACAATTTCAGGTATGTGATGCCTCTCATTAGAGTAAGTTAAGATTGTGTAGCTGTGCATGTATGTAAGTCACCTGTGAAAGCAGGTTGTTTGATCTGTGTGACTGCAAGGAAGCCTTAGTTTTGGATAATTTCAGTGGGAGTCAAGGATGGCCAGTGTCTCTCAAGAGCCCTGGATAAAACAGACTTCATATCCTGAAGGCCATTTGTTTGCATAGATATCAATAGGATTTTCAAGCACTAACTTTTGCCAACATCTCTTGTTTTAATAAAGCGTAAGGTTTTGAAAGACATTAAAATTTGCCTTCATCTTTTTTTTTCACCCTAGAAGAGCCTGGCCTTTGAAAAAAAAATCTGGTTAATTTCCCTGACTTTTTCCTGTCACATGCACTTCTTTGTGTTCTGTTGTGGCATTTGTTAGAGCTGAGCCTTGGCATTAGTTTCCTACCCTAGGGAGATAAGACAGAGTTTGCCAGATTTTTAATTAATGATTTGAGGACCCTTAAGACTGTTTCCTAGGGCATTTAGTCCCTCTTGCCTTGTGAAGGAAGGAGTGTTCTCTTTGGGTACTTTAACCAGTGGTTTCTGTTCATTTGGATTTTGAGTAAGTGTTCCAAGGAGTACTAATGGAGAAGAACTCTCTTCTAATGTTTAGCACTGACAAAAGGCATTTCATGAGTTGTTTGTCTTTTCCAGGTACAGGCAGCGGATCCCTCTCACACGCTGTCATCAGGACAGTGGCTCCCATGGGGCACCTGTACACGGTGGAGTTCCACCAACAGAGGGCCGAAAAGGCCAGAGAGGAGTTTCGAGAGCATGGGGTGGAACATCTCGTCACTGTCACCAACCAAGATGTCTGCAAAAATGGGTTTGGTGTCTCAAACATTGCAGATGCAGTGTTCCTAGATATTCCATCTCCATGGGAAGCCATAGGACATGCAAAGTCAGCATTAAAAGCTGAAGGTAACTGCACTTACCTCTTTCTGCTCAAGAAGTACCGTGCATGCACACATCTCTGCCTTTGAGCCATACCTAGATTTGCTCCCTTCCATTGTGCAGTTAGTGTTCTCTAATGTCAAAGTCTCTATGCATTTCCAAGGCTGAAAAACCTTCAGAAGAGGTCTTCAATTTACGGTGGAAGATTTGAAAGGAGAACTTTTTTTCCTACAGGCCTGTGCTAGCTGCTACAATTAGCATGGGCAATTTATGAAAAACCCTTTGAACCTCTGTCAAGTGCATTTTGCTAGATCTGAGGGGTGTGGGAAGCAGCAGTAACAATAAATGCTGAAAGCATATTTGGCAATTCAATGGAAGGTGTTTGTATAAAAGGTGTTCAGACACACTTCACATCAATCATTGTAGACTTGAACCTATTAAACAGAGCACTCCATCAGTATTGCTAAAGAAAATGTGGTTATACTTAAATATGCTTGCCAATTTCTGCCTTAAATCTTTACTGTTGGAGCTAATGAGAAATTTGCCATTGGTTGCACTGGGAATTGAACAGAAAGGGTGTCTAGCTTATGCCAGTTATTCCACGATTGTGACAGCAAGTGAGAACTGTCAAGGTGTTGTATTTCATTAGCTCTTTTCCCTATTACAAAATAAGCTTCAGTGAATAAATCATTCTTTTATCCTGGAATAATTTTTCCCTTAATTAATGTTATACTAATGTGACTTTACTAGTGTGGATCTGAACTAACTTGTGCCAGATGACTTACATCTACAAAAGTGACTTTTCTAATCAGGAGAGCATGCTGGGACATGAGTTCAGTAAAACTTGATTATGTGCCAAGGCCCAGTTGTTTGTTAAAATATGTAATCACAGGCCTGACTTTAAGTGAATTGCTAGGTCTTGAAATCACAGGATTTAAGCTTGTTCTGAACAGTCACTGTATGTGCATTACCTTGCTGAGTCAGGGCTGACCTTGCTGTTAGGCTTCCTCAGCTACTACTGAAAATGTTCTTGAAAGCTTTCTGATATCAGTGTAACACACACTTTCTTTAAAAAAATACTGAATAAAGAGAGCCTGGCTGGCACTCTGTACCTGCAAGGGTTACAGCTCAATCTGTAGCTGCTTTCCAGTGTGTCCTGGGAAAAAAGGTAATTTTCACTGCACTGTACAATGCCCTTCCCATGCTCAAATTATCTAATCTAGTGAGCACAACACTCAGCTGACTTCCCAGCTTAGAAGGCGCTGCATTGCGCAGTCCTATTTGAATTATTTAAGTGGTGCACAGTTAGCATACTAAGCAGGGCTGCTTGAACAGTTTTAGGTTTTGAATCGTTGTCTCATATGAAATCCTAAAAAAGGTATTCCAATTCCAAACTGGCCATGCCATCTGGCTGTGCTTTTCTGTGCCACAAGGTTACATCTGTTTAGGCAATATAGATAATGCTTTAAAATCTCACATTTTTGTGTTTGTGAAGTGGCATCACGCCCTTTATGTGCTAGTCAAAAGGCAAAGTTGGTGATTCTTGCTGTAGTTTTTGCTGCAAACAGCCACCAGAGTCTTGAGATCTGCTACTCATCTAAGGCTCATCTTTTGGGTTTCACAGCACCTGAATAAGAGCCAGAGGCATATTTTTTTATTATTTTTTTTTATTTTGCATGAAAACAAAAGCTTTTTCATCTAAAATATAATTGATTGCAGTCATAATAGGTACAAACTTACACACGCTTCTGTTTCATTCCAAATCGTGGATATTTTTATTGTGGGTTTTCTTTTACTGCTGCAAAATCTAAAATGTGATAGAAGGGTATCTGTAATGGCTTCCCTTTCCCTACTGCAGGCAGATAGCTTTATAGGGCTTCTTTGTTTTGTTTTCAAATAGTTAAAGCTCTTCTGCAGTAAGGACAGCCTGTGCACATACTGCTGTTGTTCCAAGGGTTAGCACAGTGATAAGCATCACTGGGGAAAATGAGTCGTTCCACCCCCAGCCTCTCTCTTGCATCTGGACAGGTCACATTTGAACCATTCAAACTGGGTTTTATTGTGGTGTGCCATGCAGATATCACAGCTGTACTGCAGATAGTGGTAATTTATTCCCTAAAGTCTTTGGATACTTTGAATGAAATCAGAGCTAAGCAAATTCAATCTATAACATCAGCTAGCCTCCTCTTTAAAACCACAATATTCATTATGGAGTGTTCAGCTGAACCTGTATATAAGGGAGAGTTCTTAACAAAATCTTATCAAATCAGTGTTTTCTCCCCTGCTTAACTCAAGGTCCTGAATAGTTGCAGCTCCTAGTAGGCTGGGTGTTAATGATCCTCTTTACAGAGTACATTTATCACTGAGGCTGTGCCTTGCAGTATGCTGTAAATACACCACTTACAGTAGCTTGGCCTCGCATTTAAAGCACTGCCAGCCTCTGAAAAGCTTAAAGAATAAAATGGCACAGTAGGTTTGTGACTAGAAGGTTCTTGGTTTTTGGTGATGTGCTCTGCCGACATTCAGGCTTGCATCTCAGCTGCATCCTTCTGTGCTGATTTCACCAGTCACACTTTCAGCAGAAATGCTGCTTGTAATATCTCTCAGGCACTGCTGCACTGCAGAACTTGCTTTCATTTCCAGACCTGTGCTGTTTTTCTTTTGCAGCATCTGCTGATTAATGCTGTTCTATAGTCAGAACTGCTGCTCCCAATATCTGACCTTGGCGGCTTTTTGCAAAGTTGCTGTTAACCCCTTCAGGCTAAATTTTCAAAAGGAAGAAAATGAAAAAATTGTGAGGTAACAAAAATATCTTCAATATTCTGCAGTTCTTAAATGCCCTGAAACTTTTGAGTCACAGTCATCTCGCAGCTGAATACTGTAGTGCTTTGAATATAATTCTGCACCCACCTACTCTACTCTCATAAATATTGTCTATTTCTTCCAAGCCTGTGGAAGCTGAGGCAGAAACCCACTTATACGATAATTTTCATGTGGATTTTAATTTTTTAGGTAGGAAGATGGAAAAATACAGCAATCTATTAGGTCGAATTGGCCTCTTGCATTATACCTCAGACTTTGGTGGTGTTTAAATTAACAGTCTGAGTCATAAAATTATCAAAAGCACCCCTCTTTTATTTCCTTTCTTCCTTTTAAAGATTTTACTCTTAAATTAAAACTTGCCACTTCCTCTTGAGTGTCCTAAAGCCCCTATATTTTGAGTTTGTTAAATTGTGATTCCTGAGATACCACCTGAACCAAGTAACGTGGTGCTGCCACGTCTCCCCCCAAAACTCTGCAGGGGAAGTCACCTCTGCACATCTCCCTGTTTGGGCCTCTGCATTTCCTGCCATCACAGAAGCCCTTCAGCAGTACTTTGCTCTTTGTGGTAGTAGTAGGCTTTCATTTCCAAAGTCTTATATTTATTTCATTTGTATACAGTGAACTTAAAACAGGTCTTGTTTGCATTTTTTCCCCTTAGCGTAGCCATTGGTTGTTGTCCTAACCTGCCAGGTTTGGTTATTACAGATGCTGTATATGAGAATACATAATATCTCATCCTCCCAGTAGCCTGTGGTGCAGGTAAGGCATTGTCTGCTTTAGCTAGTTTCAATTTTCATTTGGGCTTGCCTCCCTCCTCCTCTGAGCTTTCAGGGAATACCAAATCCATGTAGAAAGTCTCACTGGCTATTTTTCTTGAGCCCCAGAGGTTATTTGTGGTCCAGTTTTTAAACCACCCCAGTGTGGCTTTGAGGAGCAGCTGAAATCCCTGGCCGCAAGTCTCACCCCTCTGGTAACTGGGTAGGGAGTACCACAGGCTGAATCACACAGAGAAGAGGGCAGTGACATCAAGGCTGATGTTGTTTGGGCTCGGGCTACCTCAAGAACTCTCAGGGAATGTGTTAGGGCAGGAAGTGGAGTCTGACAGTCTAGCATGCTGTTGTCCTCCATGCATGCAGGTGGTACTCAAGTTGGTATCAGTGCTTCTCATGTCCCCAGGAGTTTGTTTTGGAATAAATGGATGAAGCAATAAGTGTTTGCTAAAATGTCAGCACCTGCCTTTGCTAGTATGGTTCCTGGTTTGATTTGAAGGAGAATGAAGGTGAGGTTAAAGATCCACAAAGTTAGTTTAGATTGAAGCACATGTTACTCAGAGAAGTGCCATAAAGATGATCAAAGGACTGGGAAACCTGCCACATGAGAGAAGACTGAAAGAAATGGGTTTCTCAGCCTTGAGAAGGGAAGCTTAGGGAAGACCTTATGTTTCAGAATTTAAAGGGTGGCTATAAAGACGATGGAGACTTCCTTTTTGCAGGGAGTCATATGGAAAAGATGAAGGCCAATGGGTACAAGTTACTCCCAAGGGAGATTCCAGTTGTACAGTAGAGGAAAATTTTTCACAGTGAGAACAATCAGCCATTGGAATAATCTCCTTAGGGAAGTGGTAGACTGCCCGGTGTTGGGAGACTCGAGATTCACTGGACAGGGTGCTGGGGCATCTAGTCTAGGTCATGCTTTGTTAAGAGTTGCACCAGATGATCATTGAGGTCCCTCCCAGCCTCATATTCTGTGATTCATATCCTGTCAACATTGAGGGGCCATCTGCTGTAGTGCAAAGCTGCCCCGCTAGGAAATAGGACCAGATAACCCACTACACAGCTTCATTTGGCTCCCAAGCACTGGCTGTTTGCTGAGGCAGCCCAAGTTTTGTATCTCATTGGAGAGCATTAACGTAGCTCTGGTCTGTCAGGGATTGGTAGGTCAAGTGCATATGATGGGCTTGGCCTTAAGTAAAAGTGATTCTGTCATGTGTTAAAGAGTCAAACAGAAGGATTCCTGCATCATAATCCATACTGGCCAAAGCTATTTGGCTTTACACAGTTTTCAGGAAGTAGTTTGGGATGAAAGAATCCTTAAGTTTTCTTCCCCAGTTTGGAGCCAACTGATTTTTTTCATTTCCTTGTTGCATACTTTTGCCAGCCCATGACAGCGAGCAGGAATAAACCCCTTTTGAAGGATGCACCTACAAATGTAGAGGTTAAGGTCACATTTGCAGAAAATCACATCAAGCTCCTGTTAATGAGCTGGCAAGTGATTTGGAGAAAAATTTGTTTTCTGAACCAAGAAACATCCTTTAATTTCTTCCAACAGCCGAATCCTCTAATTTCACTTGTCAGGGAAGCTACATCAAATCGCCCACGAGCACACTTGCTTAAGGACGTTCTGTCCCCTTTTACAGAGGCAATATTTTTAGTGTCCTACTAGCACAGAGTAAATGCCATGGTGATGCTGCTCAGTGATTCTCCTGCCTTGCCTCTGCATAATGATAATGCCTGTGTAATTTTTTCTTCCGTGAGATCTTTGTAACGTAATCTTCCAATTATGACAATGCACTGAAGTCCCAAAACCCAGAGCTGTGTTCTTTTTCCAGAGATAAAAATGCTGTGTTGTATTCTGTACATCGCAGAATTGTTTCTAAAATTACAGGCTCTTTTCCCTGGAACTTAATGGTGCTGCACTACATATGTTCTTTTTGCATCTTCTGAATAATATTGGGATGATGAAAAAAAACTGTGAAAGCACTTGTGACGCATACTAAAATCTACAAAAGTGAGAGCAGATAACTTGGACACATTTTCTGTATCCTAAGCTCATGTCAGTTGGGTACTGCCAGATTTTCCATGCTTGAAACCTAATGTAGTTATCAGCTGAATAGAACTGGTAGAGGTGTTAGTCCTTGCTCAGGCAAACCAGAAACAAAATTGTTTGCTGGAATTGCACAGGAGCGTACCAGGAGCTGCTTCTGAAGGAGGAGCAACTTCTGAGGCACTGACCTCTTGTAAAGATGCAAGGGTGTGTCCCTTGATTACTAATCAGTTACTGTCTGTTAAAATGTACAGAGCTTTGTGGATGCAGATCTTCTGTTTTATTTCTCCCTTCACTTATGCTCTCTTTTCTAATAATTCCAGTTTGAATTGTACTTCAGTTTTCATATCCTCTCAACCCTATTGCTGCTTATAATGACTGCCAGGACTCTGTGGGCTTGTTCCAGCCTACAGGTTTGGGAGGTTTAACCTCTCTATTAAATGTTTCAAACTAACTCCCTGTAAAACTGGAGGTAGAAAGAAATTTAAGTCTTTCATACAGTCTCATTATTCTTTTCTCCTCAACTGTAACACTTGTCAGGTGCATTATACATGAATAAACACATTTTTAGACAGCTCTTCAGATCAAAAAGCTCACACAGCTTTCCAATGTGAACAGGATTAATCTCAGATAATTACTGTATCAATTTATGATGACACACAGATCTCATTACCCAAATTTAGGAATGGTAGCTTTCCTAAAAGCAGAGCTCTGAAAGAACACAAACTCAGTTTGTACTAAGAAGTTTCCGTTCAGTTGTTTTCACTGCTCTCTCGTCTCCTCCACCCCTTTGTGATCCACAGACAGAGCAGTGTGCCCTAGCAAATGGAGAGGGAGGGAGTACGTCTTTTCTTCATTCACTGAGGAATCCTTGGCATGGCAAGACAAACCAATGCATATTCAAGTCTTGTAAGCTCTAAATGCCTCTTGATGCCTAAAGGACAAGAGGGCTCTTAGAGAATCTGAGAATTGTGAATGCTAAAATCTAGATTTCTGTCTGCTTGGTGATTGTGCCAGAAGGGGTCTTGCCTAGCTGGTAAGCTGGTGAGGGTACAGAGGGCAGCTTACAGTGTAGAGAATTCAGAAGTATCTGGTCTGTTGGAGATGACAGGATCTCTGCTCCTGGGACAGATGAGCATGTCCTTCTGAGTGCTGGTTTTCTGCTGCTCACAGTCCAGGGTTTTTTGCTGGTCTAAACACACCATGGCATTTGAAGCTTCCCAGATCTTTCTATTTTAGACAGCCTCCTGCAGTCTGGAACTGCGGTTTCTTTTTTGCCTTTCAACCTGCTAATTGTAGCTTTCCAATATTCTCTTAATATGTGCTTAATCAAACAAGTCCAGCCTTCAAGTCAAATCCAGGCTGCTTGATGGTGTTTACAGGAAAAAGCAGAGGAGACTCCTTTGCCGCTTGTTAGGATCCATAAAGCTGTTTGTAGGTGTATTTATTTGGGAGGCATGTATAATAATAACAAGAACAATAGGTATTAAAGGGAAAAACTGAAATTGGCAGAACTACTAAAACCCACTGGATGCTCTCAGTTATATGGAACACCAGCTGTTACACTGGTTTCTTGCTTTTCATACCTGAGAAGCTTCCAGCAGCGCAATAAGTAAAGTAACATTATTTTTTGTGCTTCCCCTCTGGGTATTAGCTATTGCAAGCAAGAGCTTTCTTTCTCTACCAGGCAGTTTGAAAGCCTGTTTTCTGTACCTTACTTCCCCAAGCAGTCCGCTTTGCAGGGAGGCATTCTGATAAATCATCACCAAGTTTGGTGTTGACATTCTGTGCTCAGCTGACCATCCCAAGGCAAAATGAAGTGTGCTCTGCCTTTAACTGAAGGCTTGACAAGATCCGTAGGTGGCTCTGCGGCTTGTACGGCAACAGCTGTGTGCAGGCTTCTTAGGTTTTGTGTGTAAATCCAGAGCATGCGAATTGGAAAGCCAAAACATATCTTGAAATCCTTGTAGTCAGAACAAATAAGAACAATGTAAATGTGATTATATTTCCCTTTTTTATTGCAATATAAACCACCAAAACCAGAAAGACTGAATGAAATCGTAGTAAGTCTCTGGTAGTCTCTGCACATTCCTGCCTTGCAGACAAAGAGTTATTATGAAGTGACATTTAGCAAAGTTAGACATTTGTTCAACTCCCTACACAATAAGCATATAACATCTTTCTTTATAACACGTGTGCCTCATAGTAGCTTTCTAATTACATAACATATATTTCTTCCTGAGCTTTTCTCTTTTACATCCACAAACATGATAAGAGTGTCTACTGCTTTGGCCAGAAAAGATTAGCTGTCCACTTCAGCATCATTTTGGTAGCCCTGGTAATCCTGATGAACGTAGAAATCTAATTTCACGGGAGCTAGTGGACTGGGTGTGCAATTAAATCAACATCAACAGAGTTGGTTAATAATGACACATACCAGCATTAATTTTGCAGGTGATTATTAGATTGGGTTTTAATTATCACTCCAGGGAATTACTTGTCCAAGGTACTTCGCTCTTAAGATGTATGATAAGAATCCCTGGCTGTGGAGACTTTATTTCAGGTCTAAAATTAAATTCTACTTAATGTATGGTGGATTAATGATCATGGAAACTGTTCTTCGCAGTCAGTACCCAGAACATCATTGCTGTGCAGTAACTGGAGTGCTACATTGACACTTTCAGACCTGATGCTTTCTTTTTATAGAGATGTGACTGTAGAAACAAAAAAGGAAAAAAAAAGGGGAGTCTGAGATAAAGCAGGCTTCATGTAGTCCCAGCATAGCCTCTATTTATAGCAGAATGCTTTGCTCTCACTTGTATGGGTTCTTTAACTGCTTCGATGACTGGTGCTAGAAGGCTTGAGTGGATGAACCTGGGAGAGGCCTGGGAAGGAATGCAAATCAGGTCAGCAAGCATTTTCATCTGATTGTAGTAAGTAAAACAACAGCTGGAGCTGCATTGCCCAGTGTTCCTTCCCCCAGCACAAAAGCTTTTCAGGAAGGGCCTTGTGGGACATTGTGTCCTGGGTGAAAGCACATGCCCTGGCTTTGTGGCAGACAGTGTCCTTATAATTCTTTGATCTGATTTGGCTGTGGCTTTTCAGAGTAAATCTGAATCAGTCTATTCTCAGCTGTTACGGTGACATTGTAGTAGTCAGAAAGTTGTAGGGGGCCTACTAATACTCTGTATTTAGAATCAAAAATCTGAACTCTGCTCAGATAAGGAGACAAGTGTCAGATTATCATGTAAAAGCCCTATCCTAGAGTTTTGAGGCATTTGCTGTAAACCTTCATAATATCCAGTAAATTTTAATGCTCGGGAGACATGTTAGTCAGTTTGACTAAAAGGGAAAAAGCCTTAACAGCACTCCATCTATGGCCTGGAGAAATTACTTTATTCTGTACATGCATACCATCATTCTCAAATAAACACAGCCGCTTTTGTCAGACTGTGTGCACGCGCGCTGATATTGTAATGAAGGCAACTCAGTACAGTGTGTGGAGAATGACTTCTGGCTTTGTGTAGGTGCCAACTTCAGTTCAGTCCTCAGTCCAGAATAGTGGAGAGTGATTCTAAAGGGGTCTCTGCTCTAAAGGGATCAACATTAATAGTTTTATCATGAACAAATGCAATGGGCAACACAGGATTTGGAAGATGAATAAAGTTGCTGTTGCAGTTTTTAAAGGGTCTGAAGCATCTTGTAGAGTCATCTGTGTTTGATTTCATGCTGACACTAAACCTGCATAGTTGCCACACAGAGATTTTCTTGAAGAATGTTTTCACTTTGTCTGTATAGCAGTCATTCTATGGGCATCTGGGAGAATTTGAAAAATGATTAAAAGTGCTACATTTTGGTTTTTGCCCTCTTCTCCACTGCCTGTCTCATTCTACAGGTGGCCGCATCTGCTCTTTCTCCCCCTGCATCGAACAAGTCCAAAGAACCTGCCTAGCGATGGAAGAATATGGTTTTACAGAGATTAACACCTTGGAAATTCTGCTCCGAGTATACAATGTGAGGACAATTAGCTTGCAAATCCCTGACCTTGGAAAAGCAGCTGAGGATAATTCTAGCACTGGCTTTGACAGCAGCAGCCCATCAAACCAAGGTAGCCCATGCTCTAATCTGCAGCAAGGAGCCGTGCAGTTCAAAAGTGGTGTGCCACTCAGGGAGATGGTCGGCCACACTGGGTACCTGACCTTTGCCACCAAGAGCCTGTTCTAGTACATGTTGAGTTTGTGCAGTTTGGAGTGTTTTGTGTGTTTGTGTGTGTATTCTGTTTTCATGGTTCTTTTTTGTCAGGCTTCCAAATTTTTACTTGTCAGGGAATTCCATATATAGTCAGATTTGGTTGGAATATGCTTTGTTTAAATAGCACACAAGCATTAAGCAGAGCAGCACCAAGGGAATGTTGAAACTTTGGAATGGTGCTCCACTTACCGTCAGAAAGAAGGTTAATGAAAAGTGAATGGCCTTTCACTGGAATGTGCAGAATAAAGATCCCTCCTGGTAAGAGAACAAAACAAACACCACACAAATTACAATTAAGTTGGATTTTTTCCTCCTCTTTTCTGAATTACTTTCCCAGGTTTATGTTTTTATTTTTTCCTAGCAACACTAGACGCCTTTTTTTAACTTCTCTAGTGTCTGTGTTGCTCTTAGGAATGCAAAAGTGCCTACTTGCTTTGTGTTAGGTACGGATGTTGTCAGCACAACTGATCACAGAATTTGTTTTTCCTTGGAATAGCATTTAGCTGCACAAAGGTTTATTGGCACCCCTCAGGAACATAACCTCTTACTCTATTCTAAACTGGCATCTGCAAATCCTTTCAATTCACAGAGGTGAAATTGAAGTGTGCTAAACTTTTCAAAGAAGTGTGCTAATTGTTGGATTCGGTTTAAACGGGTATGTTGTACTCATCAATTTATAGTAGAAATTTGGACTTGGATTTTCCAATAGATCATCCACTTTCACAGTTGGTGAATCCACTGTGAAAATTCACTGAACAGCTGGTTAATATTCTCTGAACACCTCTTTGTAAGTGGTGTGGCTGAGGTTCTGTTTGTTTGATGGCTTATGTGCATTATGGTGTATTATATTCCTGCAGTTGAATGTCAGAAAGATTGCTTTTGGCAGGATTTCTGTCTCAAAATTGCATCAATAATGCAAACTTAGTAAAATCCTCAACCAGCTTTATTGATTAAGTTTTCAGACCATTTATTCTTTGGTCTTCATACAAAGCTGATGGGTGTGATGAATTATTTGAATGCTGGATTAAATTTTTGTATTTATAGATTAAAATAATTATGCAAATATATGGTGTTCCTTTCTTCTTTTTTTTAATAGTAAATTCACACATATTTTTATTCCAGCCACTACTACTGTCTCGCGAAGCATTTGGCTGTGCCTTGCATTCGGTACCTCAGTATATTGATTGCTGTGTAAGAAAAATAACCATTCACAAGCTGCTGCCTGAACATTTGAACCTGATATCCCTCCCCCATTCTGGACAAAAATAAGCAAAGCTAAGCTTTTAACGTGTTACAGCAGAATGCTAATCCATAACGGTTTAAAGAAAGCTCAACCGATCACGACAGCAAAGATAAACTGTTGAGCAGATTAAGGGCAGAAAGCAATTCTGTTGAACTAAACCAGTTATGTAAGTTGGCCTACAACTGCAGCATTTCTCCAGAAATTATGTGAAAGTTCTCTTTCTGCTGCTGCTTACGTCTTCCAAAAAGGCAGGCAGTAAACTACTCACACTGTGTATAAGGTTTGGGAGCTGTGTTATAATGACATTCTTGCATGTGTATGCATATGTACGTGTTTAGAATCATAGAATAGGATTGGAAAGGACCTTAAGATCATCTAGTTCCAACTCCCTACCATGGGCAGGGACATCTTCCACTAGACCAGACTGCTCAAGGCACTGCCCAGCCTGACCTTGAACACTGCCAGGGATGTGGCATTCACAGCTTCCTTGAGCAGCTTGTTCCAGTGCCTCACCACTTACAGTAAAGAACTTCTTCCTTGTATCTAACCTAAATCTGCTCTGTTTAAGTTTAAACTGATTGCCCCTTCTCCTATCACTAAAGTCCCCGATGAAGAGACCCTCTCCGGCAAACTTGTAGGCGCCCTTCAGATACTGGAAGGCTGCTATGAAGTCTTCACGCAGCCTTCTCTTCTTCAGGCTGAACAGTCCCAACTGTCTAAGCCTGTCTTCATATGGGAGGTGCTTCAGCCCCCTGATCATCCTCATGGCCCTCCTCTGTACTTGCTCCAACAGCTCCATGTACTTCTTAAGTTGAAGACACTACAAATGGGGTTTCTGTGTGCTTAAACCACCACCATAGAAGTAGGGCTAAGGTACTAGCATAAACCAGAAGAAAGAATAGGGAAATATGACATAAATGCTACAAGGTTGTTCTTAAGTTCCTTCAAGGTGATTCTCATTCACTAACAAATGACATCCCCAGGCTTCACCAGGGATAATTCCAGCCCTAGACTTGAATCTTTTTTCCTGACAGACCTTATTTTAAAATAGACATTTAAACAAGATTTAAGAGGAAAAAAGTCACATTTTTGTCCTACAAATAGACATGGAATGGAAATACATATCTTCATGGAGTTTGAAACAAGGCTGATGCCTTTTTGCCTACAAAGCCTAATTCAAAATCCCCTGAAATAAAGCATTGACTTTCCATGGTCCCATATTGACTTGATCCCTGCTGAGGAAGGGCAAGCATTGTGTAAGAAGAGAAGGATTTCATTTCTGTCTTTGCAATATTAAAAAGGCTTCTGTGTTTTTGTTGCCAGCCACAGCCATGGCCAGCAGCACCACACTGCTTCCTGCTGTTGCTTTGTTGTCAGGGTCACGGGGAGAATCCCGCACTGTCCAGCATGGATGGTGCTGTGCTGCCAGAACCCCTCGCTGTTTCATTCCACTTATGATCACCCATGGTTTATATTCTGACTGCATTCCCTGCCAACAGTGGTAAATCAGAAATACAGGTCTTTCCTGCCCTGGGGAATCTAGAGCATAGATCTACACTGGGGGAATCTGCCTGGGCCATGCTTTCAGAGACTCATTTCTCTTCTTAATATGTTTTAATCTTCAGTCAGGAATGAAACATCTCTTCTTCCTGCCATGCATGTTGATCTCTCAGTTGCTGTGGGCAAGCACCAATACACAGCTCTGCCCAAAAGACAGGTTCACCTTGTCCCGTCGTGCTCCGTGCCCTCCAAGTTATTGTGGAGAGCAGTCTCAGACACCTGCAACCTACAAGGCCAACAGTGATGACTAAGAAGAGGCTTGTGTAACGCTTGACAGGTCTGCTGCTGTTTGTTGTTTACCTGTGCTTTAACTGAAGCATTACAGATCTGTATCTCATCAAGGTTGTTTCCTGCGCAACACTGTTTTTCCTCTGAAGATGTGATCATAAATCCTGCTTGAGAACCTTAAAGGGATAAAGTAGCAAAAATAGTAGGAACTCACTCTTCTGCTTAATTTTCTGCTTTGTCTTCTGCTTAGGTACTCTGGGATACGTGATGGTGAGGAGATGGTTCTTCCTGGGAAGCATTCCAGATACGAGGGTTCTGGTTCACACTCACTCCCTTGAGAGTACATCTGTGCTCCATTAGTCCTGGTGCACTGGATGATTGCGGAAGTAATGGTGACCTAGAAGTCATGGTGACCCCATGGAAGTCATGGAGTGTCTAGAGATGCAGCAAGCCTAGATCTACTTGTAAATACTAGCCCTCATCCCAGCAGAGTCTGCTCCATTTGGATGAGTGCACTGGATAAGTGGATGAGTGCACTGGGCAGCCCATGTGTTCATGCCTTACCAGGCTCCTTCTGGAGAAAACTGCCCTCCTAGGCTGCAATTCAGTGGTGTTTAATGCTCCCAGCTCCCCTCTGGTGCCAGTGGGAGCAGCGCAGGCTCAGAGAAGGAGGGCTGAGAAACAGCTGTGCTCTTGGAGGTCATTGCTGGGCTGCATCCCAGCTTCTGCTTGCACAAGTATGACAGGGGCACAATAAAGAGTGGGAGAGTCAGCATTGCACAACCACGATGTTACACCAAAGGTACGTGCAGCTGTGACTACTCAGAAGGAGAAAGGGGGTTGCTCTAGTACCAGAAAGTTCTGTCTGTGTCACCATGCGGGAAAACATTTACATGCTGCTGGCCTCTTCAGTGCTCCTGAGGAGCTGTGTTGTTCAGATGCCAAAGAGGGGAGCCAGACTGTTATTTCCTTTCTCCTTACATGACAGCTTCTGAGCTGGGGTGAATCTGCATCAGTATCAACACAGGGAACAAATAAACCTTGAATTAAATAGATAAAAATACTCCTTCTCAATGGTATCCAGCCCTTTACCTGCATTATCTCACCCACGAGCTCTCTGTCCTTTCCTGGACTGTTCAGGACACACTGTTCCCTGCCACAGGGCAACAGCTTTGAACTCTGAGGTTGGCTGGCTGATATGCTGATAGAAATAAATGCAAAAGCCAGCTGGGACCCCTGGCCTGTGGGTCATCTCACCATACCTGCATGTTTCTACCTGGCTGATAAGGTAGATAGCCCACCACTGGGCTTCCCTTGCCATGAAGTGGTCCCTTCCCTCCATCTACCCTCTTCTGCCCTCAAAACCAAGGCTATTGGACATATTGCTAGCATGCATGAACTCTTCCTAATGCTCCAAAGTGACTTAGCTTGCACAGCCTGGTTTTTGGCAGAGGCAAGCATTTTTGGCTTCTCTTTACTGGACAGCAAGGCAGGGAGAAGGGCTGTATTTTGCCACTCCATGAGGACATGCAGATGCCCTGCAGGTACAGCTGCTGTAAGGTGCTGTGGTGAGAAGCTGCCTGACTGCTCCTGCCCCAGGCACCCTGTGGAGAGCTGTGTGCTGCCACAGCAGCAGCACAGCATCATTCAAGCCACTTAACTCAACCGTGAGATATTTTGGTGGGGACTGAGTGGGTTGATGCTAAATATTGTATTTCTTCATAGTTCTTAAAAGGGCAATTTGCATGAATGGTTCCAGTGGAGCTGTGGAGAAGCTCTCCCAAGAGATCTGAAAAGCTTTGGGGAATGTTGGGGATTGGGACCCTGTGAATTCAGAGCCACTGCTCCCAGAGGTGCTTGCTGAGCCAAGCTACTTAAGTAAAGGAAGGAACTATTTCAAGTCCAAAGGAGGGCCACGAGGATGATCAGGGGTCTGGAGCACCTCCCATACGAAGTCAGGCTGAGAAAGTTGGGGCTGTTCAGCCTGGAGAAGAGAAGGCTCCGTGGAGACCTCATAGCATCCTTCCAGTATCTGAAGGGGGCCTATAGGGATGCTGGGGAGGGACTCTTCATGAGGAACTGTAGTGAGAGGACAAGGGGTAATGGGTTCAAACTTAAACAGGGGAAGTTTAGATTGGATATGAGGAAGAAATTCTTTACTGTGAGGGTGGTGAGGCACTGGAATGGGTTGCCCAGGGAAGTTGTGAATGCTCCATCGCTGGCGGTGTTCAAGGCTGGATTGGACATAGCCTTGGGTGGCATGGTTTAGTGGGAGGTGTCCCTGCCCCTGGCAGGGGGGTTGGAACTAGATGATCTTAAGGTCCTTTCCAACCCTAACTATTTTATGATTCTATGATTCTATTCTATGATTCTATGATTCGATTCTATGATCTTTTTTGGTAGTGCCGATACTGATTCAGCATGAAGCCCATGTGCAGGACTAGGTCAGTCAGCTGGGATAAACTGCTGCTTTAGCAGCCTCCCTTTGTATTAGGCACTGTGCAGAAAGGGGAAGTCTGCAGTTGGATTTTCCTCTCATGTTGCTTTGGGGAAGCTGTAGTCCCCCATCCTTCCTTGAGTCAAAAGTACCTTAGCAGTTGTTACCCCCCAATACAGGTGTCTGGGATGCCAAAATATTCTGAGCCAGAAGTTACTTTATTCCACTTGAGGGGTGAGGAAGATGATGAGATTGTAGCTCTATGGTACTCTCTGCATTGGTCCCCCATGCCCTGAGAAAATGTCCATAAAGCACTGTTTCAGAATACTAATAAGAAAAAAGTTATCTAGAGCTCTTTAATCTGCTTACAGAAAGAAGTGGAAGAAGCAGTAGCAAGGTAGAGAATTATTTCTGGGAGAAAGCTTCTCTTTTCCTTGCCTTTTGCAATGAAGAGACAATCCCCCAGAAGGTTTCAGCTGCTCCCCTTGAAAGCTGTGGATCAGAAATGCTCATTAGTGAGGATGTCAGTGCAATCGGGCTGTTTTAATAAGGTGTGTAGGCTGGATCTACAACAGAGGGAGTGGAAAGGAGGGAGGGGAAGGAAAAGAGGTTTTAAAAACATCTGCAGTCAACAATCCAACAGCTCAACCTGTTGGATTACATGTACCTCATGTCTCGCTGTAGTCACAGTATGGTCTAAATTGTCTTAACAAAAATATACAATGTACAGATAGATAATACAGGAAAGAATCACCCACTGAAAAACATTACTGGGCAAGAGCATTGAACAAGAAAGGGATTTGATTGCCTGTGTTGAAAAATCAGGTTTAACCAAGAAACCAGCTCAGTTTCTGCATGTTCTCTTGCTGTGGTTTTGTGTCCTCTGTTAGATAAGGTGGAGACATTTAAGAAAATGGATAATACTTGAGTGGAATATATACCCCACAAGCACACAAATCTTCCCAGACAGGAGACTGGCTTCCAGTTTTGACCCCCCAGTGCTCCCAGGGGAAACCTTCATTTTCAACATTTCCTCACTGATCTCAGCAGCACTTAAAGAGAAAATGACCCTTTTTCAGCAGAGAGAGCAGATGTTCACATGGTTATGACTGATTACCAGCCTGTGGACACATGTTGGAGCAAGGATGGCACCACTAGACTCCTTAAGGTTTCTTATATAGACTATGAATGGGACTGTATCTCCACTCAGCAGGTAGCTAGCATTACATCCAGCCCCTGTGCATTGCTAACATTATAGCAAGAGGCCCAGGTGGGCTAAACACTGCACACAGAGCTTGTCCCAAAGAGCTCATCAGCTGAACAAGCCACCGGCACAATAGGCATGGCATGACCGGCACATGACCACACAGCACACCAGCTATCCCAGGGCTTTCTCCCAACCTCAGGAACAGCACTGCGTCTTGTGCATTAATCCTTCAGAGCATTTTCTGCCTCCAAGGGATACACAAGGCTCAGTGTTTCCTTCAGACCCTGCATCTGCTAGCTCCTTCCGTACCACTTCTGATGGAGGTATAAGAGTCAAGTGCAACGTGCTTCCCTAGGAGAAGCAAATGTGATTCTTCCACATGATAAATCGCCATGTGAGACATGATTTCTGCTTCATAAGGAAACCATTCCTCATTTCTTGTGCAGTTTGATTTTGATCCTGCAAACATTTACTCAGAGAGGGGAAGGGATTTGTCATATGGCTGCAGCAGGAGATGGAATACCTGCTGCTGTTGTGAGTGTGATGGTAACTTTATGTTAGGGAGCTGCTGGCTGCCTGAAGAAAGCAGATTTCTGAAAGAAAGAAAGTAAAGGTGTTTCATGCCTCAGCTCCTACCAATTTCCCTTACTCATTTATTTCAGTGCAATTTCGGCCTTGATGACTTGGGCTCTGGCTGCATAGGCTTCTTTGGGAATTGTACAGCACCATGCTCAGTTGAAAGGCTGATGCATAAGGGGCTTGTGGAAGCCAGTGGCAGGATGAAAAACAGGAGCTGACATCCCAGACCTCCCCTCTGCTGGAAGGGTCACAGCTCCCTCCTAAAGGACAGTGCTCTCCAAATGCTGAGCAAGAATCTCCAGAGCAAAGCTCTCGTGGCAGCATCTCATTGCCCACAAGTTCTTACAGTACCTGGATGCAGATACATTTAGATAATGTTCACTGTGACACAACGCATTACTAAATCAGAGCATGCAGCCATATGAATGCTTCATCACCTCCTGAAACTTTAATTCATTTTACTCTGTAGCCATTTTCATTAATCAGCTGGGTTAATTTTATAAAGATTAAAGATGTAAGTCAATCTCTGTGAAGCAGAAAAGTGGCATTTTAAAATCTATATTCTATCCCAAGCCTATAAATACATCTGCCTCAGAGAAATCAGCTGTTTATGGTTGTTCTTATAGCAGAGAGAATGACTCAAAGAGGCTTATGTGCTCCATTGTTTTTATCAGAGCTGAAAAAAGCGCCCAAATTCCCTGTGAATTAGCAGGATCGGTGACTGTACAGAGATACTGGGCTTTTCCCCACCCCTGGTTTTGAATAGTTTGGCTCCAATACAGTTACACTAGCAGCAAACAGTCACATTTTGATGCACTTTTACAGAACACCAGCCAGCACTTGATTTCCTCAAGTAAAAGTCAACAAAGCAGAAATACCACATAGGCTTCTAAAAGCACCAGTGGTTTCCTCTCTCCCTGCCTCACTTTGTTATAGAGCACCTAAGAGCAGTTGAATTCAATTACACACCCTAAAGTAATATTAAAAGACCATGAATAAGGCTGAAGAGCCACCCATGAAAAAAAAGCTAGAAATCTAATAGAATTAAGGTACTTTCTGAAGCCATTAGTTGTTGGATAAATAAGGTTAAGTAATGAGTTCAGGGAGAAGGGACAGAGGATATATATCCTAGCTGGGTGTCACAGGAGCATGGAGGTCACGAGTGGCATCCCAGCGTCTGTGTTGGTACTTGTGCAGCTCAGTGTGGTTATAAATGACCCGAGAAAAGGGCTGAGCACTTAGCCAAGGAAATCTGCTGATGGCACAAAGGTATTTATGGCAGTAAGGATGGGGACAGGTTGTAAAAAACTGTAGAAAGACTTTATAGGTGAGTCCTTCTTACAAGTGTTTGACTGAGCAATAAAGTGCAGGTGGAACTTAGTGTATATAAATGCAAAGGGCTACCAGGGAGAGGGGAAGGGGGCAACCCTATCAGGAGGTGTAAACTGAAAGAGGGCAGATTTATATTAAATATTAGGAAGAAATTCTTATCACTGTGAGGGTGCTGGGGTGCTGTCACAGGTTGTCCAGAGAAGCTGTGGCTGCCCCATCCCTGGCAGTGTTCAAGCCCAGGTTGGACAGGGCTTTGAGCAGCCTGCTCTAGCGGAAGATCTTAAGGTCCTTTCCAACCCTAACTATTCTATGATGCTATGATTCTACGTCCCTGCCCATGGCAGGGGGTTGGAACTGGATGGTATTTAAGGTTCCTTCCAACCCAAAACATTCTGTGATACTATGATCTGTGGGTGTTGGGTACCAGGTGTTGGGGGTGCAGCGTGGAGAGAGAAGCTCAGCGGCAGCTCACAGCAGTGGCTGCTCACAGGTGAGCGACATTGCTGAGAGGAGCACTAGCATCCTCTCCAGGGAAGGACAAGCTCATTCCTTTTCACAGGAGCTTTTGTTCTAAACCTCCTAGCAGAGCATGACTAAATGGAGTAAATCTAGGAGTTTACGGACATTTGCTCCAAGGTCTCTCTGTGCCTTCCTGGCGGTGATGGTCTAAAACTCTGTGACACTTCCCAAAACATGTAATAGCTGCTTGCTGCAAGTCAGAGTCAAGTTCCAGTTGTGTTTTCAATCACAGTAATAAGATTTATATTGCAAAACTCTAGTGGTTCTTAGCAGCACATCTGCCCACTTGTAAGATGGGAGATTTTCATTATGGCTTTGTTTCCTAAACAATCTGAAAGCCTTTGAAAAGCAGAGGGCTTGATGAACTGTGTCCACAAACATTCAAATTACACTTGTTTTCTACCCTCTGTTTATCCTCTGAGTATGGGTGTTGCTGTTTAGCAAGCGCAGCAGTCCTGCGAGATCAATGACAGAAGAAACCTCCTACCTGCATGAGCTAAACCTCATGGCTCCCATGCCTGGATTTGTGATGAACTGAAGAGCGAGGCTTTTAAATTCCTTGTTTAAACACCATTCCACCCCAAAACCAGGGTCAGCAGCCACTGCAGCGCCAGGAAGGGCACTGCCCAGCACCTTTGGTTGCGCTTACTGATGGAGAGCTGGGCCCGCAACTGCACCTGTCCATCCATTCACCTGAATCAGGGTTTGTGCTGCGCACGGGTGGCTGCAGCAGGAAGCAGCCCTGTTCCCCTGCCAGCCAGCTCAGGCAGCCCTGGGAGATGGCAGAGTTCAGCAGGAGCACTTTGGTTTACAGGCATTAGGGTTTTACCAGGAGTTTTTAAGAGACAGCTCTCTGCTTTGGGAACAGGCGACGCAGCAAACACAGGTGACAGGACTCTCCCCTGCAAGGCACCACACAGCTGCAGGAAGTATCTATTCCACTGCTCCTCATCACGGCTGCCCATGGCATGTCAACTTTTGTGCTGACTACTAATAAACCCAACTCTTTCACTTCTTTTGGGGAAAAAAAATGCAATAAACACATACTACAATGTGCTTGAAGTTTTTCAACAGCCAAAGCTAAAATCAGTCTTTATGTGCTTGGAATTTATTTAAAATAATTGTTATTTATGCTTTTAGATTTGGCTCTTTACCAATCTAATCAGCATCATTTGGCTGTGCTGGAACAAATCTACAAGACTCCAGCACTGCTCCTGCAGATCATGCAGATTAAACATGAACTAATTAGTAGATTTCTGGATCTCTAAATCCACAGCTTTGGAAAAAGCTGACAATGCCCATCAGTCTTCCCACAAGAAGAGAGAGACAAAACCCAGATGCACCAGAAAAATAGCTACAGATGGAGATATGTGTGAGGAGTCTTTGCAAAGAAAAAACAAACAAAGACATTGGGATATTAAGCAAGAGCAATTGATTCTTTTTCCTTCTAAATATTTCAAGAATAAAGACCTTTTTCTGACTTTAGTTTGTTCTTTTGTGGAACTGAAACATGGTTCTGTGAGAACTGGTGGCCATAAACCGCTGCAGGGCAAAAAGGAAAATGTAGCAGAAGCGATGAACACTGAATTTACCCACGACTTAGTTCGAGCACATCCAAACGCCATGACGTCAGTATGAAGGAAGAACTCTGACTATCACCCTGGGAACAAACCCAAAAAATTGCTTTGCCAATATGAGAAGGCTTCTTCATTCTGAAAGTCTCCTAAAAGTTTCCTCAGGAGACAACAATAATTCAATCAGGAATGTTCTAGCAGATGATGAACAACAATAACAGCTGCTCCAAAGCTCATGGCAAACAATGGGAAGTCCCCATTGATTTTCTCAGTCTTGAACAGGGTCCAAACTTCACAGAATTTCAGAGGAGACGTAAAGGCAGCCGTCTGCCTGTGAGAGCAGTGCTCACACAAGGGGAAACTGGAAGGGTCCTGTAACTCAAGCCCCATCCAACAACTGCCACTGACAAGCAAGAGCCTTAGAAGATGCAGCAGACAAGTGGGTTGAGTGCTTGTCCCAGGCTCAGCATTTGATGGGATAACACGGACAAACTTGGAAAGGTCTCTCTGGAATTAGACCTGTCTTGCGTAAGGTGACATTGTTAAACCCCAGGTACATTAAAGAGGTGTTTTTATGTTCCTGTTTGCATGCAATGTCCTGTTAGTCACATGCTGTCAGGGTGCACTCCTGATTCCACTGGTACTGCTCAGCTGGCACTGAGCTTATCAAGCTGCCAGTCAGGGCTGCTTGGGCTGGACAGGCTCTGCTCTTTGATCTGATCTGATTAACATCCCGGACAGTTTCACCTTCAGCACTTACCCAGGGGATACCCATATATGAGACTGCTCTAATGATTTCCTTTATCGTCGCCACCCAATGCCTTTCTTGCTGCTCAGGAGCAGGGGGCTGCCATGTCTCTGCCTGGAGTCCCTGTTCTCATACCCAGTGCAATAAGAGTTAATGAGGAAATACAAACCAATGGCATCAGAAATGTGTTTGGCTCATTATCTTTGAAATATAGATAAAAAGAGGCAAGATGGCTTTGAAAACATCTGAAGAATGTCCTGATGCTGGAATCTGAGTTTCATGATGCAGCACCAGCACTGCCTTGGCTGCTGGGGACTACTGCGGTGTAACTGCAGCTGGAGTTTGCCGCTGGCATCCGGGAATGCCAGGCTGAGCTCCACAGCAGCACGAGCTGAGGGTGTTGGCACAGCCTTACAAGGAACTACTGATAGGGAACTACACTGCCATGAGCAGTGTGAGCAGTGGGTTTTGCCAGCGGAAGGACAAATTCCTCTTTCACCTTTCTGGGACATAGCACAAACCTGCACGGCGAAGCATTGTGCCTTCCCCAGGGTTCAGAGCAGAGCAGCATTGCACTGCAGTACAGTAGCTGGGGAAAGTAAGCAGGAACAGACTGAATCCTCAGAACATCCGCTTTGCTTTCGTACTTCTTCCCCCACCACCATCCCCCTCCCTTCAAAAGAAGTACTTGGTAAATCCAAGAGACTTTCTCCACAGTGCAGTTTAAAGTCAATTTCAATGAAAGGCCACACTTCTCTGCGAACAAAACTTTAACAGCAAAATCCTTTCTTTAACAGGGAAATTAACCCCATTCCCGAGCCTTTCCCTAGGTGCATGTTTGTTTTGCCATTTCTCACAAAACTACATAGTATTGTATTTGAAGGGAGCTTGTGTTGCTCACACCCTTTTGGCTAGGTACAATACTTAAAAGAATCCTAATAAAGCTTGTGTACTGTATGCACATTGTAAGCATGCCCCTTCCCAATTCCTGTCCCACTGAGCTGAAATCAAGCTTTTTCCGTGGCATGGTTAAATCCTGTGCACAGGCTGAACAGAAGAGGCTCTGGATCCTCATCCTTTTAGTTAAAATCCCTCTGGAATTTGTGTCAATTTAGCCAAAGAGCCACTTGGAAATACTGCAGAGGGCTTAAAACCCCCTCCACCATGCTATTTTCAAGCACAAGCTCTAGCAGCTCTGAAACATTTATTCAGATTGCACCCACAACGTTTCATTTTGGTCTCTCCTTAATGTGTCAGTTTAAATCTCTTCCCTTTTCTCAGGCAGCTCTCAGGATGTGTGGAGGCACTGGGACTGACGCCTGAGAGCAGGAACAGCACAGGTTGCTCCTGTGGGGACGACTTTCCCATCTCATAGCTTTGCACATCTTGGTAGGTTGCTTTGTGCCCCCAAAACCATGTTGGGACATGTGAAGGTAATGCAGTCAGCAGCCTTTGCTTTATCTCCTTAATCGCCTTCATAGCTTTACCTGGCTCATCATTGCTGTGAATTCAGACATTAGTTACGGAGGGGTTTTTTGCATTAAAGGTTTTACTTGAGGGAAATGAAGCAGTTGTACCTTCAGCACAGATAATCACGTGCCGTCATCAGTATGCACTTGCAAAGGAAAGGCTGGGCAGCAGCTGGAAGTTCCCCTGAGGTGGATGTCCCCCAGAGGCAGTGCTTGCTGTGAGCTGCAAGGGCAGGAGGAGCACATATGTGCTGTGCCTGTATGTATGTCCCTGTCACCTACTGGGACACTGCAGGGGACTGATGTTATCCTGCTGGAGGGACCATGCTGGAACCATGCTGGAGGAGCTTCGGTCCATCTCACCAGAAGCAAGTGGGGTGGGAGGAGACAAATTCAGACACTCAAGCCCCAGAAGTGGGAAGGCTTTTTCCACGTTCCTGGCTGAAATCAGTGTTTCCACTTCCCTGCCACTCTTCCTCCCAGTCAAACTGTGCCTGAACCCCAGGAACGCCAGTGCTGCTGTGGGGAGGGCATGGGCTGGGAGGCTGCTGCCCCTTTGGAGAATGAAGCCCTGCAGCTCGGGGGCAGTTTCTTGCAAATACAAAACAAAGACATCAAGGAAAACGCAATTACCTGTACAGGAAAGCTTCAGCTGCTGGAGCAGGGCCAGGGTTCCTGCTTGCTGCTGCCAGACTGGCCTCTGTGCTTGACCTTGGATGGGTCACTCAGCTCCAGCACAGCACTATCATGGGCAAGGACTCTGCAGTCAACAAGCACAGGGCCAGATACTGCTGCTGGCTCTGCCTTTAGAAGTCTGCTACCTGTTTATGGTTTATATTAAGCCTTCTAACAGTGTTGTTTATAATATTAATTTCTGCTTTACAGAGGCCGTATGAACATAATGATCAAGTATGTGCAGAAAGCAAAGTGTGCTTTATACAGTCAGCATATTAGCAGTTTATTCAGTAAATTAATGCCTTTTAGAATACTTGTGTACATTGAAACAAAGATTTGTCATAAATTACATAGTTCAGGCCAACGATTTGTATTTCTGAAAGCCAAGGCATGACCCAGTGTAATTCAGCCCTATCTGCACAAAATAAACACTCTATAGTCTTTATCTAACAGGAAAGCAAAGTGAAGGTCTCTGGAGCAGAGTTGCGATAGCCAAGCTCAGCTATAACACACATTAGCTGGAAGCCAGATGAGTTTATGGTAGCACAGATTAAAAAGGAAGAGGTTCAATGCTGCCTAATGCATCCCCTGCTCCTCAAACCTGCATCCTGCTGGCCTGGATTGCGCACGGGGAATGCCTTGGTTCAGTAAAGGAAGTGTTCTGTCACTTTTCTCCAGATCTGCACAAGATACAACCTGTTCTCAGCGTAAATATCAAGACTCTCAAAACTTTCTCTCTCACAGCACACAGAGCTGAATGAAAATGTCTCTTCCTCAGAGCTGGCACTGTTTTAGAAGTCTTAATGAGCTTCTCTTATTCATAAAAATGCTTTGTTTTTAAAAGGTTGACAGTTAATATCTGAGTAACAGCTTTAAGTGTGTCTTTTGTATCTCTCCAAACTTGCAACCTTTATTCCTTCCACTTTCCTCTGAAGTCCATGTTATGGATCATACGTGAAATGGTCTTTCAGCTACTTATCCCCAAGGGAAGTCCAGCAACTCACCAAATGGCAACTAGGAGGAAATATCAGCAGGGAAAGTTAATTTTTTATGAGAAGAAAGGAAAACGCCCAGAGACAAAAGTCAAAGCCAGCTTGCACTAGCGGTGGAAACCCCTTGGTCCTGTGGGACCCCTGAAAATCAACCCAGAGGACTCGAATCATAGAAGCACCTTGGCTGGACTTCTTCTCTAGCCTCTTTAAAGCTCCAGGCCAGCACTATGTAACACAGATACCTGTGTGATGTCTCTCTGAGTTTTGCCTGCCTGCAAAAAGCTGAAGACTGGCATTCTGTTAGGCTTTTTCCAAGCAAGAACTATTCCTTTTATTGCAGGTTTTGATGTGATGTCACTCCTGTGCTCTCAGGCACCCTGCTGTGTGCTTCTGCAGAGCAACAGTAGTACCCCAGCAGTGATAAGATCTTTATAAACCCATTGTCCTTGTTAAACAAAGAGGACTTTGATTCTACGGTAACATTGCATTTGGTGAAAACTTTATTTGCAGACAGCTGTTTCCCTTCAGCCTATGAGAAAATTACCATTGACCTTCAAAGGCTTCTGAATTCATGTCTACTGAAGGAACAGCAAGGTGAGCACCTGACTTTCAACGTCTGTGTCAGACCTGCCATTGCTGGCCCCACCTCAGCATGTAACCTTCAGCTGTGGACTCTGAGCTTGCAGTCAGCACTTTTACCACCTGAGCTCTTTCAAATGCCTTTCAACCCCAGTGCAAATGGTAATACCAGTGATAGAGATTAAAGGCCGATGGAGATGTCATAGGAACTATGGTATCTCTCCAGTTCCTTGCCAGTATTTTCCAGGAGCTTATTTCCTCTTATATCAGGATGTATTTAAAAAAAAAAATCGATCTGCCTTATGCAAATACTTCTTATCAGCAGATAAATGCACCTGCACCACCAGGCATATGTGATTAAGGAGCCTGGGCATGAGGTGACGCTTTCTGTCTAAAAAGTTATTTGTACTACCAGGAATGAACCATTAAGCACAAATGACCTATTTATCAAGACGTTTTGCAGAGCACCATTGGGTGGACCCTCCAGTCTAGCCTGTATGTGCAAGGTCAGGATTGGGGTTGGAGGGAAGTGCGGCTTTAGTCCCTTGAACTCTTGAGATAAGCAAAATAATATAAATGAGTATAATACCAAACTGCCTGTCTGTGGTGCAAGGAGCTGTTGTGGCACCCAGGAGTAAACCAGCAATGCTTCCTCTCTTCTCAGGACTGTGATTTGGGGACCAGTTTCCAAGGCTGCCATGTAGTAAGTGTTTTTCTCAGTAAAACCATGCTCAGGGTGTAAGGATCAGATCTAAACCCACGGATGTCATTGGAAACTCCGCCATTGACTTCAACAGCCTTTGAACCAGCCTCTCATTTCTGTGGGTGCTGCGGGAACAGGGAGGGATACACAGTGCTCTGGAGCAGTGTTTTTAAAACATATTTGGGATCATCCCTCCTTCCGGCAATCTTCAGCTCAGCAGCTTAATCATCAGACAGGAACAAGAGTAGCTGAAAGATCTTCCAGCTTCCTGCAATGAGGTAGTTTTCTCCCCTGCTCTATTAGATGTTATGCATCTATATATTGTCATTTTTTTCTTATCCTCCTTCAGATCAGAGAGCTGCTTAATCACTGCTTGTCAACTCTTGCCTTGCCATATTTCAGCCTGCTTATTTAGAACATTGTTATTCACTCCCTGGGCAGCCAGTAGTAAACCAAAGAAGCAATCAATAAGCGTCCTTAACTGGAGCTCAGGCTGCAAGCGGAAGCATTGTCTAAAACAACAGGGGGAGGATAAATCCTTGTTTCCTTCCATGGCACTGCTGATTGCACGTATGCACTGATTCACTTGTCAGCTTGCCATTAGCAGACAGGCTCCCCCTCCCAAAGCAAAGGGATTGTGAAAGAATAGAGGAAAAAGCCACACAGGGAGCAGCTGGTGCAAAACATCTCTGCTTCGTTGATTGACCACTTTTTTGACACCCAAACCCCTCACTCTGCATGCTTGGAGGTGTGAGCATCCCGGCAGCACCCACAGCCATGTGCTGGGACCAGGCGCTCCTGCATGTCATTGGCACATTAAGCAAAACTGGCACAGTAAAGTGCTGCCCAAACTCAGCAACAGGGTAAGAAACACTGCACAAATAGTTTGTAGGCTTGAGGCTCTGAGTATTTAAGCTGCTCCCAATGCTTAATATCGACATCTTGTTACACACAGTAAAAAGGCACCGACCATGTGGAATGGGTTTGCGTGACAGCTCTTTTACCCCAGAGGCATTTTAATAATCACTACATTGACTGCATCCCAGTTTGTATGTTTTAGCCCAGCACCACTAAAAACAGTATCTGTCTTATTAACATGCATTTTAATGCCACTTAAGCACAGAAAGCCATGAGAGGTAGTTTTCTTTCCTACTGTCTCTCCCTGGGATCCCGTGCATGTCTACAAATATTTCCATTTGTTCTCCTTATCAGAACTTTTTCTTGATACAGCAGAATACTGAGGATATCTACTAGATTTAATGCCAGGCGGTAGGATGGATTTTCTCCAGTTTTAGCCTTATCTGGCTCTGGAAGCCTTTAAAATTAAGTGTTCAAAAGTTACCAAGTGTTCCTGAGTAGACCTATAGAGAAAAACTAGGCCAATGAAGATCATATAGAAACATCTTTTAGGAAAGGTTCAAATTAGAAATCAACTACTATTAAACAAGGATACTTCCCTGTGGGTAAACCAGGCACTGCAAACTAGGAGCTGGAAGAGTTCCAGAACTTGGGAACTGGAAAATACAGCTGATTTTCACTCCTGATCATAGAATCATAGCATCATAGAATAGTTAGGGTTGGAAAGGACCTTAAGATCATCTAGTTCCAACCCCCCTGCCATGGGCAGGAGCACCTCCCACTAAACCATCATAATGGACATGGTTTAGTGGTGGACTTGGCAGTGTTAGGTTTGTAGTTGGACTTGGTGATCTTGGAAGTCTTTTCTAACCTAAATGCTTCTATGATTGTACCTTATAGCAGTAGCCTGTAACGGCTTGGTGGGCTCTGCTTTGTTTCAGTAGCCTAGCTTGGGCTGTGTTGAGCTCTGTAGGTAGGTGCAGACACCACTTTGTTGTTACTATTTTATTTTTAATTCATTACTTGTGCTCTGATCATTGCTGTTGGCCCAACCCTAGCATGAACATCCTCCTACAAACCACAGAGATAGTTACATGAGAAGTCTGTTCCAATGTTACTTGGCTATCATAAGTCAGCAGAGGGATTCCCAAGGGTGCTAAAGCAGATCCGAAGTAATATGTGATACAACAGCTGCAAGTAATGAAAGGAGGGAATATTGTAGGAAAAGAGTAAAGGAAACAGGAGGTTACACAGATTGGTCAAAATATCTTTTCATTCCTGCCAGATATTAGTCAGCCTTGTCTCCAACCATAACACATCTTCCACTAAAGCAACCCTAAGAAACACAGTTCTCTAACCTCCTTTTCCAAATGTGATCTGACATCTTCTGCCTTGATACTGGAAGCTGGGAGCAGGCACCCAAGCTGCCACATTTGCAGCTGTCAACATGGAGAGAAAAAATCCAGGCTGATCTACGCATGTCTCACAGCCATCAGCTGTCGGCAGTGAGACACTGGCTGTCCATGTCCTCTCCAGAATGCACCCCAAAACCAGCGAGCTGCGCAAATGGACCTGGCCCACACTTTTAACTAATCCTTCCCTCTGCCTCCAACTTCTCTTGCAACAGCCCAGCTCCCTGGATGGCTGACACTGCAGAAACACTCTGCTGCAACAGCCCTTAGATACAGCCAAAGTTTGAGAGATGCTACCATGGTGCTGGCTGGAAGAAAATACATCTTGTCACCTCCATTCTCAGATGACAATAAGTGTCACATGAATCATCGCCATCCCAGCCAGAGAGCACTATTAGTGTCAAGGAGAATAATAAAGAAGATAAGGAGCACAGAAGAGCACGTGCAGCCCACTCCAATTACTCCCATCGCTAACAAGTCAATGCATTGAAGCATGAAAGAGAATGTCTTCAAAAAAAGTGTAAAGCTGAAGATATCACCCGTTATTCCCTGATGGAGAGGGAGGAAGCCTGTATCCGCAAAACAAAGCTTCAAAAGCAATATGAAAAGTTGAGCTGTGCTGGCCACACTGCGCCCTTGGGTGACTTTGGATAAAGTCTATTTCCCTTCTGTAAAACTCTAGACAGGAATCTCCAAAACCTAAATAACAATCTGCACAAACTCTTCTCCCCTGCATTAAATGTAGAGGCAATGAGGCAAGGGGACTTGTACTGAGCTGAAGACTACTAGATGTATTCTCTAGGATCAGGACATCTTGGAAGGAGATTGAAAGCGCCTGTTTAGTGCCCTTTCTCCAGCACAATCATCATTACTGTTCAGGAACACTCCTCTTTTTATTCCTTCGTCTTGTCTGCACTTCAAAGGGCCTGTGATATTACAGCAAACTGGCAGGGAACACAAGCATCCCGACAGTTTCTATTCAAACCATGTCATTTGGGTCTTTCCCTCCTCATTCTGCCAGCCAAGGATACTTGCCATCATCCCTGTTAAAGCCCTCTGCTCTGTAGCAGAAACATCAGCTCAGCCCCTGATTCAGGCCCTCCATGTCTGGAAAGGAAGGACTATTTCACATCTGATTCAGAGCCTCCTGACGCTCAGGAGCAGGGCCCATTCCAGTCCTGATTCATGTGCTGTGATCTGATTCAAAGCCTCCTGGCCCAGCAGGGAAGTGGAGCTGTGACTCAGATGTCTGGGTTCAGAGCAAGGTGACTAAGGACGCCCATGGACCGCAGCTGGGACGACTTCTCCAAAACACCTCTGCTCCTCTGCTACCTGTGGGGTTCCTGATATTGCCTGGACACGTGGGATGCACTGTTCTAAGATGCACTTTGGACTGTATCAATACCAAGAAGCCGTACGTTCAGAGAATGGTATGGGACCAGGATATACAGGCTGAAGTTGCCCCATGGGTAAACAGATGTTAATTCACCACTGGTGAGCACTACACTTTCAACCTGTTGCAAGAACCTGCCTGGCATGGCCCCTCCCGACACAGTGCCAGGTCTTGTTCTGCAGGCGCTGCTGGATTGATGCCCTTTGCGTCCTGCCTTGAGGAATTCAATGAGCTTTTTCGGCATCAGCAGCTCAGGGCTCCTGGGTTTTGTACCTCGGCTTACACTTATGGGACCTGACAGTGGCTTTTTAATTCTTAATCCTTCTGAGAAGCAGACTGTGTATTCCTTCCAACTCGGATCAGTCTGGGCCTCATTAGCTCTCCCCACTCGGGTGTGCCTCAAGAGGAGGTGGCAGACATACATTGCAGCCCATCACCATAGTGTTACTGCAAATCGAAGTCCACAGACTTTACACTCAATTGGAACTGAACTCTGTGGTAAAGCCCCTGTGGCTTCCTCAGCATTCCTGATTTCTGCTGGTATATTTTAGTTCTTTGCCTTCCAGATTCCTACTTATGTTCAGAATGGAGGTTAAAGTAGACCACAGGATGCAAACTGCTGATGCAGCCTGTCCAGGGGCCTTACTCTCAGAATTGGTGGGTGTTGGCTGGTGCCACATCTTCAGGGACAGATATTTGTCTGTGCATACACAGGGGAGGCTGGAAGTGTTAGAAAATCTTCACTGACATCCATTGATGAACAGTGAGAAGAGCTGTCAAATGCTGCTGGAGAATCCAGAGCAGGATCCATAACTTATCCTGTGAACAGGGCAGTCCTCTACTGGTGCTCTTGGTTGGCAGCATCCTTGGATGAGATCTGAACAGGTCAGCTTTCAAGTGGGCTCAAGATATCAAACACCCCATGGGACACATTGCCCACTGGTATGTGCTTAGATAGGGTCAGATCACCTCTCATTTGGTATCTCGATATGTAAACCATGTTTAATTTCCCTAATTTCTGTGTGAAGCATTTAGCTAATGGGAAGGGGAAGGGAAGGAAGTACCCTTCCCTGCAGAAAGATCTATAACTCATAGCTACTATGCAGAATAAATTGGCTGGAGGGTAGAGTGGGCTGGGAACTTTTGCAGCTCATTTGGAACTATTGGGACCAGCCTGGTACTGACAAGCATCACGGCTGCAGCTTGGGCTTTTGGAATCTGTTCTAGAAGCTATGAAGGTTCTCTAAAAGGACCAATACTGATCCAAATCAAACACATAGAAAAATGTCGCTAAACATAGCAGCATTTGAACCCTCCCCACAGGACAGGAGTCAGGAACCAAAGAAGGAGAGCAGGACATCGCCAGAGTTGGATGCCTCTGGCTGTTGGCAGAGAACAAGAGTGAGGGACTCAGCTCTCTGTTTTGAAGCCTTCATGCCACTGAGGGTCCAGCCTCCTTGCAAGTAGAATTGTGGCTTCAGAAGCTCAGTTCACAGTAGACCCCAAGGTGCAGTGAGACCAGTGAGTACTTTAAAGTGGAATTTTATACCAAGAAACAGTTTCCTTCTGCTCTTTAAGCTTCCTTCAGCAGAGTAGTCTCTAGTTCAGAAAGAATGCCTGGCACGCCTGAGCACTGCCTGAGCACTCATCATGGAAAGAGGCAGAACCTCTCCTAGGCACTGCAGCCCTGTGATTGTTTGCCTTACTAAATAAAGTGATCCAAACTTGTCTTAACCCTGAGATTCCCAGTGTTTTCCACAGCACACATCAAGCCAGTTGCAGGGAGCCGAGCTGAGGGCTCTGTGTGGTGATTGCTGGCCGAGCGGGAACAACGCAATCACTGTTACACAATGCAGCATCCCCAGCTCAAAAGTAAATCCCAGCTCTATGGGCAACAGAAAACGGGCAGGGCTGTTTGTCAAGTGGGAGCAGGATTTGGGGTGGGCTTTCCAAAAGGGCAGGCATGGACGGGAGCCAAGCACCAGCATCTCTTGTTAAAACCCATCTTTTAAGATTCGAGAACACTTCACTGTTACGTGCTGGTTTTGTCTTGGCCCTATACTAAGCATGGCAGGGTCAGAGAGGAGGGGGAAAGCTGTGGTGAGGAGTTAAGCATGCTTTCACACTGCAGCTCAGGGAAACTTTATTTCCCTCATGTTGCTTATACTGTGGGATTTCAAAAAGCACCAAAGCCTTGGAGACTTAGCTCCAGCCTCCCAGTTAATACAGACCAAATGGTAGCACAGTTAAGTAATTCTTTTTTATGCGATGCAGCTGCAATTTGTCCTTCACTGTCATTAAACCCAAAGAAGCTGAAGTACATTGTTTTAGTCAAATCAGGGCAGAGCCGAGTGACCAACAATCCTGCTGCTGTGTCAGCCCTGAAGGTAGGTTTTTCCCAGAGACTGATGCAGGTTGAAATACTTGCATTTGCTCTCTCGCTCTCAACATTGTTTCACTCCCCCAATCTCCATCATGAGAGGTGTATTAGCAGATCAGTAATCTATGCAGTTCTATTCCATTTCCCTCACTGAAGAGCAGCATGCGCACTGCCACACATCACTAGCACAGAGAACAGAAATCCATACCCCCGGGCTGCAGCAACAGTAGAGGTAACAGCCTGGCTTTGCAGTATTAGCTCTCCCTACAGTTACGTCAGCACCCTTGGGTGACCTTCCTAACACTTCAGGCAACGAACGCCGTTTATCTGAGCAATGTGTAAGCCAAATGTAAGCCTGCGTGTGGTAAAAGAGGTCTCACACTGCTTGACTGGGGGCTATGTATTTCCACATTTCCTTCTTTCTTTACCTGAAAGGTTCAGGACATATTTCTGGTAAAATATTTCCTGGCCCCTTTTTCAATACGGGTAAACCAGGTAAATTGTGTAGAACAGTGAGAACTGTCAATCAACCTGAACACAGTCAAACAAATGACTGGTCATGCTGAATTAATAATCTGGATCTCAGGGGATTTACATGAGTGTAGCTCCACTGGTTTCACTGCCCTCCTCTCCACTGCCCCACCACTCAAGACCATCAAGAAAGGATGCAGCACAGCAGCTCTGCATCACCACTGTACCTGCCCCCTGCCCTGTTCCCAACCAAGGGTCTTTGCACACTGCAGGGGCCTGCTGGCATTGAAGTCACTCCCAAGATGTTATTTGAAAACAAAAGAGCCAAAAGGAAGTACAATCATCAGATAAATTATGGGTTTAAATTATCCCCTGCCCACCTCTGGAAGGTGAAGGTACAACAGAAATGCTGTTTGTGAAATAAATAAGGAGGTGATCATAAACTTTATCTGAAAAAAGCTCAGACTCCTGTTCCTGAATCAGACAAATCTCAGTTGTTATTAAGTCATTATCATCTTCCTTCTGACTTTTTTCTAATCTAATATATGCAGGAGTTTCTACTTCCTGCTCTTACCTGACCTTTATCAAATGACCCTTCAAAGACTTTGTACCATGCTGTCAGGCATCTCCTTCCTTCATCAGCTGCATGGGAGCTGATTTACTTGCCCTTTAAAAATCCATCATCTTCCCCTAGACATTTCTTCTTCTGATTACCCAAACCTTTGTCTCCTTTCCACTGCCTGATAAGTGCTATTTATATCCACAGCTGCTGAAGTATCTTCTTCCTGATAGCAGGTGAAGAAGATTCCTATCACAGCACATGCTCTAAAAATCCTCATCTGTTTTCTAAAGTCATTTGATGCTACCTGTCTTTTGGTTGCAGAAATTGCCTCTCTGTGTGTTGGTGGCATGCACAAAATGACAGGAATTTCCCTAGGAGGTGGGAAAAGCAATGCAAATTAAAGGAAAGCAGCTAAGCTGAGAGCAGAGCTGAAAATAATGGTCCCACCTGCCTTCCCCTCCAGTGGGGCTTCTCCAGCTTTGTGGAGGAAATAGCCAGCTATCCTCCTTTCCCTTGTGGCTTAGTTTTCTGATTATCCATCTACTTAACCTCCTAACTCTACTGGCACACTAGGAAAAGTGGAAGTAGCAAGAGGAGAAGACTGTGAAAGAAACACCCCTTCCAGCACCAGCTATCCCATACATCCCTTGAAGTATGCCTGGGTTGGGAGATCTCTCTTCTGGGGTAGTTAATTTGATAGAGCTATACATCTGCCCCAAACCCATAGGAGACATGTGGAATGATAATACAGCAGGTCAGCTGCTTCTGGCCTTGTAGCCTGCGCTGTAAACCTCATCCTATGCTGCAAATAAGCCTCCCTCCATGCTGCAAACCTCATGTGGACCAATTCCATGCAGCTACATCCAGGCGAACACTCCCAGGGTCACAACATCTGCGCTGCAATGGCCAGGGTCAGCTTTTTATCTTCTTCCCTGCAGTAAGAAGAGAACCAAACTTTCATTGCACCTGCGGATTTTGAGCTCTGCCATTTGTTTGTCCTGCCACAGAGCAGAATTCACACCTGACCTCAAATGGGCTTGGTTCCCTTTTGTGTCAGTCAGGCTTCAAAGCAATTGTGGTTAAAATTGAAGCTTGTATTAAAAATGACCTTCACATAAGCAACAACAGAGCCCTGAGGCTCTGCTGCATGACCAATGCTTCAAATTAAAAAGTCCATCTTAGACAAAAGAAGACCAATGCTGTTGAACCGAATGAGAAAGCAGGACAAGCCCAGATCTCTGTAGCTTAAGGGATGGCTTTTGCCGCATGGAAATTTGCAGACCAAAGGGCAGAATCTCTGGCAAGAGCATTGAACCTACTCACTGCAGCTATGTGCCAGGCAACAAAACTGTTATGTGCTTAGCCCATAGGCACCTCAGCAGGGTGCATCCAAGAAAGCCACTGCAAGATTCAACCCTCAAAATCTATGCTAATCCGGGGAGCACAGTAAGGAGTGAACACATGTGCAGCAAACAGTCCTCAGTCTTCAAAAGTTTCGCAATTGCTCCTTGTGCCAAAGGGAGAATGAAGCAACTGCAGCTCCAGAGAGAGGTCAGTAAGCTGCACCCCAGCAAATTGCTCATCTGATCATGGTCTCTGCTGGCTTCAGCTTTATCAGGCTTATTCCAGGCACAATTGTGCTGCAGCAGTTTTAATTCAAGCGCTGGCACCTTGTGCTCAAGTTCAATGTACTGGCATCTCATGTGAGACTGACAAGATGTATCACCTCTCCCAGAGCTATCTCAGTAACACTCCACTGGCAAGTATTTTAAAGGGGTATTGATGCTAAAGAGATGCTCTGAGTTGTTTGCACCAGAGGCAGCTCAGTTGATCCACAGTAACATACATGGGGGCAACCCCTAAATAATAGTGGAAAGTGCAGACCACATAATGATGTGTTATGTGAAAACAAAAAGCAGTCAATGTAGTAATCCCCGAGGTATGTGCCATGAAGAGGGGCGAAAACTCCGTGTAAAACTAACTACAAAGTTATCCACCAAGGGCAAAGGGGAGGAAGTCAAAACAGAGCCATGAGAGGAAAAGAAGGATGCTCCTGTAAGTAATGAAGAAAAGGTCTTCAGAGTGAGATGAGCCGTTAGGAGCAGACTGACACGTGGAAGCAAGCTGAACTGGCACGATGAAAGCATTGAAAAGACCGCAGTATGACCACATATAACTGGACTCTGAGAGCAAAAATGCTAGTTTTGTGCAAACACGTCTGGCAGGACACATTTACGGTTGTTTCTACTTATTGTGCCAGGCCAGCATGCCAGTCCCTGTGCATCGCTGACTGACACCAGTTAGGCAGCCATTGTAAAAGGCTGTGCCCTGGGAGTGCTGGTCACAGGTAAACCCTTGTGTGCGTTGGTGATGAGGAAATATCTAGTGATACTTTATGCATTATTGGAACCTAATAACCTCTACACACAAAAGCCACCCTGATTTTAGACCTCTATGTCTTGGAAAATGAAACCAAGCACTCATGAGTGCTGAGAAACCACCTGGTAAAAGAACCAGCCCTTGCCACATGTCTTGTGTTGTGCTCCTAGGAACAGGAGTGCTGAGGTCCCCCAACTGTGTTCCCCAGTAAGCAGCATGCAGGCCAGCAGGAGGGATGGCTCTTCCTCTGCAGTAAGGATGCTGCAGCAAAAGTTCCTCCATGCCATGGGCTGACAAGGGCAAGGGTGAGCAAACGCCCTTTGCATTTGCCAAGATCTGTTGTCTCCCTCAGTGCAACGTCAGGCTATTTCTCACGAGCACTTTGTAAACAGGGGTGTGTTTGCTGCAGCACGTTCCCAATGGGGCTGGTTGGAACTGCCTTGGCAGGGCAGAGGGAGTGGAGCACCCGTCTTTCGTGTGCTGCAAGACATTGCTGGTGGGATGGTGCCAGTGGCAGCCACGCTGTGGGGTTAGAGGCTCTTTGCTGTTCCCAGGAAGAGGTCCACATTCCCCATGTGGGGCTACAAGGGATCTCTTCCTGCTCCTGCCGCCGCATGTGCACCCACATTTATCCATAGACTCAGCACTGCAAGGTGCTCTGAGCATTTGTGGGCCAGTGTTGGCCCCACCAACCATGTACATCCCCTTCCTCCTCAAAGTCTCACCAAAACAACCTAACCTTGTTTGTAGTAGCCTCCCCAAAGGTGACACACACTGTGTCAAAGAGCCTCTGACTCTGCCCAGCCATCAACGCTTGTCTCCCTCCTTGCAACAGCTCAGGCCTGGGTACAAAAACTCCTGACTGCCCCATCCCTTCCCGGGACAGATTTGCATATTGGGTCAGACAAGTGTTTGCACCCACTTCATTTCCAGGGGATGACATTATTCATGAAGCTATTTGCAGTCCCCAAACCCTTGGCTGCCGTTTGTTTGCTCCCTTCTCACTGCCTCTTCCTTGCTTTTTACTCCCCCTTGGCTGTTTGTCTGTTTAAATAAGAAAAGTTTCCCTTGGCTGCACTTTGAGCAGGACATTTCAAAGTCAGGCTGAGATGGGTATTAAATGAGGATAGATGCCAGGCTCCTTTTCACTACATCCAAAACTACTAGAATAGCACCGAAGGCTGTAAATGAGGTCAGCTTTGCACAAGAGCGTCCGGAGCCTCTGCTGGGAGCAACGCTGCACAGCCTGTGGGTTACTATCACTTTAAACAGATCTGGTGCAGCTTGTCTTGGGGGACTGGTGTGATGCAGTGAGACCTCTCCCAGGGCTGCCCCCTCCCCTATATAGACACAATTTGGGACCCAGACTTGCTCCTCTGAGGGTGCACGGTCAGGAGGAGGCATGGGAACCCCACAGCGCCCCAAGGCTGGGGCATGATAAATGCAGGGGATAGTGTGCACGAATATGGGGCAGGGTCCCAGCCTGCAGAGAGGCTGCACATGGACAGCAGCAGGGGCAGCAAGCTCTTGGATGAACATCAGCATGCAGAGCAGCAATGCTGAGAACTGAGATTACCTGGGGGAGCTTCTCATCAAGTCCCATGCGGCTTCCAGCATGTCACTGTAGAGGCTCAGAAAAGCCTTTTTGGATACAGCCAGTGAACCAGGAGGACTACTGGTGCCAAGATGATGCATCCTGCTCCTGCGGGCAGAGGGACAGCCGTCTGCATGTGCTCTCTTGCCAATTAAGCCATTGTCACCTTGGTATGCCACTCACACGATGAAGATTAGCCCCTTGGTTTTAGAAACCTGGAAGTAAGCAAGTGGGGCTACAGCGGGCGATATTTTGAGAGAGATTCAGGTGGAAGAGGATGGTCTTATGCAACTTTTCTGACTCTGCAGAGCATTTGCTGGTGCAACACGGTGAAGAGCTACAGAGAAAAAAAATACATGTTCCTTCCCCAGAACACCCAGCTCCCTCTGACCCACAGCTCAGAGATGTGCTCATTTAGGGGTGATGTCTGTGCTTAGTATCCATGGGCATATTTACCCTCAGTGAGTTTGTCTAATTGCTTCTTGAACCTGTGTGACCCTGGGGCGACGTGTCCTACCCTGCACACTGTGTTTGGGGAACACACAGCCTGTCTCCTCTCTGCTCACGTGGCTTTTGGAGTCCTGCCCTGTCCCATGTGGCACCCTCAGTGCTGACTCTTTGCCCAGGGCGGGATCATCTTCTGGGCTGGGAACAGGTAACACCAGGAGAGAAGGAAGGAGGAACAGGTCCAAGTCCTCAGCCATTAAAGGAAACGCAGGAGCACAAGGAATGTAATTAGTGTCTTGGCATAGTGCTTGGGAAAACCAGAGAGAGGAGGAGAAAGGGATCAGAGGATAAGCCAGAGAGCAGAGATTGCGAAAACAGAAAGCAAAACACAAGGCCAACACTGTGAGGCCCTAAAAGGCTTAGGCAGCCTCCTTCATGCCCCTCCTGGTAGCATCAGGCACCTGTGGAGCCTCTGGGGATGTAGGAGACAGAGTCTGCAGTGCAAAAGGCTTCTTCAAGGACCTGCAATCCCTTCCAATCCCTTTCAACCGTGAGCACCACTTCTGTGGTTTCCATGGAGATGTCATCAATGGGAGAGCAAGCAGAGGTCCATGCATCCTGGGTGGGAAGGGAGGGACTGGCAAGAGCGGCCTCACTCTCTTGCACCTATTACAAATCTAAGCAAGTAAAGAGACACAGATTAGCCAGGAAAATCTTCTCACTGCCCTGACACTTGCAGGAAGCACAGCAGAGGTTCAAATGCTGTGTCCCCTTGAGTGGGCAGTGGAGACAGGGAAGAAGAGACGGGAAGCATGACAGAGAGTTCCTTACCACCTCCAGCTGAGCTCTCCAGGGGCAACGCAGTCCAAAACAATGAGGAAATAACCACTTTATACCCTAAATGGCAGTGGCAGACCTTCATCAAAGCTTGAGCTCTCCTAAATTTCAGGTGTGAGCTGCAGCTTGGCTCAACAGGGCTACCTGTCCCTGCTCCATCCCAAATGACACGGCTGTTCCCCACGGCACTGCCGTCGTTCCCCAGCACAAGGCGGTGGGGTGGCAGTGCGCAGGCAGGGAGGAGGGAAGGCTGGGACCGCAGTGCTGAGTGTTTATTTGCAAGATGCTGTTGTGTTTGGATACAGATCCAGGCAGGATGTGTCTGCAGTAAACACAGGAAAAGGGCTGGTGCTGGAGTCAAGTGGAAGGGCTGGCAATCGTTTCAAGTTTTAATTAAAATGGCCCCTCTTGGGGTAAGCATGTGATTCCTGAAATGATGGTTGATAAAGGCAGGCGGGTTGCTGAGCGCTCCCTCTTCAGGGTGCTGTGCAGATGCCTTGGTCGTTTGAGTTTCCCTTCTACAAATGGTCCAAGTAGACACCAGCTACATCCGGCAAATGCATGCATGGATTTAAACACTGAAACATCAACTGATTATTTACTTTGAGTCAAGATCAAGCATGCATTTGAGACAGAAACACAACCTACATTGTACAGTGTCAGCCCTCCTCTGTGAAAGCAATCCTCATTGCTTCTCAGCCACGGAATAAGAGGGATACTAAAGAATCTCCAGGCTGCCGTGCCAAGACCTATAATTTCACAACTCCCATGCGCAAAATGGCTGAAGGCCTGTATGTGGATTTTCCATAGAGCACTGCCCCCTGCTGCGGGCTCACCATTCCCACGAATTTCACTCCTCACAAACCCTCCTGGTAGATATAATCTGCAAAATAACCGTGGTCTCATGAAATTCTGGGCTGTTCACCCCTATTTGTCTGCTTGGTGTCCTGTGGGTCTCCCACAGAGCAAAGGCTTCCTCAAAATGTGTGAGGAAGAAGAAATGCCAACAGAACAAAAGGGAAGAATGAGGGGCAAGGAATTCGATCAACATATCTCTTTACCTCAGTGAAATCCCTCGCTGATACCTGAGATCTGGGGGCATCTGGGTCTGCAGCAGCTGCAGCCCAGGCCTTTGACACTGGGGCTTACCCTGCTGCGGAGGCATGTTGTGTGGCTAATGTAGCCAGTGGGGATGGATGGGACCAGTTGAGCACAGTTGCCGATGCCACTAGGGCTTGAGCCATTTTACTGCTCAAGAACGATGGAGGAAATGCACGTCTCTAAAGCACTTCTTGTCTTAGTGCTAATAAGATGCATTGGGTCAAAACCTCAGCCATGATGCTCAGGGAGTTACAGTCCTGCGCAGCAGTGGGAGAGTCACTGCAGGGGAGCACAGGCTGCTCATGGGGAGCAGCTCCGTAGGAGCTGTGTCCACCAAAATGCTGTCAGCACCACACAGAATTTTTCCAACCAGTCAGGACACAAAAATGAACCCCAATGACACTGTATTTGCAACCAATCCGTGCAACTATCTCACTTGCTGCTGTAAAGCAAGTTTATTTGGCACAACAATGTGATTTTCATGATATGATTCTTCTATCAGCATTGCCAGGGGTAATGTTTAAAGCCTTCTCTATAATTCAGCCACACTCAGGCTAAGTCTGGTAACTCAAAAGTCCGATTTCTGGTAACACAATCAGTCACTGGGCGAGCTGTCTGCCTGCAGCTGTGCTGCTGGATGGCCTCATTTTTACGGTGGATAAAGTATTTCAAAGGTGCACTCACATCCCATGGAGGTGGTGCTGTTCTTCTTATTTCTGGAAGATGACCGCGGTAGCTAAAGACCCAGCCTTTCACCTGCTGAAGTCCATCACAGCTTTGCCCTTGTCTTCAGGAGAAGCTGGTAGTGACTTTCAGTTAAAGAAGCAAGAGAAAAGGTAGAAGAATGAAGTAGTGTGCTGTTGGCATCCAAGCTGCAGGACAAAGAGTTTCAGCTTTCGTAAACAGAGGACATGGGGAAGACAGAACGTTTTGGAAACTACATGCATTCTAGATTAAATGAGCTTAGTGTGCATTTACTCTGAATAAAGCATGAAATATCTTGGCAAAAGTCTGCCCTGCAGTAGATAGTGAAGTACTATGTGGTAGGTTATAAAATGACTAGTTGGAGAATACCTTGATGAGCAGATAAGAAGAGGTGGCTGCTGTAGTGAGATTCACAAAAGGAAGCCCTAGGGCACTGCTACCTAGAAAACAGCAATTCCACCCACACCGAAAAGACATGGCTGCAAGCAAAGGGAAGGAAGAGGAGGGTTTCTCACATGGTTGGAATTGGGACTTTAGGGAAGCAGAGATGGAGATAGCTCTTTGACGGGTGTTTTAAGCCAGAATGAAGGTTTTTTTGGTTGACATTCATACAGGGAAAACCTGCTGGTGCTGGTGAACTGCCAAAGCTTATGAGAACCGTCATGGCATTCCCTGTGATTTGGGAGGCACAAAGTTTGATTCTGCAACCTGGCTTTGTGCTCCCCACAGCAACTCCCAACAAAAGGTAGAAGATTTATATTGACATCTGCAGCTGAGCTAGGAATTGAAATAGCAGGTTCTGAGGAACATCTCTGCTGGCCTGGAAAAGTCACCAAGTCAGTGCAGTGTAAGGTATATTTATGTGTCCTCCATCTGCTTTGCAAAGCATTTCTGAGAAAGCCAAAAGAAAAGGTTTGGGATGTGGGGTTTTTTTTTACCTCTTCTGCCATTTACTTTCTTGATGTGACTCACTGTTGCCATTAAATTAAATGTATCCAGGTTATAGGAGAGTGAATTTATGCAGGGATTAAAATAGGCTAGCATTATGCCATTGAAAAAATTACTTAGCTTGCTACTGAATGAAAGCTCAGTCCTGACCTGCACAAGTATTTCTGCCCAGGAACAAAGCAGGTCTAAAAGACAGAAGTGAGAAGACAGCTGGCAGGATGAAATGAAGAAAGAGAGAATGTCAGCTGCCTCTCCAGGGACCAGGCATCTTTGAACGAGTCCTGTTAGACAAAATAGAAGCCCTGTTGCTGGGCTCTTGTAAAATATTAGCAAAGGCCAGATCCTGTATGCCTCAAGGCTGGGGCATGTCAATGTAAGATGAAAGTGATAAGCAGGAGCGGAATGTGAATGCTCCAGATCAGCATTAATGCTCATGTCCCACTGCTCTCTGCTCTTCAGTATTCTCAAGAGAAAAGGAACAAGAGTTTGCAATGGCCCTAAGTCTGGCACCCATCAATGCTGAGGGCAATCCCTGGTGTCTCCCTCATGCTAACACCTTGCAAAGACAAGGGACAAGAAACTATGCCCACTGCATCACGAAGATGGACAGAGAAATCCAGTACGGGTCTTCTCCTCGCACTGTCATGATGATACATCTCAGGTTTAAATAGGGTTTCCCACTGGCAAGCCAAACTGTTAACTGATGTAGGTGGACTTCACATGAGCTGAGAAGCTTATTGAAATGCCCCAAAATAGACTTTTCTTTTATCACATTGGTATAACTGAAATCTCAAAGCCAGAAAGCTTTTGGACTGAGGGAGGATCCTAACCCACTTCCGTCCATGCTGTTCAGACAGGACGTGGTCCGTCTTTGTCCTGCCAAGGTATGTATTTTCATTGATATATCCAGAAAACAAATTCATAGTATGCTTCATACTGCTATCCATATGGGTCCATACTGTGTCTGCTACACAGGACAGATTATTAACAGACCTGTACTTACTGCTGTACGAATAAGAATACATATTCATCCCAGTAGCTGATAAATCCCATTTCAACCACTGTACATAGTTATCTGACTACCTCCCTTAGGGCATAAATTGTACTGGTATAACTGGTATATATGTTTTAGATGGGGAGAGTTATTCCATTTCTACACAGGAGCAGCTATCCCAAAATGAATGTATTTATACCAGTACATCTGTGCCCACTGAGGAGTTTTGTCACGTTAACTGTATGCACAGCTCAGTGTGAGGGCATCTTCCAGCGAGCAGAAGCTATCAAAGAAAATGCGGTCTACTACATATAGCACGTGCCCTTCTGCAAGACATAATGAGCACCCTTCCTCCAGCAACACAGGGGGGTGACCAAGAAGTAAAGCCAGTGTTAAAAAAAGTGAAACAGGTGACCCCTAATATTAAGAGAACATCTTCAAAGAAATTGTCTTCCCTCCAGTAGGGAGAGAAGAGTTGTTTACTCCTTTTTTGGTCCAACAGTAGTGGGTGTAATTAAGGCAGCCAAAACCACAGCCTGATTTGTTTGACTCATTGACAATCTGCATAGCTGCCTTGCGTTTTGTTCGGCCTCACCAGAAGCCAACCCATTTTGCAGGGTGACACAAGGCTGGGGTATAATGGATATAATGGACAGGCCCCTTTCTAAGGAGCTCCTCTTTTCCCCTGAGCCACCAGGCTCTTTCAGCATTTGACACTTCTGGAGAGTTCTCCCCCTCACGGGTTTTCCATATTGCTATTTTCAGGAGATTTCAGAAGTGCAGCGCAAGCTTTGCTGTTCAGCTTCTCTCTGCCTATAAAAAAGCTTCCCTGCACCACTAACTATCTAAGTGTTTGGTATTAAATTATCCATCAGAGCTGCTTTGGTAGCAGAGGGAGTTGATTGCACTGTCTTTACAGAGGATAAAAATAGCAAACATCACAGGCGAGGGCAGCGGGGAGGGATGAGGCAAGGCTAACGAAAGCAGCGGCACTTTTACTGTCACTGAAGTTGGTATCTTCACCTGCAAACAGCAGGGATGGGTAAGAAAGGATCTACATTCTGTTATCGATCAAGATGTAAACGGTGGTGTTGAAATTCATGCTGATGGCCTTCGTCTGTTAGGCAGGGAACAAGACACTGGGTACTGCAAATTTCCCCACAGCAGCCTCAGAACTCCCAGTCACCACCCTAAAACCCCTGCCTGCTTCTTCAACTGCCTCTGGAAAACAGCCCTGCTTTCCTTTTCTGCGCTGGTACTGCACTGAGCATGCATGCCCCAGCGTTTCAGGAGGCACTCCCTGGGCTCCGACGGGAAGGAAAACAGCTCCCTGCAATGTTTGCAGCTGTTAAATAAGTGGGGCACCCTCCTACCCCGCTCCACTGGACCCCTAGCCCCTGCCCACCCTCTTCCAGCTGCTCCATTCCTAATCCAGGTTCTGACATCCTGTCTCCACAAAGCCCATCAGCATTGCTGATGCAGTGCAGCAGCTCTCCATCCAGACTTAGCTGAGAGCTGAGAAACTCACTGTTGCTTGTACCTCAAAAGCAGGGCTGACATGCAGGGGCAGGACTCGTTTGCAGATGGCATGTCCTGAAGCAGGGAGGAGGTGGCATTTGCCTCCTTTGGCCCATGCATCAGCAAGCCCGTGGTTGCCAGCATGTTGCATGCCGCTTTCCCTGCTCCCTGCAATGGGCTGGCCCTGAAGAGCACAGCCATCTGGCAGCCCCTACGTGTGAATGATACCACTAAAGAAACAAGGATTTCACATTCAGATCTCTTTTTTTTTCTGTTGTTTTGTTGGCTTTTTTTTTTGCAGAAATGTCAATTAAACATGCACTACTTGGGCTGGGAAAATGGTTTAAGAAGTTTGCCAGGATTAATAGAGCTTTTTATCAGTTCAGTGGAATAAAGTATCAATAGGAACGTACTTCCCTGCGAATCCATGTTATTTTAGGCCCATAATTCAGCTTTTCTGGGGCTAAAGCTCTGGAAGGACCCATTTATCAGGGGCATTTCATGAGACAGCAGAAGAACACAGTGCAGGAATTTTACCTAAGTACAGATCAAAGGGCAGCTTTGGGTAGTAAGTTACATCCTTTAGGGATGGGGATGTGCTCTGGTAGCAGACCACATTCAGATCTCCTTTTCACTGGTATGAGGGACTGGTCGCACAGATATCAGGGATCTGAACGTACATGCTACGCACAATAAGAGCTGGAAAAAAAAAAGTAATGAATCCTTTATCATTCCCTAACACACAGGGCACTGTTAGAAATCATATACCCGCACAGACACACATCTGCTAAGCACAGACATACTGGGGACATACCATTTATTTATCTGTGATCACTTTCTTGCAGTAGTAAGCTTTTCTTTATCGATAACCAGATAGCTGTATCTCAGAAATACTGGTGCTCTGCTATTTCAGCACTGTACATATAACCAACAGCAATCCTTCCCCAAAAAGCAGACAGTGGATCTAGTCCACCTATGACCCACATGCTTTCTAGGAGCCCCTGTGCTCTACTAGCTCAAGCAGCCTCTGAGAGCATGGCTCATGCTTTCACATGCAAAAAGATGTGGATACCATTGGAAATCAGACATAGTAGTACATTCCCAAGAACTTGCTTGGGAGGCGTAGAGCCAAACCACCCTGCCACTGTAGTGTCAGCACTACAGGCCAGCTCCTGAAGTTGTAACTCACGTGAAAAGGGTTCAGTGGTCCCATGTGGGTTCAAAGGAATAAGGTTTGGCAGATGCAGACATCTGTACTCTCAGACAGGACCCAAGCAGTGAAGATGTGCCGAGCCCCCCATCCTTCCAGCAGCTCAAACATCGCCAGAGCAAGTGCTGAAAGCAGAAGACCATGGGGTGAAGCAGGCAAGTGGTCACACTTAGGCTGAACTTGGTGCACAGAAACTGTGAGAATCTGCCTTCTCGTTTGTATGACTAACCATTAGTTGCCTATTCAGTCCTAGCAAAGTTTTTTGACTGCTGGATACACTAAGGCATGGAGAAGAAACACTCCAAAATGATCCTGCTTTTCTAAAAGTTACATCTGCAACTTATAAAGCAAATTGCCATGGTAAATAGCTAGCAGTAAGGCTGAATCATCTCTCCATCCTCTGCACATTTTCACTTTGACATTTGTTGTCCTTCTTCTGTTTAATGAGCAAGTGAAACATATTTGAAACTCGTATCAGTGCATCCTAGCAGTTGAAAAACTATTTTAAAGAAAAAAATACATTTAAAACTGCTTAAAGCTTCTCGGTGTAAAGAGTGCACAGAATGATTCACCTGTGCTATTCTGCATTTTATCCTGGTCTGTAGCAAATCAGAGATAATAAATCTGAAGAACCAAAGTGATTACTATCCAATTTTCTCTCTGCTTTTCATTGGTGGCAGCTGCACTGAGCATGGATACACTAAGCTTTACTTGGGTAAGCTAAGCTTTGGTACTTTAGCTTTACCTATTTTGCATTTCAGATATGCATCGAGATATGTATTTTTATATCTATCTATACACAAAAATATCTTCAGATATGCAAATCACTTCTGAGATATATTATTTAGGAGAAAACTAAAGTTTAATGACATCTGTAAAAAATATGAGCATTTCATAGAGATGAGTTTTGTGAAGACAGCAATGTGATGACTGTCCTCTGGGTTACTAACAGTTCATTAGCCCTTTTTCCAGCCCATTACTAACATCAGGAAAAATGTGTCTTTCTGAATAACCTTCATTTGGGTGCAGTGCCGCTAAGATCTTCACATGGCAAACATTAAATGGAAAGATCTCCAGCCACTGGGTAAGGCACCCCAAGCTGCTTGACTTTATATCCCCTCTGAGAACACCCTAGTGGTGTGCAGAAAACACTGCCTTCTTTTGTAAATGGGAATAAATTATTGCAGATTCAGGGCCAAAGTTATGAGTAGTACAAACTAGTGACTCTTCACTGACTTGAATGACTTGTGCTAGAATATGGCAGGACCAAGTCAGACCTACAGCCAGCCTGGTGGCTTTAAGTCAAATTAGAAATTAGGTAAAGGTCCAAAGGGAAAAATCAAGTATGCCCAAAGCTGGTTTTAAAACCAGTTTTAATAGAATGTGATAACACAACATGTATCACCCAGAAAATACAAACAGCCAACATAGCTTTCTGCAAACAGACAGTAAAAGAATGACACCTGCTTGTTTATCAGTGCCAGGAGCTGAACCTGGGAGTCCTGCATGGAAAGAGCAAAGCAGCCCAGATGCAGCACAACTGAAACCACTGGGAGACCTTAGACTTGGTGTTCAGAGGCGGTTGGAGCAATGACTTGTTTTGCAGAGAGGAGCTGTCCCATGACGCATAGAGATGTAGGCTCAGTTATTTATGAATCTGAGAATGTGCTGGGAACATGAAAAAGAGGCTCATTACACAAATAAGAAACTCTGCTTGTTACCCAGTGACAGCAGGATCTCACCTATGAAAGCCAGTAATATGCTTTCTTAAAATCAGCGAGGTGATGATCAGAATGTCACAGAGCATTGCACCAATGCTGAATTAGGGAATTGATGCCACCTACTGAATTACCTATTCCAGCATGTAATGCAAATCCATAGACTGAGCTCATCACTACACAGCCCTGGTGTGCCTGGCCTGCAAGAGTTAGCAAAACAGTGAATGAGAGAGAGCACAACAGTATGCAGGGATGCTTCTGGGAGAGAAATTATGTTCCTTAGGACAACTGTGTGCCAGCAAGCAAGACGGCAGGTATATCAGCTTAAAGGAAGTAAACGTGAACACAAGTAGGAATGAAAGAAGGATGGGCAGGCCATGGTGTGAATCAGTTATCACTACTGTTAAGGTGCAAATTTAAACAACAGGTGGATACAAATATTAATAGACAAAGTGCAAGCTGGTGGCTGCTCAGATTTGGCTGGTATATTTCTGTACAAGAAGCAGATGAGCCCAGCCAGTTGTAGCCTGAAGGATGTCCTACAGACAAGCTCTTTAAGCAATTTTCTACTTAGCTCCAGACACAACCAGCATCCAATTGCCTGAAATTCAATAGGAATGTCAAACTCTTCCTGACATGTCCTCATCTTGCCCAAAGCTCCCGGAGCTGCCATCCCTTGCACTCCCAGTGACACTTCAGGCCCTCTCCTTGCACAGAAATGCCTGCTGCCTAATGAGGTACAGGATTTGCCAGTAGCAGTAATTGGAGCAACAGATTTTCCATGAGCAATTTTTTCCCTTATACTTTCTATTTACAAGGTGAAGAAAAAAAGGGTGTTTACTCTCCAGCCCAGGGAAATGCTGTAGTCAGGTTGTACATCACTGGATAACAAAGTCTAATGATTACTCCCTTAAGAGGAGCACAATGCTATACACTTAGTTATTCTCTTGATGCCTGAGGCATCACGCTTTTCCAGTGATACCAGCGCTAGCAACGTACTGGTCCAAAGGCTTGTAGGGCACTATACTATTCTTTGTAACTCATAGGTATAAAATTTCTCCTTGTGACCTCCTGACATTTCAAGCCAACACAGAATCAATAAAGCACATTCAATCATCAGCCAGCTCAAAAACTAACCCAGCTGCAAGCATCATCATCGTAAATGTGGCAGAAGAGCGCTACTATTAAACACTCAGAAGTGCCATTTGTCCCCAGCCTGGCCCACTGCTCTGGTCTTTGGGGTATTTCTCAGCGATTCCTTTCCATTGTGTCACTTAAGCAGTAAAGGGAAATCTTTTATAAGCTGAGAAAGGGCCACAGTAGCAGCTGATATGATTTATGTTTAATAAAGGCCCTTCAGCCCCAGGAAGGAGGGGCCCTGCCAAATCTCAGGCGTCTCACAAGCGGCTGCTATTGTCCCTGGGGCAGGAGCACTTTTTAGGTTCCCTCTCCATCTCTGCAAACAAAAGGACAGCTGTATGCTTGGCTGGCTCCGGATGGGGCTCTTTGTGCATGATTAGTACCCTGTGCACATCATTCATGGCTCTTGAATAAAGATGACCTCTCACAGGACAGGACAGGGAAAAAAGCCTCTTTATTCAGCCAGGCTTGAATTAGCATAAGGACAAGGAAACTGTTCCTTGGAAGTCACAGGAAGAGCTAGGTAAATTTGTAAACTACAGGTTCCATGCAAATACTCAGTGCTCAAGAGCTGTGCCTGCGAATTGTAAATTCCAAGGGAAGTTGCCTCCATTCGCAGTCATTAACACAAGGCCCAAACACACATCTGCATCTGGGAAAACACTTTGCAGCAGAGGTTATGGCCCAAAACCATGCAACGTGGCCTAACTAATTGCCACCCCTTGATCCTTCCACCTCTCTTGGCCAGGCAAGGACGATGCCTCTGTTGGTGGCTCTTGGAGTGGGAATAATATTTGTCTTTATTTTTCCGGTCCTGTGTGCATTCCGGCGGGCCAGGCAGTGAGCTGTGCAAACAGACAATGACATACTGAATTTGTTCACATGCTGGGCTTCCCGGCCAATGAAAGGCAATTCAGCAGCTTATCATCATGTATACTGCTGCGATTAAGAGCCCTGGGAGAAGTGGCAAAGGAAGCTCTCCTCCCCCAGCCCCTTCCACCTCCCATCCCTCCCCCATGCCCATAGGAACAGGCTGTCTCTCACCACCCACCACACCAGCACAATTGCAACCCTTATACTCTGCACCAAGCTCCACCGAATTCCCTCTGACCCAGCAGCCAGGGGCACAGCAACAAGCTCCATGGTGTCCTCCAGACCCAACCTTCACATCGGATTAGTTTTCAACTGAAGTCCTGCTGTGACAACTGTAATGGCCCTTAGAAACATGAATTTCTCTCCTGGAAAGCTTAGCAACGGCAGAGTTAGCTTGGACTTAGAATTAGCTAAAGGCAGCAGACAAGGAATGAAACAGGGTTTAAAATCAAATTAATTTCCAAGACTGTTTTCAATGCAGTGTTGCCGCCTTCTTTGGTTTTATCAGATCTCACTGTTTTCCTGCAGGTCTCACCTCCTGAAAATGATTCCACCCTTCTTTTTGACTTTTTGCTGTAAAACAACCTGAAAATGTGGTCCTGGCTGTACCAAATGGAGGAGGAAAGCACATGAAAAAAATTGGTATTATTTTACAATTTGAGATTTTCAAGTCGGTTTCATTACTTTTAACCCTCTTCAGCACAAGGAACAAGAACAAGCAAGAGTCTTCACTGCCACTCTTGTGTTCTGTAAATGTTTCATGAGTCTCCAAAGAAGCTGCAGCATGTATAAAAGCGCAAAACAAGGGTAACTAACTGCTGAGCTAACATCAGACTCCTCCAGTAGTCTGGATTACTGTAGGGCTGAGATTAACACAGGCCAACTGTAGCCACAGGTATCAATGTGATTTACACAGGTGGGCATTATCCCCCTCATTCTTAAAAGCACAAGAGGCCAAGTGTCTTGCCCTGACAGCGTGGTTTGTCACTGGAAAACTGAGGACATTACCATTTCATGCAAGCCATGCACCCACATAAAAGGACATGACACACTGAAGACTTCTAACAGTGGGTTGCCAAGGAATACTGCCAGAGTGAAGACATTTCTTGTCGTGCATTAGTCTTTGGGCTTCACGTGACAGAAAATGAGCCATTGGAAAAAATATTTCCATGAAATCCAGTCGAGTGTTCCTCCCACTCTTGCCTTCCTCCAGCTCCCTGCCCTGCACCTCACATCTTGTTTTTTTCTGTTCAAACATTCTGAGTTTAATACAGGGGGCTAAACTCAACATTTACAGTTATCCCTGATATATGTTGCACTACACATCTGCACCATTAACAGCCCTGTGGAGTTGCAGCAAATCAATGAACGAGTCCATGGAGGGCCAAAATACAATAAAAATCTGTGAATGGGGCTGTGAGAAAGCTCAAGTGCGTCAAAGGGGGAGCAGTAAAACGGGGTGAAGGGGCTTCTGAGAAGCGTAGCTAGTGAGAGATTATCAAAAGTGCTTGTTATTTGAGAATGTTATTAATCCAAGGGAACTCCTGCCATCCTTAGAGGTCCTGTGCCTCTCTGCTTCATTATGGAAATGCTTCCCTCAGCCCCATCTGTCTGGCTTTCTGCTGCAGATGAAGTTGACCCAAAGGGAATTTATTACCATACATCTCCTACAGCAAAGCAAAGCCCTGCTGCAAATCTGGCAGCACAGCCTGACGGTTGCTGCCTGAAGAGGCTCTGAAGCACATGGCAGACGGGACTCCACCATCACAGATTCTCATGTGACAGCTTCTGCTTCCTTCTCATGCAGCTGGATGTCTTGGCAGCAGGCAGCAGTTTGGGAGGGTGATGAGACTCATGTAGGGGGGTTTCTGGGAACACACTCCAACAGGACAGAAATCATAGTGTACACTTGTCCTGGATGCAGGTGGGAGCTATTTACAAAGGAGATGACTCTACCGGACAAAACACTGCAGGTATCAGTAAGGGAATATATATATATATATATATATATGTCGTACCTTCCATCACATTTCTATAAGCAATCACAGCTTAACTATCCAGTACAGATGGAATTACTAAGGCAGGCTTTGTCATTAGTCAGTGTTGGTGGAAAAAACTGGGGCATAAAACATGAAGCACTTTCTCAAAGGACAACAAGAAGTAATAGACCTCCTGCCTGTTTTCCAGTCTCCATGACAAAAAAACCCAAACGAAGAGTGAAGTTAGGATTTGACATCTTGAAAGAGAAAGATAAAATATGTAGGGACAGACTTGGCAGTAAAAAAAATCCCCATGTAGGGCAGAGGGGGAAGACCGTCAACCTGTAAGTAAAGCCAAGGCCACGTAACCATCAGATTTCAAATATGTGTCATCTTTTAAATACATAAGTGAATTAGACAAAATGAATAATGTTATGTCTTCTAGTGTCATAAATCAGGGAGATAAGAGGTAAGAGCGGTATATCAGGCTTTGACTTTAATGAGCAGGATTAGCACGGCACCAGGGTTTTCTGGCAAACCTCATGCTAGGTACAGTTGAGTTGGGTCAGGCAAGTTTAAGTTAATTTCTTGCCAAAAGGCTCAATCACATAAAAACTGTCTAACATTCCACACCCATATGACTCAGGCTCCCAGCATCTTCAACTTTATTCCACAATAAAAAGAGATACAGCTGTGAGCTTCTACAACACAGCCATGGCCAGCAGTGTTTATGGGAGTCCATCATCCTGCAGGTTATAGTGCCAGTCCAGCAGCTGACTGATATCCTCGCACTAGTCCTTGGTTCTCCAGCTGGAATGGCTGGACCTATAAAAAGGAGATGCTGAATATTTCTGGGAGACTTTGCCCTGCTAAGCCCTGTGGTTCCTCTGCTGCTGTTCTGAGAGAGCAAGGGCCTGGCAGAGGAGACATGGCATGTGCCTGCAAGTTGCCAGCAGTATTCCCAGCAGAGGATGAGCTCAGCACATTCTCAGGCAGGATGTCAGGTGAACACTGGCTCAGGAGAGGTTTGAGGAAGGCAACTCCATCCTCTCTGAGGCTTGCTTACTGCAAGCTCTGAAGCACCAAGTCCCGTGAGAGGGTTGCCCAAGGAAGAGGGTTTGTTGCCTGCTCTCCAATGTGCAAATGGTTAGCAACATGCAATGGTTAGTTTTTCATATATCCGTGGAGCTGACTCCTTGGTGCTCTGGGGGTTTTCCATCTTTACTAAATCCTGTCAGCTGCTGAGGGATGTGGTCCCATGGGGCTCGTATGGGAGCAGAGGAAATAGGAAGGAGCATGGCAGCATGTGAGGGAGCAGGGCACACGGAGGAGATTCCACAGCACCAGCTTGTAAATACTGGATTTCAATGGTTGTTTTCTGCAGCCTGGATTACAAATCTTGAGGTTTATAACCTGTTGCAAGGGGGAAGCTGTGGCACTTTGCCTGTCTCCTGCCAGTTTCATGTGGACTTTCTCCAGCTCCTTGAATTTCTAACTTGCTTCTTACTTAGAAGCACTGATTTCAGCGCGGGGCTGTAAACTCAGCCTGGCTTGCAGCAGAGCCATGTGAAGAATGAACACTGAAACTTTTCTTTTCTAGTGAGATGGCATTTGTGTGTTACCAAGTGGAAAGGGGTGTCCAGGAGGCCACATGTCTCCTGCACAGCTCTTAGCTGTGGCACGTCCAGTGCAAAAACACAGGCAGACTCACACACCCAAACCATACTTTTTGGAGCATGAACAGTCCTCAAAGACTTCCGGAAAAAGAGTTGCCTCCAGCCTCAACAAAGCAATGAATCCTAGCCTTTGCTGTAGTATGGCAGATTGACGCAGTGTTTACAAATACTTGCAGGCATAGCATGGTAAAACAAACACCGCCAGTCCTCCAGCAAAATGCACGATTTATTTTCTGTTCCACACACAAATATTTGTGCTGTTCTCCCTCGGAGAGCTGCTGAGTGAGAGCAGTGAAACAGCCTCTCCAACTGGCTCGGCCCGGGAGCTCTGGCTGTACGCAGCGCCTCCAGCTCTGTGTGAGCACAGAGAGAGTGCGAGTGCTCAAACTGGGATTCAGCCCAGCTCCCGCAGTGGGAAATCATCCTGTAACAATTAGTTTTGCACAGACTATTATCTTACTGAAAGGGAGGAAGGTTATATTTATACCAGATAAAACCCGAACCCAACAGGGTTCGGGTTTTTTTGCCTAAGAAATAATAAGATTGAGTTTATAGCACATCCCTTTGTTGTGATGGAAAGAACTAGCAACAGATATATGGGGGAAATTCAATGAAAAGCTTGTAAGTGTCTGAGCATATGAGAATCCCTCCAAAATGGTCCCATCCCACCTCCGCTCCTGCCCTCAGTGTTGCTGAAAGGGCTGCCCAGGCAGTGGGGCAACGGGGAGGATGCCCAGTCCTTCTGCCCCATGGTGTGCTGGCTTATACGTGGGAGGTAACACCAGCAAGGCAGCATTTCGTTTCTGCTCCCATCCTCCCAGCACCAAAGCAGCTTACAGAGGCTTGCTGGGGGAAACAGCCCACACAGACCATCAAACCACGAGCTGAGAAAAGTGCAGATAAATGCAGACATGGTTTCCTTCCCATCCATGGCATTAGTAAGGGGTTTTCGCCGCAAGCAGATGGCGTAGGGATATAAATACATTGACAGCTCAGGGGAATCTGCTGCATCACCTCCGCTGCTGCAAGCCTCTTGCAGGCTCCCATTTTAGGTAGACCATTTTTCCTGGGAGCCAGGGAAGGCAGCTGCTTTTGCTAGGGTAGGATTTATGCGTGGATGTGGCTGTAGAGGAGAGGTCAGTTTTGGGAAGCCCTGACATCCTCACTCCTCAAAGGCAGAGGGGAGACAGGCCAGCAGGATACCAGCTCTAAACAGCAAAAGCAAAGCAGGGCTGATGCAGGTGAACGCAGCATTCACAGAGAGACTCTAGATGCAGAGGCAGCTGAGCTCCCTCAGCCTGGGGCAGCTCTGAGAACTTCTTAGTTTTCATGCAAGCAATGAAGAATTGGCCTCTATTTCTCCCCTAAAGCATGTTTCCATTCATCACCACTTCTGTATGCATGCTCCATTTGCTTGGACCAATGACACAATCCCTGTCTGAGTGGTAACTGCTCATACTTACTGACCAGGGCACACTCAGCTGGGAAAGAAATGAGACCCTGCACATCTCTACTGCCCACACACACATCAATCCAGCCCTCCCTTTGCCAGGCAGATCCAGGCAGCTCATCCCTCAGTTTAGCTACATGACATGTTTACCTGAGGTAGCCTGGAGTGAGATTCAGTGACTGAGTAGCTCCCTCTCTTTCTATTGTTTGCACAGGCTTTTAAGGCAGAAGCCCTAAGCGTTACCCATAACATGATGCTGAGGCCAGGTGCTTACCGCAAACAGAGAAGTAGCTGGGGAATGCTGACAGTGATGAGCAGTTGTGAGGAAGGGGCTGGTGTCTGTCAGCAGGCTTGACAATGCATGTATATCTTTATTTCCCACTGCAGAAGGTGCACATAGTGGGGTTTGCACCCCAAGGGCCCTCTGCAGCTGCCAGTGCAGCAGCTTGGGATGCTGGAGATGAATGCACCAGGCATTTGACAGGGTCCCCCCTCCAGGGACCTTCCCGAGGCTACCCTCACCCTGCCACCCTCTCTGTGCCCTGCAGGCAATGAGAGGTGGAGCCTCTCCAAGGGCAGACAGGAGAAAAGGGAGATGACAGGGACAGTGGCAAGAGAAAGGGGGTTCCTTGTGTGTCTGGCAGCCCTGCACCCCAACATGAACCTCGGACAGGGATTGCTTGCCATGAATATTGGGTCACATTAGTCAGACACAGGTGATTTTCATCTCTGTTTTTGCCTGAGCTGTGTCTAACTGCCTGCCCATATGTTGGTTCACTGGCAGCTCTGGGCACCTGGGGTGCGGTGTGGCTGTGGTCAGATGGTGAAAGGCTTCACCCATGCAGGGATCTGGCTCTGAGCTGCATTGTCAGGTGCTGGTTCTCTTTTTGCATCTCCCATGTCACCAGTTTTCACCACAAGAAAGCCCTGACTATGGCATTATGCCCTACCAAGTGCCACCGGGGACCCTGCTACAGCTTACAGATCTGGCAATATTCAGATACTGGCCTCTTTGGGATGCTTAAAATGAACAAATCAGTCTGCCCCATTTTACAGAGTACTGCTGCCCTGAGTCCTGCTTTCAAGCTTGACTGGGAGTTTGCCTTGCTTCTGTGACAGCTTCATTTCTCTTTCCATGCCGTGCCCCCAACCTCCCAGCCCGAAGATGCAAATATCTGTGAAAAAAGCAACCTCTGTGCAAGCATCATTTCCATGGTATCCTGTAACCATGAATGACAGTGAAATTACCTAATCTGGCACTGCTTTGTGGTCATCATCCAGCTGCGACTTCAAGGGGGCTGAGAGGGATGCCGTGCTAGAAGCTTTCCCCGCTCACTTCTGGGAAGAAAGGGAAGAGAACAACCAGCCATGATTAAAAGCTTTTTTTTTATTTCCTAAAGCAGTCTCTGCATGCAAAGATTTGGTTCAAGGAGCATTAAAATCACTGCTGTCAATTCAGAAAGAAGGGGCTGAAGGAAATCTGGGCCATTGGCATTGTGTGAGGGTTGCTATGGCAATCCCTGCAGAAAGGCAGCTTAATAGGCTTTCTTCCCAGGAAACTCAGAACTGCAGCTCACGAGCTGCAGAGCAGAGCGTGCAAAGATATTTTCATGAATAGCACCTCTATGGAAAATTTTGTTGGCTCTTTACAACCTCCCTTCGGAAGCAGGGAGGCAAGGAAGGTGTTTGAAGATCACCTAGAGGTGGCTTGTGACATGGAGAGGGTACAGGTAACATTGCACAAGGGACACGCACACAGCCAGCAGCAGCAGTGCAAAGAGAGTGACAAATTTCCCCGCACAAGGCAGGCGTTGTGAGGGACTTAAAGCACATACTGCGACGATCCGCCTTCACACAGCAAGAGATCCTTAGTAAACAGACAGGACCAATAAGCCGTTTGCCCTGAACTCTCTGACTCCATAAGACATTCTTCCTGACCGCTGCAAAACACAAATTTATGCCGCCTCTCAGCTTTTCCCTGTAATATTTAACATATTTAAAAAATAATGACCTTAAATAAAATATTCATGAACACTACTTGATCACTGCTTTTTGTCAGTGGAAGCTTCAGAGAACACCAGTGATTGAGGGCTTACCTGAAAAAAACCTTAAACATCGTGGATTAGGGAAACATATTTTATCTTAATGGAAAAGAAGAACGACTAGGGATTAAAACATGAGACCGGAGAGAGGATATCTCTGAGCTCCGGCAGACCTTCATTTCATGACATCTGGTGAGCCACATAAATCCCTCTGTGCTTCTGTGCCTCAGTACCACCTGTAAGCTGGTAATATTACAAGCAATTAGTTACTTTCCTGGGTACTACAAGATTTTATTAGTTCGGTGTTCTTGACTGCATGTTAGTGATGTAACATATAATCTAATGTAAAGAAATAGTCAAATATGTGCGTATGGGAAAAATACAAACTGCTCACCAGCCGGGCCTATGACAAGAAAGATTTTCCTTTTTATTCATCAGTAAATGCTTTGTGCTTTGGAGCAAAGAGGTCTGAGAGATCTCTCTGCTAAAGCCAGGAAAGTCCACGTTATCACAGTGTGTAGCACAAAGCTAACCCAAAAGTCTTAGAAGGTCAAGAGTTAGGTTTAAGCTGCTGTACTTTTTCCTGCAGCATTATTTTCCATTTCATCTGCAATTGTAGTGCTGCTCTCTCTCAAGGCAGTGGTAATCAGTGCATTACTTGAACAAAACCTGAACTTACTATTAAAGACAGCTGTGTGGCCAAAAAAGAAACAGCCCAAAATCAGATTATTTTTAAAACTCAGAAGAAACCATAGAAAAAAATGACTTGGGATGAGTCAGAGTACGAAAACAATAGATAAGGGTCTGAATGCTCTCTCTCCCTTAAGTTTGCTGCCATCTGGTAGAATTATGCCATTTCTCCATGTTATGTAAAGAGATTACTGCCCTCACAGCATTAAGAGTCTGAGCTCCTAATTTTTAGATTCAAAGTCAGGCTCATGTTATGAAGCTGAAACCAGAAAAGTGTGGAGACCTTGGCCTCTGTGGGGTTTTTTGTAGGCTCATCTCTGTTACAGGGAAGTTTAAAGACTAATTGCAAAGAAGAGAAGGGGAGGGACTGGTGTGCATGCCTTTTACTTCTCTTCACTAACCAAGTCAGATGTAGGAAATCCCAAACAAGCTATAGCAGCCCTTCCTCTGTCACTAATGGACTGTGGTGCCAAGAACGTGACGACACAGTAATTCATGATGGTTAGGAAATATGATGGATAGAGGAGCAAAGGAAGCTCCCCCAAACTCCCACAGCAAACCACAAGCAAACCTGCGAGGATTTCTTGAACTTCAGCACCAAACTGCTGTCTTAACTTGATTATATAACTTAACTAGATTATGCAACACTAAAATTCAGAAGTTAGTCTGCTCTTTAATGTACGAGATAATGAAAAGAAAGTATAAAAGCAGAGCTACAGCCGCATCATTGTACAGTGGGAAAAATACTGGCTGGCTAATTCTGTTCTTGGCAGTGGATGACTATAGGACAGTGCCCTCTGCTTATTTTTCAAGGCCTTTCGGGTAGTTACCACACAACAGGCATCAGTTGCTCGATTTTCAGGAGTGGGCAGCATGCATCATTTTATCAAAGGTATGTGCTTTGGAGCCACAGCTGGAGGAGAGACTGTAGACCTTTAGGGACCTCAAGCAGGTCTCTAAATTGAAGGCTACACTAGATCCAAGTAAAAAAAACACAAAGCAATTTACATGTGATTGTAACCCATCTGCATAAAATGCAGTTGTTTCACTGCTATTTGGCAGGCTTAAGCTTCAACAAGTCCTTTACTTTGCACTTTCAAAATTACTCTTTTGCATTTCTCATTTTCTCACCCTTGTCTCCCTGGAGCCTTCAGTGTCAGAGGATCAAAGGATTATTTGGGTTACCCAGCTGCACGGGTGTTGGAAGACTATGCTGGGACCTTGTTTCCCTGAGCTTCTAAGAGGTCTTGTATTTGGAGTTGAAACACAACTGTATTATCTGAATAACCAGGGCTTCCCTGCATTCAGAAAACCTATTCTTACAGAAGATACGAGGACTTAATCCACTCAGTTTTGCTCCCTAAAGATTCAACCAAAGTTTATCCAGTGCTGGCTTGTCTGAAGGCATTCAGAAATTGCCACAAAACCTCCTTTGGAGCAGCAGCTAAAGCGGCCGGGTGATTACAATGGATGAGCTCATGCTTTTCCTTGTAACAAGCACGGCTTTGTTCAGGGCTCTGGGGATGGGAGCCATGAATGGCAGAGAATACACAAAGTATTGGGGTCAGATGGTGCAGGAGTAAGAACTCAAATTGTTTTCCGTGGTGGGCTGGTTAGGAAGGTTTAAAAACAGGTTTTACAAACATGCTGGGCAGGAGGGGAGGGTTTTGTACAGGAATCATTCAACCACTCTCTCTTCTGCTGCTGAGTAGTATTTCCCATGCACTATACAGCCTGGTCGCTCTCCCATTGATGCCAGTTACAAAATTCTGGCTTCAAGCAGCAGATTTTATAGTCTGCAGTGCTGTTCTGCAGTGCTAACCATGAGCTCTTTAATTTCACCCTTCAATTACCATAACTACATTTTTTCTAATAGAAGCAGTAGTGTAGGACCAACACACTAATAATAAACTACTGCTTGCATATCAAAGTACAGACACTCTAGTGGAAAAAAATCAAATCGAGGAACTAATCAGGAAGGCATTTTAAACATTATGTTTTTATTTAGAGGTGTAATCCTAAAAGAAAGCTCTCAAGTGACACTCTTCCCGAGTGAAACCTCATGCAGAACAATACCAGCGACTGCATATACTGTTAAATGGCTGAAAAGGTTAAGAAGGGATTTATGTGAAGAACCTGGAGATCATTGATTCAGGTTCCTATTTTGAGACCAGCTTGATGGTAGGAGATTAAGACAAAGACAGATGCAAATTCAGAACAGATGCCATGCTATGCTAGTTTACTACAGAGAACAAATAGTGGAATTATTCTGCTTCGGCAAAAATATTCAGCCACATAACAAATGTTTAGATAAAGAATGTTAAGAAAACATGGAGTTGTGTACTTCTCTCCCCAGGAGTCCTGTGTTTTTAAACAATGCAATAAATATAGCTGGATGATTAATTTTGCAGAAATAAAGTAAGGGTGTTAACCTGAAATGAATCACAGCTCGTGAAGTTTATGTCATATTATTGAATTGAAGGAATTTCCTTCAGCCCAGGAACATTTTGCGACCTCTCTGCTGAACAGCATGATCAGAGTGCCACCTCATGGCTAATCCTTGCTTTCTTCTCACCCAGCTGACTTCAAAATGTAATAGGGCCATTCATGATTGCATCACTGTTTTCCTAAGCTACAAGAAAAAGTTTCTGCTTAAATTATAAATGCTTATTTGCTCAGGGAAGGGGTATCTTTGGTGTTACATTCTTACCCCCTATTGTCAGTTTGATGGACTGATCTACTCTGGATCTTCAGTGGGTGTACTTGGGGAACCCACTGTGGCACTCGAGGGGGCTTCATGGGTCAGGGATTGACCTGAGATGAGGGAACCACACCGTCTGATCTGGGAGATCATCCACAGCCCCAGGTCATTTCCAGATAGGATGGAGTCAGCTCCAAGCTTCAGAGAGCCAGAAGCATACGAATTTAAAAAGACACCTCAAAATCCACGTTTTGTGAATTAAGCCACTCTCAGTTAATACTCCATTTTGCCTTCAAAATTACCCCATGTTTGGAAATGAGGGTGGTTCTTTCTGGGAGTACATGCTGGATGAGCTCAGTAGCATCTACTGAGCTGCAGCCTTGATCCAATTCCTCTTTACTGACACTGCAGAGAAAATACATGAATTTTGCTTGATCTCTGCCAAGACAGCAAAAGCACTCCAAGCAGGAGTCAGACACGATTGTCCTTGAATGCTTCATCCACCCTGCTGGAAACAGACATGCTCCCATCTTCCCTTGCACTCACCTGCAGGTTTTGACAGAGGTGAAGGAGAGCATTCACTCTTCCCCACTGAGGACAGCAGGAGTGGACTTGCTTTGTAACAGAGGGGATGTCCAGGTCCCCTTCCAGACAGAGGCACAATTCAACTGACTTCTATAAAAAAAGGATTTCATTCTGTTTGATACCCACTTTTCATGTAGTGGGGTTCCACTTTGCCACCTTCATTGGCCAGTGTCAGCTAAAGACATAATGCAGTCTGGGGCTTGACTTTCTAGCTGGAGCAAGCAATCTCAGAACAGCTGCAGAGACTGTTCAAGCTGCCAGAATATAAAATGATAGAAATATTCATAGAATCACAGAATCATAGAATGGTTTGGGTTGTGAAGCACCTTAAAATCATTAAGTTCCAGCCCCCCTGCCATGGGCAGGAACGCTTCACACTAGACCATGTCACCCAAGGCTCTGTCCAACCTGGCCTTCAACACTGCCAGAGATGGAGCATTTACCACTTCTTTGGGCAACCCATTCCAGGGCCTCACCACCCTTACAGTAAGGAACTTCTTCCTTATATCTAACCTGAACTTCCCCTGTTTAAATTTAAACCCATTTCCTCTTGTTCTATCATGACAGTCCCTGACAAAGAGTCCCTCTCTGGCATCTTTGTAGCCCCCCCTTCAGATACTGTAAGGCTGCTCTGAGGTCTCCACGCAGCCTTCTCTTCTCCAGGCTGAACAGCCACAACATTCTCAGCCTGTGTTTGTATTGCTTTGTGTTCTTATGAGTCTCTAGCTCTCAAGAAAAACTGCAGGCAATACATACATACAAGTCATGGTTTTATCTTTACCGAAGGAACCAAGAAAGAAGCTCAACATTATTTTATAAATACCTATATTTAGTCTTTAAACAGTGTCTCTCATTCCTCTCCTAGGGTATGAAGCTCATAAGAATTCAGAATAAGTATTCATTATGGTACTCTTTGTAGGAAAGGACAATCATCAAGGATAATCTCACTTTTTAAGGTTCCTTGGGGAGTAAAACACAAATCCCTTCAGAATCTCATACTCTCTACAGAACAAACAGAAGACGCAGCATTCTTACAAGCCAGGTATGTCAGAGGAAGACAGATGTCCAAGCTGACAGATACATAACAAAACAATATTTCACAATGACAGTAGTGAGACCCTGGAGCACAGGCCCAGAAAGAGATGGACTCTCCAACCCTGGAGATACTGAAAACTCAACCGGACAGTGCCTTGAGTAATTCAATCTGTCTTCAAAGTCTGACCTGTTTGGAGCAGGAGGTCGGACTAAACGACCTAGGAGTCCCTTCCAACCTAGTTTATTCCCTGTCTCTATGATGCAGACAAGGAGAACAACATCCCACCCTTCCACTCTGGCCAGCAGTCAATGAACTTAACATTGCTTCTCTCTCCATGAGAAGGCTGCACCAACCTAGAGCTAACGAGTTGCTGATTCACCGAGCAGTCATGTCAGGCCAAGTCCTACAGCATCACCCCTGAGGAAGCTCCTCTAGCTAAAGCTGACCAACATGAGTGTGCATCATTCCACATTACAGTAAACTCCCAGAGGCCACTGCCTTTAAGCAAACACAATATTTCAAATCCAGCTGACAAAACAAAGTTTGGGGACAGTATAGCACACCCTTTCCTTATGAAAATCCCCATTAAGTAGAAGCATAGTTCTTACTCATCACACTAGCTTTCCCACACAACCTTCCTTGAACCTGTACATTAGAGCTGATCCTCTCTTCATCATCTAAAAGCAAAGTTTCTTCACTAATGTCACCTGCCAGTTCATCCAGCTGGGCCAAGCTGCAGCTCTTGTTGAGCCTGTATGGACCTTTTTTCTGCCAAACAGCATTTTGTTTCGGTTTCTTCACCAAAGCCCATCTAAGATGGGCAAAACGCGAATTTCCAGGAGACCTCCATTCACTTACAGAATGCACTCCTAAGGTTTTCTTTAGGTCAATGTTACATTTATTAGCAAAACCATTTCTGCATTGTCATTGCATCCTATGAACCTGTGGTCCTATGAACGCAATTGTATTTGCTCAGTGGATCTCTGCTGCATATCTTGACCAGTTTTGATTGGAAAATTTCTAACCTAAAACCTTTTTCTGCTCAAATTTCACTCTTTATTTGCCTGATTTTACGGCTACTTAGTTAACTGCTAGGCACTGTGGTTTGAAAACCTTGGAGATGGCCTGTGAGGGTACACTGGGACATGCCTGAAAGGACACTCAGTGTCCTCTTACAGATGATGGTTAACCTCACAGATTTCAACGTGATGGTGCAAGAGGGAGTGAGCAATCACTTCACAGCACACAGTCTTTGGCTGGGCACATGCCAAAGGCAGGGCAGGCTGGAGTGCTCCCCGACCCTGCTGATGCCGGAGGTCCCCCTTAGTGAGGTCCCTGAGAATCAGAGTAGATCAGGGCTAGCAGCATCCACTGCCAACCCTCCAAACCTCACTTGAATTACTCTCAAGCTGCCAGACATGGTTCACAGACTGAAAATCAAAGGGACTGTTGCAGTGCTCTGGTGTGACTCCTGCACACCACAAGCCTCTGCCACTAACTCTTGCAGCAGAGGACAGTTCTTTTTCCCTTGTTATATCACAGAATAATAGAATAGTTTGTGTTGGAAAGGACCTTAAGATCATCTAGTTTCAACGCCCCTGCCATGGGCAGAGACATCTCACACTAAACCATGTCACCCAAGTTACCCATATATGAGCATGTATCTGCTGGCACTCAAGCTTGCAACATGCTGCATCATGTAGAGCTACCAGCAATGAAAACAAATGGGCTGTGTGTCATGCTCAGATATTAATTAAATGGCTATTGAGTAGCCCAGCTTCCTTAGCTAGCAAAGACATTTTGGAGGTACTGGGAAATATTGACCTCCAGTAATGTGTCACCATTCTCCTTCACCCAGGTCACCAAAACATGTGGCAATGCACTGATGTATTCATATCCCCTCTGAGAAGAGCATGGCCAGCAAAGCCACCAGCTGACACCTTGTCCTTTTTCACAAATCTTTAATAGGCCCCTGGAGGCAAAGGAAGGGAGGAGATGAGCCTGCCACAGTGTGTCCTGGCATTTCTGGAGGCGCGTTCTCCCAGACACAGACTTGCTGAAGGGTTACATTTGCTCCTCATCACAGCAACATAGGAAACAAACCGGCCAGCCGAAGCAGCATGTTCTTCATACAAGTCAAAGCAAGTACCAGCCATGTGAGGACTGACTTTATAACTGATTTCCCTTCTTTCCACTGGCTTACACAAACAGCCACAAGCTGAGTCTGAAAGTCACAGCCCTGGCTTCAGTGGAGGTGCAATAGAAACAGGAGGAGATGTGTGCAGAAGCTGGTGCAGCAGGGGGAACCTGCAAAGGCAGTCACTGGCCACACGGGTATTAATGTACCCACACAAGAAGTTCATAAATTGTTTCAGCAGTCCCCTTGCTAATCCTCAATCCTGAAAAATGTGTGGATGAGTCGATAACCTGTACAAAGTGTACAAGGGCAGGAGGCATGGACAGAGTTTGTGCTCCTTCTCCAAGCATCCTAAGGGCCCCACGGAGCCCCCCCAGCCACCATGCCACCAGTGCGGGGTTGGGTCACCCGGTGGCTGGGACACAGCCCCTCCATTCCCTGCTGCTAGGGCACATGTAACTCCTGGAGCAGCTCTTCATGTCCAAAAGGGCTGTGGGAGGAGGTGGAAATATTGTAGGGCACAAAGGCTTGTGGCTGAGGGGACCAGGGTTGCAGTGGGGGGGTGGCTTGCTTGGGAGTGAATGTCACACAGCTAAACACCTTGATTAAGCTCTACTGAAAAGCAGCTGTCAGGTCTGCCACCAATTTTGCTGCTTAATTTAGGACTCCTGAGCAGTTGAGGGAATTGTCTCAAAACTGGAGGGGACGTTTCGTTAGTTGTATGCAATAAAGAATTGCTGCAAATGTTTATCTTAGGGGCTTAGGAGACAGAAAGCTCTTAGGGTAGAAAATACAGTGGATAAAAAGTGGACCTAACCTGAAGGACACAAGCCTGGACTGCCTCACGTGAAGCACAGTGCAGAAAATGCCAGTAGCAGTATTCAGGGAAACATGAATGCGGTACAGCTCAGGGCATGGAGATGAACTTTTACTTTGTGCAGAGCTGGTGTTTCTGAGCTGCCTTTTCATTGCAGAGGACAACAGGGAGGGCTGAATACCAGGGCTGCCTGCATGGAGACTGCACCCCCAGGAGGGACGGAGCTCTGGTGTCCTGGGTTGCTGGAAGCCACAGTCCCCGGGAGCATCCTCCATATCATGGGGCCACATGACATCGGCTGGCACCCATCGCTTCCTCTGCTTGTATTGAGGTTTTCTGCTCGGAAAAGAGAGCCTATGGCAGTGTCCTCTCTGCTTTCATACTCATGAATGCAGAAGTGAAAAGATAGCAGCTCTTTACTGCTATGGCTGCCACTGATGCTGTTCTTGGGAAGGGAGGCAGGGTCATGAGACTTGGTCTGCTGATTTGTTCGCTGTTGAATTTGCAAAGAATAATTAAAACCATAAAACATATAAAGCAGAGGACAGGCACTGATTTTCTTTAACTTATTCCTCAAAATAAGTAGATAAAAATATTAAATGCCTTCACATTTCAACCATGGGGAAAAATCCAAGGTCTGTTTTTCCTTCGCAACCTCACCTAGTTGAACACCAGAAGGAGAAGGTGAAGATGAGCCATTCTCTCCTGACTCGCTAGGTCTCATCTGCTTCATCTCCATCCCAGCCACACAAAGAATGCTTTGCTCTCTCTCTCTTAAATCAATCTTACCTGGCAGTCAAAGGTGCAGGTACCCAGCGTGGATACAGCTGGAGCCACAGCTAGCACAGTGAATAGTCCCATTGCTCTTAGAATTAAAATGCAGAGACCATGACATTGCAGAGGACATTCATGGAAACAAGTGGACAAGCAGTTATCTGCCAGACCATGACTGCCCACTTCCAGGCTGCTTAGAGCATCTAAGGCCAGAGCTCTAAAAAGCTCTGTGGCTATGCAGGGAATGTGGATTTCCCTCCTGAGCCCTAAGCCACAGCCATGCTGATGCCCACAGCAGGAGCATGAATGCCCCCCTCTCTCCTCAGAGGTGGAGCAAATGTTCTAAAGGAGCTTCCACCATCTTATGTCATTTTGCAGACAGAGGGCTATCAGGCCTGTCTGTCACTTGTTCTGCTTGGTCCCCAAAGCAGATCACCATTGGCAGAGAGGTGGAAAATTGCTTTTATTCAGGGAGGTTAAAAAATGTTTACTGGCAAAACCTGTGGCATTAACTACAAGAGATCAATAGCTGCTGGATTTTAATACTGCTTGAGACTAGCTAGCACAAGGATAACAGCTGCTTTTTGATTCTGAGGAAGGTCTAGAAAGAAACCATCACTCGGCTATTCAGCCAGGTGCTTTTTATTAAATGAAAAGTCACTTACTTCACAAGCAAATGCTCCTAAATTTGAATTCACCACATCAAGAGAGTATCAGGTATCTGCACTGCATACTGCAAAGAAAGTGAGAAGAATCCAGCCCTCATGCATTAAATACTGGTCTAGAGAGGGTGGGCACCAGTGGGGTAAATAATTACTGAATGCAGTATCAAGAGGAAATGAATGGTAAACAGTGCTGTGAGCGGGTACATGTGTGACAGCAGTACATCTTCTGCGGTAAGCCCTGCACAACCCTATTTTTATCACTCTTCTCTGACCCAAATACAGGCAAGCACAACACCCTGGAGCTGCCTCCACACAGCAGGGCTGGTTCCTGAATCAGCGTTCCTGTTAAAGCACCTGCACTCCTCACACCTACCAGCTTATATTCATCTTCCTGATGCCCAGGAAGTGGGCAGTTTTACAGCCTCCTGTGCAGGACAGAGGATTTACTTTGTATACTGCCGGGTCGGTGGCACAGAGGTCTGACCAGGAGGCAAGGCTTGGGGTCTCAGTGGGCCATGGGGGATGCAGTGGAGAGCAGGGACACCTCTGTGTGAATATCACAGTTGGCCAGTGTGACTTGAACTCACAGAGACAAACTGGACATCATAGTAGGCAAAGCAGCTGGGAATGAATTAATGCACAGATAAAACTCCTCCTGCAGAAATATGAGAGACTTTTGGAGAAACAGCGAGAAAGTTATTTACTGAGGAACAGCCTTGGCACATCCAGGCTGGCAAAATGTGCCGATGTGCACAGACCCCAAGGAAACCCTGTACAAACCATGCTGTGGTGGGCTGACATATAAACACAGCAGGGGACGATGCACTTTTGAAGCTAAAGGACAAAGCTGGCATAAGGATCATCGAATCATAGAATCAGCTAGGTTGGGAAAGACTTTTGAGATCATCAGGTCCAACCTTTACCCCTGCGCTGCCAAGACCACCAATAGACCATATCGCTGAGGGCCTCGTCTACATGGTTTTTGAACACTTCCAGGGACAGTGATTCCACCACTTCCCAGGGAAGCCCACCCCAATGCCTGATCACCCTCTCTGTGAAGGAATTTTTCCCAATACCCAGTCTAAATCTCCCCTGGTGCAGCTTGAGACTGTTACCTCTTGTCCTAATGAATGGTTATAAACTGGTCATCAGCAATCTTAGGCGGGACACTGTGAGACTGCAGCTAGGTGGGAAGTTTGAGAACTGGGCAGTGGGAACAAAAATAGTCCATTTGGGAGGAGGCTTGCTGAGTTTAAGAGAGGATTTGTATAAAGTGGTGTTTGCAACAGCCAGGGTCAGCAGGCAGTAACCCTCAATGCGCCAGGAGTGCAGCGCAGCTGTGTGTTTGCTCTGGTCCCTGTTAGGGCACAAGATGGTCCCTACCCTGTGGCTAACCTGTGTGCTGGGCATGAGCCCACACTGCACTCCAGATGCTGTGTGAAGGGGCTTGTCCTGGGTTCAGCAGCAGCAGTCATTTTTCTCCTTCTTGGTAGCTGGTCCAGCGCTGTGTTTTTGACTTTCGGCCTGGGAACAGTGCTGATAACACCAGTGTTTTCTGTTACTGCTTAGAACGTTTTGGTCTGACAAAGGACTTTCTGAGTCTCATGCTCTGCCAGGGAGGAAGGGAAGCCAGGAGGAAGCAGAGACAGGACACCTGACCCAAACTCACCAAAGAGGTATTCCATACCACAGCACATCATGCCCAGGATGGAAAAACAGAGGGCAGAGACCCAGAAGGGTGGGGGTGCACTGCTTGGTCAGGCTGGGTATAGGTGGTGAGTGATTGTATTCTTTTCCTTTGTCTTTCTCTTGTATTATTATTGGTGGTAGCAGTAGTGGTTTGTGTTATACTTTAGTTACTAAACTGTTCTTATCTCAACCTGTGGGAGTTGCATTCTTTCGATTTTCCTCCTCGTCCCCCCGGGACTGGGGGAAGAAAGAGAGGGGAGTGAGTGAACGAACTGTATGAAGGGCTTAAACCACGACAGGATGCACTCACATCTGGCAGCTGTGGAGCTGTTTGCCGTAGATAGAGGAGCTGGAAGGGCGCCCTGGGTGTGGCCCACTGCCTATCAGATAGACCGAGAGCCTGAAATTGCCTTAATTTTCTTAACCTGCTATAAAAATAAGATGGAAAGCAATTCTTGGAAGTGCTGCCCTTCTCCACATGCCAAACGAGCAGGAGTGGAAGAATGAAACTCCCAGATGAGCATGTTGGACTTCACAAGTGCACATCAAGCAGAAACTCAGGACATTCTATGTTCCACTGCTATTCTGGCCATGGTTATATATATTTGTTGCTGTTGTTGAAAGGTAAATCTTTTTTACTGTTTTATCATCAGGTTGGGGTGTTATCAACCAGTCAGAGCTGGCTTAAGTTGGGTCTTCATGTCATGTATACCCTGAAGTAAAAGCTCATGACCCAGAGAGTGTTTGTCCTTCTAAGCAAATTGCAATGCAGTTGACATCTTGCCTTTCGTGCTGTCTCCTGTGCATGGGTTTGCACGTATAAATGACTTTGCTGGCTGAAATAACAGAGTTTGCATTTCTGCAGCCAGAAACAACTGAGAAACAAAAAACCAAAAACAAAACCGCAAACAGCTGGCTAAGCATTAGCCCCATGATATTTTTTGAGAGGAATTCTATTAACTTCAACTTCCTCCTGTTCACTGAGCTTTTCAGTGCTTCTCCTACCATTTACATTTGTGAAGGGCTTTAAAAAACACCTTACATGCCAGCACTTATGCTGATGAGTTCTTACATAAGAAATCCACTCGGTCTGAAAAATGCAAACATGCGCCTCTATTTCCATTTTATGGTTTCACCTTTTGCAAAATCACAACTTTTTCTTCCCTCAGCACTCGATGAAAGCAGCTGCAGTGTCGCGTCTGAGCAGTTTATCAGACACCTCACATCTTCAGGAATTTTACACCAGCGGCTGAAGACTTATCAGCACCCTATAAACATCTGCCAGTGCTTTCTTGGTGCTGTGAGGAGGCAGGCAGTCCTATCCCTCTGCACAGACCAGGCCACTTAGAGTGGGGAGGGGCTCAAGGTTTTGCAAGGCTGCATTCCTGATAGCTTTGGAGAACCATGTGTTGTGAGATGGAAGTTAGAGCTGGGTTCTCTAGCTAAATGACGAAGCTGAATCCTGCTCCCTGCAAATCCACAGGCAATAATCGCTCTGACTTCCTGTGCTGCCAAAATGCCTCTAAAATACATGTATTTTAATTGTTCTGCCAGCTGTTTTATGAAAAGGTGAAGTCAACAAAAAAGTCAAAGCCTTGCTGCTTTCAGTTGGAAAAGTTACAAGGCAGGTTAGCAATAAAACCCCTCATGAAAGCTGAGGAATGGTGTCTCCTATTCTGCACCCCATGACAATACAGCAGCCGTGAAGTACTGCAGCTTATTTTGGGAAGTGTGTCATGCACTCCAGTTATATATAGAAAACAGCAGATTAAGTGGTGCCACTGTTTCTTTCACGACTCTCAGGAGATTTAGGGGACCAGGTACAAGTCTGGCACCCAAGCACAGTGGGATGTCAGACGAAATGGGTAAGAAGAGAAGAAATGGAATGGCTCAGACCCTGCAAGGCAGCAGCCATGCATGGGAGACAGCGACAATCTGGAGCAGCACACAGAAATAGAAAACTTGTACTGTCCCTCCCCCTTCCTTCCCAAATGAAACCTACTTCCATCAAACCGCAGTAACACTGCAACTAGGGGAGCATGTGGCTCCGTGCTTCACAGCAGAACCATCCTGATGAGACTAAAAGTCACAGCAAGTATCAAATCAGAAAGAAAATCAAGAAGCGGCACAAGACAGTGCAAAGTGTTGGCAAAGGTGGGTTTTCCACCCGCAATGAGAAGAGACAATCTGCAGCAGAGAGTGATCTGCCTTGAAGGAAAGAACAATGGTCAATAGATGCTCCCAACATGCCCAGCAGCTCATACAATGGCTGCAACTATCCAAGTGCCTGCTGCAAAGAAATGAAGCGTTTAACCCTTTGACACGAGGAAAGAGGTAACTTTCATCCTCAAGTTGCACAAATGTCTGGGGTTGCCTTGTACAGTGCATTGACTGTTTTCTCCAGGTGGTCTGATGGCCTGGCGTCCCCACGGGAGGTGGGGACCTGAAAAGGAAGGAGCTTCTCTGTAACGGGTGACTTTATCTGAGGGAAAGGCTGAGTTTAAGCAAAGGTGAGAAGTCACAAGTAGGGATTGTGGTGCAGGTGTTTGTATGGAAGGGTGTTTATCTCACAGAAGGTCTTTGGAAGGAGCAAAGCTAACCTCTCGGTCTTTACGTTTTCAAAGCATATTAAAAAAAGGTTCAGTGATCTGCAAACTGCTTTACACCTGGGAAGGTAGCTCTGCTGTTGGCTGTGGTAGCTTATCTTCACAGTACTTCCATTCACATGCACCCAGAGTTGGAGCTGATGTGGGCCGCTGAAGTCAGGCTGGAAACTCCAGTTCAGATCGTGGGTTCAGACTGTGACAGGAACTCTAGTCATGCACAGCCATATATCTACCCTACTCCCCAGTGTCCCTGGTCTTACTCCTCACTGTGCTGGGTATTGAACCAAGACACAGAAAGATCTGATCATTAACCCAGGAACCAGCAATTCAAGGCCCAGATATCAAAACAAGGTTTTCTCAGGCCTGTGGTAGTGATTGCCACCCACATCTATCTTCTTATTTTGAAATATCATCCCCTTCCAAGCTAAAACACTGATCAGAAATACAGAGTACAGAGAAAGCTTTGCCTGAAAACACAGCCTGGTAATCACTAATATAAGTGATGCAATGCACTGTCTACCTTAATCCAGATTATGTGGAAGAGAGTGTATTCATTGTCAATGAGCTACACAAGCCTATAAAACCCCAGAGAAAGAGTGCTTTATATTGTATGAGAACTCTAGCATGCTATAAAGCAGAAGGCACTCCTATGTTCAGCAGTTGAGCGTGTAAAACTAAGAAAGGGTGTGGGAACTGGGAGAAGGCTGAGCAACATATAAAGAACAAGGATTTTCACATGTTTGTAGTTAATATGGAGGTATTTTTAAGGGTCCTGTTAGAGGTCTCTGAGCAGTACTTTGTCTTCAGAAAATGTTTGGAAACAATCCCTGAATGAGGCCTCTTTTGGAAGTTTCAGGTCAAGTAGCTGAAATATGCCTCCTCCTCCAGTTGAATACCTCCCCTCCAGTTGCCAAACCTGGTAATTCAGAGAAGAATAGTTTCCATCTGATTCCTTTCTGCCTGATGAGCTTTCAGAAGATCACAGGATCATAATGGCAACAGGGAAGGGTCTGGGAGTTGCAGACTTTTCAAGCACCCACATAAGTTAGTGGTACATTGGGATGCCTGGCTGGGCAGGAGCCTGTCACCTCCATTCATGTGAGGCAGCAGGCACAGCTCCAGGGCACAACTGGAGCAGTCCTCTTGGGGGCTCATTGGCAGTTTGCACAGCCTTGGTCAGTGAATCAGAGATGGTGGCAACCAGCCGTGGCTGGCATGTGGAGCCATGGCACAGCAAATACATGTTCTCGCCCTAGCTGCAGGCAGGCCAAAGGCAGAAGCCAGTGGTGTGAGTCCTGCACTTGATGTGTGAAATCAGACAGGCCCAGGCTTATACAGGATCATATGCTGAGCATGGGCCAACTGCGTGATGCTGTTGCAAGGAAGATGTTCTTGGCTGTGTGTATAGGGCTGTAATAGCTAAAATATGAGAGGCAATTATGCCATGTTACTAATTGCTAATGACTCCCCAACTGTAGTCCTGTGTCCATTTTTGGGAATAGTATTTTAAGAAATAGGCCTACGGTGAATGTCTATGGGAGAGTCACCTCAGCAACCGGAATTTAAATAACATGTGATGTTATTCCGTCATGGAATACTGAAGCTGTTTGGGTGCTTAATCCATAAAAACAAATGCTAAAAAAGGGGCTAAAGGAGGAAACAGCTATTTTCTGTGAATAATGAGGGATTAGTTATTTATTACTAATGATTGCCGAATAACTCTCCAGATTCATGGGGACAGAGTAAGAATAAAAACAAAAAATCAGTATTTAAATCTTGAGATGAAGAGTTAAGCTGCTAGGAAAAACTTCCTGGCTATAGAAGTAGTAAAGACCTAGAACAGACTACCTGCAGAGGATGCGGATTCTTTTAGAAGGTTACACAAACATTTGTCACTCATGATCTGTTGATATTAATCCTCTCTTAATGCAAAGGTTTTCATGAGATGATCTCCTTAGGTCTCTCCCAAGCTGTCTACCAGACACTAGTCACAGCTTTCTGTGATTTTTCTCTGTAAGAATTTAACAGAACTTTATAGCTACTCTGAAGTAGATGGCACATTTATTTCCAAAGAAGATTAAGCTAAATAGAAATATGTGACATGTACTCACATAGCCAAAGACCTAAGAATGAAGACACTCAAGACCCCAAAGTTATCTTTGGGGTAATCAAGTCAAGGCAACATGTCATATAGCTTCCTTCAGAAATTGTCTCTTCTTCTCTTTTCCAGCCTGGCTAATTTCTATCCATTTGTATTTCTACCCACACCATCCATTAGCTTAAGTAATTGCTTTTTCATCTTTGATACTTACCCTACTATTTAGAGAGAGCAATCTTATGTTTTTTTCTCTGCTTTCATATTTAACTACAAAACTGAGCTCTTTCAATGCCTTCTACTAAAGCAGTTCCTCTATTCTTCTGGGCTCTTTTGCTAGTAATGGCTACCTCTTGTAGTCATTAAGCTTCCCTGAGGGCAAATAGCCAAAAGTTCCCATGATATTTCAAAGGGGGTTTCCCTGCTGCTCTATGCAGTGACAATAGTGCTTCCCTTTCTGTACTGGAGATATAATCTCTGGTGCATTGTAGGAACGCCTTCATCTTCTTCATGGCCATACCATAGGGATAGCTGTGCAGAAATACTCAGAAAGCTTTCCATGAGGTAGTGCCAAAACTGAAAGCAATACTACAGTGACCACTCAGATTTCCACATGAAGTTCTATGCAGCTTCTGAGTCAAGATCAATTGGCCTTACATTAAATATAACAATTGCATCTGCTGGTCTTCAGTCATATAGCATTATCCTACATTGCATCACCCCATAGTAAGCAAGTGGGAATGCAATTTCATCATGAAATGGTGGATGTGCTGGTGTGTGGCTGGTTTTGTATCATATGATTAGAAATTGCACGGTTACTCAAAGTCCAGACCTTTTCCATGCTCCTGTGCTTGAGATGCTCTTCAGCTGACTGTGCTGAATGGCTTTCTGAATTTATAGATGTACAGGAATGCAGCCTTATGAGCTGAGATCAAAACCGAATTTTCCACGGTTTACCCTTGTGTTGACTCAATTGCTGGTTATTTTCTACTACCAACACTTCAGTGATCCCTTAACAGCTTAGCAAACCCTGTCTAAAACATTGTCATCTTTGATTATTGTCATCCTTGATTATTTGGACTCACTGACTGGGGCCCTGACCCCAACCTGCCAGCTGAGTTCCCAGCTTAACCTCAGACCTGCCTTATCACCAGACTTGTCTGGCCTGCTGTCACAGTGGCTCCTGGCACCCTATGCTGTTCTCCATCTTGTCTCCTATCTCTTTCCATCAACTGAGTATATCAGCAGTATTAGTATATTTTAGCCACCTTGTTGGCTGTTCTTGTACCTTCTCCTGTTTTCTTATTTGTTATTACAACCTCCTAATGTCCTCTTCTTCTGCACAAGGAATGAAGCTCATAAAAATCCTCCCAGCTGCCTTGTATCTTAAGTGGTTTCTTCACAACTACCAGAGCCTTGGTCCCAGAGATCCATGATACAGCAGCTCATATATATATGTGTATGTACATATATATATGTGCATATGTATATGTACATATATAGCTTATACTATTCTATAATTCTATGATTCTATGATTCTATATGGAGTGCATGTGTTTTTTCAGGGTCTCCAGGTCTTACCAAGTGAGTAAAATTGATCTTGGCCAGAGAACTCAACAAACAAATGCATCCTGAATGTAATCTGTAACATTTCCACCAGGACAAAGAAATAACTCAGCCATTGGTGAAGTGGTAGAAACTGTCCACGAAAGAATTACTTACTTGGGAAGCAGCTTGAGCTTAGGAAGAACAAGATGGACCAGAAACAGAAATGATGAAATTTGCCACAAAACTGAATTAAAGGATTATAATGAAAGAGACAAAATAGAATAGCTGTGTAGAAATAAAAGAGACAATAAATTGGCTTCTGCTCTGAGAAAAGGAATGCTGAGAAATGCTGCAAAGCACTGAGCTGGAATGAGGCTGCTCTCAGGCTTCCCAAAGCAGCTGCTGGCTTCACTGCATTTCAGTAATCTTCAGGGTGTTTTGAGATTATTTGCCATCATTGCTATAAACTTCGTTAAACTTTTCAGAAAGCCACCTTACAACTCGTGTTCTGCAGGCTTCCAGTGATCCCTGGCATACTCTTAGAAGCTCCCAAAGGAAACAGTTGTCAGTAGATCTTAATTTGCATGTGTAATTTTTGGAGTTTATGCTTCAAAGAAAGTTGGAAATCACAGCACACACACCATATGAATGTTCGCTTATGTATATATGTTCAGGAAGATGTTTTGTAGGTGATTAGGTATTTTTCATGAGAATTTAGTACTCCTAATACTCCTAGTACCCCTAATAATTCAAATTTGAAAGGACATCCAACCATTATAGCAATGTAAATCATCCTTCCACAATACGCGCACTCTTCACAAGCAGTCTCCTGTTTCAAATGCTGATTTCAAAGACCTTTGCCATGAATCGGGGTGGACTCTCCCTGGGGCAGCTTTTATTCTAATTCGGATACTATTGCACTTGCTGAAATAAACTCATACTTCCCGCCCAGTGAGATGATCAGTGATAGCTTCTGGTCGAAAAACCACTCCCATGTGGCTCCTTCAAACAACAACACACGTGCTGCTGATGCAAAAAACCTAGTGAAGTCTGGAAATGTTTCCGATCCCTTTCTGTGGGTCACTCAAAATTATTGGTTGCTAGAATATCCAAACAGCAAAGCAAGCTGGGCATGAAGGTGATGCCACAAAGAAAGCACTAAAAATACATAGCTCTGGTTTTTACAATTGCACTGCTACAGATTTGTGATACTCACCTTTTTAGGCTCCCTTTAAACAATGCATCAAACAAGGCACTTACACGGGCTCCTAGTTCAGATTGGAAGTATCTAGCCTTAGATACACTTGGAGCTGGAAAAACTCCTGAAAAAACGAGAAAAGTACCACTGTGAATTTCCTTTCGATTCAAAGAGTAGACATTTTCAAAGGAGCTCAGCCTGTTTGGGTGTATTTGCTTGGTAGCCAAGCAAAACAGGAGCTGAGAGGCAATTCAGCTGTGGTCTATAAATATACTCTAGACTACACACTAGGGGAGGAAAAAAGCTTCTCATAAATATGGCTATGCTGGAAATTAGAAGGTAACTCAATCCTGACAGCAACAATGGTTTGGAGCAACTTTTCGCAGGTGGAATGAGGCAAAGCCATTTTAAGTGGTGGCTTGATTAGCTGCAAGGGTGATCTTGTGCTTGTCTGTGACAAGAAATGACAGGGTGCGTGGGTCTATGGATGGGCTCCTTTTCAAAACATGGCCTTACTTGTCACAGTGGGAACTTTGGGCTGCTGCGAATTCTGGAAAATCTGGCTTTTACTAGAAAGCGAGGAGAGTGAGCGTCTGGAGTGTCTGAAAGTGAGGAGAGGCCATTTATTAATATTCATAGCCGACAGCGCTCTTCAAACCTCCTTTTCATGTGGTATTAATATGAGGCACCTGAAAGGTAAGAAATAGGCATTTGATCATACACTGATTTGAATAAAACAATGTTACAAAGAATTAAAAAAAAAAACACCTAAGAAATTTAGCCTAAAATTATCTCTTTACACAGACTTGCTAACAGTCATTATACTATTCCTTCCAATTACCAGTTTGTTACCTTCACGCTGCACGCTATCTTCTGCAAGACAGGCTGATATTCCAATAGTGTGCTAAGTGTTTCCATGATCAGAGATTTCAGAGAGAATGAGGGAAATTATGGCATCTCTAGAGACGGGCAGCATTGTCTTGCCCAAGGGCACACCAGGGTAACCCCCATCAGCTAGTGGTTGGATAGTGGCCCGGAGAAGTGCTTCGCGTGACTTAGGGTAGAAAACAATGTTGATCTGAAGGGTGTAGACTAGGTATAATGCAACAAGACAAAAGGGAGCTTTGCTTTGCTTTTTCTTATGCTATAAAACTGACAGAAGTCAGTCAACCAACCACCTCTGTTTTCCTCCAGCCTTCCTTGTTTCTCGTCTTCTTTGAGGTTTTCATTTGACTTACAGACTTCCAGGAGATCACAATCATAGATTTGGATTTGGGTTTCTGTTTTGGAGTTGATACAACTGGGGAGCTAAATAAGACAGGGCCTTATTAAGGACATTGCACCGCACCATCGTATTTCTTCCCTCATGAGATACTTCTGATTAGCTGCCTGAAATACAAGTTTCACGAGGAACTCCTGTGACACAGAAGTTTGTCTGGCTATACTAATTGAGAAGAAATGGCCCTATTAAGAAACTCGTTGCACTTTTCCATTTCTAATGGCAAACTCTGCTACAATTTATGTCCTGTAGGAAGAGTTTTCAAATTTTGAAATGGTCCTCATTATTTTTGGAGTGACAAGCAGAGCAACTCATGCATTCATCTGTATAGAAGTCCCCAGAATGAAATACTGTAGAAAGGATACGCAAAGCCTTCAACAAAAGCACGCCTCATCCTCAGCTTCTTCAGTTAACAACCAGCTTTCAAATGACATCTATATGCCTACTAATATAATTGAAAGCATTATGTAAGTAATTGTTTCAGGTAGCAAACCAGAAGGACATCCAGGCCAGCCAACAACTAGTACATGCCCCACTCAGGGGCTCAGGAAAAGTTTTGAACAAAATTTCTCAGCTTCATCTAAAACAGAAAGCCTGGCAGTATTTCAGGGAATATCCCTCCAAAAATCCACTTTTTCAGTGAAAACTCATAAGCAACAGGAGAACAGGCACAGAGCGCACTCAAAACACCAGCTCTGAACATCTGATCATGTCTCTGCTAGCAGCTTCCTCTAGCAGGAATGTTTCCCCAGATCCTGCAATTTCAATGTCTCTTGCTGGCACCCAGCTTAAACCCCCAGGCCTTTGCCATGAGTTCAGGACTAAAGTCCTTCTACTCCTTCAAGTTCTCAGCTGAGAATTCTCCAAAGGAGAGGATACACCTATATGGAAATACAGTTTTTCCAGTTAAACCATTTCAGGCACCAAAATCTGCCTGGCCCAAACACACACACCATTTTTAGCAAGGCAAATTCTCTCCTTTGACAAGTAAACAGCCGATCAGGACAAACAAGTCAGCAGCGAGCTGAGCAACATCTAGGGCTATTGCCCAGATGATTTACTGGCCTTTGAATAATATATTTACTTCAAATAAGCCCAACTGTTAAAACGGAGAAGACACGGTGAACTTGTTACCTATAAGAACATTCCACCTCTATAAACCATATTCTTATCCAATGTCTGTAGAGTAGAAGTAAAACTTTTCCAGGTTGTATACAGTACTTCAACATGATCCCTTGCGCTTTGTATTACAATAACACTTACTATGTAACACAGAATAGCAACTGAAAAGCACTGGTTTATTTTTTGTACATGATTCACTTCTATTTCCTCCATCATAGCCCATTACTAAAGCAGCAAATTCCTACTTGTCTGTAGGAGTTGGTAGTGCCACCTTCTTTCCTCTTCAGAGACTTAACTAATGACTGGCTGCTACTGAAAATCTTAACATTTGCTCTCTAATGCATGGCTGCATGACCAACCCATTCATTTTGCAGTCGCTCTGGCCCACATGTCCTTCTACAATCCAGCTCAAACCCACAGAACACTCCCTCCTCCACTTTCGTTAAGTTTGTTTTCCCGCATTTTATTGGATTCAATCATCTCTTAGGAGTTGGCCAAGCAGCAGAAACTGCACAAAGCCAGCAGCTTTCTGGGCAGAAATAGAATGTCTGATTTCCATAAGCAGTGAGCTGATAACTTGGCTCAGTGCATCCTGAGAAAACATACTGAGCCATGGGAATAATCATGTGAACATGCCTCATCTACAGTTTAAAATCAGATTAGTTTACCTCCTACTAAGAATTCCTTAATCCACATTGATTTTGGACATGAAGAGAATTTCTATCAACAGTTTTGCAAGCTCATCTGTTAAGGCAGCAGCCTTCAACAGAAAAGTGGCAGCATCTTGAAAGAGCCACAAGCACCTTTGCAGTGATCATCCAACTGAAGGCCAGGAGTATGCAAAGCTATTGCTGAGGAAGGAACACAACCAATGACTGATGTAATGATTGTAACGCAAGGTTGAATGCAGAGAAAACCAAAAAGGTACCAGATTTAGCAAGTACAGTTACGAGTGGTTTCCACACGAAGAACTTTATTTTCATAAATACAGCAGTGGAAAAGCAACTTCTAAAGAAGGGGGGGGGGGGAAATAACTCTATGTCCAGATGTTTAATAAAAACACTTTCTCCAAGACAAAAATCATTTACATTCTGATAACTCACATTCAAAAATAAATAGAGAAAGGCTGCAGGGCATAACATTCAAATGAATAACTAGTAAAAGGTAGTAATGTATTTTTATTAATAATCAAGAATATAACACTGCAATATTTAATCTTGAATTTGTACATACAAATGCCATATCCTACACAGCAATAAATCAAGATATACACACCATAAGGAACACGTTCACTAACTCCTGTTAAATTGAAAAAGTAGAAATCGTATTTAACAAAAACCTCCTCCAAGCTGGTAACAGAAAACCCACTTTGAGCAGTAAACAACGAAAATAAACACTGAAATAACTCAAGAAAACTAATTTTGAAAGAAAAAAAATTATCAAATAGGAAAAATGATATAGGATTACCTCTCCCCCAAATAGCCAATCATTTATTTTGCTCTAAGGTAGGTAACATAGCACACACAAAAGTTAACTGTATTTCAGTACAGTACTAAAATGCAGGCTCCTGCAATTTGGTCCATTTGCATGTTGGTGATTATTTTAGCCTGCCACAAAAGCAAGGAAAGTTGTGTCCCTCAATCTTTGGGTAAAAACCAGAGAAATTACATTCTTCAGCACAAAAGCAAGATTTTGGGAAATGTGTGCATTTTTTTTTCTTGTTAAGCATACTTAGTTTATTACTTTCATTCACAAAAAAGCTGTGAATTAATCCCATTCCAGATGAGGATTTTACCTTAAAATTTAAATAGTCAATTTATGAGACCAGAGGACACTGGAAAAAAGCTTAATCCACATAATATCTTGGTACTGAACTCAGTCAAAATTGCACTTATCTCACACATTCGCCTTCTTAGAGACACAGGTGTAACAATTCATTCAGAAAAGCTAAGACGAAAATGTAAAATAGAACAGATGAAAACTACACTTACTCATTTTTACCTAAGAGGTTCAAACATTTATAAAGCTACACATAAGCTCCAAAGAACATGGACACTAATAAATCGTTAAACAAACTACAAGTAACCACTGCAGACCTGACAGTAATACTAAAGAAAAAATTGGTAATACCATTACGCTATCGAATTCTTGTATTTCCTAAAAATGTAAATGCAAATCAGAAGTTACAGTTCAAATGTGTAGAAAGCTTGAAATGAGTATTCAGGTGCATACCATTATTAATATTCTGTGTTAGCCACAATATATAAATATATTGGAATTTTAACTAGGGGAAAAAGAAATTTTTTTGAGGTAAGGAAAGAGAAATTTAACAGGGTTGTATCTCTGAAGGAACTCAGAGTGTCCTGGGTCACTCGCTGAAGCAAAGAGTTATGGGAAGATATGTTCTGCAGCAGAGCAGGGGCTTGCAATGGACAGGGGCATTCAGTGGGGTTTTCCTGAGCCAGGGAACCCCATGGAGCACTGAGAGCCACCCGCTCACAAAAGAGAGGCCAGAAGTAATGGCTCCTCCAACTCCCACAAAGGGCAGCCCCAGGGAGTGTGGTGACCAGAGCACGGCACAGCAGTTCATGCATTCCACATAGGTCAGGGCAGACATCCTACCTGACCTTCAAGGCAGAATGGTGGGCACATGTCGGAAAGCATAAGCGGCAGCCCCACTTGGGGGACCTGTACTATCTACACCAGTCGGTGGTGGCTGAAGCCTTTACTCATATGGAGCAGCTGTGGGGAGAGGCTGCAGTGCAGACCTCAGTCTGCAAGAGGTGCCTACACCCTTCTCCTGGGGCAGGAACAGGCAGCAGGCCAAACGTGGACCTGCTCAGGGGAGTCCAGAGGAGGGCACAGAGATGATTAGAGAGCTGGAGTACTTCTCCTATGAAGACAGGCTGAGACAGATAGGGTTGTTCAGTCTGGAGAAGAGAGGGCTCCCAGGACAAATTCTATCAGCCTTTCAGTACCTAAAGAGGGACTACAAGAAAGCTGGAGAGGGACCTTTTATGAAGGCATGTATTGATAGGACAAGGGGGAATGGCTTTAAGCTGACAGAGGGAAGATTTAGATTAGATATTAGGAAGAAATTTTTCAGGATGAGGGTGGTGAGACACTGGAACTGGGTGCCCAGAGCAGCTGTAGATGCCCCAATCCTGGAAGTGTTCAAGGCCAGGGTGAATTGGGCTTTGAGCAATCTGGTCTAGTGGAAGGTGTCCCTGCCCATGGCAGGGGGATGGCACTAGATGATCCTGAAGGTCCCTTCCAACCCAAACCAGTCTGTGATCCTACAACAAACATTCTGTGATTGCCTAGTTGTGCCTTAGGCACTGTACTCAACTGAAAAAAAAACGCCAGTTTATGCCAGTTTCGGTAAGCAAATTGGCAAAGCAATCCCCTGTACAATCACAAACCAAATATATTCACACTCTGATGTTACACAGCCCCAAAACCTACATGATCTCAAAGCATATTATGCAGCAAACATATTCTCTCCTTCTTGTAGGAACAGGCACAGGAGACCTGCCTGAAGTCCCCCACCTCCACATCAATGCATTCATTTTTAAGCAGAATCCGTATCTCCCAGTTTTGATATTCGTTCTCAGGACTCAATAGAACAAGTGTCATCTGTCATATTATGTTACATTGACATACATTATACCATAATTATATTTATGTGAGAAATCCAGTTTGCAAAGATTACAAATGTACCAAGCTGCCAGTAAACAGTTCCTCTATCTACATGACAGTGCAAGTTAGCAGTGTCATAAAGGCACTTGTCTCTCACAGACAGTATTGTCTCTTCTAATCAGTCAAAAATAGATCTAAAAATATTTAACATCCGAAATGTTTTTTACTCCTTAAAGTGGCGCAAATCGTCATCTATAGATAATCAATTAATTCAACATCAAAGACCTAAGTGCAAAGTATCCATAATTAAATGTATCTTTGTAATTAAGTCATTTTAATGCCATGCTCTCAAAAAAATGCCTAAAACCATGCTATAGTAGAAATTGGATTGGCACTAGCAGCCACAAATGAAAAGGCAGATGCATACAATAGTATAAGCAAGCTTATCTACAAAGTTACTAAAACAATTGAGTGCTGGGTTGCACAAAGAAGCATTTGCCGTAAGTCTTTTTCAAGACATGCTTAAAGCCACACCTGACCAGTATGAAACATGTAACGTGCACTTACATCGTTAGGGACATCTTTATAGGTATCTTTTTTTAAAAAAATAATTTCAAAAATGTACATTCACTTTAAAGTGAATTCTGTTTGGGTTTTCACTGAATGTGAAAAGACAAGTCCAAACCAGAGCTAACAACAGAGTTTAAAAAGACTCCTAAGCAGCCACTATACAAAATTCAGTGCAGCTTTCAGATTACCAATGCCTAAGTGGCCAATATTTACAGATGGGAGTGTGAAATCCTTGAAATCCAATTTATTTGGTCAGTACATATGCACAGATTTCCCTCTTCAAGTCTCAGCAATTTAAAGCAATAATCTGAAAGTTTCCAACAACAAAAGATCTGTTTTTAAAAATCAAAGGGCTCAGGTATTTAAAAAAAAAAAAGACATAATTGGCTTTGCTAAATGGTAATTGGCAGCTGGCATTATAGCTCCATTAGCTGAGAAATCTAAACACCCAGAAAGGTGTGAGGGATGGAATAAATCAACTACAACCCAAAAGCTAGCAGGTTTCTTGCCTTTGCACATTAAGAATACATCCAGACTGCTGTGAAGTTGCTGGACGGAGCCTCATGCTTGAGTATTAATTTCCATGTCCAGTCTTCTCTAAATAATTTTGCTAGTACTGTACCATAAGGAAGTTTTTGCATCTTTGAAAAATCTCCATCCACTGAACATTGCACAAGGTTATTAAAACAAAAACAGGAGGAAAAAAAGAAGCCATTTGATCAAGTATTAAGCTATTCCTTCAGAGAATCACACTTTCTTTACTTATAGCAATGACCAGAATTGCTGATGGTGTACTGACAGTTGCCACGGAAAGTGGGTGACTGCGTGGGATAGCAGACATATAGCCAAGTCAACTGCTTATGCAATCTTCGTGATATAAGCGAGCACAGAACACACCACTTGTATTGTGCTGCCTACGATCTGCATAAAGTGCCAAAGGAAAAAACCTTCCTCTCTGTCAGGCCACGGCTATTTCAGTATTCCCATTCATCTGTTTTCATGTCCAGGTAGTAAAGAATATTCTGCGCAAGCTTTACCGCTTGCTTTCTGGCAGTCTTACACCGCTCATCACCTTGGGGATCAACAGCATCAAGCGCTAGAAGTTGTTTTGTAAGAAGCTCTTCCAATCTCATGTAATTCTTATCCGTTCTGTTTCCATCAAATGAAATCACCTCCTGCTGAATTTGAGACAAGTTTCCAAGAACATTCCAAACTGCTTTATGAGACTGATGTTCAGCAGCAATTTGCTCAGAATATATTTTCCTCTTTTCAAGTGCTTCCTTCAGATCAATATACGTTATAAGAGTTTGAACTTCTATTACTGCTCTTCTCCTGGCTTCTCTAATACAGGGGTTTTTTCCTGGACTCACTTCATCCAAGCGCGCAATTAATCCCTGCAGTTCTGCTCTGGATCCCAAAAACAAATCAGAAGCATTCTCTGTTTTTAAAAGTAAAGAATTAATTTCCTTCATTTTCTTCCGGATCTCTTCTATTTTTAGAATGGACTGATTTTGTGCCAAATCATAAGCCTGAGTAGAATCTGCTTCTTCTTCCAAGTCCAGATATTTCTGCAATTTATTGATCTCTTCTACAACTTCCTTTCTGTAATTTCTGATTTCTGTGTGTCCACAGACATCTAAAGCATCCAAATCAGCAATAAGGCCTGTAAGCACACAGGATAAATGCCTGCAGGTATCATTACTACTCACTCCCATTAGAAGCGCAATGAGAGTTCCTCTTGCTTTGTTCACATCGCACATTACAGAGTTAATTTTGGAGACAGAAGGATGTGCATCATTAGAGAGTGGCAGGGACAGCTGTTGTTTCACACCGCTTTCTATGATCTCCTGAACAGCACATACTTTTGTCAGAGTGCGGTATCTTGCTTTGCGTAGAGAAACTTTCCCTCCAGTTTTCACCTGGGTAAGCCTCAGTACAATGTCCTGAATACCTTCTTCAAACTCATCACTTATACAGTTACCTCCTTTGTAAAAAGGTGTAATCTCACGTTCCACAAGTGACTGTGCCTCCTTGAATATAGCCTCTATTTCCAGTCTGCGTGGATGGTTTGCATTTTGTTCCAGCTCCTTAAGGAGCCTCTCTATTTCCTGAGCAGCTCGCTTTCTGGCTTGCTGAATATCGCCCTTGCCTTCGGTGTCTACAGAATCTATTTCAAAGAGCTGTTTGGTAAGACTCCTTTCTAGTTTCTTGTAATCTCGATCAGTAGACAGACCACTGAAGACAACCACTTGCTGTTCAATCTCTTTGACTTCTTTCTGTATTTCATGCAACCGTTTTATGGATGGGTGTTGGTTACCCATGTCCATTCTCTTCGTTTGTCCAGTTTCAGAAGAACTACAAGGAAAACGAGAACAAGACTTGCAATTAATAAAGCGCTATGCAAGTACACATAACTTTCACAGCATCCTGAAGCACTTCATCACTGCAGGTATTTTAAATATCGCCAGCAATAGGAATAAACCATTCGGATATTTCATAGCCATTCCTGTTTTTTCACACCTCTTTCTCCTGCTCGGGCCGCAGGCGTGACGCTTTAGTTAACACACGACCAGCTCTTGCCGTTTACGCACAGCCTCCAGTCCTCCCCTCCCTACCTGTTCTGCAGCCGACGGCATCGCGGAACAAACCGGACACCCGCAGCCCGGGGCAAAACCAGGAGCAGAACCCGTGCGCCCCGCGGGCGCCCCAGCCCCAGGGCAGGGCTGCCTTCCCCCGCACGGGCCCCACAGCCGGCGCTCCCCCCTCCGCACCCGGCGCCCCACCCTCCAGGCCCCTCCGCGGAGATGGGGCCCGACGAGGCGGGGAGAGATGACAATGGGCCGCCGCCAGGGAGAGGCCCGCGCCCCCCTGCAGCGCCCCCCCCCCGTACCGCTCCCCCGGCCCCGCGCGCCCCGCGCCGCCGCCTCACCCGCCAGCTCCCGCGGCCGATGAACCGAGCGCCCGGTACGGCGCTGCGCCACGGCCCGAGCGGCAGCGAGCCGCGCGAGCCCCGCCCCGCGGCCGGGAGGGAGCGGCGCCGCCGAGGGACACAGCCCCCTCCTCAGCACCGCCCCCCTCCGCCGCGCCGCGCTCAGGGGCGGCCTGTCTTTGCGACATCGCCGTAAAGCGCCGGCCTCCGGCGGGAGGCGGGCGATGGCGGCGGCGCGGGTGTTGCGCGGTGGGTGCTGTTGTCACCGCCGCCTCTTCTCCTCGGCGGTCGGCAGCCGCCCCACGGCGGAGCGCGGGGAGCGGCAGGACAGCGCGGTAAATCCGGGCGGGACGGTGGGGGCAGCTCCTGTGTCCCGGAGCCGGCCTGTCGCCAGGCGGGGCGGGAGGCCTCGAGGTGTCCCGGCCCAGCGGAGCCCTGAGGGAGGGGCAGGGGCCGGGGCCGGCCCGCGGTAGCACTCAGCGTCGCTGGGCGGGTGCGTCCCGATAATAGCTCGTGTTCCCCGCGGCCTCTCGTCCTTTATGTAATTTCCCCCCCCCCTCCCCCCCCCCCCCACGTTTGTAAATACCGCGCTAGCGGGGCGCCAAGGCGCAAGGGTTGTAAAATGTATAAGTGGGCGGCGAGCTACCAGCTTCTAGAGCTGGGTGTTCTTAGACCCAGCCTCAAAACTTACGCGCTGATGTGTGCGCACAAGGATGCATGAAGAAAACAGCGTTTAGGAGGACTTGTGTACCTGCTAGTTCTTGTCATCAAGTAATTTAACGAAGTGGAAGATCATTAATGCGAAAACGGACACACACTCCCTCCCCCCCAAAAAAAACTGTTGATTAAAAGAACCCAAAAGTGTTGGGAAAGAGTCACAGATATCTTCTCTGTTATGAATTTATAAATAAAAGTAGACTTTAAATGTATTGCATTGTTTTCGGTCACGGTAAATGAATGTGCATAATTTCTGAACTCATCATGGTCACATGTTGTAAGGTTGTGTGTAGTTTTGGAATTTATTTCGCATCAGGATGTTACTTAAAACTTAGCCAAAGCAGTCATAATGAGTTCTGCCTGTGTTTTCCAGGGCCTGGGTTTCAGCCCCCCCGCGCACTCCCGTAATGACTGGATTGGCCCCCCCGACAAGCACTCAAACCTGCGGCCAGTCATCTTCTACGTGCCCCCCGAGGAGTCGCCCCTGGAGCGCCGGCTGCGGGAGGCACGGCAGGAGGCGCAGGCCTGCGACCAGCGCTTCTGGGCACAGCACAACCGCGCCTTCCGCCAGGTGAGCGGTGCCACTTGGCTCCCGCCTGCCGCCCACCCACAACCGGGGTTGGTGTCTGAGGGGTAGGGTGCTGTTCTGCCTGCGGTTGCTGGCTGGTAATTGCTACCGCTTCTTTTAATGCACGCTGTGTCTTAATGGGAATTATTTTTTTGTCATTTATTTCTTTAAACTCATGTACAGTACTGAGGAGTCTGTATATTCTGTTGCTGTTTAGTGGCATATAATGGTATTTGCCTTTTTCCTGTCTTGCACTTGTATGGAGTTGTAGCCACCCTACATGCAAGACCTGTCTATGACTAGAGCAGCTGTTGAAAATTATTCTTGCAGCTCGTTTTGCTCTGTCATAAGTGAGAGAAATTAAGTATGATCACCAAGGATAAATGAGGGAAGTGCCCTGTTTCACTGGCAGGGTACCCCAACAAGGGTAAAAGTGGGGACTTCTCAGTCACAATCTGTCTTCTTTCCTGATTGCAGCATTGGTTAGGAGACACTGAATTTTGTGGGAAGAACAGTGATAGCGCAGTAATTCCCTATCATTTATTGACAATCTTTGATCATCATCATATTCTCCTAAAACTTGCAAAGGTCTCAGAGAAAAGCTTAGTTGTTTGGTTTTTTTTTTTTTCAATTCTGTATAACTGCTTTTTAAGTTTGATAAGCTTACATACAAATAATTTTTCTGCTTCCATCTAAGTAATTTCATAATTTTTAACGTTGCATGTTTTTCTTCATGCTCAAATTCTCAGTTACACAGCACGCCTTCATAGTTTGTCTTACGAACTGAAGGTTTGGATCCTGTCAAGCAATACTGAAGCTCAGCTGTAGCTTTAATGAACAAATAAGTTGTATATGTTTCAATAGAAGACTTGCAGGGATTAATTGATGCATGTAGGCAGCAGGATCTTGGTGACAGACTCACTGGATTCAGGCAAATGTTTTATTGACATTTACCGTATAATGAGTATTGCTTATTATTTCAGAGGGTGTTAAGCAGTACACTGCTATGTGATTAAAAACAATGGTTAACTTCAAGGACTGAGTACCTCAGATTCTAACGTGGAAAAACATGTTTTAGGAAAAAGAAGAATTTATTTATTCACGACTGAAAGCCAAGGGTCTGGAAATGAGAGATGAAACAGGTTGGTGAGATCTTTGTTTATAGTTCAGGATGCATTCTGAATTCTGCTTAACTTTTAATTCCATTAATACATGCTTTTTGTGTTCTGTCGCAAGTAAACCTTGAGGGTGGGACTCAGGAGTATTTTCAGGAGCATGATCAAGAGAGGAGGAGCTCCTCAGGGAATGTGCATGTGGGGGCCAGATCATCTATTGCACTGTTCTTACCTATGTCCTTCCCACAGCTGGAGGAAATGCGCTGAAATCCTAGCCAAGTAATATAATCATCCTGTAGTCTAAGGGGAAAAGGGCCTTTCTCCTTTCACAGTTCCTAAACCAGTGAGCTAGCTGAGCTGAGCAAACAGAGCATTTGCCTCAAGTGCATGTTATGGTTGGATGGATAAATACACATTCGTTGGCTTCAGGTCCATAGTGTATACAGTGAACACAGTATTTTTCCTTAAGGGAGACTAAGACAGCTTCAGAGGAGACAGCAGCTGATACCTGCTTGTCTCTGCCTGATCACAGTTGCTGTAAAATAGTTGCTTCTCTAATTCATTATGTAAAATTGAAAACAGGATGCTTTCATAATAACAGTGAATTGGCCATTGTGGTATGAGGTTGAACGTTTTATTCATAGAATAATGATCTGTTTGAGTTTAGTAAAGCATTTGCTCTGACGTTCTGCATATCACAGACCATTATTTTTCTCTTCTGTTTGTATCCCGGTGACCAGTGTGTGGTTGAGATAAAATTTTAATTAAGCTCTGTGTTGTTTCAAAGAGTTTTCTTTTATATTGCCGTTTTGGGTTTGGTTTGGGTGTGCTGGTGGGGCTTTTGTTGGGTTTTGGTTTGGTTTGGTTTGGTTTTTTTTGGGTGGGGATTGTTGTTTTTTTTAATACCATAGAAATAAAAGAAAAAATAGTAAGCATGTGCATTCCTTACAGATGAAATTTATTGGCTGCACGTGTTGATTAACTTTGTTCTATAATACAGCTCTGTGTGTATATAAAAATAAGAGTAGTAACAATGTATATGAACAGTTGGAACAAGATGTAATTTTTTGTGTACGTGAAGCTAAAACCAGTTCTTCTGATACCAGTATGAAGAAACAAATTAACTACAGGTGTTAAGTAGTCTGCCTTCAAATAGTCTTAGAGTAAATTTATCCCGATTTATCCCATAGTATGTCAGTCTGTAGTAATAGATCAGATTTGTAAATAATGACAAATAGGACTGATCAGTAATTTACATTTCTATGATCAGTATCAGGAGCTTTAGAATACATTTTGAAACAGTAACAATTTGAAAATCCCTATTCTGTCTCCATCATCATATCCATGTCCCCTGGGACATTCAAATTTGACCCTCATCTTAGAAACACTGAAAGTGCCAGGAAGCTTGCATAGGAATTATCTGGTAGAGTCAAGAATATCTGCTGGTTCTCAGCATTCCACATATGTGCTGTGGCCCCAGGTTTTCCTTTTAAGTTCTATGGAGAGAATCCGTCTCCTTTCATGTCCTGCTTATGAGTGGCATGTTTAAAGTCATCTTTTCTACTTGCTTCTTCACAAAATAATTGTCTGACATATTGTTAATAAAGGTGACATCTTGGAACATATACTCATTGGTATAAGTTACTTTGAAATTTATAAACAGCAACAGAAAAAATGTACATCTGAAAATACCATGTCAGTCACGGCTGGTGTTCTTTCTATATTTATTGACTTACTTTAGGGAGGAAAATTAAGTTACTAAGTGCTCTTACTTGTGCTGTTTAGACTTTATCCTGGCGAGAGATTAATTTTACTCAAAGGTAGATACTCCTTGATCTATTGATTTTTTCATAGGGTCCACTAGTTCCCTAAATAATCTAAGACCTGGTAAACGTAATCAGTTTCACAAGTAATAAGGGTTTAAAAGTTAAACCAGCTGCAACATTGTAAGTATTTTTAATCTCCTGTGTCCCCTAGATTACGTTTTAAGAAGTTGTAAGATAAAAGTGTATTAACTGACTCAGGGTTACACAGGAAGCTTGTAGGAATAAGGAGTCAGACCTAGATCTCCTGCATCTGAATCCAGTGTTTTAATCTGGTGAATTGTCCTGATGTTGTTATGACAAAACTTATTTTCAGGTCAAAAAGCAACACTGAATGCAGAAGAAATGGCTGACTTTTACAAGGACTTTCTAAGTAAAAATTTTAGAAAGCATATGCAGTATAACAGGTATGTAGAAGGTATTTATGTTGACTATTCCACATTACAGCCTTAGTAAAAGGCATAAGATCAAATTTGAACATTTTTTCCATAACTGGTAAAGCAGCACCTAAAACTATCATCTAGAAAATTAGGTTTTTTAATGCTATTATTAGCATTTGTCAGAAATTTGCATTAGCATTTGAGTTCTGCTGCTTATTGTTGATTTAGGGGAGAGATGAATCTCTTATCTGAGATTCAGAGAGGTGATCAGGCACTCTTTTCTTTTATGGGTCTTTTCATGCTGCTAATTGAAACTGACAGATATGCAAATAAAGAAGTTGATATTTCTGTATAAAAGATTCTAGTTGACTGTTAAATAGGGACTAGTACATGTGATTAATCTCAAAGGAAAATTGTACTTAGTACTCTTGGGTTTATTCTTTTGCAAGCATATAGAAAAATGAAAGTGATTAGCCTTGAGTTTTTGGTTTCTTGTGTGGCAAAGCATTGCTAAAATGATCTGAACTCATCCTGTGTAGAACCTGACAACTGGGTAAGCCCACATCTACCCTGCCTCTTCACAACATTTACTGCATTGTTTCTGCAGCGGCAGTTGATAAACTGGGTTGGGCATCTGAAAAAACTGAAAAATGACTTGCAAACACACATTCTGCAAGTAGCTGTGCACTTGATAGAGAGCTAGAAATGAGGAAGGAATGGGAAGCTGGAGGAGAATAGCACTAAATCCAGTTGCATCAGCACTGCCCACTGAATGTGAAACCACAACTTCAGTTTCTTCTCTGTATTGGATTGAAAGATTTTTGGGCTTAAATGTGTCAGGTGTAACTGGTTTCTTAATGGTGTAATGCTAGTGATAATTCTACCACCACTGTAATTGACCTATAAGAAATTGTGGTTTAGGATTCTTGGTGTGTATTGTGCATATGCCATAACATACTCTATTGTGAGAACAATTTTAATACAAATCTTGTCTTGCCTATGGGGAGAGAGGGTGGGGAGGAAAACCTCACCATAACCTAAGCAGCAGCATGAAAAGATGCAAAGTAAAATATTATTTTTAGTAAGAGGATTATTGTTCAAGTTGCCTGTAACTGGTAAGTGAGAAGGCAAATCATTTGTCTTAGAACTGGTCACCAGATACCATTGCTGTAGTGACCTTGGGATAGTGTCCCATTTTTATGGTGAGAGAGTTGAGGTTTTGTGCCTACACATACCCTTCCTTGTTGCAGCCTTGTATGATCGGGTAGTGTCAGCTGCATCATTGTAGTTTCAAAGTGAAACTGCACAGCCCTGAAAGCAGTGAGCTTTTTACAGGCACTCTGATTCTGAGGAGTCATATTTATAAAAACCTACTTATCCATTCAGCTCTATGTTCTTTTGCGGTGTTGCCAGCTGGCCTGAAAACTGGCTGCTGAAGTGTTGCAACTTCTAAAATTTAGTTAAAATTGAAGCAATGACTGTACATACACACAATGAATATTTAGTTCAGGGTTCTTAGACTGGAAATACAGTCTAGCAAAAAGATGTAGGACATCTGAAAGGATATCTGAAAGGAGAAAAGAAACAGTTTCAATGTTAGCATGATATTTTGATTTAACATGACATTTGAGGGGAGAGCTCAGTGCTGCTTGTCAGCACAATTCCAGCTACTGCCCTTATCTGAGAGGTGAGTATTTCAGGTTTATGTTAGATCTCTACATGCAAGGTTTCCCACAGAGATCTCAAGAAAAGACCTAAATTCCATTGCTTAATATTCCCTGCTAGTTCTACAGTAAACTTATTCTATTGTTTCTTATGCAGTACTTTACAAAATGAGTGAGGGATCCTTGTTAGAAACTAGACAGAAATTGCGATATTATCTTAGGTCCTAAAAGGGGCTAGAATTTGAAGCAAGTTCTGAAAGGTTAAAGAGGTCTGATACAGACCGTCCTATCTATATCTTGAATTGGTTCCAGAAGCCATGCATGCTTCATAAAAACTATTTAAAGATACAAAGACTTTGGCGTTATTAAAGGCATAATCTTTAAAAGGTACTGCATTAGAAGCACAATGCTTCCTGTACTGGGTTATGCAATTACTCTTTGAAGTGTGATTTTATTTTATTTTTCTCACGCTTGTAGGTAACCAACTATGCCTTTTCCAACACACATCTTCATACATGCACTAACAAATCTTACCCGTAGCTCAGTGCTGGCAGGAAGTTCTTCTAGATAGCTTTACTTCTGAAGCATTGCAGATGCTAATTTCAAATACAGTTTGTTATGAAACTGTGCATCCCTTAACTGGTTAACAGTTAAGCTTTCAATGGTTGTAGCCCTGTAGTCCACATCTTCTGTTCATGGCTGTGGATATTCAGGTAGACTTTTTCATAGATTATTTAACTCTCATCAGGCACCAGAAGTTCTGCCACAAAGAACTGAAAATGTAGGTCATCACTGATGATCACTTTGTCAATGCCAAAAGATATTTTAATATAATTGTGTACCTTTCTCCCATTCTTGTTCTATGTGCTGATGATTTTCCTGGCTTTGAAATCCTAGAGACTGGTATAAACGTAACTTTACTATCACATTCCTCATGGGACAAGTAGCACTGGCAAGAGCTCTGAGGTGGCTTCGTTGGAAAAAGAAAAATGTTGGAAATTAATCATAGCTCCATGAAGAATGCAACACTAGCTAGGCCTGCTATAAACTTGTTGGTTATAGTGATGTTCATAATCGGAATGACTTCTGTGATAATTGCTTGAATCTGTTAAATTATGTAAATAAAAGTTGCTACCGGTCTTAATTTATAATCACTATGTTGATTACCTTTATCTTTTATTCCAAGAATATCTGTATTTCCCAACCAAAATACAACTATTAAACTATTAAAGCAGTTCCTTGTTTATATTAAATGGAATGGATCACAACTGTCACATTTTTACCAGAGTCATAGCTCTGAAATAATGTGTGATTTGGTATGCTGGACCTGCACTCAGGTTAGAGAATGATGTCTCCACCTACCTTCTTAGTATGTAAAGACAGAAATGCCTCATTTGCAGCAGTTATCTGTCTGGGGCAGTAGCTATCTCTAAGTAATACAACATGGCTGAAGTGGCAAGTTATGATTTTTGAGTATATGTACAATCAATTTAGGCTAGTCCTCTTTTCAGTGTGATTATTGTCTATTTTTAATAAAGATTTAAGATATGTTTTCATATAAATTTCTAATGCAATAGGATCTTCTTAGATAATGTTGTTTTAATTAAAAGCAATGTGCTCCCCTTGGACAAGAGTTCCTCTAACCTGTAACTGGTAAAAATTTTAGTTGCTGAGCAGTAAAACAGATGCATTGCCAGTCACTAAATCCTGCTAGAAAAGGAAACTGATAGTTGGCTGTGTGGAGGAGAATAACATTAGTACTAATACACACTGCTTTCTACTGGTTCATTTCTTTTAAAAACTGCTGTTCTCACCAGTTTCTCAGAGACACTCAAACCAACTTGCTTGAGGCTGATTTTTTTGACCCCCAGGTACATAACATCAAACCGAAGGAGGCTGGTTTAAGTGAAGTCTTAAAATGTTGTGCCATGTATTTCTGATTTAAAATAAATTCCATTCCTCAGTGTGTTTTCTTTGTTCATTTATATAGTTAAATGATTTTTTTTTGATGTAGTACCTACTAAGAGGATTCTGTAAAAAAGAATGTATGCTGTCAGCTGAATCATGTTTTCCTAAAGCTACACTGTGAGGAAGGTTCTGCTTTTGGAAACATCAGCTCCATAACCATTGACCTGTTTTTCATACCTAAACATGGCATGATTTATTCACAGGCTCTTTCAGCTGGAGCAAAAAGAGCTTTGTCAGTATCGTCTGTAATAATTCCTTTGCAAGATGGAATAAGTATTAATGATAAAGGAGCACTGGTTTTTACCATCATGCTATCATCATTGGAGCTAAAATGGTCACTGAATTGTGGTTTTAACTGTTGTTTTATCAGTAAATGAAAACAGTCATTAATAATGATTGCTAAGGTGATAACCAACACTTCTAGGAAAAATATTTATGAATATTATTTACTGCATTGGTAGTGTAAAAGTTATGTATTTATTAAAAAGTTACAAAATGCCATATTTCTTTAGGGAAAATATATTTTGAAGATAGACTACTCTGTGTATGTAATGTAATTCTTCAGGGCTTTACAGTAAATCGTATCTTATGCTATGCAAGCTTTGACCACCATGCAAACGTACACTTTAATAACTGGTTCTGTTGTAAAAGAATGATTGGGTAATACAAGAAAATATCCCTGAAAGGCAGAGACCAGAACCCCAGTGGGCTGGTGGTTGAGGTGGTTGATAGCCATATATTCTGACAGTCTATGTGCAAGATCCCTGCGGTAGTTTCACATATGCTTTAAGTGGATAGAGGTCAATCAAAAGAAGGATTTGCATCTTTTGAGTTGCTCGCTGTTATTAACACAGGCATTTGTGTCTGTCTGCTAAACCAGATCAGGAAATTGTTTCACTACTAGACCTAATCCAAGGAAAAAAGTGTTAGATGTCAGTTGAATTAATCTGCCATCATGCAGATCTGAGTGTTCTACTGTTGCCGGGTGGGTGGAGGGAATTCATATGGAAGGTTTGGATTGCACTTCAGTTACTTCACAGTTAAAAACTCTTCTGAGCATTTAATTTTAGTGTTGGTCACCCAACTCTATGCAACTATACAACCAGTATAGTTGGCATGCAGTGGATCACACTGCTCTGAGCTATTTGTAGGTAAAGTTCATGCCTTTATGGCATTGCCTTCATAGAATCATTCAGATTGGAAAAGACCTTTAAGCTCATTAAGTCCAGCCATTAACCCAGTACTGCCAAGTCCACCACTGAACCGTATCTAGATGTGTTTTAAATACCTCCAGGGATGGTGACAACACCACTTCCCTGGGCAGCCTGTTCCAATGCTTGATAACCATTTTGAAGGAATTTTTCCTATTATCCATTCTAAACTTCACCTTGAGGTCATGTCCTCTTGTCTGTCTCTTGATGCTTGGGAGAAGAGACCTACCCCCAGCTTGCTAGAACCTCCCTTCAGGCACTTAACAGAGAGCGATTAGGTCTCACGTCAGGTTCCTTTTCTCCAGGCTAAACAACATCAGTTCCCTCAGCTACTCCTCATAAGACTTGTGCTCTAGAACCTTCACCAGCTTTGTTGCCCTTCTCTGGACACATTCCAGCACCTCAGTATCTTTCTGGGAGTGGGAGCCAAAACTGAACATGGTATTTGAAGTGCAGCCTCACCAGTGCCAAGTACAAGGGAAGAGTCACTTCCTATTCCTTCAGTGCACACTTATTTCTGATACAGGATAGGATGCTGTTGGCCTTCTTCGCCACCTCGGCACACTGCTGGCTCATACTCTGCAGTCAACATTGTAGGGGTTGTTTTGACCCAAGTGTAGGGCCTAGCAGTTTGCCTTGTTGAACTTCATACGACTGGCCTCAGCCTGTCCATCCAACCTGTCCAGATCCCTCTGCAGAGCCTTCCCATCCTCCAACAGATCAACACTCCTGGCCAATTTGGTGTTGTCCGCAAATTTACCAAGGGTGCACTCAATCCCCTCATCCAGATCATCAAAAAAGATATTAAACAACACTGGCCCTAATACTGAGCCCTGGGAAACACCACTTGTGACGCTTCCAACTGGATTTAGCTCCATTCACCGCCACTCCTTGGGCTTGGCCATCCAGCTGTTTTTTTAGCCAGTGAAGTGTACGCCTATCCAAGCCATGAGCAGCCAGTTTTTCCAGGAGAATGCTCTGGGAAATGGTATCAAAGGCTTTACTAAAGTCTAGGTAGACAATACCCACAGCCTTTCCATCATCCAGTAAGTGGGTCACCTTGTCACAGAAGGAGATCAGGTGAGTCAAGCAGGACCTGCCTTTCATAAACCCTTGCTGACTGGGCCTGATCACCTGCTTGTTGTGTACGTGCTGCGTGATGATCTGCTCCATAACCTTTGCCAGCACCAAGGTCATGTTGACAGGCCTGTATTTTCCTGGATCCTCCTTCCAGCCCTTCTTGTACATGCACATCTCATTTGCTAACCTCCAGTCCACTGGGACCTCCACTCTTAGGGGATAAATAATTAATGCTGATAAATGATGGAAAGTGGCTCAGTGAGCACTTCCACCACCTCCCTCAGTACCCTTGGGTGGATCCCATCTGGCTCCATACATTTGTGTGTGTGTGTCTAAGTGGTGTAGCAGGTCACTGACCATTTCCCCTTGGATTATGGGGGCTTCATGCTGCTGCTGTCCATCCCTGTCTTCCAGCTCAGGGAGGTATGGTCTCACTATTGAAGACTGAGGCAAAGAAGGCAGTAAGTGCCTCAGCCTTTTCCTCATCCTTTATCACTATGTTTCCCCTGCATACAACAGAGGATGGGGTTTCTCCTTAGTCCTTCTTTTGTTGGTAACATAGAGACATTTTTTATTGTCTTTTACAGCATGGACAGATGAAGTTCCAGTTGGGCTTTGGCACTTCTAACTTTCTACCTGCATAATCTCAAAACATCCTTGTAGTCCTCCTGAGTTGCCTGCCCTTTCTTCAAAGGTCATAAACTCTCCAATTATACCCAAGATGCACTATGCAACCATCCCCTCACCCACAAGTCCTTCTCTCATCACAAGCAACAGGTCCAGTGGTGTGCTTCCTCACCAGCTGTCAGAAAGTCATCTTCCACACTCTCCAGGAGCCTCTTGAGATTGTTCCATCTCTGCTGTATTGTATTTCCAGCAGACATCTGGTAAGTTGAAGTCCCCCAGGAGAACAAGGGCTGGCAATTGTGAGACTTACCCCAGCTGCTCATAGAATATTTTATCTGCCTCTTCATTCTGGTTGGGTGGTCTGTATAACAGACTCCCATTGTGATACCTGCCTTGCTTGCCTTCCCTCTGATTGTTACCCAGAAACACTCAACCCTGCTGTCACCATAGTCAAGCTCTAGACAGCCAAACAGTCGCCAACATAGAGGGCTACCCCAATACCATTCCTTCCTTGCCTACCCCTTGGGTAGTGTACAGGCATCCACTGTGGCACTCCAGTTGTGTGAGTCATCCCATCATGGATGATGCAACTATGTCATAGGTTTCCTACTGCACAACAGCTTCCATCTTCTCCTGTTTGTTGCCCATGGGTGTGTGCATTGGTGTAGATGCACTTCAGTTGGGTTATTCATCCTGCCATGTTTTTGGAGGGATAAGCCCCAATTCTTACATCAACCATTTTCAGGTGCTTCCATGGTTTCTAACACATCAATAACCTTTGCATCTTTGCTGCCACATGGATCTCCCTCCCCACCTCCACTGAGACAGCAGACAGAAGGACCTCACTAGCACATCATCCCACAACACTGGCCTGCTGCCCCCAGGCTTATCTCTAGTGAGCCTAGTTGTACCCCTCTCGCCCTTCAAAGTCATTAAGATTCTGTATTGAGGGCTGGGTCCCTTCATCTAAAGCTATTTGAAGGAGTCATGTGTTTATCTATTGGGTAAGTGTTGAGCTCTGATTTAGAATAACTAAGAAAGTAACTGTGAAAAGATGTTAGTGAAAGTGATCCATCTGAAGTTTTGACTCTCATTACCAAAGCCATACACATTTACTGAGATAATTACATTTTCTGAACACCCGAAAGCCATATCAGTTTTGCCACTGTTGCATTACTTCTGGGTTGGTTTTCTTCTTGGCACAGAGCAATTGTAATAATGCCAGCTGCTTTCAGAAATTATTGACCATAAATCCGTTACACATCAAAGGAAGAATAAGGAGCTGACACAAACTACTAAAAATAATTTTTTTATGCCTGTGAAGGCGTACTACAATAACTGAGGCTGATGAAATAGATCAAAGAGTGACTTTTCTGTGGTCGCTTTCTGAGCGTGGGAAAAATACAGGTCAGTGTTCTTATCGTTCAGGTATTTAGCTAATGCTGTCAGAAGGAACGGCGGTATTTCCTCAGTCTGTTTCCTGAGTAACATCCTCGGTTGTGTCAGCATCTGTCATTTAAATCTGTCTCCTGCATTCAGTAAATGCATAATAAAACAACAGTATTCTGGAAATATTAAAATAATTTTATACTATTAATAATTATTTTAATAATAATAATAATTTTATAGTAACAAAAAAAACAACAAAAAAAGGAGGAAGAGGACAATTAAAAGCAAGGGGCTTCCTCCTCAATCTGTTGTCCCCACCCAGAACCGCTTTGCTGTCCTGCAGGGGACTGATGAGGAAACACACTCGCACCAGGAACAACTGGCTGATCCACTGCTAAAGAAGATCACTACCTGTGCTGCCAGGAAAAAGCGGCAGGTCATAGTAGTAGGGGACTCTACTTTGAAAGGCACAGAGGCACCCACCTGTTGGCCTGACCCAGGCTCAAGGGAGGTGTGTTGCCTACCAGGGGGATGGATCAGGGATGTTGCAGAGAGGCTGCCTGCTCTAGTCAGTCCCTCTGACTATTACCCACTTCTAGTGATCCATGTGAGTGCTACTGATACAGATAGCAGTAGCCCGGAGAACACAAAGAAGGACTACAGAGCCCTGGGAGAGGTGGTTAGGGGCTCTGGAGCTCAGATTCTCTTTTCGTCAATTCTCCAGGATAGAGGGGAGGAACTTGAAAAGGCTAGGAGGATTGGCCAGGTTAATAAATGGTTAGAACAGTGGTGCCATAGTCAGGGGTTTGGGTACCTTGAACGTGAATCAATTTAGTAGACCAGGTCTACTGGGGGCTGGTGGAGCTGGTCTGACAAAGAAAGGGAAGAGCGGTTTTGGTAGGAGGCTTGCCAAACTGGTCAAGGATGCTTTAAACTAGATGTGTTGGGGGAGGGAAGCATCGTTCCATCCCAACACACCCAGTCACTTGCCAGCACCTATAATAAACATTCAGAGCAATGTAGAGATATTCCAGCCACTCCAGCCAATGAGCTGGTTTCATTTCGAGCTCAGCTCAGATGCCTTTATACAAACGCCCATAGCATGGGGAACAAACAAGAGGAATTAGAGATGTGTGCGTGTCTGAGGGGGTGTGATGTAATAGACATCACAGAAACATGGTGGGGTGGCTCCTATGACTGGAGTGTTGGAATGGAAGGTTACAGGCTCTTTAGGAAAGACAGGCCTGGCAGGCGGGGACAGGGAGTTGCTATTTATGTTAGGGATAGGCTGGAGAGTATGGAACTCTGTCTGGGGACAGGTGAGCAGTCAATAGAGAGTTTGTGGGTCATGGTTAAAGGGAGAACAGTGATGGGAGACATCATTGTGGGGATCTGTTACAGACCGCCTGATCAAGAGGACTCTGTGGATGAAGCACTCTATAGACAGATAGGAACAGCCTCACGCTCACAGGCCCTTGTTCTCATGGGGGACTTCAACCACCCCGATATCTGTTGGAGGGACAGTACGGCCTGGCACAACCAATCCAGGAAGTTCCTCAATTGTGTGGAAGACAGCTTCCTTCTGCAAGTAACAGAGGAGCCGACAAGGAGAGGTGCCATGCTTGACCTCGTCCTCACCAACAGGGAAGGGGTGGTTGGAAATGTGACGCTCCAGGGCAGCCTTGGTTGCAGCGATCATGAGGTGGTCGAATTCGAGATCCTCAGGACAGTGAGAAGAGTGTGCAGCAAGCTCAGTGCCCTGGACTTCAAGAGAGCAGACTTTGGCCTCTTCAGGAACCTGCTTAGTAAGATTCCATGGGATATAGCCCTAGAGGGCAGGGGGGCCCAAGACTCTTGGTTGATGTTCAAGGATCACCTACTACAAGCTCAGGAGTGATTCATCCCTACTAGAAGGAAGTGCAGCAGGAGGGCCAGGAGGCCTCCTTGGATGGATAAGGAGCTGCTGAGGAAACTTTGAAGGAAAAAAGAGGCTTATAAAAGGAGGAAGCAAGGACAGGTGGCCTGGGAAGAATACAGGGATGTTGTCTGGGGAGCTAGGGACCAGGTTAGGGAAGCTAAGGCTCACTTAGAGTTAAACTTGGCTAGGGATGTTAAGGATAACAGGAAGGGATTCTATAGGTACACTGCAAATAAAAGACAGACTAGGAACAACGTGGGCCCTCTCTGGAAGCTATGAGGAGAACTGGCTACCCTGGCTTTGGAGAAGGCTGAGGTTCTTAATGACTTCTTTGCCTCGGTCTTCACAGGCAAATGTTCTGACCACACCACCCAAGTCTTGGAAAGCAGATACAGGGACTGTGAGAATGAAGACCTGGGCCCACTGTAGGAGAGGATCTGGTTCAAGACCATCTTAAGAACATGAACGTGCACAAGTCCATGGCACCTGATGAAATCCATCCGTGGGTCCTGAAGGAGCTGGCAAATGAAGTTGCTAAGCCACTGTCCATCATATTTGTAAGATCATGGCAGTCAGGTGAAGTTCCCGACGACTGGGAAAAGGGAATTATAACCCCCATTTTCAAGAAGGGGAAAATGGATGAGCCGGGGAACTACAGACCAGTCAGCCTCACCTCTGTGCCTGGCAAAATCTTGGAGCGGATTCTCCTTGAAGGCATGCTGAGGCACATGAAAAACAACAAGGTGGTTGGTGACAGCCAGCATGGCTTCACTAAGGGGTAATCCTGCCAGACCAATCTGGTGGCATTCTATGATGGGGCTACAGAACTGATGGACCAGGGTAGAGCAGTTGATGTCATCTACCTGGACTTGTGCAAAGTGTTTGACACTGTCTCACATGACATCCTTGTCTCTAAGTTGGAGAGACATCAATTTAATAGGTGGACCACTCGGTGGATAAAGAACTGGCTGGATGGCCGCACACAAAGATTTGTGGTCAATGGCTCAATGTCCAGCTGGAGACCAGTAATGAGTGGTGTCCCTCAGGGATCAGTGCTGGGACCGGTCTTGTTCAACATCTTTGTTGGTGACATGGACAGTGGGATTGAGTGCGCCCTCAGCAAGTTTGCCGATGACACCAAGCTGTGTGATTCAGTTGATACGCTGGAGGGAAGGAATGCCATCCAGAGGGACCTTGACATGCTTGTGAGGTGGGCTGATGCCAACCTGATGAAGTTTAACCATGCCAAGTGCAAGGTCCTACACCTGGGTCTGAGCAATCCCAGGCACAGCTACAGGTTGGGCAGGGAAGAGATTCAGAGCAGCCCTGCAGAGAAGGACTTGGGGGTGTTGGTTGATGAGAAAATGAACATGAGCCTGCTGCAGTGTGTGCTCGCAGCCCAGAAAGCCAACCGTATCCTGGGTTGCATCAAAAGGAGTGTGACCAGCAGGTCAAGGGAGGTGATCCTGCCCCTCTACTCTGCTCTTGTGAGACCTCACTTGGAGTATTGTGTGCAGTTCTGGTGTCCTCAACATAAAAAGGACATGGAACTGTTGGAACAAGTCCAGAGGAGGGCCACGAGGATGATCAGGGGACTGGAGCACCTCCCGTATGAAGATAGGCAGAGAAAGTTGGGGCTGTTGAGGCTGGAGAAGAGAAGGCTGGGTGGAGACCTCATAGCAGCCTTGCAGTATCTGAAGGGGGCCTATAAGGATGCTGGGAAGGGACTCTTCGTTAGTGACTGTAGTGATAGGTCAAAGGGTAACGGGTTCAAACTTAAGGGAAGTTTAGATTGGATATGAGGAAGAAATTCTTTACTGTAAGGGTGGTGAGGCACTGGAATGGGTTGCCCAGGGAAGTTGTGAATGCTCCATCGCTGGCGATGCTCAAGGCCAGGCTGGACAGAGCCTTGGGTGACATACTTTAGTGGGAAGTGTCCCTGCCCCTGGCGGGGGGGTTTGAACTAGATGATCTTAAGGTCCTTTCCAACCCAAACTCTTCTATGAATCTATGATTCTATAATTTGAGGTGGTTTGTATCGACTTGGGGTGTCTATGTTCTGATAATCTGTGTGGTTTGTTGTTGTTCACTGATTTTTTTACTGGAGCATTAATTCTGGTAGAATATGCGAGGAGTAAGAGGAAGTATCAAATGGGATTGAGAGACCAACTAACAGTTGGATGGAAGTGATAGTAGCATCTTTATATGCGATTAATAAAGAACTGTACCTCTTAATAATCTCAATTTCATGATGAATATTAAAAGTAACAGTAGCAACTATTGAGAAGATAGCTTGTATGTTTAATTCAATATCCTTAGTGATAACATTAAAATCCAGTTCAAAACTCAGATTTCTTATTTCAAAGCTGACCCTTCCTGGCCCCATTTTAAGGGCACTGTTCTGCTTGTCATTCTTAGCTGCTGCTATCACTAAGCAAGATTGGTACCCTACAGGGTAATCAGATGTAGCCAAACAAGGACTTACTGTACATCCTGTGCAGATCCCATGGGCCAGTCTTTTGCATAAACACTGGGAGATCGAAATATTTTCAGGAAAGGATAATATATGCCTGGAACTGTAATATGCATGAAAGACATTTCATGTTAAAAATTAGAGCCACTGATTTCTGTAAGCCAGTTCACAGAATAAGAACCCCGTAATTGAACATTCAGGTTCATTTCTCAAAAAAAAAATAATAGTAAGGGAAACACAACTTACTCTATTTCTTACATGTTTACTTCTTACAAAGAGTTTATAAGTACATGGAATATAAGCATCTTGAAATACATACTCTTTTAATATTCATTATTATATAAATCACTTATTAGCGCCTTGACTTTGCCTCATTAAGGGATTAAGATTTACCCAAGTACTGTGAGATTTAGTTGACTGATATATTCAAATAGCAGATGCTGTGGAAGTGCAAAAGCAGTCATTATGGCTAGAAATTGTAAAGGGAAAAAATTACACAATCCCATTGTAACTGTGACCTTATGCAAGAGAAGTATTATTTTATAGTACTTCGCAGAGTCAAAACAGTATTAGAAGCCACGTAAATGCTCTGAAGATGCGGTCCCCGTTTCACACAGCTGCTTGTGTTTTACTAGATACCCATTTAACTGTATTTCTTATATTTTGCAGGGAAAGGCACAGTGCTTTTCCTTTCTTGTTCATGCAAGTTCTCGCCCTTAGGGGTGGTCCCAGGTGCATTGTGACTGGGGCCTGAGATGTCAGGAGGCAGCAAGAATGACTGGATGCATCTCCTGAGGTAGCCAGGAGGCAATTCACACTCAGCCTAAGCTGGAGTAGCCCTGAAGCTACTTCGATGGGCCATGACTGGGATGAGTTCCTGACAGCCCCCATGCCAGTCAAGAACTGCTAGCATCCAGCAGTACTGTGTTCACACTGCTGTGTTCAAAGAACCCACTGGTGTGATTCATCTGCAGAATTGGCTGGGATAACTTTCATCAGCTGAGCAAAAACATTAACAGGCAAAATGCAGGTTTCCGAATCATAAGAAATTCAGGTTGCTATTCATATCTCACTGTTAAAGAACTTCCTGTTGGCACATTTTACCTGACACATTTCAACTCATTTAATAAATGCCTGGTGACCAGTGTGTGGCATGCATTGGCTGCTTCTACGGGGTTCCAGAAAAGTGACAGATTTTAATTTCTAGACTGATTTGAATAATTAGAAGTCCAGATTCTTGGGGTGTGTGTGTGTGTGTGTGTGTGTGTGTGTGTGTGTGCAAACCAGATTCTGTCATCAAGGCTCTATTACAAGACAAAAATCCACAAATTGCAAATTTCAAAATTTGGATTGCCTGCTTTGATTGCTTTCCAAGTGATTTTATTATTCTGGAGTGTCATATAGAAAAGAGATGGTATGACACAACATAAATATTCTGTAACAAACCAAGTCAAGACAGTTCTGACCTTAGTTGCTATAGAAACTGGTAACACTTAGGTAGAAAACTCGTATTTGTCCAAAATTGTATGAGACTGGAAGACAAAATGGAAACTAAATTCCAGTGAATATGTAATAAAATGCCTTCAGAATTTACCAATCTTCTTCTCACACTTTCCAAAATAATACTTTACTTTAAATGTCGTGTCTGGAAAACCTCCAGTTTCCTCAGGCCTATGACAAATTCCACCATGAAAAAACAGAACAAAATGCTAAGCTGACCTATGAGTAAATAGCCACAGGTGCTAATTCGCGTCAAAGGAGAATTCAAGCTCACTTCAAAGAAAAAATCAGCTCTTCTGTAGGATATTATAGAGCAATTTTAACTGACAAAAGATGCTCAAAACTAATTTATTTGCTATGTTCCTCTGCTGCTTCTTCCCTAGTGCTGCTTTTGCTGTTGGGAAAAGAGGCGTCTGTTCAAGGTGACATCTGGAGACTTGCAGGGCATGCTTAATAGTTACCATGGTATCACAGCCATAAATCTGATTGCCATAGGGCTGACTAAAATAGGCTGCTGCTTGGACAATGTGGCTGAAGAGCTGCCACTGGACAGAGCATGTTTCCATCTTAGGAAGATTTTTCTCCAGCTTTCGCATCACGAGGTTTACACTTTCTCTAAAAGCAGCAAAGAAGCTTATTACTTACCATCTTGAGTCTGTAATTTATAGGTATTATCTAACAACCACTTAGCACTCAAGGTTTGATTTTGTATGTAATTAACAATGTTCTTTCAATTTTTAGCTCTCTTATATGTTTACATGTAAATTAGAAAAGCAATCTCACTTATTTACAATATGAACTTTGTTTTTGGGCTCTACCCAAGAGAGTTCACAGCCAAAAATTCAAAGAGAAAGGAGATAAGTGAAATTAATGAGAACGCTGGTAACACAGCATTCCAGCTTCCTTTGGCTGCAAAATGAGTGGGATGGGAAATGACAAACGTGTGAACCTTCCTTTAAAGATATTTAGAGCGCTTTCTGCATCGGTGTATGATAAACCTGGCAGTAACATTTTACAGTTCTGTAGTTAATTATAAGGATATAGGGCATGTTAAATTGCTGCTACAACAGAACCATTTACTGGGTAGATTTCTGGTCAGTGTTATACGCTGATGAAGGAAGATACTGTTATTCATCAGCCTATTCCGTGTGAGTCATGGCAGTTTTCAAACATATGGTGATGGTATACTTTGTGGCCCTTCAGCATGTAATAACAAGTATAACACTGTGTAGGCAGTACATTTCACTTTCATGGCTAATTTATATATATCAGCTGTTCCCAGCTTTCTCCTAGTGTTTATTGAGGCATGTTTCAGTTCCTATTTACAGTTAGATTATTTTCCATACCTAGGGTTTTGTAAACTGTGTAAAACTGCAATCTATATTTTCATTAAAACGTAATTATTATTTAAAATATGAAGGAATAATTTTATGTTAAAATACACAGATTGAAAATCTAAAGTAGTGCATATGGCATGTTTCCGCAATTCCCCAGAACCTCACCAGGAGACTTGCTGTTAACTGATGTGACGGAGTGAACTGCTCCCTCCATGTAATCAAAGCACCTCAGACAGTCCAGGTGTTTTAGGTGATGCTGGTGTGTTGAAAACCATGGAGGCATGGATTTTTTTCTTTGAAAGAAATTACTGCAAGTTCTGATTTCTGTGAATTTTACTACACCCCATTGGCCACCAAAGTCAAAGGTCAAGGAGTCCTGCTTTAAATTCCTGTCCTCTGAAGCAAAACATTCTGTAGCCTCAGAATATCTGTGATGATGCACATACTGATGAGGTAGCTGCCTTCTTAGCCAGTTCCTACATAAATTATGATTCACCTAAATTGAGTCTAGCCTTTTTGGCACAAGAAAAGCCTTCAGAACATGATGTGATACAGCAGTATCTGCCAAACCTGACAAATTAATAGCATCCCCTCCCTGGTTTCGGGGGTTGTTTCAGGCATTTTGGGGTTGGTTTTTGTTGTTGTTGTTTGTTTTTATATCCTGGTTTCTAAAACACCTGTACACAGATGTATGAGGAATTCCTTTCTTCATAAATCACCACCTACAAGGCTAGTTTCTAAGACCTCCTTTCACATCCCCTAATATAGGGGGTATACGAATGGGTTATGGATTAGGTTACAGATGGATCCTGTGGAGGTCCTGTGCAGAACTATCCCATGGAAGCCAGGTCCTTGTGGTTGTCTAAATCACACATGGAGCAGTGAATATTATAGGCCTGGGAAGGCACAAAGATGATTTAAAACCATTCTTCCAAACCCTTCTCATCTGAGATATCAGACTCTGTTCTGGACCTTTTGGAGGATGTCCACAGATTGAGGTCTTCAAGAATATTTGCTCTCAGATAACTGACAGACAAGTCTGCTGAGATACAAAACACCACCCATCCTGTAGGAGTCAATTATGCAATGATGGCACTAATGTTTTAAGTCTAAGACTTTAAGGCAGCAATGTACACATCTTGCTTTCTTCAGCATCATTATGAGGATACAGTAGTGAAGAGTGTGTCCATGGCATGTCTGTGCACTTCATATTTTTAATGGGATTTCTCTATGAACTGGCAAGAGAATGTTTCATTAAAGGAGATAAAAAAAAAAAGATAGAAATACAACAGAAGAGATTGGGAATTGCAACATTTGAAACTAAGGCATAAACTTCACAGTACCTACTTGCTGTGGGAAGAGGGAGGCAGCAAGGAGAGAGAATTCATATCGAAGCCCCTCTGAGTAAGATCATCTTTTCTTATCCTGCATCTGCTCTATTTCCCAGAAAACAGGATGAGGAATGAAATATCTAGCACAGGCAGTTCTGTTTCCTATTGATTTCTAGAGTGACTCTGCCCTTTTCAGCCCCACATACTCTATACCATCCATCTAGCCACAGGCATACCCACAGAAGCCATTTTCTGTAAAGACATAATTGCTCATTGGTACAGAAACTACAGAAACAATTGTCACACAGCAGAAACATTTCCATTTCCCTTTCCCTTGGGGCAGAATGTATTACCATCAATCCCCCTGCCCAGTGCAGCTGAGTACTGCCTTGGTTTGAATACCCTCTTAACCAAGGTAAAGACCTTTTCCAGCAATGAAAAGCAGATGTAAAATGGCCTCCCATAAAAAATGAGAAATTCCAATCAACCTTGGATGCCAAGTGAATTTGCTGTAATTCCATATGGAGTGTTAATTGAGAAGGAGAGAAAAGTATTTTAACAGAAGAACTGAAAGGGGGTAAGGGTTTGGCAATTACTGTGTCATGTGCAGAAAAGGAATACATCAAGTGAAAGAAGGTTACAATCAGACTTAGGAACAGTCATTTTCAGTAGTGACCATGGCACAAACAGTTGCTGCACATTAGCTTCAAGAAAGATGAACTCAATGAGAGCAGAGAAGGGCAAGTTGAATAATCAGAGGGATACAGAATCTCTCTTAAAGAGACTAAGAGTTCAGTTTGTTTAACCAAGCAAATTGGTGGTCAGGAGGGGAGAGAGGAGTGCAGCATCTCATAGACAGGTGAGTGGAGAAAGGACAAGCTAAGAGGGTTACCCATGGAAGAATCTTCTTTCTCTACAATAATTTAATCAAACATATGAAAGAGAAGTGTTACATTTGATGATTTCATTAGAAATGCAAACACATAGAAAATGGGGCCAACCACTTGCAAGGGAAAATAGCTAGAAAGGAAGGATACAATTTGGCACAGCATCTGTATGGATATATTACCCTTGAGACTCAACACTGGAGGAGTGAGGTTCTTGGGCAGGAAGGGCAGGATGCCTGCTTGGTTTTCAATAGAGTTTGATAATTACATTTAGGAAAAGACCAGATGAGGTAGCTGTCTGTAATACCTTTTCGACTTCTGAGGCTTACTTCTCTTTCATCAGTAGGTGCAAATTTCCACTTGGAAAAGGTCATGTACAGGCACATACTGACATTAGCATTTCTTCTGATTAGCATATGCATGGGATTTAATAAAAGGCAGCATCTGAAAAATCACAAGTTCCTTCTTTTATAAATGTATGTAGGAATTTTAGTGGTAATAAAGAGCATAAATCTATATGTCCATGAGGAAGCACCAGTTTCCCTGGTGCCCAGACAAGTTTACGTCTCAGTCTGTGCCTTTGCCTAATGTTTGTTGGAAAACCAAACGCCTTTCTTATGCTTTCAAAGATTCCCTTCTCAAAAAAAGAAAAATCTCATACTGGTTAATAAAATTATCCCAGATTTACACTGATGTGTGACTGAAATTAAAATCATAGCCCTCACAGGTTTTTTTGGTTTTTAGGGAAAAAGCACTTTTGATAATGAAACTCTGGAGAATTTAATGAGAAAATGGTAGCTATAAGTCTCCTTTTCCATGGAAAAAACACTACAATGCTTATTAAGATTGTCAAGGTAAGAGTCTCACCCTATTTAATTGCAAGTAATCTGGCAGCAAAGCCTGATGAGCTAGCAAATCTCCATAAAGGAATGCTGACAAACCATATAGGTAACAAACAGCTGGTGGTCAAAGAATGAGGGGATAATGTAAGTAATAAAGCAGGCACTTAGAAATCAGTAGAGGTGATCCTTTTGTTTTCTGCCTTTAGCCAAGTGTTCTAGAGTTTGAACACACACTACCAAAGATTTTGGTTTGGAAGAGTGTGTTTGTTGTGTTTGTGGGAGAAACTTTTTTTCTTGTCAATACCATGCCAATAGAAAGGTAAAGAAAGGGAGCACATTCATACGCAGGAAGTAAAGATATAGGATGGTAAAGAGAAGTACTGTATCGCATACTGAACGTTCCTACTCTAGTTGTGGCCAAGACTCTGATATTCCAGCAACAGAGTTTTCTATTTCCATTGAAGAATACACTTCTGCAATGGTTCAGTGATTAAAGTAGGTGAATACAGAAAAAAAGTAACTTCTTGTGATTCATATCCAATGATTAATAATTCTCGTAACCTTGAATGAGCAACTGAAACCCCAAGAGAGTATAAACTCACTAAAAACTGAGTACAGAGGAAGGAAAGGAGGAGCATAAACGACACACTATCTTTCTTCATGTCTAAGCACTGTAAGTCATGCAAACTGAATATGGAGAAGGGTCTTTCCAAACTAGAAAGGTGCTTGTAGTCAACTCCCAGCTGACTACAGAGCATGAAAGCAAGTCAGGAAGAAGTCAATCGTTCAATGAAATTGTAAGTATGGCAGCTGTAAAGAAGGAACAGATATTGCCAGTTGAGCATAGTAAGGATGTATTGCTATAAACAATCCCTCATAGAAGGGGAAACTTCTTGAACGCAGAGAGTAAATATACAACCCTAATAATCGTCATAAGCTCTCTTCTGCAACCCCTTCACCTGCTGGGAATTTCGACACTTCAAAGTAGGATCTTGGAAAATACCAACAGTGTCCGTAAATACATACTGCAAGGAGTTTGTCAAAGAGTGCAATTATTAGCTCCTTGGCCATTTACCTACTTTGAAGATAACAGTGAAAATTGGGATATATAAATAGCCATGTAGCTGAAATTGTCTACTATTTTTCGGTATGTTCACATGAATATTGACATGCAAATTCTCAATACTTTGTAGCTTTCAAGTGGTTGCTTTAACTGTATCACCTGAGGTTTGTAAGTCTGATATTTTATAACAGAATTGCTTTAAAGCTAAATGAACAGGCTTCTTAAACCTTTCAGTCAGTATCTTTTGGGCTTTAATAGTACCACAGTTCTGTAATAGCTGGGAGATGATAAGAATTCCACTTAGCAAAATGCTACTGGCCAGTGCTGAGCATCCTGCTTGTTTAAAGGGAGTAAAAAAATTAACTAATGAAATGGCCTGTTAAAGAGTTGAATTAACACCGCATGCTTTATTTCTTTCTAATTCTCTGTGGATAGAAAACAGCAGGAAAACACATGCTGGCTTTCATTTGTTACAGCTTTCTAGAAATCCTTGTGACTCTGAAAGAGGAGAATTCACTTGCATGTGAATAAAACCGATTGACTTAGGAAGCAGAATCACAATCAGGGTTTTTTTTTTTTTACTTAGAACTTCAATGCCATGCCCAGCGGTGGGTTCAGGCATCTTGACTATGACAGTGAGTCAAGGCAAGCGAAAATACAGTCCTTTTCCTCTGAAGTGCCTGAATTCCCCAACACCAAGGTCACTCTGCATGCAGTAATTGCACATATGCACAAGGGAATTAGGCTAAAATTGTACCTGAAACCGTGTACCTGACACTTTTAACTCCTGAGCACTGATTTTCATGTTTTTTCTTTTCCATAAAGGACATTCCTGTAGAAAATACAAACTAAAAGCATACGCAACTGTCAAGTGATTGTGATGAAAAGCCAGCAAGATTGCTGAATCTGGCCTTTCAATAGCTATTATTGCCAGGATGCTTTTAGACAGCACTTTAGCAGCAGTTGAAATTATTCCAATGTAGTGCTTTATTGTAGCCCATATTTATAAAATGAAGTCATAGATTTTAGAGACTGTAGCACTAGATTTAAAAAACTCTTGTCTCTTTTGGAGGCAAGATCCTCTAAGACAGGAGGATTTTTTTTAACAACAATGTTAAAATAAAACTACCCACACTTCTTAAATGAAGTGAACTTGAATTTCTTTATAGAGGCTTGCTCTATTTGTGGATGTCAGTTAAACCGAATCTCAATTTGTTGCATGTATTTCTCACACTGTTGCACCTCAAAAACCCAAGAGCTTTGTGCTGCATAAGTTGAACTGTTCCCTTTTTTCTCACCCATTGTGAATTACAAACCTCCTTCCCTCTTCTGGAAGAGAAGGGAGATGGGTATATTGAAAATAAATAATCTATAATTGTAAATAATGTGTTTGGGGGTTTTAATACCTACCCTGATGTCTCCAGAAAGCCATGGTGACCTTGTTGGTGGCAGACAAAGAATATTCTACAGACAACATGTCTAGATCTTTTAATCCTAAAAGCAGCACACGTAGCATAACTAGCTCCCTAAAAGAAGATGGAAATGTGGACAGTAAGTAGTTTTTACTGCTAGATGAACTTGGATAATTCTTACGTAGATGAGACAGGAAAAACAAGATACAAGTGGAGAGGAAGTTCTGATATTTCAGGTCAGGCAGAAGCTTGAGGCAGAAGCTTGAAGAAGAAGCAGGCTCACCAAGCCTCTTCTGTGTCTGATCTTCTGCTGTGGGCCATAAACACAGGGGAGTGATACAGCACTTTAGTTCCATGAGCTAATCAACCTTCCTGGGGGAGAGAGCTCATAGCGTGTGCTGCTGCTTAGGTGGGAAGCGGACAGCATGCATATACTCGATTAGCCAGCATGTTATGCATCAGGGTCAGAGCTGGAGCAGCTGCTTTGTTCAGCGATGCTCTGATCCCTCGGGTAAGCAGCTAATTGCAGGAAATCTTTTAAGGCAAGTGTGTGATAGAAAGAATGCAATCAATATTGTTTATTCAAAAGACAGGAGTGGTTCCTTTGAATCAGTTCTCTTGTATAATTCTGTAATTAGGGCATGTTCTATTTTTAATTAAATGTCTTGCAAATTCATGAAAATACTCTGAACCTGTGGACCAACTGGCATGACTAACTTTTAAAATGTAGTTTGTATAAAGGAATGTGCTTCAATCTTTTTTCCCCCTTTCATATTACTGTGCAAACATGTATTTCATGTTATTTTACATAGACTGTATTGGCTGTCAACACTAAAACATTATCCTAAACCATTAATACAAAATTGCCAGATAAATGTTTTAAATGGAGATGAAGAACACAAGAAGCTGTAGCTCTGAAATGGTAGTATGACCATTTTTTTTATTGACCAATATTTTTTGTTGGGCAGCCCGACCTGTGTAAGATATCAGTGAGTGGTATTCAGCAAGTGCATTTCATTTCCCTCAGCCCTTCAAATCCAACAGTGACTCTGTGTATTTGCAGTCTGCAGACAATTCATGTTCCCCTGACTTTGTTTTGTTTCTTGTGGACTTCTGTGAATCTTCCTGTTCTTCTGCCTCTTTGACAACAGCATTAGCTTTGATTCCTCTTCCAACTTCCTGCTTCTCCTTAGGAGTCTTGCTTTCTTCCCTGACTCTTGTTCTCCCATCTGTATTTTGTAGACTTGCTCAGTGTTGTATGTGAGGACAAACAGATGCAAGCTCTGCTTTCCTTGCGTATTTTAGATATTACCATCTAGGTGAGGCTGCACATTCTGATTTACCATAGTACCTCCATGTCTCCAGTAACCTATGACTGTTATTAATAACTCTTTCATAGTTAGGCTGTCACTGTTCCCTAATGATTTCCAATGCACATTTTATGCTTTGCTATACTTAACTGTTTTTTTCATCACAGACATCAACCCCTTCCATCTTTAATTCCTGCACTTCTATCTAGCTGAACATAAAGCAATGTGAAGAAAATACTGTAGTTGTTCCTTTTTCTCTAGGGACAGTGAGAATGAAATTGGAGGCTGTAAAGAAATAGTTCTTGTAACAAGTGTCACAGAGTCCTTATGGAAGTTTAACTTCTTACGTGTACACCTGCGGAAGACTAGGGATCTTCCAGTTGATTCAGTGTGGAACAAACACAACGGCTTTGAAATGCATTAGCAGCACAAAATTAGCCCTCAGAGGCTTTCACTACTGAATTAGCACTTCAGTCAGCCTGTTTCCTTGTGTGAGCTGGCTGCACGCAGTGGAGGGCATTTCATGTCCATGTTCATGTCCATTGTCCCAGCGGTGTCCAACCGAGACAGGCACATCAGCTTTACAAGTCCCGCTTCACAGAAGCAAACCGCTCAGCTCTTTCAGGGACACAGGGACCACACGACACCATAAGCACCTGCGGCGGTTCCCCGCGCTCCGGCGGCAGCAGAGGGTGCGCTGCGGGGCACCGCCTTCGCTCGCCGCTCACACCCGCGTCAGGCAGACAAGGCCTCAGCACGGCTGAGCACGTCCCCCGCCAGTGGGGCCTCGCACCTGAACCCATGGAGGCCCCCTCCAGCATCCCCCTCCGCGGGACAGCCCCGCGGTACCCGGCAGGGCCGGACCCGCGCCGCGCTGAGAGCAGGGAGCGAGCGAGGGAAAGAAGGCGGAAGCCGCCCGGAGGAGCGGGGGGCGCGCTGCCCCCACCCGCGGAGCCCGCTCCCGCCGGGGGGTGACCTCATGGGTTGGGGGGCGGGGGGAAAGAAGGGCACGCGGGGGCTTGTGGGAGAAGCAGGAGGCCGCCATGTTGGGCGGGGCGGCGCGGTGGGCGGGCACGCGGGGCGGGCGCGGGGCGGTGGCGGCAGCCGGGGCGGTGGCGGTGCCGGGTGTCTGCGGCTGTCAGCGCCCGCTGCTCCGGAGCGCTGCGCGCCCACCGCCGCGCTGGGCCGGGACGCGCCTGGCAGCACCTCGGGGCAGGCGTAGCGGTGCTCACCCGCTTCCTTCCTTCCCTCTCCTCGGTCCTTTTCTCCCTCCCGCCCCCCCCCCCCCCCAAAAAAAAAACGCTTTTCCTTCCTCCCTTCTGCCCGCCCATCGCTGACATCCTCCTCCGGTCGTCGTTGTCGTCGTACTCCCCCCCCGCCGCCCGGGCTGCGCGGCCCCCGCCGCCTCTGCGAGCGCTGCGCACATCGCCCGAGCCTGCAGCACCGAGCGGTGAGCGAGGGGAGCTGCCCGCGCCCGGGGCCGCACTGGCGGCGTATGGCGGGGGGTGTGCGGGGAGACATGGGGGGAGATGTTAAATCTTTCTGCCTTTTTATCTGCCGTTACGCACGCAACAAAAGGTTGCGCGGGCCGGCGGGTCCCCGCAGCGCTGCTGACAGCCAGCTCTTCCCTGCGCGGACACGGGAGGGTGCCTGGGCGGTGGGGGCGAGGCTGTTTTTCGGTGTTCTGTGTGAAGCTCTGTCAGTTGCACCCGCCGCTCGGCTGCGGGAAGAAGGAACCTTCCCGCGGGGATGGGGATAGCCCTGGCTTTGTCCCGTGCTCTTCTCCTGGCTCCCGTCGGTGCTGCGGCTGGGGCCGGGCGCCGCCCTGGGAGGGACCCAGGGCAAAGCGGGGGGGGGCGCCGGCCTCGCCTCCCCCCCGGCCAGCCCCGTACGGCGGGGCGTTCGGAGCTTGGGTTTTATTGCGAGGGTTTAGCTTAGGTCATCTGTTCTGTTGCTAAGTCAGAAATGGAGAAAGAGGAGGAGAGGACAGCTTCTTCTTGGGTTTTGTAACTCGGGACCGGATTTATACGTTGTAGGTCACCTGCTGTGCTGTAGTCGGAGGCGATTTGTAGCCTTAGGTCTTGGCAACATTTCTACATTTATAAAATAAGACAGGCATTGATTAGGAACAGGTTATTCTAGCAAAAATATGTGACTGACTTAACTGGTAACTGTATCTCTATTGTAGTGATTAATTAGACTCTTTAAAATCTTACTTAGTCTATCTTCGTGTTTCTTATATTTTTGGGTAAGAAGATGCCAGGTTTGTAGATCTGCATAGCACTTGTCTGTAATCACAAGAAGGAACTTCTTGACTCCTTATTGAATTCTGTGTTCTAAGTGTATTTTAATGACCGAAGTGGCATCACCTAGTGTAATGCCATCGTCTGGCTTTTTAAAGGCTACTAGATCAATGATGGTGCTCTTACTCTGTTTTTATTTCCTCCTGTTAATGATTTCCATTAGTGTATATGATTTAAATGTAGTGGCAGTACTCGGGTACTGCTCATTGAATCAGAATACAGAATTGGCACATAAAAGCAGGTAGAAAAAAGTGAGTTTGTTTTTATAGTTTGCTGTAGCAAAATGGTGAGGAAATGTCATTCATGATATAAAATACCTTCACAGTTGTGCATAAAAATACATAAAATGAAACCGGAATCTTAGCATTCTGGCAGTTGGCAGGAGGTTTGGTAACCATTACTCTGAGAAGTGATTGCCTCTTTCACTTCCACTTTTGTATTTGCACATCAGTTAAATAGGAAACTTATGCCCAAAGGGTATGCATTAGAAACTAAAAAGGAACCTTCAAGATTTAGACAGCTTAGAATTTTAATTAAAAAAAAATCTCAACAAACCAACAGCACAAACAACTAAACAAACCCCAAGAAAATTAAACCCCACCTTTTTTAATGCACAGTTTTCAGACTCGGGTGGGGAATAGTTTTATTTTAATTGATCATGAATTCTAAAGCTTCAGTGAAACATGATAGAGGATATTATAACCCTGGGATTATAGATACAATTTAAAGTAACGCATTCAGCATTTACTGGCAGCAAAAAGAAAGCTGAGCCAGGTGATTCTGAGCAGAGGACCTTGTATTTTGTCAGTCACACGATTATTTTTGTGATCACATGGTTTAAGAGTACCTTTCTGTAAAATTACAACGGGTGCGGAGAATTCTGGCAGTTCCATTTAGATACACATTTTATGTAATGCAGAACCATGTGGGTAAATGCACACAATTTAAATTGCTACTTCCTGAAACTCGCACAACAATGCAGAATCGCTTCTGCATCATGTTGCGGTTAAAGTTTGGCAGCCTTTATGTTTCTGAAGGACCATGATGGAACTGGACAATTCCACTAATCAGAAATTGTAACAGCAATTTGAGCTTAGATTCCCTTCACTTCCTAATCAAAGAAAACATGCTGTCATATGTAATAAAAAAAGAGAATAAAGTTACCCTTGAAACATTCCATGAAACAGCCTCATTTACTGTTTGTCAAATTACTGCAGTATGCTAACAGTGCCTTATTAATGGAAACTGGTTTTTAAAAAGGTCTGGTTTTGACAAATGAGGAATTGCATGCAAGATCATTGATTAAATTTGCAGGAGTCTAGAATACCATCTTCTGAATGTTTTTGGTTGGGCATACAGTACTGTGGACATGCAGTAATACTGTACAAACACTTAAGCTTATAAGAGTGATTGCTGCTGCTTCTGTTTTTGAAGAACTTGCCATGTCAGAAAACCCTCACTTGTGTGCTACCCTGATACAGTATACTCTGTTTATCTATATATGTGTCTCGGTGTGTACATGCATGCCCACATATGTCTCTGATTTAATTGGGAGTTTGGGGAAATACTGTGGCCTCACATTCAGTTCTGAGTCCATTTAATGCCGCTTTTGTTTCTCTTGATATCCAGGGTTGTGCAGTTACTCTTTCATCTCTTCCTCTGTTTTGCTTCTCTGGCAGACGTGCAGTTGGATTTATTCTGGGATTAATAGCATCTCTTCAGATGCATGCTCATGATTATTTTGGAATTTCAGTGTACAAATATTTGTTGTAATGTTTTTGTAAGAGGAGTGGAAAATAAGGAAACTTGAGTAAATTAATGAATATGCAAAATATACTTCTGTATTTATTGTTGAAGGACATAGTAGCATATAGTGATGGGCACAAGCATGCTGGGTCTGTTTAAATGAGCATGTCTTGTAGTCTGTCTACCTCCAGGATGTTCTTCAGTATGACACAAGTATTGTAAACATGGACCAATTCCATCATCATTGCAAAGAAGCTGCTAGTTGCAGACTTTGCTCTTAATTCAGTCTGCATAATGCTCTGTTTCCAAAGTATTTTTTAGTTGTTTTGTAAGAACATCATGCTTAACTTGACCAAAGTTTAGGATAACGTTTCTGTTCAATGTCTACTCTCATTTTCCTTAAAACAAAAGCATGACACACATGATGTCTGATACTTCATGGTAACCAAATACCAGTCGGATTGTTCATTCTAAAAAGAAACCTTTTTGACTTCAAAATAGAGCTGATGGTAATAGTTGTATCCTGAGTCACAGTTGGTTTTGGGTGTTTTTGAGGTATTAAGGCTTTTGCAGTAAATACTTTAGTGAAACGTTTTTCTTCTGAAAGCAGGCTGTAGAAGTGTGGTTCCCTTGAAGAATTACTTAATAAATGCCTGACCAGAAAAAGGTGCACTTATGCTGTCTTAGGTTTGCTGAGATGGCTTTTGTTGCCTTCATGTTATGGGATTTAAGTTGGGCACTTTGTTAGAGGGTCAGAGCCAAAATTATGGATGCTTTCAGTGATGGAGGAATTATTTCTATAGGGTTTTGTGTGAGGTGCTTTGCAAGCATCAGGCATATGATGACACTATACTTGTTGGTGGGTTTTTTTGCTTGACAAGAGATTTAATAAAGTCAGTCCACAGAGAATAGGCAAGCATGCGGACTGAGAACTTATGCTTCCCTTACCCTTGATATATTTGGGAATGTGAGCAGAGGAGTTGTTCTCAGAGGATGAACACTAAAGCACAGTTAACACTAGATCTGCTAATTTCTCATAATATATAAAGAAAATTAGAATCTGATACCTGACAGTTTCTTCAGATTCAGTCAGCTAAGGAAGCAGATGCAAGTAATAGTATCTGTGTGTTGATTTAATCGCTGCTTGTTTCTTTGAATCCAGCTTATCTCTCATGGACTCGGCTATTTAATTCTTTCCTTGTTTCAATCAGAAACAATTTTAATTCTGGAAGCTGTGTTTTGACATGTACTTAGAATTAAATTGAATTTATTTTGTGAAATAATCAGTGTTGGTCATTTTTGCTCAAAATTAGGAAGCATGGGATCATGTCATCTTATATTCCAAATAATGCTTTCCCTCCATTGTCTACTTAAATGTATAGATTATTCATATCGTTTCTCAATATCAAGTCTTGCTCACAGGTAAAAGCAGTGAAATATCTTTTACAGGTAGGCTTAAAAGAGAACAGTTTCCTATTTTGGTTCTTTTGTAAATATCTGCCATAGATCCCATTCATCGTAATAAGACTGAGTTTCTAGGATTACGTCAGAACTATGGTTGATTTCATTAAATTTTGAAGTGAAGAAAGCAAAGGATGTAACCAGTATAGTGGTAGTACTGACTTCCTTACCTGTCAGTAGGATTGGCATAGTGGCTAATTATACTCTGCTTACTATGGGATGTACTGCAGCAAACTATTAAAAAAGTCAGCGTTGCACTGAAGTAATGTTCAGAAGGTCAAGAAATGAATGACATAAAGCTGAACTTCTTGGTACTGCTTTAAAAGTAGTATCTAAAAATCAGACCTTTTAAAGGACAATACTTAGATTTTTTTTTTTGAATTATCAGATAACTATATCTTAATTCATAGTAATTTGCATTGCTTACAAACACTGATGTTGTATTCGTAAATGTATTCTTAAATCCTGTGCTACTGTGCAGCGTATTACTACTGGTATTTTATAGTGTCCTAATTTTGTGCTTTGTCTGGAGATAGCACAAGTAGTTAAATGTTAATAGAAAATTGAGATTACTTGTGCTGTGCTATTATTTGTGTATGTGTGCTGTTCATTACTCAAGTACGGGGTGGTGGTTTTAAACTTTTTAAGGGATTGCAGTAGCCGCATTCCTGTGGTGTATCTTGAGTTTGTTCCTTCCAGCTGACAGTAGCTGAGGCAAAGCATGTCAGACAGGTTATGGACTGTCAGGGAGGAGGCAGGTTCTGTGTTGGGCGTGGGTCTGCTTTTTTTTTTTTCTGTTTTTTCCTCTTCTTCCCTGAATAGAATTTTGTGTTTAAGATTGAGTGCAGCTATGGATGTTCCTTTATCAAACAATGTCAGGATGAATAGTGTAAGAAAGTCACAGCTTATCCTTCTCTTCCACTTTGAGCAGCTTCCATTTCAGAGTGACTGCTGATAGTCCTTCACTGTGAGTGGATTTTACGATAGCCTCACCTTTAACATTTCATTTGTTCACGTGCTTAAACTGGATGTTCCTTCCTGCCTCCCCCCAATCATACTTAGTGTGTATTAGAGAGAGAAGGATTGGTTAAAAAAGTGGGATTCCTCCTCGCCGCCTCACTGTAGAGGGTGGCTGTGTGTAGTTGGATTAATGCAACTAGTGGGATGGTAATCTGTGAGGATATAGGGGAGGTTACAGTTTGAGATGGGGACAGGACAACAACCTCCTAAAATGTTTCTGCTGATACAAACAGGATTATATAATCAAACTCTAAGGATATAGTTGAACTCATCTTCAGTCTCAGTGCTGGTTTATGTAGTCCTCATTCAGTTCACGCAGCTCACTGCATGGCAGCCTGGGGAAATAGGTGTGTTTTGGCTGTGTTGGTGTCCTGGTCCTTTCACTTTTCTGTCCCCTTCCTTGTGACTGAAATATAATCCAGTGAAAGGCATATATCTTTGGTTTGATTCATTACAAATGGGTGTTTGTGCTGGACTGATGGGGGATGTGAATTCAATGTTTGACTGCATGAGGAGCATTACCAGGGTATTATTTCTAGCCATAGCCTTAGTGAATGATTGCTGATGGTCTTGTGTTTGTTGGAAGCCAGACCAGATCATTCAGTGGCCATTTGTGTCTCTAAATTCCTCTGTACACAGAAAGCAATAAGAGATAAGAATGCACTGTTGTTTATATTTATAATTTCCCTGGATGTAGCCCAGTTGCATGCAGTATAATAACTATTACTGTATTGAAATATGGAGGGGCACAGGAGTCGCGGTGATGCTTGCCAGTGCGCTGTCACACATGATGGTGACCTGGAGATCTTCCTAGAGGTATGGATGAATGAATCATCAGGAAGATACATTAATTTTGAGGAGTAATATATTGGAGAGTATATAGTGGGAAGGTTTGGTGTGTGAACCTGATGACTATGCCTCCTGTAAGGCAGATCTGTGTTTTAACAGGAATTGATAAAACTGCCTGCAGGCTTCTGGTTTGGGAGCATTCTGGAACGCAGAGTGCTGGTATTTGGCAGACATTCCTTTGGGCTTGAGAAATCCTGCAGAGATGACAGGTAGTTTTTTTGTTATAGTACTGATAGGTGTCTTAGCCAACTGCCCTCATTTTCCAGTTTCCATCCTATACCTTTTGAAAAGGCAAGAGACACCACAGGATGACTTTGACTCAGTGTCCCAGTAATTTGCTGTTACTTAATTATATCTTCTTTCCATTGTTCAAAAAAGAGATAAAGGCAGATCAGTGATTCAGTTACTGTGCTCTAAAGTTTTATTCAGGTAGTGTCAATTTCTCTCACAATAGTTTACACTTCTGCCATTTCTGTTGGAATACGTTGTTTAATTTAGAAAATAGTTTCTGAGTTAGTCCAGAATGCAGGTGTAGGGCAAATGCACAACCGATTTTTTGAAAGCAACAGTCAGTGGGGTTTGCAGAGCACCTGCTTGTAGTTTCTGTTGCCATTCAATCTTGAGTCTTGATCCCTGCCCAGTTGTTAACAAATGGCCTGGAAATAATCCTGCTGACATTTTTGTTTCCTTCTTTTTTTAGTTCTCTCTCTCTCTTTTTTTTTTTTTTTTTTTTTTTTAACCTCGTTCTCTTTTTCCCCCTTTTTTTGTTTCCCCCCCCCGGTCTGTAGTCTGGCTGCACATGGAACAACACTTGCAAGTGCATGGTATGTTGTTTTGAAGCACAGTTGCTTTGGGAAGTGACTGTTCTGCCATCATTCCCCAGGGGGATGCTTTCAAAGCAGATTTATCCAAGTGAGATGGTTTAAAAAATAGTATTAAAAATTAACTTCTTTTGTGTCTGTTTTTCCGTTAATGTGTGCTTTTGTTCTGTGTCAGTCCACCAGGAAAGTAGCGTGCTGCGGCAGGATAGAGGAACTGTCACACTAGTGTTACTGCAGCCAGTGTTTCAGGAGTCCCAGAGGAGCACTCAGTGCCTCAGTGCTAGCAAAGATAAATAATGAATGTGAAAGATTACTGAAGAAAGGGCTAAAACTATGGTTTCATCCTCAGGTGTGAGTGCTCAGAATGTTAAAGTGTCTTTGTCAAATGCTGGGTTAAGGACTGCTGTACTGCTCTCTAACTCCTCGCCCAGTAGAGTTCAGACCATCTGAATAAACCCTGCAGGTTATTGAGGACTTAACAAGGAAATTGTTTCCAGTTTTACAGCAAAATCGCCTCTCTGCTGTAGCAGGCAAGAAACAGTGAGTGATATGAGGTTGTTTTTCTAGGTGACTGCATCATTTGTTATTCTTCATATGAAACAAAATTTATAAGGTGTAAAAAACTATTAGTGATAGTTGTTGATTGCCATTGAAAATATCAATTTTAATGTAGTATTTAATGGGGTAAATTAATTTCTTCTTAATGTTAAGGACAGTACCTGCACAATTTAATTATGCAACTCTCTCTCTGTAGTCGTTTTGGAAGAATTAGGTTAGTGGTTTTGTATTTCTTTGATTTTCAGTGGAAGAATGAAGGGGGGGGAGGGGGCTGTTTTTCCTGAAGCTTGAAGAGAGACTATGCACAGTTTGTGCATCTTAGTGGAAGCTGTTAGATAGCTTCAAAACCAGATTTAAGGATTTGTTAAACCTAAAGGCTCGTGTGTGTTGAAGAAAGTTAGTGGATGTTTCGTTTATGTCTGCAGAAGAAATTGCTGGCTTTCTCGTTTTGGTTCAGGTAGCCTTTCTCTTGAATGTCCTCAAGTGTGTAAAAGCAACATAATCTGTACTTACAGTAAATTGTCAGCAAAGCTTCCCGCACAGATCCAATAATATGAGGCAACATGTGGCCTTCTCTGTCCTTCCTGTGTGCATTTTTTATAATGGTTATAGGTATGCCATAAAAAGTAGATTTGGTTAAGATTATAGGGCTGACGGTGGTAAGTGGAAGCTGATGGGGTTTTTAATGTATTATGGAAGTCCAGTTTAATGGGAACACTCCTGTGCTTTTACCTAAGTGCTATTTAGAGTTAATATAAATAGATAATAGAAGTAGATGCTTACTTTGATTACTCAATAAAGCAGTTCTTGTCCAAAAATAACAATGCAAAATGAGTCAAGCTCCAAAAATGTTTTGTCTATGGTATTGACAGCTTAAAATTGCAAGACAAGTTAAGTTTGAAAATAGTTTGATGTTACTGTACCTCTATTCTAGTCCCCAATGTCCAGAGACACTTTCACTGCCTAGAATCAGTCTGCTATAAATGTCTTATGGACGCTCAAGATTCACTGAAGACATGGTTGCACAAGTTGGCAAGTCCATGAGGAGCTATGTGCTATTTCCACACAAATAAATATAGATTCTTGGAATATTGACTGTAAAAACTGGAATTTGATAGTAATGATGGATTTGTAACTCAAACTGTCTTGACAGTATCTTTCAAAATTTCCTTTCAATGCACTTTAAGTAGATAATTCATGAAGCATGTCTTCATAACTACAAAATACTGAACTATAATGTTTTTCAATAATTAGCTGTGATTTTTCCGGATGTATTGCTGATTCTTGTGAAAGGCATTTTTAATAACTGTGGGTAAATATGATGGCTTTTAAAATGATTCTACTTCTGCCTTCTGTTGCATTTGTTTATTCTGTCTTCATGTAACTACTCTTAATACAGTTGTGATCATTTTGTTAAAATGATCCAGTGAGGTGGGTTTTGTGGTCGTAAGCCCTGTGGCCCAGGCTGTTACATTTGTCAGTCTTTTAGTGACCAGGCAAAATGCTCTGCTTTCTTGAGGTCCGTTGGTGGCTGCTTGGAAGTGTTTATTAGTGCTCACAAGAAACTAAGGAAGTGCTGGCTTTGAGGAAGATCAGCAGACACTGTTTGCTGTTGACGCAGCAATAGTACAGAAAGAAGAGACAGCTCCCTTGCTCCAAGGGGTAGAATGCACAGTGATCTGCAATCTGTCTTTAGAAATTGCATGGACATAACTAAATTAACTAATTGGCATTAGAGCTCTTTGCTCAAGACTGCTAGATAGCGGAAGACGTTTGTATTGAATTTTATTATTCGGGAAAAGAACGGGGTTTCCATCTTGTCACAAGTCTGAGGATGTGTTAACCAAGTATGTTATTTCAGGTTTTGAGTAAGGAAGTTATGTACTACCAACCTGTAACAGATAATAGTAACCTTGGTTAACAAAGAGTTAAAAAGCATGTACTTTCATGAAGGTATGGCTTTTAGTGTACTTCCTTCAGACTTTTGAATGGGTCTACTAAACCACCTTAGTCATGTGCCTCTCAGATTTCTCTTGCATTTGCTTCAGCTTTGAGAAAGACTCCTCTTTGATGTGATAAAAAATGCATAGAAGGATCTTATTTCCATCCAGCGTCATTTGAAACCTGAGATGGTAGAAGGGCTTAGGAACGTACACAGAGAGTAAGTTTTTCTCTTACATACTTATGATACATGCAGACTGATATTAGGATTTAAACAGCTGCCACTTCCCAGAGGAAATAATCCACTGTGATTTTAGGTTATGTGACTATTCCATGTTTTAATCACTGTCTATTTTTAGGACTTCAGAAAGGTAAAATGTAGTGGGTGAGATACGCCAGAAAGAGGATCTTTTCCCTTGATTCCTTTTGCACAAATGCTGGGGGAAGGCATAATGATATGTGTGTGAGGGTAGCTGTATCATCCAAGGGTCCCTACTGCTGCAGTACGGGGGCAGGAGTAAGGTGGTATTTGGCCATGGTCTGCAGCGTTATAGAATTACAGATATGATTAAATCTAAAAGAGAGTTTGGAAATAGATTGGCAGGTCATCTGGATTGTCTGCAGTTAAACGATAGCGATTTGATTGTATCATGATAATTGAAATGCTACTTAGTAGCTAGTGTTTCTTCATTGGAGTACTGTCAAGGGATTGATACCATAATAACCTTTCATTTAAGGGGAAGAATAATCTGTATAGTTACAGGATGCTTTTATGTCACTTAATAGTTTTGTACTATATAAGATTTTTTTTACTGCATTAACTGTTTCAGCAGGGAGTTATAATTTCAATGAAAACAGTTCACTTGCTACAAAAAAAGGAAGACTGAAGGCTGAAATTACTCCGAAGGATTTTTGTCAGTTAACTCAAAATGTGCAAAAGTATTTATTTTGAAATAGTGCTGATCGCTACTTACAAGAATAAATATCTGATTGCTAAGAAATAGTATATGCTTCATTAGTGTTAATATGGCATGCTATAGAAATCCTAAATAAAAGGACACCACAGCTGTGCAAGTCTTCATAGCTTGTCTTTTCTCAGTAGTGCAAATCTTCTTAGCTTCTTATTCTCAAAGAGAACAGTCAGCATCACCCTTGCTACAGGTTTTATAGGAGCTATTTTAGCTATCATCTCTTTTATTAGCAAATATATTTTGTTTGCCTGCTCTTCTCCATAGTAATTTTGTAATTTTCCAAAAAATCCAAAGACTTCCCCTGAAAGGCATTAATATTTTTATATATAGCAGGCTGTGATGTTTAAAGATTCTGAGATTTTTCAAGGCAAGTGTACAGTCCGTGTGTTCTTCACTTAAACAAGGACATAATCCTCTTCACTTAAACATAGTTTAATGCAGTGGATGGGTTTATTGATGGCAATTGGGGTTTCCTACAGTCTGATGCAGTGTTTTTCAGAGGTGGATGCTGTTGTGAAGCAGGGTTAGAACATGTGGCTATGCAGCCTTTTCCCACTGATGTGGTGTGGAGAAGAGGCTACATCTGCCAGTCTTGTTGGAAGAGCAGCAGCCGTGTTAGTCTGGTGGAAATCTCTGCCAATATTGAAGTTTTTAGTGTCTTACATGTTTTAGTCAAGCTGTCCTACGCTTATTGTGCATTTCTTCAGAAATTTGTATATTTACCTTTATAAATGTTAAACCTTAACAAAGTATGCATGTTTGTCCAGTTTGCTTACAAACACAGATATCTTGTGTTGTTAAGATTGTAGATCAACCTATGAGTACGATTCTTAATCTTTTTATTAGGATATGTGCCCTTGACATTGAAGGACTAGAGATCTCCTTTTTACAGTATTTACCTTGCATTCCTTCACTTTAAGGTATGCAAGGTGTCCAGGTGGTAGGGCAGACTCCTGCATGCAGGGTTCTTGCCAAGTTGAAGGCTGGGAGAAGGAGCCCAGTAAGGTTTTTTTAAATTCAGATGCTTTCTAGCTGGAAGTTGATAGAAAAATGAATCCACAGGGTTAATTCTGTGTTGGATTTCTTTTCTTTTTTTCTTCCCCCCCCCCCCCCCCCCCCCCCCCCTTGTGTTTTCTGAAGGACTTCTTTGTAGCTTAATAATGGTTGCTATGCATATGCAACACCATCTTCTTACCTGGTTTGGGTCAGTGATTTACGGCCTCCACTATGTGCCGCTAATTGTTCCGACTGAGCTATTTTTAAGGTGGCTTGTGCATATGTATGCTAAATTGTGAAGACACATTCGGAGATCATGTATTTGGAAGCCTGAGGCAGTATGGAAGTGCAGCAGTATTCTGTTTATAGAACTGGGTCAACAAGTGTACCTAGAGTCTGACCTCCAACAGGACACTGTTTGCAAGTGCAGTTCGTGACTTTATATTCTGTAAAGGCTCATATGTGGATTCAAATCTAGTATGATGAGAAGAGTGGCAAATAGCATTGGCAGTTCAGCTACCGTCCTGAATATGTCAAGAGGAAAAAGCTACTCCCTTTTGTTCATGGGGTTAGAGATGAGTGTATTGAAATAAAATTCCTGAGTGTAAAGGGATAATTTTAATTAAAAGGAGGGCAAGTCAAACAAAGATGAAGATTATAAATTTTCTTATGCATGGGAATATGGCTTGTAATAGAATAAGTAGCCTCACAGAGAAAGAAAAATTAACATATTAAAAACCAAAAAAACCCAAATGACAAGTAACCATTGTTCTTTCAAACTTGGAGACCGTAATCCATAACAGCAGTATATTCAAACTATAGTGTTTCTTATCTGAGTCCTTTTACAAATACCTTTTTAAGTATATGAAAGACGTCCGTGGATGATTCATTCTTGCCATTTTCTGACTAGTGTGTCGCTGAGCTGCCTTGTTAGGAAGGGGAACAGTTAATGTAGTGTTTGACATACTACTCATATCCCTCAGCAGACTCTTTTTCATCTCTTGCCTTTGGTTGGTGGTCTTTCTTTCTGTGCATGGAAGGCCTGTGATCTTTTGAGGATTGCTTGAGAATGCAGTTTTCCACATCATGAAGATTAGCAGTTAAACCAGCTTGTGGTTTTGCAAGATGTGTTCCATGATGTAATGAGATGTGTTCTTGGTCTAAGCAGGGCATTAATGACTTATAATTTGCAGCTAATACAAAATGAATCAAGCTCATGCCAGATGTAGGACACTGAGCCTAGCCATTTAATTAAGGAAGAACCAAGAGTGAAATTAGGGTTAAAAGCCCTGAATAGATTGTTGTTACAAAACAGTAAATGGATAGGTAGATTTTGGAGATGCAAAAAAAAATCAATATGTACTATATCTTTGTGAAGTTTGCAGTGCTTGTAGATGACAGGGCCCATAGGTGTGGCTTGAGCCAGTCTTGCAGTAGCTTTTACTGTCAGAAAGATGATTTGCTCTCTCTTGCATGAAGACACATTATTCTGTAGTTTTTAGCTGTCCTGCCTCCTATGCGTATATTCCAGTGAAAAGGTTTAGGGAGAATTTGACTTTTCACGGCAGTTTACAGACTTTTATTAATTGTATTTTAAGTTGTGCTTTTAAAACAATAATGATCGGACACAGGATACATTAAAAATTTATCTTCCAAGCTTTTAGTACTTGAAATCTGACAAATAATGAAAGCATCAATACTGAGAAAGGGAATACTTAAGAGCACATAACAAATAAAAAAAATCAGAACTGTTTTGTTTATTTTTCTATAGGACCCATTTTAATCTTTAGTCAAGGAAATAAATAACCTTGTTGTTTCTTAGAAAAATGTTTTGCCTTTTATAAGTTTTCCGACACAAAGACGTTTTCATACGGTTACGTGGGTTAGTTCAAGAATTCTTTGAGGTGATCTGCAGGGAAATTACACTTTTTATAATGTAGTGGAATAGGAAAAGCTATTTATGTTTAAGAGATCCTTAAATATGAGTTGAAGAGCTTAATTAGCTAGTTTGGATGTGTCTTACATCCGTTTGAATTTAGGCACAAAATGTGATGTCAGCATTATTAGTGCAGTTGGTTTTAAAGTTTTATGAGTAACAAAATACTTAAAGTGATTAAAGATACAGCCACTTAAGTCTTTTGTATATGATATCTCAGAGAATATATGAGATTATCTGAGCAGTTACATGACTGAAAGACAGTAGGCTTGACTATTTTCTTTGAGCTTTTTTTGCTTCAGATTCTTCCTATTCTCAATCAACTTCTTTGACTGAAGTCTATGTTACAAAATTCTGGAAAATCCTCTTTAATAGGTGTCATTGTAGGACTTTTTACGTTTATTTGTCCAAGTTCATTAATTTTTTTGTGTTTGAAAAAAAATGCTTGATTTTTCTTTTAAAGTGTTGGAAAGTGTTAAGTGATTTCTGTACTTCAACATAATTTGTGTTGGGGTAAATAAACCAGGAAGGTAATACTCGGGGTCTACAGAGGCACATATTTAATATGATATGTAAACTGCTTAAGCCAGCTGGCTAGTGTGCAACTCTGGCTGCATTGCATGTTTTTTTCTTTCATCCAGAATTCTGTTTTCCAGCAAAACCTTTGTGCATCTTAACTTTTTCTTTTCTTTTCAGTTGTGAAATGAATGAAAAATTAGTATGTCAAATTCTTGCCCTGTAACAGGTAAAATTTGCTGTTCGCTGTACTTGTATACAGGCTAAAACTGACAAAGAAGCCTTTTACTATGCCCTTTTTTCTGTAGGAAAAAATAGAGGAAAAAAGAATTAACATTTTCAAAAAGTGACAATAGAAAGGCATGGTAGGTTTTATCTCTCTTCCTCTATATACATGCATGATTACTTCCTGTGCACACATGTAGCTTTTTTGCTTCCTGTATGGCATTTGTTGCCTTAGGTTATGCAAAAGTAATTGTACAATTGCCTAGTCAAATATGGCCTTGTTTGATGAGCACCACACCCCATGCTACTCTTAAAAGATATTAGGTATTTATATTTTTATCTTGCTCCTACAGCGAATCAGATCTGACAACATGATAAATTACATATTTGTTATTCTCCTTGTAAATTATTCTCACAAACACAGTCTACAAAAAAAAAAACAAACCTATGCAGAAAAATTTATTCCTTTCTTGTCAGTGGGAGACATCAGGATTCTAACAGTTTTCACTAGAGGAGACTTTAGAATTCTCCTCTAGGCTGCATGGACCTTCAAATCAATCTGTGTCTTGATGCAGCTTTTGACTTGATGCCAGCTACCAGTACAGTTGCTTGTACTGGTAGGTCTGAGGCAGTGAAAGCTTATAGCTATATTTGGTTTAGAATGTGGTAGCTTAAAAATCTGGCACACTGGATTGAGACAAGAAGCATGTACTGCTGCCGTGGGCTTTAAGTATATTTTTGTCCCATAGGGTTTAAACCTGCTTTTACTTTCTTCAAAAGCTTCTGTGCTGATTTAGGCTTCTTCCATTGCAGCTTCAGTGTATTCAGCCAGAGCTATGTGACTGATTCTGTGATCTGATGACATTTTTTTCTTTATAGTAACAAATCGGTGTCCATTTCACACCTTAAATGTGATTGTGCAAACAGATGTGTCTTGGCTCTTTCTTCATTATGAGGGTGGTGAGACACTGGCACAGGTTGCCCAGAGAAGCTGTGGATGTCCCATCTCTACCGAGTTCAAGTCCAGGTTGGATGGGCTTTGAGCAACTGGTCTAGTGGAAGGTGTCTTGACTGTGAGGGGGGTGTAAGGGATGGAACTAGGTGATCTTGAAGGTCCCTTCCAACCCAAACCATTTTGTGATTCTGTGACTGACTTCATATGTCAGATAGGTAATTCCCAGGCTACTGTATTCTGTTTGCATGAAGGCATGACCATTGCAAGGCATAATACAGTTTTGGTATTATTAGTTTTGTGTATCCTTTTCTTAAGAGTGAATGGCTGTTAATGTATCTGTATTCATCACCAGTGATTAATTTAACTTCTACTGGTGTGGGTAAAATGTGCAATTTCTTTTAAACAGCATCTGTACATGTATTACATGTAGACGCATGTACCTGCCTTTCATCTTCAGTGTAGAATGACTACAAAATACTGAAGCGCACTGAAGAATTGTTACCCCTGTTCACATAAGACAGACAAATGACTGCATACTTACTTTGGAACATTGTAGAAAACCTAGGTATTTAAAAATCTCATTTCTCAGAACTTCTCTAATAGAAAATGCAATTACCTCTCCATTACATATCCTCTGCTGTTTTTATTTCCTTATGATCATCAAAGGTTCAGTTCTTTGTATTCAGGATGAAAATTGTTGATTGAAGGCGTGAAAGTTGACGGTAATTAGGGTTGCGTTCTATGCTGAAGTTAGTGTAATTCATAACAAATTCCTATATGACTGTGCATGTTAGAAGCATGCGTTTACAAATTTGGCTCATGTTAAATTGCATTTCATTTTTATACACAGTTTTACAGAGTATGTGCTTTAAAAATGTCATTGAAGCATTCTGGGTAGTGGTTCTCAGGTTTTAAGTGGGAAATGTGTAAATACCATTCTGCTCATCAGGTTTGGTGAGTTGGTTTTTTTATGCCATGCTAGATTAGATGTTTTATACAGATGTATGTACTCTGTATTGCATATATTTGTGAATGTGAAGTTCTTGCATTAAACTGTGGTAAAACCAAATTTGCTGCTTCCCTACATTGTGTTTTCAGACAGTAGATTATTACAAAATAAACCAGTGTAGTGTTCAGCTCTTCTGTGACAAATGGGTATGCCTTTTAGGTACTGTATTGCAGGAGATTATAACAATGTGGGTAATTTTGAGTCTCTATAAACAGAAAGAGGGACACTTTTTATTTATTTATTTTTTTCTGAATTTAATGTAATGCAAGAGCATAACACCACATCCTTTGGCTGTTGCCACAAAGTGGTGCATATGTATCCATGTTTCTTACAGCGCTCTTATTCACGATTTAAGTGGTTGTATTTCTTTTTTTTCTTTCTAAAACTAGGCTTGTTTCTGTACAGAGTTTTAATACAGTTTAGATGATTAATCTTAAACGGTAGTGTATCAAAGCTTCTCCAAATGTCTTCATATAGATGTGCAAATTTATTGCTCTTGAGAAATCTTACCTTCTTTATTCTAATTTATGCTCCCTGGTTCACCTGAAGATATAAATATCTTAAGTACGAAGGAGCAATTCCTCAGTTCATTGTTGAACATTTTTCTGGTGACATTTAAAACAGATCAAGTGATTTCCAGGTCTTCAGTTTGTATTTTTACAGTGTTATACTTGTCGCTTCAGTGACAGCATGTTTGATAAGAAAGTTACTCGAGTTCCTAAACTTTTTTTGACCCTCATTTGAATTTGACAAGCATCCAGATATCTGCCAGCCTTAAAGTAATGCATAAGGTACTGACAGAATTGCACAGTAAAATGTTTCTTGCAAGCGTTGTGTTTTACTAAACATTTTCCAGCATGAGGCAGCTGCAACTTTATCAAAACTGCTGCACCTAACTTGTAGGCAATTGAATGCGTATATTTAGCTGTAGAGTTCCGATAATGAATGTAAAGTAAACTTAGGGGTCAGTTGTTATTTTTAAAATACACAGTGGTAACAGCTTTTGTATCCCTTGGAAAAGGATAAAGATGGTGTTTCCTTCTCACTGGGAAAGGATGTTTTTTATCATGATTCCTGTCCCTACATGCTCTTGTAAAAAAACCCTTCCAGATTTATTGTAGGCCCCCTTAAGGTACTGAAAGACTGTTGTAAGTTCTCCCTGGAGCCTTTTCTTCTCCAGGCTGAACAACCCCAACTCTCAGTCTGTCTTCATAGGAGAGGTGCTCCAGCCTGCTGAGCATCTTTGTGGCTCTCCTCTGGACTCTCTCTAACAGGTCCACATCCTTCTGATGTTTGGAGCCCCAGAGCTGGATGTAGTACTCCATGTAGGGATCTTATGAGAGCAGAGTAGAGGGGGAAAATCACCTCCCTTGACCTGTTGGTCGCACTCCTTTTGATGCAGCCCAGTGTACAGTTGGCTTTCTGGACTGCAAGCACACGCTGCCGGGTCATGTTGAGCTTCTCATCAGTCAACACCCCAGGTCTTTTTCCTCATGGCTGCTCTTAATCCACTCTCTGTCCAGCCTGTAGTTGTGCTTGGGTTTGACCTGACCCAGACGCAGGACCCTGCACTTGAACTTCATGAGGTTCACACAGGCCCCCCTCTCAATTGTGTCAAGGTCCCTCTGGATGGCATCCTTTCACTCCAGCATGTTGACCACACCACACAGCTTCATGTTGTCAGCAAACTTGCTGAGGGTGCACTCAATCCAATTGTCTGTGTCACTGACAAAAGATGTTTAACATCAGCAGTCCAAATACTGATCTCTGAACAGCACGTCTTGTCACTGGTCTCCAGTTTGACATTGAGCCATTGACTGCAACTCTTTAGGTGCGACTGTCCAGCCAATTCCTATCCACCAAATAGTCTATCTATCAAATTCTCGTTTCTCCAGTTTAGAAGGAAGGTTGTTGTGTGAGACAGTTTTGCCCAAGTCCAGGTAGATGATGTCAGTTGCTCTTTTCCACCAGTGCTGTGGCTCTATTGTAAAAGGCCACCAGTTTGTCAGGCACAATTTGCCGTTATTGAAGCCATATTGACTATCACCAATCACCTCTTTATTTTCCATATGCATTAGCATGGTTTCCAGGAGGAACTGCTTCATGATCCTGCCAGGCACTGAGGTGAGACTGACCAGCCTGTAGTTCTCCTTTTTAACCTTTTAAAAATGGGAATTACGTTTCCCCTTTTCCAGTCAGTGGGAACTTCACTGGATGGACATGACTTCTTAAATCTGATGGACAGTGGTGTAGCCACTTCATCCGCCAGTTCCCTCAGGACCTGTGAATGCATCTCATCAGGCCCCATGGGCTTGTGAATCTTCAGGTTCCACAGATGGTGTCAAACCTGATCTTCTACAGTGGTTGGTTCTTAATTCTCCTAGTCCTTGCCTTTGCCTCCTATGACTTGGTTGGTGTGGCTGGAGCTCTTGCTGGTGAACACCAAGACAAAAAAATTATTGTGTACCTCAGCCTTCTCCATGTCCCTGGTAACCAGGTCTCCTATTTCCTTCTGTTGAGGGCCCGCATTTTTCCTAGTCTTCCTTTTATCAACAACATACCTATACAAGCTTTTCTTGTTGCCCTTGATGTCTCTGGACAGATTTAATTCTACTGGGGCTTTAGCTTTCCTAACCTGATCCCTGACTGCGTGAACAGTTTCTATGTATTCCTCCCTGTCCTTGCTTCCACCCTCTGTAGGCTTCCTTTTTGTGTTGGAGTTTGTCCAGGAGCTAGTTGCACTGATGAGTGCAGACCTCGTGGTGTTTTTGCCTGACTTCCTCTGTGTTGTAGTATACATCTTACTTTCCGTTCTTGCTTGGCTTATGAATTACGTGTTAATGTTGAATCTGGAAATAGAAACTGGAAAACTTGAAACATTGTTCAAACTCAGGACTTGAAAGGTTGTGAAAGTTGTGCAAAAATAGAATTGCATTCTGAATATACATTTAAAATTTGTATGTTTTAATGACTTCTTAACTGAAAGTTTTACTCAGTTATAGAGAATTGCTTATTTTTTCTTTTGGATTAACTAGTATATTCTTCCATTTCAGAATGTATGAAAACATGTCCACAATGGTGTATTTAAAGGAAGAGAAGTTGGAGAAGCTCACTCAAGATGAAATCATCGCCAAAACTAAGCAAGTGATCAATGGACTAGAGGCACTGAAGAATGAACACAATTCAATTTTACAGAGCTTACTTGAAACACTGAAATGTTTGAAGAAAGATGATGAAACTAATCTGGTTGAGGAAAAATCAAACATGATTCGAAAGTCACTGGAAATGCTGGAGCTTGGCCTTAGTGAAGCACAGGTAAAATTGCAGTAAGAATAAAGTATTTCAGACTTTGAGGACTTAAGATTTGCCTTACTGAGTATTAGTAATGTGCTGGGACATTTATGTTGTTATTGTCAGTTAAGGAAAAAGACTGCTGTAATTAGTAGAGGTAGATACTATTTGTCTTGCTGTGTTACAGAACTAATTATGCGTTCAGCATTACAGCACTGAGGCTCATAATTGAGCCCTCTTTACTTAGTGAGACAGTGGCTATTTGCTGTTTAGACTTTTCCACAGCATTAGGCAGGTAATGTTTGAGCAACTCAAGAACTGAGCTTTGTCATTTTAACTCTAAATTATTGCATATGTAGGTCTCCCACACACAAATAAATTTGCTCCAACCTTTGAGCTCTGCTGTAACCTTAAATTCATGGTTATATTCCCTTGATTCTGAGATTTTTTTATAATAGCTTACAGTGCTCCTGGATCTCAAGAATCTCTAATGTTTATTGAACATTTTACTTAACCAAAATTGAATCTAAAAGCATTTTAAAGGTTGAGAATATAAGTTTCACTCTTAAAGGACTTCTTCTTTGTACTGTCTTAGTTGTTGAAGGTATTGTCTACAGAAGATGAGTGAAAAGATGTTTGTTAAGTCAGGATGTTAGAACTATATTTACAGTCCAACTTTAGGGTATTTTGTACTGGGTCAAAAACCTGAACCCTGACGTGATGCGACACAGTCATCAGTATAAGATGGCAGAGTGTTTGCAGATGAGTTGAAAATGCCAGTGGGTCAGTCTTACGTTAATAGGCTTTATCTTAAAGTGTGACTGTGCTCAGTCTTTTCATCGAGTTGTTGAGCTATTAATGTTTGGTGATCTGAAGTTGCGTGCATTGGACCTTGATGAATTGAAGCCTGAGAGAATGAACAAGTATGGGATAGCAGACCTGGCAATGTAGAAAGAATCCCTGGACATTATGGTGCAAACTAGGTCATTGTTTATTAGTATATTGTATCAGTTTTTATCCCTTCTATTGGAATAAAATACTAGAAGAGATATGGAATAAAATTACAATAGCAGAGTTACCTTTAGTGGGTGTTTGTAGAAGATCTGTGAATGAATGAGTAACTTGTCTCTTCTAATTTTGACATGGTATTGGGGCTCTGAAAAGATAGTTCTGATTCTTGGCTCTGTTGGATTCAGCAGCCTCAGTTGCAGATGTTCCTGCCTATTTTGGCCCACATGGTGTTTTATGAACTGTGGTGGTGAGGTGCCAAGAAGTCTGCATTTAGTGCTTTTGTTAGGAAGCAGTTCTTCAAGCTGCTACACTCAAACCTGATAAACTTAGTCTTCCTGCACACTTTGGGTTGCAACAGTGTAGGATGTTTTCGTTATTATTTGCAGTATTTAAATTAGACATGGAAATGCTTTAAAGATGTTTTTGTGATATGGATGTAAGTCTGATGATATGAGTGTTATTTCTGTAAAAATGAAACAGACATTGTTGAAGAAGCAGTCAGACTTTCAGTTAATTCTAGAGAGTAAGATTGCAAAGGGGTTTAGTTTTCCATTGTAGCTTGTACAATGTTGTTTGGGTATGTTGACCCCATTATCACAACTCTCGTAAATGTACTTTCTGATGTTAAAAATGCCACTGTTTGAATAGAACAGGTAATTTAAATTATTAACAATTCTGAATGTGTAAATAGGTAGAGACTGGATTGGTATTAGGATACCAATAAATCTGGAGACTTGGATTGGCATTAGGAATAATATGTGGAGTTCTTGCCTTTATAGGAAAAAGTAGTTTCTAAAGGCTTCATGTGTTTTTTTCTGACACCAGAAATTTCATATAAGGACACAATCTGTTTCACATGAAATATTTAGTTTGAAAACACTTCAAGGTAACTTTGTTCTAAAGAAACATGAAATGCTAAGTAACTTGAGGATTTCAAATTCATCTATAAGAAGATTTGTATTACTGCCAGTGGCTGTTTCTTACAAGGTGTGCTTCCTGGGATTGCTGTGAGCTGTTCTACGTGTATCAGTGGGAGATTACATGAAAAGTGAAGGGAAAGTGTCTTCTGTATGTAGTGTTTGGCTTTCACTTAACAAGTCCTTTTTAATTTAAATTTGTTTAGCAGAAGAGCCCAATCCAAGTAGACTGCTTCTGTGGCTGTTGTATTTTTTGTCCTTAATGTGGCTGTTTAAACACATTGAATGTCTGCACACTCAAGCTTATAATATGTGTATCTATAAAGTGCTTATATAAACTATATGTTCAGTTGCACATTTAGGTCTTGGTAGTATAATTGTCCTTTTGAAGTATTATCATAATTCTGAAATGTCCATCCTTATGAACTGTAAGCAGGTATATGAATCCTTTTCCATCTGAAAGCTGCTGATTAGAACTCTGTGTTAGCTCTTAGGTTATTTTTGTGATCCCTCAAGTTGAAAGTGTTACTGCTCCATTTGATGCTAGTGGAACAAAGATTTCCATTTCAGTAATCTAGTTCAAATTTTTCATGTATTTTAAGATTATATGTTCAGGGAGTTCTAAAACAATTTGTCTTCTGGTAGCATCATAGAAAATAATCATTAATAAAGAGCTCCTCCAGGTTAATTCTGGCTGGACGAATGGTAAAAAATTGAGAGGAAAAGTGAGATAGATTAAGATAGAGACAAAACCAGATAGATGAAGAAGATAAATGTAAATACTTACCAAATTTCACAGGTGACAGGTTTTTAAGTAAAAGTTTTTTAGATTAAATGCAAGACTGCATTCTAGAGGAATTGTCATGTGACACCTTTTGCTTTTTAGGTAATGATGGCCTTATCAAATCACTTAAATGCAGTGGAATCGGAGAAGCAGAAATTGCGTGCTCAGGTTCGTCGGCTATGCCAGGAAAACCAGTGGCTACGGGATGAACTAGCCAATACACAACAGAAACTACAGAAAAGTGAGCAATCTGTGGCTCAACTGGAGGAAGAAAAGAAACATCTAGAATTCATGAATCAATTAAAGAAATATGATGATGATATTTCACCATCTGTAAGTAGCAGTGTAGAAAAGCCCCTTATATGTATATGTGTGTTGTAATCTGCCTTTTTACCAAGAGGTGGTGCAAGCTTTTTATTTCTCTTAACATAAACTTGTCACTAAAGTGCTTACCTTCTACAAGGGTCACATGGTTTGCAGAAAGATTCTAAATACTGAGTTCATTCTTATTTTAAAAGAATAAATGTTTCTCTGTCTGTAGATAACAAAATACATATGCGAATCAAAATCTATAAATACTTATATGGGATTATATTAGCTTAAAAAATACGAAGAGCTAAATCAAAAATTTTTTCTGTAGATTCAACAGTTAAAATAAGTGGAGAATTTAAACTATTAGAGATTCTAAGTTCTTAGGGGGTATGGCTTATTTTGACTGCAAGAAAAATACTTCATTTTCATCTAGTGAAATCAGTGTGCAGGTGTTATATCTGTTGATAATTTACACTAGGATAGGATGTTACTCGATCCCTTTCTGCCAGACACTGTGATGGTCTGCACGTTTTCAGTCATGTTTAACTAGCCCATTGTGTTACATATGCTTCGATTCAGGGAGAAAATGGATACAATTTTAATTTATAGAAGTGATTTCCACTTAAAAAGACTTCTGGATTATTTGCACTTCTTGTTACCCTTTTATGTTTCCTTAAGTTAGATGGCACTGTGGAGAGATCTCATTTTGTGTGTTTAGACCTATTCAGCTGTGTTTTGGAAAGAGCAGTTTTTTTGTAATCAGCTATTTCAGCAACATAATGATTAAAAATGTATGCATTTGTCATGCTTAACTGACTGCTTGACTGAATCCTTTTTAATATATTGTGAGCAGTGAGAGTTGTTTTGGCACATGGAACTTTTCAGTGCTATTTCATGAGTTGGTATTTGTAGCTGAATACTGCCAGTGAAGCCTGTTTAGAAAAGGGGTGGGGGGAGGAACATTGTGATTTTGGTGTGCTAACTGTTGAACTGTAATCTGCAGATGGCCTCAATAGCGCCATTATTTGAAGTCTAATTGGCAAATAGGGTCAAAGTAAGCAAAGCGTCTTTATAGTTTTGCTAACCATATGGACAGTCTTGCTTGTTAAGCTTTGAAAATACTCAGTTCTGTATGCTCAGTGTAAGGTTGGAATCAGCACACTTAAAATTATGAACTTCCCTTCTGAGATCTAGTCCCATTAATCTGCTGTTTTTGCAGGGCACACACTTTGCCACCACTGAACTTGAATGCCAGTAGCTGCAGTTGTCTTTTTCTCATGGATGTTCTGCTTATGGGCTTTCTTCTTACTGAGATTAACTTTTCTGAGAACTTTTAGCTGTTTATATTGTGTTGACTCCACATTTAAGAAGCAGGATTGAGAGATGATCTGTTTCTCTATTTTACATGATATGGAATGATCTTTGAATGTTTAATCAATGTAGACTAATGGATTGTGCAGAAATTAATATGGTTCCAGATGAACACTATTGGAGATGAACTTCCATGCAGGTGGCTTTATAATTTTTGATCCTTAGAGATTGCAATTGCAAAACCTATTTTTCTGTGCAGAAGTTGAGCACTCATAGATTGGGTTCTCCATATTTCTCTCCCTTGCCCATCTGTAACTATGTTTACGACTAAAAATATATAATATTCAGTGTTTAGTAGCACTGAATCTGTGTTCAGTACTGGATACTTTCATGAGGTATGATGTCTCTGTAAGAATAGCAAATATGTTCTTGTGTATTTAAACTGAGACTGAAATCTAGGAGACCTGATTGCTATTCCTGTCTCTTCTGAAGGTGTCCTGTATTGTTTGGGACAGAGTATCTAAATACATTTGAATACAAGACCTTCATAGAACTTCTAGAAGAAGTGTTATTCTTGTATATTCCTAAGTTTTGGATGTGAGGTTTTCTTTAACATTGCTGATTAAATGGACTGTCTCTTTATGCCTTATATTTAAGTATAACAATTTCCCTTTGGGGTTGTTCTGTAGGAGGATAAGGATACGGATTCCACCAAAGAGCCTTTGGATGACTTGTTTCCAAATGATGAAGATGACCAAGGACAAGGAAGTAAGTGCACTTCAAATTACAATGTTAGTGGGTTTCTGCAGTGCAGAATATAAAGATGCTGTTTAGAAAAATGAGCCTACGTTTAGGGTCCTCTGGGACATGGGGAGTGGTGAATGCCTCTGCTAGAATAAGGAAGCCAGTCACTGATATGTACAGAACTGGGACTTAGGTTTTTACATAGAGTTTACTGGCTCTTGTAAAGTTCTTGGCACTGACCCCAGTTCAAAATTCCTCCCACAGTCTTTCCTGTGGGCCTCAGAATGGAAAAGGTTTGGTGCAAGTGACTGAGACAGATTCTGAAACACTGAAGCCTTTTGGTGGTCTGACCAGATGAAGAATTCTGTTAATGACCTTTTTAATGATCTGATTTAACACTTTGGGGCAAGTTTCAGTATGATGTCTTTCTCATATAATATTTTGTCCTTTGCTGAGGTTGTCTCCCTTAGTTTTACTACTCATTCTACAAGTGTTGTCTTCTGGTCAGGACTTGTGAATACGCTGTGAAGTTTCAGGTGGAGGTTTGGTAGCATGATTGATAGAAGCCATTAATAGATAAGCCTTGCTTAGTGAAATTCTGGGGGTTTTACGTAATGTCCTGATACTATAGTGTATGGGCAGTGTGCTAGTAATATAATAGTTCTCAGTAAACAAGTGACTGCGGAAAAAATGTCTGAAGGGTCCCACCTGTGTGGGGTTTCCCACTTTCAAATGTTCCCACTTCAAAGTGGGGTTTCCCACTTTCAAATTTCCTTTACAAGCACATACACAAAATACGTTGCATTCTTCATAACATGGTAATGCTGTCCACAGCCAGCAATGGAAGGAAGACTTGAAGAGTTTAGAATAGGTTAGTGTTGACCGTGAGCTCCCTTCTGAGCTCATGCTTGCTTCCCTAGAATTTTGTAGTAGGAAGGTTGTTGGATGGCAACACTGTCTATGTACCTGCATAATCCACCTACCTTATTTCAAAGTTGACCCGTCAGTAATTTCCTTGACCTCCAGGAAAAACACTGAAATGCTCCAGTGCTTTGATAGGCAGTGGTGGTAGGTGTAGGCTTGGAATTGTATGATGCCACTGACATAAAAAGGCTCCCACTTGAGGTGAGAGTGTTTTTTGTCCATAGAAAGAAGAAAGTCAAGCTTATGGCTGGAGCCCTTATCCTGTGTGTTGTTTAGAATTTAATGTAAATGAGTAAGAGGGAATTTTCTACATTGTCTCAGAAATCTCTGAGAGGAAGAGAAAAGCGGTAGTAGATTTGGGAGGGAGAGGAGGAGTAAAGGAGGGAATTGGAGCATGGTCCAATAAGTCCTTTTCAACCCTAACTATTCTATGATTCTGTGCAAGATATTTTATGTGCCAACCTTAAGTACTCTTTGATACAGCAAAAAAGGGAAACACACACAAAAACAAAAGGTATGTTTAGAGAAGAATAAAGGAAAAAGGACAAATCATTAGAGCTTTTCTGCAGGTATTTGGCTTGTCTGTGTTAATGTTCCTTTCCATAGGGAAACGTCGATGTTTGTAAATGCGAAATTATGGTATAATCTTGGGAATTGATAATGATTTTCTGAGCTGAAATAGTTTCCTGCTTTCTTCTCTGGTTTATTACATTTGGGCCTTTGAGCTAATAGAAGTGTAAAATAACACAGTAATGGGCAGAACATGAAGAATTAAATGGTCGTAGTTTCACTGTCACTCATGAAGACAACATGATGCTGTGGAGTATGTTCTAATACTTTATAAAATTCAGTGAGTCTCTGTCACTGAGAAGTATTGCTAAATGCTTTAGTTACAGTCATCTTTTACACATCTTTAAATCTTGCATGTTTCTTTCAGTTCAACAGCAGCACAGCAGTGCAGCAGCTGCTGCCCAACAAGGTGGCTATGAAATTCCCGCAAGATTAAGGACCCTTCATAATCTTGTCATTCAGTATGCTTCTCAAGGTAGATATGAGGTTGCTGTACCTCTCTGTAAACAAGCTCTTGAAGACCTAGAGAAGACTTCAGGTCATGATCATCCTGATGTTGCCACTATGTTGAACATACTTGCTTTGGTGTACAGGTTTGTATACTGTCGTAGACAAGTGTCAATAAACTAAATAATATTTGGCTACAACCTGTTAATGTTCAGACTAACATTTTTTGATATTTTCCATTCCCTTTTAAAAAACCAATTGAAACCCTCAGGAGGGTCCTGCAATACTTACATGTATCCCTGTGCTTAAAAGTCAGAAAAGTTGCTGCATTTCTGCCTATGCCTTTTCTTTGGGAGTGAAGCTGGTTTTGATACCTTTTTTTTTTTTTTTTTTTTTTTTTTGGCTGCTGAGGGGGCTTGTCTTGATTACCCACCTCTAGAAAATTTAGAGGAATAAATTGGACAACAGTGTCGCAGTAGTATATGCTAGTCCTGAACCAGCGAACTACAGTTACAGGCTTCATGTTTTTACTTCCCAATTCCTGAATATATTCTCAATTACTTCTTTTGCACTAGCATCTTTAGGCCAATACTGAAGTCAGCTTTGTTTTTATGATTTCTTTTTCTGAATCCCCTGTATTAATTATGACTTTAAAATTTAGAGACCAGAACAAATACAAAGATGCAGCAAATCTCCTGAATGATGCCTTGGCTATCCGTGAGAAGACTTTGGGCAAAGATCATCCAGCGGTTTGTATACATGCAATATCATATTTTCAGTTGTGTTTTTCACTGAATTTTTTTCAACTCATTTTAATATTAAACTCAACAGGAAAGTTTTTAAGACCTGGCTTATCTCTAGACAGTACAGGTAGGAGGCCACAATGTGACATGCTTCATTTTCTCTTAAATATTTAACATGCCTTTTGAGTATTATATTCAATGCTGTTTCACCATAAATGACTCTCACACATTTGATTTTGGATTGCATGGATTTTCTATGGGAAATCAATTTGTGAAGAAAGATTTTAATTTTCTTACTCAAATCACTTTATAAAACTCATATTGAAGGGATCCTTCCAATTTGTTTTATGGCTGCTTTTAAATGATACTTAAATCAAGCTTTTGTAATCGGTGTTTAAAATTAATGTGGTATCTCACTTCATATACCCTGTGTGACACAGGGCAGCTCTGAGTATAGATCTGAGAAATAACTTTGTAAGAGAAGAACATATGAAGAAAATGTGTTCACTAAGTGACATTTCCACAAATGAAGCAAAACTATTTCATGATTTTTTTTCCCTTTCCTTGTTTGTGTATGAATGCATTCGATAATAATTATTTGTTCATTTGCAAATCTCAAGAGGTCCACCTTGTGCATGGAAAATTTGAAAACGTCAATGCATTGCAGATGTATTAATTTGTTGCATATTTGTCTCAGTAAATTCCAGTGTAATTATAATTTCTTTACTGTTGACAGGTGGCAGCAACTCTAAACAATCTTGCAGTACTTTATGGTAAACGTGGAAAGTACAAAGAAGCTGAACCATTGTGTAAGCGAGCTCTGGAAATCAGGGAAAAGGTATGAGTAAAAGAATTCATCACTTTTGAATGGATTTTTTTGAAGGAGAGGGCAAGGTTAAGCTTGCCTTTTTTACTTGCTTTTTGTTTTGGTTGGGTAGATCTGCCAGATAAACCACAGTTATCAGTGCCCTAGTAGATAGCCGTGCCTGAAATTCAGAACAGTTGCACATTGAAGTAATCCTATGGAGCTGTTGGAGCACTCTGGGTATATTGTAAATTCTGTATTTTGAATTAACCTTCTTTCACTTTTTCTTTTCCCTTTGATAGTTAAGTAATCATTTGACAAAAGCTTTGAAACTAAAAATGAAGCATCATTAAAATTTTGAAGTTGATTATTCTATGACTATGTGGATATTTATTCTAGTCCATGACACTGAATGCCTGCATCCTCAGGCTTTGTGTAATACACTGCATATAATGTTGTTTTGCTTCTTGTGTTATTCCTGTTATGAATTGTTCTACAGCATTCTCAGTTCTTAATAGAATTGAGTAATTTTCATCTCTCAAATGCAATTTTTCTTTTGTTATCCTCATGTTGAATTGATGAGGAATAAAAACTAATGGCATATTTCTAAATGATGCATTTCTAAACCCTGATACGATGATTGGAGAATATTGTAATACAAGTTATCTAATTTTCAGGTCCTGGGGAAGGATCACCCCGACGTTGCTAAACAATTGAATAACTTGGCTTTACTATGCCAGAACCAGGGTAAATATGAGGAGGTTGAATATTACTATCAGAGGGCACTGGAAATTTACCAAACCAAGCTGGGACCAGATGATCCAAATGTTGCAAAAACAAAGAATAACCTGGTAAGCCTTTTATAGAGTAAATCTAAGAAAAAAGCAAGATTTTTTGATTAAGTGCAATGCACCTTATTCAGCATGTATTGTATTTATTATTTATCAAGCTAAATAAAAGTGTACTGATACCTTTTGGGGGTATTTCGTTTTTAGGCATCCTGCTATCTAAAACAGGGCAAATTTAAGCAAGCGGAAACTTTATACAAAGAGATTCTTACTCGTGCTCACGAACGGGAATTTGGCTCTGTAGATGGTAAGAAACTGAGTCCCTAGAATGTATGTGTCATTTTGGTAGTTAATATGAAATAATATCTGCAGGAAGTTAATTGTATCCTGATCAAAATCATTGTGTGCTTGAGGTAGACTTAAAAAGTGAGGTAATAGACATGTTGAAGTACATTCATCATAAGAAAGCATTTAGATACGTCAGTAGCATTTGATTGAAAGGCGAATTTTTCTGACATGAGGTAGACTTGATAGGTTTATGTTTTATTGATTGTATGTCTGGCATAATTTACATTATGCCCAACCAAAACCAATTTTGGTATTTTTATAGAGGCAGAAAAATCTGTGACTTTCCAGTCACAGGTAAAAGTCAGTGCAGGATTTTTAATGCTATAATAAATACATTGTTAATGTGAGTCTTCCATTAATACATTTAAAGAATGGGGAAAATACCCTTAAATTGTGAATTATAATGTACTTTGAAGTCAAATGCATTTTATCAACTGTAAATCACATTGCATTCCATGACAGTAGTATGTGTTCCACTTCGTGGATGTCAAAATGGTTTTTATGATAAAAGAAATATATGTGCTGTTTTTAGCCCAGAACTAAGCGCATGACAAATCAATGTCAGCATATGCTAACTTCAAAGCTTCTCAGAAGTAGCTGTTTCTAAGTTCAGATAAAAGAAATCACAGTTGTAAAACTATAAAGAAGAGGCACATGTTTTATTTGTCTGCTGCTTGTAGTATGGACAGTAAGCTTTTTTGTGGTGGTAATAGTATAATTCCCTGGTTCACAGCTTCATTTCAGAAGGGTGAAAATAAAAACAATGAATTCTTTGTAGTTTTGTTCTTCTGTAATATATTTTCTTGTGTTTTATCAGATGAAAATAAACCTATTTGGATGCATGCAGAAGAGAGGGAAGAATGCAAAGTAAGGCCATTACCATAAATCTTTTTTGGAGTTTTTACTTGTTTAAGTTGGAAGTTGGTTATTTTTCGTTCAATGTTACTTTTGTTTTAGGGAAAGCAAAAAGATGGCACAACTTTTGGAGAATATGGTGGCTGGTACAAAGCTTGCAAAGTTGACAGGTGGGTAATTTCTTCATAGGACAGACAACATGGCAATACACAGTATCCAGAAATGTTGCATTAACGCATGTTTAAAAATGAAACCAAACCAGCTGCTTGTTTTGGACTGTAAAAACAATAGTATTAAAAATTCAGGCCCCAAGAAAGGGTTTCAGGAATGTACTAACAGTTTTCAAGTCCTGTGGATGCTTTTAATCTAGCCTGGTTAGATGTAGTAAGTGAAAGAAAAATTCACCAGTTGTGTTCTTGGCAGTCCTTCAGGTAAAGCGTAGGTCACCTTTCTCTCTTTTTATTCTGTTGGTTGGTGTACGTGCTCTCCCTGTCCCAGCAAGGGCTCTAGAGAGGGCCAGAAGCAAAAAAGAGACTGTGCAAATAACTGAGCCTTGAGGTTTTTTAGATGGTACAAGAAAACAAAGTCAAAACTGCCACAGTTCAGCATTGTTTGAGTTTATAAAGCTCAAAGAATATAGCTTTGTGTGAATGAAAAAGTGTACTTTAAAATGGAAGAAGAGAAACGAGGAGGAGCTGTTGTGAGAGGACAAGGGGTAATGGGTTCAAACTTAAACAGGGGAAGTTTAGACTGGATATGAGGAAGAAATTCTTTACTGTAAGGGTGGTGAGGCACTGGAATGGGTTGCCCAGGGAAGTTGTGAATGCTCCATCGCTGGCGGTGTTCAAGGCTGGATTGGACATAGCCTTGGGTGGCATGGTTTAGTGGGAGGTGTCCCTGCCCCTGGCAGGGGAGTTGGAACTAGATGATCTTCAGGTCCTTTCCAACCCTAACTATTCTATGATTCTATGACTTCTTGGTTTGTACTTGGTGAAATAGGGTTTGTTTGCTTTAATTTTGTAACTTAGCTGCCTTTTGTCTAGTCTGCAAGTGGTACAAGGTAAGAAACCTTCATCTAGTACTGATAATGTTTAGTGAGGGTTTTTAATTTCTTCACTGTTTGAATTCATGTATTTAACAAGTAGCAGAACCTTTGAACTGTTGAAATCTGCTCTTTTCTCTCCATCCTGAACTCTGAGTGCAGTACATTTTGTTGGTTTGTTTTTCATGTACTAGTTCATCCTAATGCATGAGGAAATCTTTTCTCTGTTACTAGAGCAAAACTTCATGCAACAATATGGTGACTGAGCTAATACTGTGTTATTGGAACAAAATTGTCTTCTTGGAGCGTGAGACTTATTAATGGAATGTACAGTTTCTATTTTTGTCCCTTTTATTCTTCAAGCATAGTCTGAAAGCATAGAAAATGCAAATAATTATAAAGTAAGAGCTGGTGAACTGTTAATTTGTTTTGTGCCTAACACATCCTACAGTAATGGTCACTGTATGCATGAGTAGGCGTATTTTCTGGAAGCTTCACAATTCAGTTGGGCACACTCAAACTGAGCTAAATTTTTACCTTGAGATGCACATGAGAAACAGAAGGATATACAGCACTCCAGTTTTCTCCTGAGTGGATTTAGAGGCTATATACTAACTTTCAGGGCTGTTGACTAATCGTAGTATGAGCCGTTAATGCATTTGGAAAGGAGTTAACAGGTTTATCTATGTACATGCAGTACAGTGTAGTGTATTTCAAGAGACTTCCTTTTTGTGATTACTTAATATGATAAATACTATATTTAAGTTTTTATTAGTTTGTGAATTGAGAAGTTTTGTGTGTGTGTGTGTGTATTTTTTTCTTTAAATAGTCCAACAGTAACAACTACCTTAAAGAACCTTGGAGCGCTTTACAGACGACAGGGCAAGTTTGAAGCTGCTGAAACATTAGAGGAAGCAGCAATGAGATCTCGTAAACAGGCAAGTATGAAAATTCTTAATAATGTGTCTACATTTTGATCATGCAGATTTTCAACTTCAGTAGCTGTCGTATGTACAGAATATGTGGACTTTTAGCTATGTAGTGTCTGGTATGTTTAATTATTTAGTATCTCTAATTTCAGTCTGAGCTGATGATAAATCAATACCATCTTAACACTTGAAACTGATTAATTGCTAGGGCAGTGGCATTCTATCCTGGGGGCATGATTCAAAATGGCACAGCAGGAAACACTGTGGTAGCCAGCAGTCTTTACTTGCCTGCATGTCCTGGGAGAGAGGCTGTAGCTAGGGGAAGATGGAGAATTTCAATGATAATCTCCTTTGCCGGTAATGCTGTTCTGTTTTCAATAAGGAGCTGTCAAACTTTCAAATGTTTTGTTTCTGCATACAGCTGACTGACTGATGCAGGCCTTTAGAAGACCATTATAAACTTACTAGTTGTTTCTGTTGCTTTTGCAGACTGATGAGATGGATATTGCAGTTTAAGTGGTGGGTCTATTCTTTTAATGCAGGGAAGTTCTGTGTGCTCTCGGATCTGCAATTCAAGTACCCCTTTCTCAGTCTTAGAAGGTGGGAGAGAAATTTGGGTTTTTTTTGTGGGGTTTTGTTGGCTTTTTGTTTTTCCTTTCCCTTTTGGATGGATTGAGACAATGTCTTGTATAAAAGTACCCAAGACAGGACAAGCAAATAGTGGCTTGTCAGTATTAAAATGGAAAGCAAAATAAGAAAATATAAGGGAATAAAAAAACCCCTTTGGAAGTTCAATTTTAATTTCATTTTTGCACAGTGATTTGTTTTGTTTCTGTGGGGTATTTTTTTGTCTTATACTGGTTCGAAGTTGTATTTTAAACAATGATAATTACAGTGTTTGATGTATATAGAAGCAGATTTCTGGAAAAGGTAGAGAGCAAAAAGCTCCTGGCAAACCTCATGCTCTTCTAGTGAATTCAAGAATAGTTCCCTTTGATATAAGGTGGTTTCTTCCACAGAAAAATGATGGAAAACTTACAAGTGTTTGCCAAGTAAATGGAATGAAACTGGTAAGAGGAAAACGTGAATCTGGGACAAAGGTTCTTCAGCACAGAAAATTCAAGGGCGGGGGGATAGTTGATACAGATACTTCCTTTTACTGAGGGTGATTTTAACTTACTGAAGGCTCATTTTTGGAGTGTCTTGATTTGAAAATAAGAAATGAAGATGCACTGCATCTTAAAATGTTGCTTTGGTTCTTAGTTTTGCTGTTGCCATTACATGTGATTTTTCTTTTTTTTGGGGTGTGAGCAGATACAAGCAGAATAAATTGGAATAATGTAATAGTAATAAGGCAACTTAGCTAGTATTTGGGGTTTTTTTATGTATATATTAGAACCAAAACAAAACAGAGCACCAGCTTCACCAGCTTTTCAAGTTGAAATTTCCACTGGGAAGCTTGGAATTGATTATTTGGGAATTCTTGCTATTGGAGAAGTCTTTTTTTACGGTCCCTGTGTAATCAGCCCCCTTCTGGCTTGCCAGTACCACTGCAAAAACTGTTCCTTGTCTCATTTTCCTTAAAGCCTGCTGGAGGTTTGCTACTGCTACTTTGTTTTTATTAAGCACACTTCAGGTTTTCATTGGTGCATCATATACCACGTCTGCCATTATATCATCTTACACACAGCGCTGGATTTGGACATGTAGGAAACAGTGCTGTCTTACTAGCAGTGTTTAACTCTGCCTTTCTCTTTTAGGGCATTAAATTAAAGGAGAACAGACAGGGTTAATCTGTTTCTCCTTTTCAGCTGAAAGCAAAGAGGTACTTCTGTTTAGAGGTGTGGAAAAGTACTACCTGTCCTCCACAGTTCTGTTCTCCTTCATGCATGTTTTGTTTGCTTTAGCTGCTGGGATATAAATGCTAGACTTTTGAAGACCAGTGAAGTTCTTTGTCCTTCATCTTTCATGACAGAATCAAACCGGGGAAGTGCAGTTCCCCATCCCTTCATTTTTTAAATGTATGTATTAACATGTGAAGTAAATGAGTCACGATAGCTTTGGAGCAGAGCCCAGGGTCTTTATGTGATACTTCACCTCTTTAGTGGTGATTTTGAATAGTTTTATGGCTTTTGTGTTCTGTGCTGCTGAAGGGATTGGTACAGAAGCCATTTTGAGCCTTTGCTTCAGTACTGTCTGAGAGCTCTAGTCTGTTTTCTGCACCATACAGCCACGTGGAAGTGAAAATATATGATCATTATATGTTCATACTTATTTGTAGAATTGCATCAGGGAGGGCTGTTTAGCTCTTCAGTTAGCGGAAAGCAGCTGTATGGAACCAAGAACCTGATTCCTCCATGCCACTAAACCAACTTTCTTTCTTATTCATGCACTTTACTTTTTAGAAGAATTTTGGCATGATTTTCACTTTCTACACTGTGGTAGGCTTTATGGATTTGTCGCACAGATCCCCTGCTGCTTTTGCTGCTAATGTTGCACAGTGAAAGATGCAGAATATTTTCTTATGTGTAAGGCATTTACTTGGCATCTCTTCCTGCAGCATACTGTTCATGATGTGGAGTATATGAGATTTATTCTAAAGAAAACAAAACTTGAGTATGATTTGAGCTTTATTACTTTCTAGTTTCTGTTAAAGATTTTGCCTTTCTTTTTAGTACATGATTTTTATAGAAGGTATTTTAAGATATTTAAAGGGTTATGTGGTAATTGATGGACATTGTTTAACACAAAGCAAACGTATTTTATTGACCACAAATATAGTCTGTTCTATTATAAGCTTATTTTCTATTTAATGTCTTTCTGAACAATAAATTATACCACTGTGCCAAGTATCATATGTCTCTATTTTTAAATAGCACAACCTGTGTCTCAGGTATTTGATACTCAGGTACCTGCAATGTTCTTTCCAAAGGTTGGTGAATGCTCTACCATTTGATAGGTGAAAAACGTAGAATTGCATTGACTGTTCATGATCTAGGAATTGCTTAAACATTAAGCTGGTGGCTAGGCGTCTTCCGGTAAGTTATGTAAACACTGTGAAGCTTTGACAAGTGATAGGGAAGGAGGAAAAAAATGGCAAGTCACTGAATTCTCTACCAAACTGTCTGTCCACTTCATGCTCTCCTGATTTCTGCAGTGTATAAAGGGCAACTCAGCTGCCCTTTGAAAGTAGAATTGGGGTGATGGGGTAAGGGGCTGGTTTGACTTCTTTCTTGATTTGGTTATTGTGTGTGAGTTAGTACGGCTTGCAATAAAAGAAAACCTTTTGCCATTTTTTCTAATTCTCAGGGTCTTGACAATGTTCATAAACAGAGAGTTGCTGAAGTGCTGAATGACCCTGAGAGCATAGAAAAAAGGCGAAGCCGAGAAAGCCTCAATGTTGACGTGGTAAAGTACGAGAGTGGTCCTGATGGAGGCGAGGAAGTGAGTATGAGCGTAGAATGGAATGGGGTAAGTACAGTACACAGTTTAAGAAAGTAGCCTAAATCAATTATCACCAGACCAAATATGGTTGTCCATTCACCAGCCTCTTGTGTTTTCAGTTGTTTCTTGGTTTACCTAGTTTTTATTTTGTAATTTTGCAGAATCAAGAAATAAAGAATAACATTTTGTTTATCATAACATAATTAAAAAAATTGTAACATTTAAAAAATTTAAAACATCCTTTCTGTTTTCCCAAATGGTGAAATTTCTTCAAGAATCCTAAGCAGTTGTATTTAACTCTTAAGTTGTTTAATGCTGATTGAGTGTCCTGGTTATGGTCTGGTGTACAGTTGCTTGTTAGTGGTTTCTTTTTACTGGTAGAAATATTCTGGCAATTAACTTACTTTTGCTTTTGTCCTTTTGATGACATATTTGCTGTATTTTAAATGTTTCTTTAAAAATATTGCATCTCTTGGAATCACAAAGAACATTTGCTGTGGAGATGTATTAAGTGTCAGCAGTTTTAGAGTAAATACATGAGCAGTCTAACACTAAAATAATTCCAATCTCCTCCTTACCCACAAGGAAAAAAAAGTTAACTTTTCAAGCTGCTATACAGTCCATTTTAAGAGGCAGTGCTACTGCATAAAAATACGATAGTAACTTCATGTATCTTGAGTGAAATATTAATAACACTTTTCTGTATTAGAATTTGACTGGAGTCAGGGCTTGTTCCAATTTTTCCCATATATTGGCTTCACGATACAACACTGTCATGAAGTAAAAACATACGTATAATGTGATTACATATGCATTTTTGTAACCACTATTTTCCTTTAATTTGAAAGACAGTGCCAGCTTTCAGTTACTGATCTGGCTTTATGTAGTTGCTTGCTTCTGCCACTACCTTTCCCATGCTTTATTCCATTGCCAGCAATGGGATATATATTGTACTGTTAACCAACTCCCAGCTGCAGTTCTGCTGAAAATACTGTTAGATTATAATTTGTTGCCTGCTTTTGCTGTATGGGAGGGGAAGTAGCCTACTTTGCAGAATTCAGTGTTCTAGAGTTTCATTTCTCTTACAGTAGCAGTCTTTCTTTTTTTATTTCTTTTTGTTAGCCACATGAGACAGAGTTTAGCATTCCAAAGAAACCTTGGTAAAACACATACTGCTTTACTCTTCAAGGAGAAGTTTCTTTCCATCTTTGCTTTTGTCTCTTTTTTGTTTTCTTGGCATTGGTGTTCTCGGTGCCAAGACAGTCAATCAGCATCTATTGTGAATAACACTGCATCATCAATAAAGCCAAAGTAAGGTTGGATTAACACTTTTTTTTAATTCTCATTTTGCCCATTCAGCTTTAGAACTGTGTACTGTACTCCTCCCTTAATTTTCGCTGTACTTTGCATGACTACATGTTCTAAACGGATTAAACATTTTTCTGTTATTGGCATTAATTAAACAAGCATGCAGGTTTCGGATTGAAAGGGCCTTCTGTGGAAAAGCAATAGACAGTATTTCTAGGTCAATATGTGAATCAAACTTGATGATAAAAACTTTTGGTCTGAAAAGTTAAATTCTAACCTCTCAGTGCAAACTTCATTTTTAGTGTGCTGAAGTGGCATCACTTTATTCTCATCGTAGTTTATTTTTTTCCCTCATGGGAGGTATTTTTGTATTACATGTTTTACAAAAGTGGGCAACTCTCTCTCCCTCTACCCTGCTAGTGTTTCTATCCTAGCGCTGTTCTTCCCTCTACTTTATATTGTGTAGGTTTTTTTACCCTCATGTATTCCCTCCAGACAAAATACTCTGGTTCATGAAATATAGTAGAAATTTTTACTTCTGTCTTTTCCATTTAAATTCTTCTGAAGTGGTCAAGCTGAGTGTCAGAATACTTGGAGTATGTAAAGCAACAAACTTCAACAAAAAGTTGTTAGATTTATTGTAATTGAGTGATTTCCATATGTAATTTAATCCCTATTAAGCAGGATATGCTTTGATGTAATGTCTTGCACTCTTACAAAAAGAACTGAAATATCTATTGAATTAAATCTGCTATTAGCTGTTAAAACTGATACATTAAGTGAAGTTTTATAGTGCGTATTTACATGTTTCTTAGAAAGTCCATCCCTCTAAGTTAACAGAAAATACAAAGAAAGCAAAGAAATGCTTGCTTTTGAAAATTCAAGGTAGAAGTCTCAAGATTTCTATCCCCTGTCATATATAAAAAATGACAGCGCGTATCTGTAATTGACATTTTTGCAAATTGATCTTGCATCCAGTTGCAGGGCAGATAAAAATCCTTGTGGTATGATAGTGCTTAATTTAAGATAATGTTCTTACTCTAACCTGTATGCTTCAAAGGCATGTCTTTTGAGCACAAAAGTCTGCTTTCAGGTGTGAAACGAAAGCAGTATATTTCACTAGTATACACTAGCTGCTATGAGTTGCTCTACTTTAATAAGAAAGATCAGTCAGAGGGGCATTGTAGCAGACAGCTACAGAGTACACGAGGTGATGGTGGGGAAGTGTAAGCAAAAGTAGTAAGGTGATTGATTCTCATTCAGTTAATTTTGCCATAAAAATTGGCAGTTAATCTTTGCCTTAGAAATGGAGATATTTTCTGCTTTTTTGATTGTTCTTGCTGGAGTTAGGAAATTTGGGGTTTTTTTAATCCTAAACTCATGTTTTAAAGGTTTGGTTTTTTGTTGTTTTTTTTTTTTTTTTTTTTTTTTAAATGTTGTCTGCTTATTCATAATGTGCTAGTTAGCATGATAGAAGTTACACACCGCTACCAAACTTGTCTTGCGCTTGTTCCTTAGATCATTATCACTACTATAGCACCGCTGGTTTAAGGCCATAGGAATAATTAGCCTTTTCACTGATCTAATACTTCTAATTGGAATTTAAACTTCAGTTTATTCAATCCTGCAAAGCTGAAGTGTGTTTTTAAAAGCGTGAACAACGCACTCAATTTAGTTTGAAACAGAAATACTCAGTTACATTTTGATCTTCTGATCATTTTGTAGCAAGACATTCTGCTATTTCCAAGAATAATTTTAATTACTGTTTATTCCAGTTGCTGTAGGTAAAGGCTTTCAAAACAGTTACCTTAAGACTATCTGTAATGGTGTCTGTGCTTACACCAAGAGTGGAAAATGTGTAAATTGAAGTACAGCTTATTTTTAAAGTGGATTCTGTCAGATGCCTTACTGCATTGGGAAAAGGAGAAAAATTTCCACTTGGATTTTATATATTATTTTATGCATCTGTTTATACACACAGAGGGATGCGTTCTAAAATTATCCTGAAACTGAATTTACACAGGTCAATTGGATTCTAGTTCCTTAAACGAGTGGACAGGATTTTGTCTGGAGGTTAGGGGAAGACCTCTTTCTTCTTGCTGTTGTGTTTTGAGGAACATTCCTGGCAGAAGTTAAAGCTGAAATGAATGCACCTTGCTCTGTTCCTTTCTTCTGGTTTGGTTTTAATTTTTTCCTTTATTTTTTATTTTTGTGTTAATGTCAGCTGAAAAGAAAAATCCTTTCTTTGCTTACAAAATGTAATACTAAAGCTATCCCTTCTTAAAGGTTTTTTGTATTTGATGCAAATTCTAACTTAAAGAATGGACGGAATCATTCATGCTCATTTGTAAGTTGCCTATTAGTGAAACAGGTGAAACTGCAGAAAGATGTACATTCTGGTAATTGCAAGGGCCTGCACTTTGTACTTCAGGGCAGCCCTGATACTCCAGACAAAAATGTTTTGAATGTGACCTAGAAATACTGTAAACTTTTAACTGTTCGAATTTGAAAACTGTTGAATTTTCCCCAACAGTTTCATTGAGTTTTTCTCTCTCCATTTCTGACAGGCCTAGATGCCTTTTGTGATTCTTATACTGTCTCCTGCATGACGGGCGTGCACCATCTTCAAGCTTTAACTTCTCTCTTCAGTACTGACTGCTGTGTTTTAGCAAACCCCTTAAGATTCTTGTCAGAGCTACACTTCCCTGTAAACTGGCCATTCCTTCAGTGCTGGTGTCTTTTTTTGGTTTTCTATTTCTGTACATGTGTAGCTTTGCCAGATATGTATCTAATCATACAAAATGTTATTACAACCATTTGCTGTGTAATACATAGAAAAAAATACATAGAAAAAAAGAATGAACTTTAGAAGTAGCTGTTCACTATGGAAAAAAGGTAGTTAAAAGTATCACACAAGGTATTACTGAAATGGCATGATGGTGATCTTTACAGGAGAAAAACAAAACAAAACCCTTAAAAGTAAGGCATGTTCTCCAAGTGCTTTAAAATGTATTTAGAGACCTATTACATGGTTAACATCAATATGGAACTCTGGATGTCTTCAATTATGAATATTCTAAAGTAGCATTGCTGTATAGTCTTTGTGTGAGATTTTCGCAATTATGCTTTTCTCTACTAATCTTGGTGTTCAGTGATTTGTGTATTTGTCTTTCTAACTTCTAATAAACTCACTCTAACTCAGGTGTCTGTCTTTGTCTGCTTAGTAGTACTTTACTTTCTTCTTTTACAACTCTTGTTTCATAGTCACATAGGATTTCTATGAAGTAGGAAATGGTCACTTCTAATCTTTCTAAACTGGTTTGGGGTTTGGGTTTTTTTAATAGTAAAACATTAAAAAAATAGAATTTTTGTCAGGTGGAAGTTTCTTTTGGTCAGCACAGCAGTGTGTAAAACACGAATGCAGTGTCTGAAAAATTCATTTCATTGTGTTTTACATTTTCTTCGGTACAAGCTAAAATGAAGCACAGGAATTTAACCGTACATGTTTCTGATCAGAAGTATTTTTGTTTAAGGACTTTAGGATTCATTAAACATGTTTGCAAGTAGTGTAGATGTTTAGAAAGAATAAAACAGGGTTTTTTTCCTTAGTGATGGAATACTTTTGCTTGGGGCTTGTGCTATGTTTTAACTACAGTGTGCTCTTATAAAATGGTAACGTGGTGATGGTGAATTGTTTGACTCATGGTGGGTTTTTACTAATTTCGAATCATGGCTTGAGCATGTCTTGACATGTTAGAGATCCGTTACAGTTTGGAAAGCACCCTGTTGTTATAGTAAACTTGTAGCTACACGGTATTACGTGTTTAGGTAATTGTACCAAGTACCTATAAATAGCAATAAAAAAAAAAGCATCAATGAAAGGGTCTTGAGCCAGCTTTGGGGGAGGGCACCAACTCTTGCAGTTTCACATTTGTTCAATTTTTTTCAGGATGGCACTGGATCTTTAAAGCGCAGTGGTTCCTTTAGCAAACTTCGTGCTTCCATTAGACGCAGCAGTGAGAAGCTGGTTAGAAAGCTGAAGGGAGGAAGTTCACGGGACAGTGAACCAAAGAATCCAGGGTAATTATCTATCCTTAGCTATGCTGCTGTGCCTTCCTTCTGTGCCCCCCACTGTAGCCTAGTGTAGTACCTAGAGCAGTGTTTTCTTCTCTGCTTAGCTAGCTGCATTTCATATAGTTGTATATCTTAAAGTAAAATAAAATAAAAAATAATTTCTAAAACTTATAATTAAAGTTCTGTAACATCTGAGGAATTATATTTGCTTTTAAGAGTTAATTCAATTTTAACAGCGTTTTTTCCCTTTTTACTGCTTTAGCCATTTGGGGATTAGAAAAGCCTCATAGAAATATCGATAAATGTTAGCTACCTGCAAAATTCTCTTCACACAGCAGTGAAGAAAAAATAAATGTTACTGATTTTTGGTATAGCTTAATATCCTGATATATTCTTCATAGAGCTTCATATATTGCGGTGGGTATAAAGAGAATTACTAACTTGAGCCCTTTTCAGTTTCTGTTTCTGGAAACCCCAGATTTCAGAGAGCAGAGGAAAATGTTGACAAACTTGAACATCATTGTGCATCTCATTAACATTTTGGCCTCACTAAAGTCAGTGGTAAAAATTCAGATTTTAATGAATTTAACTTCTCTTTCTTATTTACCATAGGATTATAGATTTGCATGTGTGTCATATTTCTAATAATGGCATTAAAAACATTCATTACTTACTGGCTGCTGCAGAGAAGTTGAAATATTAAAACACACTGCTATTCTTCATAATAGCATTCGTGGGTGTTCCCTTTTGCCCCCAATGTTATTGCAGTCAGACTTACATAGAAATACATTAATATCATAGCATGAAAGAGACTTGGTTATCGTGTTGTTTCTTGATACAGAAGGCTGGAGAAAATAAAGTAGAAAACTCATCAGGGAAATTGTTTATTTAAAGTCATACAAAAGCCTTTTTGACAAAGAATAAGAATTGTTCTTTGAAACACACAGTACCTGAAGCACTGTATCAGTTCTTTCTTTATCATATTTCAGAATTCAGTTCTGTAGTAATTTAACTTCACTCAGTATTAGGTTTGATGTTGTCACTTTGAAAACTTTGATCATAGAGCAGAACAGTTGAGATTTATAATTAAAAGAAAAGGTGTAATAATTGCTATTTAAGCAGTGATATTAAGCCCTTGAAAAACAGCTGCATGCTTTTTGCGCAGTTATGTTTCTAACATGGAGGGAGTTAGTTCTCAAGCATGTTGATTTAAAACAGACGCACAAAGAAACAAACAAAACCAAACCCCCAGAAAACAACCCACAAAGAAACCAGTATCTCGGGGGATTAAAAAAAAAAAGAAAATATTTTTTAATTGGCACTTTAGCCAGAACCTATAAATACGTGTGTAAATTTTCACTGGTGGATTTTCTGTTTCCCTGGAATGTTTTCCATAAACCTTTATGCTCTTTTGGAGAGTTTTATGTAATATTTGTCTGTGTTTTACAGATTAACCTACTTTGGCGTCCGTATATAACCTCTTCTATGTGTTTCCTTGAATAAATGAGAGGTGTATACCGTGCATGAGTCTTTGCTTTGTTGTTGCTAACACTCATGTCAAATATTTTAAATTGTCTGTGTTCTAGCTTCTGAAACATTCAGATTCAATGCTAGGAAAAGACAGTGAGCCTATGTTATGTGGCAGCTGTTGCCTGTGTGTGTTAGTGTTTGGTTTGTTATTCTGCTAAGTCTTTGCTTTATGAAAGCATTTAACAATCACGCTTGACTTCAACTATTAGTAGTCGTGCTTCAGTAGGAAGAAACACTGGTTAATATCTAAGGTGATCTGTATGGATAAACCTTTTCCATGTTACTGGAATGCTTAGAAACTTGGCCTTGACCAGTTGTGTCTAACGCTGTAGGTAGCACTGCAGGATTAGGGCCTCATTGTCTTGTGAATAGTTCATCAAATATGTATTCAAAACCCTCCTTTAGGAATTCTGAAGTAGTTAAAGAGCTAGTGAAAAATCAAAGCAAGTATAGAACCTTCTGAGTAACGTACAGAGACTTGGGGATAAAGGACATCAGGCGTTCTGTTGTAGTCACCATGATGGTATGAATCTTAAGGCTCATTTTGAATTTCATTACATACTTGAAAATATTTTGTTAAATTTTGTGTGTGTTTGAGAAATGTAGGTAAACTGTTAGTCCCCATCTCAAACCGCAGTAGATATTACAGTTAACGCAGTGATATTCTGTCAGTAGCTCCTGCGTAGGTGATTAATTTATTTTTTTAAAGTCATCTGTTGCTTTCAGTACAGTAGTCTCAGGTGGTTGTTACCACTGCTCAGTGTTATAAAGCCAAAAGCATAACCAAAGTTAACAGCAGCAACCCTCTTGTTTCCCTTCACTTTGAAACGTGTAAAATAAAAGATTTTAAAATGCTTTTTGGAATTGATGCTGAAGATTTACCTAGATCATACAGAAAGCCCTAAATGAATGTTTGTGTAGCTTTTCCAAGCTAAATGCTGCCTATGTAACAAACTTACTCATGCTTCACATTTTTTCCTAAACCGGCTGAATGTTTTGATGCTTTTGTAAAAAGCTGCATAGAACTGAAACTGAGAATTAGTTAATTAAAAATCAGTGCTTAACTCAGTGTGTTGATATGCTTTAAAAACTAAGATTTTGTTTTGAGTTGAAATTAACTCAGTGGCCTCTAATGTTTAAGTTCTGAAGAGCTTGTAATTTTTTTTGGTTTTATATGTAAATTAGAACTGAATATAAACATACTCTAAGTTATGTAGTTATCTTAAAGGGTGCCCCTCAGATCAGTTTTGGGTCACTGTTCAAACTCCCTTAACTTTGCATTGCTCATTGTTACACTTGTGTTTTTAGAGCTGTTAGTTTTCAGCTATTCTGATTGGTTTATCCTTGCATGTTCACTGTCCTGGTTGCAGCATGAAGCGTGCCAGTTCTCTGAATGTTCTTAACATGGGTGGCAAGGCTACTGAAGATCATTTTCAAGTAAGAAGCCCTACAATCCTCTTACAAAAATAGTTATCATTAGTAGGGTTTGGGATAAAGAGAGTATGATGATTAATAAAACAACAAACTCCCAATGCGTGTTAAGAGCCTACCTCAGTAAGATGCTTAAAGCATATGCTTAAGGTATAATTCTGTAACACTGTTGTGAATTATGCTTCATTTTAAGCAAGTGCTTATGACCAGTAAAGAGCATTGGCTTTTATTATACCAAGCAGTCTCTGCTTTGGACTTTCTATTACAGTGGATATGAAACTTCTGGAATCATATGTTCTTGTAAGGATAAAATATAGGAACTTTTAAATCCCAGTTCAGGATTTGTTTACTTCATCCCTTTTATGGCAAAGGGCCAGTTCTTCTTAATTGCTGTGCATTTTCAGATTCCTTTAAATGCGACCTCAGTTGTTTCTGAGATTGTATAGGAGCAGTCTCTAAGTTTGTCTGATCTGTATTATGCTTCTGCTAATATAAAACTCTATTTTGCTCAATCATGAACCATGTGCCCAATTGCTACTCCCCATTTCCTGTTTTTACCTAATAAATCTTAGTTTCTTGTGTTGTCAAATGAGTTAGCAGTGTTCTGTGTTCTAAACGCTGTTGTGCATTTTACTAACGCAGTAACTGCAACTAATTCTTAGGAAGATAAAATTGCTTCTTTGTACTAACAAAACTGTATGTTTTGGATCTTGAGCACTGTTTGTCCTAAAGTAGCAAGAAAACCCAAACCATGTGGCTCTCTTTTTGCTGTTGAGTGGCATAAAGATGTTTTGACTATATTATCTCTACTGAGTATACTGCAGAGTTTTCTGTGGTGTGACATATATGCATAATTTTACTTAGGGTGAACTTCAGCCAAAAAAAAAATCCAGGGTAAAGCATAATTCTTTGCAGCAACGGTGACGAGGGTTCAGAATGCCATGCCCTAGGTGCCCCATACCTGGATCCTTAGTGTGTGATAGATGTGACTTCCAGAAGAGTCATTTGTTGCTTGTGTGTACACAGCGATACTAAAATTAGTTCTCACTTCTTGTGAATTCCAGTAGTTCACTCACTGTAGACACTCATGGCAATTGCTGTAGATGGGCTCTTGCGTTTCTGGTGAGGCTTGCGTCAGCACTGTAAAGGGTGTGTATACCTGTCGATAGATCTTTTCAGTATCACTAGTTGAAAGTTGGGGAAAAAGATGTTTATTAGAATACAGAAAAGTTGTCCCCCTACCCAACATGAGCAAGGCCAGCTCTCTGTAGTTCCTTGTATTTGTTTGTTCCTGTTTGTTAAAGCAACTAATTTTATTTGCTTGAACTATCTGGACCTCTGCTTAATTTATTTGTTTGTCTTTTTCCCCTTCACACAGGAACGAAATAATTGTCTGACAGACTCGAGAGCTCTGAGTGTCAGTCATACTGATTTGGCGCATTGAGAGTCTTGGACAGAAGCTAGCTAATATTCCTTTGTGAATAAAGAAGCACTGAGACCTTCAAAGCTTTGGTTCCTCATCATTATGTATAGGAACACCTCGTTTGTAATTTTGTTGGGTGTTCTTCCAATGAACTGCTGGTTTTGCCTTTTCTAAATAGGGATGATTTAAACACAGCATTAATGGGTGTTTTCTTCTAAAGGAAAACTGTAGATATATATTGCTCATTGCACTGCTCCCATTCATACTACTTATGTTGATTTTTTTAATAGATTGGAATATTACAGCCGCCAAAAAAGTACAAAAATACAAACATATTTAAAGCATACCAAAATGTGTTTGAAAACGCCGGCAAAATTAAATGTGTAACAGTAAATATATACAGTGCTGGAATGAGAAAAGGATACATTGATGTGCATTACTGTATAAATTCAAATTAAGCATGCTGTATTGGTGGGGCTTTCTTTTGCTCCACTGATTACTGCAATGTTAGAAATCTTAGCTGGCAAAGCAGCACTTAGACACGGCTTATTTAACCACTATATTGAGCTATAAAATTTATCAGGAGAGATGGCTGGGGTTGCATTATATAGAGATAGCATGAATAGTAATACCTGTGACCATGACTTTGATACTTGCTGATGTAAGTCTTAGGGCACAATTATCAATGGAGAGAGGATGGTTCATGTTGATCAGGAGAAATGGAAAATGTTTTGACCTTTACCTTGCACAGTTGAAGAATACTGAAGTTTTGGACTGCAACTGTCCCAGAGCAGCTCCTGGTGCTCTTGGGGAAACATAAAGCCTCAGGTTGACTTGCTTGTCCACTGGAATTCACAGTCCCATCCTGTTTGCCAGAAGGGCCCCAACATTTACTTATGCTGATCCCAAATCCTGCCTTTCTCCATGATAGCTGATGAGAGCAGAAGCAGGCAGCTACACGCTAGGCTGTTACATGGTGGAGTAGCTGCTGTGCAGAGGACCACTGAAATCCTAGGAGCCCTAGGGAAGCATTAGATGGTCGTAACTGGCAAGCACCTGGTTTGACCATGCATCCATGTTAAACGTACTTATGGTTAATATATATGCTGTCTGTATACAGGACTGCTGCTGGAACTAAATATGTATGTTTTAAGTATTGTATAGACACTAGTGTTTCCTTTTGCTTTTCTGTAAAGCTTGTAATTTTGTTCATCTTTTGTAAAAGTTCTTATTCATGTGAAGTTGGATGAGAAAGTAAAACGAGTGTGTGTACAGATGTATTTGTGGTCATAGCTGTGAGTTGGAAAATGACAAAGGAAACTAACTTTGGGAAAAGCTGGAATATTCATTCAAGGTTAGTGCCAGCCGAAGGAGGCAAAACAAAGGAACGTAAGCAAGTTTTAGTATTTGAATAGGCTGTGAGGAATCATTAGAATTAGTATTTTGTAGAAGTCTTTGATTTTGCATTTGGTTTCAAGTTGGTTACAATAACTGATGCAAAAAGCTGTGTATGTTATGCACTTAACTATGTTTACCAGGAGGTGTGTACCTGCTAGAAAGACAGTTTAGAGACAGTGAGATACAATGCTGCTAATGTGTAGGAGTTTTAGCACAGAGTAATGCAATTCATTAATGAACTCGAGCAAGAACAGATTGCTGCTCAGTTACCTTAACAATATGTACTTATATAATGTAGACTCTTGAGTTTTAATCTTTTTATTAAGAGCTTTTTATATTAAAAAATACATAATATATATACTTTTATTCCCCCTAAAGCAAGATGTGTTGTATGCACTTGTTGGTGAATCGGTTCTCCACCCAAAAGGAGACTGAGCTGGCTCTGCTGTCCGTCCCTCTGGCCGCAAGCACCCCTCGCAGTTGGCCCATTCCACACCAGCAGGATGCTACAGCTACTGCTGTAGGAGTGTCTCAGGGGGCCTGGTCTGTGAGCTCAGCACTTCCCTGGGAGACCGTTAACAGGAGTCCAGCTCCCAAAAAAGCCCACAGAACTAGAGACAGAGCTTATTTTGGTAATAAGAAAGTACTTAAATGGAAAATTTTTTCTACATTGATCTTTCAGCTTTGAAGGAAAATTATTTTTGCAGCCTCTCAAAAAACCCCCAACAAACCAACTTGTGTAAATAGCAATAAAATATTTAACCATGCCAAACTACAGTGTGCAGGAAGTTTGAAAAGGCAAGACCATAGAGGGTGATGGTGGTAGTAGCAAGGGAACTTTCTCGTTCAGGATGTTACTGTTGGTGGCATTACTCGTACTGTGCTTTTAAACGTTTTAAACCTTTATATAGTATTGTAAAGTGTGTTGGAAGATTAAGTTGAGCTACTGCTTATTAAATGATTCTTACATTTAAAAGGTTATTTTTATTTTTTTTTTCAGAGAAGAAACAAATTTCAAGACTTCTCTAATCCATAAATCACCCAGAATTATAGCCAAGTCCTGATAGTTATGAGCCAGTGGGCTGTTTGAGAAGAACTTGTAAAGTACAAAAGCAAGCTTACTGTGTCTGAATGGTGAATGAGTTACTGTCACGACAATGTTTGTACACATTTAAATTTCAGGTGGGCCTCTTAGTGTGCTTTTATGGAAGATTTTCATTCTGAATTTCCCTGTACCAGTTGTAGCTGGCAGTGCACAAAGTGTAGACCCAGAATACCCAGTTGTGTAAGTCCTGGATGTCTTCAGTACAGCTCTTATGAAACAGAAAGCTAACAAAGACCTTCAGAATTGACAGGCACCTTGTTAGTGTTGGGCTGCTGGGGTTTGAAACTCACAGTTTTGTAAGCATGAATTTCACTCAAACCGTGATAAGGACTCCAGTTAAGCCACTTCAGCCAAGTTCTCCTATGAGTGGTGGCTGGTGGTTCTGGGATATAGCAGTGGGGTGCTGGAGGAATCGTATGTGGAATTGTTACTGAGGGAAGGATGCCCACGGGCCTTCTGTCTGTCTGGTGGTATGCAGGTCTCTAGGAATTCTGGCAGTATTTGGTCTTGAGTTCAGATCTTACTGAATACTATTGTAAAATGTAACTGTTTCATGATTTGCTCCTCTTTAGAAGGAATAACTGGACTATTGCTGTGATGTTTGTCCTTGCAGTACCGTGGTGACAGAACATAGCACTGGAACAAAAGAAAAACTATTGAACGCATTCTCTAAGAGTTTGAACCTGTTCTTAAACAGCATCCCCTTTTCTCCCAAGCCTTCCTGAATGGTAGTAAAATAAAATGGGTTTAAGCTTGAGGAGTATTTGTGCTTAAATTGTACCACTGAATAGTAATTTTGAAAATGGTGTGATTCTGTTGTAAATAAATAGTAAAAGGGGCATGCAGTACTGTGATGGAAGTGTGTTTACAAAACCCGATGAGTTCAAGTTACTTCAATTTTTGTTATGCAGGTCATGTATTTTGTCTGAAAGCTGCTAAGAGAATTGCATTGTTGGTCATGTTGGCCTGTATTGAGAGAATAAATGTTAAGAGATGCGATGCTGTGAAGTTTACAGTTTCCTTGTAGTCACTTTACATTGTCACAGACTTACAGAAGTATCAGTATAAACACTGGCACTTTGGAGTTCTTGTAAACAGTTTAGAATTGAGGGAAATTTGAACATCTACATTTGATTATTGCCTCACTCCAATTCACTTGCATTAGTCTAAGTGCACTCAATAGCCAAGGTCAGTAGTTTGTTTTAAACAAAAAGCCCAAAACAACAAAGCAAGAGCAAAGCATGGTGCCACCACTGGATAGAAGGCAGAAGCCAGGAGCTGTTGAGAAAGATGCTCCTGCTCATAGTGAGGCTGCAAAACTGTTCTTTAGTTGTAAGAAATTAAACATTATCTTTTAAATAAGAAATATTGAGAGAACTGTAGTTAGAAGCTTCATTTAACATTCAAAGCTGCTCTGACAGTTGTGCTGACTCACAGGTGAGAGAGACTAAATGTTGCATAGAGCATAGAACAAGTGTAGTGAAGTAGTTTTTAAAACCAGATCAATCCTGAGGCTCCATATCTTTATACACGGGTCCCCACTCAAGCAGGGGAGGTTACTGTGTATTTAAATTACGTAGTAGAAGCTGCATGGAGTAGGGGTGGTGGGTGACAGTGGAATTGGGCCAGATAAGTTCTGTGCAATTGGAACGGCTTTTTCTGTTTTCTAGGACCTGGTTGAAGAAAAAACCCACCACCACCAGAAAACCATTTGTAATGTCTGTGTATCCTTCTTGGGGATACAGACACTGCTCCTTTTCCCCCCTGAGGCTGCTGAACAACTGAGGTTGTTCAGTGTGTTTTATTACATCCGTTCTGTTGATAGGTCAGTTGTGTGTGTTCTTTATCAAGCACAAATTTGGTTCTACTTTTCCAAAGTTGTGTTTCCAGAGCTCTGTCTGAGCTTTCTGCTGAAAAAGGCCTCTTTCTGTACATCACCAAGATGTAGGTTAACTTGAAACTGCTTAAAATTTCTCAAATGTCACAAGATTTCTTTTCAAGGTGTAGAAAAATGTTTAAATGCAGCCTTACAGGATAAAGATGACAAACTGAATACATTCTAGAATGTAAATCTTCTTTGTAAAAAATTACTCATTTGTTCCTGTATAGCAACAACTCTCTGTTGTGCAATCCAAAGATGAATAAAGCTGTATAAAGGGAAGGTTCTTAACTTGCATTTATTAAGACTGCAGCATGTTTCAACACTTTTGACAGAAGGCTTCAAAGAGGGTTTGTACCTCAATCACTATACCAGTGTCAGGTGAGCAACTGTCTGGGTATTTGACTGTGGCTGTGACTGCAGAAAGGGGTAGTAGCAACAGCAGGTGAACACTAAGCTGCTGCAAGCAACTGATGACTGTGAACATGGGGGTTGGTTGTATTTTAGAGGCTCAGGGTTTGTGTGGGATTATGAGCCAGGAAATGGCCTCTGACTCAGATTTAAGCCTCCAGCTGGAAAGTTAAATAAGAACCAACACAGGCGACATCAGAAGACTCATGCAGGAAAATGCACGTGAGTAACTTCATCTGGCTTGCTGTCACACAGAATTCAGCAGTGACTAGAGAAAGCAGATGTCATAGTCATAGTTGGAGGATAACAGAAAAAGTTGTGATAAACAGTGCAAAAATGAAAACATGTAAAGCTCTAACAGTGCAGATTTGAGAAAAGCAATCACTCCAGATGTGGATGGAACCTGCTACAGCAGCTCTTCAGGAGCACAGCTGAGCAAAGCTTGGGGCAGAAGCTAAAGGGGCAGTGATCCAGGGGCTGATCAAGAATATTACCCTGATCCAGTGAACCAGACCAGTGCAGAGCATCTGGAGGAACACGAACAGAGCCCTTGCTCTGAACTTGCCTGGTGCAGCATCAGTGGTGGGCCAGCAGAGCAGAACAAGAGGATGGTGCTGTGTGGTTTGTTTTTAACTGGACGATGCTGAAGAGGCTTTTGCTATGAGGGGAGAGAACCAGAACACAGGAAAAGAGACATTTCTAAACAAAAAGATGACAGAGTTCTGTGAAGGTAGATATGTCCATACAATACAAAAGCAGTACAATTCTAATTCTTACAGTAAGATGTTAAAATCAACTGTCTGTGTTCGGGTTTTTTTTAATCCTAATATTAATAACAAGTTGTTTTAAAATAGGATAGCTGCTCTGTGCTATTTCTGAGGCCCTACAGATTGAAGAATGGCTGTACTTAATGGCAGCATGAGGCCCAGAAACACCAGCAGAAAATAGTCACTGGCTGAACTGGAGTCCCTGTGGGTCTTCACATAGAGAAGGTACACTACTGCAGCACATGCTGTCAGTAGATTAGCATGCTATTAAAGCTAAATAAGAAATCGGGTCTTCCCTACCATGGGGACTGACACATCACACTTCATTGTGCAGCCTCTGTCCACCCAAAGCTCTACTCTTCTTGAGAATACTTCCCAGAAATATGTGGTGGACATATATCCAAGTATGAAGAGATCTTTCACAATGATGACAACTCCTGATGTAGTCACAGCACTGTTTCTGTATTTCAGCATCCATTTCTCTCATCTAGGAAGAATTTAATTTAACCAGTAATTCCTCCTGAAGCAAAGTAGTTTTGGTACGGTTTTGGAGCAGAGTGCTTCACAGTGCAAATAATTTATTTTATTCCTTTTACACCTTCCACTTTTACTGTATAGTGGCAAGAGGAGGGAGGGAGATGAGGAGCAAAAACTACTCGTAAAGTCCTCACACTTCCAGTGTGGTGTGACACTACTCCAGGGGGTCGTCCAGGCTGTGGTGTTCGGCTGACCATCAGTCTCATTAGCAGTTGATTTGCCCAGGTTATTCCAAGTGCTGGAGAGACTTTGTTAGCCACTACACTAGAAAGAAAACATTACAGATTTCTGCATGTATGAATTAAATATGAATTATCTTCACTCCTGTTGTAACAAAATTACACTGGAAGCAATGATCTACTGTCTCTATATTTACTGTCATTTGCTGTATTTAAACTTATAGGTCTTAAAACGTGGAGATTAATGGGCTATCCCCACAAAGCTACATGCTGGGTTCTCTCTATAGCATGGTAATAATGGGAAGAGAAGTGATTTCATACAGAATAATTCAGTCATTCTTCCAGCTACAGCCATTGTGAACACCTGCCTCTGTCTTGGTGTGTCCCCTCTTGTGATAGGACAATAGTATACAAAAATGGTTGAACTGTAAGTATTTGAACCATGCAACTGTTGGCCTTGGATTCCATTTGCAGGTATATTTAACTATTCATTTCAACCTGAAGTTTACAAGTTTGTTGTTTTTTTCCCTGCAAAGAATGCAATCTCTCCAGTAAAAGAATTACAAGATAACCAGGGGTGGGGGGAGGAAATTGAACCTTATCCTTGTTCTGTGTCACTTTCTGAATCTGGAGGACATAACTAAGTTCTCACAGAAACGCATTTATGAAGCACCCACCTATCTAGTAACTCTAGATTACAGTTAGGCTTAAACAAGAAATATGTATGTTTGAATCCTGTTTATATCTTTGTGTCAAAGAGGCTTTTTTTCTTAACAAAATTGATCAGTAAGGTTTGGTTGCTGTACTTTTTTAAGAAGATATAAAATGCACTCAGTTACAGAATCACAGAATGGTTTGGGTTGGAAGGGACCTTCAAGATCATCCAGTTCCACCCCCCTGCCATGGGCAGGGACACCTTTCACTAGACCAGGTTGCTCAAAGCCCTGTCCAGCCTAGCCTTCAACACTCCCAGGGATGGGGCATTCGAAGCTTCTCTGGGCAATCTGCTTCAGTGTCTCACCACCCTCACAGTAAAGAAGTTCTTCCTAGTATCTAATCTGAATCTATCCTCTTCTAGGTTAAAAGCCATTCCCCCATACCACTACATGCCCTTGTAAAAAGTCCATTCACAGCTTTCAAAGACAAGCTATCAGAGATGAGAAGCAAAAATATTCTTGTGTAAGCAAGTACAACGGCCATTAACTTCTTCCCCCTAACTTGCTGATTAGGGATTACCACATAAGTGTATATGACAGTTTCTTCCACTTTGCAGCACATTAGTTACTGCTGATCTCCAGCAAATGCAGCAATGCTGGGTAAATGCATACCACTCTTAACACACTCTGGTAGATTATATTGGAGTTATAAAAAATACAGTGGTTAAATGCTGCTGTGTATGACACTGTTACACTTCTGTTGCAGATGACTTACCTACAACCACACTGAGCAGCTTCTGACTCGCTCACTGCATCAGTCACCTAAAGCAGAAAAACAATGGTTGAAGTTGACCTGTAGTTATGCATTGGTTTTTAACAAGCAGAAGGACAGGGAAGGGAATAAAGGTACGAAAACCCAAGTTACTGGATCACATGTTAAGCCAAGTTAGAACACCCTTGTTCTTTCCAGGCAAACTAAAAGGGAGGTGTGAGGTATAATCTTAGTTTACAGTACTACAACTATTTAGCGAGCTACAGCTTATATGAATTTAACTACTACCAGATGTTTAAATTGTTAAAAAAAATAAAATTGGTTAAAACACTGGGAGTAACTCAAGGCTCAAATTTAAATCCTACTGAATCTTAATGGGATTCTTACTGAAAAGAAAAACACTATATGCCTGAAAGCTGTTCTAATTACTGCTATGTATGAATTCCAATACACTCCCCTCCAGTTATGGTAGTAAATATAAGGTTTTACACACTGCTTGTTCCATAATTCCAGAACTACTCCTGGAAACAAATCAAACGAGTAACAATTGACTTGATGTTTCTAGAATATCTTTCTTCCTGATATAAAAGTCTTGTTTGTAACTTCTCCAGTTCAACTTTTGGTCCTACCCCATTCTCCTCTGCTGTAAGGAGGAAACGTCAGGGCTGAGTACTTACTGATTGGATGGAGGGGCCCACTGGAAAGGGAGTTTCCCAGTAGCGGATTGCCTGCACATCTACTTATCCCTTTCTGAGGCTGCATTCCAAGTGTCAATGCTTTATCTCCAGCATGCACATGCTGCTTTGATTTGTGATTAGGCTAAGAGAAGTGGCATGCCACTTCTACAGGACAGATGTAGCATCTTGTCTAGTATTCTCAAAAGACTATTACTCTTGACTAGTACTATTGTGGGTTTGTTTGGTTGCATGAATTCTAATGTTTTACTAATCTCAGCAGTTACACAGAAGTGCTGAGCTTCACAGAAGTGCAGCGCAGTCCCTGGTGTTTCACTGCCTCCTGTGTACGTGGAATATAACTGTTCCCAAAGCAATCCTGCTGGCAATGGCATTTGAAGCTAGTGTTAAGAACTCTTGTTATTTTGGTTAGATGCTTGGTGAAGTTGCTATACGTATCTATTTTCATTAGCTTTAATGGTCAGCCTTTGAAATCATTAACAGTCTAAAAAAGCTTAAATTATATTCTTTGAGAAGTTAACAGTTACTGGTTTAAAGTACACCCGTTTAAGCAAGTTTTAGTTTCCATCAGTCCATAATATTCAGTTGGCAGTGTTAAATATAACACCAAAAAATCTGCATACACAAATTTCCTCCCCCCCAACCATTTATTAAATGGTCCCTCTAAATTAAGCAGTAGTTTTCATGTCATACCTGATTAATGCACATTATTGGAGTCCTGAATCTAGTGCTTAAACTGTGAAGTTGTGCTCCAAATGTCTGCAAATACCGAGCCTTCGTAACAGAATCTGAAGCTCCAAATTCGCATCGAAATAAGGCAGCAATGGAGTCGATGACCACCAACCGCACCATGCCTCTTGTAAGCAGCAGGGAAATCCTTTTGGTAATGCAGTTGTGAAAGGTATCCTACCGCAAAATACAGTCAGTATTAGAACAGTTCAAATACCTCTGTTTGTAAAACTGAGGTAGTAACTACAGATGGCATTGCTGAAACAGAAGCTGATGGAGTTGCTAATCATAAAGTGAGTTTGTCGATCTTTAAGCCTCACCAGTAACCATTTTTCACAAACGTCTTCTGCTTTTACCTTAAGAAAAAGAATAGAGATCTAATCGCAATGTACAGTTATCTGCAGCTCTGACTTGAGTCAGCTGTTCACTAACATTTCAAATCTCAAGAATGCAATACTATCCTAAGCCATTCTATTTTGCAAGAGTGGTTCTCATTGAAACACTGAGAACTCAAGACTAATATTAAATATTTAAAACTGAAGTTACAGACTACATTACTGTTCCATTAAAGATATATTAACAGTAAAATACACTGTTGCTACATCAAATCCATGTTGATCAAGAGGCTTGATCAATGAACACGAGGAGCTGCAACTTACATCCTCCCTCCCTATTACAACTTTTACTAATTTAATATTTTGAAGTCACCAAGCATTTCAGTTGCAGGATCTTTAACAAATATTTTGTAGAGTTCAGCATCTGTTATATAATAAAGTCACTGCAGCCTGGTGCTTGTCTTTAGCAATGTGGTTCACAGCAGCTGAGTGGAAAGGAGAACAAGCTCATGGTGATAATCTGCTTCTGGCCATCAGAAATTTCAGTGTTGGCAAAAAAACCAACCCCTAATGTGAGGGTCACACTTCTGACTGGTGCTACCCTTTACATCAAAGAGAGGTTCACAGCTAAGAGCTTACATTCATCCAAAATCACATAAAATGTCCTCCAGCATTCCACAGCTTTTAAAGTTGAATTGTAATTCTCCAGTCTGAGTTACAGTAACTTCTATTCTACTGAATGAGCAGCTTTTTACAAAATAATATTATAATATCAAAGGCTTTTCTTTTTTTTAACTGATGGGAAAGAGTTGCTCTGAAGAATACACAACTCCTTTCCATGCTGGAAAAGGGATTTTTTTGTTGTTGTTTCTTTTGTTTCACTTACTGATACATCCACAGGAAACTATACAGCACTTCAAACACTCCCGTGTTGCAAGTGGTCCTTCTGTTTCTACAAGACTCATTCTTTTCAAGTGAATACACAAACAACTGGATTCTTCAGCATGAAGCAAGTAAAACCAACTTTGGTGTGAAAGAAAATGCAGAACACAACTGTGACTTGGTTTTCTACTTCAGCTACTGTCATCTGCCTGTATACAGCAACGTATTCTGTGTATTTGGATTCACACACACAAACAAAACCTGAATCTATATATAACAATATATGAATTGTAACCATCTACTGCACGGTTACTGGACTTACCAGTGAGCATAATGTTTTATTTTTAAAGGTATTTTAGAGAGATGTATGTACTAGTATAGGGCAGTTCTCATTTATGCAGTAACATACTCTGTAGCTTCCAGAAACTACAATTAGAAGTTTAAGAATTCCAGTGAAAGGGACATGGAGAAGGTAGCTTAGCTGCTGAATGGACTACGCAGTAAGTGGTAAGCATACTGATGTACAGGATCTTCTTACGCTTGCAAACTACAATTCAAAAAAATCAACAATTGGAATGATTTCAGAAATGCCACCTGCAAGCCTTAGAGAAAACAGAACTTCAGATGTTCTATCAATAAAGAGCATATTAACAGCTACTTAAGAAAAGCACAACAAAGGGCATTTACAAGGCAAAAATACACTACTCGGGTTGTATATTTTCCCGTACAGTTCTAGGACATCTTACAGATAAAGGGGCAAGATGTTTTAATAAACATAATGACTTATAAAAATTCACTATATTATTTATGCTTTAAAAATATTTATATTTTAATATACTTCATTAAAAAATACTGTAATAGTTCTTCAACAACAAATTGGAGAGATTACTTAGTATTCATTTCAAATTTTAGATCACTCAACCTTTTGTAAGGTCTCCCACATGAAGAAAATCACCCTGTGGTTACTGGATTATAGTGTAATAATTGTACATTCTCCATCTGTGTTACTACTTACTAGGTCTGCTGCATGTTCAACAAAAATACTGTTTCCAAATTTGATCTTCTGTATGACTTCAGCTGGAACATCTGCTCGCAGCTTATGTTGTTGATCTATGAGTTGTTGCAAACGTTTACTTGGGAATACATCTTCTGTACAAATGTAGACAGCTCCTATAGTCAAGGAAAGCACCTCTATTATTACACCAGGGCTCTTACACACCCTTTGCTTAACAGCACAAAAATAATACATTCTGCACCCAAAAGCTAGACGTGTACCTGGAAATTCAGGTTACTCTTTTTTGCAGCCATATTGGCTCAATTATGAACAACAAAAAAAACACTCCTGTGACTTTCCCATAGTTGCCATGTCCTTTTTTTCGTGCCTGCTGATCCAATTGGGGTTTTTTGTATTCTCCACTAGGTGACGCTCATCTTGCACAGCGGTGGAACACCGCGACCACCTAAATCGGGTTATTACAGGTACCATAATTTATCCAACCCACAACCAGAGCAACGCTGCAGAGTTTGCCTGTTTTGGGCAGAAATATAAAGCACAGCACTGTACGGTGAAGAAAATTCCCTGTCCCTGCCAAACCCAGTACAACCAGGATTTTGATCACTTTCACTCACTGTTTTTAAGATTCTTGTCTTAAATTTACAAGCGGGGGGTACTTATTGCTACAATGGGTAAGTCTGTTTAAAGAGGATCACTCATCCAATCTCAGTCCAATTAACTCTTCCTGAAAATGGTAGATTAGATAAGAAGCATTATACTTCAATCCCATTACTGCAAGTGATAGCTATATATTTTCACTGTGGTTTCTGGTTAACAAGTATGTGTTATTGCAGAGAAAATTAACCATACGCATCAAAGATGCTGCGGAAATCAAACAAATACATGCAATAGTTATTAAAAAAAATGTTACTGTTATTGCAGAACTGCTTGGAATTATCAGCTAATACTTGAAGGGTTACAGCTAAGGATTAAGTCCACTCATTGAAGTGACTGATGCTGCTAATGCAGTTTAGCAGCTGATGTGCTTGGCAATCTGTGATATCCCGAACATTTCCACCCCAATGGTCTCTACTCTGGCTCTCCATAGAGTGGAAAGTCCCATTTCCAGAAGCAACTTCCAAATCCTCTATATGTTCCACTGAAAAAATGACAAGAACTACATCCAACATCAGGAACTGAGAGATCTCGGGATGGGATCAAGTGAAAATTAATGGTTACTTTATCAATAAAAATATTTTGCTGATGGATACCTGTATAACACAGGGTACTGAATTCTGAGAATATAAGACAAAGATGAGGCTAATAATTTTGACAGCTGAGATTTAAAGAACTTCCAAAATTATTATCACATAGAAAAATGCTTCATCATCATCCATGCCTTCTACAGGAGGTCCTGAAATATTTCCACAATTTCTGTTTTCATTCTACCTAATAACAGTTTCAAGTTATACTTCAGCTCCTTTTTACTTTCTTTGGCCCTGGCAGCCAATAGCACTTATCACTCAAATATTCAGCCTCCATTCTTAACTGCCCAGTTTCATTGTGTATATACTCATGTCCATGAGGGGTGTTAACAGTTTATAACATTTGACAGTGAATAAGGACTAAGATTCAGCATTAGCAGTCAGAGCTGTCAGGATCTCATCATGATTCCTGAACTACAACATACAAAAAACTTAAGAAGCTGAACCATGAATATGTTCTGCACTTTGCCCACTTTTTTTCCTGCCACCAGAGTGGATGGAATAAATGCTGTCTTCAGCAATTGCCACTGAAGTAATTTGCAATCCTGTAGACACAAATGAGTGCAGGTATAAGGTTCTATCACCAAAGGAAAATTTTAAATAAATAAATGAGTAAATGAGCCCACAGTTATTTGACTCCATTAAGTTGACAGTGACGATCAGCAGCTTCTTAAACAGTGCCTGAACTTGTATGAAGCTCAGGCAAGGAAAACACAGTAACCTATTAATTATATCACTTAACTGCTAAAGGCTTTTTAAGTAGCTAATTAGTAAACAATTAATTATGTGAACCTTAATTTTCTTGACTATTTCCCTAGGTTAATTTCTCCTAATTGGACTCATTTTCCTATCACTTTCCAACTTGACAGTGACAGCTGAGTATCAAATGGGCAGGTATCTTTACTAAGGACTTTACTACTGATTCCCAATCAGGTTTCAGTTTCGCAATTTCTAAAAAGCTAGTAAGTCAAGAAAAAGCTCTAATCACAAGGTCTATGTAGCACCAACACTCAGGGCAGCAATTATGCCTTGCAACACACCACAGAACTGAAAATCACAACGGTGCCAGTTCAAAACCAAGTAAACAAAGAAACAAAGAAAACCCACCAAGATACGCAGCTTCCTTAAGCCCACGTTGCTTCTGAATTTCGTACTAACAAAAGCAGTGCTAACTTGTGTTGAGATAATTCCTAACGTAAATGGATTTCTCAACCACCATTCTTATTCACAGCTGACTGCCTCTTGCACAATACTGCCTATTTCTGAAAGACAGGGGTTTCCTTACCATGAATACTGGCTTACAGAGAAATCATCTGCTTTTTAAAAATCAGACCTGCTTCCAAGTGGTATGCCCTTGTCCTCTCCTTGGTTTACCTACAAAGCACAGAATGTCTACTACTTGAGACTTCATGGTGGCTTCTTATAACCAGATGTGTATTTCTACATAGATGGGTGCTCCACTGATCACATAATTGTATTTCAATCCAGAGTTACTGCACCATTCAAACATTTCCGAACAGAGAATTTTCCCAAAAATTAACTTATCTAGACAAAAAGAAACATAAAATTCTCCTTAAGATCTTTGTTACAAATAAAATTCAGTACAGTAATAAGAACAGTGATAAGAACAAACATAAGGCAAAAGCAGAAGAGTACAAAACAAGCAATCTTACTGTGTTACAAACATATATGCAGCTGTGGCCAGGTTTCATGTTTATACCTGATGAACCAGAAAATCGAGGCTAACAAGATAATCCTAAAGCAGTAATACCTGTAAGGAAAAAAGAACTGCTGGCGAAGCAAAAAACTGGTCCCCTCTGCTCCACTGGTCCAGCAGCCTACAGTTAAAATTCCTTATCAACAGATACACACTCTCCTCTTTGTAAAACCATGACAGCAGTTCTGAAGTTCGAGTGAGCTCATTTAGTCAGGTTAATCGTATTTAGTGAAATACTTGTTAACAAAACAAAAAATTAAAAACCCAATAAAATCAAGAATTCCTTCTTAAGAACAGCTCTACTTCATCGAGTATTCCCTGCCTCGGTTTAGTTTTGTAAATGCCAGCATTCACACCTGCCAACCTTGCACTCTTCTGTAACGCTTCTTTGACATCAGTTAAATCCACTACAGCAAATACTGTACTCTGAATACATAACTGTTCCATCTATGAAGGACACAAGGACAACCTGCTTTTTCTTGAAGTGCCACGCATTTCACAAAATGAGGATGTAATCTTCATCTTGAACTTTAAGAGTTAAACGACATAAAATATATCAGATGAGCTTTGCCTCGGCTTAAAATTTGAGTTGCACAGTAAAATGAGCCACAACTCAATGTTTGATTAAGGTGAGCACACACCTATGCGTTCAAAATGTAGGAGATACTTCACAGCAAAGTTACAATGGCTAGAAAAGATTGACAAATACCTAAACTCATCATTAAAGGCTGATGCCTAATTATGAGGCAAAAGCACTAAATATTCACGTATCTTTAAAGGTAAATGAATTGCCATAACCTAAATAACAAGAGGACAGTAGTACAAGGCAAACAGAAAAGCCTATGACATTGTGCTATTTACAGCTTATTAATAAGTTGTCAACACTAATGAGTCAAGAGTCAGGGTAGTTACCACTTTTGAGAAAGAAGCTGAGAGAAGCTCTTAATGAGTCAGTTGTCCTCAGGAATCATGAACATTTTTCCTCACAAAAACTTTTGTTTTGAAGTGATTGCATCAAATCCCAGTGCTCTACTTTCAGTTAGACTGATGGAAGTGCTATGCTGGTTGTTGGCCAAAAACCACTCTAAAGCAAAACAAACAAAAATTAAACACACCAAAAAAACCCCTCCCTCAAAGGACAAATTTTGAGTCCTGTGAACCTGATTTGTCATGCACCAAACCAGCCTGGTACAAAGAATCAGCAGCAGACTTTCTAATTCAGAATTCTAATATGGATCTGAATTTGTCATGTTACATTCATGCATTACTTATGAATATAAAATAAATTCAGCCAACATGCAATTGACCATAACTGACTGTCCTGGGTTCAGCAGCAGCAGTCATTTTTCTCCTTCTTAGTATCTGGTGCAGCGCTGTGTTTTTGACTTTCGGCCTGGGAACAGCGCTGATAACACCAGTGTTTTCGGTTACTGCTTGGTAATGTTTTGGTCTGACCAAGGACATTCTGAGTCTCATGCTCTGCCAGGGAGGAGGGGAAGCCAGGAGGAAGCAGAGACAGGACACCTGACCCAAACTGACCAAAGAGGTTATTCCATGCCACAGCACGTCATGCCCAGTATATAAACTGGGGGCAGTTACCCGGAAGGGTTAGACCACTGCTGGGGTTGGGCTGGGTACCGGTCAGCAGGGGGGGAGCAGTTGTATTCTCTTCCCTTGTTATTTCCCTTGTTGTTATTATGATTGGTGGTAGCAGCAGTGGTTTGTGTTATACCTTAGCTACTGGACTGTTCTTATCTCCGCCTCTGGGAGTTACATTCTTTTGATTCTCCTCCCCATCCCTCCAGGAGCTGAGGGAGGTAGGGGGGGTGGGGGTGTGAGCGAGCGGCTGCATGGTTCTGAGTTTCCTGCTGGGCTTAAACCACGACACTGACATTCTTAGAATGGCAGAAAGAGAACCTGGAGGCAAAGCATGTCCTAATTTCTGTTTGCTGTCAGCCTCGTAGCACTCAGAATTGTAAGCAAGATTAGCACAAAGTCAAATGAAAGAAATACACAATAAATCTATACTGTCTAAAGAAATGTATTTCAACATCACCTAAGAGAGAAGTTTCTAGCATTAAAAATCCCCAAACACAACCAAAACCAACAACAAAAGAACACAAACAACCCCCTCCCAAAAAACCCAACCGACCCAACATAATTTTAAATCTGTAGCAAAGTTGTAGCACCAAGATTAATCTCCTATTGGTGGTGTTAGACTTCTGTGATAGTGACTAAGCATTGCCGTTGTTCTCAAGTTTTCTAAAGAATAAAGCTTCTCATTCTTAACCTAAGTTTTTAGTTCCTGTGTTTCTCATGAGAGACTCAATATAAACCTATATTTATAGACTGAAGCAAAATCAAGTTTCATTTTCTATGTGCTATGTGAACAGTATCTGCTGCTATGACTATATGCCTTATAACATATGGGAAGCTGAGAGGAAGCAGGACTGCTTGCTCCAGGCCCAAACTGTGCAGGGACCTCAAGCGTCCATTGTAGCTCATGGAGGAAAGAAGAAGGCCGTTAAGCCAGGAAGCTGGGAACTAGTAACAAAAAAAGTCAACAAAAAAAGGAGGAAGAGGACAATTAAAAGCAAGGGGCTTCCTCCTCAATCTGTTGTCCCCACCCAGAACCGCTTTGCTGTCTTGCAGGGGGCTGATGAGGAACCACACACCCAACAGGAACAACCGGCTGAAGCGCTGGTAAAGAAGATCGCTACTGGTGCTACCAGGAAAAACCAGCAGGTCGTAGTAGCAGGGGACTCTACTCTGAAAGGCACAGAGGCACCCATCTGTTGGCCTGACCCAGGCTCAAGGGAGGTGTGCTGCCTACCAGGGGGATGGATCAGGGATGTTGCAAAGAGGCTGCCTGCTCTAGTCAGTCCCACTGACTATTACCCACTTCTAGTGATTCATGTGGGTGCTACTGATAAAGGTAGCAGTAGCCTGGAGAACACAAAGAAGGAATACAGAGCCCCGGGAGAGGTGGTTAGGGGCTCTGGAGCTCAGATTGTCCTTTCATCAATCCTCCAGGATAAAGGCGAGGACCTTAAAAAGGCTAGGAGAATTGGCCAGGTTAATAAATGGTTAGAACAGTGGTGCCATAGTCAGGGGTTTGGGTATCCTGAACAGGGGACTCAATCTGGGAGGCCAGGCCTACTGGGGGTTAGTGGAGCTGGTCTGACAGCAAAGGGGAAGAGCAGTTTTGGTAGGAGGCTTGCCAGACTGGTCAAGGATGCTTTAAACTAGATGTGTTGGGGGAGGGAAGCATCGTTCCATCCCAACACACCCAGTCACTTGCCAGCACCTATAATAAATGCTCGGAGCAAAGTAGAGATATTCCAGCTGCTCCAGGCAATGAGCTGGCTTCATTCGGAGCTCAGCTCAGATGCTACAATACAAACACCCGTAGTATGGGGAACAAACAAGAGGAATTAAGAGATGGAGATGTGTGCATGCCTATGGGGAATGATATAATAGGCATCACAGAAACATGGTGGGATGGCTCCTATGACTGGTGTGTTGGAATGGAAGGTTCCAGGATTCTCCTGGAAGGCATGCTGAGGCACATGAAAAACAGCAAGGTGGTTGGTGACAGCCAGCATGGCTTCACTAACAGGAATCCTGCCTGACCAATTTGGTGGCCTTCTATGATGGGGCTACGGAACTGACGAAGAGGGGTAGAGCACTTGGTGTCATCTACCTGGACTTGCGCAAAGTGCTTGACACTGTCTCACATGACATCTTTGTCTCTAAGTTGGAGAGACATCAATTTGATAGGTGGACCACTCAGTGGATAAAGAACTGGATAGATGGCCGCATGAAAAGAGTTGTGCTCAATGGCTCAATGTCCAGCTGGAGACCAGTAACGAGTGGTGTCCCTCAGGGATCAATGCTGGGAGCGGTCTTGTTCAGCATCTTTTATCGGTGACATGGACAGTGGGATTGAGTGCGTCCTCAGCAAGTTTGCCGATGACACCAAGCTGTGTGGTTCGGTTGATACACTGCAGGGAAGGAATGCCATGCAGAGGGACCTTGACATGCTTGTGAGGTGGGCTGATGCCAACCTGATGAAGTTTAACCATGCCAAGTGCAAGGTCCTCCAACTGGGTCGGAGCAATCCCAGGCACAGCTACAGGTTGGGCAGGGAAGAGATTCAGAGCAGCCCTGCAGAGAAGGACTTGGGGGTGTTGGTTGATGAGAAAATGAACATGAGCCGGCAGTGTGCGCTCGCAGCCCAGAAAGCCAACCGTATCCTGGGCTGCATCAAAAGGAGCGTGACCAGCAGGTCGAGGGAGGTGATCCTGCCCCTCTACTCTGCTCGTGAGACCTCACTTGGAGTATTGTGTGCAGTTCTGGAGTCCTCAACATAGAAAGGACATGGAACTGTTGGAACAAGTGCAGAGGAGGGCCATGAGGATGATCAGGGGACTGGAGCACCTCCCCTATGAAGATAGGCTGAGAAAGTTGGGGCTGTTCAGCCTGGAGAAGAGAAGGCTGCATGGAGACCTCATAGCAGCCTTCCAGTATCTGAAGGGGGCCTATAAGGATGCTGGGAAGGGACTCTTTGTTAGTGACTGTAGTGATAAGTCAAAGGGTAACGGGTTCAAACTTAAGGGAAGTTTAGATTGGATATGAGGAAGTTCTTTACTGTGAGGGTGGTGAGGCAGTGGAATGGGTTGCCCAGGGAAGTTGTGAATGCTCCATCGCTGGCGATGCTCAAGGCCAGGCTGGACAGAGCCTTGGGTGACATACTTTAGTGGGAGGTGTCCCTGCCCCTGGCAGGGGGGTTGGAACTAGATGATCTTAAGGTCCTTTCCAACCCTAACTGTCCTATGACTCTATGATTCTAAGATATCAGACTGAGAGTAAAGAATTGCAAGAATTAGGACTCTATCACTCTCTTAGCTGTCCAACTCCAGCTGCAGGGTATTTCCTTCTTCTATACCTTCATGATCCTCAAACATTCTGTCCTCTCAGCCCTTCCAAAACACTCTGGTTCTCTCACGAAAGCGCTGATATGATGGGCAGGCCATTCGAGCCTATCTTCCATGAGACACTTAGGAGTGGGTAGATGTGGGACACAGACAGAACAAAGCAATCCTACTAGTGCCTCCGCATTACAAGATGCGTAAGAAACAAGAATCATCTTGAAACACAATTAATAAAAAGGTTCGCCATTTTGTAGCCCTACAAGGTCTGGCACATGAGACAAGAGTGTCATAAGGATGTTTGGCACCTTCTGTGCTCTGTTCTGGTTTGTTTCAACACAAATCAGGACCAGTGATGGGGCATGAATAAAATGTATACACATTCAAACTATTTGCAGCTGTTACCAGCAACATACCAGGGAATCAGACAAAAGATATGTTTCTGCTCTGATTAATGACATAAATTGAAATAAAGTAACATAAGCCACAGGCTAATTACAGCCCTTTAAGCAAGATCTTCATTTGGACATTCCATGATTTTTCCATATGGGTGGATACAGTACTAGAAATAATTAAGTATCCCCACAACAAACCACTGAGCTGCCAAAATAAAGCCAGCGCTGCACAGAAGGAAGAACAAGATCACAGCCAAAACACACCTAAGGCAAATTACCAGAACACCAAATTCTCAGAAGTGACAGAAGTTTCCTTCCTTTCTAACACAGCACAGAACACTAGAAAAAACCCAATAAATATTAGATTAATGTGACAATCAAAAAATGATACTTAAAGAACAAACCTGTATACTTTAGCAAAGCCACACAAAACAACATTAACTGTCCTCAATTATATTTCCATCAATTTTACTCTGTAAGTCCCGGCAATTATAGTTATCAAACTAAATACTCTTTGAAGTTCAAAATCCCCAACTAGGGTATAACATATACCAGAGGTGTTTGTGGAAAATCATCAGACAAGCTGTTTTGCTGTGGTTGATACCTGAGGAGTCAGTAACTACTTACAACAGCAATGCTTTTCATAAATTAATACGTTCATACATTCATATATATCCTAGTTTAACCACAGCAGCAGGGAGGTAAATAACAGCCAATAGTAATTTTGTATTAAGTTATGCTGTGATGCTGGGCATGTGCCAAGCATGCTTCCCTCTCTATGACAATTAATAACTACCTATCTTACTACTAAAGGTGTTAAGGGTAAGACATCACTGAATACGTGCATCTACTTCAGTGCACTGATGGCTTTCAGCTGACAGGGGAGAATAGACATTAAACAAAAATTCTTCCCTGTGAGGGTGGTGAGACCCCGGCAGAGGGTGCCCAGAGAAGCTGTGGATGCCCCACCCATGGCAGTGTTCAAGGCCAGGGTTGATGGGGCTTTGAGCAACCTGGTCTAGTGGAAGGTGTCCCTGCCCGTGGAACTAGGTGATCTTAAGTTCCTTTCCAACCCAAACCGTTCTATGATTCTATGATGTTCTTAAAGACATTATTTCCTTAAAACACCATATTAATCAGTACTTACATTTCAGTACTTACCAGACTCTAATCCACCATATTTGTAAGGATACTGCACACAAAGGCACAGCTGTAAGCTAATCTGAGTCTTCCCAGCAGAACTTTCCCCAGCAACTTCTGTGATACCCACTAAAGGAATGCCACCTTTTAACAAGTTATCTAGTACTGAACATCCAAGGCTTAGCTTCTGGTGCTGAGAAGTGCAATGATCTTTATCTTGGTAGAGCTGAAGTGCTGCAGGGTTTGAGATTATTATTTTTTTAATATTAAAAAGAAAAAAAAAAGAGGAGTTTCATTCAGTAGCTTTCCAACACACAATGATACAAAATAGAAGCTGTATACCAGATGTATGCCAATAAGAGATGCTTGCTTTGTTGATGGGAAATTTTTCTGATTCAGCCTGGTCTTTCCACCTCCCTTTCCCCACAGGCCTTACTAACCGAATGCCTGCTCAGAAACTGAGAGCTTGCACTGAGCCCTTTCTGCCTCTCAAAGCTTTTTTGGCTTTCTCTGCCTCCAGAGGGTCTCTGTGGAAAGCTATAGCCTCAAAAATACTGCCAGCAAGGTTCAAGCATAATTATGCTAAATGGAAAGCTATAGCGGACTGCGAAATAGTGTAGCAGGCACCTGGCCAAAGCCTGAAGACATATGCACATCAAAAAATACATTTTAATACAGAGCTGCCATGAGGCATTTGTACAGGAGGAACTACTACGTCCTGCTTGTTTTGGAACGAGATGTTCGTATCAAATCAGTTTATGCAGTTTTTTAATATGTAAGTTTTTCAACCAGTCTTAGTGCAAAAGGAAAATTGCAGGAGGGGGAGAGAGAGTGAGAAAGAAAAATTAACTATTTTGTTCCTTTAATCAAGTTTTTCAGACTGGAGAATTATTTTGTGCTGTTACAAGCGGGTTTGATCTTGAGGAATGACACCCACCCACTTCTATGTACCTTCAAGGTCTCTAAGAGGAGTTGTCCTTTGCATAGTTAGGTAATTCATCACAGCATTATAAAAACACTTGCCTTTTCATTTTCAGACTCACATTACTGAGTCAATGAGGAGCCAAAACCATGTTTTCTCTCAGTGAGGGGTGTTTTAAGAGTTAAATAGAACAGGGGGGTTTGTATTGACTGCATTACCTGTAAGCATACTGTTTCCCCTTAGCATGTGAGAGACCGTTTTCAATAAGCACTGTATATCTGCACTGGACAATTTCGTCAGTCGTTGCAAGTCTGCTCCAGAAAGATTTAAAATCTCCTTTATTGATTTTATGTCAGCTGAAATTAGAAGAATTTTTATAAATACTTTGGGGTAGATTACAGTTTTATGCACAAAAGTAAGAGTCTTCCCACTTCCCACTACCCATTTACTGAAGTTTGTTTACCCTGCATTCTTGTAAGCTGGGCAGGCAACATTTACTTTGAATGCAACAACACATGCTATAAAACTGTTTGGAAAATGATTACTGGAGCACGGGCAAAAGCCATCACTTCAAGTTACTCAAAAAACTTGCTTATGAAACAATTACAGTTCTAAAATGCTAATGTACATCTGTACGCTTATACCCACAGAAGTAAGACACTTCACTGACAGATTTATTAGTGAGACATTGACAAAATAAGTTACCTCTCTTAAGGGCAGCAATTACTTTAGGGTTCAAGTCAAACTGGTCCCAATCCATTTTCTGATACAGCACCCCGATGAACAGTGCATCAGGCAATCATCTGTAACTGAAGTGGCTTTTATCAGATATACGTGCAACAAGAAAAGTAAGCATCATTCAAAAGTCTCTAGGATACATTCTTACTCTTTATTGACACATTTATTAATTATTTTAGAAAAAGAATTATTCAGCACACTGGCGGAAGTCCTCTCAGACAGCTGTTGACATATGTACCCTGTTAAAGAGTTCACCCAGTAATACTGCTGTTAAGAGCTACTAGTCACTTTAATGGCTTGTAATTCTGCATAATGCTTTTGCTCTGGATTGAACAAAGCACACCAATACATTGGATAGTCATTTCTATCCACTACTTTTTACATCAGTTTTTAATTTTCAAATAGAAAATAAATCTTCTGCACGTGCGATCTGGGATGATCCAGGACCACTCATACATTGGTTAGTCAAACATATAATGATTAACTAATTGCAAATTTAGCATTAAAACATTAAAATCAGTTTGTTTCTTGTAACAACATTAAACACTCTTTTTAATACTTTGATCTGAAGCGCAATAGCTTAGGACTAGAGTTGCCTGGAAGAGGACCATGAGGTTTGTTACCGTTATTCGGATCATCGTTACGAAGGCTTGCGGCGGACCGAAGGGAGCAGGGTAAGAATATCCGACTTAACGAACAATCCCTTTTTTAACATGGAGGAGAGGCTGCCGCGCACCCCGGCGGCAGAACAAATACAGGAAAAGAAACAGTTATTTTTAAGCAACACCAACGTAAAGCAGCATTGTGACAAGAGCCGGAAGCCAAAACTTACCGCAGTTAATCATGCTTATGGTGACCTCTGACGGGACGGGTCCCAAACCATTCTGTGCACCCTGCGCACACGGAGCCGCCCCGGGGCGGCCGCTGCTTGAGGCCCTAAGGGAGAAATCAGCAGGAACAGGTCACGGAGGGGGAGGTCAGCCGGCTCCCGGGGATGAGGCGCCGCGGGGGTCTGCTGCAGCCCCGGCACGGGGAAAGGCGAACGGGGCAGGGGGGAGCGCGGGGGGGGGAGCGCGGGGCGGGCCCGCGGGGGGAGGGGCCCGCGGAGGGGGGGGGCGGGGCACCAGGAACCGACCTCGCCCCTCCCAGAAGCCCCCCCCCAGCCCGCGCCCTCAACCCCGTTACGAACCCACCGCCAGACGCACCGCAACAACCCGTAGCCAATGGGCGAGCAGCCTGCCCGTGACGTCGCTGGTCACAGGCCAATCAAAACTCCTCAAAGCCGCCGCTCCGGCAGGACAGCCAATGGTAGGGCGTGGCTCAAGGAGCCGTCGCGGTCGCTGATTGGCTACCACGCGCGCCCCAGCACGGACCACGAGGAGCGACTGAGGCGCGCACGCCCTTCCCTTCCGGGTTGTGGGGCCGCAATTCCCGTTGCGCATGCGCCCGAGCCCCTGGAGGGGTGTGGGAGGAATGACACGCCCACCGTGGATCCCAAGCGATACGGGATTGGCCTGGAAGTCCAGAGGCAGTGTTTCATTGGGTGTCCGGGGAGGGTGGGCGGGGCCTGGCGGCTCCTCTCTTGTCATTGGCGGCGCGCCGCGCCCGTTCGCGCGGTCATTGGGCAGCGCGGTGCGTTCGCGGGGCCGCGGGCGGCGCGGCGGGGCTGAGGGAAGATGTCTGGCTGCGAGGCCCGCGATGCCAAGAAGCTGGTGCGCTCGCCCAGCGGGCTGCGTATGGTGCCCGAGCTCCGCTCTGCCCGCAGCCCCTTCGGCCTGGACGAGCCGCCCTGGGTGCCCGACAAGGAGGTATCGGTAGGGCCGGGGGCGCCGCGCTTCCCTTCCCTGGCGGCGCGGGGCTTCTCCGCGCGCCCGAGCGTCGGCCCGTTGTCCGCGGGGCTGTCTCCGCCTCAGGGACCGCTGCCCTGTAGGGAGCCGGGACGCGGCTCGCCTGGCCGGGGATCGAGCGTTGAGATCGCGCTTCTTCCCCTTTCTGGCGCGTCCCTGCCGCCCCCCGCCGTCGCTACCTGTCGGGTCCCGGCGGTGGTCGGGTGGCGGGGGGGCCGCCCGGGTAGCGCAGAGTGGCGGGCAGCCTGTCCTCGCCGAGTAGCGGGTCGGGCCGACCCGGGTCGGGGTTGTGGATGTAAATCACGGGGGTTTTATTTCGTATAGATCAATGGACTGAAAGGACAGGGCTCTCGCTCGTTCTCCAGGGATGTGTGCCCTCTCACAAAAACGAGTGAGGAATGAATGAGCTAGAAGTGCAGCGAGCTGTGAGCACTGATGTTTAGTGTTCTCTTTAAATCCCTAGAAATCTAATTCCGAAAACCGTATTGATTTAAAAAAGAATGTTGCAAAGTGCTAAGGCAGTAGGGCTAAGTAAGAACAGCCGCTTTGGCTCCCTGTATGAATGTTTGTAGCGTTAAAAGAGTATTGAATGGCATAGATTGCTTCGATCAACTTTTGTTTTAAACACTTTCCAGGTAAACTACGTGATCATGACGTTGTATTAAGTTTCATGTCATATGCATTTTTTGCTACTGGTCCTTAAAGCTAGATGTTAATGTAACATTAGAGTCAGTTGTTTGTTTATTGCCAGTGTTCTGTGGTGTGGATGTGTGCCAATGAATTTAAATGTGACTGGAATTAAGATTTTTAGATGGGCCAATATGAATTTAAGCAGGCAGCTGTTGTACAGAGCCATTCTTTGCCAGTTACTGACATGGTTGGTCTGTTCTGCATGGGAACACTATGTCCTTTCTGGTTAGGAATGAGGAAGAAGGTTTCTTCCCTACGTGGTATCTGTGGAAGTGGAAAGTTCTGTGTAAAAGTAGTAACTCTGGAAATTCGCATTGCTAGCGCAGCTTCTGCAGCTCAGACTAACCTTTACTGGCAGGAGATGTGTGACTAGTGAGTCGCTGGCTTTGTCCAAATTAACCCTGCTCCTTAAAGTGACTTTTTCAACTTATTTAAACAAGCAGTCTGCTACAATATTTTGTGGATGTTTTCCTAAGTTATTTTCCTCCATACTTAGGGAGTTAAAAAACCCCTCCCTGTCATCACTGGTTCTCTATCTCATAAGTGTAGGTAAGATAAAATTTTCAGTGTCCAGAGCTGAGAGTCATTAGAAGGTGTCTGAAGGTAGCCAGCGCAGTATGTGGTGTGTGGTGCACTAGGTGTGTTGCAGATGGGGTGTGTATTTATCAGTTTGTGGCAAAGTCTGAGCGGTTATTGTGCAAGTGATTTCCCTTTGCATTGTGTGGCATCTGCTTTTGCTGTGTGGGTGGGTGATTTGCACCTGTGTGCACTCACTCACCTGGGCTACCCAGAAACCTGATTCCTGGCAGCATCAGCATCAGTGACTGTAACTTGTGCAACAGTTAAATTACAATTACTTTTCTCCCTGACCTTCTGAGGTGTAGTTTCGTATTTCAGTAGTCCTTGATTATAGCAGACTATTTTCATTAAAAAAAAAACCCAAGTACTTCTAACTCAGTCTAATCCATAATGCCATCGTAATTCAACTAGAAGTTGTTTGAGGATTATGTTGGGGTTTATTTAAACTAGTTAGATACATTTAAGTCTGTATTTTTTTGAATGCATAAGCTTGTTGTTTTTTGAATATGATGTTACAGTTTGTAACATACAGTATGTACTCATACTCTGTAAGCCTGACCTTTCCCCCTATAGTCTGTTGTCAGTAGGTTGATGGTGTTGATTTGAGACTGAGCGTTTGCGTCAGACTCAGTGACATATGCTGTTCAGAGGAATTAGCATTTAAATGCATGTAAATGAATTTGTTAATCCATACTATTAATCATTTAAATTATTAAATTTAGATGCATTTGTTAATCCATATTATTAATAATTTAAATGACTAATTTCAATGTGTTTGTTAATCCATATTATTAATCATGCATTGTTTGTACTTCGTGAGACGTTATTTCACTAGATTTCTTAAGCTGTATTGAAGTTCTGACATCCCTTTGATTAATGATTACCAAATATGTTGCCAACTTCTTCCATAACTAGAACAGGTATGGGGCATACAGGGAAGGCTATAAAGGCTGTATATTTATTAATGAAGTGAGATTTAAAGTGGCAGTGTTATCTAGATAATGAATTCAGCCAGAACACTTGCTCTGTTACCCTGTCAGATGTAATTAGAAAAACCTGTCTTCTTAGTCCAAGACAAGAGGCTGGTATTAGCAAATGTTGATGTGACTTTTCCAACATGCTGCCTTCTGCTGTTAACACTCACAAAGTCAGTAGCTTTACTTTTCTTATGCAGAAAGAGTCTGCTGGCTTGTTTTTTCTAAAAGTAAAGCCACCTAAAAATTATAGCAGTTGATAATTTTGTGAAACTTACATAACATTGAAATATCCTTCAACTTTTAACTTTTATGTTGTAAGATTATACTGGTTTAAAGTATCAGTTATTTTGAGGAGCTTGGAGTGTGAGATCGAAGCAGGACTACAGAAAACTTTCTGTTTTGGTAGCCTTATCTAGAATATAAATAATGAGTTGAGGTGGATAATACTATGAAAATTTGCGCTGAGCGTCATTAAATGTGAGACAGATGTTGGTCACTGCATGTGCCTTGTCTTACCAGAACTTTTGTTAATCGCCAGCAGAGCTCAACTGATGATGTTCCTATTAAGCAAATCTTGGACTAGAAATTGAGGAGTATGTATGTTTGAATGCGGAGGTGGCAAAACCTCGTGACACCCAGCTGTGCACCACATCTGCATGTGGCTGAGAAGCACTGAGTGCCTCAGAGCTGGAATGTGTGAAAGGAGCTTATGGATGTGGTGAAAGTCAGTCCCCAGGGCTCCTCCATCACTGCAGGAGGGAGGTGAGCTCTGTGTAGCTGGGGCCTGTGTTGGCTCAGGCTCTGGGAGTTGGCACTGGTTGTTTGACAGAGCTGCCTTGGACTGCTGGCAAACTTGTGTAGCTCAGGCAGCGAGCTGACTCTGTGCAGTTGTAGTGTCAGAAAGGACTAGGAGCTGTCTCAGCCATACGTTTGCGTTTGCTGTTTTCCACTCTGGCATCAGCTGTTTTGGTCAGGTGGATTACAAGGTGATGAGCTTGTGAACTTTCACGTTTGCAAAAGTTCACTGTGTTAACAAGCTCAACCAGGTGTTACCTTGCATCACTTCTTGAGTTGCTTTGTTATTGAATATGCAAATAAAGCATGTGAAGTGTAACTATAGCTTCTCGTCCATCTACAGTATTCTCACCTCTGGCTGGATCCAGAGGATTATGCAAATTTGTCATCACACTTCAGGAAATGTGCGAGAAGTTCCACTCTCTGTAATGAATTAGATCTCAGTTCAAATTAATACCAAGATCCAACACCTGTTGGGCGTTCTTCCACTTTCCTCTTGCTATATGAAGTAATCTGATACCAGTATTAGTGGTATGTTGATTGTATGTGAATGAATATACTTGTGATGTGCATTTTTATTTCATTTCTTCCTTTGTATCTTTTTGTTTCCACTTGACAAAACCCTCAGATTTGTGCTGGTTTTAAAAAGCCTGTATCTTTAAGACACGAAAAGTAACTCAGACATAGTGCTTCCTTCTTTGTAGATGTGATAAGAAACTGGTCAAGCAATGAAGTTTAATTTGTAACTTGTGCACTCTGTTATTATGTCAGCATATGGATGGATAGGAAGAATTCACCTTCCAAGATTTTCTTCAATAGTGATCTCTTCCAGGCAAAATAGAAGTTGATATTATGCCAATGGTTTGCTTTATTCTTGTTACATAAAGCACTAAAAGAACAGTGTATCAGCCAACTTGTGTTAGAACGTTGTGTAGGAAAATCCCATTAGGATTTTTTGTAGAATTTTGTAGGAAAATCACATTATTATTATGGCCTGCTGCCATATGCCATTTGATTTACGATTTATTTATGCCTGCATTATATATCAGGCAGTGTTATCATGATAGGTCTGGAATTCAGAAATATTTTTCTGTAGAGTTTGTATTAAATGAGAGGGTGGATAACTTCGTTCCTTCCTGAAAAGCAACGTGTATGTTTATAATAACATTGTGTATGAGATCTATTTAGGGTAGTATTTAGAAAAGCTATTTAACCCCCCTCCTTTTTCCAGTAGATAGCTTGTGCCTTCTAATTCCTGAAGAACAACAACAACAAAGACAGTCAGGTCCAGCTCCCAGACAAGCTATTAAGCTACAAATGTCACAAATTAAAACACTAAATCAAGATAAGTGTAGTGCAAAATGTGGTTATTGGCTGTAGAGTACTACTTGTTACAGAGATGAAACATGGTGAATGCTGAAGTTGCTTTATGCTGAAGGTTATTTGTCAGTGAATGTTAGAATAAACTGTTCTGCAGCCATTGTGAAAAGAGGTGTCTGGATGCCTTAATCTAGTATGTTATTTGAAACAATACAGGAACACTTTTTTCCTTCTGATTAAGATTTAGAAACAGATAATATAATAAATATTGCAAGCAGCAATAAGCATCGTTAATGTTCCATTATGGTGTCTGCGGTTACTCTATTGTGTTAAACTTCTGTTTAGACATCAGAATGCTTGATCTAAACTATTTCAAATTAATAACAGTCTTCTACTTCAAAAGAATATGAAAGGTTTCTGAAGGATTTTAATTTGGTTACTGAGATATTTTCTTGACCATAGTTGTTGAACTTGTGACAGTGATTGGGAATCTGCTGAAGCAAAAGTCCCTGAAATAGATGACAAAACCACTTGTAACGTGAAAGAGTTAATAGAAGATAAAATAATTGAAATATGTTAATGAAAGGCAAAGGGCGATTACTGTCTGCTTAGCAAATAGCACCTGCTGTGCTGAGGGCATGTTTTTAAGGTGAGATTCTGCTGTAGCCTGAGAAGGTCTGGTTTGAGGGGTTTCATTGCAAGAGGTATGAAACTTACTATGGAATCCAACCGTGTTTTCCTGATTTAGACCTCGGGCATGATTTTGTATTAATATTTGCTAATAAATCTTGTACTAATTGCATTATACTCCCTGGAGAGAGCATTTTGATATGGTGAATAAAATACGTAAGATCTTGGTGAAGATCCAGTGATTTAGTGGCTGAGTACCTGCCCTTTGGTAGGTGAGTTTCTATACAGCAAACTTAAATTGTCACTCCTACTAGCTCTTAGAAAATCAAAACTGTCGCCCTTGACACTCTGCTTAGTTGTGAGAGACAGAACTTCCATTGAGAGAGACAAACGTCTTCAATTATTTCTGGCTTTTCTTTTGGGAGGAGTGTGTGGGTGTAAGCTTGTTTTAGGAAAGAGATATTTCAGGAAGTGACATTTTGTAGCTGGAATAAAATTAAGCCTTAGTGGCTTGGAAGAAAACCAGATTATCTCCTAGCGTGTTTCAAAATTGTCCAAGTATTGGGAGTGTTAAAATAAGTGAACGCTGTTTTAGAGAGTCAACAGAGCATCGCAGCATAATACAGTGAGGATGATATAAAACCAGTTGACTGCAGTATATGGCTGTCTGGATGGCCAAATGTAACTAAACATAAGTATTTCTGAAGTGGAGTTTTGGAATGAGTTTGGCAGCTTTTTTTGTCTTATAAATAAGGATGACATTGTATTGCTACATTGAAATTAAATGAAAGCCATCCCTGGTGAAAAGATAAAGGATGGAAATTTGTTGAAGGTGTTTCTTTTTAGGGAAGAATGTAAAGCTCAGTCTTTTTATGTGGTGGTAGGGTTGAAGGTTTAGAAATCTTGTAGATTAATCTTAATTTGTTCTCTTTTCTAGTGCCCAAGATGTATGCAGTGTGATACAAAATTTGACTTCATAACTAGAAAGGTAAGAGGAATCAATGAAATGTAAAGCATTAACTGTGGCAAAATATCAGTATGGACTTCTGCTGAAATCTGCTACCTTTTAAATCAAGAGAAGAGCATGCAAAGTCTGATGTAACTTAAAGTGTTTTTTCTTTCTGTTCTGCCTTTTCTGAGTCAAGGTCCTTTTTGGTTTAATTCTGTTTCTTGAAATTCCTTTCGCTGCTCAATGTGTAACACCTACGTAGTTTTCCTGAATTGCTGGGTACCTGCAGGATTTACATTCAAAAGAAGCAGCTGGAGTTGGCTGCTACCATCAAATACTGACATAGAAAACAAATCAACTAATTCAGGTGTGGAACTGTAAGCAAAGTTGTTTTCAATAGTAATGAGTTATAATTTTACATTAAAGGACCATATTGTTAAGATGCACAAAACTAAAATTCAGATTCTCCTGTTATAAAAGTAAAAGAGGATTTATCTCAGGTTTGGAAAAGGGAGTTTATGATTAAAGTAGAAAATGTAAACACCCTTGATTACTGTGAGACAGTCAGGCTCACTGTATGAAGAGAAAACACTGATGTTATAGCTAAATTATGCTCATCACATAAAAGTGAGCAGGTCACTGTGGAATCATTCTGGTGTGCATGAATACAACCAGACATACCAGTACGTTATATCAGATAGGTGAAAATTTTCAGGAGGCCTGAAGAGCAGCCGGATGTCAGTCAGTGATCCTAGTAATAGAATAGAACACAATATTTCAGTTGGAAGAGACAGTGGTTATCTAGCCCAGCTGCCTGATCACATCAGGGCTTACTGAGTTACAGTCATGTACTGTACATGTTATTAAGGGCATTGTCCAACTGCCTCAAACACTGATGGGCCTGGGGCATCACACACCTCTCTAGGAAGCCTGTTCCGATGTTTGACCACCCTCTTGGTAAAGAAATTCTTCCTAATGCCCAATCTAAACCTCCCCATAGCAGCTTTGAAGCATTCCCGCACGTCCTGTCACTGGATACCAGGAAGGAGCTCTACTCTCTATTTCCCTTCAATCATGGCACACACTTTCTCCTAGTTCTTGTTTTACCTTTTGGCTGGATGGGTTAAGAGCATGGTGGGTGGTTGGTTTGAGTGTTTTGGTTTAGAAACACTAATTCATGAGGCTGCTGTGTTTTATTGTGGGGAGTAAATGAAGCCCTGGGAAATAGTTACTGCAGAGAATTTTGCACAATATTTGGAAGGAAAGCTTAACACTTGACCAGAACTGCAGTGTATCAGTTCCTTGTATCAAACTGTGCAAAGTCTCTTTGCGCCCCACATCAGTTCCTGCTTGCCTGGGAATACCTGTTCTGACATGAGAACTTCCAGCAGCAAGACCTGCTGGCACTGTCACACCCCAGTAGTGATTTGGAGCACAAGCCAGTTGTTGCAGATTCGGTAGTTGTGAAACACATAGTGATACTAGTTCTGATTTTGCAACTTCATTAGATTTGAACTATGCTTCCTGATATTTCTGATAGAGAAATAGCTGTAGGGTTTAAGTACGAAGATTTCCATCTTTTTCCATGGGAAAAACTTGAGAATGAGTTTTAAGGGAGAAGAATAGCAGCGCCAGTTGAAGTTTCATTTTGCTTGGAAGTGTGAAGGGACCTAGAAACCACTCTTCTCTTGTGTGTTTATTGACAGTAGGGTGAAGGATTTACTAGATAGCGGAGAGGCCATTACAGTGTCTTTCCTGGTCTGCTCCAGAAGCGTGTTTAAAGAGTGCCAGCAAAGGCTTGTATTGCTGCTATTCATACTGTACTCAGTTCTTTGTGTTCAGTCTTCAGGGATTTCTTTCTACCCCTGTAGCAGTTGAATTTCCTTTACCTATCCCTCAGCTGGTATGTTTCACACCTGAGAAACTGTTCTATTTGTTGAGGAGGGGGATAATTAATGTAGTAAGTTTCTCAGATTATTCCGTATTAGTTTCCTCAGTACATTTGTACTAATCAAATTGTCCCCCCATGCTTAGCACCACTGCCGAAGATGTGGGAAGTGTTTCTGTGACAAGTGCTGCAGTAAAAAAGTGCCTCTGCCTCGCATGTGCTTTGTGGACCCTGTGCGCCAGTGTGCGGAATGTGCCCTCATCTCTCAGAAAGAAACAGAGTTTTATGACAAGCAGCTTAAAGTGCTTATGAATGGTAAGGACTGACAGCATGATAGCATGTGCTGGTTTGATCTCATTTGTATTTGTTCAAATGCTGTGTTAAAACTGATCAACAGCAGGAGTAATACCTCTTGTCAAATGAGCTGTGGTTTTGTCTCCTTTAAATACTGTTTTCGTCGAATCATAGAATAGTTAGGGTTGGAAAGGACCTTAAGATCATCTAGTTCAAACCCCCTGCTGTGGGTAGGGACACCTTGCATTAAACCATGTTGCCCAAGGCTCTGTCCAACCTGGCCTTGAAAACTGCCAGGGATGGAGCATTTTCCACTTCTTTGGGCAACCCATTCCAGTGCCTCACCACCCTCACAGTAAAGAACTTCTTCCTTATATCTAACCTGAACTTCCCCTGTTTAAACCCATTACCCCTTGTCCTATTGCTACAGTCCCTGATGAAGAGTCCTTCTCTGGCATTTGTTGTCATGCTTCTCATTTGCCAATTAATAATTCTGTGTTATCAGTTTATTTAGAGAGAAGTTTGCACTTTTTAGTCAGTATTTACTAAGATTTAACTAAAGACAAGGGAATTTTCAGTGCCCCTGAGAACACGTGTGCAGTTGGCATGTTTCTTAAAAGAATGCATCTTGTAGCCACATTCCTGTTAACATTAAATAAGGATGGAAAATACTTCACAATATGGAATGTTTTAATATTTTCTAACAAGATACAATGCTTGTTTCAGGCTTCATCTCTGAGCTTTGATCTTGTCCGTGGCCTACAGCTATGCTTGAGGGCACAACTTAATGAGTGGTCAATTTTGCATAGCATTAAAGCTACATGCAGTACAGCAATTCATGTTCTAGTTACATTAAGAAAGCTGAATCTTCATTTTTCAAATATTGTGTGACTGTTCAGTGGCTTTTGATGGGCTCTCAGTGTGATGCCAATGTCTATAATCAGTAGCTAAGCCACATACTTGTTGATAGCATGAATGCTTCTAGGGAGGGGCTATGTGCAGAGAGGAGTATGTTCATCCCTGTGACACACAAGTCATTCTTAGCTCTGCTTTGCAGATGAGGCTGTACATGACTGTTTACGTAGTGTATTTTAAACTGAAGTCTTTTTTTTTTAAAGCTTATCCTGCTTGCATCTGTGTTATGCAATTGAAGTCTGAAGTCATTCCTGACTTAGGATCAGTTTGATCTAGTTGAAGGTGTCTGGGCTCACTGCAGAGGAGTTGGATGAGATTACCTTTGAAGGTCCCTCCCAACCCAAACTGTTCCATGATTCTAGTGTGGAGCCACAGATCTCAGTCAGAGATGGTGGTTGTGATGTCCTCTACAGCTTTGCCATCGCTGTCTTGCTGTCTCGTTTCAGCAGCAGCTGGGGAGCCTATGCTGAGGGGTCAGTGGGACTGAGTAAAATTGTGAAATGGCCAGGTGAAGCTCCCTGGGCTGCATGGTTCACATTATGGAGATGGATTGCAGACGGTTTGGCAGGACTAGATGTTGTTATTTTTTTCATACCCCAGACCAGCAGTACTGGGATTAGGTAATCCAGGGGGGAGCGTGAGGCATGGAGGAAATAAAGTGGTTGGGTGTGTAATCTGCTTTAGTTTACATTATGAATCACTTCACTAATGTAGCTGAGATGACTCCACTAATGTAGCTGAGATGACTCCTGGTCTCGAAGGGGCTCTTTTGAGCAGGAAGAAACATAACGTGAAGTTCATTGACCTCAGAGTAGGAGTGAGCTAGCCTTCGGTAACGAAAACGACATGTCTTCACTATTTAACAAGCACAGTGCTGAAGGTCACATCCTGCTGTTACAGTCTTCTGAGAGGTTGGGGTTTGTTTGAGTACCGAAACAATAGTTTGTATTATGATGACAAGGGAGAGGCTTTAGTGGCCTGATTGCCATTTCCAAATCTGTTCTCATTTTAAAAGATGCATCTTGGGTATCATCTGTATTTCCACAACATGTGGGAGAAATGATATTGCAATTGTCAAAGGTCCTGTGATTCACAACACCCTAATTAAAGATCGGCTTTTTATCCTTGAGTGATCTCCTGATGTTAATCAGTTCAAGGTTTCAATTAGTCTCTTAATTCACCCAGTTCCATGTATGAGGTGCAGTAAGGAAATGTGAGTTATCCTTTCTGATACTTGAATGATCGATCCTTCCTCAGCGCCCTCTTAGAATACCAAAACATTTCTTTCCAGGTGCTACGTTCTTTGTAACTCTGGGAACATCTGAAAAATCTGAGCTCATGGTTTGTCGACTTTCCAACAATCAGAGGTAAGGAAGGTTGATGGTAATTGCACTTGTAAACTACATTATTACTGCATAGCAATATATATATATAATATACAGCTGTATTATTATCCAGTAACCTGAGCAAAATATAAGTAATGTGCTGCAAACATATTGGAGAGAGTAATCAGACTGAAGGGATAGATACAACTTTAGTGAGTTTTAGTTTACTGGCAGTGTGGATCAGAATGCCAGGGAGTGGTGGAGCTTTAGTTGCCGATGATGCCTCTCGGTGACTCTGGAGTACAGTGGTTTTGCCAGCTAGAAGAGTCATCATAAGAGGCTGGTACAGGGGAAAAGCTGGAGCCACTGAAAAAAGCTTGTTTCAGGATGATTCTAACAGTGCTCTGTATTGTTGAGATGCCAGCCATACCTGTTACCCATCACAGGTCAGCCTGTTGGCTACAACACTTTAGACTCTGTTCTCTTCTTGCCCCAGAACTTTGGAAGAATGCTTTTAATATTTTGAAGGGGTCTTACGGCAAACTGAACTGCAGGTCTGTGGTTTGGGTTTGATTTCCTTTCAGTGAGGAACGTCAATGAAAAGTGATTTTTTCCTGCTTGATTTCTCTCCCTCTCCACCCCACAGAACAGGTTATCTTTTTTCCTTTGATTTGGACTTCATATTATAGGAAAAAATACCCTCTTTTAAAATAAAAGTTTTTCTTCTGTTACGTAGGTATCTGGTTTTGGATGGAGACAGCCATTATGAAATTGAAATTATACAGATTTCAACTGTTCAGATACTTACAGAGGGATTTACTCCTGGGGGTAAGTTTTCCATTGAATACAAATTCAACTATTAAGGAAAACATACGTGAAGTTGTAATCATGGTTTGAGCTGGACAGTGTGTTTCCAGGTTATCGATAACTGTGGTGTGCTAGCTACAGCTGCCCTCAGAATGGAGTGCAGTCTGTGAGACCCTGTCTGTGGCTGCTGGGATTTTGGGGAAAACCTGGGAATTGAGAAATTACTGTAATACAGGAAAGCTCCTTGATAAACCTGAGTAAAGGTGGTCATCGCTTGTTCTTCATGTTTCTTTTGGCTAAATATAAAGATCTATTGGTTCAAAAGCTCATAGGAGGGAACTGCTATTCTTTGGTACCTTCCACTTCAGGATCCAGATGGGATTTCTCTTCTACTGATACAAACAATTGCGTGAAGAGTGAGAGAACCTTGGAGGGGGGTGTGGGTGGGAATTAAGCTGTGCTTTGTTGATTTCATTGGAGTTGAAGGGGTGGCCGAATGAAACTGGTAACATCTGAATCTGAGGGCAGCTACTTACTGCCTCATCTCTTACCAGATTTTAGAGTATTTCAGGATGAACTTGAATAGGATTTCACTGAAATGAGAGCAAACAAGGTCAGGAATTTTCATGATTGTTCTTTGGAACACCTCTGTCACTGCTAGAGTTTTCTAAATGGACAGCCTTTCTGTGCAATATGCAGTCAGTACAGCATGTTAACTTCAGTAAACTTATCTTGGTATTCAAATCAGCCAGATGTGTTGCTGAGTTAATGTTCCTGTAACTGCTTGTTCACTACTCTGCTGACTGCTTTATCTTTTTGCCTGCCTGCCTTCCTTCTTGACGGTAGAAAAAGATATTCACACTTACACCAGCCTTCTGGAGAGCCAGCACATAACTGAAGGTATCATCAGTATAAGCATGACTCACCTAAGCATGTTATGACCCCCTCCCAGCTCTCCTCCTCTGCAGTGCTGATTTTGTTTGATCTGTATAGCTGTTTAAGTTGATACAAGTTGCGTTCAAATCTGACAGGTACCTTTCCTTCCCATCTAATAAACTGAGAATGAATGTTCTGTATCTTTTTGGAGGAGAACTAAAACGCTCAGGGCCTTCTTTAGACCACACGTGCTATTGTCCACGCTGGAAGGGAGAAGTGAAGTTGAGAAATAGTATTTTTAGTGGCACACAATGTTATGCATCACCCGCTTCAACAGAGGTGTGCTGAATTGTGCATACCAGAAATGAATAACTCCTTGTGCGCTGTCCAGTAGGGCTTTGCACTGAATAAACAAACTGATAATGGTGTGCTTCTACACCTTTAAAAGTAGTAAAACCTGTTGTTACGAGGTATGTTCTCCTGAATCAGTAATGTCCTGGAATGCCAGACGCTGGCAAACTGCCCAAGGCTGTAGGTGTTTGATTTCCACGGATCTAAGTAGTCCTTTAATCTGTTATTCTGACCAGGTATATGCAGGGGAGTGAGTGATGAAGTTGGATTTCAGTTTACTCTAGAAGAGGAGTGAATAGCTACTTTTATGAAAACTGGTTGTGGGCTTTTGATTAGGTCACTGAGATTAAGTTTGTCTTTGTTTGGCTTCTTGGATATTACAGAAACGGCCTCTGGGAGCCCCCTCATGCAGTGCGGTCCTATGTATGGCAGTGCTGTTCCTGGGGCTTAGGTTATGCTCTGCTGCTTCAGGAAATAATGCCAGTAAAGTGCAGTATTCTAAACAAAGCTTGTTTCCTGTCTGTGTTTTGGCTTTGGTTTATCTTACCTCTGTGCAGCTAGCACAAGAGATACAAACAAGTCGCTATCACACGGTTGTCAGAGCAATGTCATTTGTAGCAGATTTCCTTCAGGAAGCAAATGACATTGACAGTTGTTTTCTAGTCTTGCGTAAGCACCTTTCCCAACCTTTGCCACCCTTGGAGGGACTTTTGATTGCTGTGCAAACCTTGTATCGAGCAGGGAGCCCTTTTGGTGTCAGTCTAACCAGACACAAGTAATTCAGCATACAGACTGCAGGCTACAATGTGAAACTGGTATCTATTTCAATGAAGGCACAGTAATAGTGAGACAAGAGGGTATTTCCTGTGTGTGTGTAGCTAGTGGCTTTACCTGATGGCTTATACAAGTTCTGTGTCGGTGATTGCCAGAGAGAACTAAACATCGAGTCTACGCATTCCGTGGCCTGGCGATATCACCATGGTCGCTGCTGCTGCTAGTGGTGCGCCTGAGGTTTCCAGGGCTTTCAGTTAAGTGATAAGCTGGTGTCTTCAGACATGCTCAATAGCTACAAGTTGTTCTGTTACTTAGCTCCAGAACCTGTCACTGTTCAAGATTTTCTTTCTTTTTCCAGGAGGCAATACTCGTGCCATAGGTATGATTCTGCAGTATAAGGTACCAGGATCAGAGGAGCTAACGCAGATGAAGTTTACAGCTAGTGAAGACTTCAGCTGTAATAAGAAGCTGTCAGCAAGCTGGCTGGCAGCTATGCACAAGGTAAGCAATGGGGGCAAAACTTGCAGAAAGCTGAAGTAAATCTTTTATCTCCTTCTACAGTCGTTTAGCTTGGTTTTGTGTGATGGATGGGTGCAGTGAGACTTTCAGAGGTCCCAGTTAACAGCATGTAAAGGAAAGAGGAAGCATGTCTATCCCCAGTGCAGGAGGTTGGTTGATACTGTAGTCTGAGACCAATGAAACCCCTCACCAGGACTTTGTAAGGAGGAGGCATGAGGAATATAGAACATAACATTGTTTACTGTGTATGTTTTAGAGGGGTTACCAAGATCTTGGAAACATTACTTCTGTCTAGCTTTTCCCAAGGCAGGCTGTATCAGAAACGGTCATTTCTGACGATGAAAAAACAAATTTAAGTTGCTCTAAAATATTCACACAGGTTCTGCATTTAAAGTAACCCTGAATAGTCTCCGACATTACTCTAGTGCCTGTCTGACTGCTATTAAGTGCCTTAGACAGAGGAAAATGGGTAAAGAACTTAAAGCCTTCGGTTTAAAGGAAATTTTTGAAGGTGTAGGAGGGAGATGAGGTGTTAACTTCAGTTAACACAGTGATGTTTTGTCTTTGTGTTAGGCAACAAAACTTCTTTACGAGTCCCGGGACCAGTAAGGACAGCAAACCGCTGGCATGTGAGGGCAGAGCTCAGCCTCCATGGACTTGCCTCTTACTCTCTGCTAGTTAATGGCTGGTAACACTCATGGTTCTTGACCCTTTCTCATTTCAGCACGGTTCAGGATGCAGGAACTGGCAGATGCAGGGGGAGCATTTTTTGGCCCATGAGTATTCACAATAGTGTGCAATATGTATACAATTACTGCTTTAAACAGCTTCACCTTTTAAAACTTTGTATATTTTGTTAAGCCTTTATTGGCACTTAATGTAAAAGTGACCTGCACTACAGCTCCTGTACAGCACAACTTTTATAGTAACAGTTATATATACTGTTTGCTACAGAAAGCAAACAAACATGTATGTCTCTTCTGCAGAGAATAGCTTTTGGGTATAGATCTCAGGTTTTTCCCTCTATCCAAATGGTCAAAAGTCAGTGTACAATAATAAAATCTGCCTTAGCTATGATTTTATAGAAATCACTTGGGTTTTTTTTAACATTTCATGTTAAACATCTCAATATTTCAGCAAATACCACAAACTGGACTTATATGAACATGAGCTTGAAACTTCATTTCTGTGATATAAATAAGCTTCCAGAATAATGTTTAGTTTTGTATTTTCTTTTTGGTAACTAGCTTTTGTTAATCTAACTGTAATACTCTCTGAAATTGTATACAGTTTAATGTACAAATATGAATAAATTAATTCACTTATTTAAAAAACCTAGGTGATAACTTAATTTTGCAGTGTGTAACTTTAATAGTGGATACAGCGGTCTCTACTGTCTGAAACTTTCCCTTTTGATAAAGAGCACTCTCAATTTAGTTCTAACTGTTGATGATTGGTTCAACCACTGGGATGAATCCTCTGGCTGCACACTCTGTGCCAAGTGACTTTTTGCCCTTGGTCTTCCCATGCTGGTAAAGACTGAGTAAACCAGTGCAGGAGGCTGAGCTGTCAGCTTGTGTGTGAAGGACCCCCCAAGAGCTTTTCTAGGTAAGTAGTAATTTATCACAGCTGGAATACTGAAGAACTTGTATAAAAAGCTATTTGACAACTTGCTGTCTGTGCAGCTGGTGAAGGAAGCAGTGAGGAAGCTGGAGGTGACAGGTAGAACACGACAAGCTCAAATTGCTCTTTTTATGGCAACTGTGAGCAAAGGCACGTCTGTGTGTTGTACCTGTATAAAAATACTGGAGAATGCAGCCATGCCTTAGCGGGACTTTATTGTGCACATTTACATGTTCTCTGAATTAGTGTATCATAGGCTCTTGAAATCATCACATTCATGTAGCAAATTCTTCAACAATAATACCCTTTCACTTTTCACCACAATATATACAGTTAATGCTAACCTGTGGTAAAAGCAAGTTACAGCACTGCAGGAATGGATATATAAATTATACACAGAACTTGTACATGAAGAATTAATCAAATTGCATACTGTTAAATGGGAGAAAATGACAAGAAATATGGCTAAAACTCATAATGGAAATTCAAAATAGACTTTTGATGTATAAAATCATGTACAATTAAAATGCCAGTGAAGTGCCTCTTTGTTTTTTTGCTGGAAACTCCCATGTAGTGGCATGGGTTATTGCATAACTTGCCTTGGCAACAGCTGGAGGCTGCCAGGAACCACAAAAAAATAAGCTAGTGCCTTTCTTAAATCCTTCTCTAAACCTTGTGTCATTCTTCTCCTTGACTTTGCATCTACACAACCCTCTTCCTACTTCCATCCTTCATATTTTAGTCTAGACTGACTTGGGCAGACTTCAGCTCACACAGTATAACCCTTACCAGACTCTCACCCTTTTCAACTATTGCACTTCCATCCATGCAGACATACAAATCCTTTAACTGCTGCATATTTGGTACTGACTGCTTTGGCCAGGGCAGAAAAACGCCAGTGGTTGGCAGAGGAACCTTTACATTAGTAGAGATAACACTGGTGCTGTAGGCTGAATAAGAAGAAAATAAAAACACCATGTGAAATACCGTGTAGGGGATTTGAGAAGTGTACAAATACTGTTGTTCTGTTAGTTCTCTAGCTCAATTCTAAATGCAAATAATACAAGGTGCTAGACTAGTTAAAGCTTTTGTTGGGGTTGTCCAGACTAGGATGTAAGCGTGTAGCATGTTACTGCTTAATCCTAGCCTTAATTTAGCTTTGGTGACTACTTAAATTATGCATGTAATAAGTGAAGATCTTGTGTCCTAGAACCCAAGAGTTGATCAGTAATAAGAACTCGACATTCACTGGTATTGAACAAAACATCCAAAATCCTGATGTGGGACAGTTGCTGTAGGGTTGGAGTAAACTGGACAGCATATCTGCACCCCACAAGTGACACCTCTGAACACTGAACACAAGAAAGCTCCAACCATGGAACTTTTAACTTAAAACACCGCTTCAGATGATAGTGGCGCAACACAGTAGGTAATGGAGGTATCGCTCTCCTCAGCAGTGGTGGGTCATGTAAAAACGATCCTCATTTACAAACTGCAGATCTTGAAAATTGTGGATGCTGTCCATTTAACAAGAGAAAGCACCATTAAAACTAAATATTATAGTTTTATTTCTGTGTGTGAAATGATCAAAAGTGATGGCTCCAGTGTATGTTTTAAGTTTCCAGTTACCAGCATGGTATTGCACTGTTGTACAACTGAGTTCAAGCAAGGGTTCGTTGTCTAGGTTTTATTCGTGGATATAACTGTAAAAAAACAGAACAAAAATATTAGGTTTTGCATGATTGACACCAAGATAGATATAAATTAATCCAATTATAAGAGGTACTTGTTAACAAGAGCTGGATGATGGAGTGGTTGGTGGGGGTGACATTTTTGTGAGCTACAGCATGTTCTTGGGTAACTTCTGAAAAGTAAACCAGAAGCAGCAGGAGGCTGAGGGCAGTTCCTCCTGGCAGCAGCTGCTCTGGAAATGACTTGGTTCATTTAACTTGAGATCTCAGCCTGGACCAAAAGATGTGCTTATGTAAGTAGAAGAACTCCATGCTGAGCCCTGGGGAGAGCTCATTTCCTGCCCTTTAGAAGGCTGTCTTACACATGTTGTCCTCTGTATGTCTCTCCCTAGTAGCCTCACATTCTTGGTATCTGTCTAGATAGCAGTGTTCTGTTTGACTGAGAACAGCATGAACAACTTGCCTACAGCTGGCATCCTCACGGCTCTTTCCTGTTTAACCTACAGTATCTGTGTGTTGCTCATCTTGTGCCAGATATTGAAAACCTTCCTAAAGAACTTCCTGGACCAAAGCTTCGTGCTGCCTAATAGAGCCACCATGCTTTACGTAGGGGCCCTGTGTTTTAGCTGAGGAGCAAAATAACCTTAGGAAAGCATAAACTCTATTAATGTTACTAACTTGCCAAATAAAACTCGGCACTAATCTGGCCACAGCCTGTCCTTTTTGTTCACGACACAGAGGCAAGAGGGAAAAAGGACAATCATCTGCTTTGGATTGTGTCATAGCAGTGTATCTGGATGATGTACAGAGGGATCCTGACCGAAGAACATTCTTGTGTTCCAACTTCAGGAGGAAGAAAGAAATGGAAGGGAGAAGGTAACTGAAACAGAACTCACCCCAAGAAGGTTTTTGGGCACGTAGCCTTCTTTATCATTGAGGCGGGCCCACCACCACTCCGTTTCATTGTCATCCTTGCGTCTTAGAATAGTAATGGCATCACCCTCATGGAATGACAACTCATCATTATTCTGGGCTTCATAATCCCACAGAGCATACACCACTCCTTTGTTCATCACTCCCAGCTTCTCTTGCACTCCTATTAACAATAAAGCCAGAGAATGCCCCAGATGGTGAAAGATCTTGGTTTTCCCTCCAAGATGTTTTGTATGGACATTGTGGCCCAAATAAGTGTTTTAATAATAAAAGATTTCATGAACAATTTTTAGCACATTGAAATGCTTTCAGAAGTTAAGGTGCATTACAAAACCAAATTTTACAGAGTACTGTAAACCAATGTAGAGCATGAATTTTTCTATATGCAATGGAAACTTTACAATCTTTTATTCAAATAAGGAAAAAAATAGCTCCACAAAGTTTTGAGCAAAGCAGCTTTACAGAACTGCTGTGTTTCTCACAGGCCTGCTTTCTACAGCAGGTGTTACACAGTAATGCTTGAAGCTTTTGGAAATCTGCACCATTGTCAGGTATACAGAACCCTAATGGTGCCTGCAGCCTCTGATGGAAATGAAAAATCTGTCTGCTCCATCAGTGTCCTTTCCTTGCAAAATATAACTTGGTAACTAACTATATTCTGTGAGTTGATTATTCACAAAGTATACATGTTTCTTCATGTGATCTGTAAGGAATTTGTGCACCTGGAAGTTGGAGTATCTCTGTCAGGATAGCTGACGACTCAGTTACTGTCAAATGGAAGCTTCCCATGGAAGCATTTTCTTCAATTAGGCCAAATTAAAGGTTAAAAATTGGTAACGTTAGAAGGAGCCTGTGAAGTAACTCAAAGAACAGAAGCACTGTGAGCATCACAGAATGGTTTGTGTTGGAAGGGACCTTAATGATTCCAGTTCCAACCCCCTGCCATGGGCAGGGACACCTTCCACTAGACCACGCTGCTCAAAGCCCCATCCAGCCTGGCCTTGAACACTGCCAGGGATGGGGCATAATCCCCTGGTTTTAGCATTTGGAAAGAGGAGGAAGGTGATGGGCAGTATTGTCTAGTCTGGGACCTAAGCAGATGTTTCATGCCAATCAGAGATAAAAAGGGATGAATTTTGTAAAAGCTGAAGAAGTTTGTAAACTAGTGTCCCAGCTTACCATACAAGAACTGGGAACATTGAATATAACCTTCTTCCATCTCTTCACACTTGTCTGCAGCAGTTTCTATATCACTTATAGTTGAAGCAAAAATAGCTGCCCCAGATTCAACCAGTAGTTTACAGAGATGAACACTATTGCAAGAAGCAGCACAATGCAAGGGTGTCCTGAAATAAAGCAGAAACGTACACAGGAAAAAATAAGCTTCCATGACTCCTAATTATTTTGTCTTGCTATACAGAGTTTTAGCCTGTCTGTTTTCAAAAGAATCTATAAGCATAAGAAACAGTGTATGTACACATTGTCCAAAACCTGTCAAGCAACTGGAGCGGATCCCAGGATTCATCTGACTCCAGTAAAGCCAAACAGGTGTTAACAAAAGTGTCAATTTTCATTGCTCACAGAGCTGCTGGGTACAAAAGGGTATTTTCCAATGTGAGGAAATTTGAAAGATAAACCAGGTCAGCACAGCAAGGTTTTGCATTCCCTCCAAATGCTCCAGAAGTACTACATCTACCTGCAAGGCCAGATTCTTCAGCAGTACCAAAATCTGTGGTGGGTTATATGAGGATGAAAACTTCATTTTCATCCTCTCTTACAGTTTAACTAGTGCAGCATCTGAACAACAAATGCAACTACACCACGAATTAAAACCAAAACATAGTATACGTTATGCTTTGAGTGTGCTTGCACAGGAGTTGGACACATAGGAATGTTGCATTTGAGTCTGCCACAGAGATTAGAACATGCTCATTTGCTGGGGGTTAAGGGGAAGGAAATTGTTTCCGAAAAGGTCTAAAGTGAACTCTGAATGTGCACCAAAAAAGTGTCCCTCTGAGACGCCAAGCTGACACTTACCATCCATCACTGTCTGCCGCATTTACGTTTACACCAAAATCAAGCAGGAACTTCACAATGTGGTGATGACCAGCACACACTGCATTATGCAAAGGTGTAATTCCTTCATCATTTGGTTTACTGGGATCATCAACCTATTGAAACCATAAAAGAGTTCAGCACTTGTTTTCCCCAAAAAATACTTCAAGAGGTTGCTGTTCTTTAGTAGCTCACCTCATATATGATTCGTTGTACAAGATCAAATTCTCCCTCCAAAGAAGCATCCAGGAGGAGGGCCAGCGGATTGAACTTCACTCTCAAACCATGGCCTGTTCTTTCTGAGTTCGGTTTCTTCAGGTTGGTACGTTTTGTCTGAGCAGAGATGAAGGTTGGAAGGCAAAATTTTAGCTTGCACAAGTACTAACAGATGATTTAGTTATTTTTTTAAAAACTAGATTAAGAATCCCATCCTCCTTGTGTTTCTATTATAGAGCCTCCAAATAAAAGGCTTGATATCTTACTACATCTTATTCAATTAGAAAACGAAAAAGCACTCCCCATGATTTAGAAGCTTCTAATTAAAAGTACTGAGTACAAGGCCTGAGGTAGTTAAGTCAGTGGGTTTTAAGCACTGCTATCTTAATTGTATCTAATATAAAGCTGAATGTGTTTGTGGTGGATTGCCTGAGACAACGTCAACACTTTTAACACTTTTGCTTAGAATAGAAAGCATGACACAGTGAAGCCTGAGTATCAGTCTCTACTCAGAGGAATCTTTCTTTGCCTTGAATCAGCAGGTTGGTGCCGACAAGTTGTGACTTTTCTATGGGAAAGTACAGAACATAAAGCCATTTTATGTGGCATTCTGGCTGGTGTTACCAGAAGATGCATTCTCAAGATCTGAAACCCATTTAAATGTTTTGAAAATATTCTGAATCATTCACATGTGTCCTTGTCACTTTCAGGGGTGAGGGGGGGAGAGTCTATTATTAATTACAGCATTTACAGAATGCTTTTAGTCCCTAGCACTGTAAGATCCGTTTTCATTCCTGCTCCTGTTTTGTATGGCTATTTCAGTTTGGATAATAAGCCTCTCTCAGTGTTAATGATATCTGCTGCTAGCATATTCCATTCTCCCAGAAGTATCCTGGCCCACTTGTGGCCATGGGAAACGCACATGAGGCCCCATGTGCACCACAGTCATTGTCAAAGGATTGCAAGGTCCCTGCCTGAATCAAGAAGAGGAGGTACCCTTTGAAGCCAGTGTTAAAATGAGTCACAGCAACAACTAAGAACAAAATACAGTTTTCTCCCCATTTTCAATTCTCCATATGTTGTAGATTTTGGTAATGACAAGGTTTTGGCACAGCTGGAGAAGGAACCTTGAAAGTAGTTCAAATTATGCAGCCAGCCCACTAGAAAAACATTTCTGCTAAAACAAGTCAACTGTGGTGGTGTTGGGGTCAGCCCCTGGTCTCACATCCCTCCGCTCTGAGGGATGTGAGACTGTACTGCTCCCGGAACAGTTATTTCAGCTTGTCTGCAAATTAAAACGCTTCTTGCTGCCACGGCTTATCCTTAAGTTTCATATAAATGGTTCTCTCCGTAGGCCCAGGGAAATGAAAATAGTATTTTTAATGGAATCTCAGATTCCAGAATTAGTTCTAAACCAAGAGCATATCCCTCCCAGAAGTTCTACAACCTAAAGTACATACACAACTTCCTGTTGAGTTTATGCATATATTCCATATTAAATGGCTATGGTAGTAAAGAAACTAATCCATCATAATTCTCCTTGGAGCCCCCCTAATTTTCTTTTTAGTAGCATGAAAATTGAAGTGCAAACATACCATTTGGCTTAAGCTTACCAGCTTCTAGTTATACTTTGACATACACCTAATTTTATTCTCCACAGAATTGTCCTTTTGCTTGGTTACTTACTGGAGGAAGCGGAGGAGGAGGAGCAGGAGGCAGAGGAGCTTCATCTTCTACTGGAGAACTGTCCTCAGGTGTAGGACTAGGTGACTGTTCAGTAGAAGGAACTATAGCAGGATTGTTGTTGTTATCTTCAGTTGTTTCAGGTGTTTGATTTGTGGTTTCAGTGCTTATCAGTTCCTCAGTAGCAGGAGAAGGCAATTCATTATCATTGGCATCTGATGAAGGGGGTGGCTCATCGGGAAGAGGAACTGTAGGTTGCACAGAAATAGGTTCTTCAATATTGCCATTGGTACTAGCATTGCCATTATCAACATCAGCTAAGATGCCTATGAAGTCCTGTGGGTTGCTTGGCTGATAAAAAGGAGCACTTTCTATTCCTCCAGCAAGAGTATTAAAGCGCTGATACAATAATTTTTGTATATTGGGTCCACTTGGGCCTTCTGGTTCAGTGATAGAACTACGTTTCTTTAATGGCCTTGGAGCATTGGCCAATTTTCTTCTGAGAGCTTCAAGGTCAGCATCACTTTGATACCGTAGGGGTGAATGCACAATAGGTGTGAGCTTAGTAGGACTGAGAGGACGAGGAATGTTTTCCACATTGCTGTTTTCACTGGGTGGTGGAGCATTTTCCACCTCTTGATCTTTTTCAGAGACTTCAGTCTGAGGCTGAGACTGTGGCTGTGAGGAAGTCTGAGCAGGCAAAGAACCATGAAGGAACGGCAAGGGTGAGGGAGAAGTTGAGCCAGATTGTAATACAGGTTTTCCATAAACTGAAAAACAGAAAGATGGAAAACAGTGAAGCACCATTCTCAAATCACATAATAAAGTATTTGCAAATAAACTGTGTACGAGTCTGTTGCTGCCTGTTTGATGCTAATACAGAAAATTAAAAAAAATCTAATCAATTATATTGGAACCTATCAAAACAGAAATACACACTCACCTGTTGGTGATGCTTCTTACAATTACAATCAACAAATAGTACTTGGAATGTTCTTCCTCTTCCATAAGGAGACAGCAAAAGGAGAAAAACTCTCCTCTCTAGACACTTTTTTTTCAACTTGTTGCTGAAAGTACTGGTAAAGTATCCAGGCTGTATTGTTCTAACTGCATCTTGTGTTAAATGAAAGGTGACTGAATGTATATTTATCACTTCCCAAATATATGGGATCATTTTTCTGCCATGCTGCAGACAGAAAAGTATCTTTCCTCTTCTAGATTTATACTCATTTTTCAAACTGATATGGAAGTAAATTAAACCCAGTAAGTAGATCAGATCTTAACAGTCTATTTCAAAAGAAAAACAAAGGAAAATATATTTTACCTGCTTTTACTGACTTATTTAAAGTATTGTATACAGCTTGTTGATAATTCTTTGGTGGTGTTGCTTGCTGAAGATACATGGAATAGATGGAACTGGAGTTCACTGTCTGAGGCCCTTTCCTGGGAGACTGAGGTCGTGATCCTTTATCAGCCAGAAAAGGTCTGATTGCGACAGTTAAGGGGAGTTCTGGCCTGCCATCTCCTCCTGGAAACAACGGGGGACCAGAAGGTTGATACGTAGGGCTGGGAGGTACAGAAATTCTCTGTTGAATCTGTTGTGAAGAACTGGGCTGATGGACGTTGCTTGGCGGTGGAAGTGGAACAGGTCTTTGCCGATTTGCTATACTGGTGCCAGGTCTGGGCAGGCTGCCATCCTTCCGTCTTTCTAGAGAATTTGTAGAACCTGTTCCTAAGGGAACTGGACTTGGATAGGTCCCATAGTTTTGAGGCAACTGCTTGCTTACACCAGGAACTGCTGGTAGCACCTTCCCCAGGTCAAGACCCTATGTAAGAACAAGAAACAGTACATAACATTTAACTAAATAAAATACCTGTGAGCAAGAACATTCCTCATTCTACAGAACATACTAATAATCTTGTGTGACAGCAAGGGAGTCAATATAAACAATCTGTGTTACTTCATCACTAGGTATGATTCTACCTGAATTTACCGCACAATCCCATCATATATCAGATAGAGGCCAGGCCTCTTCAGCTATTAATACGAATCCAAAACTATTTACATACTTTCAAAACCTGAGTAACTTGTTTTAGATTCTCGTCCTCAGTATCTAGTTGATAACATATTTGATAATATTTAGGGTGATAACAGAGTTTACCAGAACTATTTGAAGACCAGGTCCTTATTCTTTAAAGATTACAGCCTCTTTAAGGTAGTAACTCATAAAGTACTAGAACAACTGTGCAGACAGACGCTACCAGTGGACTCACTCAAGGATGGATTTAATGACTTCTTTTATGAGATTTTTGTGAGAAAAAGAGCACACTGAAAGAGTGATAATCTACACCACAGAAGAAGAATAATGAAGATTTGAATTACAGAAATAGGAAGATGGGTGAGATGATTTGGAGAAGCAAAAGGAGAGAAAAGAGGAGACCAGATATGTAAAAGAACAGGAAGGAATATGAACTACTGAATTTGAGAAAAAAGAAAAGGTAATGCACTAAGAACAGAAAGAAACAGGAGGAATACAAAGGCAATTTTCTTTATGGCTTATAAATAATCATCAGCAGGGAAACCAAATGTGTATGTAACTGAAGTGAGTTCAGCTATGGAAGCCAAAGGTTCAGAATTTCAGTAAAACATATCTATAAATATATCACAGATGAAACTCACCAGCTTATCAGTACTTCCTAGTACTGAAGTAGGCAAGGGCTGGCTGGATATAGTTCCTTGTTTTAAAGCAGTATCCATGCTTGATTCTTTCCAGTCCGTGTTGGAGATCTGAGGTGGTTTTACCACAGGTGCTGAGCTCTGTTTAAGTAGTGGCCAGTTTCCATCATTAGCTTGAAAACAGACAAAAAAACTGTATTTAAGATAATCCACAGCACCACTGTAAACAAGCAAAATAGGATATGAAATGGACTAGCTTCAATTACAACAGGATTAATTTGATTTCAGAAATGAGATAAATCACTCTTCATGTTTGATTCAGAAATTGATACTGAGTGCAATCTCTGTATAGAACATGCTGTTCATTACCTTTTGACATTCAAATTGCATTGGAAATTTCTACAGAAAAAAAGATGGTTAAAATTTTTGTTTGAACATTACATATTCTGCTATTAGAAGGCAAACAAATTCAGAACAAAAATCCTTATGGAAACAGTTCATCCAGGTATTTCTTTTACTATTATACACTGTGAAATTATGCTAAATGTTAAGTCTACGGAAGCTTGAAGTGGACTTACTCCAAATTTCAACTATGATTACTCGATTAATTCACTCATAACAGGATGTAAAAACTCCTTTCAACAATGGGGTGGAACAAAAGCTTACATTCCTTTGCTGGAAGTGGCAGTTAACTAACCTTTTGTCTTTCCTCAACATACTCACCTGATGAGAACTACCCCAGAGACTTAATCTTAAAGAAATTAGTAAAGTCAGCTGACAACTTCAACTCACTGGGTCAAGATATAAATCATGGGCTTTTGTCTTTATCATGTACATAACAATCATGCACAGCTGCACATAAACTGAGGCAACAAATCCTTAAGAAGTCCTAGGTGCATTGATGTGTCACTTTATTAACTGTGTGAGACTATTTGGTTTCTGTTCTGTAAGTAAGCAAGAGTGTTTAAATAGCCTGATACTTATATCTGTTTTATACTAACTAAACAGATCCCTGTTTAGATCCTAAGGCTTTCAATTTGCCTTGAAAACATTAAACTTCAGGTTTCTTTTACTCCAAAGAAACCAGGTATCATTTCTCCTTCCTATTGCCTGGAATTATCTTAGTGGAGCACTTAGGATCAGTAAAGATGACATGTAACATGTAGCCATGCTAGAATATAACTAAAATGGCAGCGTTTTGCACATGTGTGGAGCTTTACTGAGATTTCTGGACTCCATAGTAAGAAACCATTGAATGAAAATGAGGTATTTGATGGTAACTTCCCATTTCATTTCAGTTTTAAGCACCTAGAAAACGGAATCAGAAAGGCTATTTCCAGACTCCTTCACCACCCTCTGTCTAGTATAGCAGATAATCTAAAAATAAGCTGCATAGAAACATTCTCGTTAGAGTGAATTTAACATTCCCACTCTACTTTCTGTTCATGAAATGACCACCTGAAGATTTCTTGACAATTACCAACCAATGTTTTCACTGTGTGAGTGCAAAATCACTCTATTAGCTCATAAACTTATGTATAGGCTAGTTAAAATAATTTCACTTTCAGCAAAAATGAAGTACCTGTTGCATTTAAGCTACCATAGTAATTATTTTTTAATATGTGCAGACCATCCTTTAGTATTACGCAAACTATATTGTATTAAACTTCAAATTCAGATCAACTGTGTTTGAATTCTGAGAGATAATTACTTTGAAGCAAGAGTATTTTTGTGGTTGGTCATTAAAAAAGGGTTAACACTTGCATATTTTTACACTGAGAATATAGTCCTATTGCAAGTCCTCACCCTTGCAAACTGCCAGGAAATAATGAGGCCCAGCTTTAGTACTGGCAACATCCAAGAACTGGACATGTTATGGTTTTTGTTTGCTATTGGCTTTAGTCATGTGGTTATCAAAAGCAAGACCAAGGAAGATGACTGCTAGACACTCTGACCCTAAATAAGGGCAAGTTTTCCAAGTATGCACTGAATTAACATTTAGTGTACAACATACACAGGATGTTCCATACCTCCAGAAAGGTTATGATTCAGTAAAGCTTCTGAAGATCAATAAAAGCTGTTATAACTGATTCACGCTAAACACAAAACTATATTTAGCCATAAGTTTAGCTATTAAGAAAGCACTTACAGTAACAACAGCAAAAGTCCCAAAGAATTTAATTCTCTTACCTGCAAACACAAGCCCACACTCTTCTGTTAGTTACACAAAAACTTTTTGTAATCCTTGGAATTCCAAATACTAGCGTGTTCACCCCCAAATTCTGAGGTAACAGGCTAGAAGTAAATTCAGACTCTCCTCTAACCTCTCCATTTCATTCTACTTACATAAACATCAGATGTAACTGTTCCCACTTTCATGTCCTTCCTATTACAAGCTGGCAGACTCGCCAACCACCATGCATGTTTTATGAGCGCACCTCTCACGTACTCCCACAAGCCAAGCTGAATCTTGTGCACTTAAGCTTCTGTTGCAATCTGCAACTGCAGCGTATGGCACCAGAGGCTGCCTGGGAGGTGCTAAGAGGAGGCAACCAAACAGCATCTGCCTCCTGCTATCTTTGGTGAGGCTGAGCTGGTCCCAGACACTCTTGCCCATCTGATGGCAACGCCCCTCCGACAAGCCCTCACTAGCTCTCAGCCACCCCACACCCATTTCAGCCAACTGGCTTTTTCTCTCCCCAAAATGTACCCTCTTGTCTGTCGCTTGTATGACTACCTAACACCCAGAGTATTTCAACTCTCATCACTCCATTTTGCATTTACACAAATAAGACAGTAACATGTAGACACAAAAGGTTTTGTGTGTTTTCTCTGACTTCACCTAGAAATTTTTGTAGGTTGGGATCCAGGATACTTAGTAAAGCAGACCAGGTATAACTTTTTTGTCCAATGAAAGTAAGCAAGATTCTTGCTGAGGACAGAGTGAGCTTTTATCCCAACTCTAGGGGCAGTGCAACACAGGAACTGAAAAGTTTCCCACAAAGTAACTCAAGCTAAACCTGTATGCAATACATCTATCTTATCTGAGATATACTAATACATACTTTGGTGATTACCACAAAATTTTCTAATTACAATTAGAAAATTTCAAGGGTTTTAAATGAAGAAAATACATCCCTACTACACTAATTCAGTACTCCAGGGATGAATTTGCTGCAAATCTGTTTCCTTCAAAGATGAAAAGCAACTTCTCAACAATTTTATATTTCAACATAATTTTCTGCATGCCAGACTGCAACACAAGTTCTAAAGATGCTGTTTAATATGCATCTGTATGCAAGCGCTCAGATGACCATATTAAAACCTCCGTTCTTAGCTAGCCAGAGATCTTCTACAGACTCACAGTGCTGGGTGTCAAACAGAGTAGGTGCCAGGCGGATGACATTGTGAACAGCGGACTGAAGAGAAGTGGGAGGTGACAGAATAGGATCCACTATTATGTCTAAATCAGAAACCTTCCACGTGTCTGGAGATTTTTTCACACACCCACAGTCTGTCTCTACCGGACACACCAAGGCAGATCCAGTTACACAGAAAAAGAAAGAAAAAAAGTGGTGGAAAAATTATAACAATGACAATGGAGAAATTAGAACAGGAACACTCAGATAATGAGAAATAAAAGCATGACAGTTGAAAAAAAAAAATCCTAATTGCTTTTCTACCTGGGAGCATGTAAGCTTCTCCTTACGTCAGTCTATCTTATAGAATATTCAAATACCTTCAGAGTAATAAACACAGTGACTTAAGTTTTGGTTGGTGAACTTAAAAGTTATGAACTGTCCTTTCCCATATGTGAAAGAGGAATCCACATGTCTGAAAACAAAACTGTCACTTCACAATTAGAATCATTCCTTAGCTTACAACTTCTCCATAAGACCAGACTGTCTTCCCTCTACTTCTTCCTCCCCATCTGGAAGCATGCTGCAAGCTTCCCCCCGCTTCTTTTCCTATGTAGTCTCCTGGGAAGTATTATTATTTTTCTTGTTTACTAGTTTTGTTTTACTTGACAAAAAGCAACCTACTGTAAATAGCTGTTTATAATTTGGTTTACCACAAAGTTGATTATTCATTATTATATTCAAACACACAAACTAACTGAAAAGCTATTAAAGACAGAACAAAGAATCTGTGAAGTAACGTGTGCTCCTTTTAGCTGTGTTACCATCTAGTAAAATTTCAAAGAAAACACTCAAGTCTCCTAAGAAAAATTAATGGAAAGAAGCAAAACCACCTCATATCAAATGACTAATGTCCAATTCACGGAACAGTATCAAGACATCTGAAACACCTCCTCCAGTACAGCGATTATGCCAAAACTGGTGCTCGCAAGATTACTCTTTTTCTTTATTGCTCCTTTCCAAACCGTATATATTAATAAGCACCACACTTAAGTACTTACCAGATTTTGATCTTCCATGTGTTGAGCTAGAAGCAATGGTGAGAGACTGTGGTTTAACTGGATCTACTGGTACAGCATAAGTTCCAGCACTTGGAACTTGGATGTAAGGTCCTACTGCTGCCACCCTTCCTGAAGCACTCAAGGATGACTGGGGTGAGGAAGTGCCATTAATACGATTCAACTACAAAAAAGAGACAAATTGAAATGTGAACTTGCATTTACCCTAGGCATTTGTGCATGAACAGGTCTAAATTTAACTGTCTAGAACCATGTACTACAGCTAAGACACCTTAATAATTAAGTTACCATACTCCATGCTTCTACAAAAAAAAGCACAAAGTACAAGTTTCATTCATTAAAATCAACACCTCAAAAATTAGATTTCTCAGCCACAGCAAATGCATTTCTTGTAGAAATCTCTATCTATCTGTGTTAAGGTCTCTTTCACTGGGCCTTTCTCAGGCAAATGGACTAAAATGAGTTCTTAAGTGTTCAAGTATGTATGTGTGGGTTTTTTTTTTTTGTTGTTGTTGGTGGTTTTTTTTTTTTAGAGCAATACCTCCAGCTAGGAATATGTGTATGGAAATCCAGAATTGATTTCTCTGATCCTTAGATAAATGGTCTACAGTGCAACTGACTTCTTATCAAAGTTCCAGGCAGCTATCAAGGCTAACTTTATCAGACCACTTACATATTTTCAATTATCCATACTGGAAGATCAATATTTTATAAAACCCAAACTGTTATGCTTTCATGCTTTGAAACACAGCCCATAATTACACTTTCCTTCCTAGAAACATAAACTATAATTTTTAATATACTATGGTCTGTGCTATAAAGAAAAATAAAAGAAAACACACTCAGTCTATCAGTTTTCTGATATGGAAAACCTTACAATACTTTTAAGAAGCCTATTACTTTTAAAACAGGTTCTTTGATATAATTGTGTTATGCAGCTGGGAAAAAGTGTAGTTTTTATAGGTTCTTGACAAACTACAGTGTGGCCCTTTAAACAGTTTATCTTACAGGAATGTTTTCTTTTTGACGTGCCTCAACTTTTTTCTTGTATAGTCGTTCGCGTAGCTCATTGATCCGCTTGTCCATCATAGCCACCTCCATATTGCGTTTGTTTAAAAGCTCTTTTTGCTGCTGAAGCTTGGAGTTCTGCTCCTGGTTAAGCCTGTTACGAATCTTAAAAAAGAAAAAAAAAAAAAAAAGAAATAAAAGAAAGAAAGAAAGAAAAAAGCACTTCCTTCATTCTGTTACTTCATTCTGGCTGTTGTCAAGTTGGTTTTTAATATAGTGTAAAAAAACCCAAAGCAACTTGGTTTGGCAACTTGTTCCGACATCTCTAACGTTATGCTTCCACACGGCCTGTCAAATTAGCATTTGCAACCACAAACAACTCTTAAAAGAAAACAGCAAAAGAATGTCCGAATAAATTAGTGGATACCTATTAAATACATGTAGGCTGCATCCCATTTATAGCAAATGGATTGAAAGAAATAGGCATAGAACCATATCAGAACTGAACTCCACTGTGAAAAATTAAATCATAGAAAACATTTATTGAAACTTATGTTTAACTGAGACAGTTTGATTATCATGAAAACTCAGTGATACAAAATTTCTAACAGAAATTATGTTACTGATTCTATTTCCAGTTCCACATGAAACTTCTTGATGTCAGGTTAACTGAACTGCTAGTACAGGGACTGGGCACAGATTTTCCTCTCTACACTAGGATTAAACTGAAACCTTCACAGTAGGTTTCCAGCAGATTAGGGGATGGATTGCCTTCATGGTTTAAATCAACCATGACAGTCTTTATAATTATTTCTCTTGCTTTCCCATTGGCATTTTTTGATACCTTTAGTAATTCTGACAGTATTGTCTCAGTGTTTCAATTTTCATGGTAATGTTACATGCAAAAAACACCTGAGGCAAATTTAAGTCTTGACAAATGTGTATGGCATTGCTGTGAAGCACAAAATAAATCTTAATCTATTGAACATCTTAGCACTTCAAAATACTCACAAGGCATATATGCCTCATATAAACGTGAAAAGGGGAAAAAGAGGAGAAAAAAAAAGGAATCATTCCTACTTAATGAAAACACATGATGGATTAATCTTATGTTGTACTTGCTCATATAAGAAGTGGTTGAGACCAATTTTGGTATCTTAAATATATTTGAGTTGTTACCTTGATCACAGTAAAGTACATGCATAAATTAAAAAAAGCTCTCAAATCCTGACACATTGGCACATCGTTAAGTATTCCGTAACTTTTAAAATAAAAAACTGGACAAAATTTCAATATAAGTTGAGTATTTTATTATTCATGTGAGAACTACACTTCAGATTTAACAGTCTTCTTGGAGGAAGATACACAATAGTGATACAGGGAATGCTGTGTGAATATACTGCAGCTATAGAGCACAATATAGTGCAGTAAACATAGGGCAGCTTTCATTTTTGATGATTCTGTTAAAATGTGTTATTTAAGTCTTATGTATTTTCCTTATTTACACCAGATATAATAGCTATATTTTCCCAATATAGTTTAAATTTACTTTTATTCACTGCCCAGTCATGTCTCCAAGTTAAAATGCCATCTAAGTGAGCTTGCTACATCCAGTTCTTTTGAAAAATAGAAAAATACCAATATTTTTTATTTTTATTTTTTTAAATTTATTGAGAGATTAAAAGAAATAGTAGATTATGTCAACATTCAGTATTGCAGTATTAGGGGCTGAGAAATGCCCTTCAGAACACTTGTGCACTTTGTATCATAATGTGTATGAGCAACAACAAAAATAGTTCTTAAAGCTAATGAGATTCTGTTTTAAAGAGGGTATATGCTAACTACAACCTCACACATTGACAGCTTTCCAGTACATCCATTTTATGAGATGTTGCAGAACCAAATGAATACACATAAGCATAGTAATACTACTTTTTAAAATCTACAGCTGACATCCAAATAGCATGTCTCAGTTACTTACTTGTAGCTCTTGATACAACTTTTTCAATTCTACTGCTGCAGGTCCTGTCATTTGTCCATTGTAAGACTGAAACCCATTGAGTTTCCCTTTCCTTAAATCCTCCAGTTGCTGAGTAAGCTGATCCACTTTTAACACTGCAGCCTGTAGCTCCTGCTGCTTTTCCTGGAACATGGCACTTATATGCTCAATTTCAGTTGCTAAAATTAACAAGATAAAAAAACCCAAAAAACAACTAAGTAAAGCAGAAGTTGTTAATTTTTTAATTCTACAGGTACTGATAAATACAACACTCCAGTTTTAAATCTAGTACATACATACTCATATAAAATATTTATGCGTTGGGAATTTGCTAAGTCGTAGTATTTCCTAATATTAAGAGAACAGACTTATTCTAACCTTATGTCTGACTATAGAAAACAAAAAGTTACAACATATACAAATTTCATAGAAACACAGCACCCCCTTAAAACAAGAAAAAAAAAACATTCTATCTGAAATCCTGTTTCAACGCTATAATGACAAGCAATGTAGCATTATTTGCTAGTCATGCAGAAAACAGTAAATTAAACCAAGTAAGTTCCTTAAAATTTCTACATACACAGATTGCCATTCATTATCTTGCTGTAGTCCACTTGTCCTCTCATGGCACGGATTTTTTTCAGCTTTGTCTCCTGGGTTTCAACACGTTCTTTAAGTTTCTGGAGCTTTTCACTCTCAGAAACAGACTGCTGCTGACGACGTTCTTGCTGCTTCAGATAACGCAAACGCTGTTCCTGATAAACGATAAAATGATAAAATGACCTTGGAAAAACACATCACTATGATCAGTGGGGCTTTATATTTCCAGAAATCAGAAAAGATTGCATTAAAAATGTATTTAAAAGGTTAAAAGACTTATCAGTCCCTCTAGAAAAGTGCTCTACAGTGTTAAATCTGTTTTAGAGCTGAGATTCAAGATTTTTTAGACCAAATTTACATATATGTGCAAATACAGCCCTCACCTGAACACTCATTCAAACGCACATGAAGCTTCTCTGGCATTTGTTTGCTCACACTATTAACTCATCTCCTGCCATTGCAAAACAAACTTGCAATGATGTTATCTGGCTTCTCAGAGACAACAAAATAGGTCTAACACACCATTTTTAACAAGCTGACCTACTCCAAGATCAAGTTCCAGTTCCGAATAACAGTCTTTCTGCTGGGCGTGCAAGGAAAATGTTTCCTTTTCCACATTATTTCCATCAAGAAAGAGCTACAAAATTGATAAGCTGATTCCTAGGTACTCCAAACATCCAATGCATGCTGTATATTGTAACACTCACAACAATGTCAGAAACATTAAACCCACTCGTCACTCTGAAAACATACTTTGACTCATGTAACACAGAGACTTTGGAAATGCAATATGTGAATATGTGAAGTGGGCACATTCTCATCTCACAGCACTATTACTATAGTGGAGTGAATAAGCTACTAAAGATGAGCATAAAGTCAAGCCTGATCTATAACTGATCATGAAGTGGGCCTCACGAAAGAGACAAATAAAAGCTATTAATATTATTTTCTAAAGACATGTAACTTGACCTGACATAGGTTGTTATAGTGTCATTTGCACCGAAATGCTGTATATCGCCTGATTTACTTGGAAAAACAATGGATTCAAGCCTTCCTGAGCTTATTTAGAATGAATTAATGTGTTTTTAAAAATCCATGAAAATTACACTTGCATATGGTGAAGGAAATTTGTATTTATTATGATCTGTATATAATTATTACCTTAGCAACCAGCATTTGCTGTTGATTTTCAATCTGCTGCTGTTGTCGAGCAGCCATATCTTGAAGTTCCGAAAGAGTGAGTTCAACACGTGGATTCCCAACCTGTAGAATACAAAATATTACATTAATGTGCTGATATATATTAAGTGTTCTGATGATAGAAGCTAAATCCCCACTCCTCAGAGCCTAAAGGCTAAAGCCTCCTTTGCAGTCCTCAGAGAAAGAACAATGATGGATCCCTATGAAAGAGTAAGGAAGCTCAGAGCAGAAATAAAGGACACAGACCACGCACATGCCAAGGACAGAAAAAGCAGAAACTGGAAAAGCAGATAAAACAGGAAAACATTAGGAGACAAAACAAACAAGAGAAAAAAAGCCCTTATACCATGTTTAACACTGTTCTGTTGAGATGCTCTGCAGAATTGGTACACAGCACTGGTACGGCACATGTGATAACACACATACAAGCAGGTATTTTAAGCAGTGTTGGAATCAGAATCTTCTTTCCTTTCCTAGTATTTTCAGTGTAGCTATGTTGGCAGCTTTAATATGTGGCTAGCTTTATTACTCATCACAGGACAAGACCTCATGAGAACCTTTAGACAAAGGCTTAGGTAAAAGCTATCTCCATCACCACTCACATCTGAAGATGGTGAAATCTCTTGGGAGATTGGAGCATTTAAGGTAACAATCTGAGTGAAAAAAGTCTGTACAAAGTGAAGCAAAGTGATCCCCTTTGGATAAGGAAGTGGCTATTACTGAGTGAACTCTAAATGAGAAAATGAGATATTATTGGGGCTCTATCACTCCTTTTGCATATCAAAACTAACAAAATATTTACAAAATTGGGGTAGAAAGGCAATTACTGGAAATTATTTAAAATTTATATAATGCTGTGACAATGTGTGAGACCAAATACGTGGGTTTGAAAATAAATGCACTGTTTCAGTATATTCATAGTCCTGCAGCAAACAGAATTTAAATCTGTACATTAAATTACTTCACTTCAACCAGTTTTTACTATGCAATCACAAGAGAGTGCAGTGGAGCAAGGCAAATTCCAGAGACTGACACTTGCCAAATACCTTCTTTGCTACTCAGAAAACCAAAACCCACAATCTTAAAATTCTACGGTTTAACCACAACTTTAGCATTTGCACAGAAAGAAAATACCAGCCTCTGAAAAACTATGCCTGAAAGTAAGAAGTTCAGAATAGCCCTTCAGTCAGAAAATACTATTTGTTTTAAAATGACTGATTTCTCCTTTTTTTTCCTTCTTCTTTTTTCTACATGAAATCCAATTAGCAATTCCTGTTTCTGCATACAATTATTCAATTAAAGATATGCACCTCAAGGTCAGTCACTAAAATGAGCCCGATTTTGAACAGTAACTTTTCAAGCTGCTGCATCTTAGATGCATGATATAGACATGTCAGACAAAAATATTTCTAAAAAGTTACTGCCCCTCTGAACATTTCCTACTGAATAAATTATGGAGCAAAATTATAATTCTGATTGGATGCCACAATTCAAATTTCTCTTAATGGTCAAAATAGTCAACAATAATAAAAATTACTCATAGAAGAGAAGTAATTTAAGAATATCTATTTAGTTATAGCTATATAGAATGGTGAAACCAGAACAAAAGATAAAATCCACCCAAACCACTAATTTTCTATTTCAACACTCTGTTAGTGAGCACAGTAATTAAAAAAAAAAAAAAGGGGAGGGGGGAGAGGAAGGGAGGGAGAACAAAAGAAAAGATTTAACATAGTAGCGTGTACTTTTTTATTAGCATGACTTATGACAGACGAGTGAGTCTTTCCCATTATTTTTTAAGGCCAAAGAACTTGCACACATCTGTGGCCACCAGCTAATAAATCAAAGAGAGACATTTTATTAAAAATTACAGACTGAGAGGCGCTAATTGGGTAAGAAAGTAAGGAAGCCTTTCCAGGTGTCATCCACAAACCAAAATGTGCTAACTTGAGACAAGAAAAATAACATACAAAACTGAGATGCTGCCCCCAGACCATGTTCATGCTCTGCTGACTTCCTTTGGCACAAGCTTCTGTCAGAAAACCCTAAACTTCTACATCTGCGTTTGCTGAACTTTGTAGGTAATTCTTAAAAGGGGCTCAGAATGGCTTGAGGGTTTTGGATCGCTGATTTTAAAAAGGGAGGGGTGAATTGACAGTATTTTCTCAATACACATATGCTCTGTTTCAAAAATACACAACTTGCATTGGGAAGACTTTGCATAGTCTGATACTTCTCTTCTTCCTGCTTTCATCATCAATTTAACAACATTGATAGCTCATTCTATTTCCAGTAGCAATTTTCAGCATAACACTGTCCAAAAATAAAGATCTTTTATTTTGCTAAGAAGTCTTGTTAAAAATACATTCAGACTCAAAAAGTGGCATCTGTATAGTGGATGTGCATATTTCAAAGTAAAAAAGCCATTTCACAAAGTGAAAAAATACAGATTTTCAAAGTGAAAAACATACCTTGGAATGTACAACAGTAAGAAATTGTTTTGTAAAGGCACAAGAAACAAAAAAACACAACACAGTTTGATCCAAAAGCTCAGAATTTTTACTGCTTTAAATAAACATATTTCAAAGCATATTTTATAATGCCTGGAAAAAGTACTGAATTATTTTATATTATGTAAAATATAGAAGATTAATTAAAAGATTAAGGCAAATATTAGCTTCTCCTTGAAGAAGCTATTAACTACTGTAAAATGTTCCATTCAGAAAGCATAATGTCTAAAAACCTTTTAAACATGGCAGAACACAAGAACATGGGAACAGTGATAATTAACCATTTAAATATAAATGCCCTATGAGAAATCCCTTAACATTTACCTCACTGAATACCAGTAAGTGTCCCTTTCACTTAAAATAGCTACACTATACTTAGGAAAGAAAAGAAGAGGCAGCTGAGGAAGCAAAGTTTTAGACCTGCAACTTCACTCGCAGTTTGTTCTTTTTCATCCACATGGCAAAAGCAGTGATCAGACCAAGCAGAATTCCTCTTCGACATCAAATCAATTGTTTTCAGATAGACAATTGCTGATTTCAGGTCTTCAGAACAGGACAGCATAATTTTTGAACCAGCATGAAAAACGCTGAATCTTTGTCTTGCCACAATCTACTTGAATCAATTCAATCAGCGCATTTTATATTCCTTAAGTCTGCTTGTAATGATCGGTACACGAACGCCACCAACGAAGGAAGTCAGTCCCGGTACTTCTCCAGAACCTCAGGTTATGCAAGGTAAATAGAGCGCTGCATTTTCTCAGTTCTTTAATGAGGTTGTTGGTTTCTCAGATTCTTAAGTTCACACTGTTCATGAGAGTTATTAACAATTTCATCTACGAAGTCACTCACCTCTCATAACAAACACAAGCCTATCACATTTAAGGTCCAGATCTCCTCCTTCCTCCAGCAGCAAGAAAAAACTCCCTCCTACAGAGCTGCCTTCTGAAGGAGGTACTAAAAAGCCACTACAAATATCTACTCCTTCAGATTCCACAGATTCATTTGCTACACGGTGATACATCAAAGCAGACAGTTTTGCTGAATTGTAAATTTCTTCTCATTGATTCACAGAAGCATTTACACATAGAGACGAACTCCTAAATGAGATGCTATGGAGCAAACACTGCATTATTAGGCACTAAGGAAGTATTATGTATGTCTCATACAGACAAGAATACCTTACATCTATATTCCCTAATTTTTTAATATCAACAAGAATCTTATAAAAATATATTTATTTTGTTTAGCATGCACTTTAAAAGGTCGTGATGAGAGAATTTGTAATGAACTGGAATTTCAGCTTCTGACATCAGCCTCCTACTACAAGCTAGTATTTTTACCATTTGATGATTAATATTTTGAGACTGGCAAGATGAATGGTACAGTAGTAATTAAATAGTTTGGGAACCAGTTTACAAGCAGCCTCAAAACAAGTCATACCTTAGGCATTTAATTAAGAAAAGGAACCTCCTTTAACACATTAGTCTTGTCACTCTGAAAATTCATTTTCTGATTCCTCCTTCCTTTCTTTCTACCCTCACACTATGCTCTTCTGTCTATCATCACAAACTCTTCAGCCTGCATACTTCTAAGCTATTATGAAATGGTTTACTTATTGGAAACCCACAATAGTAAATGAAAAATTGTACCCGAACTCAAACTATTTATTTGACAGAGTGTACTGTTGTAATGACATGTAAGCAATAAGGGCAGATTCCTGTGGGGTTTTTTTGCCTTTACTCCCATTGGAAAACTATCTTTAAAGAGGAATCTAATTATGTCAATATTAAAGTGAAAAAACACATGATACTGACCTTTTGAAATAAAAGATGATAACTAGTATGTGGTTGGATTTTATGCATTTCTTTGCCTCAATGTCTAAGCAATGAAGATACTTATTTTTGATCATTTTATAAGTTTGCACTAGTAAGAACATAAATTTATTTTGAAACTAATAATGAAATATTTACACAAGAGCTTTACAGGAAAACAACAAATATTCATAAGCTTTACAGGCCACCTAATGATGGGCAATCTCATGTTTAGGTTCAGCAATGCCTAGCCACTCAAATAGCCAGGGTAAAGTATAACGTGACCAATTAATTGAAGAAGAAAAATGGAGCAGTACAAGAATTTACCAATCATTTCCTGCATGCTGTCTCTTCAGATCTTTTTCTAGGTTTGCAAGAGCTGCCATGTCATTAACTTCTCTTATCTATTCCTTCCCTCTTTTTAAGATAGGAGCTCACTCCGGTCTCCCACACAGTTGTTCTTCAGTTCTCTTCCCAACACCCCGAACTAGGAAGTGTAAGTTAAAGTACCTCAAACTTCCTGAACTGTCCAAGCTCCACCTTCTCCTATGCCTACTCTTGTAAAATGAATTAACTCAAGTTTTCTAGTCTTCTTCCAATCAGTCACCTCTACCCCTTCTATACTTATTCCCTATTTTACTACTTTTCTTTAGTACTTCCTTTTTTAGTACCCTTCGCTCTTGTCTCACTCAGAGATGATTTTAGGTCAAACCAGCAATTTTCAAAGTCCAACATAATCCAAGTAAAACGTAATCAACCAGCGTGTAATCAACCCCCAAAAAACATGGACTGAGGACAAAACAGGTGCTGAATTAGAGGCAACAGAGAGAAATCCAAGAAGAGAGTCCTTCGGGTTCATGGTCTAAAGAATTTACACCCCCATGTGGGATTTATTAACAATGCATGCAATTTTGCCACGGCAAAAAGAAAACATCATCTTTACTGGCCTAATAGGAAGAACAGCTAAGGCCAGAAAGGTCCTGCAAGTTACTGCTGAGAAGGCTTAAAATGCCTACAAAGAAATGCAAAGTAAATACTCTTTGTTTTACTGCATATACTGAAAGACTCAGTTTTCCACAATCTATAGCAGTTCTAAGTTGCCGCTCCTTCCTAGGACAAATGAGGGAATAAAAATCTTACATCCGGACTAGAAATTTACCTTTGTAGAGCTGTCAAATCCCAGAAATCTATATAGCTACACGACAAACACAGAACTGACAGGTCTGGGACTAGATATATGAGTATGTGGACAAAGGCAGTAACTTAATACTTAAATGAGCATTTTCCCAGAATGAAGCATGAACGTGGCTAGACTGGAACACTCCCCAGCCAGTGAATTCCAGACTGGGATCAGGTCTCTGACAATTCTCAGCCTCCCCAGGCCAGGGAGTTCAGTGGGCCATCCCTGCATTCTCCTCCTCTGTGCTGCATTTACAGCGAAGGAAGAGCTACAGCTCTGCGCAACTACTGAACTGCCAGAGCAGAAAGAAAGGGAACAGCTTTGCTTTGCCTCCTGAATCTAGCAAAAGATTTTCAAATTCTCACATGCTAAGGGGGACATGAGCAGCAGAACTCCATCTTGTACCTTTTCTGCCTTAAGCCTCATTCAAGGTAACATAGTTTAGGGGATGCTTTAACTAGCCCAGTTGGCAACAAAGCTCTAGAGGCTGCTGATAAGAACAGCCATCACACATTTTGGATATCTGTCCTCAACACAATAGTAGTGATGGGGAAAGCTTCCATCACAGATGGAAGACATGGGAGATTATACCACTTCTGCATCAAACAGCTCTTATATAAAATGCATGTGGCCTCCTTGTGCCATGTCGGGACTATGAGAGGCAAACACAGGATGAAGCATCTGCTGAAGATTATTGATTCTGACAACCTTACATTTCTGAAACATGTTGACCCTATGTATCACCAAATTTATGATGTCTAATAGATTTTGTACACATTTTCCATTAAACCTGATCCAAGTGCCATGAAAAATGAAGACAATTTGAAAGTCCTGTGTGAAAACTCATACATAACATTAGAGACAAAAGACAATATATCTGTTTCTGCTTAAACTAAAATAGAGGGTTTTGCTGAACTCAACATGGATGACAATATTTCCAGTTTAATGGCTTTACCCTCAGCTCTGCCTTGCATTTTTTTTAACTGGGTCAGAAACATGCCGATAGCAGAAATCCATTTTAAAGAATCCAATGACAATAGCACATGCCTTTTTTAGCTTAATGGAAATGAACAAGCTAATTAAACCCAGAAAATGCAGCCTGAATATTGAGAATTAAAGAAAAATATACCTAGTATGTGCTTTCTCCTTATAATAAAATAATCTTGAAATTAACATTGCAAATGGAATCTGTTAACTTTACTCAGAAATGTATAATGAAAATGTTATTTTATTTGTGCAAATAAATGCATTAACAGTTTCTTAGAATAAACATGCTTCAACTGTATCACAATTTGCTGAAAAATCTCACATCATACATCTCACACCTATATTAGATAAAATCTTAATAACTCGCATGAATTACACCACCTTGTTAGCAATTCTAATAAAAGTCACTCTATATAATGTTATTATTAAGTCTATTTAGCGTAAGCCACAGACTCCAGATTTCCTGTTCCCATATTGCTTTCGTAGAAATCTCACAAGGGAGACTGTCCTCTATTTTGCATAGAATAGCTAACAACAGGCAGAACAAAAATTAAAACAATGGTAAAATAGATTTTCAAAATTAGAAATGGATTTAAGTATATATTTAACATCTGCTACATACAAAATGAACTGCTTATAATTCACTTCTACCAATAGGAAAGCAGTATCTGAAACTCATTTATTTAAAACACTTTCTTCCTTGTGCGTGCAGACACTATTCAACAGCCACAGAAATCTTAAGCATGTTTATATTAACTTCAGCATCAGCTAGAACACTCAGCTGCTGAAATTAATCAAAATACCAATGTCATTTCCTAACAAAAGTGAATTATCTGAAATTATGCATTCTTATAGAAATCACAGATCAGTTGTGCACAAAACTTCAGACCTCTTTACAATACCGACCCTTTTACTCAGAAACGACATGTTACAATACATGTTGAAACACACTAAGTGCCTTTAAAAAAAGCCTTGGAACTGTGCTTTCCTGGATCTTTTAGAAGAGTAACATTCTGATAGAATTGCTAAGTATGATTAAGATAAACTAATTATTTATTCTGCTCAGAAGTAATTGTTTCAATATGAAGTTTTTCTGTGGGGATGTATCATATGAGAACAACAGAATAAAACAATTGCAAAATGTTCCAGTACAAAAGTACTGAAAATAAATACCTTGTAATTGAAAGATGTTATGAAACTTAGTGTATGACATGAACTTCCCACAAAACCAGAGGAGTTAAAAGCAAAAGTTGACCATGACATTTTGAAGTAACAAGCTTTCGATAACGTCTTAAAACTTGAGAATTACAACAAATGCACTTAATAAAATCTGATTAGTTTAGGATTTCAAATCAGAGGTAAGGCATTACAAAACCCAAATTAGTCTGCATTCCATTCATGTGACAACAAACCCCACAATCATTTAAAAAGCAAAAGCTACACAGTATTTAAATAATATGTCCACTACTAAATTTGAGAATTAATTACCTGTTTGCTATTTTCCCACGTAATTGTAAGAGAGCACATCTTTATTTTGCAGCACTGCCCATCAGCTGCAAATATTCGCATTGCTTCGACATGCTTCAACTCCATGTTTCTGTTACTTTCTGGTTGCAATAGTTTTAACTCTTGATTTGGCTTGTTCGCAGCAAACAACTGTAAATGTCTTACGAGTTTCTACATGTCTTTTTGTCTCAGTGAAATCAATAGGAGGTAAGATATTTTTAAATCTTATTCTATATGAAATAAAGGCTTCCACAAAGTCTTTATCAATATGAAAAGCTGTGTCTCTGCATTCATCAACAATCAGCTAACGGAAAAGGCTAGTGGATTTTGCCAGCAGTAAAAGACCTAATCACTGCAAGATCAAGCCAGCTGTCAACTATGATCAGCTTGATTCATTGCACTTTTCATATTCAATGGAAAATGTTGACCAATACACAATTCTTTTGCAGTTATCAGGTCAAACTGGAGATAGAAGAATACAGACAATTTAGCTTTAAAACCACATGAATTAGTTGTTCCATTTGTATTTCTTGGTATTACCAACTGAGTGCGAAAAAATAACAAAAAGATCAGGAAAATCAGTACTGCTAGTATTTAATTTTATTGTTTAAAGTGACAAAACCATGCCACCTGAAATTTAACAGTTTCCTTATTAAGAGACTGCCTGAGATAAAACGCAAACAGTACAGTCAGAATAGATACTACAGTCCCATGCAAATAACCTTTCCACTGTTTGCTGTATGCTTTTCCCTACATACTTCAGCTTTTCTTAAATCTTGTACACAAGATAAAAGCACGAGCCAGCAATAAAGCTAAAGCATGTGTATAATAGCATAAGAAGCTGCAAGTCAAAGCAGACTGTAGCAAACCAAAACCTAGACCTAAGACTTTTTAAACACTAAAGAAAATACTAAGCCACATCAAAAATTTCTTAAGTATTTAAAAATTATGATATTGTGGAATATAAAAACCGTAAAAAGCTGTAATTTACCTTGTCAAATTCATAAATTACATGCAAGTTCTCCCTCTCTTCGTTCTTTCAAGAAAGTAATTCAAACATGACTCAGTGCACTTACAGAAGAGATACAGCCAAATGGGTCTCCATAAGGACACTTAATGAAGAACTGTATGTCCAAGCATAATACAGCGAATATTCCAGCTGTATAAAGAACAGGCTTATTTTTAGCAAAGAAAAGGTATGAGCTGAGAGTACGATCATCCAGTGGGAATAAGAGAAGAAAAACAAGTTCAACTCCCTTGCTCCTAAATTAGCAAAAGGGTCTCTCATTTTCTCCACTTTGATCTGAGGAAGGCTGTAGGGGGAACAAACCTAACAACAATTAGATCTCGAGGCAAGTGCAGAGACAATAGGGAAATGGAAAAGTTCATTTGCCTGGGAAAAACGAAGGTGGCAAACAGGTATGTTAGGTGTCCAAAGGCTAGATGGACAGGAAACTAAATGAACAAGTCAGTGAACATGGAAAGGTGTGTCAGAGAAAGGAGGCCAAAGCAGCACTGCACAAGGAAAGCCACAGAGACTCTGGAAAAGATGAAAGGCAACACTAATCTGCAGATGACACAGCTACATAAAAGAGAGAACTCTAAAGGTGGCCTGAAAAGGAACAGTTAGCCTGGTAAGTACCAGAAGAGTTTTTTGTGCAGAAGTGAAAGCTGCTCGGAAAAGGACAAGCTAAACTCTCAAACTTCTGCAATTAACCTCTTAGAGCTCTGCATGGCCACAGTGAATTTCATAATCTGTTTCCTGCAACGAACTACAGAAATAAAAGAAAATACAAGTCCCATCTTCCCATACAGTAACTTAATATTAAAATATTTGGCTTAACTAAAAAACAATACTCATGTGAGTGTAAAAGCATACAACTATGACAAAAGGCATTGAAGTTTACAGTGCCAGTGTAAGGACTGTGAAAGCCCAGCAGTACTTCATGAAAAATAACAGATGAACTCTTTCAAGTAACATTTACTTTATGAGCTAATGTGTATAATGTTATGTGTCAGCTGAAGCACTCATTTATTCTATTCTACCTTTATATAAAGGCCAAGCAACTCCGGATCTCTGTGTAAAGTGACAATTGAAGGCAATTCTCCACATGCTCCATTTAGTTAGAAATCTAGGGAAGAGAGTCAATTGTATAGCTCCATGTTCACAATACAAATATATTAAAGTAAGTACTGCAGTTAGAGGTTAAACAAACAAACAGACAGGACTTTTCATCCTCCCCCTCTGTAAAACTGCAGAGCCATGCCTGAGGAAAAGCAAAGTCAGACCTGTAAAAGTAGAAACTAAAGGTGTAGATTGAGTAAAGAGTCCAGTTTAGGTCTTTCCTCCTCTGCAAAATAGGAAGCCACCTGCTGACTGTTACAGACTAGAAAACCACATCTTTCTTCCTTGTAACTTGCTGAGCAGAACTATTTCGGATGCCCAGAGTAGCAGAACTATGAAGTCTGTATACTACAAGTGAGCGCATGTAAGGGTCTGTATACCACAAGTCTGTATATGGTGAGCATCTCTCATATCCATAGTTATACAGGTAGATATTTGATATCTAGAGGGACAGAGATTAAAGATTATATAAATACATGGAGAAGGCATGTAGGAAAATCTTCCTTTCACAATGTTCCAAGTGTGTTCCAAGCGTGTTTCCTGTTTCCAGTAAGTCAAACAATGCTAGGCTCCTCAAAACAAATTAAGTCAGATGTTAAAAGCTAATAGTAGTAATAAACTAATGCTATCATAATTAAAACTGTAACAGGAAAATTGCACGATATCAAATTATTCTTATAAAATGTAAGCATCTAGTAACTTTGCTCATTATGAATTGAAATATATTGGAGATCACACAGGACACGTCACAACAGTGTTCATGACTTTCCAAATCCAAGAATGAAGTGATTCTGCCTGAAACGTTTACAAGAGGCCTTAGAGTGAGGTATGAGTCAGAAGCATTTGCATTCCCTACAGTTTCATAGAAGTTCTTTCTTACAGATCTCATAGTTATTAGTGTGGTAGAGATTTTACCCTACATAACTATCATTTATTGAGGTGTGAAGAGACTGGGATTTCTAGTCCAGCAAGAATTCAAAAGCTATCTGGATACATTAAAATTAGCTTTAGACTATACTTCCCCCCCCACACACATACACTTCCTAATTTAATTCTTTTTCCCTTAAGCCCTTTAGTTGGATTAGTTTTTCTATTTTTTGAAGAGCAAGATTCTGCCAGCTGTCTGGAAAGTGCTTTAGAGACAGACTTATGAAGAACTGTATTCAGTCCAAGGAGAATCCATACTCTATTAAGCTCATCCAGGGCTTGAACAAGAAATCTGACAGTGCAGAAGACTGTTGTAGGGGTAGCAAGGCTCCCCTCTCTGAGGGGTGAAAATGATTCTAGGAATGCATGTCTTACGAAAGGGAACACCCTTGACTGAAGTAGCAGATACAGCTATTTTTGTCTCCTTAACAAAAGGAACACAGAAAGTTGCAACAGAAAATTATGAAAAATTTGAGCTAATTACTAAGTTTTTTTATATGGTCAAAATGTTCCAGGCAAATTTCTTCAGAAATTTTTCCCTTCTCTGCAAAAGGTTAGAATTCCTTGTGCCTAAATTTTTTTTAATAATCTTTTAATGGAATTAATTGCTTAGACTTTGTTATGACACCCCTAAGTGAATCTAGATTTCCAAAGACTTAGTTATTTGTTCATTTTAAACAAATTTGATTAAAACCTATCGTACATGAATAGCAGCCTCTTCCAAATACATTGTTCAATGTTACAAACAGAAAACACTTCATACTTACAAACTTATATTAAATTCAATTTGCAGCTTGTGTGTGAAGAACAATTTCTGTTCCAGACTAAGCTCTTTATCCTTCACCATTCCTTCTCTCTAGGGGTTACTACTTCTGTTAAAAACTTAACTTGTATGCCTCTTTCCTCACAATTAATTTTTTTTTATGTCCTAGCCAACAGGCTAAGGAAACCTTAAAGTATTTTACCTGTGCAAGTATGCTTGTGAATCCCCATTCAGCCATCTTTGAAAATTCTTTGTCAGACACTTCTTAGAACGCACTCTAAAAAATATGTCATATCATAAGAAATATATGACAAAGTGTGTATTAGATGTTTAATGTCTTTTATTGCACTTGTATGGACTGAATCATGAAGCCAACCGTATCCTGGGCTGTATCAAAAGGAGTGTGACCAGCAGGTCGAGGGAGGTGATCCTGCCCCTCTACTCTGCTCTCAGGAGACCTCACTTGGAGTATTGTGTGCAGTTCTGGTGTCCTCAACATAAAAAGGACATGGAACTGTTGGAACAAGTCCAGAGGAGGGCCATGAGGATGATCAGGGGACTGGAGCACCTCCCGTATGAAGATAGGCTGAGAGAGCTGAGGCTGTTCAGCCTGGAGAAGAGAAGGCTGCGTGGAGACCTCATAGCAGCCTTCCAGTATCTGAAGGGGGCCTATAGGGATGCTGGGGAGGGACTCTTCATTAGGGACTGTAGTGACAGGACAAGGGGTAATGGGTTCAAACTTAAACAGGGGAAGTTTAGATTGGATGTGAGGAAGAACTTCTTTACTGTAAGGGTGGTGAGGCACTGGAATGGGTTACCCAGGGAAGTTGTGAATGCTCCATTGCTGGTGGTGTTCAAGGCCAGGTTGGACAGAGCCTTGGGTGGCACAGTTTAGTGGGAGGTGTCCCTGCCCCTGGCAGGGGGGTTGGAACTAGATGATCTTAAGGTCCTTTCCAACACTTAACTATTCTATGATTCTATAATTCTAATGACCAGCATACTGTTCTACTGAAGGATTCTGGCACCACATGTAAACCTATCTAAACTCTAAACCTAGAATTTGACAAGCCATACCACATGAACTCAAAATCAGTGTAGATTTACTACTGTCACAATGGAATATGATAGAGACTGAGTGCATCAGATGGCTATATCTACTCTCCATCAGCAACAGCACACTCTCCTAAGGTAAAACAGTAGTATTCAAAACTGCTTTACATATACATAAATGAAGAAGTTTTAAGTTTATCTGTTAATGGAAGTTTCCTGAGCAATTTCCCCAGCATTAAAGTGTAATGGTCCCCTGATGTTAAAACCGTTGGGCTACCTGTTGTGAGCCACCTGAATAGAAATAGTGGAGTTCAGTTCTGTTATGTAATCAGCATAGAAATTTAATTCTCACCTTTATCTACTGGTTACAGCTTCAAGACTAAGAAAACGTACGGGACTATGACTTTCTAGTTTGAGGTGATGGTGAACTCTTCTACACAAGTTTCTTTTACACTAAAGCTAATAGAAATTTTATAGTGAGCAATAAAAATCAGGTTCCATTTTGTATTTCTTGTCAACAGCTTCAGTCAATATCCATCAGGGAAAAAGCTTATTGATATCAGTCTTTTTAAATTGGGGAAGCAATTTTAATAGTAGAAACAGCAAAAATAAAGAGAAAATGGCACAGGAGACCACAAGCTTCCATTTTATGTTCCCCAAGCAAATTATCAAACAGGAAAACAATTTAAACCAACTACAGAAAAAGAGTGCTGTCATCATATACAGATTGTTTTCATCACATCAGTCTACTTCTACACAAATACACTTTACTTCCATCATGTTCCTGTATCTCATCCTTTTTTTCTCCCGACCTGCATCTGCCTTCTTGTTTCCTTATCTTCAAAAAATTCCTGTTATCTCATTGCCTTTTCATCTGGACAACCATCATCACCCAGCCGGTTATCTTTATGGTACTTCCTTTAAGTACTGATCCACTTTTCCTATTGATGACTGGTGACTGCACCACGACTGGTGGCTCCCCAGTCCCTCTCCTGTCTACCACTGACCCCCAGTGGCTACAACTATATTCGCTCTGTCTCAATGTTTTCGGGTGGCGGCTGCTTCTACGGGATGAAGCCTGGATCACAAGCTACGACATTGGGAAGCAAGTAAGACCCCACCACGATATGATCACAGAATCAAGAATAAGTAGGTAGAAAGGAGCCTCTGGAAGTTACCCTGAAGGGGCTCAGTAACCTCTGCTCAGAGCAGTTCACACCGATCAGAACTTTATTTGGCTAGATAGAAATTCCACAGCAACCAGTCTGTTCCAACATCCATTACTCTCATCAAGAAAACTTTTTCCCAATATTTAATTCCCATTTCCCTTTTTACAACTTGTGTTCAAATCCACCTGGCTCAGTTACACATGCACAAGAAAGGAAGAAGAGGAAGATTCTCTTCTTGAAGAGAATACCTCTTCAGACACTGTCCAATCTCCCTGTCAAAAGGAAATGTTCAGTTACGTAAGTCTTATCTCCACATATCTATATCTTTGTGCAGTGGCAGAAAGAGATCAGGCCCCGATTGACAGCATAATTCCACTTCTAGGAAGGAAAGTTGTAAACAAAAGCAAACCCCAAAAGTTCACCTCACAAATAAGAGAACTTGTTAATTTAAAAAATCACACATAGTTTTTCCTTTAGACTGTTATGCAGAATGCAAAGCTCTGAGATGAGCACTTAAAGGTAAGTATTCTTTTTACAACAATGTATGTTTCACTGTTTAAAGAGACCTAGCCTATTCTCTCTATAATATTATATCTTTGGTTTGAATTTAATCTCTTAAAATTTAAGCATTTATATAATGTGATTTTAAGCTAACCATTATTAAAAAATTGATGATCAAGCACATGTTATTTTAAAGGACACAAAAAAAAAAATCACACTGCATATGACAAAATTACAATTAATAGGATTATCCAAATAGAATTTCAGACAGACTGCACATAATTTTTTTCAAGACTATTGATTCAAACATTAAAGCAAACATTCATCTTACAGTTTCTTATGTGTCACACTTTCAGCTCCATCCAGTTATTCAGTAAAAAGCAATTATTACATCATTAAAACAGCAAACATAAAAAAATATACCTGAATGCAGAATATTTGATAAGATTTGAGCTGTCTTCAATGTTCCATTGGTTTGCACTGATTTGAGAGCTAGTCTAACATTCAGAATGCCAGTAACAGTGAATAAGCCTAATGCATTACGTAAATGTAAGCTGATTAAGTCCTTGATCCTGAAGCCACCTCTTTTTTCCCCTCCCCCTCTGATTTAAAAGTTGGCACAATTGAAAAAAAATATCTTAGTTTTATACACTTTCAAGGCCTACTTTGCACCATTTCTGGCATAAAACTCACCACAAGTTACATTAATATAAACCCTTCAGGCTTTAGTCTTGTGTTTTAATAGTTTCCTAAACTTGGTAAAAGTCCATTTTGAAGTGACCAGTTCCCTAATAAAACTTTAACATTGTGGCAAAGCTTTTTTTTTTTTTTTTTAATAGATACTGAATGGTCCAAGGTATCAGTTTTATTAAAGGTCTGAGCTTTACCCATAAAACTTTAGAGCAACGTGAACTAAATAAAAAGCCAGGCTATCATACGCTTTAGTGCTGCTAAAAAGTGAGATTGTAAGTATAATGCACATGCCATATCTGATTTCCAAAGATGTTATGTCTCAAACGAAGGAATGGAGAAATAGCCAGCGGAGGTCATGAAAGAGTTACATTCCCCTAGAACATTATAACACTATGATCTCACTATATTGTCAATATGACAATGGATGCAGGATAAATGGATCCGCTCAGCAGAGGGTATCAGCTAGGGTTCTCTATAGAAAAGGAACGTAGAACGCAATACATGATTAACTGCTTTGAATAGGGAAGAAAATTCCTTCCACTAGACCCACATGCCATACACAAAACAAGCTGCTAAGAGCTGCAAACTAAACAATTTTGTTGTTGCACTGTTTTTATGTGTGCGACTGTTAGATGCCAGTTATCAGGCAATATACAAACATAGAATTGTTTAGCCTGCACAATTATTAACATTTTAGTTTTTTTTTTCTTTAAGACATCTCAGCTTGAAAACCTGATTTTTTTGCTTTTAAACTTTTTTAGGCATTATTTTACCCTGAGAAAGAGCCCTAGATGTACTTGGAAATTGACAGTGCTTCATAGAGGCAATATAACAATGAATTAGTGATCCTCAAATCTTTATATTGAGATTTAAAAGTGTTTAAAAATAGTCAACTATAGGTACAGTGCCTCAGTAAAGGCAGGAGAACGGCTCTGAGCAAATGAGAGCAGAATATGCTCTGTAGAGCCTTCATTATTATTGAGAATGAGAAGAGAGACAGGAAAGTAAAGTAAGTTTTATTACAGGAGTAGAGGTTTTTAAGCCATGGTAATTCCAAAAGAGATGTACTACATTTTATTTGTAATAGAGGATGTTCTAACCAGGATTCACTAAATGCCACTGAACAGGTCGCCTATGGTATGTAATATCTATTTTAAACTAGAAATCTAGACATATTTTAGTAAAAAACCAAAACACAAACAAACAAAACCACCAAAAACCAAACCAACAAACAAAAAACAGGTACAGAAATTAACAAAGGGCATTCAAAAAAAAAAAAAAAAAAAAAGTATGAAGAGGTGACTCTGAGGGGTATGCACCCTCTTCTACGCGCATCTGAAAACATCGCAATCCACGGATACATTCTTATGTATTAACATGGCTATGTCATAAATCAGTACCAGTGAGATAAATCAAACAAGAAAATACTAGTATGAAAGAATAATTCAGCTGGGTTTTTTTTTTCTTTCTTTCACTCAGGATGAATAAGCCAGAGGAAGACAGATAAGAAAATGCAGTAATTAATAAGACTCCGGGGGCTTCTCACATCACACAAGTGACTTACTTCCTAGACAGAAAATTTAGAATAGTTCATGAAAGCCATATTCTCCCATTCACCTTACAACAAAAACAAACAAAACAAAACAGACCAAGATCTCTATATTTTCCACCAGTTCTCACCACAATGTATCTTAAAAACCAGTAATTTCAAACACATCAAATATTTAAGTGGAATTGAGCCAAAACCTGCATGAATGATTACATACCCCATTCTCTGTACGCTTCTCCATAGGTATATTTATGCCATTTCTTTGATTTTGGGCTTGACGTCCACCTAAAAGTAAAGCATCACCCTTAGTGCAAAGTTCAGTTCTCAACACAAATGGTTTTCACTCCTGAAATCTATTCTTTTCAGAACTTTCATATAAAACTTTTACCTGTGAATTTTTATTCTGCTAGTACCAACTCTTTTTTATTAAGCTGTTCTTTGTAAGCAGTGGAATCAGCAGAAATAAAGCATTTAATTCACAGACTTCCACTGTAAAATGTACAGCTCTGCTTTTCTGACTTCTGTTTAGGCAATGATGTCATGAAAGGGAACGTACCAGAAACCTCAGCTCAAAGCAGTTAAGGACTCAGCCAAGATTTGAAATTCAATTGTTAAAAGTAGACAGATTAGTTGAATGAGTAACGATAATCTGAGCATGCAAATACACATCTCACTTCAAGATACCTTTCCTATCCTCCAGACAGTCTGACAGCCATTAATATATAATGCACTGCCTCAAGTCTTTTTATAAATTAAGTCTATACTAGTCAGATCAGACAACTGAAATCCTTCTATTTAAGTCTTTTAAGAAAGCCCCACTTCATCCAGCACTTTTTTTATACAACACTTTTCCTGCAGAACCAAGCAGATGAGTGATTTTTCAAGGTGTGAATTATTGCCACTACAAAAATATATCTACATGAAGTTCTGAGAAAGCAAAGCCACTGAGACTGCTGCCAATGATGTCTGTAAATTAGATTTTAATTTCTAAAGAAGTCAAAGTACTTTACTGATTCTTTTCTGCGGGCAACTGAAAGAGAACAGCAGTCAAAAAGAACAATCCTACCTTCTCAAGATACAGGGACTTTATCTCAACAAGAAAAAAAAATGCATTAAGCCTGTAATACCCATCAACATTTCTGGATCAGAATTAAGCAGAACAGAAACCAATTTTACTACAAAAACATTGCTCAACAGACTCAAAGAAATTATCCTAAAGAAGGGAATTTAAGAATGGCAATATATGTTCCACTGAGAAAGGTTCAAAATGGTTTTGGTATAGGGAAGTTGCATTACGCATACATCTACTGAAGTTCCCTGAAAAAACTGATATTCAAACTCACTTGAGAAAATTTTAAAATATGATTAAGTTACAACACTACAGGCTAAATGTACTTACTCTGTTCATTACTTTCAGCTGGTGACTCCTCATGACGAAGAAAAAATTTCACTTCTTCTCTGCGGGGACCCCATTTCTGTAGGTGGTCATACATCATGTGATCAAAGGGTATGGGGCGTTCTAAAAGTAAAAGATCAAAAGACTTCTTACAAAGATTTTAAATTAAGCAAAGTTTCATACAACTCTCATGAAGAATCAGAATGTCCTTCTTGGTAGCAATTCAACCTATCTGATACATTATGTATTGTGCAAAGAGAAAAGCACCAACACTCAACAGCTGCATTGTTTTAAAAGCTAGACAGTTACTATAACATGGCTCACTGCTTAACAGCAGTACATAACCAGTTTCCAAAACCATAAAAGGAATTGCAGTGTTTAGAAACCCTAATTTAGGAATTCTTCATCACAGTCTTTTTCACAACGCTGATCTTCGCACCTTTGCTCTCCATCACCACCAGAGGGATATTTTGTTCCATTATTAAAATGATTAACTCAATTTGAACCTCCAGGTTTCCACTCAGACTAAAAACCTTATCATTATACTGACATTTCACCTCCTAAGAACTTGAGCAGGTGTTCCCAACTCCAATACACTATGCCAGACATTAACGTCCAGTATATGTGGAATTACTGGCAAATCTTTGAACAAATAAAGGCCAAGTTCTATGCAGCAGTCAGTCTTTTTGTTTTTCTCCAAAGAAATGTAAAATATTCTCATAGTGGAGTTATTTCTTCCGAATTGATCAAATACACTATTACTAGGAGGCCACACGCTATATATTTAGGATTTGAAAATGAAAAAAATTCCAGAAAAAAAAAAAAAGCAGCTAAGTTTCCCCTGTTTCCATAATTATACTTGCATTTACTTTCAAAGTTTTAGGGTAAGAAAACGTCCCCTTTAAGATCTAATACTAAGCATAGAGTTAGACGATACCTTCTAATCAGAATAAAATTATACTAGAAGACATTTAATTAGCTTTCCTACATGCAGCACCATGTCAAACCAATATTACTACAGGAGATCAGGCCTGGCTGGAAACCAAAAGGTGGAGTTTGCATTCTTCATTGTTAAAAGCAAAATGTTCTCTGCTCCAAAAGCCAAACCACAGTGTCTCCTACCAGGCAGAGCACCACTGACAACTTGTTATTCATTTCATACTTAGCCTTTTTGACATGAGAAGACAAAATGATTTGAAGATATAACAGGTATCTTGGAGAAAGCTTGGGAAAGCCACATTGCAAATATACCTTTTTATAATGAAAGTTACCTAAATTTATGTGTATTATGAACTACATAAATGTATACATGCCTTGATACTCTTGGGATATTCATCATATTTAAGAAACAATACAACTTCATGGCTTGATTCACAAGTGTCTTGTCAGACTCTGTGACTTCAAGTAGGTATAATGATTTGCACAAATTCACCACACTCAATCTAGCTGCTTTCAGTGGGGAAGGGTCATTTAAACCTCATGCTAGTTATATTCATCAGCTGACTGGTTATTCATCTTCCTAACACACCACCCTGCCCCCCCCCCCCCCCCCAAGAGCCCCCACAACACCTGGATTTAAAAAGATAAACTATCAAGTTTATCCTTGCATTTCGTTGTTCCTCTCTCAAGTAGACTCCAAGAGCCACTGTCAATAGTGTTTACGCACACATGAACAAGGTCAGGGCCTTATTATAACTCAGTTCTTGAAAAGGAATTTGTAAAAACATGATTTTCAGGTTTTTCAACTCCTAAAGTAAAGTAAGATTTCAAGTGCTTTGAAGCATATCCACTAAGACTTCAGCATAAGTCTTCTAAAGATCAGAGTGTAAAAGTTTTTAAATGGTTTAGTTCAGAGACCCAGAAGATAATCTTGAGGAATCTTTCCCGAACAGAAAAATTTCTAACTAAACCTAGCAAAACCTAAAGCTTAATAAAAAGGTACCAAGAAACTGGATGTCTGAACAGGGTTGGGCTAAATCTGGAATGGGGAGGAGTGGCTGCAGCATTGCTCCTGGTTAGGCTGGAGTGCCATTAAAAGGCCCTGATCCCAGGAGCAATTAAAAATAAAAGGTTTCATTTACATAATGTACCTTGAAGAATCAAGGCTAATATTTTTCAGACATAACCATGGAGAGAAATGGGAAAGACATGTTCAACTACTTTTGCGATTTTTCCACAAAGAAAAAACAAACAAACAACAAACAACCAACTTTGGGATATGCTGCCCTAAATTAGACAGAAAATAGGTCAAAATAATATCAACATCATCACCACTTAAGAAAGTGAAGCAGCATGAATTATCCTGCACAACTTAGCTACATGAAACAAATTCAGAGAAGAAAGAGAAAGAAGATATGGACATTAACACTCAACACAAGACATGATGAGAATTGAAGTCTCTATCCCTTCCTTCAGTTAAAATACTCTGAGTCTAGAAAAATTGCAGAAAAAGCACGATCTTATATTTGCTGTAAATTAGGATAGCACAGAGATATTTTCTGGAAATACCTGATCTTTAAGAATGAAAATCAAAACCAAAACAACCAACCTGCAGTTAAACTTTATAACAGCTGTTATAGTTTCAGACACATTTGTCAGTAATTGTTTCACAATACTATTTCAAACTTCCATTTTATTAAGTTTATAGGAGAATGAAGAAAAGGTGAAGTAGGAGAAAGGGTGTAGAGTAACAATAAACAGGCTGGATCCCTGTACATTAACACCACATCAAAAACAATTATCTAGAGAATGTTTTCATTAATAACTAAGTGGAAGACCATCATATGCATATATCCATCATTATTTGCAAAAACTGCTTTAGATTTTAAGTTGGATGAAAATTCTGGAAGACTTTTGAGATCCGAGCTAGACTCCTTTCCTTTCAAGTACAAAGTTTTGAGGATGGGCTAGTTTTAAGTATTCTGAAATGTCTGAAGCACCCTGAAAGACCAGAACACAGACACTGAATCAATGCTCTGGAAGAGAATTGCAAAAAAAAAATAAAAATAATCTTTCTGTTAGAACTCTATGTCCACTATTTAAAACAAAGTTTCACTACTTCAGAAGCCCTTCTAATCCTGATTACAAGTATCCTGCTGTTTGTAATAAATGCATTTATGCCTGCTGTACATGAAACCACAATACTGAGTAATGGATTATCTCCCTAGTACAGGAGTTCACTGCAAGATCAGAAATGAGTCTTTTCCCCCTCAGGTTGGCAGAAATACACTTGTAGTAAATAACTCTCTCTTTCAGAGTCACTTGTCTCTATGTTACCACTAAATTGAGGAAGATCAATTAATACCAATTGCTGAAGGGCATTCCACATGTAAATTAAGTGAATAATTAAGTACTTGGTGGATTTAAAAGGTTGAAATCCATTCTCTCTTGAACACAAAAGCTCCTAGCATCACACCTGTCTTTCCTCCTTACCAACTGTTATTTGCAAAACTTGGGGAATGAAGAAGAACATTCTATGTTTTTTTTCCTGTAGCAGCAAATCCACACAAACAGATGAAGCTTCAAGCTGACAAAGCACAACGTACTGATATGTCAGACACAGAGACTTTTTCAACAATTACTCATCTCAAGGAACTAGAAAGAAGGAGGAACACAGAATGAAATAAAAAAAATGAAACACAAATCATAGAATCATAGATTAGTTGGGGTTGGAAAGGACCTTAAGATCATCTAGCTCCAACCCCCCTGCCATGGGCAGGGACACCTCCCACTAAACCATAGAATCATAGAATCATAGAATAGTTAAGGTTGGAAAGGACCTGAAGATCATCTAGTTCCAACCCCCCTGCCAGGGGCAGGGACACCTCACACTAAACCATGCCACCCAAGGCTATGTCCAGTTCAGCCTTGAACACCGCCAGCAATGGAGCATTCACAACTTCGCTGGGCAAACCATTCCAGTGCCTCACCACCCTTACAGTAAAGAATTTCTTCCTCATATCCAATCTAAACTTCCCCTGTTTGAGTTTGAAACCATTACCCCTTGTCCTCTCACTATAGTTCCTCATGATGTTTATGTCATGCAGCTCTAACAAGAATCAGATTCTTAACTCTAATACAGACAATATCTGAACTATTTTGCAACTCTTGGGAAGCTCCTCAGCCATTTCTTTGTCACACAAAAAAGCACAGAGGAAAGCTAACATAATAGAAAAATATGTTTTTCAGCAGCTAAATTATTGAAATCCTCCTCTGAATGCTAGAAATCTTACATAATTTTTGAAGTCAAACTTTCATGGCTTTAACAACATTCTTCTTGAAGACAAATCGTCTCTGCCACCCTCTAAAAATAAAATTAAGTATTTCTTACTCAGAAGAGAAAGATTGTTAGAAGAGACAGTATTTTGTTAGATTGATAGAGTTTAGGAAATTGACAAGCTTCTGGGCACCCAAACTGGGTTTTGTACCTGATAATAAAACTACAATATACAAGCCCTGCTCCTCTGAATTTGAGTTGACATGTATTATTCAGTGGGGCTACCTAGAAGAGGCTGCAGCTACCTATAGCATGGAGGAATTAAGCACATTCACAAGAGGACAGATACGACAGTGCTCTCTTAGTGAGACCTATGATTAAGTCATCTGTGCACCATAAAGAAACTACCAACAAAAAAGACCACTTATGATGTATGACAAAAGCTAATGTGTTTATTCAACCCATGATTTTCTGTATTAACGTCTAGTTTCAATTTTACTTTCAAAAATGTCCCCTGAAAAACATTTGTAGCCCTCTCTTGAGGATAAGGGTTGAGAGGTCAGAGACAGCGTTAATAGAAGAGGAAAAAACCCCACACTTTCACTGCCACAACATGCCACAATTCCATTGCAAATTGCTTTACACTTCCCACTCAGAAACATAGCTTAATTTTTTTCTTGTTGTATCTGTTGCATTTAACTGTTTAGACATGTTTTCTACATCACATTTCTGCTCCAGGCAAAACTATTTTTAAAAATTTCAGGGGAAAGAGTTCAATTCAGCTCTCAGCAGCAGCTGAGGGAAAAGTTATCATATTTTAAAAATCTAAAAAAAAAAAAAAAAAAAAAAAATCAGGTTGCTTCACTGAGAAATTTATATACCCCACATTTTGGGGCAATAAGTTGAGGCCACCAACACACAGGAGAGTTTTAACTGTATCCTACATTTAAGACCAACAAACAAAATGCTTGTGTGCTTGCGCTGGAATTCCTGTCAGAGAGATTTAAAATCAATGTGCAGAATATCTTTTTTGCTGGCAGTACAGGCCTGTCAGAGATCCAGAAACACATGCAAGTGTTTAATCTTTTTCTGTCATTCTCTCTAGTCTTTTCTGTTCCACATTTTCAATGGAATAGATCTATGTAGTTATGACCTCGGGTATTTAGCAAGTGAAGTTAGATTTGTGAAAGCACCTACGTGCAAGTTTTCAGAGCAACTTGGAGCCACAAAGACATTCTGGAAAAACTGACAAACCCATTCAATATGTAGAAGATTTGGGCAGGACTCTGCTCCTGAATGGAGGTATTTGCACATAGATGTCTACTTCAGAAAACTGGGCGAGGTCCAACGCTCAAAATGGAATAGATAACAACTAGCTGAAATCAGTGACCTCCATGTTCTACTCACAGTACTATCTAGATCTCCACTGACTATAATGGGACCAAAGATGCATAATTCACACGGTAGATACCCAAAATTTAGTCTTAGTCTCTCCATCACAACTTCCTGAAGAAGTTTTATCTCACATTTCCTAGAAACTTCTAGCTTTATGTATCTAACACTTTGAGATATATTACATCCACAAATATACATTCTCCATTGTAGAAGTTATTATAGAAATCATGTGCTTGCATTTGCCAGAGTTGCATGGTCTAAGTGTCCCACAAAGATGCTGTGGATCACTTTTCTGGTTTCCAGTAATCCTTTGAAGCTAGCTGACAACATTGGCTATATTTTTTAAAAAGTACATCCTCAAAGTATTGTGAAAGCAGAAGAACAAACAATACCATACATGTACACTTTCACAGAGAAGTGACTGGAAATATTAGGGATATTTGAGTTCCCATCCAGTTAAGAAATGGCTTCCTGAGGAATCCCTTCCCTTTACAAAGTCTTAAAACAGTTTAGAAAACAAGAATAGTTTCCCCAGGAGGAAAATATTCTAGATTGCTAATTCTTAAACGCTCCAAAGGCATATGAATAATGCCCATTTTGTCTGTTTGACAAAAAAAACCTGACCAAAATAAAACCCCTCTATGTAAAATTTAAGAATCCAGTATCAAGTTATGACTTCCTTAGTCTTCATATAAAAAAAAGATAACAAACAGCTTAAGCAGAGGTGACCCTAGTAACTTCAGTGATAAGAACCTGCCTAAATGTTATCCTCAGCCATCCACTGATTCTACTCCCATCCATACACTGATATACTATAACCTGGAGGTTGTACTACATATGCACTTGCAAGAATCCATCTAGGAATAGAATACATAATAGGGCTGTTTTGATGCACTCCTGGAAAGACCTGCTCATCTCATTATTCCATAACACAAACAGGATATGGGCACTACTACCTGCCCCAAGGAAGGTTATCAAATATTTGAGAGGAAATGTTCACAAAGAAACGGGAGATACTTTGTCCAGTTCTGGCACAATTCTGTCTGCAGAACATCTGCTGTTCATGACACAGAAGGAATAAAAATCTATACCTAATTCATAAATTTCAGGTTGCGTTCACATGCCTAAGTGAGGAAACAGGACTCAAAAGCATGCAGGTGGTAATCTGCATCCACTGACTGTAAGAGAAGATCACTGACCTTCTGTATTGTCATTTAAACACCCTCCACTTGATATATGCTGCATGCCTATTTGAAATAAATGGCTTCTAGAAGTGAAAATACACACACACCCCCTTTTTTTTTTTTCAAGATAGGGATACTGTATACTTCGTTTACGTAATTTCAAAAACTGAAATACAGACACCAATGTATCTTACGCATGCATTTCATCAAATATTCCATCTGAGAAGAAAAAAAAAAAGTAAGTCAAGATTTGCATTAATCTCTACAGATACTGAATTACCATGCTTTGCATCAAAGTTTGCTAGAAAAAAAAAGTATCATTTGAAATCATTAACATTGAAAGTCAGTCTTACCTTTTTTATAATTGGTACATATATTTAAATCAGTTTCCACTGAACATTTTACTCACCATTTCCACGCCACACTTCAGCCAGATGGCAGCTTCCTTCTCCAGGCTCTTTGCAGAACTCTACTACATCGCGACAGGTTGTTTCTGGTGTAATTGGAACTTCTGTCAAAATCTGTTCATTGTTGCTCAGAAACACAGTTAATATCATCTGAAAGAAAAAAAAAGTAGCAGAATATTAAAGAAAGAAAAAAAAAGGCAAGAATAAGATTATGGCTAAGATTCATAATCCCCCTGTAAATGCTGATGTATGCTTATGGTTGGTTGCCACAGTCCATCAAAGTAGTTTTCAGTTTCTTGTAACTTTGCCAAAGCTTTACTCCTTCGTGTTGAATTTTTTTGACAGTGCATTGAATTGACTTTTTTTTTTTAATTATTTTTGGGGGGGGGATTTTTTTTTTTTTTTTTTTTTTAAAGGCTTCAGTTGAAATGGCTTAGTTCTGTCTGAAAATATGCCTGGGACAGAAGGAACACGTTTTGGTTATGTTAGATGCTTGAAATTATAGCATTTCAGTGTTGCAAATGAATTCATACTTCAGCAAAATAACCTGAAGGTGGCAACCATGTGCATGATGGATGGCACTTGCAATTTGTCTGAAGATATAGTTACATTTGGTTGAATTGTAAACCTTTGGTTAAATGGTAAGCCTCAGAGTTTTAAAGAAAAATAGGGGGAGGAAAAAAGTCACATTTTTTCAAGTCGTATTTTTTCAAAATACTTGCTAGAGCTAAAAACCTCTGAAAAGTCAGTTCTATCTGTACTCCTTTGGCTCCACCCCCTGAGCTTGCTCTGTTGATCAGATGTAGATGCAACCTCACCCTAGTGGTACTAACTGCTCTCTTCACTCAAAGTTACATCAAAAGACTTTTTCCTCTAGTAACTGCTCCCAGCCATTCCAGCTGGAAAGTAGCCACAAAACAGAATATAACTTTTCTTCCCCTCCCCCCACTCTTCACAACATTCATGATGCCTCGACATCAAGGAAAACAGAAATAAAGAAAAGTGGGGTGAAATCTATAAAGGAAAAAGCCTAGCAATATGGGTTAACATAAACTTCTGTTCCAATTCCTTGCTGCACCTTAAATACATGTCTGCACAAACATGTACCCAGAAATACTCCCATCCCTCTTCATGTTAGCAGGTGTAACTTGCCATGAAGTGAAACACTCAAAAATTGTTTACATTAACTTAACCCACCTCACCCACCTGGTGCCTACATATTATGATATGATCATTAATAATATGCTCATTTGCTACATTTCCCTTATTATTAAGGTCCATCGCCTTATGCAATATTCTCCATTTATTTTTTCTGTAGGCCCTCATGTATTTTACTTCAAATGCTGGAAGTGTATAGTTAACACCTGAGGGGGCTCATTAAAAGGAAAAGATAAAAAACTTTCTACCAAGAAACAAACTCCTAATACAATGGTGCTAAAGTGATTTATTTTTTTCCTGTGTTGAGGACCAAGAAACACTGTATTCAAAGACAAGTATTCCTACATTACACTGAAGCCTCTGAAAGACACCACACCCTAAGCACCTGCTTAAAATTAAACAGGTGCTTTTAATACTCTGCACTTTAATTTCCCATCTCCAGTTAAAATACTTTTCTGTAAACTAAGATATGGAACAGAGATAATGTGATGTTTAAAAAGACAAAGATACCACAATAATATATGTCCCTACAGAATGCGACAAAATTCTGTCTGCAAAGAAAGTTCTTTCAGATCTTTCCAGTAAATAAAACGTGGCATCACATGCTGAGTCACAAAGATTAAACCTGATTATTTTAAAGCTCTTCATTAAATGCGCACTCTCCACTTAAGCAGAGCTGTGCTTCAATTTGCATAGGCAATTCTTAAAAACATTCATAATACTTTTATCTGTGGGACATATACATGGACCAAACGAGATTTGCATTAGTAACAGCTAGATACTGGGCAAGAGCAGTCAATAGGATTCCAAATTCCAAGGACAAATTCCAAGAAAGCCCAGGTTTCAAGCTCTCAGCCTCCTCGTCAGTCCTCCAGGCTATTTTATTCTGTGCCTCTATTCTCCCTCAGCCTGTCAAGTTTGTATCCTGATGTTTTCAAGTAACTACACTTTAACATAAGAAGTGATCATCCAGGGCTTTGTGTATGCTAAAATTCACCTCCAAGTTTCTCTAATAGAAGAGAAACTTCCATTAAAGGAAGCTATAGAAAAGCTGTGGTACAAGATAGAAGGAACTATAGAATGCAGCCACAGATAGCAACAAAAGTGCCTGTAACCACGTACTATAAAGCAGCTCACAATGTTATTTTTCCCTCGTAGAAGATTCAGATGTAATTTGAGTATTCAGAGGCTGTGGACTCTTTTCCAGAATAAGTATCTGATGTGGAATCTAATAGTGCAATTTGACCGTATATTTAAGAAGAGTCATATATGAACACAAAACAATAGGCTTCAGAAGAGGTCATCTGCTGCAGCCTCTTGGCCTCAGGCAGGACCACCTATGCCTATATTATTCTGCAGAGATGCTTGTTTACCCTGTTCTGAAAAGCCTTTCATGATGGAAATGCCACTATTTCCCTGAACCATCCACTCCAGAAATCCAGGATTCCTGTTGCAATGAGAATTTTCTTAAAGTCTAGCCAGAGCTTTCCTTGCCACTACTTAAATCCACTAGTTCTCCTAGCCACAGGGATGATAGAAAATCCTTCTCCACACCTTTTTTTCTTTTTCCTCTGCAGTTAAATTCAAGGAACATATAAAAAGTAAATAAAGTCCAATTGAACACCATCAATTTGACAGTTATTAATGCCAGTGTTATAAGTAGTTTCCCTATAACACGTGATAGTAATTTCAAAATAAACCCCAAGTTTCCCCAACATTATGAGAACACCAAGAGACCCTGGCTTTATGTAAGTCATGATATGATGCATACTGCTTTTGTGTCATTTGCCTGAAAGACGTGTTATCTTATCATGAAAGGATAAATACAATGGCTTACCATCATGTGGTTTTACACGGTTTTGATTTTTTTTTTTTATTGCTGTAAAGGCAACACTGGCCCAGAGAACTTGTTTCATGTATTCCAGATTATCTGCCTGCATCTGCAGACAGGCTAAAAATGAAAGAAAAACCTTGGAGGTATGAATTATCCCACAGATTTCTGTAAATTCTCCATAAATTCAGACCTCAACCACTATATAAACTCAACAGCCCCCTTTGCAACACCAGGCCAAAATTTGCTGTATCTCCAACACACTGATTGATTGTCTCAGCTTAGAGTACATTAGAAGTACTGCCTCCTACAAGGCTGGATGTCACTCACAGTATCATCTACTAGACAGCCCAGGGAAAGGTATCTCCCTAATGAGAAAGCAAGGTGCTATAGCCCGCTATTGGCATACTACTCCTCAAGCAAATTTGGTTAAGTAAGGATTTATTTTTACTGGGTTGTCCGAGTAATACCAAAGGAACCGAAATACTGTGCTGCATGTCCTGAAACATACAGAAGCAGACTCAAAATATTTAACATTATTAATATATTTAAATATTAATTAGATTTTCAAGTTAGTGTAGTAGCTGTCCCTGTTTGTGGTGGGAATGAATAAGAATCAGAGGTATTTCATAGAGATAAAATACAAAGAAGCATTGATGGAGCCCAGTAATTTGCTCCGGAAGAATAAGAGGGAAGCATGCATACGAAATACATAGCACATCCACTGAAGTAAATGAGCTTTATGAAACATTCTCAGCCAAAGATTAAGACACAGGAGAACTGGTAATTTAAAACAATTAATCAAAGGATTTAATTCCTAAATAGCATCAACTATATAAAAACCATTGTGTCAAATGAGATCATAACCATTGCAGCATTTCTTTGATAATCTCTCAATTCAATCATTCAACATTTTTAATAACTGGCCACAATGTCACACAACAGAATCAATCTGACATTCATGAGTGTCATGGTTTAAGCCCAGTCGACAACTCAGCCGCACAGCCGCTCGCTCACTTGGCACCCCTTCCTTCCCCTGGCTCCCAGAGGGATGGGGAGGAGAATTGAAAGAATTCAACTCCCACGAGGTGAGATAAGAACATTCCAGTAACTCAGGTATAACACAAACCACTGCTGCTACCACCAATAATAATAATGATAAGGGAAATAACAAGGGAAGAGAATACAACTGCTCACCACCCGCTGACCAATACCCAACCTGATCCCACCAGTGATCTAACCCTTCCGGGTAACTGCCCCCAGTTTATATAGTGGGCATGACGTGCTGTGGCATGGAATACCTCTTTGGTTAGTTTGGGTCAGGCGTCCTGTCTCTGCTTCCTCACGGCTCCCCCTCCTCCCTGGCAGAGCATGAGACTCAGAAAGTCCTCGGTCAGTGTAAACATTACAGAGCAGCAACTAAAAACCACTGGTGTTATCAGTGCTGTTCCCAGGCTGAAAGTCAAGAACACAGCACTGCACCAGCTACCAAGAAGGAGAAAAATGACTGCTGCTGCTGAACCCAGGACAATGAGCAAGTCACCTCAGGTCTTCTATATCATGTATTTTCTCACAGTGAAACACCAAGCTCCAAATTATAGACTTTCCTCCTCCTCCTCCTCAACCCACACATGTTGTCTGTTACTCTCCTCTACTGCTCCTGCTACCAAACCAATGGCTTTACTCCAACTTTTATAAATTCTCATCTTTTTTTACTCTTCTTTTTAACCTCCTTGCAAACTCTAGTATATCCCTTCACAGTTCAGGTCTTTTCCATGTGAGGTAAGCTGTATCAGACATCACAACCTGCCTTCAAAACTACTTTGTCATCTCACTCCTCAGCTTAGAGATGACCTCTTCCCAGGAGAGCCTCAGAATCAGCAGAGCCTAAATCTCTGTCCAAGAGATGCTTGGACTGAGAAGTCCAGTAGTTGCACATCTTAGAATGTTGTCTCCTCTTTCTCCATTCCTGACCCAGGTCTCCTCTTTCAACCACACTTTCTGTGTTATTTAAAGAACACAATCATCCCTGCAGTTTCTTGAGGAGGCAGAAAAGAGGGATCCATCTATAAGATCTTTACCCTTACTTATTATACCATTTCTTTTTCCAGCTGGATAACGTCACCTACAAAAATTTCAGCAGGTGCCATCCACAGAGATGACATAATTTTTATCTTTCTGGCCCTGATCTCTTGCTAAGGAAGCTAAAATGCTGACAATCTTCAGTCAACTCTTGTGAACACCTACCTATCAATTCAAGTTACATATGGCTGTAACATTTAGTCCTTAGCCACGTTTCTCCAACGGCTCCCTACATTTCATATTCATAACAACACACAGGTACCTATCGCTGTGAGCTGTAATACAGACATCTTTGACACCAAGCATTTTCTGTCTTGAGTCTCAAATCTATCTCCAGTTTTCCTGTACAATTTATAAAAATATATAGGTTTTTTTCCTATCAACTATCAGCTACTGTTCTCAGAGTCTGAAAACTTGCCTATAAGTTTCCCACTTTTTCACTGGTGTGCCTTTTTTACTCATGATGCTTGTAACAGCAAAAAACATTCTTCATACCTATGGCTTTGACCACATCGCCTTTCTGTGTCAGTCCTGATAAGCATAATTTACTGCTCTTCACTTCCCCATTGTGAAGTGGAATCTTCTTCCCTATAACTTTTCAAACCGTATCAAGAAATTGATGCTGAATCAGTCCTTTACACCAGTTTCCTCTCTCCTTGTGCTGAATAGGTGGTTTTATGCTTTCTTCTATGTTGTTCATCATGTCCTATATGCACTTGCAAAGCAACCTCATTATTTTCCTTGAAGACCATCACTTGCTTTTCAGGCTACAAAACACATTGAGCACAAGTCAATATGCTGAGAAGTGCTGCCAGTCAGGCTCATAAATATTGCTTTCTCCACTTAGAATTCTCTGTCCGGTTCATCTCTTATTTCTCTGCAAACCAAGGTTCCAAGAGCTGTGCAACAGAGACACATCCTATCTTGTCAACCACAGCATATATCCCACAAGGCCACAAATCAATGCTTTACACACTATTATACAGAAACAAATAACCCTTAAAATGAGTCTGATGTCCTTTGTTCTGGACAAATTTGTTCAGGCTGTCCTAAAAACCAACTTGTCTTCCCTACTTGAGTTTTACAACTTCATTTGCACTCTTCTAGTACAATGCAAGTACTTGTGATTGGAATAAAAACTAAACCAGCACCACAAAACCAGATGGCAGCTGATGCAGCACATTGTTTCTTAATAAGAAATAGCCTAAAAAGTTAAAACTCCAACCACTGAAGTTTTTTCCTCACTATTTTTCTACAGTCTTAGCAAAGAAGCAAGCCTTTTGATCTTCAGCTAATATCCCCAATTAAAAAGAACAGGTATACATTTAATTACATCCTCTTTAACAACAGTTTTCATGAAGACAAGAAATATATCTTACTCAACTACTAACTTATGCTACCAAGACCTGAAACACTGGTGGCTTGAATACAAATAAACTGTACACCCACACTTCCACTGCCTTATGCCCACGTTAATTTACTAGCTCAGACAGCTGATACAACAAATATTGTAAATACAATAACACAGTCCATATAAATACATATCTCCTGAAATCCTACTTGCAGGAAAGTGAATTTTTAGCCCACCAGAAAGCAATCAAATACTATTTCAGGACATGCTGAAAGATTAGAATTTACAACAAGCCCAAGATTATTTTCTTATAGTCATATATTCAATGAGAAAGAGAGAAGTAGCGAGTTCTGGTGATGAAAATGGGAAATTACTCAGCTGGCTTTCTACTTTACATGTAACTGGTTCTTAACACACGCTTCCACTCAAAACCAGGGTTCCTGGCAGAAGTGGATCAGACGATCATTACTTTTCCTGCATGTAACCTGTGTCATGTCCACAACAGTAAAGCAATTTAGAAATCACATCTATGAAAGATTAGAAGATCATTCAAGTAGTGAACAAAAAGGGAAAAAAAAAAAAAACAACCAACCATACCCTAAGAAAATTACAACCATTAATATTTCCCTTTGTGCTATCCATTTCTCTTGTTACCCAAATCTAGATACAGGAATGCCTACCTGATATTAAAGATACAATGCATAATCTTCTTGTGTTAATAATTTTTGCCAATTCAAGAATTATCAAGCATATGATTATGAGTTAAGAATATACTGGGTGTTTAATACGGCTAAATTCACACACTGCTGTTTAGTCTTCTTAGATCTTCCCTTCAATTTTTTTGGTTGCGGATTGTTGTTTTTTTAAACCAACCCAGAAATTTCATTGTGTAAAGAATGCGTTAAGATCTTTTATAGTAAGAATATAATTATATATAAGAATATAATGTATATTATATATAATTAATATATTATAATATATTATATATATATTAAAAAGGCCTCTTCCAGCAGTGATCAGACTTTTCAAATACATTAAATGTTTATTATTAAAAGGCTGGCACACAGTGAACTTACAGTACAAAACACATTTCTGAGAGAAATGCCAACTTCATTCCTTCTGCTTCACAGGAATTGGAAGGCATTATCTTCTCACCATGCATTTCTCCTTAACAAAGGGTTCCAAAACATCCACTCAATCTTCTGCTTTGACAATTCAGAGCACTTAATGGTGCCTACAACTCCAACATGAGAACAGCGAGCAAAGAAAAGACATCTTCAAAATAAATCTCTCTTGCACAGTAGAGATCTTAACATCTCTCAAGAAGTTTTAATAACTTTCATCCTTGATTTTGCCGACTTGAGAGTCCCAAAAACTTGCTGTATTTAAAATGCTACTATAATAGAGGGGTAACCAAGATGTTCAAAACCGTATCTTACTAAAATGTCAAAGTCCCATCAATCAAATACAAACCTCAGTTAAGACTGTTTTTCAGTTACTAGAAAAATTGCAAAATGAGACGCAGGCAAAATGTGAAGTAGTGAAAAATCAGCCCTTTGGTAACAAGACATACGGATATGCCCAACTCCACATGTAGAATGGCCAGAGAAAAAGCTACAAATTATCCATTATCTCATGCAAGTTTGTTTGCCTGGAATTCCTGCCATTATATAAATCAGCTACAGCTGTAGAAATTCTAGTTGCATATTTCTAGCACTAAAGCAGAATTGTAACTTTATTTGCAGTATGAACACCATCCTTTTTTAAGATTATATAGTTAATTAGGTGAAGCTTTAAGCAATTACATTTTAAAAAGTAACCAGACTATGGAATTATAACCACAAAACTATTTTAATTAAAGCAATGTAAAGATACATTCTTGACTCAAGTCATCAGTAGTTCTTTATATACTGCTGAGATTTCAGAACAAACAAGACCCAAATAAATCTCTGATGCTATATATAACTCCCAGGAAAACAGCAATAATATTAAACCATTTCATATTCCTGTATTGAAAATAAATATTTAAATTCTAATAAACAAGTTATTCACCATCATGCTTTGTTCCAATAATTATTTACCTTCAGATGAAGCCGTTATTCTTAAAAATAGATTTGTTGAGTAATTTCTTGCAATGTGTTTACGAGCTTTCTTTCAAATAAGAGCATCAAGACATAGAGCCATTTATTATCAATTACTGAGTTTTTCATCAGGAGATTTCTCTCATTTAGTATCTTTTCCCTTTATATGAGGTGAGAAATAACTGTGTTTAACTTCCATGTTTCTGAATACATTTCCTCACATCCAAGCTGTACAAACTTTGAGTTCAGGCCAAAATTTAGAGCTTAGTGATGCTTTTTGACATACAGTAAAATTCAAAAAGGCCGTGCGACCACAGACTTGAGTTTGCAGAGAATGCAAAAATGAGTGAAGTTTTCTGCCAGAATGCAGACTTGAGAAACCAATAGCATGTTTCCTAGTACACTTCCAAATTTGAAGCCAACTGCCTCCCTATGGTCTGCAAATGAATTCACAAAATTGGGAACAAGTCTCAGACACTAAAAATGTATAGCATTCAGCTATGGGCTACTAACAAACATTAAATCAGTACTTTTCACTGTTGATTGGCTTAAGACTTTATAAGGCTACTCTAAAATACAAACAACCTAATATTAGTCTTAGACAACATTTGCAATTTTGATCAAATCTGAAAATTTAATGTTGCTTAAATGTACTTAAACTATACTTTTCTCACAGAAGTATTTTTTGCATGAGCTTGTACACAAGTTGCTTTAATTGCTGGTCTGCAGGTTTTTTTAATATTTAACTCCTATTATAAAAATATAAAAGCACAGCATTAAAAGGAATCCTTAAACAGTATTTCCCTACATTTTTATAAGGCCTACACGTATACAATGGCTTAAAGAACTGATAAAAACCACAGATATTTCCTCTCAGGACTTTCAGCACTGTTGCCTCTGCCCTCCCCAGTAAGTGAGCTTTCATATGTGACAGCAGGTGTTCAACAGAATTCAGACTGTACCAAAATCCTACATCTCCTCGATATTCATTTGCTGAAGGGATATTTATGATGCTTTCTTGCTTTTTGTTACTGAAAGATAAAAAGCTACAGCATCAACTGTAAATGGAGAATATGAAGCCTCTTTCAGTAGCAGAGCTTTTTGAACAGCAGAGAAATAAGCCAACTTTTTTGCTAGAGGAAGGAAACAGCAGCTATCATCACATATTTAATATATTCAACTAAGCAAGATAGATCCACAGATTATTAAATGAAAGGTATTGTAGTAGTTAATTGAAAGACATCCAGAGCTTTAGGAAAACAATATCTAATGAAGACAATAGCAACCACAAGTTCACTTGTGTAAACAATACAAGTAACCCACCGACTCAAATGGGTATTCTACAAGCTGTGAGGAGCAAAATATGAATAGTGCTAAAAAAAATGTGACCTAACAAATGCTACATTTCTAGCATCTGTCTACAACAGAAGAGTGACATGATCATTTAGACATTATAATCCTAGATCAGATTTTAGACTCTGCTTTGTTATATCAGAAGTCACAGACAATCCACAGTACTAAACCACTGCCAGCTTTCCAGACGTTGTCTTTATAGAAGCCATTTGTTGTTTGTCACAACATCAGAATGCCTTCTTTTAGATTCAGATGGTTCTGTTAGAAGTACGAAGAAGCTGAGATTTGGATAAATTAATTTAAAAGATATGCAGTAAACTTTTGGCTACAGAAGGGAAAAGGGGGATAGCTGAAAAGGGAAAAGTTAAAAGAACAAAAGAGATTGCACTACTAACAAAACTATTAATTTAAACGGAAATCTGTCCAAGTGCAATATTTAACGGCATTAGCTAAAGCAACACAGCCTGAAGTTAGAAAAATCCATAAAACATGCCTCTTGTGATGTCTTCTAGTGGAAAATGTAATTTGGCACTTGCTACAGAATGAGTTCAACATCCCTGAATCGTATTATCTGTTGGCTTGATTCCTAAATTGCTACATCTGGAGAAACAGCAGGAGATCTTGTTGTTCTCCTTGATGCAAATAATTCTACCAAAGGACTGTCAAGACACGAGTTACTATGTACGAGTCTTTTAAACACAGGGATAATTCCAGGTACATTGACAAGCTCTTGCTGAGCACTTTACTCTGTTAGGCAACATACACTATAAATGGAGAGATTTTTATTCTTTCCAGAGCAAGGCTTTCAAATTTTGTTTTGTTCCACTGTTTAAAAGACTGCGGACTGTATGCTATCTTTTATCATATACATAACCGTTATTAAAAGGTGGAAGTTGGAAACTCTTATTGAAAGACTGACCAGTTGATGCTGAATTTCCTAACCCCCTTACAAGGTTCATGACAACTCAGTACATATAAGCAAGTATTCTTACCCTGCTGATTAGTATTCTCTAATAATAGATGGCAAATGAGTCTCTGCTATATATCAGCCAAGAACAAAAGACTGGTCTTTCCATCAGGCAGGAAGTCCTAGCGTTTTTCTGACACTTACTGGCTTCATTAAAGATACTCTTTTTTACCTTTTAGAATATTTTTTACCTGTGAATCTTAGGATGACAAACCTTTTCTAGCGCTGCCTGCCTAATTTCAATGAGATTTATCTATAGTACCTTGAAAGATACAGTAAAAAGCAGGCACAACAATTCTGTGCTGCTTATTAAAAAAGTAAAAGAAATTGATAATCTAGTTAAGAAATAGCAGATATCCCTGCTATAACTATGTATTTTAGTAGTTGTTTAGGCCTATTATGAGAATTCCTTGAACAACAGATTCTTGCCAAACTCTTTAGCAAAATGCAGCAGACACTGCATTTGCAAAGGCATGGAACACTAGTAATATGCAGTAAAAGTCAGGGGACAGCAAGACTCTAGATCAAAACAACAGCTACATCGAGGCAGTCATCTTTCCTGAATTCCATTTGTCCATTATTTCTGACAGCTCTATTTTGATAAAATATAAACATGATGTCCACATTTCTACTATTCTTCACATCTCCAACCCAGGGTCCTCCAAACCAAATGGTTCGGAAAGCTTAAGTGGGGCCACCCATTACAGGGCCAAGAGTGGCCCCACAGGCCTTAGGGAAGAGGAAGGAGGAATCACTGTGGCACTACAACTGCTTCTCAATGCACAGTATCACAACTATAACTTAGCGCCAATGTTCAGAGGTTTAAATCTTCCATATCTGCCAAAGGAGCCAGCACTGTACAAATACGTGACAAGCTTGAAACAACAGTTCTAAAATATTAACTCCCCATTTCATCAGCTGATAAGAATTGTATGTTAAAAAAATACTATTAAATATTTAAGTTTCCATATAGTAGAGTCATAGAATAGTTAGGGTTGGAAAGGACCTTAAGATCACCTAGTTCCAACCCCCATGCCATGGGCAGGGACACCTCATACTAAACCATGCCAGCCAAGGCTCTGTCCAACCTGGCCTTGAAATCACTATGGAAGACGTTGCTGAAGAACAACACAACTGTAAAATTTGCAGTATACTCAGGTGAACTGGCAATAAGTTAAAAACTAAATTAATCCAAGATGACTCAGCTTCAGAGATCATTTTATTACATAAGAATCTCAGCTTTCCAGACAGGAAAAAAAAAAAAAAAAAAAAAAAAAAAAGGAGGGTGATACAAGGTGAAAATCTATTCAAGCTTTTTGCATATTTGCATTAGCAATACTATAATTTACTTTGAAATAAAGCTCATTCTGACAACACGAGGCAAAGCTGAAGAGCAGGGTTAACCATGAGGGTTCAGGTTAATTTTCCTGAAAGACAACTTAATCTTCAAAATCCACAAACAGAAGCATCCCACAGAATGTGTATCATGGAACTGAGTGTTCTCAAATTATTGAAAATATTTTGGCCAAGGTTAAGGAAAGGGAGGTGCTGATGTTTCCACAGTCTTGTGTTCGACCTTGTCAACAGCTACAGGAAAAGTCATCCAAAAATCCACTGAATTCCAGAAAAGCCTGAGCGACCTACTGCATTAAAAATATCATCAAAAAATTATAGGATACAGAGACAGACATTTGTGTCTTTTCATTTACAGCTTTTCAACACAATGCAAAAAAAAACCCAAACAAAAAACAGTTAAACCATAAAACCAAATAACTGTCACAGTATTTTTACTAAAGACACTGTGCTTTTTGCCAATTAATAAAGGTGATTTGTAGCACTGAACATCACTTTTTAATTTTACAAACAAGAAGCAACTTTTATAAGATCTACAGACACACACCCATACGTGAAATTGCAACTGGAATCCGTACTAGTCTTTCATTTTCAACAGAACAAAACAAGAAGGGACTGCCACAGCTTTCTCCCACAGAGTGGAAAGTATTAACAAAATCCTGACTGTTTAGCGTATTGCTTTCCGGGAATACCAACCATTCAATCTTAGATGTCACGTTAGCTAGCTTGGCAAAAATATAAAAAGTGAAAAGTGAATACATCCTTTGGGATTCAACAGGCAGTCTGTAGGGTTTTCCTTCCATCACAGTGGAAACTGCACATAATAGAAAAAAACTCTTTCTGGGGCGCACCTTTAGTTTTTAAATGGCAGATTAAAAAATTAAAAGCTGTTCTGTTCTACTCTCAGATCTCCACTTTGGCTGAATCAAAACCCATAAATAATAATAAAAAAAATAAAATCAAACATATGCAAGGTATTTCATATATAGAAGAAACCATTAAGACAATATTATCTTCAAGTAAAATTCCACATAAACACACCCCAACCCATTATAAGGACACACTGTTCAGTTAAAAAAAAATAATAATCTAAACTGCTTCATTTTACAGCAAATATAGAAAAAGTGATGTAATCCCACCTTTTTTTTTTTAATTCTGTCCTTTTTCCAGTTTTTAGCGTGAAGTCCAGTCTTTTGTGGCAGCCAAGATTTTTCTTTTGAGGTTTTTACAATATTCTGAAGAACCATCCTTAAAATATTCTTCATGTGGACAGTTGTAAACAGCAACAAATATAAAAAAGTGTGTAGAGCTAAAAACTAGGAACAGTTTCTGTGCACAACTACAGTGAAAAACTACTTAAACAGAGTATTTTTGGTCTCTGGCATATGAATTCAAGCAGTAATAACCAGCAGTGATAAGACCTTCTAAAGAAACAAGACAGGCCACAGTTGTGACAGGAACAAGATAGGCCAGATCAAGTTTCACCTAATTAGGCAAAGTTGCAGTAGGGGAGTTCTGCTATCCTCTCATTGTGCAACAGTAATCTTTGTTTGCTATTATAATAATGACAAACAGTAAGTATTCATCTTAAATAAATTTACACATAAGGCTCTGCCCATCTCAAAGAGACAGAAGTGATCTTCCTGTTAAGGGGACAATGATACAATATGTTCCAAGAGCAAATAATCATAACAAGTATCAGAAGACATTTCCATGACATTTTCTTAGATCAGGAAAAAGTTTTAAAACGAACACCAGCTTGAAAACAAAACAAACTGCAACAACGAATCTACCATGTATTTATGCCTAAAAATACTATAGTTCAAGCACTACTCTGTGCTTGGCAAAGTTTGCCTTCTTGCTGGACCTAATTCAAGCAGCAGAGAATATAAAAAGGTAAACTGTGTTTTTGATTGCCTTTCATGTCAAGGGACAGCGAATGTTTATCATCATTCCTGTCAACACTATAGAGGATCCAGAGTGAGGAACAGAGAGATGGCACCAAGAGTGCATTTAGCTTTTACTCTACAATTTCAGGAGTAAAGCATATTCTCCATTCCCTTAACAGAGAAAACTGAAATAAAGAGTCAGCAAGTGACACAAGGGGGTAAAAAACCAAAAAGAAACCAAAGAAAAACAAAACAAAATATCCAAACCATACTATGAAAGAACAACACGCCTGAACAACCCAGCTCTCTTAGAGCACAGCTACGATGTACGTTTTCTGTGTAGCACTTTAGACATTAGTTGCAGGAAAAGAAAAGTAAGGGGCTCTCAGCTTCATTATCAGCCACAGAACTGTTACATTACCCTTCCCTACAAAGGGCAGCAGAGAAGAAAAAGCTAGTACGACACCATATTTAGCCTGCTTCACTACCCAGAAATAGTACTGTCCTCCTTTAAATCATTTTGTCGGTAACAAAAACACTCTGATCCCATGCAGTATTCCTTCCCTCCCCAGAAAATAGGTATCATGGTGAGAGGTTTATTCAGAATATAATTGGTTGAATAATTTCAGACTTATAAAATGCTGCAACTTTAAAAAGTTAACCTGTGAGTAACTGAGAACATTTTAAATAAATGACGAACTGGAGGATATTTCTTAAAAGGGAAGGGTTGTTTTGCTTTTGGAAGGATGGAAAAATCTAAAACCAGATTGTATCTTTATCTGCCAGAAAAACAAACTGTATCACATGAATAAATATTTGAGAGGAAAAGCTGGGCCTACATTAACACATATTGTGCCACTCTTCCAACTATGGCTACTGTCTGAATTCTTCTAAAAACTCCCCAAACTCACAAAACCTTACAGCAACAGAAAGGCATGACATACACATGCAGACCAGAAATGCATGGAGAGTCCAAAACTGAAGCTTACCATCCCTATTGAGTAACTGGGTTCTTCCAGGAGGAACAGGCACATAAACACAAACACATGTGTCACTGAACTTCCCTTTCACCCTGTCATACTCCCTTCCGGAATAACTAAAAACACCTGCAAGTAGTTTGTTAAATCAGATGAATAATAAAAGCAATACATGCACAGCATAGCCCCTTGCTTTCTCTTGTATACATAGACGTATTGTCTCCATATTGTGTATCTGACAAAGTGCAGCTATTTGGCTGACTGATTTAACTGTTACTTTTAGGTAGGTAAATCTGAATCTAGAATATATATAAAGAGATAAGGACACTACAACCTCTGGTTGCTTAATATATGATCAGCCTCAAAACCCTCAATTAAAGAAATAAGACTGTTGTCCTCCCAAAAATGTAGACGTTTCAAATATTCTAAATGAAGGTGAGGTACACAGACATAAGTTACGATCCTACTTTAAATGTAAAAACCACGTAAGATCCCAGAGGACTTGCCCTGTGTGACAGCTCATATTTAACAAACCTATATATATGCAGATTATCTAAATCACTTAGTAGGAAAGTAACTGCAGTCTGCAATCCCACTAAAGCATTCTAACATGAAGACACTCATGACCTCTGAAAACCACACGGAATGATGTAGAAGAAAGAATATAAAGAAAACCAGAAGCACAATTCACTAAAATGACACAAGTTTACATCAAATATTTACACAAAATGAGAAATTACGTAACATAAAACTATAGATTAAAATTGGTGGATGTGAGCAACTAAGAATAGTGAGAAGTAACGTACAAGTATACAGAAAAGCAAGAGCTGGAATAAAATACAACACTATGTAGGGTATCAGTAACTTTAAATTAAGGCTTATTTGTTTTAATAAGTATTGTTCCACTTTGCCACCTTATCTTACCTTCTCACTATTTTCACTTCTTTCTCCTTCTACATAAGCTATATTGCAAATGCTTAATATGCAAATGTACCATTTATTTTGAACATGCTTACCTACTAACGTGCACAACTGCACAGAGGCTGAGCTAATCTTTTCCCATATTCATAGAAAATTAATTTATACAGACACTTTAAGACTACTTCCAGATGAAAATTAACAAAACCCACAAAACCATCTTGTTTGCTTTCTGTGCATTCTCTTTCAGTGCTTTTCAATCAAAAACCCATGGATCATGCTGGGAAAAGTAAAAAAAAGGAACCCAAAAAAACCAACAAACCAACCAACCAACAACAACCAATAAACCAAAAAACACCCCCCAAAAAAACCCAAACAACAAACAAAACCAAAAAGAAACAAACTGAACCAAAAAATCTCAAACAAAACCCATGCAACACCTGACCCCAGCCAAAACTAAAGAAAAAATATAATCTAATTTTTCACATGTCATTGTAAATTAATACTACTTAATGAGACAGTAAAGCCTAAGTGTACTTATCACTTCCACTTTGGTAAACTGACAACTAGGTTTACATAGTTCTTAAAACTGGATTTAAACATGTCAAATACACACATTCATTTATATAACATTCAGAAAAGAAATTGTGCACAGTATGCTCTTTTCCAGAGGAGGGCTGGGGCCTCTCCAAATGATCGAAACACAGTAGCATCCCTAAACCCCCTGCATATCCGAGTCTGTATTCCAGTATGACTACCAACACCAGTACATAAAAATATACACAGCTACATGACAATACTCACATTTTTGCATTCTTTCACATATTTCAATACATCTTTTCTCACTAGAAAACTGCCCTACTTAACAAAACAAGGAAGATGACTGAAAGGAAGGCAAAAGGTTTATAAAGAAACTCAGACACAATCGGAACACTCTCATCCCTGAGCACTGGAAGAAAAGAGGTTATTGAGACCTCACTGCTTGAAAAATTCCTGTATCATTTGTGAGATAATAAGAAAAAAAATGACCAAAAGCTTTTTTCTGCTTCTGAAAAACATACGGGCAAGTACATGCACACTCCTGATCAAGCTTCCTTGTAATTTTATGCCAAGGCTTCTCAGTTCTTCAGAACTCAGAGAAAGAACGAAGCAATACTTGGTAGCTTCAGATGACCAGGAAAGGGCAACAGTAGTACATGGGGGTAATCCAGCAATGTACTGAACACTCAAATGATAAAGATCTCTTAGGGTGAATGTTGTAACACACCCAGAAATGCAAAAATACTGTATTAAAAATACTGTGTAGTAAATCCTCTGATTTAGTGTCTTATGTCCCTTAAAGTGGTTTAGGTTTTTTTTTTTGGACTATGATTTTCTACCTCAAGCACAAAAAAAATCCAAAAAAGTTATAAAAAGGATGTCAAAGTGGTCCAAAGGTTGGTTCACATGAAAGTGAATCAAATTCAGAAGTTTTTTATGTTTATCTAAAAATGAGGAAGGACAGCAGTTGATGCATAAATTAAATTATACCACAGTAAGTATTTGAGTTGGACTCCAAAAAAACCCAACTATCACACCAAGGTAAACAGCAGTTTATAATTTACCATTTAAACTGATTTAAACTTCCTTCACCACTTCGCCTCCTATCAGTGCTAAAAAAACAAACAGTACTGCTCTACCATCAGAAAAAAAAAATAAAAAGAAAGTAAAATTAAAGTGCTGCACTCAGAAATTTGGCCCCAGGCGGGGTGAGGTGGTGTTGCAAGCAACAGATTCGAAACTGATTTGTTTCAATTTAAAGCTTGGATTTTTATAGCATATTCCTGTATCCAACAAGCTCTTGCTGAAGTGATGATAACTGACAATAAAACGGTAAACACACTGCACTGCACACCAAGAAACTATTCAGAAAAAGGACTGAAAAGGTTTCCAAGCGACATGGGCTAGAACAGAAAACAGTCCATGTGATATGGTTTTAAAATCATGGCATGGATCCTGACATGACTTAGAAGTGCAAAGGAGGTCAACCACTACAGATTATTTTTTTCCCCCACTATTAGAAGTACATGACTTGGACTTCAAGCTAAAATTCAGGTAACTTGGGACAATAAAGCAGTACATAAGGAAATTAAGCACCAGGCATGCTGAGACATTCAGAGCTGCATGCAGAGATGAAGCTGCACACAGAGATGAGTCTTATAGTTTATTTTTATAAGACACTTACAAGAATTCAATAACCTCCCAAAGTGTACATACAGTCCAACTGTTTGAAGCCTGAAAAATAATTAACCCATTCTTTAGCCTGCAGAATCATCCAAACTTTCAATTCCAAGAACTTGCTGGTTTTAAATACACAGTAGGAAAATCTAAGTGTTTCTCTGATGATGCATCTCAATAGCAACTTTGACACTAAGAACCCTGTTTGACTATTTCTAAGTATATATTTGACAAAGCTAAGTACCTGGCATACACACGTACTATAAAAATTATCTTACAGAATTTGTAAGAAATAGCTGTCAGTTCATATTTCGCAGATGCCCAAATAAGAAGTTCGCTAAGCTGCCAGCGAATAACTTAAGTTTCAAGCAAGTAATCACTTACTAGACGTACTACTTTCTGATGCTGCCCACATCATCACGGGGCATATGCTCTGGCTACCATATTTCTTCCCTCTACAAAATGCTAACAGGCTGCCAACCATTTTAAAGACATCAATTATACTGTAACAATGTACAAATATCCTTTCCTTGTTCTGTATCTTGTCAAAGGAAGTGACTGACATATTAGTAACATTTATTCCAGACATTAAGACAATGTTTTTAATTTAAGTAGTTTCAAAACCCTTATCTTTGGCTGGATGGGATAGATTCAGGTTAGGTTTTGACCAATACACTGGTTAATACTTTATAAGATAGTCAGAAATCTGAAACTTGGTTTGTTTGTTTGTTCTTAAAAAAGTAGTAAGTATGGGGGAAGAGGGAGTAGAAAAAAAAAAGAGGCTGAACTATGTTGAAAGTATAGTACCTTCAGAATGAGTAAGAATGCCAACAAACGTTGCTCGATCTTGAATCACAAATTAGACAAACTGCATTCAGAAATTTAATTAGAAAAAGATTTTCTCATACAAACATGCATTCAGACTATGTCTCCTCAATTTATGTATCTCCTATTCTAAACTAAGACTTAAGCCATCTTATTTGACAAATTAAAAAAAAATATATGCAGGTAAGCCTGTACTTAATGGCTATGGTAAACTTTGCTAGTCTCAAACCACCCTCTTTCGTTCCCTTTAAACATCAGAGAGCAGCACAGGCAATACTTTTCTCCAAACAATAATGTGGCCCTGCCTACTTCTTTGTTCATTTAATGCTGTAACTCACAACAATTCTCAGCTATTCAACTTAATAGGTGTGGACAGATACATTCTGGTTTTGAGAAGAGCAAGGTTTGCTGGTCTCCAGGTATCAAAAACTGGCTCTCAGGAGAGTAAACCACAGAATTAACTCAGATGCTAGTCAATGCACGGTGCTTATGTGCATGAAGTCAGCCCATGGGATTTGTGATTTCTGAAGATCAGCCAGGCAGAGACACTGGGCACGACACTTTTTTTTTGTTTCAGCTTCAGAGAGCAGGAAAGTTACTCTTCTTTGCCCCTTGGGACACGGATTACATTCCAAAATCATCCAGATATACCTCACCACATTCACCGTGGAGTCATTTCAGGCTAAAAAACCAATCCAAACAGCCTAAACTGATAAAACTGTTTACAACCTTCCTGCAATCTACGCTTTTCTGTGCCTTCTTGCGCTGGTTTCAGCGCTTATCTGACCCTGCACTGAGTTGGTTTCAGTGTGCTCAGCTGGCAGAAAAGTATCCTGGGGAGGAAAAAAAAAAGGCAAACAACTTCCTGCTGAGTTCACAAACTGAAACTGCTCAGTACAGAATCAGGTATCTAACAGAGCTAATACAGAAGAGAGGGCAGCAGGGAGGCAGGACTACAGCAGCCCCTGCAGTTATATCAATTTCACCTACACAAAACTGAAGCCTCAGTTTCCCACATTCTCAATCTATAAACATTAGCTTAGTCATGTGAAAGCTGAAATTCTTCTGTCAAACCTGAAGTAGACATAAGGATACATAAGTTAAATACAGTGTCTGTAAAGTATGCAAGTTTAGAATAAATTACTACCTGCTGAGGTTGGAATTCCTTAAATAAAAGTTTTATAGCTACAATTTCCTCACACATAAATAGAATTCTGCTGCTAAGCAAAGCAATGAGATGAAAACTAAAAAAATCTTAACTGTACTTTCACTAATGAAGTAGGCTAAATTACACTATGAATCTTAGAGGATAAGGTAATAACGGGCAGAAATCAGAAGGAATGCAATATTGCTAAGTGTGGGGAGGAAAAATAATGCAGACTAGCAACTGTCAATTAAGTTTTATTGTTTTTCCCTTTTTTTGGTCCCAACTTTATATTTGTTCCTCAAGATTTCCACATAGACCACACATTTTACCAAAAAACCCAATATCCCTTACTTCCTCCTGTTTCAGGGAAAATCTGAAGTGTTACTGGATACCCAATAAGGATATGAAAAATGGTGAAATCATAACTTATCCTTGAAGCAACAATGTTACTGCACTGCAGAAATCTTTAGTTTCATCACACTGTTCTACTCACCTGCTAAATAGCCAGAAAACAAAATTCAAAGTATGTCATCTAGGGTACAGCCCCACAATAAACTAAACTGAATAAATAAAAATACTGAAAGGGTGGGATTCCACTTTCTTATCCCTTTCTTCATTACCAATCTCAGCCAAGAGATCCACTCTCTCCTGTACCAATACAGACAAAACAATAGTCACAATGTAAGCTGATATAATGCACCAGCCTGGCAAAATATGTAGGTATGTGTATGTGTGTCCATATATATCATCAGTGTTCGCTGGATACAACTATTTTTTACATTTTTAGTGATCTGGTTCAGTGTACTGAGACAAGCAGTGCGATTCATTCAAAGTAAACGGTGGGAATAAGCAGCAAGGAAGAGGAAACAGCCTCTTCCACCGGCCACAGGAAATGGTTAACCCAGCTCATCCCTATTGTGAAACCTCAGTCTTGAAAGGAATTCAGTTCCTCCAGCATCCTACTGCACCACAATGATAAACCCACATTCCCCTACACAAGCAAGATCACACGTACTTGCTTCTAAGCAAGATTTAAGAAAACAGAGTGACCCAAAACCTAGGTCAAGTGGCTGAAAACTGACATTCAAAACAATTCTTTCCTTCCATTAAGGAGATTATATTTTTGCTTGTCCTTTGAGTTATGATAAAATGTAGGCTCTGTCCTCCTAGTAGCACTGTTGCTTCTGACACACAAATCTGCTTCTGAAGGATGGTGTCTATTATTGTACAATATAATTCTGTTATTGTCAGTCATTAAAAAATGCTTTTAGAAGCTCAAAACATTCAGCACATTCCCTGGATATATTGTCTAATACATCAGAGATTATTACATGCTTCGATGTTTAATTGATTCCAATGACAGATTTCCAAATTACTGGGAAAATTTACTAAAGTGTTAAAATTAATATTTTATATTTATTTACTTTAAAGACTATAATTTTAGAATCAATGAGACACAGCATTCAAGACAGGTGGAAAATCTGTTCATATGTTGAAGGTGTCCTATCCATAGCAGGGGGGTTGGAACTTGATGATTTTAAGGTCCTTTCCTACCCTAACTATTCTATGATTGTAAGATTCTAAGATTTTAAAGATATTTGAAGTCACCTAATAATACAATTCTCCAATTTAAGGAAAAAAAATCCCACTTTCCTGGGGTGTGGCACAAGCCTAAGAATTAGATCCTATATCCCAGGCTAGCATGCTCACTTAGGGTTGAAGTATTTTGAGCTATCCTGTGCTAGTAATTAATGTATGTTAATAATAGGTTTTTAATTTAGACAAACACATAAGACTTGTAAATTCCAGCAGTGAATCATGATGGAAAGGGAGCAAAACACTTTCTCTCCACCTCCCCCAACTAAGCAATAATTTGTTTGCCTCTTCAAACCTCCATTCTCACTAATTTTATTTTTTTTTGAAGATGTATCCAGCTAATAGGGACAAAAAAAAAAAAAAAAGCTGTTTAAAAATAAATGTGAATTTTGATTTTAGTACCAAACATTAGCAGTAAATTCTTTAGAAAAAGGAACTTTGTTTGTTCTATGTATGGACAACTGTTAACATAATGGGGGCTGTTCCACAGCTGTATGTGACCTTAATTTAAATAAACAGCTACATGGGTTTTTTTAATAATATATTTCTTATCAAACTTGGATTTGTCAGATTAACATAACTGAATCTGGTAGAACGGAATTTTGCTGTCAAATAAATACCTCTTCTCGCTAAAGTCTGCAACGAGCAACAATCTCATCTATGTTAATAGATGAAGAGAAACTAATGGAGAGTATTCTTTCCTTCAAAATTTTCTCATATATTTCATTACAATACACAGGTATCTATTAAATATATTTAAATATTCTATTATCAGAATAGCCTACAAGTAGTACTTTTTGTTGACATACAGATGATTAGGAACTTATTTTTACCACACAATAGCCCATATTCTGTCATCCTAAAAAAAAAGCAGTGTGATCCAAAAAAACCACAAAATGGCCTTTAAGCTTTTTGCAATAAATAACTCCTTTAATAATGGCTGATAAACTTGCAAATCATTCTCCACAGTCAGTTCACATTTATTCAGCAAACAAGAATGATATCAGATAACTGCAGAGCTCTGAATTAATTGCAATATATTTTATCTCACCATCACTGAGAATTCCTAATATTGAAGTGACACATTTTCCTTTAGACTTTTACAACAGATTGTAGGGAAGAGAACAGTGTACGCTGATTTGAAAATATTTTGGGTTTTAGTTAGGAATAAGCAATTCCACTTTGGGCTTTTTGGGAAAGGTTTTAGACTGAATACATGAAAAGGATATACTCATTTAAAAACAAAACCAAAAAAACCCCAAACATCCAAAAAACAACAACAGAAAACCAAAAGAGAAAACAAAACCCACTTTTTCTTAATTCATCTGGAAGACAGCTTAATTCAAAAGTAACTACCTGATATCCGTCTTTGCTTTATATATAAAATGATAACATTTTATCAGTCATGTTATCTGTCTTCATAAGTCAGGAACCTATGTAGCAATTAAGATACTAATGCATACTGTAATACACAAGATCTACTTATAATTGTCTAGTCTAATATAAAATACGCATCAGACATGGTCATCTTTGGAGATGAGCTGCAGTGTCACACAAAATTAAGTAGACAAAAAATGACACGAAACACTCTCTAAGCTTTTCAATCTCACTTCTATTAAAACAACAAACACAACTGCCTGACCATACACACAAAACCAGACATGTCCGACAAGTCTTTGACTCTAAGCCCTGCACAGTGTCCCATAAGGCTCCTCCTAGATGCTTTCAAAAACATGAATGCTGGCTGCAACCTCACCTATACATGTTTCTCCAACTAAGTTAAAGGCAAAACCAGAAAAATTCTGCAGCAATAGGTGCGAGAGGAATATGCAATACTAATTATTTCTTCTAAGAGACTCAGTCCATTACAAGTTCTTACACAGCATCCATCATCACCTCTCATCACTTTATTCATGGTGTACAGACTGGACTCTACATACTTCTATGCCTTTGGCATGGCACGTTACCTCACATATGCTGTAAAAGAATGATACCCCAAATTTAGGTATATAGTAGGAAGTGTTATATGCTTCTCAACTGTAGCAGTTCTTTCTTCCATGGTATCTTTTCTAAAGTAGGAAAACAGTGGCCCTTGTAAGTGACTTTTCCTATTTGTCAGCAGACGCAATTTTGGAACTACCATCCAAGAAAATGCATTAATTGCATTATTTAAGGGAAAAAAAAATCCAATACTTTTTCATAAACAAAATCTGAAGTTCCACCAAAAAAATCCTACTGGGGCAGAAGAAAAACAAAACAAAAAGGGGAGACTGGGGTGGGGGGAATGGAGGAGGAGATGATTAAGCTTCTCTGAACAGGTTATAGATTATGTGGCTGAAAGAGGAGCTATTTTTGCAAACAAAATACAACTGTGGCTATTTTAACTCAGAAGACTTCCTGTTTGAAAGGATATCACATAGTTATGGGTTTGCATGTTTTATGCTATGGCAGCAATAAATACTAACCTTTTTTTCCACTGAAAAAAAATAATAAATCACTGTACTCAAAGCATACTTAGAGCAACTCTTTCAGTAAGTTCCTTCATAGAGGTGATATTCAGTGTAACATCATAAGCTACTCACACACACAGACCTTATGTCCTGAAGGCAATGAAAGAGTTTATGACAGATGTGCCTTGTCAGCAAAGCAAAAAAACAGTAAGTGAGAAAAAAGCAGTCCACATCATTATTGCTTCCTGAAGACCAACTGTGTTCAAGACCAAGAATACAGTTATTTTTATTTTTTTCAAAACCAAAGCAGAGTAAGCAACATGAACTAATATGGAAAATTCACCAAGGAACAGAGTAGGAGGTATCCTGGTCACAAAAGAAATCATAACTGATAAAAACCTCTCAGAAGTAACTCTGTTCCTGCAAGGGGTGGGAAGAAAAGTCTGACAAAACACAGTGAAAGAGGAAACAGATAATTCCATTTTCCACGCTTTAGATAAGACTTAATTATTAAAAATGGTTGTACGGAATTAAAAAAATAATTCAAAAACTGTCCTCAATTACTTCAAATCTGATAAATGTTAAGTCATTAGAAACTAAAAGTTTGACAGCATTTCATTTTAATTTGTTGACACAAGACTGCAGCGGTACCCACTTGTTACAACTGTTCAACTCTAGTAGTACTGAAGTCTCTCCTCCTACTATTTGCTTTTATTAACTGTATTAAAAAAAAAAAAAAAAAAAAAAAAAGACCAGGGAAGAAAAAAGCTTCTCAGAATGTGAATTCAAGGAATTCCATCACACAAGTCAGATCTCTACCATTTCCATCTTCAGATTTCAAAATCTCAAGTAAAGAAAACCAAAACATTTGTTCCAGTTCTACAACCATATGTTCACATCACTTTACTATTGTATCCCAGTAAATGTGGTTGTTTTTTTTCATCCTTGCAGTTCAGGAATAAAAGAGCTGAGAATCTGGAAAACTAAAAGCACTGTCACAGTGTGCATTTAAATACACATATTCCTGACTACCTTATGGTCAGTTGTCCAGAGCAGCATCTGAAAGCTCTTCAGAGAAGTAAAATATTAATTATTTCAGGATTCAAACTCAGTAAGTTCTAACCTGCATTACTACCACCATAGCAAGGTAATTCGTTTTTATTAAAATGCAACCATCAGTACTAAAAATGCTTTGAAGTGTGTTTCAAAAACATAATAAAGTCTGAATTTTATAAGCACAAACAACTGCTACATTTAAATAACCATGAAAGTAACAAGAGACAGTGGCAGAAAGAAAAAGGTAAAGGAAGTCTTTTTCTAAAAAGTCAACCACTGCACTACAGAAGTTATGACATCAGCCTGAAACCCACACGTGGGTTAGTAATGGGAACTGCATACATTTGCTCTGACTTAGCGTATCACTGACATGCTAGTTTTTCAATGAGAATTTTCTGAATCAAAAGCTGAGTTACAATGGAAGCTGCAAAAGCTGACAGACACCTTGGTTTTGTTTTTACAAGCTAGCATCCATATGTTTATGGAACAAGCCTGTAATTCAATGAACTTTGTTGCTGGTTTCTAGTATGCCTAGTGCACTGAAATTCCTCTACAGTGTCAATAGAATATTTTGGTACCTAGTAGTTGGAAGTTAAAGAGCACATCATGTTAAAAAGCTTGTCATAATACCTGTTTTTTAAACACTACCTGTACTCTTCGATCTGAAATTCTGCATCTAGTTTAAGCTATTTATTTCCTCCTCTCAGTCATGAAACCGAGTTAAAGTGATAAAATTTTGTAAAAGACGTCTTTAATATTCTCACTGAGAAGCATTCTGCTGCAGTGCTTCGGCTGCAAACGCTGCAGAGGAACTGTAAATAAAAAGATCATTTCTATTGGAATTAGAGAAAACCTGGGAGATAGTCCTTTATATGGAGTACCTCATAAATCCACGTTTGAGACCAAATAGAGTTTGAAAGAAATCAGCAAAAGGAATGTAATTGTTTATTACTCAGCCTCAGAGAATCCTGTCATAAAACGAACAGTCATCAAGAACAACTCTCTTCCGACCACTGCATCAGCCCATAGCGAAAGGGGGAGGGAAGGAGAAGGGAGGGAAACTGAGAGATTCTGTCACAGAAGACAACCAAGGTTGTTTGCGGGAAAATGAAAGGGCTTATCTTCGGTAAACAAGCGACGGTTTCACAAAAGAGACGGCAGACACCGAGGAGGGAGACCGCCTTCCCTTCAAAGGTGCCGAGGCTGACATGAAGCTGCCGCCTGCACTCGCCTGACAGCCGGCCTAAGGGCCCGGGCCGCCTGCCCCGGTACCGGTTAACCCTTCCCCGCACCCTGGCGGCGAAGAATCAGTGTTTGTGAGGAAAAACCCAAAACAAACATGTCCCGCCCCCCCCCCCGCACACCCACTCAAACACAGAAAACCCACCCGCGCCTCACTCGGGCCTCGGCGGCCAGCAGCCGGCTCTCCCAACGGCCCGCGCCCCCCGCCGAAACTGCCGCGGGCGGCTAGGAGCCCTCTCGGGTAGACGCGATGGCAGAACCCGGGGGGACGCGGCCCTCGACCTGTCACAGCCGGTGCGACGCCGACAGCGGCTCGGCCGGCGGAGAGGAGCGGCAGCCCCTCGCTGAGGGGAGGGGAGGTCGTGTCCCCCAAGAAGCCACGGATGGTGGTGACCGGCGGCCCCACCCCCGGCGGGGAACCTGACGGCGGCGCCGCGGCACCGTCGCCCTCTGCCCGTGCTGGCCAGGGCACAGGCAGGGATGACGGCGGGGCCGCGCACTCCATCCGCCTCCGCCGGCTCCACAGGAAAAGGCAAGCCGTCCCATCGCCCGGCAGAGCGGCGCCAGGCCGGGAAGGCAACGTCGCGAATTCAAACCCTTCCCACTCACCGGCATCATCTCCGCAGCCGCCCTCCAGCCAGCCTCGCCGAGGCTGCCGCCGTGCCGTGCCGGGCCTTTCCTGCCGCCTCCTCTCACTGTGGAGGACGCCGCGCTCGCCCTGCCGGCTGTGACAGGTGCCTCCCGTGCGCCTCACTCGCCACAGCGGGAGGGAGGAAGGAAGGAAGAGGCGAAGGCGACGGCTGAGCTCCCAACCCCCTTCCTCCGCCTCTCGGCGCGGCGGCCTCCTGCCTCCTTCCCTCAGCGCTTCCTGCTCCGCTCCGCCCGCACCGCCCCGCCAAGGGTTAACCGCCGCCGCGGCACCATTGGCCGAGGCGGGAAGAGCCGGGGGCGGGGCGGCGGGAGGCGCGCGCACGGCCCTCGTGGGGCGGGTGCGCGCCTCGGTGCTGCACGTGACCGGGGCTGTGTGAAGAGTCGGGTCCCGAGCCCCTCCGTGGTGGGCTGGGCGGGGACTGGCTGGCTCCCGCGGGGTATCCTCGCGGCACCGCTCCGGGCACGGTCTCTCACCATCAACCCCGGGCCGGGCCCCCGGCGGGCACCACCTCCTTCTGGGAGGGCTGCCCGGGCCGACTGCCGGGGGGCCGCGGCCCTGGGTCGTTTTCTGCCCCTGGAATGCGGGGAATGCGGTAGCGACGGAGCGGTTCGGCCCGGCTCCATCGCTGCGCGCTGGGGGACGGAGGAGCGCGGCGCGACTCTCCAGGCGCGCAGAGAAGGGGCTGGGGGAACGCAGCGCAGTTAGGCTCCTGCGGGAAGCAGGTGGGCCGCAGGGGAGGCCCAGCCCTCCTCCCACAGCTCGTGGTCCCACGGATCGTGGTCCGTCTAAACGCACCTCGGTGCGTCGCTGTCCTCTAGCGAGAATAGTGTCATGCGTAGCGTCACCCTCGCTTTACTGTCCCTTCACCTGTGCGTTCCTAAGTGAAACCTGTCCGGTGGACAACCCCCACCACTGCAGGAGGGAAGGTGTTTCTGGCCAGACCCTGATGTCGGGCTCCCATGAGATTCGGTCTTGTGTTTAAAAGCGAGGTTTAGTCCCCTCGGTTTCTGGTGTCTCATTCTGTAGAGCTACACCACCAAGATGAAAGTTAACAGCTTGGGAGAAGTGAAGCTCAACTCTTAAGTCAAAACATCACCATATGTTAGTACTGCACCACATGCAATGTAGACAAATTTCATATTGCTATAAGTCTTAAATCCGAATCTACAGAATACATGGACATACCCAGTGCTTCAACTCTTTGTGTAACTGGCTGGTTTCCAGTCTGTTACTTTATTTGTAGAACACTGACAGATCTCAGCTGGGAGTGAAAAAAGAATAAAGTAACTTGGCAAATTATTCAGAGAAGCTTAGATTCTGTTTAAAACTTTCAGGGTAAGTGGTAATAGCATATTAATCCCAAATACAAGCTCATATGTTAAATGTAACTTATTGATGTAAGATCCTATAACAGATAAATCTGTGAATTACCTTAAAATAATATATACATGCCCAAGGTTTCATTGCATGTCCTTGTCAGTTTATTTGCAGGCTCCAGTATCAGCTTCGCAATAGGTTAAAGTTTCTGCTGCTTTTAATAAATTGGTCCTATAGGAAAAATCTACTTGCATCACAATACTTTATCAGTTTGAAATTACTTTGCAAGTACTACTGGGAGTGCTGCTCACTGACAGTAACACTGTTATACTCTGTTTCCTGTAAACTGCAATTCTACCTCACACACACAACTCTGGAGATAGGTAAGACTATGATACTTCAGACCCAATAGAGAACTCCAAGGTCTACTCAGGATAATAGTATTAACCTTGCTACTAGGCTGACCTGAAATGAAAGGGGCTATAATGGGCTTGTAGTTATGTACCTTAAAGAAAAAAAAAAAAAGGAATTAATCAAATTTATACTGAACTTCAGTGAACAAAACAGCAGTTACTTGTCCTCTTGCTATTTGTAGTCATTCTAACAAAGTCTAACTTCTAAAATTCTAACAAGAGAATTGTGCATCTTTTGTCACACTTGTTCTTTTAAAACTAGTCTTTCTCATTAGCCAGATTAGATTTTTTGCCATCATTCTTAAATGATGGTTTATTATCTCTTTGCAGGTATACTTTATAGCTGACTTCTCCCTGTTCTCAGTGATTGATAATAAAACCTAAAATACTATGAATATTGTCCCACTATTACTTTTACATTGCAACAGCAGGAGCAGAGACAAAATGAAAAGTGGGAGAATATGGTGTAGACAGTTGCTATTGGGAAGGAAGGCACTCCTCCATGCAACACCTCTGTTGGAATAATGGCCTCCAGGATAAAAGTTTGTCAACCCTGAATCGCTTTTGGCAAAAGCAGGTTCAGCCAATGCAGCAACCAGACAGACTGGATACTGTGGAAGAGGAAACGTCTTCAAAAAAGGTAGACTAGATATTTTATATGCAAGCCTGTTCTTACTCCTAGTTTTGCTTCCCTTGGTAAAAAAACTCCACTTGCTTTATCCCTTCCCATCTCCATTTTCCCATAGAAATGAGGGAAGAAAAATAAAATTAACCAATAGTTACAAAGCATGAGACTTAAAACTTTCCCTGCAGTACGGTAAATTAAGTAACACCTCCTCTCCCACAGAATTATCTTTTTGGAAATCACTCTTTCAGCAGTCAAGGGTCAGAGCAGTCATAAAATCTTCTGATTCTGACTTGTAACTACAAATATTTTGTTTACTGTGATCAGCAAAATGGTCACTTTTAATAATGTAGAAGTTTTCTCCCCCATTGACCATGCATTTCCAAACAAAGTGACTGGTCCAGCTTTATAGAAATTATCTTGCTTGACCAAAGGAGCCATTGATTAGTTAGTTAGTTGCCTGTCTTAGATAAGCGAGGCTGTGTGAAAGCAGCCATGATGTGCGGAATGCGGAAGAAGATAAGGTAAGAGAATGTGGCTATAGAAACAGATAAAGCCAGATTCAAGTATCTGATTCAAGTAATTTGGTTTTTTACTTGCTTCCAAATATGCTGCTTTTGTGAGAAGTGTTCTAATTTTGCTGGCCTTTTTCTAAAGGAAAGGGTTTGTGCTTATTTGTTGGTGTAAGTATTAAAACATTATGCAAATACTTTTTACACTCCTCTTGGTTCTTAAAAAAATCTAGAGCAATACTATTTAACTTTACAAATTGAAGCCACTGTGGCTTGAGATTTATTCAACTTACAACATCAAAAACTGAAGAGTTACTGTTTATTATGTTTATTAGGGTATGGGTTGTTACTGAGATTTGTGCTGAGCTTGTGTTCAAGTAGAAATTAAAATCTGATTGAAATGTATAAACTATCATTTTAGTGTTTTTTTAAATTACTTGAAACTTATGGGTACATAGAGGAAAATTATCAGAATATGTTTTGAAAGGGATATTAACTGCACTTAATAAATTGGCAGGCCTCTTACTCTATCATGCACAATGTGTTTCTTAGGACAAGCAGAGATGATTCCTAAAGATACAAGGAGGAGACTAATGAGATTTCAGGAGCATTCCTTATGAAGTTCCAGTTCCACTTTTGTCTTTCAAATATCTTCTAGCAAGATTTTCAAATGTACATATTTTTTAAAGTTTTTAAAACTACCAGGTCTGAATCTCTCCTACTTCCTTTTTATGCATAGACAAAAGGAGGAAAATGAGCTTTCCTACTTTTTCACATCCAAATTTTCTTCAGTTTTTCATTAACTTGTTAAGATGCTTTTCTAGAGCATAGGAGAATGTTTTCAGGCTTTGTAGGTGTCACAGGAAAATAAGTATTTATTTTTAATTAACACTTTTTCTTTTCATGTGGTATTACCTTGCATAACAGGTACTCCTATTTATAGCCAGAAACAGTCTCAGAGGTCAAACATTTAGGGTGGGATCCATCTTATTCAGGTTTAGTAATCTAGGAAGTTATGTGTGTAGTCTCAATCAGTCACCTAAGCTTCTTCTATAGATAAATTGAGATGGGGAGGGAAGGAGGCAGTTGCAGGCAATTCATTCCTTGCTAAGATACTCATCCCACTATCTAAATCTCTTGTTCTTTGAAGGTGCCTATCTCTATTGATTTAAGATGGAGCCTGGATGACTAGGTCAGATTAGAGAGCAGGCTTTTGGATGGCTACAGTTAGGATGGGTTTCCTCACAACTGCCAGAATAAAATCTCTAAAAAGGTAGTAAAGGTAGGAGTGTATGTGTGTATATATATATATAAAAAATCCTGAATCCTTTCTAAATGAATAGATTCCTTTATTACAGAATACAACTCTCCTTTCAAAAATTACATTTTGTATTGGCTGTAATGCAGGAGGAACTGGTCATGAGTAGCTAAGCAATTTTAGAAGTGGAGTCACAGATGTACTTCTAACTTGCCAGGCAAACATGCAGGCGTAGTGCTATGTGATAAATGATACAAACAAAAAGTTGAAGTACTTCCAGAGTTTCAGAGCAAGCAGCTTAAAATCTTTAGTGAAAATACTGTGTAAAGTAACTGTGTATATTTAAAGGTATTTTAATTTGTTACTGTGACCTTAAGTAACCTCTAATTCCTGCATGAAGCTGACTTCCTGAGGTTGCAACATTAAGGAATTCATATTGAACAACAGTCATATACAGCCAATGCATTTTAAACCCCACCAAACCTGTTCAGAGATAAACTATAAATAATAATCTAAAGGAAACACTTTGATGTCTGTTTTCTACGCAGTACTGGAGACACGTGAACAAGAGAAAGATACTTTTTCATCACTACCTTGTAATATTGTAAGGTAATGTGTGTTGGACTAGATGACTAATGTTCTGAAGTTGCCATAGCACAATCCACTCAGTGCATCATTCTGCAAAGGAGTATAACAATTAAAGCAGGAATGAAGCCATATGACCTGTATATAGCATAGCTGCATGCACTTCTTGGGGATTTAGGTATCTGATACATCATGTGTTTCAGCCCTGCATTTGTTGGACTAGAGATGTACTTTATTTAAACAGTAACATAAATTGTATGCTTAATCCAATACACGATACAAAAGAGCATACATACGTAGTGGAGAGTTCTGTGGCCTCATTGAGAAATGTATTGCTATACTCTCAGAAAGTAATTAAGGTAACAGGTATTGTTAATTTTTTATGTTGTAGCTACAGAAGAAACAGCTCTGTAAGACAGATTACATGCCATCGCTTTTACAGACAGAAAAGTCTTGTTCTGCTCCCCTGTAATTTATAATGATGAAACCATTAACTATATACAAAGTGGTGGAGAAAAAAGAAATTTAAATGTCCTGGGAGCAGTTCTCTCTGCTTGTATCTTTAGGCTTGTAACTATGTTCTCAAGATGTTTCTTTACAAAAATCAGCTTTTTGTAAATTTTCAGTATGCCCATGAGTGGGGGGACATACTGAAACATGACTAGATGATGGGTTATTAGTTGAAACATTAATTAGTGAGGAGACTGAGTAACAAGTTAATCCTTCACTCTTTACTAATTTTTTACAGGCCACTTCATTTTGGGTGTACCACTTGGCTAAAGTTTGAGGGCAAAAAGGAAGGGTGGTATTTTGAGTCCAGCCATTTAATTTGTTACTATAAATCTAAAATTGTTCCCCGGTTTCTCAGCCATTATTCAGTGAGTCAAGAACTCAAGTGTTTTTAACAACTTCGGTCTGAACTGATTTCAGTTATTTCCTCTCAGCTAAAGGCCTAGTGCAGAATTGTGTGATGCATGATTAGTTTTTACTCCACATTGCAAAAATTGTAGGCAACTAATCTTCAACTTTTCTATAATCATCACTTCCTTGTTTAAAACGAGCAACTACTTTACTTACTATAATTGAAAACAGTCTGCTTTCTTATGTTTACTGCTGGATCAGATGCAGATTTGTATTATTTCCGTATTCAAACCCAGTAATTCCTAATTGGAAATCTGTATCTTCTTCTAGAATATGTCTTTTTCTTGGTTAGCTTACTTGATCTAATAGGAAAAAAACATGCAGAAGATATAATGTAATGGAGCTTATGCTTCCTGCTGTTGTAGCTGGCAGTGGGTGAACTCGAAGGATTGCAGCTTGGAAGGGGAGATCAAGCAAATCCTCTGCTTCTTTCTGAAACCTGGGATATACTGGAAAATGTTTCTCAGCAATTACTGAGAAAAGGTGATGTGCAAAGGAGGCTTGGAGGAAAAACATGTTTTTATGGGAAGAATACTCATATATAGTAGGAGAAAGAAATTATAAACCAAATTAAATGTTTTTTTCTCAAAAATCTGTTTATACTTACTATTTAAACTGCACTATTAAGACTACAATCCTCAAAATAACATCATTTACCTTGTTTTGTGTGTGTATTATAGAATCAGAATGACTGAATGGTTTGGGTTGGAAGGGACCTCAGAAATAGATCATCTAGTTCCAACCTCCCTGCCATGGGCAGGGATACCTTCCACTAGACCAGGTTGCTGTATTTATCTGTACTCATCCGATTTTAGATATCAGAATATACAAGGTAAGTTTCCTCAAAAATAACAATAAGAGTATTAAATGTGTTTAAATAAAACATCATTACAGTTGTGAAACAGGAAATGGTTATCATTTAAGATACCCCTCTATGGAAAATATTTCTGCGCTATATATATATCTCTCACACATATATATTAAAAAAAACTTTTAAAAACTTAAAAAACCTTAAGTGATCACTTTTGAGGCTTTCGAATTACCAAAAATTGATAGAGCATAGCTGGCGTCTATATAAGTGTATACCATTTATTGTGAATAGTGTGAGCCATCTGGACACAATGTGAGCAATGTGCTCTGGGTGACCCTGCTTGAACAGGGAGATTGGACTGGATGATCTCCAGTGGTCCCTTCCAACCTTAATCGTGCTGTGCTGTGCTGTAATTGGGGTGTTCCTGTCACAGGCACTGTTTTATCATGCATTTTTATACAAGAGCAGCTGCAGATAACCTGACTAGCAGATGTAAACTGAGACATTTAAAATAATGGGGGTTTTTGTGCCTTACTGATGCTTAAGGTTCATCCTTTCTAAATGTATAAATATTCCTTTTCCAGGTAAAGTAATGATGCTTATTCCTGAGAACAGTAATGAGACAAGGTGATTTTGCCTCTTAAGTGCCTTAATTTGTAATCTTACAGAAACATATTTCTGAATGTTATTTTTACTGTTGTGAGAGAAGTATCACTGGTATGTGTTTAGAATATTTTAGGTTGATTTATTCAAAGAAGATACCGTAATATGCACCTGAGGCTTAGAAGATATGAAAGACTGGAAAGGAGTGTGTTCCTCATGGAGGAGTACACACAATAATAGCCTACTTACTTGGGGATGATTCGATGCTCCTTAAAGGTTTGTCTATTGCCTATGTCTCAAATTCAGAACCAGTATTTCTATTCTATAAATGGACAAGCTACAGCATAAGGTAAAATAACTTACATCTTTTCTCTTTTTCTTCCACTTGCTATGTGAAAGTTCTGCACAATTTTCTTTTCCTTGCCTCCTGTTTCTGTCCTAGACAGGCCTGAGTACACATTTAATTCAGTAGCCTGAATTTAAAGAGGTGTGCTGGTTAGCATTAATAAGAATACATAATTTGAAAGCAAAGTAAAAACATTTTTGGCAGGATTCCTTTTCTAGTTGCATTACTCTAAAAGAATTAACTAAACCAAAGTGTGTTGAAAAGTATTTATGTCTCGGTGTTTACTGAAACAAGAGTCAGAGCCTTTGTTAAAATTGGTATGACTCCAATTCCTATCTTACTGAAATAAATGCATAATTTAATTTTTCCTAATTAAAATGTTTTGATATCCTAACTGGGACCAGAAGAATTTTCTTCTCAAGCTGTATGTGGTATGATATGTCCAATACAACATAGGGAATACAAGGAAAGAATTGTAATGTTGGATTTAAGAGAATTTAAACAAAGCTATTTTTCTGTACAGATATACCTGAAACATCAAGAGTAAAGAACAGTGCTGCAAAAAAAGTATAGCTTGAGACTGATACATATATATCCTCAAGATAAATAATGGAGTTAATTAAAAAAATGGAAATGCTTTTGAGTAGACCCCCACCTAAAAAGGGTATCCTTCTCTGGATTCCTGGTTCTGCATCAAATGCCTGTTCACATTCTAATCCACTTTAATAATCTCTCCTTTTACCTCCTGTCATACTCTGGTTGTCTTCAATTTAACTGTTGCCATTTTGTTTGTTTATATAGCATCCCATATGAAATAGCTCACAACAGTTTCTATTTCATACCTAAAGAATTCCCCCTTAATTGCAGGAATTCTTAGTATTATCAAAAGCATGCTAAACACGACAGGTTAAAACAAGAAATGAAGACTACAACCGATACTGCAGGAAAAATTTGTGTAGGCAGTAGTCATCACAGATGGGATTCATTCAGTATACTGCTGTTAGTTCTACCACCCACATAATCCCTATTATCATTTCCTAGCAAACACACTTCATTAGCTCTAAAGAAATCTCACTTGTCTGTTCCAGCAGTTACCTGAAGTTATTGTGATGATATAAAATAGTTAAAGGCCATGTCAATTAAAAAGTTAATTTAGGTTTTTTGAAGGTCATAATAATTAAGAGTATTGTCATTTGATGACAACCAATAATTTGATTTGAAGAACCACCACCAAATTTATCCTTTACTACTAAAAGCACTCTTCCTACGAGCAAGCATTGAGCATTAGGATATTGTGGTGGTACAGTTGTTCTCCCTGTTCCCTGCTTGTGTGTTCGTTTGTCCCAATTAATTGATACTATAAACTTGAGAAAGCGATGTGCTGTCACAGAGGAAGCAACTAAGGTTCTGCCTTTTTGCTGAAGCACAGGCTGACATTCCTGATTTGTATACAGGGTGGAGTTCTGCAGTCTTTTATTCCTCCGAGTGTCGACAGTGATGACAGTTCTTATGGGAGAGACAGTACTTTGATCATGTATGTAGCTGGGTATGAGGAGGAAACTTCCATTAAATAATTGTAAGGGACACAATGACTTAGGAAAGCTGCATGAGTGAATGGAAAGCCAGAAATTCTGATTCTTCTGCCCCTGACAAAAAAAAAAAAAAAAAAAAAAAGGTGCTGTGCTGTAATGCAAGTTGTAAAGCAGCTTTCTCTGTAAATGGGATCAAGAGATGGATCCAAATAAATAATAAGAAACACAAACACAAACACAACCCCAAAACAAACCCTGAATGTCTGTTATTTTAGAGGGGAAGAAAGACCCAAAATTATGAGAAATTGCCTGATCCCATTCACAAATAGTTGTATCAGCACAACTATGAGGAGCAAGGCACTGTGGTATAAGGGTAGAAACTTCATAAGCTGCTGTAGCTGCTAGAGTACTCATGCTGTTAAGCCACAACCAAAGCCATCATAGTACCCTTAGCAGAATCTAATTAAAACTTCAAAATAGTCTATTCTTGTGGTGATCAGTTCATTTTCAGTCAGGAGAGAGTAATTGTTCCCAAGTAGTTTGCCTGCAGCAGTGGAGTAGAGTACAGGAATTTCTTGTTTACAAGTTCTTCATAAATTGCAAACTCAGAGTCACATGACTTTATGCTGTTAAAGTTAAGAGAATATTAGCCACTGAATGTCAGTTGCTAAAGGTTATGGAATTATAGTATGAAGAGTCTGCTGTTCAAGCACTGTCTTGTCACTTCTTGTTCCTCCATTTACCAAATTGTTAACCAAGATATTTAATGCCTCAGGGAATCTCCATCTTACTATTCTTTCCTTCCTAGTAGCTTTACAGACTTCCGTGAATGAAACAATAGAGATTTCACATGTTGATTTCCTCAGTTAGTTTCATTACAGCCATCTGGTGGTGATGTCACATATAATCACCTGTGTCTAACAAGCACCTGATAGTTTTCCTTCCTTGGGGACTAAAGTACAATACACATACAAGCTATGTATCAGGCTGTATTTCTACTACAAACAGTGGTTTGCTATCATGATTCAGATAAATAGGAAACTAGTTCAGCTGATTTAGTTACTTTAGATCATTTCCAGCAACTTAACTCATCCTGCCAGTTAACATGAATACACATTTGGGGTTTTTTTCCAAGTTAGCCATTAAAGAGATTGAGTAGGTTGGGCCCTGTGACTAATGTTTCCTTGGCTCTGACTGTTTTGCTGCTTCCCTAGGGCATTCCATAATACTTTATTAGTGTGCAGGGGATACTCTGAAATTCCCAATTGTAGGACAACACTTGAAAACGTTCTAGAAATCTCAGTGCTCCACAGTCTGAAATCCTAGCCATAAGTAAGATACAGCATGGAAAGGCAAGTACAGAAGTATTTATGCTGTAAAAATACCACATGCATTAAAATTGTCATTATTAATACAGCTCCCTACTGACAAGCTTTCATATTCTGTATTGATTAAAAATAATTAAAAAAAAAACAGACAAAAAAACAGTGCCACATCAAAACTTGATCAAGATGGTGCTGCAGTAATTGAATAAGGCTTTTCAATCACTACAGGAATTTGTTGTTCCGCTAACATTGTGAAGGTAGTAAACAGGTTTCTGTCATTGCTGATGCCTTATCACAGGCAATGAAAGAAAAATGGAGTTCCTGAAGTATTTTACTACACAAAGTTTAAACATAATCTTGTTTTAGAAATGTCAGCAATATAAAGAGGCAGCAGCTAAATGGAAACGGCATGATCCGCCAATGAGCAGTAAGCATTTCCCCCACCAGTGTTTAACTATGAATCATGATGAATATTACCTCCATGGATTAAAGTGCTGATCTTAGTTATTTGCATAGAAAATGGGTTTTGTTCAGGAGCTGAAGCTTGTCTAGATAACAAACTTACCTGGAACAAGAAAACCTTTTTACATTAGCTTTAAAAATCACCTTAGCTAAATTAAAAAAAAAAAAAAGGCATGTAAGAGCCTTTACTTCAAGGGTACTCCTTTACAGTGCTTCTCTACCTAGGACTACCCCCCAGATCCTAGTGCTGTGAAGAAAACTGGTTACTCCTTTTACATCTCACTATAAAGTAAAAAAATGGTGGTTATGATACCTTAGCTAACTTTCCTCTGTTGTCTTTTATACTATATAGTATGCTTCAGCAAAGAGGAGCAGAAAGTATATAAACAGTACTACAGCTGTTATACATCATCTTTGTGTTAATTTCTGCTTTTGAGTCAAGGCACTGAAAGTTAATTTCCTCCTTCTGTACCAAAAAAAACCCCACCAAACAAACAACGAAACAAGAAAACTCTATTTAAATAGAGCACTAAATTTACTTCCCTTATTTGTGGAAAATATTTGTATGTTAATAATCACAAACAGGAAGGAACATTCAGCAACCTTCATTGAAATTTCTGACCTAGATGCACTAGTGGAAGAACAACCAGTTGCAGGTAGCATTATTTCAGTAAAAATTGCAGTTTTCGTAACTCAAGACATTGCTGTCCATATACACTTTGTTTCCCTACAAGAAAATCAAGCAAGTCAAATACCAGGAAGCATTAAAAGTTGAAGCAGCTGAAGTTTACCTAAAAGTGCAGTTAACTGTGCTCCCAGGGCAGGTTAGCAGAACTCCTCTTGCTTTTCAATTAACTTTTAGGAGATGAGACAGAATGTTCATATAGCTCAGTCCCAGTGTGATAGGTTCTACCTAAGTTGAAACAAATCCCGTAGCGATTAATGTTTTTTCCCCTAGCTTGTTTTCCCTCAGCTCTGTAATTGTAAATTGCTAAAGCAGGTCATTTGAAGTATGTGCAGTATCTCAGGAACCGTAACTTAGTGATCATAAATTTGCATTATAAATGCAGGTATAGCTCCTTACCTGGCATAAATTTTCAATCTTAACTGCTTATTAACTACACCACAACTCTGACCCACCCTGTAATCACCACTGGCCTAGTATCTGTTCATTTGAAGCTCCATTTTATTCTAGTTTTTATTCTCTGTTCCTTTCTTCCTGATGGTTTTAGTTATATGTAAAAAAAAAAAAAAAGTTTTCTATTTCTCATCCATTCTTCTTTGATGAGGACACACTGAAAAACCAGTAAAGAAATGATGAAAGCGATGAACCAGCTAACATGTATCAAGGGAAGATGCAACTACAAGGAAAACTGTGGAAGGAGGAAGAAATGCCAAGAAGGCATGAAAGATCAATGTTGCCTATTCTTTTCAGATTGAGTAATGCTATACCCACCTTTTCCTAAAAAAGCTTTCGGATAAATAACTGACAATTTTACTCCTAGTAGGTGTAGCTATTAAGCAGAGGTATAAATTTTGAAGAAATTACAGGCAATACAGCGTTTGGAATGTTTACCATCAGCTGGTAAGGATATCAAGCTCCTAAGTATTCAAGTACCAAATATTTAAGTTACTGCCAGATACTGCAGTCAAAGAGATTGAAAGGCAAAACTTTAATCAAGCTGAAAGATTTAAGATGTTCCAGTGAAGTAGTTAAAAAGATGTACGTAAGCATTAAGTCATTAAAATGATTTAAACCTCTTAATCTTCTCAAAAGCAGATTAGGCTAAATTTAAACAAAACATGACATGAAGTCCAGTTTTGATTTTATGCACTGTGTCTCCTTGGTACAGAATTCAGTATGTGCCATTTTGAAAACTGATTTTTGTAGGATAGTGTAAGTTCTTAAGAGTCTCCAAAATATGATACTAGCTATGGAGTTTCTTTAACAGCTATCTGCAAAATGCACTAATGAGCCATCCTAGTAATACATATATTACTTCTGAATTTTCAGCAAAAATGAAAACTCTTTCCAGTCAGTTAAAAGTTTGTTTATGCTTGTGTTAACTGCTGCCACACTGCATGATTTCATTATTCCTTTTTAATTCTGATCATTTCATAAGCTCAAGTGGCAGATGAGGGCCCATGTAACATCAATTTTCTCATACCATATGGGCACATTATTACTTACTCCACTGAAAAATTTGTGACTAATGGAAGGGTCTTTCAGAGTAATTCCTCACCTCTAACTGAATATGAAAGACAAAAACTGATAATTGCCAATAATGTACTTCTTAAAAACCTCTGTAAACATTTTGCATTGTGTTTTAATAACAATACAGTTTTTGCTTTTAAACCTTGTCGAATTAAGAACTCCTAAAAAAAATACAAGGTTTTAAAAAAGAACTTTTTTTTTTTACCCTTAATTATTGCACCACAAGTTGACAAAAAGCTGAGAATTAAGTCCTCACACTTGGCATACCATTTACATTTTAAAAGTAAATGGAGTAAGTAAATTTCAAAAGTCCTAGCCAAAAAAAAGATATCATTAGGAAAACAAAAAGAATGCTTGAAATGTCATCTGATTCTATTAAGAAGTTTAGTGATATAAATTTGGTCTTTTTCAAAGTACTACTGAAAAGGTTTAACATGGAACTTGGAAGAATTGTAGAAAACAAAAAATGCTTACTCTAAAAATGAGGTTAACAATACACTCCAAGATACTTTGTCCAACATGTTTAATTCCTTGTTGCTCAATGCATTTTTTTCTGTCTCTAATTACAACAGATGGATCAGGGGCAGTTTTAGAATTAACTTCCCTATGGTTGTAACTTGCTTCATTTACAGTAAAGATGACGAACCAACAAATCCATACTCCCAAGAAGAGAAGAAGTCTTTAATGATGGCCAGCACCAGAGGATTCTGAAACAAAGACACGATTTAGACTGTTCAAACAGTAGAGCAAATCAACTCAGGAACACAATTCAGAACCTACAAGAGAAAACTAACATCTGAGCACAAGAACTGGCAGATTCTTGTTAAATTGGCAGATTGTGTATCAAATAAAACCCTCAAACTACATACATAAACTTGGCCAATACTAAAAATCCTCCTTCACAAGTTTTAAAGCACTATTATAGGCAGTAAAGGGTTCTTTCTAAACTGAGGTTTATTTATGCTATTATCCTTATCTGGACTGGGCAGTATTTTCACTAATTGCACATTAAAAAAAGTAAATAATGTTTGCATATACAAATTCAGCTGGAAGCAAATGGGCTATCTATCATGGCTCAGCATGTTAACTGAGATACAGCAGCTCATGGAAAACTGTGGTGTCAGAAGAAACTGTCCATAAATATCTAAAAACTACATTACAAAAAATATAAAAATACAAATTCAAAATACAAGTTTAAACTTCTTAGTTCATCGACAGCTGAAGTAGCAGTTACTCTTGAGATCGTCCTGATTTAAGCCATTTCACTAAATGTTTTTATTATTTTAAATAATTCCTTCCCCCCCAGTCATTCTACCCCTAAAACCTATGCAAACAACAGTTTAAGACAAGACGTAGCATCTGTGCAAGCTCAAAGACATTTCTAGGTTATAAAACCATCAATACAACTAAAGCTACGTATTTTGAAGTAATCTCTAAACATTTTCTAAATCCGTAACTTAAACAACAAACAAAATATGCTAAGTTAATTCTTACTGCACTCATTTAAAAAAATAGAACAGGGTATTAGATATTTAATACTCACTATCTGCCACTGCTTTTTTTCCTGGGGAAAAAAAAAAAAGATGAACAATGACAGTTTAAAAACATATTTTTTTCAGATAAACTTAGATTATACTACTTATAATTTGCTAATTTAGCTTGAACAAGCTCTAACAAGTGCACAACATGTACTTTCCATGATACGTTTCACTTTAAAAGAAACTAAACTTGATATTGATTTTTTAAAAGTTGTTTGTTTTTAATTAACCTAGGCTCCACACATTTAGAAATTGCAGCCATCAAGATCTTACTTCCTACTTTAATTCAAAAGAAACATATACATAATGGTACTCTTACATAATATATGGATATACACAGACATAACATACGGATGTAAACTGAAGTGGTAAGAATACAGTTTGCTTTACAATCTTCCTCTATGAGTAAAATAGTTTATTTTACATTGCCACTGTAATTGCAATCAGACAAAAATAGATGAAAAAAAATCCTCATGAGGAAGACTGTCATAAAAGGTTATGCAATCTCCACCCTTGGATACACTAATTTGAATTAAGGCCATGAAAAAACTCATCTAACCTTTGATCTAACTACTTTAAGCAGTGGTTTGGAGCAAGTCAGCTCAAAGGATGCCAAACAATCTAAGTTATTCTACTACCTACTCTTCTATAAATATATGTATTATTTGCAAAACTGTTCTCCAAACTGCATAAAAGGCTACAGCTATTTTCACTTTAAAATAATGCTTAACATACATTTGCACCATATCAAGGTTTTGGCCCTCAAAACCCTACACCATCACATCTATTATCTAAATCATAAATGTAAGTAGCATGACATGAACACAAACTTGAAAAGTCTGTCTGTCAATTTTGAAATCTCTTTCAAATTAAGTAAGTTAAAGCAAAATTTAAGTTGAGGTTTTTTTTTCCTGTCTGGCTGTCCCACTACTTTTATTTACTTAAACTTGTAATTGTAGTGAACAGTTTTGGACATGCTACAAATTATTTGGACAAAGCTAGAGAAATGTTGAAGTAGCATCACTCACCTGTTGCCACAGCAAGGGGCTCCTTTCCCTGTCAAGTCTGTCTACAGTCTGTAACATTTCATTGTTCATGACAGCTAGTAAACGGTTTGACTTAGAATTTTTTCAACATAGCCTAAATTGAACAACAGGACCTTCAAGACACTGTGATTTGTTGTATCCTTTTGCTTTAAGGAACTTATGCCTATTCATAATGCAAATCTGGACACCATTCTAAACTAACTGAATTTTTATGGCAAAGATGTGGACTTAAGTAAGAGTGTTAATTTGTTTGCTAGGTATTTTCAGTAAATGATTTCTAACTGTTAAGGATATTCTCATTTACAAACCTTATATATAAAGTAACAGCTAATGAAAACTATAACATGTAACTTACCACCATATGAAATTTTGTAATAGACATAAGCTGTTAGTGCTACACCAACCCATATTTCTTGATACACCGTAGTGAAGTAAAATTTCATGGCTTTCAATGACTTTGGAATCATAGTCTGCATCATCTGAAAATGATAAGAGTTTTGCCATGGTGAGTTTTGCAACTGTACTTCTAATGTATATACACACTCCTAATACATATCAGCAACAGTTTACACGTTAAAAAAAAAATCAAAAAAATCCCTAAACATGCAGAAGTGCTTACTCCAAAGCACAGCAGTAAAAATTCAGAGTTAAGGATACAATTTATGAGCTAAGACAATAAAAAATATTAAACTACAGCTGACAGAGGAGGCAAGGGTAGCCAGCATCAACACAACTGGGAAATATAGGTGCTTGTTAAAGCATTAAAGCACCTTCATAGTAATTAATGTATAATTATATAAAACCCCACATTTATCGTAATTGTTTGGATTTAAATTCAATCAAATTTATTATTGTGGACAAATTTCCTGAAACAGTATTGTGCTTCCACCAATACGATAAAGAACACTGCCCCTCCCCCAAGCTTCCAATATTTGTAGTTTCAGATGACCAGAGCCAGAGTAGCATTTTGCTAAAAACAAGGAGACTGAATAAAAAGGAAGGATTTTCCTACCGCTACAAAACACCAAGTAAGTGCTACTTCCTATTAATACCCTGCTAAAACCTGGCAGAGACCTCTCCCCAAGACACGGACGGGCGCAATGCCGTCCATGCCTATTTTCAAATCTACCCGGAACAACGCTGAATTTGCTTTCTCACTGACCTACCACCATAACCCCACGCAGCTCAGGGCACCCGCTGCCCGCCCGTGGCCTGGCCCCCAGGCCCATGGAGGGGGTAACGGCAGAGCTCGAGCTCCGCTGATCTCGCCTCCCCCCCGTATCTCCCCTCCCAGGCTGACCCGAGGCAGCCGCCGCGGTGCCTGCCTGCAGCGGGCCGCGCTCACAGAGCCAAGACGCACCGTTACAGCGGCAGGCGAGCCGGCTGCCACCGAAGGTCACCGAGCACAGGCTGCCTCCGCTACCGCCGCGGGGGATGCTGGGAAAGGACGCGTCACCCCGCGAAGGCGTCGGACCGCGACAGGGGCCACTGCCGCGCAGCGCCCCCTGCCGCTGCGGAGGATGAGAGCGCCCTTGGTGTCCCGGTTTCTACCCGCAGCGGCCCGCACCTCCTGCTCCTCAACATTCAAGTCCTGCCACGTCGCACGCGCCCTCAACCGGTCCAGGTCTTTGCGCAGCCCTCACAGAGCTCATATCGCTGTACGGACTCATACGCAGTCTCATAGCCCCTTCTTAGCACAATACTCCCGCCCCCGCGAAGGGAATGCACTAGGAGCCCGTGCAAGGACACTGCCGGGATGGGCTTGAAGCGAGTCTTCGTGTAGCGCATCATTTAGAGATTGCTTGTCCTGAAGGACTGGGAAGCACCCGCCGGGTCAGGTTTAGAAGGGCTGAGACAACTACGTGCCTGTGAACCACTTCCTCCAGGCGATGAAAAGCACAGAGCGACTGGGGTTCCAGAGCACCTCACGGCCGCTGTTCCGTGGGAGGGAGGGGGAAACTGACCACCCACCGGCTCACGTGGCTGGGAAAAGCGAGAGCCCCTTAGCAGAGTGGTAGTGAACCTGCAGGATACGCTGACTCGACTCCTTTTCCTTCTCCTTTTCCTTCTCCTTTTCCTTCCTCCCACCCCCCGCAGCAGAGGAGCCGGCCCTTTCAGTCACGTGTCGGGGGCGGGGCCGAGACGAGGGCGGGAAACAGCGTCGGCGTGAGATGTGGGAGAGTTGTGTGTGTCGTCGCCATGTTGCGTAAACTGACTGAGGAGCAGATTAACGACTGGTTCGCCATCGGCAAACCTGTGACTGCCGTCGAGTTATTGGGCGGCACGCTGCTCAGTCGCTCCTGTGCGCCTCTTGCTACGCAGGAGCCATTAGCAGCTGTTGGGTGAGTGTGGGGTGCTGGGCTGCTGATCTTGGCAGCCAAGGGATGCTCCTCATGCCTGGAATGAAGGGCTGTCTGTGAAGGCACCTGTGACCTCGTTTCCCTGGAGAGTGTGTTTGTGGTCCCTGGTGTGCAGGGTGTTTCTGCATGATCTGGACTGGCTCCTCTGCCTTGCCCGGTCCGTGTGGGTGTGGGTGGTGGGTTGTTATACTCCAGCTTAACACCCTCAGTAATGTTTGTGGCCACTAAATAAAGCCAATAACATTTCCGTAGTACTTAGGAAGGGTTTGACAAGAAGTTCTTGAAGCCACCTGAACTCTTAAGCCATTGAAATCTCCTAAGTAACATAAGAGAAATTATAATGATTGATCAAGCTTGTGTGCCTAGGCAGAGGAAAATCTTTTGTCTGTTATTAGACAGATAGCTTTTTCCACTCAGAAGCCTGAGCAGATAACCTGTCTGTGGGGCCTGACAGTTACGTTGACGGAATTTACTTTTATGGGTTGGTTTTTCTCTGGTTTTCTTTCCGATCTGTAGAAGAGAGAGAAGGGTTATGCACCCTGAATAGCCATTTCTGTATGTGTGGACAGAATTTCTCATCATTAGACACGTATAAAATCTTTGAGCGTAGATGATAGGTGCATGTGTGTTCTGCTGCATAATGAAAAGAGAAAGGTGTGTTAGCATAGCTGTGTTTTGTTTCACAGTTCTGGGAATGTGCTTACATTTAGGGAGTATTTGCAAAACTTGTTTTTTGGAAAGGTTTAGGTTCAGTCAGGAGGTGCTTCAGTTTTATTCACTGGTTTCTTAACCAGGAGTTTGAAGAGCTGAAAACAAAAGAGTTTCTTCTTCCTGAGGCTGCTTATAGCATAATAGTCTATTTTATTATTTTCCTCCAAAATCTTGTTTTGTTTCTTGGGAAAATCAAACCAGAAATTACTTCAAATTTTTTAAATGCTCATATTTACTTGAAGCAGGATATGCTATTATTGATGGAGACGGATTTTCTGCTTGTTCCATCTAAATTTATATGTAAGAATATGTAGGATTAACACTAAGTTTGTAATGATAATAACGGGTGTGTTACTTTACCCAAATGTGTGTAATAACTAATATTTTACAAAGTTGTTATTGGGATGGTCTAATGGGATCTGAAAGCCTCATGTTTCCCTTAAAAAGGCTTGTAGAAGGTGTTTTCTTCCTTTACCAATAATGCCTCGTTTTCCAAGGCTTTTAAGATTATCTTGTTAACTATTTCTAGTGTAGCAGTATTAGTAATTGAGTGTTTTAGGGAAAGATAATATGTCTCAGAAATTGTGGTTGGAATTTTGATGCTTAAATAGCTGGTTGATTAACTTTTTAATTTCAATGAATGTGTGTAACTGAATGGAAAGTAATTTAGACCCTTAAATCCTTCCTTGTTATCGAAACAATTGTGGCTCACATTATAACCCTTTAAGGCTTAAGTGTAGAAAAAGTGGTTTTTCTTTCTTTGATTTCTTGCATTTCATAGATGTAGCTTTCACCAGGTTAGCCTTTTTTTGTAGCCAGCTTATTTGGCTGAAAACATTGCATGCTGTTTGTTTTGCTCTTTGAAATGGTTACCACTCACCTTTATGTCACCTGAGTAGTGCGTGTTGGCTGTCTGCCCATTTCAGAAATACTAGCTGGGAGAGTTTAAGGAACAAAATTGTTTCAGATCAGCTCATGCAAATCATGTAAGTCATAAATAAAAAGTGATTAAAGAAATAGTTGAGTTCTCAGCCTTCCTCTTTCCATCCTCTGGATAAATGTGTTAGCTGTACCCTCTCCAATTCCCAGTGTGGTTTCTCCTTTCACCTGCAAGTGTGGACACTAGACCTGGATGCAGTAGCCTAGTGTCGGTTTCATCAATAGGACATGCATATGAAAGTAGGTAAGCCTTTTTGCGTGTTTCCTTAGCGTTGCACTGGGATTTAACACTAAATTGGCTCTGATGCCTAGATGTATTTAATTATTATCTAGTGACTGCCTTTTAGCATGTGGTGTGTTGATGTTCCTTGTGGACTTAGAAGACTGCCTTTGCTTATATTAAAGTGAAATTTATGAAGACTGGGTCAGCTGTATTTGGTTTTTGGTGGTTTGGTTTTTGTTGTGGGTTTCTTTTCCTGCCTGTTTTTGATGATCATAAGGGTAAGTGGACTTTGCATGTTTAGTAGCCTACCATTTTCCTTAAAATAAAATCTGGAACTTCGATTTTTAGGGCTTTTTTCACCTATTTTCCATTAGAAAGGTGTGAGGGTACCATTTTAGGAAACAAATTTACATGAATTGCCATTGCAGGAATCTTGCATCTTTGACCAAATAAAAATTATTTTCCGAAACCAGTATTGTGGCTACCTTCTTTACTATGTGAAATGTACTTAAGTTTAACTTTCTGGGGAGTTTTATGACGAAGGAAAAACATTCTTTCAAACCATTCGTGCCCTTATGCAGGGATCCATGTCTGGATTGTTTAGAACTGCATGAAAAGAATCTGATGCTCTTTATTCTGCATCATAAAGCAGAGCAAGTTGAGATCAATGCTTTTGCCATTTATCAACACACTGGCTACTGCACAAAAGGAGGGTGAAGAGTTTGTACCAGCTCTGAGTGCAGATACAATAAGTGAGGCTTTGTGTGTTTAGTTTATGGAAAGTTCAATACTTTTGGTATTGAGCTACAATTTTTTATTATTCTAAACTTGTCGGAACTGATTTACTCTAGTTCTCTAGTGCTTTGTCCTGTAGGTATATGCAGGAGTTATGATTGTTTCATCTTCTCTGTATATTATGTTCATCTCTTATGTATTAAATGTTCTCTAGATTCCAAGCTTTCCAAAGTTGTGGGTTGGTTTGCTTTAATATTTTTATTTCTCATGAAAATACTCTGCCATTTGTTTCACCCAATTTACATTGCATTGTTAGTGAATTCTTTCTTAGGTGGGGGTACAACTGTGCAGCGCAAGGAAATACCTTCCAGTAGTGTTACCACCTTGAGAAAATCTGCATGTTTTCTTCAGTATGTTTGAATCAAATATCAGGGGAAGCAATTTTACTGCATGTTTGCAAAATAGTGCATTTTGTGAATTGGGTCAAATGAGTCTTGCCCATTCTTTATGGTGCTGCAGAAAGATTAAAAGGAAATCTGGAGATGAAGAGGTTACATAAGACAAGTGAGAATTTTTTCTATACAGTGGTGGGAAATGTAGTAAACTGAGTTCTGGCATATGTTTTTCGTTGATTTTCTGCTCCAGTTGTCTGCTGTGACTGTTAACTGCTACATATCAAATCAGTCTTATAAAACTTTATTATGAATCCACAGTGATAGATGATGGCAACTGAAACCCATGAAATTTTGTTAAATTTAAAATGGTGACCTCTTGCCTTGGAATTGATTAGATGATTATTTTGCTATTCTGTAAAAGTACTGATTTGATGAAAACATTGAAATTTAATGCAGACTCTTGAGTTTCCAGGTAGCTTCCAATAAGTCAAATGTAGAACTTTCTGAAGTTAATAAATCATTAATTTCTGGAAGGACAGAGCTAGTTCTTAAATGCTGTTAAATGTTTGATGTTTTCATTTAGTTGTCTACCATTACTGTACGTCAGCACATGTGGGGTACAGTTCAGGTTAAAAAAAAAAAAAAAAAGAAACACTGCATGCAGCATGTTATAATTTCAGACATTGTTTTCATTTTAGAACATGTTCTTGAATTTGTGAAATAACTATTCAGCTCTAAAGCGTATTTAACAGTTTATTTGGTATAACTGATACTATATTAAACCATTTATTTTACACAGTATAAAGTTCCCAGGAAGCCTAAAAGCTATGTGACAAATACATAGGTGTTTGCCTAAATCTTTGTGGATTGATGCTAATTCAGAATACGGAAATCAGTCTTGTTTAAATATGTTTAGCTCTATATGGCTAATCTACATTTTTGGTTACAAGGTGCCTCCAAACACAGTATCTCTAAGGAACCATAAAGATAAAAGGAGTTTTGTTTACTGCATGCTAGCTCTAATCAAGGATTTTAATTTTTGAACTTGGAAAAAAGGAGGAGCATGGCACATTTCTTATTCCCATGTTTGTGGGTGGTAATCACAAGAAAGGAATGTTGAAGGCTACATAGCTTTTTTGAAAGATACACTAACTTAACCTGACGGGTAGTAATAGGGTAGATTCCAGATTCTGTCAGAGAAGGTGGGAAACATGCTTTGTGTATTTTTGTCGACATAACTTGAAACCGTGGGAATTTCGTCTTTGTCCGATTTGTTAGAACTGTCTCCACGCAGGCTGAAATGGTCAGAGCTATTTGTATTCCATGCATCTACCAGTTGGTCTTGTTGATTTTCTCTCTCAATGGTGGCAAGAAAATCTTTCAAAACTTGCTTGAATATGTAGACTATTTCCCAGGGTAAAACATCATTTTCTGCCAAAACTTCACGAAATCTAGAAACAAAGAAAAATTAAAATCTAATTATGATTGCTGAAAACGCTTTTGTTTCCTCTCTGGTCTTTGGGGATGGGAGGAAGGAGGAGGAAATGACTGCATTCTGGTGTCATTTATTCCTTGCTGCCACATTCCCCCCCCCCCCCAAAAAAAAAGATTATAAGAGGAAGAGAGCTCTAACAATGTACTGGACATGGTCCAGCTGTTATGAGGATTGAAAGCTACTGTTACTGGGCATGCTTTATTTTTTTTCTTTAGCCCATCTGTGTAGCTTGATTTAAACTGACTTTGCCCTTAGGTATATTCTAGGCTTTAAAAGGTACATAGCCTTGTTCTGTTTTTTATGCATGTCCCTAGAAAATGTTCTTAAAATACAGGCAGAGGTGAATTTTTCTTTGTAAAATGTGGGGGATTTATTTGTTTTTTCAAAAGTGGGTGTTTGGGGTTTTTTTTTGTTTTTTATTACTGATTTGCTACTTTGAGAGTTGTTTGCCAGTGAACCTGCGTTTCTGCGTAACAGTGCATTGCATTAGTCCTTTAATTTGATTTTTTGTTATTGGTTTACTATTTAATAAATTCTGGGGATAAATAACAGAGGAAAATCTGACAGTATTGAGGGGTCATGTGTTTAAGCGTGCGAGACTTCCCTTGCTTTGTATTAGACCAGGAAAATCCTGACTAAAAACTTCCTTCAAGTACAATGTATTAAAGATGTAGTTTTTAAAACACCTGTGAAAGCGTGCTCCTGTTGCTGGTCATTGTTACTTTGAAAGAAAGATGAGAACCAAATATAAGCTTGGATTAAGTAGAAGAAACATTTATGATGGTGTAGTCAAAGTAAAATAATTACCTGCTGAGAACAGCTCCTGTTTGATAAGGCTGGATTTGCGAGCACAGAACTTCAAGCTGCCGTTGCTCAGTAGCTGGAATTGTTGCTTGAGGGTTTTGGTAGTTCTTCAGCCAGTTGTAATCCATGCCGGTCTTCTGGACTTTTTGTTCATTTTCAATCTCTTGCACTAGTCTTTCACGCTCTTTCAGATGCCATTTCAACTCCCTCAGTAGGGTTTTTGTAACTACTTCTGATCCAGGATATCTTGTGGGTTTGTAGGAATCATTTTTTGACCATTTCATCCAGCCAAAAAGTGGCATTTTTAAGCTGGGGGGGCGGGTGGGGGGGAAGTTTCTTTATTTCTGTCCAACTTATTTATACTGGTAGACTTGCTTCTGAGCAACTAAATGTTTAAAGGAAACTTTATTAATGATACTAAAATATTTTGCAGTACAGTATGAGTAGTGATAACAATAATTGCCAAACATAATTAAATCTGACAAGCCTTTTATAATATTTTATGGTTTCTGAGTTAACATAAATATGTGAAGTTTACAACATTTAAAGGCATCTTGGAAATATTTAATTTTTTATCCTGATTTCAAAAAGGAAAAAAATAATCCAAATCCCACTGAACAAACAAAACCCCCAAAACAAAAAAAACTCCACAAAAACCCCAAACCAATGAACCCTGTCCCCAAACCAAAACACAAAACCCCAGCAAAACACAAAACCCCAAACCTCCAAAATTTGATGTTATCTGGACATTTAAAAAGTGATTAAATAAAATGCTGGAACTCTGCGTGACCTGCATTTAAAAGCTCTGTGTCACTTTTTATTTTAAATAAATTGTTGTTTGTATAGCCTGGAAGCAGAAATCTGGTGGAATAGGCTTTTAAACTGCAGCTACAAATCGTGGTTACAATCATGCAGATACAAGCATACTAGTTGGAATAAATTAACATAAATTACCTTTGCAATTGTCTGTCAACACTGTTGTTTCAGGTGAGTTTGCTTGAAGATCTCTTACTCTAGCATATCCTGTTTCCAGGGTTTTATTACTGCTGGAAAAAAAAAAGGTGGGTTTTCTCTTTTCCTTTTTTTTTTTTTTTTTCCCCATTTACCCAAACTGTGCTTAGAAAAATGACTTTCTGTACTGAATATGACAGTTTAAGTTTTTCTGCTTTTAAGGTTCTTTTTCATCCTCTGTACCAGAGGGAAGTAGTAATCCATTTAACCTAACATGGTCTCTCAAGATACTTTCTACAAAGTCCATTAAGATCTCCTACCTTTGAATTGAGTTCTGCTGATAGCAGCAATATAAAAAAAGATGGTAACAATTTCAAATGCTTGTTGCTAAATCCATCTAAAGGTATTCTTGGTAGTGAGATGAATAATGATAGTCTGAAGCAACTACAGACGTGCTTCTAGCTAAAGTTAAGCCTGTCATATGATGTGATGCTTGGCTGTACATAGCTGTAGGTCACAGTTTAGAGCTGCATTTTTATGCCTGTAGAGTGCTAAAAATAACTATGTTGCTTTTATCATCAAACTATACTTTTAGGCCATTGTGATGCTGGAAGACTTACCTCCCATTAGAGGGGGATCAGACTGTTCTGCTGTCACTTTTAAACAGATAAGAATAGTTTTTCTGTAGTAAAGATCATCTAAAGCCTTTGTTAAGCAAGTGTTGACAGAGAAGAGCTATTTGACAGTTGCTCAGGATTTTGTTGCTATATTAAATATTTCTTCCAGATGAATTTCGTCAATCTCATGGTACTATGCTTTTTCATTAATGCATAGCTGTTAGCATTTTTAGTTAACATTTCAGATGTGTTTAAAGAAGCCAGTCTGTAACACCTACGGTGTGCCATGCAAGACACATGAATCTAATTAAAGGAATAGAATTATAAAGAAAAGTGAATTAAGGTCAAACTGATCCCAGAATTGTAAATCTTACCATGGGCATTGCTTCTTCTCAACTGGCTGTCAGTTCCCTGCTCCCTCTTTCCTTGGTGAGTTTTTTGAGCATATCCGTTTTCAAGATTCATTTCTTGGGATGGCATTGTGCACACTAAAGGTCGCTGAAGCAGCCATTTTCCATTCCAGTAATCTGGTCTCTTTCTATTAATCTAAACAGTAGTCATGGTCTGCAAAATGCCTTCTCTTCTGTTCGTTCTTGTTCTAATGACTCTTTTTGCTCCTGTAAGTATTTTTCATTCCTACTTTTTTGCCTCCGTTGGTGTGTTGAACTGGTGGGAGAACAAGGGTTCTGTAAATTTGTTCTAGATGTCATACAACATAAAGGATGACGTGTATGGCTGTTATTAAAGTTGATACTGCTTATACATTGGAAAAATTCAAATGTCAGTATTAATCCTCTTCAGCTGGAAGGTTTTCACATTGCATTCTGTGTGGTACTATGAAAAGGAAGGGAGCTAGGCTTACAATGACAGAACTGTCCTAGCAGATTTTCAGATAAAAGTAAAATGCTCCTTGCCACCTCCTTTACAGCGCAGCTAACGTGTCTCCACTTTTTTCCCCACTCTATCAAATCTGAAAGAAAACTGCTGTACAGTGTAAAACCATTGTAGTCTTTGCAAATTAGAAATGCATACTGGAAGGTGTGCAAATTAATTGAGAAACCTACTCCAGTTGGCTTTGTGGTTTGTTGGGGAAGGGGAAGAGGGTTTGGGTTTTTTACCTAATTGTTGGTCGTATCCTCAAACTTCGTGGCAGCTTACTGAGGGTGATATTTATGTTTACATTGGTAGGAGATCATTGAAGCTGAAAATCTGTAGTGCTTCTACTTCTGTATGCATTTCAGATCTGTGTTCAGGAAGAGATGACTGCTTATGTGAGGCAGGCGTTGGGAACTGGAACTTAAAAGCAGAGCAGTATTTTTTGCAGTTAGCCAGTAGCTAATCCTGGAAGCTTTGTGGAAAGTTACAGTTCCATCCAACTATCCCTAAGTGTACTCTTGGTTTTGCAATGCTGTGTCAGGATAGAAGTTTTGGCTCAGTTTTGGCTGGGTCTGTTCCCTGAGGGCATTGCTCATTATTGAGTTGGTCTTTATTAGTAGCTAGTTATAATTTGACCTGGGGGAAGGAGAAAAAAACTCTATTTTGATTCTGTTTAGTATTTTGTGGGCAATTTCTAAAATTGCAATAAGAAAATGACATGTTACGAAGTCTTATACTCCTTGTCTTTAGGTTTTTAGCTTTTTTTTTTTCCCCCCAATGTTCTTTGACTCTTCATTATTGGGGAATGACATTTTAGTCTCCTTAACATTCAGCTAGCAATCTTGTGCTTTTCTTCAGTCTGTAAATTTAGATAACTTGGAGATGCCATGGTTTTAAAGCTATTTATGGTCTTAAGCTTCTGAATCCCTCTTGTCTTTGGCATTTTGTCGCATTACTCACTTCTGTAAATTTTCTAAAAGTTTCAGTCCTAGAACTTTTTTCTTACTTACCAAACCGATATTTTTATAGTTTGTTTCCCTTTTATGAATTTTTCTTTGCTGCTATTAGTGACTAAAAACACTGTAAACTCGAGTGAGACTAGTTATATAATGAGTAATTTTTGTCTTTTTTAGTAAGCCATATTGTATTCTGCCTCTGCAGCAGCGCAGTCGTTTGTGAATTGTGTTGTTTTTTCTTCCCTTGTAAATTAACCCCAGCTGTCTGTGTGTTAAGCTTACTTTCAACCTCTTTTTACTTTGTTTTCCTAATTTTGGGGCAAGGAATGTAATGAGTTCCTAAAGCATCTTTTGTTTCTGTAACGTAATTGTCCTTGAACTGCAGTGAGCGATATCTACTCTTATGTAGGTAAATGAGAATGGGTGTCTTTTCATATAAGCATTTTGTGTCTTTTTCTTAAGATAGCTGTTCCTTTTTCTGTAGCTTATTTTAGGCTTGTTACCCGATGCTGTTCTCAAAGTGAACTGAGGGAGCAGCAAGGGTTGCCGGAGCCAAAGAAGAGATTTCATTTCATAAATCAGTTCAGACAGTTTTAGTGGTCTTTCCTTTCTTGTTATGGCAGCTCCGGGTTCCTCAGCAAAGTCTTGTTCCAAAACAGTAGCCTTACAAGAGCACATGCTCATTGAAAATTGATTGGGGAAATAAGGGTGGCAACCAGTGGATAAATTAGGATCTTTTTCCTTGCATCCCGGTGTAAGACAGGTTATTTATTCATATTTTATAATGGCTTTGTACAGAGCACTTTAAAACCTTGGCGTTAGCTTATTTTTATCCTGTGGACTTCATGGTACCAATGTGGAGAAGCTCTGATTGTGCGGCCATGAAGCTAGATGTGTTGGCTTGTGTCTTCTGTGCCTTCAGAGCATATGAAGAATAAATTCACCTTAGGAGTGGTTGAATAGAGCTAGGCAATCGAAAATAGGTTTGTGTGGCAGAGCTTGCATGTAAGGAGGTTGTTAAACTGGTGCATCAGTATAAGTGAGTGAAGACAGCCACACATGAAACGATGGAGCAATCTAAATGTATCTCTACAGTAGTGACTGCTTTGTGGTGAGGATTTCTTATGGGTTATGGTGAACATATTTGGTTTCCCCATGGCTTTTACCTGTGCTTGTTTCATGACATTTGGCTTCCAAATACAGAAGTGAGGAATCATTGAGGTACTGTAACTTACATTCCCATAGTTATGTGGGTGCACAAAGTGAGCATAATTTAAATGAAATTAGGTTAATCTGGAAAGATTTGTTAAATGTAGACAGCCTCTAATTAAGAAGGTGATCTTCATAATGACTGGCTCTGTGGATCACCAGTCACAATAGCAAGCATGCCCTCGTGCATGTGACAGAACGGTTCCTTCTGGGGCTGTGCGCTCTCTTTAGTATCTTCTTTCACCCTTAAATATGAGACACCATTCCATTTACTGCTTGATTCATCCTAGTTAGTAGGAGGCTGTTACTAGTATTTACTTGAGTGCAGGAATGGAAGCGTCAGTCCTGTGTGGGATTAGTCCATGTCATCTTTAAAGAATTCCTCCTAAGACAGTGCATTACCCGTTGTGACAGTTACGTTCTGGGTATCTTTTGTACTGAGGAGATGGGTCTAAACCCAGAACTTGCTGTGGGAACCCTGTTTTGAAGTGCTTTCAGCCACATTTGTGGCTTGATGTCAAGGCGTGGAAGTCCAATTCATGGCTCTAATCTTTAACCTGAAAATACCTGTTTCTCAGTACATGTAATCTGTTCTGGGAATTCCTCTTTTGCAGCTTCCTATTTGATAGCCCAGTTGTGAGAGGGTACTGGACAATTAAGATATTCTGGAATTAAATAACGGGTGTGCGACTGCAAAGATTTAGCATTTACTGAAGTAGAAGTATTGCTTGCTTTTAAAGTTCTTCAGGGTTAAAACTTCTGATCTTTGTCAGTACTCTTACAGCTTTGTATCTTACCAGCTAGGAGCCCTCATCTCTGTATTGAAGGCAGAGCACAACTACAGAGTGAGAATATTTATGTACGCTTGTGATGTAAGTACAACAGACAATATACAGATTTAAGTAGCTGAAACTTACCACAGGAAAATAGAATGAACCAATGTGAGAGGCATGTTTTAAGGGTGCCAAATATACCTGGATTTTCACTTTATTGGTACACTAGCAAAGTGTAATTCCATAGGAAGAATAAAGGTGAGGTGATTTTGTGGAGGTTTACAGGAAACTTCCTCTAGTATAAACAGTAGCCTTAGAGAAAAGTGGGTTCTTACTTGACAGTCATCATAACTAACCTTAATACCAGCTACTTTAGAAGATACGACTGTCATGGCAAGGTAGTATTTCTTAGCTAAAAAGAGATGATAGAAGAATAAAAGTTCTCTAAGGATCAGCTGGTTTTCCATTGTAGTGTTTTCTTGTGAAAAGGTATTGTTCTGTAACTGTATTCTGGGAGAAAAAATGCTGCAAATCCAATTCAGCTCTAAGCACAGCAAGAAGACTTAGACTTAGTCTTAACATAACATTGTCTTAACATCACATACTTCCTAAACCGACAATCAGGTCCTGTAATAAAAAATAAGTCTAGTCAAACCTGGGGCTGTTACTGTGGCTGTGTGTAAGAATTACAAATTCAGTACTTGCTGTGCTGATTGAGTGTGCTGTTGGACAAAACTGGGGTTTTTTGGCAGAAAGCCAGTTTGAGAATTTGGTCATGGCACCCAGCAGTTAGCTCTCCTGTCTTCATGTGCCGTGGGGCTGTGCTTTCGAACTGCCTTACTAATTCTAGTTAAAAATGAAACAAACCTTTCAAAAACATTTCAATTTAACCAAATACTGCACTGATGTGAGCAACAAGGTGTGGCAAATAGTGTGAACAGCTAGAGGAGCTTACTGTTTGGAAGATTTTGTGGCATCTATGCCATCTGAAATGCTACTGACTCTCTAAGAGTGAGATTTCATTTTTGTAGCTGTCTGTACCTAGCAAGTTGGATGATTTGCTTCCATTTATAAACACAGTCCCACTCTAGATTCAGTGATCAACTTTGCAGTGCATTTTGCTTTTGATTTGACAGAACAACTCACTGTAGCCATTTCAGGCTGCAGACAGATGGTGAGTCTACCTCCTCTGACCACTTCAAACAGCGTTTGATTACTGCTTTTGCTTTTTAGCAACTACGAATGAAACTTGCCATGAGCCTACACCAGAAGCCTCTTGGTAAGACTCCTTGTTTGGTCGTTTAGTGTGACAGCTAACAGCAGTAGTAATTCAGCTTTAACACTGTTAATTGACAGAAAGTTGTGTAAGCTATTATTATACTTCTGTTGCTGTGATAAATAAAATCAGGATATGTTTGAAGGTGACTTCTTCCAGTTGGACTGACTGTAGCATTAGTGTCTCTGATGCTGGTGACACTTCACTAATAGGCAGGGGAGTTACAGGCTTCAGTTTGAAATTGGGGAGATCTTGCATTTGATACTTGTCCATGTTTACAGGCATTTTTGAATTCAGCACATTTTCCTACTTGCATTGTATTTTTTTTTCAGAGATTTCTTTAAACTGGATTTTATCAAGTTGATGGCCAAATGCTTTTGTTTTCATATTCTTATGGGGATTTTTTTTTTTTTCTGTGATTCAGCTGAATTTCTTTCTTTTGTGGCTTGAGAGAAGGAATGAATTTTGAAGCTTTAGGAACTGTACGTGCTTTGTTGAATATTGCTAAAGGATCAGAAAAAGTGCTTCAGAGGATCTGTGCTTTTTGTTCAAGTTAATAAATATGAACACACAGCTAACTTCTAATTCATAACTAATTATAACAACATGAATTTACAGAATTAACTGTTTCATGTGTGGTAGAGATGAAGTTGCTATGTGGCTTGTCACCTTCAGCTACAGGTAGTAGCTGCATTCTTCCAGACATCCCTATTTGACCTGTAGCTGCAGAATGAGGAGCTTATCAGCAGCTCATCTCCAAGAAGAGTGCAGTTCTTTGAAGCCAGCAGTTCATCCCAGTTTCCCCCATTGACATAAAATCCCACAGCAGTAGATGGAGGATTTGGGCTGTTTCACTCAGGAATTTCTGGTGATTTTTCTTGAATTTTAACTGTTTGTAAGCTGTAAGTTGGAAGGTCGTACAGAGCTGTTAGTTTGATATAGAAGAAATGTTTCTGAGATGTTGCATTTACACCATTTATCCAAATCCGAGCATTGGCATTCTAGTTTTGCAGGATTTTGCAGAGTACTTTTAGTGAATTCTCTTTCTCTCTTCCTCTCCCCAGCTAATTAAGGTTTTAAAACAGGAGCTCTGAATAGTTCCGTGAGGAAGAGCAGTGACAGCTAGAACAGTTGTAGAGTGAAGAACAGCTCTCGAGTGGAGGGGGGGATGCACCCCATCAATTTTTAGCTTCTTAATCTGTTAATAGCTTTTTAAAATCTATGTTTTAGTATTTCATCGTTTTCACTTGTTCTGAATTATATTCATCTTCTGTTTTTGTGACTGATACACTATGGGCTTTGAATGTCAGTACCTTATTTCTTTAAAGTTAGTATATTTCTGCAAGTAGGATCAATCTTCTAAAAGCGTGGAACATGAACTGCCAGTTAACAGGAAAGTGGTTTTTATATGTCCTTCAGTAAACCCAGTGGAAGGTTATTTACTGTCATGGCAAATGTTAAGTTATGTAAAGTGTCACATTATTTTAGTCTCAGAAAGGAGGCTCTGAAACAGTCTATATATTGTACCAAAATTCTACAGCAAAATATTGCTCTGTATGCTATATTTTCAAGTGATCCCCCCAAAAAAAATCTCTTAAGTAGGTGGACAGCTTGTGTGCATGATAGAAGCCGTGACTTTGAGCAGGCCTTCTCTTGCAGTCTCTGAAACGAGTGACACTAATTTTATGGTCCATGCAAATAGGGGTTTTTTTTGTTTTGTTTTGTCAAATGAGGCAAAGCATAAATAAACAAACAGTACATCTATCGTAATTTTTTAAAATGGAGCCCTAAAACACTTTGATTTTTCAGTTGTCTCTAACATGGAAATGTTCTTGAAATTACATGGCCTTGAATAGGAGCTTCTGCCCCAAAATTTAGTTGTTAACAGAAATGTAACTGCAGTTGTATAAGTAAGCATCTCAATATTCAGAATTTCATTGCATACGTGAATATTTTCATTATACAGTGAGATTTGCTGCGTAAGAAGTGTTATTTTTTTCTTCAGGGAAGAAGACTCTGCTCATTTAATAAAGCTTTTTTTAAGCATTGCTTCTAGAAACATTAACTGTGTATACCTTGGCATTGTAGTATATGTCACTGAAAAGAGCCAAACAAATTGCCTGTCACAGTTATGTTTGAGATTCAGCAACTGATTCAATTTTTGATACCTAAGTATAAAATGCTTTTGTTAATATTTCAAATGCTCAAAAAAAAAAGTTACCGAGTGTATGCTGTTATGATGGCCTTGTTGACTTATTAGAGGTTATTCTATAGCTTGAAGAAAAGGAAGACCTTTCTCTAGCTGAATTTATTTAAAGAAAGGCACCCTTGATGTATTTGAAAGCATTTATATTTGAATGTGTCAACAATTTCTGGTGTTTCACTGTGTTTCCTTTCTAGTAATTCCCCCAAAGTGGCAGCTGAATTTAATTTTATGACACTGAATTTTCCTTTAAACCCAAGTAAGGCATACCTAAAAATATTTTGTCCCAAACAGTCACAATTGAGTAGTCATCAGCAATGCTTCAGAAAATGTTCCTGTAGTTAAACCACATGGTAAGGGATAATGAAAGTCTGCCATTGTCTCATGAGAAACAGTATTAATTCTCTTCCGGGAAGAGGCATGTGGGTACTTTTTTTCTGCCTTCTACTTATCCCTGCTTGTCAGGATCAAAGTTCCCATATCTGCTACCTCTGAGAGTGTTTTCCAAAATAGGTAGGTTTTGATATGAATACACCTTCATAGGTAGCTGATGCGTGGTTTTACAGATGCTAGGACATATCGGGAGTCTGGTGAGCGATGTTACTGACTGACTGGGTTCTCAGTGCTTACAGTTTTGTCTGCCTATGCCCACTTAGGGTGGATGTGTCATGTTTGCATGTTCTAGCTGGTGGTGAGGGTGAAACGTGATGTGATTTGAATAACATCAAACTCATCCTTTTTTTTAAAGGAGGGGGGAAGGAAGAACAACCGGAACATCTAAAGTCTCCTTCATTTCTTAAACTGCTGACTTCCAAGTTTTCAGCTAATGTGTTAGTCATAAAATGCCTCTTAATGGCTCTTAATTTGGTAAAATTCTGAATGCATTTCATGCATGCAGCTGAAAGCTCGTTGTTTGCTAATGTTGTAATGTATTTGGGGGATCAAAAGGCTTGGGGTGTGTGTCTGAAAGTCAGGTGAGCACCAAGGGTAGAATCTGGAAAACGAAAGGAGTGTTTGCTGTAACAGGCCCGTTCTACTGAAATACGGGTTTTCACTGTGTCAGATGGAGTAGAAATGGGGAAGAGATAACTGGTGTATTGGACAGACACATGCTTTACAGGTAGAATCCAGAAAAGTCCCTTCATTAGTGTTGTCCCTTCCTACCCTGGGATTTCTGAATCTTTTTGTTCCCCTCCTGTCAGCAAACATTTGTTGAAAATCATTAGGAAAGTGTTCCATCCCTTTCTGTTTGCCCAGGTATCTGTAGCAAGACACCTCCCACCAATGTCTCAGTAATGATTACTTAAAAGGATTGTATTGTTCTTAGGAAAGTGCGAGAAGGCTTCATAATGATTTTTTTTTCCCCAATTTTACATAATAATGGTATTCTATAACCTTTAATTTTATTAAAGCTGTAAGATTCAGCATTAAAACATGTTGAAATGATGTAATGATAGTTGTCTGTTTGTTTCATATGGCCATTTTCAATTTTCAAATGCAACATATTTTCCTAAAGACTATAGCCTGATTCAGAGCATCGAGTGAGCAGTGTTTGTTCTTAATGACTGTCTATTAAACATTTTCTTTAGTCATTGAGTACCCTGCAGTTTGTATGTACTGCATGCTGTTTTCTGAAAACCTAATTTTGGAAAGAAAATACCCAGAAATCCAAACAAAAAGAAAATAAAATTATTTTAACAAATCACTGAGGACAGTCACATTGTCCTCATTTTCCTGGAGCTGTACAGGCAAAGGTCAAAAGCATGTGCATACTTCTGTGAGCCCATTTTGAAATGGTCAGTACTCCAACTCTAGAAGCATTTAGTTGAGTATGTCTGGTATTGCAGGCAGCTGTTTCTTAGCTGACTTCAGCTGCTGCTGAAATACTCATGCTTCTGCAAGGTGTTCGCAGTAAATGGGGAACGCAGTCCTACGTTTCTCACCCTTAGCCCCTACCTCTCAGTGGAAGTGATTTGGTTGCTGTTGCTCAGGGCTCTGTCAGTTGAGTACTACCTGCTCCTCCGTGACAGCATTTTCTGTCCTAATAAGATGACTTTTGTTCTTATGGAGGACTGAAGGATGAGTTGTATTTACTGCATGATCAGGTTTTGTTTTCAGAAGATGTGTGTTCAGTGCAGTCAGTGAGGCTGCAGTCTTACAGACGTGAAAAATAATTGGTTATATTACTAAAAGCTGTACAGTACATGCATGCAATCCTGCCAGATAGAGATTGTGTGGCCAAGCTTAATTATGTTACATTCAACTACTGAATCATAGAATTGCAGAATGGTTTGGGTTGGAAGGGACCTTTGAGATCATCTAGTTCTAACCCTCCTGCTATGGGCAGGGGCACTTGCCGCTAAACCTGGTTGTGCAAAGCGCCATCCAGCCTGGCCTTGAAGACTGCCAGGAATGGGGCCACAACTTATCTGGGCAACCTGTGCCAGTGTCTCACCACTCTCATAGCAAAGAATTTCTTCCTAATAGCTGATCTAAATCTACTCTCTTTCAGTTTAAAGCCATTCCTCCTTGTCCTGTAACTACATATCGTTGTAAAAAGTCCTTTGGGTTTTACTTGTGTTTAATATTGGCAGTCGTGAGATAATGGTTGGACTTGATCTTAATGGTCTTTACCAACCCAGTTGATTCTACAATTCTAATGTACATTCAGTGGAATGACCTACTTTACAAGCAGTCTGACATGATGTGCATGAACTTTTCTGAATTGTACCTAGGATTCAGGCCTGTCACAGAGTGTTCTCTGTCCCAGCTGTTTCAGAAGGGTTAAAGTGATAACCATGGTTGCTAATAAAAGTCTGTTTGCTGCAAGTAGGCAGCTGTTGCTCATGTAGTAATTCTGCAGATGTTTGCAATCCTGATGAGCCCTGCTTTGAGAGATACATGAGATCCAGGGGAAAATTGCATTAGTTCTATGCCTGAAATACTGTTAAACTAGGATCAAAAGCCATTTCTTGCTTTGTTGACAGCAGTAGGTGATAAATACTTGATGTTTCCTGTAGGGGGAAATAAACACTGATCTGATTGAGTAGTCTGTAGCAGAGCCAAGCTGGCACAGTTTGCTTTTTCAGAAAAGATGGGTACTCTGTGGCGTCAAGGTACTGTGAATTACTCTATGATGAGAGCTGTGTGACTAAGTGTCTTGTTAAAAATCTCTTGTTTTCTGCTTTATTTATTTTGGAGTCAGTGTTGCTTATTGTTTGGGTCAAGGAATACACTTCAGCAGTATTCTTTTATAGAATGTCTCAAATATACATCTGCAGGAAAACAGGTTTGCTATGCATTAGCAAATTATTGCATAGCAAAAGCTTTCAGTAAGCCCGGAGTTCAAAGTGCAGAACTATAGTTTTGACTTGCAGTTTGTGTTTTGTTTGAAAAGGAAAAAAGAGGCTGCTTTTAATGTGTCCAAAACTCTTCTACATTAAAGTTCATTTTTGATGTAATAGTCATACAATTGTTACATACATGCTGCTTCATTTTCTAGTGAAATCCATGTGGGGATTTTTCAACACTGTTTATGTAGAAGAGGATTTCTTTTAATCCCATTTCATTTTGTTTATGTCATGGATAGACTTTGTCTTGTGTGTAATAAATATCCATAAAATTTACAGATTGTGTGATTGTGTTAATTCCCCCCCATCCCTGGCCACCATCGTCTCTTGGCTCAAAGTCAGAAGTTCTTTCCTTAAAGCAGTCAGTGTTTACTTTTGTCTGTTTCGCTTGTCTCCAGGGAATTGTGCAAGAGTTACTTGTATTTTTTGAATTGCATTGTGTCGGGAATTGGTGAAACAACTATTTCATCTTTGTTCAGATGAAACTGTTGACTTTCACTAGAAGATGAATTTCTAGGTATTAAAAACTGAAAGGGTGGTATTTTGTGAGCTCAGTTGTTTTGAGTCTAAACAAAAAGATTCGTTGTGGCACTTTCCTCAGGCTAGTATCTAACTGCAGCGACAAATTTTATTTCTGGAGTTTGTTTGTTGGAGTAGTTCCTGCATGACATGGAGACTCTGAATTTATTGTATAATGCTGTTATTCCCAGAGATATCTGTGACTGGGATGAGGAAGTATTTATTGATTTGTCATTTCTTTCATTTTCAGGCTGCCTATCACAGAGGGTGTTGGAACTGAATATGCTGAAAAATGCAGACAGGCAAAGACACAAGAGCTAGAAGTAGTTGGAAATGACCAGCTTGTCTGTAAACCAGGTAAAAAAAAAAAACATACACGCACACACACACACATATATATATGTTTGATTCCTGTTATAATCTCAGATACACCTGTTCTTTTCCACCCTGTTGTCTTTCCTCTGGTATCTATGAAACCTTACTGTGAAACCTTACTGTGTATTTCTTATTTGTTTAATGCTGTATGTGCCTTTGTTTTGTATAAGGCATGGTATTAAAAAAGAAATGTTACTTTGTGGAAACCACCATGTATAATGCTGTTGCGTAGATAATCTGTGCGTACCTCTGGTTTATTGTATTGATAAATCTAGATAAATGATTGAAATATCATTTCAAGGAAAAGATACCACTTATTGGAGTCATGCTTTTCTCTATTCTGTTTTCTTATTTTCTGTTCTTGTCATTCTGGTTTATACTTGATTGTTGTTTTGAACTGCCTTTAGAGAGGTATTTGATCACACTTCTTTCCCAGGACCTCTGGTTGTTATTGCTATCAACTTCTACTTACAGACAAATTCAGGAATATTATGTTAGGATGATACAATCAAGAAGATCAGTGTGTGAGCATGAGATTTGTACTGTTAATTTATGGCTTATAAGGGTGAATGTTTTTAATGAGACTGCTATTAAGAGCTCCAAGACTCATTTGTCACTGTCAGCTATATCAGTCTGGAGGTGCATGTTCTATTTGGGAACATGAAAATTGTCATAAACGATCAAGAATTTATCTAGACCAGGCCCTACCATTCTTGGTGTGTTGCGTACCAATGTAGTCAAGAAATAAGCTGCACAACATAGAAATGAAAAACTGATTTGCCCTGAGGGTTTTGGAGTCAGTACCCCTTCTATTGCTTCTTTCTGAATTGCTGTTCTAACTGTATAAATTGACAGCCCATTTTAAATCACAGAATCAGAATGGTTAGGGTTGGAAAGGAGCTTATGATCATCTAGTTATATTAAAAACATGCAAGTTGAAGAGGACTGCAGTGGAGCACAGAAGTCTCACCAGCAGAGGCTCTGGATTAAGCTCTTCAGGGCTCAGTCAGCAGCAACTTCATGTACTGCGTGTTATGACTGAAGTAGCATGACTTAACTGTGAACTCCCAATGCTTTGTGACTCAGTGTAGGAGCCACTACGCAGAGTGTAGTGTTTCCTGTGGCTTTCCTTTCATGTGAGTTTGCTTGCTAACTGCAGTCACTTTGTGCATTTGAAGCTTTGACCTCAGCAGAATGATCAGTAATGTAGTAAGCATCTCATTTGATTCACCTGACTAGTACTTTCAAGTATACTTTTTTATGCATCTCATTTTAATTTGCTGGGAGATGCCAAGATCCAACTGTACAATTCCTTCTCCTAGAACTGGTTAATACAAAAATCTAATCTTTTGTTATAGCATCTCTTCAATTGAGGAAACGGGTACCAGAAGGAATACATCTGCTATATGGGCTACAATAACTGAGATATCGGAAAATGGCTCTTTCCACGGGCAGTAGACTCTTTTAGTCATGTCAGTCAACATATCTTTACAGAAGTTTTATGATAGTTGAAAAGGGAGTAAGCAGGCAAAATGGTCTTTCCTGTATGTTGTGGTTTAACTGGGTTTTCAGTTTATTTTGCACTAACTCTGAATAGAGAAATTAATATCGTTATTTATTCTAGGTTGGAATTAATACTTCTTATACACAAAAATACTTATCTTGTCATAAAACAGTGGTGGGCAGTTGCATGTGTCCTCAGTTTACTATTTTTAGGTTGCAGGTGTCCTGCATTCTCTGTGTGCCAGAATCCAAGATGCATGTTTGAGCACGATGATGTCTAACAGAGGTGTGCGCTAGTTGGGTTTATTTGTCCCACTCTGTCATGGTCTAAGCCCAGTCAGCCATGCAGTTTGCTCACTCATTCCCCCCTCTTTCTTCCCCCCAGCTCCCCGGGGTGCTGGGGAGGAGAATCGAAAGAATGCAACTCCCACAGGTTGAGATAAGAACAGTTTAGTAACTAAGGTATAACATAAACCACTACTGCTACCACCAATAATAATGACAAGGGAAATACGAGGAAGGAGAATACAACCACTCACCACCGATACCCAGCCCGACGCAGCAGCGCCCGCCACCCTTCTGGGTCTCTGCCCCTCCATTTTTGCATCCTGGGCATGACATGCTGTGGTATGGAATATGTCTTTGGTTAGTTTGGGTCAGGTGTCCTGTCTCTGCTTCATCCCAGCTTCCCCTCCTCCCTGGCAGAGCATGAGACTCAGAAAGTCCTTGGTCAAACCGAACATTCTAAGCTGTAACTATAAACATCGGTGTTTTCAGCGCTGTTCCCAGGCCGAAAGTCAAAAACACAGCGCTGCGCCAGCTACTAAGAAGGAGAAAAATGACTGCTACTGCTGAACCCAGGACACACTCTTAATGATGTTTTCCATGAAGTATAAGCAATTGAAAAAATAAAACTTTGTCGCTTTCTTGCCAATAAGTCTGTACTCAGGTAGCTCCTTGATTCTGCAGATGCCTCTCTTTTTCTTAAGACCAGTTCTCATTTTGGTATTTATTGGAACTTTCAAAAAAGTGTACTCAAGTATACTTCTGTTCTGCAGAGAAAATGGTTAAGGCCTTCTAAGATGGTTACCCAATTCCAGGTTTGTTTGTTCACTAATAATATTTGGTTTCAGAAAAAGGTTTCATGCTCAGTTTTAGAGTGGGCCTTTTCATGGCATCTTTGGTCACATCAATGTTTAGCTGAAGTCACCAGTTTACTCTGAGGCCCAAGACTTTACTGGCTGCTTTAGACAAAAGTCTCACAGTTGTCATGGTGTTAGTTCCCCAGGCAAACTCAGTAATGTTTCTTTCAGTTTAGGCACAGAGTACATGTCTTGAAGAGAAGAAACTCAAACCGTACAGGTTTTTGTACTTGGCAGTGTAAACTAGATGATTATATGGCTGCCAGTTCTCAAACTCTGCATATTGATGGGGGCTAACATTGGATGGCAATTTGCTTTTGATGTATTTTTTTCCCTCCAAACTTCCATGCTAAGAAGAAGGTAAGATATTGCTGTCATAAACTGTTTTATAAAAAGCAATATTAAAAAAAGTTGTGTCATCAATGAAAAAATTACATATGAAATTAATTAAATTTACCTCATGAATACTGGTGGGTCTTAATTTGTTTCTGGTTTGTTCCTTTGTATTTTCTAAATAAAATTCTTAATTTAATTTTAAGTTAATGATTTCTTATTAATACGCAGAGGGTTTCTGAGTTAGAGAAGCTTATAACATGAATCCTACCATTTAAATGTTTTGTCCCTCCCTTCTTTTTTATAAGTACTTTCTAGAATTACTGCTGTCCTCTGTTGTATGCCTTAACACATTTTTCAAAATTGCAGTTGTTAAATGGAAGACCTAATAAAGGTGGGAATGCTGTGCTGCTTCAGCAGGAATATGCTGATGCTGGGTTCTTTTCCCTAGCATCTTGAGATTTCTTCCAACATTGGTTAAATCATGCAGAGCTTCTGATGTCTCAATAGTGACATGTTTGTGCCAGAGGGAAGCTACCCAAGCCTTTGTACAGTGTCGCTGTGACAGAATGCTATATATGAGTTTTCCTGGGAAATCTATTTATAAAGTTGGCCAAGAGTATTTTAAAGAGGACAGTTAATGTTTTCAAGGGATGCTGCCGTTAAGTTCTGCTTCATATGTGTTTAGTAGTGCTGAGTAAATCACTGTGCAGTGATCACCTGTAACTTGCATTACACAGATTCTAGGTAAAGAGCCTTTCTGTTGGAGAGTGTGGCTGCAGGAGAACTTGGATTTTTGGTGCTTTGTGAAACTGATCTTAATGACCTGTCTTAATGACCTGTCCAGCTTTTGGTACTTTGTTTTAATCCGGGAATAACATGTTTGTAATCCTTGACACTTGAAGACTATTTGGGGGGGTTGGAGCACATTCAGGTATGGTGCAGAGACGAAAGTTGTTCTGCCTGCTTCTGTTTCACTGCTGTGTGTGCTTGTTAGTCGCTTTTCTGAAGAAAGGAAACTATGACTGGGCAGTGAGCTATATTGTCTATAGCTTTTATTTTTACAGTAAATATTGCCTTAGTAAAAATACTAGCTTTCTTTCCCACTACTGGGTATTTCTTAGAGAAACAAGAAGACATGAAGTCTTAAGTTCTTATAACTGTGTGAAAATAGGTAAACTTCACTGTAGTTTCTGATGAAACTCAGTTGAAATAGAAAGCATTTCCACTTTTAATTGCGGTATAGTGGGGTTTTTAGCCCAATTGTTTAATTGTATCTTGCTTAATTGTTGCCTGCCAAAGTCTTCCCCGTCCATGTGTGCCTCCACACCTGCTCAATAGCTTTTTGTTTTCCATGGTCAAGCTGATGGGCTGCTAAGCAGAAACTCATGGTAGCACTGAAAGATTTTCATTTTTTTTTTTTCCTCGTGTTCCCAGTGATAACAGTGACTAACTCTTGCAGAGAGACTGCAGAATGTAGTGTCACACTGAAAGGTCATCATGATGCCAGACTTGTTTTGCCAACTCGTACAAATAGAGTGTTCTTCCCGTCAAATTGCAGGTTATTTTGTACTGTGTAAAGTCCAGTAGACTTTAGGGGAAATAACACATGGATACATGAATAGGGCATATTTTTTCAGTATTGTCAAATTCTTGGGGACAGGGATAGATTTGGCAGTTGTATGTAAGCTGTGCCGAACCACACTTAATTAAGAGAAAAGCATATAGAATTATAGAATTGTATACATCCTTGATGCTGATGTGGCTTCTACACAGAAGCAGTATTTTTCAGAGCTGCTGCCAGTGAAACAGGTGCATAAATGCAGGAAAATCTCTTCAATATACTAATGTTGAAAAGTATTAATTCTATTAATATGTATCAGTATGTGGTTCAAATTTGATAGGAGTTAGGTTTGCAAATACTGTGATCATTTTCTGCTGGTCTTCTCTCTATTGAAATAACTTGCTCTTGGTTTTTTTTATGCCTAGGTACTTCAGTGGCTCAGTCTGAATCAAGTGCTCTGACTTGTGTACCAATAAATAACCATAAATGTCTGGATTTGCCTTTAGCCAAACACAGAGAAGAGGTAATTTTGTTGTACTTTCTGTTACGGACTAAAGCTGAAAATCATGTTTTGTTTTGTTGGGTTTTTTGATTGGTTGGTTTTAGTTGGGGGTGGGGGAGGGTTTGGTGTTTGGGTTTTGTTGGGGTTTTGTGGGGTTTTTTTGTTTGTGGGTTTTTCAAGTTCTGTTCCTGTTTTAAGCATTTAATCTTGTTTTTAAAAGAAACAAAACCTTTGTTCATTTTAAAACAGTATAAAAATTCTTAGCAGAAGAAACATTGGTGCTACATTCTCTGTTTAAAGGTATTTATGTAAAATATGTAAGCAAGTGCATGCTCGTGTCCTATTTTGTGATCTTCTAATGTGTTTTAGGAGTCCAGTTATCTGCAGATGCCTAGGAGGTGATAAAAATATGGCACAATGTTTTACAGAGGTAGAAGTGTGGCCTGAAAGCTATTGATATTTCAAATCTGTTTGAAATCTGGTTTGAGTTGCTTTGTAGACTTATGAGTTTTCTTGAAAAATTGTTTCAGATAGTTTCCCTGATAGAAAACAATACAGTTGTGATTGTACAAGGAGCAACTGGCAGTGGTAAGAGCACACAGATTCCACAATATATTTTGGATTATTGCTTTGAGAAATCTATCTACTGCAACATTGCTGTTACCCAGCCTCGGAAAATTGGTGCCAGCAGCATTGCCAGGTGGATTAGCAAGGAACGATCATGGACACTAGGTGGATTTGTAGGATACCAGGTATAAGAAAATTTGAAATGTTTTTAAAAATAGATTAATAAGTACTGTATTTTCTGTCTGGATTATGTTTAAGTATATTTAGCACACTTAAATGTTAGAGAATCTGTTTTTAAATTGAAATTGCAGGTTTCTAGCTGTCTCCTGTTAATCATAAATAAATGTTTAAGCTTTTAAAGTTGAAACAACTAGAAATGCTAGTTAGACTCCAACAGAAATATTTAATGGACTGCATTCTGGCAGATGGATGCATCTATAAATCACTGAAATTACTGCAGGAGAACTATACTCTGTCATTTTTCATTTGATTTCCTTAATTAACATACTTGATTTGTTTGACTCTGACATTAACCTGTCAGCTGTGTCAAAACTTTCTTGCATTGTGTGGCCAGATGGTTTCACTGCCATCATATTCTTTCGTCTTAATATGTGGAAAAACTTGACCTAGTTTTCCTCTTAAGTTTGCCTCTTCCTTTTGTCCATCTCCGCTCCAAATTTGGTTCTATCCCTCCATTTATAAACTTAGAATCATAGAATAGTTAGGGTTGGAAAGGCCTTAAGATCATCTAGTTTCAACCCCCCTGCCTTGGGCAGTTACACCTCCCACTAAACCGTACCACCCCAGGCTCTGTCCAGCCCGGCCTTGAGCACTGCCAGCATTCACATGTGGAGCATTCACAACTTCCCTGGGCAACCCATTATAGTGCCTCACCACCCTTACAGTGAAAAATTTCTTCCTCATATCCAATCTAAACTTCCCCTGTTTAGGTTTGAACCCGTTACCCCTTGTCCTGTCACTACAGTCACTAATGAAGAGTCCCTCCCCAGCATCCCTATAGCCCCCCTTCAGCTACTGGAAAGCTGCTATGAGGTCTCCAGGCAGCCTTCTCTTCTCCAGGCTGAGCAGCCCCAACTTTCTCATCCTATCTTCATATGGGAGGTGCTTCAGTCCCCTGATGATCTTCGTGGCCCTCCTCTGGACTTGTTCCAACAGTTCCATGTCCTTTTTATGTTGAGGACACCAGAACTGGGCACAATACTCCAAGTGAGGTCCCACAAGAGCAGAGTAGAGGGGCAGGATCACCTCCCTCGACCTGCTGGTCACGCTTCTTTTGATGCAGCCCAGGATACGGTTGGCTTTCTGGGCTGCAAGTGCACACTGCCGTCTCATGTTCATTTTTTCATCAACCAAAGCCCCCAAGTCCTTCTCTGCAGGGCTGCTCTGAATCTCTTCTCTGCCCAACCTGTAGCTGTGCCTGGGATTGCACTGACCCAGGTGTAGGACCTTGCACTTGGCATGGTTGAACTTCATCAGGTTGGCATCAGCCCACCTCACAAGTGTGTCAAGATCCCTCTGGATGGCATTCCTTCCCTCGAGCTTATCAACCGAATCACACAGCTTGGTGTCTTCGACAAACTTGCTGAGGGCACACTCAATCCCACTGTCCATGTCACCAACAAAGATGTTGAACAAGACCGGTCCCAGCACTGATCCCTGAGGGACACCACTTGTTACTGGTCTCCAGCTGGACATTGAGCCACTGAGCACAACTCTTTGCGGGCAGCCATCCAGCCAGTTCTTTATCCACCGAGTGGTCCACCTATGAAATTGATGTCTCTCCAATTTAGAGACAAGGATGTCATGTGGGACAGTGTCAAACGCTTTGCACAAGTCCAGGTAGATGACATCAACTGCTCTATCCCTCTTCATCAGTTCCATAGCTCCATCATAGAAGGCCACCAAATTGGTCAGGCAGGATTTCCCCTTAGTGAAGCCATGCTGGCTGTCACCAACCACCTTGCTGTTTTTCATGTGCCTCAGCATGCCTTCCAGGAGAATCTGCTCCAAGATTTTGCCAGGCACAGAGGTGAGACTGACTGGTCTGTAGTTCCCCTGCTCATCCAACTTAATGCCACTTTCATCTTCTGACACAGATGCTAGTTCTTCGATCAGCTCTGTCAGTAACCATAATAATCTGCTGTGATCCTTGTTTCACTGGCAGCTGGAGTGAATAATTTTGATGGTTTAAACTATTATTTCATTTTGGAGTTAATTTCAAAATGCATGTTCCTGTAAATGTATTAAATATCTGTTCTTATCCCTGTTGTTTTTCTCACTGTGTTAGGTGAGTTTAGAGAACATTTCCACAAAGGAGACAAGGTTGCTGTACATGACAACTGGAATTCTTCTTCAGAAAGTAGTTAGTGCCAAAAGCCTGGCTGAATTCACCCACATTTTCATTGATGAGGTAAGTTGGTGTAAATAAGTTTAAATTTCATAGTGAGAAAAACTTCAATTTTGTCTCTTTTATATGTTAGAGAAAATAAAATGCAGACATCTGCTTGTAAAGATGCTTTGTGTAAGTTGTTCAAACTAACACTTTTTGAAATGGGGCTTGTCTCGGTGGTCGTTTGAGCAGCAAAGTTTAGAACTGTGGGTGTGGGGAGGATTTTGGGGAGTGCTTAGCTTTTGATATGATTGCCTTGAAATGTTTTCTGAAATCCTCTATGTGGATTTCAAGAACGTGTCTGGCTAGTCCTGTTAGGAGGATGCAGCTTATTTTTGTTGTCATTTGGCTGTTACTGCCCTTAGAGTTCTTACTCTTCAGTGGTGTCCTGAAAAATAAAACCGCTCTCAAAATTCTCTGTTTTCTTTCTGGATTTACAGTCCACTCATGTGGATTCATTATTATTGCTGACACTTCACTAAAAAGCTAAAGAAAAAACACTTGGTATTTTTGTAATTAGTGTATTTTTTACATGTTTCTGTGTTTATTTTCTGTGGTAAGCAGTATTTGACTGTTAGGTGTAGTCAGAAGTGAAATTGTACTTTTGCAAACCAGGAATGTAAATCATAGGTTAGATGTGATGTAGGACATCTTGAGATGTAGTGACAGAGGACTTAGAGCCTTTCTGGGCTTTGGTTTGGTGGGTTTTTTTATGCTGGCTTTTGTTTTTATTCCACTATGGTGCTATAGCTGAGAGGGGCTTGTCTCCCTGCTCCCCAGATATCCAAAAATCAATACTTGGTAAGCCATTAGTCTATTACAGTAATAATGATGGCTGTTATAGAATCATAGAAGAGTTAGGGTTGGAAAGGACCTTAAGATCATCTAGTTCCAACCCCCCTGCCATGGGCAGGGACACCTCCCACTAAACCATGCCACCCCAGGCTCTGTCCAACCTGGCCTTGAACACCGCCAGTGATGGAGCATTCACAGCTTCCCAGGCAACGCATTGCAGTGCCTCACCACCCTTACAGTGAAAAATTTCTTCTTCATATCCAATCTAAACTTCCCCTGTTTAAGTTTGAACCCGTTACCCCTTGTCCTGTCACTACAGTCAGTAATGAAGAGTCCCTCCCCAGCATCCCTATAGCCCCTGTTCAGGTATTGGAAGGCTGCTATGAGGTCTCCATGCAGCCTTCTCTTCTCCAGGCTGAACAGCCCCAACTTTCTCATCCTATCTTCATACGGGAGGTGCTCCAGTCCCCTGATCATCTTCGTGGCCCTCCTTTGGACTTGTTCCAACAGTTCCATGTCCTTTTTATGCTGAGGACATGACTGCACTTGAAATGGTGCATTGAAAACTTAGAAAAGATTGAGCAAATAGTTACATTTTTATATGAAGAAACTTCTTTCAGCATCTCCCAGCTTTCAAGATTTTATGTGTCTTTTGCTTCCCCAGCCAAGATTCTAGCCCCTCCTGTTCTGCATTAGCCACTTTTTTCCCCCCCATATCTCCCACAGACTATGATCTTGATGCAGTAGTAAGCATTCCGAAAACAACATGTTCTTCACTGCATTCTTAGTTGCAGGTCCCAGCCCTTTTTAGGTACTGTGGGTATTTAGGAGCATACCTAAACAAACATAGGTCCAAAAATCATGACTTCTCATAGCAAGACCTTTGCTGTCAGCCTGAAAACTGCTTTAGCTAAACCATTTTCATGACGGTGCAGTGTATCTTTATGTTAGAATATGCTAATTACCTTACAGGGCATGAATGCCAACCTTTGAAGGTTGAGCTCTGTAAAAGCTGCTGCACTTCATATATTTAAACTGTTAATTCAAGAAAGGAACATGATCATCATTAATAATATTGAGAGAAAGTATTTATTGAACTGCAAAGAGCAATCAGAAAAGTCAGGTGCTAGGAAATTTAAAGAATTGGGTAGAAAATAATGTTTTAGAGAGTTGTGTATTTTGTTCATAGCTAGAAGCCATTGGAAATAAAAGGTGTTTCTTCATTTGTTCAGCTTTTAGACAAGTCATCATAGTCTTTGTTGGGATCATTTGTAATCTTAACAGTAAAATTGACTTACCCGAGTTCAGTACCACTTCACCTGTTACTGTCATCTCTAGTAGAGATAGTGGCTAGAGCTCAGCATTGGTTTTTCTAGTCATTCTGCAATTTTCTTGCCTTAAGAGCATGTGAATTTCACAAAGGGTGCTATAGTTGTCTCAAGAGCTGTGTTGGGATTTTTTTTAAATGTGATTAACATGCATATTCTTAAATGCTGTGCTTTATTCTGTGAAACTATTGTTGTTCCAAGTTACCAAAATAAAACATGAAATTGAGTAGCAAAGGAAGAGATTGCCAAAAAGAAAAGAGTGAATTAATGAAAATTAAATTGTGACTGATGTCTTCCAGGTGCATGAGCGTACAGAAGAAATGGATTTTTTGCTCTTGGTCATCCGTAAACTGTTGCGTACAAATTCCCAATCTGTAAAGGTAGGTTCAGTTATGTTCTGCTACTCTTGCTTGTGAGGATAACTTTTTGCATGTTTTTTTTGTCTACAAGGGGCATGTTTCAAAGAACTTGGCATAATTGTGTCATTATTTTATTACTAAAATATTACCTAGTTGGCCTCTCTTCATAACAAGCCAGCTAAAGGGCATTCTTTTTCTGGCTGCTGGAATGTGTTCGGAGAGACATTTTTTTTTTTTTTCACCCTCATGTTAAAATGCATTAGTTTCTAAAGTCTGCTTAAGGCTAAAAAGTACAAGATGGTTATTTGACTAGAATTACATATTGGGTATTGAGGGCAGTGTTTATCCTTGGTTAAATGTGGTAGCATTAACTCTTGGAAATACTGAGCTTTTAAAAAACTTTTTTTTTTAATGTATTTGGAAAAAAAGCAAAAAAATAAACTTGTGTTGGAATTTCTAGGCGGAGCTGGTAGTAGAACATGACTGAGATTTTTCTCTACATGTTAGGAAATTACGCTTTGTACTAAAGCAGAGTTTGCAGAGATGTAGCGTGACGTATTTAGTCTTTGTGGTCTCAAAGTAATGTACTTTTGAGCTGTAAGAAATTAAATACAAGTGGCAGAGTTAGGCTGTCTATTTCTGTGCAGCTGTTTGGGACTGCAGAAATTTTGCAAGACTGTACATGTCCCTTAAGTGCTTCAGTTAACTGTTAATGTGAACTGTTCTGTTCAAAGCAGACATAACTTGAGTCTATGTTGGCTGTTTTTTTTGTTACTGGAATGGAATTGCCACATTGATTCAAACTTGGGTAACTTGGTCTTTAGATCTTCTAAGCATGCTCTTGTAGAACAGTGCCCTTCCAGTTGGCACAAAGCATGTCTGTGCACTTCACATCTTTCACTTTTTATCCCTTTTCAGTAAGACAACTCACTTGTCTTTAAATTCAGAGACAGAAGTGTGAAGCTGTTGAGCTTTTAACACTTGGCTCTGCTTCCTGAGGATACCAAGTAATTTGATCATACTCAGTTTGAAAAGTTTGCCCATGATGCTGATTATCTGGTTGGTGTCAGGAATCCCTTCAGGTCCTATCATCTCTTCTTTTAGAAAACATTCTTCTTTCGTAGGTTTCTGATTTTGTTTTTTTTGTTGTTGTTGTTCTGATCATCTCAAAATCGTCACTGGAAGACCTTCCCCTTTGTATCTTTCTCTGCAGTTGTTTCTTCAGATGAGTGTTCCATATTGCATAAATCTGAGACAGTCTTACATTTAGGACGGGTTGCTTTGAATTTTTGTTTAATGGTGGGGAGGGGTGTTGTGAAGCTGAGGGTTTAGGGTTACTAAAATAATCAGTAATTTTAATAAAAATTTGTGTGTGATTCAACAGAAATCGATAGCGAGGTCCACTCTTTTACATACAAAAAGAGATTGTGTCAGAATTGGCAATGATTTGCACAGTATTGGGTTAAGTGATTTATACGGAATTGAATTGAAATAATGTGTAAAGAAACCAAAAATATAAAGGAACGATGGAGACCCTTATGCTGAGTCATGAGGTTCAGGCTAGATCCCTTTGCTTTCTGAACTCCTGATGGAGCCTGTGTGTTGCTGGATCTAGGTCTTGCCTCAGACTTGGATGGTGGTTCTTGTCTAAATGAAATTTAGAAAGTAAAATCAAAGTAGAGGGATTGTGTGGGGATGCACCACCACAAGGGGGGAGCTCTTGATCTCAGTTGCTGCATTTTAACACAGTGGAACAGGTAATTCAGTTTGAATCTATGTACTAAGCCCAGTGTCTTCTACTTGATCCCTTTTCAGCCTCTTTTGAAAAACTGTGAACAGAGTTTGATCGTGTATCAAATTCATTTAGAAAATACAAGATTCTCCTCCCAACCTCCGTGAAGTAAAATTGTGTGAGGAAGCCTCTTTAAAGGGTAAAATTGTATTTATAATTCAGGGTGATATGAAATACACATGAGGTGTTTGCCTTCTAGTTTGAATATTGCAGACCTTGGAAGTAGCAGGTAGTTCAACATTGCATTGACTAGCACGATGGCAGGAGTGATTCTGACATAAGGAGGACAAGATACACCTGTTGTGGTTCACTGCTAACAGTGTTATGTTTTCTGGCAGATGACTGGTGCAGATTATTGCTTTTGGATCACAGTAGACATTTGGGTATTCTAAGATTGATTTTGCTGGGATGGGGTTGTTGCAAGAAAAAAGGCTCTATTGTGTCAGACAAAGCATTTAGCTGTGATTGTCTTAAATGTGCCTAGGATATGTACCTGTGGTAATGAAATGAGACCATTTTAGCATAAAGAGTGAGATTCCAGCATAGCATGGCATTTTGTGTTCAAATGAATCTTTTACATCTGCTGTGCAATTTTTTCAACAGGTAGTATTGATGTCTGCTTCCATCAACTGTAAAGAACTTGCTGATTACTTTGCACTTCCCGATACGAATGGTCTGAATCCAGCCTGTGTAATTACAGTGGAAGGCAAACCTTTTGCAATCGAAGAATATTATCTTGATGATTTGAAACACATTGTGCAGTTCAAGGTATTGTAAATATAAATTTATTTCTTTGGATGTAGTAAGGAAGAAATTGAATAGTCAATTGAAATCTGTGTAATAAAATTATGCATAACTAATTTTACATTAAGGTTCTAGGTAAGAATTAATATATGATGATAGAACAGGAGTCTCCTTACCAGCAGCCTGGTTTTTCTTTCATTTAAAATTGAATGGCTGGGAATTTTAAGTAGCATGTGACATTTTGTACCATAGTTTGCATCCAAGATGAACAATGTGAAAGTCTATGCAGAAAGTAACCTATGAGGATTTTTTGGTCTCTTTAAATACAGGTGACAAACTCGGGCAGTATTTCCTGGGCTTGTTCATGTTGCTGTTATGTATCAAAGGCAGGAAGAGCTAGGAAACAGTCATCAGAAAAGAAGTGTTTATGATTAGAAGTTTGATGTTATCAAGTGGCTTCTCTTGTCAGCTGAGGCTCGCATGCTTCTTATTTTCTCCCCCCCCCCCTTTTTTTCTGTAGTAGTCCAAGAGCTGTTATGCAGTAATTTTGAATGTATTTGTTGCAGCCATGTAGGCTACTGTAGCAAATACGTAATTTTGAATAATGAAAATATGTTTGAATGATAGACATTCACAAAAACCTTAATGGCCACTTTAGAGCTGTATGGCTGCATTGGAGAATTGCTGTTCTAATGCCTAAGGAGGGTAGTAATGGATGAAGATTCATTTGCTGTGTCCATCTTTAGCTTATAAACTGCACAGTGTGTTTGTTTGTAGAGCTCTTGAAGTACTATTGTATAGCATGTATATGTATAGACAACAGATAATGAAGGAGTGAATGTAAGTTCAAATTAATTTGGTATCTGTGGTTTTATAATAGGAGCTGGTTTTACAGCTGAAAACCAGCTGTGTAGGTATTTAGTGCCTGAACTCTTTCGGTATTACGGTCCAAGACAAGCAGGTTAAAGCAAAGTAGAACAAATGCAGTCAGGCTTTAATAGTGGCAACCACTCTAAAAATAACTGGAGCATGGGAGTAATTATTAGTCAATTTTTGCTAATTCAGAACACTATTATAATCTTAATATAGTGAAGAAGGCAGGGAATGCACTTAAAAAGTAGCAGTATGTGAACATATTGTTGTTATTTAGCTTGCATCCCTGAATGCTGCAGAAAGTAAATTGGATAAATAAACTGATTTTCTTATGTGAAACCCAGAAGAAAAGAATTGCTTATGCTGTACACAGCACAGGCATTGGTTATGCTTCAACACAGGCAAGCTGAAATAAAAGGCTGTCAACCACTGAAGTTTTAATGCAGCCAACAAAAGCAACTAAATGTGTATAGCAGTTGGCCAGTCAGTTTTTTATATGGCAGCTCAGACAGATAATATGGAGGAGATTATGTAATACATGATTTTTGTAAAAGATTTTTGATGAAGGATGGCAACAAAAAGATAACCAAGAAGTTGAGTAAGAAGTCTACTTCAGTCAAGTTGCATTTGTCACAACTGCACATTGAGCTGAATGTCATCTGCCACACTTTTCACCTCTGAGGTCAGGAACAAAAGGAACTGCTTTCAACGCTTATGCCTTACATTTATTTTTTTTTTCCTCTGTGTATATGAGCATTTAGGGGGTTGTTTTTTGTTGGTTTGGGGTTTTGGGGGGGTTTGAGTTTTTATGTTTCTTTATGTCGTGTTGTCCTAGCTATAGCCATTCTTTTGTTCAGTAGGAGGTGATTGTCCAAGTTATTTGTACCTTAGGGCAACAACAGAAGCACATAAGTGCTCTTGATTTTCTTTCTTTCTTTTTTCCTTAATACATATGAAAAAAAAAAATAAGAAAGCTCTGATGTGTGGTCTCTTCATCTTGTTTCTTATGTTGTTATGTGTAGAGATTTTATCCAAATAGTAATTTCTATATGACACTTAAAAATGTGGAAGGTCTAAAAATATTTATGTAACATCCTAATAACAATAAAAGCAAAGCCCGAGTGTTAAGGTACTTAATGAGTTAACACTGCCATATGGAAGCAGGGGCACATCTTTCATCATGCTAAAATCAGATGGATAACTGCCTGGGGTAGAGGTTTCAGGCTTTGGTTCTTAATTAGCCTAGAAAAGCTTGTAAAATTCACGTAGTACAGAAATTAAAAGTAAAATCAGTCTTTGCTTTTTGCATAAACACAATTTTCCCAAATTTCCTTTTTGTTTTTAAAATTAATAATTAAAAATCAGATTAGATAAATAATAACTCATTCCTGAATCATCTTGATGTGTCTGGTTTGCTCTGAGGTATGAACCTTTGTCCCTTCTCAAAAGAATCATAAAATAATTGGTTGTTACTGTATAAATGTAGAATTATTTTGTGAATCCTGCAGACCTCTTGGCTTTAATTTATCACTCATATCTGTAACAAACAATGTTTTAAAAATATGGTTGAAAATGCAAATTTTCTTTGAGCAGTCTGACTTGGTTAATTCAGTGAATTTGGAGTTCACTGATACCAGCTGTGATTTGGAAGATAAATAGACATGCCAGTCACTGTTTTTTCTTCTGTATGCCTTTTTGCGGTAAACCCTTTGCTGTGGCTAGATAGACATCTAGCTGAATCAAAGATAAAGTTTTCCAATTCAATTACTTCATATGTATGGAAGAATAAAAGAGGGAGGGAAGGGTGAAACACTCTTCAGTGTAGCACTGGCTTAACACTTTCCTAGGTCATTTGTAGGTGCTGCTATTTCATTTGTGAGTATAGGTTTATAAACAGTAGTTTCTTTTTCTTTTGGTGTAATGGCCTTCATAAGCACATTGTTTTGGATATTTAATTGGATCATTATTTTTTCATATCAGCCCCCTCTACATGCCAAGGAATCAGTGAAACGCAGGTTTTGATGAAAAATGCATGAATTTCTCAATTCCTTCGGCAGCAGAGTGCAGGCCACAGTTTGCTTTTACTTGGAGGGGCGTCCAGTACACTTGGAACCGACTGCCCCAGGGGTGGAAACACAGCCCGACCATCTGCCATGGACTGATCCAGACTGCACTGGAACAGGGGCAAGCTCCAGAACACCTGCAATACATTGATGACATTATTGTGTGGGGCAATACAGTGGAAGAAGTCTTTGAGAAAGGGAGGAAAATAATCCAAATCCTGCTGGAAGCCGGTTTTGCCATAAAACGGAGTAAGGTCAAGGGACCTGCACAGGAGATTCAATTTTGGGGAATAAAATGGCAAGATGGATGTTGCCGGATCCCCACAGATGTGATCAACAAGATAACAGCAATGTCTCCACCAACTCATAAGAAAGAAACACAAGCTTTTTTGGGTGTTGTGGGGTTCTGGAGAATGCACATCCCGAATTACAGTTTGATTGTAAGCCCTCTCTATTATGTGACTCAGAAGAAGAACGATTTTAAATGGGGCCCTGAACAACAACAAGCTTTTGAGCAAATTAAACGAGAGATAGTTCATGCGGTAGCCCTTGGACCAGTTCGGACCGGGCCAGATGTCAAAAATGTACTGTACACTGCAGCAGGGGAGAATGGTCCTACCTGGAGCCTCTGGCAGAAAGCTCCAGGGGAGACTCGAGGCCGACCGCTCGGCTTTTGGAGTCGGGGATACAGAGGATCTGAGGCCAGCTATACCCCAACTGAAAAAGAGATACTGGCAGCCTATGAAGGGGTTCGAGCTGCTTCGGAAGTGATTGGCACAGAAGCACAGCTCCTCCTAGCACCCCGGTTGCCAGTGCTGGGCTGGATGTTCAAAGGAAGGGTCTCCTCTACACATCATGCAACCGATGCTACATGGAGTAAGTGGGCTGCACTAATTACACAACGAGCTCAAATAGGAAATCCCAGTCGTCCAGGAATTCTAGAAGTCATCATGGACTGGCCAGAGGGCAAAGATTTTAGAATGTCACCAGAGGAGGAGGAGGTGATGCGTGCTGAAGAGGCCACACCATATAATGAACTGTCAGAAAGTGAAAAGCAATATGCTTTGTTTACTGATGGGTCCTGTCGCATAGTGGGAAAGCATCGTAGATGGAAGGCAGCCGTATGGAGTCCTCGACAACAAGTTGCAGAAACTGCTGAAGGAGAGGGTGAATCGAGTCAGTTTGCTGAGGTGAAAGCCATCCAGCTGGCTTTGGACATTGCTGAACGAGAAAAGTGGCCAGTACTTTATCTCTATACTGACTCATGGATGGTGGCAAATGCCCTGTGGGGGTGGTTGCAGCAATGGAAGCAGAGCAACTGGCAACGCAGAGGTAAACCCATCTGGGCTGCTGCACTGTGGCAAGATATCGGTGCCTGGGTGCAAAACCTGGTGGTCAAGGTACGCCCTGTAGATGCTCATGTACCCAAGAGTCGGGCCACTGAGGAACACCAGAACAACCAACAAGTGGATAAAGCTGCTAAAATTGAAGTGGCTCAGATGGACTTAGATTGGCAACGTAAGGGTGAATTATTTTTGGCCCGGTGGGCCCATGACACTTCAGGCCATCAGGGCAGAGATGCGACATACAGATGGGCTCGTGATCGAGGGGTGGACTTAACAATGGACACTATTGCCCAGGTTATTCATGACTGTGAAACATGCGCTGCAATTAAGCAAGCTAAACGGTTAAAGCCTCTTTGGTATGAAGGACGATGGCTGAAATACAAATATGGGGAGGCCTGGCAGATTGATTATATCACACTCCCACCAACCCGCCAAGGCAAGCGCCATGTGCTTACCATGGTGGAAACAACCACCGGATGGCTGGAAACATATGCTGTGCCGCACGCCACTGCCCGGAACACTCTCCTGGGCCTTGAAAAACAGATTTTGTGGCGACATGGCACCCCAGAGAGAATTGAGTCAGACAATGGGACTCATTTCCGGAACAACCTGATAGATGCTTGGGCCAAAGAGCATGGCATTGAATGGGTATATCATATCCCCTACCATGCACCAGCCTCTGGGAAAATCGAACGGTACAATGGGCTATTAAAAACTACACTGAGAGCAAAGGGTGGTGGGACTTTCAAACATTGGGATACTCATTTACCAAAGGCCACTTGGCTGGTCAACACCAGAGGATCTGCCAACAGGGCTGGCCCAGCCCAGTCAGAACTTGTACATACTGTGGAGGGGGACAAAGTTCCTGTGGTGCATATAAAGAATTTGCTGGGGAAGACAGTCTGGGTTATTCCTGCTTCAGATAAAGGCAGACCCACTCATGGGATTGCTTTTGCTCAGGGACCCAGATATACTTGGTGGGTAATGCAGGAAGATGGGGAAGTCCGATGTGTACCTCAAGGGGATTTGATTTTAGGGGAAAACAGCCAATGAACTCAATTGTATGCTGTTGTCTGCTATGTAATACTTTCATAGCCCGACAACTAGATGTCTTCAAGTCATCAGCGACGGGCCCTCTGATCGTCATCCCAACAGAGAATGAACTTTAATGAAACCGGGCGAGTTCTACAGTAAAGGAACGATCAGCATCAGCAGGCAACGATCCAACACTGCACACGGCTTCCACTGCTCTGAAGGACTGTTACAGGAGATGGAGATCGACGTCACGGACCGAATGGACTCAGCAGCTTTGTGGGGATTGGTCTATGCACTGAGGGATGATCTCTCTCCCTCTCTCTGTGTGTGTGTATGTATATATATACATGTGATGGTATATTGAAAATGTGGGATCTGAGCATGACGTGAATGGTATGGAATAAGGGGTGGATAATGTCATGGGTTCAGCAGCAGCAGTCATTTTTCTCCTCCTTGGTAGCTGGTGCAGTGCTGTGTTTTTCGATTTTTAGTCTGGGAGCAGCGCTGATAACGCCGATGTTTACAGTTGTGGCTTAGAATGTTTTGGCTCGACCAAGGACTTTCTGAGTCTCATGCTCCGCCAGGGAGGCGGGGGGGGAGCCGGGAGGAGGCAGAGACAGAACACCTGACCCAAACTGACCAAGGAGCTATTCCATGCCACAGCACGTCATGCCCAGGATGTAAAACTGGGGGCAGGAACCCAGAAGAGTTCAGTTCACAGCTCGGTCATCGAGTGGTGAGCAATTGTATCCTCTTTCCTTGTATTTCCCTGGTCATTGTTGTGGGTGGTGGTGGCAGTGGTGGTTTGTGTTGCACCTTGGCTGCTGGACTGTTCTTGTCTCGGCCGGTGGGAGTTGCATTCTTTTGATTCTTCTCCCAATTTTCCCCCCCCCTCGGAGTGGGGGGGAAGAAGGAGGGGGAAGTGAGTAGTCGGGCTTTGTATTAGAAGGGGTGAGCTATTGTATTCTTCCCTTGTATTTGCCTTGTCATTGTTGTTATTGGTGGTAGCAGTAGTGATTTGTGTTATACTTTAGTTACTAAACTGTTCTTATCTCAACCTGTGGGAGTTGCATTCTTTTCGATTCTCCTTCCCATCCCTCCGGAAGTGAGGGAGAGAACGAGCTGCGTGGTTAGAGAGGCTTAAACCACGACAGTTCTATTTGTGGGCACATTTAAAGCTTGTTGTGTAAAATGTTTACCAATTGCTATTGTACGGTATTGGAGATATCGATTGCAAATTAATTGTATAGTTAATTCTATGAACAGATTTTAAAAATGCATGCAGTTAGGAGGTCTAGATGCTAGATTTTGACAATAAATCTGTGAAATCCCATGTCTCTACTTCTTACCTAAGGCAAAGAGTCCCATTTTTTGGCTTGCAAATAGATCTCCTTCATATCCCTGGTAATGAAGTCAGAGTCTAGATGAAAGGTAGTCAACTGCTGTCAAAAGCTATTCTGATTTTGTTGTATTACTTCAGTCAGCTCTGACTGGGCTTTTGTATTTCCTGTTCATCACATTATTACCTTTTATTAGGACTGATGTGGAAGCTTTGTCATGTTAAAAAATGCTAAAGGTAGAATTGGTGACAAAACTGAATAGACAAATTTGACAGTTATGTAAGCAGGGATAATTTAAGAACAAATAGGTCACTTTCAAGCATGTATAAAAGGATGCCTAGCTAGTTGGTTTGAGGGGTCGGAAGTGGAGAAATTATTGTTAAGTTATTATAGGTGGCTTTTTTTGATTCTCCAATCCATCCTTTATTAGAAGAAAGTAGGATAGTTTTCTCAGGGTTTTCAGAATGGAGTCTTCCTGCAGACATCATGATGTAGGGTTGCAGGTTGACTGCTAAGGACTGGAAAGCTGAGCAGTGAGATTGCAGTAATACATCTCTCTAGCTTTCATTTAGCTTTGTTAGAGAATTTTTTTTTTTTTTTTTTTTTTTTTTTTTTTTAATTTTTAAGTGTTACTCATGGCTTTTCAGCTTGCGTTCCACATTTCTTTCCAGGAGTGGATTTTCCCCCTACATTTTATAGCCTTGTTGAAACTTACTGTTTGCAGCTGCATCTTACCTTCTGTTGGTATTAATCTGCATATATTTACTAATTACTACAGACTATGGTATTTTTATTATTAGTATGTGCTTAAAGCGCAAATGTTCAGTTTTCACTGTTACTTCAACTACAGTACCATTTTTTAAAAGTATAAATGAAGAGTCCAAGCCTAAATAAAGCTGTATTTGAATAATGAAATAATATTGTTGTATATCCAGCAACAGGTGAAGGTGATGGATAAACTCGGAGGCACACTTGGTTGAGCATAAATGAAAAAATGGAGGCTTATGAGGTAGTGATTAAAATACATAATTTCTTAAAGGATACACAAGTGATCACTCCAGCCTGTTAGGTTTCTTGGGAAAATCTGGATGACTTAGACTGTTAGGTTTCAGCATAAAAGTAAATGAAATACTTCATTTGAGGGTAGAAGGAGGAAAAAGGAAAGAGCTTCAAAGGTATAATAGGAGGGAAAGAAGTGGAGTTTGACTATAGGATTTTTAATTATTTGAAGTATGTGGATGGCAGATTACACTGTAACACAAGTCTGTAAAAGTTGGAGATAGTGGTTAGTCCAGTAAGGAGTTTCCACTAGAATGAGCGGAAACCCTGAGAGAGAAAGATTAGCAATGATCAGAAGCCATTTTCCCTGCAAAGGAGGAATGTATAGTATTATAGACTGTTCCCAGAGCATAACCCAGAGCTTACCGAGCCCTAGTTCGGTAAGCATTTTTTTTGAGGGGGGGGGGGGGTGTTGGTTTTGGTTTTTTTTTGTCTTTGCTCTGGAGACTTGGTGGTTTGTGTTTTTAAATATTAAAGCCCTGAGTTTATGACAGGATGCTAGAAAACAGAGTTGACAAGATTTGTCATGGTCATATTGTGTACAAGAGAGCCATAGCTCTTTTGACAGCATGTGACCTAAAACAAAAAATCCATTAAATGCAAGAGGTACATGATTTATTTGACAGTCAGGTAGAGACCCACTTTATAGCACCTGTGAGAAGGATTGTACATGCCTAATACAAATTCCTCTCCTTATCATCCACGTGTTCTGGTTAGTCTCATGTGCCTAACGCTTCATATAAAGAGTATGTCTGGCAGACGTTAGGGAATAGACTGTGGGCTAGTGGTTGTCTTAAGTGTGCAAATATCAGAAGTATTTTCTTAGCATTAAAAGGTAGCATGCTTGAAGGGTCTGTCTAGAAGGTCATGAATGCTTCAGATTGTTACTTCGTTGTACAGCTTCTGTCTTGGATCAGTATTAATGGAAAAGCACTTGACAAATCAACACATACACATGATCTACGGTCTTTTAGTCTGTTACGCTGTGTTAACCTCAATACTCTCTTCTCCACACAGCTTCCTACTCAAGTAATTGAGGAACCAGTGATAGTAAGGGAAATGTATGAAATAGCATTGTCTTTGATCCAGTCATTTGATGAGTTAGAGATGAAGAATAATAGGTAAGACACAGTTCGAGTTCTGGAATCACTGGTTCTTTGGGGCAGTAAGATGCTAATTAAGGAACAGCAGCAGCCCATTTATTACAGTTATTAGTGGCAACTTCATTTTCTGTGCATCTCTGCTTTTATGTTACATATCTGTGTGATTTCTACTGCGGGTAGTTATACTAAGACTACTTGTAGGTCTTATGGAATAACCTGTGTCTTAAAGTACACTTCATGCCCTGGAGTGTAAGTGACCATTCAAGCCAGCCATGCCATATGGAAACTAGATTCTTTGCTGTAGACCAGAGCTGAATAATATTTATATGAAGAAAAACACCAGAACTATTTTGTATTGTAAACTAAAACATGCATTAAGCCATGACAAAAGAATACAAACTAGCGTAAATTTTTCGCTGCCTGCTTAACTAGTGCCTTATTGTCTTTTGAAATAAGTAAATATTACTTTGTTTCTTTGTGTTTTGTAAGTTTTACATCAGGAATGACTGACACAAAAAATACAAATTCTATATTATGTTGAGGTGATTTTAGCTTCTTGACCCCCAACGGATTAATTGAATATGTTTCCCTCTCAAGTTTGTCATGAGCTGTAGTTATTGATAATGGTTAGCTGTTTTACATGCCAGGCTTTTGTTAAATGTGTCTAGTGGTATTTTTGTGCCTAGTGTATTACATATTCTTGAAAAATTACTGAATAAGTTTGTCTAGAATTCTACAGTAGAATGCTACATTTACATTTTAAAATTTTTGGTAACCTAATTTTGATTCATTTCATTGCTAGGTAAGAATGCTTCTGCTTTTACATAATTTTGAAGACTAGATCTAATGGTCTAGTTCCAGTATTTATATGCTGGGTATTCCAGAATGGATAGCTGCAAATTGTGTCCTGAATTCCATTTCTTCAGGAAGTTTAAATAATACTTGTTACAAAAAGTGCACAGTTCTGCTTGTTCTTTCAGAATAAAATAACTTGGGGTAATAAAGTAGACTGAGGTTGTGAAACTAATGAAACTGCATGTTCTCGTTAGGGAGGAAAAAAACTTGAGTGTTACATCAGAACGTGGAAGTGTGCTAGTATTTTTACCAGGTGAGTATATGCCTTAACTTTATTTTTCATTTGTCACCTAAGAAGTTTTCTTCTAGGGATTCATTAAACACACATTTAACTGGGGTTCATTGGTCTATTTGGGTATTTTTCTTGCAAACTTCTTTAAATATGTCAATAATTGGAAATGCTTTAAATATGTCAATAATTGGAAATGCTTTGAGTCAAAAGTAAGACTATGTTTTAGAAATGAAGCTGCAGTAATAAATTCTACAGTTAATCCACGGAAATTCAGTTTCTGGTTTTTTTTTTTTTTTTAGATTAGGTATTAAATACTGCATGAAATTCCTAGGATTCCTTTAGAAACCTTTTCTCATCTGTATATAGTGTAGTCTTTATTTAGATTCTTGTAAAAATTAAAATTCACTTTTTTCTTTCCATGTGTATGGTAGGAACACTCAGAAGCATGCATGATGATATAGCGATTAACGATCAGAGAGGTGGTTCCATACAGTTTTAGTTTTCTTAAACAGTAAACCTAAGTTACCTTACACTGCCTCTAAAATCTGGCTAAGAGGTTCAGTAAGAATGACAGCCAAAACAAAAGCATGCAATAATAATTTGTGTAACTAGGCTACAGACTTGGTTTCCTGCGCATCACAAAGCTGTTACCTGGTGGTTTCAAGTATACTTTTACTTCATGAAAATTTGCTACTTGAAAACTCTGAAAATACTTGGTTGCATACTAGTGGAGAGTCATCTTTGTGAGTCTGGAGCAGCTGTTTCCTTGGGCACAGTGGGGTTTATCCCTACCAGGACTTCCTAATTTTATGTAAAATCTTTATGAATGTCGTTTTCCTGCTGTGTTGAGCTTAGCAGTAAACATATTAGCACTAGGGCTCGAAACACAGAACACAGCACAAAAATAACACTGCACTTGCAGAGTACCTTTTGATGGAGGGTGCTCCCTGCCAGCTACAGGACATCAGAGCTGCCTCTCTTGGAGTTACCTGCTCTATAAAATCAATGGGTAGAAGGAATTACTTCATCATGTCAGTGTAGGACCCATTCCAGTTTGCCTTTAATCAAGTAGGGAGACCATCTCTGGTGCCTCTGGCCTCTCATATTAGAGTTTGTCTGATGTGCTTTCAGACTCCCTAAGGCTCTCTGAGTCTTCATTTCAGGCTGAAATTACTCTCTCGCTTTCAATTCCCAAAACTTTTATCTTACCTTTGAGGTTTTTTACTGTGCTGCTGACTGTGATGGTTTACAACTGCAGCTGCTAAAATGAAACTCTTTGCTTAAATACATTTTGTCAATTCATGTAAACCTGTGTAGATAGTTTTCTGAATTAGTTGGTTCTTGGGTTTGGTTTTTATTGTTGTTTAGTGTTTGACCTTGGCCTGTTTTGTAACTGGATGCTCAAGACTGATCTTGAGCATGGGATTAGCAAATACCTCTTCAAATACTCAGCACTCCTTTGATTGCAGAGCTAGCATGTCCCTAGATACGAGGTGATAAAAGTGCCATCTTAAACTGTACAGTGACTTTTTTAACTTAACGTGAGCAAATGTTCCTGGGGGCTGCACTAAGTTTGCACAACCAGTCTTGATTCTGGCAGCTCTTTTGTATTGAGTGCTAGACTTGGCAACCTTAATGTTTCTGGAGTGTTTACATTGATGTCTAGTTCTAGACCTTTTAAAGAACAAATTGTAAAAAGAGGTCAGACTGGTGACTGAAACATCACCGAGCTACACCTTCCAAGTACGTAACATGCTTCTACCAGACTAGCTGATGGGTTAAATGAAAGCAAGAGTAGGTTATAATCCTTCAGGAGCATGCAGAAGGTGGGGATGGCCTGATTTCTCTGTGATTCACATACAGTTGCTCAGCAGAAACTACATAGCTTAGAGCTTCAAGGGGTTCTATTACTGTTCTAAGCTTTTGTCTGTTTTACTGGTGTCAACCTCTTTGTCTGTTTTGTATTTTCTTTTGTGCTTCTCCATGCTCCACTCTCCTTGTTGTCTTGGTATGTTTACCAAAGAGATTTTTAGTTACTGTTTCATTCCAAGATCTGTCTCTCCTGGTGGCCGCCTTTTGTTCTGAAGGTGTCATGATCAACTCTTGTCCCTTCCAGAACTCAGCATCAGATGCTGCCTGCTGTATCTAGTCAGTAATTACTAGACTGATGATTACTATTAATATGGGTTATGTCAAACCTGATTATAACAGTCATGGATCAAGCTTCTTTTAGTTGTTTTTAAACATAAATTGGATTTGAGCCTTTATGTCTTACTCAGATACGTAACCAGGCAGTATGGCAAGGAGGAAGCGTTAGAGAGATAGTCAAGCAGTACATCGTGTTATCAAGTTGGTGTTGTAGGCTCTGTCCAAACAGACAGTATCATGGTGTTCTTGTGTGTTCTCTCTGTAATTACGTGCTCTAGTTCATAAATGAACACTTCCCCCCCCCCCCCCCCCCCCCCGTTACAATAATCTTAAAAAGTGGTGCTGGTTTTGTATTTCCCAGTGTGCATGTTTTTCACCACAGTGCTGAAGGTGTTTTTGCATAGAGCTTTAATAGTTTCATTATTGTGCTAGTCAGTGGTTTGTGATTTGGCTAGTTATTTCCATTCTGAAGTACTCTTATTTCATTTGAGCAGTGATGTAAATTAGGTTTCCTCCCTGTCTTTCAGGTTCTAATGACATTGCTTTCCCCTGTAGTAGCCTTACACAAAGGACATCTGAAACTTTTAAATTCCTTCTGCTTGCACCGCCACCACCACAATTATTTATTCCCCCACCCCCTAGCTTACCTGTTCTCTCCCAACCCTGGTTTCTTTTATCACTCTTGCCTATAGCCACTTCCCCTCATTTTCCAGTTTCAGGCTTTCTGACTCCAGTAGCTGACTAAATCTCCATGTTCTCATGCAATTTCTTTTTCCAGCCAACCTTGTATGATAACCACATTCGTTTGTTGAATCAGTTTCTCCTTTTGTTTCTCCAGTTTCTTGCTTTCTGGCCTCTTTTCCTTGCTTACCTTAACTCAGTCATGATTTCCAGCTCATTGCATATCCTTTTTCTTCTCATTTCTGAATTAAGGTACTCTTTGCTGAAAACGTCTTCCTCCATGTGCATTTGTCTTCCCTCCTTCTCACTTTTGAAGTCAAGTAACGGGCATCTAAAGAGTCCAAGAATTTTCATATCCAGGTGCTCAGACTGCATTTAGCTTCACTGAAAACTACAGCAATCCTGTACTTCAGTTGCAGAATAATTTCATTTTTTAATATCCAACTGGGGAACTCCAGTTTAGACAGATTTTTCTTGAAAATGAGGGGTTTGGAATGAAGTCTCAATAAGAAGTAAACTAGGCTTCTCAGGAAGGTTTGTGCCTGTGGAGATATTCAGGAAGACAGCAAAAAATCCCCTAGGTGGGAAATCCATGCCCCAGAGAATAGGCACTGGCACTGCCAAAGCTAAGATGGCTAAGGCAGAAACAGTTTTTTTTTTTGGTCTTGTTGGTTTTCTTTGTTGTCCCCCCCCCACCCCCCCTTTGAAGCAGCTTGTTTTGGCTGAAATACCTGAATTTATCCTAAAGCAGACATTCAACATGTGGTGAGCCTTGTCAGTTGCAAGGAACTGAAGCAAGGGCTGATAATGAGACACTGGCAGATGGCCTTGGTAGCTAATACTGGTACTTGACTTTGAGTGTAAAATTAATGCAAAATGACTCTTGAAAAACTGACTCACAGTGTTTCAGTGGCTCATTATTACATTTACTGTTTAACTCATCTGCTACTTTATTATATGGTGAAAAGGAGGTTGTAATGAACGTCAAAAGTTTAAGTTGACATGAAAATTGGGTTTTAGAACAGTTAGTGATCACTAAAAGGAAAACAAACTCGTGATTACTTTTTCCCTAGGTTTGTGTGAAATAAGGTACATGCACTCGTGTCTCTCAAGTAAGTTCAACAAAAGGTAAGTTAGACCACACTTGTTTCAGTTTATTTGAACTGGAACATGAATCCTTCAGCTGTGTGAGTTCTAAGTATATAATATGATTTAGCACAGAGGTGTAATTAATCCTGCATCAGTTAATATTTCACGAATGTATTTTCTTTAGGTGGCAAGTGTACCCACTTCACTCACGTGGGACATTAGAGGAACAAAATAATGCATTTTTGGCTACAGTTCCTGGCTACAGAAAAGTAAATATTGTTGAATCATTACTTTTTAAGTGTGTGATACCTTTTGCTAGATTAATAGCAAGTAATAATGTCTATAAGCTAACATTAGTTGTGCCAACTCAAACTGGTGTGTGAGGTCAAAGCAGGTTTTTTTTTTCAAGATGTAAACTAATTACTTTTCTTACCAAGCTGTTACTTTAACTGATACTTAGACCTGAAGAGAAGTGCAGGAATAATAGGAAGCTATCCTTAAATTATTGTGTGAAACTGGTTTTACCCTTAAGCAAGTTTGTGCTTGTCGATTCTTGCACCTGTGTGGTTAGCAGTATGCTGCTGGTGGTACTGCATAGCAAAGTAGTCCCCCAGTACAGGGGTCTCCCACGTGCTTTGTACCCTGCATTATGGCTAGTGTCTTGGCTTTCTCTATCACTGATGCTTTGTTATGACAAAAGCAGAAGGAAATATTTCTGTTCTTCTTCTTTATGTATACTACTTTATTATGCTGCTCTGATCTTAGGACAAGAAAATACAAAAATACAAGTTTTCTTGTTTTGTATTGCCTTTTTTTTTTTAGTATGCAGAGTAGAAATACTGTACTACCATTACATTTCTATTTCTTCATAGCAAGTTGGATTTTTCATATAGAAATATTAATGTAATTTTTTCTTTATGCATTCATTGCTCATTTTTTGCTTCAAAACTCAGATTATTCTGTGTACAAACATAGCTGAGAGCTCTGTAACAGTTCCTGATGTTAAGTATGGTAAGTCGTCTAAATCTTGTAATTGTGTATGTGCTGTATTTATAGTGTTTTCCTTACTTGCAGTAGCCTAAATCTCCACAACAGTTTACCATTTTACAAAGCATTGCTGTTGGAATTTAACTTTGGCAGTTGTTGAATTCTTTCTTTCACAACAGAGAACAGGTCTGAATGTGAATATATGATCAAATAGTAGAGCTACAAAGTGCGGTGCTGGTTTTAATATTTACTTGAGGAGAGAAAAAAATAATTGTAAATGCAGTAACAAGCAGAATCAGACCCAATGTCACAAGTACCTTTAGATTTTTCTTCACGTTCTGGCTATCTTTTGAAATAATTGCATCAGATGAAACAAATTCTGATACAGAATAGATTACCTTTTTATGTTGTCATCTGCACTAACTATTTATGATAAAGTCTATTTGCAGTTTTGTCAGTATTCAGTGTTCTGGGTCTAGTCGTTTATAAATGTAGTGCTTTCTTTACTGGTTTTCAAATAACTGAAAATTTCCTTTTCTGATAGCACAAAATCAACCAGTATTTTTTTCCACTGCCATGAAGATCAATGGTTTCGTAATAATACTAGATTTTTCTTTATTGCAGTGATAGATTTCTGCTTAACTAGAACTTTGGTTTGTGATGAGGAAACTAATTACCAGAGTTTGAGACTTTGCTGGGCATCTAAAACAAACTGTAATCAAAGAAAAGGTAAGGGGGAAGTAGGTAATGGAAAAGAATTTTAAAAGGTAACCTTCATGGAGAATTCTGTGTTGCTTTTCATTTTATTGACAGTAAAAGCATGGATTATTTTTGCCTTAAGTAATTTATACAGAAACATAATTTCTTACCATGTCAGGTAAGATAATGTGATCAAACAACTATGCTTGAATGTTTTATTTTGTTCAAGTATTTTTTCCATAGGATTTTTTTGTGTTTTATTGAAAAATACTAAAATTCATGGACCTGAGAATTTATGAGGATTCTCTGTTATGTAATAGCATTTTTATCATGGGCCATTTTCTTAAAAGGGGGAGATAAGTACTGCTAGGTATTTACTAACTACTTTGAGTTTCAGCAGTGAAAAAAACTTCATGTCTTTGTTACTCTTAAATTGGTTGAAATAACCACAGCAGTGTGCAGATCAGTGTATGTAGCACAAGGTTAAATAAGATTTCATATCGTCTCTTCTAGTAAGACAGTACTCTTAAATACAAAAATCCTTTCAGTTGAAAGGAGTACTAAATAAATTAATAACAGTGATATCTTCAGGTTTAAAAATGTCCATGTTTTTAAATGAGGTGCCACCAAAGCTGCTCTGTCACTTCTCCTCCTCAACTGGACGGGGGAGAGAAAGTGTTAATGAAAAGCTCATGGGTTGAGATAAGGACAGGGAGATTACACAGCAATTGCCATCATGAGCAAAATAGACTTGGAGAAATTAATTTCATTTATTACTGAGCAAATCAAAATAGGGTAATGAGTAATAAAAACAAATCTTAAAACCCCTTCTTCCCCACTCCTCCCTTCTTCCCAGGCTCAGTTTCACTCCTGATTTCTCTGCCTCCTTCCCCACAGCAGCACAGGGGAACTGGGAATGGGGGTTTCAGTCAGTTCATCATGTTTCTCTGCTGTCCTTTCTCCTCGGGGGAGGACTTCTCACGCGCACGCACTTCCCCTGCTCTGTCACGAGGTCCTTCTCACAGGAGAAAGTTATCCATGAACATCTCCAATGTGGACCCTTCCCACAGGCTGCAATTCTTTATGAACTGCTCCAGAGTGGGGTCCCTCCCATGGGGTACGATCGTTCAGGAACAGATTGCTCCAGTGTGGGTCACCGGTGGGGTCACCAGTCCTGAAGCAAACTGCTGTAGCATGGGCTTCTCTCTTTACAGTGCCACAGATCCTGCAGGAGCCTGCTCCAGCATGGGCTTCCGTGAGGTCACAGCTTCCTTTGGGCATCCATCTGCTTTGGTGTGGGGGTCTTCCACAGGCTGCAGGTGGATATCTGCTCCACCATGGACCTCCATGGTCTGCAGGGGGACAGCCTACCCCACCATGGTCTCCACCACGGCCTGCAGGGGAGGCTCTGTTGTGGTGCCTGGAGCATTGCCTCCCTTCCTTCCTTACTGGCCTTGATATCTGCAGAATTGTTTCTCTGATATTATCACTCTCTTCAACAGCACAGCAGTGTTTTTTCCCCTTAACTATGTTGTTATCCCAGAGGTGCTACCACCATTACTAATGGTCTTGGCTTTGGCCAGCAGCAGGTCTATCTTGGAGCGCTGGTATTGGCTTTGGTTTGGTGACATACTAAACCTTGCATTGACATGTTTATCTATATTAAATTTAGATTTAAGAACTTGCCTGTTCATGTTTTTGAGGAAGTGTATTTTACTGCAGGATTTGTTATGCCTTTTCAATTGAGAAAGACAGATACTGATTTGAGGGCAGTTATGTGAAAGTTTGTGTGACATACTTTAGCTCTTTCATTAGTTACTGCTGCTGTGGAAACAAAATTACTTTATCTGATGGTTATGTGGGAAAAGGTAAAGAGAATGTCTCCACTGGGGATGTCTGCTGCAAGAGAGCAAAATGCTGGTCAGCTTGCACTGTCAACTGTTGCGCACTGCTCAGCTGCCCAGAAGGCTTGTAGCTGGATGGGTTTTGAACAGCCTGAAACTCGGGCAGTTTACAAATGGGTGATTTGTTCTTTTATGTGAAGGTCGTGCTGGACGTGTTTCCAAAGGGTATTGTTATAGGCTTGTATGCAAGAACTTCTGGACAGACTCCATTCCAGAGCAGTCAGTACCTGAGATACTGGTAAGACTTTTGGGAAACATCAAAATATTTTTCAGTGGCGTTTTTTGTGTGGGCTTTTTTTTTTTTTTTGGTTGATGTTGTTTTTTTTTTTTTTTAAGTTGATAATTGAAAAAGACCATTCCACGTAGCTGCCTTTGTAGAAGGAGACACCTTACAGCAGTAAAATGACTGTAGATTAGAAAAAGTAATCTGTTCAAAAGTAAGATATCCTTAGCAACACAAAATTTAAATTTTTTTTATTCTTTTTATTTATTTTTTTTTTTTACTGAATTGTGAACTTGAACTTATTTTTCATAGAAAACACTTTGTCATGCTTCCCATGGGGGGGAAAGTAACGATAACATTGTCTGTCCTTCAGCGTTGTCCATTGGGAGCTACAGTCTTAAAAATAAAAAAGCTTGATATGGGGGGACCAAAGGCTTTGCTGGCAACAGCTCTTTCTCCACCCAGTGTAGGTGACATTGAACGTACTGTACTTCAGCTGAAAGAGGTGGGCGTTCTTTTAATGTTGTTAAAATTGAGGTAATAAAAGGGTACTGTAGAAGAGTTTTTCTTGGTATGTAAGGTAGTTGTAGCCTTAATTGTAACCTGAAATCAGAGCTGTGTCAAAAGAATCTTTTCTCACATTTGACTTTGTTTACTGTACTTTTCCGCATTATTTCTGCAGTTAGCTCATTGAAACAGGATTAGAATTTCACCAGGGACTAATGTTGCTGTTTATGAATTAGCATCTGTGGTAAGGAAGAATAGGAAAAAAGAGAGCTTGTACTCTGTAAGTGAAATTGTTTATTAATGAAGTAGCAAAATTGCACTCTTACACCTTATGATGTATAGGAGTCAGCCTGAAGATCCTCTTCTGGCCTGTGCATGACTTCCATGTGAGTTGATGATTTTGCGTTTCAATTACAAAGTTGTTACGGGGTAGAACATTCACTGAACTTTCTCTTTTCCGAAGTGTGTGAGAAATTATATTTGTATCATTTTTAGCTTGCTTTTATTTTCAATATATGTAGTAGAAACTTTGGTGTAAAAATGTTAGGCTTTTAAAATTAAGATCTTCAATTTAATTACAGTTTTGATACTGATTGATGTTGCTTGGTTCTTGTCTTTTCTTACAAACTGGTTTTAGATTTGTTTCATTAGCTTTTACAAGTGAATAAATTTTAATTTCTCTAGCTAGGAGCACTTACGAATTGTGTGCAAACAGAAGAAAATCCACACGATGGTGAGCTGACTTTCTTAGGAAGGGTATTGGCACAATTGCCAGTGGATCTGCATCTTGGAAAACTGATAGTCCTTGGGCATGCCTTCGGGTGCTTAGAAGAATGCATTATTATAGGTAACTGAAAGAAGAACATGTGAGAACATTTCTCTAAAAACAAGTGATTTGCAGGTTTTCATTTCGATTTGTTTTTGTTGTAGCTGCAGCACTGTCTTTGCGGAACTTTTTTACATCACCTTTACAACAGCAAGTTGATGGATACAGGTATTGCACTAGATGCTTTACAATTTCCAGCCTACATTTGGTGGCAGAGCCTGAAGTTGAACACTAAATACAGTTTTTCATGTCATGAGTCTAATTTTCTGACAAAAGTGCCAGCAGTGTAAAAAGAAGCTTTCCCAGGCAGCTGAGATACTAAAATCTATTTGTGTGTGAACTAATTACTACGATAGAGGTAACTTACTCTTTTCTGAGTACAACTAATGATTTTTGAGCTTTGCCTTTCTGATGTATGTGATGGTGTCTATTAAAATGGAGGGAGGGGTTAAATAACAAGGTGGGTTTTTTTTTCTTTTTTTTTCTTTTTTTTTTTTTTTTTTCATTTTTAAATTGTCCTGCCTACACAGTTTACTTTCAGAAGGGAGATGTGAATAAGGACAAATAATTACAGTAAACGTATTGACCCTATTTATTGAAGTCCTAGAAGTTGCTGCTAGTTTTAGCATCCTGAGCTATATGTCAAATACATTCAGTATTTGAAAAAAAACATCGCTGATGATTCTTTTTGTTTGTATTGCCAGGAACAAACTGGTTTTTGCTGGGAATAGTAAAAGTGACTGCATTGCAATTGTGAATGCGTTTAAGGTAAGTCTTTTTTCTTAAAGTTGTTAAAAACTTCACATTACTCCTAGCTACTTAGTGATACTTTTTGAAGGCTGTATCATACTGTATAACAGTTCTGATTTATCACTTATTATAAGAACTAAAAATAAAATGCCAGAGACATGATGATATTGGTAGCTCCCTTTTAACCGAGGACAGCTTGGACTGGTAAATTCTAGCACAGAATGAGTTTAGTATCCTTTCTCCAAGCTTCATAGCTTTGACTTTGTAGTGTTTTATTCTGTCCAAATGGGATTTTCCTGTACGCTTGGCTGCTTCATAGGCTGATAGCATGGACAGTGGTCAATATCTGCATGGGAAAGACTTCTGACAGAGGAGCTTACTATTCAGAATCCAGTGTTTCACATTGTGCATGGTCTGATGTTTCTGTAATCTTTTGGACACTCCAGAATCTTCAGCTGCAGGTTTAATTTATTCCATTTTGTTTATGTTGGCCTTTTCTAACTTTGGTGAAAGCTGACTTGTTTTTCTGTACTCTGGTGTTATAACTTTATGAGACACAGATGTGGGCACTTACGCCACACCTACCTGCTGATCCTGAGCCTCCAGCATCATCTTTTCTGAATTCACCTTATCTTGTTGTATGCCGTATTTCCCTTGTGTCCTGTTAATCTGAAGGTGTTATTTCTATAAACCAGTATGTTGTCTTAGATAATAAGCACAAACATTCAAACAGAGGTTTCCTGTGTGGTGTCTGTGTGAGTGATGTGAAAGCTTTGTTTTGAATGGCTGGATATCACAAAAGAACAGGGAAGGAACATGTTTCCAAACTTCCCTGTTCAGATTAGATTTCTTCCCAAGTAAGCTGAAGTTCTGTGAATCATTAGCATGTATTTTTTGAGCCCTTGCTTACAAAAGGTTTTAGTGAATATAAAAAAGTTCAAAAGCTTTAGCAGTAGAAAGAGGAGAATCTGGGGAAGTAAAGGCTAATCAGGCTGATTTAAGAGATAGGATTTTAAATAGAGTTTTTAAAAGAAAAGATAATATCTAATAAGTGGTTTTTATTTTTCTGACACAAGGCTTGGGTATGGAAGTGGTGAATGTCAAAAGCATTATTTAAAATCAGGACATAGATAGCCTCAGTAAAGGTAGGCAAATGAAGTCTGGCTGCTCAACTATGCTTATAGTGTCCACAGTAAGCTGGAATATTATATTTATGAGATGGCTTACTATCAAACTATGAGAAATGGATTCTGCAGGCATCTCTCATAGATTTGCTGCCTAATGATGAAATTATTTTCAGTGATATTCTAAGCACGTTAATTTTTCTTCCAGCCCTGTTTTCTGGGAGGCATCCACATCAGAACTGTATCTAAATCAGGCAGTTCACTTTTCTCCCAAAGCAAGGAGAAAAGAAGGGTTCTGGAAGTAGCCTGCCTTATTAGAGTATCAAATCAAAGCATCCAGTTTGTTCTGCTTATGCATATTTGGATGTGCTTTAATGCTCAGTCCATCTCCTCTCAGAAAACTAGGTGGATAGGCTGTTTCATGTTGCTGTGTTACTGGGTGACTGCTGTACTTCTTCCATATCAAATCAGAGCTTACTTCTGTAAAGCCTTGGAATGTAACTTGCTTGGTCTGCTTTTGGCATGTGCCTTGATCCAGAATCTCTAAGCTATGTCCAGAAACCCAGTGACCCAAATGCTGTATTTTCAATTTAGTTGCAGGAGCTGATGGCAAGTTTGAGGCAGCATATGTAATTATAGTTCATCCAATAGTGCTTAAACTCCTTTTTGGTCTATAGGTGCGGCATTGCATGCCATAACCTCTAAGCTGACTTGAAGGCAGAATAGTTATCTTTCTATAGCACTTATTGTTCTTTAGCATGTTGTGGTACACTAATAATCCTATCACACTTTCAACCCTGCAGTAATGCATTCTTAGGATTACATTTTGCAGCCACGCTACTCTGTGCGCTCACATATGAGCAAAGGAAGACCCAGAGTTCTCACCCACCCTCAAAAAATAGAGTAGGATTATTCATAAGGGTGAGAAGTATTTATATCTGCTTAGGAACCAAGCAGGCAAGCATCATATTAGACTAAAATAATTAAATAATTAAGGTTGGAAAGGACCTAAGAAGGTCTGTAGTCTAGTCTTTTGCTCAGAGCAAATTCAACCATGAGGTCAGTCAAGGTTACTCAGGGTTTTATAGATGTGATCCTCAAAAACCTGATCTAAGCTGGCTGTGCTGTGTGGGATTGTCGTGGTTTAAGTCCAGTCAGCCACACAGTTTTTGCTCTCTCACTCCCCCCTCTTTCTTCCCCCCGCTCCCGGAGGGATGGGAAGGAGAACCGAAAAGAATGCAACTCCCACAGGTTGAGATAAGAACAGTTTAGTAACTAAAGTATAACACAAATCACTACTGCTACCACCAATAATAATAATGACAAGGCGAATACAAGGAAAGAATACAATTTCTCACCACCTAAAACCAAGCCCGACCACGCAGTGCACCCCCCACCCTTCTGGGTCTCTCCTCTCCGTCCTCCATCCTGGGCATGACGTGCTGTGGCATGGAATACCTCTTTGGTCAGTTTGGGTCAGGTGTCCTGTCTCTGCTTCCTCCCGGCTCCCCTCCTCCCTGGCAGAGCATGAAACTCAGAAAGTCCTTGGCCAGACCAAAACATCACTAAGCAGTAACCGAAACACTGGTGTTATCAGCGCTGTTCCCAGGCCCAAAATCAAAAAACACAGCGCTACACCAGCTACCAAGGAGGAGAAAAATGACTGCTGCTGCTGAACCCATGACAGGGATGTTTCAACAATTGATCTGAAAAAGTCTTCTTCAATCTGAATCACTGTGATTCAGCTTTCATTATACTCGTATGCTTAAATATTTGTAATTTATGTTAGCCCAAGGGCCAACTGGTTTTTAAATCTGTGTTAATCTCTGTTTTTTAAATGGGTGTTAAAAAAATTCTCTTTGGTATAGGTACAGAAAAACCTTCATAGTTTTAAATGTCATGTTAATATTTGTAATAATTATTACTAAAGCACTGCAGTTTATGCCTGAATACTACACCATTTTTTTTCCAGGCATGGCAGGCATGCAGTCAAAAAGGGGAGCTGAGACATCCCAAGGTTAGTTAAACTTTACCTTCTTTTCTATTAAATGTTAGTGACTGGGTTATAATGAGTAGCCACAATCGCCAGAAAATAACTGATAAAGTTGTATTTCCAGAGAAAGAAGTTCTTTTTCTTTGGAAGAAGTGTCCATCTTGAAGTAGACTGTGTAGTAGCAACATTGAGGAGTTGGACTTGTGGGTTTATGTGGAAAATCTGGATGATCCTCAGCTGCACTGGTGGTACCCAAAGTATAGTTTATTAGTCAAATATATAATTATCTTTATATTTTCATAGGTGTCATAATACTTGATTGGTATGGATGAAAGAAAGCTGTGAAATGAGATCAAATTCTTCCACTGCTATATATAACTATTTTTTGTGACTACACAGAAGAATACTACTAGCAGGAGAAGAAACAAGTTTCTGATGATTTTTACATTCGCATTTTTCACTTTCTTTTCTAGAAGGAGCTTGAGTGGGGTCAATCAAATTGTATTCATATCAAGAAGGTGCGAGAGGTGAGATGAAATAGATAAGTCATTGTTACCTGCTAAGTCACTGTTATCTGCTAAATGGAGGATGCAGCATGTGTGGTCACAACTACTGTTGAGTGTAGAAATCCAGGCTGTTCTTAGCATGTTTTTTACCTCCTAAGATACAAACCCAAAAGTATTTCAATGTAGAATCAGTGAATCATCTTGTAAAAGATTTTCAGTTCTTTTTCTAACTTTGTTCTATATCATATATGTATAATATACTCTGTGACTACAAAATTCAACTTTAAATAAAGAGATGTCAAGAAAACCGAGTCACAGTTCTGAAATTACTATCTAAAGTGGAGATGCTAAGCAGTATATTAGGTAAAATGCGTATTAGTCACTTAAAAAGGAAAGGGAGTTTGACCAGTTCAGACATTTACTAACAGCTTTTATTTTAATTTGTGCATGGTTTTTGAGATGTTAATATGTAACTTAGAGTTCAAATTTTAGGTGGCACAGTTATTTCACAATTTGAAAGAGAGAGTCAGTGCATTTAACATGCATGTTAATGCTCAACCATCTGCTGTGGATCAGGAATGTTTATACAAACAGCGCTTCATTTTGCAGGTAATGCTTTATTGGCTGTTCAGGGGCGAGCCATTATTTACAAAATCTGTAACTGGATTTTTATGTACTAGTACTGATGAACTTGTGTTTACACGTATGTTTCAAAATCTCTGTAGATTTTGCTATTGCAGGTAAGAAAGTACTTCTTTTGACAACCTAGGAGGACAGCTAGTGTTACTTTCACTGGTTTAGAATTCACGCTGAATTGGAACTCTGGCTGTCCCTTCACTTTTGGCAGTTCATCAAAATAAAACCAAGTCATACTGAGATTAATTAAACTGCTTATTTAGGCTTATATTTGTTGGTCATAAAAAGAAGGATGTTTTGTGTGGGAAATCTAAGAACTGTCAGATCTGAAAATTACATTTTCACTTGTTTTGAGTGCCCTGTTTGGACCACCACTGGCTTGGTTAGTGGGGGGAGAAGGGGAGGGATTAGATGTCTTTCAGCTATTGTAACTTTGTCAAATTTCCAGTTACATTTCTTATCTCATTTGGGCTGATTAATAGTGACTTTATTTTCAGGCCTGTGTATCATTTCACTGACAATTGGTTTAACTGTATAAGCAGTGAACTTTTCAGAGCGGAATTGTTAAGTATTCTAAGATGTAACATGAAAACTGAACCATTTTCATGCGGCTGATTTTTCATGAATTTATTTAAAATTGAGGCTCTTCTTGAAATCAGGGCTAACAGTTACAGTTTTCATAGGGCAAGTTTGCTTACAAAGATATTAACGTTATGCAAGATTGTTGCAGAAGTTGAACTCTTTTCATTAAAAGTATGGTGTTAAGGATTTGCGTGAATTAATGTTTAGTCTGCAATAATGGTAATTTCTGAAAAGAGACGGAAAAAACATATAAAGATCAGTTGGTATCTCTTTATGCTTAGTTATCTCTTTTCTAGAAACTGAATATAATCTGCTGCATTTTCCAGAATATTATCTTGATTTCAGGTTGTGATAGCTGGTGCTTTCTATCCAAACTACTTTACTTTTGGAAAATGTAATGAAGAAAGTGCTGTGAGAGACCTTGCTGGCAAAGATCCAAAAACAACAGTAATGGTACGTTAAGAAGGTGAATGATGTAAGTAGTAAAAATGTGTAGTGTTTCGGTGGTGGTTTCAAGTCTTGTTCTGTCTTGGGCAAGGACATAATTATCTACTGTGATCCTCACTTGGTAAGTTGTCTTCTCTCCCATCTCCATTTCTTTCAATATAATAAACATTGTGGGGGTGGGCAATTTTAGAAGAATTCCTACTGAGAACTGCCTGTATGCATTTGATTGCTTGTCTTGTGCAGTCAACTTTCATAAAACTAATACAAGATTTGAACTGATAAAAGATTTATTGGCTGTCATGCCAATATCTGCACACAAACACACTTATTTATGTCTTTAAAGTTTTTAACGTATTTAAGGATATTGAAACAAAATATCAGACTATATTCAGGCTTGTGGAATGAAGACAGGTTTAGTTTTGCCATAGCAACATTGGTTAAGATTAAAATGTTAGGTATAAGGAGCTATTTACTTTTAATGCACATAACTTTAACAAGCAGTTGATAGGAGCAGATCATCTTGAAGATGGAAAAAGTAGCTGCTATGTCATCATCAGTGTAAATGATCTAGGGGACAAGTGCTGCAAGTTCCTCAAGCTCTCAATTTGAGAGATTCTTCTTGTAGCCATATGGCGCTCCTCATAGTGTGTGCCAAAGATATAAAAGGCAATTATTCCTCTTATTCTGTTATATCTAAATCATCTTTCCATGAGATTGTTTGTTTCTGCAGTTTGACCTAGACAGTGTTTTTGGCCAGCAGCTGATCTTAGTAATCAAAGGCACATGAAGATTTTTCGAAGAAGTGTCCATTCTTTCCTGTCTAAGATGGTAATAATGAAAGAGAAGAACAGACAGTTCTGTAGCCCCTGAAAATAGTTCAAAGTCCAGAATCTTGAACTGGCTAGTTAGGAGTTCTGTGTTTCTGTATTAAAGCAAGATTTCCTATGAGAGATGACTGAGTAAGAAGAAGATAGAGAAATGGATATCTGGCTACAGTCACATATTAATAGCTGTGAAACTACAGCCTTCATTTGCTTTTAACTGCTCATGCACCTGTGTTGGCTCTCTGCCTCCTGAGCGAGACAGGTGTTAAAGTAGGAGAAAGCTTTCCCATTGATTTGTAGAGTTAGTTTCCAAGTTAGTTTAGCTCATGGAATTTGTAAAATGCACAACTGTCCTGTTGCCTTGGTAATACATATTAAAGTAGTAATCCACTATACTTACCTATATACCACCTATAGAATTCAGTATGCTTAACACTACACAATCCAGTATGTTTAACTGGAATGTTACTCTTTACAGAATGCTTTTGAAAAGGTGTTGCAACTCAAGTAACTTCATCAGTATGCACTTGCTTTAGGATTAAAATCCAAGAATAGCAGAATATTTTAATAATTCAGTTTGGAAGAGGCTTCATGAAGTCAGCTAGCTAGCTGGTGATATGGTCAAAGCAGAGTTAACAGTGAGTTCAGACCTTGTGTTTGGAAGAAGCTCTGAGGATGGGGATTCTGCAACTTCCGGTGGGTTCCCACCTACCAGTTCCCTGAGTAAACCAAACTGTACTGTCCTGGACTTCAGGATGTGTATTCTGTTACTTGCCTTCCTCATTCCCAAGATCCTGAGCTCTCTTCTTTCCTGGTTGCTCTGGCCTAAGCTGCTGTTACTGATAGTTTCTGTAACAATTTCTGCATTGTTCACCAATAGCAGATCCAGAAGAGCCCTGTTTGACTCATGACCTCTTTTAAGAAGCTACAGCCTTCAGAAATCTAGGAGCTTGTGACCTGCCCTTGTAGCAGGTTATCAGGACACTTACTCTCTCCCACTAAGATGCAGGGTCTGTCATCTGGAGACCTGTGCATGTTGTCTAAAGATTATCTGCTTCATCCTGACTGATGTCTGCTACAAATTCCTACCTTAGTGTTACCCTTACTGACTTCTTCTCTTATCCTGACCCACAAGGCCTGGGTTGTTCCATTATCTGCTCCATGTAAGACCATGTTACATTTGAGCTACTCCTCCACATAGGGAAGACCAGGAGGTTGCTCTTTGACTATCATCACTAAGAAGCATGTAATCATCCTTAAGTGCTCTCCAGTTGAACGAGCTGTCCCAGTCTATGTCAGTAATTCAATTTGTGGTAGTTACGTCAGGACGTGCAGGGTTTTTGCTCCTCCTGTTTCCCAGGCTATGCCTAGGTTGTAGTTCCCAAAGGTGAACAAGGGAGCATAGGATTCCATTGCTTTTCTGTTACAAGCAAAAAGGGGGATAGTAGATTTCTTCTAGGAAAAATTATCAAATATGAGGAACTACACATGAAGCTGCTTCATTTATAGTTAAAACATTCATCCACTGGCAGTTAGGGCAGCTTTAGCAGCAAAACTCCAATATTATTTTCTGTTGAGACCTTTAAAATATAATGTAGCGTATAGCATTTTTTTGAATTTGGGACTTAGATTGTACATCACTATCACAGCTTAAGGTCGAAGCTAATTATTTAGGTGAATTTAATGCTTTAAAATGTATGAATGTATCCAAATTTAATTACTTTTTCTTAACAGCTGAGGAATGTTCCTCCCTATGGATATCTATACCATAAACAGTTGCAGTCACTGTTTAGACAATGTGGGCAGGTAAAATCTATTGCCTATGATGGATCGAAGTAAGTATAAAATACTTTAAGTATCCTGCCTTTCTTACGTTCCTAGTTATAAATCTAGTAATCACTTTTTTTTGTCAATTGTGCACTGACAAAATGGGTTTATTTTTCTCTCTTAAGAATCAGTAGTTTATTTGTAATGCATTGGCTACAGTAAGAAAGGTGGGTTTGAAGTTTGAAATACATTAATTGGAATAACATTAAGTAATCTAGCTGATTTAGAGACTGCCTTCTGTTTTGTCTCTTCTGTGGTCTAAGAGTGGACCTTAACTGCAGCTGATCTGTCTGTATTTCTAACTTGTATACTGAATTTAGCTTGTTTGTACAGTCAGATGGCTTTGCACAAATGCATGCTACCGGCTCTTTTAGCTAATCATCTGGCTAACTTTGGACTACAACTGTTCAAAGCTGAAATTGCGTTATCCTCCTTAGGCCTTTTCCAATCTTTCCTTACACAGATTTCCACATCCTTTCTGTTAAATATGCTCAGTAAATTTGGTATGGGCTTGTGGGAATGTTAGAAAGATTTTCTTATAACCATCATGATAAGTTAAGTATTAAGGTTCATAAGAGCAATAGGCAAAGCTTTTGAAGAGCCTACTTTTTACTGTTCGCTGAGATAAAGACAGGGAAAGGAAATGACAGCTTTTCTGGGATTTTTTGTTGTGTTTTGATTCCTCATCAAGTATTAATTGCAATTTTACTTGGTGGGGTTTTTGTTTTGTCTTGTTGTGTTTTGGGTTTTTTTTGAATAGGGCTTTTGTGGAGTTCTCCCGTAACCCAATGGAGGGCTTTAAGATTCTTCCTGCAGTATACCTGTCAGTCAAGATGTCACAGCTGAAAATTCCTCTTTTGCTGAATGCTTATCATCTAAATGATATCAAAAAGCAGTTGCAAGGAGTGACAGCTGTGAGTGTGGAATCTCTAAGGTAATTGTATAGCATACGGAGAACCATGTTTCTTTGTGTTGAAATGAGGTTTGCTGGAATCAGTGGGGATTTCTGTGGAAGTGTCGCCAAGGAAGACATGTTATGTTCAAAAAGAAGATGTTTAAACTTTGCATAAGCAGAATGTTTTTGCAGGACTAGAAATAACTTAATTGTCTTGCATGTTTCTTAAAGGGGGTTTACTGTTGAAGAGAACACCAAGTATAGCCTATCTTCGTTTTAAAGTTTTTAGTGCATTTGCCTTTGGCATATAGAAAGATGGATGTCTACAGTAATTTTTCTACATGCTATAGACAATGTGGGAATTGCTAGAACCAAAACAAATAAGGAGTGGCATTTAGTGACATAAAAGTGAGGGAGGAGGAGTATAACAACAGAAACTTGGGTGGAAGTGTAACAGCGTAAGGTGGGGAGGCATAATAGAAAATACTAATGAGGAATGCAACATAGTGAGTCTTTCTGGCCCGCGCCTGCTTTTGTTAAAAAATCTGGTATGTGGGTTTCGTTGTTATATGCTGTCTGTGATTCTGAGCTTCAGGTCATACAAGCCACTTGTTAAAATGGTAATCTGCCTAGCTTCTGCTTGGTCTGGAGGCATTTTAGTATTTTCAAGAAATCTAACTAAAATAGGAAGGCTAGAATGAACCGGAAATATTAAAGTTCAGCTGCAATTGACTGTACTTAGTGTTTAATAAAATACTTCAGCAGTTTGACTGTGCCCAAAACAGCACGTAAAATCTTTGTGGAAATTCTTGAGGGGCTTATGAAGTCTCCGAGGCTGAAAGACTAGTTCTAGAGTTCTTAACTTTTGTCAAGTAAAAGGAATATGATACATTTAAAAAAATTATATTAATTTATCTTTGTGTTGTAGTGTACTCTGTATTTTTAAAAAAAAAGCTTAGGAGGCATGCCATAGCAAAATGCCTCATTATTTAACCTTAATTCTTTGGATTTCTAACAAATTGATGGCACAGTTGTGTCTTGGCATGTATCTTCCTTTCCTTTATTAGAATGGCATTCAGTTACTCTGTAGTAGTTTGGTCCTGCATGGTCATTTTGCACTCTAGTAGAATTCATATACTATTGACTTCAAGTTAAGTACCTAAATGTGCCCCAGGGACACCTTGGGAAGTAAATGAAAGCAAAAGAATAGGACTCTTGATGTTTTTCTTGTGAAGTATTTAGCATCATTATTCCATAAACTTTTTAGAGTAAATGTGGACTGTCAGAAGCAGAGTGTGGAGCCTGTGGAAATTTCATTTGGTGCTTTAGAACAGTCAAAGATGATCCCAAATCGTCTTCTGTCCATCAGGATAACAGAGGTAGGAATGTTCTACATCTGAAGTAAGGAATATCTAATAATCATTACCTAGATAGAATCATAGAAGCATAGAATAGTTAGGGTTGGAAAGGACCTTAAGATCATTTAGTTCCAACCCCCCTGCCAGGGGCAGCCACACCCACTAAACCATACCACCCAAGGCTATGTCCAGCCCGGCCTTGAACACAACCAGCAATGGAGCATTCACAGCTTCCCTGGGCAACCCATTCCAGTGCCTTTACACAGTTTTTTTTTCTTTGCCCTTACAGTTAAGAATTTCTTCCTCATATCCAATCTAAACTTCCCCTGTGTAAGTTTGAACCCATTGTCTCTTGTCCTATCACTATAGTCCCTCATGAAGAGTCCCTCCCCAGCATCCCTATAGCCCCCCTTCAGATACTGGAAGGCTGCTATGAGGTCTCCACCAGCCTTCTCTTCTCCAGGCTGAACAGCCACAGCTTTCTCATCCTATCACAACTTTGAGGAGATTAATATCTGGTAATCTTTAATGAAAAGAATGAGTGCTAATAATGTTTTTAGCATAAGAGAGGTATCCTTAGGACACATGGAGAATATTCTTCGTCTGGTTTTCAGTAGTTCTTTGTTAAACAGTACTCATATGTCACACATAAATTTCAAACATTGGGATTTACTTGCACTTGATAAAATTTGTGAGATTTACTGGCAGTAAATGTTAGCTGGAAGTAGGCATAAATGTAAAGAAAATTAATGGGAAGGGGAAAATATTTGTTTACACTGTAGAAATGAGAATCAGTAGGTATTTGGGCCATTTACCTGGTAGTTATTAACTGGCAGTTTTAATGAGAAACTGTAGATGTGAGAACTGAGATGAGTTAATGGTACCACATGCTTATTCGGGAAAAATCTTGCATGCAAAAAAAGATAGTGTGTTAGGGGAAAATTGTGTACATATATAATATTTCTGAATTCTGAAGCTGAGAAATTTTACATCTTGTGTTAACTATCTTCCCAACAAATAGAATAATGCAAGCTGTATATATGCTGCTGAAATAAAAACAATAAAAACAATCCAAATCACTGAAATTACAGGCTGAAGTATTAAAACAGCTCTTGATACTAGTGGCATGGTTTGCAAGTGCAGAAAAGAGCATTTTCCTCATTTTATTTATGTAAGTGTTGGATCAAAAATGTCTGTGGTTTGGTCAGGCATTCCAACCATTTAGCTATTTGTGTTACGTCTGTTTAATACATCAGCATTAATGGTTGTGTATTGAAAATAAAGATTCTTCTTTATCACAAGCATTTGTTAGGATATCAGAAATGGTATAGGATTTCAGTAAGCCATTTGTAAAGGTGGCTCATTTTATTCAGTTTTATTTCAGTAGTTGTGTATTCTTTTCAGTTTCCTAAGGGGTAGCTGATCACAGTAACAATGCTGATTTGCTGATAGATGCAACTAACTGGTATTCTTTCACTAATAAGAGAAGTGTGCCATATGTATATGTATCTGGCTAGTCAACTGTATACATTTTTTTGTGTGTGTTAATTTCATTTAGAAAAATAGAAGCAATCTTTTCTAAATTTTCTGTATTTTAGTAATGTTTATATCAGGGTGTATTTAGATGAAAAGTGTATTGCACATCAATAAAACATTTTAAAATAACATCCAATTATGAGAGAAATGCTTCACTATTATTGCAGTATGAGAACTGTTCTATGTGCATGTCAGGAGTAGGAGTGCTTTCAGATATTTTGCTCAGATGTGTTTTGTATTTGATGTGGAATAGCAGTATGAAATCTTATATTGTTTAATCTTTATACTTTCAGATAGTAGAAGTTGGACACTTTTGGGGTTACAGGACAGATGAAAAAAGTAGAACTGTACTTCAGGCTCTAACTGCTGAAATTAACTACCAGAATCTGAAGGATTTGCCAGTGTCTCCACATCCAGAGATGGTTTGTCTGGCACCATTCACACATCTGGAAGATGGAGGATATTGTAGAGGTCGTATTCTGTATGTTTGTGGAGATTTTGCTGAGGTACAGTAATATATTAAATTGGTAGCATGTTATTGGGTTTACAATCTTGGAGGTATGCTTTCTTTTTTTTAAGCAAGAAAAATGTTCCTGATGAAACTGGAGAGACATCAGTTTGATAGATGGACCACTTGGTGGATAAAGAACTGGCTGGATGGCCGCATGCAAAGAGTTGTGGTCAATGGCTCAATGTCCAGCTGGAGACCAGTAATGAGTGGTGTCCCTCAGGGATCGGTGTTTGGACTGGTGTTGTTCAACAGCTTTGTCAGTGACATGGACAGTGGGATTGAGTGCTCCCACAGTAGGTTTGTCGATGACACCAAGCTGTGTGGTTCGCTTGATACGCTGGAGGGAAGGAATGCCATCCAGAGGGACCTTGACACACTTGTGAGGTGGGCTGATGCCAACCTGATGAAGTTTAACCATGACAAGTGCAAGGTCCTACACCTGGGTCAGGGCAATCCCAGGCACACCTACAGGCTGGGCAGAGAAGAGATTCAGAGCAGCCCTGTGGAGAAGGACTTGGGGGTGTTGGTTGATGAGAAACTGAACGTGAGCCAGCTTCAGTCTGTGCTCACAACCCAGAAAGCCAACTGTATCCTGGGCTGCATCAAAAGGAGTGTGACCAGCAGGTCGAAGGAGGTGATCCTGCCCCTCTACTCTGCTCTCGTGAGACCTCACTTGGAGTATTGTGCCCAGTTCTGGTGTCCTCAACATAGAAAGGACATGGAACTGTTGGAACAAGTCCAGAGGAGGGCCACGAGGACAACCAGGGGACTGGAGCACCTCCCATATGAAGATAAGCTGAGAGAGTTGGGGCTGTTCAGCCCGGAGAAGAGAAGGCTGCGTGGAGACCTCATAGCAGCCTTCCAGTATCTGAAGGGGGGCTATAGGGATGCTGGGGAGGGACTCTTCATGAGGGACTATAGTGATAGGACAAGGGACAATGGGTTCAAACTTACACAGGGGAAGTTTAGATTGGATATGAGGAAGAAATTCTTTACTGTAAGGGTGGTGAGGCACTGGAATGGGTTGCCCAGGGAAGTTGTGAATGCTCCGTCCCTGGCAGTGTTCAAGTCTAGATTGGACTGAGCCTTGGGTGACATGGTTTAGTGGGAAGTGTCCCTGCCCATGGCAGGGGGGTTGGAACTAGATGATCTTAAGGTCCTTTCCAACCCTATTATATGTTTCTATGTCAGAATTGGTGAACTAGGGTTTTTCCAGAACACAGTAATATTTTAGTATTAAATTGAGAGGCTGTTGTAGATACAGTGAGGTATGTTGTGTGCTGAAGTGGAGCAAACCGAAATAAAGAATAAAACCTCCAGTAACTTTAAAAACATAGTGAGGAATTCCTGTGTCACGAGTCCAGTGCTACATTGCTGGCAGCAGCCTCATCAGTTCCTCTTTATACATATATTGAGATCCATCTGGAAGTTTCTTGACCCCACTGTATTGCTGGTTTTCAGTCATTCATGGCCAGATTGTCTAAGATTGTTGTTCTGCCAGTGTTTCTTCCCCTGGTTTACGCACGTTTTCTTTTTTAATTCCTCTTTCCTCTCCCCTCCCTATCTATCCTTTTCTTCCTGGACTTTGTTTTGCTGATTGAAGCAACCTGCACTCTTCTCACATACTACATTGACTTTTTTTTCACATGGTCTCCTTCTCACTCCTCTTTTTTCTTTTGACTTCCGTTTTCTGAAGCAGAATTATGCATGCTCCTATACATACAGTTCTGCCTTTATTTATACAGTGATGCTAGTATTCCTCTTCCAACTCAGCGTTTCTCTTCTGCATTCAAAAAAATATTTCATGTGGTACATGTCACATATACCTTTCCATAACTTTTTTTGTATGGGCCCCCTCTTGTCATCTTATACTCAGTTCTGTCTCTTTGGTAATATACGACTAATTACAATTTATAAATAATAACCAAGAGTTCATAGCAGAAATAGTTAAAAACTCCAAATATGAGCTTGTCCTTCATACCATTTGGTTTTCTCCATTCCTGTTGAATTCTCAGATCCATTCAGTGTGATCTTTTCTGTATCAATGTTTATACTGCTTAGTTCTCGATCATCAGCAAATTTATTAGAATATTTTGAATTTTTATTCCAATATCAGTAACGGAAACTTGCGCCACAGCTCCAGATTGATATTCTTTTTTCAGGACAATACTTTTATTTTCAGCAGTTACGGACAGATATTTATTTATTTATTTATTGTAATATTGCCTTTTGCACCGCCCATTCCTTCTTTGAATTTCTTGATTTTTTTTTTAACATAGCTGGGTGTCACCACTACAAAGTTAATACTAAAGAGATTATCATAGATCGTAGAATAGTTAGGGTTGGAAAGGACCTTAAGATCATCTAGTTCCAACCCTCCCTGCCATGGGCAGGGACACCTCACGCTAAACCATGTCACCCAAGGACATCTCTTTGAAGTCATAAAAGAATAGTGAATAACACTGCTAATCTCATCACTTTCTGTTTTGCATTTATAAGCAAGTCACCTGATCCATGTTAGCATTTGCTTATCTAAAAGCAGTTATTGGGTAATATCGTTCACTGTTAAGAAGTGAGGTTGTACAGATTTAATTGCGGAGAGAGAGCGCCTCTTGAGAAATTTGCCTTTTCTAGATTTAGCAGAATACTTAAATTACAGTGGATGTTTAAGCCAAGTAATCAAATAATAGACATGGTATTTTGGTGTATTATTTTTGACATGGTTTAGATTAGATTTGGTGTATTATTTTTGACATGACTTCACTTCATGTTTTCCAGACTCTGAATTTGCTTCCATTTCATTTGATAAGACTTGTGTTGTACTGTAATTAAGGTTGTCACTCCCTTGCCACTGAAAGTAACACTTCTAATGTGAAATCTCTGCATATGCTCTCCATTCTTTTTCCAGGTGTTCTTTGTGGATTATGGCAATAGATCAAAAGTGCCTTTAAAGAAATTAAAAAAGATTCCAAGATCTCTTGAAGAGCTTCCATTCCAGGTAGGGGTGATACTATTTGCTGCTGCTTAATAGTTTCATGTCTGGTCTGGCAAACAAAAGTATACTTCAAATCATAACGCTTTTCAGAATAATAATAAGGTAATATGTATTTTGGTAATGGGAGCACCTAAAAATCACCTTCACTAATAGGATAAATGTTTTCCAGAAATGACCCTGCACAGAGCGGTAATTCTTGTGTAACTTAATTGCATTGTATTTAATTGTTGCTTTAACACTTGCTGCGGAGGTGAGTGGGGTTGAAGCCTGAACTTGCTGCCTGACAGAATGTAAAAAACATTGGATTTTTTTTAACTGAATGGTTGAACTAGGCCTGTCTTTGTGGGGACAACATGCTGGGATCTCACTCCTATCTGTAGTCACAAGAGAGAGTGGAAGGAAAGAGGAAATAGCTCTAATAGGTGCCTTTTGCTGCTTGTTGCTTTTGGTTATGTTTCTTTGCTGTCAGTCAGTGCTATGAGAAATAGAACTCCCTGGAAGGAGAATGTTGTTCTGGTTCATCTATTACCTGCTTATATGAAAAGCTCAGGAGTAACAGGCTGAGCAGTAGATCAGCTTAGCTTTAATCTAAAGACCCTCTGAGCAAACGGCAGAAATTTATACAGCCTAGAAAACAGCCCAGAGAGGAGAAACTATCAACAGTTAATCTTTTGTTTTCTGCTTAAACCTAGCTGCTGCTACTACAGATAAGTGGCAGTATAGCATCCCTCCTTGTCTGCATGGCATAAGTCTGCTGTACAGTTAATGTGCAAAGTATTTTTGCTCCATCAAGGCTTCTGCTCTGCTACACTATTAGTTACAGGACAAATGTGTAGGAGGTGCCTGATTTAAATTTCACAAGGCTACAAGTCGCTGGTTTTGTGCTGCTTTGATATTCTTTGAACTACTGCCTTTACTTGGATCTTTTCAGACAGAACCCTTTTGATAATTAAATAGTGATATGTAACATAGACCTGAGGTGCTTTATGCCTAATTTTTGAGAAAAATAATTCTCTTGAGCTATATTTATAAATCAAATAACTAAGAATTCAAGTGAAATTCAGCTTTTTCAGTCCTCATTCAGTGAACTGAAACAGGTGTCATAGTAACCTTTTCTGAAGCATTTAATGATGAAAAGATAAATTAATGAGCAGAAGTGTAGTTTTATAGCTCTCTAGTTTTCTATATTTTATTTATCTCTTCTTAGTATTAGATCTTAGCAGGCCTCATTTTTTTTTTAATAATTGATTTTAAAAAATAAGAATTCATTTTGGCAGGAAGCATCCTTTTTTTGTGTTTTCTTCAGATGCATTAAAGGGAAATGTATTTGTGCTTCAGGCCTAATCTTTTTTAATGACTGGTTTTAATGACTAGCTAGAAAAAAACCTGTTTTTGTTGAGAATTCATTTGAAGACATAATTACAGATAGTGGTTGAGGGAATGGGTTAAATGTGAACTTACTCTTGCCTGCCAGGATCAGAATAGCTGCAGTGGTCTTGCCAAGTTTTCTGTTACCGTTGTTGAAAAGAACTCTGCATTATACAGAGAAGACATCTCTACACCCTAGATTTTAATGTGGATGATGAATTAATACCAAATTATCTTCTATTTATGCTCTGTTAGCTTTATTTCATTAGCAGCTATGTACAATATTGAAGTCATATGAGATGTAATGTGTAGCTGTGTTGGCAATGATGAAATAGGAATTATGCCAGTAGCTTTACAGCAGTCTTAGTAATTAACGTAAGCCACTGCAGTAATTGCAAAGTAATTTATAGTTACTAATTCAAACAGTTTGGGGAAAAATATTTTTGTGCTGATTTCTACTTAGGTAAGCATTGTTTTCCATGTTTTTGTTCTAGGCTTTAGAATTCAAGATATGCAAGATGCGTCCTTCTGCAAAATCTCTTGTGTGCGGGGAACGGTGGAGTTACAGTGCTAGCCAAAGATTTGCCTCACTAGTAAATGGCTCTGCACTTTTAGTGAAGGTGTATTCACTTGTGCATAGTGTTCTGCATGTAGACGTTTTCTGTTACTTGAGGTGCCAAGAGCTTGTGAATATTCGAGATGTGCTTATTGAAGAATGTTACGCTGAGCTAGCAGAAGAATCATATGAATCACAAGTATGTATTGAGTAAAGCTCCTTCTACTTTTTTTTATACTAATATACTTCAGCTCAGGCTGAAGTGCTGAAAAATTGAGTTGAAGTCTTGACTAATGCCACAGGATTAGGCAAGATTAATACTTGAATAGGACAACTTATGTGTGTTCATAATTTATATTAATTTATTTGCTAAAAGCATTGCTGCTTTGAGACATCTTTTGAGAGATATTTCCCAGGAGATAATTGCATCTGAACTGTTCCACTGTTTTTTTTTAAACTTTGAAAAAATGTATGTTTCATATTTTTAACTGTCTCCCATTTTTATATTTTATATAATCTAAAATGTAATGCGAACCTTGGGTTTTGTATTTGTATGTGAGTTTGTATGTGCTTTATGTAGGGTCTTTTTTTATAAAATTTATGAAAAATGTAGCAATTTCATGGTTTTAACACTCTTCCATTGTTATGTAGCAAAGCCATAGTTTGCTCAGGGAATTATTTTTGGACCAAGTAAAAGATGAGAAAATGCCTGTATCTTCAAGAAAGGAAGAAAAGCATCTCCTTGAAAGATTGTTAAACTGCTTTTCTGAACATAAATCTAGTGTGCCAACCCGGAAGGTAACTTGGGTGGTGGTTTTCGTATGTCATTTCGTGCCCCTGCTTCTTACAGTGTCAGAATGGAGATGAAGACTGAAAGTATCTTAAACACCCAAACCACATCTGATGCCTTTCATAGGATATTCTATTTTCTTTTGGTAGAAAGCTGTAATGAGAACCATTGAGACTAGCTTTTTGGAACTTCTGACAAAGTTTTGAAGCTTTGCCTAAGAGCTAAGTGAACCAACTCTTCCAACATGTTCTAAGGCAGCACTTTGAACCACTGCAGAATGAAGATAAAATAAACTGGACACAGTGTTTCCACTTCTGGTAGTCTTCACTACATAAGCTAACAGCAAAAAGCAAGATTACAATCCTACTGCTTTGGGTTTTTTTGTTTTGTTTTTCAAAAAAAAATTTAAACATGATTTTTACTATAAACAGTGTTTTGTTCTTCCTCAGCTGCTAGGATAGGTAATGCAGTGAACACTCAGTAACTGACGATAATGAAACAGTGGGTGTTTCTTCCACTACCAATTCCAAACTCAGAATTTATTCTTACTTACTTATTTTGAGTTATTTAGTCACTACTAACCTGGAATATAAAACATGAAAATCTGTGTCCTGCTCTGCATTCTGATTACAAGTTAAGCCCTCATCTGTATTAAAATTCTTTTCACCTTTCAGACCCAACAGTATTTGAGGTTTTCAAGTTCATGCTCAATTTACCCACAGGAGTAATCCTGTTTAACTGCTCAGTTTATGAAAGTGAGAGATTTGTCGATTAAAGACCGCTCATGTAAACAAAAACGTGACCTGTTTTTATTAGGTGTTCTGTGAAGTGCTTTTTAAGCCAGATGGAAGTTGTGAATCCCCAACACCTGTGAAAAATACATTATTTTTGTTCAAGTGCCTCAACAAGCAAATGCTCTAGATGGGTAAAATGAAAGTGCTGTTCATCAATTTATCGATTCAGTGTTGCTCAGTATATGCTGAAATGTGTTTTGGTTTTTATTTATAGAGTATTTTGATTTGGAGAGATCCAGGTGCTGGCTAACTAGAATATCATTTGCTCTCTTTCGTTTGAAGGTAACAGTTTTTGGCCCATTCAGTCCATATGAGCTGAAATGCTACAGTATGACAAGAGTATCCCAGTTCAGGTATGAGAAGACTTCCCCTGTGAAGTATAGAATCATAGAATAGTTAGGGTTGAAAGGGACCTTAAGATCATCTAGTTCCAGCCCTGCTGCCATGGGCAGGGACACCTCCCACTGAACCGTGCCACCCAAGCATGTTCTCAGATGTCATTTTCAATATATAGGCAAAACCCATCCTAGTTACTCTGACAGATTTTCACAGAATTTTTATTCTTTGAAAGGATTGAAGTACTCAGGATTAAGTTGCATTCATATGCACACTATCACTACCTAAGAATTTAAGGATAGTTTTATTAGGTGCTTTAATGTCTTACGAAGAGATTATTTATTAATCATACATCTGTTAAATTGTATTCAGGTAACTGTTATTCATTGAGGTTGGATTGTGAATTTAAAATAATACCTTTTTTATGTGTCTGTATGAGGTTTGGTTTTTTGGTTTTTGGTTCAGTTTTTTTAATGTTAAAAATATTTTATTTCCTTCCAGAAACATTCTTATACAAAAGCAAAGCATAAACTCTGTTGTTCTCCATGATGCTTCAGAAGATCCCTTTGAGCAGTTGTTGGTTTCTGCTTCTGTATCAGCAAATGCAAGTGGTAATGCTTAATAAAAGTGTTTGGACAGTTTCTCCAGACTTTGGTTTTATGGGAATAGTCCTATGAGGAAATGTTAGTGTAGTTCAATGTTACATCCTTTTGAGGTTTCATTTTCATTAGATACTCCATAGAGATCTTTTTTTTTTTCTTTATGCCTGTGTGTGTGACAGGATCTGCTGTGATTTTAGAAGAAACATCTTTGATGCCTCCTATTCCTGGCCTGCTTCCGCTCCTCAGTATGCTGTTTGCTCCTGCTATAGAACTAAGGTATTCATGCATTTTAAAAAGGGGGAGTGTGCGTGTGTATGTGTTTGGTTTTTGTTTTGTTTCTTTAGGATCCCTCACAAATTGGTGGCTTTTTTTTCCCCTGCTTTTAGCATTTCCTGTTCATGTAATTCTTGTATCTTTTATCAGTTTCAGTATAGTTCGTAGCTAAGGTAACTTGTTTCATGTACTTATGAAATGGTGCTGCAGGCTCTACTCCCACAGTAAGGCAATACAGTTGCTGACAATTGTGCTGGAAGCCTGGGAAGATGTACTGTAGAACTGGGCCAGTTTTAAACCTACATGAGGAGAGGAACTTGCTTGATGTTTGTAAAAGTGCATAAACTCTTCTGTGAAAGAGTTCTGGCAGTTGCATTACTGTTGTTTGGTTTAAATTCTTGTGTCTATGCCCTGTCACTTCAACATAGTGAAGCTAGCTTTCCTTAAGTCTTATTTTGCATATGTATGATTTTTCCTTTTAAGTTCTATGAGTGTATGTTTCCGTAGCCAGAACTTTAGTTTTGTTTCATCACTATATTTGAAAAAAACAGTATGACTAAGTATGGATGCCTCTCAGTTGTATTAGCTTCTTCAAAACACCTGACTCTTGCTTGGCATGGCTTAAACAAATTCATTTAACTCTACATGTAAGTGTTTAGTTTTTTCATCTCTAGTTGAGACTGTTTTCTTTCTTTTCCATGTAGGGTTGATAAAAGTGGAAAGTATTTCACTGGTGTTTTGTGCGGTTTGGGTTGGAGTCAGACTTCTGGAGCTCCCCTGCTTCCAGAAAATGACATGGAACTGACATTTGATGTGCATTTTGGAGTAGAAGACATATCAGAGGTAAAACATGTATAAGAATTTATCAAGCTACTTGTCTCGAACCAGATCAAACAAACAGAAAAACCCTGTATTCCTCATTACAGCCTTTTTGCAACTTGTAGACAGAGATCTGTCAGAGGGAAGTACATGTATCCACTCTCGTTATGCAGGACAGAAAGCTGTATTTGACCTGTGCTTCAGATTTGATACGTGCTTTATACAGCAAAAGACCTCTGTCGTAGTTTAAGCCCAGTCAGCCATGTAGTTCGCTTGCTCACTCCCTCCCTCCTCTTTCTTCCCCCCAGCTCCCAGGGGGATGGGGAGGAGAATCGAAAGAATGCAACTCCCACAGATTGAGATAAGAACAGTTTAGTAACTAAGGTATAACACAAACCACTACTGCTACCACCAATAATAATAATGACAAGGGAAATACAAGGGAAAAAGAATACAACTGCTCACCACCCGACACCAAGCCCAACCCAGCTGTGAACCCCACCTTTCCTGGTCTCTGCCCTCCGTTTTTACATCCTGGGCATGACGTGCTGTGGTATGGTATACCAATTTGGTCAGTTTGGGTCAGGTGTCCTGTCTCTGCTTCCTCCCGACTTCCCCTCCTCCCTGGCAGAGCATGAGGCTCAGAAAGTCCTTGGTCAGACCAAAACGTTCTAAGCAGTAACTGAAAACATCGGTGCTGTTCCCAGACCGTAAGTTAAAAATACAGCGCTGCACCAGCTACCAAGAAGGAGAAAAATGACTGCTACTGCTGAACCCATGACAACCTCACATGCCCTGATTAGTTCTATGTACAGAGCAGGTGATGGCCAGTGGTTTCTGGTGGCTTTTTAAGGACACGGTGGACATGCTGCTGCACATGTCATGGAATCACAGAATGGTTTGGGTTGGAAGGGACCTTAAAGATCATCTAGTTCCAACCCCCCCAGCCATGGGCTGGGACACCTCCCACTACAGCAGGTTGCTCAAAGCCCTCTCCAGCCTGGCCTTGAACATTTCCAGGGATTGGGGGATCCACAACTTTTCTGGGCAACCTGTGCCAGTGTCTCACCATTCTCATTCTTCCTTCTAGAATTCAAATCTACTCTCTTTCAGTTTAAAACCATTACCCCCATCCTATTACTGTATGCCCTTGTAAAAAGTCCCTCTCCAGCTTTCTTGTTGGCCCCTTAAGGTACTGGAAGGCTGCTTTGGAGTCTCCGTGAAGCCTTCTCTCCTCTAGGCTGAACAAGCCCAACTCTTTCAGCCTGTTTCTGTGGGAGAGGTGTTCTGATCATCTTTGTGGCCCTCCTCTGGACTTGCTCCAGTAGGTCAATGCTCTTCTTATGTTGGCGGCCCCAGAACTGCACACAGTACTGCAGGTGGGATCTCACGAGAGCAGAGGGGGAGAGTCACATCCTTTGACCTGTTGGTCGTGATCCTTTTGATACAGCCCAGAATATGCTTGGCTTTCTGGGGTGCAAGCACACACTGTCAGCTCATGTTGAGCTTCCATCATCTGACCACCCCCAAGTCCTTCTTCTCAGGCCTGCTCTCAATCAGGTTTCCACCCAGCCTGTGTTTGGGCTTGGGATTGCCCCAACTCAGGTGCAGGACCTTGCATTTGGCCTTGTTGAACTTCATGAGATTCACACAGGCCCAGCTCTTAAGCCTGTCAGGGTCCCTCTGGATGGCATCCCTTCCCTTCAGCATGTCAACTGTATCACACAGCTTGGTGTCATTGGCAAACTTGCAAAGGGTGCACTCAATCCCACTGCCTATGTTGCCAACGAATGTATTAAACAGCAGCAGTCCCAGTACTGACCCTAAAGAACATCAGTTGTTGCTAGTCTCCACTTGGACAACAAGCTGATGACTGTACCTATCTTGAGTGCGACCTTCCAGCTAGTTCCTTATCCACCCAGTGATCTGTCCATCAAATCCATACCTCTCCAATTTAGAGACAAGGATCTTGTGTGGGACAGTGTCAAACACGTTTCACAAGTCCATGTGTGTGACATCAGTTCCTATTTCCTTATCTGCCAACACTGTAACCCCATTGCAGGAGGCCACCAAATTTTCAAATTCATGATGCACAATTTGCCCATAGTGAAGCCATGCATGTGAAAATTATGGACCCGTGGAGAAAATCCTTAAAACTTTTACAGAAGGAATTCTGTGTTTGGAAAAGAATCCAGGCAAGTGGTAGCCTGTATGTTTTGTGGCATATCTGAGTAACCTTGATGATTGTGGTATTAAGTGGCTGAACATTAACATCTTGAACCAGCAGAGATGCATCTGGAGGAAGTGTTTCTAAAGCTTCAGATGGTTTTGCTTATGTTAATAATATTTCTGTTGAAGTTTGGTGGTATGGGTGCCACAGCCCCTTTGTGTCAATATATAATAATATAATACAATACAATATAATATAGAACTAGTGCTGTTTAGAGTGCTTTATATTCTGTCACTGGTGTTTTTATAGATAAACATCCTAAGGACAGCCATTAATAAGCTGCTTTCTGAATGTGCAGTGTGTTTTGAACAAACAAGAGTGACACAGCTGCAGGAAGATATTCGTCAGAAACTTCTATGGTAATAATTTCATAGAAATAAGATATTCTGTTTCAGTCTCAGCAAAACCAAAATAAATAATTGCTTGAAGCATAGCTCAGATTAAGCTTTGGGGAAACAATATATGTTCTCATTTAATGATGCATTTAATTTACTTTTGTTTGTTTATAAAGCAGTATACTCAACAGCTTTAGACTTCTTGTGGAAGCACTGGTTCTTCAGGGAAGCCTGATCGCTTAGAGTCATGAAACATAGACTGTAAAACTTGTTCTACAGGTTACCACTTCTGATGTACCTTTGCTTTGTGCACCCAGGACAAAGCTAATAAAGTTGTATAGCATAAGAGTGCAGAAGGATTAAGAATTTTTTTCTCCCCATACATTACAGTTGAATCGTGTGCTGTCTTTCTTCCCTCAAAAGACAAGTGTAGGGTAGGTGTTGGCCAAGTAAATTGCTGGAAGTCCTGGGCTAATCTGTGAATGGAAGTAAGGCCACCTGTCTTTGCTTCGAGCCATCTATGGCAGTGGGCTGTGTGCACCTTCAGGAAGTGGCAGTACAGCTCCACAAAGGCTTACCTCAAAAATGCATGGTGTTTGTGCTTTCAACTTAAGGAGAAGCAGTGCAGGTTGATGGCAAGCTCTTCATGTTTCACATCTGAAAATTTCTTGGTAAAAACTCAGCTGTTGAGGATACTGCTGATTCAGTGTTTTATTTCCTGTTTGTGTCCAAGTACTTCAGGCCAGTTGGTGTCTGTACTGCCTTTGGACACCGCCATGTAGTACCACGTTTAGGCTTTAAAGCTGAATAAAGTTTGCTTGTGTGATTCATGTGGTACAACTGTAGGGAGAAATTGAGGAAAGGGGAGAAGCAGAAAGAAGCAAAACCACCTAACCTTTCTGGAGGTGACTGTGACAGTTAACAGGAGCTCATGTTTGGAAATCAGCACTTACATGCTAAATTCAAGGCACAGAAATGTCACTGCTGTTTCTTTAGACATGTGAATACCTGCTAGTGTTTCAGTACCTATTTTAGGTTGATTGTTCAGACATCTCCAGCCAGCTGGGAGTGGAAGGAGCAGCCTGTGCAGCTCCAGGGTTGACATGCTCCCCAGTTCCATCAGCGTTCCCTGCCTGACTTGGTCATTCTCAGCAGCCTTCTGGGGTTTTTTTTCTTTAGGATTTTACACCTCTTTCGGTAGTGTTTTCTTTCCTAGTTTTTTTTTTGTGCTTTTACTGATTCTGTTCCAAAAATCCTACAGTTAATTTTTCCAGTTTTTGGTTGGTGGGTTTTTTTTTTTGTTTGTTTTTGGTTTTTTTTTTTTACCTTTTTGAACACAGAGACAATCTGGTTATTGTTGTGATGTCGTCTTTTCCTTTGTGTAAAATCTTCCTGCATTTTGAATCTTTTCTTCTCATTGTACTTCCATTGTGTCTTGGAAAAAACTATTAATAAGAGCACATAGGTAGAAATTTAGCCTGAACAGTCTTTCATAATTCTCCTCAATTTTTCAGAAGCTAATTGTATTTACAACATGTCACCACTACTTAAGACTAAAATCAGTTTGTGAAAAACACATCTAGACAGAATTAATTAATGTCTACTGCTGTTGTACTTTGCACAGCTTGAAGGAATAACTGGAGCAGACAGAGAATCTATAGTAATTGAGTTGTCATGCAAAACAACATACCCTAAAAATAGCTTTATTTTACATTCTAGTGAGTAAATATGCATAAAGCTTATGGAATAAATGACACTTGAAAATTTAGTACTTTTTAGATTTAGAAAAAATAACCATAATTTTCTTTAAAAGAAAATAGATTCTTATACATTTAACGTCCCTATGAAAACGTGTATTTTGACTTCTCTTTACTTTGCCCCTCTAGTGTAGAAAGTGAACCAATCAGGCTAGATTAACAAGGAAATTTAAGATTCCCTTAAGCACAGACGCCTCATAAATGCCTAGTTGTGTCTAATACAGAAATTCATTTTTCTTTAGAATTAATCTAATACAAGTGTATTTCTTAAGGCTATTTTTATGTAATTTCAGTTTAATCTGCAAATCAAAACCTCGAGATAAAGTTGTTCCTACATGGTATGAGAAGCCATACGCATGGAATCAGGTAGGGTCTACAAATGTGTTTTTTTTCCTTTCCCCCTAAGAAGAGTAGTTGGAGTACTCCAGTACAGTTAGAGTGGTCAAAGGGAGAATTTCCTTTGGAAGGATGTCTTTTCTGAGTATTGAACTTAAAGATACTGAAAGTACTGTACAGTCGAATTCAAGGCATAAGAACTGTTGAGTATATGGCAGTCCCTATTGATATCCTATTAGTCTAGTTTGTTGGGTGGCTTGGTTTTTTTACTTCTGCAGTTTAGTTTACGCTTTTCAAACAGAACATGATTTTTGAGAGACGTATTTATCTGAATGCAGTGCACTTTGTTTTGAGTTACTGTGCTTTCAGGTGGCTTTTGCCTTTTAAGCAGACAGAAATGTGACTTGTTTTAGAATGAATATGGTTGGATCAGGTTGGAGGGCAGTTTTCTTGAAACCTGGGATTGTTTCATAAAGCCAAAAGTCTAGCTTCCTACTGTTAGAAATCTTACCTTTCTTTCTGTGAGGGCCTCTGCAGGCCACTATATTTCCTGATGATCAAGTGCTTTTTCTTAATTAAAAAGGGGTGAGGAATTACTGAGTGCAGTAGTCAGACTTCTAGACACACCCTCCTTGTGTCTCTCCCACCCTGAGGCAGATAAATGAGCAGTCTGGGTCTCCTTGAAAAGATGGGCAACAGTGAACAAGCACCAAGGGCTCTTATTTCTAGTAGGCGTTCACTGAGGGGTTAGAGTGTGTTGTGATATGCTGCTTTAAGCCAAAGTGTTTCCATATTGCAAATGTGGTTATCCTTGGTATTATGAAAATAATCTATTCAGTTATATTGGTTTTTAGCTTTTATAACAAGTTAATATATAGGTGTTGGATCAGGATTTTCCTCACTGCATCTGAAGAATTTCAAGGCATCTTTTTTACATCATCAAGTGAAATGCTACCTGTAATGCTCTGGAATTGATTGTGTAATAGTATTCTGACTCAGGCAAACCATGAGAATACAGCATTCCATAGCACTGGCTGCTTATGTTGACATGTGTGGCATGGAACTGAAATTCCTGTGTGATTTGAAACTGTCAGAACTCTTCAAGACTCTTTTCCCTAGCTGTGTTGTATAGGAAAACATAATAAAAAATGCTTTCTGACTTTCCTCTTGCATCTTTTTATTAGGTGCATCCTCAGCATATTATTGACCAGTCTGAAAAGCAGCATGAAAGAAGAAATGGTCTTTATTGGCTACATAAGCTTGTTTTGTTGAATGTTTAAGGATTTCTAGAAGTCTTTCAGAGGACAAGGAATTGCAGCTAGTCTGAAAATTTCTTCTGTCTTCTATGCAACCCTTGGACTCTCGTTTTGCAAGACTGTTCCCTGAGATTAGTGTAAGTGTTGTTAAAATACAGTTTGGAATATGTTAATGGTTTTTAAGACAGCAAAGGTTAGTTGAGCAGGTGAGTTTATGAATAAACTGAGGTAAAGCAGGATGTATTTTTCATTTTAATATTATTTCTGAACAGGTTTATCACAAGGTATGTGAAAGACAAAGAAAATCTAGGTTTAGTTGTTAGTTTTCTGTCTAAAGGCTCATAAGCCATAGAGCATGATTTTTTGTCTTTAAATACAAGCTGTATTTTCCTGTTAACTTTTGTCATCAGCTTCTCAAAAAGCCATGCAACAAAGGTTTTCCTTAACCGAAAACTAGAAGACAAAGGAAACTCGTGATCTAGATTATGTTCTTATGAGAACTATGACTTCATATAGTGGATACATTTTTTTCATTTTTTTTTCATAAAGAAAACCATGATATGGTTTCTCTTCCTGTATGGTGGAAGAATGCTTTTGAATTACTGTTTCATGGCACCTTCCTTTCATCTTTTCATCTTACTTTTACCTGTGAGATCTTTAGTCCTAAGAATGAGGTCAGTGGTTTCAGAATAAAATGCTGAAGTGAAATAAAATGTATTTGTCTATTCTGTTGTGCGGTCATGCTTAATAAAAGCTAAATTTAGTTATTAATGGTATGTGATTGCATTCATGAAATACATGGATACAAAAACAGTATATGGAAAAATGTTAACCTTTTCACTGTTCACTCAACGATTTGAAAACTCTAATATCCGGTCATCCTCTGAATAACAGATAGAATCATACCATTAAAAAAGTATCAGATTTGGGGAAAATAAGGGGATGCTTAAGCTAAGGAATTATTTTAAGCTGTACTGAAACAGAGGGGCAGCTGTATAATAGGCGATTTCAGTGGCTGCTTATGAGCATTACTTACTTCGACATTTTACTAATCCTTGTGAATTATAAACCATCGTACTTTATATAGCAAGATAGGTTTAACAGAAAAACTGCATCTCAAGTGGCTTAGACAACTGTATTTCCCAGCTGAGTGTTGTATGTTATTAAGTGTTGATTTAAGCACCGGGGGGGGCATATGAAACAAACAGAATGTCACATCGTTGCCAGTTCATGATGGGAATTTCTGTAGGAAAAGGTAACTTGGTCATACAAAAAGGCATGACAAATAATGTAACTTGTCGTGATTCCTCATAAGCGACACTGAAATTGAGAGTTGAAAGGAACAGACTGTATTTTCCATATTTATTTATTTTTCATAATTCTGTTGCTGATGTGCCCTGGTCTGTTCGTGCACGTGTGCTGCCATCTGGTGGGGGCTGCTTACTGATCTGCTCCTTGCTCCCTTTTGAAGGTCTCTTGCGTGTTGTAATTTATGTTTTTCAGTAAAGAAGAGGTACTCTGATGGCTCATGTCACAATAAACTGAAATGCTTCTGTTCTTTTCAATATGATGAGAGGAATAGATAATGTTAACTCCCCACACTCCAATGACTCATAACCTGCCACTGGTCAACTGAGAAATGAGAACTGTATGAACTGTTATGCACTCCCAGTTTTGTTCTGGGTACGTAATATGCCTGCAGACATGATTCATGACAGATTATTTTTGAAGGAAGCAGAACATCTTACAAGTTACCCTTTGCTGGGAATCATAGAATCATAGAATAGCTAGGGTTGGAAAGGACCTGAAGATCATCTAGTTGTTAGTTATTGTCAGATGAAAACGTAGTACTATACTTTAAAAAACAGCAGTTGTATTTCATTGTTTGATCTAGGTTTCAACAGCATTACAAAGTCGTTTAAACAAGTTTAACAGCTTCATTTGTATTTTTTCTGTAAATTAGTACTGAAAATAACTTCAAAGAATCATAGAATGGTTTGGGTTAGAAGGGACCTTAAAATCATCTAGTTCTAACCCCTCTGCCATGGGCAGGGACACCTCCCATTAGACCGAGTAGCTCAGATAATCTTTTGGTTTACACTGAGATCTTGCAATTTTCCTTGATTTCCTTGCACTGGTTACATCTGGATTAGAACAAATAAATGAGATTCACAGAAGACTTTTGCCTGCCAGCCTATTCATTTGGTCTTTAGATCATTAAATAAGAATAATAATTAAAAGGATAGTTTTACAAAATGATGGAGCATGTGAAATGAAATACCTTTTGGAATTACAGTTAAGAGATGCACAATAGGAAACCTGTGACTCTGGAGGAAATTTGGGAAGCCTGCAGTAGAGTGATGAATACATTGTATCTGAGAGAGTTCATCAGTTTCTCTTGGTGAGGGTGTCACAGCAGACAGTAATGTGGAATTTGTTGGGCTGGAGCAATTTTAGCCTTAGTTTGAAGTTTGTTGTTCTTTCCCCCAGAAACATTGGTAACGTTACTGTCCCTCATTGATACCAGCATATGTTCATAATCTCTTGAATTCTTTTAAGCTGTTATGAACACAGTGTTGGATCAGCCCAAGCCAGCTCATTACAGTCAGCATCAGTACCCTTCTTCTTTCTTCAAATAAGTATATGAATCATTTTTTATCACTCACATGAGCTCTGCATTTTTCCTGTATCCCTAAATGTTGCAGAGTAAAGTGGTTTCCAGTAAGATGTATTTTCAGAGAAGAGGGTTGAAAGGACATGAAGACAGTTCCTCACTGTGATGGTGACCATGCACTGGCAGGGGTCGCCCAGAGAGGTTGTGGAGGCTCCGTCCTTGGAGGTACTCAAAAGCCACCTGGACGTGGTCCTACACAGCAAGGAGAATAGAGAAGATGATCTCCAGAGTTCTTTCCAACCTCAGGGTGTCTGTGGTGCTGTAATAAGGAGGCTTTTCCAAAAGCATGTGTAGATAAAGCTGAAGCCGCCAGTTACCTATTAGCTGAGAAATGAGTGCCTCTGACGACAGGAAACTGTATTTTAGAAATGAGACGGGCTAATGACTCCAGTAGTTAAATGCCAGTCAAGGACTGGGATAGCTTAGAGGAGCAGATCTCCAGATGTGCTTCTGAATTTATGTAAATCTGTGTCCATAATGAACAAGGGAATGCTGATCCCATGTCTGTGATGTGTTTTAAGGTTGTCGGTATGCTTTCCCAGTTTGTGGCATACAGTTCACCCTGTAGTATCATCACGACTTTTCTGAGCTTAAAAGTCTAATTTATTTAACAAGTACTTAGGAAGGTGATGGACTCTTCATACACACTGAACCATCTTAGGCCTGCTTTGAGAGATTCTTTGTGTAGTTGTCTGTAATGTTGGAAACAATAAGCAGCTACAGAAGCAATCTGGAACAGAGATGTTTTCCTCTGCATACTGCTACTAGACTATTTTGACTTCAGGTGAGAAATTACGTGTGCATATTGAGATGGGAGGGAATCTCTTATACCTGGGAGGGGATTTTGGAAAGCAAAGTGGTTTTGATTGTGCAGTGGGTAGATGAAGGTGGAAGGTGAACACACAAGAGTATTGAAGATGGGTAAAATGATGGGAAATGAAAAAAGCAGTAAGAATGGAAAAACCTCCTAACTTTTCTCCTGAGCTGGTGGTTGAAACTGGTGAGCAATGGGGCAAGGTCAGAGACTGAGCACAGAGTTAAGCTCCAAGGTTTTTTTAGAAGCTTCTGTATCTTTAAGGTCACCCATAAAGCATTTTGGTAAAGGTTGATGGAGGAGGTGGGAAACAGAAATTAATCTGTTGTGGACCTTGGGATAGAGAGACTGTTGCCAGTCAGGTGGTACCTAGAGTGCCCAGACTTCTGAGCTCCACTTTCTGCTTCTTTTCAGAGTGCAGTTGACTTAAAGTTGTGTGTCCATTATACCAGCTGTTACCCAAGTACAGGGAGGTTGCCAGAAGATGAGGGAAATGTTGTATCTGGTTCCTAAATTGATTTTTCAGAGTGCTTGAGAGCTTTTGCTCTGCAGTTATTTCAGTAGTATTATATTGTTACGATGAACACCTTTCCACAGTGAAAGAGAAAACGATAGAATACTAAGACTAAGGAACAAACATGGACATTTTAGTCCCTGAGGCTTGCCACAGGGAGTCAAGGGCAGGAGTTGTACTAGCCTTAAATATATGTTAAGTATATGTAGTTGTGAAATCAAGCAATTTCAAATGAGCTTGGCCTTCCTTGTGGAAATTCAGCACTGGTCACAAAGCGAGGTTAAGAGCTTTGCATTTCCTTTCCTAAGAAGTATGTTAGCAGGGATGCGGATGGTTTGAATGAACTGTGCAGATCTGCTGAGACCCTGCACACTTGCAATATGGCAGTCTGGGCCTTCTGGAGTGAGTGTAGAAATTCAGGTGAGTGTGGCTGTGAATTTAAAGTGATCTATTTCCAGAGAAAACAGGGCTGTCCTCTTTAAGTTATACATGATTTTTAGGAGGCGCAGGCGAGTGCATATGTTTACTTTAGAAATGTTGACCTTTTCTATCACAGTTGTGTGTGGGAGGCATCCGAGCTACCTATTTCTAAAGCTTCCACATGGATGTTAAAAGAGGTTTTGTTTACAGCACAGACACAGAGTTGATGGTTAACAGGCAAAGGCAGGCAGGAGAGAGAATTTGAAAATTGAATGGGTGGAGGCTTTATCCGAGGGTGACTTTACAAGCAGCCTGAGTTCAGTCACTCCCTGCAAGGCTCTGCCCTGCTTAACCCACGGTCTGATGTCTCAGGTTATTTACACTAACCAGCTCACTTCTTCATAACTCTGACGCACCCAGGATGAGAACTGGGTGAGACAAAGGACTGTTGTAACAGTCACACAGATGATGGTCCAAGTGAAAAGAATTGCCTTAGAGGAACTACAGAAATGCTGCAGCTTGCTGTCAAAGGTGAGACTTCTCTCTACAACTGAGATTTGTGGAGAATTTGTATTCTTGTATCTTGGGAAATGCAACATTGGGAAAGAAAAAGCACTGTCATTTCACTTCACTTACCATTTTTGGTTGCGTCACAGAAAAGCAACCAATAATGAGATTTTTCAGGATGGGTCTTGAAACAGATTAAATTGAGATCCCAGCCTACATACAAATGCCAGGAAAAAAGCCATATGAATTATGATACATGACAGAATCATAGTTTAAACCAGGATACAAGTGTTGACATAGACTATGGCAGGAATTATACTGATTTTGGAAAATAATTAGCACTTCTTCAAGGGGCATAGTAACAGGGGGCTTTTTATCTTAGAAAGGGATAGAACTGAACAGAAAAACAATCAAACAGAAAACCCCCACAATCAGTGTATAGTTTGATTTGGAGTTTCGTTTCTGTAAAAGAACCTAGAAAAAAGCAAATGAAACTCCAGAGGCTAACAAAAGATACCTCAGGCAAAAAGGATGTTTCTGAGGAAAGAGAAAGGTATCTATCTATTAGGCCTCCAAAGGAGTGTTGAGGGAAGAGGCAACCTCTGTGATTATCTGATGAATCTGTGAAAGGATAGATTGCTCTTTTCTTAGGCACATAGGTAGAGGTTTCCTCTCCGTCTGACACTCCTGTATTTAGCTTTCAGTCAAGCTCTCGAAATGTCTAGTCTGGTAGATGCTTTGACTTCAGTCCCTTGGGGAAGCAGATGGTAAGGTGGCCACTGCGGAGGGAGCTCTTCCATCCTGCAGGAGTAGGACAGGACCCTCCCAAGAGGTCACCCCAAAGGGAGAGTCATCCCCTTGGTGACTTCACATCCCCCTGACAGGGACATCTGTCTCTTGCCATGGGGATGAACTTTCGGCTTTCTTGAGCTAGCAGGACACACTGGTGCCTTTTCCAAAGGGGCAGAGAGCAGAGCTTGGGTGCTGGTGCTCAGTAAGGGGGTACTGATGCTCACTGCAGTGTTCGCCATTGGATTGGTGAGCCAGCAGGCAGGCCAAGATGAGCAGGGCAGGAGTGAGCTGCATGCACCACGGGCCTTCCTGAAGGGTTATGGCTTTCACTCCTCCCAGGCAAGTCCCTTCCTCCCAGTGAGTAACCAGGGGCCAGAGAGAAGTGGAGTTGCTACTTGATTTAGGGGAAGGAGGAATGCAAACAGTATGCTCCAAATGCAGGTATCAATTTCTTCTTACCCTCCAAATACGGCTGAGACTGCTTTTTCCTCCAGAAAAAAGATTTTCTCCTCTCATGGTTGGATGAGTCCACATCCTTTTCATGCAACGCTTAAGGCACTCCTCTCCTCTCTCCTTGCCAGTCAATGATGAGCCCCAGAGTGTTACACACACACACCACTGTGATAGTTTTCTTTTCCCCTCCTGTATTTGGTCTTCAGACACCCCATGGAGAGTTTTTAAATCTTTCATTCTTTTACTCTGTTTTCTTCTCAAACAGAATGAAACACCCAGGGATGACTTTCTCCCTGGATACTTGTGTTCAAAACAGGAACAGTACAGCTGTCAGCAATAGTTCAATATTTACAAAGCTCTCTTTCGTCTGTTAGTAGTGAAAATCAAGACTGCATAATCACTAAACGAACAGCACAGAGGATACATATATACCTCTGGGTTGTTGTGGTTTTTTGTCTTTTTAATAAGGGCAGAAAGCCCATCTTTAAAAGACAGGAAATCAGATACAAATTCATTAATACGGATAGTATCTTCCACAGCATGTATTTCAAGAGATTACATAAAATAGCTGTAGGGAGTTCTGCTTTCTCTAGCTTAAAATGCTAGTGCTCTCTTGAACTAGTTTTACTTGGTCTTGTTAGTAATCATATGCAAACAGTCTCCTGTCCAATCACCAGTCAAGTTGGGAATTGAACAAGCACACTTTAAATGTGACTATTTTACATGTTTTCTAAGGAATAGCTATTTCTTAGATTTTAAATTTATGAAGAAGGATGTAGAAAATACACAGGGGAAAAAATAAAACATGATTGCTGCTGATAGCACATCCTAAAATTAGCATAGTTACTGAAGCTAATACATTATTGGAGATTCCTCTCCCTCTACTCCATAGGATGGCACTGCTACAGAATAAGGCATCTACAGAGGAAAGCACAGTCTGCAATACTTGTGAGCTTCCAGAGAATACACAAGTGCTTCTGGAAGTAAGATTTCACACTTGCTAAATGGATGTTTTCAGCTGAAGTATGTGAATGACAGCAAAATGCTTCTAGAGATGGATGTTCTGTAATACTGTCATGTAAACCATATCACAGGCTAGAATCAGAATGGAAAGGACTTCTTGCATACTTGCTTTGTGCATACATGCAAGATAGCAAGTTGAAGTCAAAAACTTTGGGTTATGCTTCTGAAAGTGTTCACTAATGATGCTGTGATTGTTATTTTCATACTAAAATGTAAAGTTTTGTCTTAATTTTATTGTCAGATTTCAAGTTACTGTTTTTCAATGTAATTGATCTGCAGAAGTCCTTAATTTTTTTTCCCTGTGTATTTTTATGCTACAGTACAACCTCACATGATTGCTTGGCAACTATAAATCCAGTTATATTTAATTTAGAACTTCTAGATGCAGATATGCGTTTACACATATCTATACCCCCACCCCCTGTTGTTAGTAACACCTTGGTGTGATGACTGTCATATCATTCTAAGAATTGTTATTGTAACTTAAACTCAGCCAGTACACTGAGTTAGTTATGTTGGCATTTTTACTGAGTTTAAATAGAATGCAGAATTGATGAGCTAAGAAAATACTGAGCCAGCATAAAGACCACCACACAGGAGACAATAGTGGTGTTATTAAGACAGCTATGAATAGAAGAAAAGGAACAATGCCCCTCAGTCAGTTCCTTGGAATTGATTTCCCCAAAGCAGGAAGGAAGAACATCTGCAAGGTGAGATTGCCATGCACCCCAGGGCGCAGCAGCCAGTGCCAGAGAGTGGGTGAGACTCAGTGAAACATAGGCTGGGCAAGGAAATGAGCCACAGGCTACAGCATTTAGGGAGGGGTAGGATAAAAGACAACCCCAAAAATCATGAAGGTGGGATTAGCAGAAGAGGACCAGTGTTGTAGACCTCAGTGGATGAAAACAGGCTCCTGCAGAGGCCTGCATCATCTCCAAACCACCTCACTCAATGCAGGTAGGTTTGCTTTTGTTAATACACTTTGGGCAATAGGGCAGGTAAGGAAACTCTAAAAAGGAAGTTCAAGCAGCGAAGAATGATGGCCTTGGATGGCTTAATAGACGTGAGTTCTGGATTCATTACAAGTTTTAAGTAGAGGGTTTGTAATTACAATAGCAAAGCGGTATTTAATAGAGGAAAGTGGTATGTAACGTTCTGTATCTTATGCTTCCCATATATGAGAAGGAACACAATGACGCTCACTAGTTGGAAGGACTTTCTGCTATCACAGCCAGTTTGTTCCAGCTCTCCAACAGCCAGGTACCAGCCATACAAACTGTCAACATGACCTTTAGCTGCAAAGCTGGGAAGAATATAAAGTTTAATGACTGAATTTCCTTCTGGTTAACACTGTCACAGTTGCTCTGAACGCTGTGTATCAAACAGGCCTAGAAAGTCTGCCAAGGGAGTCTTAAGTAGGAACTGAGCTAAAGAACCAAACAATCCAAACTCTGAATAGACACACAAAGAACACTGCTAAAACGTCAAGAGAATGACACAAGGTTTTCTTGGCAAGTATTAGCAAGAATTTAATGATTGTTTTCTCCCTAAAACAGTTGTAAGTGGAGGATTTTCATTCATTTGGGTTTCCTTTTTCTGGTAAGTAATACACAGTACATTGATTTGTTGCATACAGCTTACCGGAGGGTTTTTGGGGGGGGGGTTGGTTGGTTGGTTTGTTGGGTGGTTTTTTTTTTTTCTGGTTTTGTTTGTTTGTTTTCTGGTTTACACCATTTTAAACCCAAAAAATATTTTTCAATGTCATTATTGATCATATCTAGCACACAAGTCATCTTTAGTCTACTGCCTTGCAATGAAAATACTTGAGTATTCTCAGACATTACTTCTCACTGCTAGAACATCTATAAAGCTGGGGTTTATTTAAGGCCCTGTGAGATTTGTCAGTACTATCCCCAACTTATACTTGAAGAAACTGAGGTGAACATAGCTGGATTAATGCCTAGGAGTTGCAAGTAAGACTTGCCTCTCAGCCCTATGATGAAGCAAGTTGTCATTCACCTGACAACTCCAATAATATGCCAGTAGATACAAGAACTATTCAGGGTGATATATTTTTTGATACTAAATTTAGCAAGTTTTGCAGTGCGTGTGTCGATACACAGAGTTAAGCAACAGCAGCTGGAGTTACTATGTAGTTCATTTTTGCCTTCAGACATTGCTGGCTTTTGTTCAATAGCCTGCAGTTTATACAAAACTTGGCAGGAAACTGAAAAGCTTCTGCACTGACACAGGTGAGTGAATACTGAAAAATAACATGGCTTTGTGTCTTGATAAATGTCTAGGTGAGGGGAACAGCTTTATTCTATCATACTGTTTTAGACAGGAGTTAAAAAGAATTGTTTTGACCTTCCAGAATACCTTCCTTTTCCCTTTCTTTTTCCCAGTTAGGTTCCTTCCACGATTTGGAATTGAGGCCTCAGTTCCATGGGCATCATACTCAGTGTAGGAGTTAAATTAAGACCTCCCACCCTCAGACTTTTGCTTCCATCTCTATTCTTGCCACTTCTGATTTTCCAATAACAATTAGTGTGCCTTCATACTAAGCTGGATCAGCAAATTATCCCAGGTTGAAAATGCTTCAACATTTTTTCCCCAGGATTATTTTTTAACCCACACTGATTTTGATTAATGTTCAGTGTTCAGCCATGTGGACAGCTGCACAAGAAATGGGATGTGAATGAAAGGACCAGGGTAAAGTCTTAGGTTCAAAACCTGCTTAATCAAGCATTTCTCCCAAGGAACCATGTCTTAAGGGCCAAAATGTGAACAACTAGGGAGAGAGAGCTGAAGGGAAAGCTCACAGCAGCCTTCCAGTATCTGAAGGGGGCCTAAAGGATGCTGGAGAGGGACTCTTCATCAAGGACTGTAGTGACAGGACAAGGGGTAATGGGTTCAGACTTAAACAGGGGAAGTTCACATTAGGTATAAGGAAGTTCTTTACTGTGAGGGTGGTGAGGCACTGGAACAGATTGCCCAAAGAAGTGGTAAAGGCTCCATGTCTGGAGGTGTTCAAGGCCAGGCTGGACAGAGCCTTGGGCAATGTGGTCTAGTGGAAGGCGTCCCTGCCCATGGCAGGGAAGTTGGAAGTAGTTAGAACTAGAAGGTCCTTTCCAACCAAACCATTCTATGATTCCACTGTAAAAGGAAGAAAAAGAGGAAGAAAGAGAGAACCAGCAGTGACTGCGTACTTGTTTCACCTAAACCTACACAGATAAATGACTATTCATTTTTGTGACGTAGATGCTGTTGACCCCTTTTGGAAGACCCTTTTTCTGAATTATTAGGAATTTTGTGAATCCCTATCCAATGAAAAAGGCAACTGCCTTATGCTAGCACTACTCTTGCTTGCTGTCGCTTGAGCAAACTAAATGTCATTATCCTGATGAAACTCTTAAGCACGATCTTGTAAATTGTTCATGCTTAAGCCCATTAAGAGCTCTACAAGGGACATGACTTGGAATATATTGGTGGAATGTACTAATTTAAATACATAAACAATCTGGAAATATGTTCAACGTGAACTAGTTTCTAAAGAGCTCTGCATATTGAATTTAATTGCAAATACAGTGTCATAAACCCATCTATTTGCAATTGTGTTGATCTTCATTGATTTTTCATTTCAAAAAATTCAGTTGCAGTATGATCATAGCAATACCCAGGGGGAACTGAGCCCCCAGTTTACACTTACAGACATATATTCTGTGCATTGCATTAAGCCTTTCTTTTTTTGAGACGAGTTCTGGAGGGAATGCATCGAATTTGTTTCTGCTGGAATAGTAAGTCATAGAAATTGGAAGCTGAAGAAAGGGCTTGGACCATCCCATAATACATATTTTTACCTTTAAATTGAGTTAAAATTTAGTTAGAAGTTGCAGTACAGGGTACAACTTCAGTTCATATGACCTGGAGCAAAAAATCCCGACTACTTTAATACCAGAAATATGTTCTTTGGCTTACTGGGTAACTCTGGCACTTAAGCTCATGGTTTGCCTCAAGGTACTTCTTCAGCAGCTCATTCTTACCTCATGTAGACTGTGCTTCTCAGCAGTTACTGTGCTCTGTAACTGGCCTGTTTTTTAGCCAGTTACTTTTTGCTTTATAGTTGGCCTGTAATAACAACTCTCATGACAACAGACCTCAGCACTTCCCAGATTTCCTTTAAACCAACTTCAGCTTCCTTATTCTTGACCTCATACCTGATCCTCAAAAGAAACTACCATATATACTTTCCAAACATGACTCCTAGAAGTAAAACCTGTATGTAAGCTCGACACCAATACAGGGCTTAATACAACTCATCTTGTTTTATGCCAGAGCTCAGTATGCTCTCCTTCCCACAATTAACCTCTTAGAGTTACAGAGTCTATATGGTACACGCCACTAGCTTTTTCTGTAAAATACCTATTACATCACCTTCCTTTACCTGCAAAATTGCCTTCTAATCCAGATGTATCAACTGTTTTAACCTAGACACTTGTGATTTAAGCCCAGCTATAACTCAGTACCACGCAGCCGCTCTCTCACTCCTCCCCTTCCTCCCCTCTGCTCCCAGAGGGATGGGGAGGAGAATCGAAAGAATGTGACTCCCTCACGTTGAGATAAGAACAGTCCAGTAACTAAGGTATAACACAAACCACTGCTGCTACCACCAATAATAATAATGATAAGGGAAATAACAAGGGAATACAACTGCTCACCACCTGCTAATCGATACCCAGCCTGACCCGAGCAGTGACCTAACCCTTCCGGGTCCCTGCCCCCAGTTTATATAGTGGGCATGATGTGCTGTGGTATGGAATACCTCTTTGGTCAGTTTGGGTCAGGTGTCCTGTCTCTGCTTCCTCCCGACTTCCCCTCCTCCCTGGCAGAGCATGAGAAAGTTCTTGCTCAGAGTAAACATTACTGAGCAGCAACTGAAAACATCAGTGTTACCAGTGCTGTTCCCAGGCTGAAAGTCAAGAACACAGCACTGCACCAGCTACCAAGACGGAGAAAAATGACTGCTACTGCTGAACCCAGGACAACACTAAACCCTAAATTTGTATTTAGTTTTGAAGTGTAATGCTTCTATATGCATTTGAAGAAGGGCTTGTATGCCTGAAAGGTTAGGAAGACTGTTACAGGAAGGTGAATTTGAGAAATTCCTTGCACATCATTGGTAACAAACAGGTGAACTATAAACCGGAGTTCAGTTACCCCTACAATCTAAAAGGGGATGGAGATGAGTCTTCACTTTAAACTGGTAATTCAACATTCTTTCTGTTAAGGCATTTATTTACAAACAACAGCTCTGTTCTCACCATTTTGCCTTTGTAAGTACTAAGGACTCAAGGAACTGCTGGTATTGTATGACCAGAAGACATCACTGTTTTCCACAGCCATATGAATTCCAGCCTTACCCCATCTATTTTGATGACACTGGCAATTCTACTACAGTATTATCACCACCAGGGCTATGGGCAGTAATACTGCTGTCTCTCATGAAGCACCGAAATGAGGTAGATGTGTACACCTTGTCAGTTTCCTAAACCTGTTTCTTCTATGTTCTTCTCTGCATCACCAATGACTCTAAAGCATCCCTACTGCACAGAAGTCCACTTATGGATCGTAGTATTCAGGTCTTACTGATAACCACCTTTTTGCAGGTACAGCTAATGCCAGCAGTGCTTATCATCAGGATAAAAGACACAGCATGGTAGGCACCAGTCATGTCAGAGGCCAGGTGAGCACAGGAAGCTCCCGCCTTCTTCCCCAAGGCCTTTCTAGAAAAGAAAGGAGACGACGCCGGTCTTCCCTCCGGGGCTGACCCCTTCTCCTCCCCGGGCCCTAAACGCGCCGCCGCCCTCCCCTCTCCTCCAAGCGTGAAGGACCTTCCCGTTCCCCGAGAGGCGCGGTCCCAGGGGCGCAAAGTACAAGAGGAGGCGCCGCTCGCTGGAGGCGGTGCCGGGCGGGCCCCGGCCGGCCCGGCCCCGCTCCCTCGCCTCGCCCGGGACGAGGGGGTCCCACGCCCGCCCCACGCCCGCCCGCCAGCTGCCGCCACCTCCCCCTCGCCGTTGGCTCCGCAGGGCGGGAATGGCGGCTGTCCCCGCCCCTGAGGCAGCGCCGTGGCCCCGGCAGGCCCCACCCCGCTGCCTCCGCGGCGGGGCGGGAAGGGGCGGCCCCGGCAGCCGCGCTATAACTCCCCGTTCGGCGGGCGTTGAGGTAGCGGTTCCTCGGGAGAGGGATGGAGGCGGGAGAGGCGGCACGGCACCCCGAGGGGGCGCGCTCGCTGGGCAGAGCCCTGGCCGGTCCCCGCCCTCAGGAGCGCCCTGGGTACCCCCCGGCCCCCGGCGGCGGCTCGAAGGCCGAGGCGCGGGTGCTGGTCATCAACACGGGGGGCACCATCGGCATGGTGCAGGACGACAAGGGTGAGGGGGCCCCGGGGGGAGCGGGGCCGCGGCGGGATCCCCAGCAGGGCGCGCTGGAAACCGGCCCTTGCGTGGGGTGCTGGTGGGCGCCGCGCCGGGGGATGCGCCGTTGGAGGCCGAGGCTGCCGCTTCTTTAAGTGAGCAGTCCTGCTTTGTGGCCTCTCTCCCTGGCGCGGTTTGTGGTTCAGCATCCTCGGGTTTCTCGTAACTGGTACGAGCGACGGCAGAAGGGTGTGTGCCAACTTCTAATCCTGTGTTCCTACCAGCTGGTTATTTCGGTGGCTTAGTTGATAGGCATCCTTCCGACAAGTGAGCCTCACAGCTAGTTAGAGCAGGTTTCAGCGGAGGACAACGTGTTTTGTGAAGCGTGAGTTCTCCCCTCTGCGCACTGAAAATGAAACCGGCTTAATCGTACTGGTTATGCGGTCTTTTTTTAGCCCTAAAAGATCACGTGCCTCGCATTCCCACTGGGAAGAGCGTGGGCTGTTGGAGGTGGTGGCCGTGTCAAGGATTTTCAAGTAGTGACCTGACAGACAGAGCTGATGCAAGAGCGGCAGCATGCATAGATGCTGCCAAGTGTCCTAGCAAGTGAGATCAGATGCAGCATCTGTGCTCACCTGCCTCTGAGCAGGCTGCTGCTGCTCTCCAACCAGCTCTTGTCTTCCTTCAAGAGATCATCGAGGAGTTCTGCTTTACTTTACTGAGCGAGGGCAAGACTTACATTGATGAAAAGGCCAGACATGTCAAACCTGCTCCCACCGGCTGAAAAACGTTTCAGTATGCTGCCGGCATTTTACACAGAAGCTTCTTGGGTATACTTACAGGTATATGCTGCTTTTTCAGGTGCCCCTAAAACTGAATGTCAGCAGGTAGGTGCCTAGACTCACCTAATGCTTCCTCAGGACCCCAGTTCGGAAACTAGTTGCAGTGGCACCTAGGCACCACAAGGCCATTACTCAGTAGGTACACATCCCAAGGGATGCCAGAAGCATCAGCTAGCTAACGTATCTGGGAAAAGGAATGGATTTTGGCTGGCTCTGACTTGCTGCAGGGCTGTGCATTTGCCAGCGTTGGTATAAAGGGAAAAGGGGGAAGGGAAGCTGTCCAATTTTGATGAAAATCTATTCAATTTTCTTCTTCCTTCACTTGAAAGGCAGTGGAGCATCCCAGGGCTTCCAGAGCCTGTCTGTTTAGGTTTAGAAGCACAAGTACTTTGTGTTCCCTGCTACAGAATTTAAAGCCCCTGTCTGAAATACACAAGAAGCTTTGCCTCAGAGCTTCCTAGGCTGGTTTGTTCAGTATTTGTCTAATACATACCCTTCCTTCTCAGAAGATGGTGTCTGGTTGACCCTTATTATTGTGGGGAAGATGCTCTGCGGGGTTGTTCTGCTTTAGTTTTTATGGCTGCCATCTTTGTGTTTATCAAAGTTGTAAAAAAAAAAAAAGTCCATATTTCATATGACATGTGTTGACTTTCCTTTCTCTGAATTGCTTATACTGAAATAATTTCCTACTTTTACTGACTCAGCTTCCTAAACACCTTTTTAAAGCAAATAAATTGAAATGACGTGTGTCATTCCTTTATAAATTAACTCTTTTTATTTTCTTTTGCCTAACAAGAGTCAATCATTAAAGCATGTGCAAACAATCTTGTAGTTATGATCCAGTGATGCTGACTTGCTACATCCTGGTAAGTTTCAGCCTGCTTTTCATGCACAGACCTAGAAGCAGAGCAGCCAGAGTCCTTCTTTTAGAACATTTGGCAGTCTTTAGCGTTCAGATAGAAGCTGGTGAAAGGAAAGGCAGCATGCTTCAAAGGAAAGAACAATAGATGCTCATTTCTTTTATTAATGAATGGATAGAAAATGCCTGTTTACAACCATTCCTAGAATTACAAGTGTTTTATTTCAAGCAAGGTGGAAAGTAAGTAGCTTTTTTGAGCTGAGTGAAACCAGCATCTAATAGCAGCAACTGCTCAAAGTGAAGGGATCAAGCCAGGTTTCTACCTAATTTCTGTCTAGGCTTACAGGCTTTTTTATGGCCTTTCCAGTTGCTGGGAGAAGATGGTTTCACTCTTAAAATCTGACAGTTTTGAGAGGCCGAATGTGTTCTGCATGGAATATGTTCCTGTGTTCTGCAAGGAATATGTTCCTGTGCAAAGCAGCCCCCATATGCAAGACTGATACAATCACATTCCCTGGGCTCACTGTGTATGTATGGAGTGATCATTTATCACCATGATACCTGGTTGCAAACCTCCCACAGAGGTTCTGCAGTTGACCTATGCACGTGTGGCCTCTCTGGAATGTCTTGGACCTGTTGGACTTCCTGCACACCTACAAGTTACTGTGCAGGAGTAATATTCGGAGGATGGATAGTCTATGCATAATAATGTAGAAGTATTCTTAAAGCAGTTGCACTTGAATTGCCCCGTGTTTGCTTCTTGAAGCTGTAAAGCAGAAACGCATGGATGCGTTTAGGGGACTGCGTAGGTTGCAAGTGGGCAACATGTTGCAGAATGTCTTAACAAAAAGGTTTAAGTTCAGTGGAAGCAATTACAGAAAAGTCTTGACAGATTTGTGATTAAGAGGAACTGCTATTTATAGAGGAGGGATTTAAGAATATTAACGTACATCAGCTCTCTGGTTCCTGGAGGAAATACAAAAAGTAAGCAATCTAATCCATTGTCAATATTCAGAGCAAGATGAGCATTGGCCAAACAAGCATAATCAGAAAATACCCAGAAAACACTTGGAACTGGACTGAATTTCAGAGCCAAAGCGACTCTGTGCCGAAGAACAGCAGAAGTGGCCGTTTATGACTAAGCTAGGAACATCCTTAGTAGGAAAAGCAGGGATTATAGCTGAATGAATGAAACAACCAAAGCTTGAAAGCGTGTTGTGTATTTTGTAAAACAAAGTATTCCGGCAGGAATCCAAACAAATCCACTCAAATGCTGTTGCCGTCCTGTGGGAAAGTTGGCTATGAAGAGGTTTGCTACTTCATTTAAGGCAAGCCAGGAGGGAGATTAGGGAGTTCTTAAGGATTTTTCTGTCAGTTTGGAAAGTAAATGGGTAAATGGAAAAAGACAGAAATACTGCTGAAAATACTCTGTGGGTTGGAGTATTTACTGTTTGAAGGTGAAGCAAAAAAAACAAAAAAAGGAAGATGCTAACTTGGATGAGAATCATGTTCAAAACAAACAGAAGAACTAGGAAGTAGGGCAGGATTACCTGGCTTCAAATTAGGAACAACTAGAACTAGCAGAAGTAGGATAATGTGGTTTGAGAGTTTGTTTGCCATCTGAGCAGGTGGTATAAAACGCATTCACTGCAATTGAACTGAACTGGACAGTAACGCCAGTAGAAACTTGAGGTCAAGAAGGAAGTGCCTCTGATGGAAGTTCCTTGAATGAAAAACATCCCAAAAACTCAGATTTAAGAAAACCAGGGTGGGTTCTGACTGTGAACGCCCAGGACTGTCGCTGTCATTTCTGAAACGGTACTGGGAGATGGGATGCAAGTTAGATCCACAAGTGCAGTCACTTCTGTGATGCTGACGATTGTAACATCAAAAATGGAGGTGCCTTTCTGGCTAAGAGAGAACAACGGCATGCGGATTCCTTTTGAAATACCTGGTTGTAACCAGGACACTTGCAGATCCAGCAAACACTAAATGTTCTTAGGCTAGTTTAAGGGGCAGAAGACTTATAAAATTAGGCCTAAAATGAGGGCACCTACCACAGAAAAAGACACCATCATGACCAGGGAAAGGGTGAACACACCTGAAGACGCATCCATGTATTTTACTTTTTCTATTCACCAGCTTATGCACATTCTCTACCTCATGTCAACTGAGATGTTCAGTCCTAAACCCTCTAGTGGAATGTACCTATTCAAGAGAGAGTGATTAGAGCACTTAAGACTCTGGGAAGCTGATGTTTCTCTATCTCTACATACAGATAGAGAATCTGTATCAATGCTCAATACCTACTGTGGGGTGTGATTTAGCTTTTTCTTTTATTTATTTTTTTCTCTCTGGAGATGCTGTTGCAGTTGATAGACATAACATACAGCTTTCCAGTGTAGTCATACTACTGCTTTGCTGTTTGTGCCAATACTACTGTAGGCTAAGAAATTTTAAGCGTCACAACTTGATAGTACAAAGTAATGCTCAGTGTTTTGTTAAGTCTTCTACCTCTTTTTCTGCCACAGGTAGAAAATAGCTGTGGCAAATATAAAAGAAAGTGGTAGCTTTTTGCTACAGTTGCAAAAATTGGCTTCCTGCCCTTACTGATGATGGGTATTTGCACACAATTAAAACCAGGTAGAACATAAATATTTTAAATGGAGAAGATTTATAACATTGCTTCTCTTAAATAAAATATGGATTTATTCAAGTCAAGAAAAGAATAACTGTACAGAGATTTATTGGTTGATCTGATTTTTGTGTTCTGAAACTGGCAATAGACTATTTAAATCTAATTTGGAAGGATGGGCAAAAGCAATGTAACTTGTCTTCTTCTCTCCTTACTCTGCCACTTGCTTCCTTCCATCTGTGTGCCATTATTTACTTCCTTTATTCTTTATTTTCAAGGGCTTGCTCCTGAGGCAAATAAATTAGTAAGCAGCTTGAAAACAATGCCAATGCTGCACGATGAGGCATATGCCCAGGAAACAAAACTGAACAGCTTCCACGAATTTCCAGAAAACACACTGGTGCTCCCGTAAGTATGTTTTCCTTGGGGAGCGGAAGGGTTGGAAAGTATGTTGTTAATCTTCAGGTAATTACATCACCAAACTTTAAATGTGAGGAATCCTTTATGAGATTAGCAAAAATGCTTATACTGACTTAAAAGGAAAAAGCCTATTGTGCCTGTTTTGATATATTTGCAGTGAAGTGTCTTACAACTGTTTGAGAAATACCTTCTAAATTAGGCAACAAGTAACCATTTTGGTAGCTTAGTCCTGCATTTTTTTCTTGTATTAGGTATTAATTTGGTACTATGCAAACATTCTATAGAGACTAAGAAAACGGTATATACAGCTCTTTGTGAGTTACCTTCAGCATATGACTGAAAAAGTAGCATCTAATTAATGCGTCTGAATAGGCCTCATGCTTTAATTCTGCAGGCCTTCTGGTTTTTAAAAAAAACTAAAAGCTGATTGTCTTTCACAAATTTATGCAACATTATGGTAATAAGTGATGGGCTTACGATTAATCTGCATTGCTTCTTAACTGTTGGACAATGATTAATAAGCTTATAAGTTTTATTTAGAGGGCAGTATGCTAGTCTGAGATATTCCTCAGCTGTGCTGAATGACTGTACCCCTGTAAGCATGTTAACTTTGCACAAAGGATGATTTTACACAGTCATTCAAATATTAATGGATCTATAGCTGTTTTGCTATGAAAGTAAACATGGATGTTCTTTCATCTTTAAGGAGAAAATCAGGACATACAAAGAAATTGTAAGGTTTATTAATTTCTATTTTGTATTGAGGTCTCTGTGTAAAGCTTTTGAAAGTAGCCACTTAAAAGGCAGATGGCAAGAAAAAGGGTGAAGGGAAAGGAAATGAACTGCTGGCTGGTGGAGTAGTATTGATATGAACATGCAGTTTGTGTTAAATATGGTGGTAATTCTAAGAAAAATGAATCTCTTACAATACTGTGTTTGTGACTGAATAACTTTTAAATACTTTAAGAGATTTGAAATATAACAAAACTACAGTAATATACCCGTTTGAATCCTAAATATAGTTCTCCTGGCACATCTTTTCCATAAAGGGCAGGAAAGCTTAAAACAATCATTCCCATCAAAACCTGAGATTTAAAAACCAGTCTTGTCTTGTTTTTTTGCACTGCTGAGTGTCGTTTCTGGAGGTTGTTCATGGCAATATGCCATTTTCTCTTTTGTGCTAGCCCAGTGATATTTTAACTAGGAGGCTGAGAAATATTTTGCGTTTCTGAGGGAAGAAAACAGGAGTGTTTTGTGAACTTTGTATATTTGTGCGATGACCTCAATCTAAGAGGAACAGTATGATGTCTTTTTAGAGAGAGGCATCAAAAGTCATAGACTGCATTGGTCTCTGGTGTCAGTATGTTGTGTTTTATTTAAACGTCACATCCTCAGGGGAGCTTTCTTTTCACAGATTTTCAACTGACTTCCAAAGTTACTCTTAGCATGTGTGAATGTGATGTCCAGCAAGGCAATTTTTCATATGAAGTCTAACTTCTTAGGTACAGTATGTCAGCTGGTATGAAAAAACCCCTACACACTGTTTAAATGCTCTCTATGCTGTACACAACTGTCTTGCAGGCCTCATAAATGGAGTAGGTCTGCAGATTTTATTAGCTGATGAACTGATAATTGACTCTTGGTTTTGCATACTTTATGTAGCTAGAAATGCATACATAATAGCAAGTGGGGACAAAACACTCTTGCGAATGCCGAGGGAAGGTAATAAACTTTTCTGTGCACGAATCACCTGATTTCTTTTACACATCCATGCAATGTTCTGTTTTTTTCTGAAGCCTTTGACTGTCTTCCGGTATAAATGTTGAAATATCTATCCCAGTTACAGCTGGCAGGGAACTTTCCATCATTCAGGCAGTAGAAAAGCATTAAGAATGCTCTGAAGGTGATCCTGTTAACCATGCTCCCGATGCCTCTGCCTGGAAGAGTGAGTAGGAAGGGCAGAGCTGGCCTTCTAGCAGTTCTTTGTTAGCTGTTCATTGGCCACTGCATTGCTAGTTAAGAACACATTCCAAGTAACATAAGAATGGGTGAAAATGGTTGATATTTTATCCTCTTCCAAGTTTCAGAAAGATAGCAGAAAATAGTAATAGTAAGGGGTTTTTATTATGCCAAATCTTAACTGCCAAGTTGACTTCTATGTAGTTGACTTTATTCTGAGAGGTTATAAAGTAAATGTGGAAAACTGAACATGATTTTTGGAGTATAAAACACATGCTTTGTATGCAGTCCATTTGGCTGGCAAATCAAAGGTCTTTGAAGAATCAGATTTCTTGTGATAGCCAGATGGAGAAAAGGAGACCCATGGTTCCTGGAGGCAGGAACAGCGTGCTTAAACCTGGGACAATCCCACTCTGATTCTGTAGCCATCATCACCTTTGATATGCCTCCTCCAAACGGGAGCATGTACTTTTTTGAGTGTCTAGACACTCTTTTAATCTTTGGTCTCCATCTGCTGGGCAACACACTGCATGAGGTTTGAAAGTTTGACATTCCTCAGCCCCACAGGTACTTTATCCTATTGCCTGACTGTTTGGTTTTGTTTTGGTTGGGGTTTTATTTTGTTTTGGTTTTGTTTTGTTTTCCCCTGCATAGTTCCTTTGTCTTGTTTTTATTCTACTTAGAACAGTATTTTCCCGGCTGTCAAGGTTGCACTTGTGGCCAGTAATCGGTAGCCAGTGAGTTGTTTATATTCCTGAGGCCTTGTTTTACACCTATGCCAGTATTTTAATACCTTTTCTGTTATCACATGCTGAAACTCCACATCATAACAAGAGACAGATAGTACCATATAGCAAACTTTAATAACACGGTGACAACAGGCCTAATAGGCTGGGACTGGGGTTTTACAGAGTTAGCCTATTACTAGCAAAGGCAACAGTCTGCTTGAAGATCTTAGCTAACCAAGAGAGCTTTTTCTGAAATCTGAGGCCAGAGAAACTGAGAAGAGTGGATATTCTAAAGGCCACAAAAATTAATTCCAGTCATAACACTCTTAAGAGAAGATACCCTTTGTGTCAGAGAAGGTTATCTATTTATATTTATCAAAGGATCAGAAAGTTGTTGCAACGCTTCTATTGACCCCCTATAAACCTTGGGAGCTTTATAGGTTCCTCTCAGTAGCTTATGAAGCATTTTTAAACCTTAGGGCTTTGTATCAACTTTTGTTAGAACTCAGTTCCAAACTTAAACAAGTAAGTCTGGGTTCTTATTTTCTGTCGTTAGTTTTGCCAGCTCCTCTCCACCTCTCAAATTATATTTAGTATTAAATTAAATTTAAGGATTTGTGGTTTATACCACATCAAGCTATGAATTTATAAGATTGGAACTTAATGTTCCAAATTTAAGACCATTTTTTTTCCATAGACTTGGGGGATGGGGAAGAAAAGAGTGAAAACTACTGATTCAAAGAAAAAATGAGAAGTGATGAGCTGATATTAGCTTTAATAATTACTTTCTTTTTTTTCTAATTCTCTTTCTTCTTAGTGTCTCTAAGCAAAACAAAAGGATTTTTTACACAATCCTGGAGCTCTCACCGCTGCTTGATTCTTCCAACATGACTCCAGAGGACTGGGCCAAAATTGCAAAGAAACTTGAGGTACTATGGTGAGGGGTAATAATTCATTTATTGCTTAAACAGAACCATCAGTTTATCAAGTATACTTAGCAAGATAAAACAATTCACTGGTGCTATACATATGATATATATTTGTTTAAAATGCAAATGTTATGTGCCTTGCTTAGTTTCTTGCAAAATAACAAGTGTTTACTTGTAAGTGTGCTTACAAGGCCTGCCAATTTTTTTTCTTTTGAAAATGTGGCAAACTCACTAAAGTTACATAGTTCATTAATAAAGTTGTACAGCACAGAATTATGACACAATAAGCCAGGTCATAATTCTGTACAAGAAAATTAATAGGAAAATTGCAGCTATGATTGAATGAGGTATGTAGTATGTAGGTGGATACATTCTAAAACGTTGACTTAAATTCACTGTCCAAAAACATTGAATAAAATCCTTAGCTGTAGGTGACTTAACTGAAGGTGGTTTAGTTGCACATCATTTCAGTATTCAAATAGCTTACTAGTTGGATATTGATGTAGGAAATAATTTCATGTCTTTATGCCTTTCTTATCCTGGGCACAGATGGACTTGACTAGCTTTGGCTTTGCAGCCAATAGGAAAAATGCTATCGTGGTTAGGTTTCCCACACTGGGAAATGTTTAAAGCCCTGGATATTTCTGCATGTATAGATAAATTCATTACATCCTTCTCTAGCATCAGAAAAACAGCATTTCTGTCCCTGTGTCTGAACTTAGCTATGTGCTTTTAAGAAAGTAGAAATGTGAAACATTTAAAATACTTCACACCAGGAGTTCATATATAGCTGTTAGAAATAAATAACCCTGGGCCTACTAAGATACTGCTCTTCCATTCCTGCTCACTCTGTGATAGTGGGCTTTATAGTGTAAATTTCCTTCTTCAACCAAGTCATAGCAATGCATGCGAACAGTGTAATAACACAGGGAATGATACTGAAGATTCAGGGAAGAGTCCTTCACCCTTAGGTCCTCTAGTCCTGGAACCACCAAACTAGGGATGATGCTCCTTCTATTGAATTCATCTTGCCCGGCCAGGAAGAGATGGAGCTGGTGTATAGGTGGAAAGCCTCTAGGATACAGAAGGGGTGCAGCTAGGAAAAGCCCAGGCCCAAGAGTAGGAGGTGTCAATCCCATGCTGAACAGGAGAGATTTTACCTTTATTCCTTAATGACATATTAGTTTTATTACAGAAAAAGTGTTTCTTTCTTGTCCATGGAATGCAGCTTCTCTTTATATAGAAATACCCAGTTTGTGTCATCCAAGTGAAATGTGCTGAGAAAAGAAAAACCCCCAAAACTTCTTTAACTGTCCACCTTATATAGACACTTCTACTTCACGTTCATCTTAGACACATACTTAGCAAAGCTTTGTGCTTTGTGCTTTTGACTATCCAACTGACATTCTGAGGTGTTTCTGTAGGATATCTCCTTAACAGCCAGCCTAATCTTTTATATTATGAAACTTAAACCAGGCTATGTTCTTTCATGTCTAATGAGGTTCATAAGGCTGAAAATATTTGTGAGCATACTGATTGAGTTAAAGAAGACAAGTTGCTATTTCTGTGATCTTAGGCCTTCTTGAAACTTACCTTGTTACTGCATTGTTGAATATCTATAGCATGCTTTATGCATCATTCTGTAGTTTGCACTACAGAAAGATCTTGCAACACTCGCTGTTGTTCAGCTGGCTAACTTGGTAGAGATAAGCAGAAATCCCCTGAAACTTCCAGTAGGTAATAACAGGTGGACATGTGTAATAGTGAAGAAATAGGAAAAGGACGAGTAGAAATCTGCAGGTGAGTTTGGAGGTGACCTTATCATCAGGAGATGCCTGAGATACAGGAGATGCCTGTGTGCCTACCATAGCATAAGAAGTGTAGTTAAAAAGAAATCATGTTTAATTCTATGGCACACCCATTTTTGCCCCACACTGGCACTTCATAGGTCTGCTTAGTTTTTCTGTGTAATCCTTTACATGTTACCAAATTACATCAGAGACATCACTGTCTCTCACTACAGTGTTTACCACTTGCATCACTCATGGTAAACATCAACTCGAAATTGAGGAGCCAATTCCTTTTTCCTCCAAAAGCCAGCGGATGACTTTATTCTAACAGGATGAGCTGTGTGATTTATGTCTTAACATTAAAAAAAACTCCTGTGTGCAATTGTATGTAGATTGAAGTTGTTATAAAATTACTTTGTGCATCTGCACATGCCTGATAGTCTAAGGGACTTCTCAAAAACCAGCAAGTGTATGTACATTAAGGAACAAGAAGAAGCCTCTTCGTCTCTTTCTGTTGCAGTCATGTACTGCTGCAGAAGGGATGACTTTTTAACAGAAGAGGGCACTCTTACACTGGCAATTTGCCTGTCTGCCACCCGGATTAAATGGATTTTTTTCTATATGCTATGATAGCCTTGCTTTGCCTAATCTGTTCCTGTAAATGGTGTAATCCCTAAAGTAAAATCGGCAGCAAGGAATCAGACTATACGACTAATTTGCATATGTTAACATTACTGTTTAAAGCCATTGCTAAGCTTTTCTTAATTAGCAGTCTTCTGATTTTAAAATGCTGCATTAATATGTATACATAGAAGAGCCCCTTTGACTGTTCCATAATTAGAATTGCTGGCTGTAATGCTTAGTGTCCTATTAACCCTTAATTGCATTCAAACTGATAACTTTAGGAGGAATTATGTGTGTAGCACCCTTTAAAGTATTGTGCTGTTGCTTGTATCAGTGGAAGTAATGCAGTATGTACTTCACTTGCTGATGCCAGAGCATTGCTCTAACAACGTGAAAACTTCTCCATCTCCAGGAGCACTACGAAAAGTATGATGGTTTTGTGATCCTTCATGGCACTGATACCATGGCCTATACAGCTTCAGCCTTATCCTTCATGTGTGAGAATCTGGGTAAAACTGTTGTTCTGACAGGATCTCAGGTAACGGACTTAATTTGAAGGTGAAGTCAGAAGACTCATTTTTTGGGTTTTATATGCAAAACTAGGTAGTATCCTGACTATCACTGTACAGGTTAGTAGTGCAGGGCAGGCCTCTGGCTGAGGTGAATGGTCACAATGCTGATAGAAATTAGTGAGAATTGACAGGCTCACCAGCTGAGGATCTGCCTCATAATTTTATCATTAATGACTTTCCAACTCTGTACCAAATCAGACCAGTAGTTCATTATGGCTGGGGCCAGATGCTTCAGAGAAAGATATAAGAGGCTGTCATTGGCCATTGTGTATTAATCGGTTTATATGAGAAGCATCTTTCCAGCCTCAGGTGGCTGCTGGTTGTTAGCTGTCTTTTTTTCTTTTAAAACCCTGAGGCTTATTACTTCTTACTTCATCAGTTGTTATCTCGTTGCATTCTTTATGATTTTTTTAATAATCCCTAAGCATTAGATGCATTTTTGATCATTTCTGTTCCATCGAACATGGTGTGTTTCCTTTCCTCTAAAGACCATATTTATTAATTTTCATTCTCTTAGCTGGAGATCAGCTCTTTGCATATTGTGTGAGGGGGAGGGGTTGTCTTACTAGTATAGCTTGCTTGAGTGTAAAATACAGCTCTAATCACAAAGGAGAGACGAAACATCGCACTGTAAAATTCCCCTCCCCATCTCATAACTTCGTTTTCACATGTGGTCTATTTGAAGTCAAAATACAAAAGTCTGGGAAGAAGTAGGCTCCCACTTACTGTCTTGACATGGGGCAGTTGTGTTACATCATATCCAAGGTTTTACTTTCTTTTTGGCTTTATTGTTTGATCTGCCTGACATATGATCTAGCAATGGAGCATGTGATTTTTTTTCATTGCTGAAAGGAGCTCTTACTCTCTGTTAATAAAGAGACAATCTGAAAAGACGTGGAAGTCGTCACCCAGCAGACCAAATTTCTGTTTTTAATCTTGTCCTTTTCTGCCAGTTATAACCTGCTGGCTCACTTTTTCAATACTATATGGAAAGATGGTGCAAAAGAGCTGTTGTGAAGCCTGTAGTGGCAGTTCTGTATGATTTCGGGCTGTTGCTTTTTCTTGATACCATCATTTCTCCCATGCTCAGTCACCTTAACTATGCCTGCTTTCTATTTTTTATATTTTCCCTGAATTAGTCTTTTAATCTGCTTAATTGCACTAGAATTATCTCTATATTAGCTTTTAAAAACTTAAATTATAAAAGTCTGTTAAGCATAGAGGGAAATCCTGCCATCTGCTGCAGTCTAAAGTAGCTTGGATTAAGAAGGAAACTTTGTCATAAATCATTGTTACATAAATTATTCATGTATTTGTATTGCATAAGTTAGACTCTTTTTTTTCTGTTGGGTAGGCTTTACACAAGGGTCAGGGTGTAATTTCTGTCTCTGTTCTTCAGGTGCCCATATATGAACTGCAGAATGATGGCCGAGCCAACCTTCTGGGGGCACTGCTGTTTGCTGGGCAGTTCGTGATTCCTGAGGTCTGTTTGCCTGTGAAGACGGTCTCAGAAGCTGCTTTTCTCCCTCTAGCCAGGACACATACTTACATACTCAAAATATCCGGTAGGCAGTAAGGAATTGCACTTAAACAGGAAGATAAATGGATTCCTCTGAGGTTACAGGCATTTCCATGGCAAAGTATATGCTGTTTTCTCAATAGTTATATCCCATTTTGCCCATATGCAGTCTATGAAGACTGTCAAGTCTGAAATGTAGCTTGCAGCAGACTTGAAATCCGAGGTTCCCTTTCAAATATGTGGGATCTGAAGCACTTGTAAGTCAGTTTTTAGGCTGAAAGTTACTTTGAAGTTCTAAAGTTGCTCTAGAACTGGTAGAAGTTTCTTTTAGCTCTAGTTCCTGAAGTGTCGAGGATGATATATCTACTGTACATGGAAGTGCCTTCATGGTCTCAGCACCCTGCCTTTAAAGATGTTGGTGTTGCACAGTCCAAAATCAGACAGAAAACTAGTCAGGTTACACCTCATTTCATTTTTGCCATGCTCTCAAAGCCAGTTCTTATAAGACAATAGCAACAGCTGGTTGGCCAAGATCTTCATAACTAACTTTGAGGTATCTCTTTTCCTTCAAATTTCAATTGACAGACTTTAAGGATCTTGAGAAGGAATCTATTTATGTGTGGTAACGCTCTTGAAAGTTACCCTCATTTTCACCAGGCCTTTGTTGAGGTTTTGCACTCTGAATTTAGATATAACTGATGAACTTACTGAAAAGTCCACACTGTTTCTTTCTTCTGTCTCTGAAGTGGACTCAGGCACATTTGCTGTCTCCTAGACTATGCCTCATGAGAGGATTACGAAACTAGTTAGCTCTTAACTTGTTTTGTTCTTAAATTCTTAAACCAATGTGTGACAGATGTGCCAACTCTTTTTGAAAGGGTAAGAGTTGTAAACATCTACTAGCCTCTGAGTTGCTTTAAAGATTTAGAAAACACTTTATAAAGGACGAACTACAGTATTTATCTACAGAATCTTTTAATTACTGGCTTATTCATAGACCTGTTTCTTTACTTGTCTTGCAGGTGTGCCTGTATTTTTATAATAAACTGTACAGGGGAAATAGGGTGACTAAGGTGGATGCTGCGAGTTTCAATGCCTTTTCCTCACCTAACCTGCCTCCACTTGCAAATGCTGAGGTTGATATTACAAGTAAGCAACATCATCTCTTAAGCCTTGTAATGTATGCCATATGCAATAGAACTCTAGCTGAGAAGAATCTGTGTCTGTGTAGTTGAAATACCACTTTAAACTCAAAATCTTTGAAAGCCTTGTAGCTTGCCTCCACTTTACCTGTTCTGAAACTGTTTAAATATTATTAAGACAGAATTTATGACTCAACTGCATTTATCTATTGAATGTAGATGTGAGCTGGCTAGACTGAGTTTGACTAAAGATCCAGACTAACCAGAGGGAATGTTGCCCCTGTGTCATGAAAATGCTTGCTCTGAAGATAAAAATGAGGGAGTGAGGACTGAAAGAACAAAGCATTTAATCTTGTTAATGACCATGCTGGGCTCCAAAATCAGGCAAAAGATTGCAGAGTACATGCAGCTTCCACAGATTCTGTTTGATTCATGTCACTGTGTAAGATGTTTTACTGGATGTGTAGGAACTGTCTAAACTGCAAGCACACCAAAAACAGCAGACCCAGAATATGCACTGGGTGAAGTTCTTTTTCCCCCCAAAGTCACTCAGGCTCCCTATAATTCCTATGTGTCTGTTTTTTTAGGAGGGGAAAAACTGCATGAAGGTTTCAATATCCATTTGCAAAATCATTATCACACTTGGTGTCTGTTCTTGAATAAATTACATCGTTTATATGAAGAGAGGAGACACATTTGGAATCTAGCCAAATGAGGAGTTGCCAGAAAGCGTACTAAAGGGCAGTTTTAAATCCATTACGTTATGCGAGCTGGTTTTGGGTAGGGTAGGTAGATTAAAAAGGAGTAGCACTTGGTGACAATCTCCATTATCACAAAAAATAGGAATACAAGGGGGTTCCCAATTTCTTTTGCTAGGTGCTATTAGTGGCAGTAGGAGATGTAGCCCTCTGCCATGCAGCATTCCATTCTGAATGGTTTCTACTACTAAAGAGAGACATTCTGCAATTTGGAAAAATAAACTTATCCCTTATACCTAATGAGTGGGAGTTATTTAAAGTTTCAGGATCCAAGTGCTATGTTTGTAGCAGCCAGATACAAACTGAGGAAGCCTGGGAAATACCGTAGTGGTCCATAAGACACCCCCAGAGAGTCTGCCACTGTTGTATTACTCTGCTGTGTCCAATTTGGTGTATGTGAAATCAAGAGGAATACTTTCAGTTGACTGCTGCAGTAAACTGGGCAGAATCTTCTTTCTTGGGTTTTTATGAACTGCATCAAATAGGGTATAAATAAATTCCATTTACTGACTGATCAATAATGAAATCAAGCTGTAAAATGTATGCTATTTCTCTTTGGATTTAAATGAACTGTCTGTGATTCCTTGCTTATATTAGAAAAATGAGAAAGTTATTAAGTATTTCCCTTGGCCCGTATTGGGTCCCATTATATTTTCAGCATAATGCTCATTGAGATCAGTGGGGATTTCTGATTTAAAAACTGCTGGTGTGATAGGCTCTATTTTTATTTGCTTCAGTTGATTTCCCAGTTAGGGTAGCATCATTTATCCAAGATGATGGTGTCAGTATTGAAGGATTGTTTCATTTGGAAAAAACACAGTTTATAGTATGGGCAAACTACTAGTGCTGCGTTATTTTGTCCGAAGTAATTGTTTGAAACATAGCCGTCTCCCTTGAGTTTGCTTGTTCAATCCTCATATGAAGCTTTCACAGAGACAAGGAACCACTTAGGCTTTTCAAAACAAACCAAACAAATCTAGCATCTTTAACCTTTTGTTGTGGTTTAAGCCCAGTCGGCAAATCAGCCACGCAGCCATTCGCTCACTCCCCCCCTTTCATCCCCCCCGCTCCCAGGGGGATGGGGAGGAGAATCGAAGGAATGTAACTCCCACGAGTTGAGATAAGAACAGTCCAGTAACTAAGGTATAACACAAACCACTGCTGCTACCACCAATAATAATCATAAGGGAAATACAAGGGAAGAGAATACAACCGCTCACCACCTGCCGACTGATACCCAGCCCGACCGAGCAGTGATCTAACCCTTCTGGGTAACTGCCCCAGTTTATATACTGGGCATGACGTGCTGTGGTATGGAATACCTCTTTTGTTAGTTTGGGTCAGGTGTCCTGTCTCTGCTTCCTGCCAGCTTCCCCTCCTCCCTGGCAGAACATGAGACTCAGAAAGTCCTTGTTCAGAGTAAACATTACTGAGCAGCAACTGAAAACATCGGTGTTATCTGGGCTGTTCCCAGGCCAAAAGTCAAAACCACAGCACTGTACCATGCTACTAAGAAAGAGAAAAATCACTGCTACTGCTGAACCCAGGACACCTTTTTTATTCTTTTTTTTACAAATGACTTTGAATAATATGCCTTAATCCTTCTGTAGACAGGGCTAACTCTTGCTGCTTCAGCATTATGGAGAGAAGTCTGAGGATGCGAGGAGGAGTAGGCCATGTGCAGAAACTCTTCCTCAGGCTTCCTGGTTCTAACAAAGCTGGGAACGAAAATTCCAGAGAAGCAGAGGGGGAGAGGTCACAGAATGGAATGTAATGGGATCATGGTTTGGTATACAGGAATAAGGAGAAGACATGCTCTTTGAGGCTAAGTACACTGTATAAAAGCAATGATTTACTTCAGCGCCAGAGAGGAGAGGGAGAAGCTTAGTTCCTTTACCTACCCTAGCTGCAGCTCTTTTGTTCATTTTTGGTTTCCATACTTCACTCTGTTACCTCTTCAGGTGAGGCTCCTAGTAGATTTTTGATCCTATCAACCAGCTGTGTTCTCGGCCAGATCCTAAGTCACCTAGGAGTCCCATTATCCAGTTTTAGATGAGCAAGTGTGTCAGCTTCTTTAAGACTTTCAATTTAGAACAAGAAAAGCCTAGAAGAAGTTAGCTCACTCCTGAGATGACTAAGAAACCCAATGCCAATGGGAAATACTTTTGCAGGAGAATCAACAGTCTTTGTATGAAATGGACAATATAGGAATAGCAATAAATATTTCACAAATCTTAAACTGAAAAGACCTTGCCTTATTTCTCCCATATTGTGAAAATAGGAGAAACAAGGAGGACTATTTGACTTGAAATGTGCAAAGATTCTCAGTGTATTTCGTAACTGGTTACTCTTCTGTGTTCTTGATTGTCCTAATGAAGCATATATGAAACTTGCTTTCTTCATCACACATTCATGTAACTTCTGGGAGTGGTGCACATGTTCAAGACTGTGTGATGAGAAACATAGCTTGTGCAGGGGATGAGCAGAGCCTGTATGACTGTGCATGTAAATGTGGTACAGCAGCAGCAGAAGGTTACAAGGCCCTTTTGGCCTTGTCCCCACCAGTCCCATTAGAAAGAAGCTATTTATCACTGGCCAAGTCTGTTTCTTGGTTGGCAGTTCTAGTTATTTATAGTAAGAAACCCAGGTCATTTATATATTAAGGCAAATGCCAGCTCTCTTCAGTGAAGTGCTTTTGGTCCACCTCTCCCTTGTAAGTAGGCATGTTGATTCTTGCAACACTACCATTCAATTTCAATATTAATTTCAGGTGTGTGTCGACTGTTTTACAACAAACTGCCAAAAAAGGGGGTCTGTGTTGTTTTCCCTCCTTCAGGAATTTGCACTCATAGGTCAGCCTGTACTCCCCACCCCTTGGCTGTCGCCATGAATCATAATGAGCGCCAGGGCAGCTTATATAATGGTAGGGCTTGCCCGTAGCCCTGCAGAGAAGGATGAGAAGAAAGCGTTGCTGTTTGTCTGGAGCTCTGCAATCACAAAAAGCTGTATTTCTTGTTTGATTTCATAACTCAGAGTTCAGTCACCACTCCTAAGGGAGGTGTCGCTCTTAGTTGCTTCTCTCCCATTATAAGTTGAAACCTGCATTGTGGCGTAGGTGCTGTTTAACAACGGGGGTGGTGGGAGGTGGTGTGTGTTGCTGCTTTCTAGACTGTGTAGAGCTGCTTTTCTCTTTTATTTTTAAGTCAGGTTGATGTTTTTTTCTGCGCTATGTCACCGTAGTGGGGGGTGTGGGGGTGTGGGTGTGTGAGAGAGAGAATAAAGCTCAAGAAGATAAGGATGTAATTTTTTGAGCTGTAATTTTAAAAGCTGTAGTGTTTGGTAGGGAGGGGGAGATTGGAAACAGTGGAGTATTGTTTATCTGATGGTTTTGTTTGGAAGAATAAACAAAAAGCCTTAATATCTTGAATGCAGTCTCCTTGAATAATGCAGTCTTTTCTATCACAAGCCATTTTGGATGCAGCATATAAGTAGCCATTACCTCTCTCTATATGTACATTGCTTTATAAACTTCCTTTCTGCCATGCAACACTAGTAGCTAGCTTACGTTTCTTCTTCAGGTTTGTATCCATATTTACATAATGCTGTACACTGTACCAGTTAAACTCTTCACAAGCACAGGCCATCAAAGTCACAACAGGTTACTGTTTTCCGTGTTGTGCCAAAACCAAATATCTGTAATTAGTCTCTTATCCATAGGATAAAAAACTGTTATGAACACCAATACATACGTTTTTTTGCACTTCACCTGCTTGTATCTGAGTTTCTTATGTGAGATCTGTTAGTGATTCCTAAGATTTTTCCTTTTTTCTTTTTTTTTTAATTTATTTAACAAAAGAAGATTGCTGTGGACTATAGGCTGCAAGGTTTATTCAGTACAATAGAGATACTTGAACTTAGCTATGCAACGTAAATATTCTTTCTTTTTACGGATGTAGTCTTTGAGATGGAGGATGCAAAGAGCGTGGTCTGAATTTTTTTTCCCTGCGTGGTGCTCTGTTTCACAACAGTTCTGAATAAATCTGAGATGCAGTTGGGCTTTTATGTATATTTGTTTGTCTTTGACTTTTGCATCGCACTTGCCTTTTGTTCTGCCTTTTAGACTCTTGTCTAATGGATAACTAACATTTGTGGAGTCTGCAATACCAAGCATGTTACATAGGCTGATGGGGTTCATGACCAAGAGAATGTTAACTCAGGGGCAATCTTTAGTGTGTTTTTTTAATATAGCTTGGAATTGCATCACTGTACTATGACTGCATGCATTACATTTATCTTAAAGAAGATAAGGTTTTTGGTAGAGCCTACTTCAAGAGTACAGGTATAGGCCTGGTATAGGTCTGACTTCTGAGCCTATCCTCTGATCTCCCTCCTTGGTGTTCTACTTTTGGCAGTATCTTAGTGATCCATGCCAAGGCAGGTTCCCTCAGTTCATTCTTCAAGTTCGTTACAGGCATTAGGGATGCTAATAGTTGCCAAACTTAGTAGTATGCTTTTGTGAAGTTTTGGCAGGGACTCCTAGCTTATGGAGGATAAAGGAAAGAAACCTCTAATTCAATTTTATTGCCATCCCTTCTTATAGAGGAGCCTGCTTTTAAAGAATTAATCTGACTGTTAGAGGGTTGAAATGATTGGATTTATTGCTAAACACTGCTGCTCTTAAAGCACAGTGCTTATGAACCAGTGTGGTTAGCCAGGCCTATGAACCTCAAGCAGAACAAATGCAGAGCTTTCTGCACTAGGCCTGTACATCCTTCATGTCTCTAACTCACTCTGGAAAGCTCATGGAGACCTCTGAGAGCTCCTTGGCTAACTACTAAATCCAGCCAGGTGGTTTCAGAACAATGGTAGCCAGCTTAGCACAAAGAAAGAAACTAGAAGTGGTCTACACTTCTATTCTCCCATTCTCAGGGCATTAGAAATCTGTGGCCCAAAATGTGGCTTGTAGGACAAACATGCTGCCATGCCAACTGCTTATGACCTGTTTAATGATGTATGGTACCTTTAGAAAGAACATACAGTGGCTCTAGTCTTATAGGTGATTGATATATTTCTGTCCTGATTTAATGGATTGTGTAGTTTTTAGTATCTTTAGTAATGGGGCAATAGAGCAGGCTTCAATGGAGACTTTTACTCTGATTTTTTTTGCAAGTGGCTGTCTCTTGATTGCAAGAGATTGCAACAGTAATTGGCGTGAGTAACTCTCCACATGGCTGAGAGCAAGTCAGTATTATGCATGCAGATCTTTTATCTGTCTTGCCGCTTGGGAGTTTCTCCAAAATTCAAACAGCTTCAATCATGATGGGGAAACAGGTAGCTTTATGGTACGGTCTACTTTCATTGAAGCATGACGCTCTGAGCTATCTGTTGGCTGCTGGTTGTTAAACCTCTTCCTCTGCCTTGTAGGAGCTGTCAGCCCAACGATTGCTGTGTTCCTACACTGAAGTAGTAAAATTTTGAAATCAATAATGCATGACTTGGTTTCTAATAATGCAACACAAACAGACTATTAGTTAAACAGCTGGCTCTTGGCTCTAAATGTATAATCAGAGTTAATTGAATCCTTGCTATTTTGTTTAATCGTTAGTAACTACCTAATAAACACTGGAGGTGATTAGCGGCAACAGTAACTGAATTTGTCATCTCTTATGTCTGGGAAGACGAAGGTCTGTTTTCTAAACATGAATCCAGGCTGGTATCATGCCAACTACATAACAAAGAAGTTCAGGTCAGTATGTGACAAGTAAATATCTCACCTATGCTAGACCTGCACAGTGCTCTGTTGGCTGTGGCTTTCTGAGCGCTCAGAACTGGGAGAGTCAGCTGTGACAGGACAAGTTCAACATTGTGGACCCATCAGGTCTAGGACTCAGATCCTTTTCACAGCTATCAGACTTCTCTTTTGAAGAGGTTGTAGTAGAGCTATGCAGTTTTGTGTCTGATAAATGACCCATTTCACTAATGATCACTGAACTAAACTATTAATTTTGGAAGCCTTTGCTATAAAATGCTATTAAATTGAAGTAAGCATATATGTTAAATATCTCCTTGAAGGGCAACAACTAAGAAATATGTATAAGTAATACTGATTTACTTCAGAATCTAGATGTTTTGGAATTAAAGCTAAAATATAACACAGTTGAGCCTGGCCAGGGTGCAGCCTTGAAGACATATTTTGTGGCACCTGATAAATAAGGTGTGTTAGATCAGTTGCTATGGCTGCTGGCTTAAATGAGTCTTCATTTCTTCTTTTAAAAAATACATTGCCTTCCATGAATCCTGTACATAAGAAACAGTTAGACAATGTTGAAAGTATGAAGTGCTACAGGTGTACTTAATATTGTGTCTTAATGTTAAATTTAAAAGGCTATTTCTCTTAACAGTAAATTGGGAAACAGTGTGGAGAGCCAGTACCAAAAAGAAATTTCGAGTTCACACCAATATGAACAGGAATGTTGGGCTTCTGCGAATCTTCCCAGGAATCACTGCTGCTGTTGTAAGTGTCACCACTTCATTCTGGAAGTGGGTGAAGGGATGCTCAATACTTGATTTGTTAGCTGAAGTAGGGAAGCTGCATTGTTTGTAGTAGTGGTTGGGGTTTTGGAGGGAAAGGAAAGGATCTGTCTTCTTCTGATAAACATTTTTTTGAATATCAGAGAATTTAAAGACTATTTTCATATGCCATAAACTATTGATAAAAGCTTCATTTTTTTGTGACCCTGAGAAATGCTTGACTGCTGCATATTGAGGCATATTAATAGATAGCTTGTCAAAGAATACCCAAAATGGTGGGTGGAAGAGAGTAATTATTTCTACAATTCGTGCTTGTTTTTTAAGGTTCATTTTATTTCACACTGATGGTTAACATGACCCTCAGCATTCCTATAGAGCTGAAAACGAGAATGGGATTTTGCTGCTGAAAATGAGAGGTGGGACTTTTTTTACCTTTAGAAATTATTTTGCAGAACTGTGGGTTTAGGAAGATATGTCTTTAAATTTTTGTCTAATACTGTCTCTGTTGAATTGACAGGTCTTTTGTGGCTGTTGCCATCTTCAATTGAATCCAGTAGTTTAAGCAGCACTCCTCAATTATATTACCATCCTTTTTAGGTGAATATGAACAGATGGAAAGGCAGAGGGGTGGTATATTTGCAATAAAACTCCAACCGCATAGTTAGCCTCATAGGGGCTTACAGTGTATTGCATTTAGCATATGTGATCAGCAAGGAAACATTTAGGTTGTTTAAAATACGTCCTTCTGGGATGAGGACTTTGCTAGGCACTGTCTTTACAGTTAGGCACAACAGCTACCTGAGTAACAACTGACCCAGAGTGTATTAGAGCCTCCTTATTTTTTAATCTACCTTGAGTTAAAACAATTCGGTTTTGAGTTAAAAAAATCCAGGCTTCATTAGAACATTCTTTCCTGAAAGGTGAGACTCTCTCTCTTAGGCAGACATTTGTTAACAAAACTCTTTGCTGAAGTAACAAATCTGTGTAGGGGTGGTGGTTCTAATCTCAATTAATAATTCTGCATTTATTTTCTAAGTGTAAATCTTTTTGCTCTGCAATGGTGCAACAGTATAGCCTGCTAAAGGCGCTTGAACAGTAGCAGCCTTTTTCACACCTAGGTCACGACTGCAGAAAATAGTTTATTTTAAAATATATCCCTCTAGGAATTTTAAAGGATGCTATAGAGTGAAATTCTCATTTTTTTAAAGCTTATTCTGCAGTCCCAGTTACTGCAAATGGGGAGCACAGAAAGGCATGAGAAGACTGTAATGCATGAGAGCCTGTAAGACTATAATAGGAATGGACCATTTTTAAAAACGCTATGCCATACATGAAAATCTTAATGTAACTTAAACACACCTTTTGACTCTCTTCCCTGTTTTAAACAGGTAAAAGCATTTCTTCAGCCTCCAATTGAGGGCATTGTACTTGAAGCTTATGGAAGTGGCAACGCCCCAAACAATAGAGAGGACTTGCTGGAAGAACTGAAGAAAGCCACTGAACGGAAAGTAGTGATTCTAAACTGTACCCAGTGCTTACGAGGGTCTGTCAAAACGGTCTACGCAACAGGGCAGGTAAGGACTGTGCAATAATTTCAGACTCTATTGCTGTGTAAAAGAACCATCTCACTGGTACAACTTGATTATATACTTCTGATAGTCCCACTATATAAAAACAAATTTATTACCTGTAGAGATATTGCTCATAAAATAACTATATCTTAAAAATTTTAGCATTTAAGTGTTTAAATACTTATCTGCAAACAAGATCCTGTTGTTCCTGGCCCCAGTGGTCAAAACGGTCAGCTCAAATCCCAAATTAGTGATTACTTGCTCCTGTTTCATGCAGCACTCCAGGATACCTTGCGTTAGATAGGTAGTGTCTCCACCAAAGGAATGCCACTGAGCTAGAAGCTAGCTTAAGGGTCAGATGACCAAATAAATATTTGGTAGGCTAGCAGTTACTTAGCTACAATGTAGGAGCATCAAGAAAGTCTGCAAATGCAAGCAGTAGTCCAAATTTTTTATTTGACTGGAAGGACAACTGAATTCAGTGAGAGAATAGAGAGCAGTATGTAAGGAAGTTTCTGTCTTGCAGAATGGAAATCAGCTGTGTTTAGCCCATGCAGGCTAGCCTAAAGCAGGCTTTGTGCAGATACTGTTAATATCCAGGGTATTTTGTAGTGAGTTTCTCAATTGTGTATTAAGATGTGACATCACTGGGACTAATAAGAGCTCAAAGCCATGTAAGAGTATGTGTTGCATGTGGTAGTGAGGAGGAAGCTGGTTTAACTGGCCTTTATAAAAAAAACCTAGCCAAGAAGCACTGCCAGAGGCTGACTCATCCCCCTCTTTTAGACGCCTGGTTTTGTTTGGAGCAACCATGCATCTGCTTGAGCCAGCCTCTTCATTGACTGTAAGGCAAACCTAGGTACCCTAGTCTGGTGCTGAAACCTGCCTCTTTTAACATTGGTTTTGACACAGCTTTAGGTTATATTTGCTTCCAGAACACATAGTCTGTTTTGAGGAGAAAGAAAAGGAGATCATAAGAATTTCTTTCCACCTCTTCAGTATCCAAGCTCAGTATTTTCTGATATGGGCAGTTATTTGGGTGTTGATAAAAGTTTTGCATAACTCAACGGAGGAGTTTTGAGAAGTATTAACTTTTGCAAAGATCCTATGCTCTGTAGCAAATAGGACAGGAATACGTGGATTATATTGAACACCACACGGAAAGAAGAAAGCAGTTAGGTCAATAAGAGACACCAAACTTATATTTGAAAAAGCAACATGAGAATGAAGCCTAGCTTTTATGTGATCTTCTGCTTGAAATGAACTTCTAAAATGTATGGAAGGAAGAGAAAATCCTTTTTTATGCTTTGATTAAAAGATTCTTCAACTGGACACCTCTAAAATGGCTTTCTGCACTCTGGTCCAGACTGTTAGGCTGAATTGAAGGATTCTGCTTGGGTCTTGCTGAACGACTCCAAGGCTATGTGGAAATGGGTTTACTTCTGGCTTCCGCTTTTTGTATGGAGCATGTTTTATGTTGCTTCAGCATCCGTTGGTGGAGTCTGCCCTGTTTTCTTGGCATCTTTTGAGGAGAACACTGACAAATGCAAGTCCTACAAAATCACGCTTGTTCTTTCATTGCTTTCTCCTTTTCATAAGGAGCTGCTCAGTGGAGGAAGTACCATGGATTAATGCTGGGAAGTTGTTGTAATGTTAAGTTTACTTTGATTTTTCTTTAAATAAAATCTGTCACAGGTCTTTGCATGTGGCTAAGCCATTTTTCACTCATTTGAGCTAGCCAGGTGGGTCAGCTGAGTCCCTGGTTTCCCTTGAAGTGTTTGTTTTAAGTAACTGAATATCTGGCCTCTGATCCATCTGCACAGTAGACACTTCTAATTGAGGGGAATTTAGGTATAGGAAGGAAGCTGGGAAATCCCTTCCTCCTCCTCTTTCTCAAACTGAAAAAGCCCTAACAGTCTTTGGCTAGGTCTGCAGTACAGAAAGTATTTCTCAACTTCTTTTTATATGTTTTCTCATGAGAAAACATATATGGGCCTCGCTGACCATGCCAAAGATCCTTCTGCATTTTTGCTTTCTTTTAAATGTTTTTTAATGTTTGGGGTTTTTTTACTGCCAGGAAGATAAGTTAAAAAGGACATCTTTTTCAGTTGTTCTTGTCAAAAGTGTGTAAACTATGTACTTTAATTGTATGTTTTAAGTCATACGCTGCTAGTGCAGCCTGAAAGGATCTGAAAAACTCCTGCTGTAAGCATGCTGTAGTGCTGGAATTAGTCCAAAGCAATGCCCCATAAAAGAATGGTAAATATGTCTGTGTGAGAACAGCCTACTTGACAATGTTCAAAATGCCACTGGGTTAAAACATAGTAACTGCAGCTTTTCAATAAAGGGAATCTGACAACTCTGCAGATAGCTGATACAGATCTGTAAGCTTTCCCTTTTAGCATAGTAAGTGACCATGGCAAGCGTTTAGTTGAATTCTTATGTGTTATTGCATGAAAAGGAATTTAAAGTAAAACTCATTTTTATTCAGCTGATTTTAGTATTTGCTCAGTGTTTGATAACTAAAATTACAGTAGCAGTAAGAGGAGCAAGAGAGTGGAAGCACAGCTGCATATTGTGTTCTGTGTAGCCACTCATCATTCGTATAAATTTTCTGTACATGCAGGTATTTCTGAATGCTGTGCTAATTGGAATCATTTTTCCTTTTTATCCAGACTCTTGCTGATGTTGGTGTAATTCCTGGAGGTGATATGACGCCAGAGGCAGCCCTAACTAAACTGTCATACACGCTCAGCAAGAGTAAGCTTAGCTGGGAGGAGAAGAGGCAGGTAAATATTCCAGTGTAACCTTGAAAGGCTTTAACTTTCTCATCTACTGTGCTGACTTCGGCTTAGCTGCATGCCTTGAGCTTCTCTCTTGCATTTAAAAGCAAATGGTTCTAGAGCAATAATGTGAACAGGGCATGTTTTTATCCCAAAGGAAAATACTGATAGGCGAATGAATGCATGTAGTTTGGGAGAGAAAAGAATCCTCTGTATATGTCAGGTAAAAACCATCACCGAGCCATAAAAGTGCATCTTGAAATGGTAGTAGTCTACCTTGGACATTTCTGTACTAAAAACCCATATGTAGAAATTTACATGGAAGACATAATCCTAACCCTACTGAAGTCAGCAAAGATCTTGCCATTGATCTTAGTGTGGTGAAAGATTTCATCCAAGACTCATTTGCACAAAGCTAATTCTGAAAATAAATATTGCCTACAGCCTCTTCCTTTACAGCATTACTCATGGCAGGGTTAGGGTTTGTTTCTCTAAGAGGATATACACTTTATAAATGCATAAAAAATAGAGGATTATTCTAAGGACCAACTGTAACTGTTTTTAAAATCACAACCCCTTTAACAATGTTCTTACTGTTCATTAGTGCTTAATCAAGGCTTTTTTTCTCAAATTCTATAGTTATATATCATGTTCCTTTTATACAAGGATCATATAGCTCTGAATTGGATAAGGGAGAGGCAGTCTGCAGGAATGCATGTCTTTCTGTGCTCATATGCAGTGAAATCATGATCCTGACACTTTCAGAGATGACATCATGATGAGTCACTCTCTAGACTTAAGCACTGCATGCACATGTGTATCTTAGGATGGTTTGTTTTTATTAAAACTGAAACAAATTTGATCATTATTTCATGTTCAACATCTTCCAACCAGTAGCAGCTTTTCAGACAAACATATTTGGGTACCTAGGATGATAAGTGGGGTGGCTGGAAGTACCACTTGTCATGCTTAGAAACAGTTTCAGACTCTGAGCTTTTGGTTGTTTGCCAAAGCCCTGGCTCTGAAAAATGAGAGGAGGAGGAGCTATGTGTTTCTTTTGGTGAGGGTGGCAAAAACATACTGTGTGCAAGAACATACTTGACAGGAGACAAAATGCTGTGTGAAGAGTAATGGTATTGCATGTGTTCGTGTACATACACTTTAGAAACCCAGGCTTTTCACTGATGTCCCTCTGGTACACTCACTGACCCTGGAACAAACTGGCCTGTTTTTTTTTAATGCAGACTTTAATTTTCTTGCACAGAGAATTATTTGACCTGGGACAGGAGTGACTTTCCCAGCTGGCTTCCTGCCTAGGTGTGTGAGTTAAAACTTAATTTGAGATCCGCTTTGCAGAGGTGAGATAGCTGCCTTACTCAGGTGAGGACTTGGAGATAGGATGTTTAAGGTACCACTGGCACATGGTACTCCTGCATCCTCATGTGCTGCCCTTTGGAATGTGCTAGGCAGTTTTTCTGTGGTGGTACTGGAACCTCCTTTGTATGGTTTGAAAAACAAAATAACTTTTGCAATTTCTTTGAATTAAGCAGGATCAGTTTCCTCATTTGACTCATTGTACATACCCACAAACAATTGTGTTGGCACAAGTAAGGAAGCAGCATGCTGCACTGCCTGGGCAGGAATGAGTGGTAGAGACCATGAGAAGAAGAAAGCTTGGAAATATGTTGTCTGTGGCAATATCTTCAGCTAAACATATCACCAAACAATAGTCTCCCAAGAGACGGAAGCTCTCCTGAAGCTGGTGTGGTTATTTTAGGATTCTCTTTCAACACGAAGAAGCAAGGAATGTGCCCCCAGACACATGCAAATGGCTGCAGAGCTGGCTGCAGAGCTGGTAGGACTAAGGCACACAGGGCTTTCCATTGGCTGCATTTAGCACAGGTGCCAGTTGCTAAGGTTACCTGCACAAAGCAATGATCTCAACCTGTCAAACTCTAAAAGTGCACCAAAGCAGTTGGTATCTTCTGGGTTACATGCATATGGACACTTCCAGCAGACAACTACAGTGTTGTCAGCTCTTGGAGGTTTTTTAATAAAGGGCATGCCTAGACATAAGTAAACCTGGGGCATTTCTCCTTCCAACATCCCATATGGTTTTTGCAAACTTTCACAATCCTGCTTTTTAAAATTCTAATTGAAATAACTACGTCCTCCTCTATAGCTGCATCAGCAACCTTTTGTGAAACAGTGCCAGTATGTAAAATTGTCAGAATTGAGGAATCCAGTTGTTTTTTCTTAATGGCTAGCTTCACTCTCTGTTCTCCAGGTTTCCCAGAACCTGTGTTTTGGAGTATTTTCATTTCTTTATTGCCATATTCAAGCACTTGCTATACATGAATTGGCAGACCTTTTGTTGGTTTGGTTGTGGGCTGGTTTTTTTCTTCCTGGTTATATTATTGTATGCACCCATCCTGCAAACTGTTACACGCCTGTTTTAATACTGAATTACTAGTACTACTGTACACTCTCTGCATTCAAAGCTGGCTCCATGGCCAAATTTTAACAAAATCTGGGCTAATGAAGCTGTCTGAAAACCCCCTGAAATACATGACCATCCACAGGCAGCACTTGGCTTCGTTTTGAGGCCTACATAGAGTCTGTGTAGGAGAACTGAGGTTTGAGATTGCTGGCAAAAGGCAGCATTTCAGAATATTCTGGTCTTCAGCCTCACTCTGCTAATTACTTTCTTTGTGGTTTTAAGTAGGCTGCAGCTTACCCCACTAGGAAACTTTTGTCTGCATACACTAAAAAATGGGGTGATTTGTTATATGCTTATTTTTGTTCCTTTGCTTTGGAAGAAAGTTTTATTTGCCTGTCTTTTGCCCCTCCCCCTTGTCTTTTTAAACTTGCAGTCTTCATGGAACAGTAACTATTTCTTTAATCTTTTGTCTGCGTTCAGTTAGTTTCCATAATTTCTCCAAATGATTTTCTTACTTGATCCTAAGGTTTTTTATTAGACTACTACCATATTTTTCCTCTGCTAACAAAGGATTTGATTGCTTGCTTTTCAGATGCTGAGTGAGAATCTAAGAGGAGAAATGACTGTTGTACCCACAGGAGCCAAGATCTCTCTGAGAGATAGCAAGTTTATTCAAGTGATTGCCAAGTCTCTGAGTATCAGCAGCAAGGAGGTACGCACTCAGATATTTAAAATTGAACTCGTGTAAAGCTGTAAACTCAGTTAAATGAGCCTAGCTTAAAGATGAACAGCAAAGCTGAAAGAACATGGAACATTGGAGCTTTTATGTTATTTTTCAGTACGGAGTGTCCCAGCTAACCGGTTGGGTTAGGGAGAAAGGACACAATGACAAGCATAACATTAAAATGTTTTTAATTAAAAACATATTCACTTTTTTTTTTTTTTCCCCTCTTTGTAGCCCCATCTTGAGTTTATTTTTTTGGCTGGCTAGTTGCAATAACAAGCTTCAGACAATTACTGTAATTCAAGCTATCAATGATATCAAGAAGTGCTTAGTATTTCTGTGGTCAAATGTATTGACAGTTTGGAGCGATCCAAATAATAATGGGTAAACCAGCTTAATTTTACATGCAGTCATAGAAGGCTGATACTAGGGAAGCACTATACAAGTGTAATTTGTGGTGTTTAGTATTAGTCCCTCACAACTGGCAAATCAGAAAATACAGTATTGGTTGTAAGATATAAGTATTTGCTTTTCTCTTGGCTTGGTTTCAGGGAAGATGGAATTTTTAGTAGCCAATGAATCCTGAATGTATGGTTCCCCTTTAGTAAGTATGAGAAATGGGAGGATATTTAGGGGGCCTATGGGGCTTGTCAGTGGAAGTTTGGAGTTATAGGTTACACAAATGTCTGAGGAATCACAGTAAGACAGTTGAACCAGCCTTGAGGAGACTGAACTATATGGTCTTTTCCAACTCCTACCAGTGCTGTTTCTCTTACTGTACTGATGTGAAACTATGGCAGTACTGAGATGTTAGTAAGTGCATAGTTTAAATGGTATATGAATATATACGTATCAGGTTATTGTAGTTTTGCCAGGGAGGAATATAAATTTTATGATGTGAGACTGACAAAATGTAAAATAAACATAAGGTTTCTTTCCTTCCAAGAACTAAATGCTACCGTTTTTAAATATCCAGATGACTAATTTGGAAACTTTACATGAAAGCGAGGGTAGTATTTTTATGACTTAGACATCAATCACATTAGAGGCGAGGCTGATATTTAATGTTTAATTTTATTTGTTTCTCAGGAGTTAGAAGCTGTAAGAGATGCATTAATTCCACCTTTGGCTTGTGCTGCAGCTAAACTGGGTGACATTGATGCACTAAGAGCCATAGCAGAAATGGTAATGTAAAATTAGCAGTTTGTACAAAACATTAATTTTTAAATAGAGTTGTAAATGACAGGAGGAAGCTATAATCATGGGTAAGCAACTACGTAAGTCTTAGAATCAAGGTGCTTTGACTAATACAGTCAGTTTCACTGCTTCTCAGTCTTTGCCTTTCAAAACTGGTATGTTCTTTCCCCTGTCTGGTTCTCAGCTGTTTACATTTTCTTTTGAACTATGAAAATACAGGTAGATTAAAATATGTTCTTATCTGCTAACTTTGGAACTGTTTAAAATGGTTTTGGCTGCTTTTTTTTTTACTTAATTTTCTTTATGCATATTCGTAGTATCCAGCTTTTGAATGTAAATCTGTCATGATTAAAAAAAAGGAACTTGAAAATTTTATTTAAGCAAAACACAGTGCAGTGCTAATTCAGGATTTTTGGTCCTCCACACGGCTCAAGCTTGGATTATACCTGAAAAAAGAAACAGCCATTTCACTGTATTATCTTCTGCACCTCTTTTCTTTTTTTCTCTCTTTGCTTTGGTCTTGAGACTTCAATAATTGGCCTCAAGTAAGGATAAATATATCTGAAAGTAACAATAAACTAAGACAAGTAAAATTAGCAGACTGTAGGCACAAAGCTGCTGTGTGGTCTACTGCAATAAAGAGCACATCTGAAGGGGCTGTAATGAGATTATGTGGAGGGGGGAACATGCAGAAGGTGAAATGAACAATGCAAATACGTGGAGGGGAGAACATGCAGAAGGTGGAATAAATATCTTTATTGGTGCTAAAACAATGCTACAAGATAAATTTTAAGTAAATTTGACAAGCTTAACATTTTGGTGGCCGAATGAAAATGTGTTGTATGCATCAACTGTTGTACCGACAATTTCATGTGCAGCCATTATCTTTGTAGCATGCAAAGGATCTGTCTTCTTGTAGGGTGGAAACCTGAGCTGTGGAGACTATGATGGCCGAACTCCACTTCATATTGCAGCCTCTGAAGGTCATTTACCATTAGTTGAGTATTTGTTGACTTCTGGTGCAACTGTTTATGCTAGAGACAGATATGGATCTACCCCGCTGATGAACGCGATCAAGTTCAGGTAACAAAATGCTTTATACACCTCTCTATGTAATGTTTATGAGCCTTCTGTCATTTTGGATTTAAAGTCCATACTTGTGTTTGGTCTTGTTTTGTCTCAGCAAACAAGTAAATGACATCAGATAAAGTAACAGAAACCAGCTTCATTTCAAAGAATGTGACTAGTCTAAATTAAAAGATTGTTTCAAAATAATATGAAACAAAAGCCCATGGCAGGGGGGTTGGAACTAGATGATCTTTAAGGTCCCTTCCAACCCAAACCATTCCGTGACACTGTGAAAACAAACAACTTCGTATGCATGCAAAATTTTAGCATAAGGTAACTTATTGCTACATTCGTGCCAAGACTTTGTCCGTAATTTCAGGGCTCCGCTCTTTGTTATGAAGCTTTCTTATAAAACAGAGCCAAACTGATCACTCCTTTTGACTATCAGAAGTGAGCAAGCAGAACAAAGGGCTGTCTGGTTTCTTTCTGCCCTCCTCTTTCTCATCAAACCCAGACTCTTTCAATTGGCACAAAATATACCGGTAGGTTGGTATGTTTAATCTTTCCCTTCTACCAGTGCTTTCCTGAGTCTCTTGCTCGGTGACTGGTTTTCTGATTTTTCTTTTCCACCCACTCCTAATTATATGGGATGGCTGCATGGCTCTGCCTGCTCTGTGAATTTCCTCTTCCTGTTCTTCTGGATGTCAGCAGATCTTGAATAGTGGTCATGGACGTGCAATTTACTGGTCTCTTCCATGTTATATAGTCCTAAGGAATGGCCATAGCACAGACTATAAACGTTATCAGTTATCAAAATTCAATTTTAAAACAATTTATATAGCCTGGGGATTCATAGAGCCATTGGTCTTCTAACGTGTTAGAAACTGCATGCTCTAATCTCCTGTTTCTTTGATCCACTTTCAGTTCCTTATCTCATATTCAGTCTGTATGATGGCAGGAGAGAAGCTTTTTTCTGTAAAGGAGCTTGGAGTGATAGGATTCTCATGGTTTTCATGGATGTCTATCCCCAGATATTCCTACAGCTTTCTAACGCTGACAAGTTTACCTGGTCTGTCAGGCTGGAGTTAACCTGCGTGGGAGGTCTGACAGTCCTGCTATTGCACTGGCTGCAGGAATAACTTGAAGGCTTTTTCTGTCTCAAAGACCAGATGTGGAAAACTCAACACGCTTTATTAACTTGAGACTTGAAATCCTGTGTGGCCACACTATGCTATTGCCATACTTAATGCATGGTCCCCTATGGCTTTGTAGTTGTTGCTTTATCTCATGAATATATAAGCCCTTCAGTGGCAAACCCTTAAACTCTTAAAGCAAAAACAAGCCCAACAGCAAATCAAACAAATAACCTCGCAGTTGAATAGAGGTGGCTCTGGTCCAATGTGAGAAAATGCTAAAGCATCAGATACCATTAGAAGTTCCTGCAAATCAGGCACCTACTTTTTTTACCGCACCCATCCACCGCCTGAGGAATTTCACATGAGCTTGTTGTTTGGATTCCTTTGCATTGCCACTCCTGTATTAGACTCTTACACACTTTAAAACTGCACACCCATTTTGATATAGGGAATTGTAAAAGGACACTGCACCATAACCATTTTCAGTTTCTCTTTTTGTTTCTACTGTTGGAGTGAGAGGAAGAGTAGACTTAGAACTAATCTTATAAACGTGTTTTTATGATCTGCTGTGTACTTCACACTGATAAGCATATAAAGCAGAATGGTAAAGAGCAGACAGCTGTATACGTGCGTAATTAGATACCCACTAAAAGTATTTCTGTTATAGAAATATTTAAATTCTATTTATTAAATGGTTGCATGCAGAAAGTGAAGAAATTATCTTGATGCAGTGTACAAAGAGGCAGAGAGGGAAGACTGATCTTTATGAGCAGTCAATGATTTAAACTGTTTAATATTGTAACTTTCTCAATTTTACTGAATATTGCATCAGCTTAATCCCATTTTGTGAGAATTAATATTTGTTTAATTGGCATTGAACTGCAGTACAGTATCCACTCATCTTAAAAATAGCTTTCTTCCAGTTTTTTATGTCACATTTCTCAGTAGCTTGCCTTTTAGCTAAGCATGCAAGCTTATATAATGGTGACTGATGTCTCTTTTCCATCTAATAATTTGCAAGGATGATCAGGAGTTATGTCTCTTCTTAAAAGCTTCTTAACATAGCACTGCCAGCCAGCAGACTGGCAACTTGAGCTATACCAATGATAGTCTTTTAATTTTTGTTACTTTAAGGGACTCTTTCTTTGTTTCTTTAGATGACAGAATGTGGAGTCCCCTTCTAAATAAGAAATAAAACTACTGTGTTTCTGCTTTTTCATTTGTAACTGCAATTTGTGCGTAGTCTCATTCACTTTATGCATGAAGCTAAAACAGACCACTGTTAATTTAGGCCAAGTGTTTGACATATCAAAATTAGTAGCATTCCTTTAATTTCTTACAGTACCCTCAAGGGATAATTCATTTTCAAAACAATAGAATAATATTTTTTTAATAATAGAAACTTTCTAAGCAGGAAAGTGTCTTTAAAAAAACCTGTGTATATTTAATGTAGTGAAAGTACTTCCATTTACTTGTAGAGCAGTGGTAGAAGGTTGAAAATGGGGAGTTGCTCATATACAGTGCTGTGAGAACATCAGATTAGAAGCAGTAAAATTACCTCCCACGTAAATATGAATTTAAATAACTTGATATTTTGCAAGGTTACATTTACATTACTTCAGGAAATCTAAGGCAGAGTGAAAATCTAACCACCACTGACTCCAGAAATGCTCTGAAGCCTGTCCTTGCAGTATTTGAGCATAAAATTCCCATTGATATGATGCAGAAAACCAAACAAGTAAAACTAAGCTGATCGTGCCATAACCCTTCCAGTTGCTAGGGGAGCAAGCATGAAAAAGAATGAAGCCAGTCAAGTTTGGATATACATGACACCTGCGTTTCTTTAAAGAGAGTTGGTGGAAGGTGTGCACCCTAAGGCCCCAATCCTGCAAACCCTTACATGTGTATTAATTTCACATGTGTGATTCATCCCTTTTGAAGTTGATTCATTTCTAATAACTATCTGCCAAGTGAAGGCCTAAGATGATATGTACTGTATGGCACCTTGACTACTGTAGAATCCAGAACCCTCATGAACCATCAGAGTTCATATGCTTTTAAGTGGAACTCAGACTTCACTCATAGCAGTGAATGCTGAAGACCACACTGAATCATTTATTTTGCTATTAATCTATCAAAATATTTGTATATATTGGGAATTTTATCTTCAGTGTTATCAATAATGGAATCTAGCAGGGAGGAGACACTAGAAACACTTTTTGTCTGTTTGTTTTTTTCCTTCAGAGAGCAGATTAATGACAGTGGTGGTATGAAAAGGCTAACTTAAATAACATATGCAAAATAGCATTGCTTCTACAGCAGTGTCTGACCAAGAGGCACATTTTGGAAGAAAAGAGAGAGTCAACAGCTCCTCATGGTTTTGTTTGTCAGATAGGGCTAGGCTAGACAAGCAGCTGTGCACTCCAGGTTAACATGATGATGTTGGCCTTCCCTCTACATCTTGGACTTTCATTGTCCAGCAGTTGCTCTGCTTTTGGTTCTGTGTTGTCACCTTAAAATGGGATTTGCATTTGAACTGTTCCCAAGAAGTTCATGGTTCATGACATCAGCTGAACTTCAGGTCAGCTAAACTGTGACCCTTGTGAGGCTTTTCTAAAGCCACAGGGGAGCAGTACTTAAACAACTTCTAAAGACAAATACCTCTTATGTGCCTAAGACATAACAGTATCAGAAAATTCACAGCCAGCCTCTTGAAATATGAATAATGCTCTTGTGGTAGGTACAAGACAGCAGAAGTAGTACTCTGGATAGGGCTTAAGTTTCTGCAGAATGTAAATACTGTTTGAGTGCAAGTAAGAACAAGCTGTAGTGCGACTTACCGCCCGCCTAGTTTTCATGTTGAGCAATGGGAATGTGTGAGGTGGTCCATTTGCTTTCTTGGATGGATCTGTTGCTTCATAGTCACAGTATGTTCTATATAGGACTATGTTCTTCATAGTCACAGTACTAAATTTAACACTTGTAAGATGTGCAATACTATTTGTCCTTATTTTTCCCCTCTCTTATCCTTCCGTTAGCAAGCAGTGTGGTATATACCACTTCCTCTTCTTCCCTCCATACCAGGAAGCATGATTTTGAATGATTCCCAGTCATCAGGACATTGTACTTCTATTTAGAAATGTTTTATTGTAAGCATTTATTGTAAACATTCTTAGTTTCAATGCTTAAGTATTTATTTCAAACCACTATTTTTCCTCACTTAAATTTGCTCTATTAAACGTGGGGTAAATGCTCCCAAATCTATCTGTATCAAATTATAGAGTCCCACTCAGAGTAGTAATGGCTGTGTTGTGTAGGTGGGACATGAAATGCTTTCTGGAGGGAATCTCACTACCAGTGAGTAGTAAATAGTTACAATAGGGGGGGAAAAACCCCAACTCTGTCTCTTCGGTGGAATCCAAGAATACGGACTTCATAGGGGAAACACACTGAGGCAAGATAACACACAACATTGCATGCTTTGCTGCCTTTTATCTTTTCATGCTGTCCCATAGCATAGCTTTTATTTTAAAATGCATTAGTTTCATGCTGTGATTTCAAATATAAGGTAGGAAATGAGGAATGGTATAGGGCAGTCACTGGAGAGTAAGCAGACACTCCCCATTTTCAGTTCTGTATCCAGTGTGAGCTTGAATGAACAGACATATTCTACTTTAATCTATTTTATGTCAAATTTCTCTTCAACTGACTACTGTTCTGCTTCAGTCTGAACTAAAAATGTCATATATGTAGAATTCATTCTTCATCACAGATTGAAATAGGAAGCTGTGCCATTATTTGCTGGCTCAAGGAGATTCTTGTGGATGACTAGCCATGTCGTAAGGGACCCACCTGAAAAAATATTTCAGATAGCTGAACAAACGTGCAGCATGTGTTGTTCCAGCAACACTTTGCCATGAAATGAAGAAAGATTTTTTATTTTTTATGTCACGTGAAACAAAGTACAATTTAAGATAATCTGGCTGGTAGGTTAAGTAACCTGTGTTTGGAAAAGCGAAATGATTCCTGTAGCCTTTGTACAGTTGTTTAGTTTATAAATTAAGATCATACATGAAACGTGTAAGTTTACAGAGGATTAATACAGGCCTGTAAAGTAATTTCTCATTCTAGGTGGAGTTTCCTAAAAAGAGGTAGACGGATGAGATAAGTGGTTTAGCCAAGTTCTAAAATGGAAAGGTCCATGGCTACCTCCAAGAAAATGCAAGTGATTTAATACAAAGTATATGTAAGCTTATTTTTAATTACTACAGATGAGGTTTTAGGTAATGGGTTGGAAAAGCCCATATATTTCCTATTACAATGATCATAGAATCAAAGAATGGTTTGGGTTGGAAGGGAGCTTCAAGATCATCTAGTTCCAACCCCCTGCCATGGCCAAGGACACCTTCTACTAGACCAGGTTTCTAAAAGGCCTGTCCAACCTGGCCCTGAACACTGCCAGGGATGGGGTATCCACAGCTTCTCTGGGTAACCTGTTCTAGTGCCTCACCATCCTATGCCATGCCCAACTCTTTATTTTGAAGTGCTATGGCATAGCGACTTACTTACAAGAGGAACTGTGAAACTATTCCTGATGTACTGGTGTCATCATAGTTTTTTTGGAGGGGAAAAAAAAAAGTGTTTGGATTTGTAAAGTAGATCATTTGTTGAGCAGAGAAGCAGGCTGTCACCTCCTTTGCAAACCTAGTTCTGAACCTTTCACTAGGTCAGTTGTGAAAAATGTGTTGCACATTTGTCATCTGTCATGGTATTTCCTATCCGCAGCAGTACCTTTAGAGACCGGCTTTTTCTGTAGACTTTCTCAATCATCTGACTAAGATACAGGACTTGGCTGGTAGTGCTTAAATATCCATTTGTCCCTTTATCTCAAAGGCAAGGACAAGGAAGACTTCCTAAAGACTCCAAGTGGAAAAGGTCTTGGGAGGAGGGGGTTAGGAAAAGATGCTTTTGTGGGAGCTTTCTAAGAGTACTCACTATAATTTTTTAGCCCTAAAAACCTGATTAGCTACTGTGCTGATGTAAAGATTCATTGCTTAACTGTAACAAATAAATTTTATTCAAGACTGATTCATATGTGCATTGTGTTCTGTAAAATACAGGAATGATGCTATGTAATAAATGTCCTCACTGTTTGCATGTATTTCAATTACTAATATTTCAAGTGTTAAATTAAGCTAGCACTAAGAGAAAATAAAAATCCTCTGAAGAGGATGCATCCCTTTCATTTTCAGAGCTGAGCTTAGGACTCCATGAGCTTAATATGTGAATGATTTTTTTGACTGGGAGGGCAGCTCTGTTTGCTACATCTAGCACCTTGGAGAAGATTCATTGGTTCTCCAGTTGTGGCAAGTATCGTATAAGAAATTTCACTGTTTGTGTATTTGGGTAATGCTGGATTTAGGGGGAAAAAGCTTACTGGTCAAGACACGTTCTCTGTGTGTTTCTGTTCCTTTCATAAAGGCACATACAAGTGATTAATTTATTAAGAGAAACGGGAGCGCACCTTTCAAGCCAGGACTTGGAGAACATTGGAACAATACTCTGCAGGTAAATGTTATATAAGGTGAGGTGGCCCTAAAACTGGGATATGATAGAATGGGATAATTTTCCCAAAGAGACTCTCAGAATGGAGAACAGTATGTAGACATCTTCCAAGAAACAGCTGGGACCCTGGCACATGATGCTTCTGTTTCTGTGCTAAACTAATTATAAGGAAACAAGTAAACTGATGAAATTAAGAATCAGCTCTGTGTCGGAGCACCAGTAACTCAAGAGGGCTCCAAAGTAGGAGGTATTGTGGGGATACGTGAACTGGAAGCAAATACTCCCCGTTGTTTTCCAAACGCTTTCACTGAGGAAGTGTAAAGAGGAAGCTGTGCAAGGTGTGATTTAATAGCATCCCAATTGGAGAATAATGCTGCACATAGTGCATCATTTTTATTTTCTTAAAATCCACTTTTCACTTATGCGGGAATGGCTTCTACTCTATCATATAACATTGTTCTTAAAAATAACTAAATAAAATAGACAAATAGTTTTAATCCCACAACTTTCCAACAACCTCTCACTGTCTATATATTTAATTTAAAAAGATATAATGCCCTATTAAAGCTAGTTTTTCCATACAGTTGCTTTTACTATATAAGGTAATGTAATGATAGGAATATATATTATGAAAAGAAATAGATGCTTGATTTTATTTTTTCCAGTACTGGTCCTGAATTACAAATTACTCTGAAAATTGTGTGAAGGCTTCATGTATTTCCTAGAATTGCTTACACTTTTTACTTCATTTCTTCTTTTCTTCTCTAAAACAGACAAAAAAACCCCAACCCTGAGTACAAGCCTTCATATCAGGACTTGGCATGAAGTTAAAATCTGCGTTTCTCAGGGCACTGCAAGTGATTGATAGAACAGAACTAAACTCTTGGTTTGTGTTGCTTCCATCTGCCAAGGTAGCAAGAGGAGTGGCTTAGGGAATGACATTGCTCTGCAAATAAGCTGGCCCCTTTAGTTAGCTGTGGTGCCACATGCAGAACCAGTTTAGCTAGCTGACCTGGTAGTAATATGTCCAGAGAACAAGGGTCCTTTAAACAAAATGTGGTTCTAATGCAGTTTACTACAGCATTGTCGGGAATATCATACACCCTGCATCTGTGTTGTGTGATAGCCTGTTGTTCAGAGTTTCTGAACAGAAGGTAGGAGTGCACGTGTGCAGAGGCTGAATGAGGACTGTACTCAGGATGAGAGGGAAGAGGCTCTCCCACCTTGGCACGGGTCAGGAGCCAGTGTCTTGGCTCTCTCCTGGCTGGCAGCTGAAGTAGTGGCTGTGGCCAGTGGCATGCCCACTGACAGATGTCACTGCATGGCCTACACCAGGAGTACAGCCAGCTTGAGGCAGGGGTCAGGCTTCGACATGGCACTGAAGTGTTTGTGGATAGTGGCTGCTCCTACAGAGCTGAAGGGCTTTCCTTCCTCTTCGTGTTTTTGAAGGCCTGGTAATCTTTTGCACCAAAGTGAGCATTTCCACAGAGCATTATCCAGATGCTTAGAAGTTATTAAATTTGATGTACTGGTGTTTGTCCTCCTGACAAAATGTCTCAGATGCGTCTTCTGGATTATCCTCAGATGACCTTACTGATACACTCATTTTTCCATGCTTAGGCGCACTTCTCTGTCATACCTCTTACCTCCTCCTTTTAAGCCTTCTCCTTGCAGGCACTTGCACCTTCATGGCAGTCAACATGTTCACATGGTCAAGCTGATCATAGAACAAGTCCTTTAAGGCATCTTCCCTCTGTTGCTACTTACCTATTCTGAAACAAACTGGCTTTCATAAAAGACCATAAACAGTAATTTTTGTGTTCTAATACTGTCTCCTTGGCTTCCTTCTGTTTATAGTTTTAGAATAGAATACTTCAGTTGGAAGATTTTGGAGATTAATAAAAATGAATGTGCTCCATTGGCTTTGGTGATGTTTGAGAGGGAAAGGAGTAACAACCAGAACTGAGAGAGTATTAGTGGGAACTCCTGTGTAGGAAATGGAGATGCACACAGGTGCAGCCACGATGATCTAGTTATTGAATCTTTCATGGTTTCATTTGCAGTTTCTTTTTTAAGGAGAGATGCTACTTTGATTTTTAGAGTCACTTTGTTGATGTTTGGTATCTGATTCATGGTTTTGTTTTGAAATAAAAAAGGAGATCTCAGTGATAGTAATCTGTTAAAAATGTCAGAATCTCTTCTCATATTGCAGTATTATTGTCATCTGTCTGCAAAACCAAACCATGATCAGATATATTGTGACACTCGAACTTATTCTGAAGGCTTGTTGAGTTCTGGAGTTGGTAAACAGTTGCTTTGTGTTTGTTTTTAAAGAAAAAAAGCTTGTATAGAATTGAGATACTCTGTTCAAGTCTGTACTTCACAAAATTAAATAGGGCATAAAGCCAAACCAGCTTTCTCTTTGATATTCTTAGATTTCATAAAATGATACAGTATACAAGGTTGCAGCCTTTCAAAATCAACTTTCAGAAGATGCTTCTTCAATTTAACATAAACTTGGGCAGTGAGGCTGGAGGAGGAAGGATAAATAAGCCTCTGCAGGAATTAAGACCTAGCTTCTAATGCCTGCTATCTTTGAAAGAAGTCTGTTTTTCTTAACTGAGACATGGAGTTCCTAGCTAAGAGCAACAAGCTCAAGTGTGTTCAGGATGGAACAAACCATGCCTTGTGCTGGACTTTTAACTTGCCTTTTTAGGATTTTAATTAAAAAAGGGGGGGAGGGAATTATTTTCTCTTCTGTCAGGGTGATGATACACCCCTCCCCAAAGAAAGTATTTCCTAACTGCTATATATAGACACTGAGAAAGGAGAATTGATGAAAAATCAGAGCGTTGTGTGCCTGGGAAAGATGAAATCCTAGTACCTGAGGAGGCAGGAGAGGAACCTCACGGTGTCATTTCACTGTATTCAGTACTTCCCAGAACAAGAACTGCATCAGCCCTTATCCTTCTAAACCCTCTGAGGCCTGAGAAGCTTTGCCCTAATACCCTGGCAGTCACAGAGCACCCCTTAAACAGCAGCTCCTGTAACTGTAGTGATAGGACAAGGGGTAATGGGTTCAAACTTAAACAGGGAAAGTTTAGACTGGATATGAGGAAGAAATTCTTTACTGTAAGGGTGTTGAGGCACTGGAACGGGTTGCCCAGGGAAGTTGTGAACGCTCCATCGCTGGCGGTGTTCAAGGCCAGGTTGGACAGAGCCTTGTGTGGCATGGTTTAGTGTGAGGTGTCCCTGCCCATGGCAGGAGGGTTGGAACTAGATGATCTTAAGGCCCTTTCCAACCCTAACTATTCTATGATTCTATGATTCTATGAACTTGCTGCTGAGAGGATGCACTTGTAGTTGGAATTGCTGGCATAAATATCTGGAAAAAATGCATAGCAAAGGTCCCTATAGCGTATGTTGGGAAGTCCTATGTATATAGTTGATGATATGAAGTACACTTACAGTGTGTAAAGGTAATACAGATGTGTATGGCCTGACTATGGAGATCTGAAATTGGAAAAAATCTTTTGTGGTGTTCTTGATTATAATCAGTTTAGTGAATGGTAGGAATCTTTTGTTGAGAGTGCTATCTGAATTTTCTCGCAAGCTACATCACTTTTTGTTCTCTGGGTCACAGTCCTCAGAGAATACATTTCTCACTTGATCAGTAAGTGTCTGTTGCAAAATTGAAGATAGTTCTGTGTATCTGGATTGCTCTAATGTCACAGGAGATCACTTCACAGTTTTGACCTCTGGCAATGTTGGGTTAAATTGCCTTTTCTGAGCGGGAGCTATTAGGCAGTTAATTTTCAGTAAGTGCAGTAGTTGTTTTGTTGCTTACAGTGCTCCTGGCTGGACTGCCCAGCTGTGTAGGTTGGTAATATTTCTAAATGTGCTGGTCTTCACCCAGTGGTTTCCGCTTTGACCTGGCTGAACGATGAGATTCTGTTCGGCATACAGTGCTTTCCTGTCCAGTGCTGGAGATGATTGTAACTCTCACTTGGTAGGTAGGCTTTTTGTTTGTTTGTACCTTAATTTTGGGACCTTCCAGTGTTAACATCAAGAGACTCGTCATTATATTTAAAGATAATTCTTGTGCTCCTGAAGGGGCTGCTAAGCAATTTCTTTGCTTTACTAATGCTTGCACTTTTTAGTAATGGTTACTTTTTCCTGCAGCTTCCTTAAGGACTTCCCACTGAGCTTTCTGTTAGACTTCCTTTGCCTGCTTCTGTTTCCTTATTGCTTATAGGAGCCTTTTTTTGTGATGGCAATTTTCATTAAGGATTTATTGATACTTTTCTTCATGATGTCAGACTGAAGCACTGTTAAATCTTCTAGCACCCCACTGCCACCTCCCTGTCCCCCAGAGACCCCAGCTGTAGGTCTGCCCTGCCTCAGGGTTGGGGGGATTGCACAGAGGCACACCGACAGAGACTGTTTGCTTTGCCTTTCCATGCCCAGCCTCTGGGACTGCTGCAAAGAAAAGCTTCTGACTTTCTCCTCAGACTGCTGCAATTAGAGGCTTCCACTCCCCTGAAAACACTTTTTTCAGGTACTTAAGAGATTTAATCAACAACAGAAGTGATTTCAGCCTAGCAGAGAAGTGAATGTTGCGGCCCTACTTTCACGGTTTCTTTCATAAGCTTAGCTGACTGTCTGCCCCTTGCAGCTTCCAGCCTTCCCCACTCTCCAGCAGGTCTGCCTGGCTTGGTTGTCATACCCAGGAGTTTGTCACCGTCCTCCATCCCTGCTGCCAGCAGTATGCCATTCCCCCAGAGTGAGCACTGTTTAAGGCAGCAAACTCTGAACTTCGTAAGGTATGGGGAGTGTTCCCCCTCTCTTAATGAGATTCAACCTCACTTCATTATGGTTCTGCTGAAACAATCTGCAAGCATAAAGCAAGCTCAGGTCTGCAGCCTGACAGATGTCGGTATCTTGAGAAAACTGAATGTACTCCTCCCAGTCTTGCTGTCAGTTCAGCCTGTCTACAGGCTTGGTACAGACCATCATGCCTTTGCATATGTACAGGCTGTTAGCCGTTCCTTTACCAAATAAAAGTTCAAAATGAACCTGAAATATTATGGAAGAGACTACCAGCAGATATGCGAAGAAACAATTTGATGTACATTATGGGATTAATTTTGATCCTTTCCATTACTTGTACATGGCAGATAGAGGTCATCTTTAAAAAGCTTTTTTTTTTTTGCTTGTTGCTCATTTAAATGTTACAAATTACCCTGTAAATCCCCAAAAATGTTGCTGTGTTACTGTCCAAATGAGATCACGTAAATGTGCTGTCCTAACTTCTGATAGCAAACGTAGTTAGGCAAACTTGTGAAGGGGGTTTCTAGTGGTTTTATATAAGGTGTGCTAATTGCTAGCACATCTGCTTGTGCTCTCACTTAGCTGCATCTTGATTTACCCACTGCCCTCCCCCCAACTCATTTCATGAGATAAATATTGTGTTGTGAAATATGAAACTACGTGACTTTTTTTTCCCCTTTGGTCGTAGTCACACCCACTATGTGAAACCAGCCTGTTGTAAGTACTTATAGCACAGCCCTATTAATTTAAGGAACTGATTCATCGTGCGGTGTTGCTTGCTCAGCTATTCAGAGCTGTTGTAATAGTGTTCCTTTGCTTACCTCTCTACCTTGGCAGCCATGTTGAGCCTGTTCTGGTTCATCTTTTGCCTGCTGAGCTAAGTGACAGGACCCAGGAGCACCTCGAAATACTTAGAACCGGTATTAATTATTCTTTTTCCAGCCTCACAGCTAAAGGCGATGTGGATGGGCTGTATGCCTGGTACCTAGCTGGTGCAGACCTGAAGCAAACTGGTTATGATGGCAGGAATTCCCTACAAGTAGTAAGTGTGCATACGGCTGTACCTCTGTATGGTGTGCTAGCTGCGTGAGTAATAATGCACCTTGTCGGATAATAGTAGTTTGGGAAAAGTAAATACTGCTTTGCGGAGTATAGAGTAGATTAGAGTTTGTTACAAACTCAAATCTGATGCTGTTCTGAAGTAATAAATTGTTGGAGCCATAATTTTCTCATCTATGTCAGAGGAATTAAAATTTAAATTTGATTTTAATTATTTTGTGGTAACATATTCGTACTTCCCACAAGTAAGTATTTGCATGTCCTAGTGCACAGGATGGTAGGATTTATTCATGTTTCTACTTACAGGCAGAGGCTACAGGGCATAAGGAGGTTCTTGACTTCTTAAGACAAAAACAGTAAAGAAGGTAAGATCTTGTTTTCAAATGCACAGATCAGCATATACATGTATGAAGCGGGATTTTGTATTTAAGCCCTAGTTCACCCTGGGGCATCTGGTTCAGCTGCTGTTCCTGCCTTAGTTTCTGATACATCTCTGATTACTTTAATCCTTCTTTGTAGAGTTCGGCTAATGTTTATTCCTCTTTCTGCCTGAGCCTGGAAGTGCTCTTTTGTGGTGCGTTCCACAAAACTTGGTTCGGAATGTAAAAGCTACCAAAATGAAACTATTAAGGGCAACAGCCTTGTCCCATTAGCCTGTTGACTTGCCTGCATTAGAGAGGAAATGCCTTTTACTGGACACTTTGGCATGCCTGGTTTTTGGGGTGCTGTGCCCCCAGCACAGGAGCAGCCCCTTCTCCAGTAGAGCTGCGAGGTGATCATGGCCATTTGGCTGCACAGCTTTCCGCTCAGGAATTGCAACTGTGCTATCTACAGCATTTCCACTGGTGCTCTCCCTCTAGCTTCTAATGGAGCACCATACACCAGCCCATCTTCTAGTGTAATGTCGTCAACCATCATGAGAAATGTGGGGCAGATTCTTAAAAGACACAAGGTAGTTGTGCTACATGCATAGACTGCTGAAGGCTCTCTTTCAGCAGAGAGCTCTGCTGCCTCCCCCCCTCCAGGCACAGAACAGGGCAGTGCTATGCCCTCTCTCTTACCCAGACCCTAGGTATAGCTGCCTGGTTGTCTCTGACACAGACTTGCAGCATGACTCTCTTTTGTGCAGCTAACATACAAGGCGTGTTTCCCTAGCTGTGTGCATGGGAGGCGGGTGTGAGCCTCGTGTTCAAAGCATCAGATCTGACAAGTCTCTCTACAGGAAACTTGTCTGTGCATTTGACCTTCTCCAGTGCTGTGCTGTGCTGTTCTGTTACTGGAGACATGTAAAACACTTGCCTTTCATTTCTCAGAACTCCTTTCTGATGCAGTATGTTGTTGATTTAGATATTTTTCCCCAAATATTGGCAAGTCTAATCCCAATTTAAATATTGGGAGGAGACGATCTCCTTTAGTTAATAAAACTAACATTAAAATTAGTTAAGGTTTTTGCTGCATCCATGACTGCCTTGCCACATGTTAAATATGAAGTGAATACGTTAAACCCTCAACTTCTTCATAGATCATCTTTTAATTCCTTTGGACTGAGCCACCAGTAGTGTAGGGAGTCTGAAGGAAGTGTTCAGTGCTGTGTGAGAACTTGTTTGGCAAGCTACACGGTAATCTCTTCTTGGGAAGGTTTTGGATACTGCCTAGTTCTAAGCATCCATTTTCTCTTTCTCCAGAGGCTGCAGAAGATGGTCACCCTCTTCAGAAATACCAGCTTTGGACATTAATGCTGTTAAATGGTTATGGGAGGAAAAAAGGAAAGGAACAGTGGAAGCTGTGCTTCAAGCACAGAGGAAAGCTAGAGCTTAGAAATATCCTTTATTTAGGGTCACATTAAGTTCTTACTGATTTTCTAAAAATTATTTGCTGCTTTATCTTTTAATCACTTTTCCTGAAAAGAAGTGTTTTTAAACCAAGTGAGGCTGGAATGTATTGCCTTTATGTACAAGTTCTGGTTTTAAAGAGGCCTTTCGAATCTTCTTATGTTAAATCAACGAGGACAGTATTGCACGCTCAGCAAACAGAAATGCTGTGGTAAATACATACAAATAAAAAACAGTGGATCGTGCATTTCTGGGTTTCAACTAATAAAATCTCTGAGGAACAATGTTGGTTTCACTTTGTTTTTTGCAATGGCTTGTATCACTTCAGCTGCAATTACAGCAATTGTGAGTGTCAGTGCAAACAATTGAATCAGTCATGGGCATCTGCCTGCAGTTGTGTACTAATCTTCACCAATGTGTCACTATAAAACCTCACTTAAAATGAGTAGGAGGCAGATGCCATAAAGCATGTTTGTGGGACCATCTAAGTGAATTGATTGTTTTGTTTCTAATAGCATCTTTCCCACATCCTGACTGGAATATAATCAAGATTGCTACATGCTGGACACATAATTCTTTGGACTGTAAATGTGATCTCAGTATTAACAGACCCCCAGTTTAAAGTCCTAACACTTTCAGACCAAAGAAAAAAAAAGCAATACATGTCTCTACAGCTGAGTCCACCCTACAATATGTAAACATAGAGAATACTTCAGGCAAATGCATATATTGGAGATGGCAACTTTTTAATTTCACATACAGCTGCTACAATAATCTATGTGGATTTTCTATCTGCTTCATCTGAAGGGAATCTTTGAAGTGCAGATAGTTTTTTCTTTTTCCTCTTTATACTCTTCAACCTTCCCACAGCTGTTCTTATCATGAAGAAAAAGTGCATGGGGTGCTTGCTGAGCCTGCCAGTATTAAAAGATTACCAAGGTACGTTGCATGTTCGATCCCCCAAAAACAAGGTAACTGTGCTTGTAGTCTGAGGAGACACTGCATATGCTCCATTTAAACACAAAACAACATAAAACTGCCTGATTTTTTTTAATGTGAAGAGTAGTGTAACTTCACTGTGGACACAAAAATTACAACTATACTGTCTCATTATTAAATAATTGATGTTACATAGCAATAAACATGCTTTAGATTGAATAAAATTAATATGGTATTAAGTAAATGAGATCTAACATCAAAAATCAGGCTTCAAATTCATCACCTTTTTTGTGCCTTGCCTATAAATACATAAAGGTGATGTAGGTAGCAAAGTAGTTTGTGAAAACTTCGATGATCAGCAGAAAAACCAGGCCCAGACTGGACATAGCCTTGGGTGGCACTGTTTAGTGGGAGGTGTCCCTGCCCCTGGCAGGGGGGTTGGAACTAGATGATCTTAAGGTCCTTTCCAACCCTAACTATTCTATGATTCTATGATTCTTCATATGGAATTTAGATATACTGTCTTAACTCTTCCCTACTCAGTAGTATAAAAGTTGATACACTGAACTAATAAATCCCTTAATAAACTTCTCTGCAAGTGACTTTCTTGGGATTGGAATATTTTCTTCTTTTTTAATGATTCTCAAATTCAATCACTTGTCCATTCTTTATTTCTGTACCAGAATGACTGACTGCAACATATGCAGAAACATCAATATTTTCCTTATACTTTTCAATAAAGGCTCATCCAATCTACAGAAAATTTTCTAACAATAACATTCTTACATTTCTAAGATATGACATCTGTCTAAAGTACCAAACATACTTTCTTTTTGTTTTGACCAGAGAACGGTATTATAGTGTGAATTACTGAAATACAGGTCTCAACAGTAAAACTGAAGGAGAGGAAAGAAAACAGGCAACCATTTTCTTCCTGCATATGAGCCAGGTAAAGACAGGAAGGATAACATTTAGAAATGTGATCCATTAAGCCGACTTCTAGTTAGAACCTCATAAAGCTAAAATGAACTGGTGTGGATCATGTTTGAAGTGAGACTAAAGCAGTATTAGCTTCTTTCTGACAAACCTTTACAGAAATGTATATCCTTTTCATATGTTATCTTGCATAAGTTAGTGTTCCTGCAACTTTCTTGAAAATTTGCAATTTGCCTTATAAATAGACTAATATTGAACAAATGTTTTAACAGCAAATGCATGAATGCAAATTCAACATTTAACTGAGAAAGAACTGGACTTCTTTTATGAATACCAAAATTCCATTCAAGAACTGTTAACAGTCTACAAGTGTTAAGAGAAACTGTGTATAGGGTGCTGTGATTTAAAAAGTTACAAGAATCACGCAGTCAAGGCTAGAAACTTCAGCTCTTGATTCAGTGTTGAGGACAAATGTCAATAATGTTTTTGAGATCCTGTGTTTGTCTTGTTTGTCTGTTACACCCTTTGCTCCATGCAGTGGATTTAATAATCATAATTATACTGTTGATGATAACTTCCAGTCTTATGATGAATCTATTTGTGTGTAGTAATCCTTAATCTTTACATAGTTATGGGTCAAAACAAAATCTTAATATTAGTAAGGAATGAAAATTGTACCTGTTTGTTTCTACCTATTTGTTTCAGTTACTGTAGGCAGCTGAGTGTCTTTCATTAAAGTATGCTAGACATTCCAGGGACAGCTTAATTTTTTTCAACCGTTCTGATTTTTCTCATTCAGATTATTCCTGAAAAGATGAAATACACTCTTCTTTTTATCCAGCAATCTTCTGCTTAGTAAAGGCTTGCAGGTTAAGCAGCCATACAGAGACATCACTGTTGCTGGGACTAGCTGTGGGTGCATTTTGTAACTCCTGTAACAGCTTTAACTCCAGTCACCCATGATGTCCATGTACCCTTTCATAGCTAGATCCAATTATAATTTGTTAGGCCTAGCACATACTTGCAAGGATCATCTGCAGCTCTGTGCTTGGTATTTTATATACAGTGCACACTGGTATAGCATGGTAGAAGCTGGATAACGTGAGGTTTGTATTTTTTTGGTGCAGAAAGGTTTGTGATATTTTTTAGTATCAGTTTTATTAGAACATAAAGATGACATTTCAGTTTCTGTTAGGGAACAGAAGCTCCCATTCTTTTCCAGCCTCAGCCTAGTAATGCAAATGTGCCAGCTGTATCTTTCCTTGCCCTGCAAAATCCCTATCGTGAAATGCGATGCCAGGAGAGTGCACAAGCTCCTGAGAGCGTGCTTAGTGTGTGAGTGTCAAGAGAGGCTACTGCAGGTCCGTGGCCATCCTGCTACATGCAATTTCAGCAGTGACTACAGAACAGCATAAAGGCAAAATCAGTAAAATGAGATTCGTAGCTGCTGCACAAATACTGGATTTGTTTCCAGTGTTGAATGTTTAAAATTGCAGTGATGTTCTGGGAATAAATGCTGGTTCTGGAGCCTCTGCTGCCTCTCCATGGAGGAGATGCTATGAATGCCTCCTGTGAAAGTCAAACATTACATCAATTCTACAGCTTTCTTCACTGGAAAGACAACACCCAGCTTCCACTTTGTTTCTTTTTCCTAATGATCCAGCTAATACTGCCAAGGGACAGGGACTACTTGGCCTATGTCAGCACTTCTCCAACACTGCAGAAAGCAGAGATTTCCCCAACTAAACGTGTCCAAGTTCCTGTCTTGATTTGAGTTACAGCTTTTCTTTCCTGAATGCACCCACTGTCTATTTTACAGATGTCTGAAAACATTGAGTTTCTATTTGGAGATTCTCTTACAAAACTTTTGTGATGGAAGGGCATTCTTTATTATTTGAAAAATCAGCATGTGCTTGCTTGCTTATTGTATGCCATCTTGGTAGTCTGTTAACATCTGTCAAGGCTGGCTGACTCACTGATATATTGACTGTGTATGATCAGTACTTACTGAATTAAATCAGCTGTTCAGCAAGGTTTCAGTATCTGCTCATCCTTCTGAAATTGCTAATAACTCCAGTTCTGCTAGATCTTAACTTAGAATTACTATATTACAGCGTATCTTAGTTGTCTCATACAAGGATTTTGGTGTTCAGTATTGAGTGATAATGAAATCTCTCATATGGAACTAAACCCCTCCTTGAATCAAAGTTTCTTTATTTGCAGTCTTCTGAATGGTGTGATCTACTGGGCTTCTTCCAAAAAGATTGTGATCTAGTTGGAAGATTCCTCCATTTTTAAGATGGGTTCAAGTAATGAAATGACTAAGGAGGGAAGTGTATCCCTTGTACGTAGAAGACAAAGCACACCCAGTTTCACTTATACACAACGTATTAATGGACCATTAACATGATTGAATTCAATCGTAAGTGTAATCCCCCTGTCCAGGTGTCTATGCTGATCCCTGCACAAGACCTACCACAGCAGTGTAGGAAATAAAATGCTTTTAGTTTCCAGTATCACAATGTGTTAGATCACCAAGATAAACCTGAAGTAATTGTATGATGGGTGAAAACATGAAATTCTAAAGAATCGATCAATGTGCTCAGCATATGTCTTCACAAGTATTGCTGATACATTTGTGTTCCCCAAGTGGACCTTATCAGCAGTATAATCATCTTCTAGGCCTGTAAGACTAGTTTTTCCATGATTCCTTAACAATTCTTCATGACACTGTGGTACTTGATTGCATGGTTATAAAAACACTTTAATTTTAGTGACTCTCTTAGAAAAGCTACTAATATAGAAAGCTTGTAATATATGTAAACCACTTCACTAAACCATACAAATGCATCTGTGGGACTCAAATGTTGCCATCTTAGATAGTTCATGAGTCAGAATAAAACCTGGTACCACCAGATTTATTATTTGTGCGAAGTGTCTACCTGAAAATTACTTTAGAAACTTCATTATAGATACATTTGTTTACCTGTGATCAGCTGAATGGGAAGAGGCAGGAGCCTGCATCTCAGAAGTGTAGCTGAGACAAGTATCATGAATCATAGCATCAAAATATGTCAAGCCTAAGCCGCACAAAATAGCACTACTTAATGTGGCTCTATTTGGAAGGGTTGATACAAATCTCATGGTCAAAGGATTTGGGCCTTGATGTCCAAATCTATGTTGACGTTTGACCAAAACTGCCACTGACAGGAGCCAATAAGGATACGAGAAACAGGAGGATATAACAAATGGGGATCATGACTCCCTGCAGACTGCATTGGCAAGGAAGAGGCAATACCCCTTTCCCCCTCACCAGCCCTGCTGAGGCTTGCCTGTTTGGGCATGCTTAGCTGGTGCATATCTTGTGCACTCCCACCAGAGTTTTGTGCTCCACACTAGCACCTCCCTCCCATTCCAGGATGCTGCACACCTTGAGGGAGACGTCAGCCAAATCCATGGGAAGGTGCCAACCAACATCCTGGAGCTTCACTCTGCAGGCACAGGCACTCCATGCACGGGCAGTGCCAGACTTCAGCAACATGTGACCTGATGTGTGGCTTGTTGCATAACAAGCCAGGAAGAGGCTGAGATCATTCTCTGTCTTGCACTAGCAATAAATATCACAGCAGTAAATAATCACTCTCTCAAGTCAAAATGTTCCTTCACATGTTCTCAGCTTCAAAATGTGACCAGAAGAACAGTGGCCAGGGGAGATGTTACCTGGCCAAAACTGCCTGTTAAGTAGTGTGTGCAGCATTTCTGAGTACAGCTAAGCTCCATTAATTACATGTTTATGTGCACAATAAATGTGTTTCTTCTCTAGTGCCACTGTCATAGATCCTATTAGGCTCTTGTGCTTGGTGTTGAACAGTCACAGACCTTGGGTTTAAGAGCTTACAAATGAAATTAGATGAGACTCCACACAGTGAAAGGTGATAAGAAAGAGACAAAATAACGACAATAATGTTTTTTTTTTTTTACATCAGGTAGTTATTTCTACACCTTGATTTCCAATTATTTGACATAAGTGATAATTTATTAGCATAGAAAGGTAATGACAATCCTGGCAATACAGTAGCAATAGTCACATATAGCAAAAAAAAGAATTTCAGGGTAAAGAAAAAGGAATCTTAATGGCAATCTTCTGCTGAGAGATGAGTTATCACAATTAGAACAGAGAGTTGTAAATCTGTCATATGCAGGAAGCTGCTGTGCTGGGGAGATTCTCTGATGTTGATGCCTGTGCATCAATAACTACACTTGCATCTTTCAGGGTGTGTGGCTTCCTTCCTAGGTATGTTTCACTGTGGATCTTTGCGACCAGGTCTCAGTAAAAGTGGGATTTCAATGCATCAAATTATTTCTGTAGCACTTCTGGATTTCTGATTACCACTTAAGGGTCAGTTTTAGGTGACATGATTCCTAGCACCATTGAGGCAATACATCCACGTCCAGCAGAGATCCCTGCTGATTCCTGTACAGCTCCGGAGCTGCAGGACAAAGATGAGTACCTGTTATCTCTGCTGACTGACAAAAGTGTGATATGAAATAAGTCAGTTTAATTTACTTGGGCCACTCTGACCAAGCTCTCTGCCCACAACTATGTCACCATTCACCACTTGTTTGGAAAGTTCTACATTTAAGGACATAAAACCAGAAATATGAAATATTGCTAAAAATTACCATGTTACTTCAGTGCAAATTCACACTTTGTATCTTCAATGGCTTGAACCAGCAAATACCTACGACATCTCAAAAGATGGTCAAATCATTAATAACTGCTTCCTTTCTGATGGCTTTATGGGACAGGACACATAATCCTGCTGACTCTGAAAAAACAGCTGGTTGGTGAATGCGCAAAATAAAAGTCGGTACAAGGTTTGTGATGGCTATCGCAATTAAGCATTGCAATTACAAAGATACTAAAGCACACTTAGTGTACAGCAGCTAATCTTCCATATGAATTGGTTGGCAAATGCTCAGAAAAAAATAGTCATTTCAAGTGTCAGCTTCCAGGGTCTAACCTGAAACGTAAGGGTAGAATAAATGGTGGCAGGCATTTTGTGAGAGTCAAGTCTCTTACAGAGTCAGGCACCTGGGAAGTGAGACATTCAAAATCACTGGCCATGTCAAAATTGTGTTCGCTGGCTATTTAATTTGTATTTTTATTAAGAAAAAAAAAAAAGAAAAAAAAGAGGAAAGAGGAGAAAGGAGAATTGGTTTTGAGAAGATAAAAAGCAAGTAACCATGAGACCAAACTTCCCTCAAATTTGGTAAAAATGATGCAGAGATTGTTTATCCAGAGCTGACTGCAAAACAGGACTCAGTGGATTCCATTTCTTGCACATGCATCTCCAACTGGCATCTCAACGGCACTGCTGTGGCTTCTAAGCTTCCAGTGGGGTGTCATGACAAAGTATAATCTACACTGGGGCTGCAGAAGTACCTCCTCATTGTTTGCAGTATGCTTCTCCTAAGGTTTTTTAGGGCTCCTACGGCCGGAGTTAAAGTTTCTCCTTAATACCAAGCTCTCAATTCAGAGTCTGACAGATCTCCCAGGACAATCTGCTTGACAGCTCATGTGCCATCTCTGCAACACAAGGATTGTTTTACATGCCTTTATTTTGTTTTTAACAACTGCTGATGCACAGGTAATTGTACCCACTGATCCAGTCTGCGAAACCCTGAGGTCCCCTTATTCTAGACTTGTAATTAAAAGAACTGAGATGTTTAACAATTAAATCAAAAAACTGAAGTAGAAACCAGAAAATTTGTATTGTTATTTACTGCTCGCTGTACACAGACAAAGCTTCGAGTGAGAAATTCTCCCAAAGGGAAGAAAGTACATTAATTTGTATGATGTAATTTACAGAGTTAACTTCTGGAGTGAACAAGATGTTAAATCAGAACAAGGAAAATGGCAAAGAGCAGTATTACACACTAAATTGGTAGGTAACCTCTGTAGCGCTCAGGGACGATGAACTGTCTGTTTAGATAAAGCACATGAGATACAAACTCCTCTCCTGCTAAACTGATAATTTTTAATTTAATCAAAATTTTGTGCATACATTGGTGGCATTTTCCAATAAAATGTGAATTCATAGCTTCACCTTAAGCTGTTATCCGTATTTTAATTTGTAGCATGTCTATATTAATTTAACTACTGGATGGCAAACCCCCAATCCTCCTACAAGTTCTTAATTGGAAAAACATCCCAACCCATCTAATTTCTGTATAAATCCTTGATGTTATTTAGGCAATAATCATTATATATGAGGAAGCATTAGGCCATCTCTCAAGGTGTTTATTACTGCAAAACAAGTCACTATCAAGTTGTTATTATGCTCACATGTGACATGTAGTGGGCTGCTATACTGACAAATGAGTTTGAACCAACTAAAGTAAACAAGACATTGCCCCATCAGTGTTTGCTATGAACATATGGAATGCTGATTTCCCCGAGTCAGAGAAAATCCACTTGCACAGGGTTTTTTGTGTTTACCAGGTCCAATAATATGACAGGTACTTTACAGAGTATGTCAGACCCCAGCTCTTTGCTTGAGAAACTTCCAACTGAATTTTAGGTGAGCAAGAATACCAGATTGGTAGGGAAACGGTGAGGAGATAAAAACCACAGGCTGAGAAATAGTAAACTCCACATCCAGGCTTTGTGTGCTGGATTTAAGCTTAGAATTGTACCAAAAAAGATGTTGTAGTGCAAGGAACAGTATTTTGGGTTGTCCTATGCCCTTCCATAACATTACCTGTGGAATGAGGTATTGGCATGAAAGTACTGGGACTTTTTCCCCAGAAATGTCAGGATATTGATAGAGAAAATAATGATGGCACCTCCCAGTCATTTTTTCACCAACATTTTTTCAAAACAGAACCTCCTTAAAATACCGTCTTCCTGTCATTGCCAGAATGTTCATGATCTTCCATGTTCTGCCATGCAAACAGCACACCCTTTTATGTCCTCCCACAAGCTTACCCTTCATCTTTGTTTCCTCCCAGGCCAGCTTGCTGTCTCTTACAGTCATCCCTGGCTTTATTTCTCCTTTTGTGCTGCCCTCTGACATTATCAGCTGATTAGTATTTGCTTCCCCTTCCAAGAAAACTCTGCCTGCTGTACAAGGTTCTCAAGCCACCATGTTCCAAGTTACAGTGTGCTGCTCCAGGTTTCAGGAGTGTCAGCGCAGTCGAAGAGAGCTCTCAGTATCCAATGTGATGAGTCCACACCCATGGGTAGCATAGTCCTTTTCTCCGTGTTTGTGCAAATGCATGGGAGATATATCTGCTGCGTGCCTAACAGGACCATTTATTGCACCGTGATCCCTTAAAAGCCAAGCACAGAACTACTGCAGTCACATATGTGCAGCTGAAAAGAGTAGGATATAAACAATACTACTTTAACCATTAAATAGAAATTAAGGACTAATTACTATTCCTTCTAATACAACTAAATTTTCCCCTCTCTACAATTCAGAACCAGTTCTATTTTAATGCTTCAATCACCTTTTGTACCTTCACAGAGGAAATACAATTAATACATGGCTTATCCCTTGCATAGTGCTATATGTCCACTTCTGCCTTCTGCCTTTTAAGGCCTTCAGCGTACTCTCTGAGACTCTACCTAGCTAAGGGTGGTAGCAGGATGTTAACTTTCTTACTTTTATAACTGGGAGTATATGAGTACATTTTCACACTGCTCTCTGCTCTCTAACATGTGAGTTACTAAAACAAACCAAACCATTTTTCATGCTAATGAAATTCTAAGGGAATTATTTATACATTGACTAGGTGGATCTCTTTAAGCCAATAAAGTTCACTCAAGCCACCCCGTACATTCCCCTTACAAAGAAACACAAGAGACTTGTATTCTGTATTATTATAGTCTATATTATTATATTCTTCCCTGGAAAGAAAAACAAACAGACAAACAAAAAAATTAATCCCTTAAATATTCAATCAGTAAAACCACCAACACCTATTAAAAAAAAATAATATCCAAACCAGATGATGATTCATCCTGCCTAAACCTCACACATGTTCTTGCACCTCAGTTCCCCTTGGCTGCCCCGGGCAGTTCCCCACTTAGGGCTCAAAGTCTCTCTCTGGGGCCATCAGCCATGTGCGTCAGAACCTGGATGGGAACAGCGATGGGATGCTGGGGGATTATATATCTCACCAGTGCAGTAGTAGGTTCTGACCGGTTTAGCTGGAAAGAGCTTTTGCACCCAGTCAGTACGGACAGTCAGGTATTATTCAGCTGAGTGGTATTGTGGAGCCATGGGTGTGGGTTTGTGTTTGTCAGGGGCAGGTGTGAGTTGGCAGTATAGTTACTGAGGGATTATATATAAAACACAGCTCATGCGATCATGCAGAGCATGTTGTCTACACCGCTGGCAGGAGTAGGAGACCTAGGACACTGTGTCATAAACCAAATTACTCTTCTTAGAGAGAGTAAAGAGCAGCCTTGCTTCCACAGATTTCCACTGACGCCAATGACAGATGTCCCCTCACAAATAGTGCACCCTCCTCTACCCAAGGCAAGTGAACATCCTTTCGAGAGAACGAGAAGGTTCAGAAAATCCCTAAGGATTGGGCTATCTGGAAGAAGGCAAAAAATTAACTTGAACCAGAGCTGGTTTTACCAAAAGACTGAAATGCCTCCAGCCTATATCCAGGGAGCTTCCTCAGCATGAGGTTTGCATAGGCTCCTAGAGCAACCTGTCTGCTCGTGCTTCTAGTGCAGCACCACATTCACATGAGCCATGCTGGATCGGCTGCTGCACAGCCATGAGGGCTTCTCCCTCCTGCTCCCCTGCGACACCCGTATGGGCATTTCCTCCAGGACCAGCTTGAGTCTCATATATATTTTTAAAGAGCCAAAGATCATAGGATCTGGAGTACCAAAATTCATACACAGCACTTAATTCTTCAAACATTCAAAGCACTATATAAACATTAGTGAAGCCTCATAAGATGAGGTAGGTAAGCATTATCTCTCCCTCTCAAGGTGTGGTGAAGTGACTTGGCCAAGGCCGTAAGCTGAGTCACTGGCAGAGCAGGGTTTACCATCCACATCTTTTTGAATGATGTCTCCTGGGCTGGCTGGCAAAAGCAGCATGTGTTCAGGCAACACAGGCAGCTTGGCACCACCACCGACCAGCATCCCTGCTGCCACCACGGGGAAGCCTGCTGTTAGGTTACCATAAACCCCATCCTGAGGTGGCAGGGCATGAAGGCCACCTAGCTCACCCAACAAGACAGCTTGGAAGCCTAGGTGAATTAGGTTTAATTCGATTAAGAGAGTAAAATTGAGAGCAAAACTGAAGAAACTCAAACTCAGAGATGGCTGCTCCCTGAATCACAGCTAAAGGTGTGACAATAAGCAAGTGGCACGATTTTTGGGAGTTCAGGACGTCCTCCCTGTAGGCTGCCCAACACCTCTGAAAATCAGGCTCTTCTTCACATTTCACAGTCCTGGTTTCTTAGTTCTGCCTTTCTGAAACCAAGTAGCGTGATCTTCTCGAGGTCAGGAACGTTTGGCAGCAGAAAGGCCTGAAAAGGCATGGCGCTCCCCAAAGCAGGGCTGTGGGGAGAGTGGGGAAGACAGTGCAAATGCAGCCTCCTGCACACCGTGGGTCCCCCCAGACAAACCACACTCAGAGGAGCACAGCCGCAGTGAACGCTTCAGGGGCTGAACAAGGTATGCTGCGTTACCTTCTGGAGGGCAGGGCAGCCCATACCAACGGCGCCAGCCCATGCAGGGATGTCAAGGGGCTTTTGCACGTCGTCTATCTGCAGGCACCCCCCTGCCTCTCCGTGTACACTCTCCGGGGGGGAAGGAGGAGCCCCGCGGTGGGAAGCGGGAGACCCGGCCTCTTCGCCTCAGGCCTGCCCCGCGGCGGGCAAGGGGGGGGAGGCGGTCTCCCTCGCCAGGCGCGACACCATAAGCGCGGAGCCCGGGCCAAGGCAGGCGCTCACGCTGCGGCGACGAAATCCCCGGGAGAACGTGAGGCGCCGGTTTAGGCCCTTTTTGTGTTGTTTTGTTGTTTTGGTTTTTTTTACGGCTGGCAGCCAGGCGATGGGAGCCGGGAGAGTGCCGAGGGCAGGCTGCTCTTGTGAGGAGGGCGCAGGGTGGAGTCTCTTACTCACCTCCCGGAGCCACCTCCAGCTTCGGCGAAACCTGTCGAACAGTTTCCCCCCGGTGACAGGGCGGAGGGCAGAAGGGCGGGCGGGAGGAAACGCGCCGCCTTGGAACAGGTTTGTCCTTTTTTACCTGCTGACGTTTGGCCGCCCCAAATGATGGCTGGAAACAAAACCGCCCCGTCAGTGCGAAGGCAGCCCGGAAAAACTGGTCGTGTCAGGGGCGAGGGCTGCATTCCTGGCTGCCGCGGCAGGGGACGGCTCATCCACCGCGAGGTACCCGCGCGAGTATATAAGGGCCCCGCACGGCGAGCCCCGGCAGAGGGGTGGCTGTGGTTGGTCGCCCGGTCCGGTCTGCCCCGAGCTGGGTCGCTGAGGAGAATAGCTGGGGGTTTTCTTCTGATTTTTTTTCTTTTTCTTTTTTTTTTTTTTTTTTTTGATCCTTTTAGACTTTTTGCTTTCATTATTTATATTTTTCCTTTTAAAGAAAGCTTGTCGCCTTCAAGCTTTCAAAACCCCAGCGCAAGGCCAGGGGGATGCTCGCGGGACGGTGGCCATGAGTAAGTGGCGGCGCTGAGTGAGGAGCGTTGGAGGGCGGCCGGGCTGGCGGGAAGGGCGCTCTCCCCGCTGCGCTGCGGTCGCCAGCCCGCCCGCCAGCCCCGCGTGTTTTGTCTCGTCCCCAGGTCGGCCGTGGTGAAAGGAAGAGCCAAGCTCGGGCCAGAAGCGAGTGGGAAGCGCGTCCCCCGCCCCACTCCGCCACAGACCGCGGCTCCTCAGCCTCCTTGGTGCAGTGGTTCTTAACAGTTCAACAGTTCTCTATCATAATTGTGAAATGTTTAGGACCACTTGACCAGGGAGGCCCCGGCATCGGGCCGGCAGCGGCGGGCGGACGAGCGAGCCCCCTGGCGCCGCCGGAGACCAGAAGCGCCGGCGCTAGAGACGGGCCCGGGCCCCGGTCACAGCGGGGGACCCGCCGGGCCGAGCGCGGGGAAGGGGGCGGCTCCGGGGCCGGCTGGAGCTGCCGGGGCCGGGAGGCGAGGAGGGGGCGGTCGGACCCGTGGTGCCCGCTCACGGGGCGGCACAGGAGTAATGTCTGTGCAAGTACTTAAAGTTACTTCATGTACTGTGGGAACTGAGGAGTTCACTGTCTTAAAAGGAACAGGTAGGATAACTTCTGCTGGCTGTGTTTGCGGCAGGCTGCAACGCTTACTGTGTAACCCACTTATTCTCTCCTTTATTCCTCCCTTATTTTCATATGCACAGATTAAAAAAAAGAAAAAAAAATCAGATTGCCTTTGACTCTCCAGGCTGCATTCTTCAGAGGCTTCCCACCTCTTCTCGTCATATATGCAATATACTCAGTAATAGCATGGGTTTTTTTTTCTTTTGAGTGCCCTTTTATTTAGGACAGTGTAGCCTTTATGCTGTGCTGTTTTATAGCGTATTTTCCATGTATATACCTATTGCAGGCAGTTAAAGGATTATCTGGACTTTTCTTTCCTGCCTTCATCAGAAGGACGTCAGTGGGTGTCTGGTTTTAAGACTCTTGCATTGATGGCCTGGTTTAAAGGCCTGTGGACTTAATCAAGTTGGAGGGACCTTATCTAAAATGCTGTATTTTTTTCAGAATACAGCTGAAGAATTTGGGGTCTTTAAAAAGAGGAGGGGAAAAAATCTGGAAATGGCAATTCTTCAAAAAATTTATTTTTTTGTAGAAGTGCAGCTTTGTAAATGAGAAGTTCTTCCTACTTTGTGCTCATTCTTCTTACCCTAGCTATCAAATGGAACTGGAAAAGTGGTGGGTTTAGCAAACAAGCAAGAAAACAAACTTTAGAACAGGCAACAGACTAATTCATAAAACGGAATTCTACTGCTTTAAATTTGACCAGGGAAACTTAGTGAATCTGCATGTGTATATGTTTTAAACCTTAAAAACCCAACAAGGTGTATATATGTTTGCTTACCATCACTTCTGTGGTATTGTTTTTCTCAAAAGTATGCCATCTGGCATGAACACGTGGTGCATGAGTATATTTGCAGGTAATTCTAGCCTCACTGAAGTCAAGAAGAGTTCTGATGTTGCTTGCTGTCGAGCTGTGATCAGAAGAGCTTCCAGGAGAAATATTTGAAGAGTAGGCAAGCCTGATATGTAAAAATGATTCTTGGAGACAGCCTAGGAAAAGCATGCTTTTTACCTACTGTTGTAACTCAGAACAAGTTAGGCAAGGTTAATTACAGCATAATAGGGTTTAATTTAACTGGGAATGAGGGTATGGTGGCTGCTAGCAGTGTTTCTCAAACTGCAAGGCTGGCCTCCTTAGGCAAGCTTACACAAGCCCAAGGCAAATGAAAAAACACACTTTGTCTGGGACTTGGCAAAGGTAGAACCCCCACATCTAGTAATGATGATTCCTCATTTGCCAAGGCAAAAATTGAAATGCTCTCCCAAGGTTAAGATTAACAACCTGTCCCACTTAAGGGTCTGATGATTCAATACCATTCTGTCTGGGTTCTAATACAGGGCACTCATTATCGCAGTCTGAGCACCTCCCAAATATTTAAAAAGAAATAACAGTAGTGTTCTGCACAGAGAGTTCTCATTAATTTTGGTGGGTGTTGTGAATGTTTAAACAGAGCAGAGCCCTGAAGAGTTGAAAAACTTGCAAAACACGCTGTTAGATCTGCAGCTGGCTTGAATCGGCACAACCCTGCTGACTTGCGTGGAGTTACAATGATTTACACCAGCTGGGATTTGACCCGGTGTTCTCTCTTGCCCCATCTCCAGTTGATTAGCCTGATCCTTTCTGGCTGCAGCGAAGCCATCCATTGGCATCAGTGGGAACATGAACTGTATGAGGTAGGGTTTCCTATTTCCAGGGAATCCTTTTTGCTCATCTTAGTGCAGCTCAAGATAATGTAAGTGTTGTCTTTTTTTTTTCTTTCCCCATGTTTGAGTGCAGTATACCCTGAAAAAGTTTGAAAAAAACCTGTCTGATAGGGGTAAGAAAGGAATTCTGTTTGAGGAATAGCGTCAGTCATTCTGGAAGAGCAAACCTGCAGGGGAGTTCTGCTTACACAAATACAAGACCTTGATGTTTTTGTACTGGGTTGGCCATGTCAAGACAAACCTCTACCAATTACTTGTAGAAACTGATGCTTCTTTATAATCCATGGCTGAAACCGGGGAGTGTCACTATGTTACTGGAAGGACTCTTTTATGTGTGTTCTATTCTGTGACGTTTTAAAGGTATGGAATCAGGTTGACTTCTAACCGTTGTTTTTCCTCTCTCGGACTGGGTGAACCCCTGATGACAGACTTGTAGTTTTCATAAGCTGGCAGTAAGCCACGTGGATGAACAAACAAACAAACAAAAGTCCCCAACAAATACACAGTGAAAACCTCTGGGCAAACAGCCCTTCCTTGTGATATTGTCTAAGTTAAGCAAAAGCCTGAGGGAAAGAAGGGAGGAGGCTCTACTGCCAAACTTGGTAAAACATTGCCCCGCTGTTGCAGAGCTGTCTTTAGCTCTTCCTATTAACGTCTCGCATAATATTTCAGTTTCCTATCACTGGAATCTTGGCCTTTGAATAATAACATTTTATTTATTTTTTTTAACTCCCTTTTAAAATAAATAGCAAAGTTGTTGTGGCCAGACTGAAAGCACAGGTAGATTAAACCTTCTGGTTCTGGACTAACCCCTGGGCTAAGAAGGTGTTTCTCATTGTCTGCTCTGCCCGAGAATGGGAAGTCGGAACACATTCCTCCCTCCCCGCCCTTTTCTGTAGGCTGCTTAATGCTTTGGCAGCATCTCCTTGTTTCAGTATGCACATGAGTATGTTGTATGGGATGCTTGATTGGTCAGAGATTTGGGTGGCAACAGCTAGTAAAGTATGCATTCAAATCAAATTCATGTTTGAATTAAGAAAGATGTGTTTTGGGTTGCTCTTCATCATCCGCTGAATAATGCTCCTCTGCATAAGAGCAGTCTAGGTGTTGGTGCTTCTTAGCTATTGAGTAATGCTGACATCATACTTAGGTTCTTGAACAAAAAGTAGTTGCATCTCTAGAAGCCTTTACAAATATCGGTAAAAAGCTGTTTTATAAAAAGTTAATAAAAAGAAAACTGTAGTTCTAGACATCAGTAGTCACCATTCACAGAAGATTGATGCTTAACTTCTGGCTGGTACTTGCAGTGTTGTTCACACAATAACTTGCCTGCCAAGAGACCAGACATCCACCACTTCCAAGCGTCAGAAATTCTTAGGCCTGATCTGAGCATTTGCTTTATTGACCTAGGGAGGAGAAGAGGCTCACCCACTGCTGGCAGCTTCCAATCCTATAGACATGAATTAATGGCCATACTTTCAGCCCATGTAAATTAGCGTATGGTCTTCCATTTCTGTGTAGGTATACCAGTTTATCCCAATCTAGGTGCGGGGCTTGAAAGTATTTCTCCCTGGAAGTGATTCTGTGCTCAAAACTGACGATGGAGAATGCAGGTAATTTTAAAAAAATATATTTTCCAAATACAGTTAATTGTCAATAGTAACAGTAGCGGCATCCCCATAAGATAAATGGGGTGACAAAGTCCATGCTTAATAACACTAAAGGCATGATTTTTTTGCTAGCTTATTTGTTTCTGGTTCCTTTATTTGACAAAAATGTATCTGACAACCTATGACTTTAGAATTTGCACAACTTTCATTTTCAAGTTGTTCATAGTATCCACCAATTTATACTGGTAGCCAATGAGTGCTGGTGATCGTCTCATTAACTAGTTTTTGTTCTATCTCTGTCTCATACAGAGATCAGTGGTTTACATCTTGGTTTAGTTTACATGGCTTCGTGTCATGTTCTTGAGACAGACTCATCTCTCAGGTAATGTGTTTTACTGGTATCTGGGAATACCAGTAAAAGTAATGCGTTTTGAAAACACCAATTTCTACAAGTATGTCCGGGAAATTTGTAGTATCTACTCTTTGAGATTGTTTCTTTCTCTTTTTTGTGGCAAATTTGGGTCCCAGGCGTTGGGAGATGTTAGTAGTATTTGAAGCTGGAGTAGTGTTCTGCCAGTTTGCCTTTTATTGGACACCTGGATATGATTCACTTGAAAACATGTAAAAAAAAATATAGTTTCCTGAACTAACTATGGTTGGTGCAGACAAATGGCCGTTCTCCAGTGTGATACGTCTCATCATCTTGAACTGGATGGCTGAAATAAGTGAGACTCATTCTACTCTACAAGTACCTGTTTCTCTTAGCTTGCTAGAAAGTGGGGCAGCATCACTAAATCAGCCACAAGACTTACACATTGTGGAGTATGGTTTCTTGAGTCCCCTTGTGAGTCCCTGCAGTTTCAGACAATACAATCCCTCTAGTTGTACATAGCTGCTCTGCTCCATTGGTTATATCCATGTTGTTCCTCAGCTGCTAAGTTTATGTGAATCACCTTTTTTCTTGCTTCCTGGAGTGCAGCGGGAAGCAATTTTTAGAATAACGGGCACTAAAATTAGAAATAATTCAGTGACACTTTTATAGTAGCTGCACGCAGGAGTACTTGTTCTGTAGTAGTTTAACCTTCATAGTATCATAAAACAGCTGTAGGGCTGCTTCTGGTGTCAAGATGAAATAAATTTATAATAATGTTTAGTTACCACATTTCATGAGTCTTACAGAGAGCTATTTTTGCCAGTAGCTTTTTTCGTGACTCCATAAGAAATCAAGACTGGAAGAACTGGCTTCAAACCAAAAGCCCCAACTGATTTTTTTGGGTGTGGGGCTTTGTTTGGTTATTTTTTGACGGGAACATTGTGCGTTGTTGATCTGGATTAATACCCAAAGTGCAATATATTGACCCTTTTTCCATTGCAGGCAGTTTTAATCTGTTCCAGCAAATGGAGGAGGAGGGGCGCTCTGGGTCTTGCATCATAGCCAACCTTATGAACCTGGTTGGTGTTGCTGGTTCATTAATTGCTCTGGTATTTTAATGCCGAGTACCTTTTTTGCTGGTTTTGTGCCTTGCTAGCTTGTTTTGTTTGATGCTTTTTGCTCCAAAGGCTCCAGCTCCAGGATTCGTGTGATTTAAGGATAGCTGAGAATCTTTAAGACGGTTTCTAGCTCTCATTGTGGCAGAAGGGTTTGAAATAGTAATCTGATGACACAGAAATGACCAGAAACTGGTAAACAAATGGAATCAAAGCCATTTTTACTCATGATTTTTGTTGTAGGTGGGGATTCATTATGTCCTCTCCTTTTTTTTCTTCATTTTCTTAGTGCTTGGAATTGGCAATATTGCATTTTAGTAAGCCTCTAAAGATGTTCTCTATTAATAGTATGATATCCAGACAGAAAGCTAAATATTTTCTCTTTCACATGGGCATAAACCCAGGAAAACACCAGTTATTTGTGTACACTGATGGAACAGAATAAACAATCAGAAGATACTAAAACTGCTACAATGATCTGTGCATTTGTCATTTCAGGTAAAAACAGCGATTCCTAATCCCAAATGCTGTCTGGCCCAACCTGTGTTTTGCTGATCTTATTACCATCAGAAGGTTTGTGAAGCTCAGCTGGTGCATAGAAAAATTTCTTTTGGTGGGCTGTTAAGAAGGGCCTAAATTCTTGGCAGCAAGAGATATGGAAAGAGCTTCCCTTGATGCCTTTATTGTCTGGGGCACAGAATTCGTAATCACCTAGCTCCAGGCAATGAGGATCTGGAGAATGAAGAGGCTCTTTGCATCATAGCCTTTCTCTTTGCAGTGTCTTGAGCTTCCTCCTGAATCTTTCCTTTCAGAATAAGCAGCTTCCTGTGGTGCATGCTGACATTTGTGGATCATGTTCCTGGGCACCTTAATCTCTCCCACGGATGGATGGGATCTAAAAGGTGATTAAGAATTAGAAGGAGAAAGTCTGAGAGAATTTTTGTTCAGACTTGATCCTTCCACTCTCACTGCAGCTTGTATGTAAACTTGCCTCATCAGGCCATGCTTGCCCTTCCACATTCACAGCTTGATGTGGATTCAGCTGAGCTGTGTAGGTTTCTTTGGGAACCACTGCTGGCTTCATACCTCAGCAGCACATTGTCAAATACTCAAGACCAAAGTGGTGGCATCCCAGGCTCCCTCTAACCAGATTCAGATGTAAAATTGTAAAAGGCAGTTGTGATCATGTCAAATTAAAGAACAGTGTTTTATTGTTTTCATAGACCCAGAGTTTGTAAGGCCAGAAGAGGGTGTTCACATGACACTAATTTTAGATGGCATGTGTGAGAGTCTTGTCTTCCCAGATATCTCCAAAGGGAGGACAGGACTATAGTGAGACTCCTGTACAGAATCCCCTTTGCTATAGAAGGAGTGTAGAAGACCAGCTTAAATCAAATTTGTGTCAGGAAGCAGTGTGAATGCCTTCCATTGGGATAAGTTAGTTCCCTCTCTTGCATAACACTACTAGTAGGATGTCCTTGGAATATTTATGGTTTGGAGTGGAACACATCTTTTACAAAGACATGTGGTCCAATTGAAAGAATGAGGCAATTTCCAGACTCTCTAAAATAAACAGGAGATTCATCACATATAATAATGTTGTTCATGTCTTCCCTCCCTGTTTTTCTTTCCCTAGTAAATACAAACATATTTTTCCTGGCTCTTCTTATGCATTCCATTTTGTAATAAGGGTTTAAAGAAAAAACCAGAGTGACCACACTACTTCAAAAACAAGCACTGGATTTTTATGATTGTGCAGACTGTGTATTAAACATTTAATATCCTAGCAGAGGCCAGCATCTTGCAAATAAATGCCTTTCTAGCCCCCAAACCCAAACTGAGCTCCAAAATCCATATTTAGACTTAACTGTAAGTGGTCTAGATACTGTACCTGTAGTGGTGTAAGATACTGCATCTTTCAGCCTGTTGGCATCCAGGAGCATGGGCATTGCCAGTATTCACTTGCTGCCCAAAACTTATCTGGGCTGGTGTCAGTCTGAACCCATACAGCTATGACTTCAGATGCTATTTAGTAATACTGTAGTGATCAGGGAACATTGTTTCTATCACAGAAGTTTCAGCCAATGGATATGGCTCCATGAAGCTACAAATTATTACTACTTATTATGTATTGATGAATAAAACCAAATACAGAATGTGTTTGCATAGATCTGTAGAGAAAGATCTCAGAATGTGTTTGCATAGATCTCATAGAGAGCTAACCTGGCTTCAGGTGGCTTCCTACTGAGAGCAAGTATCAATAATCTTCCATGTACCATGAATTCCAGAAAGAGCATAGATTAAGTTCTAGTTCACTTTTTGTATAATGTCTTTTGAGAAGATTTCTGATTGTAATAGTAATAATAAACAAGTTGTTGCTCATCTTCCCTTAAAAGCTGACTTTTCAGCAGGGCTAAGTATTAGCCCAAGAGACATCCTTTACTGCTGGTGGCAACTGCGCTGTCCTGGAACAGAAGATGATTTCAGAGGCATGAGAAACAACCTGTGAGACCTGTGTACCTATAACTGTTTTGCCACATTTAGCTATACCAGCATTAATTTAAGGCAGTTAAGAAAAAGAAAATATTATAAGCTGACATAATTGTAATGGTGAACCATCCACTCCTGTGCTGCTCCTCCTCCTGTGTGAGTGGTTAGTTAAAAAAAAGGCAAAGGGCCATTTGTTTGGTGACAGCATGTCCTAGGTCACCCTATGTGTCCAAGCTCTAAAGGACTGTTGAAGTCCCGGTGGTGTAAGCCTGGTGGCTTAGCTCCTCGATTTAGGTGCTTTTTAGTCATGACTTTTGAGTCACTGGTGTTGACAAAATGGAAACTATCATCTTTGCAAGGGTAAGTTCAAACAGTGTATCTGAAGACTTTGCTGCTGCTGTCACCCTTCCTATAGCTGAGTAGTTGGGAGTTGGCACTGAGTATGTGCAGCCTTTTATAAACTGGGGTTATTCCTGACTGTGTCCTGGAAACTTAGCAAGATCTATTAAGGAGCTGAAAATAATAGGCTATGATAGGGCCAGAAGAGCTGTCATGTTGCTAGAGGAGCTGGGACCTCTTGCTGTTCACGGATAGATGGTGGATCGGCAGTGGATGGATTGATTGATGGATGGTATATCTTGCTGCAGGTCAGCATGTGGCAGTGGCCTAGGAAAGCAACCCACCAATGTGTTCATTGTGCTGTACTAAGGTCATGTTTCTGGGTGGGTTTGATAACAGAGGTGATTTGAAATGAAGGCAAGAAGGGGATGCGTGCCTTGGTGGGGGAAGGAGAAGGATTAGGATGATTGTGTTAGGAAAAGGGTAGAAAGAAGTGTGTCTTAGGTATTATTGGGGTCTTTTTCAATGGAGTTTTAACCCCTTATCTATCAGTGGGGTGTCTGCCTCTATGGGGGATTGCTACTTTTTCTGGCCTTTTCTTAGCCTTTTGCCATCTATTTTCCCGCTCTTTTCCCTCTTGTTTCTTTTCATCTTCATCATCATCTTCCTGACTGCATTTCCAAAATCCTGTTTTGTTCTGACCTGTTCCTCCAGTCCCACCTGCCAGAAGGATAATCAGAGGAGAAAGTAACCTTTGTTGCTCAAAGTTGTTGCTAGGTTTTTTAGGTAAGTCCCTGTTAAGGTTTAGATAGCAGAATCAGGGAGCTGCCTCTCCCAGTTATTGTTTTAGTTTTCTGAAGATGTTTCTGAATTCTTTCCTCCCCACTGGAAACAAACTTTTCCTTTGTTTGAATGATCAATTTGCATCTGGTGTGTGATGGAATGTTTTGGCTTGATGTGTTCAGCAGAGCTGGGTGAAGGCTTCTCAGCCGTGCAGGCAAAGCAGCTCTATAAATACATTGCTCTGTAAATAAGGACATACACAAGGTGTCTTCTGCAATTAGGAGGAAAAAATACAGGGGGAGTGATTTTGGCTTGGTGTCCCTACTGTTGTGGGGAAGATCTGCCTCTCTGAAAGCACCAGAGAGATCTTCCCTTTTTCCACATCAGGGTCCATAGCTTCCTGCCTGGCTTTCTAGAGGTTTGGAAAAGGGAATAGTGGCATTGGAGTGTATGGTCATTCTGCCATGTCTGGTTGCTGGTGCTCTAGACAGCTGCTTGCTTTGCCACTAGCTGGAGGTGCTCTTGCTCTTCATTTCCTTCACGATGTTGAACCATGCTGGTTCAGGATGGCCCAGGAATACAAATGCAGGAGCACTGGTAAGCCCATAGGAGCTTCATGTATAAATGAAGTGTTTGTAGCCTGAGAATGTCTGTGTCTGAGTGGGTAGAGAGGGAGTGATTTTCCAGTTTAGTGAAGCATTTGTAGTTTTAAGTGTCATATTATGCAAGAACCTGTCATCACTCTTTGTGTCATAGGCTCTCCAGCAATGTTTTCCATGTGCCAGACTGATGCTCTCACACCCCCTTTCTTCCTTGTTTCACAAAAAACTGCATTAATTCTCCTTTGCCTTCTCAGGCTTTCAGCACCCTGACACTAGTTCAGGTCTTCTTCCTTTCTATCCTAGGACTGAGAATAAACAATATACAACCAAACTTTGGTACAGAAGTCAAATAACTCGAAAAATATGGTTTTTTGAAGAAGTCCAGCAGATGAATAGGTTGGTCTAGCAATTTGATTTTAAAACTGCCTTTATAAAGCACCCTCATGCAGGATGGAGAGGAAGAAAAAGGATAGAAAGAAAGAACCATTGATGGTTCACTGATCCATTTATGTATGTGTTGCGGTATGTGGCTTCTTGGGACTTTTTCCGATGTGCAAAAGGCATGGCTGAATTCCAGCCGTTGCCACGCGGGTGTTCGCTGGCCCATTCGACTTCCCTCCTTCTTGTCAGCTCTCTTGCCATCGGCGCGGCAACCCACTCACCGCCCGGTCCCGGCTCCGCCGGGGAAGGGGCAGGGCGGGGGCCCTGCTCCCCGGGCGGTTCCTGGCGAAGCAGTGCCATCTGCCGAGAGAGAGAAGCATAGACCGGGGACGACTGCGCTACGCTTGCGCCCCGCGCCGCTGTGGGGTGGCCGCTGCTGCTGCTCAAAGACTGATAATTGCTCCTTGTCCTGTGTATACCTGAGGTTTGGTATTCCAGCTCAGTTTTCAGCATTACCAGTATTTTTAAATCAAAAAGTTCCAGCCTTTTGCTGTGAGTCACATCTGCTACGAGGAGCCACTCAGCTGATGACAACTAATCATCTGCCCTGTTCTTTGTCTCACTGACAAAGCAGCCCCATGTTAGTTGAGATACACAATTTTCTCTTTGCAATCAGATATATTTTTAAAATTGAATTTAGAGAATGGAATCTTTCTGCTTGGTTAAAGGATTGATGGTGCTCAGTGTGGGCCAGGGCAGTAAGAAAACAGCAATCAGGATCCAATGTGGTGAAGGAAATAAGGCAGCAACTTCTCCAGTAGGGCGAGTGTTGCATGAGCTGAGAGGGGATACAAGAAGAGGCCCCACTGAGATCTCGGGAATATGTTTTCTGACTTTGTTCCTTACAATGTAATCTTCACTCTGTAGTGGGGGTTGAGAAGAGTAGGCTGTATTTCCAGGGCCATGCTTGATAATGTTCTCAAGTCGCAAAAGCTGTAAATCATAGATTCACAGAATAGTTTGGGTTGGAAGTGCTCTTAAAGATCATTCAGTTCCACACCCCCTGCCATGGGCAGGGACACTTTTCAGTAAACCAGGTTGCTCAAAGCCCCATCCGATCTGGCCTTGAGCAATTTCAGGGATGGGGCATCCACAATGCTTCTGTGGTGTGTGGCCAGCAAAGATGATTCTTTCTGCTGCAGCTTCCTGGGTATTTCCATTTTTGTTGTGATGCTGTTTTCATTGTGACGAAAATACTGTTATGTAGAACGTGATGCTTTTTTTTTAAATTACCTATTTGTCACAAGGCAGAGTGTCCCTGGGCTCAACTTCGTGTGCTCCAAACTGGGGAGACAGGGGGGTGCCTGATGAGGGCTGGAAGCCAGGGGCTGGTCTGCTCCCTCTCTCCTTGCCCTCCGCTTCACACGAAGCCTCCCCTGTGTCCCGTTTACTGCGCAGGGCTCTCACAGCCCCACCAGCGAGGAGGAGGACGCCCGGTTAATCCTTGTTTGCGCCCCACAGCGGAGTGAGGATCTGCCCGCGGGCAGCGGTGGGCATCGAGGGGCTCCTACCTCGTTTAAGGCACGAGTGACTTTAATCGTTTCTCACTCTGTCTGTGTGGGCTTGGTAACACAAACCTGTCACGGAAGAGAGCAGAACAGTGTCCAGAGCACTTGCTCCTGTGGCAATATCTGTCACCACCCATTCCTTGCAGACTGTGGGATCCCTCTGCCAAAAACACAGCCCAAGCTGATACCGCAAGCTCTTTTGTTTTTAACATCACACACACCCGCTGAGGCGGAGCGGTCCGGGGCATCTTTCTCCTGAGTTCTGTTTCTCCGCAGGAGGACGGGGACGGGCGGCTGCGACAGAGCTGGAGCGGCGCCGCTGTCCGCGGTGCTGAACCGCCGCTCCCGCCGCCCAGTGAGGCGCTCCGGCCCAGGGAGGCGCTGCTGGGTCGCTGACCCCAGCAGCACGGAAAGAGGCTTTCCGTCTCCCCCCACGCCCTGCGCAGCCTTGCGAGGGAATCTCCGGATGCGTGTCCTCGCATCGAGGGAAAAGGTGGTTCTAGACAGGTGGGCAGAGAAAGGAATCTTCACTCCCACTACCTCCTGAAAAAACATCCAACCAAACGTTAACAAGGAGGCAGGGTTTGCGGTTTGTTTTTTCCACTCCTCCTGTGGGCTGCTGCTACATCTCGGCAGAGTTCACTGAAATGGTCTTAGAACCACAGATCTATACTGCAAGCAGGACACTAATGTATTCGGGTAGGCTGTTTCACAGAGGAGATGGTAGCTAGGGCTGAGCATAAGAAGCTCCTAGGGAAGTGACCGAGGGTTAAACTGGTGTGATTGGGGTGACACGAAATTAAACGGGAGACCATGGACTGCATACTGTCTCTCTTTATGACTTGCAAATTAGAATGGAAATTAAAAAGCTTAAACACAGAGATCCCCACGCCTCCCAGACACGCACAACTGAGCAAAAGATTGTCTGCAACTGTCTTTCATTAAGTGGTGTCAGGCTTTCCTTCCCCTGACCTTCACCAGTTGTTTGCGGGAGGGCTTTTGATCTCCTCTTGGAGAGAAGGGTCACAGAGAGGCAGGGGACCAAGCCAGAGCAGGCCCGAGATCAGCTCTAGGCTGCCAAGGCCAGGCAGTGACAGAAGATTCCTTGCATCCAGCCCTCCCCTACAAGGCAGGTCATGACCTGGGGATTACTTAAGCTTCTGCTTTGCTCCAGATTGAGAGCCACCTGAATTGCCCCAAGCACAGGTGGGACATGGTCTTTGCATTACAGGTAGTGCTGTTACTGTGATGGGAACTGAACAAGGATCCTGCAGGCTGGGCTGGACCCCGCAGGACCACAGATGTGGCAAGGAAGCACCAGTAACGTGAGAGCCCCAGTGTCCTGTGAAAGAGGCATCCGAGCACAGAGCTGGGAGGAGAGCTGCCTGGAAGCAGGACTGGGTCGGCCAGACTAGCTCACCCTGGGGGCAGAGAGGAAATCTGCCTCGGGGGAGTGAGGTGGGGGTGTGTGAATTTGGCCACTCTTTTCTATGTGTCCTCCCAGCCGTTCTGGTGCAGGTGCATCCCGCCGGCTTCTTCCCTCTTGCAGCCCTTAGGCTGCAGTGGGCAACCGGGTGAGGGCCGGGGGCTCCTCTGGGGCCCCTCCGGATCCCGAGGGTGTCCCAGGCAGTAGGCCCGGCCCTGCAGCTTCACCCGGGCACCCCCGGATTTCTGGGGTGGCACCATCCCCATCTGATTGTGAATATGAGCGGGGGCAGAGGCTGTGTTTGCTCTTCGCACCGGTTTCACCGATACGATCGTTATTTTCTGCACCGTCTGGAAGGGCTGAAGTTTCCCTTGATGGTCTCAACTGCCCGCCCCGCAAATCAATTAAACCCAGTGCCGGCAACCACCCCCGATGAAGATAAAGGAGAGGCCACATGGCAAACAAACAAACAACCCAACCCCAAACAAACAGGCGCCCCCGCCACTCCCAGCCCCCCTCCGCGCCCCTCTCTCCCCCTTCTCCACGGTGGGGAGCGCCCGGGAACGCCCCGAAACCTGCAGCACCCCGCGGGAAAACCGGCTTCTCTTCACTCCCCGGGGGAGCGGCTCCGGACACCCCCGGACTCCCCCCGCCTGCTTCCCACCGCCGCTGCCCCGCGTCCCCCGGGGCTCCCTGGGCGGGATGAGGCCGGCGGGAGCCGCCTCCCGAACGGCGGGGCAGGGTGGCTCCGCGGGGTCGGCCCCGGGGCTTTCCAGTCTCCCCTCCGAGGTTCGGGCTCTGCTTGGGATGCCCTCGGGGCTGGCTTTGAAACGGGACGTGCCCGCCTTCCCTGGCCGCGCTCCCAGCCCACTCCACCATCTATCTCTTTAAAGAACCACTAATTTATCGTGTTTTCCTAATTACGTTTTATTTAGCTATTCATGAGCGACTCGGTGTTCTAGTGACTAGGGCTATTCCTGCTCTGCTTTCCTTTCTCCCCCTCCCCCTCTTCCCTCCCTTTGATGTCCTTTTGCATATTATACAAACAAGATCAAAAGCTACTTTTACCACCTCCGCCCACCTCATACAGTATTTGTTAGGGGAGAAAGCGTGCTTCGGGTCAAACCACTGCCTGTTAAAGAGAGAGCTGCTACCCAGTTGAAACTGGGGAGTGGGTGCACGACAACAAGTACACGAACTTTTAAAGTGAGCCCTATTACCACGTTAAAGGTCTGATCGTGTCAGGGATAATACCGAAGGAAAATGTTATGTCGGACAAAATGCTTATATTTTCCTGCAGTATTAATGAGAAGCTTGCCCCGGGCTATTTCCCCATCTCAGAGGGCAGCAGATGCAGGAAGTCCTTGGGGAGCAGATCTTTGAAATTTCATCAGCATTCATGGGTGACCTAGCCTTTTCAAGCACAATGATAGACATGATAAATCATCTTTACAACGAATTCTAATTATCCTTTATGTGGCTGGGTTGCCTCTTGAAAAGCAGAAGTCTAACAGTTTTCCATATTGCTTCCAGATTTCTGCAAGGGTGTTAAAAGTCTTGTGGCGTCCTCCTTCCCCCGTGTGGAGCACATTGCGTGGCGTTAGCCCTAAACCTGTGAGTGTGCAGGATTCAAACTACTCTATTAAGTTACACGCTTGCCTGTATTGAACTAAATTTAATTTTTTTTCCTCTCTTACCCAATGAAATTATGTGGTGCAGTGTAAGATAGGATTAGAAGTATATCATTATAGCAATTAATACTATAATGCCTCCATGATTAGTGTGCTACATTGAATTTCATGGATTTTTGCTCACTGTTGCCTAGATTTCCCTTGGGTCCTCTAGCCCAAACCATTGTATTCTTAGTAAATTAAATGTGAAATCACAGCAATATATCTAATAAATCCACTATCACCTGTATGGTGCATTAATAAAGGAGTCCACTGCAACCTGTATGGCATCACCTTGCAGCTCGGGAGGCACACACTGAAAGTTCCTTTCCTCCAAGGAGATGGAAGCTGCCTGCTGTGTCCCTGCTTTCTTGCCCAACTTTTTCCCTGCTTGCAGAGCAGGCCCAGGGAAGCAGGACTGTGGGAGCCCAGCACCATTCACCCCAATGCAGAGCATGGAGGGGATGGATGTAGGCTTTTGGCTCACAGCAAGAACGTCTTGCTCTGTGGTTATTTGTGGAACGGAATGCATTGCAATGCAGCAACCCTCCTCCCCTGCTTGGGGACTTGGATTAAATCCCCTGTCCCTTACTGGTTCCCCCACCTAGGGAGGTTCAAGCCTTCCCCAGCTCCTCTCGGTAAGTAGCAGGGAGTCTTTAAAGAGGAGCCTGTTTGAAGTGGCCCTGATGGAAATTGGGTTATTTCAGAGGTACAGTAATGGCTGTCTGGTTATCTGCAGCCAGGGCTCTGTGGCAGGGAGATAAGATATTTATTAAGACACCCGTTTTAATGCTTGGGGATCAGTTTCCGAGGGCCCAAGAAAAATGGACTTTATCTAGTCCATAATTATGTACAGTCCCTATGTTGATGTCTTACTTTAGCTTAGACACCATGAGTAAAAGGTAATAACTTTCCCCTCAGCTCGTTTATCGGCAAGACACCTGAGAGCAGTGTGATAGGAGATATTTCCTTTAATAGGGGTGACTGAAAAGAGACTCTCCAGGATTAGGAGTGAGGTTGGGATTGTACAGGGACCCTTTGCTCTGTGCCTGACATTCTTGGATATTTTAGACCCAGATCTTCCCAAGGTCCTTGCCGAGAGCCATGGAAGAGGGGCAAACTGTGGTGGGAAAGGGAGATGTGGTAGGCTGGAGGTGGCCTGGGAGCTGGAATGAGCCAGGCTCTCCTTGGGGCCAGACCAGCACGGTGTGAGTGCTTAAACTTGGGTTGGGCTGAAGATATGGGGGATGGGGACAGTGTTCTCAGGCCTCCTCCAAACTGGGAAACACGCTACCCTGGCCTGGCAGTGTTTGTCTCTGCTCCTTGATGTTTCCAAGCCTCTTTCCCCAATGCATGGGAAATGACATTTCATGCTTTGGGCTCTGGTGACAGGCACTGTTCTATCTCATGCTGAGCATGTGGATGAGAGCCTGTGTGGGACGCTTTACCTGGACAGCTGAAGTCCACAACATCATTTTGCTTGAATTGTTTTTCCTTCTGCCCTCCTCTTCACCCTCTTCTTCCCACTTAGTAAAGTGGCACCTTCCAAGCACAGGGATCTTCTGGCACAGGGTAATGTCCTACTTGTGCAGGGGAGGGTGCTGGAAGACTTCACATGCACAGTGGTGCACAGAGAGACAGGTTACTGGGATGGGCCTTGGATGAGTGACAGGATGAGTCCCTGCATACTCCACTCCCAGGTAGGTTCAGGGACCAGCTCACATATTGGCACATCTCTGGACTGAGATGTCTACATCAGGAAGGGATGCAGTAAGGAGTCAAACAAATCCTTACACCTTTGGTGTAAGTATCTCACCATTCCCATCCCTCTTTCCTCCCTCCAGCAACCCTCTTGTGCCTGCCTGTGACACCTGTATTCCACCTCCATCATACAGAGCCACTTATTAATGCACCTCTGTCTTCTAACACATAGGCCCATCATCAGCTGGAAACCCAGGTGACCTGGTAAATTCAGAATAAAGATAAGCTATGGTGTCCTTTTGTGGCCACAGAGACTTAAGACCTTCTCTTCCCCTTCCTCTTCCTTTCCCTTCCCCTTTCTCTTCCCTTTCCTCTTCCCTTCCCCCTTCCCCCTTCTCTTCCCTTTCCTGTTCCCCTTTCCCTACCGCTTCCCACGTCACTCCTTCCCCGTCACTCCTTCTCTCCCCCGCCTCGCAGCTCGCCCGACGTGCCGATCGCTGCCGGGCAGCGGGGCAGGACCTCGGCCCCGCCCGGGGCGCGGTTGCCGAGGGAAGAGCGGGACAGGCTGCGGCGTCGCCTCCCGTATCCACCCCCGCCACAGCAGCGCCCGGTGCTGGCCGGGGCAGCGGGTGCGGAGCCCGCTGGCTGTCGCGCTGCCCCGTGGAGCCCAGTTAAACCTATTGTTCAACTCCCTTCCACGGCGGGCGTTACCAAGCGAGACAACGCTTTTGTCGGAGGGGCGAAGTATTTGTTTAGCGGGAAAGTGCCCGGGAGGGAATTAGCGCTCTGCCCAGAGTCCCCAGGGAGCCCGATTCATCCCCCCCGCCCCGAATGGACGAGCTCTGCGCCGGCCCCCAGGCTGGGACACGCGTGGGGACACGCAGTGCCGCCGAGGCGAAGGGGGGGGGGGCAAGGGGGGCTGCCTCTCCCTGGGGCCTCATCAGGGACCTGCTCCTAGGCCCCCCCGAGGAGGAGGAACTCGCTCCTTCGCTGCCGCCCTCATCCACCGCAAATAAAATTAAGCAGAGGGGAAAAAAGAAGGGGAAGCTTTTCAGTGGAGTGAAAAGCCGGATCCCTTCCGGAAAGTGGTTCACTTTTGTTCCCTCAAGCTTTGTGGTTTTATTGTTTTGTTTGTTTGGTTTTTTAGATTTTCTTCCCTTTTTTTCTTGTTTCTTTCCTGTTCTTTTTCCTTCCTTCCCCCTTCCACCCTTATTCTCTTTGTGCGTGTCTTTTCCCCCTCCTAAACTGACTTCACTGGCAGCTTTTCCTTCCTTGTGCTCACCCCGGAGGAGGAGGAGAAGGAGGAGGAAAGAAAAACCCCACCAACCCAGCCACTAAACCCACCCAGCAGTGGATGCGGGGAGGCAGGAGGTTCCCGGGGCGGGCTCCTGGCCAGCAGGCGGTGGGAGCCCCCTCGCTCGGCGAGCTGATGGCCGGCGGCGGGGTAGTAGGGCGCTGCCAGCCCCGCGCGCCCAGCGCACCGGCGGCCCCGGCCGCGGCGCCGGGTGAGCGCTGAGCGGGGCCCGCACCGCGCCCGCTCGTCAGGCAAGGTGCGCTGGAGGGGGGATAAAACGGGAGGGATAGCGGCGGGGAGAGGCGGAGAGAGGCGGGAGGCTGGTGGGTCTGCCCGGCTGCTGGCTACCTCACCCCGGCAGCGCGCATCCCCGTGCGTGACGGAGTAAGTCACCCGCGTCTGGCTTCTTTCCTTTTTTTTTTTCTTCTTTTCTAAGGGGTGGGAGGTGTTTGCTATTTTATTCTTATTTTCTTTCTTTTTTTTTTTCTTTTCTTTTTTCTTCTCCCCCCTCCCCCCGCTTGTGTATACAAATACATCGCCTCCGCTCAGGGAGCCGGATATTTCCAACCCCAAACTATGGCTTTTCAAAAATCGCCCGATGCCTCCAACGCCACGAGGAAAAACCCCAGCCTCCTGGAGATAGGAGCCTTGTGCTTGGACTCGGAGATCATCTTCGGCTTCACCAGCCACCTCCTGCGGCGGAAAGCCAAGGTAACGGGACCTTGCCCAGCCCCGGGGCGCTGGGGATCGGGAGGGGGCCGGGGGGGCCGGCTGCCTGCCCCGCCCCGAGCCGGCTCACGGGAAGGGGGTGTCCAACTTGGCGGTGCGAAGTTGGCGGCGGCCGTACCGGGGCGGGTTTCAGCACCACGAACAGTCCTGGCGGCTCCGCGGAGCGGCGCGGCGCGGGGGGACCGCGCTGCAGGCACGCTCCTGGGGCTCCTCCGTGCACGGCGGCGCCCTGCGTGCCCACGGCATCGGGCGGGGCTTGGGGGCACCGTGTGCCGCTGTTTCCAGGAGGGTTTTGGTTTACTTAATAAGAAAAGGAGGAGGTTCAGGCGCGCAGCGCGGCTCACCCCCAGCGCCGGCTGGGGAGCACAGCCCCTCGCCCCCCGCCCCATCCAGCCTGACGGGGGGCCGCAGGAGCATTGTGCTGCTGTTATTCGGACACATGAAATTTCTTAGTAAGTTCCCGGACACCTGCAGAGTCCCGAGCGGGAGGGAGAAGGGAGCCGTGCGCGACTCCCGCGTGCCGGTGTCTGTGCCAGTGCCAGTCCCATCATGCTGGCCCCGGGGAGGGGCACGGGGCACGGGGCCGCCTCTGGGTGACAGCCTGCGCTCCCCCGTCTGTCCTCTTCACCTCCCCACCAAAACTTTTGTCGGGCTCTATGCGGGCGGCCCGGGAGGGCGGGGCAGCTGCCTCAGCGTCCGGGGCTCTGCCGGCGGTGCGAGGCCGCTCAGGGCAGTGGCGGGGCGCGCATGGCTCCGGCTCTCCTTGGGGCATCCACCCATTTTAGGGTAAGGGTGCGCCTTGAACACGTGCTTGGGAGAGCCAGGGGAGCTGAAGCGGCTGGGGAAGGTGCCTTTTGGAGGAGGGGGGAATTCGTTCCTCCCACATCTGTTTTCCCCACTCTTTGTGCTCGGCGCTGCTCACATCCTCGCAGACCCCACCCCGCGGTCGAGAGCCACCAGCACCTACCCTCGCGGTGGCGGGCAAGGAGAGCAGGAGCCATGATTGGCATCGCTGGGTGAAGCCCGGGCCGCCGCCATCTCCCGAAGCGGCTCCCACGCGAGGCGCCGGCTCCGTCCCGGGTGGGACAGGGGGTTCCCGTGTGCAGCCGCGCGGCGGCGCCGGCAGGTGGCGCTCTGGTCACAGGCACGGGGCGGTGGCACCGGGCTGCTGTGCCTGGGCAAATCTCGGCGCGGCCCCTGCCCACCGCCGCCAGCCTGGGGCAACGGGACCGGGCAGTGAGGGGGCAGTGAGACACAGTGCCTCCTGTTCCTCTCTCCGGAGACACAACCAGGAAAAAAAAGTGCTAAATATAAGAGCGCAGCATCAGCCAAGTAGACAATTAGGTGCGAGCGTTAATTTCTCCATCTGTCAGGTCAATTTTCACATGTAGGAACATCCCATCACTCCCACCGAGCTGCTGGGGAGTCGGCCCGGCCCCGGGGTGCCTGAGCCCTGCGGCACCACGCATCTGCCCGCGAAGGGGCGCACGGTGCCCTCAACCCCGCGCCGGAGAGCATCGGCCGCGGGAGCGGATCCCTTCGGTCCCCTGGACCCCATTTGCAACTGGTCTGCACCCACTGGGCCCGCGCAAAGGGCCAATGATCGCGCGGCTTCCCCCTCCCTCCCCCCCCCCGTGCTTCGCAGTGGGACCGGTACCCCCAGCCCGGCCCTTTTATTCCTCACTCTCGGGGAACTTGGGTGTTGGAGCGTGAAGAAGACAACTGCAGAGGTGTCCACGTTTAGTCACACCGGCTTGGGACTGTCAGGGTCACTATGAAACGGCACCTCCCCGCCCCACCACCCCAAACCTAAGCCCCAGCCTGTCCTCGCAGTGCCTCCCCCCCCCCCCCCCCCCCCCCCCAGCTCACCCCACCCCGCCGCCCCCGCCCAGCCCCTCCTCCCTGCCCTACAAGCACTTTTGCAGCTTTTTTGCCGACGTGCTGCCGTGCTCCGGGTCCTTCCACGTGCCGCCCTGGGGAGCTCACTCCGCCTCCCTCTCCCAGCCCAAACTTCTCTCCCTCCTCAACATGGGAGGCAACATCACCTAGAGCCTCAGTCTGGACTGCGGGGAGCCGGCGAACTCACTGTTGGCACCTCCGCCCCCCCCCCCTCCCGCCTGGCCATGGGCGCTGCGGGCCGCACGCGCCTCTGGGCACCACACCGCCCGCACTAGCGGAGCGGGGCGCGGGGTAGGGGCGCATCCCCCGCTACCATGATCACGGCGGCCGGCAGGAAGGGTCTGGGCCCTGAGCCCCGGGCGCCGGGGGTAAGTCGTTACAGCACTCTCCTTCCCCGCTTTAGGGCTCCTTTTTTTTTTTCTCTTTTCCTTTTTTATTGCCTAAGGGAAATGGATACGGGGGGTATAGATAAGACGGGGGGGGGGCTTTCTTTTCTTCTTTTTCCCCCGCGAGGGGAGTGGGAGCCGTGTTGCCTCCGCGATCCGCGGCGCTGAGCTGTGTTCTCTCCGCAGGTGGCGGAGGGGAGCGCAGTGCGGGAGCTCTCCCCGCGGAAGAGGCCGCCGGCCGCCGCCGAGGACGAGCGCTGCGCCAGCCGCCCGGCGCCCGAGGGTGCGGGGGCCGCCGCCGGGGCAGAGCCGCGGCCGCTGGAGCGGGCGGCGGCCGGGGGCTGGTGCCGGAGCTGCCAGGCCCAGCTAGCCGAGCTGAGGAGGCAGGCGGCGCGATTGGCCGCCGGCGGCTGCCCGCCCAACGCCCCGCCGGTAAGTGCGCCTGGGCCGTCCGAGCGCCGCTGGGCGGTCGCGGGAGGTGGCGGTGGGGGACACGGGGTCCGGTCCCCAGCCCGGGTGGGATCAGGTGTGTACCCTCGCGGGTTTGGGAGGACACCGTGATGGCAAAGCCGGCGATTTCCAACCCATGAGGGTTCTTCAAAAGTTCAAGGATTTCCCGTTCCAGGCTTTCTGGTAAAGCGGACCTGTGCGGCTGAGGGCTCGCTCTCTGTTACAGGCAGAAACAGTTAAACCCCCAAGAATAGTAGCGACTTCGGCGAACGGAGCGGGCAGCCGGCGAGCGCCGTGCGAGTGCCCAGATCCGCCCCGGGCGAGCCGTTTCTACCTCCCAGCCGTGGTGACACCCTTTCGGGGATGCCAGCTCGGTGCTGCGGCTGGGCTTTGGTTTCCTCCTTCCTAGGAGAAGCTGCCGGTAGCAGCGGTTCGGCTCCTCCTTCCGAGGAACCCACAAAATGAAGCTGAAAGTCTCGCACTGCTGTTTGTGGCACTGGATGAAACTTTGAGTGGTATGATTTTGCTGGTCTTTCGCAGTCTGGGTGCTTGAATGTACTTCCCTGGCTGATGGGCTCATTCTTGCCCTTGGTGTCACTCGGGCAAGCCAGGGCTGTGTCATTTTCTTCGAGTTTGTATTTCGCGATGGCCCTTCATGTCTGGTAATGAATGGAGAAAGTGCACGGCGATGCCAGAGGTTTCCTTTAACATGTGTGCAGCTTTATTTGTGTGTGTTCTAGCTGTCTGCACAGTTTTTCCTTTCCTTGTTTGTTTTCTGTATATTAGAGGACTCTATTATTCTTGCCCCTTTTTCTTTAGTCAGGGCACATGACACAAAACTTCAAAGCTGGTACAAGTGAAAAATGTCTTGATACAGAGTCATGCCTAGATACCTGAGGAGACAGGATTAGCTGACAGGGCAAAATGCAACGAGGACTCTGAGATTCTGTTTCAGGGAGCACAAAACGTGTGTTAGGGTTTTGATAACATTTGGAAGTAAAGTATTGTTTTCTAAACAATGCTTATCTGGATGTTTGCAAGAATGGGGGGGGTAGGGTCTGAAGAGGAAGCCAAACCCTACTGACCTTCATTTTCATTCAAAGAGTTCCTGTATGATCTACAGAATTCCCATTGAATCTAAATATAGTTTTGTTTGGAAGTGCATTGTGGAGCAGTGTCTGAATGCACAGTGAGGTTTGCATTTTCAGGCTGGATCCAAAGCCCTTTGAAATCAACAGGAGTCTCTGTTGACTTGCTGGTTTTGGAGTGGGTTCTTATTTCTGTGGTGTAAAAGGTCATGTATCTTATCTCATTGAATTCAGGACTGTTGGACCTTTTGTTTTCTGGATTGCTGTTGAGTGGTGGGAAGAAGTTTAATTTCCCCTTGTGAAGTGCCTATGACAGGCTGTTTCAGTGAGGAGCACAAGAACCCCTGTTGCTGATGTTGGGATGGGCCTCTGCTGTAAAGAATAGTGTCCTATCTGGGAGTGAATCTCTGTCATGGGAAAAAAAAGCTGCCAGTGCAGGAGAGTCAGAGAGGGCCTTGGCCAGGTGTTCAGGTGAGGAGACCTGTGAGCAAAGGCCTATTTGTGTGGTCTCCTTCCTGCAAGTCTCGGGGGACTTCCTGGGTAAGCACTTGGTGATGGGTAAATTAATCCCCTTTTCTGCGGGGTTTCAAAGCATGCCTAGGAACATAATAAAATGTTAGTCATCACAGTGTCAGAACCTTGACAGACCTGATTGCAGAGTCACAGATACCTGGAGTTTACTTACTGAGTAGCATACGGTAGTGTTAGATGTTTCAAATTTGTTAAAAAATACATTTTCTAACGCTTGTGAGACCTCAAGCCTAATTGCAAGCTCAAACCCCCACTAATCCTGGTGTAGTGAGTAGCTCCTCAGGAAGGAAGATGCAATAAACAGTTCTACTTACTGCCTTCTGAGTGTGAAGTAGGTTAGCGGGAGATAACAGTCAGGGGTTCGGCTACTCAGCTGCTGTGAATTGGCCTTGCAGTGGGAATCTGATGCAATATGCTGGTAGGTTGAGTGCTGTGTAAGGTTTGTGCCAGAAAGGCAGCTTGCTGCTGCTGCTTTTTATTTTTTTCCCCTTTCTCGTTTAATTATATAACAAGACATCTGAAAAAGCAGCTCCTCTCGGAAGAGTTTCATGCCCATACAATAGATTCTAAAGAATTTCTCACAAGCTCTTCTAATGCACTGTCAAACTAAACAACTACTGGATGAGTAAACACCAGAAGGCTGCTGCTTGGAGCATGTTGCTCTCAAAGGATTTACCTCCTTTGCCATCATAATTAAGGGATCTTTCAGCACAGATTCAGAAAGATTTCCACACCTGGTTGAAAACCCTTTGGAAAGGTGGGTGGGTGCCTCGGAGATGAAAGAAGGGCTAGTTTCCTGCTGTTGATATCTTTCCTGATGAAAGAGAGGAGGTGTATTCTCATGCGTGAGGCAGCTGACAAGGGATTGAATTCACATTAGAATAAAAAGCCAATGTACTGTTTGCAGTCTGCAGGGATAACAAATCTAATTGCTTGAGAGAGCTATGATTCATACAGTTTATGCGGTGGTGTCCTTTCAATTAGATGTATTAAAAATATATAAATAATTGAAAGTTTCGGTGCAAAGATGATGTGCATTGATTACAGAATACTGTTAGTTGTTTATAGTCTCTTTAAAGTCATCCAAATCTCTGTGGGCAAATGATAAAAAGATACACCTCTGTGCTTATATTAAAACTCTTTTAATAGTTCTCCCAAGTAAAAGATTTACTGTACCCTATCCTGTCAGTTCCCTTAGTTTTAGTGCTGCTGCCTTTACAGTTTACCACCACAGTGAGGCCTGTGTGTGTGAATCAGAATGTGATTTTCAACCAGCATGGATGGAAACGAGTCAAGTTTAAACTGAAATTATGCCAGATTAGCATTCTGGCATTGCAGTATCGGCATCAGTTGCTGGGTCATGTACTGAACTAGAGTAGGAGAAAAAAACCAAAACCAAACCTAAACCAAAAAGGTACCTTGGTTTATCCCTAATTAAAAGTTTTGTATGTGCCTTTCAGGCTGTGTCCCTGGGGAGCTGTAATGGGACAGCCGTAATGGGATACAAGATCTCTACTGCCAGGGTTCTGGCTGGAGTGGTGAGCAGGTTGTTGTGCCTGGAAGTTGTTGCTGTTGGCAGCTGTGGGGCAATCCACGGGAAATGAGTTGGTGGTCTGTGTCTCACTCCCAGTTGGCAAATAGCCTTGTCACAAAACCACCACAACAGTTACTGCTAATTGGCATCACTGCTGGCAGTTTCACAGGAGAGGCTGAGAACTGAATAGGGATGTAGATTAAATTAGTAATAATAATACTTAGCACCTAAAATCTTCACAGTGCTTCACAAATGCTCATTAATTAATTTGTGTGATGCCCCTATTTGATAAACCCAAATGTGCTGTCATTTCTAAAGAGGTGTATGTCAGAGTGAGTTTTATGTCTCTGAAAGGAAGGGAACAAGCAGGGACTTCCAACATGAGACATGCGCTCCTGCAGCTGGAAGTAAACTCTCTGCTCTCTTCTACTACAGGCAATAGCCTTAAGGTTATACAGCCACTGTAAAACGGTTTTAGGTAATCCATTATAAGCAGAGGAAGAAAGCTGTCTTGCTGTGGAGAGCACACACGCTGATACAGCTACATCCACAGAAGTGTTTTATACTGGTATAAATATTTTAGTTATAGAAAAGTAATAAGTGTACCCAGTTATACTGGAATAAAGTATTTTTTGTATCAGTATTGAAAGGAGGCCAAGTCTAGAGGAAATTCACTTTGGAAGTGATTAGTTTTGAGGACTGTGTTTTTCCCAGCCCAGGGATTCAGATACCCCATTTCACCTGTCCCCTGATCCTCCCAGTCTGAGCAGTTTATATTTTTCCTACTGCCAGTGCAGGTGGGTGTCAGAGGCAGCATTAAGGGGGCAGAAATGTGCGCGTTGTAGCTTGAGTTCAGCCAAGTTCTTGCTGTCCTAGTTTTCAAGAGCTTCTTTCCTCCTCTGTGGTTCCCTCTTCCCGCCCTTGCATTAGCTGTACTGCATGTCACAAGAGGCATGCCACTGAACAGCATCCAGGGATTCTGAAGGACAAAGGAGTGACTGTGGGCTCTTCATTGCTGGTGCGGTGGACAATGCTTTTTCTCTGATGCCTTCAAGAACTTTATTCCTAGTTGACTGGGGAGGCTGTGGCTGGGTACAACGAGGCACATCGGCAGCCCTCGTCTGCAGAGAGCCTTGGTGACCAGACAGGTCATGCCTTTTGCCTTTGGTTGCTAATGAACCATGAGTCATTGGAGGGAGCTAAGTAAATCCTAGCCTGCCATGTCCATGGCTGGGCTCTGAGTTACACCAGCTAGAGCTGGAGAAAGCCTGGCTTCCCTGGAAAAAAGTGGAGGACAGCAGTGGCTTTAGACTGCACTGAAGAGTCTCAGCTGTGCAGATGCTGAGAGGTGCTGCTGGATTGCACTCCCACCACACCAGCTCCTGATCAAAGCAGTGGTCTCTTGGTACACCTCTATGTGTTGCTGATTGCATCATCTGAAGGGGAGATGAAGAACAAAGTTCTGGGAAGGGTATGCTTTTTCCTGTGGGTTTCTCCTGTATGCTAAATAACCCCCACGTTTCCATGAGCAGAACAACTAAGGAAGGGTGGTTTGATAGGATGGATGCTTTGCTCACCTCCTTTGCTTGCCCCATCTCTCTGTGTTAATCCCAGCTGTTCCCTCCTTGCTTGTGATGACTCAATAAGAAGCAGCACAGTCTCTGCATCTGCAGCTGCTCACGTACTATTTGGTTGACAGCACACTAATACTTGGACATCTGGCTTCTGCCAGACAATTAATAACAGGTGGGTCCTGCACAGCTTCCCTCGTGGACAGTTTGTGGAAGCTGTAGGAGCTTGCAGTGGGCCTTCTACCTTGATTTCAGGTGATCTGACAGGTTCAAATGCTGTGAAGGAGGGCTGGCAGTGAGGTGGATAGAAAGAAGGGCACTGCTGCAGTTTTCATTGCTTTGGAAAACCAGGCCAAGAGGACAGGCATGGAATTGAGGACTGTGGTCTTGATGTGAGAGAGCCTGGTGCGCTTTGTTATTCACACCTTGGCCACTCTGATGGCATGGTATCAGCAGGACTAGTAGCAAGGAGAGCTTGTGTGATGTCTAGCTTTCAGCACCTGTCTCCTCACCGTGTGTGCATGTTGGGTGCTTCAGGAGCCTGCGCTGCACAGGGAGGAGCCTGTGAGAAAGCATTAGCATTTGTCTGCAGGCTCATGCTTCCCTGACAGAGCAGGGGTTCAAAGCACCTGGAGACTTCTCACAACATTTGACGTGAATGTGGAATGGATCTAAGCTTTTAGAAGCAACCCCTGGCTTTTTGTGGAGCTTTTCTTCCTATGCCTATTTTTTTTTCTGTTAATCATCAGCTTTCTACTAAGTGGCGCTTTCACCTGGAATTTGAGAGTCCTGGTAATGAGGCTGCTGAGTCTTGGATAAGTTTGGGGTCCTCTGTTACTGAGGGGCTGTTTTTCTTTCCATAGAAGGCCTTTCTGCAACTGCGTTGACATGGTTAAGGGGAATGGAATGGAAGAACTTTGTCTTTTACAGATTGCTCTCTAGAGGAATACAGTTTTCAGGGCTCTTTACAAGTACTAAATGCACCTTAAAATGTTCTATATTTAACATTCCAAAAATACATATGTGGAAAAGTAATGTATCCATAAATATGAAACTGGGCCATTTTTTGAGGTGCATATTTAATATTTAACTTTGTGGGAGAGACGCTTGCAGAGACTTGGCTGAGGAGTGCTTCAGGCTATGAGCTCAGATGTGGATTTCAGGTACGTGTGCAGTCTAATAACAGGGTTAGTGACAACACCATGTCAAACGTGTTGACATGAGCAGTTCCCTTGTTTCAGTCAGTGCAGTAGTCCCCATGCTATATGATAGGCCACGGAAACAAATTGTAATGAGTTTGCTTTAGATATTTAGGATTTTCAAGCGTGCCCTTTTAAAATACAGGTGAGTGGGATTATCTTGCAGTTCAGATGCCGGGGGCAAGAGGCCTTCTCACTGGGGGATCTGAAGTGGAGGTGCAGTGATTGTGCAATTAGCTGAAGGTACTGTGGTCTCCTGGGTAGCTGAGGGTAATTAGTATTGCACTGGCTTTTTCTCTAGCTAATTCTTTCAGCACCCTGCCCTCTTAGGGAAAAAGGAGGAAACGCATAAACCATTTCAAAATCCCAGAGGGTGGAAAAGAGCATCTGCTCCTAACATCTGAGGTTACTTTGAACCTGTTGGAATATGTAGTAGCTGCTTTATTGTTTTTGCCAAGAGTTTCCACCTACAGTGATCCCACCCTGACTTGTTAGTAGTGAGGTTGTAGGAGGCAGTAGTCATCCTCCTCTTCCCTGGCCCACAGCAGCTGATAGTGGCTGCAGCTCTGGACCTGACACCGCAGGGTACTGGAGTGGGGATGGCTGAAACCACCAAGAGATTTTCCTTTCCCAGGACTGGGATCACCCGCCATGTACACAGTTGCTGCATGGGTTTCCTGCTGCTTGATTGCCCAACCATAACTGCACTCTGTGAGTCTGAGTCTTTGTTCCCACAGTGAAGCTTCACCACAGATAGAGGAGGTGAATCTATCTGGAAATGTGTGCGTGTCTTCTAGAAGATTTTTCCATGATGATGCTCTTGCCTTTTTCAAAATTGGATTACCTTCAGGAACTAGACCTATTTGGATATTGCTCACACTGAGTATGGCAGACAGCCATATGTCCTTCTGGGAGTATTGCATCCTCTTTTTCTTTTTTTCTTTTTAAATTTACTGGACATCAATGGAATTTAATTTGTCTGTCCTCTGACTTCAGACCTGAAGTACTGGAATAACTATGTTATACTTAGGTGTCCAGCATATCCCCAGACGGAAGGCATCTTTAGGAAGGTGGAAGTTTTGTCTGTTGCTGGATGTTCTCATGATCAGTAGCAGGCTGACTTCTTTTACAAGCATCTACTAACTTTGTGTAGTCTTTCAGATGAGTGGCTTATGGGAGCAAACTTGAGTCTTACTTTCAGGAGAATTGTGCCTCCTGCTGCCTTTGTTAATAGCAAGAATTGTGTCCCACTGGGGGGATGCAAGACTGGAATTGAACCCCTAGATTTGCCACTGACTTTGTGAATGTGGCAGGCTGCTTGGTATCCATGTGCTTAATGTTTCCTTTGCCCAGCAGAGAGAAAATGCTTCCATACTTTGTCCATTCTGAGTAAGAACTTTTTTTCTGTGGTAGGGACATTCTTGCTTGTATGGCGTTGAGTATCATTGATCGCTGTTCCCAGTAGAGCTGACTGTTCCTGTAATATGCATAATAAGGAAAAGCATATAATAATAGGGACACAGAAAACAGTGGACTCTCTGAGTTGCAACTGAACTTTCATGTCAGGTATCCAAGAGGAGGTTCTGGGGCTCGGATTTCTGCAATAGCAGAAACAGCAAACAAAGCCACGGACTTAGAGAAAATGTGAAGATAGCAACCGGTAGTGCGGAAAATCTGCCAGTTCACCAAGAGGGGAGTTTTGAGGCTCTGGCAGGGGACTGAAGGGGCTGTGGCATATGTCCAGGTGAAGTGGAGCTTGATTAAGTAGCAGGTATTAGGTCAGTGCAGGGAGCAGAGATTAGAGCTGTGCTGATGCTATCAGAAAGGTTTATCTGCATGCTGCACTGTGCCTTCCTGTGATGAAAGCAGAAAGCTGCCTTGTGGAAAGGTGGTGTGGCCTTGTAAATCGGGAACTCTTCAGTGGCTTCAGTTCCTCATACTGCTGTTGAAGTTTATGCTGAAGTGTGTTACTTATTAGTTTTCCCTTAAAAAATATCTAATTTTTAAATGGAAAAAAGGAAAACTTAGCAGAGGAACCTAAGAGCAAAGCTTCAAATGATTATTCCCAGCAAGGGTGGTGGTGGTGGCTATATGTACATATATGTATGTATGTATTCTTCTCTAGGTTAAGTTAAAGTGAATATAAACTTTTGGTGTATAGTTCTTTGGACTGACTGCTTTGAAGCTGCATGAGCTTTTAAGCTGTAGCTAAAGATGTTCGTTTTCATGTTGGGGAAAGAATGTTTAACTGAATAAAAAATATCCGCCTATTTTAGGCAGCATAATGCAACTGTTGCATGTTTGTTTCATCACCAAGAGTCTGACTGTTGTATATGTCACCCTAATGTACCATGAATCAGCGAAATCTCAGCACTTGCTCACAAAAAAAGAAAAAAGGCTTAGGTGTGCACAATTATCTTTATTTCTGAGTCAAGTCTTAAAGTCAGTCTTTGATCAGTGTTCCTGGAGTTTGGCAGGCTGCTCCAAGTTTTGGCTGGGGCTGGGCCGGCATTACCATATGTCAATACCTGTGCAGAATTGAATGGAATGCTGGATGACTGTGGGAAAACGATCAATTTTCATTTACCTTTTAGCAAATCTTTCCCTAATGTTGCTGAGGGATTTTACACAGCTTGGTGAATGGGATGAGAAGTCTTCTGTACAAAACTGAAACATGATACTTCTGCCTAGGCTGGGCATTGGCTTTCAGCATTAGCTGTGAAAGCAAAGCATTAGTCTTAGTTCTCACAGCATTCAAAATATTATGTTTAAATGTGCTTCCTGTTTTACCACAACATACAGTTTTTTACAGCATGGTTTGTGTCGCAGTCTGTGTGTATGTATTGATCAGTGATGATTGTACTGTAAATGGGCAGTGTTTGGCTTTGTGTTTTAAGCCATACTCAGCTTGTATTGTACTTTTTTTTTTTTTTTTTTTTATTGCCTTGTGTTGTTCTTACTGTATTGTGTGTTGTAGCATTTATTTACTGCTTTTGGCATTGCTGCTATTCTCCTGGATCTTGGAGGGCTGCAGTTTCCGACAGCCTGCATGTAGCTTTTTCAAGTAAATTGGTTTTTTATTTTGCAGGGGTCCCTGCTGCTTTTGCAACTTATGCTCCAGAGTAGTTAAGGGTACATTATGCAGTCCTCAGCAGAACAGTCCGGCTGAGTGTTTTGGAGGAGGTGGGTCTGCTGAGGTGATTGAGAGCAGTGGCACAATGCTGGACTGGTGGCACACGTCTGATTCCCATCCCAAAACAGGGCAGTGGGAGCTGTTGCCATCCCCAGGCTGTGAGCTGTCGCCAGGGATTCTCTGGGACGTGGCAGTCTTAAGAGCTGTCAGAAATATGAAGATCAGCAAGTGGTTTGTCCAGTCAGGAAATCCGGCCATCCTTGTTCCAATTGCTGTACTACTTTTGGGTCATCTGTAGAGGCTCTCTGAACTGCTTGGTGTCGAGTGGTGAAGGCATTCAGTGTTTTCCTTGGTAGTTGTTGGGTCCTCTTTTGAGTTCCTCTGGATAAAAAATGCCAGTGTTGTGACAGACCCTCTCTTTAACACTAAATTGTCTAGTGCAGAATGTAAAAGCAGCTGCTTGTATCTACTGCCCAACTGCAGCTAGGCTGTAGTGGCCAATGGCACAGTTCTCAGGAGGGTTAAGTAGCCAAGAGGCAAACCTTACAGATGTGCTCGGTAGACATTGTTGTGGAAGTGGCTCCAGAAGCCAAGACCACTGCTAGGCCTGGGTGACCAGTCACCAGCTCAGACTGGGAGCATCCCACATGATATGCTTCGTGCAAGTAAGTGATTTTCAATTGCAGTAAATAGCAGAAGTGGGACAGATCTGACCCCTGCTTAGCAGGTGAAGCTTGGCTAATGGTGCCAGAGCACCTGACGTCCAAATGATCGAAGGAGGGGAGGGAGATAGGTGAGTGAGCTAATCCCTGGCAGCCAGGGCAAGGGTGATTTTGATTCCCATGTGGCTGGTATGCTTAGGACAAGTGTGAAGGGCATGCCGACCTCTGGTAGTGTTGGACTGTGTTGTGTTGACAGAGCAGCAGAGTTGTGTTAAGAGTTTTGGCACGGATTTTAGTAAAAGTTATAGATGAGCATTAATAAAAGTGATCAGTGAGCATTAGGAAAAGTGATGTTTGGCTGACTTGGCCAACATTTCTCAAATAAATACCCCTGTTGTGATAATGCATTGGTTTTGTGTTGAACACATATATGTGTTTTTGCATAGAGGCCTGCTTGCTCCACTGGTGAGAATGGGTTTTCTAGCCACAGAGAGGAAACTGAGCTGAATCTCTGATGGGAATGTCACGTAATCTCTATGTGTGTGCCTTCATGCTGGGTGTATCATTAGGAAGAGAGGTGATCCCGTACCACTGTCTGGCCCTGGGACATATGATCCCAAGGAAGCTATTGTTACTGATGAGAATTAAAATTAATTTGCTCTATGAAATTTGGCCCTTGAAGGATGGAGGTGAGGCACAAGTGTCTTTGCCACTGTAATTTCTGGGCAATGCTGGTGCTACCTTCCTGGTCAGCAAGCAGAAGATGGAAGGGCTGGTTTGTCCAAAATGCCCTTTTTAGAAGTGCCTTAGCCTTAATATGAACTATAGGTGCTGCAGAGCTTTTGTAAGCTATCTTAAAAACTATGCTGTGGGTGAAACATGTGCCAGGATTTGGCCTGTAACTATTTTGCCTGTAGCTTATAATTAAATACAGAGTTAAACCCAGCATCTCCAGTTAAAATGTTCAGGTGTTAGAGTAGCTTGTTTTAACTGTGAATGAAGAAGTGAGCTATTTTGCTGTCTTTCTCTGAATATTTGTTAGCAAAGAAAGGCAAATACATTTGACATTACTCCAACAAGCTCTCACAAGGGTAATTTTGTGGGGATGATTGAGTGGCATGGAAACACTGGAAGATATTGTCCTTTCATGGGATTTGTAAAGAGGAGATACAGTTGAAGTAATTTATAATATGCATATTCTCTGCTTAGCTTCTTTCAGCAATTACCTGTAAGAATAAAGTAAAAAGCATTTATTATTAATATTCACATTCCATATATTAAGAAATATTTCTTCTGCTATTGTTAATTTTTTCTTTGTATGCTCCAAAGGAGTATAGAGTAAGACAAATGTGGTCGAAGAAGAAAAATGTATGAGTTAATGTATTAAGTTTACATATTTTTCGTTTGATGGATTTATGGTTTTTAATTACACCTTCATGTCTTGCATTGGGATCCCTGGGGGCCCGTTCTGAATTTCATACTTACTCTCATATAACCTGCCACCTTGTGCAGTCTTACTGCTGCTTGACTGACCTCTGGTGAAGTTATTTTTTATTCAAGTTTAAAATCTGCAACCTCCACAAGGAGCTAAATGATTAGAAAATACTTACGTGATTGAGAGTTTCTCAACCTGCCATGTTGTAGCTGTGAAACACAGGGGTTCCTCTGATGTTTGCATGGAAGGGTGGGCTTTGTGCTCAGGATTTGCCGGTTGATCAGGAGTAGCAACACCCTGGCCTCAACTCATGGCCTTACTGGCTCCCTATGGGCAGTTTGGCACTGGAAAGTATCTGTATCTTTGGTAACAACCCTTTGGGGAGCAATGACTGGGTTCAGGGAAGAGTATTTTCAGCAATATGTTGTAATAAATTTTGCTGTACACCTCTACTTCTGTCTTCAGTTATATATGGCGCTGGATTTTCATTTCATCAGTCTGCATTGTGGTTCTTCTATTGACAGTGGAATTGAAAACCTGTGTTAACAGGTGGAAAATGAAGGCTGTTGGAGCTGTGTAGTGACAATTGATATACTCTGGTGAAATGAAGAGGAAACCAGACTGCAGAGCTAGGTCAATAGTTGTATTCCGAATCTGGCTCTCTGTAGGTATCATTACTTCAGAGTAAAGAGTTTGTTTTTTCCCGGCACATCAATTCATTTTTCTGCTCAGTGGGAACATAGGTACCTCTGTGTGTGTGTAAATAATGCCAGGATCTGCTTGATATAACTAAGGCATAGCTTATCCACAAGGCAAACAGCCCAGGCTGATAACCGTCAGACTTTCCAAAAGAAATTTGGCATACAGTGAGCGTGAATATTCAGCCACAACTTGAGCCCCTTTTCTCAGATTTGTGCTGTGTACCCTTTTATTATTCTGGTCATGGCAGCTCCTAAGCACATGCAGTTCAAGAGCAAAATAGCTCTGATCTGTGCTCTAAGAATTTACTTGGGTTTTGGCTGCTTATTGCCAAGTCTTTTGATGACATGAAAGATATGGTATACACAGGGCTGGCTTTTCTGACCCACCCTGAGTTCTTCACTGGGCTTTTTATGGCTTGTGGGAGGGCTTGACTCGTAGGATTTGGTGCAATGAAAAGTGTGGAGTAGATAGTTAAAGAACTGCAATGCAAAATAAACACTTGACCCTGGGAAGTGAATACAAGTGAGAACACAAAGACATGGTTCTCTGAGGGGACGCACTGAAGGATCTCTACTTTTCTGTGTTTTCCTTTTGTAGTTTCCATTTTAATTCTTCTTGCGAGTCCAGGTTCAATCTTATTCTTTTTTCTTGCCACTGGAGCAACAGCCCTGTTTGCCGATGTTAGAAATTAGTCCAGGGCATCCCCTCCTTTCTAAATGCTGTACTAGTTTCTTTGGAAGTGGTGAAAAATCTGGTACAGAACGTCATCTCGCTAAGCATAATGGTATAGAAGTGTTTCACCTGTATCTGAAGGAGTGAGCTGGAAAATGTCTGTAGTGGTTCAACAAGAAAAAAAAAAGTAGATCCAGTGTGAAAAATCTGGTTCTTTCTGTGCCTCAACAGGATTCCTTAAATCTGTGCAAGAGCAAAGAGTTAAGGTAATCCTGATTTTATAGAGTTGTTACTTAACCCAGGAGTCTCAGTTGAGTACAATACAGAAGTGATGTCAGTGAGAGATTAGAATAAGCTTCCTTATCTTCAAAGACTGTTTACTAAATGGCTGGGGAATCGCTGTGTTTGTAGGTAGAGGTAGGAAATGTCCTCAGGCAGGCAGGAGCTGAAAGCTTTAAACAGAGCGGTGGTGTTTCTCCTCAAGCCTACTTACATCACTTGTCTACTTCTCCCAGCCTGCTGACTGCTCTGCTTTTGCGAACACCAGTATGGAGGTCTTTAAGAGATTGCAAAGGTAATTTTGGATGCTAAGCTCTGAACTCAAGCACTATCCTTGTAGCTTTTGGGTTGTTTCTTCCAAGTTCTACTGACTTTGGTCTTATATAGGGTAATTATATGGACAGTCTGTAGCCTCTGACTTGTTTCTTCATTGTTTACCTTTATTTTCTTTCCAAATTACTTTTCAGGGAGGTGTGATTGTAGGCTGCCTTCTGAAAGCACACCCTGAGTTAGCATGTCTGTCTGTGGAATGGTGGGGAGGGAAAGGACAAGGGAGCAGGGTGTGCTCCTTTTCAGGGCTGGGCTATCAGTCCTGTGTGTGATGCGATGGGTATGGGGCATATGTCACCGTGCAAAGCTGGCTCTGCTGGGAAGCATGTTCAGTCAGGGGAATGAGTCCTTCTGATAAATGTACCCAGCTGACACCCAAGTGGTGTAACAATCTTGAGGAATCATTCCGTGAATCTTTGGGGAAGCTTGTATTTTTCATATATATATATGAAATATATATATACATATTTTCATATAATTATGAAATATATATTCATATATATGTATATGAATACAATATATTCATATGCATATATATTCATATAATACATATTTATATATACACACAGTGTATGTTTTCTTTAAAATACTGGTTAAAGGCATTTTAAAAATCTCAGAGTTGAGCAATGTTAGCTACCCTCAGATATGTCAGCTGCTGCTTGTAGTCACATGGAAGACAGTATGTAGTTGCTTTGGGTTTTTGAAGGCTTCTTGCGTAGGACTTGAATCTTTTCTGCAGAGTTCCTTTTGACACCAGTTTAGTTGCTTCTGATATCCAATAAAAATAACAATTTGATTTGCAGATTGCTGTGTAAAAGCTGCTCTAAACTTACTTTGGATCTCACTGGGATACATATCCCGCCTGCAAATGTCTTCCAATTTTCTCATGAAAACATTCCTGTAAAAGTTGTCTTCAAAGCAAATTTGTGCCTTTTTGGCATTTTTTTAAAAGACAAAGCAAGATGCAGTGTCCAGGCAGATATGGTTTTGTTCCCACCTCATTTGATGTTAAGTCTTTGTTCAATCTAGTCCTATGTCAGTAATGACTCTGGAGTAAGTAGGTATGCAGAGCTGGAGGAAATCCTGTTTTATACAGTCCTGTTCTAGGAGAGCCTCAGAAAGACTAACAGTAATCCCACTTGGTGAGGTAATGGCTAAACACAGTAAGAAATAAAAACATGCTTACTCCTTACTGAAGCAGAAAAATAGCTTAAGCAGCATAACGTGGTCTTTGATAAGTGTAGATAATCTGACCTGCTTCACTCTATGGATTAAGGCATTAACTGAGGCAGCTGAAACAGCTACTCAAAGAGAACCTGTCCCTCTAGTTGTAAAGGAACTGTTGGCAAATGCTAATGAGGATGAAAAAAAAGTAGGAGCCCAGTTGTAACCCAGCAAAGTCACCAGAAAGGCTTGCCTTGGCTTCAGTGGTTACTTAATTCCCACCTGAGGTGGAGGGTTGAGTTGCACAGTTTAAAGTTACGCGGAGCTGATGCGGGTGCTGGTTCCAGTCGAGGGGAGGGAAGAGAGGTAGGTGGCACACAGCAAAGCTCTGGCGAAGCCTTGGGCTTGTGCTTGTCCTCTTTGCGGTTCTTTCAAGATGCTGTGGGAAAGGGAAAATAAGGGTATATCGCAGCTTTCCCTTCCCTTTGCTGAGTAATTTTAATAGAAGTATTAGTTTTCAAGAAGAACCAGTGTTCTTCTGGGAGGTCAGATTTCTTCTGCAAGTTCCTGAGGAAGTCAAGGTGGGATTTAAAGTTTTTGATCTTGGTCAGTAGATGGACAGCAGGTAGAAAACCAGGATGAAATTTTGGTAGCAGATTTGGGAAACTGTTGACTTTTTTTGAAAAGAAAATATGAAATTGTGTAGATTTTCCATCAGCCAGCTTCCATAGCAGCATGTGTGAATGCAGTGAAACAGCTCAGCTCAGCTTACTCGCGCTGTCTGTGCTACAGGCTTCCCTGGGGACCTAGGGCAAGTCAGCTGGCATTACATTTTTAGATATACTTACCCCATTTAGCATATGAATTTTGCTCAGCATGCAATTACAGACTAGTGAGTCTCATGCATATATCCCAAAGCCCTCCTGCTGGTTTTCCTTATATATTTACCAGTTTTAATGTGCATTATTCTGGTGCATATGCTTCAGATATATTTCTGATCTCATTCTACCTTTATGCTTTTGACTGTGAAAAAGCAGTAATCCCTTTTCTTTGAGTAAGTAGGCAGTCATACTTGTGACATATTTTAAGACCACTTAGAATACATAAACTTACTTAAGTGCTTGTGATTTATCTTGTTTATCTTTATTCGATACCTTAAATGTCAGCCACGCTGAACAGTTCCTAGGACTTTCCTGTTTGATTTGGGAAGTGTCAGCTTACAAGAAGGCAGCTGGTGTGCTGAAAGCATCATTCCCTTGAGAATTTGGTGAGTGGTGTGTTTAGCTGGGAAGAAAGCCCAGTGATGGTTACCCTTTTTTTTTTTTTTGGGTGGGGTGGTGGTGTTTATTTTTGGTTTTGTTTGTTGTGTTTTTTTTTTTTTTTTTTTTTTTCCTTTTTTCCCCTACTTTTGCTGTCTTGCCGTGTTGGTTTAATGGTGAAAGAACGCTGCAGCATGTTTAGCTGTGCAATGCCTTTCAGGTCATGAGAGATACCTTGAGGAATGAGAGAGATCCCGTGTGCATAACTGGCTGGCACTTGGTTGACCTGAGCTGGCGGGTCTATACATAGTCCCTATTCTTGCCTGCCAGAGGAGTGTCTCATGCAGACAGCTGCTGGGTATGTGACCCTTTTTGGTACATGGGGCTTGCGTGGGCATGTGCCTTCCTACCTATTTGCTGGGTGCAGCAATCTCCAATGCTGTCTGCTCTTCTGCGCTTTTGGAGAGGACAGCCCCACCAGGAGACCTTGTCTTAGGCGGAGGGAGCTCTTGGACCCCTGATGGCAGGAGGAAACGGGAATACCTGTGCTTCTCTTTTGTAAAGGAGCGCACAATCATGGCTCCCTTATGCAAACAGTGCTTCTTAGTGTAGTATTATGGTAAGGAACTGAAGGGTTGAATATGCATTGGGCATCACAAGCTTGTAACTGCATGGTGGAAAGTGCAAAGGGGAGGTTGCTTAAAGCATGCCCCTCTCCTAGATCCCAGTAAATGTGTTACTGACTCTAGGATGCAGGAGGGAGGAAAGTTATCCATTAACATCTGCTTTCCAGAAACACTTGAGATCAGAGTCTAATGATTATGTATCACCTCCAGCGTACCTTGCTTGTTTCAGGTTATGTTGTGATGGCAGTCCTGATCATTATCTCAGATTAATTTTCTAGAGCATGATGTATGTGGATATACCTACTGCACTCAGAGATTGCACTGCCAGATTAGAGATGTTTAGGAAATTAATAATGAGAGAAAAACGCTTAATTAAAAATGATATCAGTTTGGAAGCTCATCCATCTTCAGCCAGCTTGCTGGAAGAGAAAGGAGTCTTACACAATGCTTAGTGGTGGGAAAACACATTTGGCTTTCTACATTTTAAACAGGAAGGAACTATTTAAGTGACAGACTTACAATAGTAATAAGGGCATTGACTTGGGAACGCTGGATCGCATATTGTAGCTGCATTATGTTGCAGTAACACTGTATAAAGTTAAGGCAAATCTCATGTTTGTTTTCTTTTAATGATGCCTTCAGATTTAATTTTTTTAACTTATTTGGACAATTTATAAAGTAATTAGGCCCTTGTACTGAAAACAGCTTTCATATTTTGAGGCGGTCTGATGACATATACTGAATATTGACTGTAATGTTACAAGGTTGCACATTTAATTTGTTTTCCCGAGATATGCAGTTTTATGTGAAATGTCTTAAATTCAGAGCCTGCAACAGAATTTTGGCTCTTCATCCCCAATGACCATTATAAAATTGCCATATGCCTAGAAATGTGCTCAGCATAACTGCTATTGCTCAGACTGTGAATTTCCTCTCATTTTATGATGGCATCCTTAGTTCAGGATAAAATTATTCTTTAGCAGTGTGAGAAACACCATTTGGTTGTATATGGTTCATTATAAAATTTGGTAACTTTTAAGCATTTCAAACACTGCACATGCTTTATTTGATGTTTTTTATGCCATCTTTCGTGAACAGTTAAGAGTACCTTGTTGTCATTTTTGTTGTGATATGTCCATAAACTCAATTATTTTTCCCTTTGGTCCCACTTATAAACGCACAGAAAACCTAAGCAGATGTCAGGGAAATAACCAGGTGTACATTGTAGTACTTTGCAAAGTTTTAATTGCTGCAGGGATGTTTCCTAGTTAATGGATCTGTTTATTAAGTGCTTCTATCTGTTGTCTTGTTCTGGAGAGTACCTTACATATGGTATTTTCAGGCTGAGTCTGTCTGTTTTATCTAGTGACAGCCTTGGAGTAATCTTGCAGAAGGATGTGCTTTTTCAGTTTTGATGCCCTTAGCATATTTAGCAAAACTGTTAAATTGCCTGTTGGGTAGGGTACCATGTAATTTCTGATTTTTGGTAAAATCATTAACTACATTAGAGTTGAGTTTGGCCCCAAGCCAGCTGGGTCTATGGATGTGACCAGTGTGTAAATATTTACCCTTACTGCTTCTGTAAGACACTGGGGTAAGGTGGAGCATGGGCCATGAGAAATGGTAGAGGGCTGGAGCACCTCTCCAGTGAAGAAAGGCTGAGAGAATTGGGGTTATTTAGCCTCAAGAAGAGACCTTACTGTGGCCTTACTTAAAGAGCTTATAAGAAAGACAAAGAGAGACTTTGTAATAGGACAAAGGTTAATGGTTTTAAACTAGAAGAAGGTAGATTTAGATTGGATATAAGGAAGAAATTCTGTACGATGAAGGTGGTGAGACACTGGAACAGATTGCCCAGAGGAGATGTGGCTGTCCTATCCCTGGAAGTGTTCAAAGCCAGGCTGGATGGGGCTTTGAGCAACCTGGTCTAGTGGAAGGTGTCCCTGCCCATGGTACGGGGCTTGGAACTAGATGATCTTTAAAGGTCCTTTCCAACCCAAACTATTCTATGTTCTTTGGGTGGCTGCTGATGGCAGCCATTGGGTGTCTACCTGTTAAGAGGTGATGTCTGGTTTTATTTTGGAGGAGAGACAGCGGGTTAGGAGGGTATGGCCAAAATGACTAGCTAGAGACCAGCAGTTCTTGATAGTGCTTGGAGCATGGAGCTGCTACGTTGGTGGCCAAGGGACCCTTTGTGTCTGGAAGATGGAGATCAGCAGCTGTGATGGAGAGTGTGGGCAGCACCCTGGCATTCACTTTTATGCTTACTCAAGGAGAACCAGCCTTCCTGGAAAAGTGCAAAAGGAAGCACAGTCCCTTGGCAGCCACTTTGGGGTCTGTGCTGTTGTGTGTGAATGGGGAGGTGTGGATGTGGTCTGAGGATGTCTCCAACATGCCCTATATGCACTGTCCAGAAGCAACTGCGCAGCAGGAAAAGGAGAACCCTGGTTCATGCCCCTGTGCAATACTGTAGGTTTATACCCAGACCAGGCCATGGAGCCAGGGCTGGGTCTTTCATGAGTGATATTATGTATTGATGAAACAATGAGAGAGAAGATCTTTTCCCAGGAATTAAATAATTGCTTCGTTGATGAAAGGACTGAACATCTGTCTCTTATGTTTCATTTTTTTTTTTTGTATAGATGTAACTGTTTGCTTTGTTCCTGGCAGTAAAATGAACTTATTAACTTATGAAGCTGTTTCCAGGTCAGTGGAAAATGGCATATAAATCTTTATTACATGTACTTGATTGTCTTTAACTCTTTATAAGATATAATTAACGTCCAGTAATCATATTGTGGTGGTGTTTCTGTGATTATGCTGGTAGTTAGTGTGCAATGCAATTCTGGTTTTATAGACTGGAGCTAATGTTAGCTTGATTAAAATAAAGCATAAAGATCTCCCTGTGTTTTTGGCCAGTTAATTTTTTCATCTTTCTGCTGCCCAGTTTAATTGCCTCCTGCAGTTCTGAGGTGTGACTGCCTGCCACTGAGTAGCTTCTGATTTTAAAAGCTGTGATTTTTAGTATGTGGTGCTTCGGGTTGAAGTGAAGGCACTTTCAGTATGGTGCCTGCAATGGGAGGGAAGAAGCGGATTGTGGCAGGGCCTTCAAGGACAGTAACTTGGCGAAGCACTAGTGCCTAGAAATATTTTGATCCTATTGTAATGAGTAACTGCTAGTTCCTGTTGTTGTTTCTATTTCGATTGAGTGCCCAGCTGGTGTATGGAGAGGATAGGATGTTGAGGAAGTGAAAGGAAGTAACTGTCAAAAGTGCATCTCCCTTAGGAAAGCAAGAATGTGGAGGCACAGTAGAATTGGGGTTTAAATAGCACTTATTTTTCCTTGGTTTACATAGTGCACTGACCATATGCAATTTTCCACATGCTGGGTAATGGAAAGTTGGCCCCAGAGGAAGTCATTTTGTAAGTCAAGTTTGGGATTACAAAATCAATCACTGTTGGGTCACTAATTGGTGTGGAAGATAGGAGTTTCCTATACAGTATGATAAGTTCATTGGTTTTCTGGCAGTGTGCGCAGAGTGAGCTGTTCAGCCAACGATATTCTTTCCTGGTTCTGTTGTTAACTCAGGAAAAGCATCAGGTCATTTATAGCTACACCCAAATTGCTAATCTGTTTCTGAGTAGTAATGGGAGGGTGGGGGAGTTTGATGTTGTGTAGAATCTATATGTGTTTTATGAAGTTTGTTTTCATCTCGTTGTGGCATAATAGTGAAGCTTGGAAGCCACAAGGGAATAGTGAAGATTGATTGTTCTTGGTGTTAAGCATTTCACATTTCTGAGTTTATATCAACATAAACCTTCTTCCAGCAGCAGCATCTGGTTCATTGGCAAGATCTGCGGACAGTTGTTCTGGTCGCTCTGGAGATGGCCTCTGGCTGTCATGTGGCTGCTGCCTTGGCTGTGCTGCTTTGTTATTCTAACTGGTCCCACTTTCATTTATTTCTGTTTTGGCTTACCTTTGATTCTGATGAATTGCTCCTGAGATTGTGGTGTTGAATAAATCTTGCCTAGCTTCCTCATGCAGGGACCTCCGTGAGATGCTGATGACAATTTATTTCAGTGACTATTTGCTGATTGGATTTGTAGCAGTAACATCCCAGTCTGTGCCTTCTGTGCAGGTTTTCCATGTGAATCACAGCATCAGTCTTGTGAAGTAAAACACACATCTCTGAGCATATCCTTTGTAATGGGTTTCTCTGAGACTAGAGCTGCAAGCATAAATTAAGAATTAACAGTACAGTCAGTGTGCAGGATGGTGCTGAGAGTCCTGAAATCAACCACTTGGATTTCTCAGGCTGACTGTTGGTAATGGAGTTTCTGGCTCAACTGACACAGGAGCGAGGAATAGTGTGTGTCAGCTCTGAATTTATATCATCTCAATGCTGTCCCTGTTTGTTTGATTGTATGGTTTTTATTCATACATTTTTTACTTTATAAACCCATGATTCTCTCAGAAGTACTGGGCTCAAATGAAAGTGAGTGTTTATTTTCATTAAATAAGCCTATTGGGGTCACTACTTCTTCTGGCTGAAATTAGCAGAGCTGTGATGTGCAGGAGGCCAGACAAGATGGTAATCTTCACTGGCCTTTAATGATCTGTTGAACTGCTTCAGCACTGTCCACAATGGGAGCTGTTTGAACTGTCAGATTTCATAAGCTTGTTAGTAAGGCAGGATTACACACAGTTTACTGGTTTTAAAGCTGTATTTATGTCTGTAATAATAATAATAAGGCAACTTGGGTGGCACGTATATTTAGTATTTTACTGCAAATTTGATACGTTATCCATTGCCAGAAAACTTCATTTTAAAATGAAGGGGGAAATTTGCACACTAAGATTTTACTTAACTCATCACCCAACAACCGTAAATATGCATTTCATGGGCATTTTATGAAATGGAGAGGCAGGCTGGTGAGAGAGTTATTTGTTCATTTGAAGTTAGGAATGGGGATGTTTCAATTTAGAGGGGGACATACAGACTTTGCATTCATTATGACTGTTGCCATGGATTTCTGTAGGGCCCAAGTCTCACTCTGGGGCTGTAATTTCTCTTCTTAAAAGAACCCTTCCTCCTCTGTACTTGGCCTTTTCTAGCAGATGATGAGGCAGTTTCTTTCCCAAGGTTCCAGGTCACAAAATAAAAACATCCTTTTATCTAGTACCGTCAATTGAACAGAAACATAAACGTATCCTATAATGTTAGGCATTGTCTACATTTGTGGAATTTCTTTAGAAGCGATGTTAGATACTCAAGAAGTTTGAGCACTTTGAGTGTGACTGGTAGGACAAGCTAGAGCCTTTCATCTCTTAGTTGTTGGTTTTAATAGGATCTGGCTTGAAGGGTTTTGAAAGTTGCTGTTATTTAATTGGATTGCTTCTGTGTCTCAGGAGATAAGGCTTTTTTTGTGTGTGTGAGGAGCCTGGAAGTGTTTACAAGGGTGTTTTTGCCAACCATTTGTGGGTATGTCTACCTGTATATCTGTTATGGGCAGATACTAGCTCACTTTGACCATGTGTTCAATATGTTTATATCCTGTGTAGCAGAGTTTATAAACACTATTAATGTGGCTTTCAAGATGCCCTGAGCTTGGGTGGGGTGGGTTTTTTTCTGTCTGTGGGCATGGCTATATTGATTTACATTTGTAGAAGGGAGACTGTAGGCAGAGGGTGTTGCTCCTCTTTGATTATACCAGCCCTTTGGATGGGGAGAAGTTGCACAGTTTGCCGGTTTCACAGGACTACTGCAGGGCTTCTCACCACAATGATTACAGGTGATTATTAATCACAGGACTGTTGTCCTGCTCACATGAGTGTGATTTGCTGGTCTGACAAAGGCAATTCTTACTTGTTATTTAGGTTGCATGGAAAATGTACAGTGCCTTTTGATGCCCACTCAGGTATTTTAAGGGTTCAAGGCTGGATATGTGCTTTATTGCTCATAATGCAGTTTAGCAATTGAAAGTCTTGTCACAAGACTGTATGATGAAAGGATAGTAGCTAACTTGCAAAAAGTAGTATTCTTAGGGGAAGCCAAAGTACTGTCGTGCAAAATGATTGATCTGACATAGGACCATTAGAAATAAGTTGGTTTGTAGCTAAGGATTATCTAATACTATTTAGATAATGGCTGTTAAAGACCAACAGGATCAACAAAATCAGCAACAAGACTACCTTACTACTACTCATCTTGTTCTGGCTATGTTTCTATGTAGTGTATTATTATGCCACTGCTGCTAGTTCATGGTCCGTGATACTGTGACGTGAGGTGCTGAACTTCTCATCTAGAGAAACTGTTGAAATAGAAGAAGTCTTTAAATTATAGCCCTAGAACACACTGGGCTATTTTTAAGTTTCAGGAGCTTTTTGAGTAACTAGTCCTTATTGTTCTTTGTTTAGTATATTTAGGTTTTTGGTATCTCTGTCCGTCTGTCATTTGTGTGGGTATTTGGGGGAAATCATACTTTTTTTTTTGTGATTATTTGTTACTCCTGAAAGTCTGATAGAAATGTCTCAGGATCAGGGGAGCAACAGGTTTACTGGGAAGAATTTTTTTTTTTTTTTTTCAAAGATGCTGCCAAATGTGTGGATGGCAGAGCCTCTGTAAAAATCTGCACAGATAGCCTGCAGATAAGCTATGGATTCATCGTTCTCATGCTGTCCTGTTACAAACATTTCTGGTGTACCATCAGGAACTCTGAGATGTCTTCTATCTATAATCTGTAATGGCATTTTCACAGCTCCTTTTAGTAGGCTTTGCAGTGAGTTTTTTTTTGGTTTTTCGAACCTTTGCAAGGAGGTAGCCCAGTTACTGTAAGCAACCAGTACTCTTTGGTGTCTTCTAATTTATCCACTTCCCTCCCCCTCAGTTCTCATTTCTGAAGTTTTACTCAATCTTAGTTATTACGTTTATATTCAGAATGTTACGGACAAATTAGGAGTGTCTTACACCGTCTAATTTAGGCATTTCATTTGGACTCCTAAAACTATCCCCTGAACATTTAGGAAATGAAATGTAACACTTCTGTATTTTTATCTGTAAGGGTAGATTGAAAGTGAAATATGTATGTAGTACAGTATAGTTAATGATAAGGAATGTTTTGGGTATCATGGTGATGGACTGTGAGTACTTGGCAAGAGAAATATTCCAAGTGAAACAGGGGATCAGAACTAGAACAAGAGACATGGAATTAATACAGGAATAATGCAAGTTGGAAAACTTGCTGTGAGCACAATACCATAGGTTACTGAAGAGTCATCTAAGGAGAACAGTATTTTGAAGTCTGTATTCCTTGTCTGTCTGTGGCATTTGAATCCAAGCAAGTGTGTCTACAGATGTGTTACTCATCTTTCCAAAACTAGAATCATAAGAACATAGGGCTGGAAAATGATCATTAAAGAGTAGTCCAGCTTCCTCCACTTGAAATGAGATCATCTATCCCTCGATCACCTCACATGGATGTTTCTCACCTGCCCTTCAGAAGCTGTCATGAAGGAAGATTTCTCAACATCAATCTGTAGGACTTGTCAGTATTCACTCATCTTTGACTGTTTTCCTTAAGGTGTGTTTGCTGGAAAGCAGCATGATTTCTTATTTTCCTTTTCCAGGTGGATATGGAAAGTACTTGGTCACCAGTCTCTTTGTAACTACTATTTGTGTACTGGGGGACCCTGCTTAGTTTTCTCTCTTCTAAATTTCTCTCTTCTGAACCACACTCCTTTGAACTTCCCACAACATTCCTGTTTTCTGAGGTGCTTTTTGTCCTATGGATGCTCCCCAAATGGTCTGTCTCCACCTGCTGTTTCTGTGGCTGAGCTCATACTTCACCTAAGATTCTGTGGGAATATCATTTGATTCTTTAGGCAGTGTCCCCCACCTGCAGATGCCCCTTAGGATCTGCATGTTTGTCTTTTCCTTATAATGCAAGATAGGGCTTGCAGGTGGGGGTCAATTTCTTCTATGCACCAGTATCATAACTGAAATAAAGGAAGAGCTATGGACTTCCATCCAGGTCCAGAGATACTGGAGGCATCAGAACACCACTTTCCAACAGGCAGTTGACAGCAAATTTGTGAATTTACTTGCAGAAATTCCTCTGCTGGAGAGTGGTATTAAAAAAGGCCACCCAAGAATCCATTTTGAAGAGCTGTTGTGGGATGAACAGATTTGAGACAGAGGCGGTGTCTCACACATGTACCACCTAGTAAGCAAAGGAGCTAGAGCAGACTCTTCAGACAGTGTGTGGCCTGCTTGTGGTTGAGAAGTTAGAAAAACACTTCATAGTTCCTTTTCTATTCATACCTACTTAGAGGTGTGTGGTTTGTTTTTTGTTTGGTTTTTTTTTTCCTTTTTTTTTCCTTGATTAAGTCCAAGCAAGGAGAGAAAAAGGAGACCTCCAGCCTACTACAGTACTGCTTAAATTCAGATGTAATCCCCAAATTTTTCAGCCCACAAGTCAGGTTTTGGTGAAACAGTTAAACTGAGGCAGTGGCACTTAATTGAGATGAAAAATAAGCACAATCCACTTTGGTTTTGGAGACAGACTGCCTGGTGTGCTAACTGTGTGCTGTGTGCTAACTGTGTGCTATGTGCAGCAATTTGTAGCTTGCTAGAGGAGCGCACAACTGGGCAGCCATTCTGTTGTGAAAGCTGAATCATTTCTGTACGTTCCTCAAATACTCATTTACCAGACAAATAATTGATAAAATGAGCAAGTGAAAGAGGTACTAAGAGGGTGTGATCCAATGCCAAGCACTGGTTTTCACAGCTGATTTTAAATCTACATTATGCTAATGATGTTCATTTGGAAAATGTGTCCCCTCCCTAACTTCTGCCCCTGAGAGTTGTTTTAATTGGATTCAGATGGTTGGACTGAAACAATTGCAGGGTTTGTATACAGATATCCTCAGTGCTCCAAGCACTTTCTTTTTTTTTTTTTCTATCTAATTTTTCTAAGCCAGAGTTGCTTTCACTATGGCTGGTGTCCAGACGTTCTTGAGCTCCCTCATTAAATGGGCATGGTTCTACTGGAACAAATGCACTTATGATCACTTGAACATGCTGAAGATCTCTCCTACTCCACTGGGCTGTCTGGGCTGGGTTTCTGGTCTCTGGCCAGCGTCATCAGTGAAGAAGTCCATCTCAGGGATTACCATTGTGATTTGTCATTCTGGGATCACAGGCTGCTGCCTAAATAACTGTAATAGTGGAAACAGTGTTTTGTTTCTGTTGATGTTCTGAGGCACTTTGACAAGGCAGCATGTTTTCTCTCTAGTGGTGCTGGTCTCTGATTTTCATCCCCATGCTCGAATTCAGAGCTACCTCATTATCTGAGCAGCTTGATTGAATTCAGATGGTATGTGGAGTGGGTAGCATTCAATATGATGAAGGCATCAGTTTCCTGAGTAATTTTTCTAACGCTTTTCATAAGCACTTAGTTTGCTTTTAAGATGAAAAAGTTGTTGTGACTTTTTTTGTGGTCTAATCGGCAGAGTTTCTGTAATTTACCATGTTCATAGTCTAACAAAAATTTACTGTTTGGTTTCAAGGAGGGAATAATTAAGGATGGAAGGCTACTTATATTTTAAATAAATGTCTGATTTCTCAAAGACCTTTCAGAAATGGCCATTCCTGAAAGAAATAGTCAAACAAAGGCTTTTCAGACACCAAAGTATTGTGTGTTGATGTGTATGCAGCTATTATCCTAAACACTTACTGTTCAAAATGATAATACTTTGATGAATGTTTAAAAGAAAGAAAAAAGGGGGGGGGGAAAAACCACACAGGTGTTGGAGGACAAAGTTTTCATATGACCAAAATCAGTACTGAATTTGCATTGTGAAGTTACAGTAAGCCACAGCCCTGAGAGGGAAAATTAAAGGATTACTTAAAACCAACAATAAACATGCAAATTAAAAGTAATAATTTTTAAACGAAGTCATACACTATTAAAAATAAGCACAAAATTACATACTAGTCTGGATGTGTAGTTTATAGAATACACCAAATGTTAAAATTGAATGAAATTAAGAAAAACATTTTCCAAAGGCATGTAAAATATCTGTTTAATTAGATTGTAAAGAAAGGAGATTAAAAGTAATATTTTGTGATACAGTAATTATTGCTTTTCAGAAGTAGTCAGGTTCCTGTGCGTTGATCTAAATTTAATTGTGATAGCAGATCTCTTTGGGGTCTTTCATTTTGTTTGTGTTTTTAATTAATTTAAACAGCAACCACTACCTTTATTTTGTTTTCTTTGCACTGAACACACTGCATGGCTGTTTGCTCCAATGTTCTGCCACCTCATGAAGGCAAATGTGGGTGATCTGATCATACCCTCTGCTTCTGGGAGGTTAAAAGCCAAATCATTGCAGGGGGCTATACAGCAAGATAACAAGAAAGGCAGCTGAAACCACTGGGAGGTGGGTTGAGGTGCTGATGGGAGCCTGAGATGTAAATAAACCAGATTGCTCTCATTTCCTCTTTCCACTGTAATGCATTCCAATAGCACTATTCATCTTTATGACAGACATCTATTGCTTTAACTTTACTGCGGGCCACTGAAGTACATTAAAGTGGGCAGGAAATGGAAATAAATAGAGTTCAGTGGAAGCTTCAGAATAACTAAACATGCTGCAGTCATTTTTAGTGTAGGGTCATGCATTTTTTAGCAGATTTATCATATTGCTTCACTTTTGTTAGAAAGATAGGTGCAGTTTAAAAGAGGTGCAGTATACTTACAAAATAAGTAAGAAAATGTGCTATTTTTTTTTTTTCTCGAAACTCTTTGGGATGCCAATGGTGAAAAGAAAATGCGATTGAGTCTCAGCTGGGCAGAGGCAGTGGGATATCTCTATGTGCACTACGTCAGGTTGTGGTTAGAAACAGAATAATGGGATTAGAGATTTGAAGAAATCCTGCTAGCGGTCAGCATGGGAGGAGGACCACAGTCCACTGGCTTAAATTAATCTGCCTAAAGTAATGAGACATTCGGGTAGAGAGGCTGGATGGAATCTGGCCTTAAAAATGCATCTCTTTGTTTCCTGATGCATGCACATTTTGCTCACTTTGGAAGTTTGGATTGCTCTTCTGCTTATTCAGAGGGCTGTTTTCAAGTGAAGTTATACTTTCAAGCAAAGTTATACTGCACTTTCCAGATATGCTTAACCCTCAGGAGATGGGACTCCTGAGGAATTCTGTTTTGTGGTGTTTCCCACCTGCCCACCCAACCTTTGTGTGTTTGTTTTTCCTTGATTGTTTATATTCTGATAAGACGAGTCAGTAACTGAATGAATTCACAGCATGGGTTACTTGAAGACTCACAGCTCGTATTTTCTCTCCCTTGAGACAGTCAGCTACTTGGAAACTTTTCTTTAAAAACAGTGAAATTAAGCATTAGAGCTTTTTTTTTTATTATTTTTTTCGCCTTGATTACATTGAGCAATCTCTGTTTTGCTGTGTGTAGTATGTTCTTTTTCTTCTCTTTCTGACAATGACTGCTGTATAATTGAAAGCAAGCGTCAGCTTTCAAAGTATTTGTCAATATAAAAGGTATTAGTGGATATTTCACAATGTCATGTAAGATAACTAATCTGTAAGCAGCATGGCAGAAATCTGGAAAGACAATCAGGATGAAAAATCATTAATATTGATTCTTTTTGCACTGGGAAAGTGCATTCCTTTCTCCCAGAGCATCCGTTAAAAGTGTTGTTTACCTAGGTCTGTATTTAAGTATATATTTCAATGTGACCGTTATTAGTTTTTTCTTTTTAATTATCTTTATATCAAAAATTTAATTCATTTATTCAAATACTGCTCCAGATAGACTCACATTGCAGAAAATAGTGCCAGACAGAGTTGCAGGTAATTACTGAGGACGGTTGTTGGCAGTTTGTCTTTTCATCATTTGTTTGTCATCGTTTGTTCGCACTCTGTGGATAGTTCCTTGCTGAAAGGATTAGGTTACAGATGGGTGGGTATTACTTCAGGGACTTCTTAAGTGAGTATCCAGATGCTTTTCTGCGTCCTTTCCTCTTAGGTTGGGAGTTAGAAGTCAGTAGCTGCAGGTAAGATCTAAAGCTTGTATCTTTGTCTTTCTTGTGCAACGGAAAAATATCTTACTCCTTGTTAATTAAACAGAAGATCTAACTGCGAACTTTAAATACTTGGGAAATTACAGATTGAGCTAAAATTTCAAAAGAATCTAATTTTTTTTTTTTTAAGTTCAGTATCACTGACAAACTGCTTCAGGTTTTCGAAAGAGTTCATTTGGTGTTGCATGCTTTGCAAACCTGGCTATGCCTTTGGTGCCTAAGCTGTAGTGGGACTTTTCAGAGATGTTGGCCTTTGGCAACATCCCAGTTGCTTTGAGTCTGTCCGTAGTTTCAAGGGCAGTGGTCTCAGGCTATAGTATTTTACAGTTGAGATGTGGGTTTTGCTTGTGTGCCCCACATGCAGCAGCATATCAGCGTTACCTGAGTTGCTGAAACCCTGGTTGGTCCTCGCTTGATTTCATGGTGAGGCAGCAGAACTGGAGGTATCTATGTATACATCAGGGAGGGAAATGGGAATTAAATTACTTTTGTGTTGTTTGTTTTTGTTTTTTTCCTTTATTTTCTCCCCCCCCTGGTTTCAGAAATAAAGCCTGAAAGCAATCTCCAGGCTAACTGCAGCTGGTGTTAAACTAAGTGGGTGTTCTGCTGTTTGTTCTAGAAGTAGCACAGTTCTCATTTTCCAGATATACCATCCTGTCCGGTTGAGCTTGGAGAGAAATGCAGACCACGTCTGTGTGCCTTCCTGGTGTGGGCAGTTTGCAGGTGTGTGTTTAATCTCCCAGCAGCAGTTTGCAAACTTGCTTGTGTCTGTAAGAAGCACTTGCTGAAAACCAGTGGTAAATTTAGGTGTTCCAGAAAATTCTTCCTCATATAAGTGCATGTAATTATTTCGTGCCTTAACCTCGCTGGTGGCTGCTGGGCTCCTCAGTGCAGTTGTCCCTAGTGGGACCATTTATTTTGTCCTTCTAACAGTCTGTGGTTTGACTATCTAAAATTTGTATGTAAAAGTTAATGAGCCGAGACTGAAATGAGGGTTATGGTTTCTGGAGTGGGAAGGGAAGCTGTGAATGTTACAACATCACAGTATTTTGCTTATCCTGCTTGTTCAGAAAGCAAGAACAGTATTTGGAAAGTAGGTGTGACAAAGACAGCATAGTTTGTTTGTGCTCTGGAGGAATAAAGTAGTCATCTTTGTAGCACAGTAGACAGAAGTGGTTTTGGAGCATTGTTTGGCATAGAGGCTTGAATGTTGTATATTTGGTGTCCTCCACATAAAAAGGACATGGAACTGTTGGAACAAGTCCAGAGGAGGGCCACGAGGATGATCAGGGGCCTGGAGCACCTCCCATATGAAGATAGGATGAGAAAGTTGGGGCTGTTCAGCCTGGAGAAGAGAAGGCTGCGTGGAGATCTCATAGCAGCCTTGCAGTATCTGAACGGGGGCTATAGGGATGCTGGGAAGGGACTCTTCATTAGGGACTGTAGTGAGAGGACAAGGGGTAATGGGTTCAGACTTAAACAGGGGAGGTTTAGTTTGGATATGAGGAAGAAGTTCTGTACAGTAAGGGTGGTGAGGCACTGGAATGGGTTGCCCAAAGAAGTGGTAATTGCTCCATCGATGGTGGTGTTCAAGGCTGGGTTGGACAGAGCCTTGGGTGGCATGGTTTAGTGTGAGGTGTTCCTGCCTCTGGCAGGGGGGTTGGAACTAGACGATCTTAAGGTCCTTTCCAACCCTAACTATTCTATGATTCTATGATATTTAATTCTTGTGCCACTTCCCCCAGCAAATTGCACAGTTCTTTGTCTGTCTTCCTCTCTGCCAGTGGAGCTGTAACAAGGATGGCTTTAGCTGCTTCCCCCCTCCCATATGTGCCTCTAACACATTTGGTCACTCAAGTTTTATTTCTTCCCTCTGTAAAACATGGGAGTGTAACTTCCACCCTAGCCTTGTTAGGGCATGAGCTGCTGAAGTGGGGCCTCCCTGGGACCAGGCATTGTCACCGGGTAGTAAAACCTCTTTAATGGGGCTGGCTTAACTTTTAAGTTATGGTTAATGTTTTTAACAGTAACTTGCGTTTCCTCTGCCCTTCACGCCCAACCGTTAGCCAGGTGTTTTTGTCACACAGAGTGGAAAAATAAAAGTAATCTAACCATACAGCTGGGCCCTGGGTGAGGTGCTGGAGGAGGATGACCACAGACTCAAACTGGGGATTGCAGAGGCTGGATGAGTAGGTTGAAAGGTTCCTTGCAAATGCTTGGCAAAATATGAGCACTGGAAAAGAGATGCCTTTTATTTATTTATTTTTTTTTTAAATACCCCCCCCCAAAAAAAAACAAAACCAAAAGACAAACCCAAACTATAAATAAGAAGGTTTAAATCTGTGATACTGCGTGCTTATATGGTTAGTTCTGTGTAATTCCCTAAATACTTTGTTTTGTTTGTTCCTCCGTCTAATATGGCATCCACTCGATTTCCTCTTAACTGCAAGATGGGCCTAATCTGCCTTACACTGTAAACTGTTTATGGAGCTGGAATTGGGGTCATTAATTTTCCCTACATCAAAAGAAGTTGTCTCTTTTAAATGAGAAGCCTGTTTCACCTAGTAATTCGCTTTAATTGCTTATTTGAAACTTTTGACATTTGATAGCAATTTAAACATTGCCAGATGAGGCTTAGGCAGTTGGGACCTGCAGGTGCTTCCTTGAGTGCCCAGCTTAAATCAAAGGAGCCCAGGGATGTGCCTGGCGGTGGATGGGGCTCCTGGTGCTGGAAGGTGCTGTTTTCTGAGTCTTTTTGAAAAGATGCTGTGTGTCAGCCTTGGCAAGAATTTGCTTGGGGGGCTCTCCTTTGGGAAGGTTTCTGCAGAGCATGGTGCTGTTTGTTTTTCTTGGGAGGATAGGCTGCATGGCCCTTGGTTTACTGGAGGCTTAACAGTGCTTGCAGCACTAAGTCTTTCTATATTTCAAGTCTAACCAATAGCAATTTCTGCAGAAAGGTTAGAAAAAAGTTTCTAAAATATTAATTACTTTTTTTCCTGACTAATATTTCTTAATTTAGTTATCTTCTGGGAGGTTTGGAGGGAAAGAATTTTCTTGCTTATGAGGGTAAGCAAATGGTGTGACTTCAAAGGATCTAAACCTCAGTAAAAGAGACAAAAGTGAACCAATGTCTTTTATTTGATTTTGTAAACTGGTCCACTACCGTGAATGCAATTTATTGTTCAGTCAGCAGCAGGAGTAGCTTTCCTTAGCTTGAAAAGTATTTTCTTTTTCTAAGTCAATAAACAAACAATAATTGAGATTATTGCAGAAAGAGCAACTTTTGTTAATGGCTTTTGGCTGCAGAATGATGTGATATTGGGTATATTCTGAATGGTTTCTATCCGCACTGTAAGTGTCTTGTGAGATAGATTACGAACTATTGCAGGAGTAGTCCAGCAGCTGAAAATGAGAAATTTGCTTGTGCTGCTGCTGCAGAAGTTATGCTGTGTTTTAGGACTTGCTGAGTTCACAGCAAAGGGAAATAGTGCAGCTGAAAAAGAATCAGCAAAGCCGAAGTACTAGTGCCAAGACTTCTTAAAAGAGTTTTATTGATGTGTGTTGTATTTAAAACCAGAATTAGCTAGTTTTCTAATAGGACATTCATTTCCTATAGAGCAGTTGCAGCTTGGCATAAAGTAATGCATTTTTTAAAAATGAGTACTGGTCTGGGGTACCCGCAGCATATGTTGGATGGCTGCATTACTAGCTTTGTGTGCTCTCATTATTAACCAGCAAATTGAATACTTTAATTTAAAGTAATTATACAAATAAACCTTTGGCTGTGCTGTGATTTCATTGAAACCTTAATTGTTTAGAGGACTCAATGAGAGTGTGTGAAGTTGGGTCAATTTTACTGCACGGCATTACTCTTGATAGCAGATTTACAACAGGGCTGGATTTAATCTCTCAACTAATCTTTACAGTAGCAGGCTTGGGATGGGAAGGCATTTGTGCGTTTCAGGAGGTAGAAATACCTATCTCTGAACTGGAAACACAGAGCTGAGTTTTAAATGTCTGGGCAGCCTTAAAATGAGCTTGTGGCAGGGAGGGGGAGAATTACTCTGTGGGAGCAAAATAGGTGTTGCTTTTAAATCAGCTTCTCAGTGTACACATTGTCACACCTTCATACATGGCTGTAGGCTCAAATCTATTTCTCATCAAAGCAACTGTAGCGTAAGGGAATACGGCAACCATCTGGGTTGCAAAGATCAGAAATAACAGTTCTTGCTAGCAGAGGAGCCAGCTGTGGGTAGCACCATGTAAACTGTTTTTTGTGCCACTTGATTAATAATTTCTGAGGGTGAGGACAACAAAATGTTTACGAGGTCACACACTAATTTTTTTAAATGCTTTCAAGTCTCATTTTCCTGGGTTCAAGGTGGTAGTATGCCTTTGAAACTCATTATGGTATTGGTAGGTACAGCATAGAATCATAGAATAGTTAGGGTTGGAAAGGACCTTAAGATCATCTAGTTCCAACCACCCTGCCATGGGCAGGGACACCTCACACTAAACCATGCCACCCAAGGCTCTGTCCAATCCAGCCTTGAACACCGCCAGGGATGGAGCATTCGCAACTTCCTTGAGCAACCCATCCCAGTGCCTCACCACCCTTACAGTAAAGAATTTCTTCCTCATATCCAAACTAAACCTCCCCTGTTTAAGTTTAAACCTATTACCCCTTGTCCTCTCACTGCAGTCTCTAATGAACAGTCCCTCCCCAGCATCCCTATAGGCCCCCTTCAGATACTGCAAGGCTGCTATGAGATCTCCATGCAGCCTTCTCTTCTCCAGGCTGAACAGCCCCAACTTTCTCATCCTATCTCAACTAACATTGTTCCTGAGCATGAAAAACACCGGCACATTAGATGTTTCTAAAGGAGAGTTAATTAGAAGAATGAATCGTTGTCAAGCACACCACAGCTGCACTGTTTAGTTCTGATGATAATTTTCATGCTGGGTCTAATACAAATGAATTCACTTATGGTTTATTAATCCACAGTAACCTGGAAGTCTTTTGGGGTGTTCAGGGAGTGGGAAGGCTGAGAACTACCAGAATAGATGTTAAGTACTTCCATGGGTGGAGGGCAAACCACAGAGAACTTTTGCCTTTTTCTTTCTTCTTATTTTTCGGCGTTGTTTTAACTCATATTTTTTTTGCCTTTCCTCATTTCTTTAGGACCCACAATTATCAGCTTTAATTTTTGACAAGCTTCAAGTGCCTGACTATTTACAGAAAAACAGGAATGAAGGAGAGAGCAGATGCGAAACTTGTGCCACCCACTTGAATCAACTGAAGCAGGAAGCCATTCAGATGATGCACACCCTCAATCAAACCAGCTACCCAGAAATGCCCGACATCCCGCCTGGCACCAGCTCAGTGACCAGCATGGTACCCAGGATGATCACGCTCTCATCCCAGAGAGACCTGCCGCTCATTGCTGGGCAGGTGGGCAGGCAGCCTGGAAAGTCGATGAATCTCTTCTCTGGGGCAGAGAGGAAGAAGGGACTTGGATGGTCTCAAGGCACGGGCAGTTTTCCAAACTCCAGTGTTCAAGTCACAGTGGCCCCCAGCGGTCTCAGTGGTGCTCTGAGTTCTGTCACCATCCAAGCTCAGCAGTACCTTGAGGGCATGTGGAGTATCTCTAGGGTGAACAGCTTCCTGCCTCAGGCTTGTCTAGTAAGTAGTGATAATTCAGATGTTTGAGTTTTATTTACGTGTGTGTGGATATACAGAGATAAAGATAAAATTTGAGATATATACTTATTTATCTTAGAGGAGATCAGCTAATGGTATTCTAAACCATGCTTGAAGAGCTGAAAAAGAGCTTTGAACAATGTTCTGTCAGATGTCACAAGGAATTTGCTTGCTTACCTCAGATGGTGATATCCTTTCCTCAGATGTTTTGGCACCTGTTTTAGCTTCATGTATATGGATGATATTATTAGACTGTCACATACCTGGTGACTCTTTTAGGAAAACCTAAAAGGCTGAGATTGTCACACATGAAAATCTGGGAACTTCATGGGGTTATATCAAAGATTAATTTGTCCCTCAAGTTTAGCCCTGAACTTTGAAGGCTGTGCTCATTTCAACAGATGCTATTGATAGTCTATGATGGAAGGCATTAATCTTCAGGTTAGACCTGCTGCAAAACAGTTTGCTGCATGGGAGGGTGTTCAGAAGGTTTCTTCAGAGCCAAAGGCTTGTGAATGTATTGCACGTGGATTTTAAGCATTGATGTTGATTTCCTGTATTCTGTGTATATGTTAAGAAACTTTCATGGTAAATGAAAAAGCTTTATAGAGATGTGTGTTACCTTTAAAAGCAAGTTCATTAAAGATTTCTGACTGTCTGTGGAACCACGCTAAGAGGAAGGATGTAGTGATGGGTTTTGACTAAGACTTATTCCTAAGTGGAATTTAGGAATTCCTAAAAGGAAACAGGGTAGTGAGTAATGATGAAATGTGTACAAATATAAGTAATGGTTTTAATTTAAAGATGTTCTAGTAGATCTTGCAAGACCAGATATGTTGATGCTAAATAGCTTTGAATTTAACATAATGCCTTATGTGCTGTTATACATAAGCACTACCTAATATTGCTTGGTAGCTTCAGCTGGTTGAGCTCCCAGATTGTCAGAGATAAATATTTAAGAATGCTGCTGTGTAATGTTACTTTTGTAGGGTGACTGTTTCCTTCCAGAAAAGGCCTGGAGACATAATACCTTCCAACCATACTTCTTTCTTAAATGGAAATTTGTAAGTGCACATACATCCCACCTTTGAGAGGTTCCCATTTAAATCCAGTGAATCTCCAGTAATATCAGCTCGCTCTCTCTGATAAAAGAGAAAAAGGGAAAAGGGAAAAACTTGGCCCATTCAGCTCTTCATAGTTTATAAGAACTGCTGCTGCTAGTGCTTTTCTCTAAAATGCTGCTCCATGCATTAGGGGTGGATTTGGGTGATGTAAGGCATTTGATACTATCTTTTAATTATCTTTTTAAATTCTGTGTGTATTGCAGAAATGTAGAAAAAAATTTGGGAAAGCTACAGGATTAAGAAGCCTGTATTCTCTGAAAGCAAAAGTATTTCCATTTCTCTGCTCATTCCTTTTCTGCACTCATTTTTGTCTTGAATAATTCACTAACAGCCAGCTCCAGATTTCTTTCTCCTTAACGATGCTGACTGATAGATGTGGTTTTCCCTAACCGCTGCATTATTCTAAGAAAACTGAGTTGCCTCATTTTACCCCTGTGAAGGAAAAACGTGTATAATGCAACAGAGCTTAAGTGTGATCTAGAAATGTGCAAAGAAACCGAGTAGCCTGGAAAACAATGACCTTTAATGAAAAGACAAACACTGTTAGACTGTGAGTGTTGGAGGCTGCTTGGATGTGATCCAGGCATCTGCAAGGACAGTTCAGATTTAGAAGCAGTTTTTGGAGAGAAGCTAGGCTTCCGCTGTTTTCTTTATCTTCCTTTTTTTTTTCTTTCCTTTTTATTTCATTCATTTAAGCCCAAATGTAGTTAGTGAAGACTGTGTTGTGAATCTCTTCCCAGACTGTGCTTTCTGTGCCTCTCTGAATTCTACTGCCTCTTGTATTATTAAAAGCCTTGCGTTTGATGAAGCTATTTGGGTGGGTGAGGCAGAAAGTGCTTCCCTGTGCTTTTTCCCTTGAGGAATCACAGGTGTGAAGGAAATAAGATTGGAGGAATTTCAGAAATCAGCTAGTATAGTCCTTGCCTAGGACTGCACCCACTGCAGGGCATCCTTGTCCAATGCTCATCTCGCCTCATCTTACAGTTTTGCAGGCTGGGATTCCCTGACTTCTGTTGGTTTTCAAGTCTGAACTTCTTTTCCTGTTAGAAAAGTTTACTTTTTTTTTTTTTTTTTTTTTTTAAACCTTGGTAAGATAGGTGATTTGGGCTATTCTTTTCTGAAGCTGTGTGGTTCAGTAGATTTGCTGGAGGGAAGGGATGCCATCCAGAGACACACTTGAGAGGTGGGCCACTGCCAACCTAATGAAGTTAAACCAAGCCAAACACAAGGTCCTACACCTGGGTCAGGGCAATCCCAGGCACAGCTACAGGCTGGGCAGAGAAGAGATTCAGAGCAGCCCTGCACAGAAGGACTTGGGGGTGTTGGTTGATGAGAAACTGAACCTGAGCCAGCTTCAGTGTGTGCTCACAGCCCAGAAAGCCAACTGTATCCTGGGCTGCATCAAAAGGAGTATGACCCGCAGGTCGAGGGAGGTGATCCTGCCCCTCTACTCTGCTCTTGTGAGACCTCACTTGGAGTATTGTGTGCAGTTCTGGTGTTCTCAACATAAAAAGGACATGGAACTGTTGGAACAAGTCCAGAGGAGGCCACGAGGATGATCAGGGGACTGGAGCACCTCCCGTATGAAGATAGGCTGAGAAAGTTGGAGCTGTTCAGCCTGGAGAAGAGAAGGCTGCGTGGAGACCTCCTAGCAGCCTTGCAGTATCTGAAGGGGGCCTATAGGGATGCTGGGAAGGGACTCTTCATTAGGGACTGTAGTGAGAGGACAAGGGGTAATGGGTTAAAACTTGAACAGGGAAGTTTAGGTTAGATATAAGGAGGAAGTTCTTTACTGTGAGGGTGGTGAGGCACTGGAATGTGTTGCCCAAAGAAGTGGTAATTGCTCCATTGCTGGTGGTGTTCAAGGCCAGGTTGGTCAGAACCTTGGGTGACATAGTCTAGGTTCAGGTGTCCCTACCCATGGTAGGGGGGTTGGAATTAGATGATCTTAAGGTCTTTTCCAACCCTAACCATTCTGTGATTCTAAAAAGTTGGAGACAGGGCTTAGGTTTAAGATGAAGCCAGGAGAGAGCTGTGGATGTACATAATTTCAGAGTTGTCTGTCTTTAATATCATATCCTGTCCTCTTATGGGGCAAAGCTGATCTGGGTAGAGGAGTTCTGGAGCAAGAAGAAGAGGAATTGCAGTAGAAAAGACAGCATTGGATGTGCATTGAATGGTGTCTTCGACCCCTGTTTGTGCAAGGTGCTGTACAAAGGCAGAAGAAAAGGGTGGCTTTTTCTTGTGGAGTTTACAGTTTCAGTTGTTATACGAGTTATTTTTACCATCCTGTAAATACCTGTTTCACTGGGAATCTGTACTTTTATCTTGTTTCCTTACCAAAGGAAAGATTCCCATTGGGGGTCTTGAAACAAGTGTCAAACTCCCTGGTAGGAAGCTGTTAACAAGTGCCTTACCTCTCAGTGATTTAACTCAGTGCTGCGTACAAAGTTTGAGCATGATAGTTTCCTAAAGATGGGAACATGGATGTAGATAAAGGCTGGGCTTCATATCAACCATTTTCAGCCGCCAGAAAGGCGGGTGTTTATTCTGAACTAATTACTGAGTCTTCCGTTGTAGTTGTGGGAGAGCAATAGGCACCTCCAAGGGTGCTTTGTCCTTCTCATCTTAGATGTCCGTCTTGGCTTGCCTTGTCTGATGAAGGTGCCTGTGGCTTTCTGCTGGTGCTGGCAGAGCCCAGGTGGGTTAACGTGGAGCAAACCTTTGCATGGGTGGCTGACACAGGTTGCCATGTGGACATGAAAATACACTCTGAGTATGGCTGTCAAACCTCAGAGACCTCATACCTACAAATATTTCTCCAGGTTCCATGTCTTTTTTATTTATGATTAGTTTTAATAGCAGCGGTAGTGGAATTAGCTGCAGAGATTAAAAATATGACATGATTTCTGCTCTTCTCATTTTCCTCCCCAGCTTTGCATGTATTACCTCATAATGTCAGTTATGGTTGCGAAAACACTTCTGGGCTGAATGTTGGGGGTCAGAAGTGCAGGACATTGTAAATTTTTAATATATGTTTGGAGTTCAAGTGTGAAATCCATTATATAGATTACGAATTTTTTGAACTGGGATATGTCTTTAAAGCAAAGTGTGGGTGCTGCTCAGACCAAAATAATAACTGTGGGCTTCGGGAGCTGTGAAGAGGAACAGTAATTAAGGAGGAAGGTCCAGGGAGAGGAAGACTAGGATTGCAATGAAGGTGCAAGAGGTGAAGATGTAATCAGCTGCTTTACCCAAGTGGCCTGTTAAAAATTACAAAAGATAATCGCCAGTAGCAGTGATGACCAGATGGTCAGCAGTCTGACCAGACAGCAAGCTCTGTGGAGGGGGGAGCTGGTGTAACTCTGGGTAAGACAGCTGATTTGTAGTGGCCAACTTTAATAAATAGTTTTATATTGATGTTTTTAATTCTAGACCTGACAAATGAATCTAAGATAACTACTCAAATCAAGAAACATGTTAGCAGTGCTCAGCATTGCCACGTAGTCTAACACAGAAGCAGAGGAGTGAGGATAGTTCAGGCTTTCTAGATGTGTTGGAATCTGGCTGAGAGGCAGAACATCAAAACCACTGAAAATACCTTGTACACCTTTTAGAATTATCTGTCTGTATTATGAAAAAAAGAGGTCTTACTGTGTGCCTTCAGTTGGCTATTAGCATGCACTGTTATGTGCTGCATAAAAGTGGTAAAGTTGTCATGCCATGTGCTATGAAAGTATCAGTGAAATAGAGCTTGTTTAGCAAATTGCTTTTTCTTTCATCTTATGCAAAATTAAATCCTTGACATGCTGTGTTTCTAATTTGAATATATCCAACTGGTATTGGTTCTAAGGCAGAATATTTTGGCTCTGTGAGTTTTTATGAGTTGTTTTAAAAATATATTTAAAAATGCACCATTAGGAAGTTGGAAAAGTTGGGCACTGGAAAACAGAAAGTGACTTAAGTGAAACTTTTAAAGCATATTTATTTAAAAAATGTAAATTTATCCAAAGACCAATGTACGTCCCAGAGAATTTTGATACATTTAAAGTTAGTTACAAGTTTATGGCCTGGTTCAGTGAGGGAGGATTCACCTGCAGCATGTGCAAATGGGTGCATGTACTTTAAAATTAAAGGAGTTGTGTTTGTTTTTATGTGAGAAATCTCTAGTTCCTAGGAATGCCTTCTGCTTGTGCTAATCTAAACCAGATGGATTTATCTGAGGGTAGTTCAGCCTCTGTTTACTTTCATTAAATTCTCCGTGTTTATATCAAGGATGACTTATATTTTGCTTAAAAGGCGCAATAAAAAGCTGACTGTGGAAATCAAAAGAATGACAAGATTTATTTTCCAGCATTTTTTACTTTGATAAATGTCATTCCAAATGGATTTTAAAATTAATTTTTAAAATTCTCTTGATAGCTTTCTCAGTGACCTTTTATTAATACAATGCATGAAATACAGTTTGTAACAAAACAATTAAAATGTAGTGCTTTGACAATAAATCATGTCTGAGACATCTGAATGACTGAGAGCTTTGGGACATTTCTCAGACTCCACGAATAACATCTTGATTCTGCAGAAGTTAGTAGCCAACCTTGGACAGGTGGCAGGGCCAGGGCTGCATAGAGGCTGTTCTGTTTTCTGTTCATCGTCAGTGGTTTTGGTGTTACTGCTCTTGTAGAGGAAGTACATAAAGGAAAGGGGATGGCAAAAAAAAAAATAAATCTCCAGAGTCACTCTCCATAACAAGTCGCAACAGTAGAAGGAACCTTTTTGATCCAAGTTACTAAATGCTTTCTCATACCAGCCTAATTTGTAGTCCCCATGGAAAAGACCTTTTCCTGAGTCTTTAGCATCTCAGCTGGGCAGTAATGCCTTGCATTGCAATTTTCTGCCTTAGCAAATGCAGAGGGAGGGGTGTGATGTGGAAGGATGATGCAGTGCATACCGGTGCCATGCATTTGGAGTCAGCAAGACCTGCTTCAGCAGCCAGGTAGCAGGCTGGGTTGGAAATTCAGCCTTAGACACATACAAAACAGAGGGCTATATTTTTATCTGTAGCTGCTAAGGTCTTTGTGGTTTCTTCTGCTAGAATTCCCCCAGTGTAGGATGCTGAAGTTGAAAATGAGCTTGCTTTTTAATGTATTCCCAGATATCAGAGTGATTTAGGAAAAATGTGACGAGTTGACAGAAAGTGTATTGGCTACAAGATGGAGATGAACATTTTCTTAGGTGAGGGTGTGGATTGCATGTCTTCATTTGACACTTCGGCCATAGTATTGGTTTTATGGTTGTGGGACAGGGTATCTATAAGCAGGACTCAGACCCTCTTGTGGCTCAGATTACCACCTGAAAGCAGTTCTTTTGATCCTTCATCCCTCTAGGCTAAGCAGTTGTTATTACAGCTCTCACAGGCATACAAGTCCATACTCGCCTTTGTTGACAACTGAAGTCAGCAGGCAATAATAAAGAATGTTGGCCCAGACTTCACCTGTACTCATCAGAGGTAGATTTAAGACAAGTAGACTTCAGAGATTATGTGAAAATGATAATCCACCAGATTTACCTTTGACCCACAGGTCATTCTGTCATCCAGCAAGTGTATCATAAGCTACACTAGGATGAAAAATCCTCTCTTTTTTTAATCCAGAATATTTACATTTTCTACTCTTGCCTTTGAACTGGTTTTTAAGGGATGGCCTTTTCCGTTCAATTAGTCCCCTTCAGCTCTGTTGTTTCTTGCTGGCCCAGTTATACTGCACATGCTCCACTTTGAATTCTTCAGTGAACTGACTTAATCAATGCATCCCATACCACCCAGCATTAGAAATCACCTTACAAGGAGGCTCTTACTTTTTGGTTGAGACATCTCTCCATTTGAGACAGACTCCAGATACCCAATGTAGAAGTGCTTTTATGAGGCTGCTGTTTATCTGCACTGGCTGTGTTGATTGTTAAGGGTGGGCTGCAGCTGAATAATGCCCTTTGGTTTCAGAGGTTAGTCAGCAGGGAAACCAGATAAATTCAGGCTGACCTGAGACCTTAGCTGTTTGCAAGCTGGTGGAGAGAAAGTCTTTTGCGGTGATCTCTATACCACATGGAAGGAGCAGATTTGCACAACTGGATGCATATGTGTATTGCTCAGTTTCCTGCTTGTGTGAAATAAGATTGAACATTGTCCATTTTTGGGGAAAAGTGCTTTGAATTTAACATTTGCACCACAGGCTATGTACTGGAATGATGGCATGCTGAGGTCATGGGCCTGCAGGTAGTCAAGCTGTGTGCACAGTGTGAGCATTGCCAAAAGCATCTCCTGTTCTTTCGTGGCATGAGTGGCTGAGCATGTGGTGCATATTGGTGCTCTTTGTTACTTGCAACTAGAATCACTGAAATGCCTTGGGTGGTAGCTTCTGAAAGGAGGTTTAAAAAGCGTCAATAGAAAATGGATCTACTCTTCAGTTTCAGCACTTGAGAGAGAATTTATGATGTGTAGATAGAGTTCATAGATGTTTCAAGTATTTCATATGTTTGTGTTTAATAGAATGGATTGCCATTTTACTGAACGTAGTGTCAAATCAGCTCTGTTAATTGAAGAAGATTTTTCACATTATTGCTAATGATGTGACACAGTTTTGTTACAGATAGTTTATAAAATAGCACTACTTGAAATGACATTAATGTATGCACTGAAATTATTTTTATGCCATTTACGTGCATTATTGATTTTATTTCATTGTTGAGGAGCTAATGGATTTATAATTAGAATACAGTCACTGTAATCAATGATGAGATTTAGACTTATAAATAGAATTTTAAAACTACAATGAGGTAGTGTCCCAGTGTAACAAAGGATCAATAATTAGAGGCTTACTTGGAATGTGAGAGTAGAACTTGTACGATTCAAGCATGAAACACTTCTAAGGAATTGAATCTGAGTAAATTCTTGTACAGACTGATGTAGTTAGACATTTTCCAAAGCTACCTATTATTATTACTACTTTTGTTTGGTGCCCAAACACTTCCAAACTAATTCCTCTGGATTTGCAGAACTGGCGCTATCTCAAAACCGGGTGAGTTTGGTCTTTTCTGATACCTTAGTTGAGGGAAGTGTTTGAAAGGTGCTGTAGACAGGAATCCATTGCTATGGTTTTGGTGTTGTCAGGCAAAGGTGATGAATTTGCTGTTCAGAACGGCCCCCTCCTGCTTCTCTAAAGTGATGGTGGTAAAGCTGGGCAGGGCAGTTGGCTGTTGTTACGGGAGGAGATGGAAGGAAAAGAATGAAGAAAGGGGGGGTGGCCCTTGTGATTCCTGGCATGGGAAGGATCTGGGTTTAGTTGGTTCATTTGTGTCAATTGCTGAGGTGAATAGCAAAGAGAGGCCGCCTTCAACTCCTGATAGTGGGGAAGCTCAGCGTCCAGGAGCCTCAACCCGGAGCAGCAACAGCCACCGAGGGAGCCTCAAGTCCTCGACAGGACCTGCCGGGAGCCGGCAGCTCAGCCGACGCGAGCAGCTGACTCACAGGGGCAGCGCCAGGAGGAGCGGCACCAGCCCTGACTGGGTAAAAACCTGCCCCAGGGAGCGCGGCGAACAGGGCGGGTGGAGGTGGTTTGAGGGGCAGGCGAGCGGGACGGTGAGCGCTCGCCCTATGACCAGGGCCCGGTCTGGGAGCTCGGCTCTGGCCGTGGCCAGCGTAGGCACCCAGAGCTGATGAGAGGGGAGGATGCAGCGCAGAGCTCGGGGTGTAGAGAGCGCCTGCACTGCTCTCCTGAGGCGAGGGTGCACAATGGGCAGGGCTGCACTCGGTGCGCCCTGGTGGAGGTCCTCCGCTGTCAATAGGCTGAAAGATGTCAGGGAAACTGAGAGGAAGCAGCACTGCTTGCTCCGGGCCCAAACTGTTCAGAGGCCTCAAGCGCCTGCTGTCGCTCATGGAGGGAAGGAGGCCGCTAACCCAGGAAGCTGGGAAATAGTAACAAAAAATACCAACAAAAAAAGGAGGAAGAGGACAATTAAAAGCAAGGGGCTTCCTCCTAAATCTGTTGTCCCCACCCAGAACCGCTTTGCTGTCCTGCAGGGGACTGATGAGGAAACACTCTCACACCGTGAACAACCGGCTGAAGCGCTGGTAAAGAAGATCATTACTGGTGCTACCAGGACAAACCAGCAGGTCGTAGTAGTAGGGGACTCTACTTTGAAAGGCACAGAGGCACCCATCTGTCAGCCTGACCCAGGCTCAAGGGAGGTGTGTTGCCTACCAGGGGCTCGGATCAGGGATGTTGCAGAGAAGCTGTCTGCTCTAGTCAGTCCCACTGACTATTACCCACTTCTAGTGATTCATGTCGGTGCTACTGATATAGACAGCAGTAGCCCGGAGAACATAAAGAAGGAATACAGAGCCCTGGGAGAGGTGGTTAGGGGCTCTGGAGCTCAGATTCTCTTTTCGTCAATTCTCCAGGATACAGGGGAGGACCTTAAAAAGGCTAGGAGGATTGGCCAGGTTAATAAATGGTTAGAACAATGGTGCCATAATCAGGGGTTTGGGTATCTTGAACAGGGGACTCAATCTGGGAGGCCAGGTCTACTGGGGGTTAGTGGAGCTGGTCTGACAATGAAGGGGAAGAGCGGTTTTGGTAGGAGGTTCACCAGACTGGTCAAGGAAGCTTTAAACTAGATGTGTTGGGGGAGGGAAGCATCGTTCCATCCCAACACACCCAGTCACTTGCCAGCACCTATAATAAATGCTCGGAGCAATGTAGAGATATTCCAGCCACTCCAGCCAATGAGCCAGCTTCAATTGGAGCTCAGCTCAGATGCCTTTATACAAACCCCATAGCATGGGGAACAAACAAGAGGAATTAGAGATGTGTGCGTGTCTGAGGGGGTGTGATGTAATAGACATCACAGAAACATGGTGGGGTGGCTCCTATGACTGGAGTGTTGGAATGGAAGGTTACAGGCTCTTTAGGAAAGACAGGCCTGGCAGGTGGGGAGGGGGAGTTGCTATTTATGTTAGGGATAGGCTGGAGAGTATGGAACTCTGTCTGGGGACAGGTGAGCAGTCAATAGAGAGTTTGTGGGACACGGTTAAAGGGAGAACAGCGATGGGAGACATTACTGTGGGGATCTGTTACAGACCGCCTGATCAAGAGGACTCTGTGGATGAAGCACTCTATAGACAGATAGGAACAGCCTCACGCTCACAGGCCCTTGTTCTCATGGGGGACTTCAACCACCCTGATATCTGTTGGAGGGATGGTATGGCCCGGCACAAGCAATCCAGGAGATTCCTCGATTGTGTGGAAGACAACTTCCTTCTGCAAGTAATAGAGGAGCTGACAAGGAGAGGTGCCATGCTTGACCTCATCCTCACCAACAGGGAAGGGCTGTCTGGAAATATGACGCTCCAGGGCAGCCTTGGTTGCAGCGACCATGAGATGGTCGAATTTGAGATCCTCAGGACAGTGAGAAGAGTGTGCAGCAAGCTCACTGCCCTGGACTTCAAGAGAACAGACTTTGGCCTCTTCAGGAACCTGCTTAGTAAGGTTCCATGGGATATAGCCCTGGAGGGCAGGGGGGCCCAAGGCTGTTGGTTGATGTTCAAGGATCACCTGCTACAAGATCGGGAGTGTTGCATCCCTACTAGAAGGAAGTGCTGCAGGAGGGCCAGGAGACCTCCTTGGATGGATAAGGAGCTGCTGAGGAAACTTTGAAGGAAAAAAGAGGCTTATAAAAGGTGGAAGCAAGGACAGGCGGCCTGGGAAGAATCCAGGGATGTTGCCCAGGAAGCTAGGAACCAGGTTAGGAAAGCTAAGTCCCACTTAGAATTAAACTTGGCTAGGGATGTGAAAGGTAACAGGAAAGGATTGTATAAGTATGTAACGAATAAAAGACAGACTAGGGACAATGTGGGCCCTCTCCAGAAGCTATCAGGAGAACTGCCTACCCTGGCTTTGGAGAAGGCTGAGGTTCTTAATGACTTCTTTATCTCAGCCTTCACCGGCAAATGCTCTGACCACACCACCCAAGTCTTGGAAGGCAGACCCAGGAAATGAGAGAGTGAAGACCCTGGGCCCACTGTAGGAGGGGTTCAAGACCATCTTAAGTACCTGAACATGCACAAGTCCATGGGACCTGATGAAATCCATCCACGAGTCCTGAAGGAAGTGGCGAAGGAAGTTGCTAAGCCACTGTCCATCATATTTGAAAAATCATGGCAGTCAGGTGAAGTTCCCAATGACTGGAAAAAGGGAAATATAATCCCCATTTTCAAGAAGGGGAAAATGGATGAGCCAGGGAACTACAGACCAGTCAGCCTCAACTCTGTGCCTGGCAAAATCTTGGAGCAGATTCTCCTGGAAGGCATGCTAAGGCACATGAAAAACACCCAGGTGGCTGGTGACAGCCAGCATGGCTTCACTAAGGGGAAATCCTGCCAGACCAATTTGGTGGCCTATGATGGGGCTACGGAACTGATGGAAGGGGTAGAGCAGTTGACGACACCTACCTGGACTTGTGCAAAGTGTTCAACACTGTCTCACATGACATCCTTGACTTTAAGTTGGAGAGACATCAATTTGATAGGTGGACCACTCAGTGGATAAAGAACTGGCTGGATGGCTGCCTGCAAAGAGTTGTGGTCAGTGGCTCAATGTCCAGGTGGAGACCAGTAGCAAGTGGTATCCCTCAGGGATCAGTGCTGGGACCGGTCTTGTTCAAGATCTTTGTCGGTGACATGGACAGTGGGATTGAGTGCGGCTTCAGCAAGTTTGCCGATGACACCAAGCTGTGTGGTTCGGTTGATACGTTGGAGGGAAGGAATGCCATCCAGAGGGACCTTGACATGCTTGTGAGGTGGGCTGATGCCAACCTGATGAAATTTAACCATGCCATGTGCAAGGTCCTACAGCTGGGTCAGAGAAATCCCAGGCACAGCTGCAGGTTGGGCAGAGAAGAGATTCAGAGCATCCCTGTGGAGAAGGACTTGGGGGTGTTGGTTGATGAGAAACTGAACGTGAGCCAGCTTCAGTGTGTGCTCACAACCCAGAAAGCCAACTGTATCCTGGGCTGCATCAAAAGGAGTGTGACCAGCAGGTCGAGGGAGGTGATCCTGCCCCTCTACTCTGCTCTCGTGAGACCTCACTTGGAGTATTGTGTGCAGTTCTGGTGTCCTCAACATGAAAAGGACATGGAACTGTTGGAACAAGTCCAGAGGAGGCCACGAGGATGATCAGGGGACTGGAGCACCTCCCGTATGAAGATAGGCTGAGAAAGTTGGAGCTGTTCAGCCTGGAGAAGAGAAGGCTGCGTGGAGACCTCCTAGCAGCCTTGCAGTATCTGAAGGGGGCCTATAGGGGTGCTGGGGAGGGACTCTTCATTAGGGACTGTAGTGATAGAACAAGGGGTAATGGGTTAAAACTTGAACATGGAAGTTTAGGTTAGATATAAGGAGGAAGTTCTTTACTGTGAGGGTGGTGAGGCACTGGAATGGGTTGCCCAAAGAAGTGGTAATTGCTCCATTGCTGGTGGTGTTCAAGGCCAGGCTGGACAGAGCCTTGGGAGGCATGGTTTGGTGTGAGGTATCTCTGGCCCTGGCCAGGGAAGTTGGAGTTAGATGATCTTCAGGTCCATTCCAACCCTAAGTGTTCTATGATTCAGAGTAGCTGTGTAGACATCCCTCAGTATCACCATCCTCTCCTGATGACTCTGAAGTACTCATGGGGGCCTATGGGAATAGCACAACTTCCTGTTATTAGTTAAACTAAGGAAGTCTCTAGTGAAAAGACTGTATGGGAATGGTATGATCATTAGAAATACCGTAGTGTTTCTCAACCACCCTATCTAGTCCAGGGCTGTTTCCATCAGTGGAGGTGGAAATGGTGTTTAGGGAGATCTGTGGAACTTGGCTGTTTAATGTTGTCTGCTCATACTCCCCAGCATGCACAGTTGGGAAAGTCTCAGGGACACATCCCTGTGTTCCTTTTAGTGTCTGTTAATGGACCTTCTGTCGAGGAATTAACCTAATCTGTCTTTGACCCTGCTGATGCTCTCTCCCTTCACAGCCTCGTATGTCAGCAGGTTTCACAAGTTCATTATTCCAGTGCAAAGAAGTACTCACTTTCTTTCAGCTTACCCACCACCTCCACGACTTTGTACACCTCTGTTAGGCCCCCCTTATCTTTCCCCTCTCCATCATCTCTTCCTGATGCAGCTACTCCATCTTCTTGATCATTTACTTGCTTATCTCTGTCATTTGCCTTACTCCACTAGCCCTGTCTTGAGATGCATCTGGTAGTGCATATGTGGATGCACTCCCTGTTCTTTGTGCCCGGCCTTTTTGTTTGGCTACTTCATTTCTTGATTGATTTATTCATTGCTTGATTTCAGGGGGACTGTCGACAACCCTTAGGTCTTCTAAGTTGTAGCTGCACATTCCCAGTTCAGCACTATTTAGGCTTCATTTAGGTTATTTCCCCCTAAATACCCCATCTTATCTATGTTAAATCTCACCTGATGCTTCTTTTCCCACTCACATTTGGGAAGTTCTTCTGGAGTTCCTCTTTACTGCCATGGCATTTGGCTACTTGAAAACGCTTTGGGACATCTACAAGCTTGCAGATTTTACTCTAGTCATGGTAAATCATGACTGTTTGTGTCTGGGTTATGTGGTTCTCACATGGGAAGTAGACTGCAGGTCAGCAGGGAGCAGTCACAAGTAAAAAAGAGCAGCACCTGCACAGCTCCATCCATGATTTGAGACCTCACTGTCCTTCAACAGTGATCACATATAGTCAAGAGTTGTCCCCGTGTCTTCAAGCTTAATGCTGCTTCATGAGCTTGCATGTAACTGAGTCTTGTTCTCTATATTTAGGTGTACTGAAGACCCAGTTTTCCCTTCAGATAACAATGGCTTGTACCTCTTCAAGTGAGGTACTAGTCAATGGGTGTCTTGCATGTGGTAGCTGTCAGGCAAATTGATTCCAAGGGATGTACTCTTTAATGTAGTTAGATCAAATATGTAAGCAGTTCAAGCATGATTGAAATAGAAATTAGCTATGACAGTCTCCATCCACCTTTGCCTTTATTTGATGACATTTTATGTTAATCACTGTAACTATATAATAATAAAATGTAATTCTGGGGAACATGATTATTCTATTTTGCTGAATATAGAGTAATCAAGGTGCAGTGAGATTTTGGTTGAGGTGCCTACAGTTGGTGAGAAGTTTTGTTGCAGAGTCAGGAAGGTGACTCAGGTTCTCCTAATTCAAAGCTCTGTATGTATCTTGTGTTTTGCTGCTGTTTGATGCATCTGGCCTATGGAAGTCAGTCCTAATGGAAAAGCATTTGTCTTGTAGGAAATCCAATCCTAAACTGACAGAAATTTGCATTGTTATGAGGTTGTTAATGAATTCCTTTGCTTGCTTATATCAGCCTCTGACAAAAAGCAGGGATTCAGCTGTATGTTTGTCCACTTGAATAAACATCCTGAGTAGTACACAGCTATGTTTTTTGCTTTTGGCGGCTGTAACTGTTGTAATACATGTCACCAGGGACGAATCCGGGCAACACTTTCTGATGCTTGCCTGGAGGCATTAGAAGAAACAGTTTCTCTAGCCTGGTTTTCTGTATATCCACTGCACGTGAAAACTCCCAATTTGAGAGTGTTTTTGTACAACAGGTTCTGTGTCCTTGATAGCCTTTTTCATATCCTTCTGACTTTCTGTGTGGTGAGTTTACGTGTGTAGATTGTGTGACTGGTGATCAAATAGTTGTGAAGAAGGGAAAAAGGGTATTACTTGCTACCTCTCTTGGCACTGGTGTCCCAAGTGGCTGAAGTGTAAAGTAATAGGTCCATTGCTACCTGGTTGCCTATTTACACTACCAGACCTCTGATTGCAGAGACGTTCCAGCCTGAGAGCACGGGCAGGCTGAAAAAAGCAATAGATGTTTTGTAGATAAAGGAGGCTTGGCCAAAACCTTAATAAATTTCTTAGGGGATAAGGAGTAGGGTTTAGGAGGGATCTGGGTCAGACTGAAATCAAGACCCTGTCAGAGGGCAACAAGCTGCGGCTTCTTCATCATTGTACTGCCAGTGACATCAGCACTGGATGCAGCTGGGTGCTTTTGCTCTGCAGTTGAAGAAGGAGCTCCTTCCTGCATATGAAGCACAGACTGCCGGTGATTATTGGTAGTGAAGATCCATACCTGTTCTAGTAATTCAGATATTAATCCAGAAAGCAAGGGTCCTGAGGTTGTCTTTGGGTCTCCTATATATTACTTTCCAGTCTGTGACAGCAGACAGACCCTCCTATTTCTATTGAATTCTACTTCTCTGTGATTTTTTTTTTTTTCCTTCTGCCTCATCTTCAGAGATCAATGAATTAAAGCCAGGCATTAGCAACTCTTGTAGCTGAAAATGTGTTTTGGGGGAAGGGATATTATGCTCTGCCTTTGATTTGCATCGAATAGGAGATGCACACAAAGTCTGAAATGACAGGTTTAGGCATACTCGTTACCACATTGCAGCTGCAGGTTATGACTACAGTAGTCTATAGTAGTTACAAAATGACCTAGTTATTTTATAATGAGTCCTGGTAGAAGCATTGTCAAATTGCAGTAAAAAGTTTACCCAGAACACGTTTAACTTCAACCTGATGTGTGCGGCGTTGTTAGCTTTATGTAATGCTAGTCAATCAGGAGGAGACACTTCACACAGAAGAGGTGTGCAGGACTTATTCAGGCTTATGGGAATGTAGTATGAGCATTATCCACATATAGATTTATGTTGCATTTGTTCCAGTCAGTAACAGCAGGTTGTAAGACTCTTAGCACGAATCATTTCGGGGGAAAATTATTGTTCTATCCTATGCAAACAGTGGCTTTAATATATTGCAAAATCTTTAGATGAAGCACTTTTTACAATTTAATTGGCTGTGGCATTCTTTTCTGAAAGGGGAAAATAGTAATTTAAAGTACATACTCAAACTTCTGTATGCCTGGTGGCTAGTCAGAAAGGGGGAAAAACAACTTAGGAAAGGTTAAAAAAAAAAATTCATTATGGGACCAATATTTTGAAATAAAAGCAATTGCAGTGAGTTCTGACTCCGATTGCACAGATGTGTTGTCAGACTCATTGACACTTTCGTAATTTTCTCCATTCCCTGCACTGTGAATCTATTCTTGACACTTATATTTAGACATCAGATCTTATTACTTTCTTTTGCAGCTCTGTCCAGCCTCCTGGTTTTCTTCTGCCATGACAGCACTATCCAGGGATTGATCTGTTTTTTCCTCTAGAGTTTTATATTCTCATGTTTTTCTTGCCTGTGGGCAGGCACATATTTTTCATGTGTTACAAAGTGGCAGCAGCTAGCTTGGCTCTTTTGGATCCCTGGACAAAGGTCAATGTCCAGAGAATGGAAATACTCAGGAACTGGAAACATTATGGCTTAGTTTTTGGCTTTGCACTTCAAACTTGTAAAGAGCTTGTTAGGGTTGTAATTGTCCTTCAGACGGTAATGGTCTGACAGTCTACCGTGTACTTGGAAGATTAATCTGTGGCAAACTTCTCTACAGTGTAATTTTTGACTAGTCTGACTTGTTTAAACCTGGGCAGATGTTTCCTGCCATTTGGTCGCAGCAGGGAGCCTGTGTGCTGGGAATCGGGATGGGGCAGGGGATGCCCCTGCTCTGCCCAGCACCCCTGTGCGGCCTGTGGATATCAGGTTGCCTCCATCTCTCTTCCTGCCCTCTCCCCTAGCCTTTGGCCATTTTAATTAGGAACCACTCATGCTGTTATTGCTTATTGTGGCTCTGCCAACCTCGGTTCTGTGTGTGCATGCTGCTGGCCGAAACACAGCATGTCTAGCTCTGCTGTTATGTCTTCAGGACTGGTGCTGGGACCCAGTACTGAAACCCTCCTGTCCATGATGCAGGCATTGGTATGAAGTACCAAGGCGTTGGTCATTCCTGCATGTGCAAAATGCCTGGTGTGACATTTTCAGGTGTTGTCCTTGCTGTGCTCTTACTGGTACCAGTTTTCATGTGACTTCAGAGAGAGTAGAGGATTAGCTGGTTTCCAGAGAGTTAATGGCTTTTGTCCAGCAAGCCTTTGCTTAGAAAATTAACGAACATTAATCTTGGGATATGGGGGCCTATGACATTTCAAATATTCAGTGCAGTCAGTATTACTTTATAGTTACAAGGTTGTGATTTCTGCATTTGATCGTGAGTGATTTATGAAAATTTAGTAAATGGTGAAGCACAGCTGCCTCTCAGCTGCAGAGACTGGAGTCCTCTCTGTGCAGACTCGCATGACTTAAAGTCATGCAGAGTTGCTCCCATTCCACTAAAAAATGATATTTTTCATGTGCAATCCACACAAGAGCATGGCTTGAGATGAACGAAGTACATGAAGTAATTCCTACATTTAGTTTAAAAAAACAAAGCCGCATTATCTTATTCATGCCCTTTCAGCAGCTGTAAGCAATGCAAACCAAAACCAAGGCATGACAAAACAGAGTGCTCATGAGGGTCCCATTAGTTGTCTTTGCTTTCCTGCCTAAGGGAAAATTCACTTGGAACTCACAAATTTCATCATACCTCAGCCCCCCTCATCAGCTGAGAAACACAGCTGTCTCAGGGATTGTTGAACATGGTTGTGCTGGAAAACCCTGTTACTTTGGGTGGTGCAAGCAGTCCTTGAAATGAATCCTAAACTTGGAATAACTTGTTTTGTGCTTTTTCAGCTTCTTGCCATGTAGAAAAGCTGATGTTACCTCTGTGCCAACTGAGTAATTGAGAACTTAATGAAGAAGATACAGATTGCTTCTGCAGTAATCTTCCAATGATATAATCTTGCACATGTTCACTTTTTTCCCCCTTTACAAGAATAAGTGCCTACTCCTTGTCTTCCCCTCATCCTCCTTTCATACACCTACAGAATTGAGAATAAAACCTCCAAATTTACTGAGAAATTACAGTTTGAGTTCTCAAAAGCATCTAGTGTGGAAATGGCAATTTACAGACAACCAAATTAGATATGTTGGTTTGAAAAGTGTATTAACCATCTGGTATCAGAATATCAGGTTTGATTTGGATATTTCAAGTTAGACGCCTGATACATCCGCAATTTTATGCGTCTTAAAACTGTAGGCTTCTAAGTTCTCACAGAAACAAAAAAGTAGAGGAAAAGGAATGTGTGTTAGACATTGCTGAAATTGCAAATGTGAATAGCTTTTATGGAAATTGATCCGTTAACAGATTCCAGTCAGTTCTTACAAGTCTGCTACATTTTACTTTAAAATTCACCCAAGTATCATGCTAACTACAGAATTCATATTTAGCTTAAGATTATGCTATCATTTAGATTATACTTTAGTTAAAGCACAACTGGTTAGAAAGACGTTGCTGCTTGTGCCTTCCTTTTTCAAAATTTTGCTTAAACATGATTTTCTTTGTTTCAAAGTCCTGTTGTCTCATAGCCCCTGTTGAAAATGAATGGAAAAATGTCATGGAAATTCATCTTAAACCCATAATTTTTAATCTGAGACAACAGCTCACATGGTAGGGTTGTGATTGTCTTCCTGGCAGAATGTAGGGAGTATTCAAACACTGATGTTAGCATGCCAGTGATTGCTGGTTGGGTTTCCTTTTCTTGCTGGTCATCATGCCACTGGCCACTGTTCCTGGCATCCCTATAATGTGCCAGTTTGTGAGCCCCACACACTGCCTTCAAAGGGTCTGATGTAGATTTCTTATTCTGTAAATTGCTTAGTTCATAGTAAGCTCTATTTATTATTTGCACTTTGTGTCAGTTTGTGTAACTCAGAAGTTCAGGTGTCACATTGAATTTCCTCCAGTGTACATGTTTTCCGCCATGCCATATACTTTCTGTGACTGGTATAGGTCAAGACCACACATGTGTTGCTTCAGTTCATTAATGATCAGGTACCTGCTTTATTGACTGCCTCAAGGTCCTCATTCTTCTGTCAGTTTTGAGCAGTTATCCACATGAGCAGACCTGATCCTTGTCCAAACATCTCTGTTCCTGGCTGTCATTGCCAGTAGATTGTGGATGGGACAGACAGGCTTGCCTTTTTTAAGCATCTGTTCCTGCCATACCATTTCTTTGTCCCAGTCTTGATGTCTAGCAGTGCTTGGTCACTGCTCTTCTCCCTGCATCACTAAGAAATCTGATCTCATGAGACATCTGTATTACAAAGTGAAGGGTTTTGCAGAGGGTTATTTTAAGTTTCCAGTTAGGCTTCTAGCATGGGTAGTTTTGCTAGGATAAGTTAATCTGTGTGAATATTCTTCTGTCTCTCAGCCTCAGATCTCTTAGGTGATCTCTATAAAAGTACTTTTTGTGTAGTAGTCTATGGTAAAGCGTGTCAGCCAGTCCATAATACTGATAATACTATTAACCTTTAAAAAGCAGACCTTCAAAAGAGTTGGGAGCACTTTTTTCTTGTTGACCTTGCTGGGAACTGGGATTTCAGCACTTAGCCTATGGGAATAAGTCCACATGAAACTCCAGACAGCCTTTTATGCGCTAGTTGAGCAGTACTTGGTTGGCAGAGTTTAATTTTACTTGGTACCTAATAGCTGGGTTGTCTCGGTTCTCATGAGAAAAACTCAGGGTTGTCAGTGTATGAGAAAATTGAGGGTGTGTATGTAACTGGGAAGGTCCTATTACCATGTGTGTATATCTGCAGTTGTAAAACATGATCTACAGCAGCACAAAATTTAAAATTTGGTGGCATCCCAGGAAGTACTTAATTGCGTTTGTGTTTCGTTACAAGGCTGTCTCGTTTTCCGGAATTTATTTTAGCTAATTAGTTGGAAATGTCAGAGTAGTATTTCAGATGACAGAAACATCATATATTACCATACATAAAGCAAAGCAATTAACTCTTTTGAAAAATATTTATTGTGGTGTCACCTTTAATTAAATCTTCAGAACTCCCAGACATAGAGCAGGTTCTTCCAAAAAGGAGGCCTTCCCAGCACTGTCAATGAGCATTTGACTGATGGGGCTTAATTGAACTTAGTGCTTAAAGAGTTGGTGGCCTAAACATGAAGATACCAACATGACACAGTTTCATAATACAGGTGTCTGATATTTTGGCAAAATCCCAAAACAATTACCCTTTGCTTCCCCCTACCCTCCCACAACTTTGCCATAGATACTGCAAATGCATTATGATGGAGAAGATGCTTCTCCAGTCACTCCTATTCTTCCACTGAAACAGTTTACAGGAGAAAAAATTGCTGTGCACTTGTGCTGCTGAAATAAATAATGCTGAGAAGTAGGGCTGTATATTTGTTTTAAAAAAATCAATTTTTTTTTTAATTTAGTACTTGGGGTTATTCATGTGGAAACGTTACAAATGTGACTGGTTAGTTCCTCTTAAACAGATAGATATTGTAGATGATGTGTCACTGAAAAATAATTCCTGACAGTTATAACTGAACCAGATAAACAGTTCTGCCAGTTCCCAAATAACACTGTAAAACAAAAGGGTTCTGCTTATCATTTTCCATTTCTTCATGCCTGTCAAACTATTTAGCTGTGCATTACCCATCACAAATGGTCTGTGTGTTTTCATGCTCATCTGCTGTGGTCATGGCTTTTACCTTCTCTGTAGGAGAACCTGTGCACACTTGTCCAGATGTAATATTCCTCAGCTGCTGCTAATCTTTGCCTTCATCCTTGCAAAGATGCCTTTTGGAAGTGCTGCATGACTTTTCTCCCTGTCGTGGCCATTCAGAAAGTCTATTAACCTCTACGTATGTTTTCATTCTTTTTTTTCTTCCAGGCAGAAACAGCACCAGAAAGTGGCCGAGATGGTCCCAGTGTTCAGATCAGCTCAGGGCAGCATACCTCTGATGCCGCAGGAGCAGGTGGCTCAGCAGCCTCACAGAGCATGGTTGCTTCAGCTGGGGTCTCAGCAGGTACTTCAGCTGCGGCATCATTCTTCATAAGGTAGTTTTTCACCTTTCTACTTTCTGTAACTGCTCATGGGTCTTCAAATGTTTGTGAAATGCTGTTGAATCTTTGCCATGGGTAGAAGTGCATGTGGTGCTGGTTGTTGAGAGGTTGAGTTGGTCACCTGGTTCTTATTGTGGCTTTCCACTGCCCTTGGGGAGCAGGGATGTGATGGTGACACCCCCTTTCTGTCTGAACACCTGAGCAGGAACCTCTGTTGACCAAAACTCAAGAAAATGTGCGTTGGTCTTTGTCTAGTCCTTAATAAGTATTTCCACCTGTAGCAAGTCTGTTATTCTGTAGGTCTCCTCAGAGCAGAAGCTGAAATAACAAGGTTTTTTTCACTCAGATCTAAATAAAAAAGTTACTCTTATTCAGTAGCGTGGCCTATGTGTGCAAATAAATTTTTTTCCGTAGTTGGTAGCAGTTTAAGACATTCTTTTTAGCAGTAGCCCAGAACAATTTTTTTTTTTCCATTCCCGGGTCTTATAACATAAATGATGTTAGTTTTGTTTGTGGAATGTTTGTTGTAATTAGCAATGTTGATTAAATGCAATAAAGCTGTCAAGCAGATGGTATTTAAAACAACAAAATTCAGGGCTTTATACTTACATTCCAAACTCCTTTTTTAATTCAGGACTGAATATGTTTTGAGATGATATTGAAAAACTTACATCTATGGATGTAGTTAAAGTCAAATTTGTGCACTGAGTGCTCACACAGTGGTAATTGTATTGTTTTCTTTATCTGTAAAATGCTTTGCACGATTAAATAAACAATGTTTTCTCTGAGTTACAATCTGACCTCAGAAGGAGCTTAATTTTTCAAGTCCTGTTTTTTAGAAGAGCATCACACAATGAGTCTTAAGCATTATATGGCTACATACCACTGTCTGTCTGTATTCAAGAGGTTGGGAAATGACTGCCCTAAGAGTGGTGTGTCTAAGTTAGTGTTTTATGTCTCTGCTAAGTGCTGCAGGTTTAAAGTCAGCATGGAGAAATGGTGGCCTACAGAGGATGGTTTGTTTCATTTTAAGATAGGTGTCTGAAATCAGTGGGAGCGGAGAGGGAAGTTTAAGGGGGAAAGCTCAGGCATCTCTCTTGTTTAGTTACCTAAATAAGGACAGATGAATCCTCTCCAAATAATCTAGATTGAACAGAATCACAGCTTTAATTACAGTATTTCATACTATAGGTATGAACAGCGTGATTTAGCTTAATCTAAATCTTGGATTTATTTTAGTGTGAATCTGTATTTCATAAATATAAAGACTGACTTTCACTGGGGAATCCAGAAAATAAAATACTGTCTTCGGAAGAGAGAGAAAGAAATGAGTTCCTAATAATCTGAGATAACCCCCAAAATCTTCTCTCCCAGTGATGCTTCTGTCTCACTGGTCAGCAAAACTCAGTTTTTATTTTATTGTAAAGTGATTGTTGCTGTCTTGATTCAGAGATTCTTGAAGTCAGCAGCAAGACCGTAAATGACATCATTGTGCATTGGATCAGGCCCTAATTGCTTATCATGAATCTGTCTTTGCCTTGAGTGAATCAAAGTTTTATAGCTTTAGAAGCTATGTGCTAGCTAAAACGTTTCAAAACCCATTAGTACATTGCTTATTCCCTACCCATATTTCCTCTGTGCAAAATTGATTCTCCTCAATTTTTTAACCAAAGAACAAGCTGGTTGATTTCTTTTTTCACAAAGCACTTCTGTTGTGGTTTTTTTTGTTTTGTTTTTTGTTATTGTTGTGGGTTTTTTTTTTTTTTTTTTTTTTTTTTTGGTGGTTGTTGTCAGAGAGACTTAAGTGAGAAATGAAGTTTTCCTTTAACAGATATCAGTTTCCTAAATTAGCTTTGTAGCATTTTCATTATCTTTCATCACACTGCTGATTAATGTACTTCAGCATTCATTTCTCAGTATTCCAGAGCCCAGCTTAAGAATTTCAGGTTCCCTAAAAGCAAGCATTCAAGAAACAAGTTCAGTTACGACTGTGATTAAAAACACAAATGAAATGCAGAAAGTCTCACAAAGTCTTGAGTCAGGTAGATCCATTATTGATCCCTGTCAGTCATAAATATGTTGAGCCTCAGGTGGGTACTATTGCATAGTCCTGGCCAGACTGCTATACCACCATTGGCATTTAACCTCAGGAGAGGCTACCTCTCCTACTGCTCCTCTTTCTGTTCTTATTCCTCCTGCTGTTGGGACCTTATGAATCCAAGTTTCCATGCCGAGTCTCCCTCCTGCCCGTAAACCGTGCAGTCCTCAGCGGGAGGGAAGAGGAGGAAATCTTCAAGGGTGGATGAGAGACAGATGCTGGCAGAAACGGAGGTGGAAACGACTTCTCCAGGGGCCACAATTATTGGTATATCAACAGTTTGTTCAGTACTGATGAGATATCAGGCTTCTTTGCTTCAGCCTTTCCAGCCCTGTCTCCTCTTTTTCGCTTTGCACCATCCAGCCTCAAGCATGTTGAGAAGAAGGTCATCCCTGCTTGAATCCTTTGGTGCAGCATCCAGTTCTGTCCTTCATCTGTCTATTCAGTTAACCCTCTCTCAGCACCTAGAGATGAGAGAGGAGACATGGCACGGCTGTTATGCTCTTGTCCCTATTCACTGTATTTGCTCATTCTTTCCTTACTGTGTTTCTCTTCTCAGCCAGTTAAATCCTGAACTTCATAGTAGGGCCAGTGTGTTGCTCATGTTAAAGCACAGAGCCTGACACATTTTCTCCCTTGTTCTCTACTGGAATAAACACAATTAATACCTTGATAATGACACACCCATTTATTTATTTATTTATTCTCCAAATCATCACCCTCTGTTTGACCAAATCTCCCGAGTACCTCCGTCTTTTTACAAGAGCCCTTTTGTAAAATGGACTGTGGTTGGGATTTTGGCTTGGGAAAAGTGCTGTTTTGTCATAGAAATAAAGTAGTTAGGTGAAAATATGCATGTATGTTAAGATTCAGTGTATTGGGGTGCAGGGTGAGTTACTAAAGCCTTCACAGAGTGCTTGTGGAAACTGTGTCTGATTTCCTTAGCAGCAACAGCCCAAGATACAGGTTTTTGTCACATGAGTAAAGAATTCCAGTCTTGTTCTTCATGAAGCAGCATTAAGTGTTTGTACAGGTTTTAGCACAGTTAGCTTTTGGACTGTGGCATGGTTTCCTGGCATCAAATAAGTGTATTTTCACATTAAAAGTAGTCTCTATTCAGTAAAATAACATGCTTTGACTCTTGCTTGTGGGGTGTCTTGTGCCTGGGAAGGGAGGAGATCTGTGCAGCTTTTTTTGGTTGGTTTGTTTTTCACTCTAGTATGTTTCTCAGTGAGAGTCATCGCTTTGTGTTTGTGAGGTCACAAACTCAAAAGACCACACAGGGAGTTCATGTCTTCACCTGGAAAGTAATAACTAAGAGCTGCAGCAAAATGTTTACCTGGTGATAGCAGGTACCCATGGTGAAAAATGAGTATCTTTAAGCCAGTCTTTTCAGTGAATACATTGATTTTGTTAAGCATATGTGCAGCCCAAATCTACATATTCATCCAAAGCTCTTTCTCATTTGAATGTGATATTTAATTTCTTCAAGCCTAATTACATTCTGCTTTAAAAAAGGTATTTTATTCATTACCTAGAAATGCAGAGTGTCTAGCATGGAAGTGTTAAGTATTCAAAATCAAAGCTGAATATTCGAGCCAGCAGACAGAAGCATATTAAGAAATTAAATCAGTTCTGAGCTTTTTTCCTCACTCTGATCTGTCATAGAAAGAAGAAAGCATTGATTAACATCTGACTGTGTTGCACAAGCCAATTGGCCAGACATTACTCCATGTTACTGAAGGACCAGAGGATTTAGCAGGAAATGCTACATCTCCGTAGGTCACTGATGGAATAAGAAAGCCCGAGCACAAAGCACAGCTCTTGGGTGTGGTTGGCTGTGAATAGGCTTCCAGGTGACCCTTACGCTGCAGAAGTTTGATCTTGCATTCTTCAGATTTAAGAAGAATGCAGCTAGGCTTTGTCCCCAAACAAACTTTATATTACTAAGTGAAAATATGTGAGAGAGGTGTAGGACCCGTCTGTGGGCTATGCTTGCAACTAAGTAAATATTGGCATATTCTGGTATAAAGCTGTAATGAGCTGTTGGGTTTTTTGTCACCTGGACACCTGGGGAAGAGAGGAAATTTCCAAGAATAGGCAGAAGAAGGGCAGCAAGGAGGAGGAGAATAGGCATACACTCGGAAAGAGGTTAATGGGCTTAACTGCCAAAAGAGACAATACTACTCCCCTAGGAGGAGAATCAAGGCATCACCATTAACATGTCATTTCCACCTGTTGGTGGCTGTTGACAGTGGTGGCAATGATGCTTGTGCTGCTGGGTGGGGGTACAGTGTTCTGGTGAGAGTGTGGATGTCTTGTCTATCTATCTGCACAAGGGCAATCTGGAAGCAAGTGTTCAAGGCCAGGTTGGATGGGGCTTTGAGCAGCCTGGTCTAGTAGAAGTTGTCGCTGCCCATGGTAGAGGGGTTGGAACTGGACGATCTTTAAGGTCCCTTTCAACCTAAACCATTCTATGAAGGTTTGAGCAGTGACAGGAAAGAATCAAAGCTGTTTAAAAGAAAATATAATAAAAATGTGTATAAAAGCAAGCACAATGTTGAGTAGAAGACAAACTGTATTATGTAACCCTTCTTAAATTTTAATCTTGTTTGATGTTGGATTGTCTTCGTATCTTTTCAAACTGGTTTGCTCAGAGGCTTGCTCTTGGGACTGCTGCCTTTGAAGCAGGAAGATAGCTGTATAGTTGCATCTACTTTTCCTTCCATCTGCCTGCTTTTGTTTGATGAATTAGTCTCCCAAACATAGCACTCACTATGCACTCAGTAGTTTTTAGGGTTCTAAATTATTTGCAATGTTGCTGGGCTTTTCTTTGTTAAAACCATTTAAGTTAATAAATCACAGTGTTGAATCACACCCATTATCTTTCCATTCTTGTTATGTTCCTGCATGTTTGGTAAAGCTGTGTCAATTTAGACATGATATAAAACATTACTCATGGCACGCTTTTTACAGGCAGCTTTTCTTAACAAGATATAACATACAATCTCTGAGTAATGTAATTGAACATCTTTAGAGTTAAAATAATCATAGTTGCCTTTTTCTGGATTCAGTGTATGCCATCATATTTTAATGTCTGTGAGTTGTAGATTAAAGAATCTAATTATTCACTAATGAGTAGTAATGGTACATATAAACTAAGGGTCACTAGCCTATTACAGGCACCTGATGGTTCACTGATAAGCATTCGGTCATTAGATTGACCATAAAATATAGTCAATAATTGAGGTTACTCATAGTGCAGACACCTTATCAGCTTTAGGCATGGTGGGACAGCTTGTCAGTACTCTGTACTGATTGTGCTGTGACTGAGCATATGATTAGGATATTGAAGCAGTCTGTATCTAATGAAACTGCAGGAAAGGCATGGCAATATTAGCACAACCACTAAATGACTAATGTGTTTTTGTTCCAAGCCTCAGACACTTCAATTAGTTCCAATAAACTCTGATCTAGTGTAGTGGTAGGCAGAGAATACAGGTATTTTGTGTACAAGCTTTCATTAGTCAAAATTTATAATGTTTTGGGGGCAGATGAAATCTGTGTGGCTTTGAATGAAAAATGATGAAAATAATTAAGACTGTCACTGCCATTTTTACTTTTTATTTTAAGTTTTATTCTTGCATTTTTTAGATTTAGAATACTTTCTGGGACAGTGCCTAGCGCCTGATTTAAAAGATGAAGCTGACAGCAGCAAATTAGATGTCTACATATTCTACTTTAAGGTCCATTCATGCAGTTCATGTATGCTTATACATCTAAACTTAGGAAGTGTTCCGTAGCATTTTGTACCATATGGAACATTAGTCAAATAGTCTAGTTCTTGAAGGCTTTTGTAGAGATATTGATTTTACTATGCTTCAAACTGTTGCTGAGAAAATAACCTCAGAACCTGTTCTTTCATGATTTTTTTTTTCCTTGAGGATGCCTTAACTTTCATAAATTATTTAATATGGTGAAGGATGCAAAATGCCTTTTGTCTTTCTGAACTGCTGTTCAGGCTTCTGTGGTGCGACCTGGGAAAGTAACCATAGAAACATGTTAAAAGCATCAATGGAAAATCAGTAGTTTGGTTTGACAGTGATGCAAATTCTGTGAAAGAAGATTATGATGTATTAGGAACACTTGAGGCATATATTACTGCTAACCTGTTAAACCTGATTATTCCATGACTATCAGTAGTTTCAAAATTTAATGCAGGGGAAAAATCACCAAAAAAACCCCCATTTTTTTTAAGTTGCCATGTTTAGGATGTTTCTAGCTAAATCACTTCAGCCTGTCATTCTCTGTCCTGTTAAAAATAAGAATTATATTTCTGCTAAGCTTATAATGTAATTCACCAGTTCTCTGTATTTAATAGCTGTAAACTTTTGCCCTGTACCCTCCTGGGATCCACTGGTATCCTGGCTTTGTGCAGAACTGGCACAATTTAAATCTCTTTGACAGATAAGATAAAGTAGATAACTGGGTTGTGAATAAGTTGTAGTTCACCCAGAGGTGAAGAAAATGCGTGACTCACTGGATCCTGAGTTAGACCTTTTTATGCTGACCTGTGGTAGTTAAGCTAGTCTGTGAGAATGAAACAAAACTGCTTGCTATAGTTACATGTCATCGTAGTAAATTCTTGGGGGATGATAGGTCAAGGGAAGAATTGAGTCACTTTTTAAAACTTCCTCGTTAAGCATAACCCGCACCCAAGAAATCCTGTGTTAAGATGATGTGGGAAAATTGAATTTTAATTAATTACCTAGGATAGTGAGGTACCAGGTCTTCCCAATTAAGGCTGCCTCACTGGCAGATATATCCAAAACCCCATGCATGGGTTGTCCCTACTTTGCAGTGCTGTAGCAGTATCAGAGGATGTGTGGAGCTCTTCAGGAAAGTGTTGGCTTTCTGGCATGAATGTAGCTCAGCAGTGTCTGGTGCATCAACCCTTCTTCATTAAATGCCCCACTTTCTGTTGCGGCCACTTTGCTGCTGTTGGAAGCTGGATAGGAGGGTGGCAGAGCAATCTGCAGCTTGGGGGCAAGCTACAGATGTGCAGATAAGGTGGAGCATCCAACTGTTTCAGGGAGAATCAGATATGTAATTAGCCTTTTCCCCTTAATGAATCCATCCTCTGCTAGAGCAGTCTGGTCCCTGCAGTGTCCTTCCCAGTGCATGGTGCTGGAAAGGGGGATGTCTTCGCAGCCCCCTTTTCCTCTCTGCATGGTGCTGGAGAGAGCAAGAAAAGCCCTCATGCAGATGTGTAAATGGAGACGAAGCGGGTGCCACTGAAGGGCTTGCCTCGTCTTGCTGGTGCCATGCCATGGCTGCTGGAATGTGGTTGCTGTCTGGCCCCAGAGAGTGAACACGTAGCACAGTGCTATGCGGGGACAGGAGACAGGGCAGGGTATGCAGCATTGTGCAGTATCTTGTATCATCTGGGGGCAGCTTAAGCTTTCCTAGTTGCTGTGGCAGCATAATACTGCCTGTAATTAAGGGCAAACAAAACTGTATGCTTTAGGTATATCCTGTTTCATGTTAGCCTGTAAGGAGGTTAAATTAGAAGATAAGCCTGAATTTAGTAGTCTTTGTTCTTGGAAACAGAAGTGACTCTCAGGACAGCATGTTTAAGAGCAGAGCATCATTAGTGATATCATTGCTAATACTACATCATACATTTGCACAGTGCTTTATCAGCATAGGTAAGCCAGACTCTCTGCTATGAAGAGCTCATCTGTGATGACTGTGAGACTGATGGGGCAAACAGAGATGAGACACAAAGCTGTAGTTCAGCAAAGGGAGGAGGTAAAGAAATATGAGTAGCTGAGAAGAGAAGGCAGGTAGAATTTTGGACATTGCACTGCTGAATTGGAACATGCTGAAAGCATGAAAAATTCCCAAAGACGAACAGATCTGTGATCAGGATGGGGCTATTTAATTAGAGGTGGGAGGCATTGAGTGATCTGCCAAGGTGAAGAGGATTTGAGAGAGCCTCAAAGGAAATTGGCTGAGGAAGAGGTGACCAGATGAAGCAGCATCTGACATCTAGGTGTCATTGCTTTAGAAGACAAAGCTCCCATGTATAGAGGGTTAGGAATCATGGTGTGAGCCAAAGAGAGATTGTGTGAGGCATCAGTGTCAGGGAAGTGTCGGACAGAGAACCCTCACTTGGATAACGCAGGCCACAGGTTGTGTTTAGAGCAGGTTTGGCTATGCTGGGGGTGGCAAAATGAAGAAAGGAGGGAGCCTGGTGCCAATCAGATTGGCAGGAAATATGAGGAGGAGACAGTGAAAGAGGGGCCAAAAAATGGATCTGGTAATGTGGGGGACCCCATGGTGAGGTGGGGATTTCAGAGAGGATGTTCTAGGTTTTTACTCCAGGTTCATAGCAAAAGCAGAATTTGGGCACAACAAAACACTTGCAGTGTTTCCTGCTGACTAAATGCCTTAAAGATCTTTATCACATGAGGCCACCCCTGGGGAGGGCTGATTTTTATCAGCCCTGAGTTCCTTGGTGAATAATAATACAGGAGGTCCTGGAGCATCAGAGGCAGTCCCCCCCAGGAGACGTAGCAACTCTTTGAGCTGCTCTAGGTGGTTGGGTGCAGACTGCTGCTGAAGCAATTAGGTCTTAGATGAGCTCCATGTTCTTGGGCATTCATGATGCCCAGGAGGGAGAGCAAACCAGAATAATTTAAAACAGATATGCTCACAGCTATGTCAGAGGGGAAAATCTGTGCCTTCAGAGACACTCAGGTTTGTAGAAATTTGTGGGGATAAATGGTGGTCAGTAAAAGGGGTTTTTAAGCTAGGGAAAAGCCTGAAATATTTATGGATAATCTTGACTGGATTCATGCAGATATTTCTTTGTCATCTCTTTGGTTTTCTGCTTTCCTGAACTTTAAATTTTCTCCCTTTATTTAAGGATTTTTCATATGATAAACTTATATTTTCTCATTCATCCGTAGTTGAATGCACTTGATTATTCAGTTTTCTTGAATATATGAAATCTTGCTGTTGTCTAGCTACCAGTCTCTTTTTCCCTTTGGTTTCTTCCCTTCTTTCTGCCCTTCCTAGCTTGACAAGAGGACCACTTCTGCCTCCCTCCCAGTCTGCCTGGTTTTTTGGTTCCTGAACACCAGTGCTTGCTCTGACTCCATTATCTGGGGCTTCTCAGCTGTTTTGCAGCAGTGGGAATGGAGCATTCCATAGGTAAAATGATAACGGTGGCTTTCCTGTGGGGATGTAATTTGACAGTTTGCACCTGTTTGTAACTTTATTAGTGACTTTTGGACTCTTCATATAATATATTTAACTATTTTAGTGCTTTGTTAAGACACACAGACTGAAGTGAAATAGTTAAATCAGACTGATAGTCAATTGGATATTTAGTTTTCATGGCTGACTTGCAGTCATGCAAGTAATGCATGTTAGACTTGCAGTCTGACACTCAGCTCATGATGTGTAGGATGTGGTTTGCAGAGCAGATGGACTTTAAAGTGTCGCTGCCTCTATTTTGAGCTAGTCTGCTTTGTTTGCTTGTGCTTGTGGCAAAATAAGACATCCCACATTATCATTTATAACAAAAATGAAATGTCAAGCCAAAATAATGCACCAGCAATATAGTTGCAGTGTTTGATCAACTGCAGGATTATTCTGAAGGTACTTTAAATTGTCTGTGAAATAGCAGTGAATTTTGGCTTTCTATAACTTCCCTCATCCTTCCTGCTGGATGATGGAAGATATTTCTTTTGGCAGGACATTTCAAAGAGCTTAGCCAGTACCTCATTTGGCATCAGTTAGTGCTGCTCCTGGGGTTGCTTTCTGCTTTGGTGGGCTTTTCGTGTCCTCAGTGGTGGAACTCACTTATTAAGAAGCACTGCCCTCTGGAGATTTTACTGCAAGGAAATGATTCAGTGTTAAGTTAATCAGCATAAAGTGAATCTAAAAGTTATTAGTGAAGCCTGCTGGAGTTGAGGGCAAGCTTCAGAATATTCTATGATAATGTGTCTTGAGCAGGTCTTCAGGGGTTGCTTATTTCTGCTGAAATTTGAAGTTATCATCTTTGGGTCAGAAGTAGTCATATCTCTGCAGTGATGGAAAGACATGGATCTGACAATTTCCTGCTAAGTGCTGTTTTAAATGGTGCTGCAATTTCAGCCTACTATATCTCTGAGTGACATTGTTTCAGAACTGATATCAGTTAAATCACAGGGATCCTGGGCTTTAAGAAGACCACGTGTCCCTCCTCCGTTTAAAAATACTCATCGTGTGGGCATACCACTTCTGTGCTTGGGTGACTTCTACTGCGTCTTTTAGTGCTGTCAGTGACCATTTAACTCGCTAACAGTAGGAATAAGTAAATGCCCCCCTGAGAAGTTATTTGCTTGGCAATATAGAAGACCATGTGTCCGTCCTCTGTTTAAAAATACTCATTGTGTGGGCATACCACTTCTGTACTTGGGTGACTTCTACTGCATCATTTAGTGCTGTCAGTGACCATTTAACTCGCTAACAGTAGGAATAAGTAAGTGCCCCCCTGAGAAGTTATTTGCTTGGCAGTATAGGTGTCAAGCCTTTGACTAAGCATCTGAAATAAAACCTAGCTGAAGTGGGAATAAATTCTCTGTGGATTTTCTAGATATGCACTGAAATGTGGAACTGAGGGAGCTGGAGATGATGAGAAAGGTATGTTTGTGGGGATGGTGCGTTGGGGCAAAGGAAGGTAACCTGGAAACTGGAACATTTATGGTCAAAGAGGCTTTACAGTCAAAGATGCTAACTTATATTCAGACTGTTGTATGTGATCAGGACTGTGGAAATACTGAATTTTCTCCTTGTTCAGTCCTTCTCTTTCCTGTCTGGTATCTGCCTTAATCTAGTGCTTCAGATGAACCCTTGTTAGCCATGTCCTGTTTTTTATCTCTCATCCTTTCCACTTGCAGACGTGCCTGTTTCTTCCCTGGAGCAGGCTGAATGAACAGAATGCTTTTGCTTTTCATACCAGATTGTTTTTGATGAATAGCATGGAGTGTAATATCTTTTGTAACAAAAATTATTTATTGCCTAGTAAGTGTTTTTGATATTGGCTTCTTTCTGTATACCAGGAGCTGATGTTATGGGGCACGTTTTATATGATTTATCTAAGTAATTACTGTAATAATGAAGGGCTAGGTAGCACCATTGTTTATGTTTCATTATTGTAGTTTTAAAAATGCTTTTATTGCTTTTTCTTGATAGAATAGAAATGAAACTAGAATTTTATTTTGCAAAGCCTGACTCACGACTCTGTCTTGCGGGCAAATAAGTCGAACTTTTTTGCCTAAGAAGTGTGCTTAGATTGATGTGGTTCGGCGTGCTTTAGCTCAGTTAGTTCATGAAACAGAGTGGTGAAATATTGCTGGCATTCAGGTAGCTATATTTTCATTGCATAGCTATCTATGCAGTGTGCAGACTGGGAACTGACATATTTCTACATTAGGTGCTGACAGTCTTGCTTACATAAAGGTTAACCTACACAGGTTTTCAGCAGTTTGTCATATGGTAAAATTGTAAACAGCAAGTATGGAAGTACAGCAGTATGTTCATTTGCTCTTGCTTTGTTTAACATCATTAGTGAACAGAACTGGAAATGGTATGTGGCAGGCTGCGGTGACTAGCTGTTATTCTGATGTATATATAAAAATGTCAGTTCCAGAGCCCTGGTCCTGGCTGCTGAAGCAACGTTCTTTGGCCAGAAGTGTCTCTTGAATCTGTAAATTAAAGGGAATATAGAGCTGACATCACTCATGACAATTTTGTAGCAGCAACCTCAGAAATTGCAGGTTTGGGAGAGCAGAAAAAATGGTTGGAGTGTTAGAGTCAGTGCTTGTGAAGATCTGCCCTTTGGTGTATCTTAAACCTGGGGAAAAATTATGGAGAGCAGCTGTGAAAATTCTTTCTTGGACTCCTGTATGCAAATCACTTGAATGCTTGAAGATGCGCTTGGTTGTTTTCTTCTGTTTAAATAATAATGTGTAGCTGAGCTCTTGGGTCTGTACAGCATGAGGAAGCTCTTCTGATGTCAGGGGTACCCTGCGGGCTTGTTTTAACTTGTCATCTTCCAGAAGTCTTTTTGGTCTTACCCCAAGGTGACTTTCCCTGGTCTTTCTATATGGTGCCTGAATTCAGGTGAGTCTCAATTATTGCTCACTGATGCATGAAGCCTTGATTCCATACTTTACAAATACAGTAGGGGGAGATCCACAAGGATGGTCAGAAATCAAGGAAACTTCACCTGTTGGGAAAGATTGAAAGGATTGTGACTTTTTAATTTGTAAAAGACAAGATTGGGGTTTGGTAGTGGTCTTCATAGAGGTAAGAGCTGCTGCAAGAGAAGAAATAAGCTCCTCTGCATATCGGCTGGGGTGGTGGTGGTAAAATAAGGAACATGAATTCCAGCAAATCAGATTTATAGATATTTAGAGGCATGAGGTGTGGATTTTCTAATGGTAAGACAAGTTCAACACTGGAATTGATTGCTTCAGGAGGCTGTGGACTGTTTTCTCTGGAGTTTTCTAAGAACAAGTTGGAAAAATTATATATTGGAATGTATTAGGTAAAGTTCATCCTACCAGGGAGTGTTGGGAAAGTTAAGGTAACCTCTTAAAATCCCTTCTGGACCTGTCTTCTCTGATCAGCTGTGAACAGATGATGTTCCTAACGTGTCAATATAGCTGATTTTTATTTCTGCCTTGCTGATTTTAATAAGGGACAGTAAGAGAAAACTAAGAGGTCACTCAAAGAGGCTGAAATTCAAGCCTGAATTGTAGGATTATGATATATACAGGAGGCAAGGCATGAGCTTAATCTCGTATTGGGGGTACTTTCTTTCATAATGTTGGCTTGGTAATATCCGCACAATATTAGTTGTGCTTTGACATTTTGGAATGTTTCAGAATAATGGTTTTTTATTGAGTCTTTATTGCCATCATCCATTATAAAAATGCCATTGTTCAAGGCTGTGCATTGTGATCCAGATGAACTAATTATTTATTGAGGAAGTTGAACCACTGAAATAAGGAACATTAATTCTTTGTTCTTCCTGGTAGTGCTTCTTAACTGCATTGCTGGGACAGCTAAGCAAACAAAGGTTTGGTGCTGTGCTTGTGTAATGGTACTAATGTGAAGAAATCTTTTTATCCTCCTGAACACATGTACACATCACAAGAACCTAGTAAGCTTGTTCTAGGGGTACGAACCTCAAAATTTAACATACACTCTGTGAGTCCTTGGATGAAACTTACTGTAGAAATACAGATGGTGCCTGTCCTTTCCAAAACTTCATGACAGATATAGACATTGCCAGTTTTCTCTTTAAAAATGTCTCTTTCTGTACCAGATTTTATTTTCCAGATAGAATACTAGCTTGTGGGAACAGATACCTTCTTTATTTTTAAGTTTGCTTGGGGTTTTGGGTAGCAACTGCACTGTTTCATTTGTATTATCCTTCTAATTTTAGAACTACAAATCAAACTATAATAGCTATATTAAAAGTAATAATGTCAACCAGGTTTATTCCGTGAGTTGCAGAAGGCTTGGGACAGAGTGCTGGAGGGTGTATTGTAGGACATCTGTCTATTTCTTGTTTGTATTGACGAGTAATTAAGAAACAATAACTGGAACTGCAGATACAATGACAGACTGTGACTTTCCCACTGCTTCCTTTGGAGCTGGTTTGCAGTGAGAAAGTCTTGGGTTATTGGTTATGTGGCAGAGGAGTGCTGCCTTGTTAGGCTGGGAGCTGGGAAAGTTTGGACAAGTCTTACTTTAGAGTAAACTGATTCCCAGCATAAACCTGTGTCCAGAATTTTTCAAGCTTGCAGAGGGTTCAGAATCAGGATAAAAATTGCTCCCATGAGTCCTGTCAAGGTCAAAATGAAACTCTTGAGTAATCGTACCCTTGAGTAAACTCCAAAGTTCAGAATATTTAAGGCTTGGGCTGTACACTTCTTGACCCTTTCAGTGAAGCCCTTAAACAGTCTCACAGTATGAATGATAAGAGTGATCTTGGAAAGACAAGGCTGGCTAATAACACTAAAACTATAAATATGTAATGAGTCATGCTGAAATGAATGTGCAGAAGTTTTATTATTTTTGCCAATGGAGCCTAATAATGGGGAGCAGAACTCCCAGTTTCTACTTCCGACTTGTGGTGGTTTGTCCATAAACCCACCATGTCAATGAAATCCTCTATCTATTGTAGTTGACCCATTTGTAGTATGTATCCCAGGGTGTATTTCATACTACTCTTCCTTCCAAAGCTTAATAAATTCCACAAAGTGTTAAGCAATTTTTTTTTAAATTTTGCATAACTGTAGAAGCTTCAAATTTAGTTCTTTTTCATGGAGAAATTATGCCCGCAAGGAACACTGTTCTTTAGGGATTTAAATTGTGCTGTTTACTTTCGCAGCTATAATGTGCAGAATGTGTGCATTGAGCCTAAGCTAGAAGTAGCTTCCTCTTGTACATCAGAATATCTGAAATATTGTGTTAACTATATAGGCAGAATTTTGCATTAAAAACTGTATGGTTCTTTAAATGGGCAGGCTTTGTAGCTTCTGTTGTTGCACAGTCTTATTCCCTAGAAGCTGAGCATTATGTAATTGATCTGGCCATGGTTTTCCTCACTGGTCTCATCCATGCATGGCAGAAGACCTAGTAATCTGTAAATTGTGTGGGGGAAAGAACAGGTTAGAGAATGTCCCTTGTCATTTGATATTTAAGTGCCCCTGCATGTGCCATTTATTAGTTTTAGTTTCCACCATGACACCTAGCTATGAGAAAAGAACTCTCCAGAGCATCTTAAAAGACATCCTCTATTAAAGATGGAAAGAGTTAGGCAAAAGGCAGACAGTAGCTCTCACAGCCGGAGGTAAAAATAATATACATCAGTGTGTCTTATGCTTTAAGGGGAAGAGAGGCATAAGTGTGTGTAGCTTATTTTCCCTTGCAAGAATGTATTGTAGAAAAGTGGTGGAGGTTGAATGGGGAAAACAAAGGTAGGTGAAAAGCGTACATCTGTGTCAAAACTATGACAAAATGCTTGGAAAATGCCCAGAAAAACAGAAGACCATAACACTTAAGTTTGCACAGTATTCTCTGCAGGTCATAATTTTCCCTGTGAGGAAACAGAAGTTGATATTGGGGAAGGTCAGACAGCTCACTGTGGTGCTGAAGATGGATGTGAAGGCTTCCTGTGCAAGACTAAATTTGAGAAAAAGAAGCAGATCAGGAAATAGGCATGGCACCCAGTTAGGCTCCTACAGAAAGTGAACTGGTATAAGCCCAACTTTTGTCTTTCTGGTGGTAGGCAAAAAGGGCCCAGTTTATAACAGCTCTGCCTTCTGTCTTCATGGCACAAATTCCTCCTGAGAAAAGGCACGCTGAAGAAAAAAAAAGAGAACTGGAAACTGAGCTGTAAATTCAGTAATGGGTTGATGGATAAGGACTGCAGAAAATGTGGCTCTCTAGAGTTTCTCAGAAATGGCTTCCTTTAAGGACATGGATTTTACTGAAGTAAGGAGTTCAGTGAATTGGATTTTGTTTAATTTAATTGGGCCCCTGTCCAAAACAGCTTGGCCTGTATTTTGGCCTGATGAATACTTGGCTGGGATGCCTCCAAAATATATTGTTGGTGCTGCAAGAAGTGCATAAGGCTTGAGGAGCCCAAACAAAATGTATGAAGGCTTCTGCTCAGCTGGATTTTATAGTAAAGAACTGACTGTGCTTTTTAGAGGGGTTGAGGATGACAATTATTTGAATTCATATTTAGAGACTACAGTTCAATAGTGATGTTTTGATTCTTTCCATTAAGTTCATGAACTTTTCTCTTTTAGGAAAAAAAAAATCAAAACAACAAAGCCAAACCCAACAAGCTGTTTGATACTGCTGTACAAGATGTCTGTGATGTTCCAACTCCAGAAGCAACCTCATTTTAATGTTGGACAAAGTAGTTCTTGCATTCAAACACAGAGAGATTGTAATTAAGCTTTGTGCACTGCTACCTGAGAAGAGATGCTTTTTAAATGTGAACCAAACACATCATTATTAGTGCAGTTGGCCTGTTGCCTGTCAAAGCACTGATTATTTTCTACAACAGCTACTCCAGTTCCTCTCTTTTTCAGTTTCCTGTTATCTTGTGTGGACATCAGCAATTCCTTTGCCAAATTTCTTAGTAAAATCATGGCACTCCAGACTCATAGGAAGAGGATTTATCAGCCCTGTAGCAGTTAATTGCTTTAGTTAGCATATGGCACTGTCGTTTAAACAGTGGAGATGCAGAAAGTGTGTGAATAGTGTTGGAAGTGAATCACTTTGAGAGTTTTTCTGTCTTGGTGGGGAAGTTAAGAGAACTAGTAATGGATTTGGTATCTTAGGTCTGCTTTATACAATTGTCCAAAACTGTTTTACTGAGCTATTTTGAGAGATACTTTGTCTGATTTTTCTGTTTATTTGTTTATATGCTTTGCTTAGCTTGGCCTTTTTGGGTGCATGTACTCACTGAGTGTTAGTGCTTAGTTGGGTGCTTGGATACACAATTCCTGAATAAATATGTCCCTTGTATCTCATTCTCTTCTACATGTGTTTCCTAGAGGAGCTCCTTCAGCCAGATCTGTTGAAGGAATAATTATTTCCTCAGGATTTAATGTTTATCTTGATTGCACTTTAAAGACATTCTCTTGAGGAGTTATGTTTTTATCATTTCAACAGGGGTTCATAGCATATAAACAAAAGTAAGCATTATCTTTCATATTAAGCAACAAGATGATTAAATAATAGCCACAATTGTTAATTGGTACTTGGAGATAGAGGGTAATGACTGTCTTGAGTTCCACAATGAGAGTAGCAACAGGTACATACTCTTTTCTGCACAATAAAGCTGCGTGTAATTTAGGAGGCATTACGGTTTTAATGTGCAGCTGCAACCATAGAGAAGTTGTGCAACCATTTGCCTGGTGTCCTATTTCAAGCATATGTTTTCATACTGAATGAGGTATTAGCAATGGGATTTGAGATTTAGGCAGTTAAATCAGTTCTCATTGCCACCAAAAACCTGAGGTTCTGTATAAAGCCATGCTTGCAATGTTTTGCTTCACTGTAGGGCACATTTCCTGCTGGTTTCAGGATACAGTAGGAGTCAAAAGTTGCTTCTTTCCTCAGAGGCAAAAGTCCAACTTGTCCCTCACAAGGCAGCGGCTTCTGTCTCCCTCTGAGTTTGAAACTAGAGCCTCATTTTTTTTTATCACATGAGTCTTTGTCTTTTTCTATATACTGCAGTGTTTATAGAGGGAGAAGGAAGCATGTAGGGGGTCTGCCTCTCTAGCAGTTAAAAAAGTAAAAATGTCCAGGAGTTTAACACATAAGTTTGGGAATATAGAGCATAAGACTGGGAATTTTAGAGATCTGTACTGAGGGTGCTGCTCCCTGTTCTGGGTGTCCAATTGTGACCCAAGTGAGTAGTTTTGCTTCTCAAACACAACTAGTTTATTGTACTGTAACTCATTTGAATCCAGTAGTGCTCCTGGAAGAAACTGTAGAGCTCTCCAACTCTCAGTGTTCATTTTTTTTCTAACCTATTGCAAATATAAGTAAAAGAAGAGTCGTCTTCTCTGATTAGCTTTTCAAACTGACTCAGCCTGAGGGAAGATTAGATTTACCCTGAATTAGGTATGACAGCAAAGCACTGCCTTAGCTTCTCCATATGTCTGTTGCTAGTGCCACTTTGATCTCACTGAAAAGTCCTTGGAGGTCCTGGGCCAAAAGGCCTGATGAAAATATAAAGTAGCCATTGTATAAAGAGACTTTTTGTCATCATGTATTTATAAACTAATTTGTCCAAAAGGGCAAGCCTATATATTGCAAGCATGGACCAGGATAGTGATTTGTCCCCAGAAGACCTGTTGGTATCAGTAGCATGGTCTCAGGTTGCCCACAGATGCAGACAGTGTAACACTACATTTTGCTGATTTAACAGTCATTCAAAGTAATGTTAAAAAATAGCATGTTAGTAGATGCTTTTACGGTATGTATCTGAGGGTGAGCTACCTACTGATTGGATTAGGATCAGGTCACACCAAACTTATTCATGTGGCAAAGCTCTTCTTGGATTTGGCAAAGCTGAGATTTCACCCTCACTGCCACCCTCAGCTTCCCATTAGTGCTCACTAACACATATATTTGTTCTACTTAACTCTGCAGGGTGATTTTATTTTTTTTTCCTATGTGGGTTGTGATGTAGAGTCAAGTTTCTCTTTTTGTTTCTTGCTATACTGTTTGGTATTGCTGAAGGGGAATAGCTGAAAATCTGATTATGTTCCTGTTCTTACTAACAAGGAAGAATGTTACAATTTTAATTTTGTGTTTTTAATTTTTCCTCCTTCATCTTTTATATTTTGAAATTGTGCATTTCAAAAGCAGGATCATTATCATTCAGAACATTAAAGCATGTCTTTTTAATAGCTTTTGCTTTTAATGTGAAAGAATGGAATTGAGGAGGAAAAAACAATCTGTCTTGAAGGAAATTCTCTGTTATCTAATGATTCTCAGTGCGGCCAGCAAGAGAGGATCTTCAGCTCAGCTGACTTGGAGTGTTATCCTCTGCCTTGAGTAACTTGTAGAGTACAAAGAACCACTTTTATAATGTTATCGCCCTCAAAGTCCATCTGGTCCTGCCAGTGGCAAGGGGGTTATTTCAGCTTTTTATTATGTCAGTGAGATTTTAGCATTTTAGGATTCAGCTGCCAAGCTGTTGGGGAAAGAGGAGAAAGTTAGATTATAATTGAAACTGTGCTGGGGGAGAAATTAACTGAATATTTTGCCAGTAATTTTTCAACCCATATTTTCTTCTATTAGTCTCCAGATGGTTTGTCCTTATGAAATCAGATGGGAACACAATGACTTGATTTGTTAAGCAGGTAGTGATGGCAATGAGCATCTGTTTGTCTGGTCTAGATTCCCATTAACACCTAGTAACATTGTCCTTTCTTGCTATTACTTTTATACAGAGCAGCACAGAAGCTTAACCTGTCTTCGAAGAGAAAGAAATACCATCCGCCCTTGCCACACACACACGACTTCTCTATTTATGCTACTAACTTTAGTGGCATCCTGCAGCTCTGTCCTCCCCCAGCACCACCATGCCTTCTGAGAGCTGTGTCCAAAATCAAGGACAACCCTGGCATTGGAAAGGTAACTTTGGATTTCAATTTTTAAAAATAGCTTTCTAGCTGAATTTTAACAGGGCTGGAAGCTTTCAGCCTAGAGCAGGGTTGGATAGGCTTGAGGGAAGGGCCATGTGATAGGGAGATAGCTACACCCATTTGATTGTGCCTAAGAGCTGTTATCTCTTTTTGACTTTGGAAAGAGTTGGCAGGCTCAGAGCAGATTCAGTGCTAGAGCACTGGCTTCCTTGAAGCTGGTTAACGTCACTGACAACATTGGCAAACGTTGGTTTGTCCTTCCCTCTGTTAAAGTCAGAGACAGATTTTCCTTTGAAATCATTGGTTCAGAACCAATGCACGTACAGACTTTACCTTTGTCAGAAGTACTCTCTGCACTGCCAGCAAAGCTCAGCCACTAGTGCTGTCTGTCTGCTGAGGTTAAGGGGATATGCTGAGGAGCCTTTGCTTCACATGTTATTGTAAATCAGGAGTATGGAAATGAAGTAGCAGGATAGAAATAGATGTCTCCAACTTAGGAAATACAGCAGCTTTCAAATTGTAAAATTTGTGCTAATTTTATTTAAAATTAATTAAAATACAATCTTACTATTTAGAGCTTTATTCATGCTTCTGTTTAATCACTTGTGCAGCTGAGATTGAGTACTTGTTTACATAGGTTACGAGAGATTAGTGTTTGAAGATAGACTCAAAGTAGGTAATGTGCACAGGAGACCTAAAACATGCACATTGAATAACCATAAAAATCGGCATTAATGTAAAGAGATTGTCAGCCTAAATACCTGTAGCTGACACTGTTGCTTACAGAGAATATTCTGTATTTCTTAAGTCAGTGAGCTTGTGCTAAATGGAAAACAAAGGAGTAACTGGGGCTACTTTAAGCAGATGAAAGCTCACAGATGAAAATGTGGTTTCTTCCGTTTTTGCAGTGTGTTAGAAAAGAGGATGTAGTATTAAATGGTGGAATAAAGCAAATGTGGCACAGTAATTTAGGGATTACCAGGTGTAGGAGGGCTTGCTACGAGATTCCTGGGTAGAAGAGCCTTTTTGTGTGTGTGTTTCAAAGAGTCCATTTGTTGTGCCTCCTCTTCTCTATGAGGATTAGCATTTGGCCGTGACACCAGGAATAATAGGGAACATGACATTTCTAAGGCTCTTTGCCTTAGGAAGACCTTTAAAGCATGTTTGTATCTCCTTGTGCCTGCAGCTCACTCGAACTGTCTTTGCACCTCATTGCACTGTGTGCCTGCAGCTGTCTGTAGCCAAAAGACTTCAGCCTTTTTCCTACACTTTGAGGATGGTTGGCGGAGCTTATCAGCATGACTTGTGCCTTCTGGAAAGCTCTGGTTTATCTTTTGTCTTCAAACAGATCAACATCTAATAAAGATCAAACTGCATGATCCTAGATGGCAGGAAATTATATGTCTGAGGCCATGTGGTCTACCTACTTTCTTCATTGGTGAGCACAGTGAAGGCCTTTCAAAGGAAGAGCTCTAGCCAGGATTGCAAGGGGCATGGCAAGACCTTGAGCAGCTATGCTGCTCAGCTGTGTAAGCTTCTCCTCCAACATGGGATATATATGTAGCATGCTGGTGATGTGGTATTTCTCTCCTGCCTGGCATACTACTCCAAGAATTTCCAGACTTTTTCAGTCAACAAGTTGTTGTTGACCGCTAAATGTTTCTGTTGTTTAGCTCTCAGCTGAAAACATTACTGAAGATACTGTTTGTTTGGGCCCAGAGTCCCAGCTGTGTCCTTCTCACCCTGTACTTGTTGACCACAAGTTGGAAGAATCCTGTGCTGTTCTGGAGAGGTTGAGCTTTCTGTGAATTGTATCATCCCTCTAGTTCTTGAATTAAGATCTAGAACCATCCAAATGGTGATGGCGTGTGCTAGTTACTAGTTTTGATGCTCCTCTAGAAATAAAAGTAACAGGGCATCTTCACTGACCCACAGTTTAAACCATGTGATACCTATTAAATGTCTGTCTTACCCTATTCCTCTTTTGCAACCTCCAGCAATTTAGCTTTTTGTAAAAATTGTAAGTCAGCACAAATGAAATCTCATGTATTTTTATTCTTAGAACTTGTGGTCAAAGGAAAAATGTCAGTACTATGTAGGTGTTCTTTTAATACTAAACACTCGCAGTTTCACTTATCTGAGCAATGTCAAGTAGCTTCTGGTAGCATTTAGCCCACTGTGCAGTAACATTCTCCATTATAATTTCTTCTTCACCAGCTTCTGCTGATCAAGATTTAGGAAGCTATTATCTCATTATGAGGATGTTAGGAATAAAGTAATTACCTTTTGTCCTCAGAGCTTTAAGTACTGTAGCAGTTGAAAGAATGATCAGCAAACACTGGCAGATGTGCTGAGATCCTCTGCTAACTTCAGTCCCTCCTCTTCTAGCAGCTATTTACCTTACATTCCTCCTGGTTATCTTTTCCTCTGCTTTTTCTTGCAGCCTGTACAATAATAAGTATGAGATACACATAGAGGACAGAATCGGTGATGGGTTCTGGAGTCACTTTCTCTTGCTGCATCTGTGGCTGGTGCTGTCATTGCTTTGTGTGATCGTTCCTGGCCCTGTGGTATTTCTTGCCCTGTTATTACTGTGTGGTTACAGTGGGTTAAGCAGCTGGTGGGGCAGCTTTTTCCTCCCTCACCCTCTGGCTCGATGCTGTCTTTCATGGTTAATTATGATGTGGAGAAGTTGTTCTTTGCCGGTTTCTGCTGTACAGGTAAGAATTTAGCAGTGCTCAATTCCCACCTAACTTCACTTTACTAAGCTGAGAATGATCCGTTGAGGACCAGCACTTATTGTCAACAAAGGGTGATTTCTCTGGGTACAGGTAGTTTAGAAAGCTTTAAATCATTTGAAAGTCTGCTGAAAGCTTGAAGCAGAGTACATGCTGAAACTTTCTAATATGACTGGCTTTCTGTATTTCCCCTGCAATGGTAATTCTTAACATTTTTTTCCCCCCACTGATACTTAAGGTTGTCTTTTAACTGGTATTCAATACATTGAAAGATTCCAGAGGGAATCTGGAATTATAGTGTCTTAAGACTGACTTTCAGACCAGACAACAAGGCAAAGTGGTTGAAACAATAATAAAGATAGAAATTAACAGGCAGGGATTAATGTGATATAGTAAGTATCATTTGATGAAGCTTTTATAGGTGGAACACAAAGGTTAGTGTTCTGTGGAAGAGTCAGCGAGCATTTGACTAGGGTCAGTCTGGTTGATAGAATGTATTTGGATTTTGAAAAATGTTTTGACAAGTGCCCTGACCTAGGTTTCTCAAAAATCCCTAAGATGTCATGTATTCTCTAATGGTTTAATAACTGGTAGGAAACATGAGGACAGATTTCATACTGGAGCAAAGTTAGCAGTGGTGTCATATGGAGGTCCATGCTGTTCTGTGTCTTCCTAAGTGGTTTGGAGGAGGTGAAGCTGCGTATTCAAAGCAGCCAAAGCTAAAACTGACTGTGAATACTTGGAAAAAGATGTCATGACACTGAAATTATTGGTTGAATAAAGAGGCAGATGAACTTTCATATTGATTAACACAAGGTAATGTGCATAAGAAAAGGAGCTCTAACTATGCATGCATGAAAGATAAGCTGTAAGGAAATCAGGCATGGCCGTAACCCATTTTACCAGTCATTGTGGAAGCTACAGCATTAGGTTTGTTATCATGAGTCTGAGCTTCTAAAGAAATGCTTCATCGACTCTTCAGGAGGCAAGATTAAGCATCTTTAGTTTTAGGGAGTCTCTGACAGTATGTGGTATAGATACATGTTCCTTTTCAGGCTCATAATGCTTACATAACAGTCACTAACTGATGGTTTTTTTCTTTACTGGCCTTCTTCCTTGAGGTAATATGTTTAATAGAGGCTGGTAACAACTGGAGAAATGTAAAGATTTTCTCTCCTCCCCCATGTGTTTATCTCTAAATTACCTTGTCAGAGGGGAGCTATTGCTGTGGCTCAGCGAGGGAAGGGCTTCATCCCAAGACCCCAGCATGCCAAAGCAGCAGCAGTGTGTGTTTTGCTACTGGTACAGACCTGGACCCCAGTAAGCCTAAACCTTTAGAAAAAAGACTTCACCAAACAAATTGACATCTGTGTATGAATTTTTACCTTCCTTATTCAGTATGCACTTTTAAGAGTTGCCTTCCCATGACTGTTGGTTTATCTCATCAGAAAAAAACTTGCTTTGGCCAGAGCAGCAGTTCAGTGGAGAGCTTCTCCATGCATTAAGTCCTTTTCATTGGTTTCTATGTTAAACACATGAACAAGAGTTATTCTGAGTTGGGTGAAGGGACAGTTAAATCTGAGGAACTGATTGAATTGGGCATAGGCAGCATCAGGACTATGTGGGGTGTTTCTGTGGTGCTTAGAATTGTACAGGTCCCATCACTGGCTGTGGGATCTTTTCTTGAACTTGGGAGCTTTTTGGACATTCAGGGAAGGGACTTAAATTTCTTGCTTTTTGTAAGCTCTGTGGCTGTAGCAAAGGCAGTAACTGCATTGTGAGAACTGCTGGAAGAGACAGGAATGTGAAAAGATCGTGATGGTGAGTTCTTGCACTCGAACTCAGTTATTGATTATTTGAGCCCAAGATCTAAAATTGTTCTTTATCTCACATCGTCATCTCCATGTGAATCATACAGTTCTGCTGTGGGGAGTTTGCTATATACCTTTATGGTTGAATACATTTGTTGGTTAGAGACTCACTAAAGCAGATAGCCTGTATATATCTTTTGCGGTTTTTATGTATAGTGTCTCATTGTTTCAAGTACTTTCTTGGAAGGTGGGAAATAAATGCCTTACTAATTTCTTTCACATTTCACAAATACTAATTTCACCTTCCAGTGATTTCAGCAGGAGTGTGTGGACTTGTCCTGTGATACAAATATTTAGTTAAACCTTTTGCCTAATTTTCTTTACTAAGAGTGCAAAATGTTACACATTTTCACACGTGCTTGTAGGGTTTGTCAGTATTTGGGAAAATGAAGAAAGTGTGTTTTGGGTTGGGTTTTTTTGTGTGTTCTTTTTTTTTAATAATGATTTAAAACTGTAAGTCTGTCTGGGACTGGTGTTTCATATAATCAACAATAATCAGATTCCCATACAAAGGAGAATCCCACTACCAATGCCAACTGGATTCCAAAAGGAGTTTTGCTCACTACTGATGAAATTTATACCTTTCTCTTGAATGTGTTAAAACCATCAGAGTCCAAATCATTTAGTTGAATCCTACTTAAAAGGCAATGATCCAGTACAGTATGATTCTTGTAACCGAATAATTTTTGTGGTCTCTCTGGGTGTTATTAAATTTAATGTCAGAATAGTAGGAAAGATGTCTGAAAGCCATTTAATACTGTCACTGTTAAGAAGTTAGATTATGCTCGATTTCTGACATTAATGTGCTACTTAAGGTAATTTATCATATCGTGGTATTAAAAAAGACATCCTTTTTACAGTGGCTGCTGTGTAGCATTCTAATTTGCTATTTTTCTTTAGTATGGTAGGAAGCCTTTTTCATGCAAAATGTTTTTTCTGGGGTTCTATTCAGCTCATTCTTTATAACACTGCATCACTTGCAACAGCAACTTTAAGTGCTTGTCTCTTCCAAGGATCCTGTCAATTTTTTATGTTAGAATGACAGCACCCTCCTGTGTGAGTCAATTGAAGGGAAGCGTTTAAAAAGAACCTGAATTGTCAGACATGTTTCTTGGACAGGTATATATGTACTCGTCTCCATTGATGTGTTTTAGACATTTACTTTCATTTATGCTTTGCCATGCAATAGGTAAGGTACTGCTAATATGATTTACTGATCATGCAGGGTTTTCTTAAGTGTGCTGTGTGTCCCATTCACTGTTTCTTATGATGGTTTGATGATGGATAACAAATAGGTACTTAATTTTGTCATCTTTATTGCTGCTTGTTTCCTAATGACTAGGGTGTTATTTCTGGTGTATATCATGTATCATACTAAGTACTCTTCTATCGATATATGTAGTCCTATATTATCCAAGGTATATACATCCCTGCCAAAATGCCTTGAATTGCTTCCACAAAAATGTGGGAAAATTAGATAAAAATATATAAATTCTTCTACTTTGCTTTCACCTTGAAAAATGGAGTAGTTTCCTTCATGTCTTCTGGGAGTAGAGATCAATTCTTCTATAATAGCGTACACTACAAAAGTGATTTTTTTTTTTTTTTTTTTTCCTTTTCCTTAGGTTCTCCCAGGTGAGCTAGATGGTCTATGCTAGCATGGCAATTTTGCATGTAAATTTGCCAGCCATTGGTAGTGGCAGTATATGAAAAGCTTCTAAGAATACCCACAGTAAACCAATTTAGCAAGGGTTATATATCTGTCAGTTACAATTAAATCCATGAAAAATATTGTCTCTGAACTAGGACATTTGTAATTTGATTTACACTGTAGTTGAAAAATAAGTGATTTCATTGGAAAATGGTCTTTATTCAACTGAATGTGAATTTGTTATAATTTCTTGCTGAGAAATCTTAATTCAGAATGGTGGGTGTCTAAATGTAGTTATTTAATTAACCTGCTGTTATACGCCATTTTGTGAACATTGGACAATATTAACTTCCTGGCTGCATGATGCCTGTCAAAGATGTGTGTTTCCAGGGAATATTTAGTGCCTGTTCAAATTTGATATAATGACATTTATTGCTAAAGACCAAATTGCTTGTTCATTTGGCGATTATGATACTTCAGTAACGTAGAATATGAGCAGCATTTTTAAAATGGATTCCACTGTAGTCCCATTACTTTGCCAAAAACCAAAGTCAGAGTTTATTTTAGTAAAAAAGGCTTGAGCACGTTTTTAAAATTTTACAAGCTTTTAAATTTATTCGTTCTATTTTTTCCTTCTCATTCTGTCTAATTTGAAACTTGACAGCTATATAAGCATCACATGCTAACAAAGCATCACTGTAAACACATGAACACTGCGCTTCCATTGATTTCAAAGGAGGTACCATATGTTACAGTTATGCCTGTGTTAGCATACTTGGCTGGGTCAGGGTCTTAATTTCCTCAGCATTCAAAATGCCATGGAGTCTAGCCATTGCTTAATGAATTAGTGGAGTCTTCTCTGTCTGCATGTCTGCCCTAAATTGAACTGTGTAGTATTTGGCACCCTTCACTCTATGGCGAGATAAATTACCAACTTTCTGAGATATATGTAGTCTTTTTTGAATTCATTGTCTAAAACATGTCGTAGAGGTCTGTGATAGTCCTGGGAACAGAAGTCAAATCATCTGGGTGTTTAAGTGTGAGACAGTCCTTCCCCTTTCTCTGATCGCAGAGTTGATAGCCCTTCTGTCTCTTTTCATTATGGGGTAGTAATCAATGTGAACCTGTCTCAGTCTCCCGGCTGTTTCTGTCTAAAACTGTGTAGGATTGTGTCATTCTCTCTGTTATCACTTGCTCTTTCCTCTACAAAATCAGCCTTAGACGTGATTTCTTCTGGGATGATGCATGCCTCCCTGGTCTTTTTGTGTTCACTGATGCATGGCTTTGCCATAGCTTCATTCAATTCAGCATATCCAAAATATATGGGCTGTATTAGACAAAACTGCTAGCATGCCCCTGGCCATCAGTCTCACATTCATGTCTTGCTGTCAGAAAGTTGCTTTGAAATTTGGGTTTCACAGTTTTTGGTCTGCCTGTTACTATTTCCTGCTTTCTGGCACTGATGTATGCTTCATGTTCTGCGCTATTTTGACCAGTCCTGAAGCTAGTCAGCTATTTTGGTTGCTGTGACTCCCCTGTCATGTTCTCCTGAGCTCCAGCTGGTTCAGTATGCAAGGTGTGTGTGTTTGGAAATCATGATTCCCCATGAAGGGGGCATGTGGGGCTGCCACTGCTGGAGATGGTCACAGCGTGGGAACAGTGACCACCATGTGGCAATTTGGCGAAGGTCTCTCCTTGTGATGCTTAGGTGTGGAATGGGGTAGACAGTAGCACTGGAAGAGAAGGGCTGCAAGAGGAGGAAGGAAGGGCTGGTGCCAGGCAGGATGAACATTACTCAGATTCTGATATATTTCAGTGTTTAAGTCAAATTTATTAAATATGCATCTAGATTTGGCTTTCATAAAGGTGAAAGATGTAAGGGTTAGAGTTTTGGTTCAGGGCTCAATGAAATTACTGATATTTCAGTGTACCGTATGGATCTGTGATTCTATAATGTTCTCGTCAGATGTTTTTAAAAAGATAGGGTTTAGCCCCAGAGTCATCTACATAGCCGTTGCCCTCCACACAGGGCAGTTGTTTGGGTATTTTTTTTTTATCCCTCTTAAGTTTTTCAGAAGTCTGCCTTTTTTCTCACTTAAAATTCCTTATGTGTGCATAAAACCGTGGTATGATTTTTGCTTTTATGTTTCAGCATCCATCCACTGGCTTTGCCAATACTTAGCTGGAGCAAATGAATTCTAACTTGCAGATTTATTACTTGTTTACTATGAAGTCCTTCTCCCAGTCTTGCCAGTGAAAATAAAATTAAGCTCGTTGTAGTGCTGGGTGCATGGGCCTCTAACCTTCTGCCACCCGTTTCTAGGACTTTTCCAAATTATGTGCTTTTTTGTTTACTTAAATTCTTTAGCTTTTTAATGGCGTATTAAGGATGTCTTTTCCCAAACATTTTTGATTTTAATCAGGTTTCCTTCAGCAATTCTGATGACCTCCTGGTTCCTGCAGAAACATGAATTTGGAAAGTTCAGCAGTAGAGTGTTAACCTTTGGTACAAAACCCACCAGATCAGAGTCAGTTAATTAATGAGGTACTTCAGAGTTCTGCATGATTTAGGCTGTATTCAGGCACTGAGAAAAATGGTAATGATGTGGAAGTATTGTGATGTTTGTGTTTCTTTTATTTTTATTTGCAGAAATTGAACTCAGATGCAAATCTGCCCTCTTTTTCTATCAACATCCTAATTGAAATGGAACCTTTATGCAATATTCAATGTCTGTATGAGAGTCTATGTGCAAATCCTTGTATTCTTGATAATGATAAACTTCCACTTCTAATTCTTTTTCTTACTCTGCATCTTTCTATGACATTAAATATGAAATATGCAAAGGAGGGGGGAAGGATTTACTAAAAATCCCCAGTTCTAACACAAAGAGTCACCCCATCACAGGATGGATGTCCTACTTTAGCTGTCCTTAAGGAGTCTAAAAGTGGTCACGACAGAGGTTCCCTGATCCTGAGATGACTTTTCTGGAATCACCAAATATGTATTGTCTTTGTTTTTTTTGTGCCCCTTCTTCCTTCTGCGCTTTCAGCTCCTTTCTCCCCTCCCACCCACCTGTTCTTAGTCTTTCAGACCTGTCTTATTCTTCCATTTCTTCATTCATTCTCCTCTAAATTCCTTCTCTTTGCTTTGTACAAGTGTCACTAGTAGGTGGTACCACTGCAGTGGGAACTGACTACCAGAAGCCTGGCCATATTGTTGAGTAAGTGCCCACAGAGGGTGTGATCCTGAGTGGCTCTGAAATTAATGTTATTGCACTTAATTCTAGTAATTCATTTTCATGAGCAACTAAAAGCATTAGAGTGCAGTGCAGGTGTTGCTGTGTTGCCCACTAGTTACAGGCCAAAGTTGCTTTACGATTTACAGGTTTTCAATTTTCTTGAATCCTCCCCTTGCTGCAAGCCCTTGTATCTGGATGATTTCCCACACTGCGTGTTGCAATCTCTACAGGTGAGTATGCCTTTTGTATGAGAACTAGATAAAGAGACTCAGGAGAAGATGAGTTAAATTGATCCTTAAGGCAGGAACCATGCTGACTCTATAGTATAATGCTTTTTCTGCAGTATTAATCCCAGCAGAATACTGGGATCAGCTTCAGAGCTGAGAATATAAACCTGTCACTGAAGACTGGTCCTGAAACACTGGAGGTAAAGAAGTGTTAGGAGAATAAACAGTATAACACCAAACCTTTCTTTATATGCTTAGAACCATGTGCATGCACCCAAGATCTGTCTGCACTTAGTTTTTGCTGTTGTGAAGGGATATGTTTAGGTAATCTTTGTGCTTTGTGGTACTTTCATGGGATTTTCCTCTTCATTTCCAGTGAAGTCAGAGTATGGCTCAGCACTATGAATAAGTGTGACACATTATAAAGCTACGATTTCTGGTAGGCATCACTTACAGATATATTTAGTGAGCGTAGAAACTGAATTTCAAATCAGTGGTTTTCTACTTTGCAAATCAGCTTTCATATAGAAAACACTAAAAGAGGATCTCCCTCAAGCTGCTTTTCTCCCTACTATTTATCTCTAAAACTGACTTCCACTGTAAAAATAAAGGTGACCCTTGAAGCCTGTTAAGTTTGGGATCTGATCCGTTAGGGGAAGCTATTTTACTATCTTTCTGTTTCAGAGAGGTGGTCTCAAAAAGCTCATTTGGCACACAAGCCATCTTTGTGTAGCGGGAGGAACGCCCTGATGGAGGTAACTTGCAGTTCAGATCAGGGGCAAAACAATTTTCCTCTTATCCCAGTGCTGGCTGCTATAATCTAATAATAGGTGGAAGAGAGAACAGCCAGGTCTGTTTAGAGAAGTGCTTTGAAAACAGCATGTATTTTAAAATTAATTTTAATCAAGTGACCCTGAAGCGGGTATTTGTACTTGTATATTTAGGTTTTTGGAGTTTTTTTCCTCAAGAAAGATTATTTTTCTGAGCACCTTGGTAGCATGTCAAGGTTGAGCTAGCAGGCTAATACACAAAGCTGTCTTCATGGAGCTTTTGTAGAGAAACAGCCTTGAGTGTGTCACCTCTGATGCACTTTGCTTTTGAAGCAGCTGTTTCATTTATTCTAAGGTTTGCTTATTTTCTGGGACTATATTTTCATATTTGTATCACTATGAAAGGGGAAAGAAAAGAAAGTGGTGAAATCGGGGGACTGCTTGAGTCAAAAGGTGGAAGAATTTGCTGCTACGTTTGGTGGAGCCTCTTGTAGTATATACTGGAAGGACTGGTTGTTTTTTAACCTCTTTGTTTGGAAAAAATGTTGGGGAAAAGCTTTCATAGCCACTCTGTGGAAAATATTTTCTGTGAAGATGCTAGAATAATTGCTCAGGGATGCTGGTGTGCAGCTTAGCGCCTCTTGAAAGAAGCAGCTGAAAAAATGAAACAGTTGAGTTAAATGAAATCTTCAAATTACCCACCCTTCCTAGCTGATAAAGGAAGGGACAGTTCAGCCTGGTGCTTGCTGCTGTACCCACCCATTTGCTGTGGATCATCCTGGCTTGGGCAGTATGTTTCACTTCACCACTGGATGCAGGTGTGTATGCCATCACCTTTTCATCTTGTCTGGTGTGAAGGGCAGGGTGGCTCAGCCTGCTCTGCGCTTTGTGCCTGCAGTTTCACATGTTGTGGTTTGCTGAAGCAGTTTTTTAGCTTTAGTTCTTCCTTTGCCATTATTTCTCTGGATACAGGAGTGATGGGGAAGTGCTGACTGCAGAGCGGTTTTTTTTTGGTTTTTTTTTTTTGTAATGACACAATGTGTCAGTGTAATAAATGCACACCACTTTAATGACATAATGTTTGTGGAACGTATTAAGTGGAAGTCAAGAGTTCTGGCAGATTACAAAAGATTACTGAATGGGAGGATCATTCTTTATCAGAGGTGCATGTTTTCCAACCCAGCTTCCCTGTACTGTATCCAGCTCAGGGCTAGAGATAGTCCTGACTCATAGAATCATAGAGTAGTTTAGGTTAGAAATGACCTTTAAGATGAGACCAACTGTTAACCCGGCACTGCCACATCCACCACTAAACCATGTCTCTAAGCACCACATTTACACATCCTTTTAATACCTCCAGGGATGGTGACTCCACCACTTCCCTGGGCAGCCTGTTCCAATGCTTGACAAACCTTGCGGTGAAGAAATGTTTCCTAATATCCAGTCTAAACCTCCCCTGGCAGAAGGGATCATAGAATCATAGCATGGTTAGGGTTGGAAAGGACCTTAAAATCATCTAGTTCCAACCACCATGCCATGAGCAGGGACACTTCAACCTAGAACAAGGCTCTGTCCAACCTGGGCTTGAACACTGCCAGGAATGGAGCATTTACCACTTCTTTGGGCAGACTGTTTCAGTGCCACGCCACTCTCACAGTAAAGAACTTCCTCCTTATATCTAACCTGAAGTTCTCCTGTTTAAGTTTGAAACCATTATGTCTTGTCCTACCACTACAGTATCCTTGTAGTCCCCTTCAGATATTGGAAGGCTGCTATGAGGTCACCACACAGCATTCTCTTCTTTAGGCTGAACAGCTGTAACTTTTTCAGCCTGTCTTCATATGGGAGGTTCTTCAGCCCCTTGATCATCCTCGTGGCCTCCTCTGGACTTGCTCCAACAGTTCCATGTCCTTCTTATGTTGAGGACACCAGAACTCCACACAGTACTCCAAGTGGGGTCTCATGAGAGCAGAGTAGCGGGGCAGGATCACCTCCTTTGACCTGCTGGTCATGCTGTTTTTGATGCAGGCTTTCGGGACTGGGCTGTGAGCGTGTACTGCCAGCTCACGTTCAGTTTCTCGTCGACCAATACCCCCAAGTCCTTTTCCACAGGGCTGCTCTAGATCACTTATTTGTGCAACCTGTAGCTGTGCCTGGGATTGCCCCGACCCAGGTGTAGGACCTTGCACTTGGCTTTCTTGAACTTCTTGTGGTTGGCATTGTTCCACCTCTCAAGTCTGTCAAGGTTCCTCTGGACGGCATCCCTTCCCTCCAGCGTGTCAGCCTAACCACATAACTTAGTGTTGTCAGCAAACTTGCTGAGGGTGTACTCCATCCCACTGTCCATGTCACTGACAAAGATACTGACCAGCATTGGTCCCAACACTGACCGCTGATGGACATCACTCATTACTCGTCTCCAGTTGGACATTGCGCAGTTGACCGCAGCTCTCTGCGTGTGGCCATCCAGCCGATTCTTTATCCACTGAGTGGTCCATCCATCAGATTTATGTGGTCCTCCAGGTTAGAGACAAGGGTGTTGTGTGGGACGGTGTCGAATGCTTTGCACAAGTCTGGGTAGATGATGTCAACTGCTCTGCCCCTGTCCATCAGTATACTATTGCTTGTTGCTTGGGAGAAGAGATCGACACCCACCTTGCTACGATCTCCTTTCAGGTAGTTGTGTAGAGAGTGATAAGGTCCCCCCTGAGCTTCCTTTTCTTCAGGATAAAGAACCCCACGCTCCTCAGCCGCTCCTCACAAGACTTGTGCTCTAGATGCTTCAGTAGCTTCCTTGCCCTTCTTTGGTCGTGCTCCAGCAGCTCAATGTCTTCTTTTCATTGAGGGGCCCAAAACTGAACGCAGTATTTGAGGTGTGGCGTCACCAGTGCTGAGTTCTGACTCATCAGCTAGTGACTGTTCTCTGTGTTTGGAGAGTTCACCTGCTAGATTTGCAGCAGAGGGGTTAGTATCTGTCACTCCTAAATCAGGTCCAAGTGCTGTAAAACGAGTGTTTGTTGGTCAGTGGTAGCACTATATGTCATGGTTTAAGCCGTAAATCACGCAGCCCGTTCGCTCACTTCCCCCTCCTTCTTCCCCCCCACTCCAAGGGGGGGGGGAATGGGGAGAAGAATCGAAAGACTGCAACTCCCACGGGTTGAGATAAAAACAGTCCAGTAACTAAGGTATAACACAAACCACTGCTGCTACCACCAATAATAACAATGACCAGGGAAATACAAGGGAAGAGGATACAATTGCTCACCACCCGACGACCGAGCTGTGAACTGAACTCTTCCGGGTTCCTGCCCCCAGTTTTACATCCTGGGCATGACGTGCTGTGGCATGGAATAGCTCTTTGGTCAGTTTGGGTCAGGTATCCTGTTTCTGCTTCCTCCCGGCTTCTCCTCCCTGGCAGAGCATGAGACTCAGAAAGTCCTTGGTCAGGCCAAAACATTCTAAGCCATAACTATAAACATTGGTGTTATCAGCTCTGTTCCCAGACCGAAAGTTGAAAACACAGCACTGCACCAGCTACTACGAAGGAGAAAAAATGACTGCTGCTGCTGAACCCATGGCACTGTAGAAGATGAAGCTTCTTGATGGGTGCTGTAGAGAGTACCAGTGAAAATTGTTCCAGCTGAGCTGGCTGTAGTGTATTACAGCCATGCAGGCTCTTCACCCATTGAAACCAGATGGTTTACACTGGCGCTGTGAAAGTAGATAATACTGTTAAGGAGATAATACTGTTATTCAGCTTATTATTGAAACATTTTATATGGGCCATGGAAAGTCACTCTGTCTGAAGATTTTTCTTATATTTGATCTGATGAGCAGTGCAGATTTAAAGTTCCACCTGTAATAGTCATTTACTTCAGTCTAAGGTGTATAAAACACACTGGTTCTGGCCTGGGAATATTTCATAAGGATAAAGGATTGTAAGTGGGTGTGAGGCAGTATTTCAGTTTGTCAAAGTAAGAGTTTGATTTCCAGGAAGCTTAAAAGAAGCAGGTGTACAGCCTTTACTGAAGTTTCATGAAATACAGTCATTTGGTTCCCATAGACTGCTTTGGAAAGCACAGCTAACGTGTCTGACCTCTCTAAAAAGGCTGTCTTAAAATGCCATGTGTGGGAAATCAGCATTTGCAGTGCTGCAATAGAAATGCACTTTGTGATTTGTTTCTTTTCAAGCTTTTTGACTTTTTAATGTTTTATTATATAATGGATTATACCCACTGCAGACCTGCAGACCAGACATTGCAAATTGAAATCATAAAACTGAAATGAAGTCAATTGAAGGGACAAAGTGCACCTTTTAAAAACTAGTTCAGTGAAGACCCCAGGGTGGAAACAAGGCTGGAAAATCTGGCTCTAGTTTTATCCCACGGTTATTCTGACACACCTAAATATTACAAATGAGCATGTCATGGGAAGGGGAGTGGGCTTGGGAGGAATGCTTTGCATTCATTTATCTGTAGCTGGGAACTCAAGTTGTTGTTTTCTTCTGAATTCTTGCAGGTGAAAGTGATGGTAAGGATTTGTCCCTCTCAAGGAGCACATGAAACATCTGAATCCATGTCCTTTCTAAAGGTAGACCCACGAAAAAAGCAAATAACATTTTATGATCCAGCAGCAAGTGGTCCTTCCAATGCGGGTCACAGAAGAGGTGTTGTTGCTGTCCCAAAGATGTTTGCCTTTGATGCGGTTTTCCCACAGGATGCTTCACAGGTACTGGAGTCACTTGCATGAACCTCCTGTCTTCTCATGGCCATTGCATTTGATTGCTGGAAGAGTTCTGTCTGTTTCTGGGGAATTTTATTTGAATGAGTTGCCTTAATTCCTGGAAAAAAAACCATGGTAATTAATAGACAAGTGGGTAAATTTTAAGGAATAATAGCTGGGGAGATGGATTTGCTGGCGAAGTTATCTTCTGCATTTCTCTTGTTAGCGAGAGACATACAGCCAATTTGAAATTCAGTTTTCCATCCGGTTAGGTTTTAACCCATTTGGTATCACTGAAATAGTCCTTTCACACTGCTTTGAATGGCAAATGAACATGTGCTTAACATTAAACTAAATGCTGCTGTTAGGAGAAGAGATTGAACTAACCCTGTGGAATTGCTATAACTGAAACAGTTAGGGAGCTTTTATATTTTCTTTGCCAGTGCAGTTCGTACTGTTTGACTGATTATTTTATCTTGATGGTTGTGCTGCTGATGGTGTATGCCTTTCTTTGGCCTGCAAAATGGTATATTTGTACAGTAATAGCCCCAGACATGGAATCTGATACACAGATGGGATGGCTAGTACTTGAGAGGACTGTGGTCTGCCCTGTATTCAGTGAAACTGTACTCACGGACACTCAAAATTTCCTCGTGGGAACAATCTTGAGTTCAGAAAAAAAGTCCCAGAACAGCTTTAGAAAGAACAACAAATTCAGGAGTGTATGAGGAGCTACTCCAAGTTTGAACTGCTGGAAAAAAATAGGGTGAAGAATACACCAAAAAATCTAAAATGAAAATGGTATGTTAATGTCAAGAAAACATAAGACCTAGTTCAGAATCCCACTCTCAGATCTTTTCCTAGGAATTTGTTTTAGGTTTCGGGTCCCAAACTAGAGATATGAAAATATCTATTAGGTCCAAGTTTTAGCCAAGCACTAAAGATAGCGGATAACCTCCCACATACATCAGTGACTAAAGCAATGGTAGCGACATCAGGAGGCTGTTTTTAATTTCTTGCATAAGCTCAAATGGTGTCTTTGTTCAGAAATATGCAACAGTGATCTCAACATTAGTCCAGAAGTGGAAATGCCTTTCTATTACTTATGGTGTCAGCGCTGCTACAAAGTGGCTGGTCACAGCCTAATTCTTTGCTGGTTTTGCCACCAGTCCTTAACATTGTTGACCCCTGGTTTGAGCTGGGCTCTTTCAGGTCTTTGTGGTTGGCCTATTGGGTGGCCTGTTTGTGGTGTTTCTCGGTGACATTGGCCAGTGCAGCCACTTTAGTGCAGGTGTCATTACTTGAGGAAAGCTTATTGCCATGTACCTGTAAACACAGCCTTATAATTTCACTGTAGTTATATATTTACACCAGCCATCTCCTCTTCCCCAGTTGTACTTAATAGATCATCTTATTGTACATGTGAAACCTTCCTTGATGTGGATAAACTCATTTTAGTACACTCAAATATTTTAGCAAGTTCTCTTTTTGATGATGATATTCCCGCTGGAAGAGGAAAATGTGGTACTATGAAATCTTATTCAGGGATATTAATGCATTTTCTCCAGTATTATGTCTTTTTAATTCCTGTGAGCATTTTTGAGTAGCTTAATTTCAGTGGAGTTGCTACCATTGCCGAATAGCCTTGGCTAAGCTATTATACCAGCAGGAAGCCTGGTTGGATATCATTCAGTTTGCTACATTAGTCATAGAATCAGTATTCCAAGAGAATTGGTTTAGTAAAATTCAAAACTGTTTTAGGCTGTGGTAGCATGTTTTATTATTTTTTAAGATAGCATAGTTACTAAGATAATAGGACTGATGCTGTTAAAATGGGAAGAATATTTCACCTCAAAAATATTGAGTCATTCATTTCATTACAGAAGAATAGTAAAAACCATAGCAGTATATGCTCATTTACTTATTCATCTCAAATCTTTCTTTCAGGCTGAGGTATGCTCTGGTACAGTAGCAGAAGTAATCCAGTCTGTTGTGAATGGTGCAGATGGTTGCATATTTTGCTTTGGTCATGTCAAGCTTGGTGAGCTCCCAAATTCGTTACAGTTAATTACTATGTCAGTTTGGTAATTACATGCTGTCAGCTCCTGGAACAATAAACCTGGAGTATATGAATAGATTAGAATTTCTTTTTAATTAGTTTTGCAAACTTATCATGGTTTGTTTCTATACTGTGATTGCAAGTTTTAATTTGAAAAGGTAAAATGTAACATCAGATTAGCTTAATCAAGAGCAAGTTACATAGGTGCATTGTGATGAAAATCAAAAGATCAGAAATGTTTTTCCCATTAATTTGTTGTGGGTCTGAGTTACAAAAATTGCAAAACTAATTGAATAAATAACAATGGATTAATAATTAAATATTTTGCATTTTTGCATCTGTTCTTTCCCATTATCTGTGCAACACATGGCACTGCATGTAGTGTACAGTGGTGATATGAAGAGATACTGTCTTGTACAAGAAAGGTGAATTGAGTCATGTTTGTCTTTTAATTCTAGGAAAATCTTTTACCATGATTGGGAAAGATAACTCCACGCAAAGCCTTGGTATCATCCCCTGTGCAATTTCTTGGCTCTTCAAATTAATCAATGAACGTAAAGAAAAAACTGGAACTCGATTCTCTATTAGAGTATCTGCTGTGGAGATCAGTGGCAAAGATGAAAACCTGAAGGATTTGTTGGCTGAAGTAGCCACTGGCAGCCTTCAGGATGGCCAGTCTCCCGGGGTTTATCTGAGAGAAGATCCAATATGTGGAACTCAGGTATAATGAATATCACAACATAGATTCTTCTGAGGCTGGCTTTCTTCTGCTTTCTATTTCCCTTTATCTGACAACAATTATGACAACTTTAAGACAGTAAAAAAATACTATTGCTTTTAATTTATAAGCCCTTCTCCCATGGTGTACATATTTGTTTCCTTTAGTGCCCTAGAGATTTAGCCAGTTCAGCAAAAAATAATAAAAAAAGATGCCTCTATGCTAATTAGTCATTTTCTTGTTTATATTCAAGCTTCAAAACCAAAGTGAGCTAAGGGCCCCAACAGCAGAGAAAGCTGCCTTTTTCCTTGATGCTGCAATTGCTGCTAGAAGCACCAGCAAACCTGAATGCGAAGAAGAAGAAAGAAGGAATTCACATATGCTCTTTACTCTTCACATATACCAGTATCGCATGGAGAAGAGTGGCAAAGGAGGAAGTATGAATCTTCTTACCATATTGTTTGTTTTCAAATGGGTTAGTTTAAACAGTAATTTGCAATAAACTTAAAAAGAAAAAAATTAAGTGAATCTTAAGCCAGACAAGTCACCTTTAACTTTGGTAGCTGTGGCTAAAATATGGTTTCCTTTCTGTTAATATTTAATTTGGTCATTATCCTATGCTGTATTCATTATTTTCCTCATTTGAATACATTTTGAATACCAAGTTTGGCTTGAGTCCATGCAAGGAACGTGATGTACAACTGTTTTTCTGCCCTTTTTTTACAGTGTCTGGAGGACGCAGCCGTTTGCATCTCATTGATCTAGGGAGCTGTGAAAAAGTCCTGAGCAAGACCCGAGATGGAGGAGGGTCTCTGTGTCTGTCTCTCTCTGCCCTGGGCAATGTAATTTTGGCCTTAATTAATGGTGCTAAGCATGTGCCATATAAGTAAGTGAATTATTGTCTGAATTATCTTAAATTTGTGGCTGGTGTTACCTTAGCAATGAACTACATCAACAATTTACTCTTTACCTAAGATAAAGCAAGTTCTGTTGGAGAAGAGTCTGTTGTCTTTTAAGGTCATAGAATCATAGAATGGTTTCAGTTGGAAGGGGCCTTAAAGATCATCTAGTTCCAGCCCTCTGCCATGGGCAGCTACACCTTCCACTAGACTGGCTTGCTCTAAGCCCCGTCCGGCCTGGCTTTGAACACTTCCAGGGATGGGGCAGCCACAGCTTCTTTGGGCAGCCTGTGCCAATGTCTCGCCACCCTCATAGTGAAAAATGTTTTATTAATACCTAATCTAAATCTCCCCTCTGTCAGCTTAAAGACATTCCCTCTTGTACTCTCCCTACATACCCTTGTAAAAAGTCCCTCTCCAGCTTTCTTGTAGGCTCCCTTTACTGACCAGAAGGCTGCTAGAAGGTCAATTCTGTATTGTAGATATACGTTTCTATTCATCTACCTGTGTATAAGTATATATACTTATACAAAGTATTTTTAAATGTCACATAACAACGTGAAATTCTGAATTACATGGCCAAAAATTGTATGCATGTTGGTATATGCTTAAGTTTGCTCAAATATTGGGGAGTGTTGATTGTTGAAAAACGTGGGGGAAGATGGCCAAAATGTTTTGTTTCTTCTGCCTCCTGTTTGTTTCCTGGTGTTGGAATTTAGACTGATCTTGGCCAGCTGGACATTAGTAAACAATTTAATCAGAATTTAATAGGATTTTCTCTCCTTTTTCCAAGTATAAAAATTGTATTAAAATTTCAGAAAATACTAGAGAGTTTATCAACTATTGTCATCAAAGGTTATTATTTCTGCATGCTTTTTCAATGATATATCTTTTCAATTAAAAAAAAGACCACTATGTTGCACGTTTGTTTATCAGAAGCAAACATTTAGGTGTGTTCCTTTGTGGAGCGTACTTAACAATAATATTGTGTCAAACACACCTGTGGGGAGCTCAGCTTAAAAACAACACCACATTGTAAAAACCTTACCAGAACTTGGCCTTCAGTCCTTAAATTTAATTGCTGCTTGCAATTAATCTTCATGCATTATACCTTTGTGCTGATGTTATCAAACATGTCGTTTCACAGATTTATCTAGTGTTGCATCTCTAACAGGTGTTTCTTCTTTCTGTGTTTGGAGGAAAAGTACTTTCCTCAGGCTAGTTGCTAGGTTTGTGGGTAGAGGATGGATGGGTTAAAATAGGGAAGGGCAGATTTTCGACTTTGTCACCTACCATACTTTAGTGAGTAGACATGATGGTAGTTCCCAATGTTGGGCCAGCTTAGGGGGGTGATAAGAAGCAGCCTCCTGAGAGTGCTGAGGAGAGATGTTTTGGAGACCAGTGGAGGACAAAATGTCACCTATCTTGTCAGCTTTGCTGTCCATAGTGGAGGACTTTCATCACCAGGAAAGCTTTCAGAGAGAAATTCTGCTTCCCATTTGCTATGTCAGAGCAGATAACCGTAGGCAGAATGGAAACTAGATGGGTGCCATTAATAATATATTTCTGATATCTAACATTGTTGTATTTGTTTAGCGATTTCTTACCATTTCTGTTGACTTACTTTTTAGTTCTTATCAAAACTGTTTGCATGGAGCTCACAGACCTTAGCTATCCAGGCATTAAGTCTGCTCAGCTAAAAAGCTCATGAGCTTTTTCGGTAATATGAGCTAAACTTGAGATAACTAAACTAGTTATCAATCAATTGTTTTACAGTTGTCCAAGTAAAGAGTAAAATTACTTATTATACTGCAAATACATAGGCAGATAAGTAATTAAAATATTGGTATCTTTGTACATTTTAAGTGTGGTCAAATAATAGGAGCATATTTCTTATCTGCACGTACCATACATGCATATATCCTATGAAAGTGAAAGCACAGCTTGTGGTGTAAAAGTCTGCAAAAAAAAAAGATAGTGATTTCTTTAAGCCATCCTAGTGTTCTCATTTGTTACACAGGGACAACAAGTTGACAATGTTGTTGAGAGAATCACTTGGGAACATCAACTGTAGAACTACTATGATTGCACATATTTCTGACTCCCCAGTCAATTATGCAGAAACTCTCACCACCATTCAGCTTGCGTCACGGATCCACCGAATGAGAAAGAAGAAGTCCAAGGTTGGTTCACAAATATGCAAAAATTAATTCATTTGAAAATGAGTTTTTCTAACCTCTCGGTGGGGGAACATGGGATTTCTCAGCGGTAAGAAGTAATACAAAATGCATAAAAGCTCAGGAGACGAACTGACAAATGACTTGGCACTGAGCCATCATCCCACCTCCAGTCCTTAATCCTGAAATTCCCTTCTTTTTGTTCCAAACACATATTTTTTCTTTGCTTATATGTGAAACTATCTCAAAAGCTCCTATTTGTATTAATTAAAAGACAATAAGGAAGGAATAGAAAACTGTTGAGGAGAAAGAAAATGCATAATATTTAATGGAAATTTTCTGAAAAGGTGTGATGATTATATTGCTCCTAATATAGTAAAATCTATGCAGCATGACCTTATTATTTTAATTCACACTCAACATTTTCCAGTAGATGTAGTTGTGATAGTATACAGAAAGCACAGAGTATATAGCAAACCTGGCTTTTTAATCAATTACATGTACATATTTATATACCTGTATATCAATATTAATAAAATCTCCCCTATTGATCTTGTACAGTATGCATCCAGCTCATCTGGAGGAGAGAGTTCGTGTGAAGAAGGACATGTCCGCAGACCACCCCATTTGCGACCCTTCCACCCACGAACTGTTGCCCTTGACCCTGACCTTCCTGTCCTGAGTATATCTAGTGATCCGGATTATTCCTCCAGCAGTGAACAGTCTTGCGATACTGTCATCTATGTTGGTCCCAATGGTGCAGCTTTGTCTGACAGGGAATTGACAGATAATGAAGGTCCTCCAGAGTTTGTTCCCATAATCCCATCCCTAAACAAGAAGAGGAGTAAAGACAATTCTGCTATTGGTAGGAGTTCTGATAAGGACCATTTTAAATGCAACACTTTTGCTGAACTTCAAGAAAGATTAGAGTGCATTGATGGAAGTGAGGAACCCATCAAATTTGCTTGTGGAGAAATCTCTGTTGTACCTAATTGCAGTCCACTCCCTGGAAGTACAGAAAATACACAGTCTAAGCTGATAAAGGAGAAAATATCTTCTCCTTCTGGAGGATTTAAGAAACCAATCCAACAAGAAACTGCATCTCCCAAAAAAGGACATAACCTTCCTTACCAGGCTGTTGCACCTAGGGGTGGCAATGGCAATTGTCATGAAAAGAGCGCACCTAGCTTGAAAATGGAGCTTTCCAAGCCACAGAGCAGAGCTGACCACACAATAATAGACTCAATACTGGAGGGGGAGAGAGAGACAATCACTGATTCCCTGCAGACCTCAAGGTGTAGCCCTTCAAGGAGTACAGAGCAGAATAAAGGCACAGATGAATGTGTAATTAAGGAAAAGTCCTTGTGCATGAAGAGACCCTTACCAAGCCCAGCACCTCCACCTCCACAGCAGAAAGAGGACATAGTGAGCTCCAAAGCTGAGAATTTGGAGCTGGACAATAGCAATGCGGTTCGGACTCCTCCTGTGGGAATGAGCAAGCAGATGGGAAACAAACCTGAGCAAAACTCTGCAGGAAGCACATTCTTAGTTGGTAGCAATGCCCAGAATCAGTCAGGTGCGATAGAGGTACACAGCTTCAGGTCAGCGTTCAGAGGGAAGTGTTTTGACAGGGATATACTAACCACCACAGTGACTTTGCAGCAGCCTGTTGAGCTGAATGGAGAGGATGAGCTTGTTTTCACTGTGGTGGAAGAACTGTCCATTAGTGGGATTATGGATAATGGAAGACCATCCAGTATCATTAGCTTTAACAGCGACTGCTCCCTTCAGGCCCTTGCATCAGGTTCAAGGCCAGTCAGTATTATCAGCAGCATAAATGATGAGTTTGATGCTTATACCTCACAGGAGACTTCTACTGGTGTAAATATTGATATTGTTGTGCCCTTTGCTAAGGATCCTTTTACAAGCAGTAGGCGTTCCTCCATCAGTTCATGGCTTAGTGAAGTCAGCATCTGTACAATTGAAAGTGATGGAGCCCAGTCTAGTGACAGTTTTGTTGCACAGTCATCTTACAGCTGTAATAAGTCCGAGGAGCCCTTCAACTTGGATTCATCCCATTTATCTGTCCCCCTGAAAAGCACTCTGAATGACAGTGGATTTTGCTTCTCTGAACTGGACAGTGAGAGCTTGAGTTCCAGCAAGCTGTCCTCAGGCATTATCAAAAGCCCTCAAACCTCTGAAACTACCAAAGCATCTGAGATAAAAAGTGCTTTTTGTGTCACTGATCAGCCCATAAAAATAAAATTTAGTAATTCTTGTGATATGCCTGTGATAGAAACAATACATTCTAGTCTTCCTAGGAAAACAAAAACTACCTCTTCTCCAATCCACAATAATACTGTCTTCAGCTATAAAGAGCTGCAGAATCCACATGGTGTATTTGAAGATCCCTGGCTGTTGCGCACTGATTATCAGTTGGAAGCCAAACCTGCAGACTCACTGCTCTCTCCAAAATCTGCATTTGGTACTGAGAAGCAGCCAGGAAAAGCTGCCCAGTATTTTGATGCAGCATCCAGGCCAACAAAGTCACAGACTATGCTTGCCTGTTCACAGAGGGTTGTGGATGGTTGTGAAATGGCCTGCAAATCCTCTAGTGGAGCTGCAAAGAAGTCAGAAGTTGTGATGAAGATGCCACAGCTGAAGAGAGGAGCCACCACGCTGGGAGTGATGCCAGTGTCGCACGCTAACAGTACTTTGTTGGAGGCTGTGACCCAAGGGAATTTGGATGTTCCCTTGACTACTGGCAGCTTGAAATCATCACTGGGAAAGAAGAGTGCACCACAGAAGTCAACCATGTTGCCCAGGCTGGGTGGGCCAACACCTCCAACACCTCCTGTACGCAAATCAAGCCTGGAACAGAAACCTGTTGGTCTGGGTAGTGGTGGGGGAAAAGCCTCCAGCCTCGACTTTGCCAGAGCTGCTATGCTGAAGGCTGAAGATGAAGCAGATTTACGGTTGAAAGCTGGGTCTTACTTCAGCGAAAGTGCCAGCAGCAAAATGAACGTGAGGGGCGACCACTCTTTGCCCAAGATGACATCCAGCTTGAAGGCAAAGGGATCAAAGAGTGAAGCTGTGCACCGTTACGGGAGCCACATGTCCCTGGAGAGATGCGACAGCCTGACATCAGTTGGATCCAAAGCAAGTGTGGTGAGGGAGAATGGGAGCACCAGCAATAGCCGGGCAGGGCGCTCTGTCCCCAGACTGGGGGTCCCCCCTGTTGCCTCTACTGTGGGTTTACCACCACCCTTCACTGCCCCTGTGCCTGGTAAAAACAGCCAGGGAAAACCCACAGCTAACCAGAAGGTACAAGCCAATGGAAATAAAAACCGAGGCCTTATTGCCAGCGGGTCGAAGTCTCTCAGTTCCTCTGTCAAGTCCCTGGCGCAGCCTGCAGGGAAGGGCTCTGGTGTGGCTCCTGGGGGGAAGGCAGCCCTCCGCTCCGTGCAGCCCGTCAGTGGCAAAACCGGCCGAGGGACCATCATGGGGACCAAGCAGGCTATGAGGGCAGCCAACAGCCGCGTGAACGAGCTGGTGTCAGGTAGCTCTGCTAAGGTGGGCCACTTCCGAGGCTCCACTGACTCTGACAGTGGCAACGACAGTGGCATTAACCTCAGTGATGAGAAGTCCCAAATCCCAGTGCTGCCATCTCCGTACAGCAAGATAACGGCACCCCGGCGGCCTCAGCGGTACAGCAGTGGGCATGGCAGTGACAACAGCAGTGTCCTAAGTGGGGAGCTGCCGCCAGCCATGGGGAGGACAGCTCTGTTTTACCACAGTGGAGGCAGCAGTGGCTACGAGAGCATGATTCGGGACAGCGAGGCCACTGGCAGTGCCTCCTCGGCACATGACTCCATGAGTGAAAGCGGAATGTCATCACCAGGCCGGATGAGGAGCCTCAAGTCTCCCAAGAAACGCTCAACAGGTAAGAAGCAAAGGAGAAGGTGGCCAGGTGTCCGCTTGTGCTCCACGAGTGGGTTTTCATGGCGTCTCTGACAGAGGAGGAGCAGGTCTGGGAGAAGCTCAAAGTGGGGAGGTGGACTGAATGCATTCACTTGCATGTGCACATTTATCACTGTGACAGCAGCTACTTGTCATTTATTTCACTTCAAAGGTGCAGGTGTGACACAGATGCTATAGTGGAGGGGGCAGGAAAGGTGCCAGGTGCCCTGGGGTGCTGGCCACCTCCCTTGGACGGAGGAGGCAGCAGATATCTGCTGGCAGATGGGATGTTCCTTCCTCTCTCAGCAGAGTTGGCAGTGAGCACTGCACCAGGGTGGCCCAGAATAGGAGGGTGTAATGAGTGGGTTGGGAAGAGTGAAGGTGCTGTGTGGGTGCTGATGAGTTTTTGTGAGGATCAAGTGACTGTTGAAAAAAATCACTGAGGGAAGGGCAGTGAGGAGAGGAGGAGCTCTGCTGCCAGGTGTCTGTGAGGAAATTTCAGTGAGAGGGGCTGGGACTGTAGTTTAGAAACATGTGAATAGGCCTGGAGGAGAGGAGAGTGTGAATTAATGAGAATTGCTGAATGTGTATTAGATTACCCAAAGGTAAGGCTCAGGGGCAGAGCAGTAGGGTGTGTGTGTAAGATGTAGCAACTCTTACAGTAATGTTACCAGCTGATTGCAAAATTATGTATCACACTGTAATAGTTTTTTTATAAAGAAATTTTAGTGTACATGTAGATACTATAAGCAGTAGGAAAATGACTGGGAAGGTGCTGAAGAGAAGGTGGCTGTGGCTCATGTACTGTGCCAAGGCTGACATGTCTGAAGACACCAGGCAAACGTGGTCGTACACGAGCCAGGTTGTTCTGGCTCTCCAATGCCTTTCCTTATTGCTTTTGCAGGTGGTGCTCATGTAAGTGCCACTGGTTGTAGCCAGCTTCAAAATCAGGTTCACATGACTGCTGTTGCAGTCTTCATTTTTATTGATTTAGGTTGAAGTCCTGTAGTATTTTAAAGAATCAGTGTCAGTAAGTGCCATATAGCTAATGAGCACAGCTACGTTCAGCAATCTAAGCATATTGAATGTTGGAAATACAGTAGGAACTAATATCAGCAATGCACTGAATCTGAGCTTTTGGCTGGAAAGCGATAATTCTTGCAATCCGTAGAGACACCCATGATGCTCAATTTGGCAGAAAAACAAATGAGTGAAAATGACACAGACTTTATGGTGCTTTCTGGTCAAAGCAACTGAGTTGCTTCAGCAGGTGATAAATCATTTTGAAAACTTAGTGCAACACTCACTGCAGTTCTCTTTCCATAGCATATCAACCTCTTAAACCTTTCCTACAAATCACTATTAACAGCTGTGTAAGTGGCATGCATATTGAGAAGACATTACCCACTGATGGATTTGTATTTGGTTTTGCCCCAGGAAATGCTTATAAGGTCTGTAAAATGACAAAATATTTCTTTTTCCAATTGAAATTGCTCTGTATCAGTAAATTATATATTACTTTTTCGGAGTGCTGTAGACTTTGAGACAATAACGTGTTTTGTACTCGAAATGAGGTTTCCTAGGAAGTTCCTGAAATACTTCTTACAAGAAGCATTTGGTGCAGAACCATTATTAGTCTACAATATATTAGAATTTTTGAAAAGTGTTAAAGATGATTGGAGTAGCTTATGTTACTCCAGACTGCATTGAAATCATGCAGTTTCTGGATTTAAGAACAGATCCTACTTCAATATATGCCACTGGAAAACTTGTCCCCTTATCCTTCAACTAATCTTTAGAGAGAGGATGTTGACCCTGGCTGGTACAGTGGATATGAAGTTTGTTTGCATCTGTTCAGTGTCCTTTTCAGAAGGATCCAGCTGCCACTGAAGTGGTTACAGCATCAGAGTTACAGTGAGTGATTTCAGCTGGCAGGTAGTAGTGGTTGGGGTTGTGAGAAAGATGAACAGGTGTTGCAGAAGTAGAAGCAAGTCTTCTAAAGCATTCTCATTGTGATTGTTCTTTTTACTTAGAAATTAGCAAGGGTGCAAATAAGAATTAGGAATGTTTTTCTTAAGAATATGTGACCTGCAGTAACCATTCTGGTGTCTTATGGCAGTGTCTTTGGGGTTGCCTGCTGGAATTTTGTCTCCATTTCATGTTTATGTTTGTGACAGGGCTTACCTGACAGCCTTAACTTGCACTTAACACTCCTGTAGAGGTCTCAGCCCAGAAGTTATTCTGGCAGCACTGTCCTCTGAGCAGCGCAGTCTGTTTGATGTGCTCACTTTTGTAAGAAGACCAGAAGGTAGACTTCTTACATCTGAGTTGGTTTTCAGTACGACGAGGAAACTAGGCACTAAATTTATTGTCACCAGTCACCTAAAAGCTCCTTATACTTACTGCTATCATATGACATTTCAGCTTGTTTCTGGTGGTCTTCAGCCCTCCTATCTACCTAGAGATTGGACTGCAGCCTTGTTACCATCACCTGACCAGCTCTATGCATGTACTCATCCTTGACACATGTAGTGTAAAGGTCAGCCTTTTAGAGAGTTAAGAGAGACTTAGAATTGTAAAAAGTGCTGGACACCAAAGTGCCAACTCTGGTATGCAAAAGTACCAGCGCTTTCGAAGGGCATAAGTCAATCTCTGCTTCATGAAACTTGAGCCCTGGCGGGTGCATCAAAGAAGCAGTATGCTGTTTGTCTGTAAGTCTGGGAGCACTCCTGTTGATGAATTGGTGAGTTGGTGAGTTTCGTCATCTTCTGAGTGCTGGTACAAATCGATGGTGATATGCCTTGACATTAGATGTGGCTCAGGTTGCAGACTGGTTTATTGCTGCTTTCTGAATGCCTCCCAGTCTCACAAAGTCCATTGAAAACTGCTGGTATTTAGCACATTAAAGCATTGGCAGTAGTTCTGGAGGGAGCTGCTTGCCCTTTGCAACAAGGTAATAAAATGAGAAGGATCTTAGAAAACCTTGCTTGACTTCATCTGGAGGAACAGGAGATTTCCAGGTTCATCTGCCATTATCAGTATTGGTTTGAAATAACTGGCTCATTGCCACTATAAGGTAATGAATGCCCTTGTAGCCCACCAGCTTAATTATTTTGGGAGAGAAGGCTAAAGAACTGAGGCTCAGACATCTGCTTTGGGAGAGAAACTGCTGTTACTCCCATCCATGAACTAAGAGAAACATTGTTACAGTAGAAACTTGATTAGCAGCCTGAGGGTATTTTACTAAAGGAAAAAGATCAAGAAAAGCATTTCTTCTTAAATATCCTGAGAACCTAGATCTTTCTTTAATTCACTACAGTACATTCTGCAGTCTGTTAGTCTCTTAAGAGTCTGAGGAGCGTTTATCTTCTGTATTTTAGGTCTCCAGCGTCGTAGACTGATTCCTGCTCCGTTGCCAGATGCTGCCTCCCTAGGAAGAAAACCCAGTGTCACTGGCCAATGGGTTGATCTACCACCTTTGCCAGGCACTTTAAAAGAGCCATTTGAAATTAAAGTTTATGAGATAGATGATGTGGAACGATTACATCGACACAGACAAGAGGAAACTGAGGTCAGAACATATTTTACAACAACTATAGACAACTTAAATTACAGTATATAGGCAGAGTTCTTGCTTGAATGCCGGAATGCTATTCAGGAAATTGATTGCAATTAAAGCACTATAATTATTAATTTTACAATTTGTATGTTGGGGTACCTTTAACACAGAAAATGAAAATGATTACTCTCTGAAATTAATTATGTCTAACATGACTGATGATGTAAATGGAAGTTACCAATGAATACATTATGAGAAGAGTTTATAATCTTAGCCTGGCTGATGAAACCTTACAGGCTCCTTCAACGTCAGGGTCATTAACTCTTTATGTAAATGACAGAATTCTATTTAATCAGGGATACACTGAGTTTGATTTACTAGTAATTGGAAAAAACTTTGACTAATTCTATTTTGGAGACTAGAATTCTATATTCTTCTGATACCTTTTTTCCATTTCTTTTATAATAGCCTTTCCAGGATGTTGAGAAGGTAGGAATGCTTTTAAAAAATGAAGAATTCATGTGTTTGAGGATTATATATAATTCTAACATTATTGTTCAGCTGTGTTTATCATTTACACTGCTGAAAAAAAATTACAAGCAGTAATAATTTCAGAATGTATTGAGAAGTTTGCTAATTCAGAGAAGTTCAATAAATGCTTAAGTGATGTAGCATGCTGTTCCTTTAGATTAAAATCTATTAATGTGAAGTTCAAGTAAGAAAATCACCCAAAACCTGAAAGAGCCACCAACCCCACAACAAAACAAAACAATCTACCTGCCAACTCTTACAAACAGGGAGGTGGCAGCATTTTGTGTCAAACTGTTGGAGGTCAGCTCATAACAGGCAAATTAATGAAATGGTCTTTCTGTGTCTTGAAAGGGTCTGATGTATTTCCATACCAAGCTGAAGATACTAGAAAGGCGCCAGCAGCGAATCAGAGAAGTAAAGGCAAAGCACGAATTTTTGAAGGAAGAGTTGGAAGAGACAAAGTGCAGGTTGATGATGGATCCAAATAAATGGAAAGATGACTGTAAGTATTTTTCAAAGTCAGCAATAATGTAACATCACAACAAATTTTCAGCATATGAGCAGTCCCAATGAAAAAGTTAAGCACTCGCTAGGATATTTTGCAGATTTGAGCCCTAAAATACTCTGTGACTCCATTCATATTTCTGTGATACGGGATTTGTTCAGTGCAGAGTAGGACTGAAAATTAACACCCCTCTCACCCCCCAAACCAATTAGAAGAAAATGTCAAAACAATGTAGAGATTCACTGTGATGCTTGTTAATATTAAATATTTACATAACCTTTTATTATCCTTCCTTCCAAAGAAGGAATAAAATGTTTCCGTATCCATGTTACAGCTGGGAAACTGAGGCATGAGATTTGTTTACAGTCAGAGTGCTGTGCTTAACTAGAGCCTCAAGGTAGTGTTTTGCATCTGCTGAACAAAGTGAAAAAAATTTCTTAGTTCAAGAGAAATAAAATTGTATTCTACACTATTGCCTCACTTGTGATAGAATAATATTTTGCAATGACCTTTTTCTCTCACTGTTCTTTTTTTGTCTGACAGTTGAAGTGGATCCTGATCTTGATAAGGAGTCACAGGAGTATCTGGAGGCACTGGAACAAGTGACAGAGGAACTAGAACAGTGTGTTAATCTGTGCAAGTCACATATCATGATAGTGACATGTTTTGATATTGGAGTAACAGATGCACAAGATGGAGTAAGGGAAGTGGAGGTTTGAAGGGAGGTTTTGCAAGGGACTGAAGGAAGTGAAGCTGAATCGTCTGACATGAAGAAGTAAAGAGAGAAAGTAGTTGGGAAGTGAAGGAGGAAAGGTGAAGACTTAAAAGCAACAATGAATGTTGTAAGAGAAAGAAACAGCTGCGGGGTAGGAATGTTCATAAATCATTTGGTGCCTCAATGTGACCTGAACTCTACAAAGATAAAAGTAGGATCAAGTATTGCTTCTACCAGAGGGGGGTGAAGAAATTCAGTACAAAACAAGATCTGTGATTCTATGTTAATTAACAAACAAACAAACATACAATGGAAGTGCCTTTAAAGTTAATTTGATTTTCATTTTTGTATTTGGTGCTAGAATTAAAGCCAGCAAACCCAAGCAGACCACAAAATGTATTCCTACAAAATATTTTATACTGTATAGTGTATTTATGATTATATGTAAAAACAAACAACATTGTAGCAAAAGCAATAAGTAAATTATGTTTTCATACCTGAACTTGCCTTCTTGTTTCATAGAAAAGCTGTTTTATGTAGCAGAATTAAAACTGTATTATAATTGTTTTCTTGGTTAGGGTTCAAGATATTTTTATGAACAGTTATCTATTGAAAAGGAGTATTATGGCATTTGGAGATGATTGTTTTACCTTCAGGTTTTGTATTATTACTTTTTCAGATCAAAATAAATGTTTGTTTTTGCATTTTATATATACATATATAGATATATATTAACTGCTTACCTACTTCTTTGGTTAGTAACCTCACTTCTTACAGACCTGGTCTTTTTGGAGTTGTAAACTTAATGTGAGGAAGTCTACAAAGGGCACTGTGGTTTGTTTTGGTTTTCTTATTTCCTCTCTGACTGCAGGAATTGAGAATTATGTTTATTACCAAAACCATAAAACAGACAAAAAAAGGAACAAAACATTTTTGTAAATGTTACGTTAGGTCCATATTTTTATATAGTTTTGACTATAAATACAGCATTTGCATTTTGAACTTTTAAGACAAATAGTATATCTTTTTACAGTTTTTCTAAGGAAGGCAAACCCTCAGGATCAAGTTTATACATGCTGCATGAGATTTGTGCTTTTTTGAAGGAGGCCACTTAAGTGTGGGAACTATTGATGAACTGTTGCCAAACAAATACTTTTGAAAAGGTTTAACAGTGTATGTAATACCACATTTCATAATGAATCATATTTTCTAATCATCTTCCTTTTTATGGTTTTTTCAAATGCTTTGTACAAATATGTATTATAACAGCTTGCTTCAGTTTTTATCTGTGAATAAAAGATACATCTATTGTTATGATTGCTTCTTGCTGTGTATGTGATTTTAATGTTTGGAAGAGATAGAATGGCCTGTGGTACACTGTGTTAAATGTCATCTCTTTGCCTAAGAGATATAACTGGGAATGGAGTTTTGATGTTAGTCATCATAAACCGATTGGGAAAGAGACAAAACTCCAAAGGGTAAAATAAATAGCGATGTTATACTCAAATTCTCTTAGCACTTCATAGTTCACAGAACAAAGACCTGCAGCTCACATACTTGTTTTCCCTGATGAGGCAAAGAAATTAAACAGAAAACTTTAGGAACTATGATCAAGCCGTGGGCCCCATAGGTCCATTGGAACAAATGACTATATTCCTTTCTATCTGACACTGCTGCATTTGCTCTCTGGTTGGACAGTAGCTGTGCCTGCTCCTCGTCTCCCAGTGCGTAACTGGGAGTAACAGTGAGCTGGCTAGAGTAACTCCAGGAGGATTTAATAATGCAAAGCTGGTGCTTCTAATGACACCATCTCTAGTATTTTACAGCTACTTGGCCAAATGGCATGTAATGTGTGAATTTTTTCCCTCCCTCTTTCTCTCCTTATATAGCACTAACAGCATGGCATCCAAGCACTAAGTTCTTTAACCCCCACAAGAGGCCTGTAAGAGGGGGACAAAATGCCTTCCTCCTCATTCTGCAGCTGGAAAAGTGGGAGAATGAGAGCAAGGGTTTGATGTTTAAGTATCTTTGTGATTTTGCATAGGTTACAAGGGATGCCATGCTCTTATCTACCTCTCTGTGATTTATCCCTGGAAAAGTGTGCACCATGTTTACTTACTGACATTTGCACTGTATTGGGTTCTCTGTGGGGCAATGTGGCATCTAGAATTTCTAGAGGATCCCCTTGCTGATATCCCTGAATACCAGTAATATCTACTAAGTTGTAAATTCCTGCTATATTTACTTTCTGTATGTGTGCATAAAGTCACAGTTCTAAAGATGGAATCAAAACCATATAGTGATTCAATACATTGTGGGTTTTTTTCAGAGCCAGGATCAGATAAATAAGTACAGTCAAAATAAAAATGGCAACAGCATAATGAGGGACAAATATTTCTTAGCAAAGGGGAAAACCTCCTAGCAAGAGGACCAAAGGAGAATACAGCCATGGGGAGCTCTGCACTGGGGTGTTAGGTTTTGCACTAGTGCCATTACACTGTCCTCTGGAGATAGACATCTTAATGGTGCTACTGCAAGGTGAGTTGACCTGTGGTGGGCTCTGAGCCCTTGGCACAGCAGGGCTGGGCTCACAGTCTTTTCAAGGTGGTCTGTAGCCCACTCTTGCATGGACACAGGAGTTTTTGTTTATTTGCCAGCCACTTCATCTTCTCCTCAAAGGTCTTTATTGCTTCTCCCTACTCTGGCAATATCATAATTCTCTGAAATAAAAATCTAGCTGCTAATCATCCATCTCAGTTTTTATAAACCTGACAATTTATTTAACTATCCTGCTACGTAATGCTTGCTGATTAGGCCTGCATCCTTTGATACTTTCTCCGTAATTTGCAACTATGGTTATGTTTGCCACAAAATAGCAACACATTTCAGGGCTGCTTAGTTCCCTGTCAACATGGCAGTAGCATGCATATTAAATGCGTTTAACCTCTGGCTTGGTGACACAAAACAAGCCTCAGGTGCAAAATAAGGTGAGGCACTGATGGATGAAATAACAAACTTCCCTATGCAAATGCTGTTCCTTATTGACAGTTGTGAATAGTAGATTAGCTTTCATATCTCAAGACCTCAGAGCCTTTAATATTCCTTTTGTTTTTGTAACTTTCACAGTTCCATCCAGTTAAGATTTATACAAATAATATGCTTAGTTTATGATTCAGGTCTATTTTGCAAAAGGCCTAATTATGGAAGGTTACAAATGATAATTGCAAAATTAAGGTGGATACTTTATTTCATTAGTTTTGTCTTGAGATTTAACGATTGAAAATAGCCATTAAATTGCATACTTACAGATATGATCTTCTTGAGTTTGTTACAGCATCAAATAAAACCCTAGAAACCCACTGGTGTTGAACTGCCCCGGTTTCTTTTGGCAGGGCTAATTCACACTAGAATTTTTAATCCCTTGGTTGATGATCTTCCCATGAAATCTCTCACCTCTTCCTTGCTGGGGCAAACCCCTTCTAGGTCCCTTGATGGCCCAGTTTACCAAGCCTAAAATAATATTTATTTCCCAGCAACAGGAAAACATGTATTGACAGCTGCTTATTTTTTAAATGAATGAAATGACAACCATATATGAAGTCTAAAGATTAAATTTCAGGAAGTGGGACAGAAATTCCATTTTCCTCAAACCCCACCTCTCACCAGGTTTCACTAACCAGGAGGTCAGATTGCATGTGGGGGCAGGGAGAGGAGAGGTCCCCACTTCCTCAATCACATGGTCAGGCATCTTTCCAGAGGAGATGAAGTATGGCCTAGAATAGAAATCGAGTGAGAAAGCAAAACTCTTATCTGGTGACCAGGGACTTGTGAATCAAAGGGAACCTTGTATTCTGGACATGGCCTCCAAGCTTACTTTTGCATTTTCCCATCCAATGGTCATGGTACAATATATAAAACCACTCCTGGGAGATAGGATTTCTACTTGTCAGAATTTGCAAGTTGGTGGACAAGCTGGAAGAGTCAGTAGCCACTCCCATAAGCTGTGCTGTGGCTAACCATGTATTGGGCAGTGTACATCTATGTGGACACTGAATCTTGTTAGAAGTGTTTGGAAATGCGGTTATTACAAATATAGATTCCCTAGGAAGAAATCAGGTGGTGTGCAGGCAGAAAGTCATTTAATGTATGTGTAAAACCTTTTTCCTTACAGTGCTTCTGGTCTAACCAGTTCTGGCTAAGGCATTTCTAGGACACGAACTGCAGTATCAAAGTATCAGTACTAACAGAGACTGCAATAGAAATATGAAATTATTTGTTCTTTTCTCAGTATGCAGAAAGTGTTTCATTTATTTCTATTTCAAGGTACCCATGTATTCTGTTTCCAGTTATAAATCCACCTTTTCCAGTCACTTGCATTTTATTTTTAAAGTTACATGTGGAACATAACTCCTCAGGCAGCTGTTCTATAGTGTGGCTGTAAGCAGGGTTTAAAGCAAAAATGTTAGCTATAAGACGACTTCTGTATCATATGTCCAAGCTGGTAGAAGTAGACACAAAAATAGTGCCATATTTGGGTGCTAATTTACTAGAGCACTTAGGCACCTGTTTAAGCAAGCAAGTAAATCTGTTTTGTATCCAGCAAAAGACTCCAATTTTAGCTTATGTCTCACTGACTTGGCTTTTTTTGCTTCAGGATTTCAGATGGTGTAAATTGCTTTAGCAGTGGTTCATGGGAGCTATGCTGACTTTCACCAAGTAAAGATCCTGCTGAAAATATTTTACTTATCAGTGGTATTTGGGAGAAAGGAAAGAATAATTCTGTCAATGTTCAATGATATTACAAGTACAATTTAGCAGAAACTGCCTCCCAGGCTGCTCCTGAATGTAGCATCTCATGGCTTCATGCAGAATTTGGCTTGTAGAAATCTGTGGAATACATAAAATAAGACTTAACGCTTGACAATGTAGATTTTCAGAGAGATTTACTATCAGACCTGCAGGTGAACTGCCTGATATGGAGTGTGTTTGGCATGCCAGAAGCTTTACAACAGCTTACATAGGACGCCATTACTTCATTCATTATTTCCCTTCCCAAGATTCTCCCTACAAGCTGGTAGGGGACAGCAGGAGCATGGTGGCAAAAGGAGAGGAATCTTTCAGAGCAGGGCACACAGGGACTCCAGGTGATGCACACTTGCCTAGTAGTCTGGTTTTACCTTTTTTATGTGTCTTTTTCTTTTGTCTGTTGCACTCAGCTTACGACAGGTCATTCCTGGATATATTTGTGTGGCTCCTGGATGAGACTGGAGGGCAGCAGTCACTTGGCTACATCTCCCTGGGGGATGAAGAGTAAAGAGATACTCTTACACCAGATACAAATAACATTTCTGCCTTCTCCCCACTGCACAATCACTTATTTGGTTGCATAATTAACTTGCTTTACATTTATATTAATATATTCTACAGAGATTAGGACCTTATTCAAACCTTGGTGGTAAGGAGGTTTCTCTGAGACAGCTGCTGTTTGGGTAATTTGTCTTCCAAGTGAACAGCCCAAGTTCTGGCTCGAGCCAGTGCAGCTCCATTCTGCAAAGGTTTTGGTTCATTGATTCATGCCCCACTCCTGGAAGTGTTCAAGGACAGGTTGGACAGGGCGTTGAGCAACCTGGTCTAGTGGAAGGTGTCCCTGCCCATGGCAGGGGCGTTGGAACTGGATTATCTGTAAGGTCTCTTCCAATCCAAACCATTCCATGATTCATTTATTTATTTAATGTGAACATTTCTGTGGGAGATTCTCATCAGCCTGGCAAAGGAAGGCAGCAGTGCGCACTGCTTCCTGGTCTCCCTGGGCTGTCTGAAAGAGCTTGTCCTGGCTTTTGAAAGACTTGGTTTTGGCACTTTGCTATTGACTTCAGTAGGAGAACCAGGTTATTAGTCAAACTGCTGACATTACTGGTATTACAGTAATATTATGTAGCCAGAAGGAGCAAAGCCTTCAGTCCCTGGGTAGTGAAAAAGCTGGGTGAACCTGCTTTTTGCCTCCTTGTTATCTGGCTCTCCTGCCTGAGGTCAGTGGATTGCCTTAGATTCTGTCCTTCAGAGGGTCAGGGGCCTAATCAGGGCTGTGACACAGCTCACGTGACTATCTAAAGCATATTTTAATTGATCTGACCTTTTATGGGAAATACCTTTGGAGCCCTCATGCACTGCTCTCCGGGAGGCAGGCGCAGTGCTCCAGGGCGCAGGCAGTCGAGAAATAAGGAGACATTTTAGAGTTTGGCCTTTGACTGGAAAAACTGACTTTTAAATATTGGCTCCCTGAGACCTTTCCCTACATCTGTAATAATGACCCTCCATTTGTCAGCACCTGGCACAGATACACTTACAAATGCTGCTTGTTTTGAAGGGTGCCACTCATTTTGTTGTACATTACCATTTAAATGAGTTACATTTGTACCTAAAGGCTTCAGTCTCATGGGGCTAAGTGCTGTACAAACACAATATTTTAGTCTAAATAGACAGGGTATGAGGGGGAAGGACAGTGGACTACCGTGTTTCCTTCCAAACTGAGCATGTAACAGTTCTTAAAAATATGTCTGTCACAGTGTTCTTTGCTGAGTAGGGAGCGAAACCTTCAGCCCTGGCAGCTGAAACACTGCAGGCAGGCGCTGGTGAGGTGCCATTTTCAAACTGCTCAGTTTTCAAAGTGAAGACATGTTATTTGCTTGTGTAACAGGAAATGAGGGAAAGCAATGCTTTCCCTTCAGCTTTTGTGGAAACAGGAGGAAAGTATAATAGTGTATACAAATACACACATAACAGAAGAAAATACCAGGGCCCAGACTATGCACTTCTTTGCAAAACTGTACTTTCTGCGCAGGAACAAAGTGGTGGAGAAGACTGAGGGCAGCCATGTGCTGTTTTCTCTTTTTCCCAGTTCTCAGTGTTCTGTAGGGCATCGTATATTCTTGTTGTTGCCTCATTGGATGCTTCACTTGACCTCTGGTTTGCTCTTTGATATCTAAGGTATCTCCACCTTTTCTTCAAGCCCTTCTTACTAATATTCCAGTCGTAAATGCCGTTTCCCATCAGGTGATGTGCAATGGGAGCTGGCCTCTGTCAGGAGAGGATACAGCATAAGAAGAGAAGGGCTGGAAAAGGAAAGCTGCCTGGTATTAAAACTAGGAATAGAGTTTACGTCTAGGGTGCAAACACTCAGCTGTGTTCGGGCCAGTGGAGTTATGTTTAGAATTGGACCAGCAGTATCAATATGCTCATAAGAAACATTTATTAGTCATCTTCACATACACTAGATCAGAATTTCTTCTGCCTGAAGTTTACTGAGCTGTGCCTGTATTTGAAATGCATTTAACTGCTCAGTTTTGTGTCAAACATTCACTACACTGTTGGGTATAGATATTAAGCCATCATAATTACTAAATCATAGAATCATAGAATAGTTAGGGTTGGAAAGGACCTTAAGATCATCTAGTTCCAACCCCCCTGCCGGGGGCAGGGACACCTCACAGTAAACCATGCCACCCAAGGCTCTGTCCAATCCAGCCTTGAACACCACCAGCAATGGAGCATTCGCAACTTCCCTGGGCAACCCATTCCAGTGCCTCACCACCCTTACAGTAAAGAATTTCTTCCTCATATCCAGTCTAAACTTCCCCTGTTTAAGTTTGAACCCGTTACCCCTTGTCGTCTCACTGCAGTCTCTAATGAAGAGTCCCTCCCCAACATCCCTATAGGCCCCCTTCAGATACTGCAAGGCTGCTATGAGGTCTCCACCCAGCCTTCTCTTCTCCAGGCTGAACAGCCCCAACTTCCTCAGCCTGTCTTCATACACGAGATGCTCCAGTCCCCTGATCATCCTCATGGCCCTCCTCTGGACTTGTTCCAACAGTTCCATGTCCTTTTTATGTTGAGGACACCAGAACTGCACACAGTACTCCAAGTGAGGTCTCACGAGAGCAGAGTAGAGGGGCAGGATCACCTCCCTCGACCTGCTGGTCATGCTCCTTTTGATGCAGCCCAGGACATGGTTGGCTTTCTGGGCTGTGAGCGCACACTGAAGCCGGCTCATGTTCATTTTCTCATCAACCAAAACCCCCAAGTCCTTCTCTGCAGGGCTGCTCTGAATCTCTTCTCTGCCCAACCTGTAGCTGTGCCTGGGATTGCTCCCACCCAGCTGTAGGACCTTGCACTTGGCATGGTTAAACTTCATCAGGTTGGCATCAGCCCACCTCACAAGCGTGAAAAGGTCCCTCTGGATGGCATTCCTTCCCTCCAGCGTATCAACTGAATCACACAGCTTGGTGTCATCGGCAAACTTGCTGAGGGCGCACTCAATCCCACTGTCCATGTCACCGACAAAGATGTTGAACAAGACCGGCCCCAACACTGATCCCTGAGGGACACCACTCATTACTGGTCTCCAACTGGACATTGAGCCATTGACCACAACTCTTTGTGTGTGACCATCCAGCCAGTTCTTTATCCACTGAGTAGTCCACCTATTAAATTGATGTCTCTCCAACTTAGAGACAAGGATGTCATGTGAGACAGTGTCAAACGCTTTGCACAAATCCAGGTGGATGACACCAACTGCCCTACCCCTGTCCATCAGTTCCGTAGCCCCATCATAGAAGGCCACCAGTTTGGTCTGGCAGGATTTCCCCTTAGTGAAGCCATGCTGGCTGTCACCAACCACTTTGTTGTTTTTCATGTGCCTCAGCATGCCTTCCAGGAGAATCTGCTCCAAGATTTTGCCAGGCACAGAGGTAAGGCTGACTGGTCTGTAGTTCCCTGGCTCATCCATTTTCCCCTTCTTGAAAATGGGGGTTATATTTCCCTTTTTCCAGTCATTGGGAACTTCACCTGACTGCCATGATCTTTCAAATATGATGGACAGTGGCTTAGCAACTTCATTTGCCACTTCCTTCAGGACCCGTGGATGGATTTCATCAGGTCCCATGGACTTGTATACGTTCAGGTTCTTAAGATGGTCTCGAGCCAGATCGTCTCCTACAGTGGGCCCAGGGTCTTCATTCTCACTATCCCTGCATCTGCCTTCCAAGACTTGGGTGGTATGGTCAGAGCATTTTCCGGTGAAGACTGAGATAAAGAAGTCATTAAGAACCACAGCCTTCTCCAAATCCAGGGTAGCCAGTTCTCCTGATAGCTTCTGGAGAGGGCCCACGTTGTCCCTAGTCTGTCTTTTATTTGCAGTGTACCTATAGAATCCCTTCCTGTTACCCTTAACATCCCTAGAAGGTTTAATTCTAAGTGGGCCTTAGCTTTCCTAACCTGATCCCTAGCTTCCCGGACAACATCCCTGTATTCTTCCCACGCTTCCTGCCCTTGCTTCCACCTTTTATAAGCCTCTTTTTTCCTTCAAAGTGTCCTCAGCAGCTCCTTATCCATCCAAGGAGGTCTCCTGGCCCTCCTGCAGCACTTCCTTCTAGTAGGGATGTATCGCTCCTGAGCTTGCAGCAGGTGATCCTTGAGCATCAACCAACAGTCTTGGGCCCCCCTGCCCTCTAGGGCTATATCCCATGGAACCTTACTAAGCAGGTTCCTGAAGAGGCCAAAGTCTGTTCTCTTGAAGTCCAGGGCAGTGAGCTTGCTGCACGCTCTTCTCACTGTCCTGAGGATCTCGAATTCGACCATCTCATGATCGCTGCAAGCAAGGCTGTCCTGGAGCATCACATTTCCAACCAGCCCTTCCCTGTTGGTGAAGACGAGGTCAAGCATGGCACCTCTCCTTGTCGGCTCCTCTATTACTTGCAGAAGGAAGCTGTCTTCCACACAATTGAGGAACCTCCTGGATTGCTTGTGCCGGGCTGTACCATCCCTCCAACAGATATCAGGGTGGTTGAAGTCCCCCATGAGAATCCAAGTTCAAAAGATAGAACTTCAGACTGCTAGGAGTTTTTAAGATTTTCTTTTTAGGCATCAACTGAAATGATACTTATATGCCACATATCCATACTCCAAAGAGCTCCAGCAAGATAGCTACCATTTGCATGGAATTTCTCTATAAAATATCCAGAATGCTGCTGTGAGAAGTGCTGAATGTGTAAACCAACTATTTCTCTTGGTTTACATGTTCAGATTTTGCTTTATTAATCTACTGCTTTTGTTGCCTTATTAATCTACTGTTTGGAAAAAACCCAAAATGGATCAGCAAGCTGAAGTCTGGTATATTCTTGGGGTGTCTTAGAACTCTTTTCAGAAGTCCAGTGACTTTGGAAAAGTTCCCTTCTCCAGTCTGGATGTTGAACTTACTAGATGGGGTTGTCCTTGATAGAGAGCTGACCCAACACAAACGAAGCTCTGAAATAGCATCAAAGCATTAAACTTCAACACACCTCACTTACTTTTTCTTTAAAATCAGAAACAAGGAAAACTACTCTGATTAACTCAGGAAGAATTTCCAGATGTACTGAAAACAAACTGACTGGTTTGTCATAGGAGCTAAATACCCCTTTTCATGTCTGTAAATCCTAAGTGCAGGGTTGAAAGCTTCATAAAATTTACCTCTCTGTGGTGCTCATAGTATAGATGCAATATTTGAGTCATTGATGCTAGAAGATCAGTTCATATAATACATAGGTCTCTATACGTTGGGAGTACATCCAGGAATTTCAGCTCTGTATGCATCAGGCATGCAGCTGTGCAGTACTTGCCCTCCAAGGCCTTTCCCCATTAGTAGTGTTTATAATCAGGCTGGAAACGAGCACAGCAGTCTGACAGCACCAGATGCAAACTAACTGGGAACCTTCGGAAATGCTATCACCCTGCCTTCCCTTCTCTGCCACTTGCATATACACAGCTAGTTAATAATCTTCCAGCTCATGGTAAGTGGGAAGATGTAGGGCTGCTCCCTGCACTCTAGGAGTCATGCGAGTTGTTGCATGCATTTCAAGTGGCTTCCACTGTGTTGCTATTTACGCAGAGCTCTGGATGCTTTGCAAGGGGTGATTTAACTGTAATCTCCCACAGCAAGAAGCTTCACAGGCAGTAGTTCTGCTATTTGTATATAAGTTTAAAATGTGGCAATACTTCAACAAAGCCAGCATGGCTTTGTGTTTACAAGTGTGTTGTGTCAGCCTTGCCTTTGTTGTGCTATCATCTTATGAGAGTGAATGACAGATGTGTTTTGCCAGCCTGAAGTGCATTGGCACATACTCTTCTAGGGGACCTGTTGCTGCTTTTCATTTCTGGAGTGCACATGTGTAGGCTGGGGAGAGGGTCAGTGCATGACTGAGTAGCTCCACTGGTTGAGAGAAGTATGTGGGGCAACCAGACTATAATTCAAGTTCTCTTGCTAGTTCCCAGTCTTTGAAAAGACCCAGGTCTAGTTTTAGCAATGTCACAGATGTCAGTGCCAGTGGGGCAGGGCCCTGTGGGCTGCCGGGAAATTTTTGTCCTTATTGCGCCTACATAATATCAAGATGGGAGTTTTGTTAGCATTTGCATGCATCAGATGATGATCACTCCCATTGCCCAGAGGGATATGAGAATGATGAAGAGATTACAGATTTCACTGTGTGTTTGGAACAAGAGGTGGAATGGCTGCAGCCTTTTTTTTTCAGCTCTTCTGCATACAGATAGAGGAGCGGTAACCATGTGGAAGTACTCAGCTTTGTACTGTAGCCAGCTTAAGTGACGATTTGACAGTCCTTGCAGTGTGCTGGTGACTCACCACACCTGATAATCCAACAAGAGCTGGAGATTTGCTCTGTGTAAAGTTGAATTGCTCTTTTAATTTGCTTTATGTTGACTTTTGTCTTTTCTAAGATGCGCAATGAGCCAAGGACAATGGTAAGATGTTTTGTACCGCAGCAAACTTTTTTTTTTCCTCTTCATTTTGTCCAAACTTGAACTTGTCCAGAGGCCTTTGAAGAGAAACACAGTGTGCTTTTTATATTGGGTGTTTCAGACATGTTCTGACTGCATCATAAAATGACAATAGGAAAACTGCAGAACAACTACAGCAGAAGAGAAGCTGTGGCTATTAGTGACTACCTCTGAGTTTATTGCTCTGCCTTAGACTGGTAACATTTCCCCCTCTCCCCTGCCCCTGTACTAGACTATATTAATGCAAGAGAGCTTTGCCCCATGATTGGCATTTCAGGCTGTGCATGTTGTGAATGCTCCATCGCTGGCAGTGTTCAAGGCTGGATTGGACATAGCCTTGGGTGGCATGGTTTAGTGGGAGGTGTCCCTGCCCATGGCAGGGGGTTGGAACTAGATGACCTTCAGGTCCTTTCCAACCCTAACTATTCTATGATTCTATGATTCTAAGAGAGGCAGAGAAGTGCAGTTTCTTACAGACCTTTGAACACTTCCTCTCCATCCGCTCCCACTGAAGTTGAACTCCTGACACATTCCCAGTGACAATTGCTGCAGAAAAAAGGCAGCATATGATGTGGCTAGTGCAGAGCAATTTGCATGCTGTCTGTCTGGCCAATTGCTGACTGACTTGCGTCCACCCTTCCCTTGGTGGAGGAGTTAATTTCCTCCTCTATCTCACTGCCAGTTTTCATGAAACCCTGTGGAAATGCGATTATCACTGAGATTTTAATCCTTGGTCAGATTTGTTTGATGCTGGCCAGCCCTCCTCCCAGTTACTGGGGAAAAGGCATAGAGTGGTGAGACGTACAGCGTTATTGAGTAAAAATGTCTCAGCATAGATAGAGTTCCTATCTACAGTATGAACTGAAATAATTTGCTTTCAAAGCTGGGCATGGTATTAAACCAGAAAAATACATAATGAAGCGCCACACTCCTGAATGATTCAGTGACTTCCAGTTCTAAACCTGAGGTCATCTCCTGTAATGAGATACATCTGAAATAAGGTTTTGCTTCTCTCAGTAAATAACTCTCTGCTTCTGGGAATGAGTATAAGTAGTTGAGAAGGAAGGATTTAGGTTCATCTGGTTGATCTGTGAAGCTGAAAATAATTCTATCCTGGAATTTGCTTACAAGGATTTTTTAGAGCTCCAGGTTCTCGTTACAGATTACATCACTGCAGCTTTCCCTGGGAGTACACTCAGGTAAATTTAGTTTGCTTGAACTTACATCAGTATTGATGAAAAGAGGATTTGGTCCTTAGGCTTTCATTCAGGAAAGCACCTGTGTTTAGAGAGGGTGCTTACACGCTGGCTTAGCTCACTGCCAGGCTTCAGAAAGCACTTCTCTAATTTACAGGCTTCATGTGTATTATTGAATGCTAGCGAATTAACTGGAGGTGAAAACAATTCTAGCACATTTCTTCAGCTGCTGGCAATACATGTAACTCCATTGTCTTTAATAACGACTGCTAATTTTACACCTGTTAAGGACTTGATAAAGAGCAGTGTTGGCAGTGCTGTGCCTTCTGGGGTAGATAATGAGCAATTTTGTATCTCCGAGTCTTGGCTTTCTCACCTGCTTGTGCTGGCTGGAGCGTTATAAGGGCAAGATGTCGATTTTATCTGCTGCTGAGCCTTCTGTGTTACTACTCTGCCTTTCCAATACTTCTGCTAGCCAGCTGAGTGACTCTCTTTGGAACATGCAAGCGCTGAATTTTGACTTGCACCCCTGTGTAAGTTCTTTGAATGGCTTTCTTGGCCAATGTTATTAAACCTTATATGAAGAGAACATTTGAAATAGTCTTGGCTTCTGCATACCTTTGTCCGTAGAAGTAAGGGCAGTCATGTCGTGGCTTTTGAATTCTACAGAGAACTGTCTGAAGTCACTAATAGTATGGGCCATCTGCTGTGGGGGGAGGACTGAAAAATGTCAGGTATTGTCTTAAGTGTATGTAATCTGATTTTTTTTGTGAATACAGCCTTTAATCACCAGTCTTGCAAAGTGAGGCATCCGTTTCTGAATTTTAGAAGCTGAAACTAATCAGACTAATTCGAGCCTTTCTGCAATGTGCGTAATTGATCAACCTAATATCTTTGCAAAAAAAAAATGTTTATGTTACTCTTTATACTCTTTAAATTAAGGAAGATGATGAGTCTTTTAATCATTTTACATAGTAAGCTTGCAAGTTGATATAGAAATTTGTTTGCAAAATACACCTGTTCTCATTTTTTGTGACTTCAAAGACTGTGCTGTGCTTGAAGGGAGAAGAAAGTGCAGATGTGTGTATTGCCTAACAGAGTTCTCTTACTGTCATAGTAGTGCAAAAAGTTGTTAACCTTGATATACAACTTAGCCTGAAGCCACAGTAAATTGCCAGTCTGAAATGAAGCATTTAGTCTGAGAAGAGGTTCTCAGTTAAGCCTTTTCTCATGTTCTTACGGCATGCCAAAATACTTTGAGTTCAGAGCTGAGCACCATGCTGTGAAAAGAAATCATTAGCACTCAGTATATTTTGAAAATATTAAAGCCAGCTATTAATAGAAGAGTGATATTGAGGGTAAACTGGGGAAGAGCAAAGGCTCAGTGAGGCTAGTAAATAGTAGACTTGGCTCCTTATTCATCACTCTGGCTGGTGGAAAACATGCCACATCCTTGAGCTTCTGGTGTAATACTGCTTGGACCTGCCCAAACATCTTGAAATGTTATTTGCAGGACAAAAATGTGCTTCTGAGAAAAGGATACTCATCTTTGTAAAACTAGCAAATCTGAATTCTGCTAAGCTTGCCTCAGGTCAGAATTCACTGATATTTTTACAACTGGATAAAGTCACATTCCTGGGGAAAGCTGATATGGACCAAATGATTCATTTTATTATGCACACATTCAGGCAGAAGACTGTAGCAGCAACAAAATTGCATTGCTTTTCTTTGTGATCTTGTTAAAATAAGGTGTTTTATTTGCTGGTGTTGAGTTAGAACAAGCCTTCCTTATAGCTTTAGATAAACCTTGATTTTTCACTCAGGCTTCAACCCTGGGCAGATGATTAACCTTTGCTTGAAGCTACCCTTGACTTCAGCCTAGCTTGTAGCGAAAGTTATTTGTATACCTAGGTCTTTATCTTAATTGTCTTTGCTCTTATATTAGGGAACAGTTTAATGTGCCAAGGGCAAAAGCCGCCCTGCATTTCTGTTCAGCAAGTGCCTATGGGACCAAACCTTTTTTTTAAAAGGTATAGAGAATAGCGCTCTTTCTGCTGTTCCTGTGGTGATAACCTAGGAAGAGAGGGAACTATAGTACTGAATGCAGTAATGGAATAATGCCTATTGGATATTTTCCACTACAGTTGTATGAAACAAGGGAATTGGCAAGAATAAGCCAGTGAGAGTTACCTTACAAGAATCTGGTCTGTCAGGAACACATGGCAACTTGCAACTCACTTTATTTCAGCTAGTTAATAGTTTGCAGAGTGTTTGTGTGTGCGGTGCCGATCAGTACTAAGATGTTGTTTTCCTAAACCTTTTATCATGTAAATAAACCAACATCCACCAAAAACCATTTAAGCACAAATAATCATCATAACTTAATCTGTCACAAACATTTGTTACAAATGTCCTCATCCTTTTCCCTCTTATCTTTTACAAAGACAGTGCTGTAAGGATTATAGGGCATTTTTGGGACATTTCTTAACTCCCAGAAGACATTGTACCATAAATAGTTTTGCTAAATGATGTTACCTGAATGCTTCCTTTGCACATTTTTTCCTCCCTTTTATATAACTGGAATAGCACTTTGTTATCATCACTGTAGTGGGTGGAATGAGATATCTTGGTATTACAGATATTGCCACAGCCTGAAATTAATTTCATCACTTAAAAGATTAAATACTGGGATAGTCTGGGACATAGCCATGGTGTTTTCATATGGTTTGCTGCTGTTCCGCTGTTGACGATGTTGTTGCAAGTGTATTATAATGTAATCATGGGGGAAATTGTTACTGTCACGCATCTGCTCTATCAGCAAGTAATGATCCAGTTCAGTTTAATATCTGTATTGATGATCTGGATGAGGGAATCAAGAGCACCTTCAGTAAGTTTGCAGATGACACCAATTTGGGTGGGAGTGTTGATGTGTGGAGAGTTGGAAGGCTCTACAGAGAGAACTGGAGGGGCTGGATAGATGGGCTGTGGCCAGTTGTATGTGGCTCAAGAAGGCAAAGTGCTGGGTCCTGCATATAGGTCTCAACAAGCCCATGCAATGTTACAGGCTTGGGGATGAATGGCTGGAAAGCTGCTTGGTGGAAGAGGACCTGTCTTACATAAGAAATAATATGGATAGCAAGAATAGAGAAGTGGCTGTTCCCCTTTACTTGGCACTGGTGAGGCTGCATCTCAAATCCTGTGTAAAGTTGCTGGCCCCTCACTACAAGAGAGACATTGAAGTACCAGCGTGAATCCAGAAAAGGGCAATGAAGCTGGTGAAGGGTCTGGAGAATAAATCTTATAAGAAATGGCTAAGAGAACTGAGATTGTTTTGCCTGGAGAAAAGGAGGCTCGGGGGGAGCTTATTGCTCTCTACACCTACCTGAAAGAAGGGTGTAGTGAGGTGGATGTTGGTCTCTTTTCCCGAGTAACAAGCAATAAAACAAGTGGAAATGGCCTGAAGTTGTGCCAGGAAAGGTTTAGATTGGATTTTAGGAAAAATTTCTTTACCAAAATGGCTGTCAAGCATTGGAACAGGCTGCCCAGGGAAGTGGTGGAGTCACCATCCCTGGAGGTGTTTAATGGACATGTAGTTGTGGTACTCAGGTACATGGTTTAGTGGTGGACTTCACAGTATTAGGTTAACAGTTGGACTTGATGATCTTAAAGGTCCTTTCTAACCTACATGTTTCTATGATCTACTAAAACTTGTAAATTAAATGTTTGTAGTTTTCTGTTATCAGAGCTAAAACAGTAGAAAGCTGCTCGGGCTATGGGCCGAGTGAGGGGCTGTTTGGTGAATTTAAGCAGGGGGCTAATTGTGTGCTGAGAGGCTCAGAAGGGATTTTCTAAAACACACAGGGCCTGGGCAACTGGTTACTTGTTGGCTTTCTTTTGCATATGCAGTGGCAGAAATGTAAGTAAGCTGTTAAGATGAAGGAAACAGAAGAAGCATTTGGGGGACAAAGTGAGAAAGGCAGACTTGAATTTTGTAGTAAAGTAATTGCTACTGTTTGTCCCTCTGGTGCTTTAGTGGCAGAATTTGGTGTGCATCTTCTGTAACTGGGCAGGACTGTACCAAAGATGCTCCTTACAAGTAGTGGGCTTGCACTAATAGCAACAAATGAGAGCACTATCTGTCTTGTTATTGGTTGCAGTCTCTACCATGATCAATTTTTTTATTGGAGTGTGGGTTTGAACAGGAATTCTAAATATGTGGGAAGAACCTTTTCATCCTCGAATAGTCTGATACTGCCATCCTTCCTGCAGAGGCAGAATCATTGTATCCTCATCAACTCCACAGTCTGCAAGAGGTAAGAAGCTTTTTTCACTCTGAATAAAGTGATGTATGTTTTGAAAGTTAGCTCTAACGAAATTTGCCATTTCCTATATCTATCCTCTGGTGTGCAGCCACTTGCTGCAAAGTAACAGCTTTCGTGACACAGGGAGTATGAGACATGTCTAGTAAGAGCACGTTATATAGTCCTCATCCTACTTTAATACTTGTTTAATAATCTCTCAAGGTCCAGTTGTGATTTCTGACCCAGAGCTGCCAAGGCCGGAATAATCTTGGTGTTTGAAAATAAAAGCAGCTTTATACTTTTTTGCCCTGTTGGAATTTTTGCAGTCTCCCTTAAAGTGATTTAAGGTTGCTATGTGTGTTTAGAAGTGAGCTTGAAATTTAAAATAAAATTAAGCTTTTATTTTGGTAAAACATAAAGCCTTTAGTAAATATCTAGGCTTGCATGGTTGATTCAGCCTTTTTCATCTGCAAACACCTGAAACAATCTAAATTAACTTTTACAGCAAAGATATTGTGTTTATTCTGTACCCTCTACTGTGGGGGGATGTGATCTACTTAAGGGTTTTTCTTTCTCTGCTCCACACTCCAAGTTCAGGTCTTCTAATCAAATCAGGCAGAGCATATTTGAAAGTAGCATTTCAAACCCTGCTCTACTAAGTTCCTTTTTGAGGAAGCCCTAATCTGGGTATTGCTTCTAATTCTAGTATTCTCTGTAAGAGCTAAGGTTCATGAGGTTTTTCTTGTATACACTTTTGCTCACATGTTATAAATTTAAATCCTGGCATTTAGTTAGGGTGCTGCAAAACCTGCATGATTGTTTAAAACACGCTGTGTAACGCACACATTTTTGCCCACTTATCAGTATTTCTCTTTCTGGTTAAAGCTGTCCTCTGTGCTACAAGTTCAAGACTATAAATGTTAGAGTAGTGCATGCATGCTTAAAGCCAAGATTCCTTCTTTTCCATTCTATCCAGATTAATCCATTTCAGCCAAATTTGCTTGCCCAGGCACTTGGGATCTTTCCCATATGCAGCCTCAATTGATCCTGCAAATGTCTTTTTGTAGGGATACTGACAGATGAGTGTATGGTTAAGGGCTAAATGGAAATGAAGATGTCCTGAAGGCAGTTTTAGGCACTCCTTATATTGGAATAGTTCTGGCGCTGAAAAGCTTTGAGAGCAGTTAAACCAACTGGGGAAGAACTGCAATTTGGAGACACACAATTATGTCTTTTTTTTTGAACACAGACACTTCTTCAGATTTCCCTTTAAGGGAAAATGTAGATTCTTAAGCTGTATCCTTAGTGGACGTAAAGCAACATAACTATACTGAAGTCAGACTGACCCTGTCTCTACAGGAGATCTGTCTTTAAGCTTTAAGTCTTTTTCATCACTTTGCAGAGCAAAACAGGTGTGCTTTCCTGTAAAAGACATTGTGCTCTCTGTGGAGCTTCAGTGATGAGAAAAGAAAAATTCTTCCTTTTAAATAACTACAATTTATATTGATGATAATATGCTGAATTCTATAACCACTTCCATCTCTCAGAAGGATCTTAATACATCCTGGAGTTTTGGGGCAGTGTTTCATCTGGATGTAGTAGATGGATGTAGATGTCATGGGGTCTTTAATTTTCACTCCCTAGATTCATTCTCCTTCTTTCTGATTAATTTCTCTATGGGGTGTCTGCCTTTTACATCATGGCAAATGGAGTGCTGGGGGGAGGGAGATGTAATGTTTTATTAGCAGACTCTGTTTAATGTAACTGTGCTAGTCCTGTGAACTAAATATGCTATCAAATGTAATTCCCCTGAGATCAATGTACTTACTGATACTGGGTGAACAGCAGAAGAACATATACAGGTTACAGAAGAAAGCTTGAAAAGCCAGATCTTTTCTGTACTTTTTTTTTAAGCCTGACCCAGGGGTCTTTTCTGTTAATCTTAAATTTGGGTTCTTTTTTGTAGAGAAGGGAAGATATTTCAATGTATAGCATGTATTTGACAGATGACTGAATGAAAAGGTTGAAGGTAATTTGTGATACGAATTGTACTGCACTGGCCCTGAGAACATACCAAAGAAAGGCTGAATTCAGCGTAGTATATTAGGAGCCCATATGCACGAGGTGTTTTCTCATATTAATCAGGTTTTTTAATAAGTCTACTGAAGCACAGAACTGAAGGAATGATGAGGGCAACGCCAGCATCACTCAACTATGTGTCTGCTTTCACAACTTTAATTCCACAGGACCGAGACTTGTATTGTTGCTTCTGTAAACTGCAGGTCACCCCTCTAGCTAGTGTGAGATGGGGTGGTGGTGCTGGTGTTGAAGCACACAGGAACGAATGCAAAATGCCACAGACTATTGAAGGGATTGGAGGGCATGACAGCATCTCAACCTGTGTTTACTTCTGCAATATACGGTACACTAAATGCATTTAACTGGAATATTATGAAGCTTATGGTGATTAGTAAGCTTCCTTGAGAAACCTGGATGCAATGTATCATAGAATGATGTAATGACATCTTTACCGATTAAAAAGTGATTACTTTTACAGGAGTCTAACTGTACATGAGCATCTTATAACCAGTGCCAGCAGAGTTCATTGCTGTCATGGGTTCAGCAGCAGCAGTCATTTTTTCTGCTTCTTGGTAGCTGGTGCAGCACTGTGTTTTTGATTTTGGGCCTAGGAACAGCGCTGATAACACCAGTGTTTCGGTTACTGCTTAGTGATGTTTTGGTCTGGCCAAGGACTTTCTGAGTTTCATGCTCTGCCAAGGAGGAGGGGAGCCAGGAGGAAGCAGAGACAGGACACCTGACCCAAACTGACAAAAGAGGTTATTCCATACCACAGCACGTCATGCCCAAGATGGAGGACGGAGAGGAGAGACCCAGAAGGGTGGGGGGTGCACTGCGTGGTCGGGCTTGGTTTTAGGTGGTGAGAAATTGTATTCTTTCCTTGTATTCGCCTTGTCATTATTATTATTGGTGGTAGCAGTAGTGATTTGTGTTATACTTTAGTTACTAAACTGTTCTTATCTCAACCTGTGGGAGTTGCATTCTTTTCTATTCTCCTTCCCATCCCTCCGGGAGTGGGGGGCAAGATAGAGGGGGGAGTGGGTGAGGAAAACTGTGTGGCTGAAGAGAGGCTTAAACCACGACAATTGCCCAGAGATCTTGTTGCTTTATAAACCAACAATTCAAATGCTGTATTGATAAGTCAAAGTTATATTAATCAGATGTGTAGTCAAGGACTTAGCACATCCTTAGTCATGTGAAAATGAATGCATTTACAAGGAAGGTGGTGTTTGAGGAACTATTGATCTTTTGGTATCTTTTTTTCTGGCTGGAAGGGAAAAGGTACTGCATACAACTACAACTTCCAATTGAAATTTTGAAATTGAGGTTCTGCATCTGATATTGGAACTGAACCAGTCATCTCTCCATGCACACCTACCAGACATGTCAGAAACCCAGAACAAAACAAAAAATATGCCCTCCCAAAACATCCCAAACCAACCAACCAAAAAACCAGACACAGCAAAAAACCAACCCAGACTGCTTCGCCCATCAATTTCTTTAACACCATGGCTTCCATTGAACTGCCTGCTGTGATGGGACTGTGGCCTTTAGGGAAGCATATCACTGATGGGTACAATTTCATTACAAATAGACCTGCTTCTTGAATGGCATTTGTTGAAAGTGTTCCAGGCATTTTATAGAACTACTGCCGTGCAGAAGTCGAAACTTCTGTGATCACTGACACGTTCACTACTTGCTTTTTGCCATGTATCTGGTTTTCATATTTGGAATTTTTTTTCTCCATTCGGTGTCTCATACTTAAAGCAAAAAGCCTGGAAAAACTTATCAGGAAGAGCTGTTCTTGCTCCTTACATGTTGAGATTTTTTTCTCAGTGGATACTAGTGCTTCTTAGCCCCTTGTATATTTATCCAAGTCCTCACAGAGCTTCTGATTTATTGGTCTTCCTGGAAAGACAGATGGATCTTCTGTCCTCTTAGTGATTGACTTCTAGTACCTCTAGAGTTTTGACGTTAAGGAAAAAGTGCACCTTCTCCTGCAGTCAAATTGCTGTACTGTTGCCTTGGGGGAATAATTAATTGATATTCTCCAATACCTTTGCCTACAAAAACATAGGTGGAGGGAACATGTGTCAGGTGAGCTGGTTGTTGAGGTTGAAGTACAGTCATTTCTGCAGCACACTTTGGCGTGATACAGAGGTCTCATCTCCAGCCAACCCTGAATCATAGTCCAAGTGACTGCATCCTGTTTACAGTGCCATGGACTGGGACAAACTTTGGCACAAGTTTGGACAGAATTCTGGAGTCATGCTTTTTAACAACATGTTTTGCAATCCCACCACCTGATACTCTGATCACAGAGTAATTGTTGCACATAGAATCATAGAATAGTTAGGGTTTGAAAGGACCTTTAGATCATCTAGCTCCAACCCCCCTGCCGGGGGCAGGGACACCTCACAGTAAACCATGCCACCCAAGGCTATGACCAATCCAGCCTTGAACACCACCAGAAGTGGAGCATTCACAACTTCCCTGGGCAACCCATTCCAGTGTCTCATCACCCTTACAGTAAAAAATTTCTTCCTCATATCCAGTCTAAACTTCCCCTGTTTAAGATTGAACCCATTACCTCTTGTCCTATCACTACAGTTCCTCATGAAGAGTCCCTCCCCAGCACCCCTATAGGCCCCCTTCAGATACTGCAAGGCTGCTATGAGGTCTCCACGCAGCCTTTGCTTCTCCAGGCTGAACAGCCCCAACTTTCTCAGCCTATCTTCATGTGGGAGGTGCTCCAGTCCCCTGATCATCCTCATGGCCCTCCTCTGGACTTGTTCCAACAGTTCCATGTCCTTTTTATGTTGAGGACACCAGAACTGCACACAATACTCCAAGTGAGGTCTCACAAGAGCAGAGTAGAGGGGCAGGATCACCTCCCTCGACCTGCTGGTCACGCTCCTTTTGATGCAGCCCAGGACATGGTTGGCTTTCTGGGCTGCGAGTGCACACTGCCGCAGGCTCATGTTCATTTTCTCATCAACCAAAACCCCCAAGTCCTTCTCTGCAGGGCTGCTCTGAATCTCTTCTCTGCCCAACCTGTAGCTGTGCCTGGGATTGCTCCCACCCAGCTGCAGGACCTTGTACTTGGCACGGTCAAAGTTCATGAGGTTGACATCAGCCCATCTCACAAGCATGTCAAGGTCCCTCTGGATGGCATTCCTTCCCTCCAGCGTATCAACCGAATCACACAGCTTGGTGTCATCGACAAACTTGCTGAGGGCGCACTCAATCCCACTGTCCATGTCACCGACAAAGATGTTGAACAAGACCGGCCCCAACACTGATCCCTGAGGGACACCATTCGTTACTGGTCTCCAGCTGGACATTGAGCCATTGACCACAACTCTTTGTGTGTGGCCATCCAGCCAGTTCTTTATCCACTGAGTGATCCACTTATCAAATTGATGTCTCACCAACTTAGAGACAAGGATGTCATGTGAGACAGTGTCAAACACTTTGCACAAGTCCAGGCAGATGACATCAACTGCTCTACCCCTGTCCATCAGTTCTGTAGCCCCAATCATAGAAGGCCACCAGATGGGAATGTCTATGCAGTTTGTGGTAATTTGACTTTTATTTCTCCTACAACCATTCTCGAAGCCACCAGCTTGTGGGCTACTTTATTTCCCTGTTGTGACAGTGTTAGGCACACAAGTCGTCAGGTTTGAGTAGTGGGGGCTTCCAGTGGTGACCCGTTTGAGTAGGCCTTGAACTGCTCCGTGCCGGTCACCACTGCTGCCAGCCAGCTCTGAGGCAGCTGGAACCAGCAGTGGCAACACATCATGGTTCACAACCTCATCCAGTTAGAATGCATGGTATCCCTGCTTAAACATATTTAAACAAGAAATATTTCTTAATGAAGAAACTGTTTGTGTCACCTAGACCTCCTGTCCTCCCCATCACCTCATGGGGGTAATTCTGACTGACTGTAACTCACTGAAAATAAGGCAAGCTGAGACTGGGGAATTGCCAGAAAAATGTTTTATGCAAAGAAAAAAACCCCACCATCACATTATGTTTGTGTATCTGTGTGCATTTTCTCAGTGCACAAATTAGTGTTCAGAAATGTGTGTCATTTAGTAACAAATGAAATAAATTCCCTGACTTGGAAGTGCTTTTTCTGATGATAGGTAGAAAGGTTAAAGCTGGTAAACTTGTTTTAAAAGCATGCTCCCAGATCACAAACCTCTGAAAATGAGTGTTGGGTGCTTAGAGAAGCTTTATGAGCTTGCTTTTGTTAAATAGCTGCTCTGATCTTGCTTATTCAGTCTTTAAATTAATGTGTAAAAGATGCCCATTAGCACCAGCAGCTGAATTGACTGTGATTAGATGGATTATTACTATTACTCAGCCCAACAAGTTACTATATGTTTTGTGTACTCAAGCAAATGTTGCTGTGCACGCAAGTGGAATGATATGCACATGGGCTAACATAAAATCCCTCAAAATATCCCAGGATTAGACAAACAGATTTATGGTGTTGAAATAAAAAGGAATTTCCAGTGTTTCTAAATTAGAGGGTTGCTGGCATTTACATATACAAATAGCTTCTATCTCAAAATACTACATTTCAAACAAGCATAGATTCAGTTGCTCTTTTTCTCCCCATGGTAGTAAATAGGAGTCTATTTATCAAAGCATCAAACTGATTAGATGAGATTATCTGCTGTAGGGACTTATTTAAAGAGGTCTGAGGATTCCACTGGGTTGCTGTGTTCAGCTGAATACACTTCACAGTAAAAATTCAGTCTCTTGGCTTTAAAATTCTTTAACTCTTTCTCTTGGGGTGAAATAACTAGGAAGTTCTTAAAGTTTGGAAGCCATTCAAGTTACAGAAGGTTATAAGGATCCCTGGTGATAACCCTGGAGGGTCTGCATCAAGTGACAAAGAAAAGGCTTCGCAATGTGGACCATAAGCCAGGTCCTGTAACCCAATGCTCCTTCCTGTGGTTGACGGATCTGGGATCTGAGCTCACACTCTCCTTAGGAAGGATTAAGTGCTGTTGCTGATGGATTGGGCTGAATCATGCTCAGTCCTGATGCCTGCATTAAACAGTTACCCAAGAGGTTGTTGGATTAAAATAGCAAGCCTTTCCTCTGAAATTTCTGGAGTGCTCTGGAGCTCAAGTTGAGGTAGGAGTTGAACACTGAAGACTGAAGGTAAACCTGGCTTTGAAAATGGGTCTAGACCTCTGGATTTGTCAGCTGAGATACCACAACTGTATTACTACCCAGGGAACCAGAAGAGTAAGACAGAGAATATGCTCAGAATGAGAGGGGAGGCCTTGTGATTTTCCCTGCTCCCTCAGAGCCCCTGATGACTTCCTGTCCAGTTCCTTTCCAAATCTGGCATTAGTATGACAGCTCCAGATTTTGTTCTGATCTACAGAATGTATTTTAACATCTGACTGAATTTTATAGACAACAATTTACCATTCGTTGTCTAGGAGGAAACAATTAATGCTCTTAATGCAAGACTGGAAATGACCATAAAGACAAATCCTTATTCCAAAATTTCCAGGTGTTCTTTAGGAAAACTCTATATATCAGGAATTCAAGCCATGAGTCAAATAGTTACAACACAAACAGTATTATTTCAATCAAGAGGCCTTCTTCAGAAATAAACTATGAAGACGCAGGAGAATATTTTCTCTTTAAGCTATTGCTCAGGAAAGCATTTAATCATTTTAAAGCTCACTGCTTGCAATGTGACTTACACATATGTTTAAGTGTTTTATTGACTAAAAGTATATTCTCAGTGAGAGGCAAGTACTCACTGATTGTATGCCTTGCTCCACAGTCTCCTATTGGTGTTTTGGAGCCCAGTTTGCTGCCGCTCTGACTGCTGAGTTTGGTAAAGAGAAGGAAACTATTGTAACCAGTACAGTTGCACTTTCCCCCATCTCCGTGGGTCTGGGAGAACGTATTTGCTGATGGCAATTCCTTGGATAGGTGATAGCTGGAGATCAAGAAGGTGTTAGTTACGCGAAAACATGGTAGCAATACATTGAAATGCTGTGATATTTTTTGTACAACTTTATAGTGAGGCTGGATCACATTGTTATTGAAATAGCGTATTGAATGGGTAGGGGAGGGCACTACTGTAATGGTGATTTTGTCTTTTTGCAGTGATTTCTGAGCTTACAGAGGAAAATACAGATTCTCCTGTATTGTATAGTCCTGTAAATCCCCCCCCCGAGTTCCAGAGTTACTTTTTTTCACATTATGCTGTGCTTGGGAAGCCCCTTGTGGCTGAGGCCTCCTTAGGCTATTGTGAGCAGCTCCAACAGGCAGAGAAATGGTGGGAGATGAAAGACATATGGAATGATGTATCCAGGATGGCAGGTTATCTCTACCTCTTCATCCAGCTGTGGGCTCAGGCTTCCCTGCACACACTTACGTGCCTCCTGCGCAAGTTTTCCTGAATACTTCAAATACGCATGCTGCATAAATGTGAAACCAAAGTCTAGGCAAAAGCTTCAGACTTGCTGGGCCTGAATACAGTGCGGCATATTAAAAGTGGAACTTTCCTGCTTGAGTTTTTGTCCTTTACCACCCTATTGTAGTTTGCTATTTTGATAAAGATACTGAGCCAAAATAAAGACAACAAATGGCACTTAAGCAACTTGAAGAATATCCACTCTGTGAGTAAAACCTACCTAAGTGGGTCTAATGTCTAAATTAATCTTCAATCATCTGTTTAAAGCTTGCAGATCAATGTATTTTAATCACATTGCATGCTATCTGTCAAACGTAAAAACAACCTTCCTTTTTAAAAGATTAATTTACTTCATTTGTAAAACCATACACTTGAGGTACAGGAATTTTGATTTCTTTTTTTTTTCCCTAAGAGCTCTTTGAATGCTCATTGAAGTAAGATTTCCATTTACATTATATTAGAGTTGACAGAGAGGAGAAAAATGAATAGCCATCTGCTAATCAGTTTATTTCTCATAATGAAAACAAATCTGCAATTTCCCTAATCTGAAGGGCATAGAGCACTAACTTTGCAGACAGCCAGTTACTTGCTGTCCAGGGAGTCTGCTTTCATCTTGCAGAAAATAACTGTTTGTGCAAGACCTTGATTGTGAAATGCTGCTTCTAAACTCACCATGACTCTGTTCTGTTTGCAAGTAGCCCTTGGTAGATACTGCAATGTGCAAGGCCTATAAAACCAGATACCAATTAATATGGTCAGATGCATAAGGCTTTGTGCCCAAGTCCCAAGCCTGCTCCTGTTTAAAGGCCATGTGGTTGTTAGTGAACTCAATCCAATAAACCCTGCTGAGAAGTAGCGTAAAGCACATTTGGGGGGTGTGGTGATGTGAATGTGGGTATCTTGAGCTGTGGGCAGGCTCCAAAAGTCTCAGTTTCTGGGTCTAAGTTGAGGAAAATTGTAGACTAGTTTTCTTTTCCACTGCAACTTGTCTAATGCTGCAGAAAGCATGTGCTGTAAACTAGAAGCTGTATCTGTTGTGCCAGGCAATGTTTGAGGAGTGTAAGAATAAACTCTTGCAAATTCTCCTTTATTTAGATCAATGCGAGGTGGAGGCTGTTTTTCCCAGGGCCTTGTGGCTTGTAGCATGCTAGCCACAAAACTGAGAGAGTTCTTGCTTCAAAATTAAGGTGGTGATATGGATTGGGGAAGAAAGTTGATCTGAACAGACAGCATGTATCAGTGACAGATCCTGCGCACAATTAATCTCTGCACAAGCACTAAACAAAACCTTTGTTCTTTTAGCTCTCTCTTTAACCTCATGGTGGAATGGCTAATAAACATAAAAACTGTATGAAGGTGCTAGTGAGGGAGATGAAAATATATGTATTGAAAGTAAGTCTTACTGACGTCTAACTCAGTTAATGAAGCTGGTGTTGAAAGACTGCAGTGTTACTATAAAGCAAATTTAAAAAAGTCAGCTTGAAGATGCCTGGGGGCTGTGTTAAATTGGCCAGCTTCTGATGCAAGGGAAATTTCCGATCTGAAAGCACTAGTATGGTAATGGTAGGGTGGCAATTTTCCTTGCTAACATATTGGTAGAGTGAAAATTTTCCCTGCCAGCATCCTGGAGCAAGGAAGTTTTTTCAACCTGTGCTAACTCTTGCAAAAACTATTTTAGCATGTAAAATGTGCATGCTGAACAATGACAGTCATGACCTTTTTTTGTTGTTGCTTTTGCTATTCTTCGGCAGAATCAAGTGCAGCAGCTGGCAGGGTATTCTCAGATGAATCGGTCTGTGAACTGTGGCTTAGATCCTGAAGAACAGCTGTAAAACTTAGTCTATATGGAACTGGTGCTGGTGAGATCTGTGTTGATCCAGGGTTGGATTCCAAGCTTCACCCAGGCTCAAGCAGATGGAAGGGAGTGGGACACAGGAGCCCACAGAGAGCTTGAAGTGGGGAGGACTGTGGCAGCTGGGAGGGAGGTAAGATGAGACAACTCTATAAAGCTTTAGGTGCAGAAGTTAAGTGCTGCTTTTGAATTGTATGTTGTGCAGCTTGCTGCTTTTGAATCTTTCTGCTGTGGGTATAAATCACCAATTCCAGTTTTCTATCAGCTTATCATGATGGCAGTGATTGTCCCAGCAAATAAATGCCTTGGTGATGAGTACCGAGGAGTGAAAAATAAAGCCCTTACAAACAGACTGGTGCCCTGCTGGTATTTTTTTCCCTGCTGCTCTGGCAGAAAGCAGTTCCATGCATCATGGACAGTAACTTATGTCACATAGTTGGTAGCTTAGTGAGTCAAGCCTATATGAGCTTAGCAGTGCCAGCTGGAATAGGTCTACTATGAGACTGTGGATGAGACTTGTCTTTTGACAGAAATGGAGAAAATAAGTAGCAAATTGGAATAGAAATATGAAATCTCATTTCTGTGTTGAAAGCTTTTGGAGAGCTGCAGTTTTGTGACATGCCTTCTTCTGTTTTCCTCAGGTTTTGGGCTCCTGCGATGTTTCCTACACAGGAATCTGCAGTGAGGAAGCAAGGAAATGCATTTCTCACTATGAGCACAGAAGTGCTTGCAGGCACTTGTTAAGGAAAATTTGTAGTTAAGTGGAAATTTGTGGGCTTGGGAGAATAATTTTACAAGCTATGGCCTTTGAGTATTGAGCATTAAAGAAAGTGCCGAGTCCATAGAAGGATATGGGGTTTATTATAGACCTTGTTAGAGAGATGTTAGCATATTTTCAGATGTGTCTTCTCCATGTTGACATGGAGATTACATGGGCTGACCACCAATATGACATGACCTTAAAATCACAGAGCGTTGATATGTATATGTGGCTTTTCAGATGTTTGCTTCCTTTTCTCAGGGTCTTCAGCTCCTCTGGGGTTGTTGGGAAGGAACCCCAAACAACACACCCTCCTCCCCGCCCCCGGAAAAAGCCCCAAACACACCCAGAATTCTTCATTCATGGCAAATATCAGCTTCTTTACTTTTGAAGGGTGTTGGATCATCCTCTCAAACATGCCAGGGTTTGTTCAGTCTGTCAGCGTCAGTGTATTTTTATATGTACCCTCTATTTTAAGTACTATATAAGGAGAAAAATGAGCTTTATGTCAGTTTATACAGGAACAAAATTTGGCTAGGATGTCCTGAATGAAAATAATGTGACGAACCATGGTTTCGTGCTTTGGCCTGTTTGGGCTGCTTTCCATTCTTTCTTCTTTGATACCTAATTTTAAGACTTCTTTCATTGCTGCCCTTGATGTAAAATGAATGCAGTCGTTCTCATGATCCCTGTCAACTCCTCAGGGGTTTCTTTCCCTTTCCTGTATTTTAGGAAAAACTGATGGAAGAACTATAATAGAAAAGATATTTCCTCTTAAGTGTTTGTTTGGAGTAAAGCTAAATCAGATTTTCTCCAAATAGCTCTAAATTTTAGAGAAATCTTTTAAAGAACCTGAAATGCATGACTTTGCTCTCTTCCTCTTGGTGAAAGAATTCTGTGTAGTCTGAGTTTGCCTGTAGATCTTGATTTGAACTGCTCAGCTGGTACTTATTGCTGATACCCTAGTTTCCTATAGTGTACAACAGATTTTGTAAATTGTAAGTATCTGTCCTGTATTTCACCATGAACCTCAAGGGTAAGGACACACAGGATGCAGTAAACCTTTCCATAGAGGAACAGGCCAGCAATTACTGTCTGAGAAGTGACCCATATAGACTATATGCATTGACATGAATTTGAAGTTCTACATGCAATTTTGGCTATAACATATGCTCTGTGTACATGTGCTTAGTGATTTTTTTTTTTTAAGGTTTATTTTGGAGTAGTTTTATAGACATTGTTTAGAATAAGCCTGTAGGTGAGGTTTGGAGGTCTTTGAATTGCAGCTCCAATGCTCCAACAGATTTAATTTCCACACCAATTAAGATCTGGTAATATCTTTAGCTAGTAAAAAGGAACCTCATAAGAAGAGGAGTGCATCGGTTTAATGTTCATACGGTAATTACCTATTTTGGGGTGACATTTAATAGACTGAAGCTCACTGCTGTTCATTTTATCCTTTCGTGTGGGGATTGCTGGAAAAGAACAGGTACTTAACATTTTGGGATGTGACAAAGGAGAAGAAAATTATACTCCTTGGCCATGCTTTTAGATCTTGGATTTTTATCAAGGTGAAAATCTAGTATGTCAGATGCTACCTACAAAGTACATCTGGACTGTTTTTGTTTTGGACTTGCAAACAAATTGGTCATTCAGTTAGCAGAAGATTTTCTTTCATGGAGATTTGTTTTTTGGCACTTATCAGTCCTTTTCTGAACATTTGTTAAACTGTGAAGTTACTTTGCAGCAGCTAGTAACTCAGCTGAATTTGGTGATCTTGGAAGTAGCGCAGAGATATTAAATCTGTCTGTGAAATCCATTATACCTGGATTTCAACTTAATCTGTAGACAAATTAAAGGATTTATGACTTGGTTTACTTTACTGTTTTATATGAAAGCAATATCAACAAATCTGTGATTTTTAAACGGGAATAATTAAGATGTGTCTAAAGAATTGTAATGGGAGATAAGCCTCTGTTTTAACCAGTGAAAACGAAGACCAGGGTTTACCTGCATTTTTATGGCTCTTCATTAGTGAGTGAAGAGGGAGTGGGTGTTACTAACAACAAAACCTAAGGTTTCTTGTACCTGGGGAGGATATGGTGTGTATGAGACGCAGATTAAATGTATCTCAAGGCTTCATGACATTCTAGGGCATGGAATATCCCCTTGGCTAGTTTGGGTCAGCTGTCCTGGCTGCACCACCCCCAGCTCCTTGTGCCTCTCCTCGCTTGTAGTGCATGAGAGACTGAAAGTCCATGATCAGGGTAAGTGCTACGTAGCAACAACTAAAACATTCGTGTGTTATCAGTATTATTTGCGTACTAAATCCAAAACGCAGCATTGCAGCAGCTACTAGGAAGAAAATTAACTCTATCCCAGCCAAAGCCAGGATACATTTTTAAGAAGGAAGATATTTATGTCTCAGGAAATATATATAGTGAAAGCTGAAGGGAAAATGGGCAAAGAAAGAACTTGGATGCTAATAACAATGGAGCCTGAGAGGCATGGTTAACAGCAATTCCTCTTCCCAGACACCTTGCAGAATAGCAGGAAGCTCTTCAGGTTGCTGAGAGGAATGAAGGACTGTTTCCTTTGAACAAAGGCTTTTCTTTCATGGCCTCTTTAGAAGTGAAGCTTTACTGTTATTCTTCCAGTATATTGCCAATAAAGATGTCCAAATAATTTTAAAAAGTCTCTTAAAAATTACTCTTAAAATGCATGATAGGTCAGGATTTGCATGGTGGAAAAGAGGAAAGAATAAGATTACAGGACCAAATTATTATCTGATCCAAATTGATGGGGGGAAAGTCCTCCTGAAGTCACTATTTCTAATGCTAGTTATGGGTCTGGCCCATTTGTCACTGCTTATGCTTGAATGTCCAGTACATCACAAGGACCATGCACTTGCTGATGAAAATGAATTGGATTAGTACACTTGGAAGAACTTCACTTGACATTTATAGCTGTATTTTTTTTCATGCCAGTGTTGTATACTCTTCTACAGAATGTATTTTCTGAACTAATCATAACAGCAATGCCTGCTGCTGAAATGAAGCACCAGAATCAGTCTAGCATGAATCTACCAGCCAGAGTAATTCCTTTAATTTATACCAGCTTGAGGATCTGTCTCAGTTTTCATTTTTCTGATAGACAGATTGTATGTAAAAAGATGGCCCATAAAAGTGGATGCAGGTTGAAGCAGACTCTGCAAAAAAGTCTTTATGACGAGTTGTATTAACTGGACTGATTTGCTTTTGGAAGGCATCAAATCTATTGAAAATCCAACCAAATTAACTGAAACTCAGAAATTTGGGTCATATTCAGTGATTTCATCTACCTGAGAATTTTTTGCATTTAAAGATTCTCCTATTTGTCTAAAACTGGACTTTTCAGTTTAAAAATTAAAAGAAAAAACCCCCAAACTCAAACAACCTCAAACCCCAAATAAAAGCTTTATGAGGTTACATCCAAATAGGAAGAGTTTGATTTGAAATTGAAAGGTAAGTAATTTTTTAACTTGTTTTTCCTGTAATAGTTTGGTTTGTGTAAATTTTAAGTCAATTCGATTTTTTTTTGTTCTGATTTGGATTTTTTATTTATGAAAATGAGAATCAGTTCCTCACTACATTAAATACATCTACCACAGTAACATTCAGGAAGAACCTTCTTTCAGACTCAGAAGACACCTGTGTTAACTAAAGAGCAGTAGTGTGATACGAAGTACCCAATACTCATTTCAGCTGAAAGGGATGTTAATTGTTTGTTGAACAGAAATGAGCCACATTCTCATGTCTAAACAAACTACCAGTAGGGGAATATCAGACTTTTCTCCTCCTGGAGGAATAATGCTATTAAAATGTTTTTTTCAAAGTCTTGTGGTGTCAGAAATCAAACATCATAAAGTTAGAAGGCAGGATTTATTTTTAACTTACTGCTCTAATTAAAGGGTCAGAAACAGCTAGAAAGTCCCAGTTGCCTTTAGTTCTTAGTAAGCCTCTCTAATTTGTTCTAGAAAGGGTAGAGAAAAGGGAGGATAAAATAGCCATGTCCTTCTGACAGCTTATCTTTGATCACTCTCTGCTGGATTTTTATCTGCTTTGCAAAAGGAAGGAGCAGTACACAGATGAATTAAATAAAGGGATTTGAATAACCATGTATCTGATTTGGAGAAGAGGACAGGAAGTGGTGCTGCTGATTATGTGAGTTGCAGAAAGAGCCGAATAGCAGTCTTAGCTCATAATTTCCTGCATGCTGTTGCTTTAAAGTTTGGGGGTCATTTTAAGTTGTTTTTTACATTATTCAAATGTATGTATGCTTTTAAATGTCTTTGTTCATGTTTTTCTATTTAAAAAATATATTGGAGGAGTATAAACTCAGTAGGTGTTTAAGTCAGGGAGTATAACTGAAAGTGTCCTGTGGGCTTTGCAGGGAAACGGTTGAATCTTAGGAGCCTCATAGAGTGTTTATGGACAAACGTGGTATGTGCTTTGTACCAATGCATCCTGCCTAGGATGTCATAGTCTTAGGTTGTCATTACAGGGCTGTTCTAATGTGCTATGGCATCATGCCTACCATCCTTTAGTTGCACTGAGTTCTCAGTAATTTGTGGTTTTAGACGGAGGCTGTGCCAATGTTTTTCGGTATATATATGTACATATGTATGTACACATAAACAAGACTAACTGTATGTGGCAGGAAATTGATTTACCTCACTCTTGCTGTTAATTTGCAGAACTCATTGTCATAAGCACTGAGGCTAAGGGCTTAGAGATTTCTGAAACAATTATACTACCATAGTTAAATCTCAATTGTGTATGAGTTGAGGTTAGGGAATAAGCAAAACTTTTTTCATTTGGTTAATGGTGATGATCTACTCCCTGGCTGCTAGATTTGAGTATTTTGTTAACCTGTTTTGTAGTTGATGTAGGCACCTGGGTGAATTGCCTGAAATGAAGCGTACAGTGGGAGTTAATATTTGAAAATTTCCCTCCTAATTGCATCTTCAGAGCATCAGGTGAATGCATGTTATTTGTTGACTGCAGAAATTGTAATATGGGCTATGTTTTCAGTGGAGTCAGCTCTCCTGCTCTTGCAAGGAACACTGGTATTTCCAGATTTTCAGCTTTCATCTTGAATCTAAATATTTGATATTAATCTTGAAGACCTGTCATCTTATTTCAGGATAGTACTGGGATTCTTGGTTTAGTTTTTTGGTAGGAAGTTTGAAGGAGTGATTCAACCACTCAAAAAACATCTCCAGACTCATGTGAACAATGATGGCATTTCTCGCTGCTTCCTGATTGTTGGAAACATGACTCATAGGGTATGTTTGAAGGTAGATGACACTATCCTTCCTGTACAAACTTCAGAAGGTATGGCTTGCAGCCTTTGGTTAATTTGTGAAGATTGTCTTTTTTTGACTTTTTTGAGAAGATTTAAACTAATTAGCTTATTTCATGTGGTCTGTCTGCCTCTATTTATTTATCAAAGTTGTTTTTGAATAATGTGAGCATAAAATTATACCTTAAAATTAAGCTCTTTACATTTATTAAAATTAAGCTCTTTACATTTATTAACACTGTCAAACCTCCAAAACCATTATTTGGGGTAAAAAAAGGAAAATGTTAATCAAATCTGAGCTAAAGGGAAACTTAAATGATGGGTGGAAGGCCTGAAAACGGGCTCATATAGTGAAGAACGTTATAGTAGGAAATGATGATAGATGATGTTATATAATGCACAATAAATATTTATAACCAGGCTGGTGGCGAGCAACACTTCCTTAAGACTTTTTTTTTCTTTTGTCTTCCTCTAGAGAACCCATTTTAGTCAAAACTGCTCAGAGGCAGTGACTGAGGCCCCATGGAAGCAAATGAAGTGCAATTAGTCCATGGTTAGGACACTGAAGTAAGCATTGCATCATCTCACCGATTATTTTAATTTGTGTAGAACTTCTAAAATATGCTGGGAGCCTCAAATAGCAGTGCTGGCAAACATGAGCTTCACATGTGGTACAGCGGAATTTATGTTGTTATAAGTGGCATATTACAGAAGGGTAGATGGGAGGTCTCTCATAAGCAATTTTTCTAAACCTTGTTAAATGCTGATGTTCCATCTTTTTAATTAAAAAAGGTGGCATTTATGGCTGTGTGTACTAAAGAAATGGAAGGTTTTTTAACACCTTTTAATCCCCTGACATGTGGTGAGGGAATATATCAGCCTGTCTTTAGACACGTGCATCATGTGTCAGAGGGCAAAGTTCGTCCCGTTTTACCATGCACGTAACATTTCATTGCTTGTGTAGTTTCTGTGAAAATCCACATTGCCCATCTGTATCTGCTTCTGAAGTGAACCTAATCATATGTTGTTACATGATGAATACTAATCCTGTGGCCTGTGTATAATAAAACAACTGTGCGTGCATTGTAATGGCATATTTAGCTGAGTGGTCTTGCTTGTTTTGTTGTGCTTCTGCTGTTGCCAGTACTTTCAGGATGCCATTACAATACACATTAGCCAATAGATGAATCATGCCTATTCCCAGCCCCCATCTCTACTGCTAGCTTTTCTGTTGGGTTGAGATGACAAGTTGTGGTACTTTATGCATGATTACTTACTCTAAATATTTCTCATTTCTGTTTTTTCTTCTATTCTAAGATTGCTTTTCCTCAATTTGTTGCTGCACCTTTGCTGTACACCTCAATCCCCACCTCTTCTCCCCTGCTATGTTTTATGTGCACAGTTATTTGCAAATTGTCAACTACAGCTTCTCTAAAATTCTAGAGAGTCACTGCTATTTGTACTCAAGGATTTGCAAGTTGAAAAATGGAATTGTGCTTCTTGATGTTTGGGCCCGTTAAAGCTGACTTGTGCATAACAAGTGACGGCTATGAATGGACTGTTAACAGGTCTGTTTTTTACGAAAACAAGAATGAAATGTAAACGGGAGTGAAAAAGAGACTAGCTAAAAACATAACAGGTAAAATGTGATCTTAGTAACTTGTAGAGTGGCTTTTAACCTATAGTTTTAGCTGTGCAATCCAGGTGACTTGTGTTCATTATGGGTTAAAGATAAAGCTGATTACACATAGATTCAAAGCAGAAGGTTTAATTTTAATTTTGCAGAATTTCATGTTGTTACATTAGTAAAAATGCATTGACACTTTTCACATGAGTGAAAAAATGTCTGTGAATCTTTATTTGACTCTAAACTCGGGTTTTCTTTTAATCACTTTTAGGAATATGTCAAAGGGTTAATATCTAGACCCCCAGTATCATTCCATTTTCATCTTTACCAGATTGGCTTAAGAGTTATTTGATTTCCTCTTTGGGCTGAGACTGGCAAATGCAGACTGCTTGCAGAGTTATCAGCTGAATCTGAGCTGACTGCTGTTTACAAAGGGTTGTAAATGAATACACCTTGTGAATGTTTTTGATATAAGCAACAATTCTTGCTAGGTCTTGAATGCCTGTTACTGAGATCTGTAGACTCCCACACTGGGAAAATATTCTCTGTTTTCTCAAGCCTTTTTAAATTAAAGGTTTCTGATTTCATCTTACATGTTTCTATTTGGCCTCGAAATTATACAATGGTATTTTGCTTTCTTTGGTCTTGAATTCTTGCCTGTTTATGCTTACACAAAACCGAGAATATAGTATTAAAACACAGCTCCTCAGCTGGCATAAATCAGTGTTCCACTGACTGCCCTAATTTAAGTCCAAATTTGATCAAATAATTTCAAATTTGGTTGCAGAATGAATTAAGTCTACATGTAAAAAAAATCCTTAGGTGCCTAAAACCCAAGTCTAATTTTCCAGTAAAAGGACATCAGCTGCTACCTTGTGCATTCGCTACCTTGTGCATTCCGTCCCTCATATTAGCTCCTTATGGCTCTGTAACTGATATTGGCTGTGAAACAGACACTTGGCCACTTCTTTGGCCAGCAGAGAAGAGATGTTGGCTGCTGGCTCTCTTGAAAGAGCAGAGCTATAAAACAAGGAAACAATAAAACATGATGTTTAGGTTAGAGTCACAAAATACTGTAAATAGCAGCATATTAGCCTTTCTGCTGTTTTTAAAGCCCTTTATATGTTGTCCAGCCAGCTTCCTGGATGTCTGTGTTGTCTTTACTGTTTCACTGTCTATAGGTGATATATAAAGGGGGAAAAAAAAACTGTTGGTGACCTTTTCTGTATACTAAGGCCTGAAGCAACTGTTTCCTTGAAAATTTTCTCTTTCAGAACTTCATCTTAACAAAGAAGTTTTCCTCTGTTCAGCTCTTACCCCACAAAGTCTTGGTAGTGCATAGGATAGTACAGGAGAATTGTAGTGACCAATACTTGTATTAACATGCTTAGACTGGGATTTTTAACCCATCTACTCTTGTGCAGCTTCTGGTTCATCTGAGAAGTATGGGTGCCTCAGAAAAGCAAACATCAATTAACAGTGTACCTTGTTAGAAGCTGCCATGCAAGGCCATGTAAGCAATTGTCAGGAGTGATTCACAGCCATGACTTGGTGTTTACATGTAAGCTTTTATCTTCTCTAGGGGTAAGATGGCTTGACTTGTTTAAAGCCCTAGGAGTTGGAAGATACAGTCTTCAGCAGGAGTTCTGTTACGGATAACTTTTGATGTCACGTGTAAGAACTGAGTGGTCCTGAGTGTCCTGGCTGAGGGTGAGGGGCAGGTAAGAACAAATGTAAAACTGCAAGTCTGTCCCATTGCACTGCGTATGTGGATTTCACATGTGTATGTGGATTTCAAAGGAAGGTTGAATCAGAGTGTGTAGGGCTTTAGTGCTGAGTCTTACATAAATCACCTTGTGCTTTGTGAAGGATTTGATTTCAAGCAAAAGCTTGGAAGTGTTTTGTACTACTATCCTCTCTGCCCCAAAGCTCATTATCATGGATTTCACATTCATTTTTGCAGACTTTTCCTGAGCTTTTACAAGCTCAGTAATTTTTTTGTAATTTTTGGGGGACAAGGAGGGAAATAACTAATTTTTGTGTCTTTCCCTTTTGCTGCTGGATGCAAGCACCAGGATAACTATGTGAGGGTACAGGCTTGTGACAATCCATAAATATTTTGTCATTTGGCTGGGAAGACAAAGCTGCTTTTGAGATTGGGGCTCAGCACTAGACACTACCTATCAAGGTGAGGGGGTGAGAGGGGTAAAAATCTTTCTGTGAACACAGACTGAAGGAACATGCTGTGTAAAGCCTCATTAGCCTGTTACCGGGGCACAGTACTGTTACAAGCCATGAGACACTCTTTGCTGATTCCAGCCTAGGAATGTCCACCTGTATGCAATTCCACCAGGTCTGTGGCTTAGCAGATGGTCCTAACTAATGAAAAGAGTCCTTTTAATTAGTCCATCTAAAGACATTTATTCACACTGGTGGGCACTCCTAATAAAGTTTCAGTGACTAGGATCTGAGTTGCTGGCTTCCAGCAGTCACCATCTGTTTGGTGGCAGAAACTGGCTGTGGTATCACTGCATGTATTTCCCACTCCAGTGGGCTGGAAACAGGTTTAAAGCATGGGGAAGGAGGGGGGAAAGGTCTCCTCGTTACTGCCTACAGCAGTTTGAAAGATCTGGTATCCCTGCTTCCAGATCTAGGATTACAACAGCTTATCCTGCTATCTCTTGCAGCAGTTATGGAAAGCAGCTTTAGAAATCATGCTGATTTCCTCTGGCAGCAGTTTTTTAATATTTGAGAATACTGCCAGTGTATTTGCTAAGGTTATTTCTTAGACTATTCCCCTATTTCTTAATTGAATATTGAAAATCCCTATATTTTTAATGACTGTTAAAAATAATTAAAATAATTAGAATTAGAAATGTCATGTCAGTAATGCTTATTCTGGGAGTACAGGAGTCTGCATGCTAAAGAAGCCTCACTGACTGCATATTAAAGGGAACCACTTAATGGTAACATTCAATTAAAAATTAGGAGGGATGATAGTGAGTTGAAGCAGTACAATAGAAGATTTGCAAGGCTTTATTGCCCATGACTAGTTTTATTTATGTCCTTTGCATACTGACAAACTGGTCCAGTTAACGGGATAATTAAACCAAGGGGAAATTACAAAATTTTCTGGAGAAGAAACACAGGCTGGTGATGAGACAGAAACTGTGGGAATTCAGCATCCTGTAGGATAATTCTGTCTGTAAGTGTTGTTTATATATTCGACGTACTTACAGCTCTTCACTGGATTCTTCCCAGATCCTCTTCACTATCGCACCCAACACAAAATCGAGCGTTATTTTCCTTCAAGTTTTAATTTTCTGGGCTGTTTTTGATGAAAGTTTTTTGCAAGAAAAGGGCAGTGAAACTATTTGATCTTGTAGATTTTAGTAAAGACTTTCTGATAAATTTTGACCTGACAGAGTCAGAACTGTTGAGAGATCATAGAGTCACAGAATAGTTAGGGTTGGCAAGGACCTTAAGATCATCAAGTTCCAAACCCCCTGCCATGAGCAGGAAGAAAAAATCTCCTTAATCATTGTGCCTCTTACCTTTCTCCTCCTCCTCCAAGTAAATAAATATTATATACCATTTATTTTCTGCCTTCTGTTTTCATTTTCGTGTCCTTAAGCTTTTTCTGAAATTCTTTTTCTATGTAAAAACTCAGTCACTGGTGCCAATAGCGCTTCTATAGCAGCTATTACTTAAAAAATAATTCCCCAAATCATGAAACATACTAAACCCAACATAATTTGGCAATGTCATAATAATCAAAGGTCTGGTAGAAGCAGTGGTGCCCTGGCAGGGGGGTTGGAACTAGATGATCTTAAGGTCCTTTCCAACCCTAACTATTCTATGATTCTATGATTTTGATATCTCTCTCCGTGTTAATGTGATCAGGTTTTCATTGTTATATTACCTGCTTCTGAAGAGCAGGCTTGAGGTTGTATTCATCTACCTGTCAATATTACTGTGAAACTCCTTCAAACTACATTTACTTGTTGTTGTTGGATATTTGCCATTTTGTTGACACTGGGAGACTGACTTTTGGCAGATAAATGTGCCTGGCCTTTTCTTGGAAGGACCATTTCCTTCTCCTTCCACTTTCTTTTTGTCCAATGGCAAACTGGCTTAAGAGAGCCTCATGCCACCATGTGTGCAAAGCACTTTAGAAATGATGGTTCCCACTGAAAAAGTCCTACAGCTTGGCTAACCATGAAGATGATGATTGTGCTGAAACCCTTATTGACACCGATGACACCAAGCTGTGTGGTTCGGTTGGTACGCGGCAGAAAAGGAATGCCATCCAGAGGGATCTTGACATGCCTGTGAGCTGGGCTGTTGCCAGCCTGAAGTTTAACCATGCCAACTGCAAGGTCCTACACCTGGGGCAGAGCAATCCCAGGCACAGCTACAGGTTGAGCAGAGAAGAAATTCAGAGCAGCCCTACAGAGAAGGACTTGGGGGTGCTGGTCGATGAGAAACTGAACATGACCTGGCTTCAACGTGCACTTGCAGCCCAGAAACCAACTGTATCCTGGGCTGCATCAAAAGGAGTGTGACCAGCAGGTCAAGGGAGGTGATCCTGCCCCTCTACTCTGCTCTTGTGAGACCTCACTTGGAGTACTGTGTGCAGTTCTGGTGTCCTCAACATAAAAAGGACACGGAACTGTTGGAACAAGTGCAGAGGAGGGCCATGAGGATGATCAGGGGACTGGAGCACCTCCTGTATGAAGACAGGCTGAGAAAGTTGGAGCTGTTCAGCCTGGAGAAGAGAAGGCTGTGTGGAGATCTCATAGCAGCCTTCCAATATCTGAAGGGGGCCTATAGGGATGCTGGGGAGGGACTCTTCATGAGGGACTGTGGTGATAGGACAAGGGGTAATGGGTTCAAACTTAAACAGTGGAAGTTTAGATTGGATATGAGGAATAAATTCTTTACTGTAAGGGTGGTGAGGCACTGGAATGGGTTACCCAGGGAAGTTGTGAATGCTCCATCGCTGACGGTGTTCAAGGCCAGGTTGGACATAGCCTTGGGTGGCACAGTTTAGTGTGAGGTGTCCCTGCCCCTGGCAGGGGGGTTGGAACTAGATGATCTAAAGGTCCTTTCCAAGCCTAACTATTCTGATTCTACGATTCTATGACACAGTGCCTGAGTTGTAGTTTTTTGTTGCAGTGCTGCCTAGTCATGGGCCAAGATCCTGCCGTTTCAGATGTTATACAAACACAGAACAGGGTGTCCTTGCTTCAATGAGTCCATGTTAAGTACAAAATGGCAGCAGATTGGGGCAAACAAAATAATGATGCAGCTCTAGGCAAACCCGGCTGCAGCCTGTTACCAAGCACCATACACAGGCATGGTCATAAAAATTATAGGAAATGCATGTTAGCCATGAAGAGATTCATAAGGGAAAATAAAGATGTGTATTTAAGAACTTAGTAATGAGTATAGATTGGCTCATGAGCTGATTGCACAGCAATGTTAATGCTTTGAGGTTTTGGTTTTTTTTTTAAATAGATATTAGCTGGTAGTTGAGGCGAAAGCTTTTGTAAAGAACAAGAGCTTAAAATACTTGTATATTATGGGAAAGAAACTCAGAGAGAGAGAGACATTCATAGGAAGACAAAAATGAGGTGAAAATTGGAGTAAGGGGAGATGGGAGTTTTACTGTGGAAGGAAAGGGCTGAAAAGAAGCTGAGAAAGATGTGTGCTGAGAGGAGGAATGGAAAGTGAATTGCAGGTGAGGACTGATTTCAACAAGATTTGATGAGAAGTCAAGTGTGATGGTCGGAGGAGAGATGTTTGTTCTAGTTTCTAAAGACACAGAACAGATGGCAATAACTCTAGTTTGAAGGCCTGGTAGTCCAAAGGTCATGGTAGTGGGAATTTTCTGGTAGGTTTTGTCTGAAGCCGTTAAGCTTCTGGGTTTTCATTTAAAATAGAATTTTTTTTTTGCGGAAGACAATGAAGTTAGGAGACCTGCCATCAGCAACTTCTCATGGTATTGGTGTGGGTAATATTCTTGGTGCTGCTGCTACACTGTTGCATTTATTGAACCATATGTCCTCCTGGGGTGTCTAGTTTATCTGTGTGTACTTGGCTTTTCTAAATAACCTACGATGCCTTGGCTTGGGCTGGTTTCTTAGCCTTGAAGCTCCCTTAGGAAAACTCGCTGCTGAAAAAAGAGCTTGTTTTTAAGCCACTTAAAAGGCAAATCTCGTGTTATTACAGCAGAGTATCATTTTAATGCTGATAGCAGCTGATAAGGGGATTGTGTTTACCCAAAGGACAGGTGTAGCAACAGCCTTGGGGTTCACTCATGCTCCCTCTGGTATGTTGGAATAAGTTTGTAGGCTTTTCTCCGAGAGTAAATTGCTTCCGTTACCTCTGGCCATGGAGCCAGTTTCTACACAAAATATACCTGGAAAACCTTACTGAGTTAATGCTCACATTGTAACTGCTCAGGTTTTCTCTGTTGCTATCACTAGTTGAGCTCTGAAGATTATAGTGGCTGGGGAAGGTTTTAGTTGAAAGAGCCTACAGTAGGGGAAGATCTGAAGAGGAGCATGCTTTCTTCTCAGCAGATCCTTAGGGGAGGTGCAGCAGTGCATATTATTCAAGTTCATGGAACATCAGGCAAAGATTCAACTTTGTTCATTTAACTGCTTCATAGAGTGGGTGATATAAAACTCTGGTGTTATTCTCATAAACATAAAAGCCTACAACTTCAGCATCTATCTAAGCAATTACTTTTAGTACTGAAGATTTCTGGATTTTCTTGTGTGATTCATAGGAGTCCTGTCATGCTCAAGTACCCAAGTCTGTGCTTTTCAAAAAGCTGATTCTGGATCAGACAATAGTAACACATCTTAGAGAACAAATTCTGATGTTTGAAAGCTTATTTAGCTTTACAGCAGAACAAAATGGATCTTTTTGTGCATGTGATCTGAAGCTGTATTGAAGCTCCAGTTTCCAGGAAAATACCTGTTTCACTCTGAGACTCTGAAAATGAGTGAAAACGTCATCATGGGTCTCACCAAATCTACCATCAAAAATGTCATTAAAATGAGCAAGTTTCCATGGAATGTCTTTTGACAGAAATTGCATGATCAGAACTTCTGTGAACAGAGCCATTCATTCCTATTCCAGCCTGTGTATTTCATTTTTTAGAGTTTTTGTGGTTTGAAGTTTTCCAACTGATGAAGTTCCTCTGTGAAGGAGCATAAATCATGAATCTACAGAACAAAAAGAGGAGTGGAGAGACTGTGAAAATGGGTTGCTAAGAACAATAAGAAAAAAAATAATCGTGATTACAATCCAAATTGAAAACAAATGCAATGATATATTTTCCTCTTTCTTTAGCTGTATTCTTCTGGGTTACCTTTCCCTTTTCTTTCATGCATGTTGTCCGAGTTTTAGTTATAAAACATGCACAAGAGAAGTTAATTTTAGCTCTTGTGAGTTATGGTTGTGCCTTTCATTTTCCTGCAGATGTTCTGCACAGCAAGATAGGCTTGTTGGGTCTGTTGCATTCTGCCCACAGAGCATTACTAACATGCAGCTGTGCAGAGACATCTGGATGGCTTGGTTTGAAAGAATTTTGAATATGTGCGTGTGAATTTCTTTCTCTAGCTTTGTGGCCTGTGTGTTTCATTGGCCACTGTTTCTCTGACGTGAGCAGTGGAGGACTTTATCTTCTTTCTGTCTTCCCCCCAACCCCCTGCTGCGTATTTTTTTAATACTTCTGGCCTCTTCCAGTAAGGCTAGAGCACACATGAGCTTATTTCTGGGATGGAGGAGTAGGAGGAGAAATGGAAAGCTGCTTGTTTTCAGCTCAAGCCTTGGGTGCCTGCTGGCCATCACGTACAGGCTCATACAATTGATGGCGTGCTGAAACGATGCACTTGAAGTTAAATGCATCCAGCTTATTATAGAAATGTCATGCATCTTCCTTGCTTTTTACACTGCCACCTTCTTTAGATATCCCCTTCTATTCCACAGGCCTTCCCCAGCTTCCCCCATCTCAATTTCTCATTCATTATTCCAGATTTTCTAGGATTTTGAAGCTTCTAGGTTTTTTGCCTTTCCAGTCAGTTCAGTACTTTGGCTCTTATGGTACCTTTAATAGAAACTGCAGTAGGTTTGCATGCTTTAACTCTGTTACATGGAGTTGATTTGCATATTGCATCCAGAATTCTGGGGGCCAATATAACATTTTTGTCTGGTTTCTTAGAGTGCTTGCTGAACACTATCTTTTGTGAGTTTTTCTGCACTGATCACCTACTTTACTTAGCTAATGTTAGACAGAGCTATGTTTCTTCAGGATCTGACAGAAGATATGCTAGCAACATCTTTTTTTTTCTACTCTGGTGAAAAGCAATTTGATTTTTTTCTGATAAACTTGACTGGACATCAGAACAGGTTATGAATATTATCTTTTTCTGATCAGATTTGATCCAGCTGCTGTTGAGCTTGAATGAAGCTTTCCAGTTGATTAGGGACAACTGTGCTTTTTGTCCTGGGGGGGGGGCTTTTGGTGTGTGTGTTTGTTTTTTTGTTGTGCTTTCCACTGAATTCTAGTTTAATGCCAAATTATTGTATAGCTACTCATTTGCAGTTTTTTTGAGGTGGTTGCAGATAATGGGAATCCTGAGGTTAGATTTCTGATCATATTTTGATGTGGTATAGCATCTTCTGAATTTTTCGTCGTCTTTTTTCTCATCTGTCTTTTTCTCATCCAGGTCTTTAATATCTCGTAATTATGCAGCTTAGTTTTCTGCTGGCTTGTGTGCTGGTAGGGAGATCTGGTGACTGAAAGTTGGAAGCTTTTAAAGGTTTCCAATTTCAGCACCTTTGAAAGGTTTTGGTTTTAATTTTTGTTGTATGGGTGCAAAACCAGAAGTGTCTAAAGCCACCGGCTTCCTGTTTAATTGCATCCTGAGACCTACAATGGCTAATAGCCTAATCAGGTAGGCAGAAAAGAAGCTGTCTTTAACAAGGTTTACTGGTGCACTTACGTAGCAGAGCAGATGACAATATGCTTACTCTGCTTGTGGTTTTATTTGGCCAGATGTGAGCCAGATGTGAACAAGTATAGTTGTCTTAGTAATATGTTATACTAGTAAGCTTTTTCTCTCAACTAATGCCAGTTTTTGTCTAGACAGAGGCTGGACGTTAAGGGAACAGAGTATGTGCAGACTTACCTAGCTGCACTCAATGGCAAAAGCTTTCCTACTGATAGAGAGACCAATTTAGCTTTGTCAAGGTCAGGAAGGCTGTATGCGAAAGGTCATCTTGGGCTTCTCCATGGCTTTGCCTATTAACCATCAGTTTCCCCTCTTTTCTATCCATACAGGTGTTTTTAGCAGTAATTGCTCTTTCCTCTGGGTTTCCAGATTTGGGGATCATATCAAGGCCTGTAAGGGCGCTTTATTATTTATATTACTCCCCTCTGAGGATATATTCTCTTGCTCCATCTACTTCATGAGTTCCCAGCCATTGCTGTCCACTGCACAAGAGGACTGAAGAAGTTACGTGAATGGGACAACTTCCTACTTTGGTCTTCCTGTTGCTTCTTCTTTTTTTTTTGGTGTGCACTGAGCACAAAGGCTTTACAGTTAATGTCATCCTTGCAATGCATAGGAAGATACTATTCAATAATTTTGTATAGTTCAAACGTGAAAAATGCAGCGTCAAAAGCCAGTTTTGTCTTACCTTTAATGATCAACTGAAGTAATTGGAAAGAAAATATTTAATTCTGAAAATTCAGACCTGTCCTTGACAATTTGATGTTTGTTTCCCACTAATATCACCATTAATTTACCATGTTGGTACTCAGAGTTGCACTCATGAAGCAATAGTTCTAATGAGCTAGAAGCACCACAGAACAGAAAAACCTTGTTCATTTCCTTATGATTTGCAGCTTAGTTTCATCTAAAAGAGTTGTACTGAATTGGTGGCTACTTAGATTCTTGTCTAATGAGGGAAAGCATAGGCAAGATAGATACTTGTTTACTTCAAGGACCACGAAATTTAAGAAAACCAAGTGGGCTGCTATTTCTGTCAAGAAAATACTTCTCTTGCAATTATAATCATTTTTTCATACTAGCAAAATAAAGTGCTGTCAGTTTGTTCTTTATGAAATGCATTCTAAACTGCAGGAGAAATCTTGGAATAAATAAGCTGTTGCTGACCCTGTTTTCTTGAAGGTGAGGCTGATGCTCAATCACTAGCTTGGCTGACTCACAGAATGGTGGCAACCACATTTGTTGTGGAATCTTATTTAATCACTTTATCTTATGTGTTCATTTTGAGCACTTGTGTCTTAGTTTCCAACATATTTTATTTTTTTGTGAGCAGCCTGGTGAATATTAAGTTGCACAAGCAAGTATTAGGGTAGGTGCCTTTCTTCATTGTTTGCAACACAGCTGGGAAGCATGCTCTTTAGACTAAGGTCTTACCAGTCTCTGGGTAAGATGCTGAACTGGATTCTGGCCTTTGGGTTTGGGCTAAACTTGGTCTTTTGTAAGTGCTCTTAACTGCAGAAGGAATGTTTTGTAAGCTCTTATTGTGACAGCTCTAACTAGAGATAACTAAGAATTCTGTAGTTCCTGAAGCTGCTCTAGGTAATATCAAAACTGAAAGTATTTTTGGTTTTTTTTGTGTTTGTTTTCTTTTTTTGTTTGCTTGGGTTTTTTTGTTTGTTTGTGTTTTGGGGTTTTTTTTGGGGGGTCTTTGTTGTGGGTTTTTTTTTTTTTTTCCCTTGGGTTTCTAGCTTGGGTTTTTTGTTCCTTGGGTTTTGAGAACTGCAACCAAACCCAAAGGTCTGTGTTTTGGATCCAGAGATCTGAATTAGCACTCAGACCTCTTGAACTGGAAGGTTGATCTTGGCTCAAAATTGTGGTTCAGTACTTCTGTGATGATAGTGCTCTCTGACAGTTGGTTATCAGTTGCAGTGAAAGTATATGTACAAGGACAGGCCCTGGAGAGGCAGTTCTGTGTTGGTGAGGTTATTGTTTCACAAATATTTAGAGTAAGATGAGCTTTATCTGCTTAAAGCAATTTATTGTTGGCAGTCAATCTATGTAAATTATTTCCTTGAACACCTGTTGCAGGACAAAACACTGTTACCCACTCTGGACTCATGTGGCTTTTTAGGCAAAGACACTTTTAAAAGTCCCAGAATACTGTCTTTCTGTTTTACTAATAGAGCAGGGTTTAAATCCTGCTTGACCTGTGAAAATCTGAAGACAGTCTTACATGTGTTAGTAACATCCAGATTGGATTAGTGTAATTGCTCGTAGTTCTGCCAGCAACATCATTCAGAAATTACTGCTTCAAAACACAGTACCAAGAATGATCTCTGGCACTGCAGAAATAAGCAAGCTAAACAATACAGATGTCTCTCTTCAGAGGCTTCCAGCTCTAACAAAATTGGCTGGAACATCTGTTTTCTGTCTTAAACTCTTTAATGATTAGGTTACTAATTGTTTGACTGGGTGTCTGTATAAGCAGAGACCCAGGCATTTTTGAGGTAATGCTGGACTTCTGGCACTAAAAAGCAATACTGAATAGATAAAATACAATCAATTTATGTGAAGCACTTTTTAAATAATAACTTCTTTGCAGCAAATTTTCTATGAGGATTTTTCTTAAATTCATTTCTTGATGGTTGCAACTAGTATAGCTCCTCAGCTGATGGTATGTTGCAGGTTTTTGGATTGCTGCTTTAAAGAGCTGCAGTCCTACTTTGGGATACCTCCTTAGAGGTATTTGATGAACAGATTCAACAGTCATAGAGGGCACGGCTTGGTGTTCATTACTAAGACACATATGAAGTCTAAAAAGGGAATCTATTTCTGTTCTGTTCATTGCTTTGTAGTTTGGGAAAGAACAAAAGCAAATGCTTAACTTTAACCATATGCTTCACTAGAACATAAGAAAATGTTCAAACGTTTCCCTGTGTACTTTGTGGAATTAAGTTGCATTGAAGCTTTTATGCTCTTCCAAGCTAAATGGGTTTTCTGCATATTGTTTTGTGCAGCCCCCTCCTAATAGGAACTTGGTCCTGAGGAATGTTTTCTGGACTTTCTCACAGCCATCGTATCTTTGCAGGTGAAGACCGAGTCTAAAAAGTTTCTTTTCTATATGTAGAATGTGGAAAAATCACTCACCAAAGAGAATATAATAGCATGTGCTTCTGTTTTCTGTGTCAGTTCCACCCACACAAATTGACTTTCTGTCTGTTACTGTTTTTTCAAACAACTGATGTCAGTGGGTAGATCAAGAGTGAGCTTATGGAAAACCTGATTTAGTTTCAATAGTATCCTCTCTGGTTTTGTTATCAGTAAAATTCTGCCCCTGTGTCATACAATAAAATTGGTCAGTAGAAATTTTTAACCTTCCCAGATTTAAAGTCATGAGTGTTGTGATAATGATAATCAAGAATGATAACATGCCCTGTTTGCTTTTAGTCAAGAGGCAGCAGAGGTGCATGACATGGGGAGTTTCCAACAGGTTATTTTTTACTTCTCATTTGGGGTTTATCAGGCCACCTGTGTATGGTGGCAGTTACTAATGTAAGTAGGCTCTTATTTTTCTATTTCTGAATCATTATCACAGCAATGAAACTGAAGCAGAGTAAGGCTGCCTGTGTGTTGCTACTTTTAATATTGCTTCTGTAAGATTCATTTTTTGAAGATAGAGCTACCAAATACTCCTTCTTTGTACATCAGTCTTCTACTCTCCTATTTAATCTCATGCGTAGATTAGCATTTAAGTCTTTTCTGTAACTTTTCTGTGGGGGTCATGTAGGCATTTTTGTCAAATGTATTTTTAAAAATAATTCTGATTGTTCTAATAATGTGTAAGTGGTTTGCACAGAAAGAAAAGAAATAGATTGGAAATTTGAGTAGAGAAGACAAAAGGACATTTCATCAACAAGATATACTTTACCAATGCCCTTCTTTCAGCATCATCATGCTTTTAATTCAACATTCTAGATTGCAGCATGAAAAAGCTAAGGATGTCTGTAAGGTGTTTATCCTTAATTTGTACTTACAGAAAAAACTTTTTGAACTGATTGAAGTGTTTTGCCTTTAGGTGTGTTTAGAAATTTTTAATGAAGTATTCTATGATTGAAAGTGTGAATTAATCAAAATATTGATCAACCTCAGCAAAATTTCCTTGGTTTATTTTTTGTGAGAACTGGAGAGAGTGTAAGCCATCCCAAAGTGTCTTGGCATCTGGGAGAATCAAGTTTAGGAATACAGTAATTTCAGTGAAAGGACTAGACCCCTATCAGCTCCTCAGTAACTGAAATGGAGTAACAAGTATCTCTCTAAGTTACAGTAGTCATTACGTATATGTTTATGGTGTACAGCAGATCTGAGATAATGTGAATTTGCTTAACCCTAAGGTTGAAACTGTAGATATTTCTAATAAACTAATAGTTGGCTGTTTATGTGGTTTTGGGAAGATTGAGGACATAGACACAAGCAGGTTACTGAGCGTACACCAGCCACATTTGCTAATTGTAACACGTGCCCCAGGACTGAGGTGAGAATGAACAAATTCAGTTTATGCAAATGCTACTGGACCAAATTCTGCTTTCCACAAGAGTTTCCTCCAAAACAGTATTTCCAGAAGGAAACTCTGTGCTTGGCATCTAGTATTGTACCCAGTGCAGGTGCCTGTGTTGCATGGGTAGGTTGCTGATGTTAACGCAACAGTGAAAAGTGCAGTATGTGTCTCTGTTGTCAATGTGGGACACACTGGATGAACGAGATGCAAGAAAGCAAGACTTGAGACAGTCTTACAAGATCTCCTTTTATATGGGAACTTGCTGAAGCACAAAATTGAGATAAATTTCCCATGGTGGTACAACACCTTTCTGTTTCCCAGCACAGTGAAGTATTGTGAATAAGCTACCATAAAGGGTAGAAAAGAGTTTAGAAAAAAAACTGAGTGGCTGTGTATGGATGCAGCTTCCTTGCTCATTTTTAAGCTCTTTATTTTGTGGCTGATTTTCTTTAAACATGTGATACAAGTTGCCAGCCTATACTTAAAACTCTATTCCCCCAAATGATGTTAAAATGTTGCAATAATTCAGCAGGGAAATGTAGAGTACAATTTCTTTCCTTTTAAGGGTTGAGAGGTCCTTATCTAATGTTTTGAATAGTTTATCTGTTAGGTTCTTGCTACCTCAGACTGTGCCTTTTATTTCAAGTGAAATTGCAACAGATTTAATGAAGGGAACATTTTGAAACCAATTTTCTGTCTTCTTTTCCTAAAGGGATTAAACTGCTAATGTAAATGTTCACAATAGAGCAATACTCACACATATGATGAAATTTGAGATCCAATCATTCTCTGGCATTCACACACTTAGAAAGAGTTGATTAAAATTAGTGCACCCTTCATGTGCCCCTGCCTTTTCCCTCAATTTGTCACACAATCAAGAGAACCAAATAGAAATTCCATTGGATTTTAACTGACTTAACCCCTGCAGTAGACAGGTTATAATGAACCTTAATTTGGGGGATGTGGTGGGTGTTGTACTATAGACCTGCATCAAGGCACAGATTTGAATGACAGTATGTATTTTCATGGCATTGTGTTCTAGAAACATGTTAAAGGAAGCATTTCTGCAAGAAAAGGAGGAAAGGGGATGAGAATTTTCCCTTTGATTATGGGCTATAGAGACTAGATTTTCTTTCAATTGGAATTCTGAATTTATCAATGTAAAGAAAAGCCGTACCCCTGACTAGAGACAGACTACACATCTTTCTGGCGATGAAAAAACATTGTATTTTCAGAATTAAAATATTCTGACTTAAATATTTAATAAAGCACTGAATTTTGTTTTTCTGCTCCATCCCTGGCAGTGTTCAAGGCCAGGTTGGACAGGGCCTCCAGCAAGCAGGTCTAGTGGGAAGTGTCCCTGCCCGTGGAAGGGGGGTTGGAGCTAGACAATCTTAAAGTCCTTGCCAACCCTAACTATTCTGTGTTTCTATGTTTAAAAGAGAGTTCTTTCCCACACAAACCACATGGGTGTCTTGACTGTTAAGACAGACTGGTAAGGAAGCTTATTAGTCTTCAGTAGCCTATCATTTTTTTGAATTATTAAACATTTTAAGGGGTGTGATATCTAGCCAACTAACTAAGAAAAGTCTAGGGGTTTGAGATTTAAAACACAAAACTGACTCTGTCAAGCATTAATACTGACAAAAAATTTCACAATATAAACCAGAGATAGTATGGAAAGAAGTTGATGAGGAGTGGGTTGGTGGTTGCTACAGACCCTGAGGGTTGTTCAGAAAAATTATTTGTGAAATGTTTGTAGCAATAAGAAAAGCACCTAAAAGAAACCTTGGAGACTGATCATGAGGGATTTGCATCACTCCAATATTGATTAGAATAATAACCATGCAAAAACCAAGGAAGGCAGGCTTTTAGAGCTACTCTAGTGTAGTGCTACTTTCATAATACAATTTGTTGAATGGTCAATATAGCCAGAGGATGTTTTGGACCTAATCCTTGGAAATGAATCAAGTGCTTTATGATTTAATAAGGCTGGAAAATGGGTACTACTTGTATGTGAGTAAAACCTTCTAGTGCTATCATCCAATCTGAAATACTTGTTAAGACAGAGCACTAGATGAAGTAACACGAAAGTGACTTTGAGAGACTGTAAAATGCCCCAAGGTATTTTGATTAGAATTCATCAGTTTACAGCACAAGATTGGGACAGCAGTCAGAAGAATTGGAGCTGATGTTCATCCCAATTGTGCTAAGTGTGTGCGCAAAAGGACAGCAGATGCCACAGTGGGAAAAAAGGCTCAAGGCAGGATGTAAGCAACAAGTATGCAGGTTTCAACATACAGCTGACTGTATAAACAAATCTGTTTTAAAGATAATTGAGAGTAAATATGAGTACTGAACATGGAGAGCCATGCGGTACATTCTAACCTGAGGTCAAGGGTTTTCAAAATATACTGACAGTGGTGTGTAGGTATGTGGGAAACTGGTTCCCTCGGGAGCCTGGGACAGAGTTGAGAATGGAGAATAAAAAAAACCACCTGACACATATTTTATTTAAAAACAACAGCAAAAAACTCAGCAACCCCCCCTCCCCCAATAAAACTTGCTTATTTACTGGGGGTGTGTATGTGTGCGTGTGTATGGTGTGGTGTTGTTTTTAGAGAGAAAGAGAAGAAATGTGGCTCTGTCAAGGAGATGGGTGAATTAGCTAAAATTTGAAGGAACAAGCTAAAACAAGTAAATAGACCAAGCAGCAGGCGACATGCTCATCAAAAAGTTAGATTATATTCAGAGCTGGGGAGAGGAGAGAAGAAATCTCTCAATATTAAAGGAAGAAAAGGCAACAGATGAAGTTGAACACTTTAAACAGTTGAAGACTTTATCTGAGTTGGTTTAGGAAGCTTGTTTTCTAAAATTAGAGAAGCAACAAGAACCACAGAATTTAAATATCACACTGAAACAGATTTTCATCCCAAATGAGGGGCAGGGGGTATTACAGCACTTTTTGAGGAAAGAATTAAATAATTTCTCTTGGAAAGTTCCTGAACCTTTGTCCATATTGGCTAAAGAATCTGTGTATTCCTCTGTGTTTGTAGGAATAAAGCTTTGTCCAGTCTTTCTGCTTTTCTCTCATATGATTGAGGAAAGACTACAGTGCATGAAGCTGCTTATTCTTACACGTGCAGGCTCATGGCCCAAGCAGCCTGATCCTTGTCTGAGAGCATTTATAATCGTAGAATTGTGTGACCACTGGAGATCACCTTGTTTAGCATATGCTATGTAATAAGTGAAAGAAATACCATGCTCTGCAGTGAGAAGAATGAAGGACCACCCCGTAATGCAGTGTCACGGGTAGTCTGAAATTGAGTTTAGCTGTACCTGTCTTGTGTTTAGACTTCAATAAACCAGAAGTTTCATGGATGCTATGGCTTAGTCTAAGAAAATTAGTCTGATTGTAGCATCTTTGAAGAAATGATATTTTCTTTCTAATGCCTATCAAGCTTGCCTGACTCTTCTAGCATGATTACACGGGCAGGATTTCTTGTCAGATGAAATCCTGCTTACATTAGCTGTCAATAGAGTAAAACAACTGAGAGCAGTTGTTTCATATGCTCAGTACCAAACGGTGTTTTGATAGCAATGGGAGAAAACTGATTGGTTACACAAATAATAGTCTCCCTAATGGCACCCATTACCTACACACACTTCTATACTCGGCAGACATTGGTGCAGAGAGGAAAAAGGGCCCCAACAACCCACTTGGAAATTTCAAACTTAAAATGCTTTTGTTTCAGTGGGAAGATAATGCTCCCAGAACTCACCCTGTAGCTTCTGAAATTCTTAAAAGTTTTTCCATTTCAGTGTCCCTTGGAAATTCTTCAATTTGTTTGCACTAACGCTTTACTTTTTGTGTACACATTAAAGAAGCAGTATCTTTTATTTCTTGAACATAAAATTCTAGTTATATAAAGTATATTTTCCCATCAGATCTCATGGCTGCTACCTGATTTTTATCTCAGGCTAGTGGAAAAATGTGGTTTCTTGGGTAATGGAGCAAACGAAGGAGTATGTACTGTAGAGTGCACTCATACTTTAGTGCCCAGGAATAGTACTTGGTGGGCCAGCTACAGAAATCTCCCTGAGGGCATCAGCCTAGTTTATGACTGTAGTTAAAAATAAAATAAAAGGCAAACTGGATACATCAATTTGTGGAAGCTCAGAATATGGCTAAAATGTGATCACGTCTGTACCAAGTACAATTTCTCTGTTTTCTCATGTCTTCAGATTAGGTCATGTTTTATTGTGAAAAGATGCAATGCTTTTTGAGAGAGGATGTCAAAGTAGTAATCAGCATGATACCTTCTCTTGGCTGTCTTTTGAAGGTAGACTGCACTACATATGGTTGGTTGTTTCTGTTTATTTGTTTGGGGTTTTTGTTGTTTTGGAGTTTTGTTTGTTTTTTGTTTTTAATTGCAGAACATTTGCTGTAGTTTGCTGTTTAAATGACAGCTAACCCAGGTATCTAATTCTTACTTGTTTTAATAAGATAACCACCATTTTTTTAAGCACTATTTCCTATGCAGGTGTGTTCACCGGGAATGGAAGCTGTGTTTGATATTACTCAGGAAGGTCATTATTTACAGTTGCAAAAAAACCGAGCAGTACTGATCAGTTAATCAAAAAGATGCTGCAATGACCTCAGGAAACTGAAGAGTGTCAAGACCTTGTGCATATCTTAATAATGGAATGTTAAAGAAAAGCTCTGGTCCTGCAAACAGCAGTATTTTGACAGCATTCTATACTTACGCCAAGCCCTGTCAGTTTCAACTGTGTGAGTGCAACAGTCCAGCAATGTGCTTATAGAGGCAGGGTGCTTAAAAGCAGAGAATAATAGATATGTCAGGCTGGAAAGGATTTTGAGAAGTAGCTTAGTCCTGTGCTCTGCAATGACACAGTATGGATCTCCTCTGCAGCTGTTAAAAACCTTCAGGCACATGTAGAGTCAGTATAGGAGATGATGTGACCCCTCTTGGCAGCCTTACCATAGTGTGTCACCAGCTTTAGTGACAGAAAGTTTTTCCTGTACCTCAGACTGAATCTTTTAGATGCAATTAATCTGTTTTTTCTTTTTTACCCTAGGAAACACATGAAGATAATTGAATAACTGACACTATTCTAATCTTGTTCTATTTTATTTATTTTTTTATTTATTTGTTCCTGGAAGGCTTGAGACAAAGTTTGAGTTTGCTTAAAGGGCCCAGATGAAATATGTCAGAGAAAGGCAGGGAAAGAAACTTAGTGACTGGAATTATTTTTCATTCCATAGCTGAAAATACATGCTTTGTCTTGGTATTTTTAATACTAGCTGTCCATTTCCTTAATGGACCAAAGTAAAGTGGTCAGCTTGCACACAATTTTGTAATTATATATGGGAATATTATGTTGACAAACAAGAACATATTGCTCCACTAACATTTTTAAGTACCATCTATTCTTGACAATGAAACATTTATAAAACAGGCTGCATTTCAAGAGCATTTAATTTTTGCATGACTAATTGCATGTTATATGTTACAATGGCAATTTGTTTCTCTTGGAAGATGCTGCCCCCATATATTGATTTGTCTAGAGACAGTTAAGGAAAGGAGATCATCTGAGACACAGTTTTATTCCAAAGATCATCGGTGGCATGGTGATAAGAATGTAAGTAATTGCAAGACATTAAAAAAAAAAAAAAGGCAGTGGGGGCAAACAAACCCTGTTTTGTCAAAAGACAATCTGATAAACATTTCCAACTCTGGCTTTTGCCAGGGCAGCTCTTTACAGACAAACATGTTTGCCAATAAAACCACTTGATTCTTTTGGTGGTCTTATCAGTAATACTTTCTAAAACACTGTTTCCCAGCAACTAGGGAACAACATTCTATGAGAAAGACCATCTGTAGTTGCCTTATTCATATACTATCTCCCCACGTATCTGCCAAGGAGACGATACATACATTGAGTTTTGGCTTGTCCCAGCTTTTCCTCTGTAAGCTATCTTGGTCTTCATAGTATAAACTAATTATGCCCAAACTTCCCTAACTGCCAATTATTCCCTTAAATGAGATTCATGGGTATCAAGAGCCACATAATTTTCTTACCGTTGAATGCCTGGAAAACATTAAAACTGAACTCATGATGAATAGTATAGAATCAAAAATATATTTCTGGAGTTTCCAGGGGAAGAATCTAGCCCACAAAAATTAATTAGCTCGTCAGAATTTCAAGTCTGTTTTTCTCAATAGTAATTGGCCACATGAAGCCTCACAAATATCTTGATAATATAGTCTTAGAGAAGGGTAATAGCTGTTTAATAACAGCACACACTCCTTTCTAAATGATTCCTCTATTTCTTCTCAATTTTCCTCCTCTTTTGTTAGGTTCTGACCTTTGCATTTGGTGTATTTTTCCCTGTTGAAGCATGAAAACCTTTTTTTTTTTTTTTTTTTTTTGTAATTTACAGCAGTAATGTGTGATTGCCTGGATGACTGGATGTGCTGCTTTGTTATCCCAGACATCACTAATGCACTCACAAGCATGTATGAGAATATAGAAGCCAAGAAGTAATATTTTTATGCAAATTAAGGGAACCTAAAAATCTGACTAAAAGTTTCATTCCTGTAAAAATGTTCTATAGGTTAGTGTCAGTTTTATTGTCTGTTTCATCACAATTGAAAAAGGATTTACACATCTAATTTCTCAAGAACTCCAGCTGACAAAGCCAAGTCTGGTATATTTTTCTCAGTTGAGCACAGCCGGGATAGTTTCTAAGTAAGTGATCTACTAAAGTAGCACAAATTGTGTCAAGATTCTTATGTAGCAGAAAGTGTGGAATATCCCGTTTGAGACTGTGTTTTAAAAAAGATGTGTCAAAACATGATATGAGAAGAGCTCATGGGAATCAACAAAAAAGAGTAAGAAAACATGGCTGATGAAGGAAGGCTGAATAATTTTCTTTCATTTCTCTAAGTGTGAAACTGAGATGAACTTTAACATAGAATCATAGAATGGTTTGTGTTGGAAAGCACCTTAAGATTTTACTGTAAGGGTGGTGAGGCTCTGGAATGGGTTGCCCAGGGAAGTTGTGAATGCTCCATCGCTGGCGGTATTCAAGGCCAGGTTGGACAGAGCCTTGGGTGGCATGGTTTAGTGGGAGGTATCCCTGCCCATGGCAAGTGGGTTGGAACTTGATGATCTTAAGGTCCTTTCCAACACAAACCATTCTATGATTCTGTGATCATCTAGTTCCGACCCCCCTGCCACGGACAGGACAGCCTCACATTAGACCATGTCACCCAAGGCTCTGTCTAACCTGGCCTTGAACACTGCCAGGAAGGGACCATTTACCACTTCTTTGGGCAACCTGTTCCAGTGCCTCACCACCTTCACAGTAAAGAACTTCTTCCTTATATCTAACCCGAACTTCCCCTGTTTAAGTTTAAACCTGTTACCCCTTGTCCTATCACTACAGCCCCTGATGAAGAGTCCCTCTCCAGTTTCTGCGTTTGGGCTGAAAAATGCCCTTTAACTCTTCAGTATTTTGTTCTGAAACTTCATTTTGAACTCCTACCTGGATGTCACAGCTGGGATAAAGCCACTGTGCTGATCATTGTACCTGTATAGCGAAACACATGTCCCAGAGGTGATTGCAAAGAGCTAAGTAAGAAATTGAGGGCAGACAGTAAAACTATGAGTGATATATATATCAAGTCAATGAGAGAAGGAAGTTAAATTTGGGTTTCCTCATTTTGGTCTTTTGGAGATCATAGCAATTTTCAAACCAAATGTTACTAACGGCACACAAATGCGTGTACTGCATGTTGGGGGATTGAGAATGCTGTCATCTTGGGTGTGTTTTCAGTATGAAGAGAACACCACAGGACAGAGCGCCTGCTCTTCGTAGAACTGGTATAAGTCATAAGTGAGCTTAATCTGTTTCAAGAACAGACTGTAAATAATTTTCTTTCTGATGTTACCTTGACAGTGCGCAGTGTCGATTTATAATTTTAGCTTGCGGTTTAGTTTTTATAAACTATAAGCCAATGTGAAAGTCACAAACTGTGTGTTGATTGGATTAATGCACCAAAATGTGAACTCTTAATCTTAGTCATTGGTAGAAATGTTAAATGTGAAAGAGAAATGAGGTGATGCTTTAAAAATGAGTGTGTCGGAAGAGGCTGAATAAAGCAGCCATTTAAAGAGCTTTCCCTGAGCATTAGGGAATATAGTGATTCTTTTTTGAGCCAATAGTAAGAAGGAACGAAAGAGATGCCTGGAGCCATATTATAGTTATCCAGCCTTGTGAGGATTTGCATTTATTTTGTGAGCAGACGATGGGTCTTTTCTATTGAGTTCTAACAGAAATCTCTGAAGAGAGTAACTGTTAAATATTTTAGGATGATTGTCGGAATTTAGAGCTTTGTTTTCAGTGTTACTATGTGCTGTTCTGTTGAAAATGAATCGTTTTATTACTTGAACTCTGAGTTATGTGTCTTGCTCTTGAAATCAGGACTTTTTACCATGTTGGCTTTTAACTTTTGAAAAGAACAATCTAAACCTCACAGGCTTGATTGTTTGATTCTCTTCCGAGTAACAAGTTATGTAGAAGCTCAGTCTCTTATGAAATAGAGATTAATTCTGGGAAAACAAAGTGCACTGTGTTTTGCGGAATGGGGAGGGAGGACGGAAGAATTGTGTGCTCTTCAGTGACCTCCAGTACATCAAATTCAAATGTTTCCAACACTGTTTATAAATCTATATTGGCATATGTTTAGAGAGAAAGAAGCATGTAGGAATTGGTGTACTGGATTAGATTAATTGCCCATTTAGTCCAATATCCTGTTTTCAATATCGGGCAGTACCAGATGGATTGAAAATACATGAGAAATCTCCCAATGCAATGTGCCTAGCTTCTGTCAGTTAATAGGTTAAGCCTTGGAACATGAAGCTTTGAATATATTATCAGTCTTAAAAAAAAGAATAAAAATCATGCTTAATGTGAGTGTTTTCTCCAGACTCTTGTCTCAAAGAGGGAAGCAGACTGCAGTAATAGATTTATTCCCTTCAGACCAGGAGGCTGTTTTTTTGCTGAGACAGAGTGGCTCCCAGCTCCCCTGTGGGAAGGCAGACTTCTCCCTCATTCTCAGTGGACCATCACAGCGATGTGAAGAGCTGCTGCTGATTGTCTCAATTCTATAGTTGGTATTTAGATGAAGTCCCATAAAGGATGCCGCATAAAAATCCAAGGCAGACAGGATACGTTGTTTTGTTGTGTGTATAACTGCATTGTCTGAAACCTGGAATTTTGAGTAATTTATTTGATGAATAACAATTCTGGAGTTTACGAGCAAAGGCAATACGAAGCTCCTAAAATGTGTAGGTGTCATATTTAATTGTCTATTGAACAGAGAAAGACAGCTGAATCTCCACCTGCATGGTGTTGAGAAAATGATCACAGATATTGAGGGCTGAAGAGCCTTGAACAGGTGGCCTGACAGGTTTTTTGGTACATCTACATAGGACATATGTATGCTTGCTTGTATGAAGGTGAGACTTGCTTCTTACCTTCTCCAGTTGAACTGGATATATTAGCTACACATCATGTCCACCCTTGGTGTGCAAAGTTCACTTCCACACTTGCTTTATAGCAGATTTGACACACTGACTGTACTGTGATATTTTCAAGGCCAGTATAACTACAGTGAGCTTTTAAGGGACACTTGAGAATTGTTCAGTTGAGGCAAAATGTAAACTGAAAGTCTTATAGAAAAAGATTTTCTTATTATTCAGAATCTGTGGGAGGAAAAAGGAATTTTAATTTACTTTTTGTTTTTTCAAGGTCTCCTAGAGCTTCACTTAAATTCACATATAGCATAATACACTGGATTTTTCATGGTAATAATATTTATAGTTCAAATCATTAACATTCTTAGAGCAGGCAGAGTACCTAATTAAGGCTGAGCAGTGTTGTCTTTGGGGCCAAACTGAACCAGAAATTTCAGCAGGGCACAGTTGCACCAGGGCAGGAGCAAAAGGGCAGGATTTCGCTGCTCCTGTAGTTTGAAGGGCAATTCCCTGCTACGTCCTCAGATAATTTTTTAGTCCATTCATGGTCAGCACTAAGGCCAATTCAGATGTGGTCTGCAGGAAGAACTTCTTCACTCTTCATGAGTACTCCTGAGAGGAACACCCCATTTTTCATGCCTTCTGCTTTACTTCTGGTTATCTTTACCATACTGTAGAAGGAAGCCCTGAGTGCTATTGTCAGTAAGATTAATTATGGAAAACTTTGCATGAGTAGACATGGGAAGAGCTGTTTCATACTGTCCTGGGTTCAGCAGTAGCAGTCATTTTTCTCCTTCTTAGTAGCTGGTGCAGTGCTGTGTTTTTGACTTTCAGCCTGGGAACAGTGCTGATAACACCGATGTTTTCGGTTGCTGCTCAGTAATGTTTAGTCTGAACAAGGACTTTCTAAGTCTCATGCTCTGCCAGGGAGGAGGGGAAACTGGGAGGAAGCAAAGACAGGACACCTGACCCAAACTCACCAAAGAGGTTAACACAGCAAGTCATGCCCGGTATATAAACTGGGGGCAGTTACCTGGGAGGGATAGGTCACTGCTTGGGTCAGGCTGGGTATTGGTCGGCGGGTGGTAAGCAGTTGTATTCTCTTCCTTTGTTATTTCCCTTATCATTATTATTATTGATGGTAGCAGTAGTGATTTGTGTTATACCTTAGTTACTGGACTGTTCTTATTTCAACCCGTAGGAGTTACATTCCTTCGATTCTCCTCCCATATCCCTCCAGGAGCGGTGGGAGGAAGGGGGAGGAGTGAGTGAGCGGTTGCGCGGTTCTGGGTTGCCGGCTGGGCTTAAACCATGACAGTTCTTTTTGGTGCCCAATGTGGGGCACAAAGGGTTGAGATAACGACAGATCTGACCAGAATGTGTATAATCATATACACGACACGTCACATACAGAGGTGCTAAATAAGTGGCAGTAACTAAAAAATGCAAGAGTATATATCATCCAAATGAAAAACAGTAGTTACAAGCTAGTTATAGAAGAGAAATAATCAGTGTGTTAAATTTATGTTAATAATCTGCTATTGTAATACTAACAAAGGCAACACAAAAGCACAAAGGATTTGAAAAATGAAAAAAAAGGCAGATGAGTTAGGGTTCAAACAGATTAAAAGAATTAAATTGCTCCATGGGATTAACTGTATGTGTTCCAGAATGCATATGTGTTATAGTGAGATTCAATTGAATGACAGCATTTATTTATTTCATAGACCAGCCAGAACATGCTTACAGTGTGGTGGTAGAAAGCTCTTTTGGATGGACCCAGACTACAAGCAACTGCAAATTAATGCTAAAAAGTTGGAGGATTCTTACTACAGGGTCAAAGATAGTGATCCCCATATTCAAGCTTTCCTGAGACACACCATCAGGAAAGACTTCTCCCTTTTTCTTTTTGGCAAGTGTTAACAACTTTGAAACGCAGCAGAGGAAAAGCCTTCTAGCTACAGAAGTCACTTGCTCTTGTTGCAGGAACTGTTGCTTAGAAATTGTTGCGTATAATACACAAGAGCTCTTTCTCCCCCATGTACTCAGGAGAATAACAGTGACATCACAAAATGTCCCACAGAGTATGTTTTGCCCTTCACAGTGCGTCAGGACAACAGCGTGCCTACAGACAGACCACTGGGCAACTGTAGCAGAAACTGTATGTGCCGAAGTGGTTGTACTACAGGGAACTGTTGAGACAGGTAAACTGAGCTGGCCTGTCTACCTTGTCTTTTTTCATCTTCAGAGCCTGGCATCAAATCTCTGCTGTTCAGCCTTCTTAAGATCACATCTTATCCTGGCAACTAGTGTGACTTGGCCTGTGACTCAAGCAAAAGAAGTTTCTGCTAGTGCATTTAGGGTAAATGTCTTACAGCTGGAGAAGCATCACTATAATATTTTTTTTAAAAGAAATAGCTAAAAAGCAGAGGCTATAATATGATTGCAATGCACCGTTTTAAGATACAGAGACACTTGCTAAATAGAATAACCCAAGTTTGTAAAAACATTACTAGTTCTCTGATGATTGCTGATGTATTAAGAGAGATTCACTACTTAGATCTGATGGGGGACAAAGCCTTTGTTTTACAATGCTTGCACGATTGTCTGTGGCTGTTCCAGGCATGGAAGTATTGTCAGATTGTTAGTTTAGCTGGTTGGTACATAGCACTGTAAGAAAAAATGAACAACAGCTGAAGGCAAAAAAATCACCCTACCTTTTTAATCTTGCTTTGTGATAAAACTCAGTCTGAAAGGGAGTGTTCTTGTGGCTTTGCTTACTAAAGTCTGTGAGACGATATTTATCTGCCTGGTCATGTAGTACATACTATACTCTTTGGAAGATTTGCCAAGAAAGACTTATGGTAATATATTGATGGCATGGTACACGCATATGGAGCAATACCTCTGGAGCATCATCCAGAATGATAGGTTGTTTCTCAGGTGTTAGCTGAGCAGTTTAAATAGTTGCTTTCATATGTTGTTATTCTGAAACCAAATATAGGCTTAGTTATTAATTTTAGTATTCCCCAGCTGCGGATTTGACTTCTCTGCTGTATCACCCATTGTTAATGGAACCTACTTTGTACTGGGGTAACTGAGTCATGACTAAGAAATATGTACAGGTGTCACAAACCTTGAATTAAACCTAATCTTACAAAACACTCAAGACTATTCCAAATGTCATTTTGAAATACATGAGCTGGAGAGCAGAGACATTAAGCCAGATTAGATAGTGATGTCCAGATAAATTTAAGTGATCTGTAGTAGTTAAAAATGAAATGTGCTCCCTGAAACTTCTGAAAAGGTATTCCTGTGTTCTCACGTTCTGTAACCATAGATTGAAAAATGAATCCAACAAAGTTATTAAAATTGAGGGTTGGCAAGGCTTTTTTTTTCCTGTCTGTAAGGAATTACATGTTAACTGATTGAACTCCTCTTGTCTGTTCATGAACAAGTGCCACAGGAGCCATAATTATTCAAGAATGATTTGACAGTATGTCTGTGTAAAACTGTTGCATCTTTTTTTTCTGGAGTGTACTGCATTATTCCTTCTTTGAGTAGCAAAAAATGCATTCTTTTGATTAGGCAGATCAAATGTCTGCTGAGACCATATGAACATAATGCTAACTGCAGGCAGGATTTATCTTGGGAGCTAAAATGATGAACCACCCCTACTACTACTAATTGGCATAGTCTACCCGCTGTGGACTATACAGAATGATATTCACCACGTGGCTCTGTAGTCCTTGCCCTTCAGACTGGGGCTGTTTTCAGCCTTTTGTACAACAGGCTCTTGAGGCAAATGTGTGCATTTATAATTCTCGTTCTGTGACTGCTCTGTAATAACCTGTGCTTTGGAGAATAGTCTTGCCAGTGAAGATTGTAGAGGCAGAACAGTTTAAGAAAGTAGACAAAGAATGGTTCTGAGAATGTTCAAAACAAAATTAACTGACCCCTCTCCCCCCTCATAAATCTCATCAGGAATGATTGGAGTTTGAAAGGCAGTGTAGAATATACATAGCAAAAACATCTCCAAGAACTGGGATTTTTTTTATCATCAGTCTGCTGCTTGAGCATCAGCATATCTAGTGGCGGGAGTTGCCTTCCTATCAATCACCACAGCTTTCTTGCAGTGGGGATAGTATGTGTCACTGTAGCTACAGGAAATTATTTCTATCAGAACAAAAATAATGGTTTACAGTGCATCAGCTTGGTTTCAGGATCACACAATTTACATGAGCTTTCATGGCAAGTACAAAATCAACCACAGGTGCTGCTGCACTGATGGAAGCTGAGGCCAGACTGGAATATTTTTAGTGTGAAAAAAATTCTGTTAAAGTGTTTCCCTGATTTCTACAGTTTCTTTTCAGCTTAAAGCTGGCATTATTCACGTGCATTTTTATAACTGGCTCTTTTGGTTAATAAAAAAGGTGTCTCAGATCCTCCTGTAAAGATTTAATTTTTGGCTAACTGCAAGAGCAATTAGAGCCCGTAGTAAGTTAGGTCTCAGGCTGCCCCAGCACCTCTTTCACCATACATAGAGATGCAATGGAATTAGATGCATATACAACTGTGAATTGACTTTTTATTTCTGTCTCTTTCAGGAAAAGCTATGTATGATTGAGAAATTTCCAGTGAGAGTCTATAACAGGCTAATGCTTGTTTCTGACTGAAAGTTATTACAAATTAACCTAACCATGAAAGGAGATGGCAGCGAATGTCAAGGTTGTTTTATGAAAATCTCTTCAAAATTGTCTGTATATTCCAGGCTTACATATGTTCAAAAGCACAGGATCATCAAGACAGAATTGGTAGTTGAGCACCACAGGCTTTAAAACTCAGCTGGTTTTGAGCAGGGATCTAAAGTCACAGGAAACTGCACTTTTGGTGCTTCTTTCTGAAAATGGTGCAGAGAAAATGAGCTCAAATAGTGCACAAGCAAAGATTTTGTGGTAGTTGCTTTAGGAGAGAAGATTTAAAAACCCGGTATATTTATGTCTGATTGCGGGTTTGATAAAGGTGAAGCATAAGCTTGTGTATGGAGACTTGAGTGTTATCAGAAGGAAAAGGAACCCTTCATGGCAGCACAGGGAAGTTTCCTGTAACTTGGAGTAGTGGAAGAAAAAGGAAAACTGGAGCAACTAGCAAGAGGCTTCATAGTGAGAGAGATCAGAAACTGCCCCACAGTGTTTCAGGAGAAATACCAGTATCCTCATCCTTGGAGATATTTAAAACCCAGAAGCTGTTGGAATCCAAGGTGGAGAAGGTTATTGCTCTGACACAGAGTAAAGAGCTGAATGAATTCCTTTTATTTATCCTGCTTGGAAAAAAAGCTGAATTTCTGCATCCCAAGATGATGGCACAAAGCCAGGAGACTTAAGAAAACAGTCAGTGAATAAGTTTGATTGGCACTTCTGTGAGATTTGCTCAGCATGAAAACTAATGATATCACATTTTAGAGATGTTTTAGAAAGGAGCTGTTCCTATAGAAAAGCTTTTGAGATAAATACATGGATCTGTTATTTTTGAAGAATGTTTCCAGGACTGACAACTTGAACATGTGTTGTGGTTCTGACTGCTGGCAATTTTATCTATTGTTGGAATACCACAGTGCTGGACCTAAGGCCACAGCAAAATCTGTCTCAGTCATAGCACTGTCACTTATTATAAACCTCAGCAACAGATGAGATTCAAATATGATTTCAGTGAACTTGGAGCTATGATTTCCAGCAAAATTATTTGAAGGCTGTTTGCAGTTCACTGAGAGTAGAACTGGAGCACAAAATCTCATACTTGGAAACCTTATTAGAGAACCAGTTTTGTAATTCATGGTGAGAAATGCATTTGTTCGAAAAGCGAGGAACTATTTTTAGCACCTGCACAAAATTCAAAAGGAAAAGAGATTGATACAGCATGTGCAATTAAACAATCAAATCTAGTGCTTAATTAAATTGTTCAGTTATAACATGCCACGCTTCCTAAAATCTCAGAAATAATTATTGATCATCAAATACTCTGCCACTTCTAGGTTTGTCATCAGATGAGACTGGTGAATTATTCATGGATTTCAATTTAATACAGTAAAGGCTCTTTCTGCTGATCAGCATCTATGTCAAATGTCTAAATGTAAGTTGCTTTATTTCTTGTTGTCTCAGTACAAGCCCTGGCTTGCTCACACTGCATGCTTGTCACTCCAGAGTAGGACAAGTACTGCAGTCTTTTCCCAAACAAAGTTGACAATAGCTTCTCTGGAAGGTGGTGAATGAGAAAAGATGGTTTAGGGTGTAAAAATTGTGGAATAAGGTGTTTTTTTACTTTAATAAGCTAAATGGGAGAAGGGGAAAATCCTGCACAATCAAGTTTCCTTGGAAGAAAAAAGACAACCACAACTGCTTTAATTTACCATAGTATTTGCATATTTTGCATTATAGTTGTGCAAATGGGAGAGATTTAATCCTGCCTGTAAACATATCTTCATAAATGCATTATAAAGCCTTCCAGAAATAATAAAATCACATGAAAACATACAGCCCTTGGTGGGCATACCAAATTCATTACTTCTACTCCATTCAGTAAATATTTATATTCAGCACATATGTGCATTTCTTGGTAAAAGCATTTTAGCAAACTTTACATTTAAAGAGACCTTTTTTCTTCCTTCTGTCAATTGGAACTTTCATGTCTAAGTTGTGTACTGGACACGTGGGTGTGTTTGTGTAACTGTATGAGTGAAGAATGAACCACCAGTCACAGCAAAGAGCAGGTTATTGGGTCAAAACCTAACTTTATCAACTATTTTCAAATTTACTTGGACGAGTTTTTTCTCGATGCTTGGAATCAGTGTCAAGGTGGGACCTGTTTGCATGCAAGGAAAACAATGATTTCTGTGGTGATGTAACGCACAGTTTATTTTAGCTCTGTGATATTAGTCCTTGTGTTATAAGTGGCAAACCACCAGGCAGAAACAGAGAAAAGGGCCTTTATCTTTTATTTCTTTTTTCTTTTTTTTTTAACCTTCCACTGTTTTCTCTAGTGCTGCAATACCGCTATGAGTGATGCAACTCGTATTAAACTAAACTTCAGGGATAATATTCTTGTTAAGCAAGCCCTTTGATTTCTGGAAAGACAGGTGAGGGTTTTGGCACATCCATTCAGCCTGCAGATACATGGATGTTGAATTTGTGAAATTCCATCCACCTAGGGACTGTAGTTATCTCTTCATTAGAATCTCTCTCTTCTTCCTGTGAGGTTTGAATGGGTTCAGACATAGGTGGGATACATGAAACAACCTAAAACTGAAGTGAAAGAGGGCTGTCAAGAAAACATGAAAGATGTTGTTATCTTCCCTGACTCCTCTGGGTCTGTACGGGCTACTACAGAACTGAACTCAGAAGATGAAATGTAGGCATGAGGCGTACATCTAGGGCTTCAAACCACAGAATTAGGTTCTGGGTTGAGTGACAGGTTATTGCTTTATTTCTGTCAGGAAGATTCACGAGTAGGTATCTTTTTCCTTCTGTTGTATAGTCAGTTTTCATAATTGCTCCCCACTGGCTTCTTCAGCTAGTTGCCTGTCTATTGTGTACCCAGCTGGTGTACCTGTTGTCAGTCAAAAGGTAGAAGAGATCTGTGAGGGATCAGGTCAGAAACTCCACAACTGACAAACTCCTTATTTTTCTTCAAATCTGTGAATGACAATATTGCCCTTTGCACAAAGGAGCTGATATCCTGATACTGCTGTCACAGACCTCCTGCAGCTGCTAGGATGTAGTACAGATGGCTTTCTTCACTGTAATCTCAGCAGAAATTTCACTTGTTTCGTCTACTATGCACACACTTTCCAGATATACCACATTTATTAGGTCTGAGGGGATGGGAAGCTCACAACACTGTTGTGTGATGAAGCCAGAGCAGAAGGTAACAAAGCCGACAATTGGTGCTACACCATTTATGTGGAGAGTAAAATATAGCTTTGGGAGATCACTTGCCTGTCACTATATCCTGGCATTTCTGCAGTACACTGACAAAGCAAGGTTTCTATGGATTTATCCTTCCTGCTATTCTAACCCCCAAATGTTATCAAGTTGTTGTGCAATTTTACATTTGGAGTAGTGTGTGATAGAGCTTAACTATTCTCAAAATAGAAAAAAATGTATTTTTATTTTTTTTAAAAAAACACATCCAGATACTTTTTGCTTTGGTTGAAAACCCTTGTTTTCTTTCTACAAATGGGATGTGTGTTCATCATGAGAGATTGTGTCTAGGCCAAGTTACAGCATTTGACTTTGGAGTATCATTGCAAAACAGACAGCCACTTACATGTCTCCCTGTAAACAAGTAGGCAGAAAAGCAAGATTTTTCTAAGAAGAATATCATCACAAAGGAGAAATGGCTTAGACACTGCAGTAATCCAGGGTGGTTTGTCTGCTCTTCCTGTGGAGAACTTTATAGCTTGTTTACTATGCTGAAATCTGTCTCTCACTTTACCAACTGCTTCCCAAGATGTTGACTTTGTCTAACCATCTACCCTTCATTCTTCACTGTTTTATTTCTTTTCCTGCCAGGATTCCAGAGTTGTTTGCATGTTTGCAATATGCCTCCTTTGTAACTCTTTTTCAGCAGTTTTCTATTTCTGTCTTCTAGGCTAAATGGCCATTGCCAAAGACAAGGCCAAATTTTGCCTCGCCTCCATAAACGTTGAGACACTAATTACAGACAGATATCGGTTCATTGGAGAGTGATGGTGTCGATATTCAAGAAATATTTGAGGCCCAATAATTGACAGAGTTGGTGGATCAACAGCAACGATGGCTACCTTGACTAGTGGATTAATGAGATAAATGTGTAAATATCCTGTATCTAAACCCAAAAATCGCATCCGCTAGGCTGGCAACAAACCTCTGACAAGATCAGCAATGGCTTTTGCTGTCTCTCTGTACTTGTTTAGCAATTGTTTGTGGTGAAGTTGGCCTGGATGTTCTAGAGAAAGAGGGCTATTCTAATCTTAAATGTATGGCTAGTGAATGCGTCCATGTGAAAACAGACTTTGAACAGATATGTGAAGTTTCTAAACCCCTCTGTCCTGAGTTTGTTAAAGCTGTAGGGAGAATGAAGCTGTGAAAGGGACCCCAGATTATTTTATGAACTGCAGTCTTATGTTCACTATAATACTCAGGAAAACTAACAACCCCCTCTTAAATTCATTCTTTTATGCCAAGGTGAACTTTAAGTTCTTGTGAATATTAAACACCATATTGATTTAATTTTATAAATTATTGTTTGCACAATGATCATAGTGAATTTCACTAATCTGTTTAAGACTGTATTCAGATTGATTTCTCAGTGTTGTTGGCTCATCTTTACCTACAAACCTGGTGTGCAGCTGTGACTGATGTACTAGTTGGAGCTGTCTGGAAATGCAGGCATGCTTCAGTGTGATAAATGTTGTACTCTTTATTAAGGAATGAAGACTGGCTGATGACTACAGAAGACATAGATAACACACTTAAAAGGTACAAAATTCTTGTGGACCTATGTGAAAAGTATATATCCTGTCTCTTGTGAATATAACCAGGAAAGCCTTATTTCAGGGGATGAAGATTTGAAAAGAGTGCAACCGTACTGCTAACAGCAGAACAAATCAGAGTTCAAGGGAGTATTTGAAACAAAATGCATACAGCTGTAAACTGCAAACCTGTGAGCTCAAATAGGTGAAGAGTCTGTTTTTCAGAGCAAATGTCATGTAAAAAATAGAATAAGGGCTTTTTTCTACAGGACATTCATATTCCCTAGTGCTTTCTCATGCAAACCCCCCCGATATTCCAGTAAATTTGCTAACATGACAAAATAGTTGAGGGTTATGGAATTATCCAAACCAAAATGAGGCAAAGAGCTCTGAATTCAATTACAGACAATCACAGTCCGATGCCTGTCCCATTGAGGTTGCATGGCCAAGCCCCGTGGCAGCTGCTGTCCCACATCTTGCTTCTGCTCTCTGGCCTGACAATACAGGCTCTCCTTTACGGCTGCTTCCACAAGAGCTTTCTCCTGGCATGAATCAAAAATGAAGTGCAAATATACACCTTTGGCTTTTCTGTGAGATGCCTCAAATCTTTCAGCCCTGGAATACAAAAGGTGCTATTATGACTATCCCAATGATGGCTTCAGTTTTCTGTCATTTTCTCTTTGTCTGGGCGTGGGAGTCAGCTGCTGTTGTTTCCTCTCCACACCTCAGCCTCCTTAACTACCGAGGGATGAGTGTTACGAGTATGGGAATAATGAAGTTCTATTTGTGGTACTCTTTCCCAACAGCAGTATGTGAGGGAATGGTGGGAGACAGCCTGCCCATAACCTGACCCTTTGCACGGGAGCAGAGCTGACTGAACCCTCCAGCTGTCCATGCTATTTTGTTAGCAACAATCTGCTTCCTTTCCTGGGAAAGTGAAGGTCCAGAGTTACTGCGTATGGCACCCTGTTTTCTCAGTTCACCTCCTAGCATGGCACAAGTGAGTGCTGAGGCAGGGATGAAAGCTGTGTTCAGTGCTTAGCAAGAGTCTTAAAAAACACTGGTGCCAGCCCTAACTCTTTTCATTCTTTCTTCTTCTGAATTCTTTTACTGATTTATTGATATTTATTGATTTATTGAATACTGCATTGCTGATGTGAGTAGCTCAAGAGAGGGCACCTTCAACACCTGAGCAGGGGGAAGCTCAGCATCCAGGAGCCTCAACTCAGAGCAGCAAGAGACACGGAGGGAGCCTCAAGTCCTCAAAAGGACTTGCCCAGGAGCTGGAAGCTCACAGGGCGCAGCACCAGGAGGAGCGACACCAGCCCTGACAGGTTAAAAACAGGGAAGGGCTGGTTGGAAATATGCCGCTCCATGGCAGCCTTAGTTGTAGCGATCATGAGATGGTCGAGTTTGAGATCCTCAGGACAGTGAGAAGAGTGTGCAGCAAGCTCACTGCCCTGGACTTCAAGAGAACAGACTTTGGCCTCTTCAGGAACCTGCTCAGTAAGGTTCCATGGGATATAGCCCTAGAGGGCACGGGGGCCCAAGGCTGTTGGTTGATATTCAAGGATCACCTACTACAAGCTGAGGAGTGATGCATCCCAACTAGAAGGAAGTGCTGCAGGAGGGCCAGGAGACCTCCTTGGATGGATAAGGAGCTGCTGAGGAAACTTTGAAGGAAAAAAGAGGCTTATAAAAGGTGGAAGCAAGAACAGACAGCCTGGGAAGAATACAGGGATGTTGTCTGGGAAGCTAGGAGCCAGGTTAGGAAAGCTAAGCCCCAGTTAGAATTAAACTTGGCTAGAGATGTGAAAGATAACAGGAGAGGATTCTATAGGTACGTAGCAAATAGAAGACAGACTAGGGACAACGCGGGCCCTCTCCAGAAGCTATGAGGAGAACTGGCTACCCTGGATTTGGAGAAGGCTGAGGTTCTTAATGACTTCTTTATCTCAGTCTTCACCGGAAAATGCTCTGACCATACCACCCAAGTCTTGGAAGGCAGATGCAGGGACAGTGAGAATGAAGACCCTGGGCCCACTGTAGGAGACGATCTGGCTCGAGACCATCTTAAGAACCTGAACGTATACAAGTCCATGAGACCTGATGAAATCCATCCATGGGTCATGAAGGAAGTGACAAATGAAGTTGCTAAGCCACTGTCCATCATATTTGAAAAATCATGGCAGTCAGGTGAAGTTCCCAACGACTGGAAAAAGGGAAATATAACCCCCATTTTCAAGAAGGGGAAAATGGATGAGCCAGGGAACTACAGACCAGTCAGTCTCACCTCTGTGCCTGGCAAAATCTTGGAGCGGATTCTCCTGGAAGTCATGCTAAGGCACATGAAAAACACCCAGGTGGTTGGTGACAGCCAGCATGGCTTCACTAAGGGGAAATTCTGCCAGACCAATTTGGTGGCCTTCTATGATGGGGCCATGAACTGATGGACAGGGTTAGAGCAGTTGACTACATCTACCTGGACTTGTGCAAAGTGTTCAACACTGTCTCACATGACATCCTTGTCTTTAAATTGGAGAGACATCAGTTTGATAGGTGGACCACTGGGTGGATAAAGAACTGGCAGGATGGTTTCGCACAAAGAATTGTGGTCAATGGCTCAATGTCCAGGTGGAGACCAGTAACGAATGGTGTCCCTCAGGGATCAGTGTTGGGACCGGTCTTGTTCAACATCTTTGTCAGTGACATGGACAGTGGGATTGAGTGCGCCTTCAGCAAGTTTGCCAATGACACCAAGCTGTGTGGTTCGGTTGATACGCTGGAGAGAAGGAATGCCATCCAGAGGGACCTTGACATGCTTGTGAGATGGGCTGATGTCAACCTCATGAACTTTGACCGTGCCAAGTGCAAGGTCCTACAGCTGGGTGGGAGCAATCCCAGGCACAGCTACAGGTTGGGCAGAGAAGAGATTCAGAGCAGCCCTGCAGAGAAGGACTTGGGGGTTTTGGTTGATGAGAAAATGAACATGAGCCGGCTTCAGTGTGCGCTTGCAGCCCAGAAAGCCAACTGTATCCTGGGCTGCATTAAAAGGAGCGTGACCAGCAGGTCGAGGGAGGTGATCCTGCCCCTCTACTCTGCTCTTGTGAGACCTCACTTGGAGTATTGTGTGCAGTTCTGGTGTCCTCAACATAAAAAGGACATGGAACTGTTGGAACAAGTCCAGAGGAGGGCCATGAGGATGATCAGGGGACTGGAGCACCTCCCACATGAAGATAGGCTGAGAAAGTTGGGGCTGTTCAGCCTGAAGAAGCAAAGGCTGCGTGGAGACCTCATAGCAGCCTTCTAGTTTCTGAAGGGGGCTATAGGAATGCTGGGGATGAACTATTTGTTAGGGACTGTAGTGATAGAAAAAGGGGTAATGGGTTCAAGCTAAAACAGCTGAAGTTCAGATTGGACATAAGGAAGAAGTTCTTTACTGTGAGCCTGGTGAGGCACTGGAATGGGTTGCCCAAGTAAGCTGTGAATGTTCCATCGCTGGTGGTGTTCAAGGCCGGGTTGGACAGAGCCTTGGGTGGCATGATTTAGTGGGAGGTGTCCCTCCCTCTGGCAGGGGGGTTGTAACTAGATGATCTTTAGGTTCTTTCCAACCCTAACTATTCTATGATTCTATTTAAACACTCCTAGGTCTAAGTGGTGTTTTTTTTTTTTTCTCTTTCCTCCTAAAATACCAAATCAAAGCCATACCAAAACACTTCAGCTGGAATACTGTAAAATTGAAGGCAGAAAGCTTTTGAATCTTCCCAGGTAAAACTGGGGGAAAAAAAAGTCTATTTCTTGTTGAGTTTAATAGAATTAAGATATTTTTTCTGTGATTGGTCCCATCAGAATGTATCATGTCAGTTCATTGCCTCTGCTCAGCTTCTATGGTCCCATGTAGGTGTCTGGGGTTTTCATGTCTCATTTTGCTGTTCTTTCCTGGGGTCCTTTCCTTAGTTGGGTTATATCTCCTGTGATGTAGCATGTCAAACTTCAGTAAACTGCAACTTTGTAGGAACGCCATGATTGCTGTACAAGGTTAGAGGTGGAGATGGGCTGGGGGCTGTCTTGTCAGGAGGCTTAAAGCCTGAGGCTCTGACACTGCAATTTCCAGTGGCGCTTAGGTGGGTATATCTCAAATTTGAGAGAGTCTTCCAAAAAATAAATGTATAGACATATTTATTTTGGGAGTGGTGGGAATGTGCTATTCTCATTCTTTAATCAGTTTTATTTTGGGGCTTTTTTGTCCCATTTTGGGAAGTCTACAAATTATTAAAAATTAACTGGCTAGCTACTAGTAATCCTAGTTAGCATGTACAAAACCTGACATGACTGCTTCGGGTCACAAGCTTCATTTTAATTAGAATTCCATTTAATAAAATGTTTTTTCTAACATATATCTTTCTGCTTAGAGATATTGCAAGGAACAATGGAGGAAATTCTCAAAGCACTGATTAGCAGGTAATGTTAAATCATAATTCTTGCACAATTTACTAAAACTTTAGTCAGGGTTTATTTGGATTTTCCCTACACATTTTTTCCATTTATTTCCTGGCAATAAAACATGGCATGTATATTTGCAGCTTGGGAGCAATGATGTACCAAACATTGTTCAGGTTTTTTTGTGATACTTTACAGTTACATGACTAAACAGCATGACTACTGCTGCCTTTGTGCTTTTATAAGCTTTCCGTCAGTTCTATGGCAAAACATTTGTGGGCAATATATTTATTTATGTTTTTTAATTAGAGTATAGGATAGTGGTGTTACAACCTTGGTAAAGCCCATGCAGCTGGGTCCAGACCACATTGCTGTATGTGGGCTCTACATATTCACCTCTCCCAGGCTTCCTGAGATAAAGCAGGCTCCAGACAGCTGTATCTCACCTCTGTGGTAGCCATGTGGAGGTTCAGGTCCTCTGTTTAGGACTTTCTCCTGCAAGACGAATGAGGCAATGTCATCTCAGTTGTAGTTCTGCAGTTTTGATTACTCTGACTTTCTCTAGACTTCCCAGTAGAATAAGCATGTTTTCCAGAGGACTATTTGGGAGCTAGAACACTAGATCCCACAGGTCATCTACAAGCTTTACAAAGGTTTTGATACTAGTCCTGTACAGCGTAAGAAATAGCCTGTCTGTATTTTGGATATCCAAACTGACTCTTGCTGTATTTAGCCCCAGAAACATATGAGCAATATGCTGGTCATATATAAGCTGGCTGCTCTGCAGGGCTAGACTGGTCTGAGATGATAAATCTAAGCTGTAGTGTGCTGGGGTGTGAGGACTTCAGGTTGGTTACTGTCTTTCAGAGGTTTTCATCCATTATGCAGTATAGATATACTTGTAGAGATCAGAGAAATGAGCTGAGTACATTTTCCTGCCTCAGCTTTCTTCTGTTACTCTTCAGTGTTTGGGGGTTTATGTCAGAATCTCTGGAACACTCTGGTTTTGACATGGTTTCTTCAAGTTTCGGAGTTTGTCCCTGAACTGTAAATTGAAATCTACTAGCAAGCTTCCCTGCAATACGTTCTTTTTCCTTTTCTTGGCTTATATGTTGATGCTGATAAGCCACTGAAGCCTCCCAGCAGATTTGTATGGTTGCCTCTCTGTAGAGTGCAATCTGACAACCTGATTTGCGCTGGATGGCAACTGCCTTTTTCCCTGTAAGCTTTCCAACTCTGCTCACCATTACCAACAGCTAACAGATCTCCTTTGTTAGCCTTGCCTCAGATGCAAGGGTCTTGCTAGTCATCTCCTGGGGTTTTTATCTCACTATGGAAGCAAAAAATGCATTTGAAATGGAAAAAAGTTTCCAAAGCAGTTGGTAGTCTAATACAAGGCAGAGAGAGAGAGAGAGAGACAATCCCTGTGAACAGCCATAAGGCTTAGACATACAGACAGACATAGACAGATTTACCACATTTGCACTAATACTTTCAATCTTTTTACAAAAAGAAAATATTGCCAAGATGCTAATGTACACACATGGTAGCAATATGTTCATGAGAAAGTGTAGTTAAGTTAATTACTGGAGCTGGGCTGTATGGACTGTGTGTTACACAGATGGACTGTGTGATACACAGGCACTTTTTAACTATGCAGATTCCTACTGAAGTGGCACAGCTTAGTGACTCACTTGGATTAAAGCTGCTACAACCTATTGTCCCAATAATCCAGGATTTAAGCATGCAGTAATTGTATGTATCATGCATGGAAGAGCAGTTTGTAGCTGTGGAAAGTTTAACACTGCTCCTAACTACTTGGCTTTCTGTTTTCTTTATGCCCAAGAGCTAAAGTTTGAGTCTCAGCTGTGTTTGTCGCACACAAAGGGTGATTCCTTTCCTTACTCTTACTATTGCAAACTACAAGTAACTCTGCTGAAGTACATGAAAGGGGAGCCAGCTTGAGTTCTCTTCCGCAATATGATATTGCTTGTCGGTGGGGTCTGCTTAGTGTCTTGCCCTGCAGGTTGCCACACATGAGCCTTGCTTGTTTTTATTCTGTCATAGAATGATTTGGGATAATAGGCAGACCCCATCTGTTCCCATTTTAAGACGATTTGCTTTCTTTTTCAAAATCTGCCCATAAATAATCACAGAGAGAAAAATACTGGGGTGTGAAGCACACACCATGGGGTTAGCACAGAAGGTTCTGCTTCACGTCTACTAGCACTTTCACTCAGGTATTGCAGCATATATCATACCTGGCATCCAACATCACCTATGCAACTCCTTCAGGCCTAAATTGGAGCATTACTGGAAAGGGTTGGGTGGATGGAAAATTAAGATTCTCCAGAAACTGCTTCCTTTCTCTCAGGTAAAATCAGGGCATCTCCATAGCTGTACTATTTTACCGTGCCAGGTTCATACTGAGAATCTGTATGGATCAAGCACAGATTATGGATGTGATGTGTGGGGTGAGAGGGTGTGTTATGACGCACAGCTTGGGAGGACATATTTGCAGCTGCCTGCATGCCTGTGGCATGACCTTTACTCCACTGTGAATTCTGCTCTGTGGCATTTTAAGGTTTTCCTTATCCTGAGTTGCAGATGATTATTACAAAGAAGCTGCCCGACGCCCTTTCTGTCACAGACAGACTTCTAGAGACAGATTAGCATTCCCTGTAAGCACCGTAGAATGGAAGGCTGTGAACTCAGGCTGGTGTGAGTGATTGTACATTGGTATTAGCTAATTTGTAGAGTATTATGGTAATTAGGAAACATGAGACTTCACAAAAATAGTCAGCTCGTAGTACTGAGAATATCACAAATGTTTCTTCTCCCATGTCAATTTGAACAGTGCTCTTGGCTACAACATTACAGTAATCAGCTTAGCTAAATTTGTTTTGCATGTCTGATGGTAATGAATGACTGGTTGTTATTCTTTTAGGTTGAAATCCACTCCCTCTTTATAAAACAGGGAAGTTTGCAGTCAGGCTTCAGAAGCTGCAAGGTAGAGGTGGGGCAGGAGCCCAAATCCACACTCCCAACAACTGTTGGGTTGCAGGAGAGCATCCTAGCATGTGTCACTTCAGCCTCATGCAGCAAGCCACATGTCTCGCATTCAGGCATGAAGAGCTTTGGGATCTGCACAAACATGGATTATGTCCCTGTTAAACCTTTGAAATGGTTTCTTTCTTGTTACAGCAAATGTTGGAGATGTAATATTTGTATATTCTGGTGTCTATGTGAGTGTCCCAATTGTTCCTCTCCCCATCCCTCTGCTCCAGGGTGGGTTTTACAGTGTGTGGGGCTTCTACTGTTATCACTTATGGGCATTTTCTGAATGTGGTAAAATGAAGAAATGATGAAAAAGTGAAGTCTCTGGTTAGAAACACACTTCAGCTGGATTGAGACAGTTCACACAAGATGGAATTGTAGGCAGGCTTTTTTCAGATGCTTTTCTAGTTGATCCAATTTATAATCTGTCCCTGCAAACATGCCATTTCTAATGGGTACCATATGCCTGTAAGCCTTCCTGTTATTTCCTACTTTAAGGATTGCTCTGTTCAGCAAGAAGTCTGCCACTCTGCATCTTGTCTAAGGGTTTGTTATTTTTAAAATCCCAATCAAAAACTGGAAGAGGGCCTCAGATTGGATGCCACTTTTACAGTAATTCTTCACAACTAACCTCGACCTCCATTCTGATGCCACTGATGGCAACACAGAGTCTGTTTAAAACACATATGCTAATGTAAACAAGGGAGGTTGAGGTATTTTGGCAGCCAGAAGTAGCCACAGTAATACAGACTGTATAGGGAGCTCAAGATGTCCACTTGCTGGTGCTACTATAGAGTTTATTGTTTTCCTCATTCTTTTATTTATTTTATTTTTTCTCCCTAGGTCTCTAAACTGCTTTTATGCTGAATTATTTCATCTTGGTTCCAGAGAATGCTTCTGTAAATACTCCTCTCAGACACATTTTCTGGTCTGTGAGTATGGAGGGGTTTTGAAAGCTCATTGCTACTTTACTGCCCACACATTTCCCCATCTATTCCCTATTCTGCTGCTGTCTCTTCTGTCCTACATTAAGACTCCATTAACATCATAAGACACTGATGAAGGATGCCAAGGTCACTCCTGTGCCAGCAAGCTTTTGCAGCTATGGACAGTCGTGTCTTATCGCTGAGTATGCCAGTTTTAGTTTTTATGAAGAGGAGATTACTAGGAAAATTATTGCTGCCAGCTGAGCTCCTGAATCCCTATTATTTTCCCACTGAAACAAGGGATTTTGCAAATCCAAATACCTTGGCCAAGACTGAAGGCCTCTCCTTTTTGTGCCATTTGCAGTGTATATCCAAAAAAGGTTCCCTAGTTAATAATCTCCTAAATTTCAAATTAATGCAATTAGTGTTTGAGGTAGCTTGATAAAATGGAAGAAGCAGGGAGCTGAACTGCCTCTGGCAATGTCTGCCCAGCACACATGACCTCACTTTGTCAGTTCTCTCATCGGATTCCATTTCAAAGAAACAGCTCTACTTAAAGCACCTACGTAGGCTTATGATGGGAAAAAATCAGTAGTATGTTGACATATTAATTACTATTTTTAATTTGTATTAGACTAGCTGCTACACTTGTAAAGTGACACACTAGGCATTTTACAAACAAATTGTGAGAGGGAGTCCCTGCCAACACAGGGTTTATGATCCAGACGGACAAGATAGACCAAACGCAAGAAAAGGCAAATGTCACCTTTATTTTGTGTCTGTGTAAACTGAAGCCTTGGGAGAGACTTTCTTCAAGGTCATAGAAATCCTCAGTGAAAGATACATGGATTGAATCCTCGTCTCCCAAGTCCTGGAACACTACATGATACATTAGACAAACATTTCTCCTAAAATACTCTGAACATTCCTCAAATTGAAGTCCCCACAGAAAACAGAAGTTTGAATAGGAGATGACTTTGAGTGACTTGCAAACTCAGAGCAAAACACCTACTAAGAAGCCATGAAAAAATTCAGGTTAATCTCCTGAGGAGGGTAGTAATTAATTAATGTAGAATAATCTTGATTTGATGTAGTGGGCCCAATCCTTTACTGGTTTTAGTTAGAATATGCTGAAATAATCAAGTTGTACAAGCTTATCACTATCTAGAGCTGGGTTGGCTTGCTTTCTCAAAATTCAGTGTCTAGCAGCTGGGACATTAATGAGAAATGGAAAAAATAAAATTTTGCACTTTTAAAGAAAGAATCTTCTCTTCTGCAAACCCAAGAATATTAGCATGAGATGTGGTTTGGTCTGGCTGAAACATGACAAAGGGGAATCTAAGCTTCCATGAGCTATACATGAAAGTACTCATCCCCAGACATGTAGAATACAAGCCTGTCACTTTTCTTTGAATTGTTTGTATTCAGAGGGGATGGTAAAGCAACTTAATTGTCTATTTTGCCACATTAACAGCAGTTAGCTTGTCCAGACCACAGAACACTCCAAGTGTTGTAAATTAGATTGGAGGCGAAAGATTTTTGTAAAAGGTCCCTAGGGATTCATATTTATAAATTCCATCTAATAGCTACTTAGTATCAACAAGAATACGTCAGTATCAACACATGAAAAACTAGTACTGGAATATAATGTGTTAAGTCTTGAATTGCTATCGCTGACTAATGAGGACTGACCTTTGCAGCAATATATACAGTCAGTTTATTAAAGCAGGGACAGAGCAATCTCAAAGCCTTTGGTCAATCTAGGTTGCTTGGGGCTGAGGAATTTCCATTTAAAATATCTCTTCAGGTGATAAAGACTGATTCAATAGAGATCAGCTAATAAAGAAAGTGCTGGAAGCTACTATTAAATTCTAGCTTCTGTCAGCTTAACAGCAAAAACTTTTAATGAGGAAACCATAAAAGTTGACCTAATGAATCAGAAATGCTTTTCCTTGCTGGCTAATTATAGAGTGCCTAGAATATCTTTTGACATATGTAATTTAGAAAATAGGGGTCTATTGAGCCCCCCTGCTCTTGAAAGAAACCTGTTGCATAGCAGAAAACTGGAAAATGCTCTCCTCGGAGGATATGGTGTTTGACTTGGTTTCACTGAGGAATCTCTCTGTCAGGTGGGCTGGGTGTAGAGGACATACAAACAAATTAAATTAGTGGTTGAGGTGTATAAATACTGTTTTGTTTAAAGTGCTATGGTTGTGGAGGATACATGATGGATAAGAATGATTGCTGCATGCATCTGACCTGGGAAAGAGCATCATGATAATGTCTTAGTAAAGTAGAAAATATATCAGGATACCTTGTTTACAATTACAGTGTGAGGTGAGATGTCTAAGGATGTCACTGAAGATGATGTTTGCTATTTGCTTAAAGTTTTTTTTTCTGTTAGAAACACATTTTGACATCAGCATTTTCTTTTTTTGTGACCTAGGGAAAGTTCGTAAATATTGCAGAAAAATCTAAAAGTCCAAGCCTTGATCAGATTGGGTACTTAGGAAGACAGTTAAGAAATATTTTCCGCCAGTGTTGTCACTTCTCAGTTTCCTTTTCACAAAATCTCTATTTCTAAATAGGCAGGATAGATAAAAGAAGGATGTATTCTTATTTGGCAGACATGAAGTACAGAGAAATAAAATAGTTTATTCAAAGTTGCAATGGAAATTTGCATTAGAGCTAGGAACAGAACTCAGATTTTAAGAGTCCTAATTTGGAAACTGAACTGCAGCCTAAGCCAGCATGTAAGGGCGTAATTTATGATTATTGTAGTCTATTTCCATTTTCATACGAAACTTCCTGCATTACTAGGTCCAGTCTGGGTTTTTCTCTTCAATTCCTATTCTACAGAGATCTGAAATATATAAAACACATTTACAGGATATCCAAGAGTCCTGATAGACAAATGTAAGGTGTTTGGGTTTTTTGTGTTGGGTCAAAATGTGGTTCATAGTAAAAATTACAACCCAGTTTACAGAAGTTGACAGTTTAAGAGAAAACCCAGATGTACAACATACTGTAAATAAACAACTCCTTCCCTCTGCGATTCAGAAACAAAATCTTAAGTTAAAAAGTGAAAGGCGTACAAGTTGTGGGTGCAACCCAACTGAGATGCGGTGGAAAGGACTCTGCAGTTTTAAATTGCAGCAAGATACAGGCAACTGTTTCGAACAAAAGCCTCCTGTTTTCAATGTGGCGCTATACTCAGATTCGAAGATCATGTAGTCCCCAAGTGCCCCGCCAAAGGCAAGGCATATTCCACCAGACCAGGCTGCTCAAAGCCCTGTCCAACCTGGCCTTGAATACTTCCAGGGAATGGGCAGCCACAACTTTTCTGGGCAACCCACTCCAGTGCCTCACCATTTTTAAAGCTTAACAGGGACTCTTAGGAGGTAGGAATTATTTTCTGTTAAAGTAAGAGGTTTACTCTGGTTTCTTGTAGAATAAAAGAGACACTTCTGAAGATTTCCTTTCAAAATCCCTCAAAGTTTGAAACTAAAAAGTTTAAAAAACTAAAACATTTAGTTAAAAACTAAACTTTTAGTAAAAACTAAAAGTAAACTTTAAGTAAAGCCAACTAAACTGAGCAGTGTTGCTGCATGTTCCAATAAGCTCCTGAGGGGGTGTTGGTTCTGGGACTAAGGCTTAGGATGGGTGAGCTCTTTAGAGCAACCACATATTCTGTAGGAGTGAGTAGTATTACACCGCATACTGGTTGCAGTACTGTTGGTGCTGGAGTTGCCATAGGAATGGAAGGCTGTGTGGCATGTTCCCCACAGGGGTTGCACAGGTGTTCCAAGGAAGTCTTCTCACAGAGAAAGTGATAGCTGGAGGTGGAGAGCTGAGAACCAGGCTCACTGCAGAGCTTGGGCCTGTGGTTTGATAAGCTGCTGCTATTGTTAGAACTGTAAGTGGAAGCAGCTTTAGTGTAGGTCTAAAGTCAAGTCACCTGTTGGCTGGTTTGGTTATACCATACCGACCATATTTATATTGGCTGCTAATGACTGATGCTGGCTGTAACACAACTGATCTTGCAGCCTTATTGATTTAGCTGTAGGTACAAGTGTTTAGTCCCTTGTCCCATCATGACAGAGCTGTAGACTATGCTAGGTCCCCTGCATAAGAACCTAGGGGCCAGCCAGTTTCCATGCACTTAGTATTTGTCCATCTTTAGCCAGGTCTTGGTTTTCTTCGCAGGGCTTATTTGTAGACCAGATATTCCTTCATATATCCAGCCTGAAAATGCTTGTACTTACTGCAGTTGATGCTAAACTGCAGCTGATGCTAAACTGCAGCTGGGGAGCTTATGAGACTCATTAAGACCAGCCCTTTTTAAACAATATGGTTAATGCCTATGGGACTGCAGTTTCTCTCCTGCTCCAACAGGTGCTTAGATCCTAGGATCTCCAACTGATGTTATTTGTTGATATCTGTGGCTATCAGACTAGGGTGACAGGCTGTTCTTCTCTGCTAGGCATGCATGAAATATGGTCCTAGTTGTGAGTGGAATGGGAAGCAGAGCTGACTGTGTCTGTCTCGCATCCTGTACGTGGGGCTTGACAAGACAGGCTCTGTGCCAACCTTCCAGAGACCTCCTTGTCAAGTACAGTCAAAGGGAGCCATTGCAGAGGGCAAAGAGACTCTATCTTCACATTAAGGTAGGAGCCAGTGCCTACCTTACTCAAGAGACTAGACATTACAGTGGTCCAAAGATCCAGCTGTACTTAATTTCTTACTATTTTCTTCGTGCTTGCAAATGCCACATATCCAATACAAATAAATTTCCTTTATCCTTCTCTCTTAAGAATTTCAATGAGTCAGACTTTGGATGCTCCTTCTTTGTTCTCTGTATTTTGAGCCTTGAGAATTATGTGTGTCCTGAGCTGCTTTGTTAGGAACTTTCTTTCCTAATTGTGTAATTCTCTATTATTAGCTTTAAATGTCACAAGGATTCACAATAGCATTCCAGATTTTTTTCATGTGGGGTTCAACTCTGTGGCAAATCTGCAGTGCGCTATTTTAGAAGCAACTTCTGTCTAGTCTTTTTGTGTGTTATTTGAATTTCAAGTGAATACATAATTGCACATAGACCCATTAAGAAGATTTATGGTTCTCTATATTTCCTGTGTGTTTAACATCCCAGAATTTTTCACTGGGCCTTCTGGTACTGTTTATTTACTTAGGGTTGGTTTTAGGCTGTAGGCATTAATAATTTTATGACTGACTGTTCCTAACAGATGGCTTTATGGGCTGTAGCAGCCACCAAAGAGCAGTGCCAGGGCACAAAATGAAGCCATATATAATACAAACAGTTGTGTGCAGGCTTTCGGTAGGTCACAGAAATACCTAATTTATTGAATATTCTTCTGTAAAGGAAGGTTAGAAACACAAGCTAAGAATGGAGCCAAAGGCACTCCCTCTGGATAATATTAATGTTATATTATTGTGACTTGGATAAGTGTGTAATTGGTACCAGTCAAAGGGGCCCTCCTCCTTTTTTGAGCGTTGCATTAGAAAAGCCTATAGATTCATGGCTTGTTACAAGTTAGTGTGTGTTTGCAGACAGTACATGGTCTGTTACTCCTGAAAATAGAGTAGCTTATTGACTTTTAGGGGACTGTGTAAAAAGGAGTGGAACACGTGCGATAAAGTGATCTGACCTATTTTTGTGGAAGTCAGTGGGGAGAGTGATACTAGTCTGTTCTGTGCCCTGTAAATCTGCAGGCAGTACATTGTGCTACCATGTAGGTAGTTTTTTCTTGTGTCTGTTCTCTGTTAATGTTCTTCTATATCCAGGGAAAGAATCCAAGTCTATAGGCCAGTTAAAGCTGTATGAGACACAGATTCATGAGCCTTTTTTGATAATTATTTTCACATAAAGCTTATGCATATTGACATGAAAGAAGTTCATGTATATTGGCATAAAAGAAACGCATTATAGGCTTGTAATCTTGAAACCCTTTTGGGCTTATGCCCAACTTTTCTGGTGTAACTCAAAAATCTTGTGACTCATTGGCAGCCCCTGATACTGCAAATCGGGGACTTATCATTGATCCCACAGAAGCAGTGCCAAAGTTTACCTTATCTTGACAAGACTGGATTACATTCAGCTGCATCTCAATAACTTACAGAAGTTACAGATAGCTCCTACATAAATGGAGATGTAACAACTTGTAGCATGATTAGAGAATCTTAAACTATTGCCTCCGCTTTTAATGAGTGTAGAGAGACCACAGGAGACAGGAAAAAAGAAACCACTGTGTCTCATAGATAACTTGACTGGCTTAGTAATCTTGGTAGGAAATTATTACCTGTTTGTGATTTTCAAAAAACCACAGCCAAAGAAAGAGAAAGGGAAGAATTGGTGCTACGTGATTTCTTGAGGCTTAACTTTGCTGAGCTGGTCTATAAGCCATGTGATGAGGATGACTTGTTGTAAAGATATTTTGCAGCATGATTAGAAAAAAAAAAAAAAAGGCCTGTTATGCCAGTCGTCTAGGAAAAAGGATTCTTGTCTAAAACCTGGTGGTAATCCTTATGGCTTTTAAATCTTACAGTCTTTGAAAAATGCATGGTTCTTGTCTAATAACTTGGGAAAACCTTGGGCCAAAGGAGCATCAAGTCACTGAGTAGTTCTTACGGACTAGAGCACGTACGTAAATTCAGTGTAAGGCAGCAGGGCATTACCGTCCTCTTCTTTTGTATATATGACATGATGAAAGCAATAGAGAAGTCTGACGGTGTAGTTCAAAATATTATATATTTGAAATACTTGAGTTGTGCTCATGCTTTATGAAAAAAATATTTTAAGATTAAAGTCAAAATTACTTTTTTTCTTTTTAGTAGAGTGGAATAAATATAAGGACTGAGATTAAGCCTTAGCAGCAGATGTCAGTATGTATATGAATGCACGAGTAACTGCTTAATAATTTACCATCAATGCAGGAGCCAAGTTAAGCTTTTCATATTTCACTGTAAGCCATACTGTCACCAGGCTCTAGTAGTTCCTCCTTTATTTGATGTCTTGACCTCTTCTGAATCATTACAACAGATATCTTTTCTCGGCAGAAGCCTGGTTTAAAAATTTCAGTCATTACAAATTAGGTTTAAGAGAGATTCCTGGATGGTGGGATTTCAGTGGTGTCTCTGAAACTTTAAATTACGATCATGTCAGAACACTGGAAACTGATTTCTATGCAGATATCAACAGAAGCCCTATCATAGCCTTGCAGTAGGATTTGAAAGGTTCTGCACTTTACATTGTAAGTTTTTGCGCTTGCTCAGCACCAGAAGAATTATTATCAGTTTTGTCTATAATGAATTCATACTGTGCCCAAATGTGCTTACAGAGCAACAAATCCTCAAAATACTTATCTAGAGGTCATGAATGCAACAACTGTAAGGAGATCCTGGTGATGACAAATGGGGTGCAAACTTATAACATGTAGAGTTGTTCTGTCATGATGAAGGCCTGGAGTTGATCTCTTAACTTGCAAGGGAAGCTAGTAAGTGGCAATGCTATGAATCAGTTACTTCTAAAAACTGTTCTCTGATTGTCCTGGTAAACATGACATGATATTTGTGCAAAGAGGGGTACTGCACAATGTGCTAGCAGATGATTAGGTGCATGAAGTAGGCAATCCTCTGTCCTTCCCTTAATGTCCAATGAGCTAATGGGATGGGCAACAGACCTGGGCCTGTATTTTGCTTTGTTGGTAACACTTACTAAGTCTTTATACCTGGTGCCTCCCAATACTTTGAGGTTTCTTAAAGGTGGCCAGCTATCTCACGAGAGGTTCCAGCTTGCCCTGAAAGCAAGCCATGGAAGTTTTAAACTTTTTAGTCTCTTTCCTTAAAAGTGCTCAGTGCCCTTCATGAAAAACATCCAGCATATATAAATTACATACTTGCTGATTTATAGATGCTAATTTGTAGTGGAATTCTACTTGCTTTTGAATTCTCTGTTTTTTCTCTTGATAGCAAGTGATAAGAGAGTTGCCAAATAAAGAATATGTGCAATCCTGATGTGTCAGCTCTTGTAGATGTTTTTGTCAAGTCTGTGATCATTTGGGATAAAGGCTAATAGGACTACTTTCTCTGGGGGGTCATTTCCACATTGCATATGAGTTTCTACAGATTCTAATGGAATCTTCTGAGGCATCTAGATATGTATCTTATTTAGCCTTATTCCCCTCCCATCTGTAATCTGCACCTAGCAAGGGCCTTTTCCAGAAGTTGTTAGTGGCAGGCAGCTTGCTGTGTGCTGTAGGTCTTGGATTTTAAGGTCCTCTTTGCCTCCTCCCTAGATTGTAAGTCCCAGAACCCACTTTTATCTTTCCTTTTTCAGCCTGCTGCTGTGTGGTCCTTTTGAATAACCTCATGGCAGAACTAAAAAGAGCAAGGGAAGGAGAGGTGGCGCTTACAAAAAGTAAACGTTTTGCTGACGTTTGCAGGGTAACTGTAAACATGAATAGTTGTGCTATGTGTGTGCCTTTCTAGTACAAACAGCTCAACTAGCAGTATGACAGCATGAATATATAAAATATTCATACCCTGTTCAAGTATGCAATGATGAGCTCAAAGAACATCACTCTTTCACAAGCTTGTCAGTTTATTATTCATGCTCTGTACAGTTGATATCTGTGGACAGTATTTTAAATGCGCACATTATATGCTAAGAAATATGTCTTATTTCACTTAATTTTTGTAAGGCTTATGTTAAAAATGGTGCTGATCCTCATCTTGTATGCTGGGCATGAGAATTAAAAAGCCCAGCCCTCTCTTTTGGGATACTTGTATCTTGATTTAGATTAAGCTTTTTTAAAGCTTTTCCTTCTAAGGTGCTCCTTAATGAGCAGGCAACTGTTAATGAAGTGGCAACACTGTGATGTTATGGTATTATTAGTATTGTTTTATTGCTCTTGTTTCTGTTTCCCCAAAATTAACTGAGATTTTTCCTGTGCAAAGCAGACAAGAACCTGAGTTAGGGTAAGACGCAGTTCCAGTGACTTGATATTGCTCTAACAATTTCTATTTGGCCATCTGGGGAAAGTAAACCAACTTTTATCCAGTTTAAGTAAGGACATAGGGTATCTGAAATCACCCTGTGAATGTAAATATGTATTCCCTAATTCTCCCTTAATGTTTGAACTTGTTGTATAATTTCAACAAGATATAACAGGATAATAAGAAGCTGCAAAATACTGAATTCTTAAGAGAATCAAGTAGAATTTTTAGCCTTCAAAATCGTTAGTTCAGCCTGTCACCAACTAAGAGGTGGCAAACCATTTGCTCTCTCCAGTCACTAGCTGCTCACGTCCAGCTGACCACTTGGGAAGCATGCAATGCTTAGACTCCTGGTGAAAAAGGGTATGTGTAGTTCGGGACAGACTGCAGCTCAAACCTCCTCTTGCCCAAGGGGGAAATTAAACAAAAATAAGCCTCTGATGGTAAAATGGAAGTGATGGGGACTTGGACTGTTACCTTATTTAAATCAATTGCAAAAAAATAAAATCAGTCAACCATGAGGAACAAATGAATTGAAAATAAAGCATCATTCATGTCAGTGCTCATGCGACGGTTCTTGCCACCCTTTTTGCCTTTTCTGCATGCTGGCTTTATCTTGCAATGACTTCTAACACTGGGGTCAGGAATGACTATAATCTTAAAAAGCATGATCCAGATCAAATCAAATGCAGACCCCACACTGATTCTTAAAATGCCATGATTCCATCACTTGTCTTTCAGCAAGTTTGCACAAGGCTTCACTCAATGGGGCTTTGATTCTTGACTCAGGCTTGTGCATACATGATTAATGAAAATTATTTTTTGCTTCTGTTATATGGAAAAGAATTTAAAAAAAAAAAGAATTTACAGTTAGTTACTTCTGTCTGAATAGACATAATTAAAAAGAACAGATTCACTTTCAGAGACCATCAGTACCCTCGTGTACTAGTGGTATCAGAGCTATGAAAAACAGAATAGTTCTTAAGGGCTGAAATATGGATTTTTTTTACTAACCTGAGATTCCTTCAAGATGGGAACAAAATTTTATCCATGATTTTTGCTCCAAATACTTACTATTTTCATGCCCAAGCTGAGTTTGCATAATAACCAGACAGAAATCAATATCCAACTTTCACTGTTTTGCAAGATGCATTTTTTTATGTGTATTCTTTCTTCAGTAATCTTTATTCAATGTTAAATCCTCTTTGCAGTTTGGATCCAACAATAAGCAATATTTATTAATGATCTTTCACATATGAATTGGAATAAGATGTTACTGTGATAAAGGAATTTTAATGTGCAGCTGTGCAATATAAACTACTCTCTTGCTGTACTGGAGATCAAACTTCTGTGTAAGGCAAGTTTATTTAAAAATAACAATTAGTACAAAATACAAGTTGATAACTTTTTTTTGGCTGTTAGGCGAAAACACTATGTGAAAAATTGGATGCCAAAGCAACCTTATGCTCTCAAATAAACCCCGCTGTATCAACGGCTCTAAAAGTAGTTTAGTCACCCACTAGTGACATTTCACAACTTTATGCCTAGATTCCTAAACAAGACAGAAATACAAGGTCTAGCTGTCAGGGCACCTGGGCAATGAGAAAGGAAGCTATCTACATTTATGGAACAAAAGCTTGTAACTTCTGACTCACAGAGGGCACTAAGTGGAATTAGAGGAACATTCCACCAAAAGGGATCTAGGAGCCATCTAAACAAAAAAGAATAAGGAAAGGCAGGAGGTGTCTATGCTGTGGGAATGATAGAAAAGATTTAGAGATGGCCTGAATTAAGTGTATACTTGGTATCGTTATTTCAGGAAGGATGACAGTACTGACCATGGATTCAAAGGCAAGTGATTAAGAAACTGGAAATGATACCTGCATTGAAGGCAGGTATCATAGGATTTAGTATACTCACATCTAAGTAGCTAGATAATCTCCAGCTCAGCCTTTGGGAGGGATTGCTTTATAAATTGGAAATTTTGGCAGCAAGGAGTGAGTACATAAATGCATATCTGATACATAAAGTGAAGAAATGGTAGCAGATTATACTATACTACAAGTTAAAGGCAAAAATATTCGAATACCTGAAGGTAAATAAGAAATGGCATAAAACGTAACATTGGTTTATAAAAGGTAGGCCTTTACCAAGCTAACATAATGGTGTTTCTTGGCTAAATAGATAATTTCTAGATAAAAAGTGCTCACTGTATCATTCAGTACAATGCCACATGGGGTCTACTAGTTAGACTGGAGAAGATGATATTAAGAAGAGAAACTAGTATCTAATATCTTGCTGCATTTCAAGAAATAATTCTGCACTAAAGCAAAGTTGAGGAGTTGGTATGCAGTGCAGATCTTTGTCCAGGTCTGGTAGGATGTGACAGGTATGACATTTTCTGCCACTGAGCCTGTTTACTAATAATTAAAATACGAGAGTATACATGCTATTGATGCTATACTTTTTATGATTTACTCTGTATTTACTTAAAAAGCAGGAAATCTCATTTTTCCTCAGAGTCTGTGGTATGTCTCTACAACTGAGATCCTTGACACACACTGGAATTCACAGGATTCCCTCAATCAGATGGGAAAGTTAGAATTATAATAAAATTGTGAGGTGATATTATAATTTTGATTTCAGGCTTATGTTACCTGTGAAAGTGGGTAGCAGAACAGAAAACTTAAGATGCAATCCTAAATGAGATAAAAATCTGATTTCAAGTGATTTTCTTTCTTTTATTTTTTCATATACTAATTTACTCATTTCCTCCTATTCTTTTGTCCTTGTGCATCAGTGTGATAGCACTGGTGTCCCTGCTATACTTCCATTTCTGATTATTGCTCCTGTTTGCACTGCTTCACCCACTGAAGGTCATTCCTATTTCCTAAACAAAGGGCTGAGTTAGGAACAGGGAAAAAGGGTTTTGTCATTTGCTGCCAGATTTGCTTTTATAATTCCAAGTTTTCCTGCATTGGGTTATTAACCACAAATGCCAGCCTTTTGAGAGCTCCTTGTAATCTGTTTCACAATCGTTTTGTGCCTTGTGTCAAACCTACTTCCCTTTCCCCTTCCTTGAGAGTGTTTATTGCGTTCCTCTTTATTTCTGAGGCCTCAGAGAGTCACACAAGTGGTGTGCATATGGCGTAGACTTGCCAGCAATGTTTTGGTTGTGTGAGGCTGCTGATGGAGGGGTTGCTCCTCCTTGCTCTACAGCAGCAGCACAGCCCTGTCTCCATCTGGGAGCATACAAGCGACAGGAGGTCAACTCAGACTTCTCTCAGTAAATGCACACATGGATGCTATACACCATCAAATCTCCTCACAACAGATTCAGCAGCAAAGCAGTTGAACTGAAGTAGCTTCAGGAGATAGTAGCTCCATAGCGGCTCATTGGATCTATGGTGTATTTAATTTTTTTTTCCTGGCTCTTACACACCTCCTTACTTCCTTACGTTGTGCTGTGTCACTAAACTAAGCTCTGGGATCACAAGTTTTAGTCCCAAGTGATAAAATCATTAGAGTTAAGCTTGAAGAGAGAATGACATAGAAAATAACTTATCCTCTTTTTTCTTTTTGTTAGTGATAAGGATTAAAAACAAATAAAAATTCCTTTTTGTATCGGAAATACAATTTCTGCCATTGGCAAGCTAGTGAGAGGCTGAAATTCCAGGATTCAAGGAAGTGAAGGCTGAATCCATGAAAGGGCATCCTGACTAAAAGTCTTGGGGCTCCATCATTAATATTAGAAGTGGGAAAACTAAAAAAGTTTAAAGTTGAGAGCCTTAAACTAGGTCCAAAGGCAGAAGGAGATAATGCCAGGCTGCTAACAATGAGCCATGGGGTAGCATGCCATTGTTGGAGTCTGGATCCACAGGGCAACTTAAACGCCTTTATGTCAATGCCTGCAGCGTGGACACCAAACAGGAGGACCTGCTTATGGCCTGGATAGGTGGATTCTTTCCTGGGTTGAAAACCGGCATTTACCGCCAAAGAGTGGTAGTGAATGGTATCACATCTAATTGGCAACCAGTCACTAGTGGTGTCCCTCAGAGCTTGGTGCTAGGGCCAGTGTTTTTTAACATCTTCATTGATGTTCTGGATGAGGGGATCGAGTGCGTGCTCAGTAAATATGGGGATGACAGCAAGTTGGCTGGGAGTGTTGATCTGCTGGAGGACAGGAAGGCTCTACAGAGGGATCTGGACAGGCTGATTGATGAGCTGTGGCCAGTGGTATGAGGTTCAACAAGGCAAAGTGCCGGGTCCTACATATGGATCACAACAGTCCCATGCAATGCTACAGGCTTGGGAAAGAGTGGCTGGAAAGCTGCTTGGAGGAAAAAGACCTGGGGGTGCTGACTGATGGCCACTGAACATGACCCAGTTTGCACCCAGGTGGCCAAGAAGGCCAGCGGCATCCTGGTGTGTATCAGCAGTAGTCTGGCCAGCAGGGCCAGAGCAGTGATTATCTCCCTGGACTGGGCACTGCTGAGACTGCACCTTGAATCCTGTGTTCAGTTCTGGGCCCCTCACTACAAGAGACATTGAGGTGCTGGACTGGGTCCAGAAAAGGGCAGCAAAGCTGATGAGGGGTCTGGAGAATAAGTCTTATAAGTAACAGCTGAGGGAACTGGGGCTGTTTAGCCTGGAGAAGAGAAGTCTCAGGGGGGACCTTATTGCTTTTTACAACTACCTGAAAGGAGGATGGAGAGAGGAGGTGGCTGATCTCTTCTTCCAAGTCGCAAGTGACAGGACAAGAGGTAATGGTCTCAGGCTGTGCCAGGGGAGGTTTAGATTGGATATTAGGAAAAATTTATTCACCGAAAGGGTGATCAGGTATTGGAACAGGCTGCCCAGGGAAGTGATGGAATCGCCATCCCTGGAAGTGTTCCAAAACCATCTAGGTCAGACCCTTAGTGACATGGTTTAGTGGTGGTCTTGGCAGTGCTGGGTAATGGTTGGACTTGATCTTAAAGGTCTTTTATAAACTAATTGATTCCATAAAAAGCAGGAATGCTTCCTTCTTTCTCTTGCTCTTTGCAAGACAAGACAGGTCCTCAATGATCAGGTCAATGTCTTTGTGAGGTTGCATTTAACTGTGTGTTTACCAGCTTTTGTGGCACCCTGGTCATAGGGCGAATGCATTGCCTGGTATAAGCTAAAGATGGTATATTTCTTTACCAAATTAGAGGAGTGATGTCCTGATGTGATATACCTCAATCTTGGCAAGATAGAGCTCTCATTGCATATCCAGCAAGTCTTCTGGCGAATACCAAGCTTCATGTTTAGACAAAATCTGAGTATTTTTTGAGTTTCTTTTTATTAGAAATATATAGCATGTTCTCTATCAACCAAAAGGCGTGCAACCACAATTTATGTAGCCTCTTGATATCATCTTTAGAAAGAATTTTTCCCCCACTAAATCTTTGGTGTTCAAAGCTAATTAAACTATTAAGTAACTTTAGTCATCCTCGTAATATACTTTGGGTTTCAGGAATAAATTCACCTTTCTTTGGAGGAAGATTTGTGCATCAGAGGCACTGGAAGGAGTCCATGATTTGCAATTGATTACTCTGAAATTAATTTCTTAATTGCAGATAACCTCCATGTAGGAGCTATACCTCAGCTCAGCACAAGAGTGGAGTGAAGAAAAGGTGCAGGGGTGCTTAATCTACTGAAAGCCCTGTAGAGCTGCTAGCTTGCATTGCTTCCCCCATCTCACTGATGCACAGTAAAGCTGTCAAGCTGATGAAGGAAGTTTTCATGGGGCTAGGATGAAGTCTGAGAAGCATAGGCACAAGGTCCAGTCTTCTTAATTTCTTTGCTCTAAGACTGTTGCACAGTGAAATGCTCTGTATTCAGATATAGAGTACATTTCCTACTGCCAGAACACATAATGCTTTCTCTGTATTGTGCTATTAAAACAATTCTTAATGCTCTTGCTTAAGAAGCATATCTCCCTTGTATGCACAAAATCCAGATCACTCAGGGGGATATGGCAGCCCTAAATCCCACAGAGGTGGACAGACAGGTCTTTCTGAAGTGCTCACTTAAAGTGAAATAAATAAGGACAATACCACATTGAAAACCTCCTACAGTTTCAGAAAATAGATACCCGTATTCTATTTGCTAAAATACTACAGATAAGCATTACAAAGTATAGCAAAGCCAACCTAATTATATTACCTTCCAGTTCTAGTCTGATCTATTTCACTAATATTGATTTCACTTTGTATCCCATTTGAGCTTACAATGGCAACCGAATTAAGCCAATGTACTTAATTTTGATATCTATCTGTGTGGAGAAAGAAGAATATATGCCTGGTGGAGATCATTACAGGGAACAAATCCTCCTGTGTATTTTTCTCATGCAATGGCCCAGCATTAGTCAAGCAATGTATGTGTCTATGCAATTTAGGAAAAGAAAAATCGGAGATGAGTCACAATTTAAAAAGTCTCAAACAGGCTATTGAAGCGCTCATTAATTTTACAGCAACATCCATATATTGATTTCTCACTCTGTAGGTAGAATTTTTATAAAGATGGCATTTTGAAATTGGTCAGAAATCACACTCTCTGTTTCTTAGGATTATCTATTGCCATTTTTTTAAACGTTATGCACATGGGTATAATCCATAAGCATCTACTGTAATTTACTTAACAATCTTGCCTCCTGGCAGCAGTATTCACTGTGTCCTAACAGAATGATGAAAAGTCAATCTGGTAGACAGACAAAAAAACTGTATGTTTAGTAGGTGGTGGGAGCATTAAAAAGGAGATGACTTTGCTGAAACAGGAAAAAAATAGCTTATACTTGCCACATATACTTGGAAGATTAAATTATCACAGAATCGAGAATGTTTTAGGATTAGAAATAGTGAAAATGCTTTGAAAAGTAAAGAGGAGTTTAACAGCTGAAACTTAGGCCAAATTTAAACAAATTTCTTCAAATACAAGATAAAAGGAAAATAAAGCCACCTAGTTTCAATACTTTCAGAAGGAAACATTTTGCTTCTATTTTGAAGGTGTGCTTACATAGAATTTATCTGGGCTAGCAAGTCAGATTTGGGGCTATATAAAAAATTTGGGAATAAAATAGGAGGAAAAAAAGAAATGGCTTAAGGTCACCTTGAAGCACTGTTTTTTTTCCCTTAAATTCTTGTGCTGAACAAAAATCCATTATTCACACAGTGGCAGTCAGCCTTTCAACTGATTGGATATTTATGGGTAACAAGAACATTCAGTGTTTTAACCCTCAGGCGCCGGGACACCTTCTGTAACTTCTAGCCGTGGAGCCTTTAAATGTAGTTATTCCTGGAAGTGATTTCTGACTCTGAAGTTTTGAATCATGGTCTGAGGCAGAGACTAGATTTTGTATGACAAAGCTGGGCTGCCGCTCACTCACACAACTGTGGTTTTCACAAGAATGTTAGACTCCAGTCTAGAGCCCTAGACATGACTTTGCTTCAGTTAAACTGTGAAGAATGGTAATGAAGGCAGGATGCTGACAGGTGCAAACTGCGCTCCTTTGCAGCCAGATCAGTGCTATATAGACATTATTTGTCATCTGAAAATATAGAGGCACTGCACCTTTTATTTATGAAAATCCAGGTCTATTAGTGCAGTGCTGCAGTGTTGAACTGAAAGGGAAGTCAAAGAATCCACTGCAGTGTTTAGAATTTACATTTCCGTGAAACTTAACTAGTCACAGGGCAAAAAGAGAACAGGTTTTTAAAAGCAAAATCGCTTTTGCACAGGGTTTTGGTTTTTTTTTTTTTTCCTTATTGTTTGAAGGGAATGGATGGCAACCCCCCAAGGCTTCAGATTTCACACTTGCCATTTTTATAAAGTAATAAAATTTTGTGTATTGTGATACAGGTGGGTGACTAATTGATACGAATGTGTGAGGGGTGGGCAGCCAAATTAGAGGCCACCCAGAGTTGTTTGAGTTTGTGTCTACTGTTGACAGCCATAGCTATGACTAATTAGGGTTACTGTCAAATGCTCAGCTTTTGTAGTATAGATGGAGCCTTGAACATCTGTATGCATACAGCTGCATATGGCAACCTCAGTTCTATAGCTTTAATCCTAGCCTTTTTTTTTTTTTAGTTGTAAGATAGATCAGGAACACCATTGTTCTTATTATAAACTGAGTTTGCTGTTCATGATCTTGATGGATTTTATTCTCCACCTTATATCTCACAAGCTGTGCATACACAACTTTTTTGATAGAAACCTTATCCTTTTGTGTTAATTTGTTATCTGACATTCAGAAAATGACCCTACTGCAACAAAGATGATGATTGCTTTTTACTAATTAAAATATACCCTGACATGGAATATTAGGCTGGCTATTTATGTTAGCATTCTTAAAGTATCTGTCAGTCAATGCAAATTGTATGACCGGAAAAGGCAGGAGGTGAATAAACTGGTATGTGCATTCAGGCAATTAATTTTCAATTTTTCAGAGAGAAAATAGTCAGGGAGTCTTTGATCTTTGTCATTTTCCAAGAGGGAGACCCTAAGCAGTGTGCACTCATTTATTTTATGGTATCCTTAGCCTCTGAATGTATTAACTTGTGCAAATTAAACAATTCATCAGGATTTCCTGAAAAATCTCTAGATTAAAGTGTTTTCTACCCTTGCTCATTGAGTTTCTTAATTTCCTAATTTCACACTGCTCGATCTTCTCTGAAAGTCCTTCTCCTCATGTGACAACTGCCCAAGGTTCTTTATCGCTTGCAAGTGGCGCACTCTGATGTGTGCAGTTGTTGCTTGGGATGTTGAGCAGTACCTTGGGTGATGAATATGTAAGGCGAGACACAGCCTTGCTGTCTGGAGCTGTCAAGCTTTCCCCCTGACAGCTTTCCTGTGTGGTGATCTCGAGCTAATTTAGGCCAGTCAAGGATTACCGTTGCTGCTCACCCCAACAAGTGATTCCAGGTTGCTATTTAGGAATTTCTGAGCACGATGATTATATTTGGAGAGGAGCAAGTGCCTTTGCTTTCTTGCCCTTTCTTATCATTATCATGACAGATAAAGACAGACATGCACAATATGTTGTCCTAGAATCCATGCTGTTCCAAAGTCTCGCATGTCACTTTGAAATCCAAATCCTTCACATGACATCTGGTACATAATGAGCACTTCAAAATCATTGAGAGATGGAAGTGACAAAAACATATTTATTATAATTTTAATAGGCTTATTGAGGAGAGCAAGGCTTGATGTCTAAGTTTTCATGTGACCTATTGCTCCTGGTTTCATGTTCTCAAACGCATTACCACAGTCAGGACAGAACTTCCAGCTGGGAGCACTGAAACAGCACCCTTTTTTTTTTATTTATTTATTTTTTTAATGCCTCATGAATGAGAAAAGCAAGGTACAAACACAGAAGAAGGTTCAACTTTGCCTTGTGGCCAGTGTCACCCACCAGCACTTTTTTGGTTTGGAGAAAATATACGCTGAGTCTACATGTTAGCTGAGCTTCCATGAATCACAGCCTCCTCCTCTTCTCATTGCTGAATCTCAGACTATTCCTTCTTTGTGCGCAGGCACCGCACTCTGTGGGCTTGCTGCCAGAGCTAGCTTTGCTGCTTTTTATACATATTCTTCTTTTCAAGAAGACATAAGTTTTTGTAATGACTTTCTACTGAGTTAGTTTAGCCTATGGCTTCTAAGCATAGGATGAATTTCAAATGCTTGTTTTGCTCATTTTCCAGTGATTTTTTTAATATATTTCATGACAAAAAAAATCTTTATGATGGTCACTGTGAGTAAACACAGTGCAATATAATACTAAACCACAGTGTGTGATTAGCAGGTAACATGGTCGAAGGATTTTAAATGGTGGTGTATTTATCCAAGATGGCAATGTTATTTTGTGGTGCTGGATTGCAATACACATTTTAAAACTGACAATGTGTTTCCTGGGGACTACTTTCAGTGGAAGTGCTTCTTGCACCAACCTCAGCCCGTTCAGAAAGAGAATTTTCTGCAGGTTTCAGTGCTGGGTGTTAAGTTAGCATTAAAGAGAAAGACCTGGGAAAATACACATAGTTTTTTGTGCACTACCCTATAAATGCAAAGAAGATACATACAAACAAGGCTCATTTTGTGGCCTGCCAAACAGTGCCATCAACATGAGAGAATTTGTGCAATGAGAAAAAAATATGTTGTATTTTGCTGGCTGAATGCTACAAGCATGTAACTAGGTGGTGTTTTGCAATGAAATGCATACATGTCACTGAGGTCCCAAAAGCAGGTGAGTAGACTTGAGTACTTATTAGCATTACAGGAATTTAATCTTTGGAAAAAAAAAACCAACCCTGGGAAATCTAGGCAGTAACATCTACAGTCATTGTTAAGGAAATCTAGCAGCTAGGTTATAGTCCTCTGGAAGAGAAAGAAAAGGGGAGGACCTTGCTCCCTAAATTTTATTTACTCTGTATAATTCGGTTCAAGAGGGAGATTTCCTCACAGCAGCAATCACTTAAATGGGAGTAATGTGTATTCCAGTTAATTCATTGCATGGTCATTATTTTAAAACCAATTTTGTCTGTTTTAAGCATAAAAGTTTGTTGCCATTCCAGGCATTCTAATTTTTTTACGTCTCTGCACAAAGTTCCTTGTTTTTGTAGCTTTCAGAACTCTCTTCAAAAGAGAAAATAATCACAAAAAATATCTCTAGGGGACTTATTCATTGGCATTCTCTTCAAGAAGGCATATAAAACAAATGCAAAAGCAGAGAATCAGAATAGGAATTTTCCCACCTATTGGATTCTCATGTTCATATTTTGCTGATGGAAAGTTTTTCTTGGCTCAGTTAGCTTATGTGTTCCTCCACCAACAAAGTCTTGACTCCTTTTTTTTTTTTTCTTTTTTCTTTTTTTGATAAATGACAGGGATATTGCTGGAACCATTTTCTGCTATCACCATTTCTTGAGGTTATAATTTTTTTAACCTTGATGATTAATAGTAGATGATTTATCATATTTCTGTGGGTGGCAGAGGAGAACAGACACCCTAATAGAGTTTTTGTCCTTGTTACAGTGGCTACTATAGAATTATGCAGTGAGAGCCAACCCCCAACTTGAATTCTGAGTAGATGAATCAGACAGGATATGATAAAAATATCATTAACCTCATTTTACATTCAGGGAGCTGAGTCAAAGAGGAAAGAAATGATTTCTCTAGGGTCTGTGGCAAAGATGTGAACTGAAATCAAACTGTCAAGCCCTTGATTCTGTTTCTTACTTATTTGTGTTGCAGCAAATGGACCAAGGACCTCCTCTGCTTGATGACCTGTAGGCTTGCATAGTAAAAATCTTACTAGATCCTGTCCAGAGGCCCTGTGGTGCAAATACAGAGAAGTGCCTCCATCACAGTGGTGTTTCTTTTAGTTGACCGTCTCATCAGGTCTGCCCTGGGAGATGCTGCCATCACAGTTTTATAATAAGGATGTGTGAACTTTCCTAATCAAAAAGGATGGGTGTTTTTTTGTGTACTAGACTACATGAAATAATATGGTCTCCTTTAGTGTGAGAAAACCTGCATTCACAAATTACTGGTTTATGTATATAAAGGAGGCATCTTGCTTCTCTCTAATGGCAAAAGAAAAGGGATCTTCTGAAAAGAGAGTAAGCCTGAGTTTTCTGGGAATTAGCTATTCTTCTGAACACTGAATGTTCCATTGAAAAAGAGGGGATCTGGGAAGATATTCAACATTCAGTGATAGTGTTGTATTAGTATCATTTGTTTGGGAATCACCTTACTATTTATAAAACATAATGTGCTTCCTTCATAGGTATGTAAATATTTTAGTGTTGTGATGTGGCTATTCCATCATTCATTTTCTTCCTCAGGCAATTAGATAATTTCCTTGGTAATTATACAGCACTTTTTGTTCATTACCTCGGCTTTAAAGAGAATGCATTCCCTAGGATCGGCCATTGGTCAGATAGACCCAATAAACGTTCAAGGACAAGAGTACATTATGTTAAGAATGGTCCTGGTTGGATAGAAACATGCGTTCCTCATTAGGCAGCCATAGTAGCAAATGAAATTATAGTCCTATAAATTTGATTATGTCTGTGCTAGAGTGAGGTAGTGTCTCACTCTTCAATTTCCCAATGTATAAACTGCCATAAGCCACAGGAATTCAGGAACTTTTTCTGTGTCAAAGGAAGAGCCTAGAGCAGTAGACGTGACACTGAATGAGAAAACTGTGAATATGTTGAAGGATGACAGAGGAATTTCTTTTGGCGACAAATCTACTTTTCTAGCCCATTTCTTTAAAAGAAATTGAACAGGGAATGTCTGCCACCTTTTGCTGTCTATCAGCCAGAGTGTAACATTAATTTACGGGAAGTCATCTCAGGAGCAGGTTTGGCTAGGAAAGGAAATGAAAGACTAAATCCCCTGAAAAATACCTTTTTATCTGCCCACACTATCTGAGCATTTGAAGAATTTCAGTGATGTTTCATCATCTCTCTCTTTGTTACTGCATTTTGCAGAGAAACAACAAGAAGGAAAGTTTAGAAAGATAAGTACAATTGATGATGTAATGAAAAAATCAGGAAACAATTATAAAATCTTTTTTATCAAATGTTTTATGATACTGTATTTGCATCTGGGGAATATTAGAGTAAATATTGTGCAGGGAAATTAGTTTTAATTTCATGCTAACGGAAAAATCAACTCAGTTCTAATTAGGTTATGACTTTTAAAATACAATCAGGCAGTCATTTCAGTGTTTTGATTAGATTGTCCTATCATTTATTTAGGTTTTGATAAATACTACTTCAGAAAATGCCTTTCAACACTCAAGCCTATCCACAGCATAAGAGGTTTGATTTGGGAGGGTTCTTCTAAAAGCAGTAGTGTAAAAATGTTTTAAGTAAGTGGGTCATCGGCTGAAAGCAATTTAAATGTAGTGAGTAGAGCTATAGTGCTTTAGTCTATGGTACAGTGACTGTACAGTGACTACTGTACCATAGTATGCAGGTGTAGAGGGCAGGAGTGAGAATTGTTGTTGCTTCTTTAATTTGTATCTATTCAGTAAGGTTTTGCAACTCCTCTGGCAGAAACAAAAAAAAAATCCCTTTATTTATTAATACTTGTAGGGAAATGAGTCAAGGGCATTACTGTTTTTTTGCACTTGCATGCTTAAGTGTTTCTTAACCTTGCAACATCAGAGCTGGTAAGGCTTTCCACAACTTTTTATATAATACACCCTGAGAGAACCAGAAAGTAAATCACAGCAGCAGATTAAGACTGTGATCTTCAAGCTGCCTTTGAAAATCTCAGCCAAGATTATTATGTGAAGCTATCTCAAAGCATAAAATTGACAAATATGTGAATAGTGTATGTGTGTGTATACAGTCTATACTACCTGAAATACAGTCTGCACAATGTGAAATGTACTTCATAGAACATTACAAACTATTTAAACTCCCATTAATCCAAAAACAAGGCTTAAACAAAAAGTGCTGAGTACCATTGTCACCACTACATTCTTGCATAATTACCTTCTTGTGTCTTTGTTTTTTGTTTGAGCAAATAGGCATTATTTTTCCCTGAATGGCACCATATTTTTTTGCCAGCTCAGATTCACAGCTTGGCCACTGTGGTGATCCATACTGGAAGATGAAATGTTGGTGCTTTCTTTTGATTTCTCTGTATTCCTGGTATACCTACTCCATCTTTTTGTGTGTTTTTTTCTGTCCTTTTGAGTGACAAGTGCCTTTACTGAACAGAATATTATAATCAAAATGTCTTGTGCAAGAGCTAAAACTGCAAATACTGGCTTTAAAAATTAATATGGTTGTCAATCAAATGTCCACTTTTGCATGTGGTACAGCTTGAGGTAAAGGGTGGCATTACTCTTAAAAGATTTATGACTTAGATTAGGTTTTGGGATATGCTCAGACTTTTTTCTAGGTTGGTTGTGAGGAACATTATATAGAATTGGTAAAAGACAAAAAAAAAGGGAGGAGGAAGCAATTTACCCCTATGTCATCAATATGGAAAATAAATCCATTAAAAAAAATCAGCATGAAAAAAAGAAATGGGGAAAGTGTGACATTATGTAATTTCCTCAAGAAAAATCTTGGTAAGATATATATGCAAACTTTAATGTAAAAATTAGAACTCAAGCATCAACTTTGGTTCGATGTTTAGTATGAAAATGCAGGAGCTTAATTTGTACAATAAACTATCTCCTGAGGGTTTTTCTGAAGCATTTTTTTTTCCTCTGGATATTTGAATTTTTTAAAGCTGTTTATGATGTATTTTTCATGTTATAGGATTTATACTAAGGCCAGTGATGGGAATGGGTGCCTGAATAATATACTCAGGTTGCATCATATGCTCAGAATTTTTAATTATACTTCATACAACTTCTGGATTAATAGGCATAACTTCATCATGGGTTATTAATAAGATTATTAAAATCATAGCAGTTAAATCCTTATGAGACTCGAAGTTTGGAAACCTTGGCAGATCAGAATTTGTAGCCCTGTTTCGGGTTGCTTGGAGGGCTTCCAAAGAGGGTCGTAAGTTAATAACGGCACATTAAGGCAATGCACTAAAAATGTGCGCTGGACAGCAGATCGAGAAAATATTTTTTCTAAATGTTATTTCTAAACCTGTATGGACACTCATGGGAATTTCAGAAGTCCCATCTCTGTGGAATTGGTAATATAAAAAAATAAAGACAATTGTTGGGGGTAACTTTCTGTCTTGGGTTCCTTTCTACAGTCAATATAGGAAAATAAATGCTTCTTGGAAACCTTTCCAAGAAGAAACTGAATCACAGTCTGCAAAAGTCTTCCTTGGCTTGAATTAGTATTTTTGAATATCTGCCTTGAGGTCTAATTTTTCCCAAACCAAAAGGGAATTCAGCCTTCAGTATGAATTAGGAACCTCTTTAGAGCTTCCATCTCATGAAAGATTGCAATGGATATGGCGGAGTACATCTTCCAATAGAGGAAGTCTAAGGTGAAGGCTCATGAAATTGCTTTATGAAACTCATGGAACTGCCTTATAATATATGGCTTCCTGTTAAAATGCTGCATGTTTCATGATCAGCATTGTAGTCATGCAACAAAATACAGCAGAGTGCAATTCTCTGACTCCGTTGCAGGAAAAGCTATCATCTTTTGTGCTATTTGTGAGTATGTGGTCGTTGTCTTATCTCAATTGTTAAGAAAAAGATGAACTGAACAAACATGTTTTCTAGTCTTATTCTAGAAGTAAAAACAGATACAGAATCATAGAATCATAGAATAGTTAGGGTTGGAAAGGACCTTAAGATCATCTAGTTCCAACCCCCCTGCCATGGGCATGGACACCTCCCACTAAACCATGCCGCCCAAGGCTCTGTCCAACATGGCCTTGAACACTGCCAGTGATGATGAGAAAGTTGGAGCTGTTCAGTCTGGAGAAGAGAAGGCTGCGTGGAGACCTCATAGCAGCCTTCCAGTATCTGAAGGGGGCCTATGGGGATGCTGGGGAGGGACTCTTCATTAGGGACTGTAGCGATAGGACAAGGGATAACGGGTTCAAACTTAAACAGGGGAAGTTTAGATTGGATATGAGGAAGAAATTCTTTACTGTGCAGGTGGTGAGGCACTGGAATGGGTTACCCAGGGAAGTACAGATTTAGTCCTTTCATTTTTTAGAAAGAAGTGACAGTTTATAATATATCTTTTTTATTAGCTGAGAAATCTGTTAATATTTGTGTGACTGACACATGTACCTGGTTGATTGTCACAGATGAAATGTCTAACATGCCCAGAGTGAGATGGGGCTATGCATGTGTGAAAGTGATTAGAGGTGTTTAATGACATAAGGAGGTTTTTCAACCGAGATTTAAGCTCCACTCATTCCTCTAACAACAAATTCAGGCTCAAACCTGTTAACAGCTTTCAGACTTATGCTCATACAAAGCCTTGGGAAGTAGTCCTTTTCCCCAGATCTGACTTTTTAGGCTTTGTAAGACAGTCCAAGCCAGCACATTCAGCAGTCAGATGCTCTGCTCTGTGCTCGGCTCAGGCCTGGTGATAAGTGTATTACAGAGCCCTCAGAAATCCCAGAATTGAAAATGGCCCTGGTATGAATTAGGGTGTGCTTCAGGTGTTTGTTTTAGAGCCTAAATTTTGCAGTGCTGTAGGGGCTACATGATCAAACTCTGGAAGAGTTATCTCAAGTCTTAATGAGAAAGCACATGGCTCTGTGGGCTTATTTACCCTTCTGCTCATGGCTGTACACACTGCTGGGTATTTCAGGAAGCCTGAACATTTCTAGGATAGGGTGATGACTAAATTTTATGCTTTGAACATAGTCTTTCTCATGCTTGTGCCACTCAGAGGTGATGTGTTACAAACCTGAGAGGTCAATATTCTGTTGCCTTGGTGTCATGGGTTCAGCAGCAGCAGTCATTTTTCTCCTTCTTAGTAGCTGGTACAGTGCTGTGTTTTCAACTTTCTGTGTGGGAACAGCGCTGATAACACCGATGTTTATAGTTATGGCTTAGAATGTTTTGGCTTGAACAAGGACTTTCTGAGTCTCATGCTCTGCCAGGGAGGAGGGGAAGCCGGGAGGAAGCAGAGACAGGACACCTGACCCAAACTGACCAAAGAGGTTATTCCATACCACAGCACGTCATGCCCAGGATTTAAAACAGAGAGAAGAGACCCAGAAGGGTGGGGGTGCACTGCTTGGTCGGGCTGGGTATAGTGGTGAGCGTTTGTATTCTTTCCTTGTATTTGCCTTGTCTTTATTATTATTGGTGGTAGCAGTAGTGGTCTTGTATTATACTTTAGTTACTAAACTGTTCTTATCTCAACCTGTGGGAGTTGTATTCTTTTGATTCTCCTCCCCATCCAGCCAGGAGCAGGGGGAAGAAAGAGAACGGAGTGAGTGAGAGAACGGTTTGTATGATTTACAGCTTAAACCACGACACTTGGGGTTCCACAGATGCAGGGCTTCTAACTGTCATTTTTGCCACTGAAAACCTGCAAAAGTCTGGGATTTGGGGGAGAACTTGTCAAGAAAGCCTTATTTTTTGTTACAGTGTGGTTACAACTGGTGTTACTGCTTATAAGGATAAAAAACCTACAGAGGGTATAAATAATGAGGGAGCAAGGAAGCTTCCTAGATAGGTTTCTTCAGACCACTCTGTACAACTGATTTCCTGAGTATTTTTGGCAAGAAAACAAAGCAGAAGTGCTTTATGAATTAAGGCACAACTGTATTCCTCCTTTCCCGAAGAAATAGAGCTGCAGAATAAAAGCTCCAGCGTTCCAGATTGGCAGAGTCTAGAAAGGGTGTGCCTTTGGCCAAGGCAGCAGAGGAGGAGGGAGGTAGAGGACCTCCTGAGCTTTGCTCTTTCCACAATAAGCATAAATACTAGAATGTTTTTGGTTCCACCCACTAAGGATTATTCTGTGTTGTTTAGATGATGCTACCAGCTTTAGATGAGATAAAGAAAAACTTTTGTGGTGTTCCAGCTGATTTACTGTAACTGAATTCTTGAGCTAAATTTGACAGATATCAATGTATCTGCAACCTACCCCTTCTTTTCTATTCAATGCCACTAAAAAGAAATTGGCATATTTCTAGGAAAATTGCTTTTGGACCCGGCCTGAATCAATAGAGGTATAAATTCAGGGATGAATTTCACCTTCAGTTTCCCATCACTTTAATTTTGTCACTCATTGATGCAACTCTGTGTTGAGTAACAGGTGTGAATTGATTTTCTTGGAGAGGCTTGGCTTGTAACCTCATGTAAATGAGTTCATGCTTTGGCTGAGAGAATTACCTTGCTTGGAGTTTGTATTTTACTTCAACCAGTGGCCTGCAGAGTTCTGCTTACAGGGTAAGAAACTATTTAGCACAAGAAAAGACTGCTTTAAATAGAGCAATGGTACTTGCAGCCAGGAGAATGCTGGGAATAAACAAAGAAAATTAGTTGAAGACATAATGTAGAGTTTACCAGTTATTATCTGTGTCATATCGCCTGCATAGCAAGACCTGTGCTTAATTGATTTATACTTCTAAATGTTGTGGTACCTGCATTAATCCCATATTGGATCTTCCTACAAATGACAAGGAAATTTGAGCTGAGAAATGGATGTTAAAAGGGATTGCATGTTAAAAGTAAATGTTAAAAGCAGATGATATCCATAAGGCTCAGAGCGTGGAACAGAAGATTCACAAGCCTTGCAGAAAGTTGCTTTATTATTCTAACCTATAATCCCTGCTGTGAGGAATGCTTTCTTTCAAGCCTGCAAATGGGATGTTTTTCTGCGATAAGAGGAAACTAACAGGTTGACTGTAAACATTTCCAAGTACATTAAATAGCAGAATCTTACATAAATTCTGGTACAACGGCAGCAGTATTCCTCCCAGCCTCATTTCTAGAGTGTGGGGTTTCCATCCTTTGCTATCTCTCAGTGTCTTTGCATACTGTTGCACAAATTGATGTTTATATGACATTTTGAAAATTGCTGTCAGTGTTTTCAGCCTGAACCAAAGATTTAATGGATAAAAACTCAGTGACCTGTTGAATCCTTAGGTCAAACAAATTCTTACTTTGCTGGAATGCTATTGAACTGCGTGGGTTTTCTTTGTGACAATCTCTAGCTGTGGATCCTGTGAAAGGTGTAAGGAGTCTAATGAATATCAGTGGTGTGTGACCCATGAAATTATATGTGCATGTATGATCTGTCAAGCAGTGTTGTCTGCTGTAGATTAAAAAAATGTAACCAAAGAGGCAAGCTGTGTGTAATTCAGTAAAAAAATCACAATGGGTATTCAAGCCTGCCTAAACCTGGTGCTTCTTCGAGGTCTTCTTTCCACAAGCTGTCAGTCTGCATTGTTTTACTTCACTCTTTCATGAGTGTAGAGGTGTATGTCACTTGTGGTACCACCTGAGCGGCTCTACCTGCTTCAGGCAGTGTTGGGTGTTCAGTTATGTCCCTGCACCTCTGGCTTTATTAAAAAAAACATTGAAGAGCCATGCACTGTTAGTAGGGACTAGTTAGCCGTTTTGCTGCTTTACAATGGTATATATAGGCTTACTTGCCATGATGAACAATTTTATCCATGTGACCTAATGGAGGATGGTGTAAGAGAATCCATGTAGGCGCAGAAGTGCTGTGCAGTGTCAGCGGGAGAGGACATTAACGAGAATACTGGGGAGAAGGGAACCAAGATGTGATCCCAGGCTATCTTTTCTTGGATGCCTCAGTAATAAAAAGTATTCATTAAGGAAGTCTGAGATTTTTTCTTTAGTTTCTGGTTCGGGGGGAAATATTTTACAAAGCAAAAATAAAGATAAATGCTACATGCACACCAAATTGATTGTGCTATCTTTTAAAAATACACAAATAGCTAGTTTTGCATGGTTAGTGTTTTGCAGTAAAATTGCTCTTGAAATAATTTTACAGGTTGCTTTTATAGCACAGCTCTGACTATTCCATGTACAAGGTTGTATAAAGATTTAATTTTCAAGTTTGTTTTTTAATAAGTGTGTACCATTTTTATTCATTCTGCCTCTAGCTATCATAGATGTTGATGGCAAAGTGGAAAATATTCTTGTGTAAAGAGAAAAGGAAAAATGTAAAATGTGTTACTCAGAAAATTAAGATGTTTATAATTTTTAGCATTCTGTTTCCTGTAAAAACCTTTTATTCAATATAGTGAAAGAGTCTTTTAAGAATCATTTGTGAATTTGAAAAAGGAATTTTAAAAAACAAACACTCATTACTGAATTATCTTCTATGAGAACAGAAGGATCTCTGGATAATAGGCATTTTTTCCAAAACTAAACAGTTATTTGTTCAGGGTATGGAAGTTATTAATTATTTACACCTATTCCACCTCAGTTCTACCTCTAGTTAAAATTCATGGCCTAGGCACTCATCAAATATTGATTTTTACCAAAGTTGATGTTTTCCCTTTAACATTATTATAATGAGGGATAAAAATCAAATTGCCTTCACTGAAACTCAATCATTCTCTCAAGCCATCTGCATTGATCTTTTTTTTAGGTTTTACCATAAATTATTCTTTTCAATTAAGTAAACCCCGCACATAATGACGTTTTGTGAACTAAATAATTTATTGACTATTTTCAGCTAAACTTATCAGGCTCTGATGCACAGTTATTTTCATAACATTAATAGTAATCTATATAACCCCCCTGCAACTGCATGTGTGTCAGAGTCTTTGTTTGGAAAGACAAATCACCTGGGAGGTAGAAATCTTCTGATTTAGAAAAGAAACAAATTCATTTGTTGTCATGTGCAGAGTGAATCGGTGTCTTCTCATTAGCAAAATGAGGGGGCTTGCATGCAATGCCTTCTGGTGATCAAATAATTGTAAAATAATTTTCAGCTGAAAATGGTGCTATTAGCAACAAGGATTGTAGTTAAATTGGTAACAGTTGGTCTGTTTTACAGTTGACTGGTAAGATCTGATGAATATAGTAGCTCCTTGGAGGGGTTCACAGAGGTTTTTTCTCTGTAGTATGACTGTTGCACTTCTGTCCGTGTGACATGCGTTCACCTTCTGCCAGTTCCTCTGGAAATCTGCCCATTTCTTAAATGAGTTTTGTTTCACATTTGAGAAGTCATTATGCTCCTCTAGACTGAGATTTTCAAGTGGAAAGGACAGTTTGCAACTCTGAACTCGTTCAAGCAAGGAGTTACCCTGCATGGTAAGTTTGGTTTAGTGTGTGATTGCTTTGAGCAGCAGCTGGGTGATGAGGTTTAGATACTGATCACAAACCAGGTTTTTTTAAATGTACGGGGTTTAGGAGAAACCTTGACATAGCTGTGAAGGCATAATTGGATTACATTTAATCATGTATGGAAAGTCTTTGTTGGGTGTATCTAGCCAGTTTATGCTGTGTGATGTAGTTAACAGACTAGATGCAAACAAATTGTCTTTTGAAAACAGAAGAGTAAAACACACTTAGGCACTGTGGACTATATATAAATCCACATTTGCATTGAAGACTCCACTGAATATGGAAGTGCTTGTAAATAAGTAGTGCTTATGCTGTGGCCTAAGAAGAGTTAGGAGAAGCATTCTGCCTTTTTTTTTTTTTCTGCAAATAGTTTAATGGGCAGCAATGTAATCAAAGAATAAGTCTCTTCAAAAACTGCCCCTTCCACACATATATGACAGTTCCTGTTTGGACCTGCAGGGTCCCCTTCCTTCTCCCCTAACTATTCAGTGATACTATATGTGCTGTCACTTAGATTTTAGCATGAGTTGTGCACTGTAAGTCATTGTTTCCTTTGCAAATCATGGTGGGTCATTTTGAGAAGTAAGGTTTTAACCTGAATATTACGGTAAATTGGGAGAAATTCAATATATGGCAATAGTACAGCTAAAAAGCTAGATGATTCCCCCAAAACAAAACAAACCAAAAACTTGTGCAAACAGCATGGAATTGTAAGCTCACCTTAGAGAGCTTAGTAGCATTATTTTGGTGTGTGTGTGTGTTTGTTTTTTCTTTTCTATTTGGGGAAGATCAGTTGTCCCCCCAAAAAAAAGACTGCGGAGTGGGAGTAAGCATCTGGAAAATTGTGTAGTTTTTAATTATTCCAGTGCAAGCATAGGAAAGGGCAATTGTTCTTCATCACTTCTTTAGCACAGTCCATTTTATATGATGGATCAAGGAGTCAAACATTTAATTCTATCTGGGAAGAGAGTTCCTGTTTATTTCTTTCACTGCTTTTCAGCCTCTTAAAAACTAAATGCTTTGGTGTAATTTTGAAGGGTTGCTACTGCGACTCTCACTGTGTCTTGTGAAGTCTGAGTAAATAATGGAACTGCAGGTGATAGTAAACCTAAAAGTTCAAATGCAAAAGCTTGTATTGATTTAATTCCCCATTAAATTAGGTCATTCTGTGGCTCAGTACCCATGCATTAGAACATGTAGGCCAAACACAAAATATCACATTGCATTGCGCAGCGCTTGGAGTTACTCTTGGAGGAAAATGAAGCTCACTGTTGTTTTGCCTATGTGCACTTATCTGTGCTGTTGTCTTTATGTTTGGATACTTCTTGGGAATAGAAAGCATCCAAATCTCTGCTGCCCTGATTACTTGCAAATTCAAGCTTTTCCTGCTGTGTTTTGCTGGTGAGCTGTTCATGAAATCAGATCCTGATTTTTCTACTGTCTTGAGACTGCTGAATAAGAATCCTGCTTTTAGTGTCCCGTGTTATTCTGTACTGTGCTTGTTGAGCAATAATGTCACACCTTTCATGATGAGGAACATTAATACAGTGCAGGACAAGTTCTCTCTCCCACCCTGTGCTTTCATCCATGAGAGGCAAGAGTCAAAGGCTTTGCTGGAATCCTCCCCTGTCTTTTGTAGCGTGGTGTGCTTTTTGTAGAGATTTGAGCTAAGGGAAATTAACCTGAACATGAACTGATATATGAAATAAGCATCAGAGATTCTAGTCTAGTCCTTTTTTAGCTGTGAAGGTAAGCAATCATCCAGTTGGATGGTTGTGAATAGCATTTGGATCAAGCTGTTCTACTTCATTTTTTTTTCATTCCGTGATAGTGGTTGGCTATATAGGTAATGCAGGGTTGGCTTCCTTGTGCTTTGGCTTTATTAGCACCAGTGGGATTTTAGGCTTTTTAGTTTCCACTCCAATTACTATTCTTTCCTCTGAATTAATGGATATTTTGAATAAATCATTGTGAGTTGAGGCAATGCATGCTGTAAAGAAATCCTTGCGCCAGCATATCTGAACAGGTTTTACATCTTACTCTGACATGAATTGCGGGGCCGTTACATATGTAACTTAATGAGTTTTCTTTGAATCACAGAATGCATATGTGCCTGCCTCACATGCCCGAGTGTTATATGAAGAGAAAGCAACTCAAGCACACTAAGCTTTTCTTTACTATATGTTATCTATAAAGCACATAATGTTAGCACTGCCGGTGTTGCACTGAAATCCTGTGTCTGGACCAGTGTCCTTTTGTGTTGGGAAGAATTAGCAGCAAAGAAACTAATGTCATTGCTGCCTGTATTTAGCTAATATTAAGTTATAGTTGGCACTTAAAAAGATTAACTCATGTTGGGACATACTGTGAAATGTTAATTATCAGAAAAAACACTGTTGAATTGGCACTTAATACTCCTGGTTCACGATAAGAAAATCCCTAGAGGGAAACCAAAAATATTAACTCTGCTCTACCTTTGTGATTTTCCTGGAGAATCACTGCGAAGATAATGTAGTGTTGGATTTTCCTATATATTGATACACACTTGCTTGTCTCACCTACCAGGCAAGATGAAAGCATCACCAGAGGGTGTCTTATTCCCCATGTCTAGGCTTTGCCTATAGTGTCTCATGTGAAAGAATTTCCCAAGTCCTGAGTCAACTTAGCCACATATTGATGCACACTGTGGTAGGACCTGAGCAAGCACAGACTTTTCCTGGTTCCACCTAAGGACAGCAAACACATGTACCTGGCAGGAGCCTTTATGTGCTCTGAGCAGACAGAGTTTAGAGTGAATAGAAGGGTGAGGAATGAGTGTGCAAGAAATAAAAGCCTTAAAGTTAATTTAGGATGAGATGAATCACTGTAGGAATAAACACTTCTCTCTTATAGAGGCAGCTGCCTTTCAGGTGTCTAACTTGGAACAGATGAGTTTCTCACTTCCAGGTGAACCTTGTTTTGGAGTCTGTCATGGGTTCAGCAGCAGCAGTCATTTTTTCTCCTTCTTGGTAGCTGGTGTAGTGCTGTGGTTTTGATTTTGGGCCTGGGAACAGCGTTGATAACACCAGTGTTTCGGTTACTGTTTAGTGATGTTTTGGTCTGACCAAGGACTTTCTGAGTTTCATGCTCTGCCAGGGAGGAGGGGAAGCCGGGAGGAAGCAGAGACAGGGCACCTGACCCAAACTGACCAAAGAGGTTATTCCATACCACAGCACGTCATGCCCAGGATGGAAAGCAGAGAGCAGAGACCCGGAAGGGTGGGGGTGCACTGCTTGGTCGGGCTTGGTTTTAGGTGGTAAGAATTGTATTCTTTCCTTGTATTTGCCTTGTCATTATTATTATTGGTGGTAGCAGTAGTGATTTGTGTTATACCTTAGTTACTAAACTGTTCTTATCTCAACCTGTGGGAGTTGCATTCTTTTCGATTCTCCTTCCCATCCCTCTGGGAGTGGGGGGCAAGAAAGAGGGGGGAGTGAGAGAGAGAGAGTCTGCGTGAGTTAGGCTTAAACCACGACAGAGTCAGCAGTGACTGAAGAGAGGACATGAAAAGTCTTGCAATATGCTAGGTGATCAGAATAAGTATAGCTCTGTCCTTTCTTAAATTGAGGTCTGAGGAGCTGCTGGAAGGGATTTTCATTTTCATCTGCGTAGGGTACACTGATGTGGCCATGGCTAGTCAATTCAAGTGTCTCTGGCACTGTCCTCTTTCCAGCCTTACTTTAAAGTACTTGAAACCAGCCTGGGAAGAGACACTGCCCAGGTGTTAACAGCTGTGTTGTGGAAACGCTTCAGCTGGGCTAATTATGCAGGTTTGCATAATTGTGCAGCATAGGAGCTGGCACATCAAAGCCTATGTGGCTGGGTCATTTTTATCTTCCCACAGATCACATACTGATACGACCGATACCCTACAAGCTGATGCTTTGATTTCGTGAACCAGGGTCAGCTGACTGTTGTTATCGTAAAGACTAGAACTGAGTGGGAAATGAGAAACAGTTTCTCTGAACTTACAGCTACTGGAAACACCGTTGATTATTATACTAGAACAGCTGGTAATTCTGTAATTCTGTAAATAACATGGTGTAGCTAGTTTTGTTTTGCTCCACCTTTAGTCACTCAATTTAAAGTCGTGTTGGATAAAGGCTAAATCCATACTCACTGGCGCTAACATTAGTAAGTTATTGGTGCACATGCCCTGGAGCAGATGAACTCTGATACAATTTATTGTCTTGATTTTCAAGTGGAAAGAGTCTGATGAAAGCCTAGCTATCAGCTGAAAAGCCCTATCTACTAGATTGCATTTTGGGCTTTAGTAACCAAAGAAGTGGTTTCTTTTTTGGGTTTTGATTTTAGACATCATACCCATCTTCTGCTTGGATTTACTTTGAATTTACTGTGTACATTAGAATCTCTTGCTTCCTTTTATAAGAATGGCATGTATTAGTTCTGGTTTAAAAAAAAAAAAGAGAGAGTTGCCAAATGCCTCTAAGAAAGAAGAAGTCTGCTGCATACTCTAACCATTCTTTAAATGTCCTCAAGCAGACAGCTGAGCTAAAACTAAAATTATTTAAGTGGAAGACATATGCCAGGGAATTAGTGAGAACAGTCTGGAGTAAGGCTATGCTTATTACTTTGATGTTCATAGCAATTCTACGAGCAGTAAACTTGCATTCCCTGCAAATTTCCAGTGGTAACAAGACTTGTTCAGAAAGACATGGTTTGACTGTTATGCCCTACTCCTCTCTTCTTAATTTCCAGAAAAGTCTTCAGATACTTCATGAGTGGGAAGGAATGTGTGAGGGCTCAAATACCAAGCTTGCCTCTGTCCCATGGGGAGAAGGAAGGGGACCTGCAGGTCCAAATAGAAACTGTCATATGTGTGTGGAAGGGGCAGTTTTTGAAGAGACTTATTCTTTGATTACATTGCTGCCCATTAAATTATTTGCAGAAAAAAAAAGCAGAATATTTGGTGTATGCAAGTCTTATTTTACACGTTTTTAACTCAGCAATGTCTTGCCTTAACAAAATACTTGTAATAAAAATGAAAGAGTTTTGACTGATAAAAAGGTGATCTGCTTGCTGCTAGAAACTAAAGATTTAGTACTTAACTCCATTCACTTCAAAGCACCAATTTTCCATTTACACCTCTGAGATCACAAAAAGTTGTTTATGGGCACCTACATACTTTCACAGAGATGATTATTATACACATGCTCAAGTAAATCGCACAAAGATAGGTTACATTGTATGACATACTATTCCAGATCTGTCAGAGAGTTGGATTCTATTGTCTTTATCATTTTGTTTACATCTGAGTGTCTGCAGGTGATTGGAAGTGTCATTCCACTGAATATCAGACAGCTGAGCCAGGAGTAAAGTGTTACTCCTAGAAAATAAGATTGCTGTAACCTCCTAGACAGGGGTGTGCAATTGTCTTCAGTCTTCTAAAGCCACCTGCTACAGGATAACTTGTTGATTGCTATGCCTCAGGTGGCTGTGCATGTACCATACTGATGCTTGGCAGTCACATAGCAAAAGAAAAACTTATGTCAAACCATTGACTGCAGTGAGAACTGTGGGTGAGTCACTCATGTTGGTGCTGATAGCATCTTTTATTTTCTTCCCCAGTGTTGTAATGTTATGTGCTGTAAATGTCACAGAAAATGGTAATATCACATCTTTACATCTAGGCCTTTCTTCAGTTCTTCCTATATGAAAAGCTGTATGTCTTTGTCCATGGAAGTGTCACATTTCACCCTGCTGATCCAATTTATTTGGTCTGAAGGCTTGGCCTGATATTTTTATAAAAAGGCATTTTCTCTGCCCAGAATCTTATTTGTGTCATGGTCTGCTCCTGTTAAAGATGAATGAAGACTTGTCAACAAATAATCTATCAAATAAATTAGAATCTGATCCAAAACCTCATTGACGTCAACAGAAAGACTCTTACTGACTTCAGTGGTCCTGCAGTGTCCTTTTCATGCTTCCTTAATGCCTGTAAATATATCCATTTTAGAATGAAAATATTTTCCCCACAGTATGGTTTGTGTTTTCTTTTAAAGTCTGTGTAATGATGGGGAAATATTGAGCAAACAAAATTAGAATTGTGCAGTTTAGACATAATTTGGCAGATGGGTGCTATCCTGGAAAAGCAACTGTGTGCCTAGTGTAATGAATACCTATGGGATTAACTTAAAATATCCTGAAATCAGGCCAGTAGCACCTTGAAAACTCCCTTGCTCTTCCTGCATGGTTGTGCCAGCAAGGATCCAGTGTTGTACTTTGTACTACGTGCATGGAGCCACGTGTGGCAGATCTGTGCTTCTTGCTGCAGGCAGACAGGTCCACCCACGATCCTGGCTTGGAATTCCAGAGCTGGATTGCTGGAGGAGGGTGAATATGGGGGTGAATGTTTAAAAACAGATGAGCCCTTTTTTCTTTCCCAGAATGTATCTATCTTTGGTGGCTCTTGTGGATCTGTGTCAGCAAAGTGATGCTTATAGTACTTCCTCAACAGAAAGTTCATCTTTTAGAATATTAAATAATGAAGGGGGAAAAAATGTTGCAAGTAGTATGGTTGAGCAAAATAGGCAAGCAGGCAAATTCTGCAATGTAATTTCAGGACATGGTTTGATCATAGTTTCAGAAATGAAAAATAAGTGTTCTGCCTTGAAATGGAGAGAAAGGCTTTGACGCTGAGTGCTCAGATTATTTCCAATAGGAGAAACGCTTGACTTGGAGCAAAATCTATGTGAGCCAAGTAGCAGAGTAATATGACAAGCATCATCTCTTTTGCCCTCAGTGCAAGAGTAAAATTATTGCCCTGGGAGGGGATAGCTTCCACAGAAAGAGATATGGAAATCTTGCTGCCAGAACTGCACAGATGGTGAGGGGAAAACAAATCTTTTTGGGGAAAGCAGAGAAGTTTAAAAATCTGCACAAACCTGATGAGCCTGGAACTTCTTGGGTTGATGCTCCTTGTCTTTCCTGGCTTTCCTGTATATTCATGTGGTGAAGGAAAGGATGAATGAACATTTCCTTCCCTCAGATGATGTTTCCCTCCCCTCAGATGAATTGAAATCATCCACTTAGAATTATAGAATCATAGAATAATTGGGGTTGGAAAGGACCTTAAGATCATCTAGTTCCAACCCCCCTGCCAGGGGCAGGGACACCTCCCACTAAACCATGCCACTCAAGGCTCTGTCCAACCTGGCCTTGAACACCGCCAGCGATGGAGCATTTGCAGCTTCCCTGGCCAACCCCTTCCAGTGCCTCACCACCCGCACAGTAAAGAATTTCTTCCTCACATCCAATCTAAACTTCCCCTGTTTAAGTTTGAACCGTTACCCCTTGTCCTATCACCACAGTCCCTAATGAAGAGTCCCTCCCCAGCATCCTTATAGACCCCCTTCAGTTATTGAAAGGCTGCTATGAGGTCTCCACTCAGCCTTGTCTTGTCCAGGCTGAACAGCCCCAACTTTCTCAGCCTGTCTTCATACAGGAGGTGCTCCAGTCCCCTGATCATCCTCATGGCCCTCCTCTGGACTTGTTCCAACAGTTCCATGTCCTTTTTATGTTGAAGACACCAGAACTGCACACAATACTCCAAGTGAGGTCTCAGGAGAGCAGAGTAGAGGGGCAGGAACACCTCCCTCGACCTGCTGGTCACGCTCCTTTTGATGCAGCCCAGGATACGATTGGCTTTCTGGGCTGTGAGCACACACTGCCGCAGGCTCATGTTCATTTTCTCATCAACCAAAACCCCCAAGTCCTTCTCTGCAGGGCTACTCTGAATCTCTTCTCTGCCCAACCTGTAGCTGTGCCTGGGATTGCTCCCACCCAGGTGGAGGACCTTGCACTTGGCATGGTTAAACTTCATCAGGTTGGCATCAGCCCATCTCACAAGCATGTCAAGGTCCCTCTGGATGGCATTCCTTCCCTCCAGCATATCAACTGAACCACACAGCTTGGTGTCATTGGCAAACTTGCTGAGGGCGCATTCAATCCCACTGTCCATGTCACTGACAAAGATGTTGAACAGGACCGGTCCCAACACCGATCCCTGAGAGACACTACTCGTTACTGGTCTCCAGTTGGACATTGAACCATTGAGCACTGCTCTTTGTGTGCGGCTATCCAGCCAGTCTTTATCCACAGAGTGGTCCACCTATCAAACTGATGTCTCTCCAACTTAGAGGCAAGGATGTTATGCAGGACAGCGTCAAATGCTTTGCACAAGTCCAGGCAGATGACATCAACTGCTCTAACCCTGTCCATCAGTTCATGGCCCCATCATAGAAGGCTACAAATTGGTCAGGCAGGATTTCCCCTTACTGAAGCCATGCTGGCTGTCACCAACCACCTTGCTGTTTTTCATGTGCCTTAGCATGCCTTCCAGGAAATTCTGCTCTAAGAGTCTCAGGAGGTGAGACTGACTGGCCTGTAGTTCCCTGGGTCATCTATTTTCCCCTTCTTGAAAATTGGGGTGTCATAGGTTCAGCAGCAGCAGTCATTTTTCTCCTTCGTAGTAGCTGGTGCAGTGCTGTATTTTCAATTTTTGGTCTGGGAACAGCGCTGATAACACCTATGTTTATAGTTATGGCTTAGAATGTTTTGGCCTGACCAAGGACTTTCTGAATCTCATGCTCTGCCAGGGAGGGGGGGGGGAAGCTGGGAGGAGGCAGAGACAGGACACCTGACCCAAACTGACCAAAGAGCTATTCCATGCCACAGCATGTCATGCCCAGGATGTAAAACTGGGGGCAGGAACCCGGAAGAGTTCAGTTCACAGCTTGGTCATTGAGTGGTGAGCAATTGTATCCTCTTTCCTTGTATTTCCCTGGTCGGTGGTGGTGGTGGTAGCGGTGGTTTGTGTTATACCTTAGTTACTGGACTGTTTTTATCTCAGCCCGTGGGAGTTGCATTCTTTTGATTCTTCTCCCAATTCCAACCCCACCCTCCCCCCCCCGGAGTGGGGGGGAAGAAGGAGGGGGAAGTGAGTGGTCAGGCTTTGTATTAGAAGGGGTGAGCTACTGTATTTTTTCCTTGTATTTGCCTTGTCTTTATTATTATTGGTGGTAGCAGTAGTGGTCTTGTGTTATACTTTAGTTACTAAACTGTTCTTATCTCAACCTGTGGGAGTTGCATTCTTTTGATTCTCTTCCTCATCCACCCAGGAGTGGGGGAAAGAAAGAGAAGGGAGTGAGTGAGAGAGCGACTGCGTGATTTATGGCTTAAACCACGACAGGGGCTTATATTTCCCTTTTTCCAGTTGTCAGGAACTTCACCTGACTGCCGTGATTTTGCAAATATGATGGACAGTAGCTTAGCAATTTCATTTGCCAGCTCCTTCAGGACCCACAGATGGATTTCATCAGGTCCCATGGACTTGTGCACGTTCAGGTTCTTAAGATGGTTTCAAACCAGATACTCTCCTACAGTGGGTCCAAGGTCTTCATTCTCTCCGTTCCTGTGTCTGCTTTCCAAGACTTGGGTGGTGTGGTCAGAGTGTTTGCCAGTGAAGACCGAGGCAAAGCAGTCATTAAGAACTTCAGCGTTCTCCAAATCCAGGGTAGCCAGTTTTCCCAATAGCTTCCAGGGTTCTCCTGATAGCTTCTTTTTAGAAAGATTCAAGTAGCATGGAGAAACCTCATATACTGAAAGACTGCTGTTATTTAACAAAGGATGGAAGGCAGTTGTAACATTTTGAGGCTATGGGATTTCAAAACCCAGTACAAAGACATTAATTACCTGCTCCAAAATCTCTTACTTATTTTTAACAGCTTCCTGTCTGAATGTTCATTGCACATTGCTGTGTCACAAGAGAAGATTCGATGTAAATACCATGTTTGGGACAGATCTTTGTCTGCTGTAGGGACAGCATGGTTCTTTAGGTCTGTATGGAATTAGGGTCAGTTACAACAGGTAGGAATGAGGCTGTGCTTATTTTTCCGTACATGTATGTTTTACAAGCAATTAATAAATTTGAGTTATGATTCTGCTAGGCTGAAATGCTGAAACCTTTTCTCACATACTTCCCACTTGATTTTTAGAAGATGAGGTTTTTTATTAATAGGTAAGCAGTCAGCCTGCTATGAAACAGTGGCTTTAAATTAGGAGCATGAGGAAATGAATGTGAGGAAGAGCTTGATGACGCACCAAAAAAAAAAAAAAAAGAGAAAAAAGAAATTATGAAACTACACTTTCCCTTTGGTAGGGAAAGAAATAGATCCATCCCATCAAACAAATAACAGTTAAGCAAATAATGGGATAATGTTTGCTTTTCCTACCTGTTTTAAATGTCACTGTTCTTTATTTGTTTTTTTTTTCTCTCGTTAACCCAGAAATGCTGATGCATCAGCATGTCTTGTTATGACAGTGAAAGATATTTCTCCTTGCTTAAGCTAATCCAGAATAAAACAAATCCTGAGGGCAGTGCACACCAACTATAGAGAAAAGCACGGTCTGAGGTGGCTGTTGGAGGTTGCCAGTGGCAACTTGTGAGTTTCTGAAAAGACAGGCAGAAGTGATGAGAGCACCTGAGCTGCTGGTAGGAACTGGCAGTGACAGCTAAGTCTGGTTATTCTCAGAGAAGAAAAGAGAAGAAATTAAGGAAGTGAAAATACAAGGAAGCACACTATTACTATTTAAAACAAATACCCTGTGGCTACAGCATGAAGCATGCCACTGCTGACCAGTGTATTAATGCAAAATAATCATGACTGGCACTCAAGGTAGAGGCAACACAGACAACATACAGTAGTAAATACAAGCTTTAGAAAGCTCAGATTTTGTCATTTAGCAAAGGCAGCTTTCCTCCTCTTCCCTGCTTGGTTGAGGGTGGATCAACCGCTTTAATTCAGGAGAAACTATTTCCCTGACACTTTAAAATTCAAGTCTTTTTGGCCTCAACTGATAAAACAGATTTCATTCTAGGTCAAACACACATTGCATGTCTACTGTATAATACCATTCACTCAGGTGAATTCATAGTCTTATTAATATCCAATGAAAATACTGGGAGAGGAGGGAGAAATACTGGTAAAGAGAGGTCTGCAAATACTGTCACATTTCTGACACTTTTTGTTGGGTCTGCTGTTTCTCCAACAGAAGGCAAGATGAACTGGCTAGAATGATGTCCCTAAAATAACACTAAAATCAACCCTGGAAAATGTCTGAACTAATTAAAAGGTAGGAATGAAATGAACTCAAGGCCCCAGAGCATCTGCGGTTACAGAGAAGATTCAGGGGTGGCTGCAGCAACAGCGCTAATACTAATGCACATACCTTGATGAAGAATTTAATGTGTCCCACAATGCCTCAGTAATTGCCCCAGTGTGGAGCTGTGCCACAAAAACAGGAGTCAAAAATGAGCAGGAACAAAGACTGAAATCTCACAGTGTGAGAGGAATTTATTGGTACTGCCAAAGCTGAAAACTTGAAGCGAGCTCCTGTCAGGTTGATTGAGGAGTTGAAAGGAAAACAAGTCACAGCCCCCCAGGGTGTCAGGCATTTCGCAAACCTCCGTTGCACAGGTGTCAGCTCCAGGGTGGTGTTTGCCCATCACCTGCTTGAGATTTTGCAAGCCACGGAGGGCTCTGCAGTGCTCAAAAGGTCACTCAAGCATACCAAGGATTGCAAATCCTCCTGTGTGGAGATGGTGTCTCTTGCTTGAGATTGCATGAGGGGGTGAGCAGCTTGGAAATGAAGCATCTTGTGGAGGGAGATGAGCACTGGGGGTGATTGCCCCACAGCTAGGTGTGTCTGCTTTTGGTAGCCCTGGGATGTTCTTTGTTACCATAACTTATAATGGTGAAGCACACAGCTTCACACCTCAGAACGGAACTCCCTTTTGCCATGTATGTAAATGCAAGGCAAAGGAGGGATTGCCATCTGAAGATGGTCTGAACCCTGAAAACTTACCAATTCTGATAATATCTATAGGATACTGAGAAGCTGTGAATTTAAGAATGCCATGGGCTGGCTTGGTTGTGCATTTTAGACAATAGGTTCAAGTTCAGAAAAGGGTATCAAGGACAGATGTGGAAATTCTTAGTAGCAGGTGTGTTTTGGTAGGCGTAGAGAGAGTTCATTCTTGTTATGAATTGACAGCCTTATTCAGGGATGTCCAGCTGGTGCTTCGGGAGCTGGATCCATGTGGAGAACGGGAGCTGGATCCATGTGGAGAACATTTTTGTCTGGTCCCAAAGCACCGTGGCGGTTTAGAGTCTTTTTGCACATGCAGTCATCTAGCTTAACCTATGTCTGCCAAGCCACCACCATACCAAATTTAGATGATGCACAGCAAGTCCATGCATATGTCCATGGTTTGACTATCAGGGAGTCATGTGTGCACAGTGACCATGACCCTGGGAATTGTCCTTCACCTCATGTTCTAGATGGTACTAAAATACAACAAAATAGGAGTTCATGTATAGGTGCTGGTGATGCAGAAGTTTTTATTGCTTGTGCTTGAATTGTAAAGGTACTGGGTGGTTGGCTTTAAACACTGGTGTTTGAAGAAGATCTTTTTTGTTAAGAAAAATGCTATTTCTGCTAGAGGCTTCATTACTTTTTATTATTAATTTCCAGAGTTTAGAAGCTGGATTTTTAAATGTAAACCTTGGAAACTTTCCATGAGATTGTGTTTTGGCCATTGCCTGTGTGTGGAAAACTATTTTCCTTACTCAGGAACATGGGATCTGGGGTAGTGAGCAACGCTTGATGCCTGTGTACTGGATTTGCATCGTCAAATGAAGCCAATATAGTTTAAGCAAAGGCTGTATGTCCTTACACAGTTGTAAAGAACAAAGAAGGACTCCTAATCCTTAAAATTGTACAGCTGTCAACAGTCCTCAGCATTTGAATGGTTGTAGCTCACCTCAAGAGGTATAAATAAAGGAGCTCTCTTTGGTGTGAAGCAACAAATCTACATAAAGCCTTAAGAATAAATTAATATTTTTTCCTATGAGCCAAAAAAGAAAAAAAAGTTATAAGCACAAGCAGTGGGAGAGTCTGCCTCTAGTAAGTTTTCTGATGCTTGAGACTGTAGAATCTGCAGTTGATAGAGGGAAATGGCTGGGAGTCTCATAAATAATAAATCATAAATAAATGAGGTCATCATAAAAATGTGTAAGAATCAGAGAGAGAATATAATGGGCCACAACCTCAATAGATTCTAGAGCTGATAACAAATAGTGAGCTTGAGAAAAATGTATTAGACAGAAACCTCAGAGATATCTTGAAAATGATAAAATTATTACTTTCAGAAAGAGACAACTGTTATTATCAAAATGCCCAAAATAAGTACATGTAGAAAGCTGTAATTCATGTAGAAAGCTGTAACTCATGCAGAAAAGGACTAAATCAACATCGTTTAGCCTTTTCAAGTTAAAAAGAGCCAGGGCCTCCGAAGTTTGTGTCACATGGAAACATTCTTGTAGACTAAACAGTGTTATTGATGTTCTTCAGGCAACAGTTACTAGGTTTAGTTATTATATTTCCGCTTAAAAAAAAAAAAAGGTAGATTTGAGTTATAAAAAACCCTGATAGATGCAACACCTGAAGGCAAACAGTAAAAGTATGAAGATCCATAGTAACACCTGGCTTGCCAGAAAAATAAGAACATGGATTATTTTGAGTGCTCTATTTATCTAAAGAAACATCATCAGTAACATAAAGATCATTTGAACATATGATACAGACTAAAGGAAAATAGGTTGACATACACCTGCAGGGTCATATACAGTATCTGAATGCCAAAACCTAATATGAAGCTTGAAAGAAATGTACTGTATAAGCTATAAACTGAAATATCATACAAACTGTAACAATTTCTTTCCAATTACTTTTGGTAAACATGGAAATCAAGGTCTTTAAAAGAACAGAAGTATCTCCCCTGTCAGAAAGCTGCTTTGAGAAAGAAGGAAGCTAATGATCCTGTTGTCAGCTAGAAGTAACATGTGTTAAGCAAATTTACAGACTCAGAAAAATGCTTTCTTTTTATTTAAGGCTTATAGATATTCCCACTGGAAGAAATAGGGCTCTTTGTGCTTGATCATGGACCTAGTGCATAGCAGGTTTGAAGCAAAGCCACTTGATTACTAAGGGAAATCTGAGAGACAATCTGACAGTTCAACATAATGTGTGGTAGTCAAAACAGCATATTGTTATAACAGAAATCTCCAATACAGAAGGAATAGTACAAATATGAGTCTATTATTATGTCAGGGTGCAAAAGCCTGGTTTGGAGAAGGACCTTATGGTGCCAAGCTTGATTTGGCCAATCTCCATTTCTGTATCAATTGAGCTTTCAATAAACTAGCTGGGATCCACAGAGCAGTCCAGCTGCCGTGACTTGGAGATCCCAGCAGGTTAATGGAGATGAAATGGAGAATCATCCCTGTGCTCAGGCTAAGAGGCGTCAGGCCTTGGGTTCGCATATATCCGCTTTGTCCTGGAGCTTCAGAGCACAAGTAAGCTCCTGGTCTTCCAGTCAGACAAATGCTACAGAACAGCAAGAAAAACATGTTGCAAAAAGCTTAGCTCCCTTTAGTCTTGCCTCTGAGGCTTTTTGTTGAATCCCTGCCTCTTTGGGAGCCCTGCTGAAATCAAGGTGGTTTTGCCTCTTCTTGACTTTTTTTCCTGTGGGATCAAAAGCCTCTTTAAAGGCGAGATGAAACTGTGGTGGAAGAAGGGAGGTCTAACAAATGCATTGTTGCATAGACTGCCCAGGTAGTTTAAAGTTGATGTATTTATTTTTTGAAAAACAAGTTCCAGTGAATACATTGACAACAAAATACATTTGTTTAACTGCAGTTTCCACCACTGTGCTACCTAGTGTTTTTCAGCAATGCCCCCTAGGCAACATGGTAGAAATGAGTCAGTGCATAAGTGGTTTTGTCCTCAATTAACATTGCAGAATATTCTGTGCTTCATCTGCCCCCGGTTCAAGAACTACTTTCCTGGCTACTCCAGTCTTTCTGGTCTGCCTCCAGCAGTCTGGGATCTATTGTTCAGCAAAGATGGCTTGAGATGAATGGAAACCACTGGAGAAAACAAAACTGCTGTGGCTGCACACTGGGGAAAAGAGGATGTCAGATGGGAAATAAGCATTGGGGATAGGAAGATGAGACAGAAGAAAAGGGGGGGTTCTGCATGTATTGGCATGTGGCAGGCAGTTTGCATGCTTGTGTGATATCAGCTTCCTTCTCACTACAGTGTGGAAGCCTCTGGCATCCTGACACTTGCAAATACAAACAGGTATTGTGAGGCAGACCCAGCCCACTGCTACTCCCTACAGCATCAACATCTTTTACAAACAGGGTTCTTTATCAAAAATAGCTTTTTTATCGTTTATGTATTTAAATTATCTTAAACTCTCTTCCCCTTCCTCCCTTCAATTCAGTCTCAGAGGAAGGGAAAGAATGTATTTAACCCACTTATCAGTTGAGCTTGGTGTTATAGATAACCACCTAAAGACCAAGTTTTGCAAATTTTGTTTACAGCTTTGGAGTAGCTTGGAGTGATACGACAAAGAACTGGGCATCCAGCAGCTGCCTTGGAAATGAATGGTAGCTGTTCTGGTGATGCTGGCTTTTGGAAAGCAAAGCACTTATACAGGTAGTCACATATGGATTTAGGAAGTGTAACAGTTGGCTTCAGTTTCTGAAATGGTTGGGTCAAATTCCCCAAACAAATACAAGTACAACAGCGTACAGCCATACAGCACTGAGGAAAAATAGTCAATTATAGCATTAAAAGTGGATAGGGAATTTAAAAGCCCTAAGCTGTCGAGAACCCTTAGTCAAAAGTGAAACTGGAATTTTAGCACCTAAATCAAACAGGAAACTCACAAGAATGAGGGTCTTTTGAAAATGCTACCCAGTAATCTTTGTGTAAGTAAAAAGTCTTACCACTTTTCCACCACTGTATGTCAACAAGAATATTAAAATATTTATCAAACTCCTTCAGCAAATAGTTTTATAACCTACAGATGTATTTGACTGATGGTTACCAGCTCTAACCTGGAAATGAGGAGCCAAGGAGAATTTCTTTTGGCAAGTGATAGTCACCTGAAAATGTTCTCAGAGACAATCCCAAACCATGATCTAAATTTGGGTCAAATTCACAAACCTTTGTCAGAAAATATTATTGTTTTTCCAGAAAACTTTTATTTTATTCCAAAAAATGTAAATAAATAGAATGCACAATCTCTCCGTTTTACCCTATTGTCAAGAGGAAAAGAGTAATGAGGAACTGAGCTGCCTTATCAGGTCTCTCAAGGGCTGTGAGGCCATGTATCTTCAGGTTTCAGGAATGATCTTTGAAAGCTGCAATGGTCTGAAAACAAGACATTCCTGTTTCCAAGTATTTGAAGGGAAAAGAGCAAGCACTGACTGAAAAGGAAATGGGAGAGGTAGTAATCCTGTTGAGCAATCCAGCGATACACCCTTTCCTCAGAGTTCCTTCCTACTTGGGTGAGATAAGTAACATTGGAAATTAGTGGCTAAGACTAACAAAATAGGGCGGTGTCTTTATCTAAGAGAGGTGGTGTCCCCATCTTGAGATTAATTAATGTTTAATATGTTTGGACCAAATTTGGAAAATTTATATATTATGTGTCAGCGTGTTCCTGAGAATACTCATGGACCTTTTGGAACTTAGAAACAAGCTCATTTCCATATCCAGTCAGGTGGCAGTGTGCATCAGCCCTCTTACTTAGGATGGAGCAGACCAGCATTTGTGTTGTTCTCATTGCTCTTTTTCTAGTGATCATAGAACTGGAGATATTTTTTTGAAGTGCCTTCTTAAGCAGTAACATATGGCTTTGTAAATCCTTATTTTCTATGTGGTACAGTAACTTTTCTGTTTTGACGGTAGAGGTTTCTTTTGCATAGATTTTAACACAATTATGGTGCTTGGAACCCATTGTTTAATACATGCAAAATTAATATTCTTGCCCTTGGAGATATCACAGTATTTCTGCTTCTCTTTCACTTTGGTGATTATGTATTGAGGAGATAGGGAACCTATTCCAGCCTGTGCATCTTTATATTACAAAAGGTGAAAGTGCCCTTTTCCCCCAGTAATTTATTACTATGAATTGTTTGCTGAGTTGACATAGTCAGGTCTTTGTCATTTGCTCTCTTCTACATGGAAGGTTTTATTACATAGTGGATAATCTAAAAATCTCCATGTATTGCTACATTTTGCTATGCTGCCTTTTGTTGAGTAATACTTTTAAGTGATTTTTTTTCCAACTGGTTTTGATTTGTGGGTACCTCACTTCTAGGGAAGGTTTGGTATTTTTTTGTACATGGATTACTCTAGCACAAGCTTGAACTCACTTTGTCTGGGCACAAGTCTTCTTAAAAATAGCCCACAGGCTAGTTCCCAAAGGCCCACAGAGGAGAAGTTCAAAATCACTTTATTAACAGTACCTCACTCTGTGTGTAGCACAATGTGAGAGCAGACAGAAGAGGCTGGCCATTAATATACGTTAGTATCCAAGAAAACCAGTATTTTATAGTTTCTGTACACTGGAAATGATTTAATTCAGCTCACATTGCTTCCATAATTAGAATGAATAAAATAGAGGGACCACTCAGGAATACGGAAAGCTAGTTTTAGTCAAAGTTAATCAGTGTGCTTATATAGGGAACTGAAAGGATTTTTACTCTTTTATTAAACAGCTTTGAAAAATTAACTTGTTGAAGGCTTCAAGGAAGTAACATTAATAGTGATAGAAAACAACATATCATAGAATCATAGAATAGTTAGGGTTGGAAAGGACCTTAAGATCACCTAGTTCCAACCCACCTGCCATGGGCAGGGACACCTCCCACTAAACCATGTCATCCAAGGCTCTGTCCAACCCGGTCTTGACCACCGCCAGCGATGAAGCATTCACAACTTCCCTGGGCAACCCATTCCAGTGCCTCACCACCTGCACAGTAAAGAATTTCTTCCTCATATCCAATCTAAACTTCCCCTGTTTAAGTTTGAACCCGTTACCCCTTGTCCTATCACTACAGTTCCTCACGAAGAGTCTCTCCCCAGCATCCCTATAGGTCCCCTTCAGTTATTGAAAGGCTGCTATGAGGTCTCCACTCAGCCTTGTCTTGTCCAGGCTGAACAGCCCCAACTTTCTCAGCCTGTCTTCATACACGAGATGCTCCAGTCCCCTGATCATTGTTGTGGCCCTCCTCTGCACTTGTTCCAACAGTTCCGTGTCCTTTTTATGTTGAGGACACCAGAGCTGCACACTATTTTTATCTTTCCATTAGCATTTTGCAGTAGAAGAAAAAAATTTTGAACTAGATGTGTTATTTTGCTAAAAACTTAGTGTCAGTCCTGATAAACAGATACGTGCTGAAAAATTGTTTGTTATAAATGCTATAAACTCTTGTGAGAGTCATTAAGAACATTTCCATTAACACAGCTTGTTCTGTTTTTGCTTCAAGAAAAGCGCTGTTAGAGCTGGCTGGAAAAAAGAAAAGGTGGATCTCTTTTGTATTGCAAGAATGTTCACAAAGATTTTTTCTCTTTTGGCCTGGGTTTCGGAAATTCCCTAGTGATTCTAATGAAATCTGTGAGCAATGAGTGGTTCATCAGTGGTAAATGTGGTGGGGTGAATAATAAACGGTCAGTTTTCCATCATCTGCCAGATCTTTGAAAGACCAGATTTATTCAGTCACCATGATTATGTTGTGATTGTACATATCACGAAATCCCACTTAGGAATGCAAAATTTTATGAGAACTAAGCTGGAACTGAGTCTTGGCCTCTTCTTGTTGTGGAATGGCTGTTGCAAAATCGCTCTTCCCAAGCAGTTTTTGAACTTCAAGTGATAGTGTGGTTGATGGTTAATGTCGCATACCTCCATAAACAGATGGACTGAAAGAATTTTAATAACTTTCTGGATCTAGATGTTCATTCCTTCTACATTCTTTGTGGCTTCATAGTGTTTATGATAATTCTTGCTCAGAATCCAATCTATACAGTTTATCCAGCTGTGCCTTTGATGTCTGTACTCAGGTCTCAAGGGAGGGAAGTTGTGAATGAGTGATTAGTGAGCGACACCCAAGGGGTTATGACATCTTTAACATAAACTCATCAGCATAAGGTTTTTCCTCTGAAATGGATTAAGCAATTTATTTAACTATAAAACCCAGAAAGCTAGTTAAGTGAATTTTACTGGAGAATCAATGAAGTAATAATTGTGTGGTAATATAACTGGGACTGAGGTAACCAGCTTTGGTGGTCTTTTCTTTGTTAATCCGTTCCCTCTATACTTTTTTTACCCAGTATTTTTTGAATAGCCGCAAGTTGTTATGATGAGTGAATTGAAAAAGCACATTGAGAAATCTTTGAGCATATTAACTTTTGTACTGTGAAATCTTTCTTGCCTTTGCAATACATACAAAAAGGAAACCCATTCAGAATTCATTAACTAAAATTTTATCTCAAACTCATATTTTTGTATTCTGTTAAATTTTCTCCATCTATATTTCATAAAATGGCTTCCTACTCCTATATGAGACATGCCTGTAAGCTAAAGATAAATATGTAAAACTTACCTTTGAATTGAATGGTGTCTAACTATTGCTGCTTTTAAAATATAATAACAAGCTCTTGACATTATCCTCAGCAGTGCTTCAGAATTTGCACTTAGGCTGCAATTATTACAGTAACAGAGGAAGTTCTTACTTCTGATAATTAGAAACAAAATAATTTTAAAGAAATTTCAATTGTTAGGGTGTTATGAATATTAAGAGATGATAAATTGTTAGGAAAAAAAACAGACCTTCACACATCAGTTATTACATGCTTGCATAGTAGAGCAGATTAGCTAGATTTAGCAATGTGCACATTTGAGGGCTTAAATTGTTTTCAAGGGTCTTTTTCCCTAAAAATGATGCTCCCCTCATCAGTTATGTGCTACGAGTTATTTCTCACAGAAGTGTCTTTTTTTCAGCATTAAAAACATACCAGATCATATAATATTATCAACATATTTACATTTAGAAATTTTGTTCATGCTTTTGAACAGAACACGCACATCTGAACTATATCAAAATTAAAAAGAATAAGAATGGAGGTCCTTTAAAAAAACAATTTTCCTTCCTTTTTCTGCATTCTTAAACGTCTGTCAGAAACAAGTCTGTAGTCAGCTGGAATGAGACTGAAATTATATGTTGAATAATAAAAATAATCGCAGTAGTAACAACAGGAATTGGAGTGAGTCCATGCCCTTTGTGAAAAGTAAGCTAGCTGGCAGTATCCAGGAGAACCAAGTAGATGGTGGTAAGCATCAATACTAGGCTAGTATTTCTGAGTGGATCTGCTTATTTTGAGAGTGGTCTGCCCTTCACACAAAGGTAGTTTTGGGGGGTCATAAAAATTAAATAATGGGAAACTAAAAGGCAGTGTGCATCCTGAAGAAACTGGTATGTGGGAAAAATTAGAGCTGGTTGAAGAAAGTGGATGTATTTTTCCAGCAAAACCATAAACTATAATGAAATATAACTTTAACTTTAGGAGAACTAATGGAGAATTTCAATTTATTGTCAGAAAGTTTGACTAAGACCAACCCAACCAAGAAAACCTCCAAACCCAAGAGCAACCACTTTTAAACCTCTAAATAACTTTTATGAAACTGAAATGTTTCAGCTAAACGAGAGTATCTGCCTTCAGAAAAGTTTTACTGTTTCGTTGTTGCTGTAGGTTTCTATTCCTCGTACTTTTCTCCATTACTGGGGTCTGTGGACTACATCTGAGTGGCTTTTGGGAGCTGAGGAGACAGCTGCTTGGCAGGGTCATTTCAGGATCTCAGGGGTCCCTTATCAGAGCTTGCTTACCTTGGCTGGAGATAGACAGATACTTGCGGTATACGAAAGCAGAAGGGGACCTGGACTGAATGAATTTATTAGTAAGGGTCAAAACCACACAGCTTTAGTGTGTATTAGGAGATATTTTTAAGTTTTTCAGCACCCAGAGAAGTCCTTCCCCTGGAGGTTTGCTTGGCGTATCACTGTGATCGTTAAAGATGGGGACTTTGGATACTCTTATCTTGTGGCTATTTAGCTTTCTACATGTGAAAGAGAACCTTATTTACACAGGGCCAAACAGCTAACCATAATAACCTATATACCAGCTAGAGTAGTAGAAAATGCAACCTGGCTCTTGCATTTCTTGTTGGACCCAAAGTGTAGAACACTACTTAGGACCAAATCTCCATTTACTTATTTATTTACAAATCTTCGTTATCCGTTAGAGAAATGCAGAGAGGAGGCAAAAGCAGTTTTACATGGCACAAAGCAAGGAAACAAATCCCAGACTCAGCAAATTATAGCACTGGTGTTAGCAAGATGCCAACTGGAGCCTTGTAACAGAGGGTGCTCCTGGGGGAAATGCTGGCCACTTAACGTGCCAAAAACCCTTGTGTATGTGAATACTTCAGGGCTTGGTTCTGCATGCATTTATCCTCGAAAAAGGGAGCAGCTTGTACTTAACTTGATCAGCTCTAAAGCCATGGCTGGATCCAAGGGTGGATTGTGTCTGTTGTTCAGATATCACGAAACAACTTGATTTCCCTCAAGGTAGGAAGCTTTCTGTCCTGTGTGTCAGTAGTGCGTAGAACTGCCTCCACAGACAAGTGTTGCTGTGACCTATTTTATGAGGGCAAGATACTCCACATCCTTCTTGGAATAAACAAGGCAGAGGAGCCTCCTCAGAGGTGTGGTCCCTTGGGAGCTGTCTGCCTAGCTGTGATTTTACACATCCAGCTAGATCTGACATCTGAATGTAAAATTCCACACTCATGGACATCACATGGGTTTCATGCTCTTCCCTGAGGAATTCCAACTCTCTGAAACAATGAATGGATTATACAGCACTCATCCATATATGTAGTTTTTAATCTGTGACAGATGTGATATAGATAATATTCTCCATTCAGTAAGTCCTCCAAGTATAATTTAGGGTCAATTAACTAATCTCTGCTTGATTTAACTGTTTCAGAGCCCACTAAGTGACAGGCTGGCAGTAGAGCACAATGGGGAGGAAGACCATGCTCATTGTTCAGGCACAAGACTGGGAGTTAGGAGGCTGGGTCTGTACATAGCTCTGCTGTAGACTTTGGGCCTAATTCTTCCCAAACTCCTTTCATTTGAGTGTAAATCCACTTGTTCTAATTTCTTGACAATTCCAAATTTTTTTTTTACATCTGGTTGTCTCAGAAACCTCACATCCTGCTCCCCTTCAGGGATACTGCGTGGGTTTTGTGCTGTTATCTGAGTCTGAAAAATGATGAGCTGAAAGGCAGCTCAAACTCTGTAACTGTGAAGCATGTGTCTGAACCTTCCATTTCTCTTGGATATTGTGCAAGTTGGGCTTTCCCACTGCTTTGAAGGTTCATTGGTCTGAGAAGTCCATCCTAGATTGGACTTGTGCAGCAAAGCTGCATACAGATAGAAGAAAAAATGCTGTAAAGGCACTTGGTATGAATAATCTCAGGCATAGCCTTGTGTCTAAGGGAAACATGTATGGCCCTGACATGACTGATCGTGGGTGAAGGGTGGTTTTGCAGTTAGGAGACAGACCTGTGACAGGGAGCAGACAAGAGTCATATCTTTCACTCACTGGTGTGCATGTTGTTGATGTTTAGTATGTAATAGCTAAATACACAGTAAGAAAATAGAGGGAAACATTGGATTTGCAAATGCTGGTATCTGTTTCAAAGATACTCCTCACATGATTTAACCTAAGAGCAGGTAAAGTTTGGCTCAAGGAGGGAAGAGTCAAAACTGACGAGAAAATGTTCCTGCTCTATGGGCGTTTGCTGGTGTGATTTCACCTACGTCAGCAGAAAGGTGCTAATAAAGCATCTGCGATACACCAGTTGAGGATTTAGCACAAGGTATCTGAGCGTGGTCGCTCAGAGGTGTACTCTTTCATATAGCTATGTTCTAGTAGCTGATAGCAAACTACCTGAGAAATTTTAAGTTGTGCTTTGCCTTATTTCCATATAAAATGTTCCCTGTCAAAAACTGGGTTGTAATATAAGCCTGCATTGACTCAGGTTATATAAAAGGCCTAAATGGAAACAGCCTCACCTGAACCATTGATTTTGCTGTTTTTCTTTTTTTATCCTGATGTTTTAAGATTTGTTTAATTTCAGTACTTTTAAAGTGCCTGAAACTTTACGTCATGTCTCTATAAATTAGGCACCTAATCTGGGGAAGGAGAGCAGGTGAGAAATGCTCACAACTTTATTAGCTGAAGGATGCTCAAATGAGATGGTGACAGAATCGAGATTGTCAGAACAAGAAAACGAAGCGTTAACCCTGATAATTATATTATTCAAACAATTTGAAATCCTTGGAGGGTGTATTTTTATTGATGCATTGTAAAACAAATTGTATTTCATAGCTTGAGAGAGTTGTAAAACAATAAACTAATTAGGACACCTTTGGTCTGTCTGCTCCTGTCTGCCTATGTGTGTGGTCAGGGGGGTTTTGTCAGTATAAATGGGGCACATCCTATTTTTAATGATTATTGCCACTGCCAGTGTGTTTTAAACACTGATTATTCCCCATCCATTTTAAACAAAAAATAAAAATCAGTCTGAAACACAATGTAGTTATGCTGCTTCTTCAACAGCTTTGTTGACCTCATCCCTTCAGACTTGCTCTTCTGTTGCCTAAATGAGGCTGCAACACCATCTTAAACTGGGATGCAGCTGGATTTGTGAATTCTGGCAAGGTAGAGTCCCAGCCAGTGTAAGTTGGCTGGAAGTTTAGGTGCATTTTGTCTCTGTACATAGAAAGTAATTGAAAGCAAGAACTGTGGGTGGTAACTAGTTCGATGATTGTATCTTCCAGTTGCCTGCAGTATGAAATATTAGACTGGGCTAAAAGGTGATTGCTTTGTACACAATAAACATTGGAAGTCTGTGCCTTTTTGCAGGGAAGTTTTTGGACTAGTTTTCCTTCGCCAAAAAGTGAATTTAACTTCGGTGGTTCTCTGAATTTCATGCCAAATAAGGTTTTGGTTCTGAGGGCTGGATTTTCTTTCTGCTGGAGGTTCCCCCTCTCCTTGCTCTGACTCTGTTTCTTTCCATAAGATTGCTCCTATGTAAGCACAGTATAAAGTCAGCTCTGTTTTAGAATTGCCCAACACCACAAGGAAGAAGGCAGCTGCATTTCTAGAATTGCTGGAAATAGAACGGGCAGATAACAGTAATAAATCCTGGCAGCCATCCTCATGTACAGTGGATCTGCTGAAGAGAATACATAGCAAACAGAATATGGTCCCAAATTATAGCAGTATGGTGGCTGCTGATACCTAGACAGTATCATTGCGGCCTTCAGACAAATCCCATTTTCTGAAATTAACCTTACAGCTACTCTTTGAGGCAAATAACCTCTATCTTTTTCCCACTGGAAAAGTGAGGAAAAAGGTCATTTTCCTACTATGTGGCTGTGTTTGTCTGCTGTCTCTCTGGGTCTTATCAATTAAAGCTTCTTTATAAAGATGGGGACCTTCACTTTTTATGAGCATCTGTGTACCCACTAGGGACAGAACTGTATGGATTAGGGTTATGGGAATCTCTAGGAACGCATCTTTGTTCTGGGATCAACCAGTAATAGGGTTTTATGTAGAAGGCATAGCAAAAACCCAAAGGGATTCATTCCAATTATATCGCCAATTAGGACAAAAGAGTTTTGGTTTAGGTTAGTAAGTTTTCTGCATCCTTAGCAGTTATAAATATTTGTTCGTTTATATGACAGTGTTAATTAACATTGTTAAAATTTACTACAGGCTCTCACATTCCCAGACAAACAAAGAGTGGTCATTTGCCACTTGCATTTAACAAAAGGGAAAAGTATTTTTAAAAAGTTATTTGAGCTTTTAAAAGAATCAATCTTTGTAACAGAATCGGGTAGGAAGTATGTGATGATTCCAAATTATTTACTTTTTACAAATTTAGTTATTCACAGAAATCCATTTTCAGTTTACATTAAATATTCTGTGTCCCTTCTGTCTTTATTTTGAGCTAAAACGCGCTGCTGAGTTAGTTACAGAGTTAGTGTACTGGTCTTTATTAACTCTTCACTGAAGAAGAGCCTGATATTGCTGCTCAGAGCTAAGAAATTCTCTCAGAAGACCTCAACATCTTTTTTTATCACTGTTCAAAATAATGTGGCGTTCTCTTGTCCTTGTAAATTTGTCAGATGATTAATTATAAATTTCAGGTACCGTGGTTCAGATAGAAACCTAATTGGGTATTTGTAAACCAAATGTGAAAGTCTTGAATGCCAGTCCATGCTTTGGTGCCATTTCGATATCTCTTTTTGGAGGTTAAATCCTCTGTTTTGAAATATATGAATACACATCATCTGTTTCTCTCTAGTGGATGTATGTATTTCCAGGCAAAAAAATAATCTTAATTCAGCTTTGCGAGAGGTGATAAAGTTTTATCAGTAACTGTGGTGTAAAGAAAATTTAAAAGAACATATGCATACTCTTCAAAAAAGCTGTATATGAAATATTCTGGATTCTGAGGGAAGAGCTTTCTTAAACTTTAGAAAATAGAGAAATTCAGAGGTAGAATGCCCTAAACAATATCAGGTCTGCTTTGCATCTCTGATGTTCTGTTCTGTGTTGCTCTGAATAACGCACTGATATTCAGAGAGAGTGTCTGAGGCACTTTGGTGTTGGTGAGTGCCTTGTGGAGTTTGTAGCCTGGTACCAGTTGTTTGGCTGTAGATTGTTTGAGCTAGCCTCTGGTCCTCATTTCATTATGTCAGAATGCATGGATAAATCTGATAGCTTAGTTGTATTAGTTTGATTATATCTGTAGAGTTTTCCCACAGACCAAAAATTAAGCACAGGCTTAAAGGTTTTATTAAGCGGACCCATGCTTGTGAAGCTGTGGAGGTGTTCCTGTAAATATCACTGTGGTTTCTGACACCAAACTGTTCTCTTCAAACCGTGTCTCAGTGGTAGTGACTTCTGTGAAACGTGAATGTTGGAATTCCTATTGAAGTAGGATTAAAAAGGATTAAAATATAACCAAGGTTATATTAAATCCATCATCCAAAAAAACATGGAGTTGAAAACAATTCCATGTGGAAGAAATACAAAACTTCACTTTTAGATGAAGAATTGTTAGGATATTGACAGCCAGGAAGCTATTGGACTTCTAGAAGACAAGATCAAACAATTAAGGTCTGTTCTGCTTTTATTGCTATCTGGAGGTTTGTGTGAAAAGCATCCCTTCCTCAAGGTCTAATAAGTGTGGTTGATCAAAACACTGTGATGGGTATTTTGTGTAAGATCCCTCAATATTTGATTAAGGACCTAGTCTGTAGAAATTATTTAATGCCAGAGAGTTAACTAAAATGTAGGTCTTTGTGCTTCCCTGCAGAGAAACAGATACTCTGAATTCCAATCGGTTATTCCTTGCTTCAGTTATAGCTTTCCCTTTTTTTTCCTTTGTACTTAACTCACAGGATCATAAATTCCAAGTGGGATGATGAACATGAATCTCTACAAGAGCCGTATTTATTTCTACTTATCAACTCCATGCCCAAAGTCCATCTTCCCCACCTGGAGTCAGATGCTTCTGTCCTTAAAAGAGTGTCATGGCCTAAAGAGCAATACAGGACTCATAATGTTGTTTTCAGTTCATTATATTCATACCACTCGTGTATTTAGAGGATGATGGCATGAATTTTGCTGTGACTTCACAAATATATTGTCAAATGGTGTTCCATGATTCACTTGCTGACGAAAACCAGCCAGGATCCAAACTCTGCAAAACCTGCACCTTCATTTTGTTCATTAGGTGTTCTTGTTCTATTTCTTTCTACTGAGGGAAAGAGGTAAAACAGCTGTTATGTAGGGTTATTCTGGTAAGCTGTTTCTACTTTTCCAGAAGAAATCCCAACTGTCCTTTTATTGAAATATTTATTTATTTAAATATTCAAAGGAGAAGAAAAGGAAAATGCAGCTTTAAGACATCATTCCCTCAGAGATTTTCCACCATGTCAGTGTTTAGCTTGCATCTTTTTAAATCCCATTGTAAGGAGAGAATTTCAGAGCTAAATCTGAGGCAAACTACCTTTGGCTATCGATGTCTCTGAGCATGTCAGTCATGCACTGAAGCTGCTGGTACAGCTGGTATGCTGTACACAACAGGGACTATTTTTAACACTAAAAAGATGAGTGTGACAGGTGCACATTTTATTAGAACTTTTTTTTTATTGTGCATTAGTGGAGGGAAGAGAGCTGGCAGCACTTTTTAACAAGTCTTCACATAAGTGGGAAAACAAATGAAGGTCTGTAGTACATATTGAAGTTTGCTAGCCAAGCATGGGTAGTTCACAGCAGCCTATTCTTTTCTATGTTAAGAAAAAAACCCCAAAACCCAAATCCTAGATGAATTTTGAGCAGCTTGCACAGCCAGAATCGTTCATTCTTTTTTATGAGCTTCATTTGCATTTATACTCTTTCCTGCTGCTGTTGAGTACGCCGCTTTCACTTGTCCTAAATCTGCAACTGCACTGGCTACACTTAAGTGGCAGTTTCCTACTGATACATTGATTATCACACTAATTACATCCAGGGTCTGCATATGAGCTAACAGAACCAATTTATTTGAATTTTTTATAGTGGAAAAACTCTCCACAACTAATTAATTCTACAGGGATGGGTCTAACACTTTTCTCTCTTGTTTTTTATTTCCTCCATCAAAGTTTCTGATAGTTAAAACTTGGCTAAAACCACGAATTGTATGGGGATGAAATGTACAATAGTTTTGTCCAGTAAATTTTTGTATCCTTCTCTTTTGATAAGATTTCTTTTTTTTTTTTTTTTTTTAAATCTGCTTTCTGCTTGACAGGATGTTTTTCTTCTCATGTGGTGTCATACAGTGGGCCCCAGTTCTGCAATCAACTCCGTGTGTGCAGCCTGCCGTGCCTATTGAGGTCCGAGAGGTTGGCTACTTACCTGGTGCACACTGTAGAAATGGGCCATGGATATTAACTCATCAGTTTATAGCTGGAGCAAGAATCTTCTTTAACAGCCTCCTCTGCAGGACTATATGCCTGTGTTTCACTCAATTGGACATGAAATTGGACAAATTCATTAATTTTAAGTATGTAACACAACTGAACCTTTCAATGTGGCGTCCTTTAAATTGTGAAAAGTTTCAGTTTTTTGGAACTTTTTTTTGGAACTTTCTGGCTAACTTTGTCACTAAGTTTATCTAAAATTGTCTAATCCTAAATCTCAGGCATCTCAGGTATGATGCAACTCCTTTCACAGTTACTTCACAGACTTTTTGCTGTGGGTTAAAAGATATTTTAAAATGGAAATGAAATGAGGTTTGAGTACAAGCTACCATGGGAAACTGGATGGTGCCTGGTAATATATATGTGCAGTGTAATGAGATTTTAGCCACTTACATCCAGACCTTCTCTTTGAATCCAGAGTGTGGAGAGTTTGAAATCTATTACACTGGCTGGTGACTCTTTTGTGATTTCTCTAAATTGATCTGTTGGTCTCAGTTCTTGTGAAAATGTCCATTGCCAATGGATTTTGATAATGTCTGCTGTGATAACTGTAGTACAGAAATCAAAGGACTGCATATTATCATCATAGCCTTAATGAAGACCATACCACTAGGTGTTAGGAGAGGTATTGATCTAGGGAATGTTTGGTTTTTTATCTATTGTTTTTAATAGCGTACCTACACCAGGATGCTAGCTTTCCTATTTGCTAAGACTGTGGTTTCCATGAACTCAGAATTTGACTTAAAATAACAGTCAGATGTGTTTCTACTCTTTACCTTGAATCTTTTTCAGTGGGGTCTTGGAGCAAATAAACTTGGTTGGCAAAACTTTGAAAGAACAAGACAAGTCCAGAACCCTTTTTTTTCCTGCAGATCAAATTTTATCAGGTAAAAGGAAGTTACAAAGATTTTTAACTATTACAAATGGAATTTTAAATTGGACACAAAACCAAAAGCAAATTAATGAGTGCAACATGAGCGAAAACATTCAGTGAGCTTAAGCCAAGCTCACTGAGACGTTTTGCAGGAACATTCTGGGCACTGTGATCCATAATTTAAACTTGGGCATTTTAGAAAGAATAACGTTAGTATAGACTGGAAGGCATTAGAGTATAAATTATAGAGTCTCTGTCTTAGAGAAGCTTAAACAGCTCCGAAGGTTAGGTAGAAGACATAAAACTGTTATGATACGTTTGTTGTGGGACTTCAAAAAATGCGGTGCGGCAAGCTGCATGGCAAAGTTACTTCAACATTGGAATAAAAGATCCCAAGCAGTCGGGGCACAATTCACGAGTCTTGGGTCTTGGGGGTGGGGTGACTCTTCCAGAAGCATTTGGAAAATTACCTTGAGATCTAAGGATGGAAGCAAAGTTCTTTGTTAGGCATATATGTGAGCCTCGACTCGTTCCCATGGGGAGATAGAATTCACAAAACCTGGAATTTAATATCCAGCCTTGCTGTATAATTTCTGTATAACTTTGAGCAAGGCATTTAGTCTTTTATTTTCAAAGGCTGCTAGTGAAGGGAGGAGTTCATGCAGACTCCTTTGAAAATTCCCACTTTTAATGTCTTTGTATCTCACTTCTCACAGGCAGAGTGACAGAATGTATGTCCTCTGCTTCTGTATATCTGCTGGCTGTGAGCTCCTTGGAGCAGGACCCACCTCACTTAATTGGTGTGTTCAACATATTGCACAGGGGTCCAGGAGTGAGCTGGAGCCAATAACAAATGTGGTGATGGTTAGGTAACAGCTGTCACTGATAAGGACTGCTTTGTTTCTCGGTGGTGACACCTCAAAATGCAACCACATCCCTGTCTATCCTACAACCTCCTACATCTACACCTGAAGCAAATCAAAAGCATCCAGAATTATGGAGTAGTATGTACTCTGGATGGACAGAGATCTGGTCTTGGGAATCATGGTGAGATCTTGAGGAGTCGTCATTGAAATTTAATCAGTCCATGAAAGCTCCTCCTTTAGGGGCAGATTATACCATCTCACACTAAATTAAGGTTTAATAGATTTACAGCAGCCCTTTGTATCTTACTCTGAACTCATTACATTTCCCCCCTTTTAATCCTTCAAGCTATGTTTTTTTCGTCCTGCACAGTTTTAGTTTTTCAGTTTAGAAGCACTGACAGTTCTTCACAAATACCTATCCCAGCACAAGCTCCCTTTCACTCCTCAGGTTCAAACGGGCTTTTAGAAAACATTCATGTCCTTTTGGAATAAGAAATTACACTCTGAAGAGCAAACCTATGAGGAAGGTTCAAAGCAGTAGCAGTCAGCAAATATATGGTCAGAAAAGTCAAACCTGGGGGTGTGTGTGTGTCATGTGATTTATGATACTGCTGAAGTGGAACTGGAGAGACAAAAAAGCCAAGAAAGATGTTGAAATGGAAAGAAAAAGAGAATGTGAAATAAATGGAGGGATAGAACATATGAAAAAGCTATTTTTAAACCTATTTTTTAAAAAGGAAGGTGAAAATTGTTTATTCTTGTGTATTTAGATTGTAATTATTGTTGTTCCTTGAAAGTAGTTTGAGGATTCTGTTTTGCTGAGCATCCAGTACAAACAATAAGAGGATTCTTTTTGGTTGATGGACTTTGCAATTTGAGATTATACTCCTAATTACCTTTCTCTAGTTAAAGGAACTGTCATGACTACAGATAAATGAAAATGGGAATTAACTCTGTAGTGGACTTTGAAATGGTGAAACCTGCTTTTGTGATTAATTGTAGTGAAGACTGAAAAACAAAATTAATCAACATTTTCCACAGAAGAACATTCAGGGGGAAGGATGCCTCTCTCTGATTTGGATACGTAATTTTCACAGTGATGATACTTCATTTTCACTATATATATAAAGATGCGTAATTTTTAAAGTTTAAATATCAATACAAAATATTTCCACAGGCAATGACATGAAAACGTTAAATGTGTCTTTCCAGCTGTGTATTTTGTTTCACCTGAGTTGCAGTCTTTTTCTGTCCTTCTTTGAAAGTTAAACTCTAGTATTTTGTTTTTTGCTGGAGTTGCATAGTCTGAGTAATATGCAGTTCTCTGACCAGCTCCCTCTGGGATGGTGTGATCACTGCAGTTTATCGACTACGGAATAAAAAGAACTTCCCTCATAAAATCAGAGGGACAAAGAAAAAGCTCTGATGATTTATGTTGGCTGAGATTTTGACCCAGAAGCTTTGAACATGCAGTAGCTGTTATTTACTCTATGTCACCATCAATCCCGGACAGGAAAGACTACTAAGAGCCTTCTATTTGCAGGGCTGGCATTCTTTCACACAGTTCCCACTGCCCTGTCTTTACTCCCTGCCTTAGCTGCTTTAAACTGAAATGCTTTCCTGTGCTGAAATGGATGTCCTGCATAGCAGGGCTTTTAAATTATTTGAGTGCATACGGAATCTGGGAAATTTCTATTTAATGAGTTAGGACCTACTGAAGTTTTATGACAAGATGAGTTAAACAGTAAAATATTCTTTGGATCATCTTTACACATCACTGTTTTTTACTGTAATGTGTTAACCGGTTTCTGGTATATATTGCTTTTATATGCTGCCTGAGAAACTGGTGTTCAATAGCCGTCTGTGCGGGCTACTCTGCAAGACAGGCACCTTTGATGGACTCCAAGCTCAGGGAGTCATGTTGGCATCTGATTTTTGAGGGAAGGAAAGACTAAAGCCAAAATATTTTTGGATGACTTTGAGGGTTGTTACAGTGCAAATTGTGCTGGTCTTTCTTTTGTTACACATTGACACCAGGAGAGTGGCTCATGGCTGCTGCAGGAGGTGAGGGTGGGTACATGTCACTGCCTGACAGAGATCCTGGATGGAGGTGATCAAATGTCCAGAAATCCCAGGCAGTTGTGCTATAGTGAGTGGATGGAGCCAAATAGAGAGTTAAAACTTTCTTGCCTTCCACCTTCTCCTAAGCAATGCCTGCCTGATGATATCAGGTGTTGCACGCAAAGGAGAGTTGATAGGAGGTGAGATTTGGCTATCAAGGCAGCATGAGGCATAAATGGTTTTAGAAGGTTCAGTGTGATTTGTGCATTTTATGGTGAAACCTTAGGCTTTCACACCTCGACATTTGCTGAAAGAAAGTGGCTGCCGTCCAGTGAAGGAGAATGGAAACTGCTTGTTATCCTAACCAAATTCTTCCTGTCAAATCTGGTGGGTCAAGGAAATAAACCCTCTGCCTTTTAGGAAACGCTCTTTGCATTTAGTTTCATGGTGATTGAGGGTCCCTTCTGGAGAGCAAACTGATTCCTGAATCATTTGTTACAACAATAAACAAATAGCGTTTCCATTAACAAGGACAGAATTCTTTTATGAAAGGAGAATTCCCAGATTACAGCAAGGAAACAAACACAGCGCTTATATTTCTTACATAATGTGCTTGCAATTTCTGCTGGTTCTTGAAGGAAATTTGTATTTAAACAGGGACTTTCTACCTCAAACTACCTCTTCTGTTATTGTTGATAGCTGAATCCTAGTTCAGGGAGCATCAGCACTGAACTCATGGGCTGAGTTTTGCCACGCAGTTAGGAGAAAGAAAAGTTCCTTTTCGTTTTGCAAATGACAGTAAAGAAATGAGTAACATTTGGGGCTCCTGCACCATCCTCTCTTCTTTTTCTTTCTTTTTTTTTTTTTTTTTTTTTTTTAAATTTTGGCAATACAATTGATGAATTATCACTGAAGACTACTAAGACAGACATCTACCTGCTCTAAAAACCTAGGTACAAGCTGTTGCTGTAAAATTAGTAGTGTAACTTCTTACAGATTCACTGAACTCTAGAGATTCCTTTCTTGATCAGAGAGAAAGAAGAGCCAGCATAGCATTATTTGCTCTTCAACCATCATTCACCATTAAATTCCTTTTGATTTCATAAAAGGGATTTAATGCATGGAGAGATCATCCAATAAAAGTATGGCTTAATGGGAAAGAGGTCAATTGTAGTTTGGTACCAAGGGGTTGTGGAAGAATTGCCAATGAACTGAAAGTGGGAATAGGCTTTATAACATTAAGTGTATATCCCTGTGACCATTTCTTTGGGCTCTTGGATGCCTAAATTGGCAGAAACATCAGATCCCTCAGAGAAAGTAGTGGATGCTGTCATTTATGGCTGCACAGAGGGGCCCAAAATGAGAGCAATCTGGCAAACCTCTCTTTCTGTTTATTCTTCAGCAGAAAAACTGCTTGTTTTGAGTCTGCTCTTGATAGTCACTGAATTTTTTACTCAGTGTCTCCCTATCATTTCAGTGGAGGACTTCTAGGGAAAGACAACTCCAAAGGACCAGCCTGTCCTAGTCAGTTCACCCATTCAGTCCTATGAAGGAACAACACTATTTGCCCTTAATATGTAACCTACTAGAAACCATCATCTGCTGCAATGGTATTTCAGACTGTATCAGATTTCAGCACAGTGGCTGATACTGAATTTGTACAGTTTTCCAGCAGCATGTAAGGGACAAAAATGCAGTACAGATTAGCTGAGGAAAAAAAAAAAAGGGAGATGCATAAGACTGTACACAGGAAATAGCATAATTCCAGTATTTCAGGCTTCCTTCTATGGAGAAAGGGATAAATGGGACTGGAGGGCCAGGGCAGACTACAGTTACAGAGGCTTCCAGAGAGCTCAGGGGAGAAAGAGTAGCTTGCCCTGAACAGAGCCTTTCTGAAACACAGAATCAGTCCCATTTGGTAATTTTTGCTTTGTTATTCTGTTGTATACTGAGTGCGAATTGAAAATTCTGTTTCTGCATAGCAGCTCAGTGGTGTGTATTTTTTGACGCATTATCCCAGACTTATGGTGAGCTTGAAGGGGTCCATGATGTTATTATGGTATTTGAGGCAAATTCATCTGCTGCTATAATCCTCATGAAAACCATAGGCCAAGAGCCAAGACCATTTGGCACTGCATATGAGAGTACAATGGAAATAGTATTTACCATTATAACACAAATGTTCATTGTGATAATAAATATTTTGCAAAACTGCAGAAGGTAAGAAAAAGTAAGAAATAACATTTCATGCGTTATCTGAAGTATTTAAACCTTGAAAATCCAGCAAAGATATTACTTAATTCCTCTTGGGCATAAGTTTAGGAGAGTACAGAGGTGCCAGCTTACACCACGTTATTCTGGAGTCACATTTCTATCAAGTACAAATCAGAGATTATAGGATTCCCATTTGTAACTCTAGGCAAGTGTGTTTCTGCTGGTGTATGTATTTGGAAATAAATATTTGTATGACTGTACACATACTGATGAAAGCTTTGTAACTGACTTCAGTAGATTAAACCTGGTTTTGAGATGTATCTCTGCTTTGAGTTTTAGGGAGCAGCTCAGATAGAGATAATTAAACTTTTCTGCAAGGTTGTTTTTTTTTGTTGACACTTTTAATTTGCTTTTCAATCTTGCACAAATAGAGTGAGGAATGTGGACAAAACACGACACCTGTGAAATATTTCTGACTTGTTTTGAATGATGATGAAAACCCTGTACTGAGATGAAGGAGATTGCATTGTTTGCTTTGCTTCCTGTGTCTCATTTGGTTGCGGTTCACAGGACCATTTAGGAGCTTATGGTCATGGTTAAGTATTAGACAGCAGTGCTTGTGTAAGCTGATTCTGGCAGTCTCTGCCCAGTGGCTCTCCACTCTGTTATGCCAATACAGTGTCAGTGTGGCTGTGCAGTGAAATGCATCAGGGCACTTATTAAGTTGAAAGAAAACTTTGCAAAAAATAAAAGGAAAAATGATGAAAGAATGGATTATATTTCAGCTGGATCAGTTCCTGTTAGCTTGTAGGAAGTGTTAACTTGTAGGAAGCTGAGCTGTCACAACAGAGAGAGAAACGTAGGGGCAGGAGATAGTTGGGAGTGCAACTGGGGAAAAAGGGTTTGTGTGCTGAGTTCTCAGTATATACCTCTCCAGAGGTATGTCTGGAGAGGGCCAGCCAGTGCACCTAAGTGAGAGGTCTATTGGAATACCCCTGCTCCCCTAAGGGTGCTAAGGCAGGCATGTGTGCAAGTGTCTCCAGGACATGAAACACAATTTATCTCATTTCCATTTTTGAGCTAAAATACTGTAGGAATATCCAATGTACCACAAAAGGCAGAAAGGTGCATGCCTTCTTTGGTGAGATGTCCAGCCCATTTCTACAGGTTTAGTTTGTTTAATTGTTTTGGTAAGATTCTGGAAAACTCTTGAAGTTGTCAGTGCTTCTTACTTAAGTGAATCTGAGTTGTTTTGGTCTGTGTGGGGAAGAAAGAAAATAACTTGAGGAAGGGCTTTAGTGGGAAGAGGTTGTGGTGTTGGGAGAATAATACAATATTTTTGGCATGTCTGTTAGTACTTGAGAATTTGTACATGTATTTATGTTTCTGGAATAAAATTTAAATGTTCTTAAACTTTGACAAATATTCAATGTAAATTTGAGTTGTTAATGAGAATCTTTAAAGCAGACTTTTGGAAAACAGAAGCATCATCTATATTTTTCTAGTCTGACCTGAATGGCTCCTATGATTTTATGCTGGGTTTCCTGTTGCAGAGAGAATTATTGTCAAATGATGATAGCACTTTTGCCCCTCATTGGGGCATCTTGGGGAGAAATGTGTTTCAGCTGTGAGACCCTAAAATGCTGCAGTAATAGGAGCCATGGAAGTACAAGAGGCAGACGGAGCTTGGTTCTTGCATACATCCGTCTCCTGCTGCCTTCTTCAGAGAGAATATTTGCTCTCATTAAGAGATGCCTGTCTCAGAGGAAGTGCTTTTTTGTGTTTTCAGCACTCTCTGAAACTCCCATACTTGGAACAGTGTGAGTTTCTCTAGGACAGACCTCAGTAAAAGTTTTTAGGTTCGCCATGCACCAGGGCCCCTGTGACTGACTGTGTGAATGGCATCTTTATAGACTCCTTTATAGCAGGAGTTTCCTGGGTGGATGGCAGTCACGCTGCAAGTTTCCCAGAGTTCAGACTTCTGTATGGCTTAGATCTGGCCATTAAGTCACAGATGTTTCTTTGAAAAAGCTGAGTGTGCATGAAGTTACTCCTTTCAACATAGCATGTCTAATGACTTGGGGAAAGCACAGACTGAATGGAACTGCTATTTGATTTAAGTGTGTGTTTGGTCATTTAATATACAAAAGGCCTTGCATGTGGCTGTGTTCCTGAAGGCAAAGAGAATGATGCATAGTGTTTGCAGATATTAATGTAAACAGTTTTTCATTTGCATCTCTACATTTAATAAGTAACTGCTGAATCCACAATGTTCTTAATAAATGTATGCTGCGCTAACTAGTAACTATAGGTCTGAACATTAAAACAACTAGAAGTGCTAAATTTACAAAAGTGCCATGTGTATGTCTTTGTACATACATCTGTGTGTACATAAAGATCTTTATAATGTGAAAATGGGCACACAGTGCGATCTGTCTAATCTTAAACTGGGTAGAGGAGTGAACAATCTGCTCTCAATCAAAATAAAATGCTTTCTGTGCAAGCAATGTGTATGGGAGATTTTTTTATACATGCTTTTTTTTTTTTTCCTTCTCCATTTTAAACGCTTAAATGCCTAATTTCTTAGCATTTTAGAGCTAGCTCAGGAAGGGTAACAAACTATTAATCATGGCTGCAGATAGGAACTAAAACAATTTTCATGTCACCAAAAATACATAAAATTGCTGTTCAGGTAAAATTTTCACCAAAGCAATGTGAACTTTTCCTTGCTTTTTTCCTGTGCTATTGCAGTGAAAACTTATCTGCCCTCTTGTGTAGGTTATCATTTCCAGACCTCTACAATGCTTATCAAGCAGAGCAGCCAGACAAATAACAGCGCTCAGCAAGATGAAGCACTGTATTTTAATATGATGCAGGCAACCATTTGAAAGAAGAGCAAAGTCAAATAATTTAAAACCATAGAAACAGCTTGTGGATCATCAAAAAGCAACACATTTGGAACACAGATGGCTGGTTTTTCTCCCCAAAAATAACAAATGAAGAAAAAACTCTCCCTTTGTTACTTTTATTTTTTATTCAGTATTTATACTGACTAGCTACTCAGAGCTCCTTATGGACAAACACAAATGAGGTCTTTTCACTGATGAGCACCCGGTCTTAATCATTTCTAACAGAAAAAGAGATGATGGTTGGGGAAATTTTGAAAAGAAATTGTGTTTTTATGTCCTCTACCCTGATGAAATGTCTTTTTGATAACAAAAATAACTCACTTAAATTCTGAAATATGAAAAATGGTGTGCAGCCCAGTTAGGAATTCTCTGGTATAAGCTAATGCTGAGAGCAATAAGCTGCCTTCCTGATTAAGTCAGTGGCCAGTCAGAACAGGCCAAGAATTTGCAACTGCATACTCTTGGATAAGAACAGTCACTCCTTCAAGACATATGTCAGCCACTGACTACCTCAGGTCTGTCCCATTCCTGAAGCCTGACATCAACAGCAAGCCCAGGACTTGGACAGAGCTCTCAACCTACTGCTGTCTTAACATGTAAGACCTCCACTCTTCATGTAATGAAAGTGTGTCAGTGAGTGGATTACATTACAGCCATGGGTCTTTGTCTGGAATCTTGTCTTGGGGAGAAGTCACAGTATGAGCCTATGACTGTGGCATGAGACTTCCTTGGATGTGGGGCACTATTACAAGTCATGTACTCATTTAGGAAGGACTTAATCGAGTATAGTAATCAGCACCTTCCTAGGACTTCCTAGGCATGCCACTGCCCTGCAAATGGCTTGTGTCTTGGGCTTGGTCTGTGGGACTGGCAGGGTTGGATTAAGGGTGGATGTGGGCTCGTGGTTGTGTGCTGATCTTGTGCATGCTTCATGAGGGCAAGTAAGAATTTCAGCAGTCTTTTCTCACTGTGTACAACAGCCTACAATGAATTACTGATATTTTCCTACTTTAAAACACCAAGTAGTAACCCCTGTTAGGCACCCGGCATCTAAGAGAGTCTCCAGGAAACAAGTTATTTCACAAATAAGAAAATAATTAAGTCTGTGTAGGATTGTCTGCCCCAAAATCAAATAATGGTGTAAAACTTCCACCACCATCCCAAACAGCATCAGCAAAAATATTCACAGTGTCTGCTTTGGCTGCTGGACTTGTTTCCCAGTGCATAATTGCCTCTGATGGCCATGTGTGCACTACATGGCATGGGAACACAGCGCCAGGGGAGATGCTGTTAGCAGTCATCACTCCAGCAGAAGCTGGAAAAAAGGATTGAACTTTTTTGCTCTCCCTTTCTTTTCTCTACACCAGAGTGACTGCATTGAAGAGTTGTCATGGGTTCAGCAGCAGCAGTCATTTTTCTCCTTCTTGGTAGCTGGTGCAGCGCTGTGTTTTTGATTTTGGGCCTGGGAGCAGCGTTGATAACACCAGTGTTTTCAGTTACTGTTTGGTAATGTTTTGGCCTGACCAAGGACTTTCTGAGTCTCATGCTCTGCCAGGTAGGAGGGGAAGCCAGGAGGAAGCAGAGACAGGACACCTGACCCAAACTGACCAAAGAAGTTATTCCATACCACAGCACGTCATGCCCAGGATGAAAAAACAGCAGGCAGAGACCCGGAAGGGTGAGGGTGCACTGCTTGGTTAGGCTGGGTATAGTGATGAGCGTTTGTATTCTTTCCTTGTATTTGCCTTGTCATTATTATTATTGGTGGTAGCAGTAGTGGTCTTGTGTTATACTTTAGTTACTAAACTGTTCTTATCTCAACCTGTGGGAGTTGTATTCTTTTGATTCTCCTCCCCATCCAGCCAGGAGCGGGGGCAAGAAAGAGAGCGGAGTGAGTGAGAGAACGGGCTGCGTGATTTGCAGCTTAAGCCACAACAAGAGTATTTAAATGAGGAATAAAAAAAGAAAGATAAGGACTTTCAGAAAATGAGATATTCTTGGCTTTCTTATGTTCCAGCATACTTCCTATTACACTATAATGATGGATTTTCTTTTTTCAAGTGGTATTTTTGGAGCCATACACCTAATCAGTACGTGCTCCACAGTCTTCCCATCTTGTACCTAGTGAAAAGGTCATGAAGCATCTGACAGCAAACAGCATTTGTTCAGTGGTGGTTTTTTAACTTCAACACTGCCTGCAAGTCATGTAGCCTTGTTTCCTGAACCCCTATAGTGTGCATACCTATTTCACTGGCAGTTGGGCTATTAGGCATCCATAGCTCACATGCAATCCAAAACTGTGTCCTTTTTTTCAGAAAAAAAAGAAAAAAAGGCTGTTTTCAGAAGGCTTGTGGCTGGGCAGCTCGTAGTGAGTTAGATGAGTAGTTAAGGCTGATGTCGTGCTCATGAAAAGTCCAGTCAGTCTCCAACAGACTGGACTGCCCATTTTCCAATGCTGTGTCACTACTGCAATGCGTGGGAAGCTCAATGCCTATTTTCATTTATAAGTTTTCCCACAGAGAAGCTGAGAGGGTTTAAAAGGAGAATGGGCCAATTTGCAATTAGAACCGTGCAAATAGACGGTTTATGTTTGGCAATGCTATGTAAAATGAAGGTGTGAAGGACATCAAATAGAAATGTACTAATAGCACAGTGTTAAGTTGTGGGAACATGTTTCCGGGTAAAGAGGCCAGAAGAAGGATGTGAGCAGCTGTCATAAAATGGCTACGTGAGATAATATGAAGCAGTCATGCCTTAGAGAGACGTGTAAAGTAGCTTTTCTGAGCTTGCTCAATCAGATAAAAAACATGAAGGGAGACATAACACCATGGTTTCCAGCTCCTTCTAGAAGAAGCCTTTAATTGCGTTTTATGTATATTTAAGTTTATGTGCTGCTATTATGAGTAAGCCAAGTATTTCTTTCTTTCTTTGTTTTTAATTTTTTTTATTAGCAGTTGTCAAAACAGTCCCAAGCCAAACCCCTGTATTTGACAACTTTGATCTTTAGAAATGTTCTTACTGGCTTAGAGTTTTGTCTAATCCTTCATCAGTTTGATGAGTCTAGAACTCCCACTTTTATATTCATTAAAGCAAAATAAAATATTAAGACTGGGTGAATTTATTCAGATAAAATAAGAGCCTGTGGAAATCTTGACTCAAATCTGAACCCTTTTGTAGGTTACAAAATGTTTTGATGAACTCATTACAAGAAAAAAAAAAGCCAGGTTTTCCAACAGCTTAGTACTTCCTCACTTCAGATACAGCTGGAAGCAGAGACATGGGAACACTGTAAAGAAGGATTTTTTTTCCTTGTCCTCCAAGTATAAAGGACACTGTGAAATAAGCTAAATATATATATATAAATATATATTTATAAGAAATACTTGGATGTCTCAAGTTCAGGTACCGTTTCTGGTTCAAAGACTAATTTTGCAGCTTCTTACTACTTCTTAAAGTTATTTTCTCCATAAACATGGGATAGGACTTTTTTTTTCTGTAGGATCTGTGGAAGCCTGGAAGTGACCACTGAGGGCAATAATGCTTAAGTTCCAAATAGGCAAGGTTAAAGTGCTGATTTTTCCAGCCCCACTTCAATCAGTGAAGTGACTAGCACTGCTGTAATGATGAGATGAGTAGATGCTCCCAAAGATAGGCGAATATTAAAGGTTGAAAATCTTCAGGGAATCACATGCCCTTCTTGTGAACTGCTGGAAATATGCTTCATCATCAACCGCATTCTGTGGGTAGATGCCAATTATATGAAAACCTGTCTCTCTAGATCCGTTGGTGTTATTTCAGTGCTTGGGGGCTGGAGCTTAATACAATATGCTCTTTTCTTCTCTGACTAGTAAAGCAGCACAAAATAGAATTATTAGTATAAATACACGTTGCCTACAAAATGTAAATCCAGCAATTAGACTTTTCCCTGGTGGTGCACTCTAATGAGTGTTACCATATTCTTTGTGTTGCTGTAGGGAAGCAGTGGGTGTAGCAGTGGGGCTTGGCTAATTTATGGGGGAATCCTCAGGATACAAAATTTTTGTTTGATAAGAGGAGAAACAGCTTGTATTCCAAGCAATATTTATCTCAGGCAAGCTTGCCTCCCAAAAGTACAGCACTGGGAGCATCTCCGTTTACAGCTGATGACATGATTTCTGAGGCCTTCTGACATGTGTGAGCTGGTGAAAACTTTTATGGAAGGAGTTACTTAACTCTGTTTTATACTGAGAAACACCGTGTAGGTGTCGGGAAAGCTTTGACAAACAAGAGGTGGCTGGTGAGGGTTATTGGACCCCTTGGAAGTTTGCTTTTCCCCTTTTGGGTTGCAAAATACACTTGCCATTTCTCTTTTATGTGCTGTGTTGGGTGTGTAAGACTGTTGTTATTTTATACCTTCATTTTTTTTAATTTATGGCCCTGTGTTGTGTGTACTGGTTTGTATGTGGTGTAATGACTGTATTGTAATTATAGATGTTGAAATTTTCAGTAAAGCTTCAGTGGAAAATGCTTCTAATCTGAAAGGAAAATGCTGGGATTGTCTTGTCAAGACAGCATCTGATACCATTGCATGACCTCTCTAGAAAAAATCTGACCCATGGTAATCTTATTATTGTCTGTTGTGATGGGCCTAGGTGCTACGACAGTTATTCATTTTTCTTTTCTTCTGTCTGATGAATTAGTACTTTGTGTTCTTGGAGGAACTCTAAGGTAACAGATAGTAACCCTGAGTCAGATCTTGGGAATTCTGAGTGGTAACTGTTCCCTGTCTGCTTGAGGTTTTTCTACTCTCAAAGCTCTCTCTATTGGTGGAAGACCCTGGTAAGACAGAAACAAATGGAGAATGTGGGTGCTTAGTGCCCCCGAGAATCGGGCTTGATACTGAGTGTTTGACATTAGGCTTCACAAATGTAAGCAACCTCAAATGTGAATGTTTATTAATAAATTTATATGGTCCTTAAGTAATGACTGAAGATGTAAATGACATCAGGGTAAATATATATGCTAAATAAGCTTGAATGCTTTGGTTCATTATCAAATTTCTCTGTGGTTTTCATTATATATTCCTGAAAGTGCATCCAAAGATTTTTCTGCAGGCTGCCAGAAACTAATTTTTCTTCTACTTTAAGCTGACAAAATATTGTGTAACTATGTTAGATCTAGCCCCAGCTTTACAGAAGGATACACCCTTAGGGATGATATACTGTACCCTGGTGATTAAACCTATGAACGTGGGATATTTTCTTTGTGTTTGGCAAGACAGCCGTGCAGTACAAAGTATGGCTGCTGAGATAGGTCCATTGATTATTACAATGTTATAAAATTCAATTAGACTTTCATAAAAGAGCACAGCAAATGGGGAACTTGAACTTTAAGCAAGCCCACATCAAGTTTTGAAACAGCTCAAGCAAAGGTATTAAGTGAAAAACTTTTGGGACACTAGGTCAAATGCTTGGCAAAAGTGAGTCTAGGTTGGAATGAAGTCAGGAGGTCTGAAACACAGGAAGTCTGAGAAGTTTTTTCATGGTAATTTTGGATTATTTCAGAATTAATATGGTAAGACTGAAAGAGTCAGTGATAAGGTCAAGTCCTACCCTGATGAAGTCAGAGGTAACTTTAGTCTGAATATCAGCAGAGATGATTAGCTTTTAGGGCTTGTATCTGTTATGGAGCAGATGATAATTTCTTCAGAGAATTGCGTTTCTGATACATGAGCCAAGAATGTATTAAAATGGGACTTTCTGGGGGTTATCATCCTCTCCCAGTGTACTTGTTTGCGGGAATGCCCACACTTGCTCATTTGAGAAAATGTTGGGACATTTTCAGCTTAAAAATAACCCAAAACAAACCAAAAAAAGCAAGCCAACATTTCTTTGCTTAAGAGTATTGTTAAATATAAGCTAATTATACACAACTGAAAATCAGGCCAAAATACAAATTAAACATCATGACATTAACAAAAAAATACTGAGCTTTTTTTTCATCTGGTCTTTCACTTGTGAAAGTGACTTTGCTTTTGACATTTTTAATTAATTTGAGAAAAAAAAAATATAGTACCTAAGATATTTCTGCAGGTTAAAAAGTCATTTTCTGCCCATTTCAGCTTTAGGTCTGCCATCTTATCTGAACTGCCAGATGAAACCTTTCTTGATGAGCGAAACCTAATCAGTAACTCCAAACAGTCCTAATTTTAGTGATACTTAGAATGCATCCTGATTTTGATATCTTTTCTGATTTCAGAATTCCCTTTGAGATCCGAACCACATGATGAATAAATCACATAAATCGGTTATGGTTCCTTTGGCTGCTCCTCTCCTGCTTCTTGGATAACTGTCAGAAAGTGAAAAGCAATATGCCTTGTTTATTGACGGGTCCTGCCATATTGTGGGAAAGCATAGGAGATGGAAAGGCTGCTGTATGGAGTCCCCAATGACAAGTTGCAGAAACTGCTGAAAGAGGGGGTGAATCGAGTCAGTTTGCCGAGGTGAAAGCCATCCAGCTGGCCTTGGACATTGCTGAATGAGAAAAGTGGCCAGTACTTTATTTCTATACTGACTAATGGATGGTGGCAAATGCCCTGTTGGGGTGGTTGCAGCAATGGAAGCAGTAGCTTTGTGCTGGGACTAGGGACTTGGGGTGGTGGAAATGGACCCTGTTGGGAAGCCATGGCCAGGGGTGATTTGTACCCCCCTGGCTGGGTAGTTCTGATTGTTGGTGCCCATTGCAAAGCTATGAAGAGATTAAGGTATTTTGGTCTAGAGCATTAATCTAGATTTTTATTTGGGCATTTCTGAGACCAAAACTAAAGAGTTTGCATCACTTCTTTTAAAACCTCTCAGTATTCTCCTTGAAACCATTCTTTCCCAAATTTTTCTCTCTAAACTCTTATAGACACACAGGTAACAGCAAAGATCTTCTACATCTTTCAATGGCTAAGTGATCAAGAATTATAGATGCACAGGAGTGTTAACAGTGTTCAAAAGCTTAATTTGCAGGAGCTACAAAGGAAGGGAAAAAAGATGAATTGAATAGTAAGCATTAATGAGGTGGGACAGGCTGCAGTTGAGACAGCACTGGCGCTCTGCTCTTTTGGGCTCTGATTTTGAACCAGTAGGTGCCTGAACTTTGCTGTATGGCAGGCAAATGCCGGAGATGATGCATTCCCCAATTAAAAATTGCGTTGCGCAGTTGAGCTGTAAAGGGCAAATACCAGGGGAATTTGGACCCTTTCACTACCTTTCCACCCTCTCTTTTGATTTCTGGAGCCCTGCAAGGAGCAGGACCATAGCAGGCAAATTAGAGTTAGTGCTTTGCTTTTAGAGAAAGGTACCCTGGTGGGAACAGAAGCTGCTCAAATATCTTAGGCTGTCTCCCACAGCAGATGCAGTCTCTTGCCTACTTTGTGGCAACTACCCACCCTGACAATACTTTTAATCAGTAAAAATAAAATGGAGTTGATCTGCATTTGCCTTGCAGTAAATACCTACTGGGTTGGGAGACTGGGAGAGACATGAGAGGGATAGTATTCATTATTTATAGCCATTCCTATAATGCTTATTGCCACAGTGTCTGTAAGTGAGCACCATCGACAAGGCTCTAAATGTGAGATAAAATTTAATAATGCATTAATAATAACGTGCACTTGTCAGTGGTGGCAGCAGGTGTGACTGAGATGACTTGGATTAGGAAGAAGAGAGAGCTGCCACAGCTCAGTGAAGGTGCAAATCTGCTGCAGAGGAGGAGGAAACAGGGGAGCTAGGGTGAACCAGTGGGCTCAGAAAGGGAAGAAGCTGGCCCATAGGCGCCAGGCTCTGCCCAGGAGTCAGGGCAACAAAGACATAGGTAGGGGTTCGGCAGCTTTGCAAAAATGAATGTGTTTAAACAGCGTATTTAGGAGTAAACAGGAATGTACTTGAACTTAATTATTTAAAGCTTCCTATGCTGCTTTGCCATATACATATGAATACATGCAGAGGCCTGCATGGCTCCTGCTCTGGGATAATGACAGAAGATGACCAAACCTGGAGTTTGCTTTGTTCAAAGCTGGCACCCCAGCGAATGAAACCTCTCCCTCCTCTGTACTTTTTTTATTATGCAATCCTTCTCTCTTGCTCAGCTCTGTTCCCTGTTACTGCCTCCTGCCTGGAAAAAGGCAGTTCATGCCCCTCTGTGTTAGCACTGGGGAGAAGAGCTGTGGGAAGTGGCTTTAACCCTCCACTGATGAGGCAGAGTGAAGAAAGGACAGTCACAAGCACCTGAAGCAGTGCTGTTTTCAGCCAGACCTACATCCAGGTTGATTAATTTCTCATTCACCACTTCAGGAAGAGAGAAATGCTTTCTATTGCTACTACCTGCCTGCAGCTTATCATTCGGCTGTGTGACCTCCTATTGAAAAACCCTGTAATAGCAGGTGTACCTTTGACTGTACAGGTTGGAAGGCATGAAAGAAATTGAGAAACAAGGGATCATTTTCTTCAGGTGCAGGTCAAGAGGTCGTTTTGTCAGAGGCAAATCTGCAGTTTGTAGAGGTGGATGGTATCCCTGTGGCAGGGCAGGTTGTGTGTTACTGACCACAGTATTCTGGTCATTATATCTCCCAATATGCAGAGTTGATTTGCATAATGAGTTTTGCATGAAGAATCCATGTTTAAATCCATTTTGTAAATGGAGCATCTACTTCATAAACACCTTCAGCAGTTTCAGTTCAAATATTCATGAAAGAGTTCAAATATTCATTTGTTGTAATAACCACATAAGAAGTGCTTCTACAGTGTCTTGTCTTTTTTTTTCTCTAGTGCTTTGCTGTCACTTCCTCAGCAGATCCTCCTCTACAAGCTCATTTTCCTCACATACCAGAGCACCTAACAGCCCTAGCAGTTAACAGTCAGTATGATGACGGCCATTTACTGAAGGTGCTTAAGAGGAGCACTACAGATATTCAGTTGTCACACTCGGAGGAAAACACTGCTAGACCTGTAAATAAAGGTAACACGTCTGAGTAAACACAAAAAAGAAATCAGGTGCCAGGAACTGAGAATCACTCCTGCTAAGTAGCTTTTTTCTCTTCTGTGCCAATAGATGCTATCCTAACTATGCTGAGTCTTTCCCTTTCAAAGGTCTATGGTTAGGAGAATCCAGAATCTTCCTAGAGGAGGTGATCTTTAAAAAGGAGTTGTGTGACATCATGAATCTTCCTGGTCAGGTATTGCATATTTGTCATCTTTGCACTTCTGGACACATATTATGCGACTCCATTTCACTCAAGGTGTACAAGATGTGACAAAGCAGTAGCAGAAAAATTCTAGGGTTCTGAAGGAAAAATTTTTTGTGACAAATTGTTGCGGCTTAAGTTCATTCAGCCACGTAGCTCATTCGCTCACTCCCCTCCCTCTCCCCCTTTCTCCCCCAGCTCCTGGAGGTATGGGGAGGAGAATTGAAGGAATGTAACTCCCAGGTTGAGATAAGAACAGTCCAGTAACTAAGGTATAACACAAACCACTACTGCTACCACCAAGAATAATAATGATAAGGAAAATAACAAGGGAAGAGAATACAACTGCTCACCACTGGCTGACCAATACCCAGCCCGATTGAGCAGTGATCCAGCCCTTCCAGGTGACTGTCCCCAGTTTATATACTGGGCATGACGTACTGTGGCATGGAATACCTCTTTGGTCAGTTTGGGTCAGGTGTCCTGTCTTTGCTTCCTCCTGGCTTCCCCTCCTCCCTGGCAGAGCATGAGACTCAGAAAGTCCTTGGCCAGAGTAAACATTTGAGCCGTAACTAAAAACATCGGTGTTATCAGTGCTGTTCTCAGGCCAAAAGTCAAAAACTCAGCGCTGCACCAGCTACTAAGAAGGAGAAAAATGACTGCTACTGCTGAACCCAGGACACAGATTCGTGCTCAAACTACTATAGGTTTTACAAATAGACTTTGGAGTCTATTAATCCCCAAGCTTTAAGGAAGTAGATAAGCTGGTACAATACATCCATAGTAACTCTGGAGTGACAGATAGTATGGTGGTCAGAGCAGACAAGGTTTAGTCAGTGTGAGACTGTGTTGAAGCTACAAATGTTTTCTGAAACTATTAAGGCTGGAGTTTTCTTTCATTCAATGTCAACAGTTTAATGTTGGAGTGGTATATGAAGTCCATAGTTAAATCTGTTGGGATCCATAACTCTGTTAGAGGATGAATATATTTGTTTATAGTGGAGATTATTGAATTATATTCTGTTGCCCCAGTTTCTGATATTTTAACCTTATAAAGCAAGCGAAAACAGTGCTGCCCCTAATTAGAATCATGGAATAGAATCATAAAATCAGCTAGGTTGGAAATGACCTTTAAGATTATCAAGTCCATCCATTACCCAGCACTGTCAAGACCACCACTAAACCATGTCACTGAGGGCCTCATCTACATGTTTTTTGAATGCTTCCAGGGATGGTGGTTCCACCACTTCTCTTGGCAGCCTGTTCCAATGCCTGATTACCTTCTTAGTGAAGAAATTTTCCTTAATATCCAATCTAAACCTACCCTGGCACAGCTTGAGGCTGTTACCTCTTGTTCTGTTGCTTGTAACTTGGGAGAAGAGACTGACCCCCACCTCACTACAACCTCCTTTCAGGTAGTTGTAGAGAGTGAGAAGGTCCTCCCTGAGCCTTCTCCAGACTGAACAATCCCAGTTCCCTCAGCCATTTCTTATAAAACTTATTCTCCAGACCCTTTATCAGCTTTGTTAATGCTTCAGTATCTAAATTGTAAGAATGTCCCTTTCAGTGGCTTCATGTGAACATGTGTGCTTTATTTCTTAGCTGGGCTCAGAAAGCACAAGGAGGTTAGCATCTGGCTGTAAGGAACTGGCAATGGATCCTTCAAGATTAGGTGGCTCTCAGTTGGTACAGAGCCACTTGAGCCAGCTGTTGTGCCAGCCATTGCATGTTGGCATAGGCTTTATGGGGAAGGGTGATGTGGAAGCAAGAAAACAGCAGATTTAGTGGTCGCTAGTCTGCTGAGTTTAAAAGAGGTTTGGTTTTGTTTGGGTTTTTTTGTTCGTTTGTTTCAGGTCTAGGTAGACTTCTATGAAGTTACAGCTTCCCTGTGAATACGAACTTTCATGCAGAATTCTGCAGGGTCAGTCCTGATGTGAGCACAGAGACAGGAATGTATGAACCATTTCTTTTGGGTCAACTTCCTGTTTCTCCTGGTCTGAGCAGTCCTTGCAGCATACTGCCATGTGGCAGAAAACTTTTTTTTAAAAGTTCTTGCTTCCATCGCCACAGATTATTGGCTGGTGACCACACATAGAGCAGAGGATGTGCTGCAGAGTGAGAAGCACAAGAATTCCAAGGCTGCCTCCTGGGAAAACAGAGGAAACAAAGAAAAATTAGTAAGAACTGCAGTAACAGAGGTAGGGCAATGTTCACAATGTACTTTGGCAGCTGGAATGGCAGGGAAGTGCACAATTTATGATTCCAAGCAACTGTCTCACATTTAGGTATTTTATAAGATGAGCTCAGTAGGATGATGCAAGCACTGGCAACAGAAGATAATGTTTCATTTCTGTTGGCTCCATCCTGCTGTCTGATTTTGCTAATTGCAATATCTTTGGTCATCAGAGACACGAATTACAGAGACTATCCTCAAATACGGGGAGGGAGCTTGAATATTTCTTGCACACAAATGTTTTGAAGTGGAATTTCATAAATGAAACTTTCATTTCTGTATGCATACTGAGAAGGGTATGAGGATCAGATGTCTGCATTTTGGATTAAATTCCAAAAACCGTTAAGCTTTAGAACTGAGATCATTAGAGCTCTTTTTTGAACACTGTGTCTACATGACCCAATAGAGGCTAGAAGTCAGAGACAAGCAGAAAGGCTAAACAGCCTTGGCTTGAGCCCTTGTGTTCTTTAGCAAGGAAGAGGAGTGCCAGTACCAACAGTGTAGGTTTTTGGCAGCTTCTGTTTTCTCATAGCCGCGCCGATGCTGACCAAAAAAAAAAAAAAAAAAAAGAAATTAAAGGCTGTGTCTAGCTTTGTAGCAAAACCAGGATTAAGCACCTGTGTTCCAAACAGGCACATGTGTGTGTGTGCCACTGCTAATCCATCTGTGAAGCATGGCAAATGCCAGGAGGGGCATGCACAGGGAGTATGCAAAGCATGTGGCACATGCCCAGTCATAAAAACTTGAGCAAACAGTGTTACATGCCATGACGTGTCAAGAAGAGATTCAAGAGCTGGCTTTAATCCTCTCAGGTTTTCTAAGAGTAAACACCACTGAGAAGTGTATGCCTGACCTAGGGCAAATCCTTCCTTTTTCCAGGTGTTAACAACTTCTATCCAGGTCTTTCTCTTCTCCAACTGGAGTCAAACATGACAGGGAAGGAACTCCGATTCCCTTGGTTTAAAATAGATTTGGTACTTTACTAACTATGAAGAAGGGCTATCCTAAGCCAACATTGTGCAGGAAAGTAAGAAAATATATTAGAAGATCATTGGAATATGATGGTAGGAGAAAGTGGGAATGTCCCTGAAATATGCATGACACCGCAGTTAATTTCCCACTGATAAGATATCAATACAAAGCTAATATGGGACAATGAATGAGTTGTCAGGAGCCAGGCCATTTAGGGTTTCATAGACCAAACTTAGCCATTACTTGTCTATTACCTCAGCATTGGTTCATCTATGAGCACAGGTTAATAGGGTGTCCTAAATGGCTTGCAGGAATCAACTAGTGTGCAGCTATATCCCCACAAACCAATATGTTCATGATGTTGTGTAGTAGTATGCAGTGATAGAGCACAGTTCCCTTGTGCTCAGGGGAAGCATTGGCCAGGTGCCAGTCTTTCACCTTCAGACCTGGGGGCAGTCCCACTTGCCTCTGGTGTGCAAAGGGTATGTGTGGCAGCTTTCACTACCCAAAAGATGCAGAAGACTAAGCACAGCATCCTGGTTACAGCTATTGAAGGCACTATGAATGCATCCATGGGACTGTAGGAGACATCACATGTCTGGAATTTTTGAAAGGTATGAGTTTTTCTTTGGCATGCCAAAGTCTATGGTCTAGTTTGAGACAGGAGACTGTCGTTTCAGTAGCCCTACTCAAGTGATTAGGTTAATACTACAGGATTTAAAGACATGGATTCACTTTTCTTCTCTAGATTACTAGCATGTGACTCAGCCTCTCCATACTCAAGTACTCATCTGGCCAGGTCTGGTCCTGGCTGTGTTGGAAAAACAAATAAGTTGAAAGATGAGATGTTCAGAATTATACTGAGGAAGTCAGTGTGGTGTAATTTCATAGCTAGATACTCCTAAAGTGCAGTTTAAAGTAGGGTGCACTACAGAATGTGAATTAATAAAGTGCAAGGTGGTAAAAAACTGCTTTCACTGATCCTGGGTGGTTTTCTTCTTGAAATTCTGTCTTTGAAATAGAAAGAATGCAGTCATTTTAGCCTCTTCATCAAGTGTATTATTTAATCCTACACACTGTAGTTCCTTAAGCACAGAAACTATCTACTTTATACTCAGTGGGAGCAAGGAGATGCCTCAGAGCATACTTAAAACAGAACTCCCAGACACAATTACTTGCCTTAGAAGAATCTGAGCTACATTTATTGTTATGGAAAAACTCACCAAAATATGCAAACAAATCCTAGTAATTTCTATTCAATTTCCCTTCCTTTTTAGATCCTGAATAATACAACTAAACACTAGAAAAACTTGAATTCTTTTTTCTGATGACTAAAATCTCTCTCTCTTCCTCATCTGTAAGTCAGCTTTAAGCCTGTTTTTTCTTTAACTTTTTGCCCCCTGCTTTTCCCAAGCATCTACTAAGTAGTGTTTGATGACTGTATTTGGCTGTCCATTTTGTCAATATTTTTATTGAAAATTATGCACATCATATTTAGAACCAGTGACATCACACGCGCATATGAATATACAGCATATATTGTGTATAGTCTGCTTATACATACCATACACAGACACAAATATATGCATCTTATATGCCTATATTAGCAGATATGCTAAAACTCTTTATATTGCATATATACTATAAGTACACTATTTAAAATGTTACAAACTTAAAGAAAATTTATTGTAGGAGCAGCAGTTTCGGTGATGCTTGCTGAGCGGATAGCAATAGACACTGTTAAAATGTAAAAGACTTGTAAATGAAATGCTGTCTCACTGCATTTCTCTTTTCTAAAATCTCTGTGTCTGGACCGAGAATGTATTTTTCATGCCTGGATTTAAAGAGAGACCTCTCAGGAGATTTATACAGAAACCAAATAAAACCACAGCATCTTTGTTTGAAAAAGTCTCTGGGAAAGATTATGCAGTGCTTAGATTCCGTTCTGCTTGTAGCAGGTTTTGCGGATGTCAGGTTGATCTGTTTACATATTTCTTTTTTTTTTTTCTAAAAAAAGACCCAACAGTGAAATATTATTTTGCCTATAATAAAGTACAAAAAAATTAAAGTAAGAAAGATGGTTCTGCTGCTCTTCCTTTTTTCTTTTTCTTTTTCTTTTTTTTTTATATGTGGTATTAAAATAGTATCTTCAAATATATGAAGCTAATACAGTTAAAAAGGTTCAAAATCTGCTCTGTGTTGGAAGAAGGTGCAAGGGCTGGCAGATGAGCTTGAAAAACCCTGAGAACCTTTGGTTAGAGGTAGGAGATAGCTGTGATATCCACAAGGACCTGTCGACCTTGGTGACATTCAAGGCCAGGCTGGGTGTGGTTCTGGGCAACCTGATCTAGTTCAAGATATCCCTGTTTATTGCAGGGAGGTTGGACTAGATGACCTTCAAATGTTCCTTCCAACCCAAACTATTCTATGATTCTATGATTCTAACATGAAGGTGTGGTCATGGTGGAATGGCAGACAAGCGAAAAGTTGCCTCTTACAGCCTCTTGTCAGGCTTATGGATTTTCAGTGTAGAAAGACAACTTCTCTTTTGAACAGCCTAGTTTTAAAAATGGTTCCTGGGGCTATCCTGTAATTTAACACTGTCAGGAAGTTATTCTTGGAGAAAAAGGGGATGAAGAGTTGAGCGTGGGGACTGTGTTCTGATAGTGACATGCCTGGGGTCACACAATGGGAGAGTTGCTGTCACCCCTCATCACACCTGTGACTGTGTTCAGCCTTCTCTCCTGCTGTTTAACCTAAATTTCCCTGCTCTTAACATTATGCTGTCGATACTAATGATACCTCTGAGCTATGTATTAAATTATTCTTTCTCTGACTTTCAGTTCTTTCTTTCAAATACATGCAGAGTTTCTAGCAATGCTTTTAGCATAGATGAGCGAACTTACAACCAATTACTGTATTTAACTGAATCCCAAATGATGTTAAATCTGGGTGAACTTCACAAGTTCTCAGGGCTAGCTGAAGGAAAATGTTTTAAAATAATTTATCAATTATTCAATACTCTCCATATTTTTAGCTGCTATATTCCATTGTAATTTGGAGAAAAGTAAGCATTTTTTTTCCTTTGTTAGTCAATTTTTAGTTTATGGTCACAAAGAAAACCTTTTGTACCGAAGGAAAAACAAGACTAGGAAAAGATATAAAAAGAGAATGACAATGTGATTTTCCTTAGTAAAAACTAAATCAGGTATTTTGGGAAAAAAGCTGCAAAAGAAATTACACAAATAACATACCTTCTCACTGAAAAAAAATTCCCCAAAAAATCTCTGCTGGGTGAGAAATCAGTTTGCATCAAAAGAATAAGGAAAAGAAAAATATCAGCCATTTGTACCATGTGCAATGATTGTTCACATGTGTGTGAGGAATCTGGTCAATAAGCTCAGAACCAACTGAGACCACTGTGCTATCCTTGGTCAAGGCAGTGGGGATGACTGTGGTCTCTAAGGAAGAAACTGCCACTGCAATTGCTTGTATCAAGGCTCCTGCCCCTTTCAGGGAGGCTGCCTCAGAAGCTCAGTTTTGCCACCATATGAAGGGTAGAGCTATGCTGAGGCTCAGTGACTCCCAGTATTTGTGAGTAATCACGAGTATCCACAAGTAAAAGAAATTTGTCTAAAAGAGATCAGCAAGCAGGGGCATTATATGTTTCCTTCACTAACCAGCAGTATAGAGTTTTTACTGCTACTTCCACAGAACTGTAAAGTCAACAAAACCTAGGTCTGTAATACACAGTATTGTGTTCATTATAGTAAGAATTGCCCTGTAATTTTTTCATGACTTTGTAAGGGATGGAACTTGGATTTGGGGCTATTTCAGTATCTCTAAGAGTTACTCACCTCTCCAACTCTGTATGGAAGACAGCAGCGTGTGTAATAGCCAAGGTCTGGTACTTGCCAGGCACTCCATTTAGACTGAGACTTTAATACATAGTGCAATTCCTTTCCTTTTTGTGTGTATATCATCTCAGATTCCCATGACTTTTCACAAATAAATTCAACAGCTGAGTCTCTTATCTCCATCTAGTCTAGCAGATTTCTGTGTCCACTACTCAGTTTGTATCTTCAAGTCTCCCTTATTCACCTTGTCCCTTTCTACTAGCAGTAGCTGGTCAACTTGTCCCTGGGAAGTTTAGCAGTGTGCACACAGTTCTTCTTGATTGTCTAATGCTTTTCTAATCTAGGTTTTCTTTTCACTTCCAGTCTTTAAGCAGCAGGGACCATGTTCCCCTTGCTTGCTTACATTCTCCTATCCCAATACTAAAGGTAACATCTCGTAGGATTCTTATTTCTTCTAAACTGGTTTCATTGTGCCTCATTTTATAGGTCAGGTTATGGTTTCTAGGTGACACCTTCCAGAGATGTAAGGGGATATTTAACACCAGCATGTTGAGGAATTTAGCTGTTTCTGTCTGAAAAAGTGGAGGGAGGTTGCAAGTTTGAGAAGAAAGACATGTTTTGCTTTCGTGGTGATCACTGAATCAGTTGCATGATGACAGCCCTGTTCCTTGCTGCCATGGTACGATCTGAGGCGAAGTTTGGGGAGGGGAGCGGGATTGCATGTAAGCTATGGAGAGCATGTACAACTGAATAACATCTTACTTCATGCACTGCTTCTTTACTTTTCTTCTGTCACAGTAAGACCATAGATGGTTGGGTTTTACTGTCAGTGGATGCTTCAGTGAGTCAAGCACTAGTCAGAACAGAAAAATGGAATAACTACAGGAAAAAGAAATGAATAAGCTGGGAAAAGAAATAACTACTTTGGGATGTACCCTGTTCCTCGGCTATATGGATGAAAAAAAAATGCTGCTCTGCAAAATGGAACACTGGTATATTTGTCCTTCCTCTTTCAGTGATGAAAAGTGCACAAGGAAAGCATACATGGATGCGCATGTTAGCACACATGCACATACACACAGCTAATAAGGCAGAGCCAGAGGGTGCACACTTGTTACTGAAGGTGTAGCGCTGACCTGTTTTACTCATGTTTTGAAACTGCCTTATTTTATCTCACTTGTGGTGCTCTATGGTCGTGAGTGCTGCTTGATACAGAACAAAGAAATGGACATTTACTCTCAAATGTAGCTATATTTATTCCCCTTATAATGTTTCTCAAATTCTATTGATAGTACTGAATAGTATCAAATAAAATAGAGAAAACAATATCTGGGACACAGTATGAGTGGTTGCTAGATCTTTTGCTAATTTAAACTCTGAATATTCTTTCAAATAAGTCTGAAGGTGAATTTTGCTACCTTGTATGATTAGGATGAATCTGTTGATTTTAAATTTTATGATTTGCTTCTGGTTTTGTCTTCTCTGTTGTCTTCTTCCAGTTTAGGAAGTCCCTGAACTGAAATAGCTGAAGGTGGGAGACTTAGAAGTGTCCTATCTAGTTGCCTGGTTCTTATTCTTACTTGGGCATCTGCTTATGCTAGAAACAGGCATACCTTTGGTATGACCAAGTGTAATCACTCTTATGTTCATATTTCATTTGACAGTGGTTTGAATTTACAGGAAATGATCCTATAATAATTTCCTCTTTTCAATGACAGATGTATTTGGCAACAACTTAAAGAGGTATAAGCTTGTAAGTCCTTTGATTCTTATTTGCTATGAGCTTTCCTAGTGATGGGAAAGAGAAAACTCAAGTGGTTTATCCAAAACATGCTCATAGGCTGCTCACACAAAGCACAGGGGTGCTTTGTGGACTCGGATGTTTAGGGCAGTAAGAGAGCAAGGCTTCATTTCTAGGAAGGAAAAATAAGAAAGAAACACATGCTTAAGCAGTCTGTGGAAATAGTGCTGCAGCTCCTGAGAGCTGGAGACCACTGTGTTGGTGTGGGCAAAGAGGATGGGTACTGGAGGCACCAGGTACAGCAACTTTGTGGAACTGCTCTTCCAGGTAATCTACAGCATACTGAGCTGAAAGACAAGAGAATTCATACATAACATGCTTGATCTGCCACTACTCTGGAGCTATTTCTTATTCTTCCTTTACCTTTGGGGAGCATCCCAGGGTAGGGAGCATCACATGTCCCAGCCATTGCTGCTTGTGAGGGAGAAGGCAAAATTATTTGCCAGTAGCCTTCTGAATGACCCAGGAGATCAGTAGTGAAATTGGAAAAGAAACCTCAGTGTCTTCAGTCTCAAAGCATGTGTCCACAACCAGTCATGGAAATGTAAAGTCTTTTTTACTTTCTCCTCCCCTCCCACTAGCTGAAGGTGAGCCAGCTCTGATTGTGCAACCCTGCAGCTACTGCTGAGCCTAGACTAATGGATGAGTCTGGGAAAGTGGGATATTTTATTGCAGTGGGAATTGAAAATCCTGCATAGCTTCAGGATCTGATCTAGGTTATACCCTAGTGGTCAGGCAGAGCTGAATGTGCCCTCAGCCTAGTGTGGTACTCAGGGCATCACTGAGCCTCTTTAATCCTCAACATCTACTAAAGCCTCTGGGCACTATTGTAATACAGTTAACAACCGGACAATTTGTTCACACAGAGAAGAATTCGTTGGCTCAGTCACTGTATTTATATGCAAATAAAATATTACACTATACTGCGAAGTCCTTTTACAGATTTTAAATTCCTAAGATAGGCAGTGGAATGTACAGTGTCCTACTGACCACAGGACTGAGTCAAACTTAAATACAGGACTTCAAATCTGTTGGGTTTTTCTTTATAACTTCCATTTCCATCCCTATCTCACGTCATGGCTGTTTCCAGCAATCTCATGTGGCAGATTGGTAAGGTTTGATCTACTTGAGGTCTGCAAGTGTCTATCACCTCACAAGGAATGAAGTGCTTATCCTAAGACATGAACTTGTTCTCGAACATAAGCTTGTGCTAAGTAACAAAGAAAATACATTTCCTGGAGGCCTGTGGTGACATGAGGTTTCCGCTGTTATGTAATCAGCTCCACTACATATCAGCTGATAAATGCCAACTCCTATTGGGTATTTATTGTTGCTTTTGACAAAGTCATGTAGAAGTACTCCTCTTTTCCAGGACTGGGTAAGAATTCCAAGATTTGTGATGAAGAATGAGAAACCCAAGAACTTCTTAAATGTTGCATATTTAAATCTTATTTAATTCTTTTCATTAGCTTCAACAGGTGAAAATTTTCCTCCACCTTCTCAGGGATAAACTTTGGACAAGATTCCCATTTTCATCAGTTGAGCTCTCTGCCTCCAACCACTCTGGCTGTATCCATAGCCCACTAAAGTCACCATGAGTCTTTCATAGATCCCCCTTTAAGAGACTGGCACAAGTGAAAAACAAAATATGATTTTCCTTGTTTTTCATGCAATTATTTTACACCTGAAAGATGAGATTAAGACTTAAAATTGTGATAGAGATCTAAATTTGGATATTTCATTTTAATGATGTGATATCTGTCCAATCTCATTCTGTGGCACATGCTGGTGCCGTATGCATTTCTGGCTTTGTTTTGAGTAGTGTTATGAGGACTCTGAACCTTTGACCTTTTTGCTTTCTGCATGTAGAAAGTCCTGGAAAATTCCCTAATGGCATAAATCATAGGAGGTGCCAGACTTGATTCCGGGAGCTCTCACATGCGCTCCCTTTCTCCCTCTGCTTTTTTCCCTACTGCACTTGTCAGATTCTGAGGAGAAGATAATCTTCATTTTACACACGGGAAATTGGATGTAGTGGAAATGTATCACAGCAGTGAAAAAAGAATTGACAAATAACCCCCCTCAACATGATGTTCAGATATAAGGGTTTTTTATTCTCTCCCTTCCCAGTTCTTGCTGTTCCTGTTTCTGAATGAAGATGAGAGAAATAACACTACCTCTTCTATCTCAGAGCAGAAAATCAGAAAGTATAATACCTACCTATGCATAAAATTCAGCAACAGGAATTATTGCCAATTTAAACCACTGTTTTCAAAATTAGGAGAAAAAAGGCTGTCTTACTGTCTTTATAGTAGAAGCCTCAAACAGGTCAAGTCTCTGCAGACAAAGTAATTCTGTGGTACTTAAAATGATAGGAACTAATCTCCATGAAAGCTGAGTCCAGGGGTATAGGCTATTAAAGATATCTATATGCTATAGGCAGAGGAGAAGATAAGAGGTCCAGCTCATAATGAGAAACGATAACTCTACACACTTTGTTTACAGTTTACCCCAAAGACCACAGATTAACACAAATCTCAGAGCATCTTTATTATGGCACTGTATTGGAGAGGGGGCTGCCAACAGTGGATGGAATTGCTAAGTAGGCTGGGACCATCTGTCCTCTCAGGGAGGTGAAAACATGCATGATTGAGTGACACCTGCTTGTCAAGTGTGGCCTGCTGGGAAATTTTCTTTTGGATCACTGAGTTCAGAGCACATTACCTGCATTAAAATCAGACAAACAATCTCATCAGCATTATGCATTTAAGCAACTCATGGCAATATCAAAATAAAACATATATTCCAGACCTTGCAAGATTAGGAGCTCATGTTTTGGTTTCCATATTGGCAAGCTTAGCTTCTGATGAAAACTGAGCATTTAAAAAAGACATTTTCTGTTATTTTAAGGATCACTGGAGATAAACCAACAGGCAATACAAGCTGGCTTTTTCCTTTATTTTTTCCCCTCCTTTTTATTTTTTTCTTTAGAAGGACTGAGTTCTCACTATAAAACAAATTTTTGCAGACTTTGTAAGGATAAAAGCATTCTCATTATGAAATGGAATAATTTTGATTACAGTCTGCCTAATGCAAGAAATTGCCTCTTTTAAAATATTTAACCACCTTGGAACACATTTAAGCAATGTTTAATAAACCTATGTAAAGAAGGACAGGAAAATAAGGAACGGCAATCCTGTCTGAACTCATGCTGCTGGGAAAAAAGCTACTACTTCCCCTCCCTTTCCGAAAGCATCACAGCATGAGTTAAGGTCAGAGTGTCAGCTTGAATTTCCACTATGGATCTTGATTTTTCTCTCTCTCGTGGTTATCAACTTATCATTAGACCTACATCTGAATGCCACTGAAAATCAGTGGCTATAATAAAGCGGATGTTTGTGTCAGGACTTGACCTTTAATGTGATTTATATTTTACTTTTTTCAGATTGACTTATCTGCTTTTTATTAAATTGGAAATATGCTTATCATTAAAATCTCAGTGTCTGATTCTAATTACTGTTTTCACTTGTTGAATTCCAGAGTTATAGGCAAAAAAGAAAAAAAATTCTCTTTAAAACAAATTAAAAAATAGCAGAAGAGGAGGAATAGAGAAAAAGAAAGTGGTTAGCAGTAAATGTGTATCATGAGTAAATAGCACTATAAATCTTATTGCAAAATAGCTTGTAGTTCTGTCATTAATTAATAGAGCAGTAATTCTATGAACCTGGATTACTAAAGCTTGTTGAAGACAATAACAAAAAACTGCAGTGGATATTGAGTCAGGTCCTTGCAGCGTTAGCAGGGCTGGTATGCTTCAGTTTTCCATTTTCCAGTCAACAAATAACATATGTTTCTTCTGGAGAGTACAACAAGAACTGTGTGTGTTACTTTCATTATTGTGAGTGCTGAAAGAGCCTGATAGCACTATGATACAAGTGTTAAGTTAATGTTTATTTCTCTCTAACAAAAGGTACAGCAGAAATCCAAGTAAGGAAAGCAGGATCCATCCTTTTCCTGCAGAGTACTGGAGTTGTCCTTCTGTTGATGTCAATGAGAGTTGTATCTGTGTATAAAAAGGTCATTTAGCTCAGAGAGCTCTGGGATCACATCGTGCTCCTAGGAGGTACCACCTGAATCAGTTCTGCCCTGCAAAGATCTCTCCTAATGCCCCATGTTGCTGGTCCTGCTGGATGTGGGGTGATAGAATGCCTGCAGGCAAGAGGTTGTCCTGGGAGCAGTGGGTGCTACCCTGGCACTGCAGAGGTGTAAAGCTTTGTCTGGCCATGCTGCTGTAGTATCTTCCAGTGCAATGTTGGTGTTTGAGACCAAGGCAGGAAGGGGGCAACCCTACCTTTGTGACTCTGATTGGTATAATCAAGGACATAGGTAATAGCTGATGCTGATCTGAAGCTGTTAGATTTCAAAGTTTGGATCAGCTAGTTGCTCCTTCCTCTTGGCAGCTGTGGTTGGCAAAGGTGAAAGAACCTTCTTTCTCCTGGATGCACACTTCTTCAATCACCAGAAATGGTGGTATAGATTTTATTGGATCTTGGCATCACTGGTATACTGTCCATCTTCAGATATTTCCTTCAAACAATGCCAGAGAACTCAGCTAAGCTGCATTAATGCAAAACAAGCAGAAATGAAGAGTGAGGTCCCTTGCTCTTAAACAAATATCTTGCCTCTCCAGTGTGTGGCCTTGATGGCAAGACATGTTGTATTTCAAAAGGATGAAATGATTACATTAACCTAAACGTTTCTTCAGTGGCCTCACTCTAGTTGTTGCTATGCTTACCTGCAAATACAAAACCAAACAGATGAGCTGGTTCTCAGCCAGGGAGTCAAGAAAGGTCTCTTTGCAGAGAGAGGAATGTTCACACAGTAACCCTTTTTTTCTTTTTTTTTTTCTTTTTTTTAATTTGTGCTATGTTGCTTAGACTGGAGTCCTGAAAAAACAACAGCAAAGCATCTTCTGCTCTTGGAGGGGCTTAGGGCTAATGCATGACATCTTGGATCCTGTTCTGTGGTTTCTCACATCCTTTGTGGTAAATCAAACACAACCTGCAGATATGGGTTGATGCCAATAATGCTTCTTTTTGGGGTTTTTTTGGAGTTGTTACTCCTCTTCTTTGAGTAGCATTTTGTCATTCCTGAACATACCTTTATTTTTTTCTGCCCAAATGAATGACTTCAGAATATTACGTTACAATTCATTGATGAAAGAACAACTAATGATTATTAAAAAAAAAAAATCTAAGGATACATGCTAGAGGGTTTTCTTATGTGAAAAACATGGTTGAAAACAATTAATTTTATTCTGTATCAGTTCTTCTGCCATCTCATCTCCAGCACACCTGGTGCTTGTGTATTAAGTGACGTGATTAATATCTGTCAGATATAGTTTGTTTTCTCACTAATTCTCTAGCACTGTGTGAATCCTATGAAAGAAATGCCTTTTAGGTAGCATTTCGTTCTGTTTTCAGGTGTATCTGAAGCTGTGTGTTTGTTAGAGGTAGCTGTATTGTCTTAAGGAGAGTATTTTCTTAAGGAGAGTGGAGTTTAGGCTCAGTTTGGTGTTTTTCAACAGGATCATTTCCTTTCAGAAAATTTCTGTTTGTTAAATCCAAACTAATCTGTGGAGATGGAGAACAGGAAGAGTTTTTTTTTGGCTTTTCTTTTCCTGCTAGCTTGCCTGCCAAGCAGATGTGAGGAGACTGTGAGAGCCAGTTCCTTAGCTTCCATACTTAGCTGGTAGCAGATCAGGTCTGTCTCAGAGATGGGCTCCTAAAAGATTTGGCAGCCTAAAAGCCCAGACTTCTAGCTACTCATCCTGTAGCTCCTGATGAAGCTGGGCTTCCAGCCTCTTGTCGGGATCTCTTGTTTCTAGTTAAGATATCATCAAAGCTCTGGGAATCTCCCAAGTTCATAATTTTTATCAGCTTTTCAGACAGACTGCCATCAATTGTGTTTCCTAATATTCACACAGCTCCCAGTTTTGAACTGTCTTCCCTGAGAAGGGGGCCTATAGGGATGCTGGGGAGAGACTCTTCGTGAGGAACTGTAGTGAGAGGACAAGGGGTAATGGGTTCAAACTTAAACGGGAAGTTTAGATTGGATATGAGGAAGAAATTCTTTACTGCAAGGGTGGTTAGGCACTGGAATGGGTTACCCAGGGAAGTTGTGAATGCTCCATCGCTGGTGGTGTTCAAGGCTGGATTGGACATAGCCTTTGGTGGCATGGTTTAGTGGGAGATGTCCCTGCCCGTGGCAGGGGGGTTGGAACTAGATGATCTTAAGGTCCTTTCCAACCCTAACTATTCTATGATTCTATGAGAAACCATCTCAGAGTAGAGGTTCCCAGAATCTCTGGTGCTGGTGCAGGTCTCCAAGCCTGTGACTGCCAACCACGCAAATAGTCTGGGGTCCATTAGGTCTGCAGCTCTAGCATAGCCAGGGAAGTGCTCCCACCACTTGCTTGTGTCAGTGGTACTTGGGCAGCTGATGGTACTGCTCTACTTGGATTACACATTCAAAGCTTGTCTATCTTCTAGAAGGTCGGAAGGTTTTGTTCCAAACTGTGATAAAATCCCTGTTTCGGCAGAGTCATCTGTGCTGAAACAGGTATAGAAGTAAAGTAAGTGAAGTTGGTGTCCTCCTCAGTTCCTGTAGAGCTTGTAGCATGTTGTATGAGTATTACCCAAAAATCATAAATCTGTAAAGCTAAACTACAAACCGGAAGATTGTCTGGAAGATTGTGCTTAAAACCATATGGTTTTACAAGTTTGTCATTGCTAACTATTAGCATGCTTATTGCATTCTTTTGCCTTTGGTATTTGAGATCTGATTTCTATTGGCATGAAGGCTACCTTGTGCCACTCTCACTGTTCAAAGAGGTTATTCAGTAGATATAAAGGTAGTTTGCTCCTACCTTGGGGTCTGTTTACATCACCAGAAATGTTTACTGTAGCCTTTCTTTAAATGAGGATCAGGGTTTTGAACTGCAAATACAGTTAATATGGTAAAGATATACAAAGAGGTCTTGAGCTTATTCTGGGTTCTTTAACAGATACCATGACTTCAGCAGCTTTATTCTCAGCCTACAGAGGTGTAATCAAGAGGTCCTTTGTCTGTGTTTTCAGTTCCAATACAGTCAGTAGATAATTAAAAAAAGTATTTCCTTGGTCACATTTAACAGCTTCCTTCTATTGTCTCCCACTTGCATATAGCTTTTGTTCTTGTTTTCATATGTTTTCATTCTTTGAATAAATGGCTGTTAAAAAGAAAAAGAAAGCAGTGTTCAAGCAAATGAGTCTTGTTTGAAACACAGAAAATGAATAGGGTCATACAAGTAAACAGGCTGTAACATGCTTTCAAAGCTGATTGTCTGAAATGCTGGGGCTCTACTCCACCCCCTCTGTTCTGCAGTTGTGGGCTTGAAAGCACCTCGGGCAACAGTCTGTTGGAGCAGTGAGAGCTCTGAAATTTTTGTTTGCATAAATTCATAATTAAATACTCTGGTGTGAAAGAGATGGTGAAAAACTGTTTTCCCTGCTGCTTAGCAATTTTAAAATTGGTTGATTCTTTCTGTGGGTGGGGGCAGAGAAATATTGTCAAACCTAAAAATGCTTCTGTTTATCTGAGAATACAGCAGTGCTTTTGTTTTTGCTTTATATGTGTATGTATTTGTATGTATTTATATGTATTTATATGTATTTATATATGAATATACATTCAGAGGAGCTCTGAGGGAGTGTATCGTTCAGAGAATGGGAATCATAGAGCAATTAATAATTCAGGTCTGTTGTACCCTGACATACACAATAGCATGGCATCAATCTTGAAAACGAAGTGTAGTCCATCAATCACACCAATGACTTTGTTCTTCCATACAATTTTGAATAGCTGTTTATTTCTTTTTTTTTCTGATTTACTCTGGAAAACCAGATTTTTCAAGCTCTCGGCTGAGTATTTCCCCTTGATAAAGCATAGCTCAAGTAAAATCTTTCTCCCATAGCATTAACTGATATAGAAAAATACAAAATGTCAGAATATATTCAGTGTATGAATTAGAATATCTTTAGTAAGTGCTGGGAGGTAACTGTTTCTAGGTATAGCATAGTTGAGATTTTATAGTTTAGATTTTATAGTTCAGATTTTCTATATCCAAATCTTTAGAAGATTTAGACAAAAATATGGTGTTGAAGTATTTCTTTTCACATTGCAGACTGTCAAGAGAGTTCATAGTGTTTGTAAAGTTATGTTTGCATGTGTCAGGAGTACTAAGAATACACATATATCCAGGATTAGACCCCTGGATCAAGATACAACCAAGTTTTGAATTCCAGCTTACTCTTAAATTTACACAGTAAGGACCTGAACTTGGGCATGACAGATACAAGGTTTTATCTGGCCATCCCATTTAGGTACATCATCCTCTGGTGTTGTCTCTGTGATGACAGTTGCCTCTTTGCTGACAGTACTATCCACCTCCATTTAATGCTGCCTGCTTGTGTTGGAAATCCCTTTCATAGGATTTAGCTTTCTGTGACAAAAACTTTCTGTAACAAAAAAGGCTATTCCTTTTCAAAGTACAGGTCAGGGTGGCATCCCCTGCTAAAGACGCCTGCAAAACTGCCCATGGGGAAACTGATGGCCCAGGGACCGTAGAGGCAGACTGTAACACGTGAGTTCTATGCGTTTACTTGCTGTCTCATTCTGTTGCTGTGTTATGCAGGTTATTAAGGGGAAAAAATGAAAGGCAAAGAAGTTGCAGCCCTGTTCTTCCCTGTCTCTTGAGTGCTACCCAGGGTAGTATATGTTTGGACTGTGGAGCAAAGGAGAAACCTGAGATCTTCACCTGCTACCAGTCACTCTCTCGCATTCAGATCACATTGTATCTACTCTGTTCACCTGAAAACCAGTAAGCTTTTGGGAGTAAAGATGCAGCTTAATATGGTTTTGTGCAGCTTCTAATACAGTAACACTTAGACAGGCTCATCGAAATCCTAAGGAAAGGTAACTAGTTACGGTGATAATTTGAAGCTTATTCTTTGGCTTTTTCGGAAAGGGAGGCTCTGTTTCAAATCACTGGAATGACAGTCATTGCAGCCTGGACTCTGTGATGGCAAGCCCTTGTGACCTGCTTCTCACTGTTTCCTAGACATGATGCAGACACTCCAGGAATTTGTTTAATGGGGCCTGATTGCAGAGGGAGACTTTTTGTGGCCACATTGGCAGTGTTTCTGTCTGGAATTAGGCTTGATGGGGGTGCAAAAGCAACATCCTGCAGATAAACCAGGTGTGACAGATTTGTGTTAAATTGATGGTTGGTTTGGGGGCAACCATGCTCTGGTCCAGCTGCTTTGGGTTAATTGTTGCTTACTCCCCTGAGGCATCAGAGAGCACCCCCTAAAAAAAAAATGAGGAAGAGATAGGACAGAGAAAAAGGGAAAAAAAAAAAAAGCCAAATATGTGAATGTGAAGAAATTTCTACCATGAAGATGAAAGATGACTGAAAGCTGTCACATATCAATCACATAAAGGGTAGGAAGCATATGTAATGAAGTTAATGCTGTGAGCAAAAGAGAAAGGAAAACCAGCTGGTCTCTGGGTATTAATTATATACTGAGCTACTAATAAGGTGGAGACAGTGCGAGCATCAACTTCTGATCCTAGGAAAACAAATACAATGAAGGATAACACGATTTAGAGTAGTATAATATTAACCAGAGCAGTCCAGGTAAAATTAGTAAGGAGTGCTGGCACTGCACCTGTACAAATATTCCTGCCCTTTTCAGGGCACTTGCTGGAAGTGATGCACAATAAAGGTGCATTGATCTCTTTTATGTTCAGACCAGTGGTAAGGTCTGAAATACTGAGTGAACCAAAAGACCTCATTAACTTCAGCTATCAACAACAGTCTAACATAAAAAAAAGAAAGGTAAAAATCCCAAGCATCATCTCAAACAGCCCCTCTCTCATTATCTCAGCCCTTCCTGGAGAAGATCAATAAACAATTTGCATATTTTTTATCAATATTTAATGTAATGCAGCAAGATGCTTTTGATGGTGTGGGTCCTTCTGTGCACTCTTTTAACATGACAGAGACTAAGAGCCCAGCAGGTGCTCAGGTGCTAGGGTCAGTTCCTAGTTAAAAACATTAGGGATTGGTCTGGCTAAATAATCTACAGCTGCCCATCCAAGGGCAGGAGTGAGAGCTCACAGAGCATGGTGATGAATTTTAACGATCTGGGAAGACAAATGAGCCTGAGCTGCCATGCAATTAGTGGGCTGTGGAAAGATGTGTTGGTTCTAAATGAGGGACATGATCTGCTCTTGACTCTCAGTGTGGTAGGAGCCCTCCCTCTGAAGGCCATAATGAGGAAGGTAGATGAGATTCCAAACAGGTTGACAGAACAATTAAGGGGAAAATAGGAGCTGATTGAAAATGCAGTATCACCATCAATAGCACAGATAAATACTGATCTTCCCCCTTAAGAAACATGTACCTCTCTTCAAAAGTGGCTATGTGCTCTGGGAATTCCTTTCACTCCCTGTGTACTTAAAATACATATGTTTAAAAATTTTATCCCTGAATCAACCTTTATATAACTATGAAAATAGTTTGGCAGAAAACGCCTGGTTTTGATCTTGCTTACCAAGGTGTAAATTGGAAGTAGCCCCTCCAAACTGTCTGCACTGAGAAAAAAATTCCAGGATGGTGCATCTCATGAAGATCCATGTTTTGTAGACATAAAAAAAGGCAGTGCCCATCCAGTGATCAGACTACTGTTCAAGCCTGCTTGGTTGAGAATTTGAAGCTTTTTGATGAATGTGGCGACTCAGAAAAGCTGAAGGAGAGGTGCCTGTGGTCTGTCTGAAGGAAACTCTCAAGTTATTCTTCTGCCTCTGAAAAAAGAATAGTGTATTTTTTAAATGTGTCAGAAGAATATAGATGTAAAAATTAGTTATGTTCATAGAGGAATCAAATTATGATTGGTAGCTAGGTGCTAGAAGACCACAGAAAAACTGAGACTTTGCCTATCTAATCAGAAAAAAAAGTAGCACTCAGGTACTACAAATAAGGCACCAGGCAAGAGCAATCTGTTCAATAAATCTAGTCTCACTTTTCTGCCTCAAAAATATTAAAAATAAGAAAGTGATTTCCTTGAACAATGCTCATTATTTAAACATATTCACTTAGGCTGAAGATAGAAAATTATTATAGATGTGATGTTGGAACTGCATCCAACAGATCCGGTTTTGCTGCTAGGACAGATTCTGTACTTCTACATTTTCAGAGAGATGACATGCCACATAGATCACATAGTGTTGTTGCCTTTGGTTGGACAGTGTCACAACCACTATGGATACTTGCATGTGCAAATTGAAAATAAGTTTCTACAAATAGCATTGCATGTTGCGTTATCTTATTCATTCATAGTCACTACTGAGATGATGAATGATGGCATGCAGTCAGTTTGGTTTTCATGAGTTTACAAATGCTGTAATGTTTGTGGAGGCAAACACAAAATAACAAAATTAACCGAGCCAGAGATAATTCATGTTCAGAGTCAAGGAAGCAGGCACAGGAGGTTTTCACTGCATCTTCTCAGGGTTGCTGACAAGCTGTGAAAAGCAAGGAGGGTGAATGCTTTCTAAGTAGCCGCACTGAGCAGCAGGGCCCAGCCTGGTTCTTGCAACAAAAAGCAGTCACGACATGCTTATGTTAGTGTTCAAGTAAATTGGGAAATCTAGAAATATACTAGGGATTGTTCCTCTACATATACTGCCCAGAGAAGATGTTACAGGGCAATGGCATGGCTACACAGCCTTTTGTAGCTGCCTGGTGCAACAAGCAGAAGAGAAATCGAGAAATCGAGAAATCAAGAAATCCAGTGAAATCATGCTTTCTGGAAACAGTATTTTCTCTGTTTTGTTTTCTTCCATCATTGGCATTGTTATGCATTGCCCCATACAGAGGATTGAGGTATCTGTAAGCTGTGTTTAAGTCCACAAAACACATTTAGGCTTCAAGCTGTGTATTTGTATTGCAAATCACTACTTTGTTGTATGCATTACAGCAGATGAGGACAAAAGTATTACTTCAGCTTTGCAGATGCTTACTGAAGAAAAAAACCAAACCTGGGAAAATTGAGGTGTTTTACATTTCTATACCACTGAAGTATAAATGTTATTTCAACTCTAGATTAATTTTCCAATTGATTAATTTGATAGATCTTTTTTCTGTTTATCCTACTTACCCATGCAGTTTGCTTTTTGCTGAGCATGTGAACATGAGAAGGCATTTTTAACTTGGATCAGGAAGAGATGACCACTGACATATCTTTTCTGCCAGAACTCTGCCTGGAGGATGGCTGAGACTGGTCTAATGAACTGACCTATCTTAACTCCCCCCCCTTGCCCCGACAGTTTCACTTCATATTTCTGCCTCTCTGGCTAAACCTCTAACTATTGACCCAAATTCCAGGTAATGGAAAACTTGTCCATTTATTGCCCATAAAGTTTGCTGCATTGCAGAAAATGGTGATTGGAAGACATAAGTTACGGAAAAAAAGCCCAGAACTGAGACTTGGGGCAAGCTCTGTAGCTATTCAAAAGGCCAGATGATGCTAGAGACTACTGATAATTAGGATGTTCCCTCTACATTAAAGTGACTATTGACCCATTCTGTCAAATTTAGTAAACACTGTACAATTTTTCCTGGGTCCTAACAAGGCTATTCTGCAAATGTACAGAGTCCGAAGTTTTCAAGGAGTCCTTTGGAAGTAAGAGCGAGTTCAGGTGGGTGAACCTTAAAGAAGGGAGCTGGCCTTGTCCTTTAGACCAAATCCTGAAGATACTGAATGTACTTGTGTACCATTAGAATGACAACAGTGAAAAGTAGAGATCTCTATTGACCTTAATATTAAAGTTCTACTGTTCATACATTTGGCCTTATTTTGACATTCACTGCAATGGTCCATATTGTTCTAGCCAGATTATATTGCAAACTGTAATTCTAGTGCTTGGTCAATGGATGACTGTTTAACACCCTCCAGGAACTAGATAGAATAGATCACTTGCTAGTTAGCAGAACTGCAACCATGTGACAGAGAGGTACTTTTTCACTGATGTTGGTGGATTTTGAATGAGGAACTCTCATGCTAATGAGGACATTCGTAATATGAATTTGAGCTCTGCTGATGAAAAATGCTGTATGGAATAGTATAACAACGAGGATTCCTAGAACTGAATATAGAGGTAATTAGAAAAAGTAGTCTACTAAAGTTGGTACAATTTCTGAAATTACTTGAACTACGAATTATTGTACTTCTCTAAGATTACTGTTCTTAATGTGGCCTAAGTATGTTTCAGTTGGCTTTTTTGTCCTTTCTTTGCATCTTTTTGCTATCTCTGAATTGATTATTTATAGGCTGAAAGATCTTTATGGGCTGAAAGAACTCAGGGAAGCTGAGAGGAAGCAGGACTGCTTGCTCCAGGCCCAAACTGTGCAGGGGCCTCAAGCGTCCACTGGAGCTCCGGAGGAAAGAAGTAGTAACAAAAAAAGTAGTAACAAAACAAAAAAAAACAAAAAAAAAAAACAAAAAAAAAAAACACAACAAAAAAAGGAGGAAGAGGACAATTAAAAGCAAGGGGCTTCCTCCTAAATCCATTTTCCCCATCCAGAACTGCTTTGCTGTCCTGCAGGGGGCTGATGAGGAAACACACTCGTACCAGGAAAAACTGGCTGATGTACTGGTAAAGAAGATCACTACTGGCACTACCAGGAAAGAGCGGCAGGTCATCGTAGTAGGAGACTCTACTTTGGAAAGCAGAGAGGCACCCGTCTGTTGGCCTGTCCCAGTCTCAAGGGAGGTGTGCTGCCTACCAGGGGCTCGGATCAAGGATGTTGCAGAGAGGCTGCCTGCTCTAGTCAGTCCCACTGACTATTACCCACTTCTAGTGATCCATGTGGGTGCTACTGATATAGACAGCAGTAGCCTGGAGAACACAATGAAGGAGAGGTGGTTAGGGGCTCTGGAGCTCAGATTGTCCTTTTATTAATTCTCCAGGATGAAGAGGAAGACCTTAAAAAGGCTAGGAGGATTGGCCAGGTTAATGAATGGTTAGAAGGGTGATGCCATAGTCAGGGGTTTGGGTATCTTGAACAGGGGACTCAATTCAGTAGACCAGGTCTACTGGGGGCTGGTGGAGCTGGTCTGACAACGAAGGGGAAGAGCGGTTTTGGGAGGAGGCTCACCAGACTGGTCAAGGAAGCTTTAAACTAGATGTGTTGGGTGAAGGGAGCATCATTCCATCCCAACACACCCAGTCACTTGCCAGAACCTATAGTAAAAGCTCGGAGCAATGTAGAGATATTCCAGCCGCTCCAGCCAATGAGCCAGATTCAATTGGAGCTCAGCTCAGATGCCTCTATACAAATGCCTATATTATGTGGAACAAACAAGAGGAATTAGAGATGTGTGCATGTCTGAGGGGTATGACATAATAGGCAGAAACATGGTGGGATGGCTCCTATGACTAGTGTGTTGGAATGGAAGGTTACAGGCTCTTTAGGAAAGACAGGCCTGGCAGGTGGGGACAGGGAGTTGCTATTTATGTTAGGGATAGGCTGGAGAGTATGGAACTCTGTCTGGGGACAGGTGAGCAGTCGACAGAGAGTTTGTGGGTCAGGGTTAAAGGGAGAACAGCGACGGGAGACATTACTGTGGGGATCTGTTACAGACCGCCTGATCAAGAGGACTCTGTGGATGAAGCACTCTATAGACAGATAGGAACAGCCTCACGCTCGCAGGCCCTTGTTCTCTTGGGGGACTTCAACCAACCTGGTATCTGTTGGAGGGACAGTATGGCCAGGCACAAGCAATCCAGGAGGTTCCTCAATTGTGTGGAAGACAACTTCCTTCTGCAAGTAATAGAGGAGCCGACAAGGAGAGGTGCCATGCTTGACCTCGTCCTCACCAACAGGGAAGGGCTGTCTGGAAATGTGACGCTTCAGGGCAGCCTTGGTTGCAGCGATCATGAGATGGTCGAATTCGAGATCCTCAGGACAGTGAGAAGAGTGTGCAGCAAGCTCAGTGCCCTGGACTTCAAGAGCAGACTTTGGCCTCTTCAGGAACCTGCTCAGTAAGGTTCCATGGGATATAGCCCTAGAGGGCAGGGGGGCCCAAGGCTGTTGGTTGATATTCAAGGATCACCTGCTACAAGCTCAGGAGTGCTACATCCCAACTAGAAGGAAGTGCTGCAGAAGGGCCAGGAGACCTCCTTGAATGGATAAGGAGCTGCTGAGGAAACTTTGAAGGAAAAAAGAGGCTTATAAAAGGTGGAAGCAAGGCCAGGCAGCCTGGAAAGAATACAGGGATGTGTTCTGGGAAGCTAGGAGCCAGGTTAGGAAAGCTAAGCCCCAGTTAGAATTAAACTTGGCTAGGGGTGTTAAGGATAACAGGAAGGGATTCTATAGGATCATTGGAAATAAAAGACAGACTAGGAACAACGCGGGCCCTCTCCAGGAGCTATGAGGAGAACTGGCTACCCTGGATTTGGAGAAGGCTGAGGTTCTTAATGACTTCTTTGCCTCAGTCTTCACTGGAAAATGCTCTGACCATACCACCCAAGTCTTGGAAAGCAGACGCAGGGACAGTGAGAATGAAGACCTTGGGCCCACTGTAGGAGAGGATCTGGTTCAAGATGATCTTAAGAACCTGAACGTGCACAAGTCCATGGGACCTGATGAAATCCATCCAGAGGTCCTGAAGGAGCTGACAAATGAGGCTGCTAAGCCACTGTCCATCATTATTGCAAAATCATGGCAGTCAGGTGAAGTTCCCAATGACTGGAAAAAGGGTAATATAACCCCCATTTTCAAGAAGGGGAAAATGGATGAGCCAGGGAACTACAGACCAGTCAATCTCACCTGTGTGCCTGGCAAAATCTTGGAGAAAATTCCCCTGGAAGGCATGCTGAGGCACATGAAAAACAACAAGGTGGTTGGTGACAGCCAGCATGGCTTCACTAAAGGGAAATCCTGCCTGACCAGACTGGTGGCATTCTATGATGGGGCCATGAACTGATGGAAAGGGGCAAGAGCAGTTGACTACATCTACCTGGACTTGTGCAAAGTGTTTGACACTGTCTCACATGACATCCTTCTCTCTAAGTTGGTGGGACATCAATTTGATAGGTGGACCACTCAGTGGATAAAGAACTGGCTGGATGGCTGCATGCAAACAGTTGTGGTCAATGGCTCAGTGTCCAGCTGGAGACCAGTAACGAGTGGTGTCCCTCAGGGATCAGTGTTGGGACTAGTCTTGTTCAACACCTTTGTCAGTGACATGGACAGTGGGATTGAGTGCGCCCTCAGCAAGTTTGCCGATGACACCAAGCTGTGTGGTTAGGTTGATACGTTGGAGGGAAGGAATGCCATCCAGAGGGACCTTGTCACGCTTGTGAGGTGGGCTGATGCCAACCTGATGAAGTTTAACCATGCCAAGTGCAAGGTCCTCCACCTGGGTGGGAGCAATCCCAGGCACAGCTACAGGTTGGGTAGAGAAGAGATTCAGAGCAGTCCTGCAGAGAAGGACTTGGGGGTTTTGGTCTATGAAAAATGAACATGAGCCGGCAGTGTGCGCTCGCAGTCCAGAAAGCCAATCGTATCCTGGGCTGCATTAAAAGGAGCATGACCAGCAGGTCGAGGGAGGTGATCCTGCCCCTCTACTCTGCTCTTGTGAGACCTCACTTGGAGTATTGTGTGCAGTTCTGGTGTCCTCAACATAAAAAGGACATGGAACTGTTGGAACAAGTGCAGAGGAGGGCCACGAGGATGATCAGGGGACTGGAGCATCTCCTGTGTGAAGACAGGCTGAGAAAGTTGGGGCTGTTCAGCCTGGAGAAGAGAAGGCTGGGTGGAGACCTCCTAGCAGCCTTGCAGTATCTGAAGGGGGCCTATAGCGATGCTGGGGCGGGACTCTTCATTAGGGACTATGGTGATAGGAGAAGGGGTAACGGGTTCAAACTTAAGCAGGGGAAGTTTTGATTGGATATAAGGAGGAACTTCTTTACTGTGAGGGTGGTGAGGCACTGGAATGGGTTGCCCAGGGAAGCTGTGAATGCTCTATCGGTGGTGGCGTTCAAGGCCAGGCTGGACAGAGCCTTGGGTGACATGGTTTAGTGTGAGGTGTCTCTGCCCCTGGCAGGGGGTTCGGAACTAGATTATCTTAAGGTCCTTTCAACCCTGGCTATTCTATGACTCTATGATTATGAAAAGGACTTTTTTACTTATTCTTTGGCGTTTCTGTATGCTACATTATGCATTATATCCTTTCCTTTAACTATTAACAGCCAAAGTGTGACTGTTTGGCTGCTGTTAACAGCCAGATGCTCACCAGAAGAGATCCACTGACTGCACTGAAATGTCTACTGTAAGAACAGGCAGTTCATCATCTGGCCTTGAAAAATAAAGGTGAAATTTTGTTATTCACAGAGAGAATTAGCTGCAGACCAGGACATTGGTTGTAATATAGGAGGGTTATGCTTAGATCCTGCGGTGGATATTGAGTGATATTTTAGCCAGCAAGACCCTTTGAAACCGAGAGGGTTTTGAATAAACAGGAAGACTTGTGGAACCCAAATTCGTGGAGATACTAAAAAAATTAACTGGATGATCCCTTGAGCAACCTGGTTCAAACTGGCTCTGCTCTGGTTGTGTCAGACAGCCTCTGAAGGTCTTTTGTCAGACTAGTCTATGATTCTAGGGTGAACAAGCGCAGCAAGATTAGGCCTTTCAGTACTTATGGGCAAATGTTTTAAATGCTCAGAGACTCCATGTAGGTTATACAGCCCCTGTGCATTTCATTGCTCAACATTTTTAAAAATGTTATGTAACTTAATTGAAATAAAACACATTCATATTTTTTATTCATGCATTCTTAGTGGGACATGAACATGTGCTAATAAATTCTAAGAGCTTTGAAGTTGTACTGGCCCATTAATGTTTTTTTCCTTGAAAAGGAGCAACATTCAGCATATAATATTTAACATATGACAAACGAGGCTTGGGAATTGCCAGTGACGTTAAGGCCATATGTTTGAATGTAGCAGCTTCTCTCTGACCCCACAGAGAATAAGATCTGAATAAGATTTAGCCTCTTGTTCATTTTCTCTCCATCAGTTGTCTATCAGCTTTGGGTTATGGAAGCTCCTAAAAGGGATAGTAGTGCTGAGATCCTGGAAAAACTGCAAAATGCTGGCACCTTTGCGCAGCACAAAGGACTACTGTGCGTGTATTTCATGGTGCTGGAAGGAACATGTCTATATTGGTAGGTTGGCTCTCCAATGTACTAAGCTTTACCTCTTAGAGAAGTTGTTTGGGCTGACTTTAAATCTAGCTTGTTGCAAGCTGCTCTTTGTCCTGTGCCAAAGGCAGGCAAACTGAGCAAAAAAAGGTGACATTAAAAGGCTAGCTTTTTTCCTAACTTTCTTTGAGGCCAAGAAAGTAAGGAAGAGTGCAGCTTCCTCTGCTAAGAAAGGGAATTGAGTGGTATTTTTTGTTGCTTGGAGATGCGCTCAGCTGGCCTTAGCTTGAGTGCTTTGTTCAGTTTTGTGCTCTGTGCTATAAGCAAGAGGGGGATAAACTGGAAGAAGTCCAGAGACCAGCAATTAGCAATCTAGACAGTATGATAAAAAATTGAATGAATAGGGATTGTTTAGTCTACAGAAGAAAAGTCTAACTGGAATAGGTTAATAGTCTTCAAATACATAAAATCCCTTCTGCTGGAAGGACGAAGGAAATGATCTTACCTTCTTGTCTAATAGCAATAAACACAGACTGATGCTCTTGAACTGAAGCAATGAAGAAAGTATGGAAGATTCAGGCTACAAATAAGAAAAAATCTTTTGAACAGTAATACTATGAGTACTGTAATAATCTTGTGTGGAGGTTGCATGACTAACAAAAAAATTCTGTGATCCTTCTATTTTCCCTTCCATTCCTATAATTCTAAGTTTTCACAGTAACTGATTCTGAACACATATCTGAGAAGGATGAATGCTCTGGTGGAAAGTGAGGAATGTAAAAGGGGTTAAATCCTGGCTTCTCTGCAAACTTCTTGTGTCATCTATGGTAAAACCGAAGACATTCTAAGGCTCCTTTCTCCTTTTGCTTTGTTTAACTGGATAACAAACTACCAGGGTAGGATCACAGTGTCTTTGTACAATTCTGAAAAGGTAGAGCTCTGTTCTTGATCAGGGTTTGCAGACAATAATGTAGATATGATTATGCTACTAATCACAGAATCACAGAATGCTTTGGATTGAAAGGGACCTTTAGAGATCATCTAGTCCAAACCCCAAGGTTGCAAGGGGTTTCCACCATCCACATACTCCACACCCCTGAGGTTTCACAGAAATTGTGATAACCTGGATTAAATCTGTTCAGCTCCATTCTGACTTCGGCTGTCTGCGTGTTCCTTCCTTGAATTGTACTTCTTTCTGAGAAGATCCCACAATCTTCAGCATCTTTTATTCTATATTCCTCCACTTGAAAATGATTATTTTTCTTGTCATGTATCAAAGAAGATATCACCTCTACCTGGAATTAATGTGGCATATTTATCTGCATTCTATTTTTTTAGATCTTTTGGCTTCTTTCTATTTTTTGAGTAGTTTTAAGTGGCATTTGTTTCATATAAATTCAGGCTTTAGATGTAGATAGAAATAGTGACTGTTGATAAGCACTGTGGTGGACACAATGTTATGGTTCCTAACTGATCCAGGTCTCACTGGAGTCATTGCAAAGATTTCCGCTGATGTCACTGTGTTATTCTAGCTTTTCATACTAGCACTCATCAATCATGTTCCTTCAGTGTAGCCTGAAGTCTATTCTTTCCTCTTGTAATTTTGACATAAAATTTTGGCACTGCCTCTCTGACGAGGACTCAGCAAAATTCCATATAGGTTTCAACCTTTGAAATCTCCCTGCATCCCAGTCTACAACCTTTCCCCATATATTAACTTTGAAAAACCATTGGAATTACCTGTGGATTATATTTTGACACATACCTATGAGCTGAAGCATTTGGCTGTTAATTCAGATTTTTTATCCCCAGTAGCTATAGCTGGTACAGTTTATGACTGACAATTTACTGCAGCTACTGTAAGGTGGATTAGGTAACTCTGGCTTTGCCTTTATTACAAACCTTCATGGATGCAGATGCATCCATGCATCGTTACTTAAAATAAATGTTACTTTTTGGAGAGACAAATCAGATCTGATTAAAGGATAGTAAATTGATTGGTGCCAGCCACATTTCTTTGTGTTTTAGACCAGCCTGTGTCATGCTCACTTGCAGAAATCAAATTGTGGTATTCAAGGGACAGTAACCATGACTGTTTCAGTGGAAAATTACCAGACAGACAGACTCCGCTCTGACCTCCCTTTCCCCAGGAAGAAAATTTTGAAGCTAATTTTAAGCTTTTGATACATCTTGTACTGTCAGTAAAGAGAAACAAACTTTGCAGGCAGCCTGGTGTTTAATGCGGTTACTCAGAAGTGGAAGCTTCTTGCAGTTCATTTGCCAGCATGCCAACTCGCCTCCACAGAGAGGACTCCATTTACCACTTTATAGACCTGGCCGTGAGGCAGCCACCCTCTGCCTGTCCTATTAAGCTGTGCAGGAAAGAATTCAAGAGTGAAAATAAGCAAAAGGGTCTATTTCTGTAGGCAGTTTTTGAGGGCATTTAGGTGAGAGGGTTCAGGAAAAGAAGTGCTTTCTAGTCACAGCGTCTAAGCCTCCTCACACATTTTGAATGTAAAGAGTCTCCCGAGATGAAAAAAAGGAAAAAAGCCATAATCTATGTTGAGATTCACTGCTTTGGGTTGAGTACAGAACTGAAAATATTTGCAAAGTTTGGTCTAAGCATGCCCAATAGATCAGGACCTTCCAGGGATTTATTTACTCACCTCCCTACTTTATCTTTGATTTAAGATAAAGCAGCTATCTCTGCTTATTAAGCTAAACTAAAGCATTTAGATGCTTGGATCTAGTTTTCTTTCCCAGTGCATGAAAACACCTGTGTTTACATATGCAGGGAAATCTGCAGTTTGGAATTTAGATGCTTATGGATACAGGCACAGAGACTTTAGTTCCTAATTTACACTGGAGTCCAAGATTTAGGGCCACCAGATTTCACACTATAACCTACTTCATGCTACAGTGCATAGAAACAGCAGCTTTTCTGTATGGCAGTAATTTCCACATTCATTTCATAATTTCATACAGATTGTTATGATCCATGGGTTTTGAAGAAGTTGAGATAATGGAGCCAGGATCCCTTGACATGATATTATACCAGGCATCTAAAAACACAAAAATATCGAATGCACATGGAATCCTAACGTGGTATCTTCTAACTCTTTTAGGGTTGGAAGCAGATGGTATCCATTAAAGAGCTGCATTTGGTTATGATTCCCATTACCCTATCTCAAACCATTCCCAGCTGCAGGTTGCCCACTCTAGGAAACAGAAGACCCTAGCCATACTGTAAGCAGAGCTGTGAGAGCAACCAGTTATTAAAGGGGCCTGGCTTTGGGTTTTTCCCTTTGGTTGTTTCGTTTGCTTTCTTATTAATAGATCTATTCCCTTTGATGATAGCCTTGTGTAAAACATGACAGGTATCTTAAAAACATATACCTGAGAGGCTCTAAAAAGCTGATGCTTTGAATCAGTGACTTCAAATTTTGCATTTGTGGAGGCCAAGAATTAATATTTTTGTCTTTCTCACCAAAATATCCTTCCAAATTAAGAATAGCTGAAAAACTGCCTCTGAGATGTATTTACTTTCTCAGAGATGAGGAGGACTCTCTTTGCTCTCATTTTGTTTTCCAGGTGCCAAACGCAATCCTGCCTCCCTGGCAAGAGTCATACAGCTCAGTCCTGAAGGAGTAACAAGGCAGATACAGTAATGGAAGAAGACTTGCTGAACTGTCACCCTTATGCAATGACAGCCTTCCTTTAGACCATTTAATGCAGTAATTTCAATGTTTCTAGTGATTAGCAAAGCTTTGGGGAAATATTTCCACTGCACATAAAGAAGGACATGCATCTGTGCCTTTAAAGGATGAGGCAGACTCAAAATATTGCCATGTGGTTTGCAAGTTAAAGACTGCAACTTCTCCCTAGTGTGCCTGTGTTCACCAGATTCATCAAATCTAAAATAAATTATAATTTCCCAGGCTATTGTGTTTAACAAAGCTTTTGAGACATCAGTTGTCTTATTAACATTTATATGCCTTTTTTTTTTGACTAATATTATCTCAGAGAAATTAAGGAAAGCTTATTAGTATTTGAAATGGTGGAAAGAATATTTTTTGCCTTCTTAGTGCTTAATGAATTCTGTGATGTTGCTAAAGACTTGTATGTAAAATGAAATCACAAATTTCTTCATGTCTTTTTTTAAAAAAAAGGGGGGGATGGGAGTATAGAATGCAGTCTTGGTACTTGGAGTGATTTTTTTTTTCTTTTATTCTAAAGAAATAGTGTCAAATGTCCAAGGATTTGGTGTGTATGGGGGGTGGTTGGATTATCTCTATTAACTTTCATCTATAGAATGACATCCACTGACAGATTAACTATTCAAAGACAAGATTCATCCAATGTACAAGCAAAAGAATGTGCCTGAAAAAGCGAAATAGCAAAAGTTATTTCCTTTCTTATCACATAGTATGTACACATCCCTTCTTTTCTTCAGGGTGACTTATTAATTACAAAAGATAATTGATTATTGAGAATCATCACAGTGTCAAGTACTATGTAGGAGTGATCAGACTGAACTTGAAACTACACCATTCTTTCCTTAGCTCCCTCAGTCCACAGATTTTATTGATTCACTGTTTTAAATATTTTAGTTTTTTTTTTTTTTTTTTTGTTTACTCTTTTAATTCTCCACGCTGAGTTTTCTCATTCCTGCAGCTTCTGCGGTACAAAAAGGAACGTGTGGACAGGCAAACAGAGCAATTAGTATGTTTTTCTTGTGGTTTAACCATGCTTTTAAGAAGCTACTGACTCTTGCCCATTTATCATGGAAATATTCTGAATACTCTGTAATATAAACCTGTAGTGCCTGTAAGACTTCACATAAGAACTCTTATTCCTAGAATTACAGCCTGTAATAAAACTGTGTTGAATCCCTAAGTGCATCCTAACTATGTGGAGCATTATCAGACATAGGCCTCAATGGGAACTTTATGTGTCTGAGAATCATAGAAAGTAGCTGTTGTACCATAAATCCCTTCATGCAGGGATCATTCTGTCTCTTCTTGGTGACAATCAGGAACAAATAATTATATTAACTAAATATAATGCATATCACATATCATGCAGTGGTAATTGTTTCCAGTGGAGTTGCTATATCCCATAAGTTTTAACATAATACTCTAGATTTCATGGTAAATGAACAAATAAATCGTGTTGCCCCATAAAATTTCTCTCTGACCCTATCTCTCATGCATGATTCTGCATGATGCATGTATGAATTAAGGAGACATAAAAGACAAGAGCACTGCTCTTGCTTTAGACTGGATTGTGTTACTAGATATTGCTCTGTTGCATTTGAGATTAATGCAATAAACATTCTTTCACTGAGCAGAACTTGTATATAGATCACATGGTGTGATCAAAACTCAGCCACTGTACTATTTACTCTGTGGTTGTTTGGTTTTGCTTTGGGTTTCTTTTTTGTAAACAAAACAGACACAGCAAAGTATTTGCATTCAGTGTGCAGTATTCCCATCTGACTGTGCGTCTGCAAATTTGTACTTTTTTGCCACTTTTCCAAGAGGATATGTTGAGATGAACTGCAGAGATTTATATACGGTACAGAAATGTAATCATGTTGTTTCACTTTGCAAGATGCATATGGGGCTACACAACATTAAGCCTGTTGCATTCACAACCCCATTGGTAGCCACCTGTATCTCTGTATTACCTTGTGACAGACTGGACTATTAATAATTTCTCATGATAAGCTGGATGCTGCCCTGTCAGATCTGCTATCTCCCCTTACGGTTGCACGAATCAGCAGCTGTATGTTTCTTTGCTTAGTGCTGTGTTCAGAAGAAGCTTCTCTTCTGAAATCACCTGCTGCTAAATTGGAAGAAATTGATGCTCTGAGACATCCAGACTTTAGACTTTTTCTGGGCATTTTCTGAAACTTACCAATAGCATGACCATAGTTTCTCAAACAGCCTAGTGTTTGTCCTCAGTCTTACAACAATAAGATGAAGCATTTCTTGAGAGAGAAAATTAATCATGGAGCTTTCAGATATTTGTGCTCAATTGACAGAAAATGGATGGGCTCAAAGTTAAGGCTTTCCCCATTTACCTGGAAGTTATTTCTTTCTCAGAAGCAGCGGAAAAAATCCTTAGGAAAAACAAAGAAAATCCCTCATCTGTGAGAGAAAAGTACAAAGTAGAACATAATCCTGCATTAGTATTTCTTAGTATATCAAAGCCTTCCTAAGTCCTTTTGTGCAGGAAGTTCAGATCTCCATTTAAGTGGAGCCATTTTTAAGGTATGTTCTGCATGGGCACGCACGGATCAGTTCTCTTTGGAAGAACAACAGGGAAGACTAAGTTTTATCATGCAGGATGATTGCTACAGAGTAAATTAGACACTCAAACAGAGACAGATCATATGGTGAAAGACAGCATAAATCACTGAATATCCTAATACCCTGCAGGAATTAATGTCTGGTAACTTTGCATGCTAAAATTTGAGGTTCAGTCAGTCAAACATGGCTGATGGGAAGACTGAAATACTCTTGCAGCTGAGTGGCTGTGAAATCAGCCTGTTCCTAGAGCAGCTTGTAAAATGTTTGGCTTGGCATTACCTCACCTAATGTGCAACTGGCATTAAAACTTCCCCTGAAGCAACACATTTAATTGCATGCTCTACTAGAAGAAAAGGAGCTCTAATTGGTCCCAGATCTATTCTATCAATAAAGACAAATTATTTTCCTTTTTTTGTTCTGATCTAAATATGAAGTATTTAGAGAGATTTCTAGACAAATCAAAATCTTTGTTGAAAGAGAATAAATCTTGTGTTACTTATGCAAATCTTAACTGCTTATACCAAACAATGGCTTTAAGTATATCTAATCTGTTTCTCACAAGAAAATCTCAGTTAAATATTTTGCATGCTTTATTCTAATGTGCCTAAGTTGGCTGTTTCCATTACTGCCTTATTTATTATAATGTACTGTCAGGAGGAGTGCTAAATTTATCTGTAGCATTGTTTGTTATCATTTTAACAAACAGTGACAAGATTCTTTAAATTGTGCTATTGTGTTAATTAAGAAGGTGGAGTTTTATTCTCATGGTTCAATTTTCTAAATAAAAACAGGCAACAAACAGAAAACAACAAACAAAAATGAGCAAGAAAGCTGGGCCCCTTTTCCTTCCTGTTCTATTTAAATACCTATAGCAGCATGAATGAAACATCACCAAACAATTGCATCCCCCTAGCCCCCCAGGGAGCTAACATATTTTATCAGCATTTGCAACAAAAAGAACAAATATGGGAGTCTCAGTATTACCATGGCTTCTATTCTCTTCTCCATACATTATTATTTATTTCTTCTTTTAACTCATTTTAGAGAGCTGCAGGTTGCAATTCCCAGCTCTGTGCAGGAGAAGCTCTAATAATGGGTCAGAATTCACATGCACACTCACACCACATACACTTTTTTTTTTTCCTTTCATGGTACAGCAAAAGATATTATCTTGGTAATACTCTATTCACGGTGTTGTACCTCTTCCCACTAATCCAATGCAGAACCAGATTACCAACCAAGCCTTTTGAAGCCTTGATGTTATTTTGCTTGATAAATTGGGCACAAGACTAAAATTGAAAAGAAATCCTGTTTTTATTATTGGAGACAAATCTAGCAAGCAGGAAGCATATGTTGTGGTTTGGACCACATGCTGGGGAGAGGGAGCTAGAGGGCTCTCACTCCAATCAGTTACTTCAAACAATACCCGGCATCCACCTGGGACAGAGCCTGTGCCATTAGTCCTGACTGGAGCAGCTTTCTAATGCCACCAGGCAGCCCCAAGGAGCAGAGAAACCCACCTGACAAAATGTCACCAGGAAAAAAGAAAAAAAAAATCAATATGTTGGATATTGATTTGCATTATTTTATTCTTTTTTCTGTAATTTGATACAGGAATATGCTGATCAAATTGAGGGGGTGGGGGAAGAGGCACGTTTCATAAACTAGCAAAGGGCTTATGTGAAAGCTTTAATGTTAGTGAGCTAATGCAAGGATCACAATAAATGCAGGGACAAGCAAGTGCTGTGTTTTTCAAAGGGCAATGTTGAGTATTGATTTGTATTAGAAATGATAATGAGGTTATTTTGTGCCTCAATGAAATACCTTAACTGTTTCAGTGCTACAAATGCATCAGATTTAAAGTGCTGGAACCTATGCATTTTTAACGCCTCCAGCTCCAGTTCCTAAATTTTTTCTGTCTTTCCAACAGCTATTTCAGTTTTATATTCCTGGGCTATAGCAGCTACTTTCTTTAGACAGTTTCAGCTTCCCATTTCAATGTAACTGCTTGTGAAATTGTAGTTACTTAAATCCACCCCCACAGAAATGAGCTTTTCTTTGCTAACATCTTGCTGAGTCTTTCATGTTTAAAATATTTTAAGTAAACTGAAGGAATGAACCTTTCAGCTTTCCTGAATAGAGGTAAAGATCAGTTCTTCCAGAGAATGCAGCAGATTCTTGGCAATTTATTCCAGAATTATCTTGGCTTGCTTTGTTTTGATCAATATAAAACATTTCCTAATTCTGCACGACCCTTCTGCTGATTCGTGTATATGTAATGGTCGCTTGGTTAGCGAAGCGATATGAATAAATTATTAATGTGAAGGCCAGATTCTGATTTAGTAAGTAACATTTGTGATTGGACTGAGGCTAGCAGCAGCAGCAACATAAAGCATGACATGGAAAGGAAAGCCTTGCTGTTAGAGCTTTCTGCTGAAGAAAAGAATTTTATCATTAGATTGCCAGAGTCTCTAGTTTCTGGTGAATATCTTTTGGTTTTCAATCTAACCTATTTCCAACAGTTGTTGGAAAGCAAGATATAAGACAGGAGAACCAGTTAAAGTGGATTTCACCTTTGGTGCTGTACATGAAAAATTCTGCAAAAAGAACAACTTTTTTATATTTGTACTAATACTGTTTCAGTATCATAAACCTATTTGCACAGCTAGAAATATAATCCTGGCTAGCATTCCAGAATTCAAACTACCATCATTCCTTTTTCTTTGTAGCTGTTCAAATAAAATAAAAAAAAATCAACAGAAAACTATAAGCAATCATTTCTAGGCACGCCAAGCAAAACCTATCTCTCTTTCATTCAAAATTAATAATGTAATCTGATTCAAAAAAGTGTGCTAAAGACAAGACAGGTATGTATAGGAATATATTGCTAATCCTATTATTCTGAATCATGTAGTTATATTTTGCAAACATTCTTTTCTTGATTTAATTAGAATTAAATGTAAAATTATCCCCAGGTTTATAGCATGGCAGAGAAAATGCTTTAAAACCATGAATTTTTCACCATTTTCAGATGCTGCGTGTTAGAGCTGCAGTGAAGCAATAATGATTTACACCGACTGTTGACCCAGACTGGTGGGTTTAAGTGGGCTGTATTTTCTCTAGGAATTGTTGTTTCTAAATAACAAGGACATTATAAATGATATCCCAAGGGCAAGATATTAGAAATGGTTGGTGGGAGCTGATGTTTTTATCACTGATGTAAACAGGAATTAGGCACCAGCAAGTGCTTCTGGGAATGCTCCTGTTAAAATTCTTTTTTCTTTTGCAGATGAAATCAGAAGGCTGTGACCCATTTCTGGGTGTTTTTGTGTTTGTGTTTTTATTGTTTGTGGTTTTTTTGGTTTTGTTTTTGCTTTTTTGTTCTGTTGTCTTTTTTGTTTGGTTGTTTTGGTTTGTTTTTTTTTCTTGATTATAGACAGATGTATTTCACTGCTTCCAGTTTAGATTGCTTTTAGACTGATTGTGAGTTGAATTGCCCCTTTTGGTGCTCTTCCTTCTGCAATTGTATGTGTAGGGGCTGATGTGCAGAAGCAACCACATATCTTTGGTGTTATTCTTGGCAGGGCTTGTGACATCTGAGGTCAGGCCTAGCTTGTCTTGCCCAGCTACTTTGCTCTTTCTATGCTAAAATTAGTGTACATGAAAACTTATTTGTGGCAAGCAGCTGTTCTAGCTTTTCAAGTCTCTCTAGGGCAGAAGGTTGGGAATAGCAGGAGGAGGGAGTAAAGAGAGGCCAATGCCTTCAAAGGAGCTTTAGGTATGTGAAAGGAAAGTAAAATATCAATTGCCTAAAGTGCTAGGCAGTATCTGGTTACAAAAGCCCTGCAGAGTGCTGCTTTGCCACTGTTAGTGGGACCAGAAAAAAGAAACAAACAATTCTTTGTGATTTAAATAATCAATACCGCATGCATTGAAAAGCAAACAAACAAACCCCCCAAGCTCTAACTTTTCTTAAGTTTAATCATTAATCAAAGTTACTTGTGTCCAGTTATTGCATCGTTTGTGTTGACGTTCACCCTGTGGTTTATAACATCTCAGCTATGCTTTCCCAAGCAACCATGACACCCCATTTATCACTATCTAGCCAGAAATATTTTGAAATACAGATAAGCTGTTAGCTATTAGAGCAGCAGTGTTCAGGAGCTCTTTTTACTGATTTACAGCCTGTCCCAGAGTGACTAGCTATTTACAGAGGTCTGAGAGCGGGAGCTGGTTTTTATGAACCATGATCATGGTTTCCCATTGATTTCACAGTGGGCTTTGGAGGAATAAAAAAAGGCAGCAGAAAAGGTCTCAGGTTATTCTTGTCCCAGGCATATGCTGTGACCCCATTGTCCTGCTCCTTCTTTATTAATAGTTACATTGAGCCATAATAGTTTTTGTAATGCTTTGGGGGGTGTCTTGTTATTAACTTCTCTTTATTCTGTGAAAAAAAAATAGTTGTAATTTTGTTTTCTATTATTTGACTGGATTTAATCCTTAACACAACATTGCTCTTGATCCTATGGTTATTCTTTCCCTCTGATAATCTCCAGTGAGAGACTCTGTCAAAAGCCCTTTGAAATTGCAAATGATTTACACCCTCCACATCATCTTTACCCAGTGTTTTATGAACCTTTGCAACATGTTCTGGAAGGCAAAGGGGCATGATTAAGTCTTACTAGAGCTCTGCTGGTGTCATCCTATCAGTTGATATTTATCTACGTGCAGTATTTCTCTGTCTGTAATTGCACACTCCCATCTGTTTCCCCACTAGTGAAGTGACCCCTCCAAATTGGCTGTCATATGCTTGCTGTAAAAGCCATTACTGGGGAATATCCAGTTTGGCTTTCAGTAGGGAGAGAAGATCTTGAAAAGATCTTAAATCAGGTGCTCTGTGTGAAACAGAAGTCATAAGTCCTGTCATGCAAAGACTCCGTGAGTGAAAATATATTCCAATTTGTAGATGTGTGCTTGTCCAGAACTGGCACTGACTCTGGGGTGTAGTATGGTGGATGCCCATATCATTTGCCTGTGGTTTTAAATTATAGCTTTCTTTTCATTCCTGCTTCGTGCTTGTTTCTAAATATCCCATAGCTTATCAAACTAGGAAGTTTGCACAGCAGCCCTGCCTAGCCTGTAGAGCTAAAATGGAGATGGTTTCCAGTTTAATGGGAAAAGAAGTCACACCAGGGATGGCAGAAAACCAACGATTCAAACCATACTTCACCCTTTCATTCATTTATGGCTTGGATGGCTCACCCCTTCTGCCTTCAAGCTCTGGGTTGACTCCAGGCTCCTTGATGAACTCCCCACACAGCTAGGTGCAGTTGTTCTTACATACATGTCTCTCTCTCAGGCCTTTTTTCCAGTCTCATGCTTTTGATATTCAGTGCCTTCCCTGGCAAATTGTCTGTGTTTGCTTGGGCTACCTTTTAGCCCGACATTGCCAGCACTTAGTGCCCTCCTGCCCAGTCCTGCTACAGACACATACTCTGCGGTGCCTGTGCAATTTCCCTAGTGCCTAAGCTCCTCAGCTTCTGATCCAAGTTTCTGTCACCTGTGGGTGGGCTCCGATTGATGCTCAGTGACTCAGCTGTCACTCAGTTTTCCTGCAACCAGCTTTAAAGTGTTTGCTGGGCTGAAACATCCGCTGAGACATCAGATACTCTTCTGCTGTTGGTTTTCAGTCATATGAAGCCTTCAAAGGGCTGACACCGAACAGCATTTTGAAGTGATGAGATCAGAGAGGATTTTACTTAAAATCAGGAGGGCTCTAGCCTGGCATCGCTGCTGATTACAGTGACTTCCAGAAAATAATGCTTCCTGTGCACCAGACGAAAATACCGAAAACATTTTAGCCAGTGAAAACGATTACACTGGTGTTAAATCATAAAATCACAGAATGGTCTGGGTTGGAAGGAACCTTAAAGGCCATCTAGTTCCAAGCCCCCTGCGATGGGCAGGGACACCTTCCACCAGATCAGATTGCTCAAAGCCCCATCCAACCTGGCCTTGAACACTTCCAGAAATAGGGCAGCCACAACTTCTCTGGGGAACCTGTGCCAGTGTCTCAGCACCTTCACAGTAAATAATTTCTTCTTCTTTCTAGAATCTAAATCTATCCTCTTTCAATTTAAAGCCATTCCCCCTTGTTCTGTCACTGCATGCTCTTGTAAAAAGTCCCTCTCCAGCCTTCTTGTAGGCTAGGCCTCCTTTTAGGTGCTGGAAGGCTGCTATAAGGTCTCGCCAGAGCCTTCTCTTTTCCAGGCTGAACAACCCAAACTCTCTCAGCCTGTCTTCATACGGGAGGTGCTCCAGCCCTCTGAGCATCTTCATGGCCTTCCTCTGGACTTGTTCCAACAGGCCCATGACCCTCTTGTTCTGGGGGCTTCAGAGCTGGACGCAAGACTGCAAGTGGTGTCACACAAGAGTGGAGTAGAGGTGGAGAATCACCTCTCTTGACCTGTTGGTCATGTTCCTTTTGATGCAGCCCAGGACACAGTTGGCTTTCTGGGCTGCAAGTGCACACTGCTGGCTCATGTTGAGTTTCTCATTGACGAGCATCCTAAGTCCTTCTCCTCAGGGCTTCTCTGAATCTCTTCTCTGCCCAGCCTATGTTTGTCCTTCGGATTGCCCCAGCCCAGGTACAGGACTTTCCACTTGGCCTTATTGAACTTCACAGCATTTGCATGGGCCCACTTCTTGAGCCTGTCAAGGTCCCTCTGGATGGCATCCCTTCCCTCCAGCGTGGTCTGCTGTAAAATGGGTCTAACAAGGCTACCTCTGACGTAGCTGTAGTGGTTAACACCTCATAAGCACTTAGACTTAAAAGTAACTTTTCTTATAATTCTTCAGATTCATAAATGCACTGTCAGGGTCATACATGCACTGCATTTTCAAAAGGCTGTATGCTATAGATGTATTGTTAATCTCTGAAAGCTTGGAAAATTCAGGAAAAGATCTTACAGAATTTCCTATAAGCATTTGTACTTATTATCATAAATTCAAATCGTTTCACAAAATCAAAGGGGAAGTAAGATTTTAATTTCTTTCTCTCCTTTTGTTTTTCTTCATTATTTGACAAAGCCTAGAGACTAATCCCATCCTAAACATGAATATAAAATAGACCTGACAGCTGTTCTGTCTGCTACAGAACTTTATTTAAGCAGGCATAGTCTGCATGTAATATGCACTTGAAGGTCAAGGCTTGTATAAAAATACAAAGACTTGGCACTATTTAATTATTTTTATTTGTAATTTTTTTTCAGGTGAGTTTAGTGAATGATTAATGGTATTAGCTTAAAACAGGCACAGTGCTGGCAAGCTCTGTGCAAAAATCAACATTGCAAACGTACATCTATCCTGACCTGCATCAACTTTTCTACTCTTATTTTCCATTGTTCTTGAACAGATCCTGCCAATGTTTGCCAAATGGACTCCTCTTTTTTCCAAAGTATGCAGCAGCTGGCATGCAGTTGGAAAGGACATTTGGACTCCAAACCCTGGGATGCTTTGCTTCTGCTACTACTGTCTAGAGGAAGTGGCTGAATCTTGGGGTATGGCATTTTGTCAGGTGAATTCTTTTTCACAAGGGCTATATGTGTTTTATGCCATGTTACCACCTGTATTTTGTAGTAGTATGTTCTGAATTAGAAGCTGAGGAGTCCTAACTATGCTGTTATTCTGGATTTGACTTCTTGAGCAGATGGAAAGTAGAAATGGGATATGAACCCCAGGTCTACTGTCATACGGAAAGGAAACATTCTTGGGTTTTTTTAATCAAAGTAATGTTTGCATTTACCCTCTTCACAGCTTCATAAGGATGATGAGTGCTGCATCCTACAATGGGAGGACAGACAGGACACTGCAAGCAGCAGTGTGCTCCCTGCCCCTGAGAACAGCTTGGGTGCATTAAGGCCTGCAGGGCATCTAGACCCGCTGCCCCTCTCCCTCTAGACTAGCTTGGCTAAGAACTGTGACTCAGCTGAACACTAGCCAAACTTAGAGGGAACTGAAGCTCATTTGTGTAAAAGCATGGCACTCATGCAAAGCTCAGTGGCTTTTTGTGAACAGGAAAAGTATGTGGTTTTGAACACAGCTGGTCTTTTTCTATTCCTTTTTTTTTTTTTTCCCTGTCCTATTTTTCTCTATAATTTCCTTTGGAAAAAGGAGATTAAAAACTGAAGAAAACCTTCATTTTCTAAAAAAGCTATTTCCATGTGGACATTTCTGAAAACTGGAGAGAAAAGTGCAGCAAAACAAAAGGAAAAAAAGAGCCTCAACCACTGTTTTCCTACTTCCTGCCCTACCCAAACGTAGAAAGTATTTGGAAAATGTAAAAATGTGGTTTATATGTCAGCATTTCTCACAGAAAGAGATTCTTATATTTTAAACAGCTGTACTTTTGTTCTGAGCAGTTTGCTGTGTGACTTTAGGATTTTCAGGTATCAAGAGTTTGAAGAGACACTTATGTCAACCTCCTTATAGATTATGCAGAGTTTCAACTAGATCAGGTAACAAGTCTGAGTACACATTGTCCACAGAAGTCACATGCATCCAAATCTAGATTTCAAACACTCCAGATTCATGGTCATTCCTCTGTCTTCTTGTTTTGGCTCTAACTATAGAATTTAAATCTGTTTAATAGGGCTTTAAAATCCTGTGTTTTAGGACATTCAATTTGTGTGTCCTCCTCTTTTTATGCTGAGCACATCTCAGAGTGTTATGTATGTTATTTTGAAGAATACCCATTGGCTTCCAAGGGTTTTGAACTTGGCATTTAACTAAACAGTGCTCAACTGTTTCTCTTAGCTAACGTTTTCACTGAAGTTTTAGTTTCTTCTGTTTTTCATGTGCATGTAAGTATGCGTGTTCATTAATGATATAATAATGCATTTCCTTTAATTTTCTGCCTTTTCATTTGTGATAACATCATAGAATCATAGAATAGTTAGGGTTGGAAAGGACCTTAAGATCATCTAGTTCCAACCCCCCTGCCATGGGCAGGAATGGCTGTCAAAAGACGTATACTCTTCTAAAACAATCTCATTTTCTTTGTTAACTTTTTTTCATTTTTGCCAAATCTTTCTTAGCTGTTTTGACAATGGTAGAGCCTTTCAGACTATGAGGGCATTTGCAATCTGATCATGTATCATATGTCTTTGAAAAGAAGAAAATACAAAGACAAAGACAGAATGTGATAGAATTTGATTTAATGCATTGTCATGAAGTGTAAATACATACTGCATACAGCTACAAAACTTTTCTAGCTCTGGTACGAAATAATTACCCTAGGGACTTCTGTGTAAAATAAGTCCTATATCACCATTCAAATATGGATGATATGATTCTGGTGACCTCTTCTTAATACTAAAGGTCAACCACCAAGTGTAAATGTGAATGTTTATTTAGCAGTGGATTTTATTCTACCTCAGAAAAAAGAAAATAATGGTTTTTTTCCCTGAAGTTAATGCAAATAACTATTACTTTTGAGAAGCACAGGAGATACCACAGTATATATAGTGTCAGTCATACAAACTTTTTTGAGCCTGGCCTTTAATTTGTCTGAATGATTCCAGTCACAGACTTGGTGTCTTCCATGAAATAGGACTCTCTTGTATAGATCTGTGGCAAGCAATTAGTGTCATTAGAGGACTTAGTTTTCACATTTGGACATCTAAAATATACCATTCATGGTTTTCCACTGTACCTCTTGCCCCCATTCTTTCATGGCGTGATAATAGCCTTTACATATGGAGAATGGTAACTAAGACTTCTGCTGTGTGCTCCAGCACTAAGTTTTGCATGCAATCTCTAAAATTTACGAAGAGTAATTTGTAAAATATTGCTTCTGGCCAACATTTTTCCTGAAAGTGCCCTACAAAATTTGGAAAGACCGCATTTTTTTGTGGCAGTAGGTGTGTGATACACAATCAAACTAGGAACCTGGGATCTTCAGCTATGATTTTCTCTTTGGAACTTATGGCATATAGAGAATCACTTCACCTTTCTGTATCTTGCTGTCTTCACCGGGAAAAAGAAAGAGAGTAATAGCATTTGTCTCTATAGAACATGTATATCAGTATACACTTGTTTTTCCCAAAGACTTTTGAAAGTATAAATATGATATTCTGTGAGCACTGAAGAGGTATTATAAAAAAATGAAGAATTGAGGCATTTTTTTCTGATTCAGCAGGAATTAAACTGTGGCTTTCTGATACGGAAACAGAAGTTTATCACTGACTTTGGTGTTAAGCAGATACGGGTAGAATCAAAATCCCATGCAGTAGTCATCTGTGCCAGTTATGGCTAGCTGTGTACTAAGCTGGAAGTGAAATGGATTTGCTGACCATCCTTTCAGAAGCTTATCTTCTCACCCAAAATGGTGCACTAGAAAATACTATCACCCTCAACAGCAGCTCATTAAATGCCTCTTTCCATTAGTGACACTTGCTGTCTGGATGGCAAGTGGTGGGGGATCCCCTATCTGCAACTGAGCCAAGCAAGGTTTATTTTAAGCTCTCCACAGGGTGACAAGCTTCATTTCCAAAATGCTGTACTTCCATGAAAGCTGTCCTATTGCCAGCTGATTCGGTTTTCACTGTTGCAGTATTGTTTCTCATGTCTTAAATAACTACAAGTGTGGTGGTAGAAAGTGATAGCACTGTAAATTATGTTCTAACTCAAGAAGGGATCTTAAACTACTGGCCTTGCCATAGTGCTCTTAATATTTACATTACTGAAGGCAGGAAATGTATTTTAATTTTTTTTTTAAATTTACTTCCCCCCCAGTCCAATCTACTGAAGGCGCCACATTTTAGTCCATTTCTAGACATTAAACCATCTCTGTTCTTTTCATCTGTCTTCTCCAGCTACACAAATTCTCTTGTAATGGAAATACAGAGTCTAAAATGATGGGGAAAGAGAAATGTTCAGAGGACAGCCATGCATGATTCTGTAATTCAAATTAATTTTTAGGGCTCATTCAAATTCAACTCAATCTCTGTATTATCTTGCAATAACTCTGAGATGACATGAGCCCATAGGAATGGTATAAATTTGAAGTTTTATTAAAAAGGAGCACAGAAAAGCAGCACAATTTTCAGATACCTTAAACAGGCTATTTCTGTCATTTAAATGAGCTCTGGAAGGAAAAAATTCAGTGGGAATGGAAAATTGTTAAAAGATTTTCGGAGATAGAAGCAAAACAAGGAAGGGATATAAACTTCAAGGAATTTTGAGGCTTTGCTTTTCTGTTCCATTGGGACAACAAAGGGATAAGCCACATGTAAAATTATAGTGCAGAAAGGTCAGAAAAAAGAAATCAATGATAGGGAAAATGTAAGTCCGAAGAGTGAAAATGTTCTGTGTTATAAAACAGAGGTGGAGGGAAAAACACCATGTTAACCTGGCTTGGAATGATAAATGACATCTTAGTGCTTTGCAAAGAGACTTGCCTTCCTGGAGGGAAAGAAGGACTAAGAAAGCATTTGGCCAACTTTACCTGCCTGCGAGAATCTCACCCCAAACCATGCAATCAGCAGGAGAAAAAAAGAAAACAACCCCAAAAACGAAACACCAAAAGCCAGTTTGAACCTCAGTTTCTGTCTGAATTAATATAATGTGAGAGGAAACAGAAAATGATGGAGTCCTAGTGGACATGTAAAGAAAAGGGACAAATGAATTGATTCCTTTTCATAGGTGCAGGAGAAAAAAAAACAAACCTAAGCATGTAGTTTTGAAGGCTGAAATGTCAGAAGCCTAAGAGCCTATGAAAAATAAAATCAAACAAACACAAATGGTAATACATAAGGGGCATATTACTGCCTCATGGCACATACGTTCAACTCCAACAGGAAGCATGTGCACAGCTAAAAGGAAAGTATGTGAGTTTCAGATTTCACAGAAAGTGACAGTACCATATGTAGTGGTTAATGAGTTTGTAGTTTGCTAACTATGCCTAAAAAAGCTTATACAGCTGCTTAGTGAGATCAGCTAGAAAAAGGTTTCCCTAAGTCTCTTGGTGGGTAGCTAGTTCAAAGAAGGAAGTACTTAAAATCTCTGAAGTTGCTTTTGCTTTTATTACTTGCCATAGCAACTAGAAACTTGAGTCTTTGGCCCATTGCGCTAGGTGTTTTACCTGCACTGAAATGACAGACTGCTCCAAGGAGTGTGTTTTCTGAGGCAGGGTATTTTCTGTAGCTCCACTGCAGAGACTGGTAGGTAAAAAGTAATATATACATTTGCTGCCTTCGGTGAAGTTTAGTAATTCACACCAGCCAATTATCTTGCTGTATGAGTTCAGCAGAGCTACTCATGACTTCATTGGAGTCACTTTAGCATGTGTCAGAAGGGACAAGGATGTTAGGCATTGACAGAATTTTGAAGGTTCAGTACTTTAGAAATCAGCTCTGCTTGTCATTAAAATCTGTGGTCTTTCGTTTTCACATTAGCAAGATTGTTGTGAACTCCCTGTAAATATTCATGGCAAAAAATAAAGTTGTCTGAAAATGGAAATGTGATCAGAAAAGCTTTCTGCAGAATATGAAGTCAAATTGCTAAAACAGCTGCAAGAAAGAGCAGAGGGATGTGTGATGTATTTGGATTGCAGGGAATTAACAAACAAGGTTTTGATTATCATAGGCAGGTGCAAGAGATGTGCTTTTTCACAGTTATTCTTCAACATATATATTGACCACATGGTGCATGAAAGTGGATCAAGTAAACTCCAGCAGCAGCGTAAAAAACACATAATGACTGTACAGAAGGCACAATCTAAGCAGGGAAGAATAGATTAGAGCAGTCTTATTTGCACATAATTTGTTTCTTTGTGAAAATGCTGAAGATCTTAAAAGCCTTGATAAATGCCTTTAAGGGAATATGACAGAGAAAGGACCAAGAAAATCAATAGTCTTGATTCTTTTTCTCCTAGTTTGCATTAGTGTAACCTACTGGATGAGTCTGTGTAATTTGGATGTCATCTAAATTTGCAGTTCAGACACACTGCTAAATGTAGCTCAACAAGACAGAGCCTTGTCTGTCTGATTGTGACTAATGTAGAGAAAATGAGGTGTCTGATACGGAGCTCAAAACTGCCATTCCTCATGTAAACTGGAGATTTCAATTTTTCATTCCTTTTCAGTTAGAAATTACATCAGGAAACAAAGCACACATGGTAAATGCACAGGAAATCTGGCTTTTGCATTGACTATATTTTGCAAATGTTGAAGCCTTCTTTGATGTCATAAAAGATTAACCAATTAGTGAATTAAAGAGAAAAATGATTTTTTGGGCGTCATTAATCAAGATTATTTCCTTTACCCTGGGGGGAGGAAATACCATAGGCAACAAACTGTAATAATGCTCCATGAGCTCTAATTTGTTAGAATTCCTTTCTCAGTAGAAGCTGTGGAACTTCTTTCTGAGTACATTTGCAAGACTGTTCTTTAAGCTGCTTAGGCCAGGCAAAAGAAATTGTCGAGGAAATTAGTTTTGGCCCCTTTAATGGCGGGGGTGGAAGATGAGAAAGCATGTCTTTAAGGCAGTGATGAACAAATAGTTTGACATAATGACAGCCTCTTTCACATCTCTTTTTATTGTATACAGGAAGACATAAGATCCTTCTAATTGCTCATTTTCTACCTGCTGTAGAGGACAACAGGAGGAACAAAAGAAAAAGAAACAATACTTGTCAAACAATCTTCAGGATCTAATTCTTACAGAAGCTTGTCCAAAGGGACTTTGTAGTTCCCTGACGTGTTATACCACAGACCTATCTTGTCTGCTTAACATTAGAAGAAGATGAGGAAATGCTAATTTCTCAGAGTGCTGCCACTATGAATGGAGACTCTGATGTGAAAATGTGTGAGGATATGCTTAACAGGCTCACCGAAGTCAATAGTTAAGCACAACCAAAATGGTAGGGTGATATTTTGATTAAATCTCTGACATGAATTTGGAAAAGCAACTGACTGAATGAATACTGGATTCTGCTTTAAATTTTTTGAAACCTTGGCCTAGAAGTGCAGTTTATTCTGTACATAATTAAAATGGCCACAAGAAAGGAAAGCTTATTGTAATGGAAAATCTGGTGTCATGTCTCCAAGCAAACTGAAGTGTTGCATTAACCACAGGATAGCTATGCTTGGAGACTGCTCCAGAACCAAATGGTGCAAATACTTCCCTTCCTAGTTTTAATCAGCATTGCAGGAGGCAGATAAAAAACTTAACTGAGTATTCAGTGTGTACCAATCAAGTGGGAGCAAGAAAGGGAGCTCACTCCAGTCTGAAATTGGCTAAGGGGAAGAGGAGATTTCCGGCTTTGGAAACATCTGGTTATTCATTAACACACTTTATTGTCTTTTCCCTTGGAATCCATTACTCGGGCATTTTTTGGAGATTCCTGCTCCCTCTTTTCTTTCCTTTCCTTTTATTACTTCCCAAAATGATGTAGGGCTTATTTCCATCCTTCTTTACTGCGTTTTACATTCTGGCAAAAATCCCTTCTTTGATGTGGTCTTTTATTTTTATTATTTTTGGGTGTTTGTGATGTCAGTCCATTGCTTATTGGAAAGCAGTGGCTCCAGAAAGCATTGTATTTTAAAGTCTTTTGGGATAAATTTTCTGAATTTGCAAAATTAGTCTAGTATGACACTTTTTGAAAAGAAGACATTTATGATTTTACTTCCAAATAATTTTTTGCTTTGATCTATAAATCAAACACAGTATTTTTAAAAAATGTTTAAGTCAGAATGTTGCTAAAGCTCAAAATATTCCAAAAGAGAAAGTGTTCTAATCATTGTAATGAGACAAACTGTATAAAAAATGTTAATATTTTTTGTTAGACCAACTTACACAGCTGAACAAAGCAGTTAACCTGCCCAGTTGGTCTGAAGTAGGTGTAGTAACTCTGAAAGAAAAAAATGCAATTAGATGATCCAAAGACCAAATCCTTGGACACACTTGGATATTTTTTATTTAAAAATTCTCTTTTTTGCTCTGCTTTATGATTTTTTTTCTTTTTGTGTAAATATTTTCCACAGGGTGGGAAAATTCTCCTCACACCATCCTCCTCCACTGTATTCACATGTCCATCCAGAAATTTCAGCTTGTTTCTGACAGATGAGGTGATGGATGTCGCTTCAACCATAGCCAGAATGTGGCTATGGTTGAAGTGGTTATAGGCTTCCACTCAGTCTTCAGGTAACAATGTACAATGAACATGGGCTTGTCCCTTTAGGTTCAAGCAACTGAGAGTAGGAAAAGATATTTCAGAAGGTCTTGCAGCTAGACAGAATGAAAATTCAGTTGGAAGGAGTTAGCACAAACACATAGGGCTTGATTACAACAGAACCCAGAGCAAAACCAGTATCAGCTCCATTGCTGCAACAGGCAGGATGATGCTGAGGGCAATGTTTCTGACTTGATTTCACCACTCTTTCCTCCTTGGTCCTGAAGGCAGGAGTTTCCCCCAGCCAGTTGTGCCATTGAGCACAACTGTGGACTAGAATCAAGTCTCTGCTTCTTTCTTATACCAACAGCATCCTTCTGTCCTAGTGATCCCTAAAGGCAAGGAAATGAGGAATCACCCCACCCCTGCAGCTCTTGTGGTGACAAGCTGTGGCCTGAAAACTGTAAGGAGAGAAAAGGGAAAAGGGTTCTTATTCTTCCCCAGTATTATTTAGTATTAAAGCCACAAAGAAAAGACAAAATGGCTAGATTTTGCAACATGAAATCCAAGACTAAACTGCATCCCCTAATTCATTTTGCTCAGTACTGTAGTTGAAAATGTTAAATGTGAGGACAGGATATAATCCACCATCCATCTTCACATGCCTTTGTTTGCCGAGACCCAGAGGGTGGCACATGCGGTATGTGTGGCACCCTGTCCCACGCTCATGATCAGTCACTTCCTCTCATCCTTACGTGAAACCTAAGACACACTCAGAGACTGAAAATTTTGTGTCTATTGCTGTAGCTACAGTGGACCTGCAGAGCTGACAGTGTTACAGCCTTTCTAAAGCCTCCTCCAAAAGTGCTTTAAAGGCAAGAGGAAAAGCCTCATTGAATTCACTGCCTTTTTGACAAGACCTTGGAGTTACCATGCACGAGTTCTTATACAATATATCTAAATATCCACTAATGTGTATAGGTCTTTTTCTTTTGTTTCTGTCTGTACATATCTCAATGCAGCTTTAGAGTAATGATTTTATTTAAGGCTTAGCTGAGCTGGGCATCTGAGTTTCAAACAGAAAGTACGAAGGAGAATGTGGGAGGTAGAAAAGGTAAAGCAGAAATGAAGCTTAGCTGAAAGCCTGCTCCTGATGCAGCCAGTGGGAGGTTTATTTTGTACTTGGGACTTCATCTAATATAAAAGCCACCCACTCCTGTCAGCCTCCTGCAGTTTTTGAAGGCTTCTTCATTTTTTCATACATAATAAACCAGGCTTGTCCTTTAGGGAGAAAAGAATTACTTTAAAAACTACCTCATCCATAAAGAAGACTATGGCTGTCAAATTGGGGGGGGGGGGGAGGGGGGGAGGAGTTGGGGGGTGAAGGGAAGCTCAGAAATCCTGACTAGCTATGAGACAGTAAGGAAGAGTTGGAAAGAAACTTTTGCCCCCAGCAGTGATCCCTTGAGTGAAACAAAGATGAGTGAGAAATACCTGTGGCTAAAGTTAAATCCCTGGAATTCAGTTTCCTTGCTGGAGAAGGCAAATGAGAATGTGGACTGAGACTCTACTCATTCCATAGTGTTGGTATTTTTCTTCTTGAATGGGACTAAACGTTAGCTCATGACAAGCCTGAAGCTAGAAAGCATTAAGTAATTTCCACCTTTGGGTGGGATCATTTTCACATAGAATAGCTGGTGGTTGTCCCTCTCCCTTTCAGATAAGAGTCTGTGTAAGAATGGCATCCTCCCTGCCAAAGGCATGCTGGCGGAAGCTGAACTGTTGCTAACAAGTCCCATTTTTCTCACTGTTGCAAGACACTGGCAAATTTCCTGACTGCCTAATGCCTCAGTTTGCCAATGAAAACCAGTATGACTGATGTTCTTATTTCCCTTAGCACAGCATTTGCATGCTGTAGAAAGGTGGCATTTTGGTGGCATGCTGCTTGTAACTTGACATCTCTGCCTCTTTAAAACTTGCTAGCTGTCTTTTTCTTTATTATTATTTTTTTTCACTGATTTTAAGATTTTTAATGTTGAATTATTTGGGGTGTGGGAGTGCTGTCAGCATTAATATAGTGCTTTGTGCTGTGTCTTCTCCTATCTTAGTCAAACCAGATTTTCTTCCTTTTTCTCCCTCCTTAGTGCTTTATCTCTGATTCTCAGTTCTGTTCCCTCATTCTTCTTATCTACAGTTTATTATATCAATTTTTCTGTACATTTTATCAGTATTTTGACTTTCCTGTATTTTACCTACTTCTATTTTAATTTTTAATTTTAGCTTTTACCTTCTGTCTTCTGCCCATAGTTTTATCATAGTCTCTTCTATTTTCCTTCTCTTTCGAAGCCCCATTTCATTGGTAACTGAACTGAGAGAAATAAAAAGAGTTGATATTAAACTCAGCCAACTGATCTTTGTGAGAACTTGTTTCCTTGTAATAGTTATGCTCATTATGTATCTATAAACTGTTTGCAGTGGAGGCTGGGACAAGTCTTTGCTTGTTTTAACTTTTTCTAATGAGTTTAAGTGGTCTTTATTAATTTCTGTAAGCACAGATTAGTTTGCTGTGTCATCACTCTGCTCTTCCCTGTGTTATAAAGTTATAAAGGATAACTTCAAAGTTAAAATTACTTGACAACGAACAGTTGAATATGTATGAAATAATACCATTTAATCTTTTTTGGTGGGGGGAAGGTGAGGGAAGTAAATGGACTCCTTCCTGATATTACAGAATAGTGTCTTTGAATGATGAACATCTTTTCCTCAGCTTTCTATGTGGGCTTCTTATCTCCACCACAGAGTCATTTAAAAGGCCCTGTAATAAATCCTGGAGTGTGAACTTGCTGTAAAAGCTTGACTAGCTCTGTTGCTCTGGCTTTTCTCTGTGGGGCATTGGATGGTTTTAGAATTTACAGATTTCTAAAATAGCTGCTACTTAGGAAAAATATATCTCTAGGAAAGGAAATTTTCATATATCACTTTTTTTCAGCACATTCCTTTATTGTTTTTGTTTGAAAGGAGTAAATGTATTGGTTCCTTTGAAGTTAAAAAATTAAAGGTTGGTGATTTTTTAAAAATTTATTTTAAGCATTTTATTTCTGCCTGCTGCCAGTGCAGCTCTCAAGAACATTCTGTTTAAGAAGCACCGGACTGGGCCCTATGCAATATACTGCAACATGGTCTTATTTAATTCAAGCCACCCCTTGCTCCCCTTTTTGCCCATTCCTTATTGTGAGACACCTATAACCAGCTCCTCTCTTACACACTTAGTGATCGCTGGTATTTGGGCTTTTACTAAACTCCAGCTCCTCCAACTTCCTCAATGACAAAACTGCCACCACCAAATCATCTATTTTCTTCCTTACTCTGCCTTATTCAAACCACCTCCATGATCGTAGTTTCCCCTAAACATTCCCACCCACAAACGAGGAAGGGCTTGTAGCCCAGTGCTGACCTGCACGATATGCTAAAGGAAACTCCTGCACACAGCCCTTCCTCCTTAATGTTCATCTTTTACCACCAGCTGAAAATAGTTTCATCACCAGAGTCTTAATTTCATCTTAATTTTGATCTGGAATATTCACTGCCTGAAAACTGATCAGCAAAACAGTTTCTTCAATTTTCTGCAAGTTACCTAAAGCTCCTATGACAAGCTACTTTAGGAAGGTCTGACTGTACATGATAAGGCCGTAAATTTGATGCACAGATGGTCCAGTTGTCTTTGTAATTATTGTATTGTGCCATTAGGTACACAAGGCTTTAATTATTTAAGATATATTTTTTTTGTAATTGGAATCTGTCATAGCAGGTTGGCTTGTCTGATGGTGAACAACATGTTTGTGTAACAGGTTTACCATGGGGTAAGTTGAGCTCAGTGTGAGGAAATTTTTTCCCCATTTTTCAATAAAGATTAAGTCATATATAATATATGGTACTGTTGGCTGACCTAGTGCTGTCATAAAGATATGTCTGTTGAGAGAAGCAATCTGTGTGATGTTAGTGATTTGCTTTTAGAATGGCTTTCCTATTAACATTAAATAGAGAAATAGTAATTATTTGTAAATTGTTCATTTAAATCTACAATGAAACATTCATACTTGCTTGGGGTAGAAAATAGCACGGCTTCTACAAAGAGATGATAAAAAGCCCTGCCACTTAATCATTTGGCAAAACAAAAAAACATATCAATTTTTGTCAATTCCTGAGATTTAATTAAAACACAGAGGTTGATTCCAAACCAAACCAATGCCTAATTATCACAAGTGTTAATTACAAGTCTTGCTTTAACTGAATGACTAATAGAACAGAATGGCAAATGCCTTCCCAACAGCAAACAGATTTACTGACAAATGAAGCAGGATGCAAATTGAGGGCATCTTTTAGCCTTTGAAATCCTGCTTTACCTCTGCTGTGAATAATAAGTGGGAATTGTTTTAGCCCATGTTGGGATTTGTTTATCATGAAATTCTGCTTTCTGTTTGAGGCCATGAAAACAGAAAATGAAAATAGGGTAAATACCTTAATCCATGAATCCTTTTCTGTTCAGGGACATATTTTAACTATGTGAGTACAGCATAAAGCGGGAAGTCAGCCGGCTGGGTGTATAGTTCCAGACATCTACTGAAATTAAGTTGAAGGTAAAATACAGGTTTCACACGTGATGACTCCCATAGGACGAGCATTTATAAAAAGCTTATAACTAGAACTGTTTTAGGACAGCTATTAATGCCAAAACAGTGCCTGTCATCAGAAACCATGTTCTTTCCACACTCAGGGAAGCACAATAAATTGCAGCCACAGTAATTATAAAAGTTATAGGTTTTCATGTATGAACAATAGAGGTAAGGGGTTTTGTTTCCATTTTTTCTATTAGCTATACTGAAAGCTGACCTGTTCTGTTTCATTCCATGAATTTGATGTGAAACATGGCATAAAATTACAAATCATCCATGAAACTTTACATTAATTTAGGGACAAAGGAATCCAAATATATACTCTTATGATAGCTGAGACATTAATTTGCAAATGTGTGAAGAAGTAAGGACTGTCCCACACGACATCCTTGTCTCTACGTTGGTGAGACATCAATTTAATAGGTGGACCACTTGGTGGATAAAGAACTGGCTGGATGGCCGCACACAAAGAGTTGTGGTCAATGGCTCAATGTCCAGCTGGAGACCAGTAATGAGTGGTGTCCCTCAGGGATCAGTGTCAGAACTGGCCTTGTACAACATCGTTGTGGGTGACATGGACAGTGGGATTGAGTGTGCCCTCAGCAACTTTGCTGATGACACCAAGCTGTGTGGTTCGGTTGATACACTGGAGGGAAGGAATGTCATCCAGAGGGACATTGACATGCTCGTGAGGTGGGCTGATGCCAACCTGATGAAGTTCAACCATGCCAAGTGCAAGGTCCTACAGCTGGGTTGGAGCAATCCCAGGCACAGCTACAGGTTGGGTAGAGAAGAAATTCAGAGCAGCCCTGCAGAGAAGGACTTCGGGATTTTGGTTGATGAGAAAATGAACATGAGCCTGCTGCAGTGTGCACTCGCAGCCCAGAAAGCCAACCGTATCCTGGGCTGCATCAAAAGGAGTGTGACCAGCAGGTCGAGGGAGGTGATCCTGCCCCTCTACTCTGCTCTTGTGAGACCTCACTTGGAGTATTGTGTGCAGTTCTGGTGTCCTCAACATAAAAAGGACATGGAACTGTTGGAACAAGTCCAGAGGAGGGCCACGAGGATGATCAGGGGACTGGAGCACCTCCTGTATGAAGACAGGCTGAGAAAGTTGGGGCTGTTCAGCCTGGAGAAGAGAAGGCTGCATGGAGACCTCATAGCAGCCTTCCAGTATCTGAAGGGGGCCTATAAGGATGCTGGGGAGGGACTCTTCATGAGGGACTATGGTGATAGGACAAGGGGTAACTGGTTCAAACTTAAACAGGGGAAGTTTAGATTGGATATGAGGAAGAAATTCTTTACTGTGCAGGTGGTGAGGCACTGGAATGGGTTGCCCAAGGAAGTTGTAAATGCTCCATCACTGATGGTGCTCAAGGCCAGGTTGGACAGAGCCTTGGGTGACATGATTTAGTGGGAGGTGTCCCTGCCCCTGGCAGGGGGGGTGAAAGTAGATGATCTTAAGGTCCTTTCCAACCCTAACTATTCTATTCTATTATATCCTATTCTATTATTCCCTATTCTATCCTATCCTATTCTATTTTATTCTATTCTATTTGACCAAAGAGGATTTTAGTGGGTGATGGTTTCGCACTCAGTCCCCAGACTAGAAAATATTATCCATTTACCTGATTTTGTGTTCTTGGAATACTCTGTGAAGTTAACAGAACTGTGAACAATCAGAAAGTCAATCACAAACAAAGCAGTTTTGTAGGGTTTGACGTTATGTTACAAAGAACCTTTCTACATCCCTAATTTGCTTTGTGCATCTCTGTACCTATTTGTCTTTTCATTAATTTTTTTTTTCCTGTCCCAGATGGTCAGAATATATTGCAAGTTTTAAGTTTTCCATGTTTAAGTTGCATTTAATTTAAAGTATCTTCATTCATATTCACATAGTTGTTTTTGTAGTATAGAATAAGGAAGAGTCCTTGGATTTCCCCTTAGAAAAAATAAATTCCTAAGTGAAGTTGATTAATTTAAAGATAATAGCCATAGTGCAGTGACATTCATATTACTGCCTGAATTGCAGCACCTTGGAGTGTTTTGCAAACATTAATTGAATCTTGAGTTTCCCATGGAACATGGATTGTTATCCCCAATTTACAGTACGATGGAGGGACTAATTACCCTAAATCTACACAGCAATTTATCAAATAAATGTCTATAAATGAAATGTGTTAACTCAATGCCCAGTTACTCTAGATACAGGTTTTTAGAACATCCTGTCTTGTGCTGTAAAATCAGTACTGTTCTTTGCATCAGCAGACTTGATGGCATAGGTCAAAATGACAGTTTTGCTGGAAGTTGGATCCTGACTGCCCACCAAAATCTGGAGGACTTGTTCTGAAGGAGAGCTGGCTTTTGACAATTACTAGCAATGACATCAGATGACCCTCATCTTAAGCTTAGGAAAATACAATTCTCCTGGGAAGAACTACCCTGTGATTTGGTCAGGTTTGCATCTGTGTTGATTTCCTTGCCCTCCTTATTGCTCCTTTGCTACTGTGAGAAGTCAAACATTGATTCCTTTCTGGTGTTACCTCACTGAGGGCCTGGTGCTGTGCATAGCAGATCTATCTAGAAACTGGTCATTTCAATTTCATGACAACTGTTGCAAAACTGTTGCAACGAATAACCTGATTTTTCTCTTTTTTCTTCTTCCTTTTTTTTTTTTTAACCTGTGATATGAAGTTCTAGATATTCTATGCTAAATGTGTAATTTCAAGTCTTAATCCGAGAGGCACTACTGGGAATTGCAGAGTGCTCTCCTCTATGGGAGTGGGATTGGTGCATCAGCCCCGTGGTGTGTTAGAGCATTACATCAGCTACTTATCAGAAGCATTTTTGTACTGGTTATATTCAGATGAGATTAAGACCCAGTGTGATTTTATTCTGTTCTCCTCTAAATTAGATTAATGCAAATCAATTGAATCTTTCTTTTAAAGAGGTAATTTGTTGCAGGTATCTTGCAGGACCTACCATTGAAACAGGATCAGTTGATACAGCATTCAACAAGGTTGATCAGCTGTACTGAACTGGTCCGATATTCATTAAAAAATGCATTGCTTCTGTGGCTGATGAAATTCCTTCTAGAGTAAGACACTGCATCTGACAAGAGTAGTCCAAAGCAACACTTATGATTTATTGTTGCTGGGTACTCATTTTGGAAAAAAGATGAGTTGGAAATTGTGCAAGCATCTGTTAGGCAGTTAGATTAGGTAATGTAAATGTTTAGAAAATGCAAATAAAGCTCACAATAATTAGTAATAATGCTTTTCTACTTTTATTAATAAGGTAATGCTTCTGGCAATTACATTTAAATTTCATATGAAGGTTCAAAGCACTGGAAAAATTTCTTATTTAAAATAGCAGAATTCAGGGTGAACTTGCTTAGTGATCTGTACCATGGGCATCTTACAGAACTAGAAATTACATGTCTCTGTTTCTCATAACAGAAATATTGCCTTTTCTTGATATATCTGACTCTGTGAAGAAGGAGAACTGTATATAATTGTGAATGATTATGATTGTGTTAGAGTTTTTGTATAAAAGCTGTTGTAATAACATTATGAAATAAAAGACAGCCCTCTACATGTTACTTTTAAGATATGCAAACATATAAATCTACATCTCTTCTATGCAGAGGGAAAGAACTGAACAACTGTCCATTTATACCATCCTTGATATGGCATACTTCTTAATTTAAATGTACATTTGCAAAAGCAAGCCCTTTCTGCAATGTCTAGGTCCTTCTCAGCATTGACATCTAAGTCTGTGCTGTTGGCATAAACCACTCCAAAATCCTGCAGACATGCTGAAAGGAAAGAACACTGAATGTTAACAAAGGCTTCATTAATATTGATGTGTAATTCACATGGCAGTGAAAAGCTGCATTATTTGCCACTATTGTTATGGTTCTGGCATTAATATTCAATGAGAATGTGGGAAATTGAAATTCCCTGACTTCTGGGTACACCAGTGGTCCAATAAATAACAAAAACTATGTTAGGGTTAGTGGGAGTCTTGTACTATCTACATGATAATCAAACTCTTTCTTTTAAGAAGGTTTCTGAGTTCATACTGATGTCTCTTGTGGAATGGAGAGCACCCATACACTGTTCTGCCTTCAGAAAGCTCCTGCATCTACAGATGAAGGTGGCACCCCTCCTCTACAACTCCATGCCAGATTGCTGTTGGAGAGAACTGTCAGAGGAGGTAATTTTATACCTAGTTATCTGAAAACAATCCACCCTTTTTTCTCCTTGGAAAGCATTTATATGCTTAATCAAATAGCAGTCCTTGTTTCAACTTTGATTATAAATACGTAAGTTGATGCTTTGAAGATGTGCAATAGTAGAAGACTGCTCACACTAAGCTTTTGTTGAATCAAGTGTTTGCTTGTCTGAGTTGGCTATCTAAATGTGTGAGCAGGGAATCACTTAACCATTTGTATATATAAATGATACTGTGATGTAGTATTTGGAGTCTATGGTCTATTGAGACACATGGAATATAAATTCAACCATGAAAGTAATTGCTTTGGCATCAGTAGGACTAAATGCAATGGATAAAGGCAAGTATATGCATGAAGTCCTTGCAGGCTGAAGGCCTCAGTGTGTAACTTAAAGGCCCCATATTTCAACGACTTAACTGAGGCTGTATTCTGACTGTACCAATACAGTCCTCTCCCAATGAATTCTCACCATCTTTCTAAAACAGAATTTCATTTAAAAAACCAAACAAACAGCTCTATGCATCTTGAAAAGCCCGTTGTCCAGGAACAAACCATACATTTCTTGACATCTTAATTAATTTATGTATTTATTTACAAGACGCAAATATAAGACCTTTCGAAAAAATCACCAGGTGCAATGGCCTTACAGCATGCTACAAATGGGGAGATACAGTACTGTAGATTTAGTTTTCTCCAATTATTGGTAGCTACAGAAATTAAATATATGCTGTCCTGGGTTCATCTGTAACAGTTATTTTTTCCTTCCTAGTAGCTGGTGCAGAGCTGTGTTTTGGCTTTAGTCTGAGAACAATGCTGACAGCATGCCGATGTGTTAGCTGTTGCACAGCAGCACTTACCCTGATCAAACACTTTTCAGTCTCTCAAGCTCTGCTAGTGAGGAGGGGGACGGGAAGCCAGGAGGAAGCAGAGACAGGACACCTGACCCAAACTAGCCAAAGGGGTATTCCATACCACAGCATGTCATGCCCAGTACAGAAACTGGGGGGAGTTTCCTGGAAGAGCAGATCCCTACTTGGGTCGGGCTGGGTATTGGTGGGTGGGTGGTGAGCAATTGTATTGTGTTTCACTTGTGTTTATTGGCTTTTTTTCTTTCCCCTCTTAGTTTTACATTCTCTCCCCTTTTTATTTCCATTATTATTATTATTGTATTGTACTTTCATTATTGGACTATCCTTATATCTCAACCGATGGGGTTTACATTCTTTTGATTCTTCTCTACATCCCTCTTGGGGACGGTACAAAGGAGGGAGGGTCGGTAAGTGGCTATTTGGTGCTGAGTTACCAGCTGGGTCTAAACCACAGCACATCCTTATGTCAAATTCTATAGAGACAAGGATTTCTTGTCTCCTTCCTGTGGCAGTTACCAACCCAAAAGCAGACAGTCCTCTCCCCCTCTTCGCTCCACCATTTTCATGGTTAAATGTCCAACTTAGTGCATTCCAGTGAATCCCAAGGTACAAACCAAACCTCAGCTGAGGTTCTGAAATTCTCAGTTTCAGACATGGGTTGTGACTGTACCGCAACCTGCCTGTCATCTCTCATGCCTTTTTCATGGTGTTTGTGGATTTAAATTTCTCTTTTCATCCTTTTCCAAGATCAGTGCGTTAAATTCTGCCAGTGTTTCCCTGCTAAGCCAGTTGATGTAGGGCAACTCCAAATGTTTCCCTTACTTGTTACTGCAGAATAGTCTAGGGATTCCACAGTTTAGATCCAGATCTCTTGTACCACTTCTACCTACTCTCAACTACAAGTGGGTGTGATAATAAAAAAGCTCCAGTGGCACACAGGCTAATCAGAATAAAAAATATCAGTCTTTTGGAGTGATGCTTCAATGAACTGCTCTAGTGCCACATACACACCTTGCAGTGAGGCATCCAAACCAAACCAGAGCTGCTTGCTGGCTTCTTCCCTTGCTTAGGCAGCATTAAGAGGTGAGTCAGCAGCTGGGAATGGGAGAAGAGTTGGAGTACATTATCACATATATTTTGAAAAGTTTTCTTTAGTGCTTCCATGCCATTCACAATTCATGTTGAATAGTACTTACTCATTCTGTGCCACCAGCTGCTCATTGTTTTATAGCAGTGTCATTAGCTCACTACTAGAAAATGACAACTAATGCCAAATACAGCTGGAGTGTTAGCGTAGTAACATAATGCATAGAAAGAGACTGAGACCAAGTGAATACGCGGTAGCATTTGCTCCAGGATATCCTCAAAAATTAATGGCATCCTGGAGAGCCTTATTCTGTCATTGACTAATAAAACAGTTAAGCCTTGTTGCATGTCCTATATGTTTAAGAAGACAGTCTGCATGCCTTTCACCTTCAAGACCCAGTGTAGGCTTTCAGTATTTACTTTTCTTACCCTGCACCCCAGTCACCCAAAATGTCTTCAGTAACAGGCTTATTTTTATTTTTTGTCCCAGCTCAAATTGGCAGGCAAATCTTCCCATGTTGCCTTTCACCACACGGAAGACTTGCTCCTCTGTCTCTGCAGAATATTGATGAAAACCACCTGAAAATGAAAAATGGGCAGATTGTTTGTTCACACTGATTATTAGCATGACTATGTCCTACCTTAATCTGTTTTGCCCCCAGCTGGTCCTCCACTCTGCCTTAGCCTCCAAGTCTAAGGTCTAACAAGGTATTTTCAAAGTTATGCAAAGGCAGGACACACTATGTCTTCCTGATTTTAGCCTCTCAGTACTGACCACACTTGCCATTTTCCCATGTATATCGTTATTTCTCTATCTCCAGGCTTATAACTAGAGCTGTCCTTAATGCTCTATGTCAATACTACTTTTAATTTTACATAGAGCACTTCTATTTGCGTGAGAGGTGTTTAAAAAGAATAAATAAAAATTTACAGTGCTGTAGTGTAAATGATGCAATGTGAGATAGTATGCTAACCATGGTGGTGGTGGCTGTCCTGAGTTCAGCAGTAGCAGTCATTTTTCTCCTTCGTAGTAGCTGGTGCAGTGCTGTGTTTTTGACTTTCAGCGTGGGAGCAATGCTGATAACATTGGTGTTTTTAGTTGTTGCTCAGTAATGTTTACTCTGACCAAGGACTTTTTGAGTCTCATGCTCTGCCAGGGAGGAGGGGAAGTCGGGAGGAAGAAGAGATAGAACACCTGGCCCAAACTAACCAAAGAGGTATTCCTTACCACAGCACGTCATGCAAAAGGGGATGGCCTTAGAGGAATAAGCCCCGTTCTGTAAGCTATTCATGCTTCAGGTAAAGGCAAGTGAGCAGGCACACCAGCAGAATGGGGCTCACTCTCAGGCCATCCCCTTTTCATGCCCAGTATAGAAACTGGGGCAGTCACCCAGAAGGGCTAGATCGCTGCTAGGGTTGGGCTGGGTATCAGCTGGCAGGTGATGGGCGGTTGTATTCTCTTCCCTCGTTATTTCCCTTATCATTATTATTATTGGTGGTAACAGTAGTGGTTTTGTGTTATACCTTATTTACTGGACTGTTCTTATCTCAACCCCTGGGAGTTACATTCTTTTAATTCTCTTCCCCCTTGCTCCGGGAGCTGGGGGAGAAAGAAAAGGAGGAGTGAGTTAGTGGCTGCGTGGTTCTGAGTTTCTGGCTGGGCTTAAACCATGATATGGTCCCTAATAGTTTTCTCTGAAACGAATGTTATCTAGCCTGGTAGTTTGTGCAAAATTTAGCTGACGATAAGTCCATTTATCCTTTTGCATTCCCAGCTGAGCGTCTCAATGCCCTCTTTCAATCAGAATTTAAAGTGAGTGCCATGCAATCAGGGAGGGTTTTTAGAGAACAGTAAGATGCTTGTCATTTATCTGTGCATTTAACATGGTTTCTTTTTTTTTCCCTAAATGACAATGGCACTCACAGTGTAAGGAGCGACCAGGAAACACTCATCCAGGCTGTCTAATGTTGAGCAGGACATTATGGTGGAGCAAATTTGCAAAATTTCTCTATAGCTGCAGATTGACTATAACTTGGTTTAGTCACCTGGCACTCTGAGGACAACGAGAGTTCATTGCATCCTTATGTTCTTTTGTTCCCAATAGTTAGAAGACTGAAAGTGTTTTACAGGGTAATGGCCACTTCTGTTGCCATCTCACTTTAGGAGTCTGATTTTTTAGCCCTTTTGTTATTCAGCACCAAGTGGGTGTGCACTAATGCCCTGTATTTGAACTGTGAAAGGAATGTGAACCCTGGGGTGGAAAGAAAGGATTTCAGCACTGTCCTAGCAAAGTAAGCAATCTTCAGAGGTAACCAACATTCAGAGCTGCATACTTTAATCCTCTGAAGGCTTGTGAGTGCAATATGTGTATTAGAGAGATCAGAGAGGAAATGTAAAAGGGAAGTCTGGACGGAGGTTTCAGAAAAGTGACTCGACTGGGGTCTACTCTGAACTCCATGGTGGCTGAGGGTCAATGAGCAGTGTACTGGTCTCCATGGACTCTGTAGGTTTATTTCATCCCAGAGGGATTCAGCTCACCCAGAGATCCATACGGATGCCCTGACATTGTAGCTGCATGATGCATCTTGAATAGCCCTAGCTTTGCCACTAGATTAGTCTGCTTGTCCTTGCTGGAAGGTGCATAATGTGTGTTGGAGATACAAGAAACAAAAGCCAAACAAAGGCAAATTTGTGGTAGACAGCACAGCACATATCATTGAGTCTGTCTTGAAAAATGGCAGCCACCTCCTAGACTTTTAAAGATATAGTGCACAGTAAGGAAAATCACAGCAATTTCATGCGCCACATGAGCTGGCATTTGGATTTGTGAAAGCAATTGTTGTGTTATGCTTTCTTTAAAACTTCTTTTAAATGTATTTCAAGAGTATTGTATAATTTTAGACTATGCAGTTCATTTTCCCCATCAACTAAGCTGTAGGTATATGAAACAGCATATTACAAGGAATCATACTTAAACCTGCCAATATTTCCCAGTGAACCTGTATATTAATTCAAATCAGACTTCCTACTGGTTTAATTCTGTAACATGAGTAAAACACACTCCCAACACATCATGTATTATAAAAGATGCATACACAAGATGCTGTTAAGCTAATGTTATGGTTTAAACCCAGCCAGTAACTCAGAACCACACAGCCACTCACTGGCCCTCTCTTCCCCCTCAACCTCCATCTTCTGAGTGGGATGGATAGGAAAATCGAAAGAATGTAAACCCCATGAGTTGAGATGAGGATATTCCAATAACTAAAGTATAATACAAAACTACTACTACTACTGCTACTGCTACTACTACTGACAAGTGAAATAACAAGGGGAGAGAATAAGAAACTAAGATGGGAAAGAAAAAAACCCTAAAAACACAAGTGATGCACAATACAATTGCTCACCACCTGTAGACTGATACCCAGCCTGACCCGAGCAGCGATCTGCCCTTCTGGGTGATTCCGCCCAGCTTATATACTGGGCATGACATGCTGTGGTATGGAATACCCATTTGGCTACTTTGGGTCATGTGTCCTGTCTTTGCTTCCTTCCAGCTTTCCATGCCCCTCCTCACTGGCAGAACATGAGAGACTGAAAAGTCCTTGATCAGAGTAAACTCTACTTAGCAACAACTAAAACCATCAGTGTGTTATCAGCATTGTTCTCAGACTAAAGCCAAAACACAGCTCTACACCAGCTGGCAGGAAGGAGAAAAAAAAAATTCTTACAGCTGAAACCAGGACAGCTAATCGTTATTATTTTTCACTTGACACACTACATTTATATTTTTGCTAAGACTTTATATCATCTGCCTATTTTCTAGAGCTTTGAGAAATACATGCATGAGACATTTAATCTTTCAGGAATCTGTATTTTTCATACATATCTTTATACTCTTAAAATATTTCAATGTTCTGTTTAACTTATGGGGTCTTTTTGAATCTTGGCATATGTGTGAAGATCTGGTTAGAAAAAATGAAAATAGTTTACTTAGAACGAATTCTTCTCCTTTAGATATCTGGAGAATGAAAGTATTTGAAAAAATATGTTTCCTTCCTGGAAAAAAAGCAATAGACATATAGTTGCGATTTTTATTTAAAATTATCTTCCTTACGGGCCAAGTGACTTAGGATCTTAAAATATCATTTGTCAGGCAATCAGATTTAGTTAGTATTCAACAGTGTCGTGGTTTAAGCCTCTCAGCCATGCAGTTTTCTCGCTCACTCACTCCCCCCTTTTACTTCCCCCCGCTCCCGGCAGGATGGGAAGGAGAATCGAAAGAATGCAACTCCCATAGTTTGAGATAAGAACAGTTGAGTAACTAAGGTATAACACAAATCAATACTGCTACCACCAATAATAATAATGACAAGAGAAGTACATGAGAAAAGAATACAATAGCTCACCACCCGATACCAAGCCCAACCATGCAGTGCACCCCCACCCTTCCGGGTCTCTGCTCTCTGGTTTACATCCTGGGCATGATGTGCTGTGGCATGGAATACCTCTTTGGTCAGTTTGGGTCAGGTGTCCTGTCTCTGCTTCCTCCTGGCTTCCCCTCCTCCCTGGCAGAGCATGAGACTCAGAAAGTCCTTGGTCAGGCCAAAACATTACCAAGCAGTAACTGAAAACGCTGGTGTTATCAGTGCTGTTCCCAGGCTGAAAGTCGAAACACAGCACTGCACCAGCTACTACGAAGGAGAAAAATGACTGCTGCTGCTGAACCCATGACAAACAGGTAGGATATCCCAGATGAATATTTCCAAAGAGTTTAAGAAGATTCAGTATTTGCCTTACTTTAACTCTTCTGCCCATAGGCATGTAAGTACATTGAGATTTCTTATGACAGCTATTTTTGATGGACATGTCTGCTCAATACAATTCTGCGGAAACATTGTCTGAATTGTCATTTATAAGATTATGAGAGGAACATGATCTAGGTATGGCCAAGGAAGACAAAATAAGACAAAATCATCTGTACTTAATGCTGCATGAAACTTGCAACATTATTTTTCAATATTTTCCCCCCAGCAAAATCAATCTTTTTCCTCTCTTTTCAATATTTCACTTTCCTCAGCTATTTATCTTCCTTGTCCCTCTGATGCAAAAAAGTTTCTTTCATTTTCTTGTACTTAGAGGTGGAAATTTGTGGAGAATTGAATGGAGATCTCATTAGTCGTAAGGCAGTGCCATACTCTTACAAGATCAATTAAGAAGGTAGTGAATAGCATGGCTGTGTGTGAATGTCTGCAAAGACAGAGGACAGCACCACCCATTGTCATTACACTGTGAGTTCTGTTAAAGTACATCAAAAAGGTTGAGGCAATGTTAAGTAAGTATCACAGATTTTCTATTTTTGATGTGGCTTTCTGCCTTTAGACAAAGGAAAGTGGAGGTGCAGGAGGATGAAGGGCCAAGGAGGAGAAAAATGAAAGTGGATTTGAATTGCAGGCAGAAATTGAATAGCCCACAAAAGCTGTTTAAAAATGCAAAGACAGAGAGGACAGCAAGTGGCAAGTTTTTAACAGCAGACAGATTTTATGAGAAAGAAGAAAAGCATTTCTGTGTTTAACTGTGCTTACAATTGATCAACTTTTAATTCTTTTCATTAAGCTTCATTATTATGAAGAAGTGTAACATAGTCACAAAGGAGTGGATTTGATTAAAATTTAAAGTGGAACAATTCTGATATAGTACTGCCACATAACACTCCTAGGCAAGATTTCACACACAGGCGTTCTCCAACATTAAATACAATAGACATGCTCCCTATCAAATCAGAATTTGGCTCTAGTTCCTGGGACCTTCTAATGAATCTAATGAATCTAAATCCAAGCCCAGCCAGTACCTCTTTCCATTCCTGTTGGATGTGTTAAGCTTTGATTGCTTTCACTCTTAGTGCTTCTTGACTTGTTTCAGAGTTGTTCTAAAGACTTGGTTCTTCTCATTAACAATGCCCTGATCATGAAAACACACAGCAACTGCTTCCACTTGCAATGCACATTACTATTTGTCTATTATCCAGAGAAAATTACATGTGGTAAATCTCCAAAGCTGACCATTCTGAGATTTTCTTTTCCGGTGCATGTTACACGTTGTATAGGATGAGAGACTGGATATTTTTTAGGATGTTTCAAATCCTGTTCACCTCCCAGGGAACTTTATGCCTTTCAAGTGAATGCTGCAATTAAGAATGCACTTGGATGTATGAAGCCAAACAAGTACTCTGGCCTCAGGAAATCCATGCCTCTTGTTTCCTCTGGATCCCTTGGGAAAATGTGACTGTTGTGAAATCTTAATGATGCCCTGCCTTTAGGAATTGGTCCTGCTGCCTTTCTCTCACTCGCATAATTACATCTGCTCTGTTGCAATCTATAATGAACAATGTTCAGGACAGGCCAAAACTTGTTTGCCTTATTGACACAGTTTGATGGAAAGCCCTGGGATTATTCATGTAAATGAACTCAGCATGATGTAGGACATTCTCTCACTGCTATAGCACTCAGTTTTAGGGAATATTCAGTGTTTCACAGTTTCCCCTGTGCTTAACTACTGAGGAGCATTCTCTGAGCGCACAGACATATTTCTCCATGTACTTCTTGACTGGGATTTACTTGCTGGACAGAAGATGCTGCTATGAAATGCTTTTAAACTATCTTAGACTTTTTTCTTATTTTAGAAACCTATGTCTTACTATATATGCTATTATACAAGGGATTGCATGCTTTTAATCCACAATGGATGCAATATGTGGCAATACTATACTGCCAAGACATCTGGAAATAACTGTTTCTCTGGGAAATTTGTTTTCTTGTTGAACCACCAGGCAAACCTTCATGAGGACCTGGGACATCTAAGAGACAGAATGTAATACCTGACCTGAAAAATAAGGAATAGTAAGAAGATTCAACAACATGGCTAGTAAGAGATCAATATTTATCCATGAAAATTATAGTGATAATTTGTCATGAAAAAAAAAGACAGTGGGAAATTGCCTTTTTCAACTCAAGTAAGAGGACCTGTAGTTGAATTTACATAAAAAGGACATGGAACTGTTGGAACAAGTCCAAAGGAGGGCCACGAGAATGATCAGGGGACTGGAGCACCTCCTGTATGAAGATAGGCTGAGAAAGTTAGGGGTGTTCAGCCTGCAGAAGAGAAGGCTGTGTGGAGACCTCATAGCAGCCTTGCCGTATCTGAAGGGGGCCTATAGGGATGCTGGGGAGGGACTCTTCATGAGGAACTGTAGTGATAGGAGAAGGGGTAACGGGTTCAAACTTAAACAGGGGAAGTTTGGATTGGATATAAGGAAGAAGTTCTTTACTGTAAGGGTGGTGAGGCACTGGAATAAGTTGCCCAGGGAAGTTGTGAATGCTCCACTTCTGGTGGTGCTCAAGGCCAGGTTGGACAGAGCCTTGGGTGGCATGGTTTAGTGTGAGGTGTTCCTGCCCCTGGCAGGTGGGTTGGAACTAGATGATCTTAAGGTCCTTTCCAACCCTAACTATTCTATGATTCTATGACTGGTACAAACTTTGTCTTTGAGTAATAGGTAAAAAACACAAAAAAGTAGTGACATAGAAATTATTTAAAGCTGAATTGTTACCAGGATGTATGGGATATTCATTGTTATGAAATCTCTTCCCTTAGATTTGAACCATAAAAGTAGAAGCAGAAATGGTAAATTATGAACACCTAGTTTATCTTTGAGAGCAGGGTGGTAAAGTTATTAAGGTTGTTATGGAATTTTCCCCCCTCCCTACATCACAGAAAAAAAACATAAAAGGGAACATGAACACACAAAGAGCAAAATATGGAATAAGATCCTCCTATAACTCCCTTCTTTCCCCCAGGACAAAAGTGAAAATCACTTAGAGGAAATTCTTATATTTATATAAAATAAGGATTTTTTTTCCTGCTACCATCTATTTTCCAATGAATAAGAGTTACTTTCATGCTGTGTCAGAGTCTGACAGGATTTTAGTTGAATTTACCCTGAGCTATATAAGCATTAGAAAGTGAAACATTTTTTCCATAGATATGACTCTGTTCATGGCTTGTATATTATAGTTTGTCTTATTACATCTCAGGGATTGAAGCCTAAGGCTCTGTGCGTGAATTGCCCAAAACTGAAGGACCCTTACAAGCTTTGACAACCAATAACCTGCATTAGCAAATGATGTGGTTATTCCATTTGAAGTGCGAAGAATAAAGGACATTGCTTTAAGTCAGTGAGGAAAATGAAAGACTTAATATAGGTTGAGTACAAAAGATAGATCCAAACCTGATTGCTTTATGTAAGAATAGTTAAAAGGAGGCACTCTAACGAAGGTACGCTTTTTAACAAGTTCCTTCTTCAAGTGTTTTTCATTTATTTTCTCCTTTTCTTCTCCTCCCTCTGTACACGCTGATCCACTGACTGCTGCCTTCATTAGCAGTTAAATTAATGTTTTCTGACCAGGACATTTTTGCTGAGAAACAGACTTGGTAGACTGTGAACTGGTCGTGCACAGTGGTCACTTGGAAAAGTGCTCTTCCTGTTTTCACTTATTTGTACAGTGGGAGAAGTTCAGAAACCATAGCTTTTGAAATATAAACTTTACAGAAGTTTTTGAGCACCTCCATTATTTGGCATGACTTTCACACAAGCTGAGCACCTTGCTGCTTGCTTACTTGCATTCTCTGCAGTTAGCGTCTCTGAAAATTGCGTGAGATTTTGATATGTCCGACTATAATCCTATAGGTCTCACGGAGCAAAACCTGAACAGTGACATTTAAAAGGTATGTTAGCTGTCCTTGCAAGAAATGTATGATGTACTAATTTCTCAGGGAAAAAACAAGGGGCTGGCATGTATGCTTTTGTAAAATACACAAAATTTGAGGAATGAGGTGTATCAGTCATCAAAATAGACCAACATAGAAGTAGAAGAAGAACAAGGTGCCACTCTGAGATTACAGAACAATCAGGTTGAGTTCATATACCATGAACTATGAAATGGGGTCACTGGTCAGTATTATCTGACAATTATTTTGATACAATGATGCTTTCTATAAGAAATCCTCCCAGCGAGACAGGGGGAAATATATATTACACTTGTTTTAAGTCATCCCATGATTCAGTTTTAAATCAACTCTTTAATCACTGCTGCTGGAATTAACTCCATTCTCCTAGTGTACAAGAGCTACAAGTCACTAGTGCTAGGGAAGAGTTTCTGATTTTTAAGTGGAATGGCAGAGCTCCCTATGTACCGATAACAAAGACACAGTTCTTCATAGCCCTTTGCAACAAAGCTCCAGTTTGTCTTGAGGCTTTTTTTCTTTCATGAGAAGCACAATACATGAGATTCTTCCTGAGAAACAAATAATCATCAGAGATTATACTCTTTAAAAAAGGAGCTGTGAAACTGCCATAAGCACAACTAGTCACTGAGGCCCAGGCAACTCAAGAAAAGGAGAGTTTTCAGGATGGAAGACTCTAGTCAGGCAGCAGAAGACCTGTTTGTGTTTAGCTATCGTGACCCAGGATATGGAAAACTGTATGTAGCAAAAGTATGCCAGGATTATAAATTACTCTGAACAGTCATTTTGAGGTATCATTTAACACCCCCTTTTTATTGGATCAGGTTTTAAAAATACATTTAGAAATATAAAGATACAGGTAAATGCCAAGGATGACATTCAGAAGCAGCCAGGTGCCAAACTACTACTGAATATGGTAGGCATTAAATATCATTGTGTTTTTTAAGACTTCTAAGAACTACCGAAACTCTGATATTTTTTTTGGATTAGGCTGTGCACCAATGCACCAGCTGAAGTCAACAACAACATGGATCTAGAACTGTACTCTCCTAGTTTAACGAGGTAGCAGTGGATGGAAAAAAGCTACTAGTAAAAAGTAGTGTTCAAGCTTCAACCATGCAATTCCTGTGGTTTTTCATTACTCAAGAATCTATCCCAGTTTGTCGTGCAAGGAGAACCCAAATACCCAACAGCAAAATACATTGCCCTCAGCTCATTCTACATCATACCCCTGAAAACAGCTTCTGACTCAGCATTTCACAGACCTCATCCAGTGTTTTTACAAGTTTCCTGCCTTTGGACAATCTTGTGTATCTTCTTTCTAGAAACCTTTTTTCTGTCTATATCCTTGACATCACTGGCTACTGTGGTTTCTAGTAGTGCTAATTTCTGTGGCCGTGTGTTGCAAGGAAATGTATTAGGTTTCGGGTTTTTTGCATGATTTTGCATATATGGCTTAGATATGGTTACTTTGTTCTAGTTTTAAGAATGATGGTTTGGAACCAACTTCTAGAGAAGAAACTCTTTGACACATTTAGGTATGGTTCTGTATGTAAAATTAAGAGCTTTTCTTCTGCCTAAATCTGGTTGATTTTTTACTTAATCTAATGGTTTTCACTAGATATAAAATATAGCTATTGATACACTTAAAATTTTCTGTTCTCCTCCCCTCACCCCCCAAACTGTTACAGCAATGAAAAAGTTGTAATTTTTTTATTATTCAGGAGTATTTTGCCAAGTGAGTAGGAAAATCTTTTAAGCACTAGCTTTTTTTTTGCTTAGATCACATCATAAGTCACCCCAATTATCAAAAGCAAAAAAGCATCTTTCTCTAAAAAGACATTTTGATTTTTATCAGTTCATATTTTGTAGTATTATCTCCCATTCTACAATGTAGTTTAAAGGTCAATGATGAAGTAATTTGAGATTTAGTAATCCTAATGTTTTTGTACTTCAATTTGACAAAACTGATTAAGAGTCTGCAGCTGTTGAAAACTATGAGAAAAAGATTTTGGTTCTTGGTCTATTTCCATGTTCAGAACAAGGTTTTGGTTGTTTGATTTTTGTTTGGTTTGGTTTTATGCTTCCCTGTTGGATTTTGAGTGGCAAAGGAATTTCAGAGCATTTTGAAAATTCAGAAAATATATTGGTGGAATTTTTTTGAAACTATTTTGTGAGCTCATGAGTTGCTGAAACAAATTAATATTCTACACTCCTGTTTCCTTTTAGATAATGATAGAGGTGTTTTTAAGGAAAAATCATACTCTTGGGAAAAAAATAACCACTAAAAACTGGAAATACTGGATATTTCAGTCACCTCCTTACATTCCCATTGATGATCACAGAAGACACATACCTAAATTTCAGGTTTTTGTATTTGTCTTAAGTTTTGTTCCCCTAGAACTAGTTCCTAACTATAAAAAATGTGCAACTATTCCATAGGAAAACATAGGCAAAGAAAAGATGGCACAGATTAGGGTGCTAAATGGGAAAGAAGAAGGACTGGTAAGGGAGATGTTTGGACCCATTTGCATTGCAGAAGGCCAAATGGATAGGAGGATTACTATTAAATTCCTGTCACCGCTGCATTATCACATTGTACCATGATGTCTCTGGCAAACGTTATGGGGTTTTATTCATGCCTAAGAAAAACCATCAATTTAGTGCACAGGCAGCTCATCTTCCATGACAGTCATCAAAGGGAAGGTAAGATAAATGGAAGCTTTTAGGTATCTATACATGCTGGTACATTAAATGCTATCAAACAGTTCACCTGTAAGTTGGAAGTAGGAAAAAATCTTGCTTTTAGACTTGTGGGTTAAAGAAATTTTATTTTATGTTATAGCGGTGAAAAAATTCCCTGAATTCTGAAGATCTAACAAAGCACAGGTCTTATTTCCAGTCAGTTTTAATTATATTAATAGATCTTTAAGAGCTGGATCTCATCAGGGTAGTATAAAGATGACTTCATTGTGGTGTATGGTGTATAAGCACATTCAGGAGGAGAAAATGAAGGTTCTAAAGAACTCTTTAACCAATTTAAGAAAAGCCTGAGAAGAATCAATTGCTGGAAAATGGAGCCAGATAAAGTCAGACTAAATGTAATATTTTTAACTACCACTATGATTAAATGTTGGAATATGCTCTTGGGACAGGCAGATTCTCCATTTCTCCAGACTTTCAGCCCAAGGTAAAAGATCTTTCAAGAAACTCTGTTTTTGCTGAGTGTAAGTTATTTCTTAAGCAATTACTAGGTGTTTGGTTTAGTAACTGGATATCTTTTAATGGCAGGGATGGTCAAGCCATGTAAAGCTCCCTTCTGGCCTCAAACACTGCGAGTCTTGGGAGAAAAAGTACATAGAGCTGTGCAAATGAAAGCTCTTATGCAGGTTACTACACAGCAGATTTACAACTGTCTTTTGATTTTGTCTAACACTAATAACAGGAGATGATGTTGCCACATATTGGTCTCAACAAATTATTTATATTGATACAGAAACTGTTTTTATATTCTGTATAATAAAAACAAACTGATTTTTTTGTTGTTTGATTTTGTTTGTTTTGTTTTGTTTGTTTTATTTCAAAGTTATTCTCTGTTTTGCATTTCACTTAGAGAATTTTCCCTTGTCATCCCTGACGCTCTGAGTTGTGCTCACATCACCCATGATGCTGCCAATATATTCTCTGCCCTACCCAGCCACCACTGGCTCCATGGCAGGACTTTCATGGGCTGCCTTCACTGTTTCCTTTAATTGCATGCTTTCCAAAGATGTCTTCACAAAACTTTTAAATGTTTCATTATGCACAGGACAAATCCCAGAGCCCCACCTCACCTTTCCCAGTGTCTCAGCTATTTCTGCATTTACCCCAGGTAAGCTTGAATAGTGATGAAATTGGCAAATTTGCCCCAGTTTCAGTAGCATGCTGTCCTGCTTCTTTTCTGTTCACTTGCCACTGCTTCTTTTTAGGCTGTTACTATTTTCTATTCTTTTTGCTGACGGGGGAATGAATTTCGTGTAACCAATAGCAGTCTTTTTTTTCTCAGCAACTAAACGTGGGGAAATAAGTCTATGAGTGAGTTTGAATTTCCTTCTCAAACATTTCTGTTTGTATTACTTGGGTTGAAATCACTAAAATAAGTGCGAAGGATTACTAGAATACCATGATTAAGAGACAGTTAGATTTGTTTTTTTCTTTACATTGTTCATATATTGCTTTAGATAAGCGCTACTTTTGTTACTGTAGAGTTTCTGGAGTGCCATGCCCTGGGATAAGAGCAAGCAGCCTTTAGGCTCTACAGATATTTTAGTAACCATCTGGTATCATTCTGCATTGTTCTGAGATGCTCATTACACAAAAACCACATTGAATTTGTTAGGACAGGTAAAGTAGAGAGCAAAATTTTAATTATTTCCACATGAGCTGGTAAAGGAGAAAGAAGAGATGACATAACTTACTAAAGCTCTGATTTTTAATTGTCTTAGTAAGAACAGCTATGCTATCCTGTTGTGCCATGAAATGAGAATGCTGTATGCTAGATGACACTCCTCACATATGCCAGCTCAGCTTTTTATCTTATTTATGCTAGTCTGCACCCAGTGTCCCCTTCTTGGCTTTATTGATGCTCCCTGAGTAAGGAATAAGAGCTGAATGCAATCCACTTCAGCATCTAGAAAGCAACTTTCAAGTGGTGTTTTAAAAGTACAGATCTTTTCTTCTTGAAAAGCATTAAGGTTGTAATTCCTGTTGCCTAACTTCCATCATTTACAAACAAGTACCCAACAGAAAATTATTGCTAGCAATCATCTATTCACAGATTGACCTGCAGACACAGCACTAAACTAAAAATTGTACTGCCCATTCAGTTTCCCTTAAGGTTGTCAATGGCTTTACATCAGCTCATTTTCTCTATTACCCATGATAACTCTCCTGCAACAGAATGCATTAGCATATTCAAAGCATCTGCTTTTATTGTTTTGTAAAATGACCTTAATGAAACCTCCAATCCTAAATAGGAATCAACAGCTGAAAGAGCATACTGAACAACTGAGGATCATTGCAACTGATACTACAAATACTTAAATTTACTGTTTAGAGCTGCTTTGTTGCTTTCAAATGCTTGGTTTCTAGCAGTACAATAGGTCTGATTCTCTTATGTTGATTGTTTTGCATTGATAAACCATAAACGAATACAATTCCCCATTTACTGATTGTGAGTGAGGAGAAAGCGAAGGTTCTCTATATTTAAAACAGGAGAATTCTTTTCATTGGTAAAGCTAAAATGAGTCTCCTTTTTGACATGATTTATAGCAGTGAAGGCAGGCCTGATAACCACCCAGGCTCAGTCTATAGCTCCTAGAATGAATAGATTATTATCTTTTTTTATTAAATTCATGCATGGCTTGCTGTTGAAGCTGTATATTAAAAGGAAAACAAATACTGTATAGCTATATCCTGCTATCAATTCAATGAACAGACTTCCTACCATGCCTGATCAATAGGGAACGTGGTGTGAAATCAATGTCCAGCTCTGGCCCATAGCAGTCAGTCCTCCTGAGAACAGTATATCCATGTTAATGTCACATTCAAATAAGAACAAATTCCTATTACTCTGGGAATCAGTGACCCTTTACTGTTGAGTTAATGGTGGAGTGGCTATGGGGGGTGAGGCCTTGACACTTTGAGTAGAGTTTAAAAGGCTGTTATTCTCTTTATCGTTAAAGTATGACAACTTCAGTTTTGCGATTTGACAGAGAGCTGAAAACAGCTGCATCACAGATCTGTTCCTCTATGAAGTCAGGCAAAAGAAATAGGCTTTCTACCCTGTTGGTAATCTTCCAGTATCTGCTTTATTGCTGACTGTAACAGGTTTTTCCTTTTTTAGATCCATACATCTAACAACACCTTTGCTAATACCATTTTTTATTAAGGGTCGGAGGGACTTGCAACACTTACATGTCAGTATCTGCTTCATTTCTGACCACAGACATCCAGCCTGAATGGAAACCAAGGCACCAGACACAAACTTTCAGCCCTCCACCTGTTTTGACAGGTTGCATCATAGACAGATACATTACATCATTCTTTAGGCTGTTCATTTCCTGCCTGGGAGAACTGGAGCAGATAGGAGTGCAGAGGAGCGACTAATAGTCGGTTGGAATATCTTCTGCACATCTTCTGATTCAAATGACACCCTAGGCAGACTTGTACAGATGTCATTCTTGGGACTGCAACAGTACAGGTCATGGGAATATTGGAAAGGCTGACACATCAGCACTGAAAACTTGGCTTTCCAGGCCTTTGGCTATAATATTGAACAGATTTCTTAGGTTCCTAAAATTAGTTAATTAGATATAAATGTGCGGCTTTTGCATTATTACCTAGCACTCTGGTGTTCAAAGCACTATTGTGTGAGTTGAGTTAATTATGGTCCTGTAGATTTTAAATGCTCTGCATTAAGATATATTTAAGCAGTAGTAATCATGAGACCGTGTTCAGTGACTTGGAAATATGAAAACTTCATGGAGGAAGAGAGAGACAATGTTAAACTACTGCCTTAAGGGTGTTGAAAATAACTAACAATCAGCTTTCAAGCAAAAGCTTGAAACTCTGGTGGTATTATTCAATATTTCACATAACACAGGAGACAGCAGTGAAGTTTTAATTACCATAATTTTAAAATATAGCCAATATTCAATATATTGTGCTTTCTTTTTTAGCAGTGCACGCTTAAAAAACTTTCTCAGCAACCACTCCATTTGTTTCTTTCCCTCTGTTTCTTGACATGTAAATATGAAAGCTTAGGAAGATTGTGACCAAAGCTGGATGCAGTATTAGGTTGCTTTAGTGCATCTGTGCTTACCTCTGGATGCAGAAGCAGTAGAGATAAAAAGGTGGATGAGAATGGTTCAGGCGAAAGAGAGTAGAGAAGCAGAAACACTGAATAAAAAGCAGGCTTTCAATGGGGAAACCCCCAAACTCATTGAGAGGACAACAGTGAAATGGCCAGAGGAAAATACTATACAGGTTTTCAATACACATACCTATGACCTTGGGTTTGAAAAGGCACACTATGTGATGTCCAGTGCCGTTGACATCCCCCATCCATACCACGTGTTGTAGTCTCCTACTAATGAGCCCAGTTTTAGGATGCAGCAGGTAAAGCCATTCAAAGCCTCATGCTTGATTAGTCAGTTTCCTTTGACACTGCCTATCATGAGGTACTGCTGACCTGATAGTGCAGCTGTGCAAAATAATAGGCAGCTGCTCCTCCTCTTCTGCAAGGCCTATGACATGGGAAATCCCACAGGACTTGGCACTCTTATTTGATGTCAGCGTCCAACAATTAAAGGACACTGAGGGCAAGGGACATGGTATAGTGTGGAGTCTCTTGAGTCATCAGGTCTGGTCCTTTGCTGTTGCAGATCTCCACCTTGTATTACTCCTTTCCCAGGCTGATTGAGGAGCAGCTTAAAACTACATGTTTTCCTACTCCTACTCCAAACAGAAAGCTCTTCCAGAATCATAGAATCATAGAATAGTTAGGGTTGGAAAGGACCTTAAGATCATCTAGTACCAAATCTTCAAGTCCAGCCTGAGGACATTTCTCTGCTCATTAGTCCTAGTGACAACATTTTCCTTCAGTTTAATTACCTCATCTTCCTCCTCTGACATTTACCTCACTAATACATTTATAGAGAACAAATTATCTCTCCTCCAAGGCTTTCTTTGGCTGAGCTGACCAGCGCATACTTTTTTAGTTTGACCTCCTAATTTAGACTCTCCATTCCCTGGTATACCCATTTAAGTTACTTTTTTTTTTTTTTCTTTTTTTTTTTTTTTTTTTAACTAAGATAAAGGGGAGCTGTATCTAGGTTTTACCAGTCCTTCACATGGTAGTACTGCATCTTCCAGGAATTCTGTCCTTTATTCAGGGCTTCATATGCCCGACCAGATTTGTGGCTGATATAGTAATCGTAAATCTCAGATGCTGCATTTTTAACATTTACTTTGTTTCTTTCTTTTATTTGCTAGGAATAACAAGAATAGTTTGTTTTCCTTTGTAGTACTAGCTCTGACTCAGACTGACTTTGGCAGTTACCACTTCCTCTATAGTGGGATCAAATCAGCACCACAGACAAGTGTTCTTATACCTTTTGAGTTGATTTTTGAGTACATAAAGAACAGGTCTGAGCTACAGTTCATCTCACTGGAGGCTGTGCCTCCAGCTGTGCAGGTTGAAGATGCTACTTAGGGTGAGCACTGAAGCCTGCTGTCTTCTGCAGTTTGCCATCTCTTTCTCTTCTTCCAGATTTGTTCTGCTAGGGATATTAGAAGGTATATCCTTGCCTAGACATTTTTGTATTCACTCATGGACCTGTCTGTAGCCCATAAATTCTTCTAAGCCCTCTCTGACCCTGCTGATACCTCTGTGTCCACAACCTCCTGTGTAGCAGGTTTGATGAGCTCACTGCCTGGTACAAAGATGAACTCAGGTTCTTTCAGCTCTTTCATACTGATACCCTGTTAGTTTCACTGAATGTCCCCTAGACCTCATACTGCAGGTATGGGTGGATGGGCTCTGCATTCAGGTTATCCACCACCACATGACTTTGAAATCCTTGATTACATCCCTTTTAGCCTTCCCCTCCCCAAATGTAGCATCCCAGCCTTTTTTATGTCTTCCTTGACCATTTATCTGACTGTTATTACCTTTTCCCTAACTCTATAACACCCTTCTGGAGATGCAACTACACCAGTTGCAGTACCTGGTACTCAGTATGAAGGCTCAACATAGGTTTCTATAGTGCCAAAATGGCTCTTTGTCTTATTCTCAGTTAATTGCTTCATGATGCCCAAAATTCAGTTGGCATTTTTGGCTGCTGCTGCACACTGAGCTGATGATTTTGAAGATTAATTTTAAACTGATTCATCCACTTAAACTGGATCAATCAAGCCTGAATACATCCATACCTTTTTTTCTCTTTGCTTTGATTGACTGTTCCAGGTAGCTTTTGCACATTTTATTTGTTCCCTAAGCCTGCAAATTCTTCAGCTTACTTTTATAATTACTTTCAGTTACTTTTTCTTTTTTTTTCCTCAGTGTTAACCCTTTGGAAAATAAGAACTTGGCAGCCTTATTTAGTTTAGCTGTCCATTAATTTAAATTGAACTATATCTTACAGTTATTCATGTGTCATTATGCAGCTTTGTTATTTCCAGAGAAAGTACTGCGCCTGCCTAGCTGATGGCTGTCTGGCATTTAGTGTATTTTGTTTCTTCTATACTTTGGCACCAAAGTACTTCTTGTGAAAAGCTAAGAATTGCTGGAAACAACCTCAGAGAAAGAAAATATATAGCAAGTGAACAACTACAAGTTTATATCAGAGTACAAGTACCAGAGCCCCAGCATAAAATGACCATACTACAAACAAAGGGTTTACCACAACAAAGTCTAAATTTTGGAATACCCAAGGTCATTCAGGAAGCACCTGGAAGCACCCCTCCTATTTGGCATTGTTGACTTCATCCTACAGAGTACATTTTGGGGCATGAAAGGGAGTACAAGGGAGTACTCGGGAATACTCGCAAATACCCACTCTCTTTCCTCCCATCAGCATCAGAACTTACCCAAGTCTTTCCCTTACCCAGGTCTCACACCCGCTTGTGCTACTCCTCCCATCCACACGTTTTTCACCAGGAGCATGAATGACTGTCAGCATTATTGTTTTCCTCCTGCCTCTAATTCCCAGACCTAAGGTGTGTTTGGGAGATCTGTTTCTCTGCTTATATAGCTAATAAGGTTGACACAAAAATAAGTAATGAAAAGGCCAGGATGGTGTGAGCCATGCCACAGAAAAGTTTCCCTGTAGTTAAAGTTAGTCCTTATACCTGCAGGTAAGGGCTGGACCCAAGCAGAATACTTGCCACTTTTCTAGCAATGGCGCAGCAAATTCTATATGATGTGGTTTGTCCTATCCTCCTGCTTGTGAACACACCAGTTGAATCTAAACACACATGAAGAAAGACTTGAAGGACTGGCCCTCAGGACTCAGATCAATCTTTGGTTACATAAAGCAGCTTTTATGCTCTGGGTTGGAATAACAAGTCTGTGAGATCAAAATTAAGCTCCTTGTGTGCATGCAAATTATGCATTTTAGCAACAAGCTTTGCTAACAATGTAGAGGCAGAATAAAATGATGGAGGGAGCAGAGATCCCATTCTTCTGTCTCTTCAGAGTTTCTTTAGAAAATGATTGTACAAGCCCTAGTCTTTGACCTCTATACTGAAGTGGCAATCTTTAACTACAATTAATTGGCCCACATGAAGAAGGGTAAATCAGTTCCTTAGTATAACACATTATCATCTTCCTGATATTTCACTATTAGAAGCTCATTTTTCCTAGATAGGAAGATCACTAATTGTTCTTCTCGTATTAAAAAAAACCTCAAAACACAACACCCCACAAACCACCTACGCTATAAAATAATCTTATGATAATAATTTAAAACTGAGAGTTTAAACCCACAGGTGCAGCAAAATCAACACACAAATTCTGAAAATTATTTCCAGATTTCAGTCTTTCCTGGAGCCAGTCTAATGTTGTCATATCTATGCCAGAGATACAGGTTCTTAAGCAAGTCTTTGTTGCCTAGCACAAAAAGGTTTAACCTGCAAGCAAAAGACTCATTATTATAATGATCAATAGTACCCTTCCTCTTCCTTCCTTTTTAAACATAAATCTTATGTCCAGGAGTATAAAAATGAACCACAAAAACTTGTTCTGTGGTGATATACATATCATGTAATATCTTAGGACAGTAATATTATTTGCTATTACTAGATTTGGGTTCCAGTTGTTAATTTTTTTTTAATGAAAAAATTAAATTTCTTTCTTTCCTTTCTTCCTTTCTTTCTTTTCTTCTTTTTCTTTCTTCCTTTCTCATCTTGGGCACCAATAGCCAAACCTGTTGTTAGGAACAGTAAAGGAGAGAGACAGTTGGAAGGGCAGCTTGGTATAGACTGCACAACTGGAGCTGCATTAATTCCCATTAATCCTTTGCCAGTAAATCTGAAGTATGGGAACAACAGGATCTGGATAGTGAGAACATAGGTGGAGCAGTTCAGGGTAAAAATAAATAATCTTGCGATGTAGAGGATGAAGAAAGGAGATCTCAGGAAAAAGAACTAGAGAGTGGGAACAAGACTGGCTGGAAGGTCTGACATGCAAACTGATATGGGAATGAGAGATATTCTGAAGGAACAGGAGGAAAAGGGGGAACTGGGAGAAAGGCTTTACAGAGATTCTCAGGAAATCATTCCAGGGTAATTCAAGTTCATTTCTGACTACTTTTCTGTACCGGATGAAATGGGACATGTACTTAAGAGCTTTGCTGAATTTAGGATCATGTAATCTGTGGCCAAATAAAACAAATCAGGGCCTAGGAAGAATAATAGTGGAAATGACAGAAATGTAAAACCGGAAGGAATCTCAAGACATTGCCAGCTTCCTGCCTGAGGCAGCACTAAAAACCTCTGGACTCCCTCAGGTGGTTGTTGGCATCTCGTCAGGAAGACTGGGTAGGCAGCTGAAGGGAAAGTTTAAAACCCAATGATTTAAACAGGGTAAAGCCAATGAAGGGAGAGCTGTAGGGGGCAGAAGATTCTTATATTCTTTAAGATATACCATAGAAAGTAAGGGAAAGAAAAATGTGTGCAAGGGGAAAGAATGTTTTAAAAATATGGAAAAACAAGCATCTGTATTGAATCAAAAACTTGAAGAAACTACACATAAGGAATTATTTCTTGGTTGCTGCAAGAAGCTCTTGAGGAGAAACTACAGTTTAGAGCAGCCATCATCTTTGTCCTGAGGGGAAGATGGTAGGAGTGGTAGAATGCAAAGTATTTTCCATATTCTTTTGCAGCAATGTGGGGTGCTCTTATTTGACACTTTTTTTTTCTATCTTAATTTTTAGGGTGGGTGGTTTTGTTTGTTTGTGGTTTTGTTTTCTGTTTTTTTGGGTTTTTTGCAATTTTTAAAGCAAAACAAGTCATTAATACTGAGCTCTAGCAGGCCAAGGACCTTCTGCTCATAATGTTTCCTGGATTTCTTGCCATATATCTCAAACAAAAGGCCTTGCTTAATATAGACAAGTGGAGTTACTTTCATTTTCTTGAAGTGATGCTAGTTTATACCAAGGGAGACTATGGTAAGCTTGATGTCTGGATACTGCAAGCCAACACTAAATCTAAACACCAGTTTGTGAATAGCAGATTGTGGATTTTGTGCTTTCCAAGAGTGTGCTATTGTTTCGGTAGAAGGAAACTTGCAAAATATTTCCCTTGTACAGTAAATTAGTTTAAGGAATTTAATAGTTTTGCTGGAAAATTTTATTTCTGACATTTCTTTTAGTAGACAATAAGCAGTTCCTTGAGAAGAATTCATGAAGCAGGTTTCCTGCAGCTTTATGATGATACTCTGCAATTTTCAAAATAATCACCTAAAGAAACACCTTTTGTTGTAGGAAAATACCTAACCCCATTTTCCCTTGAGGATTCTCTTCAGTTTAGGAAGAGTTTAATTCATATTTCTGTCATTTTTTTCAGTGGAAGCTAAAAGGTATCTTTCTTTACCTAGCTACCTTTGGTCACATGCTGTCAATAGTCTCAAGTGAACTCTCCCCTGGCATACTGCATTCAGCACTGGAATCCTCAGTACATGAGAGATATGGACCTGATGGAGAGGGTCCAGAGGAGGGCCACAGAAATGAACAGCAGGACAGAGCATCTCTCCTGTGAGGAAAGGCTGAGAGAGTTGAGGTTGTTCAACCTGCAGAAGAGAAGACTCATGGGAGTCATTATAGCAGCTTTTCAGTTCTTTAAACGGGCCTATATGAAATGCCCCTTTTAAGGGGGGAGAGACTTTTTTGCAGAGCCTGTTGCAGTAGGATAAGGGGTGATGGTTTTAAAGTAAAAGAGGGGAGATCCAGGCTGGACATGAGGAAGAATTTTTTTAATACGAGGGTGGTAAAATACTGCCACAAGTTGCCCAGAAAGTTGGTAGATGCACCATCCCTGGATGCATTCAAGGCCAGGTTGGATATGGCTCTGAGCAACCTGAACTACTTGAAGATGTACCTGCTCATTACAGGGGACCCAGGAGACCGACTGATCAAGAGGACTGGGTAGATGAAGCACTCTATAGATAGATAGGAACAGCCTCACACTCGCAGGCCCTTGTTCCCATGGGGGACTTCAACCACCCTGATATCTGTTGGAGGGATGGTACAGCCCAGTACAAGCAATGCAGGAAGTTCCTCGATTGTGTAGAAGACAACTTTCTCCTGCAAGTAATAGAGGAGCCAACGGGGAGAGGTGCCATTCTTGACCTAATGCTCACCAACAGGGAAGGGCTGGTTGGAAATGTGAAGCTCCAGGGCAGCCTTGGTTGCAACGATCATGAGATGATTGAATTTGAGATCCTCAGGACAGGGAGAAGAGCGTGCAAAAAGCTCACTGCCCTGGAAGATAGGCTGAGAAAGCTGGGGCTGTTCAGCCTGGAGAAGACAAGGCTGTGTGGAGACCTCATAGCAGCCTTCCAGTATCTGAAGGGGGCATATAGGGATGCTGGGGAGGGACTCTTCATGAGGAACTGTAGTGATAGGACAAGGGGCAATGGGTTCAAACTTAAACAGGGGAAGTATGGATTGGATATGAGGAAGAAATTCTTTACTGTGCGGGTGGTGAGGCACTGGAATGGGTTGCCCAGGGAAGTTGTGAATGCTCCACTTCTGGTGGTGCTCAAGGCCAGGTTGGACAGAGCCTTGGGTGACATGGTTTAGTGTGAGGTGTTCCTGCCACTGGCAGGTTTGTTGGAACTAGATGATCTTAAGGTCCTTTCCAACCCTAGCAATTCTATGTTTCTATTCTATGTCCCTTCCAGCCCAAACTATTCTATGATTCTATCATACCTGTAGAAGCCTGTCTTTTAGTTACCTATCCTTTAGGCAAATTTGCTTGAAGATGTCTGGTAGATTCAATGTAGGGAAAAGCCAGACAAATTCATGCATGTGCATGCAGATCACATAATTAAGTAAGCCTCTGTTCTTATAGAAATCAGATTAAAACAATTCTCTGATTTCATTGTTACTTTACTGCATCTCTGTTTCAAAAAAATTTTCTACAAGCTTCGTTGTACTTTACCATCACACACTTTATTAGCGATGAAAAAAGGCTGTCCTTATTCAGAACACTCCTACAAAAGTTTCCTGTAATATAAATAAGTTTTTCTGATTGTGGATCAGTAGCTGAATAGACCATAGAAAGGTTGTGAAGCCCAGTCTGCAGCCTAGGGCAGTGCAGACTGGTATCTGACTTGTGCCAAGTGCAACTAAGCAAATGGTGAGAAGAGGTCCAGGAACAGAGTGAGCCTATGTGCACGTGTGTTCCGCAATATAAACAAAAGGCTACTGTAGAATAATTTATTAAATAGCTCTTTAACAAGGTACAGCCATGAAGAGGGCAGTCTCTTCTGCTGGGAAACGGAGTGTGTAGTGAGTGGTGCTACTGTGAGGTGTATGTGAAGAAAAGGTGGGGGAGAAGAAATACTGCTCCATGTGCCTTCATACAGCCCAGTAAATCTCAAACTGCAATGGATGCACAATGCACACACAAATAATACTCTCTTAAGACCATTTAACATAAGGGCCACTGTGCACAGGCAGCAGAGTACGTGGACTCACAAAGCATTGGTTTTTTTAAATGTGCACTCCCCTACTGCATCATGAGTCAGTGGAAGAAAGGTCTTTATCAGCCACCGACACTGCTCAGTGAAAGCCAGGTTCTGCCTATGGCCTGTGGTTTCTAAGATTGCCCCAAATACTTCTCCAGATACTGTTTTCCCTTTCTATAAAGCCCAAGGCCAAGTAAATACACAAAATCCCACAGATATTTACAGGGGAAATTCATTTTAGTGTGCCCTGAAATCATGTGAAGGATGTAACACTAGTCAGTGGAACTAGAAACTTGTGGAAAGGTTTCTGTTCACTTCTTTCCTTGATGTGAAGATACATTACTGCCAGGCATTTGTGGTTTTTAAATCAAACCATTCATGTTACTTTAATGCAGTTTGATGTGTGTTAATAATGTATACATGCCTAATTCAATGGTAACCATACCATGTCTAAACTTTGAGAACATTAAATATGTGCATGTTATTAATTTCTGGTGAACAGGAACAAAGGACTACCTATTTTTCTGATATTTTACTTATCCCTGATATTCCATTTCTCCTGGTTCATATTATAAGCTGAGTTTTAGCAACTTCAGTACTTCTTTAATCCATTTAACACTGAACTTATTTTCCCCTGTTGTAAGGTGCTCTGATATTTTGGGGGTTTTGTTCTAAACAAAACCAAGACACTTTTGTAAAGCCACAGATTTACTGTTGGCAGAATGCCATGGCTATTTAGCCTGTAACTACAATGCAAATAAAACACAAGTCTTCCAAGAGTTTACAATGTACCCTTTGTTTCTTACTAGGTTTGTTTTCTGCTTCTTAATTCCTCAAACAATGCACATTTATGCTAACTGCTCCCATGTTTGAACACCGTATTTGGGGTGCAAAGGTTAATTGAAGCCAAAATGCTGATTTAAAAGCTTTGACCAGACCATCAGCTGCTCTGAATCAGCAGAGCTGAAATGGGTTTGGCTTATGGCTGCTGAAGATCTGGTTTATTTGATCCAGAAATGGAAGGGAAAAAAGAGATAGTGGAAAGGAAAAAAGAAATAGTTGAAAGAAAAATGTTTTCTTTAGAGACTGATCATCAGATTTTGGTGTAAAAAGCATCATTGGGATGTGGTGAGTTTCTAGGAGAGCCTCTAAACAACTGCTGTTCTGTGAGGGACAGGATCCTGAGTACTGGGCAGATGATACTGCATAGGGATTAACTTCATCTGTACCTGGCTATCTAAATCTTAGACATCCAGGCTGGGACTGCTGACCAGACAAAAGCATACAGTGCTGTCATGGGTGACTGTGGCATCCGGCCTTGCAGTGGCTACCCCACAAGGGCACTGTGTGATGTGGGTAGGCTGTTCTAGGTAGTGCTGATACTCAGAAAGTCTTAGCAGCACACTATAGCCATGGCGCCTGAATCCCATTCTATGCTGAGCTTGTTGTCCAAGACTAACCATGGCCAGTGGACAGAGACCAACAAGCACATCCAGAAAGAAAACACTGACAAAACCTCCCCCACCAGCACACACAGAAGACGGGGGAGAAATAATGCAGCAGATTTTAAGCTTGCAAAAGCAAGAACCTACAGAAGCAAGAGACTTCTTGCTTCTGAGGTACCTTTGCAGAACTGCTTCACTGCTCTACAGACTGAAGAGGACTTGTGCAAAGCATTTGACACTGTCCCACGTGACATCCTTGTCTCTAAACTGGAGAGACATAGATTTGATGGATGGGCCACTTGGTGGATAAAGAATTGGCTGGTTGGTTGCACTCAAAAGGTTGTTATCAGTGGCTCTATGTCCAGGTGGAGACCAGTGACAAGTGGTATTCCTTAGGATTCCTTAGTTCCCAGGTATTCTCCTGGGATTCCAGTCAGTGCTGGGACGGGTGCTGTTTAGCATCTCCATCAATGACATAGACAGTGGGATTGAGTGCAGCCTCAGCAAATTTGCTGATGACACCAAGCTGTGTGGTACAGTCAACACACTGGAGGGAAGGGATGTCATCCAGAGGAACCTTGATGGGCTTGAGAGGTGGGCCTGTGCAAATGCTGTGAAGTTCAGCTAGGCCAACTGCAAGGTCTTGCATCTGTGTTAGGACAATTCCAAGCACAGCTACAGGCTGGACAGAGAATGGGTTGTGTTGGCTGATGAGAAGCTCAGTGTGACCCAGCAGTGTGCTCTTGCAGCCCAGAAAGCCAACTGTATTCTGGTCTGCATCAAAAGCAGTGTGACCAACAGGTTGATGGAGGTGATTCTCCTCCTCTACTTCACTCTTGTGAGACTCCACCTGCAGTAATGCATTCAGCTCTGGGGGCCTCAGTAGAAGGACATGGACCTTTTGGAGCAAGTCCAGAGATGTGCCACAAAGATGATCAGGGGGGTGGAGTACCTCTCCTACAAAGACAGGCTAAGGGAGTTGGGCTTGTTCAGCCTGGAGAAGAGAAGGCTCTTTGGAAACTTTATAGCAGCTTCCCAATACCTAAGGGGAGCTACAAGAAGTCTGGAGAAGGGCTTTTTTCAAGGTCATGTAGGGATAGAACAAGGGAGAATGGCTTTAAAGTAAAAGCAAATAGGTTTACATTAGATATTCGGAAGGAATTTTTTACTGTGAGGGTGCTGAGACACTGGCACTGGCTCCCCACAGTTTCCCCAGAGAAGTTGTGGCTGTGCTATCTCTGGAAGTGTTCAAGGCCAGTTTAGATGGGGCTTGGAGCAAGCTGGTCTAGTGGAAGGTGTCCCTGACCATGACAGGGGGATTGGAACTAGATGATCTTTACAGTCACTTCCAACCCAAACCATCCTATAATTCTGTGATATCCAGAAGGATAAGTGAATGAGATAAATGGATTGAGTTACTTCCTGCATACACAGAAGCGTGGATGATCTGCAATGGATGATTAGCAATGCTTCACTTTTAGATAGTTCAAGTTAGGTGAGATGTGTGCTGCATTTAAAATGGTCCTAGTCCATCAAGACATTTGTTGCCACTTCTCAGTCATGAAGTCAGGGAGGTCTGATTTTATTCTCACTGGTTATTTGTGAGACTAAGTGGGAAATGAAACAAACCTGGTACATATTGCAGGAAGTATTTAGCCCTTTGTTACATCAGACTCAAATGCTACAGTTTTGTTATATTAAACCCAAATTCTTGAGGTGTGAAGGACCAGTAAAGAAGGTTTGTTAATTAAGATCTATGGATCCAAACTCACCATCAGGTGTGTTTGTGAACCCACTCAAAACAAAGAGCTTGGCCATGCTTGGACCTTAGTGTTTTTTTCAGCTTACATCAGGCCACAGACAGCAAGGTGGCTTGTGGGCATCTGCATATTTCTTCTGACTCTTATGCTTCCTCTTTGTTTACTTGTGCGGTTGTGTGTGAAGCAGCTTGGATGCAACAGTGCAAATTACTGAGTTTAGTGCCAAAGGTGTAGCTTCTTTGACATACAATCCTTCTTCGTCATAGGTGCTTCTAGCAAATGTAAATTAAAAAGCCTGCCCCTTCAAGCAGAATGTGCTGTGCATAAAATGCATTTGCCAAATACTTTCAGCACTGCAATAATCCATTTCATGATTTAAAAGCCTTGTAAACATGTCAAAATGGTTGGTTGGTTCTACCATCTTTGTGCCATCTATTGCACTGAATAAATAAAAGGAAATACAATTTATTCAGTGCTTTGGAAGCACAACATTTCTCTCACTGATGTGTGACAACTATTATCATATTTATTGTCAGCATTACACTCCTAAGCATGCAGGTGATGCATCGTGAGTATTTCAAACTTATAAAGCCATCAATATCTTCCCACTGGACCTCATTTGCTCAGTTGTATCTGCACAGTTAGCTGGGATATCAGGAGGTAACTGATGAGACATTCAAACCAAACAAAATATAGATAAACTAGTAAATACCCTGCTGCCTGCTAGAATCTTAACTGAAAAACAAGCAACAAATAAAAAGTTTGTTGGGGCTTTTCAGGAGCTAGCTGAAGCCAAAGTTTGCAATTCCTCATTTTTCTCTGCTGCATGGGAATTCAGCAGCCTCCAGAAAGATGACAAGATAAGGCCACAGACAGCATCGTCTGACTCTAGGCTGCAAAAATATCTTGCAGCAGCTAATATAAACCATTTACCACCTACTCATTCTGACATACATGTATTTTCAAAAACACCACTGAAATGAAAATGAAACTAGAAAAGGCCTCTCTCACAGTGTATGGTCTATTGGAGGAAGCAGCTCTGCAAAGTCCCAGGGGCTTACTAAGTCACCATGCTTTGAGACACTAAGGAAGAAGCTCTGCTTTTGCAGCCTGTCAGCTTTATGCTGAATGTTTGTATCGGATCTTTGATCTCTTATTTATACATTTTTCTCCAGGACAGGAAAGCAAACAGAAAGAGACATTCTATTTATTTAAATCTTTGTGTATCACAGAGGTCAAGAACAACAGCATTTCAAACAAAGTGGGGGGATTTATCTTTGTCTCTTAGTTTGCAGGAGAGCTGCATATGTTAGATCAAGCCTCCAAGGTGCGGCTCAGGTATAGTATACTAATATATGACTGAACATGTTCTGTAACTGACACTGACATAATTTCTCTGGGTGAGCTCATGTGTATGTGACACTGGGACATGTTTTGGGTTGTCTCCAGTCTCCTAATTGCTTCAGTTGTCTTCAAGCAGGCTCCACATGTTTTCTGGACTGGCAAGGAGACAAACTAATGAACCATATGTGCGGTGTTTAAAACTAGAGCTTAAACATTCACTTTAGCTCCATCATTCCTGCAGTCACTGCAGCAAATTTTCAATTGGGATTAAGATCAAATGAAGTAAAGCACCAAAAATTCCTCAGGAATTTCATTGTTCTCTGAAAATAATTTCATTACACTGTGAGAATGAAATAGCCAAGTTGTAAAAACCCCCAAATTCTCATAAGCCTAAATGGAACTGTGCTTCTGATGTGTTTTGCAAGTAGTTTAACTTTGCTAATTCTAACCATTCAGGGATACGCTGTCCTGAAAGATTATCATATAAAAAACCCCATCATAGTAAGCAAACAGCAGCTTCTGTGGAAAATAACAATCATAATACTGTTCCTCTTTCAAAGTCCAAAGGAGGCTTCTGGAGCACTTTTAAAATAGGTAAATGTAAAAGTATGCACGGTTTTATTTTAAGATACTTGATCTTGGGAAGTGTTTCCTTGGATTTTTTTAGTTGCTATTGGAAATGTCTATATTGGTGTGCATTAACTTTTTTTCTAGAGTATCATATCTTCCCCCAGATTTTGACTTGAAGCCTTGCTTTAAGGAAAAATTAACAATGCTGATTTAGTTTTTCTTACAAAGGCCCTTCGCATTTTCTTGCAAATTGGATGCTTTAGTAAGATTCTTCTTTATTTGAAAAATCTATTTAATAAAAAATAAAAAAAAATGTTTGGATCCAATTTTTTAAGCCTGCCCAGCTTGTAGTGGAAATAGCTCACAGAGATGAGACAATATTAAATCCAAACAGCTATGATCACATGATGATAATTGAAGTGTCACATATACAAATACATAATAATTAGCAATTAATACAGTGAAAAATTGGCAATTAAACCAAAATGGACTAGAATGGCTGAAGACCATAAAAAGACCTCATCACATCATGAGATAATGTCTTTGTTTTTCGACAATAAAATAAACCGTGAAGAGCATATTTCTATCATTTGTGTGAAATCAAGTAGGTTAATCATTTATGATTTTTATGCTTCAAAGCTTATGTGTGCTACATGCTGTAGAGTGATCTAAACCATTACTCTAAAGCCCAATGTACCGTGCATGCTCCCTGCTGCTGCAGAGTCAGCCTCATCAAATTAGGCTTTGCCTAAAAGATATTTTAAATATATTATGGGATGAAAGGTGCTGCTTGATTATGCAAAACTGCCATAAGAATGCTATTTAGGAAAGATACCCAGCTCTCGTCATTTATTTCCTCTGAGAGCTCAGATAAACAAACCTGGGAATACATATACAGAGATGTGATGCAAACCATGTCTTCCAGACAAGAAGTCACCAAGGTTCTAGGAAGATGAAACATGATGCTGCACTAAACATTTCCCCTCAAATTGCTCATCTGAAGCAAGCAGTAGCTATTATATACACCCTTGTCTCTAACTGGGTAACAAGACTCGGAAAAATTTTGCAAAGGTGGAGGAAGAGAACATAAACTGTACTAATGCACCGAACTTAAAAATTCATTCAGATTAAGTGGAAATATTGCAAAAACATACAACACTGTCCTGTATTTAGCTGGAGAATTTAGAAGAGTTTCCTTCACTGAGCTGACCGTCAGGAATTGCCTGTGAGTGTTGGTTCATGGCTCAGATCAAGCCAAATGGCATCCTCATGTGGAGTGGCTCATGATCCACTGAACAGGAATGCCTTCTCCGATGACATCTGTCTAACTGTGATCTGAATTATTCCTGACCAATGTCTGCCTAACACTTTTGGATCTTCTGTAGTGGAAATTTCTTAGTGTTTGGGAGAATTTCATGGTCTCTCTTACCCTCTGAAAGAAAGACTTCCCATTGACTCAATTAAGATTTGAACAAAACATTAGGTAAAGTATAATTCTACATCAACTCCATGCTCATTGCAGTTACCAGGCAGCTACAGTTATTTCCATCTGGAGCAACGTATATACCAAATGCAACTGTAGAAGTGACATACCCATGCCATAAATAATAAAAGATCTTAAAAATATAATTTTCTATCAGGAGTTTGCATGCTTCTGAAAGCTCATAAATAACTGGTGTTTATTCTCCACACGGCACTTTGGCAGTAGCTGATAATAGCTGAGTAAATGGTAGATGGGATGAATTCCTCCACTGATTTCAAATAAACCTTATGAGTTGGAGCAATAAAGAATGTTAAACAGTGTGCACGAAATAACATGCTGTTAGATACCATATATGCTGCTTCAGTAAGCACTAAAGCATTTTAATCTTGGTTCCAACATAGTAAACAGCAAGACAATAAGCTAAGGAAGAATACTGTTTTTTAGAATTCTTTCAAATGCTTGTGAATACTGTTGTCTTGTGCTTGAGACTGCTGGCAGATGCTTCTGTCACTTTATTTCTGTGTCACTGAAATAAAACTGGCCTGAAGTTCAGATGAACGTATTAATTTTTGCTGAGCTATATTAGTGTAGCTTTAATCCTGGGTGAGTGAACATGGTTGCAAGGGTAGCTCACAGCGCACTCAGATCCTGTCAGGAAAAAATTATAAAGAAGACCATGTTGTCAGCTAGTAGAAATTTTTATTCTTCCTTTATGCTACCTGTTTTAAAGGAGCCCCCCTGCTGCCCCAGGTGCGCTTGCGCAAACAGCTTATAGAGAAATGCACTCCCAAGCAGCAACCAACCACAGCAATTAGCCCGGAAAAAACCCTGCCCACCTAAAATGCCCATCCCTGTTAGTCAGCCCACAGAAGAACTAACTGAGAAATCATGCTGGCAGTTGTGGCAGGCCAAAATGACCCATCTATAGAGATTATAATGTTAACATGGCAGCATGTGCCCTCACTCCTTGTACATCCTCTCACAAAAACTACTATCAGGAAAACCCAGGGCCTTGACTTCATTAGTGACAAGTTTCCATCACTTGAGGAAGGCTAGGCCAGGTGTTGGCTGTTGGGTTGACAGAGCAACATGCTGAAGAGAAGGAGCAGAAAAGGAGTTTCCTGGTTCCTCAGTTTGTTCTGAGGTTTTTTCTTATAGAAAGGGTCTCCTTATAGATTTCTCCCTTTGCCACTCTACCTCTACTGCACATGCTTAATTCATCCCCAAACTCCTGTGTTCCTCTTCTGTAACACCAAAATAAGTATGACATGAGCAAGCCTGTTCCTCTTCTCAGATGAAGCTGAAGGCCTCTGGGTATCATGCTGTTGACTTGCTCTGTGGATTATATCTGTCTGCTTGGCACTGTACTAGAGGAATGATGAAGGGAGTAAGACCTCCTATTCTTCAGCTTTGGCTTCAGCACAAGGACAGCAGGTAGCATTGCCATAGGGTAGAAACAGGTGTTACTGGGCATCCTGAAAAGGAAGGTGAGCTTTGAGGTGAGATACAGGGTGGGCAGAGAAGAGATTCAGAGCAGCCCTGCAGAGAAGGACTTGGGGGTGTTGGTTGATGAGAAAATGAACATGAGCCTGCTGCAGTGTGCACTCACAGCCCAGAAAGCCAACCGTATCCTGGGCTGCGTCAAAAGGAGCGTGACCAGCAGGTCGAAGGAGGTGATCCTGCCCCTCTACTCTGCTCTCGTGAGACCTCACTTGGAGTATTGTGTGCAGTTCTGGTGTCCTCAACATAAAAAGGACATGGAACTGTTGGAACAAGTCCAGAGGAGGGCCACGAGGATGATCAGGGGACTGGAGCACCTCCTGTATAAAGACAGGCTGAGAAACTTGGGGCTGTTCAGCCTGGAGAAGAGAAGGCTGCATGGAGACCTCCTAGCAGCCTTCCAGTATCTGAAGGGGGCCTATAGGGGTGCTGGGGAGGGACTCTTCATTAGGGGCTGTAGTGATAGGACAAGGGGTAACGGGTTCAAACTTAAACAGGGGAAGTTTTGATTGGATATGGGGAGGAAGTTCTTTACTGTGAGGGTGGTGAGGCACTGGAGTGTGTTGCCCAGGGAAGTTGTGAATGCTTCATCGCTGGTGGTGTTCAAGGCCAGGCTGGACATAGCCTTGGGTGGCATGGTTTAGTGTGAGGTGTCTCTGCCCCTGGCAGGGGGTTCGGAACTAGATTATCTTAAGGTCCTTTCCAACCCTAACTATTCTATGATTCTATGATACTATGCTGGCACGAAGAAGCCTGGATCCTCTCTCTGACAAAATCCAGCATAGCAGTAAATATCAGAGTTTCCTGCTTGTAACCACAAAAGTACAGGCCAGGGCCTTCTTGCTTGTGCTCTTTTAGACCAGGAATCCTATATTGTGCCTGATGGACTCCCTACAACAGGAAGACTTTTTTAGAGCCTGTGGCCAAGTATGGTCTTTGGAGAAGTCTTAATGCTTCATGTGCCAGTTCCCAGGTAAGTGCCCTAATCCCATGGACAAAGACACCAATGCTCCTGAAAGCCAGCAGGACTTTAGATATGCTCTCTGCCTTGCATTTCCTATTGTCTACCAGGCAGCTCCAGCTCAGCACCTATCTATTTCTTGTCCAAATTTCCCCCACATGCTGTGAATCACACTGAGGAGGATTCCAGCTCTCCTTGTTGGCTTTATGATGTGCTTCATGTACTGATCTCCAAATCACCCTGTTGCGGGCAGGTGCCTCACTTTAGATACTGTACTATGAAAGCTGAGGATTCTTCAGATACTTTTCTGATTCTCTTCCAACTCCAGCCTATATTTCTGAAACTCTGAAGCACCCTAAGAACCAAAAAGCTGGATGGAAGTCCCTCGAGTTGGTGAAAAAGCAGCTGGGAACACTGCCTGCTGCAGCTAGTAAGATGTTCCTCAGGTCCCCATGTATCAACACATGCTCAGCTTTCATGCCTGTGTACGGTAAAGGGCAGAGAGAAAGAAGGTATTTTGTCCTCTGGCTCCACTGGTAGCTTTGAGTGAGCTGAATGCGTCTGGTACATGGAAAGTTAAATGGAAACCTTTGGACTGTTACACACAAGAACTATGGATGGTGTTTGCAGCTCAAAGCAAAGCTGCTGTGTGCTAAAGTGTTTAATGTAGAAAGAGAAGAGTGAGAGGAGGTATTTGTTGTACCGGCTCTGGAGATTGTAATACCTACAAATGTTAATGGAGTGGTGACACTATTAGCCTTGTAATATGACGTGAGTGAGTCTCAAAGAATTGAGAGCATTTTCAGAGTCTTTGCCATTCTCATTAGCAGTTCTTGAAGGTACTTGTGCTAAAAAAGTAGGAATTGTTATAGATGCACAAGGCTAATGACCACTGCCTATCTGTTGAAGTGAATGAACCAAAACCCTTGTAGAGTCAAAAGTACACGATAAATTAATCTTGAAGCAAAGTGAAATTAGCATTAGTGTAACCTAAGGTGCAGTGTGAAAGGGCACCTTGAAAATATATGGGATGAGTCCTCCCCTACAAAATCTAAGAGATCTTGTACTTCAGTGTTTATTGCAGGTTCCCAGCTCCGCTGGGCTTTACAACAACATGGTTTGGCAACAGATTTTAAAATAACTTAAAAAGCAACTATGTGAGCTTTGTGCAGCACACTACTGAGCAAATGGATTGACCTGCTGTGACGTGTGTTGAAATCTGTTCCCCTCTTTGATTTCATTATGCTGCGGTGATGCAGCATGTTCCTGGGGCTGAACCGAGACATGTGGTGGCCCCTCGTTCACTGAAGTGGTGAAGGGTTGCCCCCTATAGGGAAAGAAAAACACAATTCTGCCACACACGTACATCAGGTATCTCCTGCTGAGGTCTAGGTGAAGCCTGGTGGCGACTGAGCCCGGGAGTCCCTGAAGTAGCCTGTTGAAGGAGTGTGCATCCTAGTTTCCACCAGGGAGTGAGAACGGAGGGAACAGCCAGTAAAAAAATTAATTTAGGGCCCTATATTTTTTTTTAATTTTTTTTTATTTGTAATCCATAATAAATAAGCAACTTTAAGGTCCACAATACATTCATAGATTGAAGACGTTTGTGAAAACAGTATATCTTCAGTCAGAATAACATGACCTTACAAAAAATCTGGACCTTGGATATAAGTGTCAAGTATTACAGCGAAGATTAGCTTTTAACTTCAGCAATGCTATATCCTACTTTAAAGGAGGTTGTCTCAAAGGAATTGGTGTTTACAATTCAAATATCACTATTTCTTTTCACATATTTCGCTAGCAAAGGGTTTCAATGATCCACTTTAATGATTACTCTTTGAGCAAACCAGTCTGCAGGAGCAATGTCAGTTTAACCCCCAACAGTGAGAAGACCTTAAGTGTTTTAACCACATTCATGAGCTGCCAGCAATTTTTATGCTATTGATACAGATGGTATGGGCAAGACCCTCTTTATCCTTCCTTTAGTGCTAAAAGCTGTGCTGGTATCCACTGTGTTTGAATAGTCTGGTTTTAATAGAAACACGAAAATACCATATGGAGCCAGAAAACCATTTCCTTCCTTCAGTGTGTTTGGTGAGTTTGAGTTTACTTTAACATGACATCTTATAAATCATGTATCATGTAGTGACCATATAAGGTTACCTTTTATTGAAACACCTTTTATTGGTGTTTAGAGCCTGCTATGCTTGGGTATTTATTAAGAAAATGAAAGATCTCTAGAACATATGATACACCTTGCTTTGCTAAACATTATTAGTTTACCAATAGAAAAGTGTTTCTTTCTCTCACGCCTCTGAGCCTAGAAGATAAAATATTGAAATAAAATTTGCCCTTGGATTAAAGTCTGATGGTGTGTGCATCCTGTTGTAGTCACAGGCTATTTGACAGTGTGTTTTGAAATCACTCCCAGGTTCATGTTTTATACAGGAAGGAAACATACCTGTGGAGATAGCCTCAGGCAGTGGTAATTAAAATATGACTGTGTGCCACATGACCTTAAGGCATATTACTGCTTCAACCCTTCACCTTGCAGTTGTTGAAGTACTGGACTTGTCTTATTAACAAAGCACCGTCTCTATGTAAGAAATGTGCTAGGGGAAACGGGTCTATAGTCTTCCCATTTGTAGGAAGGAAGCAGTAAGTGATAGCTCAGTTCAGTGATAATGTAATATCTGTCCATTTTCTGCTGTGGCAGCTGCAGAATGTCTAAAGCAGGTGGTGCAGCATAATGAATCCATTAGTTTTGGAAAGAAAGCACAAATATACAAGTAGTGGCAGAATAGAAACCTCAAAGTGTAAGTTCCCATACACTAAGTCTCCCAGACCCCACAATTTTCTATGAGCTATCACAATAATCAGATATGAAGAATATGTCCTTGGTTTTTCCCATTTGTGGTGGGCTGTTAACCAGGGAGATCCACTAGCTGTTTCAGGAAAACAATCCTGATTATCTCCCAGGAGAACCTGCTGCCTTACAGGGAGAATGACTACTTTCATGTGTGTCCCACTTACCACCCATGAAACCATTTAGAAATAGATCTCTCACTTGTATCTCATGAAAGTGTGTAATATGAAGTGACAAGGTTTTTGCAACATGTTGGGATTGACTGCACCATGACAGCAATACTTGAATTTCTTGAGCTGCTTTTTAAGAAAACAGGATCCTTTTTCGAGCACTTTTGAGCCACTAAACTTAAGAAGGAGAAAAAAAAAAAAAGCTAACACAAATAAAAAAGGCATTTCCTTTTGGAATAGCTTACAAATGTTCTTTTCTAGATCACTATTGTGTACAAGTAATTCCCACAGTAGCTCCAGTGCTCAGGAGGTAATAAAGATAATCTGTCTTTACAAATGGGGAAGTAAAGGCTAGAAGAACTCTCCAGATGCATATCCTAAACATATCAGAGCCATATTGTCAAGCACTGAGCAAAGATTTCTCAGAAGATGACCCAAATGCCAGACTTATAAATACACAGAACTCGGTAGCTCCCAGCGAGAGGGTTTTGGCAAGATCTTCCCAGGTTCCCCATGCGTCCTGATGGACAGCCATGAGGAATGGCCTCAAGGGAAACCCTGAAGAAGGGGTTAGTGCTGGTGATGATTGGTAACTGGAATTCATCATTACTGTTTCTGTGGGATTTGCACTGTGTGGAGGCACCTTGTGTGTGTTGCACAGATAGAGTACATTTGCTAAAGAATTGGCATGCTCTGGAACAGTCCTTGTTTGGTTCCACATATACACACACACATGCTACATCCATAAAGAGTGTAAATAGACCTGACACAGCAAAAGGGCAACCAGAGACAAAAGTGGCAGCAGAATAAATAGATCATCTACTGCCATAGCTTCTCTGTAGACAAATCCTTAATGTTTGAAGACTCTGAGGCCAGCAAATAAAGGGCTTTCAGAAGTACAAGGCATGGTGGTGAATGACCATATTACAAATGCTGACTGTGCTAGCCTTAAGTTCCCGTTTGTTTTGTCTTCTTTGTTTTCTTGCTATTTCATGGAAGCTCATCCTATTTCATTTACATTTAATTTGCTATAAATAGCTGTGCTCTCTTTTATGTATTTGTGTTTAGAGTCATATTTACTTCAAAGGCAGAGGGACTTCAGTCATTTTTAGTTTACTTCTGGCAGGGTACTCCAGACATCCGGATTGCTCTTGTCCCATGTACAGAAGAGCTAGGAGCTCTCAGGCATTAACTCATGATGCTGAATGACCTGCTTGAAGCTTGCATTTCTTTCTGAGATTGCTTTTCCCACCAGTCCTTACCTCACTTACTCTCTTTCCTGCTAGTGATCAGATTTTTTTCACTTGTGCTGTACCTGATGAGGTCTGCAGCCTCTGCACTGGCTCTGTGGTGAGAACCAAAGGAGATCCAAGTCCAACCACTTCTCATATAAGACATATTTTGAACATTATTTCTCCACCCGTGATGATTAAAGGTTTACCCTATTCAAGTATGAATGAAGGATGGACTTTCCCTATAATTTCTGAGCTCCCGATGAAGGCAGCTTCAACAGACTGAATAAACTTGACAAGGAGCACCATCTTTTTAGCAGTTAATGCAATAGAATCATAGAATCATAGGATAGTTAGGGTTGGAAAGGACCTTAAGATCATCTAGTTCCAACCCCCCTGCCAGGGGCAGGGACAACTCCCACTAAACCATGCCACCCAAGGCTCTGTCCAACCTGGCCTTGAACATTGCCAGCAATGGAGCATTCACAACTTCCCTGGGCAGCCCACTCCAGTGCCTCACCACCCTCACAGTAAAGAACTTCCTCCTTATACCCAATCAAAACTTCCCCCTCATATCCAATCTAAACTTCCCCTGTTTAAGTTTGAACCCGTTACCCCTTGTCCTATCACTACAGTCCCTAATGAAGAGTCCCTCCCCAGCACCCCTATAGGCCCCCTTCAGATACTGGAAGGCTGCTATGAGGTCTCCACGCAGCCTTCTCTTCTCCAGGCTGAACAGCCCCAACTTTCTCATCCTATCTTCATATGGGAGGTGCTCCAGCCCCCTGATCATCCTCGTATACTTTTGCACCTGGGAAGTTGCTAAATGATTACAAGTGCAGGGTCCAATTTAGCTTTGGTGTACTGTTTTTGTTTAAAATCACTCTCAGAAATTATTTTAAGCTTAATCCAGTCAAAAGGCAAATCAAGCCATTTCCTGCAGACTATGAGTTAAAGGGGGGCTTCTTCAATCAGAGTCAGTTTTAAACACTCATTAGAACCAGAGACCATTGGAGGGCAACAGCCAGAGGTTATGGTCTAGAGCCATAATTAGGTCTGGCCTGACATAAAGGTATGTAAACCGTAACTCAGGATTTCACAGTTAAGTAGATGTACAGAGCCTCCTTCTTTTATAACTGTCACAGCTGAAACACAGTAGATAACTAAAAAAAATTTGGACAGCAAAAATACCAAATAATGTACCTCTGCGTGCTTCTCAGATTTACTAAGTCTGTCATTCCTGCAGTATGATTTCCTTGTTTGCCTGTGTGATGTAGCAAGATCCCTATAGCCCTAGACACAAGTGCAGAGGAAACAAAGTGTTAAATTTGCAGAAATATTTTCCCTCTTCCTCCTCATATTCTAATAGACCAAAAGGGAAGTGAAGAGAAGATTGAAAAATAAGACCCAGTCCTTAAAACAGAGTTGTGATCACTAGAGCATAAGCAGTGGTTCAGAGTAAATTTTATAGAACTACAAGCAAAAATTCCATTCAGATATGCATCACAGATTAAACAGAAAACAAAAAGAGCACACAATGAGAACAGAGTTATATTTTCCAAGGGAAAATATATTACCACATCTTAAAATGACAAAATATCAGAAAGATTTCCACTTCATGGTATATTATTTTATATTAGAAAACTTTTAAAGTGCTTTGGGCTGAGTTCAGAAGGGCAATACTTGGGTTCATTATTTGATACCACCTTATATCCTGTGGTACTAAAACAGGGCTTGCATTGTCCTCTTGGGACTGCTTTGAACAAATGTAGCTTGTGTGAATCCCATGAACTGCTGGGGGACAGGCTTTTACAAGGAGGTTCATTCTGACCTGATATTTTTCTGAAGCTTAAACTCGTAGAGTGATTTGTTTAGTTTTACTCCAGACAGAAAGTTGGTGGCTTTTGTTTTCCCCCAACAGGTTTTGCTCATCAAAATGATCAAAAGGGGCTCATTCCTCTATAACACCATAATGAACACAAGTGAAAAAAGATAAAACCTAGGCATTTATATGAAAATGTGTTATGGAGTCTACTTGGTGATGCAAAAGGAAAATTAAAACTCTGGTTGGTAACTTGGATTGCTTTACTGGTATAACATTTTACAGCAATAATTATTCCTTTCAGTTAAACCACACTTTCTTAGGAAGATTTTAATTAGGAAGTTTCTCTCTGTTGTACTCACGGTATAGAAAGGAAACCCCTCTGGGTCCTTTCCATCAATTTATGCATAAAGTGCTTTCTGCTTTACACAAATATGGATGTCTGACACTGAAGAATAGCACAGTTTTGTGTTGTTTTCTGATTAGCTGATTAGGTCATCCAGCACCTTGGTTGCATCATCTTTGTCTTTGTTCTGCTACTAGGGTATTTGAATGTAATAGTGAGAAGCAGTAGCATGAAAATAATTCAAAGTGCCTTTTAATACTGGTCTGGAACTGCGGTTTTGCTGTTCAAGATATAAGGATTTACAAAGAGATAGTTTGGAGACATATAGAGCACACAAGATTGACCTAACCTGTATTTCTGATGCAACCAGTTTGTTTCTATAAACACAAACTACTTCTTACAGAATATGAATCAAAGAACCTGCCAGTGTGATGGGGTTACTTAACTATTAGAAGAGGCTTCTGGTATGGTAGTCTTTGTGGCAATAATATCTCCTTAGGGAATAAAAGCTAATTTATGGCCTATTACTACAGCATGTTTCGTGCTTTCAGACCTAGCTCTGGGTCTAAGGGGTTGTTTTTCTCCTTTACAGTTATGTTTATTTAACATAGCTAGATTGTGGTATTCATAGAATTCATGGGATTATAGAAAAGTAGATTGGAATGGAGGCTTTAGAGGTCACCTTGTCCATTCCCTACTCCAGGATGTCAAGTTCTACGTGGGTCTTGTCTCAGTGATGGAGAATACACAGCATCCCTAAAAAGTCCATTTAATTGTTCATAGCTAGAAATTTTTTCCTAGTGCCTAACCTGAAACTCTCTTTCTAAATTAGAAATGTTTTATTTCTTGTCCTGTTCACCATGATCATAGAGAAGAGACTATCTGCTTTCTCTTTACAGCAATCACTTACAGATTCACAGACTTCTGCGGTGTTTTATATCCATCTTTTTCTCCAGATTATGCAGGCCCAGCTCTTTCTCCTAGGTGACCAGATTTTTTTGTCATTTATGTTGCTTTCTTTTGGACTTTGCTGGCCTACATGCTCCTTATATTTAGGTGGCCAAAATTTAGTCTGAATGAAGTGCCTAGAGGTCTTACATGTGTTGAGTAAAAGGAAAAATTATTCTTCTTAATTTTTTGTGTTTGCCTTCTGACAAAGCGAAACACGCAGAATCTTGCCTACAAAGCTGTAGTACCAAGTAAATTATTCTTAACTTTTATTACGTAGCAGACTATTGCTGAGTCACTGTATAATATAGTATAACATAAGTCACCTTGCTTGACTTGCATCCTCTTTTTCCTTTTCTGGTACAATAGTGCTTTCCTGAGGGAGATGTGGAACCTCTCTTAGTAATGGCCAATGTGCGATTTAATAACACCACAATCTCTTCTGTCATTCAGTTCATTAGCAATGAATAGTGTTAGGCCAAGAGAGACCTCTATGGAATCCCCTTAATGCAGCCTTTGACAATGAACCATTGATAATTATTCTCTTCAATATGGTTTTCTAATCAGTTTTGCACTCACTCTCTAGTAGGTTTCCCTAGTTCACATTTTCTTCTCTTATTTATCAGAATGTTACATGAGACAGTGTCAGAAAATTTACTAAGCTCAAGATATATGACATCTACTGCTTCTTTCATGTCCGCGAGTTCTATTATCCTGTGGGGGAAGGAAATTATATTAGTATGACACAATTGGTTCTTGACAAATACATGCTGGCCTTAACTCAAGTCCTTGTTATCTTCTAGATGCTTACAAATAGTTTCTTTGACTTTATTTGTTCCAGAATTTCAAGTAATGCCATTAGAAGAGTTGTCGACTAAACTTCTTTCTGCATCTTGTGGCACATTCATTACCTGAAACTGCACTAAGATGTGAATTTTGCTAATTTGCCTTTGTCCTAATAATGGTAGAAATAAAGCTACAGATCTAGTTGGTCCTTGCCTGGAAAGCCTGTGCTCTAGGATGAAGTCCATGGTTCGATTCCAACCTCTTTTATTGGACACATTTCACTTTCTCTTTTTGTTTCAATAAGGAAATTTAATCAGGAAAATAGAAACTTCCCAGATCCTGCTGTGGCAGCTGGATTTTTCCCTGTGAAGCAGAGTGTGCAAGTCCCGCTTCATCTGTCTGGTGGGACTGAGATGACTTGCTCTGCTGCTCTCTAGTAAGAAGTAGCACTGCTGCACATTCCCACTGGAAGAAAAACTGCACATTCTCCAGCATGGAGCAAAAACAGTTGCTGCTGGGGGGGGACCTGGCAGTGTGGTTCCAGGGACAGGGCTGCTGGGATTACTGGAAGGGTCAAGAGAAATCAGAACAGGAGGGAGAAATAAGGGCAAATAAAACCCTAAATAATTTTGCCTTCTTTGCAACACAACTAGGAATAAAACACATGAGATTCTGTCTGGCAGAGACATTCTTTCCTAGCCGTGCTTTTCTTTAATTATTTAACAAGATATATGCAAGCTGTAAGGCTTGGAAGAGTTCTTTGTTATTTATTTTTTTGCATTCAATAATAATCTCTGATTAATATTTATTGCATGAGGTGGAAGACAGAGAGAGTGACCTTCCTGCTCCCCCCTCTACCCTCAGCATCCCCTTGGAAGGAGGCAAGCATGGTATGTCACTTGACAAAGAACTTTTCTCCAGCCCCCAGCCAACTTCAAAAGCTGCATGCTGTGATCTAAGAGGTTAATACCAAAAACACAGTGCAACCCTTGGCAATAAATCTCCACTAAGTGAACTTAGTGAAGTAGAGAAATGTTCTACCTTTTCTCTGCACAAAGAAAAAAAAATAAATAGAGGCAACAGAGAAATTGTATAATGTATAACTTCATTGGTTTTCAGGGGTGTTTATTGGGTGCTGCTCTATATACAAACTTCTAAACTGAATACACTGGTATGTCTCCCAGTGTCAGTTTCAAGGAGATGAGCACCAAGCCAATTACATATAATCCTTTTTGATAGGGCGTATTAGGCTTTTTAAACACAAATACTCAGAGAAGAGTAAGCATAAATAAAAGATAATCCATGTGGTCTGCTCCATAGCCAGGCAAGCAAATGAAGATTGCTCTTCACTGCCACCCCCTAATGGTCCCCAAATCCTCTCCACAAATTGGATTTTAGATTGTGCAAGGTTTAAGATGTGCACCTAGACAAAAGGAGAGTAAGGAGCATCCTACACTGCCATGTGTCTGAAGCTTTGTATTATTTAGCAGAAATCATTAACCATTCCTTTGTTAGATCATGCTGCCTGTGAAAGCGCATTCAAGCAAATTTGATGCTGTATCCAGTATGTTTTACACAAGGCAACTACAGCTGTTTGTGCAGATGCCATTGTACGAGCAGTGAATCACTATTATTAAAGCCTTAGCCATCTGTAAAAATAAGAAGAAACTGCATCTTTTTTTTATTATTTGCCTATTTAATTGAAATAATTTCTGTGCTTTTTTTGCTACTCCTCATAGAATTTATCTTCCTGTTCCCCACTTCCCCTATTTTTTTCTGATAATGCTTTGCAGGTGACATGAAACAGAGCTATTTCCATGTTCAGGTATCTGAGATGTCCCATGAACAGACTGTGAACAAACAATGATCTTGGAGATGTGCTAACTACTCTGCTGTTAGTTTTGCAAAAATTACCTCTGGTTCAGGAAATCCTATATGTTTTCTTGAAGTTTATGTTGAGCTGTAGATTTGTATCTTCTAAAAGAAGCTAATGAACTTCCTGGATTTCTTTGGAAAAAATATGCCAGTATTCAGGGCATAGATGGATTGTGATGAGAGTTTCGTGTAAACATCTGAATGGAAAAGAATAAGCTGGCCAATACAGTATATGGTTGATTTGACATATTTGCTGTTATGATTGATTTCTCCATCCATAGGACACAGAAGCACTTCTCTGACTCACATCTTGTTGGTGTGTTGGGCATTTGAAGAAATGGAGTACTGTCTGGATTGGTCTTTGATAAGATTTGATTTCAGTTGCTTACCATTTGGAAAGGACTTTACAGATAACCCCTTGCAGTTGGTAAGCAGTTCTCCATGGCATAAGTGGGTTTTTTTTGGCTTAATGCTTGGTGCATGAGATGCAAGGAATCATTCCCTAGACAAAAATATTGCCTCTTTAAAAGAAATCTGCTGTGAGCAGGTCACTATTTGAAAGTATTTGCTGTGTCGTGTTTGAAAAATACTTGTAGCCTGCACATCACTTGTGAGGCGATAACTGGATCACTCTCATCTAGGGCTCTCCTTGTCCAGTTAAAGGACCTAACTCCACCTGATAGCTAAGCTGATGTCTGTGCCTTGGAGAACTGTACTCAGGACTATAGGTAGGATTTACACTGCTCTCTTTTCCTGTACTTTGACATCTGGAATATGTTTGCAATTGCCCCAGATGCACTGGTATGTCATAGCTCAAGAGGAAACAAAAACGGTGAGACAGATCTTTTTGTGGGGCTGTGAGTACTATTGTGTCCACGTGCCATGTGGGCTTCTTCAGGGAAATGAAAACCTACTGACTGCCTAAAGCTGTGAGGATGCAGTAGGAGAAGACCATCTTTAACTTGCCTTGTCTTGTACTTGCTTCCTTAGTTACTGGCTTCTCTGGCACAGAAGAGCTCTCTCCTTGAATCCTCCTCCCACTCAGGGAAGCGTAGTTCTCACTGGAATATGAATCAACAAATATATGAGCTCACCCCCCCTTCCTGCAAGTATTCCTGCGAGCAATTCATGAGCTTGCCTGCATGCATGCAGCGAGCCAGGGTTCTCTGGGCTAAAATGATGGCAAAATCAAATAATTTTGAAATTGAAGTTAATGCTAGTAGGATTTTTCTGCCAAGATCATGTTCTGTTTCACATGTATATCTCTCTCCTCATTTCATGAAAATCAGTTGTTCCTTTAACCTTTTTAAGTAGGTATTTTCTCTCATTTCCTGTATATCTGCCATACCTGACCACATTTCCTTGCTATTACTAATGTCACACTTATAATCGTAGTAATAACTGTCTTCTTCATTTACACAGCACCATTAGCCAAGCCTCCCAACCAGTTTGGGAAGGGATTAGGTCTTTTCGTTAGGTGGCTAACAAACCGAAGGCATGACAAAACACAATGTAATAACTAGAACATCACCAGCCTGGGAAGTGAAGAGGTAAGCAGGGTATGTGATTAGTCCTGGAGAGCTCATCAAGGGGAATTTTTCTGAAACTCCTCCCTGGGAAGAGAAAGGCCATTGGGAAACATACTGTCTGACACAAAGCAGTGCATGCTTGTGTGTGTGTGTGCCTTCAAAGAACAGCTAAATTGCCAGCGCTCCTGAATTTCAGTGAAAGTTAGATACCTAACTGATCTGTGAACAGTTTTCAGGCTGCCTGCCTGGGTGGATTGAGCGACACAGCCACTGCTCTGGCAGGTAAGTTCAAGAGCACATGAAACATCTATTTGTTTGGATTTTTATTAGTGCCCCAGGTAGGTTCTGTGTCTATGATAATGCAGAAGCTTGATTTAATGAATATGAATGCTTCTCTCTGCTTCCATTCCCTCCTCTGGTCAGGATGACCTCTTTCTTTGTTTCTGCATGACACCTTGTGTACTCTTTGGTTGTTCAGAGATTATGTTACAGGCCTTACACAGACAGTCAGGCCTTTGTTACTATCATTAAAAAGAAAAAAAATCCCATGCTGTTTTCTGAAATGCTTTAAGGCTATTTGCAAATTAAAGTCAATTGAGAATGCAACAGGCTGCTTGCTCAGCAGTGTTAGCAGTGGAGAGCAAAGCAGAGGCTTCCTCTTCGCCATCTGCACCACCTTTGTACAGAGGCATTTGCTCTGGGGTGAGATAATGGGAGCTGGAGAACTTCCAGATTTCCTCAGGGCCTATGTCTCCTCCTTCTCTGCTTTGGAAACTCTGGTGGCGTTGCTTTATGTCCTCTGTGTGTCTGTAGCCATGGGACAGGAGCTATGGAGACAATTAAGGATGACACAGTAAATGAATATTTGGAGGAGTCACATGAAGGTTGAAGCTGTGCAGATGTCAGCTCCTTGCATGTTAGCAACTCCTCCCTGTGGTGCTGCAAAGATCACCTTTGAATCTTTTTTCCAGGCTGCACCAAAGCTTGGGAACAGTTTGCTTATGCTCTGCAAAAGGGATCTTTTCAACCACCCAGCAAAATAGCTACAGCACTTCTCCTTCAAAGTCACCCTTTAGCACTCCATTCTTCCCTTGTCTTCCTTCACCCAGATGTTTTCCAGAATTGCCGACTCCCAGTTTTGCTCCCAGTTAGCATATTGCCTGCCTGCACATTTTGTCTAGCTAAAGCTCAACCTACTATTAAATCAAAACTCAGCAGGAGTTTTGCTGAATTACTGTAAACTCACTGGTGCAAAAGCTGTGCCTTCCTATTCAGCATGGAGATGACATGCATATTGACTGTGGCTGAGAGAAAATACAAATGAATACATTCATATTGATTACATATGTTTTTACTCACTATTAGACTCACTGCTTGGCCCCAGTAGATTTATGGTTTCCCTTTATGACTATTAGTAAAAAATCTTTATTTTTTTCCCCTCTTCTTCTTCTTCTCTTCCTTTTTTAAAAAGTAATCTCATGTTCTGCGGAATGAATTTGAATAAAAAGAGTGATTGTAAAATAACTTGTGGGAAAGTTTGATGAGCTGCCTTTAATTTCCCACTCACTTTGAAAAATCCCTCCTTGACGCATATGTGAAAACCAGGCGTTCCCCCCACATGCAGTTCAGATGCTTGGGCCCACCAGAAACAAGTTTCGTGCATCCGTATTCTTTTTCTAATGAGCATGCAATTTAAATATGACAGATAATACAACTGGGGATGAGACATGCAGAGCAACGCTACTCTTCCAACCTGGGAAACCACAAATATCTGCATAATTCCAGGTACATATTAGAAATTTCAGAATTTTAAGCAATATGACCTTGTCAATTTTTTTTTCCAAGGCTCTTCTCCATATCGTATATTTGCTGCAGTGAATGCCATTGTGAAGCTTAGACACACTATGCAGACTTAATTTCCAGCCCTTTGGAGAGCAAGACTTGAACAATCTGAGTGCATTATGCCTGCATTGCAATATTAAATTGATGGCACAGAGTTCTGAGCCCTAAGCAAGGCTGACATTTCTGTCTGTCAGCCACCCACAGTAGATTAAAACTGAACTGGTGAACTGGAAGCAGAAAAAGGTGGAAAGGGCCTTCCTAAAGCAGAATGGAGGCAGAAGGAGGGACACCAAAGGTAGAATGAAAGAACTACAGTTTATGGGACTGAGAAATTGCTCTGGAGAAAGAAACAGAAATACTGAAGTGTGTGAATATTAATGGAGGTATGCTTACGTAAAAAAGAACATAACAAAGAGTAATGGACAAAGCGAAGAGAAAGTTCATTCCCGGAACCATGCAAAAGATATCCTGCTGTTGACATCTGCTAGGCTCAGGAGGAGTCTCCCTCAGAAAGATGGTGAAATCCCATCACTCAACATATCTAAAAATAGACTAAACAAACCCCAGTGTTCCAGACCCTCATCCCCTTATTCACATGGGCTGTAACTCACTCCAGCAGTCATCCTTTCTGAAGCCTGGGAACACTTACAGAACAAGAGGATCTGAGCAAGGCGGAAGTCTTGTCCTGAGGAGTGCAAACAGTGATCCTGCATTGTAGCAGACATGGATTAGATGAATTAACAGCTCTTTTCATGACCAGAGCAGTGCCTGGTCAAATCACCATGGTATATGCCTTCCTGCATAGGCAGGAACTCTAGGCAAAGCATATATGAAAAGGCTTTGAAGGATCAGGACCTAGAGAGGTATGTACAACAAAATGAATGAGCACTCTGTCTCACTCCCACTCAACCTCAGCAGAGCTTTGATAAATGTATGAACTAACTTTCCTCCTTGTTACACAGTTCTGAGTGATGACAGTATCTTTGCAATCTTTAAGCGGAAGTAACCATTTGCTGATAAACATCTCCCTTCCAAATGTACTTAGTAAAAAGACACTTTCTTTTGTATACATTTAATTACAGTAGAACATGTTTTGTCCCAATAATTAGGTAATTTAAACTGTGCAGTCTTTTACAAAGAATTATATTTATCCTTAATTTCAATTTAATTTACACATCACAGTGCCCCTTAAGCACTTCTGTAAGCCAAAACACTGATCAAATATATTTTAAATGTCAAATGTTTCTTAATTGTGCATAGCAACGGATTTGTTTTTAGAGATAACTGCTTTTGATTTGCTGCTATTCTGTATCTTTCCCATTGTCATGTTCTCTTTATCAGAGGTTCCCTTCAACTGTTTAATCTATTCAACACCAGCGTTTTCTAGACAACTGAAGAATTCAAAGAAAATATGTGGGGAAACCCTTCAAAAGTTTCACTGAGTATTAAACAGGATACAGATTAGTGTCTTGCCAGTACAGATCCCAGCAGTTGGAAGGGAAAAAAAACCACTTTTACATTCAAGTATTATTATTGAAGGATTTGAAAATTTTTGCGTGAATTAAGATGGTGCTGTAAAGGATAATCTTACAGCACCAATATAAAACTACATAGCTTTATTGGCTTTAATGTACCATGCACCTATTCTGATTTATACAACTCAGGATCTGGCTCTGTACATCTAAATGTATCTTTACGCTGCAGGAACATAGATCATTTTTCTCCTGACTCGCTCTTTCCTATTGTCTTGGACCTGTAAATTAGATATATACTAGGGTCACAAGCAGTGCAGTAAAAGTAAACAGCAAGAGATGGAGTCTCATAGTTTGAATGAATTACAACACAAACTACAGTAGGTCTGACCTACATTAAACTGGTTCAGTAGAACAAGCTTTGCATTAAGTGGCTTGTATTTCAAGGTTGTCTCTAAGGTTGATTCTTAATTTAAAAAAAAAAAAAAAAAGAGTGATTCCAAACGATCACCACAGTGTTATTGGTCTCTTTGGAGCAAACAAAAGCTAAAGTATGCTGCACAGCTCAGCCATAAAAACAATAGAGCCGGAAGATTTTCCTGTAGCAGCATCTCTCACTGGATGATAGCAGTTTGAAGTACTTATGATGATTATGATTAATTTCATTAGTGTTTGATTCACTTTAATACTTTTCTCCCTCTACCTCTGAATGCAGATAATTTTTCCCTGCAAGTAAATTCAGGGTGACAGTTTAATAGGCTCAGACATGCTTAGATCTGAAATGAGACTGTAATATTAATATACTATTGACCAGTTATGGATTAAGCAAACTGAGGGCACACTTAAGTAAATGACTTCAGAGGGACAAGCTAATATGCTAAGGTGGTTCACTGGCAATGATTAAAAATATTTTTCATTTACTTGGAAATTAGTAGGTTTCTTTAATCTAATAAAGTTAGCCTATGGTATATTACAAATTTGGCACATGCTTTATAGGAAGATCCTGTGTTGCTTATCAAAGACAGGGAACAGACTTTGATAAGTCATCTTTTCTACAAGTATGGTTACACTTAACCATTTCATGAAGGGCATTATCAATCTAGAAGTTAAAAAATCAATAGCATCAACAATCCTATATATGAATTTAGGATTCATCCAAGTATCCTTGGGGATTATTAGTATATTTCACAACTGTATCTAGTCAAATAAGCAGCTATTTCCTTCCCCAGCTTTGCATCTTTCAAATCCAGTTGAAAGAACAATTGAAAAAAATGAACAGCAACAGGTTTTTTTGCAACATCAGTCTAGACGCCAAGAAGTTTTAAAGCCTCACAAAAGGAAAAGAGGCAGTTGAATGAGATGAAATTGGCTAAAAACTTTGCCTTAAGTCTTATTTACCCAGAAGATGCTCAGATAGTATGGTTATCTGAAGATTATTAGAAGCCTACCACTGCTAACTTTATGCTGGAGAGATTAATTTAAAAGATAGTACCTCATTAATAGTCTTATGGTGGTTTGTATTGCAAAGGCACTGAGAGATTCCATCTGTTAAACACTGTACATGTGTCAGAATGGGATCATCCTGGCTCCTAGAGCTCTATAAACTCAGAAAATGGCCCTGTATCTGCTTGTACCTGGATAGTTACTAGGGAGTCCTGCAGAACTCACTAAATGCTCAGAGATGTTCTGAATTTGCTGCAGATGATGGAGTGGCCAAAGTTCATGGTCTTTTCCTGAATTCTTTGAGGCATGTTTACCTCACACAGCCCGACTGCACTTTCTCTAGTGGAAAGTTGTGCTATTTTCCAGAGTAAAGGTAGGTCAATCTGAGTTGACTACATCAAATCCACTCTGGTGATTACCTTTTCTTTAGAAAATTAAAGCAGAAGCCTGTGTTATTTTTAGACCCCTTTTCCCAGCATCCTATTTTGTGATCATTCTCACTGTAATGATGTTGTCTGATCTGAGATGCTGCCATTGTACGATTCTGATATTCAGAAGATTTCTAATCTAACCACTTCAAGGCCCAGAGAAACTATAAAACAGGAGCCAAAGGTTTCACCTTCTTCATCTCCCCACTTTTTTTCCCCTTGCCTTAATTACCACAAGATAGGATCCTTTCTTTCTGGTTTTCCCAGCAGTTTTCACATGCACACAGCCAAACAGGAGATGCTTCTCTGGCATGTCTTGCCTGTTCCTCAGTAAACCACATGAACTAGGTAAAATGGCTATCTTCCCCTGACTTGCTAGAGGAAAAGTCATTATCAAAAATGCCAGACCAGCACATTTCTATTTCCTTGCAGAAGCTGCTACATACTCAGTGACCTGACAGACATGAGTTGTTTCTGACAGTGATGCACAAGTGTATACAGTACACATTAGCTGTAGGAGGGAAAGAAGAGAAGGAGGAGCTGTTGTTTGATTTAGGACTCCACATTAAAAGTTCTTGCCGAATCAAGCTCTAGCTGTTGTTTACATTCATCCCTCTTGCCCCAGGAGCATTTGCATTGGAAAGCTTTCAAAGTTTTCTTTCTAAGTTAGTTTAAAAGAAAAATAATAATAATGCTACCAGGGCTGAGAAAAACTTTTTGGACTCATTCCATTTACCATATATGTGGATGCATATGTGTGTGTTTGCGTTGCAGGCGGGGAAGAAGGAGAGGGAAGTACTTTCAACTTGCAGACAGATTCTCCAGTGGGTGGAAAAGGCGTTTGAAATCCATGGAGCTGGAGCCAGGTTGGGTTACAACTGCTGAGGCAGCTGTAATGGTGTGCAGAGCTGTGGTTTGGAGAAACCTGAATGTGGCTGTACAGAAAGAAAAGCTCAAAGAAATGTTTGGTAGCTAGACCTGGTTCTTTCATGTGTGAAGGACAGCTGCGCAGCTGCAAGGAGCAATGCCTGCAAACTCATTGGATATGTGCATTTTCTTTCTCTTTTCTGGGTCGATCACAACAATTAACTTCTCTGAATGTTTGTGGTGAGTTTAATCTGAGGCGTGTCTGCTCCTTTGCCTTTGTAGCTGAAGGTGGCAAATAAAATAGCTAAGTATTGCTGTAGGCAATTTTGTCACCAAGCCTGGAATGAGGCAGCCTTCAAGAGGCTTTGAAAAGCCACTCTTCTGACGTAGACCACAGGTAGACAGGGCTTGCTGCAGGCAGGCTTTGCAAAAGTGCCTTCCTGTTTGGGAAAAGAAAAATTAGCAAGAGAGAACCTAAGACAGTATCTTGTTTCCTTCATGTCTGAAATAAGCTAAAACAGGGCAGCTTTACATTCATATGTTTACAAACATGGCTATAGTGAAAAAAAGATTATAATTAGAGTTAGCTTCTTGGTAGTGATTCTTTAAGTCTTTTACTTCAAATGATTGCCTCCTGGATGCATTAGAGTTGAAAGGAATCACTTGATTGCAAGAGGCATGAAAGCCCATAAATCAGTAGCTTGCAAAGGACACCTGAGGGGGAGGTAATTCTTAGCCCAAGTTTTCTGGAATGGAGAAAGTTCTGCACTAGGGTCCTAGTGACAGCTGTGGATCTTCAGGGGACCAGCAGAAAAATGTTAATGTGAAAACTGTATCAAATACCACCTCTCATATCTTGTCATCTCATTCACCTCTCCAAAAAGCCACTGTGGTAAATGAAGAAGAAGAAAAGTTGAGACTTCTGGTTTTGTTCATAGTTCTATTACTAACATGTACATGGACTTAATCAGATCTCTTTGCATAAGAAAATCTTTCCATAGAATTGGTATCTCTGTAAGTCAGAGCTTTCCCTTTTTTGATGATATTTATCTAGCATAATTTCTATATAACTATTCTTAGATACACCACATTTCTTAGAATAAGTATTCTTCATTCAAGGTATCACAACAGTTGTTATTGTCTTAATGAATGAAGTATGCAGACAATGAAATCTGCAAACTCAGTGCAATTTAGTTAAGGTGATGATTTGCCCTTAGCTATGAGCCCTATACACTTTTTGCTAATTTGGTCAAAAAGAAAACACATTGTTTGTCCAGCACCATCTGACATGTGAAGTGACTCAGTTCCTCTCCAGCTGAGGAGTCCAGGATTTTGTAAAGCCTGGGATTTGGTTATGCTCACATGGCTAGTTTCTGAAATGAGCTGGTAAACTGTTTTGCTTCAGTTATTAGTTTTTAAGGCTATGAAAGGTCAGAATAAGCCGTCAATAAATGCAGCAGCAACCAAAACCTCATTTAGCTTATTGCGTAGGGTGTAATTGTTCATCCTATGATGAAAAATTGTTCATCCTATGTCACATAATAAATTATGATGGAGATAACTGCCTGGCATTTCCTTTCATTCAAAGGAACAGGCATGCACTACACATACTGTTACTTTCATGCACATCAGTACTGTTTGTGTTTAGATAGAGCTGTTTGTTGAAACAGGGAATTTTTGAATCTGAATGCTGAAGTGGTCTGTAACTCTGCTTTTGCTAACTTTGCCTTATAGTTCTCATAAAGACAAAATAGAAGAGCAAATGTAACAATAGTCTGCCTGATGGTGATACCCTCAAAAGATGGCTGATGTCATTGCCTTTGTGGCAGGTTCTCCTATTTGTGAACAAAATTGAGAAATGTCATCCAAGCATTTAGAGCTCCCTTTTTCCTAAGAGCTCAGCTTTCAATTACTGCCAAAAAGTAGAATCCAATTTTCCAAAGAGCTCCATATACTGAGTGCTTCTGACATAACGTTGGCTTGAAAATGTGGCTGTGATAATTGTGTTAGAAGCTATACTGAATGGGTTTAGAAAAGCTGGGTGTGCCCAGAAGACCCAGAGCTGTTAAAAGTCTGCCACTGTGGTACTCCTGTGCCATTATCTCCAAAATATATGTCACTACTGTACAATTCATTGCCTCTATGCCTTGTGTGCTTCCATTAACAGTTGGCATTGTACTTGCTATCCAAATGCCCTCTCCCAGGTGAACTGGAATCCAGTTTTGGTAAACCTGGCCTTGCTGTGTAAATTATCACAACCATAATCTCCCTCTTCTCTTTGTGTCTTTAGCAAGACAGTCTGCAAATGCAGGATCTAAACACTGCAGAAAGAAATCTGCCTTTTCTGTTCCCAGGACTCCTGATTTGGTCTGCCACTCTGCCAAAGCTATTCACCAGCATGGCAGCTGATAAAGAACAGGCTGCTGTTCTCTCTGCATTGTAAGTACCCTGTACCTGATAATGTATTCCTTGCTACTGAGGCCACTCTCTTTCAATAAATTATCTGAAATAGTCAGTTGCTAATGTGGCTGCTATTGAGTGCCCACTCTTTAAAAGTTCATTCCCACTGCTTGCTTTGAAGTCACCACTTCTGCTGCCAAAAAACACAGGGCAAGGTACGCCGGGGAAAGGAAGTCAAAAGGGAAGCTGCCAGCATTTCCAAAGGGGCTCTCAGCCAGGAGACTAACTGCTTTCCTTCTTGGGGGTTAGAGAAGAAGAACATATGTCAAACCCTGTCTTAAAATGTCAGTAGGTGGCTGGTAACTTGCAGAAGGGCAGGCGAGTTTTGTGGCAGATGTCTAGTTTGGTTTGCTTTAAGCAGTATTCTCATAATGTGCCACCTTTTATTCAGTCTTCCCATGGAGATGGGAAGGGATCTCCCTAGAGATCCCTTTCCTTCCTCCTCACAAGTGTTTACCATGTGTGATGTTCTGTGTAGTCTGGAAGAAGACCTTTTCTAGATCCTTGCTGAAAACCAATGACAAAGCAGATCTCTCTCTAAGCAGCTCAGAACCTGAGATACCTTAAAAGAGTGTAAATGTTCTTGAAGAGTCTTTAATAAGTTGGTTCTGCTATACTTCAGGGCTGGAGTACTGCTATCTTGGCCAAGAGGAGGGTGTTTACCTCCTGCCTATGCTTGGTTGGATTTACAAAACTATAGGCTTCTCTGTTCCAAAATCCCCTGCCCTGAGCGTCTTAATTCAACTAAACATGCTCAAAACACACCTATCACTGCTACAGAAAGCTGACAGTTCAAAACCACCTTTTGCATAACATACTGATGCTAGAAAACTTTGCAGCAAGGTAGGAAACAGCTTACAGGGCTACCTGAAGAGTAAGCAAAATCTCTGATTTTGAGATTGAAAGACCAAGTGCAACTGTGGGCAAGTGAGGTCATGTAGGAGAGTGAAGACTTCTGTCCTGGCCCTAGTCTCTAGAAAAATTAGAGGGCAGCAGCTGGAATGTTGGCTCCCCCTCTTCTAACCCAGCCTTAGGTGCTGGACTTAGGTTTCCTCTGGCTTGTCCTCACGTGCCATGGATTAACCATGAGGCAGCCAATAGTGTGAAATATTCCCGCCATTTCCTTCTGTTTCCTGTGCCCCTAAATGTGTGATGTGGGCATTTAAACAGGAGGATGATTTAAGGATTTAAATCACAGAGACAACCAAACCTCAGGTCTGGGCTAGGTCCTTCTTCCATAATGTGTTGACACAGTGTAAAGTTGTAAATTAGATTTTTCTGCTCCATTCCTGAACTGAATACTTGAATCTGCTTTATATCATGAAGCCCAAGTTCCTTCCTTAGGTTTAATCCAGAATTCTATGTTTCATACTGACTCTTTGCTATTAATACCTCTTGATGAATGCTGAGGTGAACAGCAGTTCACAGAGGACTAGAGCAGCAGCTACAACTGTTATAAAAGGGTAGTGTAGGTGAGCAGCCAATGGCAAAGAACAGAAGAGCATCTTTGAACTACAGCTGGATCCTGGTGGAAAGACAGACGTGGAGTGCAAACAAAGCTTACAGCAGTGCAGCAGTGAAAGCAATACAGAAACAGAACGTACAAGATCTAATCAAGATTTAGGGGATGCAGAGAGATTTAGGGGGACAATAGGCATCTGAGGACAGAGCCTGTCGAAAAAAGGAGATCAAGAAAATCATCGATTATCAGGAAGGACCTTTGGCATTTTAGATCAATTGCAACTGTAGGATTTAATTCTCCTGCCCCCCCCCCCCCCCCCCAAAAAAAAAAAAAAAATGCAATGAGGAAAACAGATGAGAAAGCCTAATATTTTGGCAGCACCTGAAAAGGCAGATGCTGCCAAATGTCAGTTATCCTCTTTCCCTTTTTTTTTAATTTTTCTGATGGCTTGAATTAAATCTGGGGCTTAATGCAGGCTGCCTGTGCCAGAGTTCTCTGTTGATCATTTCACACAGCTTGAGTTTGTAATCACAGTTTTTACCATACTTCCTATTGCATAACCCAGCAAAAGTCTTTTTCTTCTACAGCTGAGCTAAAGGACGCATATGAACATTTCTGAAGTACAGAGTTGAGGGACATGAGCAAAAGAGATGGGCAGATTGCACGTGACAGTAAACAATGTTTTTTACTGCAAACCCTCCCTGATGCAGTGTGGTGGTGAGGCCAGGATCTGTATTCAGTGGGAGTGTGTGAGCCCCTTCATTTGTGGACATGGCCTTGTATGGCTCCCTGGGGCCACACAAGGATCCTGGTCAGTCAGGGCTGATGTTGGAAAGAGGTTCCCCAGATTCCCAGAGCTGCGCTGAGCTCATTATTCTGTTCTTGCTTTCCAGCCTTGAAATGGATGCTGAAAATATAAGGGCCACTTTTTCAAGCTAATGTCAGTGCTGAAAGATTGAGTTAGGAATTTCTCAAGTCCATCTATAAACATTTCATGTCATGTTGCATTTGTATGATGTACAGCAGCAGAAATCCTTTTTGTTTCTCCTGTGAATGGTGAGTACTCAGCTGGAGTAGGTGAGCAGGCTATAGAGCAATACTTAACCTAAAATAGTCCTTTCTGCTGAGCTGGGCTAACCCCCAGAATGACCTTTTATGTAATTCACAAGTTTCCTGATGTTCAGATGTGCCTTGAAAGAACAGGGAGGGGGGAACATGTCACTGATTTATTTTTTTTTAATAAATACTTATTTTCAGTTGTTCTGCAAAGAATAAGAAATTCCTTGTCCTGTTTAGGTACAAAAGAAATCCCACAGACTTAATTGAGGCACTGTAGTATCGTATGAAACAGTGGATTGTGGAGCAGATGTAATATTTGCACTAGGCTGTGAAATAAATAGCCATTTGAAACTGTGTTAGGATGTGAATTTCCATAGTGCCTTGAGGGATGTAATCTTTGAGTTATGTGAACAGTTTGGATGAGAAGACCACGCAGTGGAGCTGAACAGCTGTATCCTGCCCACACATTGTGAAGCAAAAGGGAGGCTTGGAGCCTGAGGGAATTCTTATAAGACACCTCATCCCTGAAGTTTTTCAACAAAGAACTTGTGCAAAGCTGTGCTGTCTAGCAATAGAGCTGGTGGGACTATTCTCCTCCCGCATAAACATCACTTATGTCTAAACTCATTTGTTTATTATACATAAAATATTGTCTGTAGCTTTGAAGTCCTGAGAGTGATGGGCTTCGTGCCTATTTTATATCCAGCTTGTGTTTTATTGCTAAGGGTGTAACGGTAGTCCAGGAGGCAGCAACAGGTTGATGTGCTGCGTTGGCAAGGAGTCTCTCCAGTCTCTCCTTAGATGAGCTGAGGGACTGGTGAGGAACCTGCTTCCTGAGCCCTGCTCCACCAAACTGACTTCTTCAGACTTTTCTACTTGGTGGAGCATGTAAGAAATCTCATGGAAAGGGAAGCAAACTTTTAGCAGTCCTGGCATCAATTAGGGCTTGGGATAGATTTGTCATCATGCATCAGGCAGCTGATTTGGGTTTAAGACCCTGAGCAGACCATAGCACACTCCCTGTGACTTAAATTGTTTAATTGTTGGATCATTTCTAAACTAAATGATAAATAAGCTGCCTGCCATTTGTGAGAGCTACTTCTCTGTAAAAGAAGCCACTGCAACAGCAAAAACAATGAAAGACAAGATTATCTGAATTATTCAGTTGTCAAAGGTGTGGAAATAGGAGCTAATTAAAAGAAGAAAAAACTATCTGCAATGCAATGCTATAAAACAATAATTCAAATCTCATTTGTTCCACTTCACATTCCTTGTATGCACAAACCACTTTAAACCACAGGCAGCATCTGTGTTCACATTGTATGCTGAAAAGATATCACACAGCAACTAATTCAATTGACATTTTTAACTCTTTGTTGTACCATATATTTCCATTTACTAGAATTCTTAAGTACTTTTTTAGTGCATCATGTATAGAACAGGATAAAATAAGATAGAGCCATTTACTTCCCTAATGAGATTGGCAGTGGGAACTGACAGAGCATTGCACTGTCAATTTGAGTACCATCTATACTTGCAGGATTTAAAATAGTATTTGAAGCTTTTATACCAGCCAGTGATTGTATTTATATTGTGCTAGTCATGTGGATTTGCGTTGGACAGGGAAGTATGATGGAGTATTATCTCATTTGAACCAACAATTTGGAGAACACTCATCTGTTATGATTTGAAATGAGATATATTGTAACATGAAGAATGCCCACAAACAATAATACATTTTCATCTTCTGTGACAAAACTGAGGCTTTCATTTAATTTTCAGTGGGAGGTGCTCAAGAGTGATTTTAACTTGCCAAGATGTTTACCTAATGCAAAGGAAAGTTCTGGGTTCCTTTTTTACTGTAATTTTGGTGGGAGCATTTCTTTTTTCTGCTTACAGCTACAAGGCAACCTTTTCTTCTGACTGCTGTTCCACATGGCAAATTCATAATGAAATCAATAGGAATGATTGGTTTTTAGATCCATGGCAGGACTGGCTCCAAGCATACAAATGAAGCTGGAGAACAAAGTCACCTGAGCTCTCTTTCAAGGATGAGCTGCAAACACACGAGGCTGACAAGGGGCCTCATTGTCTCCTTTGCTCTTTCTGTGTTGCCCCAAGGCCAAGGGAGAAAAAGGATAACAGACACCAGCAGTAGCTGCAGCTTGGGGCTGGGCCCAGGTTTTGCAGCCCAGTATGCCAGCATGGAAAAAAAGCTTTTCAAAGAAACCTTTTGTCACTTTTGGAAAAAGAGAAGCCTTTGCAGTAAGCGCAGTGATTTGATGGGGTATGTGTGTGGAAATGGTGAAGCATCTTTTGTGGTGAAAATACATGTGATTCTTATTGTTTACATATTTACTTTTTTCCACTTATAAACTTGGGCAAATTTCCAAGCCACTACTTTTTTAAAAGCCTTTTTCTTTTCTTCCAAAACAGGGGCAGGTTTAGAAAACAAACAAACAACCCAAAAAGTAAATTTGAAAGATGTTCACACTCCTCTGTTTAAGCCTGTGGTGAACATCTTAAGTTTGGTGTGGAAATAAAAATACCCGGTATATCTCTTCGGTCCCAGGCAAAGTGCTGGAGCCCAGGGGAGGGAAGAGCTTACAACCTATCTACCCATCTCTGCAGTGGGTAGCATCAGAGGCAGCTTGCTACACACCCGCCTTTTGAAGCACTTAACTTGCTCCATGCTCCTTGCAGGAAGCCACAGGTTGCAGCCAGACCACCCACCAGTGCTATCACACTTGGTTGTCATGTGGCTGCTTGAAAGAGCTGTGAGAAGAGCCAGCCCAGCTGCTCTCCAGTCCTCCACAGCCAGCTGGCTGCAGGGGTGGATGGGGAGAAGAAATTGCATGTTTTGCATGGAACAATGACAGCAGCCAGCCCAAGGCAGCCGTGGGCTCTTCTCAGCTGTAACTCAACAAAAGCCATCTATAGCAAAAGCCACCTATAGCTGAGTGAAAGAGACGACGGGAGACTCGTGCACGCTGCAAGAGGAAAGCTGAGATTTGACAAGGTGCTGCGCATCCATAGCAAAGTATGGCTGTTGAATGTGAGGGAAGGTGACCCTTCTGGTCCTCACTACAGTGGGGCTGGGACAGTCTTGCAGAACAGACCTTGCGACTTCAGGGAAGCAGTTGGACCTCATCATAAGCCAACATCATGTCTCCAGAAAAAGTTCACTTGCCTCCGTTAGAGAATTGGTTGACAGATTGTGTCTGGCCCTCTCCCCTTTCTCTTAAGGACTTTGGGAATGACCTTACACTTTGCTGTCTGCCTGGCAGATCAGGTATCTGCATCTATTACTGAACCTGAATTATATTAAATGTAATCTAGGTGATCCTAATAGCCTTTTCTGGCCCTAGAATCTATGAAATGTATTAACCTCTGTTAGATGAAATAATATGTCCTGGACTAATGTCATAATCACTATTTCTTTAAATATTTTAATACCTAAAGCAGTCGGTCTCTCACACTTTTATTCCATTTTATCTTTCCCAGAATAAAAGAGCATATATTCAATCTACACAGAGAACTGTCTTTAGGAATTTTTATTTCTCTCCCTTTTTCCTTCACCCTTCTGGGACTCACCAGCTCAGCTGGCCATGATTTTTGATAACTGTTTTATTACATTAACTAGCACTGCAGGCCTTTGAATCTTTCTGTGCATAAACTAGCTTCTCAGCAATTTATTTAGCTTCTCATGGTTATTTTGGGGAGAAGGTGAATTGCTTCTTTCCAAAGCTGCAGCTGTTAGCCAAAGCATATTGCATTAAATTTACTTAGAACAAAGCCATTGCTACTGTCTTTGGCAAGGTTCTTTCCTTCTAAATCAACTGCATTTGTCTTGTACAGCAAAAGCATGAGGAATGAGCAAGCACATTTACAATCCCCACCACCAATGAAACCACCACAAGGTAAAAACACATAAATATATACAAACATACACACCTCCCCCCCCCCCCCCAACTTCTTGCCAAAACAAAGGAAGCTGGTCCTGAACTGAATATAAAATCAGACTCAAAACAGTTTCGTTAATTTTGTCCTCTTGTTTACTGGGATTTGCAGTCTCTGGCAGACCTGGACACAGGTGATCTGAAGCCATAGGAAAGGATGAACTAACAGTATAGTAGGAAGCTGGAAATAAGGACAATCTTGTCTGAAAACCTGGTTTTGTTGTGTTCCGGCTAAATGTTAGCAATCTTTAGAGAGCTGAATGACAGCCTTAGAATAAACAGTCCACATTTTGGGGTGTTTTTTTGATCTTCCCACTGTTGTAAGTGATGCACTTTGGCATCCCAGTTCAAGCTGATCAGAGGACAACCAGAAGTTGTTGAGGAAACCTGTTTTCTTTTCACATTAGAGCAAAAAAAGAAGATAGAAATAAATATAAAAATAAGTAAATAGAAATAAACAAAGGAAAAATAGAAATGAGTGGGAGGAAGGCTGTGAATATGTCCGAATGACCTGAAGGGATGAGGTGAAGGGAAGTGGGTGGGAGGGAAGAGCACCTGGAGTCTGATCTATGTCCTGCCCTGCCAAGAGCAGGTGGCCCCACATATGGTCCTGGAGGAGAAACCCTCTCCCTGAGCATGTTGGTCTCCCTGAGCATGCTGGTACCTGGCTTGCTGACAGGCAGTCAGTCCCCTCTGGACCCAACCACTTACTTAAGGCTGCTTTGGTGATAATATTTCACCAAACATAGTTACAGTTCCTGGACTGCTTGTGGTACATGCTATTGTAAAACTTTGATAGCTTATTAATTCACACACACACACGCTTTCTTTCTGTGTACTCCACCTTTCTCCAGCCCTGAGTGATGAACTGTCATGCAGAGCTCAGTGGTTTTTCATTAACCATTACAATGACCCTCTTTCATCTCACTCTTGAAAAGTCAAATTGCTTCAGTAAGGGTGATAAAAAATGCTTTTCCTCAAATTCCCCTCATCTTGGTGGCTCACCTATAACAGGATACAAGAGATTCTGAAACCCGCAGGTGGAAGAGAGCTTTGAACTCATCTCCTCTATCTTGTGTTTTAGCCTGAGTTGGGCAGCAAGAGGAGGATGTGACTTCTCAACTAAAAGAAAGGCCTGGTCACATTTGAGAAGAGCGAGGCCTTCCTGCAAGGAGAGTTGAGGTTAAGTGCTGCGCATGGATGCAAGTCTTCCATTCAGACTGAAGCACAAATCCCTCTAAAGGGTCTTTCCATTCCTTCTTTCTGGTTACCACAGATTAATCCCCTCCGCCCCCTACAGGAAGCTGCCATTTTTGGTCCTCTTCTTTGGTGTCTGAATTTCCATGCCCATTTTGTGAGAAGGCCTAGATGATGAATGTGAAGTGGCTTAGGTGACTAAATGCTTTAACTGTGCCTTGTTTGCCACTGTATTTTGTCCTCATGCTCATCTGTAGCACACCAGGTTGGGCTGGGGGAAGAAAGGGACTGGTGGGAGGGAGAGGGGTGTCTCTCTGTCTGGGACAGCTGCATTTGTGCTTTTTGGTAAATGAAGCCAAACAAAATAAGACCAAGAAGATCTCATTGGCATGTAGCCAGGTACAGCAGCAGAGTTGACTGATGTCCAGTTATTATTTAGAGTACAGTTACAAATCTCCTCAACAATCTAGAAGACTGAAGAAAATACTATTTTTTACAACCAAGCTCACGAGTGAGCAGATTATCTTTTGACAAACAATGATTTTGTACTTTGGTGAAGCAAAAGAGGGAAAAAGAAAGAAGTGAAAAGCAGGAGGTGAAGAATGAAAATCCTGAGTTAAGACGGAAGAAATGCTGTAAGTTAACAAAATATTGATCTAAAACATTAGTTACTGGCAGACATGGTGATGCCAGTACTACTACTAGAAAGCTGTGGTTTAAGGAGCTGCATGACAGTTAAGCTTTTCCATATATCAGGAAGTTCCCATACTTGGTGTGTACATTTAAAGGCAGGCTGGGCCCAAGGCAAGGAATATGCAGAAGTGAATGCAGAGCCGCAGAGGTTGGACTCTTTTTCTTTTGGCTCTCATCACCTGTTGGTAGCAGATAGACCAGCAATGGCTTTACTGGAGCTGCCCCTGAGCTGGTGTATTGCAAGCCTCACATCCCAGGAAGGAATCCCCCACCAGCAGCAGGCTGATGGTGTCCTGTTGCCAGGAGCAAACCAAGCCAAAGCAAGGTTAGACTTTGGGGAAACAACTGCCCTTTTCTGCCACACCTTATCCTAAGGCTCAAAGGAGTTTGGGTCTGGCAGCACACCAAGAGGTAACAGGATGGCTGTTGGCTGAGAAACCCTTTTAGAAGCTGAATGTCAAAACCCAACAGGGAAACTCCTATTATTCTTGCCTGATTTGTGGTTTGTGAGTGATTCAGTGTCCCATCAAGCCCTTTTTGGTCCAGCTCAAAATAACACAGGCAAGTCGGCTAATAGTTTTGATAACAGCAATTTTCAAAGCCTTAGCCACAATGCAATCTGAGGGCCTGATTCAGAGATAATTGAAGTGTTTCCCTGTATTGAATCTGAGCCTAAAATGGCGGAGCCAGAAAAGGAAAAATAAACTCCACAGAAGTGAATAAAAACGTACTTGAAAAATGAATTCTGGAGGCAGCTCAACCCGGCTGCTTTCGTGTGACAGCAGCTTTTCGCTCCTGTTGACAATGCGGCTGCAGGTGCTGAGCATGCCAAGGCTGAGTATTATTATGGGAAGAGAGGCTTTTTCAAAGCCACATCGTTTTCTTCTCAAGGGTCAACACCAGCAGCAGCTTTTGTGCACCACCCTGTTACAATGACAGGTTTGAGTGAGATGGAGCCTGTGCTCTGAGAGCAAAAATCTGCCCCTTATAAAATTGCTGCTCCCTTTTCCTGTCTGCTTGCTAAATGGATTTTCTCTCCTACCATCAGGAGCAGGTACAGCAGAGTACAAACTTTGGGATTGCTGTATAATGCACATAGGTTACCTGCTTACTTTTCCCACCGGGCTCAGAAAGTTGATCAATTTAGATGGACTAAGGTTGATTCAAAGCCTGCTGAAATCTGTAATAAATCACTAAAATGAAAATATAATTCCACTTACAAAAATGGCAAAATGCCCTTTGACATCTGTAGATGGACCAAAGTTCCACTTTAAGTACGTGGATGCTGAACTACAGTTAACAACAAAACAAATTCATTAGCAGTTAAAAAGTACATCAAAGAGGCTGAAAAGAGATTTCATACAAGTATGAAGCAGATGTCATTTGTTCATGCATTTTATTTCTGCTCTTTACATGAGAGACTTTCTCACTTACTTAGCAAAAGAAAGAACCCCAGTGCCTTTTTTGACCTGAAGAGTTAAATTTGCGTTTGAGAGTTAAGTGGGGTCCCTTGTGAGACCCCACTTGGAGTACTGTGCGCAGTTCTGATGTCCTCAACATAAAAAGGACATGGAGCTGTTGCAGCAAATAAAGAGGAGGGCCACAAGGATGATAAGGGAGCTCAAGCGCCTCCTGTATGAAGGCAGGCTGAGAAAGTTGGGGCTGTTCAGCCTGGAGAAGAGAAGGCTGCGTGGAGACCTCATAGCAGCCTTGCAATATCTGAAGGGGGTCTATAAGGATGCTGAAGAGGGGCTCTTCATCAGAGACTGTAGCAACAGGACAAGGGATAATGGGTTTAAACTTAAACCGGGAAAGTTCAGGTTAGATATGAGGAAGAAATTTTTTACTGTGGGGGTTAGTGAGGCACTAGAACAGGCTGCCCAAAGAAATGGTAAATGCTCCATACCTGACAGAGTTGGACAGAGCCTTGGACAACATGGTCTAGTGTGAGGCACCCCTGTCCATGGCAACGGGGCTGGAACTAGATGATTTTAAGGTCCTTTCCAACCCAAACCATTCTATGATTCTATATGATCAGCCTGGAAACGTCAAATTATGGCATGCCACATGAAACATTCAATGCAGTTTTTAAGTTTCTGCAACTGTAACATGAGACCTCTAAATGTTCTTTGCTCCCAACATGAAACGAGTTTGCAGTATTGAAGATGCACAGTTCATGAGCAGGCTGGTGTGTGTGTGTGTGCATGCACATGTGTGGGACGCCTTTCTCCCATTTGCACTTTCATTTATGCAGCAGATGATGAGTCACATTATATAATTACATGGATAGAAAGTTATTTGATGTTTAATTTTGCCTACACAATTGTTAGTTGCTTCCTAAGCAATATTTTCTCCCTATCAGTATCTTCCTAATAGTTGTGGATTTTTAATTTCTGATAATTAGTATTGGCATAGAGACTTTTAGCAAACAATTCCTGAAGTACTTGTAGTAATTACATATGTAAATTGTTATGAAAGAAAGATGTTTGCAGCCTAACAAAAGCAAAGCTGGGAAAGTAGGCAGTAGCAGAGGTCAAGTTTCAATGTTTAAAAATGAGGCAGAGGTAGGACAAAGTCCTGTGTTTTTCTACACTGTCAGATGAAACAGAACCAACCAACCAGGCATTACTGTGTCACACTTTTTTCAATAAGGACAGAAGTGAGGACAAGTTCTGTTGATTACGATTTATTGATGTTGACAGAAACAGTTGAAAATTACTTGTGTGATGCCTTTTCTTACATGGACTTAGTTGCTGTACAGAAGAGTTGAAGGAAATGTCTTGCCTAGACATTGGTCTCTGTGTGATACTGTCAGAGTGCAGATGGATCTATAAAGCCAGATACAGATGGAACAGAACTGAAGAATTTCTGCAGATCTCTTGGTTAAGAGTCTGTGCAGTGCTGAGCTCCCAAAGTCCTTTCTCAGACTTTGTGCAAGACTGAGCATCAGAAATATCCATCACAAACACAGTTCAGATGGATAAAGGGAGATAACAGACAACATGTGTGGAATGAGTCTTTCTGTTCAGAGTACATAATTGCTGTGTATCGTGTCTAGCTCTTGCTTCAGCCACATCTCTTAAGACTCAGACCCATCACAGCATCTATGACCTCTAAATCACTATACGCCTCTTGCAGCTGTTACTGAGCTCTTCTGCGCTCACAAAAGACAACTAAGTTTGAATGTTTTTGGGGTTTTTTGTGTGTGTGTCGGTTTGTTTGGGTTTTTTTAATGTTAGAAAGGGAGATTAGGATTCACTACTTATTACAGAGATGAAAGCTTAAGGTTTTTCTCCTTGTGCATGTTTTAGGAACCTGCTGAGCTGATCAGCTCTGCCATCTGATGAGCTCTCTGCAGTGACATGAGTAGATGAATTAAATGCTTTGTCTGCTTCTTGTTCTAACTCTCTCTTTTTAACATCCTACAAGTCCACCAGGGACAAGCAAATAAAAGTCCAGATCAGGTCTCCCCAGCCACATTTGCCTTGTCAACAACTGTCCAAGAGCAACCCATGTGACCTTCCCTAGATCATCTGTTCCATTAGTATAAATTATTAAAATGAAATATTTTACAAGTGGCTACAGACCTATTCTAAATTAATCCTTTTATTCCAATATGAGGCAATAAACCTTTAGATTTCTGAGAGATCTTGTCAGACATGCTGCTTCACTCAGGAATATATATATTCAAAGGCTGGGAGGCTCTTCCTCTATCCTACTAAATTCATATTAATCAGGCTCACCAGCATGTGACTCTGCAGATAGCAATCATCAGATGTGTTTTCCTGAAGAAATATAGTTTACAACCCCGCAGGCAGCACAGATCACATTAGGCTCAGGCCCCAGTCTTCTTCAAGGAGGTCTAAGTGCTCTGGAAGTGCAACTTGGACTCACAACTGAACTGCACCAGAATTTCACTGAAAATAGTTTGCTGTTGCCCGATTGGTGCCTGTTACATCTGTAGCAGGACCTTGTTATCCAAAAGGCATACCAAGCTTTCCAAAGCTGCATTTGGAAGTAAACTAATCTCTCTCTGGCAAAAGCATAGCAGAAAGGGACTGAGCTAACTCTGGCTTCCCGATGTCATAGGATTATTTTCTTCTATTGTCATATTCTGATGGCCAGTGTTGCTTGTTGCTGCAAGGAACCAGGAAAGTAATGAACCTGCTCTATTCCTTTTTATACACATAGGTAAAATGCTTTCAAACATTTGATGTAAGTATTCTTGCGGTAAGGCATAGATTCATCAGTGATAAAGGGGTTTCCTTTCAAGCCTGCAGAGCAGCTTTTAAACAACCTGTCCTGACAGGACAATAGCCATTTGTTTCTGGAGAATGGAAGAACACAAGAGGCTCCTGTTATCTCACCAGACCCCCATGTTCAAATCTCCTTGCCCATTTCTGTTACCCTTTCATGACAACATGCCTTCTAAGGGAGGAGGAAAAGAGCTTGTCTGAGGTGGACTTCTGTCTTCAGCCCATGGCTTGGCTTTGCACACTGACACGGTAACTCAACCTGTCCATCCCACACTTGGAAAAGTAGTACTTTTCTTCTAGGAGTTAATTACCTACCATAATGCAAAATTGAGCAGCCTGCGCTGGAGGCAAGGCTCAAACCCTCACTGATAATCCATGACAGGAAATGTATAAAGGAACCATAGGAACTACTACAAAAATCAAACTAAAATGCCTATTTTAGAAGAAGAGTTTTGCAACAAAAATCAAAGGCTTTCAAATTTTAATGATGACATTTTATCCAGTTATCCAACCAGCTTTAACCTCATGCTCATTTTTAGATGATACATACTTTCAATAGGACTTCTTTATTCAGAATGAAAAATTGTGGGTAATCAGAAATCTGACAGTTCTTTATGTTTGAGTGACTTCTAACTTAGCTTTCCTTAGCAAAGTTCTGGATATATGATATGCCACTGTAAACTATTCCAGCTTCTTTAAGCAATGGGGGACTATCACTGGTAACAATGCGAATATAGTGGGCTAATGAACATGGATGAAGTTTGAGCTGAATAAGTACCTTTTTATCTGTTGAGTAAAAAAGAATCACAGGAAGACTGGATCAGTCTCCCCATTTTCCTGGACTTTGGCTCCTATCATCTCAGGGTTATGGTGGGACATCTTTATGGTTCTGTATCACAGCTTGGATGAGATGAAAATTTGGCCATCTGCCTCCTACTCAACAGACTGTTAGATGATACCATCTAATTACTGTAGGCTCATGAGTTACCTTGAGGCCGTAACTGAAGCCATAACCAAGCCATATCATGTCACCTAGTGGGTTTTTGCTGATGAGAGCACGAGTGTGAATTGACTGTATTTGCTGCAGGAGTGTATCTACCTGCTTAACCACCTGCCTGCAGGTTGTGCTGTTCATTTATTTCCTTCCTGCCCACCTTGTGAGCTGTGTGTGAAGAGCAGCAGGAAGAGACCTGGATGTCTTATTTGCAGACTTGAGATAATAAAGCTATGGAAAGAGAATACAAAATTTTCAATTTCTTTCTTCCATTTTTTAATGAGCCCACAAAGGGCTCACAGTCAGACGTCACACCATTCAGCTCTGTCAGTGGGCAGCGCATCATGCTTCACCCAAATCACTGTTCTCCCCCTCTTTGTCACTACTTCCACAAGAGAACATAATGTACTTTTATCTTTCTGCATCAGAGATTGCTGGAGAGCCTTGGGCCAAGATTTTCAAATCTAACTAATGATAATGAGTGTCTTAACTTGGCATTTAAAAATGTGAAGAAACTATAAAGAGGAACTTGTCTCAGAAAATGCTACGTAGAAGGATGACCCTTAGAAGAAATGAGGAGCACCATGAGTACATTGTCAATGTGCACCATATCATTCCTGATGTATAAGAAATTATTTTATTGACTTAAACAGAATGGATCTATTGGTCATTTTCACCTTTGTTCCAGCAGTTATTTACTGAAGTTTGTCAGCTGCTAGCAAAATAAAAATGTACGTAAACAAGTCGTGCTCGGTGGCTTCTTGTCAGCCTGTCCTCCTAGCTGTTTGTCTTGTTGCACTTTACCTTTCTTCAGCGAAAGGAAAATGTTCCTGGACCTGATGCCTTAAATAAACAGTACATAGAAAGATGGAAAACAAGTTCTCCATTCCTATAAATTGTGCCTTGAACCCTTATTGACCTAATTTTTAGAAACTATGATCTGTTTGTAATGTAGTATCTGATGTCAGAAGAGAGTATATAAAATGTTTCTTTATTAACAGACACTTAATTCTCCTCCCCTTTAGCAGGTCCCTGCTCTTGGAGTTCTTTCATCATAAATTTTCTTTATTTAGCCTACTCAGCTTCCAAGCAGTAATGGTATTTCTTTTACTCCAATTAAAGCATTGATAACCAAATCAGCATTTAGATAATAAAGCTTTTAATGTTCTGAGCAATTTTAGACAGCTGAGGCAATTTTTTCCATCATGAGCTATGACTACTTTTGGTAGCAAACTATACATCTGGCTTTGAATTAAAATGAGACCTGTCTTTGGTGTGGAGTGGGAATGTAGGCAAGTAGCTAACTGAAATCTCTTCCCGTGGAAGGGAGGCAAGGTGAGTTTTTTCCCCTAGAGAATTTAATTAAAACAAAACAAAAAACCATCAGGGAAAAACTCCGTATGAGAGGGTGTTGGTGGTGCATTCAATCATTTTCCATGAATAGGTTGTCTCTTGTCATATTTACAGACAAGTGAAACTCAAATGCATGTCAGCTATTGAAGAGTAATCAACTCAGTAGTGTACCTCCTTTATACTGAGGCCTATAAATCTTACTATGTGCCATTATTGGTGTAAATGGAACAGATGTATTGATTATTTGCACCTTTGTTCCGACTGGGATATTTACTGCAGTCAGCTGGCTGCTAGCGAAAAAATGTATGTGATAAATTAGGATTACGATACTATTCTATCTAGCAAGTGATTGCTTCTGTAGAAAACAGAAATAACCATCATAGCTATAAAGAGATTATTATGGATGAGTCAAAATTACATTTAACTCATTTTTACTAGCCTGATAATAAAAAACTTCTTGGAGAAGACTTATGCTCCAATAGCACGATTTTATTCCTGATAAAGGCAGGCATCGCTAATCACTGCTTAGCAAGACATTTTTCCTCCTTGAAAAAAGAACAAAAAAAAAGTTCTGAAATGGTTTGAAACAGAGTTAGGATATGGGGCTTAAGAGAGGCTTAAATAAGGTGCATTAAAGTAAATTTACAGCAATCTGTTTTACCAGCTGAAATATCATATATATATATGTATCTGTGTGTGTAATTATGCATGAAAAAATGTTATATTTCTTCACCCATATGTATATGCATATCAATTATCAGGATGCTCCTTATTTGTTATACTGCATTTATATAACAAATTAGAAGCAAAGTGACTGCATAGCTGAAGGCTTACCAAGAGCATACAAAAAACTGAGTACAGCTCTAGTTTGGAGCAGAGGATCTCGCCTCTTCTGCCAAGGGAGAAATTGGGAAGATAGAGATGAAGCAGTAATGGAGGGCTATGGAGAACCTCTAATGATATTTATTTAAGGGTTCTGCTGCTTTTGTGTGTTGAGAGTGAGGAGAGGAGCTGGTGACTATTGCTTCGGGGCTCTTAGAGCAGTGGCTGCCCCACACTTAAGGGCAGCGTGGCCCTAGCACTGATTTACCACCTCCAGCACTGAGATATCCCCAGCTTTCTTGGCCTCTTCCTGCAACTAGGCCAGGTACGCAATTCATACGCACTGAACACTGAAAACAAATCCACTGTTGTATACATTCTTCTTTTCAGAACTCTTAATCCTGAATTTATCTGAAATATTCTGACTGATACCATCAGACCTTCCAAGATCAGAAATGACGCTGCAGGCATAGCTGGTTCATAACAGTGAAACATAAACAGCTTGTACTTCTGGCCTTGAGAGGATGCATGCATGAGGTGGTCTAAGGGCAGCTAGTGTTGTGTACAAAGAAATTCTGGCTGCACAGCAGAAAAGCAGATGTAAACTTCGCCAGACTAACACAACAATATCAAAAATTACATTTCTGAATGAAGCCATACGCTTGCCAAAGGCTGGTACTTGGGAAGGGAGAGGCAGAGGACAGAGAGTCTCCATCCCACCCCAGTGAACTAGAATTCCTCATACCATGCATTCCTGTCTGGATACAAGTAACCCAAACAAACCTGCCAGACGGGATCATACCAGGTGACCACCAGCAGCACCTGTAGAGCTGATACTGAGAAAGGAAAATGACCTAGGTTAATCTAATCTGAGTCATAATTTTGAAACAGAATTTGAGGGAATCTTGAAAGATATTAAAGAAAAATGGGACTACAATGTGCCTTGATTTTATCAAAAAAGTAGCTCGTAATAGACTAGCCAATGGTTTTGTCTGTAAAATTATATTGTAGATCTTGCCTATCTGGATGCAGGGAACGCACTGGTTGCACCATCATGTGGGAACTATGAATAGGGACATGATAGGGATTCACAGAAAAAAGATAAGAACCTAGCTTCCAGTGAGATGAGAACAGAGTGGGTTAAAGGGGAAATATAAGGCTGAAGAGAGGTCATTAGCAGAGTTCCTCAATGATAAGGTTTGGCACTGCTTCTGTTCACTATTTTCACTAATGAGCTTGGCAGGACTACTAGGAAATTAACTAATATCAAATGCAACTTACTGATGACAAGGTGCTGGGAGGCACTATTAATGGAGGAGTGGACTGGCGCGCAGAAACTGGGCTTTCAAGAGCTTGAAATCAAGGCTGTGCACAAGGGAGTAATAATTCTGCTACACATTAGAAGCTTATAATTTGGAAATGACTGTAGGGAGGGGAACAAAAAAAGGAAAAGGACTGCAGAAAATTACCATAATGCAGCAGTAGGGTAATCTAATCCACCCCCAAGATACAAAGCCAGAAGTGTTTCTAGCAGCGAGAAGGAAGTGCAAGCAAAGCAGAGCTGTGCAAAGCTCTTATACCTCTCTTGAATACATTGTAGGGTCACCATAAAGAGAGATGATTTCTGGCTACAATAGTCACAGAGAAGGGTCAGCAGCAGTGCTTGGAAAAGCAGGACCTACTCCATAAGAGAAGATAAAAAAACTCAGATTGTTTAGCTTTGTGACACAAAGAATGGTGATGACTGCCATGTAGATGCATTTATGGGCTCAGTGTGGGGACGGAAAATTGGTTTTCAAGGTGAAGGACCTTCTTGGTATAAACCATATGGGAATACACTTATTTTGGGATCAGAAAATATCATCTTACCAACTCAGCAAACAGATTTTAAATCAATTTCCCAGTTACAGACACAGGAGAGAGTAAACCTAAGTCGAAATTGGCATTGGTTGGAAATGAAGCACGTGATGTCGCATAGGTGGGGATTGGGTTCCTGAGGACTGTTTCAGACTGGTGTGCCTGTCTGTTGTTTGCGCTCTGCCAGGTCTGTGTATAAAAGTAATGTATTGCTTTTCAGGAGTCATCTTCAGGAATACTCTATTTAATGCCACAAATCAAGAAAATGCTTGTCTTAGAAATAGTTTTAAGCAAAGAACTGCTTCCAAGTTTTTAATTCGAAAAAGGATCTTGAGAGATCAGTCTCTTTGAAATATATCTTGTGAAGGACACATATCTCAGCTGCATGGTACCTCTTCTCCAAACTCTTGTGCCTTCAGATTGCTAGAAGCAGCAATGAACACAGGATTCCTGAGGTCAACCTAGTCCCTTTTCTTTGTTAAGAGAAGAGTAAATCATAAGCTATAGGAGCTTTGAAACTCTTCTAACTCCTCTGAAAACCAGGAAGCTGCCTTAAAATAGAGGAATTCTATTACGGCACTTATATTTCCCCATGGAAGTAAATTAAAATGAAGTATATGAACTCCATAAGCAATTGAAGAGTTTGAAGATGTTTGTTTGTGATTGCATGCACATCAGAAGTCAAAAAAAAGGGATGCTTTCCACTGCCTCTGGTAACTGCAAACTCTCTGAACATTGACATCTACTTTGGTTCTTTAGCAGTAAGAGCTATGAATACTGCAGCATATCTATTTAGACATACATTGAGGGGTTAACTTGGCTCAGGAAAAGACCACATGCCAGAATATATTTCCTTGGTGTACTGTCCAGAAATAAAAATAGAAAAGTGCCAGACACTTAAAGAATGCCAGGATGCTGCTAATACCACTTGTCCAAAGCAAACCAACTGTTAAAAATTGAGATAAAACCAGGCAAAGTAATAGAAGCTTTATCTATTCCTACCAGCCAGAAATCCCAATGGGCATGAACTAACAATGTGAAAAATGTAAACCACATTATCAGTCACATTTAGAAATTATTATGATCCTCTTTCCATCAACTGTGCTGGCAGCCAAGTTCTGACAGTTCTGGCTAGTTAGCAGACTGAACCACTCGTCATAATTATACATTACTTATTCAGTAAACAGAGAGATATGCTATAGACAAGGCTGGTAGCTCAGCCTATTAAGTTGCCTGGCACTTCCTTTTGTTAGATCCTGTTTTCAGATACAACTTTGCCAATGTTTAACCTTTCTAACTGAATTTTTTCAGGCAATGAGTTTCACATACAAATGATGTGGGGAAGAAAAAAAGTAGACTCTGGATTTGAGTCTCTGGATGTGAATTTAGAGCAGCACTCACAAAGGTTTAGCTTCCACACTAATCCTGAGGCAGGAACTCTGCAGTGGACAGGGAGCAGGAGCAATGAGGTCGCATCATAGCATCCTTCCAGTATCTGAAGGGGGCTGTCATGGGTTCAGCAGCAGCAGTCTTTTTTTCTCCTTCGTAGTAGCTGGTGCAGTGCTGTGTTTTCAATTTTTCGTCTGGGAACAGCGCTGATAACACCGATGTTTATAGTTGTGGCTTAGAATGTTTTGGCCTGACCAAGGACTTTCTGAGTTTCATGCTCTGCCAGGGAGGAGGGGAAGCCGGGAGGAAGCAGAGACAGGGCACCTGACCCAAACTGACCAAAGAGGTTATTCCATACCACAGCACGTCATGCCCAGGATGGAAAGCAGGGAGCAGAGACCCGGAAGGGTGGGGGTGCACTGCGTGGTCGGGCTGTGTTTTAGGTGGGGAGAATTGTATTCTTTCCTTGTATTTCTCTTGTCATTATTATTATTGGTGGTAGCAGTAGTGATTTGTGTTATACTTTAGTTACTAAACTGTTCTTATCTCAACCTGTGGGAGTTGCATTCTTTTCGATTCTCCTTCCCATCCCTCCAGGAGCGGGGGAAAGAAAGAGAGGGGAGTGAGTGAGCAAAACTGTGTGAGTTATAGAGGCTTAAACCACGACAGGGGCTTATAGGATGCTGGGGAGGGACTCTTCATGAGGAACTGTAGTGAGAGGACAAGGGCTAACGGGTTCAAACTTAAACAGGGGAAGTTTAGATTAGATATGAGGAAGAAATTCTTTACTGTAAGGGTGGTGAGGCACTGGAATGGGCTGCCCAGGGAAGTTGTGAATGCTCCACTTCTGGCGGTGTTCAAGGCTGGATTGAACATAGCCTTGGGTGGCATGGTTTAGTGGGAGGTGTCGCTGCCCATGGCAGGGGGTTTGGAACTTGATGATCTTAAGGTCCTTTCCAACCCTAACTATTCTATGATTCTATGATCACTGTAGCATTGTGCAGCAGGTGTTATAAGGAGAGATGGGGAAAGACAAACCACATCTCAGTATGCTGTGCTCCCTATTGCTCTCCCCGTCCCCTCATCTTTGCGCTGTGCAGAAGGACTGTCATTAAGATCCATTTGAGATCCTAAGATGTGGGAGAATGCAGGAAAGGAGGGAATAATGAGGGTTAGAGGAGAAGGAGCATCCATTTTTAGCACTCATCATGGCTGAGAGTGAGCCATGGCACAGTCATAAAGAATGTAGATGTGGTGGGTAAAAGCTGGGTGGTTGTGCAGCCTCTCGTTTCCCGTCAGCACTATGGAGGAGCCCAGCTAAACATGACGATTGAAATTATCAGAAGAGAGTTTGCTATCTTGATTCAGGAATCTCTTCTGTTGGTTTGTGTTGAAAGGGCCAAAGCCTTCTGGTTTGAACTCCAGGCAAAGCAAACTATTGAGATCTGTGGGTGGCCAAAAGCATGCTCTGCATTAAATGCTGTTTCCTTTCTCTTTTTTTTTTTTTTTTTTTTTCGATCCTGAGCATTACTGTTCTACGATAATAAATGTTTGAATGATACTATAAATATTGATTTGGAAGGAAGCTGATAAAAATGAAGCATTGTTATGAGCATGTCACAGGGTTTCAGAGTGAATGTACTCAGTGCTGTGCTTCATAGATTCAAATTACTGATATTTACTGGTTAGTTTTCAGGGATTTGTAGTCATATGTTTGAAACATAACAAATCAATTAGCTACATAAAAGACTTCTAGGGAAAAAAATCACAAGGATACATTGGAAAAAAACACATCGGCCCATATAAAATTTTTCAGAGTTATATTTAAGAGAGAAAATGATACAAATGATGCACATCTGTACTTGGGACCATGGTGCCTCTGCAATGAAAAACTAGCTGTGTTTTAACATTTTCTGACCAAGTGCTCGGTGAAATACACCCTGAAAAGGGAAAAAAAAATGTTTCTTGACTAAAAAGCACCAAACATAGAAAGGCAAGAGCTTGGAGGAAAACAATGAAAGAAAATAAGAAAAATAGCAAAAATATCACAGTGCGGGAAAGATGGAAATAACTGAGAAAAGGCCTGACCCAAAGTCCTTGGGCACTTTTAAGAAGCATTTATTGGAATCCATATTGGAAAAAGAGGAAAAACAATTCCATGGGATGGGTCTCCAGCTGTCCTGACCAATTCTCTGTGCTTACAAAGCAAACAGGCATTAATTTGCTATTTCTGTTGGCACCACATTACATGGACAGTGTTTGAAGATGAAAAATCACGGCTGCAAAAAGAAGGACTGTGCACAGCTGAAAAACTGAGCATTTCTGACACTGCAATAATGAATGCTCTTTAATACATTGAATCATAGAATAGTTAGGGTTGGAAAGGGCCTTAAGATCATCTAGTTCCAACCCCCCTGCCAGGGGCACCTCCCACTAAACCGTGCCACCCAAAGCTCTGTCCAACCTGGCCTTGAACACCGTCAGCGATGGAGCATTCACAATTTCCCTGGGCAACCCATTCCTGTGCCTCACCACTCTTACAGTAAAGAGCTTCTTCCTTACATCCAATCAAAACTTCCTCTGTTTAAGTTTGAACTCGCTCCCCCTTGTCCTCTCACTACAGTTCCTCATGAAGAGTCCCTCCCCAGCATCCCTATAGGCCCCCTTCAGATATTGCAAGGCTGCTATGAGGTCTCCAAGCAGCCTTCTCTTCTCCAGGTTGAACAGCCCCAACTTTCTGAGCCTATCTTCATACGGGAGGTGCTCCAGTCCCCTGATCATCCTCGTGGCCCTCCTCGGGACTTGTTCCAACAGTTCCATGTCCTTTTTATGTTGAGGACATCAGAACTGCTCATAACACTCCAAGTGAGGTCTCATGAGAGCAGAGTAGAGGGGCAGGATCACCTCCCTCGACCTGCTGGTCACGCTGCTTTTGATGCAGCCCAAGATACAGTTGTCTTTCTGGGCTGCGAACGCACACTGCCAGCTCATGCTTATTTTCTCATTGACCAGCACCCCCAAGTCCTTCTCTGCAGGGCTGCTCTGAATTTCTTCCCTGCCCAACCTGCAGCTGTGCCTGGGATTGCTCCGACCCCCGTGTAGGACCTTGCACTTGTCATGGTTAAACTTCATCAGGTTGGCATATGCTGTCATGGGTTCAGCAGCAGCAGTTACCACGACATCTACTCACCTCACCAGAGTGTCAAGGTCCCTCTGGATGGCATTCCTCCCCTCCAGCATATCAACTGAACTACACAGCTTGGTGTCATCAACAAAGTTGCTGAGGGTGCACTCAATCCCACTGTCCATGTCACTGACAAAGATCTTGAACAAGACCGGTCCCAACAATGATCCCTATGGGACACCGCTCATTACTGGTCTCCAGCTGGACATCGAGCCATTGAGCACAACTCTTTACGTGTGGCCATCCAGGAGTTCTTCATCCACCGAGTGGTCCATCTATCAAATTGATGTCTCTCCAATTTAGATACAAGGATGCTGTGTGGGACAGTGTTGAACACTTTGCACAAGTCCAGGTAGATGACGTCAATTGCTCTACACCTGTCCATCAGTTCAGTAGCCCCCTCCTAGAAGGCCACCAAATTGGTCAGGCAGGGGAAGTTCAGATTGGATATGAGGAAGAAATTCTTTACTGTAAGGGTGGTGAGGTACTGCAATGGGTTGCCCAGGGAAGTTGTGAATGCTCCATCGCTGGCAGAGTTCAAGGCTGGGTTGGACATAGCCTTGGGTGGCATGGTTTAGTGGAAGATGTCCCTGCTCCTGGCAGGGGTGTTGGAACTAGATGATCTTAAGGTCCTTTCCAACCCTAACTATTCTATGATTCTATGATTCCCCCTTAGTGAAGCCATGCTGGCTGTCACTTAGCACATTGTTGTTTTTCGTGTGCTTTAGCATGCCTTCCAGGAGAATCTGCCCCAAGGTTTTGCCAGGCACAGACGTGAGACTGACTGGTCTGTAGTTCCCTGGGTCTGTTGCTTCTCCTATTTTAGAAAAGTATAACACAAAAGTATAGCGGCCAATTTGGCCCTGCCTGTCCTGTGACTTTCAGAGAACTGAGCCATCTGTTTAAAGGCACATAGTCCTCATTAATTAAATTCACTTCCCAGAACTTTCTGTTGAATGATCTCTGGGAATACCCGAGATGCTATCAGTACATGCTCTTTAGGGTAGAATGAATAGGAGTAGTGAATGAACTCTTCAGTCCTTTTTAATTTTGAGTACCGTGTGGCCCTCATCTTGCCTGGGAAAGACTTTATAATTTCCTTGAAGCCAGGTTTTTATCAGTTTCATTGATGAATAAAAATACTGTTTTGTAATAAGAAAAAGCTTTCTGGACTTCATGCTTACATCACAATTCTGACAATTCTGACAAACTGTAAGGACAGTGAAAGGGCTGGATTTTTATTTTGGGTTTATGACAGTTGCAATATTTGCTTGATTTTGCCATTATCCTTTAGCTGTGTGAGAACAATGTCTAGGGAGCCTGGCTGAGGTCAGCACACACAGTAAATCTAAGCTGTATGCAAAGAGCAGTCTCTGCTCCAAGTTTAAGTAAATAAAGCAAGCAACAAATAAGAGAAAGGGGTGTCTTATTGCTTAATGAGGACAATGTAGGCAGGTTTCATTCAGTGGGTTTTACTACATTACTGTGTTGTGATTACCACTGTAATAATATCTGGTTATCTTTAGAGTATATGTATTTCTGTGCAAAAGAAATGTCTAGCTGTCCCTTTATTCCTGCAAGCCCTCCTGGTTTATGGCAGCTAACTGTTCATAGAGTTTAAGAGCAAAACTGATCTTGCTCATAGAAAAAAAGAAAAACCAAACCCAACTAAAACAAAACAATGCTTCTTTAAGTGTTTGTTGATCCCTGCAACACCTACTGCCATGCTTTAAGGAGCAGCCTGCATTGGTGTGTCTGAGCACACACAAGCCGTCTCCATTCACTACGCAGCTACCTTGCCTCCAATCACTTGGTCTGCTTTTACTTCCTGCTATATTTGTTATAGGAAGAGCAAAGACTGCTTATCTGATTCACTTTCAAGTGGGATTAAAAAGCCTTTTCAGGTCCTCCTTGTCCTGGTTAGGAGACTGGCCCCTTGCTAGGAATCCTGCCCCATCCTTTGCCCTGCTCCCCTGCCAGTAAAGCATCAAAATATTTTATAAAGGTGCTGCATTATGTAGATCTTTTGCAAATGCATTTTATATTTTATGATTTTGATTTTTAATTTAATTTTACCTAACAGTTACAACATTTTTCTCCTTAGAGTTTTGGAGGAAAAATATTGAAAAATATCTATTTCTGCTACTGGGAAGTCTCAGGCCTTCCTTCAAGCATGCTTTCCTTACTCTAGTATCTGAAAAAAGACTACCAGTTTACCAGCTAGAGGATAAATATAACTCAGACAATATATTGTCAGCACGTTTGTAACTTTTATCCATGGGTCTCTGCAGCAGGTCATTACAGGTTAGTCTTCTACAGAAGCCTAGAGATATTCAAGTTAATTGGGTATAGAAATTTGGCAGAAAATATACCTCCCTTCTTGTGTTCTAACCAGTCGTCAGAGATCAGAGGGGCTAGGTGCAGTTGGGCTTAATTTCTGATTATAACCAATTCAATACTACCCATCCAGTCACATTCAGGAAGAACTTTCACAAATAGCATGATTTATTGAAGCAGCAGATACACGGTTTCAGAATTGCCATTGATAAATTTATGTATTCTATTAATGCTAAAATCCAAAGCTAGCCAATAATTAATTGAGCTCATATGGAAAACAGCCAGTTGGTATTGCATTAATCTTAGTTCCACCCATGTATCATCTGACATGATCAGAAACACAAATCTCACCGAAAAGTTACACGCCCACACCCCCCCCACCCCCCTTGCTTGCCTGCAAAATAAGATCATACTCTCATTCCCTCTGCCATAGAGAAATCCAAATGCCAGATTTATACTTTTGAGAGAAGTGGAGGTGAGGCAAATTACCTGTTAAATGGTGTGTGGGGCAGCCATGTAAATGAGGGATAACAAGAGTTCCAATTACGTTTTACCAGGCTGCTCAAGGGCCATAGACCTTATATCAGGACAAGACCATGAAACATTCCCATCCTTCCATCTCCTGTCCCGGCTGAGGCAACATTAAGGGCTAGAGCCTAATCACCTCCATCAACAGCCCATCATCCTTAGCAGAGTGTGGCAACTACCACTTAAGCCCTCCACCAGGTGTCTCATGACCTCAGGACTCATTCCTACAATCCCTCATGCAGTTGGTTGCTCTCTTCCGTAAAGCTGCTTCTGAATACATTAATAGCATTCATTGAGGGCAAAGCTAAAGAATCTATGAGGTGTGACATATATTGATGGATGTCTCAGATATCTCCTATGCTTTGAAAGAATGTTTTCACCCAACATAATGTTTATATTTCACACAGCTTGTTTCCTGGAATCTAAAAAAAAATATTGCTATTTATACTACTTGCAACAAGAGCAAGAAGTAAAAATAGCAAAAAGGAGAAGAGTTTGTGGATATGATTTATGAAAGGAGTAATCAGAATAAATTGCCAACTTTATGAAAGCCTCGTTACTTGGGATTCTTAAAACTAGATTAGTTAAAACATAAAAGGTATTCCTGTTAGAAATGATTCTGCCCTGGTGGCTAGATGAACTTGTTGACCTAAGAGTCGGTTTTGATCTCTATCACAGTTTTGTAAAAGTAGCATGTCAATTCATCTATGTGTTTTTTGTTCCTGATGAATGTATCTGCTTTCCTTCAGCCACAGGAAGCCTAAATCAGCTGGTTTTCCTAACTGTTTAATTAACTGTCATGGAAATTGGAGGGAAACCAACTCTAACTGATATGAAGGGTAGAAACTGTGGCACGGAAAAGAGGAATATTAAGCTATGTAAATGACAATAGAAAGTGACAAAGAAGGATGCTGACATGACTATAACTTGATTGAGATGGAGCTTTTCATTAATTCTCATAGAGAGACCATAATTGTTGCAAAAATTATATTCATCACTTTTCCATAATTTTAATTCCATTTCAAGTGATTTTAATTTACCCACTGACTAATTTTTGGCCTTAAAGAAGTTTATGAATAGTCCAGTTTTTCCAAAGGGAAAAGTGGTTCTAGCCCCTGAGACACAGACTGATATTCATTTGTATGTTTGAAAGCCTCTGCACATATGTTCCATGTATAATTTCATACTTTTATGCACATTTACTTCTAAAAACCTGGCTGCGTCTTTAGTTCAAGGTTATAGGAAAACATTACAATATCAATTTTGTTACATCATTTCCCCAGCCAACACTTGCAGAAATAACAGAAACCACCAAATTCTCTGCAATGCTTAAGTAAATCTATCAGAGAATGCCACATACTTAAATTGCTTCATGAAGTGCAAATATGAACCTTGTTAGTTAAACTTGAACTGCTAAGTTAAATTTGTAGATATTCAAACCTCTATTTGTAAGTGTTTGGAAGTGGACAACTTCCATGGATTGCACTGTCTTTGAACTGCTGCATAAGAAGAAGCACACATTTTTACTGTACTATCCCTCCAAAATGAAACAAACTTCTAGAAAAAGATTATTTATGCTTTGTAGAAAGCTGAAAGTTTGACTGACCAAAGATACATAGTAATTTCAGTACATACGAATCATCTCATTTTTACTTGCATTGAAGAAACCCTCTACAGTTTAATATAAGAAGTTAATGTGAATATTGGGTAGAGAGTAGGTTCCTATACAAATATATTTATAATAAGTTTCCATAAGAAAATTAAAAGATCTCAAACTTTTCAACATAGTGTTTGGCAAGTATTCTCGAGTAATTACTTAAAAATAGGTTGCCACAAATGTCTGATAATGAGAGTCTGAACTGTTCTAATAGGTGATATAATTTGTATTGTATTGATTCTGTACGTGGATTGGAGGAGTGCATACCAGGAAAAGAATTTTAAAGAGCAAAGGACCTGAATCTCAAGGAGGGATAGGAAATAAAGCAGGGCTTGGGAATGGTAGCTCGCTTATTATCTTTTCCTTTTTGGTTTGAAATAAGAGGAAATCCAGTATCTGAAGGGGGCCTATAGGGATGCTGGGGAGGGACTCTTCATGATGAACTGTAGTGAGAGGACAAGGGGTAATGGGTTCAAACTTAAGCAGGGGAAGTTCAGATTGGATATGAGGAAGAAATTCTTTACTGTAAGGGTGATGAGGTACTGCAATGGGCTGCCCAGGGAAGTTGTGAATGCTCCATCGCTGGCGGTGTTCAAGGCTGGGTTGGACATAGCCTTTGGTGGCATGGTTTAGTGGGAGGTGTCACTGCCCCTGGCAGGGGTGTTGGAACTAGATGATCTTAAGGTCCTTTCCAACCCTAACTATTCTATGATTCTATGAAATGCAAATTAGGTGATGTAAAGATTAACTGCCTGGCTACTATTTGCATGAAATCATATTCCCTTACATATATATATATATAAAATATTCCCTTATATCCCTTTCATATAGCAAGTAACCACACATGCATGTGCAGCTATAATTTTGCTATGCATGGGCTTGTCTTTGCAATTTGCAGAAGGATCCTGGGAACTCTGTTATGAAGACATGCTAATTGTCATGTTTCCACTTACCAAAACTATACTGAGATCATTACTGCATTCAGTGAACTGCAGTTTTCTTTCATTGCTGTGGACACAGATTACTCTCCTCTGGCTTCTCTGTTAAGGGAGCCCAATCATCCTCTTGTTTTGCTTGTTTCTATCTCCTTTCAGGACAGGAGTAACTTTACAATATATGTAGTGCTTTTCCAGCACCAGACCCACAGCCACAATGCTATAGGAAATTAAGGTGAATTTTGGCTAGGTCTACTTTATGAGAGGAGAAGCAAGCTGGGGGTAAGCATGGTGAAATTCAAGAGCAAGGCACTTTCAGCCCACATGGGGTTTCAGGTTTAAAGCACCTGTGGGAGCTCAGAAGACATTAACCATGGGCTGGGATCTTCCCTTTCAAGCCTTTCCAAACCCTACCTGCCCAGGAAGAGGATGTAAGGTATTGCCTGTGCTAAGGACACTTATGCCCCATGGTTGCAGGAGCTGAGGCAGTTTCCTTGCAAAGCTGTGAGGGTTTGCACCACTGAAAGACGTGTCCCTATAAGGAAAGCAGTAATGGTAATATTCCTCATTTGCCATGTTGTTTCTCTTTGTAAGGGTGCCTGTGTGAACAGAGCTTTAACAATGGTATGCCTTCAGAAACCAACTGAGACAAAGAAAATGCCTATTAAAACTCAAGTAAATACCCAGACAGTGTAGGCTTGTTTCAGCGGTAATTTCCAGTGCTTCTTTTCTTTCCTCAAAAATGTTAAAGAGGTCATTTTGGTCAGGTAAAGAGTGAAGAAAATAAACAGGTAACACACTGTACAGCTCTTGCCTGAAAAGCGAACGCACTGCCAGTTTTTGGCTGCAATTTTCCTCACCCTCTTAAAGCTGCAAATTACACCTCATTTTACAATCTCTCCTGTGATGTGAAAGAGATATTAGACATTGTTGCTCGGAAAAGGCTGAGGTTAAAGTGGTCTCTGCCTGTGCCTCTCTGTCCACAACATTTGAAGGCATCTCAGTTGGAGAAAAGCATGGTGGGTATTATTTAGTCTCATTTTCTCACGGCTACTTAAACACTGTTTTGAAGGGGAGGATGGACACAGTGACACCCAGAATCCTATTTTAAGGTATCCATTAATGACTTGGAATGGGTAGGGCAAGCAGCACCTTGATTCCCTGACAGGCCTGGCTTCCTGGCTGTCAGAGACATGGCCCAGTTCCTACCTTGTCTGCTCATGAAAGCCCCAAATATTATCTGCTGAGCTCAGGGATCACAGCAGGCAGACTGCAATGCAACAGCAGGAACAGGCTTCCCAAAAGGCAGTGCTCAGATGAAGATACTTTTCAGAAATTACAGTAAATTGAGGCTCTCAGGCGCTGGCAAATTATGTGGTGCTGATGGGGAGCTAAGGGGACACCTAGGTGAGTGTGACACTGACACATGACCAGCTACTCGTTTTTAATATTTTCTGCTGTGCTGAAATCACTTTCTTCTGGAAAGCTACTTGAATGAATTGATTTACTTATATGGAACAGAGCATAATTGCTTACAGTGCCTAATGTGCACTCAGATAGATAAAACAAGCAATATAACCCAATGGGTGCCTTAATATGATGTCCAAGTCATGCATTTGGACACTCAAATTGGCACTTAGGTGCATAGAATTGACATTAACATGTCTAAGTGGCAATTTGGAGCATCCAGATTAGAGATTAAGTTTCCCATGTTTGAAAACTGAAACCTTTGCTTGTCTCTTCGCTCTACACATTGTTATCTGCTGGCTACAGAGTTTCAGTAAGCACAAGCAGAGTACTAGGGGATTAAATGAATGAACTTGCAAAGTTGGACATTATTACACCAAATGATGCAATTCTTGTTTGTGGTCTTTACTAGCTGGATGAAGAGAATACAAACTTGTTTGTTTGTTTTAATGCCAATATTTTAGTCACCTCAAATATAAGCTAAACATAGCCAACTGGGGAATGCTGTGACTAAAGCAGGAGTAGAAAAATGGTGTTTGTGTGGGTGTGTCTTCCTACACTGCCTGTATTTAGGAAGTTGAATTGCTGCTTCAGTGTTCAAGCAGAAACAGTAGTAATAAAGCACTGAGTAATGTGTTTCTCAGAGGAATCAAGGGAACATCTTCTTTTCGTTATGGGACTGACTCACATAATATGATCCACATTGTTAAGACCCCTTATTGTACCCAAACAGTAAATTCTCAGTTTTATGGCTGCCATGTGAAGATCGGGCTCCACAGCGAAGTATGACTTCCCACCTGCCAGTGTCATCAGCACCAGGCCAGGGGATTATTTACACTGTTTGCCAGTAAGCAGAAGAAAGCGTGATTAAGATTAGGAATATGGTTGGTAAGCGCAAGAAAGCAAGTGATAGAGTGGCAGGCATGCAGGCAGAGGCTCACCCATGGGTTAACACCCTTAAATTAAATGATAAAGTATTCCTAGAATAAAAAGAATTCTCACTGGGAACTTCTCCAAGCTTAAGCCCATATGTTACTGGCTAATCATTTCACACCTTTGTCTGCCAGAGTAATTAGACAGAAGTAAAGCAGTACTCTGATTGTTTTTCTTGCTACTGTTTCATAATACCAGCTAAGAAATGATGGGCTATTTTAAGATCACCCGAAATATAGGGACCCACTGGGAGTAGCTCTTTGGTACTCTGACAATTAGTTTTACTCACCATTTATGAACAGCACAATAATTTTTGTGAGGGGTATTTTGTTTCTTCAAGAGGAAATGAAATTTATACAAATATACACCTGTCATTGTACACTGGTCCTGCCGCAAATGAAAGAATTTATGTTTGCTGTGTCACATGGACTCATGGACATGAAAAAGAGTCTTCATTATGATGATGGTGAGGCACTGGAACTGATTGCTCAGAGAACTTATGAATCTTCCATCCCTGGAAGTGTTCAAGGCCAGGTTGAGCGGGGCTTAGAGCAACCTGGTCAAGTGGAAGGTGTCCCTGCTTATGGCAGGAGGGCTTGAACTAGATGAGCTTTAAGGTCCCTTCCAACCCAGACTATTCTATGATTCATTCTATGATTCATGAATCTAAGTCAGTGTAATTCCACTGAAGCTACATCAGTATAAAATCAGAGGAGACAATCAAGTCCAAAATGCTTATTGGGTATTGAATAGAAAACGTCATCTATACTCAAGAGGTGAGCAGTGCATCAGTACATTCTCACCTACATTAAATACAGGCATGAATATAAGCAGCAGCTATATTTCTATTGCTGCCTTGGGCTTCTCAGCAAAACAGGTGAAGCCTGTACACTGAAGCACACAAAACAATCACGGACTGGTCCCTTTCAAAGACTTAAATTTTCACTCCTAAGCACACAGATCCTTTTCACTTTTTTATTTTTTAGGAAGAAAGAAAACTCTTCCTGCTTTACATCATAAGTCAAGAGAAAATCCTTGAGAAGTCTGGAAAGAGTCCAAAGGATTTACTACTTTTGCCAATATACCAACTGTGGAAGCCTAAGATGGACTCAGATATCTCTTAGCACATCTAAGTCAAAGACAGCCACAAGCAGTTCAGACTGGCTTCTGGACTCCAAGTCATTACACAGTTGATGATGAGAAGGACCCACTTCCCCACTCCTGACAGGTTAGTGTTAAATAGGCAGAATCCATCCTTTATCGCTATCTTGAGCATAGACATCACATAAACCCAGAGTCTGTCTTAGGTGTCATTGTCTGAATAATTTAGAAACTTATATATCTTCATTTTCTTCTTTCTCTTTAATGTCTTTAATATCAGCTTCCCTCACCAAACAAGCATTTGAATGAATAAGTGACAGGTAGCAAGGCACACAACGTATTGAAAAGCAAAACGCTCCACAGACCTGCTCTGAAGAAGGCCAGCCACTTCTCTTCTCAAATGGAAAGGGAAATAGGTCGACATATCTTTGACCACAGAACAATTCCTTGAAGACAGAATTAAAAGTCAAATAAGGATTAGGCTTAAGGAGTAGGATTCATAGATGGCAATGGCATGTTTGGTTTTATTGTGGGTAAAGTTAAACACTTTGAACTGAATGTTTAAATGCAAAAAGTAATTAGCAAAGCTGCACCCTGCAGTATGAGGGTAGAAAATATAGGAAAGAAGTGGACTGTGACTGAGACATAATGGGAAAGCTTTGAAGCAGGAGATCTGGCAGCCAAGAGCTGACATAGTTCTACTGTGAGGACATATGAGGAAGAAATATGACATCTGCACATAACAGCCAATCAAACCATTTGCATTTTAATCACATATGGGATGAAAAAAAAAGGATGTAAAATTAGTGATGGGTTGCATGCTTAATTTGTATTGTCAAGAAATCATAGATAGAAAAAGGGACACCACTACCCCACTCCCCTTTCCCCCATAAAATATTGACCATCTGATTTTTTAAGCTGGAATGCCCTGATTCACTAAAGCCCATACCTTATGCCTATGATTAAACTCCTGTTCTAGTAACAGTAAAGTTGGTGTGTTAGTGTGTCTTCTTACAGTGCAAGCAAGATCAATATGAGCAAGCTGAATATGTGTCAGTTGTTATGAATCCTGGAAAGAGTCTGCTAGAAAGCTGAAAGTAACTGTTCATAAACACTCAGGAATAATAACAGTAATAAAAAACTACAACTTACTGGGAAGAAAAAAAAAATAATTGCAAAACAAAGCATTATTTGATTATCTCATTTGCAAACAATAAATGTCAACAGCATCCTAGACACTTGTCAAAGGCTCCTCAGAGAATGAAAATATAGCCTTTGTTGTCCCCTGCCCTTTATTAAAAAAACTGTATAGACTTTGCTGATAAACAAGACAATTAAATGTAAATGATGTCATCTCCTGCCATTCATTCACTTAATGAGTCTAGCCAATCACCCAGTGTAAATAGTACCAGCTGAAAGCAGTAATATTCAAAATCATATTAGCAGACAACAAAGACAAAACAGTGACCTTTGGTTTTAACTAATGGTGCAGTATCAGCGCACTGTACGTGGCAATTCAGCTAACTGCCCTTGTCATTTTTTAAAGGTCTGACTAAATTTAAGCATCAATGTTTATTGTGCAAGCCCTAATGAGAAGACTATTTGTGGTAGGTGATGGGTTTAGAGGTGGACAAGTAGCTTGCTCAGAAGGAAGCAACCCAGGAAGGCAAAACTGCTTGACACTAAATTAGTTCTTCTCATTGCTGTGCCTTTTCCCTGTGATGGATTTTCTCTCTTACAACTACCATAAAAGGACATGTTCAATCTTGGGCCATTTTCTGCTGAATAGTTATTAACAGTGGAGCTCAATACTCTTACCCTCAAGCCACCTCTCCCTCCCAGGCATTATTACCTTCTTAAAACATTTCCCCCTGTGCATTTCCAGCCTTTTTAAAAAAATAATATGGAAATAGGGTACCAACTTCTCACCTTGCTCTTCCTACAAAAGACATTATCCCATAGAGCATCCTGTTCTGAGTGTTTACAGTATTTGATGGGGGATACATGGGTTCTTGTGATGCGCAGTAAAAATATTTAGTGTTTAACAGAAATCAGGCAAATTCAGCACTTCCACCTTTGCCCTACACCTACAAAATGAAAGTAAAAAACCCTTAGCAAATAAGGCATTGAAAGAAATTAGATGTTGTTTTTAGTGATTTTTCTCTGTATATTTAATATGTTACTCAGCTTGTCCTGCCATTGGATGTGCAGAGCATCTTCAAAGAGCAAATAGCCACTAGATCTAGATGGAGATATTCCACTGGAAACCAATTTACAGCTTTTAAGAAACCAGTTCTTGTGACAAGGACACTGATAAGAAATCTCACTTTGAAGCAATTACATGTGACTTTTCAGAGGATACTGCCACAGGAAGGGAAGAATCATTTGCTTTAAATGGATGGTCAGCATCTTCATCAGGATAAAAACACAGCTGGTAAAGACAACAAAGTTACACTGATTGATTGAACTGAAGGATGGAATCTCAGCTTTCAGTCTGACTGACTGCAGAATTTAAAACTTTTAGTTTAGCTTTGTCTTTTTTGCCATTGCATACTTTTGATATGCTGCTATATGGTGCCTTCAAACTCCATCCACACAGTTGTGGTGCTCAAAATTATGTGGGATTTTGATGGCAATTTATTCTTATATGCACATGCACACCCAGTACATGTTACCTGACACCCCATGATATTTAATTTATTTTTCTGAGGACCAAAGGTAGGGGAAGAATGGGTCGGTGGTCTTTAGATTCATGTATCTTCAGTTCTCTGCTGTGATCCAGACTTCAGTGTGACCTTAGACACATTAATTTACCATTCCTGGGCTTTGTCCTAGTTTACAGAGTGATGATAGCAGCATTTATGACTGGTCAGCCCTTGGGTAAAGGACTGAGCAGTATTGCTGGTGTATCGGTACAAGACAGCTTCTGTGCTTGTTTTCTTCCTTGGCAGCAAAGAGAGTATCTATAAAAGAGAGTAGGCATTGAAATGAGTTTGCAGTGCTGTGGTTTCCTCAATGCTAGGGAAGTGCTGAGATTTTAAGAGAAACTCAGTGGCTCTGAATCAGTCCCCTGCTCACATGAGTGTCAGGGTGAGGATGGGGATACCAAGCCCTGACATGTGGACTAAGAAGTAGGAAACATTTTCCCTCAGTCAGAGATTGTGATTTGATTTGGTTTTTTTCTTTTCCTTCCTGACATCTGCACTGTGTAGATATAGAAAAAGCATGTAATTTGTTGCATGCATGAGAGTTGATTATCCAATTCAAAATCCCTTGCAATTGCTACTGGGCTGTCTACAGTAGGTGTATTCCTCAGTTATCTATGTTGAAGAGAGAGAAATGGGAGCTCTTCATATCATCACTGCCCAGGGCTGCCAGAGCTCAGCTTTCTTCACACTTATAGTAATGGGGCTACTTAATTTAAGTATATAACCTGCATACATTATATACACATATGCATATATGTATACTTAGGTATATACACATATATAAATAAATATGCATACACATGTATAAAATACTGAAGTACATACATATATAGTTATCTAAAAATTTCTGAGACCTGAGTACCACATCTCTTCTACTATTGCTAGGGCAACTTGTCATTATCAAAGAAACCGTAACCTTATTTCAGGTGTGTTACAATGCTGAGCCTTGATTCACAAGCTGATTCACACCCCTGAGGGGCAGAGACGGATGCCGATATGTGCAGGTTCTCCACTATCGTTGCCGAGTGTGCAATGAGGATCAGGCCTAAATCTTTCTAAAGGTGAACAGGGATAAATGTGAAGCCTGGAGCTGTCATTTAAGTCTTTTCATCTCTAGAATAATCATCTCTTCCAGAAATAGGACTCTGGGTAGAGCTGGCAATAATTCCCTTGTAGCTGTTGTTCTTTTTCAGTATTTTACAGCAAGCAAATTTTCTTCTCAGTAGATGAACTGCATGACAAACCATAGGCAAACTTCTGAAAAACTGCACTTACACTTTACTGCAAATGTAACCATAACAATTCAAAGTGCTAATTTTCTACCTCATATAAATGTGTAAGTATGCCTTAGAAACACTCATGGGAAACATAATTTATCAGTGCCTCTATCTTCCTTACCTCGAGATGGGAAAATTCTGTCACATACTTAACAGAAGGCTGTCTGTTTGAGCTTCCCATGTGCTCATCGGCATGGGTTTTTCAGGAGCATCTTGACAGGCTGTTTGTTTTTCTTTAACACTTTGCTGGCTATGTGGCAGCTTCACCCAGCTAATGAAAATATATCTTGGTTCCCAATGTCTCCCCGGGTTAAAAAGAAAGAAAAGATTGAGCAAATATCTTCTGCATCACAGGAAATGATCTGGAAATGAGGTCTTTATCAGTAGAAGAGAAAGAGCAGTCTGCTGCACAGCTTTTCCCGCATCAGGGACCACTCAGCACACCATGAAGATTCGGCAGCTGAGTTGCTGCTTCCACATTCTAGTTAACATTTGTATCATTGTACGCGTTGTACCTAAAGCAAGGTTCACGCATATAGGAACATAAAGTTTCTGAGAAGCTTTTTAAAAAAAAAAATGAGTGATATGAAGTATGAGAAAAACGAATTATTTCTACTGTTGCTTATAACTGGCATGTAAACAAAATGGTTAAGGACTAGTGCCATTTAGGATTGACAGTGATTTTTACCATTAAATCACTAGCAGATCTTGAACAAGGCATTTTAAGAGTTAATCTGGATTCTAAAGAAAGAATAAAACTTAATGATCTAATTTTTGTTTCACTCAGTCAGTGATGTCTGTATTATAACACACCAACTTTAAATCTTCCTGAGTCCAAGAGCTGATGTTCTAGTTGAACACAGCCATTGGTACTCAGGAAAGGCAAAGTCTGGGTGAAAAGATGATATCTTCTTTTTTAAAGTCAAGTAAAAGACATTTTGAAATATGATAAAGAAGTGCAGACAAGCTGGGAAATCAACAAGTTAAATGTTTGCTTAGTCTAAATGCCTTTCTCAGTGAACTGTAGCAGATACTTAGAAAAGAATATAAGAATGGGACAAATATGCAGTGTTATATTCCTGGTGCAGTCTTCTGATCCACAACTACCATCAGCTCAGAGGTAGTATCTCTTTGCTCAGTACCTCCTAATTGATTTAATTCTGTGAATTTGTCTTCCTGTATTTTAGATCCATACGAGCTTTTGTCAGCTATAAGTGTCATGGTCTATTCCACAGGTGACAAAGGACCTCCATCTGATTGTAGTGAGCCTCTCCATGTGGTAATTTCATATTGTTTTTTTCCTTACTTGCCTTCTTCTGTCTATCATGAGGTTCCAGGTGTCCTTACTAACCAGTAGTAGATGTCTGGAATCCCATGTTTCTCCAGGATTTGATGTCTACAGCTAGGCATGAATTCACCATGTAAAGCTGGGATGTATAACCCAGTTCCTTCCTCATTTGTGTGCCAAGTTGATAGTTTTGGGTGAATGGCTTACCGTCCTTTTAAAGTACTGTCAGAGAAAGAGAAGGTCATATTTAACTCTTTATGCTAAAGCCTGCTGCTACAGGAGTTGCTGGAAAGTGGGACACTCATATCGTTTGTCTTCTGCTATACAGGATCTTTGTCTTTTTGAGATATTTTTTGAATATAGGACCCAAAGCCACTTAAAGTGATGAGGTGCCCAATAGACCACACTCTAAGTAGCTTAAACATAAAAAAAAAAAAAGGATCAAGTTTTTCCAGGAATTAATAAAGCTGTGAAGGAGAGGAGTTGGGGTAGCATCTTTGTCCCCCATTCTACTGATAGTGACTTGCTGTCCAGTATGAAGTTAAGGAGTAAGTGAGGAAATCAAAAGGAACAAAGTGAGACTGGAGTTGGGGTAACATCTTTGTCCCCCATTCTACTGATAGTGACTTGCTGTCCAGTATGAAGTTAAGGAGTAAGTGAGGAAATCAAAAGGAACAAAGTGAGACTGGAGAAGGGAGTTGGACTTCATCGGTACTCCAGTGATGTGCATCTGTTTCCCCCAAGGAAGGTCTTTTGAGCAGGCACCAGGAAAGTTAAGGGTGAATAACACTCTGCACGGGGTGGTAGCTAGGCAGGAATTTTGAGTACTGTCCTTTTTGGCAGCTAAATCCTACATAAATTTAGCTAAGAGCATTGAAGTCTCATCTTGGACCACAGCCTGAATCTTGGGGTGTGTCACTTGCCAGGGAAATCCTACCTCAGCCAATCAAGCTGTGGTGACCGAGACTTAAGAGGATACAAACATGGGTGGGCAGCTCTTGGGGAAGTGAGTGCTCATGCTGAACCAGCCAGCCACCAGCTTTCCACAGAGACTTCATCTTTGTGATCACAGCTGGCAGTCAAGTTGTAAAAATTCCTAACAGTAATCTGCTACCATGTGAGCAGTAGTACTGCAAACTTTGTAAGAGGAAAGGCTTTAGAATATATTAACTAATTTATAGACTTGACCTTTATTAATTACACTTGTAATCTCCCTAACACTCATCGGGGAGTTCATTCCAGCATTCAGTTTTCCTGGATATACTTTGCTGGCAAAGCTGTACCTTTTATAGGCATGAAAATATTTGTAGAATGAACTTTCTCGGACGTAGATTTTGGCACACAGTTCTCTCTTCCAACAAAATTTAAGATTAAAAATATTTCCAAACTCAGGGCGAGACAAAGTGAAAATCTTGCAAATGTGCTTAACCTGAAATTGTGTCCCCAAACACAGATGTGACTCATTGAATCATTTCACATGAATGGTTTTGAAGTGTTTCACCTGAATTTCTAAATGATCTTTTGGACAGAATTTTTCCTTAAAAGTGAACTTGCATTTGAAAATCCTGTCATCTAAACCGAGAATTTTGAAGAAAAAAGAATCCTTTTTCTTCTTAATTCCTAATGGACATCTCCTCTCCCTCCATCCTCATCCCCCACAATTCTTTCTGCTCCAGTAATTAGAAACAGAAATTTCATCGCAAAGCCCCATTTAAAAATGTCATGTCTCAAGCAGTTGCACTGGATGACATCTTTGCTGTGTCTAGCACTGCCCTCAAGGAAATGTACTTGCTCAGACTTTTAGCTCAAGCCAAGAACATTTTTGACACCCACAAGGAGTCTGCCAAGTGACTGTGAGCATCAAGCATTCGAGTGTCATTCTAGGGGTACGAAAACCTAAACCATATGAACAATTTGAATCACGGATTTCCTCCTGTCTAAGAAAAATATAAATTCATGCATGTATCATGGCATTTTAGTTATACCTGAACTGCCTACAAGATGGTGAAATCCAGAGGGTTGAGAAAAGGAGCTCATTCACTACTGAGCAATGTTAAGCAAATATTTACCAAAACATCAGATGCTTTAGTCAACCTGAGGAACTTCTCATTTGAATGAGACACAACTCAGGCATTAGTCAGACAGGAGATGAGATGCAGCCCTATAAAATAACCACATTAGTATGAAAAATGAGACATAAAATAAACTGTCCCCATATGTTGTTATCCATATCTCAGAGAGATTTTCCTTAAAGTTTTATTGTAATGACCATCAAGGGAGTTTACATGCCCTGGCCTGGAATTGATATTAATTTAGAGGGGAGGAAAGGGGGAACAAACTCAGACAAAGAGATATCTAGGAAATAAGGACAGATGGAACATAGTTGAAACAAAAAAAGTATTGGCAGGGGAGACAGCAAATAGTTTCCAGTGAACTGCATTTGGGTACTGAGCATGGTGTTGTCATAAATGCAAAGAAAACCCCTTGGGGTCCTGCACTTCTTATGTGCAATGCAGTTGTCTACCTTGCTGCATCACTGATTACTTGCCACAGCTTTTTAATGTAGTTTGGGGGATACAGTATATGTATCATTTCTTTATTATAGTCTTTCAATCACCATCATGATACAAAGAAAAAGCATTGTTCAGAGCAGATGCACTCTTTTATTTGCTAATATGTTCTCGGTTGACACTAATTTGCCACAGCAAAATTTAGCATCCGTTTTCAAAATGCTGCTCACTAATGCCATTCCAAAAACCAATGGGTATGCAATAAACATCATCAAACAACCCATAATAAAACAGTTTTACTGCAGATGTTCATTATGCACATGATTCTCTGTAGCAGCCTGAGTATTTTGGAGAAATGTTTGAAACTGATTTGGAGAAGTAGTAATTAAAATTAGTTATTTCTCATAAAATTCAGTAAGATCAGAACCACAGACATGTCGCAGGGCTCAATTTCCAGGAGTGATTTGCCTCTCCACACCCTTCAAAGCATGTTTAATAATTTTATTATAGACTTGGGTGTCATATCCAAAGCTACTCTGGATTCTGAAAGATGTCATTCTGGTAAACAGCAAATATTTGGACTTCAGAGATTCAGTTCTGTTCTCATTAATACTTCTGAACATGCTCCTGATTGCCATTTTCCATAAGAGACCATTTAGTACATGTAATGTATGCACTGCTTGCTGGATTAATTGTCCTATGAGTTCATGGCTTGCCTTTTGTACCCTGATTTTCCTACGGTACTACGTAAAGTGTTTGCTGTGTGCTGCGGTTCTCCCCAGTGACTGGATATATAAGCAGCTTCTGACGATATGACCTGACTTCACCACATGAACAGAACTAAATCCACTAGGTGATGAAGATGGCTTCATTTTACACTTATAAATATAATTTTTAAATTTACCTTTTAGTGTACATATTCAGCTGAGTGGATAGATGAAGATCTGCTGTCTGGAGTGCAAAGGTACCAACCTCTCTCCTGGAAGGCTACATGACCTGGCTAAAAGATTTGATTGTTGACCAACTGCTCACATCATCTCTGTGCTCAAGTCAGTACATGTAGCACTCATCAACAGAAGAGAACAGGATCTTTATGAAATGATTGAAGTGTTTTTCCAGCATTTGATCCTTTCTCACCCCAAATGACAGATTCATTGTGCTAAGGGAAAAATAAAATTATTTGTCAGATATTTTCGCCCTAGCCTTTCATTTAGTTTTCTTTTCTTTGGGCATGAATTTGATCGAATGTTATTTTAACTAAGCAGGGTTTGATTTTTTGTTTGTTTTTTTTTTTCCCTCCCATTCCTCACCTAAGTGCAGTAATTTTTTGGGGTTGTCGTGGTTTAAGCCCAGTCAGTAACTCAGAATCATGCAGCTACTCACTCTCCTTCTTTCCACCCTCTCCAGGCAGGATGTGGAGGAGAATCGAAAGCATGTAAACCCCATGGGTTGAGATAAGAACAGTCCAGTAACTAAAGTATAATATAAAACCACTACTACTACTACTACTACTACTGATACTGGAAATAACAAAGGAAGAGAATATGAAACTAAAAAGGGAATGGAAAAAAGCCCCAATAAACACAAGTGATACACAATACAATTGCTCCCCACCCGCTGACCGATACCCAGCCCAATTCCAGACAATTTCCTCCAGTTTATATATTGGGCATGATGTGCCGTGGTATTGAATGCCCCTTTGGCTAGTTTGGGTCAGGTGGCCTGTCTCTGCTTCCTCCCAGCTTCTTATGCCCCTCCTCACTGGCAGAGCATGAGAGACTGAAAAGTCCTTGATCAGAGTAAGCATTACTTAGCAACAACTAAAACCAACGGTGTGCTGTCAGCATTGTTCTCAGACTAAATCTGAGATGCAGCTCTTTACCAGCTACTAGGAATGAGAAAAATAACTGATACAGATGAACCCAGGACAGTAGTGAACTCTTCTAGTGGTGTTCTAGTGTCTAGTGGTTTAATGCGTGCGGTCCTTTGTTCCTATTGCATGAGCACACATTTAATACTCAGACAAAGCAAACAGAACATTAATCATGTCCTGTGGTATGTGGACTTTGACAGGTTCTTAGGTACCCTGAGCAAAGGAGAAATGTGTCAGAACAAAATTGTCTGAGTAAACACTGCTGAATTTGGGCAAAATTTAGATCCAAAATGTCAACTTTTTTCCTCTTGGACCTGGCTTTGAAGGAGTTTATGAGAATAAGCTGGAATCCCCGTCTCTTAGTGAAAGTGGAGTGTAAGCTCCCTTCCTTCACACGGCACAAGGGACTACAGAAGGAAGCACTGAGAAGATGGTATCAATCAGAGTTGAAGTTAACCACAAAATAGCTATGGAATGAGTTCCCGACATTGCCTGTGAATTTTACTTGCAGATGTGGCATTCATCAATTCCCAATGACATCAGTCTGTGTGTTGCAATATCAAGACATGGGGCGTGATTGATTAATCTGTAGCTCTGACTCCCTTTCCTGACCTAAATAATTCCCTTCTCTCCAATGTAGAATATGAAGTCTCAAACAAAATAAAAAAAGGGAAAATGAGATCCCCTTATTTCATTCTTTTGAATAGGAAGATAAATGAGCTCCCTATTGAATAATGCAGAGATTTGCTAAAAAGTGCTAACTGTATTTGGGAGTACAGTGTGAATTTATATCCATGAAAAAAGACATCTCTCTGAGTCACTGATATGTGACAAGAGAGACATTAAGTGCAATTAAATATCATGTTAAAAACTGGTTTTGGAATATGCCTATCCCCTTACTTGGCAGTTTGGCTTCTGAAATGACCTTGCTTCTGAAACCTGTGTCTGCACCCTCAACCCATAAAGGCAACTTAATAAACCTTCCAGACCTGAAATGAATGTCTTGATGACACTATGAATACAGTATATGCTAAAGATCTTATATTCCATTTTCTATAACCATAAACAGATATGCTTTAATGGTCTGATGCCTTTACCTTAAAAAATTCCAATTTGGTTCCCTAGAGCTTTAATAATAAACTGCTGACATTCTGTTTTTATTTTTCAGAGTAAGAAGAACCTGTATTATAGGGGCTTCTCTGTATTGTGGACTGGCAAGATCAAGATAAGTCTTAGGCATCTTTTTTAAGAAAGGCACCTGAAAACGGATGTGACACGGACTTTTAAACTTGACACAGGTGACAGCAAGTCTTTCAACACATGAAGCCTATTCATATTTTATCTTCAAAATAGCTTTGTAAATGTCAGAGCTTAAAATTAATTTGGCTCATCCTTGCTTTCTTTCAGCAGTATTTCTATCATTCTGAGTTTGAAGAGAGGAGCCATCCATTTCAGAACAGACACCTGGTGCAGGCAGGGAATCTCTTTTTGCCAGGCTTGCCGTGCCTGCTCCTGGAATTGCTGGATTACACGAGTTCAGATTCTAGTGTTTGAAAATCCCTACATGGCATATAGGGGGAATAAGACCTTACAGTTTTCTGGTTTCTTTGTTTTTAAAATTTAAATGTATATAAGTGCAAATGGGGATTAGTATTTTGCATTATATCTAAGAAAAAAAAATACTCTCTGCTGCAGAAACCATATTCCTCTCCTGTGGCATGCCATAAAATGTCTTACATATCTGTACTCAAATCCAAAATGGCAATACACAGTTAGATGTGGGTGTAGCATTTTGCTGCCTATTACAGTAAGTGTTGACATTGTATTGAAAGCACATTTCTTATATTGATCTGACAGAATTCAATCTTCAGGTATCTCAGAGCAACCAGCATGGGTTATGCAGTATCTGCACAAACCATATCCTAGTTTTCACTAGGAATGTTCACAGCAATCTTTCATGGTCCTGCATTTTTTTTTTTTTTTAATTTTTTTTGATTCTTCCTTTTTCTTTTCTTTTCTTTTCTTTTCTTTTCTTTTCTTTTCTTTTCTTTTCTTTTCTTTTCTTTTCTTTTCTTTTCTTTTCTTTTCTTTTTTCTTTTCTTCTTTCTCAGGAGTTTGTGTTCAGACTACATTCATTAAGCCTTTTCAGATTTTGATATCTTTACAAGTATGTAATCCCATTCTTTTTGCTTGTTTTGTTTTTGCTATCAGGAACCCTTCCACCTTACTGCTGTTTTTCTCCTTTTTATACAGAAGTGCAGGAACAGGCAATGTGGACAGCCCAGCTTTGTGTCCTGTATTATAGTGCTCAAAAGCAAGAAAATACCTAATGAGTAATGTGTAGACTGAAGCAGATACCTACTGACACTCCTCTAGAATATCCTCCCAGTGGTCTGTGGCTGACAGCCTCCCTGAGACAGAGGGAATATAGCTAATAACACAAAACAGGTTCTTTTCTTCCATAGATTTGTTCTGTCACATCTTGAAACCAGATTGCTACAAAGGCAATTTCAAAGATAATTTTTAGAGAGGAATGCATAGCGCTGAGGCTACAGAAAAATCTCCTATCAATTTGTAGGTTGACTAATATTACACTTTGAGTTATTCTCTTCTGATAAGTGTATTGGATAGCAATAACCTGAGGCTTGTCCTGAATGTTTGTGGCAGCGTCAGTTAGGTCTGAGCACTGAAAACCTTTGGAATATGCTTATGATCTCCAGGGTCAAAGGTTTATATGGCTAAAAGGGAAAAAGAGAGCAGAAAGAACTGGGAAACCACTGAAATACAGGAACTGTAGAGAAGTTGGTCATGGGAGCACAGGCCCAACCTCCCAGGCCATTAAATCTGACTGCTAGATACTGGAGGCAGCCAGCTCTTGCTGTTCCTGCAAGCTCTGGTGAGAATGTCAGATAGACAGGACAAGGTTTGTACGCAGAAGTATTAGCTTCCTGGAAAAAAACAACAAATGTCCTTTCAGGCATGTGAGCCTAATTTTATGTCTGAAGAGAATGAAACATAGGTTGAGAATGGTGTATGCTTGCTCCATGATCGTTACAACACTTCCACCATTGCAGTTCTGTCAGTTACTTATTTTTCACTGCTAAGAGCCCCTAAGGTGTATGTCAGTTTTAATTATGAAGCACCAAGAGGAGATTCATAGAAAATATATAAACCTGAATTTTGTACAAAGTTCTTGGAAAATTTCGTAACCAAACCCTGCTATTTTTTGTATTCTATTTCAGACTAGGCTTCAGCTTAGTGTTAGAATGAAAGTTAGGTTTTGGAAGTCTGAAAGAAAACTCAGCTCATGCTTTTAATCTGACACCTGAAGAAATTCCTGGTCAACACCAACCTTCTAAGATCTGGTGAACATGAGAACTGTGCTGGCATCCAAAAATGAAGCAGCTTTCGAGGGGCTTCATATTCTGTAAAAACTTTTCCTGAAGAACTGACGCCCTGACCCAGCAAAATTTTTCCAGTCTAGGAGTCTGATGTGTAGTCCCTTATTCATATGTCCTCTAAGTAATGAGTCCTCTCCTCGTAAAGCAGGATGGACTCTGACAACTATTGGCATAGCAAGCATTTTCCCCTTTTTCATGCTCCCACCCTTCTCATTAGAAGTTCTAAATCTTTATTTTTCCAAGGAAAGGCACATCAGAAGAGCAAACACCTCCCCTTGGAATTCAACTGAGCTTCTTCACCTTGCAGCTCTGCAGCTGATGGTACCTCAGCAGCTCTGTGGCTGATGGTACCAAAAGGTCAGGATCTTTTCTGCCTCACACAGGTGGTCAGGGGATAAAACTCATTATGAGATTTGGAAATGGGAAAACTGATCATTCTACGGATGAAGAAGTGAGACTGAGCTGGAATTCAGACAAAAAACTTAAAGGAAAACAACAGCTGAGCAGGAGTGAAGCCTAGATTCCCAATGCTATGTTTGGGCATTGTCTAAAAGGATATTTTACATCCTAGAATTCAAGCGTGTGTTAAGGTGAATACCACACTTTGCCTATTTAATAAACTTACCTCCTGTGAAGGACTGTTAAGTGTGGATTCTGCAGTACACCTGTTGAGCAAACATTACAGATTATTGGTATTTACATGAAGGGGAGAATTTACAGTATTAAAGTAAATATTTGCTTGTAAATATTTGCATGCCAATACTTAGATTTATGAATGTGAATTCTCAAGATCCCTGTTTTTATTACCCCATTTCAACAATGGTAATTAACTTCCATTCTGTTACTGAGGAAAAGGCAACCAATATTAAGAGACTAGGGGAACAGAGTAAGATCAAAGGTGCAGATTACAAACTGGAACATATTTTCTCTTCACTTTTATTAGTTAGAGGATGATATTCACATAAAGAAGCAGGTTTTTGGGTTAAGGTTGCTTTTTTTTCCTTGCTTCTGATTCTTACTTGAGGTCATAATCCTCTTCTGTGATATCACAGTTGATTGCTAGGGGAACCACTATTAAGTCATACTTCAATGATCAGAGGTTCAGGTGAGGGAATGAGCAGTTCTTCAGTTTTCATACTTACGTTCCATTTATTAAAGTACTAATGCTGAAGGGAAACAATCCCCTATGAAGAATTTTTCCATTGCGTGATAGCAATTTACAAGGCATTTGGCATTATACAGTTACCATGATCTGTTCTTCATGACTCTTAGGGTAGCCCTACAAGATTCACAAAAAGGAAGTTTAAACCAAAAATAAAACCTGTTAATACACTGCTTCTGCTGCATTTTCCAGCATATGATGTCTCCCCTTGTGTCTCTCGGTTAGACTGTAATCATTCGGGGTCAGAGAACACTTTGGTATTAACATGCCATATTTTTTTGCACTAAATAAATACTAAATGCCTATGCACATCAATAACTTGTTTTTTTTAAATAGCTAATTACAAGTTATATATCCTCAGGAACATTTTTCACTATCTTTTATGACTGTTATCTATCCAGCACCTGCATCAGCAGCTTAGGAGCAACATGACACCAAAACACACATATGGTTAGCTAATGAATTCTGCTCCACTACTTAATGGTTAAATATAAGATTGGTTTATATGCAAAACTCATCCTTGGTGAATATAGTTGAGAGAGGAAAACCTTTGCTTGCTCAGATCTCACGAAAGATTAGTCCAAATCAAATTAAAGGGGGATTTCAGCTTGCATGAGTTTTCAGACTTTGTGTCCTAGTTTGACCATCCTTCTACAACAGGCTAAACTAAAATAATTTTATAAAATAACCACAACTAGACATGAACTTTGTAACGAGTGTCTTCTATTTGTAACACAGTGGATAAAATAATCTGGAGATGGATACCCAGTCGCTTATATGATTTATTCTATTTCCATTTTTATAACAGAAATAATTCCTTCTTGCTACAAGGAAAAACAATAGAAATGACCTCTGAGGTGATCACTCTCAACTGGTCCTTTGCTTATATTTTACGCCAGGTCTGACCACTCTTTCTTCCACTCTTCGGAGTGAAATGAACACTCATATGAGACGTAGGCCCCAGTATCAAAGAGCGCTCACACATTCACAGCATTAAAGAAGTTATTCATTAGTTATTAATTTTCTTTTTGTCACCTGGGAGTTCCTCACAACAGAGTGATTCTTTGCTGGCATATGCTACAGCTTCATAAAACAAATAATTTATTCACAAGTTGTAAAGATCACAAAGAAACAAGACCATGCAGGCAATGTAACATCAGCTTCATGCATAATCAGCACAAATGAAGAAACAGACACTCTCTGGAAACACCTTTATTTGAAGTCCCTGCAGGACTCACACACCTCTCTGCCAGGACAGGTACTGTTAAAGCTGGGAAAGGGGATTTCTATGAACTCAGGTCCAGTTATGGCTCCAGTTCAGCAAAGCACTTAAGTCCCATTGGATGCTTCAGTGAAACACATCTCTGTTTCGCAGGGTCCCTGTTGCTGAAGTGCACCTGGGATTGAACACAATGGTAGACTTGATCTTTCAGGGGATGTTGTCAGTTTTAAGCATATATTTAAAACCAAAGCAGCCCACAAACACAGAGTTTACTTTCCAGTGATATAGATAATGTGTTATTCAATTACAACTCAAAATGTGCTTTCCATTTCCATTATTTTCCATTCACTATGCCAGATGAACAGCACTTGGTGTTTCTCTGTTTGGGAAATGAAAATAGAACAGTCTGTGTTGCTTCTGTTTGCAGCCTGATTGCAATAAATTTCACTCTGAGGTTCTTGTTTGTTAGCCCAATACTTGAAATCTCCAGCTGTAGCTGCCACAATTAACAGAGATATTAACAGAGATATTAACAAAGATATTAACAAAGATATTTTCCATTAAGAGCTAAAGAAATTGCTAGACTGCTTATTTTAATAAAAAATCGTCATTATAAAAGAATAAAATCACAAATTTAGTCATGTCTGACTTTTAATTGATTAAAAAAACTAAAACCCTGTACTAACTTTTAGAAAGTTTTGCTATTCTGTGCTCTAGACCTATTTGCTTTCTCCGTCCCTCCAATTCACTCACTGCTTATAAAATCTCCAGCTATTACACTTTGCCCAATACAGTGTGTGGCTGACACACTACCAGCACCCTGCTGCTAGGCAGGTTCACAGTGCTGGGTTGTAAAGGAACAAGCAAATATATGAGAGGGCTCCAATCTGATCTGGCACCATTCCCGGAGCAGAAATGGAAGATGTTCTGTGACTAATTCTGGTTCATTTGCTCTTCTATAACTAAAGTACACTTTTTTCACTTACTCCATGAGGAGGGATAAGCTGATTTCATTTCAGACGTGTATTACTGTATTTCAGTATATCAATTCATGCCTCTACTACGGAAAAATATCTATGATATAGGCTATATTTATAACTATAGTGTATAATACTTTTTATCCACTGCTCATGCCAGATTCTGTTTTGAAGTAGGCAACGACTTTATGTTATTACTAAATATCATTTCAATAATTTCTTTTCCAAGAATGGTTCCAACTTACTCATGTAGAGGCTAGATAATTCTTGATTTGCCATCTAAAGAAACGTTTAAGATTTCTGGCATTATTCCTTTTCTTCTTCTTTGGCTAAAAATCTTCTCTGACAGAAATTAGCTTCCATTTTCATGTAGTAATGTGAAAAGTTTTCTATTTGCCATTGTTTTTTAATGTTCAGCATCCAAAGCCCCAAATAATGTGGCTACTTGAAAATTATTGCTGTCTTATATCATTAAATTTATCAGTTATTTGGTGATCCATTCATGTCTCTGAGCACTGTTTCTTAGAGTATGCACCCCATAATGCATCACTTCCCTGAGAGAAAAGATTAGGGTATACCAGAAACCATGTTTTCCATGAGGAAAGCAGAAAAATACAGGAAAATATCCAAATCAAATAGCCACCTCAGGCTGGAGTTCCCATCCAAATGACATCTGTTTCTATCCAACTTTATTGTCTCTTTTCACCTGTGGTGGGGGTCTACGGCAGGCCCGTGGATACCCTGACTGAAAGCATGAAGTTAGAACTCAAAGATGTTAAACTGTATCCTTAAGAAATGAGGTCCCAAAGGCATACGAGTGGGAAAACAGAAGATATCCAAGTGGGAAAGTAGAAGGCATCCGAATGGGGAAGTAAAAGGAGTCTGGAGGAGCGAGTCAGATAAGGGGAGCAACTAGCAACAGAGGAAGAACTTGGAAAACAATGGACTTATGTAATGCGGTAAAGGGTCATCCAACAATGTACCATTGCTAACTACTATTAACCAATGGCTAAAAGACACGTGTGTTAGAAAAGGTATCTAAGTAGTGGTTTGTAGTAATAAAGCACCTGCCTATTTTTAATTCCTACGAAGTCACTGAAAATACATGTGTGTGTGATTTTTGGCAGTCTCGACAATGACATCTGGTGACCCCGACGTGATCGCCCAAGGCGTCATCGGACTTGAACTTAAACTAAAGAGAGAATTAAAAAGAACAGCGGGCAATAGCAGTGGAGACAGAGCCCAGCGTAGCATTGAGAGAAGTGGGGTTCTGCATGGCCAGCCTGATTTAAGACACCAGGATAGGTGAGCTGCTGGGGACATGGGAGCCTCTTTAAGTAAAGAGGGATCGGTCGTATTGACCATGTGGACAATGACGTTGCAAAAGTGGGGGGTGAATGTAGACAAACTACTCCTCCGAAAAATGCTATTATGAAGTAAGAAACAGGCTCAGATGCTGCTGATAATGTGGCGGTTGCTCTTTGAGATTTTAAAATCATTTAAAGAGCAGCAACACAAAGCGGAGCTGTCGGTCCCCCTTAATGATCAAAGCGCGGGCACCCACGGCGAGGAAGGATTTAAAAATAAGAGTCCTCCAACTGGAGGGGATGGAGCTTCTCTCCGTGTGACTGTGCCCCTGGCCCCTGTTGTGCAGCTTGATGTGTGGCTTAAAGAACCATCCAGGGAGCCCATAGTTCGGTGTAAAATCCCGGGGGAGAAGAAGATAAAGACACTGGGAGCAGATTCTGATTATGAGCTGTATGGTCCTGGCGCCCCAGCCACAGCTAATCAACAATACAGGTCCCCTAAAGAGTCATTGGTTCATACCCCTTCAAATCCTGAAAAAGACATGAAGGGACCAGATTATCCTGTTTCGGAGCCCAGTGCCCCCTCCCCGCCCCCCTCCAGAACCTCCACCAGCTGCTGCTGCGGCTGCCAAGACTGAGGGAGGGGATGAAGACGATCTTTTTGACCCGGGCCCTGTTAATTCTGAGAAAGAGATACTCTCAGATCACCTGAAACCTGTGGGAGGAAATGTTTTAATGTTCAAGCACTGTTGCCGGCAGGTATTTATGGCTGCTGCTCCGCGAGCAGGCAGCGCAGGCAGGCATTTACAGCTGCTGCCGAGCAGGCTGGCGTTTGTAGCCGTGCAAAGTGGGATGAGCGACTTTGGAAAAAAAAAAATATATAGTTATTTGATAGAGCTTGGTAACCATGTTCACAAGAAGCTGCCCTCGATTCGGCTCTCAGTGCTCCACCGGTGCCACGGCCGGGATGGACACCAGAGCTGAGGAGTGGAAAAAAAAACAAACCAAAAAAAACCCCCACTCTCGATCCATTGGAGTACTGGAGCCGTTTGTAGAGACACCATAAACAAAGCCGAGAGAGCCTGCAACACACTGGGAGCAGGGGAAGAGGCTTTGGAGGAACAGATAGATCAGTCGAAACAGGAACTGCTAACTGAAAAATCGAGAGGTGTAGTGCAACCACAAGCTTTACCAGCAGTCACCCAAGCAGCATCAGGGTGGCACAGAAAGAAAGAAAAAAATAAAAAAATGGGCAATGACACAGCAAACTCCTTGACTGTTCACACCGTGCAGTTTACTTCTGCAGCTGCTTCACATTCCTTTTTCATCAGAATGTCTCCTCTTTAAGGAATCACTTTAACCTGTGTTCTTCTCAAGAACTGATAACCTGGGGGAGGCGGTATATTTGTGTCCTACCTACAGGTCCATGGCGGCTGCCTGCAAAGTTTGTCAAGCTTTGCCATGAGCTGGGCAGACAAGTGGAAGAACCTAAGCCGCAGCTGTAAGAGCTGACCGTGAATACCCCGAGCAGAATGAGATAGAGGAAAAGAAAAATTAATGATTGCAAAACATCACTTGGGGGCAACTGAAAAGTAACAGCTTGAATATATGTGCTTGTAAAGCAGCTATTATTAGAGGCTGTGACTTTGTGTATAAACCCACCTGTACTTACTAGCCAGTTGCTAATAAGAAACTACACCTTGTATTCTATGGATTTGTCACTTGCAAAAGGGATGTTAGAGCATGCAAATTTGCAGTAGCTGCTAGAAAATGCTAAGGCAAAAGCTAGAAAGATTCTAATACAATGGTGATGTTATACAACAGACAATGGAACAAATTAAGAGGGTGAGAGAACTCCACTAGTAGACAATTTCCTTAACTGGTCCCTCACTGCCACTAGCACCTTCAACATGCGGCTGCACCCTGTAGTATACAGACTGCTAATGTAAATCTGTATGTGCTTTGCCATAGTAGTGATTTGTTACTGAATGAAGCAGGTGAAACGCTGAATTGACAACGAGGTGCCAAATGCCTCCTACCACAGTCAAGGGCAAGACTGGGCTGGTCTCTGTGTTTGCCACCAAGAAGAATCTTTAGCTCCGCTGTTGGCTGCAACCCAGCAGATGTTGAGCGGTGAGGACACATGCCATGCAAGACCTTGATGTGAAGGATGGCCTACCCTGTTATCAGAAAGGCATCCAGTGGAAGAGCCAACAGTGTTTACAGATGGCTCAGGGAAAAACAGAAAAGCTGTTATTGTGTGAAAAGAAAACTTTCACTGGCAGCACTGAATGGAATATCAAGAAGGATCACCCCAAGTAGTAGAGCTTAGAACAATAGCAGTGGTATTTCATCCAACAATGATGGGTCATCCAACAATGTACCGTTGCTAACTACTATTAACCAATGGCTAAAAGACACGTGTATGTTAGAAAAGGTATATAAGTAGTGGTTTGTAGTAATAAAGCACCTGCCTATTTTTAATTCCTACGAAGTCACCGAAAATACGTGTGTGTGTGATTTTTGGCAGTCTTGACAACGACATTCTCCTAGAGGGGAGGAATTATATTGTGGCATATGAAATACAAGGAAAGCCATGCTTAAAACAGGCGGCAAGAGCAAAATGCAGGACGACCACATTTTCAGAGAAGAGCAGTCTTCCCAGAAAATGTTCAATACTTGAATTAAAGTCCGAGTTTGGGGAACAAGTTATGGTAGAAAGATTTAGAAATTCCAGCAACAGTTCATTTTTCTATTGGCTTTAAAATGGTGTTTACAAATCTAATCTTAATACTAGTTATTGACATTCTTCTCCCACAGGACACTGATCCGCAAATGAAGTGCTGGAAACTTGCAGAGACCTTTAATTTACAGCTAAATTGCTTGCCTGAGTTAGTGGGGGCTGTGCCAGTGAAGAAGGACTATACATTTGGGGAAGATGCTCTAGAAACTCATACCTTAACTTTGATTCTGCATTGTGATGGACAGGTAACTTTTGGTTTTAGCTTCTGAAAGAGAAAAAAATATGACATTCACCAGGAATGGAAACACACAGCTGGAGTAGAATTGCAAAATATAGCCAGTATCAAGGCAGGACAGTTAGAGCAGCTGCGCTGTCTCAGAAACAGAGGGGGTATGTGGTCCAGGCACTCCAGTTGCCACTGGATCCTATATGTCCCACTTGTTCAAGGAGCCAGAGGCATCGTTTGCTGTATGCCCAAGCAACAGATGTAGAAACCTTGCTGATAAATCATCTCTCTGGGGTTTTATTCTACAGGTAGACATACCACAGAAACAGGGCAGCTCCTGCCTGTAGAGCACAAGACCCTTCTGCTGTCCTTTGTGCAATGTAGATTCAACCTCTAATGATCTCAGGTAAAAATCCTTCCTGCTTTAGAGAAGATAACACTAAATTCATTCACTCTCATTAAAACAAAAGTATTCCCCTTCATCTCACCTCTTTACGCTGTGATGGGACCTAGTTCAGGTCTACCAGCAAAGAAACTGGGCTCTTAGCTGCTTCCTGACTCCTGCTGTGTGTAGCCCTCACGGAGCACATAGGCATTGAGGCAAGATAGCCAATTGAGCTATCATGGCTCAGGCACATTGATTTCTACAATTAGGTCACAGTAGATTTTCAGAGACCTCTGCTTCCCCTTGCTGCATGACCAGGGGCACATGTACGGCTAGGTTCACTATGAAACTGCACTAGCCTGAAGCAAGGCACAAATTCAATACTTTAACTGGAGTGAAGCACTTTAATCCATCTGCTTCCATACTCCTACACCAGCTTTCACAGGCATAAAGCTTCGTGCAAGCCTTGCCCACTGATGGTTGAAGGGAAATTGAGGGTCACCACTCCTCTGTGAATCTTACCTTTTCTATGTGAGCATTTTGTAATGTATGTGGTAGGTAACATTTTAATTTCTCAGTCACCAAGAAGTGAGAAATAACATGCAACTGTCAGAGCAGTACAGTAGTCCATGGAAGGCAGCAGTGCAGGATCTGATCCACGTCTCCTTGTTCCTCTGCCAGCACAGCACCCTCCTGATCAAAGCTGCATTGTTCCAACAAGTGTTGCTGGGCCACAGGACAAGCATGTCAGGCAAATCAGTGGGAGTCCTGTGACTCTTCAGGGATCCACCAAACCTCACACCCTGCCCAGCTGACCCTGGGTCTGGTGTCATGTTTATGCCCTCAAATTGTCCCTGCTTTGCGTTGTTTTTCCATTTCCTCCACCACCCAGTGTTTCCCTTCTGAGTCTCTCCCTGTCCACACCCCCACCAAACACATGTCGTACTGTGCTTATTTGGATGGTGCAAAGCATTTCAGCAAAAATGTCTTCAACAGTGGAGCTGTATGTGGTACACAAGAGGAAAGTCATGTGGATAAGGCACTAGGCAGGAAATCTGCTGTTTAGCTTTTGCACTGACCCGCTGTTTGACTCAAGGCCAGCCGTATTTAAATTGTTCTCCCCCAGACAGAGAGTGCAGATGACAAGCCAGCTCTCTGCAGGGAGCTGGGTTCCCATCCATACCTGCACTGTAGGGCAGAGCTGTGCAGAAGCTGTAGGAGCAGCTGGACTGAGCTGGTGGCCATCCATCAATAGCTGCTTACCCCTTCCTCTCAGCCTGATCCTGGTTCCTCAGGCAGCTCATTTAGACTAGCTCAGACATCCACAGGCTCGGGCTCACACAGTGTGCAGTGTAAATAGCAGCTTAATCCCATTACAGACTTGGGCAAACCCGCTGAGGCCAATCTTGAGCTGGCTAAAATATAAACTCAAGACGAGTCTTCATTATGTCCTCTTCTCTAATGTGTGAGTTTGTTCCCTACTTGAAATTAAAGCTGGTGGCATTTTACACCAATTTACACTAATTGCAACAGGTGTGAATGGCAGAAAGCCACGGAGTATGGCAAAGGAGCCAGCCTGGGATCACCTCTGAGTATGCCAAATCACTGTGAAGATACAGGGCATTTAAAAAGAAAGCACTCATCCATGCCACTGATGGGTAACACTTGCAGTTACTAAAACAGAAAGGACTTTAAACCACTGATTTATTTTCCATTAGCTGGGTTGCTGTATATTCTTTGCAATTCTCTCAGGCTGGGCTGCAGAAATAAACAGTCAGGTTCACTTTTATTCAGTGCTGGTTCCTAGTTAGGGTGCTTTCTCTAAGCTTTGGCCTGAATCAGTAATAACTGGCAGTAAACAATGAAGGAGAAGAATGAAAAGCAGCAAATATTAAAACTGCCAAACTAATGCTTTTCCCGTATTTTACAAAGGGTTGTTCAGAGCCAGATTTTGGGCTAAAAAGGCTTCTAGCAGCACATTTTGATTATTTTTTTCTCCACAAGGCAGAAAAAAATAAATGCCAAGCAGCATCAGTAAACACTATATGCTCTGACAGAGCTGCTTCTCCTGAGGTGAACTAATGTGCAACCAATTTTACTACAGAGAATGTGGTAGATTTTCTTTTCCATGCTACAAAAAAACAACCCCAAAACCTTATCATGTTCTTCCCTTGCAATTTCTTTCTCCTCCAACAAGAGAAAAAAATTAATCCAAAGGTTCTAACCCTAACAATATTCTGACTACCACAGAAATGGTAAAATTGCAATTAGAACTGGCATTTACTTGGTCAGGTATGCTGAAGCTTGGTTTTACATTTTAAGGAAATCTGGCATTAGTTTTACATCAGGTTGTCAGTCTCTGTGCTCTTCACTCTCACTTCTAAGTACATTTCCTTTTGAGGCAAAACAAGGAGGAATGCACCACAACCTTTTATCATGCAGAAATCTGCATTCCTGGACAATGTCAGTGTCTGGTGCATGACTCATTCATGGTCTCTGTGCAGCTTTATGCTTCCATTAGAGGCCTCTTCTCATTCTGTTATTTTAGACAAAATTAGGCTCCAATGATCTTTAGTTTTTAGAGGGAGGCATATGACATAAATGGGAGGATAGCATGCTGTGGGGAAAATGTGGCCACATCTTCTGTTTGTTATTTTATTACTGAGATACAGATGCTGGGAAAATTTACACCTACTAAAAAACAAATGAAGCTTAATTAGAGAAGAAAAACCTGGTTATCTATTACAAGCAGTGATTTTTGCTATGCACTACAGCTACAGATGTACTCTGAAAGACTATGCATATGGAAATAAACATTTTGCTCACAAGAAGCAATAACTTGGAAGCCATAAAGTAAAAATCATTTAACCTCTGCTTATTTGACAAGCCAGCTTTAATTAGAGAATCAAATTAGTGTTATACCTGTAAAACAAATAAACTTATGAGGTATCCTGAGGAAAGCAAAATAATCTTATTAGGTATTCAATATTATTTCTCGCTATGTATCAAGTTACCAGATCAAACAACTGCAACATCTGAGAGTACAGAAGGAGGATAGATGAAGGATGGATGGTCTCTGTAAGAAAAGGGTAGTGTTAAAGCTGTGTAAAGATGTGCAGGGTAAGTAGTTAGGTCTGTGTAGAGGGAAGAAAGAAAGATATTTTTTGATAGGTGCATTCATTTTTAATAGTGGCTTTCCTTGTGCTGTGCCTGAGCTTTCACTGTATTACAAAATGTTTTCTATGCTTTGATATATGTGATGAGCAAACCTTGACTGAAAGCTTACTTTTGATTCAGTTTTGCTAAAGATTCCCTGACTGTGACTAGAACCTGGTGCCTACCCAATATGTCTGGACTATTAATCTAAAGAAATGGTGTTGCTTAGGGATGCCACACGACCACCCTTGGGAATAATAATTTTCTCTTTCCCTGAGGTACTACTGGATCTAATTGATAGAGTGGAGAAGTTCAAAGTAGTTTGACGTCCAAAAGAAATATCCATTTTGTGCTAGCTTTACACATCTCTGTTGACTGCTGTTGGATAAAGGCAGGGTAACTGCAGGACCTTTTTATTTTGATCACTGATTCAGACAGAATCCCATTCCACCAGGATAGTGAACAGTGGAGAAAACTAAGCAAAATTAAGACAGTAACATTGAGCTTCAGTTGCACAGGGCCCAGAAGAAAACAATTCAAAGGAGGTGTTTGTAAGAAAGGAGTGAACGGGGTCAGGGAAAGGTAATTCGTGGTAAAGATAACCAGAATATGTGACAGTCTTTCATTGCAGCGGGCATCGAGGATATAAAAAAATGTTCAAACTGCATAGAAGCAAAGACTGATAAGACTTGCACTGCAGAGATTAAGGTATCAGTTTCCAGCCAAAGGGATCTGGGGATTGGATCATTATTGTGCTATTAGCTGTTGGCTAGAGATAAACAAAACAAATGTTTATTCCCAGGAGAAACAGTTCTTAGAGCTTAACTGACTGCTCATTTGAAATTCCCTTGAGCAAGAAGGCAGTCTCTCCTTGGAGCTGCAGTCCTCACAAGATAATTTCAGGGTGAAAAAGAGAATGAAAGTATTTACTTTTCACTTCAAAATATAGGGTGATTGCTCCTTTATTCTCCACAGAATTATTTTCTGTATTACTTACCTTGTATTGCTCAGTCTAAAAGAAATTTATGTAGGATGCTCCTCGGTATTTAGGGGGAACTCATCTGAATGTCAGAATGTCCAGGCTCTGGATCATGTCTTTATGAGTTCTTATGATCCTACCTCTGTTGCTAGCTAAAAGGATCCCAGAGAAAAAATGACTAAGCCTCTTGATGGGAGTACAGGAATACCTTTGCACCACAGGTAAGTCTCATGGCTGCACATAGCTAAGGGGACACCAGAGTTCACCTCGGCTCCCAGAAGCTGGGGAAATTCCACTGCAGATCTTGCCAGCCTTTATTCCTAGATGTTCACCTGTGGCCTTTCATTAAAATTATCTTTGGAAAGCAACAAGAAAAAAAAAAAAAAAATAAACAGAGCCAGTGTCATGTCTCATTCAGTTCAGGCTGCAGAACTTGTGTTCAGGAGAGGAAAACTGGACTTCAGAGCTTTGCGCTGGTCTCTGCTAGGCTGCAGGGCAATAAACAAAGTTATGCAGGCAATGAGAAAGCCTGGTTTTTTTCCACTAGGAGGATCTTTGAACCGAAGGTGCCAGCAGTCTCTGACAATACTCTTTTTATTTCCAGAGTGCTGTTCTTCCAGCAGAGGAGGAAGAGACCTGCTTTCCCACAGTGAGGAATAAGTACACTGCCCAGTGAGACAAATTACAACAGCGTGGTACTGATGGGACTCAGTAAGCAAGGAAAAGAGTGGGGATTGTGCAATCACTTCCAGTAAACTAAATGTTCATTATAGTAAAAATTACCTTTTTTTCCCTGTCTTTAAAATGACTAATGCCATAATTAACATAGTAGATTGTACGTGGAGTCTCTGCACAAGACATCAAAGGCTTTCCGTGTAGGTTCTCCTCTTGCTCTGTCTTATTAGTGTATATGGTGCCCTGAGGATACAACAAGCAGAACTGCAGAACGCTTCATGAGCAGTTTAGATGAAGCTGAAGGTTTGCTCCAGCCACAGAACAAATGACAGACTTTTGTTTCAAATAGGAGCAACTCTCAGGACCCTGAAGCCCCCAGGATACCCTTAAATAATGTAACCCAACCCCCAAAAAATAATGAAAGGGGCAAAAAATATTTTGTTTTGTTGGGTTTTTTTCCTCCCAAGGTTACATTCTCTCTTAGAGACTGCCTGCCACATTTATGCGGGTAAGTGTAACTTTTCAAGCTGGACCCTGAATACAGCAATCACCTTTCAGTGTTATCAGCAAACTCAGAGCTTCCTGACTGGAAATATCAAAACACTTCAGCAAGGTTACTTAGCAGTTTTCTTCACATTCAAAATTACACAGGCAGGGTTTGGATGGTTCACAAGTATCCTCACTTTTTTTTTTCTAAATTATTCAGCTGCTCTAATATTCCTGGTTTGTGCTTATTAAAATACCTTCTTTACTGTCCGCAGAAGAAAAACAAACCTGGCTTCATTTCTGGAAGTGGCCTTTTGCATTCTACCTCTTCTACCTGTTATTGTACCTATTTGTCTCTAGGAGCAGTGGGTGGTTTGGAGGGAGATTTACAAACTGATATTTTCTTAAAGTTCCTTTTTATTCTGTAATTTAACCGGAGAAATTGAAACACTGTACATTATTTTGCCTGTGGTAAAATAGACCTTTTTTTGCTTCTTTTTCTTCCTTCTTCTGATTGCTCATTAATATTCAGAGTTTATCTTATCTGTTCCTCTCTTCATTTGGTTTGTAAATGACTCCTTTGCTTGCTCTTTTGTTTTTAGGCCTGTTTTCAACCTTTGTTTCATCTTCTTGGTGTCTTTTTTCTTGTTTGTTATTGAATTTTAAGTTAGACTTTTAAGTTTCCTTTTCATATTTATTCTTTAAAATGCCAGCTGCTCTGCCGACTACAGAGACTATGTGAGCACAGAGAAATGGAGCTGTTCCTCCAGCATAGTACAGATTGCTAATTTTCATCTAGCTTCTTCAGGTGCCAAGAGCAGCAGCTGGGCAGACTTTAGCCTTTCACCCCTGCAATAGCTGCCATTAGACATACTACCATAATAAGCAGAAACAGACACTAGTGTACCAAGCCATCACTCAAGCGGTGGGGTGACATCAGGATGTGAGTTGCTCTAGCAGCCCTACAGGAGCTATCTCAAAGAAGGTTTTGAACCCCGACATTTCCCTTCAGCTCTCATTCCCTCCACACCTCCCTGCTGGCATGCCTGGTGGATCTACACCCGGGTGTGCTTGCTGGTGGACTACAGTTACGGTGGCTAGCATGTGCGCTGAAAGGTCTGCTCTTTGCCACCTGGGCTGCAGATACCTAAGCTAAGGCTGGGGGGCTCCTGTGCTCTCATCACACATTGTCTTTGCATGATTTGTGTCTTGTCTTCCCATCCCTGCTCATAAGAGCATGGTGTGCTGCAAAGGGGCAAGGACTCTTATTCCCTATAAATGGATCTACCTTAGTGTAACAGTTGTGACTCCAGAGAAGCTATCCCAGTCATAGAGACCCTTAGGCAAGCATTGAGCCTGCCTCTCCTTGGCTGACTACTTCATCAGAGCCTGTTTAGTTTCATGTTATATTTATTTTAAATAAAATTCCGCTTATTCTTTCTGTTGCCTGCCTTGTCTCATATCTTAGCAGTCATTGGCCCTCTCTGCTTTCAGAAGCCCTTTCCCCTCTTAATTTCAAATAGATTTTAGATCTGACAAAAGTAAAATTTGCCTTCTTTCTAGCATTGCTTCTCTCCAATTTCCTGAAACCAGCCTTTGTGGTGTTCACTCTTTAGCAGGGAGCTGAAGAGAATATGTCCCACTGGGCTCTGTGTTAATTTTTGCCTTGTTTTGATCTTAATTCCTCTCTATTCATTTTTAATCTTTTGAATTTCCTTTATTAACCACCAATGAGCCAACTCACTTTCTCAGCTCTTTCCTCAGCATCTTCTCCAAAGCCATACACACCCACATCTCTCAGACATTCATCTTGATCTGATACAAGGTTGGATTCTGCATATCCCTGTCATCATGGTTTGAAGCATGGTTTCTCTCTCAGTGCATGATACCATTCTTTATACAAAAAATGGAACATTTTGAAAATTTTTTGCCTATGTGTTTTCTCCAGTGCAACACAGCACACACTTAAGTATGCAGGCGCACCTGACCTTGTGTCCTGCTGCTTGTACTGCACAGTGTCAAGTGTAACAAAAGAGTTCCAAAAGTAATATGTAATAAGCACATGACTGATGAGCAGTACATGATGAAGTTGACATTTAAAGGAAAATGGAAGAATTTAACAGAGGAATATTGTGTTATTTAGCAATGGAGGACATATGAAAGCGGAGACAGAGAGAAATAATTCTTCCAAAATACCATAAAATTTGTTGGTAGCAATGACAATATTGAAATCTTTCAGTAGCATTTGTCATTGTCAGAGGAAGGTCAGTAGACTAGATGGCGCCAATTGTGATCCATTATGACAATGACTAAGCCCTTAGGGACAAAATCATAGAATCATAGAATAGTTAGGGTTGGAAAGGACCTTAAGATCATCTAGTTCCAACCCCCCTGCCAGGGGCAGGGACACCTCCCACTAATCCATGCCACCCAAGGCTATGTCCAATCCGGTCTTGAACACTGCCAGCGATGGAGCATTCACAACTTCCCTGGGCAACCCATTCCAGTGCCTCACCACCATTACAGTAAAGAATTTCTTCCTCACATCCAATCTAAACTTCCCCTGTTTAAGTTTGAACCGTTACCCCTTGTCCTATCACCACAGTCCCTAATGAAGAGTCCCTCCCCAGCATCCCTATAGGCCCCCTTCAGATACTGCAAGGCTGCTATGAGGTCTCCATGCAGCCTTCTCTTCTCCAGGCTGAACAGCCCCAACTTTCTCAGCCTGTCTTCATACGGGAAGTGCTCCAGTCCCCTGATCATCCTCGTGGCCCTCCTCGGGACTTGTTCCAACAGTTCCATGTCCTTTTTATGTTGAGGACACCAGAACTGCACACAATACTCCAAGTGAGGTCTCACAAGAGCAGAGTAGAGGGGCAGGATCACCTCCCTCGACCTGCTGGTCACACTCCTTTTGATGCAGCCCAGGATACAGTTGGCTTTCTGGACTGCAAGCGCACACTGCCGGCTCATGTTCATTTTTTCATCAACCAAAATCCCGAAGTCCTTCTCTGCAGGGCTGCTCTGACTCTCTTCTCTGCCCAGCCTGTAGCTGTGCCTGGGATTGCTCCCACCCAGGTGGAGGATCTTGCACTTGGCATGGTTAAACTTCATCAGGTTGGCATCAGCCCACCTCACAAGTGTGTCAAGGTCCCTCTGGATGGCATTCCTTCCCTCCAGCGTATCAACCGAACCACACAGCTTGGTGTCATCAGCAAAGTTGCTGAGGGCACGCTCAATCCCACTGTCCGTGTCACTGACGAAGATGTTAAACAAGACAGATCCTAACACAGATCCCTGAGGGGCACCACTCATTACTGGTCTCCAGCTGGACATTGAGCCATTGAGCACAACTCTTTGCATGCAGCCATCCAGCCAGTTCTTCATCCACAGAGTGGTCCACCTATCAAATTGATGTCTCTCCAACTTAGAGACAAGGATGTCATATGAGACAGTGTCAAATGCTTTGCACAAGTCCAGGTAGATGACATCAACTGCTCTACCCCTGTCCATCAGTTCCGAAGCCCCATCATAGAAGGCCACCAGATTTGTCAGGCAGGATTTCCCCTTAGTGAAGCCATGCTGGCTGTCACCAACCACCTGGGTCTTTTTCATGTGCCTCAGCATGCCTTCCAGGAGAATCTGCTCCAAGATTTTGCCAGGCACAGAGGTGAGGCTGACTGATCTGTAGTTCCCCGGCTCATCCATTTTCACCTTCTTGAAAATGGGGGTTATATTTCCCTTCTTCCAGTGGTCGGGAACTTCACCTGACTGCCATGATTTTACAAATATGATGGACAGTGGCTTAGCAACTTCATTTGCCAGCTCCTTCAGGACCCACGGATGGATTTCATCAGGTGCCATGGACTTGTGTAAGTTCAAGTTCCTAAGATGGTCTCGAACTAGATCCTCTCCTACAGTGGGCCCAAGGTCTTCATTCTCACTGTCCCTGCATCTGCCTTTCAAGACTTCGGTGGCGTGATTAGAGCATTTTCCGGTAAAGATCGAGGCAAAGAAGTCATTAAGAACCTCAGCCTTCTCCAAATCCAGGGTAGCCAGTTCTCCCGATAGCTTCTGGAAAGGGCCCACATTGTCCCTACTCTGTCTTTTATTTCCAGTGATCTTATAGGATCTCTTCCTTTTATCCTTAACATCCCTAGCCAAGTTTAATTCTAAATGGGCCTTAGCTTTCCTAACCTGGTCCCTAGCTCCCCAGACAACATCCCTGTATTTTTCCCAGGCAGCCTGTCCTTGCTTCCACCTTTTATAAGCCTCTTTTTTCCTTTAAAATTTCCTCAGCAGCTCCTTATCCACCGAAGGAGGTCTCCTGGCCCTCCTGCAGCGCTTCCTTCTAGTTGGGATGCGTCGCTCCTGAGCTTGTAGTAGGTGATCCTTGAATATCAACCAACAGCCTTGGGCCCCCCAGCCCTCTAGGGCTATATCCCATGGAAGCTTACTGAGCAGTCTCCTGAAGAGGCCAAAGTCTGCTCTCTTGAAGTCCAGGGCAGTGAGCTTGCTGCGCGCTCTTCTCACTGTCCTGAGGATCTCAAATTCGATCATCTCATGATCGCTGCAACCAAGGCTGCCCTGGCGTGTCACATTTCCAACCAGCCCTTCCCTGTTGGTGAGGACGAGGTCAAGCATGACACTTCTCCTTGTCGGCTCCTCTATTACTTGCAGAAGAAAGTTGTCTTCCACACAATCGAGGAACTTCCTGGATTGCTTGTGCTGGGCTGTACTGTCCCTCCAACAGATATCAGGTTGGTTGAAGTCCCCCACGAGAACAAGGGCCTGCAAGTGTGAGGCTATTCCTATCTGTCTATAGAGCGCTTCATCCACCGAGTTGGGTTGCTTTGCATACAATTACTAAAAGCCCAGCTTTTGCTGGACATTGGTAAGGTACTGATCTATGTTTTGTATATATGATCTATCTGCTGAAAACTGAAACCATTTTTTTGCATTCCTAATTTGCTTTGACTGTACATGATTCATTTTTCTTCTTTGCTCTGTGGATTTGGTGTATCCGAACTCCTGCTTTTCAATTGCATGTATCTCTTCATGCAGGGTCATAATTGGCATTACAGTTCTTATATGTATTTTGAGATTTTTATAGGAATTTTGAGAATAATTCTCAGAAAACACCTTCTTATTAGAATAAGGTTTTTCTGGGTGGGGTGTGGGTCAGAGACTTTGCAAAATAAAACCAGTGTATCTTCTCCCAAAAAAAGTGCTCAGGACTTTTCAGAGGTGTTTACTCCCTTGCTGACTCAAATCTACAGGCAAGCAGCAGAAAAAAGATAAGAAGGAGAACACAGTAATACATCAGATTTTCAAGCTGTAGCCTCTGTTGTTCATAAAGAAAATATGTGAGTTAGCTTAATAGGCAAAAGAAAGAAGCTTGTATGAAAACGGAAGCAGTGTCAAAACTTCCTTTTTGATACTGCCTCTGGCAGGCTTGGTTGTATTTCTGGAACTGAAGTTTAGATGGTATTTTCAAGGCGCAACCTTATCTAAAGGTGAGATAGGTAAAGAGTTGCTTCCACCTGCTGTCATAGGTTCTGAGTGATCAGAGCTGCTATAGGCAGCTGTAATTGAAGTGTTTAGTGTTTGTTAAATATGGTTATTACCTGGGGGTTCTTGAAATATTATTTGCATTTTTTGTGGTCATTGGATTATCCTGATTACGAGATGTAATAGACTTTTTATGCTACAGTGCAACTGTTGAACATTTTAATTGGAATGCCATGTCAAATTTTTAAATTAAAAATCAAATACTCAAAGCACCAGTGGTTTTTTGATTGCTACAACAAAACCTAATTGAATTCTCCCACCAAAAAATATCCTGTGGAAATTTAATTAGAGAAGTGTAAAAGAGCTGATTTTTAAAACATATTAATTTTTAATTAGGAAAAATCTGAAAGGCAAATTACTAAGTTTTAAATTCTTCAAAACATGAGTATGGAGTTGCCATGTGGCATGGTAAAGAGAAGATCTAAGATTTACTTTCCTAAATAACTATATATCACAAGGCTTGAGTTTTACCTGCATAAAATAAAAAATGATGGATACCCGCATTGTGGACCCTCATAAAAGCCCTCCATGCATGTCAGTTCATCAAAGGACTAAATTAAAAGTTCAAGTAGCTTCAAATGAAAATTTGGACCAGGGCGTAAAGGAGGCGGTTAGCTGGTTATTTCCAAGTAAGGTATAAGGTACACCCTTCTCTTCAATGTTCACCTGTTGATTGGCAAGACAGCTCTGCAGTCAACATTAAGGTTGGTTTAGATTCCATTCTCAGGTACTTAGCTCCTCTGATGTATTGCAGGGTCTCTGACTCCAGGGCTGTGCTCCACAGACCAGAAACAGCAGAGCCAGGGATTGCATCACACTGTATTGCTCTGCTTTTGTTTGATCTACCATTGTACACCCAGGAAGATTCACACAGCATTAATAGGGGTGAGGAAACCATTGACAGTATAGGTGGGCTCAAACTGGATCATCCGGACATTTCCATTTCCCATCGATCTTAGCTGTTCATGGTAGCATGCAAAGTATCAGAGTTAGCAAATTAGAACAGGCAACAAGGGCCCTTGGGAAAGGACATCACCATCGCTACTTAGGTAGAAAGGAAATTATTACAGCTCTATTTCTTTCTTAATAACTTTTGTTACTTAAAGATGTGTATCCACAAACTAACTCTCTGTTTTGTGGTGCTGTGTGATTTCATGATACAGCAGTTAGGAGATAATTTGATTTAAAGAAAAAAAACCCCACTCTAACTACAGGTCTCTGGAGACTTGCTGCTTAATGATATAAACTTAAAAGTATAATGAATAACAAAATGAAGAGGAATGATGCCTGCAGGGTACATGCAGATCTGGATTTTCTCAGACTCTTACAGCTGAAGCTAGGGCAGCATGTGACCGTCACTCAGGACTTGTGCTCAGCAAGCGCAGGAGCTGGGTGAGCCCTACCTGAGCACACCCTGTAGGGTATCAGCTGACTTCCATATGCACCAGATCACCCTCCTGTGTTCGTGACTTGGAGCATGGCGCCAATCCCAATGATTGCTTGATTTTATCTTGGAAAGCCTTTCCTGGCTTAGAGAACAAAGGAGAAGGAATCTGCTCATTAGTTAAGATTCTCAGCTGGGAAAGGGAAACTAAACCTGAACCAGAAACCTGTTTGTTTTGGTGAGGTTTTTTTTTTGTTTTCTCTTCTCCTAAACATTACAGTACTATAAAAGGCTATTCCTTGCCTGGCTCTTTTATTTTTCCACAACTTGCAGACTTGATATTTACACTATTGCTCCACTCGAACTGGAAAAATCATACCTTTGGCCATGACTAGTCTGGTGCTAGTAGCAATTCTTTGGGAAGAAAATGAGATGAGAAGGTTTAAAACACTAATCTTCCATTTCCTGGATGAGTGCTTTAACCATTAGTCTGCTATATAAAAGGGATTATATACTCCCTCTCAACACACCTATACAAAGGTAAATAAGGCAGAAGGTGTGCCGTGTCTCCTTTCTGAAGACTGTAGTATACAGGTAATCCTGTGGGTTTTCTGACTGCTTAGAGCAGATTCTTTTCTTTATGTCGTGGTTTAAGTTCAGTCAGCAAATCAGTCACACAGTCATTAGCTCACTCCCCCACTTTGTGCCCCCGCTCCTGAAGGGATGGGGAGAAGATTCGAAAGAATATAACTCCCATGGGCTGAGATAAGAACAGTCCAGTAACTCAGGTATAACAGAAACCACCACTGCTACCACCAATAATAATAATAACGGAAATAACGAGGGAAGAGAACAAAACCGCTCACCACTCGTCTACCAATACCCAGCCTGACCCCAGCAGTGATCTAACCCTTCCAGGTAACTGCCCCCAGTTTATATACTGTGCATGACATGCTGTGGTATGGAATACCTCTTTGGCTAGTTTGGGTCAGGTGTCCTGTCTCTGCTTGCTCCTGCCTTCCCCTCCTCCCTGGCAGAACATGAGACTCAGAAAGTCCTTGGTAAAACCAAACATTCTAAGCAGTAACTTAAAACATCGGTGTTATCAGCTCTGTTCCCAGGCTGAAAGTCAAAAACACAGAACTGCACCAGCTACTAAGGAGGAGAAAAATGACTGCTACTGCTGAACCCAGGACAGTATCCACCCCTTATTCCATACCATTCGCATCATGCTCAGATCCCACATTTTCAATATACCATCACTCTTATCTCATATATATACATATATGTACATCCACAGAGAGAGAGAGAGAGAGAGAGAGATCATTTCTTAGTGCATGGACCAATCCCTATAAAGCTGCTGGGTCCATCCGGTCCATGATGTCGGGCTCCACCTCTTGTATCAGACTTTCAGAACAGGAAAGGCTGTGTGCAGTATTCATACTCGTGAATAACCTGGGCCATAGTGTCCATTGCTAAGTCTGCTCCTCAATCATGAGTCCATCTGTATGTTGCATCTGTGCCCTGATGGCCTGAAGTGTCATGGGCCCACCACGCTCAAAATAATTCACCCTCCCCTTCAGCAGTTTGTGCAACTTGTTGTTGGGGACTCCATACAGCTGCCTTCCATCTCCGACGCTTCCAAAGCACTGGAGGGGCCCAGTGGACTAGATGCTCGCCCATACTGTCCCCTACACCTTGCCACTCAAGACTGTCCAGCCTTGGGGAAAATCTCTTGGTCCTCCTATATCGTCATCTGGCGCAAACACGACTTCGCTCAACTCTTGAGATCAGACAAAATGGTCATGGGTAAAACACACTCTGTATGTGTGCCAATATGGTGATCCCCATCACAATCTGCAGTCAGGTCTCAAGAGTACCCACAGGCCATTCAAGACCTTCAGAGCTCTCAAATGACGCTGCTGTGCTTGTCACTGGGGCTGGTGCAGCTGCTGTGCTTGGAGCTGGAGTAGCCATGCTGTCTGCTGTGGTCAGAGTTTGAGTAGCTGTTGTACTTGTCGCTGGGGTTGGTGTAGCTGCTGTGCTTAGGGTTGGTGTAGCTGCTGTGTTTGGAGTTGGAGTAGCTGCGTTATCTGCTGTAGTCAGAGTTTGAGTAGCTGCTGTACTTGTGACTAGGGTGTGTGGGCATATCTCCCTCATAGGCTGACCACCCGAGGAGGAGAAAAAAGATGTGTAATTGCTATACACTTCTATTATATACCTCCCAAAGTATAGGGGTGGTGACCACACTGGGAATGCAAATCAGATCAGCTTCGTGATCAATGAGTCTATTGTTTTACAAGTCATTACCATAAAGTACAATGAAACAAGAACCTTAGCCCAAGGGCCCCAGCTGATAAACACTGTCCTGGTTTAAGCCTTTCAGCCATGCAGTTTTGTTCACTCACTCCCCCCTCTTACTTCCCCCTAGCTCCCGGGGGGATGGGGAGGAGAATCGAAAGAATGCAACTCCCACAGGTTGAGGTAAGAACAGTTTAGTAACTAAGGTATAACACAAATCACTACTGCTACCACCAATAATAATAATAAGAGAAATACAAGGGGAAAGAATACAATCGCTCATCACCTATACCCAGCCCGATTAAACAGTGCACCACCCCTTCCGGGTCTCTGCACTCCGTTTTTACATCCTGGGCATGACATGCTGTGGTATGGAATACCTCTTTGGCTAGTTTGGGTCAGGTGTCCTGTCTCTGCTTCCTCCCGGCTTCCCCTCCTCCCTGGCAGTACATGAGGCTCAGAAAGTCCTTGGTCAAACCAAAACATTCTAAGCAGTAACTGAAAACACCAGCGTTATCAGCTCTGTTCCCAGGCCAAAAGTCAAAAACACAGCACTGCACCAGCTGCTAAGAAGTAGAAAAAATGACCACTACTGCTGAACCCAGGACAAAACTAACACAGTAAATGCCAGCTGTAAGTAAGGTACGACATGCTGAAACTGTGATATCAAGAGCAACAACTTTTAGAGCCTATAAATCAGCATTGTGACTAGTGACTATTAATTTGAAACAATGAATGCTTATCGCAAATACGATTAGACACACTCTGATCAGATCTGTCATTATCTCAACCCTTCGTGCCCCACGGGGGGCACCAAAAAGAGCTGTCATGGTTTAAACCCAGCCGACAAATCAGCCACGCAGCCCTTGCTCACTCCCACTGCTTCCTCCCCCTGTCTCCCGGAGGGATGGGGAGGAGAATTGAAGGAATGTAACTCCCATGGGCTGAGATAAGAACAGTCCAGTAACTCAGGTATAACAGAAACCACCACTGCTACCACCAATAATAATAGTGATAAGGGAAATAACGAGGGAAGAGAATACAACTGCTCCCCACCCACCGAGTGATACCCAGCCAGACCCCAGCAGTGATCTAAGCCTTCCAGATAACTGCCCCCAGTTTATATACTGTGCATGACATGCTGTGGTATGGAATACCTCTTTGGTCAGTTTGGGTCAGGTGTCCTGTCTCTGCTTGCTCCTGCCTTCCCCTCCTTCCTGGCAGAACATGAGACTCAGAAAGTCCTTGTTCAGACTAAACATTACTGGGCAGCAACTGGAAACATCGGTGTTATCAGCTCTGTTCCCAGGCTGAAAGTCAAAACCACAGAACTGCACCAGCTACTAAGGAGGAGAAAAATGATTGCTGCTGCTGAACCCAGGACACTATAGAATATGGCATGGTTTAGTGGGAGGTGTCCCTGTCCATGGCAGGGGGTTAGAACTAGCTGATCTTAAGGTCCTTTCCAACCCTAACTATTCTATGATTCTATGATTCTACGAATTTTGTGTCAGAAGCTAAATTTTATGTTTCAGTCAGTTTTCTGCTTTTCTGTTTTTCAAGATGTGTCTACTTTTTTTAGGCACTATTTCAGGCACTTTTCTAGATTTCAACCTATCTAAACCTTGCAACACAAGAAGTGGAAGTCATATATATTGAAATCTCATAAAATGCTAGTTCCTTAATTGAGGAAAAATATTCCAAAATATTGTGAAACTTCATGGTAACTTTGCAACCTCTGTCCTTCCCATGGTGATTTAATATCCACTTGAAAGTTAAGGCATGAAGTATGATTTGTTTATATGATTTGTTTAACATGTAGGTTGATGAACTGTTTCTTGTCTTCAGATGTCACCTTTAAAGTCACTTGCAATCTGACAATTTTGTTATCTTTCATATCATTTCTCATTGCATATTTACACAATCTGCTGTTTATAAGCAGGTATTACAACAACCTATGTGTTTTTCACCTACACATAATAAGTTTACTCATTCCTCAAAGGTTTTTACTTAATTTTTATAATAAAATGAGAAGCAGAAAGTTTATTTATAGAATTAGCTCTTAAACAAATCTGAAAATTGAGAAGCAGTAAATGCTGGAAAAAGCCTTTGTAATTAAAATACTCACATCAGGATGAAGAAGTGAATGAATGTAGAGTTCATGTGGTACATGCTTGGTTCACCATAGTGGAAACACTTTCATGCTGGATAGGGATTCAAGATGTTTCTGCTTTCTGTGAGATTGCCTTCACAGCTGAGTCTTGTTAACAGGGCAAAGCCAGCCAGATTAGTTTAAATAGCTTTCAGATCTGTAAAGATAAGTCTGTTTGTGCTTCTTCTTTGTGTTTCCTTCAGTTAAAAGTCATATTAAAAAAAAAATCAGAAAAGAGATTGTTTTTATAAAACCAATAAGTTACATTAGATGAAACTCAATATAATCCATGTGAATCAAGTTTGTCAATCACTAGCAGGAGGAGATTAGGATTTACTGCTTCCCTCCTTTCCATCCATAAGAACAAAACACCTATCCCTCCTTCTCTGACAAGATTATTGAGTTTCTGCCCAGTGCACCTTATTCCTTCAGGGGACAAGATGCTGATAAGACTGGCAATTCATCTGATGCTGTGTTGCAAGTCTTGTATTAAGAGTACTGAAAACATGGAAATGTCAATATTGAAAAAAAAGCCCAGCACATACAACCAAAAAACAAATGAACAAACAAAAAACAAACAAACAAAAAGGCAAAAAAAAACCCCCCAAAAAAACCACCCCCCAAAAAATACCCCAAAACCAAGCAAAAAAAAAAGTACGCATGGAAAGAGTTTTTAAAGGGAAGAGCATCAGCAAACTATGCACTGGAAAAATCCTCCCTTAAGGAGGAAAGTTAAACAACAACATGCAAAGCATGCAGGAAGGTCTAGGAATTTTGAAGTAGGCTGAAGATAAGAGTCCTTTAGCAACCTTGGCCTCAATCATTTGAAGCCCTGTACTACCACACTGATCATCTGTGGTGTTGTGCACTATTCCAGTTTTGCTTCACAGGGTAGCACTGTCCATGGATATCTGTTGATGCAAGATTAACTCTCTTGTCATACTGGTCCCTCTTTGCATGGTGGGAGCTAGCTTGCAGGTGACTGCTTTAAAATTATATGGTCAGAACAGCCAAATTTGGTAAAGGCTCTTCTCAGCAGATACTGGTTAGAGTGGCTTGTGATGTCTGAAAAGGTTTAGGAGAATAGAGTTTGCACCAAAGCAAGCTAAGCAGAAAGCTATTGATTAGTTTCTTTCACATTAACTCAATTTGATGTTCGTGTAACAAAGGTTTATTTGTAGTAGACTGATAGGAAGACAGCATTGTGACAAAAAAATCCAGCTGAAATAAATCAAGGCAATTACAGGTTGTCCACTGGGTTGATGCAATAATCTTTCATTTCAGAACATCTGAGTTCTGGACTCCAGGTGTAACCCGCTAGCAGATGATTCTGTCAGCAACAAGAGTCCTGTTTCAATATGTCTAGAGCAGAAATGCTGGGAAACTCGGTTTTGGGTGAAAAAGAAATAATCTTTTCAGTGAAGAGAGTTTTTTTCTGAAAAAGAGGAAACTAGCAATTCTTTTCTTCTTTCTGGTTATGACAAAGTAACATAGAAATCCTTGGGTTGCATTTCCACTGTAAGAACATGGATGTAGGAATTTATTTAGAAAACAGAAACCAAAGAAACAAGTAGGTACTACATATGTATTTAGATATTACCAAATCCAGACAATATATTGGAGTGTTTTTGACATTTTCAAAAAGATAACTATATGAATTCCTAAGATCCAAATCTCTTACATCTTTCTGAAATTTGCTGGGAACAGGATGATTTTTAGTTTTTGGTTTTTTTTTTTTACAAAGAGTGCTTATTCACCAAAACATTTCTCAAAAACATATCAGCTCAATTAAAGTGTACAGAAAGACTTTTAAGATCCAAAAATGCAGGTAGGTATGAAGAAGGATCACCTAAAACCAGTCTCTGCATCATCCATCACTTTCTGTTGTTCCGTGATTACTGCATCTACCTGGGCTATGTAAGACCTCAGCTCAAATCCCTTCTCTAACAGACTTAAAATCCTGAGCCCTATGTTCCTGGGAAATACCAGCTATTTAAGTTATAGATCTGATTTCTCTGCCAAAGGCTATTTTCTTCCTTTGTGATTTAATCAAAAAATATCAAAGGCAGCCTGGGTTTGGCCTTTTCGGAAATGCTTGATGTCAGGGTGACTGTGTCTGATCAAGTGAAAGATCAGGCACAGACATAACATGGGCTTTGGCAGATGAGATGCAATGTATAGCAGCAGAAACATACAAGTGCTTTCATTCAGAATGGTCCCAAAGAAACAGAACCTCTACCCTTGTCTTACAGAGCTTTTTGTTTCAAAGCTACTTAAAAAAAAAAAATCCACAGATTTTTTAATATCAAAAAATGAATAATTTACCCTTTAATTTCGGAAATTTCCTACCTGCAAAGCACAAGATATATGTCCAAATTTGTGCTGGAGGAGGACAGTTCTGCTGAAGTTGTCTGGCTTCTTTTGGCTGCGTAGGGTTAAATCTCTGACTAATTGCTTTGGGTGAACCTCGACTTTGAGCATGAGGCTAACCTCATTGACTTCAGTGGGTTTGCTGATGTCCTGAAAGCCTAGCATATGCATGAGTGCCTGGGTACACTGGAGCCACAGGAAAATGGAAGAAGCGAAAGATAAACAAGCCCCTAAACCCAAAATCTTGAAAAAAAAATTTGAATACTGAACAAAGTATGAAACAATCTCATGCCCACATTGTGCAATAGATGCCTCATAATAAATATATGAAGACTCAAGCCCTGAAGAACAGTCAACTTTGAGGAGTTAGAAACACAGTCATGACCCTGTGACTTGCCACCTGGTCCTCTTTCTATTAAGTGCAGTATGTGTCTTACGAGGAGTGGCTGACGAAAGTGGGGTTTTTTAGCCTGGAGAAAAGGGTGCTCAAAGGACACCTTATCACCCTCTACAGCTACCTGAAGGGAGGTTGTAGTGAGGTGGTGGTCAGTCTCTTCTCCCAAGTAAGAAGTGACAGGACAAGAGAAAATGACCTGAAGTTGTGCCAGGGGAGATTTAGATTGGATATTAGGAAATACTTCTTCACCAAAATGGTTGTCACGCATTGGAACAGCCTGCCCAGGGAAGTGGTGGGATCACCATACCTAGATTGAAAAGACATGTAAATGTGATGCTTAGGGACTTGGTATGCTTAGGGACTTGGTATGGTGCTGGACTTTGCAGTGCTGGGATAATGATTGGATCACTGTATTGTGCATCACTTGTTTTCTGACTTTTCATTTCTTTTTCTTTGTTTTCTATATTTATTGTCATTATTGCTATTGTTGGTATTCTGTCCATTATCAGTATATTTTATTTCAGTTGTCTCAACCTGTGGGTTTTGCATTCCTTTGATTCTCACCCTGCCCATCACTTTAAAGCTCAAACTTGTTTCTAGTTCCACAAGGAGCACCATTAAGTTGCTATGCATGCAAATATATGCATTAAATGCTTATTTTCTACCCAGTGAGCTCTCAGACTTGGTCCTGATCCCAAGCCGTTTGGTGGGGCTAAGGTATCCTGCCATTAACTTCAGTGGGCTGAATTAGGCCTTAAACATGTTGTCTTCACTGAGAGTTTTCATTAAAAGGGAAAATGTCAACCTTTAACCTTTGGCTATGTACAGTTATTGGACATGATTCCTCCCAGTTGCTGGAGACGCAGTACCTGGAACTCTGTGTAACCCTGCCTTCCCATTGCTCTGGCACTCCTTACTTTTGCAGAAGCTTTCACAAGGAGTTCAGCCTCAGCTCACTCCTTCCACCACCTCCCATGTGCCAAAAATATGCCAGTCACAGAACAAAAGAAATATCACAGAGTCGGTTTGGTGGGAGAGCTACAGAGCCCAGCAATTACCTGCTGTTATCACTGTGCCTGTGCTTTCTGTCATGTTATATTTCACATTTGCAGAGCTGTGTGTATTTGCTCTTTCATCACTGTTGTACGCAAGCTGTAATCAGTTCATTTTATGGCTGTCTTCAGCTAAATTCTTTGTTGATTTTAACATGGCAGAAGTTGAAAAGATTACATATTATAAATAGGTAATTAATATATCAGCACAGCTTGTTGCTCTCTGCCTCTCTATCTCTTTATGAGAACCGGTTTTAATGTTTCCTCTCTCTTTCTCTCCTCCTTGTAGACTGCCTGAGAATTAGACTGAAGCCTGACAGCTTGATTAAAATTTCACCTGATATATTTCTGTTTCAATAGTGGATTCCTCTGTCTTGAGTAAATGGGTCACGTGTAAAAAAATAAATCACAGATCATTTCCAAGTACAGTAATTTTTTCCTAATTTTTTTTTGTTTAGTTTTGACCACATTGTGGGGATATGTTTATATTCTAGGATTTTCATTAAACTAATGGATGAACATTTCATAACACTGGTGAAATTATCTTCTGAATGTTATTTTGTGGAAGAGATGTACAATTTTCATTTTTTGAATGGTAAACTGAGGCACTAAGTTGCCTCACTTGCAGATAAGGCTAGAATAAAAGTTATGCATCCTGAGACCCAAGTCATCTTCTGAACATCCTTCTACTTCCAAATCACAAGTAATATCCACAGCTAGCACACTAAAGAGCATCAGCTTTGCTTAATAATTGTTCAGAAGATACATGTTTTTCTGCAAAATAAATTTAAACACCCTTAAATTTGGCTTTCTTAGCTACCTTCCTTCCATAAATCTCTTAAAAGTATTTTATGCATCCTGAGATCTTGTGATCCTCCTATGGAAAACTAATGCAGCACAAACCACTTTGTGGAGTTCGCAAAGTCCTTTCTGCAGCTTTAAATAGAGGGGAAGCATAAGCATAAATCCAAGAAGAGAAGTAGGGAATAGGACAGTGATATCTGTACAGCCTCTTCATAATTCACAGGTCAAGTCATTTTGCAAATGTTGTGATTGTCAATATGAGATTTTATTCCTTTTTCATACACTAGTTTGGGAGTGCATATTTGTGCGTGACAGGAATAACTCCAAGGTGTTTGAGTGAGCCAAGGGGGAGCAGAAGGACCTTAAGCATTTGGGGCAAGGACATCTGAGGGTCAATGCTGCAGCGAATTTAGGTCCAATGAATCCCTTCAACTCCAAGCCACATATTAAACCCTTTATATGACCAAGATTGCTAAAGCAAATACTCCTTCACTGAGAAAGCTAAAGTGGAGCAGTGACTGGGAAATGACTGTAAGAGCTATGGGGATGAGAAGCAGTGACTGTGTTTCCCTGGAATATGAGTAGTGCTCTGAAGGCGGTTTGGGAATGGGTCCCAGCACCACTCATGAGTCTATCCTCAGCCTTCCCTCCTGGGCATCCTCACCCATAGCACAGGGTTCAGGAGGAACCTGGCAGAACCCCAAAAGACTGTACCTTATTTTGATCCTTAGCCAGCTTTTCCTCCTGGTAAAATTTCACTGAATTCAACTGAGGTGTAAGTGAAATAGAAGTGTTTCTGTTGTGTATATGTATATTTGCTTGCAGAGCACAGCATGGCAACATCCAATGGAAGAGCAAACATATATAACAATGACCTCAGCTGAAGGACACTATGCAAAATAACAGAAAAGAGGCTTAAATATGAGAATGATTTATTATCTGAGGAAACGTAGCAAAGAAGCTGAAAGCCATGCATTTTCTTTCACATACAATAGGATCCCCAAGCCAAAGCTCTCACCATCTTAAGAAGAGTTTTCAGAGGTGAATGCCATTAATATGGCCAGAATTTAGTTTCAGTTGACTACTCTTCTCCTTCTAGGAGCCAAATTCTGTCCACAATTATAACCAGTCTGAACCTTTCTGTTTCAGTGGTACAGTAGCTAAATAATAGTGCAGACGCATTGACCTAACACACTGAAAACACAGTGCGTTTTCAATACAATAGAACTAGTATTAACATTCAACCCGACTTCAAAATTTACAAAAATCTGGACAGAACATTCTCATTTATAGCACTTGAAACAGTTGCAAATGTAATTTATCTCTGCTAGTAGGCACCTTATATACCGTTAGAGCAATATCAAATGCCCAGTATAATTTGTGCTCAGACTTGGTAGGTTTTAATGGTGTTTTGTGGCAGTTTTTCAAGAATTCTTCTTTAACAAGATATCTTTGAGAATCCACAAGAGACATTAAGCTGTAAGAAAGCACATTGTAAATATCTCTGGTTTAAAAAAAAATCTCTAGATGCTGATGCATGGTATCACTCACAAGACACTTTGGAAAATTTTATTTTTCTTTAATGAATAAAGCATATCAAAAAGAATCTCCTGAAAGGAGTTTGTGTTAGTTCCTAATCCTTTTGGCCTCTGTTAACTACTCTGCAAATCTCTGATGCACTATGGTTCAATAAATAGGCAGCCTTCCCTGTTCTGTGTTTTGATTCTTTTGCCTTTAATGTAAGATAAAACAGCCTGCTGAGGCAGAAGGGAATGTCTAAAGATTTCTGGAAAAAACAGAGAAAAAGACAACACATTAAAATATGTGCATGAAGGGCTGTTGGTGGTTCCCAAACACTTTTAAAAAATACTGAAAAAAATGTGGGTTTTTTTTAATATAAAACCCAAAACACAACAGTTTTTCTGGATGGGTTTTACAAGTTGGGAGCTGTCCTCATTAAACCGTGAGTCACAATGATGGCAAGAGCAAAATGTTGTAGAGATTTTGTTAAAAATGCACTTCAAATTCCCAGTGCCATTTACCTACTGTGCATTCAAAGTGGAGTTGAGGGCTAGTCTAATTTATACAGCTGTTCAGAATCTGGAATTGCCTTTACCAGAGAAACTGCAATATTTTGATATTTATTTTGTCCTAAAACAAGGAATGAAAATTGCAAAATTTTGCATTAGAATAAGACATTTCTTAAAGCCTTCAATATAGAAATATCAAAATGACTCATTGAGACGGTTGAGAGAAGGTTGAAACACTTCATTTACACTTCAACTTTTTATTTGGATAAGAAAGACTGATATAACTGGAGTGGAGAAGCACAAAAATAATTAAAATAAATGGCTTTGATGTTGATATTCAGAAAGTGAACACACTGGTAAATTCTTATCAATTGTTTTATTGGGACAGGGAGTGTATGTGAAGGGGAATCGGTTCTATTGCTCTGGAAATGAATTTTATAAAAATCCTGTGAACATTGTGATTATTTGAAGCTTGTTTGGGATGTGATGAAGACAAAAGTAAAATATTGAAAACTGTAAATTAAACACTTATCTAAGATGAAAACTTCTTTTGAGCTAATTTACAACAGATGACATGTTTTTCTTGGTATTACTTTGCTTTATAGGTAAAGTAGTGAGCTAAGACTTATGTGGATTGAGTTTGGTTTTTGGGTCTGCCGTCAGTTACTGATGTGGCTGTGGTAAAAGTTATAATCTTGCAATATTTCATTTCCCATTGTCAGAAAAGGAGGAAAAACTCTTCTGTATCTGCTCATCCCTGTGTGTTTCTGTAGGGTCTCACAAGATGAGTCATAGCCTCTACAGCAGAGTCTCTCATGCCAGCCCACACCTTGGCCCTGGATGAGATTTGCATGGAGCCTTACTGGCTGTAACATCTCTGGCATTTTGGAGGGAAAGCTTGACTGTCCTATAGTCTTGCTGTGAAGCAGTTGGGACTATCAAGGGACATGTAGATCATGGTGGCCTTAAAAAGAAGGATCTAGAGTTGAAATAAGTATTACTGCTGAAGGCACACTTGTAATACCACCCGAAGATACTGATAGATGGAGCTGGAGAGAATTGCTCATTATCCATCAGTAATAATTCCTGTAGTCTTCCACCCTGTGAAAATACAGTACTAATAACAATTTCAACAGCTTATAGACCTCATGGCATAGCCTACAGTATTGAAATGAAATTATGAATAATTTTCTCCTCCAGTACATAGTCAAATGTCAACAAAAAAATTTGCATATACCATAATGAGACAGGTAGGTGGTTAAGAAAGTAGTTATTGCATGTGAAGTTTAAGTTTGTGACACAGGACTGTGCATCACAGTGCAAAGTTTTCCAACCACATGAGGAGCCCAGCATGGTCAAGAGCTCAGTGCTCACTGTTACTGTTTTGGTGAGGTAACAGGCAACCACTGAGTTGACAGCACTGTATGTAAAAGATAATTTAGCCTTGTAATTAAGGAGATATTAAGTGCATAATTGCATTTATTCATTTAATTAATTTTGGCAAGTTTGTCCTATGACATTAGATATCAATTGCTAAAGATACACATTTACATTTAATAAGCGTAATTTCTGACTTGACTTATTTTGTTATTTGCCAAGTGAACACCTAGAGAGACCTTTTAAATGGATTAAGCAAGAGTATAAGCTTAATACATTACAAGAGCATATCTGTACTTTTATTGCTCATTAAATTTTGAGTTAATTATGTAGCAACCAGGTTTATGCTTTATTATATCAAACCTCAGTCTGCAGGCTCTTAGAATTTCTCTAATGAAAGTAAAAACATTTCCAAATGTCCTGTAGGAGCCCTATTTCAAATATATTTACTTAAGGAAACCCACAACTCTGCATTTTAGAGAAAGCAGGCATCTACTGCTGGAGTCCTCCATCCAGTGCTGAGCAGCAGAACTCATTGACAGCTCCTCCTGACTGCATGACCCTTTGAACCTGCCTTTAAGGAATTTTTTTGAGAGGTGCAAGACTGTCTTATTGAGGGACATTCTCCTTTCTCACGGAGATAGCCATGGTTTCTTCCTTTCCTGCCCAAGCTTTGTTACATTTTGATTCAATTTTTTTGTTATTCTCTGAACAGCTAAAATGATCAATTTTCCTTTCTGTAAGGAATAGTCTGACCTGGGTGAACTCCTTTTATCTGAACAGCTATTGGGAAGTTCAGTGTCTAGTCTAAAGAACTTACCAAAAGAGGGACATACATCCATATTTTTTTCCTGATGATCTCAGGCATCTTTCTTAGAATAGGATCTCCTTCTCTCTGTCTACATAGAAGAAAATCTTAGGTGGCAAACTTGAGGTGGATGGTTTATGTTAAGGCAGTCAAAGTTAGTGGAGAACAATCTTCTTTGCAGACTACTGTCAATGAGATATGAGAGTGGAAGAGAGAGGGAGGGAGACATTCTAATTTGGGCTGTCTCATGGAAAACAGAGTGAGATCCCACCATCTACCCAGGAGCTCCCTAGTTAAAGATTATTTTTTTCATTGATTTAAGTTTTAGATCAAGTACAATTGTGTTTCACTTGCTCTAAATATCCTCAAACCATGTGTTCTGGATGAGGAACATGGTCTTTGTAACCATATCCCACTGTCCTGCACTCCCGGTGATACTGGGTTTGGAAGTGTTGTAAAGTGTATGAGAAAATCAGGCAGCTTTAGAAGTTTACAGTAGTAAAAACTGTGGTGAAATTTATCTGCATTGACAGAGTAGATTTCTAATTTCCACACAAACATCTGTGGCTTCCTTCTTATAACTGGAAAAGAAAGCACTCATTTTTAGAAATAAACTTCTAAATGTGACCTACTGCCCTCTTGAATTCTCTGTTACTCATTTTAGGCATACATCTTTTTGGTGGAACACATAACAAATTCACTATTTCAAAACACACTTTGCCAGATGCTGTACATAGCTGACAACAGTAAGTGAGATTTTTTAAAAATAAAAGCAAAATAGCAGAATCTCATATAAAATGACATGTGAATGCTGAAAAAATCTAAATGACGCAAAGCACACAGTCATAGAATCATAAAATGTTTGGAGTTGGAAGGGACCTTCAAATCACCTAGTTCCAACCACTTGCCATAAGCAGGGACATCTTCCACGAGATCAGGTTGCTCAAAGCTCTGTCCAACCTGGCCCTGAACACTTCCAGGGATGGGCAGCCACAGCTTCTCTGGGCAATTGCAGTGTCTCGCCATCCTCATAGCAAAAAATTTCTTCCTAATGTCTAACTTAAATCTACCCTTTTTCAGTTTAAAACCATTCCTACTTGTTCTATCCCTATATGCCCTTGCAAAAAGCCTTTCTCCAGACTTCTTGTAGGCCCCCTTTAGGTACTGGAAGGCTGCTGTAAGGTCACTCTGGAGCTTTCTCTTCTCCAGGCTGAACAAGCGCAGCTCTCTCAGCCTGTAAAGCTTTTGTTGGATGAACATCCAATCCAGAATTTAATGTTATCTGGTTAGGTGTGGACAGAGTTGTCAATGAAGCAGAAAACAGGACACAGCTGATAAAACAATGACATTAAATAGAGATAAGACAACTTTGTTGCAAAGCCAAAAAATTCTGTTTGAATGATTCCAGTGTAGTAATTTTAATCCTGCTAAACTCAATCTCTCGGAAATGTAACCAGAATAAAATTTCCTGCCTCCATCTAACCTGGGGTTTGTTTTGTAAACTATGTAGGATTTTATTAGGCTCCATGGAAATAATCTCTTTAAAGTTATTCAAACCACATATTTATTAGTGTGTCTGAGATCCAAATACTTTTACATTTCATAATGTTGGTTTAAAATCAACATATAAAGATAGTTGCTTTGAACTCCATTCTGGCAAGAACTTCTACCAAAGCCAGTGCTCAGCTTTACCTCAGATTCCAGGATCGCACTTAAGTACCGCTCCACAAATTCCTCTCAAATAATCTTTTTTTATAGATTAATTTGAAGGAAACACAGATTCATTTGCAACCTGCACCATAAAATGTATGATTATACAATTAAATGCATGGGAACCCTGGAGCAATCTCACAGCTGATAACAATTTCTATAATAGCATGTATTTATGTCAATTTATATCAACTGAGAACATGACTATTTCATTCCTTAGGAAGACAAAGTTATGCTTGCCAATGGAGACAAGTGATTCCATCAGTAGGCTTTTTGGAGTTAGCTCCATCTTGCAGGTACCTCAGGTGCCACACGACTGAAACCTAGGTGGCAGTGGCTTGACCACTGACTTGTTACCTAAGGAAGTCCACAGAGTCTCCTGCGAGTCTGCAATATGCCAGCACACTTTCTTGTCAGAGATGACTTCACTCAAAAACTTCCCATCCCTTTTGATGCCCAGAGCCCTCAAATATTTCTGGCATAGGAAGCAAAAATGAATGTGTTTTCCTGCATCATACTTTGTGAAACCCTTAGAAATAGTACAATTGTTATTATTGCTATTAATGCCTTAATCACACCTTTGACTGCAAAGAAAACATGCCCTCCATGTGCTAAGAGTTACCTCACTGTAACCTTTACATTTCAGCCTGGCTCAGTCATCATTTGGTGAATTCTGCTGCTTCTGCCTGATGTTGAGAATTGTGCCTGCCAAAATACACTTGTCTTCTCCTCCCAGCTCTCACAACCACATCAATAGACTCTGGCTCTACAGACAGTGTCTTCCTGGATAACTTTGCTGCCTTCTTCCAGTTTCCTATGGACAAAACAACAGCAAAGGAGTCTTTCAGGGTAGGTAAAACTTTTTAATGGTGGGGTTTGCTTTTTGTTCCGCACGAGCCTTGCTGCTGAATTTTAATTACTTGAATTAAACATGGGGGAAACAGTGACAGGAGAAGATATGGTCATTCTGATCTTAATACCAGTACTACAATGAGCAATATATAAAAAGCGGAGGAGAAACACAGAAATAGAGAGGAAGATTCTCAATCAGATCATCCAGTCATCACGCACATGTACTTACTGCTGGCTAACAGACCACTTCAGTGCTCATGTTTCCTGAAGGTCTGGATTTAAGTCTCCAGAAAATCCCTGCGGGTGTGAGATCAGTAAAATGGATAGGATGTTAGTAAGAACTTGGATCACACTATTTGTAGTGCTCTCTGCACTACAAATCACTGCAATTACATTACTGCTCTCTGCAATTGCACCAAACCAATGTTATATGTAATACAATGCAATATTATAATTATATTTTTACCTAAATCTTCTTGCTTATCTTAGCGTAATGCAGGGTATGGGGTTCTGAGTTGTTTTTTCAATGCTCTTCCCCAGACATACTTTCAGCTTAAGTCTTAACTGGTACACAATGATAAACAGAGGTCAGCTAGCAAACAGATTAATGTCAACATCATTATCTCTTGACAAAATGGTGAAGTCCTTGACCAGCTGAAGTTTGCATGGCATGATTGGGCCATTCTTAAATTATACATGGCTGAAAATAATACGATCCCTGTAACACCAACATTGTGTGGTCATAAGACATTTTGTGTGAGAAAAAGAAATGAATTTGTTGAAAAGTGATAGGAAGATGATATTTAAAATTCAGTGCATAAATATTCAGTTTAAATGGAAAGAGTCAGTGATCTGTCTGGCTGCTGTTTTTCCTAGATCAGGAACATTATTTGCATTCTTTATTTTGTTGATGCGGTTAAGCTCAGAAAGTATGTACTATAATACTGAACTGATAAAAATGCTTGGAATAAAATTGAGAAATTTTCATGGTGACTGGTCAGCTGATGACTTAAAAATACTTGGAGTAGGATATCAAATGCTCTGTGATAGCTTGCGGTAGGTGATGGGAGCTGTTCACAATCTCAGCATTTGTACACGGAATTGACAAACTGTCACTTACTTTACTCCCATCTCATTTTCCCTGCTTTTTTCCCACTATTTGTCCTTGTCCCCTCTTCCCCATTTGCTAAGTGGTTTTCTAACTATTACAACCACTGATAAGCCAACATATTTACTAAGATACATAATTTTCCTTTGCCAATTTTTTCCATACCTTCGCTAGTGACCTGGTGTAAGCTATTTGCTTATTTCCAGGTTTTCTGTTAGTATTGCCACCTTTTCCTACCAAAGACATGCGCTGTAGAGAAAGGAACCAAATCACCAGTTTGCACTGAACTATAAGAATATAATAAATTCAGATTTAATATATCATCAAAGAAAAGAGTTGAAAAAGTGAAGGATGATTTCTCAGTACCTAATCTCTGCAGCTACACCTGAGCACTAATATTTATCCTTATTTAGTCATTAGTGTGCTGCCTGGCATAGATTTAGTCTGTGTATACCAGTCCTGGGCATGAATAGAGCATGCACCAGAGACAGTGCAATCTGGATGATGTCATCATTTGGGGGGGGGGGGGAGTTTACCTTTTGAGCTGCGCCGTGCCACTTGCCTTCAGTCATTTGTGCTATGCCTGGATTTTGGGGGAGGGTTTGTAAGTGGAAGGACAGGAAAAGACCAAGAATAGTGAGGACAAATACGCTGTGGTGAAAATGCTGTTTGGCAAAAGGCTACAGTGAAGGGGCCTAGGGGTCTGGTAGCCAGACATATCCACTATTGAAAGCATAGCCTGCATTTATCTGCTACAGCCTGGTAGCTTAACAGCAAAATACTGCATACTGTATGTGATGATAGTAGGTACAAGCAGAAGGAGTTTGGTGGTTAAAAAGCTGTTGCCTTTGTGCAGCAGACTGTTCCATTGTGAGTAAACCTGGCATATGAATTACGGAAAACTGAAATGATGATGAAATCAAATTGAATCCCTTGGCTTTTCCTCATCTTACCAACATGAGGCTTGAAGGCAAAAATAACACAGCATCCTGAATTGAAAATGAATAGCTGAAAATCACTGTGCAACAGGGAACAAGAGCTGGAATGCATTCTATTTTATTAGATTTTAAATCGAGTTGTCCATACAGTAGGGAAATCATTATTCCAAGTGAATTTGTTAACAGATTAGGATAGTTTATCTACTAAAACAACATTTTTTTTTTAGAACACAGCATCGTTGTGACAAAACTTCACAAAATAGAGTTAGGCGGTATACAAACAAAGACAGTTTCACTGAGCTCTGTGCACAGTGACAGAGCTAACAGGAATTAAGAGGGCAGATCTTTGGCTGGTGCAGTTCTTGCAAGGAAAGTGTTAGGGCAGTAGGCAAATGACCAGATACTGCCTGAGCTGAGATTCAGCTAACTGGATATGGTGTGGAAAACCACTATACAATGCAGAATAAATCCTTATGGGTAGGTTTTTTATCTGGGGTGTGACTGGGGTGGAGAAAGGGAGGCACATTTCAGATATTTCAAGCCTTGCCATTAGCTGCTGAAAGATAATATGCACACACAAAACCAAAACCACCAAAGATTTGATTTTAGATTGAACATTAATGCTAGAGTGATGTCACAGCACTTACTTAATCAGAATTTACTCACTGAAAGCAATTTAAAAGTTTCCGGTGTGTTTCTGGAACTGAATTACAGGTTGGGTGAGCACTCTGCAACTTCTTTTTGAAACTGAGCTACTGAAAGGAAGGGAAATGGTGACAAAGAGAACGAAGGGAAGTGTGCACAAGCAAGATTGTAAAAATAAAATCTGTGAGAGGAAATGAGGTTAAGCTAGAGAGATTTTAATTCAGGCATGTACTTAAATACCTTGTTTAATTGTACAGGACAAAGTCCAGGAAAATTTCAAACACCTCAGTAACACAAACTCATGCTTTCATTTATCGCCTAACAACCTGGTTTGTCTTTCATTTTTTTCCAGCTTCTGCAAAAGGCTCAACCCAAATGTTACATTTCCCCTCCTAAGCATTTTAATTCTCTAAACAGATTCTGAACTTGGAGGCTGCCCGTGGTCAAACATGCCTTTTCAAAATACAGATTACTAGAGTGAGAGTTATGTTAAAGGACAGGAAGTAAAGGGTTGAAATGATGACACATAGCTTATGATGGATTTTCTTTCTAGGAAAATTAAAGAGCTTAATTGTACAGTTAAAGTGTCACAACATAACATAGCATTTGATGAAAATGAAAAATATCTGGTATGTGTGTTCAGGCAGCTCATGAACATAACTAGATGGAATATGTATGAAATTCATATTTTTATTAAAAGAAGCAGTAAATTTCACTGGGTGTTCTAGGTTAATGATCGGATTCCATCTGATTATGAGGAACAGGTGCCTCACTTGAAGCTGTTATCATGTCATATCTCATAACCAAAGGCTCGGGGTCCATAAGACTTCTAAATTGCTAGACGAAGTGATGTAGCTAATTCAGTAAACATTACATTTTTTCCCTATAAATAAAATTAAGCATGTTCTCCATCATGGAGTTAACAGGTTTGACTTTCTGGGATTGCCCTCAGCAAAGATGCAAAACTCAAGTCATGGTAACTGGTGCTCACAAAGCACTAAACTGCACTTTTTGTGAGAGAGTAAGGATAGAAATATTTTTTGCATTGCATAGTGGAAGATTACTGACCGTTTGATGGCCTTACACTTCAAGTTAGGTAGGCTAGTTGTCTTCTTTTTTGTTTCAAAGCTTTTAGGCAGAGTTGCCATGTGCTGTTAAGCAATCATATTCCTTTTTGCAGTTCATGAAACAGCCCCTGCTCTTGCTTTATTGAGTTCTTTGGAGAAGGAAAGTTTACACACAACTGAGATATTGCGACTAGAATTTTTGGTTTTGCACTCATCTTGCTCACAGACTGGATAGGTTCAAAGCTGGTAATTGTATTAGCTAGGTAGTATAGCTGAGCAGTTCTGCTACTATTACACTGCTGTCCAAGAAGCAAAGTATATGAAACAAAGCTCATTATCCGTGCAACATCATGTGTCTAGTATCTCACCCCTGACATGCTGACACATCAAAAACTGTCTACTCTATCACTGAGTGGACTCTACAAGAGAAATATTTTATTTTATCTAGCAGGCAATTGTATGAATTGACAGCTAAAACACATAAGCCCTCCTGGGACATCCCTGTGCTTTGCTTTGAACTCATTCAGTCACAGTTTATTCATATAGCTTGATCTAAAGCTTTGGCTTTTGTGCATTGGAATCACTTACCCATTTGTAATTCTTTGTTCAAACACGTCTGCTTGAATTGATCATTGACTTGTCTATTTTTATTTTATCTGTTTATATATCTGAACATACTGGTGTATTTGCACTGCAAAAAGCAATGCAGAGATTGGTAAGCTAATAAATCAATGTCTCATTAAATAAGTAGCATACAAATATCTGAGGCAAGCCCATTTCACCCCCACTCATAGAGACCTTTTGTCTGCAGCATTTCATCAGCAGGATCTTATTACAGTAAAATTTCTTCTTGGCCATTCTGTGGTGCGAGAACTGCACATAGAAATGTCACATTATTAAGTACAAGGAACGCAGATTTCAGGCTTTCATATTCCTAACCCAGACCTCTCCAAAACTACCATATGTGGACAGCTTCCTGAAAGTCCACATACAGTACTGGGGATAAAATATTGGGACTAGGAGATAAGTGAGAAAAAAACCTGTTGTCCAGACATGGTTAAACATCCATGACAGTTGACATAACTATCTCATTTAGGATGCAGTTCTATTCTATTATTGTACAGGTCTGAAGAGCTAATATTTAACAAGCAGGTCTTGCCATCCATTTGCCTTATCCCACCGATTATTGCCTTCATTCTTTTATCTGAAATGAGCAATTTTGCTCCCATGTTCTCTTCCACTGAAAATGCTGATTTGTCTTTTGGAGCACATTCACTGAAAATAATTGGGTAGATTCAACTCTTTCTGTGCAAGGCTGGGTGATGTAGCAGTAGCTGCAATAGTTACAGTTGCTCTCTTACTCATTTCACTGTCTAATACATTCACCATGCTTCAGTATTTTGAACAGAAGAGTACCTTGCCTTAGAAACAGACTCCATATTCTCAGATGAAAGCCAGAACATATGTAAGCAAACATAAAGATGAAGAGACAGCTTCAAAATTTGCAGCTCCAAGAGCTTTTAAACAAAAAGAGGACTGGCCCACTCATGTTACAATAAACCACATAAAAGCATGCTAATTGCAGGCCACTCTTGTTCCATGGACTTCCACATGCCCTTCAAGGGTTCTTTCTCAATCAAGCCTCATCATGTTTGGTCACTTAATATTTATTTTCATCTTGCTGAAGGACCATTCACAGAAACAATAGATTTATCTGTGATTCAGTAGAGTTCAGCAAAACACTAGGCAATAATCAAAGTCCTCCCATGACAAAAGCATTAAGGGACTCTGCACTACTTGCAGTTCTTTTTATGTCACTGTTTGCTTTATCATCAAAAATATTAATAATGTCATAGAATCATAGAATCATAGAATAGTTAGGGTTGGAAAGGACCTTAAGATCATCTAGTTCCAACCCCTCTGCCAGGGGCAGGGACACCTCCCACTAATCCATGCCACCCAAGGCTCTGTCCAACTCGGCCTTGAACACGGCCAGCGATGGAGCATTCACAGCTTCCTTGGGTAACCCATTCCAGTGCCTCACCACCCTTACAGTAAAGAATTTCTTCCTCATATCCAATCTAAACTTCCTCTGTTTAAGTTTGAACCTGTTACCCCTTGTCCCATCACTACAGTCCCTCATGAAGAGTCCCTCCCCAGCATCCCTATAGACCCCCTTCAGATACTGCAAGGCTGCTAGGAGGTCTCCATGCAGCCTTCTCTTCTCCAGGCTGAACAGCCCCAACTTTCTCAGCCTGTCTTTATACAGGAGGTGCTCCAGTCCCCTGATCATCCTCGTGGCCCTCCTCTGGACTTGTTCCAACAGTTCCATGTCCTTTTTATGTTGAGGACACCAGAACTGCACACAATACTCCAAGTGAGGTCTCACAAGAGCAGAGTAGAGGGGCAGGATCACCTCCTTCGACCTGCTGGTCACACTCCTTTTGATGCAGCCCAGGATATGGTTGGCTATCTGGGCTGTGAGTGCACACTGTCGGCTCATGTTCATTTTTTCATCAACCAAAACCCCCAAGTCCTTCTCTGCAGGGCTGCTCTGAATCTCTTCTCTGCCCAACCTGTAGCTGTGCCTGGGATTGCTCCCACCCAGCTGTAGGACCTTGCACTTGGCATAGTTAAACTTCATCAGGTTGGCATCAGCCCACCTCACAAGTGTGTCAAGATCCCTCTGGATGGCATTCCTTCCCTCCAGTGTATCAACCGAACCACACAGCTTGGTGTCATCGGCAAAGTTGCTGAGGGCACACTCAATCCCACTGTCCATGTCACTGACAAAGGTGTTGAACAAGACCAGTCCCAACACCAATCTCTTAGGGCACCACTCATTACTGGTCTCCAGCTGGACACTGAGCCACTGAGCACAGCTCTTTGCGTGCGGCCATCCAACCTCGGAAAATAGCTAGCTTAACCAAAGGTTTATCTGGATTCCTTCATTAATTAGAGACACTGCATATCCAAGTGATTTGCACAAAAACTGGTTAGAATGAAAATCCATTTACATGGTGATCATTTCTTCTACAATAAAAGGTGACTTGCTTGTCTACCTCTCCTTTCTTTCTTTCTTTCTCTTTTTTTCGGATAACCCGCAAGACCAGCAGGCAGCCAGGAAATCCGTTCTGCCCACAACTCCTGGTGTTTCCTGAGGATGAGGTACCAGGTTGCCATCCTGGGCACGTCCCCAGCAGATGTCACACTGATGAGGCTTCAGCACCACCGTGTAGAAATGTGACCAACTGATGGCCAGCTATCTCACAGAAACAGCAGATGAGCTTCACTCATCTGGTGAAGCACTTGCATGGATGCATCCTCACTATAAAAACCAGCTAGGTGCACAATTATACCATTTTCTGTAGTCTGAGATATTCAACTTATCACCTGAGTTGAAGTGATGGGTTGAAGTCTGGCACAGATGTGTCGAGGGTAAGATCCTGCTCACAAAGGTGAATTCTTGGCCAGAGGTCTAAAGAGGCTTTAGCTACTCTTTGTTGCTGCCTCTCCCTGAATGCTGGATGAAAACCTCATGTCTCTCCTTTCTTTCGCTCTGGGGAGACTCAATCCTCCATCACCCCCCAGCCCATCACTCCACCAGAGGTGGGATTCAGCCCAGTTCATTGCACTCTAGCAGTGTGGCCTGTTCATCTCCTAAGGATAACCTGTGTAAGAAACAGAGGAAGGATTTGCTCCTGAATTTTACATCTTGCATTGAAAAGAACAACTCCATGTTGTTCCTCACTTGCTGAGATATTCAGCAATCAACTCTAAAATGCTCAATTTGAAACTAATCTCCTTATCATCCTTCAGATTAACAACTTTATATCTTTTTATTTTTTACTGAGGATGGTTTGAACAAAGGTTATTTCCTTTTGCACTCTGAAATCAATTAAGGAGAAAAACCAAACAAACAATTACAAAGAAAATAAAAATGTAACAGCCTCCCCCCCCCCCCCCCCCCCCCCCCAATTAATATTCCAGGCCATCCATTTTATGGTTAGAAAAAGCCTCTGTACACAAATTCATGCTCACAGTGTCCCAGGAAACGTGGTTGTTCAGCTTGCTAGAGGCCTGCATATAGATCATATTTCTCTCCAAGAGCGAAGTATGATTTTATTTTTCTTAGGCATTGCTAAGGAGTATTTATCGTTCTGTAGAAAGCGGGATATAAAAGAGGATTCTGGAAAAAAACTGGTATAGTTAAAATAATGCTGCTGTGCATTACAATGAAATGCTGTACTTGTGAAAGTATGTGACATTCAATATCCAGCAAATTCATTGTTATTACTGTACATTGAATGTCAAATGAATTTATAATGGTGGTATATCAAAGGTAAAATATTATTCTGGATTCAAACAACGCAGTTCCATTGAAAACTCACACCCACTGTTATGGCAGTAGATGGCACTTTCAGAGTTCCACTGATGGGAATTTTTAGAGCTCCTGTTACCTCACTTATAAAAACAAATGGTCCAGGAGTGGAAGCATGATCCAAAGCCGTATGAGGTCAGTGTGGGTTTTTCCTTTGACATCAATGGGCTGAGGATTGAGGCACAGGGTGGAGAGTGGAGGAAGGAAGAAAACAATGCTAGAAGAGAAATCAGTGAAGAGAAACTCTCCATCACACTTCCCTTGGGTATTTTTTCATAACAGCTTTCTGGCTGGATTGAGCACTCTGCAGAGGGAAATTAAAAACACAACAGCAACTTGCTTCTGCAGGAGAAGGGCAGAATGATGTTAAAAACAATTGCTTAGCACAGCTAGAGTTGTTTAATACAGTCTCTGTTTCCTTTTATTTGCTTACGCCCATCACGGCATGGTCTTGTGGAGGTATTTGGAAAAGAGAAACTGCTTTGTGGTATGTATAGGCAGAGCCCTGTTAGACCAGCTACACTTGTGTAGCAGGCACCTCCACCTCCACACTTGGAAGAATGCAATATGGACAGAATACCTGGTATGACTGTAAAAGGCATTAGTTCTGACAACGAAACAGTGTAGAATAAAGTTTATTCCTTTTTGCTGAAATGTGAGACTGGTATGTTATTCTAGATGATTTAGAGCTTTTTGCTCTTAGTGCATTATATCATCAAGTGGAGTGGGAAATTATCTAGATTGCAGTGGAATGATTTCCTTTTTTTGCTTAAGAATGCAGATTGCCTCATATACTTGCTGTTGAAAAAAAATGTTCAGCAGACAAAATAAGCACAAATAGAATTTTCTCTCTCTTTTTTTTTAATTTTCTTTCGTCATTCTTTATCTGCATTTGAGGGCTTTTTCTCCTCTTTTTCTACTGTCTCTCTTTTTCCAGTGCCATTTTCCTTTTTTTACACTTTTTTTGGGGCAAGCACAGATGCAGGCTTCTTGTTTTCACTCTCCCTTCCATCCAAAGTTTTAAACTACTACTAATTTGTCCTGAGACCCCTGCTGATGTCCTCTGCAGTCTCTTATCATGGCTCCCAGCATTTCTTATTTTCAGCTCATAATGTAGCAAGTGGGAGGGGGCTTATCTAGCCTATGTAGTATTAATGGATGACTCTTGATTTAGTAGGGAGCTATCAAGTACCATGCCATTGATTCACTTTACATAATTTTAAAACAAACAGCTTCCCTCTATTTGCCGTTTCAAGAGGAGACCACAAAGATGCTCTGAGGGCTGGAGAACCTCTTCTATGAAGGCAGGCTGAGATAGCTGGGCTTGTTCAGCCTGGAGAAGAGAAGGTTCCCTGGAGACCTTAGAGCATCCTTCCAGTACCTAAAAGGGGCGTACAAGAAATCTGGAGTGGGACTTTTTACAAGGGCATGTAGGAATAGGAAAAGGAGGAATGGGTTTAAACTGGAAGACGGTAGAGTTAGGTTAGACATTAGGAAGAAATTCTTCATTGTGAGGGTTCTGAGACGCTGGCACAGGTTGCCCAGAGAAGCTATGGCTGCCCCATCCCTGGCAGTGCTCAGGGCCAGGTCGGATGGGGCTTTGAGCAACCTGATCTAGTGGAAGGTGTTCCTGCTCATGATGGGTGATTGGAACTAGGTGATCTTGAAGGTTCCTTCCAATCTAAACCTTTCTCTGGTTCTCTGATTCTCTGACTCTATGATTCTATGACTCAAGGCTTGATTGTTGAAACCAGAAAGCCTACTCAACATTTTCAGAGACTTGTAAACTACTTAAAAAGCTTCATGGAATAATCTAGGGCAAGGAAAGTTTTTGTACCTTTGCCCCAGGTGGAAGAATGTGCCTGCAACATTATCGCTATTTTTGTTTCTGCCGAAGGCACATGATCCATGTCCCATGCAAGAAGACTCAAAATCTTAGCCCTGCTGAAATCAGAGGGTGTTTTGATGCTGGGGGCGGAATTTCACAAATACTGCCCAGACTGAAGATCACCTGCAAACATGTCACATTTAAGCAAACAAGATATGAATGAATATTAATTCAGCACAATACAGTACTTAACTTTGGTGTTTGCTGTCTTCCTAAAGCATGCATTGGGATTACCATGTCTGGTCAGATCAGGGTTCCCCTCAAACTGGAAATCGTCCTTGCCTCTGGTATTTATTCAGTTGCTTCAAAGTAAGCTCACAATTTCTTGAACATTCTTAGAAATACGGTTACAATAAGGGAGGGTCACTCAAAGTGTTATACTTTAAATTACAGACTGGGAATTTAGAAAAAAAAGGCTACAAACTGCAACAATGATGGATGAAAAAAAAACCATCAAGAAAATATATACTAAAACAAATCTTTTGCCATTATTCGTGGCAGACTGCTCAAGACAAGAACCCTCTTGTGTGCTCCGGTAACCCAGGTATAGACCTTCTGGACTAGCATGATGTATCCACTCCGCTATTGCAGTTGAGTGAGGTAACCCTCCAGAAACACCAGGTGACAAGTCACCAGGTGTGAGTTTGGACAGAATAATTTCTTTGTTCATGAAAAATGCAGCAGCTTTCAGGATTCTTGCTGTTCATGGAAGAAAGCAATTGCAGTACAAAAGACAAATCTTCCAACTGCTGTAATAAAAAAATTAAGAGGTTTAGCAATCCGCACAGCCTGAAATGTTGAGTTTATAACAGCACTTCTCATGACATGTCATAGAAACAAAGTACCACAAGCAGCATTTTTGTCAGACAGTGAGTAAGGTCAGGATGTACTTGGATACAAAACCCTCAAGGGAAATGCAATTTCTGTAGCGAAGTCTTGAGTCTTTCACCCTAGTGGAAGGACATGCACTATAAATCTCTGTTCTGACAAAATAAGCAAACACAAGCTTTGGGGTCAGTTCCTAAATAACACTGTAAGCCAGCGCTAAAGAGCGGCCCAGTGTGCTGCTAGAAACTGTGTTAACAGGAAGATGAGAGCCACTGACTTCTTCCTTAATCCCCCCTTTTTTTTTCTGAGATGTTCTTTTTTGCTGCTTTCAAGTCAGGTTAGTCAGGCATGTATATAAAGGACATTTGTCTAATACTATAAAATGAAAAAACAAAATGTGAAGAAATGTGGTGACTTACCAAAAGGGATCTCAAGTGCAGCCCAGATCTGAGTCTCACTCAAATGCTCTCACCACTGCATCGAACATCTACCCTTCTTATTCTCACCGCAGTGTTCAAAACTGTTTATAAAATACTGGTTTAGTGGCTCAGCTTATGGTTTCACCCTATGAACACTTCTGTTCGGACAACTTAATATTGGATGGCAGATGAAAGGATGTCAACTCTTAACCAAGATCTGTTTCTCAGTAACAATAAACAGTAGGATTTTTTATTTCTTAAGAGGAATTCAATCCAAAACCCAGAAAGTTGCTATGCTGGCTCACTGGTTTCAGGGCCACTTCATCAAAACTATGTAGCAGCCTCCAAATCAAAAATTTTGAACATATGTGGAGCCAATTTTCAATGAAAATCTACTTATACCAAGGTGTTAATTCCCCCATGTAGGACATTTAAGTTACACTGAAAGAAATTCTGTTCCCAGTAGACTTTCTAGAAGGTCTGAGCTGATGTAATACTAGCTCCCTGGCAAGTAAATTCATGTGAGAATGGCCAAGCATTTACTATTAGATTCCCTGCCAGCCTTCAGAAGTGTCAGTTACACAAGCTCAAATTCTCTGTCAGCACTGTAGGCTGCTGGTGGATATCTCCAATGCAATCACAGGGGACCAGAGACAGTCTAAATTGCTGTTAAGAGGAAGTCTTGCTTAAGCCTACACATGCCTTTTACTGCTGATATGGGCTTGCACTGGTTGTGACTTTAACCTAGTCACTGGTCTCCTGGGTACCACTGTCATGTTTCAAAAAGCATGCTGTGGTCACCAGTTATTTTTATTGTATTTGCTGCCAAAGAGCAGTGTTGCAGATGGCACACATATGGAGACAATATAGTAATGCTGACTAGAAATTTGTGATACCAAACCATGCCTCATTCTTTTTACCATCTTTGGCTTTGTAAAATTTTATTTCATCTCAATAATAAAAAACATGATTCTGAATACTGCATATTTTTCCTTTAATATTGCATTTTAAGGTTAATAACTTTCTTTTTCACTCTTCCTGCCCATTCACTACTATATATTCAATATTACGTTTTCCTCTGGAGAAGCAAGAGGGAGGACAAGGTCTGAGCATTGAAGACCAGTTGCTGTAGACAGAGTTCCCCAAAGATTTGAAATAAGTCTCAGAATTTCCTTTTGACCAAGGTACTAATGATGCTCATGGGATATCAGCCATTCTTAGCATACCAATTTCTCTGATTTGTACATCCCCTCACTTATCAAAAAGAATACAAAAAAGGCTGCAGAACGTTAGGCCAAAGCTCCACCGACCCCAGTGCCCGGTCAGTGTCTACAAGGTCCCTGGACATGTGCAGGGATTGGGGGGAAATGCTGACGTCACTCTGATATGTGTACCCTGTTGTTTTCCTATTTTTATTTTCAGACGTGTGACCCATACACTTTTTCCCTGTACTTACGTCTTTTGTCTCCTGACATCACTTGGCTTCTTTACATTTTCCCCTGCTCGGTCCTCGTTTTCTGAAGAGGTCTGGGAGGTTTAGGGCCAAGTGTTAGTTTGATAATAATGGCAGTGGTGGTAGGAAATGCTATTTAGAGAGAACAGGAGGGACTGTCTGCTGACTGCAGCACTCATATCTGTGGACTAGCAGAGGGGAAGGACTGGGTCAACTCTGTTTGCATTTAATAGTCCCAACTGGATTTTGCCACTGAGGATTGTCTCTTATGTAGCACTCCTTATGCAGTCTCACAGAAGTAAACATGTTCAGGTAGGTTTTTCAAGAAACTCATAATCCATCTGAAACATCAACAACTTGAGGTATTTACATATTTGTGCTGGCTTTGGCTGTGATAGAGTTAATTTTCTTTATAGTAGGTAGTATGGGTTTCTGTTTTGGATTTGTACTGGAAACAGCATTGATAAAACAGGGATATTTTAGTTACTGCTGAGCAGCGCTTACACAGAGTCAAGAGGCCTTTTCTGCTCCTCACCACACAATTCCATATGACATAGTGTCATGCTCCGCTATATAAAGCTGGGGGAAGAAGAATGAAGATATTGTCTTTATCTCAACCCATGAGTTTTCTCAGTTTTACTCTTTTGAGTCTCTCCTCCATCCCACTGGTGGGGACTGAGTGAGTGGCTTTGTGGTGCTTAGTTGCCAGGTGGGGTTTACGCCATGGCAATATCTGAAAGCTCCAAGTGCCCTTGCTTATCTCCAGCTGCTGAAATATGCTGAGATACAGCAGATGCACTAAGCCTTAAAACAGATTTGCCACATAGACTAAGTATCTTCTGGCTTGTAGTCATCCTTGACCTTCTGCCTGGAGCTCAATACAGTGCTGAAGCTGGGAGTAACTCCAGCTGATGCAAAAACCCCAAACAGTCCAATGTGGACTTCATGTAAATCTGGCTAACACACAGGCCTCACCTCACCGTGCACTAACCCAGTTCCCAGGCTGTTTCCAGATCCTAATGCTAACATTAAAATTTTCCTTGGGTTATGGTCTAAACATAGTGGGTCATTCCATTCTTATTGCATTCAGCTGGGATAACAGGAGACACTGAAAAACATTTACGACTGATATCAGCGTTAAAGTAGGGTGCAAATTAACCAACATTACTTATGTGCTTTTCTGTACTGCTCCAAAACCCAGCACAATGAACGAAATGCTAAACTGAAGAGTGCAGGATGGTAGGGGAATGTAGCAATCTACAACATCACCCTTGGTACCACAAAGAACATAGGATGAATAAGACTATAAATCAACACAAGGAGTTTTGTCTATACATGTGCACAGTATGATGTCCTAATTAAAAGCTGTTCCTAATCCCTGCTACATTTCACATTTCAGCTGTGCTTGAAACATGACACATTTACTATAGTCCTTCCTTATCAATACAACCCTGTTTAAAAAGCTCTACAGCTTGCCACTGGGATGGCAAGATACTACAAATGAGATCACTGCAGTAGGCCAGGCTGTATAATCAGCCAGCAACACCGACATGACACATCCTGATTAGAAGAGTGTAGCAAGGATAGAAATGTCATCTATGTTCTGTGATGTAGTACGCTAAAGGGCACTTAGGAATGAAATACTAATTTGAAAAGACGTCTCTGTTCTATGCTTTTATATTAACCCCTGCTGTTGAAGATGGTGTGATCCTGCTAATGCCCACTCTTCCCAGAATGGCATTTACATGAGTATTTTTAGAGTTATTGGGTTCTTCCTTTCCAAGGGTAGGCTTGAGTGGGACTGGGTGTGGATTTTGAGACCTGGCTTGCACCAACACTCAGCACAACATAAACACGTGTTTTCTATGGCAACAGAGACTACAGAGAAACTTGCTTTCTGTTGTTCTTTCATACTTGTGGAGGTCTCTGTGCTTACTTTTTTTTGTTGTTTTGTTTGTGTTTGTTTTTTCATGGGGAAGACTGCAGAATTAATCCTGAAAAATCAGTTAGCAGGAGCAAGCTCAACTTTCTGAAACTCAACCTGATATTCCTAGCTAGCGCAGTGTTCCTGCTGCTTCTGATGGACTTTATGCTGAGTAAGGAGCACAGAGTCAGATGCCAGAGTCAAATTCAGAGTATTTGCACCTCACATGCCACTTGATAGCACAGTCAAAGAGAAAGAACACAGTGTAGAGCCCTGCCAGTCAGCTCTTAACAGTAACCTAATTACTGCCATAGGTTCCTTGTGTGGTAGTGCAAAGAGATATTTACTCAGCCCATCACCTCTTTAACCTTCCTAAATGTCAAAGATTTTCACTCATGAAAAAAAATACAGCATTTTAACTTCCGGGAGGAAATACTGGATCACTTTCTTGGGTGACATGGTTTAGTGCAGAGTGTCCCTGCCCATGGCAAGGGATTTGGAACTAGATGAACTTAAGGTCCTTTCAAGCCCTAACTATTCTATGATTCTATGACACTGGTTGATTCATAATCCTGAAAAGGTATTTTTCACAATGTAAATATTTGGAGCCCAACTGCTTTGTCCTTTCTGTATCTTGACTGGAGCATAGCATTGCAACTATTACAATGATCTTTCAGAGGCAGGTAAGTTAGAAATTAATTATCAGCTGCTGACAGGTAATAAGTAACGTGCAATGATTTAAACCCAGATGGACTGTGTGTAAGAATCAGACAAGTCTGTTCACTGCTGATTTAGGGTGATCAATGACTCAGAACAAGCTGATTTTGTTGCTGGACCTTGGAAGCAATTGCACAAAGACAACCTCCTTCTACGACTACAACTGCCTGACTGGCTGTGTACAAACAGAATTGCTCAGAGTTAATCATGTGGGCTGAAACCAGTGCTGGGAGAATGGCTGCTGGATAGTGACTTAAACTTCAATTCAACTTCAGTAGATCCCTGCTTTGCTCCCATTGGTAGCCGCAGGGCAAAACTTGACCTAAGCTTTTCAAGAGTGGAGGCAAAACTGAGTTTTTCTGTCCCAGGAGGAATTTTGGCAGTGAGAAAGGCTGAGGTGGAGCTGGGAGGAGACCTTGTTTTTATGAGCAGGAATGGGACATGAAGTGGCTGGGCACTTCTTTCCCTCCCAGAGTAGCCACCACTCTGGCACACCCCAGGTCATCCTTTTCAGCAACAAGAATGAACCAGCCTGGTGTAAACCAATTTGGCTGTCTTGGGACACAGAGTAGTCTGTATGTGCCCTGTATCTGGCTTTAACTCCCTGAGTTGTGGGTCCTTGGCAGTGGTTGGGATTTATATCAGGCTAGAAGCCTGTCAACAGGCTAGAAAGGGGAAAGCGAGACTTCAACTAGATTCAAAACACAGGCAAGGACTGTAGACCAGGAAATGTAGGAAAAAATTGCAGTGACAAGTTTTTTGAGTTGGTGCTATCTTGACTGCCACCCAGGGGACCTGCTCCTCACTTGACTGGCTGCTGACAAAAAGCTAATGCCCACAGTAATAACAAAAATTGGCTCTAGCCCACCAAAATATGAGACATCACCTCCTTTGAACCTAGGTGTGGTATATGGACGTGCATACAAGTGGGATGATTCTTTCTGAGCTGTCAAAAATAGAGAACATAAACCTGTGGCATGAGATGTATTTTAGGGGGGTGATTCATGTGTAGCCTGTGTGGTTGCCTGAAAGGCTTGTCACAGAGAGCCAATATACATACATTTGCTGAGGTGTCCCCTTCAATGTGTCACATACATGGCAGAACACTTTTTAATGAAGGATGCTGCAAGACACTGTGCTATTTGTTAATGGACTCTGTTGAAAGGTCCTCAAACTGACTGTTTCCGACACAGAAGCATCAAAAGGAAAATTCATGAGATGCATTTTTCCTAGGTCAGAAAGAAAGAAAAAAAAAACCTCATCATGCCTGGGTTGCAGTACTTCACAGGTTCATAACCTTTTTAGTCTCCTTTGACAAAAGTGATGATTGGGAGGACTAAATGTAAAGCAGCTTTATGTGCTTTACATCCAACAGGATTGTCCTTAAACACAGGAACTGATCTAGCTGAATTTTGCAAACTCTCTTTCCAAATCTCACAAATAATGGTCCTCATTAACCTTGATTTTGTTTTTTTTAAAGTTTATTTATAAAGGTGTTGTGGTTTAAGCCTCTATAACTCATGCAGTTTTGCTCACTCACTCCCCCCTCTATCTTGCCCCCCACTCCTGGAGGGATGGGAAGGAGAATCGAAAAGAATGCAACTCCCACAGGTTGAGATAAGAACAGTTTAGTAACTAAAGTATAACACAAATCACTACTGCTACCACCAATAATAATAATGACAAGGCAAATACAAGGAAAGAATACAATTCTCACCACCTAATACCAAGCCCGACCACGCAGTGCACCCCCCACCCTTCTGGGTCTCTCCTCTCCGTCCTCCATCTTGGTTATGACGTGCTGTGGTATGGAATAACCTCTTTGGTCAGTTTGGGTCAGGTGTCCTGTCTCTGCTTCCTCCCGGCTCCCCTCCTCCCTGGCAGAGCATGAAACTCAGAAAGTCCTTGGCCAGACCAAAACATCACTAAGCAGTAACAGAAACACTGGTGTTATCAGCGCTGTTCCCAGGCCCAAAATCAAAAAACACAGCGCTACACCAGCTACCAAGGAGGAGAAAAATGACTGCTGCTGCTGAACCCATGACAAAAGGTCACGTTATGAATGCTGGACCAGGGTATTTGGGATTTCAAGATTAGCTTGCGCTTATCCTGATCTCTGCAACATATTGAGGTTACATTATGATTTAATCTGAAAAATACTCTTAACACCTTGAGCCTGTGGGGACTTTTTCCCAAAAAATGGTAAATAAATAAATAGAAAGGTGGAATGGCCTTAATTTCATGTGGTCTTGAAACACCAAATTAAAAGCACAGGGACAACTGAAGATGGTGTCCTGGGTTCAGCTGTAACAGTAATGTTTCTCCTTCCTAGCAGCTGGTACAGAGCTGTGTTTCAGCTTTAGTCTGAGAACAATGCATATAACACACCAATGTTTTAGTCGTTGCTAAGTAATGCTTACTCTGATCAAGGACTTTTTGGTCTCTAATGCTCTGCCAGTGAGGAGGGGCACAAGAAGCCATGAGGAAGAAGAGACAAGACAGCTGATCTAAACTAGCCAAAGGGGTATTCCATACCACAGCACATTATGCTCAGCATGTAAACTGGGGGGAGTTACCCAGAAAGTCAGATCACTGCTCTGGTCGGGCTGGGTATTGCCCAGTGGGCTGTGAGCAATTGTATTGTGCATCACTTGGGTTTATTGGTTTTTTTCACTTTCCCCTCTTAGTTTTATATTCTCTACCCTTGTTTTTTCCTTTATTATTATTAGTAGTAATAGTTTTATATTATACTTTAGTTACTAAACTGTTCTTATCTCAACCCCTGAGGTTTGCATTCTTTCAATTCTCCTCCCCATAGGCAGGGAGATCTGCCCAGAGCAGGGGGAAAGGGAAGTGAGTGTGGTTCTGAGTTAGTTACTGGCTGGGTTTAAACCATGACAGAAGGCCACCAAAGGACATTTACAGCTCAGAGTTTTGAATGGATGTGAGGAGAATTAAGAGGATTTTTAAACAAACAACAGACAGAAGTGGTTTGAATAATAAAGGTGAGAGAAAAACTCTTGCTTCGGAGTGTTTTATGGGACAGGCATAAAGAAAAAACTAAATGCTTTGTAAAATGAAATCTTAGCTAAGTGACTTCAAGATGAGTCCATAAGAGTTCATATACCCTGATTGTCAGTTTCTATAGCTTGATGGCAGAGATCTGGCATAGTTGTAACATCAAATTTTACCCCTACTTTGCACCAGGTAAAAAGTTAGCGTGCTTGTTAAAATCAACAGCCCTCACAAAGTACTTAGTGACAGACCAGAAATGACCCTGCCTGTTTACTTGCCCTAGGATGTTCTTTTATGTAACTACCAAAGGGATTCTTTGCCTTCTGCTTTTGAAAGAGGCATCCCATTCTTCCCATCCATCAGAAATAAGTGATCAGCAATATCCTGAATTTCAGCTAAAGCCCAGCTGTCTAGCTTATTCCATTAATCAAACTGCAGGCTGTATTTGGAAGGATTAGCTGAATTTATTGAATGAACGGATATTTCTGATAGTTAATCATTTTGGTTCCTGCAAGCATTTCAATTACAGTTTTATTTTAAGGCTGGTTAGCCAGAATTAGCCAATGCTGAATAAACAAGCTGTCTGTCTCTGTAACCAGTGTCTGGGATTTCCCTCTTCTGCAATAATACAATACATGTACTGCAGGTGGAATTTTCCATGTTCCATGAAAATTATTGTTTAATGTGATTTTCCACCAGAAAATGGAAACCACAGTACAAAACAAGGACTCTACTACCATTTTCGAGCATCTGGGAACTTACTGGATGGCATTACTGGAACTGTATTATTTGTTGCACTAGTTCTGGACATCACATTTTCTTGGACTAACAGATATTGACAAGTAGATCTCAAACAAATGGAGGTGGGAACTCCAGGACCTCTGTAGTTCAGATTTACCTTTGCACTGGAATAGAAAAACCTCCTTGAAGTCTAATAAAGTGTGTACCATATGTGAACTGTCAGAACACTATGCTGAGAGTATTGAACTCCCCATTGAGGGTCAGAATCGCATATCTTTTTTCATCTCCTTTGCCAAAAGACAGCAACATTAGCACAGGCACATACAAAAGAGCTGCCATGTGACTTCTTGTTCCCCTGCATTGGCTAGACCCCATGTCCCGTTGCCTGCAATAGCCTTAGTAGAGGTTTTAACTTCCCACATTGCCTCATCTCCTCTCATTCCTTTGCTGCAGAGGTGACCCTGATTGAACCTCCATCACTGTGCTGTAACTCTTTGAACAGATGAATTGGGAAAACAAATTATGCCAGTACTGTGGTATCTAAATAAAATAGAGGAAGAAGTGCAAAGTCTCTGTTTCTTTTGATAAAAAACATGCTTGTTGTTCTTATAATTCAAATGCATTGCTTTCACTGGGTTTTTAGCTGGGTTTTGGGGAGACGAGATGAAACTGTTATAACAGGAGATCTGCAGATTAGTCTTTGACACATTTACTCTAAGTCGTTTGAGCTATATCAGGCAATACTGCTGTAAATATGATCTCCAGTATGAATGGTTAAATTTCTTAATCTGCAGGGAAAAGTAGTGATGAATATTAATTTTTATTTGACATTGAGTGGCTCTAAGCATTTTCACAGTGCCTTGGTATCATCTGTGTGTCATCTGGAACTACTGAATATACCATCTGAAACCCCTGCAGCATGAAGCACTGGTTATTCCTTTTTTTGCCAGAAATGTTAGCAGAGCCACAGATAGCCACTGGGATATGTTCCAGTGCTTCCTAATAAAAGAGAGAAAACTAAGCTGTCAAGAAAAGTTGCTGCTGGGCTAACTTGCTGGAGCCACATGATTTTCACATTTTCTGCAGAATGAGTTAAATGATCCACATCGAACATCAACAGTAGGAGTAACTGAATCTACACTTTAAAGAGCTGGTTGAAGCCCACACTTCCTCTAGCTTCAGGCACTGATGACTGATAGCAAGACTTGTAAACAAACCAGGAGAAACAGCACAGTCCTGCTCATCTTCAGTCCCCTGCTGTCACAACTCCTCCTTTTTCCTGACCAGGATAATCTTTATTGTCACCCAGGTACCTCACCTCTGGTATAGCCATACAAAAACATCCTTGTGTATTTCAAATGAAGCAAACAGCTTTAGGCTATAAATGATAAATTACAGATAAGTCAGATCCCAAACACTTGTTTTGGCTGTAGATGTGCATTGCAAATGCCTATAGAATTGTGGATATTTTTATTTCCAGATTCTTTTATAAGAACAGCTTTCTTTAAGAAAAATTATGACATATTCTCATGCCCATTTTGATTCAGGTTGGTGAGTAAACATTGGCTGAAGTGTTGATATTGCAGAGATTTTTTTGCATCAGGGTGAGCAAGAAGTGGCTGCTCCCTCAATCTCTTCACCAAGGTTCATGTTTAAGGACAGTGGAAATCCAATGTGTTCTCCTTGCATTTTGAATCAGATTGAAGTTTAAAAAATCAAATAAAAATCACTTAAGAGCCCTGAAACATCAAAGCAAGATTGGTAAAGGCAGCTTCACTGATCCGATTCAGAGGCATCATCTTCATCCCCAGTGTCACTGTTATCCACCAGGAGACAGCATGGAGCAGATAATCTGTAGCATTTGGTTCTCCTTTCTGCGGCGGATGTAAAAAATCTGAACCTATTTGTGGTGTTTGTGCTAGACTCATGGTTCAGAAGGAGCTTCTGCAATGATTGATTTACTTCTTAACTTAAAGTCACATCTCTAAAGAAAGCCTAGAATAACAATGCGGTTTTCCACTGCCCACTTGGGTTACAGACTTTCCAAGTCTATGGACATCTGCTGCTTTGTAGCCATAACAGACCATGTTGTAGTTAGCCCACAGACATTTCTGTAATATGCATGATTATCATTATCTTCATAATTAATAACGGATTTCTAAGACTTTGAAGTTTTTATGTCTTTGCTGACCTGGGAGAACAATAGTGAAAAATGTTGGCCTGAGTGTTTCTTCAATCATTCTTTAGCAGAGAATTGTAAATCAAAAGCCAAACTAGTGGAAAGGTTGTTAGCTGTGAGAGAAGGCAGCCCACATTCACTTGAATCCAGTGATCTTTGTGCAGTCTTGTCTCGGTTTTTAACAAAAAATTAAGCCAACTGGCCTTTGCATAATCAGAACTTGATTTTTATTCTTGAAATCTAACAGAAAAAAATAATTTCTGTAAAATAGAAATTTGACTCTTGCATCGACATTTGGTTAGATATTAATACAGAAACACTTAAAATGTGATTTGCTCATGACAAATGGCCTCCTACAGCTAAAAAGAAAGTACAGGAGACCCTGAATTCTTTCTGTTGTGCTTATTACCCAGAAATCATAACAGAATGATACTTTGTATTTTTGAAAGCATCATAAATCCAAAATAGCTCTACAAGTTTAAAAAACCACAATGCAATATGCTTTTATTTCAAGTTGAAAGGTGACTGGTGAAAATACAAGCTGACGGAGGGCCACGAGGATGATCAGGGGACTGGAGCACCTCCCATAAGAAGACAGGCTGAGAAAGTTGGGGCTGTTCAGCCTGGAGAAGAGAAGGCTGCATGGAGACCTCATAGCAGCCTTCCAGTATCTGAAGGGGGCCTACGGGGATGATGGGGAGGGACTCTTCATGAGGAACTGTAGTGAGAGGACAAGGGGTAATGGGCTCAAACTTAGACAAGGGAAGTTTAGATGGGATATGAGGAAGAAATTCCTTACTGTAAGGGTGGTGAGGCACTGGAATGGGTTGCCCAGGGAAGTTGTGAATGCTCCGTCACTGGCGGTGATCAAGGCTGGGTTTGACAGAGCCTTGGGTGGCATGGTTTAGTGGGAGGTGTCTCTGCCCATGGCAGGGTGGTTGGAACGAGATGATCTTAAGGTCCTTTCCAACCCTAACTATTCTATGATTCTATGATTCTATGACTGAAGCTTCTTTTCATAGGCAAATACAAAATTTAATAAGATCTTCCTTTTGATTTTTTTTCAGGAGCACATGGACTTGCTGGTCAAAAAATGTGAGATGCTAAACTATATCTTATGTTGAAAGCCAACACGTGAATAAGACCAAAGCACTGTGCCAGGGTCTGTTTTCAGTCTTTTGTTTTCCACAAATAATTTACAAATGTTTCAGTTAACAAAGAGGAAAAATAATTATCTCAAGAAGTTCTGAATTTCCTGCTTTTAATAGCAAAAAAACCAGACTGCAGAGTGCTTAAGGACTGGAAGCAGAGAATGCCACAGGGAGAAATTCACTCAGTTGCAAACACGTTGTTGCTCATATTTGTCAAGGGCAGTGGAGTTAACCATTGCTCCTCCTAGTAATATCTAGAGATTTGATGCACATGTAAATGTCCATAGAAGTCATCAAGTCTCTTCAGTGATAAATACAACCCCCAAAACTAAGCCACCATCAGCAAAATGCTGCTGCTTCTGTGCTCAGCCTTTGCACTGAGTCAGTGGCAGAAACTGCAGGAGGAATAATGCCCATCCTAGTTTTTAGTGTCTAGTAGTAGGCAGTCCATGAGATTTGGATGGCTGCAATCTAGTGGTCAAGTACAAAGAAATAGGTGCTGAATTGCGTGGAAGACCTGCCTGATGACTCTGATGGGAATATCATCTGTAATATACCAAGCTTTTTTCAACCTCTTCATCTTAAAAAAATTGATTAGCAATTTTTAATCATTACTTCGGGAAGTAGAATCCTGCAAAGCAATGTGTGGCAGTGTCAGATGGGGTGGGACAGCCTATAGTAGCTGTCTGCTTCTTTTCATTTTTATTTTTTAACAGAAGGTGCAACATAGATGGTATTCTGTGGCTCACTTTTCCGTTTACAAAACCTTATCTGGAGCTTTAGTCATGGAAAAGTTATTTGCAGTACTTTGTTTCCTATCAAATTAAGGTCAAAATGTGCTAATGTCTGGTGGGAAGGGCTGCAGAGTCTAAGGCATGATGTACTGAAAGAGCCATTAAAATGCAGGTAACGTAGAATAACCCTGTAGTGTATGGGGCTAGATTCCTGTGCTGAATTGCAATTAATTTCTAAGGTGATCTCAGAGGATTTAACTAATGATAAGTCACCAAGGACTGGTTAAGTAAAGGTGAAACTAAAAACAACCATGTAAACAAGAAAGATAGCGTGATTGGCATCCGGGCTAATTTCCTAGCAGGATTTGTTTCTCCTTTATAAAAAAATTACATGAAAGAGTTTAGTAACATTTTTAGAAATCATTAAGCCAAAGCAATTTATTTAAACAAAGCAAAAACCTGCTGTTTGCCATTCAGGACCTTTTCTATTTTTGGATATAAGTGGTGCAACTCCAATAATGTCATACCCTTTGAAGACCTAGTCCTGCTGAAGACCAAGCTCATAATGATTGTGTAGGCTCTTTAGTAATGCTAACTCTTACTGCACTGTTCCTCCCTTCTCTGCCATAGAACACATAAGCAGAGATCCCGGAAAGCACTGAAAGGAAAACCAGAACAAAGTGCTGTGAAGAGGATGTAGATCATGAGAGCAAAATGAATATATTTGGGACTTCCCCAAATCCATAACTTTTTTTTTTTTTTTTTTTTTTTTTTTTTTGTTGTTCACAGTTATTTGCAAGTGCTCCTACCTCATAAAACATTCTGGAAGAGGCTGGGTTATTCAAGCATTCAGTGTCACTCCCAAGGCTTTTTACAAAGCAGTGAGTAATCCAACCAACAAAAGTAATTCAAGACATCAGTTAATTCATTTTGCAGCTGTTGGCAGCTTAATCTTTGATCACCTTCCGGGAGGATGCACAGGAGAACAGACCACCAGGCAGATTCAGGGCACTTACAGGCAGAAGATTTTCCATCATTTAACCCATTTCCATGTCTGGGGCAAGATCATTCCTTATTTGTACATTGAACAGCCTGTTTAATTTTAAACATCTCACCAATGGGATTCTCACCACTCTCCCTGGAGACAAGACCTTTCCACAACAATTAACAGAAAAGTTTTCTTGTAAAAATGTCAGCCTACTCTTGGGGCCAGGCTAAGGAGAACAAAGACCAGATCTGTGTTAATCCCTGAGGGGAGAAAGGGAAGCTGCTGGCGTTGGTTGTGGGACATGTTAAGGAGGGCAACCTCACCTCCTACTCTGGTTGACTACTGTAGATGTATTGAGGGGTCACGAGAAGAAGACTTTTAATCTGGACTGACAGTTTTCTGTGATTATCATCAACATTTGATAGAGAAATTACAGTGTTTAGTGTGAGGTGTCCCTGCACATGGCAGGGGAGTTGGAACTAGATGATCTTAAGGTCCTTTCCAACCCTGACTATTCTATGATTCTATGATTCTGTGATTCTACAGTCACAGCTGGCATTGCGGCTTTGGAAAGAAAACACTGGCTAGAACTGTTCAGGCCTGTCTTTCTTGCCTTTACATTAACAAGCCTGGTTTTTGTGTGGGTTTTTTTTCCAATTCTCCCCTCTTGCCAAGAACTTCACAAAATGCATGGAAACAAAAGTAGGAGCTGAGATCTTGAAAAACTGACCCTTAATGTGTTTTTCTGATTCTGCTTCCACTTTTCAAGGGTGCTGCAATCTCCTGTTTCTTCATCATTTCATCTGAGCTCTGAACTGGGCATCCACAACCAGAGCCAGCTAAACATGGAGCTGTTTCCTGTCCAGTGTTAGATTTGATATCTAGTTTTTGCAGCAGAGCAGTATGGCACGATATTGCAGGGGTGGGTGAAGAACAAAATGTCATTCCACAGCTCAAGGAAACCCAGCCTACTTCTAGCTTTTATTTCAAACAAATCATCTCTATTCTAAGACAGCTTTTCCTCCATTTGGGACTGCTTCTTTTATTATAATGTGTTACTAAAAAGAATAATGTCTGGAACCCTCTGTTACTCAAGGTTGTTAAAATAAACCCACTATTCTGGCAATTGGGGTTCTTTGAAATATACCATACCAGAAGAATCCAGAGCCAGGAGGAAAGAGGTTCAGTGACATGATGTCTGCTTTCACAGCATTGTTGTTCTCACTCCCAGCTCATCATTTGAGAGTTGTTTCCAGCGGCTATATGAACAGCTTATTGCTAACATCTTTGTCAAGTACAATAGTTCAAACATGTATCCATGGTACAAGTACACTCAGTAATTATGTTTTTAAGACATGGGCAATCAATTAGGAACCATATTGGCATGGAGATATATTGACAATACTAATTGTCTTCTGTTACTGTCACTGCTTATCCTGCTTCATTTTGGTCATTCTCTTCATTTTCCCAGATTCACATGGGGTCTTTTGGGCAGCTGTGTGAGCTGGATGCCAATGTTTGGAGTGAATTTCCTGGCCTCCTTAGCTCTGATATGTGAGTGACAGGCTTTCTACTAACAATATCCACTTTTAAGGGCTCAGATATGACTCTGTTTTGGCTGGCTGCAGTAGCTTTGGGGGTCAAGTACAAACCAGCATGGGTTCAGCTTGAAAATGAGTCATGGAGCCATCCCGAGTAATGCTTTCCTTCAGCGTGTTCTGAATTGTGAAAGTGTCAAGTTCTCTGTGATTCCGTAGAAGATGCAGGAGTGAAATACCCTTTTTTTTTTTTTTTTTTTAGCTTAAAATAATATGTCCCCATGGCATATCCTAAATGTATAGGATCTACCCATGTACAGCTTCACCTCCTGGAGAACTGTGAAAGTGCACCCAACTTCCAAGGAATCTAAGTAGGAAAGATGATAGTTTTACTAAGCTTTATAGGCTGATTACTACATGTTAATCTGCTGTTTCATTCAGCAAATTTCCCACTATTTTTCCACACTCCTTTCTTTCTCTTTTTTTTTTTTCTTTTTTTTGGGTTTTTTGAGAAAAGGCATTGAATACAGTGTATTTCATGAAATTAATTCCATATGCGTATAAACTGGCAAGAAATAGGAGAGGTTTTGGCAATGCATCACTATGGATCATCAAAATGGGGAAAAATATTCTTCAAATAATTTTAATTTTATATAACAGTAAATAGGAGTTATCAGGAAGAGAAGTCTTATTAACTGCATAAAGAAGAGCAAGGAATACAAGAAAACTTTCTTGCACTGCCATTAGAGTGAAAGGCAGTGATAGTGAAGCACCTATAAAGGAAAAAGTGAGATACTAATAGGGTTTGGGAATAAAGGAGGAATAAGCTGGAAGCTGGAAGAATTTGTAAATGGAAGACTGCAAACAAGAATGAGAATATAATAACTGAAACTACAGAAGAGAGGTAAACTAGAGGGAATATATTCTCAACAGAGCTTCAGCAGTTTGTAAGCATAATCTCTGTATGGGAAATTACTAATCAAATACAAATTCTCAAAGCTTGTCCACACATCATCTCCCAGTGAACTTTTCTCACACCATACTGTATTGCTCCTCTGTACTGAAAATGAGGCTGGGAAGTCCAGGGATATTGAAGAGTTCACACAAACTTGTCATCTCACAGACAGACTCTTCAGTGGAAAATTACTGAGCTATGAAGTATACCCCTTTCTCGACTTTGATCCTGTTTGGGTTTCTACAGGTTATGCATGTTCTAAGAGAAAGAAAAACATTCAGACAAATAAAACCCAAACCCAAACAATCCCCTCTCCCAAAACCATCTCCCCCTTCACCTCCCAAACTGATCCTCAAATGACTTTGCACTAGCCAAAGTAACTAATGGACATTGTCAGTGTACTTTCATATAACCAGCAAAGTCAGTTCAGTTCAAAACTTGGAATTTAAAATCCAGGCTGTCATGAGCAATGACATGGAAAAACAGCCTGATGTGGAAATAAGCCCTTCGCGGTTTTGGAACTGTTTAATGGCAGAGGGAGGAAGCATTTTACCTCATGATTTCTTTCTATATGTTGCAAACATCCCCTGTAAATATTGCAATAGAGATGTCTGAGAGGAAATAGAAGGAAACCTAGAAAGAACGCACAACTGGTAGAAGTTCAGCAGTTTGAAAATACAGTTTTTTATGTAGGGAATTATTGCCCAAAAGGAAGTTCAAAACTAATACATGCATTGCCTTTTTTTCTGCTTTGCTCCAGCTGCATGTTTTTATACAAGACATAAACTCCACTCTGTCAAGGAGATGAGATATACCTCCAAGTCCTGTTTTCCCAACGGCAGAAATCTAGCTATTGACCTAATTATAGGACTCTCCTTGCTGAAGGCAAGGGAATGACCTTTTCTGCATAGGAGAAGATTGCATATTTCTGCATACCTCTTCCAGCTGGTTATCAAGGGTTATCTGTCAGCATCCCTAACTCCTCATCATGGTGGTAATCTTATCTGACCTGTATATTACTGAGTAATTCAGGTACAAGGTTGCACAAGAAAGAACTTGGTAGCTCTTGATGAGCAGAAAACTAAGCATTTAGGGCAAAACCCTGCCTCAGTTGTAGCTGTGAAATGCTAATGAAAGTGAGAGTACCTGAGTACAAAATACCGGTGTTCCATTTTAGAGTGTGCTTGACTGTTTCAACTCTGAAGCTGGCAGTTTCCTCTCTGCCCAGCACTCTTTCTTGGTGGGACTCGTATGTCATTGTTTGGGTTCTAGCTGATGGTTCTTTCTCATCTCATTGTTTATACTGTCATGACCTTTTGTTGTTCTGGTGTCAAGAGCCCTCATTATAATTTTAGATATGAGGTCATGCTTCTAATCAACCCTCCTCTCTTATTCAATTAACATTTCCAATGTTTTTAAATTGTATTGGTCTAATGGCCAGGGGATTTCCTTCCAATTAGTACCAGTAGCGAAAGGCACATATCAAAGTTTATTTGCTTGTATCAGTACTCTCTTTTGATCTGCTAGAAGGATCTGGTGAACATACAATTAAGAAGTTCCTCCTAGGTATCTTTCCCTAAAGGACCAACAATAACTGCAGGGATCTATTAGCATTTCAATATGTTTCCCACCTCAGGAAATGTCTCTGCTTCCTTGCCTGACTGGTTAATGTAGCTGTATATTTTGCATGCATAACACTTAGAGTCACTGCCTGCAACTGCTGAGTCTCATTATCCTCCGCATTGCACAATTAGGGATTAGACTTGCATTCAACCTTCTTCACCTCCCACAAAAGGGTCAAATGTGCACAGCCATTTGGGAAGGGTCAAACAGTCAATGCTGAGGGAGAAGGACCAGCAGCATCCACGCCAGACAAGAAGACAGTGACAGTGCTCTGTAGGAAATTCTTGTATCAGATTAGCAATGTGCACGCTTCTTGATGTCTTCACACACTTATCTCTAAAACGTGTGGGATTACCAGGCCTTGTCTACATAGCTGCTGGGCAAGTGGACTGAACAGAAGGGTGCTCAGAAGGCACAAATACTTCCTGATCTCAGCCTCAGATCACATCTCTCGGAAGGAGAGCAGAATAGCTTGTGGGAAGGATATTCCACTATGTTGTTTTAAAGTACTGAAAGCTTAGTGGAAACCAGAGCATGTCAGAAGTAAACCATTTTAATGAAAGTTATGAATAGTTCAGCTCTGCCAGAAGTTATATAGGAGTTTAATTGCTTCAACATTTGCCTGTAGTGACACACAGCATGTCTACATCTTGGCCTGGTTTAAGCATGTGGAAAGGATTCTTTACCCAACTGTTGGCTCTCACAATTGCAACTCAAGATGCAAGTTCTCATTTGAACCCAAGAAGATTACTATCTGCATCTTGCCAAGGCCAACCTGTTCAAACACAGTCCATAATTGGAAGGATGATTATAAACAGAGATAGTCCTAGAGCACTGAAATTCAAGGCACAGTTCCAACTTTATGGCCAGGAGGTGGGCAGAAGTTTTCTTTGCTTTCTATTTGCAAAGTTCCCATTGCAAATACCTCATCTAAGGTTGATGGCTCAGTTGTAGGCACTTTCTATCCATTCTTCCACCCCTCTCTCTTACCTGTCCCCATGATGAATGAAAATGCCATGACTACACTGGCTCTGACATTGACTCCACATTAGCATGCATTGGTGTTTGGACTCAGAGGTGCTAAATATCCTCCTCTGGGCCCAATCCCTTCAGCACTGTCCCACTAAAGCAGAGCATTCTGTAAATACAATGTGTCCCTGTCTCCGCTGACGGTTATTAAAATTCAGGTAGCTTTTACTTTGTGAAGGTAAATGGTTCATGAATGATCCTGAGGTCCTTTTTGAGTAGAGGAGAACTGTTCTGTAGTTTGTGGTCTGTGGGGAGGGGATGTTTTACAGATTAATCTGGACTAAGCATCCATTGTATGTTCTGCAGAGATTATAAGGATAAGACTTAATGACAGATTGCCCCCTCTAAACCTAGAACTCTTTCTGTAGTTCAGGGACAGAGAGGTTTTTTTCCAAAGTGCATTCAAGTATATTTCAGGCTGAGAGGTCAGATAGGAATTCTTTAAGGAAAGGAGTTTCCGTTATCTTATTAGTTAAAGGAATTTTAAAAGGCAGTGAGAAAGCACTTACTGACATGCACAGCAAAAGAAATACAAGAAGAATACCAGTGGCAATATTAATGGGGCCAAGAGGAATATAATCTAAGCCTTTTAGGTGGAGAGTGCTGAGTTCTTTCTTGCACTTAACAGTGAAAATCAGAAGTAACTCCCCCAAGGTCAGTAGATTTATGCCAACATAGCCCAAGGAAGCAGACTGCCTGGAACCACTGCTAATTTGAACACAGACCAATATACGTCTGTGGGAATAAATCTTACATAGTGGATATTAAAGTAAAGTGTTTGTGTCAGCCTAACCTGTTCCAAATGTCAAAGTCTGAAGGATACTACAAACTGTAAAGATCTGTTGCAAGAGAGGAAAAAAAATCCCGGTGTGCCTGAAAGTATCCCTGCTGAAATCAGTAGGTTTTGGCATTGGCTTCAAGGGTTTTGGGATTCAGCGCATGGGAGACTACAATAACAGGTATTTTAGAAAGGGAAAGTTAATAACCCACTAGTGAAAGAAGGTGCTGAGCTGAGTCCCAACATGCTTCCCTCAAGATTATAAGCATCACTGGACAAATAATGTATAAGAGTATTGAAACAGAAGGCACTTTCTTCCCAGTTTACAGCAAGGCAGGTGTCTTGTGGGAATGGTGATACTTCTCTACGTATTGCCAGGCTTGTAGAACTTTGCAACTTAGGGGCAAAAGCTGGAGCTAGGTGGTGTGTAGATACAGATGCTCCTGCTCCTCACATTCTAGTTTAGGCTTGCAATGGGGAAGAGCAGTTTTTCCCAGGGGATGAAGCCATCTCTACAGACAAACTTTGTGAACTTGGGATCCAATCCATCATTCAGCAGAACCAGAGACAAATTTTTGATGTAACTACAATTGCAGATGAATGAGACTTGTAGAGAGACAGTCTTGTGAATATATGCAATGTACCTGAACTAAGAACTTGGGTGTTGCGTACCTCTGATTAAATTCAGGGTCATCTCTCTTTTCAGTACAAAAAACCTAAATTCAATTTATTTGTGCATTCAGCAGGGCTGGTAACTTTGCAGTCCTGATAGGCCAGGAAAAAACTAATAAGATTTGATGCATTTATCACTGTAGCCTTCGATTTAAATGCCACATTCACCAGCTTTCTCCCGACCAGCACTAAAAAATCTTCAGATGCTGGTATCAACATATCGTCTGCATGACCCTGTTTATAAAGAAATCCTATTGTCACACACTGATCAATAAAAGGTAGCTATGCCGTAGGTTTCTAATCATTATGAATCCATTTAAAATTCAGTGCAATACCAGCAGACCCATTGAATTCATTAGGGGATTCGCAAGGATGGCTTATGTAGTTCCACAGCAATTCCCTTGTAATTCAGCACTAATTAAGCATTATTTCATGCAGGAAATAATGAGCTGTGGAAACCCTGTTAGTGCCAAATAATGGAATAAAGGTGTGTTTACATATTATAAACACCCTATGAATGCTCAAAAAGGTTAGAGCAGGTCTTGACTTTCTTACCCTGGGGAAGAGAAGGGATCTTAAAGGAGTCATCTCTTGCTTAACTCAGTTGAGTGTTGCCTAAATAAATACTGAATTAGAGAGGGGCGTGCTGGAATTTGGAAAATCACTCTGACTTTACACATTTGAAATGTCAGTGGTTTAACTATTCGAATGGTTCCAAGTCAGTGCCATTCCAGACGACGGTTTGTTGGTTAGGCAAGGCTCCGAGTACTTGAGTTGGTGATCTTATGGTTATTTATAGCAAGCAACAGGATTGTAAACTTTTCATTTGAAGAGAAGTTTTGACACCAGACTTACAGAAGATGCCAGTTTCACACTGTATTTAGGTCTGGATTTCCAGGTGCTCAACAATGAGCTTTCGCAGCACACAATATACTGTGGGGGTCCCAACTTTCCTCCTCTATTCTCTCATATCCCAGTCAGGGCTTGGAGCTAGCATGGGGTGAAGAGAAGCTACTCTCTCTTTCTCAGGGGCATTGCCTTAATCTGTTAATTTATAACTGCTTTTACTGTGCCTGAGAAGGATGCGGCCATGTTCAAAGCCATGTGGTTCTGTTTTCCAAAGAGCAGATGCCAGTACATCCCTGGGGATGGCTTTGCAGTCCGTCACTGAGATTGTCTGGGAGGGGCTGGGTACCACAACATAGCGTACCTTGACACCCCGCTAATGTGGTGGGAGGATTTCAAGGGGAATTGCAATGTTCACACCCTGGTAATTTTAGCTTCTGATCACGAATTAGGCCATTAGAAAACAATTGCATCTGAACAGCTCTGTCAGAAGGAGTTCATCAGACATGTAAGTCTTTTGGCTAGCACTATAGCATGCAAATACTTGCTACAAATATTGAAATGCTTAGTCATTAACAGATGTTGGTGAGAATGAGTTCTGCTTTGTTGTACTTTGAAAGACCAGCAAAATGCCTAGAACATGGTCTATTTTGAAAAACAAGGATATTGGCCTGTAGGAGGAAAAATCATTTGAAGAAAAGACATTTCCATGAAAAAAAAATGTGCACAATATTATGAGAGGAGCTTAGCTATCCTCAACCCATTATGAAGGCTAGTATATTGTCTCCTAATGCTCTCTATGGGAGCAGAGAAGTGATAAAGGGATAGACATGTTGGATACATTATACTAAACCTTGCTGAAGGCTTTTCAGTATTAAGGTGGTTTTTGGTGCCCAAGGACAAGGGAGAAATAACTATACTGGACTTATGCTCCCTGAAGTGTTGCTGGCTGGAACGAGGTGAGGTGTGGAGGAATCAGAGCCTGATTCTCCTTTGATCCCCTGGAATCTGCCTGGGGATGGGCAGTGCCTACATGGAATCCACCACAGAAGTGGAGCAGCTCTGCACAAAAGGAAGCCATAAATGTTGTTCGGTCTTGAAGAGCTAAGAATGAAAACACCTAGGAGAATAGCTCTTTGGATGTTGTTTTCTGCCTGCTGCCCTTCTAGATTATGGCCCTTAATAGCTTTTCAGATATTACTTTCCAAGCAACCACGGCAGGAAGAGGAAAGTCTGTCAGAGCAACACGGAGGCTGAGAAAGCTTTCTCTTCCAGTGGGACCTCTGAATTTTCTCCATTGCATAGATTTCTGGGACAGATGATTAAATATTATAGCTCCCAACTTTGCCACGACAAGTACAGTGCTTAACAAGATAAGGGAAGGGAGGAGCTGATTCCTTACAGGGTTCGCTTTATATCACTAGGTTTGCAAGTCCCATCTTTACAATGGTGGAGGCAGGGGCTGTGTCAGTCCTTCAATCAGGCTGGCATTTGCCGTAACCTGTATTGACTTGTGAGATCTCTTCATTTCCTCTGACTTTCCTCAGTCTCGCAGCTCTGGAATTCAATATACAAGAAAAAGGAATGCAAAAAAACTTGGAAGCTTAAGCTAATCAGGAGTTGTCTGGTGGGAGCTTTGCAATACATAGTGAGCAATTATTTCATTTTTGGCATTCTTCTGGGAATGCTGTTTAGGTTGAATTAAAAATGCAGGTTAAGTTAAAGAGGCAGGACTTTGTATTGGAACCCTTTCTTTAGCAACATTCCCTTTGCATTCAAGGGGAACCTTTTGCTCCTTAAATGCTTCTAAGACCAAATTCGAACTTCTGCTAGTCTAAGCTGCTGATGGCTCTGTGCAAAGCTAATTGCTTGTTTGTCCTGTTTCTGCTGTGACTGTGCTTGTTTCATGTAGATTTTTTCTACCCTTTCCCTTCAAAGCAGTAACTTTCCTCAACAGATCTGGCTTCAAACAAAAGAAGATGCTGCAGCTTCAATGCAAATTTAAAAGTCAATGAGGCACACACAAAAAAGAGACATGACCTGGGATGAGCTCAGTCCAATGAATAAATTCAAACCATTTAGTGGATGTTTGGAAAGATCAGAAGGGCACTTTTGCTTGCAGCATTTTAACAAGCCTCCATGAATTGGCAAGAGGCCTGAAAAATGAGTGGCAGCCATGGAGAGCAATTCAGTTGTGATCACTTGAGGGTGATGAATGAGGAAGTGACATAGTGTGTGCAGAGACAAGCAATCTTTTCTAAAACAATTGTACTTAGCCCTCATGGCTGGAGATTTATATTGCAATGGTGGCAACACTGGTAATTAATGAATCAGTCCTGACTTTTGGGGAGACTGTTAGAAACACCAGGCTGAAGAAGGAGCAATGTGAAGACCCAGAGAGATTTTCTCAAAAGGCTGAAATATTCCTAGACACTGGATGTTGCTGTATGAGGTTGATAAATTTGTCTTTAGCCTGTGAGATTGAGCATGGTTTAAAAGGGCTGGGAAAAAATTACTTCAGGGCACGTTTTAAGGTAGATGGAGGATGAATTAAGATTAATGAGAGTCTTACAAGTGGGCTGAAACTAGCAGTCCTGATATGAGAACAGTGATAAAAGCCAGCAAGATCAGCCTCAGAATGTGAATTACTTGCTTTATTCAGTGCACCTTGTGGTTATGTCTAAGCCATTTGTGCATGCATGTGTGTGAATGCATGTATGTACAACTGGCATCCATTTTACATTAACCATGCACAAAACCTCAGTGACCATCAAGACAAAAAGAGGAAAACATCCTTAAATCCCAAGATGTAAGGCTTTTTTTTATTTTTCTCTCCTCCCTCAACTGTAAATCAAAAGGATGATTGTGTACTGTTAATAGTTAAATGTGTTGTAAGTTAAATAGACCTAACAAGGCAGTTTTCAAACAGGAAACCTGGTAGGAGTTTAATGACATCTTACAGTACACCTATCCTGGCAATATAATCATTAAAATTTGTCAAGTGTAAAAGCAAATGACAAAACATTACCCCAGAGCAACTTACTGTATAAATGCAACAATGAAGCTGCTAAATGGTTTCTCTGGATATTTACTTCCAGGTCTGAAGTCATATCGATTTGGCTTCATCTCCTGAAGAGCATAGGTTCATAATTTTATGGAGGATACAAGATTAGAAAGATTCACTTTACATGAGAAATTTCCAACTCTTCACTGCAAATTGGTGTAGAATTATTAAAAAGAGAGCAGCCAGAATTGACTGAAACTGTCTTGGAAACACAATGATTTGTGTTTGCTTACTTTTATTATTTTTTTAAAAGGCATGCTAGAAAGAAGTAGATTCTACACAGAGCATCCACACTCTTATGTATCATTCCTAAAATTGCATGGATCCAGGAAGGACATTTGTTGCTTGGAGAAATGTCATGGGAGGAAAGATCTTATTGATGAGAGGTTCATAATGTGAAAGCCATTCATCATGAAAGAGAAAACAAAAAAAACCCACACAAATGCATGTAAATATATTCAGATATTTGTGAACACTAAATCTGAAAACTCCAAGGGAATGTTGGAATATGAGACATTGTCCTTGTGGCTTGCCTGAGGTTGGAAACAGATAACCTCATGGACTGCAGCACCCAACAGGGACAGATTACACCAGAAGAGGAAATGAAATGGTGTTTGCTAAAGGTCTCAATAAAGCAGTGTCTTCATGTTTGCTCTCTGACACCTCTTTAAGCCACCAACTACTTAGAGGACGTATGTGCTGCAAACACTTGTATTATCACTTAAGCGGCATGCCTGCAAGTAGGGTCTTTGAAGAGTATGTGTAATCATTATGCCACTCAGTGCAGAACTTAGAGGGCTGAGTGAAATCCATAGCCCTTGCAAAAAGAGATGCTTGACCTCCCCGTCCTTGGATGACAACTATTTTACATAATTTCTGGGCAAGTGAACAGGAATTTGGAGGCAAAGGAACTATTTACTTTTGCATGTATCGTTCCAGTTAATAGCAGATGGCAGGACTGGAGCTAGGACATGGCTCAAGGTATGAATAGCTACTTTGTATCATAGCATATTCCCCTTTATGCCTTTGTTGTAGTTTAAAAAACCATAACCATAATTATAACTGTATATTAAGTTTGATATTGTGTTATACCAGCAGCATAATGTAAAGGGGCTCTGATGAAACTCAAGCAAAACTTGCTGAGTGGCAAGTGGACCTGAAGACATTTTCTGATTAACGAAAGAACTGTTCGATACTGATCATCTTGAGTCTGGCTAAGCATTATCATAATGTTCAGCATTTGAATGTGAAATCATCAGGAAATAACTACGTGACTTTGGATATCACTACTTTTAGGCAAAATATTTCTTTAAGAAAAATAGTTATTGTGAAATTTTTCCTTACCTCTTCAAAACAGTGGGAAAGCAGTTCTTAAAAGGAGAGAGAACATCTTTCTTACACAAATACAAGCAAATACTGAATTAAAGGATGGATAATGCCCTTGTTATTTTTGTCTGATTTTAAAATAAGAAGCAACATTATGCCAGGATTTGTGGGTTTCCTACAGAGTTACCCATAAGCTTCCACACTTCATAAACACAGTCTTCCCTGTGCATGGGAACTTGGTAGAATTTTGTCTGTTGCTACGAGGTGTTTCAGTAGTTTTGCAGTGTTGTAATGCAATAATTCCTTACTGATGAAATTTCTGAATTCACATTATAGTTTCCATACAGTTTAGAAGAATGAAGGAGGAGGTCTGAAATATGAATCTCCTGGAGAAAGAAAACACCTCCCAGTACAGCTGACTGCAGCAGCTGAAAACTGAAAAAACTTGAGACATCCCCCAACTCTGCAGTTCCTGTGGGGTAAATCAAGTGGTGTTGACACTCCTGTACTCACCAGCTTGTCTGTGTCTCATCCACAGCACTAATTTCCCTGTAATGTGTGGCACCCATTTCACTAGGACCAGGAGGAATATGCACATAAACAGTTGCTGTTAGCTGCCTACCCCTTTGGCCCACAGGTCTCTGCAGCTCACCTCACTCAATTCCTGGTGGTGGTCACTACCTGCTCTGCGGTGAAGACCACCAACTTTGGGGGGCCAAGCAGGGGAATACAAAGTAAAAAGGATAAGCTTTATTAAATAAAGCCATAAGTAAATACTAATTAAGTAATATTCATGTGCTACTAGATGTTGAGTTATGAAAGAGGGCTAACCAGCCTGTGCTCTCTTGGTGCTTTTTTTCTTCATGCTTAGGATGCTATAGCAATAAAGGCACAGAGAATCCACCCTGCTGTTGTAGGTGTGTGGCAAGTACCAACATAAATGCTGCTGGGTTTATCAAGTCCAGTCCTCCACAAACACATTCAATAGACGGGTACCAAAACAAGCTTTCTAGAGTATGTCTTTCGTCAACCACTACCTCACAAATCAGAGTAGGAAGCTCTCGTGAGACCTCACTTGGAGTATTGTGTACAGTTCTGGTCTCCTCAACATAAAAAGAACATGGAACTGTTCAAACAGGTCCAGAGGAGGACCACGAGGATGATCAGGGGGCTGGAGCACCTCCCATATGAAGACAGGCTGAGAAAGTTGGGGCTGTTTAGCATGGAGAAGAGAAGGCTGCATGGAGACCTCATAGCATCCTTCCAGCATCTGAAGGGGGCCTACAAAGATGCTGGGGAGGGAATCTTCATTAGGGACTGTAGTGATAGGACAAGTGGTTCAAACTCAAACAGGGGAAGTTTAGATTAGATATAAGGAGGAAGCTCTTTACTGTGAGGGTGGTGAGGTATGGAATGGGTTGCCCAGGGAAGTTGTGAATGTTTCATCCCTGGCGGTGTTCAAGGCTGGATTGGACATAACTTTGGGCGACATGGTTTAGTCCAAGGTGTCTGTGCCCATGGCAGGGGGGTTGGAACTAGATGATCGTAAGGTCCTTTCCAACCCTAACCATTCTATGATTCTACGATCCTATGATTCTGCATGTGTCTTCTACTTCTGTCTTAGTATACTTGAACACATGGGTGGGATCCCACCTGGAAGTGCTGAGAAATCTCACTGTGCTGCAGTCTTACTGTCTGATTGTGTCCCCTCCTTACATATATGTAAACACTATAGTAAGCTTATATGTAAACATACTAGTTCAGTAACAGGCAGAGAAATGAAGATAAACTCTCTAGCCATGTAGGCTTTAGCCATCAGGTAATTTGAAAAGAGCACTTGCATGCTCATCTTTTACAGTAATTCTGCTGATATAAATCTAATTTTTAAACCAGCTTCCCTCTAAAAATGAAGACTTCATCTGAGACAGTCTTTTGTTCATTTTGAAATAGATTTTTCTCTAAATTATGAAATGAATGTAAAGACCTCTGTAAGTAGAGCCCAACCCAATTTGTTCCTGCAAACAGCTGTTTTCCACTTGATGTAAGGTACACTCTGAGGTTCTAGCCACAGAGCTCTCTAGCACCATAATAGTAGGCCTATTTTGGTATCATTCCTTTTAGATTTCATTATTTTTCCTTCAGCCATTAGCACATGTTTTTTCTAAGCTAAACCCTTTTTCATGTTCTCCAGCTTTGTGAAGTCCTTTTCCTTTTTTTTTTTTTTTTTTTTTTGTCCTCTTTGGTGTTTCAGACACCTCCTACTGAAGTGTCAATTGCAAGTTTAATTAACACATCCTCAACCTTCTTATTCCACGTATGTCATGAAAATACTGAATAAACCCAGAGCCAATACCCTTTGGTATTCCTTCCTTTGAGCAAGTTTAACTTCATAGACTATTACACATGTGGTATTTCATTTAAATCCCTTAGACACTATTTTGACCTTGTAACAAAATATGCATGTTTTTTTTGTTTTAGTTTTGGTTTTGGTTTTGGGTTTTTTGGGGGTAAAATCACTGCAGACCTTGACTTTGGGTTTTAGCCCAAGATCTGCCACTCGGGGATATGGGCTGGAATGAATTCCATCCACAAACTCTGAGCAGGGAATCCCTTGGATATGGGCAAATCCCCAAGCAACATAAAACTTGCAGAAGCAGAATTACCTCAGCCACCTCTACCATATGTGGGTCCAGTGAGGGATAGCAGAGAGAGTGTGTCTCTCTCCTATATTTCTCCAGCTGGAACAGAGTAAGGATAAATGCATCAATCACGTTACACTTAGGTCTATTTGGCCAAAACAGTGAGTCACTTCCTCACTCCTCCAAACTTCTCTTGAAAAAGTCTTCTTCTTATTGCATCTGATGAATTTGTTTAAGCCTTCTGCACTACTGAGCTAAGAATACAGTAAATAACAAAATGCTTTAATATATAATAATTAACTATTTATTCAGTTATCTACTTGACCATACCACTACTGCGAGTTTAGTGTGCTTGGCTTAATAGCCAAGGGCTTCATCATTTTACACGTAACATCTGTTTTCTGGAACTTGTCCCTGCCCATGGCAGGGGGATTGGAACCAGATGACCTTAAGGTCCTTTCTAACCCAAACCATTCTATGATTCTCTGATTCTATAAGCTGAACTGACAGATGGAAGTTAATAGCTGTCAAGACTGAAAGAGGGATAGATCTTCTTTACACTCTATTAGGTATACATATTTGTAAAGTGCATGTGTGGAAGGGCTGCCATTGGAGCCTGCAATTTAGGAGGGTGTTGCCTCACTCAGGTTGATCTGTCAAGAGGATGCTATATTCACCCTGCCTCAATAACCTGTGCTCACATGAGAGAAAATGCCTCCTGAGGTGCCAATCACAGACCAGAAGTCTCATTTTGAGCCAGCTGATTCTGAGAGGGAGGAATTTAGCTTATGCTGCACCCAGTGGTGCAGTTTCTATTTGTTTTTAGATGAATAATTCCACAAGGAACTTATAGATGACTCATTTTTCAGCTTGCAAATGCCTAATCATGGCTCATTACTAAGGCTGCTTCTTCACTATGTTTACAAGGAATATTTAAGACACCTCTGACAAAAGAATAAAGGTTTAAATTAAAATCTAAGGTTTAGAGAGTTGCCTTACAAGTGTCTATGCTTCAAAAACAAGCAACAGAAATATAAGACATACTGCCTTACAGATGCTCCATGAAGTGTCTATAAATAGTTTTGCCTGAATTTCTCACAAACCATAATATGCACAGTAGTTCTTCAAACACAAATCCCAGGTAAGCGCATGAATTTCAACCTCTCTATGAAAAGGGGATAGTATAATCCTGCTTTATGCTGCTGTTTCTTCCCAAGACCCTCAGCACACAAAGCTGTCTTCCTCAGAAGATGGGATAGGAAGAGATGAAGCCCTGAATTCCTTGCGGTATTCATTTTGCACACTACTGTACAGCTCCCTTATTTCTGTGATTTGCATTCCCCTGTGAAGCAGCCAAATGAATAAACATTAAAGATGGAGACCGAGTGTACTGAAAGAACAATATTCTTGTTAAAGGAGCTCTCACTTTCAAAAATCAATGAGATAATATCCTTTTAAAGATATTTCCAACTGTTGTCTCTCCTGATTTGGCTCTCTGGGAGCTGGAAGTACTGGGGAGATTAACGACAGATTTAACAACAGAAAGGTCTACTTTATTTCGATCTAATATTGTTAATGTCCTCTAATGCTTTGTCCATGCTGTGAAACCAGACAAAAGGCCATCTCAATGCTTTTATTTGTTCAGGTGAAGCATTGGGTAACTGTGACTTTCTGGATTATTGTGGGGGCAAGGTGATGATGCAGCTGACAGAAAGTCAATGGCATCACAAAAAAGCATACAATCTCCAGCAGGCTCACCACCACTTTCTCCTAGCCATCAGAAAACAGCTTGGGCTCACCTCACGAGAGCAGCCTTGAGAGTCGGAGCCCTCATCCCACTTAGTCCTTCTGGAAGAGCCAGCCAGGATGTGCTCATATCATCTCAGCTGCAGAGGCACCTTACTGGTTTCTTAGGGCTGCAGCTTCACAAACATTTATAGGAATAATAGTCCTTATAGGATCATTTCTAAATGAGTTGTGAAAATAGATTAGGTATATTCAGTTGAGGCAAAAAGCTTTTTTTGATAGGCTTTGGGCAAACATTCTGTTCCTTTGATACATCTTACTACTGCGTTTCAAAGAAACCAAATTGATGAAGCCATGAAGAAAGTGATTTGTTAAAAATTAAGTCTTTTTCTTTGGAGATTCAAGTTGAAAGAACATCTCTGTGGACTGTGCCTAATCAGAACCTTTGAACATTATCAGGCATGCCCCATTAGGGTTGCCAGCCTTCCAAAACAAATTGCTTACAGTAATCCCTCTCTTAACGTATGTAAGTAAAAGACAATAGTGCAGCTCAACAGTACTGTCATTGCATGAGATTTATAGTGTGCAGCTGAGCAAACTTCAGTTTATACTTTATATCACAAACTGGCCATGAACCTCACTTCAAGAAAAGAATATTAAAATATCAAACTTACTTAACATAACTGCCAGGTTCTCATCTGATATGAATTGATGAAGCTTTGCTGGCTTTAGCAGAGCTGTGCTGATTTAAATATGATGAGAATCTGCATTCCACTTCTCCCCAGAGTTTAGAAACTTCTAAAACAGTCTTGATCACAAGGGACTGTGATTCAACTAGGCAGCAGTGAAAACAGTAAATTGTCCCTCCCTTCATTCACATATATTGCCATTGATTACATTTATTAAGTTATTTTGGTGAGATTCCTCAACAGGTGCAAACCAACACAGTCCTACTGAAAATGGTAACTCCATCCATTCACTTCAATTTTCAGTGTGCACCACTGTGCGTTTAAGTTAATTCCTTAAACAATTATTTTCTTTACATGCTGATCATGGTCTTGTTTAATCCATTCAGTGACCAGCCATTTGGATCATCACAAAGGCTTCATAATACCATTAGAACATTCAGTTGGATCATAAAATAATTCTGAAGCAAATGACGCTCAGTAACTTAAATTATTCAGTAACTTGTAACTGTGGAAAAATAGTAAAGGAGAATGTGTATTTGATGGTAATTGGAATATAGTAAGCAATCATATAAAAAAAAGCAGTTTGGACAATCACATTTCATAATAAAATGTCAGCAATGTTGTATGTCTTACAGAATGGAAAAAGAATGATGTCTGTTTTATGAATTATGCTAAACACAAATCTAGCAAGGTAATGATGCTCTGTACCAAGCTCAGCTGACATGGCTGGAGGGACCAGCAGAACATTCACAGGAACAGGAATTCAGCCTTACCAAAGTGCAGTTGAGACCTTACAGAAGTGGCTTGGCAGCTCTGGTAAGGCCAGGGAGAGTGGAGGCCTTAGGATGCTACTCAGCCTCTTGGGCAATTGAACACTAAAGCTTTCCTTCATGCCAGGAGGTTATCCATTTATCCATCTCTGTAGCCTTCAACAGTTCATCTATTGCGCACACAGTGACCTGATCAGCTCCTGTATCTTGTATATAGATATTTATACTGCAAGCTGCCTAGCTTTGTAGATATTGCTTAACATCATTGCAAATGAGTGTCATTTGCCTTGACATGAACAGCCTTCAGCAACATTTCCATATGTGTGAGGGCTTTGCAAAACAAAAAAATTGCTTAGGTGATGGTTTGCAAAACCCTTGTCTTGGACTTAATTTGAATACTGCCAAAATCAAAGGCGGCTTGCCACCAGTGTCATACAAATAAAAGCCAGCCTAAATCTTGCACTTCTTAAAAGGACAGTCCCTGAAACTTTTAATTTTTTTTCAATATCTTTCAAAGTATATACTCTTTCTTTTCTTTATGGGAGAAAGTAATCTTTTCCCCTCTCTTCTTTGAAAGAATAACATTGTATTATAATAAAATTTTCTGTCATAAGTTAATTGAGGCAATAAGTTTTTGCAATCTTTTTTCTTTGTGCTCACCTCTATTTCTCTCTTCCTTTAAAAAAAAAAGCATACAGCTATGCTGGATATGAAATGACAATTCTATCCTCTGCATGTGCGCATTTCTAGTTTTGTACTGAGGGGAAAAGAGGTGGATAGATTATAAATATGACAAATAGCTCTACCATGCTTTCCCCATCGTATTCCTACTACAGGAAAGTAACTCTGCCTTTGCAGTGAGAGGCTTTTTGACATTCAGAGAGACAGTTGTTGTAATTAGGCAGGTGCTGATGCAGATGATAAGATAACTTAGGGCAAAGTCCAATTGAAGGAGTGGTGTCCTGTGGGTTCCTGCTGAGCTAAGGTGGAAGCCAAGTTTATATAGTGTATTGAAGGAGGAACTCAGGATTTTGCAGGTTTGAGCATATATACTGAAGGCAATCATGGTACCTTCCTATCCTTCTGACACTAACCATCACTCTTGACCTCTGGTGTTAGTGTCTCCATTATTTTTAGTGTTACTATCTAAATTAGAATAGGTCCAGACATCTCACTTCCACTGCTCTTGAAGACCAAACCTAAGTTTAAAGGTTTGAATACAAAATAGTAAGGGCAAGATGCAAACCTTGAGAAAATGGTACTAAGGTATAGAACATATAAATTTCGACTACATTTTCTTGCAAGTCTCTCATGTTCAGGTGACCATTGGTATAAGTTTTAGGATTTGATTCCTGATTACAACAGAACAAATAGAAGTGGGAATAATTTCTATGCAAGTGACTACAGGTAAAAATCTGATTCCCTAAACAGATAAATACATTTGTCAAATCATATTCAATACTTTAATTCATGAGATAATAAATCTTAATGATTAATGCTCCCTCCTAACAAAAGGACAATGGGATGACTATCAGTGTTTGTCCACACCTTGTAAACATACAAAACTCTTGCATATTGGAAAAGCCAGTAGTGCCTAAATTGATGGTTGCCTATTCAAGAGATCTCATTTATTACACTAAATGTGATGCAGCCAAATAAAAGAATGATCGAAGGAGTCTGCTATCTGCAGAATAGGAGGATAATGAGGTCAGATAAAATGTCTGGGTCTTATTAATCCCAAAGAGCTAAGAGAGCTTTCCATGGCAGTTCAGCAAAGAAAATGAAACACAATGAACAACAAATCCGTACTGACACTAGTGTTTCCTGGTAACCTGAACCTACAGAAATCTCCATCTCATCTTTGTAAGTCCCTGAGCAAAGCATAAGGGCACTTGGTAGTACACCTGCAGGCAGAGGCTCCATTTGTTGCACAAATATGGGCTGGAATCAATGAGGTGCTGGTTTCTCCTTCGCCACATACTACTCTACACTCCACTAATGTGAAACAACACAAAGACTTCAAACGTGGAGATTCTGCTATTAAACCAGCAGGTACAAAATCAACAGTGAAATCCTAGTAACATTTATATTAGGATTGAATGATTACAAGCAAAAATAGCTACAGGCAACTCCCTTTCCTCCCAGTCCCAATAACATTTTCTTTCCTGTAACAATTGCCACTTTTGAAGGTGCCTTCTCTTCACTTCTTGTCTTATAGAGATCCTTAGCTCCCTTTTAGAAATTTCTTGACTAATATTTCCCGTAAGTCTCCATTCTTGCAAACTTAGCCCCTTTCCCTCTGTCCAGTTTCTTGTCAATATGGAAAACAACTGATTTCTACCTCTTTCAGAATAACCTTTTATTTGATGATAAGCTGTTACATATCTCCTGTTTCCATTACCTGCCTATAGGCATCATAATTCTTTTTTCTTGATTAAAAAACAAGGTCTGATTATTTTCCTATGCTTTTTTATCTGCTTGTCATTTTTGTCATTGGTCTGTAGCATTGTTCACGTGCAGCACCCAGACTGAGCTGGTGAGATATCACCGTTTCTGGGTAAAAATGAGCATCTACCATTTCTCTGTGATACCTGCTGCTAATTCTCAATTTGTGATCCACTAAAATGTTCAGAGTCTTTACTGCTATACCATGGTCCAGTCAGACATCCAGTCATCCATTTTCTAATTTTCTTTCCTAAATACAGCAACTTTATTGAATTTAAATTTATTGGTTTCAGGTCATTTATCCAATTTATTGCGATAATTTTGAAGTCTAATCCTGTCTTCGAAAGTTCTCATGAGATTTCTAGTAAGATATCATCCACAAATTTTACATGCGCAGTCTCCATTTCATGATCCAAATAATTCATAAAAATATTGAGCAAAAATAGAGGACAGGCTCCTATGGAGCTCACATGATGTGACCTTACAGTTTGAGAGCAGACTATTGATAACTACTCTTTGCATAAGATTTATCAAGCATTTGTGTATCAGGTTTGTAGTGATTTTTGTCTAGGTTGTAATCCCTCATGTGTGTAGCATCCTTCCTCCCACCCCAAAAGCCCACTGTGCAGTACCTATTTCACTGTGACAATTCTCATTTCAATTGCTTGGTCTATTGAGACCTCTCTTGTCAATGCCTCTTCCTAAGCAGGTAAATACAGCTTTTCTTCATTAACACTCTTTTAGACTCCGGTATTTTCAAACCTGATCCCTGTTGCTCTTTGTATTCTCCTTTAGCATCAGCAGTGGTGAAGACCCTGGCTTTCTGCTCTGCCACTGCTTATAGGAGATCTGCATGTTCTTTTTTCTTTTCTTTCCAACAATAATATCCCCTTGAGTTCCTTCCTTATCTTCCCAAGGCCTGATATTCACTTCTCATACAGTAATGTAATTCCAAGGTTTTATTAATAAGTTGGCAGAACTCTAAAGCTTTTTCACTGGTGATAAGCCACTGTGTAGCAGAACTGGAAAAAAAACCCAACAACCTTGTATATTTGTCAAAGTTCCTTGCTATCAGTGATCTTCTGTGCATGTTCAATCAGCCACTGGTCTCATCCAAAGGAGTCTTTTGGATAATGAGTTACAGTTTTCTACAGCAGAAGGTTTCTTGGAATCACATCGTGAATGCTGTGCAAGCCCACTTTCACCCCACAGCCTCAGGAGGTTTCCCAACACCTCTCCAAGAAAGCAGGATATACTATTTTCTGTCACATGGCCACACCAAAACCTGGAGATCCCTTCACAAACCACTCAGAAAGCTACTGGAGCTGGAGTGAGTTTGTGGCTGCCCTCTCACATTCCTTTCTCTGTAGGTCTCATTGGAACTACTTGCCAAAAACATGTTTCACAGATTTTGTAAAATTCCAGGTGCCATCAGCTGAGAATGGCTGCTGAGTGCTCCACAAAGCAGAGCAGAAATTGGTAAGGTAAGACCCCACCATCCAAAAGGGAATTGCTGAGGTGGAGGCTGCAGAGCCATAAGAAACACAAGAACCACACTGATTCACAGCAGCTGGAGATCCAGCCTTGAATCCTAAACAAACTCTTTAGTGTTCACTTGAGGTCTGGCTCACATTCAGTTGCAGCGATGTGCAACATATGTGCACAGCACAGGGATTCATATTGCCGATGGAGCTACTCCTCCATCCTCACCCTCCGGTCAATTGCACGTCTCGATTCACTGTGTTGCTGCCTCTCATTACCAGCATCAGCGATTTGCAGCATTGGACAGAGGTGCTATATGCTAAAACAGATTCCTCAACACATTCACGCTTACAAAACACAGCACTTGTAAAATGCAAGCACAATTAGTGCGTGTGCTTCTGTTTCTGTGTGCTTTGAGAAAGATGGTGAATGTTAATTATTTCTGGTCAGAATCAGCTTCCTGGTTCAAGGCACACTTATAAAAGGAATTTCAGCTACACATTCAGTGCCAAATGTAGCAGATGGTGGTAGGATAGTAAATTATGTTAAGGAATACTTGTACAGTTTCTTTACCACTTCTGTAGTTGAAAAACAAACAATTGAGTTGCTTAGGGTAATGGCAGATGCAGTTTCATGTTTGCCTACCACCCTAACAGTTTTATGAAATTATCCTGGAGAATAAAGGAGCAGGTTTAATAACCATGGAAATTATCTGAATAATCCTGGAGTGATCACCATTTCTACTTTAGAAGTTTATGTTCCTCTGTTGCTAAGATTTGTGCTTCCAATTCCAAGTATTTATGTGATCGTATTATGCATTTTTTTCCCCCAGAATTTTTCTTCTTATTTACAAAAACATTTCTGCAAACAACTTGCTAGCCAACTGTAGGCAATAAGTGGTACCTCCCGGGTATTAGGGCCAGCTGGTTGTCATGATGTATTTAATCACTTCCTATTTTAAATAGTGCTTAAACAGTCTTCTACATAGTCTGTTCACCTGCTCTGCCTCCTTTGTTTGCCAGTTTCCACACTTTTTTTGTAACACTTTTCATCTATGTGGTGTTACCTGATTGTAGAATAATTCAGGTTGGAAGGGACTGGTTTGAATTCAACTGTATGTTCAACATGATTTTATATTCTGCATAGAATACTGCAAATGAAAATGCCACAATACACTCCATCTACAATTCAACAGAGGTTCAAGAAAATAAAAAAACCATAATGTGGATGAATGAACAGATGTGCATATACATGAATATCCCTCAAGTGTTTCTTTATTTCTGGTAGACAAAGAGACTCAGAAGAATGTCTACAGATTAAGGATTAATTTTCTGTCCTTCCAGGGCAAGAACTAAAGCAGTTTTCATTTCTGAGGGTCCAAATATCTCATTCAATTAACCAGTACATTGACACTTCTGCAGATCCTTCAATATGAAATGGCAGTTATCAACATCATGGTAAAAAAACAACAGCCTTGTACAATGAAGTGCATGAGATAACTATGTAAATAAAAAGGTAAAAGTGTAAAACCACACATTATTCGTATCATGTTCTGGTGAAATAAGGTAACTTATCTCTTGCTTTGTTTTGCTTTCATCTTATTATTAACAGAAAAGTGGACAAACTGGTTGAACTTTTCAATATCACATTCTAAAATGGTGCTATTCATTGCTAAATTTAAGTTTGTAAAAGCAAAATGGTAAATGACAGAAGCACCATCTTTTTGTTTGTATTCCCTAGGATTTTGAGTGTAAGGGTTCGGTATCTAACTTTTGACCTGTGAGTATAACATTCAGTTACAGAGGGAGGGGCTGGTCTTTCCTGCAACCATAAATCACAGATGTCTGGCAGAACAATCATGTGCATGATCTAGGTGTGCACTGTTGGCGTCCTTGATATAAATGGATCATCTCAGAGCTGGCAGTAACTTATACCAAACGTTTTCAGGTTTTCACTAAATACCCATGTGAAAGTCCCATGTTCAGCTTCAGATCATCTCTGTTGAGAAGTCCTATCCTGCTGCAGGACACTGTCTTCACAAAAAGAAGGCAAGCAGTTTTGGGGATTTTTGTTTGGTTTTGTTTTTTTTCCCCTGGGAGAAGGTGACAAGGTGTTGAGAGGGTTGGCCATGCTTATTAGAGAAGCCTCAGGGGCATTGTGAGTGATGCCACGCTCAACTGGATTCCATGGATTATGTTGCCAGCCCAAAGCTGATGCTTTGGCATCTTCACATTCCATAGTCTTGGGAGAAAGGGGGACACACAGATGTGGGAACAGTAGGTCTGGTTTCAACTTTCTGCTACCTAAGGAGTCCCTGATGCAACAGAAGTTTCCAGGTGGCCATTGCTTGGTTTGCCAAAGCAAAGGGCATAAGATGAAGCCAGAGACTGGCCTACTGAATCACACTCTTTCCAAGAATATAGATATTTCCAAGAGTATAGGTAAGAGTTATTTTTAAAATCTGTTTTTCATTTTAATCTATGACAAACTACTACTTTCCTTTAAGTTACTTTTTTTAAATGAATGTTAACTATACATCTTTAGCCATGAAGATTCCCACTTACTGGAATGAATAATGGATGCTCCTAATTGTATTTAATTCTTTATATTCCTTCTCCTTCTTCATATCTCCACCTGCCCCAAAAGCAGAGCAGAGGTCCCTGCTTCCAAGAAGACTTTTTTACAGAATCAGTACTCCTAACAAATAAGAAACCCAAAGTACCTAACCAATTAAATGTTGGGGGCGGGTAGTCATATATCTTTGTTTGTTGTTTGTTGATTTTTGTTTTTATTTTTTAGCATTATTATTATTATTATTATCACTGTTGTTTTGCTTGGTTGGGTTTTGGTTTCTGTTTTTTATTATTTTTTTAATACATTTTCAGATTTTATATACTGGCCAGTGCACGTAATAATAAAACTCATTGCCAATGATCTGTCTGCAAAGGGTTATTGCGATTCTGAGCTTACAGTAAATCTTGGAATATTAAGATGCAATTTGCTGGTTAATCAGTCATCCACCTGCTCAGGAAAAGGTAGGCTGCTGCTTGCTGAGCAAATGTTCCTGCACTTAAGGCACCTAGTGGAGAATCGTGGAAGTGCATCAAGACTTCATTACTTAAGTAAATATTGAATATTTCAGTTACTAAATGTACAGTGAAAGGAAAGCCTGGGAGGGTCTCACAGGCTTTAATGAGGCACGGGAAAACGTGGTTGAGTTCAGGACTGAGTCAGTGCTTAGTTTTGATTGAGTTTCTTTTGGAAAAAAAGAAAACAAAACAAAATCACACACCCCCCCCCACAGTTTCCTTCCTTCAGGTGAAAAAGTAACTATGGTGACTGGGAGAATGATCAGGTGTTACCATTTTGCAGCAGAGCAGCATATATATCCTCCAAGAGTATTATTTGTAGTGAGGGTGGAGGGGAGTCTAGGCTCCCATTAGTGGGGCTGGCAACTCTGAGCGCAAGCCATATGAGAGTTCCAGTTCTGCCCAGTCACAGTTCCAATTCATCCTTTGTTTTGGCTTCCCCTGTCCCACGACAATGATGCTGCCAGATTTGGGGCAATCTATAGGTTTTGTGTTTGCTTGTATTTACTCAAGGGTGAAGCTTGCTCCCTCTCCATGCCATGAGTTAACACTTTGGTTCTTCTAATACATATTTTATGATCTTGCTACTGTGTTTTAATCAGCTGAGCAGCAACTCAAGCACTTGAGCAGGTGGTCTGGTGGCTTGATAAATACAATTATGATGACTAAAAGCCACATTGCACTTGGCACTGCTCTTCATAGTTTCCCCAGAGGCTGGGATTGGCTCACCCTGGTGACAGAGCCAACCTCTGCAGTCTTCCTGTCCACCTTCCGCAAGTTTAGCAGTCAGAATTCACTCCTCAGTCTCTGCAGATCTAGTATTCCTGTATGAGGCAAAGCTGATATGGGATTTTAAATTTAAAACAGCAAAATCCACCCAAACCAAGCCTACATTCTGTTCTAGCTTGACTGGTAAGAACACAGACATGAACTGGAAGGAGACTGTAAACTAAGCACAGAATGGGTCATTCTGTGCTAAATCCCATTTTTGATCAATATAGTATGCATTAAACTGTGAATCGTTCCAGATATTATTGTAATTGGCAAGAAAAAAAAAAACATACCATGGATGGGACTATTTCTTCAGTGACAACATGCAGGTTTCACTAGGTCACAGTGATGCCTTTTCTTCCTATTTCACTATATTATTGTTGTTACTTCATTTAGAACTTGCAGATATCCATCTCAAGTTACTCAGTTTGCCTATTCAGCAAAGCGCCCAGATAGCATACTTAAAATTAAGCACATTTACATCACACTGAGGTAACTTAATTAGCTTCATGATTATTTCAGTGTTTGTGATCTCTATATAGATCTGTGTTTCTTTCATATCATGATACCTGGCTGAGATCTTTAGTATGCATTGAGCTAGAATTCTGTCGGGCCAGTTGCAATATGCTACATTTCCAAGTGCTTAAGTTTCTTTTAGAAAAAAATCTATTGACAAAGATTTTTTTTTTGCCCAAAAAAAAAAAAAAAAAAAAAAAAAGCTTTTAATTTCAAATCAATTTTATTATGAAAACCCCAAATGTTCCAAAATATGTCTAAATGGAAAAGCTAAAATTCATACAATTTTTTCATTATTTTCCTGAAATGAATTAGCAAAGTATTTCTATAGGAAAACTCCATTTCAGTGGCAGGACACTTTCTGTCAAATGTCCTTGACCAGATCTAAACACTGTCATGGGAGGCTGTTTTGATATCTGGTCTGTAAGCACAGAGGATCACCATCAGATCTTGAAAAATTTGGCATTATATTGACTTCAAAAAAGCTATGAGTTTATACAACCAAAGAGCCCAGATCTTACTCCAGTTCTTTTGGGCAGTCATAGTGGTAGCTGAACAACTCCCACCCCAAACCCATTGCTGTTGTAAGATTTTACATCATTGCAGACTGAAATATTCAGTACTTTGCCCAGCTGTTTTTAACCAGAACTCTGCAGGAAGTATTATGCACGGCATACGTCTTAAAAGCTGAAGATTTAAAGTAACTTTATGTAGGAAGGAAAAAAAGTGCCCTCAAAGGAAAAAAAACCAAACCCCTAAGGAATCCCAGTGCATCAAGATCAAGGGGATCATATCAGGATCCAACACGAATAAGACACCAATGATTGCAAGATCTGTGCATCATACTGCAGATGGAGTTTGAGCTTGTAATTTGCATCAGAGTGCAAACCCCATTTTCCCCTCCTCCTGGCTTGAGGCATACTGTTGCACAGACATGATTGGGTTATTGGCCACATGCTGATATGGCCGAAGCAATACATCACAAAATTCTCTGGCCACCCACCTCATTTACATGCCCTGTTTCACGAGGCTGGGTTTTGAGCCCAGTAACTCGCAAAGGCAAGGCTGCTGCCAGCATAATAGCAAGCCTGTAGCATAGCAGAGAGATGTCTGACTCACAGGCGATGTGCGTTTGAAATGTGCCCAGCTGTATAATTTAATCCAGCAGAAGTGGGCCATACTTGTGAGAGCTTTCAGGCTCGAAGTATTAAGAAAAAGTTTACATAGCCCCAGGCTGTTTCTTTTAGCCGAAGATGATTTTCTGTGAAAGATGTTTCCCACTGCCCTGATCAGGGGTTTAACTAGTGAATCAAGCTCTAGTGAAATAAGCAGCCTTCTTAAAAGAAGTCAGTCTATGGAGCAACACCAACTGGTAGCAAAACTGCTAAACAACTTAATTTTTTAATGTGGTTTTGCCACCTGTGAGAACTCGGAGAAAAATGCCCAATACAGCAATAATTGCTCCACAATGAAGTGATGATAATTCACAGATTTGTTACCTTGAAACCTTCTCCAGCAGACTATTTCAACTCTAGCTTTCATGAAGGGATTTGCTTAATCTTTTGTTAATAATACAGCAACAAACAAATCCATTAACATAATAACACCATTATTATACACGTAATCAGTCTTTAGACTTACCATCATCTAACTAAGCTTTCCTATTAGCAAGTGAGAATTTGTGAATGTTAACTTATATTGAGCTTGCTTGTTTTGCACTAATATTTCATTCCCAATTAACAGCACATCTTTTTCCCCTGAAGAAATCTATTTAATAAAACATAGAATGCTTAATGGTTTTGACTGGGGGAGGTGCAAGCCATGTGCACTCCTAAAGATTAACACTTTTTATTTTGCCATTGCTGTTGCATATTATTGGTGTTACGATCACCCGTGTCCTCTTGGATCATGTGAAACCCAGTGAAAACACTTCTATTGCTCACCAAGACCTTGATTTTACACATAGCACTGCTATTTTAGAGCCAAGATGTATAAACCCAATAAAGATGTTATCCTCAGTGATTCATTTATGATAGCAGAGGTGCCAACTTCTGTAAATCTGAGATAGCTTTTTGGAATGATAACTGAATTACAGAGGCTTCATACACAGGCATAAATGAAGTTAGAAAGTTCCTTATTTGTACTCTGCAAAAATTTGAAAATTTAATGAGCATGATTTGTGGGCTGAGCTCAGAGTTTGGAAAGTCTGTTGGTGGCTTGGCTGGTGACATGTCATACAAATTGTGCGACTTAGACAAGATAAGGAAAAAGTGATTTTAATATAGGAGAGGGGATGCTTCACTACTTGTAACTTTCATTGCTCATTTCTGAGTTCAAGTCTTGGCCAGACTGGGAGCAACAGAAGATGAAAATAGGACAGTTGTGCCCCAAGGGCTCCTGCATTCCTTCGGTCTTCAAATCCTTGCACTTGCATGTGCAGACAGAGCTGAATTCACATGCCAGTAGGCACACATACATGCAATGACCTATTCTATGCAGTCTACTGTGGGTTTTCATACATCAACCAATTTGGACTTCCTAGAAACACCAAGCTATGTCGTCATTGACTAGCAGCCTACAAAAGATAAAGGCTTCAAGTCAGCTGCAGAGGGAACAAGTACAAGCACCTTGATCGGACAGAAAATCTGTATTTCCACACATGTGGACATAATGAAAAAAAGAAACATCAAACTAGGGCAAAGTTTTGGCAGGAAATAGTTGTGTTCTTAGGAAGAGCACTCCTGAAATAAATGTCACCTTCATGACACATGGATTAGTGAGAACTTCCTAATAAATAGCATAGAAATCAAGGGACCACTTGAGTCAACTAATTTATTCCCTTGCTCTTAGAAGCAGCCAAGAAAAAAACACTTTAAGCAGGTGGAACTGTAACCCATCCCCTCTACACACAGAGACTTTATCACTGTCAACATCTGGTAACACATTTAAGGCAATGCCAAGAAACAGACCATGCCACAGAAGGTTGATTTGTTACTGATGTATTTTGTATGTTTTAAAGATATGCCTTTCTATAACAATGATCTCGGAAGCTTTGAGAATACTGTTCCTGAGATCATGTTAATATTTGTAGTTACATTCACCTCCATCATGTGTGTGATGGATTGACCCTAGCTGGGTGGCAGGTGCCCACCAAAGCTGATCCATCATTTCAGTTTTATTTTCAAGTGAGAGAAAATATAACGACAGGCTCCTGAGACAAGATCAAGACAGGGAGAAATCATTTGGCAATTGTCATCGCAGGCAAAAAGTATTCGACTTGATGAAATTAGTTTATCACCAATCAAATCAGAGTAGGATAATATGAAATAAAGCCAAATCTTAAAAACACCTTTCCCCTCCTCCCTTTGTCCTGGACTTTTATTCCCAAATTCTCTATGTCCTCCCCCTCAGTGGTGCAGGGCTAGAGCAAATGGGGGCTGTGGTCAGTTTGTCACACATTGTCTCTGCTGCTCCTTCCTCCATAGAGGGAGGATTCTTCACACTCTTGCCCTGCTCCAGTGTAGTGCCCCTCCCATGGTAGGTAGTCCTCCATGAACTTCTCCATGTCCTTCCCATGGGCTGCAGGTGGATATCTGCTCCACCATGGTCATCCGTGGGCTGCAGGGGCACAGCCTGCTCCACCATGGTCATCCGTGGGCTGCAGGGGCACAGCCTGCTCCACCACGGTCTGCAGGGGAATCTCTGTTCCAGCACCCGGAGCACCTTCTCCCCTCCTTATACATTGACCTTGGGGTCTGCAGAGCTATTTCTCTCATATATTCTCACTCCTCTCTGTTTGCAATTGCTTTTGCACAAGTTTTTTTCCTTCTTCTTAAATACATTTTCCCAGAGGGGCTATTACCATTGCTAATGGGCTTGGCCTTGGCCAGCAGAAGGTCCATCCTGGAGCTGCTGGCATTGGCTCTATTGGACATGGGGGAAGCTTCTAGCAGCTTCTCACAGAAGCCACCCCTGCAGTTATCAAAACATGACATACAAACCCAATACAATGTGGAATGGCACAAAAAAATCACTGCTGGAGCTAATAAAAAAATAAAATGCTCTGTTACAAAATATCATTGCAGTAATAGTCCAGAGCAAGTATGTGCAGCTGGCGCATCTTTGGCAGGATCTATCCAATGTGATGAACCCAAAAGGTCTCTGGCTTTCAAATGATTTGAAGGACTTCAAATAACGTTAATGACAGTCACTCGGTTTTCTTAAACTGTGCATCATAATAACTTATCCTACTCACAGTCTTTGCATGCTGGCCAAGACCTGGATTTGATACAAGACAAAGCTTAGGGGTTAAAAGGATCTGTGGTTCTGATTTGAGTTATTTGAGATGTGAGAGATTAATTGTAAAATGTGGAGCTGAGCTGGGTTCCAAGTTTCCCAAACATGCTAGATACAGGACTTTATGTCAGACATCTGGTGTCCTCAACATAAAAAGGACATGGAACTGTTGGAACAAGTCCAGAGGAGGGCCACAAGAATGATCAGGGGACTGGAGCACCTCCTGTATGAAGATAGGATGAGAAAGCTGGGGCTGCTCAGCCTGGAGAAGAGAAGGCTGCGTGGAGACCTCAGAGCAGCCTTGCAGTATCTGAAGGGGGCCTATAGGGATGCTGGGGAGGGACTCTTCATGAGGAACTGTAGTGAGAGGACAAGGGGTAACGGGTTCAAACTTAAACAGGGGAAGTTTAGATTGGATATGAGGAAGAAATTCTTTACCGTAAGGCTGGTGAGGCACTGGAATGGGTTACCCAGGGAAGTTGTGAATGCTCTATCGCTGGAGGGGATCAGGGCCAGGTTGGAAATAGCCTTGGGTGGCATGGTTTAGTGGGAGGTGTCCCTGCCCCTGGCAGGGCGGTTGGAACTAGATGATCTTAAAGTCCTTTCCAACCCTAACTATCCTATGATTCTATGATTCTAATTAGTGCCAGGAAGTGTGAGACGCAGGATGTGCAAGGAGAGAACTTTTAATGTTAAGCTGACTTGTTCCATAGCACAATACAAAGCACTGACAAACTGCAATGATTAAATACCATCCTGAACTTAAACTTTAAAGTGATATGGGTCTTTCTTAAGCTCAGGCAGTTCACTAAATCACAGTACATCTCTCTTAGCTGAAATAGAACCTCACATAGAGCAACCACATGTAGCTGTGGTTTTCCAAGCCGAGGACAAGCTTTCTGGTGCATAATTTTTTTCTGTTAATGACTTGCAATGTACATAGTAGTTTTCTAAAAGAAAATTATCTTTCTCTTTTGTATGCATAGGAATGCAGGCAGAATATCCTGGTATTTCAGTGCCAGGTGCCATTAAGAATAATGGCTGGATCTTAATTGTCACAGCCCAGCATGTGTCAGAGTTCCTGATAAACTAAAGCAAAGCCCTGATGAATCTTACTAATTCAGACTAGCAAGTGCTTGATTTTCTCAACTGCCTTCAGTAATGAAGAAACAGTGAAGAGGAATACAGTTGGGTGGCTCTGGGAAGCTAATGTCAAGAAAGGGAGGGAAAGTAGGGTGATCAGGCACTTTAGCAGTTTGGCTTTCTCTGTGCAGAACTGGGAAATTCCTGGACTTCAGACCTTCTCCATATCTCTCACTGACACTCTTGGCCTCCATAGAAACCAGTGGTAAAGCATCTATTGATTCAAGATGAGATTCCACACAGTTATACCGACCTGCTTGCCCCCTTCCTCCTTTCCCTGGTCCCCATCCCTCCCCAGTGCACTTGCTCCTGTGACAACTTAGCAAGTCTGTTCAGCTCACTCAGTCAACAGAAAAATTAACATAGCAGAAAGATGCAGGTTAGAGGTCAAAGAACAGCCTCGATTTTCTTTTTCCTCAGGAAATAGTTTGAATACTTTCTATATTAATAGGTATGGAGAGTCTTTCCTTTTCTTAAAATGACTTAGAGGTGAATCTGCTTATTATATTGCTGCTGGTTGTTTGGGCACTCAGCCTGCTGACCCTCTGAAAGACTATTTTAAAAATACCCTCAATAATTTTACAGAAGAGCGAAGATCATTTATTATATTTTTTAGTGCAGTAAACCCCCTCTGCAGTGTTTGAAGAGATAATTTTCTATTATCTGCCAGAAGCCTCTTAATAAAGGATAAAAAGAGTGCTGCACAGTTTTATTGGCTGAAGTTCATCCTGCAAACACAAAGAAGTACCTCCTAGGGCTCTGATAAACAGGCATCTTTGAAGCACTGTGGTATTGAAGTGGACCCTGTGGTAGCTCAGTGACCACTTCTGATTATTTTTATTTTGCATCATGCATCAGAAGGAGATACAAAAAGTTTCTACCCTTCTCTTACCCTATTTCTTGTTATGAATAAGGATGGGATCAGATCACTTGCATATGCTCCTGTAGAGAAACATTCAAAATGTTATCTGCATTCATTCCTGCCTTCCTCCTTTCTTTCTGGAAAGGAATTAAGCAATTACTGTACAGTGGGTGCCTCCAAATATCATAGCTAACACTTCCAGATGTAAATCAGCAGGGTGTGTAAGTCTGAAAGTCAGCAAGAAGGAAGGAAGTAAAGATAGTATTCTGTCAGAAGAGGCCAAGGTTTTAAGTGGAATAAATACTTGAAAAGTCATTCTATTTTAAAATCTAGCATGCGTTTCAGAGCAAAGCTTGAGAGACATGTCCTTGCTAAAACTCCCTCTAACTTAAGGAAAGCTGAGATTTCCCCTGTACTGTGTTGATGTACCTAGCCCAATCAGTGGCCTGTTAAAGCAACTGCGGTCCTGTCACACACAGCCTCTGGAAACAGGCAGGCTGCCCTTGGGAAGCCTCCTTATAACGCTTATTTCTCTAAGAGATTTTTAAACTTTGCATGCTCACTAAAGGGAAACAGTATTTACAGTATGTATAAGTCTATCAGTAATCTTGTTTTTCTGAATTATCTTCCTTGGACAGTTAGAAATAGCCCACAGACTGCAGGCTGAAACAACTAGAGTATGGTAATAGAGAGCAATAGTTTCTGTATCTGCAGCCCTCTCCTTCCTGTACCCTGCCTGCACCTCTCTGGGGATGGCACATAGCTCCCAATGAGAACTTTCTGGACAGAAAGGGTATTTGATGGTCTCTGCTGCTCTCATCTCTGAAGTACACTTTGTAGCACTGATACTTGGACTGGGTTTTGGCCATAGCTCTCAGAGCCCTCCGAGGCTTCACCACCATAAGTGCAGCAAGCAGGGTGGGAGCAGGTTCCTCCTTTCATTTGGTCTTGGAGTTGCTCTTTGTGAAGGCAGAAAGGTGACAAAAAGCTTCAGCTTGCACTCTGTCTGCTTGCACTCTGTCTTCCTGCAAGTGTTTCACTCTCTCAAAGCCTTGATTTAAAGTTTTCTCCCCTCTTTTTGGAGAAGACGGTAAGACTGACTTCATGGCTAAGTTTTGCTTTGTGAAGCCCTTTTTTGTACGTTTTTTCCTCTCTTTCTTTTTCCCTTCACATGATTCTTGCATTTGAAAAGCAAGTACAGATTCCCCTGATGTATTTTTCTCAACATTACTGTAATAATTGCCCACACTGCTAACTATAGCAAAAGCAATATTATGGAGGTCATTTTTTAATTTTTTTGCGCATGTTAAATGTATAAATAATGATTTGTAAAATTAGGCAGAAGTCATATTAAATTGAGCAGTGGTTAAATCTTGACATTGTTTATATTTCTCTTCTAAAATAATTAAAAACCCTTTTCATTTAGAAACCAAAGCCCAGACAGTTGTAATATGTTTAATATTTTTATAGCAAGCCATTTAACTCAGAATTTCACTAAATTGGCTACAAAGTGCATACTTTATTTAAGATTCTCCAAGTGAACATACAGTTATATGGCAGTAAAGAATAAATACTGTATATCTTTGGAAAGGCATGACCTTGACATTGTCAGCCAATTTCTCATCACACTCAACAGTGAATCATTATTTAAATGTTAGGTCATACTCCAACACACCTGTCCACATGCCATGAGCTGAGAGACTGTGAATCACCTTCATTTCAAATAATCTGTGATGGATGGCTATCTTTGTCTTCCGGAATCAGCAAAGCTCAGGGATGAGAATGAAAGGGACAAAAGGAGTGAGATAAGTGTGAAAGCGAGTATCAGAAAGGGGTATTTCCAGGCACGGATAGAACTGGCCCTGAAATCCGTTCTGAAGCATGATAAAGTATAAAAAAGATGCTGATGTGTTTCTAGCGAGATCAAAAATGCCTATTTTCACATTTTGAAAATACATATTGAATACGAAAATTCATATTGAATCTAATGGAGCGGTTGGAGTGTTCAGAGCTTCTATTGGTAGAGTTTGGTTTCCTAACAGGTGCACCGAAAACGACAACTATGGTCTCTAACTTGGGGTGAGCCAGTTGTGAGCCCCAGAAAAACCCAGCCTAGGAAGCTGTCTTGCCAAGCTGCACTAATTCATTTGTTTCAGCCCTTGCCAATGTGGCTTCAGGAGCGTAGAAAAATACCTGTGTGAAAAGCTGTTCCTGACTATGAAACACACCCTGCGGTTTTCCCCAAAGTAAATCTGGGGCTCTAAAATTGAAGGGAAAAGAGAAAGGGGGAGAAGGGAAGGTAACAGGGTCAGTATCTGGAACTCACATGAGGTCTCCATGACATCTCATGGGCACGGCTGGGTGCTCAGAAATTTGGCTGAGCAATGCAAGGTGTTAAGTGTGGCAGTGCTGGTGACAGCTGAGGTGACTTTCTTCTTCATGACCCATACCCTCAAGCTGGCTCTTCCTGGTGTCACACTTAAATGCCAGATCAAACACCTGTGAACAAATAAATGTTATTCAGCCTAAACTCTGATTAACAACTCCAGTTTGGCATCCTGTTTTCCTAAAATGACTTAGATACAGCATTCCTTCCTGATTTTCACTCTCATATTCTTTCACAGTGTTATTTGACTGTGATAAATATGAGACATTATTTTTGCCCAAGTGGCTCCATTGGCTGGTGACTTGAAATCATCTTCATTTGTTTGTCTCAGTGCCTAAAAATTCTCTGGATAAAGAAGTGCTCTCTGAAAGCAGTTGCTATTCAACAGGAGACCTTTGTGCCTTTTGAGTTTCCTTTTCACCCTTGTATTTCCTCAGTCTCCCACATGCAGCTGAGAGGCTCTGCTGCTTTTCCATGGAAGTCTGGACATGCTCAAAACAGGGAGGACTTTTCTGCTTATATGTCTTTAAAGGTAGAGAACCATAAAAATGTTGAGTTACTGAAGAAAATCAAGTCCATTTATCAATATATTACCTGCAGCAAAAGGGTGATGACTGAAGGACATAGAGCTGAGCACAGGAACTCCGTGCTCAGGGGTGTGTCCACTGATTAAAAGCCTATATGCTAATTTAATGAGAACACATCCCAAAACTTTGACAACCAATAATGTCTATGATCTCATTTAAAATTCAAGGTGACATCAAACATTTTTTAATTTGTTAGGCACTTCCAGTCAGATCAGATGTTATTTGAAAAGCAAATGACTGCCTAGCATACGGGAGACACATTTGTTTATAAGGAGACATAATTTCAACCCTAAAAATCATTTGATGACAGGGTTTATTTGTGTGGAGACATAATTTCAACATTAAAATCATTTGATCTCAGGGTTCAGCGCTTTTTCATTCACCTTCAATTTTGTAATGAAATGCTTCTGGCCATGTGGAGGTATCTGTTGAATAAGTTACTCAGTATGTAAAATGTACTGAAATTCCCTCTTCCCAAGGATCAGCTGCTGCAATTGGTTAACAAGAAACTGCAAATGGGGAGTGAATGCATCTCTTTCTTTACCCATGTTCTGGCACTCCACACAAGGCTCATTCCTTCTTTCCCAGGAGGTTAGCATGGACGGAGCAACATCATAATTCAAAACAGGTGCAAACAGCAGTTTAGCAAATTCCTTCAATTTTCAACTTCCAACAATTGGCCCGGTTTCATATATGCTTAAACTCTCAAATTGTAGGCTTATCACATACTGACACTGGTTATATTTATATACCTGAATACTCAAGAACATCTGCTGCATTGAAATTCATCATTCAAAAGACTTAATTAAAATAATGCTGAATTGGAGACTCAGCATGCATTACCAAAGTGCGTATTTGTTTTGCGACAATCAATTAAGACTGTATTCATGAAAACAACTCCTGCAACAAAATCTGTATGTTTAATCCTTATGCTAATCTCCTCAGAATTTGTTGTACTCTTTCAGAGGCAGTCAATTGAAGACTTTATTTTCTTTAATAAAACTGCGTAACATGTTTTCATTAACTCAACAAGATGTAAATCAGGATTGATGTCTAGTATAAACACAGAGAGATATCTAGATTAAGGCATCTTGGTAATAAATAGTAACATATATTTCAATCTGGCTGAGTGTCTTTCCAGTTAAGATATTACTAAGTATTAAAAAATGCTCATTAAAAACCTAAGTATTAAAAGATGCTTTGCCCTCCAAGCACACATTGTCTATTATCTACTATTCTTTCATTGACCTAAGAGATTAAGAAATCTAAGCACAATCAATAACCTACTCACACGTAATCTGATTTGTTTCCATCACCAATGGGGTGTCATTTATAATGCTACAGCCTACCGCAGCTGCTTGTATTACATGCTGTGTTTGAATTAGAATAGCAACTGTGTGTGGCATTTAGGAGTTGATCATTACCTTTTTCTTTCTCTGTTGTGAAAATGTATATGCATATTTGCTTTCTTGAAATAATCTAACATGTGGAAACCAGCATTTGGAGCTACCATTTGGAAATGAAAATGTTCTGCTTTCTTGAAAAAGAAATGTTGAGAAGTAGGTTTTGATTCAACTGTGAGGTTTAAGGGAAGGTGGGAAAGATCAGCTGGGTGGGGAGAGGTGGGAATTAGAAAGCAAATAGGATTTGTTATAGGGAAGGTGTTAAATAAAGGAGAGGGACTTCTCACTTATTCCGCTTGGACACAGGACTCTTATCACGTCCCACCCATCCTACCTCAAACATATAAGCACCCTCATTCCTTGTTTCTAAAGTGCTGCTGCAAAAACTGCTGACCAGCCAGTCCTCTGGGACCAACAGTTATAGCAAAAACTGCAGTAGACAACAAGATTTCTTGTTTTCAGTAGTTTGGGTCACTCTTTCAAACACAGGCAAAGCCTGTTGCACAGGGCCTTTGCTTCCTTGGCTGTTCTGCAAGTGTTTTCCTGCTGGGTTGTATTGTTACAGATTAAAACCTTGTGCAGGACAGACAGCAAATGTATGTCTAATAATGATCAATGATACAGGCAGCTCCTTCTTGCCAATAAGACATCACTGAATAAGAATCAAAAGGAAGAAGCCCTCTAGAATGAAGTCTCAAACAAGGTGAAACTACTTCCCTTTGTATGACCTCTATGGATTTGGGTTTTGGCAGGGCCTTTTCTGCTGGGAAAGTGTCCAGCAGCATATGCTAAAGCTGGGCTTATTGAAACTCAGCTCTCAGGGAAGACACTTGGGGCCATTTGTGCACACCATCCAGATGCGAGGATGAGCAAGAGGAAGATGCGGAAGAGCTTTGGCTGAACTGAGAAATATAGAGGACAAGCCCAGGGAGCAAGAAGGAGCAGCAGGCGGAAGCACAGCTAGCTGGTACAGAAAGCACCTCTCATTTTAACAGCTGTTTTTCCCGGATCTGTCTGGGATAGGGGTCATGTCTGAGGTTTGTACTCACAGCAGTGGAGCTCCGCTTTACTGGCCAAAGAGAAGAATTGCCTTTTGTGGGAAGTGGCTGAGAACCACTGAGAAGATGGAAATAGGAATGACAACGTTGAATTGCTAACATCACAGGAAAGAAGTAATGGGTGTCTCTCATTAGTGGAAATGAATTTAATGAATAACTCTTAAAAGACTGCTCTTGCCAGCAGTTGTCCAGGGAATCATTGGCTTCCGTGGGGTGCTTATGCCTGTCAGCAAAGTCATCAATGAAGAACTTACTTAGAAGAGGGCTCTTTACTGGAATTCATCTTTGAGATTCTTGGGGCTAACAGGATTCGTTTCAAGGACTATATCACTTTGTGCCTGCCCTCCATAAATCATCAGGGCCAGTGACTTACAGGGAAAATTTCACCTCTTGGCAAATAAAATTTGATTTATTTTCATTCATTTCCACAATTTTGCACCTAAACTGAAGAAACCTTTCCCTGATGGGACCACTGGAAGACTGATATTCGCAGGCTGCTTTCTAAGTATTCACTATGTACAGGAAGGTGAGTAGTGGCATCCCTGTACACAGAGGATAGCAGTCTCCCAGCAAGGGGAGGAGGAAAGAGTATGAGTGTTCAGATTAAAGGAGATAAGAGCACTAAATGAAAAGAAGTCTGAGCTGTGAGTTTCTGGCTTTAGTTCTCATTTTTGAGAATGTCAGGAGCCTAATCAGCAATCACAAATTGCTTTTTTTAAATTTAAATTGACATGAATCTGTCCAATTCTGAGTACATCATAAAATCAGAAAGCTTTATTTTCTAAGCAGAGAGTCTAAAATGCAGTATCTAATTCTGAGAAAAAACAGTGCTGCCCTGAATGATACAGAACAGACTGGTTAATCACCCTACAGCCAGGAAAAATCTCCTAGTGCCTCTGAGCTCATGATTACCACACAGAAAAAGCCAGCAGAGACACTTCTGAGAAGGCTTTTCCTGGACAGTTCTGTCCAGGCAAAGTGTATTGAAGAATATTCAGGCTTTCCCAGGAGCTCTGGGCTAGGATGTGAAAATGTTCCTGTTTGCAGTAAAGCCACTCTTGACTGTCCTCATGTGATTAAAAAGCTGACAGACAAGGTCAAGTGCTAGGTCCTGGGTCCAGTCTAAACAGCAGGGAAGAAACACCCTTCAGGATACAAGAAAATCTGTTGTGTTAAATAAAGAATTCTAAATAGAAAAAGCTTTCTTAGTTGCTTTGAACAATGCTTGCAGACTCCACTCTAATACATAGAAAAGCAGTAGGCACTGAAATATACAAGAACAATAATATTTTTTTTCACCTTTGACAATGATAGGAAAAGGGTCATACACAAAAATCTTCTCTATAACTTCTCAGTTGCTATGGTTGTACCTTGATATTATCTGTAGTCTTAACAACACATAATTTATGTCACTTCTAACAAATAAAGTATTTTCTTTGTGTTAACTCAGATTCCTTTTGTGAGAGAAAATCAATTCATATTTCTGAATACTATACCCCTGTAATTCAGGTTAATGAATATAGACAGAGAGTATTTCCCATCCTGCATCACACCAGGAATTCCTTAACTGTTTCCAGGAGCTACCAATGGCCATGAAGAGAGGAAGATTGAAAAGAGGAGAACAAGGCAATTATTGCTTCATCTGCATCACAGACATCAGTCCTGTTCTGAAGAAACACATCCACTTACTGCTATTATTACATGCATGTCAGTAGTTAGTTACAGTACAGTTATTCAGTATTTCACCTGAAGCTCCTGCACATCGAATTCCACAGGCAGAACTGTCCACATGAAATCCTATTTGTATGTGTTGCAGATTTATGTACCTTTCACTTCCTTGCTGTGAACCAGAAAGGTACAGAATTTAAAAAAAAAACAAAACCATTGAGAATAAAATCAATGGAAACAGATCTCATTTCAAACTGGCCATTTTATAATTGCTCTGGCAAGAAAATGGCTGGATAAATGAAAACATGTTCCAAGCTGCTAAAGTGACATGACATGTTATTGCTGGGGACAAGTGTTTATTCTAGTTGATCCGTTACTTTCAACTTCAGATCTTGATTGGAGTCCCTGATTACTCATGTTCCACAAAATAAGTAGCCTGAAGTTAATAATTTTTCTTTCTGCTAATCTTTCTATTTAAAAGAATACCAGACACTTGGCATTTTCCATCACAATTTGCAATATCAGATAGGAAAAGGATTAAGTCTGTACAGTGACACTATGAAAACACAGTAAAAACAACCTGGAGCAGAAATTAAATAAAATGTCTACGGAAATATAAAAATACATTTCAGCAAGATAAGCAATAATAGTATTTTGGAGGATGAGTGGTTTCCTGTGTAAAGCATTAACCTTTAACCTTCAGGATATCAATAAACAGTGGGATCCTATGACAAGGATTGATTTAAACAAATTTGCTCCCTCCTCTTCTTGTCCAGATGGTTGCTACGCTGCAGATCCCTGAAACAAGAGAGTTCCTCAGATGTAGCGCTCTGGAGATACATCTCCTGGCAAAAAAAAACCATTGGGCATTACAGGGAAGGGTTGAAGGTGAATCATATTATTATTTGCTTTAATTAGCACTTCTACAAGATGCAGAGCTCTTTACCTGCAGCTGGATTGCACTTGGAAGAGTGTAAAAGCCCTATTGCCTTTGTAAACATCAAAGAGATTAATTTCTAGTTTGATCTTTTTAACTACGCCATCCTGCTGATCAGAAAAAGTGAGGGCAAACACCTCTGAAGGAAAAGAATGAAGCAATTCAGCCTGAATGAGATTTATTATTTATTATTCTAGATTGATATGTATTTATTATTTAGTTTGTTAGTTCTCTAGGACTTATGCCTATCCTCTTGGACCTAGCTCACAGTCAGTGCTATATAAATAAGTCATTATTGTTAATATTTGATAAAGCTAGCTGAAAGATCACTGTGAGCAATGATCAGTGAGACCTCTTGATTCCTGATTCTGCTTTTGCTTCCACCACCTTTACACCACTGGAATTTCACCTGCTTCTTTGGGATTGCTCCTGCCTCACAGCAGAGAAGAAAGGTAAAGATGAACACATTTCTTTCTAAATGGTCTGGGGAGCAATTAATAAACACAGGGTTTTTAAACTCCTATACATGTGGTATGATATGAAAATATAACTGAATAAGGGGTTTGATCCTCAGAAAGTTAAAATGGAAGAAATTACTTTGGTGTTAGCAGGGCAAATGCTGGTTTACACCACCTTAAGATCTTTTTAGAGGTTGTTGATACATTCAGCACTATAAAAATTACCTCCTGGGACACTCCTTTGTGCAGTCTATTGTGCAACCAGAACAGGTTGGCTCACCAGTGTAATGAGCACCAAAAGTCTTTACTGTCCAAGATCTGGGTCAGATGGACAGTTTTAAGGCCTGAGCCAGCCAGGAGCTCCTCTGGTGCTTGCAGAACCCTGTAGGGCAGAAGCCTGACTAAGATCTGTCTGGCAGGAAGCCGTGCGGTCCCTCCTTCTGACTGACATAGACACTTGTTTGGGAAACCAAGGGGGAATTTTAAAAGGGGTCCTTAGCTCTCACAAGTGTCTATGGCTTGCAGTGGCATGCTAGAGCCGCTCACAGATAAAACTTAGCCAGATCCAACACCGTATTGCCAGTTCTACCTGCCACATCCTCCCATCTACCCTTAACCATCCATAATCATAGAATCATAGAATAGTTAGGGTTGGAAAGAACCTTAAGATCATCTAGTTCCAAACCCCGTGCCATGGGAAGGGACACCTCCCACTAAACCATGCCACCCAAGGCTATGTCCAATCCGGCCTTGAACACCGCCAACGATGGAGCATTCACAACTTCCCTGGGTAACCCATTCCAGTGCCTCACCAGCCTTACGGTAAAGAATTTCTTCCTCATATCCAATCTAAACTTCCCCTGTTTAAGTTTGAACCCATTACCCCTTGTCCTATCACTACAGTCCCTCATGAAGAATCCCTCCCCAGCATCCCTATAGACCCCCTTCAGATACTGCAAGGCTGCTATGAGGTCTCCACGCAGCCTTCTCTTCTCCAGGCTAAACAGCCCCAACTTTCTCATCCTATCTTCATGTGGGAGGTGCTTCAGTCCCCTGATCATTCTCATGGCCCTCCTCTGGACTTGTTCCAACAGTTCCATGCCCTTTTTATGTTGAGGACACCAGAACTGAGCACAATACTCCAAGTGAGGTCTCACAAGAGCAGAGTAGAGGGGCAGGATCACCTCCCTCGACCTGCTGGTCACACTCCTTTTGATGCAGCTCAGGATACGGTTGGCTTTCTGGGCTGTGAGTGCACACTGCAGCAGGCTCATGTTCATTTTCTCATCAACCAACACCCCCAAGTCCTTCTCTGCAGGGCTGCTCTGACTCTCTTCTCTGCCCAACCTGTAACTGTGCCTGGGATTGCTCCCACCCAGCTGTAGGATCTTGCACTTGGCATGGTTAAACTTCATCAGGTTGGCATCAGCCCACCTCACAAGTGTGTCAAGATCCCTCTGGATGGCATTCCTTCCCTCCAGCATATCAACCGAACCACACAGCTTGGTGTCATCAGCAAAGTTGCTGAGGGCACACTCAATCCCACTGTCCATGTCACTGACAAAGATGTTGAACAAGACCAATCCCAACACTGATCCCTGAGGTACACCACCCATTATTTGTCTCCAGATGGACATTGAGCCATTGACCACAACTCTTTGCGAAATCCTATCATATCCTTTGCCAAGGTAGAACATGCATATGTCCTTCTTTTCCTTCAGTCAGCCTGTAAAAAGGGATTCATTGTCTGGCACAGAAAGCCATGTGTCTTGTGACTCTCTGTCAACATCCTGTTACATACGAATTGAAGGGAGTCTCTGGGATTTCCTTTAAGACAAATGTAGGGGGCAGCTAAGGGGTTGTTTGGACTCAAGCTGATCAGCCCATGAGGAGTGAAAGACTGTGCTGTGTCCTAATCCTTTTGTGCCTCAATATCTTTGAGCCTCATCTGCTTTTTATTTTGAACAAAGCCGTATTTCTCATTTGTCTCCCCTATTTCAGAAGATGTGCTCAGCACCTGTCTGATTCTTGTAGTATGGCCAGAGAGACTGGAGTTTCCCCTGAAGGGAAGATCCCCTCTGCTTTCTTTCACTGCCCTCAGTATGGTGTATATTTAATTAGACATGAGAAATTGTAAAAGCATCTAACAAAATATGGGCAAAGGCTAAAAACACAGCTAGCAATAGAAGCTCTTCTGAATTGTTCCTTTCAAGATATGTTCTGAAAAGCAAATACTCCTGGCCTTTGAGGTCCAGCAATGGTGCAATATTTGGAGGCTTTTCACCAAGATTGTTTTGAACACTGAGCTGAAGTAAAGAGAAAGAAAGAAACTCTGGTTCCTGGTAGGTCAGCTCCCTCTGGCAGAACACATTTTGATCTTCACTTGGATACGTGTATTCTACATGGGGTTGGAAGCTGGCTGGATGGCAGAGACCAAAGTGTTTTGGTAAATAGTATCACATCTGGTTGGTGACTGGCCACTAGTGGTGTCCTTCAGGGCTTGGTGCTTGGGCCAGTGTTGTTTAACATCTTCATTGACGATCTGGGTGAGGGGATCGAGTGCACCCTCAGTAAATTTGAGAATGACAACAAGTTGGCTGGGAGTGCTGATTTGCTGAAGGATAGGAAGGCTCTGCAGAGGGATCTGGGCAGGCTGATCGATGGGCTGTGGCCAGTGGTATGAGGTTCAACAACGCAAAGTGCCAGGTTCTGCATTTGGGCCACAACAGTCCTATGCAATGATACAGGCTTGGGGAAGAGTAGCTGGAAAGCTCCTCTGCAGAAAAGGACCTGGGGGTGCTACCTGCCTTCTGGCTGAACATAAGCCAGCTTTCGCGCAACGAGAACAACAACATCTTGGCCTGTATCAGCAATAGTGTAGCCAGCAGGACCAGAGCAGTGATCATCCCCCTGTATGCAGTGCAGGTGAGGCTGCACCTTGAGTATTGTGTTCAGTTCTGGGCCCCTCACTGCAAGAAAGACATTGAGGTGCTGGAGTGGGTCCAGACAAGGGCAACAAAGTTGGTGAAAGGTCTGGAGAACAAGTCTGATGAAGAACGGCTGAGGGAACTGGGGTTATTTAGTCTGGAGAAGAGAAGGCTCACGGGGGACCTTATTGCTCTCTACAACTGCTGAAAGGAGATTGTAGTGAGGTGGGGGTCAGTCTTTTCTTCCAAATTACAAGTGATATGACAGGAGGTAACAGCCTGAAGCTGTGCCAGGGGAGATTTAGATTGGATATTAGGAAAAATTTCTTCACTGAAAGGGTTGCCAGGCATTGGAACAGGCTTCCCAGGAAAGTGGTGGAATCACTGTTCCTGGAAGTGTTCAAAAACTGTGTAGAAGCAGCCCTCAGTGATATGGTTTAGTAGTGGTCTTGGCAGTCCTGAGGTAATGGTTGGACTTGATGATTTTAAAGGTCTTTTCCAACCTAGCTGATTCTACGATTAGGTATGGGTATTAGATATGTCATCAAATAAAGAAACCTGAAAATGCAGAGGTCGTGCCTTCCTGATGCTCCCCAGAACTGCACAGCGTAGAAAAAAAACTAGTCCCCACTTCAGTAGAGTTACTCAGGCTCTCTGTCATGTCAACTCCACCTTGTAATCTACTTTCACTGTCTCATTTAGGAAGTTACAATTGTCTATCTAACACTGGCCCATATTGTTTACATTAGCATGACTCTTCTGGGCTCCTATGAGCACTGTAAAGACAAGGCAAAGATAGAGTTGTCAGTAGCTTGGTAAAGTCCTTTGGGCTCACAGGAGAAAATATGTTTTTCAGAGCTTAATTTTTTGAGGTGTTCACCTGGTTTTCCTGAAGCAATTCCCAGAGCTAGAAAAAATGCTTTTCCCTTTCCTACCCTACTTTATCCCTTTTGTAGATGCACTGAGCCTGGGAAAATCCTATGGGGTTTGTTCTCCCATGCACACACAAAATACACCACTCACCAAATATCACTCTTTACTAAGCTAACAAGGATTTAAAATGAGAAAAGTCTTTACATCTATAGAAAATATATTTTTAGGGTTTTTTTAAATATTTTTTCTTTTTTTCTTTTATTTTTCATATTCTTTCTTTTATTTTTTTTTTCCATTTTGTTTACTTCTCCCTCACCCCACCTCAGTTTCCAATGATTCTTGCACTTGATTGAATTCCCAGGACCAAAACCCTGACCTTAATGAATCCACCAGGAGGAATTTCTACTTTCTTTTTTGACATAAAATATTTCATACATACTACTAATTAGTCAAAGAAAGAATACAGCATATATATTTTAGTGTCTGGCTCTGCTCAGGACATACCCTATTATCATTTCCTTGAATGCAATTTCACTAAAAGTAATAGGAGTTTTGCATGGATACAAGCCCCTGTTGAATGGGTAAATACCAGGTATCTGTTCATAAGCTATTGGATGTAAAAGAGGAAAGGGTCATTTTAAGGGAAAACAATGACATGACATACCCTGATGTTGCTAGCCAGGCCATCCTGTGCATTTTACATGATAAGGAGAAACCCTGTAAACCAGCAGGTCGAGGAAATATACCCTCTGTTTCCTCAATGTATAATAACACCATTCGAAGTGAAAGATCAGTGGTGGGTGGTTTTGCATTTAAAACTCACTTTCAGTGAGATCCATTATGTTTTATAAACCACATTACATTAAGCAGCTCATGCAAGCATTAAGCAGGTGTTTGCAGAATGCCTCAGCAAGTAATGTGCACCACGAGTCTTCATCTCCTTTGTCGACGCTGACGGTTATGGCTAGAGGAGTAGTGCATATCATGCTGCTGATAGCTGTGCTCCTTCGAGTTATAGAATTAGCTAGCATTAGAGTGTGAACCCAAGTTGCAGAAGCAGTAGGATGCTGCGACTGATAACTCCAAAGAGTGTCCATATGGCAGGATAGCTGTACTTATAAATATTTCAAATGTCAATTCACAAGGCTACAATCATCCCAAGATGTTTGTGCTATTCTGAATAATTGCTAGCAAACTATAACAAAATATTTGTCATACTAAAATAACACATATAAATTTAACTGCTATATACACCAAACTTTTCTGCAGATAATATAATTTATTAGGTTAATGAAAACAACAGAGGCAGCATGGTTACTTAGAATTTGTAAATAATTACCTATGAAAACCCCTTCATGCATACCTTTCCTGCTGAAGAGATTGTAGAACTTCATGTCTTTTCCCCAATGAGGACAGGCTAGTGTAACAGCAAGCCAAGATCAAGGTAATCAGGGCCTGCTACAGCATTATTTAGTTTTATTTTCCTCCATTAGCATTTGAACATGTGCTTATTTGATTTTATGGGCTGTCATCAGTAATTCCTAAAGCACAGCCATGCAGATGCAGTGACAGAATGCAGGGAATATGGTGCTTTCCACATTGATGTCTTTGAAGCATGTTGGATATTTTGTGCAGCAGTAAGCCCTGAGATGAGATGAACTGACTGAGAGGAACAGTTCACAAGCAGCAATTTCCACGGCGGCACAGGAGGGGGTAAGCAGAATCAACTGGAGCTCCCCAAAAGGGTTTTCTGCTCCGTTGCTGATAATGCGCTTATTTTGTGCTCTGCAGTTATGGTGCACTCATGGAAAGATTAAGCAACTCGTGGTTGATTTACATAATTTAATCCTCCCTCACCTCAGATTGGAAATGAAAATAAAAGAGGATTTTTGGAGTTATAGGCATCCATGGCATTTTGAAACAGACTTTAATGAATTCTTAGCTTTCAGTTGCTTATTATGACCTCTAAACTGCTGACACGTCTATAAAAATTTCAGTACTATTCCAGCGAGATAAGTGACAGAATTGCTCATACAGCAAGAAAAATTAAGACTCATTCATGTGATAATACCCATTGCATGACCCTGTATATAATCCTAGCAGTTTTGGACAAAGAGGAAGATATTAATATCTTGTCAAACTTCCAAGGCTATTTTCCTGTCTTCTGACAACTAGAAAGTCAAACAGTCATTGCTTTACAAATGTGGACAATGTCTTATGGCAAGAAGAACTGATGTTTTTCATGGTTCTGAGGATAAGAAGGCCAGCTAAAGGTTAAACTGTCCACAACTCTGAATACGGTTTTGCATTTGTACATGGCTTGCAAAGTTTTACATACTGAACATAAGACCTGCTCTTATCATCCCGTACTCTCATTTCCCTCCAGTTCCTTCACTTTCCCAGCATGGCTTAGCCCCAGATTTGCGAGTGACCATGAACCCCCGAGCTCAAAGAACAAGTAGAGTCATCATGCAGCTCTACAGACAATAGCCTTTCTACATAGAAAACCTTAAAACACAGTCAGCAGACTACTGTCATGTAGACCAGTGCCTGACATGCGAGAACTGCAGGATCATGTGAGGTCAAAGATATACTCTTGGCAGGAAAGGTTTGTGCAGAGCAAGCAAAGCTGCCACCCTAAGAAAAAAGAATCTGTTGCCAGACATAGGAGGGAGCAGAAGAACCTGGAGTGGCATGCTTAGCAAAGGGTAGTGTGGAAGTAAACCCAGCCTGCTAGTTTTTTAGTCATTTAAGGCTCCTTTGTGCATTATTTGGAAGGCACCAGAGGCTCTTCTAACAATGTGCTGTTACTCCTCCCGCTATGTATGTGAGAGTTCACAGAATGAACAACATATGCTCAGCTTCACCAAGGTACATCAGAACAGCATTCAAAGCACTCAGAATATCTGAGAATTGATGTTTTGAGTTGAACTTCTTAACCCTGGCTAACATCCTAAATGAAAGATAAAGACTGGAATTAACTGTCTCCTGTAAAATGCCTGGTAGATACTATCATGCTTTCAATGGCAAGAACAGCAAAGCACACAACAGATTGTCTGGCAAGACTGTGTAGTCTCCAACACTGAATGTCTTTAAGGACAGATGAGACAAACACCTATTAGGAATGACTGAGGTGCAATTCTCCCTACCTTGAGGCAGAGTGATGCACTGAATGAGTTTTCCAGCTCTATTATTCTTTGCATCTATGATAAGAATTTGCAGAACTGGGGGCCAAGCCCAGAGCTGTTATTTCCAGAGCAGCTAATGGGTGCATCAGCAAGGATTTCAATGTCATACAACATGCTGCCAGACTGTTCTCATGACTCCAATACCATGGCTAGTTTGCGACTGCTCTTCTCATCACCACCCTCCCACACCCTGGTGTGACAATGGGTCAACAGGACAGAATGTTAAAGAGAAAATGTATATGGAGTGTAGCCACTATGAAAATGTCACAAATACAATGAAGGGGACAATAGCATGAAAATATTACACTAATGTAGCATCCTACAGAAGATGCCTTCACAAAACCTCATCTGCTCTAGCAATGAAAGGTGAATGGTTGTCCACACAAGCACTATTAAAAGCCATGAATGTTCTCACCCTACTTCCTTTCCTTGTTACTGGGATTAGGTTTTGTATCTCTTAGATTGTTAAAATTTCACATATCCATTCGGGATGACATACCATTTAATTACTTAAAATTGTGATGGTGAACCTTTTATTTCTGAGTGTGAGAAGACCTTTCAGGCATATTGAGCAAATTGAGCCATAGCACTTATTCTTTTCCTGTCCAGAGGCAGTGCAGAAAAAGAATCAGTGTTGAGTAGATCACTTCAAAGCAAGCATCACTTCTTCCTTAAGGAACTTTTCTAATCAAAAGTCTTTGAAAACATTCCCAGGTGTGAGACAAATTTATTTACCAGTCTACCAGCCACTATAGATGTCTATACTCCATGGCTGAGACTAAGAAACGAGGCAAGACTCAGGCAGATTTGGAAGCAGAAGGGCCAGGGAAATTCAGAGATCCCAGAAAAGCCATGGTGGGAGGGTATAATAGGAGTGCATATGTCCTTCTTATGAGACCTGGAAATGCCTCTGTACTCTAGGAGATACCACTTGTCCACAGGGACACGAGCTCTGCTGCTTGTGTTTGGAGTCCCATGTTTGCTGAAGAAAGCTGAACTTGTATTACTCAGACAGATGTAGGGGAGAGCAAGGACTGCCCCACTATCTGCTTCTTGAGGACACACCACAGCATCTGTTGCCATACTTGGAGGACTGACGTTACCACCCCACAAGGAAGTCTGTCCCTCACATGAAGGTCTGTTAATGAAGGCCATCTAAGTCACTTTTTCATTGACTTTACTGGGATCTCTGACTCGGTCACAATTTAAAATTCTGATGTGGAAACTATTATTTCTGAAGGGGTATTTACATGAATCTGAGATTGTAGGGACTGTACAACGTCTTGACTATATTAGAGGGGAAAAAATGGCTATACTAAAGCACTTCCAGGGTAGGAACAAGGTTTTCTTACTGGTGGACCATTCGATTGACGCTGTGTGTACAGATGCCAGGTAATAGTAAGTCAGACATAAATTTCTCTTTAAAAAGGTCAAGCAATTCAAAGCAGCTCCTCTAACATATAATTTAAGGGATTAAAAGGTTCTTCCCAATAGCAACAAACAGTGGTATGCTTTACTGTAATAAGCCATACGTTGTTTCAACCGGGAATCAATCATTCCTATTCAAATTGAGAAACATAAAATCTGCAGCCGCTTATCTACTGAAGTGCAATAAATGTTCATTCTCAGAGGCTAATATATTATTAATACCATGGGAAAGACATCTTAATGTATTTATAGAGATATTCTGTACATTTTTGCCAGAACATATGGGAAAGAATATAAATACTGACCAGATCTTTAATCAATACCGATGATTGCTACAGTCCTATACAACAGACCAGCCATTACTGCCAATGAACTCCAGCTTTTAATCTGTACTGCTGAAGTATTCATGAATCTGTTTCACCTCCTAAATGCAGTGAAAAACTGAAGTCACAACCTGCAAGACATCTACGATTTATTCTTTTGGTCTTCCAACAATGAGATCAGAGTCATTACAATCTAAGGCAAGGTGAGTGACTAATAAATCTGTTACTGATTTACACATGGATCGTGGTGCCGCATTGCTAATTTGCAAAGAAAACAACTTGTAATTGTGTGCAAATGGCATGCTGTGGTTGTAGATGGAATATGATCCTTCATACGATTAAATTCTTGGAATATGTATACTGTTAATGCTAAAAGCCTGTACCACACTGCCAGAAGCCAGCTAAAAACAGAAGAGCCAGGTAGGATGTTCAGACCACTTGTAGGAAAGAAATATGTGGGAAGCAGCAAACAAAGGAGAGACTTGTCTATAGGGCTGTAGGCCCCAGCTCATCTGGGAAAACAAAGTATACCAGAAGAAATAAGTGGGTCATTTGTGAGAAAGACAGACAGGCATCTCCTCATTCAGAGAGAAGAAGGTGAAGAGGAAAAGAGACCCTATACTAGATAAAGAAGGAATGTGGCAGGTAACCTCATGAGGTAATAGTTATTTTAAGGAACTAAACAAAAAGGGATGTTAAGTTTTCAGAAGTTACAGACATCATTGAACCCCTGAGGAAATAACAGGATAAGTAAAGTGCTTTCCTGTCTTTATCAGCCTCTATTTTGAGTTAACCAAAATGTCATCTTAAACCTCCTTAGGGCTGGACAAGTTGTAGATTGATGTTCTGTGCTTGTAGTTATAAAGCTATGCATATATCTAGCTTGCACAGGAAGGCTTACCACTGAGAGCTGGTTTATGGAATGCTCCTGAAATGACTGTGCTTTCCTTTACAGCCATCAGGCAACCTCACTCCGCTTGTACCACAGCAGTTTGAATCCAGGCTGAAAGAAGACCTGGCACCAATGTCTTTCAGTTGGTACTTCTTGGAAAAGGAGCACTTATGACAGCAATAATGTAATGAAGGCAGATTTCCAAGAGCTGAAAAGGCCTGAAACACGGAACTCCCCAAAGACCTCTCAGGCCCCTCAGACTGCGATCTTCAGACAGGCACAGGCAATTGAAAAAAAAATAAATGTTTACTGGCATATGTCCTGGCAAATTAATGCAAAATTATGTGGGCTCCAGACTGTCAAATTTGTCAGCAACACTGTCGTTCATGTCTGCTTGCAATGCGTTGCTTCATTCACACCAGATGTGTGCCAGCAGCCTGTGTAGTAGAGAAAAGGCTGCCTGCCTGTGCCAGTGTAAAGGAATATATGCGGTGTGGCATCTAGAGTCACTGGTGACCATCTTTGTGCTGTACCAGTACTTTTATTCCAAGCTGATTATGAAATAGCCTTTTAAAAGATACATAGACACAAGGGAGCCACATGTGTCAAAGACGTATTTCCCCAGCTGTATGCTTTTGTGCCAGATGTTTAATCAGCTTTTAAACCAAATCCTCACCCCAGAATCCTTGAAACCGCAGCTGCAGCAGTTTTAGCTGTGCAGTCAATAGGATTGCTGGTGTAAGAAGAGACACTTATTTTCCAATAGCATAGGCTTTATTGGCGTTCAGTATGCTTAACAAGAATTCTCAGGCTGACCGGTTTCTGGAGGGGTCTGCAGAATGAGGAGGGTCTCAGTGCCTTCTTTAGGGGCTCTGCCACAGCCTCATGTAATGTAGTATTTTTGTTCTACTTGCCTTGAGTCACAGTAAGCACAGCACTAAAGCATCACTTTCGGAAGAGGTCAAAAGGTTATGGTTAAAATAAGAATAGTTGAACACAAACCTGAATCAAAACTCTCTATAAGACTGTTCAACTCAAAATTAAATCAGGGCATTCAGACCTGTTCGCAACTGGACAATCATCTGTACCACTAACTCCATAGCTATGGCTGGCACTGTTTGGTAATGTCTCCTCAGGAGAGCTTCAAGACTGAAATTCAGTCGGGGTTGGAATGTGTAACATTCATAGTCTTCACAGGCACAAGCATCACAAAGGCACAAACTCTCGACCCACAATGTGCAAGTATGTTCAGCAGAAAGGTCATCTGCTAGCGGAGGTCTCATAGGTACAGTTTCGTGCCAATGTGCATGGAGCTGCTCAGGGAGGACAGGATCTTCCTGAGGCAACTGTACTCCATACTTATTGCACTGTGGAGTACCCTCTTCTCTTCAGGCAAGGTCAGGCAATCTGTAGAGCGCCTGCATGCTCAGAGCTTCTGCATGCTCAGAGCTCATGTGGCTTGCAACCTGGACATACCACTGTGGAAAATCAATGGAAGGAGGGTGTCCTTGGAATTATTTTTTAAAGCAAAAAATAAAAAAAAGGAAGAAAAAGGCTGTGTTACCAGCCTCAAGCTTTTACTTGCCATTACTCATGTTCCTGCTTCCTTCAAGCTATGAAATCACCTTAAAGATGACATTGAAATACACAGGCTGCTGTATTTTGTTTTATTTGATCATTTCTACTTTTTATTTGGTGGTTACTGAGCTTTTACGTTTTGTGCACTGAAGCCTTGCCTTGTCCAAATCTCTCCTACTGGCCACACACAGATGAAACCACAGCGGCTTTGGGCTGCAACTTAAAAGGAGGGAGAATTTCTAGTACTGCTTAAGAAGCAAGGATGTGGTTTGTCACTGAACTTCACCAGGTCATGTTTCCCCTCTTTCACATTACTGCCAAACTCTCCAGCTCCTACCACTTTGCCCTGAAATGTCCTTCCTTCAACCTTCCTCTTTGCAAGAAAAGGCACTTGCATTGCAGAAACTCCTAGATATCCCTTATTAGAAACTGTAGAAATCTGAAGGAGAGTCCGTGCTTTATTGCCATGCTCATCCTAGAGGTGTCAATTTTCAACAATTACAGAAGATTTCTCAAAGACATCGAAGAAATCCATGGCAGAACTGAAAAGGAAGCGTGATGGCTCTCAGACCTGTTTCCTACCTACCCATTCACACTGCCAAAACCTTGCAGGACCTGCAAATGCCCAGTTGCTGTAAGCAACTAAACATGAAGACTCATTTTGACTTCAGAACAGTCTGAGTAGATCTCAGTGATATGAGACTTCCCACACTGTGCTTATCGCACTTGAGTGAATCCAGCAGACATGACATCATATTTTCCCCAGTATTTAAAGTTCATGAGGCAATTTTCTTGAACTACTCCCTGTATTACATAGTGAAGAGAAAGCTGATCATCTAAACATTCAACCAACAAGCAGTTTCTAATAATCTCTTCTGGAAGATAAAACAAATGCAGGCAAATAGACAAACCCTATCTCCAGCAAACAGCCAGAATAGCTGATTTATATACAATGACATTTCTTAGGAGCATGCATATACTAAGAGATAGTCTATTTTCTTTAAGGAGCACTAAAAAACGTACAGATATAGAAAAGGCAAAAACATCTGAAATGTCTTTCACTGGAAAAAGGGAAATATAACCCCCATTTTCAAGAAGGGTGTCATGGTTTAAGCCTCTCAGGCAGTTCACTCAGTCACTCCCCCCTCTTTCTTCCCCCTAGCTCCCGGGGGGATGGGGAGGAGAATCGAAAGAATGTAACTCCCACGGGTTGAGATAAGAACAGTCCAGTAACTAAGGTATAACCCAAACCACTACTGCTACCACCAATAATAATAATAAGGGAAATACAAGGGAAGAGAATACAACTGCTCACCACCTGATACCAAGCCCGACCCAGCAGTGAACCCCCCTCTTCTGGGTCTCTGCCCTCTGTTCATACATCCTGGGCATGACATGCTGTGGTATGGAATACCTCTTTGGCTAGTTTGGGTCAGGTGTCCTGTCTCTGTTTCCTCCCTGGCTTCGCCTCCTCCCTGGCAGAGCATGAGACTCAAAAAGTCCTTGGTCAAACCAAAACATTCTAAGCAGTAACTGAAAACACTGGTGTTATCAGCGCTGCTCCCAGGCCGAAAGTCAAAAACACAGCGCTGCACCAGCTACTAAGAAGGAGAAAAATGGCTGTTGCTGCTGAATCCAGGACAAAGGGGAAAATGGATGAGCCGGAGAACTACAGACCAGTCAGTCGCACCTCTGTGCCTGCAAAAATCTTGGAGCAGATTCTCCTGGAAGGCATGCTAAGGCACATGAAAAACAACAAGGTGGTTGGTGACAGCCAGCATGGCTTCACTAAGGGGAAATCCTGCCAGACCAATCTGGTGGCCTTCTATGATGGGGCTACGGAACTGAAGGACAGGGGTAGAGCTGCTGATGTCATCTACCTGGACTTGTGCAAAGCGTTTGACTCTGTCCCACACAGCATCCTTGCCTCTAAGTTGGAGAGACATCAATTTGATAGGTGGACCACTCTGTGAATAAAGAAGTGGCTGGATGGCAGCACACAAAGAGTTGTGGTCAATGGCTTAATGTCCAGCTGGAGACCAGTAACGAGTGGTATCCCTCAGGGATCAGTGTTGGGACCGGTCTTGTTCAACATCTTTGTCGGTGACATGGACAGTGGGATTGAGTGCACCCTCAGCAAGTTTGCTGATGACACTAACCTGTGGGGTTCGGTTGATACGCTGGAGGGAAGGAATGCCATCCAGATGGACCTTGACACACTTGTGAGGTGGGCTGATGCCAACCTGATGAAGTTTAACCATGCCAAGTGCAAGATCCTACAGCTGGGTGGGAGCAATCCCAGGCACAGCTACAGGCTGGGCAGAGAAGAGAGTCAGAGCAGCCCTGCAGAGAAGGACTTGGGGGTGTTGGTTGATGAGAAAATGAACATGAGCCGGCAGTGTGCACTTGCAGCCCAGAAAGCCAACCATATCCTGGGCTGCATCAAAAGGAGCGTGACCAGCAGGTTAAGGGAGGTGATCCTACCCCTCTACTCTGCTCTCCTGAGACCTCACTTGGAGTATTGTGTGCAGTTCTGGTGTCCTCAACATAAAAAGGACATGGAACTGTTGGAACAAGTCCAGAGGAGGGCCACGAGGATGATCAGGGGACTGGAGCACCTCCTGTATGAAGATAGGATGAGAAAGTTGGGGCTGTTTAGCCTGGAGAAGAGAAGGCTGCATGGAGACCTCAGAGCAGCCTTCTAGTATCTGAAGGGGGCCTATAGGGGTGCTGGGGAGGGACTCTTCATGAGGGACTGTAGTGATAGGACAAGGGGTAACGGGTTCAAACTTAAACAGGGGAAGTTTAGATTGGATATGAGGAAGAAATTCTTTACTGTAAGGCTGGTGAGGCACTGGAATGGGCTGCCCAGGGAAGTTGTGAATGTTCCATCGCTGGTGGTGTTCAAGGCCGGGTTGGACATAGCCTTGGGTGGCATGGTTTAGTGGTAGGTGTCCCTTCCCATGGCAGGGGGGTTGGAACTAGATGATCTTAAGGTTCTTTCCAACCCTAACTATTCTACGATTCTATGATTCTAACCTCTCCTCAGCCCCACACTCTGTCCTATAATTTTTGAGACCAGGGTACACCATGCCAGGCTGTGCTGCATTTTGCAATATTCACTCCAGACCATGAGTTTAATAAGAGTTATTTGACTCTCCTGAAATTCAGTTGCTTAGACATTGAAACCCACAGAATCACAGAATCACTGAAGTTGTAAAAGACCTTTAAGCTCATTAAGTCCAACCATTAACCCAGCACTGTCAGGTCCAACACTGAATCATGTCCATAAGCACCACATCTACACATCTTTTAAATACCTCCAGGGATGGTGACTTCACCACTTCCATTGACAGCATCTTCCAATGCTTGACAACAGCTCTTGAGAAGTGCTAATGCTGTGCATTAGCTTTCTTCTCTCAAAATCAGATTAATGCGTTGCACTGAGGGTGTCTGCCCATGGTGTAAAACCCAGCCAAAATATCAGGAGCATTTCAAGAGCATTCAAAAAATTTGAATCTTAAAAGCAAATGAAGAGCAAGGTTATATCCTGGCAGTGTCTTTACTGTTGATTTAAAAACAAAACAAAACAACAAAACCCCAAAACCAAACAAAAGAAAACAAAACAAATGAAACAAAACAAAACAAAAAAAAAAAAACAGAAAAGAAAAAAAAACCCCACAAAAACAAAAAACTCAGAAATCACAGCCAAAAGCACTTATGCAAATACCTTTAAAGATTAAGGGCAGCCCTTGGGCTATAGGCAAATTGCCAAAGCAGCCCTCTGCCGCCTGAAGGTTGGGTCTGCCAGTTCAAAAGCGATGCAAAACGCTGGTTCCCCCCCTCAGGAAGCCCTTCCAGGAACAGAGGCTTTCCCCTAGCCTTGTCTTTCATCCCAGCGTGGCAGTTCAGAGTCTCCTGCTTATTCTCTGTGCCAAGCCCAGCTGGAGCCACAGTCCCCTAACCAATAAATGAATACCCAAGCTTTTTACAATACTTCTGTTTTTTTCACCAGCAGCTTTTTCATTTGAGACATTTATCTCCCTGTGCTTTGAGCTGCAAGGGCTGACAGTGGTGGAAAGGGCAACCTTGTGAAGAAGGGTCTGGATTGAGAGGCAGCCCTGGACCCAGTTCCTAGCTGCACTGATGGTTTTTAGTCTTCTCCTACCTTGCATCAGGTCCTTTCTAATGATCCTCGGCTCCAAGTCAGCAAAGCACCTAAAGATAGGCTTAGCACATACTATCATCTGCCTGAAGTGCCACTCAGTTGGGCTGATGTCTGTCTTATATTGTTTGCCTAGGTTTCACCCTCTGTAGCACCTACATACCCATCTGTCTGTCCACGACATAGCAGAGAGCCTTCTGAAGCAGAAAACATTAGATTTATAGGAAGTACATACTTTGATCTTGCCTGTAGGATTGATATAAAAAAGTGCACATAATTAGAGCTTGATCATATGTCATATAACAGCTGCATGTTGTTACTCTCATTTTGTCAGCAGCCTGCATTGCTCTAAAAATAGAGGGGTTTTCTATCACTTCCTTTTATTTTTTCTCTGCAGTAAATGCAACTAGAAACAATTAATAATTCCAATTAGGTTTTGGGGGTTTTTTTGGTAACTCCAGCAGCTGTCTTGTCACAGGGTTTCCTTGGCTGCTGCAGGGGCCAATCAGATAATATAAATGTGCATATTAACAAAGGTTCATTAAGCGACTCTGTTTCTAAGCCTCTGGAAAACAAACAAAACAGAGACAAGCCTTAGAAGTGTTCTGTGTTCTTTGCTAAATTTCCCAACATACTGAAATCAGCAGCTTTTTAATAATCTACATTTAACATGCACATGTATCTATTTGATAAGAAAGTCTAATGTATGAATAAAGATTCCAAATTGGTTTATTACTTCTTGATCGCTGCTGGCAAGGGGGGAATTACCATGCTAACAGCCTCGTTGAGGAAAAGCCATACGCCTGAAATGGAGACAATGATGAAGTTGCAAAGTTTAGTGAGATTAAGTTACATAGAGAAAGCTTCATTTAAAGTAGCAACTATTTAATGACTTCAGAGGGAACCCTACCAGCAACTATACTGGTTAGAGAGGTGAAGCCTAGTAACAACCTCCTAAATGCAGTTTCCAATTACTAATCTTTTCAGCAGCTTTACAGTGTAAGAGAAGTTACTTCAGGCCTGTGTCATCTAGTTTCAGTTTCAGTCTGTGCTAAAAATGATAGTCCTATGGACCGCATCTGACAGCCAAGAGGCTGTTTTATTACTGCCAGAGCTCAACAAGACAATTACATTTGAAATGCAACAAATATACTGTGGCAGTTCAGCTCTCTTGCTCCTGCCACAGTGGTTGCTAAACTAGTAGAATAATTGCTCTTACCCCATGTATTTAGCAGGGACTAAATGGCCTCAGACTGTCCTGGCTCTGATGTAAAGGAGGAAAGGTTGTGGGAAGAGACCATTTTTTTTACTAAAGTAACAGACATAGCTGGGAGAAGAGACAATGTGGCATGCAAGCCTTTGGGAAAGATTAAAGGACCTGCAAGTTTGCTCAGTTTTTCCAGCTATATGAAAACATAGTAAGATAGTACTTCTCTCTACAAAATTTGCCTCTTCAGACCACCATGGCTGCTGTTGCACTATTAGGTGGATCTGCTGCAACAGAGTAAAGCTGCAAGAGGGCAGATAGGCATAGAGAAATGGTCTATGGCCATGTGGCCACTTGGTTGCTTAGTAATCTGAGACTGTGCCTTGTCTCACTAATTAATGCGTAATAGCTGTGTATGCTGGCTCACTTTGGGATGCCTTATCAAAGGGGGAGAAAGAACTGGGTTTAATTTAGCTATACAGAGGGACTGCATCTGTTTTCTCAGCCACTGAAGGATTATAATTGTTTCTAGATGACAGCAGGTCACATGCATGGAGGTTTTTTAATTATAACTGAAATTTCTTTTCAATCTAGGGAAATAATTTAATTTCAACATTGCTATTATTAATTTTTGGCTTCTATCTCCCACAACTCTTTTTGCTTTCTTACTCGCAACATAATTCTTTCCACTTTCCACATAACTGACAGATTTTCTTTGTTCATACCTGTCACTGTTTTTTCTTTTGATTCATGTTACAACTACACAGTTCAGGCTTAAAGGTTATGAAAACTGTGCTTTGGCATTCAACCACTCGTCTCTGGAAACATTAGCCCAATACTCTTGTTTAAAATTCTCTCTATGGAAGGAAACTTTGCCACTTAGGTATGTGCCCATATTTCCTTCTTTCTGTCTCAGTGCCTATCTGACCAGGTCATTCTTTGTGCAGTTCAAAATGCTCAAATTTCATGGTATAGTGTGGCTTACAGGTTATTCCATGACTTAAGATGTTCTGATGTCTTCTGGATGTCATTCATAACTCATCTGCTCAGTACAAAATTGTTTGCATGTATTTGCACTGTAAAAGATGACAAAATAAAAGTGGTGCATTAGGAAGAAGGTGACATTAAGGACTACGAGATAGAGAGCCAGGAGAATCCAAGGGAGAAGAATCAAGAATATCAATGTTCTCTATGCATAGGCACCACGATAACCAGGCATAAGGCTGGTGGTTCCCTGAACCACTTTTGACATCTTCTCAAGCATCCTATGGAAAGCCTTCATTACAACAAGAATAGGGAGTGGGCCAGATAGCCCTAAGTGAAATCTGAACTGTCCAGTGTGAAGAAATGGGCAGTGAGGAAACTATTCCTATGAATCCAAACACATTTTGAAACAAACAGATGAAAGCCAATAATCCTGGAAAACACAGAAGAGATGTATATATATGCCAAATCCCACATGCCATAAAGGTCTGCAAAACCTAAAAAAGCAGTTTTTATACTTTTTCTGCCCAAATTAGGCTTAAAAGAAAGGCTAGTGGAGACAACTGATTTAAGACTCTAGTGTTGTCCAAGAAGGTTATCGAGGATGTGCAAGAGATGAAAAGGAAGGTGTCCCGGTACCTTCTTAATTGATCCCCAGTGGTGATCAAGGGTGATTATCAAAAAAACTGGTCAAAACAAGGATTCCAGAAAACACTGAGGAAAACAGTCCTGCCCTGATTCCCAGCTCACAGACCCTGTACAAGTGAGAGACAGTGTCACAGAGTCTTGTGACTGTCTGTCCTGGGTTCAGTTGTAGCAGTCATTTTTCCCCTTCTTAGTAGCTGGTGCAGTGCTGTGTTTTTGACTTTAGCCTGAGAATACCAATATTTTTAGTTGCTGCTAACTAATGCTAACTCCTATCAGGTACTTTTTCAGTCTCATGCTCAGCCAGTGAGGAGGGGCACAGGAAGCCAGGAGGAAGCAGAGACAGGACACCTGACCCAAACTAGCTAAAGAGGTATTCCATACCACAGCAAGTCATGCCCAGTATATAAACTGGCAGGAGCTACCTGGAAGGCCCAAATCGCTGCTCAGGTAGGGCTAGGTATCAGTCTGTGGGGGGTGAGCAATTGTATTTTGCATCACTTGTGTTTATTGTTTTCTTTTCCTTTTCCCCTTTTAGTTTTATATTCTCTCCCCTTGTAATTTCCCTTATCATTATTATTTAGTGTAAGATGTCCCTGCCCATGGCAGTGGGGTTGGAACTAGATGATCTTAAGGTCCTTTCCAACCCTAACTATTCTATGATTCTATGACTATTGGTGATAGAGGAAGTGGTTTGTGTTATGCTTTAGTTACTGAACTGTTCTTATCTCAACCCATGGGAGTTACATTCTTTTGATTCTCCTCCCCATCCCTCCAGAAGCAGGGCAGGGGGAGGGAGGGGGGTGTGGAATAAGAAGGGAAGTGAGCGAGCAGCTGCGTGATTCTGTTACCGACTGGGCTTACACTACAGCAGTTCTTTTTGGCACCCAGTGTGGGGCTCTAAGGGTTGAGATAATGACAGAACTGAACAGAGTGTGTCTAAACCATGGCAATGTCTTTACGGTAAATCACTGTCACAGGGGCTAACACTTGCTCAACATAACAGGGTAAAACTGTTGGCCAAGTGTCTTCCACTTTTACTCAGTTGGGCAGTCAATCTGCAAGCTGGGGCCTGAATGTGATAGTTCATATTGCAGAAACAAAATCACATCACTGGCATTTGAAGACTTGCTCTAATTCTGCAAAGTAACTTCTGAGTTGCAATGAGCAGCAACCTTTGTACAGCAGGGTCTGCTGGCAGACTGTGATCTGGAAATGCAAGCCAAGAAGTGATGTGGATTTCACATCAAGAACTTTTTAACACATTGAACAACTGTGAAAGCTGAAAACTATGCACAAAAGGCTAAACGTGCCTCAGATGAGCAAGAAAATTAGTTAGGCATGTGGAGGAATCAGTAGATAGGACTTTGAAACCAGACCTTACTTCTGAGCTAAGCTCTTGGTTGGATGGGGTTGGGTGAGAACTAAAACCTGCAAATACAGAATGTGTTCCCTGTGCCAGAGGTCATATATGTACTAGACCACCCTCATCTCTTTGGATGACAGCAACTGAAAGGCAGCCAAGAAATAGATCTATTGTCCAGTGCATGCAACAGCCTTTCGTACTCAAGAAGAAAGATCACAGGCCTGGGATTGATAGCATTTGGCAACTTTTTTCCCTCTCTGTAGGTGCTGCATCACAGAGACTTTCTTACCTCAGGGACAGGATGGTCCATCAGGTTCATGGTTCTGCTTTCTAGAGCAAAACATGGGAAACTGTAACTGGAACCAGATGTAAGGAAGGGAGAGGTGCTGCCATTACTGCCAGCCCGTCTTAGCTCCCACAGTGCTCCAACCACATGGGGATGTCAAAGATACTTTCAAAAAGCAGAAATTTGTTGTCCTCAAAAGTGGATAATCTGAACAACTGGACAAAAATCAAGTTTCACCAGTGGGCAAAATCTACAGAATCAGGGATGCCAAGGAGAGAACTTCACAGACTGCTCAATCAGCAGTGACAAGATCAAGGACCACGAACAAATACTTGAGGTACAACTTTCCATGATACTGAAAATATAATTAACTACATATATCCTTTCTAGTGTGTTGCTGGGTTGAAGCCAAGAGAATAAAAAGAAGAACTACAAGCATTAAACACCCAAAACTGGCTACCACAGCACTGGGTTCCTCCCCGAAGTAGTGTACATCATGAGGGAAGACAGAGGAGGTAGCAGTGGATGATGCATCATGAAATCCACATCAGAAATGAGAGCAAGATGTTTTCTTAAAGATGGTTGATGTGACATTCTGTTGCAAGTGAAAATTATCTGCACTTCTTGTAGTAACCTTAGGGAATGATAAAACCAAGACCAAACAGCACAAATCGAAGACCTAACATCTGTTTAGCCATCATATATTTTTCTTTTTCTGTTAAGGGAAGAGGAGAGTGTTATATGACACACAGTTCTGCTGACAGTTGGTAGTCAGAGAATAACAGTGAGTGAACTGTCTCCAGTGCCCACTCCGAACAGGCTAAGGTGGAAAGGTGACCATCAGGACCCTGGTCTAGCTTTACAGGGGAGAGAAATTACTGAGTGAAGGGACTGATCCTTTGTTGTGTCTGCTCATCATCATCAGTGTTTTCTGACCTTCATGTTGCATAGGAATAGGAAAAAGCATGAGAGATGGTGATACGCTCAAACTATTTTTTCTTGAAGTTGTGGTGCATGAGTATAGTGTTGTCTGGAAGTAGGAAAAAGAAACAAGGAAACTGAGGTACACATTTACAGTGAATAGCAAGGGATGGCATTTTTAACTGGTTGGCTACGTAAGGCAAGCTAAGGGAAAGCTATATGAGGCCTTTGAAATTTAAAGCAATGCCCCTGGGATGTACATCTAGCCTGGAGCAGCTGGCCAAAACACACCCATGTAATCTGGGAAACTGTCTAGTTGGAGTTTGCCACACAATTTAGTGGAGATTTCAGACAGTTGTGTATATGTCTCAGTGAATGGTTAAAATGGGTGCTTAGAAGTATAGACAAGAATATTAAAACACTGGTAAAAGCAAAAAAATTAAAAAAAGAAATCTTGTTATTCCACTAGATGTTGTGCTCTATGGAAAGTGCTCATGAAGCTTTTGGATATGAGGGTGGAGCAAACTGGAATATGCCCTCCTAGTCTATATTCCCTCTTAGTCTCACCACTGATGATACACAGCATAAGCTGCTGTTTTAAACACATAGAAAATAACAAGAAGCAACTGAAACCTAGTTCATAAAATGCTTCCTCTTGGGTCATCCACATTATTGTCGTCAGTAAAGGAAAAAAATAAGTTTTGGAAACCTAGACAGGTAGCATAGATCATGTAAAGTAAACAGCGTGTGGGAGTACACATTTCTCTGGCTAACATTCTCATGTCATGTGGAGAAGTGTGTGCCCGAAATAACAAAAATCTGCTAACTATTTAATCTTAGCAATCTGTGTGGGAGGGCCTATTAATCAGATGGCAATTAGTGTGCATTGGCTCCCATATCATATTATCTCAAAACAATATACTTGCACTTTTCCACCATCAGCCTGCTTTACTCTCTAACATGAATGAGCTGCATCTGATCATGTAAAATCACCATGTAAGAAGTATTCTGTACTGATTTTGTAATGAAATGTTTATTTGTGAATATGGAACTGGAAGGCAAAATGTCAGCATTCATAATGTATTTTGCTACACCATCTGCAGAACCGGTCAAAAAATAGGGAAAAAAATTGTCATCCTTCTGCAAGACAAAACCTTGCGCTTTCACTGAGCATTATTTTCAAGGATGGATGGTATGGTGTCTTGAGCAGGAGAAAATGCAGTAGTACATTCTGTCCTTAGGAGACTGGCAGACTGAAAGTATTGTCTTGGATTTTAATCAAAAGTGAAAGGGACAGAAAATGGCCAGATTCTGGGGACATAAATATTCACTTGCACCTGTAACATCCCCATTGCATAATAAAAACACCTGCTGAAGAGATTCAGGCAGATCTGAATTTTGCTTTGTTGATTATCGATCTTCAATAAATCAGACTTTGCCTTTGTATCCCAATTCTTGAGGCCTTGAGATCCAGGTGATCCTACGTTACTGACACTGAGATTATAAAAATTATAGTAATTTAATTAAGGCATTAAATTAAATTAGCTGGTGACCACTGTGTAACTGATAACTTATTACAATGAAAATACTGAGCATCTCAGAATATCCATCCATTCAACTCATCCAGCAAGAACAATGTGTTTGCTAAAAGGAAAGTTAAATTACTGGATTTGAAATAACATCCCAGATATTTCTGGAATAGTTTCTCAGGAGCTGATATTTGTTTCTATTCAATACTCAAAAAATAAGTTTTTCTTTGACATTGGTAGTGTATAATTTTTTGTTTGAAGATATTTTAAAATTGATTTTTATGTTGAAGAAGGGTATTGTAGACGGAGACACAGATCAGCATTCCAAGCAACCAACTGAACAAGTGTCAACATTGCAATCAAGTATTTGGATGGAACATGCCTTTGGGATCCTACTCTGTCATGTGGTGCACAATACATGAACACATGAGGAAAAGCCTTATCAGCCTCACATAGGAGAGAAATCCCATCTTAATCACGTATCAGCTTTTCCTTTTTTTGGCTTGTATCCCTACCTCTTATTTCCTATTCAATGCCCTGCAAAATATCCCTGCTTCCCCAAGTTTTCCTTCTTTTTCTATACTGCATGGGCACCATCAGTAGTAAAGAGTATAGATCTCTTTTCTCTGACTTTCTAGATTTTCTCCCACAGTAGACTCCAGCTGTGAGCTGAAACAAATTGTAAAGAAATTCTGTTCATCCATTACAGCCATGATAACAATGCTTAGTTACTCTGTGGAGATGTCTGTGCATTTATCTAGCAGATAGATAAAGGGGATATACTCAGGGCAGATACTTTAACTTCCAAACTCTAACAAGTCTTTTATGAGCTCATGCAGACTGAATTAGAAAATCAATAATCACTAGGCAAGTAAGAGGTATGCTCTTGACACTGGAGGACCCAACCTACTTTTCAAGTCTCTCTTCCCATCTTTAGTCATATAGCAGTTTTCCAGTGAAACAGGCAGAACTTGCAGGCAAAATTAAAGAACATTTTTCTCTTTCTTTAAGTTCTCAGAGACGTAAGTACTATTTTTAGCTAAAGCTTTCTCAAAAAAAAAAAAAAAAACCCCAAACCAAAACACCAGCTTAAGGGCACTTCTAGCAAAAGAAATTGAAACCTGAACTCATTTGCTTTGAAAGCTAAAATAAAGATCTTTTGACAGAATTTGTCAGGCATCTTTAACTGTAAGCAGTGGCAACCCAAGCACACAGCAAGTACCTGAATAAATTTTCTTTAGTTATCATCTAATACACACTTAATATGCACTGTTTTGGTGTTCTGTGCCTCAGCAAAGTAGCTGCTTAACCATTCAAGCATAATTGATACAGGAAATAAACGTACAGTTAGATCTGAGTTCAATTTTACTTATAAAAGGAGCTTCCCACCCTGCCTTTATTCATTTGGTAAAGTCACTTAAAGCAAAAATTAGTGTTTCTTTAGGGATCTGTCCTTTCCTCGTTACCTGTTCAGTGTGTGAAGTCTCTGGGAAAAAAAAATCACCATATGCTGTTTCCTTATAACATATAGAATAGTGGATTCACCAGCTGTGGACGAAATGTAGATAAACAAAATCACTATAAATGGGTTCAAAAATCAAGAATTCACTAACTATATGACCAGGAACATTTATCCAGGTCAGCTCCTAATTTAGAATTTTAAATAGATTTTGACTGTTACCTTCAAAGATCATTACTGCCCTATAACGACAGGCAGAATATACGCACAAAACCAGAACTGTTCCAGGGGAATTGTGCAGTATATACAACTATGCAAGGTATTAATGAGCTGCCCTTGATTGCAATGCTGTTCTCTGTTACCAGGATGAGGTGGGCTGCAACAGAAAGCAATGGCAATATCTCCATCATAGTTGCCAAGTCATTCCAATGAAACAGCAGGGGCAGGAGAACCGCGGGCTTTCTCTTATCTGTTAACTATTTCCAAGGTACCTTTCAGGCCAGAGTCAACATGTAAAAAACAGATAATGGTTATAAGCTGATGATACCTATGAAGGTGGGTAGAAAAGAAAACCTGGTTGCTGTGTGATTAGAGTTCACACATCTAGAACTAATTCTAGAGAAGGGAGAAGGTTAAAGTTGCACTTTAAGAAAGGTGAAAACCTGAAACTGTCCCTGGGCAGAATTTTATTTAATATATAATCCTGACCTAGGTTTGTTTAAGTTAAATTAAAAATAACATCCCTAGAGGCAAACTTAAATGATTGAGGAATCATTGTAAAAGGATAAAACCCTTCTTTCTTATGATGGCTGTTGTAAAACAAGTTTCTGCTAGCCAGTGGGAAATGCTTTCATTCCAGTATTTGTTCATGCCTTGGTCAAAACAGACCCTAAACCAAAATACAAAATCTGCAAAGCTGAAATACAGGATTCCTGCATGCACTTTCTTCTATTTTATTATCTCCCTGTCTTCTCTTTGCATGATATCATCATCTATGCTACACAGCTCAATTTCAATTAAAACAAAGAAAAACTTTGTGCTGATAAATGGAATGTTTCAGTCAATCAAAATATCTTTACTCCTCTACAGAGAAATGTTCAATTCTTCCATAAGAAACAATATTTTCAAAACCCACACATATTCTGCTGCTGAAGTAGACCCTCAGGTAGGCTCTATTTCTGATCTAAAGATATATGGATAATTAATCTGAAGGAAAAAGTTAGACAAAAGTTAGTTGTCTGGACAATTGAAAAAAATCTTAGCAAAACAGAATGAAACTAGTAAGGTATCTCTTGTTAGAGGATTAAATGATGTTGATTATATCTGAATGGCTTTCGCACATGTTTTTCTATACTTCTTTCTTCTTTTTAGCTATTTTCTTCATGATCAAGTTTTAGCTAAAGAAGGTAGTCCTGTCTAAAAAAATCAGTGTTGATTTATTTGGAAGAGAAAGTGATATGTAACTGAATCCTGTAGGAGGAAATCTTTGTATATTAGAGGTTTGTTGTAGATGGCATGCCAAGCTGAAACTGAAAGCCGCAGGTATCATTGCCAGTTAGGGCTGAACTCCCCTCTGCCTCTAGACAGGAAGCATTGTTAAGTCCCCAGGAGAAGCCCACTCTGAGGGCTGAGGGTGTCAGGTCAGAGTTCACCTCAATCTGCCACAGTCTGCATGCATGAATCAGAAAAGATTCTGCAGAGGTTTTATTTTAATTCTAAATGAGCAAGAGATGCTTTGTGCTGTAAAAACCCAGCTTTCCTGTCTCACTTCTCCTATAAAATGGAGAAAGCACTTCCTCACCTACCAGTACCTGCTTATCTCCCAGGGACATTGTAAGGAGAACTACGCTACAGGTTACAAGGTACTGTATGAATAGAGCTATATTAGTACATTAAGAGATAGACAGAAGGATGAATATTATACCCAAGGAGAAAAAACACCTGCCATTTCTGTGACAGCTACAGAAACTACTAAAACGTATTTACTAGCTTACATAGTAGCAGAAGAAAGTTGTTAAAGTAGGGAAAGCTTGCCAACAGATAAGCCCAAAGAATCCCTGATCAAATGCTTTGGACTTGTTCCTAGTTTGACATATTCGCATTACTGCTTTTTTAACTTCATGAAACATGATCATTCTCTTTGTTGTATGAATTGTAGACTTTATGCTGTCTGGCTTTCTGTCATGGTTTAACCCCCAGCCGAAATCAGGACACTTTCAAATGTAACATCCATGAAGAGAAACAAGCCCTTAGACCAACATGTTGTGCAGCAGTAGCAGAAAGCCCAACTCAGAGTCATCAGTGGTATGTTGGTCTTATGGCCACCACTTTGGTTTATACCTGTCAGATGAACTAGGATTGGTGGTAAAGCTGGTGGGGAAGCAGGCAGGTCAGCTGCTGGGTAGCCAACAGCCTCTGATTAAGCTGAGACTGCCACAAAACTCATGTCAGCTACCAGGGACCTTCATAGCTAAAGCCAAGGTACTTCTATTCATTTGAAGGTAGAAAACTGATTCATGTGGATCAGATTTGCAGTGGATTCAATATTCCCCACGAATCACCTGGAAGTGTCCTGGAACACAATGTATGCACTGACCACTGGTGACATTTGCTGAGGGAAAGCTTTTGAAGAGTCCAAGGTACGCAAAGGCAGTATCTGACCCATGTGCTACACAAAGAAGCAGAAACAGCCAAACACGGCAAACTCCTAACTGAATGAGGATTATTCACGGACATTATTTTGTGTCTAGTGGAATGAAAATATTTAAGTCAATTGCAAACCGTAGGTGGTGAAGGTATTCATCTATTTCTAGAAAGGAAATCAGAGCCATTTTTTCCATGTCTCAGTAGTTCCTTAGTGATACCTGCAGTTTCTTGACATCTATCCTCACTATCTTGCTTCCCATCCCTGAGAAGAACAAAGCTGATGTGGGAGTTATTTACAAGTGTATAACAGGTGTATCTTAGCATCTAGGAGAGACTGGAAGTGCAGAGCTCAATGATTCACTGATCCTGTCTCTAGAGTCTGTCACATCTATTCTGAGCAGATATTCTATATAACATGTACAGTATCTGATCATAAAAAGTATGCACTTTATAGCACAGCTGTGATGCAAGTCTTTATATTTTTATTACAGTATTTCATGCAGAGGAATCTGGAGTGTTATTCAATGAATTCAAACAACAGGAGTATGATTCAAGATCTTAGCAATATTTAGAGATCATTTTAATTAGTAGGCAATTTAGACAAATGGCATCTTGTTCTTGCAAATATCACATTGTGAAGAGGAGTAATATTTATTATGTACTGTGCTATATCTATCAGGCCAATATACAGCTCCATGTATGAACATTAAAGAAATATAAGCAAAACATCCCAAGTCAGCACCATTTCTGTTTGCAATAACAAATATCCATCCAGCTATTGACCGCAATCACGAGTAAGATTGGTAAAGCACATTTAATACTTGATCCCAAAGGCTGAGATATTCGTATGATGCAAGGTATAGACTTGAACATCTTTTACATCTTCTTACTTCTTGCAGAACAGAGTTTAAACTACTACACTAAAAGCATTGTAGGAAAATATTTTGAGCCTCCAAACCACACTTCCTTTCTTTTCATGATGAAAATATAAACCATGATATCTGCTGTCAAATAACTATGTCCAGTCCTAACAAAATGGGAAGATCCATTTCCTCCTATTTCATGTCCTTGGACTGGACATGAAATAGAGATAGACTTTGGTGCTTCTACATTAGCACTTCAAACCAGGAGAGTGCTTTTGAAATGAATACTCCTATCTTCCCCACTTATGTGTACTCTAGTTTACACTACAGAGCAGCATTGGAGTATGCTAACTAAACTCTCTTCAGAGGAAACTAAAACAGAAGAACTCCTACAAGAGTCTACCTAATGTAGCCCCAATGCTAACAGGTGTTCTAGGCTTGCTATTGAGTCTTTCATTATTCAGTCACTTTATCTACCTGTTGAAGACTGGTCTTTTAATTTTCCTTGGGAATACCTATTCCCAAGGGGCGCTGTGGGCTGCTGAGGGCATGTTTGGAATATCTGTGCTATGGAGGGGAATGCTCATTGTGGTATTTCACTCTTCTGGAGGCTATCTCCCAGCTGAGTCCCAGGATCCTAGCACAGCTATGTTAATGTAAATGCATTTCACATGCTGCATTTTAAATGTGACTTTTGCATGAAGGTGACCTAAGCTTTAGCAGTCAACTCTGCTTGTGTCAGTCTGCGCTGATTATGGGTACAAGAAAAGCATTAGAATGTGTCAAACTGGCTGTATGTTTACAAAAACTAAAAGCAATCTAAGTAGTCAGCAGTGGAAAAGGAAAGTAATAATCACTGTGAGCTGGTACTTGCTTGTTCCTTTCCTTCTGTACTCTAATTTCTAGAAGTAATTTGCATTCTCACACAGTGTTAAGACCTTTGATTTCATGAAGGAAAAAAAAAAAAGGTCAGGTCTGTTTCTAACATAAATGATTTTTCACCTCCTCAGCTACTGTGTGGAGGAAAGAAAGCCTCTTGCTCTCTACCTCCAGGCCTGAGTTTCAACCTCACTGTAGACTCTGATCGAAACCTACTTTAATGGAAAATTGAGAGTTGACTCTTACCAGTGTGATGCTAGTCAAACACATCCCTATTAATTACGGAGCAGGTGTACTGTGCTCATTTTGGGCTCCCCAGTGCAAGAAAAACATTGACAAGTTTGTTTGAGTCCAGAAGGGGGCTATTAAAATGACATCACGTCATAGAGCGTGTTAGGTTAGGAGAGTTGTTATGAGCTGGGTTTGTTAAACCTTAGGAAGAGAAGGCTAAGAAAGTTTCTTATTTCTGCCTTTAATTCCCTAATAGAAAGTCATAGAAAAGAGAAAGATGACTCTTCTCAGAAGACCACAGCCAAGAGACAATATGTAACAGCTGCAATTTGTTAAAATGGAAACAATGATCAGATATTAGGATTATTTCTGTAACTTTTTTTTTTTTTCTGATGCAGGTGACTAACCATTGGAATACGAGTCCAGAGAGGATGTGAAATCTCAGTAATTAAAGATGTTAAAAAATAGAGAGAAAAGCTCTAATCAATCTGATCTAGCATAACAATTAATTCTACCTTCAAAATTGGACCTACTTTGAGAAGAAAATAGGATCAGAAGACCACCAGAAGTTCCAAGCTCCCATCCAAACCAAAATATGCTATGATATTTTGATTCTGCTTTTTTTTTTTTACACTGCTAAACCAAGGGAGCAACAGGCAGTAAGAGAATTCCTGCGCTTAGGTGGTTTTAGAAATCTGGTGGCTTCCAAAACCAGGGACATACCCTCTGAAGCCAATATAAAACAAGCATTAACACCAAAAAATGTGAAAGAAAGGCAACTTGATATGAATAATAAATGGAAACACTACTGTACTGGTGTGCACCATGAAATACAGCTGCTGCAGTCATTTCAAAGTCTCCAAGATAACAGCAAAAGCAATTACTGGGACAACATCACATTACCCTAAATCATTAATATGCCTGTTGTGTTCCCCTCATGCATTAATCCAGCACAAGGAAAGACTTTTTGTAACACAGGTTTGCTGACTCCACTGTTGCTGATTTAACGACATTGTTTGGCATCTACCCCTGGTCTACTAAGTGGATTCAAGTTGTTATTTTGCAGCTCACAGGTAGACCCAGTGACAGCAGACAAAAATTTCTGGTTTATTTTGTGACTCTTCACTACTGTCACTGCAGTGAATGCCTTGTCAGGTTCATACAGTGCTTGCGTCCCCAGGGTCTGCGGAGTGGTTGCCATTCACAAACCTCACCTGAGGTCATGCCAGCCCCATCTGAAGCAAAAGGACTCAGTCACAGCAGAGACATCTGTGATGCTCATCACTGAGCAGAGGGGTGTTTGCTTCTGTCTTGTGCCCTCATTTGTACCAAAAGTTGTCCCTACACCTGTAAAAGAGGTCTAGCTGCCTTTCACTAAAAAGCACTTTGCACTCAGCCTTGAAGGGTAATTCCCTGTCCTGAACCTGTAGTTTTCTACAGTCTAAGGTGACCAAGAGTGTTCTTTTAAAAGGGAGACTGTCGGTTGTTATAGTAAGCATCTCTTTAGGATACGCTTTATAGGACAGCAAGGGCAATTGAATATAGTATTTTCTCATGCATTGCAAGCACTAGGAGATAGTTATGAGATTCTCAGAATTCATAGTTCTTTGAAATTACTCTTAATTCAAATATATTAGCAAATCTAGGCAATTTATGAGTTGATATGCTATAAGACAGAGCCAGGAAATTATTTCTGGTTTCCTTCCCCTTCATTCTGACTTCAAATCATCATTGTAGTGCTCTTTAGCACACACTTTATTTAACTTCACATCAACTGATTCCAAATCCTTAATTAAGCATATTCTTTTTTCCTAATTTTAAAATATGCTGGATTTGAAAGTATAACAAATAATTAAGAAATTAATTCAAGTGATTAATAAATTATTAATATAGGCTAATAGCAAAAATGTAATAATGATTAAAGATGTCAGTACATGCTGTGGGATCATTTCAAAAGTGCATTCTATCAGCTCATTGAAACAAAATATTCCAGAAATAAAAACATCCCTGCATAATCTGTAGTCCCCAAACCTTGTCTTAGTACTAGATCAAAGTGACATTCTGATGTAAATAAATCCTTAGTAACATCCATTTGTAATTCTAATATTACAGAACAGGTTGCTTGGAAAACAGAGAGCAGTGTAGGCTCTTTAATACCCAAATGATTTTCTCATTGGCATCAGAAATGTTTGTAGTTAAGACAGAGTTTCACATCCTCTGCAGCCTCTGGAAGTGGAAACATCTTGGTTTGTCTGCCCCAAACTGATGCTACTGTTCACCCAAAACCAACAAGGTTGGTCCTCGCCTGAAGAAGCAAAGACTCTCTTCTTCCCAAGCTCACAGAATCTTGACAGAAAACACACAAGCACAGTTTCAGATCAGGATTTTTTTGTTTATTTATTTTTTATCTGCTTCAGAGTAAGAAACAATCTAATACACACATGTCCAGTCTTCCACCTGAATTTCTGCCCATTTTTCTGTGCATTTTTTGGCACAGGATCCAAGTGCTTTGCATTCACTAAAGTATTTATTTTCCTTTTCTCCTCATGATACACTAAAATGTTATATCCATTTGGGGAAAACTGAAGCACATGTGGTATGTTTGTGGAAAAGAGGGACTGATCAGTTCCTTCTACTCCACTGACACAGCTGACATGTCAGTTTATCCTTACACCTGGAAAGACACTTAAATTTTATTCCTAGAGAGTAAAGAATCTCTGTGAGTTTATTTCTCTTAAAACCTCTTTTCCAATCTACCATTTGGTTTATCTCCAGCATATTTCACATTTGAGATATTGATTTCCATTGTACAGCTACAGACTAGAGGGAAAAACCACCACTTGCATATTTTTAAGCACAGATTGCAGAGAGTTTCAACATACTGATTGTTCAGGGTAATGAATCATATTAAGTCTGGTGTTTGCTAGGCTGCGTTGCATTTATTTGATATGAAATCCAGTAACTGGGATGTGGCAATCTGATGCAACACATCACAGCTCACTGAAACATCACATCACACCACCAGAGACACCTGAGATAGTGCCGTCATATTTTTAGGTCTAACCCTAACCCTAACCCTAACCCTAACCCTAACCCTAACCCTTTTTTAAAGGAGTTTTTTAAGCTTTAATTTCTTTTCTGTTAGTACTTTATCATTGATTCCAGGAGGCTGAACAAGTAACTCAATGACTGAGTCCACTGTCTCATTTCCTCTATAATGCAGTCCTGAGTTTAACCATTGCCATACTAGACTTCCTATGCAGCTTTTCCTGAAGAAAAGCAAAAAATGCTGTAACACGTAGCAGACAAAAATCAGTGACCAGCTCTGCCAGTTTATTTGCAAGAGAGAAAATGGAGTTCCATCCTGCCAGTTGGCAACCCAAAGAAAATGAGTTGAGAATAGCAGCTAAAGAAGATCTGGGGTTTGAACACATCAGTAAAAGCAACTGAATTGCAGGTGTGTGATAGGTTACCACCCATCATCTGTGAGGTTTCTCATGCATTTCCTTCAAGTATCATTGGAAGAGATTCATGCAGTATTTTCTGTTGTGACTGAGACAGGTTAGATAGGTGTACATCAGGACTTGGAGAAGATTTGAGGTAGTCTCTTAAATTTTGTAATTAGATCACATTGGACTGGTTACTTGCAGCCCCTCTACCCTGAGATCCTGATTCAACTGAATATTTCTCTTGCCTTAATTGTGATCTGGAAGTGTGAAGTGTTGACAATGACTTTGAATGCCCCTCAAACAAATTGTGCTCAAAACATTGGTGCTCCAGTTGTTTGGTTGTATCAAATACATAGAAATACAAACAAACTTTCCAAGATCCTCTCTTTATGTTTTTGTTTGTTTGTTTGTTTGTTTTTTAGTTTGTTTTGTTTTTTGTTGCTTTTGTTTGGGCTTTTTTTTTGGTTTTTTTTTCTTGGTTTTTTGACATTCATTGCCTGTAAATATACTAATAGCATTCTTCCTTCATTAGCTTTCCTAAAACTCCAAAGTTACTTTTTCTATAAAGGAACATGCAAAGTTCAACCTTCTGCAACTGGTTTCTTAGAAAACACCTTTGTGAATGGCAGCAGATCACTCACAGGAGGATCCCTGGAAAAGCAGTGTCAATTTAAGTGTTGTCATCAAACTTCTTCAGCCCATTAAGTTGCGCAATTTTGCATATAATCTCCAGTATACTTAACAGAGGGGGGAAGCACCTGGACAAGGAGTGGTAAATATAAATCAACAGATAATGATATTCCTCTTTCAGTCACACTTATTACCAAAAGCATCAGAGTCTTTATGCTTATCCATTTAGAATAATATCTGCCTGAACAGATATGGCTGGCAGCAATTACAGGATGCAAAATGATGAATTTGGAGTTGAAGAATTTTCCTTATTTAAAAAATGCTAAAAGCAAAGAGGCAGAAGGATATTTTCCTCTTCATTTATTTCTCTTATTTTTTAGTTTGCTTGCCGGTGTCCCTTCTTCTCTTTTAATTTTCACTAATTTGGCGAAGTGACAGCTCTGTGCTTCTGCTAGTGCCTGGCCTAATGATGCAGTGTGCATTTTGGTATACCAGCTTCTCTTTGATATGCAGAGATCCAATCAATGCAATAGAACTGATCAGAACTGATGCCAAGAAACATCGATTCTCCAAATTTCTACTTGCAGTCTTCAGTAATGGCCTTGTCTGTGGAGGGCAAAAGTGTCCAAAGGATCATGTATGTTGCTAAGGCACTTAGTGTTCCTTACTATAAACACAGTAGGCTGTTTCTTTCTATAAATGTTCCTAGTCATTTCTACTGCTTCATTTTTTTTGAAAAATATAAAACTCTTATTCTTCCTGTCTACACAATGAGACATGAGCTAATGATGCTTTGCAAAGAAGTTCAGTCTCGCTGACACAGGAGTGATCGAAACTTAACAATATGTCAGATTCAGTTATCTTTGCTGACATTTCCAAGAGTTGCTACTAGCAATATAATTCTGGATGTGGATTCACATACAGTTCTTCCAAATGCTGTTTAAGATACTGTATTAAAAAGGCAATCCAAAGAGAAGCTTCTTTCTACTTCTAAATGACATCCTTAAATTATACCAGTGGAGTTGCAACTCTCAAAAGTGGATCTGAATATGGCCCTAAGCATTTTTTAAAAGCTATATACCAAGTCAAGGCTTGATCCTCTATGCTCTGTGCTCCCACACCTCCCACACAGCTGCCTCTTTCATGAAAGCTTAATCATAGGAGCAAGAGAACAGCCCAAATACTCAGCAGTGGAAAGCAATAGCAAACCCTAAACAAGAGTTAGTTTGGATAGTTACCAAATCCACCATTTGTGTAAATTGCCTGAATTCTGGCCTCTCATCACTGTGTACGGTCATATATCTTTGTTGCATTGATGTCTTATAATACAGGCATATTACCAAAAGAACTGTTATGAAGCAAGTTTATTTGGATTTGAATCCAACCCTACAGCAGTTACAAACATTAACCACAAAATGCCGTATAGCCCAAATGAGTGCACACTTTCAAAGATTACCTCAAGTTCATTCTTACTTACTGGAAACTGATTCGTATGGTGCAAGAGACAATGCTAGATATTATATGTGTAATACAGCAGTTTACTATCAATGCTTACAACTGGAATTGAGAGATAATACTAAAGGCTTCATTGAAATTCAGAATGAGATAAATGAATAAAAATTACATTTTTCAAAGTATAATGAAATCTTCAGGGCTCATTCTGAGCTCACTAGTCGTATACTGCTGCAAAGCCATTGGCATTGGAGAAGCTATACTTGATATAAACTGTTGTAACTGATATTCAAATTGTGTTTTTTCAATGTTAATTAAATTGTATGACAATGTGAAAGGACATAATCATCACAATTTAAGGTTTTATTGTGGCTGCTTCCTTAAAGGAGGAGAATACAGGTAATGAGGGAAAGGAATGGGATTTTCTGATTTAGGTGTAATTCTGCTGTTTTATTTCCCTCCCCATCCCACATCCAAAAAGGATCCAAGACAGAAGATTTCTCCGAAAAACCCCACAGAAAATATGAAACTCTGTGAGGAAACATCATAAGTAAGTTTTTAAAAGCATTTAACTTTCTGTAATTCAGCTTTCTTTCCCCCCAGTGGAAATATTCATAACATGTTGGTTCTGCTGTTTTCCCAGAGTAGACAGTACTTCATGCATACCTTTCCCGTGACGTTAAGCTGCACATGTTGAAATAGCTGCTGAAACTTGTGTTATCACTGCGCATCAAGCGTTCTTCACAATTCTAGCAACAGCCATGTGCAAGGTAGGAAGGCACATGGAGACATGATCTGAGTCACATGTGGGGCCCGCAAACATGACTTGGACCCACTGTATTTTATCTGTTTTTAATGTATGGAGGGGTTGGAGTGTGTAAAGCATAGGTACCCAGCAAGGAGAGGAAGAATATTTCCTAGCAGGGCTAGCTACCTCCTACAATCCATGCCTCTGACATGTAGCGGAAAATCTTTAGATTCTTCTTTCTTAGGAAACACTCAGCTTCTTTACTGAGAGGGTGGTCAAACACTGGAACAGCCTTCCCAGAAAGGTGGTTGACAAGCCCCAAGTCTATCAGTATTTAGAAGGTATTCAGACACTGCCCTTAGCAACATGCTTTGACTTTTGGTAAGCTCTGAATTGATCAGGCAGTTAGACTAGATGACTATTGTAGGTCTCTTCCAACTGAAATAGTCTATTCTATGATAGTGTCTGCCCCTCCACCATGGTGTTTCTGTAGCTGGAACAAACCAACACTTCCTCTTTGGGTGCATCATGTTGAGAAGCCTTGGAAGAGCTCCAGTTCCCCTCCATGGCAGGTTCAGCTGTGTAAAGTCCACAGGAAAGGCACAATTCTCTACTCCCTCATTGCAGCTAGTCTGCCACCATCACCAGTAGCAGACGTTTTGGATGCAATCCATCTTGCTGAAAGCCAGCTCACTGCAACAAAGGTATCTGACTCAAGCTCATTGTCCTGAGCTCTCATTGCAGCCAAATAATTTTGGTCAATATATTCAGGAGAGTTAAGGTGTGATTCATATGATAAAATACAAGTGCCTGCTCTGAGGTGAGCAGAATCACTGACTGTCCTCTTTGACTGGATTGACTAGGTGAGACCTCAGAAAAGTAGCTGTGGTGTAGACAACTGTATTATGGGTACCCACAAACAGGTGAGCTGAATCTTTGCAACTGCAGTCAGTAGAAAGCATACTAGGACAAGCTTTTTATGGGAGGCCAAAGCACAGCGGTGCCCTCTATCTTGCTTTCATTTGGAAATCACAGCTTTTTGTCTCAGGAGTTTTCAACTTTAAAGCTGGTAAGAAAAAAGTGACTCATTCAGAACCACTTACATTATCTTATGGTAAAAATCAACAATGAAAAGCCTCATTTAAATACAAGCCTTCCTCCCTCAGGGCATAATTCAGTATAAGCCATTTTCACTTTTCTCATTGATAAATCCTTCTATTAACTACCTACAGAGAGAAGATCCCATCTAGACATCACTCTATGTGTTCTTCTCTCTAGGATTCTCTTCCTTATCACTGTGTGGAATCACATACATCCTCCTACAATAAGAAATATTTTGCCCTTACAGAGATACCATGGGGTACGTCACTTGCTCAGTGCTTCCCTCGCAGCCAGCATGAACAATAGAGCAATTAAAATTTTTTTTGCCATTAGAGTGCTAAGAAATTACTTTCATTCTACTAATTTCCTCAACCTCTGCAAAATCCTGGCACCGATAATATTTTCTGTTGGGTTTGGGAATAAATTAGTTGCCTCTAAATGAAAGATGTCTCTGACTGATCTCCACTAAAGCAAGATTTACCTGCAGATTTATTACAGCTTTGCCTTTTTTGTTTCCCCATGGGAAAGTTCACAAATGATGCAGCAATCTTGTTCCAGTAATACTGTGCGTAAACACACTTCACAGATTGTTTGGTATTCAGGATGTTCTTCCTTGTGTGAAACGAAAAAATAGCCTGTTAGTAAATCCAGACTGAGATTTTCAAATAGCATGACAATGAATGTTTAACAAAACAAATCTTGCTTGTGTCTCATTCAGACAATAACCACCTAGAAAGTACCTGCTCTGAAATAAATGCCTTAATGTGAGGATTGCAAAGAAAGAGGAAAGGGTGAATATCATTGCATTCCTGTGACTAACAGTTACTTGCACTTTATTGGTGAGTAATTTGAGGCACACTGGTTCAGTTACCCCAAGCCATGATGAAATAAATAAGAGCAAGCATCTTAATTCCTGGTTTTCTGCTTCAGTAGGTTGCCTTCCAGTTTTCTGGCATCTCTGGGAAGATGAAATTGAGTCTGTACCTACAGCACCTGGCAACCGGTAGAAGCATGGCAAACCCAGGGTTTGTCCACACACTACTGTGGCTGCTCCATCAGGAGCAGCCAAGCTGTGCCAGTGTGGCACTCTGCTCCGTTGAGTGAGCTCAGCCTCTCAGCAAGGCTAATGGTCTTGGTACCAGCCTGGGGACCACGTTTCAAGCTCGACACTAATGCAGTCTCTGCCAGTGCCCTGGCTGCTCTGGAGAAATCTGTTTTGCACTGTGGGCTTCATTTCAAAGGTGTTTTCGAGTTCCAGAACTGCTGCCCAGACTGTGTCCGTCTTCACATCAAGGTTAAAATATATGTGATGCCTTGTTGCTTTTTGTGGTTCTCAGCAGATCACAGCAGATTCAGTTCCCAAACAGGGCCCATCATTCCCAGTCTTTGATGATATTTGCTACAATGTGATTTGGAAGTGGTTTGGCTTTAAAATCTGGCTATAGCTGGAGCCATTACTCTTGAATGTTAAGTCTTCAACAGTTGGAATATTTGACTTGAAATACCAAAGTCTTTCAGTTTCGATTTCAATAACTCCTGGGGTGTGAGCAGCAAACCCAGTGCTTTCTTCTTCTCCATTCCAGCTTCAGAGACAGGGAGCTCAAACAAATAAAAAAGGCGGGATTTAGTTCCTGCAACCTTCCAGCTAAAACTGCTGGTTTGTGCATGGCTTTTATCCCGGTACTTTCCAGCTCCCAGTTTCTGTTTCATTTATTAGTCACCTTCATGCATTGTAAGTAGCTTTAAGTTGTAATATCACTTGTGGAGAATGAAAATAAAAAGCTTAGTCCACAGAGACTAGTGCTCCTGTACAGCCTTTGTGGAGACTATGTAGGGGCATTAGGCTTTTTAACACTAAAATGCTGATGCCTTGCAAAAGAATGGAACCTTTGGTCCCTGTGAAATACAAAGAGCCTGATACCAATCTTATTTATAATGAAGTAAATTAAGAGTGACTGACAGGAACTCAGGAATTGCTGCACCATTTCAAGCCAGAAATACAGCTCTTGCAGTGCTGTCTATGACCCTGGCCAGCAGCAGTTACATTAGAGAACGTGACAAGAAAGGCTTTAAAAACAATTACAGCATGACCTGCCGATAGAAAAGACTCCTTCCTAACTTCCAGTTCAAAGGTTAGTTTGTGCCTTGAAATGTGAGCATCTGTATCAATCTCTAAAGTCTCAGATACGTTACTTTTAGTCACTGTCATTTTAACTTCATTTTCTTGCACACATATACTTCAATTTTGGTGAAATAAAGTTATTACATCATAGTGGCCATAAAGTCCCATATTAATCTCATGAGCTTGACAGAAACTGTGGATGACCTGACACGTGAGATCTGAATGAAAAAGCAAACAAAAGACTTCCAAGAAAGCAAATGTGCCCCAGGTTAGGTAGGCTTTGTTTTACATGTGCATAGGGACACACTTGCTGTGAACATAGCAAGATTGATCATATAGTGAACATCTGGAATTCATGCAAATCCCTTCTCAAACACTAAACCCCCTGTTTTATAGCATTTTGCCAGCTGTGTTGAAACACATCTGACATCATATCTGCACTCCAGCTGCCCTTGTGCCCAAAGGCCTTTCCTTCCCCAGAGGTACGCACTGTCTGTCTCTACTGAGGCAATCTGGAGGAAGAACAAGGGAGAGGAACCTCCTCCTGCACAAAAGAAAACCAAGTTGATCATAAAACTTGTTCCCTTACAAGCAGATGGGAAAAGTCAGATACAAATCATGGCACCTGGCTTTTGCAGAAGCTTTTGTGAACATTTCCTTAAGCTTCGTGTCACATGGATTTAAACTGTCTTTGAATGATTCACAGTATTAAGAAAGTACCTCGGGAGAACTTTCTCCCTCACATACAGTATCATAACCAACCTGCCAAGTCAAAAGTAACTCTTTCTGAGGACACTTGGGGGACATTTGCTACAGGGAGCAGAGCAGGGATACGACCAGAAGGAACTGACTGTGGCAGGACCATGTGGTGGAGAAACTGCTACAGCCTTATAGCTTACAAGTACTAATGGGACAGTTCATAACAGCCCTGGTGTCCCACTTCTGCTGCCCTGCACCCCAGAGTCCTGCCACCACATCTCTTTCAGCATCTCCCCAGTCTGTTCCCAGTGACCCTCTACCTCTGCTCTCCGGTTATGTTGTACAGGATACATGCCTTAGTGGGGGAACTGCTCACTCAGTACTGGAGGACAGAGGAAAAGCAGTGGGGAACTGAAATGAATATATCCTGGGCAGGGGACCTCCAAAAAGTTCTGAGAAGCCCATTGCTCCAAAGTCATGACTGTTTCCCAATACGTTTGTGCAATCCACAGCACTGTTGTAGTCCCTCTACTAAAAACACTGCAAACCAGTCTATTAGTTGGGAAACAAATATGTATCTTAATAAACGTATTTTTATAACAGGCAGAAATGTTGAGGATCATAGAATCATAGAATAGTTAAGGTTGGAAAGGACCCTAAGATCATCTAGTTCCAATCCCCCTGCCAGGGGCAGAGAATTACTATTTACTATTTATTTAGGATTTACTAGAAAATAATAGAAATTAGAAACTGAGGATTGTAGAACACTGGTACGAGAAGGAAAAGACCAAATACATAGCCTGCAGCACTAAGACTAACAAGAACAAAAGAACAAAGGAAATATTAGTAATAGTGCTGCTACTTTACTAGATATAAATGAGAGCAAGGATAATCTTATCCAATGAGGAAAAAAGTATTTTCTGTCAATTAATGAAACCAGCATTAAGTTAAATTAAAGTTGAATACTGCATCTGGATTACTTGCAAGCAAACATCTCAAAAGAGCTGTCTGAGGAACTGGTTATATTGTTGATTGAAAAGATCCAGAAGGCTGAAGGGAAACTAATGCTGGTCTAATATTTGGAATTGAGTAGGTGATACGACCCTGACATTCTTCCCAAGCAAAATAATGGCTGGCTAGTATTGGTTTCAATTAACTTAGGAAGAAAGGAGGCTAAAATAACAAGGCTGAGTTAGTGGGAAAAGAATCTTGTCAGACTACAAGGCCATGACTCTATAAACTTGGTTGATAAAGGTCACAACGTTGATATAATGTACCATGTCTAAATGTTCAAAGGACCACTGTACGGTCCTTTGGTTCAATGGACCGCAGTATGGCTGTAGATTCCACAGTAACACAGCCAGACATGTTACACAGTAGTTAGAATATGACTGCAGCTGCCTCTTCATTGATGAGGCTGCATCAGGGCATGGTCTGACAGAGGGGAGATTTAGATTGGACATTAGGAAAAAATTCTTCACTGTGAGTGGTGGGACAGCGGCACAGGTTGCCCAAAGAAGCTGTATCTGCCCCACCCCTGGAAGTGTTCAAGGTCAGGCTGGCAGCGGCTTTGAGCAACCTGGTCTAGTGTGAGATGCCCCTGCCCATAGCAGGAGGTTGGAACTAGATGATCTTGAAGGTCCCTTCCAACCCAAACCATTCTATGATTCTATGGTTGTTTGTCCAGTATTAAGGTTCTATAAGTGATTTGGCTTGGGATGCATGTTGTTTGGTAAGTGAAAAGAACGATTAAAATCCATTTGACACACATAAAAAATAAGTGGCTATCTCACAGCATAATTATGGATTAGATTTCGTTAGAAAATACGTTAATTTCTGATGAGAGGCTGCTGAGAGCTGCACATCTTCCTAAACTCTGGAATACTGTTGATGATCTGAAAGGAAACCTAAAATCATTGTTGATAGAATTCGCAGATGACATGTAGAATGGGGACATGATGAATAACAAAGAAGACAAATTACTTACAGGGAATGATCTGGATAGCATGATAAGCAAGCAGGTTACCACAAACCCCCCTGTGTGTTTTGATGCATGCAACCAAGCAAACCAGACATTCAGCTGTGAAGAATGGAGATTCTGCTTCAGCACTGGGAAGTAGTTTTTAAAAATGGCTTCATTATTATGAAAAATGACCATCTGACAACAGGAGGGGCTGTGGCAAAAAACCAGAATAGCCCCTGTTTGCGTACATAGAATAACTGGAGCTTACTGGAATATTAGGTATACTTTAGTAAAACAGGTGGCTACAAGATAAATTTGAAGTAAGGGATATGATGAGATAGTGAATGATTCACTGCAACAACTTTCAAGGTTTGTTCTTGACTCCCTGTCACTGAAAAAAATACAATCACATTTTTCTAAAGTACTGCGGTAGATAAGGGAAGAGTGACTGACATCATCTGCCTGGACTTGTGCAAAGTGTTTGGCTGTGTCCCACACAACATCCTTGCTTCTGAACTCGAGGGACATGGATTTGACAGATAGACCACTCAGGGGACACTTAATAGCAGCCTTCTAGAACCTAAACGAGGCCTACAAGAAAGCTGGAGATGGACAAGGGCATATAGGGATAGGCCAAAGAGGAATGGCTTTAAACTGAAGGAGGGTAGATTTAGACTACTGTGAAGAAAACCTTCACTATGAGGATGGTGAGACACCAGAACAGGTTGTCCACAGAAGCTGTGGCTGCCCCACCCCTGGAAGTGTTCAGGGTCAGGATGGATGGGGCTTTGAGCAACCTGGTCTAGTGTGAGGTGTCCTTGACAATGGCAGAGGGGTTGGAACTAGATGATTTTTAAAGTCCCTTCTGACCCAGCACATTCTATGAGTCTATGACTGGTTTCAAACAACAAATCCCGCAGCCAGTATTCTGCTCAAGGCCAGACTGCAAGATACATTTTGATTCATAATCTATGAAGGCTGTTTGGGAAAGTTAGAGGGTTTTTTCTTCAAATATTAAAGAAGACTAACTCCTGCATGTCCAACTTGATACAGAAGTGAACACTTTCTGCAATTCAGTGAAATTGTTTTAACTATCATGTAATATTGAAGGCACTATTCAAAGCCCATGGGAATTAGAAAGTTTTTACATTTTCACTGCTCTATAGGCCAGCCACTTAAAGGAAGATCCCAGGGACAGTGGCTTCACCAGTCATTGCGTAAAACACCAACATGGCAATGTGGGTCCCTCCAAATGCTACCCTTTGTCACTGAGATACAGCAACTGTATCTTAGGTTATATGATGGCTTATGATGTAAGCAAAATCGTCAGCTGAATAGCAGCAAGTACTTGCTTCAATATCGTCTGTGATCTTGCATTTATGATTTTGTACCATTTTCTTACACCACTGAAGTGTAAATTCTATTATCGCTGAAAATTCACTGATTAAACAAGGAGCATGTATGAGGTTTCAAAATAGTTACAATCATTCTTCCCACACATCACAGGAAAAGCTGCATGAACAATCCATACTGAATAATTTACTCAGTAAATATATAGTTTTAAGGTGACTTTTTAAAATAGCCACCTAAGTTATTTGCTACTGCCAGATGAATATTTTGTAGGGGCATATTTGCACACATAGTTGATACAAACCCCATATTTTCTGAGTCTTTGTGCAAGCATTCACTATTGGTATTGTGGGTCTGATCACTTAAATAACTGTCTTTGTTCTCTCACTAGATTCCTATCCGCAGAGCCTACCCATCCCCTGTAAACCTGAGCAGCCTTAAGATGTTTAGCTGATGGGGTGAACAAAAATTTGGGAATGTAGCTATAAAATAACTGTATAATTGAAACTCATTCAGAAGTCAATCAGGTTGAACACCAGGAATATTGCGTTGCCCCCCTCAGATCCCACTACACAGCTGTTGAAAATATGCTTTCTTGGATAGATAGAGAAGTCTAAGTTTCGAGTCTGTTTCATTTAGGCCTCTTATTTCAATTTCCTGATTACCTTCTTGTGCAAACATGGTCCCTCTCCCTAAATCACTCTGTCTCTTTCCCAGCATTTACTTTTCCAATATTTTTACAGTGAACAATCCTACTTACTTCTAAGCCTTTGTTTTGGTACACTAAACATGCTCTTCTCTAAGATGGACTTCTCCTTATCTCTTAGCAAATCATCTAATCACCTAGTTCAGATTAAATTTCTCTCTAGACCCCCAGTCATAAATTTTATTCCGGATGAAATCTTAACATTTCTTTGTAAAATAACAACACTTTTCAGGCTCTAAGTACCCAGTCTGAGACACAGTGAATGCATTGCATTTATTTTTTCATAGCTGAACTACATTGAAGGCCTATACGGTTATTAATGACTGAAATGTCTAACAGAGATAAAAGATGGGTGCAGCTCCATGTTTTCATTGATCTGATGACAGAGCTGGTGTAAGAGATTTTTACAGTCTCAGACTTTTACTTTTCTGGGTTTTTTTTTAGCAATACTGATGCATACTTCTTGCTTCATGCTTACTGCTTCTGTTTCAGACCAGGAGAAGTATTTGGTGTCCAACAGTTGCTGTTTTCAACACTCTCCAATATTGCTTCTTCATATGAATCCTTCATTCTATTACATCTTGATTCATCCAAGTCTTTTATCCTCTTGTGCAGTTTCTAGATAAGGAGCTCCCAGCTTGCTGTAGAAATTCTTCTAATTTGTCCTTCAGCACAGGCATTTGAAGTTTGTATTTTTGTATTTTGTCATGTTCCTGATTGAAGGATTTGAGTATGTCACTCAAATCTCCCATCTGATATTAGGAGTCACCCCAATATCAGCAGATATCAGACTCAGTTGTAACTCTATGCCAATAGTTTCTGAGAAAACATCAAGTCAGATCTGTTCCAAAATCTTTCAGGAATGTCACTGGTAGCCTCTTTTCAGTACAGTAGTTCCTATCTCAGCAAAAATCTCTCTCTCTCTTTGGCCTTTTCCTTATGCACATTACAATTCCTGTATTAATCTCACCTTTTCCATTACAGTTTCATGTGTCACTATAGAAACGCTCTTAGAAAGCCAACTCACACATGGAATTTTTTCCAGAAAATAAGCAACTGAAGAGAAAGATGATCAGAAATGCCACTGAACAATATTTACTGGGATAACACTACGGTTAGGTGGCCCAGGAAAATGCTCACACTTATTGAAACTCTTAAGTCTTTATTACTTGGCATGATAACTAAGGAGGTTGGACAGAATAACCTCTTCCTAGACAATTTATACTGTTTTCTATTTTCAAGCATTTCTTGATATTTGTGCCTGGAGCTAGATGAAATGTATCCTCTGTGCTCTTAGAGACTGCTTCAAATTACAAGATACCTAATGTGAACAGAGGAGTGACTGTGGTGAAAATGAGCTTCTTCCCTTACTAGCAAATTGCTAAATAGCACTCATGAAATTTGGGGAAAATAACAGCCTTTGTAGGATAGTTTTAAGTGCAAACAGCAGCAATGCCTTTTCACTAGGGCTTCAAATGCAGTCTTAAGCTTTCTTGGTCTTGACTCCATTTCCCTTAAGGCATATACTTAGCCACAGGGCCAAAGGTTTCCTTCTAAGCTCTTGAACGGACTCTCAGATTTTGCAGCTATTCATTAACCTTTGGTTTAAACCTTCCATCTTTAATATGTTTTGGAGATGATAGATTAATACATCTGCACAGCAGTGTATCCTACTTAACAAACATGCCTGGAGATAAAGTGAGCAAAAAGATACTTAAGCAAACAGATATGTGGACAAGTGGGTAAACATTTGACTGCTCTATCATCAAAGCTCATTGAATGTTTTATCAGGAAAGAATCTGTCTCAGCAGCTGACAGGTACTGTGAAAAACATGCTGTATTTTGCATATGATATCTTAATAATGATCACATCATGGCTGAAGCCCTCAAAGTTCAGACCAATCAGACACATAGCTTTTAAATGAAACGTCTCAGGAACAATAGCTCACCAAAAGCAGCAGTCTAATGCCTTCTTTTCTAAAAAAGAAACTGATTAGTGAATACTGTTATTCACTGTGATGATTTTTTTTTTCCAAATAACCAGGACCAAAAAGCCTTCTCCATCTGTGTTAAAAGGCTGGTCATATTCCAGGAGAAGTTTATAGAAGATTACCCACAAAGGCTAACAGTGGAGAATAGTAAGTCTCTGACTGTGACTGTGTAGCTCAAAGTTTTGTTTCTGAAGTGACAGGAGGCACTAAATGATCTGCGTCCACTCTAGATACAGCCTCACAAATGACCTGTCATCAGATCCACCCTGTTTGGTGCTGAAACCAGCCCCCTGGTGCACATTGTGCCCAGTGTGCCCTGGTGATGGTGCCTGATCAGGGATGAGCCTGTATTTGCATGTTTGACATGTGAATGGGAACAAAGGCTGACCATGCAAGCTGGTCTTGCAGCCAGGTTAGTGTGAAGTGTGGGCTGAGCCCCTATATTCACAGTGCTGGCTTTCCCAGTGATGCAGACAAGCCTTGTGATGTCCACCTAAATGGGACAATTGGAGCTCATACCTAGTCCAACAAACCAGATGCAAAGCTGTGCTCAAGTCATATCAATTACATAGCATTAAGCACAAAATAATGCAACAGTTTTTAGGTAATGAGCTTTCTGGGAACGCACCCATTTGTTGTCACAGAACCAGGTTTTTACTGACCAAGCATTAAGATGGCTGAAGAAGGGAGGAAGAAGAGTTTGCATAAGGGTCTCTGCCATCTCCTGGACTAATTTAAGATAATCTCTGCTTTCTGCTGTTTCTATTAGTGTTTAACTATAGTTATTGGTGCTGGTCTAAAGTAGAAATCAGGTGTATTTCCCTTTTATTGCAATTACTCTTTTTCACAGATTGAGGATTTGAAATAGATGAATGTAGCTAGATGTGGATGAATGGTCTTCTATAAACATTCACTCTTCTTTTTTTCCCCAAGCAACTTTTCACAGGTGGTTTGAAACACAACCATAATACTTTACCTTCATAGTAATCAGGTTTCCATATTTTGTGTGCCTATTTGTTCATTTCTTTTTTTAGGGTATATATTTTCTGTGCAATAATATCCATTGATCATACTGAATTGCAAAAATATGTCTCAGTACTGTTGGTTGATTGCTTGACTTTTGACTGGCTTCTGGTCCTGTTTAGCTGAATTATGGACTGAAGAGGCCTGCAGCCTGACCCTTCTCCAAGGGTATTTTCTACCTCTTCATTAACCTTTACTTTGCATTACTTTTCAAATCAAAAGAAATTATGAACTCAGCTCAAGCACTAATACAGATTTTATTTTATTTTTCCTACAGAAAAGCATAAGCATAAAGAACACTTAATCAGGCATAACAGACAAAAAATAATTTATTTTGCTGGATAATTTATAGTCCAGTTTCTTTTTTTGTTGTTGCAGAAAAGAAGGAGGAATTAAAGTAGAGGTTCATTACTCAAAATGGCAAGAGTCCCATTAGGGAGGGACAGCAGAAGGAAAACATGGCCATAATTTTACTTATTTTATGAGAGATGAGCTCTTCCATGCTTCTTTGAGCAGATGATGGTAAGTTCAGTACAAAGAAACACAACAGCAGTACTATAAATAAGAAAGAGAATGATTACTGATATTGTCTCAGGAGCATCATATAGAAATAAATTCACTTTCTGCTTCATTCTGGTGTGCTACTCACATATACTGAAGTAGCACACCTGGGAGGGCATAAGGTAAAGCACCTAGAGTTGGAGGGGATGGTTCAGCAGCTCTCAGTTTTGTAATGGGATATTTTTTGGGGGGCTACCCATACTGGGAGGCATAGGTCAGGCTCAGGCACACAGAGTCCAAACTTTCCAGCTGTGTAGTTGGTTTCAGCTCAAAAGTAATGTTCCTGAAAAATACAGTATCCATCATGTTGGAACTAGATGATCTTAACTTCTTTTCCAACCCTAACTATTCAATGATTCTATGATTCTATATAAGTCAGAAAAGTGTGCTGCAAAGGGTTTTCCTTAGCTGCTCTCTGGTTTTCTGTGGTATTTTTACACCAGCACAAGACATTTAGGAATGAGTACTTACACACAAACATCTACCTGTTTGCAAAATGGCTTTTCTGGCCATGCGGTTTCAGAACAGTTCCAGTCACAGAAAAAACTGCCTAAATAGAATCATAGAATAGTTAGAGTTGGAAAGGATATTTTATTGCAAATAAAAGGCAGACTAGGGACAACGTGGGCCCTCTCCAGAAGCTATCGGGAGAACTGGCTACCCTGGATTTGGAGAAGGCTGAGGTTCTTAGTGTCTTCCTTGCCTCAGTCTTCACTGGCAAATACTCTGACCACACCACCCAAGTCTTGGAAGGCAGATGCAGAGACAGTGAGAATGAAGGCCCTGGGCCCACTGTAGGAGAGGATCTGGTTCAAGACCATCTTAGGAACCTGAACGTACACAAGTCCATGGCACCTGATGAAATCCATCCACGGGTCCTGAAGGAGCTGGCAAATGAAGTTGCTAAGCCACTGTCCATCATATTTGAAAAATCATGGCAGTCAGGTGAAGTTCCCAATGACTGGAAAAAGGGAACTATAACCCCATTTTCAAGAAGGGGAAAATGGATGAGCCGAGGAACTACAGACCAGTCAGCCTCACCTCTGTGCCTGGCAAAATCTTGGAGCGGATTCTCCTGGAAGGCATGCTAAAGCACATGAGAAGCACCAAGGTGGTTGGTGACAGCCAGCATGGCTTCACTAAGGGGAAATCCTGCCTGACAAATCTGGTGGCCTTCTATGATGGGGCTATGGAACTGATGGACAGGGGCAAGAGCAGTTGATGTCATCTACCTGGACTTGTGCAAAGCATTTGACACTGTCTCACATGACATCCTTGACTCTAAGTTGGAGAGACATCAATTTGATAGGTGGACCACTCTGTGGATGAAGAACTGGCTGGACGGCCGCACACAAAGAGTTGTGGTCAATGGCTTAATGTCCAGCTGGAGACCAGTAACGAGTGGTGTCCCCCAGGGATCAGTGTTGGGACCGGTCTTGTTCAACATCTTTGTTGGTGACATGGACAGTGGGATTGAGTGCACCCTCAGCAAGTTTGCCAATGACACCAAGCTGTGCGGTTCAGTTGATACGTTGGAGGGAAGGAATGCAGAGGGACCTTGACACACTTGTGAGGTGGGCTGATGCCAACCTGATGAAGTTTAACTATGCCAAGTGCAAGGTCCTACAGCTGGGTGGGAGCAATCCCAGGCACAGCTACAGGTTGGGCAGAGAAGAGATTCAGAGCAACCCTGCAGAGAAGGACTTGGGGGTGTTGGTTGATGAGAAAATGAACATGAGCCAGCAGTGTGTTCTTGCAGCCCAGAAAGCCAACCATATCCTGGGCTGCATCAAGAGGAGTGTGACCAGCAGGCCGAGGGAGGTGATCCTGCCCCCCTACTCTGCTCTCGTGAGACCTCACTTGGAGTATTGTGTGCAGCTCTGGTGTCCTCAACATAAAAAGGACATGGAACTGTTGGAACAAGTCCAGAGGAGGGCCACGAGGATGATCAGGGGACTGGAGCACCTCCTGTATGAAGATAGGATGAGAAAGTTGGGGCTGTTCAACTTGGAGAAGAGAAGGCTGCATGGAGACCTCATAGCAGCCTTGCAGTATCTGAAGGGGGCCTATAGGGATGCTGGGGAGGGACTCTTCATGAGGGACTATAGTGAGAGGACAAGGGGTAACAGGTTCAAACTTAAACAGGGGAAGTTTAGATTGGATATGAGGAAGAAATTCTTTACTGTAAGGCTGGTGAGGCACTGGAATGGGTTACCCAGGGAAGTTGTGAATGCTCCATCGCTGGCCGTGTTCAAGGCCAAGTTGGACATAGCCTTGGGTGGGATGGTTTAGTGTGAGGTGTCCCTGCCCATGGCAGGAGGGTTAGAACTAGATGATCTTAAAGTCCTTTCCAACCCTCACTATTCTGTGATTCTACGATTAATATTCAGAAGAGTATACTCAAAGGACACAAAGACTTTTTCAAAGTCTGCTCAAATGGTGCATTAATGGACTTATTAAGTACTTATAGATCCTTTCTGCAGATATTGAACACTTGCAACCTGTACCCTGAGTGTCTTTTAAAGACTGGTCCCAGCACAGAGGTGCCTAATACAGAACTGCAGCTTTGCATGGTCTTCCTTTGCTTGTGGCTACTCACCACTTGCAGTATGAGCCAGAGACTGATGGCTCTTTAACAAATTTCCATAATTTCAGTAAGCACATCAATAATTATGAGAAGTGCTAAAAATGCTTTGTTTGGCTTGTCTTTAGGCTACCATAATGTGGGGAAGGGAATCTTAAATAAGATGCTTTTTTTCCATTGTCAGTCTGTTTATTAATTGTAAAGAAACAAAAGAGTCTAAACCCTCCTTATTTGATCATGTCATTGTCTGACAGCAAGGGATATGTCCTTGTGAGGAACAAACAGTCAATCTGTGCATAAAGACAAAGCAGAAAAAATTGCAACCCTGATAAATTACAGAAAATAATTATGAAAATTGAAAAATGAGAAAAAAAATCTCAAAACATTGTTATGGCCCAACCAGAAAGCAAATGTTTTCATGTTTTATCAGCAATGTAGGGATTATAGCAGTATGCAGTCATCTCTTAAACTGACAACTCTGCTTGGTTCCTTCATGTAATTTCAATGAAGCTGGATAACCTGTGATTTACTAAACTCTCTTCAGTTAGCAAATCTCTTCAGGATTTCCCAGCATACCAACATGGTCATACCAGTCTGTGTCAACTTCAGATTATCCTCTCGCTCTGCTCTGAGCTATGATGATATGAGTGTGCACAGCTGTGGATGTATATCAACCTCTGGCCTGTCTGGTAATGCACACATGAAAACAGCCAAAACTGCCTGAACTTGGCTTAGAACGACTGGCGGAAAGAAATGATTGTTCTGTTTATTAGCACTTCTTGACTAGAAACAGGCAGTATTAGCAGCACAGGGAAAACAACAGTGTCAGCGCTGGATGCTGCAATACTACTAGAACTGATTAACATAAACTGAGAGCTGTTTTATTCCTTTTTAACCAGTTCTTTTCACTTATTAATTTAAGCAAAAAAAAGAAAAAAATGTACAAATACTTAATAGGTCTATTTATTCAGATAAGCTACAAGGTTGGAATCAGGGAGAAAGAGCCAGGAATCAAATCTGTTTTAAGATTTAGGCAGGCCTCTTCAACACCAGGTTATCTTTACATGGAAATAATAGATTAAAAAATTATAGGGTATGAAAGTCAAATAACTTTATTACATTTGTGTGGTTTTTAATCACTGCTCTTGATACAGCTGATATCTCTTTAGGAAAGCTGAGGTTAAGGAAATGTCAGTTGCTTTTCACCCTGCAGTGAAGAATTTGTGAGGCCGTATATTTCATTTCCATGGTGAAAAATCATGATGTCACTATTGAGAATTATGTTTTTATAATAAGATCAAACAACTAAGTGAATTACTAAAGCAGTAATGAATGGGCTAGATTCTTTTTAAAGGTTCCAAACCGTTCTATGATTCTATGAAAAGTCTGGGCCTATGTTCTTAGCTTTGGTGTCTCTAAATTCTTCTGTCAAAAAATCTGCTTAAGTAGAAACGTGTGCGTGGAAATTAAAACCAGTCTGGACCCTTTTGACTGATGGACACCCTGAATGAAACATGTAACTGACACCTGGTAAGGAACTATGCATGGATTACTTTGCCAAGCGAATTCATTACAAATCCATCACGTTAGTTGAAGGAAGCTTAATTGTTCGCAATCACCCCCTCCCCACTCTCATAATACAGTAGGGATGAGAAGAATGGTAATATTTCCTTGACTTTGTTCTTAAAAGATAAACTGTTGTGGCTGGCCCAAAAGATAATAAAACATATTTACCCTTCAGGTATCTGTGCCTATTGTCCCAGATAGATTGCTATAGGATAGTTATATTAAACTAAAGGGGTCACTTCTGCTTCTCCATTGCATTATCCTATTCATTTATAATAAAAAGTTTTAATACTTCCCAGAACTTTTGTCATTCCCCAGCAAGAACATGGGGATGTTACAGCTAGACAGAATTTCTTTGGTGCGAACAAAGCAAGCAGGGGAAGATGCAGGGTATGAAATAGCAACAGGGGGACCAAGAGACACTTTCTTACACTTGCAGCCTCCATCTGCTCTTGCTTATGGAGCTTGGCCATTGGCTTCTGAGGAGTTTGAAGGTCCCACAGGCATATGCAAATCTTCATGGCACTCTTCCATGGGCTCTGTATGAATCCCTGAAAGATAAACTGGGTTTCATTTTGATGGTTTATTTTCAGTGTGCCCTTAAAAACTTGGCAACCAAGTTTATCTTTAAAAGCAATATCTATGCACATTTCCTTTATTTTCCAGTTACTGGTTATTTTCACTGAAACTGTCATCTTCAATATTTAGCTGAGCTTAAAGCTTCTTCCCTGAAAATACCATAAAAATAAGCTTAGGTGACATGGTGAATTTGCAATGATTCATCTTCCACAATAGTAGTGCTTAATCTGTTCAGATGCTGGCCAAGTAGTACCCAATATGATGACTGAGTCATCTTCATTATGGCATGGGAGTACTTTCCTACCCAAGTGCCAAGTGGCCTTTTAATTTCAGTGGAACTTCGTGCTGTGTAAAATGTTGTTACTTAATCTGAGCAAGTGTAACCAAATCATCCCCATCATTGTTAAAACATTATTATATCCTAACTACAAAGATTCTTATCTTGACCAGCCATTTATAATTGGGTGAAAAGTTCAGTTTTAAGGAGGATAAAGAAAAACAAATGCTGAATAGATCAAATATGCATCCTAACCCAATCCATGAACACCAGTGGACCTATAGGTTATTGGAAGACTCTGAGCTTGGATCATTATACATTTTGACATTTAGGTAGGGATGCAAGGTAAATTTTGGTACTTATTTGACATTTATTTTCTGTAGACTCTAGCTTGTTGTTGTCTGCTGCAATTGAACCCAGGACACTTGTCAAGATTGGCAAAAGTATTTTTTTTTTCTTTGGAAAATGCTGGTGAGATTTAAACATTTCACATGAACATATAAATTTCTCAAAAAGCTTCATGGATATTTTTGTCATATTTTTTTCATTGTGTTTTCTTTTCATGTTAGATGCTGTTAGTTGACATTATATGCAATAGACAAATCAAGAGATTTTTAAACTTTAACCTCACTTTAGTGTGGTGTTTAATTTTGAAACTTCAGTATACTGTAAATGATGTACATTCTTTCTTTGTGGCCACATCTAACACAGAACTTCTATATTTGTATTGAATTGGTTAACTGACTCCAGTAAGGTCTTGCTTTGGTATTTACTGGTATTATCTTACTTGATACTTGCTTTCCATAAAGAAGGATTCCAGTTTGGCTGTGGCGATTGGGTCATACATTAACTAATTGTCTTAAGAAGGAAAGCATGGCGTACAGGTAAAAAAGTATAAACCAGCAGGGAATCTCTGTCACCAACCAAAGCGCCAAGTCTCCTCAAATACACAATGCAATTTCCAGTGCTGGGTGACACATAATTCTAAATGTTCCTGTCTCATGACGAATGGTAGCTTATGATACCATTCATGGAACAATTACCACTATTCGTTTTATACCAAGAGGATTATCAGCTTTCAGATTTAGAATAACAAAACCTAATTTCATGGAAACTGGAGAGGTGTAGAAATGTTATCTCTTCGTCTGTGTTTATTCAGTGATAGCATTGTTTAAAGCCCATGATCCTGTCTGCATCTGCCACTGCAGCTGGCCTAGCCAGCTCACCAGTCTTTATTTAGCTGGATATTACAGCAGTAACATTTCATTACAGTTGTGCTTGGAAGAAGTCATAGTCCATTGGTTTTATTGAAGCTCACTTCTAGTTTACTTCCATTTCAGGGAAAAGGACAGCTGTTTTAATATGTACTTGGTGGAACACCTAAAGGGTTTTAGTGTTAATTAAGTAGGGAGGAACTGTTTTTAACAAGCACCTTTTTGTAAATGTCAGGCAGCTCAATCATGTTTCATTGTTATTATACAAGTCAGAAATGGGCCGGTGCAAGCACCAGCAGGCTCAAAGCACCATGTGGTGCTCTGGTGTGTGACTTCTTTGGACACCAAAGACTTGGTTGAACCTGCAGGACTCCACAAGGGGAGGGCGTGTTTGGCTGAGAACATGGTCCCATCTCCCTGCTGTGGGGACCAAGCTTATGAAACAGGGTTTGATGTGAAAAAAAATGTTTCCCATTTCTAACATTAATTTTACTAGATAAAGTCCATTCAGCTTAAAGTTCAATGTGAAACAGAATAGAGTGGGCTCAACCCATCCTCTGTTGTTCATGCACCATCTATGGCAGGTTGAGTTGGTGAGCAGGCATACAACACCGCAGAGCATGTGTCCTTGTTTTTTATCAGATTATCTAATGCTTCAAGTTTTAGCACTTCAGCTCATGCACTGTGCAGCTGCACTATGCTGAACTACTTGCCATTTAAAGCCACAAATACGTCAAAAAGGTAAACAGGCCCAAAACTCAATTGAATGCCTTCAAGCCAAAGCAGTGTGGTTTGTCTCAGCAGAGATCCTCCTGCAAGACTCCAGCTCATGGGTCAGACTGTCCTAATGCCCTCTATGCTGTTTCCTGAATCCTCACAGGGTTTAGGGTGTAAAAAGGAGCAGCTCCAGGTTTGAGGCATTCAAATGACTATGTGAATCATTGTCTTTTTTCCTCCCCCACTTATCCACGTGATGGTGCTATTTAAGAACGTGTGAAGACAGACTGAGCCTGAAAGAAGTCTCACAGCCCACACTCAGTAAAAACTACAGATATCGATAGTTTTGCTTGAGTAGTAACTGCAGTTTTGACCCTAAGATTTGGTGCATGACCACGCATTTTTATTGCTTCTGCATACATGTAGAAAAATGGCCACCTTGTCTACTCAATCATATGAAGCACTTAAATCTGTCATCTCCTCCTGCATGTGCAGGGAAAATAAAATCACATTCAACCATGACTGCATGAAATTACTCTGCAAAGCAGCTGTATAGACTTGCTTTGGTGCTGTTCATGTTGGAATATTTTTATCACTTAAATTCCTGTTTTACAACTGAGACCTTCAAATTGGTTCTCATCTTACTGGAAAAGATGAAATACAGTATGTGTATGGCATCAAATCACCTGAATGCAACTTTGTCTCTAAGTGTCGATTCCCACTCTACTTCCACAGCGTTAAGCGGTCAGACTTTGCTTTTGCAAAGTGACAGAGATACAGAGCTTCATCTTTTTCAGCTGCTCAGAGTCTGACCCTAGTGACAATGACGAAAGGGACAGAACATGTCTTGTTCATTGTGCTTGTGATACTGTATCATCTATTTAGTAATTCAGTAATTTAGTGGGTGAAACAATGGTTATTTTTAATGTAGAATCAATTTAGCATTACCAAAATGAGATAATTCAAGACCTTAAAAATTAGAAACAGAATGCCTTTTGGCAGAATTGGATATAATTAATTTCCTACTCTAATTAAATAATTTCACCCTCTATGTATTTGTAAGCTACATCTCCAAACTCAGCTAGCTACTTTGAGTGAATAACACACATGTGCAAACATCTGTTTGTGTTTACGCTCCAATGGCTTCTACTTACTGGGCCAGGAAACTTCAGTTCAGGTCTCAGCTGTGTAATATTCATATGCCAATATTGCAGGGTAGAATAAAGTAGATGAGTGCCCAAGTGAAAGTGTAAGGAAGTGACTCTTTGTCACTTGCTGGGCAAGCAGGAAAAGGAGCCCTGTTAAACAGTCCTCTTTCCCCACCTCAGAGGCACAATTAGACATAGAATCATAGAATCATAGAATAGTTAGCGTTGGAAAGGACCTTAAGATCATCTAGTTCCAACCCTCCTGCCATGGGCAGAGACACCTCCCGCTAAACCATGCCACCCAAGGCTATGTCCAATCCGGCCTTGAACACGGCCAGCGATGGAGCATTCACAACTTCCCTGGGTAACCCATTCCAGTGCCTCACCAGCCTTACAGTAAAGAATTTCTTCCTCATATCCAATCAAAACTTCCCCTGTTTAAGTTTGAACCCATTACCCCTCGTCCTCTCACTACAGTTCCTCATGAAGAGTCCCTCCCCAGCATCCCTATAGGCCCCCTTCAGATACTGCAAGGCTGCTATGAGGTCTCCATGCAGCCTTCTCTTCTCCAGGCTAAACAGCCCCAACTTTCTCATCCTATCTTCATGTGGGAGGTGCTCCAGTCCCCTGATGATCCTCGTGGCCCTCCTCTGCACTTGTTCCAACAGTTCCATGTCCTTTTTATGTTGAGGACCCCAGAACTGCACACAGTACTCCAAGTGAGGTCTCACGAGAGCAGAGCAGGGGGGCAGGATCACCTCCCTCAACCTGCTGGTCACACTCCTCTTGATGCAGCCCAGGATACGGTTGGCTTTCTGGGCCGCAAGTGCACACTGCCGGCTCGTGTTCATTTTTTCATCGACCAAAACCCCCAAGTCCTTCTCTGCAGGGCTGCTCTGAATCTCTTCTCTGCCCAACCTGTATGTGTGCCTGGGATTGCTCCCACCCAGCTGTAGGACCTTGCACTTGGCATGGTTAAACTTCATCAGGTTGGCATCAGCCCACCTCACAAGCGTGTCAAGGTCCCTCTGGATGGCATTCCTTCCCTCCAACGTATCAACCGAACTGCACAGCTTGGTGTCATTGGCAAACTTGCTGAGGGTGCACTCAATCCCACTGTCCATGTCACCAACAAAGATGTTGAACAAGACCGGTCCCAGCACTGATCCCTGGGGGACACCACTCGTTACTGGTCTCCAGCTGGACATTGAGCCATTGACCACAACTCTTTGTGTGCGGCCGTCCAGCCAGTTCTTCATCCACAGAGTGGTCCACCTATCAAATTGATGTCTCTTCAACTTAGAGACAAGGATGTCATGTGAGACAGTGTCAAACGCTTTGCACAAGTCCAGGTAGATGACATCAACTGCTCTTGCCCCTGTCCATCAGTTCCATAGCCCCATCATAGAAGGCCACCAGATTTGTCAGGCAGGATTTCCCCCTAGTGAAGCCATGCTGGCTGTCACCAACCACCTTGTTGTTTTTCATGTGCCTCAGCATGACTTCCAGGAGAATCCGCTCCAAGATTTTGCCAGGCACAGAGGTGAGGCTGACTGGTCTGTAGTTCCTCGGCTCATCCATTTTCCCCTTCTTGAAAATGGGGTTATAGTTCCCTTTTTCCAGTCATCGGGAACTTCACCTGACTGCCATGATTTTTCAAATATGATGGACAGTGGCTTAGCAACTTCATTTGCCAGCTCCTTCAGGACCCATGGATGGATTTCATCAGGTGCCATGGACTTGTGTACGTTCAGGTTCCTAAGATGGTCTTGAACCAGATCCTCTCCTACAGTGGGCCCAGGGTCTTCATTCTCACTATCCCTGTATCTGCCTTCCAAGACTTGGGTGGTGTGGTCAGAGTATTTGCCAGTGAAGACTGAGGCAAAGAAGTCGTTAAGAACCTCAGCCTTCTCCAAATCCAGGGTAGCCAGTTCTCCCGATAGCTTCTGGAGAGGGCCCACGTTGTCCCTAGTTTGCCTTTTATTTGCAATGTTCCTATAGAATCCCTTCCTGTTATCCTTAACATCCCTAGCTAAGTTTAAGTGGGCCTTAGCTTTCCTAACTTGGTCCCTAGCTTCCCAGACAACATCCCTGTATTCTTTCCAGGCCACCTGTCCCTGCTTCCGCCTTTTATAAGCCTCTTTTTTCCTTCGAATTTTCCTCAACGTCTCCTTATCCATCCTCCTCCTTCAGCTCTTTCCAGGCAAGACTATATTACAGCCTTTCATGCACCAATAGATACTAGCTGGAAATGTTTCATTTTAAACATATTTCCCTGTCCTGGGGAAAAAAAAAAAAAAAAAAAAAAATTCCACTGCTGAGCAGAACAGCTTCTCAATATGATTACTCTTTCCCATTGACAGAGGATTTCTGAACATAACAATGAACATGTTGTTCTCTTTTACCTGCAGAATATACTTTATTTCTGGAGCCTTCAAGGAATATCAAAGCATTGATCAGGACAGATAAATAAGAACATAAATGATAATATATACAAGTAATAGCTGAAAATATAGATTTAGGACATGCCCTGTACCAAATTCATGTAGGCATGTAAGACAGGTTTTTCCCCAGTTAACTGGAACTAAATGAAACCATCTGTTCCTAAAATAATGTCTGTTTTCAGGTAGGTAGCTGAACTGCAAATGTAATAGGAGTGAATATGAAGTAGATAAAGGTTACAATATGTGTTGTAAAGCTGAACAAGCATCCTTTGTTAGCGTATCATGAGCACATGGTTCTATTGCTCATATGTTATGATACGACCTTGGTCTTACACCACAGTTTTTTATTGTTCTATGGAGTGATATAAAGCTTACCCAGCTTTTCAAACACAGTCCATCAAAAAACCGCCTCTGTCTCCTCTTCACATTAAAGTCTAGAGTGATTAATTTCACTTATAATGAAGTTGTATAAGAAACTTAAAAGCAGAACTGTGTTATCACCTGGGTTATCAAATCTTTGTTAGTGCCACCAGTGGAGTTTCAGAATAAAAATTCAGATTCAGAGAAACAGATTCAAGAAACATATCATAATAATCTAAGATCAAGCAGGGTTCCACAACCTAGGACAAATAAAGCCATCTTGCAGATAAATACAGAAGACTATCACAAATATCATCTAGTTTCTTTGAAAAGCTAAGAGCAGGAATTGAGAATTCCATTTTATATTGAAATAAGCAGTGATGAAAAACTTCAAGCAAAGCAGTACTATTCTGTGTTGGTAGCTGGATGAACAAACCAAAACCAATATAATAGGTGTCCTGTCAACTTTTGGGAAAAAGATACAACATAAGACTCCAATGAACGAATTCAAAGAGTAAGGAAATCTTCAGTGTCTCAGTGGGAAATAGCTTTCCTGTCCTCTAGAATCCACTAATTTTATGTCTTAATCTAAAAAAACTTTATCAGAACATTTTATATCTGGATCCACCTGTTGCCTTGAAGCATGTTTTTGACAGAGACCCAGGCCTCAGAATAGCTCAGGATTAAATCTGGCATATTCATTCTGACTTTTTGCAAAAGATTTTGTGTTGGACTTCATGGAAATATGCGCATCCTTGCACCCTGCTGTCCCCTGTGCTGTACCATGTCATCCCTCCTTGCCTTCTCAGTTGGTGCAATGTAAACCATGTAATCTTCACACCAATTAATGAATGAGGAATTTGTATGCTTACTTTCTTCTTATTATCTATCCCTAAAGCATCAGCATCATCACCAACAGAAACAATAGACTGGGCTAGATGAGCGTTTCATATGATCCATCAATATCCTTTTTGAAATGCTGTCCCACTTTCAGTTCTCTCCTTTTTCACTTTTAGACAAAAATCAGCATGTCAACAGTGAATCTGCAAGCTGTCTCCTGCCAGTTCTTTGCCAGCCTAACATCTGGATCTTGCTTCTGCTCACTAACCCTCAACAGTGTGGAATGAGGTGAAAATTCATAGAATCACAGAATAACTAAAGTCGAAGAGGATCTCTGGGTATCACCTGGTCCAACCATCCTGTTCAAGCGCAGTCATGTAGTGCAGGCTGCCCAGGATTGTGTTCAGGTGACTTCAGAATATCTCCAAGGATAGAGACTCCAGAACTTCCTTGGGCACACTGTGCTAGTGCTTAGTCACTCTCACAGTAAAAAAAAAATTCCTGATGTTCAGAGGGAAACTTCTGTGTTTCGGATTGTGCTCATTGCCTCTGGTCCTGTCACTGTGCACCACTAAAAGGAGCCTGCCTCCCTTCTCTCTGAACCTTCCCTTCAGGTATTCATATGGTTTAATAAGATCCCCCATTCAGCCTGCTCTTCTCTGGGCTAACAGTCCCAGTTCTCTCAACCTGCAAGGAATCTCTTAAAATTAAGGAACCTCTGGAGCAAGCAAAGGAAACAAGAGTTTTATAAGGCCATCATCAAAGGACAATATCCTCTTTAATCTAGTAATTACATTAACTTCTCCAAATCAAGTGAGAGAAAGGGATGTGTTGCTGGAATTTTACAATCTGACTCCTGGAATTTGAATGCTGAGACATTAGGGGAGCATCTATACAGAACCCATTACAGCTAAGGTAGAATAATTATATCATGGACGGGGCATGATAGCATCCAAAAGGACCCTGGAGTGTCCATCCAGAGTCTTCAAGTCCTATCTTTATCCCTGGTAGAAATAGAGATTTATGATGGAATAGAAGCAGACTGAAAAAAGCTACACTAAAGCAAGTATTTGTCAAAAAATTGGTTCAGTGTTTCTCAATTTGAGATAAATAAGCTCTCTATGACAATTCTTTATCAACAATTTCAGGGCCAAAATTGAATATCTTAAACAGAATTTTTATTCATTCCAACGTTAAAGAGGAATTTCAACTGCAGATATTTGAGCCTCAACCTTTATTAAAAAAAAATTAAATGTTTTTGTAAGCACATTTAGTTTTCAGCTACCTGTATATGAGACATTTGATTAAGAATAAAACTGTCTTCTCTAGGACCATGGAGAATGCAAATATAGAACCAGAAACAAATAAAACGACACCTAAATTTTAAGACTTAATTATGGCTTTGTTACAGACTCTCAGATTTATGGCTAGTGATTTGTAAGAGCAGCTGTGCACTGAAAAAAAAAACCAAAAAATGGGCAAACTTGTTAATTTATTGCCAGACTAGACAGTGGGAAGTAAATAAACTCTTTTCTTTCCATATTAGCAGTGGATAAGCTCCTTGTATTTGTCTTCATCTTTGACTATACCTTTAGTTGGTACATTTTTCAAAATGGGAACTTTCCCCATCCCCTTACAGCTCAATCCCCAGCCTGGCTCATTCTGCTTGCACAGGACAGCAAAGGATGAAGAGCTTTCGAATACCTCAGCCATCTCTATCTGCCAGGGGAATTTGAGGTAAGCCAAATGTAATTTGCACACTGGAAGTTGGCCAGCATACCAGGACTATTATCTCCAGTTTTGCAAAAGAGACTATGGGAATGTTAATTAACACAAGTGCCCGAGACCTTGGTTTTATGTGTCTTCCGGAGGAAGGACATGGGGCTGAAGAGAAGCACAGAATGTCTAATGAACGTGGAGAGTAGTTAAGTTGTTGGCTTTTGGTGGCCATGTTGTGCTCAGAGGCATATGGCACGTTTCATGATAGGGTGAGAAGGGAGAAATTACTCAGAGTCATGACCACCTCATTTTATAGCTGATTAGCTAGATGATGACCTACATGCAAGTCTGAAAACAAGTAGCTTAAATGAGAGGATTTAGATTTAGACAAGTATTTGAGCATAAGCCACCACTCCAAAATATGGCACCTATGTATGTGTTGCATGCAACAGAAAGGCATTTTGGCTGAAATTCTGTAAAGCCTCTCAGCACTTCTGGTGCCCAACCCCCTAAAAACCAGTTTGTTCTCTGAGTTGTTTCTACTCTTTAAAGTAAAAACAAAAATACACATAACAAAGCTGTCTGGCAGACTTTAATTTTTGGCCTCTGTCTTATTGTTTCTGCTAGCTCATCAACAAGCTAATTTTAGGCTGTAAACCCACATTTTCCTCCTTATGTATATCATGATTCTCTGTATGCAAAAGCCAGAGTTTGGTTGTGCTGCAGTAGAGAATTCAGGCAGACAAAAAAATAGAAGATACCTCAAAATAAAGATATGCACATAAATGAGCTTTCTTTTGAGTGAGTGAGCTACTTTCCTTCCCATGACAAGAAAGAGAGACTTACTGGAGGAGGATGGACACGTAGATTAAGCCACTAGAGGGAGATGCAATAGGCATTTGACTGGGGTTAGATGAAGAGAGGGCTTTATACTATAAATTCCTTTATGGCAGTTATAGGTAGCATAGTAACAATGATCTTTATCACAAATGAGCAGGGCTTTTAATTTTATTTTTCATAATGTGTAAAATATATACATATATAACAAATAGAAATAACATATAGAGGCATAATTGAGTTTAATAACATGTTTAAGTCCATGTTCATGCCACAATATGTTCACATATATGCACGGCAGTTGCTACATGGCTCTTCTGCTACAAATGGCTTATGAGCGCAGCTCACAGTTCCCACTCTGTGTCTTTGTGGGATGACCAACAGCAGGGCTGTGGTGATATGTAATGATATGGTGGCTCCTGGGTAACAGAAATTCCTGAATTCTGGATGAAATGTTGAGAGCCATGCATTTGGGCCAAGCTGCCACTTCTCTCTATGACCACAGCCACCTTGATAATGAGATACTGGGCTTCCTGAGAACCTGTGTGGGCCATGATTAAAGCTGACCTTCCTCTCAGCTTTCCAGGCATGTGACAGGTGTCTTATAGCTCTTGGACATATACTTTGTTAAATGGCTTACGGGTTAGGAAGATTACCCCTAATTTGAGGCATAGTGGCAGGTTGTTAATGGGCAAATGTCAAGCACAGAGGAACCGCAATCATTTTGAGGGAAAGGATTAGAATTTAAAATCTGGTTGACAAATGGGTGAAATGAACTGAGAAAAGCTGGATGTAGTTCAATGAAAACAGAGAAAAGGGAACGCTTCTAAGTGGAGATAATGAACTGTACAAACACCGGATGTAAAACGTCTGCTGGGCATCAGCCCTGTGAAGCAGGATCTGGAGGCTACCAAGGTTCACAGACTGAACTTAAGTCAACATTGTCACACAACTGCAAAAAACAAATATTATAGTGGGCTGTGTAAACATGAGGGTTGCACATAAAAGTCACCCAAAGTAATCCTTCCATGCAGCTATGCAAGGATAGTGCTTCTCACTAGTATCCTTGGCACTGTACTTTAAAACTGAGGTAAGCCAATGCAAGAGTATCAGATGGAGAGCAACAAAAATATTCAACAGCTAGAAAATGGGTCCCTTTTGGAAAAACTGTGCAGCTTCAACAAGAAAAGAGAAGATAACAGATACCAAGGATGTGAAAGTTTGCTGCAAAGAAAGAAAACCCTCTATGGTTTGGACAAAGATTAATGAGTTATTGCTTAACTTGCAGGCAAAATAGATGTAGGGTAAACATCAGTAAAAAGCTGTAGGTGATAAACAGCAGGAAAACAGAAGAGATTTACGTGAAAGATAGTGAAATTTCCATCATTTGGGATTTTCAAAAGCAAGGTTAACAAAGAAGTGAGTTGATCTTATTTGGAGGTAGAGAAACAGACTAGGCAATCTTAAATGGGACCTTATAGCCCAACTTCCTGTCAGTATTATATATCTTCTTGAAAAGAAAGAAAAAAAAAAAGGCTTCAGCAAATATTTGTTTGAATTAGAGCTACTTATAAAAGCAATAGCATAAAATCAGAATTATTTTTGCTGTATATAATAAAATCTTCCTGATTATCAGATACTTACAGACAACAAATAATATTCCAGAAAAAAATAGGTGGAATTGAGAATTATTTACATTAGCCAGAAACTAGAGTATTCAAGGTGTACAGGGATCCACTTTGTTCTGGCAGGCAGATGAACCGCAGAAATTAATAAGTCCTTTCTTGTCTAAATTTTACAACAAGGTGACCCCAGTACATTTCTTGCTCAAGTAAAAGTAATAGCTTTTGGTTGTTTTCTCTGTGTGTCTGATTTGAATTTAAAGCACAAACATCCTGGCACTGCTGCACTCTGGATCTGCCATACATTCTCTGAGAATAAAAGCTCCACGCCTCCCTTGTTTACACCCCTTCCTGGCAAACTCCCAAATGCTTTGAGTCCAATCCAAAAGTACTTCAAAGAGAAACCATACAGCTATGGGCGAATATTTTTTCTTTAACCAAACATTTCTACAGTACAATTACACAAATATTTTTTAATGTTTGCTATTAAATTTTATTATCATCTTACTCAGTAACACAGCCAGTTGGACTGCTATAAGTGACAAATAAACAAACAATGTATTGAAACAAACAGAAAGCCCAACAGGACATATTCTGGGAAAGATTGTTCTGAGTGGGACAGTAATCACTGGTAGGGCTGCAATGCTCCCAGCTGCTCCATCCCACCACTTAAACTCCATGTTCTGAGGCTTTTTGTGCTTCCTCTTTTAAAAATACTTACTCATTGTGCTTGTGATTAATGAATCTCTTCATTTGGGGATGTCAGTTTTTGTGGTTCCTTTATATCCTGCACATAGAGATTTGTTCAATGAATGACAATTACAATGGATCATTCTCTCAAGAATGAAAGGCAGAAAAATCATTGTTTCGATTTTTATTATTTTTTCTTCTTTAAGATTAGTAATGGAATCCAGAAACATAGACCCAGACAACTTAACTCTGGTGGAAACCAGTTTAATGTTGTTATTAGCTCCATTCAGCCCCTTGAAGGATTAAAAGGTCATTTGTTTTATGTTACAAACCTTTCCCCAATTCATGTACATCTGACATGCTGGCCGCCTTGCAGGGAGGCAGCTGGAGATGGAGGATGGGTGTGAGTACAATGCAATGCCCCTGTCAGGTCTGCAGATGTTAATAAGAGCCTGCTCAGCTGAAGCTTGGTTCCCCTCATGCCCAACCCATTTCCCCTGATGGAACTCAAGGCCAGATCCAATGGCAAGCTCAGGCTTTGAATGAACCTGAGCCCAAAACCCCACCACTGCAGAACAGAGAAATTAGCACACACTTCATCTCAGTGTCATGGAGGGGATGTTCCCTGGGAGCCTGATCTGTCCTCTCCTGGCTGTCACAGCTGCAAGTTTGACCCCAGAAACTGGCTGCTTCTGTATGGGAGCATGTCATTGTGCAATCATGTATATGGGCATCAGGACTGCCACTGCTTTTGCAGCATTTTTTCTGCTTGGGAATCACTTCAGCAAGACTGGAAGTTTGCCGATGTGTGTTGGGTTTTGGCTGCCTTAGATAGATACCACCCCCTTAAAAAGAAAAAACAATTAAAGATGAAGGAAACAAACATGCTTTTTTCCTAGAAGTATTTTAATTTCTTTCTGTGAGAATATTGACTGGAAATAGAAATTGAAACAAATAAAGAAAAACCTCCAGAACACAGATTTTAATAAAATCATTCTTTTCTTTTAGAGAGAGAAGTTTCCTCCCCTGCCCCCCCAGTTTTTGTCAGAAATGCTGCCAGACAGCTGCCAGCCATAAAACTGCACTTGGACAAGCCAACCACTTTTTAGATCTTTGGAAATGAATGTTGGAGGTACTTTGTTATGCTTAGCTGATTTATCTGGGCACAAAAGGAGCACAGGCACTCTGATGTAGATTAAACAGACATTTTGGTGGTTGAGATAATTTCAGTAGTGCAGTCATGGGATTCATTACTTAGAGTTATCCATCAATTTAACGAGCCCAGAACTATGAAAAACAAACAATCCACAGTCTGAATGGATTTCTAAAAAGAAATAAATTAAAAGAAAATAAAACAAAACTAAGAGAGAAAGAAAACGGAAGGACACAAGCACCTGCATCACATTGTGTTTTAAATTCAGCCTAAGGATTCTACTTAAGGTAATGGTTTGAAGTCCAGCGTTTCACAAAGTAATTTTCTCAGGCACTGTACTGACTACATCATGGCAGAACAATCTCATTGGGGCGTAAGAACAGTGAAAATATTCAGCGCTGGGCTTTACTGAATTACAATGAGGTACAGAGCAGAAGCCCTGCTGGAAATCACTCTGCTGTCTCAGAGAAGAGAGCAGCTCACTCTGTCGACTGGAGGATGACTGTGGTGTCCCATGTAGAACCAAGCTTTTGTACCACTAACAGTTACCTGCTTCCCAGGGGCTGCCTAATTGCCAGTGGCATCAATCCCTTTGTCACCTGCAATTTCAATCAGTCTCCTAAAGGTTTTTCTACCTTGGTTTTCCCTTCAGTGTTACTTTCCCTTTGCCAAATGGGCCTTGGATATCTGTCATGCCAAATGCTTAAGTGATCGTTCCAGGACAGCCAGGGAGCAGCAAACTCTTTGATTAGAGATGGCCTGTTGCATGTGAGATTAGGTATCTGCTCCACAGTGAAGCTAAATGATACAATGCAGGGGCTGAATAACTCTTTTCAGTCATGGTCTGGGGTTGTTGTAATCCTTTTTATTTTTCTTAAACTGTGACTAGCCATGTGTTTTCAATTACAAGTAAATGCAAATCAATCTGTGTGATGTCGACATTGGGGAATCATGCAATTTTCTTTAATTCATATTATATTAGCTTTCACCCACAGGATAACGTGCATCTGAAACTTGCACTGAGGAGAAAGGCAGGGGTAAAGGAAGGCAGTATGTATTGTATATGTGCTGTAATTTCTACCACTCAATATTATGGCATGCAATGCATTCGATATGACTCTAACTCCACAGTAGTATGACATTTTAAGCAATGTCAGCATGTGCTTTGCAGCTGCAGACCCCCATGTCCCTCCCTGTTCTGCCGTTCCCCTCATAGATCTCACTCACTTTACAGGTGACATTGCTTACCAGCAGCTGGAACAGCTACATAATGAACACACCAGCCTGGGGATGGAGTGAATGAGCTCTAAGTCTAAGTTTCAATCGATGGTTCCGACATGAGGAGATTCAGAATTAGCCACCAAATCCACGTCCAGCAAGGGCTGCTCTGACTGCAGGAAAGCTCCCCAGGAAGACAACGGGCATGGGAACTGCAGTCCTCAACAGAGCTGAGAGAGAAAACACTCAAATACATCCCTCTTAAAGGAATGATTTTAAATAATTTCATGGAAGAGCTGTTATTTTTACATTTAGACCACCATTTCAGTTGTTCTAAACTTTGTAACCATAGAATATTACATACAAGCTTGACAATGATGGGGAAAAAGTGCTGTAACTCCAGTGGTCTGGATGGAGCTGGTCAGATTTGTTCTATCCAGGGACATGGTCTTAGAAATGTTGCATTTATGCTGCTCTTAGCAAAGCCTGGTACTAGGACCAACGTGCAATGCAGCATTTTAAGGCAGTAGCAGATTCATGCTGTGTTCTAAATTTCTTTTAGGAAGTGTGTGGTTTATTTGAGAGCATATATCAAATAGTTGAAAGAGTGGGGAGAAAGCATTCTGGACTAAGAGAAAACAGGGGGCAACATCTGTACCTGAGCTTATTTTGGTTTGCAAGAGGAAGCACTCACACAAGTTGCTGCAATTAGGTCAACATCAGGCTGAGGTGTAATAACCTGCAGTTGTGTGAATGGCATTTGGAGACCCAAGAGGTCTCTCAACCACCATTCCTCTGCTTATCCTATTAACTTCAAATGAAATAAATATTTTGCCACACTAGCATCCTCTGTTAGGTGGATAGTGAATTTTAGGTACTAAATTCTCAACTCACCACCAAAAAATATCTCATTTTCTGTTTTAGGATGCCTGTGATTCAGAGGTTCCCTTCCTAATGCTGTCCTGACTTGGTGAGTCTCTACACATTGGAATAAGGATGATAAGTGCAACTTAGTGAGGCTTAGTAGGTCTTGGTTCAGCTTTCAGTCACTGTGGATACTGCAGTTTTGCATTGTAAGCAAAAGAAACCACCAAATAAAAGTAACCAAAACACTGAGCTCATATTTATTTAATATAGTGATAGGTCGCAAGAGAGGATTTTATTTCCAAGAGCTGAGTTACAGAAAGATACCAACAGCTTTACTGTGGCAATTGTCTGGATTGGGGGTGTCTTCAGGATGACAGGGGTATAAACCAAAGGTTGAAGCATAAAATTTAAAAGATAAAGGGAGAAGAACTAGAGCATAATGTGATGGAAAGATGGTCTATTAAACAAAGCAGTGGACTTATATAAAACTGCCACTTCTATAGAAGAAGGCTATTGCACATGGCTGAAGGAAACCTGCAACCCTCTGAACAGTGCCGGTACACAATAAGGTCAACATTAATGAACAAATAGTGGTCCAGTGCTGCAGGAAATAAATATCTCATGCTTTCATCCAAGGTGGAAGGCTTCCGCTCCTCACTATTAACCATCTCTGTGTCAGGCTGTGATCCTTTGTTTACTTAGCTTTCTCCTGTGAATCTCAAACACCAAGTGATTTCAATATTGCCCTATCCAGTGAGTAATCCAGCATAAAGTACATACAAGCAGGCTGATTTTTCAGATGAAGCTTCACAATAGTTCTTTTTTAATTGCATTTGACATTACTGGTAATGTTCTGTGCAGCTCCATGCATAACACACATTTAATTGTACCTGTGTGGTAGTGATAACAGTACAGAATGGTAATTTTCTGTATTTGTAGCATGTGGGAGCCAATTCATCCTGGGTATTTCAATGCAGTTTATTAACTAGGAAGATTGGGTAACTGGAACCTCCTTTATTAAAGTTATTGGCTGCCCTGTAGCAACCAAAATAAATTGTAATAATAGCCAGAACAAATTAGCTTGCATATGAATTAGCCCTTAAATGAAAAGAGGAGGGGGAGCTAACCTTCTCTTGGTACGGAAAATGCTTTTATTCAGAAGTACAAGTATATTGACAAACAAAAGTGAGCTTCCCTAGGAAAAGAAATTCTCTCTTTCCAGATACCTGGCAACAGGACTGAGCTTTGACTTAATCCTGATGGACAGGCACTGTGGCAGACTAGAGAGACTTTTGCTTCAGACAAAGGTGCAGGCTCAGATCAGGGCTGTGCCTTGGGGAAAGCAGACCTTTGGACTGGAAGAGCTGAGAAAAGTTGTGCAAAGACAGTTCTGGAAATGGTATAACTGTGTCAACTAGTTGCTGCAGCTGAGCAAAATCACTGGCACAGCTTTCAGCCCTAAGCTGGTCATACCCCTGTGTGATGTAGAGGTGCCCTTCTGCCAGTGGTAGACAGAGGATCTGTATGTTTTGCTATTTAGTATGAAAAATCTCAATGCCTAATAAGTCCATTTTGGTCAGACAGAACTGATTTTTAATACCACCTCCAGTTGTCTGTGTGAGGTACATTGTACCTCTGAAGAGGTACCAGCCTCAACTCCCTTGAGGATAACGGAGAGCTGTCTGGTGAATGATTCATGGAGCTCATCACAGGCATCTAGTGCCAGTCTAGGCTGTCCTACCTGGCCCTTGTTCCATTCCCGTGGGGCTTAAGTAACTTGTATATTGCATCTGCTTGACTTTAGGAACAGCTCAGACACCATACGGTCTCCAGATGAAACCCTTGGACTGCCCCCCTCCTGACTGCGAGAGGCTGTGAATATGCACTCAAGGTACACAATACATACAATATATACACAAGGTGATCTGAACTCCTTTTCTGGTTGCACAGGAAAATGTTAAAGGATTGATGTAAAAAAATCCCCCAAACATAACCATAACCTGGTAGGCTAATTTTTGATTTTTTAATAGTTGAGATCCAGAATCACTCCTGACATTGCTGAGTTATTCTTTATTTTCACTAAGGCATGAGTGCAATGAGTACCAGGCTGTACCTTTAAAATCATTGAGTCCAATCATTAACCTAGCACTGCCAAGTCCAGCACTAACCTGTGTCTTTAAGCACTACATATTAACCACTTCCCTGGTCAGCCTGTTACAACACTTGACAACCCTTTCAGTGAAGAAATTTTTCCTGATATTCAATCTAAGCCTCCTCTGGTGCAACTTGTGGCCACTTTCTTTAATCCTACCACTTGTTACTTGGGAAAAGAGACTGACCCCCACCTCATTACAATCTCCTAGAGATAATAACCCTCTTGCAGGCCTTTTGCCAGGAAAGAGAAGAATAGCAAATGCTGTGGAGAAGACAAGTACATGAAGGTAGGGTCAACTGACATGTACGTTTTGGCTCTGTCAGGACGCTGACTCTCTTATTGGTGCAGTAGAACGTACTCACAGTGCTTTATTTTAGGTTATGTACCAAGTTGTTTGAATTAAAAAGTGGTCTCCTTTAGCTCCCTGGGTAAGTTGCAGACCCACAGATGATACAAAAGCTTGGTGCAACTCCCAGGAGGAGGGCTGCTCTTTACTTTCCCCTTCTGGAAGCCAAATCAACACAGGAAACAGCTCATCCTTCCTGTTTGTGGCTTAGTTTCCTCTCAACTGAAGTAGCACAGAGGGTGAGATGCTGAGAACCCCTGCTGACATAAAGTAGGCTGGGATCAGGGAGGAAAGGGCAGGCACACAATGCTTCTGCAGCATCGACATCTGTTAAATTGATTCCATGCAGCCATACCCTTCAGGTGCTCTGAACTTGCCTTTGGAGGAATCTCTCTTTCAACTGACTGTGTAAGGGAATTTAGGGTGTCTAGCCTCCACTTTCAGACCCAAGGTGACAGTGTGAGTAGATTCCCTCCCTCTCCAATTCTGATAATAGCAGACTAATGAGCAATGCTAAGAAATAGTACAGTGTCTGTCTGGTTTTGCTTGTTTCAGTGAAATTTGTTGGGATTAATTCCAGCACTGTCTGCCATCACTGTCACAAATACTTTTTTTTTTTTTTTAATTACATAGAATCATAGAATAGTTAAGGTTGAAAAGGACCTTAAGATCATCCAGTTCCAACCCCCCTGCCAGAGGCAGGGACACCTCCCACTAAACCATGCCACCCAAAGTTATGTCCAACCCGGCCTTGAACACTGCCAGTGATGGAGCATTCACAGCTTCCCTGGGCATGAAACAAATGTCATTTGCAGGCCTGAAACTGGTTTTCTATGAACAAGGATTACGGAATATATTTGTATAAAGCAAACGCATGAAGAATGAGATGTCAAATCAAACTTAAACTGGTGTTGCCTTTATCCACTTTGGTGAGCTGCATGAGAGTTGGTTTTCTTAGGTCACTTTCTAGCTGGGTTCAAAAGGGCTCCCTTTTACCTACAAAGCTCTTCGGAAGTGCTTACATGCTTAAGATTCAATCCTGTAATAAACAACATCATACAGCCTTTGGATTTGCAACGACTCTTGTTCCATTGCTTCAAGTGAGGCAGACCCTTACCTTCACAGGAAATGCATTTTAGACTTGCCATCAGGCATCTTTTTTAGCCTGGCTTTTATAGCAAGATCATCTGCATGGCCACTGTGTCTTGCTAGTCCTCCCCTCAGTAATATTTGTCCACATTCAAGTAAATTTGTCAGATGGACAAAGCATCCTAAAAGAGTTGTAAAAGTTTGCTCTTAGATGGAGATCAGCAGCTCAGCTTAGTGCTACATGAAAAGAAAAGCAGTAACCACTCAACACTTTATTTGTCCATGCCGAGAGGTGGCAGCAAACTTGCAAATCCGGCGTGTCTCAGATGGTCACTCACAAAAATGCTGTCATTTGCCTGCTTAGCAAATAAGTGGATATGGAAAAGGGATGGGATTTGGGGAGAAGGAAATAAAATTAGCCTCAGTGTTCCAGCCTTGGAGGAAGCAGTGTGAAAAATATGCATCCAACTTAAAATTATTCTTAATAGCAAATAAAATTACAAAGGATTTTTAAGTAAAAAGTATTTATGCAAGCATACCAAGCATTCTAAAAGGAGCTTCTGCATTGAAGAGTCAGCTGCTGTTGTATGTGGGTCTGGAATCCTGAATTTTCATGTTAAATTGGAATTTTCTAACTTTATACAGCTACAGGTTTGGCAGAGAAGAGATTCAGAGCAGCCCTGCAGAGAAGGACTTGGGGGTGTTGGTCAATGAAAAAATGAACATGAGCTGGCAGTGTGTACTTGCAGCCCAGAAAGCCAATCGTATCCTGGGCTGCATCAAGAGGAGTGTGACCAGCAGGTTGAGGGAGGTGATCCTGCCCCCCTGCTCTGCTCTCGTGAGACCTCACTTGGAGTACTGTGTGCAGTTCTGGGGTCCTCAACATAAAAAGGACATGGAACTGTTGGAACAAGTGCAGAGGAGGGCCACGAGGATCATCAGGGGACTGGAGCACCTCCTGTATGAAGATAGGCTGAGAAAGTTGGGGCTGTTCAGCCTGGAGAAGAGAAGGCTGCATGGAGACCTCAGAGCAGCCTTGCAGTATCTGAAGGGGGCCTATAGGGATGCTGGGGAGGGACTCTTCATTAGGGAATGTAGTGACAGGACAAGGGGTAACAGGTTCAAACTTAAACAGGGGAAGTTTAGATTGGATATAAGGAAGAAATTCTTTACTGTGAGGCTGGGGAGGCACTGGAAATGGGTTGCCCAGGGAAGGTGTGAGTGCTCCATTGCTGGCAGTGTCCAAGGCCAGGTTGGACAGAGCCTTGGGTGGGATGGTTTAGCGGGAGGTGTCCCTGCCCCTGGCAGGTGGGTTGGAACTAGATGATCTTAAGGTCTTTTCCAACCCTAACTATTCTATGATTCTGTGATTCTATATCATTCCTTTAGTGTTGGCAGGAAAAAAAATTACCCAACAACAACTATTCAAACCAACAGTTTCTTTTAATCCAGAATGTGGGTGACCATGTAGAAGTGGAAAGTAGCAGAGTGATGTTGAAAGGCTGTGGATTCTGTCCCTGGCTCTGTCAATGGCCTGTTTTATGATCTCAGCAAGACTGCATCTCCTCCACACTTTACCTGTTTGGTCTGTCTTGCCTTATCAATCTGTAAAATATTCAGCTTTGGGACTGAATCTTAATATGACTGAACAGTGTCTAAGCACAAAAGAGCCTTTGATTTCAGTTAGAACCACTAGCACAGGTAAATGGCAAATTAGAGATTTATCAACATTTTAAGTGTAAATCTTTTCAGAGGAAAGTATATATTTGAAAATGGAAGGGGAGAAAATTCCATGCAGAAAAAGACAATAATGGCAGGGTACCTTCACTAGCAGCCTCAGAAGGCCAAAGGGTCAGTCTTACTGATCTGCTTGCTACTCCCCTCAAAAGACAAAGGAATGCTTCATCTTTACTCATCACCTCATTCAGCAAAGCTAGTTTCAACTTCCTGCATCACCCATTTTTCTTAAAGCAAAGACAAAAATCTTCTTTTTTTTTTTTCCTTGTTACTATTCCTCCCCATTCCAGGAGAAAATCCATAAGCAGGAGAAATTAGTTTTCTGAATGACAAGACCAAAAATTAACTCCTTTATAAAATAATGCAAATGCTCAGGTCGTAGTCAGACTAACAAAACAGAGAAGGAAACTGGTATCAGAGTGCCTTTGTGCCTCCCAGGTGTGTCAGAAGGACTCTGAGGATGTTCTGAGGCATTGCCTACAATTCTGTTTTCAAGGCATGAATCCTCCTCTGATATAACAGTGCTATTTTCTTTCATCTGCCCATGTTTTCTTCTCTTTGCAGTGGAGATACTACGGTATTTTATGATAGGAGGGGGACATGTGCTACTTGTCTGACATAGCAGTGGTGGAAAAAGGCATTTGGGGGGGAGAAATTTGTAAACTGGCTTGAATCACAGCTCTGAGATCAAAAAATTTTCTTTGAATTCTTTTTGAGGAAGCTGAGATACTGGGCCTCAGCCTTGCCACAAAAATCAACACCTTCTCTGTTTCATTTCAGCAAATATGTGCGAAAGAAGGTAAAAAGAAGCGAGACCAGAATATCAAACGAAGCTTGTTAACTTGCAGAACAACAATGAGAAACTGTAGGAATTGCCAAACTTCCAGTATTCCTGTTGAGCAGAAATTATACAGAGACTTAAATGATTAGCTATAAAAACAAACAAGTTCATTACTGAGTGAAATGAGGTAAAGGAAGTCACCTCAAAATAAGAGTAAACCTGAGGAAGAGCAAACCAAACAATATTGTTACTGTAAGAAAACTGTAAGAATGGGCCTAAGTGCTCTGTCTTAGGCCTAAAATAGGCAGTTAAATAAAACAATGTCACCATTGTATGTATTTCTGCTATAATTCATTTCCACATCAATAAGTGAGAATGAAGCTGGCAAAGGAAACATTCTTTTTAAAATAGAAATTGCTGCCCAGTAATGTATGCTGGAGAATGTCAGAAAGTTACTTTTTTGCATCAATATATGCTGTACACCTGAATCATTAATTTTCTTTGCATGAGCAATTGGGAGATTTTATAAAAACATTAATTTTCAAAATGGGATATTCAAAAAGTTAATAACATGGCACAGGCAACAGCATTTATTGGTAATGAAAGGAAAGGAGGGGCGGACATGCAGAGAAAATGGCTACAGGACACACAGAGGAATGAATATGTCGATTTTGCTGGCTCTAACATGGTCTCTCATTAGGAGAGTTTCTTTTTCATTGTCACCCTAGTTCTCCCCCTTTTTTTGTACCACATCTGTTTCTTCTCCCTGGACTATGATGAGAGTTACAAGGAAGACTTCAAAAAGAAACCTGCAGACCTCAGAAACAGATCCAAGATGAGAGAAAGGAGATTGTCTACTTTGCTGGACTCTGTAGTGCTCTGCTATGCACTACAGAGCAATCCTCTTTTAGATTTAAAATTTCCAACAAATTACTTAAATTTCAGCATAAACCAAAATGATTTTGAGAAATCCAAAGGAACTCTTTTAAGATTTTTCTCTGTTGACTGCTCGACTCCAGTTTGTTGGAGGGTAGGAGATAAATTTCAGCTTGTTTCTTTATGAAGTCTCAGGTTTTTTTGGGTATGGGGAACTGGTCTGAAGGAGAAATTACTGTTGTTGCATGGAAGAGATTGCTAAAGCATCTTGTGACACAAAGCCACCCAGGATGCAGTTAAAGTGCAAACCTGTCTCCATTGATGTTAGCCCTAAGCTTGTAAGGCCTGAGCCCTTTGAAATGGCTCTGCTTTCCCTGTCCTTTTTCTTTTACACCCCCATCAGCCCCTCACCTCCCTCATTTCTGCTGGAGCAGCTTCCCCACTCACTCTCCATAGGGCCCCCTCCTCTTTATTACCCTCCCAAAACTCCACCTGCTCAGAGACCAGCTCCAAAAGCAACAGTTCTTCAGGGAAAGAAGCCATAAAAGCACCACTGCTTGTGTGTAAGGAGGCATTCTGCGACCCATCCCGACACAGGTGTCAGAGGCATGTTAAGCGCCTCACAACAGCTTTCCATACCTCTGATGGGTGCATAAGCTCATGAACATGGCGCTGTGGTGCTTTGCTTACCTTGGTTTTCTACTGGCTAAACTTGTGCCTGTGCTTCAATTAGTGCATGGGGACTTGGATTGCTGCTTTTCTTTAATGCCATACAGCTCTTGCTGCTACTGATCTGTCTGTGTGGAGCTAGAGAGTATCACTAGGTGATTCAGTGGAAGAAGAGTCGTTTCTATGGGATATGGATCTGACATCCCATTCTGCTCATATCCCACGGTAGGGCAAAGGGAGAATTAAACAAATTTCCAAGCAGTTTTTAAAACAAGGAAGGAATAATAATATCAGCAGTGGGTGGAATTAACTCCTTCAAAAGTCCCAGGTTCTGTAGGCTGAAGGTGTCAGGGAAGACTGATGAAATCTAGCTCATCTGCCAGAGCCCAGCTGTGGTCAGTAAATCATTATTATCTAATAGCTATCAGGTAGCGTATATGAAGTGAGCTGGTCTCTTTCAGGCTCCCAGTGGGTAAATATTCACCCAACAAAACAGCTGGTGTAATTGGTGTTAATTGTCAGTGTCAGCAGAGGCTGTGAGATGTCCACTGTCTGTCAGGGCTGAAGCATGTGGGAAGAGAGTAACAGCAAATGCTCTGCACCCTGCAGCAGATACCGAGTAGACAAACCTCAGCTATCAGTCTACAGGTTGTCAGTTCTACAATAAGTAAATAAATAAAATAAAAAGTGAAAAATCCAAGGCTGTTTGTGAGCTGAAGACAGGCCTATAGTAGCTGAAATATTTCACCAGACCTCATGAGCATGCTGGAGATGCTGTTGAATCAGGCAGAGCCATGGAAAATCCAGGCCTTTCTGACCAAGGTAGATGCTTCTTCCAGGATTTTGGAGAAGATATATATTTAAAAATAAGCTCAGAATGGCTTCCTTTGAGCAGAATTATTTTTTTCTATTACTTCAGCCTACCAGTTTTGAAAAAGAGGGAAATGCTGCAAGAAGCTCTGACCCACTAAGGCTGGAAGGATGCTTATTATGAGTGACATTAAATTAATGGAAGACAAATACAAAATTCAACTGGGGCATAACATTAAGCAAGGAGCACTTAACATAGGGTGAGGTAGCCTGCCAGATACAAAATGCCCTCCTTCTCTCCTGCTGAATGAAGGGACAATATCTACTGCATTCCCATATGGTTATGGTGGTGGTGTTCACACCTCTTTTGCCCTTGACAAAACATCAGCTGTTGTGCCACTATTGCCCCAAACCCACCATAAGCAGCATCCCAGGGACGTTAGTGATTCCATTCACTGACAGACCTAATCCTGCCTCGCTGAGAGACTCTCGAGCATGGTTTGCCAGGCTCTGGTCCCATTCAGGCCCTGCATGAACACCATGGTCTGTCAGGGGTGTCAGTATGTCAAAAAGGGGGTTCTTTCATGAAGGCGTTAAATTACCATCATTTTAGGAAGATATTGAAGTCATCAGATTTTAGATGACTGTTATCAGCATACAGTAGAGGTGCATAATGACATACTAGGGCAAGATAGAATTTAGACCTCTCCAATAAATAATGCAATTTAATTTTATAGGTTCCCCCCACTTGCCTTTGGCCATATGTCTTACTGTCCAGGGCATTTGGGAGATGGCTTATATGACTGCGTGTAAATGGTTCTCAAATGGCAGAGACAGCAACACAGCTTTTCCACAGTGGGCACTACATGGCTGCATTGTAACGCTGAGTTAAAGAAAGAGCATAAAAAATTTGTCTTATTGTGCTCCAATCTAGGCCTGCTGTTTGCTCCAACACTTCAAATCTATGAGATCCATAAGAAAGTTAGTCCTAAAAGGATATGGGATGCCAGCTGGTGTCATAAAGCTGCTCCTTACCAGCCTGACAGCAAAATCAACTGACTTTCATTCACATTGGTTGGGGCTCTTTTTTGCTAATAAGAATTTAATCCGTATCAAGCATGCTCCTAATGGTGCACAAAATCTTTTTGTTTGCTACTTCCACAGCTAACGTGCTCTGTGATCTGGTCAGAAAGCAAAGCAAGGGCAGACGCAGGTTTATCCCTCCTTCCCATGCTCTCAGCTCTGTGCCCTGCACACATAAGGTTTAGTCTTTGTGGACTAAGCCATAAGAAGCAGAACTGATAAAATATTCAGAAGGATTTTCAGCGACCTCTGCAGTAAGACTCCCCTCCATCAAGGTACCATAGGCTCAGGAGGGAAAAGTGATAGAAAGATCAGTCTTAATGATCAGCTTTTCTGATCAGGCAAAGAAACATAATTCATTAATGCCAGTTCGTATGGAGAAATGTACCCATCTATACAAATAACAGCCTATAGGTGTCCTGGCCTCTTCATTAACTATCTGGGAGGAATGAGAAAGTACATATGAATGAGAAAGTTATTTTTTTTTTTAAAAAAACCCTTCTTTTGCAGCTGCTGGAGACCAATTGGAAATATGGTTAAGGACTGAACACGCTGTACTGGGCTTTAAGAAGAATCAGGACAGAGGGGGAAAAAACCCCAACAAAACAACTTGCAAAACCCAGCAGGGATTCCAGTCAGCTGGAATAAACCCTTATAGCAATAGAAAGGATGTTGATTTTGTTTGCTTTTTTTCTTTTGGTGGGCTTAAAACTATTTTCTTCCTCTTCCTTCAGAGAGAGGAGCTTTGTCTTGCAACATTCACCTGGAAAACATGCAAAACTTTAGGCAGCTACAGTTAGATATCTTCTGGGAAGGCTTTGCTGGGGAAGTAGTTTTGGGGCTTTTTTTCAGCCAGTGGCTGCTACAAGGCGCACAACAGTTTGTACCTGTCAGCAAACCCAGTCCTTTTTCTTAATGGCCCTGCTGCTCAACACTCTTATTTCTCAGTGTCAGGCACTGTGAGCACTTTAATCTGTTAAAAGGGCTCTTTTTTTCCTTTTAACACTGATCCCATGTTTTATTTATCAGTCTTTGATTTAGAAACGCTTAGAAGGCATAACACGTTTTCTAAGATGGATGACTTTTGTGCATGCACATGTGTGTGTGCATAGGTGTTGTCATTGCTGAAAGCCCAAAGGAAAGCATCTTTATAAAGAAAAACTCTCTGGCATGTAGTCCAGGAGAACTACTACTCTCTAACAGCAGCTTTCTGAGCACAGAGGCCTATAAAGATGTTCTGTAAACAGCCAAATTCAACTCTTGGCTTTAATGGGCTTTTTTCCAGGTCCTGCTGAAAGAGAGAGAAACAGTGGTGAATAGAGGGAGACCTAAAAACTTCATTTTGTTTCCGGAATGCTTAAAGTCGTGCTGAAATAGTTAGGTTTGTCATCTCCATCTGATAATATAAAACTCAATCAGGAATTACAAAAACTTAATTTTCTAGCAAGGGAAATAAAAGCTCCCTCACTACCCCGCAGTGCTCAGTGTTTCATAGGGGAAGTATATTCCTGCTACACAAGCTGCCCTGCTCTCGAGCCAGATAGGCAAAGGTATGAACTTTCCCTAGCCTTCCCACTCCCCGCAGGAGCAGTGTGGCTGTGTCAAAAGAAGCCTTTGAAACCCCATCTCTCCATATGCAGACCAGAGAGCTCCACAGCATGTGTTGCAGCAAAAGATCCCTCTGGCCACAGAAATTACTCAGTATGTGTGCCAAGGGCAGCCAAAACCAGCTGTTTTACTTGCCAAGAGACTGAGTGTGCAGTCTGCAACTTCTACAAGTTGCTGTTGCAGAGAAAGAGGGTCTTTAACACCACTCAGTCATGCACACATGACCAGAGTGGATCCAAGCCCTCCATGTCACCTGCTGCACCTCTGCCCAATGCGCAGACCACATCTGCGCTACACTCACAAGGGACATGCATCCATATATGCATTCACACATGTGCTCTTCATACTACAAGTACCTGTACCCTGCTGTGGAACCTCCCCTGGCTTTGTAATATCCTAAACATCAATGTATTGTATTATTAGGGGTGTTATAAACAGTCTGGGGAAGCAAAAATAGATGCTGCTTCAGAAATGTGGGTGAGAGAACATCTGCCCCCCCCAGAGGCTAGCTAGGAAATCCAAAGTTGAGGCTGTCCCTGAGGCCACAAAGGATGAAGGCTTCTCCAGAGAGCAGCTGGGAGAAGGTGGTGAATTTTGCTGCTGCCTGACAGTGGCTGAGGAGGTCTCTGGGGTAGTGACAGTTGGGCAGCATGAGCAGCCACTAGCACCTTCTCCTCAAAGTATAGCCAGCCAGGGTCCTACATCTGCAGACAGAAAGGCTATTACTGTTGCTCTGAGCTTTTCTAGGTAAGAGTGAATTCCTGGCTGACCTGCTCTTAAGCAGGAGGACTGGGAAGTCTAGCATTGCTCTTTGGCCATCTATTATACCCTGATTTACAGAGTCTGATTTACACGAGACAAAAGTCAGTTCAGGATCAGATCTTCCTGGAAGGAAAGAGGGTCGGGAGCATCCTGCAGGACAGGAAGTAATCAGGAACACTCCAGCCACATTGTCTGTGGGCTTTTTCCTTTTCTTCCAATCTGACAAACTCCCTCACTGTGTACATGAACCCCACTGATGTGTGAGCAAATCCTGGGATTATCTGATCAGGGACAACAAGCCCTACCTTTTCAAAATCAAGGGATATTTTGTAAGTTTTAGCTTTGAGACAGCACTGGGACGACTGAGATTCTTGTTACTGATGTGGTAAATGTCCCTCCGGGAAGTCGTCAAACCACTTGCTCTTCAGAAGCAAACAAGGCTAGGTCATGCCCACCAATGTGCCCCAGTTATCAAAACTTTTAAATATCCAAGAGGATAATTGCTGTGATATCTGCTGACTCCTTGTATTTTATTTTTTTATTACTCTTATCCTTATTTATACCTTTTTCTTCTAAGACATTTCTGAAAGCAATGGTTTTAGGCTTGCATTTAAACAAGAGATCCCTGGGGTGTCATCCCACTAGTTCAATAGGTGCTCGGTGTTGCCAGCCTGGCAGCTGCCACAGGGACTGTCAGACGGTTGTGATGATGATGAGACATCTTGGTACCCTTAAAGTCCTGACGGCTTTTACTCACATCTCACTAGGAAAGAGTTGTTAATGTCTAGTTGCTTAAACAGAAGATCCTGTTCAAAACCCTACCCTTGATTTGAGCATACTGCACATTAGTCCCATCTCCAGTAGCAAAGTGATGAAAATATGGTTCTTGCTCTACAGAGACAGCTCCATTACGTAATCCTGTCAATCAGCTGCTAATCACTATGGTAACTAGGTGCCAAATATGGTATTAAAATAAGCATTAAATAGCTTCTAAATGGGGCCCTCTCTGCTCTCACCATCTTAAAATCTTCATCTTCCTTCTCATCTTCTGTCTGCTATTGATGCACAGTTTTCACTTTATTAACAAGGTCTCTGCAGTGAGACCCTGCTCAGTGTCCTGCAGCTATCGAGATATGACTGAGGCTGGGAAACAGGGTTGATTAAAATACAGTACTTTTCATAAGTACTTTTCAAAGAAATATAAACCAAAGTTTTTTTTTTTGTTTTGTCTTGTTTCATTTGGAGCCTCTTGTTACACTTGGAGTCTCTCGTTACACTCTTCATTTGCATTAGCATATCATAGTTGCTGTCCATGTTCTCTGATCAGCCAGCCAATGACACAAGGGCAAAGTGAGACCCAGGATCTTCTAACCTTTTATCTTTCCTTCAAAAGCAGCAGAGATGTAAGGGAAAACTATAAGAGGCAGAGGAAATATAGGAAATCTTATAGCAGTGTGTAGTCCTGGGACTTCCTGAGCTGGATGTAATATCCGCAATATCGTAATTGCTCCTGATCGGCCTTCTACATCAAATTTGTTCATCTCAATTTGAACCCATTTGTACTTTTAACCTCCACAACATCCAGTGTCAAAAAGTTCCCCAATGTAATTAGTGCAGGGTGTGAAAAGTTCTTCATGTTTCTGCTAACCCTGCTCTTTGGGCAATTCCACTGAGCTGCCTCCTTGAGTGTTATATGATGAAAAAGAGTTTAATTCCCCATTCCCATTTCACGGGCCAGGCAACTGTTGTTTCAGTTATCAAAAACCATGCAAATGTTTTGTTTCCTTGTTTGTTTCCATACACTGCAGGTTGAAAATATTGAAACATTTTTATAGTTAAAAGGTTATAAATAACATTCTTGGAAAATTATCCCTGTGATGTTTTGAACGCAGCCAAAGCAGAAGGGGAATGAGACTTACTACTTCATAGGAAAAACATTTCTTCCAGTTTGAAACAGAACAGGTATAATTTCTGCAAAAACTGTACACGAAGACACTTTGGACAACTCAGTGTATTGTATTTCAAGTAAGCAAATGTGTCCAGTTGCCTAAAAGTTGAAAACAAAACCTGCCCTTCAAACAGCCATCACACAGTGCAAAACAGAAACACCATTGTCCTCCCTCTCAAATCTTTATGCCAAATATGATACTGTGAAATTTGGTGTTTTGACAACATCAGACACTTCAGGATTTTTGCCTCCGAACTGAAATTTCATCCCCTCCAAATAAAAATCAAACAATGTTCACAAAATATATCCATTTTGAAGAAAACAATGCTGCTAAAATCTTTCTTGCGAGATGCATAGGTTGAACTCCAGAAGGAGAAAAGTGACCAGTATTTTATTTGTGACTCTGCCCTGCTGAAAAGTGTTGGTTTTACAGGATGCGTCTCAGCTTTGTCACAATCTCCCACTGCAAGGAAACCAGTGCTTCCTGTGAATGATGTTTGCAGAAACCCTTCAGCCAGTGGGTCTTCCATGCCAGGGCACCTCCCTTGCTCAGTGCCAGCTAGGATGTGCAATTGCAACCCCTCAGGCACCCCAACCAACTGTCCATGGCTGGCATCTTCTGGAAATCAGGTGGCTGGTTGCTCCCTGAAGCCAGGAGTTATGTGCACCATGCATCTGGGAGAAGAGGGAGTGTTCTTCAACAAAAAGGCATTTACAGGCCCACGGATGCTGGTTTCTTCCATGCCCTAGCAGTTGGACCACATTCATGAGCAGGCACATTGCCATTTTGGCAGGTGGACTTAGGTGTTGGTAGCCAAAAGGTCACATATGTGCCTAAAAGACATTTGTTGAAAGCAAACGCTCTGAGCCAGGAATAAGAAATTGCCCAGAGCTCCCAGACATCATTAGTACAGCATCATACCCACAACTGGATTAAAAATAAAAATAGGAGCTGTGGCAGGCAAGATATGGCTTTCTTGATTATGGACAATGTTTTATTTTATTTTTTCATCATTTTTTGTCTTTCTTCTATGGAATGGGCAAAAAGGAGCTTCTCAGATTTGATAACAAATTTTGAGTTGCATGTATCATTAGGGTAAGGCGAAAAAAAATCCTGAGTCCAAGTATACTTCACAACTTATTGTGTGGGTATGAATACAGATTAATATGATATTAATGTAATGCAATTAAGAAAAAGCTGAGTTATTGTTTGAGACAAACATTATTTCCCCATAGAAAAGTAAATCAATTGCAATTATTGCACTTGCTGCAAGAATTTGCACATTTTACTCTAGGTCAGGTCTATTACTGAAATGAGGTACTACTACATTTTAGCTATGCTGAACAAAGGGCAGAGGCTGTGACAGGTACAACATGTAAGTAATCATGCTGCATGCATAACCATTCAGGAGTTAATGAGGGACAAACTAAACCTAAACACTCTCCTGAGTGCTTATATTCTTCAAAAATAAAATAAAAACAACCAAAAAAAATTGGAAAAAAAAAAAAAAAAAAAAAAAAGAAAAAAGCCAGCCTCTGCCTGCTTGTCCACTGAAGCAGTGGTAACACAAATTGCCTTCTGGAACTATTTATTGCCACCAGTCTGACATAATCACACTATGACTCCCACACCTGTAATGTGACACACAGGCAAAACAAAGGTATGAAGGGAAAGGGCTCAGCTTCCTCTTCTTAATTACTTAGTGCAAAACAAAAGCCACCCAATGGGTTGTTTGGAAGGGAAAACAATACCAAACACCCTTGCAAGTTGCTGTGGACAAATGGTGTGTGAGTAAAATTCCCCACCTGGAGCAGAACCAGGGGACATGGGAGCCAGGGGACATGGCTCTCACCAGCACCCTTCTCTCATCCCCCATACAGAAACAGAAGTGCTTTCATCCCATTTAGGCACCAAAAGTCTTCACTTTATAGATAGCTGTTTTAGTGTGAGGAGAGAGCCAAAGGCAGCTTTGAGCAGCCAAGGCCACGGTGGAGACTTGGAGTAAAGGAAGAGGGTGGGATGCAAAACAGCTGCAAGAGCCATGTCTCTGAGCCAGACAGGGCAAAACATGCTTGGAGCTTTCTGGAAGCCAGACTGGCCAAGAAAGGGTATGTCTCAGCTGTGCTGTCTTAAAAGCTTTCACAAAAAGAGGTCTTAGGGGGTTGTGGCACATTTGCTTCCCTGTAAATTGCTCGTAACCAAAAACTGGTTGCTACCAGTTTTTGATTGCACAGACATTGAGTGCCTATAGGATTATTTCAGGATACCTGTGAATAACAATATCATTAAGGCTAAACCAGCAGGATTCCCGGGACTGTGATTCTTGCTGCCTGTTTGCAAACCTGAAGCCTGGGTGGTGGCCCAGGGTGCCCATGGCATCCCACCAGGCATGTGTGGCATGCTGCAGGCAATCATCCCAGGTCTCACCTGGGAAGGTAACAGGTTTTGAACACATGGGGACAGACATTGCAGCTGCCGTCTCCAGGCTCAGCCCAGCGCCAAGATGGTATTTTTCCATTCCAGTGTGAGCTATAGGAAGATTGAAGCTGGACTTATTGGCTTGATGCTGAGTAGAGAAGAGATGCTTGCAGAGTACTAGTCTTTGCTGCCTTTCTAGTTTCATTGCTGCCTCCCAGCTGTGCACTGCAGCATTTCTGCAGCAGTTCATGAGAAAGCCACTTTTGCCTGCCCAGCTGCCAAACACAATCTGGAGGTGACAATGAAAGCTTCAGAGCTAGAGCTCACACTCTGGACTGAAAGTAGGTCTAATACTATTTATCTACACTATAAAAAGGAATATGTGAAGGGGGGGGGAGGGAAGCTTAATATAAATACCTGATATTAGGAAGTTAATTTCCAAAGAACTGTCAAAGACACTATTTCTTTGTCTCTTATCTTTGAAGACTTACTAGGGTATGCTGTTACAATACCTTCAGCACTAACATGTGTTTTCTTTTTTTAAACAAACACCAAGCAGTTCAAATGTCATGATTTAAAACTCTTTAATTCAGCCAAAAAAGGGAGAACCTTAAATCATCCCTGCTGTGTTTTCCCACATAAAAGAGCAATAACTAAGAACAGGAGCTAATCTAACAGACATTTTCATGTCCCTCTAGCGACATGTTACAGGAATGGCTTTAATTGACATTTTGTCCTACAGAAAAAGCAGGCTTTCAAAAGGCACAAAACCATGTCAACACCTAACTCCACAGACTATTTTCTCTAAGATGTACTTTTTTCTTTTTGTAACAAATTCCCAGAACTCACCACAAATATGTTAATGACAACCAACCTCTTACTTGGTTGAACAGTGAAAGTTTCCCAAGATTATATCCTTTTGACTCAAATGTGTAAACACAGTAGCTAAAGGGAATTCCCTCTATCATCACTCCCTGTTTCCCATTGCCTTCATTGCACACCTTTAAACTGCATTAGGATTTCAGTCCTGTCTCCAGTCAATAAGATAATAAGCACTACTTAATTTTCCCATTTTCTACACAAGGTTAGTAAGAAGCATCAGGCAGACACAGTGAGGCTGACCACTACCTGGTGCCAGCTCTGTGTCATGTGCAGGGTTCAGTCCCACCACCACTAACTCCTAAACACAGAAAGCACTGCAGGAGACCCACAGCCTAACTGAATCATTCCCTCCCTCTCAGAGTTCCCAGGAAGATTCTGTCTGTGACACAGACACCCCCAGAAGTACATTGCCAATTGTTCAGGTTTGGTTTTTAAAGGATACAATCTGATGGAGGAGCTTAACTCAAGACATCTGTTTTCTGACATTGTGCAAACGAGCTAATTTCCCAGGCTCCTGTCTGCAGAGGGATATTCCTTTTTCCCAGTGAAGAGCTGAGGTTCATGCTCAGGTTTTGTCGTAAGAGGAGGGGTAATGGTTTTAAACTAAAGGAGGGGAGAATCAGGCTGGACGTGAGGAAAAAGCCCTTTACAATGAGGGTGGTAAAATATAGGTTGCTCAGAGCTGCCCCTGAGAGATGTTCGAGGCCAGTCTGAATGCAGTTCTGGGCAACCTGATCTAGTTGAAGATGTCCCTGCTTATTGCAGGGGCGTTGGACTAGACGATCTTTGAACTCCCAACCCAAACTATTCTATCGTTCTATGATTCTATGATTCTATGCTGTTCCTGAGAGCCTTGGAGGGAGCAAGATAGACAGCCTGTATAAACTCCCAGGGCCAAAGCAGGATATCCTATTTGCCAATCATCCTGCACCCACCCCCTGTTAGCTCTTTCCTTAAGAGGCTTATTTGTGGCTGTTACATTCCATACACCTCTATCTGTATCCATGGACTCTCCCATACCCATGGCCAGACTCAAATGGCACTACCCCTGCGAAAGGTACAGGTCCCCACAATACACACTCCACAGCCACATCAGAGCATCGTGGATGATATGCACAAATGTGCATGGATGCATAGAAACAAATGCTTGCTTTGTATTATGTTGACCCTATCCACAATTTTTGTGCATCTCTTTCAAATGGTGTTTTAGCATCCAAAGTCAGTATGCAGAAGCTCCAGAAGGTGATTGCTTCTCCCGACCACTGCAGACTATCAGTAGGTAAAAAGAAAGGGGAGAAAATTTCCCTCCTGCTGCTGGCTCTGCTCCTTTCAGTATAATGAAAGAGGAAAAGGAAAGCATGATCTATTCAGAGTTATTTGAGACTGTCCCAGCTAAAGGAACCAGATTTGAATGCCTTGTAAAACAAGCTTTTAGCTTAACAAGCCCTGTCTACTGACGGTATCGTACTGACCCTTATAAATATTTCATGCGTTTTCACTTCTTCCCACATTTATTTCTTAAACAGAACTTATTAAAATTAAAAAAAAAAAAAATTTGAGGAGCATTTATTTTAAAGACTTACAGGATGATGTAGTCAAAAATATATTTTAAACATTTAGCAGAATCAAACATCAGAGATTAAAGCAAGGAGAGAACCAATTAACTATGTTACATAGTAAAAGGACAGTCAATAAGTCATAAACCCATCAAGTTGTCTTGGTGGTGAAATGCTTTCAGTCAGAACTAGATAAAAGGTATTCAGAAGAAATGCACTATGTATTGAAAGTACCCTTAATGCACATATTTTTTAACTCCAATCCTTAAGGTACAGAACTTAAAGTCAGTTTGTAATAGCAGAAAGCTGTCTTTGTAAGTAATTCGTATATATAAATTTTTTTATTATATCTCAACAAAATGGAGAAAGGACTCAGCAGTGCAGAAACTGTAAATACAGGATACGCAGAATTCATTATAAATAGTTTTTCTTCTTATATGAGCTGTACAAACCTATCCTATTCTAAAATTTATACTGTAAGCTGTTTAATAAATATGCATTTGAACACAGCACCTCCTTTCCTAGAATATGATCTTATAGTGACCACGGTCTGTACCAATAACAATTTTGTCCATAAGACTAAAAGTTCTTGCAGTTCTACACGCCTACAGCCATGATGATGAGTGTAGTTTTTGCTCTTACGGTAACCTGTGGGTCCCACTGTTCTTTTATTTGTCCCATTTTCATATTCTTCTCTAAGCACTGGTGAAATTAGTCCTGAGTGAAACCTCTATGTAGAAGTGGAGAAGAAAGTCTGGATGCAGCACAGATAATGAAAGGGACCCCTAACCCGAGTTCTTCTTGTTTAAGACAGTAATGGAGTAGAAGGGAGGTAAAATGATACATTCCACTCATCTTATTACCAGAGGATCTTTTGAACAGTAAACTTCATTTTTCTTTCCACTGTAGTAAAACAAAACTCAGCTTCTCCAAAAAAACATCTACGGAATTATACCAGCACAGTATTCTAGAGAAATAGATTTTCTGTACTTAAAGGAGACAATTGAGGAAGATTACAAAATGAAGGGCAAACTCAAAGTCTTCAGCTATCATTAAAACTATTCATTTCCTTAGCAAGACAGAAAATTGGATAGCACTCCTTCTGTTCATAATTTAATGGCTTCTGTTCAGTCAGAGCCCTACCTACCTGCTTAAAAGCAAATCATATGTAGCAGTGATGCACATTCATTACCATACTCTTTCAAGATAATTTGACAGTTCCATGGCATGGTGCCACAGTTGGTCGTTATCTCTATCCCCAAGTATCACACTCTCCTGCAAGATGTTGCAGTGACAAAGAAATTCCTGGTAGCTCCATTTGTCTTTCTTCATCTGGTCAATATCCACTCCAAGAGGAAGTGCTCCAGGGATTTTATGAAGAGATGAAGCATAAGGCAGTCCCACTGTTTTTGTGTTGGCCTTTAGTTTGTTTGTTTGTTTGTTTGTTTGTTTGTGTTTTTCTAAAGTTTTAATTATTTACAGAAGGAGCAGCTAACTGGAAATAATGAAGTGGAAAAAAGAACCTCTCACCCTCGAATGCTAGAAATTGCCCCCCATCCCTCTCACAAATCTAGCTGCTTCTTAACCGCTAATGGCTTCCTCAGAGGACTCAGGGAAGCCAGTAAATAAAAGATATAGAGGCACCATTATTCAATCGTCCATCTTCCTTATACAGGTTTACTGTTTTTCCTGTATGCTCCACTGCCACAGCCTTTTATGGCCCAAGAGGTTAGTAGTTTATCAGTTCAACAATGTTTATTATAAAATCGATGTTAAAAAAAACCAAAACCAAACCAAACCAAAAAATGTCCAACTCCATCATTTTCTGCCTTATTGTCAAATGCCCACCACTTAGACTTGATTTGCATGATTTATTGTGCATATGTTTTTTCTCTGTCTCCAAGCCCCAAATTATCCCCTATTGAGGCTGTATAAGCTGCTGGTGCTTGCAGATTGTCTTTGTCCTTTCCAACCTGCAAAATATCATCTGCAGAATCCAAATCACTCTCTGCCTGTTCTCTTATCTTCTATTTCTTTTACCCATCAATAGCCAAGCTGTGCCGTTCAGTAACTATGAAGTACTGTAGGAAGAAACTGATAAGTACATCAAACAGCATTCACAGACTACACACAAACATGTGCTGCTGACACTTTTTATTGCCTGTGACAAGTCACCCATCCCCACTCAGTCTTTCCAGGCACATAATGCAGATTTCAAGTGTGTGTCACTATAGGTACTCTTTATTGTAAAGAACTTATGTATATATAATCACAGATAGAATTTGAAAACTCTATGAAGACAAAAAGTGCATTTCTTTATAGTAATGCAAAAAAAAAAAAAAAAAAAGACTGTGAAACTGTGAGAATGGGAGAGCTCAATTAAATATTTAAATAAAGAGTGGTCAGATAATCTACTATGATTTAATGGAAGCAATTTAAGATTTCCCTTTATGTAAGGTGTGGTAACTGGTCTCGTGTGACTTCCACATCTGTTGCTCTGCAAAGTAATATTCATTTTGTGTAAATTCACACCACTGATCTGGCTTGTACTCCAGATGACCAGGAGTTTGTATATGGTTGGTTACTGAAGATTAGTTGAAGAGGGCAACCCTTTAAATCACTTGAGGTTTTTGTGACCTGCTTATTGTCATCTGAAGCAACCTCTGAATTTTCTGAAAACCTACAATCCAAATGACCACAATTCTCAAAGCTTAAACAAACTTTAATTTGCTGGATGAAAGTTACTGCAGAAAAAGTGATCATTGTACCTCTATTTTAGATTGAGGCTGGATTTGTAACAAAAATCTGAAGCGTTATTCACTGCAAGCAAGGAAAAAAAGCTTGGGCTAATGTGGAGTGCTCAGCAGAAAAAAAAAAAAGAAGCTAAATCTCCTGATTCTCTCACAGTGTTCCCATGCGATCTGAGTAAATCACCTAACCTCTAGTTATGAGTTGTTCTTACCCAGGTGCTGTTCTTCAGATTTTTTGTAAATGGTTAGAGAAACCAAACCAAGACTAAACTAAAGATCACTACTCTAATGAGTCATGTACCTAAATGCGTTCCAGTCAAATTTTGGTTTTAGTGCAATATATCACCTAGATTATCGATTCTATAATAATGTATATTACATGTGTTCATTCAGTATTCCTGCAGTGGCAAGACTGGAAAAATATGATACATTCAGTATTAAGTCAAGATTGTTGCATATTATGTTTCACATATGTTTTGACTATGGTTATATTTTTCACTATTATTTTAGTTTGTCATATTCCACACACATTTAAAATGTTAACTAATCTCCTGTAACTGTTCATCTGTAATCATTTCCCCACTACTGATACCCTGCAAAACATGGAAATGATTATGGAAAGAAGGTATAGGAGTCTGGTTTTTAGATTTGAGCTGTGACTGACAAGCAGTTCTGCTGTTCGTAAAGGGAGAACATCTGTAAAGATGTAAGCCATCAGGAATGATAACCTCTGAACTCTCACCCCATGCTGTGCTCCAGTAAATGAGTGCACCTATCTCTCCTGCCAAGTGTAACATGATACAGATGTGAAGTTTGCACCATAAGTTGTTTGTCTGGCTTTGAATCTTGAAATGAGATTGGGAAGATTCTTAAAACAACAAATATGGGATCACAACAAGTTTAAATTAATTAAGTTGGAGGAGTAACTATGTATTTTTTGTCAGTTTTTAAAGATTAAAGCATTTTAGACAGTGAAACAAAATACATGCCAATTTTTACCAGGTCCTTTGGGAAAGATTCCATTTGGGTCTTGCAGAATAATACAAAGTCACCAGCTTCTACATAAGTAAAAAATTCAGACAAAAACTCCATAAACTGGTTTTGTCTGTATAGGCAATTAACACCTGCTGTAGCTAAACTGAATGACAGTAATGCATGTATTAACAGCATGCAATATTGTAGGGTAATGAAACATGAGGCTTCAGTCTCACAAGTCATAGAAAGCCCAGTAGTTGTGCTCAGATACCCACAGAACTAAACTGCAGACACAAATCTTCCTCCAGTACTTTTCCCTCCAGGTCTGAAGTTTGACAGGAAACACATCCCACAAACCTTTTAGTTTAGCTTGGCCCTTTTTAATATGAAAGGATGCTTTTAAACAGACGTGTGCCCTTTTTTCCTTCTCCTTCCAACTCATGCATACGCCAAATTAATATTATCAAATGGTTAAATATCTCATGCTTCTCTAGGATATTTTGTCTGAGTATATCCAAAGTGCTTCACAAGTGGGTCACCATCCCTGAGTGGCAGCAGCACTGATAGACACATTTTGCAGCTGATCAAGCAGGGAGAGGCTGCAGATATGAATACCTCATACAGGAGTGAGCAGTGGGGCAGGTGTGGGACTCCAACAGTCCCCTGATTTTATGTTTTTTCTGATGCGTTTTCTCAGGTGTTTTCAATTTCTGTCAGGCAGCAAAGACAATAATTTCAAGCTCATGAGAGCAAATGGACACTTCAACCCTTTATCCCCACTTAGTGAGACTCACAGCCTCTCTTTGCTACCATGACTATGATGGGAGCTGTGGTGTGGTTCATCTGGGCAGGCTCGAATCTCTCCATCAGCCTTCACAGATCTTTGACCTTGGGTCCGAGGTAGAACAGAGCTGGGCAGTGGCCTTTGACTTGCCTGCAAATCACCATGGCAAAGCACAAGGCTTCTGAAACCTGCCTTCTGATGTCTCATTTAAGACACTTGAATTATATTATTTCTCCGCATGTCAAAAATCATCACCAGAAAGCATGTGATCTCTCTCTGTAACCGAGACTACAAGGATTTGGGTGGGTTTTTTTCTTTCCTTTCCTTCTATACAAAAATGTGTCTAAGACATAATTTATTACAATGAAACCGTGAACATACAAAACAAAACTGACATCTCCTCATTTCAAATGCCTTTGCGCCTAGAAGACAGGAGATAAAAAGGCAATTGATATGGGCAAGCAAACCCATATTTTATGTCTCTCTCTCCTGTCTTCCAGACTGTAATGGGCTGCGGTCTGGAGCTCAGAGGACTTGTGCCTGATTTATTTGCATTTTTTAAGCAAGTCTCACTGCTTCAGATTTGTAGCAGAACCAGCAGCAACAGGACCTGTGTTAGAAGGGTCAGGTCATTAAAGCATTCAACTGCACGTCATTCCTCCCTGGGAGCTGCTGAGTGAACAGCGGCTGGAGTTAGGAGTTTTGGAGCTTCATGGTATGGCACAGTTTACTGGTAGATTTTTTATGATTCATAGGCAAGCTGATCACCATGGGATATGATGCTTTCCCGAGCATATTTCTTTGGTTTGATCTATTATTAGAGTTTTCTTAGTCTAATAACAAGAAACTTCTTTTCTTGTTTTGTTTTCTTTTTTTGGGGGTGGGGAAAGGAGGTTGTTTCTTGTTTTGCTTTGGGGGTGTTTTAGTTTGGTTGGGTGGGGTTGTTTTTTTTATATTTGTTTTTTGTTGGGTTTTTGTTTGGGTTTTTTTTGTTTGTTCTGTTTTGTTTTAATGGTAGCAAGTACATTTCTGCAGAGCCAGCAACAGTGGTCTCTGAAGCAACATATAATGCTGTACACATAGCATCAGCCTTCAGGCCCATGCTCTGCTCCAGCTAGGCTGTCTCTCTCTAGATGTCATGAATAAACAGATGCCAGGCAGGAGCATCCAAGCGTCTTTTTAGATTCACCAAGGCAGGACTGTGCAATTTATTTCTGCATGCAAGGTCATGGAATTTTCGGAGAATCACGCACTGCAGGCTGGTAGAGCAAGGAACCACATGATGACAGAATTGTGCACAGAACTGTTTTTCCCACTGAATCTTGAATAATGAAGCCAATTAAATGGATATGCAGGATAAAGGATTTTAATCCAAAATATGGTCATTAAACTGACCGGAGTTTTAAAACCTGGTAGATTAAGTTGCCAGGACTTCTGGCTTTATATTCTGAAATGCAAAATGAAGCTCCTCAGAGAGACAGCTGGTCTTGGAAATGGTTGCATAAATGCATATATATGTGTCTGATTTGTCATGCCAGGATGGTGGACAATGGCTGTATAAGCCTTGGCACAGGTCTGTTGGCCTCCTTCAGGAGTAGGAGCCTCTGTGAAGTTAGGCTATAGAATCATCCTTGACTTGAGCATTTTGATAAATCTAGCATTGAGTCTGAGCCATGAATCATGGTATGGAGTAGGCTACAGCTGTACCCTGAAAACTGGGTCTGGATGTCGGCGATGAGTAATATCTTTGTGTTGCAGTGGCATCACTGCTCTAAATGTACTTAATATCCAACGATACTGGAATGGTATCTAGACAACCCAGGTCAGCCTTTCTGAGATCTGAATCTGTTGCCCTAACTTTGAATAGATTTCATGGCAACAGGTGGTTGGAAGGTCTCATGTCCCCTCTCAGTAATGCATGCTACATGGCTGCACCAAACCTGTGCATCTTTTTTTGGATGTGAACAATAGCATTACAGTACTGAATACTTCGGCAGGAAGGAAACATTCCCTGATATTTCTGCGCTGACAAGTAGATGCAAAGAAAAGCAGGCACCTTTTTTTCTCCTCTGCAATTGCAACAGGATTGTCCTTGTTGACAACATGACATTTTCGCCTGCATAATTCTTGGCAAACATAGCAGGAAGAAGAAAGGTTTGAGTCAGAATCCACATGCAACACTGTCCTACTCCTTCCCAAGTTCAGATGGCCAGCAGCCTTCTCAGGAAATAAAAGCAATAGCCTAGGAAATAGTAGAATGCACAATAACAATAACATCAAGCAGGCAAAGTGTGACATCTAAAGCAGGATATATAAATATAAAAGGTAACTATTAATCTTTTGTGTATGTTTAGCAATTGCTTTGCTGAATGTTGTTTAGTATAACAAGGAATATAAGTATTTGGGATTCTTTCTAAATTTAAAAATTCAGACCCGATTCACTGAGTATATCTGAATATTTTAAATTCACAAAGACCACTTCAAGTCTTAAATGAAAAACTATAGATTCTCCTGTCTTGATTCAGAGAACTGCAGAACTTCAGCCAAAATATGGTTATGGCAATTATCAAGTTTCAGTGGCTGTTTTCCAGTTCACTGAAATCTGAACAAGTGAAAAACTAAACTATCCACATTGATCGTCATGTAAGAGTAAGCCTGAAGAGCATTTACCCTTGAAGTTGCAGAATCAGTCCAGTAGTTCTAGTACTTCTGACCTTATTTTTTTGACCCCATTACCAAGTCTCAAACCAAGAGACTTTCCTAAAGTCAGATCTGACAAAGGATATGAAAGATCACCTAAATAAACCTGTAGTGGAAAGTGGGGAATGCAGGAGCCACCTTATGCTGCTGTGCTTCCAGACAAGCATCCATTGGGCCTGTACATAATTGCAGGGAGGTTTGAATCCGTACTACTACAGCTGGGTCAAAAGAAGGGAAACTTTAAACTACATCTGTGCCCCTGGCTTCATCCTGACACATATCTGGGAGTTTTGGACATAGACACTGTCTATCATTTGAAACACACCACTTCCCAAATTCTCATGAACTGGAGCTAAGGAGGAAGCTGTTGCTATAGTTGCATGCAAGTGTGTGGACAAGTCTTTTGGTGTCTCACATGAATGGCATGGGTTATATTTTCACTAATATCTGCAGCAGAAGCCTAAACACGTTCTGGACAGCAGCACCATAATTCAACTACATGCCATCCTTCCTCAGAAGGAAAGAAAAAAATTGCCAACCATTTCTTAGGCTTTTCTAATCCAAAAATTACTTAACCTTTCAATACAATCTCTAAACTCTCTTGATTAATGCTTCTACAATAGATGTCCTTTGTGACTAAACAGAGACCAAGATAAATTTTGGAGATAAACTTACTGACTCTATATTCCTTTTCACTTTGCTTGCTTGACGACAGGTTTTTGGTTTTCAGCAACTGTTTTGCTGCTTTATGCTGCTTATAGTTTGCTAACTCAACAGTTCCCATGTTAAGAAACATGCAACACACAAAGCTGCTGTTCTCGGTGCCCTTATGCTCTAACCAACGGTGTAAATGGATACAGATAAGGCTGAAGAGAAATAATCAATTTTTCACACAGAGACCAGAATAGTAATGGAACCTGGCAGAACTATGTTCTGATCTGGGGTTTTTAGTCAATGGTTGACATTTAGCAATGAAAAGCTCATACATTCATTGCTATTCTTAGGGAAGCTGCTCCTGGCACAAAATTGGATGTCAGAAAAAAAAAAGTTTGCTTTTTCAATGAAATTAATAAACAAGATAATGAGCAGTAGCTGTGTGGTGGTAGCCAGACCAATCATTTAACTATGTAAGACAAAAAAATTATGTAAAGAAGTAATAGTTTTAAGGCAATCATGAGCAAATAGGCGCCATTTTGGGTTAAACAAACTTTCTTTGGCTGGAAATTACAAGAAAATTGGGCAAATTTCACCTCAGTTTTGCTCTGCTTCTGATCTCAAACAAGGTTGTCTTTTAATACTTAATGTTTTTGAAAGGTAAAATTGGTCAAAATGTATTCCTCAAATTCACAGGTATTGATTATTTTATTAAAAGTTATTGATTATTTTGGAGTTTTACAGAATTTTCAAGACTTTGTCAGCAACAGTTTAGACCAAAGCATAAAATAATGTGGATGTAAACTTGTCTATAAAATAAATTAAAGCTGCTCTATCTGGTCTTGTTGTCTAGTATAAGCACATTTCCTGAGAAGGTTCCTAGAGTAGTTTCTTTAGAATTCATGTTTTCCTAAGTCTTTACAGAATGACTTGCTGTAGAGAAACTGGAAAGGAAATAAATGGACACTTCTCCCTGAAGATAGGTGTAAACAGTGCCTAAGTCCTCCTGCAAAGATGAGTACTTCATTACAGTAAGCACTGTAAATGCTTTTTCCCCCAAAAAATTGTTCATTAAAATTTCAACAGACAAAATACAGAAAGATTGAGAGGGAAATGAGCCAAAATTTCTTCCTAATGGAGCAGATTGAGTGCAGAACCTGGAATCCAACCCAATGGGTTAGATTTTGAATACCTTACAGCCAGGCTCAGTTGCCTTATGCTTTTGAGATTCCTGATCTGACTCTGCTCAGTATAGCTGCAGTGAAAAGCTGGAGTGTAAAACAGACTTACACAACTGTAGATGGTCTGCTGTCTTCATCCCTGATTAGCATTTACTACATCTTCTGCTCAAGTCAAACAGACCTGGCTTGCCTCTGTCTTTCTCCCAGTTAATTTTTATTCAGTACTGTTGCATTTAACCCTCCCATCTACCTTTTGCATTTCTTCCTGCCCTCTGTGGTGACGTATCAAAATTGAGCAGCGAAAGGTTTTTGTGATTTCCATTGCCAATTCTTATTGAATTCTGAGATATAATTCAGAGGGACCTGATGACTGTCAACTTTTAATACTTCTAATTGCCTGTCTCCTATGGTGTAATCATAAGGCCTTTTAACATTTCACTTTATTTTTCCCCAGGAAAATGTATCCTAGGCACATAAATGTGACCTTCAGCTCCTTTTATGAATGCTGAAGGAAAGAAATCATTCAGACTGTCAGCAACAGTATCAACCCAACTGTCACTATCCTCCCAGTCATGCTCTTTAATAACTAGGTTGCTTCATTACCTCGCTGTTTACTTCATCTTTCTCAGAATAGAAAAATAAGGGTCTTCATCTTTAATTCCCTTGGCATTTTTGGTTCATGTGCTCATGTCAGCAATTCTGATAATCTGCCTTCAGGTCTCCATCATTTGGGTAGACCTTGGGCCTTAGGGCTGGACTAAACCATTTGTGCTTCCCTCAGTTTCTGCTTCTTCTCAAAGCCAAACCCTGAATAGAAACAAGCTAGTTTGTAGCTGAGTATCACAGATTGCCTTATCCACGAGTTAAAAGAAATGAAATAAAACCAATCCCTGCAGCATGGGTTTCAACCACTATAATAATCCAGAGGCAGATCCATATTTCACCTCTGCTCCAAACTCAATCTCAAAATTCAGGTACTCCTTGGAGGTTGATCAAGAGCTTCTGAAGAAAAAAGTGTAGAACTGAAGACCCCTCTTGACCTCAAGCCCCATAAAGCAACAAGAGGAGAAGCCAGTCTTTTTCCAGATCATTAATGGCACAAATGTTCAACATGCAGGCCATCATAATATTACCACACATTATGGCTGCATGGAGGTAACAGTCACCATTAAGGCAAGATTCTGCCTAGGTGGTCAAAAAGGAGGGAATGGAAGGGAAGTTACTTAGTATGGAAATAGGTCCCCAAGCATGTGATTGGGAAGGGCCATGCAGCAGAGTGCGGGGATGCATCATTGCCAGTGTGTGGCCAGCATTGTTCATGTAGGTGGTAGTGTCACTCAGGATATAAATGTGTGGCCACATCAGGAAGCTGTTGGTGAGCAGGAGGCTGCAGTAATCCCCATGATCTAAGATTTTCTGTTCCAGCTAACCTTTTTCTCACGAATCCCCTCACACTTCAACTGGTAGTGAGATTATTCACAGCTGAGCCCACCTGAGACTTTGAACAACGGACAGCATTGATAGAAGCAGCAAGCAAATCACAGCTTCAGTGTTACATCACATCAAACAGGCATATAAAATATCAAGGAAATATGAAATTGGAGGTGATGTTCCTTACATAACTGCATTCCTATGAAGCATGGCATGAGAACCAGGTCCTTCTCATGAGCCTCACTTTCAGGGAATGGGACTCTTGGGATCATCTAGAAATACCACCTATTCAGGGACAATCACAACCTCTGGGATTTCACCCACCCTTTTTCTATGGCACACTAGAGTTTGTGTGGCTTTCAGGCTCTCTCTATGTATTTTTCACTTGTTATAAGGTGGTGGAGAGAGCTCAGTGGCTTAGGGAATAGGACAGCGTAAGTTACGGATATTATGTAAACCCTTCTGGTGTGTAAGCATTTATCACACATGTTCCTTTCAATGTCTGGATCCTGTATCCACAAATAGTTCATGAGGTTTATATTGCTACTGCTCTGTAGCACCTGCATTACTGAAATGTGCAGAGAACACAAACAAGGAAAAAGGAGCAGGCACAGAAAGTTAAATATACTTGAACTGAGCTCTGAGTATTGTGAGAGAATATGAAGAACTCCTCTGAGTATGAGTCTGGCTGCACTCACAAAAGGAGGGAGGGATGTTAGTCTTTACGGATTGTCGCAAAAATCTGTGGACTTGTCTTCTGCCTTCAGTGATCAGTAGACCAGTAGATCTATGAATTCCAGGCAGCAGCACAAGGGTTTCACCTTATATTTGAAGAGGTGGTTATTTACTCAGCAGCTGACAAATGAGAATACAACCAGCTGTAAGGCAAGCCATTTATCGAATCTCAATATCACTGAGCATTCAGTGTTCATTTTATCCCTCTTGGTTTGTATTGTCTTTCTTTTTAATACTTTATTTAATTTGCTTTACATGATATCCTAGTTTGTTATTTGAAGGTGATTGTGGGGGTCCTCTCCTTTTCCTTTCTTCATAGCTTTGATTGTCATTTTAATTCCCTTTGTAGTGTATTTCTGACCCCAGCTAATATACTGAAGCCCAAGTTGTCCTCTAACATTATTTTGTCAACCTCCTCTCCAAGTTACATTCAAACCCAGCCTTGTTTCTTTCCCTGTCAGCTGATGTCCAGATTGAATTAGAAAGCACTCTCATTCCAGATTTAGAAATATATTTCCTCTACTTAATGCAATCGTGTCTGTGTCTGGGTAATTAAAATCATCTATTACTACCACTCAGGTTCATTTACATTTTTAAAAATAAATTTATGCAATAATTACATAAAATACTGTGCTCTAATGGGCCAGCTGGATGGAGTACAAATACTATGGCGTATCTTTTTATGGAAACATACCTCCAGCTATAAGCACTGACTCTACCATTTCCAGGCTTTACTATGATCACAACTGATCATCCTTCGCAAATAAGTCAGCATATATTTGTATATCTCCTTCTTCCCTCACTAACTGACAAAAATTTTTGATGGAGCATTCCTGAGGATAAGGACCTGTGAAAGTTCAAGAGGTCTGAATGTTTTATCTACCCAGCTGTTTGATTGCACAGTTAAATCAATAACTACAGCTCCTTCGCAATGTAGAAGGGCATTGTAAAGAACATAGAAACCAGACAGCTAGATCTGAAAATATTACATAGGCATTCTCAATGTGAGGGGAAAACCAGCTATTGCTCCTTCTTACTATGTCTTTCTTATTTCATAGACAGCAAAGTAACTCTGCTATCATGGGTTTCACAATTTAGATTTTCATTTAACTCTCCAACAACTACCTTCCTTTCCTGTTTGCTCCTTTTTACCCTACTCAGTTTTCATCCTTTTTTACAAAAGGTTACCTCACCTCTTTTCTCACTGCTGCTCAGCCCTTTCAACAACCTCTTGAGCAGTTTTCAGAGCCAGCAAAGAGAAGGCAATGCACCCTCTGCTCTTCTGAACCTAAATAATATGAAAATAAAAGCCCTGAAAAAAGCCCCCTGAAGGCCCCACAACTGCAAGACTTAAAAATGTGGTAGCAAAGTACCCAAAGATGGCAAAGGCAACCTCCAGAAAAAAAATTTTCTGACAACTGTTGTTTACCCATGTTCCAAAAGTGATCATCTTCACAAGAGGAATATATTTTATTCCTCTTGGAATAATTAACTGCTGTTATCAGCTTCAGTGAGTGCTTGCTTTTGAGACTTTCCTATTAAATCAGGCTGGAATGAAATTCTTTGTAACTTCTAACAATAATTTAAAGGATGTTTTCTTTTGTAAGGCTTGTGAGAAGCTAGGCTATTTCAGCAATCAATGTGAAAAGATACTGGGATAATAATATTCTTAAAGCTTCAGTTTCTTGAACATTACAGTTTTATTGTGAATATAATAAATTATTTAAATTTTTAGTGAGAGCTCCTTGCTTTCCAGATTTAAAATTTAAAACATATGTTTCCATACATGTAGAAAAACTGTACATAATTTGGTTCGGTGAGGCACAAAAGATAGCAAATCCATCTAAGCTACCTTAATTATCATGTTACTCATGAGACAAAGCACGACATCTGAAATAACTAAAAATTTTAGACTTGAAAATGAATCTGCTTATAAGATTATGACAGGTACACTCAGCCTCCTTTCATAGTCCACCCCACTCCTATTCATTCAGTTTCATACACTAATGAAAGAACAGGGAAAGATCTCTTGTATTGAACCATTCAGCTATGTCAAAACAATAAAAGATCCCAATGCACCACAGCTATATGAATGACCTTCCAAAGCGGGGGAAATATCTGGCCTGTATACTTGAACCTCTTCAAGCAGCAAAACAGACTGCATGGGAAGAGGAGCCTGTGAGATGCAGGAAGTCTGTATATTGGAGCTGAGGTCAATTTTGTTTATGAAGCCTGGTCCAAGTCGATGTAAATCCATCTGCTGGGCCCAACAGAGGTGGAACACGGCAGCTGGACGACTGTATCTGTTCCATGAATGTGTGCTTCTGTTTTACCAAGGGGCTGCTAGTTAGAATACGCATCTTTTTCTTCTTCAGCTCCTCTCCTTCAAAGGCACAGCTATTCATCCTCCATTCCTTTTATAAATGTGATGAATACATATCCAAATCCAACTGCTTTTCTTGAGATCTGATATTCCTGACATCAAATCTCAAGGATCAAAGTAAAACATTCATTAAGTCTGTCCAGCATTGCCAGAATGTTCTCCTTAAATGGAATGTAGGACTTTAAACATCAAAAAACACCTTTCTCATCAAGTGAGGGAACACTCACTTCTCTTATTTAGCTGATGGCTTGAGATGTTTGTCAGAAGTTTTATCAGACTGATGAAATGCAAATACTGTTTAGAAACCTTAAAATATGAAAGGGCAGCATGCTTATTAAATGGACAGGCTTTTATTTCCTTACCAAACTATGCTGTCATGTTCTGGGTCCTCAGGGATACATTTCCAGGAACCATAAAAAATGCAATTCCTAGAACTAAAGATTTCAATCTTTCATCTCTCTAGTGTTCAAGAAAACAACCTTTAGAAGAAATATAAGTCTGGGTGTTAAGTAGCAATTGACACTTGAATACAGATAACTTTTTTAATCGTTCTGATTAAATCTATCCAGGTCATAAACATACAGTTGTATAATGTGGTAGTGTGAAGTTTAGAAGCCTACAATTAATTTTTTCATGGCAGAAATGATGGGAGGGGGGAAGAAAAGTTGAACACCATATTTTTCTCTTTCTTCAGTAAACACTTATGAAGAGAATGAGGATGAGGGTTTGTATATGCAGTCTGCTAGGCATGTAGATAGAGGCCAGTTATAAATATGAGCAGTGACATCTTACAGCAGGGTGTGGGGGGAACATCCTGTGTAATCAATTTAAGCTGACAGTCAGTATCACGAGACTCATGATATTAGCTATAGTGACTGTGTTATCTGGGTGAGAGGAGGGTCAGTTTCCACTAGGAAACCCTATTTTCCAGGGATTTGGACTCTGACACCATAATTGTTAAAACTTGGCATTAAAAAAGTTTTCCATTCACTAGCATGACTTCCCCTTGAAGAACTGATGACCAAAACTGAGGTGGCTATTTTAGGATAGTTGAAGATGGAAAAGAGAGGGGAAACTCCCACCCATCATAGTAATTTCAGGGATCTGTTTGCTTTCCATTAGCAAAGGAGCTGCAATCTTGTGAAAACAACAAATGCTTAGAAGGTGTATCAGCTAGAGCCAGCTCATGGTATAGTCAATATGCCTAGCTGCCCAGGGTAAGGGGACTGTGTACTTTATATTTAAAGGGGTAAAAACTAGAGTCAAAGAGAAGAGTGGAAAGAGGGGCAGTATCTGTCTCACTTACCCATAGTATCACTTTGGCCCCTGATTTTTTCTCCCTCCCAGGACCTATTCTGCTGTGGCCACAGAATTGCTGCATTGCCAGCACATCAAGCATCAACCAGATGCACAGCTTTCTGAGGCAGAACTTCATCTTCAGTGCTCAGACCCAACAATCTGATCTATTTTTTAAAGAAGCCTGGATCACGGCTTGGAGGGTTGTAAAAGGATATTATAAAAGGGCATTACCAGAGAGAAAGTTTATCACCCAAAGAGTGAAACAAATGTGACAAATGTGATGAGAGAGCAAGAGATAAGAGGTCTGCTATCCCCAGAATGGGCCTATTAATTGCGTATGGGGAGATTAAGTGAGCAGCCAAAAGGTCAGGCAGGAAGAAACTAGTCTTGTGACTCCCCATCCAGTGCTGTATCTACCAGACCTTCCTTCCTGCTGAGACACAGCAGAAGTTTTAATGTTTTTATTTTTTTCCTGAGAACAGACTGCAGGAATCAACCTGGATTTGCCATGAAGTCATGCTATTAGTTTAGTTCCAAAATGCGTCTTTTTTCATTCCTTATAAGGATTTTTAACACAGAAATCCTCACTTGAAGAAGAAAATAGAATATTTTCTATCACTGAAATCACTCAGCAATTAAATTTCACTCAGACCACTATTAATATTAACAGTTGAAGGATTTAAGGTAGCCTTGATTAATGGGTAAATCTTAAGAGATAAGGACTTGATTGGGAAAAGCATCTGCAAGTTAAGACAGTGAGGTGCATCTAAGGTTCTGAAGCCACTGCAATTGGACTGTAAAACTGTCAAAAGCAGGGTCTGTTAATGACATTTCTGGAAAATATTCTGCTAATCCCAACCAAAATTTAGAGCAGCTTCTCATCAACGCATCAGCATTTCTGTCCTGGTCCTAAGTAGACAGTCAATACAGAAGTAGATTTCCTGAGACTTTCTAACAGCTCCTTAAAGTGCAGAGGTTGCTTTGGTTTCTAAAAATGAACAAAACTTGGACATCTTTTTCCAAGTTATTTGTTCAGCCCTGCCCTTCCATTGTTGGGCTGTTATCCTCTGCTGCTGAGTTGAATGGATACTGCTCCAGACTGGTATCCCAGCGAATTTTCTGGTGAAACTCATCCAGCTGCAATTGGGAAATGTAATAGGAAAAATGCAGGTGTTTTTTTTCTCTCAAATGTCTACATGAAACAGAGTCCTTTTCCTTTGAACAGATAAAATGGAGGTATAGTCTGACCTTGGAAGGAGTCTGAAAAAAAGCCCCAAATGCATTCACATCTTCTGTAGCATATAAACAGAGCTGAGCATGATTAGCTAGCTACTAAAGAAAGCAAGGAATCGCAGACATTGATGCATGTTATAAAGTCAATGTTTAGCTTGCCACTTCCCCTGAAATTTTGGCTGATGTATCAAAATTCGTCACCACCTTGGCAGTTAAAGGCTTGTTCCTCCTCAAATCAACAGGGAAAAACTTCAGTAAAAACTGCAGCAAGACCTTACATTTTTGAGATGCCACTGAATTGTTGAGCTGCGTCACTCAAGTTTCCTTAGAATTTGCAAAGAGCAGGAAAGTTCTGCTGACAGACCATTCCTTTTCCAACACATTCTTCTCTGTTTTGACTCAGGAAAGAACAGTGCAAGAGCAGTAACATGGTCTATAATATACATCTAGTGTCTGGATTTTAAACTGGCAGCAGTGAGCAAGGTTGCAAGGTAATGTAATGATCCAAAACTAAGCAAATATTTCAACAAGAGGGGGAGAAGCAGTTGGAGCCAAGAAAGTTTAAGAATATGTTCATTTTTCACAATGTATATTTAGCGCAGAGCCAGGCTTCAGTTGGGAGATGTATATACTGTGGATAACATTACTTGGCAGTGGTTAGAGGAATTCTATGAGAGGGAAGAAAAAAAAAATAAGACCACAGAAATTAATAATGCTGTTCAATTAATGGTTCTGGACCAGTTTTCATTTAGTGTAAGATAAGCATCATCCACTAGAATTACATCAGCCACAGATCCAGTTCTAAACCCCTTTTCTTTATCTTTGATGCATCAGTTTTGTTCTTAGTCTTCACAATTACAGCAGTTACTTATTTTGCTAAATCTATTTTAATTTTTCCCTGAAACTAGGGATCTCTCAATATCCGTTACCATAATGGTGTCACATTAACACTGTTTAACATGTAAATTGATTTTTTTTGATTGATTTTGTCTGACATTTTAAAATGAATAAAAAGTATTTAAATGGTTTAATGAACCTGTGCAGGAAGTATAAACATTTTAAAATACAACAAATGTGCATGGATTATCTTAACAGCATGGAAAGCTTAGGAAGCAGTCCTGCTAGCAGGCCCTCTGTGCTGACAAAGAGAAGCTCTGAATGCAAGCTCTTAGCATTCAGAAAGCTGCAATAACTTCAACAGGGAAAAAAACTTAAAACATCTAAAAGCAGGAAAGCAGCAAAAAAAAAGGAACATTGATTCTTTACTTCAAGTGTATGTTAGAAAACCTACTGAAGGGGCAAGCCATTCCTGAAGCTGAAATCCTGGGTTTAAGGCCAAAATTGATATTTTTCTACGGATTTCAGTATTTCCAGAATTTCATTAGGAGGGCTAATACCCAACTCATAGAGTAGCAGGCATGGCCCAAGGGCAAAGACCACTGTACTGGAGATTCTGTACAATTCCTGCCACCCTTTGTTTTCTCTATAAAGCCAGGGATAGTAAAACATCACAGAACAGAAGGAAGTGAAGTAGAAAAGTCATTAAAAATAACAAAATCTTTTCCACTGTAGAAAGGAGCTTTGACCCAAATTCATATTGTGACTTATCTTTTCAATCAAGTGATAAAAGAGAAAGTAGGCAATGAAAAGTGCACTGAATGCACAAACAGTAGCAACTAAGGATAAATGTGTAAAAAGAAATGAAGCCAGGGGATTTCAGTTTACTAAGGAAGTGCTGTTAAAGATCTAGGCCACCCATCTTCATTTTGATTTCTAGAAAAAATCTGGAGCAAACTGTCCTCTGGAAGATAGAAGTGGATAAGGAGCAGAAACTATAGATTTGTCATGAGCAAGCTGTGTCAAATCCATCTTTCTTCTTTGACCAGATCAAAGGTTATGCGAATGAAAGAAAAGCAATAGGTGCATTTGACCTTAATAAGGCTTTTAACAGCTATCTCACGTGACATTCTCATTAGCAAGCTAAGCAAATACTGTCTTGATGAAACTGGTGGAAGAGGGATGAGAAAGTGATTGGAAATCTATACTTACGGAGTACTTATCAATGCTTCATTATCCAAATGGAAGTGTGTATTGAGTGACATACTGCAGGACTCTGTCCTAAGTCTGCATTTATTCAATATTTTCATTAACAGGGATGATGGGATAGGAAATATGTTCATTAAATTTGTGAGGATATGGAGCAAAGAGGGACTACAAGCTCATTGAAAATTCAAAATTAGTTTGTCTATTGAAGGAACATTCTGAAAATTAGCAAGAAGATGAATGGAATTAAGTTTGTTAGGAAGAAAGAGCAAAGTAAATAATATTTTGGCAGGAATAACCAACTCAAGTTATCTGAGCTGAGTGGTATTAGGCTAGGCAGCAATTTTATGGACAAAGACCTTGGGGTTACAGCAGATCAAAAGGTGGACATGAGTCAATGATATCATTTCTAGCTGAGGCAGGAATGGTCTAAGAAACCACATCAAGGAATTAATATATATGACTCAGTAATGAGAAAGATTCGACTTTATTGGAGCAGAGTGCTCTGAAAAAAATGCTGTCCAAAAGGCAGCAGTAAGAGTGGCCACAATGTAAACAAATACAACCAGTTGTGTTTGAGGCAAAGAACTGGGTCTATTTATGCTGATGACAAGGTCCCAGAGGGGTGCACAGTAGCCCTGAAGCAGAAAAAAAGGTTGTTACAGATAAGATATGGTCTGTTTTCCATGTCTGCGATGGCTGGAACAGGAACTAATGAGTTTAAATTGTAGGCGAGGCAAATCTCTGTTAGACACAAGGGAAACTTTAACAGTAAGGATGGAAAATCTCAGGAATAAATTGCCTGGCAATGTCATTAAATCTTCAAAACAATGTTTATAGGCCAGGTTGGACAATTAAGAGTTAAGAATTATGTACCTATAAATGATTATCCTAGGGGTATTAGGGGATGAACCTTCCCTCCCAGATCCATCATTTTATTAAGAGTAGATAGAGACTTTCTAAAGACGTGTGGCTGAGCTAATAGAAATCACAATGTCTGGAGAGGTAATTTGAGTGAGCTGAGTGCTCTCTCGTGCTGGAACTCAAAGACCCAGAATATGAAATTTCGAGAACAAATGCCAAAAGTTATAATTAACATATCTTCGTGAGTGTGAGTCCCTATATGTGGAGAGAGGGGGGAGAGAGAGGGAGAGGAAAGTGGCAATCTAGAAACTAGAAGCAAAATATTCTGATCAAGTATATCTGATTCTTTAGAACAAACTCTGAAGGGAAGGAAAACAAAATAAGACATAGAAAAAGCTTTATTTAAGGTAGGTTATATAAAATTCAGACTTTTATGATTCTGGAATTCTCTCTCAGTAAGGCAGTTGTTTTTTCTTTAGGAAGAAAGCCCTTCAACTTAGTACCAGAGAAATTATTAGTTAAGCTGAGCAAGCTAGAGAAGGAAGCAAAACATTTAATCTCTGAGGAACTTACTGAAGCGGATATGGCAATGGAATAGAGTAAGTTATCTCTGAAGCTCCAGAAGGATGTAGGTCTTGGGACCACTTCTTACTAGGTGGTTTGGTTCTAAAGTTGGGAATCCTTGCTGATGACGCAGGGTTAAGAGGCATCACTAAGACACTGGAAAATAAAGAAAGAATTGTATTAGTATGAAAAATGCTAGAAATGGAATGTGGTTTCATAGCCAAAATGCATGACTGCATGGACACAGATGAGATAGCTGCTTAGGGAGCTCATGAGCTGGACCCAACAAAAATGAAAAAGTTCAGGGATTTTAGAAGAAAAAATAATTCTTGAATGAGTCATTAATGTGTTATGGACAGAGGAAGAATAGCAGCTAAAATAATAGACAGTATCTTTTAAGACATTCCCAACATTAAGCAGGAAGTACAAGTGCACTGATGAGAAATCAGTCCAAAGACTGGATGTAAGGAGTAGATGTACTGAATAGATTGGGTAAAGGAGAATATAATTTATGGGAGGAGACTGAAAGAAGTAGACATTATTTTGCAAAGCTATATAAATCAGAACAGCATAGTAACAGGGTAAGTTACCTCTCTCAAGAGTAGTGTGGTGATGCAAATTCCAGTAAAAATGTTATTTTAGCAAAAGGACAATGCTAGTAAAAGACCAGTGAAACATAAACAATTTTAGTTTAGCTACTATAAGGAAGCTTTCAACCTCTGGAACAATACAGTGATATTAACAACTGTGTAGACCTACTATTGAATCTATTTAGTGTTTGGGCTTTCTGAACATGCTTTCTTAATGGTATTATATGATGGGATGCCAAGCAGGACTATCCCTTTGTACTTCCCAGCTGTATTTTCCCACAAACTTTTCTTTACCCAGTACAGTAAACAAGTGGGATGAACTTTTGGGATCCACAGCTTTCAAAGAATATTGCAATGATGCTGTGGTTGAGGTCAGCACAATTTGTTTCACTGCTATCTCAATCAGTATGCAATTCTTTCCTGCCCTGACGAGCTTTCAGATCTGAATTTTTGAAGTACTGAAAGGAGGTAGCTTATTCCATATAACAGTGTGCTTCAGACCTGAATGTCCCAAGGCAGTTGTGCTTACCAACATTAAACATATCACCCTCACCTCCCTCCCTTTCCCAGTCTAAGAGGCTTTTCGTGAGCAGCATAGGGCAAAAGTAGCTACTCTCGAATAAGGGAGAATGGGATAATGTGTTACTTAAAAGCCAGATGACAGCCAAAATGACAATCACAGCAAGTCCTGATTTCTGCTAACGTACTGTTATATATTGCTATATGCATAAGTACCAGTTTATATTTCCCCTACAAACCTATCATGAGCTATTTCCTGTTAATTAGTTAGAGTATGTAGCTGATTACCTAAGAACTTACTGCTATGCACTTAGACAACCCAGACTTTTAGATACCAGAAGAGTAAACAACACAAGGTAAGCCCTAATACCCAGCTTATGTTCTACTTCTCTTATTAATGTTTCCATATGTGAAGGCAAATATTATTATTGCTTAGAGAATAAGTATTCCAGAGCAATAATGCCAAGCAAACAGATTTCTGGTGCACACATTCAGGAACAGCAAATAAGAAGGGATTTGATCATGGTCAAACTGAGCAGTTGGCTAGAAATCCAGTCAACATTTATGTTGGAAGCTTTCTAACAGTGCTCCCACTGGGTTCATTTTATGCTAAGTGTCTCTAATATGTGGCAGTGCTGGTCAAACACCAGAAATGATCTGTGTGATCTTTCCAAAAATTCCAGCCAGCTGGTCAGAGAGTAAAGGAATTTCATAATGAGAAGACTCATACTTTACACATGCCTTCTTTATGGAAATAATTTGGCTAGGTTTCATTCTGTCTTATTTAGTACTATAACATCAAATGATTTTTAGATTTCGAATGCAAATAATGAAGTTTTTATATACCAGTAACACAGACAATATTTTGCCTATTGCGTTTAACACAGCAATGTTAAAGAAAAAGCCCTTAGAGTAACAGAGAATAAGTTTTCAAAGTGTATCGCTGGTTAAGAAATATGGGAATCTTCAATGTCCTGTTGTCCTGGGTTAAGCAGCAGCAGTCATTTTTCTCCTTCTTAGTAGCTGGTGCAGTGCTGTGTTTTTGACTTTCAGCCTGGGAACAGCACAGAAACACCGATGTTTTTAGTTGTTGCTTGGTACTGTTTACTCTGACCAAGGATTTTCTGAGTCTCATGCTCTGCCACGGAGGAGGGAAAGCAGGGAGGAAGCAGAGACAGGACACCTGACCCAAACTAGCCAAAGAGGTATTCCACACCACAGTGTGTCATGCCCAGCATATAAACTGGGGGAGTTACTTGGAAGGCCCAGGTCACTGCTCAGGTTGGGCTGGGTATTGGTTAGCAGGTGGTGAGCGCTTGTATTCTCTTCCCTTGTTATTTCCCTTATCATTATTATTATTGGTGGCAGCAGCAGTGGTTTGTGTTATACCTTAGTTAATGGACTGCTCTTATCTCAACCTGTGGGAGTTACGTTCCTTTGATTCTCCTCCCCATCCCTTTGAGAGCGGGGGAGGAAGAAGCAGGTGGAGTGAGCGAGTGGCTGTGTGGTTCTGATTTACCAGCTGGGCTTAAACCATGACACTTGTGGGCTTTGGAAACTCCGTACTGCATATGCCAACAACATAACAGCATAGAAAGATCCATAACAAGTCAATAAAAATTGGCCCAGACCAAAAAATGTCTTCAGGAACAGGTAGGATTAGATACTAAGGCAAGAAACAGGACAACATTAATCAAAATAAACAGACTGGGAATAGAGAATGAAATAAATAGAAAGAATAGTGTGAGAATATCAAAACTAAAAGAAGTCCAAAAACTAAAAAGATTAGCCTACAGTTCTTAGGTTACATCATGCTGAAAAACCCAATAAAATGTATATTGTGTCCAGCATGCTTATTCTCTTTTTTTTTAATTAAAAAAATCCATCTTCTTGTGGTGTTCTGGCAAGCACCCTGGAGGCCTATTAACAACCTACCCAAATTCACTTCAAGACAATAACCTGTAACTGAAATCAGCTGTCTCACTGCTTCTGTGCAAGCCAGCACACTCAGATTCAATCAGTATATTATTTTCTCAGATATCTAGGGAAATAGGTTTATTGCTCCTGAATTCTGTAGAAAGGCTGTCACACCTCTCACATTCCTAGAGCTTAAAGCCATAAGCACAAAACTTGTCTCACTCCCTATACAGACCCCAGATATTCCTCACATACCTCTGCTAAATCCTATGCTCAGTGAAGGCATCCAGATTTGTCCTAATGTAGTAAAGACGCTGCATGTGCCGCAGTAGTGCACCATTGCTGCGTCCATCTTTAAGCAAGTTCTGCCCTAGTTCTGCCTGTGCCTTCTCTGATTTTACACTGTTATCTTTAAATCATGAATGCTAGAACTATATACCATCTTTCCATATTCACCTGATGAGAGGCAGAGGTAGAACAACCTCCTTGTTCTTACCTCTCTCATCCCGTGCATGCAGCCACGTCTCTTGTTACATCCTTTTGCCACTGCAGCACACTTTTCCCTTGTCAAGGGATTTTTAAACCCTGTCGATCACAATAGTTGAATTTATGACCCTGTTCAATGCCAGTTGGCTTCTATAGTCATTGGATTGCACTGTAAATGGCTTCTGAGACACAAACAGCAGAATGGAGTACTGAACCCCGAGAGACTGACTCTAAGACAGTCTTATGTCTCCTCTTAGCTGCAAAGCTGAACAGCGGGTGACTAATTGGCACTACTGTGTGAGTACTGTATTCTAGTAATCAGTTTTTCTGCTTAAAAAGAAACCACCACCTTGGCTTGAGAAGAGAAATAAAATGAAATAGTAAAACTTTTTAATTCAAGTCAACGTAACCTGAGTACAACAAGCAGAACTCTGATTTACACAAAAGCAAAAATCATATTTCAGTCTCAGGAAAGGGAAAAAAGAGTCTCATCTGGAACCTGCTGAGTTTTCCCAAACAAGAGCACAGAAACAGAAGATGAAGGCACAGAGTCTTTGCAATTCCAGAATTATCTTGTCAGTAATTATTGAAGGAACGGATTTTGTAAGAAAACTGGGATCTGCTCATTACAGGGTAAGTAAAAGCTTCTTCAGCTGTACCCAAATGTAGTTTAATTTTAACTGCATTCAGGTCAACAAAAAGCCTAGTGGCTAAATTGCTTGCACTAGTCATATCCTGCCCATGTACTTTACTCACAGATGGTCAATATCGTAATGATGACCTGTGACAGACAGGCTGCAGTATTTGCAACTACCCTATTTAGGTCAGCCAGCCTGAATTGTCCGGTAATAATTCAGCACTGAATAAATGGTGTGTTTTTAAAGAACAGTAATGTGAGCTGCACTGTATATGAGAAGACAACAGGCAGCTTCAGATGATTCTTCTTAACGCATTGTATGCCTTCATACATGTATGTCTTCAGTGGGGCATATCTTACAGGATGGGATCATATATCCAATGGGATCATATATCCAATATAAAACAAAGAAAACAGAAGAAGGAGAGCAGAACTAGACCATTTTTCCCTCAAAATTACTCCTTCACAAGTTTTTTACACATTGGATTAGCTTTCTGGGCAGCTGTGGTTATAGAATCACCCTGCCTGGCAGGTGACAAATCCTGTCATTCTTTCTTTTAGATGGAAATGAAGAACAGAGTTCCTTATTAAACTGGAGTCATTAGAAGCTCCTCCTCTGAGAGGAAAGATGTTCCCATTGTCTTGCCTTTATCCTTCGCTGGAAAATTATTCTTACAGGCCACTTTGGCTGTGATTAAGACAACAGACTATGATCCTCTTTCATAATTGTTTTGTACTGCTGAATATTTGTTGAATTTCACTGGCGGAATGAACCACTTATTCTAAATTCAAGACTTCAATATGCAGTAAACTACCCAAACAACTAGCAAAATTGTACTTTCATGAATCCTGCTCTTACAGCCTGAATTTTCTGACTTGTATTATGTGCTCAGTAGAAAACCAAGTGAACAATTTGGAGTAATGGGATAATGTTCCCAAAGCAAGCAGTAACAACTGGTATCTAAATTAAAGATAGCTCAGAAACATCATGGGTCTTTTTAACCTTTTGTACGCTCTATCTCCCAGAGGACTAGAAGATTTAGTGATTGTTAATGCGGCTAATGATCAGTACATGAGAAACTGAGTGAAAGTGTCTCTTCAGGCTGAGAAAGTTGGGGCTGTTCAGCCTGGAGAAGAGAAGGCTGCATGGAGACCTCATAGCAACATTCCAGTATCTGCAGGGGGCCTATTAGGGTGCTGGGGAGGGACTCTTCATTAGGGACTGTAGCAGTAGGACAAGAGGTAACAGGTTCAAGTATAAACAGGGGAAGTTTTAGGAGAGGATCTGGTTCGAGACCATCCTAAGAACCTGAATGTACACAAGTCCATGGGACCTGGTGAAACCCGTCCGCAGGTCCTGAAGGAGCTGGCAAATGAAGTTGCTAAGCCACTGTCCATTATATTTGAATAATCATACCAGTCAGATGAAGCTCTCAACGACTAGAAAAAGGGAAATATAACCCCCATTTTCAAGAAGGGGAAAATGGATGAGCCGGGGAACTACAGACCAGTCAGTCTCACCTCTGTGCCTGGCAAAATCTTGGAGCAGATTCTCCTGGAAGGCATGCTGAGGCACATGAAAGACAACAAGGTGATTGATGACAGCCAGCATGGCTTCACTAAGGGGAAATCCTGCCAGACCAATCTGGTGGCCTTCTATGATGGGGCTACGGAACTGATGAAGAGGGATAGAGCAGTTGATGTCATCTACCTGGACTTGTGCAAAGCGTTTGACACTGTCTCACATGACATCCTTGACTCTAAGTTGGAGAGATCAATTTGATAGGTGGATTACTCGGTGGATGAAGAACTGGCTGGATGGCCGCACGCAAAGAGTTGTGGTCAATGGCTCAATGTCCAGCTGGAGACCAGTAACGAGTGTGTCCCTCAGGGATCGGTGCTGGGGTCGGTCTTGTTCAACATCTTTGTTGGTGACATGGACAGTGGGATTGAGTGTGCCCTCAGCAATTTTGCCGATGACCCCAAACTGTGTGTTTCGGTTGATATGCTGGAGGGAAAGAATGCCATCCAGAGGGACCTTGACACGCTTGTGAGGTGGGAGTGTAGTGATAGGACAAGGGGTAACAGGTTAAAACCTAAACGGGCAAAGTTTAGATTGGATATGAGGAAGAAGGTCTTTACTGTAAGGGTGGTGAGGCACTGGAACGGGTTGCCCAAGGAAGTTGTGAATGCTGCATCCCTGGCGGTGTTCGAGGCCAGGCTGGACAGAGCCTTGGGTGACATGGTTTAGTGTGACGTGTGCCTGACCATAGCAAGGGGTTGGAACTAGATGATCTTAAGGTTCTTTTCAACCCTAACCTTACTATGATTCTATGATTCTAAGCCAGACTGAAGGTCCAACAGCCTTGGTAGGCCTAGAGGAGATCAGAATGACCTAGGAAAACTGGTTAATTTTTCCCCTGGTGATTTATCCAGCCTGTATACTCTGCAGCTCAGAGTCTACAAGAGAGAGATAGTTTCTGTGCATCTATTAGCTCTCAAGGGATATGTCTTCTGGGGACTTCTGTCCAGTCTCCCTTGAACTTTCAGCATCCATCATGTCCTGTGTGTCTGTTTAACTGCCTCCTTTGCAGTTTGTACTCTGAAATTTCTACCGTCTCCAATACCTGATCACCCTCTCTGTGAAAAATTTTTTCCTAACATCCAACCTGAACCTCCCCTGGCACAGCTTGAGACCGTTACCTCTTGTCCTATCATTTGTTACGTAGGAGAAGAGACTCAGCACCACCTCCTTTCAGGTAGTTGTAGAGAGCAATAAAGACCCCCCTAATCTTTCTATTCTCCAGACTAAACAGTCACAGTTCCCTCAGCTGTTCCTCATCAGACTTGTTCTAGAGACCCTTTACCAGCTTTGTTGCCCTTGTCTGGACCCGCTCTAGCACCTCAATGTCTTTCTTGTTGTGAGGAGCCCAGAACTGAACACAGGATTTGAGGTGTGGCCTCACCAGTGCTGAGTACAGGGGGATGATCACTTCTTGGTCCTGCTGGCTATGCTATTTCTGACACAGACTAGGATACCGTTATGCAGCTTCCCTTCTTGTGTGCTACCTGGGCACACTGGTGGCCATAATTGAATCCTGCCCTCCAAATGGAGAGGAAGATTCCTTTGCTAAATTTTTTGTGATGGCATTTCAATGACCAGCAAAATCTGCAGCTAAAATCCACACAAAATATTAAATCCAGAACCCAATTCGGTTTGCAAAACCAAAAATCTAGAAAATTTCAAAGTACAAAACCCCTTTCTGCCCCCTCTTCTGACTATAGGATGCCGTGAGGAGGAGCTATACCTGGCATGTACTTGTAACATAGGTGTAAGAAAAGGAAACTGGTGGTTTATCTCACCAGAATATGACAGCCCAGCCACCTTCTCCGTTCTCTCCCTCTAACCCTATGTCAGTACTTCCCTTATCAGCTGCCATCTGCAATGCCATTTGCATTGTGACACACCATTGAAAAGATGAAGTTTTGAGCGCATGTCATTGCCTCTCTCATTAAGCATTACACTCTTATCTGAAGGGGTAAGAATGTTTTCTGTCTGTGTATAGGTGTTATTTCCCTTTACTTAACAGCAATTCTTGGTGCCTAAAAAGTAATCCCCATGAAGGATGATCAGGAATCTTGAGCCTCATAACATGTTGCTGCTTGCTGCCTGTGAACACATTGATCTGATCAGCTGGGCTTACTGAAATTTCAGGACACACACGCAGAGTGAAACTGTTACAGCACTCATGCCATGACAGTGAGCATGGTTTCAAGCTATAGATTAGACATCAGTTGTGTCTTTCAAAACCAGGTTAAATACCAGGTACAATTCCTGCAGTGATATAGTTCATATATTAAAGTGGGTTGAGTCCTAATATTCTTGGTTCCCAGCTACCAGTTTACCTGCCTGTTACAGGGAGGGACACAGCAGCAGTGAGCAAGCTACAGGCCAGTGTGGCAGAAGCACTGCCTTTAGTTTGAAGCTATGGCACTGAGTAGTTCTGGGTACAGGATAAGGATCACAACTGCTCAAACACTTAAATGCCGGTTTATAAAAATTTTCCATTCAGTTTGGTGCGCTTTAAATCACTGCTTGCTAGTCTTATTTATGAATACTGAGATATCTTTAGGATATCTCTGGAACTATTTGTTAATCCCAAAAGTTTTTTTCATTATAATGTGAATTATTGTTTATTTGATAATATCCACTGAATTATATTATCATTATTTACCACATGAACAAAAACTGATAACAGATTGCACAACAGACTACATATGTGCAGGGGTGAATAATCAAAGTCTTTCTCCTCTGAAGCAGCAGCACAGGTTCAGAAATATTCTCCACTCGAACTCCACATGAGAAAGATGTTTCCCACCAGTCTGGATTATTCTTTGGAACAATTTACTAACCCAAAAGAAAGGGCTGTGTTATTAAAGCAGGTATACAGCATACAGTATTTCAGCCCTACTGTTACTATTCAGATTTAACCTGAGTGTGCAGGTAGGATCCTTTCTATTACTTAAGAGTTAGGTTTAAACTACTTAGAGTATTAGTGGAGACAGAAAGGCTGGCAAAGCCCTTTTGGTTATATAAAGTCACTAGAAAATTAGACATTCAAATCTCAGTGTTTTTCTAGAAAACTTGCAATTCACCAAGTAAAGCTGGACCAAACCCTCAGCAGCTACAAGCCACAGAAGCTTTGTTAATATCCATACAATTACATCTATTCCAACCCAAATATTAACTATAAGCATTAAATATAGTTTAATAACCCAAATGCTTTGCAGCACAGGATGTTTTTAGGTTTTAAACTCACTGGTTTCATCCATAGTTTCTTCACGGCCACAGTACTTGTTCTGGTTGTCTATTGCACAGAAAAGCTACTGAAAAAACACAAGTAGTTGAATAACTTATTCAGCCCTGGATATGATAGTGTTAGGATAATGTACAGAAACTGCTTTTCTGCCACCTCAGTAAAGCTGTTGTCAAGAAAATGGAAATTCTTGCTGCTACAATCTTGGACATCACTTGTCACAGTGGGAAGAGAATAGTTTTCAAAGACAAGCCTGATCTTTACAGAATCTTAGAATGGTTAGGGTTGCAAAGGACCTTAAGATCATCCATCTAGTTCCAACCCCCCTTCCACAGGCAGGGACACCTCACACCAGATCATGCCACCCCACGCTCTGTCCAACCTGGCCTTGAAACACTGCTAAGAATGGAGCATTTGCCACTTCTTTGGGCAACCTGTTCTGGAGCCTCATGACCCTCACGGTAAAGAACTTCTTCCTAATATCTAACCTGAACTTCCTCTGTTAAAGTTTAAACCCATTACCTGTTGTCCTGTCGCTACAGTCCCTGATGAAGAGTCCCTCTTGGGTATTCTTGTATGCCCCCTTCAGATACCAGAAAGCTGCTAAGAGGTCTCCACACAGCCTTCTCTTCTCCAGGCTGAACAGCCCCAATTTTCTCAACCTATCAATCAGTTTTGGAATTGATAGGATCTTTTTCAACTTCCCATTGGAACACAGGGGGCAGATGCCCAGATAACATTATTTCCACTGGAAATGTCTGTAAAAGATTGGTGTATTTGAATCAGGGCATTATTTTCAGACACAGCTTCTGATTTCAAGTCACTCTCCATGCTGCATTTTCTTTTCTGTGCACTCAGAAATAGGTTTATAGCTCTTATGTGGCATCCAGTGGAAAGTAACAACTCTGGGTCAGCTCCTCAGGTAGCATGAATCAATGTGGCCGTATTGAATTCCGTACCGCCATCAAATGTAGCTGAACATCTGACTCTGCTGACATTTAATTCCTGTGTCTGAAACACAGATAACATGCGCAAACACTGAGAGACCTTAAATTAAATGTTTTTATTCAGGGGAAAAAGTACTCACTTTAGCAGAAACTAACAGCCCTCCAGCTTTCAGCTTTTTCTAAATAACTCAGACAAGCAAATCAACACTTTTTTCCTAAGTTTACAACAGAGTGCAGTAGATTTACTATAAGTACTGGATTTTTTTCTACTGTTATATGTGTTTGTCTGAGGCAAAACATAAATAACATAAAAGTTTCAGTAAATATAGCTCTGAGCAGGAATGCTTTTTTCTTTTATGTATGATTTTCATGGCTATATTCAGGCTGTTATTCATCTCTTTATTCTCAATTCTGCAAAGCGGTCTGCAGGTGACACACTGAGCAAGCGTATAATCTGGAGTACATGATGGGAAAGCCAGGTGAATAAAACAACATCCATTTGCAGGATAGTAGACGATTTTAATCCTGAATTTTGCACGTTAGTCCTGCAGCTTCCTCTCTGCAGTCTCTTTGCAGTGTCTAGTCTGATCTGGCAGTCACCCATCACACTCTAAGCTAATTCAGTTTTGATAAAGCCAGAGAAAAAGCATGGCAGCACATGCAGTTGGGAGGCAATAGGATGAAAATAGCTGGGGTCTTGCCACTCGTCTCAGTAATGGCCATGTGAAAGGAAGAGCCAGGGGAGACATTTGCCATTGAAAGTGAGACAGGCCACAGTAGAGACAGTGATACGGAGTGCCAGCACTGAAGCAGATGCGCTGTTCCCTGTCATCCAAACCCAGTTTGTATTTATGTTATGGAGGACTGCATAATGAGGCATCCGAATCTAAGCTTTCTGCAGAAGAGTCCAGGCTTGGGAAATAATGCACCTTTTTGCCCTATCCCTAATGCTATCCATCCATGGAAATGTTGACAGGCATTTCAGCTTGCTGTAGTGTCAAATCCTCTGCACTAGGCAGGTTTCATCTTTTCTAAGCCTTTCCATGAAAAACAAGCAACAAAGCTCAGATTTGTTTCTCCTAGCTGAGTGCCATCCTCCTTAGAATCCTGTCTCAAATGTTCGCTGGCTTTTTAGCCCTGAGATCTTCTTAGCTCTCCTGGCTACACAACAGAAGAAAAGGACATTGTTGTATCTGAAGAGCAAAAATGATGAAGCTTTTACTGCCTGAGAAGGAAATTTATTAGGAAAGTAAAAAGGGACCATGATAGATTAAATGTTGCTGAAAGATGAAGTAGATATCCTTAAGGGTCTGAGCTATTTCTTCATTCTGGGAAATAGAAGGCCTGTACTATTCCAAAGTCCATGTTTTCCTTGAGGGGAATGGAAATGCTAAAGAAAAAATGCTCGCTGCATTAGAGAAGGTAATAAGGCAATTAAAGCCCTCAGTACCATTAAAAAGTTGACAAAGCACCAGAATTATATGAAATACATCACTGAAATCAGGGTGGAAAGAGCAAATAAAATGAAAAGCCTTTGGAGAAGAATTTTGATTGCTTGCTAATGGCACTGTTGGTATCAGAGGATAAGGTAATTTCAGCATGTAAGGAAGGGCCAAGGTTAAAAATGGGCCCATTTCACCTGAATTTCATGAAATTAGTCAATAATGTATCTCAAGATGAATTGATTTGAAAGGTCAGGCCGGATGGCAACATTGCTGCAAATGGGAAAATTAGTGAAATTGGTCAGAAATTGCCCTTTGGCTGGCAGCCAAAGGTTCTAATAAGGTGGTGTGAATCCTTAAGTGAAAGGAATCTATATTATCAAAATTCATAAATAGGCCATCCTGTCTGGCCACACGCTTTATACTCCAAATACTCTATAAAACCCCAAAAAGTTGTGTCCATTCATCAGTGTACCCTCACCAAGTCTGAAAATAACACAAAACTGGGAGGAGTGGCCAATATGTCGGGGGGCCAATATGTCATCCTGCAATCCAGGGGGACCTTGTCAGGCTGGAGAAATGGGCTGATGGGAACCTCATGAAGTACAATAAGGAAAAGTACAAAGACTGGTTCCTGGAGAAGAGCAACCCCTTGCACTAATTTATGCTGGGTGGGGGGAAACCAGCTGGCAAACAGCTTGGCAGAAAGGGTCCTGGGGATCCTGGTGGACACCAGGTTAACATGGATCAGAAATAAATAAGGTAAATAGTATCCTGGACTACATCAGGCAAAGCACTGCCAGCAGGACAAGCGAAGTGGTCCTTCCTATTTTGTCAGCATTGGTGAGACCACTCTAGGATTCCTGTGTCCAGTTCTAGAGTCCTCTGTACAAGAGAGACACTGACACATTAGAAAGTCCAAAGAAGGGCCCAAAAGATAATTAAGGGTCTGGAGCACCTCTTCCATGAGAAAAGGCTGAGAGACCTGGGACTGTTCACCCTGGAGAAGTTTCAGGTGTATCTTATCAATGTATGCAAATACCTGAAGGGAGGATGCAAAGAAGATGGAACCATGCTCTTTTCAGTGCCACCCAGTGACAGGACCAGAGGCAAAGGGCACAAACTGAAGTACAGGAAGTACCATCTGAGCATTAGGAAACACGTTTTTACTGTAATGGTAAGAAGTAGAACAGGTTGCACAGAGAGGTTGTGGAATCTCCCACCTTAAACTTACTGAAAAGCTGTCAGGACACATTCCTGGGTAGCCTGCTGTAGGTGATCCTGTTTGAGTAGGGTGGTGGCACCAAATGGCTTCTAGAGGTCCTTTCCACATGTAACCCGTGTGTGATTTTGTGATCTGTGTTTTCTGTTGTCCCACTGGCTGTTCTACATTATCTGATTATCAAATGATACCAGAAAATAACCTGAGAGCAGATAGAAGGAGATAAGGTATGACTCTGTCTCCTTCCTCTGTCCCCAGGTGACAGAAATACTATGTGATGCTCAGTCCCACCCAGTGATTCAGCAGTTCTATTTTTGTGTAGTATAGTGAAAATGCAAACGAATTCTAGAATGTGACCCACCACAATAGACTCTGTCAGTAAATTTCTCTTTGAGTTTTGTACTCACTGGGAGAAGCAAAACCACAAAGGATCTCACAGGTGGACTTCTGTCTCTTTGTCCTTCAAAGGAAGCAATATTTAATGGAGTGATTCCTACTGTTGAAGTTACTTGATTTTCTGATCTTATGTAAAACCACCAGATTGGCTGTAAGGTAGCTAGAATAATTGATTTGTAATGTTTAAAAGAGTCCAAAACACATATTTGGCTAAATAAGAAAAAATAATTATTTTTCCAAATCTTACCTTAAAAAAAGAAAAAAAAAGGATTTTATAAGAAAACATAGGCTTAGATATTTTTTTATGGTAATAAGTACTGAAAAGTAAGTAGCGCCACTAAGCAAAAGTTGGTTTCCAAATTAAAAGTAATTATTTCCATTTCTGAAACTTTGAAGCAAAAAAATCACTACAGGAAAAATAGACAGAGGGCATTTGGAGATCTTGGAAAGTGGATATTACAGGACTATTTCCATATTTAACCCCACCTTCTCATACTTTGAACAGTGCTGGAAAGAAGGTGTACAACTGTTACCTATAAATGCTACTTTTCCAGAGATAGAAAGAGCAATGTAGAAATATAATTAAAAGTTGTGGAACAAAGTTTCAAAAAGGAAATTCTGATTAGCATAAATATCACTGATAGCAACGACTAAATGGGTTCTGTGGAATACCCAATAAAAAGAAACATTTGAGGGCTGAACATGTTTTATGTTAAATATTAAATTCTATTCTACATGGGAACCTTTCTACACTGACAAAGGAATGAATTTGATGACTTAATGAGATTTTCCATCTCTAATGTTTATGATTCAGTATATTAAACATGACCTAATTTCTATGATATATGATGCATACAGGAGACATATGAAATCCTGGAAGCAAAAAAAAAAATCAATTGATTGGTGGCAATATACTACTTAAGGGATGGTGAAATTTAATCAGAGGATCATCAAGGTGTCATAGAAAGAAATGTGGCTTCCTGAATTTTGACAGCCACCTTTGCAGTGTTATGACTCATGGTCTTTTCTTGCTCATTGGTGCAATGATGAATAAGTTCTCTATACACATTAACAAACTGAAGAATTCCACTTTCAGAAAGTCTAACTAAATTATGCTCACAGCTGCATAGGTGCAGACAGGTCCGTAAGCTGAAAAGCAGAGCAGGTAACCATAGCCCTCCTTTTCTCATGTATTCCTCTAGTCAGACAGCCCTTCTAAACATTTTTCTGAAAAGCACAGGAAGCAACAGCCAGAGACACCTTAGAAAGGTGCTCATCCAAAAATGATCCATCACAGGAATCATAAGGAGAGGAAGCAAAAAAGCAAGAAGAAAACTGAAGAGGTATCCCATGTCCTCTATTTCCCAAATGAAATAGACGTGATGCTCACCTCTGCAGCATGGAGCTGTCTGAGGTAATGTGTGATACTAAAAACCTTGGAAGATAAGCGCTCTTCCCCCACAGACTGCTCCATCTTGTTAACACACTTGTAGAGCACATAGATTGGAGGAGATGCCATCCCATTGCTGAAGGCTACTTAAGATAATTGCACTCTCACTGTCTGGTTGATGAAGCTTGCACAGAATGGTGTGAGAATAGTGAACTGTCTGCCTTGCTCTAGGACACAATCAATACTAAATTAGACTTTAATTACAAGTCTTTTAATTATTCAGTGTTGACTTATGGTATGAAGAAGCAGTTGTAAATCTTTCTAAAGCAAAAACTTTGATTCCTGGTATTCTCTCATTATTTCCTATAGTATCCTTGTGCAGGAAAATGGAAGACCTCTATTGACATAATTTCATAATTTTTACAAGACTAATCTAGGACTCAAGCTGCAGCTCAGCAAGGGTAATAATAAATTTTAAAGCCTCTGGCTGCTCTTACGTGGCTCTACCAAGCAGAAAGTGATTTGCCTGAAGTCTGATAGATCTTAATCGATTTCACTGTAGCAGGAAATAATTTTTATCTCCAGTTCATGAAAAATTCTGCACCAAATTGCTCTGAAAGTGGATATTGAGAACTACAGCATTAGTTCCAACATAATTCATTCCCAAACCTAAATATATCTCTACATAGGCTAGATCTGAATATTGTTGCTTTCTAAAAAAAAAAAAATTAAGTTCTTTTGCTTTCATTGATAATGTACTCAGAAAGATATGCTTACATAATAGACATTTCTATAATATATCTAATACCTATATCTATTTATATAGCTATATATGTATAAAGATTTATGGTTTACCTTTTCTGTTTACTTTTTATAAAAGCAGTAGAGACTTTTCCCCTTATTTCATGCATTGAAATTAAAGGTAAACAATTGAAAAAGTGAATCTTGTCACACTTGTGACAAAATTTAAAATATAATTTACAAAGGGTTTTCTGCAGGTTATAAACTACATGATATTCAAAGAGCAGTAATCTTCTGCATGCAAATGACTCCTTGAATCAATATTTCTGCATTGAAACTGCTACAGCTGATTTAGGATGCTGGCTTCCATCCCATAGGCAGAGAAGGGGATGCATTCTTTCCCTCTTGCAGACTCACAATCCATGCTGGTACGCACATCCCACTTAACAATGTGAAACAATCAACAGGTTTGGAGACCTCGCTGAGATCAGGCACTAGATGCGATATTAGATATTACCTCAAATACTCTTTTGTGTTTGGGGTTTTGGGACACCAGCCCGTGCCTTCCTGTGACACAGGATAAAAGGAGATCCTAGATTTTATTCTGTTTATACCAGAACTTCCCCATCCTCTTCTGGCAACTTCGCATTTGCTCAGAACTCAAAAGTGGGTACACAAACCACATAACATGAAAAACTCAATTTTTCTGAGACTGAAGACAGGAGCTTGAGCGTTGGGCATGGCTATGGAGGGCTATGGCTTCCCTATAGCTTACCTTGCTACCTGCTAAACCTTACCACCTACCCTTGGGATAGTGAACCTGGTAAAAGATGAAGTAACTGAGTTGCAAGACTCAGTGGTTGTATCCTCTATGTAACGGGTCTAGATTTACAATTTCACGGGCGTTTGTCAGAATGATTTTTCTTCTCTGCTTATATAAACAAACTGCTATTTCTCACATTTCTCTATAAATATCGTAAAGAAAGAAGTTTCTTAAAAAAAAGCTAAATAAATCCCTCTCCCAAAAGTTTATGAATTGTGTTACTGTGCATATCCCAGTAGCAGCAGTTCAAGCATTAATGACTTAGCCTTTCTTAATCAAATTTTTAATTACAAAAACCAGACAGAGCTTATCATCAACAAATTTCTTGCTATAATTTCATTGTTCCTCCTCAAATCAAGATCATGTTGAAGGTGTTAAAAATGAATAAATAAAGCCAATGCCAAGCATTTGCATAACTTTAATTAAACACTTGGCTTTTATGGATGTCCTCAAAGCAGTGATTTTTAGGTTATTTTTTCATCTTGTCCTATATTATCTTTTGTGCTCCAATATGGAGCTTCAACCCACGGAGGCAGCAGCATAAAGTCATAATCCACTGGCACACTATTTATTTGCTATCTCTCATTAAGAATTACAAGAAATAATTACTTCATACTTGTTCTCATTAACAGCTAAAATTGTCTTCCACTTTCTTATATTAGCAATAATTTACATTTAGTACTAAATCCATTAACTGGAGTCAGGTCCTCAGGTCAAAACTCTAATTTTCCAACTTCTTGTCTCTTTTCTCCCATCTCAGGAGGGCAGCCCCTACCCCGTACTGCAAGGGGTGCCCTGCAGCCACCTCACTTCTCTGCGTGATCCAGGCATATGTGCTATATGCCTGGTAAAGCATATGATCATCTCTGCCTCCCAAATTAATCTTTATTTGCTGTCCAAGGAAGAGCTAGGCTTGTTTTTCTGCTATTGTAAGGGTGTTACAGGGGCAGTGATTAGAAGTCCAGGTAAATGAGATCAACTTCTTGGCTTGATGCTGGCTCTGTTGAAGCTCTAAAAATTTTTGTCTGTACTCACATTTGGTGCATCTCCTGCAGATTTTGGTAAGTTGCAATGGTACTGCTAAAATTAAAATAGACCTCAGAGGAAAAGGCATAGAGCAATAGATCTCTTTGTAAAACTCTGAACTAACACTAAACTAATGATATAGATTTTAAACAGTAACAAGGATTTTTTAAAGGCATACTTCAGTGGATGACGCTGAAAGTTTTATGAAACTGCAAGAAGTCTCTTTGAAGAGGAAAATACAATAACAGTCTTCTGCTTAAGGCCTCAACAAGGGATTCCTGGCAAACTTTCCACTATATGCTGATTTTTTTCTGAGTGGGACTTGGTTGGGTTCCAGTCATGATCATAGAGGTCCCACAAATCATTGAGCTATTAGAAGCAAAGTACAAGTTTAACAGTTTAACAGATGTTTAAACAAACTAATTCCCTGTCAGTAGACTCACATTTATTTTCAGGATTGAGAAAGGAAGCAGAACCATGGGAGTTTTGTGTGGTTTTGTTGTGGTTTTGTTGTTTAATTTGAAACTGGATTATTGTAAGGTCCTTTCCAACCCTACCTATTCTGATTCTGTGATTTTGGTTGGTGGGTTGGTTTTTTTTTTCTGATAGCTTAAAATTATTCAGAAAGCTACCATTTAAGAAGAAAAGGAAAGGGATCAGAGAGGAAAGTTTCAGATTTCTTTCAGATAGTTTTGGGTTTAAGTTCCTATGAAGAGCTAAAGATTTCATTATCCGTTTTTTTTTCCCCTTTGTTTTGAAAAAACAGACCATACTGAGAGCTGCACAATAGCAATACTTTGAATTCCTATCACTTCCGCATCCCTCAGTTCGTATGTAAAGGCTCAGAGCATTACACTGCTTTGTGCAACTACCAAACAGTACAAAATGGTTTCCCTTTCTCCTTGTCCCTCCCATGTCCCACTTAAGCAAGCAGGAGGGATTGCTATGTGATGTTTTATATAGGTATTTGTCATCCCCCTTATTTCTGGGATAGGGAAGCCTGTCATCAGCCCAGCCCAGTAGCACCCAGTAGGTGCTGGAGGCTGGATGTGCGGCTACACCTCCTTCTGCAAGAAGAGCAATTTTGGTTGGTTTCAGTCAGCTTCTTGACTCCTCTGTTTCTGATGCTGATGGGCTCCTTTCAGCAGCTCTGTTCCCTCCCATGGGGGGCACACTGCCAGCCTGCAGCCCAACAAGGCAGCAGAAATCACGTGCAGCTTTCCTGCCGCAGTTTGATGTGGATGCCTGTGATATGAGCTTCCGGTTTCTGCTCCTGCATTTTTCTCATGCCCCAGATCCCTGAGAAGGACTGTGAGGGAATGAGAAATAAATCTTAAATATCTCTCAGGGGTGTATGAGTGAACTTTTAAGCTAAGTCTCCTGCAAGTTTAGCACAAAAAATAAAAAAAAAGTAGAAGTGAAAGTAAAAGAGGAGAGCTGCCATGTGCTGGGTATATATATCAAAACAGATTGTAATCAGGGAATCTGTTTCAAGGGGGCTGTCTACTGAGCTGCTGTTGACAGCATCACAGCCTGCTCCCTACACTCTCCTTTTTGTGGTCAATGCTTCCTCAGCTGCACCAGGAATAGGGATGGCCTCAGGGCACAGCAGGGTCCTGTGTTCATGTGCTGGTCCTGCACAGTACACAGGGCACCCAGGGGCACTCAGTATCCAGAAACAGCACTGAGCAGCAGCTTAGTGTTTTCCAGGAACTTTCCCAAACCTCCGAACATTTTATGTCTGTACAATGCAATGTAACCTGTCTTTTAAATCACTGTGACATAGCCAGCTTTCATCGCATCTCTGCCTCTTTGCCTTGTCTGAGCACATGAATCTGTTACAGCTCTAACCAGCAAAGTCTGGTTCTTTTGTGCTTTGCTTTTATTCTAGAGACTTCTGATTTAACACTGATGCATGCATACAAGGTCCAGCTCTTTGCTTCAAAGCCATCTTTTTCATGGCATCAACTGCACATGTTGCTTGGGAAGTTGATACAGCCAGGCCTTCTTGGAAATCCCTTGCTTCGTCCCAGGTAGCTTTCAGACAGCCGGAAGAAAACAAGAATTCACAGAACATCTTTGGACCCTAATTCTTGATGGTGGCTGAAATGGTTAGTAGAAGCTGGGTACAGCCAGGTGTTATTAGATATATAGCCAGGCAAAATTGCGAACAGCCACACTTTTCTCAAAACACTCCATGACATGTGCAGATACAAGAAAATAAAAGATAATTCATTCATTTTTAACTTAAAGATATTTTTTATTTGCATAGTGTATTTTTTATCTCCTTTTTAATTTTGAAACACACACTTTGTTAATTTGCAGATAAGATTTAATTTTTAAGTTTAAAGGTTTTAATATGAAATGTGAAAAGATAAAGGAAAGCTTCCAGTCGTAATCTCTAGCATCAAAAGATGAAGGAAAAGAGATCAAAATGCTGCCATTGTAAAAACTTGTCAGAAATCTGGTTGGGACATTCAGGCATATCATTAAAATTTGCTTTACAGCTGCTGCTGTTTCACTTCTATGCACTGACATGAAGGGATTATTGTTACTTTTTCCTGAGGAAATTAGCTTCAATTCCCCACATATAAATATACTTTGAATTTCATTTTTCTCCTCATTATGTGTAATGGTATGCCATACAGTTGATGTAAACATACATAAGTGTTAGGGTCTGCCCCCAGATTATTTGAAGGGATACAGGCCAGATTAGAAGGACTCACATGCAAGCATGACATGGGTGGTGGCAAAGCTGATTTGAGATGCCTTCTTATTCAAGGCTCAGGGCAGGTCATTCTGGTCCATGGCAGTGCTGCTAATCTTAAAACTTGCAGACAAAAATTTGCATCTCAATGCAGCTGGCCACCTCGAAAGTTTAATTCTTCTTCAGTCTTTAGATTTTTGGGTGATGCTCATGCAGCGCAATTGTTTGTGCACATGGGCTTTCCTCCATCACGAGAGGTCTGCTGAGGCAGGATTTGGCACTCACAGAGATTTCTTTGCTGTCTTCCTGGAGTTCAGAGGGGTTTCCCTGTGGCTGGGCAGATGGGACACCTCCTGACTTGGCTTGGGGGAGTATCGACATGTTCCTCATGACATGCCAACAGAGCCCCCCAGACACCTCCCTGGCACCACTGGCAGCCTCGGGGCAGCAGCATCTTCCTGCACTCTTGTTTTTCTTCAGCTTTCTCCATCCAAGACTTATGTGCTCAGTTTTGCCCGCAGTTTGTCCTTCCCTATCACAAATTTTGGTGGAAAAGATGTGAATAAGGGAAGAGAAGAATAAATGAGAGGGAGAAAATCTATGCTGCTCTTTTAGGATATCATGAAAGTTCTTAAACAGAATTTCATTTACATGCTCAAAGAAAGAATGTGATTTCCTAATTCTTGGGATTTGCTGTGAAACCCCCTTTTTTTTGCTTTTCAATCATGGCAAGTTGCAGATAACACTAGAATATTCCTTGATGTTTCAGAGGTAAATCTCACAAAGATTAATTTAATTTTTCGGTCTAACCATGACTTAAAAATCCCTCTACATCTATGGTTGAGTCAGCCTCTGTTTATTGATGCAGCATAAATAAATAAAATAATACAGAACAGTCAATTCTGCTGGCCCAGCATCATGTATCAATTTGCACTAATAAGTTAATTTCCATAATTGTTATTCAGGACTAACATAATTTGAGAGAAAAGAGGTCGTAATGGTCATGATGCCCTGAGAGGATTTTGCTTTGCTGAAGTCAACACATTAAAACCTCTGAAGGATTCTGAAGAGAATAATGCCCATAACCCAATCATTCAGTTAATGTTATTACTCATTTATTTGTTTTCCATCAGCGAGATACCCGGTGACCTCCAAAACAGGACTGTGCCTTTGACACACAGCTACATCACATTCGTTCTCTCCCTGCTCATCCTGAGTCTTTAAAAGTCAATGGTAAATCTTCCAGCGGACCTTCAAAAGCACTGGATGCATTTTTCTTCTGTGTCTATTCAAATAAGGTGGATTACAACAAGAAGGAGTGAGTGCTCTTTGTGCCTTGTAAATCAAATAAAGCTCCTTCAACTCACTTTTGTCCCTCTTGCTGGGATCCCATCAGTTTAGCTAACATTTGGTTAAGTGAAGGAACTGAAGTACAGTGCTACTTGAATATAAGGCCCTGATGAGTTAACTGAAGGAACAGTGACATTTTTACATAAAAAAAAAAAAAAGAAGTCTCATTGGGAATTGCTGGTAAAGCTGCTATACATCAGATTAGGGTGTCATATGCTACATTTTATTTTGTCACTTAAAATTAAATGCATTTGTAATATGTATAGTAGTAAAATCAAATCAGGATTTAATCCATTTTAGAAACATGCTCTATTATGGGTAGAAATATGAGCAGCATACTCAGAATATTATAGTGTATTTGCAGTAAATATTAATAACATTCTTTGGTGACTTTATTTTTGCCTGTATTTTATATACGAGACACTGACCTTTCTAAATATTCTACAGAGATAACCTGATCCTCAGTACAACGGTGAAATGTTATTGTAATTATTGTTTGTACAACTCTGGTGGATACTGCAGAAAATGTTTTGGCTGAAAAGGAATAAATAGATATGTAGATTGGACTACTTAGAGTCTACAGTGGAGTTTTTGGTGATGCAAAACTACTAAAGAGCCGGTTTTCTTGCTGTTCAAAAAATAGAAAGAAGTGAGCTGAAATGTGGATTAAAATAATTTCATTTAAAGGTCATCTCTAATGGAAAGAAAGCTTAGAATACTGCAGAATAGGCATTAATTTGCAGAACTTTCTTAAATCCTTTCCTTAAACAGAAAAATTTACTTGGTGTAGACAGAAAATTCACATAATGCTTCAATTAAATTGAATTTGCAATTTCAGTGCGATTTAAAGCTTCTCTCTACATTTTCCATCCCCTTTGTTTTTATGACTGATACTTCAAATTTGCTAGAACAGCAAGACTGAAAGCAAAATACAGGGGAGCATTATTTGCCTTGCAGGTGAGTTGGAGACACTAACAAAAAGTAATGACCCTTGAAGTTAAGACCTTGTGAAGAAGCAAAGACAACAACTTTTTTGACTAAATGAAAGCCTCAGAGATGTCTTTCTATAGGGAACACCCCCATTCCTCTTGCTGCTTCTCACTCACCAGGTAAGAAATGTCTATGTCCCCACCCAGATGAGTATTTGTGGCAAGAACTTTTCCAGCAGGACCTTCCTCCGTGACACGGCAGCCAGACTAATGAAGATGGCCATGCCATCTCTGCCTGGTCTGGGAGGCTCACTGATTAATAAAGTTCAAATCTTTACCCACTCCAGGGGTTTTGCTTTGAAGCTGTCTCTAGTTACAAGGAAAGCATTGCTTAAGTAGAGTAGAAAAGTCACGTTAAGAGGTCTGATTCCATACCTGGAGAAAAGGCGCCAATTGTTCTGTGCAGTTTCCATGACCAGTTGCAATTATAACCACTCATAAAACACATTACCTCTGGCATAACTGTTGCCTCCAGTACCAGTGCAAAAGGAAGTCCTCAGGAAAAATGCATGTGCTATCATATAAAACGCAAAGCCAGAGAAATTTGTGGAACCTTACAAAAAAAAACAACAGCAGCTGAAATCTTGTTTGTTGGTGTTAATATTGACTTATTTCTTCTTTCTAATTTTGATTCATACTCTGCTGTGTCACTTTCCATTTTGCTGCTCTGGCGGCAGCTCTCCAGATATTAGAGAGTGTTACAATCTAAGTAAGAGCCACAGTGCATTCTGATGAAGAATTCTGATGGAGGGTACAGACACACAGTGGCCAGTGAAGCATAATTTCTCTGAAGCTAGGGCGTTATCTCGTATCCCCCTTTGGGTAAGGATGACTTACCCAAAGTGGCCCTACCACTAGTCCTAAAGCACAACTGTCTTTATAATAGTTCTTAAAAATTTCCCATCTTGTTTTCAGACACTCTAATCCATTCTTATCAGTGACCTCACTTGGACTTCGGTATAGTAACTGAGAGCAGATCAGGCATGAAAACTTGATTTTTCAGCAATTAATTACTCTATTTTTCTCATCAGTAAGTATATTTTCTATAAAGAGATGGACAAAAAAGACAAGGCAAGGGGGTAACTTTTACACTGGCCTTGATCTCACTGCTTTTGTAGGTACAATTTATAGCTTTATATCAGCAGCTTAATTTGCTAAAAGCATGGGGCAGCTTGAGCTCAAGGACACAGTTGTTTGTGTTTCTTGCTTTCTTGAGGAAGCACATTGTGTTACTTCCAAGCCTCCTCAGATTAGGTTTGGAAAGCCAGACCATACAGAAAAAGGAACTACTGATGCTAAAAGCATCCAACTTGCCATTCAGAGTCTTTCTGTTTTTCATATACATGCCTGGTCCTGCTAGTGCTTCTGGGAATTGCTCATCTGTGAATTGGTGGTAAAAGGGACTTGTTTGAAAAAAACATGAGAATATGGATTTCTTTCTTTTAGTAGTATCTTGTCATTAAATATTTCTTTGTTTTCATCTACAACAAGCATAACAAGATAATTCTATTTACCAATCCTCACCAAGAAAAGTAATTAGAATGCAAGGTAATTTCCATAAAATGCATTATGACTTTAATATCACTAAAAGCCACTTAAATATTAAATGCACAGAAAAAGTATTAGCTAAATTATCATAGAATAATATGATCAGGTTACTTTAGGAGAAAAAAGTGATAGATGTGTTTTAATAAACTGTGCAAAATTATATGTATCATATTCTTGCTTCCTGTCAATTTTATTTAGAGTTAAATGCCATTGTGATAATTAGTTGGGGTTTACTGTGTTCATTAAAAGCTTTTCTAATGATCACATAGAGGAATAAGTAAAATTAATTTCTTTCTTTAAACTTAAAGAAATTCATCAAATGAATAAACAAAAAGCTTTTGCTGAGGCACAAGCATATGCGGGTTCTTCCAAGATAAGCATGGAGTATGAATACAACACTCAGTCTGTAAAGGGTTGCATCTTTTCTCAGTGCTAACGTTCCTGATTTATAAAAGGGAGCTCTATGCATGAAGGAGGTGGTACATCAAATCTGGTAGCCCTCGTTCAAGCAAAAATTTAAAGCCTTTTCTAGGAATACAGGGAAGGTTCCCGAGTGCAAATAAGAAGAGATCTGACTAATATTCCTAACTTTCATATTTGTTTTTTCAAAAGTGCAGACCACATCTTTAGAAAATTTTCTAAGCCTGGTTTTCAGTTATAACAAAACCCTTTGAGATGCACTGTGCTAGTGAAGTCTCCTTTCATGACTCTCTAGGGCTAAAAACATATTTCCAAGGAACTTTCACATCTTATTAGCATTAGAAAATTTATAATCACTGAAGCTATAACTTCTGACTGTGAGAAATTACACTAGAATAAGGAATATGTGAAGAATGATCATAGAATCATAGAATTATTTAGGTTTTTAAAAGACCTTTAAAGTCATCGAGTCTGACTGTTATGATTGAGCACTTATTGAACATGTTATGGTGAAAACTTCAAGATGAAAAACTCACACAAATAAATAATTCCAAAATCAGAGCCATTAATTTTAATTTTTGTATTCATAGAGATGGTATTATAGGAAAATAATATTTTTGAAATAACTTGCTGCATTAACTCAGTGGATTAGCCCAAAGTCCGCAGATGTTAATGTCAATGAGATGTCCTTTACTGGGACAATTGGGCCTGATTCAGAGTTGATAGATGTTAGAAATAGTCTCTGTATTTCAAACTGAGACAGATCTTTGGTGAATACTGAGAGAAAGTGTAAAAACAAAGTGGTAATCTCAAATATATATTCATAAGATTACCTGGGTAAGAGCTGAAGGGCGGAGATTTTTAACCTCAGTATTCTTACTCTTCCATTCAAAATACTGACAAAGCTGATGGAAAGCATCACTTCTAGTACATGCCTATTAAACCATAATGCTATTTTTCCTTCACAACAGACTTCCCTTGTAAGAACTCCAAAGGACAGACTTGTTTTCCTATAGTCTATGAATGATTTCTCCCCAAGAACTTACCAAAGTTGAGATGCAGGTGGGTTCAAAATTGAGTCTCTAATAAGAATGGAGTTAATCATGTCACCTTAATTGAAAAGTAGTAATAAAAATAATTGAGTTTAATACATAATTTAGGTCATTGCATATTTAGACACTGCATTCTGCTTAGGCTTTGAAAAAAAATTTAGTTCATGTAGAGTTTTCATTTGTTTTTATAATGGAATACTCTCCAATTGACTTTAATAACAACAGTTTGTTAAATCAGATTTTGAATTGGTGCACAGATTTGAAGTTCATATGTTAATTTTTGACACGATATACTTAGCATTTATAGCCTGCTCTTAAGGTGGTTGAATTTATTTTCATGAGATTTAATAATAGTTGTCTTATATTACAGAAATTAAATTAGTTTTCTCTGCTGTCCTGATGAGAAGCAATTTGCTTTATGACTATTTTATTCTACTTTTAAAACAATGTATTACTTCTTGCTTTTGTGAGTGAATTTATTCTCCTGCTACTGGTCACACTACTATGACAAAATTTATATTTAAGGTTCTTTCCAGGAAAGCAGAGGAGCTATGTTGTTTAGCTGCATTTTCTCTTGCTGCCTTTTCTGACCCCCATTCTTGCAGAAGAGTGATTCTGTGCACTGACAAATGGTTTGGCTGAATTTTCAGCAAACCAAAATGGTCAGATTCATAAGAATGCTTCTTTTCAAAACCCAGCCAGCTCCCAGGTCTTTCTAATTTAGTGGTGAGGGACTCCATTTCAAAAGAATTTTTATTTTCTTTTTTTTTTTCTTTTTTTTTTTTTTCATTTAAAGCTATTATTGAGCTAACTTGGTAGAATATCTTATGCCATTTTGTAGTTGAATACTCTGTTCAAGAAACCACTCAAAGCCCATGCTTAACTTTAACCAGGTGGTTATGTCCTGCTAGCTGAACAGTTTAAGTGCATGCATAATCATACAACTCATTTGAGACAGAGATGTAAGACCAGGTATGGACTTTGAGAAACAGCCTGGAGGCTCAGGAGTGGCACTTATGATTCCAGATCCGACACTTCATGGCCCTGCCTGAACAATACAGCCTTTTTTGTGTTGAGCATTCCCGGCACTTGGAATAGGTGAGACTCCTCTATTCTAACAGGGTAGTGAGGGGCTTAGCCAACAAATGTTTCAAAGTATGTTTGAGACCCTTAACAGGTAACTAGGATATAGGTACAAAATGGACATTATCAGCATTACCAAGCATACATGCACCTTCCTGCAACATTTCAAAGGAAGTTGTTATAAACTCTTCTCATTCTTACTACAGTTGAGCTGCACCCTTTCATTTTCAGGATAGTTCCAGGCCTTTTCTGACACTGATCCAACTTTCCATATCCCTTTTTTCCCTTCAGTCTTCCAGCTGGCTTTTCCAAGCAGCTGGATTTCCCAGCAGCACCAGCTACTTCTGTGTTTCAGCTTCTTCCTCCAGGCAATGGAAGTAACTGGCCTGCAAAGATGCAAGTGGCACCTCCTACCCTGCCTGGTGCCAGACTGAAAATGGTACATTCAGATTTACATCCTGTTGAAGGGAATAAGACTGCTAAGCAGTCTAATCTCAGGGAAAACTCTGAGCATATTCTGAAAGAACCACTTGCTTTATTAATTAATAGAACTGCATTTCCTTATGGCAGAAATACAACAGAGTGAAAGCAGTCCCTTGCAGAAGAAATCTCGCAAAAGCACAAACATCTTTATGTAGCTCTTGTAGTGCCTGTCCAAGGGTGTTAGCTGCCTTTGGTAAGCCATTCATCCACTCTCACTCTCACGCAATGTAGTTATTCCGTGTGTGGCACTTAGGGACTTGGTTCAGCGGTAGACTTGGCAGTGTTAGGTTAATGGTTGGACTCAATGATCGTAAAGCTTTTCTCCAACCTAAGCTATTCTATGATTCTATGATCTCCCTCCCCCATGTGCTAGCAGCCATCATCAGTCCTTTTGATCTGTTTGGACATGTCTTTGTGCTTCTTTTCTGTTGCTGTAGCGCTGCCACTCACAGATAAACAGGAGCTATCCTCCTCCCCTGTCATATTTTTTTTATTTGCATTAATGTAGTAGCTTCCAAAGGAAAGGGGTTGGGAGAAATGAACCACTAGGTCAGTAATTCCATCCATGAACATCACAGTAATGTGCCTTAAAACGCACTTTCTTGTGGCATGTCCCACATAATTTGCCAGGACTCAAATGCTGAAGCTCCTGCAACTTCCCTTGGGAGATGATGCCACATGAAAACAGGATTTTATTGATATTCAGCAGACCTTTTCCTTTTGCTAATTTAATACCATTACTATATGTTCCACCATAATCATTTCCCCCTGCCCCTACTGCACTTCCTTCTTCAAAACACTTCCAGACATCTAGGTTCCTTTTTAATCATCTCTTAGTAAAGATTTTGCTTGTTTTTAAGGCTCTTCCCCGCCTTGCATTCTGTCTGAATCCAGCCCCTTAGGGTCATGCTCATCTTTTCATCCATAATTGAAAAGACAGCCACTCTATACAGTAATGGAAGATTTTTTGTTTCATTTTCCTTAGCTCACACAAGCTATTTAGATCCTCACTCACCTCTTCAAGCTCTAAGACATATTGTACCACTGAATTTTAAGCAAAACTACCAGCCAAGATCAATGAGCTATTCTGCTTTAAAATTTAGGACATAAATTGGCCATGCTTTTGTACATATTTTTACATTTCCAGCTCTTAAGAGAAATGTAGACCTCCACAACATCAAAAAGTGAAAATGAGCAGCTAGATTATTCTTTTATTTATAGCAGGGTTTTCCCAGTATAACAAAGGATACCATTTGCACAGCAACATCTCAGAGCAGAATTTTTTGCATCTTCTTCCTTTTTCACAAAAAGGCAGGCATTATTTCAAATCAGAGAACCAGAATAAGGCATATGCGCTACTTACACTCCACTTGGACATCCTGAAATGAAGCACTGCAGATCGTAGGGTTGCAGAAGCACTGTAAGACACACAGGAAAATTTTACCCACATGGCACTGCCCCATCAACATGGCCCCATGAGATGGGCTCAGCGTGGAGTTCCCTAGGTGAACCACCAGTAGATTCATCATTTGGTAGGAAAAAGTGCTCGTGTGAGGAAGACAAAGAAATAAAAGTCCCTCCAGAAAACCTTTTCTGAAAGAAGTGTTTTTCTGAGTGGGGAAACATCATTTGTTTTATGTGTACTGTGATGTCAGCAAGGTTCAGCAGTGGCTGTCCGCCAGCCAAGGGAGTCAAACTGCACTGGATATTTTACATTTGCTTTGGGCTAAGGCTCTCATTGGTACCATGGGTCAAGTTTAGATGATAATTGCAGGTACAACAACGACTTGTCATCCAGGCTGAGCCGTTTGTCTTAGAAGTAGTCAGATTTTGAGACAGTCTTTGGTATCCTGAATAGTTGGGTACACAGCTCATTATGATTATTTACGCAGACACGCTTTCAAATAGGCCTAGAAAGAATTACAGTAAGGTGGTCATCGGTCAGTTGCAAATATCCACACAAAAATAACTTAGTTAAAGACAGGAAAACTGTATAGGGCAAAGGTATCATGACATCAGTATTAACAAAATTGAAAAAACCAATATGTTATCCGATTTTTCTTTTTATGCACCATCAAAACTCCATAAATATCAGCCATCTTTCTGGGAAATATTCTGCTTTAAGAGAAAGAATAAGCACCTAATTATCTGCTTACAGAATACCCACAGGTTTTGAAAAGAGAAGTGACCTGGTTTAACCCCAGTGGGCAACTAAGCACCATATAGCCACTCGCTCCCCACTGGTAGGATGGGAGAGAAAATCAGAAGGCTCAAAGTGAGAAAATTCATGGTTTGAAATAAAGACTTTTTAGTAAGTATAGCAAAGCAAAACAAAACAAGGAATTTAATTACCACTTCCCATCGTCAGTGAGGTGTTCAGCCATCTCCAGAACAGTAGAGCTCCATCACGCATAACGGTTATTTGGGAAGACAAATGCCATAACTCCAAATTCCCCCCCCCTTCCCTTCTTCTTCCTACAGCTTTATATGCTGAGCATGACGCTGCAGAATCATCACAGAATCATAGAATGGCTTGGATTGGACGGGACTTTAAAGATCATCTGTCAGGACACCCTACACTAGACCAGGTTTCTCAAAGCTCCATCTAACCTGGCCCTGAAAACTTCCAGGGGTGGGGCATACGGCATGAAATATCTCTTTGGTCAGCTGAGGTCAGCTGTCCCAACTGTGTCCCCTCCCAACTCCTTGTAAACTCCTAGCAGAAAACAGTTTGACTTTGTGTAAGCACTGCTCAGCAGTAACTAAGGCATCCCTGTGTTATCAACACTGTTTCCATCACAAATCCAAAACATAGCCCCATGAAGAAAATTAACTCTATCCTAGCCAAAACCAGCAAGAAAAGAAACAAGCAAACAAGGAAGCAATCAAAGATATTTTTTTATTCTGAAAACAGCTTTCTTGTGGGGGAGGAAGGAGATGGGGATACTCCACTTCCAATTCCTAGTAACACCACAGTGGGAGCCACATTCTGTGTTATTCTGTCTCCCGTGTGATGCACACTGATAGACAAAACTTGCAGTGAATCATTACACATGTGTTGGCTGGGTGCAGCAGTGGTGCTGGCATTGTCACAACTGAGCCTCTGGCTGCTTGCTACCTCTTACATAGGACAAGACAAAGCAGGTATTTTATTTGCATCTGTGGGCAGAGAGAAGGAACTCATTAGAATATGACAAGTTTCTGGGCTGAGTGATACTGCACATGTAATCTCATTATCTCTGCTGGGAAATGGCAGGAGTATGTGTGTAAAACAAGATTTTATGTGTATAGTTCAGCCAGTGAGGACTAATGGATTGATAATGGGCTGTTTGTTGCTGTTCAGATTTTGGCTCGCATCCACAGTGAAGGTAGGTTGGAGCAGATCCACTGAAGCACACTGATTGACACTTCTGCTAGATGTAAGCTGGCAAGTGTTTAAGCTTATTTTCTGTTCAGTGCATAACTTATTACACTGTTGTCTTTAAGTTTATCTATGCACAAATTGCAAATATAGCCAGATGTCTTCATGATTGCATTTCTCTAAAAAAAATGGATGGAAAAGTTCATGCATTCAGAGAACAAAAAAAAGGAGTTTCGGGGGGCACGGGGGGGGGGGGGGGGGGAACGACACTGTGGGACAGTTAAGGAAAAAGGAAGCTGGTTTTATGTGGGAGAGAAGGAAAAATTCCATGTTTCACAGGAGAAGCCAAGAATTCCTGTGGGGCATTCCAGTCTCAGGAGGCTCCTCTTTAAGAAGAAGAGTGATTTAAGAGCACCACAGGGAAAGAAGGCAGGATTATGAGCTATATTGTCTTTTACAGACATCACTGTATTTCTGCCATGCCAAAGGAGTAATTTTCTTCTGTAGTTGTATGTCAGTACAAAGACTCCAGAAACACAAAATATCTACCACGTGGGAAGTCTGAAGAAAAGACAGAATAAACTAAGGTGTTATCCTGGGAACACTCAGTCCTGAACCTGACTCCTTTTCTATATGGATAACAGACTAAGAACCTTTGCTCAGGACATACTGCTAAGTGTGTAGACAGAAAGACAGTGCTACAGGCTGCTATGACCATGGAGGGTGCAAGAACACACAGATCAACAGTTAAATTACTGCATGCAAGTGAGCATCCAGCTCACAAACCTTCCAGTTTGGTGACTGTCACAAATACCAAGATGCCATGGGAATCACTGTTTCTCTGCTGTTTCCAAGAGAAGCTAGATCTCTGGCACAAAGCTACAAATTTGAGCGGAAAATAGATACACGAAAATCAAAGCTTTTAAACATCATAGGTGGTTCTGCTAAGTTTGAAATTGTCGTGGTTTAAGCCTCTCTAACTCACGCAGCCCCTTCTCTCACTCACTTCCCCCTCTTTCTTCCCCCCGCTCCCAGAGGGATGGGAAGGAGAATCGTAAAGAATGCAACTCCCACAGGTTGAGAGAAGAACAGTTCAGTAACTAAAGTATAACACAGATCACTACTGCTACCACCAATAATAATAATGACAAGGCAAATACAAGGAAAGAATACAATTCTCACCACCTAATACCAAGCCCAACCACGCAGTGCACCCCCACCCTTCCAGGTCTCTGCTCTTCCATCCTGGGCATGACGTGCTGTGGTATGGAATAACCTCTTTGGTCAGTTTGGGTCAGGTGTCCTGTCTCTGCTTCCTCCCGGCTTCCCCTCCTCCCTGGCAGAGCATGAAACTCAGAAAGTCCTTTGCCAGACCAAAACATCACTAAGCAGTAACCGAAACACTGGCGCTATCAGCGCTGATCCCAGGCCAAAAGTCAAAAACACAGAGCTGCACCAGCTACCAAGAAGGAGAAAAATGACTGCTACTGCTGAACCCATGACAGAAATGAGCAGCAACAGTTGAGCATTTCAGAGCAATACAAACAAAACTGTAAGAGATTGGCTCATGACTGGCCAGGAATAGCCTTACAAGTGTGCAGAAACTTGGCTTTTCATAGCTTACATCTCAGAACAAGAAGTATATGAATGCAGAACACACTGAAATCTTATTAGAGACTTTGCCCACCCCTGGGTGAAGACATGTGCCAGCTGGCAGGGAGAGCAGAAGTCCAACCTCCAAAAGCCCATTCCCACGCAAACATGGTCTTTTCATAACTTTGTGTGTGTATCATCTGCATCACATCTGTTTAAGGTCTCTCCCCCAGTAGTCATGGGCCCACTTTGAACCCAGGGAAGGAGAAGATCTGCCCTTGAGAGGCAGAGAAGAGAGATGAGGAGAGTAAGAAGTTTGCAGAGACCACTGATCACCTTACACTCAATGATCTGTGTGCACCAGCTCAAGCTGGATGACGAGTTGGGAAGACGTTGAAACCCGTTCTCCATATTCTTCCTTAAATACCCCATGCAGCTCCAGGTGTGCTCGTTTCTCAATCAAGACATTGCAGAGTGATATCAGGCAGACTGACAGAGCTGCGTTAGTCAATCGCAGACAATCCCGTCAAGGCACAGCAAAGAGGAGCTGAATCATTTCCAGACTCAGACACCCATAGATATGTCATGGTTTTTGTCTGTGTGCCAAGATGTGTTATTATAGGCTGGAAAATCTGCAGCACCGATGCTGCAGTCATACTGTTCTGCTACTTTCTCTCCTGTACCTTTTATTTTGCTTTATAGCATTACATGACATAGCAAAATGCATTCACATTTTTTACAGCAACAACAACAAAATCTTCCTTTAGATCAATAGCAAGTCTAGTATCCAATTTATATTCTTGGCAGCAGAGCAAATAAGCAAGTGCCTGCAGTCAGAATGTATCAGGTGCCTTAGTAGTGGTATGGTTTCTCCCTTAGGTGGAAGCTCCTTTACCTGCTCCTTACAAAACATGTGGATGCTAATTTCAGCATGCATTCCCAAAGACTGAGATACAGTCAAGAAATGAGGATGCACTGGGAAATGAGAAAGGCAATGTTTATATTTTTATCCACTTAAAATATTTGCAACCAAGGGCATTAAGTCCCCAGCAGTTGTGGCAGGGGAACTGTTTGCAACCCCTTGACTCAGTTTCCATCATCATGAAGGGACCTCCCTTCAAGTCTCAGCTCTGTGTGTGAGACACCCACAGTGGACTGCAGTTCCGGAGTCTTGTCCTACACCGTGGGATGGCTGATCAGTAGATTGGAGAGTGAAGGACTGATCAGTAGGACTCACTCACCCTTTAATAGCCCCATATGACCAGTGCGAAAGTCTAACGAGGAGTGGAGACTAACAGTAGACTATCGTGGCCTGAATGAAGTCACACCACCCTTGAGTGTTGCTGTACTAGACATGCTAGTACTTCAGTATGAACTGGAGTCAAAGGCAGCCAAGTGGTATGCCATGACTGATATTGCCAATGCGTTTTCTCAATTCCTCTGGCAGCAGAGTGCAGGCCACAGTTCACTTTTACTTGGAGGGGAATCCAGTACACTTGGAACCAACTCTCCCAGGGGTGGAAACACAGCCCTACCATCTGCCATGGACTGATCCAGACTGCACTGGAACAGGGGCAAGCTCCAGAACACCTGCAATACATTGATGACATTATTGTGTGGGGTGACACAATGGAGGAAGCCTTTGAGAAAGGGAGGAAAATAATTCAAATCCTGCTGGAAGCCGGTTTTGCCATAAACCAGAGTAAGGTCAAGGGACCTGCACAGGAGATTCAATTTTGGGGAATAAAATGGCAAGATGGATGTTGCCGGATCCCCACAGATGTGATCAACAAGATAACAGCAATGTCTCCACCAACTAATAAGAAAGAAACACAAGCTTTTTTGGGTGTTGTGGGGTTCTGGAGAATGCACATCCCGAATTACAGTTTGATTGTAAGCCCTCTCTATTATGTGACTCAGAAGAAGAATGATTTTAAATGGGGCCCTGAGCAACAACAAGCCTTTGAGCAAATTAAACGAGAGATAATTCATGCAGTAGCCCTCCTACCAGTCCGGACTTGGCCAGATGTTAAAAATGTACTGTACACTGCAGCAGGGGAGAACAGTCCTATCTGGAGCTTCTGGCAGAAAGCTCCAGGGGAGACTTGAGGTCGACCCCTCGGCTTTTGGAGTAGGGGATACAGAGGATCTGAGGCCAGCTATACCCCAACTGAAAAAGAGATACTGGCAGCCTATGAAGGGACTCAAGCTGCTTCGGAAGTGATTGACACTGAAGCACGGCTCCTCCTAGCACCCCGATTGCCCGTGCCGGGCTGGATGTTCAAAGGCAGGGTCTCCTCTACCCATCATGCAACCAATGCTACATGGAGTAAGTGGGCTGCACTAATTACACAATGAGCTCGAATAGGAAATCCCAGTCGTCCAGGAATTCTAGAAGTCATCATGGACTGGCCAGAGGGCAAGGATTTTGGAATGTCACCAGAGGAGGAGGAGGTGATGCGTGCTGAAGAGGCCACACCATATAATGAACTGTTAGAAAGTGAAAAGCAACATGCCTTGTTTACTGATGTGTCCTGTCACATTGAGGGAAAGCATCGTAGATAGAAGGCGGCTGTATGGAGTCCTCGACAACAAGTTGCAGAAACTGCTGAAGGAGAGGGTGAATCGAGTCAGTTTGCCAAGGTGAAAGCCATCCAGCTGGTCTTGGACATTGCTGAAAGAGAGAAGTGGCCAGTACTTTATCTCTATACTGACTCATGGATGGTGGCAAATGCCCTGTGGGGGTGGTTGCAGCAATAGAAGCAGAGCAACTGGCAACGCAGAGGTAAACACATCTGGGCTGCTGCACCGCGGCAAGATATCGGTGCCCAGGTGCAAAACCTAGTGGTCAAGGTATGCCACGTAGATTCTCATGTACCCAAGAATCGCGCCACTGAGGAACACCAGAACCAACGAATGGATAAAGCTGCTAAGATTGAAGTGGCTCAGATGGATTTAGATTGGCAACATAAGGGTGAATTATTTTTGGCCCGGTGGGCCCATGGCACTTCAGGCCATCAGGGCAGAGATGCAACATACAGATGGGTTCGTGATCGAGGGGTGGACTTAACAGTGGACACTATTGCCCAGGTTATTCATGACTGTGAAACATGTGCTACAATTAAGCAAGCTGAACGGTTAAAGCCTCTTTGGTATGGAGGACGATGGCTGAAGTACAAATATGGGGAGGCCTGGCAGATTGATTATATCACACTCCCACCAACCTGCCAAGGCAAGCACCATGTGCTTACCATGGTGGAGACAACCACCGGATGGCTGGAAACATATGCTGTGCCGCACGCCACTGCCCGGAACACTCTCCTGGGCCTTGAAAAACAGATTTTGTGGCGACACGGCACCCCAGAGAGAATCGAGTCAGACAATGGGACTCATTTCCGGAAGAGCCTTATAGACATTTGGGCCAAAGAGCACAGCATTGAATGGGTATATCACATCCCCTACCATGCACCAGCCCCTGGGAAAATCGAACGGTACAATGGGCTATTAAAAACTACACTGAGAGCAATGGGTGGTGGGACTTTCAAACATTGGGATACTCATTTACCAAAGGCCACTTGGCTGGTCAACACCAGAGGATCTGCCAACAGGGCTGGCCCAGCCCAGTCAGAACTTGTACATACTGGGGAGGGGGACAAAGTTCCTGTGGTGCATATAAAAAATTTGCTGGGGAAGACAGTCTGGGTTATTCCTGCTTTAGGTAAAGGCAAACCCACTCGTGGGATTGCTTTTGCTCAGGGACCCGGATATACTTGGTGTGTAATGTGGGACGATGAGGAAGTCCGATGTGTACCTCAAGGAGATTTGATTTTAGGAGAAAGTAGCCAATGAACTCAATTGTATGCTGTTGCCTGCTATGTAATACTTTTATAGCCCACCAACCAGATGTCTTCAAGTCATCAGCGACGGGCCCTCTGATCGTCATCCCAACAGAGAATGAACTTTAATGAAACCGGACAAGTTCTGCAGTAAAGGAACGATCAGCATCAGCAGGCAACGATCCAACACTGCACACGGCCTCCCCTGCTCTGAAGGACTGTTACAGGAGATGGAGATTGACATCACGGACCGAATGGACTCAGCAGCTTTGTAGGGATTGGTCCATGCACTGAGGGATGATCTCTCTCCCTCTGTGTGAGTCTGTGGATGTCTCTCTCTCTCTCTCTCTATATATATATATATATGATGGTATATTGAAAATATGGGATCTGAGCATGACGTGAATGGTATGGAATAAGGGGTGGATACCGTCATGGGTTCAGCAGCAGCAGCCATTTTTCTCCTTTGTAGTAGCGGTTGCAGTGCTGTGTTTTTGACTTTCGGCCTGGGAACAGCACTGATAACACCAATGTTTCTATTTACAGCTTAGAATGTTTTGGCCTGACCAAGGACTTTCTGAGTCTCATGCTCTGCCAGGAAGGAGGGGAAACCAGGAGGAAGCAGAAACAGGATACCTGACTGTCCTGGGTTCAGCAGTAGCAGTCATTTTTCTCCTTCTTGGTAGCTGGTGCAGCTCTGTGTTTTTGACTTTCGGCATGGGAACTGCGCTGATAACACCAATGTTTTCAGTTACTGCTTGGTAATGTTTTGGTTTGACCAAGGACTTTCTAAGCCTCATGCTCTGCCAGGGAGGAGGGGAAGCCAGGAGGAAGCAGAAACAGGACACCTGACCCAAACTGGCCAAAGAGGTTATTCCATGTCACAGCACATCATGCCCAGGATGTAAAACAGAGAGCAGAGACCCGGAAGGGTGGGGGTGCACTGCTTGGTCGGGCTGGGTATAGGTGGTGAACGATTGTATTCTTTTCCCTTGTATTTCTCTTGTCATTATTATTATTGGTGGTAGCAGTAGTGGTGTGTGTTATACTTTAGTTACTGAACTGTTCTTCTCTCAACCTGTGGGAGTTGCATTTTTTCTCGATTCTCCTCCCCATCCCCCTGGGAGCTGGGGGGAAGAAAGAGGGGGGAGTGAGTGAGCGGGCTGCATGATTTACGGCTTAAACCACGGCACTGACCCAAACTGAAAAAAGAGGTATTCCATACCACAGTACGTCATGCCCAGGATGTAAAAACTGGGGGCAGGAACCCAGAAGAGTTCAGTTCACAGCTTGGTCTTCAGGTGGTGAGCAGTTGTATCCTCTTCCCTTGTTTTTCCCTTGTCATTATTATTATTGGTGGTAACAGTAGTGATTTGTGTTATACCTCAGTTGCTGGACTGTTCTTATCTCAACCGTGGGAGTTACATTCTTTCTATTCTTCTCCCGATTCCCCCCCCCCCCCTCGGAGTGGGGGGAAGAAAGAGGGGGGAGTGAGTGAGCGGGCTGCGTGATTTACAGCTTAAACCACGACAATCTCACAGATGGTTAGTCCTTTGGGATTGTCCATGCTTCAAAATGCTCCTTATGTTTTTGGGGAACAGAGGTGCAGCTATTCAGACAATGGTTCCCAAATCATGATTTTTTGTGAGATTTCGTTCAATGTTGCTCATCAACATACTCCTGCTGATGGAAACCATACTGATACACTGAGGTGTTATTTCTCTATAAGCTACCTCTTTTCTTGTCAAGTGCTTTACCTTGTGCTTGAAATACCCATCCTAGGCTATGTTTAAGGCCAGGTTGAATGGAATCTTGGGTGACATGGTTTAGTGTGTGCTGTCGTTGCCCATGGCAGGGGGGTCGGAACAAGATGATCTTAAGGTCCTTTCCAACCATGACTATTCTATGAATCCATAAAACCAAATTGTATCAGACTGCTGTGCGACAATAATAGGATTAATCATACATGAAAGATTAAGAAAACTAATTTCAGAGCAAGCCAATGGAGGAGCTGTATTAAAAATAGGCAAGTTCATAGTCTTATTGTTCATTATCTCCCACCTAGTGTCATGTTGTCCTCTTCTTGGATACTTATCTTTCCCTGTGCTTTCTCCACGGGCTGGTTCTTGACTATGCCCATGAAGGTCAGGTAACACTAAGTTCTGCTGTTAAATAGCTCTGAAGTACAAAACTCTATTTCTATCTATCTGCTGAAGTATGTCAGTTTTACGAATTGAGCTACATGATATGGCTGACATGATGTGAGATCAGAGCTTATTTGCTTTGGTGTTTTCATTTAAAAAAGCCACAAAAGCCTAGAAGAAAACAAGCAATTCTGTGGGCAGACACAACCCAAACAGTGGTCAGTGAGTATGGCTAGGGCCAAACACTAGAGTGATAAGTGGGATAAAATAATTAATTTCTTTTCTTTCTGTGACCAACATCCTCTCTTGTGCACTGAGTGAGGCAGGAAATAAAAGAATGAAGTCATTTAATTAAGGGCACCATCATAAGAGGAGCAAATTAATATTGTGTAAGCAATGTTGCTCAAAAGCAGATAAAAGTACGTGAGAAATGAGAGTGCCATGTGCTGACCTAGTCCTTCCAGCCATCCATCTGAGGAAGAGTTGGTAAGTTTAGGAGATAAATCTGTTTTTTTGCAGGGTGAAACATGCTTCTGCTAGATGCTATATTTAGTCTGTCAAGCAAAATTTCCCCACTCTCTCAAGTGGGGAAAAATCTGTGAAGAACCCCAGTATCTGGAAATCTGACAGGATTTAGGCATGAACTACGTGCAAAAACTGCTCAGCAAGATCAGTGTCTTCACAGCTACACTTACGCCTAACCAAAATATAAAATGCAAAAAATACTGGAGACATCTAGAAGTCTTTATACTTCCTTACAAATCCAGACATAATTGTGAGAACTGGAAGAAGTTTTTTATAATTGTTTCAGTTGAGTTTCTTCGAACTGCAATACAGTATTAATAAGCTAACTCGGGCAGCTTTCCTTTTTAGGCTCACTTTTAAGTGAACAAAACCAGTTTTTGTTTTCAACCACTTTAAGGTAGATCTCTGCCATGTGAAGGATCTTTGTGTGGAACAACACACACAGCTGAATATTCTCACAACTCTTTCAAAAATGGGATATCGTTTTTGATATTTACTTTGGTTAAAAATAATAACAGGTTCCAAAGTAACTGGGTGTCGTGGTTTAAGCCTCTATAACTCACACAGTCGCTCTCTCACTCACTCCCCCTCTTTCTTCCCCCGAGCTCCCAGGGGGATGGGGAGGAGAATCGAGAAAAAATGCAACTCCCACAGGTTGAGAGAAGAACAGTTTAGTAACAAAGGTATAACACAAACCACTACTGCTACCACCAATAATAATAATGACAAGAGAAATACAAGGGAAAAGAATACAATCGTTCACCACCTATACCCAGCCCGACCAAGCAGTGCACCCCCACCCTTCCGGGTCTCTGCTCTCTGTTTTACATCCTGGGCATGACGTGCTGTGGCATGGAATACCTCTTTGGCCAGTTTGCGTCAGGTGTCCTGTCTCTGCTTCCTCCCGGCTTCCCCTCCTCCCTGGCAGAGCATGAGGCTTAGAAAGTCCTTGGTCAAACCAAAACATTACCAAGCAGTAACTGAAAACTCTGGTGTTATCAGTGCAGTTCCCATACCAAAAGTCAAAAACACAGCGCTGCACCAGCTACCAAGAAGGAGAAAAATGACTGTTGCTGCTGAATCTAGGACACTGGGCATGAGAAGCAAACTGCCTGGCAGACAGAAGATGCCTATATATGTTTTAAGACATTGGGTTCAATGGTTATGATGAGAGAATGAATAAAACATGGTAGTAGAAGATAACAAGAAGTGCACATGATATTAATAGCTAATTAGGTTAAGGAAGGAGATATTCCTCCTAAAGGAAGCCATCTGAAGACCTAATATTAAATGAAGTTGTGTATTATAAATTCAGTCCTCTTCAACCTGCTCCACTCAGTTCCTTAGAATCTTCTTCATGACCCAGACCTATCATTCATAATAAGGAAGGCTTAACACCCTCAAGAGAGAGAACAGGGAAACCTTTCTCTGCGTCATTACCTTCCTACAGATAAACTTGTCATCACATGGAGCCAAGAACTGAGCTTGTGACTCAAACCCAGACTTCTTGCTGTGAAAGGATCATGTTTATTATGTATGTGAAGCTGACTCAGATTTTTCTTAAACAAAAAGCAGAACAATGAAAAATAATTGACAGAAAAGATCTATGCTGTATTAATATGAAGGTCTTGCTTAACATAAATTGAATTTGCAATCGATAGCCATTAACCACTGTTCAGTTAGCTAGTTGCAAGAAATATCAGTCTTTCCCAACCATCATAGGATTATAATTTTGGGGTTTTGAAAGTAAGCCTAAAAATATGTAGAAAATACTTGCATAAAATGTTTCATTGTAGTTCTTGAATGAAAAGAATTATATATTTCACTTTCCATTCCTACCTTTCGAACGTTCTTCTTTGCTGCCTATAGGATAGCTGCAAATGCAGCAAAAAAGAATATTTCAATGCGTACTTAAGAAGGAAGCATACTTCAGTCTTGCTTCCTGAAAATCAAAACATTTGACTTCAGTGAGTTAGCTCAAGTCTTTGTGGGGCATAGGGTAACCTTTCAGTTTTGTGTAAGCCACAGCTGGTAGCAGAAGTACTTGTAGAGCAATTATTGGCCCAACAGGTGTGTAGGATGAAAGCTGGGGGGGGAGATGTGAGTGAGCACCAGGACTGAAGCCATAAAAAATCACTAGGGAAAAGTTGGACCTGAATAGCTGTGGCGATACCTGCTCTACTTTACTTTCCTGGAATTTCAAGAGGTTCTTGAGTCTTCCCCATTCTCTGTCCCTGATTCCTCTGTTTCTGACCACCACCATGTTGCAAATTTTGAATCAGCTATTTAGGTGCCTACGCTGTGAAGAACTGAACTCCTCATAGGAATTTGGGAACAATAATCTTTGTGAAGAAAGAGCAAATTTTCCCTGTCTGATTTTAGCTGCGCTGACAAGGCAGAGTCAACAACCCTGTGAGAGTACTCACTCAGGGTTTCAGACAATAGTGATTTCAAGTCCCTTATGCTCCCTGGTGAACGTTCAAGGCAGAATAGCAGAAATGCTGTCCAACCATCACTCATCCCATTCTCACTCACCTTAATAATTCACACCTTAACCAATCAGGGAAACATGGCAGTGTTTGACATTTGCTTCCAGCTGCCCAATCTTACCACGCTGAGTACCAGCAGCCATGGTGCAAATTTAGCTGCTATCTCCTAGCCATAAGAATGTAATCATGTAGTTCAGCTGTGCTACTGAGCAGCTGGCAGAGTATTTACTGAATAATTTAAAGTTGGTGACAGCTTTTCTTCCTAAGCTGGGCCGAAAACTACCAAGGGTCACGACTGCTATGCCTGCAAGGTCCCTACAGTGTTGGGTGGAGTCTGCTGGCTCTGCTGTGGATGTGCAAAGCCATCCCTGAACAAAACCCTTAGCTTTTGGTTACCACACAAGCCATATGATTTTCAGAAGACAGCTGCTCTGGTATCTCCAAAAAAAACCATTTATAAACTAAATTTTACCAGACTGAGGTATGGCAAACTCAGCAAAGCCCTTGGGAAGTGTTGGCTCAAGCAGCTAAATGTACAAGACATTTCTGAATATCATCGAACTGTAGATGTTATCGCTGAACATATGACTCAAATATGCTCAGTGTGTCAAAAATGAGTTAGGAAAGTGTTGCGGTTGCTGTTTATGCCAAAGGGTCCTTCACTTGACAGCTTTAGATATCTTAAAAGCATAAACATTTTAGCAGACAACAAGTTTCATTTCCTAAACCAGCAGCTTTTTGAAATTATGGAAAAGAAACCTATAAAATGCTTATGTATAATTCTCCTCCCTTATCTTCATTTTAAAACACTTTAGTAAAGTAACTCTCCACCATTGTGGTAATAAGAAAAAAACTTGTTTACAAATTGTAGACTGAAATTTAAGTTACTGGGAGCAGCAACAGGTTTGTAGTGACAGGTCACTTTAGATTGGAGTTTAATTTATGAAGATTGCTTTACCTGAGGCTATGGTAATCTATGCCTTTGGAGTAATTCACCCTCTGCCTCATTTCGAATGCAGTCAAAGACTGTCGTATTTCACTATGACAATGTAATCACAGATCCACATTAAAAAGTCATTATTGTTTAGAATCCAGCTTGGTTTGAAAAACACTTACTATAAAATTCAACAGTCTTTGTAAATTACCCAAAGGTTTACTCAAGAATACAAGGTACAGTGATTTAAATCTGGAACTTACAACTTTATTGATTATACGGGTCACTGCATTTACGGGAAATGATTAGTGAGTAATCAAGATACTAAACTCCTTGATGTTCATTTATAAATAATTATGAATTGCATTTTCTTTATCAACTATTAAATAAATACTGAGTTAGCCATAAGATATCCCTTGTTTAATTTTTTTTCCTACAGCATTGTAAAAATCAACAATAACAAAACCAGCCAAAAGCATGATTTGCTGATTTCTACCTCTTTATTTTAACCAGAATCAGTGTACTCTTGGAGATATATCTACTGCACTCTTCAGTTTAAAGTTTTGCACTAAACCTAAACCAGCTCCAGTTTCTTTTTAATTCTATATTGATTTTTCCGGCACTGCTAAAACCTGTGACAGATTCAGCCTACTTCATGATGTATCAAAGCCCAGGTTTATATTCTAACTAACATTTAGCCATTTACCTATCACTGTACATATGACAATTATTGAAATCCTACTTACCTTTATGTTGTTGGAGACCCTTCTTCTTCATAGGTTTTTTTCCCTGCAAATTGAGAGAGTTTTAGCTTCAACTGCTGTTCAAGTGTTTAAAACTATAATAAAAGCAAATGATGCAATGAACCAATTAAAATTGTTGTATATATATTTTTTTTTAATTAGACATTTATGAGCTGTGAATTGGATCAGATATTCCCAGCGTACATGGCATGCTGACATATAATAGCTGCTTTTGGGATGTCAGGTTAGCTTTTTATGAATGCAAATAGAGGTAGGTTTTCTTGTTTTAATTAACTTCAGGAATAATTTTGTTCTCCCTCTTTACAATACGGGTAGACACTTCAGAGTTCCTTACTCAGAAGGCTGGAAAGCATTACATTTAGTAGCAGTTGTTTCCAGATTTTAACAGAGCCACCTTATGTCGGAAGCATTTAATACATGCTTTGGACTCTAGGAAAAAAAGAATATTAAAAAGCTTGTTTACACAGAGATAGCTTCATTACTATGCTGGTGTCTGAACATGAACAAGAACAAATTCTTGCTGGTAAATGAAATCATGTGGACAGTGTTGTGCCTCCTGTCTGAAACAAATACTTCTGGATTGAAAAATCCTTCTCTCCTCCACCATTTTTTAATGCTATGACTGAATGAGTCTTTAGACAGTTTTTTCCCTCAGACCTTGTTCTCAGAGCTGCCCTGTCCATGGCCCAGTGACACTGCAGTGACACTAAGGATTTTCACTTCTGCACTGTAAGATAATTCAACTTCTAGTGCTTTCCAGCTTTGTGCACCCCGCACAAGTGATCTCCAATACCTCAGACATATCAACATGGAGATTACCAGCAGTATGTTCTCCTGAAGGATCAGCATTTATGCACCATATTCATGGCATGTGGTACAAATGCAATATACGCATCTTACAGACCTTGCTGCCTTAAATAGTGTAGGGGAGTTTGTGTGTCCTGGTAGACATGATGGCCTGGTACTTCTCCTACCCTGCCTGGGTGCTTTGGAAAATCTGCCTTCTTTGTGCTTTCTATATGGAATAAAGCACTCACTGTTTCAAGTTTTATGGACCTCAAAACCTGATAATAATTGGGAAGTTATCATGTGAATAGGAATTAAACAGTCAAGTATTAATGGTGACCTGTGGTCATGGCTCTGAAGAAAGTGGTTGTCTCTTTATATAGTGTAGTCAAAACATCACTAATAAAATAAAATTAATAGCTATTTGTGTAAGAAAGTGCACATATGTCCTCAAGAATTATCAGAAATTGTAGAAAGAGTTATCTACAGTGCTGATGAATAACAAAATAACAAAGCTTACAATTGCTGTAAGGCTTCTGTGAAGACAGAGTAAGCAGAGATACCCATTGATAATGCCTAAATACTGAATTTCAACGTGCAGTTCCGAAGAATTCATTAAAAAGGAGTAGCTACTTGAGCCACTGCCAACAAGCTGCTATTGATTCCAACAAAACAACACTAACAAACAACTGTTGATTTTCTCACGTGGACCCACAAGCATGTCCCAGAACAGAGAAGCTGAACACTCCCCTGCTGAGCTTCGGTCTTTGAGTGAATCTCTTGAAAACTAAGTGGCAGCAGCAAGGGGCTCTGGAGGAGCTGCTCTGCTTTTGCCTACCCAGCTGGGGCAGGGCACAGGGTGTAGTGCCTGCAGAGGCTCCAACCCAGCAGCAGGCTTGCTCTGAGCTCTTGCAGGGACATCACTGTAGAAGACATGTTCTCATCCTCTGCAGACAGACTTTCAAGTACAAAAATGTAATCAAATGAATAAGCACCTGAAATAATCTTTTCATAGTGTAGCATGGAGGTAGTGATTGTAATAAGAAAAGACTTTATCATCGTTCCTGATATTTAGTTCATTTTCAGTGTACCGACATCCTACTTGATTTGAGCAGAAACCCATTTTAATCACATCTCTAATCACACTTCACATTAAATATCTGTGTGTAATTCTAGAATGTTTGATAATGAGGAATACTTATTTTAATCAATGGTAATAAATTGCTATGGAGTGCAACAAGACAATAGATTTAAAGCACTTTTTGAAGGCCACTTCCCCAACAAATAAGACATGAAATCCAGGAGTTACAGCTCTAAATTTTCTTGCATAAATGAAAAAAAAATGGGCTCTTTAACATAAAGGGCAGCATCAGTTCTTCTTTGAACATGAAATCATTCTTTCAAATAAGTGCTATTCTCTCTGGGTTTGAGGCAGTGTAACTCACTCCGGCTCTTGTAAGCCAGTATCAGAAAAGCCATTTTACTTCAATTTCCTATTAAAATAATTCCTATCAAATAATGTTCTTTGAGTTGTGATAAACCTAGTCCTGAGCCTTTCAAAACCTAGCAGCATTGGGTTTTGAAAGCAGATTTTGTACACAGGTAAGTATTGCATTCACTTGAGAGCTGTGGCAAGAAAGTAAATAATCCTCCTCAGTAGAGTTTGCAATAGAGTAAGGTACTACTGGGAGACGTGACAAGCCTGCAGTTGGAAGAGGTGGTGGCTAATATCTTATTAGCATAATTAGCCAACAGTGGTTTCTTCATGGATATCAGCTTCTAATTGAGGTACAGCTGTTCAGTGGAAGTCCTAGCTTGATTAAAATGTCATCTGATTGAGAAAGACTAGAGCTTTTATTCCTACAGTAATGCCACCCTGGGTAAACACCTAATTGGCAGTAGTAATGAACTAGAACAGGGCAAATTTCTGTGTATATCTAGCTATTTCTCTGCTATTGCTGTGATAACAACTTCTCCCAGCAACATATCCAATCACAGGGAGTAAGCAGGAGGACCAGTGAGAAGGCAAATGTAGTTACAGACCAATGCAACATCTAACAATAGTTACACAATGCTGTAAAGAATAAAAGTGCTAGAGGAACATTCACTGACTGTTAATGCTGCTGCTCTTGTTCTTGATTTTATTTGACACTAAGCTACTGGGGTTATTACAGCCTTCCCTGTTGTCCTCACACACTCCTACCTGCCACTGCAGGCGATTCAGAGGCACTGATATGATTCACAATCCCTTCAGCTACCACTTGCTTGGACAAAAAGTTAATCAATTCAAACCAGCAACAATCTGTAGTGATTTAAGGACATGGGTGTTCAGGCTCAATGTTACTCAGTGACGGATTGAACACTGTGCATTAGAACATCTTTGCGTACCCAGCCAGGTATAGATTAAAGTGTGATGAAGTGGAGCTAGTGAGGTTTATGCTGATGTAACAACCTCCTGGCTTGGGAGCAACTGCAGGACTGAACCCTGAACTTTCTTGGGGAAATCCTGCCAGACCAGTCTGGTGGCCTTCTATGATGGGGCTACGGAACTGATGGACAGGGGTAGAGCAGTTGATGTCATCTACTTGGATTTGTGCAAAATGTTTGATGCTGTCTCACATGACATCTTTGTCTCTAAGTTGGAGAGACATCAATTTGATAGGTGGACCACTCGGTGGATAAAGAACTGGCTGGATGGCCGCACGCAAAGAGTTGTGCTTAATGGCTCAATGTCCAGCTGGAGACCAGTAACGAGTGGTGTCCCTCAGGGATCAGTGCTGGGACCGGTCTTGTTCAAGATCTTTGTCAGTGACATGGACAGTGGGATTGAGTGCACCCTCAGCAAGTTTGCCGATGACACCAAGCTGTGTGATTCGGTTGATACACTGGAGGGAAGGAATGCCATCCAGATGGACCTTGACACACTTATGAAGTGGGCTGATGCCAACCTGATGAAGTTTAACCATGAGAAGTGCAAGGTCCTACAGCTGGGTAGGAGCAATCCCAGGCACAGCTACAGGTTGGGCAGAGAAGAGATTCAGAGAAGCCCTGCAGAGAAGGACTTTGGGGTGCTGGTCGATGAAAAAATGAACACGAGCCAGCAGTGTGCGCTTGCAGCCCAGAAAGCCAACCGTATCCTGGGCTGCATCAAAAGGAGTGTGACCAGCAGGTCGACGGAGGTGATCCTGCCCCTCTACTCTGCTCTCGTGAGACCTCACTTGGAGTATTGTGTGCAGTTCTGGTGTTCTCAACATAAAAAGGACATGGAACTGTTGGAACAAGTCCAGAGGAGGGCCATGAGGATGATCAGGGGGACTGGAGCATCTCCCATATAAAGATAGGCTGAGAAAGCTGGGGCTGTTGAGGCTGGAGAACAGAAGGCTGCATGGAGACCTCATAGCAGCCTTCCACTATCTGAAGGGGGCCTATAGGGATGCTGTGGAGGGACTCTTCATTAGGGACTGTAGTGAGAGGACAAGGGGTAACAGGTTCAGATTTAAACAGGGGAAGTTTAGATTGGATATGAGGAAGAAATTCTTTACTGTAAGGCTGGTGAGACACTGGAATGGGCTGCCCAGGGAAGGTGTGAATGCTCCATTGCTGGCGGTATTCAAGGCTGGGTTGGACAGAGCCTTGGGTGGCATGGTTTAGTGTGAGGTGTCCCATGGCAGGTGGGTTGGAACTAGATGATCTTAAGGTCCTTTCCAACCCTAACTATTCTATGATTCTATGTCAGTCTCAAAGGGCCCCAATGGATTTCAAGACCAAAGGATCACATTTGCCTCACACTTGCCATGTAAATGGCTACTTATAGTGTTTATATGAGAGTGAGCTAAGAGTTCCCAAGGCATAGCAAAACTTACTATATCTGGTAATTATGTGCCATTATTTCCTCTGTCATTGATTACTACTTTATTTTCTGGGTTTTTTTTTTGTGTTTTGCTCTCCCTAGACTTTTCTGCTCCTTGAATAATATAAGGCTTACATCAGTTTTAACGAAAGCTAAAACCTGTAATGTACACAGGATGCAATACTTTCATGTGATTTATGATTGGATTGATATTCATTTCTGGTTTCTCCTTTTAAAAATAATAATAAAAAATATATTTAAAAGTCCTTTGACACATGATGTTGATAACATTTCATGAATGCCTGCCTGGGCACAAGGTTACATGCAATAGACATGATTAGTTCCAGCATTTGTTCATCCAAATCTCAGGAATGATAGCTTAAACAGTTAGGTCAACAGTCTGAGTGTGTGCTTTGGCATGTTAATGTTCATTTGGGTCTTATCTAAAAGGAGCCAGGTGTTAGTGTAAATTGGCAAAATACTGCTTAATCCCATTGATTTAGACAGCTTCTTTTCTTTTTTTTTCATTTCCATGAAAGGAAAAGATTGAATTCAAACTATGAGGATGATGGTCTCATAGTCAGAAGCTTTTGGACAGATTTAGCTAGAACACTTCTTGTACATCTTAAAAAGAGCAGAGGCTGGTTTAGTTTCTGCGTTTGCTCTTCACTGGACTCTTATGTCATTACACACCTTCTCACCTGTATTTAACATTTATGGGAATGACAAAAATAAAGACACTATTCTAGTATGAATTATTAGAAAAATCTCCCCTTCTCTTCACAAACAAACAACACAGTAGGAATTGCAGTGATATATACAAAAGAGAAGAAAGGCCATTGAAAGATCCTCACCCAGCACTCTCCTCAGATTTTCTATGTAGTGACCTTGGGTTTCCTTCCAACTCAGTGCTCAATGACTCAAGATTTCCTGAGAATTTGATTCAACCTTTGCCAAATGCAATTGTTTCTGGGAAGGAAAGCAGCAACTATTTCTTCAGGTTTTGCAGCAGATATATATACAAGAAACAAAAAAAGCCCTCTAGACAAGAAAGGAAAATCCCCCTCCCAGTGCTAATAAAACAGTGAAGAAGTTTTAAAGAATCAGAAAATAAATGGAATGGGGAAACGTCTCTTCTCTCACATGTAGCATCAGTAATGACCTTGAAGTCCTTTCTCACCTTTCCCCTGGCCTGGCTGTGCAGTATAATGCAGTGGCATGCCAGAGCTGGATGTCCTACAGCTGCACTGGAGACTGGGGCAACAGAGGGAAGGTGTCTGTAGATCAAAGCATCTAGTCCTGAAGCTCTGCACGTATACCATAATCACTTCAGGAGCTTAGCTTCAAATGCTACCGGTAGTCAGAGTGGGCATGGTCTGCTACTGCTGGGGCCAAGTCATCTCTGAGGCACTAGCTCTTCTGATGCTACCTCTCCATAACAGGATACAGCTCATGAGACCTCCATTTACAAGTAATCAAGCTAGACATAATCTCTAAAGTCTCAACCCCAGAAATACTTACAGATTTGTTTAATTTCCTAACCATTGAAATTTATCATGACAGAAAAGTTGAACGTGTGCAGTAAAAGCAGCAGATTAAGGGTTAAAGTTCTGATCAGGCCTAGTCATTGTTGGCTTCTGAGAGAGAAGCTTAAGAAGCTACAAGTGATGTGAGGTGCATCAGAAAGTAAAATATACATTATTTCTGACTATCTTCAAATGTCCTCTGATAATGTCTATCTGAAAAATAGAAGGTAAAAGATCACATTTTTCTCCATCTGAGTGCTTCTAGGCCAAAATTAATCAATTTTAATTAGTAATATAGAAATTAAAAAAAAAAATCATTTGGCAACATTCTTCATTGAAAAATAGCCAGGGAAAGTCCCTGAGAGCTATTAATTAAATTTCTAAATATGTGAACACCCACACATACCTAAGGGGAGTGGAGACAGCAGTTTCCTGCCAGCTTTAGCTTCAATCTATTTTCCCATTTTGCACCTACAAGTTTGCCAGCATAAATATTTCCTGAGGTCATTCAGTCATCAAAAAGTAAAAATGGCAGCAGTTGGTTGTCAGTCAAATCACACCCATGTTTTCTTACTTGCCTTCACAAATATTTCTGGCATTTCCAGCAATTCAGAGGCATGTGTTTTGGATTGCCTTTGCTGCTGTATGTTGAAAATTTACACAGCTAGAGACTTCTTGGGTCAAATCTTCAGTATCCACCTCCTCTGAAAGTCAGCATGAAATAATATGAAACTAGATTGACCATTGGCTTGAACCAATGTTGCACTTACTACTGCTTTTCTCTTAGTGAGATTAGTGCTGTAAATTACCATGGTATATTAATAATTTACCCAGGCTGAGGCTTTAAGCTTTCACCATCCTGAGAAGCATTGGGATGAAAAGCTTATATCCTGGCTGGTTGTTGCTAGTCATAAAAACCCGTGTTTTGGACAGAAGTTAGTGATAGCACCAAAATTAGTGTTGCACTCTGTCCACCCAGAGGAGGAAGAGGGCTGGGGGCACTTCCCAGCCTGAATTCTCCCTTGTTCTGCCTCAGAATGTGATGTTGATGGAGCTAATTGCACAAGGACTAATCAGAGAAACACACTCAATACGTGTTAGTCAATACAGATTGCTGTGATGTCCTATTAAGGCAAAGATTTCTGATAGGGTGTCTTGGCTTTGGCTGGGATAGAATTAATTTTCTTCTTAGTAGGTATAGTGCTGTATTCTGGATTTAGGATGAGAATGATGTTGATAACACATTGATGTTTTAGTTATTGCTAAGCAGTGATTACACTAAGGCAAGGGCTTTTCAGCTTCTCATACCACCCCACTAGTGAGTAAGCTGGGGGGCAAAAAAATGTAGAAGGCAGGACAGCTGACCCAAACTGGACAAAGGGACCATATGACATAATGCTCAATGTAAAAATGAGGGTGAAAGCTGGCCAGGGTCCACAGCTCAGGACCTGGTGGGGCATCGATTGGTAGGTGATGAGCAATCGCATTGTGCATCACTTGTTTTTATATTTTATGTATTATTCTGATATTAATATTGATATTAGTATTAATAATGATAATAATACTACTTTTTTTTCCCTTCCTTTTCTTTCTTATTAACAGTCTTTACCTCAACTTATGAATTTTTCTTCTACTTCCCTCTCCCTATTCTCTCCCCTATCCAACTGGCAGGGTGGGAGTGAGCAAGCATCTCTGTGGTGTTTAGCTACCTGCCAGGTTAAACCACAAGAGAGAAGCAAATGCACTCTCCCATGTATAAAAGGTGAAAATTCTTTATGACTCTCCCTACATTTGCTTTTTATTTTCATTCTAACAACTGGTTAAGTAGTAATGATCTGGGTATAGGGTATTTTCTGCAGATTGATGATAGACTGACAGGCATTTATGGGCAGAAGTGTAGCCAAGGGTGCCATTAGTCCCACCTGACCATCAATTGCTGAGAATGCCCTGCGCTGAGGTCACTATTGCTATTATTAGATGAAAATGAAAGCAAACACAGGGGTATAGATTTTTTTTTTTTAATGGTTGATGTTGTTATGATTGGAATGCGTAAGGTGCTTCCAGGAATTAATGACTCACATATTAAGTAATCTGATTGCCCTAATTATCTGCACATTGCATGAAGCAGTTTACTATAACTAAAATGTTTAATGACTTACTTTTTTTTTACTTCTTCATTAAAAAAGATCCCATGCCAAACTAACAAAGCTTTTCAGAATTGGAATTCCTAGCTATGCCTATGCATTTCAAAATAATTTCAAAAGCAGCATGTAGGAGATGTGAATTTCTTCACTGGACCTGCCACCCCTGAAGAGGGGTACGCTAGTAAAAGCTTGAGAGCTCGCCAAAGTTAGAGCCTTGAATTGCAGGAGCTCTGATTCAGAGGGTTCTGGTTTTTTATACGCTTACTTAACTCCCTGCTAGACAGTCCCAGAGTAATAGGATCAAAAAAGGTAGCAGAATGCCTAGAAAGCTGCCTGGAGTTAGCCAAGAGGGAACATGATGCACGGAAAGCTGCTGCCTCTCTCTGGATGTAGGACACTACACACCATCAGTCCATGAAGATCCCCTCGCACTCTCTGCTAGGAATTCTCTCCTGAAAATGGCTGCCCACACCCTTTCTTGTAATAGCTGAGTGAGGCTTATCCACTTAAACCAGGGGCTGAGGTGATGCTGAAACCACATCTATTTTATTCTATAAATAGTCACTGGTCAAAATAAAATAAAATAAAATAAAATAAAATAAAATAAAATTAAAAAAAAAAAGAAAACAGAAAATGACCCTGAGAACTGAGAGAGAAGGCATGATTAAATTCTCTCTTGCTAAATTATGGCTGCATACTAAATAGAGATTTCTTGTCTTAAGGTTCTGAAGGTCTTGAGCAGGGGTAGTGGCAGAAAGGCAAACAGCAGAGCTACTTTCAAGATATATCTTCTTGGTGTAGAGCATCATCATCTACAAAAACATTGAACTGGACACCACGGTAAAGCAGCCTAAGAAGATCTGTACTGTTCAGATCAAAGGTTCACCTAGCCCTCCATCCTTTCTCCACTGGGTCCAAAATATGACCTCTGAGAAACAGTAAGAACGTAAAGTGCTCTCTCCTCTTATCTTTCAGACTCAAGCTATCGTCAGTTCCTGGAATATTCCGAGCTTGAAATGCTCTGTCCATTTAATAACTCTCCACAAAACTGCCTTCCAAGTATGTTTTTGCATCCACAGCAACTTCTAGCAAGGACTCCCATGTATCTATTACTGACTTCACGAGCCACGTGCTTTTGTTTGTTTCGTCCCTGGCTCTCAGTAGCTTCCTCTGATGGTCACTAGCCCAGTACAGAAAGAGGCAGTGACCAGTCTCTGCCCAGCTTTTCCAGTCTACTCAGGCCTTTCTAGACGTCTCATGTTCCTCTAATTGCCTCTTTTCCAGTTCTAGTTCTTTTCCAATTCTAGCCCAACTGAGCATTTCTTGTGAAAACATCTATGAATAATCAAATGATTGCTTTAAAATTTGTCCGGGATTAGCCTGTGCAAATGAAAATACCCCAAAAAGTTGGATTCTGCTGCTTGTGTATAAAACTGGGAAGTGAAATCAATGGAAGTGCCTCCAAATTAAGAGTGGCAGAAACACCTGCTTACAAAGCAAATTACATGTTATCACTCATTTGTTCTGGCCCCTAATGTGGCAAGGACTACTTCTAACATGTAAATGAATCGTAGTGGTTAGGGCCTAGTATAAAATTTGCTGTCTCCCATAGACGTACTTCAGGTGGATAGCATCATGAATTTTGATCTTTTCATAGTCAGTTCTACAAATACCAGTCATATAAAAATGAGATTCCAAGGGAAGTTTTCCGACATTGTTCTGTCCTTTTTTTCGATTACGTTTTTATACCTCAAATTTTCAATTTGGTACCTCGATGAATTCTGCCAATGTATCTCAAATGAATTTGTCTGAAAACCGAAGTACCCTTCTTTCTCCATGTTATATATAATGTGGTGAAGCAAAATACAATAGTATTTTAGGTATAAATAATCTATGCTCAAAAAGTTATTTTGCTTCTTTTAATGCAAATCTTAGTAGTGAGTCTGAACTGAAGCACTGCATGACTCAGCCTGATTTATTTTGCATACACATATTAGTGATATATAATGGCAATATATCAAGAATCTATCCACACCCTTTTTTGAATTAATCCTGTCAACAAGCTATTTCACCCTGAAAACAGATCAATTTGCATGTGTGTAGGATGGTTTGATACAGGAATCTTTTTTCCTCCCTCATGTGCTTTATTCTTTGGAGAACAGAGCCCTCAAGAAGCAGGTGCAAATATAATTTTCTCAGTCTTCCACCAGAAGACTTAATAAAAGGAAAGAGATCGTGTCTACTACTTTGTACCATGATACAAAAAAATAAGGAAGATATGCACGTTGAAGGTTCTTCCATTGGCACAGGGAACATTGCTTTCTGTTGTCAGTGAAAACAATCCAGGAAATCACTGTAGTCGGATTTGCAGTGGCTATGGATTTTGACATGAAGCACTCAAATAGCGAACAGCACAGATGGGTTCATGCTAAGAAAGTGAAAAACTGGCTTCCAGGGTACTGCTGCACTTTAATGGAAGAGGAGTTGTCAGTGTGCAAATATTGGTGATTCAGAACTGCCTGTGGGTTTCTGTGACTGTGAGAAGGAGGATTTTGCTCTGGATTTTGCTCAGGTTGCTTTTCCCGTATGGTCCATAGCCTTGTTCCATAATTTGCTAGATTCGGTTTTCCGTAAGTGAGTTGCACTGTCAGGTCTGGTTTGTTAAGCAAGTCATGTCTGATGGCAACTCAGGAAATCCCATTAAAATATGCACGTTTGTCACATATCCATTGATTGATAGGATTGCTGGATCATACAAAATGTTGATTTAATGAGAGGAGTGATAATGTTCCTTACAATGCCTGGCTTATAGGCAACAAAATTGAAATTATGACATTAACCTGTAAGGAGCTGGGATAAATATCAGATCAGGAAAAGAAGCTACAGCTGGTTATACCTCTTTATCCCAGGTCTATAAATGGGTTTGCACACAACACAGCAACCTTAAGTCAAATATTTGCTGTTACACTCTCTAAACAATGAGTAGACCCTCACCCAAAGCAATTGGCTTGTATTGATTTACACCCAGCTGGTTGCCTACTCCATCACCTTCCTCCTCTGTGAAATCTGTTCCACTGTCTTCTTTCAATTTATTTCTACTCCACTGCATCAATGTTTTGAAACCATATGTATTCTTATCCTGAATATGATTATCAAACTCAAATCAGGGATCATGATATGCTGTTCAAATGCTTAAAATTAAACAATCAAGCCTTAAAAAGCACATAATCAAACGGAAGATGAAGAAAAAAGAGACAACCAGCAGGTGAAGTATGAGGTAAGACTGCAGAGCAGAGCTGTTCCCAAGACTTGGCGACACCACTCTCTCTTCACCCCATTTCAGAGGACCCAGAGGTTTGGTACCTGACCAGAGCTGCACAGTTTCTCTCCATCTTGACACTGCTCTATAAAGTCCTAATTCATAATTCAGAAAGAACATGGACAAATTGCTTTTAAAATAAGAACAATAAAAGTAAAAATTTCCTTTACAAAGATGGCTTCTTTGGTTGGATGTGAACATTTGACAGAGTGGGGAATGTCATCACAGCATCATCTTTTCCATTACTGTCTAAACAATATGTTTTTCATCTGGAGCTTAAACCCAAAGTCATTCCTTCATGGACCACTGGGGGAAAAAAAAAAAAATAAAAATAGACAGAATAAAGCAATTGAGATGGTAAGGAAAAATAGGCATCCTGGGCAGGTGTTTGATCTGAAAATAATACCTTAGAGATAATGGCAGGGAAAACAGTATAAATTCTGCAGGGATAATCCTGATTTCTGGCCTAATTCACAAAGATTACTTGCCATAAGGTACCACTTGAGTAATATAAAGGAAAAGCACATAGATATGATGGGAAATGTAAGCAGCTGACTCCTTTATGTGGCAGTAAACTGGGGTAATCTATCCCTGTCCACTAATGTTTATAAACATATTGTAAACAAGCATAAATGAACAGCTCATTTCTCTGAGGGGACCAGATGCATCCTTAACACTGATTAAGTGTTTTGTTCTGCCTGAGTGTCTGGCAGAGGTTTATGCTTCAAAGCAAAGGGAGGGAGACAGAGTAATGACAGTCTCATATTCTCCTGGCTCTTTAACTGCTTTGGGGGATTCAGCAGACAATATAGCATGCATAATTCTGCTGATGATCATTTTCCACAGCACACCGTGACATGGGATACATTTCGCATGTCAGATTTTTAAACCTGCTTCCCAAGTCTCCTTTCTTGCAAACGAAACTGGAGAGATGTGCAGAAGCAGGAAATGCAACTGCATTTGGAAAGGTTCCCTCGCCTGCTTCTATTCCCTCTTTGATACCACCAAAAAAGTCTGAATGCTGAGTCAGTGTCACCATAACGATCACAAATACAGCACATTCTTCTCTTTTTGTGTGTGTGTTGGCAAGCTGCCTCTTATTCTCCAGAAGCCTGGGCTCTAAAAATACCAAACTTTCATTTTTACATCGTCCCACAGAAGTTAGGGTTGGGAATAATTTAGCAAGTCATATCGTTCATGTCCCATGATGCTACAGTCAGTTCTCACCATTTTGTGGGGTGCAATTTTAAAAGCGGAATTTTATGGGCAGTTCTGTACTCCTATCCCTCCACATTACTTACAGCCACAAATGCAATGCATATGGACTCAGATGAACTCTTTGCTGGGTAGCGGGGTGAGGATCTGCTGCCATCTGTGTACTTAGCAGAGCAGAGATCAAAAAATCCAAGTGCAGTTACTTATTGATGTGAAAGCCTCAAAGCCAGCTCCTAAAGTTTTCAAGCCAGAGTGCTTTCTTTCTCAAGAAGACCAGTCTGCTCTTTCTGAGACCTCAGCTGTGGAACCTTCCCCTGCTTTTCTGCCAAAATTCCCTACAAGAATGGAAACTGATAGGAAAGGGTCAAAGATGGGCTTTTCTTTTTCTAGAAACAGGTAATGGGTTCATTTTGGCTAGTACAGTGGTTTGTGTAGTGCAATGGTAATTGGTTTATGCCTTTATCTTTTAGCCAGATTTACTTTTTAACTATTTATTAGTAAACTGTAAGCAATTTTGTTCCAGTAAGTGAATGAAAACAATGCTCACAATGGGCTTATGAACTCATATTACTTATATTACCTTTGGTAACAACAGGCAGTTGCTAGAGCTGACAAAGTAACTTCTGAGGCTCTTTAACTTGCACATACACTCTCACACTTCTAACTAAATACTTGAAGAATTTCATGGCTATCATAAGCTGTGCATAAATTGTACATGGCAGTGTATGAATGCTGAATAGGTAAATGTGTTTCTGTTTTCTTTATATCAACTATATCTATTTGCACTCCTACTGTGTACATAGTGTATTTTTATTTTAGGGTAAAGGTTTCATGCCATGGTCCATCTATTTCTGACTGTGTAAATAAGACATTGGTTTGAAAAAACAAACAAACAAACAAACAAAACCCACGAAACAAAAAAAAAAAACAAACAAACAAAGAAACAAAAACCAAGCTAAAAAAAAAAAAAGTAATTTCTACAGAATAGTGAAACCTGAATCTCCACCCTTGTGCTACTTTGCTGGTAGTCTGCAGGGTGTTCAGGCAAGCCAGGAGGGGAGAAAACCAGTTCTGTGTGGGTCCATCAGCCCCTTCAGCCCTTGCTTCTCTTTTAGGCTGAATGAGTACTGAGGTTTACCCCAGGACATCGCTTCACATTCAGTTTAGGTAGCCTTGGACTGTTGTTAGATGTGCAAAACAGCAAATGCTGAGCTTTGCTGTTGGGAGTATAAGGACTGTCCGGTCTGAGGCATTTGGAAGAAGAGATTTCTAAGGGGAAGCATCTTTCTTTTTTTAAGTGAAGTATCAAGCGGACAATTTGCAAAAAAATATATAAAAAAAACTTTTTTAAAGATGCAAATGATGTAAAAAGGTCAGGAAGATTGATAGGAAGTTTAGGAAAGGTTTCTTTCCCCTCAGTGACATGGAAGATGTATTGCAGGACAAACAACATTATCTGCTTATATTCTCTTTTTCCCTTTGAGGCTAACACATCAGTGCTAATGAACCTCGTTCCTCTTTATTTATTTGCACAAAAGTTCTGCAGCACATATTGGAACAAAATACTTTTCCCATCACTGTGGATATTTTAGGATCTATTAGTGTTAATGATTCACGTCTTCACAAAAAGAAAAATCAGTGAAAAAAAAAAAAATCCAGCCCTTGGCTCCAAAACATAGAGAGAGAAGTAGATCCTCAGGGCAGCTGAAATGTCAGAAAAGCATTAGCATGCCAAATCTGCAGGTTCCTTCATTTGTGGTTTCATTGTCACATCTTTTCCCACCATCAGTCAAGCAAGTCTGGAAATAAAAAGAGCAAACTCCTAGACACAGATCTGGCAACCATCTTTGCAGATTACCGCTGGTAAAACACTGTGCTCTCTGGGTACACAGGCAGCTCGTGTGCAAGCTGATCCCTAATATCTGGGTGCTGGAGGTAACACTGAATGGTCCCAGATCCCTAAGCATCCATACACGGACCAAAACACTCTGTACACTTTGGAATCTTTATTCAACAGCTTTAGTATTTCCAGAAAATGACTATATTCCTTAACTAAAATAACAAGCAAAAAGTGAGTTTTAGAGAGGGGAATAGCACTTCACAGCTTAATGGCACAGAATGGATCTGAATGACTTCCCTGGTCATTCAGAATACCCCTGGGCACAGACAAAAGTGCCTATACAAATTAAGAGCTATTGAGCAACTATCATTTTTTGTTCATAATTCAGGTATAACTGCAAGGAAGTTCATATGTCTGTGCTAGTTAGCATCATTAAATACTTTGTTTACAGGGACAATGTAGATATGAATGCCTGAAAGCAAAATCTGGGTCTGCTCATGCTTACAACCAGCAAGTTAGCATTTAGGCAGAGTCCAGCCTTTCATGACAGGAGGTCTTTCCAGAGAGTGGGAGAACCAGCAGGCAGCAAAAGGGCACCCTGCTCTGGTTGTTGGGGGTCAGTTCTCTAGATACCATGCTTACTCTCCTGGACACAACTAATTTTTACTTCCAGGCAGAGCCTCTGGTATATACCTCATGTCTGGACTGTAGCTGTCAAAGAGGACATTTTTTGTTCCTCTGGCATGCCCCAGAACAGACATGCAACTTCACGTGTCTCCTCAGCCTTGACATGTAGGTGAGGTTGTCACTTGTAATCTAGGGAGGAGGCATTTCACTGTGAAAGCAGATGAAATAGAGCCTTAAATTTCTTGCAGACTTTAATGCAGCAGAGTTGAGAGCTGCTGCAAAGTGCTCAGTGAGTTGTCCTGCTCTCACAGAGCACATTGCCTGTTACACCACACTGAAGGAGTGTGCCATGTTGCAGTGCTGTAGGGGTAATTTTTCCATTGTGTCTCTAATCAGCAGAGTGTGAGGAAAAAGAAGAGAGAGATAACCAGAAACCATATAAAAATGACTCATGTATTTACAATATATACATCTGGAAGCAAAATCTACATTAACTACTGTATTAATTTTCTCCTTTTTTGGCTATTCTCCCACTTAACTCTTTGTTTAGCTTGATTTGTGCTATCTACTGCCATGGAGTTGTTGGCTTTAAAGCCATTTTTTGGTGGTTTAGAAAATGAGAAATAAATTGAAGGAGTTCTGCCATCCCTCACCAGGTTAATACGTGTTCACAGCTAATGTCAGTCCCTAAAGAATGGACATGGCACTCATTCCTGTGCAAAAGAAATCCATGCATTTTGTTGCCTGGGCTGACTCTTCACTTTGTCTGGAGAGGGACTGTCCTTTGGTCAAATGCAAATGTGACAGAGGAACGTGGGTGTCTCATACCATTCAGGTAACAGTGCTACCTTCTGGCAGGATGAGCTCATGGACTGGCTTGCTTTGCCCAGCAGCTGTGGACTTCCATGGGGCCACGGCTGTCACATCATCTATAGACCTGAACAATATTTGAGCCTGCTTGGGAGCCCTGTTTACTACCTCTTAATTAAAATTACCTCAAATTAAGATTTGTTCCTTCTTGGAAAATGGTCCTGGTGACTTTAAACAATGTAGCCCATGTTTTCCTGCATTGCTTCTCCTTCAGCACCCCCTGCCATTATTTTTTAATACATTTTTATTTAGTCCCTGCTGCAGTTTCTGTGTGTATGAGATAATTACCATAAAAGATCTCACCATGCAGTTTTCCAGTCACCATACAATACTATGCGCATGACAGGCTGTAGGGCATCTCACTCATGTTAAGCTGTGGATTACCTACAACCGTTACTTAATGCATACATAATGAAGAAAAAAATCAGGAATGAGTAATGGTTATAGCTGATTTGACCTTACTTCATAGAATGTGAGGCCATTTCTGGCAATCGTGATCTCATTGTAGCTTTAATGACCTCATCTAATTATTGCTAACTCAAAGACCTTTAGTGCTTTAATGTGTGTCAGAGAATGCACACTAGCAAACTAATGAACTTATTGCTCTGTGCTAGTCTTCAACCAGAAACAGGGGTTCATTTGGAAAATTACAAAAAAAAAAAAACATTACGCAGAGGTAGCTTGAGGTTATTTCATATTTATTTCGCTGACTTGAAAGAGGAAACGATAATAACACTGCTGGAGGAAAAAAAATATGAAGATGAAATTAGTATTATTGATTGCTGTAAACTGTTCAGCTGAGTGAAAGGGATAGTGGAACACTGTAATTCTGGAAAGAAGTGTGGAAAGGCACATCAGGTTTATTTATTTTTGATAGGTACAGCTCATCTAGATTAGCTTGTGAAAACAGGAAAGTAAATAATAGGAGAATCACCCAATTTAGCACAGAGGAGCTACTGGAGCATCCATCCACATACTATGACAAAGAAAAAAGAGCATTAATTTTCATAGAATAATAGAATGGTTTGGGTTGGAAGGGACCTTAAAGATCATCCAGTTCCATGGGCAGAGATACCTTCCACTAGACCAGGCTGCTCAAAGCCCCATCTAACCTGGCCTTGAACACTGTCAGGGATGGGACAGCCACAGCTTCTCTGGGCAACCCACTCTTACTACCCTCACAGTAAAGAATTTTTTCGTAATATCTGATCTAAAACTATGCTTTTTTGGCTTAAATCCATTTCCCCTTGTACTATCCCTACATGTCCTTAAAATAAGTTCCTCTCTTGATTTCTTATAGGCCCCCTTTAGGTACTGGAAGGCTGCTCTAAGGTCCCCCCAGAGCCTTCTTTTCTAGAGGCTGAACAACCTCAGCCTGTCTCCATAGGAGAGGTGCAACATCCTTCTGATCATCTTCAGGGCCTCCTCTGGACTTGCTCCAACAGGTCCTTCTTATGTTGGGGGCCCCAGATCTGAATGCAGTGCTGCAGGGGGCATCTCATAAGAGTGGAATAGAGGTGGAAAATCACCTCCTTCAACCTGTTGGTCTTGCTGCTTTTTGATGCAGCCCAGGATACGGTTGGCTTTCTGGGCTGTGAGCGCACACTGCCGGCTCCTGTTGAGCTTTTCGTCAACCAACACCCCCAAGTCCTTTTCCTCAGGGCTGCTCTTAGTCCATTTTCTGCGCAGCATATATTTGTGCTTGAGATTGTCCTGATCCAGGTGCAGGACATTTGGCCTCGTTGAACTTCATGAGATTTACATGGGTCCACCTCTTGAGCCTGCCAAGGTCCCTCTGGATGGCATCCCTTCCCTCCAGTGCGTCAACCACACCACAGAGCTTGGTGTCATTGTCAAACTTGCTGAGGGTGCACTCAGTAATTTCTTCTCATCAAAGGGTTAAATTTGGGCCATTTACCAAAAGATTTTATTCTAGTATTTCCTCTTATTAACCACAAGACTGTTAATGAACAAGCTTTGCTCCAATCTGTTAAAGAATCAGAAATCACTGCTTCCCACCAGCAGACAGAACAGGTTATTATAATCTATTAAACTCCCCAAATCAATGTTTGGCCTCCAAATATAAAATTAGAACATCAGAATCATAACACGGTGAACTTTATCAGCAGGACACTCATTGCATGTTAATCAGTTTTCAAAGAGGGACTGAAAATGTCATGAGAATGAGATGCCTTATGAAATTTCAATTCATTTCTGCTTCTGGCCAGACAATGAGAATTTAGAGAACAGGCTTTTGTACAACACAATGGCACTTCAGTTCCTAGTTTCAGAGAGTACCTGGGAAACAGTTTCCTTCACATGGAATACAGGACAATTTTGCCATCTGTGGGTTTTTTTTTTAACTTGTTTTCCTGACTTTCAGATAATAGCGGCTTTTAAATCTGGTTAAAAAGAACTCCGATGGAACATATTTTATATGGGAAATTCAAATTCATCTGCATCTAAATGTTTTGAAGAAGGATTCAGAAAACACAAGCAAATATAAGCAGCCATGTTTCCTGACAGCTTACTTGGTGATTTGTTACCAACCACACACTAGTATGGGTTTCCCAGCCCAGTGGCTGTTTTCATAATACTATCACAAGATGTTGGAAATTATGTTTTTCCAGTACCAGCACCCATTTTAAGAAGGCTTTCAATTTCTTTGTTACAATGCTTAGCTGAGGTTTATGTGGAACAGGGAACCCTGGACATAGTGAGAAAAGAGGCTACCAAACTCTAAACATGTGGTCTAGATCTATTTCCTGGTTCCTAGATCTGTGACTGGATCCCAGCATACCCAGACTGGGCGGCTCCAGGGACCGGGATTCTAACATAGTTCACAGGGCAGAAATGCATTTCTAGTCCATTCCATGGATCATTTTGGTGCATTCAGTTTTCACCTCAACTGGGAACAGAAGCAAGTTCCACCAGATCAAAATCCTCTTCAGAATAAAGACATGTTCTTTCTGCATGACTCATTGTTTTTTTCTTAAGTTCATTGATAGTTTTCTTAAATGCTTAATAGATACACTCAGTTCTTGTAGCAGATCTACTGAGAAAAAAAAATAAAATCATTTATGTTCTTAGCTTTCAACTTCCTGGAGAAGACCAAGAATATAAACAAATAGGACAATATCAGTTATGTTCACCAAGCGATACAAACAGTTTTCTGAAGCAGATCTTCAGACTTCATCAGTCTTGATCATGCTCATTTCATATGGAAGGCAAATGTCCAACATGCAGTGATTTCAGAAGGAGCAGTTACACAAGGGGGCTTTGAAAATCCCACCTAAATTATGCCAACCACTCAATAACTGCTAATTCAGCTTCATGGCCTTTCCCCTGAGATAAGAGTCATTGCTTCACAGACAAACATTTTTCCAATCCAAAGGAAAATCTGAGAAGGAATTTATTTCCATCACCTTTTCATTGCTCAGAAGTTTAGTCTCAAACTCACGCTGTTTCCTGCGTTTTGAGCGGGCCAATATAGGAGGCAGTGCTTGACTACAGCACCACAGGCTGTTCCTCTGCTCAATATCCCCTCACTGCAGCACTTTTTATGCCACTATATTGCTCCACTGAGTGCCATTGCAATTCCCAAGGATCGGACAATGGCAAAGAATGCACACTTATCGATCAGGGAGGCTAAAATCCGTTTGACAATGAATATATGATACAATCAAAAACCTCCCTATCTCCTCTCTTCTTCAGATTCTTACCTATCCTAGTGAAGAAGGGTGCTCTGGACCACGATTTTATTCAGGGTTGTATATACATGCCAACAAGTAGGCAGATGTGCACTTCATTTTATTAGCATACAAATCTAACCCTGCAATTCACAATCCCAGGACCATTCATTTGCAATTCTTGCAATTTTACTGATATCAGCAAGTTGAAAAGTAGCTATTTAAATCCCCTATACTTAGAGGTTCAGGAAAATATGGCTAGAGAATACTTTTCCTTTTTTCCCAGATACCTACACTGTTAGAGCTCCTCATAAACCCCAAGCACTGTATAGATTTTTATCAACTGAAAATTTGGCCCTTACACTCAATTATAGAAAGAGATACATATTCATAGTAGCAGGAAAAATGAATGTTATTGAGCTTTCTTTCCTGGTGATGTTTTCACTCAATTTTTCAAAATATATAGTCTTCTGTTTATTAAATAAAGACAATCATTGGCATTACTCCCAGTTTAGACATATAATTAAACATTAAATGAATCGGCTTTGGATACAATCCCCAAGCATTATGCAGTTTTAATCATACTAAATTGGTCTTAATCAAAGGTCATCTTTTGAAAAATACAAAATTATCTCCTTCCTCGACATAAAGCTGAAGTGGTCATAGCAACAAAAAGACCTGACACATACTGTTAGCTCTTTGATTTTAAAAAAAAACGTGAGTGCTGGAAAACAACTTATTTGAGGTGAATCATTTTTATTCAAAACTCAGTGTTCAGTTTATCTGACTTCTCCTCATGGGATTAGTAGTGAGGTGGGAAAAAAGCTACTTGCAGATGTAATGGGATTCAGGGGTTAGTTTCTTTTATTTTGCTCTTTGCAGAAGTGGTAAAACAATGTGATCAAATGATCCATGTTGCTGATAAGAAATTCCTCAGCAATTCACTTCTGCTTGCGTATGCAATATATCCTGTAGCCCTCTCTGACCATTTCATTCAGCACTTATTGTAATCAATTTATAGGCTTCCCCTTTGACTCCATTAAGTACAGTCTACACCAGTGGGAGGCACTTGGATGAAATCAAGTGTTGTGTAAATCTGTGTGTGTGTATACAGAGCACCCATGTCATCCAAAGAATCTCTGCAACTCTTTGCTCACCTACAATAAGGGTAGGATATTTCGTATACCTTGCAGTAGTGTGTGGGAGATGTATGTTTAAGTTGGTAAGATCCCCAGACACAGCTGTAACAGGGAGTCCTCCGAGTACTTTCAGTTTGTTATTTTTAGAGTTCAGCTCTCTCTTCCTCTGTATTCCATCTCGGAAAGGTAAACAAGTGAGAAAAGGTGAAAATTAAGCCAGAGTTGCTTCCAGTGTTTTGTCTTTAACCAAACATCACCTGCAATGATGATATAAAGAAAAATATGAAACATGTACACTTCAACACATTGTTACTGTTCTCAGGGTACAATTATAGTAGCAAATATACACGTTCCTTGTGTAACAAATTCTGCCTGAAAAGTAACATAACCATCTTTAAAAAAAAAAAAAAAAAAAAAAAAAAACACCAAAAAAAACCCCACTGATCCAAGTCCTGACGCTGTTGTAGTAGAAGAGCTTTTACTTTTTCCCTTTTAGCTTGGCAACCCTCTTTGGCATGGGACACTTCCTTGGGTGCCTAAGGTAAGGGAAAGGGGGAGCAAAAGAGAAAGGGAAAGTGAAAAGGAAAGGGAAAGAGGAAGAGGAAGGGGAAGGGAAAATGAAAGGGGAAGGTAAAGGGGAAAAGTGAAAGGAAAGGGGAAGGGAAAAGAAAGGGGAAGGGAAAGGGGAAAGTTGAAGGGAAAGGGGAAAGTTGAAGGGAAAGGGGAAAGTTGAAAGGAAAGGGTAAAGGAAAGGGGAAGGGAAAAAGAAAAGGTGAAAGGAAACGGGAAAAGAAAGGAAAGGAAAGGAAAGGAAAGGAAAGGAAAGGAAAGGAAAGGAAAGGAAAGGAAAGGAAAGGAAAGGAAAGGAAAGGAATAGTTCTGAATGGATTTGCATATTCCTGCACTCCAGCTTATGTCAGCTGTGACACTAAATAGAGAAAGCATCTTAGCAGATCAGGTTGTGATGTGTAAATTCTCATTTGGTTTGGAAAAATGGCTGGAGATGAAGTGTGACTCTCTACTGCACACTGTGATATGAGCTTCCCTGCACACTATTCATTCCTACCTGATGTACTGCACTACATTGCGCAACTTCAGATACCATTCTGAAATGCAGTACAAAGTAATATGTTAAAATTATTAAACAGAAATTATATGTTCTACCAGTTAAAAACTAAAAAGGAGCACAATCAGGGAAATTTTAGCAATTGCATGTTCTGTACAGACACCACTGCTTAGCAGGCTTCACAATTTGGAAATTTAGTGTGCTTTTTGTTACAATACTTCCATTCAATCCATTCCCAGTGAAAAGAATTTGTGACATTTGGGCAGACAGAATATTACCTAAGATTTTACAAATATAACAGGATCCACTGTAGTTTATCTTCTGGTTATCTATAAAAAGGTGAAGCCATGGGAGAAAAAACACATCTGAACACTGAGGAGAGAAAGCTAAGATTAAACAATTGCTTGAATTTTAAAACTGATGGTTTGCTTCTAGAATGAACAGTACGTGCCCACCAGAATATAATATTACACTGGCATTTTATTACAATTTTCATTTTGTGATTACTTATATTTTAAGATTAATGTCATAGATCTAAGATTCTGTGTCTCTCTTGCTGCAAAGTTTGGATGGGGGCAGACAATCTGAATGTACAGTGGGACAAATTATCAAACTACCTATGTCAGCATCACACTGTTGAAAGCAGTCATCTGGGCACAAGTCCCTTTATTGCAGAAACCTGCCATTCACTCTGTGGACCAAACTATGAAGGCAGAGATATCCTCACTCGAAGTTAATTCTGTGCTTGTTGCGATGTCTCACAGACCAGAAAGACCATATTTTTGATCACAAAGTGTATGTGTTCAGTGCACTTGTGGCAGTGCAGTAATTAAAATTACTATCACTCTGTCTTTCAGGTTAGTAGCTCTTCAGGGTACAGTGGAAACATCTCTACTCACCCTGCATTCCTGCGTTTGTATTTCTATTAACTGCAACAGATCAAAGTATGCTTTCTTATCTCATTTTGATTGTAACAGAACTCAGGAGTGAGTTGAGACAAAGGATGAATATTTTTATGTATAATATCAAAGTCTGAAGAACAATGGAAAATGCTAATATAATCCAACAAGGACACTGTCTAATAAAAAAAAAAAACACAAAGAAAATTACATGAAAGCAAACAGTAAATGAATAAAAATAATTTAAAAACATAGAAGAGGAAATGAGGTCATTTAAGGCGTTCTAAGCTCTGATACGCAGCATGGACCATTTCACTCATCTCCTGAATTTAGGAAAACATTCGCTTCACTGAGGGTTGCAAGATGGATGACTGTGAGCGTTGCTCCGGTTTGATATGAGTCTCCTATCTCTGTAACAAAAGTGCTGCTTCTGATTTAATCAAGTTTGCTTCTGATCCATGTTGCTGTGAGCAAATGGAACAATTAGCACCAGACAACTTCACCACCTCCTCTTACACGGTCCCTGATCTCACAGACAGTTGTGACATAACTCATCTTAAGCATGAGCTCTCCACAAAAGCTGTTTTCATAACTAGAGTTTTGCTTTGAACTAACTTCTGTCATCGTAAGCTACTTCATTAATTCTCTAAGGCAAGCAACAGCTAGCGTGAAAAAAATTCAGCATCATCATTGATGTCTTATCATCTTACTCACAAAATGCTTTCAGCCTTTCACTTTTTACTGGATGTTTAGGATGGATATAAGATAAAATGACAAAACATCAAAATGGTCATATTTTAAAACTGTATAATCATAAAATTATTACTAATAATTTCTAATTTCAAATAATAAAATATCATATCATTACAAAGTAATAAAAATGTAATAAAATTGAGTTCTTAAAAATTTAAAATGTAATTCCATCCTTTAATGTTGTAATAATTATAAAATTAAAATTATATAATCACATATAATAATTAAACCAGAATCTCCTGCAATGGCAGTATCAGAGTTTCTCACTGCATCAGGTTCATTAATAAGTCTTTATATACAAAAAACTAACATAAACTCAGTCCTTCATAGTTAAATTGTGGGGCTTGATTGTGACTATTCTTAGATGCAGTATAAATCAGGCTTCTTACTGACAGCTGTTAAATTTGAAATTAGCCTCACTCAAGCTTTTTTCAGTACCCACGTTTTTTGGTTTTTTTGCATTAAAAGACCTGCATGGGCTGATGGATAGTGTCTGGGGACATTCACAGATATTTGTGAAATCCAGCACTACACTACCATACCCCAGTCCCAGCATGGCTCCATTAGTGAGCTTTGAGTCCTCTGCCTTCCAAAGATGTCAGAGACAAATGCATTAAAGGGCTGTAAGACCTTTAATAGTTACAGGTTGGAACCACTAAGAAAAACGCAGTCATGCAAATATACCCTGTCATTTTCTTATTGAGTCTTAGACAATTCAGAATTTCCAGTAAAAAGGGAATGTTAGACCTGAAATAGAAAGAGGAATGTATAAAAATGCAGTTATAGATTCTTCCTATCAATTTCACTATTTCAGCAACTGTCTTTGAAAGGTAAAAGTGCACATGCGTGCCAAATAACAGATTCAGTCCATTACCGAATCAGACCAGAAACAGGCAGAATTGACAGCGTAGCAAACAAAATTTTACAAAACCTACCTGTTCTTGCTTATTTCTTTGAGCATTGTGGGAATCACAGAATGATTTTGCCCTTTTAACCCTCTGAATGTAAGCTCCTAATCAAACACATAATCTCCATTATGTGGTTATATCACATTTTAACTAGCATAATGCCGGATAAAACATATAACACATTTTCAGAATTGCATGCAACAATTCCTTGCTGTTCCAAATTTATGCTTCCAGAAATATATCAGAATTTAAAAACTGCTAACAGGATGCTTAACAACACATCTCCAGCTACATAAATCTAAAGAGATGGAGAATATAGAAGGGAACTGGGACTTTTGAACTTAAATGACCAATTTTGTCATTGAATCAATTTCAGCAAGAGAAGTTAAGAGAGCACAGACGAAAGCAGCTTTAGGACCTATTTAAGATGGTAAAAACCTATTTGTTCACACCTTCTTCATGCAGCCTCTGGCTAGTATTTCATCTACATACATTTTTGTGGTTTTCTGGAGTGTAGGTCGGAAGGGGAAGAGAAATAATAGTAATAATAATAAAAAAGTATGTTAATGCACAAGGAGGTGAGTTATATATATAAAAGCCAAGAATTTCAGAGGTTGAAGATTTGTGATGATATTCTTCCAGACAGGACTTGACTGCGCTTATGCATATCACCTTTAAAGATGAAAATAAAATTGTTGTGGGTTTTATATGGGACAGGGACATACTTACAGGCTGGTTTGTGTAAATGTACATCAAAAGCAAAATCACAGCTGCAGGAAAAGATGGGTGGGATTTCACTGAAATTTTTCCAGTCTTCTTAAGTGAAATTGTAATTTGTAGAATGGTTTCTCACAAACTGCAGCATATGTATGGACATGACCAGAAGGCCAACAGATGTTGCTGGGGGAAGGCAGGTCAAGGAGAATAGGCCCTAAAGGTGGTGCGAAAGGGTCAGTGAAGATGACAATGTGCTTATATGGTGCTCAGAAGTTGCAGATGTACCAGCCAACATCAGAAATGAGTGGCGGAACCGATACATGTTGTGGAAGACTTCCATAGGTCTGCTGCAGTGTGCAGGCGCTGTCCCATTTCACTTTGTACCTTACTAGCTCTGACTAGCTTAATTTGGTCACAATTTGGTACTGCAAGAGACAATAGTGATTGCTTATCCCCTCTCCGCTCAAATCACAATTGTTTGAATTTGCCCTCTGCAAATATATTCCAGCTTGAAGTGTCTTGATCAATTGTCACAAGTTATCCACAACTTTGATTACACATCTGGAAAATTTCAGCCACAGGTCTGACTAATATCTAATACACGACTAGTAGTTTTGCTATTTGAGCATAGGATTTGCTGAGAGTATAAATGAAAGGAATAAGACTTTGCAGAGAAGAAACATCCCTGTTATTGTGATCTCTATAGCACTGTGAAAGTTACTTTGGTTGGCTTGACAACAAGCTATCTGTGCACATAAAGTGGGACACCTTTTTTGGACTAAAAAGTGTCCCATATATCACTGCCTTGTACTGCACCTCCTTTACCTAATGCATTAGAACAGAAAACAAAAGGCTATTGGAACCTCATATTAATGAAATAATAATATTTATTGTAATTTCTTTTTATTCCTCCTTCCAAAGTCTCCTTGGTTGAAAAACATGGGAAAGAATTGTCTTGGAAAGTGTTACTCTGAATTCTTCATCTCAGATGTATGCATTCATCTAATAGTGGACCTTTTATCAGAATGCTTTAGGCTACAATAAATAACAGCATTTTATGATTACAGAATCTACCCCTAATCTCCCAATCGGGCATTCATTACCTCACTTTAAAAACAAGAAGAAATACCACAGTAGGGCAGAAATCCAACCATAATTCTGTCTGATGCATTTGTTCTCTTGTTCTCTTGAGACAGAGATTCAGCCTGAAGACATGCGAACATGGAGCTTTTCACTCCGCTGTGTTTGCAGCAATGATTGTGCTGATTCTGCAGGGTGATAAGACACACAAAGCAAAAATGGAAGAGAAGTTAAGTCAAGTAGTATAGTCAGTCACTGCATTCATTGTATGGTGAACTTGCATGCCTGTGTTCTTTCTGATTTTGCCAGGGACCAGCTTTAACTTCGAGCAATACACCTGGCCTCTACTTGCCTTGATTTTCCCTCCTGAACTCCAAGCCATAACATGTTCTTGCTATTTGTTCTGGTGCAGTGCTTTTCCTTTTGAATCTTAGCTTCAGCTGTAGCTATCAGCTACTATAATCCATAATAGTAAATAAACATGAGTGATAACATCTCAAAGTGTCAACTCAGGTGTAACATTTTGTGTGTATATTTATTAGCACTTGTCAAGGTGCTTGTTTCATAGGGAAAACATATTCCATGTATAATAAAAGGTTTTTTGAGGGATGGGATGAAATTAAATTATATGTTTGATGCTGTGGAAGCACGGAGAGCTAGAGTATAGCTGTTTTGTCAAAACATCTTACATGACATATAAAATCTCCAAATATCTTTACAGAAGAGATTGGTCAAAACCAGTACCATGTCCTGATTTCAGCTAGAATAGTCTTCCTAGTAGCTGCTACCATGCTTTGTTTTGGCTTTAGTCTGAGAATGTTGATGACTGATGTTTTAGTTGTTGCTTGCTCTAGAGTAGTGCTTACTCTAAACCAAGGACTTTTTACTTTCTCATGTTCAGTGACCAGTTGCAAAAGAAGCCAGGAAGGAGCAAAGCAAGGACAGCTGATCTGGACTATCCAAAGAGATATTCAATACCATAGAATAGCAACCTGGGGAAGGTTGGCCAGAAGCAACAGATTGCCGTTCGGGAACAGGCTGAGTGCCGGTTTGCATCACTCATGTGTTCCTGAATTTTATTTCTCTTTCTTGCTTTTTAGTTCCTTATTATTATTGTTGTTGCAATTTTATTATTATTATATTTAATTTATTTTCATTATTAAAGAATTCTTATCTCAACCACAGGTTTTACCTTCTTCCTGTTCTTTTCATCCCACCTGGCAAGGATCGTGGGGGGAGTTGTGTGGTATATAGCTGCCAGCTGTAGTTAGACATCAGCATAGCACCAGTCACAAGAAGGGAAATAGACCCAGCTGTTAATGTCACATAGAGTTATTTCACACCACCTCATCCCCATCTCAAGCCCACCTGCCTCAAAGCCACCATGACCCCACTAAGCAGTTGGCAACCATTTATTTTCTGCAATAACTGCCTGGGGGGAGCCACGCTAATCACTCATGTATACAAGTGTTGGGCTTTTGACTCTTAAGGACATTGGTCATAAAGAGCCCAGCTTATGTCAATAGCAGTTGGGTGCCTGAATGTTCAGGAGCCATACTCATATGCTTGATGCCTCTGATGTACAGCAGTGAAACAGTCATAGAATCACAGAATAGTTAGGGTTGGAAAGGACCTGAAGATCATCTAGTTCCAACCCCCCTGCCATGGGCAGGGACACCTCCCACTAAAACATGCCACACAAGGCTCTGCCCAACCTGGCCTTGAACATCGCCAGTGATGGAGCATTCACAACTTCCCTGAGCAACCCATTCCAGTACCTCACCACCCTTACAGTAAAGAATTTCTTCCTCATATCCAATCTAAACTTCCCCTGTTTAAGTTTGAACCCACTGCAAGGCATGGGCCAGTGACCCCTGTTTATGCTCCCCACTCTCTCTCTGCTCCTGCACAGGGTAGCAGCTTGTTATTAAAGTTAAAACAGGGTAATGTAAGCCAAAGCCACTTACCCTCTTAAAATGTTGGAGTCTTTTTCCAGGACAGGATAGTGAAGGATATCAGAGACAGAAGAATCAGACAGACACTGTTTAGTCCAAAAAATCAGAAAGAGTTTTTTATGGTTCATGCAGGCTAGACCTGACAGAATCCAGAAGTATGGTTGAATCCATAAGTTTGATCAAAGAAGCAAACTTGGAAAATGGACAGAAATTGCTCATGCAGGATTTGGTTTTGTTCCTAGTGAAATAAACTATATTAAGATGTATAAAAAGGAGAAAACTACTATATTACTATACTGTAAAAAAAGCCTTACAGTAACAGTTAAATTTATGGCTTGTGACATCTTCCCCTCCATGTGCTACGAGCAGAAATGGAGAAATCCAAACAGAATTGACCAGTTCTCTCTGTTAATTCACATGAAAAAAAGAAATCAGCAAAAGCTTGTTTCTCATTAATTGTAATTTTTCCAGTCAATATCTTGCTGAAAGTCTAATCATCTTGAATGCGTACACAAGAGGCATTTCCAGCCCAGCTGATATGATTAAGTGATAAAACTAGGTCTAAGAAGTTGTATAGTGTTCCCCATGCACTAAGCATATTGGAGTACAATTAATTCTCCTTTTCAGGAACTGCACTCTTTTATGTATACACATATATATTTTCTGAGAATAAGAACCAACACTGTGTTAAATTCCAGTTACTAGAGTCTTTCTCTTTAATTGAGAAAAATGTTAGAAAATAAGCTGATATCAGCCTGTCCCTGTGGCTACTATTTGGGTTAGACAGGGAGTAGTTTATTTTAATTTGTAATATTTAATGCACAGTGGGAGTATAGAATAGACTGCTTCATCCTTCAAATAAATAAACGGCATGGAGCAAAGAAAATGTTTCTATGACTGCTTTAAATCTCTTGGGAAACAATGAATTGAAAGGCACTATTGTCCGAGCATTGATGCAGATTACCAACAAAGAGCTGGCTCCAGTAGGTCACTGATTACATCAAGGCAGCAGAAATGGCTATTTAAGTTTCAGTCACAACTTCACAGTGTGAGACATCTCACTTTTATTTATTCACTCTAATATAGTTCTCAGCCAAATACCTTTTACTTGTTATATAGGTACTCATATGACTCTCCTGCATACTACTCTGTTGAATGGCCTAGAAAGAAGTAACAAATAACTACAGGTCAATCATGTACTTCTGTCCAGAGGATCATGATGTAAAAGATCAGTATCACATTTTGGTGTTTCTGCTTAGACTGCTATTTCAAAGTAGATGACACAGCAATGCATGAAATGAGTTTTTAAAATGGAATGAAAAATCATTTTCCAATACACTTTAAACTGCCTTTGTTAACTCCCACACTCAGAAACTATAATGGCACAATGCTAAGGGGTGTATTTCTAGCTGATGCTAATCATTGCATCTTGTGTTTGCTTCAACAATGTTTATACCAGCAGTGGCTCTGGATCAGCAATTGCAGCTACAATATGTTTCCCTTAAATATTTCTCGTCATTTCCTCATTCCTTATTCAGGACTGAGATGTCATTTATTGAAGCAGGTTAAGGATTTCAGAAATCTTCATTTGATATGGGTTAACTCCATGCCAGTCGCGGTCTCCTTGGCAATATTTTTGATTTTCGACTTGTACATCAGCTTTCATGTAAACTGGATAGTGTGCATTTTGTTCCTTGTACCTTCCAGCTCAGGAAATTAAATAAATTAACATTATTGGATTTTTGTCACACTTTACCTCTTTGCTAGATCAGCTAAAGTCAAAGCGGTAAAGACAGCATTTTCTTGCATGAGAATATATCTCCACCAAGGCCCTAACCCCATACGAAAATAAAAACTTGTAGGCCTACTCTCTCTTAGGTAAGAAACTGTTCAACTGAATAATTTTGTGAGTAAGAAACTTCCAGGATCATTTAGTGGGGATACAGGCATTAGTTGTCTTTACCATGCCAATGATTCAGTCATATTTACCATTTCAGTTGCATTTTGTACCTTCTATTTATTGCAGTTTTAGTCACTATGAAAACTGACGCTGACTGCCAAATCAAACAGGACTTGGAACATGTTTCATCCTGTGTGCCAGGGTGCTGTCTATATGAAAAGGTATGCAGGTCTATCAACACAGCCTTAGATGCACCAAAAATGTAGCATTAGCCACACAGATAGATGCAGGACCTTTTCCAGAGTGGAACCAGTACTAAGGATTTTCCAAAATGTGCTGTAAAGAGATATTGTTACAGAAAAGAAATATATTATATAGAGGTTCAGGTAAAAGTACCTCTAGTACCTGAAGGAAACTCTGTACCTGAAGTCAAGTCTCTGACCCACCATGTTTTTGTGAGGTTCTCATTCCTCTCTGCTCAGTTAGCTTTGGTTTCAGAGAGTGCTTTCTGGGTTTGTTTTGGGGTTTTTTGTTTGTTTTTTTGTTGGTTGGTTGGTTGTTTTTTTTTTGTTTGTTTTTTTTTTTTGCCAAGATTCACCTAAAGCTGTCTTTATTTGTCTTACAATCAAACCTACTGATACACTCCAGCCAATCCGTTGCTCTGGTTGCCTGTTCTGGTGCAGGGATAATTCTCCCACTGAAGGCACACAGTACAGCCATTTGACCTCCTGGTAATACTCTTCTTGATCAAAAAAACAATCACATCCTTGATAGCTTCCAGAGGACCAAATGCTCCTCCCAAACTCTGCTTAATCACTAGAGCCCTAGTTCAAGCCCCAGAGCATGCTATATCATCTCACTATAGTTTTCAGATGCTGGGGATGAGGGTGTGATCAGTCAAAGCAGTAAACACTGGATTTGAGAAAAAAGGCATGCAGTGAAATAGGACAGATATTACTCCATTACCTGGTGAAGGCAAATTTCTCTTATAAAAGACCTGTAAGAAAAGCCTGACTTTGTTGCGCTCATAGATTTGTAAATACCTCACCTTCAGGCACCCCTCATCTAGTAGTAAATCCAGAGCACAGGAGCCAAGACACCAGTCATTTGGGTTATATCAGTGCTACTGCTGATGGGTACACCTGACTGTGCCCTGCAGGCCTGGCTGAGAGCACCAGGTCTGTAGAAGACTCCTGAACACAGCCTCAGACTTGCCTGCTGAGACTGGGCACAGGCCACCCATCACCACTGTGCCCACTGCCCTGGAGAGCTGTTGCAGTCCTGCAGCCCCAGGAGCACAATGGATGGTGGAAAGAAGAAAAGGAAGGCAGCAGTGACACCATGTTCAGACTCTTCCACCTGAGGAACTGACTGGGAGGAGTCTGTATGATGACAGAGTACATTTCTAAGCCATATTCTTTTATGAACCATTTTCCTAAGAAGAAAGGTACTGACCCATCCACCTACTATAGGAATTTGCTTTCATTAGGACTAGATCCAGGCTCTTGTTGAAAACGTGTGTTAGTGAAAAGTTTGGGTATCACATCTGCATTAGGGGGAAAATTGTCAAAGTTCTGCAAAGAAAACTGTAGAATTCCAACTTTTTTTGAAAGTCATCTGAAAAGAGCCCCACCACTCTGAATATGGACAGATCAGTTCCTTCTGCAGAGCATCTTCATGAAAGCATCCTCACCCAAGTTTTCCAGAAGGGAAAAACAGTTGTCATCTGGTTTTGATCCCCACCTGGGATCCTGACAGCTGAGGAGTCACAGCTCCTTGCCTGGTGTGGGAGACAGCACTGGGAGATCGCAGTGATCCAAGCAGTAGGCACTGGAGAGAGGTGGGCTGGCCCACAGTTGAAGCACAGGGCAAAACCCATGTGGTATGCAGACATGCAGCTCAGGAGCTCTAGGCTCACTGGCCACTCTGCTGTGACAAGGGATTTTGATAGACATAGGAGGCTGGATTTATTCTTCATCATATCTTCCAACACATGGGTCAGGTGTTGTTACTGCATTATCACCTGAGCTCTCTTTTACTTAAGTGACAGCAAGTCTCCTCTGAACTTTCTGAGGTTTATAACAGACTTTTCACAGACTTCCTTTTTTAAAGGAACTCCCTGCTGGCATTTTAAAGACCCTGGCAACTTGATGGGAATGTCTTCAAACTCTTGCTTAATAGCCTTTCACTTAACCTGTGCTCTTTCAGGGCTCTCCACTGCTCTTATTTCCATGCAGAGCTCTTCTACGCCCTGAAGCAACCTCCAGATTATTCTACTGGTATACGCATACTGCTAATGTTAAGTGGTTCTTTTCACTTGTGCACACATCAACTAGTCAACGTAGGGACCTCCAGTCATCAATCTGAAAACCTTGTTTGCCATCATCATCACTGAGGCCTATAGATCAATAAAAAGATGATATTGCTTATATAATACCCAATAAACAAGATCTGTCTGAGGCTTACATATGGTTTCATTCATTCTGATAAAGCAAGTGCATCACTTATGAGCTTTAGCCCATCAAATTTTGTAAACTGCTTATTCACTTCAACAATCACTGACACAAGTATATTGTTGTATCCAAGTCTAGGTCAAGCAAGACTTACTTGATCTCATCTTATTTCTATAATAATCTCTGTCATTTCTCTAAGAATAAGAAGGTAAGGGCACTTTCATTGCCGCAATAAAAACAGCAAAGTGATCTTCTGATGGCACTTAATTAGATTCATTTTATCTTCTTTGACTGAGCATGACATACTGTAACCCTTATTTATGAAGTAAAAATGAATGTCTTATGGTTCCTAACACAATTGAAGAAGAAATTACCATGGCATTGAGCTTAATCTGTGTTTGTATCTGACATAAATGATCTTAAGATAAATTACAGGAAATTATTTTCTACTCCTGGTAACCATAACAACAGATGAGAATTGGTTCTAGTTCAACTTACTGACTGTTCCTGAGCTCTTCCATAATGTGTAATAGAAATTATGAGACAAAAGCAATCTATGGGCTTTCTTTTTTGTTTGTATAGGAGAATATGAGAAGCACTGGAAAGCAATATTAGGTTTAAGTTAAGCTTCAGTGTTTCAGCTTTCCATCAGATGTAGGGTGAAATGCATTTTTGCTCCCATGCGTGATGGCTTACAGATCACATAATGGATCTCTCCAGGGAAGGCACACATTGCAAAGCTCAGCAAAAATGATACCTCCATGAATTGTGCAGAAGTGAACAAATTGTAAGTTTAACTGGACAGGATTTTAGAAAATACTGCAGATCTGAGCTATCCCTACTAGTGTCTTTGAAGAAAGGCAGTAGCAACAGGTAGCAAATACATCGCCACAACAAGCAGACACTAAAAGAAGAGATCTGAAAAGCTTGGAGGCTTCAAAGAAGTTGAAAGAAGCAGGATAAGTCCCTGCAATGAGTGGGTTTTCAAAATTGGGAAAGGGTCCCCAGCGTACAGGAAGCACAGATAAGGGATTTGAAGAAATGTTGAACTTTTAATTAAACAGGTCTTGAATTATTACACAGTCACCAAATAATTTGGACTAGTAAAGACTTCAGAAGATCCCCTGTGAAACATAATGCTTGCCCATTTTTTAATTCGCCTTTAGTCCAGCATTTCTGTTGGACATGGTAATGCTGCAGTTCTGCCAGGTCGCCAGTCTACTCAGCCATATGAAAATCAAAAGCACAGGTCAGCTCTCAGACAAGAGGTACCTGACAATACCCATGAGTTTTGGCAGAAGAAGAGATGATGGCAAGAATTTACCAACTGTTGTTTCCCCTCAACTGAGCCTTCGGATGCAGCAATTTTGAGGTAGGGAGAAGAACATTTTTAAAACCCACAGGGTAAGAAGCAGAAAAAGGGCAGAGGTGTTTTGGGGATCCCTTGGTCAGGATAATATGCTGCCCAGCATGTGCTAATAAATTCATTTAGACACATATGTTGATACAGGATGATGGGGAGTACAAAAGCCTTTGACGGATGTGCAGGCTAACGAGTACTAGAGATAAAAAACAGTTCTTCAGCCAGAAAAAGTTACATTTTCATGCAGCCACAAGATATGTTTACACATTATAGAGAGAAATAAAGAACAGCTCCAACCTGCTCTAAAATTCAAGGTTAAAATGAAGCACAGATGTAAGGCCATCATGCCAAGGTTGAGTGGAAGAACCTCTGGTATAAACATAGGCAAGCTAGAATCAGTGCAGTCAGAAATGCTACAATTGCATGGCAGACTCCATTCTTTCTGCTGTATCCTATAAAAACCTTAATATAATTCCTAAACTGATCCAGTTATGGGAAAGAAAAGAAATAGAACCAGTATGGGACAGCCAGTAAGGTGAAGCAGGTGCAAGAACTATTGGCTGTAGTGTGCAACAGGACAGGCAAATCTCAGTAACTGGTGTGTTTGAGGGTCTGTATGAAGCTTTATTTTGACTGCAGAATGTAGACTACAAAAATGAGTGTCTACTGCATGACCTGACAGGCAGTGAAACAGTCAGAATATATCAGAAAGATGGCAGCACGGCGAACAATTTGGATCTGAGTTGTCCTCACATCATGTAATTGGAGGTTAGAACACAAAGGTATCACATTTTCTCATGTGTTCTGCTCCTCTAAGGGAAATGTATAGAGGGTGCTCAAAGCAGCATAGCCCTGTCAAGTTACTCATTTACACCAGTCTGAGACCTAATGTATTATTACTGAAAGTCAGCAAAGCTGGGTCAGTTTGCATGAGACCGTTTGCAATTATTTCTTTCCTTTCTGAAAAGCATTTTGCAGGTAATAATAAAATAACATAGCAATTAAGTAGAAAGTCATTACACCCAATGGAAGCAATTCAATAGATAGTGAGGTAACATCCATCCTGCACTGGGCATTATTTGACTTAAGAAACAACCTTTCTTCCATAGAAGCATCTGAAGGACACTGCATTCAGTCAGTGTATGTCTAATCCCAGAAGGTCAACACACAGAACAATTCAGTCTGTGTGTGCAGTCTTCTCTGCAGAAACAAGTGGAAAGCCATTGCAACAAGAAGGGAACGAGGTTAACCTAACATCAGAGTAATCAGAATCACTCTCCCCTCTTATGAAGTTCCACTGAACAAATTCAAAACCCATTACTGTCAGGTTATTTTATCAAGGTGAACTGTCTTAGTCCTCATATCTGTCAATGAGCACAACGTTTAAAGATCTTAATTTGAAAGTGTGGTTAAAGAATGTTCTGAGAAAAAAGTTGCAGTCTTTAACTTTCTGACATACAAGTAAGAGCAACGACTCTGTCACACTTAAAAAAAATGAGGACACAAAATTCTTGATGATGGCAATGCCATTTAATGATTTATAAGAACAGTTGCATTCTACCCTAATTTCCCAACTGAATAGCAGATGATCTTCAGCAAAAAGCTGTTATCATTTTATCTGTTTTACAATATGTCATGTATATTTTGCCAATCATATTTTGGCTCTCATCACAGTGTCTGCTGTAATGCATTTATAGGCTTTTTTAATCAGTTCAGCATAATCTGGTGCATTCAACACTGCGAGCATGTGCGCACACACACACACACACACATACATATCATATATTGCCCATGTTATTCCCTTTTGCCTTGTAAAATAGAGATGCGTCGCTCCATCCATTTGTTAGGCAGAACCTGTCTTTGAAGGCCTGTGCAAAGTTCTACTTAAAATGGATGGCACAATACCCTGCATGGTTTTTTACCTGGTTGAGCACCTATTCATTAAAAAACATGGCCTTAATTGGTGTTGCCTCGTATTTGCTTTAAAGCAGATTATTAAGTTACACATAGCACGATGCACGCTGCTGTTTTGTAGTTCAAACTCATGAATCAAAAAAGCTACTTAAACTTTGTGCCTGCGCAAATAAAGACTTCATCTTCAGAAGCTTAATGATTTATCCTCCCAAAAGTCATCCATCAGCCTGTAGACTTATTTACTTTTAAAATGTCTGCTCTTCACTTGTTCTGTTACAAGCTCTGGTTATTTCCAAGGCTATTGACACCAATTTACATGAAAATTTCCATTTCCTGTATCTATTCACAGAGGCATATACAGCTTGAGCTGAGCTTGTTCTGTGGTACAAAAATGTTATAGAAGATGGCAGCTAGGTTTTGTGCCTTCTCAGCGTTTCATTTTTTTGCTGCCACACTTTTATTCCTGTGATGGTTGCTCCTGCTGTCCCTCAGCTGAACTGACCATGAAGGTCCATGGTCAGTAGCTTTTAATGGGGCTTGCATGTAAAAACCCCAAGCCAGCACTAATAAAAAACAGTCCTCAACACTTTTTTATGCTGCCATTACACACTGCATGCTTTTCATTAAGGGAGAACTAGAAAATCTGGCTTTTCACTGGATATCACATCATCATGGTCATGGGGTGTAACAGCTCCAGCAAAACCCCTCTGATTATCAGCACTAGGGATAAGCATGCTGTGACAGAACCAGCATGCTCACAGTAACATGTTAAGCCTCCCTAAAAGAGAGTTTTCTGACCAAATCTTTTACTCCGACAGAAGGTACAGGAAGTATCAGCTCTCGTTGTAACAAGGGTTGGTGCCTGCATACACTGAAGTCTTTGCTCGGACTGCAGAAGTTGGCTCAACTTGTGCTCAGGTGCTGCACCAGTTGAGTTACCCCAGAATACACCTTTCTGAGCTCTAGGACATCCTTTTCCATTCTTGGTCTACCCAGTTGTGTGCAGCCAATAGATGTAGATTAAGACCTGGCCAGGAAGCATGACAAAATCTCTTTGAGAATTGAAAATCTTAAAAGATGCTTGAAAAGGAAGAGTTTTGATAGAAATAACACTTGTCCAGGGACACCTCCAACAGTTGATTGAGGTGTGAAGAATTTCCTTTCTGTTAGTGATGCCTTGTGGCAGAGGTCACAACAAGTCTCTTCCTCCACCCCATTCCTGAAGAGGCTCTGCACCTCCAGCTTGTGTATCCTTATTTCAAATAGACATGCAAAACCTCAAATAACTCTGCAGGGGTATAGCTCTGAGAGGGTGTAATCCCTGCTCTATTCATATGAATACACTGGGGAGGCATTGGGGAAGTGCTACCTTTGAGCAAGAGGTATTCACATTTAGGCATGGAAGGATTTAGAAAGAAAGCATTGCCATCAACAGTAATCTGCTGAGCAAGAACAGTGATACTCAAGAGAAGAACTAGGCTCAGAGTACTGAGGATTTTTAGGAAATGAAGATGGGAACATTGTTTTTTATCACATCAAAAGACAAAGTAACGCACTGCAGAGACTCCTAGAAATGGGAATGTTTTCTGGGTGAGTAATAATAGAAACACCATGCAATGATTCCTTTTGCCTCCCAAGAAATGTTTGTATAATAACTTAGTGGTGTACACATTTGCCTGTGAGACAAATTTTAAAGCAAACCTTGTATTGTTCTTGAAGTGTTGATTTGCTCATCTGGACAGAGAAGAGAAAGCACCCTGCAATTTGCCTCAGCAGTTATAAAAAGCTCATCATAACGTAAAGAATAAAAACTAATTTAAGATGATACTATCTGCACTCAGCCCCATAGACTTCAGTGAGTGAGGAATCTGCTTCATTTTCCTAACAGAAAGAATTGATTAGAGTAGGTCAGAAATATCAGTCAATAAAAATAAAACAATTTAGCATGATCTTGTTTCAAATTTAAACCTAACTTAAGAAATATTACTAATATTTTGCCAAAAGATAACATATACATATTACTTTATATTAGGCTATAATGTAAGCATGAATGCATAAAGTGCAATGCACCTGTTGATAAAAACAACAATATCAACAACTGTATCTTAATAAGGTTGATAATTTTATCAAATAAGATTGATAATTTTTTTCTCTAGCTGTTCCGGTGGCATTTTTATACAAGAAATTCCACTTTGAGTGGGTGTGTTCTCAATTCTGCAAAATAGCAGTGATTTCACAAGTTATTATCTCTAGAATTGATAATTGGAATTTACAAACCTGCGGTTTTTTCATTATTTTGTTTGTTCAGGCTTCAAATCAGTAGAATACCTCAGAGGTACTAGATTCTCCCCCAACAAGCTCTCACAGCTGTACAGAATGTTTTGTGCTATTTGATGCCTAGTGAGATGTCACCCTTTTTTCTGGGGCACTGAGGAGGAATCATACTCCAAAGCTTGAGAAACTACTAACAGTTTTCATGCAAAGATGTCAAATGAGTAATGCGTTGGGGGAAGCAGATGGATGTTCCTTTATCTCAGCTGTGTTTCACCTTTTGAAACAGCAAAGAATCTGGCCCAAAGGCAGAAGTGTCATTTCTTACCTCATAGACATTTGTTCCCAAACTGCTGAGAAATGCTTTTATCTTCCTGGTGCAACAATTACAGTACATCAAAAGGCCAAGAAGGCATTGAACTACACCTGACTTGTTGCTGGGTTTTGATATTTTAATGTAATGTGCTCCATTGTTGCTTCTTCCTTTGTTTCATCTTTTCACTTGAAGTGCTGTCATCTTGGGTAAAGCATGGCAAAATCAGGATATTTATCTGTGTGCTGGAAGAACTCCACCAGGCTCATCCCTCTTCCTCACCCTTTTGAACAAAATCCTGCAGAACACACGGGTCAAACTGACCTTTTCAGCTACCTCCCATAGCCTCTGGAGGCTGCTGAGCTTTCTGTTCTGCTTCCAACAGTTTGCATTTCTTCACAGATCTTCCTAAACATTCCTATTTTGAATCTGCAGGCAATACCAACTTCCTCTGAGTTATTACTGCACCCTCGGTTACAATCAGTACAACAGCATACTCCCATCAGCACTTTCTCAGAGGGCTGCAACAGCTCCCACCTTTCAGAGGGAGCTTCCTAATACTTTCTCATCACTCACCCATCTATCCCAGGATTTGCTCTCTGCTGAAACAAAAGACGCAAGCCAGCCTATGCGTGCACATCCCACAGATAGAGTGCATGCTCTACTGCTGTTGCCTGCATACAGGACACATGCCAGCAGAGACAACGGGGTGGGTGAACATGGTAGAACAGTTTTCAGTCCCAGTGAACACCCTTTGTTTTGCAGAACTCATCAGGCCAGTTTTAGCGGTCTACAGCAGTGTGATTTTAGGCCGGCAGAGGACATGGGCTGTCTGAATCCACTTTCCCATGTGAGTTGCTATGTGGATCAGCTGCCTCATGGGCTGATGGCTTTAGGAAAACAACAGCATCACTACTGCAGGGATTGCCGACCCTTCACATGGGCATGACCGTCTGCTTCAGCATCAGTAAGGAAAGAGCAGGACCCTGCATGTCTGGCAAGAGACACTAGGAGAGTATATCAAACAGACAAGGAAGCACAAGGCACAGCAACATGATTATAGCTTGCATAAAAAGCAAAGCACACCAGCTGCTTGGCCACTGTCAGGGATATTACAACAAACTTAGCAGAATTGAAATATACAGTTTTGCTATTTTGGCTGTGAGCTGGCCTAAGTCACACAGCCATCGTATTTCCCAGCCTTGCAGTGCAAACAGTGTGCAGGGCTGATTTGTGTTCCCCATGGATCCTTTCCCAGGGAAGTCTGCTGATTATTTAATTAATTGTAAAACACTATTAAAGATGATGTTTTCTGGTGTCTGAGAAAACAATAAAAGCAAACCATTTCCCAGTTTATTGGTCTACAGGGTTATCATAATTACTGGAAAGACTAGCTAGTGGGTTGCACATATTGATTCTCTGCCAGTGTGTGGAAGTGCAGATCCAGACACCAGCATAGTAAATCTACGTACCAGGATGACATAGTATGTTCTTGAGCTATGCAGCAGTTACTGCAAATGCTGTCTGCAGACGAGAGCAGCTATGATCAATAAATATCTTTTAATCAACAGCCTTGAAGAACACTTGATCTCTCAAGGAAAAAAATAAAAAAAAAAAAAAGCAAACCTGGTAGCAAATATGGTGAACATCCAATGTAAAGGATCTACTTCCTGTACCACTATTCCATTTTCATAAAATAGCAGATAAATACATGCCATTGTGCACAAAGGTCCCAATATATTCTCATATGGTGGAGTTAAATCTGTAGAAAAGCTGCTTAATAACATATTTTGCTATGAGAATCTCTTTCTTGTGAATCTGTCAACTAAAGGAAACAGCTGCCTGCTATGACCTGCTAACTATATCACCCAAGCACCCTGTAACTTTTAATGTGCCAGGGAAAGGTCCTCATTCCCACCATGCATGTAGAAGCTGGCGTACAGGCAGATGAATCCATAGCAAGCAAACGGACTGTTAAGCCCAGCTGTGCAAGAGAACCTCCTGCTCCTGCAGCACACTGCTGAGTGTGCAAGAAACCAGGCATCAAAGTGTTGAGCAGGAAAAGAAATGCATGCTGGAGCCTCTAAGCAATGGTGAAGCTTGGGAAGTACTTTGTATATTTAGTTATTACATTATCTGTATCAATGACCTGTAACTACAAACTATGTTAACAGTCCTGGAGTACAGTCAGAGGGCATCTGGCCTCTCAGCTGCAACAAATTTTGTAGGAGAGGGAAAAGGCTAAAGACATCAAGTTGCATTTACGCTCTCATGGGAGGAAATACTCTGGCTCTGTTAGTGAGCCAGACGGCTTCCATTCTCACATCACTGCTCATACTGCTGGCTATTTTCTGAAGCAATCAGAAATGCTGTTGTACCATATTAGCTCATCAAGACAGAGTCAGCTGCTTTCTAATTAAAAGATACTGCTTCTTATTGGAACAGGGAGATGGGTTTTTCCCAAGCAGCAAAACACTGGATCTGACCGCTCCTGTTTTCTATAGATTCCAGAAAAAAAATTCTACACATTTTATGTATCTCTTCCTTTTATATTGAATTAATGAGGCATAATCCCACCAGTCTCAGCTTTGCTGTCATGGAATTAAAAGCAGAACTGTGCCCTCCACTGCTAATATTTTATGGATATCCTATAAACTCATTTTAATCTTCTGGCCACGTACCTTTTTTGCAAGTTAATGTGGCACTTTTCAAGGAGAAATGAACAAAATCATGATGTTCACAGAATTCTCCTGAGAGTTTCCACATCAGTTAAGAAAATAAAGACCAATATCTTGGTCCTGAGGTCAGTGACAAGTAAATTGTCGCATTCAGCATCCATTCCTCTTGACTGTGCTGTTGCCTTTTGCAGAGTGAACTGAACTTTCAGAAATGTCCTGATGGATGTCCCTGAGAGTTGGATCTGATCCAGAACTGTTTAAACTACACCTGTGAAGTAAAGCTGCTTTACACACAGCCTCTAAAAGACACTAAACTGCAGCAATGCAAATAGATACTAGTATCTGATGACTTTAAATTATAGTAAATAATTTATGGAGAGGGGAAAAACTGCTATCAAGAGAATAAGTGAATGCAAAGACACCAGTAACCTTGATTTATGTGCTTTGCTGATATACTGCTCCTTCCGAAGTGAGAAAAGTGGAGGGGGATGCAAAACATAACAATATACTCATGGGATATAGGCACCTGTACTCTGATACATATAAATATGGGTATAACTGTCTTCAGTTAGATCAGTGGTAACTCTAGTATCTCCATCAGCAGCCCAGTCTCAGCAGCTGGATTAGCTGTCTTTATGCAAATCCTAAAGTTAGAGGATGCCACATTCTCTTCCACTCCTGTGCAAGGAGTACTTCTACACCCAGCAGTCCTTGAAGTAGGCAGAAGACTTCATAATCCTGCTGCTTTCTCATTGCTTCAGGACAACATACAGAGGAGGAGACACTCAAGACAGTTTGTGGAACTATAGATAGTCATTCACTTCTGAGACAGACTGGCTTCAGGTTTTAATAACTCCATCATGTGGAGTAGGCATGTTGTTAATGTGGGTATTAACAACGGCATCTCTGCAAACATGATAACGTGTGTGCTGCACTGGTGGCTGACAGTGTTCAACAGATTTATTGTTTTGTTGCTCATGATTCCGAGAATGCTCTCCTGTGGTTTTTCATCCTACCACCATGAGTGCACTAGCATGTAGGGAGATCTTGCTAAGACAACTCCCTCCCCTTTACCAAGCAGCTGAGTTAGGGCAACGACAAGGTGACCTCTAAATGGAATTTATATGATCTTTTTCTCCACATCCGATGATGTAAATGTTCTTTCCTGCCTTGTTTTCCCTTTAGGATAAACCTTGCTGTTCCCTTCAACTCTCATGTGATGAATGTAGTAATGCATTTGGAGTCTACTTTATGCATATCATGCCTACCTCATTTCATTCTTCTGCCAACAATCAGACAATTTAAAAGACTTATAGCTAATGTTTGAGCCTTTTCAAAAAAGGAGTGTATGCTCCTAATTTACTTTAATAGTCCATTTTCATTCAATTTATCTAGTTTTCTCTATTCTCTGTAGACTAAAAGATTTCATTTATATTCAGGCTTTCTTTGCAAAGAGCAGTTTATTTGGGGGAAGGAGACAATAACATCCTTTAACTTCAGGCAGTTTGTTTTAAAAAATTATTTCCATTAAAAGAATAAGAGCAAAGTGTCTTTAAAAATTCTGTCTTATTTATGCATGGTTTAAATGGAGAAATGTCACTTTTCTATTATGTTAATGATTTTTTTAAAAGGGCTAAAAACACCCCTTACCTGTAAAAAGCAATCCAGCATCTCTTCTTGCAACAGAATGGCATCATTAAAAAAAAAAAAAAAAGAAATAAAAGAAAAGAAGAGACAATACATATTTAAATGAATGATCCACTGTGAGGATACATGAGAGATTTGTGTCTCGAAGCTTTGCTGTCACTTAGATTATGCCTGATGAGCATTTAATGAATGCTCACAGGAAAAACATCTACTCATTTTATTTGGGAACAGGGAAGTCAACAGCCATTTTTAGGGGACAAAACTGAATAGATTTTCTTTCAGCTCAGTAGATGCACTGATACTTGTAAAACCTTTCTAAGTGTGCTGCTGTAATTATAAATCTTTTAGCTTTATTTTTCATTAGAGAACATTAAGGTAAATATTCTCTCTAAGAGAAGATATATTTGGCATAGAGGTTCTTAAAGCTGACATTTAAGTACTCACCGCAACGTTGGAGCTGTTCAATAACATTATTTTATTCATTATTTAGGGTTTGTAATCCTGTATGCACTGCTTTTCTGCTTTAAAGCAATAAGACACTTGATTTACTAATTACATGTAGTCAATTATTACCTAGCCGAGAAAGTGGAGCCTGCAGGAAACTGTATCTTGGGATTCTCTGATCTATTCTTAGCAATCCTATATTCATTTCCCCAAAAGTACACACTATACCCCATAATCGTAACCAATACAGATGCTGCCACTACATAATGGAACAGGAGAAAGCACTGTATGGAGGCTTCCTCGGTGCTGGGTTTGTGCCTAGTCCCTCTCAGTTCTGGGAGGACAGGTGGGTAATGGCCCAGCCCTGCGTCCAGCTCACCTCCCTTCGTACTTCCTACCTGCTTCCCCTATTTGACAGCCCAGACCCCATTTCAGAAGGCACACCTCTTCCCTTCCAAAAGCAGACCCATGTCATATTTACGGCTTGAGCGACATCCAAAGTCAGAGCAGCGGTGAATGGTTTGTTGCAGGCATTGAGACTGTGTAGTGATGTTGCATGGCAAAAAGTCTTCTGTGGCAAGAACTGTATTAAGAGCTACAAGACCTATGTTGGCTATCTATAGGCTGGAAATAAAAACTTTCTTGCTTTTTCCATCTTGCTGTGTGTTACACGTTTCAGAGGAACCTGCTTTAGGAATCCTGCAAGATGAGGTTTAACAGCACACCAGAGCATGCTTAGCTCTAAGCACACACTCAGGCACCATGGGAATAAATCGGGAGTGCAATGAAGAATACATTCAGAGCCACCACTCATCATATTCAGTGGCGGAAGATTATCTCCAGCGAGCTCTGTGTGTTAATACTCAAGGGTATATGTAAATCTAATAACATGAGTAGAATAACCTATCCTCAATTAATCTGGGCATTACACTTATCAGCTTTGATCAACTCACCTTGAGACAGACCAAGGAGAGCTGGAGCATGTGGATCCTTCACATTTACCCTGAAATGCAGCTTTGACAAAGCTCATAAAAAAACACTAGAGCCGAGAAGCTTCTTAATTAACTTGGCATAATTTTCACTTGTCATTTCTTTCTAATACTGCAATTTCCATCTGTAGACCTCTGAGTGAAGTAGTGGAACACTCATTTGACAGGTAAGTAAAAATCAGAATAAAATTGATCACTACCACAGAGCAGTAAAGTGATTTACTGAGAGCAGTGGACTGCTCACACGAGAGCACCCCAAGGTATGCTAGACAAGGGAGAGATGCTTGATGCCAGCCATGGGCAAGTGAACCTTAAAAAAGGAACCAGCAATATTAAGATTTTTCAGGTAAATTCCTCAGAAACTTATTTTTTGTAGCACAACACATGAGTTATCAACATTTTCCACAGAGTGGAAAAGTAAACAAACAAAAAAAGCCACCCAGACTTTTCCTCCCATCAAGGAAGGAAAACTGCATAAAGTGGTACCTTCCTTCCCAATTTCACACACCATCGAGCTGCCAGAGAGAGCCCAGGCGTCTAAGTCTTGTTTTGGAAAAAGTTTTCTTCTTAGCTGTTAAGAAAACACAGATTTTATTCCAAACATGAAATGCAGCTTTTAAATAAAACTTGTTTCCTCTTATTACAATTTGCAGAGTCCCAGATGGCATCCTGTACATTTTCATGGTATTTAAAATGCTAATGTATTCCAATTTCTTCAGATGTTGTTTAACACACACGCAAGCGTGCCATATACCTTAAGTGAGAGCATGAATAAAGAGCAAAATCACAAAGCTAGAATCTTGATATTTTATTAAATGCTGCCATTAAACATCCTCCACATCCCTCTGCCCTCTACCCCCACCACCAGCAAGAAAGAAATGGAAGCATAACATCTCATCGTTCAAGGCTCCTCTATAGCAAGCTATAATTTAACCTCAGGTTATCTTGACATTCACGTACTGAATGGAACACTTAGTGCATGTCATTGTAAAAGAACAACTAAATGAGAACAAAAATATAGAGAAAGAGGTCAGGAAGGAAAGAATAATATAAGCAATTTACACATCTCTACAAAGTACAGGCAATTTTATAACAGGCTGCACTGTGTCAATGTGTTTGCTCAGAACATTTAATGTGTGGAGAAATCCTAAAATGAAGCTCTAGCTACAGGTGAAACTGCAAATATTCACAGAACTCTGAGGATGGAAAGCATATAAATATTGCACAATGTACTAATTGTCTGCTAAGGAGCAGCAGAAACCTCATAACCTGTTCCCTGAAGACCTAACATTCCTAGAAGTTCTCACACTATTTCGGGCCTCTGCCCATGAATCTCCCCCACTCAAAAATCTCAGCTTTACTCATAAATACATTTAAAATATAAATATCTCAGATACCGTGTTGGCAGGATGAGTATTTCAGCAGGAGTTCACATTTATACCCCAAACACCTCACCCCCAGGGGTAAAAGACATAAAATGGATAAATACTGAAATGATTAATAACTGCAAATGTGATGGCTAATTCCTGGGTATGGTCAAGTAAAGCATGTGAATAAGACTCTTCATCTTTGACATGAGCTAATTGAGAGCACAAATTCTCCTACTCATGTACATGTATGGTGAAAAGGAGGAGCAGTTAGCTTAAGAGGGTACCACCCATGCCTACATCTACCTATGGTAGAACACGTGAGTCAAAGGCCGATAAAGGCAACTAGACCCAAAGTGAATTTGACTTTACACCATTGTATTACCACATAGGCACAGTTTTCTCTCCTGGTGACACAGACACAGATATTCAAGGTTGACTTTCTGCCCTCCCTTATGTGGGTACCAGCATCGCCTATCTCTGGTGTGGCCCCACAGAGCTCCAGGTTCCCAGGCTCACTAATGAGCTTGCTTCTGCAGTACCTTGGCTTTCATATAATGCATCCTTTTCCATAGGAGCTTAGAGTTATGCAAGGGCAATCTGCATCCCTTGCTGGTTTTGGAGTCGTTGTAAAACCCTGGACAAGTGGGCTCACAGCTCTCATAGAACTGAGAAACTGCAGAACTAACACTGCCAAATATCAATTTTAAATGCCTCCTCTTGGCATACCCCTGATGTACATAAACTTTTTGGCTTGCTACTGGGTGGAAAAACATTAGAAGGGTTGCACAAAAGTGGTATGATGCAGGATTTCACCAGCAAACTCTAATCTGTTCTCTGACACCCTTTCTCCACTACTTAATGCACAAAAATGGACTTGATCATGTCTTTCTGCTCTGCATTGACACGTCTGTAGGATTAAATATGCAGAGAAGCATCAGTCAGCACAGCCTGATTATATCTTCAGCTTCTGTTTAAGATGTTGTGGAAAACAGTATAAAAGACCGGCAGATCATGATAAATACCCCATCAGTGAAGGACAACTGCAGAATCAAAAATACTAAAATAAAAAAAAAAAAAAGACAATTATATTTCTGTGCATTTTATAGGCTCCCAGGAGTAACAGCCAGACACTCCCACTCACATAACACTCTAATATTTCACCGATCAAGGACATCACCCTGGTTATTTACAGACTGTAATGAGAGCGCCCATACTTTGATGTTAACATAAATAAGCAGGGAAAACTGCTGAGTTTCAAGAAACTCAGCTTGATTGTCTGGAAGATGTTATTATTTTAATAAAAAAGAATGGCATGTGTAATGATTAAATTTATATCAAGTGCACAAGCAGTCTCCACTCAAAGAGCAGTATACAAGCCTTTCCATGCAGCTCATGCTTTAGAAAAACTGCTCCCTGGTTTTGGAGAAAAAGTAGATCCTAGTTCAAACGACATAAGGAAATTCTTCCCAGAGACTACCTGAAAGCAACTTTCTACCTGGTTATGAAGGATTTCAGTAAACTACAGGATTGATATTTCCGTGATATGATAACCCCCATTAGATAAACTGTGATATGTAAGCAGTAGGAGCCACAGAAGTGGTAAAGCTCTCTTAACAGCATCAGTCCTGCCTGGTAAAATCATACCTCAGATCTCTAACCTTTATCTTTTGTCTATGTTAAATGTGACCTCTATGCACAATTAAAAATATGATTTAAGTTTACTTTATCAAAAAAGATGCAATTATTTTTGGATTTAGATTAAACATTTAGATAAATGGTCTGATTTGAAGAAAAAGTGACCAAAATCCATAATATCCAAAAAACGCCAAACCAACTGTCTCCAAACCATTAAATAAGAAATTTCTGTACCTTTTCGCCCTTCAGTGACTTTTATAAGTTGTTACTGCTCTGGGTGGGATAATATTGTTATAATTTCAGCACAGCTTCCTAGCCAAATGAGATTGAGAGAAAATATCTACATTTTGCAGTGCTTAGCTAACCTGAAGAATTTTGAGAGGTTTGTCCATTTTTACTTTGAGAAAAATCAGCTTTGTCGAATTCCAAGATTGAGCACCCCAAACTTTAGGAAGGCCTTAATACGCAGACTCTTCTACATTACCAAGCAGTGCAGTCCAGCAGGAACGGGCCTGCAGAATTAAACTCCTGGTGCTGAGCAACCGATACGCACATAACTGTGGTATAAGGGGCTTCCATTTATGAGAAGCCCTGGTGTCATGGATTGAATTCCCGTTATTGGGAATTGGTGCTCATCTGGAACATATCTTCCAGTTTAGTTTCAACCAAAAATAAATCAAATTTCTGTGCTTCTTTAACATCAGCCAAAGTGTGGTAAGTAGAAAAAAGAAAATAATCAGAGTATGTGCTTTAAAAGAACAGTCTGATCCAAAATTAAAAACCTAAAGCATATACATTGAAGGAGTCAGAATCAAAATATTAATGACAGCCTTTGCTATGCTGTAGTAAAGCTGGTGTCCATCAAAGGTAGAAAGGAGCCTCTCCACACATTGATCAAACAAAGAAAGCCTCGCTTCTTCTTATCTTGGATATGCTCTTGCTCTTATACACTGTGATAAGTATTCTACATATTACATCAACATCTGCGCCTGTTACTTTTTAAAACTCCCAAAATAGAAAGTCAGGCTTAGACACTGCAGATTGGATTTCTGAGTCCTAGTTCATGAGAAGGCTGAGGTTCTTAATGACTTCTTTGCCTCGGTCTTCACTGGCAAATGCTCTGCCCACACCACCCAAGTCTTGGAAGGCAGACGCAGGGACTGTGAGAATGAAGACCCTGGGCACACTGTAGGAGAGGATCTGGTTCGAGACCATCTTAAGAACCTGAACATAGACAAATCTATGGGACCAGATGAAATCCATCCACGGGTCCTGAAGGAGCTGGCAAATGAAGTTGCTAAGCCACTGTCCATCATATTTGAAAAATCATGGCAGTCAGGAGAAGTTCCCAATGACTGGAAAAAGGGAATTATAACCCCCATTTTCAAGAAGGGGAAAATGGATGAGCCGAGGAACTACAGACCAGTCAGTCTCACCTCTGTGCCTGGCAAAATCTTGGAGCAGATTCTCCTGGAAGGCATGCTGAGGCACATGAAAAACACCCAGGTGGTTGGTGACAGCCAGCATGGCTTCACTAAGGGGAAATCCTGCCTGACCAAACTGGTGGCATTCTATGATGGGGCTATGGAACTGATGGACAGGGGTAGAGCAGTTGATGTCATCTACCTGGACTTGTGCAAAGCGTTTGACACTGTCTCACATGACATCCTTGTCTCTAAGTTGAAGAGACATCAATTTGATAGGTGGACTACTCGGAGGATAAAGAACTGGCTGGATGGCTGCATGCAAAGAGTTGTGCTCAATGGCTCAATGTCCAGCTGGAGACCAGGAACGAATGGTGTCCCTCAGGGATCAGTGTTGGGACCGGTCTTGTTCAAGATCTTTGTTGGTGACATGGACAGTGGGATTGAGTGTGCCCTCAGCAAGTTTGCCGATGACACCAAGCTGTGTGATTCAGTTGATATGCTGGAGGGAAGGAATGCCATCCAGAGGGACCTTGACACACTTGTGAGGTGGGCTGATGTCAACCTGATGAAGTTTAACCATGACAAGTGCAAGGTCCTACAGCTGGGTGGGAGCAATCCCAGGCACAGTTACAGGTTGGGCAGAGAAGAGATTCAGAGCAACCCGGCAGAGAAGGACTTGGGGGTTTTGGTTGATGAGAAAATGGACATGAGCCGGCTTCAGTGTGCACTTGCAGCCCAGAAACCAACTGTATCCTGGGCTGCATCAAAAGGAGTGTGACCAGCAGGTTGAGGAAGGTGATCCTGCCCCTCTACTCTGCTCTTGTGGGACCTCACTTGGAGTATTGTGTGCAGTTCTGGGGTCCTCAACATAAAAAGGACATGGAACTGTTGGAACAAGTCCAGAGGAGGGCCACGAGGATGATCAGGGGACTGGAGCACCTCCTGTATGAAGATAGGATGAGAATGTTGGGGCTGTTGAGGCTGGAGAACAGAAGGCTGTGTGGAGACCTCATAGCAGCCTTCCACTCTCTGAAGGCAGGCTATAGGGATGCTGGGGATGGACTGTTTATTAGGGACTGTAGTGAGAGGACAAGGGGTAATGGGTTCAAACTTAAACAGGGGAAGTTTAGATTGGATATGAGGAAGAAATTCTTTACTGTAAGGGTGGTTAGGCACTGGAATGAGTTGCCCAAGGAAGTTGCGAATACTGCATCCCTGGCAGTGTTCAAGGCCAGGTTGGACAGAGAATTGGGTGGCATGGTTTAGCAGGAGACGTCCTTGCCCATGGCAGGGGGATTAGGACTAGATGATCTTAAGGTTCTTTCCAACCCTAACTATTCTATGATTCTATGATAGATAAAACCTATCATGAACTATCATGCACAAGACTGAGCCAGTCACCTTAGGAACCTTTTATAATCAAGAAAAAGTTTTCACACATAGAATGCAATTTCTCTGATCTTTCTTAGACACTTAGTTTGGTATGAATATACCTTTCCAAATATCTCTCTCTGTTTCTTACAAAAGCTATTTTTTTATGAAGTACACATTTATTAATAAGGGCTTCATAATTTTTGTATGTGTCACACAATGAAGTTCAGCTCTCCATATAAAATGAAGTTCCATGCAGGGACCAATTGTCATGGAAAACTGCAAACTACTTTCTGACATGTTTGTTTTCACAAAAGTACTTTCAGAGACTGAATAAAAGGGAGGAAGGCCATATTTTGCACCAATACATACATGTCCAAAACACCTTCTTGCAAATGCTGTTCTTTGAGATGGGTACTTCCAGGAATAAGTGTGTCATACCTGGAGTATTGATTGATTCATATCATCATGCCCTTCTTCTTAACAAGGGTTTGAACCTACTGTTCCTTCTTCCCAAGGGAAATTAACCAAGCAGGTAGAGGTTGTTGTGATTCAGGGGAAGAAGAGAGATAGAGAGGAGCTCTCCATTCTCCCTTTCAAGAGTGGGTCATTCTGTAGTGAGAAACCTGGGCAAGAAGCAGCCCATGAGTCCAGATTCATACTTGTCTTTCCAGATGTTGGAGACTGTATCTGAATGCTTACTTTTATTTGATCCTCCTGTGCAGAATGCTAGAGGAATAAACATACTGAAACAAAAAAAAATCACTACAAAATTCCCTCTACCCTGGGTTTTCATAGTTTGTCTCCTGACCACCATCCATTATGCTTAAACAAGCCTATAACTTCTTTATGTTCAAACATAAAGTTCTTTATAGCTCCCAGTACTTTCCTAAGCACTGGTGTCTTTCCTTTTGGTACCTGAAAATCTTTGTAAAAGATATTTTCCTTCCTTTAATGAGTCCTCCTGTGCACACGTGTTCCTATAAACAGCTCTATTTCTTGAAGAAATATCTGAAAAGCTACTTAAAATTAGCTGCCTCACTTTAAAGTGTGGTCTGGCATCCAAAACTTAGCAGAATTCTTGTTTAAAAGAAAAAAAAGGAAAAAAAAGGTTCCTTGGAGAGTTTCACTTGTCTCTAATCTTCAGGGCAAGACAAGATTTTGGGAAATCTTTTGATTAAAGACGGGCTTTCAGTTCTGACTCAGTCTTCTTAAGAGGATTTGCTATCACTTACTGACCCTGTTTTTTCCGTGCAGTGTACAGTCCTTAATTTCTCCCTAGCACATACAGAATGAGCTGTTAAATCTCTGCGCCTTCCTAAGCCACAGACTCCAGACATCAAACTCAATGCATGCCAGGTCTGCAGTCAGGCTTACAGGGGATAAGCAACAAAAAATATCTCAGGGAAATTTCAGCAGATGTTTTTTTCTGTGGGTTTTTTTTTTTGTGTTTTTTTTTTTTTTTGGTTTGTTTGGGGTTTTTTTCCCTCTTTCTAATAAAAACCATCTGATATTTTTTTTTTTAAAGAAGTGGAAAGAGAAAGTCTTCTCTCAAAATTATCTGAATAATTCATCGGAAATGCACAATCTTGAAGAGGTGCTCACAGCCAGAGCAGGTTTTTCCTGCCCGTCCTGCTTCTTAACAACCAGCAGAACTCAGTCCTGAGCATCTGCTAAAAATGTAATTCTTGAAAGGCCCAGTTTCAGTTCTGGACACCTGTTTTCCCAGCCTACCACTTTACTCCTCATAAACCCAGACGTCCTGCATCACTGAGAGATTCTCCAGTTCTTATTACCCCAGCAGGTAGTACATGAGTATGAGCTCCCACATACAGTGGTGTTTCTCTCTGCCACGTCCCAACTCTTTTTCAGGCTGAGATCTGAGGCTGCATCAAATACCAATCTTACTTCCATGGAACGAAGCATACCTGAAGGCCACTCTTCCTGCAGCCTAGGTGCTCCCTTCAATGTGTCCATACTGTCTGAAAGGAGGTTGCACTGTGTTGCTGTGCTGATTACTTTAGCATAGAGCTGTGGCACATCTTGGGTAGTGGTGATCACAAATAAGCTGCCTTCTCTTGGCATATGTATGATGTACCTCTATCCAAATCTTGAAGAATAATTCAAATAATATTTCAATACAGCAATTCTCAGAGTTTAATAGGACAACGTAGCAAAGGGAGCTGAGCCTCTAGGAGAAGCTGACAGAAAAGGCCTTTCTTCATAATTAGTCCCTAGCTGCATATGTAGGATAGTATGGCAAAAGAATATCGCTATCAGAAGTAAAAGTGTCTTTGATACTATAACTGTGTGTCTAACTCTGTTTTAGCAAGCAAAGAGAGCAGAAGCTAGACATAGTGGATAGATGGCTCACTAAAAGCAGGTCCCAGCAGCAATCAGGTGGCTTGGGTAGCAACATTGAAGGTGTGGATTCAAAGACCAAGGGCTTGAGGTGAGATGCTGGGGACACACATCAGTGCTACTGGGAGTTTTGCTTCCCTCTAAACCTGCCTGCCTCCTGTGCACACTTTGCCCCTGCTGATGATAACCATGCCTCTGCACCCAGAGTGTACAGGAATTTAATCTATCTAGTGTCGATGACAGGCATATTGCACTTTCACGGATCCATCTGCTTTGCCCAACCCACAGATGCACACTGACTGCGCACACAGGGAACACGGGCATCTTCTCCACAGGCATCACAAGGCAGCAAATTGCTCAGCCCTGGACTCTAACCCTTCCTTGCCTTTTGCACAATTGTCATGGGTTCAGCAGCAGCAGTCATTTTTCTAGAAAAATGACTGCTGCTGCTGAACCCATGACATTATCCACCCCTTATTCCATACCATTCACGTTATGCTCAGATTCCACATTGTCAATATACCATCACATGTATATGTATATGCATACACACACACACACAGAGAGAGGGAGAGAGATCATCCCTCAGTGCATAGACCAATCCCTACAAAGCTGCTGAGTCCGTTCAGTCCATGATGTCAAGTTCCATCTTTTGTAACAGCCTTTCAGAGCAGGAGACGCTGTGTGCAGTGTTCACACTCATCAATAACCTGGGCCACAGTGTCCATTGCTAAGTCCACCCCTCAATCATAAGTCCATCTGTATGCTGCATCTCTGCCCTGATGGGCTGAGGTGTCATGGGCCCACCAGGCTCAAAGTAATTCACTCTCCCCTCCAGCAGTTTCTGCAGCTTGTCACTGGGGACTCCATACAGCTGCCTTCCATCTCCAATGCTTCCAAAGCACTGGAGGGGCCCAGTGGACTAGATACCTGCTGTAAGTAAGGTACAACAGGCTGAAACCATGAATGCAAGAGAACCAAAAGCAACAACTTTAAGAGCCAATAAATCAGCATTGCGACGAGTGGCTATTAATCCTGTCGTTATCTCAACCCTTCGTGCCCCACGTTGGGCGCCAAAAAGAACTGTCGTGGTTTAAGTCCAATCAGCCACGCAATTTAGCTCTCCAGTCAGCCACACAGTTTTCGCTCTCTCACTCCCCCCTCTTTCTTCCCCCCGCTCCCGGAGGGATGGGAAGGAGAATAGAAAAGAATGCGACTCCCACAGGTTGAGATAAGAACAGTTTAGTAACTAAAGTATAACACAAATCACACGGCTTCCACTGCTCTGGGAGGACAAAAATGACTGCTGCTGCTGAACCCATGACAACAATGTATGTCCCCACACCTTTGCTGCTGCGCCCTGCTCTGCTTTGTATTCTGCAGGCAGCTGGGTCAGAAATCAGCTCCCCTGTAGATGAGTGCCAGGGCTGTCTCTTTTGGGATGGAGTTAATAACAAGCAACTTCACAAAAGGATCTTTTTGATCAGTAAAGAAGATGAAACAAAATAAATCAGAACTGCCTGCTACTCACCTGTGGTTTTGCTATGGCACATCAATCATCAGCACAAGTCCAAGATGCAGAGTGAGAGTATGTTTCCATTGAGTCACTGAAAGGTACACTGAGCACATGCGGAGAAGCTCCACCATGCAGTGTTTCTTTGTGGTGCATCTCCATCCTGAGGATTCTGACACCTTTTTTTTGGTGGACTTCATTGTTGGGTTTTTTTCAGTGGAGGCACTGACCCAAAATACTGTCCTGCCTGCTGTCCTCAATTCTAGCTGTTTATTTGTGTAGCAACAAAAAAGTAGCAATGTTTAGATGTTAGCAATATTGCAGTGCGAAAGGTTTAAGGGCAGATGTATAGCAAGCTCAGGCAAGTATAAGAATGAGACAAAGTGACTTTGGAGCTGGATGGTGCAGTAGGTCCAGACTTCACTTCCTTCTGCACAGGGGCTTTGACTACTGCCCCTGCTGTAATGTGATTTAATGGAATTAAATGGTTGTTGAGCCACTTGACTCTAACATGTGGGATTGAAGTTAGAAATAGCTAGATATTGCCTCCAGTCCCATTCTGCGAAGACAGCATGTGGTCTCCTGATGGCTGGGTTCAGGGTTATTTCCCAGAAAGGGCTGGCCCAGATGGGTGAACATTTTGAGTGGAACCATAAATATTATCTATTTCTCATCCATTTCTAAGATTCCCCCAGCTTTGGTAATTGGAAATGGACATTGCAGAATGAGAAATTGATTTCTTCACTTTTGCCACGCAGAAGAAATGACTAACAATGTTTCTGAAAGGCTTCCCAGCCCACCCAGATCTGAGATAATGAACTCTCCCAGGCACTAGGTAGTCCGTTCTCTTGTGCTCTTTTTCTTTTTCCATAAATGTACATCTTGCTGTAGATAACAGAAGATTAAACTCCTCTGTCGGAAACTGAACTACACTTCACTCACACAGCAGATACAATAGAGAAAAAAAAATCCCTTCTTTTTCTTCTTTGTTAAATGTCATCACTTAATTTAGAATGCAAATCAATGTATTAATAAGGAATGTATAATTTTTAATGTCGTCTATGCAATCACCCTCCTAGATTGCTTCTACCTTGAACTCATTGTATTATTGTCGATGACTGAAAGCTCACACCATACTTTATCAAAGTCTGTCTCCAAGAACTTTCTAATTAGTGCTACTAATCAGTTATTCTTTCTCAGTGAGACTAATGCATTAGTACAAAGACTTGTGAAATACGTCCAACAACATACACATCTTGTTAAAATGACGCTCAGGAGATACCATTACCCACATCCATCAATAATGCTTAATCCATCAAATGGAAATATTTCTTAAATACGGCTACCACAGTCAGGTGGGTGCAGGCATCTTCACTGAGACCTGCTAGGCAAAATGCATCCCTGCTTATGGCTCTGGCATGCAGCCAGCTCTCTTACATCATATAGCAATTAATGTACCCTTACTTAGATAACAAGAAGTTAGAGAGGCAGTAGAAAGTAGCAGCAGAGTGGGATAACTGATGAAATTAGCTGCAGGAAATCTATTTTGTAATAAAGCTACTCATAAAAGTGAAATGTCATTTAGAGGCACAATTTCCATGGGGAATAAGTTTTTATGTCTGTGTGCATCTTCAAGGCAGAGTTTTTCTTTCAGTTTCCCCCCCCCCCCCCCCCCTTCATTTATATGGCTTTCTAGAAGCACAAAATATACGGAGATTATTTTAAACCCATGGGATTCTCATTATGGCTTGCATGTGCCTTTTTTTTCTTTTTCTTTTTTTTTTTTTTTTTTTAGTTCAGGATGATTCAAGATGTTGTAGCCATTTAACTGTGAGAAATACTTAGATCACCAGAGTGAAGATAATTAACAACATGTATAAATGAATATGCAAATTTCTTCTTAAGTGGATGAAAAATACCATTTTAAACCAATAGCTTACACTGGTGGAACCTGATTATATTCCTCCTTCCTTATGTTTGAATACAAAACCAACTACGAAGTCAACTTTACAAACACAAAACCCCACACATACCCCAAGCTCTAAAGCTAATAGGATGTTACAAAGTTCCTCATTTAGAAGTGATCTAAAATAAAATTCAGATTGTTACTGTATCTAAGTCTGACGAAAAATTCTGGTGTTTGTACAAAAATGCTTTGAAATCAGAGTAATATGTTACTTATATAGATACAAGCTTAGTGCTTGGACCAGAACACATGCTGCCTTGAACAGTTTGAGGGAAGCTCTTGCTGGCAGGAGCCAGATGGGGTCAGATCGCAGAGAAAAGTGAAAATAGTGAATCCTCTTTTTTCCCTATAAGGCTAGGAGAATTTGTGAGGATTCCTGCTGACCAGAACTCAGTGTGTCATCTCTCTGCATGCTTGGGATTTTTCCTTCTATTGTTAGAGAGATTTTTAGTGCTAATTCCTTCATACAGATAATATTACAAATTAATCAGCTAATCTATAAAATAGAAATGTTACAGTAAAATAAAATTCCTCCACTGTGTGAATTAAGGGATAGGGAAAAGTCCAATTGCTGCTGCAGAGATGAATCTATAGAATTGATGAAGCTGCACATATGGACAGGTTGAAGAGAAAGTGATAACTGCATTATTATGTTGGGTTTTGGTTTGTTTTTTTTTTTCCCAGTCAGGATCAAGCTTTGCTCTCTCAATACATCAGGTAGTTGCATTTGCTTAAGCTTTGCACTAACATCTCATAGTCTACAGCAGTTGAATTCCACCAACATTGCCATCACTACTCCCATTACGCACTTTCCTTGTTCCATCCTGCCCCGTATGTTCTCATCTGCACAACAGGGACTTTGTGAAATAGAATTAAGTGTTTCACTCTAAAGGATGCCAGACCTGAGAGCAGGGAACTTGGCTGCTTTCCTTGTGTCATTGTGTCAAAACCAAATTTTCCTTCTGGTACCTACAATTGTGTTCAGACTGTCCAAATTTAAAAAAAAAACAAAGGGAAATAGATTCACATGTAGATAGGCAGACCTACTCAGAGCAGTCGAAAGATTAGAGAGAAAAGTTCTCTCATCCTAATTAAAGCTGAAACTCACTTCCCATTATGAGCCTAATTATATTTGAAACAGATGCACTTTCAGTGTGTGCAACTGTTGTGGCATCGTGTGAAGCTGAATAGACTGTGGCTTCAGCTATAGAAAGGTTGTTCTCAAGACTGAAACATTTTCACAGGAAATCTCAATGATCATCCTCCAACTTGATAAGGGAAAATACTGGTGAGCAGGCTTTTTATATCAGGTACATGTGCATGTGTGGCAGGTCATAAAGTCTGGAATTCACTTATTTTAATTGTTCTAGGACTTCAGATTAGGGCAGAAAATATGCAGATTAAAAAAAAATCACTAAGCAGTTGTTCACAAGAACTAAAGGCTATAAAAATAAAATAAAATCCTGCACCCTGTGTTACATTATGAGTATAGACATTTGGCAATAAAAACATGCACACACCAGCCAGTTCTCAGAGATCAGAGGTGCTGGGTGAGGCTGGGTTTAATTGCTGACTATAACCAATCTGATACCATACATCTGGTTGCATTCAATAAGAACTTTCACAAATAGCACAGTTTATTGAAGTAAAAGAATCACAGACTCAGAATTGCATATAGATTACCGTATTAACACTAAAATCCAGAGCCAGCTCAATTAATCAAGCTCACATGAAAAAAAAAAAAAACTAGTGGAGAGAGCAGCAAACCCATCCACTTGCCTGCAAAGTGGGGTCATATTCTCATCCCTGTGCCACAGAAGAGTCCAAATGCTTTTGAGAGAAATGGAGGTGAGGCTGTAGTCAAATTACCTTTTGACAATAGATGGGGTGTGGGGCAGCCACATAAATGAGAGGCAACAAGAATCTCAAACACCTGTCAGGTTACTCCAGGGCTGTGGGTCTTGTGCAAAGACAGAACAGAACAATAAAAGGTTCACACTGCTTCTGAAGCAGCATTAAGGGCCACAGCCTAATCACCCCCATCAACAGCTCATCACCCTTATCAGGGTGTGGCAATTATCACACCTCCTTAATCCCTTCACCACACACCTGACAGCCTCAGGTGTCATTCCTACACCCTGCTATCATAAAATGTTCTGAGTTCAATAAGTATAAAGAAAATCTATGCAAAAAGTATTAAGAGTCAAACACCCAAGGCCCATGTGAGCTACTTTTGAGCAAAGCATGGAGATAGTAATTCAATCAGCAAAGTTATTGACAAGAGAGATTTGAAAAAGTTGGTGGATCTCTAGGGGAGTTCCGTTAGCTGCTGGGAACATCACATTTTCATCAAACCTGATGCTGTCACGCACTGCCAAAAACCACATCTGATTATCTGCTTTCTGATCCTGCAGTAAACTGGGTTATCTCCATTAGAAACAAAGGGAATTATATAAAGGGTCTTGAACTCACCTGAATGTTGTAGGAAGGATCCTTGTACTTCCTCTGTCAAATCTCTTCACTTTGCTTACTGCAAATGGCAGAGAATTACAACAGAGCTGCTGCTACCCACGGCTTTGCAAACTAAAAATGAGAGACTTGAAGTAAAAGAGCAAACAGCCTTATCATCTCTGAATATAACAGATAATAAACTGCCACATCACAAATGGACTGGACTTATTCAAGGTGGCTAGAAATCCATGGAAACTTGACTGAAAACAAATGTATTCAAGTGGGTGCAACAAGTGGACTTGCAAATCCATGGGCTATCTCATTTTTGCATCCACTTTTGAAAATGTCCCCTTTGCATGCTTTTTCATCTGCATGGCCAGTATTATCTGCCTATGCTATCTTCCTATGCAAGACAAGATTAAGGTGTGGACAATATTACGGAGATGAAAGGAACAACTTCTTAGCATGTTCCCTCTTGGTATCTTTACACTAATCCCTAGAGTGTGCTTTTGCATTCATGAAATGTGTCTTGGGGTGCTGAATATCTGGTGGGAATAACTACTATCAATAACATCTTCAAAGCGCACGACATTAATTCTGAAGCTGAATCCAACAAGTCAATTCAAGGAATAATGAGCTAATTTTAGTGTCAAATTCTTCAGACAGTACAAACCGACCCAATACTGTTTAATAGCAATGGAGCTGTGCAAATTCCCATCAGGATGAGATGAATCGAGAGTGGGGATCTGGCAGAGACTGTGATTTGTAATAGAAATCTCAGTCAAAAGAAATCCTTTTAGACAAACAAAAGTTTATGATGTAAACTCACTTAGTATGGTATAGCTCTTGCTCCGCTTGGCGAGTAGAGTTACATAGATTATGCTCTCAAATAGCCCTGGAGGAAGAGGCAAGTTTCTGGATACACTTACACATGCCACCCTGTTCTCTGTCTATGCAAATATCAGCCTAGCATATTAATGTAGGGTGTGGAGGGTCACACTTCATTTTGTCACTGGTCTTTTGTGCCTTCTGAAAAACTGAGCTCTTTAAATTAGTTTTTTCCACTATAGAGTACCTACTTAGCAGTGTGTTTTGCTCAGTGAATACAGCAATGACCACTGTTAAATAGATATAGATGGATACACACTGTATAATTCTACACCTGAAGATATATTGCAGCCAATATGAGATCTAGCCAGTTTTATAATTCTATCCGTATGTTAGAAGGATTTGCCACATATTTTAACGTGCTACATATGTCATTAACTTTGTGGTAAATATGTCTACTTTTTCTCCTGGAATTACAGAAGGGAGAGGATAGCAGCTGGTACATTCCGTTATTTATTGTCTCAATTCAGTGCAATTCAATATATTGTGTTAATTTCCTTTTCCTTTTTTAGAAGAAATAATAATCTGTCACTGAGGTTGAAACAGCTTCAATGTTAATGGAATTGTATGAGACAATGTCATTGAAATTGTATCGGTCCAAATGGAATCATTACTGTTCGTCCATTCAGGTCTTAATAGCTTCATCAATCGATGTGTATAGGACAGAGCCCAAGGTGTTTTGAGGAAGCTCTGAGGTGCATCTAAGTGTGCTGAGCCTTTGTGCACCTTCAAAGCAAAATAAAATGAATTAAAAGGTATAGTTCCAAAATCTCCTAGAGACCCATTAACTGCAGATCACACTGCAAAAGGCTCCTTCAGTGTTAGCATGGCCCATCATAAGTGTACAGTTTGTGAATCAGTGAAATAGTTGTTTACAAGGCTAAAGAGGCATCAGTGTGTATTTAGGAATTGTTGACCCAATATACTTACGGATTGTTTATCCACAGATCTAAACTGTGCTAAGCTGCTTTCTCCTGTTTAATATTTCACCCTTTTTATTACTGGTATAAATTCCTGCAGGTGCCATATTTCATTGCTTATTTGCAAGCTTGGATATGTTAAAGGCATCAAACACAGGGAAATTCTGGCCTTGCTTTCTGACTGCTGCAAAAGGAGGAGCTGTTCTGGGGAGAAGAATAATTGAGTGTCCCTCCACAAGTAAGCACAGTGCTGGAGATACTTTGGTTCGACACATCAACTGGCCTCGAATCCCAGCATTAGCAAATGTTATGCAGCACACCTGCCTATGGGATGATGATGCTGAGTGGGTCTAGTAGATTATGCTGAAGAAACTTGTGAACTTGTGTTGGTGTTTCTTTAATAGAGTTCAGCCCCCTGAGCCACTGATCTGGTGCCATTGTATACCATGTGGGAACCGGATAACAAAACCACTTTGGCAATGGCCAGGAAGTATGAACTGGGCAGAGCTGTATGAATTCTGAGGCCTGCAACTGGGCTGTGGCTTTGCTGTCTTACGAAGATAAGGAATAACCAGAGCGTACTCTTTCTCAGAGTGATGGGCAATGTTTGGGGCTCTTAGCACCATTCCCCAGCAAGACCCTTCCTATGTGAATTTAATCCTAACTTCAGTCCTGCTTCCACAGTCACTTTTTTAGCTTTGTAGTTCAACAATACTGTCTCATCACAGGGATTTATGAGTGATACTTATCTTACAGAACATATTAATTTTTCTGAAATAGTGAATGTGGGCACCCCACAAGTCTTTGGTGGGAATTTCCTCAGCTAATTGTGTTATTATCATCCCCAGACTTTTCTTGAAACAAGTCTTTTTCAATAGTGATTTAGAAAGCTGAAGTGATATATATTAAGCTAAAACTATTCCTCTTTTTATTCATCGAGACCAAGTCTAAATTTCAAGAAAATTAAACATTTAAAACTTAAATTTTATGTGAATTTTAAATCCCCAAGGTATATCCTTTTGGTGTGGGATGTCTTTCCTCCTCTTTTCCTTAGAAGTCCAAGAAATTTCAGTCTCTGCCTGTAACTCTTGCCTCAAAGGAGTTGTGGCATCAGTGCCTTGTGTTTCTATTTTGGCCAGAGAAAGAAAGGAAAGTAAAGGCAGGAGGGAAGAGCTGGAGTGAAAATTCTGAAAGGAATGAAAACCCAAAAGTTCCTACCCCTTGAATTGTTTTCTTAATGTTTTCCTCAAATAACCTCACTCAGCCAGGTTTGCTGTAGTGAGAGAGTATCACATTAATAGATACATCACTGCTTGCTTTCCATTTAAATAGTCTCAGAACTAGAAAAACCTTTGCTCAGACGTAAGTGAAGATTCCACAGTCAGCTATTGCTCAGAGCCTTAGCAACCAAAGACTGAAGTTGCAGCGGAATTGCCTGTTAAAAGCAATATATTGAATTAAAACATGGAAAATACAAATGTGAATAAATTACTTTTTTCAAGCTCAGATGTGATACGAGACTATACCCTCTAGACCCTGGGGTGTCTCATCCAGGTACCATGTATAGCTATAAACCAAATCCTTGGGAGCCTGTCTATCCAAGTAGGCAGAAAAGTTGTATATACTACAGGGCATCAAAATCCCTCTGGTTATTTTTATATATTTCACTACACAGTAATCAATCTGTATGAAATCCCATGTCCTGCCTCTTTACTATCAGATAAAGAAAGGAATGAATTGGGCTTTACATATGACTGTAAATGCCAATGATCAAAAGGAATACCAATTTGCTCTCTAAAGTAGTCTTATCTTGTGTGTATCTATCTTGTCACTCAGAATTACGATACATGAAGGATAATGCTTATGTTCTTACACTGACATCTTTAGAAAGCATGTGTAAATCTCCTTGTATGGCTGGCCCCGAAAATTGTGGAAGGCAGCCATTAAATAATCTTTTCTTTCTATGATACACAGCTGCCACTGCTGTTTCCAGTACTCCATTTCTGTTTCACTGCTTGATGGTATTCTCATGAGTTTCTGGCTGACCAAAAAGGACAAGACAAATAACTGGAAAATTAAAACCATATGCAGTCCTGCATCTTGGTGTGTGGTCTGACACTATGATAGGATCTTCAGTCCAACATGGCTAATCAAGCCAACATTATTGTTGGCAAAACTTCAGGAACAAGGCGCAGACAGTAAAGGGACTTCATTCTCATTTAACTCAAAAATGTAAAGAGAAAACTCACCTTCTCTCTCAAATTATCAATGAAAATGGAGTACAGTCTGGTGTGCATGTGTGAGAAAGAATGAGAAGATGTAAGAAGCAAAAAATGCAAAGGGGTGTTTTAGAAACAGCTTTTTTATGGAGGGACAGGGAAAGTCTAAAACTAAACTGGTTCAGGCTGCAAATGGAATTACAAGGTCTATAGGGCCGACAGTCCAAGTGCCTGTGTGCCCATTTGTCTACAGAAAACAACTAATATTTTCGGTGAGATTATGCCACCCATCAGCAGTCAAAGCCTCCAGTTCAAAAACTGGATGCATTGTGTGAGTTTAACTCCTGGTTTTCATTTTAGACAGCAAGGACAAATTGGAATAATTCAGCTTTGAGCTGAAATTTCTTAGTTCACTCACTGAGTTCCATGGGGTCGTGCATAAATTTTATCCTGTTGACTGTGAAGTGTACAAAAGGGGAAAGGAAGCCCCTACTTGTTTCTAAGCCAAATATCTTAATTTCTCCTTTCCCGTTACTTCCCAGATGAGACATATTTAAGCAGTTTTGCTTCTCATAGCATTAAAACTAAAGACAAAGATATTTTAGCCTATTTCTGGGCATTTTTTAGAAGGGCTATTGAAACCAATCAGTGGTAGCAATTGGAGACAGAGAGCAGATGGTATGTGATTTCAGATTCTGCCACATTCCTATAAATGTATTAATTTACTATTGAAACAAAGTAGGAGGTTTATGTCATTCAGAAAAGGAGATGATCACATGAAAGATTTGATCAGGGATGATAAAGTGGTTTCTTTGGTAAGTGATAATTTCCACAAGTTTCACATTGTTACATTCACCAGATCTGCAATATAGTTTACTACAAATTCTTTTCTATGGTAACCAAGTTTCTACCTTAGTAACACTGTATATAAAGTCAAAATATTAATCAGTAAGCCTTTCTTTATTCCAATATGTTCTCCTTCAGAAGTAATCCAACTGGAGTCTTTTGAACCACGTTGTAATTTATGAGCCAGCTGGAGCACAATACATTTTTAATAAAAATTATCTACAAGCAGATACAGCGGATTAACAGTTGTATTATAATTTTATAGCTTTCAATATACACTGCCATAGAAAAGACAATCAAATATGAGGTCTATCTCAAGGATATAAAATGCAGTATTTATTTTTAATGGAAAGAGAATTTCCTGAATTACTGAGCCATGAAGAGCTGATGAATGCATTCACTGGGCAAAACAAAGGACAACCAGAAAGAATAGGTATTCAAAACATCCGAGCACTACTGTTTGTCTGGGATGTGCACGCCTCTGATTATGCTCTGGAATTTCAGCTCTACCAGTTTGCGCAGATACATGTAGATTCAGAAATAACCTCCTTTTCTCAGCAGTCTCTACAGGCTGGGACTTTTTTTCATGTGTTTCTAACACACATTAATTAATAATTTATTACACAGGGGAAAATAGGAGTAAAAGCACTGTTCGTAAATTGATTAAACCATTAGAAGAATTACATCTTTCTCAGATCTACTTTAAACTATATTGATAGGACTGTGTAGTGGAAGTAAAGCAGCTATAAATTTTTGTAGTCTTTGCAAACTTTTAACATATGCATTCCAAGAGTTAATATATTATTGTACATCTTCCACAAACAGCTAGGAAAGAAGTTAGTCACTATTACTACAGTCCTAGCAGCTATGTCTGGTAAGTATTTTCCTTTGCTTCTAAAAATCCTAGAAGTTTTTGCTTTGATATTCTTGCAAGCACCTCTAAATCCTTCTAGACTTATGAATGGGCATCTCCTTGATCCAGAAACCTTCCAGCTGAATGATGAACTTGCTGAAGAATTACTTATTGTTCAGCACTTAATCTGAAAAATGATCTGGCGATTGAATCAAAGCACATCAAAGCCAGGACCCAGTAAGAAAAACAAATCTTCTAGGAAAAGGCAGCTCTTTTCCTCAGAGATGCTAATTACACTACAGCAAACCCCTCAAACCTCTACATTTGGTGAGCACTGTTCCTCTCCAGGGTTCAGGGGCGTGACAAGGAATTGCTTTGAAGGAGACCCCAATGATATGATTTTCTTGTTCTTTTTATTTTTTATTTTTTTAAATTAAATGACTAGGTAACAGAGGGCTGGAAATCTTCAAATACAGGTTGCCAACAATGAAATCTTTGAAGGGGTAGGTACTGGCAATGTAAAATCTCCACTGGGACCATGCCTTCATCAGTTCGAAAGGGAAGCTCTCTGTTTGAAAGCTTTGAAGAAACTCCTTGCTTTTGAAGAGATGGGAAATCTTTGAAGTTATTAAGCATGCATTAATCATTTTAGATAGGTAAACTCTGGAATAAAACTAGTCGCAACCTGTAGTATTCTTTCTTGGCGCTTTGCCAAGTAAATCATGCAAAACATTTCACTGTGCAGGAGACAGTAATAGCAGCCCAGAGTGAAACTTTTTACAACATGTGAGCTGAAGTTTAGTGCATCATGTTAAGTAGATTTTGGCAGCAGGCTGAAAGCATCATCTAGGTTAGAAGACATATAGTATGCACGAAAATATTCCTCTCCTGAATGCTCTTTTATCCATCTTTTCTGCACACTTATATTTCTTGGAAAGGCTGACAATAAGGCATTTTCTAGTGTCAAAGCTTCTGCTGGGCCAGCTCAGATTCACAGGGGTTAATGACGGGTAAAACCCATGGAGACCCAGGCATATCACCACAGGGAAGCAGAGGCATTCCTCAGGAGGACCAGCGGGATGTCTGCAATGCCTGGACCTGCCTTTTGGGTCACAGCTGGGTGCACGAAGACATGCTTGAGCCACACACAGCTTAGCTGGGTCAGTGAAGGGTTAACTGAGCAGAAACAGATGGCCTGCAGAGCTCAGCAGTTTGCAGAGTGCGGTGAAATGGCTCCTTCTGGCCTTGGACCATGTGATTCAGTGAGTTTCTAAGGGAGGAGAGGCTGGCGAGAGGGCAAGGTTGTTAACTATTAGTAATTTATTTCTAGTATTAGTTGAAACTGTGATTTTTCACAGCTGGCATTATAACTGCCCAAGTGCTTGCACAGCGCTGACTCTCCAGTGCCAACAAAGTGCCTGATTACACACTAAGCCCAGTTTAGGACAAGACTCTCAGTCCCATTATTAAGGTACACCTGAAGGAGGGCGATCAAGAGGAAACATTGCCAGAATGGTTCAGCTGGTCCATACTCACCTTTGGATCCCATGAGATGGGTGAAGAAGCGGGACCAAGGGGCAGCTGCAAATGCAGAAGAGAGAAAACATTTAACTGCTTCACATAGTGATACGTTAAGACAATTCCTTTCAGGCAGATTGACATGTTTGAATCAATTATCCTTCTCTAGCCACAGATACTATAATTCTGAGCATGAACTACTAATCCCTCAACTGCTTTAAGCAAACCTTGTGTACATTAGAGCAGCTGTGACCTCACAGTGCTAGTATTCTCTCCTCCCACTACCTCAGCCCTCCAGCCAGGCACAAGCAGTTGAAAAGCAGTGTGCCTCTTTCCCAATAATTACTAAGTCAAGGCACAAACTGGAATTGTGGAGTATTCTGGATTACCCATGTCCTTGCTCAGTAAAAAGCTTCTGATGGCAAGGGGACAAAGATGCTTCTCTCTCTCCGTTTTCCACAGCTTTTTGCAGACCTGGAGTAGGGACAGGAGCTATATGTTGTCCTGTTCTCCCACATAGGCTAAGTAGGTATTGAAGAGATGTTGCACCAAAGCAGAAATTTGATTGAGATTGTCTTTAGCCTTCCCTCTAAGGAGGCCAAAAGGATGAATTCCTAGTATTCATATTTAGTTTTTGCAAAACAGAAGGAACTTCTCTCTCTCTCTGGCGTTATATAGTCAATGCAGGCCATTGCCCTAAAAAAAAGGCAGAAATTGATGTCAAAGAAACAAACTCAGCATTCTAACTAATAGCATTATCACCATTCTGTAACTTTCTAGTGGAAGAATATTCGCTAGCAATAAGGAAGAAGTACATACCACATTATTCAGCCTTTGATTATCCCCTTGTGTCCAGTCTGAAGGGCCTTATAAGCAGTCAGACTACTCACTGGTTTCCCAGAGCATCCAACTTGCAGATACAAGAGACAGGGAATTAAGAGGAGAAAAAAATTACAGTAGCTGAATGGGAAAGCCTTGTGTTTTCCTCATAGCCAATATATGAAATGCATATTTTTTCAAAGTTAAACATCAGGTAGTGTGTATCTGGGACCAATGCAGTTTTGCGGTAGAGCAGAAAATCACACTAGCAGTCACACAGGTTTCCTCACTGTCTGTGCACAGCTCCCTTGCCCAGATGATGACTGTTAGGCACCAGTCTGTGTTTGCATCAGTGGTGAGCTCTGAGCAGTGCTGTTGTTTTGACGTGAATCCCTTGTTTGGCCCCACTTATGACAGGCCGATTCAGTTCACAGAGCAGTTTTGATTCATGTACTTTAGATTCTTTCTGGAGAAAAGCTGCCTTCCATGTGTGCCACTGATGCACTCCATAATGGGGACATCTTAGCTTGCACCAGTATATAGTCCTTTAGGTAGCCTTGAGTCACTGGTCTGCTGAGTACGTTCAGGTGTTGGGACCAGACAAAATACAGCACAAAGTAAAACCCCTGAACCAAATATAGGACTGAACTCAGAACCAACTTCTTTGATCCACTCATCTGCTCTTCTGATGCCAAAGGAGTCAACTCAGACAAAACTAAATTATTTTTTTTAATTATAAATGCCAGTATTAGTTTTTTAACTAAATATATTTCATGAGCTTGCTTTAATGTTTCTCTGGGCTATCTTCATACGGATAACTGGGATATTTAAGTTCAAGAACATGATGAGGTATTCAGATTGCTTTCATGCTAAGGGCTCCCAATAAAGCCAGAGGATAGTCAGGTGTAACGCTGGTCAACAGCTGTGATGTGACTGCTGATCTCTCTTATCTGACTCCTTGCTAAAATCAGGGTGCAGCAGCCTTGACAAATGCTCACTGTGGCAGATGATCACTTGTGATCAAGTGAATTTGATACTTGCATCCGCAGATGATCACTTGTGATCAAGTGAATTTGGTACATGCATCCATTATAAATCCACTCTGGATGCCACCTCATCGAGGACATACCATCTGAATATAGAATCATAGCATCATAGAATAGTTAGGGTTGGAAAAGACCTTAAGATCATCTAGTTCCAACCCACCTGCCAGGGGCAGGGACACCTCCCACTAAACCATGCCACCCAAGGCTATGTCCAATCCAGCCTTGAACACCGCCAGCGATGGAGCATTCACAACTTCCCTGGGCAACCCATTCCAGTGCCTCACCACCCTTACAGTAAAGAATTTCTTCCTCATATCCAATCTAAACTTCCCCTGTTTAAGTTTGAACCCATTACCCCTTGTCCTCTCACTACATTCCCTCATGAAGAGTCCCTCCCCAGCATCCCTATAGGCCCCCTTCAGATACTGCAAGGCTGCTATGAGGTCTCCATGCAGCCTTCTCTTCTCCAGGCTGAACAGCCCCAACTTTCTCAGCCTATCTTCATACGGGAAGTGCTCCAGTCCCCTGATCATCCTCGTGGCCCTCCTCTGGACTTGTTCCAACAGTTCTATGTCCTTTTTATGTTGAGGACACCAGAACTGCACACAATACTCCAAGTGAGGTCTCAGGAGAGCAGAGTAGAGGGGTAGGATCACCTCCCTCGACCTGCTGGTCACACTCCTTTTGATGCAGCCCAGGGTACGGTTGGCTTTCTGGGCTGCAAGCGCACACTGCCGGCTCATGTTCATTTTTTCATCAACCAAAACCCCCATGTCCTTCTCTGCAGGACTGTTCTGAATCTCTTCTCTGCCCTACCTCTTGGCTTCATTCTCCAGCTATGAGAGCAAATTCCTACTGTCTCCTTCTTCCCTCCCTCTATTATTGGTGTTGGCCACTTTAAAGCAGGACCTGGTACACACAGTTCAGTCTTCAATTTGTATTCCTATTAACAATGAAGTGCTGGACTGTTACAGCGCTGAATAGGACATTAATATGTGAGTTTCCAGTACACCTCCCCGACCTCCTCTCATCTAGCTGAGATAGAAAATACATCTGTACTAGGGAGTTAAGCCAAAAGCTTCAGCTACTGAGTTAATAAAAGACAATGCAGCTTCAGTAGAGCTGTGCTTGCTAGATTTGCTTTCCCAATACTGTCGCAGGCAAACAAGACCCTGACAACTTCAGTAACTTTTGGAAATACCTTCAGTGAGACCTGTAAAATAGGGGTTTTAGATTTTGCCTTGTAAATTATTCTCCTGTATGATCAATGATGTGAGTATGCCCTGAATATTTGCCATTTAATTTTTGATCTTAAATTAAAGAATATCTGTGGTCACACATCAATTTGTATTTTGGCACTTCTGAAAAACGTAATTTGCAATGGATCATAAGGACATTTTCTTTTCTCATAGACTTTTAGCATCCAGGCAGAAAATGTGCTCAGATAGCCTTTTGGATGTAATGAAAAACTCACAGTATATTGTATCTTGTACAATAATTAACACTATTAATTTTTTCATATTTGTCTTGTATGTCACTTGTTTTACTAACTGATAGATCATTCTTCTTACAGGCATACCCTCATCACTGAGTTATCTGAAGACATGGTTGATACCAATGAGGAACATGAAAATATCCTGGAATAAAAAGCAAAGCTACACCTGTCAGAAAAATAGCTTTCCTTTTAAAAATGAGACATATATTTCAGACAGACACAGAGCTTTGTGCAATGCTGAATCCACACCTATGTGCATTTTTAAAAACCCTCCCTCATGCCATGTCTCTTTTTCTTCTCAGAGAGGGTAGACACAGCCCAAGATTTAAAATTATTCGTTTTGTAATGCAAACATACTCCTGCTGCTAAGCTGCAGAGTTCAAGCCAGTTTAACAAACTACAAAAATCCCTTTTCAGAAGACAGATTATTTGGAATCATCAGCTCTGATGCACTGTTTAATTATGCATGCTTTTGTGCTAAGCATCTTTAAATATTAATGAGATATGTTTTTGCACTTATGACCTAAAGTAGATCTATAGTAAACTCTCATGTCTGTTGGCAATAAGTCATCACAGGACCACCGTATAGCAACAGCTCTTTTTAGACTAAGAGATTTTCTGTGGTTTTTTTGCTTTTGTATCATTGCCAATGCTATGGAAAAAGAATCAAGGAAATCACAACCCTGACAGAGAGCCCTTTTCAGATGAATGAGGCTGAGGTAATTCTCGCAATCACTTTCTGTCTCCCTCTCAATATGAGAAAGGAGTGTCTGAAAGCTGCTAGGAGCTTATCCCCGGTGACGGGCGCAGCAGGCTGCACAGCAGAGAGGGGCAGCTGGCTGGGGATAAGGCAGTGCTGGGTTGCCCTTAGGTTTCCAACCCCAAGGTAGATATCAGGTCCTTATCGTGGGGTCTGCATGGGTTCAGACAGACCTGGAGTTCAGGTGTTATAGAGAGAAGAAAGACTGCAAAAGAGTTAAATATTACAAGAGGGAAAACTGAAAGTATCACATTACTCAAGATCAGCTTGATTCCAGACACTGGGACAACAGTAGGATTCTAGCCAGGATTAGCTGCATCTTGACAGCCCAACCCTAAATCAAATGCAGATTTCCAGTGCTCCAGTGAACTTTTGAATAGATGTCTGACCCGTCCAGACCAGATTCATTTTAACGGCTTATCAATGTTATTGAGCTCCCAATCACTTCTAGTTTAGTCAGATCATCTTCCGCCATCAGGCCCAAAGGTTTTGCTCGATTCCCCATGAAACAGAGTAAAAGCTCTGTGTACATGGACTGATAATGACAAAAGCAAGAAGAGGAACATTTAACCACAAAAATTCCAGCAATAACTGGATGCTGATGGGTTTGAAAGTGCCTGAGCGCAAAGTCCTGTCTGTACGACTTGTGGGAATGTGTTTCTGTCCTTACTCTCATCAGACACAACAGAAACCTCAACCGCACCAGTGGCTAGTGAGAGCTTCACAGGAGCATGGGAGCTGGTACAATGTTATCTCTCTTCAGCCACAGGCCCTTTTAACCTGCTGTCTGATAACACTGCCCTACATGCATGCTCAATAGCTGTGCACCAAATCCTGTGCATGTCCAGAGAGCTGAAGAAGAAACATCTTTAAGATATTTCTCAGGGCAGCTCCTCACTGGAGAAAGAGGAGAGGGGAGCAGATCTGCTCAGAACAAACCTTACATCCACTCTACCTGTAAAGGCTGTTTCTGGAGCTCATCTGCCCCATGTCACTGCATTGTGTCCATGGTTGTATCACTGCTGCTGGATTACAAGATAAGGTAAGTCATTCTTTCTTTTACAAAACCTGACAGCAACACATGCCTCACATATTAAAAAAGCCTCCTTTACTGGCAACAGATAGCATCTTTGCTGTTCACAAGCCACTCAGTAGGTAGAAGGTGCCCTGTACATACGAATGCTGTTGCCTGATATATTAAGCCAATACACAAGCTCATTACCTCCGCTTCTTCCATGAAGCTTACCTATATTGAAAATCTGTCACACGGACAGCATTAAGCAAATACAGGAGCTGCCTTGTTATTATTGTCTGTAGGAGAGTGGTGCCTGCAGAGCAAGGCAAGGTAGGGGTCTGGCTGTGCAGCAGTGGATGCAGAAATTGAATGGGAGGCATTGTGATAAACAAGAGGTAGCATGGGCAGATGGGCTTTAACCTGTTGCAATGATCACCCATTTCTCACTGCCAAAGCCAGCTGTGCAGGGAATTATCTCCATTTTTACAAAGCAGTATAGCACTGGAAAATAGTCTTTCCCCCTGAAAATCTTGTCTTAAGTGGGAAAATCAAAGCAGAGATAGGGCAGCAAATATTGTGTAAGGGCATATGTGTCTCCAGCATGTCACAGGGGACTGGGGCAGGGACAGGAAATAAATCATTTACTTCAGGTCCTGCAGGCAGTTTGCAGCAAAATGAGGAGAAAACTTGGAGGCCCTCAGGTGGATTATCTGTCCCTGAAGCACAACTTCTTCTTCCATGATAGACTGATGCCTCACTTGGGTATGGTACCTGAGAAAGAAGCCTCCAGACACTCCTCCCACAATCAAACGGATTTGCTGGGAAATAAAAGCAGTGTCATGATCGGTTACATGGGTGCCTGTTGATAGATAGCTTCTGCTTATTCTCTACTGCAACAGAGGAGTGGCTAACCACCAACACAGCAAGGGGTGCGCTGACTAAATAATGCAGCCTGTTCCCTGTCCATTCCCAAACGGAAGGGGACAGGCAGAAATGAGTGTATGAACTGGCCTGGCAGCACCAGTTTGCTCCCATCCATCCCTTGCCAGAGGTTTGTATGTGCACAGGGTTGTGTGGCACATGGGTAGTGTGTGGGGCACACATGGCATTCAGACTGACCAGGATACATCATAGATGGACTGAGACCTCCTGGATAAGAGGATAGACTGAAAAATGCAGAGAAGGAAAACAAGAATCTGCAATTCAAATCCATCATCCCTAAGGTACTAGTGAAACAACTGCTTGCAATTGCATTAGTGCATTTTAACATGTTAACGGACCCCCAGCTGCTGCTAACTGCCACATCAGCTGGATTGTGGTCTGCTGACCATTTCCTTCAGCTGCTCTGGAGCACAAAGCCAGACAGGTTTCCTCAAGAGGGTTAAGTAAACAAAGTTTAAATCACATTGCAACAGACTGTGAGGATGCTTGAGGCCAGTTATGCTCATCTCAGCTCTGGAGTAGTAACTGGGAGGGACTTTTTCTACACATGCAATGAAAGGCACAATCCTGCCTTCTCTTCTAAAATTTGTTTGCATAATTTATACCAGGTGTCACTGTAGGTGGAAAATACTGGAACGTTAAGGAAGTCAGAACACTGGCAGGTTATATTATATGTAGTAATATGCACGCTAAAGACAATAGGGGTATCTCCTATAAGTGAGTACCATTCAACATGAATGATGGCTGCAAGGTCAGGCCCTTACTGAACAGTTGTCTTTTTCACTCTGTTGCAGGCAGCGCTCTCTGCTACCTAATTAGGTTGATCCGTGAATATGATTATTCATTATCTAAAGTCTGAGAATACAGAATCATGTGCCTGTGCAGTGTGTTTTAAAGAAAAAGCATGTGAAATTCCAATGTCAGATAAGGTGACTGCATGATTAATGAAACAAATACACTACTGGTCACAGGACTTTCCATGGGAGTGTGCTGGGTTCCACAAAAGTTCACCTGGAAAAAAAACAAAACAACACCCTTTATTTTATAAGGTCAAAATAAAAGATTTAAATCCTAATTCTAGAAGGCATGTTGCATTTCAAATTACAGTGCAATTTCTGATTTAAAGGAAATAGAAAAAAAAAGGAAATATTTTTATTTCATAGAAATGCAAATTTTCAATTGTGTTCAAAAGAATTATCTGGAAATACTGTAACACTGTAATGTCTACCAATAGGGGGTCTCCAAATTTACACAAGATTAATTCCACCACACTGAGCTACTGCAAAAGAAAGAGCTGTAGCCTGTTGCCATGACCTTCCTGCTATCCAGTCTCATAAGGATTCCCAGTGCTTCCTCTTCCCCTTCCTTCTCCAAAAGGTGAATGCCATGACTTAGAAGACTTCCATTGACAAGTGGGAACTGAAAGCCCTGAGAGGAGTGACCTGAAGCCAAGGCTACCAGGGAAAGCAAAGTGCTTCAAAAGCCTGAGAGCATCAGTCTTTTAGCACCAGAGGCAATAAGATAAAAACATGACACAGTGCAATGACAAAGGCTGACGAAAAGGAGAACAAGATACAGGCAGGGGGGGCATGCAGTCTTGATGTGAACTGTGCCCTTTGTACCCCTTCAGCTCCATTAGGATGGGCTTGTAAGACAGCCATACCAAGAAGAAGACATTAACTGTCTAATATTCTCTCATTTCCAATTCCCTGGTACTGACATTGGCTCTGTTCACACTCCCTGCAGCACAGCTTCTCTGAGAGTCTGTCCTGGGGAAAGGAAAGAGAAAGGAGAGCCAACAGAAAGGCTAAATATTTGAGCTGTCTACTGGAACAAGGGGAAAAAAATAAAAAGAGGAGAAAAATAAAGAAAAACCCAAGATGAGAAAAAACAGGTGTCCCACCTTCGACAGGTGTGTTAGGAGGCAGACAGGCAGATCTGCAGAAGTAGAAACAGATTCCCATCTAATGGAAGCCGCATTTTTTTTCTGAGTCTCTAATTCCCGCCTAATGCTGGGATGTAGTTCCTGGAGACTGGGTATGAATCTGAATTAAATCTCTAGATACCAATTCGGAAAGAAATCTCAGAATAAAATTCATTTCAGCTCACCCCGCTTGCTGCAGGTCAACGTGCCTGTGAAAAGAAGCTCTCTGAAAGTCTCTCTATATTTCTGTTGTAATGCCAATGCTCTGCTCCCCTCCATCTCCTACACACCAGTTTTCCTTGCAGGTGTCTGGTTGTGGACCTTTTGGCCTTCACCTGCACCTAAACCATCCTCACACAGGGAAGTCAATGAGCCAGGGCACGCACCACGGAGACAACCATGTGTGAGGATTGTTAATGATGAAATGCAAAAGGCGTTTCCCCATTATACCCTTTCTCCTGCGCCAAGTTTTTCGTTGTTAATTAGGAGGAAAATTTCACAACTTTGCCGCCATATAATTAAATCTTGCAATTAACATGTGCACTTAAGCCATCATTTTGAAAATGAGACTTATGCAGTGAAACCTACTTAAGGGAAAGCACCAGGATTGGAGGATGAAACTGCAACACTGTGCTAATGATCCAGAACACTACTGGATAAATGATAGGTCTCACTGACAGCGCTCTGCCCATCTGACATGTGCAGGAAGGGGCATATGCTTACAGATTCTAATTCAACACGGTACCAATAAAAGGGGAGCAGGAGGGAGGGTGACAAAAGCGGAGGTAAATACATTAAGTCTCAATTAGAGTAGTGACACAAGAGAACTAAGGTTAACATATTTTAGGAGAAAGCTTTTCTGTGAGATAGGGGTTGATCTCTGCAGGATGATGTGATGAGGGTGATGAAAAGGTAAAACAGAAGAGCTTTTTATTCAATTAGACGCTGCTTGGAAATAGCAGTACAGTCTCAGTGCTTTATGGTCTACATTGGCACATCTCTTCAGTTTCCATCACTATCCAGGCAGCCACTGAATGGCTTTGGAAGATCTGGATTCAACTGCAGCCTTGCTCTTTGCTTCTACAGCATCATGGGGTTTCTGGTATGCAGGCTAGCACCAGCTCCAGCCTGCCTCAGACTCAGTGCCTGGGGCAACACAGAGGTACATAGAATCATAAAATAGTTAGGGGTGGAAAGGACCTTAAGATCAACATGCATGATGTTACTGCACCACAAACATTCAAGTGATGTATTTTCAGTGTGATTTTTGCAGTACGGCAGTTGGTGCATATACTAGCCAACACGTGACAAAATTCAGAAACCAGCACAGAAGAATCTTAATGGAGGCTGCAAACTGTGGGTAGTTACACAGCAGCAAGCAAGCAGTCTTGGGTCTCATTTGGTGACTTGACATATATAACAATACAATTAAAGTAAGCTTCAAAGAGGTAATTATTGCAGTTCAGTCGTATTTCACACTATAATCTGGAAGAGAATAAAACCCAGCAGCTGACCACCTACAACTCACCTCTGCTCCTTCTATGTACACTGAGAAAAAGGGAACTACCCCTTTAACAGCAATCTATGTTAACATTTTAATTGCACTCTCTGAATCTTATTCAGCTGCTATAGCTTTCCTCATTCAAAAATAATCCTTATTCAATTAGCAAATGTACAGACAATATTATGAAATAGTAGCAGAAGCCCATCAGAGAAACAGAGCATTACTTTCTTTTATATGTCCTCACACACATGCACACACCACCATACTTATTGGGATGACATTCAACATTGAGGCATAAAATCTTAAATTACAGTGTGATTGGGGCTTTTCAACTGATCCATAAAAGTATGCACTTAGCAAATTCTAAGGACAGGTAGAACAAATGGATAACACCCAGTGCATTGCCTTTTCAAAACAGCCACTGAGGCATGCAAAAATAAACATTTGCTGAGGTGAATGCAGTGCGCTGTTGCTACAATGCAACATGGCAATGACCTCAAGTAATAAAAATATCTGCAGATTTAAGCCCAGAGGACTATATTGCATATCAATAGCAATAAAACCAGCAGAAATAGAAATGTATTATTTATAGACCCATTTATAAAACCTAAATACCTCTCTAGTGGACTTACTTCTATAGAATGAATTGCCTTCCTCCCCCTCTCTCTTTTAGTGGTTTGTAAAACAAGGTAACACAGGACAGCACCATTAAGATAGATCTTTGTATAAGATACAGAATTGGAATCAGGAAGAGATGCAACTCCCTCCTGCATAATTTTCCCAGTGACATGACCTCTGTTTCACATAAGCAGCCCCACTTTACTCCTTTGGAAGTGGGATTGCAGGCAAGGCCAGATCCATAGCATAGTCTCACTAGGAGGGGCAATTCTGCCTGATGAAAATAATAGGATCTTTGCCATTAATTTTGAGAGCAATATAACTATTTTACGACTGAGTTTTTATTTTTCCTTTCCTTTCCTTTCCTTTCCCCCAATATAAAGCTTCTTTTGATTCAATGGACATACTGAAATGCCAGCAGAGGAAAGGAAGGTATTTTCAGTATCTCCTGTCACTCAGATCTCTCCTTAAAACACTCATGTTGCTTCTAGTATCACATTGCTTTTATCTCACTATTACTTATAAGACCATTACAAATAATAAATCCTTCCTGGGATGCCCCATTTCATAGACCAAAGCAATTCTCTGTTCACAAGGACAATTTTCCTTCCTTATATATCCCCTGGAGCAAAACTGCAGGTGCTGAAGTTTCACTAATGAAAAAAAAAATTACCAGAGACTTAAAAGATTAGGCTGGGGAAGGTAATGGATTGTACTGATGGACACAATCACCCACATTTATTTAGAGAGCCTAAGTGTCTTCAGATCTGGTCATCAGCTGCTGAGTAGCAAACACACTGAGTAGCTTAGACACTGGACAAACACCTCCAGACAGATTGACAACAGAATACTGGAAAGCAGCCTTGTTTCCTGCCTTTTTCAGAGACCTCAGAATCTAACTCCTCCATGATATATGCCCCACACACACACCCCGGGCAATGCAGACCACTACAGCCAATCCATGCTGCAGAGATCAGACACTGCCTTTGTTCCAGTTGCTACTTGCCCTTCCAGTGAGAATCCATGCATTCCTATCACTGCAAAATACTCAGAAATCTCTTTTCACATCCTCAAAACTCATGTGTAACATGCACCACTATCCACAAACTTCAAGTAAACCTTCATCTGCTCTTACCAGATCTTCTTTAGATGTGGGGGTTTAGGTTGGTTTTTTTTTTGTCAGAAGTATTGGGCTGAGCTACCAAATCCTGTCTTTATTTCTTCTCCTTCACTCTGGATGCTTTCAAATGAACTAACTGTGACTCTGGCCCTTACTATGCTGGTGAGCTTATATGATCCGTAAGTTAAATGATAGGATTAACTTGATCCTTCTGTAACTTGCACTGGTGCAAAACTCAAAGTATTACTTTAAAATTGTTTGGGTTATAGCAGTGTAAAAAAAAAGGGGGGAGGGGGGCTAACAGCTACAGAATTAGATTAGTACTTCCAAAATATCTGGATTTTCATCTCTCTGCCTTTATAAGTAAAGCCTGGTCATCTCACCACTGCAAATTCTTTCTAAATACTTGCAGTTTAGTTCCAAAGTGTGAGCAAAACTTGTGAGCAGAAAGACTGAAAGCCAAATAATCTAGTTTATAACATCTGCATGAAATACAGTTCAATTCTAAGTGTCTAGTACAGAGGGGACCAAATAGATTCTATATATATATTTGAAGACATACACATCACTGGCCAAAGAACTTTACCAGATGTTTCAAATATATCTTTCCTGATGGAGATGTATCCTGTTACCTACGAATCTCGCTCAGCTCTCCCACAGACTTGAAGCTAGTCCAGTTTTCTCCTAATGGGTAAAACATCACTTTTCCAATGCCTTTCATAAATTTTATGCCTAATTAAGTTCCCATTAATGTAGTTGAGAAGAGCATCTTTGTTTCCAGAACACACTTTTTTTTGTGTGTGTTTGTGGTTTTTGGTTTTTGGGTTTTTTTTTTTTTTTGTTTTGTTTTGGTTTGGTTTGGTTTTGTTGGTGTTTTTTTACTTGGTCTTCTGTGGCATTCTAGATTTTTAGAGGGTTTGGGTTTTTTTTTTTTCTTTTTCGCTTTTGTGACTCACTTGTCAGGCAGAAGTGTCACTGCAAAGCTCTCTGCCATTAACCAGTATCATTTGGTTTTCTGGTCTATTCACATTTGTTAGCTTATTTTATCTGGGGACTGACAGAGATGACAAAAAGTCTTTCGCACCAGCTGAAAACGGGTGACGCCTCCGAGCCAGCCAAGTGGCTGACAACAGTGCCACCCTGCGTCCCAGCCGGCCCCGGGACCTACGGAGAACGCATTTATTAAACCCTTATCAGACGCACCAGTCTCCTCCAGCTCTCGTGCATCACACACGCCAGCAAGGCTCCTTTCCTGATGCTTCCTGGCAATTATTTACTTTCTGAACCTCCTCTTTAACTTTCTGCCAGGAGGTGAATTTATGTCTGCCTCTCGGAGGGCTGCCTTCAGAGCAGCACAAATAATCATTTGAATAAGGCACCTTTCCTTAAACAGTTTGGTTCCGTAGTTTGGGCAGAAATGGTTTGATGGAGCTGCAAATCAATATTACTCTGTAAATTTTTAATGTTCACACCATGTGAAATGCTGTAAATAAAATAAGCTAACCACAATAGGCTATTCCTTGTAGTTCATTTAGAAAAATGTCTGTTCAGCAGTATGGCTAACTACTTGCTGTAGATATGGCTTTAAAACTGTCTAGGCTAATACATCAAGACCAGAATTTGAATAACCTCTTGTGGCAGGCAATTTTTCAGAACTCCCAAATACTGCAATGAATAACACTAGATTTTTTTTAAGTAAGTTATGTGCTAATACAGACAGGTCCGAAAATAAGTAAAATGGGCATGAGATTCTTGCACTGGCATGTTCATTAATCCAGCAGAGTTGTTAACTATTAGAGGTGAGCTCAGACTGGAAAACTCAGATCTGGATTATAACCCTGGTCACACATAGAAGTCCTGGGAGTTCAGAGTTGGGGGATTTCTCACTACATGAACCCTGTTAAAGCAAGTCCAGAGGAGGCCAAGATGATCAGAGGGTTGGAGCATCTCTGCTATGAAGACAGGCTTAGAGAGCTGGGCTTCTTCATCGTAGAGAAGAGAAGGCACTGAGGAGACCTTATAACAGCTTTCCAGTACCTAAAGAAGGCCTACAAGAAACCTGGAGTGGGGTTTTTTACAAGGGCATGTAGAATTTAAACTGAAAGGCAGTAAATTGAGGTTAGTATTAGGAAGAAATTCTTTACTGTGAGGGTGGTGAGACACTGGAACAGGTTGTCCAGAGAAGCCGTGGGTGCCCCATATCTGGAAGTGTTCAAGGCCAGGCTGGACAGGGCTTGGAGCAACCTGGTCTAGTGGAGGGTGTCCATGCCCATGGCAGGGGGTTGGAACTAGATGATCTTTAAGGTCCCTTCCAACCCAACCTATTCTGCTATTCTAGAATTGTTTAGGTACCATTACTGTTACCTTGGATCCAGGCTTTAAAATATTTCTTTTTCAGTCCTAATCCAGCATCTATTTCCATAGATATATTTACAAGAGGAAAACTAGTGCACAAATGAGGAAAAAATAATCTATGCATACATGGCATCAAGACCCTTTTAGAAAAAAGATAAATCACAAACCAACACCAAAGAAGCATAAGAAAAAAATCACAAACAGCATCTACAGCATAAAAACGTCCCACCTTTTGTAAATATGCTTCTTGGTTGTGCCTTGCCCAAAGTATCTTGGCAGGATATGGGTCACTATGGAGACAGAAGGATGACTTTTTCACAAGTAGGATGTCACTGACTAATTTGATGGTCTAGACATAGATGCTGCCACATGGGGGATATCATTCCAGTATTTAATTTTTCCCTTCTAGCAGAGCAAGCAGAGCTTGGAATAATATGCAAAAGCTTGGCATAGAAGGACATATGTGACTATCTGCCATTATATTTGAGCACCTTCTTCTAAATCAGAAGAGACCTCATGTCCATGGCCTTACACAAAGTTCAGAAGGGGAAAGAGAGAGACAAAGACATATACAGAGGTTTTCTTTGGCCTGAATTGGTTTAGGATGGAAAACAAAGCTTAGCTGGTAATATTGAGAAGCTGGTCAACAAAGGCCAAATCCTGGTTTCTTTATTTGCACCCTAACTCCATTGTACAGTTCCTGAATAATTCTTGGTACATCCTCACTCTGCTGTTAGGAACAACACATTTCTGGTTCCCAGGTAAGCCTCTGGGGTGGAGCGAGTCCCATTTGCATAGTATCGTAAGACAGCTGAGGGCAGCTCACAGCAAGATCAGCTGTGAGACAAGACCAGGTTGCTCAGGGCTTTAACTAGTCATGTCTTGAAAGTCACCAAGGATGGGGACAGCACAGTCTTTAAGGTAACCTGTGGCTGTGTTTCACTGTCCCCATATCCAGTCTGAACTTGTCCTATTTCAACTTATATCCATTGCCTCTGACCTTCCCACCACGTACTGCTGTGAAGAAAGCCTGGATCTGCCTTCCTGCTAGCTTCCTTATAGGTATTTTCTGTTAAAGCATCTCACATTACCTTACCATGGTTTCTATATGGTACCAATATGAGGACCAAATTGTCAGCTTTCAGGATAGTGAAAGTTGGTGCTGCTAGATTTTTCTACTGCTACCTTGACAATGAAGCTTTCTCCCAGGCAGGAAACAGATACTGTCTGCAGAGCTAGGAGGGGTTTAACAGTGTTGCTCTCAGGGACAGGACTCCTCAGATGCCAGATACTAATGTCTTTTCTTTCTTGAACATATTTCCACCACAAGAACACCTTAGATGGAAACACCACAAAGAACTACATGCAAATAGGTAACGTAAGTCTGCATTTCCCGCTATTTTAACTGTTTTTGTTATAAACCTTAACATCAAAAGGAAATTCCTGACTCTGTGTGTTGCACATCCAACCAGTAAAAGCTAGCAGAATGAGTGTCAGAAAATCAACATAGGAAAGGGCATTTTAAACAATTGTAGTGAAGGAGTCAAATCAAGCTTAAAAGTCACCCTAACTGTGGTATCTTCTCAAAACAACTCAGTGTGAGTTATCCTACAGTTTTATAGAAAGGTAAGTAGAATAAAATCAGAACAAATTCAAGTTGCAACAGAACCCAATCCAGAACTGCACCAGAAGATACTTACTGGGCCCATGCTGGTTTGCTAGTCATCCATCCCCCATCCTCGCTGTAGAAAACCAAAAGCGGACAGACAGGAGTCCCTCACTCATGCACACACGCTAACAGACACAAACACACACACAGATCTTTATTATTTTTGGACAAATTTTTCCCAGGTGAAACACTCATTAATAGGGTTCCCAGAAGGTTTTACTATTCCTTATGAGACTGGTTCTGTTTACTTGGCATTCAGGGCCATGTAGTGATTTGTTACTGTATAGATCTGCCACAACTAATAAATCTTTACAGTGTTATGGATGACATTATTATTTTTGATCAAGATTACAGCATTGGCTGGCTGATGTGGATAATATCAGTGCTAGCAAGCTATCACCTATTCATTGAATATTAACTTAAAAAACCCCAATTCAACTCAGAGCATGGTTCTATTTAAATATTGATGGCACAATGATACTGATGGTAACAGCACCCCTGCAGAGGATGCAAACTGTGTCCCCCATACATACATTCATAGCATTAAGCAGCCAAAAGAGCACTTGTGGGGGGCTGGCTGCTGACTGTAATGCAGAAACATTCGTGTGCAGCTGCTTGTGGGAGGAGAGCTGAGGCAGGAGGGAAAGTGGTTCACATATAAGGGTGCATGCAAACACACAAATTGAGTTCCACCAGCAGAGGTAAAATAAATCCTAATCCACTTGCTATACTACACTCTTATGTCAGGTAAGGCTTGAAGAAAGAAATAGTACATAAAGAAAAAAATTAGTATACAACATACATAGCATATGTGCCAAATGAATTCTATAATAAAACAGATGTAGCAAATTATATTTAATAATGTTTGACAATTCCCCATGCAGCTAATGGTTTGTTAGAAATTAGTCCCTAATGTTTTAGGGACTGCTGGCATTTACAGTAATTTTCTTTGTCTTAATTTACATTGTTTGTGTGCTGTGTGTTGTTTTTCCTGCTCCTTGCAGTTTTATGATTTTTCTTGGTTTGTTGGGATTTCAAATGTTGTTTTAACTCAATAGCTACTCTAATAACACAATTTCCATGGGAAGAATTTGGTAAAATTTTTTTTTAGGGTGTCATTCCTTCTTTTCTCTTCATTATGCAATGAAAGCCCATTCTACTCTGACATCCAAACTCCTATGAGACCTACTTGTTGCCAAACATGTAACTTCCAGTCCTGGATTTCATGGTGTGAGCAAATAAAAAAGGAATGCATTGTGCCAGGCACAAAAGACAATTCAGCTTTCACTGAATGCCCTGCACTAGCAGATTTGAGTGATATAACAAATCCATTTTAGCTGTAAGAGCTCTTTCATCCAACTGTTTGAATACTCTTCAAAAGCACATAAAATAATTTTGCATCATATTGACAAAATAACTAGATGGATGATATCCATTGTCCAGGAGGATGAATTAAGCCACATAAATGACAGATTACTTGCATTGCCAGACACTCCAGAGAGAACTGAAGACCAAAAGTTCATTTTGTCGGTGACATGGACAGTGGGATTGAGTGCACCCTCAGCAAGTTTGCTGATGACACCAAGCTGTGTGGTTCAGTTGATAAGCTGGAGGGAAGGAATGCCATCCAGAGGGACCTTGACACACTTGTGAGGTGGGCTGATGCCAACCTGATGAAGTTTAACCATGCCAAGTGCAAGGTCCTACAGCTGGGTGGGAGCAATCCTAGGCACAGCTACAGGCTGGGCAGAGAAGAGATTCAGAGCAGCCCTGCAGAGAAGGACTTGGGGGTGTTGGTCGATGAAAAAATGAACATGAGCCGGCAGTGTGCGCTTGTAGCCCAGAAAGCCAACCATATCCTGGGATGCATCAAAAGGAGTGTGACCAGCAGGTCGACGGAGGTGATCCTGCCCCTCTACTCTGCTCTTGTGAGACCTCACTTGGAGTACTGTGTGCAGTTCTGGTGTCCTCAACATAAAAAGGACATAGAACTGTTGGAACAAGTCCAGAGGAGGGCCACGAGGATGATCAGGGGACTGGAGCACCTCCTGTATGAAGATAGGCTGAGAAAGCTGGGGCTGTTCAAGCTGGAGAAGAGAAGGCTGCATGGAGACTTCATAGCAGCCTTCCAGTATCTGAAGGGGGCCTATAGGGATGCTGGGGAGGGACTCTTCATGAGGGAATGTAGTGAGAGGACAAGGGGTAACGGGTTCGAACTTAAACAGGGGAAGTTTAGATTGGATATGAGGAATAAATTCTTTACTGTAAGGGTGGTGAGGCACTGGAATGGGTTGCCCAGGGAGGTTGTGAATGCTCCATTGTTGGTGGTGTTCAAGGCTGGGTTGGATAGAGAATTTTGTGGCATGGTTTAGCGGGAGGTGTCCCTGCCCCTGGCAGGGGGGGTGGAACTAGATGATCTTCAGGTCCTTTCCAACCCTAACTATTCTATGATTCTATTCTTCCAACTTTAACAGCTGTTCTAATATTAAAAGAATTTCTCTCTCCCTACAAACTTTAGCTTGACTAAGAAATATTGGACAAATATGAGACCATGGGAATCCCATGCCTTTAATCCAGACTGGAGGGCAAGTGGTGGCCATGTCAGCTCAAAACAACAGGATGAGGCCACAGATGCTGTAATACACCTATGATAAAACCCAAGAAACATTGCTCTTCTGTGGCAGAAATTCCACGTTTGCTTAAAGGAGGGGAGGTATTGCCTGTTTCAAATTGCAAAGGTGGAAGTCAAATTTCTCCTTGGGAAAAATTCAGCTCCACTTAGGTATCCTTGCAGTGATCAGCCCAGACAGATGGAGACAGCAGGCAAGGACGACTCCAGACATAGCTCCCTTCAGCTTGCCAGAGGAGCTGCTGGAGTTCCAGGGTAACAGTCATGACAGGAGGCAGCCCTGTGCCAAGGGACAGCTTTGTTTGCCAAATCTCTTAGTGGGGAACAGATTACTTCAGGTCACAGTTTAGAAAAGTCTGAAGTATGGAATAGCAGAAAAAAATATTTTTTTTCTTGTCATGGCTTGTTGGGCCAAGCCTTAGTCCCACGTTTAATTTGGGATACACGTTGTTTTCTGTAGTTTACCTATATTTTTTCTCTTGCTAATCTAGCAATGCTTGTAGCAGCTTGACCAGGCTGAAAATAGATATAAGCTAAATCTCAAGGGCTCCCAGCTTGCTTGCAGCCAATACAGCCACTGTGCAATATCAATAAGGGACAGGCAGTCTGATCAAGTCTTGCAGACTTCCCATAATCTCCTCAAGTCCTCCAGCAATAAAAATATTCACCATGAAATTCAGATCATTGGTAAGATGAAGACACAAACCTTTTAGTGATGGTCATGAATGAATGTGACTTTTAAAGGGGCAGATAAATTAATGTCTCAGTGAGACCAGACAATTTGAGATGATATATTATAGTATACAGCAATAATTCATTCTTCAATTAAATGAAGGCAAACACACTGTAATGAATTAGTCCAGTACTGACTAAACTATGCACAACATTAAACACCCCCAAAAGAAGGAAGAGATCAGATTTTGGCTTTCAGTTTTTGTGGTTTTTGAAATTTGTAGATTTCACTTAAAAAAAAAAAAAAGAGGAAAAAGAAAGAGACAAAACTTGTTTCATGCTTGAGAAAGAGAAGAAAAAGCACACCTTGGTGCACAACCTCCTCCCTTCTCTGTTTGAAGAAGACCATTACCATTTGTCAGAACATGGCTGAGTTCAAAGTATTTGAGTGTGAAAGGTAGATGATCTTGATGGATGCATTGAAGTTTCACAGGGGACACATTCCCAGGATGTAAGTCAGACTAGCTGCCATCTCAGGCACAGTTTCAATCCACCTGCATATACATTTTAAAGGAGTTGTGAAACTCATTCACATACTGGGCTACTTCAAGGAAATGTATTTAAACATGGTAACAGAGCGAAAGGTGGAAAGATCTGTCATCTGGAAATGTGCTTATATCAAAAATAAAGTGTCAGCTCAAAATAGAAAAACCTAGAAAAGCATGAAAAATGCAGAAAAGATAAAAATGACAGTCTCTCCCCTGGGCAGCTGATGGTTGAGGGAAGCCCTATTTGATTCTACTCCATGGCCTTTTCCTTTCCCTTCAAGAACTGAGGTGGGTTATAATTAAACACTGTATCTCCAGAGAGCTTGACTGTTTGAGTTACATATTGTCCAATTACTTATTTCATTCACTCTACCTGGGCTTCAGCTTCAAGTCATAGAGTACTCAACTGCCCTTCTGTCATGGGTTCAGCAGCAGCAGTCATTTTTCTCCTTCTTGGTAGCTGGTGTAGCGCTGTGTTTTTGATTTTGGGCCTAGGAACAGCGCTGATAACACCAATGTTTTGGTTACTGCTTAGTGATGTTTTGGTTTGGCCAAGGACTTTCTGAGTTTCATGCTCTGCCGGGGGGGCGGGGGGGGGAAGCCGGGAGGAGGCAGAGACGGGACACCTGACCCAAACTGACCAAAGAGCTATTCCATGCCACAGCACGTCATGCCCAGGATGTAAAACTGGGGGCAGGAACCTGGAAGAGTTCAGTTCACAGCTCGGTCATCGAGTGGTGAGCAATTGTATCCTCTTTCCTTGTATTTCCCTGGTCATTGTTGTGGGTGGTGGTGGCAGTAGTGATTTGTGTTATACTTTAGTTACTAAACTGTTCTTATCTCAACCTGTGGGAGTTGCATTCTTTTCGATTCTCCTTCCCATCCCTCCGGGAGAGGGGGGAAGAAAAAAGGGGAAAGTGAGGGAGAGAACAAGCTGCGTGGTTAGAGAGGCTTAAACCACGACACCTTCTCAATCAGCTTTTTCATAAAGACACCCCAGTCCAGCTCTTTGTCAGGTTTGAAGTGTAATGTGTTTAATTAATAATAGAAAAGGAAGTTGTTACTGGCTTAAAACCCCTTCAACAAAGTTGTTTGCTAATGTCCAGGTCTCCGGGTAGAACAGTTTCACTCAATATCTTGCTAACTATAACTAATTTGAAGCACTAAACGTTTATTCTGGTAAGCCACCCTACTAAAAAATGACAGAAAAATTCAATCCCTGCCAATGTCACTGGGGCACCACAACTATCAAGGCTGTGCCTTGACTTACACAAAGAAAGCTCAGCTGCTTTCTGAAGGATACTGTTGGTGTTTAGCTTTCAATTCCCAGGGTCTATCACACCATCTTGATGCTGAAAGGCCTTAATTCATCTTGCTGTCATATCTAGCCATCACCTACGAGGCACTTTTCGAATGAGGTTCATCCTGCCTGCTAGCATAACACAGTCATCATCTGCCCTGTCATCTGAAAAATATAAATGTTTCGTGCTCCACTAATAAATCTACTACAATATTTGCTGTTGCTTGTGCAGTCTTGGGCCCTATTTTATGGAATATTATGAATCACTTAGCTGATGATAATGATCATTGTTAATTGTGTCTTCCAGCCGCCCCCCCACTCCAGTACTTAGGGCAAGCTAGATGCTCCAGTGTGAATCTGAGCCCTCTTTGCTCTCTTCCCATTGCATTTTCCACTTGTAAGCCCAGCCAGGGCAAAAATTCCCCTCAACACAATGGTGCGGAAGAGGGGAAACCCACCATGCATAGACAAAGGCAACATTAAAAGCTTTTTGCCTGATTTCCCATTTAATGAGACGAGCTGCAGGAATATCTTTGCAGAAGGAAACTGTGCAAACCACAAAAAGTTACACTTCACCACCGCCCACCACCTCTCTTTCCTTCACTGGCTGCTGCCTTTAAGTGGCCATAAAAAAAGCCAATTGCACTGCCTTATATATAATCTTCTGTCCCCTGCCTATATTTTCCTCTCTCCAGCAGCTCATGGTTTGGTGTCTGGTAGGTAGAAAGAGTTTATATGCAGTCACTGCTTGCCAGGGGGAGCTTGGGGCTCAAGTCAGTCACCTGCATGCTGCAAAACAAAATTACTGGAAAACCTGGGACAATGAAGGAGAAGAGTTATGGTAACCTATTTTACATTTCTGCCAGACCTGGAAAAATGGCCTCTTCTCTGAACATACCTGTACTCAGGTGAAGATGCATTAAGCTGCTTTGAGAAGATGTTGAAATAAGGGCCGGAGGAGACAGGATGGTTTATGAGGTATGTGGACACATGTTGTCAATGTTTCGGTGGCACCCAGGTGCTTCGGTCAGGACAGAGTTCTTTCTTTGGCTCTAATAACGTAGCTGGAAAACCTTGTTTTCTGCCTAAAAAGCTTAGACCCAAAATTGGTTAAGACAGGACAGGAAAAAGAAGTTTCTTCCCTGGATTACATAAAGGGATCTTCGGGCCCCAAGAAGTAGAGTTCTCTTGCTCAGGGTTGCCCAGTATGGCATGAAGTAATAGCTTAGACTGAGCTATGAACTGAGCTCAGGAGTCAAACAAGAGATGTGAGCAGCTACCCATGGATGGACATTTCAGAAAACATGCCCCAAGAGCTTTGGAGAAGTCTCTGCTGCTGCAAGCAGGTGTTACCTAACATCATAGAATCATGGAATCATTGAATGGTTTGGCTCGGAAGGGATCACCTAGTTCCAGCGCCCCTGCCACGAGCAGGGACACCCTCCACTAGACCAGGTTGATGAAAGTCCCTTCCAACCTGGCCTTGAACACTGCCAGGGATGTGACAGCCACGGCTTCTCTGGGCAATCTGTGCCAGTGTCTCACCACCCTCACAGTAAAAAATTTTTTCCTAATATCTAATCTAAATCTACCCTCTTCCAGTTTAAAGCCATTCCCTCTTTTCCTATACCTAAATGCCCTTGTAAAAGTCCCCCTCCAGCTTTCTTGTAGGCCCCCTTTAGCTACTGGAAGGTTGCCATAAGGTGTCCTCCGAGTATTCACCAGACTGAACAAACAAGCCAAACTCTCTCAGCCTGTCTCTACTTTTTTTTTCTTTTCTTTTTTTTTCCCACAAAACTTATCAGACATAAAATGTCTTTAACATCCTGCACACTGGCTGAAATCTGGCAGAAATTGGGTAAAAGAGTCTGTCGGGGAGACAGGGACACAGTACCATAAGCATAATTTCCTGAAGAAAACAAAAGCAAAAAAGAGCATGTAACCATCAGGCTCTCCTTACTTCTGAGCAAATCAATGTGTGCCTTGATAAAGCTGAGTATTGATTTATTTTATACAAACAGTGGAGTTTGGAGTTTCAGATTTATGCTTCTTGCCCAAAGAGAAGCTCGTCTCTAAAAGAACATGAGTTGGTGAATCGGCTAATGGCTCCTGCTCAAGCCACTAATCATTCTGGTTCTTAAAGATTTTTAAGTCAGCTATTGACCTATATTATTCTGCCTTGAAAGAGATGTTATAGCCTGTACAACAAATTAAGGGGAAAAGCCTAATCAAGATTGGTCTCAAACCTCCATATCTTCCCATTAAGAGCTGCTTCTGTTTGCTATTATTCATTGTTTTGGGTAAAGAATGTTGATAAGATATTGGGCATTGTATCAGTTTCTCCTTCATTTTTATTTTCATTGTTGCATATTTGAGTGATGAAAGATTACAAGCCATTTTTCCCAAAGTTATTTATTAACATTCATTATAAAAGGGGAATACAGGGGAAATGATGAGAAACTAAACGGTCCAGATTTTTAATTCCAGCAGGACCTGACCAGAATCTGTTTTTCCCTATTGGCAGGCAGTACACAGGCATAAGCAAAATTCAAGCCCAAAAGTGACAAAAGACTACCAAACCCATTATTTTTCCACTTCACCTAGCTAACTCAAAAATCACTGACTGCTCACTTCAAAGTGAACACAGCTGCAAAATGACGTAAATACCATTAGCAGCAAGATGACTTTTTTTTTAATGTATCTATCTATCTATGTATCTATCTATTAAAGAGAAAGTTTATCATACTGCAAAATCAGGCTGCAGGTGCAATGAGTTAATTTTGCAGTTTATGGACTCTGGGATGGGGAGACACTGGCACTATAATGTGAACTGGTGTACTGTTACAGCAGAGTTCAACTGAGTCCAGGCTAAGCAGGGATCCACAGAAATAGTGAGAGGAGAGGTAAAGGAAGGAACCAACATGAAAAAAAGTCTTGGTAAGAAAAGATCTGTAATCAGTTACTAAGTTCTATTTGGTGTTATTTGGAAACAATTAAGAAAATAACAGGCAACTAGATTGTGTTCAGGCTAGCTTGATGTTCACTCACAATGCTGAGAAGCAAAACTGTATTTACAAATATTTAATACTGAGGTATTATTAATTCTTCATACTGGAACATTTCTCTCATCAGTATGAGTTTTGTTTTGCTCTTAGGTAATACTTATGACTGTATAGTATAAGGATGTGTGCTTGCATCTTTTAAACTGTCAATCAGCTCTATAGTAGCTGTCCTCAAAGAAGGTAGTGAACTGATAGGATAGATAATATATCCACATCTTAGATAACTACAGACATATTCAGAAGTTGCTTGTCCGTGTATATAGGCTCTTTTGTCTAACTATACATGCATACATATACTTACATCACTTATTTTGCAGTTGTGTTTGCAACATCTTTAGCTTTTGCAGATATGTAGATCCATCCTTCCTAGGGCTAACTCAGTGATTCATGGACATGCACCTCTATATGTTAAACTGGTTCTCAGTTTAATTTTAACCAGAATCAAGCCTGGAATAGCTGAAAATATTGTCATGAAATGGCATTGCATAATTTACAAACTGCATTTGACACATGACACATCGTTACGAGAAATTTGCACAAGATATTAAAAGAAGGACACCTTCACAGTTCCCATTTTTCTGTCTTGTTAGATTCCCTAACTCAACCCAGGAAAATCGTGTTTGCCATGAAGCTTTAATAATACTGAAGCAATTTAAGTGCAGTGAAACATCTTCAAATTAAAAAGCGGGAGCATTCCTGAACATACATATCTTGAAACAAGAGGAAGTGACATGAAGATTATGGAACTGGGCAGAAGTGCTAAAAGACGCTCTAAGCTTTCTGCAGGAATTATTCTGTGCATAATGAATCTCTGTGATTGTGCTGGTTTAGACTCCTGCTCCTTAAAGTGTAATAAATCTCTGATAATTCCCATTCAGTGTTTTGCATGTTACCTCTGAATAGAAGACAAGAATTTCAGGCCTCAAGTCATTTGTTCCCAACTATTAATGGGTTAAATTTTTCAGGAAACCAGCTGAAGGCAGGATGAATCGTCCTCTACACTCTCCCCAAAAACAGCTCCTTACTTCCTTACCATAAAAGACCCCACTGGATGCAGACTTAGGTGTGCTAAGGTTTCCCACTGTGCAATTTCCCTGGCAATAATCTGTCTTTTGTGTCAATGATACACAGCAAAAAAAAAAAAAAAAAACCCACAAACAAAAACCTCCAGAAAAGTCCTGGTGGAACAGATGAAGTGTATGCATCATGTTTTGAATTTATTCCACAGTACCTCACAGGCCATACACAGATTCCAGCTGGGAGGTGTCTGACCTCCCTTACAACGATATAACTACTAGCACACCCTATGCTCTGCAGAAAAGGAGAAGTTAGTGGATTAGCCACTGATTCCAGCTTGTTCCCAGCATCTTGAAATGTCCATATAGCACAGAACTGGCCTTAGCTTCAAAAGCATCCTTTCCAATTATCCAAGGCCAGTGCCAGGTCTGATTCCCACTGAGCAGCTGCATTGCATGTCATTCTCACTTGTGAAATGGCAAAATCAGAAGTCAGATGTCACATCTCAGCACTACAAAACTGTTCGTCATTATCAGCAAATGCAAATACAGGGACTTGAAAGTAGAAGCCAGCCTGAAGCCTTCTTCTGAAAATCAAGAATATCCATTGGAAAACACCTCCCCCACAGCACGTTGAACCTTACTCAATATATTGACCTTGGATGCATAGATGAATCTCTTAGAGCTCTCATAAGCTTCATTTACATTTCAGTAGGCATTAAACAATTAAGCCATTTTGGGATACAACTCGGCACATTATTTATGTGTTTCTAAATGCCCTTCCATAGCAAGGTTCTAGGACTTAAGGAAAACAAACAAGACACGAGAGAAGAGAAAAATACATACTGTTTTTTTTTTTTAAATTCCCTCTAAGGTGCACTGAATAATTTTATTCAGCTGAACATAGCAGGGGTTTTGAATACTGTGAAAAAGAGGCAGAGGGAATGATCTTAAAATATATTTTCAGACTTGATGAAGGAAAACATTGCAATGAAGTAAGAATTTTGCAGGTGCTATTCTATAATCCTGCACTGGTAACATCAACTCACAAAAAAGCTTATTTGCTAGCATCTTAAATGACTGCAGTGAACCAAGTGATCAGGTTCCAGAAACATGAGCCTAATTTAGAACTAACCTAGGCAGAGAGACATGCATGCAACATTTGTGAATGTGCACCCAGAAGAGGGAAATACAACCAGAAGAACAGAAGATATATGCTGCCTGGGGATTTGATGCTGAATTTGTCATGTCCATAGTCTCAAACACCAAAATATTTTGATACTCTCTCAGTTCATGTGGTACAAACTACTGCATTCCCTTCACATTCAGTGGCCAGTTCAGGCACAGCCATAGAAGAAATGGTTCCCGGAATGCATTGCTTGTATCAGCAATCCTCCTTGGCATTAGGAAAGTGACCTCGGAGATGATGTGTTGCCTGACTTTTATCCAATAACTCTATTGAATTTGTTGTCTGACCTTTTCTTTCTTTTGGATGGCATCATCCACGGAGTAGTATATCATCATCATCATCCTCACTCAAATGATGCATTTCACTAATAGATCATTAGAAAGAAAGCTCAGTCTGAAGATATATGAGTACAATACATCATGACGGAAAAGGGCGTACTGTTGATGTACTACTCAAAAGATGGCAGAGTCCAAAGAGGAGGAGGTCCAAGACAAAATGTGTTTAATTGAGAAGGATGGCTACACCACAATAAAAAGCCTTTAGCACTTCCCCACTTTTCATTACTAAAATAAGTCACAGTGGATACTTACGCTTCTTGCTTCTCTCAGCATGAAAGAACCAAAAAATGGACTTCTTTCCATCCCGTTTCACATTCTGGTTCTTGTGTATTATCACATGGGGACCTGCAGCTCTTCAGCAGTTCAGAGATGGCTTTCAGGCTCAGCCATATCATGCAGTGAACAGGTGGACACTGCTGGTGCAGGGAGCAACGCACAGCAAAAAGTCCTTAGCGAGGAGGACAAGAAAATTCACTGGGTTGAGAGAGGTGTCTACAATGAGTTGTCCTATGGGAGAGCTACATCGGAATTCCTGCTTAGCGATTAATGTTGTGACCACATAGCTTGCTGTCTGAAAATCCCTGCTCTCTTTGCCGTACCAGGTAAGATCCTCCTGGCTCTTGGTCACCTGAAGATTTTGGTACATTGGTTGGAGGATCGTAAGAGTTAAGATCCCTACCAGAGCCATTTGTCTGTAAACATTGCTTTTTTTCTCATCTTGATCTTCTCTCTCACTGTGACTGCAAAACCCACCTTCAACTTGACTAGCATCTATATTTTGTGCACAATTTCTGCAAAAACGTTTCTTAAATGTTGCTGCTTTACATGTTCCCAGACAGCCATTTGGGAAGCCCTGTTTTGGTATAGGAAAATATCCAAAAATACATATCCTCAAATTTGCCTTGCAAAACTATTCCTTTTCATGTTGAACCCATCTGCCTCTTTCGGCATAACACATTGGATTGGATTGAAAGCAGAAGGACTTTGGTGCCTGGCCTAAAAGCATTCACACTGGATGTGTCAGTCTCCACACCACCATTAGCTCTTTGGCTGCTTAATTATCTCCTCCATGCTGGAGAGGAGCACCTGCAGTGCTGCGTGGGGATGGTGCTTAGATAGTGCTGTTACTCCCACCCCTCAGTTGTTACTGATAATTTTGTTCCGTATTGTCAACAATCATATCAGAAAAGTAAAACACAATTAATTATGGTGCTGAATAGTAGCTTAATGCTTAATTACACAACCCACAACCAGGTCACAATTACTGGGCAATCAGATAAGCTTTCACAGATGTATTATATAATCCATGAGCTTAATTCCTCTGGAGGTAGCCAGAAAATTACTGTTCATTAACAAAGTGGTTCCATTATCAGAAGACATATTTAAATCATAATTTTTTAATTCTGGAAATAATGCCATTTCTTCTTAAAAGGATACATATACTTCTAAGAAACGCTTCCCTACTGCCCCAAATTAATCTCAAGAGATGTTTAAAATGTCTTTTTTTCCCATTAGTAAAAAAGAAAAGGAAATATTTTTTTTAACTCCATCAGTTTATATCTTATGGAGTATAGAGCCAAGCTGTAGAGATTCACACTGCTGTGCCACTCATGAACATAACTAAATTCTGCAGCTTTGTTCTGTAGCGTGTCCCTCAGAAACCAAGGCAGTGACATAAGTAAGGGGCCAGGATCAAGTACAAAGGGTCAAATGTATTTTTCTTTATCTCCAAACCTTTTAAAAATGATTTACTGCCTCACTGTATGGGACATGAAAGGATAATGCTCTTTTCAACACTCAAATAAATGACATACTGAAACTGACATTTTTTACGTATATTTATGCACCTTGAAGCAGCCTTCTCCCTTACCCTGACAAAACTCCCATGGAAAAAAAATGGGATTTTTACCTGGAAGTGACTCAAGATTAGCCCCTCTTTTATGACTTAAAATATAACCACTTTCACTGAAAACCCAGAATTGCTTCACAGAAGTAGAGAAGACATCCTACTACTTCACTAATTTTAAGAAGTACTAAATCATAGGTGTGGTTTCATCTTCAGAGTTAACCTTAATGTTTTTTCATATCTCTCTCAGACTGAAATAATATAAAATTCCATTGAAAAATAATAATTGTCACATTTGATATATATTTTTATTAACAGCACTATAAAAATTCAATTACTTAACAAAGGGTAACAAAAATCTTCCTTTAAATTATGCAATAAACAAAGCAGTCAAAAAAAAAAATTGTTTGCTCATGTCATGTTAAAAATCTCTGCTTCATTGGCTGAGGTATTTAAACTAAATTCTCTCTTTGTGTTTGGATACAGATTTTCCTTTTCTTCTCCTCCTGCTCCCATTTCTCCAAAAGCTTTCCTGGGGGAGGTTTATTTAGCCAACAATCTGTGCCTTCCAGACATCACATTTTCTCTGTCCACTCTGCAAATTCCCATATCTGACATTTACGATGGGGGAACAACACAGCTGTACAGATGGATTAGTAACAAAATCAAGATGCAGTAGGTCCCACAAACTGCTTCCCCACTGATAAATTTAGAAGTAACTATGGGCCACAGGATAGGCTGCTAGTTATCAGTAAAACCATTACTTAGGGAGATACAAAAATGTACTTCTGGACCATGGTTAAGTGGTTCTGCTCTGTAATACAGAGGTGTAGAACCATTTTACCTTGCACAACAGGAGATGATCTGGCATTAAATTTATGCTTATCATGCAGAACTCAATTGCTGCTATCTTCATTTGAATGCACAGAGAGCAGCGAGCAGTCCCCTTCCTCGTCTCGTCAAACCAGGGCTCCACCACAGAGAAATGTGGGATGCTTATCTGAATTCTTTTATGTCCCTGTAAGCAAATAAATGCAAACGGAAAGGTGAAGATAAACCTAGATTTTGCAATCGAGTGTGAGGAAGAAATCTGATTTTCTGACGGTATATAGGCATATTTTTTAATTTAATATTTTTTTACTTCCTCACAACAAAAGGAGAAGCAGAAGGACTTGGGAGCCGGAGCCTGCGGTCGCTGCTAGCTGCATCTCAGGCAGTAGCACCCTATCTCTTCTTCCGAAGGAGCAGAGAACTATTTGGGAAACTCAAGTCCTGATTGATGACTGTAGTGAATTTAGACATAGGTATGAAACTGTCAGATTTTCACATCATGTATCTCTATCTAATCAATAAACAAAACTGGTTTCTGCAGGTTTCACTGCAGCCCTTGGGTTTTGAAGAAGGGTGTTATTGCTTCAGCAGCCCCGATGGCAATGACAGGAGCATCAGTCTTCAACCTGTAGCTGATTTTGTCCCACTTGCTCTCTTCAGCTATGACATCTGCCATACATGCCCTGGTACCACCAGATCCAGTGCCAAACCGCTCCCCTCCTGTGGCAGCCTGCAACCAGGCAATGCCTTGGTACACCCTGCCTGTACCCCTAAAACCCACTGCAAATTAGATCTGCAGTTTTATTTCTCTTAAAGTCTCATCCATGTGCTCCAAACTAAAATCCAGAAAGGACTGATACAGGATTGACCCTTAAGCTAGCAGCAGAAGCTTAGTTCATAAAGCCACTCTCCTTCAACCTCTGTATTTGTACGCAGAGACTTAAAGAAGATACAGACGGCTAGCGGTTTCCCCTGCTCTGTTCCCGCCTTTCCGTCTGACTAACTTTAGATTTATCATATGGAATTTGTTCTTCCTGTACCTATTCACTGCCATGTTTCCCTGGGGTGACAGCCTGCTGGAGGCAGAGATGTTTGCTCAGATCTGCACTTCATCTGTGAGCCCTGAGTGTGCCGCATGAAAATAATTAACGCATATAACAAGGAAAGGGAGGGAAGAATAAATTATATGCAAATTTAGTCAAGGAGCTCCACAGAACTAATTAAATTGGATAGGAAAGCTGACAGTATAACAGCCACAGAGACTTCTTTCCCTTCTGCTCACTAGAAAAATACTCGCTTATATGGGCTTAATATAGCCTGGTACAGAGTAGCTAGCTGTAGGTTTGTTTTTTGAACTTAACTTGGACAAAATTCATGCACAAGAAGCTTATTTAAGAGAAGGAGGAGGGATTATTTTAAAATGTTAAAAGCTGAAAGCAATGACAGTGCCTGCATACCTGTATTAGCAAAAGCCAGTCATAGATGGCAGCACAGATGGGAAACAAAAATTCCAGTAAGAGAATGTCACGAGGTAGGAAGGGTGGTCAAAAACCCAATGACAAACTTCTTTGTAATACAAATAGAAAGGAGGACAAGAGGACAAGTCATCACATTAAATATTTGGGGACTCAAAACTAAATTTCTCCACTCACAAGGTTTCTGAAGCCCATCAGCTGAGTCCAGCTTCAAGCGCAATGGCAGGGCGTATGCTTCAGCATAAGGTCAAAAGACACCGATGTTGCCTAAAGGACTTTGGTGAATCAACTTCTATTCTTCACTTGAAAAAATCAAGGCAATGGCATTTTCTTATCTCTCAGAAATGCTGGGAGAGGACATTAATAAAGATTATAAGGTGCTCAGAGTCTGAAGCAGCAAATGCTGTAATCATCTTTTAAAGACTGAGGTGTAACCTGCTTCTTGCACTGTGACTGGGGCCATGCACAGCCTGCTTCTTAACAAAAGGCTCATTGCTGGAGGCTAAAGTTAGCTGCATGGGCTTTGACTTGCACAGTGATGAAGATGGATTGCCATGGGGGTGGCCGACTGTGCTGGACTCTCTGAGGCCACAGTGATGGCATTGAATCAATTATTGCACCAGGGAAATGTGAAAAAATCTCCTGTTAAAGACTGAAAGAAGAGGAGACTCACTGTAGAGGCTCTTCCCACTTTTACCACAGTTCTGCTAGTCTCTGACACAGACAAAGGCAATTTCCCTGCCTTTTTCTCTGCCATGGAAAGGTTTCCCTCTGTGGGTGGTCTTCAAACACGCATGAAAAGGCCAGACTCTGTCAGCCTTGTCAACTCACCTCCCTTCTTCCCTTTACATCTATTCAGTGTCCTGTGGCACTTTGGGTGCCTGCAGCATAACCCACCAGGCACATGGCTCTTTGGATTGCACAATCACTAGGAAAGCTTTGCCATTTGCTTTATCACAAGTGTATTGTGCTCCCTCTAAACATATATTTCACAGGTAGAGTTGCTTTTTGGTATTTCTTTAAACAAGGTTTGCTCTTTTTTTCCCACTCTTAAACTCTTTTTCTTTGATCTTCTTGTCTCCAGATTTTCTGTCTGTTTTCATGCTTGTCATTACTCTATCTCCTGTTCCCATCTCCTTCAGTGTCCAAACAGGAAGCATGGTCTGACCCACTGAGCTGTTCCTTCACTAAGAAATTCTTCCCTGGTTAGCTGTGCTAATCACAAGATTAGCAACGAACTGGTGCTATTCACCACATAAGGCAGCTGCAGAGCGGCTGGTTATGTACATAGTGTGGGTGTCATTAGGAAGTGTGGGTGTCTTAAGGAAGCTGTGTGCGTATTCAAAGCTACAACAGAAACTGGATTTCCTGTACAGAGATGTGCACACCCCACAACCTATCTCAAACACCACCTGCAGCAGACTCTTCTGCCTAGTGTGCACTGTATGGAAGAATGAGGACTATAATTTAGAAACTAAAAAACAGGTATGGGAGAAGTCCCCAACGACTCACTAGTATTTCACACCTCCATCACCTTTCTGACCTTCACCACAGGCATTTCAGAACTGTTAATCTTGAAACAAAACGGAGGCTTTTGTAGATCAGTCTTTGTCCTTGCCACTTACATTATGTGACATGAAACCCATCATTTTGGCTTTCTGTGCCTCAGTTTCCCTGGCAGAGGGATGGAAAGAATAATCATGAGAACTCCTATGTTACCAGTACGTGCTTACTAAGCTTAGACCTAATAAAGTGCCAAGAGTCTCAGCACCCCTCCAGGGTTAAATAAAAACATTTTCACTCCTCAACCCCATAGCCTTCTCACTGAGACAGGAACATAACAGTCAGTTTGAAAATGTCTATTTTAGTTTAGAAATGCTTAGCACCAAACAGAAATCAAAGAAAGATAAAGCACTTCTCAGAGTTAACTTTCTTTTTTCCCATTCCTACCATCTTCTAATCAAACCAGCATGAGATATCAAGCAATTACAACGCCATTTGCTCCCTGCTGTATGCAACAATTAGCTTAAGATATTTAATGAAAGGAATTAAATTCCACATATTTTATAGCAAATAGCTTTAATTTTAATTACAAATCCCAAATACATCATCTTCAATAACGAGCAGCCCATCACATCTGCTAGGGGCTGATGAGGATTTGCCTTTTGTATGGTTTGGACTGAAAAAGAAACCAGATTCTCCCCATGTAAGAGCCCTAGTGAAGAGAATGGAAATTAGGATACAGCAAGGATTAGAGCCTACAAAATCCCTGCAGAATTTCCAAGAAACTGAGGCTGTTACCAGAATGCTCTTCATCTGCAGCTGTGAAAAGCATCCTTACACATCAGATCTGTAAAAGCTGCTTGGGGTTTGGGAATATAATTCATTGCCGAGTGTCTGCTCTATCTCCCCATTTGGACTCCATCCACATAGTCCATTACATCTCCAACTAAAACTCATTTTCGCAATTTGCATTATTCCAGGTACCTGTCCCTGAGCACAAGACACCCATTGGCATGCAAGCAGCAGTCCAGTAAGAGAAAATGAGGGCTCAGGGCAACTTATCTCCCAAGCCTCCCCCCTCTTCTTAGGTGTGGAATTGTAAGTAGTGACAGGCAAGGAAGAGCCCAGAGCCAAATGCTGTCTGCCATAACTGTCTTTGAGCCCACCAGCCTCTGCTCATGAGCACACAGCAGGGTTTACAAACTGTCACCAACCCCATGCTGATGATTTTGGATTCCCTGTCCCAGCAAGTAACGAAGTCTCTGATGGACCTTTCTTTGCAGACCGGTTTTGCTTTTGTTCTGAAATTTCTGCATCCAGCTTTATCACCAAGTGCACGCCTGGCAATAATTCCAAAGTATCCATGCCCCGTCTGAAGGGAAAAACATACTCTCCTATGTCACTTACACATTTCTGAATGCTTTACCTGAAAACCATCTGGAAAAAGGGGTAAACCCTCCTTCTCCCCAAAACTGTGACTTTTTCTCCTTTGAGCACAGAAACATAATATTAAAAAAAAAGAAAAAATAATTATGTTTCTGTGGTAGAAATATAGGCTGTATCTTGCAATGAGTGAAATAACAAAAATAAGCTGTGTTGGTTGGATCATTGCAAGTAAGTTGATATTTTTGGTTTTATCCCAGTTTGAATATAAGCATCACAGAAACATTTGGATTTTATTGCCAGGAGAGATTCCTGAGTTCCCTCCAACTCTCCTGTTCTGTGTTTATTAAATCTCACGGAGTTATACTACAGTGAAAAACACCCAAAGCAAACTCCTCCTGCCTGACAGCTACAAACAGACCAGACCCCCCAGGGGGACTCGGGGCTCTGCCCTATCCTGCAGCTATCCCTGGTTCTCATTTGCATTGCTGAGCAGTCCTCAGATTCAGGATGCCTGCGAAAGGCTGGGTAGTTCTGCTAGTTCCTAAAGACCCTATAATACAGTAGACGATCCCTCCATGTTCACAGCATTGTAACTGACCTTCATTTTCATGTTATGATATCTCTTATTCCCACGGGCCTCCTAACTGCTTGCAGGAGCTACAATTTATACCTGTCAGTTACTTGCAACCAACCCTAAGAGTCCCGCTGCTGCGCAGGCTTGCATTTTCAATTTCATTTGTTGTTCAGAAGCAGCAGAAAATCAGAAATAAAGAATGTGAGTGATGAATTACTGTTTCTGCATATCCTGATATGGCCACCTACTTAATGCCACCAAATCTCAGCTCTGGTTTTGCCTCTCTGGCCATTGGGGCTGCCTGACCACACGCAGGTTTCAGACAGTGCTGTAGTCCTGTAGAAATGCAAAGCTAATCCATCACACCTAATCTGCATACCATACATCTACACTCTGTCCACACTGATATGTCTCCTCCAGCACCCCAGCATAACTAATAACTCCGGCATTTATAACAGCGGTATCATGCCGTGTACCACATCTCACTCCATAATTCATGCAGGGTGATTTATTTGCTGTGGACGCACCTAGAAAATATATTTGCTACTTCCCTTCCCTCCTACATGCAGTGCAACATCATTGAGGGCTGAGGATGTAGTGCGGAGCTGCCCAAGTTGGGGAAGGGAGCTGAGCTGGTTAATCCTCATGGTATGGCTGCAGGCAGGCTCAGCTCTTGGTCATGAGCCATTAGTTGTTTGGCATCACACTGCAGCAAACAAGCTCTGGTGGGACTTAGCACCTTCTTACTGCTTTCTGGGCAGATGCTGGACTGCTCTGGAATTTTGTAGCACAGTGGTTTGGTGGCTGGGATGACAACTTTTCCCTCAGAAAATGTTAAAAGGTAGAAATGGTGGGTCAGGAGGAGCTTCAGGAGAACCTCTGGTGAGGAACATTACTGAAAGGAGGTTCACCAGTCTCTGAAATTCTTTCACAATGTGATTTTCTGCCCGTATTTTAACCTCTTTTGCAAAAGAGACTCCACAGCTTCCAGCAGCCTGTTGTAGTGTTTTGTCCTTCCTCCATTTAGGACAATTCTGATATCCAACACGCATCTTCCTTGGTGTTCATTTCTTCTGGTTATGTAGAGTGGCCGCATCAACAGCTAGCCACCATTAACATAACATGAAGCATGTATATTTTATGTAATGAGACAGTTAAGACCTACCAATTCCTTCTCTTTTCTAAGCTTTCTCTTGCATTTTATTTCTTTTCACATCTACTAGTTGAATGAAACCTGCAGGTTTCAGTGCAACTGGAAACATTACACAGTTCCTCATTACAGTGATATCAGTAGAAGACCATCACAGGAGTATGCTAGATTAGGAGATATAATAAAGGAAATGCCCTACAGAGCCAGGTCTTGTCCTACCTTTCCTGGTGATTCCTTGTTGAAGAAACTACCACAGTATCCATGTGTAAGCCTGGCTCCACAGTCAGAACACTGGCTGGGATCTCTACAGATTCAATGCAGGGAGTCCTCCATCTCCTTCATTCCCCATCTGGGACTATCAGCTTTCACAAGGCAGGATTCCCTCCTCTGCCCTACACTTAGATACACACAGACATATGCAATTTTAAGATCTGGTTCTCGGTCCAATGCAGAAAATAATAATTCAGAAATCATCAACATTTGTTATTAAAATGGAATTTTCCTTTTGGAAATAATCCAGTTCACAGGAATTTCCTGGAACAATGCATGTATGACATGGTGTCTTTGTTCTGTAATTTGCTCCCCAAATCACTCTGCTTTGACCATTTATACTAGCATTATATAAGCACTGAGCAGGGAGCCTTTTCAGATGTGGTAGCTTTACACATCGTCACTAGAAACATCTCTCTTGGAGAGCTGGGATGTTTAGATTTCTAATGATATAATTGTCTCCAGCAAGATCTAGAGGCTCACTGGCTCTCAGGCCTTAGGGTTATGACAGGGATGTATGAAAAATCTATCTCTGATGATTTAAAGGTTTTTAGCATTTATTCTGCCATTCAACATGTATAGGTAGTGACTAGGTCAAAGCGGGTTTACAGATGGGTGAAGTGGGTGAAAAACAAAGATGCAGTAAAAAGATTCTACAGGTCTAAAAGAAAAAAATACAAAATACTGTATTTACAGATACTTACTAGAAAGTCTTATTACATGTGTGATCTTGACGATGTTGGAAATGAGCAGGGGTTTTATATTATGCCTTTCGTGGTAATGTCTAAGCAGAATATGAAAATGTTTATGGCGCATTATTTACCCAGATGCTACTGCACTACCTCCTGAATAACTTTTTTCAAGAAAGCAGATTAAAAAAGATGGATTTTTAAAGCACTAACTTTTTAAAACACCCAATCTTATATCTTGTTTTAAATAAAAGAAAACAAACCAAAACAAGATTATTTATTTATGTAGACAGTTTGACAGGCTTCTTCTGTGAGAAAGCTTTATTGATATGTGTTTTCCAGCCATTCTCTGTTTTTTCTGCTTATACTATAAATTCTTTGAGAAAAAGATTGTCTCTCAGCGTGGGAGCTCACACAGGCAGGGACACCTTGGGTGTCTGTGCACTGCTCAGCACAATAATACAATACTCAGATAGAGGCTTCCTGTGTGCTAAACATAACAATCATGGGGAGAGACATACTTTGCTTCATGGACTTAGTGTCAACCATTTAAAAATTGCTTGCTTTTGATTTAGAAGATAAGCACTGAATGGTAGAAAAGAACAGGTGGCTCCAAATAGTTGCTCTGCACCTACTGACCTTGGTGAGGTGGTCAGGGAAAATTGGCCATGTCTTCACTGAGATGACTAAAAAGCCATCTGAGAGATCTGACCACTGAGTAACCAAGAATGAAATAGTACTTGGCACCTGGGTCTGGTGAGATACAACCTGTGTCCTGCTGTAAGTTTACCCAAATGAAAGCGTTACAGACAATTGCTTTAACAAATGAGTGAACAGCAGCAAATAAAGTTTATTCCAGTTGTTTCTGACAATTATATACAGTGCAGCTCTGTGTTTCCAGTATTTCATGGCAGTATATTGGGAGGATAGAAAACATTCTTATTAACTGCTGCAGTTCCACAAAAACATTTGCTAAAATATTCACACAGCCAGAATAAAGTCCTTTAATTCAGTGTGTTCCAGCTTGTGTCATTTTTTTGACCTGACTTTTGAAGTTTCTTTGAGTTTCTGAATACCAACACAGGGAGGCTATGCATCTTTTCTCTCTCCTTCTATACAACATGTCAGTGCCAACCAACTGGTACACCCCTGCAAAATGGGCAGTTGCTGTAGGCTCATGCCTACATGTAACTATTGTCTAGGAATAGTCTCTCTATATCTCTTTTTTTGCAACCTTGATAAATGTGGCCTGCTTAACATGGGTAAGATAAATGAGCCAATAATTTCTGGACAAGACACCAGATAGGCAGACTGTTTTGATTTACAAGGCTATGTTAATAAATACCAGTAGCATGTTTTGTTCTTCAGGTTGTATGTATCTATTGTTTCTGGGATATTGTCAATGCAAGGCTGTGAATTCACCTGCTATTGCTGAGTTGTGAGCAGGGAGGTAATGTAGGGCTGGAAGGAAAAAACAGTGACAGAGCAGTTACCTGAGCCAAGTTGCAGGTGTTACTTTTGTCATACGATGTAGGTGCTGTATAACCCTGTAATTGGTACAATCAGAAAGTTACAGGGCCTAAGCTCTGTCTCCAATTTGGTTAGCATTCAAATACCCAGTGTTTCAGCAGTGCAACATTTCTCCACTTCTGAGTGCTGTTTCATTGTCTTCTAATGAGAAGTTCATGTTGGGAATTGCTGGATTTTGGATGAATTGTGCCCATCAGAGGTGAAGTTCCCCATGAATTTTCCACACAGTGTTAAACAACAGGTGACTCCCCAGGAGCTTGTGACTCTTAAAAGGATGTTGTGTGTGGCAGAGCCATGAGAGCAAATGAGGACTGGTCTTAAGTCAATATTGGAGACCTCTGAGAAACTGTGCGCCTAAACTAGCTATGTCAGGTGCCAAAGTAGAGCAACACTAGCATCTATCCTCTTCTGCAAGTGGGAATTTGGTTCCTGAATCCCCAAGGAGATGTTTTTGTAACCCAAATACTAATAGTTACCTGGCTTCTTTCCTTCAGTGCTTGGAGACCTCCCACTGAGCTCATCAGTCAATGCTACTGTAAAACATAAAGTAAATTAATGTAAATGTAAAACATTATGCATAAAACATAAGTAAATTAATATTGGATCAGACAAGACATAGTGAAAATGTATGTAATGAGGAATAAAACCAGATACCAATACTGCAAATCTCAGAAAAAGATCCCAACTAGCAGAATTTCTAAAGAAAAAATAAATAAATAAATACAAGCATAATTACTTCACTGACTTATAATTAGTTTTATTCCCTGAACTTTTATGTCACACGCCAGATATAAACCTTTAACTTTGAACCTGCGCCATAAAACTGCATATTGAAGGTGGTAGGAGGGAATAACATGAGAGAACAGGAAGTGAGTATGACTCTCCCCCTACTCTTTTCTCCCTGTTCATGTTGTCCATAAAATTGCTACACAAATGCTGCTAGGAATTTAGAGACAAAACTACAGGAAGTGAACTAAAATTCCTGAAAGCCAGAGACACATTAGATTTCCTGCAAAATCACTGCACCAGTTCATAATTCACAGGGAAAAATACAGATTGAGATTTATTTTGCTGTTCCCTCTGTAGCTGCAATTTGCAGGGTTTTTTAAGCTACAGTCTTCTTTCATTTCATCTCTCCAAAATTTCTTCATGGCCTCCACCTCTGTATCATTGATGTGCAATGGGTATTAGGGCCCTTTATTGGCAACATCAACCTTTCACTTCTTCAGTACAGCTAACTGCGAACAGGAGACTATGAGTCTTGTTTTGGTCACAGAAAGCTGAAGTAAAGAGGGTACTGAGCAATAAAGAGGCTCTCGCAGCCTGGCATTTGCAGCTTTCTGCTCACCTTGCTTCTCTCCAGTGGCTGGAAGAAGAGGATATTGTTCACAACGCTGCCTTTGACATGGTAAGTGTGGAATTATCTTGAAAAAAAGTTAATAGTTCATCCAAATGGCTTCTACTAGCATGGGCTGTACACCTCAACCACTCTGCCTAGGAACGGCAGCTTGTGCCAGATATTTACCTTGCCTCTGGCTTTAGCTAAGGTTCAGAGGAAGAGTATGATGATATCCCCATCACTCTTTTTTGCCCTGGTGTATGGAACATTCCCATCTTTGCATTCCTAAAGGAATTGCACACAGGCTGAGTTTGTAGAGCTTAAGGCTGGAAGGGACTGTCAAAATCTGTCGCATTATCCCCTGCCTCACCCCAGCTTATTTTTCATCAGATGTTATACAGACTCAGGGTTTTACCCACAGCTCTTCAGCAGTGGGTCACTGCAATAACATATTGTCTAACTATGGCACTGACCTCTGGGTCTGTTTCAGGTGGATTCCTCCACACTGAGCACTGGTGATGTGGGTTGCTCTGGTACTGTGATACCATTTTCCTAGTGTCCATGAAATTATATATGTTTTGAGAATTGTTGAGCTTATAAGCCTGTTGCTACCTCTCCAGAGATCCTTCAACACAGATTAGACATCTCTTGGTGCTACACCTCCTTCTTACTTTGCTACTGTCACTGCTTTCCCTTGTCCAAACAGAAATCACCAGGTGGGCATCCCAGCCTGACATTTTCTGGCTCTCTGGTTTTCATGGCTCAGAAAATCAAAGCAGTCACCCAGGTCAGACAGCAAAGAAATTCTTTCAGGAATTGCCATTTGTTATCAGAAGTAATTGGAGCAAGTGCCAAAGCAACCTACCTTGTCATCTGAAGTGACAGAGGAGATGTCCTGGACAACAGCATTGACTGAGAGAGGTAGAGCCATCCTGCCCCAGCTCCTCACTGCAAGCACAGGGGCATAGAGAAAGCAGAACATATTTACTGTCATGCTGGGCTTTAATCATTGTGATATGGAGAAGATGATGTTTCCGTTACAGCAGTTCTTTAATTTATTCACCTTTGCTGGGTAGTTCTTTAATTAATTTAATTTGGTCTGAAGCAAAACAATCAGAAGATTCTTGCTAGAATTATCTCCAGATAGCTAGACTTAACTCTTTAGCTCGCTAAACTTAGCTCCCAATACTGGCAGTGTGGAATTCAAGCCTTGTGGCTGGATTTGCAGACTGTTCATTCTCTTTATTCTTTTTTTTTTTCCCCTGAATTCCCATCTTCAGGCTAATGACTGTAGATATCCACCATTATTTTAGAGTAATATGTTAATTCTCAACCTTTAGTACTGAATCAAATGTATGATACACACCAGGATTTTTTTCTTTCACATCCTAAAAAATAATCCAGAGTTTAAATCCAGACAAAATCTCTGTCACCTTATAGTCAAACACTTGATCACAGGCTCAGCTGAGAACCCCACTGAAATAGGGTATATTGGGAATCCTGTTCTGCTCCCAGCCATCACAACAGAGATGGACCCAATTCTGGCAAAGATACCTGTTCTTACGGTGATAGACAGGCCCTAACCTCCCATCAAATCAATTTGATTCCATTCAAGGGTTAAAATTCTCTGTGGTCTTCCAGAGTCAGAAGTGTCATGAGCATGTATGGGATCAACACTGGCATATTTTCACATTACAGACAGGAGTGACAGTAGCTCAGCGACAGTGAAGGACAGTGAATGAGACTGGGATGGTGGAACCACTAATGCCATGGCAGGAGCAGTCTGGCAAAGGGGCCTGTTCACTTCAGTTTGTCAAACTCAGTTTGTCAAGGCAATTGCTTGTCCAAGACCTAAAACTGAATAAAGCTGTCAAAACTGTGATACCCATGTTTCTCCATGAAAACATGTCAGTGGCCAAAAGTCTCTCCCTCCCCTCCTCCCTTCCTCTTTCTCCCACTTCTCTCCCCCTCTGCCCTCTCTCCCCCTCTTCTTACTCAGGTATGTAATGAAGTTAGTGCACTTTAAGTTCCTGTGCCTGAGCCCTCCTCAGGGTGAGAGAAGAGATGGAGGGAGAGAGACGGAGTGCTGCAGATAGATGACTTTGGTCCCATCCCAGGATGGAGAATCCAGGATTCATGCAGATAGTGAGTGTTTACATAAACACAAGGTTGACTTGTCCCAGATTCCCCTCTGACCTATGATGCAAAACACAATGGCAGAAGATTTTTACAACATGGTCTCAGGAGCCAGCACTCAGGGCTGGGGTGCTTCTTAGTGGAGAAACAGTGGAGAGGTTATTCATCCATGAATTTATCCAGTCAGAGCCTGTAGCCCTGTAAACTTTCAGCATCCACAACATATTGCAAAGAAGAGTTGCTTAGCTTAAATGCCAGCTGGCAATTAAGTACTTCTTTTGTTTTTCATTCAAAGCTGTCAATTGCACCACTCCTCCTCAAACACCTAGCTGGAAGAAGCAGAGAGCTATTTGCCCTGTGCATGCCATTCCTCATTTTGTAATCTCTAATTATATCCTACCTAGACCAAATATTCCCACACTGAAGCATCCTAGTCTGTGTACCCATTCCTTCTGTTGGAGCGACCACACATCTGGGTATCTGTGCTGCCTTTTTCCAGCCCTTCTTTCTCATCTTTGAGATGAGCAAAGCCAGGCTGCTCACAGTACTCAGCATGTAGCTGCACAGTGTTTCATTCTGTTTTCACCCTACTAATGAACTACTACTGTTACTTTGCTTATCTCACTCTGATGATTTTGCTCTAGCATTTACAGAGAACTTATCTGTTGGGGAAGAGGTGCAATAAAGCACCTTGGCATTGTTGTCAAGCATAGGAGCACTGGCACTGATGGGGGCAGACATAAAATTATTCCGTTATTAGGGGAGCTAAACTGATTTTCAGTCAGCATGTAGTTAGCAAAGAAGTCATCAGGCAAAGTAACAGACAGACCAGGGCTTGACTGGAATATGGGATCAAGATACAACAAGAAATTGGTAGGGAGTTGCAAACCTATCAGAAAAAAGGAAAGAATCCTTCAAAGCCAAGAACAAAGCAGCCTCTGTCAGGAGTACAGCAATGAGCTAATTGAAGTGTCTCTCTTCACTCTTCTCTTTGGCTACAGGAGCACCTGCTATCACTTAAAGGCAGCTCTCACTGTCACTTTCACCTTTGGTTCATGTGCACTTGTTCATCTTTTGAGCTTTAATCTTTTGCTATTGATTTCCACCCTGTTAGCTGAAATGCTGTCCTATTCTTTCAGAAAGGCAATCGCCCAGACCACACTATTGCAAATAATATATACTTTGGAAAACAATGATTGAATTCCCATATTATCCGCTGAAGCAAAAAAACCCTCTCCTGCCAAAGAGAAAATGGTCTGCAGAGATAAGAACATAGAAATTCATCAAACTGGCTTCAGCTGTTTTGTGTGTGTCATTTCTTTTTTTTTAATTTTTTTTTCTTTTTTTTTTTTAATTTGCACCACCCCAGAGAGATGCTGAGATTAAAATATATTATCCTTAGATATGGGGCCAGCCAACCCAGTGAGTCCTGCTACTCAGAATTCAAACTATAATTCACCCTCTGGAAATTGCAGATCCACCCTGAGATAAATTTCAGCTAGAGTGCAAAAGAGCCAGCTACAGTTTTACATGCATATTTAGATTGTATCCATGTATATACAAATCCTCTGATAAACTGCCATAAATCTGCTCCCATATGTTTCAATGATCCCAAAGAGAACTGTGTGAACATGAGGGGTTTTAGTCTTCCCTCAAAATGTCACATGAAAAATAAAATGTATCCATGCCTTATCCGGGTGATCTGATCTTTTAAGGCCATTGATTCATTTTATTATTATTATTTCACTAAAACATGGCACATCTGATAGCAGAAGCTACTGTTGAATATGAGTGCCTCAGATTAGGTATCTAAATCCGTAGCTAAAGGTACTTCAGTAAAATTAGGCCCAGCTTTTCTTGTGAGTGATCCCTTTTTTAGGTATGTCTGTACTATCAGAGTAGAGTTCCCCAGATTTTCATGTGGGATGCATGGTGCCCCACTGGTCTGCACACCAACCGGTTTCCCTGATGAGGCTACCCCAGCGTAACCTTGGATGTTTCTGTTGAAGATAATAGGAACAGCTTGAATGAGCAGATCAATCTCCAGTGAGGAAGAAGAGCCATCCAAAGAGGTGCATACCACATTAGTAGCAGTAGAAGGGAATTAAGTGAACTCAGCCTCTTCCATAAGCCCCCTGTTCACCAAACAATCTTCCTGTTACACACGGTGCACTCTGAAGGCACCTTCACCAGGAAATCAGTCGGGGTGGGCATTTCATTATGGTCAGGGAACAAACAATCATCACCGCATACTGCTCTTCTGAATTTCATTTGAAGAATTGAGAGGAAAGAAGGATGTCCAGCCAGGGCACTGGTGGCATCTCTCTCTTATGTGTCCTCTCTGAGACATTTTCCCTCAGTCGCAGGTCACCAGACTCTTTGGCTATCTGATCTTGCTTGTCTTTATCAAAAACAGTTCCTGGTTTTGTAGTATTTTCCTCTTCCTCATCCCATTTCCTGGCTTTCTGTTTGTAATTATGTAGTAGTAATGGCTCTTAAACATTTTCACAAGGGTATTACGTCCATTACAACAGTAATTCCACTTTAGTAGCAATTCACTTATAACAGAAAGAGATATTAAATGGCAAGAGATGTTACAATAAAAATCATATTATTATAAAAACAATATAGCATTAAAACCAGTATTATAACAAAAATATTTTAATAAAAGCACTAAATAAACCCAAGAAAAGAAAATTAGGGATGAAACAGAGACAATAAGTTTTTTACTGCCACACTGATCTTGCTTTGTTTTAATGTATTGGTAGAATATTTCATTGCAACAGCTCCATAATTTTATCATAAATGTAAACCATAAAGCATGCTTCTTGCAGGAAGGGTAATTATTTCATTTCCTTTCCAACAGTGGGAAAGGGCAAGTGCAGTACATGGAAATGGCAGAGTGAATTACGGACTGGATGGAAATCCTTTACTGCTTTGCAGGAGGATGTGCTTCCCACATTCCCTTTGCTGGAGGAGCCAGAGGAAGGAGTGGGGAGAGCTGGTTCACAGGGACCTGGCTGGGAGAGTGAGTGGCATGAAGGAAAGTGATGGCAGCACTGCCAGGAGTCCCCACAGTGCACAATATACAGCATGTATTAAAAAATTTAATAATCTGAGTTAAGAGATCCCTTTTGGAGAGAAGGAAATGACTGGTGAAATGTCTGCTTGGTTCCACAAAGATAGAGCAATAAAAAGTAGTATTGCATTCAACAGCTGCATCTTTGGCTTTTCCTTTGGGAAAGAAGATTCTCTTCCCTTGGCAGAGAAAAATGTGGAGAAAACTCTCTGATCTGAGGTTCGCATATGTAGTTTCTACCCAGAACGAAGATGTGCTCAGTGCAAGAGAGGTGGGGGCTGGAAGGCAGAAAGGAGTTTTTAATTGTTTTCAAAATGATCCAAACCTTTTTTTTTTTTTTGCAGTTTTATAAATGCGTTTGAGCCAAAGAACTCAAGCACCAGGATTTCTACCTCAGTTTTGGGTCTAAGTTCCTAGGAATCCGAGCTAAATTTGGGCTCTAGGAATCTGAGCTTGAAGGTAACTTCTCTGGGTCCCTGGCTGCCTATACAGTGCTGGGAGTCCAAACTTCTACATTCACAGATGGACTCTTCTTTCCGTTCTCAATTTCTTTACCTCCTGGGATTTCATTACCTCACTGCTAAGCTGGGGTGAATAAAGACTTCAGGACATGTGAAATCATACAAGTCATCTGTTCATGCATAATGTTTTTCAGCTCTTAGTAATGACTTTTTCTTTACTTGTTTAGTAAACAATGGAAATATAAGCAATCACCAATGAATTTAACTGTGGGAATGGCAGTCCCTGTGATAAGCTTTATTTTTCATGAGCTTCATTCCACCTCACCCCTTAAATTATTTTCTTCAGAATATTTTATAGGAAATACTAGTCCTTTAAAAACCTGGAAAGCTTAAGAAGCCACTGAAATCTGTAATTGAAATGCAAATGGAAAGCCCCTGGCACATCAAATCAATTTTGCTCTTAATAAGAAACGGAAATGGAATGTGACATGGAAAAGTCCTGATGCCCTACATAAAGGCAGAACATTTAAAGTGGTCTAGTGCAAAACAGAATTCACACTTTTAAATCACTCCATTACCAAGTGATAATGTGATACAATTAATAGGCCACTCTTTGGTTACAGAAGCCATTTTCTTCAAGGTACGTATCTCCCTTAAGACCATAAACCAAGCATTTCCAAGCTCATGTCTGCAGTGTCCAGCTTCATTGCATTTACAACTGCTCCAAACAAATTCACTGCAGGGTGTCAGCTTTGTGTCCCATTGCCCTGGTTTTACCCTGGTAATGGGATACCTGGGCCAGAGATAACTTCATTGTGCCTGGATTCGTTATCAATGCCCGACTCACATGATCATGTTTCAGTGTTTGATCCAAAGATCATGGAAGTCAATGGAAAGAATCACCTTGACTTCCGTCCATTATTAGGGTGGGGAAGAGCAGGGAGGACTGACTTTTTTGGAACTGAATGATTCATGTAATCAATACATAGATGGAGCTACCATAGTCAAACAAGGTATTCTCCTGAAAAGTTTTAGAGGGAACTTAACTATCTATCCAAAACTTCCCAGGATAGAAAGTTTTTAACCAGACACAATTTTTTATATGTTTTTTTTTTCAAGAGCCATTCTGTCCAATTTTATTTGACCTAACCTGACTTAAACTGATCTCTTTTTTTCATCCAAAGCACAAAGACAAAGCTAGACAGGGATATAGATTTTCTGATGCTTCCAATCAGAGCACAGATTTTTCACTTCCAATAAAATAGGAAAATAATCATTTAACAAACAAAGAATATTTTTGATTGCAGAAATGCCTTCTGGTGGATTGGCGCAAGAATCAGCAGGTCATGAGGGTGAGAGTCATGGCTGTAAGGACCGTGCGTAGTAGAGCAGGAGTGGTGCAGCCATTGTGGCATTTGAAAGCTGTCATGGGATCAACCCAGCAAAGTCCTTCCAGTTTCTGTCCTCTGACCCTAATTCTGCACTGGTCAAATGTGATGTTCTTCCCCCACATGCCCTGATGGCCCCTCTGCCTGACGTGCAAAACATCTTCTCTCAGTTCTCCATTAAAAAACAAGCAGGGAGGGTTATACTGTGAGGTGTTTCACATATTTTTATGTCTGGAAAAGAATAAAATCTCTGTAAAGTGCTATTTAAGATGCTGAAAGCTGGCTGGCATGTGTGACCTTGATGCATAAAATGCCATCTTCACTTTTCCATTTTCCTCACTTAGTAGAGAATAACTACATTAGTGGGAGATTTCAATCCAAGCGCAATGTGCTCCGCTGACATGAACAGAAATATTCTGGTGATTTCAGTGGTTTTTGGATAACACTTGGGACTCCTAATTCTACACGATGCTAAATACCCTCTGCTGTAGTTAACTTGGGTTACACTTCCCATAGGGAGTCTGGTAAGGTCCATAGCTTCTAGAACACTGAACATAAGAAAGGATTGCAGGGTATTGCAGCGGAAGGTATGACTGAAGGACTGGTAGCCACATGCCTGACTGACCCATGAAAAAAAGCTGGCATGGATTTTTAGGTTTCTGTACATATGCGGGTGTGTATTCAGTCTATCAGCATAAGCTGAAATCCTGGCTGTTACCCTGAATCCAGTGAGATGAGGCAAAGCTAACATGGCTGCTTTTTTTCGGGTGTGATCATGCCTCTCCTCACCACACAGGCGTGTTTTAATTCTGTCCATTGCTTCTTTCCTAGACAGCGCAGAAACAATCTTTATATACTGGTCGTGCCTCATAGTGATTTCTTAATTGAAGGTTTAGCTGGTATATCAAGTTTATTTGTATAAATTGCATAAAAGGGTTATGCTGCAGAAGAGGAGAAAGAAGGGACTGAAAATGACACTGTTTCAATCCTGTTATGTGAGCAGTATTCTTACCTGGTAAAAGACTGTTTATTATGAACTGCACTGCATATGTTTGTCCCCTCTTAGTACTCATTCAACAAGCTAAATGTCTTGCTGTGAGTTAAATGCAATGTCAGATCATGCTGTCTCTCAAGGGAAATATATAAATAGGTGGTTATTTCACTGGAAAAAAAATTATTCATGTTCCCAGGCCATTAGGGAAATACCAGCAAAAGTTATACAGCATAAAAAATATAGGAGCTGGGTTTGTAAGCCAGTGTTCAATCACTGTAGCCTTGAACAGCAGGTAAAAGTCAGAGAAGGAAGTAAATTGAGCCATGGCTCTTTAACTAGTTGAGCCGGAAGCATGGATCTTGTGCCAAGAAACAATTTAAAGGTGAGGAAATCCATTTCCAAAGCTTATTCAAAGATAAATATGAAAAAAAGGACTACATGTAGAGATTCCAATCCTCATAGATTGACAGCTATGGATGTGGCTCTGAACAAGCTCTGGGATCTGCAGGTGTGAGAGAGGACCCATGCATCGTGCTGAGTAAGAGTGCTCGTTATCATTCAGTGCAGCATCCCAGCATGGCTCTGACTTCACTCATCTTCATGATCCTGGGTAGACAAACCACAAAACACAGATTTTTGGAAAGGGTAAATCACTCCCATTCCCAAAACAACCCTTACCTGAAGTATGTGTGAATAAGCAAAATGAAGGCTTCTCTCCCTGTGAATAAACCCTCTAAACTGATCGAAAGAAGATCGCATGCAAAAGAAAAGCAGAATTTAGCCCATCAGAATAGCTGGTCCATTTATATTCTTGAGCATACTGTTCTTTTCTGGAAATAAAACTTTAAGGTAGCTCTTCCTCTATGTTTCAGGGGAAGAGCTTGCACCTTCCTGTCCTAGACAGCGAGGCAATTTTCAACAACTCTTATTTCAAATAGAAAACACTGCTGATTTTAAGCTTCAGAACAGAAGCCCACCCTTGGTCCAACTCACATCTCACTTCCGCAAGCTTGAAATGCAGGTGATGTATAGTTTGGAGATCAATATGGAAGTGGAATAAAAGTGTGCTTGCCCCTAAAGAGAAGACCTAAAAATAAAAAACACAGAAGAAAAGGACCTGGAGACCTGCTTTGCAGTCATGGGGTTATGTAGTTACCCCACAGAACCTCAGAATGGCTCAGGTTGGCAGACACCTCTAAAGACCATCTTGTCCAACCCCGCTGCTCAAAGCACAGTCAGTGACAGCAGGTTGTTCATAGCCATTTACAGTCAGATTTTTAGTACCTCCAAGGATGGAGAGTCTGCAACCTCTCTGTTCCGATGTTCAACCGCCCTCTGTTCCAGTGTTTGAAAATTACCTCCTGAATCATCATATCTGGTTCCTACATCATATAAAATCCTTCATCAACTGGTAGAAAACCGGTTTAGCTTCATACAGGTCTATTTTCACTACCAAGCTGCTCTACTGCTTCTGATGGTTAGAAATCTTCTTGGTATTTCCAAGTTGAGCATATTCTTAACCCATTTGCTCTTGTGCCAGCACTGCTGCTAGTTTATGTAGCTCATCCTGCTCTCTGGCACTTAGCTCTGTTGTGCTACAGAGTGCTGCCATGTCCCTCCTCCCTATCCTTACGTCTGACATCCCTTGCTGCCTCCAGGCCCAGGAGACTGCTGGCCTTAGAGCAGTTTAGAGTAACCTCGAGGTTGGCCTATACAACCCGGCACACAGCCTCAAACCTGGGGGCTCTCGATGACAGCAACACAAAATTGCCCCATCAAGATCAGACTTAACTCTCCTCGCACTCACTTCTGCCTCCCAGATGAAGATCATAATTCATGCAATCCTCAACTACAAAGGCTAAGCCCTTGGTATGTATTTAAATCAATAATTTTGTAAGTTTGCTTTTGTCTAAGTGTGCTTTTTTAAATTTTCTTTTTTTTTTAATGAAATATTTCCCCATTGTTCCCAGCAACCGCAGCTATGCTGGAATCACTTTGCAATAATTCTGAATATTGGTGCTATGTATGAATAAAGGTTTTTCAGAAAAATAAAAATCTACTTATTTATCTAAAGCTTATCAAAAGAAGCAATCTCAGCACTAGCTTCATAAGCACACCCAGAGAAAATGTAAATATTTCTCTGGCCATACTTGGAAAATCCTGCAAACCTGCAACTGGAATGCAGCACGAAGTCTGAGCACAGAAACAAAGACGGGGCTGCAGTAACCGCCAAACACCAGCAAGGGGAGATGAGGCTACTCCAAAGCACTTTCATACTGTTTTCCAGTCGCTGACAAGGTCAGGTTTTGTTCCCTTGTTTTCCTCTACAAAAACCAAAACCTATGGTTTGTACAAAGACTACCTCTTGCACAGGCATTTGACAGCAGTTTGATTGTAGCTGATTAGCAATGAGAGTAAGTTTTGTCTCCCATATTTCTGGGATCCTGATTCTGCCTCTGAGTGGAAAACAAGCTCGTCCAGTGTCATATTTGGCAGGTATCACAAAAACAGTATTTCCCAATTCACCCTTACCACCCCTGCAGCACCTGCAGAAGAGAGATGCTGCTCCTCCTGCATGCTGAGAACATTTCTATTGCACACAGTAGAACAGTGTGTCCTATATCTGCAATTCTCTGCAAATGATGTGGGGTCTTAGAGCATGTTTACAGCCATGCATAACAGTGCACGGCTGTGCCACCAAAACACTGTCTCTCCATGGGGAGCAGCTCCATTGGACACCCACAGGGACAGAGCGTAGACAGCCCCAGCTGCTGGCCCCCCACCTCCACCGACTAGCCAGGAGTGCAGAAGAGGTATGGAGAGTCCACAATCGTGTCCCTTACCAGTGCAAAGCTCGGTCTGTCATACGCCCAAGCATACGCATGAGACAAGCACAATAAGGCAGAAAAATAACCAATGAAACCTTTGCAACATGTCACAGGCTTCTTTGGGTCAAGCAACACCAAAGCAGTGACTAGCTTGTAGGTCAGCCTCTGTCCCATTGCTGCACACTGCTGGGTTAAACAGGTAAGAAGACATCACCTGCTAGTGATAGAATCATAGAATCATAGAATAGTTAGGGTTGGAAAGGACCTGAAGATCATCTAGTTCCAACCCCCTCTGCCATGGGCAGGGACACCTCCCACTAAACCATGCCACCCAAGGCTATGTCCAATCCAGCCTTGAACACCACCAGCGATGGAGCATTCACAACTTCCCTGGGCAACCCATTCCAGTGCCTCACCACCCTTACAGTAAAGAATTTCTTCCTCATATCCAATCTAAACTTCCCCTGTTTCAGTTCGAACCTGTTACTCCTTGTCCTCTCACTACATTCCCTCATGAAGAGTCCCTCCCCAGCATCCCTATAGGCCCCCTTCAGATACTGCAAGGCTGCTATGAGGTCTCCACGCAGCCTTCTCTACTCCAGCCTGAACACCCCCAACTTTCTCAGCCTGTATGCATACGGGAGGTACTCCAGTCCCCTGAGCATCCTCGTGGCCCTCCTCTGCACTTGTTCCAACAGTTCCATGTCCTTTTTATGTTGAGGACCCCAGAACTGTCCACAATTCTCCAAGTGAGGTCTCAAGAGAGCAGAGTAGAGGGGCAGGATCACCTCCCTCGACCTGCTGGTCACACTCCTTTTGATGCAGCCCAGGATACGGTTGGCTTTCTGGGCTGCAAGCGCACACTGCTGGCTCGTGTTCATTTTTTCATTGACCAAAACCCCCAAGTCCTTCTCTGCAGGGCTGCTCTGAATCTCTTCTCTGCCCAACCTGTAGCTGTGCCTGGGATTGCTCAGACCCAGCTGTAGGTCCTTGCACTTGTCATGGTTAAACTTCATCAGGTTGGCATCAGCCCACCTCACAAGTGTGTCAAGGTCCCTCTGGATGGCATTCCTTCCCTCCAATGTATCAACCGAACCACACAGCTTGGTGTCATCGGCTCTGACTGACACTAAGTCATATTAGCCATAACCTCTTACAGGTTCAGCCTAGTCACAAGTCACACTGCTCTGTGTCATCCAACTCTGATGCCACGAAACAAGCATTAACAAATCAACTACAGATAAACTCAGGGCCATCTACAGTAAGGTTTTTAGTATGTCCAAGGATGGAGACTCTGCAACCTCTCTGTTCCAATGTTTGTGCTCCCTCCATATAGTTTATTCTGTAATAGTTGATTAAGGCTTTAGTATTTTCCGCCTCACTAATCACTTATGAGAAGTTGCAAGCACAGTGAGACCTGAATGACTTGAGGACAGCCACACAGAAGGCTGGAAGTAGCAAGAGGTCTTGAATACAGAACCTCAACCTTTATGTGCTAATCAAAGGATCCAGCTTTGGCTCAATCCCTCATATCAGAATTGCACTGCAAAAATATCTGATTACATGACTGCTTCCACAATCTTTGTTATTTGATCGGCGCTGTTTGTGTACATTATTGCAAGACAAAAAAAGCAATCAGTCAATGTTATTGTATTTGTTCTCTTGATCACACTGGTGTCACTTCATCTCTCAGTGCTTTCATGGCTTTCATAACAATAATACATGAGCATCTCATAAGCTTTAATGTACACATCTTACAACAGTCCAGTGAGATGTGATAATATTATTATTCCCATTAGAAGACTAAGGACCAAGCACTGAAGTTTCATATTCACCAAAATTGTTTAAAACCTTATCCCTGATAGTTAACTCCCAGGCATAACAAATCAAACACCAGGAAATTGACATCGGTGGTACTTAACTTTCTCAAACAGAAGTTAGGTGCCTGAGTACACTTGTGATTGTAGATGGACATGTCTTCTCCAGGCCTCAGCATGAGGTCTCTGTGAGACCCAACATTCAGCCCAATGCCACATTCCAGGTCAATGTCTTGTATACCAAATTATCCTTGGAAAGCAGGGTTAGCAGAATGTTTCAGTGTGAAGGGGAGGAGAGTGGGTATGGGACTTGCTATACTTTCAGTGACACTCAGGGCTAGAGCAGCATGAATTTTGTCAGTGATTTTAGTTGAAGACTGTCAATCTTTTATTGTCCAGCTGGCATTCCCAGTTGTGTGAAATCTTGGGGTCACAGAGGCAATTTCAGTATTGTCAGCAATTGTCACCACTATTTTGAAAAGGCTCTTCCCATTCTCCTGGGAGCCATATAGTGCCATGCTATGCTTGCAGGGTTGTCACCTTGCCGCCTCACTCATCTGAGACCATTTGGTTTCAGATGTGAAGCAATTATCCAGACTGAGCATCAGGGCACTAGGGCATGGGAGGCGGGGAGGAGGTTCAGCAAGTCAGGCCTGAAACAGGAGTACAGCTCCTCAGTCTTATAAATGAAAGGCAGCAGAGTACCCATCTAATGGGACACCAGAGATGCCTTAACCCCCAGCTAAGCACTGTTGTCATGGTTTGCATAAAGTGGCATGGTGGAGTGGCCCAGTGTCTGCCTCAATTATCTGTATGGCATCCATTGTAATAGCAACTGAGAAGCCTTATGATATGTCATGTATTTTTCCATATAGCAGCCAGGTAAAGAGGTTTTGTTATACCCTCTCTTTATAGAAAGGGGTACTGCGTACAAAGTATGGCCCCAGCAATAGAGTCAATACACATATTTTTGTAATCAGACACTTATTATAAGGCATGACGTGTTTTACTTAATGAAAACCTACCGTGTTCTCCAGGTGGAAAATACATTAAGATTTATGCTTGGATGTAATGCTAGTAATGTGAGAAGCATGGAAATACCTTAGTTGGATAGATGTTGGAAGAATCTTCTTTCCAGCTATGCTATTTCCAGGAATGCTATTAGTAGAGTCCATACTAAGGCCATCAAAGCCAGATTAAATCTATTTACACAACCCTAATCAACCTCTGGTTGAATGAAGACAGTAGCTTGCCTAAGACAGAAGTAAAATTTTCGATATATTGGATAATTGTTCCAAAAACATCCAACATACCCAGACTCGTACTAAATATCAGCAGATCCAGACAACCTCTCATCCATTTGCAGTTGGAGATAAAAAGACCAAAAGCATAGCATCAGGCATTTTGAATTCTCCTTGCTGAATGAAGGCAGATTCTTAGTTATTAAATATTTATTAGATATCTAGTCCAGATCACACATCTGGCCCGAACATTTCCCTTAAAGCTAACCTTGAATATTGTAAAAATGCTTGAGTCCCTTTGATTGAGCTATATTGTTTAAGGTGATAAAATGTGAGCAAAAGATGTAATTAATGGGCTGGTTGGTTACATGAATACTCCTCCCTGAAGTATTATGGTGACATTTCTTCTCTTAATGCCCGAGTGATTTTGTTGAAGTAGTTGACTATTGTCTTACACATTAATTTGAAGCTTGAGGTGTAAAAGAAATGTTAAAAAACAAAATCAATTTCCCATTCAGGACCCAAAATCTTTCTTCAGCAGTCTTATCTACCCTGAGGACTCTACAATAGGCTGAGAAAAAAACATTTTGTGGGAGTCTGGTTTAAACACAGGGAGCACTCTACTGAGTTTTTGAGATCTTAAGAAGAACAAACAGATTATAAATAGGGACAGAAAAGTTCGGGATGATTATTCCAGGACTATCGCTAATCAATTCTACACACATAAGATATAAGCAGCACACCAAGCTGGTGCATGTATATAGTATAACCCTAATTAACTGTATGTGTGATTTTTAGATTACTGAAAAATTATGTGCTGTTAATTTAATAAATCTTCGTTAATGTTGCAGGTAGCAGCAACCACCACAGGAACCATTACAAACTGACCCTTTTCAAATCCTCATAATCCTGCACTGGAGACCCTAATTGGGCTCATTAAAAGTAAACATTGATTGACAGGACCACTGGGATCCTTAAAAGGCCATGCACTTGAAAAGTAGCCAGTTGTTTGTTGCTTCTGATGTGGTCCACAAAACCAGCAGGAAAAGCTGACAGCAAGTAGCGTATAAGGTAGCCAGGAAGGGTGTGGAGTTACATTTGCACGTAAAAGGCCTTAAATATGGAACATTTTCACATTCAGGTCACATTCACTTCCATGTGGATGGTGGGGAATGTACACTGAAAATAAAGATGGAGATAAGGAAATTAAGGACCTTTGAACTGTGATTTATTCTTATTAAGACTGGAGCTGTTTCTCCACTGTTCTATGTTTTGTAAGTCATTAGCAACTGTGCAAAATGAGCTTAGGGAAACATGAGTAGATCAATAATGTATTACATAGACATCAGTAATTACATAGCAGTGGGATTTGGGCCTTGGGACTTTACAATTATTTGGTTTAGACATCATTTGGGAAATCATGTTTTGGTCAAACACTACATATTTTGCCCAGTGTGAGACAGTGCTATGGAGGCAATCAAATAATACGGCTTTTTCTGAGCTTAAAAAAAATCTATCAATCTCTAAATCTCCATTTTGACTCCAAGCCAAAATAATCTTTATTGTCTTATTCCATAGCTTGAGCATCAACTGGCTGGAACACTCGTGTCAGTGTGAATTCTCAAACATTGCCCTGGACATCTAATTCAATGAACACTTTTCAGTGTGTAATTTGCCTGCTTTAAAGTCAGTCTCCATTATTTTTTTCCACAGAAAGTGTAAACTTCTTTAATCTTTCTGTCTTCCAGAACTACACAGGCATATGTGCACTTTAACAACTTTTAAAAAACCTACTGCACATCAGGGGAGTTCTGGTATCAGTCCACATAAGTGTTCCTAATATGCAAAAAATGGACAATAGTGTGACCTAGCGAAGATCTCTCAGAACAACATCGGATAACTTGAATTATCTCGCAGTTGCCATGATGAGTGAGAGCACACCTGAGTGGTTATGCTGGACCTGCAGTCACTTGCTCAACTGCCAGTGTTGCACAGCTTGTCTGAGCCCCTCGCTTCATCTATTGCCTTTATTTCTCCTGCTGCAAAAATCTCTTGGCTGTCTAGGAGTCACAGGAGGTTGTCACAGTTTGTCCTCTCACTGTTTCCTCTGGTTTCTCATGGATGCATGAAGCCCAGATGCAGAGACATTCCCATGTGGGGATATAGGAGCTCTGCCTTCTCCAGGACAAAGGGCAAACACTTCTGAACAGGCTACGGTGGGAGCCTGGGAGGCATTTTATGTTTTATTGCAGCTTGACTGTGGTAAAGAAGTGGAACTGTCAGAAATTATTAGTGTGTCACTGGTTAAAATGATTGTGGCACAAAGGGACTGAGACTGCCAAAACCATACTAACAAGAAAGTGTCTCTGAAGGCACTTCTAGTGCATTGCTTTGACAGATGTGCAGCTCCTCATTAACTGTAAGTAGCAGGGAAGAGCAGGCTCCTCTTCAACAGCCTCTCTGGCCTGAGATCATGAGCAGATTTGGGACGGACTGATCAAACACTATATTCAAAACCAGCTGCCTTGGTCAGATCTGAGATATTTCTGGCAGCCTGCTAATGCACCATTGCAAGCAGAAGGGAGGAGGTTGAACATGCAAATAACACATCTTTTGCAGTGTTAGACCTTAGCAGGACCCAGGCAAAGTGGATATCAGTGACCCTGTGGCCTTCAGTATGAGAATCCAGACTGCCCTACTGACAGAAGGTCTGCACCCTCACTGGAAAATACCTGGACACTCACAGATTGCAAGCTCAGACTGTCTTGGCAGGAGCTAACAGAGACCCACCAGGGGCACCTGTTAGAGGCCAGTATTCCTTGGCTCCCTTTGGTGACAATGGAGAAGAAGGGATTTTTTCTGTAGACAGTTCAATTCACCTTCTGAATTCAACCCTTTCCTTCCATGCTTGCATGCGGAGCACCAGGAGAAGAAATTTCCATCTTGAATATGCAGAAGTGCTCCTCTATTCCTGCTTTCTCCCAGGGATCTCTGCTCTCCCAGGGATCCTGTTCCTGGCCATCATGCACTTTGACTTACCTCTTTTTACCACTTTGTCTAAGAGCTTTGGGACTGTGAGCTGTATTTGACAAGGGCACCTCTGTATTTCTGCTGTCCATCCTTGAGCTATTTTCCATACCTTTGTTTCTTATGCCCATGCTAAATGGAGAGTGCCCTAGCTGGCTGCTCCAGCAGATTGTAATACTCACCACTAGCCATCAGAGGTCAGTTCATCTTATTCAAGTCCACATTTTAGCTGTGTATTTAAAAGTCAGTTTTCCTCCTAGTCTTTTTGAGATCATATTTATTCTAGTCTGGATTAGAAAGAGAAATTTTGCATAAGCCACTCTAAGAATATGTTAGTGTTATCCTCTAACAGACGATGCCTTCTTTAACTACAAAAAAGGAAAACTAGCTTTTCCATTAACTTTTTCAGTTGTGCCATTATTCTGCTTTATGATCATACTCAAGTCAATGTTTAGATAAGTTGGTCTGAATTAGCACCTTTCATTGCATTTAACAGAACTACTTTCATTTGTAGCTGAGGCCAGATGAGGATCTACTGATTTGCTTCTCAGAAGTCCACCTCTTACTTTAAGCATACGAACTACCCCTCATTTTCCATATAGCTCTTTGTTAGAAGAAAGGCCACCATATAAACACAGCCCCTCATTACAGTCTGTGTGGTACAACAGATGGTATTTGCAAAGTTAAGGGGACAATATAAGCACCAAATGTTTAGGACAAGGCACAATCTATACATGAGAAATGCATATAGTTTAACTCCAAATTTAGTGGTGAGAAGAATCTGTTACATATCAGAGATAAAAAGAAATCACAAAAATAATGAAACAAATTGCATAATACTGGACTTTTAAATATTCTTACCCTATCAGTAGCCCAAAGTAAATAATATTAAGAGTTGACTATATGTGTCTTCCTATAAATGAAAAGCATATGGTTTAAAGGAAACCATAGTCACTTACAGTTATTAAATTTATGTAAATAAAAAAAGCAGATCCAGTGGAGTCTTCAGAGCAAATTTCTCTAAGAATAAAGCTGGCCACAAATGGTTCAATAATTCCCAAGGAGCTGGTTGGGGCTGATTGTGCTATTTAAGCGATGTGTCTCATAGGTTACTAATGTGAGCAACAGTCTGCCTGCTGCATTTTAAATTACCAGCCATTGCCAGCCCATTATTTTATGTGATTCCCCCTATGGATAGATATATTTATTCATAAATAGCTGGCTGTTCAGTGAGTCTCCATCTGCTTTGTGGAGCTAACTAAACAGTAGATTTCTTTAGTCAATTGCACCATATGTGTCCCTTACAAGCTTCTGTGAGCTTCATTCAGACATGCCAGCAGTGGTTCGCTATTGACCCGTGAAGTCTGAAAGAGGGTCAAAAATCAGTTGTTCACCAGACCTCTGTCAAGTGTAGAAGTGTTGCAGGGGTGTTTGAAGAAGGAGGAGGGACAGCATTCCACTATGAGACATGCTCCTCTCCAGGTCGAGGGCTCTGGTTAAAAACTGCTGCAGGGGCATGGCTTGGTTTGCCATAGGCTAGTGTCACAGTGATGGCACCAGTGCAGTCTAAAGCCAACTGTATGCTGTAAAATGCTGTTATCTGAGGTAATTTCCTGCACTACAGGACTTGATGACTTCATAAAAAAAAAAAAAAAAAAAAAAAAAAAAAAAAAAAGAAGAGACTCTCAGCAAGTGGACATGCCCAGTGAAGGAACAGATGTGCTGCAGAGGTGACCTGGGGGCTCATCACAAACATCACCATAACTGAGCATATTTAAGCCAGCAACAAGTGACCTGCATGATGTTAGTGTTGTAGGCACCAGTGGTGCCAATGAAGTAGGGACGCTGGGGTAGGGCATTTGATCATGGTCAATCTCTGTGCAAGGGCAATGAACACCATATAGAGACCAAGGACCAGAAGCAATGCCAGGGTGTCAAAGAGTGAAAGGCCACCTCTCCATTACATAACCCCCCAGGCAAGGTGATGAAGGCAAGACAGAGAATCCATCCCTCTTTTAATATCAAGTGCTGTAACTATTGGGAGGACTGGAAGGTGACGAAGGAGTCATAGTAGTGACAGGACGCTGTCAGCTGGTGTTTGCAATGCTGTGAAACTGCAACCAAATCTGAAAATTTCATCATGCAACACCATCCTCAGCCATGAGGTCATAGCAGGAGAAGAAGTTCAGATGAATAACATCACAGCCTGCACTGAAAAAAAACCCAGGGATATCACTGGGCAAGTAAGACTAAGGATTAATTCTTATTTTTATTCTCTTTCACTTGCATCCTGCATTTGAACAACAGTTGAAGGCTTTGTAAGATGGAGACTTCAGCATACAGTGAGTTTCTGAATTCACTTTATGCTGAGCATACTGTGCTGAGCAGAGTTATTACCTCTGGTGCCTGCAGCAAAAGAGCCCCTTGGGATGTTTGACAGGATATAATGTCTGATTTGATGATGAAAACAAAAGAGGTACTCTCCATGGCAGATTTAGTCTCTTGAATTTACTGATAATGTACTCTCCTCCTATATATCAAAATTCTACTTCTCCCACTCAGATGTCTGTTCTGTACACTGCTGACATACATGGAAATGCAAACCTCCCATAAAGGTAGAAGAAAATGTAAGTGATGTTCTGATAAACAGAGAGACTTCAAAAGAGGGGAAAAAGTCTGGTTTGCATTTAAAATGAAGCCTCTGAACACACAGTCACAGAGAGAAAGAGAGCTGTACAGAGGTGCCAATGCAAGACACCTGCAGCTCACCTGGGTAGTTCTGCACCAAGACTTAAATACAGGAGTTAGTTTGCGCTTCGGTAAATCCTCCTTGCCTTCCCCTTGAAGCCCAACAAACTTACCACAGTGAACTTGCATTCAGTGAAAGGTCTCACTGAAGAGATCTTCCACTCCCATGCCTCCCAGCAATACATATTAAAAAGTCATTCTGGCCTCCAGAAAAATGATATTTCTCTGCCTGAGTGTCGGGTTAGTGTGATCCAGCTGGCTGAGTGGAGGCATCTGCATCAGAGCTAGTTCTTCATGCTATGTGGAGAGAAACGGGCACCTACAGGGGTAGGACTCATCTGCTGCTGATGTAGACATTTACATTAGGGTGGATGAATTGTCCCTCAAAGCACTTGTTTGTCTCCCTTGGTTGTAGTGGGAGCCTGGTGTGAGGTACTCAGGTGGGGTATCTACAGGGCAGCAAATATCAGAGAAGCTGAATCCTGACTTTTCAGTTAGTGAGAGAAACTCTTCTCTGGGGTGGAGGAAATCTTACACAGAGTGAAAGTGCTCATGCTTTTACTCCATCCTGATGAGCATGGATTTGCTGTTGATTATTGTCAGGTGGCTGACATAAAGAGGAGATGAAATGAAGCTGAACGTTTGGCAGTTTTTCCAGTTTAGGCTGTTGAGCATGGGAAAGAGCAGGAGAGGGAGGAAGAGGATGCTGCATTTGCATCATGATAGCCCATGTACGATAAGGATAGTGGGGAATAAGACACAAGTCCTGGTCCATGTCCAGTTCCCTATATGGCAGAGCACATGAACCCCACAGCCTACAGTTCCCAAGGCAGCTGAATCCGATGTGCCCCCGGCAATGAAACCACAGGTACCAGCTCCTTACACCAGCCTGGTCCCACTCAGAAGGGGACCCAGCCCCAGTGTCTTCTCAGACACATAAAACACAGGTATCTGTGCTATGGTAGCCACCCTGGCTCCCTGGAGAAAGCCTGTCAGGGAGGTATTAGTTCATCTGTTTCATAGCTCTTAGAATAGAATTACTGCTGTCTGTGACTGCCTACACTGTTCCTGACTGTTTATTCACTCCATTTTCTAAGGAGGATAAATTCCTCTAAATGAAATTCAGCAAAGCATTGAGAACATTTTAAGTGTACCTAGCTGTTCAAAGCAGATAGAGGGCAAATTTAGCCCATCATCCTACAACATGGCAGTTCTTTCTTGTCAGGGAACCCCTCTGTTCCTCCCTCTTATCCCAGCCCTTACAGGGCCTCAGGGAGCTGACAGGGCTCCACAGTGCTCAGTGAGGGGATTCTGGAGCTGGAAGCCCAGGCAAACAACATGAATTGAAGGAAACCAGGCTGTGTTAATTTATCCTGGGTCCTCGGCTCTCCCTAAATCAGCAGCCTGTTACAGTCAGTCACAGCCTGCCTGCATGTTCATGTATATCAAATCCAAATGAAATGTTGACAGAAGAGGCAAGTTTCATGCACTACACTAATTCAAGACATAGTCTGGGTGAAGGGATGTCAAATTAAAGTATCGCCTTTCTGTAGCTCCCCATTTCACCTGAGTCCCCCATTCTAGAGGCTAACGGGAACACAGCCAGCCTCCCATAACACAGGACAAATATACGGGGGCCAGAGCAACATGTGGACCCAGGCTGCAGGCCAGGCACAGCCGAAATACAAACCCTCCATCCCATCCGTGCACTTGCTTTACGTGGGCAAAGAGCTGACGTGTGTGACAGATGTGAGCTGCAAAGGCAGGGCAGTGCTGTGGTGAGGGTCAGTGCTATTTTGATGACTGCATGATGCTCTAATTATAGTGTTGGGAAGGCTGGAAGCTGCCAGATTTGATACGGGAATAATGTGACATGGGACCTGCAGAATAAAGACACTTGTTTTGTTCTTGGTTGCTTAACTCAAGGACAAATCCTCCGAACAAGGAAAAGCAACTTTAAGGTTGTCATTGACTCCAAGGAATTCTTAACATATATATAATTAGACACAGGAAAAAATCAAGGTATCCTGGTGTTTATTTCACTGGCTCTATCTCCTGTGCTTTTGGCACTGTAGCTCTTCAGCTGAGCTTCAGCCAGTTAACTGAGCTGTTAAATATTCTTCACCAGGATAAACAGCTGAGGAAGCCCCGCAGCTCATTCAAGCACAGTGCCTCTGATGGGTATTGCTCTTTGAGGGTGTTCAGGCAAGTATATAGTTTTATATATATATATATTGCAATACTCCTCTCTGCTATCTGCTCCATAAACTTGTCCGCCTCGTTGCAAAACTTTTACAGGGTTGGTCTACAGTGTTAAAGGATTTATATCATATTACAGAATCATATCATAGAATGCTTTTAGTTGAAGGGGACCTTGATGATCATCTAGTTCCAACACCCCTGCCATGGACTGGGATACCTTCCACTAAACCAGGTTGCTCAAAGACCCGTCCAACCTGGCCTTGAACACTGTCAGGGACAGGAGTGTTCACATCCACAGTCACACCTTCTCTTGGGCAACAAAGAACTTCTTCCTAATATCTAATCTGAACCTACCCTCTTTCAGTGTAAAGCCATTCCCTATCACTACATGCTAGTGCAAAAGGCTCCTCTCCAAGTTTCTGGTAGGCCCCCTTAAGTACTGGAAGATTGCCATAAGGTCTCCCCAGAGCCTTCTCTTCTCCAGGCTGGACAACCCCGAATCTCTCAGCCTGTCTTCATAGGAGAGGTGCTCCAGCCCTCTGAACATCTTTGTGGTCTCCTCTGGACTTGCTCCAACAGGTCCATGACCCTCTTCTGTTTGGGGCCCCAGTGCTGGATGCGGTACCGCAGGGGGGGTTCTCATGAGAGCAGAGCATAGGGGCGGGATCACCTCCTTCAGCTGTTGGTCATGCTCCTTTTGATGAAGCTCAAGACACGGCTGGCTTTCTGGGATGTGAGTGCACACTGCTGGGTCATGTTGAGTCATGTTGAACTGCTCATTGACCAGCACGCCCAAGTTCTTCTCAGGGCTGCTCTCAATCCAGTCTCCACCCAGTCTGTGTTTGTGCTTGGAATTTCTCCAGCCCAGGTGCAGGACCTTGCACTTGGCCTTGTTGAACTTCATGAGGTTCACACAGGCCCAGCTCTCAAGCCTGTCAAGATGCCATTGGTGTACTTGCAGCATTTCCCAGTTTCTATGGTCTGATTATTCATTGTGTGTTCTCCCTCGATAGTTGTGAGCTTCACAGCCTGCAGATGCCTTTGGTTGTAGCACCTCAGAGCAGTCACTTGCCCCGGGTAGAGGGTATTTTGTAGGAGGTGGGATGACGAATCACTTGACCCTAGGACTCAGCTCTGCTGCTGGCTTTGGATGAGTCACTTTGCAACCTGGTGCCTCAGTTTCCCCTTGTGATAGATGGTAAATGCAGCAGAGAGCCAGTTGGGTGAAACAGAGACTTTGACGAACACAGTGATCAGAAATGGGAAATGGATTCCTCAATATCACTAATGGTCCACCTCCTGGAACTGCTGTCCACTCCTTGCTTTCCCCAGCTTTCCCCATGTTTTACTGCTTCGGGGTCTACCTAACTGCTTTAGAGATCCCCCTGCCCTAATGGCACACTTCCACCTCTCTTGTGCTTCAGCAGCCTCTCCTCCAACTATCTTTCTTCAGAAGCTCAGTGGAGAATATTACCTTCATTTTCTATCTTTCCACCCTTGGAGATTCTTCCCCATAAATACTCTCTGCTGTCCTCAGTTTAGGCATCCTGGCATGCTCTCTCCTCCTCTCACCTGTGCCCACCACAGCGGTCAAGGCCCCACCAGCTCCTCCTGGGCAGCTGCAAGCCCAGTGGCACCAAAGGGCTGTCTACACCCTCAGTGCATCAAGTGTCAAATCAACCAGTGATTTTCCCCAGCTATTCCCACCTCGGAGGCAGGGTGTTTAATCGTCATTTCTTCTACAGTTGTGCAAACATAAGACATACACCATGCACTGTGGTGGTCGGAAAGATTTTGGAAACAGTATCTTGTGTAACGCCAGAGCATTGCAGAAATATTAAAGACACATTTTGATCTATTTACTTTAATACTATTCCTTAACCAGGGATCAATCACCTACAATCAGAGTCACTGCAGACAATATACTGTAAACACAGCTAAAATCAAATGCACTAATACCCTTTAATTTTACCCAAGATTGGATTTAGTCAAATCCAGACCAAACTTATCCCAGATGTAACTTCAGGAACAGCAGTAAACATTGCATTAAAGAGTAACTCAGATCATTTTCTTTTTCTTACTGACAAGCAATTTATGGAAATCATGAAACTGCTGACCCAAGCACAAATATGAGAGGTGGTGCAAATGCACAACAATGCCCTCTCAGTGGTCACCATGGCTATTGTGCTTTGTTCCACTCTATTTACAAATTATTAAACATATTGACCATAGTTACATGTTTTGAAATCAAGAAGACAAAGAATCCATTTTTATTACTTTATTAACCTTTTTCACTTAATCTGGTAATAAAACTACTCAATTGTGTGGTGAAATCTCTATTAAAATTTGCCTTAGCTACTGGAGCCACACAGGCAAATGCTCTAATAGTTATCTTAAGTTGGTTTCCTAGTGAAAGCTTTACTCTGTTATCAGATTCTGTTATGCATTACATAGATCCCTGCCTTACAGCCGGCATCGTTTCAGGAGGTAGTTTGAAAGCTTTCAGGCTCTTCCAATGATTGCTTTGCTTTTCTTTCGCAGCAATTACAGTCCCTTCATTTAATTTCAATGGAAACTTTAATGTTTTAGACCTTACCCATGTAGCTGAATGCTCATCTCTGGATCTTATTTCCAGTCCTCAGGAGGACCGGTTTTGATGACCTAGTCTGATTACAGCATCTTTGACAGCTTTAAAGTAATTTGCTCAGGGGAAGGAGACAGCTGCTGTTCTGATGAAGGATTTTTCTGAGCAGGCCTCCAAAGCTAGACATGTCAGTATGAGATGCTGCCAATGTTTTTCATCATGACCAACAGGTACGTCTAAAAAAGAGCTTGAGTTCTTGCCTTCATAGCCCAGTGTCAAGAGAGCCTCTATCATAAAACTGCTTAACCTGCTTCTGTCAAAATGTTGTGGCTTCCTGGCTTCTTTTCCTTTATGTTGTATATTCAGCCTCTCTGGAAACTGTGGGCCAAATCTTTAGTGTAAACTGGCATTGCTCCTTCAGTTTATATAGACTTTGGGGAAGGAACAGTCTCTTTACCAGTATCTGTAGCTCTTCTACAGCCCTCTTCTTAAACAAGACTTATGAAAATGAGTATGTTATTTATGATCAGTAATAACCATTATTAGAAGCTGCATAAAATCTATTAGCAGACATTTTAGAATTGTTTAAAAGCAGTATAAAGGTAATACAGCAACCTCTTCCTCTAGAGCCTGTTTTGCCATCAATGTTGAAAACAAGGTAGGCAACATTTCAAACCCTAAACCCCCCATTTTGCCTCCAGAAAGGTCTTACCTGCTTAATGTTGTGTGTATCAGGAAAACTCTGTGTTCCCTTCCCAATGCCATTCCCAAACCCAGGAATTAACCTCCATTTTGCTCATATAAAACACCTGGAGTGAATGAGTCATTACTCAGACAGGAATGTTTTGCAATAAAAGGTTTTGACGTGCATTTGAATTTACAAAGTTCTATATGTACGTTCTGGAGCAGCTATTTTACTTTTTTGGGAGCAAATAAAGCCAAGATTTCAGATAGGAAGGGTTTGGTTGCATGTGCCTAGGGTCAGAGCTACTACTGCATGGACTGTTGGGCAGAACCAAGATTTGGGGGAATTAATTTCCAAGACATCTCCAGCCTTAGTTTTGTAAAAAAGACTCCTGCATAAGCAGATGTTTGGAAGGAATGAGAGCTGCTTGGTACCCTGGAGCTCTAGCTTCTTCTGTCCACGGCCAGGCCATATCCACCACTACACACTGCCCCAAAATCCAACTCTGAACTGACAAGAAAAGGTGACAACTATCAGTGCCACTTCATCCTGATTCTCCAAATTCTCTTTCTTTTTCTTCCTCTGTATTGATTAATTGTACTGCACATTCCCAGAAAAAAAGGAAGCAGTGCTATTTTACTGCCTTGCAGGTGTTCGATTTCTATCTGGTAAAGGCGCTGAAGGTGTCTTTTCTGAAATAGCAATGGTGAGCATAGAACAGATAGTGTATCATGGCCATGCAAACCCACCAGCCTTGATTAGCCTGGCAATTCCTTTTCTCCTCCAACACTGATTCTGATTCATATCAAATCCTCCTGAAAGACACGACAGAGTGGTGGCTCCAGAAGCCACTTTCAGTTGAGGAAATCCACTCCTCTTACACTCTCAGAGGTGCTTTTTTGTATGTGCTTGAACTGACGTATATGCTTTGCACCCAAGGAAAATTTGCAGGCTTCAAGAAAGCATGTCTGTCTCTATATATCCACCTATCTGAAACAGGAGAGGCACCCAACACCTGGATCACTCATCACTCTCTGGTAGCAGCATTTGTTGCCACATTGCCAGGTAAAGTCGCCCAGCACATTCCAAAGGAATCAAGGCAGGAGGAGCAGGTGAGAGGCACACATGGCTACTGGGCTTAGAAATGGGAATCAGGTGTTGTTGTGGAGAGATGGGTAGATGTGACAAAAATTCATTTAAAAAGAAGGAATAACGGAGCAGGCAGATAGTCTCTTCACTTGTGCTGCAAGCAGCTTATATTGTTCAGAAGATTACATTCTGTGTCAGTGCATAGGGAATGACAAAATCCTGGAAATTCACCAGTTGTAACAAGCTAGTGATAGCAAAACAAGTAGTGGGAATGTGAGAAATGAAATGATTCGGCCTTTTGGCAGAAGCCAGTAGAGCCATAACTCAATAGAGCAGTGTGCCAGCCTTACAGTCAGACTGTGCCCCTCACAGTAACATTACTTTAACTACAGGAAAATAGAAATTATTACTCTGGTCAGAAAAGAAATCTTATATCTGTGTTTTGGGATCAACAGTACCCTGCCCAAGTCTTCACATTTCATATTATTTTACTTAACTAAAAAGCAAATGCCTTACACATGCACTAACAAATTTCCATTCACTGCAGTATTCTCTCAAGGATATAGGTAGAAATACAGCTTGATCCAAATTTCCCCCACAGAGGTAAGTTTTGCTTATTTAATGGAAATCTGTCAGTCCATAGATGTGAGTTGCAGAGGTGAAATCCTGCCTGGGTTCCACATGCAGAACTCTTCATTGGAGTTAGTAGCATCCCTTGTTATGGAGTGGATAACAACAGGTGCCCTTTTACTTTCTTTTAGAAATGTTGCACAGAAAAAGATTTAGAACAAAAACATGTCAGTCAAAAAGAAGGCAAATTTTCAGTGAATAAGTCTTATGTTATCTCTTGCTAATAACTTTTCTATTTGGACTATCAAACATGTCCATCAAAGAAGCTGACACTATATCCCAGCTCTGGCACTATCTGTGTAGCAAGTGATAAAGCATGACAAAAGCATGCCAAAGTCAGGAAAAAGTGTTTCAGTTCTCCAGCCTGAGGAGAGTCACAAAACCAGGAGGTCTTCCTCTGGGAAGGAGTGCTGGTGTCACTTTTCTATCATTTTAGAACTTTTAGAACTGGAAAGAGCCTTTTGGCCCAGCATGCTCCAAAAGGGTTTTAATTTTTCCAGTTCTCCAATACCCAGGAAGAAATGCTAGCACAAGTTAGAGAGCATAAGATTATGCCAGTCTCAATGCCTCTCTTAGAAATGCTTGTTAGAGCAGGTATAATGCATGAAAGAGAGAATGCAAGACTCTAAACCAGCAATCTGTACCCAGTTTTGCTTTTCTGAGGGAACAGACGCATAACCAGAATCATATGATAGACCAAGAGCACAGGTTCGGTTCTCCTTCCGTTAGACACTATTAATTCACCATTTTCATAGCTGTTCTGTGGAGCTTATTCTTTGCCTTTCCATTTGTCTAGCTTTAAAAGAAAAGGCAATGTAATTTCCATTGTTTCATTGAGAAGATCGATTGAAAGGCTCATACATTTGTGATGATGAAAAATATGCTAATGTAAATGCTCCAGATCAGAAAAAGTACAGTTGTTGAAGCAGAGATGATTCTGACCAACATATTAAAGTTGAGATTTTTCCTGGTCCTGAACCAAATTTCTGATAAGAATGAAGGAGGGAGAAATGGGGGAAAAAGGGAGGGACGTAACTGTTACAGGGCAGGTAGTAACAAGCTGCATGCTAGGGGCATTACATTTTAAAGATCTTATCCAAACCTGCCAGGGGTCAGACCTGGATCCCAGTTCCACACTCTCCAATAAAAGCCCGTCCTGCTCTCAGCTACTCCCACTGTAAGAGACAAATTTTCTTGGCATGAGAAGGACTTTCCGACACTCCTTCAGGCATGCCAAAAGATGCTCTGCTTTGGAACAAACCCACAAATCTTCAGCTTGTCTGTGCAAAACATAACTGACTTTCAACCTGACATTTGTATATCCTGGTGTCCACAAGTGTTCTTTGATGTTCTGCCTGCCTTTTCACTTGTTTAGTTTCCTTGCCTCGGCTTAAAGTGAGATGCAATTAACTACAGGCTCCAGAAGCACTTGGCCAGTTTTGGAAATTGTACTAACTACTCTTTCTTAAACCTATTTGTTTTACTCTGAAAACACGAGCCTCTAGGGCTTGAAGAGGTGGAGGAGAGAGACTTTAATACCAATTACAGTAAATTAAATCCAGAACAAATATCAGCATTAATAGACTTAACATTATGGAAAGTGGCTGCCAATGACAGCCGGATTTGCCACATGCTTTTTATATTCTTCATCATCCACTATCACCATCCAAATTTTCCAATTCATGCATATTCTACTCATTTGGTCTTTTCTTTTGCTTCAATCTCCTATTTTCTCCATTTTTCTGTTCTTCTTTCATGCCATTAATCTAATCTAATACCCTTCCAAGGTGACACTGTTAATGGAGCTCAAGAGCATTCACATCAGTGCCTTCCAACCATCATATGTAGTGATGCCTGCATCTAGGTGCTTTACGATTCCCTCAGCTTATTCCCTTCCTATTGCTGTTAGTCCCACTTGCTGCCCTTTTCAGGACCAGCTTGGCATTGATGCCAACCAGGTTTCTAAAATCCACTAAGGACAGACAGTGTCTCACAGCAGTCAACAGGAGCCTTTTGATATCTGTGATTTAGACGAAACCGCTAATCCCGTTTTTAGACTATACACTGCAGCCATCCTAGCCTGGATACTCCTCAGGCTAAAACTCAACTGGGAAAATGGGGAATTGTTACAGAAAGCCCCAGTCAACACAACAGAGAGCACAAAGCTATTACTGCTAAAATGGAACTCCTGAAGAGAATTCTGCTTTCACTCTTTCAAAGTGATTTTCTTTTCATGCCTTTTTTGCCTCCCTGTTTTATGCCAGTTCAGCCATCCTCCTGCTGTCAGTGGGTTCGTCCTTCTCATTCATCTCATGGCTGGTGGCAGCCCTGCCATCAACAGAAGCCCAGATGTTTTAAGCAGAGGTACCAGTTTCACTCTTTTGTTTCTAAAATATGATAAGCATGTGATAAAAGCTGACTCAGAATGACCTCACTCACTCCAGTCCTGTCCATCTCCCACATTCCACTGGCTGACGTGGAATCAGTGAGCCAACAGCAGATATTAGCATTTGGTTACTTGGTAACTCTTATTCGATCAATACCTGCTTTACATTTAAGATCCCAGAGGCAAGATGATCAGAGTGAATTAGAAAACCTCAGGTAGAATAAACCTAATGGATTATGGAACATTTCCAAAATAAAAACGCATGTTGAATCACAAATAATATCATGGTTGTAGTCTCAGGAGTCTAATTATGAAATGGATGTGGAATCATTCTATAATCGTTTAGAAAGTTCATTTCAGCAGCCAGAAATTCTGTGTTTACTATAGATCATCACAAGTACTTTGTGGTTATTTGTAACACCTATCCGGAAAGACGCATGAATAAGAGAGGCAATTTAAAGAAATGGAGACAGATACATGCCTTTTATAAGTCAAGGATTCATGCCAGGGATGAATTGAGACCAGTTTTCTCAACAGAGTTAAATCATTTCTAACCAGCCCCAACAGAGCAGAAATCTCTGCTCCCTGCCAAGGCTCTGTCTTCAGAAATGAATTCTGTTGTGCTGGATCAGATGGCTGCATGCAATATTATCTTGGCTAATCTAATTTTTGCGAAGAGTAGCAATCCAGGCCTGCAGTTCTTGGATGAATGGCTCCAGATCTGCCTGCCTGCATCAGAGGGGAACTTACAGATCAGTGTGATCATGAAAACTTCCAGCACAGGGTAGTAATATCTAAAGGGCAAAGAGAAGGTCTCACTGGGAGGATAACCTTGTGGATCCTTCATGTAGCATCACAGGGAACTTTGATGTTGCTCTTTGTGCTGACCACGCTGCCCTTCCTTCAGGACAAAAGCGTCTGGATACACAGATATCTGGGCATCACAGGAATCAACAAAGTTATGGAAAATAAAATTGATTAATTTCAGCCTAGGTGGCTACACACACCAAGTGTTATCAGACCATCTTCCTATTCATTACTCTGTCTACATTATGCTTTGTTGTAGACTTTTTTTTTCCCCCAGCTCCCCAGAAATGTCCCATTTTGGGGTGACCATCAGACAAAAGATTAATCATGACCTTTTTGGTCACGGAATACACACTGAAAAGCACAGTTCAAAGGTATGACTTTTGTCTTGAGGTTGGGATTTATATAGTGCTTTCCTTCATGGAAGGTTTGAAGAGCAGAAATGGTGCTGTACGGCACTTTATGGGTGTCCCACACTTTTCAATAGTAAATCTGTTCTCCAGAGGCAGAGAAAGGAAGAAGGCATACATCTAATTATACTCTGTGTGGCAATTTGCCTTTTTATTTCCTGATGTATTCCCTGACTGGTGGAAAATCACTCTTGGCAAGCACAAAACTTACCTTGCTGCCAAAAGGTGCATCTCTACATTGCTAATCAAGAGCACACAGAACTGCAAAAGGTGGAATATTGAGCAAAGGCTCAATTGACACTCTGGAAGTTGAAGCAGATATGGAAGACTCCCTCCTAATTTATTTATTCCTTTTCTGTTCTGTTATCCTGATATGCTGCTTCCAGTTACCACTGCACCCCACACTGTATGGTATTACGTGATTTTGTTTTCAGATTGTTGGAGATAAAGTTACTTCATTATTAATATATATGCACTGTGCATATCCATAAATATTGAATATATACGTGCATGTAAACCTACTGGAAGTGTTAATAGCTAAGATAAATGAAGTCCATTATTGCAATGAGTGACTATTTCTATGACCCTATTTGCAATAAAACCAGATTCAATGATAGGAGAAAATTGCTAGGTTTCAGAATAATTGGACCAGGCCAGACAAATCCCCACAAAGGCATCATTTACAAAGTACTTTGCTTGTCTAAAATATTTATTCCAGCAGAAAGAAATGGAAAAAGAGTTCATATGGTTACACAGCTATTCTCTGAGTGTAAATTTGTTTTATCATGTTATGTTTATTTCCTAGACATCTTCCATTGGGGTACTTCAGGAAAATACTGGCTATGCAGTTAGTTCCTTTGTGTGGACTGTTTATATATATTCACTGGGAAGTCAATCATGTTTTGTTCAGGCTTATTTTGTTTTTCTGCTGAACCACTTAAGCAACCCTTTTCTTGTAAAAACTTATTTGCATATACAATGTACACTATTTAAAGTCAGCACAACAAAGACAGGTGAGATGCTGCTTTCTCTCCTATGTACCATGGGAAATGGTGGAGTTCTTCCAGAAAATGCTGGCATTGCTCATTAAGATTGTACTATATTGTTTGTGTTTAAGAACTCCACCAGTAGTTACAGATATTTTTAGTTTGCCTTATATTGAAAGCCTGGATAGATTTTTAGTATTCACAGTGAAATGCTTCCAAGCAATCTAAAGGCAAAGAATTACTCCTAGCAATTATCTACTGAATAAAACTGAATAATGAATACATTAAAAAAGTCCATTTGTGAACAATTAACTGAAAGAAAATGAAGTGACACCAGCTTATTTATTTATTTATTAATTCGTTGTCCAGTTTTGATTCTGACATATGTTGCATGAAATAAGGTCAAAGCTCATATAAAAAATTACTTTAAAAAGAAGTGTATGTTAAAGGGAATTGTTCCAACTTCCAAAGCAGAAATTATCCTACTGCTGTAACTATTATTTATTATCAATAATTGCAGAGGCTAGTGAAGTTATTTTCCTGGAATCTTTAGCTTCATGCATTAAACTGTGTTTTATTCCTAATGTATATCCCATTTTAGGTTGTTAAACTGCAATCAAAAGCACTTAGTAGTAATGGATCTGTCCCTGTTATGAGATTTAAACTCCTGACATCCTTATTCACTGGAACTTGACTGCCCAGGTAACTACTAATTATTCAAGCATTTACAACCATTACTATCAACATGATTAACATATTGTGGGATAAAAGTGAGACTGGCACTATGAAATGACCATTTCTAGCACTTGGATAGTAATCTTTCTTTAAAACTTTTATAAGCTGCCCAATTATTTTTCAGTCAAATTAACAGAAAAAATATTTATATTTAAGGGGAATCTAGAACCTGAAAAGAAATGGTTTCTACCATTGAAAATGATAAATGTTCTCTCCATATGTCCATTTCTCAACCCCTTTAACTTTCCTGCAGATTTTTTTTTAAAGAAAATACCAAAGAGTTTCTGACCAGTTGTTTGGAAAAGCATAAGACCTTTCTTTCAATAAAACCAGATTCTGTGAAAAAGACAGGAACAAGGTTTTTCATTCAGGTCTGAAGGCTCACGAGGTCAATGCAGCTCTCTGCAAGAATAAGAGCCTGCACAAGACCTTCTTATGTGCCTTACTGGATGTCACTCATAAAAATAAATGAGAGAGTTCACATGGAGGAATTCAAAGCTAGATGAAAGCTAGAGTCTGACTTCCATCTTCCTACCTTTATCAGTTTTGCTGGCCAAAGTAGGCAGGTAAATTTTCTTAAATGAATTAGTAGCAAGTGATTTCCACAACAGCAAGAAGGAAGAGCCAGAGAAGTGAGGGACCACAGTCTGGAAGGCTTTGTTAACAATCTGTCTAGAATCTACTATGAACGCTTCCCCCACCAAAAGCTTAGCTTAGATATCCCAAAATAACTGCTGTGAAACACTTGCAGGATGCAGCAGAGAGGGGATTTTGAGAGCATATTTCACACGCCCTGCAGCTGTGAGCCGGTTGCAGCATGAGGAAAAGCCCTCCATCACCTCAATGTACAGGAAAGAGAAGGTAAGGTGACTCTCTCCAGGTGGCTTTTGGATATGGTACATTCAGTGAAGAGCCCCAGCCTAGTGAAATCTGTTCTTCACCATGTTGACACTGCTTTCACAACTGGAAGGGAAGGGCCTGAGGACAGTAGCCCCTGCAAGCACTGTGGATCTGTGCAGAGGCTTATCTGCCAGAGGCAGCATGTCTCAAGGGAGCTGCTGAGCCTACGTCAGCCACAGCCAGGGGTCTCCACTGTTGAGCTGGCCCCGTTTTCTCTGGGACAGGATCCCAACCCTTCCCATCTACTCACCCACTTCCTGAATCTCTAAAATGAAAATTTAAACGGTTAAGCCCACAGAGCTGCTGTTCCCTGTGGTTCCTAGTGCCAATGTAAGCATCTTGCAGCTCTCGCTCTACTGGGTAGGTGCAAACCAAGGGCCAGTCTGAGCATGCCATGGGAGAATCCATGCAACCACCTGGAAAATACTCAAAACTGAGTACTTTAGATATATCACAGGAAATAAATAGCTCCAGGAAAAAAACCCACAAAAAAAGTTCATGGTTGTGCTCCTAGAGACAGTAAACCACCATATTTCAGCAGCCATGCCACGTATTTCTGGCTGGAAATTGCGTATTTGATGATGACCAGCCTTCAGCATTTGACAAGGGGCTGTTAAAGCCTCTTGAGCAATAAATCACCTCTTTTCTTATCAGTAATCTTATTATAATATCTGTAGAAATGTCTAATGTTAAAATCCCACTTTATTACTATAATAATGGATCCAATTTGTAAAATATATAAAATGAGGCCATAACTGTAGTGAAGAGAGATATATGTAATCCCACTACATCTGTATCATTTCCTGATGGCTTTACTCACATATTTTGAATGGGAAAAGGATTATAAGCAATCCCACTTGCAAGATTTTTGAGATTGGGAATGGCTTCTGGAAAGGAGATCAACATGATCACAGAAATGCATAAATCATTATAAAAAAAGAGGAACAGCTTCAACTTCACAATTACGCACATGAATATGTAGGTGTTTATCTGTGATTTGTTCCATTGAGGAACTTTGCATTTGCCAGGAAAGCCCTGCCTTCCAGCTGCACAATCAGTATTATCACTATGTGCTATATTTGGCTACTGAGTACATTTCAAGTAACGTCATCCTTCCCAAGCCAACACTGGTATGAAGGGCGGAAACTCTTCTTTCCACTCCCTTGTCATTTGCTGCTGCTCCCATCTGCTCAGTGGCACTGCCTGCTCAGTCTTCACTGCATAGGGATCTCCAGACACTTTTCCCTGATCCTTCTCATTTTCTTGAGCTCGTGGTTTTCTAACTGAAGCTTCGTGTGGAAGACTTCATGTTGGCATCCAGAGTACATGTCCCAAATATGTCCAGCCCCACCTTCTGATCCTAGTGCAGAGGAGCTGCTGGTAAGTAATCTCTTCATGGGAAATAGAGTTCTTTTGTCCAACACCTGGAGCTTTTCAGAAATGGCTTGTTTTTAAGGGCATGTAATTTCCTGACTAGAACTTTGGTACATTTCGAGCTCTTGTCACAGTATGTTAACACCAGGTTTCTGTCTGAAGGGAGAATGCATCATTGCTTCTGACAGCTTTGATTTCTATAAGTTATTAAAGTTTAGTAAATATTGTGAATACTACTTCCTCTTTAAGGTCTTCCTTGGCTACCCAACCAGCTAGTTGTTTAATGCTTTTCTCTCCTGATGTGATGTTGCTGCTAAGTGTTTGGAAAAGCTCATATGGGCAAAAGCAACACTTGGAGTTTTAAATCTCTTCAAATATAAAGTTCAGTTTCCTTGGTTGTGCCACAGAAGGAGCCTTCCTAGCTAAAGGATAGCCACTGCTAGCCTGAGCTGGGCTGTGTCTCCCTAAACCTGTTTCATTTTACACAGAATAATTAAATATTCATTATGCCAGAAAGTGCGTGTGTGACTATAGCAGAGTGATTAGGGTACTCACCTGGTAGATGAGAGACCCTGTTCCCACTGTCCGCTCCAATGAATATTTAAGTATTTCATATTAAGTATTCATTGGAGCAAGGGTAGGAGCAGACTTCTCCCAGCCCCAGGGGAGCACCCAAACACCAGGCTGTAAAGTCATTCTTTCATTCTTTCTTTCTTTAGCTCAATGAATATTTAATTATTCAAGGCCAAACAAGACAGCATCAGTGGCATCAACTGAGATTCCCTGCTGCCATGTGTGCACCATAGCTCTGATAATGAGGGTGTGCATTTAAGAGAAGTTGGTTCATATTCCTTTGGACTTACAAAGAAGTTGAATCCAGTTTTTCCATAACCTGGATGGGTTTTCCAGCTTCTGAGCTCCTGAATAAAAAACACATAGCTCCAACAAACACTGTCCACAGTCTTGAGATAGAGGTGGTATGTATGCTTATATGACCCCAAGCTCAGAGAAAACATCTTTAACAGTGGCAAATTAAGCCATAATCTGGTTTATAAATCCCTCAGGAGAAGATAACAAAGCTGAAGACTTTCCTTACTCCGTGGCAGTTTCTGCTGGTTATATTATGTCCTCTTCTGAGATTATCCAGTGTTATACGTAGGAAAACCTACTCATCCTCTGTATTGTGCAGTCTGACCGCCCCAGACTGTAGTTAATTGGACTTAATTCTGCTTCTGCAGCACAATGAATAGGTATGAGATATGGTGAATGTGGAGAAAACATCCAAAGAGAAAAGGTATAGGGTGAATGTATTTGAGTCTAAAAATGGGCAAAAGTAGCAGGCATTGAAGTGTTTAAATATTAAAGCAGGAATTAAAACATGGAGGAAGGAGCATGTAATCACTGAGTGGGGAAATGGCACACAAAGGGAAAACAAGAAGAGGGGACAGTGACCAGAAGGAGCAAACAAATCATTTGAAAATAATACACTTTACCTAGCAGAGTAACAGAGGGAAGGGAGGGAAAGGGGTAGAAAAGATGACTTCAATCTTAAAGTAAGTAAAATATGGAGAATCTCTGGTTTTCTAAGGTTCACTTTGGGGAGCTGACTGTGGGAGTATGACTCTGCAGAAGAGGGACTTATTACTATTACTGCAGCCCTGTTTCTTGTCATCTGGCAGAATCCACAGCAATCTGATTCTGTTATCAAGGCCTGAGTGTGACTTCCAAGCAAAAAACAGAACAACAGAATTGTGATATCAAAGTGCAAACAAATATGTTCTCATACCAACCAGCATAGTGTCCAAACCCGAGACTGCCACATAATCTTAGTTGCTGAAATGGCAACACTGCACTGAGAACAAAGATGCTTAGCTCAGAAGAACATTTCAAAGGTCCTACCAATATTAGGGCTCATATTTTTTTGTATCACATTTATGTCCTTCTACCTCAGGGCTGTTGAGCAGCCACCTTCAGTAACTGCTCACTCCAAGTCAGAGAAATCCTTTCTGAACACTTTGCCATTACTTTAACCAACCTTAAAAGAGAGCTTTAGAATAGAATACTGAAGATCAATGACAATGAAGGAATATCCATATTATCTTGCTAGAAATATTACAATCATCTGACTACAAAGGTCCAAACATGTGTTTAATATCATGTCCTTTGAGGGACATGGTAATAGCAACAAAAGCTCAAAGCTTCACCCAGATCGTTATTCCATTTTAAATGTCCATGTTCTTTGTGTTTTGATCAACTCTTTAGACAGATGACAGTAGCTATCCTCCTTCAATACTGAGGAAAAGGCCACCTGTGGATCAAGCTGTGGGGGAAAAGCGGAAATCAGAGAGAAGAGTTCGATTTCGTGAGCCAGAAGAAGTCACTGAATATGGTATACTCATGCTATTAAGCCTTTTGGCATGAACTTTCTATCTTAGAACACGTCTGTCCATGAGCTTTACCTTCTGATAAAGTTATTTGTGATTTTGACCTCAGCTCAGAGCAGAGGACAGACAGAATTGCGTTTGGTCCATTTTCTTGCCTCCTCTGGGAAGATCCAGGCTCCTGTAATACATTAGTAGCCTCAGGGCTGCTCTGGGTGAACTCATGAGTCATCCACTCCAGGGATCATTGTAGACCATGGGTTTGGCTGAGCATCAGGTCTATCCCAGAACGATGCTTCCACTCATACAAAAGGATCTCAGACCAAATGTGAATACACTAATGTCATTCTGGGTAACTAGGATGTAATGGTGGGGAGAAAACCAGCCCGTTTGTGTTCTGAGCAGCATGCATGCCATGGGATACAATAGTAAAGATCTGAGCCTATCTGGCCCACTGGGGTTAAAAGCAACCAAGATATAACAGTTTCTGCCAAAGAGGGCACTCAACAAATGATATAGCTAACATAATCTCTAGTCTTTCATTCATGAGCCAAAATAACAGTCTTCAGGTAGGTCAGCTGAGGGTGACTTCAGGCAGAGGCCTAGCACGAGAATCCTATTTGTACTTCTGCAAGTGATACAATCCATAACCAAATAAGAACTGCTGTTTCATTCTGACTTTCACAAGCTGACCCAACTCAGAAAAATTGTATGTATTGTTGCGGGGCTAAAATTGTATTGTTTCAGTACCCTGGCAAGAAAAAACAGGTGAGAATGGTAAAATTTCTATGTCAGCCCCCTGTTTGGACTGCTACTCTGCTTTTGAAAACAAGGCTTTGCATCTGCTGATGTGTTTGTAAACAAACCTCTCACTGGTTTTGATATATGTTGTTTGTGGTACATCCTAATGCTGGAGGGAAAAGCTGTTTCTTGACAAGGTTGTTGACATGGCCTGGGCTTTCCCGTCTAAACTGAACTCCAGTTCTGAACTCAGTGAGTCAGATGTAAATACTTCAAAGCTCATCTGACTGCTCTAGAGCAGGATTTTGCTGAGAGCTAGTACATCCTTCAGTTCCCTGCCAGAGCCTCTGCCCCCCCCTAAGCACTGCTGAAGCCAGTCCACCCAGGGGGGACCAGGTTCATCTCCCACTGGCTCTGACTTCAGCACAGCCATGCATCATGCCCAGAGAGCTGCAAGGATGGAGAAGACATTGACTCTTTTCCATGAAGACATTAGAAATGTCCCAGTCCATAATCAGTATTCTGTGTTGCAAACAGCCTGTGATTTAGATGATTTGCTGGTTGTCCACACAACATTATTAGCATGGAGGCCAGTAAGATGAAAGTTGCTGTCACAACTGAAATTTTTACATTCCCTGGACTTTTCATCCTGGATTGTGTCTGGGCCCCGGCTGCCAAGCAGAGGCAGTTCCAGGATACGGTCAGATGAAAATTGTTCCTGACAGTGGGCTTTGCTTTTTTAACTTTTATTCTTTTCCCAGCCTGCTGGTCTACCTCCTTTCTTTTCTAGAAATGATGTAAAATGGGAGCTCTTCTTTTACAAGAGCTGAATCCTGACCTCCCCAAAATAGCAGCAAATTGTTTCTGAACCCCACCATACAATAATTCTTTTCACTTTCCTGAAATGACCTACATCTGCATGTTTGCATGGAGTGGGTAGATCTTCATGTGACATAAATCTGTAGATTATTACAGATATTACACCAAAAGTGGTGTAAGAAAGATTCAGCCTAGCATCTATAAGCTTGTAAGAACATTTTCATTCTGTTTTCTAGTTATTTCCTGCTGTGACTACATAGTGGGTAAGTTGAAATTGCACATTATGACTGTGAGCCATCCATGGCACTAACCTGAGTTTACTTTGTGGCTGCTGTGATGCACTGTGCAAATATATCCTCTGTATACAAAGCCTTTCATACTGCCAGTGGTTGTTCCTTTTTTCTCCTCAGCGTATGAAGCACAAGGTGTTGATGAGGTTGGGTGCAGTATTTTAAACAAGACATCTAATATGACAAATAGTGGAAACAAAAATGAAGTCCCTGAAGCTATTTTTAATTTAAATATAATTAATATATTTTATGGCAATAGAATAGGTACAGGTTTTTCACTAAGATATGCAGAGAAAGCACCCCAAGCGAAACAATAGTTCTCCCTGCTGACTTTCATATGTGGGAAAGAGACAATTCATTTATTTGCTGGCAGCAGGGTAGAAATAATAAAAATAATCTGTTTTTTCTTTTTGTTTGCAAGAGTGTTTGAGGCCGGCCAGCCTCACAGACCCTCAAGCAAATGTGTGTATCTGGATGTTCTTATGATGGTGACCATTCTAGAGGCCCTGGCCAATGTGGGAGATCACACAAAGGAAATGCTGACTTCCAAATCCCAAATCTCTGCAAAAGCAGAAAGTGGTGAATAATTCACTGGCAAAATACCTTCATATAAACTGTTCAAAAAATATTGCCAAAAGAAGGGCTAAATTAAATTGAATAAATTATTTGCTGCAAATAATTCACTCAGATTTTTATGGGACATTGATTTGGTTTCTGGTTAGCTATCAAATGTCTGCCAATTAGCATTTTACATTTTCCCCATACACTTTTTGATACATTATTATATGTTACTTGCTTGGTTTTATGACTTTCACCTTCCTCTCTGTACATCTGTATGACAGTTTAATTGACTGGTATGTATTCCAGGGCTCATGGTAGCAGCTAATTTAAATATGTTACAACTAATGTTGGCCCTTTATCCATAATAATACACACCAAATTTTTATCTCCTTATTGATTATGTGCACATGGCAGGAAAATACACTACAAGTCTTTATTCAGGCATGAATTTGGCTTTATACTGCATGTTTAATGCTCACAGTGCTTTATAAAATAATACTGATTGTGCAGAGGCCATGCAGTCAGAGCAGCCAGATCCAAATCAAACAAGGCCCACGGGTGGATACATGTGTGCAAGGGCTGGGGCATGGATGTTGGTGAGCTAAATGTAGCCCATTGATTTCTACACATGTACTGTGCCTGACCTATGGCACCTTAAACATACTTGAACTTCATTTTAAATGCAAGAAAAATGTTTACAGTGTCCTCCTCCTTAAGAGCAAGTGCAGAGGATGTGTCAGTGTAATTAACACACCTAGCACTTAGAGAGAGGTTAAACCTGCCAGAGTGTTCTAAATATGCCTCTAGGTTAATGGAGCCGCATTTCAGTTCTTACTGTAATTAGTAGGAACCCCAAACAACCTGAGTGAAAAAGACAGAAATCTAGATCTTCTGTCTTATGGAATGTTTGTAAGCATTAAATAATTAGACAAGGTAGCTTAATATTCTCCTAGTATTTAACTTAACAGCATAAAGAAATAAAAAATGCTTGCTGGAGGGAAACTTGAGATCACACATTAGCTATGGTAATCCTGTTCTTATTGTATATAATTAAATTCTTTAAATGCTCCATTAGATGAGATCTCTTATACTCATCACCCTTTATCAGGAGGTGTGACTCACTGTCACTTAACTGATGCCTGTTGAATTAGGCATCAAGTATAGCCCTGTGTACCCTGCTGTTCCCAGAGAAGTGGGACAAAAGCATCAGCAGGAGGTCAAATTTGGGAAGTGTTTAAGATGACACTAAAATAATGCTGCTTTCTTTTTTCTCTTCATCACCATTCAGTAGATGACAGGTCATCATCTGGATTGCCAGTGCTCCTGTGGCTCTCATTTTGTGCAGTGTTGATCCTTGCTGTGAGTCTCTACTACACCAGCATGAAGCAAGATGTCAAAGTCCTGGAAGAATTTCAATCCCGACTTGTTATCTTCTGTCTTCAGATAAGACATGTTGTTCAGAAATGCTGTACTTGGTTTATGAGGCAGTAGCAATGTCCGCCAGCATGACAGACATTTCAGAGCACTGCTAACCGGGATTCAGCTGTGCAAAGCTCCCAGTGTACTCCAGCCACATGCAGGGAACACCTGTGCATCCACCTTGAAGAGCAAGAAAGCCACCTCTGTTGTACCCTGTCCAGCAGCCACTTGTTCTTTTTTCTTCTTTTTTTTTTTTTTTTCAAATTAGTGGGTGGTCATACTAGAGCCCTGAGGTTCCACCAAAATCGTGCTCCATCATCCTGAGCAGCAAACAAGCATCTGAATGTCTATGTCCTAAAGAGCTTATAAACTGCTGATATGAGGAGAAGAAGTAGAGAGCGAGCTGTATTGATTTGTGCAGGCAGCAGCAAGCTCTGAATAAAAGTCTCCTGAGTCTCAGGTCAAGGCTTTAAATACCAAGCCACCTTTCTCCTCAGGTCTCCTAAGAGCTGTCCTGCAAAAATTAGAATAAAGCTGGGCTATTGCACAAACACTGCTGTGATGGCCAAAGGCTTGGCAAGCTGCTATATTTATACACTTGAAATGATTACTAGCAAAATCCTGGCAAATAGCTTTCTTGTTTCCCTTCTCGTACCTTTTTCCTCCATGGGTTAAAGCTGTTTCCTAATATTTCACTTGACTCCAGGTGTGAAAAAGAACATTAAAACTCATTTACACAGTAAATAGTTTATTTGCCTAACATAATAAATAGCAGCATTGAATGCCAGGCTAATTATCATATCAGTAGTTTAATCCTCTGGGTTCGATTCAGTCCATTAACCTCATGAGCTTACAAGATTTATGATAGTGTTTACATTCAGTCAGACGCTATGCTTTTATGCTTGTGTGTGCAAGGCCTTATATAATGGCAATATGGACCATTTATGAAGGCATGGGAGGCAAAACCCCTTTATCTCTCTATTGTCCCACCATAGAATGCACCTCTCTGGAGGGAATCCTTTTAATGGAGTTTTTACAACAAACATAGACTGATGCTCTGAATGTCTGAGGAGAACAAGTGAGTGCAAGCTTTTGAGCTTCAGCTATGCTTTTTTGCTAGATAAAACAAGCACAACCAGATTTTTAGGCCTTAGATTCTTGTCAAGTATGCCCTAATGTGTTCTTCAGTTTATTTGGCATGATAAGTTTGACATCAGAACCTGTGCGAAGTAAGGAAAACAAAAAAGAAAAAATAGAGAAAGAAAACACTGCAGATAAGATGGAAGAGATGCCTGCAGAACCTTGCTTGGAATTCTCCTGCTCTTGCAATCCACAAAAATGAAAAAATGGCGCTTTATTTTTAATTGATTTTTTTAAGACGGCCATACCACTCTGTCCCAACAACTTTCTTCCAAGCAGCCCAAGGACTCTAACCAGGCAGAGGATAAACAGAAACGTAATATGCAGCCTTCTCTCAAGAGGAGACTGAGCAGCAATTTGATTGAGAATGAGTCAAAAAAATTGCAGTCTGAGAAAGAAAAAAGTGACTTCATTGGCAATTTTTATGCTCCTCCTAAGATGTCAAAGGCCACGGCAATTGCATTCGACACAATGCCAGTCTGGGAAGCAGAGGTTGCTGCAGGAGGAGTGTTTAGTAAGAGGTTCTTTATGCAAATCATTCAGGTACCCCAGCTCAGAGGGTAAGTTTCACCACTGCTTCCCTTCCTTCTCCCCCATCTCAACCCTGCTGTTTAGGTAATAAAGAACAAAGGTTTTAAACTTGTGTGCTGATGAATCTCTGATGAAAAGGTTTGGATCTGTACCTGCATGGAGCAAAGGGGTCATTGCAACTTCATTTTCCCAGTTTTTCATTATGGTCTTTTTAATGTTCATGATGAAACTTTCTGGCAAATCAGCGATGTTCCTTTTTTTGGCTCTAGACTGACACGTCCTCCCAGCACATGTAGCAATTAGCCCCTTCAAAACAGGTGCCTTTTTTGAAGGGACTATTCCCTCGCTGCAAGTCATGGCATAATGCAACAAGAAAGAAATCTTGAGCTGTCTAGAACCAAGCAATCTCAAGAGCAAGAGCAGTAGAGTGAACCCTTCCAGTATGTTAGGAATCTGATTTCAGTAACTTTAAAACAAGCCGAAGAGATAAGATTAAAAAAGGAACTCCTGTTAGACTGTAAGGGAAAATGCAAAAGCAGTGTGAAGTCCATACGCGTGCTCACCTCCCTGCACAAGTCCTCAGGAAATGTGTATGGGACCGTTTCCCACCAGGTCTGCTTTAAATGGAAAATGACCGTGTTCTCCTTCCTGGGGCCCAGCTTTATCAGGGGGAGTGAGAATGGCTATCGCATCTGGGCTGTCAAGGAAATTAAGCAGATGAACAGCTATTCTTGGCTTCTGCTTAGGCTCTGGTTGGAACAGTTTTGGACATGGGTAAAGGCAGCACTTGAGCTGTCTGCTGAGGTCTCACCATGGCCTTGCAAGGCCTCCTGGGTCAGGACTGTTTAGTCTGGTCAATCAATCAGATATATGTCAGGCTGCAGAAAGCCAAAATGAATTCACTAGAAAGCCAGAATGTTTGAAAAAAATGAAAGAATAACTCCATTCCTAGGAGAGTTGTGGCATTCTGCAGGTGAAGGAACTGAAGCTGAGAAAGCCACTGTATTTGTATAAGTGCATGAAGCAGGTCAATATCAAAGCTGGAAAGAGAATTAAAAATCGCAATGCCTGGGTCTGCATTTATTTATTGCTACACGGCTTCACTGTGGACTTACCTGTTTTATTTCCTTCTGACACTGAAGCTCTTTCCCCATTAATTCATCCTACTTACACACTCACACACACAAACACACCCTTTTCGCACTCTGCCCCTTCCTTCTGTTCTTTATCTATCACAGATCTATCCTCACTGCAGTGAGCCAGATGGGATTTCTCCTTATTCTTGTTCAATGATGTTTTTCTAGGTATGACACCTTTATGAATTTGAAAGAGCTAATAGGAGCTCTGAAGATACACAAAATCAGCCATGCTGGGTAATAACTCCTTTGCTAGCCATACTGAGTAGTATTTCCTTCTAGTAAAACTCCTGAGAATTGCCCATAAAAAAGTAAAAAAGGAGAGGGAGTACATAAGTTATTAACACAGGTCAACCTGAATTCACTCTGGTGCCAGTCAGGTGAATTGCTTTGGAAGTCAAGAATCCTGCAGCCAATCAGCTCTGAGCAATTTTTTAATCCAGCTTGGAAATGGTCATGGTTTAGCTTTAAAGGTATGAAAGAGGGAGTGGTGGAGGGCAGCAGTTTTTGAAGCAGAGAGCAAGTAGGTGGACTTCCCAGGAGCAGTGTTTAGGGTGGCAGGAGTCACAGGGCCAGAAGAGAGTAGACGGAAGTCTGTTTATGAAAATGGGCTAATGGCAAGGCCTAAGGGTAGAAGTGCTGCTTAATATCCCTTATGCAATGAGTATGAAATTAATGCAGAACAGAAATCAGCAGAACACAATAGTACAGGTTAAGTGTTGTTTTTACAGTGTTCAGTACATTCCTACAGCACGAATGGAGGGCAGCTGCCAACACCCTCTCTAGGCAGGCTCATCACATCAACAGCACCTGATTGCACTAGCAGGCATATCCATACTCATACAATTAGAGGAGATAGAAAAGGACACAGTGAGATGACACTAGATTTTTTTTTACATTAACCTTTCAAAGCAGTCAGCATCAGCACTGTTAAGAGACAGTCCCAAAGACTGCTTCTACTCCCACTCCTTCTCTCCATCTCTCCAACGCTGCTAGTCTGAAAACAAGTTAATGGAGCAGGAAAATCCCATAGCAGCAATTTTAATTGTAATTTCTGCTTTTTGCCACTTTGAATCAAGCAGAAGGGCTGGGAACATGTGACTAGAAAAAGGGTATTACTAGCTGCCCTTAAGTAATAACTCAGGAAACTAATATAATAGTGTGAACTTGGTTCTTACTAATTTTTTGCTCCATGATAGCTATTGGGAACCTTTAGGTACACTTCTAAAGAGAAAGGCTGATGCTACATGACAAAAATTAACCAGCTGCCATTTAGAATGAGCTTGTCCATGCAGCCTCTGGTCCCCCTTTATATTTGATAACAAGCTACTTTCCAGCTGCATGTTGATATGGGAACATCTTCTCCCTGCCTCCTGTGGAATTACTGTTCACTGCTGGAAGATGGTACTAAAAGGGCTCAAGCAGCTTAGGATGGTTGGCCATATCCTTGACTATACAAGCTGCAGAATAGAGATGTTGAGGAATGAATACAAGAACTAAGACACTACCACTGACTTTGAGAACAATTTTTTATCTCACATTGTAATAATTTAAATTCACCTTCAAAAAACAGGCACAGAAATATTGACTTTTCAAATAATTTATTTGTATATCACCAAATCATAAAAAGCCAATGTACTGCCCAGCAAAAAGCATCTATATATAAAACACGTTGACTCAGTAACACAAGAGTGTATCACTTATATTGAACCCAGTCCAGCTCCCAGTAAAGCCAAAGGAAACTTTTTCAGTGACTCCATTAGCAGAAAGATTGGACTCAGAATTTTTATTTGCCAAGTGTTTACAAAGGGCTATATTAAAGTGCTAGTAAAAAGCTTCTCTTTTGAGACTATATCAAAACAATAGTAAACCTCACTCCAGTTCTGATTTTGTCAAATGCATGCAATTAAAGCTCCAAGTCAGCAGTCATTACACTGCAAAAGACCATACAAATCAAGAGAGATAATATTCAAAACAGACCAGGCTATACCCTCAGCTTGTGTGGACTGGTGTGGCTTCAGCACGGCTCACAAAGCTAAGCTATATAAATCAGCAAAGGATCTCCCCTCTACTGCTTTCAATAGTTAAAAAAAAAGTCATGAAAAGTCATCAGTTTTGTCCCCAAATACCCATTACACAAGGACCTCTTTATATAAAGCTTTTCCCACATGGATATAAGAAGAGACAGTAGCTCACAAATACATAAATCACAGGACATACATTTCAGAGAGGCTGCACTGACATAAGCAAAAAAGATCTGCTTCAGATCTTTGCAGGTAGTATCACACAAAACTCCCAAACCTTTTAAAACAATGGATTTCAATGAGTTACTTTCAAAAGTGGCAAGTCTAGGAGATTTGGAAACAGCCTTTCCTTCCCCACACAAGCCATGAGCTACACAGGGGAAATGTCCAGATGTAGGGTATCTGGATCTCTCAGCATGGAAAGATGTTTAAAAAGCAGTCCCTCCAAACCTGGTGGCAATGCCAGCATATTTGCAATAGCTATCTGCACAGCTCTCTCCAGACGCAGGTAGCTCTCTCCAGAAGCAGAGTTTAGGCCAACACATGCTTCAAGGAGGTGCTTTGCAATCTGTGAAGCCATATGAGCAGGTAGTAAGCAATAGGCAGTGCCATGCTGGGTCCCTCACATCACAGCCTGAAAGTCAAAATCCCGCAAAGGAAATGTACTGACAGCTCTCCTCACTACCTGTTTCAGTTCTGATTTATGGCACTCTCCAGCCCCCTCAGCAATCCTTGTCCTCAGAAGGAAGAGATGGGAGAAATAAGGCTTGATCAGCTTGATGGTGATAAAACCCTCTGTGAAGGTTGCAGGAATGGTTTTGGCAATTGAAGGATGCAGGGGAAGGAGGTGTCAGTGGAACAGTTGGAGTTTATTATTGTCATTTTGCTTTTTTTATAAACCTTCAGAAAACCTCCTAGGACTGTACTTCAGACCACAATTGTGTAACTCAGGCTGAAAAACAGCAATAGCTTTATTCAGAGGGTATTTGACCAGAATTGCTTTGATGCCATCAGTCTGCACTGGTTGCGGACCCCAGTGCTGTAGTCCTTCCCCTGGAAGGATGCTGTTCAGCACAGAGGTATCATTTAGCAAAAGGACTGCTTTCAAATCCAGCAAACTGTGGTTTAATAAGGAGATAGCTAGCACTTTTTAAAGTCAAATGTAGAACACTCTTAACAATGATGGTTAAAGCTGTTGCAGCAGCCTAGAAAGTGGAAAGGGTTAAGTGGTGCAATCAAGATCCTCTGTATTACAGTAAGATGTGCTGTAAGATGTGCTGTATCTCAGAGACAAACTATTGGACTTCACAGTGTTAATAGGGAAAATAATAATTCCCTCTGCTACAGGAGTGAGAGGGTGAAGAACTCTGGAATGTATTATGTGTGATATCATGAGAGATGATTATCAAATATTTCTGTGCCTTAATATAGCACTCATCTAACTCTGCCATGTTCCTTGAGGGTCTGCTGGCACCAGCCTTGGGAGCCTCCTAGAGCAGTATGTCATCTGAATCAGGCTTGGCTTATGTAAAGGGAAGGGCTTAACCTCATACTCCAGAGAGCCCAACTGAGAACAGGGAAAATCTGCAACACTTGTTTGTATTTTTTTTACATAGGAGCTGCAATTTTTCTTACATTCATAAATACTCTTCAGAATCTGCATACAAACTGGGGTCCAACTTGTCCAAATCTTGGTGGAAACAAGGGGAAAACAAGAAGTAGATAGGGAGTAATTTTGTCAAAGGTCTGCTCATCCACCTGTGTGAGAAATCACCTGAGACAGTAACAAAGAATCTTCATTCCCACCTCCTGACAGGTTCTCTCAGCCCTCAGTTTACAACACAGTCAAATGGAAAGTGAGAATAAAACTTCTCAAACTGGGTTTTCACCATATACAAATAATTCAAACTATTTCAGTGTGCAGCTCTTACTGCCAAGTACTTTATCTCCTTGATAAACACCAGACACACCGGGGTAAAACACTGCTATTCAGGAATTTCAAGCCAAGTAGAATAGCTTCAACAGGAGGACTTGACGGGGATCCAGGATAACAACATGGTAGTAGCATTTGCCGTGTGGACAGAGTCTTGTGTCTCCCAAGGCAGAGAGGGAGATTAAATCTGTGCCTCACAGTTATTGCAATGGCAGGGGGTGGGGATGGACAGTTACAGGCATTTTAACAAGTAGCTCATCACTTTCTGCCACCCCTATGAAATGCAACATTTCAGGTAACATATAACCTTCCACATCTAACAAATCACAGTTGCTGGCTTTTTGTTTTGGTGAGGAAAAAAAAAAAAAATTAAAAAGAACCATTCTATGACACATCAAAGTGCTATTCACCCTTCTTGGGTGCATATGCCAATTTTTTAGGAACAAGGATCTGACAGGAAACTAATAAACATTTAATCCCAATTCCTTTACCTATCTAAGAAAATAGGATTTAAACTCTCATAGGGATTCAGTTCTCTTGACTATGGTCAGTTTTGACAGTATTGACAGTTCAAGAAGTTAGAGTAGCTACGAGAGGTAGACAAGTTTAAGCACTCAGGTGAATACATTCACGTTAACCTGTGTTTGCAATAGCAGTTCAATTATACTCTTTGGCATGGAAAAGATGAAGAGAAAGCATTGCTATGTAAATACTCTTCCCAACAACAGAATGGAAAGACACTATCAGTAACATGCCTGCGCTGAAATAAGCAACACTTGCTATATATGAAGTTAATTGCTGTCTAACTTCTAGAAACAAATGTTTTCTTAGAGAGTGCAGTTGTGTTTTTCCCTTCTGTGTCAGGAGTACATCAAAGTGCTGTTCTCTACGTAGTTGTTAGTTTCATAACTTATTGTCATTCTGCCACTTCAAAAAATTTTTGAAAACTTTTAGATACATATCTATGTATACTAAAGTACAGCTCAGGTTAGTTTTCCTCTTTCTCATAGAGGACAAAAATAGAAACATGCAATTTAAGGCATTAGAACCATAAACATAAACATTTCTAAAGCCATTTCAGTGCTCATGAAGCTATATGAGCATCTTGTCACCATGTCAGGTGTGGAAACTAGCCAGGCAAAACCCACCTCTCTTCTCAGATTGCTTAAGCATAAAAAAAGGACATTTGTGGTCTCCAAAGCAAACATTCCAATTGAGATAAAATTGGGCTATTTCCATCAGCAAAGGAAGTGGTCTGAGGCACAAACTTAGGATCTAGATTCAGGCAGGATTCCTGCTAGCTCAACAATGTTCAAACCCAAAGCTTTTCCCCTTCCTATCATGTAACAATAAACAAGCACAAGTATAAATACTACACAGGGTTCTAGTTCTTTAAATACACCTCTTGCTAGAGTGTTCCCAGAGGTCTGCTTTGGGAGATGGAAAATTAAAAAAGACCCTGAAATATCACAGAAATGCAACATTTGACTCAGAGAAACTCCTACTGCAGCCACGCACTCTGCTGGCTGGCAATGGATGACTAAAAGCAACGATCATCAGTACCTATGTATATATGTGTTTATAACTAATACTGCTATTGTAATACATTTTCATCCTGGTATCACCATGTTGGCCTGAGTGTCCAGGCTTTAGGAGAAGAGGTTACAGAAAGCTAAACACAAACAAAAAAGCCCAAGAAGATCCAATAACTGGACACTGCACAATACCCTTCTTCCCTTTGAGTCAGCCAGAGAGCTTCTCAATACACTCTTTGCCTTCTCACCTGCAAAGGATCTTCCCTCAAAAACAGCCTTACCTTTAAGCATCACTCATGCTTGCAAGCTGGGTGCTAGCCTCACCCCACCTTGTCAAGTGAGGGAAGGTGGAAAAAAATAAATCAAGCTGCACATGGGATTTAAAGAAGAGCTTCAGCCTCTTTTCAGTTTACATGCCAACTTCAACTGCCAAGATTGCATTTATGGGCACTGTAATGCAATTTGGGTTAGAAGAATTCACCCATGTAAATGAATTAAGCTAAGCTTTGATGCCAAAGTTAACAGGTGAGTCTGTACACATTACTTGTGTTTGTCTGTAATGCTGTCTGCACTGCTTGTGTTTGACTGGATTTTCCAAAGGCTGAAGTGAAGTATTTAATTGCTGTTGACCTCTGCTTCAAGGTGGGATTCTGGCTGCCTCAGATGCTTTGAAGATCCCACTTTTGTCTTTTGAGCTGCATAACAATGACAATAGTGTCAGTGAGATAGAGTCATGGTGACAAACGCTAGCGAAAGTGATAACCACAAAAATCAGCAAGATAGAAACCCCAGGATCAATGTTTGCTGCTTCTCATGTAAGTGGAAAAGAAGAAAAGAACCTGAGACAGGAGAAAAGAGAGGTAGAAGAAACCAGGAGCTCCAGACAACCTCATTAAGGAGCAGCATCTTCTTCCTCCTCAGAACCAGAGGCAAGGCTTGAGCCCTGGTATCTCAGAGCAAGCATGAGGAAGAGACATTTGCTATCTCTACCTCTTGGTTCTTCAAACCTCCAGGCAAGACCAGGAATGGTGGTCCCAACCCACATGTTACTTTAGCCTAAGCCTGACTTGACACATACATAAAATATATTACAGAAAGCAGCAGCATGGTTCCATGTGAGGAGCAAGGTATGCACTGAAGTAATTTGTGGGAAGAAACATCACTGGTTAATCTTAAATTCAAAGTGAGACTGGAAGGAGAAGTAGTGTTTTTTACAGTTAGAAAACCAACTTTTGAGTTATGCAAATGTTTTCAGTTATGTTTGATGAAACATTGAAAACAGGCTGACTTTCAGGACCCAAGCTCTTCTGCAGGGTATGAAGGGGAAGGTCATGCCTTATCAAAGGCTTAAGTACCTGCAGGAGTCTATCAACCACTTATTTGACCAGATGAATAAATAAAGGCACTACAGCAGTCCTGATCTCTGAATTTTAAATTGGTGTTAACTAACTTGATCTCTGACTCCCTCTTCAGGAACTCCTCTTCTGATGACAATTTACAACTACACAAAAGCCACTGCTGTAAAGCTTTCAAAGGAATTGCATTCCCATATGGGCAGAAATCATGCTGAAAAACAAGATCTCTCTACAGATAGTTATGCCCAGTTAGGGCTTTAAGCCATGTTTACAGGGCTGGTTCACTGCTTAGAGCCTACGGAGATTTTTTTCCCTAAATCTATGAAAAAAATTTGGCTGTTAAATATAATGTTAGATTTTATGCCCTAAAATGCTTACTAATTCAGGGATTTGCTATGACTTCAAATTCTGTTTCAACCAAATGTTTAAGCCAGTACTTAACTTTTTCTTATTTAAGAGGTAATATAGTTGTGCATGATTTGTACCTGTGTTGCAATAAATTCAGTTTCAATTCAAACACAGTTTCCACAGGCAGTGCCAGTGTACTCCCAAAAAGCCTTCTTCAGCTTAACTTAACTGCTGAATTGGGGTCTTCAGTGTGATGTATACCAGAGGATAACCGTCTAGTTCTAGTGCAACTTTACTTCCCTGCCATGCAAATCCTACACTCATCTGAGTCACTCTTAATTATCAGATCTACTTGTCATCTCAACCATCCACCTTATTTGTTGAAGCACTAGCCAAGCAAAACTGAAAGTAACAACAAAGCCATTAGTGAGCTTTGTATAAGTAATGGTTCTTTTTCACAGCAAAATTCATCAGCCTTGGAACTTCTGCCCATGAGTGGGGAAAATGGAACCATTCAACACTGAACTACCTATAAAATAACTCAGCTGTTAAAGCTCCTTGCTGTATTTATAGATATATAGAGATACCCACAATGCAAATGTTTACAGTGATTTTGCATACCCCATATGAAGTAAATATCACAAGCAAATTCTAATATTCAAAACTGAATAGCATACAATGTTAGGGACCAAGTTACATTTATAAATGCACAAGCATGAATACTACCTGTTCAGCCTAATTTCTTAGTATGCAAGCTTCAGCAATTGTTAGCTACATTATACTTCAGGAGTCATAATAAATGTTGGTCATGCCAAAATCTAAGAAAAAAAAACCCACAAAAATTCTCCACCGTCCATCCTAATAACACAGTTTTTTGACAGATACTGTAATAAGATAGCGGTTTCATGAAATTCATTAACATTGTCCAATATTAAATATCAGGTCTGGAACACAGGTCTCTATGTTCTAAATGAACTCAAAATCAGAGCAGCAGCAACAGGTTTGTCAGCACTGCATTCATACATATAGCAAAAGCAGAGACAGTGAGTGTCTGTGCCTGGACCAGAGCTGCAATTATGCAAAATAAAGTGAGAATAGGGGTGGCTTTACTGGCAAAAGGAAGGAGAGGGAGAGAAAAGGAACTGGACACAGCCACAGTGACAACTGTTGTTGCAGAATAGTTTGAAGAAATAGTCTGGACTCTGTAGCCTGGTATTGCCAGTTCAGTCCACAAAAATGGCCCCTACCCCAAAATGCAGTAGGAGCTCCGCTGGCAAGAGCAGGTTACAGTGTCTGTATTCTAATACGAATATTTCTGCCAACAGTTTCTCATGGAGGAAGTGGGTCATTCTCAAGTACATCTCTTTTCAGGAAAGAAAAGTTCTCCCATACTTAATACCCTGATTCAACTTCAGCTCACATTACTGAATATTAGAATCTAGATCCTGCCCTAGAAATTTGCTTACACTTTAGATCATGCCACTTTTCTCATCTTGCAAAGAGGATCGTGAAGAGGATCTTCCTAGCAACAGCTCCTTTTCATGAATCAGGCTATCTAGCAGGTCCTCCTGTCTGTAGTTGTGATAAACCTTCAGGAAAGCCAGAATGGTAATTCCCAGCCAAGTCAGCCAGGCAGCCCAGAGACCAAACTAGAGAAAAAAAGAAATTATAAAGAGGTCAGTACTGTATTGCAAAAACAAAGTCAAATGTACAGGTGAATATCAAAATCTCAACTGGACCAAACTCCATGGAGTCACACCAAGACACACCCAGTGAGGTCCGGACCCCACCGTTCCTCCACGCAAATTATTCCTAGCTTATAAGAAAAAAAATCTTACATACTAGAAAAACTGAAGAAAAAAAAGTACTAAGTACAATAATGAAAAAAAGAAATATGTATAAATGAGGTGCATCTGCTGAACTTCCCATATCCAACATTCTGGCCAGCCCAAAATTCTTGGGATTATTTCACTTTTGTTACTTTAGAATTGCAATATGATTTGAGGCATTTTCCAAAAACGTCTTCCCAAGTCCCTCAGGCCTTCCCCTAAGCCTGCAGAAGTGTTAATGTTAAGGTATTTCTATTCAAAATATTGTTGAGAAAATCTTCCAAATAAAACCTTCACATTCTGGGGTAATTGGTTCAGTATGAACTCTCAGAGCAAGTGTAACCCACTACAGTGCATCCAAGCACCTGGTGGCTCACTTATGTCTGGCATTAGAGACCTGGGCTTGAAGTCTCAGATCTACAATAAGACCCATCACTAACTTAGTCTCTCTTGTTTAACTTCATGGAAATAATCACAATTTGGTTGGTTCAGGCACATAAATGTTGACATCCCTGACTCAGAGGAAGCTCATCTGTAGTAAGGCTTTCTGGCAGAAATTCCATTTTAATTCTATGATGCCTTTAGCAAAGAAGAATTAATTGAATCACAGTATTTCAGTTTTGATATACTGAATTTTTAGTTAAAAGAATACAAATATTTAAACATTTCCAGACAGTAATACAGCTGTGTACTCCAATAGTCAATTTAGATAAGCAAGGGACACTGTTTTTTAAAGGGAGTTTATGTTCCTATACATATCTTGCACACTTCGGAAATTCTCTTATTTCTGCCTGTACTTACAATTATCTCAGTTCACCAGTAAAAAATACTTTTAAGTTATTCTACAAACTCTAGAAATAAGAATATAATAATTTGGCTTTATATGACTATATGTAGAGAATTAGAAGCTTTACATTCATTTCTTAAGCACCACTTCATTCCTGAAATACTATCTTATAGGCATTCAGATATCTGCTACTGCTGTGGTCTTCTCAGCATCTTTGATATGAAAGAACTTACTCAGATTTAACCAAATTCAGTAAAAATCCCAGAGCCATTCTGATGTGCTAGAAGCATCCAAATAGAGGAAACACGACAGGTACAGGGACAGACACTGCTTTTAAGTAAAGCCTGCTGTAGGAAATTATTGCACTTATAAGGAAATGTTTGCTTTAGCCCATAAGTCTAGTCTATTTTTGAGGTTTTATTTCTACCATTTCAAAGAATCTTATTTGCCCTGCATAGGCAAACCCAGCCTTGTCTCTTCATCCAACTCTGATTACCATACCTTAGACATCAGAAAATACTGATGCAGAATTTGGCTTGGGCCTTTCTTCAGTCACAATCAAGATTCACATTGACATTACCAGGTTCAGCTTTTAAAGCCAAATTTTGTTTTTCTGGAGCTGTTATGCTTCCAGATTCTTCACATTTGGTTGGTTGTGGAGCTTAGTGGCTGCACCTGGGTGGAGCTAGCCTGCTCTACCCAGCGACATCTTGGAGGGATGGGGATTGATGTAGGGAGCTGCATTCAACGGCTTGGGCTGATAAATCTATGCTGTGGTATGTTAACTCTCCTTCAACTGCATGGAACTTGAATTTTTAGGCATGGCTTCTTGTAAGAGAAATGACTTCTCTTGTATATAGATTACCAACCATCCACCCAGAGATCACAAGGTGGACATGGACATTAAGTCCCCATGAACTCAAATCTATAGACCCATAACAGGTTGACTTCTGCTACCTTCCCACTAGCGGGTTGATTAGGATTTAATAGCAAAATCTGCTACAAAATGCAGCTTGGCCTTAGGCAAGAATCATACAAAGAGGTCACTTTGACAGTATATTTCTGTCCATGCAGATACAGCTGAGCTGGGTATCCACATACCAGTGCTGACAATGAAGACACAAAACTAGCTTGTGTCCAAAAGGCACGGTTACCTTCAAGGAGTGCCCCAGGCAACCTAATGCTTCTTCCCTTGAGGGATAACCTAAGAAGCATGTGTGTGGGTGCAGACCTGCATGGATAGGGCTATCCTCCTTGCAGATCAAGTGTGTGCTCACATGCACAAGTGCCTGTGTCCCAGTATTCACTGACTTTGACTGTTAACTTAGAACTAGCCTATTCAATAGAAAGGTCTTAGTGGCCTAATTCTCAAAGATTCATTGGAAAACAACACTATCTAAATGACAGTGATATTTATTTTCAAAGGTCTGATATTTATATAGCTCCGACCATCTCATAAAAACTCATGGAAGGCAAAGCTAATATCCTCAGACATTATTCTGAACAGCAGTGAAGAGCTCCAGGACACCAGTGTTGCAAGTTTTGCAGAGCTCACCCTTTGGAGAAACAATAAATTTTCCATCACCAGTAACAAGAACAGTGGCAGAATCAGTTTTGGCACATCCGTATTCAAAACTATCTATTTTAAATTTAGAATGCAAATGTGCCCATCACTATCATCCTGATTCAGCACTTACTGAACTCAGTGGAAACATCTTCATTGATTTCAGAGGAATGGTAGTTCAGCTCCAGCAATCCCAGATCAATGAGAAAGTGGCAAATGAACTGGAAAAGAACTATGACCTAGTCTGACCTACCTGTGCAATGGCAAACTGGTCATAGAAAGCCGAGTTTTCTAAGTTCAGTTCAAGATCTATATCCTGTAATTCTTCACAGCTATCCAAGGAAGGCATTTGGAGGGGGAAAAGAGAAATTTCAGAGATTCCAGACAAACCAAATGTAAAAGAAAGCAACATCTTAAATCCCTTTCTGTCACAACAGCAATATTCCATCAAAAAATATTTAAGTTATCACAGTAACCAGATTGCTTGCCAGTCTTGTCTAAAACTAGGATAAAAGAGGCAAGTAATTATTTTTTTTATAAAAAACTAATGTATAATTATGTAAGTGATAGCATCAATTTTCTATAAGTGGAATTGTAATAATTATTATGAAAACAGTACTCTTAAAACCCTCTTTGCCCACTATCCCCAAGCCTCTCACATATAAACATCTGGCATCACCCCACATTGATTGCTTCACCCCTCAATGAAACAAAGCATATGAGCCTCTATTACCTTTTGACTTCGTCAGGAAAAGCCTCAGAAGAAGGGATTGTGTGGGTGTTTTTGTTTCAGATGCTCCAGCAAGGAGACGATACTCTGATGGTAAGATAGAGGCTGCCTACAGATTTTACAAATAACTTGGACTTTTACTGGTGTGAAAAATATCCCAGGATTTTGAGGTTGTCTTTCTAGCTCTTGGTTGATTTCTGCAGCCTCTTCTCTCTCCTTTTCAGTGCTGTCGGTCATCTTGGATTCTTATCCGAATATTCGATTAGATGTTTTTGTAATTGAATTTTTAACCGAATATTCGCATAATTCGATTAATCGTTGCAGCCCTAAACAGAACATTTACTATGGCATTTTACAACATATGACAATGCGCAACATAATTGTATGCTTTAAGTAATATGTTTATTTAATATCATATGACATGAAATGTCACTTTTTCTTCTCTCTTCACTGCAATTTGTTTGATAGGAAAAAACCTACCTCAACTTATCTTGTTTCCTATAAGGAGCATAAGCATCATTGGATACAGCAGACCATTTTAGGAGTTGCACATTTTGTGCACTGTAAGGAAGTATCAACAATCGGTTGACACTTACAAAGTATTTTCAATTCTGTGGCTCTCAGGGCATCCACAGCACCTTTACGAGGCCAGCATCTTCACATCAAATTTTGGATGACAGTGCACTGGGGCACAAGCAGGATGAGTGACTTAACTGCTGTCACACAGTAGGTCAGTGGTAGAGCCAGGACAGCAAGCCAGGAGCCCTGACTCCAGGTCCCCTGCCCTGCTGGCAAGACTACACTCCCCCTACTCTTAGAGCATTTCCAAATCTAGCTCTCCTTTGGAAACAAAACATTCTGAGCTAATGGATTTCTTTTGCATAAAATAATGAAGCTAAAAGAGACCATGAAACTCCATGGAAACATATTTTTCTTTGTGGGGTACTAAAAGCAGAAAATAAATACGTATAATCAGGGGGTTTTTGTTCCAGATGAAAGAAATCTGGATTTGCACATTACAGATGCCTTCTCACCCTTGCTCACCTTGCTTGCAATAAGTACAGTTTGTAACACCACTGTTCATTTGTGCATATATGAAAAAAAGAAAAAAGGAGAAAACGTTCTTCAATACTAACCTATTTGGCATGCTTCCTTTTTCGGTAATTGCATCACACCACATGTTAAATCCTACACTCACTATAGTGCTAGCAATAAATGTGATAAACACCACAAAGGCGCTGATCAGCAGATTCAGGAACGCATAAAAGAAAGAGCTGCAATAAAAAGGAAGAAAAATGTAACTCATAAACAGCTGAAACACAACATCAGCAGTCTCTCCAAGCAGCATACCCTGGACACAAAGATATCAGTTTCTATTTGAAACACATTTGCTTTAATTAAGAACACCTAATACATTGAAATACTACAGACTATTATTTTGAGTCACATTATCTTTATATATAAAGGCTTTTGATTTTGATAATTTTTTTTTCGCCTTAAGAGGATGGCACTTTAAATATATAAAATAAGCAGTGACTGTTCATAAATAGCATGGCTTTTGTTAGCTGTAATGATGAAAATCACCATTTTTAAAGTAAATGCCATTAACTTAAATTATATAGTAAGTGGAGCTAAAATTATTTCATGACTAATTATGTCTTCATGATAACTGGGACAAAAATTGCCTAGGAGAAGGAAACTAAAAGTAAAAAAACAGTACTGATAGCTATAATCATTTTAAGCAACGTAACACAAGGTACTGTCATCATAGGAGAAGAATCTCAGTTTTATGGGCAATTTGCAGAGTAGGCCAGCTTCTCTTGGAACTTCTCTGGCTTTGGTGTTATTTCTGGCAGCTGAATATCAGTTTACCTCAGCCCTGTTAAATCTGCCCAAACAGGGCTAGTTCTAAGTACACGCTGTGTTTGAAGTGGTATGTGGTAGGATGCTTACAGTGGTCCCATAAGGCCAGGGAATTCCAGCCTCACTGTTTAACTTCCCCCTACTTGATTCTAGCTGGTGAAAAAACTTTCTAATCCTTTTTTTCATCCATCTGACCAAGCTCTTCTCTAGTTGAAACTGCTCTACATGCACTTGGAAAGTCCCATTACCTAAAAACTGGATATCAACTCTAGGTTGGAGAAAGACTGGCATCTCCAGGAGGCAGGTCATCCTATTCAGGTTAGGTGGCGAGGATGAATATGATGAATTTCCCACCAGTGCCACTTTCGTTATGCTGGGGATAGAAGGAGTCTACTCACCACAGAGAAGAACAAAACCAAACCAAACAAACAGCAATTTCTTTTCCATGGTGGCTCATGAAATGAAAAGCCGAGAGGCTTTTTGAGTCAGTGTTTGAATCCTAGGAATGTTCTGGGCTAGACAATCCTAATTTCTACAGGTTGTACATGGCGAGGCATAAAAAGAGAATTTCTTTAAAATTAAACAGTTACCAGTGGGGTAATGTTCCTGCTTTGATGTGGCTTTAGAGGTGTAGCCTAGCCTGGGTTTCATCCCCTGTTGCTAAGACCATATCCACTGTGTGCACCTCAGCATGGTATGCTGGCCTGAGAGTCGGAAAGGACTTGAGCTGTCCACTGAATAAAAACAGAGTTAACATAAGAATTAGTAAGAGCTCTGGAGAAAGAAGAGTTACTAGGATTATTCAGTAGATCATCCCCAGCCCAGGACCTCTAGTCCTCCCTCTGCTTCCTACTCTGCAGCAATAGAGATGCCAGGGTCCAGAATCTTACCTTCCACTGCCAAAGCAGGGCTTAATTTGTACTTTGCAATCAGTAAACATCACTCTGTGCTAGAGATTCATAAGGTCAGTGCATCCTGGTAGAGAACTGTACTAAATTGGCTCTCTTCCTCACCTATTTTTCTTCTTAGATCAGAATTTCAAGCTACACATTCCAGATTGAACGAATGCTCTGTAGTAATAAATGCTTAAGAGTCAAAGTAGAAGTTGCTTTGCATTCCTGGTAATGAAGTATCTGAGCTGTATTCTACCTTTCAGCTGAGCTAAATAGTCCCAGGTCCAGAGCATGACTGGCACCTAGTGCTTGCTTTTTCTACTCCTGAAAGGAACTTGAGCTCTGTCTGTCCTGGAGGCAAGGGGTGCTGAGAACCTTTCAAGAAGGATTTTTAGCAGCAATCATTCACATGAAGATTTGCCACCTTGCTAGGATGCGTAGGGTGCCAACCCTGACTGCCTCTGGATGGCTCATCCTGGGGCTGGCCCAGCAGCAGTGGTCCTGCTGAACAGAATCAGCAGTGATGTCATTGTGGTTCATCCTCAACTGCCTCAACTAATCAGAAATGGCAATTTTCATTTGTAGCAAATAGCTCACATTTATCTCTGCATCCAAACATACCTGGTTTTGTGCCCATTTGAAGCATTAACAAATGGCTGTCTAAAATCAGAACAGTGTGTGTCCTGCTTGACAGACAGCAGCAGATCTGGTACAAGACAGACCTTCTTTCTGACTGGGAAAATACTGTTTTCAAGCAGCTTCTCTCTCATCTTGTTTTACCATTCTGTGATGCCTGTGGTTATCTCATGCCAACTTGGTTTGTCTTTGGGACTATTTTCAGGGGCCTTCTGAACAGTTTTGAACTAAATAGCCAGGTTTGGAAGCCGGCCAAATGTCTGATCCAATTTTCACTATTACAAGCTTTTTACTGCTGGTTTCTTCAGAAAATGAACTAGTTCTGAACTACAAAACTGAAAAAAAGCATCTGGATTTAACTTATCCTCTATCTGGTCACCTGAGAAAGCTGAATTCAAATTTATTAAGAAGTACATGGTTATATTTAGAACTCGTAAGGTAATTTTTAATATGGAAATAAGCTTCTAGTATATACCTATAGCATGTTTGAGAGTGGACAGAAAAAGCCAGAGAGACAACACTGCTGCACAGCTCCTGATATTACCAACATCAGGGTGTTGTACAAGCCCAGGTGTGAGTACCAGCCACTGACCCAGGAAACCTCTAGGACAAATAGATCTGGACACAAGTGATTTGCCCTTGGCATTTTCCTTAAACCATAGGGAAATAACTTTCCTAGCCTAGCCACTCACCATTGTGTGTTCCTGCCTTCCCATTTTTGTGCAGCTGGATGCTTGGAGGGCCCTGGACCCATAGCACCCACAGGCTGGGTTACCTCCGTCAGGGGCTCTACCCAAGGTAGCAGGATAGGTCATCAGAGAGGCAATCAAGGAGCACAGAGCTCCCAAGCTGCTTTCTGGAGCACAAGTCTCTCACTGTTCCTGCTGGGACCTGATGCCCCTTGGTTTGCCTGAGCACAGTACCCAGCTGCCAGTGCAGCCCTGCAGCTGCTACAGGGAGTGCTCAAAATTGCTCTCATGTCGTAACCAGGCAATGGTTGTTCTCTGCAATAGTTGCCATGTCCAGCACAAAAGCAGGAAAAAAATGGAGGGGAATCACCAACTTCTCCCTTCTGCCCTCCCCCCACCATGTAAAACCATACTGTTTCAAGGTTTTTCACACACCTGATATACATCTTGGGAAGGCCCCCCATGTAGTGGGACCACGGTCAGGAGACACCTGCTAGCCCCAGCCTCCAGCATCACTCCTAGACCCCAGACACCCTCCACACCCGTCACAGCTTTTCTGGCCAGATGCTGCCCCCAAACTGCTGAAGGGCAGCGGGTGCATTGCGGTGAATCTGTCTCCCTACCTGAAACACATGTAGGGAAACATCGCCCAGAGAGAACCCTGGAAACAGATGGGGGTGTACGTGGTGTGTGTGTGCAGACACAGGCAATACGCTGCCTCACCCCAGTCCCTAGGGAGCAGGATGATCTGGATGGTGCAAAGCCCAGTGCTTCACGCCCAGGATGCTCCCACTTGCCCCAGCCTGCAGGAGGGATGGGCACACCCTGCGTTCCCCAGGGATACTTACTCCTCATGCCCTTTGCAGAGGAAGAAGAGGGTCCTCCAGGCCTGCACTGTGGCCAGCAGGAGGGAGAGGAGCCCGGTGAAGATGCTGAAGCGGCAGGCAGCCTCGGGCCCCCACTCTTGTACAGTGAAACGCTGCCTCTCCACCGTCAGGTTAGCGTTGAGCCACATGCCCTCGGTGAAGAGCAGGCATCGGCCGTGGAAGTCGTTGCCATTCTCGGAGAGGGGCACCACCACGATGAAGCTGAAGAGGAAGGCCAGGAAGTAGCAGATGCACTGAGCGAAGAGGAAATTGCTGAGCGCCATGTCCGAGGCTCTGCGCAGGCAGTCGGAGTGAGGGAAGGAAGGAGGGAGGGATGCAGGAGGGAAGGATGCAGGAGGAAGGGATGCGGGGGAGGGGACGGATAGGGGGATGAAGGGAGGAAGTCTGCAGCAGTAGGGGGTGGGGAGGGAGGATGCGCAGTGCAACGCAATGCCTCCTCCGAATACAGCTGCTGCCTCTCCCGCTGCCGGAGCTGCCCCTGCTGATGGCTTTAGGGCTTGCGCGGGGAGCAGAGAGGAAGGAATGCTGCGGGAAATGCCCCCTTCTTCGGGAAAATCTGGCCGCTGATACACCCCGCCGGACAGGGGGTTAAATCAGTCTGTGCCTCCCCACCACAGTGGGGTATCCCCCTAATGACATAGGACACTGATGTCACCAGTGTTGGTGACATGCAGCCATCCACTTTAGTGGTTAAAAAAAGGCAGGAAAAAAGGAAAAAACAAACAAACAAACAAACAAACAAAACCTTCACCCTGGCTGCTGGATCCCAGCAAGTTTTGGGCCCAGTTTCTAAAACTCTGGCCACCAACTTCAGGTGGTGGCAGTAAGAGACAGGGTGCACAGCCACCCCAAGACCTGCAGGCTGAGTGGATTTGTTCCTAACACACCTAGTCATCCTCCCAACAAGGTACTGCAAGTGGCAGCAAGTGCAGAAGTGGAATAACTTTCTAACTTTTGTTGATCCTTGGTGTCAGTTAGGGGCGGCCCAGGATAGGATAGCAGGAGTGAAAGAAAATAACTCTGAGCTCCAGCTGGACTTCAAGCTGAGAACAGAGCAGCACAACAATGGTATGTGCATGGCAGGGAGAGTTGCCACTTGTTTGATTCCCTGGCGTAAGCATCCACCTCTTTCTGCACTGTTAGGGACCAGTGCGCTACCCCACACCACTCTTAGAAAGACATCAGAGCATCCCCTCAGATGTAGGGTTCAAACTGCATGGCTAGGATATAAGAAAACAAAAAGTGAGAGGAATGTGACTTGTGCACAGTTACCCACCTCCCAGCACAAAAATCCAAATGAAATTGATGCCAATTTCGAGTTTCACCTCAATCACAATTTCATTTTTCCATCTGAACATGAATCCTCTTTTTGATGCAAGACACCGCAATTCATGTCCAGTTCCAGGTAAAGTCATTTCCTAATCCAATTTCCTAGCCATATCCAATCTGAGATCACCTGCATGTCTCAGATCCCTTCTTAATCCCAGAGCTGTTTATGATCATTTAGGCACTGTACTACTTCCTAGGTAGCATGTAAAGGAGCAGATGAGAGACTGGGACCCTGAATATGCCGCACATGGGTTTTAAGGTTTGGGTTTCCATTGGGAACAAAGCAATTATTTTTCTATTACCCTAAGAGGTTTCAGATACAGTCGTGAGGCAGGCACTGGGGGGATTCCCAGAAAAGACATTAATATAGCTGCATTCTAAACCATATGTAATTAATATTATCTTTCAATCTTGCTGTATCTGTACAGGCAAAGTAGTTTTTTTGCAGAACTTCCTCCTTGAATAAAATCTTGTGTCAGTATATATGTGTGTAATATGCCAGGCCATTTTTCTGATCCTTACCCAACTCTGATAATCAAAAATTGTATTGCAATTTTGCAAGATGAGTCATAGCACATTGACCTGACCCTGTGTGGATAGACGTGCACTCCTAACAAAAAAGATTTTGCTAATATTTCAGTCTGGAAAGATGGAAAGTTTATTGCTCTTAACCTTGCCTCCACAAAGTACTGGGTTCCCAAGGGGCTTCATCCTTTATCCAGAAGGAAATCAGACCTGGATTGATCTGGAAAACTATTTTCTTTGAAACTTGACACATCAGATTTGCCAGATAATGTTTTCTGAAGTTAACTTGAGAGGTCACCACCACATAAAAGCTCAGTTATTACTTGCCTTGGGGCCCACAAAAAGGGCTAGCAGATGCCAACGGTGCTTTGCCTCGGGCAAGCCCCATGCTCAGATCTTACCACCAGTTACCAGAGGGCTATGTTTCAGGAGGGTTATTGCAGAGATGAAACATGAGGGTCACTTGTAGAGCATGTGAAGTTGTCTTTGCTGATGAACAGACTCAAGGGAGCATTTATCAGAGAGATTCAGAAAATACAGTTAGAAGTTTGCAGATGATCACTTGGAGTATCGTGTGCAGTTCTGGTGTCCTCAACATAAAAAGGACATGGAGCTGTTGGAACAAGTCCAAAGGAGGGCCACGAGGATGATCAGGGGACTGGAGCACCTCCCATATGAAGACAGGCTGAGAAAGTTAGGGCTGTTCAGGCTGGAGAAGAGAAGGCTGCATGGAGACCTCATAGCAGCCTTCCAGTATCTGAAGGGGGGCTATAGGGATGCTGGGGAGGGACTCTTCATTAGGGACTGTAGTGAGAGGACAAGGGGTAACGGGTTCAAACTTAAACAGGGGAAGCTTAGATTGGATATGAGGAAGAAATTCTTTACTGTAAGGATGGTGAGGCACTGGAATGGGTTGTCCAGGGAAGTTGTGAATGCTCCATCGCTGGCGGTGTTCAAGGCTGGGTTGGACAGAGCCTTGGGTGGCATGGTTTAGTGGGAAGTGTCCCTGCCCCTGGCAGGGGGATTGGAACTAGATGATCTTAAGGTCCTTTCCAACCCTAACTATTCTATGATTCTATGATTTTATATAAAACAGCTGCATTTAGCAGGCTGACAGCTACTGAAATGCAGTACTTAGATGGGGCGACCACACACTGGAGTGAGCAAAGAGGTAGAAATCAAACCTGTCAGGCATCACTTTTTTGGCAGCTGCCTGGATTTCTCATACTCTTCTCTCATGTAAATCCTAGACTGGAACTTAGTCTCCAAATACACAGCTGCTTTAGTAGAGTAAATGTGATGCTGTTTTACAAAGAAGTCTTAAATAGGCTGAGTTTCCTTAACATGGGGAAACTGGGGTAGATAGGCAAGGTGAATATTTATTTATTCTTTCTCATATCACATGGAATGGAGGATATCAAATATACAGGCCAGGCAGAAATTCTAAAACACAGGAAAAGATGCCCCACAGCACAATAATTACTTTGTGACACTCATTACAGAACACTGCAGAGGCTAAAAAAGAATGCCAGTTCAAAAAGAGATTAGAGAAACTAATGGTGGAAAAGGCCATCAAGGACTCCTAAACACAGAGCTGGGAAGTAACATTCATGTCAGGAAGTCCCTGAACAGCAGATTGCTGAGAAGGTATAGTCACAAAACAATCACTGTGCACTTGCCAGAATCCTGCATTCTTTTCTAAACCAAGCATCAGCTACTGGCTGTCCTTGGAGCACAGTTCAGATGTCTTCTTACTGCAGCCTCACCATGACCAACCATATCTTGAACACAACATCACAGAACTCCTGCCTGCAGCTCAGATGGGGCTTGCCCAGCCTTTCTGCACAGGAACTTCTGTTCCCATCTCCTACACGAAAGAAACCCCATGGAGACCCATGTGCTGACCTGGGATTGAAGGTGACTTGCTCAGCATCAGGGAGGGTGAAGTCCCAAGTTTGTAAATTCTGCTTCTCTGGAAAAACGAACAAACAAACAAAAAAACAAACAAACAAAAAAACCAAACCACCAAAATAAAACAAGCTACACGAACAACTGCCATTGCCCCTCAATGATAAGCATAAAACCAACCTGGATAAATCAAGATCAGCTGTACTGTATTTGCCCACATTCCCTTCAGCCCCATATCTCCATCTAGCTGCCAGGATAATCCTCTGTAGATCAAGTAACCCTGTATGAGTTGGACCAATGTGGAATGACTGATGCTGGCTGTGGTTTTGGCTGCGTTGCTCCACACTCCCTCTCAAGTCATTAATTTTGCCATCTGACACTAACAGTGCTCTCAAGTTGATATTTGTGAGGTAAGTGATGAATTTCCTCTCCTCCTGATAGCTCATTAGGACATGTTTTATTATGGGAAATTTTGCTGATGAATTAATTATTCAGGCAAAAACATTTTTGTGAGCAACTTCATTTATTACATATGTGTTTTATCTTGGACACATCATTTCTGTGGTCTGAGAAAAGTAATGGCTGCATATCTAGAAGGTGGCTACCATCTTGATACGAGTAATGTGCTGTTTATCTCTTGAGAGAAGGCAGAGTCACAGCAGTATCTCTGCAGAAAGACACCCAGGGAACAACATGTTTGTATTCTGGGCAGAGAAAACCAGTCCAAATGGCTGCTTTTGAGCTGTCCCTTCAGTCACTCAAAGGCAGCTTCTCCCTGATTTACTTGAGCTCAAACAGCTGCTTCAGCCCATTTTACCAAACAGTTTAGAAAACGCAGTTTACCCCAGGCTCTGAAGTCTATTTTATTTAGACTCTCCAGTCTGTTTTATTATTATTTTAATCTATAATTATTATTCCACAAGTCTTGACCTATGTTATTTGTCCTCTGAAAATAATAGAAGGGATACAGTCATCGCACGTACCGTTTTGAAATAGTTACTCCGAATACTACTTTTTGGGAGAGGTTACTCATGGTCATCACTATCTTTAAGAAGGTGCCTGCCAGTAGTTCAGAGGAATTATAGACAAAGTCAGCCACCTGTCATATCTGCATTTCTTCACAGATACCACTGTGTCATGACTGCCTCAGGGCATCTCATCCAGCAACATCTTGACATTTTGTGGGGTTGTTTTTTAAGTTTCTCCATTCTGCTAGGAAAGCTGTCTTGTCTGTGAGAAGGTTATGAGTGGAGAAGGTGCCATGCTGACAGACATTAATGGAGCAGTTACCAGGAAACAACTGAATGGCATTAATGTGTCCAGATAGAATGACCTCTGTATTTTGATACCCAAAGAAAAACAAAAAATTCAAACCTATTCCCATCCTGAACCGAAGAAGGCCAGGCCCTGGTGAAAATATAAATTAATAGAAAAAAAAAAAGATGCTTGAGCTTTTCTGAGCATCATTAACCCTAAGCTCTGAGTGACTAGTGCATGTCAGGCTCCACACAGCACCTTGCAGTCTGTGAGAGCTGTAACAGCTGGCAGGGACATGGTTCCAAAAGGCACATTATCTGCTCAGCTGGCTGTCCTGTTCTCTTTTAAGGAGGACAGAGGTAATGACAAGGGTAGGACAAGCTTCAGCAAGGCCCTGATCCCAGGTTCTGCACAGGTGAAGAGTGCGTCAAAAAAACAAGTTTCAGGGGTGAATGAATATTTTCTTCTGGCATCAAAAAGGTGTCAGAAAAGAATGGGAGAGCTGGAGACTGCTTAAAAGAATGAGAGGAATGAAAGGGAACAAAAAAGATAACAGAAGAGAGATCAGCAAATTAAGAACCCACAGAGTCCAAGCAATCAAATTCCAGCCTGCAGATAAATGTAACTCTGCCCCACTTTAGATTAAATGGGGTCATTGAATATTACATGAATTTCTTACATCTGCAGTTTAACCTGTGACAGTCAAAGACTGCAATATCTCCAGATCCAGAAGTCAAGCAGTCACTGAGGATCTTGTGCATCTGAACAGCACTGGATTTGCTCAAAACTATGCACTTTACAGTTTGTGCTTTCTGTACTTACAGACATTCAGCATCCAAAAGCCCCTGGCATGAATGTAACAAACTTCTTTGCAGTGTTCTGCTCTATTTCAACTGTTTTTTTCTGCCTGGGTAATTACTGGGAGGCACTATTTCCCTTGATAATAAGGATATCCTGCATGTCTTTCTGACGTCCCTGTCTGCTCTGTAGCATGAGAGGGATGCAGCAGAACTGGCAGGCAAGGCTGTAGCTCCACCAGCCACACAGCAGCGAAGTCCAGTGTGTCGTCTACATCCCCTTCTCTGTTTCTACCTCTTGCAGGAAGGTGTGTACAACAGGAGTAATTCTTATGACATGCAGAAATCTAGCAGAATTTGGGAGAAGACCTCTGCGCTGTTTTATTCTCAGGCCTTTATTGGTGATTGGACTCTTTTCAGTCTGATGCCCAGAGCCTGGCGTACAGGGTGCCCAGCACTCGCAACAATGCTGCTCCAACCCTGAGTCTTTTGAAATAGATGTTCTGGTTTTTTTCTTGAATATCCCTCAAACATTTCCCAGGCCTAATATGACCTTGAAAAAGAACTTCAGCCTTTGCTGGTATTGGTTTTCTTTGTAAAACCATTTTATGTGCATTCACTAAATTGTATCATAAGATCAAGTCATTTCCCTGAGAAATTCTTAAGGTCAGCAATCAAGGAAGGATCCACTGCAAAGACAGCTAAAAAGCAAGGGCGGAAAAAAATCTCTCTGTAAACCATAGTATATTTTTAAATGAGTTACTGTGATTTAAAAGTTTTTAGGTTGCAGCAGGAGACATATCACAGAGTACCTCTGCTCTTCATTCTAATTAAATGTATGTTGAATAGCATTAAAAAAAAAAAAGCATCTCAAGCTCCTGTCCTAGTAACTGGATGCTACAAGTCAGCATATCTCAATTAGTTCCAATGACACTGCGCTACTTTACACCAAAGGAGGTTTTGACTTACCTGTCTTTAACAGCTTCTGTTCCACTCACACAGACATAAACTAAGAGCAGCTAATGGGTAGCATGACAATTAATAACATGGAGTTGCTTTATGTGTGACATATTGTACCATGCATTGATTTTTAATCTGCTCAAACTAGCATTTGTCATACAGGGTGAAAGTCTGATGTGAGAAATAGCCTTTTCATTTTCTCTGACAACTATTAACACCGAGCTAGTCTTCAATGCTCATGCCACAGGCGACTGCTCCTGCCAAAAATAAATGCAAAGACTGAGGAGAGAGACAGTTTGTAAAATTAAACTATGTCTCAAAAGTGAATAAATCAGAACAGAGAGACACATCCTTAATTCCTGGAGACAGGAGGAATGTCATGGTGGCTGTTTACCTCTGATGAGCAAAAAAGAACCTAAAACATTAAGATGGGGCTTTTCTATTGCCAGCGGGATAATGCAGCTATAATGGGGGCAAATGGACTTAAACTGATCCTGGAGCCACAGATTAAGGATGAAGTACAACAGTCTTGTAGTAGTACACAATTACGTCATAGCCGGTACTTAGCATCATAAAGACCATCAACCTGAATAAAGTCCCACTACCAAAATGCATATTGGGCAGGTAGCTGTGAAAGCCAACAGCCAGCCCCAATAAAATACAAGATACAAAGACTTAGACAGAAATGAGATTACTATGGCCCCCAAATAGCTCCAGAGTGTATTGTGGCCTCATTAGTCACCTTGCTCATAAGTGAGATAGACAAATGTTCTTCAGCTCAGCTCCTCAGCTGAAGGCACTGGTACTAACCTAATCACAGCCAGTGGGAGGTCTGACCTGGTAGCATCATCTCTCAAGGCTACTGGGAAAGAAATAGAAATTAATAAAATAGAAGAGCCCCAGATCATCATCATATTCCTGGCTTGGTGCAGTTTTCAACTCAGCAGATGAAACTGTATGAGCCAGGTGGTTTTGCAGAGCTCTATTTTCATATTTCAGTTCAAGCCAAAAATATCTGCCAGCTAACCCACACTGACTGGCCCCAATTTATCCTGTGAATGGATATCAGGTATGCATCAAATGCTGTCACTGGCATTAGTCATTGGAAATCAACAGAAAATCGGATAGATTTATCTGGTTTTGAAAACAATAAACCCTTTGGTTTTCTGAAGGTCAGAAGACTCCCAAATGTCTCATGTTGTTATTGCTTTCTTGTTGTTAGCATCTCTTGTAATGCTATGAAGTGTTTGCAAATATAGTCCTGCTGAGGCTTCAGAAACATTAAAGGTTCAACTATGTATTCCCCTTCTTATCATAAGGTATAATTTGTTTGCAGTGTTCAAGGATCAGTTATTAAATGATGTGGTGGACTTTGTGTTTAAAGGTCTGCACAGGGAGGATAACACCCACTGCTTGAGTAAATCCTGAGGTCCCCAGAAGTCACTGCATAGCTGAGATGCAGCTGTATTATGCATCATTATTGCCAAGGGCATCAAAGGTTCTGCAGGATGTTGGGGAGAGAGAATAAAAAAGGATAAATAAAAATAGAGTAATATAAAGATTAGCAAATCAGACATTCACATGTGAGCTCAAAATTAACTGCTTTGTGGGTTCAATCAGAGGTCCCACCTTGTGTCAGGAGCACATGCATTTTACATTGATCAAAGCAGAGCTTTGAATACTTGACATAGGAGATGAAATATAGATCTGTGATTTGCAAAGTAAAAAGACAACAACAGCAATAATGAGACGTCAAAATAGATCTGGTTGTCACACTCCTGGGTGCAGCAATATTGATACCTTATCTTGTGGCAGAGATGAAAAGACAGGGAATACGAGCTCATTACTGTAACAGTTTAATAAGCATGTAAAAACAGTATTTTGTGGGAGTTTTGCTGTTTCTTGTCATTTTTGGTGTTCATTTTCCTTCTGATTGATCAACAACATTGATAAATAATGCCTTTTACTAAAATGCACAGTATGAGCAACATTTTTAGAAGTAACTTGTGATGTTTGGATGTCACACTAACACCATCTCTAAGCAGACAGTGACAGACCCATTTGGCTCTATCTGCACTCTGAGCTTGCCATAGGACAAGGACAAATTTAGCTAATACATTTATCTGTGAATCTGCTCCTAGGAGATGCTGGACCTACTAGACAGGCCATGTTGTTTCACGGCTTGCAGAGCAGAGGTGGACTGTGTCCAGCTTGCTTGGCAGGGGAATTCCTGTCTGTCTGCATCCTCCTCTGCTGCTAAATCCTAATGCCTATTCCTCTTCAGAATGGGCAACTCAACAGCCTCCAAAAATAACCCTTTCTAGGGAACTCGGACTGAGAATGGAGAAATGCAACACTACAAATGTCAACAATCAGCTTAAAAGATTTCTTGCCACTCCTTCAATAGCTACCAATTACAGTGCAACCCAGTTCCGTGGAATCTCTGATCCTGAGCTTTCCCCCAGTGCACATCTCATGATAGAAATGACAAAATTGTGAAGGAAACACAGCAAACAAAACAATAGTTAATGCTGAAGGAGATCTAAAAAATTCACTTAACATCAATTTCTCTTGCTGTAAAGTTCAGAAGTGCCCATTGACAATAGCTGGCTGAACTCATGGGGCTATTCTTTTGCTGACCAACTCCTATGTAAATTCTGTTGTTTAAAAAAATACTCTATACCTCCAATAAGTATAAAATTTTACTCTTAATTAGGAATTTTATGCTTTCAGAAAAAATGCTATGTAAATGTGAAGTATTTTTATTAGCATTTAATGGAGAATTGAGTGCTATATTAACACTAGAAAATGGACTGTATTATTTTTATATGCAAATATACTCATTGTTATTGCAGAATAGGAGACGGAATTTGCTAATGTTTTTTAATAGCATTTATTATATTTCTCCAACAAAAATACCCATTAAAATACCACTCAAAGAGCACAAGGGCTGCAGACATCTGAAGTTAATTTTGATTTTTTTTTAAACAAGTTTTAAAAATTCAAATCTGCATTTTTCTGCTTTTACAAATAGCCCACCAAATCAATATTTCAGGAGAGTGAATCAATATTTCAGTACACTGTGATATAAAGTAAAAAGATATTGGTCTATTAACATCTTTTTATTAGCGTGTCAATTGCGGTGCACAGAATTTGCACATATGGGTGAAGAAATTGTTTCCTGAAAATGTGCAAATTGCTACTTCACTGAATGTAAATGAAGTGCTAATTGCTCTTTGCAAACAATATTTATGCAAATTATGCCCTACTATTACATAGCAGTATGGAGTTTACATTCGTCGCATTTTTTTCTCCATCCCTTTGACAGTGCCTGGACATTAGGACTTTGGTTATTACTCACTTTCTTTCCAAGGCATTTTATGGAGACATGAATGGCTGAAGAATGGGAAAGGACCTGCAGACAGCAATATATCATGACCTAGAGGGGCAGAAAATCTAAATCTGCTCTGTTATTCTATTGTAAAGTATTTGCAATAAATGATTTATATAAAATTTGTCTTTTATTCTGTTTTCCTGTTGACTCACAATATGTTGGGAAATTCTCTAGAAAAGTAATTTTAAACAACCTTCTGTTCTCAAAAATATACAGAAAATATTTGAAAGTAGCAGACAGCATCAGGCAAAACATTGAATTCAAATCAATATATTTGAACTTCAGAGGTTTTATTTACTGATGTTAACCTGGTTTTAAAAGTTTGCTTCTTTCCTTTTTTTTCCCATTAATATATCATTGATTTGGAGAAGTCAGCATACCTTGTTTAGAATTTCTCAGTCATAAGCAACAAGAGCCTTTAATCACTTAAAGAATGTCTGTTTGGTAATATTCATGAGCATCAACTGGTAACTGTCATTTTGAAGCCTCAAAAACCCCATGTACATTTATCAATATTGTATTTTCTGAGATGCACTCCTTCTATACTTGGTATTATTAGTTATCCCACCCACTTCATCAGTGTTCAGATTAGCCTTTTGTAGTTTATTTTACTAACATTTATTCTATGATATAACTTTTTTTCTTTTATGTTTTTTTTTGTTGGGCACCAGAACTTCAAAATTTCAAGGCTTCTGGCAACTTCCTCCCAAAAACATAAGGCAAAAAAATCAGTGAAAAGTGTTGGTTTTACATTTTTTCAGATTGAATGGATGGGACATACCACTATAGCACTGGGGAGTCAGAAAGGATGTAATTTTAAAATAAATAATGTTGGAGAAAGGGAACAAATATGCCTGGTGAGCTGGCCCGGACTCTAACAAATGATGGGAAATAGCTTTTATTGCTCTCCAGAAGTGGGAGAGGAATTCTGTGAAGTACAGCTCTCGTAAGAGGCACATAAAACCTCTTCCTCCAGCCTTAGAGATTGCTCTTCTGTCTCCAGGACTATCCAATCATCAGATATTTTCCAGGGAAATTCTCAGACATCCCTGATATTTAGCTCTAGTTCAGCAATTGGAATTTCTTAGGGCTCAGATATATAACTGAGTTCCCCTGGCCCCATGACTTACCTCACCCCAGCAGCTGCTTCTGTCCATACCATAAAATATCTTAATTCAAACACCTTAAAAGGTTTTAATTAAAACTCTCCTGAGAGTGCTTCAGGCTAATGTGGTTTACACAAACCAATCTCCTTTTGTCTTCCCAGTCCCCTCCTTCTCGATGCTGAACACAAACTGTTGCACTTTTACCTGCATTTGGGACCACAGAGCCTCTTTAGGGCTGGTTTGACTTCAATATTCGGTAGCTGCCTCTAGCAAAGCCAATCTGCACAGGTTCCTCATAGTGACAACGTATAAACAGACTTCCTTGCATCTCATCAAATCTATCTTGCATGAATATGCAAAAAAAAGAGTTATAATGCTGCAATCTGACTCTCATTTGGAATGGGCTTGGCAATCCCTAAGGAGTTTTCTAATTCCCATTCTTTAATTTTCTCGAAAGATCCTGTCCTGCTGCTGGAGGTGAGTCCTCTGGTAACACATTCTACTTTCAGTGAGTCAGACTATGTTTATGATCACATTTTTAATTACTTCAGAAAACATATGTCAATGCTCATTCATCTTCAGATCAAGGAATGTTGTGAGAGTTGGGAGCCATATGGCTCTCATCTACAGAGAGGGAAAAGGTGTGTTAAATTCCTCACTCCATTAGTTCCCAACAAGATTAGATTTACATACAAGGCTGGGCACAGCTTTGGTGCCAGCAACACAAGGGCTGAGACCCACAGCCAGCACAGCATGTGCATCCCTTCAAGCTGCATGGATCTCCAAGTACATATCAGAGCTGCAGGGCATCACGAGCCTGGTCTGCAACCCCTGTTATAGCAAGCACAGCCCTGTCTGCCCACTACCTGTTTCAATGAATGCTTAAATTTGAGCAGGTCATGTCAAACACTTGTCAGCTGCTTAAGCACTGTGTATAATTTGGGTGTTTTAGTCTGTTTTCTGAGTGGGTATATCCTCTTTGAACACAGAAAGCGGTGTGAGAAGCAGAGAACAAGTTGTAGCCTGAGAAATTGTTACTGGAGTTTAAAGTCACGGTTTAAAACCATGGCTCAGAGGCCTCACAGTTAGTTTCCACTATTCTGCATACCTAAAAGAGACTTCCCAGGGTCAGCGGCTTTGGCGTTTGTCAGTCCAGGTGCATTGAAGTACACACCTCATCTGCAAAGGCAAAATCAGCACCTTCTCAACGGATGAATAACACCAATGCAGTATTACATCTAGTAACAGTAAGGTGATACTACATGTAATCACGTCCCCATCCCATCCTTTTTGAAAGTAATTGTTTCACTCTTGCTTTTCTTCTCTGACAGGGAAGACACAAGGCAGAGCAATCTGAGTTCAACCCTTTCTCAAGCATCCAGGACACAAGTGCTGGCAGACTTCCCCATACAGAGGGAAGATGGTTGTAAAAGTGTGGAAGTGGTTGTAGAGATGTCACGAAGGGCACACTTTGATCTTCAGGGTTTATTATTAGCGATGATATGTGAGAAGGCAAAGATGTTGTTTGCTCTCAGGCCTGAGATTGAATTTCTAGTGCTGGCAGTTAGGGAGGAAAAAACTCAAACATATCCTTGGGAACACACAGCATTTCATATGGCAACCAGAGGTATACAAAGACATATTGCTATTATAAAACTGATTTTCTGAGTACAGCTGCAGTTTAAAATATATGTACTAATAGCAATCTTTAGAGCCTGCTAATGCCAGTCTTCTGAATCAACAGCTTCCAAATAATTTTGATAGAAGATGTCACATTTCCTAATACCTCTCTCACTGGTGTAAAAACAGTCTCCCACACACAAACACAGACATGCCTCAATGTCAAAGCAGCTATTTGGGATTTGCACTGCAGTCGCTGAGAACAAGCTCTGACCCACAGTGCCCAAGTGCAAGGGAAACACATTTTTTTCCAAACACATGAATAGTTTATTATCCCATGACAAGACCTCCACTCTCATCACCTGGGAGCAGGGGGGATGCTGCCAGTTCCACTAGCAAAACTGGATGTCTTCCAGCATATGCCAGCTCTCAGAATCATCATCCCATTGCTGCAAACATCCAATGTGGAGACAGGAGAGGTCTCAGAGATAGGAGAGCATAAAACAGGTCCACCCCCGAGGATATTTTATGGTGTTTCATAATTAGGATTGCCTAATTCACTCTCTTTTTGCTCTCTGCTGGCTACCTTGCAAGGGTGCTCACATGAATTGGCTTCTGCTCCTTCCAGTGCACCAGAAGAGTGACTTCAAACCCAAGCAGCTTCGCATTCCTTCTTGTTTTACTGAAATGATTTAGGCTTTCAGGTTATCAATATACTTTTAAAAATAAATCAAGAGAAAGAACTAGTTATAAAGAAGCAGTCCACTAGTGACCCAGGCATTGCAAGGGAGGGAGCTGTTAGATGCCCAGACAGCATTGGGATTACCTAGTCCACAGAAGAGCCCCTGCTCAGTGCCAGGGGATAATTAAGCAGGCAGGAGTGGGATTCCTGAAATCTAAGAGCTTCGAGTGAGAAGCCATCTGAATGAATTAAAAGAAAACGCCCTGCATTTTGTTGCTGTGATGTTAATACCTGACCACTGCGAGAAGATTGGGTTTATGCTTAATGGATGGCCTGTGTACTGCAGAGACTGTTTGCACTGCTTTTCTTTCCCCTGTCAGGCTGCAACTGTATTGCTTTGTTTGACTTTGCAACAGAAGTTGTTATCAAAAAATGCGTTGCAAGTAGTGCTGCTTAGCTGATGTAACTCAAGGTCTTCAATCTAGTGATAACTCCTTCACTGTAGGATAGAATTTGGAGGCCAAAACTGTCAAAACCAAGCATGCAAATTTCCAAAACTTTGGTTAATTGATAGAATTCATTCAAATGACAAATTGGACTTCAGGGGTTTATTTATTCCAGTAAAGCCTGCCTTTTTTCTCCACTGCTATTTCTAAACTGTAGTCCTGGAAATGCTTTAAAACAAATATACAACCTGTTCATCACTGTTGGCAAACATCCACCAAAAGCCAAAGTTAGCCTTCGTTTTAGTTCTAGAGCACAAGTACAAATGACCTACTTCCAAAGGGAGTTGTAACTCTAATTAGCCTCAACTTCTAACATTTTGCAGGACATAATTTTCCAAAAGTCACTGTCTCCCTTACAACTTTTGAGTTTCCAGCCAATGATTACAGACTAAGCCATCTGCCTAAGTTCAGAAACTTTGTGTTTTCGCCAGTGTTTTTAGTGAAGCTTGGATAGGGTCCCATATCGTTCCTCTAGAGGAGAATTTTTTCTTCTCTTCCAAGCACCCCAGCAGAGATGCATTGTGACTGGAAAGGGCCAGGAATCTCAGTAAAACATCTCTTCGCAGAATGCATCCTTTGCCATTAAATCTACTCCATCACAGGACTGTCTTCCAGCATCCCGTGTACTTGCCGCCTTAACGAAACTTTTCAGAGTTTTTTGTTTTTTCTCTTCCATAAAAGGGGAAGAAAGGGGAAGGATGGAAAAATATATAAGCTAAAAGGACTCTCAATGGCTAAGGGCCAGCTTGTGGAGATATTTTGCCTTATAAAATCATATTGGCCATAGACACAAACTTTAAAAACTTACTGGGCTTCCATTTCTTTTATCATCCTGCCTAACTGTGTTTCTATTGTCCCCATAACAGTACATAGCTGGACTTCACCTCCACATATGGAACATTTAAAACAATTTCAGCACTAATTTCTCTTGGCTGAGCTTTATGTTGAATAAGTTTTTTAACCTCTTTAGTCAACTGTCTGCGGAAGAGACCACATTACCCAAACCACAACAATGTATTCAATGAAAAATATCTCCCAGTTGACATATCTGGGGGTTTTGTTTGTTTTATATAAGGTAACCCAGGTAGGTAGACATCAGTCTGTCATCTGTTTTCCGTGCTAAGGAGTTCCAGTCTATTTTATTGTTGCTCTATTCGCCATTTTTTGTATTTCTCTTCCTATTTATATAGGATGCAGAGCACAAATACAAAAAGTTTTCACGCAAAGAAAGAGCCTCAAAGCTTGTTTCAGCCCAGGTTCCCCATCAGTGTGGCAGTAAATCCTCCTTTCCAGGAGACAGAGGAAGGTATATGAGCAAGAGCTTTGCATTTCCAGAATCTCCCTCATCTTCCCTGTTTTCAATGCAAATTTCAGAGACTTTGGTTACACACTGTTTCAGAATAGAATGAGAGTAAGTACCCTCTCCCAACCTGCTCTAAGAAGCAGCTGTGAGGTAACTATATTTCCCAGTGTGGGACTGACTTACTAAAGTCCCTTCTTACACCATTGGAAAAACAGCAGTTTTGCTCTCATTGTTCCTGCAGCAGGGTTCATATGGAGAATGCTCAACAAGCTGCCTCTGGGTGAGTTTGATTTTGTACTTTCTGTGGCGCTGAGTGATCCCGTTTCAAATAAAAAACATTTCAAACTGAAAACATGTAACTGTTCTTTGTGTCTAGAAACCATAATGCTACAGCGTTTGTAAGATGCAAAAGCCCTTGGCTCTAAATGTGTACCTATAAATATCTTAACCAAGCATTCAGCAACACACTATTGTTTCCCCTGCAGCAGCAGAAACTGCCTTGAATTTGAACCTTGGAAGCGAGGGAAATGTGAAGTGGATACAGGGGGAGAACATACTCCCCTCCAGCTGACAACTCAAGGTTACTTCTGAAGTAAATAAAGTGTTGCTAAAGAGATTTCTCTCTCTTTTCTAATAATAAAGTTGAAACATGCTGAATTTGACTGTTTTTCATTATAGAAGAGCTGAACAGGTCAGAGGGTGAGCAGGTTCAATTTGTTGCTTCAGTGTACAAGTACCAAACAGTTTTCTGTTATGCTGGGGGAATTAAACTAACCTTCTATCTCCACAAGTGCAGACCACATAGGATAAAGCAGAAGGCAGGCAAATTCTCCAGGCTTCCCTTTCTGCTAAGTATCTCCCTATTTTCATGGGCTATATTGGTTCGAGAAAGGACCAAGAAACAAAATTTCAGATCTCTAACACTTTCTCTTTAAAGGATGAATTAAAAGCAGTCAGAGACAGTTACCTCTGCTACAATGCAACAGCTTCAACAGACCGTTCGAGTGTACCTGAGAGCAGCAGAAGATCCCAGGTCCCGTTTCAAGCAGCCGGGCAGCATCTGAGTGACCAACACATATCATTTACTGATGTCCATATCTGTAGATCAATTCTTCCTTTTGCATCTTACAGGTTTTTCCTGAAAAACAAGGAGTATATAACTCTTTAGGTTGTGGTGTCATACGACCCTCTCCAAAGCAAAGAGTGCCAGGAAGGAACTAAAGGTGCATATTTACCTGTGAGATCATTCAGTAGCTGCACAGTGACAGAGAGCATCGCATATGCAGAAAAGTCTCTTGCGAAGGAGCTTATATTGTCTCTATGTGCTGGTAGGGAATAAATACAAGAATCTTTCTTTCTCTGACATCTGTAACACTCAATAGGTGTCATTGCCACTTTTCTTCTTTCCAGCAGAATTTGTAGCTACTAATGAAAAAGAAAATTAAAATTACCCAAATTTATTGATTTTGCCCTCTAGGTCTAAATTCCAGCCTTCCAGGTATGTACTGAATTGCCCTTTACAGCAATAGCAAAATCTGTCTGCCCTCCTGCTGGCTCTCCCAGCTTCATGCTATGTTTCCCTGTGTTGTACCTGTGTACTTAGATGACTGTTCAAAAGCACAGCTGTGCCCTTTTAATGGTTCGCTGCCTTTTGAAGGGGTGGTCCTGCTCTCTCAAACCCGTCAGTTCTTTTCTCACATTCTCCTTTCCATTCTCCTGCTGTTTTCCTTCACCTGCTCTGGTCCTCAGAGGGCCTCTTGCTGATCTTACATAACTGGCAAAAAATTGAGGAGGTTAAAAATCCAGTTAATTTACATATACATGTATATATAAAATCTTTATAATTCACTCTAGATGAGCAAGTTGAATTGGCTCAGTGAAGAGACAGAGAAGCACTAGATCTAGCACAAGGGAGGAGACAAGGCCACAGCACTCAGCCTAGGAGTAGGGGAAGTGGAGTAGGACTGGCTCTGCCAGCAGCAGCAGCAGCAAGTCTTTTCAGCCCTACTGACAATCCATACAGAAAAGGTCCTTCATTAGGTAGGCTAAAGGAGCGAGGCATGAAAGGCAAGGAAAACAGGCCCATAATGATCTAAGCCACTGGCTAGAAATTTATGCCACTGTCTTGGCAGTCAGCTGCCTTCTCCACCACAGGTCTTCAGCCATCACACCCCAACAGCCTGGTCTTGAAATGTGATTCACTCAGCAAAGTCTGATGCTATCCAGAGCCTGGAGGCAGAAGCCCTGAAATAGGATATCTGCACCTAATATCCACACCAAAGAAATGGTAGAATTTCCATCTTCTGGGACAGTAGTGAGATTTTCTGTGTAATTCAGGTGATGTCTCATCTGGGAGTCATCATCTGGGAGAAGAGGGACAGAGAATTGTGCAACCACAAAGTGACCGCATTTCACTTCGCGGATACTGCTACAGTCCTGGTAATGCCAGAGTCACCAAGAGAGACTTCTGCCCTCTGGGTTTCCCTCCCTGCAAGTCCTAGCCCTTAACTCCAGCACTGGAGGGAGTGAAGGACTTTGCCATTAGTAAAAGGTCAAAACAAGAATGACTATTAAATTTATGGATAACAGAGAAATGGAGAAAGGCAGGATCACTGGAGGTCAAGGAACTGCAATGAGAAATTCCTTTCTGAATTTTTGTAGAGCATTCCTAGGCTGCATGGAAAAAACAATTAAGTGGTATACTTGCTGTGGCTAATACTTTAAGTTTGCTTTAATAGTCCTTTACATCATTATGATCAGTGCTGTGAGTACATAAATATCTCTATCTCTTCAACATTTTCTTCTTGACAGGCTAGTTTTCTACCCACAGAGATATTGATGAGATCCTCTTGTGCTTCAGATATGTGCATTTTTCTGCATTTTCAAATAGGAACCACCATTATCTTTTTGCAAGCTGAATATTTTTTATACATCATTTACTAGTGACTAATGTGTGCTTCAGCTGTGGGCTCCAAGGGCTGTCATTTATCTTCCATAATGACCACAAGTTCTTAAACAACGCTGGCTGCAAAAGATGATCACTGAAGACTCTTAGTTACAGCAAATGAAAACAGAGCAGAATGTATATTGACACTTTTCATTTCTGGAAACAAAAAAAAAACCTTCTTTCTCTGGTGTGAAATGCAATATAAAGTAAAATAAGGTTTTAAATAATGTAAAAATATATGGGCTTTTAATTCCTGTTTCTAAAGTCAGTTCATCATCTGGAAAAAGCCCATAGCTTCAGTGAAAATCAAAAAAAGTCTACAACAATAAACCTTCCAGTGTGCCGGCTGTCTGTGATTTTTACTGCCACTGAGTATTTTCTATATAAAGATTATAAGCAACAACATTTGTACATATACTTAGGACAATGACACTGTGGTCATAGGATGCAAAATAGTAACATTAAGCCAATGCTTCCATATGAAAGCAGCAGTTTTCTGCAGCAAAATATGTATCCTTTTAAGAAGTCAGGTTAGCCATACAGCTTTGCAAAGCACTGCATTGCAGAAGCTTACCAAGGTTATGTCAGAGCATGCAGCCATGTCTCCTGAATGGAAGTTAATGAGCAATGAAATCGCCTCTTGGGTTAAACATGAGGAAGAACAATGATAATATAGACAGAGCACACCCTTCAGGCCACACAAGCTGAATTTTGGAAACTCTTCCCAAGCTATGCCAGTCAGTATGCTCAAGAAATAAATTCTGAGCAGTTCCCTGGAAAGTAGGAAGCTACTAGGTCCCTACAAACATTTTATTTCCAATCATTGTCTGAATCATTCCCAGTGACAATATGGGCTCATTTTTCACATGTTCCTAATGATTTCAAGTGCTCTATTTGGCCTTGATTTTCATGAGGAGGAAGTTCAGTGCTTGTTTGGATGTATTCTTACAAGTATTTCCTCTTCTACAGTTTTACTGGCAGCTCACCAAATAGTTTCCCTAGTGCCAAATAAGTTCCAGCTATGCAACAATTTTTCCACATGCTTTGAGATGCTATAAAACAGCTTTACCTCCATTCTGTGTCTTTGGTTTGAGTTATTTTTCAGTATCTTTCCTCCTAGTAATAAAAAGCAATGGAGTGACAAATGTCTATTTTACGCAATACACATCACTGTATATGTATATTGCTGCTTTCAATGATGCAGCCACCTCCTGCTGCATGCAGGCTCTATACAGCCTCTTCCTATAAACAGGCAATCCCACAGAAAGCATAAGCCCAGGGAACATTTCCTCAGCTCCATTGTCCAGGTGACAGAGAAGGCTGTCTGCAAGGAGACACCAGAGACAAATCTAAACAGAAATCTACTTACCTTCTTTGGAGACATTACCTTTACAAATGTTCACAGAAGTGCACCCCACTCGGGTGTGTGTATAATCAGTAGTATTACAGATTATATTGGTATCAGATGATTACATTAATGGTCACACTTTTCTCATGTAACCTTGGATAATATGTAGTTTCTGATTTCAAGTATCTCAGTTTGCTGTCTCACGAATTTCTATCTATCTTATTTCTGATGTCCCTAAATACTTGTCCTATTCACCTTTCCATACGTGTTTGTACAAGCCTGGCCATACTAGGGAAGAGTGTCTGATAAAGACTTTTTTCCTACATACACGGACACCTTTCATTGCTTTTGGGTGCAGACGTCCACAGCAGTAGATTAAGATGAACATTTTCTAAGATGATGACTAATTCAGAATGATTCATTTATGGGTTATATACCTATAATATCTTTGAGAGCTCAAAGAGGTTGGATTTTGGGGACTGAGAATTTGGAAACTGAAGACCATGGAAATTCAAAGTCCCTGAGATAAGCTTTTCCCACCTTTAAAAGTTACCAACTGAAAAATGCAATTATAATGAGGCATGTTTTCACTTGTGAGCGTGTTTGCCCAGGTTTGTTCCTCCAAAATACAGTCACTGATAAAGATGGATTGCTTTTGACAAGGAACATCAGTCATTTTCAGAAATCTGATGAGGCAACTGTGTGCTAAGACACTTTTGCATGAGCCCAACAAATGCTGAGCTCAGAGAACAGCCTTGCCTGCATGTGTGTTTTGTAGAATCAATAATATGTACCTTGAGAGTATTTAATGTATAGTATCAACACTATTTATGGCATCTGGAGTTTTACATCGCTAAAATAATTACTGTGATAAATGCCAGCAATATTTTAAAATTAACATTGATTTTTCCTTTGATTTAGAAGCAGAAGACACTAAATTGGCAAAGATGGGATTGCAGTAAATTGTTTTGTTATTTAGGGTAAGATTTTGCATAGCTGATGGACAGAGGGGTCTGTATTTTCGTCCTGAAGTCAGTTGGTTTTATTGATTTGTGAAGTGGCAGATTGGCCACAGGATCAGCTCTGGTGACTGTTTTCCCCATTCACCTCCAAAGTGATTTCAGCTTCAGATTTTCCTCCTGGTGTAGGAGTCAACAAGTCTTCTGTGCCTCAGGGCATGACCCGACATGTCACGCTTAGCCGACAGGTAAGTCCCACTCCATCTATTCCTCCTTTACTGTGGTAACATCACACAACCAGTATCAGCAGAGAGTCTCAAGGAGGGTCTCCAGCCTTCTTCAAACCACTTCCAAAGCACATGAGTGTAGGCCTAACTCTTGTCAAAAAAGATTTGTACCACCTGGAGGTCACCAAAGGATTAGTACAAGTCATGGGCAGCTTGGAAACTATCACCACTATCAATAAAAGAGCAAAACTGAACAACTGTCTCCAAAGGAGCAGATTCAGACTCTGCCATGGATTGCTCTGGTGTTCCAACAGGTCATTTGCAGCCCAAGGAACTCTCTGCTGCTGTTAGCTCATCTTTTTCCACAAACAACTACAAGTGTTTAAACTCAGAGAAAATAATAATAATAATGGTCTCTTTCTTTTACCAAACACATGATCCAACCTGCATTTCAGCCCTTCCCCTTCCTTCAGGATCACATAGCTGTAAACACCAGCTATTCCTTGCAATCAGTGAAGTATTACTAACATGTAAACTTCATTATAAAGCCAATGCTTGATTATATACAGGGAGAATTTGTCCTCCCTGTAAATCATGCATCTTTCATATGCATGTCAAAGAGCCACAGTTCATGCCCAGGAGAAATTGCAGGACAGTTTTTATAGCAATTCAGGCAAGGGACCCCCAGTATGCAGATAAAATACAACACATCAATATAACACTTCATCACAGCCTTGCTCAGTATTTTATTGCATGAATGAGGTGTGGGTGGCTATGGAGAGTTCTTCGGGTCCTGCAGAGCCATCAACAGGCTTCAGATCTCCTATGAGTTCCTACACAGGTTTCTTCAGCACATGGAGAAAACAGGCTGCAAAGAGCAGGAGAAGGAGATGGCACTTATCATGTCCACCCTTTTAGACATTGAGCTGTCCAGATTATGGACTCAGTCCATAACCTGACTCTTTACTCAGTCATGTACTCTGCCTCTGAGCCCTGCACACAGCCCCTGATACTGTTAACAAGGAATTGTCTATCCTGTTTCAAACTGAGCAAAAGTTTTAGGCATTGGATGGAGTCAGCAGATACCTGATATAATCATATATTCAGCTACAAGGTCTTCATTTAACCCGAACACAAACTGCAGGGCCTTTCCCTTTTCTTCTCAGGAATTACTCCTGTTTTGCATTCCAGAACACTTGTCACCCTGGTGAATATTAATTAGAAGTTGTAATTAATTAAATTGTCAATTAATGCCTTTTTTTTATTCTTCAGGGTAATCTCATATTCTATGCAAGACAGAGAAGCAAGTGAGCTTACCAGAATGAAACAAAATATCTCAGTGTAAGTACTGCATGTGTGTGAAAGAAGCGATTGCCTGGCCAGCATTTGGTCAAGGGACAGAAAGGGTTAGGGATCACATCCATGAAGGCAGACAGACCAGCACATTGCTACAGTTTGGGGGCCACCTATGGCCAATTTATGAATTCCAGCTGTGATTTTATGAGCACTCTGTGCATTTACGAGTTGTGATGGTCATTTGTTGTAGGCTCACAGCTTATGTTAAAGAGAAATGGCATTGTTCCTCAGTGACGTTCTCTGAAATAGGTTGTCAGGACCATAAACAATGAGCAGCTGTGCTTTAGCAGAACAACATCTGTTTATAGCTCAGCATAACTAGTGTTCTAAACCTAGATTCAGGGTAGAAACCAAGCAGGAAATCACCAGTTTGTTTGGTCACAATGATCACAAAGAAGGAAGGGGGGTAGATGCTGAAACTAGAGGGGTTTTTTAATGGAGTTAAAAGCTTTTTGCCTCAATGCAAACATGAATGTAGGATGAAACTGCAAGAGTCATAGAATTATAGAATCATAGAATAGTTAGGGTTGGAAAGGACCTTAAGATCATCAAGTTCCAATCCCCCTGCCATGTGCAGGAACACCTCCCCCTAAACCATGCCACCCAAGGCTCTGTCCAACCCGGCCTTGAACACCGCCAGCGATGGAGCATTCACAACTTCCCTGGGTAACCCATTCCAGTGCCTCACCACCCTAACAATAAAGAATTTCTTCCTCATATCCAATCTAAACTTCCCCTGTTTCAGTTTGAACCCGTTACCCCTTGTCCTCTCACTACAGTCCCTAATGAAGAGTCCCTCCCCAGCATCCCTATAGGCCCCCTTCAGATACTGGAAGGCTGCTATGAGGTCTCCATGCAGCCTTCTCTTCTCCAGGCTGAACAGCCCCAACTTTCTCATCCTATCTTCATATGGGAGGTGCTCCAGTCCCCTGATCATCCTCAGCAGAAGTGCAGTAGTTACCATGACAAGCACGTGCAAAGGAGTTCATGTTGGTCCTTTCCAACCCTAACTATTCTATGATTCTATGATTCTATGTTGGGATAGCAAGAGCCTTGCTCTGTGGTATAGATTTATCCCACGTGCTGCTGAAACAAAAAAAAAAGATGTGTTGGCGTATTGTCACATGTAAATTGAAAAGAGGTGAACTTTCTCTCCAGGATGTCATCATAGCAATATTTATTCTTTTTTAATATAATATGGGAATTCTTATCAATCCCTTCCACAGACACTGAGACACTGCAGATAATCTTTAACTTGGCTTGGAAGGAGAACACTAATCACAGCACTAGCTGTGGGAGTTTAATTATATAAGGATGAAAATTCCCATAGATGTAAAATCAACATATTGGCATGTTTACCTGGAATTGTTGATCTTCTACTCTGTTATTGTTTTATTTCCTTGCAGAGTTCCTCAGAAACCATAGTTATTGTGCTTTGCTTCCTCCTCTTCCTCTCCAGAGGCAGGTCTTTCCACATAAAAGCAAACAATAAGTTGCACAGCACCCTCACCAGACATTATGAAACACTACTTTGTATACCTTTCCTGTCAGCTCACACAGATTTTTATATTGAGAGACCTGGGCTGCTTTTAAAAATGTGCATTTGCCTTTAATAATAACTGAGTACAAAATACAGCGCAATATAAATACAGCCTTTCCTTCTTTGTTTTTTTTTGTGTGTCTGTGTTTCTCTACAGTATTTTTCTAACCCCAGTTGCACCATCATCACAGGCAGGATATTTTTGCCAAACGAAGTCAGCAATGTGACTTTTGTATCTGAATAACTCACCTTGACTCCTTAACTCTACAGGCGCAGAAGCATTTCCAAGGCATCGTTGGTTTGTGTCATCTCTTTTAGAATGAGGTGAACCATGGCCTTAAATACCTTCTTTCCATTCACTGTACCAACAGCCTTGCATGACCAGCTCTGAGGTATATAAGTCAGGCAGCAGGCATCTTTTTTTATTCTTTCTATTTTCTGTAAGTCTTTTTTAGACAGAACAAATCCAGGAAACCACTCACTTCTGCTTCTAATTTCACATCTGCAATCTCAGCTCCATAATGGTTGGGTTTCCTATAATGCAGGTGGGTAAAAATACGTAATTCTTTTTCTTTCTGCTAGTTTTGGATTTTATTCAAAAATTGCAGATGTAACAAATAATCTGAGATTTCTAAGGAGGTTTGCCAGATCGTAAAAACTCTCTGACATTTTGGAATTCAGACTGTCCAGTTACGTGGTTTTAGGTAAGCACGCAGAAATCATGTGTTGGATTTGCCAATGTACAAATTCACTCTGGAGTTATATTCATCCAACAGAGAAACACAGGGGCATTGTGATATAGAATCATAGAATCATAGAATAGTTAGAGTTGGAAAGGACCTTAAGATCATCTAGTTCCAACCCCTCTGCCAGGGGCAGGGACACCTCCCACTAAAGCATGCCACCCAAGGCTCTGTCCAACCTGGCCTTGAACACTGCCAGGGATGGAGCATTCACAACTTCCCTGGGTAACCCATTCCAGTGCCTCACCAGCCTTACAGTAAAGAATTTCTTCCTTATATCCAATCTAAACTTCCCCTGTTTAAGTTTGAACCCGTTACCCCTTGTCCTCTCACTACAGTTCCTCATGAAGAGTCCCTCCCCAGCATCCCTATAGGCCCCCTTCAGATAGTGGAAGGCTGCTATGAGGTCTAGTCGCAAAGATCACTAGCTGGAGTTCAGCCAATGAGTTTCTCTTAGCAAGACCAGCTCTGCATGTTTCCAGATCATAAAGAGAGAAGACACTGTTCAAGGTGGGGACTTCAGAGTTAAGTTTCAAAGTCTAAGTTGGGAGATCTACTCAAACCAGCACTGATGCTGAGAAAGAGGCATGTGGAACCAGACTACTTCAGATGGTTCTTCTGAGTTTTAGTTTTAGTGGCTGAGCACTAGAAAATACTGTCTCTGAAGCTCTGGCTGGGATGTCAAAGGACAACATGAGTTTGGATTTCATTAACTAACCCTGTGGATGGACTGGAGGATCCTTTCAGGTATACCCAAATGCATTAATGTACATCTCACATAGGAAGGAGATGGTATTTGCAGGGTATGCCACAATTTACACTCATCTGCCTGAAAGACAGATCATGCCCAGGTAGCTGGAGAGTACTGGAGTGTAGCTCAGGCAGTGTGCTGCTTTTGCTGTCATCTCCAAACAGTCCCTGTTTCCACAGGTTTCTTCCCTGCACTTTTGAGACGATGCCCACGTAACAGTGGGAAACAAAGCATGAGGTGACCGTCTTGACAAGCCTGTTTAATTAAGGTCAATTGAATGGAAAAGTGAGCACCTTCCTAAGGTTCCTTATATTCTAAAAGGACCTGGACTACTTTGCTGCACAAACTTACAACACTATTTGTGCAAGCAGCTTCCTGAGACAGAAAAAAATGACTGTCTGACTGGAGAGGGCAGAGCAATAGGTTTGCACACAGCACACTGAATAACATCCCAACATCTGCTGTTACAGATTTGCTGACAGCTGTTTCTGCACAGTACCTGGAAAATCTGATAATCCTAAACATGAAATTTCTTGTTATCTGTGCAAAGCCAAGTGCCAGCCTCTAATATAACCCTAAAGGACAATCTTCAACTTGGAGTAAATGCTGCCAGCTACACCTGGGCATCTCTTCAGCATGTCCTCTGAGAACACGCAGCTGGACACAGCTGGACCAGGGCTACCTCCCACAAGGTAACACATGAGGAGATACTTTTGGTCCCCTCGGAGTATTTTTCGTACAATTATGATTCAATTCTATTGGCAGATTCAGAGAAGGTCCCCTTTGCATGAGTGAAACCAGGAAGGACACACGGCCAGTGTGGACTCCATGAAAGCTCTAAAGACTGGAATAAGTACAAAAACTTTCCCTTCACTGTGTCCTGGTTAGCCTGAGTGGACAATAAGCCACAGCACTCCTGTGCTCTCTGCTTAATAAACCAGCGTACTCTCAGCCTGTAAAGGATAGCTGTGTTCAGCACAAACCTACAGCAGGATTTATTTTGCAATGAAGACCTACTGCTGCAGGCAATCAGAGGATGCATGTGAGCAGGGATGGAAAACAGATACAGGGCTGTGCGGAGAACACTGACTTCTGCTGTCCCCAGTCTAAGAGAAATACACTCTTGGAATTTACCAGGGCAGTTGTACTGTCAAACACTGATTTTCTAATATGCCCGGTCCTATGCTGAGGCCTGAGTATAACATTTGGTGCCTATAACTTATTTTAACTTTGATGGTTAAGAATGAGATCAGGCCAAAACTGTGAAGCTTTTCCCTTAATTACCTTTCGAAACCTGCTTTTACCATAAATGACACACAAACATGGATAATTAGCGAGAGTCAATCCTAATAACAATTGTGCGTTTTTGCAAATCACAATTATCTGCATGGCAGCCCACAATCAGAAACGTGTGAAATCCTGAGTACATGCATTACTTAAGAGGCCCATTAAACACAATTCTCATTCTTGGTTTCACAGATTGGTGAGTAGCTGCTATGCCCAGATGCCACTTCACGGCCAGATAACACCAAGGGAGAAGCAGAAGTTCCTTCTGAGGTGGGTGAACCGGGCCTTGCCTGACAATTGGCATCATGTGTAATCCTTTAAACACAAAAATCCTAAATAAAAAGTTTTAATCTCTGTGAAAAGCAGTATTAAAAATTAGCAAGCCCTGTTGAAGTGGGTCTGTCAGATGAGCAGACAACGTGAATATTTCTACTCTTGATGCTTTGCTTGTTAAGGGCACAGTTCTGTGGTGCTGCCTGTTTCCACACTGGTTTAGATTTTGGATTTGCCACTGGTAATTCATGCAGATATTACTCCAAATGCAACTTTAGCAAGCAGGTTGATGCTGCAGTCACATCTGAGTTTGGTTTTAAAGACATGTTTTGTGTATTACAGATCCAATTAATGCTTCTTCATGACATACCTCTTGGGTGGAGACTGCCAATGCCTGACAACCGGTGGATTTGTGTCCCAAAACTTCTTAGGTCTTTCCAAAAAGCCAAATTTGACCCTGCCTGACTATATCATCAATAAAAACTGCTGTCCTTACAAAATTTAATATACATCCAACTGATGCAAAAGAGACACCAAACCTTGTATTTGGTTGCTCCAATATAAAAACCAGGTGCCAGTTTCAGAAGCTGAAGTGCTGATTTTAGAAGTCAAATACATGTGACTGATGTATTAAAGCCTACATTTCACAGACAAAAAAAAAGCAAGTGAATTAAAACTTTGCCTGTTTCAAGTGTCTGGGTGTCTCTGTTATCTTTGCGTATGCAGACACACTCTTCACTCCCTCCCTTTTCCAGCTCTACAGCCTTTGGGGGGGTGAGATGTGGCATAAAGCAACTCACATAGGTGTCTACTTCAAAAAGCAGGGAACTGAAAAATAGAAGGGAACTGCACTTCAGTAGGTATATACAGAAATTATCACCACCCCCAACACACCTGAATATATCCCATTCATGTGTGTGCAATGGCAACAGACCAACTTGCAAGCTCCATGTGGTTGCTACAAGAGAAGGTCCCAGCAAATCTTTTCCACCAACAGCATCTGGATGCCCAAACCATGGCTTCGAAATGAGGTTTAGCCTCCCAGTTAAGCCAATCAGAAAATCATTATATTGTTCTAAATTAAAAGAGAAATAACATTAATAAAAGGTATGCAGCTGGGAAATTGGAAAATTTGGAGCTTCGGCCTCCTGTGTAACTACAAACCCAAACTTCTGAGTTCTGCATTGATCTGCTAATTTTGCTATGAAGCACATTGTGAGAGCAGCACCGCCATAAGCCACACAACCAGTACAGGGATAACCAGGATGCCCTCCAGATAAATAACCATTTCCTTGTGCAGAGCTAGAAGGATCTTCCCAGGTCACCCTAAGTCATTTCAGTCTTCTTGCCTTGAAAACACATCAAACAGCAACAAAGACAAAAAACCCACAACAAACCCAAGATTTGTCCCTTAGCTGTGCCTCGGTAGGAGGCAACACTCCTTACCACAGTGCTGTCTTTGCTGCTCTCAGAAACAAACGTCATTTACATTCTTATGAAGTATTCCTGGTTTATGTATGATGCATTCAGACCAATCAATCTTCTGTCTTGGGGGCCTGCTTGGAGACTTAGGAAGCTGGCATTGATTAAATGACTATAATAGAGAGCATTAATATACGCATCAGTGGAAAAATCACCATTAAAATTGTCCCAGTCAGTTTGTATATCATTAAAGGATACGAAGCATGTTCTGGATGTATGTACTGGACTGCACTCATACATAAAGCACATTCAATTAACAGCACCACCTTGCTTCAACCAGCCCTAGGCAAGAGGTCTGGTTTTGACTCTGCTGCCCTCTTTAGGATTTGTGCCTGGGACTCCCCAGTCTAATAAAAAATGAAGTGCAAGACCACTTAGTGTCTGAAGTCCCATAGGGAGCCTACAGCATCCTATGGGACTGGGAAAAAATTGGCGCATTCCTTTCCTTTGTTCATCATGCTACACTGCTTCTAAACTAGCTAAGATGATTTTTTTTGCCATAAAGGGGAGAAAAATATTCTGTGTTTGTGGAAGTTCCGGAGGGTCCTTAGTCTGCTGAGTTCATGGTCCCAGCTGAAATTTCATATATTATTCACATGAAGAGCACATAAAAAAGATCACAGTGCCCTAAGGGGAGGCAGGAACTAGTTTCTCTTGAACAGTGGAGCAACATTAGCTTTGCATTGCCCTAATAAAAAATATTCAGACACAGACCATAGGCAGATACCTCAAGACGAGCTAGCCAGCCCCTGACTGTGTCTGCAGAGGACATGAGGACAAGAAAGGAATGAGCTGAGTGAGGAATAACTGGTTTGGACAGAAGGAAAAGCAAGCAACTGTCCTATGTAAGCAATCTGGGTCAGAGAGGACAGAGATATTCAAGAGCAGGTGTTGGGGGCAAGGTGAGGAGAATGGGTGAATCACACCTTTTTTCCTGACATCTCACTGAAAGGAGATTCTTTCTGTGAGCAAAATGGGCTGTTCCTGCCTCAGTATTTCCTTTACAAAAGCAATAACTAGAGATCATCAGTGCTTCTCTTTGCTGCCTGACAACACACATGTGGTTTCCCCAAGCCTACCAACTTAGCTCTGTGCCCAGTTCCCACCCTCAGGCATGCAGGAGCTATGATAGCTTAAGGTTTGGGGATTTCAAAAGCAAAGTACTCCACCCAGACCTCCCAAGGACTCACTTACTCAAACCTCCTGGCGCGAGAGTCAGGATATGATCTTTCTGTCAGCCCTGCAAAATTAATCAAAGAGATGAAAATCCCCTCTGCCATTCATCACCACTGATAAAGGTCCTGCCATCAGAACTGAGCTCCCAGTTTTGCTGCTGATGCACAAGGAGGGGAGGTGACCCAGTTCACTCTTGCAGAGCTGACGTGAGTCTGCCACGCAGTTGCTGCAAAAAGCTTGCACGCATCAGACACCTCCACAGGCATGGCTTCAACTTATATATGTCTGGTGGGACTGCCTGAGTTATGCAGAAGATGTCATCCTTTCAGAGATTCAGATCAAGGTTTTGAAAAAGAGTTCATGATTTCAAGTGGGTCTCTTTCTGGGTGACTAGTTGAACTATTTTCAAAGGCTCATATCCTCACAAAGAACTTAAGAGTGTTTAGTAGCTTCTGGAAAACAGATCTTTTCAACAGCAGAGTAAATCCTTGGGTAGAAACACTACTAAGGACTGCCATGCTGAGCAGGTAGGTATAGATGCAGCTTGAGGCTAGAAGCTGTGGAACATCATTAGTTGCTGGGAAGCAAAGTGGATGGTTCAGTCATAGTCCAGCACTGATGTGCATATAATAGCTTCCAGACTGGGGCTGGCCTAGCCCCATTGGCTCTGACCTTTCAGCTGTCTGGGTCCGGCTGGAGAGAAGCTGAATATCCAAAGCTTGCTGTGTGCAGTATCAGCTGTCAGGTTTCCAAAAACCCAGCCCAAAATCTAAGCAGCCTAAGTGCCCACTAACTGCAGTCCTTGCACAAAGGGTTAATTTTATCTGCAGAACTCCATGCTATGCACAAGTAAACCCCAGTGCATTTTTACCAGCATGATTTATAAGATGGATTTAGAAAACTCTGTTTTCAGAATTCTGTTCACAGGGTTAATGGAGCAAGAATATAGGATTATGGTCACCTCTCGATAGTATCCTCCTGACAGTTTCAGATCCAGATTTCTACTGTGTTCATTCAGGCTGCAGTCACACTTCCGGCTGTGGTGTGGAAATGCCTCTCCTTACAGGCTGAAGGGCCAAATGAGACAGAGATTTCTTCTTGAGCTTTCCATTAAAAGTCTGAATCAGATGAAGCAGCCTGAGGTCTGCATGAGTTTCCCCCATTCCTGTCATCCTTCTGAAATGGAGCAAATTTCTTCAGTCTGTACTGCACAATGCTACCCAAAATGAAGAAATGAAGGTGGCTGGCACTGAAAGGGAAAGGAGCGTGGTGTTTTGAATGACCATGCCTTGTTTGTGCCAATGGAGAGCAGCATGCATATTCACAGGCCTCACAGAGTAAGGATCCTATGTAACAAGACCAAATGCTATGCTACTAGATAAAGACATGTTTTATCTGTGTACTTGAGTAGCTCGAATTGCCTCGTAGAAACACACTTAGACAAGATTGTTTCATCAGCTGAAAAATTCCCTAAGCTACTAAAGCATCTTCTGCCTGCTTGATAAAAGGTACCATAATAAGGAAGAAAAGAAAAATGAAAAAATAGCTCTCTAGGAGAATGAAAGGCAGGGAAGAACTGAAAAATCTGTATTATCCCCAGACTTTGCTCTCTAGCCCCGAGAAGCTCAGGCAAGATGTAAGCAGTACGACAAAATGGAACAACTGCATCAAAAAGGCGCCTGAGTACCAAGAACAAAAACTATAAAAAGCAAAACCTCGGCTAGTAATTAAGTCACTGATATGTCATTTTCTGAATTATCTGGAAGCAAAAAGAAGGAAAAATGTGCCAATTTGCACACTGTGGTCCATGTGGGGAAGCAGTGGCAAGGGTCTCCAGCATGTATGGTAGTGCTCTCCCTTCCATGTCAATATCAAGAAGCTGACCATGTCCTGGGCATTAAAATCAATTCAGTCCCCGGCCAGCAGCAGTGATAAAATGAGTACATAATGCCACCTTCTGGCTATAGTGGAAGACACAGCAAAAACGTTGGCAGAAAGACAGTGTTCTGTCCCTCCTGCACTCTGGTGGATGATATATATCACTTGCTTGGGGAAGTTAAATTTCTTTTGCTGACTTAATCCCAGAGCCAAAATTAATCAGACATCCTAGCTAACAGGATCAGGAAATCCTATAAATTATGCTGCCTGCAACCTAACAACAGCATTAACAGCACGAAGAAGGTGGAGGCTTTTTGTGATTAATTGCTGTTTAAGTTGCCTAAAGGACCTATGAAACCTCCTGCTGGCTGACACAATGAACAACATTTTATATTAACCCATATAGGGAAATGTCTTTAAAAGTGATGGATTATGCAGATGTAAGATGGGAACTGTGTGATGTGGTTACCTAAGAGCTGCAAGCTGTGTGACCAGCCCCTCTGCACCCCCAGCCCACAGCCACCCTCCCCACCTTCCCAGAGAAGATCTATCTCCAGCCTACCCCAGAGAGGATGCTTGCCACCCAATGGCTGAGTGCCCTCAGGAAAAACCATACATGCCACACAAACACAATGAGATGGATTGAGTTGGTTCCACGCAGAGCTAGAAGGTGTATGCAGTAAAACCACTGGCAGATTTTGGATTGTGCTTTTAGGGTTATTTTTTTGTTTGTTTGTTTTTGGGGTTTTTGTTTTTTGGTTTTTTGTTTTTTTTTTTTTTTTGTTTTTTTTTTTTGTTTTTTTTTTTGTTTTTTTTTTTGTAAGGGGTTGGTTTTGTGGTTTTGTTTTGTTTTCATTTCTATATGAACCAGCAAGCTCAGTACCTAGGGGAGGGATAGGAAACAGACATTTTATCTACGAAGTATCTGTGGCACCCTGCAGATCAGCGTCTTCCTTTTTTGTGCATGGAGATGCTGAGAAGTCACCACGGATTCCCTTAGCCCCAATCAGTTGCCACTGCGTCAGTAACGCATACTGCACTGGGGAATACAGAGTGAATAGGCTGAATGGAGGGTCGTAACAACCCACCCCCATGAATGCCCACTTCTGGAGCTGCAAATACAGCATCCCTCATCAAACCTGTTGTTCCCTATCTTTTATAGGAGCATCTCTACAGAATAAACCCTGCTGCACGAGGTATGTTGAGGTTCCAATTTTCTTTGATAAGGATTTTTCAGAGCAGCTAGCACCAGCCTCACTCTGCTCTCACTGAAGTGAGCTGCCTCTCATCCATTGCTCCTACTCTTTGCTCTCCTGAGAAGTCTCAGCACTTATAAAATACACTTTTATTTTAACTCTCTTGCTTAAAGTTATCCATTTTTTTGGGTTGATGGGTTTTCAGAGCATCCTCTACTGTGCTGTATTGTACACCATCATTTTAAATCTACATGAAGAGGGCAACTAGCCCTCTTAAGGCCTTCTCAAGGGGTAAAAGTTGCATTTTACACTCCTTTTGCTCTGGTACTATAAAATACAATGTATGCAAACAGCTGAGAATAAAATCCCAGAATCTAAACAAACTGTTACTGTTGCCAAAACCCACTGTCAGATGAGATCATGGGTGGACAGATTCTTTAAGGATATCAATAATTTCAAGTGCACACTGATTAATAAAGACAAGCAGTTTTCTCATTGTTATCAGTGAGCATTCCTAATAAGCTGAAAATTTCCAGCAACATAATTTGATGGTAATCTATCCAAAGAAGAAGAGTGAGAATTTCACAGAGGAGGCAGAAATCACCTGTGGACTTGAACTCTGCAAAATGTTTCAGAAGGAATTCTAGTTAAACTTCACGATCCTGGGATGAAGGAAGCATCTCAGTCTCCTTCCTAACCTCCCAGGCTGATGCACATCTCCACATCTCCGCAGGACATAAGGCACGGCTAGCAACTTCTTCTTGCTCACTGTTGTAATCACCTTTCCACATAGTCAGGGGCTCCTCAAAGACATATTCCCCTACTTGTCACCTTTCTAGTATGATGTCCTGATGATTATTTACACACTGATGCCAGGCTTGCTGCTTGACCGCACTGCTGTGTCCAAGCCAGCTCGTCTGATGGGCAGACTGTCACTCAGCTCCTGCTGGGAGGGGAAAACACAGTCATACCTTTGAGGCTTGGACCCCTTCAAGCCTGCCAATGAGGCAAAGTAAATAAATCAGTGACACAACACTTTGCAATAGCATTGCCAGGGAGAGGAAAATGCCTTCCACTTTAAAGACTAACATTTCCCTCTGAAACCTGGATTTCTGAACCACACATTTCACCCTGTGCGTATCCACCAGCTTCAAGTAAGCTTTTCCAGACCTCATGGCCAAGGACTGCATGGAGCACAGTTGTTCCCACCACAGGAGATGCTTTTAAGTGTAGTAACACATTGGCAGGAAGGAAGCAAACTTTGCCTCAGCTCCACTCCTGTAACTTCGGAGTCATTTGGGCTTGCTTTGCCCCCAGGGAGGCTGAGGGCACCCATGTCAGATGCCCTCCTCACTGGCTCTGCCAATTAAAGTAGACAGGCCAATGCCTTTGCCTTTACTAATTGATGCAGCAAGCACATAATTAAAGGACTCCCCATTGCTTTGCAAACTTATCCAGCTATTTGACCAGGTGGAGCCCTATCATGCACCTTCCTCTCAGCCTGCTACCTGATCTTCCAGCTGCCAGTCATTAAATGTCACCCCTCTACCAGGCTGTCGGCTGATGAATGCTTTCCTGACTGCTCTTCATATAAACCATGCAGGAGGTCAGATACCCCCTCTGCTGCTGCCCCCTGGTTTGTCTGATCTGGCAGATGGATCCTTCAGTGTCTTTGTCTGCTCTGACCTACTTCTCCCTTTCACCGTCTGCTGGCTGAATCTCTGGGGTGTCTGACTCACCACAGAGGTGGGGATGCTGTGCCTGCCCACACACATCTCTCCTGGCAGTAAATTAACCCTTTCGTTTAGGTATGGGGGTGGCCTGCACTGATTTCCCCAGCCAAGCTAGGATCTGTTTCTCATTGGAACCAGCAAATAACAAAAACATGCCATCAGACCACCTTCAGCATGCTGGCAATGGCTCTCCCATGTTTCCCTGCAGGATGGGAGTCTCAGGGCAAACAGGATGAGCTGTCTGGGAGGACTGATGACTTAGGAGTCCCTGGGGTACTGGCATGGATATTTAACCGTTCTTCTTCCTCTTTCTGGTTGACAGGAGAGCTTAGGTTGGATGGAGACATTTCTCATATCCTGCAAGACCATTCAATGTCCTGGAAGGTAACAATGAGGTGCAGGAACACTGAAGACAGCTACAATAACAGATGCAGGCCGGTCCAAGCTCTGATCAGAAAGACCACAGGCAGCACAGAGCAGAGGCTCGCCGGCTTACCCTGGGTCATTGCAGAGGAGCTCGAGATGGGCTGGCTCTGCTGGAAGGAACCTGGGTCAAGCCACCAGCCCTGCCATATTGCTGGGACTTTCCTGAGGTCTGCCAGAAGGGTCACAATTATCCAACCTGTTGCGACACCTGCAGGAACCCACTTATCTCTTCTTTTACAGCCAGCAGACAGAGGCATCAGAAAGCAGTTGCTATCAACTTTTTGCTGCAGCTATGCCTTGACCAAGGATCAAGCATGCAAAACATGCTCTGAACTCAACTGCTTTTGAATTGCCCCTGGATGGCAAGAGAATCATAGAATCCAATAGGTTGGAAAAGACCTTTAAAATCATCAAGTACAGCCTTTATCCCAGCACTGCCAAGACCACCACAAAACCATGTCACTGAGAGCCTCATCTACGCTTTTTGGATATAATTTCTGCCGTGTTACTGTCCGTCTTTGATTCATGCCACACAGTTATTTTGGGGAGCTATGGAACTGAGGAGCTGTGTAAGTAGCTGCTGCTGTGTCTTAGCTATGGTAAATGCACATCCTCTGCCCCAGACAGGTGTATTCTGTCTAGACATAGCTTTAGAGGAAACTACTATGGGGCTTCTGAGCTGTGTGTGTTGCAGGAAGGAGGATCCATGGAAATCCTTTTTTTGTTGCGAACTCCCATACCAAGGGCTATTCCCAGCAGCAAATTTGAGCCTGGAACATCTGTACAGAGAGGTGGCAGGGGAAGAAGGTGGTCTGTCTCCAAGGCACTTGTATTAAAAGCTGAGATACGGCTCAGAAATCTTATGTGATGATATATGCTAACATAGTGAGAACCCATAGAGAAGGTTTTACAAGGAATATCTGAGTCTTTGCACCAGTATTATTAAGGGCTGGATGCTAACAGATATGTATTAGCTGAGCTGAGAGAGCTGAGCCAAGTCTCTGAAGGATTCAGCTTGCGTCCAGGCTTAATATCCTCTTGCTGAGAAGTGCTTGTGTTGAGTCTTAGCATAGATACATTCAACAGGAGAACAATCAAACACTCCAAGACTTAATGCAAGGGTACATGCACAGAGAAAGTGAGAAGAATTTTGATTAATTGCTGTGTATTAATTTGCTGCTGCAGCGGATGGAATTATTTGCTTCAAGCTTTTCAGAGAGACAACATGAAAATGTTTTACACAGCTGACTGGCTTCACAGTCAAGCCCATTTGCTGTTGGTTAACTCTCAGCCCTGCATTAGTGAATGAACAGGACAAGTGAAAACATCTTTTCACTTCCTGAGGCAGCAAAGCTTGCTGATGTAGCATAAAAAGAAGTGAACTATAACACTAGCTATTTTAGATAGACTCAGAGAACTTACAGTCACCCTTTAAAAGCATAGCTGTTGCACAAATCCTCAGTTTCTGCTTTTTTTCGTCAAACACACTCATAATTTATACCCAAACAACCTAATCAGAGATAGTGTCAGCTCTGGAGAAGAAAACACAGGAACATGGAGCTGAGCATGGGCAGTTACTGTGAAAGCAAACATTTTCATCTTGTCAGGAGTGGTTTGTTTGTGTCTTACCCAGAACTGTGAGGAATCATAACCACAAATACTTCACACGGTACTTTGAATTTAATAGCTCACATGGGCTACTGTCTGAATTACTGCCTTTTATTTTATGACTAAATTAATATTATATACACAGGAGCACATTTAAAATACCCAACAGGGTAAAAGAAATGATTGCTGTGTTGAAAACTATAAATTTTTATGCACAGAAGTTATTAGTAAAGCCACATTCCCCAGTCCATTAATGTGAACACATTTAAATTTTCCTGTTTTTTTTTCCTTTTGACCTTTCTTTTCACATAATACAGCATGTTATCTTAAAGCTTTAATAAAACAGTAATTCACTCATGCTTTTTATGGCCTACTAATTTGTCTGTTGTGCCATATATTGGGTTTCATAACTTTTATATGCAAATCAATAAAAACTCCTTTGATATTTCATTTAAATCATTGAATAATTAACACATCCCAGTTCCCAAATCAGCTAAACTGTGAAACAGAGAGCTAGCACAAAAAAGAAAAACAACCTTCAAGTAAAAGAGAGCAAAACTTAAGATGGAGAAATCCATATTATTTTGAAAATTATTATTAGAAAAACTGTGTTTATGAGGGTGAAAAAAAGGGAGAAAATCTCACGCCTGATAAAAAATTGCCCTGGATGTTTATAGCAGTTACATACGGACAAAAAGGGAAATGAAAGCAGACAAGAATACTGGTATAAACATTTTTTAACATGTTATTTGGGTTCTAAGAACTGGAAAATGCAGTACAGTGCTCATGGTTTGGAATTTCCCAGCTCCATCCATGGCACCAGGGTTCTGCCTGGCTCTGCAAGGGTTTTGCAGTGTAGCCCAAACTTACAACAGTGGGACACACCCAGGCTGAAGGCATGTTGCTCTTTCCTGACTTTGACTCACTTCCCCACATAAGCAAAGCTGTGGGACTGTTCCTGACTCCTCCAGGCACCATGGTGCTCCTGGCTTCCATTTTAGGATGGTTTCTCACAGAAACAAGAAGGTGGCAATCCTATCAGTGTTTAGGTTTTCTCCAGGTAGCCTCTAAACCCTGGGGCCAAGTCTGCATTTCATAGAGTGGTAAGATCTCAAGAACATGCAAGTTTCTACAAGTGTCATGAAAAATAAGAGGTCAAACAAAGGCAAGAGAAGCAATACGTACTAAACACAAGGCTGATGTCTGAGTCCATGGAAAAGCCAGATTGCCCACACGAGGGGAGTGACTCTGGTTTAGGCATGACTTGATGCCTGCTTGTATCAAGCACATCAGTTATCAGCCTTGTTCCACAGATCTGTAATAATAATTAAAAAATCTTGTATCTTGTTTAGTAGCATCCCACTAATTCTGAAGATAACCCTGGGAAAGTGAAGCCTGTGCAAAAGAATCCTTGAGAAATGCCAGTCTGTAAGCAGTCTGAATCCCAGACATCAGGACATAGCTCGCTGGTATGCTTGCTCAGATGTTATGCGGCCTGCACCACTACGCAACAAAAAGCCAGCTCAGCAGTTATGGGACAGGATTTAGGTGTACGGTGTATATTTTATTAGAGAGATGATCTGATATATGTTAAGCCTTAGCCACCTGGGGATCTTTAGCTGAGTGAGGGACAAAATCTTTTGCACTGATCAAAGCAGTTAAAAGATGTTCCCATACCCTGCCCCGTGGACTGCCTGGGTCAGCCGAAGACAATCACTCCTGTGTATGCAGGAAGAGAGAGAGCAGAATTTGGCAGTGCAGTGGCTCATTTCTCAGAGCCTTGTTGGGAGTAACACGGTAAAGAGAGAGCCTTAATCTCACTGCCTGAGTGATGGAGGCCCTGGTTCTGCGAACACCAGCTCACAGCTGGCCTGGCTACACAAGCATCTGTTTCAGTGTTAGCACTTCCCTGCACTAGAGTACATTCACTTTACTGCATATTTAAAAGTCCTTAGCACTCAGTCTTGTGTTGGGCTGTGCAAGTCCAAAACTGCCTGTGAAGTCCAAAAAACAACTCAATATCACTGCACAGTCATTAAGCCACAGAAATCTCTTGATCTGTGCACACCAGCATTGGTATTGCCTCCTGATTTTACCTGCTGTAGATGCAGAAGGGAGAATTAACTGGAGAAAAAAAAAAAAAAAAAGGACAGACTTTGCCTTTGCTTAAATTAGTATTTGTTTAATTAAGAACTCTGACATCACATTAAAAGGAGAGCACCATACTGAAATAAAGATTTGGATCAATGAAGGATGCATGGCAATACAATAACATTTTCTATTTGTTTATGTCAACCACTGACAGAGAAAGCCATTCTCAAAAGCAGTGATGGCTTACTCTAGTGATTCTGATTAAATTCTGTGCCCATCCAGAGTTTTTCCCATGATATCAGGAGGAGCAGAGACAAAGTAATCCCTGTGTTGGCCTGCTATTTCATTGCCTAATATTGAGGCCAAGGATAAAGAAAAGAAGCCTGATCTATACAGGTTGGTCCACATATTACTGAATGCTTATATTGCCTATATAGAACTAGGACACAAGGCTAATCATTAAGCAGATGCATTCAAGGTTGAGGGTATACTGTAAAATGCTACATGAGCATTAAAAGAGTGCTTGACTACTTTCATCGCTATCTTGGAATAATTTTACATTAATTCTTTAAATGTCAATTATCCAGATGTTTCCGTGCTGCACTCCTAACTTCCAACTTATTTCTTTTAAATTGTTGCATACACCATTTAACAGGTTCGATGCTAAAGGTCCCATTTTTTTAATACTGATTTTCTTTTATATCTTTGCAGTACAGAATTAGCCAAGGCTCCCAGTCAGAGTCCTACCACTGGTTTGTCTTTATTACTTCTGGTACATTTTCAATGTTTTACATTTGAATTTGTGCACTTCATTTTATTGTGCTTGTAACCATCTTAATTTATTTTCTGTCTCTGCTTCTTCCTTCTAGTTAAAACAGACACACTCAAAGGCCATCCACTGTTACTGAACCAAAGAGCACACATTATCCAGGGTAGCTCAATGGGAAGATATCTGGGGCTATTGCACACGGACTTGAGTTATGTACTTATTTTTCAGACCTCACAGATTACTAATCCCTGAATTTTGGGTGAAGCCTTGCTGGTTTTAATCAACTCATGCCTTTGTATGCACCATCAATTTCAAAATGGGTAGGAAAATTGCTTATTAAATTCTTTAACTGGTAGTGTCCCTGTAATTAAATGAGGCCCAAGAAAAAATACTGCATTAGATGTTTTATCTGTTCCCTATTCTTATTAAAGCCCTAAGCCTTCAAAAGCTTACACAGCTGTGTCCCAGTGAGCAATAGGCCTCACCTCATTGACTTCCAAGACTGTAGTTACAATAGTCTCTGGGGTTGGGGGATCACAATGGGACCATACAAGGACACAGAACCTGACTCCTTGCAAGGATAAAATAGCCTAATGTGCTTTACCTAGGGTTTGTCTCACCAGCTTAATTCTGTAATTACTGGCTTAAAAGAAGCTGAAAAGCACAAATCTAAACTCAAACCACAGTGCAACTGGACCTCCCTGACTCCGCAGAGCAGTGATGCACCACAGGTGGTACCACCAACTTTGCATGAAATTACACAGAATGCCAGAGCAATCTTTTTTGCTTGAATCCTCCAAAAATTCATAGATACTTAAAAACCACATTCTACCCAAAGGTGCATTCGGTTCTTAGAGCATCATAGATCTATTTACTCCTTAGATGCTTGCTGCACCCTTGGCAATTTCGCTTCACAATACACCACCCAAGCACAAGTGCTGCTGAAGTCACAGCTCAGCAAAATTGCCCCTTTCCCAGCTGTACCACTGGCCATGTCCTTTAGTCACAGGCCCCTGATGGTGAGAGCTGCTTCACTTGCTTCCCTCTCCTTAGCCAAAGGGAGCCAAATCACAGCAAGGCTCCACCAAGAGCTGTTTGGGAACCAGGAGAGTACCAGTCAGTCTGGATCACAAGGGACAGCACCTTTTTTAACCATGGCATTGAGAAACCCCTGCAAGTGCCCCAGGGCAGTAAGATGACATGCAAAGAAAACGGCAGCAACCAGCACAGCCAGCGAAGTGGTGTGAGACGCCGCAAGGAAGGCTCAGAGCTGAGCCATGGCTCTGCAGGGGCTCCCCAGCTTTTCACCCTCACTCTCTTTGAGGAGGAGGAAAGCTCATCTCTGTAAACCTCCTTCCCGGGGGAGTTTAGCAGCACACACCAAAAGCAATACACAGGGACATTATGGACTTGCAGACCCAAGACATTAATATAACATGACTCACGGCAGCCTGCAAAACCAGCAGCTGCAGGTGAGCCTTCAGGCTGCCAAAAGGCACATAAATGCAAAACTACCACCAAAGGCCAGATAATCAGCTGGTCTAAAGGAGTACAGCTACTGCAGCGAGCAGAGATGTGCTGACTGGCTAAGAAGCCATCCTCCTTCTCTTCTTTGTACTAGAAATCAGTCAAAATGTAGTGGGGATGCCCAACTGGGGGTACAGCAATGCCCCGTTTTTCCAGAGTGCTCTATTTAAATTTTGTTATCATCTCCTTATGGAAGGAAAATAAAAAAGAAATTAATTCATCCTCTGAGCAATTGCAAGCAAAGCAAAAAGCAAGATTAACCTAGGTTGTCTCCTGCTCTGAAATTGTATTCTTGTCACTGCTTGACCGAAGTCTCAAACAAACCCAATTCTCCAAACAAATAATGACGGCTTTAATACATACATTTAGCAAATGCAAGGGGTTTGCTTTGCTATTAAAGTTTAATTAGTAATTAATACTTATGCAGCCATTGGCTGGCATTCTGCATGTTACATAAATAAATATTAACTTGTGAATGATTTGAAAAAAATAATCCTTGCATCTGAAATTTATTTGTGCAATTCTATTACTTATTCATTAATTCATGTATAATTCCAACTCCTCTTCATTCCAGTTGGAGTGGGAGGGAAGGGGGGAACTCCCTTGAGACTGACGTGCATGGTTTTAATTCTTAATTTAGTCTCCATCACTACAAATTAAATGATTAAAAATTCTAAACAGTGTGTTTAGTGATAGTGACATGTTCAAATCCATCAGTCTGTGAGATCTGGTACTTCTTTAGGTATGTAATGGTACAAGTTGAGAGTACTATGCAGCATCTGAGCAGAAAGGTCACCCTTTATATTGTGCTTCTGGCCAGTGAATGAGTCCCTGCATCTGAACTCCCACCAGCGTCAGGGGGGGCTTCATCTGTGCCAACGTATTGGAACATAGAGGAAAAATCAAGGACTGAGACTCTGCAAGCTTCTGAATTCTGAGCAACAAAAAGTCAAAGCAGCTCCCTTAGGGGGGTTATTTTGCTGTCATTTTTTTAGCACACCATCAAAAATTTCCAGGGCTTCTCATCCCAGAGATGTTTGCTGATGAGAGCAGACCATTGCCTAGGCCACACAGATGTCCTGGTTGCACACACTATCCCGAGTGCCACACATGTGCTTGCAGCCCAGCCTCCTCCACTGCACACAGGGAAGTACTGCTGCTGGCTGGGGTACCCTGAGAACCACCTCTCCATCATCCTGCTCCCTCTGGCTAGACATGTTTTGGCAATACATCTTGATATGCTTTCCCAGGCTCCCTGCAGCTGGGATGGCTGGTCCGTGCACAAGTGCTGTGAACACTGGAGAGATGGAGTGCCAGCTAAAAAGCATTGATATACACCATTTCCAGTCTCCCTGGCTCAGTATTTAAAAGCAGGGGGCTGGGGCTGGTTTCTTCCCCCCTCCGTTCCTTGCCTGGGCCATTACCAAAGCTCAAGTCACACGTGATTCCTCTCTCCAGGGTCCCTGTAACGCTCTGATGTGTGATAGCTCTCAGGAGCTGCCTATTCCCACAGGATGAATATCAACTGAAAGGGAACAACAAATGGTACACAGTTAATTACAGCAGGGACTAATTAGACAGTTAGAGAACAGTCCTTGGGAACAAATAGTGGTGCAACGGATGTACAAGTGTCCCAGTGACACTGCTGGGCTCATCTCACAGTTCTGGGACCACATGAGGAGCAGAGAGGAATAACCCTATGGCACATACATTGGGGTGGCTTAACAATGATGCAGCACAAAAAAGACTTGGACAAGTGATCTGAGACGAAGTCTGTTTGCACGTGTGTGCATTGCCTCCCTCTGGTTGGTTTTGGGATTGAAGGACAGCTGCAGCTTGGCTCTGCAGGGCTGGGATTTGAGGAAACCTTAGGGTCTGAGATGCACCAAAGTGGGAAAGACAAACCCTCTGGATACTGAAAGCCAGCAGATTTGGCTTTCCTTAGCATGGATATCTGGCTGCAGACCATGACCCTTAAGGCAGCCAGAGAAGGGTAGTAAACGCATCTCAGCCCTTTTAAGATTATAGGAAGCAGAGAGGCTAGATGCATCTTAAATTTCTCCAGCTGTCCCACTTCAAGAACTGGCCCCTTTAAGCATCTCTCTGCTGTTCTTTCTGAGCTAAATTTCCAAGCAAAATGCAGTAATTTCTGAGTAGTCACCTCCTGCTCTCCAAAGAGCTACCTTATGAATATACACTTATGTGACCTTAAGACCCTAATAATTAGGGGTTATGAATCATTAAGAAACAGATTCTTCCAGTTTAAACTGGCCGTGTAGGCTGCCTAATAATCAAAAAGCACCACAGGATAGGACTTTAGACAGGAGAAATGGGGGTGGGGTTGCCATTAAGAAATGGTGCTGGCAAGCTTTCAGAGTTGATTTTGCACATCTTCTGAAGTGGATATTAAAAACCACAGTCAGCCATTCAAAGAGCCTGCAGAGATCAAAATCCCAGCAGCTAAAATGGTGCCTTACGTATATCCCTGCTCCTAAGGAAATGGAAATAAATTGAGGGGTGCTGGCTTACACTCACAGCAATCCCCAAGGCACTGACAGCACTCACTTCTTTCTTAGCCTAGAAGGAGAGGAATCTCTAAAAACATCAGCAAACTATCCACATTTTCTTAGAATCACTTGCCTTTTGTCTCTGTAGTTGAAGAGGATTGATGTCTCCTGGCCTGGGAGGCTCACCAGAGTAGTGTTAGCATTACAGCACATCAGGAGCACAGAACTGTTTATTTTAATCACAAGGCTGCTGCCTGGCACAGCCGGCTCCTCTCTCTGTACTGCTGTGCTCAGGATCTGTGCGGATCCAGACACAGCTCTATTTTCTGATTTTTCCATCCCATTTCATCAAGGCAGTGACGGTTGGCAAGACTTGTTAGTAGCACAATTTCTGCCTCACGCTACCTGAATTCTGCTGATAAGATTAAGCAATAGTTCAAGACCTTGCTGGTTTACATTTCACAGCTACCAGGCTCTCCTAGCAAGCAGTATTGCTGCTATATGGATTCCCTCTATTACAACTGGGTTGCCAATAAAAATGTGAAAGTACCTTAAAACAATGCAATTTGAGGAGATGTCAAAGAAATTCCATGTAGGTCTGTAAAAGAATTTATATATTATGGAGTAGGAGATAGAAAAGCTGCAGCATTATTGAGCCATTTAAAGGAACAAACTCCATTACTGCAGAGAGCTCACATTCATCCGGGATTTCATCGGGGCTGACAATGGTTCTAGCTTCATTCTGCCTCTCACAAGCAGCATGCTCCAAAGACAAGGGATAGGAATGCACCAGCTTGCATCGGCATGCACTTGCTAGCTGGGGGTTTGGAGGGGCTGCAAAACAATCTCTAGGGGATGAGAGAGTATGGGAGAGTATGTGGAGAGCAGCAAGACACTTCCTTACTTGATTCCAACACCAGCCAAACAAGGCTGTACTTTCTCAGTTTTGCTGGCTGTGCTGTGATCCCTAATATTTTGTTTGTTTTGCTTTGGGTTTGTTTCCTTTTTTCTTATTTTTTCCTTTTTTCTTTCTTCTTTTTTCTTTTCTTTTTTTTTTTTTTTTTTTTTTTTTTTTTTTCTTATTTCAGTGGTGTTATTTAGGGGGGAGGGGTGGCATTGCAGGGGTTGTCTCCTGGAAATAGCAGACTGGAAATCTGTGCTGCTTCAGAACTTGGATTCCACTAGTCTGGGCATGTCAATATTGTATATAGCATTGTTAACATTATATTTCCCTACCTGATAAAATTTCCATTTAAATTATGCTTGGCAGAGAGGACTTGAAGGCAGTTCAATGCTGAAAACATAGAATCATAGAATGGTTTGAGTTGGAAAGGGCCTTAGGACCATCTAGTTCCAGCCCCCCTGCCATGGGCAGGGATACCTCACATTAAACCATGCCACCCAAGGCTCTGTCCAACCCGGCCTTGAACACCACCAGGGATGGAGCATTCACAACTTCCCTGGGCAACCTGTTCCAGTGCGCTTCCAAGGGTGATGGTTTACCAGCTCAGGTCCCTCCCGGCACCGCCCATGTGAGTCAGCGGCTCGGTCAGCAGCACTGCCGGCTCCTGAGCAAGTCCTGGCGAGCCTTGGGGCTCCCTTGGTGGCTCTCGCCATTCAGGATCAAAACCCCTGGATGCTGCAATTTCCCCTTACTCCGATGCCAGAGGCATCCTCTCCAGAGCTACTCACCTCGCCAAATGACCGAAAAATTAGGTACATCTTCATACCCCTCCCCACTTCATCCAGCTGGTGGTCTGTGGGTCAGATTTGACCCTGCAAACTATTTCTCCGGCTCATCACTGGTGCTTGAGATAGAAACGGCTATTAGTACAACATGTGCTACTCTAAGAAGTGAATATTGTGATGCCTGCATTAGCGTTGGGGACCACCCCACCTCATTGTGGCCAGTGGAAAAGGGGAACCGAGCAAGCCCGTACCCTTTGCAGAGCCCGCACCGAGCAGAGGGCTCCCGAAGACGCCGCCATCCCACCCTCTGTACTCGGAGCCCCGGCCCAGCCGCGCCGGCCCCTCGCCGGGCTCGCGTCTCCCTCTGCTGTTACAAGCCGGCTACTGCAGAGTTCGGCTTCGCCGGAGGACAGGGGGTTTAAAACACGCAGCCTCGGGCAATAGAGGGGTCAGGGAGAGTCGCGTTCCCACCGGAAAGGGCTTTCCAAAGGCCTTTCCAAGGGCTGGAAGTTAAGAGGAATAAAAAAACCCACACACATTAATTTATCTCACAGAAAGCAATCAAGGAGGATGAGGAAGAGAGAAATAGCGTCTGGTCTGGCATTCAGACCTGCAATGCCCCCATCCCACCCATTTTGCGGGTTGGCTGCATGACCCACTCACACTTGCCCACAGCGCAGGGCCAGCTCGGTCTCAACGAAGAGAAGCAGAGCTCAGCTGAAAGGGCGTGCACACAGCCCCATCCTATGCCACTACCTGTGCTCTCCAGCCCTAACTCCACCAAGGCTGGACCTCAGTGCCCTAATACAAGACAGTCTTGTACCATGTTTCCTTCCTGAGAAGCAGCAGCTCCCAGCACTTGCAGAGTCCCTACAGAGCTGGGACAGCCCAGGCATTCCCCTGGGAACATACATCCCCTCTCTTTGCTATTGGCGTAGAAGCCAGACACCCTTGCTCACCAATTGAAAACAAAGCCAGCTCGTTTCCATTGAGTCTAGAAATTACAAACAAAAGGGGAATGGCAACTGATCAGTTTAACACCCTCACCTTAAGAAAGGACATCCTCACCTGAAAAATAGTAGAGACAAAAATCTTCTGCATACACACAACTTACAGAGTTGTAGAGGCTTTACTTTAGAACAGCTGCTCCGGGCAGGGTCGCTTGGTGAAATGTGAATAAAACTTCTAGTATCACTTAGAAAGCACAGGGATGTCTCTCCAGAACCACTTCACAAAGCATTTCTCTGTAGGGTGTGCAGCTCCTCTGGAATGACGTACCAGCCGACTGCAGAGCAAAGCCTGCAGAGCTGTATGATGACTTCTGTACAGTAGAAATTACAAAGACTTTGGAAATGCAATAAAATAAATTTAAAAAAATCTATTTAAGACACTTTTTTTGATCCCCTTCAGTCTGAGAGTCCTCTTCTGCTTCTACGGTGTCCGTGCCCTCAGCATTCCTGAAGGCAAAGGAAGTGCTGTTATCTCTGTGTGCACCACAGGGAACTAGGAGGCAAAGGATATAAGGACGGGCTTTTCAGAAGCAACTCACAATTGAGTCCCAATTTGGGACACTTGAGAAAGTGCTGCTTGCAGAGGTGAGGCTGGCAGCCTTGGCTTGAATCCAGTTTAGTTGCCCCAACCTAAACAATAAAACACGACGGTGCTTAAAAAAAAAATTAGAAATCACCAGTCACTGTTGAAATGCAACCCAAATTACTTGCCCCAGATTATACAGGGGAGACTGGGATGGGGGTATATAAACTGAACTGCCTCCTGAGCTGCTGAGCAGTATCTGAAAAGCCCAGGTTTCCATCCTCTGGGACACAGGATGGGTCCCCACAGGATGTGTATCTGCGGCACCCAGAGCTCAGCGCTCAAGTAGTGTCAACTGCGTGGCTTCCTAAAGAAGCACATTAGTGCAAGGGGTGTGGGGGTTAGCTAATCATCAGGGTGGCAACAGGCAAAATTGCCTATTAAAAACAGGAGCAGAGTGAGGTATCCTGAACTTGAAAGCTCCTATCTTTTTCCTTCTCTTCATACGTCCTTAAAAAATGTTAGTGTCCAGGCTTCAGCAACATGCTGTCTACCACTATCTGACACTATCCTGTTATTATATCTTTGTTGTGTCATCCAGAGTTGACCTTGGGAAGGAGATCCAACATATATTATAACTCCATTTAATTCCATCATTAGCTCTTCTGTATACCTAATATATCACCATAACTATGTCAAAGTGGGAAGAGTGCAATTTCCTTGCCAATATAATGTTGATGTAGTAAAAAGACATCAGTGGAGTGGTTACTTATCAGCTGTTCTGCCTTCCTGACTCCCCCACCTGTGGGTAGCCGCAGATGAGGCAGGTTTTGTCAGCCATGCCAGTCTGTTAAACTGTTAAGCTGAATAAAGTCGTTGCTCTACCAATTACTTTGTTAATACCTTAAACACATTAACAAGGCCAGGAGGAATACCTCACAACAGTATCTTCATTAAAAAATTAGAAAGGTGCTGAGAGAGCATTAGCATCATAAATCACAATTTGGACATGACACCATGTCAGCAAGGAAATGATGTATAAATCCCCAAGAGTGTCTGGATCAGTGGTTAGCTCAGGGTTAGCCCTGCTGAAGGAAACATGCTGATACAAGAATAAGGCTCATCTTTTGTACAGCTGTCAGTCTGCTGATCTTAAAATATACCACAAAGCCATAAAATCCCCATGTAATGGACAGAGAAACCCCAGTCCGGAAAGTGACAAGACCAAGGGCACTCAGCAAGGTAGCAGAGCTGAGCCAAAGTCCCATCACACTGTTCTGCCCACAACATACCACAGCCTTCCATCATTCCTCCAAGAGAGACTGGAGGCATTTGGGTCTGTATTTGAGTCTAGCTCACCCGTAGCTCTGATCTGCACATCTCAGGAACACTGCAACCACCGTCATGTTCACAGTCACTTTCCAGCACTGCAATGCCAGAACCCAGCAGCATCCTGGTGCTCTGAAGAGCATCATGCCCCTATGTAGCTGGCCCTGCCCTCTCCTGAGGCCAGTGGCTATATCCGCTGCTTGGCGTGATATCTAGAACGGGGAGCAGCTGCCAGCTGTGCGTGGCTGCGTGCAGGGGGACATGCTGCAGCTCCTCTACTGCACACACGCAACCAGCATCTGCACAAGATCACCATGAAAACAGGCTTCTGGGATCTTCTGCAGGCAGAGTCATGAGTCACAGCCAGGAGAAATTCAGACGCTTGTTTCAGAGAGACTTACATGGTCTGTGGGCTCATAGCAGAGGGGAAAGAGTGTGTCCTTGACAGGTAGCAGAAACAATACCGAGATGCCAGGGCAGTGATCAGAAATACTCAAACTCCATTTGCTACCCAAGAGCTGGAGATGTGCGCAGACATAATTAAGAAGAGCCCCTCTAAAGGCAGTCTGCATGAAGCACACACTAAGCAGGCCTGTAAAAGCCCAGAAATACATGGAAAAACAGCACCAGAAGCTATTTACAAGGAAATGCAGAGGAGGACAAAGGACAAAGCAGAGGAAGAAAATCTGGGGGGGGGGGGGGGGGGGGGGGAAGGAAAGAAAAAAAAGCACAAGTGTTTTAATTCTGAATGGTAAAGGGCAGGGTACATCAGCACATGCCACACAAGGTCATCAACAGCAGTTACTGCTGAAGAAATCATTATGTCAAAGCGTCAGGAAAAAGAAGAAAAAAGTATTACTGATTTGAAGTGATACAGATTAAGAAGAAAGCAGAAGGTAAATAAGCGGAATGATGGTAAGCAGGTTGGCTTTCTAGGCATTTCTCAGCATCACACAGAAAAGAAACCAAACCTGCAATTAAACAAAGCCAAATTAAAGCTTGGCAGGAGACAAATACCCCTGAGGAGATTCTAAATTACACACAAGATGTTCAGACACTCAAGTACCTACTTTGGCAGCACGTGAGACAACTGGTGGTATCACCATGGGTGAGAGGGGCCAGGAGAGGTGTCAGAACATGCTGTATAGCTGCCTGTGAGACAGCTGCCGCATGGCACCAGGGTTTGGGACATGACAAGCCTGAGAAGGGAGGAAGAAGTGAGAGGGCTGCTATTGATACTGGATACAGCAGCTTCAATAAAATTGTGTAATATTGTAATCCAAGTGAGAACAAACCTCGAATGGAATATTAATGTGGTAGAAACATGAACAGAATGAAAACATGCAACCAAAGCAGGCTACATCACCAATCTTCTCACATTCAAGCTGCTGAAAGGTTCTGCTAAAAGACTCCAGTCTTCAAGCACATGAGCAATCAGCAGGTATCTACCTGACTACATGGCAGGTTAAGAGAAAATATAAGATCAACACAATGAATGGCAAAAGGCAGCTCAGAGCAGAGTCTCCAGCAATGGTGCAGTTATCAAGGCAGAAGACAAGCTGTGCATTTGAACAGAACCAAGCAAGCTAAATAGTGCACTGAACACACCTCCATCCAAGTGCCTACAACGAAAGAAACCTTACCTGACTTGACAAAAAGAAAGATATCCCCAGTATTGTATCCCAATACTGAAGATTAGCATGAGCTATGAGGCAAGCAAAACAGCCTCCTTTCCTTATTTGAGCACCAGGATCAAAGTACAGAGAGCTGAGACTATCATTTGGGATCAAAAATAGAGATGCTGCCACTAAGACACACTAACAGAACTCTCTGGAATTCCTGTCACTGCTGATGATATTTAGGAGTACTGACGATATTTAGTACACTGTTGGAAGCTGTGACAGTTAAGGGTACAACTGGCTTTGTCAGCCAAATAATAGGCATCCCATAACAGAGAGCTGACAGACCTGGCAGAAGCAGCCTGGTTTCATCACTAGCTTTTTTGTTGCACTGCATACTGGCCTTGCCACAAGTAGTTACTGCCTAAGAAAAGAGTTCATCCCCTACTCAGCTGACCCTCTGCCAGGACCAGCAATGCTCAGGACCAGGGATGCTCAGGACCTTACCAGTACCCTAGTCAGTTTTAATCAATGGAGAGCCAGCACCAGCTGCATGATACTAGAAATTTCTATGCACCACATGGGCAAGGAGACACTTCCTTGTAAAGGCTGGGCCTGTCAGCTGGAAGATGTAGTTTTGGCAGCAGCAGGTGAAGCAGTTGAAGATTAACCCATTCTCAGGACTGCTTGCCGTGGAGGCATAGGGAATTTTGCCACAGACATCTCCTGTGGGCAGAAACACACCTTCAAAGATGGAAAGCAAAGTCCTCCACAGGGCTTTGTTGGTCCCATGTCCAATATCCTTCCCAAAGTTACCTGCTGTTGTCTTCCAAGCCTGTAAGTGGAAAAAAAATGTTAAGTGGAAGGAGTGGAAGCACATCTATGGAGAGATTTCCAAAGCAGCCTGAGGGGCTCCCAGTCCCACACAGCAGAAGGAACAAGGGGAGACCTGAGGGTGGAGGGAGCCAGCAGATCCCCCTCAGCATCTCAGCAAAGGATGAAGCCGCTGAGTGCCAGCGAGCAGAGAAAACCTCCGTAGCAGTTCCCCGTCTGCTTCCTCTCCTTCCCCACAGCGTGGAGCTGCGCTGCCTGTTTTTAGGCGAGTCAGAGCCGAGGCCAGCTTTGCAGCTCTGGATGCAGCTCCCCAGGCAGCCGGGCTGCATCCCGCACCCAGCAGTGTGAATCGGATCTGCACCAGACAGAGACATCTGATCTCCACAGTGAGCCAGAAAGCACAAGTCAGAGTGTGGGCTGGTGTTTCTCCAGCTGCGGAAAAGCAGCTGGATGATAGACGATGTGGCGTAAAGCTTGTCCATGCAGTGCTACACCAGCAGTGTCTTCAGTGAATGCTTGGACAGGCAGAGGGAGTTTATGCAACATCAGCACTTTGTCATATAGGATTCTGGCATTTTTATTCTGGTACCCTAAATCTGGTTTTACTGTATCATCAAATCACAGTACACAAGAGGCCTGAATAACTGGGAAGTCTGTGTCCCTGTCAGGAATGCTGGTAGGTTGTCAGGCCACTGAACAAATTACAGCTGGACACGTGATAAAGCAGAGATGCTCTTGAACTGTATCTGCACTGCAAGACTGGTAGCAGGAAATTGCACCTTTGAAATCTTTTTCCATTAAAACTATTTGGAGAGCTGATCTCATTCTAAAATAAATCTTTGAGTTTTAGGGGTGAGGGTTGGGAAATCACTTGGGGCTGTTTAATGTCAAGGATTGAATTCTGATCCAAGCTGTGTGTGTATAATTGCACCAGTCTCAGTAGCGTTGCATCTGCTCCACACCCACATAATGGAGACAGTAATCTGCACCCCCCATCGCAGTTACCACGCACACTCTTTGCTAGTGCTCTGATATGACCAGAAATCCAGCCAAGCCTGCTTTCTTGGGATGCTGCAGCTGAGCTGAATTCACAGTGGCCACAGAGATAAAACTTCTGAGACGACACTCCAGTTTTTTTAGCTGAGTCAAGTGCTCACCAACAAGGCAGAAATGACACATCTGAGAGCTGAAATCCTCCCTCTGCAAAGCAGGTACAGCACAGCAGGGCCGACACATGCCCACCCGGATCACCTTTGGACACTGCTCAGGGTGGAGGAGATGAGCGATATGAGACCTCCTGGAACATGGCATCTCTGCCAGCCAGCACCCACTGGGGTGGCTCCTCCTGGATGGGGCTTTGAACAGGGGCATGTTCTAGTCACCACTATACAACCTCTGATAAGAGAGATTCAGACTGTAACAGCCAAGTGAAAATGCAGCCATTGATCTGCCTGTCCTAGTGCTCTGGAGAAGAAGTTGAATATAGATAAAATTTCTTCTGGAAAATGAAGCTTTTGTAGGCCTTCCAAAAAAAAAAGAAGAAAAGAAAACTGGAGGCAGCATTTCAATAAAAACCCACGGACACATTTCATCAACCAAAAACCCAAAACTGAATCTTTATACAGAAACCAAAAGACACCTATTTTGTGAAAAACCATGCTTCCTTTTCCAAAATAAAAAATGCTTTGCTGGAAGTTTTGGGGCAGCCCCAGCGCCATGCCCATGGAAGCAGTAAACAACAGACATGCAGGAAACATTTGCTTTATTTAAATAATTTAATTTCTTTCCTCTTCCTTTTGTATTCTCTAAGGGAGAGCATGCTTGTGATAGGCTCCAAAAGCCATAGACATGCCCCATCTGTGAACTGGAAGTCACCAGACTTCCTGTTTGTTAGTGTTGCCTCTCTGTACTGTATTGTCATCTATACAACTAAAGCCTCTGTGTGTAATAGTAACATCTCTGGATCTCATGCACAAAAGGAATTGTGCTACCTCTGCTCTTTCTAATGTAGCCCAACATGGTCTGATAGTTTACTCTCTACCCTTCTTCCCAAAGTTAGACTTCTTACATGAAAACACTACTAGGAGAAAATATCCTTATGAGTGCAGACAGCCTAAAATACTGAATGACAAAGAAATGCTGTTTGACATCCTTGGCATCTACCAGGTGATAGCAGCAATCATTGTGATGAGTTTGTCAGCCTCTGTCCAGAACAGTGTAGCAGGAGTCTACCCTGTTTCTCTGCCTGTTCACAGGACAGTTCATTAAAAATTTAGCAACAACAGGTCCTGGCCCAAAGTTAGTTCCCACTGGGAAAAGAATACTTGTTTGGATACTCGCTAAGAGTAAAAATGAGCTTAGGTTGTCCTCTCTGAGCATCTTGTTTGCTGCATGGAAAGAGCCAGTCTGTTGTGCATCTATAATTCAGGTACCTACCCTGGGAGTGTTGAAAAATACGCCAGAAGTCAGGTCCTACATTTTTGATTTTGATTTTCTTTTTTGCACATGCCACCAGCTGGGTCAGCTGTACCCTCCTAGATCCCACTGGTGGCAGGGGCTCAGCACCATCCAGCATCATGTTCACCTGCCTTTTTGAATGTTTTCTTCAGCTTCAGAAATGCTCTTTCCTGGCCTCAGACATTTGGAGTAAACACCTGAAGCTGCCTTTTTATTTTTTTGCTCCTCTCCTTTTGCTGGTAACATTATGTTCTCCTAGGGAGGAAAAACATTAGCTTGGTGCTTGGGATGATTCAGTTAGCTAGCAGTAGGTCAGAAAAAAACAAACATTGAATGCTGCTTCTTGCTTCCTCTAAGCAAAAGCTTAGCTGGAGCACAGATGAACTGGAAGTTCAGACCAGTAGTCCTGAGCTACTAAAATAATTTGCACCCTTCTCTAAAATGTTTTGTCAAAAAAGGGGGATTGATTTACAACCTGTGGCTATGCATTCATATCCTTAAAAACATCTGGATTCATAACTTATTATCAGCCCAAATATTTTTCCCCACTACTTGGAGGGAGGTGTGAAATTCAGCTAACACATACAAATCCTGAGTTACATTAATAATTGTCTGGTTTTGGAAAGTCACATTCTCCTAGCAGACGTTTGGATAAAATAGAGGCAGACACAGACAACTCCCACAGCCTTCTTCACAAAAGTTTGTTCAAAGGCAGACTCTGTGGCAGCAATTCCTACCTGAGCTTTGCACTTTCCCTGAATCCTGGCACATGTGAAGCATTGCAAAAGCTGGAGAGAATTTGTATACACAGAAACATTCACATCAGAATTATTCATACTCTCATCACACTATAATAGGAGAGGACAAGGGGAGAGGTCCCAAACATGGAACAGAAATGTTGACAACTAGTCAAACTAGATAAATGATAAAGAAAAAATAATGCATTTCTAAGAAGTATGAAAATACTAATGTGTAGCAAGGACAGGGATCTGAACTATGACCAAGAATGAGGACTTGATGCAACAAAGGATTTAAGATAAACTTTGATGCAAAGTCAAGGTCTCAGCTTAAGAAGCCTTCATTCAGCTATTACCCAACCACAGAAACACCCAGATTTCCTTCTTCAGCACTTCTAAGGCCCCAGAGCTCAGCCACAGTGCCTAGGCTTGTTAGGATTGAGCAACTTCATGTTTCACTTCACTCTGCCAGAGAAGGCTCTGCAGCAGAACCGTTGGCTTGTGTGCTCAGCCAGGCAGAGCATCAGTCTTCCTAGCCTGTGGGCACAGCTGCCTCAAGGTAGTCACAGAGGAGGACTGTCTATTTACAATGGCTTAGCACTTACAGTGTGCAGCCAGAGAAGCAAAGTGAACCTCCTCCTTACATCTTATTGCCAGCATGACCTGGCCATTGCGCTAGTCCAGTTCAGTTCCCTGTCCTGAAATGCTTCTCTGCTGGAGAAGCCGAGAGGGAGGTCCGCTTGGCAAGTGGGGACACAAAACCAAGGCACTGCTCTGCTGCTTCTGGCAGGGCATCACCCTGCCATGTTCCCCTGACAGCTCTGTCTGAGCTCCTCAGGACATGGGACTCCCGGAGGCTGCACCAAAGCCAGGCATGGGTCTTGAGTGAGGCATGAGCAGTTCACAGGGAAGGATGCGGTCACCAAAAAGCCCTTTGCTCAGGTGGGCACATTGAAATGCTATTTGGGAATAATCTGAACAAAATCACACCTGCCTGAAGTTCCTTCAGAGAAGGTGACTCAGTTATTCTTATAAACTCCTGGACTGTTACGGGTAACATCACCCAAAAATACCTGTCACTGCTGTCTGAGCTATAGCAGGTCTTCCCTAAAATGCTCTTCCCATGGTTTAATGAGTTCAAGGGATGGTGAAACTGTCACAGCTCCAAGTTAGGATCTTCTGTTTTGACAGTACCAAGTGTAATAACCTGTCCTTTTCCAGGGCTGCTGCAAGGTGGCTTTCTGGTTGAGTTCTCTGTTTGGTTTTTAAGGTGTACAAATCAGCATGGCTGTGCTGGCTTACTTCCAGGGCAGGAGCAATAGTGCAGTCCCTAAACCAACTTGCATATGTACTTCTATGATAAATCTAAGCTGAGGTATCTGGGAGCTTTCAGATTGCAGCCACTTCCCAATTTGCTATCAGAGCTGAATGGGTGTATGTGCCAGCCCTTCCCCCCCTTTTACCAACAAGCTCTGCTTCCACAAGAAAAATATGCCAGAACATAGGACTAGCATATTTTTCTTGTGGAAGAACAGAACAAGCTGAAAGAGTGGACAAGTAGCCCAAGATCCTAGAGCAATAAAACAGAGTACATGCAGCCTTAGACACCTCTCAGAGGGTGGGAGAAAAACTACTGTGTGTGACAAGCTGGGTCTTGGACTATTTTGCTTGATGATCTGTGTGGAGCTTGGATCAAATCCCCCTCAGGTCAACAGGAATCTTTTTGGAGATTTCAGTGGCAACCAAGTCAGCTTTAGTAAACAGCAGAAATACAGAGATCATCAAAAAGATTGTATACTCTATGAAGTTCCTAATATCTACTTCCTTAGTTTTAAAGGAAGTGTTTTCTTAGGAACATACCCATCTTTTCATGTTTCCTCTACTCAAGAATTACAGCAGAGAAGTGATATATTTAAATTTAACAACTCTGGTGGCTTATTTTCCTGCTGTCACTTATCCCCATCTAAACTCAAAGGGTCTGAGAACCCAAAGAAAGATTGCCTGAGAACCAAGATAAACCTCTCCTTGTAAGATACCTGCTGTTTCAATATGTGCTTAGTAGGATTTGCAGATACAGACTATCTAATCACATAAGTGCAGTGGTGCCTACCCAGAACAACATCACACAGGACAACATTGAGCAACACTGCTACGGACTGATCAGCTTGGTAGGGCTGGTTCAAGGAAGGTGACTCTATGCTTACCTCGGTTTTCTTCCCTATAACTTTTTAAATATCTGTTTGTTGGGATGAAGTTTTATCCACTGTGTACACATTTCAGGCTGAATATCTGGGGAATTCGTCTGGCTCTAAGAAACATGGCAGAAAGGAATTTATCTCTTTGTAACAAGGCTAAGGTGGAGGAAATGTTGCATTGTCCATGCAAAACCCAAAATTTCCTTTCTCACACAGTTTAGGGACAAGATGTGAAATTAAGCAGTGAAGTCACTTCTGGGTCATGAACATGGGCTTTCCCAGGCCCATGAAAACCTGTCCAGATTAGGCAGTTAACAAGTTACCTCCTGACTTTGCTGCTGCTTGAAAAGGGACAAAGAGACCACAGGAGGAGAGGGAATTTCAGACTAAATTAAGCTCTCAGACTCACAGGTTGACAATGGAGTGGCCTAGGTCATTAAGGGAAAATCAGCAAGAAAAGCAGCACTACGCTGACCTTGCAGTGTCATGCCAGTGAAGTCTTGCCCTGCCTCTCAAAAGGTTTCTTGCTTCCCTGGAGAAAGCCTAAGGGTCATTGGCCTTATCCCAGCACCATTCTTTGCCTACCCTTGGAGCTTATTAAAACCTTCAGACACTGCTGGTTAGATGAAACCTCAGTTCCTGGCAAAAAAAGGACACAAACTGGCAGAAGGTTCTGTGGGCCTCTAGAAGAAAGAAAGGATATTAAAGACCTGAAACTTCTGCAATCTCTATACATTTAGGAAGTATTTCTGTTCAAAGAGGAGATAGGAGAGAAAGCTGGGGAAATGTTATTACTGCAGGCAGAGGGGAGAATATTAATTAATTGCCCAAATACTCATGGTGATCTGTCACCCTCACCTACAAGAGCTCTCGGAGGTCTGGGGTGCCAAAGAAGGAAAGAGACAGAGAAGTCTACAAAGTGTGGGCCGTTAGCAAGAACAGAGTAAATACCAGATTTTTTCTTTTCTCTCTTCAGCAAAACAGTTTATTTACCCAACTAATCTACATTTCTGAGTAGAAAAATATCTCCCCAAGAAACTGAAAGCTTAAGTTTTCCCAAGCTGGGCACCCAAGCCAATGTTTTATTAGGAATCGAACCTAAAAGCTGAGCACATGCTTTGTTGCTGCCAATCAAGTTCTTATAGAAAGGTAAAGAGATATATACATGTAAAACACCTCCTTAGTGAAGTACATATATTTGTTGCACTAAGGGTAGATGCACCTAAATCGGGGAGAGCACTGCATCTCTCTGCCTGACTCACCAGCAGTATCCATGGTAAGCAACATATGCCAAGGTGTCAGAAGTTTGGAGGATGTGTGCGGGTAACTCAGGGAGAACTGATCCATCTCAAATGGCTTCACTTCTTCTTTCTAAGTTCACAGGAGTACAGAGCAGATCTGATACATACCTATTGCAAGTCACTACCCGTTGCCTAGCGTTGCCTGCACAGGAAGGAAAGGCATTCAATCTGAAGGTATCACTTCTCGAAAAACCATAAAAGGACATAGAACTAGATATGTGATTCTCAAAAAAAAAAAAAAAAAATCCCCAAACATAAGTCTGATGATTGAGTTGCTTTAGAAAATCTGGAATACGCCTGCTCTCATATTCTATTTCTAAAGGCCTGCATATTCAGTGCATATTCATTTAGTATTTATGGATAAATAGAAATGGCAGTACTCACAGCTCCTGCTCTGGTTGTCCTCAAAAGGCATGTCCATTGCATATGATATACACTGCCTGTTCCATAAGTCTGCCTTTAAAGGCCTTTACGAAGCATCTTCCACTGACAGTTTGGTCTTCTGCAGAGCAAACATTGTTCAGTGTAGCCTGTAGGATTGTGCCCCTTCAGCAGACTTGGTCTGGTGAAATCCAGCAACAGGATGAAGTGCAAAAAAATGTAGGCAGAGACAACAGTGATTTGACAAAGTAAAGGAGCACTGTTCTGGTCATTATAAGGGGATTATATGGTCTTGAGTGTTCATGGTGAATTCATTGGCAGCCAAATGACCTAAGAAGAGGCAGAATAAGGGGCCTTACTGAAAAGGGGTTTCAGCCACTGCAGGGGATGCAGACAATGAGCCTTGAAAACCATCAAAGGAATGCAACATAGGCAGGCAAAGCTTGTCCAACACTAATAAATCAGCCACTGCAAGCCAGACTAGCAAGGGTTAGAGCCTCATGGCTGCATCTCCTTGGGATTTGTGGTCAGAACAGGACGATTCAGTCTCTCTCAAGGCTGTTTCACAGACAGGGTGATCTGGGGCAGAGCTGTGCCCATGTGGCTCCACTGCGTTGTTTCCCTGTAAAGAGCAAAGAGCACACAGCAGCTAGGAAATGCAAGTCAATTATAAACCAGAAAATCAAATAGCAGTGCCATCTGGTATAATCAGTATCATTCATTCCCCATGCACAATCCAAGTGCAAAGAATATAGACGGTACGGAGCTGTCAAAAGATATCCCCATTTTGAAACTCTCACATTATGATTTAAGAAGGGAAGAGGTCATCCTTTGATGCTCTCCAGCACCCTGGGAAAGGGAGACGGTTTGGAGATGGGGGACATACTTGGCTCTTTTTATTTCTGAAGTGGTTGGAATGCTCAGCCTACTCAACCTGGAAAATTTTGGGATGCTAATATAGCCCAAAAACCTCAGCAAACACCTTGCTGTCTGAAATCAACTGCTCTTGCCCATTGTGAGAGCAGCCTGGGTAACTATCTAGAAGTCCATCACTTTAACAGAGCTGATTTTAATGGAGCTGTGCCAGTTCTGAAGGTCTCCACCCTTCCACTGAACAAACTCATTACAAGCAAAACCTGAATGAGCCTCTATCTATTTGACAGATCAGGCATTTACTGTTTAATTACACAGATGAGTAACACCAATGAACTGGTGCTTTTTCTTTTGTGAGTTTGTTACAGGGGAATGAATGTGAATTAGGCTGTAAATCAAAACAACTGTGGTGTAAATAGTGTAATTGCTGTCTTCTCATCTGTGGCAATCAATGATCTGTAAGCCATTTTACATGGTAGCCATGACCCACTTCACCATCTTGCAGACTGGTGGCAATAAATATCTCCTTTGCAAATGAGAGAAAGGAAGGTGTACTCTAGTGTGGTAGCAGAGAGAAAGAGACACCAACAGTATGGAAAATGATGTTGGCACTCACTTGTTGACACAGAGAAGGGTTGGACAAGTTGAGGCACTCTTAATATAGGCAGGTCCTCATTTGACAACTCAGTAAAGTCCCTGAAAGGGATATATACCAGAGGTCACAATTTGAGCCAAACTGACATATTTTAGAAGAAGGCTTAATTGCTTGCCACTTCAGCAAAACACTCACTCCAATGCACAGGTATGTCAATTAGCCATGAGGTTGAAGTTAAGCTGGGTCCAACATGCTTTGCTGACTCGAGGGCCAGAAGGAGACTTAGATGATTTGCAGGATCTGGATTAATATTTTGGAAGCCTGTTTCTTGATGGCAGAAAATCAGCTGAAGGTGCAATCCTGAATGCCCCTGAGTGCCATGTCTCCCCTTGCAGCACACAATGTCCTGCCCCTGGCTTCCTCATGAAGCCCCGTATATGCCCTAAAAGGCAAGAGAGGAGATTTAGACAGTGATTTAATGACCCCTTTAGTCCAGTATCCATCCTGACCACTGCTCAGAGGGAATCCTCCCCTCCCTCAGTGCAGGAATTTGGGCAGCTAACTGGTGAGAGGATCAGGGATCCCATCTCTCTGAGCACTGTCCCAGAGTTTTCATATTTGTGCAGCCTCATCACTACAGACATTAGGGAAGACAGTCAAACTGAAACACAACCTGCCCTGCAGAGAGCTGCCCCAGCAGGCAGAGGCAGGGAAAAGGAATGCATTTTCAGCTGTTGCCCCAGGGTTAGGGACCTCACATGGTACTTTCCCAGAAAATGGAGAAATCAAATAGAGCTGCGGCTGGTTTGCGCTGTGTCACCCCCGGGGTAACAGTGCTGACAGAGCACAGAGCAGCATCAAGGGCTCCAAAGTGAATGCCTAAGCCTTCTCCTCTCCATGCAGATTAATTGCCCCATGTAATGTAATTTTGATGAGAAAGCCAATGCACTCCTCTACCCAGGCCAAGGAGAAGGAGCTGCCCTCTTGCCAGTATTACAGGCAAATGACTCCGGTCACCAATCTTGGTCAGGCCTAAGATACCTCATCCTTCATCTTCAGGAGAGGAAGAGCTTTCATGTAAGAGTGAAAGACAGGGCTCACATTCTTTCTTGCCAATTACATAAGCACAGCATCCTCCTGGAGCTCTGGCTCCAGGTGCCCTTCCTAAATAGTAGCTGGAGCTTCTCAGAGAGGTCATAGTCCCCATAGTCCCCAGCAAGATCAGCCCTGCCTGAGAAATCAAACCGTAGTTGCAAAAATGAGAAGTAGAAAAAAAGCACTGGGTCTGTGGTCACTACAGCACAGATGGGTATGAGAGTGGGGAATGAGCACCTGCATGTCTCTGCCTGGAGGTTTCTGAGCCCGGAACTGGGTTTACCTGGTTAAACAAGAGTCTTGATGTGCCATGCCAGACTACACACATGCTGTGGGGACCTCATCTCCAGCTCAGCCCCATATGCATTGGATCCAGCTCTCAGGAAAGGCATAACTCTGAACCATGAGCACCCCCAAGACAGGCACAGTTTGGTGTGAACCACCCAACCATGGTCCCTTCTAGCAAAGCACCCAAGTCTGTGCATGAATAGTGTGCTTCAAAGTAAAGTCCTTCTGCCTTTGCCATCATTGGGCACATGCACGTGTAAACACACACACAAGGTAGGTGCAGACAGGAACAACTTGGCTTCACAGCAGGAGTCAGTAGCAGAGGCAGGGTACCAATCGTCAGGTCTCTCCTTCCACCTCTTTGCTCTGGCACAGCAACATCCTGCAGGGTTTACCCCACCTTTGTTCTTTGCACACATGGACACACAGTGTGGACCAGGCCTCACTGCCTCAGTGTCCATTTGCAGCATTACAGACTCCTGCACCATGCCCACAGCGAGAAAGAAGGAGCCTGGCTGCCAGTTGCACTGCTCTCCTGGTGCCTGGCACAAGCCATACTTTCCCAGTTTCAGTGCTCTTGATTTTCCTCCTGCCTGCCTGTCCTGCAGGGACAGTGCTGGGCTCTGTGTCCCAGACCTGTGGTTCCCCTGGCTCCACAGCTACCCATAGTACTCACGAGGCTTCACAAGGCAGCATCAAGACCTGGAAACGGAAGACATGACTGCCTGCTCACCCTCAATCTCATGCAAGAGCTAAATCAGCTGGCAAGGCACGTTTTCATCTTGTTAACCGAGGACAGCTTGAAGAGGGGCTTTTTTCTCCTAAATCAGCAAGAATTCAAGAAGAGAGTTCACATCCAGTTACAGGCACAATAAGCGCATGTGCTTGTATCTCCGCTAGAACTGATGGCCCAGCTCTTTTCAAGCTCACTTTTCCATCTGTGGCCAGAAATTCCCACCTGGCCTATGGCTAACCAGCACAGCTGGAGTTACTTCTGTTTACAGTCTGATCCTCAGGACGGGAATTTAATGGAGCCTCTGCTGATTCCACTAACCCTGTATTTGACCTGCACAGTGCAGAGGCTGAAGGCATTGCTTAAGCTCTCCCTAGCAACTATTTACTAAGTGTGAGGGGAAGGGGTGAAATAAGGGAAAATAATTGTGCAGGCATCCTCTCAGTCCTCCTGATACCACAACTCATAGTTATTTATTTCATAACTGCAGGCAACCCTTTTATATCTTCCTGGAAACAACAGTCATTTGTCCAAGGTACATGACCCTCTGTTATCTTTAAATCAGTGTCTGGTGCTTGGTTTGTCAGGTATGGTTGTCCAGATCCTCCCAGTGATGGCTTGAGCAGAGTGATCACACAGTCTGAACAAGCCCCTTTCATATCCCACAGAGAAGTTGGCAGGAAGCATTACCCAGATCTTAAGAGCCCAGCAGATCTCAAAGCACTTAACAAAGGCAAATAGGAAGTCTATATTTAATGGAAGGACATGTGGACGAAGATACATGTCTCCAAAGACCCTTGTGCATTTAATGGGCTCTGAAACAAGATTCATACCACCACCTAAGTACAGAAGTATGGCCAGATGTTGGCTGTCCTGGTTGTGTCCTGGTTGCCCCCATCATTTCCCCAGTGGCTGCATCACACTAATATCTACTACAGGAGGGAGTGTGATAGTGCTTCCTCCACACAAAGTAAAAACCTTGAAAACCTTCTTACACTTCTCTGCTTCTACTCACTATTAGCATCTTCCTGCACCCTCTCAGAAAGCACCACAGCTTGCTGGCAGTGCTCCCATTTCAAAAGCATCCTGTCATACCTGTGTGTCTGGGTCACCAGTGCATTGAGTAGCTGCCTATTGCTTTGTACAAGTCCCTGTTCCCAAAGGCTCTACAATTCTCTGTTTTTAATCAGAGCCCGAATTTCATCCCCCTATATACTGATTTGTGATTCTAAAAGAGGCCAAGATTCACAGCTTCCTTTTTGGCTTCTCAGGGGTGTAATCTCATCCACGGCAGAGAAATATTGTAAACCTCATCAAACACAGTGCAATGATACTGCCTTTACCCAGCTGTAACTCCAAACAGTAACTGACTGTTCATTTCATACCATGTTTCAGACACATCAGCTTCTACTTCCTTTTTTTAATTTAACACAAATTAATCTCTTTTCTGTGTCCTGTTCACACTAAAATGTGAGTTTCAGAAAAAAAAAAAATAAAGTTTTTGGGGCCTGAAGAAGGCAGAAAGTACTGAGGTTTGCTGTCCCACCTCTGAGTTGAAAACTGGAGCCCTCCACAATTCCCCTGCCCCTGGCATGGCAGCGAAGCCTCCCACACTGCCTCCTGCTCCTCCCAGGACTGCCCATGGGCTTTATCTCCCCCCTCCCATTCCAAGTGCCTGACTCCTCTGGTATTTCTGCTCACCTCCCACATTACAGGCAACCCGGACCTCTTTGCAATGTCCTCATCTGCTCCCCAGGGGAAAGTCAGGACTCTCCTTTCTTCTTCAGAAAACACAGCCTCCACCTCTCGTCCTGAGGCTTTGCAGATGTCCAAGCTGTGGAGCTCCAGGACACTCATAACACTGCCTGGTTGAAAGCCTTTTGTCCCGGTTCTGGGTACTCGGAGCAGCCACAGCTCAAACCCGGCTGAGCTCCTCTAATTGAAGAGCATTAGCTTTATCTCCCTTCTCCCTCCTCTGCTGGTCAAAAGATGCAAAAAAAAAACAACCTCCAGGACCAACTAAGGGTACCAATTTGGAGGTCATTTTGTAAAACAGAGGGGAGACATCAGCCCAAGGACTGAACTAGCTTTAATCCAGCTATCTGAGGAAGCAGCTCTTCTCACATCACCCTTAAGATCTGGCAGCCTGAAATGAGCCATCATCAGTGTTTACTCCAGCCACCCCAAGAAGCTTTGTTGGGCAAAGCAAGTCCCAGTGCTGCCAGCCTGCCTGTGCTTATTCAGCGGGCGTGATTCCTCTGAAACCTGTGTGAGACACAATGCGTGGAAAATCAACACTGGAAATGCCTTTCCAGCTTTCCTTCTTGGGCTAGCTTCTGCTGTCCGCGAGGCAACAGGCAAAGCTTCCCCTTGTGCAGTCATACTTCTCCCTCCTGTTTTCACCAGCTTTGGGTCCCCTCTGGTCCCTGTCTGCTGGCCAATCAGGAGACAAGGAGTGCTTAAAATTTTACGAAGAAGAGATTAGGAAGGCCAGACCCATAGATCTTCATTGCACCTGCAATGAGTTTCTCTCATCACACAATCACCAGCACTGCTTTTGCCTTGCAGCTGCTAACAAAAGCCCTCTGCAATACCCATCCTTCATTGTGAGCCTGGCCTTGAGGAGAGAGGACTGATTTGTCCAGCCTGGAGCAATTCACTGCACAACACCAAGGCCATGAAAATTATTTTCGCTCTTTATCAGTCAGCAAAAGGGCAAGGCAATACAGTACAAATGAAATAAGCACAAGACAGCACAGAATGCTAATAGCAGGGAAGTGAGAGCTAGAGAGTGACTTGAAGGCTTGCCATCAAGTAAGCATACGTCCTGCCCTACCCAAGCATAACCCTTGCAAACCTTATGACTCAGGTTCACCATGAATCACCACGCCCTCCCTGGTTTCCTCCTGAAACCAAAAGATACATTTACAGCTGGCCCACAGCAATGTTAAATAACAGCCTTTCTCATGCTGGCTGGGCTGCTGGTCCTGTAAACATGGGATGGAGATGAGGCATATTCCCCACGAAGCCTATCTAGCCAGAGGAGAGGACATATAAGTCCATAAATAGCCAAGAGCACAGGCAGGCAGGTCCCTTGAGCAGGCTCCAGAGCTGAATATGCTGCTTTCTGAGGCTAACACAAACCGCTGGAGCTCAGTGCAGCTGTTGTGTGGATGGAAGGAGGAAAGGGTTTCTGAAAGCAGAAGCTGGCACTAGTGAGATGCAGAAAGCTGCCGGTCCTCCTTACCCCATCCTACCACTATCCCCAGCTCTGAGCCTCTGCCACAGCTCCACCATTCAGATCTTAATCAAATTCCACTCAAAATTAGTCTTTTCTTCAAACAGTTCTTTGATGAGTAACCAAGTTACATCAATGGCTGAATCATAAGGAGTAAGCCTTTGTGTGGCTAGAGCAAGCTACGGAAACTCCCTGTCACATCAGCTTTGTGACTGCTGTCTTCAGATGTTTCTGAGAAAGCAGCTTCTCTGTGCCACAGTTAGCTCAAAGCTTGTCAGTGGCAGGGGATAAATGTTTTGAAAATGTTAGCAAATGATTAAAAGGCACCTTAATTGAAAAGAACAGAGGCAGAACTGCACATGGGGAGGCGGACTGGTTTGCCTTGTTCTGTGGTACATGATCCCATGGGGACGCTGGTGATCTGAGTGCTCTTGCTGACTGATGCCACCTTCCTCTGTAATATGGGAAAAGTCAGTTTCAAGGTCTAGAACCAATCTGAAGGTCAGTTTTTAAAAAGTTGGCACCCAGTTTACTGAGCTCTTTACAGTTCAGGGGAAAAAGGGAAGAACACTTACTCTGGGACCATGCATGCCCCATGTGCAGTAAAGGCCCATATCCTGCCTTTGATAGCAGTGAACACTTAGGCAGTCCCAATACTTTTCTAATCCATGTGCAGTTTATGGGCTTTCTGATCCACAGTTTGTAAACAATCTTTATGATTAATAGCCTCAATGGATTTTTCTCCCTTGAATTTCCCTAACCGCCTTTTGAAGCCCTTTATTCTTCAGCATCTACACCAGCACAGCAAGCTCCACAGTTTAATGCCAGACTGTATAAAAAAGTACTTTCATCTGTTTGTTTAAAAACTGAGTTACTGAAAAAAATGAGTTCAGTATATGACCCCAGGCCCTCATTTGGGGAAAAAAAAAGTAAATAATCTTGTTCTCTATTCACCTTCACCATTGCACTTACGACATTGCAGCCTCAGAGATAGAGCCTTTCAATCATCTCTCTTCCTAGTCAGTAAATAGTCTTCTCATGAAAAGTGCTCCTATTCCTTTTACCATTTCTGTTGCCTTTATCCACATTCTTTGTACTTCAGTTTGTTTTCTTTTTTCAGCAAGGGAGTTAAGAATTGCACACTCTGCTCTGGGTGTGCAGCATCCCAGCAGTGAGTGCAAAATTTTTCTAGAGTAACTTGTGATGTTTTCTCTTTCGTGCTCTTTTCCTGTTTGAACAATACCTAACATTTTTTGCCATTTTCTTTCTGCTGACTACTGAGCTGACATTTTCATAGGGTTATACCTGATGAATCTAAGCCCTTCTTTCTGAGTGGCAATAGCTAATTTTAGACGTCACCGCTGTGTATGGCTAGGATTGTTTTGTTTTCACTTAAGTACATTAATTGCATCTGTTATTCTACCACTCAGCCAATAACCATCATCAGATCCTTCTGTTAATTTTTACTGTCAGTTTTAATTTTTTATTATTCTCAGTAAACTCTGCATCATCAGGAACTGCTGTCACTTCCTTGAAATCCTCTTCCAGATCACTTATGGAAACACAGAAAAGCAACCCAAGATAAATCACTATAGCAGTCTATTAGTTCATTCCTTCTCAGTTGTGAAAAATGCTTTAAACAGTCATCAATCCATGGAAGTTGCTTTCTTTTCTAGGTGGTGAATTGTTTATTTTATATGTATCCCTTTGACCACTGATTTAATCCTCTGTTGTTCTTTTCTACCAATTTTCCAAGGACAGTCTGAAGTCTCCCATGTAGTTCTCCTATGCTTTTCTAGACCTCAATCCTAAGGGACCTGGCTGTTGAGTTTTCTCCAGAAAATCTGCTCCTTCATCACCATGTATCTTCACAATATTTGAGGAATGCAAAGTGTACTCCTTCAAAAAAAAAGAAAGAAAAAGAGAGATCCATTTACAAGAATGTCAGAAAGCCTTAGAGTAAATGCTAGTGGTAGTCAAGTGTTTATGTATTCAGAGGCAATGCCATGTATTGAGTCATGGATGTCATCCGCTCTTCTGCTGGAACAGATCTCTGTGTTCTTGGCCTCGATACTGAAACATGCACAAAGATTTTGACGTTATTAGAAAAATGTTTATGTGTTGTTATGCCATGTGATGTTATGCCATAGAGAACGAGTCATTCATGCCAAGCTCTGAAAACTGCCACTGCAAAATCTCCTACCTAATGCTAATCAATGAACTGAATGTGATCAAAATGTCCAAGTAAAACATGTTTCATCCAATAAAAAACTGATGATTTTGTAAAAACTTAGTTCTGGTTACTTTGCTTTCCAGTTACAGCCAATTATATTAACAAAGGCTCAAATGTTTACATTGCAAACATACTGTGTCTCGAGCCAGTAATTTTCTGTTTTCAGTGCAGCAACTCAAATTTTCTTTGCATTATGAGCGTAACCGCAAAATGAACTAAGCAAATATGTTATATCCCCACAGAACTTCGTGGACAACTTATGAAAACTATCACTACTCTGCATACTACCACTGCTTTACATGTTTGAGCAAGTACCCCTACTCTATTGTTGAAGTATCATCTCAGGCATCTAAGGACTAAGCTTTAGAAGTCATACCTTCCTCCTTTTACGCATGAGGAACAGAAGTATGGAGAGTTAGTCTATACATTCACCATAACATGGGCCTCAAGTTACCTGTAAGGCCCAAGTTCTTCTTGGGCTACCTGTTTGCTGGGTAAGAATTCAGCCAAGAAAAGGTCCTCCAGAAAACAGAAGTTACAGAGATAAAATAGAAAAGCGATGAACCAGATTTGCATCAGTAAAGATTATTTTCTCTAAAATGGTAGCAAAATATTTTATGCCTTTATTATTTGGCTTGAAATTAAGACCACTTTGGCCTCGGATGGTCTTAGGTTGGGCAGGAGAAAGCAGAAACACGAAATAAGCATTCTCTTGAAACCAAAATGGTAATGGGAGACAGGCTGATTATATTCTCAGTGGATCCAACCATGGCCCTATTTATTTACAGCCAGGCATGATGTATGCATGTACAATAGCCAAATTATCAAATATTCTAAGCTACTGTTGAGTACAGATTATGGGGTCAGCCTTTGTTCTGCTGCATGCACCAGCTTTGAAAGAGAGCCTTTGTAAAGGAAAATGGCCTGCTGTTTGTATCAGTTTCCCTCCCCAAAATGAATTCTGCATTTCTCCCAAAGACACACACTAAGTCTAAGTCTTACTTTTACAAAGGGGCTCTGTCTGGGTGCCTTTGCTTAGAACACAGATTTTATTTATCAAAACTGTGCATGAAATTCAGTGCCATGCTGATACTTAACATGCACAACATGCTGCTTCTCAGCAAGCTTAGTGGAAATAGTGATACTAAAGGAGAAGGAGCCATGTCTTGCCCTGCCATGGTGCTTTCACCCTTCCACCAGCTCAGGCAACCTGGCTAGATCAGGGCTAGCTTAACAACACTCTCTCTGAAAACAAAAAATCCCATGCCTTGCTCAAAACCAGAACGAAGACCTTCTGGGGAAAAGTGAGACAGCCTTTTGCAGACATCATATCTTTTTAATCAATCTTCTATTAAGTCACTTAGCTAAGACTTTTGCAGACATTGTTTCAAAGAATGGATAGTGACCCAGGATCTGCAGATGGTGAAGGGATATCTCCACCTATGAGAAGCAGACTGGAAGAAAGCCCAAACCCATACAACCAGCTGTACTGGGCCACACCAAAGTCTCCATCCAACTAGCCCCGCATTTAGCCTCTGTAAGTGGTCAAACCAGATGCCTCACAGCTGCTAGCTCTGTCAAAGTACAGCATGTAATGATGCCCTCCTCAGCCTCCAACATTTTGCAGCTCAGGGACTTGCAGAGCCAGAAGCATTATCTTGATAGCCTTTGGTCTATTTTTCTCCCATGAATCAGTCTTCAATGAGTTTTAATGTCCACAACATCCTGCAGCAGGGAGTTTCATAATTTGTCATGTTGTGTGAGGAATCATCTCTTGTTATGTGCCTTGAGCTTTTCTTCTACTAGTTTTTTTCTGAGGTTCTATTTCTTCTGCTGGAGAGGACACTACATAGCTTTGCTGGATCCAATCGCAGTGTCCAACAACTCCAACATTCTGGGGAGGGCAAAATGGTAGGAGTTGTGTCATTAATGCAGTAATTTGGCTATAGCTATTCCCTATAACACACATCTTAAGATGGTTGGTCTTTCTTCCTGTGGCTGTGGATTGGTTATCTTAAGGTTGATGGAAGGAGTTTCTATGACAAGAGACAGTCAAACCTACATAACCCATCAACCTTCACCTTCCATCTCAAAGTCGGTAAAACATACCAGGCACACCGGATGCAAAGAGAGAAAGGAAGCCAACAGTGAACCACAACCAAGGCATGAGATGTAAGCTGAGACTGACATATGAGGAATGAGGAAGGAACCAAAGGAGGGGTGGCCTATGCAAAAACATCCCCCCCCCCATGTTACAAAAGTGGCTGACCTTGACCGCTACCCAAAGTGGGAAGGAAAAACTGTGTATCACAGCCTTTCTTTATTCCTTCAGGCCACAGAAAGAGGTTTACATAAAAAGCAAGGAGAATTTTGAGCCAAACCCCTTCGTGGTCACTGAAACTGGCATCTGCTATTGCAGGCAAACCCCTCTTCAATGACTTTTCATAAAGCAATGAAGCTCCCTTTTAACTCAGCCTGTGATTTTTGGCCTTTTCATCTCCTGACAGAAATAACACTTTTATGACCATTAAAAAACCTGTTCTCTTTTCCAGTGTGAATGTGTTCATTTCTCATTAACACCCATTTGTTCCTGTGCCAGTATAGCTCATACTCTTGAATAGCTGGGGGGGGGGATTTTGCTCCTGCGTGGCATTGACACTTCCTGAAATACTTGCAGATGATCACATCTTCTCTCAACTCTCATTTTGTTATGCTATATCAGCAAAAGTCTTTTAATCTCACATTGTAGACCACCAGTAGCATTCCCCTTCTCAGCATCTGATCCACTTTAAATTCACCATTCTGGGAATTAGAGAGAATTACACACAGCATTTCAAAGGATGCTCCTAGCTGAGTTATTAGCAATGGGGACCTGAACTCCAGCTAGCTGGACATAAAAACAGAAGGCTTTCCTGTCAGAGCTGGAAACATTTCCAAGATCCAGCAGACTTAGAAATCTTTACATCAGCTGAATAAGACAGAGGGATGGGGAATCACAAATCACCTGTAGCCCTGCTCCTAAGTTTGTAAATGGTTCCATCATCCATGGCAAGTACCAGCAAGTGTGGCTTTGCTGTGTACCTGGAAGAGTACCAGACAGACTGAGGACTAAGAAATGTATAGGAAAGCCAGAACACTGAATCAGTTCAAAGTTATGTCCTGTTAGTCCATGATTTGAATGCGCCTGAATAATCAGTGCCAGAACTACAGTGCTTTATAAATCCATTACACGGGAAACACAGCCATTAATCCTAAATTGCAATTAGGTAGAAATCTGGGGGTGAGGGGAAGAAGACTTCAGCCACTTCTTTAACAGCAGTGGACATTTGTTCTGGAAGCTTTTAATGTCTTCAAAATCATGGCTGAGATGCAACTACTGTTGCTGGGGATATAAACATGATGGCATATGAATAAAAAAACACTCTCAAGTGGGGAGTAGGCAAGAGGAGCAGATGAGCCTTCATACAAAACAAAGGACTTTCTTGCTCTCCAAGTGTCGTCTCTAATAAAACAAAATATGAGGCAGACTGAAAACATCTTAGAAAAATTGACTGTGCTTAGCTACATTATATAATAGGACACCAGCGAGTCTTTACCTAAATTACGCAATCTGAGGCATTTCACCCATTCTGTGTTTCTAGGCTTCATAAATGTGTTTGTTTTTTCTCATCTTCCCCTTACAACAACTGAAAATGTATGTCTAAATTCTCGTGTATGTATGCACCATTATTGACTTACAAATACTAGATTGCTTCCCAGCATTCTTACTTAATCTCCTGTGGTTCAGGGAACACTAAAACACAAAGATTATTGTGAGCTTGATATTAGACATAATATCTTCGTCAACTCTCCCAGGGCCCCTCCCTCAGGAATATTCAACCACTGCCACTGCTTTTCTACTCAAAATCAAAAAGCACTTTTCTTCTGTGTTCTGACCTTTGCTGTAAGCATCACTAAGTGCTGAAGTGAAGGAACAAAAGATGAGGAATCCTTCTGTGCAGTACATGTTCTTAACCTTCATCACTGCTGGAAACAAGTCCTGCTTTAATCTGAGCAGAGACAAACACAAAACCAGCTCTCATCAGACCTTGGGACAACAATTCCTGCAGCTATGCAGTAATGACATTCTCAGCATGGCAGATCTCTATCTAAAATTCAGCTACTTGGTAGGAAGAGGAATGTCTGCACAAACATTTGTGTCTCTCAGACATTCCTGAGCTCTCCTGCAGCCCTGACTTCATGTCATAAGCTCCCTACAAATGTTTCAGTCCCGCTGAGGGGCAAGGCACAACTGTAGGAAAAATATCAGGAACCTGACATGGATCACCAAGACAGAAAGTAGAAAAAGATCAGAAATAAAAACCCCACAACTTTGATCCAAATATTTGGCATTTGGTCTAGCTGATCACTGTTGATCCCTTCCAACTGAAATTAATATATTCTATTCTATTCTGTTCTGTTCTGTATTAGTATAGGTAATGAGAACATAGAGCAATACAAGCTAAGAGTGATTTGGAAGTAGCTTGTTCCACTGAAAAAATTTGCTTTTTAAGAACTTAATCCAGTCAGGGCAACAATATCCTCAAGCCCCATCTTCCAACTGCAGTGGTGTTTCTTTTCATCCCTTTTGCTGTGAGACCAAGCAACCAAGGACCAGCACAAGGGTGCTGTTGAACAAAATTAGACTTGCCATCAACTCTTTTGCCTGAAACAAAGCAAAAGAGTGGTCAGCTGTGGATTAGAAGAGAAAAAGTGGCTCATGATGTAACCAAAGAAGAATTTGGTCCATTGATTCACTTACATTTACACATTTCTGATATAATTGGTAAAGATAGCTCCAAACAGAAATGGCAATTCAGATAGATAGGCATTTAACAACACCTTCAGTGATCACACTCCCTTCAGGCAGGCAGATGAAGAGCCTGAGGAGGGTTCAGCCTTCTTTTTGAGGATATGAGGTTTTTAAGGTGCAAAGCACACTGCATGTACAGGTCTGGGGAAGCAAATCAGCTCCTGAATCCTCTCAACCACATTGCATGTGATTCCAGCTCTGAACACATATGCACAATGCGGCTTTATCCCAAGAAAGGAGCATTTTTGTGTTCACTGTTCACCCCCACACTCATATCTGCTTCGGTCAAAAGGGATTTTTGGTGAAAATGAGGGGTATTTACACACAACTTCATTTTCTCATCTTGTCTTGTCTTTGCTGAGCTTTGTTCCTCACTTCTACATGATGGTGAGAGGCTTTATATCCCAGCAATTGTAGTTTATCTTCCATAAGCAATTTTTAGGGCCATGTGCACTGTCCCTGTCTTGTCCAGCTCAGAAAGCAAGACTGACAAGTGTTGAGCATTAAAGATGAGTAAAGCAGTGACATATGTAGGAAGGTGAAGAGCTCCCTTGCTGTCTTTTGTCTGCCCCAAGCACAAGGGCACTGAGCTGCAGGTCTCTTGCACGTAACACAGCTCCCCAGCATCCCAGCCACTTTATGGCCCTATGGACATAGAATCATAGCGTAGTTAGGGTTGGAAAGGACCTTAGGATCATCTAGTTCCGACCCCCCTGCCAGGGGCAGGGACACCTCCCACTACATAGCGGGTAAGTGGATCAAAAGATCCACTGGCCAACTGCCCCAGCACAAATAGTCACCATGTGGGAAAGAGGCCACAAACCAGACACTGAAAATGCCTGAAATGGGCTTATCCATGAACCAGCTTGGGGAAAAGCTCCCCAGGTCCCATTATGGCCAAGAGCAAGGTGTCCTGCCTGCCTTCCATGTGGCCAGCCCTGCTCATGTGTGCTGCCTCAAGATGAAAAGGGATCAGACAAAGGCAAAGGAGAAAAATAATGTACTCAAGTAGGAAAGATTTGGGTTCCCTGCTCCTCTTCGCACACCAACGTACCAAAACCTTGCAGAGAAGGGAAAAAGGCCAAAGGAAAAACAGCAGCAGCAACAAAAGACAATTACTATTTCCTAAATAAACAATAGCTCTTTCAAAATCAGGTTTATACCCTCAGAGAAATATTCCATGGGACACATATTTTTTTTCTGCTGTGTAGATCTGCAAAACAAAATATTCACCTGCCTCACAGTTGCATAAGATAACAATCAGAGACGTTTCTTTTGAGTAAAAGAAAACCTGACGAGCCACACTGGTGAACCGCCATCCCTGAGAGAGGCAGTCTTCTTCCATTTCTCTCCTTTCCCACTGAAAACAGAGGAGCATTTTAAGAACAAACAGTAAAGCCTCAGGTCTCATTTTCCAATTTGAAGTCTCAGAGAAGCACAGCGCTGTGTTCTTACCCTGTAACTACCCTCCAGTCTCCTGTAATCACACCCACTGGTCTAAGCTTGGCTCACACAGGCTTGCAGCAGCCCTTTGCAAAACACTTTATTATGATTTTTCCAACAGCTATCCCCTTCTCTCTCAACCGTGACTTTCCCTTCATTTTCTCTCTGGATAGCAAAGCTGAGTGGCTCTGCCTGAAACAAAAACCGTGTCCAGCCCCTAATTCCTACAGGAGAGAGCACTCCTTACCCACAAAGGGAAACAAACTTTTCCACCCAACTGTCCTCACTTGGCTGATAATATTTAGCCTAACTCCACTGCTGATCTGTAGAGCCAATGTGTTTTACTGAAGGTGAAGGCATCCGTCGCCTCTTTTCACCGATGTTGAAAGTGAAACACTTGAGAGGGTCGGGATCACTTAAATCAGGATCGCTCGAAGGTGGCACAGGCGACACTCGATGTAAGGGGTCTGTCCCCAGCTTCTGTGATTGCTTACACACATCCCAGCCCCTGCCCATGGATCCAAGCCCCAGTGTCTGGTCAGAAGGGCTCCACGCCTGGCAAGGGGCGCACACGCCCGGGCAATGAGCAGCTCGGGTTGCAAGACGCTTCTTGCCGCGGCGGGAGGCAGCGCTTGCCTCCAGGGTACCCTCGACAGCAGGCAGAAGAGGCGTACTAAGAGATCCCTCCCGAGGGGTTCAGGTCCCGCCTGCGGCGAGGAAGAGGGGAGGCGAGGGGGGACAGTGGGGACTGCCCTTCTTCCGGGAAGGCTCTGGCCAGGGCTTTGCTGGGCGGGCCCGGGAGAGGGGACCGGGCTGCTGTCGGGGATCCCCCTCATCGGGGCAGCAGTACCCCGCGCCGGGCGAGAAGAAGCTTCCCGGCGGGGCCGGGCCCCCCTCTCGCAGCACCGCGCCGCCTGCGCTCCGCCCCGGAACCGGGCGCGGCTCCCGCGGGCGGGCAGAGCCCGGCGGCTGCGGGCTCCGCTGAGGGGTCTTGGGTGTCGTGTCTTGCCGCTCGCCGCCCGCAGGAGGCCGCCGCGGTAAGACCGAGCTCCGCCGGGGGCGGTAGCGGGGTGCTCTAGGTCGGGAGAAGTTGGGCTGAATCCTCTCCCCTCCCGGGGTTGCAGCTCGGCTGGGTATCCTCCCTCGGATGTGCCCCGGTCCCAACTGGTGCGACGGTGTTGGTGTCAAGGGAGGAAGGACAGCCGCCGGGCTCCGCAGGCTGCCCGCGGAGGGTGTTCAGCGCTCCTGAGTGAAGAGGGGCTGGCTGGGCGGACTGCAGGTGCTACGGTAGGGAGGCGTGTGTGGGACCTGGGTTAGGCTGGGCTGCAGGTGTGGTGGCTGATTGCATCGCTGGGACGTGGTCCCAACTGCCGGTTTGATAGTCCATCAGATAGGTGGCAGTATGTTCGGACTGCAGGTGCAACAGCGCGGTGTATAGGTGGGACGAGGTCCAGACTGCAAGTGCGGCGATGGAACATACAGGCGGGAGTTAGTTTGAATTGCGGTTGCAAGGATGCCGTGTGCGGGCTGGATGTGGTTTGAATCACAGGTGAAAGCACACAACATATAGGTGTGATGTGGTCCAGGTTTCCAGTGCAACGGTATGACATGTAGGTGCAGAGTGGTCCAGATTGAAGGTGTGTGACAGTGGGATGTGCAGGCAGGATGGTGACCCACTGTGCGTGAGCATCACTGCATTTCCTAACATACAGTGTATGGCTGCTGCATCTGCTCCTGGGACTGAGACCGTTTCAGGCTTTTATTTTGAAATACTCTGTTATCCAGTGGTTTTTGGACAAGGTCTCCCAAGTGCTGCCTGGGTTTACTCACATACTTCTCTTGTGCCTCATCCTCCCTTTTGCTCAATAGCTCTGCAATGATGAAGTGGCTTCTTTCAACATCAGCACCCAGACCTGAATTCCAGAGCTTGGGGGTGGGGAAGGAGTGCTGTGTTACACTGATCTTAGGAGAAATAACCCAAAATGGTGTTTTTGGTCCTCCCTTCCCGTTCCAGATTAGCATTGTGAGCTCTGTCGTTTTTCTCTGTTTCCCCAGACTGAGGAATTTCTCTGAGTAAACGTGCTGTAGGCTGCGAAACACATCAGGCTCCCCGGTAGACTGTGAGGAAACTTCTGGCCTAAGTCAGAAGGAAAACTTGGAGAGAATTACAGTACAGTTGCAGTCATCCTGCTGGACTTGCTCAAAATTTGGGCTGTCTGGCTGCTAATCTCATTTCTCTTCCATCCACTTTAGCTTGTTTTTAATACTAGACAGAGGAGCATGGGCTGCCAGAACTGAAGGGCAGGGGATGGGACTACAGGAACCTATAAGGAGATGCAATTTTTTTGTCCTATTAGAAGTTAATAATCCCATTCTAGGCTGTCATCCAAGAATTTTGCTTCGAAAATGCAAGCAGCGTACAAGACCCATTGTGTAAAAGATCCTAATTGTAGGACAGGAAGGCACCGGACAGGTCAGCGAATCTAACTACTGAATGATATTACGCCTTATTGCACACCACTGTAATTCATTTCTTCCCAATTGCCCAGAATTGGAAATTTTCAGAACCCTTCTGAACTGATACTATTTTTTTTACCCAATATGTCACTTTCTCTTACTTTGTATTTGCCCTGCGATTGCTTAGTTCTCCCAGTCTGATGCTTTTTTTCTCTTATCAGTATAGAAATAGGAGTTGCGTGTTTTTCTCTTCACTGTGCAATCCCAAACAAGCTAGAACTTGCTGTCAGCTTTCGTGAAGCAGGCTCCAGCTTCTGCTGATTCCTGACAGTCCTGCACTGGGCTTCTCACTCTCCAACTTCCTCATGGAACAGGGGAGCTGCAAGGCTCAGTGTTTGTTTGACACCTCACCTAGAAATAATACCTCACCTCATAGGTACTGCAGTTAACCCCTCCTAAGGCTCCTCCTATCTGGTGATGGGGATGAGAAACTGGCGTTTTCATCCCCAGATGTCTGTCCAACCTCTGTTTCCTGCTGTCAGCACTGAATCTTATTCCAACCGTCTTATTAATCCAATTTTTATTGCATGTACCCATGTTCTGTGCTGGTGTGGTATTCTCCCAGCTTTCTCCCACTCAATGTGTTGTTAAGGGAGATGTTGGGGTCTCCCTCACTTTTAGTATTGTCCACTGCCAAACTTGGACTGATCCCTTTCATGGAAGGATGTCCAATCCTTGTAGGTCTGTACCCTAGTTACTATAAATTTTCATAACTTAAAAAAACTGGGAGTTTTGTGTCTTAACTCCAAGTTTCACTGAACTGTGTAGCAAATGGCTGCATGTCAGATGCGTTGGAAGCTGGACTGTACCCCTTTCTTGTGTGCTAGGTATGCCAGATAGGTTTCCCAGAGTAACTGAGTAGAACATTGTTCTTAACAATGCAAAATAAGTTGCATTTTGTCCTTCTTTCCCCTTCCCTCACATCTCTTTTACTTTCATGTCTTCTATTTTTTTTTCCTGGAATAATTATTCTGTTGACAAGGGATTTTTAATCCCGCCATTGTACCGTAACAAACCCTCTGTAGAAGATGGGTGTAATTCGACAGTGGGTAGTAACACAATGCCATAGATTGGGCAGCAAACAATATTCATAGAGCTGAAACAGTTGGGAGAACTTAGACAAACTTGTATCTAAGCTCAAATTTAACTCCCAGTTGAATATCCTTGCTCTTAATATTTGCAATAGGGTCTCTCAATAATGATTCAGAGGAAATACCGCCCACTGAATCAACAAAGTCAACTCATAGGCTCACACAGTGACACTGAACAAATCCAGCTCTGCTGTGTGCAAAATACTGCTATCAGTAGGTGTAAATGAACACATCACAAGGAGTTATCCGTGTTCCATTCATTAACATTGTACATTGCTTATTATCTAATTGGGTGAAAAATAGTTAAATATTTTGTAGAAGGTAGATAAAGTCTTGCAGTGTGATAACCCTAGTGTTCAGTGCAGGAGGGAGGCTCAAGAATGAATACGTTTTCTGTATAATCTCTTTGGTATTACCCACCAAACTCAAGTTTATTCCAGTGTTTCTCAGCATTACATGTGCCACCACAGTTCATCATACAGTGGTTGCAAGCATTGTGCTGTCATCTCCCAGTGGCCTGAAAAAACACCGAGAGCACCAAGTGCTGGAGCAGAGCAGACAATCTGTATTTTAATAGACAGCACTTGGGTTCTGTGCTGTCAACCAAGATGCAAAGACCAAATTCAGAGAAGGAAAACAGTTACATCAGATTCTGAGCCTTGGCTTTCTCCTTCTAACCAAGGGCAACATCATGTTGATAGGTCTGGTGTGGGGCTGTCACATTATTCCAGTTGTTCCAGTTCTCCAGGGTGCTAGATGAACTGGAGTGAAGCATAAGATGGGAATCATTCAAAAAATGGTTCACTGTATTTCAGCTACTGCCCAGCGCCACTCAGGATCCTTGTCAAGGGCAAGTATTGTCTGATTCCCTTTTCCTAATCAAAAATAACTAGTGAGCAACAGCCAAGCCTTATGATTGCTACCAGATGTCATCAGTGGTACACAAGGAGCTGATTTTATGGAACAGAATGTGGAAACAAATAGGAGGAGGGTGCGTGGGGTTCATGAGCCCCTGAGTCATAGCCTGGCATCTAAAAGAATAGCTGCAGTTAAAAGTAAGTAATTGTACGATGTGGCAGGTGAACATTTGTTGCTATTCTGTCAATGTAGCCTTTCACATCTGCAGAAAGCATTAGGAGAGTGCCGAACAGCGTGATGGTTTCTCTGTTTGATGTAATGAACAGGTATTGTTCAGATTCAGCTGTTTCTACCAGTTTGATACCTGATCTGACATTTCAAAGTGCTGGGAATGCTGAAGCCACAGATCAATGGAAATCTTAAGCAAGCAGTAGTGTCTGCAAAAAACTGTAGTATTTCATGGTGTATTTCAAGGTGGTCTGAGAAACCTGCTGACCTGATAAAAAAGGCCAGGCAAAGCCAGGAGGACTGAGAGCCAGTGGATGAAGTCCTCATCCCAGCACTGGAGCCACTCATTCCAAAATATTTAAATACTCTAAAAGTAACAGCTCACTTCAGAAGGGATGTTGCTCCAGCACTATCCCAAGGAAAAAAAGTAAAGGCAAATGAAGAGCTGCCAAATTTTGTAGTTGGTGGGGTACAATGTTGATCTTGGCGTGGTTATGGTAGGTATCACCAGGTGGTGTTATTTTGTATTGCCTTCCATTTGTGTTTCTTACCATGACCATTATTTTGCCTCAGCTGAGGACTATATGGTATTAATTTGGGGGAATTTTTAAGGGCAGAGGAGGAATTTGCTCTTTGCATTGCTGCTGCTTTAGAATCTGTTGTACAGGTGTCCTCGGTCAGTCCTTGGTGCTAGGAGGACTGTCCCAAAAAGGACACGAGAAACTCCAGTTGATAGGTTGTGTAGCTGCTCACAGGATACCCACAGGTTCAGTAACACTGATTTTTCCCCAAATCCGCCTTGCAAATTGCCTCTGCTCTTCACAAGCTGATAGTTAATGCTAACATAGGACATTGCTAATGGCAGCAGGCCACCTTGGGACTGAGTGGGTCTCCACTTTTCCAGCTGGGAGAGCCAAGTTGCATTTTAATGAGAGAGGACAGAAGAGGAATTTAGAGATCACTCCAGGAAAGTGTGGGAAAGGAGGCACCCTGGAAACATAAACCCTCTAAATTTAGTTGTAGTTTGAAATGGAAAATGTTGGTGATTTTGCCCTTGCAGAGGTCAGTTGAATTTGGAGACCTGCAGCTCTGCTCTGCAGTGAGCCTCTCCACGTGGAGTTGGGACTGCCTGCCTCTGCCTTGCCACTTGCAGGGCTGGTGCCACACAGGGGGACATGCCGTCCCCATCCCAAGGACTGCACAGCAGTCCTGTCCCTTTCTGGAGGTGCAGCCTCTCCCAGCCAGCCTCAGGAGGCTCCAGAGGAACTCAGGCAGAGAAGCAGCAGCAGCTCTTGGGCAGCAGCAGAGCCTCTTTCCTCTCTCCAGATCAATGAATGACGATGGCATAATTTCTATTTGTTTATAACTTTGTTGAGCAGGTCTGTTTGTGTCAGTGTAGCTAAAGGAATTACTTCATTACCCTCTGCTCTGTCTTAAATCGCATTATTTTTAGTAAGGCAGCTATCTCCATGCTGCTTCTGTTGTGCTGGTTTCCCCTATCTGAGAGCTGTCTACTCGTCCATCCTGCTTTTCTGTTAAGTCAGGACATGGCGTTAAGTCAGGATGTGGCGTTTGCTGAAAGCAGTGAGCTAAGCTTTAGTGCTATTTTCTGACAAAGGCCCCAGCTGATAACGCAAGTTCCCATAGTACAAGGTAGCAGCTTTTTGTTGATTGATGTCTTCCCACATCTGAAAACAAACCAAGCCATGGCAAATTAGCTCTTTGCACCACCTGGCCCAGATCAAGGTGCTTCACCTAAATAAAAGGATGGTTACTGCTGCCGAACAGTTTGCTCTGAGGGCAGGTACAGCCCCTCATGTGATAGGGATGCAGCCCAGGGGGACTGCGGGAGGAGAGGCAAAGCCACACAGCCCTCCCCGTACCATTAGCTTTGTGCAGGTCCATCTCTTCCAGCTCCTTCCCTCCAGTGCAGCCGGTCCCTTGAATGCATGGTGTGGCAGCAGGGGATTCTGGGGTTCAGCTTTGGAGTTTTGCCCCCTTTGCTGCCCATAACTGTGGAACCTGGGTGTCTGCCTCCGCTGTGTTGATTGTGTGAGTAATCCTCCCTCACACCCCAGAAGCAGCCACAATCTCCTCCTTTGTGTGTTTCTAGCTCAGAAAAGGCTGATTCATTCTCTGAAGCAGATTAATTACTTCTGTTGTTAAAAAAATCCTTTAGAGTTGGTCAGCTTAACTTTCGGCTGCCTGTTCAATGCAGTAAAACAAATGTGCTCTGAGCCAGGGCAAAAAAGTTTGCATGGAAAAAGAAATTGTGGATTGCGGTATTACCTGGCACTTCAGCAGTGGGCTCTACAATTTAAGAAGTATTTGTGAATGTGACTTGTTCTTGACTTATATGACAGGTCGTGCAAACTCGAGCCCACCATGAAGGTGAACTGGGCAATAAATATTTTTACTCCCTGATAGTTTTTATAACTTGTTTCCCTTCTGGTTTGCATCATGCTGATGTAGCACCCGGCTCCGCAAGTAGCTTGCATCCGAAACCTGGCTGAGCTGCTCCATTTCTTCCCTGGGAGGCTGCTTTCCAGCCTGCTTGGCTCTACTCACTTGTTTATGCACTGATGGGCTGTAGTTCCACATTTCAGAACAAGCTGTCCAATATTCATGAGTTATTTTGTATTTACCCAGTCCTGAAGCTTCTTTTACAAGCCTGGGGATAAATTCTGGGGTTTGTTATTTCCGTTACTGGAAATGGACTGGACCTCCACAACCATTAGCAAGCCATAAATATGGCCTCTACTTATCTAGAAGAAAGGTAAGAGAAAGGACTATCACAAAGCTAAATTGATTTACAAGCCTATAATTCCCAAACCCCTATTCTGATAACAGTTGTAAGTGTGTGTTGGTGAAAGCCATATGTGGAGATGAATCACTTATAAAATGATATCCTAATATTAGTTGTATATTTATTTATCAGATAAATGTAGTGATTTTCCTCTTGAAAATCAGTGACAGCCACATGCTCAGCTGGTGTAAAGTGCTGCAGGTCTTTGGACTATGCAAACCTGAGGATATGACTGAACAACTGATTTCTTTGCAAAGAAAAAACCAGTATCGACTACTTTTTTCTTAAGTGATTTAAATTTATTATACAGGAAAAACTAAAAGACATCCAAGTGTTGATATAAGAGATCCTGCATGTAAGTTAGACCTGTGCATAGTAAGGTTATTCTCAAAGCATGAGAATTTCCCATCATAAACCTTGATCTGGTTGGACCATATTAAAATCCCTTCACATTAATTCCAATACTGAGTTAGAACTGGAAGGATCATATCTAGGAAGACAACTTTAGGTTCTCTTGAAACAGCTGGACCAAGTGCTGTAGCAAAGCGAAGGGTTAAGCCAGTCAATATTCTAGGATTACTGCATTATAAAATAGGGACTTCAGACTTTTTCACCCAGCAGTAGAGAAAATAGTCCAAAGGCATCTTTGGAGATTAGTTTTGAAACCATGCTAAGCCACTTTTTTGCAAGAATTTCTTTAAGCGGCTCAGATGCTTAACTTCTTGAATTAGCAGTTGAGCATGTTCTGTGGTTACTCCTAGTAACGTCCATATTCAGACAAGCTCACAGAAAAGTACCAGGCAGTATCCATGCCTGTTCTCCTTAATGTGTGCAACATATACTTTTCCTGTGCCATTAGGAATCCGGGCTATGGTCAGCCTTATCTGTACAAAAATGCTCATGATGTTTGCTCTTGAGCCGTTCACCAGATGAGGTCCCAGCAGCCATGATTCATTAGCAGCTGAACGGAAAAGCTGATCTCGATAGGAGGGAGTTGTATTTGTAGGCTGTTTGGAGAACAGCTGGAAAAAACACTGCTTCCTTATATACCATTCTGGTGTTTCATAGCTTTTTTCAGCACAGTTGTCTGTAAATGTGAATATGGATCCTGGTAGCTCTTTGTCTTAGTGGTGCCTATAACCATTTCCCCTGTGGACCTCCTGCTTCAGACTGTGTTTTTAGGGAAGAGCTATTCCCTGCCTGAAAATCTTCATCCTTGAGCAAGTGAGGAGAGTTTGTGCCTGTGCTGGAGGAGCACAGCTAAAACCTGCACAGGACCTGGCTGCCTCCCTTCCTCTGGGGCAGGGCTCAAAAGGTCTTTTTTCTGTAATTACATCTCACCGTTGCAGCACCAGTGTGTGTGCAAGGGAGCAGAGTTCAGTTGCTTCGGCAGCCTTCATCCTGGCAGTTCCTAAGTGGTTCCCCTGCAGCCTTAGCATGGGTGTAATATATGTGTGAAAACTAAACATACTGAATAAATATAAGGCTCTTTACTCAGCCTGTGTTTAGAAGCATGTAAATCTTTTAGAAACCCATGCATAGGTCTGTGCCCTTTGCTCAGGGTAGAACTGCTGGTGCAGTTTGGCGTTTTGGCAGAAAATTTTGTCAATGCCTGTCCAAAGCACTGAGTTCCCTGCAGTTAATGGTTTAATCTTCCCAGTTGGAAGCACCCTCCTAAAAGCAGGATGTTTTTATTGTTGCAGAAGCTTCCTACCAAAGGAGCTGTGGAGAGAATGTTTTGTATATTTAAACCAGATCAACCCCATTAAATACAAAGCTCCCGGAAATATGCATATGCTGGCAGTAGCAGAGTCCTTTATTTTCGTTATCGGAAATATCCATCAGTTAGACTACTTCAGAGAGCATTTTTTTTTCCTTTTTTTCTCATAGTGTCGTATAAAGTGAATGTATTCAGCAAAAAAGCAGTCAGAGAGCTGATCTGTGACAGGAGAGCGGGAGGGGTGTCAGTCTCCAAGGAGCATAGAGAAATTGAGTAAGCAGAAAAGCCAGCATCTTGCTGAGTTCCTGTCTTGTTCCCGTGACTTCCTGAGGATGCTCAGTGTCTCCACTCCCCAAGGAGGGGGCAAACTGCCTGCTTTCACCGTGCTCTTCCAGTGCCTGGGAAGGTCATTGCTGGCCTACCCTATCTACTACCCCGCAGTTGTTCTGGTGTCTCCTGCTGTCCCCATGGCAAAGGCCAGTCACCTTCTCTTCCTTGTGGGCAGGGGGAGGATTAGGCTCTTCTCTTAAATTTGTATGCCTTCACCTGGCCAAACACTTTTTCAGTGCCCTTTCAGCGCTTTCTTTGACACTGCTACTTCTGGTTGCTTAATGCAGAGTTCAGTTCTCAGATGAATAAAGGAACGTTGTATTATCCAGGTTTCTTTCCAGTACCCTAATTTTTCCCCTATTAACATGTTGTCTTCGCTGGCTCCATAGGAGCCACAGTACCCAACAAGCCGGTCACAGAGATGCGGAGGTGAGTATTTCACCTATAAGTTTTGAATACTGGCTGTGCTGATGTTTAGTAATTTAGTAGCAGATGAAGCGAGGCATTTTAGGCAGGGTCACCTGAAAAAATCCATCGCAGCAGACCTCTGGCTGGCATCTCTCCCTGCTAGTCAGAAATAAGCTGGGTGTCTCCTTTCCAAAATCCTTGACACAACTTATAAGAAAAGCCACTGGCATGGGAGCTGATTCGTCACATAAATGTAGAGCAGTGAGAAGGCACTGATTGCTGTAATTAGGAATAATCTAATTCCTGAGGGCAAATGGGGTGTATTTATTTCTGTTTAATTGGATTTTGTGGATCTGCCATGTGGGCAGGGGAGCCAGCGCACTGCAATCCAGAGACAGCAGGGCAATACTGGAGCTGTAGAGGGTCTTGGCTCTTCTTTATCTAATGTGGGACTAAACTCTTAGTTCTTGATTTAATGTGTCTGATTTTGATGTAATTGCTATTCAGAGGACCACCAAGTCATCTGCTAGAAAAATGGGATAAAACTGGGCTGATTTGCTGGGAGAAAACCATTATCCCTCTCTCTGAGCAATCTGAAAGCAAAGTTGCTAGGGCAGAAGCTCAGACACGCGGGGATGGAGCCTCGATGATTCATGTCATTACCACCCTACATCCTTGTGGTCTAGGAGCAAAGCATTGCTCCCGAGGACAGCACTCAGCTCTCCTGTAAAAAAAAGAGGAAGAAGGATGGCCAGGCTGAGTGGTTTGGACTCCCCACTGGCACCCCTCTCCAAGCACATTGGCATGGGGCTGCTGATGCTTCCTCCAGGGGAAGAGGAGGCCAGGGATGCTGAGGAAACCCTTGCTCCTTAGGCAGTGCCCAAAGCATTCAGTCTGAGACACAATCTTATGCATGGACTCTCTCTCGTTGTGCCATGAAAAACAAATACCTTTGCTAGTGCCAAGTTACAGACAGTCGGGTTGATGAACAGCAGGGTGCAGAAGCATCTCCCTGTGAGTTGGCCCATCATAGCCTGGCGTTAGAGCCTGGCGAGGGCGCAGGCAACTGCCTGCAGCAGCCAGGCACGGCTCCAAATCCCTGGAAGCAGCACAAGTGATGCACGAGCTGGGAGCAGAAGCTGGGATCCAAACCCCCTCATTTTTCTCAGCTGCTGCCCATTGCTGCTGCTGTTCATGTGCCATGGGGCCCACAGAGGTACACTGCAGCCCTAGAGCTGTTTTTTCTGCTTTTTTAGCCAAATTTGTCTGCTTCTGCTTATTTTTTATGGGAGAGATGATGCAGCATTTCTAAGAACACAGACATTTCTGGCATATCTCACAGGTCCAGGCTTCAGATGAAGCTTGATCGAAGCTGATAGCCCTTTAAATTTCTTCCATGCTTGCGAGAACAGAAATTTGCAACATCAACAATCCTGTCTTTTCAGGATTATTTTTTTTTCTCTTAACATTTTATATTCTCCCTAAAACCTGTTGTGAGCCCCGTCCTGCTCCCAAGAACCAGATTAGTGACTAATCGCTTGAGGACTTGGGGATTATACTTTAGGAGGGCATGTAGTGTGAAGTGACATTAATTTTCTGTTGCAAAACCTGTCATGAATTAATGTTTGTTTTGGACTGTATAAACATGCCCTCAGAGTGCTTCCTAAGGCAGAATGGGGATCTGTGCAGAGTCATTTCCCTGGATATTGAATTGTTGTGGTGAAACTGCCTTAACTAGAAAGCACATGGGCAACAGTTTCTTAAAAACTAACTGCAGGACAGACTAATCAGTGTATTTCTAATATTGGTGGAGCTGAGCTTTTGTGTACACAAAGGACAAGTTTGCCCACTACAGGCAGGAAAACTCTTGCTGTGGGCTCCAACTTTGGATCTAGGGGGTTCATGTTGAAGTATTCACAATTTAATAATAACTGGCTTTCATTTAACACCTCCTGAGAGGCTGAATGGATGCATTTTACAGCTGTGGCATACAAACTGGTTTCCGTGTGAGATCTCGACCAGAATGGCACAGAGAAGTTTTCTGTTAGAAAAAGCTCTTAAAGTATTCAGAGCCTGCTCAGCCCACAAAAGCTGGGCCGGTCCGAAGCACAGTGGGACCTTAGGGGTGCCATGATGAGAGCAGGATTCCCATCATCGAGCCCCTGTCCAGGGAAACACTGCCTGAGCCTCCAACCTTTGCCCTGCCATGCCTCCCCTAGCTGCTGATCCCGTGTTGGGCTACCTCAGGTTGGACATCCTCATTATTTTGAGCTGTCTCTCAGTGTTTCAAACATCTTGCAGTGCTTAAAGCCCAATGCCGCAAAGCTGGAAAGCCCCTGCGCAGCTGATGCAAGGTGAAGGGGCTGTCCCCACCGCCTGCTGCTCTCACACTCTCCATCCCACCCAGCCTGGCCATCCTTCTTCCTCTTTTTTTAGTCTTCTCTTTTTTTCCCCCTTCCCTTTGCCAGATCATTTCCCTGCTTTGATCATTTCCTTGCTCTGAGTCATCCCATGCCTGGACTGCTTTCTCATGCTGGCAGGTGGAGCTGTGGTGGGGTGCAAGCCTCCCTCCTCCCCAGCCCATGGGGAAGTGTCACCCTCCCAGCTGCCAGTGCAATGAATGAAGAGGGTGACAAGTTACATGCAAATGCATTCCCTGGAGGCTACAGAGAAGTGACTTCCTTGCACCTTTCCAAAGACTGGTATTTACATACTATTAGACGATGACATCCTGTTGAACTTTCTTAGAGAAAATGATTTGCAGACATGCTCTTGTGGGGATTTAGACTACTGACTGAAGGTTTCTTGGCAGAGGAGAAAATGAGCTGGCCAGGGAAGTGAAGGCTCACACACAGTCAAGAGGATCCTTCCGTGTAAGAGAGACAAGGAAATAATCTGGCTTCAGCTCTCAGGTAGGAATTATTCCCTCTGTCCATTTTCTCTGTCCTCTTGGCATCCTGTGGAGGGAGGTGTTTAAAATTAACCCCCGAAAAGGCAATAAAAGGGTTTTGGCTCTCATCTGTTTGTGTGACAGCTTCCTATTGAGCGGCAGCTATGGGAGTATTAGAAAGTTACTGCCAGACTGTCCCATGTTGCTGGATTTCTGCTTCTCACATGACCCCCAAATCATCATAATAAATTACATCCCGAAATACTGAACTATGCTAGGATCGCTGGTAGGTGGAGGTGCTTCTGGCCAGGTCTCCCAGTGGCAGTGGCCATTTCCCAAGCGAAGGTCTGACAGCTGCACCAATCTGATTTAAACCCAGCTTACCAGGTTAAAGTAAATTGGATATTGAGTGTCTTCAGAGTGTGCTACTGTCATAATAAAGAGGGGGTTTAAACCCATTTAAAGCTAAGCTAACGCAACCGTTAAGTATAAATAAGGGTTTAGATGCCACGGAAGATTCTAACATAAACATCTGTAAGCATCTCACTTGAGCTTGATATGTATGTGGTACTGGTAGCAGCCTGATTATTTATTTACTTGTTTATTTATTGGTGAGGAAGAAGGCACTAGTGCTGATTTTTACTGGTGTGGTTAATCCTGGTGTAGCCCCACCAGTACCAATGTATATTGAATGGACATATTTACCCCTTGTGCAATACATCACATGGTGTCATAGGTTGTATTTGCCCCGGAGAGAGAAGCTGCGCTTGCACACAGCATTCCAGTAGTGGTGAATGGCAGTGAATCAGGACAAGGTGGTTTTCCTTTCTTTGTAAATTAATGAGCTATACTGGCAAAATACCTATATATTTATGCCAGTATTGCCACAGTCCTTTTTGTCTAAGCGCTGAAGTCCTTTTCTGGGAGTTTGCTTCCAGAAGAAGCCATTGTCAACCCCATGCAAGCCCCAGGCAGTGTGTGAATGGCACAAATCCTGCCTGCCAGCCACAGCAGCCTGAATGTCTGTGTTTCTGCATTTGCTAAAGGCAAAACACTCCCTGTAACAGTCAGCACCTCTGAGGACACACCTGGGCTGCTTTGGGAACTCCTTTATGTCTTATACATGGGCTGTGCCAAAGCAAAACACACTCTGCTGGAGAATTCATTTCTTTCAGTAATGCGGAGCAAGACTGGGCACTCATTCCAATACCATTTCATTTTTTAAGCATTTATCACTCATTCTGGCCTCTGATACAGGTAAGGATCAAGAATACATAGATCTGAAGATCACTGAGTCTATCGGCTGTGGCAGAGAACGGATGGAGCAGTGGCTGGTTTGCATGCTGAGATCTGTTGGGCAAAGCACGCCTTTTGTTTGCATGCCTCAATTTCCTGCAGTACCGTTACTGTCAGCTCCTTTAGGAGACTGATTACGCTGACGGTTCCTGTTGATGCTAGTGGGCCCACACCAAGGGGTCAGGTTGGTTTCTAAACCAGAGTTTTGTGGTGTTGCCCCCCTGTCCCTCCTTCTTTCAGTACCTGGGAGGATGATTTCATTAGCCTGTGCGTGTGCGAGCTGTTCAGACGCTACATGGGTAAACACAACAGTACAAGTGAAAGCAAGAGGAGAGAAGGAAGAAATCCATCATGCTTCTGGAAGTAGTTTTGGAAAGCACAAAGCCAGGATGTTGTTTCTTTTTAGTGACTGTCATGTTGCAAAATACAAAGGCTTGGCATATTCCTAGCAGCAGAGTGAAAACTGGAACTACCCAGAAGCAAAACCTGTCATTAGCAGTCAGCCAGGCAGAACAGGCTCCCGAGCATCAGGAACAGGCACAGAAGGAAGGAGGGCGTGAGCAGAGAAAAAGAGCTTCCTTAGCGCCAGCTGTGTGCCCCAGCAGCCTTGCGGAGGGAAGCAGAGGGCTGCGAGGGGAGCATGTGAGGCAGGGTGCTCAAAGATCATCAAAGGGCAGCAAGGAGCTGCTGTTTCCTCTCACCCCTTGCCCATCCTGCAGCATGGGCAGCAGGTCTGCTCCCCAAAAAAATCAGAATGGTTTTGACCTGTAATTTTTCTCCCTTTTGTTTTCACTCAATTGCACTTAGCTGCCCTGAGAAATCTCTTTTTACAAGTCCTCCTGGGTCCTTGCTGTGATCCGTGTCATCCTGGAGGCATGTAATAATTTCAGCTGAAAGCTGTGCTGTGCAGATCTGTTCTCCACAGCTTCACAGGATGGAGAAAGTGTTGATGTGCCCTGATTTATCTCCCACAGATGTCATCTCCCTAGGAGCTGACTTGAAGGACAGAAGGGCACAGAAAACTGATTCTGGGAAGCACCTGATTCAGAAAGAATGGAGGAAAATTTATGAACTGGTTGTGTGGATGCAGGGAACATCACAGCTTTGCAAGCCCAGTGATCCAAAAAGTTAGCACCCTGAACCACAACGTTGCTGTGGCTGGTTGCAGGAGGACAAGTCTTTATTATGATGCCTTTATGTTTCCCAAAGGAATCTCTTCAAAGTTTTTTTGTATTGATGCTTTAGTTGTCATTCCCCATCAGAACTAACTGACCTTTGAAGGTGAGAAGTGAGATGAGGAGAGGGTTGCCTTTATCACAATGAATGTCGTGGCTGTTGGTGTCCTCACAGCAGGAAGCAGAGGCACCATCAGGCTGTGCCCTAGGGAGCAGCACCCAGCGCCCAGTCCGGATGCCAAGTGTGTAGCTGGGGAGGACAGGCTGTGGGTGCTGCAGGCACCAGCTGCAGAGGCTGGGGGCATTGCTTCCACCATCACATCCTCTTCTGTGTCCTGGGCAGCAAAAAGCAAAGCTCCCCATGCCCCTCTACTGGCACAAGGCAAAATGTGTTCAGTGTTTTAAATCTAGCATCTTGTCTCTTTTTGTCAGGGGACTTTCTTTCTGTCAGCCAGCATAGTCTAAATGGCCTCTGTGAGACAGCAGACAGATGTGTTCCATTTTCAGCCCTTATCTGTCTCATTCTGCTGAGGTCATTTACCTGCTAATAAGTTCCTGTGATCAGAGATAAAAAGTGAAACTACCACCCCTTTAAAGATGTATCTGAGTGCCTTTGCAACACTGTGCTTAATGGGAAGTATGGAAAGATGTTGCATTCATAATATATCACTCATATCTATGTTTGTAAACAGATTTATCACACCATCTGCAGAATCATACTGCAGTCTCCTCCATATTTATTTCCTTTCCATTTATATAGTACAGCTCCTATTTCCTTTTTTTATGATTAAATACATTAGCCGTCTTTTTCTTCCCTACAAAAAGAGTGCACTCTCTGTGAGAAAGAATATTTAATCAATCCAATTTGTTCAGCTTAGTGCATAAAAATACAAGCTGGTACTGTTTGGAGAAGTACCTGCCTTGGTTTGTTTCTTATCTCTTCACATCTGTACGAAGCAGGTGGGGAGGAAAGGATAATTCAGAACAATCCGCTGGTAAACAGGATGCTTCATCAGTATTTCCTGTCTCCTTTTGCACTGGTTGCTCTTAATTTTCAGAAATCAGTTAAGCTTAAGGTCAATAATGCTATTTTAATCTCTTTGATATATAATGAAGTATTCTTACAACTGGGAGCAAAAGCCAGCCTGCTTCGTTATCTGGTTTGATAAGAAACATTTAGTCATATACAAGTAAAAATAGTGATTTGCTGAGTATAAAAACAAGTCACCCTGGGAGAGAGGGAGGCTGTGGCTGATGGGAACTTCTGCAGCCCCTTGGGTAGACAGCCCAAGCCCTGGCATGATGCAGGAGGACCATCCTCCTGCAGCATCCACTCCGGCAGTCTGTCTCACCAGCAGGACCACAGGACTCTGCTGTGAACACACAGGACCCAAACCCAGATTTTCTGCTTGGTGCATGCTTTCACTTTGCGGAGAGAAAAGAGTCTGGGTTACAGCAGAGCCAAGAGAAGGATGAGGCCCACCCAGTAATCCAGGGCTTGGCCCCAGTGCCGGAGCTTGGGTTTGTGCCCACCCCTGTGCAGAAGTAAAAAATACAGGACAGCTGATTCCTCCTCCCAGCAGAAGGATGCTGGATCATTGTGAAAGGCACTGGAGAAAGGACCTGGGCTGCACTTCATCCAGGTCAGATGGTCCTCAGCACTGCCCCATGCTGTAGGTCTGGGCTTGACCCCCGGTGTCAGAAGAGGACTGCTGGGTTCGGTGCACAGCATGGGGTGGGATCTGACCACAGCTCTGTAGGAGTGTCTCTCCAGCCCCACATCTGTGAATTTTCTGTGGTGAGAGATGTAGGATCTTGCCCCATCACCAGGGCTGTGACCCTGGGGCAGGATACTTTCTCTTTTCTCCTTCTGAGGAGGGAGGATTTCTCTTCTCCATTGCACTGAGCCTAACCCAAATTCCTGGGCTCCAGTACAGAGGAGTGACTGGGGGTGACTGATTCCAACAAGAATTTTACCAAGAGTGAGTAAGGGCTCTGGACTGCAGACAATGATGACAAAACTTAGAAGCTCAAGCCTGTACTTTGGCAGGAGGGTTTGTTGTTTGGGTTTTGGGTTTGGGTTTTTTTTTTTTCATATGGTGCTTTTTATTAGCACTGTGTTGTCAGACAATGTATTTGCAACTTTATGTTTCTTGATTGTGACCATAATTTTTTTCTAGATAGCAGAACAGTGAACAACTGGGCACTTGGCAGCTATTTCCCCATTGAAGCAAAGGGAAACTCTGCAAGAGGGTTTCTTCAGAGCTCTCTAAAAGAATTTGCTGTGACTGTATCCCACTAATTCCATCACCCCTCTGACCCTTACTGAACACTGGTGCTGTGAGCTGAATGCCACTGCCTGAGTGTTCCACCATTGCCTTTTCCCAGGCAAAATGTTCAAGCTCTCTGAAATACCCTATCCTGTCCCACTTTGCATCTTTCCAAGAGACATGTTTAGGCCTATAATATGATGCCTATCTCAAATGAGCAAACTTTTTAGCTGTATATTTTCCAAGGGGTGACTGCCAAAATGAGGCTTTTGGTAAACCAGAAGCCATGATGCTTTACTGCAACAAAGCAGCCAAGACCTTTCTCAACAGTGCAGTCCCCAGGAAAAATCGGAAGGCAGGCTTTAACAAAAACAAGATTATTTCCAAATAGTCCATCCTTTATCTTGGCTTTCTGGCAAATGAAACCTCTCAGAGATTTCTCAGGGTTTTTTTCTCAGTTTTTTTTCCCTACATGCTGCAGGGCTAGACACCTATTGTGCTTGAGCTGGTAAGGGAAAGCAAGACTCTCCTATAATCCCTTAAATCCCTCAAGTGCTGGGATTTGGGGGCCAATTGGCCTACAGGTTATTTTCATCCCTGCACTTGCTCACCAGCCCAGGGAAGCCAATGACCCTGTGGGCACGGCAGGGAGGTGAGGTAGTGTTAGTGGCTGGCTTTGGGTTGAGCGGGTTTATCCTCTCCTTTTGTGGTACAAACTGACCTTTCTGGGAGCAATTCAGCTTCAGAACGATTGCATTCAACTTTGAAAAGGACTTGCGTTGTATAACTTAATCACTGTGCACCTTAAAAATAGTAATCCTGCCTAAAACCATAAAATTTGGTACCAAAAGTTAATTAGACTTGGCTTTGCTGTTTCTCTCTGTTGAGTCAGCTCATCATCGCCCTTGCTGCTAACAGCATCCTGAGATAGGCCATGTCCTCCATGGAGATGGGCCTTGAAGTGATGGTCTCCCTCTCCAAAAAGACACACGGCTGTTTTCATTGCCTCTTGCTGCTGTTGCTTCATGTGCAACCAGTTGTGCTCTCACATTATCATGCAGAAGTCCTACATTTACAAACGCATTTGCTATTACAGCACACAGGAAGAGGTTGAGTGCTATAAAACCAACCTTCATCAGTCAAAAGAAATAAAAGCAAAAAATAACAGGGTAATCAGATGCTCTTACGACCAGGATATGCTCAAAATTACTTCTCCATCTCATTACAAATGCTTAGAAACTGCACGGCCTCTCCAGCACAGTGAGACTTTGAAGTGGTTTAATAGGTGTAAGAAGTTCAGAGCTGATAAAGCCACTTCCAACCTTATCCTTTTGCTTGATGTAAATTGGCTGCTTTAAAATTGTATTTGCTGGCTTACAGGTACTAAGAGTCTCTCTACAGGGTTTTCAGGGCCTGAATGTAATGTGTGTGGTTAAGGAGGAGATATATTGAATTTCTTTGGTGAAGGACAGGTTCCAGTGTGGGCCATAAATGCTGGAGAGCTGGGGACCTGCTGCAATTGAGCTTTATATCCCAATCACTAGGAGAAAAACGTTGGCTACTGGAGGGTTGTAGGTCAATAAAGACAAACTTCTCACTTTGTCTTTTCTTTTTCTTTCAGGATAAACTGTTTACGATGTCGGTCAAAAAGGAAGGTGTCCACAAGAAGTGGGCTGCCCTGAAGGAGAAACTCGGACCCCAGGAGACTGACCAGTCAGAGGCCAACCTGGAAAATGCAGAGCCGGAGCTGTGCATCCGTCTCCTGCAAATGCCGTCAGTGGTGAACTACTCTGGGCTGAAGAAGCGGCTGGAGAACAGTGACGATAGCTGGATGGTCCAGTTCCTGGAGCTGTGCGGGCTGGACCTCCTCCTGGAGGCCCTGGACAGGCTTTCTGGGAGAGGAGTGGCCAGGATTTCTGATGCCTTGCTTCAGCTCACCTGCATTAACTGTGTGCGAGCAGTTATGAACTCCCACAGAGGTATCGAATACATTGTGAGCAACGAGGGCTACGTCAGAAAACTCTTTCAAGGTGAGAAGGTACCTTCCTCCTTCATCCATCATATGCAGCATGGGGGAGACTTTCCTGTTCCTTATCCTCTTGCTCTGCAGCAGGCTTCTTGGAAATTGTTGGTTGCAACTGATTAATGACATTGTTTTCTTCTTTAGAATAATACTGCTTTGAAATCATACTGCCTTTGCAGTCCAATGCTATTTCCACACGAATATCTTCATAGTTTACTGAGAAGCCAAGGATAAACCCAGACTTAGCTTATGTGGGCATGAGAAGTCCTCAACCCTGCAGCTGTCTGCTGGCATTTACTGTTTAGTCTTTGTGAGCCCCAAGGGCAAAGGAAAAGGAATTGAAAGGGCTTGGAGACTTGTAGCCTGTAAAGAGAAGGAAAGGTGACATGGTTTAGACTCAGGAAAGTCCATTCTCTGTGCTGCTCAGTCTGTTCCTTCTAGAAGGTGGGTAGGTAATACCGCTTACTTTCTCCTGCCATTTACTTGGTTCATCATTAGGTATGAAACTCATCAGGGCATCTCCTCGAAGTTACTGTATAGCACTTAATAATGGTGGTGCTGCGAGGATAATTTCTCTGCTGCTTCGCAGAGCTGAGATCACAGCTGTGCCCAGAAACCCTTATTAATAGCTCTTCAAAATGCATTTAGTCTGAAAGCTGGCTTGCTCCCCTCCTCAGTTTTGAAGTCTTTTTCCACTCCACCCTGCACTTTCTTAACCCATGTGAAATTCAGAGCTGGCTTTTTTGTGCTGTGAAAACAAAGAGGCACACTGGGCTTTTCAGTGGTTGAGCTTCTTCGGGCATTAATAAAAAATATAAGATGGTATCACCCACTCCCTTCCAGCTCTAAGGGCTGACAGAGAAAGAGTAGTGGGAAAAGGGGAATTCATGGGGACTGGTTAGAACAATTGTCCTACTTGATATGCACATCGGGTGTTTCTGCACTAAAAATAAGGCTCATTAGTTGATGAAAGGGATTCATCTACTGTTCGAGAAAATACACATATGTGAAAATGGGAAATGAAATGTGTAACTGTGGGTGTTGAAATCTTGGCTGCTGTTGCAGCATGCCAGCTGCAGCAAAATGCCAGTAGGGTACCTGTAGCATTTACTGTTCACACTAGAAGTTAACATCACATGATGCTATTGGGATGGGATATCTATACATTGGGATATTTCTCTTCCCATCTTCCATGTAGTGGCTCCACTCCTTGAGTCATTTTTCTACCACTGATCATGACCCATGTAGCAGAAGACACTGATATTCAGAACATTAATGTCGTTATAAATTATTTTATGTTTTGTTTTTCCTCCAGCACTTGACACAACTAATGTCATGGTCAAAAAGCAAATATTTGAGCTCCTGGCTGCACTGTGCATTTACTCATCTGATGGCCATGCTTTGGCTTTGGATGCCTTGGACCATTACAAGGCAAGTGTTGGGCAGAAGCAGGAGGTATGGCTCTGGTGTGATCCATGCAGGTAGATCCATATACCACAAAATAGGGCTGGGAGTTAAGGTAATTTTGCATCATTTTGGTAAGAGAGGCAGGGATTTATGGGGTAATAACTATAGGAAATTTGGCCTGGTCAGCATAAATCTGTGGCACTGTGACTTGTCTGGACAGGCAACTGCCAACCACAAGGTTGTTTCTGGCAGGAAAAGCACAACCCAATTAGCAAAATAGGTGTTGCCGCATCTACGAGTTTCACTAGCCACAAGCTCCGATAGGTGCCCCAGTTGTCAGAAAGCATAGAGATCCAAGAGGAGTTTCACTGACTTTCTCTGCCAACCAGCCCCTGCTTCATAATGGAGGAGTGCTGTTTTCACCTATTTTCCTGTCTTGTGCACAGTAGGGTAAACTGAGAGGTTTTTAATAAGTTTTAATTCCATTGACAGCCTGCACCAAAGTGGTAGATGTTTCTGAACTGTCTGAATAGAAATATCACTTGTGTTATTAACAGAGTGTGAAGAACCAGCAGTATCGATTCAGCATTATAATGAACGAGCTCTCCAACACAGATAATGTGCCATACATGGTTACACTGCTGAGTGCTATCAATGCCATCATACTGGGGAAAGAAGAGCTAAGAACAAGGACACAAATCAGAAATGAGTTCATAGGTAAAGATGTTTGTTGCATTTAATTTTCTCTGGAGAAAATCAATTGCCAGGCAGGTTTTTTTTTTTGGATGTATCCATAGGTCCTTTCCAACCCTAACTATTCTATGATTCTATGATTCTATAAGGTGACTAAAGAGGGCTGGGAGCAAAACTGCAAATATTAAAGGCAGATTCCTTTTTTTTGGATTCTGTTATCTCTATAACTTTTCTGTAACCAGAATTTTTTAACTTTGCTGCTTTCTCATAGCTTTGATCTTTTCTGAAATTTCAGGAGGACTGTATCACTTGAGTTTCTTCAATGCATTTCTATAACCAACCATCTTGTGTAGCCACATTTTCATATGTTGCAACTCCTCATAAGAGTAAATAAGGTTTTTTCACCCTGTGTCTACCCAGTTTAGCCACAGAAGCTGCCATGTGATACAGAAGTACTTTCCAACTGCTTGAATACTGGGATCCTAGGTACCATTGTTAGGACTTACCTCACGTGATACACACATGTGAGCTGATGAGCCTGAGCTCCATTTCTCTCTGTTGAGGGCAAAGGACATTTGACCACACTGTTCACCTGACTGATTTTAGATGTCTAATTTGTAATTGGGTGGCTCATGCCCCAGGAGCGCCTGTGTCCCTCAGTAACTCCAGGGGGATGCTGCAGTGTTTCACACAGCTGCAGACATGTGTACCATGGGTCTCTTCATTTACCAGATCACCCTACCTACTTTGACAGATCCATCTGAAGATATTTCCACATTTTCTCTCTGCAAAAAGTGTTTCTGAGCATAATATTATGTAAAAATCAAAACAGATCAATACCAAGTAGGTCATAATGCCAATATACCTACTTTTTTTTATTCTCCCAGGTCTTCAGCTGTTGGATATTTTAGACAAGCTAAGGTAAGGATCGCTGTTTAAATTTTCTTTTATAACTGAGATTCATAGTGACTTAAGGCGTGGAAACTTAATACTTATCAGCTTTCAGCTGTGTGAAGTCAAGTGTACATGGGTGGAGTGCACTACACTTGTATGCACCCATTACATGGGAACTGGAGGCACTAGGCCAGTGTTAAGATGCTCTTGCCAACTGCAGTGTCACAGGGACAGCTGTTGGTGCAGATGGCACTGACAGCGTCTCTGGGCACAGTGGAGCAAGGCTCAGCGACATCCTTGTTGAAGCTGCTTTTCAGACTGAACCTGGATTAATACTGAGAGCTCACTGAGCAGCTTGGTGCATTCAAGCCCTTTCACTGCTGGTGTTGTCCCAGAAGCATCCAACTCAAGCAATTTACTAATGCATATCTGACATATCTGTGTTTGCAGTGTCTTAATTTTAGAATAATGTTCTGTCAGAAACACCCATGGTAAATTCTAGAATGCATTATATGTGAGTTGCAGTTATCCATGTAACTGGAATTGTTCCATCCAGCCCCACAAAAATTAGGGAAGAGAAGATTTTTCTATAGTGCCAGTTAGCAAGCATAGAGTTCCATGTCTGAGTGGTCTCAAGAGTTCCGAAAAAGTTAGCTTTAGAATGGCTGGAGTTTTTTCAATCTGATTTTGAGTAACAGAGAGGGAAGTTTTTTCTAACAGAAATGTCACTGGAATAGTCTTAATTCGTCTTGACATTAAAAAAAAAAAAAATAAAAGTGGCCCGGTTACAAAAAGGTGGAAATGCCACTTCTGATACGGCTCCAAGGAGAAGTCTATACAAAGCATACACAGGGCCAGGTTATGTCATAAAAAGTCACATTCATTTGTATGTGTAAACTGTAGAAAGAGCTACATTCTGTTCAAAAAAGGATGCTCAGATGACATTTGGTCCTTTATAAATAAGGTGGAGTTGGTTGCTTTCAACACTGACTATCTGAGTCTGAGAGGCAAAGAGATACAAGCCATTTAAACAAAAATAATCATCTGAAAATCAGTGAAGGGCTCTCCAATGAAAATGAATGCTGTAATATTGCAGAGATATAGAGGAGGAGGATCTGCTTATCCAGTGTGATACATTTGAGGAGTTCAAAATAGAAGATGATGAGGAATTATTAAAGATATGTGATGGGATAAATATGAACGATCATCATGAGGTCTTTTCGTCTCTCTTCAATAAAGTAAGTAGGCCCTCAGGTGGGGTGAAAAGTCATGCAGTGTCAAAGTTAACACACTTTGCTTGGAACCAGCCTAGCTGTAATAGAAAGCTGCCCTGTTTTCCAGGTGAGCCGCTCTCCGGTGTCCATCCAACTGCTGTCCATCCTTCAGAGCCTGCTGCACTTAGAACCATCTCATCACTCCAGCCTCCTGCTGTGGCAGTCCTTGGACGCAGTAGTGAACAGAGCCCTTTTGCTTGCAAATGACAGTAAGAATGACATATCCATCCAGCCTTCCAGCCTCACACTATCCTCTTGTTTTCCCTTCTCCTACCCACTGCCCACCAAAGTCCTTCCCAAATGTATAGGAAATAATCTATGGGACTTGTTAAGAGCTGAACAGAAGGTGGAACAAAGCTACATCTCCTGCACAGAGTCAAGTCTCAATGCAAAGCCCCAGCCATGTAGATGACAGTGAAAGCTGGCCATGTTTAGCAGTGGGCTCAGGATTCGTAGTCTTGCTTTGATGGTTAAGCCCTGAGCTTTGGGTCGTGGGAGACAGTGGGAATCTGTCCTTGTTGATATCCTGCTGCTACTGCTGGCCAGTGTTGCTGGCAGTCATGCTCAAAAAAGCGTTGGTGAGAACCATAGGAAATTGCCTGGAAGTTAGAAGTGCAGTTATGTAAAGTGACAGCAGGGAGTGGGCTCTGTGGCTTCAGATCTGCTCCTTGGTGAGGATTGAATAGCATGAACCAACCTTTGGGCTCCATCCCCTGCTCTGACCCCTGACTCGTTTCTCTAGTCCAGGGGAACACAGTTGAAGAAGTTATTGAGAGGCTGCTGTCTATCAAGAAACATCCAAACAAGCAAAAGCGAGCTGAAAACCGATTGTCTGGGAGTGTGAATGAAGGCCTCCAGGCTGAGCTAGAATCATGTGCACATGCAGCTGAGAGCCCAACAGGATCATCAAACCCCTCCAAGGCATCAGCAGCTCCCTCAGGGCCACCTCCCAACGAAAAGAACTCATGTTCCCAGCTCACAGCCTGCTCTGCTTTGCCAGAGACATGTAACCCTTCACCCAATGCTGCTCCGGCACCGCCACCACCACCACCTCCACACCCACCCTCTGGCACAGCAGCTGTGACCCCCACATCCCCCATGATGAATGCAGCTACAGCCCCTCCACTCCCTGACATGCCTCCTCCTGCACCCCCATTGCCTGGCACAGGGGGCATTCCTCCTCCTGCACCCCCATTGCCTGGCATGGTGGGCATTCCTCCCCCTGCACCCCCATTGCCTGGCATGGTGAGCATTCCTCCCCTTGCACCCCCATTGCCTGGCATGGGGGGCATCCCTCCCCCTGCACCCCCATTGCCTGGCATGGTGGGCATTCCTCCCCCTGCACCCCCATTGCCTGGCATGGTGAGCATTCCTCCCCTTGCACCCCCATTGCCTGGCATGGGGGGCATCCCTCCCCCTGCACCCCCATTGCCTGGCATGGGGGGCATCCCTCCCCCTGCACCCCCATTGCCTGGCATGGTGAGCATTCCTCCCCTTGCACCCCCATTGCCTGGCATGGGGGGCATCCCTCCCCCTGCACCCCCATTGCCTGGCATGGGGGGCGTCCCTCCTCCTGCGCCTCCATTGCCTGGCATGGTGGGCATCCCTCCTCCTGCACCTCCATTGCCTGGCATGGGGGGCATCCCTCCTCCTGCACCTCCATTGCCTGGCATGGGGGGCCTCCCTCCCCCTCCACCCCCATGGCCCAGCATGGGGGGCATGCCTCCTCCTCCACCCCCATTGCCTGGCATGGCAGGAGAGCATATAGAAGCTGTGGTGGCCCCCCAGTTCAGCTGCCCTCTTGGCTTGGGCAGGCCTCCTCGCAAGACTGTGAAGACACCAACGCTGAGAATGAAGAAGCTGAACTGGCAGAAGCTGCCCTCCAACGTTGTGAGAGGTGGGTGCTTCTGGCATAGTCACTGCTGCTTTGAGGGTGACCCAGGGAAAAAAAACACTGTGTTTGAGTTTGTCACATGTGGTTGACTCCATTCGGATACAGAACTTCCCTGATTTCCATTACATCTGACCTGTAGAGCTTAAATAAATAGTAGTAGCATGAAACTACTGATAAAATAACCATTCCAACTAAATCAGTAGTTTATAATAGCTGGTTTATAGCTGGAATACTTTGAAATTAGAAGCAGGGGAAGGGATGGGAATATTCCTATAATCCACCATGGCATGCCTTAGGCTTGTGTTCTCAACAGGCCCTGATCTGGGTTCCCCAGACCTTCATTCCCTAGTTCGTGTATACTTGTATCTGGGTATATTAAAGTCATGAGTAAGAGTACAGGTAAGGATCACATCACAGTTCAAGAAAGACACTGAAAGAATTGGAGATTTGTGATAATCACTGACTTGTGTCTTGATTTTTGGGTTACATTTCCCTCTCCTAATGGATCCAAAGAGGAAAATGAAATGTGAGAAGCCTGGACAGGCAGCATCAGCTTTGTCCTAGACAAGCAAGGCATCCACTTCACAGAAGCTGGCATAGGTGAAGTCTAAATAAGGCTTGTTTTCAGTCACAAGAGAAGTTAATTGTTGGGATTATTTCAGTATTGACTTCTTCAGGCATGGTTAGGTAACATACAGCTGTATGGCCTCTGTGTGCCCAGTGCTGCATCCCCTTACCAGCATATCTTGGGGTAAAGCACCAGGTTTAATTACCCTTTAGGCCCTTTGAATCCTGCCTGTGGGACTTAACTCCTCCTCAATAATTAGCATTTGTCCAGGAATAAGATGTCTCTTCTTATTTGAATCATCTTCTGAGAGGTGTCCCTTTAGCAACTCACATTGTCCCAGAACAATGTCCCATTGTTTCAACTGTCCCTGTAGTCAGTCTGAACACCTTCTCTCTTTTCAGAAAGTCACTCGATGTGGGCTTCAGTGAGCAGCAGCAGCGAGAAAACTATAGAGCCCAATTACACAAGCATAGAGCAGCTTTTTTGCTTTCCACAAGCAACCCCCAAAGAGAAAACGGCTGCACCAGTGAAGGCAGAACCAAAGGAGGTGAGGAGGTCCCTCTCATTATTTCAAATAAAGATCACTGCAAACAGCTCATCTAATATGAGATATCTTCTTTTTCTTTAATGAAGATCACATTTTTGGACTCCAAGAAAAGTCTCAATTTGAACATATTTTTGAAGCAATTTAAATGGTAAGATATGGCAATTTTTTGTGACAGTTGACAAAATTTTGAACAGGTTTTGTATAGTATCTGGAAGGTCCTCATGAAACCTATTTTAAAAAGCCAACGCTGATCTGTACTGAAACATCCGAACATTTCCCAGTTTCTCCTACACTGTCTTTAAAATACTAAATTTAGAGGCTTAATTTTTAATTATGTTTTTAAATACAACATCACCATATGTTGGCAAAGGTGTTACATCTCCATATATCATGGTTTAACCCCAGCCAGCAACTAAGCACCACATGGCCACTTACTCACTGCCCGCTCTGTGGCATGGAGGAGAGAATCAAAGAGTAAAAGTGAGAAAACTCATGGGTTGAGATAAAGGCAGCTTAATAGGTAAAGCAAAAGCTGCACACACAAGCAAAGTGAAACAAGGAATTAACTCACCACTTCCTATCAGCAGGCAGGTGGTTGGCCATCTCCAGGACAGCAGGGCTCCATCACGCATAATGGCTATTTGGAAAGACAAAACATCATAACTCCAAATGTCCCCCCTTCCTTCTTCTTCCCCCAGCTTTGTATAGCTGAGCATGGCACCATATGGTATGGAATATCGCTTTCGTCACTTGGGGTCACCTGTCCCAGATGTGTCCCCTCCCAACTCCTTGTGCACTCCCAGCCTCCTTGCTGATGGGGTGAGGAGCAGAAAAGGCCTTGACTCTTTGTAAGCACTTCTCAGCAGTAATGAAAACATCCCTGTGGTATCAGTACTGTTTCCAGAACAAATCCAAAACATAGCCCCATACTAGCCTCCATGAAGAAGAAAACTGCTCCAGCCAAACCGGCACACCATGTTACAGATGATATTGTAGCACTGACTTTTATGGTGATAGATTGTGAGACACCTCTGGAGGTCAAATCCCTCCTCAAAACAAGGGCAGTGGAAAAGTTAAGAATTAGATTTTCTTTTAAGGTATTCGAATCCCCAGAGACAGAGATCTGAGTTGCAGGATTGATCTCTAGCCTTGAGTCATTTGACCAGGGCCAGAACCAAAATTTGGAGCATAGCAGGGATCCAGGCTCCAATTATATATTAACAGAGACATATCATAGGGACACATCTTAGCTTTTGGATTATTGTGGCTCTCACTAATGAAAATGCAGGGCGCTTAAGCAGATACATGTCTTGGTAGTGTGTGGCTGTGGAAGGAGGGTCTTTGGGTGAAATATCACTCAGCTCTTTCTCCCTACAGCTCCAACGAAGAGGTGGCTGCCATGGTCCAGAATGGGGACCGGACCAAGTTTGACGTTGAGGTTCTGAAGCAGTTGCTGAAGCTGCTGCCTGAAAAGCATGAGGTGAGGAGGAAAAATGGTAACCTTAGTTTCAAGGCTGAACATGCAATGCAGTTCTGAAGTCTTGATTCTTTATTTCTCTCATTAGATGGAAAACCTGAAGGCCTTCAAAGAAGAGAAATCAAAACTAGCAAACGCAGATCAGTTTTATCTTCTCCTCCTTCAGATTCCAAGGTAAGGGTGCTTATGAACTTCAGCCTAATCTTTTTCTTGGTTTACCTCTGGGAAGTTTAAGTTTCTTTATAGGAGACTCACAGACCAACACTGATGGATATAGCTGGTGGATTCCTCCTTCCACCTTAGAGCCATCCCTTTCCTCATTGCCCTTAGATGAAGGGCTGTTGTTGCTTCAGTACCTCCTCTCCCTCTGAAGTAGCAGAAACTGGCCCAGACTCAGGGTCAGACCTGCCCAGAAGGAGGAACCTATATCTCACACAGTGATCAGTCTTCTCTTTGGTCACAGTGCGTCAGCAGAAACTACATCCCCACTGGTTCCCAAGGCAAACAGTAGCCCCTTGCCTCCCTTCACAAGCCACAAACACTGGTGTGATGTGGATGTGGTTGACAGTGATGTTATGAGGCGGCAAGCCTTACCTGTGATGTGGGAGGAGGGCTGCTGTGCTGGCTGAGATCAGCCTTAAGCTTTGAATCAATCTCTTTCCTTAGCTACCAGCTGCGCATTGAATGTATGCTGATCTGTGAAGAGACCACCGTTGTGCTGGACATGATTCAGCCGAAAGCTGAAGCCATCCGGAGAGCCTGTGAAGGTAAATTACCTGGCCTTATTTCTGGATCTTATTCATGACAGGAAGCTTTAAACCTCCCAAAGCTCCCCTGGAGCTCTGCAATGACACTACCCAGCCCCCAGAAAAACTCTGTGGTTCATTCACTGGTGCACTGGGGTACAGCTTTGGGCATTTCCACAGACGGTCAAAGCCTTTAATAGGACCAGAGATAATTTTTCCACACCCTCGGCCCTCTTTTGCTGCAGCAGATGTATTCCTCTGAAACACTTTGTCATGGTTTAAGCCTCTATAACTCACGCAGTCGCTCTCTCACTCACTCCCCCCTCTTTCTTCCCCCCGCTCCCAGAGGGATGGGAAGGAGAATCAAAAGAATGCATCTCCCACAGGTTGAGATAAAAACAGTTTAGTAACTAAGGTATAACATAAACCACTGCTGCTACCACCAATAATAATAACGACAAGAGAAATACAAGGGAAAAGAATACAATCGTTCACCACCAGATACCAAGCCCGACCATGCAGCGTGCCCCCCCCCCCCCACTTCCGGGTCTCTGCCCTCCATTTCTACATCCTGGGCACGACGTGCTGTGGCATGGAATACCTCTTTGGTCAGTTTGGGTCAGGCGTCCTGTCTCTGCTTCCTCCCGGCTTCCCCTCCTCCCTGGCAGAGCATGAGGCTCAGAAAGTCCTTGGTCAGACCAAAACATTACCAAGCAGTAACTGAAAACACTGGTGTTATCAGCGCTGTTCCCAGGCCCAAAATCAAAAACACAGCGCTGCACCAGCTACGAAGAAGTAGAAAAATGACTGCTGCTGCTGAACCCATGACACACTTTCAACAGTGAAGCACTGGAAGCTCATCAACTCTTTCAGAGGAGCCGAATTCAGAGAGCGGAGCTGGTGCCGTTACAGCTAATTCATCCATCGCTATTTGTCACATTAAGGCCTTCACATGGCAATTTTCTTTGCTGCCAGGAAACCACTTTCCCCAGAAAGTAGTGATGCTTTAGTTTTTCCCTGCCTACAAACGGAATCAGAAGAAAAAGTTTGGTTTTTTGGCTATAATTTGCAGATGCTGCATTATTGTGTGTACACAGATCATGCAATAGGTTTTGGCTTCATATGGCAGAAACCTCAGGTCCCACTCTGCTGAGAGCAGGATGCTGTTTTGACATTATCAGGTGCTGTCAACGCAACAGAGCCAGTTCCCCCAGCTGCCTGCTGGGGGTTTCTCCAGCTGGCATCACAGCTGCCTGCTGGGATGAATTGAAGCTTTCCCCAAAAAGTGTCTTCCCATGATCCCAGTTGTCCTTTTAGACCTGTTCCTGCCTCAAAGCTGACTGCTTCAGAAAGCACACCACTGCAGCACCCTGTCGTAAGAGCAAGGATAAGGACTGTATCCTTCATGCCCTGGTAGTCGCCTCCACCATGCAAGATCAAGAACAGGGTGAGCGTGTCTGGTTTTAGCAGCCAGCCAATAATCACAAGGCTGTCGGAACTGGCTTCACTGCACAATTGAATGGAATCTGCAAGATTAAAATTGCAGCCCACTTACCCTTGCTTACACCAGGGTAAATCAGGGTACTTCCAAAGAAGGCAGCAAGTTGATGCCTGTGAGTGAGGAGGGCCCAACTCCAGGTTATTTTCCATTAGGATGGAGAGACCAGGTGGAAAGGAAGAAAGAAACTTAAGTCAGCAAAAACTTTTACAACTCGTGGAGCTGAATCTATGTAGAATCAGTTTCTCTGCAGGTTGGGCCATTGGGCTTCAAAGCTGAAATATCAGATTTGAATTTAGATTTTGGAATTCAGAATCCCAATTTCAGTGTGGTTTAGGAAATATTCTGGTGTAACAGAAGCTTTTGTTTAAAAGTCCTTTATGTTTTTCAGATCTTCTGAACAGTCATCGCCTGCCGCTCTTCTGTCAACTGATTCTCAAAGTTGGAAACTTCCTGAACTATGTAAGTACTTCTTTTGTCTTCTCCTGCCCACATTACGATATGTGGCTGGTCTTCTTTAAGGCTGTCATTTGAATGGACACAGGAGTTACTTCTGCTTTGTTTTTATCTTGTAGGGAAGTCACACAGGCGATGCCGATGGGTTTAAAATCAGCACTTTACTCAAACTAACAGAAACCAAAGCAAACCAAACACGCATTACGCTGCTGCACCACATTCTGGAGGTACAAATGCCAAGTCCTGGGTGATAGGGGAGGGGAGGGACTTTATCACGGATGAACCATTTCTCCTACTCTACTTTCAGTTAAAGCCACACACTCATATTCATATCCCCTCTGGCTAGCTGCAGAGTGTCACAAGTTGGGAATGTTGGAATTACTTGGTGGAGGCTGCTTGTGGGCACTGCTCAGGAAGCTCCTTATTTTAAGACTTCTGCTTTCCTCCAGCATCTTTCCTTTCAATGGCTAGAACTTCCTTTTTCACATTTGTGCAATCTGCACATCATCAGCTGCAAACCACAGAGCACATGGCCACCAAAGCTATCCTCACTGATCTGTACCCATTCAGCCCTTCTACCTTTCTACAGCCTTTTCTCTCTCCATGAGATTGTGCTCAAGCTTTTCTTGTTCCTCTCCAAGCCCCAATTGCTTTCTTGCTCCCTGTATCACTGTTTTTAACTTTTTTCTCTCTTCATTCATCAAAGTCCCTCCATTGCAGTTATGCATGTTCAAGCCCTGCTTTAGCTGGCAATAGCTTCAGCAAGCACACTCAGGAAAGTAAATTATGCAAATAAGATTCAAGCCCTTTTGAAACCCTTATGGAGCTGTAGAAAGTGTCAGACTGCATCAAACCACAGTTCTGCCTCCTCCCATGGTCAAGAGTAGGTGTTTCAGGAGAAGGAGAAAAAGAACTTAGCAGCAGGTCAGCTTTGCTTTGAACTATGAGTATTTCTGAACATTCAGCCCTCTTGTATGTTTTTATAGCCCAGGAGTAATACCTTTCCCCTCTGAATGTGCCATACTGTTACAAATGTGGCTTGGCAAACTGCAGAGGAGGGGCAGCAGCAGGACATGACATGCTTGTGAGGTGGGCTGATGCCAACCTTATGAAGTTTAACCATGCCAAGTGCAAGGTCCTACAGCTGGGTCAGAGCAATCCCAGGCACAGCTACAGGTTGGGCAGAGAAGAGATTCAGAGCAACCCTGCAGAGAAGGACTTGGGGGTGTTGGTTGATGAGAAAATGGACATGAGCCGGCAGTGTGTGCTCGCTGCCCAGAAAGCCAACCGTATCCTGAGCTGCATCAAAAGGAGTGCGACCAGCAGGTCGAGGGAGGTGATCCTGCCCCTCTACTCTGCTCTTGTGAGACCTCACTTGGAGTATTGTGTGCAGTTCTGGTGTCCTCAACATAAAAAGGACATGGATCTGTTGGAACAAGTCCAAAGGAGGGCCACGAGGATGATCAGGGGACTGGAGCACCTCCCGTATGAAGACAGGCTGAGAAAGTTGGGGCTGTTCAGCCTGGAGAAGAGAAGGCTGCATGGAGACTTCATAGCAGCCTTGCAGTATCTGAAGGGGTCTGTAAGGATGCTGGGGAGGGACTCTTCATTAGGGACTGTAGTGAGAAGACAAGGGGTAACGGGTTCAGACTTAAACAGGGGAAGTTTAGATTGGATATGAGGAAGAAATTCTTTACTGTAAGGGTGGTGAGGCACTGGAATGGGTTACCCAGGGAAGTTGTGAATGCTCGATTGCTGGCGGTGTTCAAGGCTGGGTGGGACAGAGAATTGGGTGGCATGGTTTGGTGTGAGGTGTCCCTGCCCATGGCAGGGGGGTTGGAACTAGATGATCTTAAGGTCCTTTCCAACCCTAACTATTCTATGATTCTACGATTCTATGACATGGCGTAGTCCTCCTTCCCAGGCACTTCTGCCTGTGTCTTTTCTCCTCAGCTTCCTCTCTTAGCTCCTGCTACAGCAAGTAACACTTCTTTCTCTCTTCCGCTTCAGGAAGTAGAAAACAGCCACAAGGACCTACTGGAACTGCCAAAGGATCTTGAATATGTTTCAAAAGCAGCAGGGTAAAATTGTGTGTCACTCCCTTCAAAATAAAAATAAATCCCATACACATCAACAGTGTACCAGAAATTAGGACACACACAGCTGGTATAGCGCGTTAAAGAAATAGCATCTTATTTAGTTTTAACTGAAAGATTTGGTTGATGAATGTTGAAACCCCTTTAACATAGAATAGATCTACCACAGCTGGCAACACTTAGGGCTGAAATCTGCAGAGCATTAAACTAATGCTGCCTGCCAGGCCCTCAAATATCTGCACTGCCTTTGGGGTACCAGGAGCCTGTGAAGGCCAGCTACCCAGAAATGCCTTCAACCAGGGAAAGTGAGCTAATGCCAAGATCTGAGGGCGGAGAACAGCCCTTTGAATAGGTGGGCTATTTTTGACATTCATCTCAGTGAAGTTGTTGGTAGACCTGTCAGCCTTTTCATAGGTGCTGTTGGAGGGAAGCTGTTTTCTGTGAGCTCAGACTGTATAGATAGTTCAGATCTCAGGCTTCAGTTCAGTGAAGTGATGGGAAGCAGAGGGACAACCAAGCTGCCAGCTCAGACCTGTCCATTCTTTAGTAAGCGCAAGATTCTGGAGTATCAGCTAATGGGGGGGTTCTGTGTGATTTCAGAATTAATCTTGATATTATACGCACGGAGTCCAGTACCAATTTAAAGAAGTTGCTGGAGCTTCAGCGAAAAGTCTTATCATCAAAAGATGATGTGAAACAACAGTATGAGAAACCTATCCAGGTCAGTAATGGAGCTCTGTTGTATCTCTCCCATTACACACACGCAGGCAGCGCACAATACGTGTGCAGCTGAGTAAGCTCATGAAGGGTGGAAAGTATTGCTGGGAAACATGCTCTCAGATTTGGAAATAGGCTGAAATGCCACACAACCCATTAGTGCCTATTGCCAGCTGCACCCCAGACCTAGATACCTTTGGTGAGGCCATTTCCCAAGGCCCCTGCCCCAACTGCTCTCTCCACATGGTGTGTGACTTTATTGAGTGAAGTTGTTTACCCTCTATGTGGATCACAGAGTAAAGCCCTTCAGCTGGGATTAAGCTGTGTGTTGGGCTTATCATGTCTTGCCCAAGCCACCCTTGTAAATTGGCACAGCACAGTTGCCAGGGGCAAATGTCATCTGGAATTCTTAGTTTCTGCCCACATTTTAAGCTCTGCTGCAAGATAAAAGCTGCAGCCTCCTCCAACCTCTTAACGCTGACATCCTTTTTCCTTTAAGTTCACTTCACTCCTTGTCCTTTGGATGGTGTTTTATTGTGTATATTAAATGCATTTCAGGATAGCATTGATGCCTCCAGAAAGCTAGAAGAAGAATTTGAAACCATTGAAAAGAAGAGAGAAGAACTTGCAAATTACCTCTGTGAAGACCCAAGCAAGTTGTCCTTAGAGGACATATTTAGCACCATGAAGACCTTCCGAGACCTCTTCGTCCGAGTTCTGAAGGTTGGCATTTGCACAGATGATGCTGAGCATCCCTAGTACTGGTGCATGCCTCTTCTCTGACAGGATTGGGAAGGGCACCTGAATCCAGTGAGGGGAGGATGCTGGTTATGGCCTCCTCCTTTCAGTGCTTCGCATGACGTCACCCAGTGAAGAGGTGTCTGATCCCTCGTCCACTGCATCCTTGTGCAGTGCTGGTGCTCCTGGCCTGGCCCAGACCCTGGTGTTTTGGGATTTTGGTGCAACTTTAGCTGCAGAGTCTCAAAGATGCTTTGGAGTTAAGTGTGACTTGACTCCAGTCAAGTGTCAAGTTTTAGAAGAAGGGGCTAATAAAACTTAATCCTTTACTTCAACCTGAGCAAACAGACTCAGAAAAGGGATGTGTAGTAAAGAAGCCAGCAGTTTGGAGGGAACTGTGGCTTCAGTACCTGCCACTTTTGTCTCAGCTAAAGGTCAGGCAGAAGATCTGCACACTGGTAGGTAGCTGTGTTGGACAGATCACCACTGCCACCTCCCACTGGGATATGGCTGAGTCCTAGCCAAGCCCAGTGGTGCTGGCCTTTGGCAAGACAGCTCCTATTTTCCCCATGCCCATTTTATTTACTGTGCAGGATAAGGCCAGAAGTTCTCATCCTCCCTTGCACCGATCTCTGGATCTTTCTTTTCATCAGCTTCTCTAGCAGACATTGCCAATCTTCTCATGCCCCTGTTACCTCACTGCAGGAGAACAAGGACAGAAAGGAGCAAGCTGCCAAAGCAGAGAAGAGGAAGAAACAGCTGGAAGAGGAAGAAGGAAAAAGACAGAAGGGAGAAAATGGAAAAGTCAGTGAGTATCTGAAAGGACTTCAACAGAGATGGAGCTGAGAGGAGCTCTTTACTGGCCCTGCTTTAATGGACCAGCAGTGGTTAATATATTTTGTGGGTTTCAACATGCGACTGACTAAAGGCTTGTAGGCTTAAAGTCTTTCAGCCATAGCTGAGGACTGACATTTCACAGTTGTAGCTGGGCAGAGAAGTTAATTTTAGGTTTGCTGACTGAACAGCAGAAAAAAAAAATCAAATTGAAACATTTCAGTTAACTTTTCAGTTTCTAAACATAACTTTTGAATCCCAAATCTCACAAGAAACATTTGACTTCCTCCACCTCCGAAATCCCCGTGTACACTTGAATAGTCTCTCTTTACCACAGACTACTAATGTCCCAAAAATCATAGAATCATAGAATAGTTAGGGTTGGAAAGGACCTTAAGATCATCTAGTTCCAACCCCCCTGCCATGGGCAGGGACACCTCACACCAAACCATGCCACCCAATTCTCTGTCCAACCTGGCCTTGAACACCGCCAGCAATGGAGCATTCACAACTTCCCTGGGTAACCCATTCCAGTGCCTCACCACCCTCACAGTAAAGAATTTCTTCCTCATATCCAATCTAAAATTCCCCTGCTTAAGTCGAACCCGTTACCCCTTGTCCTCTCACTACAGTCCCTAATGAAGAGTCCCTCCCCAGCGTCTGTATAGCCCCTCTTCAGATATTGGAAGGCTGCTATGAGGTCTCCACGCAGCCTTCTCTTCTCCAGGCTGAACAGCCCCAACTTTCTCAGCCTGTCTTCATACGGGAGGTGCTCCAGTCCCCTGATCATCCTCGTGGCCCTCCTTTGGACTTGTTCCAACAGTTCCATGTCCTTTTTATGTTGAGGACACCAGAACTGTACACAATACTCAAGTGTTCAATACTCAAGTACTCACACTACAAGTGAGGTCTCACAAGAGCAGAGTAGAGGGGCAGGATCACCTCCCTCGACCTGCTGGTCACGCTCCTTTTGATGCAGCCCAGGATACGGTTGGCTTTCTGGGCAGCGAGTGCACACTGAAGCTGGCTCATGTCCATTTTCTCATCAACCAACACCCCCAAGTCCTTCTCTGCAGGGTTGCTCTGAATCTCTTCTCTGCCCAACCTGTAGCTGTGCCTGGGATTGCTCTGACCCAGCTGTAGGACCTTGCACTTGGCATGGTTAAACTTCATAAGGTTGGCATCTACCCAAAAATCCTGCAGGTAAATTAAATCTGTATTTCTCTGGATGAAAACGAAAGGCACAATTGAAAAGCACATTTGGAAGCAGCTGAAAGGAAAATTAGTATTATTTTCCCTCCAAAAAAAAGGCCCCACCAACATGGATAGCAAACAGGAGGTTTTTCAGTGTCATGGTACAACCAGGCACAAGCCCAGGCAGAGCTGATGCCACCTTATAGGACCCAGAGTTTGGGGTGTACCTTTTGACTTCAGAATGGACACGCTGCTGCAGGGGCACAGAGCATGGGCTGCTGCCAGGCCTGGCATCAGTGCCTTGGTTTTGCCCAGTGGTTGCTTGTTCCAGCACAGCAGTACCAGCCCCAAGCAACAGCACCACTGCAAAGTCTCCTTCTGCCCCACCTCATGTGAGGATTTAACACCCAGATCTCTCTCTCTCCCAGTTAAGAAGGGGCTGGTGAAGCAGGAGGAAGTGTGTGTCATCGATGCGCTGCTAGCTGACATAAGGAAAGGATTCACCCTAAGAAAGACAAAGAACAGACACGAGTTGGATGCAGTTCCTAAAACCTTGCCTGTGGACGGCCCGGGGGAGAGCCAGTCTGGTAAGAACACAGACACGACTGTACCTGCAGCTATTCATTCCTATTTGCCTCTGAGCCCAAGCCAAGCACATAAGCAAGAAGCCATCATGTTTGTATTTGGGGCATTAGATTTAAGGAGGCTTTGCAGCCAGTGCTATGGAGAAGAGCAGAGCACTGAGCTGTTGCCAGCCAGGTCTGTCCCAGAATTAGCAGCAATTTAGAGCAGCGTGGCCTTGTACCCATGCTGATAAACCCTCAGAGACATGGCCCGCAGGTCAGCCACACAGCCATGCTGATGGGACACTGGTGTCATCCCCACACAAGTCCCCTCTGTGCTATCACATCTCAGTAGCACAGCTTGTCACTGCCTTGGAGCCTGCTGCACCCTTTAGTCTGTTTGGGAGCCCAAAGAAGTCCTTAAAACACAGATTAAAAAACTCTTAATTACAAAAGGACCTAAGTCCTTATGTGCTTATTAGGAAACAGCCCTTGGGTTTAGCTTTTCTTTGGTCTTTTGACCTTGTTGTCAGTGCACATTAGGTAAGTCTAAGGATATTGGCCTGCCATAGAATCTGAGTTGTGCACTGTAGCTCTCCAAAACCTGCTCTGAAAGGGCAGGATTAGGCTGGCTGATGGGCGGTTTTGAAGTGCTCATGCAGCCAAGCCAGCAATTCCACCTGGTTCAGGACCTCGCAGGCAGGTTCCCTCTTCCTGCCATAGGCTTTCACGCGCCCTTGGGCGTCCAGGGGCTTCCATGGAAATCAGCTGGTTGGCAGCAAAGATGCAGAAATATCTGCTGAAAACAGAGCAGGGGCTTTCCTGAGCTGGAGGCTTGGATTCCAGCTGGGGTGGCCACATGGGATATAAGGAGGATAAAAGGGTGCTGCCTTTGCACAGCTTCTTTAGGGTCAGTGCACCCTCCCCAGGCAGCTGCTAGCTCATAGCATTGTAAGCATTCCTAGTAGCAGAAACACATTGGTTGATCCCAGATGCAACTCTGCAGCTGTGGCTGATTGTATGTTTCTTGTTCAAAGGAAACAGCATTAAGGATACACAAGCAGCAGGAAAGGAGATGGATGATAAGACCAAGGAAAACAACCATGATCATCCCTCAGAAAGCACTTCCCCATCAAACACTGCCTTGATGGACGTGGGTGGAGATGTTACAGATGCTTCCACTTCAAACCAGGCTTTATCTAAACACAATACTGGAGGAGATTTGCCACCAGAAACCCGGATGGAAAGCCCCTCTGTAAGCTTGGTGGAAGCTGATGGGGCCAGTCAGCCCATGCCAGGCACTGGGATGAAGCAGGCAGACAGCTGGGCAAGCCTCCAGCTGAGCACAAAGGGTGGCTCCATTGCCTTCTCTACTGCTAACATGGGCACAGGGATAACGTTTGTGAGCAGTAGTTCAGCCACTGCTGTGAGAGACCAACACAGATGGACCAGCAGGGCCATCTCAGAAGGCCAGGACAAGGAATGCCCAGCTGATGGCTTGGAGCACTACGGGCTGGTGCAGGAGCCAGAAACCCAGCTGAGCAAGAGTGGGGTTGACTCTGGCAGTGCTCAGTCTGTTTTCTGTGGATCTCATCAAGCAGAGTCAAAAGAGATGGTGAAGGAAAATGAAGACCCTGGTGCAGACTCACTGTTGGACACATCTCAAGAGAAGTCCTTCTCAGAGGAGCCAGCCACTGACTCCTCTTGTTCAGCAACACTTCCTCCAGAGCAAGCTCACGCTGACAGGGAAAAGCAGAGATCATCTGGGAAAAGGAGGAAGAAAAAGAGGCACAGCAAAAGCTACTCAGGTAGCCTATTTCATATATAGCGCTTGGGGACTGAGTTAAACTGGGGAAGCTTCCTCCCATATTTGTATACATCTGTTCCTCCCCACTTCAAGGTCCAATGCCCCCTGCCCCTAGAGCCACATTCTTTCATGGAGCTGTTATTTTTTTAAACCTGAAAGAGACTGAAAAAGAAAAACACAGGCATAGTTCATTCTCTTGACATTTACAAGTAGTTTATAAAAGGGTAATGATGAATCAATAATTAAAAAGCCCATTACACACAAGCAGTAAAGATGGCAATAAGCACATCTGTCAAGTGTGCTAAATACAGCTACAAGGCACAGTTATGTGCAAACAAGAGCCCGATTAGACTCCAGAGCAGTGATTAAGAGCAGTTAATACTGCGTACTTAATCAACCATCACCCCCTCCCAGCTACTTACAAACACATAAAGGCAGCAACATCAGTGCTGCTGTGGGGTTTGTTTTTTCCTCTCCTAAAGCCTCCTTGCAACTACATTTTGCCTGCAGTCACTTGACAGCCTGCCACAGGGGGTCTTAGGTAGATCCTGAACCTCAGGCCCTCAAATCATCACTGCAGGAAGAGGGGAGAAAGTCAGCAATTAAAAAAGGTGATCTTGCTGATGCTTCTGTGAAGGATCGGATTTGGCCAGCCAAATCAATCCTTCACACTGGGTTGCCCCACTGGTACTGGAAGAGAGCTCAGCCACAGGAGGCATGGAGCCACCCAGGTCTCTGCCTCATGGGAGAGTCCCCTGCTGGTCCCAAACCTGGGAGGTGCATCCAAGTCCCTCAAAGTCTGCTGAGCCAAATCCACCCTTGGGTGGGTACTTGAATCCTAAAATAGAGGTGTCTTACTGGGAGGACACATGGGTCTGTCAGACATTAGAAAGACACAATATACTGTTCAAAGCCTGTTTTCTGCAAGATCCTGGGGTCAAACAAATGGGCAGAAAAGTGGTGGAAGTGTCTTTTTATCAATGTTTAATGGTTTTCCTTCCAAAGAAAGTGGAGGAGAAAGGAAAGAGGGGTTTGAATACCCACTGCTCAGAAAAATGAGCATCTACCACTGAGGGACTTACCTTATAATGCCAGTATGCCCTGCAGCTGTAGTTTTTTACATTTCTAAACATGCCACTTTCACAAACCAGAAGCGTTTTCTGTGGAGCAGTGGTTCCCAAACTTGCTTCCCACAAGGCGGCAGGAGCTGCAGCAATGGGAGCAGCCCACACTCCCAGCATGGAACCACGTGGTGATGTTATCCTGGCATCTGAAATGAGTATTTCTGGCTTAAGGAACTGACTCCCCCAAAAGCCACAGGATTCCCTGGGCATCCAGGGCTGGCATCTTAGGAAACTCTCTACTAGACAATGTTTTCATCATAGAAAGTTCCCTGTTGTTGTATTCACCTTGCCATGATCAGATGTATTTAGTGTCTCTCTTTTGTTTAAAAGCAGAGGTTGAGACTGATACTGGAGATAATAAAACAAAAAAAGATTGTGTGGTACAATGAGGTATGTAAACTCGCAAAGGTGTTTTTACGTGAACTAACCACAGCACTGGGACTTCACAGACCTAATCAGTATTCAGCATATTAGCTAAGCTTTTTGTCCTTGTGTCTAATCACAAATACATGTAAAATAAATTTGTTACTCTGATTTTTCCTCTCCAGGGTGTTGATCTTGCGTTGAGTGGAGTCAGTGCTGATCTCCCCTCGACACAGGGTCGCAGCCCACATGTCTGTCCTCTGTGTCAGCAGCAACCAAACCACCTTTCCCTGCAGATAATTGAAAGTCATTACTCTAACCAAGTGAATCTAGCTTCATGTGATAAAGAGTCTTTGCTTCGATCCCATTATTTTCTCAAAAACTGTAAAAATGCAATTTCAGTACCTACTTCCTGCGAAGTACAATGTTTGGTTTGCTTGCAGGTGGTCACTTCCTATAGCACAGTTTAAATAGAGGTACCTGGAAAAGGGAGTAGAACACTGAACCCTGGGAGAAGTACTAGTTGGGGCAAGACACCAGCTCCCCCTCAAAGCTAAATTCAATTCTAAAGTTGCACACAGACTAGTCCATTGGAGCAAACAGACTGTGCATGCTTCTTATGTGCATTCATGCAGCTTTCTGGGATGGGGTTGGGGGTAAGTCATTTGGCTTTTGTTACCAAAAAAAATAATACAGGTAACCAAATTTCTAGTGAAACAGTGTACCAAGTTTGCTGCATCCTTCACTGATGCTGGCAACATATAATTGCCTCTCAAAAGAAAACCTGAGTTTCAGGGTGAGATTTTCATTTACAAAACTTTGCCTGTTTTTACAGCAAGTGGAAAGAAAAGCAAGAAAAATAAACAATCAAAATATCCACTGTACTGAAATTGCATAGTTACGCGTTGTCCTTTCCATGCTGATGAACATCTCTTATGAGCTGAATCAATAATGTCAAATCTCCCTCTGTCTGGTTTCCTGAAAGGAATGTATTTATTCTGCAGCTGCCCCAGTGCCTGGGGCTGGGGGCCCAGCTGGGAGCCCTGTTCCCGCACAGCCCAGTGGCCCCAGCCCCTGGGGTGGCAGAACTGAGGAATCTCTGCAGGATTTCCACACAGTCAGTGGCTGGCTCCTCTGAGAAGGACTTCTCTTGAGACGTGTCCAGTTTTTAGAGCTTTTGTAACAGCAGCAGAGTAAGCCCCTGTGAAATAATATTTCAGAGCAGTAAAACACTGTTATAATCGGCCAAAGAGCTCTTGCCTCACCTTGACTATATCTTGGTATGCAGCAATTTCTGTATTGATATTAATATTCTTCAAATGTTGGCTTTTACACCCGAAGAGTGGTATCCCACATTATCTCCATATTCCTGAAAGAAACGGTTTAGCTGGTTTTTCTGTGGTGTCAAGGCACTGGTGTCACACTCTGTGTGCGCCCTGTTAAAATCTGAACTCATTTCCTGCCAAATCTGAAAGAGCTTGAAGAAGGACCATTTAACAAAAGCTGACAGCCAAACCCAGGAGGGACTGCACAAATGCCTGAACTCAGGGGAGGTGCCCTTTGAATTCCCTTGCCTTAAACCCCAGAGGATTGCTACAGACAAATGTTCACATCTGCTTGTGCAGCTCCCTTTTCCTCTCCTCCCATCTTTATGTCACTTAGGAAGGTTAGGGGAAACAAAAGTCTTGAAAGCACAAGTCTGTAAGCAACCAGGCTTTGACAGGTTCCCTGCACAAAAATCTGCTTGATTTATTCCCTATGAATCGTAGAATCATAGAATAGTTAGGGTTGGAAAGGACCTTAAGATCATCTACTTCCAACCCCCCTGCCAGGGGCAGGGACACCTCCCACTAAACCATGCCACCCAAGGCTATGTCCAACCCGGCCTTGAAATAAAAGGACAGACCAAACTGGGAGCATAGGCTAGTGCTTGAAGACCACAGCCTGGTAAGGACAGAGGCAGAGGGCAGGAGGGGGACACAATACTGCCTGTCAGCAGCTGTGACAAATACATGGCACAATAGGACATCAGCCTCTTCCCACAGACACATCAGAATTTGAGGGTCAAGGTTTTCCTTTTTTTTTTCTTTTAAATTGTTTTCTTTTAATACTAGAGAAGAGATGCTTCACATCCTCTTCTGCAGACTCAGTATTGTCTGTGAGCAGTTTTCTTACAGACCATGATAATGCAGCCAAGCTAATGCTTATCTTGCTGTATGGCCTTTGCCTTCATGTCTGTCATTAGAAATTGTATTTGTTTTGGTTATGAGTGAGACAGGCTTTTAAAATGACAGTGTGCAGCCCCATCCTTCTGACAGTACTGCTAAATCCTCTAGGTTTGGTAAGTTCAGCAATTTGATACCTAGAAGCATATTCTAATACTCTGCTTGGACAATACAAGACTCATGTTGTTGGACTGAACTAGCACCCAGCTTAATAGCAGAGTTGCCCAAACTCTTGAACATCAGAATCAGTTCTGGAAACATGAAGCTGAAACATGAAGCTTTTATTGGGAACGTAAACATTTAGCTCTACCTGCTATTAGGTTATCAGAGGAACCTGAATCTGTTTTCCCTCATAGCACCTTGACCATTAGATACATGCACATACAAAACCATACTGCTTTTGTCTTATTGTTACAAACAGTTTGCATTTTTCCCTCCTACTGCAGGTGTTACAACAAGGCAGAAGAAATAACAGAGACCTAGCAAACCACTCACGTGTCCTCAGAGCGCTGCCGGCTTCTCAGAAGCCAGGTTCTGCATCGCCAAAACGCCACCATTGTCACCTCTGCCCAACAGGACTCACTGCTTCTCTTCGTGCAGCCTTTTGCTCGCTCCCCAAGACCCAGAGAGCCTCCCTGGAGACTTTGGACCTCCCACCTCATGCCGGGCACCCACGGGGCTGGGGGCCAGTTCTGTACATGGTGGCATGAAAGGGTCAGAGCTCTCATCTCCTGTCCTGGAAACCAAATCTTTCAACCTGCTCTTAGGCCAAACCCCACTTGAAACGACAGCCAAGTGTGGCCCAAGAAAGGACCTCAGTGTTTAGCCCTCAGAGAAATCTTAAAAATAGCAGTGCCTCATCTAAAGTAAGGGTATAAATTAAGTAGTGTCTGTACCATCACAGGTGGAAGCGTGTTAACTCCCTCTTCTCATCACCCACTGACGATTTATATAGGACCAGATCCAAGACCCAGATCAGACAAAAGAATTTTTACTCTCAGTCATTTAAACCCAGGGAAATTCATTACAGGGGGAAAAAAAAATGAAAAAAGAGTGTGTATTTTAGTAAGCATATGGCCATATAAAGAGTGTCTGGTTCTACATGATGCTTATGTGCAATTAAGTTGAAGCACATCAGTAGTCTTGCAGTCTTCTTACACACACAGATGCATCCATGAACTTTCAGAGATCCAGGGCCCCAGTTCCTCTTATTAAAGCAACAGAGATTTTTACAGAGTGCTTTATCATTTCAGCTCATCCTTTGGTAAATCTCTGGGTTTGAATTCTGTTGTCAGCTGCTTGCGCTCAATATTCTTCGTGTCCAAGCTGTAGAATGTGTAGATTCATGTTACTTTTGCTTTAAAACTGGGAATGTGCAGTATTGTGTTTTCAAAATTCAGAGATTTATTTCTTAAGTTTTGTAATAACATCGTATCATAGTTTTGTACATAGCTGTCAATTTAAAATTGTCTATGTTTGTTGAATCTGTAGTGTGATACTGTGCTGAAACATGAATCAAATGGAAGAGCTGGGTACATTTAAGAACTATGCCTTTATATGGTAACTCACTGTGGCTAGACTAATGTTCAGGGTAAAGCTTATTTTGCTTTGCTTAACAGGACTTATCCTTGTAATATTGAAATCTTTTCTGGACTAAGTTTGAAGTTAAATCAAGAATTAAACCACTGGTTTATTTTAACCAAAGCATTGGCATTAGCATATTGGCATTAGCATATTGAGAATCGGTTAACAAAAGCAGATATGTGTTGAGAGCAGACGCATGGGGAGCTTCAGTTCAGGAGACCCCACAGTGCGGCACAGCCCTTTGTCAACTAAAATTCCATTCCCAGCTGGCAGAAGCATGCAGAGCCCCACCGTTTCCTTGATAATCACGTAACCCACCCCAGGCTTGACTTGCAGGACTGGTGTTATCACATTTACAGGTTTTCCCATTTCTTTTTTCCTCTTTTCCCGTCTCAGAGCACATCACCCAAGCATCATCCTTTTGTTCTTTAGTCCGGCTTCTCTGCACTCAGATTAGACCCCAGGCTTCAAAAATCTGAGTATTAAACACATTTTCCCAGCAACTTTGCAACCTCTGTGTTTCTGCTAGCCCAGGCTAGCAATGAGCAGCCAGCCTCCTCCTCCCTACCCCACTGTTCTGTCAATAGGAACATCATTTGGAGATTCAAGACTCGGAAACAAACAGGCTTTCTGGGTGTTACCTAGGGAACCTTACCTGCTAATGCTCTGCAGACTGCTCGCTTCAGCAGGTGTCCACTTCTCTGTCTGGGCCTTTCAGCTATCCCCCATTTCTACCCAGAGAGAGCAGCTCTTTCCACACAGCCAGAAATTTTATTGCAGTGTTCTTACCTTGGCCATCAAAGAGAGGGTGCTTCGCATTATCTTTCCACTGCCCTCAAGAGTTTACGAAAAAATGGATTATTTTGAGCCACTGCTGGTTGTTTCATAGTCATCTGTGAAAACAATGTTAAATTATCTTTTCAATCATATCCCAATATGCAGGCTGAAACACAACATTTATAATTTATTACTGCAGAGCAGCTCTGCTTCCATTACAGTGACTAAAAAGAACAGAGGGACAGAACCAAAGCAGGTCAAAGAAAGATGTTCAACTGGGATGCGCAGTTTTGCTCCATTTTTACCTTAAAATAAAATTCATGATCCTGAAGATTTTTCAGTGTCTGCAAGGCTGAATTAATTGCTGGTAAAAACAATGTTACTTGCAGCTACTTACACACGTCTGTGGTCATTTAAGTCAACAATGAGTTTGGACCTCAAAAAAGGTTTTTTCTGGTATATTACAGCAACTGCACATGGAGTCCAGTATGTAAACCAGGCTGTGAATGCCACAAGTTTCTAGCTGCCAAATAACTGCGTATTCCTTAACTAAGCATTGGTTATATGATAAAATGAAGCTATGAAAGACATCAGCATGTCTGTTCCACGTATTTCACATCAGAATTCACATGTGTTTATGAGATGAATTTTTAGGGTTAGTTTTCTGAGGGTTTTGTTTTTATTTTTTGTTTTGTTGTGGGGATTATTTTTTTATTTCAATACTGAAAATTGGTCAAAGCTTAGAATAAAATAAGTACTTGATAAGTTCCCTTTCTCTTGTGGGAATGGGGAAGACCTATGATTCACCCGAATTTGTTCATAAAAGTCCTATATTTTCCACATAGCTTATAAGGCACCTAAGCATGTAATTGTCCTGTATGCTTAGTAATAATTACCCATTGTTTTCTCTCAAAGAAACAGTGACGTATAAATGGAGCTATACCTAGTACATGAACACCACCAGTGTTGCACTGTACTTAAAGTACAGCTGAAGTCTGTGTCCAAAGGTATGCCAATATCTTTTAGTTTGGGCGTATCATTTGGTCTTCTCCTACATTCAGTAGAGAGTGTATTTCACAGAGGGGGCTGAGAAATGCCTTCTGTTCTGCTCAGAAAGAGAGATGAAATAAAAATGCACAAGCCCATTTAGGCAAAATTAACCAGTTTTCATTCTGTCCAAACATGAAGCCTGGATCTACAGTTTCATATTTCTAGTTTTTTTGTACACAGTGGTCAACCGAGTACAACATACAAGCTTGCCAATACTAAAAGTCAGCACTGTACCAGTCTTATTCTATCTATGTGGTAATAGTCACAGCCATGAAATATAGGTGAACATGTTAGTATGTTCACCTAATATATCTGAAAGCAAATACAGTCACGAGCCATCATAAACCACATTTTGTTTGGTCACCTCATAATCAGGCTGTGGATGGGATATGAAAGACAGCTTTGCCATATCTAGAAAAGCAAATAAAGAGAGTTAAAAATGGGACGGTGGTAATGACAGGATCTAAGTGGTTGCAATTACTACACAGTAACAATCTTGCAGACTAACAGCATTGCTTTCAGGATTTGCAATGGAAATAAGGTCCACAGTACCGAAGAAGGTTTCCAACTCCTTAGTGTAGAGCAGGTAGCAGACCTTATATACTAGGGGAGAATTTAATCACTGCAAGTTAATCAGCATATTCAACACTGGAAGCATAAGTCACTCCTCCATCCATGCTGTGCTAGTACTTAATTCACATTAGGGGCTCTCTAACTGGCTCTTTGCTGCAGCATGAACAACTCTTGCCAGAACAGTGTGTGACAACTCACAAAGAAACAGGTGTCAATAGGAAATTAGCAGGAGGTCTGCACTTCTGCCATGGAGACTTTAAGCAGGCTCAGTTTGCATTACTCAAAGTCAGAAGACAAGAATCAGCCTGTGACAGTCAGCTCCTATCAAATCAATTTAGATACACTCCCAGCCTGTCCAAGTAGATTTTTTCTAGGATCAGCAGACTTTGCTGGCAACATCTACATTATGGTTATGGTTAGTTTGCTCTGCTCTGGGCATGCAGAACCCAATGTGTTTGTTAGCACTTATGCAACTTCATACAACATAATCTGTGATGACTTTAGTCATGAATTAGTGACAATTAATTACCAAATCCATTAGAATAGATGGAGAAAGAACTACTACAGAGAGATAGGGTTTGTGCAAAGAAGAATAGGCAACACAGGCAAAAAAGGAAACATCTTACAATGTCTGCTGCTGTGATCCTTCAAAACCAACAACTCTATTTTGTAATCTAAATGAAACCCCCAATAGCACACAATTTCCAGGAGCGATCCTTTGAGAGCAACAGATCTTTTTTTGTACTCTTTGACAGTTTTATTATCTCCATTCTCTAAGGTTTTCACAGCCCAACTAGACAAAACCATAGCTGATCTGATCTGTTGTGGTGGTCATAGTCCCCTGAAGGGGGGCTTGGGCAAGACCATTTTCAGGGTGCCTCCCAACCAGCATTTCTTTGATTCTCTGTTTGGCAAGAACCAGATACAAGACAAGTAGCGTAGTTTAGAAAAGATAGTAGCAGAGTCCAGAAACCCTTTCAGGTCTATATGTTAATCCTCTTTGGTGAGCCAACATCATACACTCATAAGAATATGCCCCAGGAGTATTGACTACATATACTATCGTAACAGTCTACTAACCCAACCTGAATCACAGACAAATACCTTGCTTTTTCTAAAATACCTCCTTAATTGGCTTGACCCTGGGAAAAACAGAAGGACAGAAGGGTTCTTCTCCCTCCAGCTATTTTCAGCTGCTCCACTTTGCTTGTAGGGGTCTAGAAGACAAAGGAGAGACCTGACCTGTGCAAGGCACATTATATGACACATACTGCTGGCTGCCTGCAGCGGCCTGGGTGCAGACCATAGCATAACTGCACGAATATCAAATGACAGCAACATGATAATAATCTCTTCCAAACCATGACCTACCTCAAACCTAGCAAATCCAAATAGCTTTAATCCAAAAATTACACCTATTATATCCTGTCACTAATCCCTTCAGTTACCTATACAAGCCCCAATTAAAGTAACTGTTGACATTCCATTTTGAAGAGTTCATCACTGCTCTCTACAAAGCCCTTGGTGCTAAAATCCATGTTCTCCCAGCCTCTTACCTTTCACATCACATTTCCATGCTCTACATACACCTTCACATGGTTCCTTGATAGAGCTGCCTCACCACTTTGCTGCAGCTCACAAAGACCAGGTCTTAGCAGCAGTCTCCCCTACTGTCTGCAACCCACAGCTGCTGTGGTCCAGGCTCCATCTGCAGCAGATCCCAAGGGCTCTGCCTTCCCACCAGCTGCCAAAAGCTGCAGCCAGTTCCCTTAGAGGGAGTTTTTCATTAACTCTACTGCTAGCACTGAGCCCAGAGGCATTAAGTGCGTAGACTTCACAGACATGCCCCAACCAGCAGTGGAGGCAGTTAAAGAGTAGAAAGTGCTTCCAGCTTTTTGATGTAAGAAAATGGAGGCAGTAGCTGGATCTTAATAAGGAAGAGGTGGGTAACTTGCTAGATTGCAAAGACTAAACACCACTGAAATGAAATGCTGGGGACTTAGGCTACTAGGATCACTCATTTTATGCCACTGGCTTCCTAAGTGATGGTGGAAGCCATTTCTCTGTGCCTTAGCTTCCACATCTATAAAATGGGGGCAATTATATTATTTGAAACACTTGGACAACTGTTGATGAAAAACACCACAAAAGAGAAACATCGTTAGTAATAAGCAAAAAAAAATAAATTACATCTCATAATTTTCTCTTTTCTGATATCATAACACATGTTTGCAGCCACGTTAGCCTCAAAACAAAAGGAAGAGGGCAACTTTCAAAGAACTGCGGTTCCCCTAAGACCTCTGTGAGTCCAGAATGCAGAAAACCCTTAGAAACCTCTAAGAATGCATCTGAAATGAAGAAAGTGACCCTTACAGCAACAAGACTGCTTGTGCAAGAAAGGATTGAGATCTCTAATTTCTTCTACTTTTTATTCCTGTAAGAATTGTAAACATCAAGAACAGATTACACCTGTTGAAAAGTCAACAGTGAAGAATATCACACTGGGAGCCTCTGAAATGCAATCAGATCTATATATCCAAACCATGGCAAGTGCAACCATAGCACTGGGAAGTAATGATCAGTACATTTGTTTTAATTAGAGACCATCACCAGTTAGGGACCACATACCTGCAAAACCAAGTGACTAATGCTCTCCGTGGTTGGGTTATATATCCTGTGGCTCACTTCCATCCATCTGGTAAGCAGTACACCTTCTTGCCCTCAAAGATGTCTTGCACTCTAGATGTTGATTTTGTACTTACACTTTTGATGGTTACCATGGAAGTGTATGGGGCATAAGTTTTAAAAAACTACTCCCCCTCCCTTCAAAATAACCCTTCGGGAATAGCACACAAAGGGAAATAACCAGGTTTTCTGAAGCATTCACTGAAATCCCTGTTTCCAGCATAATAATGACCAATAAATGAACTTCCAGCTACAAAGAAAATCAAGTTTTGCAAAACAACATAGCCCCACATCAGCCCATTGGCAGCAACAGAAATGGAAAAAATGAGAGTGCTTACGTGGCCCAAGACACAGAGGTAAGATGTTCTTCAGATCTGACTTAAAAATCTAAACCCTATGTCATCAACATACTTCTCTTTCCAGTTTAACAGAAGATATGCTTATTTTTCAGCATGTCAGTAAGCAGATGGAAAGGAAAGCCTGCATTGTAACAGTCCTCAAACACTAGCAGCTTTCCCACTAACACAAAAGGTAGAGTAGCAAAGCACTGAAAACAGCTTCATAGTTAATTTGCAAGTTAATTGATTTCAACTGGATCATCAGAATTGGGCTGGTGCATTGAGTCAGTCTCTGTTCTCTGCCCTGCCAAAAGTGGTGCCAGCCAATTACTGAGCTTCTGGAGCTTTCTGCAGTATGCCAGTCCTTGTCTGGTTGAACTGAGATATGTGTGTGTGCATATACATGTATACTTACCAGAGATGAATTTTTGCACTTTCTAAGGAGAAATTTTGTTTTGTTTTGTTTTTTAAATATACCCACAAGCTTATTTGATCATGATCAGCAATGCAAGTTACAGCTGCCTTGATGCTATTCCAAAACTTAAATCTTCCTAAGAGCATGGATTTCTCTACAGCGTCTTTAAAGTATGATCTTTGGAGGTACATTATTATAAGCCTATGTATCATTCACAGTATATTAGCTGTTTCTTGTGTTGTATTACTTATTTGTTAGGATCTTTAAAAACAACTTTCCACAACCCCTGTAGCAATTCAGAAGAGCACTCTGAATAAAAAAAAAGAGCTGCCTAATTAATAGTCTTTTAGTGATTCCTCCAAGAGCTTAATTAAAATAGACAAGCAGCAGAATTGTAACACGATTATTCTTAATAGGATATTTTTTTTTAATCAGCTCATTTTACTTGTAATATTTCTAGTGTAAAGTGGCTTATTTCTCATTAGGCTCTTTCATAATGCTGAATCCCTCACTTGTCCTGCTACAGTAATTACAGACATCTGTACAAGTTTAGCATAAAGATTGTGAAGTCCTAAAGGGGATACATTAAGTTGTTTGTATAAATTAAATGTGAGCCTGCTTTACCGTAAGCCTGCTTTACCTTTGGGGAAGTGTTAGTGCTTATTTCTGCAAAAAAATAATTATGGAAGCCAACAACAAATTAATTCATGTAAACAGCAAACATAGTTAATGCTCATTTTCTATGATAGGCTTTTGGCTCAGCTATTTTAACTTTCCACTTTGTATGTAAATTGAGTGTTATTTTCTAGTAGATTTAATATTTATTTTTTTAATGTAGGTCTTTCTTACTAAATTAAGATTTAGAACACAAATCAAAAGATTTTTTATTTTCTTCTGCCTTGGATCCACTGGTTCACAATTTTACTGAGGCTGTTGTAAGAGCTGGAGATATCAATATGAACTGCTAGGTTTCAAAATTAAGCTGTTTCAAATTACAGGAGGTGCTTTAGAGCTGTATGATGGATTAGAGATACATCTTCATTAGAAAGGCTTTTTCTGCATTAAGTCATTACTTAAAATTGCCGTGTCAGGAGGAAAATGGTAATTCATAACTATTAAGTAGGGAAGGATTTTCCCCATGTATCTAGTCCATTGGAAACATAAACATTACTTCCTGATCATACGCTAAACATAAAATTGAAAGTTTCCATAGAGTTAACGCCATTAAAGCCGCTGATGCTACTAATGTGTGTTTCGTTAAAGGCTGGTGCAAGGGCTAGGATGACAAGGGTCTTTGTTCCTGTCTACATACAGTCCCAAAAAGGCTTCACCCACTGTGTCATTTCTGAAGCTTTGATGGTCTGCTCATTGCTCTCCATTTAACATGTGGTGTTTCTACCATTGTTGATGACCATTGCTGTAGAAGATAAAGAGAGAAATCAGAAGACAACTGCTGCTACTGAAATTAAGTGCCCCAGGACACTGCTTATCCACAAGAATGTAAGTGTTTGCAAAAGAAAGGTTTGTTCACTCAATCAAACAAAACCAAGTCCTGAGTCAGCAAGTACTTTACTAACTTCGGTTGGTCCACTTCCATGCGTGAAATTGGGCATACCTACAACATGGGGCCTTCCACAGTCTTTTGCAAGAGACTCGGAGAGAAACTGTATAGTCTTAGTGCAAATGTAAAGGTTTATCCTAGATGAAAATTTGGTTGCAGGGAAAAACCATCTTACTCATTAAAATGTTCACCCATCCTTTCCCTGGGTGGTCACTTAAGCAGCTGAGCCTGAGTCCTCCTCAGCTGTAGCTTGTTTTATTTGTTAGGCTAGTTTGAGAGTTTCTCTCAAAATCCCCACCCTTCTGCACTCAAGATAAGATGTAGTAACATGGTTTCTCAGGAACAAGTGTGACCTTGCTGTTTGAGAAGTTCCATCTGTAGACTGCTGTAGCAACTTTCATAGGAGGCATCTATTTACCTATTCAGGAGAAAAATCCTACTGAATGGCTGAGCAACAAGGGGAAAAAAGCAACCAGGTAGAAATTTACTGCGCTGATGGCATCTGTTCTTCCTTTCTTAAAGTGTCACAACAAGAAAGCAGAAGGATCAAAAGAATTCAAAAAGGAGTCTTATAGCCAGCAGTACTGCTTTGCTCCTGACTTATTGCAGCTGAAAGCACCATGATATGTCACTTGCAAAGCAGACAAAAATATTTCTTCTGTTACCTTAATCAGAAGGCCACTGTTATTTCAGTTTCTCTGCGGGAGCTAGTGGTTGTGAAGAACTTTGCTAATCCATGCACCATCTTGTTGTTTTGTAGAGCAGGAAAATGGGACTGGGGCAAGCCACAGAGAACCTGCTATCAAGGACACAGTGCCCAAATCACCTCAAAAGAGTGTCTAGGAGATCTGTTCTAAAGGTAAACAAATGCATTCAAGTTTATGTGGACTTGGAAGAGGAGAACCCCAGTGCAGACCTGTGCCTTTCTCCAACTGGCCTTTCCAGGAAGCTGCAGCTATGTCCAGAGAACACATCACCTTCCCAGCAAGGTGTTTCCTCATCTTCCCAAGTACAGTCTGCTCTGTCGGCTCTGCTACCACAGCTGCCACCTCCTCCACCCCTACCCCCTGGGCATAAAATGCCTCTTCCACCACTTCTTGTGCCTGGCATAAATGCCCCATCACTCCCACCTCTCCAGCCATGCAGCAATCCTGAATGCAATCATCTTACTTGTGGTTATGAGGGGCAGCCTCACCCTAAGAAGACACCAACATTGAGGATGAAGATGTTTCACTGGCAGAAGCTCCCCTCTGATGTGGTGAGACGTATGTACTTCCTTATATCTCTGGGCTGATCGGTTCATTTACTTCGCATCCAAATAAAACAATACTGTTGAGGGGCTAGGCCTTGGCATCAGGGAATAAGAACTTGCTGCTATGATAAAATATATAAACATGCACGTAAAAAAAACAAAGCAAAACACAACTGGTTTGAGCCATAGTCTGCTTTCTTGGGCAGAGATCTAAATTCAGATTCATCCCCAATGTCTTCAGTGCCACTGTGACAGTCTCTCCTAAAGAAAAAGGAGATGAGATCCTTTGTTGAAGATATTGCAGACCAGTTCATGTTTTGAAGTGCCATGTGTTACTCAGATGGCTCCTGATGATTCTGGTAATAAGGCTGGGCTTGGGAGTCCCTGTCTTTTGCAAAGAGAGACATTTACCTAATTGGATGCAACATCCCCTTTTTTGGGTACCACAACTGCACAATGTGTAATCAGTCAGCGACAGCAGAGAGAATATGAAGCAGCCCATTAAATTTATCTTCTGCCTTTGGTTCAGTGAATCGAATGTGGCAATAGTTTTCCAGGTTTAATTAGCCTTCACACCTTTGAGATGCTATCTGTGGGAGCTGCCACTCCTAAAAAATTAACATTTGTCCAGGATTAATGAACGTCCTATTTCACTCATCTTCTAAGGTATTGTGCTTTCCACAAATCACACTGCCTTGAAAGTGCTCCTTTACCGCTGTGGTCTGTCTTGAAGATTGCAAAATACTCTGTGTTGAGTGGAAAGATCTGTTGAACAGTCATGCCCCATGGTTCTTCCTAATGAATTTCTGGCACATCATTGGTGAGTGTCTTGTAGCTGTTCTTCATTGTGCTTCTCTTTTCCAGAAAGCCGCTCCATGTGGGCTGTGATGCCAAACAGCAGCAAGGAGCTTGTAGAGCCTGACTATGCAAGCTTGGAGCTACTTTTCTCTGTCCCACCAACAGCACCTATGGAGAAAATGGGGCCAAAAATAAAGAAATCAAAAGAGGTACTTGGACTTCTCACTTTTTGTAGAGCCAGGCAAAATCCTTGGCATTTAAAAGCTTATTCACTCTTTATTGCTGTCAATAATTCATAACAAGAAAGCTTGAAATATTTTTTATAATTTCCTGAGATAACCTAGAAGAAGCACCGGAGAGGTTTAGAATTCAACATGAAGTAACTCTGCTGAGGGATACGTCTTCATCTGAGAGAAGGAGGACATGGGAATTTCAGTATTAATTCTTATCAATTGGAATATTCTAGACAAATCAATTCCCTTCTCTATGCCTTTGCCTCTTTCTCTCTCTAAAACAGATCTAATGACCTGTACTGTTTCAAATTGCTCTGAGTTTGGTCAGCTTGGCAGTCCTGGGTAATAATGGTTGGATCTGATCATCTTAAAGGTCTTTTCCAACCCATTCTATGATTCTATGAAGGAAGAGTGTTGATAATGTTATTATGAAGAATGAATCTTGCCCGACAAATAAACAAGATCTCTAAAATTTCTGTTAAAATCAGGGTATTTCTAGCTCACTGTCTTTTTTTTCCCCTCTCTCCACAGATGACATTCATAGGTCCAAAAAAAAGCCTCCTTCTGAGTATATTTCTGAAGCAATTTAAGTGGTAAGATCAGGAGAGTACCATGTGAACTACTTATTTGATGTGTCTGTGTTTATTCAGACTTTAAATGAGATAAATTTGGCAGAAATACTTTACATTAACATTTTATCTTTCTTTAGCAAGGAGTCAAATTTCTACTTTACTTAAAAAAAAAAAAAAACAAATAACAAACAATAAACCAATAAGATGTGTCAGTCTCTTTCCAGACAATTAATATCATGTCTCAAATTGTTATTAGACCTAAAATGGACCACAAATTCCTAAAGACATGATAGTCACAATTAACAGCAAAATCATGTGAAAACATATTTTTCTTTGCTATTATTGACATAAATATCAACTGCTGGCAGCAAGCATTAGTGAAGATTCCTGACTGGATATTTCAAGTTATTTAATTGATTTTAAAGAGACATCTCCAGGGGTTCAGATCCAATATGGTATATAGTTTATATCTGCAGATTTTCTATAAATAGGAAATGGTTTCTATAATCAAACAAATGGAAGTTTACCAAGTCACAGTCCTCACAGGGAGGGGAAAAAATAAACCACCAAACAAACAAACAAACTAAAGGAATCTGTACTAGCTTTTGGCAAAATAACTTTACTCCCAGATTCCCCGAAACTACTGCAGCATGTTCTGCACTCTCCCTGCCCTTTGTGCAATGGCTCATATTGTGAGGGCTTCAAAAAGAAACTCAGCCTAGAAGTTCCTTTGTGTTAAGAATAAATCTGAATCAGTCAGAGGGATATTTTTATTTTTATATTATTATTTTCCCATTGCAAACTATGTCTCAGTGGGGAAGAACTGTACATAACCTAATCCAGTTGCTGTTTCCTCTCTCTGCATGATTCCCTGGGCAGCAGTTAAGCTCTCCTGAGAGCAGCTAGTGACTGTGGGATCAAAGAGTTGAGCCCCACTTGCACTTGTGAGGGATGAGGCTGCTCTGCAACCGGGTGCTGCCCCTGTTAGCACTGGTAGTTGCCAGGAACCAAGCCCTCCGGAGACCAAACCAGAGCAGTCTGGACCCATTTCAAAGACATGTTGTCCGCCTAAGTCTCAGGCAAGGATTTGGGGTAAAACCTTCTGGGATCTTTACAAACACTTCTAAGCAGGAGGAGAGCCATTGGTTTTAGCACTGGCTTTGCTGCAAGCAGTGGAGAAATTCAAAAGTAAATCTCTTCTCAGTGACACTGGATGCCTGCAGAAAAAGGATAGCCTTCAGGGTTTGTTGTGTAAAGATAAACAAAGCTCAGAAAGCACATGCAGTTTAGAAGGAGTATCACTTTGGGTTTAAAAAATTCCTTTGCTTTTTCATATCTACACTGTACTTCTGAGGACTAAGATCCAAAATGTAATGTGAGGCAGGTATAATAAAATTTACTTCATTTACTCCCAAAGTGCTAGCTGAGAGATTTGGATCTCTTCTGTTTGTCATGTTACTTCTCCCTACGTCACTGCTCTACAGCACTTCTCTTTCGTACAGCTCCAATGAAGAGATTGCTGCCATGATTCAGAAAGGGGACAGTTCCAAGTTGGATGCTGAGATACTGAAGCAGCTACTTAAACTGCTGCCTGAAGACCACGAGGTATCTATTAAGCGTGTTATCCTGATGGAGTTCAGTGTGCTTTGTGCTCAGCTTGAAACACTTGCACTACAAAAGCAAGAAGCTACAACTAGAATCCACACCCCCCTGCACCATCTCGGTCAATGATCTTCTAAGGTAGAGTGGTGGGAAGTCTGCCCCAGCAACAGATTGGCCTCTCCACACAGTGGTTAGGCAACAGCCTGTTGGGAGGCTCAACACTGCTGTAGATCAAGTGCTGCTCTTCACTCCCAGTGTTTTAATTAGATGGATGAAGTACATTAGCATTTGTGGACTTAGGTGAATAAAGAGCCTTTCAGAGCAGGTTTCAATGAGGACAAAGTGAAAGTACCTATCTTTTTAAAAGGGTTGCTGGACTTCTATGCACTGCAGCTGGCTGAATCCCTGCCTAGGGATCAGGGATTCATCCTACAAGATGCTGTACAGATGCAGATGACCTTCCAGTCAAGACAAAACCTATGTGCTTGCCCTTACAAACCAGTTCATATATGAAATTTGTTGTATATCTGCCTTATTTCCATTGTCTGTGCACACAACAGGTTCAGAAAAGCCAGCTTCATACTTGTATGAAGCAATAGGCACCAGAAATGTGTGGTTATTTTACTGTTTTATTCCCTTTTAGATAAATAGCCTGAAGTCTTTCAAAGAAGAAAAAACAGAATTAGCAAATGCAGATCAGTTTTATCTCCATCTCTTGGAAATTCCTAGGTAAGCAAAATTTTCCTTGTCTTCCGTCTATGAGTGTGGTTCTTGTAAGATTTGTCTGTAAGAATTAAGACCTCTGTTTCCTGTGCTAGAAAGATGTTCCTGATATTCAGTCTTCAGGATAAATCATCTGACTGCTATTTCTAGAGCTGGTTTGAGAAACTTTTCCTTCCCAAAGGCTGAAGAGGCTTTCAGACACCTTTGGCAAACTACAGTTAATTTAACCTTGATATGAGGAAACTCTTGACTGGTGTACAGTAACTATCTGCATGGCATGAAGTTGCAGACTGAATCCTACCATGAGCCTGCTGATTCACAGCACCACTGGTTTAGAGATTCCAGTCTGCCAAAGAGAGCCCACAAACCCGTGAGTGAATCGCAGCAGTGCCTGTGCTTTCACCCAGTCAGATGAGGTATACACAAAGAAATCTTTATGCTGTTCATAAAAACATGTTGATATGTTGTAATTCATAGCAATAGCTCTCCATAAATCTGATTGGTTGCTATGCCACAACCAGAGATGCCTTTTCAAAAATTTCACAGTGAAAATGTGGCTTTGAATTGTCTAAAACTTGTATCTGCGTTTAAAAGTACTTTGGAAAATGTTTTCATGGTTCTTCCACAACTTTAATCCATGGTGAGGCATAAATATCATTAAAGGACATCACTACAAAAATATTTTTTATTTCTGTTTGGGAAGTCAAAAGGAGGAAAAAAATCCTCGTTAGTGCTGCCTAGGAACTGGAAAAAAATGATGGCTTCATTATGCAAGGAAGTCACTGCCAGATGTCAGTGCAACATTGCTTTCTGAAAGAGGAGACAATTGTTTCTAGGACATCTTTGGAAATATGTGTTTGATTTATTTATAATCCAGTTCTTGTGTCAGAGCATTAAAGAGAACATAACAATGCTGGTACTGCACTTTGCCTAAAAATGGGCTGAACACAAGTCAATTGATCAGGCATGTGAGGCTTGTTTTCATGGGGTTGTTTGGTTAGGGTTTTTTTCTGCTGATCTCTTTTAGCTATCAGTTGCGGATTGAATGTATGCTGATTTGTGAGGAAACAAAAATTCTGCTGGAGTGTCTGTGGCCAAAAGCACAAGCCATCAGGACAGCCTGTGAAAGTAAGTGCACCAGTGCTGTGCCTATGCCCAGGCACAGTCGTAGGAAGCCTCTCTTTTACTTGAATAGCATCAGTGGTAGCATATGCTACAATAAAAATTTACTTTTTAATTGCTGAATATGTCATGAATGTAAAAATTATTCTGCAGATTCCTTCTTCTAGGATTCATTTTGCAGAATTGCAGTTTGTGCTGTCCTGCTCTGGAGTGGACCTTCTGTCAACAAGAATAACACACACCTCTCTCCTGTCAGTGGTTGGTTCTGCAGAGAGGAAGGAAATTTCCTTTCCGACAATGCCAGATTCTGTTTGAATATAGGTCAAATTTTGATGTGTAGTGGAGAATTTTGTCTGTAACAATAAATTGGTTCCAGTTTTTCCTCTAGTGCACACTGGTCGCAGTCCATCTTAGCTCTGCAGTGTAGCAGGCCTCAGTGACATACCAAAATCTGGTTTGGCTTCCAAAATGGATGCCCCAAGTGATGTTCACCAGTGTTTCAGGAACCCCCTCCACTCAAAATTAGCCTTGGTTCTAGTTTTAAGTCATCTTTCTTGAAGTTGGTCTTGGATTCTTTCTTCAGTTCAATAGTTTGAGAGTCAGTGACCTCCTGTTGAACATCTAAACTTCAAAACTTGCTTATGTTTGAACATAAAACTTGGCTATACCTAGCTGTCTGGTGTCGGTGCTGTAGTTTCTCTTTACTGCATTGTAATCAATAGCACACTGCAGTCCCAAATGTTTGTCTTTGTCCCCCATCCATCCCATTGCGTGGATCAGGGTTTCTGTTTTAGTTCTCCCAAAAGCTGAATTCTTGCCCCAGATTCTCCTGCTAAAATGCACAGCTTCTGGTTATCACTCTCACTAAGGATGAAAATTAAGCAAAAAGCCCTTTGCTTTTCTTAGCTTAGACCAATATGTGCTGCAAATGGGGGCTACAGTCATTCACAAGTTTATACACTTTTTCACACGCAGTTCTCCCTCATAAGCAGCTGCAGAGATGACACATCTATGCTCCAAACTTGATGGGAAAACTAGTTTTCCATCCATTTGCAGAGAAGAGATCACAATAGAAACTTACTCATTCCACTTCCATTCAGCTGATTTATTTCTGTACTGGTGTATTTCCAAATCCATAACGATGGGTTGACATAATCTTGGATAAGAATTTTGTTACTGCCCCTGTCAAACCTAAGGAAAATCCTGTTTCAGATAATTTAACTTATTGAAAATGTCTCTCTTATTTTTCAGCACTTCTTACCAGTCACCGGCTGCTAGTTTTCTGCCAATTGATTCTTAAAGTTGGAAACTTTCTGAACTATGTAAGTAAACCGATTTCTTTAATTGCTGTATTTCTAAAGATTAACAGAAAATACAAATGCAAGACTTGGAAACCAAAGGAAGTAATATTCTTCTGTATCTTCTAGGGGCATCACACTGGAGATGCTGGAGGTTTTAAAATTAGTGCCTTGCTCAGACTAACAGAAACAAAAGCAAACCGAAGCCACATTACTCTGCTTCACTATATTTTGGAGGTACAACAAAACTGTGAAATTGTTCCTGTGTGCATTATTCTCAAATATTTATCCCTCAGAAACTAAAGGGCTTTGACCTAAGTAGGACCCTACTGTAGGTATATGGAGGTGAGACTCTGCCTGAAATACACTGAAAACTTCTCCACACCTCTGTGCAGATGGGGTCAAATCCATGTGCAGTAATGTTTTGAGAGTTAACACTGTTTCCTTTCTCAAGTTCACTTAACATGTCTGCTTGCTATTTTCTATATTTTCTTCTCCAGCTTCTGTCTTGTGTTGACATTTCTTCTGAACTCATCTGTCAAATGAAATTAATTTTAGTGGTATGAAGACAAATTCTCGGGTCAGCTTGTGCACTGTGGCAGCACATGGGATATAAGCTTGAGCAGTTAAAAGACCTTTTGCTTTCTTTTTAACTCCCTATGCATGCCAAATTGAGAAAAAGAATGAACGAGACGAAATTTATCCCTACATTTATAACAATGAAAACTGAAGTGTTAATTTTTCAATCATGATGTTGTCCAGCTGAAAAACTTTCATACTCTTAGACTGACTGCGCAAGGTAACCATTTTTCACTTCAATTTTAGGAGATTGAAAAGAACCACAGAGATCTGCTGCAGCTTCCCAAAGATCTTGACTTTGTTTCCAAGGCAGCAGGGTAGGACATTATTGTTTGTTTTTGTCATGTATGAATTACCAACCTCTTTAAAGCTAACTAAGAGCTGAGTCATTTTATGGTGCTGTAATAAGGTCACAGGACTTCTCTGCTGTGGGAGAGGTTCCCTTCTAACACCAAACAATGTTGAGATTTATAATAAATCTCGTTAAGACTTTTTATGTGGGTTTTTATTTTAGATGATCCATTACTAAAACTGCACAAATAGTGAACTCCTTCACTAAAGGACCAGATTCTTAAACATAATGCAATAGAAACATGCAGTTTCCCTGAAATTTCTTAATCATATTCATGTGCAAGCCCATCAGGAGGTACATGCACAGAGCTGCTGTAAGGAGGGAATGACTGGGGTGATTTACTAGCAATTGGGGTCCACAGGAGTCCCTGAGTTTCTAGCACAAGTTTCTAACACAAGTTTCTAATATATCTGGGTAAAAAGAACAGTCTGTTTCTGCAGATTTTCCCCCATGCGCCTGAAAGCCTCATGAGTCTAGTGCCAGCTCTTTCTGTTGATCTCAGAAGAATCACAGAGAGATATGTTAAATTACACTAATCAGAATCCACATTTATAGCCTCAGAATTAACATTTTTAAATCCTGCTATGAATTCATAGGGGCCTTGCAGTGTGTGAGATTTCCTTGTATCTGGAAGTAGGGGTAACTTTTAAACCTGGAGATGGATTAGCATTTGTTAAGTAGCTGCCTTTTTTTTTTTTAATGTATTTTTATTTAGTAAAGCAACAGAAAATATTATGGCTTTTCTGAGTTATCTGTGTGGAATTGAAGTTGGATGTTGTTTTGAAACATGAATTTATTTTGGGGTTGTGTCATAATGGAAATACTTTTGTCACTTGAAACTAAATCTTGCTGGTCAGTGATATAAATGCGCTGGGTTTTAAGTAATTGCCCTCTAGTTTAATCAAACTTTCAGAGTTGACCTGTGGAGAACTGTTTACAATGCAAACCCTACAAGGGACTCTTCTAATGCTGGTCACACCTGGAGGCACTGTGAAACACAACAAGTTTTGCTGATTCAGTATTTTTTATCTGACAAAAAGAGATAGCACAGATTCTTTCTTAAATAAGGGTTTGAGGACACCAAAAAGGATTTATCTAGAGAACTACTGCAAAAGCAGGGCCTGGGTTGGATGATTAAATCTACATTCATTTGCAGAGATGTTACTGTTTGTAATAGTCTTTTAACTTAATGAAAACAAAAGACTCACCCCTTCAATGTACTGTCCTGTTTGTGGACCTTTCAGAATCCACTTTGATGCTATGCGGGCTGAGGCAGGTGCCAATTTGAAGAAACTGTTGGAAACAGAGAAGTGTTTATATTTGTCGACAGAAGATATAAAAATGCAGCATGCAAAATCTGTTCAAGTAGGTAATGTGGGTGTGACACGCTTCCCATCCTTCTTCCCAAACGCTTTAAATCTCTTCTCAAACCCACTGTAATTCAGGTTGCATTTGGACATAGAGTTCTATGGGAAACGGGTCATAACTACACTCCCCCTGCGCCCTGGTGGAAGGAGCATCCCATGTCCTCCTCCACGTCTGGAATGTGGTATTGTAATGAGGAAACAGCTGAGGACTAGTCAGCTTTGTGTGTGGGCAGAAGGAAGAAAGGCCCTAAAAATGAAATGTAGGATGCAACTATAAATACCGACAGTGCAGTACAGAAATATGTTTTGTCTCACTGTTCTTTGGGGAAAAAGTGAACAGATTTGCAATATGCTTTTTTCTTTTTCCCCCCTCCTTTGCACATATTTCCAAACATTTCAGCTTTTCGTGTTCTCAAAACAGAGTCACCTAAGTAAAGCTAAAAGGCAGAAACCCTAATGCTGTATCTGCCTTGAACAGTCATCCTAGGTTGTGCCAATTACCACAGGATTCTGTGATGAAAGTGGCAACATGCAATAAGCTGCTTTAGGACAAACAGAAGTGGGTAAAAGCAGATGGTTCAATGAAGAAGAAAATATCACATATTGTGAACTGTTCTTAATAGTCAGGGTTTTTTAAACTGACTGCTCTGTGTAAACAAGTTTGAGTCTTCTGGGCAGCTCAGAATATGTTACTTGCTATATGTACATAAATTGTGTTGTAAAATGTGTCTCAGGACAGTCTTGATGCTTCAAAGGACCTGCAGAAGGAATTTGCCAGCATTGAAAGGAAAAAGGAAGAACTTGCTGATTATCTTTGTGAAGACAGAACAAAATTGTCTTTAGAAGATGTTTTTAGGACAATGAAAACCTTCAGAGAGCTCTTCCTCAAGGCCTTACAGGTGGTTTGCTTTTGTGACCATTAAGAAATAGGTTGAGAACTTAAGTGCTTTTTTAAGCAAGCAAGAATTTCTTTTTTCTTCTACTCCACGCTGGGCTAAACCCCGGCTGCAGAAGTAAATGAGAGTAACTCTTCATTTGCTTGCAGCATGCAGCAAGAAATAAGCACGTGGGCAAATATAAAATGTGGGGTTTTTTATTTTTATTTTTTTTCTTTTCTGGAGAACTAGGAAACCTCCAAGTTGTTGTTCCATTGCAAAATTATTAATCAGGCCTCGATGCAATTAGAAGCTTAGTGGTGTGTGGAAAAAATGAACAACCTGACATGCTTTATAGGCTTTGCCAATAGGCAAAAGATGAATTTTTCAATAGACAAATCTAATTGGAAGATATATTTACATCTAGGTATTTTATTGTACTAGTTAGCTCAAAACAGTATGTTTTGTGTCCCGTACAAAACTAGGTATCTCACAAGAGATTATATTTGGCACTTTATCAATTTATAAGGCTTGCAATAAGGAGTAAGAAAACGGGAATTTCACCACAAATATTGTGTAGAGCACCTTCCAGCTGATTCTCTAGCGGCCTTCACAATTTCACAGCCCCTACTGTCTACTTCACTCCTGAACGAACATATTTCCTTTAGGGTTTTCTTAACATCCCTTTTTATCACCCCTTAAGCCAGGTGATAGTGGCTTCAGATTTATGTATTTTAACAGCAACAATCACCCCCTCCTTTGCTGAATCTGGGAGAGCCCCAGACTGGATTTGCCTTTTATAGAGAAAATCATCCACATTACAAGAAATATTGCAAGAATACAGACAACTATGCTGGGCAATATCGAGGCAAGAGAGGCTGAAGGAGTGCTATTGTGCACATCACAGTTTCAGGTGAAAACAAAGGAGCTTCTGGGGAAGTGGTGGAAGATGAAAGATGAAAAATATATCCTGAATGTTCCCACTATCTGCTTGTCCTGTGAGGAACTGGGTTTCAATTTTGCAAGCAATACAGCTGCCTAGGCTCCAAAATGATGCTATAGTGCCACAGACAGTGTGGAAAATAAACCCTATGAACCACAGATCCTCTGTCAATACACTTGATCCTTAGAGTTCCTAAAGCTGTAGGCAGGAAGGATAGAATTAAGAGTCAAGAACACAATGGCTCAGCATATGTGGAGAGCTATACTGGGAAATTGTTGTGAAGGGTAAATGCAACAACTGCTGTTCTTCTAAGAAGCAGTAGCAATAAAGGTTATGTAGTGTCCTAGTACTGCTGCAGAAGATTCAAACTACTTGTTTGGTGCTGCTTGTTCACAGTTAGGTTGGAGCAACTAGAAAGAAGCTTCTTTTTATCTACTCAACTTGTAAACTCATTTTCATCCTATTTTTGGTTCCATTTCTCAGCAGCACCTCACCTCAAAGGTACCACAGCTGTTAGCCCCATGGTACGCATCTTTGTTACTGCTGTTGCGGACCTGTAATGTAATCTCCTCTCCCTTCTTGCCTTGCTTTCCTCTTGCTGTAGTAAAGGTACTCTCTGTGCTTGAAATGACAACATGCTGGAAACTTGAAGATTTTAATTTTTAAAGCTGTTTTTGTTGTGCAATTTTCATTTTTACACTAGAATCAGCCATGTGCATTGTCTCTTTACAGTGCCATTTGATGTAAGTTTTAAGGCTGAGGCATAACCTATATTTTGAGATGTCTTCTGTGTAAAGCAGGTCTCTTATCCCTACCGAAGTCGTTAGTGCTGTCTTTCCATTCTCACACCACATAAGAAGGGAAACAACTATGATATAGACTGATATTTCATGTCTGCTAGCCTTACATAGAAAGATTTGGGTTTTGTTTCTTTGTTTAAACAAAACCATTTTCCGTTCCCTGAGAGTGCTTTCTGGTGTCTCATTCTTTAGGTAACAAAAACTGAGCTACACAAATGAAATTAACTATAGTAAGAACCTGCCCTCTTCTTCCTCATCTACTTGAAGTGGGAGAAGAGGGGGGAGGGCTTTTCAAAAACTCAAGTGATCCCCAAAACTGAAAAGAAGCTGGTTTGTCATCCGGGGCTGTGATTGCTTCACCAATTCTCAAAAAATAAAAGGAGCAGATGGCAAGAGGAAGGAGACAAGGAGAAAATAGCTTCCCAGCTCAAGGTTAAAAAAACAGAATTGGAGATATACTGAGAACTGAGTTGTAAAATTGTGTGGAAAAGAAACACTGTGTGATTATAGGGGATTGGGAGAAACATTTGATTTCCCGTAGTAGTTGCAGCTGTTCAAAGCAGGGAGCTCCCAAAAAAGAGGCTGTCTAATCTCAGGAAAAGGAGAAGAATGTTAAACAGAATATGCTTTAGGAAGTACTCAGTTGACAGAGGTTATATAGACAGCTCTGTGCAGGGATAGTTCCTCTGAGTGCTCCCCTAGGATTATCAAGCCGGAGCAGCTGCTCCTCAGTAGGGTGCATATGGTGCCAGAACAGGATGTGCTTTAGTTAGTGTGGGGATAAACAGTTATTGTGGAGCATCTTTTAATTCAAAGATCAAGCAAATATCTAACATCCCACAAAGTGCAAATCCAAAGTGATACCCTCTTTCATTCAATGTCATCCATACTGCTGCCTTCAGTAATCTAGGAGATGGAGAAGGGATTAAGAATACTCATTCCTCTGCCTTGTTACCAAGCTACCTTGTTGAGCTTTCTTACGGTGAAGAAACCCTGTTGAAAGTGTGTTTGTGTCAAATCGTTATGTATATTTTTAAAAAAAATTCTCCAAACAATTCTGTTCAGGCTTGCTCAATCCATGGATTTACTCCTAATGTGTTTCGGTTTGTTCTCAGTACTGTGTGTGTGCTGCTCAAGTAATGTATCCCTGAATTCACCTCCTTTATTCCTTGTGGCATGTTACATAGAGACATTCTCCCAGGGCCCACAGATCTGCAAGTTTCTTAACAGCCATAATATCTCAAAGATATTATGCTAGGAATTTATCAGGCAAGCCCATAGGAGGCATGCAGTGATAAAAGGCTTTTAACCTCCCCATAAGACTGCACCACCTGCACCTCATTCTTTCAGAAGCACCCTCCATTCAGGGCAAATATATGGTCTTCTTTCTTTGTCAAGAGTACACAATTTTTCTATCCTTTTAGGCATCCAGTGAAGGTGCACCATAACCTTGAGCCTATAACGCTTCTATATTTCAGACAGATTAACTGTGTTAAGGTTCATAAGTTTTCCTTATTTGTCTGGAAATTTCTTTGGACCAAAGGATCCTAGGCTTTTATTTTGTATAAGGTATCTAAGAAACTTGTGCATGTTTCCTGGGACTTCTTCAGCCCATCTTATGGAAATAGTGGCAGATAATCCACAGCAATCAACCAAATCTATCACTATAACAGGAAAATGTCTTTCCTGATGCCAAACTCCCTTGCAAAGAAGACCATACATGTCTCATCAAGAATCCTATCTGCATCAAACCATCAACATCTTTCCTGGACATTATTAAATTTTGTAATATGGCACAGCAGCACCCTTCTCTTAGCATCGTACACCTCTAGGACAGCAGGACAAATAACTACTAATCTACCTGCAATACGTAGGTAAGCTACTGGCTGATAGCAGACAAAAGCAGCCAAGCTTCCAGGTGGTGGTGGCATTGTTCTGATGATGACTGCAGCTCTGCAACAAGGACTGCATGAGCTTTTAAGAAAATGGCTTTTGCCATCTTGATGTTCTGCTACAGTTATCCCAGTTGTTCAGAACTACCCTTGATTGTGAATACTTATCAAAACCCAGAAATACTCTTCCACTGAGCCAAGGTCTTCCTTTATTAGGAGTAATCATTCAATTGCTTTCTCTTCCTCCATTAATCATATCATCCTGGTACCAGCAGCTCTGCGGAAACCAGAGTCCTGCCTGTCTGAATAAATCCTGACAGGATTTACGCCATCTTGGCAGTTGTTTGGCTGGTACCAACAGACATCCAGCCTTGAGTCTGCCACTGAATGCTAGTGAAGAAATACAGCTGGCAAATTTAATAGGTGCCTGAAAAGAAACTGTGAACTGCTGTTTAACACAAGTTGAAGAGTTCCTGAAATTTCTGGTAGAAATCCCTGAATGCAAACAATATAATATCAAGGTTGCTATGGGATGAATTTCTAACATGCTAATTAAGTTAAACTAATGTTCTGTTTTGTGGACAAATAGACTAATTAAAAAGAATGCATTTCAGTCCATAGTTGAATGTTTCAGTTAAAGCTAATGAAATAGTTTGCTTGTAACATCGTCATATCGAGAAGGCCCAGGGGATTGACCAGAAAGCTGGTCTATTTACCCTCAAACCTGAGCAGCTGAAAGCTTTCAATGTGCATAGGACATATACAGAATAGCTATTCGTTGCAAATTGAGAGTTTCTTAACCAGTTTTTCTTTCAGTAACTCTTAATTTTTTTGTCATTCTGTCTGAACGCAGGAAAATCAAGAAAGGAATGGACAAGCTGCAAGGTCTGAGAAAAGGAAAAAACAGCTTACAGAAGAAGATGCAAAGAGGCCAAAGAGAGAGTATGGAACTACATTGAACAAAAAATAATTCCTATTTTATCAGCCAGTCTTTTGTTAATTACGAGGAAATTATCTGTTTAGCTGTAGTTGATCTAATCTAGCCATGGATGATGCACTTGCCACACAGATAGTATAGTAAGACATCAATTCTCAAGTGCGTGTGAATTCTTGGAAGAAATCATGAGAGGGATGCTAGAAAAAAACATCATTTCCAATGAGCAAGTTACTACTATTTTGCTTATAGGTGGGTGATACCCTGCTATAGCTATGAATAGCTGTTGGAAGACTTTTTGGGGTGTAGAAAGTTGCACATACTTTAACTTCAAACTGCGCTGTGTCACTGTGGTAGGCAAGTTGTGTTACGTGTTACTGTTACCACAACAACATTTGCATTTTTCTGATTAGACATCTGATTCCTTAAAGTGGATATGACTGTGCTTTGATGAAGCACAGCTGATTGACACAAATGCAGGAAAGCTTTCGTTGTGCTGGGCCTACCTGGGTATAAAGCATTTCTAGTGCTGCCACGGGCATGTGTATGTTTTAAAATTCTATTTTGGAAAATACTTGACATCCACTTTTCTTGACAATTTCTGCCAATAACATTTGGTTACAATTCGTGATTCCTCAGAGAATCACTGCAAAAATGGCATTAGTAAATCTGATTGGAATTCAAGTAAATATTACAGTAGATGCTCAGTCTCTGGAAGGCTGTAGTTTCCCTTGTATCAGATGTCTTCTTTTAGCTCCTCTTTCACAGTTACTCCTTTTTACAATAAGAAATATTATATAGGAATAAATTTTAAAAATTTATAAACTTCACTGAAAACTGACCAAAACAATGAAAACTGACCAAAACAAAGTTTTCAATATTGTCTTGCCAATATGCTGTACTGCGAATATGTTTTATGTACTTTGCAACCATAACATTCTTAATGTAAAGCTGCAGACTAGAACAATAAACCTTTTTGCTGTACATACAGAAAAGTAATTTAGTATATGGTAAAATAAAATTATAAAGTGACATTCAACAGCTGTAAGAACTAAAGATGTGCTTCAACCCTGTGAAGAGAAGAAGCGCCAGATCAGAAGAACCTTCTGCACTTCCAACATGCAATTTAGAGGGACCTGTCATTATTTTTGGTCTTTTGCGAGAAGGTGGATTTAATTCTTGGCATACAAACATAAACTTGAGAGAGCATTTAGACTGAATTATTTTTCAGTACTTATTTTAGAAAACTATGTGTAGCACTGGTGACAATGAGAATAAGGCATTTTTTTAAATCTATTTTAATCTCCATCAGGATGTGGTGACATAAATTACAGAGTGTATCACATGTGGCATGGCAAGATGTTGGAGCACATCTTAACATTCTTCAGTTTATGTAAAACCTTTTTTTTCTCCTTTTTGTTTATCATGTATTTAGCAAGTTAATTATCTTTTGTATTTATTTTCTGAAGGGGGGAATGAAAAGACAGTAAATTGGCAAGGACAGACAAAAGAGGTGAAGGCAGTAGCACCCATTGCTGATATATTATTCACAGATCACAAGGGAGGGCTTGCAGCTACTCCTGGAAGACTGCTGAGAACCAAGCCGAGTCAGAAGTTGTGACCAAAATGTATGTAATTCAAACGTACAGCATTGTCACTGAATGGGTGGTCACCTTAGGCCAGTAGACAATAGGTGTTAGGGAGACTCTCCCATTGAGTCATGAGGTTCACAAAGCACCCCCTTGCTTTCCAGCTAATGTTAGAGGGGCTGGGTTCAGCTGGATCCAATCCTAGTCTCAGACTTGGTTTATGTCTAAGGATTGTGTAGTGCTTGCACCTTCTTGTCCACATTTGTCTTGCCAACACTGTCACATTGCAAGGGAGGTTTCCTCAAACACTTTATATCTGACCAGCCTGCCAGTTTCCCAAGAAAGATGAGATCCTTGTGCCCGACCAGCCCATCTGCATCCCATTATGGTTGGACAGCCCGGAGGGTGATTCATCTGACCTACTCAGGAACCTGCACCAACAGCATCTTTCAGTCAAACCCCTTATTTCAATTAATCAAGTCTCTGGAGACTTACATAGAACAGACTTCAGCTGAAGTCTTTTATTACACAAAATACAAGTTTGTAACAGGATAAGGTTCAGATATTGCCAGTGATGAGACCTGCAAAAACAAGCTTGAAGTGACACACAACCAGACTATAATCACTAATAAAAGCTAGCATGAGTTCATCATTTAGCACGCATAAGATAAAGTTCTTACCCAATAGGCATCCCTATGGGGGAGAAGACAGATTCAGTGCATCAACCGATCCCAGAAGTTACAATGGAGTCTTCCCTCCTTTCCTAATTTCACATATTTATACAATTTGATTCAGGTTACTAACTCCCCGTGAACCTCCCACATTTTTGGATTGGTCAGTTAATTTACATAATGTTACATGATTTTCATTGAAAGGACACCCTAGTCATGCTTTGCTGATGCATGAAGCCATTTGTTGATGATGTCCATGTGCTTCCAGGATGTACTGGGCTTCAAGGATAGTCCTTCCTGATTAGAGATTTGTTAGCTCTGTTTCTTAATCTGCCTATACAAGGGCAAAGCCTCCTCTCCTGCTATTAGTTCTTTGTTCACCAGTGTTGCTCATCCTGACCCTGCAGGAGGCCCTTATAGCTGTCCAGGCTCTTCCATAGTAACACAGGTTTCAATTTTTTAACTACAGGCCTATGGAGCTTGAGTGACTCTAGTCATGCATACTTTGCTACTGATCGTGTAAAATTCTCTAGCTTTGCTTTTTAAAATGCAAATATATTTTTCCTGCTTGGCAGCTGCTAAGCTGTTTTCAGCACATGGTACCTTCAAGTTCTCACTCCTGCAGGGAGTATAACAGAGCCTGGCAGTGGTGACTTCACACCGCCCTCTGTTCAGTGTCTGTTGGCCTACGCCAAGGTTGCAGGGTTGCCTGGGGAGCTATCACAGGGTAGATTCCATGCATCCCATCCTAGAAGCAGCAGCTGCATTTTACCCTAAGATTTCCTTAGTGTTATAACTTCAGGGGGCAGGGGAGAGGCAGTCACTAATTTCCCCCATTTTCACACAGGCATGATTAAGAGAAGAGAGCACTCTCCTACTTGATTACATGTGTTAAAACTCACTTTTCTGCGAATTTAAGATAGGATTTCCAAAATAATAAAGCTCCTGCTGGTTCTAGGGGCCCAGACATCTAGGGTTTTTTCAACTTCTCTGAACATGTTAACATGTATATTTGCATTGAGATTTTTTTCCATGCCTTATAATGGATTAAACAACTATCCTGTTTTACTTTCTCCAGTTTCTGTTGCAGCAGCTTCAGTTACTGGGCATTTAAATTCTTCAGGAGAATAATATCAGATATTTACAAAGACCAATTCTATATCTTATTTCAAGTAAAAAATAACATCTAATATATTTATATATTTGTTATTTCAAAATAAATAACATATAGAGGTTTCTTTAGGTAATCAAGTGGAAAAATGAGCTGCTTTTAATAGAAATTTGAAGTCACAGCTAATGACCAGAGTAAGTAACAGAATAAAAACACTTAGAAACAAAACACAGAAGTGTGCAGTTAAATACCTGGTAAGAATTTATGTATTATGTTGCTTTGATATTGCAACTGCAGCAGAAACAAAATGCTATTAAAAGATGCAACACAAGTAAATTTTGACAAACAGGAGTCCCACAGCATAACTACCATCATTCCATACAGAATCCAACTGCAAAGACCACAGACCATTTTCTTATATAGTGGTTTAGTGGGAGGTGTCCCTGCTCATGGCAGGGGGGTTGGAACTAGATGACCTTAAGGTCCTTTCTAACCCTAACTATTCTATGATTCTATTCTATGTTGATATATTCAGGGCCAAATTCAAGAGAGTTTTTCTCTGGCAAAATTCTTATTGTCTGTACTTACACAGGACTTATTCATTTGGCTGTGAGTAACAAACTGATAGATGATAAAATGTCATCAGTAGAAGTTGGTCTTGAAATAGTAAAAGCAACTACTCTTCAAGAGCTAGGGAAATAAGCAAATATTACCCTGCTAAAAGCCTACTGCTTACTGGGTTACTGTTGTGTTGGTTGGCTTTGCTTTTTTAAAGCATGTAAAAATGGTTTAAAAACTGTGTATTAATGACAAGTACAGCCTTCAATGCAGAGTTACTTAGTGCACTGTACTCTTGTATGTATTTGTAATCCAGGATGTATTTCACTTTTGTGTATGCTCATTTTAATAAACAGAGATAAACAAATCTGTGAGGCTTATTAGTTGTGGGTTTAAATCACATACTAGCATGCAAGATTCTGAGCAACTGCTTTTCCTGTGCTGACAGTGAAAACTGTTGTGGGGTTTTTATTTTATTTATTTTTAATTGCAACTGAAAGGACAGACTATATGGCTTTTAATTGCCCGAAGAAGATGGTGAATAATTGAGAAAAAGCTTCTTAATTGCATCTGGCAATATAAAACTGTTAAGCAGTTAAGTTAATTCCACACAAACTGGAAACTGAGAAGATTTTCTTACCAAAAAGCTTGACCCTGTGCCCTGGAGTCAATGAGTTTGCCACAGTTTTTTTTCCTGGGAGTCTGGCAGATTTCGGGCTATGCTCTCATAGGCAAATGGAGCATAACCATATTGCATTGCTCCTTCAATCTCTTTTAAAACATGTATCTTACCTGCAGAATCTCCAACTCATTATGCTGTCCGGAGAAGTGATTCAAATTGAGCTCATTTCATTAAAATATTCCTTTAGTGACAGTCCAAACACCATGCTGTGGGACATCAGCTCTGGTTTTTATACTCTGTCTCCATGAGGGACATGGTAGCAAAGCCAAGTACCTGATGTGATACCCCTCTCATAGCCTGACACAGCAAACAGTGGAATAAATGCACCCACTCACAGACATGTGATTACAGAATTTGGTGGCAGCTGAACTGCTTTTTAAGTGTTGCTTAAGTATTCAACCTAGCATCTAAACAGGTGATAAACACTTTCTGAGGGCTTGGGCTAAAGTCTTCAGAAAAGACCTACAGCACTGAGAGTTACTCAGTTAGTAAAGCTAGTCTAACTCAAAGAAGTTAATCTTGAGTCATTTTTGTGTAATCTCTTCTCAAAAATGCCCAAGGACACAGGAATCCCATAGCCTGTACAAACTGTTGCTCTGCTGAGATGGCGCTAAAATGCTGCTGTACTAAAATGTTATCCTTAGGGGTAGTATTTGACCAAAGCTGGTCTTATTCACAGCTTCTGTTTCAAGCTTAATAAAGCTTTATATGCCTTCAAGTTTGGCCATGTCCATGTTTATCACATCAGTGGGTTAGTCTACTAAAAGAGGCAAACACTTTTCATTTCATCCTATCCAACACAGAGAAAATAGACTACCACTCCATTTTACATATTCAGAGGCTGTTATCACATCACCTCTAGTCTTCTTTTTCCTAGACTGACAACCCCAGCCTTCTCAGTTTTTCAGCCTGGGGCTTTCCGAGTTGTATTATCCTACGGTTTTCCAAATCTGTGTTCATGCACTTGTGACTCTTTTCTAGATTTCCTTCAACTGGATCTCACCTTCCCCACAGCACAGTGCTGCATCTCCAGCTGGGCAGTTCAGCAGGGTTGAGGAGAGTGAAAGGACATCTTGCTGCCTTTTACAGGATGTTCTTCCATCTCAGCATGATGTTTGACTTCTCTTTCAACCATGCAGCATTTTGACTCGTATTCAGAGAAGCATCCTGGTCTCCAGCATGACAATTGTTGCTTCCAGCTTCATGCCATCTGCACATACAATAAATGCACTGTATTGCACACTCCAGGTCTTTCATGGAAATGGAAAATATTTTGAACCACAAACAGGGCCTTTACAATTTGATGTGCGCTTTGTCCAAATAAATCATTCTTTACTACTCCCCAAGGATACATCTTCACATGCTTTTGCACCACTTTACTATTTTTATTACAGCTGTGAACAAACAACTGTTAGGTAAAAATGTAGTTCTGAAAAGAAACGGTACAGTTTTGGTTAATTTATTCTGCAGTAAATCTCAAGTGTGCTGCTTTAATCATGTGGCCATATTTTGCTCTTATTAGTTGCCTTAAAGTAAAAGCACTGTGGTTTTGGTGTGGTTTTTTTTTGTCTGAAAATGCAATTGCTTGGCCGTTTTTCTGTGAAATTGCAAAGGTCAAGCATTGTCAGGTGAAGTGGCTTTGATAGAAGAGCTCTGAGGAACAGGGAACTCCTCTGAGACACTGATACTGATTACTGAGTTAATGGTTCCTTCCCTTCTTTGTCAGTACCCAGCACTGGGTGACTCACTGGGGACAGGGACATGCATACCTGCAGCTCTTAACAAATCTCATGTCAGTCTGCATGACCTCTCTGTTAATTTTACCCATTACCCAACTCATAAATCAAACATTTGCTTTTAACCGGGAAAAATCTACCTTGAAGGTTCTGGGGTTTTTTTCCTTATCTAACACATCAAAAAGGAATTAAATCCATTGATTTTGGTGGACTTGAGTTTGCTTTTCAATTGGTGTAAAAGCATAATAAATCAATTCAAGTAATTAACTGCTTCATATTATTTCTATGCTAAGTTACGTGGTTTGAACTTTTATAAAGAGAAGTGTTCCCCTGCTTGATAAGGTTGCTGGCAAAGTGTTCAGTAATTTTTTCATGTAGAACAGTTTAAAGAATTTGAAGGTTTGCCCTTGTTGGCACTGGAAAGAAAATAGCTTCTAAGCATCTTAGAATGACAGTGGAACTGATTGCAGAGATGCTGAAATGAACATAAAAATAAAATTCAAGTTTGTTACATCATCTGAAATAACATAAGAAGAAACCCCCAGAATACATTAGAATACTTTCTGGCTGCTAAAAGCAGAGAAAACTGCACTTTTCTTTGCACAAAAAATTGCAGAAATTTCCACCAAGCCAATCATTTTGAAGAAATATGATAGTTATTAACTTATTCTTTATTGCTGAGAGCCACAAAGAACAAATAGCTGAAAACACTATTCATCTCCTGCTAAAAGGGCCAAATTCCTTAAGCGGGACAATTTACATCTAGTCATGCCAGGATGATTTGCTTAAAAAAAGAAAAACAAAAAAAAAAAAAAAACAAAAAACCAAAAGAATGAACAAACAAACCCCCCTCAAAAAAACAAACAAACAAAACCCCAAAAACCCAACAAAAACCAAACCCATAAAACAAAACCAAACAAACAAACAAAAAAACCCAAAACAAACCAAAAGAGCATAACCAGAAATCAAGCAACCAAAACGACAGCAATAACATTACTCTGGAAAAAGATTTGAGTTTCTATGCTAATAGGTGTAGAGTATCATATAGAGAGGGAAAAAGTTATGCAAGACTGGCAATGCTAAATGCCACAATAAACACAACAATGGGATCCTCTCTGACTTCAAAATGTAGCTGTATACAGCATCTTCTGAAACAGCACCATGAGTATACACTTTTTGCAGCAAAAGGTATTTTTACTATAGCTGTGTGGAACAGACACACAATCTGTCAGTTTTGAGAAGAATCAGTGTATGTGTGAGGGAACTGAGTGACACCACTGCTACATTTTGCTGTCCTCGGTGCTCATGTTTTCATATTGCAAAAATACCCATAAACATAATGCCTAACAAACACTTATTCCACAATGACATCACACAAGTTTTATCATTTTGCTATTAAGTGACAAAATAAAAATCTAAAAGAATTGATGGAACAGTAAGGAAAGCTTTAGAAGAAATTTTGAAAGAAAATAAAAGCCTGAAGGGGAACTATACTGGGATAAAGGACAAAAGGGACAAGCAAAAGTAGAAACAGATCACTCTGGCACTGGCTTCCTTTGCCAACTATCAAGATAGACCAAACGCAGCAGACATGGACTTCATTAAGACACTCTATGTGGTACACACTATAGGTAGTACAATTCTAAAGGGGGCTAAGGTATCAAAAACAGAGAAGTTTAAGTCATTAACAAGAATTCCTGTTGCATAGCAGGACCAGGCTGGCTGCAAATGATTGAGGAAATGACATCATAGAATAGTTAGTGTTGGAAAGGACCTTAAGATCACCTAGTTACAATCCCCCTGCCATGGGCAGGGACACCTCACACCAAACCATGTCACCCAAGGCTCTGTCAAACTGGCCTTGAATACCGCCAGCGATGGAGCATTCACAACCTCCCTGGGCAACCCATTCCAGTGCCTCACCACCCTTACAGTAAAGAACTTCTTATATCCAATCTAAACTTCCCCTGTTTAAGTTCTAACCCATTACCCCTTGTCCTATCACTACAGTCCCTAATGAAGAGCCCCTTCCCAGCATCCTTATAGGCCCCCTTCAGATACTGGAAGGCTGCTATGAGGTCCCCACACTTGCGAAGTTGTGGCCAGACGTTTGATGTGTAGGAACCAAATGGTTTTAAAGACCTCACAGTAACCTTCCATCATGACAACTGAAATAATGGTCAAAATAAAAGCAAAGGTTAAAATTCTACAATGCAAACTTTTGAAACCTGAGCTGGAGGCTTGTCTTTCAGGCAATGTTAGATTGCACGTGGCATCTGGCTGTGAATATATACACAAAATACCAAGGAATTCTATTATGCATGTGCAATGGCAAAAAGAGGTAGCAGTTTGAAAGAGTTAAGTACGTGAGATACCAGCAGTGCAGTTAAGAACTGTGGGAGAGGAGCTAACTTTCACCACATATGTGAAACTTGACAAGTCCAGGAATGTCTTTGGTGAGATATTTTCAGCTGAAAGAAGACTTTAATTAAGGGAACTTGACGTGGACCACAGTGTACAATTCTAGCTGTCCGCATTTAAGAAACATGAACCAAATTCAGCACAGATGTAGGGCAGGCAGGTGAGAGCAATGAGTAAATTGAAAGCCAGTCTTCAGAGAAGAGTAAACAGTCTTGTCTTTTCCTGCTGAGCAAAATAAAACCAGACTAGATGTAATTCCTTCTATAAATACACACACAGGAAAGGGAGAGGAAATAGTATTTAAACTAAATGGCAACATCAGCGCAGGACATATGGTATAAATTGGCCAGAAGGCTGGAAATTAGTAGAGATTTCTAACTAGAATAACTCTTATAGGAGCAGTGAGGTTTTGTGTGTTTTAGTTGACTGCAGTAGCAGGGGAAACAAGGCTCAAACGTTAGGAGCTCCCCTCCAGCCTTCCATATTTGTCACCTCCAAGGATCAATGCTAAATACTCAGCTGGAGCATACAGCGTTAAATCCTCCTTACCTCCTTCTCCTAGAGGGAATACTGAAAATGCTAAAAATGAAATAGAACAAATTTGGCTCTGTTTGCCACCATGAATTTTACAAGACGCTGAAGTCTGGAGTTTGTTCTAAACTATTTCTATGCATGCACATACATATACATATACACATACACATACACGTACACATACACATACACATACACATAGAATCATAGAATCATAGAATAGTTAGGGTTGCAAAGGACCTCAAGATCATCTAGTTCCACCCCCCTTGCCAGGGGCAGGGACACCTCCCACTAAACCATGCCACCCAAGGCTATGTCCAACCCAGCCTTGAACACCGCCAGAAGTGGAGCATTCACAACCTCCCTGGGTAACCCATTCCAGTGCCTCATCACCCTTACAGTAAAGAATTTCTTCCTCATATCCAGTCTAAACTTCCCCTGTTTGAGTTTGAACCCGTTACCCCTTGTCCTATCACTACAGTCCCTAATGAAGAGTCCCTCCCCAGCATTTTCAGAGGCCCCCTTCAGATACTGGAAGGCTGCTATGAGGTCTCCATGCAGCCTTCTCTTCTCCAGCTTGAACAGCCCCAACTCTCTCAGCCTATCTTCATATGGGAGGCGCTCCAGTCCCCTGATCATCCTCGTGGCCCTCCTTTGGACTTGTTCCAACAGTTCCATGTCCTTTTTATGTTGAGGACACCAGAACTGCACACAATACTCCAAGTGAGGTCTCACAAGAGCAGAGTAGAGGGGCAGGATCACCTCCCTCGACCTGCTGGTCACGCTGCTTTTGATGCAGCCCAGGATATGGTTGGCTTTCTGGGCTGCGAGCACACACTGCCGGCTCACGTTCATTTTCTCATCGACCAAAACCCCCAAGTCCTTCTGTGCAGGGCTGCTCTGAATCTCTTCTCTGCCCAACCTGGAGCTGTGCCTGGGATTGCTCCGACCCAGGTGGAGGACCTTGCACTTGGCATGGTTAAACTTCATCAGGTTGGCATCAGCCCACCTCACAAGCGTGTCAAGGTCCCTCTGGATGGCATTCCTTCCCTCCAGCGTATCAACCAAACCACACAGCTTGGTGTCATCGGCAAACTTGCTGAGGGCGCACTCAATCCCACTGTCCATGTCACTGACAAAGATGTTGAACAAGATCGGTCCCAGCACCGATCCCTGAGGGACACCACTCGTTACTGATCTCCAGCTGGACATTGAGCCACTGAGCACAACTCTTTGTGTGCGGCCGTCCAGCCAGTTCTTTATCCACTGAGTGGTCCACCTATCAAATTGATGCCTCTCCAACTTAGAGACAAGGATGTCATGTGGGACAGTGTCAAACACTTTGCACAAGTCCAGGTAGATGACATCAGCTGCTCTATCCCTGTCCATCAGTTCTGTAGCTCCGTCATAAAAGGCTACCAGATTGGTCAGGCAGGATTTCCCCTTAGTGAAGCCATGCTGGCTGTCACCAACCACCTTGTTGTTTTTCATGTGCCTCAGCATGACTTCCAGGAGAATCCGCTCCAAGATTTTGCCAGGCACAGAGGTGAGGCTGACTGGTCTGTAGTTCCCCGGCTCATCCATTTTCCCCTTCTTGAAAATGGGGGTTATATTTCCCTTTTTCCAGTCGTCGGGAACTTCACCTGACTGCCATGATTTTTCAAATATGATGGACAGTGGCTTAGCAACTTCATTTGCCAGCTCCTTCAGGACCTGCAGATGGATTTCATCAGGTCCCATGGACTTGTATACTTTCAGGTTCTTAAGATGGTCTCGAACCAGATCCTCTCCTACAGTGGGCCCAGGGTCGTCATTCTCACTGTCCCTTCCAAGACTTGGGTGGTATGGTCAGAGCATTTTCCGGTGAAGACCGAGGCAAAGAAGTCGTTAAGAACCTCAGCCTTCTCCAAATCCAGGGTAGCCAGTTTTCCCGATAGCTTGTGGAGAGGGCCCACGTTGTCCCTAGTCTGCCTTTTATTTGCAATGTACCTATAGAATCCCTTCCTGTTATCCTTAACATCCCTAGCCAAGATATACGTGTCTGTGTATACGCATGTGTAAATGCTTGTGTATATGCATACTGCACACATACAGCGCCCATATATGCATGCTGGAAATGGGCTGTGCATGCTGCTAGATTTTTATTTCTCAGGAGCTCCGGTATTCCAGTACTTTAATGTCATCATTTTTCAAGAGTAACGGATTGTATGAGTACCTTCTGCATTTTCACCACTGCACAGACAACATGTTTGTGTGATCTCATGCATCATGGCATCTCATCCAAGCCACAGGGTAAAAGAAGGAATATGTCACTTGAAAATGCTGAATTTCTGTCAGTTGCTCTCTTGGTAGGAATCGCACGCATGCACTCACCAGGAGGAGCGTGCAAGCAGTTCCACCCACCTGAAGCTGCAACCTGGTATGTTCTAACGGCGTTTTGCTTCTGTGCATGCGTGTGTGTGCTGGCATGTACGTGCATATATATATGCATCATACTAACACAGTTGCATGTACCTCAGACTAGTCTGTAAGCTTACGCTTTTCAAGTTGCTGTTTTAAGGACATGGTGCTATGTGTCAGGAGCTGGAGGATGCATGTTACAGAAAAAATCAAACCCAGCTTGTGCATGGGGAGGGAGTTATGGGCACCAGGCACTGTCTGTTCACTGGTCATGCAAGGGAAGCAGGCGCATAAACCTGTCCCTGTGACACAGCTCCACGTGCCTCTCTTGTTTATTTGTCTCACAGCAACAGTGCAGTGTTTTTTCAGGTCAGTGTGTGACTGTATGCGTGGGTGAGAGTGTGTGCCTTGCTGAAATGGTCTTGGGTGTCTCAGGCCACCAGGACAGGCTAGTACATGCCTGTCAACAGGGCTTGTGCCAGCTCAGTAACAAGTTGTCTGTGTTTCAGGGTACCGTGTGTGTCTGTCAAACTCCAAGTGCGCCTGCCCATGTTTCTGGGGCCAGCGGGTGGATGTTTGTGTCTCATGATCTGTGTCTGCCGGAGCTGCTTGCGTGCTTGCCCTTCTCCACTGTTACGTACATAGCCTGAGTGCACCTGCTTATGTGCCAGGATACTCTGCGTGTGCAGACTTCTGTGTGTCTGACAGTAAGTCTCAAATTCCTCACACCAACATCTGTCTTGCAGTGGCAGCAGCCTGTGCTCCTCAGGCGGGTGTCTGTCTGTGACACAGGCTCATGAACCTCAGGACTTTGAGTGTGTCTCACAGTGACACAATCCCTGTGCCTAAGACCAGTGCAAAGATTTGTCTTGTGTCACTGTCAGCACTGCTCCTGTGTCTCACAGTGACAGTCACAGACCTCAGGATAACATGTGTCTGCAAGCCCCTTTGACACGGCCCCGTGGGCCTCAGACTGCAGTGACAGCAACATGCCTCAGACACGCGTGCTGTGTCCCTCCATGACAGCCATGCGCCTCCAACCCCTGACAGTGACACAGCCACAAGCCTCAGACCCTTGTGTGAGCATTCCTAGCAGTGACGCAGCCGTGGGTGACCCACCCCGATGTCTGTCTGTCCATCTGTGCCCGAGGCCCATGCTCCAGACAAGCGTGTCCGAGGGTGACACAGGCGCACGCCTCTCTGAGGTGCCCGTGTCACACGTGCGCCTCAGGACTGCACGTGCCTCACAGCCTCTGTGCCTTGGAGTTCGCTGTGCGTGTGGAGAGACCGTCGGTGTGCCTGTACTCTGCCGACCGTGTGTGCGTGCGGACCGCGGCGTGTGAGCGCGGTGGCGGCCGGCCGAGCCCGGCGGGGCAGCCGGCTCCTCACGTCAGCGCGCCGCGTGGGGCGGGTGGCGGCGGCGCCGTTGCCGTTAAAGGCCGACGGCGGCGGCGCGGCGCGGGAAACGCGCAGGGGCAGGGTTTGGCGCCGGCGGGGGAGCGAGGCAGAGCGAGGCGGCGGCCGTTCCAGCCACTCTCTCACCCATCATGTCGGGCACCCGGGCGTCCAACGACCGCAGCAGCCACTCCGGCGGCGGGCTCAAGCGGGCGCGCAGCGAGCCGGGCGGTAACAAAGTGACGGTGGTGCTGGGGGCGCAATGGGGGGACGAAGGCAAGGGCAAGGTGGTCGACCTGCTGGCCACTGAGTCGGACATTGTGTGCCGATGCCAGGTGGGTGCCGGGCCGGCTTCACCCGCCGCTACTCCTCGGTGCTTCTGTGCCCTGCGTTTCACGTTCTTCTCGGCTTTTCCCGCGCTCCCCTCGGCCCGGCGCCCTCCTCTCCTTCCGGGTCCCCTCTCTCCGGTGCTTCTCTCGCCCGCTTTCTCCCCTCCAGCTCTGTTTCCTTCCGCCTGCTTCTGTCTTGTGCCGCTCCTCGCTCCTGCGGGTATTTAGTCCCTTCCCCGCACCTTACTCCTCCCCGTTCCCTCTGCCCCTCTCCCGCAGCGAACGGCGGGACGCACATGCGACCCGGTGGGCAGCCGTGTGCCCCCCGCACTCTCCCAACCCTTGAGGCTGCGCCTCGAAATGCCACTCGGAAAGAAAGAGCCGTGAACTATAAATATAAATAGCTGACTCTTAACGATAAGCGACACAAGATCCCGAGGTGCCGACAGGCATGGGGACAGGGGGCGGCGCTGCCGGGGGCCGGGGCCTGCCGGGGACAGAGGGGCCGCGCTGCAGGCGCTCGCCGGCGCTGGGTTGCCTCGGGAAGCAACGCCCCAGGGCATGGGTTGGGGTCAGCGGCTTGCAAGGATGTGACGCTGCTTGTGAGGCTGTTGGGTCGCTTGGTCCTCCGGGACAAGCGCGGTTATGAGCCGGCCTGAGGACCAGCTGCTAATAAGCCTCAAGCGTTTTACAGAGTTTTACAGCAGGGGCTAATTGGGATGAGCAGGTAGTGTTACCCGCAAAACGCCTGGAAGTTTATTATAAGAATATTTCGAAGTGGAGCGTGAGTAAAATGGAAAAAGCAAGTTATGTAAAAGTACAAGAGTTAAACTGTTAGATGAAAACAGGGAACATTTACGATTCTATGATTTTACATTCCTTTGCTTATATGTATTTTTTTACTCTAATGCAAAGATTCTTAAAACTATCTATTTGCCTACTATAAACCGAATTAGACATACCTTTTCAAAGAACTGTTTTCAGACATTAATTACGAACATATTAAACCAGTACACCTAGTAATCTCTTCAGTTGTCACTGTAAGAGACGTGATCACATTAATGAGTAGTCAGCTCAGTTGGTATGTACCATGAAATTTATTCTGCTTTAAAGACGTGATAGCTATTAAAAAGATGCAGATATCCTTGAATCTAACATGATAAACCCAAGGACACTGGTGTAATCAAGTATATTATGTAAATAAATGTTGTCATGCAAGTTAAATATTTAGAAGGTGAAGGACGTATTTTCAGTTAGGACATTAAACTCCCAAGTTCTTGAATCACCTTGGGGAGAAGTTTGCCTGTGAAAGTTAGCTAATGAATATGTATTATGAGGACTACAGCTACTTTTCCATCTTTATTTCCCCCTTCCCCCTCAGTAATGTGTGGCTAGGAATTTAAAAACAGGTCTCATAATTGCTTTGGTGAGACAATGAAAACTAAATGTTTCAGCTGAGGACTATTTCATATAGGCCCTGGTCAAATGGTGCTTTCTCATGGATTACTGCTAGTACTGCAAGACGTCATATCGTTCGTTTTTAGACCCACCTTTGAGGGCTGCTCTGAGGCTGCTTTCAAGCTGGATTTTCTCTGCATCCAGAGAACTAATTTGCAAACATGGCCCCCAGCTGCAGCCTCTTTGAAGGATACAGGACTTGCGTGTGTGCATGCATAAGCATGCTGGAAGGGTTAGTCTGTTAACAACAGGCTAGATGGTTCAGATGGTTTAATAGGCTGCTGGGCACATCTAGATCATCTTTCTGTAGCCTGATGATGAGACTGGTATGGATGGAAGGCAGGTGGATCTGGAATTGCTCTGGGCTCTCAGAATTGTGTCAACCAGTACGTGTGCGCACACACACACTGTATGAGACTACAACAGGATTACAAATACTGATTTAATGGAAGTGTCTTCAGGATTAGAGTTTAAGAAAGAATATAAAACGTTTGAAAGACAAAATACGAGTAACAATTTATTTCTGAGTAGCAACAGTTGTACAACTTGAGAAGTGGGGTTTTTTAATACTTAATGAGGGTTTGTGCATTTGGCAATTTTGAGGATGCTGTTTTAAAAGATGCTGTTTTAATAATATAGTATTTCAAGCTTTCAAAGCAAATCATGCAAGTAGATGATGTTGTATGATTTTTGCTTCTGTGAGAACTCAGATGGGACCATTAAAGTTTAGTGAAGATACAAATCTATTTAAAGCATGTGAACAGTACTGAAGGTCATTCACTTGTAAGTTTAATCAGTTTGAAAGGGACTTCATTAATGCTACGTATTGTCATGAAAAACCTCAGTGTCTGGACCAGAACCTTGCTTGCTTCATGTTCCTCCTAGAAACTAAGAAAAACTTTCTTAGTGCAATAGCACTTGTGTATTAGATGAGATTGCTTAAATAAGAAACACTGAATATCTCATGTATCAGGAACTTTAGAGGAAAAAGTCAGAAAAAGTTCCATCAGAAGTTTTGTTGTTGTTTAGAATATGGTGATTAACAGGGTTATTTCCTGATGTCCTGTATGCTGTGTTTTCCAAGATGTTGATGGAAACAGTGCTTGACAGCTTGTTTTAGTCCTCAGCAATATGAAAGCAGGTAAAGCTAGAAAATGAATGTCTGAAAGGGACGTGTTTGTGTCTTCTTAAACAATGCCTCATCTAGATTAATTCTTCATAGCAGTCAGATACTCCTTGAGCTATCATTTTAAAGAGATTGGTTTTAGTTTTGATTTTGGGTTGGTGTTTTTTGTTGTGGGGTTCTTTTTTGTGTTTTTTTTCCCCTCCTGAATAGAAATGTAAATTCAGGGCCAAATTTGAGTTTGAAGAGCTTTCTCAAAATAGTCGTTCCTGATTCATAGAATCATAGAATAGTTAGGGTTGGAAAGTACCTTAAGATCATCTAGTTCCAGCTTCCCTGTGATGGGCAGTGTCCTGAGTTCAGCCTTGAACACTGCCAGGGATGGAGCATTTTCAACATCCTTGGGCAACCTGTTCCAGTGCCTCGCCACCCTCACGGTAAAGAGCTTCTTCCTTATATCTAATATTTCTATGAAAGGAAAGGAAATAATTTTTATTAAATATTTCTCATGTATTTTTAGTGTGTTGATTTTGTGAGAAAAATCTATGCCAGTTATATTACTACAGGGAAACGAAACGGTATTTCCTCCTGGGATACTGGAAAGGCAAGCAGGCAAATGGGAATAGGAAGTCCTTCACAGACACAAGGGAAGCTTCAAAATCTGTTAAATAAAGAAAATTCTGCTTTAAATTCCCAGCCACTTTAATTTTCCTGAGCTTGCAGAATTAAATTTCACGTGAATTGAAGAGCCTCAATTGGTTGATCGTGTTGCTTCAGTCTTTCTCAGTACTTTGATTATATACAGTCTAAGCCCAAACGAGTTAGGTGCGCACTATAATTCACCTACTTTTTCACATTAGCAAGTGAAATGTGTGACACAATTTGAATATGAAATCTTACTCACCTGAAGTAGTTTAATTTCATTTACTTGTATACTTGAAGCATTTTTTGTGAAAAATAATGTTTTAATAAAGGTAAAAGATTTATGGATATTCTTGTAATGATTCTGAACAAAACTTTTCATAGGCTGCTTTCATTAAAATACCAGATATATGGGCACACATACCCATATGAACAAGAAGAAAAGGTATTTCTAAATATTGACAACAGACAGTTTAGGGCTGTTAAGGAACTAATAGGTTTGTCTAAGTTCAGGTTATTAATGGAGAACATCAGGAACATTTTTCCTCTAGATTGCCTTTTCAGCAAGTAAAAGCATTAAGAAGCAGATGACAGAGGGTAATATTTGTTTCTTATTGTGGCCTCCTGGGGCATAGAACTGTCACATGCTTTGCAGTACTTTCAATCCCTGGTATATTTTTCAGGAAAGGGTGTAATCATAGAATCATAGAATAGTTAGGGTTGGAAAGGACCTTAAGATCATCTAGTTCCAGCCCCCCTGCCAGGGGCAGGGACACCTCCCACTAAAGCATGCCACCAAAGGCTCTGTCCAGCCTGGCCTTGAACACCGCCAGAAGTGGAGCATTCACAACTTCCCCAGGTAACCCATTCCAGTGCCTCACCACCCTTACAGTAAAGAATTTCTTCCTCATATCCAGTCTGAACTTCCCCTGTTTAAGTTTGAACCCGTTACCCCTTGTCCTCTCACTACAGTTCCTCATGAAGAGTCCCTCCCCAGCATCCCTATAGGCCCCCTTCAGATACTGGTCAAAGAGTTCAATTGCAAATGTTTCATTTTAATGTTTCCTTCAAAAACAGATTTTGTGTATTTGTTTAAAGCTTTTAACAGGGATAATATTGAAGAGGGAAGTTTGGTTTTTACCAAGCCTCTTAGCATGTTGTCATAGAACAGAAGTCCTAATGTAAGTTTAGGTAATTCGGTTGCATATACCATACTAATGAAGAGAGGTTTGGCATTGTTCAAAGCATGACTTCAGATGATGGTTTCTTCAGTGGCAGCTCTCATTCCAGCTGTATGCTTCTCACATCACCTCATATGTTGTTGTGTGGTTACCATCAAATCTAGAGCTTGTGGCTGGTTTTACCTGCCTGGGTTTTAATTAGATAATTTCTCAGATCTGCCTTGGAGCATGATCAGACAAATGGTCAACTGTCACAACTGCTGAGGTGATGTGCCTCCAAGAGGCACCATTTAAACTAATCTGTTCCCAAAATGTTGTATATAGAACTGTAGTAAGCTTATAGTTCACTGAGAACTGCTAATGCTCATATAGTTGGAGCTGTTTTGCTTAAGCTGTGACTGTGTAAGGTACACTTGACTTTTCACTGAACATTTACTGCACAATTCTGTATGGGTGTGAATGGAAAAGGAAATAGTGTCCATTGTCATATATAGCAGGACAAGTACTATGCATCTTTGCCAGTAATAGTGAATTACTCATGAGACACTTTCTGTTTATAATTTAGGCTTGTGCCAGAAATGGCTAGGAGTTCCTATTATAATGGAGAGTAAACAGTTCTGCCTTTCTTGATGAAGTTTTTTCCTGTGCAATAAATTGTTTTTCAACAGAGCATCCAAAAGCACTATAGAAAAATGCTCCATAAACAATTTGATAAAAAAATTTGAAGGGGAGGAAAGAGAAAAAGATTTTCCAAAAGCTCAATGTGAAAGACTCAAAAAATATTGCTGGTAAATTAATAGAGCCCCTGTGATAATAACTATTGCTGCAGTGGGTTTGATCTCAGTTACCAGATAGATTGGTATAACAGTTGTGGCACAAATGCGTGTCTTTCCTTCACTTCATACCAAAACCAGTGGCAGTGATTCAGAAGCAGTTACTCATCTGAGACAGGTTCTCAGATTTTTCAAGCTGTTGTTTGGCACTGCTGTTCCTGTGTTGCCCATGACAATGCTTCATGTGTCAGACCTGTGACACTTCTGCCTTCTGGACTTCTGGAAACAATCTGTCTGATGTTATCAGCATTCCCTTAAGAACTGGCATTGAAGAAACACCACCGAATTGTAGGAATGTGATTGCAATAAGAAGAGCTGTTAGTTAGATTTCTTAAGTTGCTCATATTAATGTGCTTTCATTTGTCACTAAATATGCTGTCGCTTTTTATTAAAATATTTCCTCTACCCAAGTCAGTATGCTTTCAAGTGAAGAATTGCTTTGGTTTTAAAAAGGGGTTGTCTGATCTTTTGAGACAGATGGACAAAAATTATAGTTGATGTTAATATTGGAAAAAAGCTGAGGAGGTTGAAAAAGGTACCGGAAAAACTTGCTGTTAAGGCCTTTTGTCATTAAGTGGTTCACAGTCATTTGGACCTGAGAGGTTTAATCAAGTCGTACACCAAGGGCGTTGAGTGGCTCATTTTCTTGATGTAACGGATGTTAACAAGGTTGAGAGGGGCTAAGCAGTAAGAAAAGTGTAGCAATGTTTTGGGTTTGGGATACTATTGCAACATTAGAGACAACCTGTCAAAGTGTGAGGGGACATGCCCAAAGCTTAAAATAAAAATAACTGTTGGTATTATTGCTAGTTTCCTTATTTATTTGCTCTAGTGCAAAGTGAATACCATGTATGTTAGAAGTGGAACTCAGAAGAATGCAAAGGAATATACTGTGGGCAAGTGATCGAATAATAAACATGAAATGTGGCATAAGTGCCAGATGGGAGGTTTTAGTGGTTTAGGTACAAGACGGGGTGGTTTGTTCCTCTGCTGTGTGGCTGACATGGCAGGGCAAAGCAGCCACATGTTGTGACTGTCCCTATTGATCATGGGTTGCTGGAACTGTGTGCAGAGGGCATTAAATTAGGGCAGTGTTCTGTGATGATTACGTGGAGTTAGAGGTGCTTCTTGAATGCTGTTTTTCTCTGTGTGTATGTCTGCATTGTGTTGTTCTCCATTCAGTGAGGTTTAACCCTCATATTTAGTATTTCTCCCTGCAGAATAAAGTAGTATGCAAAGACTTTAATCTCCTAATGATTTAGTGCTTGATAAGACCATCAGTGAAGAGATTGATGACCTTGGAGTCATGAGTGTGCAGTACTGCAGGACTGTTTTTGGTTTCTCCGTTGTTTGAGAAGGTTGATAATCCCACTTACACGTATGTGTACATTCATACAGGCACATTTCTTTAAGTAATTCTTTGCAAGATTGCTGCAAAAAAGCAAGTAGGTCTGTTTTCCTATTCCACACGGGAGGGTTCATGAAGTGCAAGTAGTTTCCTTACCTGCAGTAAAGAATTCTACCCTTTAAAAAAAATGAAACCTTATTGTAGCAATCTGTTGCTTATAAGGTATTTTGTCCAAATTTTATTTTTCGTTTTGCTTGTACTTATGCTTATGCTGTATCATTTTAGGCTTTAGAGCAACGTGGTGACATTGCTATTTTAAACTAGCCTCCCCTTTGGACATCAGCGAGATCATCTCAGAACCACCAGGATTATAAATACTGTATGAGAAGGTCAGGTTTAAAGTTTCCAAATCTCCGTAAGAAAGCAAGCTTAATTTTCAATCCCCTTTATAAAGCCTGATGAATTTATTATCCTCTACAAGGATCAGAAGAAAGCAGCTGAAAATTAAGCTGAAATGGCATCTGTTCTATTTCATTCCTATTGTAACTCACTAGCTGTTGCTAACTTGTTTACAGATATAAGAAAAGTTATGTTCAGATCCTTGGATCATATTACTTCCCACAGGGACATGACTGTGCTTCTTCAGAAGAGGGGACTAAAGATGAGTAGACATGTTTAGGTTTTTCACGTTTATTTTTCTTTATTTTAGGATTACGAGTCAATTTTTTTTTCACTATAGAATTTTCTATCAATAAAACTTGATTTTCTTATTTTCTTTACATCTTCTGCTGGAGTTAAGTGGGTGTTTTGTTGTGGTGGTCTGTTGTGGTAGATTGTTTTTATGTGGTTTGACAAAACTTTAAATTCTGTTTGAGAGAGAATAACTTGAGTGTCTAGTTTGCCTACCCTGCTATTTAAAACCTGAGTTGAGTTAGACCTGGCTTTTTCAGTTGCATTTTCCAGACACTTAGGTAGACCAATATATCCATGTAAGTTAGGGTCACTCTTCATTTGTAGTAAAGGAGAAATACTACTTTATTAGTGAAAATATGCTCTAAGCTTCAGGTTTTGATACTTACACAAGAAATGTTTTTATGTATTTTTTTTTTAAAAGGTCAAAAGTTTTGCTCAGCTCTTCTCAGGAGTGTTTGTGTTTATAATCATACTAATTGTCTCAGTAGGCTTCAGAAGGTCTCTTTCCATGGGAATTCAGGAGTTTTTGAAGAGATCACTGTTTTAAATTGGAAGATGGGATCCTTTGGGTTTTGCTCATTCTGTGAGACGTGACAAGGGACACAGCAGGAACATACTTGAACAGATGCAGGAATTGGATATAGCAGTTCTGTGCAGAGTGGTTCTTGAAGTTTATTGCAAACACGTTCTTTGGAAAGGCAAACTAGATTTGACTGATGACAATTGGTGTCAGGAGGTAAATACTTGCAACTCATTCCAGCTCTTTGTCACCACCATCGCTTTAAAAATCACTGCTCCCTCAGGTGTTCTGGGCTAAGTACACTTGTGATTATTCCGTAACCCAGCTCCTTCCAATGGCTAACTTAAAAAAAAAATAAATAAATAAAAGTTGTGATCCACTTCTTGGGACTGAGTTGGGGGCTATCATGTGAGAGTTTAGCTGGAGAAAATGGCAAGGAAAAACTTACAGTAGAGGAAACTTATAGCTAGAACTTATGGCAGCAGCCTCACAGCTGTGATGTACAGCACTTTCAGTCGTCTGAGAACCTTTAATACACAGGTGGTTTTGTGGCATGGTGTCTGAAGGTCTTGGTGGTCACAGCACTTGATGCATTGCATTCATGGAATCATGGAATTATAGAATAGTTAGGGTTGGAAAGGACCTTAAGATCATCTAGTTCCAACCCCCTGCCATGGGCAGGGACACCTCCCACTAAACCATGCCACCCAAGGCTCTGTCCAACCTGGCCTTGAACACTGCCAGCGATGGAGCATTCACAACTTCCCTGGGTAACCCATTCCAGTGCCTCACCACCCTTACAGTAAAGAATTTCTTCCTCATATCCAATCTAAACTTCCCCTGTTTAATCTGTGTGTTGGATTTTATTTATTTATTTTTTTAAACCAATGATGTTCTGCGCTCATTTGCAATAGTGTAGATCAAGAGAAACACCAAGAAAGACAATGGATTTGGATTATTGTAAAGGTCATGTCAATGCCAGTTATGTTGGTAACACTGATTAGCTACATTTACTCAAGTTAGTTCCAGTCAGTTGCTAATGTAACTTAGACAGAAATAGCCACCGTTAATTAAATTGTAAAGAGAAAGGACAAGCATAACAATGCTTCTTCTTGTTTATTCAGAATCACATATGAAATGCTGTAAATGGAAGAAAATTACTCAATCCAGATAAGAAAACTCATAATTTCTTTCACAGTATGGTGAGAGGTATTTGGTCTGCAGACATAACTGAATTTCAGGAAATGTTTTGCTTAATTGATGGGTGGAATTAGTAGAGGTGGGATACTTACAATGAAGAGAAATAGGCAGAAGTCAGAATCATAGAATGGTTAGGGTTGGAAAGGACCTTAAATTCATCTATTTTGAACCCCCCTGGGCAGGGATGCCTCATCTAGACCATGTTGCCCAAGGCTCTGTCCAACCTGGTCTTGAACACTGCCAGGAATAAAGCATGTTTGAATCATAGTATTGGTTTTCACATGCAAACTTCCCAAACTTCTGGTTTGTATCTGATATTCCAGTTCATAGATTATAAATTCATAGATTATAATGCCAGAGGGGGATCATCTTGTAATCTTGTCTGAGTACCAAGGACACAGTATTCTAGTAGCAGTTGCACCACTGCCAAAAGGAGAGGTAATACAATCTCTCTACTCCTACTTGATATTCCCATTTATACATGCAAGGTTTGCGTTAGGCATATTGGTGAGCACTGAAACTGTGTTCAGACGCCTCTATGTGCTTCCTAGCATAGATACCTCCAATCCAGGTTTCAGCCCATCTTTTTGTTTAATTAATTTATTCTAAATCTGATTGACATGTTTACATTCACTGCATACACCAAGTGGCTAAGGAGCTCAGGCTACTGTGTATTTTTGGTACACTGCTCAAATGATTACTGTGCTGGCTGCGTATCTTCAAGAATGAATTTCTCTTTTCTCCCAATTTCATTGATTAACACTGCTAACTGGAAGAGGGTGTGAATCGACCACTGTGGGTCTCATCAGAAATGCACCTGCTTTGTGTTCATCCTCTAGTTATAATTTGAAACTGTCATTGGGTTTTAAGGCACGTGCTCTGATGATTTCTTATATCAGTCTAGTTAATTCAGCTATATTTGGGCTTTCTGGGGAGCACTAAGCAAAGGAAGGGTATGCTAACCAGTGGAGCACCTGGAAACACTTCTCTTGACATGTGCAGAATGTAGTCTCCTGCATGTTACCTGGCTGGCAGGAGCAGGCAGAAACACATCTGAGCATCAGGGCACATTTCATTCCTATTCAAACAGGTATCTTGAGGCCAGCTGGGGAAGAGTTCTTGCTGCAGGTGCTTAACAGCATCACTGCTGCTCTGAATACAGATTCTGTTTCTACTGTGGGATGTTTCTACTGCAGAGAATGATTTTTTTAAAATAATACAGAACAAAAGACCAGCCTTTAAATGGCAGAGCTCTTTGGAAAGTGCATTTGTTTCTCCTTCTGTTTATAAGTTCTACAAAAAGATGAAGACTATGTGTTCTCCTCTGCCAACCTGTTCATAATCATTATTAATTCTCTGAAAGACAGTGTTTATATCAGCATACAATTGTTAACACTGGTGAGATGCAATAGCTTCTCAGTTTAGTGTCTTGACATAGTTCTTGTGTTCACATACTATGGAATAGTAGCCAAAGTACATTACTTCAGTACAAGAATCAATGTCACGAGTAGATCAGCATGTAAAAAGCTTGGAAATACATTTTCTTTTTAAATTAATGTACTGAACAAAAAAACCCATCAGGGTGTTGAGTTCCTCTAGCTCCTTCTGGTACTGGGACAATATGTAACTTTGCACTATTATTATTATAAGTCTGAAAATATAGATAAAAATATTCCAGAGAAATCCAGTTTTATCTGAGTCCAATTGAAATATTCTTTAATTGAAAACAAAAACCTGAAGCTCACCATATTGGATACTGTGCTCTGAAAATAATGTCTACTATGTTTTCTGTTGTTTAACTCTTCGAAAACAATGTATTGCAGTTATTTCTATTAACTTGAAGTCTGTTTTGAACCTGACATGACAGGCATTTTAGGTTGTTGAATTTAAACTACATTGCTGGTGATCTGCTGGGTTTTAATAAAAAGAAGGCATAGCTTTCAGCACCACAAGGAAGCAGAGTGTTCCTGAGGCAAAATATATTGGAATTATACATATTAATGCTGTCAATAGGGCCTCAACTTCTAGCACTTTCAAAGTTAATAAAAACTGATTTATTAAGCAATGTAGGTGCTTTCAAAAGGCTGAACACTAATTTTCCACTGCAGGCTATTGTGGTGGGTTAACCCTGGCTTTTCACCAAGTGCCTACCAAAGCTGCTCTGTCACTCCCCTCCTCAGTTGGACAGGGAGAGAATATAATGAAAGGCTTGTGGGTCAAAATCAGGACAGGGAGACTTCATTTGACAATTACTGTCCTGGGCAAAACAGACTTGACTTGGGGAAATCAGTTTCATTTATTATCAATCATATCAGAGTAGGATAATGAGAAATAAGTCTAAGCCTTAAAAACATCTCTCCCCTCCTCCCTTCTTCCTGTTCTCAACTTTACTCTCAAATTCTCTACCTTCTTACCCTGCAGCAGTGCAGGGGGACAGGGAATGGGAGTTGTGGTCAGTTCATCATATGCCTCAGCTGCTCCTCCTCAAGAGGAAGACTCCTCACCCTCTTTCCCCTGCTCCTGCATAGGGTCCCTCCCATGGGAGACAGTCCTCCATGAACTTCTCCAACGTGAGTGCTTTGCAGATGGCTCCAGTGTGGGTCCCTTCCATGGGTGCAGTCGTTCAGGAACAGACAGCTCCAGTGTGGGTCCCTTCAATGGGTGCAGGCCTTCAGGAGCAGACTGCTCCAGTGTGGGTCCCTTCCATGGTGCATCCCTCAGGAACAGACTGCTCCAGTGTGGGTCCCTTCCATGGTGCATCCCTCAGGAACAGACTGCTCCAGTGTGGGTCCCTTCCACGGTGCATCCCTCAGGAACAGACTGCTCCAGTGTGGGTCCCTTCCGTGGGCGCAGTCCTTCAGGAACAGATTGCTCCAGCATGGGTCCCTTCCATGGGGTGCAGTCCTTCAGGAACAGATTGCTCCAGCGTGGGTCTCTTCCATGGGGTGCAGTCCTTCAGGAACAGATTGCTCCAGCGTGGGTCTCTTCCATGGGGTGCAGTCTTTCAGGAACAGACTACTGCAGTGTGGATCCCTGTGTTGTCGCAAGTCCTGCAGCAAACCTACTCCAGTGTGGGCTCCTCTCTCCGTGGGACCACAGGTCCTGCCAGGAGCCTGCTCCAAAGCAGGCTTCCCATGGGGTCACAGCCTATTTTGGGCATCTATCTGCTGTGGTGTGGGGTCCTCCCTGAGCTGCAGATGGATATCTGTGAACCTCCGTGGGCTGCAGGTGCACAGCCTGCCTCACCCCATGGTCTGCACCACACACTGCAGGGGAATCTCTGCCCCTTCTCAACTGTGTTATCCCAGAGGCAAACCACTGTTGTTGATGGGGTCAGCCCTGTTGGACATGGGGAAAGCTTGTAGCAGCCCCCCCTGTAGCTCCCCTGCTACCAGAAGTTTGCCATGCAAACCCAGTGCAGCTTTGAATGACTTCAGTGAAGATTGGGGCTTTTTTCCCTTAGGTGCCTGATTTAAATATGAAGAACTTTAGCACCTACCAAATAGTGTCAGAAACAAAGATTTATCTCCTCTGGAACTTCAGTGTAGCTGCCTCAAAGTATTTTTGTGTGCTCTCTGGAGATGAGCTTCCTAAATGATATTTAGGTCTTTTTTATTTGACTTACTATTTATGTAGTAAGATATCTATCCTGTTGTCTTTGGCTTGCTTAATGTTTTCTAGTTCTCAAGTCCCACTTCATTGCTGCAGTTTGCTGTAGCTGATAGCCTAAATCACGTGGATCTGGTAGGTTTCCTGCTTTTGGAACACTTCTAGTAGAGTCACTAGAGATTAAAGTGGCTTAACAGAAGGGACACAAGTGCCTACTGAGCATACTGGAATCACTGCAGAAGCAGTAAGGAAGGTTTCAGGTTCAAGTGGATGCTAATGTTTTAGACACTGCTGTCATCACAGTAGTGTCTCAGCCTTTTGGAGCTCAGGCAGCTTCCATAATGGTTTGTTCTTGGGAACCGAAGTTCCCACACCAGAGTAGTTTAATGGGAATTCCCAGGCTTCCCTGATTTTAGAAGTGAATGTTGTTATTTTCCAACACCATAAGCTATCCTTCATAAACATTCTCAAACTGGTATATCCCACCTTCTAAAATTTTAGGATATAAGGAAGCACTTCTGACTATAATTTAGGAGTGCTGTTATTTCAAATTGAGTCCTCAAGCCCGATTTCATTTGTTTCTACTCATGTTGATTTAGAAAAGCAGAATTTGACTATAGTATAAGTGACAACATACCTGATTGTCTCAGAAGACATCACAAGCCTCTTTCTCAAACTTGGTACCTCTATAATAAAATAAACTAGTGTTTCAAACAGTACAATCCATCCAGTTCCAGACCTCTTAAGTATCACGTGAAGTACTTGTCTGCTGATTTATTAGCCTGCTAGCTAATAAATAGTATCTTTAACTAGATCCAGGTTCCTACAACTGGCTTTTCACGTCTGGGAGGCAAGCTAAATACCGAGGATGGTTCTGCTTGCTTTGGGATTCTCCAGACAAGTTATAACCCTGCATTAGCAGGACACTCAGGAGTCCTTCCCAGCCCAAGGATGAGCTACTCAGCAGTTTGCTAAATCAAGTGAAATTTGTGCATGCACCAGTTTTTCTGTTACAGCTTGTACTCAGCTCATCCTTAGGTTATCTGTTTAAATGTCATTGTTGAGCTCACATCTTCCAGCACCTGGGAATTACTTTGGTCATATTTAAAGGCATGTTTCTAGTTTTTTCCTCCATCCCCATCCTTAAAAATTGTTTGATTTTTATTTTTATAACCCATAGTATTATTTTCTTAATGTTGTGTTTCAGCATATATCCACATTTTGTAAAGAATGTCGGTTGCCATTTTCTTGTATATCACATGCAAAGAAATGGGCAAATGAGTAAATGAGCCTCTGGAAGAACATGTATTATTTATTAATTTTTATCAGTTACTGACCTTTCTCAGAGTTTTCATATAATTGCACACATTCAGCCAACACTCTTCATTATTTGCAAATTCCCAGTGACAGTCTCAATTCTCCTTTCAGTAGATAGATACCCTCATTCCGGACACTTCTACATTATTCAGACCTCATATCAAATCCACAAAGATTTGTAATTGTTTGGAAAATGAAGGTCTGTAGCGCCAGAGCAGACAAGTAGTCAGGTTTCCCAACCCTGTCAGGAGAAAAAGTTACATGATGACAGAACAGCAACAGAAATCAAGCATGTTGAAAAAATTGGACCTTGAATTTTTATCTTGTTACTGTTTCTGTTCAAATCAACTCATGACCTTGTTCTACTCACCTCTTCCCAAGTTTGTGTGTTGTCTCATTATGCTCTTTTAAAGCCATTCACAAAAAAATCAGTTTCTTGAGGAAAATACCAGCTCCCGTTTTCAGGTCTGGTAGGTACTTGTGTAAGGTGTGAATTGTAGGAGACTCCGAAAAGTAGAAGATCATCCCTTGATGGGGAGAATCCACAAGTCTGCAAAGACTACACACGCTCCCAACGTTATATAGAGGTTCCATCTGGAACACTTAGAGAAGCAGTAGCTGTTTGTGGGTGGGCAAGCAGGAAGAGCTTCCACTCAGAAGGAGCTACTTGGTGTTGAAGGCTTAAACTCAGAGAAATGACCATGTACAGAAGGTGCCTGAAAAGGATGGACTTGTGTAGGCATGTTGGAGACAGGACTCCATGGGTAGTAGTTCAATACAGTTATGCTCCCAGAAGCTTTAGTTCTCTTCTAGGTTCTTCCACCGCTCCTACATTTATTCTTGCTCTGCCTGAGTCCTGCCTTGACTCCATGGTATTGTCCTGCTTCATAATACTACACAGTCCTGCTGAAATCCTTCAGCCCTCTAATTGTCCTGTCTGAGCCCTTTTACGATACTACAGCATCTCAAGAAACTGTAAGATGGAGAAAGCAGTGACCTAAGATATGAATGTATAAATATAAAAAGATGGTTTTGTCAAATCATCTGCTGCGAGTTCAGAGTGGTGGTATAAGACCATTAATCTTAAGGTATTTGTTTCTGTTGCAGGGTGGGAATAACGCAGGCCATACTGTGGTTGTTGATGGGAAAGAGTATGATTTTCACCTATTTCCTAGTGGCATCATTAATCCAAAGGCAATTTCTTTTATTGGTAAGTCAATATTGGAACTTACTGAATAAAATAACATTGCGTGGTGGGTAGCTGCAACCATATTTTATAGTAGCAAAGAAAAACATATAAGTGGCTGACAGATTTGATTTAGCTTCAGCTCTTTGACTTTTCTTTTGGAGCTGCTTTAACATGAAGAGTTACTCTACTTTCAGTGTGGTTTAGTTTCTGCTACTAGAAAACTAGAAGCCCCTCTTTCTATCATGTTGCTCTTTCTCACTCTTTATGGTACAAGTTCGGATCCCACCCTCTACTTGCACAATCCTTTTATACTTTCAGAAGTATATATGCTATTTTTTGAGGACACAAAACCCAGTACTTAGGCTAAATGAATAATATAATTTATCTGTGGTATCTCTTTAACAGCTTTCTGGAAATAGGCCACAAGGTACATGGCTGTGCTTGGGAGGTTATAATACAGTCTCCTCTTTGTTCACATGACCAGCTGTTTATGGTGATGTTGTATTTTTCTGTAAAGATATTGGATACAGATGGCATCATAAAAAAGTTTGCGTTGCTTATTGGACTTTAAACTCATAGTTAATTTGTAGGCAAATTTAAGGCTCTTATTGTCCAAAATTACATTCCTTTCTGAGAGAAAAAACATATGCAGAATGTGCAAGAAATTACTTTGAGTGTCAGTGAGTCATGGAGTTTCAGTTTTGTTCTGTTCGATAATTTCTGAATGGATGATAGAAATATATTAAACTTTTTTTCTGTCTCTGCTGAGCATGGTGTATTGTCTTCCTTTCCAATTTACTCCCTTGTCAGTTAGTGAAAACTATAACTTAAGTTATCCTAAATTTAGGCTGAGATAGGCTCTTGAATGTATTTTTGATGCTCCCAAGAAAAAACAGCAACTGTTTCCGGCCCACTACAGCATTAATCCTCCACATCTCGTCAGTAATGCTCCATATTGCTTCTGAATTCTGTATTGTAGCTCAAAAGCTACAAAGGGAGAAGATTGCACTATTTTGAGTTGAATTTAAAACAACTGCGTGAATATTGGAGAAAGTTTAAATATTGTCACATAGGACTGTCATGCTGTAAGGCCATGGACTTCTTTGAGCGTTTACCAGTGAACAATTGAGGCTGAAGTCATGGTGCAAAGTCCACCTCAAACAAAGGCAAGAATCCGCTTGCCTCAGCTGGCTTTGGAGCAGGCCCAACATTCACATTTGGAACAAGCAAGCTCTGTTTTTCCTGATTTTAGCAGGTTTGTAGGCACTTCACCAAAATGTGGATTTATCCTTTGTGAGAAATGTGAGAAACTTAGCCTTACTTTTTAAATGCAATTTCAGACAGCAGGGGTTTACACGCCTTACATCCTAAGAAAGAATATTTTATTTCTTTCTTTACAATAAATCATTTATGTTCCCGAAGGTAATGGAGTGGTTATACATTTACCAGGCCTGTTTGAAGAAGCTGAAAAGAATGAAAAGAAAGGTTTGTAATTTTTAATCTTTCTTTAAATTGGCAGCCAGGTTGAGGGGTTTCTTATACCTTTGTGTCTGACCATAAATATTCACTGCAATAACATTCTGGATTTTAAATACTGAGGAAAACATTATTTAAAACGTTGAATCGTGTTGTATTCTTCAGACAGATTTTCAAAAGCCATCTTCTCATGGGGTTTCAGGGAGTTCTGTGATATTTGATACCATACTAGATACAATGTAAGTCCTAAAGAGTGTGGCGAAGCTCCCTTTGACCTCAAACTGAGATGATTTAACCCAGAGTTTCTGTGTCCCTGTTTCTATGCCAGAGTATGAACTCAGTTGGTTCTGCTTTGAGCAAGGCTTTGGATAAAATGACCTTCAGAGGTTCCTCACATCTTATATTGTTTTATGATTTTATACATATAAATTCTCTATTTTCTGAGGCACGAATGGAGTTTAACTGATTTATTGTATATTGAGTTAGACAAGAATCTTTCCAGAAAGAGTCACATGTAAGCCACAGTGTTCTGGCATTAAGAAGTATTGAGTATCTTTGTCCATACCAAAATGAGAAAGCTGAAAAAGTATAAAATAATGTTAACGAAAACTTTGCTGATATCTGATATTCACTTACGGTTTATCCATTTTGTCAGCAGTCTTCTTAATAAGAAGCTATATAAACTAGAAGACATAATAAAATTTAAAACCAAATTTTGATCAATCAGTGCAGCCGAAATCCTACTTTTCTATCTTCTGACAGGTTTGAAAGATTGGGAGAAAAGACTGATTATATCAGATAGAGCACATATAGGTAAGTGATGATTGAAGGGGGAAAATCTCACAAATGATTGCTTAGCTCATGGTGCTAAATTACGTTATTACTTCACAAAATAGTCGTGTTTGATCTAATATGGCTTGTTTATGTGTTGTCTCTCTGAAGCATAGTAATGGACTTTGTATCCACTAAAGAGTGATGTTTTACATGTTTTCACAATGTGTAAGTAATACTCATTCTGTTCCGCATGAGGAGGCCTGTGGACTGTCAATGATAACAAAGGCACTTTGTCTTGAAATTATGGATGTCTGTGATTTAAAGAGCATTTTTCTCCTTTGGTCTTCCACACCGTCCATTATATTTTCCATTGCAGTGTTTGATTTCCACCAGGCTGTAGACGGGCTCCAGGAAGTGCAACGTCAAGCACAGGAAGGAAAAAAGTAAGTATTTTCAGCACCTTCATTTCATTAATAATTTTGCAAATTTGAAAAATTAGTGTAATTTTGGAAAACAGGAAGGCAATGTATCTCTAAAGAGCCTTCCTGATGTTACTATTTCTGTGACTAGTTCTGCTCCTACTTATGTTAGTGAACAGACTCTGAGGTATTACTGAAAAGGCCGAGTATGAATTCTGCCATATTTCCATTTTCTAGTTCTTTGCAACATATAGAGACATTTTGAAATTCCTGCCAAATTCTCAAAACTCATTTCCATTAAAATGACGCTTTCAATCCAGTTTGATATCAGACTAGCGATGCTCTTTTGAATCAGCTCTGAAGTGGCACGATTAGGTTCCATGCTTGTAATCATTTATTTTATATTCACTTGTACTTCATGGAGTTACTGGTTTCTATTTTAATTTTAATTTTACACTTTAGCACACTGTGTAACCTCATATTTCATTATTCTGGTTTCTGAAAGAATGAAGGTTTACCTGTGCATGCTGTGTTTTTCTCTCTGTTAGCCTATTAGTTTTTGATCCATTGAACAATTTCAGTCAAACTTAGCATACAAATAAAGATCTCAATATTACTGTATTTCTAAAATGCATTTCTAAAATAGGCATGGGACAGGGAAACAGTTTAATTGTTGCAACTGATTTATTGTTTCAACTGGTTGTTGTTTACAACTATAGGCAGTGCTGCAACTGTGGAAATATGAAAATGACCTCTGTTTCCTATTGTTTGTGGTAAGGGAGGTACAAGTACCACAGGATAGTGTAGTAACCATTATTACCTTGTAATATGTGTATATACACATAGCTTCAACTAAGCTTGTGTCAGCCAGACCCAAGGCTTAAAGCTTTGCTCTATACAGTGAATATCAGCAATATTTATGCAAACCCACTGAAGCATGAAAATGGCTGTATCTTTTACTGTTTAGAACTTTAGTTATTTTTTTCTCTCTCAGACCTCTTGCCCAGTGTATGGTATGTTGTATGGTATATTGAAGAGCTTTAATAATATTACCTAGCATAAAGCATATTTTTGCATATATTTATTACATGTTTGGGGTTTATCTTTAATTAGTATTGGCACAACAAAGAAGGGGATTGGACCAACTTATTCTTCCAAAGCTGCACGCACAGGCCTTCGAATTTGTGACCTCCTTTCTGACTTTGATGAATTTTCTTCAAGGTACAACTGTTTTAATTTCTGAATATTATGTTAAAGAGTGATAAATTTTGGCTGACAGACTTGCTTTTAACAAGATATTTTTAAATATGTGCCTGAATTTTGTATATAAATTATCTAAAAGGAGAAAAAAAAGTGGAAAGAATGTGTGTATTTATTTCCTGTACTTCACAATATTTCTTATGGTTTAAAATGTAATTCTGTACATTGGGAAATGTTGTGGTTGAGTTATCGAAGTTCTGGGTGTTTTCTCTGTATAGCTCTGAGTATATCCTTATATAATATAAACCGAGTTCTTGCCAAAGGTTCTATGAACAATAACTATATTCATAGATATGATTTCAATATTTTACAGATTTAAAAATCTGGCACAACAGTACAAGTCAATGTTTCCCACACTAGAAATAGATATAGAAGGACAATTGAAAAAGCTAAAGGTAAGGATTTAACACTTGTAATATTTGTTCAGTTTCAGGGAAAATATAGAATAAAACAGTAATACTGAATTTAAAAAGTAAAAATTGAGAGTACCAAAACTCCTATTTATTAAACTAATTAATCAATTTAAATAAAAATTCTATATCTTCACTATTAAAAAGCCTTTTAATAAGCAGTACCTGTGCATTCTAATAGAATGTTATCTTAATGTGTGCATTTAAATGAATTTTTTGGATTATTTAATTCCCCTATAATACTTTGCTTTTTTGACATGAAACAACTGCTGTATTAAGGTAGCCAAGAGAGCACAGGGTGGCACTTCCAGTTAGCAGTCTCCAGCCATGACTGATGTAGTCTGTCTGAGAGACTTCCATGCTTACTGAAGAATTGTTTGTGGAAGCTGTGTTTCAAAAATATCTTTTTATAAATAAATTCTGAAGAGGCACTGGTAAAACATCTTTCATTAATATGTAGTAAAGGAAGATGCTAAGAAAATCTCTTCCCTTTCCCTAGTTTTGCTGGTGCTTGTTCAGAGCTGCTGCCCTACATTTAAAGATACTCTTTAATATTTGTGAGTAGTGGTTTTGTCTTTTTTTTTTTTTTCTTCTGGATCTTGAACTATTTTTAAGTCCACTCTCAGTGTGTCTAGGCTGTAAACACACTATATAGAGAGTCTTTTATCAACAAAAAGAGCTAGGTATACAACATCTCTGTGAATAGAAATTATACAGAAATTACAGGATTCTAATGCCATTACAAGTCATGTTTTCTTATGTGAGTTGTTCAATACATTTATTGATTTTCAGTGAAATACAAGCTAATGGTTGTATTTTGCAGGTAAAACATAGTTATTGAGGCCTGTGTGTTAGGGTCATTTGTATATTTCGCATTTCAAAAGTGAGCAGTGTTCACTGCATCCAGCCATTGTCTTTGGAAACTAACATTTCTACTTAAATTTGCAGGGATATGCTGAAAAAATAAGACCCATGGTTCGAGATGGCGTGTATTTTATGTACGAAGCTCTTCATGGCTCCCCAAAGAAGATTCTTGTTGAAGGGGCCAATGCAGCATTACTTGATATTGACTTTGGTATGTTAAATTCTAAACTTAATTTAACTCCTAGGAGATTAGTTTTATTTTGATTTGTGTTTATATCAGCTTTGCAAAGAGCAGGAAAATACAGCAACAGAATAGTCTTTAATAGGAACAGATCTCCTAGAAGTAAAGCATAGTAAGCCGGAGATTGTATCATTAACAGGATTAAGTGCTTAGGGTTTTAATATTGATTTTTACTGAAGTTTATTCTGGTGGAGTTGAAATTTCATTCCGGATATTCTTTATTACTTCTAAATGTGTGTTCACATTGCCATACATTCCAGGCACCCATTGCAGTGTTGCTGAGATAATTACTCTGCAGTGGAGGGAGGATTAAACTGGTGCAGATAACCTGTAAGCCTAGCTTCTTTAACTGATATCTGCTTTCTTCCCAGAGTCTAATTAAGCCACTTGTGTCTTCATGAAGATGAAATTAAGAACTGGAGAGATTCTCCAACCCAGAGTCACAGTGTAGAGAATGTGAATAGCCTTTTAAGACTTAGAAAATTTGCTGTAGATATTCAGAGCTGCTTGTGTAGAGCACTGGGAATGTCAGACTGTGACCTTTACACCAGGCTCTCTGTGGATGTAGCGGAAATACTTTCTGTGATACACAGGACAGTGAAAAAAGCTTTTACACAGCAGCCGTATCCTATAATAGATCCAGTGCCTAAGTAGTATTGAGATGCTTTTAAATTTCTCCCTTGTGGGCAGTCCTCAGTGAGAGTAGCAAAGGATGAAAGCAGAAAAGCTTACGCATTGGAACAGATAGCGCATACTTGACAACTCCTCATAAGAAATTGTAGGAAAGTAGTGTATTTTATTTGTCTGTGTGAGCTTCTCGCTCACTAATAATATACTTGTACATATTGCCAGGATGACTCAGCTATTTGAATGGAAAAATGCCTTCATTTTGAAAGGTTTTTATAGAGCTTTAGAAATCTAAATATGTATTATTCACAACAAGAGGAAGCAATTTGGGGAAGAACAGCTTAACATGTTCTCTTAAAAGCAAAATGAGTACATGCAGTAAGAAGAACTTGTTTTACTCTTTGGCTGCTATTTCAGTTTAGCTTTAAAGCCAAACATACAGGTGAAAATCTCCTTTCAACTCACAAAGGAAAAATCAATCTTTGTTTCTTGTCATTGCTGAAACAGGGTTGTGCTCTTGTGTTTTTCTGACAGGCACATATCCTTTTGTGACTTCATCGAACTGCACTGTAGGTGGTGTATGCACTGGACTTGGTGTTCCTCCCCAGCATGTTGGTGATGTTTACGGTGTGGTGAAGGCATATACTACTCGGGTGGGAATTGGAGCATTCCCCACTGAGCAGATTAACGTAGGTTTAATGTTATAAAATGCGGTATATACAGTAGCCAAAAAATAAGGACAGTGGAGTAGGATAAAGGTATACCAATGATAAATAAGTACCATAATAATAATGCCAAGCAGTCACTCAAGAAGAGAATTACATTATTAAGGTATTTTTCTTCAGAGGAGAGAAACATAAGTGTGACAATGTTATATTACAGTGACCACATTTCTGTTGTAATGAATGATGTGAAACCAGTTTTCATTATCTTATGTAATATTGTTAGGCATGTTTCAGTGGTAAGAGTTTGTTGTAGACTGGAACTGTTCGTGCATCAAAGGAAAGTTTAAATTACAAAATACAACTTCTGTGCTTGACAGCCTGTGTTCTGTGTGATTTATAGAATAAGCATGATGTGTGCTTCAGCCAGTCAGTCACAGATTGGTCAATACGAAGAAGGGAGGAGATTTTGGTTCTTTTAGACTGTCTATTGTGTTTTTATTTTTAAGGAACTAGAAAGCTCAGGGTATCGATTATGAGCTATGCACACAGCAATCTCCAGATCAGTGATCTGAATCTAATTTAAGAATTTAGTCATGAAAATCCTTTCTCTAGTGGCTCAAGTTAATTGGTGATACCTTTTAGTTTTATGAATCATGAATGTAAAGTTTCTTCATTTTTAACACGTTATAAACACTGACAGTCTGAATGGAACAGTTGGCAGTTGCATGCTGTGGTAGGATCTGAGAGCCCTAGGTGTGGTCAAGGAGTCTGTTGACCTAGACATTGTGCAAGCATTGGTCTTGTCCCAAGTATTTACAGTTTTGCTCCCAAAAACAATAGGTGCCAAACAGATGAAGAAAGTACATGGAAACAAAATTAAAACCAGGGTTGAATTATCAAGGAAATCTTCCAATCAGAGGAAGAAGGAAGAAACATGTCTCCTTGGAACATGAAATAGGCATATTAAATAAGTATTTTGGAAATGCTAGTGATTGAAATACAAAAATCCTGTGGATGAAGGGCTTTATTCTTCACATTAGTCCCCTCTTAATAAAACTTTTTTTCCTATTTTTCCTACAAAAAGGCCTTGGAATTAAACAGCTATATTTTTCTTGCTATTCATCCATAATTATTTATGTTAATTTTCTGCTATTTTTCAGTGAAATACCATCAGTATTCTTTCTGTCTTCTTTTAGGAAATCGGAGATCTTTTACAGTCCCGTGGCCATGAATGGGGAGTAACTACAGGCAGAAAGAGACGCTGTGGCTGGTTAGATCTTGTCAGTTTGAAATATGTTCATATGATCAACGGATTCACTGCGTAAGCATCACTGATTTTGCGCTACATTTGGAAGTGATAATTTTGTGCTTCACAGAATAAATATGTAGGTAACATTAATATAAGTCCAGTAAAGTCTTGCATTTTAAGTAATCAAATAATCTAATTCCTTTGACTTTTTTCAAATCAAGTGATTTTACAACATCATAACAGCAATTCTTTTTCCATGCGTTTTCACTTTGCTTATATCAGATGGCTGATGTAGATTGGGTCAATATATCAGTTTTCTGTCAGTTCACTCAAGTGTTCTTGATCCAGTGCATTCGTACTGACCTATGTCATGATCTAAAACCTACTGGTTTTGAGCTTTGGCTGGCTGAAGCGAAGCATACTCGTAGACCAATTTTGCATCCTTTGGAACCACTACCTCTTTAAGCTACGTGAGCGAGATGACACGAAGTGTACAGCAGCTGGCACAGCTTTCATTCTGATCCTGCCAGGTTAATTTATTTGCAAAGTTATAATCTAATATATTAGAAATTTTGCATTTAATGGGCTGAGATTTATATTCTTTGGGACTGAGTGACTTACTTGGTTGAAAATTATTGTAATTCAAATTATATGTTAAATTGACATTTTAAAGGAAAAGTGGCTCTTTAAAAGAAACTGTTCGAGACCGTAATGCTATCAAGCTAGCTTGTGTCTAATGCTAAAATGCTAATAACTGTCACAAGCTATTTATTTATAAGTAATTACCAATCTGTATTTTCAGAAAACGTTGCAAAACTTTAATTGCAGTTTTGTTCAGATAAAGTGTAGACTTTCTCATGCATTCAGGCAAACTTGTTTATTTATGCAAACACATGAGCCTGGGCATTTAAATATCTTATAAACTGAGACTTAATAATTGTTTATGCTACTAATGTTACAAAATAATAAAGGTCTTTGTTCATTAGTTTGTCATAAGAAAGGAAATATTTTTTTTACTTGGATTTATATTTGCTTTAACTTGCACAGCTGTAGTTTATGTGGAAATAGTATTAGGAAGGCATTATGTTTCCTCCCACTTCAGTTCTATACAATTACTACACTTCTGTCAACAAAATTATGTAATCTCTGGTAACTGTGACAGTTAAAAAACATGGGGAGACTGACTATGCTCCTTCTTTCCCAAAAGGTCTTTTCATTTAATCATTGCATTCATCATGTACTTACTGAGCACATATGGCATGGACTATTTTGCACTTACTGGTTTAAATCCTTAGCTACTCATATTTTTAGCAGGCACTAGTCTTGACTAGTTTTAAAATGCAGCTTTATTCTCATCAGTGAATACTACAGTGTCTTCTTGAGGTTCCAGTTTTGTGTTCCATTGTGTTCATCCACAAGATGTGAAAAGGTTCATTAAAGTGACAGCCTTAGTAGCACAGCCCAGGCACTGAAAGTCAGGCTGGGGTCCTTCCTATTGAACTGTATATGTGATTTTAGTAGCCAGCTTATGCTTGTGAAGTCTGTTTTGAAAGTCTAATTTAGTAAATAAGTCTGCCTTAAAGTTGTTCTGAATCAGTAGGAGTAACAGAAATAATCACTAGTAGTGACGTAAAGTGACATGCTGTCATACACACCCAGACCAAATCCAGTATGTGCCACTTTACATAACAGGCTTGCATTTTCATGTGCTGAATTGAACACTGCACCTGTATGAGCAGTGAAACATTTGGAATTCTGTCTTAGTAACTCAGATATATATTCATTCAGAGGTGTTAATTCAATTAGCAGCATTCATAGTTTAATTTAGTTGTGTATTTCTGCTTGCTGGGTTGCCTGGGTTGAACCTGTGAGTACGAAACTAGAAAGGGGGGGAAAAAATTATGTATATGAAAAAGACAGGTGTAAAGCATTAAAGAGGAGAATCCATCATGTGTGTAACTAACTTATGTTTTCTGTACAGTTTGGCATTAACAAAACTGGATATTCTTGATGTCCTTGATGAAATTAAAATCGGTGTTGCTTACAAACTGGGTGGAAAAAGAATTCCATATTTTCCAGGTATGTTGTTAAATATCTATGGTCATTTTTCTCTCTCCTGCCTGTTAAGTCATACCTGATGGGTAAGACCTGTTTGCTTTTTAAAATCAGGCTTGATTTCTTTTATGTTAGACCTCCTGTAGAAATCTGTGGAACTCTAGTATGAGTATAAAGACTGCTGTATCAGTACATTAGCATTTTCCACTCACCTTGCATCTGTACGTATGCTGACAAGAAGTTCAGAGTAAATGAAATCTTGTGTTAGGGGCTCTGTGTCTTGTCCTGTTAGATTTTTTTTTTTATTGGCAACACCGGGGATCTGAAAGTCAGCAAGACTGAATCAGTGATTGTGTATTATTGGCAATAAGCTTTGAATGAAGTAAAGTAAAATCAAAAGCAGTGATGAAGCTGTGCAAAAGTGAGCTAGATACAAGCAGAATAAAGCTGCTTATGGTATACCATCATATAACTGTAATTAACAGCAACAACAGTGTAGTTAATGAAAATATATATTGCCTATCAACGTGATTCATGTTAAAACTTTTAAGATCTGGTAATATGTAATTTTCTTACATTAATAATATTTTCAAGATACCTGTAACAGACTGTGCCAAGATGAAGGATTTGTTCTGTTAGGATGTGGACTCTGGGGGCAAGGGGAGGGCTGGCAGCAGATAGCTTTCCCACCACTGATGGTAGTTCCTGGCTGTGGATGCAGTGAGAATTCCAGTGTGGAAAAGCTTGCAAAAAGCTAAGTTTTTAGCAACCCTGATAATACTGTTCCAAAAAGATAAAAACATTGGAGACAGTAGTGCCTTGTCTACAGGAGGACTTACATTTTATTATGTGCATATCTGAACCAAAAAGTGAAACTCCTGCAAACTTCGAATAATTTGCTTCCTCAAAACTGAGACTGTAATCTTCTGACAACACAGAGTGCATCCTACAGTTTTTAGAAGAGGAAACTGTATTCCTGGATCCTCCTGAGTCAGTTACCTTCCTAAGTAACAGAAATTAATCTAAATTATGAATGAATGAACTGACCAGTAGAAATAGTGTTTACTCATATATGAGATTTTAAATGTTGTCAAAAGACTTTGTTGGTCAAGTACCTTAGGTGTGTTCTTTTGAGGTGAAGTAGCTAAAATCAACCGTGACAAAAATTGTTCTCCCACAGCTAATCAGGAGATACTACAGAAGGTGGAAGTAGAGTATGAAACAATGCCTGGTTGGAAGACTGATACGACTGGTGCACGAAAGTGGGAGGACCTCCCACCCAAGGCCCAGAATTACATCCGCTGTGTGGAAAACCACGTTGGAGTGCCAGGTAGATCTTTCTGTAGATGTGTATATGAGGATGCCACAGCAGTTGGGAACAGCTATATAAAAGTGCTCAAGTCCTTAGCTGGGGAGTGGCTTGGTTTGGGTGGGAGGCAATGGAGCTACCTGTGGATGGGCTGATGATGGTAAATGACAGCTTGCCAAAAAAAGCAGCAAAGCTGGGTGTTTTGCAGGCAGGTCTGCAATGTTGCAGAGAGCTCCAAGATGCTCTGACGAGGATTTAACCAGGGGAAAGATAAACTTGTATTGTTCTTGGCAAACTGCTGCCTTCTGTCGGTGAAAACTTAGGGATCTGCGTACCATGCTTCAGTGAAGTTAGTTCAATGTCTTAGTCTCTTAATTTCACTTCCTGCACTGCATCCCTGTTGAACATAGAATCAGACTTTCCTTTTTCTTTTTTTTTTTCCCAACTCTGTTCTATACTTACCCGTATAAGGAGATGTATTGCTTAATGGATGTAAGATTGTTTAGCCCACTTCTGCCACTTTGGAAAAGTGAGAATCTTAACATAATCAATCTCCAAAGGTTAAGCCATCCAGTTCTCTTCAAACCTAATTGCTGGAGTTCTAGAGGTGCCAAGAGATATGGCATGAATAGTGGAGTTTGGAAGGGAATTTCCACAGCAGCAAACTTAGAAAGCTGGCGTGTGTGCTTTTGTTTTCCATAAAGCACTCAAAGGTCACATTTAGGGAGTATGGGATACTGACAACTGGGGCAATTCCAGTCTTGTTCATGGGTTAGGAAGCCTGAAACTCAGTGAATACTCCATGTGTGGTCATAGACACAGATGTGGGCAATGGGATATGAAAATAAAGCTCCCCTTATTTTATTTCTCTGTTTTTTTTGTGTGAAGGCCAGGGTACCATGGTGGGTTTGATGGCTAAAGGAGACCTGCCTACAGTCAATTCTATAGTATCAATGGGCAGTCAATCAGAGAAACTATAGTATTCTATAATGTAATTTCTATATTACAGAAACTATAGTATGTTCCACTTACACGAACTGTAGTGAAACGATTGTAGTATGATATTTGAAGTGGCTGCTCAGGCTGGATAATGTTTTAAATTGCAGCCTTATATTTAACAATGTTACAGTACATGTGCATCACTATCTCCTTCTCCGTATCAAGAAAACTTCACATTCTGGCAGAGCTCTTGATTCCTTCTCTGCAGGGATTTAGATAGGCATCCTGTCACTCAAGACAGTGACAGTGAAACCTGTAAAATACATGGTTGACCTTCTATTAGGTCTTCCATCTGCAATGCTTTGTATTCATGATACAATTGTTTCATGCTTTGAAACTTCATTATATTGTTCTTCTAGTCAGGTACTGCAGCAGGAGTAAAGTGATTTTTGACAGTAAAACCTCAGAGCGTTTTGTTTCAGCACGAAACTGGACAGTTTGTAGTGAAGTGTGATGAAAGGTGAAAATTATTCCAGTTCATTGATTATACCATTTACTCTCAGTAATTGTTCTAATAAATGTGTTTTGCTCCCTAGTTAAATGGGTCGGAGTTGGAAAATCAAGAGAGTCAATGATCCAGCTATTTTAAACACAGAAAGAACTTCTGCGATGAGAAGAACAATTTGGAGTTCATCTGTTCCTTACTGGTTCCTCTTTAAATTTAAATGATATTTAAAACCAACATGTTCTTCTAGGAATTAAATAGAAACAAAACGTATATTCTGTATTGTAGCATTTTATTTATCTGTAAGTTCTCAGTAAATTTGGTGTAAAATCTCCTTGGAGGCCATCATCAAAACCAAAATGGATAAATTATTATTAACAAAATAAGGAAAAATATTTTTTAAAAATTTGAGTCATGTTGCTGTTTGAAAGTATTTTACATCCATATAGAGTTGTTTCTTCTTGCTGAAACCAGTATTAAGCCTTTTTTCAGTACTTACTTGGGTAACTTTAGGATTGTGAAGCTTGGATTTGTTCTTCAACTTCAAATGTTAAAATGTCTCTGTATCTGGGTTGGCAGTAATGAGACAGATACTGTGTACTTAAATCAGATGGATTTTACAGATTTTCAGTTCCTAAAATACAGTAGTTTGGTAGAGCTTTATGGGTGTTCTAGTTTTTGACTGCACAAAGCAAAGCAGAGTTATGTGTAATCTTTATATCATGATTTTTTTAACAGCCCTAAAATGAATGGAGTGCAGCTGAAGTATTTTTATCACAGAGCCTATTCCCGTATCTGAAATAACATCTGTAAAGGGGCCAAACTGGGGAAAGTTGACCTGTCTAATAATTCTTTCAGATATCCTGTGTACTGACAGACAGTCCCTATGGAGACTGCCAGATGTGCAGTTTTTATGCAGTAGGGAAGGTCTGATTGAAGGTGGAAGGAAGAGTGTCCTCAGGGTACAAAACACATGGGAGGGTGGAGCTGAGATAGCACACTGTGTTTCCTCAGCCAACCTGAGGCTTTCCTTCCTGCAAGTGCAGTGATTGTAATTTCCAAAGTTTTACTGTAGTTCTCTGTTGAGGAACACAGGACTTGTGGCTCTGAGGCACACTTGTTTCCACAGCACCTAGGTTTCCAAGAATAAATCAATGCATGACTTAACGATGACTGCTGCAGTATTTACACCCCTCACACATTTTGACCTTCCTCAGCAAAATGTAATGACTATTTATAGAAGGGGATGACATGTGGCAGCCAGGGCTGGAACACGTAGAAGTCATGGAGAGGTCCCAGAATCATAGAATCATAGAATAGTTAGGGTTGGAAAGGACCTTAAGATCATCTAGTTCCAACCCCCCTGCCAGGGGCAAGGACACCTCACACCAAACCATGCCACCCAAGGCTCTTTCCAGCCTGGCCTTGAACACTGCCAGCGATGGAGCATTCACAACTTCCTTGGGCAACCCATTCCAGTGCCTCACCACTCTTACAGTAAAGAACTTCTTCCTTATATCCAGTCTAAACTTCCCCTGTGTAAGTTTGAACCTGTTACCCCTTGTCCTCTCACTACAGTCCCTAATGAAGAGTCCCTCCCCAGCCCCCCTATAGGCCCCCTTCAGATACTGGAAGGCTGCTGTGAGGTCTCCATGCAGCCTTCTCTTCTCCAGGCTGAGCAGCCCCAACTTTCTCAGCCTGTCTTCATACGGGAGGTGCTCCAGTCCCCTGATCATCCTCGTGGCCCTCCTTTAGACTTGTTCCAACTGTTCCATGTCCTTTTGATGTTGAGGACACCAGAACTGCACACAATACTCCACATGAGGTCTCACAAGAGCAGAGTAGAGGGGCAGGATCACCTCCTTTGACCTGCTGGTCACACTCCTTTTGATGCAGCCCAGGATACGGTTGGCTTTCTAGGCTGCGAGCACACACTGCCGGTTCATGTTCATTTTCTCATCGACCAACACCCCCAAGTCGTTCTCTGCAGGGCTGCTCTGAATCTCTTCTCTGCCCAACCTGTCAAGAATACATTTGGATTTCTTTGTGGATCATCTAATTTATACTAGTCATAAACCAAGAGCTCTCAAAAGACGCCTATCTCTTGTAAAGGAAAAAGAATACACTAGAAATAGAGTTATTCCTTAACTGCGGAATTTTCACAGTAAATGTTCCTTTCCTATATATGTCTCAGAGAGCTGGAACAATATTTTTGTATCATTCCCAGGGGCTGTGGAAATGGCATCACAACCCCAGTAATGCCATTATGTAGTATGTGAAAATACCCTTTTTCTTAGATGATAACTCCAGGGGTACAAAGTGATGACGTTCTTTGCATCCTAGATGGCGGAAAAAGAAAAACCTACCTAGAATATCTTCTGTCATACTCATCCCCTTTGTCTTTTCTCGCTCAGTATTAAATAACAGTTAATATTCAAACCTATTTATGCCAAGGACTACTTACAAAAGTAACGTTACAAGCACTAAATTTAACTGTTTATGCATGTATTGCTGCTTGTAATGCAGAATTCTTACACCCTCCAGCTGCAGAGCAGTCTCTTTTTACCCTGGTTCAGCACTGGCTGTGGCTTTATGCCACAAGGAAATATCCTTTATCTCTTAAAAAAAAGACACAAAAAGACCCTAGCCCAAAGCCATGAATCTAAATTCAGCTACAACTCCATTGTTGTTGATCTTTGGCAAGTTGTTTAATCTCTCTGCTACTGTTTTTTCAACCTGTAAAATGGCAATTAGGAATACCCCCTCACCTCTTCTGCACTGTTTTTTGGAGGTCTGCGGGTCAAGCTCTTCAGTCCTTGCTCTGACATGGAGGAAGCTGTCTGGTTTGAATTTATGGGTGTTCAAATGAAAGAGCAGTGAGATTTCTGACCTTTCTTAATGTTTGCAAAGCACTTCTGAAAGGTGCCTGGTAAGTGCTAATTACTACAAGCACTGTGAAATGTGCCTCATTTATATGAGGTTATTTAAGCATAAAGATGCTTGGAGGTACAGTAATTTAGTTTTGTTTTCACATGGCTTAACCTTGTGACACTTGTTTACAGGATGATCTAGACATGTTCCTTTTCTTGGCCCCATCTTCATCTGTGCAGTTGTGCTAGGAGGCAGCCGCTATATTTAAGCTCTGGTTGAAATGACTAACAAGCCACTCAGTGTGCTGAGTAAGTGGAATAAATGAACAACTCTAAATGAAGTATTTGGCATATTGAAAATACTAGGTTTTATAGCTTAATTTTCACAGGATTACTTGCTCTTTTTTACCTAATCTTTTTATTTTTTATTAAGTAATTTTTCCATTAAGTCTCCATTAGGCCCACATTGCCTGTCTTTGCATTCAAGGATTCATGAAAAATCCAGTAACACTGTCAGTGGGCATGATGTAATAGGCAATTATCCTGTGACTTACTCTGTTATTGTAAAAATAATATCATGCATTTCATTTTATTTCATAGCATAGATTTTTTTAATGAAAGCTCTATTCCTATTGAATTTCCTATGTGTTGTCATTGAGTTAAATGGGGGTAAGTTTAGGCTTTTATCAAAACCCCCTTTAATCTACTGAGTGACACAGTGCTTAATAAGAACATTCTTATGTAAATTTGCTTTCATTTTCTCCATTTCCCATGTGTATTATTTTGTATTGTTTGGAATTTCATCTTAATAACAATCACTGTGATAAATTTTATTTCTTCTTTCTCCCCAGCCAAATGCAATAATAATAACTAAAACTGGTTAATGCATCATCCTGTTAGATATCAGGATGGAAGAATAATGGTAAACTTCTACCAAAGTGGCATAATTTGTGGTGAAGATTATAGTTTTTTAAAAGTAGCATTTACTGATTCACTTGTGCTCGTTAATGTGTTTGACATATTTTCTCACACTTTACCCTGGCAATATGGCCTTCATAGTAAAGTGTATGCTTTCTAATATGTGCAGTATAGGATTTTGAAGCTTTTGTAATTTTTAATTTGCTGTATATGGTCTTACAGTTCCGGCGTAATGCACTTTATAAAAGGAAAGAAAACTAAGCATTTCCATAGTAACGTGCAAACTATAATTACACCTTATGCAGATTTTTTCAGAAGAATTTTGGATCCACACCTGTTTATTTTGTCCTGAGATATTAAACCCAATTTAAAGTAACTGTTTGCTCTCTATTTCTCTCTTTCTTTTTTTCTGTTTTTAATACAAAAAGCTGATTCAGTATTTCATGGTTTTTAAAAAATACCTAGCAGCATCACTGAATGAATGGGTATTTTCCTTCTGTCTACAGATTCTCAGTGTTTGGCGTTTTTTTAACATGTTCTATAAACTTTGTCACACTTTCCCATTTACAAACTGAGCAGGGATGCACCTCTACCACTGGGGATTCATGGTTAGTCATCTGTCACTAGCTCGCCTGAGTGAACAGTGGTTTTCTGATTAAAAAAACCCCACATTTTCTGATTGATACAAAAATGTTCTTGCCACACCAGCTGGCTCAAAACAGCTGATGTGAATTCCATGTAACTCTATCAAATAGCACTGGGCTAGAAAGAAAAGGTGGATACTGGCTCAGATAAATAATTGCCACCTCCAAAACATGAGTGAACTTTGGACAAATACTGTCTGGGTTCCAGAAGCCATTATAGAAATCACTGGTTTTCTCATCCATTTTAGAAGGAGACTGGAACATGCTGTCCACTAAATGATGGCAGGTTAATACACAACTCAGGGCATTGTCTGAGAGCTGTAGGAGAACTGTTCTGCTAATTAACTAGTATTTCTTATTTTCCTTTGTATCAGTCCAGCTATCTTACCTCTACAAAAGTCCTGTTTGTTGTATAGACACTCTGTCAGGGGAGTGGATTTGTTGGCTATGAATTCAAGTGAGTTTGTTAGTGGTGGTTTTGTCTCTTTATTAGATCTGTGTTGCCAGTGAAAAAAAGGGTGCCTGAGGCATGAAGCCTGCTTGACTGCCACAGTGCTACACAAGATTCATGGTGTGGGAGAAGTGGTGGTGTACAGCCTGCTTCAGGGAGGTAGGAGATGGTCGTTTCCTTCCCAAATCACAGGTCCGTCACAAACAAGCTTTGGTAAGGAGTGGCTTTTACTCTTGGATCAGGCTGGCTGAACCCTTACATACTGCTCAGATTTAAAATACAAATTTATTCATGTAGATGTCAGCCATAGAGTGAGGCATTAAAGTGTAAATAAGGATGTCAAGATTTTGCATTTTGATCTCTTGTGTACTTAGAGGAAATCAGTTGTTCTAAAATGCCTTCAAGTGTTATTAATACCTGTTCGTTTCTGGAGTAGAGACTGCATTAAATACTTGCCCATCAGCCATATGTGACTGCAAGAAAAAGCAACAAAAAACAAACCACAAACCAATACCAGAACCCCCCAAACAGACAGGGAAAAAGGTCTTCTATATAATTTCTAGCTTCCTTTAATATAGGAGATCTTGGCCAGCAGCTGCATTTTTTAGTGGCTGGAAGCAGTACCAGTTTTAACACTCTCTGTAAAAATGTCTATGGTGAGGAAATGTCTTTATCATGAAAAAGAATAACACTCCTCTATTTGAATGTTTTTGCAGTCTTGAGCTAATGCACCCTTCCTTTGACATGCATCACCTTTTAGAAATGGAGGACATGCACCAGAGTTTACATTACAGGCCTGTAAACAGTGCCTCAGACAATAGTTTTAGGTTTCAGGAGACACCTTCATAATGCTTGATAAGTGGCGGAGCACTTCATACAGTTGAGGTGGCTGCTGAAATCCTTAAAATACCCCGGGCAGGAGCACTGGAATCATGTTTTCTTAAGGAGCGCAGAATACATCAGCTATATGTGCGCTTACAGTGGTGGTATCTACCTTCATTCTCTCTACACGAGACAAGACTTCTAATCTTAACTGGGCCTAATTTTTCAAATGTGTAGAAATGGTGTTTGCCACTAAGGTTTGTGACAGGCCAGCTGGCCTGTAAATGGAGATGGTCCTATCTAAGGGCTCCTGGCGTCAAACTTTGACAAGTCTGACAAAATGATAAACTTGGAAATACAGCGTATTACCAGTCACTGTCATGAAAAGCTGTTTCATGATATTCTTTGTTTCTGATGAGGAAACTCCCTGTTACAAATGTATTGTACTTAAAGTTATGTTTCCATTGAGATTCCTAAAGTAGTGCAGTGCTTTGCCATGAATGGAAACCTGTCCTTTGAGTTCTGAATTCCAGAGTGGCTGACAAGAAATGGCAAATAAGCTGATAAGCTTGAGGGCCTGGCAGTGGAAAGCTCATGAAGCTCAGGAAAAAGCACAGGTTTCCTCATGTCTTCAGTGCAGACTGAGAAGCACCTGGCTTAGGAGCAGCTCTGCTCAAAAGGACCGGGGTTTATAGCAGATGCCAGGGTGAATATAAGCCAGTGATGCATTTACATCTTGAATAAAGCAGGTGGCCTATACCAGAAGGATATGGCCAGGAAATGGAGGGAAGCTATTTTCCACTACTCATATTGGTGAGTAGTACCACTGATTCATGTTAAATGTCCACTAGCATCCATTGTGATTGTGTCCTTAGTAAATGGGTGAAGAAGAAAAGGAGAACTGGGAAGATGATGTGACATTCTTGTTTCAAGAATCTTCCTTGCTACAGATAAAACCAGCTACTCTCCCAGTGCACAGTCACGTGTATGTCAGTACTACAGTTACAGGCTTACTGCTTAGTTAGCATCCTATAGCATCAAAAACAGGCGATGCAATTCAAATTTTGAACTTCGCATTTTGTATTCAAATTTTCTTCTGCTGCAGTTGTTCAGTCATTGAGGCTGTGCCTTTGTAGTGGCTTCATCCTGCTCTGCAATGACTGTTGTCACTGTTCCATGCTTTGTTCACACTATGAAGAAGTGCACCTAGTGGAAACTGGGTTGCTTTCAAATGAAACTGGGCAAGAGATGTTCTCCAGCAGTGCCCTGTTATGCTCCAGGTGCTAATAAGAGTTGAGTCCATGAGACCAGACAAGAACTGGTCAGAAACAACTCTCCATCAATGGTGTGGATATTGGGTCCTGATCACCAACTGCTTTCTGTATTTCTTCCTGTAGAGCTGCATTGCTTACATCAGCATCAGCCATTCCATCTCCCCTTATCCAGTTCTTTAATTTATACTAATCCCTAACTAATAAGTAATTATTTCCTGTATGTTTCTATATGAAATGCTTAATGAAGTCTAAATAGATTATAACCACTGCATTTCCTTTGTCCATAAAATCAGATATTATCCAAGCTACTCAGGAGTAATCTGTTTTTAAGTCCATTTTGCATTTTACCCAGTTTTGCATTTACCTCCATATTTTTAGTGAGCCTTTCATTGAAAACATTGCAGAAGTCTTGCGAACTGCTGAGACTATGAACCCTCTGCTTGTCAGCATAATTTTTTCACTGCCTCCTTTAAAAGTATTACATTTTCAGTTCTCAGATAGTACAATACCACTCTCAACTTGAAAGGTTATTAGAAGCACCACTTCTTGCTCTGCAATAGCATAAGGCCATTCTATCAGAATTCAGGAATGCAGTTTGTATCTGTACCAATGATGCTGTAATCATGTCTTTGTGAGATAATGTACAGTTTGAAAACATTTACTGAATAAGTTGACAAAAGGTTTGCCTTGCCGTTGTAAAACAGTGTTGTTTCTATCTATAGCTTATAAAGAAGATTACTGGAAAAGGTAACTTAAGACATCAAACCCATTTTCTGGGGATTTGGTCCACTGGTTGCAAGTGTATACATTCTGCAGAAAAAATAAGAATATATCTTAAGTGATCTCTACTTGCCTATATTATGCACTGAAATAAATAGGGGGCTGGGCAAAGAAGCATCTCCAGCTTTGCCAGAAGAACTGATGTTTTAATGAAACAGCAGCAAGCTCATGCGCTGGGTGCTGAACTTGGCCAAAAGAACAAGCAGTGTCTGGGCTGAACACCCGAGGGCTGTGAATTTTGAAGAGCTGGGAGGAATGTCAGGCTATTGTCCTCCATTATTGAGTCAGTTATACAATGCCAATGTCACAGTTTTATATTTCCACCAGTTTCAGTGGTGATATATTTATATATATAGGTAGCCCTTCCTAGAGTTTAGGTAATGCTGAAGAATCAGTATTAGAAACAGAGGCAATACCAAACATGGCAGGAACATACTGAGCATAAATATATAGAATAAGTTATAATGCATTTTAATATGCATGAAAAAGACTTAAGTGAAAGAAATAAAAGATGTTAGCTAGTTAAGGCATTACAAGTGGGATAAGACATTTTGTGTATTAGAGATTGATTTTCAGCAGACTACAAAATTAAAATACCAAAGCTGGTGCTGATGGAAGTCTGAACCCTATAGCAAATGTATTGATGATTTCAATACCCAGGGGATACATGCCTGCAGCACAAAAAAGTCTCACTTTATTAATTGGCACCCTGGAAGTTAGGCCTTGGACTGAACATTACTTTTATAGCTTACATCACACCACTCACGTGAACTGCTCAGCAAAGAGAATGAGTGCCTTCAAGACTTCCATCTGTAAACAGATTTCAACCAAAAAGGCTGTTCTAAGAAAATTTCCACATTAGCCCTAGTGATGGTCCCTGTAGCTGTGGCATGTTCTCCTGGCAATGTTCGGGAACATGCTCTGACTCAGTGCAGTTTCTGTTTTCTGGACAGGTACCTTCCTTATCCAGGACTGACAATACAGCCACACATACTTAAAATAAACACACTTTGTGGGCTGCTGCTGGGGAATCATTTGTTAGACATGGTGAGTGCAGAGAGCCAGGTCCTCTGCCAGCGTGCACTGACACAGTCCCCTTGAGCTGAATGGATGTACCCTGAGTTAATTCCAGCTGAACAGATGCTTTAGGGGATGGATTAAGGTAAGCATGTGAGGCACAACATGCAAAGCTGTCTAGAAGCAAGGATTCATTTCAACAGCAAAATAACAAGACCAGGGCTGGAGGCAGCTGCAGTGTGAAGTGAGGAAGGTTTTGCCCAGCCCCTTCCGTGCCATGTGAGAGAGAGGATGTTTTGCGCTGTGTGGGGCTAGTGAAAGGGCAGAGGTACCTACAGCCTCTCCCTGGTAAATCTGCATTGAATAACAGAATAGTACCATTTCGACACAGATTTGAAGAATTCTTAGGACAACTACCTAGTATTAAATGGAAAACATTGTCACCTGCAGAGAAAGAAACCAGAACACTGAGGTATCACATTAGGTCAGGAATGGCAGTTAACACTGTCAGCTGTTTCCTTGGGGGGGTGTGGGGGGTGTGTGTGTGTGTGTGTGTGTGTGTGTGTGTGTGTGTGTGATAGATTAAAATAATCTGGAAAGAGGCAAAATAAGAGGAATCTGTGTGCAGCAGAAATTAAGGCAAACAACTGGAAAGGCCAGGAACAACAACCGTGAAAGAAAGCCTGGAGAAAGTAGCGTGTTGGTAAACACTGCACACTGCTGTCAAAACAGTAAAATCTTTGCAACAGCAAAAATCCATTTATAGTCTTGAGAGTGCCCTCTAGTGTGAGCGGGACCGTCGAGTGTTTTGATCCAGTGAACAGAGCTGGTCTATCTCATAGCTCACAGAGCAGAAGCATGCTATGAAATCCAACCGCGCCATGCTAATTTAAGAGCGAGCACTGGGTTGCCATGCCAGGATGGCAGAACCTTGGCTTAGCAGCAGCATACTTCAAAAGCCAGCCCTTATACCCGCACATCACTGGCTTATCAAATATTTTTTGATGCGTGAACCAACTCACCAAGATGAGGGCACAAACTCTGTTGCTAATGAGTCAGAGTAAAATGACATGCAGTTGTGAACAGATAACGTCTGAAACTGGGTGCAGTCTTTTGATCTGAGTTGTAAACATGTTGTCTCTTAAGGCTGACAAGCTACAGCACTATAGGAAAAGAAAAAGGTACAGAAGAAAGGAAACAGTCCTGAGCCATTCTAGGAAAAGCAGGTTTATTCAAGGAGCTGGGTTTTTTTCAGTCTTGGAATCTGTATTGCAGAGCATAGAAAAAAGTATACAGTGGGACTGAGATCATGGGGTGCAGTGCTTTACACTAGTCATGACAGAGCATGTGTATGTCCTGATACTCTGGCTGACTTATCACAGCCTGCATGCTGCTCCACAGCCCAGTTCATCAGCAAATATAATATATATTCTGCTTAAAAGAATTTCTAGAATATTCCTTTCCCTGTTTCAGCATTAGAATAGCAGAAAATAACCAGTGAGTTGGCCAAAATCCACTCTTTTTATATCAATACAAATTGAGCGGAATCATTAAGGAAATGCCTTACTTGAAGTGGTGCGAGAAACAGTCCCATATCTAGGCATGGTGTTTTGATTTCTTTCTAAATGGCCTAATAATAAAAAAAACAGAATATATGGGGAATTTTTACTACAAACACATGGAGGGGAGAGCTTTGGTATAAGTGAAGCTGGAGAGAAAGGTAAATGATTTTTAAGGCCCTTCTGATGCTTATGAGAACCTACTATTGGCATTTGGAGCAGTTTAAAACATAGTATAATCTCCTGGGTTGCTATTTATCTGCCACCTGTTCCTAAAATGTTCCTAAAATGGAACACCTTGTCTTGTTATGGTAAACAGAGAAAGGTTGCTTGCAGAGCCAGGCATAGAGGGAAAGAAGTAAGACTGATGAATATTTAGATTCACAAATCAGCCATTGTGGATATTTTGTCTGACCCTGCCTAAAACAGAAACCATAATTTTCCTCAATTTGCTCTTTTACAAGCTTGCAAGTTCTTTTCCTTTTAAGAAAACATCCAGTCTTGATTTGCCATGCCTGTGATTTATACTGTCTGTGATTTTTACTCCAGTCTGCTTGTTTACTTCTAATTATATTTTGGCGTTGCTGGAAGCATTGGCTGACAGGCAAACATTTATTATAATTGTCTTACAGATGGTTCAGAAACAAAAATCTTAACATCTGTAATCACTTACTGGAGTATTTAAAATGTAAATCTCTACATTTTGTAGGCAAATTCTATTGTAGTTCAGGTCTGAATAAATGAATATTTAATTAAATTGGTCTCAGTGCAAAAGGAAAGCGATGTCAATTGTTATGAAGGGATTGGTGTACTCCTGAGGATTGGTAAACCTGAGGAAGCTGCCGGCAACTCAGTGTATTAAAGTACTCTGAGGAAGGGAGATGAGCAGTGAGGTATCAGTGTTTGCTGCATTATTATTAAAAGTCAAATCAGAAAGCCAACTGGGATGAGCTACAGCTGTGTGTTTTCGAGGCTCTTACGATACCAAGCAGGCAATAAATTGGCAGTGTAAGTACGCAGTACACATGGGGGGAAAATAACCCCAGTTATATACATAGAGTGATGAGTTCTAAACTATGTGATTAGCACTCAGGGGAGTGATGCTGTGAACCATGTATGAAAAGTCCCCTGAAAGCACCAGTTTGGTACTTCAGTAGTAATCAAAATGACAAATAAAATGTTAGGAATTACTAGGGGAGGGACCAAGAAGAAAACACCTTTGGATTTGTGTGGTCCACCTGCCCAGCATGCCCACAGCCAGCGCACTGGCCACCTAGCTTCAGGAAGGATGTTAAGAGACCATGATGGGAGGTATGGAAAAGGAGTGAGGCTGTCTGTACCCTGCAGCCTAGGTGTGCAGGGTGATCTCAGACATCCAGTCCCCTGCTGCCCAGAGCTCTCAGGGCACCCTCCCTCCCTTCCCATGCACCCCAGTCACTCTCCAGAGCAGCAGTGCATGTTTGAGGCTTCCTGTGCCACGCACTGGGATGTAGCACAGGGGATGAGAGGTGGGACACAGTGCAAAGGAGCGCTTCAACATAGCCAAATGCTTTGGCTTGAATAAAATATGAGGGAGGATGATACAGGAGGCATCTTTATAGTCATGGCTATTATGCAGAGAACCAATAGGGAATTGCTATTTGTTACTTTTTATAAAACTAGACATAGGAGGCCCCCGAGGAAATTAACAGGCGGCAAACTGAAAGAAAACCTGATGAAGCATTTTTTGATAATAACATTACAGAGTTACAGACCTTGCTAGTTAAAGAAATGAAACATTACCAGTTTTGAGGAGGGGACTGGACAAATTTGTGAAGAACAAGCATACTGGCTACTATTAAACATTAAGATCCAGATGGAAATTCTGGCTCAGAGAATTTCTGAGCTCTAAACTGCTAGAATTGATGAAGCTGAACTATGGCCAGAGTCCTTCTGTGTCTACCCTGACTTTCTTGAGAAAGATTAGGAAATTTTCTAGATTAGGAAAGACAGAGAGCACAGTCCATTGTGCTCTTCAAACTTGCTTACTGGAAGTAGAAACTATGGAAAAAAATGAAATTTAATTTTTCTTTGTTCTGTGACTGACGAAGCTATCAACCAGGCAATTTGTCTGTAACATTTACACAGGCACAAGAGAAGCAAAGTGGCAAGAGAAAGACTGTAATTTTTATTCTCTGCTTTTTTTTCTCAAACACATTTTCAAGGATAAAACAAAATCATCGTATTTCACAATTACCATTACTGGTTTGGGGTTTTTGGGGTCACTTTTTCCCATTCAGAAGCTGTGCAATGTAACATGCAGTCTCATTAAAAAACCTGGGAAATCGTCAGCATTAATTTTCGTGTATGCTCCATGCCAGCAAGCTTTGTCAAATCAGATCTCAGCCTTTCTTCTACTTCCAAACCACTGGTGGATCTTCCTCAAGGCTTGCTGCTATGAAAGTAATAAAATACTCAGAATCATTTTATTGGGTAAGGAGTCAACAGACTGGCAGATGAGCCGTTTCCCCCTGTAGGATGCTGAGGTACGTTGGTACAGACTAGACAGAATTATTTTGCCCTCATATCTTACAAATACGAAATAGCTGATCAGTAACAGATGTTGTTAAGATTGAGAGATGTCACCACCTGAGGCTGAGTCAGCTCCAACAGAGTTCTGCACCTGCCCTGCAGTGGTGGTGGTGGCACATGTAAATGTAGTCATCCCTCAGGGAGTTTACCTTGATTTTAGCCTTTGGTGACAGCACCAGCAGCACTGCTGTGGCATGTGCTTCTCATTTTCAAATCTAAGATGAGCATTTTAGAACACTCCTTCTTCACAAGCAGCACAGCACTTTCAACTTTTTTCTTTGTGTTTCATCCAGCTCTCAGACAGGCGAGTTCCATCCACACTTATCTTACACATTGTTAATGAAACGTGTGATCTGCTGCCCTCTGTCCTGCCCGAGATTCCCTTCGGATTCATGCATATTCTCCAGAGAGCTTCAAGGACGGCAGAGTTTATATCTAATGAATATTCACAAAGACGTTTCCTTAGAGAGGAGGAATAGACTGTGAGTTTTCAATGTTCAGTGGGAAGTTGCCTGCCGGACATCTTTAAGCATGCATTTGCAAGTATATGCAGAAAAAGATGAAGTAGAAATCTTCACAGCTAAAGAAAGTGTAGAAGGAGTAAGACTTGGAGCTCAGAAGGGATTGTTTGTCAATTACTGTGCATTAGCTTCCACTCCACTCCACAGACCACAAGGCTAGGCTGAGAGGTGCTACAGGAAAAAAAAAGAAAAAATATAAAATAACATTAACCTGTATGAAATCAGTGTGATTTTACCTGCAAACTAGTAACAGTTCAGAAGCTAGTGCTGAAGAAATGTGGTTTTTGTGTTCCTTGATGGAAAAATCACTCCTATACTTGCTTGTGACTTTTACATGCATACAGGTGAAGGTTTGAGTTCAGGTGAAGGTTTGAGTTCAGAAACCTCTCTGGAAGAAATACAAATGTTGTGACTTACTATGTTCTTCAAATGACACAAAACATTACACTAGGGACATCAACACCAGTTTTAAAGGTCGTTTGTCCAGAGGAAAAGAGTGTATTTTCAAAATATGCATAGTAACCAGGCTGACTGTGACTTGGAATTGAACGTGAGGCTTTTAATCCATGAAACAATACCTAGACAGCTATAGAAAGCTTACTTACAAATAGCAATTTAATTGTATCATAGAATCATAGAATACCAGGTTGGAAAGGACCTCAAGGATCATCTGGTCCAACCTTTCTAGGCAAAGCATGACCTAGACTAGATGTCCCAGCACCCTGTCCAGCTGAGTCTTAAGTGGCTTGACACTGGGGAATCCACCAGTTCATTGGGGAGATGGTTCCAATAAACTGCAGTAATTCCCTGTCACACAGTGACCGCAGAAAGACTCAGAGTTTAGCCCCGTGGTGTAGTGGAATGTGGGTATCAGTCCCCGAAACCTCACTGAGCACCGAGTGGTGAACCCAATCCCACTGCTGGCAGGTACTGAGGAGCCCTGACCAGTCGGAGCTTCTCCAGCCTCCTCGCTGGCTTTACAGAAAGTGAATAAATTCTTCACTTGTGCACGTTTTCGCTGGTTCTATGGCACCTGGACAGCTCGAACTTTGACCGGTGGTTTAGGAAGAACTAGGCGAGCCCGAACACACACACACACACACACACACACACACATATGACCCGCGGGATTTGCAGAAAGGAAGACGAGCTCAGGAACACCTATGGGGGGAGAAAGTTTATCGACAACCCCGAGTTTCAAAACCATGTTTTGCTTTGTCCTGCCGGATTCCCTACACCACGGACAGGGCGCACAGAAAAGCGAACAGAACATTCCGGGCGAACAGGTCCCACCGGCGCCGGCCCTTGGCCGCCTCAGGCAGGGCAGGGCAGGGCAGGGCAGGGCAGGGCAGGGCAGGGCAGGGCAGGGCACGGCAGGGCAGGGCACGGCTCCGCTTCCCGAGGCGGCAGGACGCGCTCTGAAGCGACGCCCCCGCCCCTCGCCCGCCCGCTCGCTCCTCCCGCTGCCGCGCCGCCATTGGCCGGGCTAGGCTGTGACGCGAGGAGCGGGGCGGTCTGTGGGAGGCGGTGCGGGGCCGGGCCCGCCATGCCGAAGCGCTCATGCCCCTTCGGGGAGGTGGCCCCGCTCCAGCTGAAAACCCGCGTGGGGCTGCGCGAGCTGAGCCGCGGCGTGCGGGGCGAAGAGTATCGGCGGGAGGTCTTCGGTGAGGAGGGGGGAATGAGGGAGAGCGCCGGAGCTGTGGGTCCCTGGGCCCGGCCTGAGCCCGCAGGCCTCTAGCCGCCTCCCCTCGGGCCTGATGGCGGGTGGTAATGGGGAGAAGCCGCTCCTAACTTTTCTCTCCCGCCCACAGAGAGGACCCGGCGGCTGCTCTTCAGGGGCGCCCAGGCGTACATGGAAGGCGCCTGGCCCGCCAGCCCCGCTGCAGTGACCCGCCCGGTGGAGCTGGGCGGAGAGGCCCAAGACGACAGCGCGGGGCGCCGCTGGAGCGGGCAGCTGCTCATCGGCCATGACGGGAAACTGCTGAGGCGCTCTGTAGCTGCAGGGAAGGGTGAGTGGCCCCACCGCGGGCAGGCGCCCGGCGCTGCGCTGTTAGGTGAGCTGGGCTGCCGTGGGGTGGGGGGGAGGGTGTCTCTCCGTTGTTTTTCCTTATGGTCCTTTATTAAAAAGAAATTGTCAAATTTGAGCTTCACTAGCGGATTTAGAACCTGTTGCATTGACTGCTTGAGAATCTTTCTGAAGTCTTGCCGTCGAGCAGAAAAGGAACCCACGAAGTTATAAGTCGCGAGCGCTGTGCTGGTGCCTCCAAGTGTGTTCTGCAGAGTGCTGCCCCCTGTAGCTGTAACGCTGAGTGGAAATGCCGCGCTCTGCAGTCCGTAGAACTTCCAGGTGCTTTCTCTGTTTTGCTGTGAAATACATCTTGCCTTAATTGTATCTTTTCCAAGCACCCGTGGGAGCTTCCAAAGCCTGCTCGTCGTGTGTGAGAGCTGCTGATGTCAAGGAAGCGTGTACGCAATGTGACCAGTTTGTCTGCCAGAACTGCAGCAGCCTCTGCAGCTGCTGTAGCACAGTTATCTGCTCTTTGTGTTCCGCTCTTGAGTAAGTGCCTTTTGAATTTTTAAGCTAATTATATATGCTCTGAAAATTGTCTGTAGCATATAAAGACCCAAGAGATACCTGGCTCATACACTCAGAGGACTTGAGCTCTTCTCATGCAGAGAAAAGCTGTCTGAAACATGGGAAATAAAATGTCTTTGTGAAATGGTCTGATCGGTCTTGGTGCCAGTCAAGTTTAGCTTCTCCTTTAAACGTTTAAGGATCAAAAACTCCTCTTGCTTTCCCACCAGCAACATGGTATGCTGGCCAGGGATGAATGAATGCGCTCCCAAGAAGTAATCTTAATTTTTTGCCATCGTTGTGAAGTTCTGTAATATCAAGAAATACTGAGTGTGCTGTGTGGGAGTCCTGTTGGTACAGTGATAATGGAATAGGATGGCATTCTTGATGTTCCAGAAGCAGTAGACACACTGACTTTGTTTCTTTTTACTTCCCTTTTTTTTTTCTTTTTCCTTCCTAGTTATGGTGATGTGGGAGAGCAAGTTCTCTGCAGTGGTTGTTCGATATTTCAAGTCTGAATCTTGATGAAATGGTCTTTATGGTTGAGATGTTTGTACATTTTATGAAGTCTCCTCCTTGCCGCTGGCCTATTAATCCTTTTAGCATGTGAATTAATTATGAAATTTCTATGTTTTATATCTTTATACTATACTTCTTTATATTGTAGCTAAATAAAGTTTTATATTTTGAGGCTTTCCAGATTATTTTGTTGAAACTTTCTCCTTTTTCTTAATTTGATGTGCTTATCTGGAAGGGGCAGCTCTATGCCTGTACCTGGTGATACACCTTATGTGATACAGAATTCAGAATATGTCCAGTGTCTCTCCATTTGTTGCTCATATTAGGGCACACTTTTGTGGGATCAGAATAGAAATCAGTTGCTTCTTGTGTGCTTGCAGGTGGGTGTAAATCTATTCTGGACGCACAACACTTTCTTTGTGTGCTAACTAGAAAAATCAGGCCTGAAGGCTTTTTCGAATAGAAAATTTGCTGGTTTCTGGTTAGAATTTTTTTAACTGTCACAAACAACTTAGGATTGCTGCGAGTTTGGATGGTTTTGCTTGTTCTTTCCATGGTAACTTTGATAGAAATGGTACACCAGGCTTGGAGCAAAAAAAATCCTTTCTCAATAATTGGATGTTCAAGACTAATTTTACCATACACTTTATGCAAGGACTTTCTTGGAAAGTAGCTTGTTTGATAAGTTCATTTATCTACATTGTAAACTTCATCTTGTCTTGGAAACCCACTCAGAAATAGCTCATGGACTGGTCTGAAAGATGGTCAGCATTCAGTGTACATATCCATAAATTAGATCATTCCTTATTTTCCTTTCATATCACTGCAGAGACCAGTCTGCTTAGTATTGTTTGTGCTGTAAGAGTAACTACCATTAAGTACTACTGGAAAGCCCCTCAAAATAATTTTCTTTTATTATTTTTCCTATGCTTTTAAAAATAAAAGCACTGGACTCTTCATCTTGCAAGCCAGCCGTATGTAAGACAACTGCAGTCATCTTTACCTCAGGAAAATAATGTCTTAAATGGCTGATTTCAGACTGTAGGAAAAGAACAGATTGGGAGGGGTGGGATAGAAATTCTTATGGTACATGTAGCTAATGCTCTGTTTTCAAAAATATTTGCCTGAATTCCCAAAGTCAAATCTGACATGCATGCTTCCCAGTCTTCTCAACTGTGAATAGGTTTTATGTGGAGTAACTTCTTTCCTTTTACCTCTTTCCCCCCACTGTAGCCATTTCTGTTTGAAGAAATGGTAAAGGTCCTTGCAATGCAAGTTCAGAGACTGACTTCTCTCTTGTGGCAACATCTTCAATTGGCATGCTGTCGGAAGCACAGTGGGTATTTTTTACATTTCAGAATACTGCGGCTATTACAAGATGGAACGGTAAATGCTTTAGTAAAGGGTATGATGATAGCTACTGCTGAATATTGGTACCTCTTCATAGCTGCATATTTGATGACTTTGAATGTATTGGCCACAATAGATATGTAAGTTGACATTCTTTCTAGCCCCAGTTTAATACTTTGTATAACTATACAGCAACAGTCTAAAGGCATTTCTGCACTTCAGGATTTCCTGAGGGAAGAGGGGTTACATCACTACTGGGTCAGCCATTTGTGTGCTAGCCTGTTCTGGCTGATGGATCCTGGTTTGTTTCCTGGTTCTGCATGCTTTCTAGCCATTTGAGATGGGAGAGTTTACTTGTTTTTACTCAAGTGTTGATTTTGAGTAACTGTAAAACGTATCTTATCCCCGCCTTTAAAACAGGGAAACAGAAAGTCAAAGTCAGTCAAGTGAGCCTAAAGTATTAGTCAGAGTGTGCAGTAATTCCACAGTATTGTCAATCTTTTAAAAGCTAATAGATTAAGTCTAGATGATGGCAGATCTCTAGTGCAGTTCCCAGCTGTCACCTATCATAGGGCATATAAAAACATTGTTCCTGTGGTAATCATCTTAAAACACAAAGCTGAATTTTATGAATGGAAAGAATCTGTGAGTTACTGCATTTAAATGTTAATTTTAGAGAAGAATTTTAAAACTTGGCTTTGATTCATTTGAAGCTTTAAGCAATGAACAAAAATGTTTTTCAGTGAAGCATGGGTTTCAAACTGAAGCCTTTAAGTATGTGTCTGCTTTTTCTCATTCTCTCCTGAGGGTGAGAGACTGAAAATATTCTTTGGCTTCTAGGCTTCCAGGGAGATGAGACATGTTGTTTACAAATGATTTGTGTTTCAAAGTAGTTGATAGATGTTTGGCTCATTTAGTCATTCCTGTATTTCATAGAAAGCTGTCCTCAATTATATGGATTCCATGGCTTAAAGTTCTTATTTATTATCCTCTAGCCTGCCCCTTGAAAGATGGTTGTTCATTAGGATGCCTGATGCAAGAGGGCTGGAAGAGAAAGGTTAGAGGCTGGGAAGAGCAGCGCAGGAGGAGCATAGAACAATGGTCAACTCTTGCATAGGGGTAGTGCATCATACTGTAAGAAATGTTTTTTTTACTGGTTACAAGCTCACTTATTTCTCTGGCTTCAGAAGGTGTGAAAAACTGTTTCTTACATGCTTGTGTCTCCCAAAAGGCTCAAATATTATTGAGGAAAGTTCCTGTGCTAGTCCTGCAGCTCTTAGATAAACAATGGAACATAGGACTGGTGACTGTTTTTAATCTTTATATGGCCTACAGAAAAAACCTATTGAAAGGGAAGAGGTCTCTTTGTCGAGTTAACTTTTACTTGCAAGGGCTTGTCTTTGCTCTGGTTGTAGAGCTGTACATTGGATACTCCTTGGACTGCATAGGGGAGCCAGAGAGGTTGTCTGGTATATTAATTGAGAAGGAAATTGGTTTTTATACTGTGCTTTGTTGTTATCATATGTTTTCCCTTCCTGTTCAGCTCAGAGTGTCAAAAGTCAAAGTTTGCCTGCTGTTCAGAGGGAGTGAGGTCGTCTGAGGAGCCAGCATATTGAGGAGTGAAAATATCCTATAGTGATGGTTTTACAGATGGGTAAGAAACTTCTGAGGCCTGTTTATCATTCACTCCTGGTGAAATAAGACTGAAAGAGCCCAGTTTTATGCCTGAAAAGGAAGTCCACTGATCTGGTCAGGATAAAACAATTTCTTTTAAACCTAATATGAAAGCAAACACTAGAAATGTATGGTTACAGAGATGCATTACATACAGAGATGATTGTCAGACTAAGCTTAACTCCCAAACTATTGTAAAAATACGTGGGGTTGTCCAAGCAGAGGATGGAGAGCCTCAAACCACCCAAGGCAAGCACTCTACAGATGGGCTGAACAAAACTGCTACAGTTGCATGAAGATTGTATAGCTTAACTTGGTAGCATAACATTGGCTATTGCAGCTTTGCAAATGTGAAATGAGGGGATCGGTGGGAGGCTCTTCCAAGAGAGCATCTTTCTTCCAGAAAGCTTTTTCATGAGAGCAGATGAGGCTGAGAAAGACCATGTGTACCCTGATGCTGAGTGTCCTTGTGGTGTTTCTTCCACTCTCTTTAGGGTTTTTCATTACTCAGTCTTTCAGGGCAAGCTAAAAGAGCTTTGAACGTTGTGTTGTTTGTATTGAAGCAAATTGGCTAATCAATAAAAAGTAGCCAAAAGGCTTCAGAAAATGTTAACACTTCTTTAAAAAATAAATAGGAGCTCTGTACTTCAAAGGCCAGTGCTGCTTGTGGATAGGAAACTGGAAGAAAATAACTCAATCATACTTTCTATTTTACATTAATAAAATTGCAGTAGAGGGAAAGTGATGAGACACTATATTTTAATGGCTATCTCACTTATATATGTAACTCTTGTATAGATACTTCATTTTGAAAAATATTAAAGTACTGTATTTCTTACAGTTGATTGCATTTTGAACTGCTACCATTGTAATACAAGTTTGAATGGTGTTTGCTACTGTTGTGTGTTCTGGGCTTTTGTCGTTTTGTTTTTTTTCCCTGTAGGAAAAGTCTCAGCTGGAATCAAATGATTATAGCTTACACTTTTACAAGTTTTCAGCTCTCATGGTTGTGATTTCTCTTTAAACCTAGTGATACATGTTACTGCTTCTCTCTAAGCAATGATAACCTATAAGAGGTTATTATTGCTTAAACGTTTTGTGATTGTAGGAGTTACTTTGAACTTTAGGATTTTTTAAATTGTATTCTCTTACATTGTTTTACTCAAATGTAATAGTTGAAATCATGATCCCCTTTTCATTCGGTTGTTATAGATATGGATGTTTTTCTGTTTCTTCTTTCTCTGATGCACACAGTTGTAAGTAGTAGGGGCAGATGTCCACTTGACAACCTGCACAGCAACATCAAAAAACATATAGTACCACCAGCTATTGCTTTTTGATCTATCCTACATACATACTCTTAAACTTGCACTGGAGTTCCAAAACCTGCCAGCAGCGCCTTGTGCAGAAGACTTAAGATAAAACTTAACAATTCATCCTGCTTTTTCAGTAGAATTTTCACTTTATAGCCACAGGGTGGCATCACTAGGTTAGTTTTGTGTAGATTGCTACCCAAGTTCCTGGTTTTTTTTCTAGACCTCATGGCTTCATTGATACTCTTACAGCTGGTGGATGAGGGTGTCTTTTGACTATCCCCCTCGTTCATAAGTCTATGGGTCCAAACCAAGTGTTTCCAAAACAGAATTTATTTATCTAAAATACTTTGTACCATTCATAAAATAGAGTCTGAAATTCAAAATGGAACATTTTGCTGTTATAAAGACAAAACAAAATGTAAAGCATATGTATAAACACAAATTGATTACATAATTTTGTCTTTGAGTTTTAAGGTATCAGTATTGTAAACAATGGTATTTATATGCCAGGCAATGTGTAACTTATATCACACTTGAAGATGGAAAAAAAAATCTTTAACAACTCCTTCTCACCCCCCCACCCCCCCCAAGCTTCCAAAAACCAAACACCCACATTCCACATCCACATTTTGTTGTATTGAATTAACACATCATGCACAACTTCCTTTTCATAAGGATGTGGAAGAGTCTGGTGATTGCTATGCCAATAGCAGGAATGTAAAACTGGACTTTAAAATGTGATGGAGGGTGGTGTGAGACAGGCTGAGGTCAGTAGAAGGCTCCTGACCATCACCTTTGAATGGCAGTAGCAACTGGGGGATGGTCTTGGGGGCTGAGAGAAGGTGAGAGTTATGCTATTCTTTGAGGGGAACAATTTGAGGAACTACAGGCTGGTCAGTCTGACCTCAGTCTGCAGGAAGATCATAGTGTGAATTTTCACATGTGCTGTGTCCAGTCCTGTATCCAGGCACATGAAGGGCAAGACCATAATTAAGAACAGTCAACAAAGATTTATCAAGCCAAATTATGTCTGACCAAGCTGTCTTTTCTGATGAGGTGAGCAGCACTGGATGAAAGGAGAGAAATGGATCTCATTCACCTTGACATTAGCAAGGCTTTAAACACAGACCCAAAAGTCCTGTTGTAGAAGCTCTACTGGTGAAGTGTGATTTGGACAGGTGAACTGTAAGGTGGGTAGAAGCTTTGCTGGACTGTCAGATACAAAGGGCAAACTCAGCCAGCCCCTTATTACCAGTAGCATTGCTCAGGGGTTGTGACTGGAATTTGATGTTATTGGATGTCTCTGCTGATGACCTGAACAATGGGACAAAGCAGACCCTTAGCCAATCCCTGGATGATGCTGGGTTGAAAGTCTGGTGACTCAGTTCACACATGGGGCATGTTTATGGCCTTCAGAGTTTATCAAAAGCACAAGTATTTTATGATGTTTCTTGGGGTTGTAAGGCTGTGTATTCATGCATGGTGCTTTTGAACACACTTAGGAATTTATAGTACTGTCGAAACTCTTCAGCACTTACACCTGCTGCAGTCTTCTGTTCTCCTAAGTATTGATTTCCTCATGAAATGAGGAACTGGCAAAAGGATATGTGGTCTGAGTATGTCCACTCTTACATCCTGTTTATTCTGCTAGAACTACTGATATGATGAAACTTACTCATATCCTTAAGTGTTTTGGTTGGCTGAGCTGTAGAGTGCAGCACTTCGCAGAATATAGATTCCTCAGCCTAAAGAAAAAAAAAGTATTTTCAAACAAGTGGCTTACATAAAAGTGCATCAATTTTGTATCTCAGTCCCAGTGAGTTTCATTTTAGGAGCGTGATGCTCCCACGCTTTCTGGCACTGAGTAATACCTCACTAAATGAGTAATCTGATTGTTCTGATTTCGCTTTCCATAAAAGCAAGATTATTTACTGCCCCAAACTAGATTTTGAAATATTTTTAAGCCCAGAAAAAACAAGCTTAGAAACTTGGGACTGTAGTCAGAGTTTGGATGACCAGTATGATGAATTAAAGTATAATAAAATGTAGGACTGAAAATACATAGTTAATGTGCAAATTTTCTCCTCACAGCAATGTTAAAGCCAGCTCAAATACTTCCTTCATACCTTATTTCATCTTGCACTGAGTGGTTTAAGTCCAGGTTGTTCTGGAAGTCCTCACCTCTCTGAAAAAGAGAGAACTTGGTCTCAGTTGTGTGTAGTAGCATGTATTGCTACTAACAGAGCTGGTTGGAGATGCCTGTGTATTTAGGAAGGTCAGACTTTCATGTGAATGCAAGAGCTTTCTTATCCCATTGAAAACTGCCTCATTAATATGAGGTTATATCAGCACTGTTGAACACAAGCATCTCCAAGTCCTGATAATATCTTCTGTTCCTCACCTATCCTATATTGGAGTGCACTGTCTTAGTGAGACCAAGAACTAGAAGTTATTGTAAACCAAGTTAGAGGGACTTTCCCTCTTCACTGGTACAAGTATTCCACTCTTTGTTTACTCCATGCACTTTCATATATCCATGTATTTGTTTTAAGGATCATTGCTGTAAACTTTCCTCTTACGTCTTGTACTGATTTTGTCCCTTCTGTGCTGATGCTGCTGCTGATGGATACAGCAAGAGCTTCTGCAGTTCTGTTCACCTTACCAAAACAAAAATTTTGCCTTTGCAGTAGTAATGACCTTGCTCTGCTGAAGAGATGGTTGAAACTCATGATGCTGTCCCATCATCACTGCTGGTGCTTGTAATTTACTGCAAAATGCTGTGTTTTGGCATTCTTTCATCTTTTCCTTAGTGCCAGGTATTGTCTTCGGTTGTGTTTTACAGTGCAAGTATAGCTTAATACACAAATGTTGTGGCTTTGAGATGTCTGTGATACTAATTTCACATGTAGTCTCTTCTCCCCAAGTTAAATGAAAGCTTTTGTAACTATGAGTGCTTTAGAAACACTGTTAGAAATGAGACAACCCTTTAAAGTCTAGTGGCCTACATCACTTAGGAAAACTAGTTCAAACTTCAGCACTTGTTCTCTTTATTTTCTTGAGAATTTCAGTTCTTGTGAGGCTTTTAACTTAGAGTATTTTCTTAGTTTGCTTAACTCATGCTACCATCTGCTGTTCAGTAACAACTTGGAGCCAAGATGGCTGATGGAGATCTGAGTTCTCTTAGATCAGCACTTGGCACCCTGAGCTTTTTCACAACCCAACAAGCAGTTCCAACAGCTGCATGCATGAATCACTTAAGCTATAGTACCCTGAAGCACCCTCTAAGAATGGGTTTTGACAATCTGGTCAGATGCCACACAAGCAAAAGTGCTGTTATGAACTGAGCTCCTTGGAAGGTGTGACATAAATTTAAGATCATTATTTTGATACTTATTTTAATGTCATGTGCTCTAAAGTTTCATTACTGTTCAGAAAGCTTTGGGAATATCTAGATTGCACATAAGTTTTTACCATTAATTACCAAAAAAATTCAGTAGGCTGGGGTGTGTGTGTTTGTTGTAGCAAACTATCCTGACGCATTCCTTATGGCATTTCATATTACTGAGAGTCAGTTTGCCGCAGCAGTAGAGCTGCCCTTCAAGTGCTTTTGACCCAGTCTATATTTAAACCCATCTCCAGCAGTATTTCATTTCAGCTGGTTAAGTCTGGTTTGCTTAGCTGTGGATATGTTCTTGATAATGCTATACGTTTATTGAAAGATTTGCTATCATAGAGTCATTTAGGTTGGAAAAGATCTTTAAGATCTTGGAGCCCAACTGTTAACCCAGCACTGCCAAGTCCACCACTGAACCATGTCCCTAAGCACCACATCTACATGTATTTTTAATACCTCCAGGGATGGGGACTCCACCACTTCTCTGGGCAGCCTAATGTTCATGTAGTGTTCTTCTGCACACTCTACAAAGCGTTTCATTCAGAGTTTTAGCAAGCTGCAATAGCACTGGATAGAGGATAGTGTGGCTTCATTGTTGGATTTTTAGCAGTCAGCTGGTTGATTGCACCAACACCAAGCCCAAAGGACTGATGTAAATCCAGGCTAGTGTCATTGGGCAAACTGAGCTACACAGTTGAGGATCTTGTCCTGCATATGCATATATGTTATACTTTAGTGTTGTCATTACTTGTTTAATGATAACCATTGCTTTGGCTGAGTATTCAACATAAGGCCACTACAAAAGAATTTCTGGAGTCCATGTTTGTGTTTCACTTAGCTGCCTAAATAAGGGGAAGGGAGCAATATGGAGGTTATATTGTCTTAATTGTATTTGGAAGCTGCATCTGCAGACTAGCTGGAGCCAAGCAGGGTAGCTGCAGGATGGGACGGTATCATCCAGGAATAGGGTGTTGAAACTTCTTGGGCAACTTCCACAGAGATGTCTGGCAGGACTTCCCCCCCAGTTCCTCTTTGAAAATCAGATGAGTGGGTACCCAGGGGATAATGAGGGATGGGTGCCAGGGGTGAAAAGCCTCAGTGGTTCAGCAGAAGTAGGATGGGAAAGGATATGATTAAGTCTTGTGTTCCAGGAGTTTAGCCAATTTTGTTGAGTTGGACTGCAAGCATTCTGCACCACTACAAAAGTGGATTAAATATGTCTTGGCATGTACAGGCTGAGGCAGTGAACTTGAGGATGCTAAAGGTTGATGTTAGTTCCCCACATTTTAAAGAGTTGTCGAAGAGTTTGAAAAGACTTTGTAAATGTCTTCCATCAGCAATTTTCAGTCTTATCAGAGATTTAACTGTATTTTTATAGAGAACTCTGGCTAGGTTAATAATTCATGATGAAAAGACAAGCTAGAGAAAGGATAGAGAAATGGTCTGGTTTGCTTTCCCTGGCTTTCTTACGTTTATCAGCTGGTAAAACCCCCCAAATTCAGGGGTACCCTGGAATGGAAATAAATGCCAGACATCTGGCAAGGGATGACCAGATTTTTTTTTAAGCAACTGGCTCCCCTCAGACTCTGCCAAAGACATAAGAGTGTGTGACGAAAGGTGCTAGGCGGTTATCTCCTCTTCTTAACCTAGTGATTTCTGGTTGTGCTTCTGCAGCAGATTGATATTAAAAATATCAATAAGAATAGGAAATAACTTTAAATCTCATGCTCTTTCCTTTGCTTAGACCAGCATTTCATGCAAATATACAGAAAACTTGAGAATGTATATAGACAGTGTGAAGTCATCTTATAGGTTTGGATCAGGTGAAAAAAGTAAACTCATCTAGCTTTACTACATTAAGGAGCTTTAGTATCTGAACTAACATCTCATTCCTAGAGTACAGCTCATCCATCCATCCCTGAAGTTACATATTCAATTGTCTTTAGCGTTTTATTTCTTCTAGGACAGCCACCACAGCTAGGCAAGCAGCAGGCACAGTTCTGACCCGCACTGGAGGCTATAGCCAGGACTTTCTTGTGATCGCATGCTGCACCAGAGAGCGCTGATGGGAGAAGGAAGGATGGTATGGGCTTTAACTACCCTGCCTCCTGTTGCTCATTACATCTGCATTTGTCTGAGACACCCAGGAAAGAGCGTCTTGCAGCTTCCCTGCCCTGTTTAAAAGGGAGCTTCAGTGTATGTTGATTTTCTGAAGTCTCCAAGGAGCATCCAGCATCAGGACACTGCTCAAGAGAAAATAATTATTTATAAGGGATATTATGTCAGTTTATAAGACACCCTCTAGAAGGGACTGCAGAAGACCAGAAACAGGCTAAGGTGGCATAAAAAAGAATGAGAGAAGGCAGGGGAGAAGCAGATGAAGGAATCCATTGTTTCTTGGCTGTTGGGAAGAGACAGGAAAAGGAGGAGTGTCATAAGGCAAAATAAAGAGAACTGGAATTCAGACAAAACTGACTAAAAAAGGGGAGAGGGGACAGAATAGAGCAGCCTGGTCTCTACAGGTAACACCCAGCAATCTGCGTCCAACCTCCATGCAGCAGGGAAGTGAAAGCCCACCTCCATGTGCCAGCTTTTTTTCTGCTCCCAGGAGAGATCTGCTCTGCAGAAGACAGACAGATGGCATTGCCATTGCCTGTGCTCCTGTGGGGGATTTTTCCAGATGGGGAGTTGGAAGCTTCTTTCTGTTGCTACAGCCTTCCTCTCCAGCAGCCCTCGGGTGCCCAGGGCCTCCACCAGCCTGCGCACCCGAATCATATGCTCCTCAGACATGCACACAAGCGTCACAGCGCTGTGAAAATTCAGCGGAACCCGTTAGGAAAATAGGTGTATTTACATCTAGGGCTTTCTTCATATTCCAAAAGTATTCTTGTTGACTTTTCCTTTCTTGTAACATGCACCTGTGTTTTTTCGTTATTCAGAGATAGATAATAAAAACTGAGTTGCCAGCAGTGATCTGAAAAGCACACTGAAGTGACTGGCTTGTAGAGGAGAACCCCAGATAACATTGCATCACACACATTGACTTTGTAAGTCAGTCTCGGTGCTTTCCTATATTGTCAGGATACCTCTCCCTGCTGTGACATAGCACAGGTGTTTTTCAGCATTACCTTGAAAACCACGGGGGTTGCCCAGGATGCATCACCCTCATCACAACTCAGTGAGCTGCTTACCAGAATTAGGAACAATCAATCCATTTTAAATAACAAGCAGCCACCTTTGATCTCCACTTCCCTAACAGCTGAGCAAATGAGCACAGAAAGTAAAACTCTGGAAAGGTAACACAATTTCAAGTTTTACAATCAAGTAAAGGGATACCAAGTTTAATCCCTTTATCTTAGTTACACATTAAATTTATGACAACCTCACCTGTGTAAATAAGTACATTTTGTTCTGCTTGCTTATAGTTCCCTTCCTCTGCAACTTTCCAGTCTGCAGTTGCACCAAGTGACCCTGTTTGCTCCACTTTGTTTTTGCAGTTTCATTTTATACTCATGACTGGACAGTCAGCAGGTATTCTTGTCCTGTTTTGCTTCACTTCCTCTAATATTGGAATAAGGAACAATTGCAGCTGAACATATTGTATGGAAAGCTTACTATATGCTGCAACCATCTTAAAAATAGTATCACTCTATTTTTCATTATTAAGGGTCATTAAAAGGCTTATGTTTCGATCTTTCTGCACATCCATAAAGCCTTTAAAAACCACTGGAGCAATTTATCAAATATATTAGAAAAGTTCATTAGCTGAAGTCACTGAAATGCTGTATCCTCTCCAGGCCTGTGTGTGTTGGAAAACGTGTTGCATGCAGTTCTCCAAAGTCAGAGCTGCGCTTCACTGAATTAAAAAGCCAGTTTCATGGTAAGGAGCCTTTACAGCACAGACCTTGCCCACAGCCACGCTGGGGCTCTCGGCTAAGGCACGGCTGACATGTGGCGAGCTGCTGGATTCAGTTCTGTCAGGACACTGAAGTCAACCCTGTGTTTTAAACAGTTGGCAAACTGGAAGCATATGCAAATCATCAGGGTACAGATGTGCAGCTCCAGGTGCAAGCCACCTTAAGGGAGCTGGCAGCTCCAGCCTGCATGAGAAGCAACTTCTGAGTGACTTGTGTCAGACAGGTGAAAATAACATTAAAGGAATCTGTTTTGAGCATGAAGCCGTGGAAAGCAAAAGCTGCAGCAACCAAAACAAGCAGAGATGAAAGTGCCTGACAGTGAGTGATGCTGTTACTGCAGCCTTTCCAGAACAGCCAAAGGATCCTTTTAGAGGTCAAATTCTAATGCAAAGTAGACATCATCCTTCACCTGAAAGAGTAAATATCACTCAGGGTTTTCTCTCCTAGTTACACCAGGAGGAAACATAAGGTATCCAGCCTGCCAGGACCCATGTCTCAAGCAATGCAAGGTCAGGTGTTGGCATTCCTGCTTTAGAGGAATGCCCTGACAACCTCCAGTTCAATAAGTGACAATACACTAGATTGCCATGTACTTGTCATACCCTGAAGAAAATGACTTAGAAAAATACTACGCAATAAAATATGTACAAATTCAACAAAGATACATACTTTGGTTACAACAGTAAGTGCAGTAAACTTTAGATAACCGGGGCCAATGACAAAAGAAAATGAGAAAAAACCTCAGGATTTGTACTACTGGAAGCATCTCAAAGCAAGGCTGGTGCTGAGTCACACAGATTGTTAGGAAAGTAGTAGACAGGCTGTGTCAGTCTGGAAGTACAAATACATGCGAGAGATGACTGGGAAAACCCCCATGAAGAATGTCCTTCACTAAAGCTCGTGCTCTCAAGTCCAGGACCTAAATCATTAAGTAGACTCAGAGATGAGTTGAGGTTTGCAGGGTTTCTGGAGACTTCGGCCCTGTGCCCCTGCTCCAAGCATGGTCAGCAAGACTTTCCCAAAGGAGTCCAGGATGTTCCAATCACTCCAGTAAGATGAAGGAAGAACAGTAGTGGTGGGCTTGCTTTTTCCCCAAAAAATATGTTTACAGCATGTATTTTATGATCATTTTAATCCGATTTCAATGATTTCCCAGGCACTGCTGAAGATCACAGTCACTATTTTTTGTTCCAGTAGAAGTTTTCTCAGTATTACACAACAGTTCTCTGGCTAACAGCATCAGTACTGTAAGAACACAATAGGGCAAGGAAATAGATAGATAGGGTAGAGTTTATGAATAACTAAAGATCACAACATTTGGGGTAGGAATTGTGGCTCCTGTTTCTGTGAAGAACTTTCATTCTTGTACTCAAAACAATTATAGCATCTTCTGTAGGGTGAAAGTTTATGCATTTTCAAAACATACAGAATTTGAGAGACCTCCAGAATTCAAGAGACACAGCAGCTGCCACCTGTGTTATTATCTTCTTGAAAAACTCAAAAACCTGACAAAGATGCAAAATACAAGTAGTTACGGTGTATGACTGAAGACATGAAGAAACAGTATAGAAAAAATCGTTAAAATGGAATCTTAGCATAGACAGGGGTTACATTAAACCTGGGAAGAAGTTCATAAAGTCCATCTCTAGAGACACAAGTAGTGAGCAGTAGCAGGCAGACAAACACGAGGCCGTGCTTCAGTGAAGGAGAAACAGAGAACCAGGCAATAAGCTTGCTGAAAAACCACAGAGGGATGTAGTGTTTTCACATAGAGTCCTTGATCTGGTCCTCAAGAATGAACCCACCATGCTCACAACCCAGGATGGCGACCAGCAGATACAAAAGTTAAAATTACTGAAAAAAAGGGAAAGAAGTGGCACACAGGGACTAGTGTATAACAAAATGGTTTTGTTTAAAATTATTTCAGACAGAGAGCAACTAGTCATCACCTGATTAGAATGCAACATATGTTCCATTAGACAGCTACCAAACGTCTGTACACTCAGCTGCATCGGGGAGAATAAGCTCCCATTTGCTATAGGCACTGTATGTTCTTCTCATTTTACTTCTAGTAGCAATTAACCCCCGTTATTAAAAAAATTGAGCTAACGTGGAAGACAAACACACTTACTTGCAACACCAAAGAAACAAGATCCTTTTACATTCACCCATTTCTTTGAATGCGTTTTCACCTCTGAAGCTTTTAGATACAGCGAAATAAATCAAACCTTCCTCCGGAATTATGATTTCCCAAAGTTCTCAGGCAGAAACCCACACAACTCCCACAGGTGCTTTACGTGTGTGGGCTTCTCTTCTGCAACTCCATCTCCTTGGAGTTTGCATTCCCAATACCAGCTGTGACTTCCAGTTGGGACCACTATCCTAAATCCTGTTCCTGGAAGTAAAAATCTGACTTAGCATATGTGCTCTAAAAAGCAAAGGGTATTTTCTCTAAGACTTTAAAAAACCCACAAACATGTAGGAGTATAAAGAATACAGTGCTCTCATATGAGCATTTAAATGCATGTAAGCAATCAAAGTAGCAGACAAAAATTCACCCCACTCAAAGCAAAGATCATGTAAATTAAACAATCACAGAAAGATGTTGCCCTCAAACCTCCAGAAACTACTGTCATTTGTTTCTCACAGGAAAACTGGGAGGGAATACAAAGAGCAGCTGAGATTCTCAAGGCCTGCATGAGAGCAGTATAGCAGCTGGAGAGCACATGGAGGTCACCTGCCTGAGGGGTGATGCCACAAAGGGTAAAATGAAGAAAGAACAGTTTATTTTATTGTGGGGGGTGAGAGGTCACACCTTGTGCAGAGTTAGGAATGCTATAATCCATGGCAGGGAGAACAGCCTGTCATATCTTAATGGGATTGTACTAGATGTTTTAGTAACAGACAGAATGTAAAATGGAATTTGCAGAATTACCTGCCTTCTGCCAATGTCTTTTAACCCCATACAACACAAGCAGCAGCCGATGCCTGTTTCAACGAGTGCTCAGCTGACCTCATCTTCTGGCTGAAGTCAGAGGCAGACAGAGAACTCTTTGTACTTATTTGCTTTTGCAAAGGTGGCTTTTTTTTTTTCCTATTTTTCTCTCAGTCCAAGTTTACAACCAAGTTTCTGGGCTGCAACATACGTGTAACTACCAGTGTTCTACACTTGGGCACACCATCTTTGCTGCAATGTTCAAATGCCAGAGCGAGATGACATTCTTCAGTGCCAGAAGAAAGAATGAGGAGGTTTTGGCTCTACAGATAGAACGGTTTTGGGTTTTCAAATAAAGGAGCTGAAGAAGCTGCAAGATTTAAGCAGCCTCTGCATATATGGTACAAAAACAATCTGAAGTGAACAACACTCAGGTCACTGACTTTTGGTATAACATTTCTGTGCCAAACCTAAATTTAAAGAACAAGTTTTATGCCTGCAGGTAGGAGCTGTAACACTGCTAATCATTCAATTATAGCCGATAGGCAGAGCCTTTTGAAGAGTTACAGGCAAAATAGGGGAAAATACCAGAAGACCTGAAGACCCTGCATTCAGGTGTGCCCGTACAGCAATCTTGCAAACAATACTAAGGTTCCCGGACTTTTTGACAACTACCTTTTTTTTTGTGAAGTTCCATTTTATATATGGGAATTAAAACAAAAATCGATTAGCAACAACTGGCAGAAAAACACTGTCCTGAGACATAATCAGTCTGAACAGAACAATCCGATCTATGTCTGTTCCCCCATGTGAAAGACCAGATTTTCCTGGAGCAGATTTATGGTAACCTATGCTCATTCGTGTTGCCTATATTTGGATGCATAAAGTATCTTAGTTGAGAACTTGTCAGGGCATGTAGATCTGAAGAAGAGCTCTTTGGACTTCATCCCTGGGCTGTCTGGAAAGTCAGATGAAGGCTTGGAAGCAAATGAAGGAGTGCAGTTAGGAGGTCAGACCTGCAGAATGGGACAGGCTGTCCAGCATCATACAGAGATAGAGATCCCTTCTTTCACCTTCCCTCCTTGCATAAATGTGCAGTAAATTGTAGTGGGAATTACAGCATATTCCCAGAACCAAAAAAATGTTTTGGATGTTTAATGGCTTACTAGTGTTGCAACATCTGTGCTTAGTTTGAAGCACCACGCAGTTGTTCTTGGGTGCTTTATCCTTCTCTGTATTCTTGTTCAAAAAAGGACATTCCAGCCTTGTATAACTACCTCCTACAATCAATTCGTACTAGTCCCTAGAAAGGAAGCAAGCACAGTATTATATATTGTACACTGGCCCAAATGACTGGAATAGAAATACCTCTGAAGATTAGGGCCTCAGTAACACAATCTCAGTGGCATCAGGGGGCAGCAAAATGAGGTCTGTCCTCATTCACCTGAAGACAAAACTACTTCTGGTACAGGCTGTATTTCTTTTGACAAACATTTTCCAAAATTATCTTTGCATAATGATCCGCACAGAGATGAAACAACTGAGGAGGGGCAGAAAAGCCTAAATCCCTCAGTGATAGGCACATCAAACTCAAGAAACTGGAGCAGTCCTTGCATCTCTACAGATTCAGAAGGCTCCTACCACAAGAAATAAGAACCTAACTTGTTAAAGCAATTTTTATTTAAGTATTTGGAGGGAAACTTTCATATCATGAGTAAAAATATTAGAGTTGACTGTTGTTAAAAAAAAAAAAAAGAGTCAAGGTGATGGGCTCTCTGTGCAAACACAGCAGTTTCTGATGGAAAGGGGAAGTGAGGGGGTTCATAACATACTCCCTTTCAGGTAAAAAAAATTAAATGCTAGTTAACTGCAGTACATGTCATCATTTTTATACAGGCAAGAGAATGAAAAAGAAAAGGCAATTTAAGAGAATGCAACCTACAATGGAATAAATTCATTCGCAGCAGAGGCGCAGAGTAAGACTGCTTTTATGAAAATTACAAAGAAACATGATACAACAAAAATAGGGTGTGGGGAATTTTCCACTAAGATTAAAAATGAAAAACAAAGAAAAAGTCACTTTTTGAACACCATTATTATTCAAACACATATGAAGTTTCAACCTAGTTTTTTTCTTATACATGGGAAACACTGTTAAAGTGAATCTTCAAGAGTGAGAAGGCACCATGAACTGTCGGCTGATACCTTTAATGCACACTCAAGAAAGAAGAAATGATCTGGCATGATGCAAAAAATCATTAAGTGTTTATATATATTCATATATCTTTTCATTAAAAAAAAATGCGGCAACAAGTCATTACTTCAGTGCCAAAATGTCCTTTCGCTTGGCTGACTCACTTGTTAAGATGATTTCTCACTGAGACCTGGGTGGCATTTTTTATACAGTTGTGAAAGTGGGTGATTTTGCATTGTTCTATTTCATATTATATTGGTAAATCAAGTGTTTTCTAGGATCTGAGAAGCCAATCCTACAAAGTATTCCTAAACACTATGCAAATGGAATAAATGCACTGTCTAGAATGGAATACTCAGCTGTACTATGTGGCAATTCCACTGGATTCAGTTTGATATGTAATGTCTTGTAGCAGATGTTATAACAAAAATAACTTTTGCTTTTTGATTTACCTCACTGAGGCCATTAATGCTGTTCCTAACGTTGGCTTTCTGGAGTTAGATGACATTTTCACTGCTGTCCAAAATGAGTTTGAACCTTAACCCTCCAGAGTTTGTTCACTTTGTTGCTTATATTATTGCACTAGCTACTAAAGTCTTATATCTTCCTATATAAATCTAATTGTTCAGAGTGCAGATTCTATATTTAGATAATGAACTGTATGAAATAAATAAAGTAAGGGGATTTTCTGGTCAGAGTTGCTGATATGTTGAATACCTTAATTATTTCTAAAGTAAACAGTTTTGGTGTATATTCTTAAAAACCTATAGTCATTCAGCATAAAAACCTTGACGTAATACTTTAAAGAATGGATTTGTTTTCCTTCTCAAAAAATGCATCAAAGAATTGTTTTAAATACAGAATCTGTGAGGCTTCCTACAAATTCATCTAAATCGTAATACAAACACAGTTTGTAATTCAGATAATATAGAAAGTTCTCTAGTGTCCATTGAAGTACGGTCCCCAAAATGCAGTCTGTTTTGTTTCTGAATGGGAAAATATTGCAAAACATTAAGCGGTTCCACTGGCTGAATAGGAGAACTGAGGAAAATGAGGTCTTCTCTCGTTATCTACACAATCCATGCTGTCATCTGAAAAATGAAGAGGAGACAACATTTGCTACCTTCTCTATTTCAAGGAAACAAAGAGTAAGATAATGCATGGTAAAGGTATTTCTGAAAATTTCACTGTCGTTTTCTTTCATAACTTGAAAGGACAAAGAAACAGGAAGTCTTAAATCTCATCCCATTGAATAGGGGCATCAGAGAAGATCCTTATTGTTGTACAGAAAGAGTTATTCGAATGTCCATTCAGAACTGCTAGGAGCCGCAATACTTAAATCCATACTCAGTGATCTGAATTTCCAGTAATTGCTATTTTAGAGCATGAAACATGCTCAGCTGCCATGAAAATGAAGTGTACTTTGATTCAATATGGACATTGGTCCATATCCAATCAACTGCTTGCATAGACATAGTGCGTGTGCAGATGTACATGTGCAAAACTCAAGAATTGTTTTCCAATGGGAATGTGCAGATTTGGAAAAGACAGCAGTACCAATAATGTCACTGTCTTCTAAAACAGGTTTTTCATTTCCCATACTGAAAAGACACGTGGAAAGTTTCACATCAATTTACCAGCTTCTCAGTCAGATACACATGGAAAACCAGCAAGTTTAAAACTAATGCTTTTTCACAGGGTCTGAAGAGTAACATTAAGGTGACATTGCAGCATATGATTTCTGGTGATCTGGAGAATGCAGTGGGAAACATTTGGGAAAACTTTACCTTGGTCAGGAGGAGTGATTGTTATCATCTGTGCTGTAAATTCTTCATCAAAATATCTCGTATCTGTTTCAGATGTAACTTGTGGCTTAAATGGAGGTACAAGCTGTGAAAAGAATTAAAAAATACCATCCATTTACAGGTTCTTGCAGTAGTTTGAAACAGGTAGAATTTGAAAAGAGTTACAAGCTACAGTGCCTTTTCCTACGTTCCTGAAATAACTTTAAAAACACCAGTTCATAAAGGAGGAACCATACACAGTAAAAAAAAGGTGTGCACTTTCTGCTTATGGGGCATTTGAGGCATTTTGTCTCTAGTATTTAGTTGCACAAAGAAAAGCCTAAACCCGAACGTTTCTTCACCTAATAACATCCTTGCAAACGTTTAATGTTATATACTGGTTCCCCACATAATTACATAGAAATTAGCAACCACATCTAGTCAGATTTATGCTCGAGAAGGATGAAAAGAGTAATAAAGATGTTCAGTGATACCAAACTGATCAGCTGGACTTGCGTGTCACCACAAAGGTTGTAACGGTCACAAAGAAAATCTCTGCTACAGCATTACTGTGCCCATGAAGCTCTGACTGCAACTGTGCTGTATGTCTGACCAACACAGGGGAACTGAAGACAAGGCAGCAGTGGCATTAAGCTTTTATACTCCTGGTCCCCAAAAGCAACCTGATACCCACTCTGAACTTAGAAAAACTGGAGTGCTTACAAAAAACCAAGCACACTTAGCAATGAACATCCTCCTCCAGTTACACCACAAGTGACACTGTTTGGTTTTTATTCTTAACACTTGCTTGGACAGACAGGCTAGAAATCAGCCATGTGTACCTAGGCAAGCTCTGGCAAGAGGAACTCCAGATGGAGTGGAGCTGCTTGACTGGGGCTGGAGGAGGAGCACGCCTGGAAAGCGGGTGGCAGAGCTGGCTGCATACAGATGCACAGAGTTGGAACCCGTACAATTTTGGAGGGCAATGGAGCTGGGATTCAGACCTCGCTCACCTCTCCGCTGCAGGGTGCGCTAGAAACAGAATGTAAACACTGTTCTTTGCTCTCCCACAGAGGACATGTAAATAGCTCAGCACTGGGCTTAAGTTTGCCCACTGCTGGGGTTAAGCATGGCCATCTTTTAATATCACAGAGCCACACCAGGCAAAAATTTAGAAGCGTGACTGCGGAAGTACACAGCTTCCAATCTGGAATTGCAGGGAAAGGTTTATCAAGGCAAATGGTAAATTGCTCCAGCTGGAAGTAAGCAGTGACCCCCAGACATGCACTTCTCCTCCTACAGAAACAGTAACGATCCTGACAGAAATCACTACCTGGAAAACACCAACAAATCTTGAATGTACAAAACACTTCTTTCCCATCCCAACCTTTCCTCCTGCTTTGATATGAAGAATCATTTGCTTGGCAAGCTGGTAAATAAGAAAAGCACTAGCTTCAAGCTCCCTGGCAGCAGGATCATCTTTCTGATTGGTTTTGAGAGCACCTAACAGTGTTGTCCTGTCTTACACACAACAATGTGATGAAGCGCCTTAATTTTCCATATAAAAACTTTAAGAAATGTAATCTACACGTACAGTAGTATTTCCAAATATGAAACAACATTTGCTGTTTAAAATCAATCTTTAAAGTATATAAACATTCTGTTTATTATTAAGAAAACACAATTATAGTGTATAGTCATTGTCTTTTTTTTTTTTTCAATTACTCATGATCCCCTGTGCCCAAGAACGGCTTAAAGGAGCCTGGCAAATGTTCCTGTCGAAAAGCCACAAGTATTCAGAAGTTATCTTAACACCCTGATTTTAAAATGGAAAAGGAAAGAGCATATCCCAAAATCACTAGTTACTCTAAGCCTTACAGTCCTCCTGAAGCTATTGGAGAGGGAATGCTTTACATTATAATGGTAATAACATTATTTTCAATCAAGTCACACAAACATATTATATGTAAAAACCCTGTTAAGGATAAGCATTCCTTATTTCACATTTCAACTCTCTTCTCTTTCTCCTTACAGCTATTTTCTGCCTCCTCCTTGAAGCCAACCCGGGTTTGGTTTTGACTAATTGTGTGTGCATGCATGTGTCTGTCCTTTTAAGCTAATGATGGTTCTGGCACTCTCAATGCTCCTGCTTGCTCTGGCTTGCTGTGCACAGCACAGAGTGATTTAGACTTAGGCACTGCAGCACACACCTGAACTACACACATCAGAATGATTGGAGCAGCAATCCTAAGTCAGAACATGTGTAATGGGCTAGCGCTGCCTGTATCATTTTCCTTTTTATTTCAGTATCTGTTAAAAGCAATTTGAGACAGATTATGATGCACCCACAACACAATTTTTTTTACCCCTAGCTGTCAAATTCAGAACATTAAGCTAGAAACAGAGCGGAAGCCGCAGAAAGCTCTAACGCTGGCTTTACCAAGCAGAGATGTTGCTTTACTGAAAAGCTGTCACTGCAATAGCTCTGCAGTTCAACTAGCAGAGAGGTGCCACCTATAGCCTCCCACTGCTGCAGACCAGCATGATACCCGCAGGCTTATGTTGGTTTAAGAGGCAAAAAAGGCCAGAAAAAGAGATGTGATTAAAATCTCATTGTGTAAGTTTTGCTTGTGGATGGGCAAAATACTGTAAATTAAAATGCACCTTTCTTTGCACCAGAGACAAGTAACCGTCTTCCAGGAGAGTCTAATGAATATTTTAAATTCTTGGGACAACCCCTGTTATTCAGAACTGCTTATAATTCAAAGCAAAGTTATGTTTCCAAAAAGCTTAATTACAAAGTAAGCATTCTCCCCATTACCCCAAGCCTACATTCATTAATATATTCACCATTATCCGAAGAGACAGTGGGTAACCAAGCTTAGCACACAAACACCTCTAGGCAGCTGACAAAATTCAGCCTTTATCTGTGAGACTGCATTTCAGGTAAATGCTGCAAGATCCTTTTTGGACCACCCAGAACATAGGCAGCAATTACTCACAGGCTTTTTGGAATCATAGAATAGAATCACAGAATAGTTAGGGTTGGAAAGGACCTTAAGATCATTTAGTTCCAACCCCCCTGCCATGGGCAGGGACACCTCCCACTAAACCATGCCACCCAAGGCTCTGTCCAAGCTGGCCTTGAACACCACCAGTGATGGAGCATTCAGAATTTGCACAGCATGCCTATTTCAGATGTACATGATAATGGGATAGGAGCAGACCCAGAATCTGGCCTCCTTGGATATGCCAAGGTCAGAAGTAGTCTCAGCACACTGCTTTCTCCAAAAATATATAATATTTGGAGTTCCCTGGTAGTTTCCACCACGACTTGAGTCAGTGCTACTGCAGGACAATGTATGAAGGCTTTCTCAGTTCTATGACTAAATAAATTGCCTCCAGCCTGTGTGATTTCTCCTCCATTCAGGTAACCAGCACTACCATCAAAGGGCAAATCACTTAAGACGTTCGAGCCATTACCAACTTTTTACCTTAAACTGCAAAAAAAATAGCAAATCCTCAAGTATTCAGCTGGCTGAAAATGGAAATACCTTCCTGTTTAGAAAAGTAATTTGGATTTACTTTTTAGGTTACACTGAATAAAGTCCTTGCAAATCCCTCCTGCCCTCGTGACTGCACGCAGCTCTCTCTCAAGGGGAGCTTTGAAAGGACAGAGGTCTGAACTCCATCTACACTTTCAAGGCACAAAAACTTATTTTATGATTTTTCGGTTCCTTTTAGTCACACAAACTTGTGAGGAAGTGAAAGCAGAGAAAGAAACAGAGCACTCTTTGTAATTGCATACAGGCGCTGGACAGTTCTCCCACTACTGTACAGGAACCAGCGGTGTTACACTCTATTTTCTTAAGAATACAAACATTGCTAATAGGTCACTGTATTAGTAATCCAAAGAATTAAAACTCTGTTTCTGCTAAGTTTTTTACCTGCTTTAACCAGCTGGAGGGAGAACCAAACTGTATTTAGAGATCAAATGAGATCTGGTATCACGAGGGGCTGCAGGAGGAAGGAATGAAATCAGGAAAGGCTGGGATTGAGCGAGATCACGTGGAACCAGTAGATGGGAGCCTTGAATCACCAGATCCATGTTATAGTTCACTGCATTTCACATAATGTTATGGAAAATATGGCTGATGAGAATCAAATTTGAGAGGACAATAGTTGGAGTGAGTCCAGAGGAGGGCCATGAAGATGATTAGAGGGCTGGAGAACCTCTCCTATGGAGACAGGCTGAGAGAGCTGGGGTTGTTCAGCCTGAAGAAGAGAAGGCTTTGGGGAGACTTCGTAAGAGCCTTTCTATACCTAAGGGGGCCAACAAGAAAGCTGGAAAGGGGCTTTTTACGAAGGCATGTAGGGATGGGTCAAGGGGGAACTGCTTTAAACTGAAAGAGTGTAGATGTAGGTCACATATTGGGAAGAGGTTCTTTATAGGTTAGGAAAGCTAAGGCTCACTAAGAATTAAACTTGGCTGGGGATGTGAAAGATAACAGGAAGGGATTCTATAGGTACATAGCGATAAAAGACAGACTACGGGCAATGCAAGCCCCCTCTGGAAGCTATCGGGAGAACTGGCTACCCTGGATTTGGAGAAGGCTGAGGTTCTTAACGACTTCTTTGCCTCAGTCTTCACTGGCAAATACTCTGACCACACCACCCAAGTCTTGGAAGGCAGATGCAGGGACAGTGAGAATGACGACCCTGGGCCCACTGTAGGAGAGGATCTGGTTCGAGACCATCTTAGGAACCTGAACGTGCACAAGTCCATGGGACCTGATGAAATCCATCTGCAGGTCCTGAAGGAGCTGGCAATGAAGTTGCTAAGCCACTGTCCATCATATTTGAAAAATCATGGCAGTCAGGTGAAGTTCCCGACGACTGGAAAAAGGGAATTATAACCCGCATTTTCAAGAAGGGGAAAATGGATGAGCCAGGGAACTATCGACCAGTCAGTCTCACCTCTGTGCCTGGCAAAATCTTGGAGCAGATTCTCCTAGAAGGCATGCTGAGGCACATGAAAAATAACAAGGTGCTTGGTGACAGCTTCACTAAAGGGAAATCCTGCCTGACCAATCTGGTGGCCTTCTATGACGGAGCTACAGAACTGATGGACAGGGATAGAGCAGCTGATGTCATCTACCTGGACTTGTGCAAAGCATTCGACACTGTCCCACATGACATCCTTGTCACTAAATTGGAGAGGGAGGGAAGGAATGCCATCCAGAGGGACCTTGACACGCTTGTGAGGTGGGCTGATGCCAACCTGATGAAGTTTAACCATGCCAAGTGCAAGGTCCTACACCTGGGTGGGAGCAATCCCAGGCACACCTACAAGTTGTATGTACGCAGAGAAGAGATTCAGAGCAGCCCTGCAGAGAACGACCTGGGGGTGTTGGTCAATGAGAAAATGAACATGAGCCGGCAGTGTGCGCTCGCAGCCCAGAAAGCCAACCGTATCCTGGGCTGCATTAAAAGGAGCGTGACCAGCAGGTCGAGGGAGGTGATCCTGCCCCTCTACTCTGCTCTTGTGAGACCTCACGTGGAGTATTGTGTGCAGTTCTGGTGTCCTCAACATAAAAAGGACATGGAACTGTTGGAACAAGTCCAGAGGAGGGCCACGAGGATGATCAGGGGACTGGAGCATCTCCTGTGTGAAGACAGGCTGAGAAAGTTGGGGCTGTTCAGCCTGGAGAAGAGAAGGCTGCGTGGAGACCTCATAGCAGCCTTCCAGTATCTGAAGAGGGCCTATAGGAATGCTGGGGAGGGACTCTTCATGAGGAACTGTAGTGACAGGACAAGGGGTAACGGGTTCAAACTTAAACAGAGGAAGTTTAGATTGGATACGAGGAAGAAATTCTTTACTGTGAGGGTGGTGAGGCACTGGAATGGGTTACCCAGGGAAGTTGTGAATGCTCCATCCCTGGCGGTGTTCAAGGCCAGGTTGGACAGAGCCTTGGGTGACATGGTTTAGTGGGAGGTGTCCCTGCCCCTGGCAGGGGGGTTGGAACTAGATGATCTTAAGGTCCTTTCCAACCCTAACTATTCTATGATTCTATGATTGTGAGGGTGCTGAGACATTGGAACAAGTTGCCCAGAGAAGCTGTGGCTGTTGCATTCCTGGAAGTGTCCAAGGCCAGGCTGGACAAGGCTTTGAGCAACCTGGTCTAACGTGAGGTGACCCTGCTCATGGCAGTGGTGTTGGAAAAAAAGTTACCCCTGGATTTATGTAAGAGCCCTCATTGCTCTGCACTTGCCTATTCAGTCTAATTTTATCACTGACAACTGGAAAAATGCAAAGGAGAACAAACAGCCTGTCTCTCACTACTGCTTCTAAGAAGTTTTCCTTCAGGTTCTTAGGAACTAACAATTAACTCCTGGGCTCACAAGGGATACATCAGTTGATGACAATGAATGAGAACAAGAATTCACAGAAAAAGCCGTTTTAAAAGCTTATATACTGCCTAAGTTTGTAAACAATTTTGACTGGAAGCAATTCTTCAGTCACAGAAATGAGGATCTCATTGAGGTACACTTTTCACTTTGGAAAAGCAGCTTTGGTTCAAAAGCAACCCAACTACAGTATTTTAAGAAACATGAAACACTTTAGCCTTCCTAAAAACAACTGCAAACCTCTTCCATGGAGGGCTTGTGTGTACCTTAAGAGAGGACAACAAGATGTGAAACATTCAGTGTACCCACAGCTACAATTCACTATGGGAGAGCAGTTGTAAAAGTACCTTTTTCTCGTATACATCTTGCCAAACAATGCCAGCAAAGAATTTGTGCTGCATAATCTCCTTGGCATCATCCGGACCACCACCTAACCTGTTTGGGGCAAAATAAGTAATTAGATGTTTGAGTACAGTTATTTTTCCTCATACAATTTTTACTGAACAGCAGGCAAAGAAATTATGAGTTTATGTAATAGATTTGGGAGCCTTTGCTTCATAGTTGTGTGCAAGGGCTGCAAGAGAATCTATTTTAGGCTTCGACGCAGTTCCACTCAAAGACCTGAAAACATGCTAACACACAGAATAAAGGTCTCTCTTAAACAAAGGGGAAAAAAGTATAAAATCACAATTCCAAAGACCTGCCCTTCAGGAGTGATGCTGTCCTAGGGAGCACAGCAGATCCTGCAAATAAAAGGTCTGAACCACACACTCTTCTCTCTAAATTAACAAGTGACGACCTCTCACAATTTTCTAGAGCAGAGCGATGCTAGCAGTAAAACTGAATTTGAACTTGAAGTGTAAGAGGCAAGGATTTTTAAGACAAACTGATTTATGCAACCTGATTTAAATTTCCATTAAACAGTTGACAACTGCAGTGATAATATCGTGTTGTATGCAAATCTTTCCTCCTCCCTGGCTTCACGAAAGCACAAAGGGTGTTTTATTGACTTAAGGTTTATCAAGATAAAGCACTTACATTCCAAAATAAAACTGTCCACACAGCTTATAGATGCAATCAGTTTAGTTGCAGTCTTGAGCTAACAGATACTTAAATTTTGCTGTGGAGGTTAAAATGTTCTCTAGAAGACTGAACCACATCTGCAAGCAAAGGCATGCACTGATAAAACAACACATGTACTAAATAATCAGCAGGAGACTTACTTCAGGTAACAAAGGTTAAGCAGACGCTCAGGATTTTAAGGACAAGAGGAGCCACCATGTTCATCCAGGCTGACCTCTAGTATCTGCCTGTTCCCTGCTTCTTGGTGCCACTGGCAAACTGAGATATTATCCCTATTTTAAGAGCTTGGAACAATGGCTTTCTGTGACCAAGGCGAGAGCTATACTGCTACAGAAAGAGGGCAAAGGACAGTTCTTTGAACCTGAAGCCAAGTTGCCTGGTCAGACCTCATTCGTGCTGCACAACAGCTGGCCCTGACCCTCCTCCAGGTCACATGTGGTAACCCTGCTGCCCTAATACATAATTATTTGGGAACAGAGGGGAGGGGTTTGATTCAAAATATCAGAGATAAAGTGATGGCTGTGCTAAAGCCCATTTAAGTGGTATTTTTACAGCCTGAGACTGCACTGCGTGCTCTGGGACGTAGCTTGAAGGCACAATCCTACTGAGAAAATGCTGGACAATGATTTAGTGCAGAGGAGTCAAATTCAGTGACACCTCGTCCAAACTGCTGTCTGGGAATGGATCCTGGTGCATGCAACCCTCTCAGCTATGCCCAAGCACCATCTTCAGAGAACACAAGCTGATAGAGGCCACAGCTATACCAGAGAGACCAAGCAGCAGAGGTGCCTGGCAGTTCAAAACCCATGCCTGCACAGCAACTTAAGGGGTCTGCTTCTTCACGTTCCTTCATGAAATGTGCAGGAGCACAGGGAACATGTATCTCAGTCTTACAGTAGCGAAGTGTTGGGTGATGCTCTCCTTCCCCAGGTAAGCTCTAAGACCAAGCCTAAGTTGACCCTAGAGCCCCACAGGCCAAACCAAGCCAGACAATGGCTCTCCCATCTGCCTGGCAGCACATTATACAGCTGCAGAGCAGCCTGGAACAGAAACAAACTCCAGGGCAGCCTGGGAACAGAGACAAACTCTGTGAGTAATCATCTCTCAGGTGGTTCCACACAGACCTAGAGGCTTTGCCAAATCTCTACCAGGCTCCCTGTTGCTTCCCCAGTGCAGATGATGATGGCCAGTGAAGAAGAGGAAGGAGTCGATCCTCTTTATCCACGGATATCAACAAACACTGCCCTCCTGCACAGAAATTCAGGAGTGACTACAAGCTACAAAGAACATGAATCATGTTTTGCAGAAGCATCCAGGAAGGCTGGATGGCTGCAGCCACGTATGAGCGTTTTGGAGAATATGTTAGCTAATATGAGCCCTCGTTCCATGAAGAGCAGACACATACTCAGGGAAATGCCAAGAAAAACTCCAGATGTTTTACTTACCTTTTAAAAATCTATACTATTAAACAAATCCATTCAAAATGTGTGGGGAAATGATAGAAACCTCCTATTTTGGATATGGACTTATTCTAACATACACTCTTTCCTTTTGGAATTATGAAAGGATCCTCTCAAAGAGAACAGAATTAAATCAGCACCTAATGCAAAAACCACAGTTAAGCACCACTGAGAGCTGAAAGAGCAGCAGCTCTGCCTTCCTAAGGACATGCTGAATAAAAAAATACATCGGGAATAAAAGTTCTTGAAAAGATTTTTGTACAATCAGGTTAAATTCTGTACATTTAAGTCTACAGACAGAACCAAAAATAGTATAAATAGGAGTCCACAAACTCACAGCAATCAGCTGTGAATCCACAGAGAGATCATGTGCAAATAGCTTTAAAAATTTATGTACTGTATTTTTATATAGATATTAAAATATTAATATAGCATATAAACACACATTCAGCAGTGGAAGCATTGCTGTCACAGGCCAGAAGATTGCAGTTAGTGGATCACAGGAAAAATATTGTTTCTCTGCTTCTCCATGTCAAAGTAAACAGTGCTCAGCACCCAAGTCCATTCCCAGCTCATTAAGAAGAAACCCACAAGTTTTAGAGTTAAAAAGCTTCTACAGCAAGAACAGCCAGGCCCCAGTGGAGGAGAGTGGGCAGCACCGCCTTCTCTCTGCACTGCCAAATAATCCCATTCATAAGGTTGTGCTTCACCATATTAGGAGCCACAATACAGACACTGACTGTGGGCCAAATCTGAAGAGACTGTCACACTTTCAGGTGACAGAATTCTGTTGTTTACAGATTCACACGTGCACTGTCCTCATCTGAGAGGTTTGCTCAAGCCATCTACCCTTCCCATAGCAGAGCACCACAAGCAGACAAACGCTGTAACTACAAATCGCCTCCTTTCACAACTTAAAAAGACAAGCAGCTTGGTTTTCATACTGGTAAAGGCTTGATTGACCCTGGTGTAAGAAAAGTTAAAAGATATGCTGTTTTTTGTGTGAAAAAATGTTGAGTGCCTCATTCCCTTTGATACATGGCACAAAGCACCAAAGGAGAATTTTAGGTCACGTGAACAGGAAATATTGACAGAATACGATTTTTTCCTTCTTAGGAAAATTAGGGCTCACATTACAAGATTAATAAACTTCTATCAATCCCAAAAGAAACTTCAAAATTCCTTTTCTCTTACTAAATGGATTCTATATGACCAAACTTAGGAAACAGCCATGATTAAAAGCAGAACGCAGTTCACTGTGCATTACATTTTCCCCATATGCCTGTGAGTTTGATACTGACCTGGCATTGCTGAAGGCAGATGCTAAGACTGCTTCTATATATCCAGCTCAGTTACAATAGGTAATGAATTCACTGATGCAGGTCACAGTTTCCTAGCTCCCTGACATTTAACTTGCAATATCCTCATCACTGAACTGCATTATATCAACCTTTTGTTGTTGGTGGGTTGGTTTGTTTTTTTGAGGATTTTACAGGAAAGGACATCTCCCATTTTCATTTTTTTCTTGGTTTTCACTGTTTCCTCTGTCCCACTCTGCAGTTCATCAGCAGTTACTAAATGCTGCCAGTTCTGCCACACACAATTTTACAATGACGCCAACTTCTGTCCACCACTGGGCTTTGTGGAAGAGGATTTCTGCTGAATTACACAGTGGCTCCCCAAAGCATCATCAATGGGCTGATGTCAACCAGACTATCACACGTTATTTAACTTTTCACTCAATGGATTTTTGTAGCTATCTGGCTGGGGTTTTCTCAGTATGGCTCCATGAACTCCCTATGAGCCACCTACCAAGTATGCCAGGCACCCACCTGTTGTGTTTTAAGCCCAGCCGGTAACTCAGAACCATGCAGCCGCTCGCTCACTCCCCACCTTCTTCCCCCCCCTCCCTTTCCCCCCAGGGAGGGATGGGGAGGAGAATCAAGGGTTGAGATAAGAACAGTCCACTAACTAAGGTATAATAGAAAACTACTACTACTACCACCACCAATAATAATAATGACAAGGAAAATAACAAGGGGAGAGAATATAAAACTAAAAGGGGAAAAGGAAAAGAAAACAAACACAAGTGATGCACAGTGCAATTGCTCACCACCTGCTGACTGATACCCAGCCCGACCTGAGCATCGACCTGGGCCCTCTGGGTAACTCCCCCCAGTTTATATACTTGGCATGACGTGCTGTGGTATAGAATACCCCTTTGGATAGTTTGGGTCAGGTGTCCGGTCTCTGCTTCTTCTTGGTTTCTTGTACCCCTCCTCACTGGCAGAGCATTAGAGACTGAAAAGTCCTTGATCAGAGTAAGCATTACTTAGCAACAACTAAAAACAATGGTGTGTTATCAGTGTTGTTCTCAGGCTAAAGTAAAAAACACAGCACCAGCTACTAAGAAGGAGAAAACAACTGTTAGAGCTAAACCCAGGACACCACCCCAGCACACAGACCACACGGTAAAAAGAACGTGAAACTACAAGATCAGGACTGGACTGGACATAGCCTTGGGTGACATGGTTTAGTGGGAGGTGTCCCTGCCCCTGGCAGGGGGGTTGGAACTAGATGATCTTAAGGTCCTTTCCAACCCTAACTATTCTATGATTCTATGATTCTATGACTTCTACTCGTTGGGCTCCCAGCTCAGTTCTCTGTACTGCCTGAAACACCACGAAGTATAGGGGATTTGCACAATTCTGTTAAAAAGTTGGGTGAAGAGTGCTTGGTGAAAAAACAGTATTTAAGAATGGTCCATGATCCAAAAAGCTGGGGAAGCACTGGTGTAATTAGCAAGCTGCAGGCATGTGTGCAGGCTTGTCTAGTCTATAGTTATTTCTATCAGCATCACAAAAAAGCATCTGTCCAAAAGATCAGAGCATCACAGGTTCCAAGCCTGCAGAAGAGACACGTGAAGAAGTGGCTATTTGTATAAAGTGAGCACATTGTGGAATAATTACTGGCATTGGGAAAACCTTGTCATTAGAAACAAGTGGGCATTCTTTGTAAACAAATTGCATTGTTCATCAGAGATGCTCCTTTAAGAACAAATTACAGCAGGTGCTGCTTGTGTTTCTAGTGACTGAAAGGTCCCACCTGAGTAAGCTACAAAAGGGTCACAACTGTACTTACAGGAAACCCCAGTGTTTTCCTGGACTAGAATCCTCTTGGCAGGGGCTGCTAATCAATTACACCACCTTCTCCTGGAGGTCCCCTTGCAGGCACTGGGTTCAGGAGGGGTGTGCAGCTGTTGCCACCTAATACAAGGCTGGCCAAGTTCCTGACTACAGCTGTTCCTGGTTCCCCATGTCATCGCCAAGTTGAGTCCTCCAGTAGTACAAATTGTGGATTTGCATTACAAGACCTCTCTGCAGGGTTTTCCATCAAAAACAGTGATGGAAATAGCCTACAGTGATGACAAATTCCTGCTACAAGTATATGTATACTGGCAAAAAACATTTTCCTGCTATGTGCATGCACACATACATACAGACTAAACAAATAATCAGAAAGCAAACCGGAATACTCTGCTTGCACTTCACATGAAAGATTTCCTATATGAGGCCCATCCACAGTGGAAGTTTCAGGACAGGAGATCATAGGCAGTGTCACAACATTATTTGCTTTAAAAAAGTCTGGACTGACAGGATGGCAGGTTTTAAAACTGATGTTTATCTTTGTGTGAAGGTCAACATCCTTTCTGGATCTTGTTTTATTTAGCCATTAAGGGCTTGGAGTTTTTGTTCTTGTTTTGTTGGGGGGTTTTTCTGTTTTAAATAGAGGGTTACTTTTTAAATAATACAGCATAGCAGGAAACCCGCCACACAACAAACAGAAAAAGAACAGGGAGAAAAAGGATAAGTAGATTAAGCATGGTACAAACTCCACCACAAACATGGTTCAGATACCACCACCTACTGTCCAGAGCAGTACGCTAAATCACTAGTAGCCCAGATTTAAACAAAACCTCAGAATATGGACAGCAGCCTCAATTAGGACAGGTGAAAGCATTCAGTGGAGAGCAGCTTATGATCCACAAGAGCCATTGGATTCATTGTAACCAGAGGCAGGGTTAATTTGCTTAGTCCCAGGCTATAGTTTGAGTTAATGGCAGCCACCGCATTTTGAAGTTCACCCTTCTGATCACCAAAGCTGCTCCATGTTGCTATTTATGTTGTCAGCTCACGTCAGAAGTTAAACCAGAAATAGGTCCGCTTGCTGCATCTTGGCAGATGATCGCTTTGAATGGATTAGAAACAAAACTACAATTTTTGTAGAAATACCTTCTTCAACTTTAAATATAGAAACCACAGCTGGCACATGTGTGCATGCAACAGCCCTTTGTGCAGTACTATTTGCAACTGTTTTTCAATGCTGATGATAAGGGCATTTCATATGGCGGCACAAAACCAGTCACTTTTAAGTCACCTGTCTTGAACCTTTCACAGACACGCCTCTGCAAAGCACAATCATTAACGTCTTTGTGAAGCCTTTAAAAGAAAACTTTTTGCCCTTTCTTTTTTTTTGTATTTCTGAGGCCATGAATGCTTATAAGTTGCAACAGTCTCACCTTTGCTTAGGATCTTTCTTCAGCAAACCTGACAAGAGAGATTTTGCTTCAGGTGACAAAGTGCGTGGAAATCTAATCTCCTCCATAAGGATGAGTTCAAAGAGCTTTTCGTGGTCCTGATTGTAGAAAGGGAGCCGGCCACACATCATTTCATACATCACAACTCCCAAACCCCACCAGTCCACTGCACGACCATAGTCATTATCTTCCAGCACCTGCAGAAATGTAAGGAAAAGGCTTTAGAAGACATTCTCAAATCAGGCATGAACACAGAACTTGAGAGGGAAAATTTACTCCACCAAGTTCATCTTTTCTTGTCACAGCCAAATCTACCAGCGGAGTATTTGCAGAAGATGCATTTGAAAAGAACTGGCATCCATGTTCACTGCACTAGGTGAGCAGAAGGGGAAAAAGGCAGCAGCGGGTACATTATGGCAGCTTCCTTCTCTTCTTCCCACCCTCTCTCGCATTATGGTCGTGATAAGTACAACTTTCGGAAGCCCCAAAGGTTGAGAACTGTTCTCACCTTACAGAGCCAGCTGTTAAATTCTCACTTATTCGTCATAAACTGTTCCAAATGGGATCCAGTATTCTAGAAAAACCCCAACCTACCAAGAATTCAGTGCAGGGAGAAGAGAGAAGACCATCAACCTGTTACTTCACAAGCAACAATCCAAACATCCCCATCATCTTCATATCAACCTGCACCCCTCAAATGGTGGCTCTGCACATCCTGAAAGACCACCCACAAATACTAAATGACTAATCAACATTAAACACTAAGAGCCAGAACACCACTCCTTATATTTGACCGGCTGTTAAGGCCATAAAACAGCAGTCAAATTGTCCAGAAATGTTTCTCCTCCTTCCCTTTACCTCCCCCCTCCCCCCCCCCCCCCCCCCCAAAGGTACTTGCTCACTAGCTCTCACACTCCTGCGTCTGCTCAGAGGGCTGCAAACCCAAGATCTGTCACTGGGGTGGACTTCTCCAGGGCTCACAGCAGAAGACCAACCCAGTTAATTTTTCCCTTGATACTTTAACCTAACAAAGCCATGGCTGGTACAGGGACTCGAGACCCCAGCAGTGCCCTCCATCTCTCCTGCTTGCTTGGGAGAAGCCTTGTCACAGTGCATTTCTGATATTCTGCACTGCAGGTTGCTGAAGGGAATGTTTTGTGGCTTATGGAGTGGATGTTAGAGGACTTCTCTAGACTTTGTGTCTCCTGTGCAGTTGTCTGTAGCTGACACCAAGAGTCTCATATTCCAGACCCTGTCCTCAGGTTTTAGTTGGCATCATTACTCTTTTCATGGGTTTGCAGTGAACTGCTTACTCTTGTAAAGAGCACAAATCATGACTGCACCACCATCTGGTCTTCTTGTTGCATGGTGTCTGCATAAGCTTTACACCACTACAATTCAGAATACATTACACTCAAAATTAAAAGGGTGGAAGAGCCAAATTAAGTTGAGGCAAGTTTAATAAAAGCAGGATTAGAACCTCTTCAAAACCTTGCTAAAGGTGTTTTGCACACAAAAAAGAGGCATCAAGACACTCCATGTAACAACTGTTTGTACTCTGCCTCTCTCTATTCACTAGTTATTCCCCTTAATTATCTGAAACAGGGAAAGGGCCTGCAGTAAAATCGAAAGGCTGCCAGGTATTAGATTACCCCACATTGGTCTATTTACAGCATCCCCTGCCGTATGATTCACACCAAATGACAGCTGGCTGTGCAGCTGCCCCGTATATGTATACGGCTGACACAGCTGCCGGCTGAACAGGATTCCAGGAGCCAGCCCTGTCCTTCCCGAGGCATCGCAGCCCTGCAGCTCACAGGAGATATTGTGTGACAATGCAGTTACGGCTCTCTGAGTCACCTCGTTCAGTGAGCACTTCCTGTTCACACTCCACTACACTTGGGATTCTGAAAATAAAACAGTCATGGGCCTCCAATTTTTGTTTTTATTTTTTAAACTGCTGCAAGAGATGCAATAGGAGAGATTAAAAGGGAAAGAAAACCACAAAGGCCTTTTCTGGGTGTGTAATAAATGCTACAGTTGCTTTTGAAATGCAGCAAATACTTCAAATCTTACTTCAGGAAGCGCATTAATACTTTGAATTATAATCTAGATTACTAACTACGACTTTTGCCTTCACCTCTGTTAATTCTAAACAGGATGTAAAATGCGTATTTCTTCAAATCTCTATCACAATCAGCATACACTCATGTTAGTGAGTTTTACACATGTTGCACAAAACACTGCAATGGTTTTAGTATGAAAAATACACCGTAACAAAACAGGTATTGCACTCATTCATGATTTACTACCACACGCGGAATAGCTGGGGGGCAGTAAAGTAACAAGGTAATTTCACTTAAATTATAGGATCACCATTTCCTAACAAGCAGCTCTACACTGCTGTGAGATGGAATTTGAAAGAGAAGGAAGAATAGCTGTAAACATCACAGCCACTGATGCATCTGACACATCAAAGTTGACATGGTTCAGTCACTGTCATCCATGCACGAGATTCCAGTACAAACCTAAAACCAACAATGTAACAACTGTACAGACACGCTGCTATGCCAGAGTGGAATTACATATGCAGACAAGAAGATCAAGCCCCTGCTTTAAGGATGCGTGACCCTAAATGCATGGAATATCACTCACACACAATTTCCAGATTTTTTGCATGCTATCAACCAGATGACAAAAGCCTCCAGAGTTTAACACTCCAACTCACAGATGGGATTTGCAAGTAAGGGAGAGAACTGGGTTAATCAAAAGGATCTGTCCTTCAGGGTTTTGGCTGAGCCAGCTTTTTATTCAAGAGAAAAATAGCAGTAAATACTGTAACAGAGAGGACAACACAATTCCTGCACAGGGAATCCCCATATTCCAAGTTAGGAAGAAACAAAACCAAAACAATAAATATTTTTAGTTTCCTCATAAAATCCTTGATGAAAAACTGAAGTTCAGCAACTGCTTTTAAGAAAGAAGCTAAAACAAAAGCCATGTTTATGAATAATAAACACTCTGTCGTGCTGCTAATTACTCCCTGCATCAGTAAATCTCAAATTGTGGTGCATGGACCCCAATTTACATTCACTGAAGACTTCTGGTGATCCATGGAGAGCTGGCAGCTATCATGAGACTGGCTTCACCTCCTTGCTGCAAGCTACTTTGACAGGTGCCCACGTTCTTCATTATTACAGAGACTGGAAGCCCTTGAAAGCAGCTGACAGTTAAGAAAAAAAGAACAAAACCAAACGAAAACCAAGAGCACGCTGCCATTGTTTTCAAGCAGAGATCAGCAAAGGCTGATCAGCAAAGACATCAGCTTTCAGTAGAAATGTTCCTCCTCCTCATCCACTTTAGCTTTCCATACTTTGTACTTCTGCATAGTTCACTAAAGAAAGGTTTGCAATGCCCAAGTCTCCCACCTCGGAGAAAGGCTACATCCTGGCTGTGCCAACAATACATAATCTGCCAGTACCCCAAGACTTGATTCTGCCTGTGCTCCAAGCTGGATGGAAGTCTTAATGCCACAGGTAGCAAAGCATCCCTTCGAGGCAACCAGCCCTTCTTGTGAGGCACACAAGGTTAGCTCAGGTTCCATGCCCTGCTGATGCAGTGAGTCTGCTTCCAGACAGCTCAGAGCGTGGGCAGAGAAAACCAGAGTCTGCCTGAAAAATACCACATATACATATATCCTCTATCACATAACTTCCCTTTTGATCTTCTCATAACTAACTCACAGTTATAACACCACCTGTGTTGCACAGCTCTTAGGAAGAGTATTTCCAGAATGAAAGTTGAAAACACATTCGTGTTTTACACTTAAAAAAAAAAAAATTGTACAAAAAATCCCCAAAACGTGAGGTTTGGGAACTGAGATCCTCTGCTTGGACACATTTCCTCTGAAACCAAAAAGTTCAAATGAAGACCAAGAAATACCTCATGCTCTTACAGTCACAAAACAGTCCGTGCTTCTACTGCGTACCATACTAAATGCTGCGAAAAGACTTGGTCTGTCCTGTTCTTAAAACCTTATGCTGTCCTCAAAAAATAAAAGAACTGGACAATACTTTCACTTCTTAAGCAAAGTCCTGTTGATGCAGAATTAGAAGTGATCTAAAAAGATTTGTTTTTTTTTTTTTTAGTTAGATTTCTGACACAAGAAGGAAGCACTGTTCCAGTAAAATGGAAATACTCCCTAAAGCGGAAGGAAGGTACTACTCTGTCTGAAAATTATCGCATATCGTTATGCTAAAGATATGTCCCAGAACACGATGAATGAAAGATTCTCAGTATGTGTTGTTATATAACAGTAGTTACTGTATGAACACATTATGGTACAGAAATTATTCTGTACCGCTACTGCTATAATGGATGGCATTTAAGAAGATAATTTAGTACAATAGCTAACGTAAACCTACCTCTGGTGCAAGATACTCTGGAGTGCCACAGAAAGTCTTCATTGTTGCTCCATCCTTGATGCCTTCTTTACATAGTCCAAAGTCTGTTATTTTTATGTGTCCATCTTTGTCCAGCATAAGATTTTCCAACTGGGAAGACAATCCAAATGAAAGACATCATTATATAAAACATACACTGCTCCTCAGCAAGTCCATGAAAGAAATGAATTTCTCCAGATTAGTTTTCAATCTCGTTCTCACTGGGGTCAGAACCTCAGTAGCTGCCAAAGCACATATGATGTAAATATGAATTTATATCACTTTCCTTAGTTCTTTATGAAACGTTAGGTAACTAATTTGCAGTCTTTGGTAATTGATTATATATACACAGAGAATACAGAATGTAGACATTGTATTTATGCTTCTATAATATCATCACCAACAGAACACCGCTTCTTTTAAACATATATTAAGTACTGTGCCTCACAGAACTTCTTCCTTACTTTTACTCTAAGTGATTTTAGGAAATATGTTGTACCAGTAAAGGACAGCAAATGAAACAAAAATCAAACACAAGGCTCAGGAACCACTTCCAAGGAGACCCCTCTACAGGAGAATCACTTTACAGATTTACCCAGCACGTGGTTGTAGTATTTATCCTAGCCTGCACCACTAATTTTTTAAAAAGCCATCTAGATTTCAGAATAAAGTTTCCACTGTGTATGAAGTAAAACACACCTTCAAAGGAGTCATGGTGATATGGGAGACAAAATCCCAGCAGAAATCTCAAAATGACTTTGACATAGCCTGAAAACATTCTACAGCAAGCTTCACTTCAGATTGCTCCTAAATGAACTACCAGTATCCCCTCAACCTCACCTGGAAACACTTCTCAGGAAACAAAAAAACAACAAAAACCTAGTAACCAAGCTATTGTTTAATTTTCCTCAATTTCCCAAGTTTGCCTGCCCTGAGATTTCTTGTTTGGTTAGGTTTTGGAAGTGTTGCTTGGTTTTCTCCTTCTGTGCTCACCAAACAAATAAGCAACTTGAGGCTTATCCAACTTTTTAACTGCAAGCAGGTACTACAAAGGTAGTGCTGCACGGCACACTGCAAGGAAGTGCAACATACATGCACTATGAATTTGCATCTATCTGGTAAGACCTGGCATGAAAAGCCCAGGATTATGTTCCACCGTGCAGAAGAGCCAGCAGGGTTTCTCTTAGAACATAAGCAGGCAAACGTAAATGCAACCCAAGCAGCTCACTACCCCTTCATATTCTCTGAAATGCTGCTAGGGTCCTCATAAATGCATTTTATAACCTAATACAGAAGTGTTTAGGCATCCTGTAAAGTCAAGTCCAACAGGTGCAATAACTGTTATATTAAAGTTCAATTGGGAAAGGCTTTCTTATAGTTCAGGCTTATTTGCTTTTGGACTAACGAACACAAAGCTCAAACTCAAAAAGCCTACAGTACTGTTTTTCTACGTACCTTCAAATCTCTATAAACCACATTCTTCTCTGAATGCAGGTAATCCAGTGCTGAAACAATCTCAGCTCCATAAAACCGAGCCCGGTCTTCAGAAAAGACACGCTCTCTTGACAGATGGAAAAACAACTACAAGAACAGTAATTTTTTACTGTTAGATTGCATATATTTCTGAATTATGTCTCACACTTTGCAGGCCATCCTGCTTGGAATGTGGTATTACCAAAGAGAAAACCCCTTCCCATCTTCACCCAGCACCCAGCTGTGTGCCCAAATGTGTTAAAAAGCATCAAACTAAATGATTAAACAATCGTATCTCACATTCACAGATGCACACTGATAACCAGTTTGTGTGCTCCACACTCTCGTATGTACAGAAAATTGTAAAACTCCATTTTGACTGAGGTACAATTACATACTAAAGCTACAGCTCAATACATGATTCACCTGACATGTTAATATTCCAACCTTTTCTTCTTGACTAACAGTAGTTTGTTTTTTTTTCTAGTTCTCCCTCCAAAGTAACACATACTCACAATATTCATTAAAAAGTGTTAATACTTGTCTGAAAAGCAACCAGAAAGCAACCTTGTATTCTTGTATTACTACATGTCAGATTACAATATGCTGCTGTCATGTAAAATATGAAGCTATACCCAAAACTTTTTTTCTCTGAAAATGGAGTTAAGAATTAAGAGTCTTAATATTAGTTAAACCTGCAAACAGCTCTGTTTAACTGGGACAACTTGGGTTAACTAGAATTGCAAACATGGACCTTAGCTAAATAACATCAAGCAGAATTAGTAGTAATACAGGAAAGTCCTAAAGTATTAAACATTATTAGATTTCCCTTACCTCCCCTCCATTAGCATACTCCATGACAAAACACAAGCGATCATGTGTCTGGAAGGAATACTTTAAAGCCTAAAACAGATTTAAACCAAAAGTTAGAAGACAGATCACACTGACAGTTATAAAAGCATTTTAAATAGATTTTCAGAAACACAGATATAAAATTCCTATTTTCGTGGATTTTTTTTTTGTCCTTGGATCTTATATAATATTTACACTTCCTTGTTGCAGTGGAAGACTGATCCACTGCCAACTTATTTAATTAAATAAATTTAAACAAACATTAAAACAATCCCTGGCAGAAACTATCAGTAACACCTATAACCCTGTGAAACTAAGTCCTGGCCCATTAACAGTGATACAGAAGTACCAATAGTGGCCCTTAAGTTTCCTTCCCAGGCCATAAGCTCCCACAGTTTCATCTCACAGACAAGAGGCCATAACCAAACCTCAGAGTACAAGGTTTTACTGCACTGGCTACAAGCTCTCTGATAGGAAACACAGATGTATTTACACACATCAGCCCCCTGGTCTCTGCCCTGCTGCCTGAAACTGCTCCCAGTTGACAGCCTGCCAGAGGGTTGAGCAATGCTGTCAATATCAGTTTGTGAGCAATTTACAGAAACAGACTGGATGAAGGGTATGATGGAGCGTCACAGGGTGCCTTTGTAGAATCCTGTCACATGTATTCCTGTGGCTAGAGGAACATCAACTTGTTTCACAGAGTCTTAAGGTTTCTGATCATAAACCCAGTCTCGCAGCTGACTTCTCAAGACAGCTCCTGATTTGGATATTTGGGTTTATGAAAGCATTAAAAAGAAAATACCACATATGATGTCATTGTCTTCATTACTAAGTGTGGCATTTTTAAACCAGCCATATTTGCACAGAGAAAGGGAGGACCTGGCTTTAGACATGTCAACAAACATTTACTGATTATACCCAATACAGCCAATATTTACTTCCAGAGGCCACACTTAATAGATCTGAATTCCAGGTAGGCCTTTGTGTACCTGGACAAAGGAAACAACCAGGATCCCACAGAAGTCTCTTACAGGGCTTAAGCAGTTGGAAACAACTCCCAGCCAACTTGCAATAAGTACTAGAAACAAAATGTTGAGGTGGAACTTAGGTATCTGAACTCAACCCAGAGACACTGCTGGCGTTAAAGGTTTAAACTGAGAGTATAGTTTGATTTTACACCTTAGCCAATCTAAAAGAAAAGCAGATAAAGCATAGTCCTGGTCTTTCCTGTCCCATCCCACATGCTCCCACCACTATCGTTTAGTTGGCATTACCAGTACTCTGATTCCTCAGTGAGCTGCTTCTGAGAGCTTAAAAAAACAAAGGCAGGCAAAATTAAAGGGTTTCCCCCAAGTATATCTTCCTGAACTTGTCTGTCACAAGATCAGAGTCACCCTGATCTCTGCTACAAAGAGAAGACCAAATATCTGGAGGACAAGGGAAGCAGATAGTTCTCTCAGAAACAGCAAGCCATTAAGTGGGTGAGCCATAAAGTCAAACCACACCCCAAAACACTGCCTTCAAGAGGTACTGAGGACCTGCTCTGCAAGAATCAGAAGTCTTAAAAAAGCATTTTAGTCTCTGCCTCCCAAAAATGGAAGGGTACAAAAATACAAAGCTACTCTGAAAACACAGATCTCAGAAGTATTGCATAAGTAACAAAAAATAAGAGAAGTCTTGGCTGTCATGATGTCAAGTTACACTCTGCAGAGGCAGAAATGCTTACTGTTAAGAATGGATGCCGTGAATTCTGTAAGACACGGTTTTCTGTCAGCGTGTGCGCTACTTCATCCTGAAACACAAGCAGAAGGAAATCAGCAAAGTGATTCCCCAGACAACAGATCCATTTCAAATACTAACAGAGCAATTATTTACATGCACTCAGAGAATCCTTGGTATGAATTTCCCAAAGGCTGTATCAACATTCCAAAGTTTCCCATCTACTCACCTTTGCTACAATAACTTCCTTCTTCAGAATTTTCATAGCATAATACCGTCCAGTTGCTTTTTCTTTAACTAAAATGACCTTTCCAAAAGTGCCTTTTCCCAGTAGTTTCAGGTATTCAAACTCATTCATGGTCTGTTAATGGTACAGATAAACAAGAACTGAATTACATGAGCTAATAAGTATATTATTCTCAGACTAGAACTTCTCATTCACATGAGAATGCATTGTATATGTTGCATATGTGGGGTTTTTTAATCCTTTTGCTTAGTAGAATTCAGGAGCAGAAATGCTTCTTCTACAAATGAATACCAGTGCACTCCTAAAGATAATCTATCAGACTGTTTCGGGAAAGCTGTAAGTTTTCAATTAACAGAACACTTTCATGACTCAACACTCAACTGTGTAACTACTACTCACCATATTATTATTACTCCATTGACATTTTGATCACTTTGTCAGTGCAGACATTCACTAAAAGACACATATTGCTCTGATTCCAGGGATTAAACCCATACCTTTTTTTTTATGTTCCCCACCTCTCTAGGTGACCAGCTTTCTTGTGCTTCATTAAGCAGCACCAAAACTCACAGACAAAAGAACTACCTCACAGATTAGCCACTTGCTCTTATTCATAGGAAAGATGTTGGGGAAAATCAAAACCTGTTGCAGGCCAAGAGCAGTCTCTCTATTGTCATATCGATGACCACTGCCAACATGGCAACAGTAAGACATACAGCCAAAGGCTACTGCAACCTCAACTGGGGAAAGATTTTAAGCTGCTCTACATGGCAAACTTCCTGCATATTCTTCCCAAGAACTGGCTTAGGGGACTTTCTGCTAATCACTGCCTAGTTGATGCGAGGACCCCAGTAATAATTTTGGTTATCCTCACTGTCATGCCCAGAGAGACAGTCACCATCTCAGACGAATGCATGCATGTGACCAACAGGGTGGCTCCTGCATTTCTAGGAAGAGATGCTCAGCAAGAGCAGTATCTGTTCACTCAAGGTCACAGAAGGCCCATGGCAATTGCAATTCAGAGTGACATGTAAGTAGCCACCCACCTAAGTCTAAAACCCCTGACATGACAAAAGGGTGACACACATACTTAGCGATGACACAGACAGCATTTGTTATGTCTGTGGATTACACTTCTTTCTTACAGGTGGGAACACTTCAGCAAATGGAAACCCAAATGGGAGACCACAGTGAAGTAGAAAGAAATGAAGGCAGGTTTAAGACATTCCTCGGTCTTGGATGCCAGACAGGGACTCTTCATCAGGGACTGTAGTAACAGGACAAGGGGTAATGGGCTTAAATTTAAACAGGGGAACTTTGGGTCAGATATAAGGAAGAAGTTCTTTACTGTGAGGGTGGTGAGGCACTGGAACAGGTTGCCCAGAGAAATGATAAATGCTCCATTCCTGGCAGTGTTTAAGGACAGGCTGGACAGAGCCCTGGACAACATGGTTTAGCTCAAGGTGTCCCTGCCCATGGCAGGGGGGTTGGAACTAGATGATCTTAAGGTCCTTTCCGACCCTAACTATTCTATGATTCTATAATTCAGATACCTAAAAGGGCTCCACAGGTAAAGCTCTCCTCTGGCACATACTTCTTTCACAGAAGGCCATTGTTGAGATGGCGCTGTGCATTCAGACAATGCTGAGCCTGATGCAAAGACCAGAGCTCTAGGAACACCATGGAGAGATGCTGCAGCAGCTGTCTGGGAGTTAGCCTAAACCCTTAATCCGGAGCAATTAAATCCACTAGATCACCCTGAGTCCTGTAAATCCACTAGAATATCTTTACACCAGCCTGCAAAGAGTTTTCACAGTCACACTGTCCAACAGGAGCTATGAATTCAGGCTCTGTACCACAGGAAAACAGACAAACCAGATTTAGACCTGTGCTGGCCTTGAAAGCCATCCAGCAAGGACATCTGAACTCAGAACACCAGGGGACCCAGACAGGCTTTGCCTGGTACCTGCTTAGCTCAGACAATTGCTTCCTCCAGAAGCTGCATTTACAACCATGTTATTTTTATGGGAACAATGTGTCTTAATGGCTATTTCTTGCCTACATTCCAGAAGACCTAAAAAATAGTTACGCTGACTTACCACTTTGTGTTTTGGCTTTGTCATAGAAACTTCCATTTCTTCAGCACCTGAATTATCACTAGGAGAGCCAGATCTAAAATCCATCATCTCTTCCTCTTGTTTCTTGAGGCTGTCTGCTACTGTTTGGATGGCTTTTGTCCATTCTTCCCTGGCAAAATATAAGCAAAGACATTCATTACTCGTGACTTCAGATTACTGTCTGCCACGGCAAGGTCACCAAGGAATACAGAGCAACTAATGCTTTCTGATGAATCAATGCAACATACAATGAATTATGTGCATTTTCAAGCACTGTAAAAACGCATTTTTAAAAGCACTTTTAACATACATCTTTATTAATCATACCAGAAACAAGAGACAACTGAAGTCCTCCCAGTCTGGATGCAATATAAGGCTTTTCAGCCAACAGAATTTCTAATAGGCATTCAGTCAGCAGCTCAAGATATGACCTGGTGATACAGAGATTTACATAACAAAACCAGACTTGCCAAAACCAAAAAGCAAAAGGCTCCCATGCAGCACAAAACAATTCAACACAGCTTTGCCATTCCTATGGTGCACTGAAACACATATATCAAACTGCTAGGGGCACTATACCTCCTCTTTGTAACACATATCTTGAATTTTAATGGCAAAGGGTGTTCTAGAAGAAGGCATGAATGCCCAGGATACCTAGGTTATTCCTCTGTTGTGAAGATGATGACAGAAGTACAGCAATTCCCATGTATGTTTTAGCAGAATGTTAGCAAAAGCAGCAACATTTTATCTTAGGCACAAGTCTTGGTTATGAGAAAGTTTCCACAGCTATTTCAGCAATAGGTGCTCTGATACTGACCCCTTCAACTCCCATGGTGACCACTTCCACTCCAGTGTCCTTTGGGAAATTTCACACCTTTGGAAACTACTGAAGTGAAAGTTCTTGGCCTTCACTTCATTTCACTGCAAATTTATTGAACATAAAGCATACAACCCATAAGGACTCACAGGGTTTTGGGATAGGCTTTAAGGCATACAGGGTCTGAAGATTTGTTCCGTGGGCTGTGTGAATTTACCACATTTTACTGTCTTCTGTTTCTGTATAGAACAGTGGTTTAGTTGATATTTTCTGGACAATGGCTAAACTCTTCTCTCAAGGACATCCTAGGTAAAACACTTTGCTACTACAGCAGGAACAGGAGTAGCCGACGCTCAACAACTCTACGCACTATCTGTAATGAAGTCACACTATCCTTCTTTCAATGTCAAATTATTCACTGAGTCCATGAAATTATTGGAAATAAATTTAAAAAAAATTAAAATAAAAATAAAAAAAATCTTATCTGAACATGTGAATTTCACTTTCTGATGGACAGAAGAGGCAGATCATTCCCCAGATGAAGCAAAGTCCATGGGAAACAGTACCCAACACAATATTATAATAAAAACTGTACCAAATACACATTAGGTTTTTCCTGCCCTATACATCTTTTATTTTGGATTTTGTCTGAACATGCACTATCCAGCCCTATCTGCGCAGCAAGGTAATGCTAAACATTCTGAACATTCTCCCTGTCCTCCCACCACAGACTACTTCATTCACCATCACAAACACATTCCTTTATTTACTAGTCATTTGTCATATTCAGATTACAAAAACCTTCTTCTGCTGTATTTTTATCTCTCCATCTCTCTCAAAAAACGAAGAATGGTTTTCAAGGCACAGAGAAGCTAAAGGAATATCTACCTTCACATCTCTTTTAAGATCTGTTATTGACTTGCTGAGATCTCGGCCTTCCTGAAGTAAGTATCTTAGATTTCTGGGAGACCAGAATTTTACCCTCAGCTTTTATGTCTCAGGCATACACAACAGAGGTGACTAACACTCCGAGCCCTGAAGTGTCACAAAGCTGACTTAATTGGCTAGGAGGGAACAAAACAATACTGAAATACAATCTTCCCCCAAGTGGAAACTGTTATTCACTCCCTTTAGGGTCACTGACCACAAAGCTACTAAAAGAAACAAGGACCAGTTTCTTTTTCTTTGCTTTTAATTTGATTTCACCTTCTTCTGATCATTGTAATAGAACCGACAGCAATAAACAGGAACCTTATTTAAATTGGTGCATGCAAAGGCTACAAAAGAAAAAACAAGCAAACAATATTAGGTAGAATTTTCTGATCTTAAAAATAAATATGTGCCAGTGCCATATCTAGGGAGGACAAGGGTTTTAAATACCTCTTTCCCTAGGGCAATGGCATTGGAATAATTTAAGTTCAGTTCCTGAAGAGCAAGTAAATATTTAAATACTCTGTAGTTGTAGAATAGCTGTGCTGGAAAACTATTCTCTCAGGAGGTAAGAGATCAATTCTCCAATGATGAGAGCACAGGATGTATGCTCTCAGCTCTGTTTCCTAACAGCTGAAACAGAAATCTGCACCTGCAGCAGATAACTATCACCTTTATTATCTAATCTGCATAAAACATTAGAAATCAGCAGTGATACAACTAACTTTTTTCCCTTAAAAAGTGTGCTAAAGACTTTAAAAGGTCAGTATTTTGATACAACACAATTTTGACCAAATCTCTAGTTCACTTGTGCTCCTCCTTCCAGAAATTTTCAGGTCAGAAACCCTGCATTTCATATACCACAACATTTCCAGTGAGAATTGAGCCTTAGCTTTCCAGAAATAACTACCTATGTGCTGGTACACACCTGCACTCGTCCATTTTGGATACCCAACCTAGCAGCACTTCATTTACAAATACTACTCAAAATGCACTCTATGAAATCCCCTTTGAGGTATCTTTTATACTGGAGCACACTAAAACAGAGGCGCTCAAAAATTATTTGTCGATTTTCAGTCTAGACGTACATCATCTGATAAATAAGAGCTTCAGCAAAGGACTTGCTATTAATGCTGAACACTTGCATCTGCTTTTGCAAATAGTTTATGTATTAAATATGAATGAAACATACCGCTCCTCTGGAGTCTCCACATGAAATGTTCTTTCAATTACTGTGGTCCACTGGAGGCATCTAATGATAAATGTGTTTGGTTTAGGTCGTTCTGTCTTCATCAGCTGGCACTCTACCACAATCAAGGAAGAAAAGTCATGGTACATAAACAGGTTTAAATAATCATTTGTCTTTATTCTTATCTAGCAAACTGTTGCGATTAATCAGCCATAGAAATCTCTGTAAGTACTTCTTTAGAAGACTTGAGACAATTTACTGTGTTGATGAAACCAATAAATAGCTTGGGAGATAGTCATCTAAGCAGCACTGAAATCAAATTCTGCTTAGAAAGACTCTGCATTCGGTCTATCCATAGAAGTAAGTACGAAAGTTATGGGATGACACAGAAGCTGATCAGACTCAGATCCTGCACTCTGAAGGTCATCCAGAGCAGAGTGCATGGACAAAGTCATGCTGTAATACACCAGTTACATCCACTGAAACCAAAGCCAAGCCTGCACACTGCCTCCCTTTGACTTCCCCAGCATAAACCCATCCTTGGCTTTCAGGGAGTTGCTAGCAGGGTGTTCAGTTATTTTGTAGCAACCTGATGAAAATTAAGCCTCAGCATTTCCAGTCCTCAAACACTAGAGGGAACATCAAACTGCAGAGGCACCCCCTGAAAAGACCCTGTCCAAAACGCTGTTATCGGGACAGCTGCAATGCTGCATGGACAGGCAGCTAACAGTTTCCATCATTGCCAGTATTAAGCTCAACCGAAAAAGGCTACAGGAGTAAGGTTACATGCAAAACCACCACTTCCTTCATAAAAACGCTGTCTCGAGCGCTGAGCATTTTTTGTTTGCTTGGTTTTTAATCACACCTACTATTTTAAGCTTCATTGGATGTTATGAGTGTTTATCCTTCAAATTTGGGCCTGAAAATGCACCTGATTAAGGGTACACTAGCTAAACTAAAGGAGAGGATCAGAAAAAAAAAAAAAAGAAAATCAATGAAGTAATAACAGAAGCCAAAACTCCACATTTTTCAGCTTTGTATTAATAGAAAAATCTAATGCTAATTAAACAGCTCCTGTTAAAGTGAAGTCAAATTAAGAAACCAAGTGAGCAGGGGGAAAGAAGAGCCTGGGGTTTCTTTTCTTACATTAAGCATTTCTTGCAGTTAATGAAGCCACAAGCTTGCTATTATTTGGCCTTCAAGTTCTGTATCAACTTCCAAGTAAAAAGGCACCATGAACACAAGAAATTTCTGCACACTGCTAAAGCTATGAACATCTTCCACCACCAGCAACGTGCAAGTTGAGGACAGAATCTGGCCAGAATAACAGTGCATGTTACTAAGGCTACACTGGTATCGTTAGGTTAATTTTATTATTGTGGAAATTTAGAAAGCTCAGTTCTAAATTCAAGCTCTTAATTTGCACCAAGATAAAATATTTACTGCCAGTGGTTTTGGGCACCGTATTTTTGGCAACATATTTCATGCCTCATTTGCTACTGGAATTATAAGCTTTTCAATGAGTAACTTTGCATTTTTCATGACAAGAAAATCTAATTTTTCTTTAATAGCACACTGAGGTTATACTGCATCCTACTAAAACACTGCAACTAGATAAGAGAAAGTTTATTAATGAGTCATGAAAAGGTTTTGGTGTGATGAATGGCATTCCTTCATTCACTGAGATTAAAGAACTTCCACACAGCGACGCAGCCATGCCTGCACAACGCCTTACTTAGCCTTCCAGCCACCTCCATCCTCTTTCTCAGAATGGCAATGAAAACCAAACACAAATGTACTAGAGCTGGTGCAGCTCAGTACTGATAAAAAAATTCAGCTCAAAAGATCTCATTCCTGCTTCCAGATCACCCACCTTAGCTTAGCTGCTCTGCTGGTTTTGTTACTTCTTTGTTATGTCTCCCATTTTTGTCTGCTTAACACGATTAGATTAAGGCTGGGGTTGTTACCCATGACCCTGCATAATGCAGCCCTAACAGATACTGATTTTGGCTGAAGATTTGAAGAAGAAAATCAGCCTATTTCTAACCTCATGCTAATCCAAAGTTGTTCTGTACTTACCACAAGTGCAACATTATATAGAAACAAACAGAGGTTTTGCTTACCTTTTTAAAACAGACTTTAGATTCAGACACAGTGTCCCAGATTAAGTGGCAGCACAGATATTTAAACTAGCCAAAACCTCTAAACTTTAACCATTTAATTTCAGCATAATAAACCACACAAGGCACTTTCTGTCATAGAAGGGGACCAATTAAACATCACCACTTTTCCCATAAATCAGCACTATCCATTGATATTTGTTAAATTTGCTGATCCAGCAATCTTTAAGGCATACAGCAAGATGAATAATAGAGATTTGTCAGTTAATAACCACTATAATTCAAGTATGTCACATCGAAGTGTTTTGTTGAGTGAACAATATGCTGTCTAATTACCCTGCTCAATCATAACAGCACATATCAAGAAATACAGACGGCTTTATTTTTAAATTGCTTTACCAAAGTGCTGCACCACATAGGCTTCACGAAGTTTGAAACTACCAGTTCGCTCTTCCCATGTACAGTAATCACATGGATTTTATCAATGAAAAAAATGAAGCTGTAAATTTTTCTTACTTTTAAAAAAAACTCTGTGCTCTTTACTGTAGTTGGCAAGTCAGAGAAGCACCAAACTTGCCTTATATCATGTACCTCAACATGCACCACTACAGCACAGATACAAATGCTGTATAATGTTAGGTCTGATTGGCAGCATGTTTGGGGGTTCTGCTATAAAAACATTCACATTTCAAATACGGGCTGAGGGTCGACCATCCGCTTTGAAGACAGTTTTTCCTGTCAAACAGGCCAACATAAGTATTCCACATTTGCAACAAAGTAAGTACTATAAACAGCAGCCTGTTAAAAATGATTTGAATTGCTCTAAAGAACCTCTTGATTCTTCCCTGGCATTTGGTCTTTTAAAGTAAGTAGGACAGAGAAATTGTTCCTAACAGGAATAGACACCAAGGCATTCACATGTAAATTACCATTTTGTATTTGAAAGACACTTAGTATTACCCCAGTGACTTTCTAAAATGTCACAATATTTGCTTCCCAGCACTTAAGCTAAAAGTCAGATTACTTTCGATGGAAGTGTCAAATTCTGCTTCCTCTATAATGACATCACATTTAAAACAATAATGTCAAGGAAGAATCTTTCCCATTCCTGCTTTGGTTTCCTTATGGAAGGCGACGGAGATGGGGGAAGGTAAATCAGGCAAGAGGAATGATAAATAAATAAAACTTCGGAAAGGCAAATAGGAATATTATGTCGAAGTGCTCTTGTTCTGCTGGCACTGCCATACAGACTCACCCCAAACTTGGTAAAAGGAAGGAGCAGGGAGCCCCGAGTTACAGACCTGGACTAAAGTGGCCTCTCGCAACAGCAGACAAAAAAATCTGTCTGCTGATCTGTCCACCCCGTGCCCTCTGATAAATGCTTCACTGCAGATATGCAGTCCTGTCCCAGAAGGAGTGCTCATACTGTTGAGCAATTATGTTTTCAGCTGTACAACAAAACCACCACAGTTCACCCTCTTTTTTGACAGTCAGGAGAAATAATCCCTTCTTTCTAACAGGAACAGCCTCTCCCTCCATGTGGTTTTTCACAGTATACTGCTCTTCTCAGCTATGGTTTTAAAGGCTTATAACCTAACAGGCAGACATACATGATAATCTGAGATTAAAATCAGTATGAAGGCTACTTATTTCACAGATTTACAACACAGGCTCTATTGGTTATTTATCTGCAGGGTCTCTGGAGCAAACTATTTAGTTACAGGCTTTTTTATCCCTTCTACCTTACTACTGGTGAAGTACAGAATGTGAACACAAATATGATTCAGAAATCACAGTTAAATGCTCTGGCACAATCTTTCCTAAGTTTTGCTTTGATGGGAGTTTTGTTGGGGTTAGTTGGGTTTTGTTTGGGGCTTTTTTTGTTTTATTTGCTTTGTTTTGTTGTTTGGTTGATTTTATTTTTAATAAATCACCAATAGGTAACTTCCAGGGAAAATAAACTTAAACATATTATTACATTACAAACATAGAAATATGGCTATTTCAAATTGAAAATTATGTGGAAAAAAAGGTACTTAAAAAAAAAAAACCAAGCCTTTACCCATGGGGTGCCTAGACACAGGTTCTCAAAGATGTATCAACAAAACCTTCACTGACTGAAAGGAAAAGTCTAGTGTAGAAGAGAGAAGAGACCAGGAAGCACATGGAACACATGCTCTACCTACTACCAATAGTGTTTTCATGCCTGTTACAGAAAAAGACAGATGGTCATTAGATGTTTTCTCCTGCACTGCTTTTGCCTGAATGGACTATTTCCTACTTCTCATGGGTTGACAAAAATCACTTAATGTAAGTTTTACACTACAAGAAGAGTCCCCTAGCCATGGAAAAAACCACATTTACATTCAAAGATGAAAAAGCCTACATTAGTTTATAACAGAAGAGGGTGAAGATTTTAATCAAAAACATGGGACCACTTCCAAAGAACAGACTGAGAGAGATGGCCTGCCATCTCATTTAAAAAGAGAGGGGGGAAAAAAAAACCCAAATTAGTTCCCTAATTAACAAAAAAGCCAAGGCTTTTTTTTTTTTTTTTTTAACAAAAAAAACTCGGGGGGGGGGGGGGGAAGATTCATTTTTATGAAACATTTAAGCTGAATTCTCCCCACCTTTCACTGGCAGGAGGCTTCTACAGGCTGCCTCTGCAGCACAAGGCTGCATTCTGCCCTGAGTCTTCGTCCAGAGGTAGCTTGAGTTCACTCATGCTAACTCGACAAGTTAACCTAAATGAAAGTACCAGGCAAGAAGGTTCAAAGGGAAAACTTGTGGTGCAAAACACATCCAAATGATTCAAGTGTGGAGGGTACCCAGAAGGGAACCACACATCAGGTACTGGCAGCATTGCATGCCAGTGCCTACATGAGAAATTAAATCCTGGTGGGGCAACAGCTGCTTCTGTGAGCCCAAAACCACAATAATGACTTCTAGCAAAGAACTCCCCCCAGCTTTCTGGCCTGCCACTGGTTCACCAGGCAAGACCCACTGGTAGGAACATCCTTCCACTCAGCACCCTCCCCACCATCCTTCTTACGGCGGCTACATCTTATTCTAAAAGCATGTGTTGAGTCTTTTTCGACAATGCTCTGATACCATGGTAACAAACTTGGGCTCAATCTGCCAAAAAAAAGCACACCATATTCCTGTTGTAAAAACTGACTTAAGTTAACCCGTTCTGAAGGCAACTTGGACAAAGAAAAGGCAAAGGATGCATCTTTTCTTTTTTACTCCTAAGCACAGAGCTGCAGTAAATAATTATTGTAAGTAATGCAGTTAGCTGCAACAGTATGGAAGTGTCCTGCAAAAAGTGCATTTGCTAAAAGCCTCTGGCTACAGACCAAGTACTGAATTAATTTATGAATTAATGGCTTTCTGATGCTTTTCTTTACATTCTTGATCCATAAGGACATACCAGTCTGAAGAAGAAAGCACTGTATCATTACTGAAATGAAAACACTACAACAATTCCCTCTATAAAATGAGACAAAAACTCCAAAGCACTCTTGGCATCCTGCACAGAGGAACCAGGCAACAGCACATCCATTATTTATTCCCATCATCAGTCAGAACTGGTATACGTTGCTACCAGTGGAAAAAAATTAACATTTGCATTAATTCCTAGTGCTGCCCAGCCCTATTCCAGACCCAGGGTGTTACTAAATAAATCTGTCTGCTTAAAGTTCAACTACAAAGATGAACCCCACATATTTCAAGCTACCCTGTAATGAAGAGGGAAAGTCCCTACCCTTCTCTCTGCAGAGGTTCACTTCCACTAGTCACCAGGAACACAGAACAGATTGTTAATAACAGGTGCCACAATGATCTATTTTTAAGTGGTGGAACGAGACACAGGCAAATCATGAGACAGGAAAGATTAAGAACAGGAGAAAAATAAAAGCTGGAAGTATACAGCGAAAGGTTAAAAACATGAGCAAGAAAAGGAAATTCTCTTCAGAGTCTTCTATCACATCCTGTGCTGCAGCACCTGAGCAAAGTCGGAAATGTCTGCATGGGACAGAGTGCAGAGGTTAGGAGATGTTATTATTTCCAAACCATTTTGCTGGCTCTAATAGAAGAAATACTGGTTTGTGTTCAAAATTCAGAAAAATGGAGTGCATTTCATTAAAAACAGTACTTGCTCTGCATACTCTTATGCTAACAATCAAATAACTTTGACCTATGTCAATGCCACTAGAATCCAGACCTGGTGGCAGACAGAGGCTGAAACACTTCAGCTGTGCCTACCTGCCAAGTACCAAGACACGCACCTGGGTGAACTTTCACCTTAAAGCAACCTGCTGAATAACAGACATACAAAATATTAACAAAGAAACGCATTTTATTCTATGCCCAGAAATAGTATATCAGTAGAAAAACCTCCACATCACAGTCATTCCTGAGAAACACATGAAGGGGTTATTATTTCAAATAAACACATTGAGTGTTTACATACATCACTCTGCGCAGATTTTGATGTTCCTGATGCAGCTTACCAGTGCTATGACTAAAAGAAGACATCATCCCCCATACTGGATGATAGAGCAGGTAAAAACACTTACGAGCTACTGAGAAGTTATTTAAAGGCGATTCCCGCTGGTCAACATCCTGCGGTCGTTCCTTGTAGCCAATGAACGTGCCATCATTCTTTAGAAGAAAGTACCGCGGCCTCCATGTTTTTATGTATTCTCCTGGAAAGAAAGGACGGACAAAGGGAGAGAAGATCAGAAAACACCCCAAAATCTGTACCCCAAACTGACTAGCCAATACTTGGGTTTTTGTTAATAGTGAAACTGTATGGCATCCTGACATAGCAGCAGTTTTAAGAACACTCAGTTCATTCTGATACAAACAGTGGAAAAATACAGGCACTGAGTCAGATGTTAACCATGAAGATGGGACTTCATAAAAGGTAAACAGCTATGTTTTGTTCTTCCATCAACTCCGATTTCCATTCAAATTCTGCAACATCTGCCTTAAATGCATTTTAAATTTAAAAAAAAATCAGAGCAGATGTCCTATGCATTATTTTTGCTATTGTCATTTTTCATACTGACAACTGGATAAATTTTTTTCGTTTACATTTTGCAGCGCAAGTATTTTAAACAACAATGGGTAATTTACTAATTAGTCAACTGCTTTATCAAACCAACAGTCACTTTTAGACCACAAGAAGATAATTCTCTGCTTATGTTACATAACATCACTCACTCCTCTCACGACATCTCAAGCACGAAACATGAGATGATATATCACAATACGAAGGGGAAAACACTGGATGATGTACAGCCACCACAGTAAAGAAAACAAGCATCTATTGTGAAAGATATTCCACCTTTCTCTGTCAGAAAAAAAAATCCCTTGCTCATACCATGCTACTTTTCATCTGAGTAACCTGCACAGGTGACAGTCACATGACTGTGATACAGCCACATTCAAAATGTCCAGCAGTAGAGTAAAAACAACAGTTGATCAAATCCTCAATTATTTACTGATTTACTCAGCTGGGCTTTAGGGAAGGAAGACAGGGGTTCCACCTGTGGCTCTTCTGAAGGACTTTGTCAGCATACCTCAGTTTCCCCCTTTGCTCACTGCCCCTGTTGTCACTTTCTCCGGCAGCCTCTCCAGAACCTCAAACAGCTTTACATGCTGTCAAGCTGGCCCTCTAGATCCTACGAGGTCCTGCAGTAATGCTTCTACTCAGCTGAATCACAAAAGCCCCACTTGAGGTGCTATTCAAACCAGGGTACCAGCCACACATTTCCAACACTGCTCACCCCAACAATAACTGATTTAAAAAAATTAAATAAAGAAGCGGTCGCTACAAAGCACCCACAGCTGGGCAGCAGCTATACCCTCCTCCCTCTATATCTTTTCTCACTTGTCTGTTCAACACCAGGGACAGGATGAGGGAGCAGACTAGGAGAAAAGCTTCCTTCTGGTCTGCTGCAGTAGGAGCAGACTTGCACACCCTGTGATGCTGCCCCTGCAGTGTCTGGTACCCAGTGCCCACGATTTCTTCTGCTAGTGAGCTCTTCAAATGACTACCAGGAGCAGCGAGAAGTAAAGGTTCCCCAGATTTACTGGCTCCAGCAACCTTCTGCTGCTCTCCTGTTCTCCCAGGCTGTGCTCACACCTTCTTTCCCTGCTGCTTAGCTCTCCTTTGCAGTAATTTCTCTCCCAGCAATGTATACCCTGCCCCAGAAACTCCCCTGCAGCTGCTTTGCCTCCTTCCTCTCCTCACAGACCTCCTCTCCTTCTGCGGTGTCGTTTCAACCTGCTTTGGGCACCAGCTGTGCCATTTCTTCTTCTGCACACAGAAGCACAAGCAATCCCAATACCAATGCTGCACGGCCAGGGGCACATGCACCCCTAGCCGCTGCTTTCACCTGTTCAGCCCTTGTTAGGCTTTTAATTTTCTCATCTAAAGCAAAAAACAGAGTTACCGAACTGGTGGAGAGAGTCACACAGAGCCACCCTTCCAGCTGCCATGTCTGCAGAAAACATACAATTCCACTGATGAAACAGGGTGCAGGGCAAGAAAGAGAGGAAAAGGAATCTTTGAGCACAAACCTTAGTCTTTCTTTTAGAGACATCTGCTACAGCCGCGTTATACTAACCTATAAGGGGTTTACAAGAATGTCATCATGGCTTTAGGAATTTCAGAACTCCTCACCTATAGCTGTCATGGTTTAACATTTATAAGCTAGGCAGTAAGCCTAAAAGGTTTTGTTTTCATCATCTTTTTAATTCTGACCTTAATTAAAAGCTGTAAACTTTCTGGGATCAGTAGGAGATTATGAAGCCTTTCACACTTAAATTATCAGTCCAACTCAGCCCAGGTCAGTGAGATTATTCCAACCTCACTACTATTACACCAGTGATGTGACTACAGGGACAAGAAGATGCACGGCATGCTCAGCCTAGCTCTTGACAAGATGTTTTCCAGGGTAAGGAGGCAGGTGCCCAGACAGTCATGATTTCGGAACACACTGTTACATACTTGACTTGTCAGTACTTTCCTCTCTTGCTTAAAGCAGATCCAGAAGACCTAGGCACCACCACATACCCCTTATCATACCTGCATTTAGGACTAAATCCAGATTGAATGTGATGAAAAATAAGAGGGGCAAGACAGCTTCTATTTCTCTTACTCCCTAATCTACACTACGCATCTTTCTCCTCAGTATTTATAAAGACACACATTTTTTTGCAGATTCTGAAATTATTATCTGGTTATTTTCAGTAAGTATGCATAATTTTGCACAAAATTACACTGTACTGTCACAAGAGACTCTTCCTCTTAGATTAGATGCTTATGTTTGGCTCTTATACTCTCTTACAGCTTTATTCCACCAATCTGTTTTTCTGTTAGAAACATATCATCTAACAGAATTCATCACACAGTCTTTAAAATGGTGTATTCCATACATACATACATAGCATCCTCCTCCACATTCCTTCTCTCCTCACTCTTCCTTCACTCTTTCTCTGTGAAAATTCAAGGATTTCACTACTGCCAGGCATTTTGCAAGGACCATTCTACTTGGACCTTCCCTTAGCTATTGCTTTAGCTGGTTCTGGGTCCTGATCCACCTTTCAATTTGTAAAAAAGTAAGTGATTTTAAACTTCTTTTTCCACATATCTGGAGCTTAATGAAACCTGTAATATAGCAAGAACACATACTATTGATTACTGCTCTTGCCAAGGACAGCATGAGGCACACCGAAGTATCAGAGGTATAAATTTTATTGTGTAACACGCTAAGGTTATACTTCTGCATCTTCTAGCACACTGGTAAGATACTGTCTGGCGCGTGACTTCCCAATCAGATCACCTGTAAGCATAATTTTACACTAAAGCCAGAGCAAACTACCATTCCTCTACAGAAGTTCTGAAACACAAACTGAACAAGGCAGTCATCAAGAAAATGTACAAAGTACATATTCTTGATAAACAAACTTACATTTTTACAATCAGCCAAAACGCTACAAAATTCCTGCAACATGCGAGAAGGACCACATTGATCATGACAGCAAGTCTGAGTATTTTATGCAGAAAAGGAGCTGGTCAATACAGAAAAAATAACTCTGTGGAACCACCTGGACAAAGCTGACTGAAAAACATCAACACCTTTTCCTTCCTCTGATACACGCACTAAGCTGTCATGCCTGAAGAGTGAACTGAGCTGTTCCAATTTTTGCCCTGTGTTTTTTGTTCCTGTTGTGTTTTTGTTTTTAAGAATCACAAGAAGCTACTTGAAGTCACCAATACTCATAGTTACGTAGTCACACCAGAAGAATTGTACGGAACACAGTAAATGCAAGCATGTGTAGCAAATGCTATCAGACAACACTGAAAAAAATAATAATAATGATCCACCATGGAAAAATGAACAATTTACAAAGCAAAACATTTTTTCCCCTCTGATTCATTGCTTGTGTAATGCCCTGGCAGAGCCTTCTTTGTTTTCAGTAACAGAATGCTAACACTGCAGAGACAGGAAAGCAAAAGCATGGGTTATAAATCCTACATGTAAAATCCTGGAACGAAACAGACTCCTCTGTAGCTTGCTAGCTTTATTATTTAAAATCTTTATGTACCATTCTGTTTACTCCAAGCAATTTCCAAATTGCAAAGATTCCCAAACTGTATATATCTGGAAATACACATGAAGATTGTTATAGACCAATTTCCCTTTATTGCCTGGTGTCTGCCCCCACACACTGCACATTAAAACACTTAACACACACTTAGAATGTAAATCCATCTCATGCCAGAAAAGCTTTTTCACAGTAACACATACAGCAAAGCATGCTTACGCCTGAATATTTCAGAAAAAGTTAAACACAAAACTCTTTTGGTTCATGAAAAGTTAATTCTACTGAGAATTTACAATAATGCAGGGTTAGGTTATTTTCCTCTCCTCCCCACAACAGTATCTCACCGAATCTGGAGCTGTCTACCACTGATAGAGTGTCTAACATCAGAAACAGCTGCCACTCCCTGGGAAGCTCACAGGGTAAGTGGAGAATAATGAGCAGCAAGCACCAGCAGAACAAAAGAAAATCCATCTTTATTTACCAACTGCTGCATGCTTGTTGCTGCATCAAGCTCATTCAAAGCCAACACCACACCCTTTAATTCAGAACAGACTATACTTAAGAAGCCTCTGCTTTTTTTTTTTAATCAACTTATACATACCAATGATTTGAAAATGAAAAGTCATTAGGTTAACTAAGTCAGCATCCAGTGATACCCTTGATATTTCCAAAAGTGCTGGACCAACTATTAAGTTTCTTATGCCCCAAAGTAACCAGAATAAGCTCAGGAGAACCAACTGAAAACAAGGTCTCAGTTACATGACATGCACTCAAGTGACCACCACAAATCCATGGATAAATAATGCATTAAACTGTCTGCTCTGAGCATCCAAAATATCACCATTAATTACAATTAGAGGGTAACACTCAAAATATTAGAGCTCTGAGTTATGCAAGCTTTCCCTACGTTCCCACACACTCCAAAGATGTATGACATTCCTTGATTGTACTGCTCTGAACTGCACGAGGGAAACACGAAAGTTACGCCAATCGTAGTGCTAATGTGCCACCGGTCAAAGGCAGAGTGACTCATTTCTGAGATTTCAATGGCTATGAGAAGTGGTCCGCATCCTGTCGGCCTAATAAGGCTTTGGTGAACCAGATGCCAGCTTCCTTAAAGACGTGAAGCTTTCGAAACTGCCATCTCATGTGCACTGAAAAGCGGGACAGATTTACAGTTAGTTTGTGCTGCTTGAGTAAATAGGGTAAGCGTCCACTCGCTTCAAAACCTGCTGAAATCTAAACAGATTTGGAAACAGAAAGCAGGGCTTGAAAACTTGCCTTTGCATTTCTAAAGCACTCGGAAGGAAGCCCTTTCCAAACACAGCAAGCTAATTCTGGATCTTAACAACCTGACACCAAAAAATTAAGTCTAGGGTGACCCGAATGAAAACTCTCAGTTCAAATATGTTGGGTTTTTTTTAAATAGCTGCACAGACACCCACCAGGCTGGTGCACCACTCTTCCCTTTCCTCAACAAACTGTCAAAACAAGATATTTAAGCACAGTGCCAGGTTCTGGGGAAAGGAAAAAGAAAAAGAAAGAAGGGGGGGGGGGGAAAGGAGGTTATGTTAATGTCTTTCCCAACACGCTCAGTGAGTGGATCGCTGGTTTGTCTGCCTATTGAGAGGCACAGCGAAGGGGGGCCATTTCTTTGATGATGTTTTGGGGCCCCTCTCTGGATGCCTCCTCAGCCGCCACCTCCAGCATACAGCTGCGGAGGCACTGCTTGTGCCCTGAATGTCAATGAGGCGGCCAGGGCTGCCGCTGGCGCACTCCCCGGCAGCATGGGAGGTCAGTCTGCCGCTCGCCTGCACCAGGCCAGGGCTCCGCAGCTCGTAGGCTGGCTCCTCTAACGCGGGGTCCCATGGCTGCAATGGGATAATTCGGGGCACAGCAAATCCGCTCCCCGCTTTATTCTCCCTCGGGCAGCTGGAAGGTTGTGGAGTGTGCCGGCAGCCCACATGGCTGCAACTGACGTGACTGCCAACAGGTTAAGAAGAAATGCCTCCTCCTCCTCCGGCTCGGCTCTGGCTTTTCTAAACCTACTGTCGTTTCTCACGCTCACAGAAAGCTGCCATACAGGGCACCTGCTTCATTATCATATCTTGGGGGAATATGGGAGGGGAGGGAAGAGAGGAGTGAAGGGGGATGGCTGAGCAGCCTGGCCTTCAAGCAACAAAGGGAGCCCCATGAGGACTACTCCTGGTCACCTGGCACCCCACATCTCTAAATTAACTTCAGAAAGCAACAAACAGCCTTGGCTTGGTGCTTCCCAAAAAGCTCTATGGGTGCACTGTGTAGAAAAATAATTGTATTGGAAGCTACCTCTGTCTTTAGTCACACAACAGTGCAGATGGGGAACATCTAACAAAGGCAAAGAATGGGTGCTCCGATTCACAAAGCTAGGCCATGGGAGAGATGAGAAGTCAGATTATGGAGAAAGAAAAACAAATTCTCACCCAGTATGTTCTCCATGCAGGAGATGGACAAATACCACATTCTTCAATTCCATCTCTGTCAAAGGGTTTGAGATCACCAGCCAACACCATCACTACAGAAGATGACACCTCTGTATTTTTTAACCCCTGTATTTCAACTGTACAGTTACGTAAAACTCAGAGTTTTCTCTTTTTCTGTTTCCCCCCTTTTTTTCTTTTTTTTTTGCTGAATTTCAGCTTAGAAGGTCAAAAATGTTGCCATATTGCTTACAGCAATCAATTTAAGTAATACCAGATATTCCCAAAGGAGCAAAAGAGAATTAATCAGCATGTAAAAAACTCCTTACTCCTACCTTTGGCACAGCTTAGTCAGGGTAGTACTAACCTACAGCTGTTTCCAGTGGGAGAAGATGTAAATGAAGTTTCATTAAAAAAACAGCAGTTTTAAGGATAGCTACATAAATTACAGGAAAGTATGAAGTGATTTCTTCGGCTACACTGAAAACAATTTCAGAGTGAATTGCATCTCCACTACCTCATGGTGGGACCAAAAGGACTTAAAATTACCATGAGGTGTCCAACACAATTACGGAAATCTTTTCTGTAGTATACTCGCAATACAGCATTTTAACAAAATAAGTTCCTGTAACAGAAAGTGCCATCACATATCTTCTGCTTTTGACAGGTGCCCAATTCTCTAATATTTATAAATATACAAACATGCCAGAGGAGGTGTCAGATTCACTGAACTGAATTAAGCATGCTTGGAACAATTATTTCTCCCCAGGTAATTTTTACCAATGACGGAAAACAGCACAAGCAGCTAACAAGGCACTGAAACTAGTAAGCCGCTGCAACTTTTTTAATATCTTCCCTTAGAGGAGGGAGGTACCCACAACTATTCCTCGAGCTCATGCTGAAGTTAATACAATCAGTATTTCTGCAAATCCAGCTCTTAAATACATTGCATGTGTTTATACAAAGGGTGTGACTTAATCCTCCAAAGATTTCATGATCTCTACTGAAAATACAGAGGAAAAAAACCCAAAACAACAACCCAAACCAAAACCACCTAACACACCACACCCTGGTGTATTAGAACAATGAAGGGCTTTCCTAACATTATCTAAAAGCTGATATAATTACTTTACCTCTTAGCATAAGCAACCTTAGTTGTGACTTTTGCGTTTATCTGAACACATGCCTTATTTGAATATGATATACCCAGTTTTGTTCTTCAGTAAATCCTGTCTAGAAACTGATAGATAGCGTTAAGAGGGGACAAAGCAATGAAACACACACAAACCAAAGCTCTTCCAGAGATAAACAAAGTAAGTCTGAAAGCACAGTTTTAGCTTGTATTCCTAGGGCTGCCGACACATAAAGGATATTCAGGAAAAGCATCATTAATTGATTAAAAATTGATTGCAGTTCCTTCCCCCACTCTGCCCCATTAAAAAATATCAGGAGAGCCAAAGACTCAGGCAAGAGTGATTTTCATGATGCATTTATTTGCTTTGCGAACACTAAATCCAGAAAGTACTCAGCAGAGGCTCCCCATTAAAATCCCAAAGCTGGGGAAGCTGAGAGGTGAGCTGGTAACTTTGGGGTGGATGCACACGGGAAAGCAAGAGCAAGGGAGGGAAAAAGCAGGATGCAGCCACACAGAAAACATCCGCAGTGAGTCCCTGGCTTGCTGTTCTAGACTCCCATTACTAGATTATTGGGTCATTCACAAAGCAAATCAAAACCTTGGGGAATTGCAAAGAAATGGTGAAAAAAAGGCTGAGGGACACCAGGCGAGATTTATGGAAACAGCAGCTTTTCCAAAACAGACGATATGGACCAACTTCAGAAGCAGTCTGAAACAGAAAAAAAAGCTCTATTTGTGAAAACTAAGCTGCAGAACAATTTATGGAGGGTGAGAAATTAGCACATTGTATTGTTATCCTTCAGCTTCTGGGTCTGAGTCCTAATTTTCAACATAAATACAGAGTTGTTTTAGGCCACTTACAATAAAAGCTCTAGCAGTAATTGTGTGATCATGCTGTGCATCAGGAAATTTTTTAAGAGTGTCAAGGAAAAAAAACCAATGTGGAATTTTAAACATGTTTATACAGAGAGTTACTGGGTAAATATTTCATAGAAAGATGCATAAAAGCCAAGTTAAACAAATATTTCAATGGCAAAAATAAGAAGCAACATAAAAAAGGGTATGCTATTTATATGCCTGGGGCTAATCTGGACTTCCCTTCTTCATTTCATCACTACCAAGTCTGCAAAACCCTGGAGAAGTACATGAAGACCATGTTAGTTCTAATAAGTTTCATTTATCTTGAGCCATTTAATGGCAGTCAATGGAAAAATTACAAGCACTTCCCAGAAAGCAAGTTCTAATATTTGTTATCATGGCAACCTCCTGGTTACGCCTCCAAATTTAGTATTACAGAGATAACTTTCACTGAGTCACTACCCCAAACTCAGCAGGGAAAGTCGCCTCCAGATAACAGGAGTGCCTACCTCAGTTCAGAGGAATTTTGCAAAGTAACTTAATTGCATACTGAGAATTTATTAAAGCAACTTCACCACTGGGTAACATGAGAGCACACAGCCGCTGCAGCTCTGGTGCTAAGCTCAGCTGAGCAACGGAGGTGTAAGAAACCTTGCCAAGGATTTTTGTGCCTTGGACTGAGGCGTCTCGTCACTGTAAAGCCAAGCACAATCCACAATGCTGCCCCAACAGGGACACAGACTGAGCTGGACACACCTCTGTCACTTTAAACACTACTAAAATTCATTTATTTTTACAAAAAACAGCAAAAATCTTCAGTCTCAGCATAATCAGGCTGGATTGTCAGTGGTACCACAATTTAGCCCTGTAATATTGGAACATACGTATGCACTACTAAAAACACATACCTATAATTGTGACTATTACTTTTGAACCCCAAAGTCGTCTATTCTAGTAAGCTGTACCTCTCCCTAACTGCTCAAAGCTCCAGGAGAAATGCATTCCAGACAGTAACATGAAAAGCTGTTTCTTCCACAAGCAGGAATGAAATAAAGATCCATCTGAACAAAGACTGACCTACCTTGACACTGTTACCATGAAGTGATTTTCACATTGCAACAGCATCTCAGTATGTTAAAGCCAATTTTCTTTTTCTTTTTTTTTTTTTAAAGGCATCAAAAATTACAAGTATATACCACACAGAAGCAAAAAACAGATGGGCACAGAAAGATGGGAGCTTGAATAATGCTTTCTAGCCTGCACTGACCTGTACTGTTGTTTTGGAAAGACAGGGCAAAAATTCCAATCTCCTCTTTTACAACTGCTCCCATTCCCAGGGGAAAACCAAAGATCGCTCCGCAGCCCCAGCCACCCCTAAACTCACACCAGTTCCCGTGTGCAAACCTAGCACTTGCCCCACTGCATTTTTAGAGCTCAGGGCTGCAGCCTTCCTCTGCACCCGATTTTTCAAGCACAGCACACCACACAACTGCTCCTCACCATGTGCATCTCCTCTACCACCTGAATCCCAAAAGTCCCATCCCACAACTGAGCACAGCCTGCTCTCTGTAGCTCATCTTCCCACTCTTCACTTGCATGTCCCTGAAGAACAGAAGCAAAACAAACACCAAAACGCATCATTTGCCTAGCCAGATTACAGCTATGCTTTGGGTTTGTAGGAGAACTTGCAACGACTTCTGCAGCTGTCCACAAGTTATGCTCCCACACTTTAAGAATGAGACCATCAGAAAGCTGTGAATAAAGCTTCAAACTCATATATATAAGGTTTTTTGTTTTGCCTTGTTGATAGAAAGGCAGAGAGAGAGAGAGAAACCAAACTACAGGTCACCTGGGGTAACATTCCTGAGGAAGGTCATCTAGGGCCATGTTCATGCCTCAGGGACTTCTGCAAAGGAAGGTACATGCACATGCACAGAAAACCCTGCATGCACACCCTGCTTTGTCGTTCGATGCTTAGTGCATGCTCTGGTTACAGCATTTTCTTCCACTGGTCCCTGATCTGATGCTATCAGTTCAAGCAGCAGCTGCTCGGGGCTCCTCTGCTGCCCCGGGCTCCTCTGCTGCCCCACAGGTCAAGACAAGCAAGGCCACCCTGAAAACCCTGCTGCTGCTGACAACGAGGCAGGAGGGGAGCAGCAGGAGAAAGGGGGAGCACAGAGGCACCTTGCGCAGGGCACACAGTGTGGCAGACACGAGCCAAGATGAATCCACCCTGGATGGATATGATGCACTGGCTGCATCAGAGAGGAGGGTGCTGACAAAGGGGTGCACCTGGAGCTGGATCTCTGCTGGGCAGGGAGGAAGGCACTAGGCTGCTGAGAGCACAGGCAGGGCAGGGAGAGGTGGAAGTCTGACTCACACCCTAGGCCACACCAGCTGTGGCCATCACCAGTCCTAGTCCAGGTCCTATCCCAGCAGAAACATGAGCAGCTGGAAGGGCAGGTTGTGCCCAGCCCGTGGGGCGAATATTGCTCCCCTTTCAGGGCAGCCAATCAGAGCAAGTTTAAATAGCGAAGCTACATCGTGTACACACACACACACACACACATATGTTAAACAGAGCCAGCATAGAGCCTGGCCATGAGCACACATCGCTGCACTGACCCTGCTGCTTCACAGGCAGACCCAGTGCTCACAGGGAAATCTTCCAAAACTCAGCCCATCCTCTGGTCACTGGGAGCTATAAACTTCAGTTAATTCCCAAATTAATGCTTTCATGCATTTGCTTCCTCCTCTCCTTCCACAGTGCATGAAAACCATTTTAACATCAGCTTCAGTACCAAGGTAAGAGACAAATATGTTTCCAAAAAGCAGTCTGCAATTTTCATTTATCCACAACACACTAAATTAATCTTTGTAGTGGGCAGACCTTCTTGCAAATTACTGTTTTCTAAATGAACCCACACTTGGGTACAGAAATCAGGCAACACCCTCTGCTGAGAGAGGCAGAGAGAAAAAGGACCCACATGAAAATTACCATCCTGATATTATACTTGGTGATAAAACTGCAGTTTGACTACAAAATTAACTAAGCACAAGTCTGCTACCAGGTTGCTATCACTGGTTTGAAAACATGTTTATCTACATACTTTTCTTCCCCTCACCAGAGAATCCAAATTTCTTTGTTTAATCGTTTTCCCTTTTCCAAGAGAAATGGGAGCCTTTTTAAGCAATGAAGACATCATAGGGGCAGTACAAGATTAAAATAGAATAGAAAAATTAATCCAAAATGTCTCCATTATGAGAAAGTTTCTCAATGAACCTTTAATCAACAGGTTCCAAATTTCAGGTATAAAATTCAATTGAAATTGCTGCTGTTGATTTGCAAAATCACGGCTTTCTCCTGCTCCTCCTTACTGAAAATGCAGTCTAAATTGCTTTTTCCATAAAGATGTATGTCCAATATTGACAGGAGACCTACGAAAAATTCTTGATGGCCTGCAAAGATTCTTGTACTTAACCTGAAGATAAAATTTACAGAAATTTATCATACAAAAATCAACTGCTCTGAAGATCAGGGCTCCAGTTCCATGCTGCAGTCAGAATTTCTACTGAACAGGGGGTGGAGGCAATTAAATAGCTTCATTTGCAGTACTCAGTTCTTTGCATCTACTTCATGACAGCACATAGGATGGAGAGAAAGGTGGTTATGGCACTGTATATATTTTGCATTTCATCAGGTATGCTTCCCTGCTTTAATCTTTAAAAAAGGAAACTGTAAACAGTAAGCTGCAAAAAGGCTGATGATGAAACAGCAAAAGACAGATGGGGTGGGGGAAATAAAAAGAATTAAAAAAATGGGGTTTAGCATTACAAACATTAATGCCTTTTAAAAAGAAGGGATCCAGTGATATTTCCCCCTTCCTTTGTACTGAAGTTTAATAAACCATTTCCTCCGAGTTACCAGTTTTGAGAAAATCGCTGGATAAACACTTGTGTTAACCCAGTTACATGGCTTAGTGCCAAATGTAATGCCAAACTTCCCAGTTGCAAAACGAGCTGTTTTTACACACCAAAGTAACCACGCAGCAGGCCTGCCGAGCCTGAAGACAGCTGACAGAGATGACTGTTGCTGTCCCCCCATTGCACCGACATCCATCCAAATACCAACATCTGCTGTGCTACAATTTACTTTTTACACAACATTTAGCAAAACAGTGCCTCTGACTGCAACATCATTAAGGAAGTAACAACAAATAAATCGCAAAGTCCCATCAGACAATTGTAAAATTAAAGCATAGTTTGTCCCATCAGACAATTGTAAAATTAAAGCATAGTTTGTCTTGCATACTCTGAGCTTTAGTTCAGACGTATTGGACTTCAGAAATAATAAGCACTAGAATCTGTTTTATTTTATTAAACTCACAAGACAAAATGCTGTAAACTGTGACAAGTGTAATCCATCATCACAGTCAAAATTACAGTTTGGAGAATATTGACTTGACTTAACAGGCAGAGAAGCAGATGCCTGCTAGGCAGGCTGGCCTGCCCGGTACCATCATGCAACCCAGACTATGCCTGGAACCATAAGAAGTGCACTCTCAATCTGGGGCCTGCTCCTTTTCAATCACCCAGAGCACATATTTGTGTTTGCAAAGTAAGGAACTGACATGCCTAAAAACTAAGGTGCCCTTTGCATTAACAGCAGGATAGAGCACAGGGGCCAAGGCAACCGGATGCCACCTCACAGAGGTGAGGTGGCAAGGCAGGCTCCAGTAGTGAGTCCTGTTACAAGTTTATGGCCTGGGGGTTCACACTGGGATTTAGGCTCCTAACTGAAAGCCAGGTTTGGTTAGTGGCTCCACTGTATTGCTCAACACACTTCATGTCACAGAAGTCCCTACGTGATCCAATTAGCTGTCCTTCAGACCTGTGGCACCTAGGGTGCTGCGAGTCAAAATGGGGCCGCACTGCCATTGACACTGCCATGGAGCTCGGGCTTTCATGGCACACAGGCAAGAGGAAGGAAGGAAAATTTTAGTTTTTAAGTTAGTGACTGGTTTTCAAAACCAATTCTTTCTTCATCCTGCCCTGCAGTAACTCTATGAACTCAAAACTAAGGAAAAAAAATAATCTTACTTTCATTTGAAACGTAGACATTGAATGAAAAAAATCATGAAAACCAACTTGCATTCTGTTAGGCACCAATTAAAGGTTTTTCCCCTCAATCTTTCTGCTCCTCATCACCACCTTTAACACAACCTAAAAACTGCTGAAGTTACAAAAAGTGGCATTTTTTGGTGGGAACAAATACTCCCTCTGCATCCCCAGACAATGCGCCTGTCAGGAACAACAACATACCCAAGCACTCAGCTCAAGATACAAGAAAACTCAGCAAGCTGTATTTCAAAGCAGTTTCACCAAAACAATAGTTTCCCTCAAATCCCTATCAACTCAATAGTGGAAGACAGTAATACTTCAGATAACACAGGCAGCAAATATTTTGGTAAGTTCAGAGGACGTTCTTTACCCAATTTGCAGATAAAAACCAGTCAGCATCCACAGCTAGATTAGCATTAAGTGCTGAACTGATTTTGCCTTTAATTCATGCTAAAGTCAAGGGGTTAGGCACTTACATACTTCTGGGGGTTTTGGCCAGGGTTGATTTGTGAGACCGTGTATCGAGATCAGGTTGGACCGGGCTCTGAACAACCTGGCTTAGTGGAAGGTGTCCCTTCCACTGGCAGGGGCACTGGAACTAGATGATCCTTAAGGTCATTTCTGACCCAAACCATTCTGTGATTCTATAACTGAGTTAGACAGATAGATTAGATAGATACAGACAGACAGCTAGATGTCCACTGTTGGACACAGGAGAAGTACATAAAACAGAGCCTATAACGTAGATCCTCTCCCGAGCAGGGATTTAGAGAACAGTCTCCTCCGTGCTAGCTTCTGCATGTTTGCACAACAGGAGTCAAGGTCCATTGGAAACTTATCTGAAGAGTTGCTCCTGTGCAAACTTTAGGTTCAACCTTCGAGTTCAGAACTGAAACACTATTTGTTTGTCCATTTATCCCCTGGCATGGTTGGCTTTTTGTCAGACAGATGTATGCCACATGCAAGTCATTTCCCAACCCCTCTGCTCCACCTCCCTCCACACAATCTGCGGACACTCTGACCCCTCAGCAAATGTTATAAGAGATGAGGAAGTGTTTCTGACAATTTGCATACTCTTCACAACAATTTTATTGCAGGGTATAAATGTTTTCTCCCGCCCCCAACCCCACTTGTACGGAAACAAAGCAAAACAAACAAAAAATCTGACACTTCCCAAACAACTGAATGCCCTAAACCCAGCAGCAGGAAAGGGGAGGGAAAGGGTGGAGAGGAAAGGACAGAGAGGATGGATTACACTGATGTTATTTTTGTCCTCTTCAAGTGGATGGGCTGAGTCAACTAAATATAGAATTTATCAAAGCAGGTGAAGAAGGAAGATGACATGAGCTGTATGTTTCAAGGAGCAAGCAATAAGCAAAGTACGCTCCTACCTCCTGGCCAGAAAGTTTCCCCAAAACACACTTCAATTTGCATGAGCGAGATTTGATTGAACAAATATTCAACTCACCACAGCCTTGCCTTTGGACATGTGACAATGTAAATATTAAGCAGATAAGGTTTCCTGTCTCTTACCTGCTTGTACTATATATAAACAAGCACTATGAAGTTAAAATTAAAAAGGAAAGAGGTTTGCACTTGTCTGTGGTGTCTCTGGACAGAAATTCTTCCAAAGAAAGTATGTTTGCATGTACAGATGGGTAATAAAGCACCACTTGAAATCAAACATTAAGGAACGTTATGTTGTCAGTAGTAACACAAAGGATGTGGTTTCTATGAAATTTAACCATTTATGCCAAGGACAATTGCTTGCTTCTGGTCAGGCTGCAGTCCACAGCTTGCTTGCTCAGAGTAACTGCTACAGTAGTTTGAATTCTGCAAGTGAAAATCCATTCATACGTATTTTTAACTCCTTCCAGTGTCTGAGTGAGCTGTGAAATGCACTGGGTGGCTGTTGCCAGAAGCACATACTCCATTCAGTCACTGTGAGCAGCCCACACTGGCAAACACATAAGCAGCAAGTCTCACCCAGGCTCTTGGGCTCTCAGAGCCTGCAGCCAAGGATGCAAACTATAGTGTTTAGCAACGATGTTAAGTGCTTTGCTGGTATGCACTAGTACTGAGCAAGGAAACATTCAGAGAAAAGACACAGCATCAGTCAAGCCATGACTTCAGTGGAAGCCAAGCTCACATAAGCACTGTAACCTACCACTGGGGTTGAAGAACAGAAAGCTTTTACGCGGAACATTTCCCGTCTTCCATCTGTGCTCCCAGTTACCAAAGTTTCCAAAAGCCCCACAGCCTGAGCTGCATTTGTTCTCACAACATCCCTGTGAAGTAGGGAAGTGCTGTTATCACCATTTTACAGATAGGGAACTGGGGCACAGAGAGATAAAAATAACCTTATCCGAGGTGATCATATAGGAGGAAGTTTGTATCAGAGCAGGGGAGGACTGGCTTCGATTCTCAGTTCCAGGCTGGTACTCTGATAAACCAGCCACTTCTTCAGCTCCTAGATGCTCTGCCTTCAATTTGATCCCTTAGCAACAAGGAATGGGGAATGCCTATGTCTTTTATTAACAGCATTTCCAGCCAAGCAAAAATGGAAAAGGATATCAGATTCAAGCGTTGTTTGCATTCATAAGTCCAAATCTGAACAAAGAAAACAATTTCCAGAATAGTAAGCACTATCCTGGTATTGTGGGAAAAGGAAGGAAGACAAATCAAGTTTTTGAAGTCCAAAAAAAAAAAAAAAAAAATCAATCCATGTCAGGTCATGAGTACAATTTTAAAATAATGAGTGAAAGTTTTAATAGGAAGCTGGTATTAGACATGTATCCTTCTAGAACCTCCCTGTTCTGGAGATTTTAGGTTATAAAACCGTAAGAAATAAAAAAAATCCCAACCTTTGGAACTGCTGTAGCGGGGAGACTAGATGATCTGCAGGGGTCACTTCCAACCACAACTATTCTGTGATTCTGTGAACTACAACTATCCCATTTCAAACACAGGTTTGATGTAGTTTCATTTGGAGACCTTGGCTTCAGACTTCACACAACAATCTTGTCTCAGATTAAACAAATTCCAGAGGCTGGAGACTGCTCAAGGCTTCCCATTTCTGGCTGAGCCAAACTTCAACCCGGCACTCAAAGGCTCTCTTTTCTAAGTGAAATGGCAAATTAGGTCCAAAATTTACTGTGTCCTTTGGGACTCCAGTTGCAGCCATCCAGAGAACCAGTTGCGAAATAAGCTCCTACAACTTAAGGGCATTCATAAAGCAGCATTTAATGTCAACCGTTTGAGGTGACTACTACCCTGCAACACACAGCAGAGATCCATTACCTTACAGATCATCTGCTTTATTGAGTCTGGTTCCAGAAAGTGGCTGCTCAACGGCCAAAGGATGACAGCCCGCTACTAAACCATTACGAACAGGCCTTGATGAAGGACACAGTCACTATACTGATTGGGACAAAGGAAGAAATTTGCAAGTTGGTGCTAGCAGAGGGCATCAACTCAGCTCACACTCAGCTTCCAGGTCACCTCAGCTACCAGTAGGCTATGCTGTCCATCACTGATGATAGCTGGATCTTATGGCCCAGGTCTCTACCTTTATAAGGCTGATGCTGTAAACTTCAGCCACCAGCAACACAATGTGAATCTAAAGCACACCCCCTCTGCCATGATCGGGGTCTCAAGAAACTGCAGCCAACCAGCTATTGCTGAAGGTGGCTATCAAAGCACCTAATTCAACTTCCATCAGTGACATAACTGAAGCCTTGCTTGGAGACAACAGGAAAGAACAGAGCTAGCCGCACCATGCATCCTCTTATCCCCTTCTTTTACACCAAGACTACAAAAGAGTGAAAGGCTGGGATGAGGTTAGGAACATTTCTACTTTCTGACAGCGAGCTTCACAGCAACAACATCCAACCAACCAACCAACCAAAAGAAAGCAAAATTCCCATAAGCATTACAGCTATATAGCAATCTTAGTAAACCAGACATTCTAGTAATTAAAGCAAAAAAGTAACTTCTGGTTCCAAAGCACAGACCCAGAACACTAACAACAAGTAGTAAATTAGCAAGATTCCATGTTTTGAACCTTTCCCTTGAAAAATCCCAGCTTCTGTATTTGAATAGATCAGTGAACATTGAAAAGTGAAAAGGCCTGTTGGCAACACAGAACTGGCATTTATTTTCTGTTTAACAGCCATTACAAGGAATATCAAAACTAAAACCGAACACCTACAGTAACACCTCTATAAATGGGGTGGTTATTCTCCTTCAGAATCAGGCTGGGCTTTACATCAGACTCCCAATATCAAACTGGTAAAGAATCACAGAATACTTTATGTTGAAAGCAGCCATTAGAGACGATGTGATCTGATCATCTGCTCAAAGAAGGGCCATTCAAAACTCTACATATAAATCCTGACACTAACAGTACAAATAGGTAATACAAGAGAATTATAAAAATTCCATGGCAAAAAACAGAAAGAATGCAAGAAGTTTATCAAACTGCAATTTTCAAATCAAATTTGAGGAACAAAACCTCAAGTCTACTTGGCCATGTGCCCTCATTTTAATCTCCTTGCCTCCAGAAACTAGTTTGAGGATTGTAAGGGTCAGCAGAAAGACGAATATCAACAAACATTCTGTGCGTGTACTGGGCATAAAAAGGAAAAATGAATTCTGTGTTCCTCCATGTTTTATTTCACCACATGAATACAGAGAGAAATAGCACAGGATTGTACACGGTCAAAAAGCTATGCACGGCCTCTGAAGTGTGAATATGTATCAACAACCACACATCCTGTTGTGTGCCATTCCACTTCTAAAATGGTGCCTGAAAAGAGAAAAGTCTCCAGAAACACAAGGTTCTGCCATAAGCACACTCAGTCGAGTTGCAGGAGTAAGCAAACCTCTCCAAGACACCAAGAGCTGCTGTGAAATAGCCCATTCCTAGTAGCCTGGAGTAGCTGCTAAGAAAGCTTTCCTCTGGCCATTGGGAGGACGATTCCTCAAAATGGTAAGAAAAGTTCATATATATACATATATATACATACTGATCTTTGCAAATTCCTGCCAGTAACCTGTCAGAGGATTAACACAAAAAAAACCAACCAACCAACCAAAAAAAAAACCACCACAAAAAAAAAAAACACCAAAAAATAACCCTTAAAAATGTGTAAAACTTAGCACAGTAAATCTGACCTTTTTTTTTTCTTTCCGTATATTAGATACAGCTTTCTATAATACAATGATTTGTATTACTGGAATACACTGCAGCTTCAGATACACATCTGGAGCTGAGCTACCTCCTGCACAAATAAAACAGTGAAACAGCCCTTGCTCTGCAGAGTTTACTGTCACAAGACAGGGACAACAGAAGGCCAGATACACAAAAAAAGGGGGACTGATACTGGGCACTGCAGTGAACAGCAGTCTCAGTACACATGCACTGCAAGTTCATCAAGGCCTTTTATAAGCAACACAAGGAGTGAGAGATTTCAAAGAGGATAATAAAGCAGTACTGCAGCTGTTTATGAGGGACCATTTCCCAAGTGTGAAAGGGTAGCACAAGAGAAAGCAGAGAAGTGTCTGCTTGCCCCCACGTTGCAGTCGCAGTATAGAAACATGCTAGGCTAACTGGAAGAAGTTAACATCTTAATAGCAAATTAGAGATGGTAAAAATAGGTATGAAAAGCAAAAGCAGCTGGTTTTGCAGCTCAATGCAACTAGAGAAACAACAAAGCAGCAGGAAAGAAGGAGCTCTGCCCTGCTCAGAGCAGCACTCTGAATGGGACACTGTTCCATGCCAAGCATACAAAGATGCAAGATGATGCAAACCTTAGAAAAGAATATTCCCCCTCCTCCATACTTTGCTTCGGTTCTCCATTTCCATGAATAACAGTATAATCCAGCAACTACAGCAACTTTGAAAACATCAAGTTCTTTGAAGATCAAAATAAAGTCTCTACAGACAATCTGGTCATAGTTGTTGAAGAGCCGAGACAAGTCACTATTCAGACAGAAATCTGGCCACCTCCTGCTCCAAGCAGAGGAGGAGGTATACATGTAAAATCATGCTTTTCTCTGAAATTACAACTGATATTACCCAGGAAACACAAACTAGACTGGGGAAGAAAAAATGTATTAACCAAATGGCGCAGTTACACTGAACTGAACTGTACAAGGCTGGCTAGCAGTCTTCACTCAGCTGCCACAGGTTTACTCACCTTGAAATCATTTTATATTATTCCCAAAGAATGATCTGCTACAGCCACTTCAGACCTCTGGCTTCCTTTCAAGTCAGAGGGTAGATATCAGTAATGATATCTCAAAACATCAAGCATTAAAAAAAAAAAGTTATAGCAGTTATTATGGAAGGATGAAACACCTACAATACAAAAGATTCCTACTGCAGCAAGAACAGCACATTCTAACCCAATAAAAGCAATCATCAAGTCTAGGACTAGAGCTCACTCAGGATCAGATCAGCCTATGCCAATGACAAAGTGTAAGTTTTAAGCAACTGCTCTTAATGCAGCTGAGCCACCATGGCTGAAGAGAAGAAGCTGCTCCATTGCTTGTCTTCAACAGGGCTTTTCACTATGTTCAAAATCTGAGGCCAGATCTGGCTGCTCCATTGTTGTAACACCAGTGTGTAAAGGGGGAGAATTAACCCTCTTTGGTTGTAAAGGCAACAGTGCAGAGGAAAAATTCCTCATTTTACCTGAACATGCTAAATCTGGCAAGAGCTCATGGTCAGGGAACACACAGAACTCTTTAAAAATACACAACATCATTTATTGCACTGGGACGCTACTCGGTGTTGCACAATCCAAGCTTTTGTTTCAAGCAAAAAAATGTTTTCTAAATATTTTGTCACCATGACAGTCTAGCCTTGGACTCAAATTCTGCCCTTGGTTACTCCAGAAAACCCCAATGAAGTCAAATGTGTTGTACAGCTTGTCGCCATGTCCTGGGCTGCTGGGAAGGCTCACCTGGCAATGTAGCTACCAGCATCCTCTAGGCCCTCTGTACTCTGCAGGGCCTCATCCCAAGCTGATTTGCCTACCCACAAACAAAAACATTTAACATGAGATATGTGTAAAGAAAGAACGTCATACGTAAGAGGAAGACAATTTTGCAACTAAGAAATACTAACCATCTCTCCAACAGGTTCAGCTTTATCTGAGTAATAAAGGCAAAACAAATCCCACTCCCATGATAGCAGAATGAACTATTTTAAACACAGATAGAAAAAGAGACATAGAAAAACATCCCAGCTTTGAGGGCCCTGTTCCAAGTAAGAACATTTATTTCAGGGACATCAATTTGGCAAACTAAATCTGAGCAGATACAGCCTAAATTCCCAGCACAGCCCCAGTAAGAGCAGCAGAGCATTTCTGTATGACTCAGGAAGCCCAGTGAAGACTTCTGCAGAACAAGATCAACAGGGTGTTTATATACAACCAGCAGCATCATGTGAACGGGCGGTTTAGTTTGAGAAATGAATGTTTGCATTGTCATTTAGAAAAAAACAACAACAACAACAACAAAAAAAAACCAGCAAACAAACCCAAAACCACCCTCTACTGCACTGTCACAAGTTTCTAACATTAAAAACACAGCAGGGGAAGGAAGTACTTCAGCAGCCAAAATTTACAAATTCTTACCATAACTTTGGCGCAGTAAACTTCTCCAGCGTCACAAAGGCCTATTCTTCAGGGGGCTTAGCTGCCTTTTTTTCAGGACTAATCTACATGTGAAGGCTATTACAGTACACACAAAATGCCAACAGAAGCATAAACATACACGCTTTTTCCGTGTGTGTGTTTTTTTCAAAGTTTTATGTCTTTCTTTACACAGAAAGATACCTAGGAACAGCCAGGAGGCTGAGGTAGTTCTTCTTTCTCTCTTTATTAGTGAAGCTCGGTAATCTTTCCCCTTTCCCCCAAAACAGAAAAACTACTTTATTTTAATTCATTCAAATCAGTGACAGAGATTCATCCTCATGATTTGCATTTAGCAACTACGTTTCAAGAATTTAACAAAGAATGAAGATTTTAATATGGGGGGGGAGGGTAGGGGAGGAGAATGTTTGACTAGAAAATAAATTCCTAACAGTAACCTTTTAATCGTTTGAGAGGCACCTTACTAGAACCGCAGAGAAAATGCTAATATTCTAAGTTACACTTGGCATTTCTGCACTGCAAAACCAAATCCAAGCTCTGAAAGTCAGCACTTTTTCCTTTTATTATCTGAAGCTATATAAAAGCCCTAGCACAGATTTGAAAGGAATACAACAGAAAATCCTGCCTGATCTAAATACATAGAGCTAAATTTATCTTTCAGTTTTCGAAACACCGCCTAGAGATTGGGCATTTAGAGTTCTATTCACTGGCTAGAAAAAAGCCAAATGGTACATTTTAAAAACTGACTTTGAAATATTGTTATGAGAACAGGGACAAGCTATGTAAACCCTAAAATTCTGTGGGTCTTTGTATTCACGATTATTGTTGTAAACTAAAAGGCTCATATTCCCTACTAAGCAAACATTTACAATTAAATCCATTCTACACAAGGCATTTGCATTTTGAGCTAGAACAGTCAGTTGTTCAGCTGCTGTGATTTAGATGGATTGGTTCATTATTGCTGCAGTTCGTTTTCAGCTACACTGTATAACAAAGGGGTGCCAATGTAGTCTTGAATGGCTTTAAAGCTAAGTATGCTGGTATTCTTCCATGATGATGTAATTTAACTATCTCCCTGTTTCTCAGATCAAGATATCTTGACTTTACAGGCTAAACTTCAGCAAAATGACAGAAACAAGCTGTCACAATAGAGTTCAATAGGCAGAAACTCTGCAAGCCAGCTAAAAGCTATTGCTGGCAAGTTTACAGTGATTTTCTGCACATGAGAAAGTAATACTTCTCTAATTCTTATTTAGAATAAATACTTTCCTATAATCCAAGTAACAAGGCAACTTTGACTTCCACCCTAGGAGATAACAGCAGTTATATACCTTCTAACATTTGTGCCTATGCTAGAAAAGAAGACATAGAACTACAATGATCTCCGATGCAAAGAAAATTTTAAGTTGAAAAACTACTATCCTAGTCCTTCACTGCTTGAAACACATCACCAGAGGCAGTATTAAAGCAGTGAAACCATTTTTCTATTACAAACCATGTAAAAAGGCAAGATTTCTTTTTTTTAATAATTACTGAAGAAAAAGCCATGATTAGTGGCTTTTAACCTCCTAGTCAAAAGCATGGCCTTCTCAAGACGTTGCCAGAGCAGCACAAAGAACACTTACAACAGAATGACTTGATTACTGAATTTATAGTGACAAAGGATTCACACCCTATGTCAAGAAATCAATTTCCACCTATAAAACTCCTTCGAAGCCCCACAACCAGCATTACCACCATAGATTATCACAACTGGATTCCAGTCTGCTCCATGCATAAACTTGCAGTGGAATAATAAACATATAATACAGCTAAACCTACACAACTACACATATAAGTCAAGTCTTGAATTCGGAAATAAATGCCACCTTTTCTCTTTGTGTTCCCAACTTTCATTTCTACTTAAAGAGGATAGGAGGGAAAGGAGACATCATGATCCAAAGCTAAAACCTCAAACAACAAACCCCCCAAAAAATCTGCATTACAGAGAAAACACTTTCATTTAGTTAAGTGACTGCTATTTATAGAAGGTTTTTACAGACTACAGACAAGGGCAGGGATATGTATGACACACTAAAAAACACCAGTCCAGGCAAACCATGCCTGGAAGCCCTGAAAAGCAACCAGCAAATCAAGAGTGGTATTCACACTTTGCAGCTATGAAGATGCCTGACCGTGGATTTTGAACTGCTTACCAAGTGTGTTCAAGGGTGTAACTTGTTACTGACACTCCAGCTGTGAACCACCAACTTAGGCATAATGGCAAGAATATGCAAAATAGCGTGTACCCTTGTATTTCAGGGCATAAACCCTACTTAGTGCAAATATTTCCCACATCAGTGTAACCACATCATTCTGAACAAGGTAGCATTATGATGGCAGCCGTAATACGGCATGTGCAAAGTCTCCTGTGGAAACACATGGCAAAAAAAAAAATTAAAGTATTTTCTCTCTTAAATCCTGAGATTTAGTCTAACTTAATTAACTCAAGTTGAGCCCAACTCAATTGCTGAGGTGAGTAGCAAGGAGAGGCCGCCTTCAACTCCTGATCGTGGGGAAGCTCAGCGTCCAGGAGCCTCAACCCGGAGCAGCAACAGCCACCGAGGGAGCCTCAAGTCCTCGACAGGACCTGCCGGGAGCCGGCAGCTCAGCGGACGCGAGCAGCTGACTCACAGGGGCAGCGCCAGGAGGAGCGGCACCAGCCCTGACTGGGTAAAAACCTGCCCCAGGGAGCGCGGCGAACAGGGCGGGTGGAGGCGGTTTGAGGGGCAGGCGAGCGGGACGGTGAGCGCTCGCCCTATGACCAGGGCCCGGTCTGGGAGCTCGGCTCTGGCCGCCCCGGCCGTGGCCAGCGTAGGCACCCAGAGCTGATGAGAGGGGAGGATGCCGTGCAGAGCTCGGGGTGCAGAGAGCGCCTGCACTGCTCTCCTGAGGCGAGGGTGCACAATGGGCAGGGCTGCACTCAGTGCTCCCTGGTGGAGGTCCTCCCGCAGCAGCGGCTGAGCTGCGGGATGCAGTCAATAGGATAAAAGATGTCAGGGAAGCTGAGAGGAAGCAGCACTGCTTGCTCCAAGACCAGACTGGGCAGAGGCCTCAAGCGCCTGCTGTCGCTCGTGGAGGGAAGAAGGAGGCCGCTGAGAAATAGTAAAAAAAAAAAAAAAAAAAAAAAAAAACACAACAAAAAAAGGAGGAAGAGGACAATTAAAAGCAAGGGGCTTCCTCCTAAATCTGTTGTCCCCACCCAGAACCGCTTTGCTGTCTTGCAGGGGGCTGATGAGGAACCACACACCCAACAGGAACAACCGGCTGATACACTGGTAAAGAAGATCACTACTGGTGCTGCCAGCAAAAACCGGCAGGTCATAGTAGTAGGGGACTCTACTTTGAAAGGCACAGAGGCACCCATCTGTTGGCCTGACCCAGGCTCAAGGGAGGTGTGTTGCCTACAAGGGGCTCAGATCAGGCATGTTGCAGAGAGGCTGCCTGCTCTAGTCAGTCCCACTGACTATTACCCACTTCTAGTTATTCATGTGAGTGCTAGTGATATAGACAGCAGCAGCCTGGAGAACATAAAGGACTACGCAGCCCTGGGAGAGGTGGTTAGGGGCTCTGGAGCTCAGATTGTCTTTTCATCAATTCTCCAGGATACAGGGGAGGACCTTAAAAAGGCTAGGAGGATTGGCCAGGTTAATAAATGGTTAGAACAGCGGTGCCATAGTCAGGGGTTTGGGTATCTTGAACAGGGGACTCAATTTCGTAGGCCACGTCTACTGGGGGCTGGTGGTGCTGTTCTGACAACAAAGGGGAAGAGTGGTTTTGGTAGGAGGCTTGCCAGACTGGTCAAGGAAGCTTTAAACTCGATGTGTTGGGTGAGGGGAGCATCATTCCATCCCAACACACCCAGTCACTTGCCAGCACCTACAATAAATGCTCGGAGCAATGTAGAGATATTCCAGCTGCTCCAGGCAATGAGCTGGTTTCATTTCGAGCTCAGCTCAGATGCCTTTATACAAACACCCATAGCATGGGGAACAAACAAGAGGAATTAGAGATGTGTGCATGCCTATGGGGAATGATATAATAGGCATCTCAGAAACATGGTGGGATGGCTCCTATGACTGGTGTGTTGGAATGGAAGGTTACAGGCTCTTTAGGAAAGACAGGCCCGGCAGGCGGGGAGGGGGAGTTGCTATTTAAGTTAGGGTTAGGCTGGAGAGTATGGAACTCTGTCTGGGGACAGGTGAGCAGTCAACAAAGAGTTTGTGGGACACGGTTAAAAGGAGAACAGCGATGGGAGACATTACTGTGGGGATCTGTTACAGACCGCCTGATCAAGAGGACTCTGTGGATGAAGCACTCTATAGACAGATAGGAACAGCCTCATGCTCGCAGGCCCTTGTTCTCATGGGGGACTTCAACCACCCTGATATCTGTTGGAGGGATGGTATGGCCCGGCACAAGCAATCCAGGAGATTCCTCGATTGTGTGGAAGACAACTTTCTTCTGCAAGTAATAGAGGAGCCAACGGGGAGAGGTGCCATGCTTGACCTCGTCCTCACCAACAAGGAAGGGCTGGTTGGAAATGTGACGCTCCAGGGCAGCCTTGGTTGCAGCGATCATGAGATGATCAAATTCGAGATCCTCAGGACAGTGAAAAGACCGTGCAGCAAGCTCACTGCCTTGGACTTCAAGAGAGCAGGCTTTGGCCTCTTCAGGAACCTGCTCAGTAAGGTTCCATGGGTATAGCCCTAGAAGGCAGGGGGCCCAAGACTGTCGGTTGATATTCAAAGATCACCTACTACAAGCACAGGAGTGTTGCATCCCAACTAGAAAGAAGTGCAGCAGGAGGGCCAGGAGACCTCCTTGGATGGATAAGGAGCTGCTGAGGAAAATTCAAAGTAAAAAAGAAGCTTATAAAAGGTGGAAGCAAGGACAGTCAGCCTGGAAAGAATACAGGGATGTTGTCAGGGAAGCTAGGGATCAGGTTAGGAAAGCTAAGGCCCACTTAGAATTAAACTTGGCTAGGGATGTGAAAGATAACAGGAAGGGATTCTATAGGTACGTAGCGAATAAAAGACAGACTAGGGACAACGTGGGCCCCCTCTGGAAGCTATCGGGAGAACTGGCTACCCTGGATTTGGAGAAGGCTGAGGTTCTTAACGACTTCTTTGCCTCGGTCTTCACTGGCAAATGTTCTGACCACACCACCCAAGTCTTGGAAGGCAGATGCAGGGACAGTGAGAATGAAGACCCTGGGCCCACTGTAGGAGAGGATCTGGTTCGAGACCATCTTAGGAACCTGAACGTGCACAAGTCCATGGGACCTGATGAAATCCATCCGCAGGTCCTGAAGGAGCTGGCAAATTAAGTTGCTAAGCCACTGTCCATCATATTTGAAAAATCATGGCAGTCAGGTGAAGTTCCCAATGACTGGAAAAAGGGAATTATAACCCCCATTTTCAAGAAGGGGAAAATGGATGAGCCAGGGAACTACCGACCAGTCAGTCTCACCTCTGTGCCTGGCAAAATCTTGGAGCAGGTTCTCCTGGAAGGCATGCTGAGGCACATGAAAAACAACAAGGTGGTTGGTGACAGCCAGCATGGCTTCACTAAGGGGAAATCCTGCCTGACCAAACTGGTGGCATTCTATGATGGGGCTACGGAACTGATGGACAGGGGTAGAGCAGTTGATGTCATCTACCTGGACTTGTGCAAAGCGTTTGACACTGTCTCACATGACATCCTTGTCTCTAAGTTGAAGAGACATCAATTTGATAGGTGGACCACTCAGAGGATAAAGAACTGGCTGGATGGCTGCATGCAAAGAGTTGTGGTCAATGGCTCAATGTCCAGCTGGAGACCAGTAATGAGTGGTGTCCCTCAGGTATCGGTGCTGGGACTGGTCTTGTTCAACATCTTTGTCGGTGACATGGACAGTGGGATTGAGTGCGCCCTCAGCAAGTTTGCCGATGACACCAAGCTGTGGGGTTCGGCTGATACGCTGGAGGGAAGGAATCCCATCCAGAGGGACCTTGACACACTTGTGAGGTGGGCTGATGCCAACCTGATGAAGTTTAATCATGCCAAGTGCAAGGTCCTACACCTGGGTTGGAGCAATCCCAGGCACAGCTACAGGTTGGGCAGAGAAGAGATTCAGAGCAGCCCTGCAGAGAACGACCTGGGGGTGTCGGTTGATGAGAAAATAAACACGAGCCAGCACTGTGTGCTCGCAGCCCAGAGAGCCAACTGTATCCTGAGCTGCATCAAAAGGAGCGTGACCAGCAGGTCGAGGGAGGTGATCCTGACCCTCTACTCTGCTCTCAGGAGACCTCACTTGGAGTATTGTGTGCAGTTCTGGTGTCCTCAACATAAAAAGGACATGGAACTGTTGGAACAAGTCCAGAGGAGGGCCACGAGGATGATCAGGGGGCTGGAGCATCTCCTGTGTGAAGACAGGCTGAGAAACTTGGGGCTGTTCAGCCTGGAGAAGAGAAGGCTGCATGGAGACCTCATAGCAGCCTTCCACTATCTGAAGGGGGCCTATAGGGATGCTGGGGAGGGACTCTTCATGACGGACTGTAGTGAGAGGACAAGGGGTAATGGGTTCAAACTTAAACAGGGGATGTTTAGATTGGATATAAGGAAGAAATTCTTTACTGTGAGGGTGGTGAGGCACTGGAATGGGCTGCTCAGGGAAGTTGTGAATGCTCCATCGCTGGTGGTGTCCAAGGCCAGGTTGGACAGAGCCTTGGGTGGCATGGTTTAATGTGAGGTGTCCCTGCCCCTGGCAGGGGGGTTGGAATTAGATGATCTTAAGGTCCTTTCCAACCCTAACTATTCTATGGTTCTATGATTCTAACTTGAGTTTGCTGGATAAAGAAGCAGTTCAATTATAGTTTTGTTTGTATGTTTCTATTAGCCGCTAGACTCATCAAGCTTCTCACAGAAAATGCAAGTTATCCTTTCCTATCACTTGCTTTCTGAAGTGTAATCAGGACACACTTCTTGATAGCAGATCCTTTGATACAACTGCAGACATAGCACGGTACACTGCTAAGGCTAACACTTCACAGAATTATTTTAAAGCCTCTAATTTTTGAGATTTTTCATCAGAAGTAATCAAATGGCCCTTTTTCTTCTCCTTAGTCTAAACAGTGAAAGAAGCAGACAGGTGATGTTTTCCAGTTTTTCTCTATGTCATTAGGACTAGCAAGCTCCTCTGCTTCACAAAGAAAAAGGGACAAAACTTTCAAAATCTTGTGACTTCTACAGGTGAAAACTGATTTATAAAGCCACCATAAACACCATAAAGGCTGTACCACTTAAAATTTGAGAATTAGCAGGGAGTGCCCTAAGCAGTCCTGACCTCCATCAGCATCTGAAGTCCACCCAAGTAACACCAGTGTCAATGTCATGAGTTTGACTCTCACACCAGCGCAGTAACATATCTTTAAGATCTTTCCTAGAAAGACAGGCTGAACTGTAGCCTTTGAACACATAACAGGGGCTTATAAGAAAGACTGAGAGGCCTTTTAACAGAGCCTATAGTGACAAAACAAGGGGTGATGGTTTTAAACTGCAAGAGAGTGAATTTACACTGTGCACATATAAGGACGAAATTCTTTACTATAAGGGTGGTGAAACACTGTGAGGTGTAGCTAAGAGCAATTGTGGCTGCCCCATCCCTGTAAGGGTTCAAGGGTAGGCTGGACAGTGCTTTGAGCAGCCTGGTCTAGTGAAAGATGTCCCTGCTCAGGGCAAGAGGGTTGACTAGATGATTTTTAAAGATCCCTTCCAACTCAAACTATTCTAAGACTAGAGCTTCCTCCCAGAACAGGTTATCTCCTACAAAGGCTGTGGTTCACAACCATCAGAAAAACCACTTCTCTGACATGCATGTTCTGTGGTCTTCATTAAGAGTATATTAATAGAATCATAGAATAGCCAGGGTGGGAAAGGACCTTAAGATCATCTAATTCCAACCCCCATGCCATGGGCAGGGACACCTCACATTAAACCATGCCACCCAAGGCTATGTCCAACCTGGCCTTGGACACAGCCAGCGATGGAGCATTCATAACTTCCTTGAGCAACCCATTCCAGTGCCTCACCAACCTCACAGTAAAGAACTTCTTCCTTATGTCCAATCTAAACTTCAACTGTTTAAGTTTAAACCCATTACCCCTTGTCCTATCACTACAGTCCCTCATGAAGAGTCCCTCCCCAGCATCCTTATAGACCCCCTTCAAATACTGGAAGGTGGCTATGAGGTCTCCACACAGCTTCTCTTCTTCAGGCTGAACAGCCCCAAGTTTCTCAGCCTGTCTTCATACGGGAGGTGCTCCAGACCCCTGATTATCCTCATGGCTCTCCTTTGGACTTGTTCCAGCAGCTGCATGTCCTTTGTATGTTGAAGACACCAGAACTGCACACAATAATAAAGGATAAGCAGAGGAGACTGATTTGACAGCTCCATAAATGATTCTGATGCTGCACTCCATTTCAATATTGGTTTGAAATACCACTGTAGTCATGCATAGAACCACTGATTTCACAGTGGTTTTCTACATGCAGTTCACCAATGGCCTGGGCTTTGGACTGCACTTCAAAGCACGCTCTCCCAACTCACCCAGGAGACTCAGGAAAACAGTAACTGACACTGTCTGTGATGATTATTTACCTCTGCTGTTCTCAAATATGACCATGCACTTCTGAATAAATTGACAAATTTCACAATACTGTTTAACCAGCTATCTTTTTCACATTTTTGGCTCAACTTGAAGAGGTGAGAGGATAATCCCAGAGTTCCATAACATGTATTCTAACTGCACTCAGTGTTGGTCTTCATTATTTCCCCCTTTCAGTTGCAGTAAATATTTCTACCAGCAGCACACTACTTCATACCTAATATGGTGCTATTCTTTCTCCATTCTTTTTCTTCCTCTTTCCTCAGTTTCCTGGTTTTTGTTCCCCCTATAAGAGGCACATTGTACCTGCAACATAATACATCTGAAAATAATAATCCCTCCTCTGTCTTCCCCCCATGAGAGATGGCTTTTTAAATAAGATTTGACTCAATTTTTTTTCTTAGCAAATCAGTTACCTCAATATGTAAACTAGGGAAAAAACACAAGGCTAACAGTCGGTTTTTTACAATGCTGTGTCTTTTAAAACACGTTCAAACAAAATGCTCAATGTTAAGCAAATCCCTCTTTCCAATACGTAATAAGGTTTGTTCCTGAATAAGACTGAGACCAATCACCACTGTAATTTTTAAGAGAATTATTAGTAACATAAACATAAAAAGTGGATAAAAGGAAATACACTACATGTCACCATGTACTGCTCTCAGAGGATCAAAGTCCTCACCAGTTTTTTCAGACAGTAAAGTCTAGGGCTAGGAGTGCTAACATAGAGCAAGTTCAGGCAGGGGAAGCCGCAGGCACATTCAAAGGGTGCAGCTGATGGTGCTTAAGCAGGGGGAGCACCAGCAGGGAATGCTGGAAGGGAAGGAAACTGCTGGCATCCACACAGGGGCTACAGGGGAAGACATTTTCAACTGAGGACAAGGCGCCAAATTTAAAATGCATGGCACAGTACCCTGCCACAAACCACTCCTGCAAGAGCAACAAGCTAGCCTTACTGTCTTGCTCTCTCTTTACCTCAAACCACCATACTCATATAGTACTTCTTTCTTCCTAAATCCAAACCTGATGACTTCTCAGTTTGCCTACTGAAAGAAAAAGAACAGAAAACCCATATGTGGACAACTTTTTGTAGAGGCCTACCTTTTCTTTCTCGAAAATGAAGGAACTATGAAAAAGAGGATGAAAGACAAGGCGGGCAGTTTCTGCATGATCCACAGCATCACACATTCCCAGGCTCACTTTAACAGCACTTGCAACGTCCCAGATCTCTCATTCTCAAATCTCTTAACAACAAATAACAGTAATTTATGATGCTACCCCACTTTTAGAGATAAAATTGAGACCTTGTTTCTCTTCTGATGTACAATAAAACAGAATATGAAAGTAAACTTCCAGGACTGACATAAATAATGTGGCCAACAACATCTGAGCTCTTCCTCTTTGCCATTCAAAGTGAGAGTGTGCTTGGTGTCACTACAGACAGTCAGTTTATAAACACAGCGAAAAACATCTAACACAGCTTGACTTCTCTAAAGAACTGAAAGTATTTTGCAGAAAAGGTGGGTAAAATGTTGGAATAATGATTTTTAGGGAGACATTTTTACTGGGGAAAGAAAAAAAAGACAAAAAAGACAAAAGAATATTTGGACTTTACCCTTCAAAAAACGGCCTAAAGAATGGGTTTTCCTACACAAAGAAATGTTCTGGAATAAAGACTTTTCTAAAAGGACACCAGAAAGGAACAAAGATGGTCAAAGACTTAAGTAGTCTGCTCAGTGGAAGGAAGATGAGCCATCTTTAGGCTATGCTATCTCTTTCAAAGACATAGTACAGTATAGTTACAGTATACTAGGTAATTCTCAGCATCTGACTTCTCTGTCATCCAAAGCAGACTTTTTACAGTACACTGGATCCAGCCTGTTTCCTATGATCTCTCCACAAATAATTGCATCAGAAGAGATTTACCCTCCAAAAGTCAAGCTGACTAGCTATTATCAGCTCGTATTTCTCCAGATGTTTTGTGATCTCATCCTTTCTTAATGTCTCTAGCATCTTGCCTACCACCAAGGTCAGATTTATTGGTCCACTATTTCCTGGTTCCTCCCCAGTGTCCTTTTCCCAGAACAGGACAAGCAAAATGAAAGCAACTGAGAGCTAGCATTGCAAAACTATTGCCCCTTGTGTTGAAAAAGAGACACAAGAAAAACCACAAACTGACACAGCTTATCTTTTGTTTCCGATAAGAGTAGCAACAGATTTCCCTATAAACCCAACCCTTCAGCTCTAGAAGTAGCATCAGCCTCTTTCTCTCTGTTCAAACTTTCCCACTCCATTCTTTGTTCTGCCCCTATTTTGCTTCTTACCCTGTCCTCTTCTCCCCAGTTTTTCCTCTAGAACAGCCATGCTCTCTATAGCTGGCATCTTCAGAGTGTCTTAGGAACCTCTGTATCAAGCACCACAGCTACTCCCCTGTGGTACCATGAAAGCCAGACTAAACCGAACCTTGAAGGTTCTGGCTACACAGGTCATCAAGAAAGTGCACCTGCTATGTCCCAGGGACAGACAGAAACCAAAGGAAACAAAAAAAAGCACCTCAAAATCAAAAACACACACAAAAAGAGGTAGGAAACATGGTGAGAACGGAAAAGAGAGGAGAGGTGAAGAAACATGGCAACACAAAACACCCACTGGCTTAAAAGAGTTAACTACTGGTCATATCTCGTAAGATCCTGTTTTGATTCATACTAACAGAATACTGAAAGTATGAACCTCAAAATAACAAAGCTGAAGTTCACTATCTATACTATACTGCTAGAGTAAATTAAAAGGGCACCAATCAGCATTTAATTCCTGGGTTTTATTTTACGTACGGATCCTGCATTAATTTTATGCAATGAAGCTATAGGAAGACAAATCACAATGAACTAATTGTTATTTATTAGGATGTCTGTATCACCCAATTTCAATAAAGAAATAATTCTTCAACAACAACAAAAGTAATATCTTCATAAGTGGAATAAGTACCTTTTGTACAATTTCTTATTTAAGGACATCTACTAATTTCAATCAGCTTGGAAGCCTGACTCCCAGCCAGTCAAATAGTGACCTGGAGTCCACACAAACTGACACTGGTTTGCAGGGTTAAAATTACTGTGCAGCATTTATACACAATTTAAAAATAAAGGCAAGAAGGAGCTTCACATTTGCTGGTAAATATTAATGGATGAATACATGGGTCTCTCCTGCTGCTTATAATTGCTTCAGAGTTCTCAGAGCAAGAAACTGAGATTTCTATTTCCTTTTCTAAATGTCAGTGTACATTTTCCCTCCCCCTCCTTCCCTGCTTCCAAAAGACTCCTTTTTCCATACGAGTTTATGCCCTAATAAGAAAACCGGACATACTAGGGAAGACAGAGATGACAGAGTATCAAAACGCACAATCCCTCTCTTTGTTAGCCTTGCAGAAAGACTTTGGAAAAAAAAAAGAAAAAACAGGATGAAGGCTGAAGACAATAGAAGGACCTTTATAAACAGGGACCAGAGCAGAAAGATGCAAGAAATAAAACAAGATCTTTAAAATGGGTCAGTACAGCAAACAAAATACACTCAGGCATACCTCTTTTATCCAAAAAGTTCCACCACACACAATCAAATGTAAGGATACTCATGACATGCATCCAGAAAACCTATAATCTCAGGACTCAACAAGCAGCAATTTGGTCAGATCATTTTCTCCTTCTCCCCTTATATTCAATCACAATTATAGCACCTCTGCATCGACCCATTTCCCCCATCCTTTCCCACCTAACAAATCTTCAATGTGACACACCCAGAGACTACACACAATACACCAAATCTGAGTTTCTTCACATTTTCTACATGTGTGTTGAGCTCTTCAGCCATGCAGTTATGCAGAGTGGATAGCATTTTAACTACTGTTTCTGTCTTCACACAAGAGTCTATCACCTCACTGGGATTAGAGTAACAGCACCGAGCACTGCCAATGAAGAAAAAAAAGGAAAGAAAAAAAAAAAAAAAAAAAAAAAAAAAAGAAGTTCACTCATTAATTCTTCTATTTCTGCCTGGTTGAGGTTAGACATGTCACAGAGATGACTCTGGCCCCTGCACAAACATCTGCGCTACTGGAAGTCGAGCTTCCTTTAAGCGACTGACTTACAGAACTGCCAAGAGCTCTCGGCCAGGCAGTGATGTTTAATTTCATTTCTCCATTCGTGTCTTTAATCTTGGAAACAAAAACAGAAATTTAAAGCATGCTGACAGAAGAAAACAACCCCACAATTCTAGAAAGCCCTGCTAGTTCCCTGCCAGGCCAAAACACCTGCTCCTGCTAATGATGGCTTTATGCTTATATACACCTGCCATCCAGAAGGGCTCCAGAGCACTTTGCAGCCTGATTTATACATACACAAATCATTAAAACCACCAAAATTAATCCACTGCTGGGGTGAGATGAAGCAACTGTTTAACTGCACACAGGCATTCTGTTCAACTGCTCATGACATGAACTGAGAGCCACCATATCCAACCAAAGCTATGGGGAATGTTAGGTTAAAGAAAAGATCATTGCCCAATCTGGATTTTGGCCAGTCACTACTTATATTTGCATGTGGAAAGCCCTAGGATCTTTAAAGAACACATGCAGTACAGCCTTCAGTTTTATAAATGATCCAAAAGACAAGCAATATATATTTCCTATATCTAAACGCCTCCTTTAGCCGTCCCTCCCTTCAGTAATTACTGTTTATGCCTTAACTTCAGAAGCTCACAGTATCAGACATCAGTTTTGGAAACATCTTGTGGTTGAAGCACTTGATCTTGCAGAGCCAGCAGCCTGATAGGGTCTGGCAATAAATGCAGGTGATTAAAAAAACTCCAAAAAATCCTTTACAAAACACACACACAAGTGGATCAGTTTCCCGCCCAAGTCACCCCCAGCCAAAAAAACTGAATTTGTCAACTGATCCCAAAACAGCTACAAAAACCAAGAGAGAAACAGAGCTCACACAGTGGCAAGCCAAGGAGGAGAGATAGCACTGCTTTCTAAAACACTCTTTGCATGGACAATGCCAAATGAATAGTTGCAAAGTCAATGAAGTGGAATGAAATAGGTGTCACCGCACATACCAGGAAAGCAAAAAGGCACTAGGAAGCAGGTTAAAAAGATTAGGAAACCTGGTATTCAAAAAACCACCAAGGTACATTTAACAGTTTGGGCGCTTGGCCACAAATTTGCCATCTCATACATGCAGAATATGCAGAGTATCATTCTGAAATGAAATGTGTTCAGCAGATAATCTCATCATAATATTATCAGCAAACTATCAGAAATAATAATCTATTTCTCTGAGGTTATTTAAAAAATAAAAACGAAAAATCAGATCAGGAAACCAGGGCATCTTCTACTAAGACCTCCTCCAGAGGTGGTCTTACTTGAAAGTAGCTTTATTGCAGTCCTAGAAAGAAAGAAAATTCAATTCTCAAGTGTAAATACAGACAAGTCTGAAATACAACATGACTGTGACAAAGTTTCAGATACTTCTGCCTCTGAATCGCCCTAAAAATACAATTCCATTTGCATACTTTTCAAAAGAGATGTTTCTTCCCCAAATTTTTGTACAGCGCTCCTCAAAATAACAGAATAGTTATTTTTAAAGTTACAGGTAAGTGCAGAAAAATTGTAACAATGGGCAGTTAAAAAAACCTCAGCCTAAAACATCATTTATAACCAAAAACATCTCTCAAACATATCTCTCATTTGAAGAGTTTCTAGATTGATAAATGCGAATGAGAAGCATAATTCAGTGTTTCTTTCTCCTGCTTTATTCAAACACAGCATAATTCTCAAATGTTATCAGAACAAGGTAGACTTGGTACAACAGAATTATCAACTGAGTTATTTAAATAAGGAATGAACAGGCATTTCTAACGGAACTAAACCAGAACAAAACAAAAAATAAACCCCAAACACACAAAAAAACCCAACCAAACACTCCACAGAAACAACTTTATCAAAACATTTTTACATCAAGCACCAGAAGACTTGACAGTTTGCTAAACTAAGGTGTGTCCAGCTGTTAGAAATGTTTTCACTTTTTTAAAACATAGATTATCCATGTTTTCTAAATTTTTTGAAATTTCTTTCAACTGCAGAAGAGCCATCAGCCTTTATCAAAGTTATGATAACTTATTTCCCTTCCAGAAAATTTATACACCTTTGTACCTCCAAGCAAGTTGTTGCAAACCCTCTAGAAAAATCCTGAGTCTGCACAACCATGCAAGCTTTCTACTGCTGGAGCACACAGATTCTGTTCTTGGTCCAAAAATATGATGATATTATGGAAAGTACCTAACACTGCTCTCTCCTTCCTAAGTAACAATCACAGAAGCCTTCCAATATCTGAAGGGGGCCTATAGGGATGCTGGGGAGGGACTCTTCATTAGGGACTGTAACAAGAGGACAATGGGGAACGGGTTCAAACTTAAACAGGGGAAGTTTAGATTGGATATGAGGAAGAAATTCTTTACTGTAAGGGTGGTGAGGCACTGGAATGGGTTGCTCAGGGAACTTGTGAATGCTCCATCGCTGGCGGTGTTCAAGGCCAGGTTGGACATAGCCTTGGATGGCATGGTTTAGTGGGAGGTGTTCCTGCCCATGGCAGGGGGGCTGGAACTAGATGATCTTAAGGTCCTTTCCAACCCTAACTATTCTATGATTCTATGATTCTAATACAAAGAAATGGGTAAGTAGCTTACAGAAGCGATACTGTAGTAGTACTCAGAAACAATCACCCCTTTACCCCCCAAAAAAGAACAAACCCACCATTTGGGGAATAAAATATTTAAGAACAAAAAGCATAACGGTACCTTGTGACTATGTTACTTCAGTTTTGCCACCCAGCCAAGAATAAAGACTTTTTATAAAAATCAAATGCCGTTAGTGGTGCAACAGAAATGTACAGCATGCACAATCTCATGGCTATTCTTCCCATCTAGGACACCGGTACCAAGAGCAGTTCAAACATGAACAAAATAGCACATTCTCTAGCAAGTCCCTGCAAGAACACAGCACTGCTCACAAAACACAGGTGTATTTTTCACTGTTCAAATGAAGATTCACCTCAAGACAATTCCACCTTCTAACACAAAAAGAAAAGCTACAGACCTACATATAGAACAAAATAATTTGCTACAGTTTAACCTTTAACACTCTAAGCAGCATCTCCTTCAGTTGCTATCTTTATCATCATTTTCAAAGCAGTTAACACAGCTCTCAGTGAACACACAGACATGGACACACCCAAAGAAAACCCCTTATATGTGCGTTTTCTCAAATCTGAGAGCAACTCACACACGCTCCTTATATGCCATTTCCTATTAGGATGAAGAGGAAAATAACAGACTATTTCAAGATATGCTGCTAAAAGACAGATGGCCGCGCAAGAGAAAGTCTACTGTCCTGAAGGGAAAGAGACACTTACCTCGTTTGTGAAGCCACCCTTCCTTCACTATTGCTACTTCATTCATAATGGCAGGAATGTCTCTTGAAAAACCAGTCTATGCCCAAAGATCACTCAGTTGAAATTCCTGAACTCCTGCAGGAGGCTCCACAAAAAGTATGGAAGTTTCTTTTCCGTTTTTCTCCTCCTCAGCTATTTCTAAAAAGATCAAAAGAAGAGTGTGCCATCATTTTTAAGTATGTCACATATGTACAATAAGGGATACAACAGGGAGCAGCCTTAATTGCTGGTTTGGGGAGGTGTGTGGGGGGCGTTATCATTACTATTATTACAAATCTTAAATAAGGGCTGTAGCTCTTCACAAAGATTTTTGTATCTTGGCAGGCAGAGGTACCAAAATATGTGCTTGCTAAAGGCCTGCTCCTTCACTGAGCAGGTTGGTCGTGGTAAGACCCGCATCATCACCACACACTATCTGGATCAGAGGTAGACGAAAGACCTTGCCCAGCAGACCTCCACCGTCCTAACAGTACCTCACTCTCCACAACAACAAAAGTTCTGAGATTTCACAAAGTCCAGTTTTAAGTATTTTCCAGTAAGACAACTTCCAGAACCTCTTCTGGAAGGTTTCTCTACAGTCTGATGTGTAGCAATCTATCAACCAGCACACAGTGCATCTTGGGGATAAAACTCTGACAGTAAATATTCCCAAGACTCTGCTACAGATTTTTCTACCTTCAGCATCATCCTGTCAATCCCCCTCAGATCTCCAGAACTTCCCCAAAAGTGTCTTCTCTGACATTTTTAATTCCTACCTCTCCTATTGCGCTTCCCTGAACATGCCTGCAGCTTGCCATTGCCTTCTTGCAATGAAAGATACCTAAACACAATTTAGGATTTTTAGCCCTCTGGTTGATGAGAGGAGGTTTCTATCTAAATAGCTCAAAATTGCCGTATCTTATTGAAAACGTGTCTAGCTTATGGCTGACTACCACAGAAACGTTACTCACACTCCTCTTCCTCAATGAAAGTAATCTCTTCCAAAATGCATTAGCTTTTATTATTTTTCTAAATTGAATCTGATTATTTTTCTTCTTGCAGTACAAATTTTCTGTTTGTTTTTCTTTAATGACGTCTGTGCTCTCCAAAGTGTCCATACTGCAATTCAATTTGGTATTACTTGGCTGATCAAAACCTGTAATTGGTGACAAGTTCCCAAGAACCAAGAAGTTTAATAAAACAGAACCCAGCAGCATTTGTAACCCACTACGAAGACCCAACTTTCACTGGAGTCTCTCTCCAACCAGAAAGACATCACATTCCCACCTAACAAATATATACAGTCTCCGCACGCATGTGGCATGCATGCATCGATTATCTCTGAGCTCGCAGGTGATAGCCATTCATCAGATACTAGATTAAAAAGCAACTAATTCCCCATAACTCACTAAGCCAGAACCCTGGATGGAAGAAACAGGTGGTCAAAATGAATCCAACCTAGAACTGAAACCACAGCAGGGACAGAGGGCTCTGTACCATACATCATCAGTGCTCTGAAACAGGCAGCCTTCAAAGCAAAGCAGTGAAGCCTGAACAAGTGCCATCACTGCCAGCAAAAATGGACTAGGAGAAGGGAGGTCACTCCCTTCATACTTTGCCCATGAAATTTGATTGTTTATCAGTAGTTCCTCAGGCTTTTCCAGTAATACTTTATTTTCTGCTTTTTCCCCAGAAACAAGGTGTTTAGGGTTTGGTTTTTTGTGGGTTTTTTTTTAATTACAAATCTGATGTATCTCACTGGTTATAATTATCAACTCCAAGAACAGATAAGATGCTTGCCTAGGGAGGGGAAACGCATGAAAACTGACACTTGCACAAGAGACATGTAACGACTCCTTAATTTCATTAATTAATATGAGAACACCATAGGCTGCAGAATAAAGCTCAATAACCCACAGCTACCAGGGTAACTTGGAACAAACTCCTTTAGTTCTGGAGCAATTAGGATAGAACCTGATGAACATTCAAGGCTTTAATTCTCCCTTCAAAATTGCATGCACAATAGTCATGTGAGCTAGACTTACTTCTTAATGTCAAAAGGAGACTAGACCTTGTTTAGGGCTTGGTTTAAGCATTGAACAATTTGCAAAGTGTTGAACAAAACTGCTAAGATTATCACAGCTGAACGTCTGGAAACACAACACTGAAGTGTGAAAGTTAACACTTCTAACCTTGCACCATAACAGAATGCAGGGACCGTGCAACCTACCTCTGCATCTTGAATTCAGCAATATAGGTGCATTCCAAAAAAAAAAAAAAAAAAAAAAAAAAAATCAATATTCTTTCCAATAACCACAAGTAAAACAAGAAGCTACAAGCCAAACTAGTCTGTAGAAAGGACAATCCTATTATTAAAACCAGAAAAAAGGACAAAGGCACAAATTCTGCAATCTGCGGCTAACTTACTCCAGGTGTTTCTGGGTTAACGCTTGCCAAGATTACCACTTGGCAGCCTCCTGCTCTATGGGCTAAACTGTCATCTCATAATCTGAATTTGAATGACAATACAGCCCAAAAAAAGCAGATCAACAAAAAAATCCAAAGTCCAGAGGAACTACTTTTTCTGCTCTCTGTGGTGTCAAGGAAGTATGGAATACCTTTTCCCTACAATATCTACCCAAGAAACACTCCCCACTTGCTACTGCAGCCCTGCTATCAGGGTTGTGTCTTTATCTGCCTGTCTCCTTCAAAGGAACAGGGGTGGTGAAGGGGTATTATAAAGGAGCCATGCACAGAAGATTTGGTACCATGGCACAAGGAAGCAGCAGAACACTAAACATCTCCTAACACTAACCTGCAGTATGAGCTCCACCTCAGTCCTTCAATCAGCTATGCCAGAGCACTTATTTTATAAGGGGGAACTTAAGCTATTTTTCATTCACACTGTGAAGAATAGAGGATCCCTTCTCATTGTCTAACAAGATGTTCATAGACGCAGCTCCAACAGCAGCAAACCTGTTGTATCTGGTATATTTTAAAACACATATTCAAGTTCTGCCTAATATATCTGTTTTAGTAAAAGACTCTATTCAATACAGCAGCAACACGTAAGAGTAATTTCTTGGAATAGAAGAGCAAGTTAACTCCAGGTCAACATACTACTGAAGATGCGTAAACCAGAGAAAGTTCCTTTTCCATAAAATCCTTAGAGGGGAAGAAAAAAAAAAAAAAAAAGAGGAATGATTAACAGTCCTCATTTATGGCCATCTAGGAATGGTTCCCAGTGAACAGAGGGCATCTGAGGTAAGTATGACCTGGCTGCTTCAGCCTATGTCTGCACAGGACTGAATACTGTCAAAAGCTAAACAACTCTTTCTTTCTCTTAGCTTTCTGTTTGCTTGTTTTTCAATATATGCATTTCTGTAATACCTATTTAAATACCAAAGTATCCTCACAGAGGTGAAGTGGAGTAAATCATGAATGGCATGACATCAGCATCCTATCACAGTGCTGCTGGTTTTATGCATATATTAATTCCTTAGAGGTTATTAACTTTTTCATAAATAACAACTGACTTCCCTATGCACTGCGGCAGCAAGACCTGCTTTAAGGAGTCAGTCAAACCAACCACCCAACAGAAGGTGGAGCAGAATCATCTTTTCCGTATTTGGGAGAGTTGCATTAAGGTTCCTTCTCTCGTTCTCTTCCATTTATTATGCTTGCCTTCTTTTGTCTCTACAAAAATCAAGACATGAATCTGTCCTCCTTGCCCTCTATCCAAGATGAAATTTTTATTAATTTCTGCTCACACCCTGAAGCAGGGCGGGAAGAAAAAGAATTCTTCCATAATGTTGAAGCAGAAACCGAACCTTACAGGAATCTCCATGGTAATCACCTCATCTTCATGAGGGACAGGAAGCAAGAGACTGAAGGAGAATGAGAGCCACCAACCTCAGTCCTGCCACTGCCTCACCTGGCATGTTAGACTGTATCCAGGCTGTACTATTTAGCCCAGATCAGAAAGCAGGTTACAGCAAAGCATGCTCCTGGATTAATACCTGGCCCATCACACCATTAGTTACCAATGCCCACTGCCCTGGTGTGGCACAGTCCTGATGCTCCCAAGGACACCCCAAGCCCTAATGTGCATCCTTACATGTTCTTACAACACACGGCACGAGGACCAGGCAAAAAAAGGATCCAGCTGCCCATGTGTGCCTACCTTGGCCACATAACACTGTCGTAAGAAACGCAGGAACTGGAGAATGGGGGGTATATTCAGGCCCATTACATGGGAAATCATGAGCAACCCAAGCTCTCTTTCCACAGCTGACCCCAGATTGCAGTGTAAACTCACAGCTGACAGCCAACTGCAGCTGAACATCACAGACACAACAGCACTGGGCTCCAGCCAACATTTCAAGTGGAGAGTACAGATAGGTGTCCCCACCAGGCCTTGACCAGTAAAGTACATCTCCCATGGTACACAGGGTGTTTTGCAGGAGCAGCAGTGGTTCCAACATGTTCAGGGCCCTCTAAGCTCTCAGTAGCTTTGCACCATGACCCAGTTAGCAAATTTGGGCAGACAGCTTTCAAGAAAGTTTAGAAGAACCAGGTTGTTCCAGCATTTTAGTTTGCTTTACAAAAATGCACTGTGGGCCCCACATTAGGTGTGGCCATCAGTATTTGCTACTAGATATTTTATAACAAATGACACCATGTCTAAACTGGTATTTCACAGAAGTGCAGCTTGTCACATAGACAGGAGGTTAATATTGTTCAGGTGATGGACCAGAGTTACCACATGCAGCTGTCCAAGCTACAATCACAGCTACAGTACAAGAGGACAAACTAAGCTGCCTATTTCAAAACTGAATGCTGACAGAAAAGAGACTTCTTCATATCCTCTCTGTCAAAGACAGAGCCCAGACAAAATCCTCTTTTATGTACCCAAACAAGAACAAGTCCTCTTATAGTTTACACTTACACAATTTAAGAACCGGGCTGCTAAGGAAGTCTGTACCAATATGAGATGCATTTAATCAAATTTCATTTTAAAGTTTTGTAAGAGAAGTTTTGTTCTGTTCCCAAACAAATCAAGCCAGTCCTGAACCTGTTTAATTCTTAATCACTTACAGGACATTTTTATAAGGTGACAAGTGAATGTTGGAGCTACAAGTTACCTGACACTGGATCAATTCTTAAATTTGATTTACCACTGCTGCACACCAAAAAACAGCTCTATAAATCTTGCATACAATACAAACCCTCCTATTTAAAAAATCAAAGGTAGCTTCACAGTGTCTTTAAATCTGTTAACTCAGACAAATGTTGTGGCTGTCATCAGGAAATTAACTATTACATAAAAGTAATTACAAGTCGTGCAGTATGTCAATGTTATTTACCTGTAAACAAATATTCTTCTGAATTAAGTGTCAGTAACTCCCTTTTATAACTGTATTTTGAAATGTACATCCCTCCTGCGATATAAATAAAACAAACAAGAGCAAATCAGGGATTTGCTTCTTATGTGTTAGAGGTGGTAGGAAAACAAAGCAAAACCAGTTAAATACTCCCCCCAGGGGGACGCGGGGGAGGAGGTGGGAATACTTAGAAGGTACAAGCTACGTTAGCATCAGTAGCATACTGTCAGTGAAATATGTAATAAGTCCCAGTACGTTCATATACTTTATTATAATCATGCGTTTTACAGAGGAAAAGAAGCAAAAGCCCTACAACTCCCAAAGAACATTTAGGCAACTGCAGAATTCTACCGGGGGGGGGGGGGAGCTGCACACAGCTCCTACAGCTCTGCAAAATGCGACTACAAAAAAAACCAGTATCAAGTCCACAAATGCCGCACAGCCACCTACACACGCCAAATGCCCACGGAGATAATCACACCCCCGTCGGCAAACACTTAGTGGTCCGCAAAGCGGAGCCGGGCTGAACAACGAGCCTACAGAAGACAAGGGGAGAAAATGGGGGAGGGTGAAGGGGTAAGAATAGGAGGGAGGGAGGGGGCACTTGGCTACTTTGCTTGCCACAGTATAAGAAATGTCCCCCCGCCACCCCTTTTTTCCCGTGGGATGCTCGGGCAGGTCCCGGGCGGCCCCAGCCCCCGCCGGCACGGTAGAGCCGCGGCTCCGAGAGGGCCGGGGCAGGCCCGAGGGCCGCCACGGGTGCCCCCCGCCCTCTCATCCACCGCATCGTGGGAAGCCAACAGCTTCCTGCCCGCCCCGGGCCCGCCGGCAGGACGCCGGCCGGGGCCGCCCGCAGCCCGGCCCCCCTCACCCCTCCACCCCGCCGGCCACCCTGGAGAGCCGCAGCCCCGCGGTGCCCGGGTGGAGCGGCGGGGCAGCTCCTCACCCGCCGTCGCGGCCTAGGCGGGTCCGCAACCACCGCCCGGGAAAGGTGGAGGGCGGCCGCCCCTTTCCCCTCCCGGCCCCGCACAATGCGGCGGGCACAGCGCGGCCGAGCGGAGCAGGCCCCGGCCCCGCCGCTTCCTTTCCCCAGCCCTTCCCAGCCGGGGGAGCGGGTCACTTACATGGCTGGAGCCTGGGAGGAGGTGATGGGAGGGTGGCGGCGGCAGGGGAAGGGAGCCGGGGAAGGAGGCAGGGGAAGGGGAGGGAAGGGGGGAGCGAGCCAGAGAGCGAGCGGGGGGAAGAGGGAGGCCGGCGAGGCGGGCTCTCCGGCGGGTGCCGAGCGAAGGCCTTACTGGGCTCCCGGCAGCCGCCGCCCCCTCACCATCCCCGGGCGGCAGGCGGCGGGGCGGCTCCTCCTCCACCTCTCGCAGGCGCTCGGCCCATGGGGCTCACACGCCCGCACCGGCTGCCGGCTTGCCTACTCCGCCGCTCCGCCTCACCCCCGCCGCTGCCCTGCCTCCGGCCGGGAGGGCAAGGCCGCCCCTCGCCTCGCTCAGCAGCCCCGCCGCTGCCGCCTCCCCCCCGCACCACCGGGCCAAGCTCCCGCAGCCGAGGCCGGGCTCGTCCCACACGCGTCTCCGCGGCGCTCGCTCACATCCTCCGGGGAGCGGCCGCCGTATCCTACCGCCGCCGCGCCTCTTCCCGCCCGCCCCACCGTGCCGAGGGGCCGTCCCGCTCCGCGCCGCTCCCCAGGGAGGGGGGGTATCCGCCTCCGCCGGGGCCTCGTCGACCAGCCCCGCCTCGCCTCGCCGCCCTCGGAGCACCCCTCAGCGCGGCGGGGCAGCGCCCGGCGGCTCGGCCTTCTCGCCTCCCCCCTCCGCCCACCCACCAGGCCGGCCCCAGGCCCTGAGGGCGGTGTTTCCGGGTCCCCGGCGCGGCCTGGCCCCGGGCGGCCCGGCGGCGGGGTCACCCCCCGGGGCACGGCCCGGCCCTTGACCTGGGGGGTTGCGACGCCGTGCCGCGCGCCTTGCGCCGGGCTCTCCTCACCTGGCCTTGCGGGAGCCGCCGGTTGTAGGGGCTTGGTGCCCAGAACGTGGACAGTTTACCCCGAAAAGCAGGGGACCGACCCCTCCGCAGAGAGGCCAGGGCAGCCCCTGGCTCTTCAGCCTCTGGGACGGCCAGAACCTGTGAACCTCTTGGGGTGCCACCAGCAATCTTTCTTGAAAGCATGGGGTGCCAGTCCGCTTACCCTGTGCTCAGAGCTTTCTCTTGCACCAGCGAAATACCAATTGATTAAATAATGGGGTGTCACTGTACCTTGGAGGATATTTCAATATCCCTTTCCACAGCAGGGGGGCTGTGTGGTGTGGAAAGGTTAAGCAATTCCCCGGGGACTTGGTGGCAGAGGGGCCCGAGTGGCGAGTCTGGATGCTGCACTTCCCACTGCCTTGCTGTGATTGAGGCCATCCCGCTCTTACAGCAGGAATGTCTCAAAATCACAAATTACTTGAACTGTTGCTTACAGCATGGCAATATATTGTAAGATTTTAAAGAGCTCTGAAAAATGGTGTTGCCAGATTTATTATATCTTTGCAGTTCCAGTATCAAAATTTGCCCTCTTTGGTCATTAAGGGATTTTGTTTATTTTCTAATTGACAGTGACATAAACACTAACTGGGCTATAAGAATTAATTGGATTTCTTCAGAAACATATGATCACTAGTGATTGCATTTCTGCAATCACAAGCTAGCTGGAATTTAGACAACAGCACATCTTCCCGCAGCTTTGCACTGTTAACAGCACAAAGGTACTTAGAATGCATTTACAGCAGTAAAGCTAAGGAATACGACTCTTCTTTGCACTAGTAGCAAACTTATTTGCTCTAATAAGAGGCTTTTCTACCACATAATTTGAATGATTGTACACATTTAGTGAAATTCACTCTCTATTTTGGTCAGCTCCATCTGTCTAATAATATATGTCAAGAGGGTTCCTGAGCATCAAATGGATCACTGATATGCCAGTGTGCTAGAGGACTCAGTGATGACGCAGAGGCGGAAAGGCTTCACTTTTCCTCATGGCAGAGAAATAAAGAGCAAGTCCTCTTTTCCCACCAAGGAACAGACCAGTTCCTCCTGGCAGAGCTGGGACACACCAGTGTGGTATTTTTTATGTCTCTCCTTAAGGTTTACTAGGGCATATTTCAGCACAGTTTTAAAAATGTACCATTTGGGCAACTTGGTGGAATAAGCAGACCCTGTGGTGCAGGCCCAGTTACCTAGTTTAGGGGCAGATCCTCATCTGCTGCAGTTAGTGGAAAGATTTCTGTTGATATCGGGGCAGAATGAACTGGCTGTGAGAGCCCTGTAAGACACAAAGGTAATGGAAAGGAAAAATCTGGGTTTGTGATCACATTTCTACCTACCATGCATTATGTACAGAATATTTAGTATAAATTAAAATGTAGGCAGGCATTAAAGATACGTTTTAAATTAATCACCAGTGTGCACAGCCTCAGGCAGTATAGAGGACGTGTATGGAACATAACAAAAACAAGAAGAAAATTCATTTATTAACTAGTTCAGAGTCTTCAGACTACAGTTATGTGTAGCAATAAAGAGCATGTTCACTGGCTGTAAGACACTTTTGTCCAGGCAGGGGGATCTCTGGTAATAGATCTGATTGCAGGAGAGCTTTCTTGTTTTCCTGCCAAGCCCTGTCCTGATTGATAAGCTCCCAGGCTGCATGGTGAGCAAGGTCGTTAGGACTTCCCCCTACAAATGAAGCAGCAGTTTAAAAAATAAGGTCATAGAGTAAACAGTTTTCTGTCCTGAAGAGAAGAAAATAAACCTCTGTTGTTTGCTAGAAAGGAAGTGCAACTAAAAAAACCTCCAAAATTTCAACATGAACAGATTGTTTAGATTTCTGACTGCTGATTTGCCATGATGAAAGACAGGCCCAAACTAGAAAGTTTGGATCCCGATCTGGATCTGACATTCTCTGAATTTGAGGGGGAAGTGCGATTCACAGTCTGGAGTAAGGGCTTATCTCTCAAACACAGCAAAGTACTGTGGATAAAAATACCCAGGTGAAGTAGGAAGTGCCTGGTCTGCAAAAACAAAAGTGACTTTGTATCAACAATGAACAAAAGCAGCTTCTTTTTATTTTTTTTTCCTTTGAGAACAATGAAATTACTCAAGAATTGTTATAAATGCAAACAATGTGGGCTTTGTCACTCAGTTATCATCAATGGAATTATAGTCTCTAAACTCTAATTTTTAGGGAAGTCCCTAGATTTCCCTGAGTGCTTCCTCAAATTTCACAGCTGTCGACTCTAGTTTATTAAGTGCTTCAAGATAAGGTGCATCAACTTACTTAAACTTCTTATTATGTTATCTGAAAATACTGAATGTAATGGTTAGTGGCAAAGAATCATTGATCGCCAGTGTATCGATACCACACGAGAAGAGCAGGTACTCCTATTCTTATTCATTTTTAACACATATATAGGTAACATATGATTCAATGTAACTTTAAAAAGTTATAAAGTTATATAAATGGGTTTTAGCCAGTCAGGCATAAGAAGAAGCTCTAGTATGGTAAGATGAAGTGGAATTATTGAGGTAACCCCCAGTAGAACAAGTTCTGATCCATGACTGCAAGTAATGACAGCACGTTCATGGTCCAGCAGTGGATTTGTTCCTCTCTTTTTAAAAGGTGGGCTGTACTCAAAGGAAGAGTCTATATGACATCGTGTTAGAATTACAGAGCTAGTATCTCAGTCTAGGCATTAACAGCTTTTAAAGAAACAACTCAGGTTTGGTCTCAGTCAAAAATCTAGCTCAATAAAAATACAAATTAAAAGTGTGTTTCACAGCAGCAAATATAATAAGCATAGCCACACTTCTGAAATTGAACAACCCCAGTGTTTGAAGGTGTACTTCTCCATAGCAAAACAATAGCAGGCTATCCGGAAAAAAAAAATAAATGCATCACATTGAAACACTGTAATTTTTAGGAATTCATCTTGTGAATACATAAATGTATTATTTTGTTTGTACTTCTCTGTTGAATTTTGTACAAGACTAGGTGTTAACTAATCTGGTAACATGAAGAGCAGCAAACTGAAAGATGCCTGTTTGCTGAAGCATTTTTGGGAGCTCTTCCCAATAGCTGGCTAAATGCCCTGGGAGAGCTCAGACAGGAGGCTTACTTTTGGTTTCCAGCTTCTGCTCCTGGTCTCCAGGGTGCTAAAACTGGACAGCCCTGGGATGGCAGCATGCTTGTGCTTTCTCCAGCTGAAGGAAGAAGCCACATTTCACAGTCCACAAAGAGCTTCTCTGGCTTGGTCACGAATGCTGTTGACAAACACTGAAGTGGGAGCAGTACAGTGCTCCTCACCAGGAATAATGATAGCCATGACAAGAGGCAGCAAACATGCTATGGGTAATTTGGTATATAAACAGGAAACAAATTGGTTTGCATAGAAAATGCACTAGTTAGATATAGAACATACAAAAATAGAAAATATAGCAGTTCTGTCCCGTACACCACCGCAGCTGCTTTTGTTGTTACAGTAATAACCACAAGTCCCAGCCTGGACCAGGCACTGTTAGGCGCTGTAGAGACACATCAGGATGCACAATCTTTGATCTGAAAGAACTGAAGTCTGCTTCAAACTGCTACTTTCCCTCCTTGCTTATAAAGTAACGTGTCATGAGTTCTTAGTTCTGGGAAGATACCTGAAAATGCTGAAATTACAATGATCTGTTTGAGGAAACTTTGAATCACCTCCTCAAAAATGTACAGTTTGGGAACTTTTGAGGGCAGAAGTGACCATTTCAGCATCATTCTGGTCTGACCCTCTGGCTATTGCAGCCATAAAATTGCACTTAGTGATGCCTTCATCTGTATTCACACCTCATAGGGGAAAGAGATGACACTACCATGAATAAAAGCAAGAGAAGAGAGGAAAGATAAATTTGTGTCTTTGGTGTTCTCTTTATTTCACAGCCCTGCTGTGTCCTCATTTCTGCAGTCATGCCAATCAGACACCAACCAAAAAGCAATGGCTCATGAAGCAATAAGAGGGAGGAGTTTTGCTTTATTTATAATATAAAAAACAGTCCTATGAAAGAAGAACCCCGGTAATAATTTACATACAATATAAATATTTTTAATATATATAATATATATTGGGGGGGAGAGTGGGGTGTGTAACTGTTTGAGCATCTCTCTCTCCTGTGATTCTTCAATGTCTAACCAGTTTTGAGCTCATGCTGCCACTTGTACTCAGTGAAGTCACTGAGGTCTCATTTTCTGCCTGACTTCTTATTGCACAAAGCTGTCAGGTGCTTTTTCTAGCCTTTGGCTACATCTACACTGGTTTTGTTAGCTGTGCCTACAGATAGATCTGTGGCTGCACCCTGTGGCCTGCGTGAGTTATGCTCATCCTGCTTTGAGGGGCAGGGCTCCTCTCCAAGCCCAAACCCTCTTCCTCTCCCACCAGCCTGAAGTTTCCTGTGGACAGCAAGCTGAGATGTGCTCAGGCTTCATGAGCAGTAGTGGCCCTGGAGGACTGGTTTTCTGGGGTAATTCATTGGTGTTCAAGACCCCGTCTCCCCACCAAAGTTGTTTCAGTGAAATGGGGCTGATTTGGGCTAGCATGTAATGGGGTCCCATGACTGCATGCCCAGTGGTGGCCAGAGTTCACGTGAACTTCTCTGGAGGATCTCACTGCTTTAGGTTCACTTGAAGGGAGCCCAGTTTATGTTCTCCCAGACTGGTCCATGATACAAACCAAAGAACAGTAAATTGGTACGATCAGGAGATTTGCTTCAAAAGCACACTCCTGATTCAAACATGCTAATGTAAATTCAGGTATTGAAAACGTTGATGCCACATAAGCTGATGGTATCCAGAAGTTAAGAAGATATTAGGAGAAGAAGTTTAAGACGATATGAGGAATACAAATCAGGCATTTCCACGGACACTGCAAAATTCAGGCTAAAAAACCCTACATGTGTGCTGATATATCAAGTACCTATTTAGTTGCCTTCCCTACCCTGCCCCTCACTGTACTCAGCACATAATGTTGGTTTTCTTGTACCTTGAGTCACCAAGCATTGCCTGTCTGCTGAACTTGCTATCCCAGCCTTGAACAGAATGGCTTATACATTAAGCTGGGTTCACTGAGAGCTGGTATGACCATCCCTTTGGGTCTGTGTGGGACAAGATATACCTATCAGCATGTCCATGTCCAGTGCCAAGCAGTCTCTGTGGGAGCTTCTTGGTGCTTATCTAAGATACATGCTAAGTACTAAAATAATGAAGGCAACTGTGAAAGAAATCAACGTGTTGACCTGCCTTGCAGTCTCCACTGTCCTCAGTCTCATCATCTGCATTTGGCTAAAGATAAGTGGCTGTTCCTCTGCCAGATACTTGTTGCCAGCATGAAGGGAATCAGTCCCACTGTATTTTTCTGCCGCATCCAGCCTGGCTCTCACACAGCGTTCCCACTGCAGCCCCTGAGCCTGCCAGGACAGGCTGGCAGTTGTAGAAAATTATGTCACTGAATGGGCAGGGCTTCTTTGCCCCCGATAGCATCTCAGCAGATGTCCTCCAAATGTGCTCATGGTTCTTCCCATTATAGCATCTTTATTTTCCAACTACCTTTCACTGTCCCACCTTTTAAGTGAGCAAAAGGATAACTCTTTGCTAGAGACTATTTATATGAAAAAATGGAAAAGAGCTTTACTGCAGTTGTTTTAAGTGTTTTTTATTTATTCTTGGGTAGGAAAACTTTGCAATTCAGTAAAACACCAGTACTCAGATACAAAGCATATATGTACCAGACTCCCACTGAAAAATGTTATGATTTTCCCTTGTTCATTTACCCTCTTCCAAAATAAAACAAGTGGTCAACAGAGTTGCTATACGGCATGCCTTACACAGGCACCCCTGTGATCCCGTTACCTATAATCTGTTCCCCATAAATCCTGCAGGTTTTACTCCCTGCTACTTCATCTCATCCCTATTTAGAAAATCAGATCTACCCCAGGGTATCCTTCTGGATGTGTAATGTTCCACTGAAATCAGTGGGGATCTGTTTAAGGACATGCCTGCAGAGAGTATCTGTTATTCTATATTTACACAGTACCCAGTATAATAGGACATGAAACCTGATTAAAGCCTCCAAACGTTACTGCCATGGAAATCAGTCTTGTTATTGACTGATGACTCAATATGTCTGAATTTAGATGGAAGAGGGCTACTCTCAATTCCCAGTTCTTTTATAGACTCTCTGAATAACCTAGCCAAGTCATTGAATCTCCGTACCTCAGGCACTCCTCTATTTAACACAGAGAAAGTCAATCATTGATTAATTCCCTTCCCCCAGCCCCTCCTCTGTTTTTTGATTATAGGTTCCTTGGGGTGGATGTTTCCTCTTGTGAGGTGGCAGGACACTGCACAGCACCAGGGAGCTCTGGCGGTCCTATAAATGATAAAATAACAAGCATGTTCAGTAGCACAGAAGCAGCTGTGGTTGCCTTAATATTTGTCCTCATAGAGACATTTTTACATTGAAAGCACACCCAAGACAATTCAGTTCCAGAAGAGACTCAAGCTGATCTGGGATGATGACAACCCCAGAGTAACCTGAGCTACAGCATTGCCTTTAACAAAGTAAGAAAAGGTATAATGAAGAGAGTCATGGATTTTTTTTTTTTTTTTTTTTTCAGAATGTAAAGCAATATGGATGTATTCAAACCTTAAATAAAATGCCAGCAGCCACACAGCTTTCCCTCTTCACGGAACAGATGTGGAAAGCTATTATTATAATTTGAAAATAATGTTAGCCCCTTATATGTGTCATTGGAGCTTTTTTATGACAGCTTCAGCTAGGCAGTTTCTAACATAACACTGTTACTCTGTTTTTATTTCAGATGGAGTTGTTAGATGATGTTTTTCTGTGTATAGGTTCTATTAAGAAATAGCCATCAGTTACACAGCTAGTTATCACTTAAAAAAATAGTATTTTGAAATTGTGAAGATATTTTCTAGTTTAGTATATTTGCCGAAAGTTAAGCCCAGGAGCAACCACAGATCCCTGCAGATGTGCATAGAGCTTACACCGATTATCACTATTAATACAAATAACTCCAATTAAAATTGACATGTGAGCTAATTAATAGTATGTTGATTGATAAACAAGACCTTGCTCATTTTATCCAGGCATTTGTTAATTACCTGCCTGATGTTGCAGCACACTGGTAAAGACACACTCCTGCTCTAGGAACATTGTGGGGTTTGTGTTCATTCCAGTTTACCAGTGATTGAAAACAGCAGTGGTTTTGAGCCATGGGGTATAAAGTTTTGTGTTTACCTGCATCACAGCTAGGACACAGTATGCATCACTTCATGCACAATAAGGTAAATATTATCTGCCATGTGACGTTACAGTAAATTCTCATATTATTTGCTGACAGTATGTTTTTTTTCTTCTCTCTCCTATTCCCCCCTCCATCTGACAGCACTGGCAGCCTCCACAGCGCTCTGTTAACAGCGAGGACACTGCGACACTGTTGCAGGGGTTCCCTACAGCAGAGCCTTCCCATTGCCATTGATCAAGACAGAAGCACTAGTTAAGTAATGCAAGGTTGCTCTAATTCCCTGACTCATCTCCTGTTCCCACTGAAAACCCTAAACGTGGTGCTGGAAACCAAACTGCAGTCCTCTGACTGCAGCAGGATGAAGTAACTTTGATTGCTGAGTCACCACATTGACCCACACAGCTCAAATTCCTGTTTACAGTTAGCAGTAGTCGAAAATGCTCATTGTACATCTTATCATGGCCGAGGTACTAACTGCACATTCCCTGGAAATGCATTTAGCCTGGCTGTTGGCTGTGGGCTTAGATTCCCCAAATCATTATTTGCATAATGTTTACAAAACCACATTTCGTTTTAAGTAGCCTTGAATTATTATATTCTTCGGGTCCTTTTTTTATGCGTATGTCATCTTATTGCTAATCAGCATTCTGCTCTTGTATTTGCAACTGCTGAGAAAGTCAGATCTTAAAAAGCCATAACTCCCTGGCAATTTCTGCCCGTCAATAGCTTGTACAAGCTGTTTCGATGTCGTAAGTAGTGTGAAGGAAAACTGAAGATCAAATTATTATCAGGTATGAATTAAATCTATTGCTTTGTAGCTGCCAACCCATCTCCTTGCTCTGTATGATGAAATTCTCTTTGTTCTGTACTGCATATTTTTACAAATGCTGCTATCCTTTTGAGTATGATATATGTTTCTCTGATAGAAATCTCTGTTTTGCTATAGTAACATCACTGTGCAACACTTCTGATAATGTTAGCTGAGTCCCACTGGTTTAGATACAAACCTTTCATTCTGGTCCGTGACGTGACATGGAATGTATTTGACATGTCCCTGATTGCAGAGACAAATGGAAGTGTAGAAACATACATGTGCTACAGTTTGTTTCTAGAACTGATGTTGATCAGTCAGCATAAAATGTGTCATGCCAATGTGATTGCCATAATGCTTTTTCATTGAGAAAAGTTACTTCTCTTGCGCACAAGGCAAACGGGAATTAAGTGGGGATGCCTGTGCTGCCCCTTCAAACTGGCTAACAGAGACAAGTCTTCTTGCAATTCAAAGCCAAATATGAAAACAGATCAATGTAAATAAAGATGAAGAGAAGACTCACATCAGGGAAGACACAAAATGAAAAGGCATGTGACCAGTGTAAAATACAAATGAGATTCAGTTAAAAGAGCTCTCTTTAGTGACCTTCTTTCCTGACATGTGACCAAATTCTTCAATCAGGCACTGTAAAAGAATGCTAAAATTGTCTTCATTTTCATTTCAGATCTGGCCACATTAGTATATGCTTGCTGTATTCATTTATTGCCCAAATAATCTCACTTTTGGCTGAAGTCAAAGGGGGGTTTTCTTGTAACCCCTCTCGGCTCTACTCTGAGCTGCAGTGGTGACACCTGATCTGATTTTACAACCTGCAAGACTTGGGGTCAGCCACTTCTGAGTTGTTATCAAGCCCATCTAGGAAGGGAGCAAGTCATTTTAAGGCCAGCAAGTGGCTATGGAAGAAAGTTGGTCTCTGTGCAAGGTCCTGGGCTGAAGGGCAAAACCTGTCTGAAAGCAGCCAGCCCCAGGGTGGGCAGAGGGACCCTGTCTTTGGAGTTTATATTTAACCAAGCCAAATGGCCTAAAATAGGCACAGAGAGGTAGTGAGGTGAATACCTGCATCTGTGCAGCCTCTTTAATTCATCAGAATCCCTGCTGAAACACAGACCCAGACCTGGAGGCAGTATTCACTCTGTTGCACCCAGTGCCAAAGGCAGCAATATGGTAACTCCTTCTCCACCCCCCTCACTTAGACTTCCAAGGATCACAGAAGAATTCCTGACGTGCTCCAACATTGAACAAAGCAATCTCTGATCTTAAGGGGAAAAAAAGGTTCAGTTTAATACAGGCAACTGGCAAAGATTCAAACTGCATCTTATTTTAGCCAAAGCAGTTCACCAATCCTGAGGAGAGATGTGAATTTTCAGCTCCAGTCAGATGCCTAATTATTCATTTTTCCTTATCTTGCTTTTAAAATCTTGCCAAAGCTGCACCCATCCCTCTATCTCTAGGCATTTGAATACCACTCAAGAAGCATGTGAACTCTTTGACTGCAGGCCTGTTTTCAAGAGACCTCTCAGAAACCCCTGCCTATGACATTGTGCTGACAAAGTGCACCTCTCACTGGAACTATGCTGCCTCTTACCTGTAGGGGTACCGCTCCATTCACCATACCTGAAAGGATCTGTAGGACTGTCAGCCTGGTCTCATCAGACAGGAACATGCCCTTTTTTAGGGGATGTCTAAGCAGAGCTACTGTGTGTGACAAATAATACCATCTTTTTTGCTCTAGGCAGGGCCTGAGATTGAATCTTCAATCTGTTACTGACTACACAATAGGGGCTGAGTCTAAAATGAAAGTGAACAGGAAAGGACAAAACATGCAGGTTGTGCAGCATAAAATTAGACTTTTCAAAAATTCCAGTTCTGTTTTCCTTCCAGATTTGTCCCCACCCAACTTCCTCATCTTCCATTCCCTCCCCACCCATGTTTTCTGAAAAGATCCCTTTCAGAGATGGACCTGTTTTGATGTACATGTTTTCTTCAGAGCTTGATTTCAGCCTCACTGTGTCAGTTCTGAAGGAGGGCCTGAGAAGATCACAGCGGAGCCCCGGAGGAAGGACCCTTTGGCTTCTGGCAGGGCATCAATTATAAAGCCAAAATACATTAATTTTTTTTTTTTTTATGTGCTGCTTGCAAGTAGTGTGATGGATAACTCTTGCACAGGCTTTCTATAGGGGCCAATTTCACCTAGGGAAGGGCTAGCCCCACTAGGAGAGACTGACTGCATCGTGCCTGGGAGAAGTGCTATACAAGCCACTACAAGCTATACAAGGATTAGGCTCTTAGCATATCATGTAAGAGAACTCTATTGTTTCCAATATCACAATGCCTGACCAATTTGGTGGCCTTCTATGATTGGGCTATGGAACTGATGGACAGGGGTAGAGCAGTTGATGTCATCTACCTGGACTTGTGCAAAGCATTTGACACTGTCCCACATGACATCCTTGACTCTTAAATGGGAGAGACATCAATTTGATAGGTGGACCACTCAGAGGATAAAGAACTGGCTGGATGGCCGCACGCAAAGAGTTGTGCTCAATGGCTCAATGTCCAGCTGGAGACCAGTAATGAGTGGTATCCCTCAGGAATTGGTGTTGGGACCGGTCTTGTTCAACATCTTTGTCGGTGACATGGACAGTGGAATTGAGTGCGCCCTCAGCAAGTTTGCCAATGACACCAAGCTGTGTGGTTCAGTTTATATCCTGGAGGGAAGGAATGCCATCCAGAGGGACCTTGACACGCTTGTGAGGTGGGCTGATGCCAACCTGATGAAGTTTAACCATGCCAAGTGCAAGGTCCTCCACCTGGGTCGGTGCAATCCCACGCACAGCTACAGGTTGGGCAGAGAAGAGATTCAGAGCAGCCCTGCAGAGAAGGACTTGGGGGTGTTGGTTGATGAGAAAATGAACATGAGCCAGCACTGTGTGCTCTCACAGACCAGAAAGCCAACCGTATCCTGAGCTGCATCAAAAGGAGCGTGACCAGCAGGTCGAGGGAGGTGATCCTGACCCTCTACTCTGCTCTTGTGAGACCTCACTTGGAGTATTGTGTGCAGTTCTGGTGTCCTCAACATAAAAAGGGCATGGAACTGTTGGACCAAGTCCAGAGGAGGGCCACGAGAATGGTCAGGGGCCTGGAGCACCTCCCGTATGAAGATAGGCTGAGAAAGTTGGGGCTGTTCAGCCTGGAGAAGAGAAGGCTGTGTGGAGACCTCATAGCAACCTTGCAGTATCTGAAGGGGGCCTATAGGGATGCTGGGGAGGGACTGTAGTGATAGGACAAGGGGTAACGGGTTCAAACTTAAACAGGGAAAGTTTAGATTGGACATAAGGAAGAAATTCTTTACTGTGAGGGTGGCGAGGCACTGGAATGGGTTGCCCAGGGAAGTTGTGAATGCTCCATCGCTGGTGGCGTGCAAGGCCAGGCTGGACAGAGCCTTGGGTGGCATGGTTTAGTGTGAAGTGCCCCTGCCCATGGCAGGGGGGTTGGAACTAGATGATCTTAAGGTCCTTTCCAACCCTCACTATTCTATGATTCTATGATCATCTCCACTTTTAGATCTGCTTCTACTGTACCACTTATAGAAGTGGTTATTGTTCATCACCTTTGGTTTTAAAGGGCCATCTGCCACAGGACATGTTGAGAATGAAATTTATTTCAGTTTCCTCTCTTTTATTGGCAGCTTCGTACGTGGGCTTCAGGTTTGAGAGAGGGAGGTTTAAACAAAATTCAGATTGGCTAATGCAGAACCAAAGTGTCTTTTCTAACCTTACAGACCTTTCTAAAACGAAGCATTTTGTGTGATCCTTAGAGAGTGTATAACACCAAAACCCCCCTCTGAAGAGCTTGGTTGCATTTCTCTTACGCTTTAGACAGAGTAGGCACCAGTGATATTGATACATAATTTAGTCACCACCTTCAGGGTATGTTAAATTAGCAAATTCTCTAATTTGCTAGGAATTCACATAGATGAATTGATGATTAAATAGCTGATTGAACTGAAGGACCCAAATGGAGCAGTTTGTTGCTAATTTAAATGCCATCTATGTCTAGACCACTTTCCTTGTTACATTCTAATTGACCTAATTATTTCCAAAACCACTCTTTTTGTCATTTCTTTTGCATTTAGATCATTCTGTATGAGGGTAGGGTGTGGGAGGAGGGGTGTTGTGGTGTATTCCAACAGCAGAGGGTATTTTAAGCAGTAATTTTAATATATTAATAATATTTAAGCAGCAGCAACTGGTTATGAAGCTGGAGAGCTTTACATAGACCAAGGCAGAAGATGTGAGGCTACCTGTTTGAACTTCGTAAAACCACATCCACGTTTATAATGTCCTAAGAATGAACACATCTCCAAAGAAGACTTCTCATTTTTAGTGGATTTTCAATATTAGTGCTCAGACATTTGATCAAGTTACTGTCATTTGACGAACTAATGCTTTTCAGCCCAACTGAGTTGGGGACCGTTATGACCATGTACACGCTTCATCTCTTGTAAAGGCAGTGGAACTGCACTTCTTGTGGTGGAGAATGCAAATCTGAAATAGCACACAGTTACTATAGAGAGCTATTGTTACTGCTTGTAGGAGCAAGAACCTGCGGAGTTACCACATCTCACCTGACATGAGGTAGCTTGTTCACTCACAGTAACTGGATTGTGCATCTGAGCCCTGCCGAGACCTGGGTTTCCTTTACATAATAGTATTATATTTAATTTATAGTAGCAAGGACATCAGCTGTTAGATGAAAGAAAGCTGAACATCAAAATATATTTCTAGTCCTCTAGAACCTTTGTCTTTCATGTCAGAAAAATATCCAGACTGTCTGTAGATATTCTGTGTGGAGAATACACCATAGTCACTCATAAGCTGTTGCAGCCTTTCATCATCTGCTGTAAAAACATGCTTTACACACTTTGGCTGAACTGAAAACATTTCACCTTCTAGCTCCTGGTCCTGTTTTACCTTTGGCTGCTGGATAATCACCAAAAATTACATATAGTCATTGATGGAGCTGGAATGGCTGTAGTTATGTTTAACTTTTATAGACAGGACTGGCAGATATCAAAATGTGTGACCAAAGCACTGTCTTGTTTCCCTCATTGAGAGAGAGAAACTGAGGAGAGGGAAAGAAAAATGACTTGTCCAAGGTCCTACACAAAATCAGTGATAGTGCAAGTAAGGGTGCCTGGATAGCCTGGTTCATGGATTGTCTCATCAGCCAAGAACATTTTAACCAGAGTTCATAAAGTTCATGCTATCTTTAGCTTGTCCTTCACTGACTTTAGCTGAATTACCCCTGACTCAGGTCTGGTGGCTGAGGGAAGAGAGTGAGGCTTAAGATGCATAAAACCACGTTTTGTTATCCCTGGTGGCTGCTTTGATTTTTCTCAGCTTTCTGTAGCTGGAAATGTGTCAGTCAGCTGCTGTGCCAGATGTTTCCCACAAACTGTCACATAAATGAAATAGCTGGAGCAAGGTAGGTATGTACCTGATTGCCAATCAGCTGCCAATGCCCACTGGCTGCATTTGGCAGACTAAGGCTCTGCTCTCCTTCCAGTCACCCTCAGAAGACCTGCCCGTCCAAGAGACCCAGAGCAAGTGGTGATGGGCCCAAAGACTGGGAGAAGACAATTTAAGTGGCTACCCTGGACCAGGCTGCCCCTTTGCCTCATTCCTAAGCGTTCAGGACCCATTGGCTGGGGCTGGTTGGTGTGGGTGCCTCATTTAGAGGCAGTGCTGAAGACCTAGGCAGAAGGGCAGTTGCACAATGTGGGCAAGAAATAACCCAAAGCTTTTTGGTGTGAATGGTGCTGTTCCAAAAAAAAGAAAAAAAGCCTTACAACTTCCCTGATAAAGTTTCTTTTCCAAATCCAGGGTGCCAGGTAGGTGTTTCCTTCAGATAGGAATAGCTGGATCTGGGGCTTTATAGGAGGGTTTCAGCCTATGGAGCAATGGATGTTTTCTGTTGTGTCAGACCATCAGAAATTTCTGTCATGTACTCATTTCTCAAATTAAGTGTATAAAAAGATGGTGCAGGCAGCCAAGTCTCACACAGATCCGGCTGCGTACTGCCAAATCTTTACACGCTGCCACTGGCCAATGCAACTGGCAGCCAAAAGCAGCTCACTGAATCCAGCAAACTCCTCTGGAGGTGGTGCATGATGTGCAGATGCAGAACATCCCACCTCCCCTGTGTACCACCAGCCAGAGGCTCCCCAGCATGTCCCCCGATTTCCTGATCCCACCATGCTATACTGACAGCACAGAAATGGGTTTTTTCTCTTCCTTGAGACAGTCTCTCCCTTCCCACCCTTGGTTCCCCCGGTTCTTGTGGATTTCATCCCAGAAATAAACCTTTTTCTAGGTAATTTAGAGATCAAAATCAGCGTAACAGCAGCTGTATCCTTCCAGTGCCTTGTGTATTATTATGCACTGCACCTTCAGACGTATCTTAGGAAGTTTGTGATTAGGAAATCAACCATCACCTGGAAACAATATCCTACATAAGCCTTCTAATTGCATCAGTGATCACTCCTCTGCCCATCACACACTTTCCTGCGTCTTCTGCTACTTCAAGAAGCTCTTTGGTCTTTTCCAGGTTTTCAGTGTTAGTCGTCTGCTCATTTTCTATGTTCAAATTGCAGATAAATTCACGAGGCCTTTGCAGATAAATTTTCCTTTTTTTTTGTTTTCTTTCTTTTTTTCTTATGAGTTTTTCCCAAACCTGGAAACTAAAATTCTTTTTGTGAACACAGTATTTTTCTACAAACAATATTTCTGCATGCAATTAAAAATCCCTGATTCTGTACATTTTATAAATAAAGCCTCTAGACTTATATTTAGATTACAATGATCTCTTGGGCCTGAACTGTCTTTCCAGTCTCTATTTATGAAGCACACAACGCAACAGTAACAATAAAAACAATGTCATCTAGTTGCATTCAGACAGCAAAGATCTATTATCAGCTATATCTGGATATCCTCCTTTCATCAGTGGCATGTGAAAAAAAAATTGCATGAAAATTTCCTGCTGAGAAAAAAAAAATCAGATTTACAACAGAGAGAAATATTCTTGGGACTTTTCAGTTTTATTTGTTTTGTCATTGTTTTCATTGGAAAACTGGGCACCTTAAATCCCTCACAAAAAGTTCTGTTCAAAAAAACCTTAGGGGCTTGGCACATTGAGGTAAAGAAAACGTATTTTCTGGTTTCAGCCCAAAGCTACCAACAACAGAGGATGTTTTTTAATTAAAAATCAAAATTTTTTCCTTGCTATTCTTTTGTTTTTCAGCAAAAACTGCCAAACAATGTTTTCTTGCCAACTCTAGGACAAATAACCTCTCTTCTGGTTTTGACAACTTCCTTGGGATTATGTTGCTCTATTTCAAGTCCTTCCTTGTTTTCTTTCCTCTACCTTAATGCCAGCGTTGGCACCAAAGCTTCCCTTAACGATGACATATGTTCCTCACTCATTCAAAATATGATCTAACTCTTTATATAGAGCATCTGTTTATTTATCTGTGGGACATGTGGCTAGAACATAAACTTCAATGAGCTGTGGGAAAGGCCAATTTTAAATATGAAAATAGAATAACATTGGTGTACTTACAGACACTCACAGCTCCCTAATTTGATTACTAGTCACAGAAAATGCTTAGACATTCTCATGACAATCAGTATAAACATTATTCTTTCCATTGGAAAAAATATTATCATAGCTGGGCAAATAAACTGAACCACAACTTGAAAATTAATGTCATTTCAAAATTGTCTTTGAAGGTGTAATTCAGTAGCAGTGCTTAATATTCTCAGCTGTCATTGACCATGCAGTAATTATTTTTACTTCTAATGAATATTTATTTATATGAGCAAGGTATAAGCATTGCAAATGTCATATGCATTTGACCACAGTTTATGATGATGATATTGTATGATTGCATGTATGTATTCATTATTATTACATGAATATTTCATAGATCAGTGGAAAATGTAATTACACCTTAGTATCTTTGCTTAATGTCAACAGTTTAATCAGGATTGTCAAAAACACAAGTTATTTTCTCAATATGGATCCAAGTTTCTCATCTTTGGTATCAGGATAAAGATTCTGGGGATCATAAATTATAGTAAGATGCTCAGGGTACTTGACTTTTTCCATAGCTTGAATCACTCAATAAAAAACTTTTACTTAACTCAATGGCAAACATATGAGAGGGGGAAAATCATGCTTAGTTTTCTTAAGTGTTAGAATAGTTAAAAAGAACATTTAGTTGCTGAGTGTGATGCAAAGATCTGCAGTGCATTTAAAGACATTTGTCCATCGTTCTTGCTGGTTTCAGGAAGAATCCTTAATACAAAAAATCTTTGTATCCTGCTGTCAGTAAGAATAAGACATTGTTTCATTGCATGCTAACACCTAAACTCTATTACATTAGTTGTTTACAAATTTCCCATTTGCCTGAAATGTTGGAAGTTCTCCACATTCCCTAAAAATGAAAGATCAGAGAGAAAATAAAGCACTCCTTCCTATTTTCGTCGGTGTTTACTTTGTTCTGTTGTTCATGTGTCCTACACAGAGCCATTTCTGTTTCCTCCATCAAGACAGTTTCACTTGCAGTTTCAGTATCTTTCTCACAAAGCAAGAGAAAACATGTTTTAAAAATGGGAAAATGTGATTGTGAAACCACAAACTTGTGTTTTGTATGAAGGAGAGATGAATAAGAAAGCTATTGCACAGAAACCCCTTTAATCTCAGTTTTGAATTGACAAAGTCTTACTAAAGGCAAAACTCTTCACTTTTATACTCATACCGGCCTTGGTATCAGAACCCGTGTACATTCGTGCATGGGAAATTATTTCTCGATATTATTCAGCCACATAATTTCCCTTTTTTCTTGTGATTCCTCATTTTCAGCACCTTTTATTTGTTAGCACTGCTGCCCCAAATTGTCGATCATTTCTGAAATACATCTGCTGAGACCCTACAGGTTGGGCAGAGAAGAGATTCAGAGCAGTTCTGCAGAGAAGGACTTGGGGGTGTCGGTTGATGAGAAAATGAACATGAGCCGGCTTCAGTGTGCACTCACAGCCCAGAAAGCCAACCATGTCCTGAGCTGCACCAAAAGGAGTGTGGCCAGCAGGTTGAGGAAGGTGATCCTGACCCTCTACTCTGCTCTCAGGAGACCTCACTTGGAGTATTGTGTGCAGTTCTGGTGTCCTCAACATAAAAAGGACATGGAACTGTTGGAACAAGTGCAGAGGAGGGCCACGAGGATGATCAGGGGGCTGGAGCACCTCCCATATGAAGATAGGCTGAGAAAGTTGGGGCTGTTCAGCCTGGAAAAGAGAAGGCTGCATGGAGACCTCATAGCAGCCTTCCACTATCTGAAGGGGGCCTATAGGGATGCTGGGGAGGGACTCTTCATGAGGGACTGTAGTGAGAGGACAAGGGGTAGCGGGTTCAAACTTAAACAGGGGAAGTTTAGATTGGATATGAGGAAGAAATTCTTTACTGTAAGGGTGGTGAGGCACTGGAATGGGTTGCCCAGGGAAGTTGTGAATGCTCCATCGCTGGTGGTGTTCAAGGCCAGGTTGGACATAGCCTTGGGTGGCATGGTTTAGTGTGAGGTGTCCCTGCCCATGGCAGGGGGTTCAAACTAGATGACCTTAAGTTCCTTTCCAACCCTAACTATTTTATGATTCTAATCTATGATTCTATGATTTCACTTGATTAATCCATCAGTGCTGCACTGCCAAGGCAGCAGTACAGGACTCGATTTAGGTCCATTGCTGGCTTGGTCTGCTTTGAATGTTGCTCAGGGTTTGAGGGTTTTTGTAATGATGAAGGGATGGAGGGGAATGCGAGATGGGAAAGAAACCCTTTCCATGAACAGGTTCACAGACAACTTGTTTTTCTGAACCTCTCAGTTAGGAAGTGTGTGCTGGGATTTTCTACTAGAGGTCTTGCCAATCTCTGAATGATATTGACAGTTTTGCTTAGGACTTTACATTTACTTGCCTTTCCTGTGTGTAAGGCAGAACTTCATGTGCTCTTCAAGGGACATATTCCCACCAGCGAAACCTGCCAGTGCTGCTTCTGATCCCATTCACCTGGGCATTATGGACCCAGGCCACATATGGAGTTCATGAGAGGTGGGTGGCTGAGGCATGAGAAGGGTTTCTGAAGTTTGGGGTACAGAGAAACCCCATGGAGAGTCATCTGCTGGTCAGAAATCTCTTCAAGGCTGTGAGTGTTGTGCTGTCTTGGAAGAACTGATGGATTTTTGTTGCTTTTAGGAAGTGATTTGGTTTGGAAGAGTTCTGGAAAAAGAGGCAGGATTTGTCTCTGCCTGAAGTCCTTCTAAGTCATGTTGGCTTATGAGACTGAGATGGTTCCCAGATGTTTGGACTGAAACCGCCAGCCAAGGTGACTATGCACACAGTTTGTCAACCATAATGTGCATAGTGCCTGCCCGGCAACTAGGCTTTGTAACACACTGAGTTATGGGAAGAGAATGCCCAGGCCCAGTGTCTGATATTTACCTGTAAAAGGCCTCCAGTTACCAAAGCCTTGAAAGATGCTTGGCAGAGGATTGACAAAAGCCACAAGTTCTTCAGGCAATGCTGATCTGGGGGGTGTATAGAACTCCGTGTTTTATCCCACGTGGGCTGTTTTTCTTGGCATAACAGGTTGATTTCAGCACTTTGCTACCCCATAACCACTGCATTGCCAGCACCATTGTACCTTCAGCTGCTAAGCCTTTGGCTCTTCTTAGTTTTTATCTTCCTATTCTTTTCCTTGTTTCAAACTTCAAAGGTCTGTCCTTTTATCTTTGCACTACTGCTTGTTCTGCAGCGGAATCTTTCCCTGATGTTTCCCTGGTGCTTTGCATCTAAGGCACAACACAAAGACATGCAATACAATGTGCTTCCTCCTTATTATTATAGATTGATGTTGAAAGGAGTGCTAGATGTAAGATTTTAATCAAGAAACTGCAGCAAGTTTATGAGCAATATATATCTCTCTTAATTTGGCCAGCAATGAAAATATGGTTGGCAGGGGTAAAGAAGAAAACTTCTCTCTCACCAATGTACTTTCCAACATGAAAAAAAGGATTTTGAATAAAGTGGCAATATGGATGCATTTGAAACTGCGAAATGTGATTCTTAATTGCTTGTGATTGTCTCTCCAACAACTGGTAGGTTAACCACGGCAGGCTGACAGCCTGTACTAACTGACAATCAATATTGTTGAAGCACAGAACCTTTGCCTGCGAGACACAAAAACATTTCATTTTCAAACACTACAGGACATCTGCTTCTAGAGAGAAAAAGTTGCTTCTTCTCGGCAATATGCGCCGACTTGTAACTTGCTGTTTCTCCTTGCTCAGAAGAAACAAAAGTCTTCTGTATATCATATGCTTTCCACTAATCTGGCAGCTATCCAGTGTGGGTTTAAACAGATGTTCTGGAAAAAAATATGGCATATACAAATGAGATGGAATCCAGCAACTCACTCATGGATTATTACAGATATAAAATACAAAGGGCTGAATTCTTCCCAGATACACGTTCTATATAATATTTGGCACTAGATGTAAGAACAGCACACAAACAAATCATTAATACTCTCATTATAATAATTATTGTATATTTAGCTCAAAGACCCCAGGCTGGCTCAAACCCTTCGCATTAAATACTCTACAGATGCACTTTCAGGCTGAGGAGTTTATTCAAATGGCTGCATGCACCAAAGTCTAAGATATATAAGTAACTTTACTTGTGCATGTCCACAGGATTTAGCCCCGCATATGATTATATTATTGTCAACAACAAGCAATGAATGATTTGAAGGAGCGTGACCAGCAGGTTGAAGGAGGTGATCCTGCCCCTCTACTCTGCTCTCAGGAGACCTCACTTGGAGTACTGTGTACAGTTCTGGTGTCCTCAACATAAAAAGGACATGGAACTGTTGGAACAAGTGCAGAGGAGGGCCACGAGGATGATCAGGGGACTGGAGCACCTCCCGTATGAAGATAGGCTGAGAAAGTTGGGGCTGTTCAGCCTGGAGAAGAGAAGGCTGCGTGGAGACCTCATAGCAGCCTTCCAGTATCTGAAGGGAGGCTATAGGGATGCTGGGGAGGGACTCTTCATTAGGGACTGTAGTGATAGGACAAGGGGTAACGGGTTCAAACTTAAACAGGGGAGGTTTAGATTGGATATGAGGAAGAAATTCTTTACTGTAAGGGTGGTGAGGCACTGGAATGGGTTGCCCAGGGAAGTTGTGAATGCTCCATCGCTGGTGGTGTTCAAGGCCGGGTTGGACAGAGCCTTGGGTGGCATGGTTTAGTGTGAGGTGTCCCTGCCCATGGCAGGGGGGTTGGGACTAGATGATCTTAAGATCCTTTCCAGTCCTAACTATTCTATGATTCTATGATTTTATGTTAAAGAATTTGAGTCTTGCTGTGTGTAAGTCTACTAAGCCTTAAAGCCACCACAGGGTTAGAAGGTCAGTGGTAGAAATCATAGGGACACACACTTCATAAATATATATTATACACAAGGCAATGAAACTGATAAAATTATTTATTTAAATGCTGAAAGACATCATATGATCTACTGATGTGGAGGACAACCACTTAAGGCCTGAGCTCTGGTAACACTTCTGGTAGGACCTGTAAATGCAGCCGGGAAAGGGAGCTTGTACTGTGCGAACGATGGGGTGGGGATGAGGGATGCTGGCAACTCTGGGAAAGGCACAAAGAAATTGTTTTCAGCTTCTACTGACATCATAGAGAGATTATGGCCTGATGGAGACCCTGGTCTTCTCACACTTCTGGGTGAATCCTTGCCTCCCATATTTAGCCTGAACTCCTGATGGCTGGGAGTGAGCCTACCATAACCTGCTTTTCTCCAAAGCTTTTATTTTTAGCTTTTCCCATTTTCCCCCCTCCCTCACCTGATTTCATCTGAATTTGAAACAGATTTGCTTCAGGCAGTTCTGGTGTCCTTTCAACTAAACGTGTGCTGTCAAAAACCAACCCCCCTTTTGAATACCCTGAGTGTATAGCAACGAAGATCAGTACTTAATGGAAATAAACTAAAAAAAATCACTTTTTTAGCATTCACAAAGGACATTTGATGACTTAATAAATAATTCTGTTTCCTATTGTTCTTATTGCTGAACAAAATGTTGGGGAGATGCCACGGTGGGGAACTGGAATGATTTATTTGTCCCCATTTTCCCAACTGCTTTTCTTTCAGTCTCTAACTTCTCATAATTTCATCAGCTTCAGAAAAGTTACAGGAAAATTAAAGTACACTAAACTCTAGCTTTTTTACCCCATACTTTTTGAAATAAGAGCTCACTTGATGGGTTGCAATGGAGGAATAATAAGAAAATGTAAATGGAAAGAAAGAACTGGGAAGTTTTTTTTTGTTCACCTGGAGCCAAGATAAAACACTAAACATCATAAATTTATGAAAGCCAAGGATATCAGAAAACTGCCATCTAAGAAATATCCCAAACACAACTGGAAAAGCTGCTACATTTGAAATGCTATGAAAGAAATACAACCTGTTCTTCCCTTTCGCCACTGCTGCCTGTTGCTGCTGGGCATACTTTCTGCCTGACTGCTGCAAAGGGCTAAGCTCACTCCGAGAGCAGCACTGGGGGCAGACGTTCTGGTGCTGGGAAAGCAGAGGTGATGGCAGTGCCCATGCCAGCCTGCATCACTGCATGTACTCTCCCCAGTGCACACAGCCACATAAACCCACCCAGCATCCACGAGTACTTTATGCCTCTGTGGAAATGCTGGTGAACAGTCACACAGAGCTGGTTTCATTACATACTCTTGAGCAATTTTAACTACAGAAGAAGGAGCTGAACTGAACATGTGGGCTGACTGCTGCAAACTGTCTGATTCTGGCTACAAGCTCAAGAAACCAAGTGAAATAGAGAGCAAAGCTTGGTGTATCCTCTCTAAGCCAGTGAGCAAGCCAGGCTTAGTGAGTTATTTAATGATATTTGACTCTCATCTTATATGAATAATATCTGCAAATATGCCGAATCTCTTTGGAATTGTTTTTGGTTTAAAAGAATTTGTTATTTAGAGCATTTAAGCCAGTCACTCCCTGGCTTGCTGTTTTGGCTGGTCACAGTGTCACGTTTGAGCTTCCCCATCCCCTGCCTCAAGAAACATTATTTCATAATAATCAGGTGTCTGTTACAGAAGCCTTTAAATACAACAGGAGAGAGCAGCACTGATGCTATGAGCTTACTGCTGGGGGTTAGAAATGAGGATGATGCTAAAGCAGGGAAATAAGACAAAATTAAATGTAGAAAAAGATCCAATTTCCCAAATTCCACCAGCTGTGTTTAGATTTCTCAGCAGCAGCCAGCTCAGTGTTAGGCTAGTTCATGCGTGTGTTCTGCTCCATGTCACTGCATCCACCTGGCTGCTGTGGCAAGGCCAGTGACACCAGCAGCTTTAAGCATCTCAAAGGGTCTTCCTGAACAATGATGTCATAGAATCATAGAATTATAGAATAGTTAGGGTTGGAAAGGAACTTAAGGTCATCTAGTTCCAACCCCCTTGCCATGGGCAGGGACACCTCCCGCTAAACCATGCCACTCAAGGCTATGTCCAATCCAGTCTTGAACACCACCAGCGATGGAGCATTCACAGCTTCCCTGGGCAACCCATTCCAGTGCCTCACCACCCTTACAGTAAAGAATTTCTTCCTCATATCCAATCTAAACTTCCCCTGTTTCAGTTTGAACCCATTACCCCTTGTCCTATCACTACAGTCCCTCATGAAGAGTCCCTCCCCAGCATCCCTATAGCCTCCCTTCAGATACTGGAAGGCTGCTGTGAGGTCTCCACGCAGCCTTCTCTTCTCCAGGCTGAACAGCCCCAACTTTCTCAGCCTATCTTCATATGGGAGGTGCTCCAGACCCCTGATCATGTCCGTTCTTTCTAGGAAAGAGCTCAGGCAGAACTAGCTGCCTTTTTCACACCAGTCAAGTCACAGGAAGGAATTAAGAGGACGATGCTAGAAAAATCAGTGGCCACCACACCTACCTCCATCATCTCCACCATGTCTAGAGGACCTCTGCGACTGCCACCAGCAGCAGAGCAAAAGTAATCTTTCTGCCCTATCTCAAGACAGTAATATAAAAAAAGCCATCCTGGGGCAGACCAAAGGTACACATAGTCTAGCGTCTTCTCTTCAACAAACAGCAGTGATTATAGAGAAATGGATGTAAGATCAGGGTGAGCAATCAGTGATGCTTCCCCAGAATATTCTTCATGCTGTTGACACTGCGTGACTTTTTAGGCCAAAACCGGAGCACTGAATTTAACAGCTTTTGGTGAATTTATTGACCATTAAATTTTCGCATGGTCCTCCAAAACCATGCAGTATTGGTGCACTGAAGATGCTGTACGAAGGAGATCCACACCTTAAGTACAATCCCATACAAAATCACCTCCTTTAATTCATCCCAAACTAGTCATCTTGCCAAGTTCATCTGCTGTTCCTGGTTCTTATCCTGGAAGAAAGAGGGAAGGACTGATCTCCCTGTACTCATCTAATCCTGCAGGCTCCTGCCAACCCTTTCCAAGCTGTGTTGCACTGAGGCTGCAAGAGCCATCCCTCTTGCAGCCACCCTGAGACCATGCAGGCATGTGAGTCAACATCCCACCAACCTGGACAGTAAGTTTGGGTTTGGGAATGGTCTCAGGCACAAGCTCAAAGGCAGTCTCCTCTCTGATAAGATCTTAAGCCTCACCAGGCAGTGTGGCTTAATTCATTGGCACCCAAAAGGAGCACAGGGACATAAGGCACCGCAGAAGTGCCAGCAGCGTGCCACCAGACGGATCAGCCTGTACCCAGGCTCTGCATGTGTTTAGAGAGACAGCGATGTTCCACAGTCACAATTTTTTCTCCATTTGCCCACCCTTACCCCCTCTTTCCTTCCAGACTTACTTTAAGGGAAGCAACCTTAAAAGCAGCTCCAGAAGTGGGCAGAGGCTGAAGAAGAAAGTCCCAGAAAACACATCTGGGCGGGGAGAGGTGGGAGGGAGGTACATGCCCATTTGCAGCGTCACCAGCCTGCCTGAAAAGAGAACTAATATCATTTGTGTGGGATTTTCCTCCCCCTCCCACAGATCAAAAGGACAGCAGCAATGCAATCTGCTGTTTGTGTAGGAAATGTGTCAGAAGAGGGAAGGAGGGGATACACATGGGAACATCTGCTCTAAGAAGCCACTTGAAAATTAACCATTTAGGTCCTGATCCAAGGAGCACCTGCCTAGTGCTAAGCCTCAATGACACTGGGGCTGTGCATGTTCACGGCATCTTCTACACAGTCCTGAAGGAAGACGAGGATGATGAGCATCCCTCATTTTTCTTAGATGGTGCTTATGAAGGCAGATGGAGCCCTTCCTGGTGCTGCTGTCACTCCGATGGCTGCACTGAAGATGTGGAAAGAGCTGTGCGTGGCCAGAGTCACTCATCTCCATCCAGGCACACCTGGACAAGTGCAAGATTCGCATTTTGGCTCCCTGAGTCGTTGGTGTCAAGAGCAGGGCACAGGAGAGATTTGTCTCATCTGTCTGCAGGGATTTAAGTGCCTAAAACTTCCCTTCTGCTCTGCCCTCCTCTTTGTGCTTCAGCTGGACCCAGCAGCCCTCAGCTAAAGAGCCCATCACAGAAAGTCAAAGGCAGGAGCAGCACACCCTGGGTTTTCTCTTCTGTCTGTGGCTATTCCAGGTGCCCTGGTCACTCACAGCTGCCCCTTGTGACCTTTGCACGAAAACTTGTCACCAGAATAAAGTATTTGCTGACCTGGCTGTGTAACACCACCACACATGAGATGAGTACAGGGGGAAAAAAAAAAAGCAAGGAAAAAGGTCGCGTTCCTTCTTCCTCCTGCGCATAAAATTAAAAATCTCACATTGTCCCGGTGCAACTGAGTGGAGCACAGAAGGGAAAAAACAGCCCCGTGTTGTCCTAGGCCAGGCGCCAAAACAACTTGCGCGAGTTTGTGCTGGCAGCCGCGTCCTCCGGCAGAGGGTCCGCGCTTGGCCGCGGCAGCGCTGTAACCACCGACCCGGGCTCCCAGGTCACTGCGCCACCTTCCTGCGGGCCCCCGCCGCCCCGAGCTCCCCCGCACTGAGGCAAAGGGGGCTGGGGGGGGGGTGTGTGTTTAATTTCTTCGGCGCGTCCTGTGAAACGTGTCCCCGGGCTGCCGCTCGCTGCCTGGGCTGGCGCGCGGGAGACTGCCGTCTCTGTGAAAACATCAACCTTAACCCAGCTTTGGACGCAGTCCAACAAATCCTTTACACACAAAAATACTTTTGCACAAGTATTTAAGGCAACAGGATTCCTTGCATGAGTAAGCGATTGTGGGATTTAGCCTTTACCCATCTTATTTTTCCAGTAAATAAAATGTTCTTTTTTCAGCCTCTCTGGAGAACTTCACCTTTCTTATTCTTTCGCAGCTCCTCAGGTTTTGCCTATTTCCCCAGAGTTCCCTATCACTTCAAACACCATTTAATTCGCAATTTCTTTCTTTCCTATCTCTCCTTTATAGAAGTCTCCTTACATTTGCCCACCTTACCAGCAGGCATAAGTTAAATTGGCAATCTGATCTCCTAGCTAGGAGAGAGAGATTGTTTGGATTTCAGTTTCTGCATCAGAGCCAGTCTTCTCAGTAGTGATTCTGCACCAAATGCAGTGCTGGAAGAGCTGGGAGAGCCTTTGTAACTTCCAATAACCGAACAAAAGCCCAAAATGTCAGGGGTTTCTTTATCATAACTTAAAGGTCTTAAAGGGATCTCTGCTTTTCTTTTCTTTCACTGCCTTCTTACAAGTCTGGTCTAAATGCGTGTAGTCACAAATCCGCCCCCATATTCATCTCTAAGACACATCAGAGAGCCTGTGAGTATCCCTGTTACGAAGGTGTAGTTTGAACGTTGCTCTGGACATGAACTGGAAGCTATCTCTGCTTCACTTGGCTGCAAATAAGTACTTAGCCTTTTGGACTGTGGAATTAAAAGCAGACATGAGCAGCAGCACATCACTTTGTGTACATTGCTGGCTACAGAAACTGATGTCCTACCATCATACCAGCCAAATGGACCATCTAGGCACATCCTCCAGTCTGGATCTTGAAAGTCACCCAAACTAAGGGAGATGTAAAAACCACAGGGTTTCGGCTCACTGCTACTTCTTCTGCAACTCTCCCGGGCCATTTAGTTTTACTCTTAGTTCTTTTTTTTTTTTTTTTTTTCCTGCAAAGGAACATTTCATTCTTGTGCCAACTTCAGCAAAACCCCTTTGGATACCAAATGGAAATGCTGTCATCAGCACCATTTCCATGACAGTGGTCCCTTCCTCCCATCCTTCTTTCACCAGACAACATCCTACCAGTGATGCCCAAGGTCCCCAGCAGGCGATTACCATTCCAGGTTGTTTCCTTTCACTTATTAACTGTCACAGGCTGACCTCCAGTTAAGCATGGTGTTGAGTCTTTTGGAAGCCTTTATTTCAAATGTTCTTTAATATATGTCACTGGGCTCTCCAGACAAGACTGAGGCTTTGCAGAACATCGGGAGTATGTCTTAATGAACTGGTATTTTTTTTCCAAGGTTTTGCACATTTTCTGGCATCTTTACCATCCATTTCATTTCCAAAAGCAACCTACTAAAAACATTCTCCTCTGTGGGTGCAGGTGGAGCTCAGGCTCTTACTGTGGTGCAGGAGGAACTAGGTAATGTAGTAGTTGGGATCCCAATCTGCAGCCTGAACCCTCAGTGCCATGAAGCGTGTCACTTAGTTGCACAGTGAAGCCATAATGCAGGAGCAGCGTTCAATAGACGGGAACAAAACTTCCACAGGCCAGTGGGTCTACCTGCAGCTAAATTCAAACCAAATCAGGTTTTAGAACATCCCTTCTCCCTTACTACACCTTCACCTAGGTGCTCAGTGCCCCACAGACCCAGCCAGGTGACAAGCTTTAAGTATGCAACTCTGCAGCCATATTCTGAAGCTTGATGCTATTCACATATTTTAGTGATTCATTAAAACAGGACTTACGCTGAGAGTTTAATTAAGACCAAAGTTCCACACGCATTTCCAGACCAGTAAAAGGCAAGTTATGTAAACTCACAGCAAGTACTTCTTCTTTTACCAGAAGAGCAAGATAAAAGTGTAAAGCACATCCATAGGCAAAACAGTAAAAGAGGGGAGTGAAGATTTTTGGCAGACAGTACATAAGAGAAGGAAGTCTAGAAAGATATTTTTATTTGCATTTCTTACATGACACTCTCTGGACTTCCCCTCCACCTGGAATACATCAGAGGGAAGTAGAGTGACCAGTGTGATGGCTATTATACAGCCCCAAGAAACAGCAGCTCTGTTCGACTAGAAAAAAACCTCTGTCTTGCTCCCCAACCACCCATTTCCCTTTCTATCCCTGGGGGCTGGGCTGCTGCAAAAGGCATGGGTTTGGCATCCAGGCTCCAAAAAGAGTCAAGCAGAGGTTGAGAGCATACCAACCCCAGGTTCTCTCTGCACAGAGCTCCCTGATTTACCCCAAAATTCTTCCTATCCAGTGCCACTTCTCCCAAAATCATCATCCCAGCTCCTCTGACTAGAATCATAGAATCGTAGAATAGTTTGGGTTGGAAAGGAACTTAAGGTCATCTAGTTCCAACCCCCCTGCCAGGGTCAGGGACACCTCACACTAAACCATGTCACCCAAGGCTATGTCCAATCCGGCCTTGAACACCACCAGCGAAGGAGCATTCGCAACTTTCCTGGGCAACCCATTCCAGTGCCTCACCACCCTCACAGTAAAGAACTTCCACCTTATATCCAATCTAAACTTCAACTGTTTAAGTTTGAATCCATTACCCCTTGTCCTCTCACTACAGTTCCTCATGAAGAGTCCCTCCCCAGCATCCCTATAGGCCCCCTTCAGATACTGCAAGGCTGCTATGAGATCTCCACACAGTCTTCTCTTCTCCAGGCTGAACAGCCCCAACTTTCTCAGCCTGTCTTCATATGGGAGGTGCTCCAGCCCCCTGATCATCCTCGTGGCCCTCCTTTGGACTTGTTCCAACAGTTTCATGTCCTTTTTATGTTGAGGACACCAGAACTGCACACAATACTCCAAGTGAGGTCTCCTGAGAGCAGAGTAGAGGGTCAGGATCACCTCCTTTGACCTGCTGGTCACATTCCTTTTGACTAGACTGTGAATGACATCAAAGAAAGGTTGAGGCATGGCAAAGAGCAAGACAGATGCCCCTGCTGAAGGGGCCTCACATGACAACATAAAAAGGATATGGGGTGAGGGAACAAGAAAATGTCCAGGGAGGGTACTGAATGGGGTTAAAGATAATGCCAGTGTGATCCCTCCAAATTACCAAGGTTCTTGGAGGTGGGAGCAAGGAGCTTAGTTTTCATTCAGTACCTGATAAAAGGATAAAGAAGAAATAGAGGTGATTGCTGCAGCTATGTAGATGGGTTTGAGAAGGCAGAACTGGGAATCACTAAGGCCAACAACAAAGAGACTGTAGCAATGACAATGTAGTACATGTAGGACTGTGTAGCTCATGAAGGTTTTAGTATGGGGAATGGAGAAAAGTAAGATTATTGGGATTTTATTATTTCAACTGGCATTTGGGATGCTTCTGTTTGTTTATATTTGCTCAGGCTGGGTGGATTTGGAAGCCCCATGGAAAAGCAGAACTCAAGAGAAGACCGAGATTACATGCCACACACTTGGGAAAAGATAAGAGTCTTTTATGCCCTCGGATTGCAGGTTTATCTAATGAGGATCACAACATTTATAAGAATATGTTCAGCCAAACCCACAAGGCCCAAAAGATTAACGGATCCTGCTTGAGAGACCATTTACAGACAGTGGGATAGGTATGCCAACTCTCTGCCATACAAAGCTCGGGGTAATTGTTAGAGGTAAATTGATTTATCCTGGGACAATTCATTTTTCTGAGGGACTGCTTCTAAACTGGCACCAGAACATTGCTAGTATGAAGCCCTTTATTCTAGGTTATACTTTCGCTTAGCAAGTATTTCCATTGTGAGATTTCCCAGGCCTAATCCAACAAAACACTTCTGCAGTATTTAGCCCTCTCCTGGGAGTTACTAAAATAAAGTGCATTGTTAACACAGTGTATTATTTGTTTACAAATAGAGCAATGCCAATTAAGAACCTCTCCTTTAATAAGAAATTAGTAGCTGTGCTGGACCCTACCAGTGCTGCTCCGCTGATCCGAGAATATATCAGCGTCTGATTTAAAGACTTTTGCTTGGGCCTGCTAAATCTTATGCCTGGTCCCAAAGCAGACATCAGTTTTGTTTCCTACTGTCCACTGGTATTTATGGCCTTTCACTCTCATTCTCCATATATCCCACTACAAACTTCTATAGACATGTTACTTTATATACATGTTAATTTATAAGATGGGCTCTCAGATTTCATTCTTGGGGATGGATAAATAAAACAAATATTAAGAATTAAATAACAGGCTTCATTGTATTAGATTTTTTTTAAAAGTAGATGCGTATTATATTCTGAATGTGCCAAAGAAAACCCAAGGAACATTAAAATGTGGCTGCCAGGGTGATTAGCAAGGGTGAAAGGGGAAAAATACCCTCTCAAAGAGGAGAATGTGTTTTATCAATGCCATGCAAATTTCCTTCACCACTGCAAACCAAGAAGTGTGTTCCCTTTATGGAAAAAAAAAAAAAAAATGTACTTTTAAAGGCTGAAGAAGTACCTTCATTTACCATTTCTAGAAATTCAGAACATGGCAGATTGTAACAAAAACAACCAGAAGTTGAGGGCTTGGTAAGCTGAGTGCAACTACTGAAGATGAATAACTGTGAGGAAGCTGTCTCCCAGCTGCTGACAAGGGAGCTGAAGTACAGGTGTAACATTAAATGCCTGGCTGGTTCAGATGGGGATATTGCAAGCTCTTGCTGTGGAGTCAAACACGACCTGTGCCAGCGGTACCTCTGCAGAGTCCTTTGAGCTCTTAATGCATGTCGCTAGATTGGTGCATTCTGATTGATAGCTGTGTTATAGCAAAACCAAGTTAATATGTAATTTATATATGCAGCTTAGTGCTGTGAGCCTATCTATTGGGTAGAATGATTTGACAATGGCCCTAGCTGCTACAATATATACTCACAAATACTCCAGTTCACACAGGGTCTTGTTATCAGGGAGAAATCAGCAGGACAGCCATAAACAAAATACGACTCACATAAGCACACTTCTGAGGAGACTGCAATATATGCTCTGATTAATGTCTGGAATGGCAATAGTGCAAGTTGATGCTTCCTCGAGTCTTAGATGACATGCTTGAAAAGATCTTTGGGAAGGTCATGCCCACTTTTATGACTTGACTGCAAACTGAGCAACCCCCTGAATCCTGACCTTGGATTTGACTGCAGGGTAAGTACTGGAGTAGATTGCTAATTGGGGAAGATCCACGGACACCAATGGCAGCTCCTTCTCTTACCACCCCAGGGCTCAGCATCCTTTTGGGTTACATTTCTCCATTTCAGAGGAGCAAATGAAGCATTCAGTCCTTCTAATGCCCTTTGATGTCTGCACGAGATAAACCAACTTTTGGAAAAGTTCGGAGGAACTTCAGCAAATAAACCTCACTACAACCAATGCACTTAAATTAATCCTGCAAGTATTAAACAATCTCAGTCCCTGACTCTCCATCTGAAATGCGACTGGACTACCACAAAGTTGCCCTACAAATAAAACAAAACAAAGCAAATGAACAACATAAAAGCACTAAAATCATGTAGAAACAAACACAAAGAGGCTTCTGCCCAATGTGGTGAGAGAAAAAAACTATTGAATTGCATGAAAAACCTGTTGCTACCCCTTCTGCATTTGGCCAACAAAGAGGGCTAGAGAGGCCCTGCTCAGTAAACACATATTCTTGTCGGATCAAAGGGGTAAGAATGGAAGGGAGTCCTCAGGCTTTATGGACCTGATCCAGTTGGGTTTTCTACTAATTTCTGTGGGCTTTGGCTGGTGTCCAGGAAGCATGAACATGCAGGAGTGAGGCTAGCCTTGCTTGGCAAGTGAAAGCCATGCCAGCACCACTGATTTTCACTCTCTCTGCCCTAAACCTAGGCTTTATCCGCAACTATAGAAGGCTCCATAAGCAGCATAAGGCTTGCTGGCACCCAAGAGAGTTTTAGCCAGACCCAAGAATGCATGTGGCTGCACAAGGACGCCTGACATAGTGGCTCCCAATGTCTTCCATCAGTTCCTGTTTGCTTTCAGCCATCCTAATGGCAGCGCGATGGCTGTGATCTCCCCTAAGCACAAACACTGGTTGGAGAGTTCTGTAGCGTCCGAACAGCTGCTGCCTGGCTCTGTTCCCTCGAGGAAGGACTGAAAACGGAGCCTCTTCAGTGCTTCTTGGTCGGGGAGCTGTCAGCCTGCAAGGGGCTCAGGGAGATGAAAGCCGAGGGTTTGCTTCCCGTGTTGTGCTTTCACAGGGGCCTTCAGAAACACAGGAGCACTGGAAATAAAGTTTCTGGGGCAGTTCTTCCTGTTGCCTTGCCTCCAGTAATGACTTCAGGCTTGTTTACATTAGAGAGTTGTACTACCAGTATTTTATACAACTGCAGTTAAATCAGTACAACACTTGTATTGTATCTATCACGGTCTTGGTGTGAAGGTGAGTATAGCACTTCTGAGTGCTGGAAAATCAAGCCAGCAACGTGCAAAATGGATACCTAGAGAAAATGGGAATGCTGTTGTGTTTTATGACATGTCAAACTCGGTAGTGACCACAGACTTATTGTGAAATTGAAATTGGTTTACTAAAAATAAGACACTGCCTAATTGTAGATAATTATTCCTAGCTTACAGCACCCAAATAGGAATTAGAACCTTGGTTCTTTTTTCTAATCTTTTTTTTTACTCCCTGTATTATTAAAGGGGAGAGGCAAAAATGAACAATGAATTGCACAAAATAAGGGATTTCTGCCAAGCAGCATAGTTTATATGAGTATGAGAGAGTACACATTTCTGGTGTACGAAAACAGCGAAACTCTGCAAGGCGACAAATCCACAGAGTAACTTAGTGGAAACTGCACCTGTACTTTTCGGAAGAAATTGCTCTGCTTTTGGAACAGCCTGTATTATCAGGCTGCAACTGCGGGATAACACCATCTTCAACAGGAGAGCGAGCTCCATTCCCTGGTCCTGCCTGCCATTGTGGACAAATAGATGAAAGCTCTCAGCTTTATTGAATAGTGACAGACTTAACCTCAAGACCTGTAACTATTTTGTCAGAGCTGGGCACCTCTATGTTCTGGGCTGCAGTTTCACCATTTGAACTGTATGGATTATAGTATTACCAAATACCTAAGAGCTCTATGATGATGCAGTCATTAATGCTCAAAAGAACCCAAATATCCTGGCATTCACTGCCAATGGCTTGAGGTCTGTGAGAAAAAAGCAGTGTCAGCAGTGCAGACCCTGCCTTCTCTGACAAACTGCCCAAAGATGAAATAACCAAAACCAGGATGAAGTTAATAACAAATGCACCAGTTGATAACCTGATGTATCAAGGTGCTGATGCTACCGTTGTGCACTGGAGAAAACATACTAAAAAAAAATAAAGAAAAGGCAAAAAGCTGCTATCCTGCGGATATTACGATCTAGACAAGGCAACCCAGGGGAAGGAAGGGAAAAGAGTTTCCCCGCTTTACTCGTTGGCGGCTAAGACATGGGAGAGAGACTCTAAGCGACACCACGCAGGGTGCTCGCAGGGAGCTTTGAAGTGACCCCACCACTCCGCTCCCTCAAACCCAACAGGACTCCCAAACTCGCCCCTTTTCATTTTCAAGGACAGCAAAATCCTGAGCACTAACCTCGACCCGGACCCCCAACCCGCTGCTTCATGCCTGCAGCCACTCCAGCGCTGCCACGGCCGGAGCCTCCCGGGACACCCCCGCGGTGCATCCCCGCAGCGCATCCCCGCCGCCGACCCCGCTCCAGCGTCCCGCGGAGGCTCCGGGACTCCGGCAACCGGAGTTCAGCGGCGGATCCCCGCGGTGGAGGGGTCAGTCCCAGGGCGCTGCTGGGGGAGCTGCGGGCAAGCCCCGTCCCCGCTCCCCTCTGCTCCCTCCCTCTGAAGGCGCTCACTTTTGATGGGATTACAGCTAATTAAAATTTAAAATTCAAATCAACGATCGAAAAGGTCATCTTGAAAAATCCGTAGGCATCTGGTATTTATCAGCTGACGATCAAGTACAGATGAATCCACGGGAGCGCCTCGCCTCCCATCGTACCATCTCCTCGTCCCCTCCGCGGTGCAGCGGCCACACTCCCCCCCCCCCTCCTTCCGCGGACGCGGCCCCGCACTCCGCGGCCAGCCCCCTCCCCCCCGACACGTCGGGCTGCAGCGGGCGGGCGGACGCGCCCTCTGCGCGGCGGTGCAGCGGAGTTGGGAGCGGGACGGCGGCGCTGCCAATGCAGCGGCCGGGAGGAGGGGGAGGAGAGGGGGAGGGCGCAGCCGGCAGCGCGCACCGGCCGCCGGCGGGGCCGGCCGGGGCGGCGGGGGCTATTGTGTGCACCAGACGGGGACACACGCACACGCTCTCACACACACACACCCGCGGCTCGGAGGGAAAGTATCGCGAGAGCGGCCGGCTAACAACCTGCTCCGCAACACCGCTGGCCCCGCGCCGCGCCCGCGGAGCGCCGCGCACATGCGGACGCTGAGCCCCGCCGTCGCACACAGGTGAGTAGCGGTGAGCTGGCCGGTCCCACGTGCCCCCCCTCCGCAAGGGAAAGTCTTCCCTGCAAAGTTGGGGAGCGCGGTTGCAAGCGGGGGGGTTCCAAAAAGGGGATCCGCGGTGTGTTTCCACACCACCCCTCCGCCCTCCGCTCCGCGCTGCGCGGAGCCGGGCACCGGCGAAGGTCACCGCGGAGGGCTGCGGGGAGCAACTTTGCGGCTGGAGGTGGGGAGTGTGTGTATGGGGGGGAGAGTGTATATGAAGGGGGGGCGAGCTCGCGGCAAGTTTGTGGGATTTAATCGCGGGCTATAAATGGGGCTGCTGGAACTTTAAAAGGCAGCAAGCTGTGGTTGGCTGGTAGCGAGATTTGGAGTAACATATGGCATTAAAAGGCGCACAGCTGGAGGTAGCATTTCCATCGCAGTGAAGTCAGAGCAGCTGACTCTCCAGCTTGCGGTGTAATTAGCAAACCGAGCACTCCTCCTTCCCTCCCTCCCTCCTCCCTCCCGCCTGCCTCCCTCCTCCCGCCGCGCCTCGCTCGCACTCGCACCCGCGCTCCCTCCTGCCCGCCCGGCTCCGCGCCCGCGGCCGCTCCGCCGCGCCCCGCGGGAAGGTAAGCACCCGGCCGCGGCGGGTGGCCGGCTGCCGCCTCAGCCCTAACCTCCGGCTGTCCTCACGCCGCTGATTTTGCTCCTTGGCTTTTAATAACTTCAAGGGAAACTTTTTTCCCCTTTCCCCCCCCCCCCCCCCCCCCCTTTCCGCATGCGGGGCCGCGGCCGCTGCACCCCGCACACCCCCCCCGCCGCCAACACGCCGCTTCTCCGGCGCCGGCCGCGACCGTTTTGTTGTGATTCGGTGCATAACGATAGAGGCTAAAGTTTAAATATGCGTGTGTGTATGTGCGTGACGTGGGTAATAAGCTTTATTAAAAGATGCCCCGAGCCAGCGTTGCTGGGAGGAGAGCCTGTGAGTTTATGGTGGGTTTTTTTCTCCTCTCTGTGTTTGTGCTTTCCTGCTTTTAATTTTATTAAAGTGCTTAGTGGGAGAAACAAAGGTTGGAGGGGCTGCTGCTTTACTAGCTTTTGTTTACTTACAGTCAAGTTTTTCCTGTTTGGAGCAGGTGCGAAAGGATGAGAAGCATGTTGTGTTGGTTCCCCCCCCCCCCCCCCCCTTTTAATAAAACTATTACAGACAATTAACAGTAAACGTTATCTCCAAGGCTGTTTCTTTGGCTTGTGTTACCAAAAAGCTGATCTGTTTGTTACAGCTGCTAGGAGGCTTTAGTTTACAGTAGCATTCAAGTTTTTCCTGTTTTGAACAGGTTATGAAGGAAGAATGGAGTTTCCAGACCATAGCCGCCAGTTGCTGCAGTGTCTGAGTCAGCAGCGTCACCAGGGCTTCCTGTGTGACTGTACTGTTTTAGTTGGAGAAGCTCAATTCAGAGCTCACAGAGCCGTTCTTGCCTCTTGCAGTATGTACTTCCATCTTTTCTACAGGGACCAGTTAGACAAAAGGGATATTGTGCATCTGAACAGTGACATTGTCACAGCCCCAGCCTTCAGCCTGCTGCTCGAATTCATGTACGAGGGAAAGCTGGAATTCAACAGTCTCCCGGTGGAAGATGTGCTGGCTGCGGCTAGCTACCTTCACATGTATGACATTGTGAAAGTCTGCAAGGGCAAGTTGAAAGATAAAGAATTATGTTCGGAAGAGAAGATTAATGATGAGGCGGCTGGTTTGGAGAAAGCGGAGCATTTTCTAGATGCCGGAGTGCCCCTGGTCCACGAGTTTGACCCAGGAAACAAACAAAAATTCAGCGTTGCAGAATACGAGAGAGCAGCAGGCAAAGAAAAGGTCAGCAGTCACCCCGCCTGGTCCTCTGATCATATAAGTGTCAGCTCTGTGCCGACAGAGGCAGAACCGTGTGCCACAGCAGCTGGAAAAACAAAGGCTAATGTCAATAGTTCCACAGGACCTTTGTCCCAAAGGTCTGTTAACTATCCCCTGGCTTCGAGTGATGTGGACTGCGTGCTGGATTTGTCTTTCAAGCCTGTGCTGGGGAGAGATTCCTTACACCCCTCCTATGTCTTTGGACAGCTGGCTTCCGACAGCCAGCAGCAGGGTACCGAGCCACTTGTTAAAGATGAACAAGACTTGCTGTCAGATCAGGAGGATGGCGAAGCCAGGAGTCCGGAGAGTCAGCATTTTGGGAATTCAGCCAAAAGCCTAGTGACAGGGTTAGGACACATGTTCGCAGGGAATGGCAGCTCTCATGCCCGAGAGGAGGATATAGATCAAGAGCGAGATGAGAGCGAGGACGACATGGATTCGGCGGACATCTCTGCGGGTGTCCTTGTGCCTCCAGGGCATATCTGCATTTGCCCCCTCTGTAGCAAGGTGTTCCCGAGCCCGCACATCCTTCAGCTGCACCTGAGCTCTCACTTCCGCGACAAGGATGGCTCCCGGACCCGCCTGTCCCCCGACGGGTCAGTCCCCACTTGTACCCTCTGTGGAAAGACGTTTTCTTGCATGTACACGTTAAAGAGGCACGAGAGGACTCACTCAGGGGAGAAGCCCTACACCTGCGGCCAGTGCGGAAAGAGCTTCCAGTATTCCCACAACCTCAGCCGCCATGCAGTCGTGCACACCAGGGAGAAACCCCACGGGTGCAAGTGGTGCGAGAGGCGGTTCACGCAGTCTGGGGATTTGTACAGACATATCCGCAAATTTCATTGTGGCCTTGTAAAGTCCTTGGTGGTTTGAGATGTGGGATCCTTCTTTTTTGTTGTTGTTCTTGTTTGTTTTAATTTCTTTTTTTTTTTTAGTTTCTTTTTTTAACTTTTGGTTTTGTTGTTATCCCCCCACCCCCTTTGAAACAAAACAGGAAAAAAAAAAGGCAGCATCTGAATTATTCCCCCCACCCCTTATTTTATTTTGGTGATATTCACTTCAGGTATATGATCTTTAAAAGATGCAGCGGTATACACTCCAGAGGCCTTTTAATGCAGTCCTTCCACCTCTCTATCCCTTCCCCTGCCACCTTCCCTTCCCAGCACTGTCCTTTAGGTCTTCTCTTGCGAGCACCCATGTTACATTATTAATGTGAAATGATCTAAGTAATTCTGCAATGATTTAGCATCTGTTTTCACGCTGGAAGTACTCACTTCGTGGTCAGGGTTTCTGTTTGCTTGTTTGTTTTCTTGGGTTTTTTAATTTAGTTTAAAGAAAGATGATCAGCAAATTCCGGAGAAAAATTTGGATTCCATTAAGCTCTCCTAATGCTCTCTGCATGTTGCATAGAAACATCCAAAGAGATGAACTATGATTTAAATGCATTTCAGTGTAGAGAAACTTCTCTGCATATCGCAGAGTAAGCGGATGTACTCTTATTTTATAGAGCTAGACGAGATGTTAAATTGGCCCAAATTATAAAAGGGGGTTGAGGATTCCTGGCTGCGTCTTTGGTACTGGTCATTTTTATTCTCTTTATTATAGTAGAATAGTGCTGCATCGCTCCTAAAGTCTGAATGTGAAGGTTTTGCCTTGGGACTTGACTTAAATTTCCTCACTACCCGTCGTCCTCCTCCCTGGGCTGACCTACTGAAAAGCTGCTTTTGAGTATAGAATGTGGATGGCAAAACTCTTTCTGTCTGCAAGGTATTCACTCCCAAAACATTGAAGGATGCACACTAGGACATACGAAAAATCATATGGTATGTGAATATTATCATTCCCATATCAATACCCAGGGGTTCATCCTGTCCCCCCTAAGGGGGACAGCAGCCCTACAGCAGTTAAATAACCCCTCTCAGTATGGGACTGCTGGGGCTTCTTAGTAAAAGGTAACTCATACTATGTGTGTTAGGAGGTGCCCTGCTGTCTTGTCCGGGAAGTTTGCTGCTATACGAACGTCAGCAGCTTGGAATTCTATTTTATTTTATATGAAGTTGGTGATTTCCTCTGCACCAAACTCTGTGCAATTGCCGGTTTTTCGAAGGGGCACTATGAAGATAAACCGCTGGAGCGAAGGCATGGCCCAGCATTTTCCCCTATGTCCCATCTTTTCAGGGGAGGTTTTTGGGGTATTTTCAGGTGTTGGGTTTTGGTTTGTTTTTTTTTTTTCCAGTTTTGTTTGTAAACTGAGGCTGCTTCTAACTATAACCAGTTTTACTCCAAATAACTGAATTACTTGCCTAATAGAGCATCCTTTGGTCTGTGCATGTTGGTAAATACCAGATTATTCCCTTCCTGCCAAATTACCCATTCAAGGTACATGTATATGGGACTGAAAAATAGTAATAATAATAATACCTGAGGTTTTGAATGTCGTTGCGCTGCGTTAGCGTTGCCTCAGCAGCTTTCCTGACACTCCTGGAGTTCTTTGGTGAAACTTAAGCATTTATTTTAAACTTCATTTGAAGCACTGAGATAGAATAATTTAAAAAGTTGTGCTTAAAATACTGTATTTCATCTTATGACGAAGAAACTTCCCAATGCCTTCCCCCTCTGATCCATAAACTGAGCACTACCTACGTAAATAATATGGGATGGATTTTTTTATTTTAAATAAGTACTTCCTCTCTTAAAGAAAATCAGGATATACTTGTTGCAGCCTCCTCTTGTTGTTCATCTCTTACAATATGAATGTACATGTAATGTGAAATTTTGCTTCTATTTATAGACTTTGGGTTTTCATTCTAATTTCTTAACTGTAAAATATTTTTGCTGAACCTGTTACATATGAAAGTTGTGGGAGAGTACTGTATCTTGAGCATAAGTGGCTTTGGTACTGTGGTCTTATTCTACTTAAATCAGTTTTTCCTTTTTTATTCCTTTTTGCTGTGATTGGAAATAGCACTGAACAAAATCTACTAAAATTAAGTTATTTTTCTTTCTACTAAAATTAAGTTATTTTTTTTCTCCTGAAAATACTTGATATAGTATTTATTAGTTTGTTGTTGTTGTTGTTTTTTGTTTGTTTGTTTGTTTGTTTTGAAGTGGAATTATTGCTGTTAATCTATTTCAGAACTAGTTAATTTACACTTTAAATTTTCTAACGATGGGTTTTGCATGTTGAGCAACATGTAACGAGTTTAATGTAGAGTCAGCATTGCTGAAGCTGGTAATCTTAATTTTGCATTCTTGTTTTGCATTTCAGTCTTCAATTACTGGGGTTTTTTATTATTTTTTTTTTTTTAGAAGATCATAAAATAGTATGTGCCATAAGGACGTAATTAGCAGATGGAGCAGGGAAAAGTTGAAATGAGTTTGTGTCTGATCTTAGCATAGAAATAATTCATTAAAACTGATGCTATGAGCATGCTCTGTACTGCAGTGAATATGGGGCAAAAGTTGTGTTGGTTTTGTTTTTTCTTTTTTTTTTTTTAAAGGAAAAAAAAAGACTTTCTCATTCTTGACTACACCATTGGACACACTGTTCTCATAGTCTGGTATTTGTGTTCCCACTCCTCATAGCTTGAATTTCTAAAGTAAAAGAATGTTTGCACTTATTTTTGTTCTTAAGGTGACTTTTTTTGGCTATCTCTCTGTGTGTCTCTCTTATTTTTAAGTTGCAATAGCTCGGAACATGTTTTCAAAATGGTTCAGGAGTCTGCAGAGAAGTACTGAAAACATGGCACACTTAACGCTTGTCTCTTCATGAACTATTTCACTGTGGGGCAGTTACTGTCTCTGTAGAGAACAGTCCTGCTCTGCATTTTAAACACTGGATTTGACTTCTACTACAAACAAATACTGTGAAGTTAATGTACAAAAAAATATCATTGATATTTTTAATTGTTTTTAATCTTGGTGCAGTTCAGATTAAATATGTATATTTAAAGACACTAATTTTTGTGGGAGAGTTTTATAGTATACAGTATGTAGAAAAGCTATTGGAATGGAATATATTTTATAAAAACATTCTATCACTGTTTTATAGTGAACTATTTTTTCCTCAGTGTTAGTGTAATACTGTTAGTCTAGATATGACAATCGCAGGAAGAGTGATTCAGGCTACTGTTAGCGCTTAGTTTTGCGTGGAGTTCTGTTTGCAACTGTATTGGTATGTGCTGTACAATGTGACAATCGTGACTAGGATTGTTGTCTTTATAAATTTACACAAAATAAAACGTGCTAGAGTTGTAAGCTTGAGCCTCCTCGTGCCCCCTTTAGCAGAAGGGGTGTGCTGTTTGGGTGTTTATTATTATTAATTATTATTACTAATATTTTAAAGGTGGTTTTGCTGTGGTTTGTGAAACTATTATGTACTCTAATAATTTCTTTCTTTTTCAGGGCCACATGGGATTTTAGCCATGTGAGGAGCTGCTATATCACAGTCAGAGCCTGACCAAGCATTTCCTTGGGCAGGACTAAAACCAGCACCACTCCTGCATTTTAACCAGAGTATTGGGGAGGTTTGAAGGGCCTCAGCTCTCCCTCTGATACCCCAAGTGAGCTTTGGATCACCCCTGCCCTCACAATGCTACTTTGCAGCCGTAGACAGGTGCTGGGGACCAGGCAACAAGCCTGTGAATGCAGGAGTGATGTAGTGTGTGAGGACTGGCTGACCAAAACCATGTCGGCTAACTTGGGTGAGGGGGTTCTCTTGAGCGCCAAATCTCTCCCAGGCTTGGAAGAGCTGGTATCCGACCCAGCTCCTGCTGACATCCATGTTAAAACTTGGGTTGACTTTGGCAGGAGCTGGGATTATGGGGAAGAAGACTCAAGGTGTCTGCCAGCTGCTCCTCAGGGGAGGAAAATAAGCTGGTGGGTAGGTTTGCACCTGTACTACGTGCACTGCGTCTTGTGTTTCTTAATCACTGGGAGGTGAGGGATCCTGGCAGAATCAGGCTGCCTGGAAATGGTGCTGGTTGAAGGATGGGTAAATCGTAGTTAATGCTGATGTGGAGGCACAGCTCTCTCACGTCCTGCTATTGTGTGGCTGCTGCTTTGCTGCTGTCTCAAAAAAGGTATGTTCAAGCAGATGTCCTGCCTTGCAGAGCTAATGCCTCAGTCCATGTCTCCAGGGGGGGTGGAAAGCTGCTGGAGATGCACAGCAGTCCTACTGCAATGTGGTGAAGTGTTAGAAGCTAGAAATATATATATATTTTAAATCTCTACCATTGTGGGGTGGGTGGGTGTCCCCACAGCTATTTATTTGTGGCGCTCTGTTTTCACTTTTTCCTCCTGTTGTCAGTGTATGAAAGAACATTCAAATGTGTTCTATTCCCTTCCCTGCCCCCCCCCCCCCCCCCCCCCCCAATAATGTGTCCCAGTCTGAGTTCTGTGCAACAGAAGGGGGGAGCAAAAAGCTTTTCTTTGAGGGACAGGGTGCTCAGAAAGAAGCAAGCTTGAAGCTAAACCTGGGAGGTGGATGTCTTGCAAAAAGGCTATAAATAACTGTGAGTAGATTGAGGAGAGCAGCCCACATCTACTCTGGCATGGGCATGCTGTGCCCATTTTCTTTGTTGATAGCAATTGCTAATGTGAATTCTGGCACTCCAAATCCTGATGCCTGTTGTTCTGATAACATAATTAAATCTTAGGAATGTGAAATATAAAAAGCTTTGAGAAGAAACCAGGCCACTAAGCGGATACTGGAAAGGGGGGTGAGGGTTGCATATGTATCAACTAAGCAACGGGATCCCTCTGGGCAGGGTTTCTTGCCTGCCAGCTAGAGGGTATGCTGGGAATGATCCTGCCCTTCCCTACGGAAAAAGGGGTGACCCCCGGGAGCATCTGCTGTCCAAACCCCAGGCTGCAAGGGCTGTCATCTTCCAGGATTACAGCTCGGAATGGGCTTCTTAGGTTGGCAAGGGTCAGTCCTACCAATGCCAGCAGCTTGGGTTCCTGCCGCCCTTGCAGAGCCTGGTTCTCCTTGGGGTGGGTGTTGTGAAACACTTTTATTTATTTTTAGCTTTTGTTTTGAAGTGCTAAGTGCCTTCTGGAGGTGGTCTGTCCTTGGTATGCACAGGGGTGGCTGTGGATATCTGGGTGCATCTGGCCGTGTGTCACTGAATGCCGCCATGCAGCTGGAGATCACAAAGGAATGGCTTTTTCTTAGCTTGGATGGTGGGGCGCGGGTTTGGACTGAGTGCCTCCTGACTACTGAGAAGAGTTCATGCTAACTCATGGGGATGTCACCAGGTAAGGTCCCTGGTGCAGCTGGATCCCATGCCATGGGAAGCACTGTGCAGATGGACCATAATTACTGCTTATATTGGATTCTTGCAGGTGAAATAAGCCTCCAGGCATGTTAATGAGGGAGGTCCCTCTTGAGGAGTAGATGCAGTGGAGGGGTAGAGGGATCTTTGCATCACCTAGCTTGTTGGTAGTACCATTGCCATCCAGCTTCTGCTGGTGCCCAGGGCTGGATCGTGCTACCCTGAGCTTTGCTTGCCTGTATCTTTCTGCAAAGTTCTGCTGAGCAAGGCGCACAGAGAACATGAAACAGCAGCTGTTATCTGAGGAAATTAATGGCAGGTGTGACCCAGCAAAAAACAGCCTACGTAGGACGAAGCTGGGCTCCAGTGAAATGGAGGCAAGCCTACGGTGCAGTTGGTGTGTGAAAACGCCTTGTCCTGGGAGGAGGAGGAATCGTGAGCAGGGCTGCGACCAACCTGCCTAGGGAACATTTTGTCTCAGATTACTCTGTGTTTTGTGCTGGGGAGGACCTGGCTGAAAGTGCTGCAGACTGAGCAGCTTTGTGCAGTGGTGTCTTTTGCAGCAACCAGACCGAGGGATCCTGGTTTCTTACTTTTCATAAGTGGAGATGAACCACTGTGGAAGGATGCTGAGCACTTTCCAAGTGGTCAGCTTCTGTGTGCACACCGTAGCCCTCTGTTCTCTTCCTGACCAGCTCCCTTCATCCCAAATGAATAAAGAAAAGAAAACATCACTAATGCTGTTTTAACAGGAGGAGAGTGAACAAACACATCGGTTATTGTTACCTGTTTCCTGTTTGTTGTTTCCTCTCCTACAGCTGCATGCTTCTGTACACAGCTGGCTCCTCTGCCCTTTCAAACCAATCTGTTGCAGAAAAGTAAAGCACTTGCCAACCTGGCTTGAAAACAAAACAAACACCCCTAATACAACCACCCCAAGGGAAAACAAAAACCCCAGCACACGCACCTCCCCCAGTCCTGTTAAGATTTTGGGACTTCATTATGTGCATCAACCTTGCATCTGCCCTACCCCAGCAAGAGGACTTTGGCACAGGCAGGGATGAGGGCTGGTGCTGCCGTCAGCCAAAGCAGCCTGTGCTGGGCAGTACTGCCAGCATTTTCCAGTGGCAGAAGGTGAGCTCTGGCATCCCAAGTGGTTTTGAAGGCTTTTCCCAATGAGTTTTGTAGGAATATGTTTTGTAGACCTTGGGACGGAATTGTTAGGAAAAGGATGGTGTAAGTCTTAATAACACAGGAATTTGGGGAAACAAAAGTTGAAATTACGACCTTATCCATAAGTTATTTATCCCTGGGGATAACTTAGCCCCCCCCCCCCCCCCCCCGTACTCTCTGTTCCCCAACCTTCCTTCTCTCTTTTTTCCTGTGCTATCCAGGTGGTGTTACGAACCATCTGCTGCAGTGATTCAGCAGAATCCATTTAGCACTTTCCCAGAGAGGCCAGCATCTGCCAGGCAAGGGGGAGACTGTGGGGAAGCCCGGCACATCTGCTGCTGTGTCTGTGAGCAAGGTTTGGGGTCAGCCCCTAACCTCCTCCCGGCTGCCTCGTGGGGCGCAGGTTGCGTGGGGGGAGCACAGCGGTCTTCACCTTTGTAGTCATGGCTTGTCTGGCTTGATCTGGGTAGTTAATTATCAAATGGCTGTTTTGGCTTTGGTTGTGGAAGAGAAGAACCTCTCTTGCACTTTGTGATGTTCCAAGGTATCTGGCTGGCACTTGGCAGGCTCTGGACTTCCTGGCTGGCACAAGATGGGAATGAGACACTGCCATCTTCGTTCCCAAGGTCACAGTGAGAGAGCTTGGACTCAGAAGTGCAAGTGTATGAATACGCAGTCTCTAAGGTTGGGGAAATAAGGGGTTGAATTCCCCCATGGGCAATAAAGCAGGTCCAGTCCATCAGAGTTTTGCAGACAAATGCTGCGTGGGGCTGGGCTGGGTTGCATGAGAGGGGCAGAAAAGGTGATGCCAATTCTGCCTTGGGCATCACAAATTCCACTCGTTTGCTTTGGGGTAGGTCTGGTAGGTCCTCAAGTGTGACAATTGCTTGAGTTTTGCTCAGGATGGGGGGTGGGAGGTGGTGTGTGTGATCTTCCAGATAATACAAAGTATTTTGTTAGCAGTTCTGACTTCCCAGCCTATTGATAAGGCTAGAGCTAATGCTTGGCAGTGACTGCTGGCAATACTGAGTCAGTATAAAAAGTAACTACCTGGCAAGGTGTTCTGAAAGCCTGTACACATTTGAGTCTCTGGCAGGAAACCTAATAGATCTTGTGTTCAGAAAATCCATCACATCTGTGCAATAGGTTATGGCAGTGAGCACTGAAGACGGACCAGGAATGAGTTGTGATATATCTCACGTACAAGAAGCTATCTTTATTTTATGGAGGGCTAGTGACATTTGTAGGAGCAGAAGCTTCTATCTCCCTTACTTTGTAAATTAAATAAAAGTATCTTAGTTTTGGTAGGCTAGGAGTGGTCGCCGTGACTAGCATTTCAATCCTTCTGATGTCTAATCAGCTGTCAGAAGACAGATGATGAGGTTGCTCTAGCTGGCTTCCTTTTAATAATTTTCTTAGATGAGTTCTGTCATATCTAACAGTTCTGTTTCTGCAAATGTTTTGTAAGCGACCCCTTTCACCCTGTTGCTGGCAAAGAATGTACGCAAAATCATTAGAAGAGGAAAGGAAGAGACCTTGTCTGAGCATCCAGTCTGTCATCTTGCTCTTGAGCAGGGCCAACTCACTGTTTTACCTGACAAACATGTGTCTAACCTGCTCATGGGAACCTCCTCAGGCAATGAGATGTGGGCGCCCACCTGTCCCTTACTTAGCCTGGAAAGACTTTTTTCTCTCCCTAATGTCTAGCCCACATGATAATCTCTGATGTTTTTGTCTTTTCAGGTGGATAAGGAGGGAGGCGCTACTGGCAGCATGATGACTGAACTGTAGAACTGGGCTTATGTAGGGAACTGACCCAATTTATAAACTAGACCTGGATGAAATCGTGGGTAGAGGAGCCAAACTGCTGAACAAGCTTATTCTAATATCCCCTGGGTGTTTTTTTTCACGACCAGTAAGTTACAGGAGGCCCCAGGCTGTAAATTCTGCTGTCTGTAAGTGGGCAGCATGAGAAGTGGGCCATTGGGTCAGTGCACACAGAAGTGCCTTCTGCAAAATGTGAAAGGTTAAGACCTCAGTGCTGTGTTTGTTCTTTAGGAAACTGTTAGGGGCCAACCCCTGCTTCGCCAAAAGTAGGCTGTGTTCTCCGAGGGCTTGTCTTAGCCTTTTGCTTAAGGTGAAATTTTGATCTCTTTTTAATGAACAACATTGAAAATTTTTAGGGGAAAAAAAGCCCAAGAATGGCTGCCTTCCATTTCTTGGAGCCTTCAAACTGAACCTCTGATTTTGACTTCAGAAATAACCCCGTTAGCCTCTTACTAATGAAAGTAATTTCTCTCACATTAACTCAAAAGGAGGGTGTTCAGATACATTGTACTAGGAAAATAGGGGCAGGGACCCGGCTACACCAGGGGTTATTAACCTTATGAGACCCATTAGACTGGAGCTGGACTGGTGTAGGACAGTGTAGCCTGGGGTGGTGTTGGTAAGTGAATGAAGTAGTGAACATGACAGTCCTTCCTGTGTTCTGCCCTGTAAGGTCCAAGTGCTTCAGCTGATGTATGTTGAGAGTATGGTGTAGAAAATCACTGCTGGAGGGGTAAGGGTGTGATGATGCTCGGGCACCGCTGGGTCTGTGCAGCTTGGTGCTGCAGGTACCCATATCTCTGCTCTGCTTTGGGCTGATGGAAAGGTGAAGTGGGATTAATACCTGTTCACCACTGTCTCCTGGTCTGGGCAGCATTTTGTCTCCTGGTGCTTCTCCTGTGCCTGGCAGATACACTTTCAGCTGCTTGCCTCTCAGGGAGTGTGGAAAGATTGCTTAAGCTCAAGCTTGCCCAGGGGGTTGAGTTTTGCTGTAGCTGGGGAGCAGACCTGAGGGAGCTCTACTGAGCTGTTTGGCTGCCACCTGGTCCTAGTTTCAATGCCATGAAATTGAAGCACTGAATTCTCTTCAGTTCCACATGTCCATAGGTGGTACAGCCTCAAGCGCCTGATGTTGTCTTGTCTGAGCCTCCTAAAAGCTGGGGGAGGAAAGGAGGTGGAGTTCAGTGCAACAAGTCAGGTGTGGCAGTGTTTGCCCAGGAGGGGTGCAGGCAAAGCTTCAGGCGTTTTGGGACTCGAACTTGCTGTGATCAACCTTACTGAGTGCCTCATTGCCTAGGATGCAGCCAGCAGTGCCTAGAGTTGGTTCTCCATTCCCTCCTGCAAGGGCAAGACTTGCCCAAAGGGACAGTGAAGATGAGAGGCAGGCTCTGCGCTGGCGGGTGAGGACAGTTTTGGGGAGTGAGGAATCCGGGGCTGCAGAACTTGAACACAAAAGTGGTGATTGGTTTTGGACCAAAGCACAGGGCTCTGGGCTTTGGTCTTACCTGAAAATGACTGTAATAGTGCTGCTGCTTCTTGTTGCTGGTGCTAATGGGGCTGAGATGCTCTGGTTCTTGGTAGGACCCCGAGTTCCAGTGGGGCAGAGAAACTGCAATACTTCCTGAGCGCTGTGTTTAACTCCTCGGCATCAGCAGAATCAGAAACTTTTGCTACCTCTAAAATTAGCCTGAAATGTCACCTGAGACTTTCCACAAGAAAAGCCACCTGGTCTACTGTTTTTTTTAAGGTTTTTTAAGCCTTGCTGCTTGTAAAACTACAAATTAAAAGATCAGACAACACTTTGTTCTTCAGTATTCGCAAACGTCAGAAGATGCCAAAACTTACTGAACACTGCTCTGAAGTAGCGTATGAGCCCAGTGACTTTCTTGCAGTGTTTTACTGTGCCTCTGGTAGCATACTGGCAAGTTCCTGCAACATTTTATTATTCACCTTTGAAACAGAAGTTCTGGCTCTTTGTTTCACTTATTTCAAACCCAGCAAAAAATGTCAACTGCTTTCAGAATAGGGAAGTGTAGGAGATTTATCTTGGAAAATGGGTTTTCAAAATACACCTTTTTATGTGTGTTTTTCTCTGTTTTCTGGGTCTTCAGGGTATGTCATGTGGCTGCGTGAAGTTGTTGGAGCACATGGGAGTGCAGGGAGGTTATGGGGAATGTAACTGCAAACCCCGGATTTATCCCTCAGGATGATCTCATGCACAGCCATGATATCTGGATCTCTTAATTCTCCTCTAAAGTTGACATATCTGAAAGCCTTGTTGCTAAAATGTCAGTGCCAGGAGTTTCCCTGGGAGAGCCTGTATCCACATCATGACCTGGCACAAACTCCCTGAGCTTTTACAACTCTCTGGTGTCAAAGGGTTCTGTGGAAGAAAGATAGATGTAGTGAGAGCTCTCACTGCATCTCTGGCTGTTGGCCCTGCAGCCAAAGCTGGCTGATTCAGTGGGTTTTAGAATGTGTGTCTAAATTATGATTTTTTTTAATGATTTTTTTTCCTTCATCAATCTGCTCGGGAGAGTAATAGATCTGCAGCCTTTCACTGGTATTCTTCAGGTTTGCCGTCCCCACTGATGTTCACTTGTGGAGGTACCAGATTGCAGAAAATACAATGCACTTTCTATGGAAAGTGTCTGTGTTTTTGGCCATATCCTGCAAAGCCCTGCCCCATGGGGCAAACTCCAGTGCAGTGATGCAGACTTTTGCCCATGTAAAGGCTGTTGAACGGGCTCTGATGTTGCACAACTTCCAAGCAGGCACAGCGGCTTCAGCTACCTGCGGGCCTCTCCTCTTCCCTGTGTACTTTGAAACCCTGAGGGAGGGAGAGTGGAGAATGAGTAAGTCATTGGGAACAGATGTTGCACAGTAGCAGTGAAACAAATATTTTGTGTTTATGCTACTTCCAGTCAAGGGTAATGTTAACACCAACATGTCTCTGTTAACTCACCCTTTTTGCAGCATAACCCTGCTACAGAGCCATCAGAGCTGGTTACTCATAAAACTCTGCTTGGAGCAGGGTGAGCCCTGAGATCCCGAACATGTGCAGTTTGGTTCCTAATTCTGCAAAGCATGTTGGTTATTCCCTTGCTTATGTGTCATTTCTTCCCCTGCCTGACCTGTTTGCTATGCCATAGCTGCGAGTGGCTGTTCACTTTGCATAAGGAGGGAAGACGCTACCCAGAAGGTCTCAGAATTTGTTTTGCAGCTTCCTTCTCCCCCCCCTCCCAAAGCAGTTTCTGTGTGAGAAGCAGATACGCTGGCATCCTGGGGTCTGTTTTTCTTCTCTCCCCGCTCCAAGACCTACCTATGCCTCTCTCCAGGCTTTTTCTTGCAGACATGATGGGATTGAGGTGTACAGCTGCCCCTCCATCCCCTTGTCTTCAGCTTGGTAGGCTGAGAAGCGCCTTGTTCCCCAGCCCTGGAGGATATTATCCCCATGGCAGCATCTGGCTCTTGGCAGGCTCTGCGGGCAGCCGTGCTGGCAGGGTTTGGAGTTCCCTTTTAGCTTTGTCGTGTGGTAATCTGTCAGTTGGCTCTTCGAGCTCCCTTGTTCTCCTGCATGCCTTTTCTTCTCAACAAACCTCTTAATTCGGAGTTGGTCAATGAGAGCTTTGAGAATGCTCCTTGGAATTGCTCTCCGTGAGGCGTTTCTTTTGCTTTGCTCCAAAGAGAGACTTTTGGCAAATCTTTATTTTATTATAACAGTAGAAAGAGGGAGAAAAAGCTGATCAAGTTCCTAGTAGCTCGGTGGAGTCTGTTAGTGTCAGCGGACAGGATAATTTACTCAGCTGATTGTTCTAGCTCTGATTATTTACAGAAACCCTAAAAGCATTGCCTCCCTCCCCAGGAAGGAAGCACTGGTGGCTTTAAACAGCAAGAAAAGACTTTAAACAAACCAAGATCAAAATATGAAATGCTAGCTCTGCTTCTCCTCTTGAAAATGAGTGTGTCTGGGGACAGATCCGCAGCTGAAGCAAATCCCGCCTGTCCCCAGGATTGTGTCACCGTGCGCTGTTTCAAAACTGTCCCCCAAGGATATTACTATTCTTTTCTCCATGTATGAATAAGCCACTTACAGTGCATAGCTGCTATATTACAATTTCCTAAGAGGTGCTGGCATCTGGAGAGATTACATTCCACTGGCCCCTGGGATGGAAAGAATGAGTTCAGGAACAAAGAATGAAATCCTCACTTCTGCACTCAGAAATCCGATATTCACCAAAGGCTAGGGGTGAGCTGGTAATCAGACCTCTACGCTACCGGTGCTTGGTGCAACCTTCCCCTTTCCTGCCAAAAATTGGGCTGCACTGACACATCCATAAAATTAAACTTAGTACCACTCAGGCTGGACTTGGTGGGTAGGGGAAAAAAAACAATCTCAGTGGTGAACTTTGTGATGCCGAAATGTGTAGGATTAACAGCTCTGGGATCCGGCATCTATTTGCAGGACTGGCACGGTTCATGCCGTGGTCTTGGCAGCCATGGTGCAGCCCCGGCACCTTGCTCTGCAGAGACACCTTTCTGGGTGGGAGGAGGATGTTGAGCGCCCGGCTGCCTGCCAGCTAGCATTGAGCCGCCACGCAAATTGCAGTGTAGCTGCAGAAAATTGAGATCGCCCACTCCTAGCAGGCTGTGCCATCGGCTGTCTGGCAGGATTGATGGTTGTCACTACCGAACGCTGCTGAGCTGGAGCCAAAATCAAATGAGTGGATGGCCTCGTGAGCCTGCTTGAGGGGGGAAGAAATTAAAAACCTAAGAACTTCTTTTCAGTTTAGAAGCTAAACTAAAGAGGCTTGTTCCACTTCATAATTGCTTAGCTGGGAAGAAGGGCTGGGAAATGTTCTGCATGTGAAATTAAAAGGTCACAGGTTTTCAGCTGTCTCAGTACCATTTTAGGGTGCAGGAGACTCTGGCAGGAAGGAGAAAGCATCTCTTGTGCTAAACTGTCCCTGGGAGCCGAGGGATAGTTAACCATAGCCAGCCCTAATTTTAACAGCTGTGGCGTAATGTTGGTTGTGGCAATGGGGACAGGCTGATGCCCTTTAATGTATTTCCCTTTTCACACACAGACAACCAGGGCTGGACATGCTCTAGGTTGTGATTGTAGCAGTGGCTGATGCATGATAGCAATGAAGCAACTGGTTATAACCTCCTTGGTAAATCCTAGAATCACAGAATGGTTTGGATTGGAAGGGACCGTTAAAGGTCATCTAGTTCCAACCCTCTTGCAATGACATCTTCAACTAGATCAGGTTGCTTAGGGCCCTGTTCAACCTGACCTTGAATGTTTCCAGAACAAAAATTGGGGACTAGGTTTCCTGAGTCTGAGTGAGGGGTGTAGCCAAAAGGTTTTTACAAAATCCTGGTAGGAATGTAGTGTTAAAACCTGGTTTGGCTGCAATGGCTAAATTGAGCTAGATCCACACCAGCAAAGCGGAGACCAGGCACTGGCCTCCTGTAGCTCTAGCATGGTGTTTCTTTACCTTTCAGTCTCCAAATCATTCACAAAACAGAAAAGAAGTATCTAGACCAACATCCTGAAGGCTGAGAATATCATGAAGAATGGTGTGCGTTAATCTCTACTCCTTCGCCTTTTGAAAGAGGGACAAAAGGAAGGAAAGCAAACCAGAAAGGAAGGAGACATGCTTCCTTCTCTTCCCTCTATGTTGAAAAAATATGCTTATTCTTCTGCCTACTTCCTCTTTCCTTCACTTATGTCCTCAGTGTGGTGAGACACAGAGACTAAAAAGTGTTTTCCTTGACCATGTGTGTCAAGTTTCTATCCTGGGATGGGAGTGCTGTGATGCTGCTGCTCCCCAGGCTGGGGAGGCTGGGTCTGGTGCTCCCTCTCCTGTTATTCCCACTGGTACAGGCAATCTGTTTGTGGGGAGCAGATCTGCACTATCTGAACTGAATCCATGGGCTCTGTGGGAAAAATGGTGCAACTTATTCTTGAGTTACGTTAACAGATGTGAGCTTGCCTGAGCTGAGGAAAAGCTTCCTTGCCTGGTGATGTGGCCTCTCCAGGATGCATCCTTATTTTTTCTTCTAGTGTGACTTGAGGGGACTGATCCTGGCAGTGAATGTGGGTACAGCTGTGGGGATACTCTAGTGCTTGTGGGGGGAAGCAGTGAGGGGACAGGGGCATGCTTCTTTCCATGGCATTAGCAACACCTACATTGCTTGTTCATTGTGGGTACCAAGTTGTAGAGATAAAATGCATGGGTTTTACTGCCTTGGCAGATAGCAAGACTGTAGCTGCCCATGCTGTAGAAATTAACGTGTTTGTGATCTCACCAAGGTGCTGAGCACTAGCTGTGTACTCCTGCCTGATACAGAATGAGTGGAGGAATCAGCCAGAAGGATGCAACGGCAGCAGCAAGGCAGGGATTGCATCCTCTGCCCTGCAGCCCAGAACATCTTCGGGGTCATATCCTCAAAGATGAATCCCTCCCTGCTGCCCCAGGCAGTGAGGTGAAGCTCTCCTCTTCCTCGGGAGCTCCTTCCCCATTTGGCCAGCAAACTTTTCAGATGGGCTATAAATATGTATAGGAGGTGCACCTAGGTGCACCATGCCAGGCCAACACCACTGTTACTTGCAAACTTTGCTTATTCACAGTTGAGTTCTCAGTTTGCAGGCTACCTAATCAGTGTGTTTGAAATGAGTGCTTCCTAGCTCCTTGAGCAGGCACTTCCTCTCTGTGTTGGCTTTAGGATGGTTGCTCACCCCACGATGCCTTCTTCCTGATTGTGGTCTCAGGTCCCGCCCATGGCCACCTTCAGCCTGAGGGATCTTTCCATCACTCCTCTGCTGTAAAGAAAACCAGTTATGAGTGATATGCCTACCCCTGGGGCAGGCACACAGAGGATTCACTGGCCACTTGTTTGTATCCCATCAAAGATGGTATTTGGTTTGGTTCCTTCTCCCTCCCTCTCCCCTGCTAGGTTGGATAGTGTCTTTATATCAAGTGGCGCAAGAGAAGAATGAAGATTTAAACTCATTTAACCTTGAACATAGTCATTAGTTAAGCAATTAAAATTAAAGGGTGAGTTAATGGGCAGTGTCAAACATTCGGAGAAACATCTGTTGTATAGAAGTCTGCCTTTTAGCTGATGAATAATTGATCCACTGTTTGTCAGCACCTAAACCCAGCCGAGGCAGCAGTGCTGGCACTGCCAGATCATCTTCAGTGTCCCCTGCCGAGCCATGAGCTCCAGGAGAGCAGGAGGACCTGACCACTGCCACTTGAAGGTACATTAGGTAAACCCCCTGAATTGCATCCCTGCTGGGCCTTTTGCTTTCCTGGGATCTTGTGTTATTTCAAGTCTAGAGGAATCAATAATCTATTTTTAAACCTTTACTGATGCATGTGTAGATGAATGCGGTGTCTGTCCAGACACCAACAGCCAGGGATATAGATGATTCAAGCCACTTTGAATTGTATCACCAAGTTAAATTAACTTGCTTCTTGGCAAGCAGAGGATGTAAGTGGATGCCTTCACTAATGCATTAAGGCAATACAGTAAATATGCCCAGAGTTTGAGGGATAAATAGCAGAGAGCTTTTGTCTCTTGGCTGTGGCAGAACCAATAATGCTGAAGTCACTGCTGCACTGCCGTCATCTCCCATGGAAAGCCCCTTTTACGTAGAATAACAAACAGCAAAAGGTATTTGGGTGAAGTCTTGGGTCCTGTGAAATGAAGGAGAACTCTGCTGTTCCCAGCAGTAAGTTGGGATGTTATCCTGGGCACCTGGCTCTGCAGACCCACGTGGGAAGCACTTCCGTGCTGCGCGGAAAGTGCAGATGGAGCAAGGTGAGACTGTGGATATGCTCCCTGCATGAACTGAGTTTCAGCTGAACTGGGCTCTTGTGTGTGTTTGGGAGCACCCGAACAGGGTAGGGTGATAGAGCAGGGTCTTGTTCATGTGCTGAGCTCCTCCCCATACCCCACTGCTGAGGCTGGGGCTGGAAGTAACAGAGCGACCCAAAAACTGAATTGAGGGCATGAAACATTTGTAGCGTGGGATGGTGGGAGAAGGAAACCCAGGTCACAGAGGGTTCTTGATGTGCTGTTTTCTATATTACCTCTTAATCCCTTAAAAACCTCAAACTAGGCCTGTTGTGTGATTCCTCAAGTCTTGTGCTTGAGCAAAACTGTGCAACAAGCTGAACTAAACCAAACCCAGCTCCTAACTCCAGCATGAAGGGGACAGCTGGTTATTAGCAAGCCCAAATGAGCCCTTCCACCCCGGTATTGGGGTGCCATGACCACAGACCTATTTATAGAAGGCAGTTGGGAAAAGCTGTGTGAGAGCAGCAGAAAAAGCATGATGACAATTAATTTGAAGGTATATCGGAGGCAAATGTTGACAGGAGGTGGGTTATCCCCCCCGCCTCAACCTGAGTCTGGTCAAGTTTTTACCCTTTGAGGTAGAAGGCAGTAATATCCATTTGGCTATTTGTTAGAGGGAAACATCACCTCCATGCTCCTAAAGAAACCAGTTGTATTAATATTTGGTTTTCATATACTCATCCCCATTGGGTTTTTTCTTTTTCCTTCAAGACTACCTGTAGAACTTGAAATAATGCAGCAGTTCTGGTTTTGTTTAAAATCATGTTAATCTGTATTTGCATAATAAGCATAAAGAAAGGGAAATAAACTGGGATGGGAAAATTATCTGTATGTCTTCAGCTGGTTTTAGCTGACAACAAGCAGAACCTGTAGCTTGGATTCTTCCCTCATCTCCCCCTCTGCACGCAGAGGCTGCCTTAGCATCTGCCTGCACTTTTGCTGCTGCTTCAACTTCTTTGCTATTTTAGACCAGAGCATCTCTTTTTTTTCAATATACAGTTGTCCTTGGATTATTGTCAAGTGTTTGACGTGTTGGTCCACTTTTACCTTTCATTAACTCATCAATATTGTCTTTAATGACATGTGACTGCAAACAGACATTGCTTTGAAGCCTGTGTACAGTGACCAACACATTTTGCTTGTTCTGGTCTCTCTGAGGTGAGTTGTGTTTAAACAAAATTTTAACTGCTGAGGTTATGAATGTGCATAACTGCCCATCCAAATGTGTATAGGACATGTACCGAAAAGATGTTTGTGCTGAACTTAACATGGAAACTTTCCTAAAGCAAAGATAACTGAGAATTTTTATATCCTAGAGGAATTGTGTTTGAGGAAATGAAACTGATTAAATAAGGAGATTGCATTCAAAACTATAATTCAGCCAGTCCAGGTCCCTCCCTTCTCCCCCCACCCCAAGAAAAGAGCCATTTTCAAACTTCAATAGCAAAACAAAACAAAACCGAACCAACCTTAGAAACTAAAGAATAAAATTTAAAAAAATAAAATAAAAAAAGCAGAACTCTGACTTTTGAAATTTACTGATTTCTATGATGGGCTATAATGTAGAGCCAAAAGTGTGGGTTTTCTACTTTACCCCAAAAAATGCATATTCATAACTTCATCTCAACCACAACTTTGTCATTGTCTCTGTGGTTATACGAGTGACACTGTTTCCATTATAATAACCTGGTTACATTTTCTTGGCCATAAACCTACAAAACTCATAGTTGTACTTACTTTCACCCAACGATTTTGAATGAAGGATCTGTGAAGAAATCTCTGCTACGTAGTTTAGCTGAGGTTTGTGTTTGTTGACTTAAATGGAAGCAGATTTGAGCCTTGGGAAGGCTGCTGCCCTTCAGATAACTTCCCCAAACACCACTTTTTCATGTGTAGTAGCCAGATATTTTCTGAGCTGACTTCTTTTCAGCACTTCTGTTTACATCTACTGATAATATAAGGGGATTTACCCCAGAGCTTTCTTGGCTCTGACAAGCATTCATCCCCCACTTGCCATGTCTTCTCAGGGAAGGGATCAAAGCAGTCTCAGTTTATCTGAGGATGCACGTTTCAGGAACAGCTATTTAAGAAAAGTGTAGTTTATGCATGTGAATGCAGGATAGATGGGAGCTGTGGACTAATCTGCTTACCCTGTACATTGTTACAGCAAATGATTTGAGTGGTAATGCTTAATTTTAAGTTGCATTTTCATTAGGGTTATCAGCTAGTTATTTCATCCCTGTTGGTAGCAGCTGGGCAGGGAGGAAGGCTACATGGAAAAGGGCATTCCCTGCCTTCCCCACTAATGCCGCAGTGCTCTCCTGGTGGGGACAAACTCAGGGTCTCCACCCAAGCTCTGCAGAGCCCAGATACAGGAGTCCTCCTTCAAAAATGGATTAAACTGTATTTGAAGCCCTGATACAGGGATACTTGGCATAACTGATGCTCTCCTGGCTCCTAGAAAGGCTGGATTTGGGTGTGCAACCTCTTCTTCAAGGCTGCTTTTGGATTTCTTAAGGAAAAGATGGGTGTGCTCCACCCTGTCCCATCCCTGGAGACCACCTCTGCTGTAGGCTGAGGGTTGAGCATTTATTAGGAGGTGGCAGCAGAAAAGGGTGCCAGGGCCTGGACTCCCCTTGCTATGGTTGTAGTCACATCCATGGTCCTCCAGCCCCTGCCCACAGATTGATGTGGTTTGAAGTTGCCTGTTGTGTTGCCATCCCAGCTTCCCTCCCTATAAGAAATTGACCTGAAGCCATTCAGACCAGAGCAGGCTGGTGGGCTTGAACCAACTTCTGTCCAGAGCTGCTGCTGCTCCTTAGCAAGAGCAAAGCAGGGGCACTGCCAGCTTTTCTCTTCATCCTTTGATCTGGCTTTTCCCAAGCAGATACCTGGGAGGACAAAATGAAGTTGGGGAGGGAGGAGGAAACCTCTTCACATTGCAAAGACATCATGCTCCTGAGGAAAGTCAGAGTAACTACTGCTTCTTTTCAAAATAAGAGAGGATCGATTTGGCATTTTCTTCTGAAAAGCTTCTTGCAATGTTAGCAACTACCCAGGCAAAGTAAAGGAGAAAGGTACAACTTCCCAAGCCTTGGGTGTTCTGCCAGCGATTGACAGCTCCACTCCTCCCATCATCTGCAAACAAGCTGAATTCCTCACCGTAACAACAGTTGGAAGAATCTGTTTTTATAGCCTAGAAATAGGGGTTTGGCCTTAGCCTTTTTTGGTAATCTGTTTGGAATTTGGTGGTGGTGATCAACAGTTGTTTAAAGCTGCTGGCAGCCCGCTGATCTTCACACAACGGCTCGGTGGTCTTGGGCTCTTTCCAGCTCTGTGCATTAAACATTGCTTTCCGATGATGCAAGGAAAAGGGTGCAGTCAACTCTAAAAGGCAGAAAATCTAAACCTGATGAAAGGAAATGCTTTTCCACACAATTAGCCTTTGAGATTTGTTACCACATGGAGCTGCTTAGGCCAAACATTTTGTACATCTTTGGGGGAGGAAAGTGTATCTGGAGATTTATATGGAAAACAGATTTTCTGAGGAAAAAGGTTCAAATTTGAATGAGGGATCTGAAGTTCAGAGCAGGAGTTTTGACTTCAGTTTGAGGGCTTAAGATGCTCTCTGGGCTACAGCAAGGTCTTGAATTGCAACCTGTAGTCCTAAGTGAGCATCACAACTACCAGTTGCACTGTTAATTTGCTTTTATAATTGGTTTCTCTACTAGTAGTTCACTCAGTAGCATGAACTTCCCCACCAGAGGAGTTTCAGCAGTGGTTCAGTTTCCATTACCTTCCTCTGTGGGGCCATAGCATGGGCTGGGCTTGATGGTTTTGTCTATGGGCATCAGAGGCATTGATAGCTTCTTCCATCGCTCCAGCTGGTGGGTGACTTCGTACTGTGGCAGAGGCTGAAATCTACCTTCCCTTCAGACAGGGGCCAAGCACAGAAAGTTTTTCTGCATGAAAAGACGAGCAGGCCTTGCTACTGGGAAAGGTTTCTCCTGGCTGCAGCCTCAAAGGCATTGGGCCTCTGAAGAGCCACCTGAGCCATAGTTTTAGTGTGGTTATGAGGGACACAGCATCCTTTAGTCACCTCATGTTGAAATGAATGTGGCTTTTACAGTGAGTTTTCCTTTCTCTTTTGTTTTGAGAGTGCCAGAACCATTTTAAAAAAAACCCAAAAAATCCCCCCTGGGTTTTCCAACTCCCCCTGAAACTGCAAGCCCTTCATTTTAAATCCTTTTGTTTATTGTTAGTTTAAATCTCACCTGACAGTCTGAATTTGCATCCAGGTGTTTTGTTACGTGGGATTTGTTCCAGTGTGCCACAACTGGTTCCATCCTGTTTACTGAAATGGGCATTTGTAGAGAAAGTCTTTCAAAGCAGCAAAATAAACCCACAGCAGAGCGAGACACTATTGCTGTTATAAACGAGCTCTGGGTACAACACAAATCTCTGCAGAACATCCTTGATTACCAGTGGGAGAGAAGGCACCACTGTGTGTCTGGATTATACATGTGGATATAATCTTGGATCAATGGGAGCACTCAGGTGCCTTAAGGGTGTGCTTAAACTTTCTGCTGGTCTCTGTGCTTCAGGCTGTTGTGTGAGGATGTTTTGGACCCAGCAATGGACCCAGAAATGCCCGCTGTATACCTCAAGAGTGGCGGGGATGATGGGGCATCTGCTGGCACCCAGCAGCCTGAGTGCGGAGAGCCCCTGAAATGGATTTTCACTGAGCCTTGGGAGCTGCTGCCCGGTGGGAGATCGGTGCTGCAGTGGGGCGTGTGCTTTTCCACAGCACTGCAGAAATGCACAACAGCCCCAAATCGCCTTCTTTCCTTCTTTGTTCTCTCTCATAAAGACTACAGCACTTGAGGATTTAGAAATTTCCTTTATCTGATATTTGCTCCATATTTTCTGTCAAAATTGTGTCTCGCATAAAGTATAATGAATAGGTGATTAAACCGTCCATCCTCAACCCAAAACTACTGTGTTTGTCTAAGTCCCTGCTTGCCTGCCTGCACATTTTAAATGTATATTGAGCAGTAATAGCATAGTAAAAGAAAGGGGGAGAAGTTTTTGTCACTACTTTGTCATTTACATTACACTTTTGTCCCTACGTGAACATTTTCTTCTTATCTTTTTAAGCCTTGAAACACCGTCTAAGCCTTGGATGCACCTTGAAACAATTCCTGAGCCTTGAAGGGCGGCAAATTGAGTAGAAGGAAGCGGTTTGTCTCTCACTGATGACCCATGAGCATCCTCTAGTGTGCATTTAAGGTAATACTTACACATCACCTGCCTGGATGCCTTGGGAAAGCCTATATTATCAGGGCAAAGGAGCAAAAAGCCCAGTATGAAGTTCATGGTAAAAGGCAGCACAAGATGCTAGCTGAGGAAGTAAATGCAAACACAGGCAGTAAGTGTTTGCATCCATTCAAGGCTGGTTTCAGGAGGCGTTAACTGCACTGAAAAGCCCACAGTGCTTTCTTTGGGGTGGTTGGGTAGCTCTCATCTCTAAACCTCTGAGCAAAACTGAAAGCCAACCATTTCATAATGTTAAATGTATTGACGTGGCTGGATATATTAAATATGGAAGACTTGTTGCAGAAAAACACCTTAAAATGAATTAAGATGCATATTATGTGCTTACAGATTACAGTAATGCCTGTAAGGGATGTGCTTTGACTATAAAAGTATTTTGCTGATTAGAAAAGGTAAGTGAAACCACCTTTGAGGTTGTGGGATTTTTTTTCTCTTGCCATGAAACCTACTTTATATTTTTGGTAACAGTAATCAATTTTCACTGCACTGTGAAAAATGGTGCATAATGAAGATTGCAGCTAAAGATTTTAAAATAGCTACTATGTGTATTTGTGCTATTATGATATTACATGACACCAATCTAGCCCCCCATGCCTTCTTTTTTCTTCTGTAAAATAGGAAAAGAAGGCTAATTTCCCTGCTTCAGAAGGGAGAAAACCTGTTATCTTGAGCACTCAGCTGCAAGACGATGGGAAGCTTTATAAATATTAAAAGTGAGTGGACATGTGGCCAGTGACAATATATTACCTCCCAACGTCTGGACAGGAGAAATTATGCCATACTTTCCTTCTACATCTCACTGCATGTTAGCATTTTGGCTTTCCTCAGCTAGCAAACTACCCCTTGCCAGTAAAGTCTCAGCACAGACTTAGTTTCCACTTATCACCTGCTTTTGCAGAAAGTCTACTGCAAGCCTGACTCTGTGCATGCATATGTTCATAAAATGGATCATAGAATCACAGAATGGTTTGTGTTGGAAGGGACTTTAAAGCTTATTCAGTTCCAACACCCCTGCCATTGTCAAGGACTCCTTCCACTAGATCAGGTTGCTCAAAGCCCCATCCGACCTGGCCTTGAACACTGCCAGGGATGGGGCAGGCACAGCTTCTCTGAGCAACCTGTGCCAGTGCCTCACCACCCTCACAGGGAAGAACTTCTGCCTAATATCTAATCTAAACCTACCCTCTTTCAGTTTAAAACCTCATCCTGTCTCTACAATCGCTGATAAAGAGTCCCTCCCCACCTTTTCTGCAGGCCCCCATTAAGTTCTGAAACCATCCTGTTATCAGGGTGATTGCAGGGTTTTTTTTGGTTATTGCTATCGTCTGCTGAAAGCCTGTGGCAAAACACTGCGGAAAACTTCTGCAGGAAAGGAAGGCAGCCTCTGATTTGGAGAAGCACAGATATTAGGACAAGTAACACACTCCGTTTGTGTGCAAACCTAAAATGAGTAGAGAGTAAAGGTGAGATCAGGACAGCCACAGATTAGATTAATCTCACCTTGGTGGGATGAAAGGCTTTGAAAGGAACTTTGAAGGGATGAGCACTTACCAATGTGGAAGCAAATAGAAAATGAGATAATATGCAACAGAGTTTACCCAAAGTCAACCATGCCAGTCTAACCTGTTAGCTTTCTTTGATAAGAGAACTGATCTTCCAGACAAGAGCTACTGCATCTGTACATTACTCGCTTGTACATTACTCGCTTTGGGTCTCTGAGCAGTTGATAAAGTGCCTTTTGGGAAGTTACGTATCAAGATGGGAATAAGTAGGAGTGTTGGAGGGGTAATGAATTGTCCAGGCAATGTGAGTAGTAGAGAAGACCTCAGGGTAGCTGCTGGAGCAGCTCTTCAAGGAGACTGGAAAACCATCGCGAGTACAGGGTAGCTGGTATATCCCAGTGGGGCACAGATGGAAAGAGTACGAGAAAGGGATAAAATTCAGTTTCTGTGAGCCTGAGCTCATGGAGTAACAACGGAATTTCCACCACCCCTGTGGGGATGAGCATTAGGAAGAGCAGCCCAGGGTGATGTTCATGGTAGAGCCTGATCTGCTTTTATGTGGGGTGTTGTGATGTAGTTGCCTGAGGTTAAGAGAGGACCAGGCTCAACCTGGGAGGCAGCTAAGCGTTATAATACACCTAAGGAACTCCATGCTAAAAAAGAGAAATGGGGAAGGGAAAAGGACCTGAAATTGAGAGGATTTGTTTTTCAAGGGAAGAACATGAAATACTGAGCAGTGAAAAAGCCAAATAAGACAATTTGAGTGCTCTGAAAGGAACTGATCATCTGTGTATCTGTCGTGGTTTAAGCCGTAAATCACGCGGCCCGTTCTCTCACTCACTCCCCTCTCTTTCTTCCCCCTGCTCCGGGGTGGATGGGGAGGAGAATGAAAAGAATGCAACTGCCACAGGTTGAGATAAGAACACTTTAGTAACTAAAGTATAACAGAAGACCACTACTGCTACCACCAATAATAATAATGACAAGGCAAATACAAGGAAAGAATACAATCGCTCACCACCTATACCCAGCCCGACCACCCAGTGCGCGCGCACACACACACACACACCCCCCCCCAACCTTCTGGGTCTCTGCTCTCTCTTTTACATCCTGGACATGATTGCTGCAGTATGGAATAACCTCTTTGGTCAGTTTGGGTCAGGTGTCCCGTCTCTGCTTCCTCCCAGCTTCCCCTCCTCCCTGGCAGAGCATGAGACTCAGAAAGTCCTTGGTCAAACCAAAACATTACCAAGCAGTAACTGAAAACACTGGTGTTATCAGCGCTGTTCCCAGGCCGAAAGTCGAAAACACAGTGCTGCACCGGCTACCAAGAAGGAGAAAAACGACTGCCACTGCTGAACCCAGGACAGTATCCCACAGTAAGAGTGGCCTTCAAAGGAGATCATTTTAAGGTATTCTCTGCTCCTGTTTTATCCCTCTATCACATCTCAGACACAGTCATTCAGGTACAGAAGCATTTTCTGTTTCTATTTCTACCTCTTTAACTATACTGGCATCAATACGAGAGATAATTCCTCACTCACCTCCCTCCTTTATTCAGGTACAGTTTTCAGTATAACTCTTATTTATTTTTGGAAGGGAAGATGGCTAGAGAGGGGTAAGCCAGCCTTATCCTGGTGGGCTGCATTAGAGTAAGTTTATTTAGCTTTCAAAAAAAAGAGAATTCACATTCTCAAAGGTTCTTTAAGGTTGAGATTTTCTTTCAACTAAGCACACACTAGTATATACAAATATTTATGTATTTGTATTCAAAGCCAATCATGGTGGTATTCATGTGCTGCCCTGCATGGAATTAGTGTTGTAACAGCTGAAGGAATCACAGCATAAGCAGGAACTTGGAGAGTCCATTATATATGAGGGAGTCCTGAAGACACTTGTTTCACTGAGACACTCTCCAAACAATTTTCTAAGTATCAATATCTCTTGATGTGATCAAATGTACAAAAGAACAAATTCGCAGCTTATTACATATCTTGGAGAGGACTGAAACCACAAAATGTTAAGCTCAGTTGACATAATACCTTTTATAGGTGAGGTTGGCAGTGCTACTGCTAACTTCCTCTCATAAACCCATTTTCACTTAGTAATATTTGTTTTAAGGCTTAGTCATTTGGGTTAACCCCCTCCATCCTCTCTTTGCCTCAGGCTCAGAACTGAATCCAAGTTTCTTTTCAGTTACTTCTAAGAAAGACTAGAAGGGAAAAGAAATGCTGGCAACCCACTGTCTTCAGAAACTCTAGCAATGTGCTTTGTTTCAACAATACAGTGAGATGTGGCAGGAGCTTGGTCTCCATGGCTGCCTCTCTTCCACACTTGACCCATCTTCCTCAGTCAGACACTGACATATAACCAAATGGAGAAGGGCAAGTTGCCGCCTATGCTCACTCACCTGCCATTTCCCATTGCCTGAGCCTTCAGAGTAGGCTCTGACCTTAAGGGTCTTTTCCAACCTAAATCACAGAATAGCTGAGGTTGGAGGGGACCACTGGGGGTGACCTAGTCCAACCTCTCTGATCAAGCAGGCTCATTGCCTGCTAAAACCTAAAGAAGCCTGCTCAGGACTGCGTGTAGATGGCTCTTGAATATCTCCAGGGAAGGAGATTCCACAACCTCTCTGGACAGTCTATTCCAATACTCAATCACCCTCACAGTGAAAAAGTTCTTCCTCAAAAGGCTTCTGTGATCCTCTGATTATGAAGGAGTGAAAGAGCATGTGAATGAACCCAGAGCAACTGAATATGGCCAGTCCTTACACCTCAGGCTTCAGGTCCCTGTCTACTTTCACACCATTTCACGCCATGATAAAGCAGGATTTCCAGAAAACCATCTTCACTGGCATCAAAGAACTTAAGTAAATCCAATCTAAGGCATGTGCTTGGCATGTCAAATTTTAAAATAAATTCTTCTTGTAATGAAACTGCAAGTAAGAGAGTATAAAACTACAAATGACTGAGTAAAGCCTAATCTGCAGGGAGGTGTAAGGCAAGTGACTTAGCAAGGCAGGTGATTCTGGGGAGAACATGCATAGCTTTTTATAGGCAACTATTGCAGTTGGACTAGATGATCATTCTAGATTCTTTCCAACTGGAAGTATTCTATTGTAATACTTTAAAGAGAACTGCTGGGCATACACCATAATTTTCAGCTTACTTCTTTTGCTGACTTGTGATTTAATCAGGTCAGGGAACTAAACACAAGATAAACAAGTTCAAGCAGCACAGATCTTGAAAATCAAACCAGAAACATTCATGTCACCAAGGCCACTCCGGATTTTGCCTGTTCAGGATGCTACCTGAATTGCAGGTTGCCGAGTTTTGTGGACTGATGCCCTCCCATCTGCAGCTGGGGTGGTTCTGTGCATTGGGAGTGTGTGTGTGAGTATTTGCCCATGGACTTGCAATTGCTCACCTCCTGCACTGCTCTGATCCTGTATCCTCTGTGTAACCTATTGCAATCCTACCTTGATAGCACACAAGTAGCATTCGATTCATACTGACAGTGGCTTCAGTAGGACAGAATGGATAGTAGAAGCATTTAAAAAATGTGTAACATGAATAGACACAGACGGAGCCAAATGATGTGTCATTTGGTCAGTAGAAAGCCTGTTCCTAATACTTGATCAAGACTGTAGAGCTGCTACATAACAGTGGGGAGGGGAGGTTTTGCTGGAGTTATTCATCCAATGTCATGTATAATCTTGCAACTCCCTGCTATGTTCTACCATTCCCTGCTGAAAAGAGCAGCAGTCTGGCTGCCAATCAAAATGGGCATTGGACCAGGTGCTGGTGAATGCTGCCCTTCCTCTCTCTGTTTTAAGTAGTAATGCTGCCTGCAGCACTGGCTGCCAATTTTCTTCCTTGATATTGAGTGGTGCTGCCTCTGCTGCCTTCTTGGTATCTCTGTCTTCCACCTTTCTAACCGGGGTTTACCCACCCCTCCAGCCTATGTTATTTGCCCCATCCCTGCTGCAGGAGGGTGGGCTCTTGAGTCACTCCTCTATTACTCTTTGGCTCCTTGGCTTCTGTCATTTTTGTGGAAATCCATCCTAACTTCGCAACAGTCAGCCCTGGCCCCCAAACCCAGTCTTCTATCTATGCCACTCCCTTCAAATCTTAGCTATCCAGAACCTGCTTTTCTCCAGCAAAGGAGCTAAACTTGATTTATAAACTCTATGGCTGTGATCAGTGCAGGCGACTGCTGAACTTCTTTTAAGCCTCTCCTTTTCCCCAGAAGGCTTAGCAGTTGCAAGATCTTTTGTATTCACCTCATGGACTTGCTGAGCACAGCAATTGCAGTGAGAAGGCTTCCAGAGCCACGTGGCCTTGTGCATGACTCAATTCAGGTGAATCACTAGTGCTTAGTGCCAAAAAAATGCATTGGTTGTGTGAAGACCTGAAGGCAAACTCAGTGCAAGCTGATCTATAACAGCCTTCAAATGCAGTGGACATTTAGAATAAGAGTGTCTTAAATCCCCTCTGCCTCCACCAGTACTGGGGAGCCCACTGTACCCTGGTAAAGGAAGGCAAAACGTGGGCCCGTGTTCCCTCTCTCTAGTGCAATATTATATTGCAAATGATAAGTCACCCTGAGTTCAGGGAGAGGCTGGGCAGATTCACAGCAGGCTGTTTAGCAGAGGGAAACCACACAGGCCTCAGGAAGCCCCTGAGCTGTGAATGGCTGGCAGCTGGGCCATGCTGAAGTTAGTGGGTATTTTTGCATTTTACTTCAGGAATTTACTTTAGCTGTGGCCAGAGGCACTGCTGCCTACGTGGCCCCTTGCCTGGTGGGTACAGCCACTCCCAGAAAAGCTGTAGCTTCCCAGAGCATGGTGAGCTCTTGGGTCTCTTGCTCATCACACACCATCTCCCACCTGCTCTCCCTGTGTGTGTCTGCCCACACTGGGAGCAGGTCCCCAGGGCATTGGGGACCTTCGTAGTCTGGACATTCCTGCCTCAAGTCAAGAGCAAAGCAAAAGCTGATGTGCTGCCTGAAACGCAGCTGGCAGGGCTAATGTTAGGTCAAGAGCTTTAAGTTTCCCTTCGAATAGCAAAGGCTGCAGTTTAAACCTTTCCCTGAGCAGGGCGGATGTGTGTCCCTGGCAGACAAGGACACGGAGTACAAAAACTTGCCTTACTGAAGTCAGCAGGAGTTTACCCCTTTGCTTGAATGAGGGGCTTTTCTGGCCATCCCTTACATTTCCATTGCAAAGGAGCAGGAAGATGCAGTCCCACACAGCAGTCAGCAGATCCTCTTGTCAGGAGCAGTGAATTTATGAATTTTCATGGTATCCATTAGTAGGAAGCAGAAGTTGCCTTCAGACAGACTTTTTGTTAATTAATCTTCTTAACATGCATCTTTGTTTCTAACTGGTGAATGAATTTGTTGTTCAAAGTCTTTCTCACATGTCCCTGCTTTTTTCTTTTTCTTTTCCAGGTTAATGGCTTTTTAATCCTTCATGGATAGTAAAATAATTACCGGGAGGCAAAACCAGTAATTAAACAGAGAAGAATAAATGCACGTGGTCAGACCCTCTGCTAACATAAATGGACTTTGAGAGATCTATTCCTACAGAGCCTCTCCTGCCCTTTTTTTTCCCAGAAGAGGAATTTGGCATGTAAGTTCTCAGGGATATTCCATCTTGCTGTTTATGGATGTTAAAATCTCCACATTTGCTTCTTGGTTTTTTATTTTTACACTGCCTAACAAAAGTCATCAGAGCACAGACAAACTGCTCAGCTGTGCTAAATACTCCCAGCATGACTGCTTTGGTGTCCAAAAACCAGAATCCCAAACACTGATTCTCTTGTGCTCCAGTATGTCCATGAACCTGGACCGCGGCACACAGGGCTGGGAGGCTTTCAGGAGCAGTACATGAGAGGAAAGGGCCCATCTCCACCCAGCAGGTGATCTCCTGATCTGAGAGGGCCGGAGGGGGATGTGGGACTCTGCACAGGTGCCTGAGTGGAGTCATTCCGATCAACTTGCTTCTACGTCTGAACAGCACTTTTCCCTTCTGCCACTCTCTCTTCTGGGAGAGAGGGCCCATGGCTGAGCTCCTTCCCTTCGCATGCTCTGGAGTTTGGGAACCTGGAAGGATCAGCTGCAACCCCGTTATATGATCATATATTTTCATAGCCAGTTGCAGAGGAGGCAGTGGTATAAAACCAGCTTCAGCTGGCACTCTTGCAAACCATGATATCCCCATTTTTTTAATTGGAGTCAGTTTTACACAGTGCACAAACCACTCACCTTAGAAAAAACAGCCAGGCAATGTTGGCTACAGTATCAGGAACTTCTGTTTCTTGCTGAGTCTTCACAAAGTCTATATTTTACTGAAGACTTGCCAGTTTGTCAGTTGTTAATTCACTTATCTGGTACTTGAATGTTATTAGTGATTGTGATAATTTATGATAGTACTGCAAACAACCAAGTGATCTACAAAAGGCAAATATCTTGTATCTTTTTAGTAGCTGCTATCAACCAAAACAATAATCTAAGGTAAAGAAAAAATCAGGTTTCTTTCACAAGACCTTTTCCCTGTAAATCTTGTTGACCCCAATTATTTCACTGACATTCTTTATTTGCTGACTTCTATACTAGCATTTCATTACTTTGCCCAGCATTGCTAAACTGACTGGCTTAGAATTACTTACATTACCCTAGTGATTTTTTTATATTTTTCTTATTATTTACCCAAAATGCAGCATTTCTCCAGTCCTCTAAAACACTTTCATCGAAGACTAAGTGGTAGTGCATCAGAGATCTCTTGAGACAATTCATTTCAGTTGTGAGGATGACAGTTGTCTGGACCTGTTAAGGTAATACTGTTTATCTCTAGTAATGCTGTTTAATAGCCTCCTTGGTTACTAATAGGATGGAAAGTGCATTGTCCTCATGACATCAGTGCATGATTCTTGTTTCCAAATTCAGAACAAAAATATTTATTGAACACCTCAGTCCATTTCACATCATCATCAACAAATTAACCATTTCCATCTAGTCATGCAAGTGCTTTTGAAGTGAGCACCATCTCAAATGTAAACTAGAGCCAAATGCCAGCTTATTGCCCTGTTCTAGTTAATATACTTGTGACTGATTTAGGATATGATTGTTCAAGACTGCACCAATATGAAAATCCCACTGAAATCCCAAGGGATATTCAGGGTTGAACTCAGCCTCCCAGATGTTGGGGTCTTTTCCTACTGGCTGCCAAAATGACTTTAAAGATTGAAGTGGGCAATGGCTGACACAGCAGACGGTCTTATCGATTTTGTTAAAGCTAAAAATGGCTGCAATTCAAGTTTTAAATTAGTCTGAAAGGCAGCACGGTACTTTTCTTAAGCCAATGGTGTTCTTAAATTTATTTTACAACAGCAGGCATCTTTCATACAATGTTCTTGAAAGCTGGTTTCTATGCACCATCCACTTTAAGTGCTTCTTATGTAAAAAATTAACCAGCTGTAGCTCGGAGACAGAAGAAAATGACTTAACTCTGATAGCACAGTGCAGAAATGGCACGGCTATGAAAGCACACCATGAGGACATGCCTGATGGCAAATGACATCTTGCTGCCACAGTTAACATCTATGGTCTATGATCTGATCTTGTGGTTAAGGCTCTGAAGGTACCGACATTGCTTCAAATGGGTTGTGTTGCATCAGGTAAACTTGTCCCTTACTGGGCTCTCTTGGGCCCAAGCTTCGTGTTGCTGTGAGTGGGGCAGCAGGGAGAGGGGGCTGTGCTCCTGCTGCTTGATGGTTCCTGCAGTGGGAGCACCCCCACTGCACCACCACAGTGCTCCTGCTATTCACTGTGTGCAGGGCTCTGCGGCGCACTAGGAATGATACAGTTGCTCTCATCCCCTTTCGCTTTAAGGGTAAAGAAAAAGCACATTTTAAAAGGTAGCTATTTTGGGTGGGTTTGGTTGTATTTTGGTTTTTTTTTTTTCTTCAAAGCAGAAATGTCACCTTTCTGAAAGCTATTGTGCCCACTTCTGCAAAGGCAGATCTGCAGGGACAAGGAAGCCTAAGCCATACTGCTGCATGACTTTATCCTGCAGGATAAAGAGACCTAGCAAATAATTGGCCAATGCACTAGGCAGTGTTCAAAATGCTTTCAGGTATTAACTGGAGATTTCAAAAGTCCTTTTGTGCCACCAGGACAGTATTGTATTACCTTTTTTCCTACCTTCAAATACTTGCAAAAGAGATTTGCATAAAGTTTGCTGAATTCACTGTGAAAGGGCACAGTGAGCTCTCCACAGACTGCTTGAGGTTAACCTCAGCTCCTCTCCTTGTCCAGACGTGTCCTGAGCAATCAGCTTATGGCTGACAACAGATCATAGGACCAGCTGAACTACACACTGGAGAATTTCCTATTCATCTTCTCCTTGTGTTAATAAGATGACTTGTTATAAATATGATCATTTGACTAAAAGATGTCGCTCAATTTCTTTTTTTCTGCCCAGCTTCTGTTGAATGATTATTTGTATTAGAGGAGTGCTGAGAAGCTCAATGCATAGTACAAAAAAAGCATTGAAGACAGTCCCTGATTCAAAACACTTGCAGTCTACATGGGTACCAAAGATGACAGGAGGGAAAATAGCTTCAAAGTGGGACAACTCTCATGTCCCACTTGCTGTTGCTACCTCTCAGTCTTGTACAACAGCTAGATTTACAGTCCTCAGCTTTTTCTTGCTCTCCTTACATTTTCTTTCAAACTTGCTTTTTCCTGACTATCCAGTCTCAACCACACCACTTGGAGAACCTCTTCATAGCACCTCTCTGCTGCGCTGGCTCCTCTGTTCTCCACTAGGTGTTTGATCTGATGCATATGCAGGCCCAGGTACTCAGAAATATCTAATGTAGTGTGGAGAAAACAACATTGAGAATGAATGAGAAATTAAGATAAAGTACAGTGCTAATTAATGTTTCTGTATTTAAAGTTAACTCATGGTGAGCGGGTACAAAGCTCTAGGATGTTTCTTCAAGATCCCAAAAGATGTTTGACCTGTAGCAACTAGTGGCAAAGGCAAAATGAAGCTAGATGTCACTGAGGTGGTAATGTGCTGTGGAGAACACATCATCTGCCCTATGATGTGATGCAGAACCTATTCTGCAAGTCCCAGTGCAAAATAAAAAGAATGGCTACAGTCCCTTAGTGAGATTTAGTAGTGTAACCCCTTCTCATCCCAAAGTGCTCAGCTGCTGGGCATGTATGACCAACAGTGACTGGTGTTGCAGCTTCCTAGAGGCACTGCTTGCTGGTGTTATCAGCCTCCTTTTCTCTCTGGAACTGGTGCCATGGATAACAAGTCTTCGAAAAAGAGAAAGCCTGCACAAACCTGTGCCCCAGGGAAAGGAGAGGCATCAGCCAAAGTTGATGACTTGGACCCTCCTCTGAGAGCTCCTACAAGCTGATATTAGGTCTGGTCAGTGAACTACAACATGGTCCTTCTGCCTGCAGTGGCCAGATGCAGTCAGTTCAGAGTTGTTTCTGCTAAAGCTTTTCCAGCAGAAAATGCAATTCATCCCCAGACACGGAAGCTGCTTATTAACAAAGGCAGTTATCTCCCAGCAGGCATCCATCCTGTAGGTATATGTATTGAAAGGGCCCAGAATTTAATTAATCTCAAAAAATACTGCAAGGTAGTGAAACTTAGTGGAGGTGAGAGGTGTTCTGGGTCTCTTCTGGGCAATTTAAACAAAGCAGCCTGTGTGTGTGGGAAGTATGCAGTTGCTTCATATTGGCAGGTTACTAACACTGTGGTTACCTCTGGCTTTTCTTCAGATGTCACTTTGCCTTCCTCAGCCAATTATCTCACCTACCCACGACTCATTTTCAGGAGTTAATTTCACCAGCATGGAAATACCCTGGCACATGAGACTTGCCAGGAGCGTTGAAATGACTATGATCTGTGCCCAGCTTATCTGAGAGCTTGTTTCAGTAGGGATCGCTCTACTTACCTGGAAGAGATGAAACTTCCTCTTCTAAAATCTGTAGTGAGAAGGACAGCCCCAAGCACGTATGTGCAGTTAGCTAACACACATATTTTACAGGGTTTTAAGACAATGTAATGAATGTGGAGCACATGGGAGTTCATGCACCTGCTGACTAAAGAAGATTATCCCAAAGTATCCTGAAGCTTTTAAGAACTGGCATGTAATGAATCCACTGCTACTATAACTTGAAAATACTGCTCTGCTTGTCTTCTTCTGATCACTTTTATACTCCTGTGGTGCTGCTAATCCAACTGTTTTTCCCAAAGAAATAAATATTGCTCTGACGAGTTCTTATAAAATGCCTGGCAAGCATATAAATCTCCAACTGATAGCTTGTATGCTCTAAATGACTAAAGCTGCCCCTACAGTTGAACCTATCGAAGCAGACTGTCTTGTCCTGACACTGCTGACCTTTTCATCCATATTCATAACATTCTTCACCATTCTCAAGTGAAAGAAGAGCATCACTGAAGATCAACACTGTGAAATACGGCTTTAACTTCACAGGGCAGAAAACAGGTGAATCTCCAGGGGATTTAATAAATTATTCCCTGCAGGCCAGCAAATTATGAATTTTCTCTTCCTGTGAGGCCTTTGCTGACACATTGGATATTACTGTAGATATATCCTTCAATTTAAAGGGAACTATGAATTTTTTTTAAAGTGTTAAATATTTCATCAAAGCTTTTAATCCTGCAGGCAAAAATTATAAAGCAATAGAATGCAAGAAAACAAAAAGATAGTTTCAAGCAGAACTGACATTTTCATGAAACTGGAACAGTATGATCTAGTACCAGTCAGTATAGCAAACACGTGGCTACAGAGACAATAGTAATGATTCCTCTAAAGATGCAACTGTCTACTGTAACCTAAAATCTCCCTTGTTTATTTTCCTTATTTATAAGGCCAGCAAAGAAAGTTCAACAGTCTTGCATTTCCAGTAAAATATATTAATGTGATCAAAATATAGAGAAGTGTCTTCTTTTTCGTGAATTATCATTCACTGCTTGCCAAGTCTCTAAGTCTTGCCCAAATAAGTCTCTCAGGCAAGGAGCAGCTTTGTGCAGTTCATATATCAGTGAGCAAGAAGACCCTTCACACAGGTTAACAGTGGATCAGCTGCATGGAACAGAATCTGCAATGAATGTACTCTCAAAAGAAACCTTGTGCTGGGTGTGAAAATGTGCAAGTGCATGCGCAGACTACTAGGGGAAAGAAAGGAAAAGAAAAAGAGGTGGTGTCCTGGGTTCAGCAGTACCAGTCATTTTTCTCCTTCTTCGTAGCTGGTGCAGCACTGTGTTTTTGACTTTCGGCCTGGGAACAGCGCTGATAACACCAGTGTTTTTGGTTACTGCTTAGAGTGTTTTGTCTGATCAAGGACTTTCTGAGCCTCATACTCAGTCAGGTAGAAGGGGAAGCTGGGAGGAAGCAGAGACAAGACACCTGACCCAAACTAACCAAAGAGGTATTCCATACCACAGCACGTCATGCCCAGGATGTAAAAAACAGAGGGCAGAGACCTGGGAAGGGTGGGGGGGTTCGCTGCTGAGTAGGGCTTGATATCGGGTGGTGAGCGGTTGTATTCTCTTTCCTTGTATTTCCATTGCCATTATTTATTATTGGTGGTAGCAGTAGTGGTTTGTGTTATACCTTAGTTACTAAAGTGTTCTTGTCTCAACCTGTGGCAGTTGCATTCTTTTGATTCTCCTCCCCATCACCCCGGGAGCTGGGGGGAAGAAAGAGGGAGGAGTGAGTGAGCGAACTGCGTGAGTTATAGTGGCTTAAACCATGACAGGTGGTTACTGGAGCAAAACTGCTTAAGGAAATCTTGCACCTCTGGTATTCAACCAAATATTCCTAACTTAGCATTATAATAACAACAACACTGGAACAAGAGAAAGAATTTGCTCATGGTTTGGAGGACAAAGTACAGCCCTCTGGCCATATGTGTTACCATTGGATTCTCCAGGCCAGGTGAAGTAATTTTTCTGTTTAACCAGGCTTGCAACCTTTCTCATATGTAATATGCATATACACAAAAAACAACTGAATGAATAAGAGGGAAAAAATCCCAAAATAGAGACAATCTGAAACTGCCCATTGTTCCCATTCTCCAACACTGGCGTCCTCAAACCCCTGCTGCTTCTCTGATGAAACCAATCAACTTTCCCTAAGAAGCTCTTTCTTTAAATGTGATACTGACATAGCTTTAACTTGCCATAAGGTGATTCCTATTTAAGATGCCACACCATGCAACCATGTGTCATCTGACCTAATCTCAGACTCCATTACATCATCATTGCTGAGCTTTTACTAATTAAAAATGCCAAAAATTAAATCAATTAAGTGTATGCTTTAATTCTTTCAGCAAAATTTTATATCACACAAATCCTAGAAGAGATATTCTGACAATGTTCACAGTACACCAGCTCCACTCTTTTATTCCATTGATATTTCCTCTTGCTCCCCCAGAGTTATGAGTGTCATAAATTAAAAACAGCTCTATGATTTCAGCTACATAACAAAAAGAAAGTAATTTATGTGGCATAGCACAGGAATGAAAGAAGATGATTGGAGAAGGCCCATATTGCACATTCTGAAAAGAAGTGTTAACACATGCAGGGTTTTATTTCAGTGAATTCCATAGTAGTAAAATTAAATTTCATGTTGGTGCATAGGACTATGTTGTGGGTAAAAAAAGAAAAATACAGGAAAAATTCTCCAGCCGGTACAAACCAAGGATGCCAAACTGAAGCTGTTTTGAGCAATGCTACCATGCTCCAGTTAATCTGTCCCTATAGCTAGTTAATAAATGGGTTAAAAATACTAGTATTGTAAAAAGCCATCTTGTAGAACCATCCAAAAGACAGAGGCCTGTCTCAGTCAGACCGTACCTCTGCAAACATTTATGCCAGTGAATAACCATGCACATGAATGGTCTTATTGTTTTCCAATTGACTAGGCAGGGTTGGGGCCTGTTCCCAGCTGTACAGGAGATGGGAATGTTGGCAAACAGCACAACTGAGATATCAGGCAAAGCAAAAGATTGATGCTTAGACAGAGAGGAGGGGCAGACTGCTTTTGCTGGTCCAAACTCAGTTCAGCAATGTTGTTACATCAGCCTAGCTAAAATTAAGATAAATACCCATGTTCTTGACAATTACCTAGTCATCTAAAAATCAATCAACCAACAAGAAATAAACAAGCAAACAACTAAGTGGAAGATTTGCAAAACAGCATTTAAAAAGCACAGTATCTAAAAGGGGGATTATCTGCATTTTATGATGATCCAGCTTGTGCTGATACCCAGAACCAGTGATGAAAAGGTTTGATCTCAGGCTCTATAGGAAAGGGCTTGATCCTGCACTTTCTGTTGGCAGCCAACAACCCCATTAGCTGTATAAAGGACACAGGTTCAGATCTGCAGACCTTGCAAAAGTCCACAGATCTTTCCTGCTCCTATTAAAAATCAAGGCAGAAATTCTGATCCAAAGTGAGAGCACTGCAGGCCCAAGCCAGGAGTGAGCAGTTCCCTGCAGCGAGGCCCAAAGAACTGGCCTGGCTGCAATTTTGGCTTTCTGGGAAAGAAAGTCATCACCAGGGAACAAAATCCATCCAAGTGAAGAAGGGGGTTAAGAAATCCTGTGTGACCTACTTGTGAACCTCTCCCAATGCACCTAAAAGTACATTAGCAAAGAACAAATGAACTAATCTTGGGGAACAGTGCCTGATGACTACTTCTACAGCCTCTTTGATGCAAAGCAGCCAGGAATTCATGAGCGGCACATGTGCCTGTTAATATATGTACATGCAGCTGTGCACATTGGATTTCAGCCAGCTTGTGACGGGTTAATCAGGGAGAGCTCACCTAGCAGTCCTGCACACCTTTACTTATAAGCTACCCATCAAGTCAATATTTAAGCAATAACTAAAAAGATTTCTTTCCCATAGTTCATGCACAAGGAAAACTGCCTTTCAGGGGGAAGCCACATGGGATATCTGGATCAGGCTATGATCAGTCTGGAACAGAAGCCTGCTCTGCAGCAAGATGTAGCAAGATGGTTCATGTTTGGGAACTCTGTCAAAAACCTCACTTACATGAGAGCCTGGCAGAAACAGCTTGATTTAGTTCAGCTCCTCTGGGGATGGTGGGATTTTTGTTTTAAAGCAGGGATCTAATGCGATTCTGCTCCAAGTTGTGATGGTTGCAGATTCAGGCTGTCAGAAAAAAGGTATTTCAGTAAAGCAGATGACTTGTTCATAGAATCATAGAATAGTTAGGATTGGAAAGGACCTTAAGACCATCTAGTTCCAACCCCCCCTGCCATGGGCAGGGACAACAGTTCTGGATACAGGAAATTTGGATTTCCTATAGCCCTGTGACCTGCTGTTATTCTTCTGCATCTCACTTTCAATATCCTTGTTTGCTGGGAATATGGTATTTTGTGACAGGGACTGATCCTTACTCTGCATTTGCACAATGTACAGTACAGTGAAACCCCTGCCACCTGGGTCATGCAGGTTAATACAGCTGTAGCCATGTCCCTTGTTGAAGATGACAGCGCTGTAGATGAATGTAGAGAGATTTGCATGATAAGCACCTTCTGTTGCAGACTTAGCGTGAGCAGCATTGTGCTGCTGCTGCATTCAGCTTCTTGAGGTCTTTTCCAGGTCTTCCCTTCTCTCAGTGGGAAGAGACGATTTTGAGACACTTCTATAATACCATATTTTCAAAAGCAACTGTGTGCTTGGTCAGCCTGTGTTTTTGAGCAGCCTGAAGGCTGCAGTTGCTGCCAAAAGGGTTTGTTCCAATAGGAAAAGTAAAAACTGAAGTACAGCAAAAATCTGAAGTACAGCTTCTGTTTCCCACAGACACACTCTCTGCCCGGGACTTAAAGATGACAACATAGCACCAGGCTGTACTGTAGTCCCTGATGCTCACACACTGTATTGGGAAGGGTGAGGAGAGAGAAGAAGGAAGGACTCCTTCTTCTTTTTGTTCCTTTTTATCCCTTTTAGATCACTGGAATAAAATAAAGAGGCTGTAATGCAACATTCAGCCTGGCCCAGAGTATTGGCCTAACCTGCATCTTCAATCAGATCAGAAGAGATGGTGGGAACAGGGACGATTTTTCTTCTCTATATATAGCAAGTGACTGCTCAGTTAAATACACATGTACAAATGAATGGTAAAAACAGGCTTAAGGAGAGACTAAAGCAAACAGTAACCTTTTTATAGTGACTTATAACAAAGACTTGCCTAGATGGCAGGCTTGTATAAAGAAGTAAATTATCTTACTTCCTCTCACCAGTACAGAGATGCTTTACAGCTGCTTCATAGAGCAGCCTCTTCAGTAACTACATGTAGCTCAGAAAGGAGTAAGTGAATACTATTTATAGAAACTTAAGCTATAGGTCAGTTCAATCAATAATAAACCACCACTCAATGACAGGACTACCTGGCAAACATGGGCAAAGTCCTTTTTTACTTACAAAGGATTTCTACTACTTCATGGCAGTGCACAATGCAAAAGCCTTTAAAGTGCCCCAGAAGTGGTGGCTGCTTACTCCATCCTCCTGCCTGGCATCCAAGGCACACAGCATGCTGCAAGGGTGTGGTGCTCAGCTCCAAGGAGATACCAATAAAACACGGATGCTGCAGCCTCAGCCACCTTTGAAGCCTTTGAAGATAATCACACCTTGAAATCACCCTGGAGCATGATGTATTTGCCAGGAACAAGTCAAAAGTTTATTAAAGAAGGAATTAACACTATTATTTAAATAATAACAAAGTCCTACTGCTCTTCAGAAAGAGGAGGGAAAAGAAGAAATGCTGTTTTTTCCTTCCCTCCTCACAGTCTGCTGCAGCTCACTAAATTCACCATCCTTGGTTCCTCAGCCTTCCAGTAAGGCTGTAGTCCAGGAGTGAGCCAGCAGAGTGATGGACTGTCCCCAGCGAGTGGCATACTGGACCTATGGTTTCAAATGACATCAGACTTTGTTAAGGCTATATCCTGAGCCAAAATTCTAAATGAGAGTACTGAAGACACCAAAGGAAGCTTCTGCAGGTGACTGAGAAATTATATTCAACACTGAATGTACAGCATAGAAATGCAAAGACATCTTTCCAGCTGCAACATGGGCCTGGGGAAATACCTATATGAACTTGCTGTCTTCCTATAGTATTTTGTTAGCAGTGCATGACAGCTGGAATGAGAGAGCCAATGCAAAGCTTCTGCTTCTTTCCAGCTCCACTGACTTCTGCGTGAGCTGGGAGCTCTTTCGGAAAAGTTCTTGCATCAGCAAATAGGTGGATCCATTACCATGACACTCAGTCTTCCTCCCGATGGGAAAAAAGAGTGGTCATTGCTCTCTGCACTTCAGAAGTTTTCTAGTTGCCTACAACTAAATAGAACCCATAAAATGGCACATCTTGTCACAGCACCCATTTCAGGCTCCTAGCCCAAAGACAGGTCCTCGAGATGAATTCAGTCCCGTTGACTGCCTTTTGGTACTGCCTTGCAAGAGGACCTGAGGGGTATACGTGGAGATGGATGTCAACCTACTTCCTGAAGCCCGGTGGAGAGTAGAAGAGGCTGGTGTCGGGGCTAAGTCCAGTGGCTAACAGCAGCAGCACCTCCTGCCCCACGACGGGGTGCCTGCCGGTGAGGCCTCCCGAGGTCAGGGACAGCTGCACCCTGGTCAGAGCGGCGTGGCCAGGCTCTGCCGGCGTTCGGAGAGCCCCTCAAGGAGCCCGGGATGAGGGGTGCTGAACCACAACCCCGGCCGGGCGCCGCCACACCTGCGGCTCCGGGAGGGCCGGCACCAGCCACGGCCGCAGCCGGGCTGAGCGGGGCGGGGCAGGGCCGCGGTGAGGGGGGCGGTGGGGCCGCGGCCGGGCCCAGCGGCTGGAGCCGCCTCCTGACGTCGGGAACCTGCCGCGCGGGGGCGGGGCGGGCGCCGGGAGCGGCCCGCGGGGCAGGCAGAGCCGGCTGGTGGGGCGCGGCGCCCGGCCTGCCACCGCGCCGAGGCCGCAGCAGGTAGGGCGGCTGGCGGGGGGCTGAGAGGGGAGCCGGGCCCCGGCAGATAAAGGGCCGCGATCGCCCGGTGGCGGGGGGAGGGGCGGCGGCTACGCGCTCACACCTGGCTCGCTGCGGCCCCGTGGCGGCTCCGGTTCCTCGCCCTTCCTTCCCTTACCTCCCGTCAGCAGCGAGCGCCGCCCGGCCGGGGCCGTGGGGACGGAGCTGGGCCCTGCAGTCCGGCTCGGGGCGGCGCGAAGCTACCGCGGGGCTCGGCCGGCGGCTCCCGACTCCCCTCCCCCGGGCGCTTTGTCGGGGTGGCGGTGTTTCCCCGGCAGAGGCGGGCGCGGTGTGTCGGGGACCCTCGCACGCCGTGACACGGGCGCGGAAGCCCGTACCGACGGCTCCCAGAGTGGTCTCATCCCCCCAGGCCTGCGCCTTGCCGGGGGAGATCAGTCGTCCTCCCGGCGGGTGTCACCTGCGCCTGCCCGAGGCTGCTGCGGAGGGGGAGACAGGCGGTCAGGCCGTGGAGCTCCGCGCAGCCCAGATAAAATGGAGATCTCCTTTCCTCGGTGTATTTAGGAATGCAGCTTGGATCCCGGGAGGTGGGTGAGGGGAAGGTGAGAGCCTGATGTGTGACACTCCATTTTCCTCCAGCCAGGGAGAGGAAAAGCCGATGTTGTGGGAGAGGGAGGAGGCGAGGCCACGGGAGCTGGCTGCCTGCAGCCGGGCTGTAGCAGCCACAACAAACAGGTGTGGCTGGAGAGTTCCGATAAGCGCTGCTCGCCGCTGCTGCTCGCGCAGGTTACAGCTGCCTGCTCTTCTGCGTGTTGCGGGGCAAAGAGGGGCAATGCTGCCAAAGCCCTGCGGTGGGAGTTGCAGCTCGTGTTTCCTGTCCTGGGGTTGATTCTTGGACCAGCTCAAGCAGTGAAGGAGGGAGGGAGGGAGGAAGGAAGGAAGGATGGATGGATCTGTGGGCTCCCGACTTACATCACTGTGGAAGTGGGATGAGCAATAGGGAGGCTGTTCTCCCAGCACTGGTGTAACTGCGCCTGGGAGTGTACTGTGAAAGGTTAGAGGAGCCAGGTTATATCACTTCACTGATGTGCTGGTCCAGATCTTTGGTGATGGTGGAAGCTCAAGTTGTGATCTGTGTGCACAGTGCTAGTGACCAGGAAACGTTCTGGAAAAGAGGTCTTTTCCCCCCCCCCCCCCCCACCATATTTCATCATTTCATTGATTGGATTCAGCTGCATGTTTCATTTTTTAAACAATCTTTTCTTCAGTTCCTTAGTCTTACTTTGCTGTGGGAATATTTTCAGGGCTGCAGAGCTCCTACATGTGGCACATGGGCAGCAGATCCTGACACACACTTTGCAGCTGCTTGTTGCCACAAGAAATGTGAGACATGAACACAAAGTGTCAGAGTCAGTGCTGGGTCCTGTGGTGCAGGGAAATTTGGGAACTGTAGCTATGCACTTTAATAGCTCATTAATAGCTCACTGTTTGTTATGCTTTTTTGTGTTTAGGATGTATAAAGATTAAGTGTCAAGCGCCAAAATGAGCGTGACTTCGTGGTTCTTGGTGAGCAGCACTGGCATTCGCCATCGGCTCCCTCGGGAGATGATATTTGTTGGCAGAGATGACTGTGAACTGATGCTCCAGGTAATATGTTTTTTTTTTGTTGTTATTTCTTCTGAAGATGCAGTAGATGTGAATGTAATGCTGGATATCTGTAGGTGTTGTGTGTTTTCTTGAAATGACATCTTTTAAAAGGAACTTCCTTTTTTATGTTGAGTCTGCAGTTCCCATAAAGGCTTCCCATATTTGTGAAAGTGCAAGTGAGGTTTCTTTCAAATTGCTGTGCCATCAGATGGATAGGAGCTGTAGTGGTGGGAGATTAATCAAATAGATTAACTATGTTGGTGCTACTAGAACTAGTAAGCCAAGACATACCATTCTGTCCTGATCTGCAGTTATGCTGCTGTTTTTTTGTAGCTTTTAATGTGTGCACTGTTTACTAGAACGTTTCGTTTGAATGGGGGCAGGTTTTTTTTGTTTGCTTATTTTTCCCTTTAAGTCTGGTTAAATTGTCAGTGCTTGTATTTCTCATTTAGGGCTTTTTGATTATGGTGGGAAGTCCTGATGCTTAGCAGAGAAACTAGCTCTTTTGGTGGGGCATCTAAGGTGGTGACCTCTTCCCAAAGTAACTGTGTTACTCGGGTAAACTTGCAGCTTCTGTTAGTGCTTTCAGTACCAGCATGTATCTCTGCTGGACCTAATTCAACATGTCTCAAGTGTTGACTGCGGTCTGATGTTTGACAGCGTAATGTAATGGATGTCACTCCAAACAAATGGAGCTGGAATCTCGCAAACAGCTTTTGACAGGAGCACTTTAGCTCAGGAATTTGTAAAAGCTTGAAATTAATTTAGTGTTTCTGTGAGACCCATGCCATGGGGGGGGGGAGTTTGATTGTACCTGCATCACACCTGTTTGCCCCTTTACAAAGGTGGTAAATGCGCCTTTTGGTTGGTGGCAAAATTAGAAAGCTGCCTGCACAGCAGGGACTCCCTCCTCGTAATTTCCACTGCTGACCTGATCACAGGTATGTCCTAAATACTTTGTTGATGTACTGCCAAGCAGGCTGTGTTTGTACTTACCGTAGGGATTTTGTGTGATACATTAGCTGGAGGTTTGTTCAGGGGGTAGGAGTTCCTGTACCATGTGTACTTGGAAGCAAGGTGTTGTCTAGCTGTAATAATGTGTTACCATCTGCAAAAGGAGTGCTTGCAGTGTTTGTACCGCTCTGCTAGCTGGCAGTGAATGGCATAGTTGTACTGCAGTGATAGAGTCTGAAGCATACTCCTGTTCAAAAGCAGATTGTTTGGGCTTTCCCATGAATCACACTATCTTTTATTTCATGTTTCTACGTGTCTGACTGGTGAGACATGTAAAGGTGAGACATTAAAAATGTCCTGATATTTTCTGTAAGTCTGCATTTGACAGCTCAGGAACCTGATTGCTAAGTTCTCTTGCAACTTGGAGTAAACATAGACAGTGGCCTTGGTTTCCAAAAATGGCCTGAGTTTTAGAGTGCTCATCTTAATACCTTTTGAAGGTAGCTGTGGGGTTTTTACTGTCAGGGTTCAGCACTCTGAGAGTCACATTCTCAAGTTGTGCACCTTAAAAGTGCCCAAATATCAATCATACTTAAAACACATTGCTTGTTTCTCTGGTTATTTAGGGGGTTAACTGGACAGCATGGATTGTGAGCCACTCCACACCTCATGGAATGTTTCATGCTTCTTTGCAAGCCTGAGCTGTTTTGTCGGTGTTGCGTGTGAGAGTGAATTGATTGTATTTTAAAGGTTTTCATTATTTCACCAGAGGAAGGCTCTAGATTGTCTGTCGAAGCCAGCTGCTTATGCTCATAGGGTGAATTACATGTGACCCTTTATAAGCATATTAGTTTACTATCTCCAGTAAAAAAGCTTTTTCTAGGATCACATATAAATTCTTAATTTGAACAGCACAGCACATTATTTCCTAGCCATTTGCTTCTAGGGATGTTTTCCAGAGCTGCCTTGGCCTCCAAATGGGATGACTATAGTAAGACTTGGTGTGGAAGAGAGATTGTGAGTGGAGACTTGATATCCAAGCAAGATTGTGTGTGAGCAGATGGAGGATGAGATCTAAAAATAGATTTTTCCTGCTGTGACTGTCCATGTCACAAAATCATTGTGCTGGCTGGCACAATCATTGTCTTGGGGAAAGCTTAAGAAGCAGGGCAGTTATCACAACAGATGGACAGAGCTCTTGTACGAGTGTTTGCAGCTGGAGTATTTCTGAGGTACTGACCCTGAAACTTTATATTTGTTGCACAGTAATTCTGCTTACATGTTTCAGGATTTTGCTTTATCCTTTAAAGTGAGCAACTGGAAGCGGACTGGCAATGTCTGGGGAGTGGACTGAATGGCCTGGTTGGTGGTTTTAGTCTCTTAAGACTGTTACTGCTTAGTGATTTCATTGTGATACCGCTTCTGGTTCCCTGTTGAGACTGTGTGTCTTAGATGGTGCGCAAACATACAACACGGAGATAAAACATGGATATTTGTCCAAGAGACCTTGCAGTCTTGCCTCTCCCATTTTACTGTTTTAGGAGTGTCTTGTCTTCTGATATTTTCTTGGAACATGTTGTCTTGAGGTATCAGATCACTGAACTCCAAAAAATGATAGCTTTGTCACCAAACAATCAAGCTTTCATTTTGGCTGTGATTACTTATTTCATACAAGTACTAGATTTGCTTTTTGGGTTAACAAAGAGGTGAAGAAGACCAGAGTCTTAAAGCTTAATTTTAAGTAGGTTTGATAGTGGGGAATCATAATCTACCTTGAAGAAGATTAGAAATATTTTACATTTTTTGCAGCATTGTAATGCTTCTAGTACAACTAAATGCGAGATTTACGTTTATTTTGAATGTTAATGCATGGCAAAAATGCCATTTAGCGTTGCTTGGCATGCACGGTGTTGTTGCAGTGTCAAGGGCTGAGTTCTGACATTTTTCTGACGAACAGTGCTTGATTTCTTCAGCAGTCTCACTGGCTCCCTCCAGGTAACAAGCAGCAGGTGTGTAGAAATCTAGACCTTCACCAACTTGCACTAGTGTGTTTGTTTTTTCTGTGGGGCTTGGGGGTAGTGGGAGGAAATTCTTTGAAAAGGTTTGCGTTTTGGTTTGGTTTTTTTTTTTTTTTTAATCAAAAGAAAGAAGGTTTTTGGACTATCAACAAAGTAATTCTCCCTCCTCCACCCTTCCCCCAAATCCTTCTTGGATAATATAGTGGCTGTTTTTATCAGCTTTGATCATTAGCTTAATGGGATGGGTATTTACTCAAGGGAATAAACATTTTGCGAACTCAGAATTTTCACTTAACCATTAAAATCTTCCCTCTGTCCCTAAACAAAGCATTCTTTGCATCTTTGCTAAGTGTAAATATTTAAAAGGAGGGAAAGCAGAGTCATAACTTCCCTGGTTTTGTGTGAGAGGGAGAGGGATGTTTACTGAAAAAATTGCAAAAGCAAAATGTTTAACCAGTGCTCCCTTGAATATGCCCCTCTCGTTAGAGCAATGGTTTGGGCATGCTGTTATCCTATACCAGGTGAGTTTATATGTATGAGTTACAGCAGGAGTAGGTGTAGATGGCACGATGCATCTGTCTTATGCCTTTGTCCTGTGTGACTTTTAAGACAGCTTGACGCTTCCTACCAGGAGACACTTTTTTCAACTGCTTATAGCTCTACTAAACTTTGTAACTGTTTGGCATGAGAGTTTATTTTCCAGGCGTCTGTTTTAGGCAGTGTATTCTGGACACAATCAGCTGCCTTCTTTGGTCTTCGCTGTGAGCAGCTATGAGGAAAATAGCATTTTCTTCATGTAAACTATTTAAAAGTATTTTCAACCTGTTCTTTTAAGTTCTGGCATTGTAGAGCTGGGCTGCGATCTTTTTCAAGAGTGACTGTCTAGGTCAGAGGCTATTTCTCCACCATCAATAATCTAATTACATTGAACAAGTTCCAAACCTTTGAAAAAAAGAAGTTGGTGTTTGCATGTGGTCAGCAGAGACTTGTTTGATACTATTATCTAAAGTCATATTTCATCTGGGAGTGAGGTTAGTAAGGGGACAGATTGGAGGGCAGAACTGTTGTAAGTTGGGCAAAGAGGAAATAGGTGCAGGGATATGCAAGGCTGGGGTTTAGATGTAATAGGAACTGCACTAGATTAGATCAAATTGCACCTAGCCTGGTATCCTGACTCAGACGGTGGTCAAAGCAGCTGTCGAGGAAAGTGTGAGGACAAGCCAAGAGTATAATAATACTTCCAGAGTACTTGCTCAACCTCTTGACCCATGGTTCAGGAAGCCAGAGGCCAGATCTTTGCATCTCGTTGTTGAATTTCTACTCTAGAAAGCCTCACTGTGAGATTAAGATTTGGCTGAGCAGGGAGGCACAAAGAGGAGCCTGTCATTTGTGCAGAGTGAGAGGAGGGGGAGCAGCAGAGTTTGGAGAAGTGGAAGGTGGTGCATATGGGGCAGAAGCTGTTAAGTGTTGGGGAAGTGGGCATTACAGGATGTGGCTGCTAAGCAGCATCTCCTTTGGACCTGAGATGGGTCAAGACTTGCTTTTATTCTGTTGTCAGCAGCTAGCTTCGAAATTTACTAGCCCAGCATCTGTCACTGGTCCATGTGGGACATCACATGCTGCTTATCACGTCAGTTCATGGTATTTATTCATTCAAGTGGTATAGGGGCTTGTGAGCTGAACATACAAGTTCATTCTGCTAGTGAATTGGATAAATGATAACAATACTGCTTAAATAGATGTTTTCCTCTTTTTGTCTTGCTTTGGTAAAAAGTTAGGGAATGACAAGTGTTCTAGGCACCTAAAGAGCATTATTATGGCTTCTAAGTGTTTATAACTGCAGAGCAGTTATGAGATACCAGTGTGAAGATTGCCTGTGTAGTCCTGCTTCTGCCCCTGTGTACATAGGCATGAAGATGCAATCTGTTACTGGGTCGTTACCGGATATGTTTTCCCCTCAGGATCTGTCCAGAGTTTGGTACACAGAGTGCACTATGCGCCCTGCAAATAATACAGTGCAGTGGTGAACTCTGTGTATGTGACATCTGGTCAAATTAAGGTTTCCTTGACCTAGTGTATCCTACCTTCCCCGGGCTGTACTTGATAATATGATGTCTCTCCTACATAGTTTAGTAAGTGTATACATAAACATGTATGGATAGGTGTGGTGTAGTTTGTCTACAGCATTATGCTGGGAGGAAGCGGTGTGAACTTGGTAGATTATCTTTTCACTGGTACTTGTAGGTGAATTCACTGTGGTACGGAAGTTTATCCGTCACTCAGGTTTTTCTTGTATTGGGAGTTCTCAGTAGAAGCCATGGGGAATCTCTGCTCCGTTTTGTGTCCTGTCCTCCTTCCCCATGGAAGCGTGGGTCTGGAGTGGGAAGCTATAGTTGGGACAGGGTGGTGCCCCACTCATACTGTTTTGCTGCAGTTGTCCAGAGGGTGTAAACCAGTACGTAAGTTAGTCCCTGGGCGTTGGGAATTGCCGAGAGTTATTCATTAGGTGTAGGTGTCTTACAGGCAGAAGAGAAAGGACCTAGCCTTGGGAAGGCTCTGCTCTTTGACAGGTAGTGTTTCTAGGTGCCTGGGCAGCAGCTGTGGGAGGAAGGATGCGCATCCCGTAATTCCAGGCCTAGAGTTGTTTTTTTGACTCTTGCCTCTCCCATTGTTTTCTGTTAATGTGCAGTTGACAGGAGGGTTATGGTGTCTGATGAAATTTGTGCTGAGGAGGCTGGAGGCATGGCAAGACTTGCAAACCTGGGAGGGGAGTTCATTGCTGGAGGCAGGATAAGGAGAGAGGTGATGGTGGCACTGCAGGCGGGTCGCTATTACGGGTGAGAGGATTGCTTGTGGCTGGCAATGTCCTTGAAGCTTGGCCTGCGAGGAAGGGTTTGTTCCTCTCTGGAGTGGGCAGAGAAAGCGGGGACCCCTTCCATGTCTGAGATCCTGATCCAGATGCTAACATGCAGCTTGGTTGTGCTATAGAAATCCGTGGTTCTGTCCCACCTAAGGTGATGCTTTTCTGTGCCTCCTGGGTGGCTATGTGAAACAAAGGGAAAGCCAGTGCATCTGTGGGCAGCATGTTCACTTTCTGCAGTCAGTATCTGATCCTGGGTCACTTGAACTGGTTTTCCACTTCGGAAAGGGGAAACCAGCAAACAAACGCCCATTTTACACCAAAATTAACGGGTTAAGTTTTTATGGGAACAATGCCAGCCTCCAGATCCCTTTGCCAAGCTGTGGGGATTACAGTTTCATTTTCCTGGGGGATTTCTTTCTTTTGTTCACGGCCTTATTTTTTGCCTGAATGCTCTGGCCCTGGTCCTGCCACAGCTCCACTAATCCCGTGATCTTTTACTGCAGCAAAGCTGAAAGCAGGAGCCTCTGCAGTTTGGAAGCTGTAAAGTGAGTCCAGCCCCAAGACAAGAAGGCTATGCTTGCTGAAGAGACATTTGTCTGCTTAGGCAGAGTCATGTAGAAACTGGCAGCACATACCCCTATGAGTGATTGGGCTGCCTCTTGTGGGGGTGTCACACTTGCAACCAGCCTCGGGCAGGATGGAGCATTCACTAATACTCTGGGAAAGTACTGAAGTGTGGTCAAAGAGGGAGACCCAGTATTCGTATATGTCATTGGATGTTATCTGGGGTTTTACCTTTGAGCAACAAAAATCATATTTCAAGCCAGAATGCAAGGATTTTTTTTATTTTACCTTTTTAAAAAAAAAATTGGCTTTGTCTGTCTCCCTGCTACAGTGGGGCCCTAGGAGAGGTTTGTATTTCCTTACTGGGGCACTTCTGCAGAGCACAGCGCTGGCAGAAATGTAACCTGTTCACTGTGGAAAGTATTTGAGTAAATGTTTATTGCTTGCTGCCACCAGAATGCTGCAGTTATTTTGTGCCAGATGTGCACAACAGGCTGCAGTGAGGAACAGGGAAACTGCTCTCATTTGTTTATTTTATCTCCAGTACCACAATGCCTCATGGCACTAGCAGGGCTGAGGTCCAGATCTCAACCCTGAGCAGTAGGTTTTTGCCCATGGTAATCCTCCTGGGGAAAAGGCAGCATCTGTATCTACATAGAGAGCGGAGCTGCGTCTGCTCACTGGCCCTGTGGGGAAACGCAGGCTGTCTAGCTGTATTTCTCCTCCTGCCTCCCTAAGCAGGTCTTGTTTCCTTGTGGGTTTTGCTTGGCATCTCTGCAGCTTGTGCTTTCATCCCAAGTGCACTGTTCTGTGTATCAGATCCTTCACCAAACAAAGCTGTAAGGTATCTGCAGGACACATAGCCAGCGTTATATATACCTCCATGGAGACTCTTGAGCACTTCTGAAGCTGCTTTTGCTGCTCCCAGTGCTAAGCAGGGGCTTTTGCTGATTTGATGTGTGCAGTTTTGGGAATCACAGGTGAGCTGCCTAAAAATTGAAGATGTGGGTACCAGTATGGGACTGTCGGAACCAGAGGTGCCATTTCTGTCACTGATTTAGCCTATCTGCTTAATATGATCTTGGAAGAAAGAAGAACTATAAAATAGCTCTGTCTTCGGATATATATGCTGCATGTGCATTTTGTCTACTAGGTATTTAAAACATAATGCATTGGAGATAGACGATGAAGAAGCAGGACAGCCTTATATTAGGAAGTGATTTGAATGTCTGGAAATGCAAACCCTGGATGAGAAAATGTTAGTGTAGTAACAAATCAGTGTCCATGTTTTCCCTTCAGACAAGTGTAAACGTTAATCAGTAAAGCACACATTGCGTTTTCCCGAGAGTTGTTTTCATTTGCTAAATGGTCCAGTGTTGGGACATGGTAAGAATGCTGTGTTCTTCCCTCATTCCCAGCCTCTTAGAGTGTAGCCTTATTTCTTGCCTGAAGATCACTAGTGCTTAGGTGGACTTCTCTCTTTGTTGGCTTCTTTTCTCTGTCTGAATCTCATCTGAGGCACTTCAGCTCTGGTTTTGTTGTTCGGATCCAAGCAGAATCTCAGTGATCCTTCCCATAGCTCAGGAGTGCTGCTCATCCCATCACAAGTGCTTTTCTGGTGAAACAGGTTAACTGCTAGGGAGTACTTGTTATTTTTTGCTTTTGACATCTGGATGTAGGCACTTCAGGTTTTTTTAACACTTTACTGGAAATTACATTTTTTTTCTGCTTGGGCCCCTGTGTCCACTCCCAGTAGGTGGCTCAGCCTTGCCTTTTGTTGTGGAGGTTGTGATTGGAGGGGTTGGAAAGGGCCTTAAAGATTATCTAGCTCCAATCCCCCTGCCTTGGGCAGGCACACCTTCCACTAGACCAGGTTGCGCAAAGCCCAATCCTGCTTGATCATAAGCAAGGCTCAGTATTTGATGCAAATATGCATTTTAACCTAGGGAGTCCCCTTATATTTGTGATTCAGTTGACTTAATTGCAGCTTTTCAATTTATAGAGGCCTAAAATCTTGCCAGTGGAGTTGCAGACTGTTGGGAGCTCTGCACCCATGACCTGCTCTGTAATGTGTCAACTCGGGCTTCTTAAATCACATTCTGTGATTCAGGTGTGTCATGCATTAGAAACCACTGATCTGCTGGGCTGAAGTGGCTTCCATAGGACTGTTCTCAAGCTCTCAGCTGTTACCAGTCTGAAAACTAGTTAGTCTTTTCTTTGGAAGTAGGATTGAGGCAGTCTGCTCCTCTCTGAGAACAAAAGCTTGATCAAGTGCTGGGTTGCTGCTGTCACTGCACACAAGAGCAGTTTATGTTAAATGTGGCTGATGTTGAAATAAACCACACCTCAGTTCTCAAGTAAGAGTGACCTTTGGCAAGTCTGCGTCAAAATAAATAAGGTGTTAGTTTAGTTATTTTAAGTTGAGTTTCCTTGGAGACAGGCCCTTAGGAACTCCTGCTGCCATTTTCTGTGATGTTTGCTGGTTTAACATAAACAAAACTGAGAAAATTCCTCTCTCTCCACAAAAGAATGAAATTCCACAGAAGTGTGGTTTGTGTAGCATTTTGCAATGTTCCTCGTGTGTTCTTTAAGGAGATGCTGAGAGGTTGTATCAAGACTGTGGGTCAGATTTTGCATATCATTTTGACTCCTTTTTCTAAGGGCTGTCTTGAATACAGCTGAAACTTCCTTAGAAATGGGTGTAAATTGGTTCTTTTGGTGACCTCTTCTTGCTTTTATGTCGGGTTATATTGTGCTGCTGGAACACATCTCTGCTCCCCTGTGATGACTCTTGTTTGGTTTGGGACCCTTGAGGAGCTGTAGTCAGCTGTTGTAAAATACAGCACCCCAAAGGCAATGCTGACTTACATCAGGGTCAGATGCAGGGCAAATTGAATTTCTGGGAGACAGCTGGTTCCCAGAAATAAACCCTCTTTTAAATGTCCTGTGATCAATTTAAAATCAGATACCAGATAAAATCTACCCTAATTTTTTGTCTGTATTAGCTTTTTGGGGTGGAAGCCTTTCTGCCATTTCAAGGGGGGGGTCTAGAGGGATTGTTCTGCCTTTAAAATCTGTTAATTTTTAAATGAGTCTCTATGACATGCTATAAAAAGCTAAAGCAAACATTGCTGCACCAGTTAATCCATGTGCCCTTACATCCCATTGGGAACAGTGACGTCTGCGATTTTGGGTAGCACAGGAACTGGGGAAGACCTTGCATCTGCCCTGTGCAGGTAGGACCTATGTGCATGTTTATCTTTGAGTCCATCAGAGTGAAAGGTAGTTATATTTATGCCTCTGTATGGCAGGTCAGGTGCAACCCCAATTCTTGTGGCATCAGGTGCTGTTACACATGAGGCTGTGGCTGGAGATGTTCCTGTCATCAGGGCCACGTGCCAACGTGCAGGTCCTTGGCAGCATCCCTCAACCATCCTTACCTGGACAGCTGTTACCTTATGATGCACATACCTGCCACAGCCCCTTAAGACGATTGCAGACTGAACTGAGGTGCTTCATCTAATGTGAACAGTAACAGAGGGAAGCAATAGCTTCTCACTGCAAACACTCAAGGCCTGCCCTACACTGAGGTCACGGTCAGGAACCAATTGTGGTGATTGCAGGAGGGCAAGAGATTTGTGTGTCTCTCCTGGGTGACCGTGCTGTGCTTCACTTCCCATGTTTAGGGCTTGGTGTAGCAGGAGATGCAAGTGGGGTGTCTCCAACTACATTGTCTCTGCCTCTGTTTCTTTGGGGAGCATTTGCTGTCTGAGCAGCACCAGTTGGGCAGCAGAACTTTGAGTGCTGCCTCATTTTTCATCTGGGACTTATGTGAGCTGACACCTTGCAAATTCAACAGTGCTAAGTAAGTGTATTGGTGAGGCAGCTGGATGGAGGCTTGGAGTCACCTGCCCTTCTCCTCGCTGCTTCTGCTTGTGGTGGTATGTTGTGAATGATGTGAGGGATGTCATAAGGTGAAAGGGCAGTCTTCTGGCCAAGTGCATGCTTTCTTCATACTAGTACTTCGGGGTTATTCTGGAGGACAGGTCTCCTAGGCTGACATATGCTTTGCAGGGGGATGAGGTGACATTTATCAGTTATTGGGATATTAACAGTGTGCTTGATGTTGGCAGGGGCAGAAGAAATTCCTGCAAATGGTAGCAGTTTGTCCAGCAAAACCTCTGTATCTTCACTAAGGAATTCCCCTGGAACAGTCTTTGCCTCAACATGCTTGCAAGGAAGTAGATAATGGCTTGCTGAGAGCGGTGCTATGGAAACTAGTGCGTTTATGCTTGGGGAAAAAGGAAGTACTTTCACCAAGAACTTGTTGGTAAATGCCCAGGAAGAGGAGGATTTGCTGATTTAGAGCCTGGCTTGTCTTCGTGCTCTGGTAGCATGTCCTACCCTCCCCTGGCCCAAGATACCAGGGAGGTTTCTGTGTCGCGTGTGCGTGCTGATGGAGTGACTGGTTCCAGTGACTGGTTGAGGTCAACTGCAGCAGGAATTCAAGTTGTGAGAGGCAGATCTAAATACAGACAGTCTGGTGTCTTTAAAGCTGTAACACAACATATTTCAAAATTATTTAGAGGTTTTGATCTAACAGTTCTTCCTCAGAAGTCTGACGCTATTCTTGCCGAAGTGTCATTCTCTGTTCTGAAGATAAAGTGCGTTTATTACTTGTGCATTGTGGCAAAGCCAGTGACACCAAATCACTGTCCAGTTCAGTGTTCTCAAACCTAGCCTTAAATTTGAATTTTCCTGGAGTTGCTTTCTTTTGTCATTGCAAGTTTACTAACTTCTCTTCAACTTGGAAAACATCCTAGAATTTAAATCAAATCTGGAACATAATCCTGGGAACAGAATGCATTGTTGTAATTTAAGAAAGTGGTTTATCTTTCCTTGAAAAATAGGAATTAATCATCCTGAATAGGAACGTCCCTAGTGATGAGGCCACGGGCTCCGGCTGGTGAAAAATGAAACTCTTCTAGTTCACACTGAGTTGAGATCCTGCCGCAGGCTTTCCATTTGGCTAGTTTTTATTTTCAGTGTGTATTGATATAATTCATTGAAATTATGGCGTCGTCTTGACAGCCTTCAGTGATTTTTTTGTGATTTTTTTTTTTTTTTTGGTGCCTTTTTTTTCCTCTCTCAAGTTGAAGCGTTTAAACAGCCATGGAAGCATTTACTGTTTATCCTTTGGTTATTTGTAGTAGCAAATAATATTTAATCCTTCCTACTTTTCCCTTTTCTCCCTTTACCCCATATCAAATTAGTTTAATGTCAAAATGCTGCTTTGATTAACACTGTGTCTTGTGCGTGACCAGTCTCACATTCACTATGCTTTCATTGCCAGTCCCGCAGTGTCGATAAGCAGCATGCTGTGATCAACTATGACAAGGAGAAGGATGAGCACTGGGTTAAGGATCTCGGGAGCTTAAATGGCGTAAGTAGTAAACCTCCTGGATTATGAAAGCAAACATGCACCGTGCTGAGTCTGCAAGTGCTTGTGCACTTAAGTCTACTGTTAGACCCTTTTGGGTCACTGGAACTGTTCGCATGAGTTAAGCTAAATGTACATAATTATTTGCAAAGCCTGAGATGGAGGTCATATAGCATCTCGTCTTAGAAGAGAAAAGCTTTGGTGAATTTTGTATTTCTTTTTCCATTTTTTCTGGTGTCCTTGCAGAATGGTTCAGGGCTCATAAAATCATAGAGCTCTTTGCAAAAGAGGAGGAAATAAATTCAGTCTCATTCTGGGGATGTTAACTTTGAACTGGTGAAGATTCTGGAGCAGCTGTTCAGCATGAGCAGGGTGACCTAGCAATTCAATTGTCAGTGCATGCAGTGGTTTATGGGATGATGAGACATTTAATTTCTTTGGAGAGAAACTGTTTAAAACCACCTTTTCTTTCTCTCTCTCTTTCTTTTTTTTTTTTTTTTTTTTTTAATAAAAATTGCGCTTTTGCCTGCCTTGAGCTTGGTCTGTGTGAAGACCAAGGCGTAATGTGACCCCAGAACAGGGAGCTGAGCCTGCCTGAATCTTAACCCTTGTTCTGGTCCCAATTCACACCAGTGGTGTTAAGCAGTTAGGGAGGGCTTTGTCTGCCCACCTGAATTCTGTGTTTTTTTAATATACAGTTGTAGTTAAATCTGTCTTAATGTCATGGCATGCTTCTTCTTTGGCTTTTTCTTTGTACCAGCAGAGCAATTCGTCTGCTGGAGCAGGTCTAAGCTAGATTCACATAATTGTCTTCCCAGTAGGGTTTTTACTACAATGATTGTTTTGGGCTTAGAAGCAGGAGCCCTCCACCATCACAATCACAAGACAATCCCAGAAATGTGTACAAAAACAGTGGCTAAAGCAGATCTCAAGTGTTCTGCTGCTTCTGGCATCTGGAAACAGCAAGAATGAGTGTTGCTCCGTCTCAGCTTTATAGCTGAAGGCACAGAGCCCTGCTGAGATGGGAATGTTTTCAGTAACTGGTCTGGGCTCTAGTTGGATCCGTGGTTCAACACCTGTTGTATGTAACTCCTGGTGGCAAAATAACAGCTGAAAATTCTGCTTGCAAGTTAAGGGAAGGATTGTGCCACTGATTCTTTTCTATATACATACGAGTTCACAAGATTTCAATAATGGACTTGTGCTCTGAGGGGCGGTGGAGTAAAAAAAGTTAAAGCAGCGCCTGCCTTCTGCAGCTGGTCAGACACACTTCTGCTGGAGAAGACTGTTGGGGCCAAACTGACTTTCTTTAGATTGAAGGAAGCGTAAGTCCTTATTTGAAAATTTTCATCAAAACCTGTTTTTTTTTTTTTTTTCCCCTGGAAACTAAAGAAATCACTTTTGAGGGCCTTGATTTTTAATTCCACTTGCAGAGTTTGCTTTTATTTTGGGTTTACTTTATGGCTTATCAACAGTGCATTATATGGCTTTGCTGGATAATCTGGTTCGTGTTAAGTGTTGAAATGTTTTATATTGTTTTTATGATAATGTTCAGCTGATTCTTCAGTCTGTTAAGGGTCTTTTGGTTTTGAAGGTAGCATTTCTGTCTGCAATAGCAGTTTGGTTGGCTTATTTCATTTGAAGTAACCACAAATGAATAGGTAATGACATCAAAATGGGTTTTCTTGCAGACCTTTGTTTTGCAGAAAATTCACTAAATAATTATTCTTGTTCCAGATGTGACTCTTGTGGGATTTTTAAATGTTGTAAAAATTCATGCAAATTGGAATTCCATGCCTTTTAACCAGCTTCACTGCTTTTATTCTGAAATTACAGGCCTTTCCCTCAGCTCTTATGTAAATTGCCAGGAAGCTGGGGGCTGTTGTCTGCTGAAGTTCTAGTTTGCTGCTGTAGCATTTATTTTTCCCCTGTGGTTAATACTTGGTCTTATCATGGATATTTGGCTTGGCTGAGGTGAGAAGGCAGATGACTGTGCCTCAGTGGTGAAAACATATAAATACATTTTATAGCATAATTTTGATTCATCTGAGCATAGCTGCATGTGCATTGAGGCTGCAGAGAGCCAGCAGTGGGTTCCTGGTCTGTGAGACTGGGTGAATCCCACCTTGTGAGGTAGGGAGACTCCTGGTGTCTGTGACTGCCCTGGCTGTAACTGGGAGCCTGATCCCTGTCAGCATTCTAGTACTTCTTTAACTGAGTTCCTGATTTACTGTTATGTGGCCCTGGTTATTACAAAAGTACGTGGGTTTATTTCTGGAAGCTGACCATGAGTGCTTGATTTGTTCCTCCACTGTTCAGTGAGAATTGCTCATTGTGTGGTCCCCGGGAAAGAGGGCATCTGGGACATCCCAGACATTTATTCACAGCTATGAAATACATTTTTGTGTACCTTTATGGGGATAACTTAATTTCTTTGAGCCTCAATGAACTGTCTGGAGCATGGGAAAAACGAGTGTGTGAATCTTTTATGCAAGGGGCCTATTATACTGACATATGATGTCTTGGACAAAGTGGCCTCAGACATCATGGTGTTGCTACTGTAAATGCTGCTTTTTTTTTGTGCATTTTCATTTTCCCCCTCCTCTATGACAGGCTTTCCTTGTTAGATTATCGGGCCTTGCAGCTGACACCAGTGTTGTCTGACATCCAGCAGAAAGCTGGTTCCCAGCTCAGTAATTAGAGTATGAGTTGTACCATTTGCTGGTCTTGTTGGATGTTGGCTGAGGAGAGCTGAGAGCATCTGAAGTTCCTAACTTCAGGCACCTCATTTACCTGTTCAAACTGGGGACTAAAATTTCATTTGCAGTTGGTGGAAAGGTGAATCTCACTAGAGGTCCTGTCAGAGCACCTTGCTTTGAAGTATAATTGGGGTGCTCTAACTTGCCCATGGGAGCTACTTGCTAGTGTTGATTGTTGTAAGGAATTTAGCTCCTTGCCTGGCTGACTGTGCTAGTGCACCCTGAGTGTGTGTAGTGTGGTTAGCAGATGGACCTTGATGCCCTCCAGGAGCCTTGTGTGTTTGGGATGCACCACCTTGATACCCTCAGTCAAAACCTACTCCTGTGCTTCTTTCCTGCAGACGTTCGTCAATGACATGAGGATTCCGGACCAGAAGTACATCACCCTAAAACTGAATGATGTCATTCGCTTTGGCTATGATATCCTCATCTGAAGAGGGAGTGGGACGCTGTCTCTGACTGGGGTTTTGCTGTTTGCTCTATGGGGAGTTAACAATGCTAATTGTTACTAATAAATGAGGGAGTTTATTTTCCCTCCTGGAGCCTTTGGATGGCTCATAAACTTTTGTTTCTCCACCATGGACGTGATTCAAAGCGTACTAATCATGATGACTCATTGGACTTTGAACCAGGCCTTGCACTGGCGCTAGTGACTGTGAGTTGCCTCTTCGGTCTCTTTATTTGTGTGGCAACTGTAACTGGTACAAGTTGGGGAACAAATATATTCCATATGCTTTTGTGTGAATTAACATCTTCGTATTTTTTTTTTTAACCCAACTTGTGTGTTCCTGTCAACCATTTCACCCAAACACTTGCTTTCAGACAATTTGCAGCTTTTCGGCATTTAGCTCTGGGCCTTGTGGTCAGATTCCTGACTCTTTATCAACTGAAGTTTGCCCATGAAAAATTGCTTGTGCCACAAAATACAAAAGCAAATCTCTCTTTTGCACCAGCAGATTTCCCCTTTATTGAGGGAGGCTGGGCTGCAGTAACTACTTTGTTTATAGAGAAATTTTGTTAGTGTCTGCTAAAACACCTTTGCCTTAGTCCCTTTCCTTTTTATACTGATGGGGCTGTATGACTGGATGTAAGCATAGATGTTTCATTCTGAGCCTACAGAGCTACTGCGGTAAGTAGAGGCTCCTATTGCTGCCTTTTAATGTAATCTAATCCTTTTTTTATTCACTTTTTTTCAGTTGCTTCTATCTGCTAAGCTTTACCCACTCAGGCTGAATTTAGAAGTAGCAAGTATCTTCTCCAGGTTTATTTTTTGTGGGGAAATTTCACTTAAAAACAGTCCAGACATTTCTGAGAATAGAGGCAGAGACTGAAGTTTTACCACTGGGTGGGGGGAAATGTTTGGCTGGAAAACTTTTGTGCATCCTTGACCCCAGGGCCACATTCTTCTGCCAAGCAGTTTTTGCTTGGCCATTCTGGAGCCCTTGAAATACTCCCAACCTTGCTGTAGTCCAGAAAGCTTGAAGCGCTGGGAGGAGGCTGTGCCTCCCTGGTCTTCACATGATCTGGGCATCTCAACTCTAACCACTGACAGTGCAGGAGCACTCACAGCTGCAACATGCTTAAGTTGATGTGTGTGCAGTCTTGGATCTGTTGGAAAAGAGGGCCTTATGTAAGGTCATACTCTTGGTTCTGGTCTCTGTCTCTTGCCATTTTAGATACAAAGAAATCCTTGCATCACGGTGGTATTTCTAATTTTTGGAAGTGTGGTTATTGCTGAATCTTGGGGAAAAAAAAAAGGGAGATGGATTATTTGCCTTTAGATTGGTATTTGAACAACTTGCAGCTGATGAGGGTTATAGGAGAGCGTGGTGGTGGTGGTGACTCTGAGATACTGAGTAGCCCCTTACTGGGTGCTGTCTGATAGAAGAGCACTGTCATCTGGGATCCTGTCATTAAAGATGGTGTCTCAGTGCACATGTTAGGAAGCCTCTTACAGTCCCATAGCAACCTCAGTTCTAGCTTTGCAAATGGCAGGTATTTTTGGTGAAGCTGGTCATGTATCTTCTTGTCTTTAGATATGTGGGGAAACTCATAGAAGATTTGCTGTGAACTCTAGCCTGCTAAAGGCATAAGCCAGTGCCTAGAGCATGGGTAGGTTTTAATGGCTGTGATACAGGTTTAAACTTTTCATAGAAAGCAGTTCTGAGTACTCAGCAGCTGAGTTGAAGTTTAGTCCTGCAGCCCTTACATTGATATTCATGTGAAATGAATTAATGCATTTATAAATTGAGGAATTTATTGCCACCAACAGGAAAATTTTAAAGAATGCAGGTCTTAGTGCTGTTTACTTCAGCATAGTTAGTATGGCAGTTACAAACGCTTCCTTTCCTTTGCTGCTTCAGTGCCACTCTTTAGTAGTGCTTTCTGTGCATATCACATTCAGCTTGGTGTGGATGGCAGCATCTCCTGAGGTCTCTGAGTCAGCTGTGTGCTGTTGCATAAGAGTGTTTGTCTCTTTTCCATTTACAGTTTCACTTACAGGCTGTGCAGATTCCCTGCTATGCCAGTATCACTTGCTTTATTTTTAGTCTAACGTTTTCCATCTTTCCTTTTTCCTCCCCTTTGCTCTGTGCTCCCTGATTGGGTTGTTCGTGTTGACATTGCCATATGCTTTCTTTATTTGTTTATTTTTTTAAGCAGTGTTGCTGAGGATTATTGCCTAGGCTCAATCATGTTGAATGCCTCTGTTCCAAAGAGGTCACAGCAGCTCATGACCTGATTTACTTTTCATCCAGGAAACAGCAGTGGCTAAAAGGCCTCGTCAGGGCAAGAGAGCATGATAGTGCCAGGCATTCCTGCAGGGAGCTGAGCTCTACTGGTCCCTTGTCCAGAGAGCATTGGATTGCCTCTTCCTGGCCAGGATACCATGGGGAGAGAGTGACCTGCCTGGAGCTACCAGCTGGGTAGAGAGGAGTGGGGTTTGAGTTGTGTCTGGGTTCTGGTCACTCCCTTTGGGTCCTGCACAGAGCTGCTAGTGCTCCCCCTAGTTTCTCCTGCCCTGCTCCCCTTATCTGCTACCCTTCAGTTGGTGTGGGTCTGACCAGTAGATGTGATTGTGTGCTGTCTTGCAAAACATGCATGGAAGAGTCCATGGTGAGTTACAGAAGAGGCAACTTTTAGTACTCTGCATGTTTTAAGCTTTTCTGATATTGTAATTTGTTTTCTTTCCCTGACTAAATGCTAGATTTCTCTGTCCATCCAATTCCTTTGTCATTTCCTTAATGAGTGCTGTACATTCAAACATGTACGTCCTGGAACAAATTCAACACAAAGTCCCAGAAGAAGCGTTAAAGGTAAGGGTGTCTGGGTGCAGGGGCATTTAAAAGAAAATAATATTTAAGTGCTCTAGTAGTGGCCAAGCAGACCAAAATATTAAAATACTCTTCATAGCAGTGAAATGTTCCACACTGTGGGGCTCTTCTTGGATCAGGACTTAATAAAACCACCTTTTGAGGAGAGAGACATTTCCCAGTTACCTCGGCTCTGATCCCTGTGCTAACATGTAGATGAAGGTATTGATGACTTCATGACTGCCAACAGAAAAGGTTACAAAAGCTGTAACATATTAAAGGACAGCCACCACATAAGCTTGTCGATGAAGCACAGCAGATCTTCTTCCCTCCCAGAAGTAGAGCACAGATGCCTCTTTCTTGAGCTTGGTGACTTAGACTGGCTCCATTACACTTCCTCCAGCAGACTTAAGTTTACTTAATTTATTCCTGTATTTCATCTAGTTTTTGCCTTTGAGCTCCCAATTTTTACTTACTGAGCAGTCCTCTTATGAGTGAGGTGGTGTTTTTTTAAACAAAGAGTTCAGTAGCAGGTACAAAATATTCAAGCATCCTCTTACCTAAGGCAGAAAAGCAACCTCCTCTAGGCAAGAAAGCTGTTATGTTCAGCTGAGGGACTGGGCTATCAGGGCCAAGCATCACCGTGTGGCTAGCAGGTACTGTCTTAGCCCGAGTTCCGTGTTTAGGACTTGGAGAGGATTCGAAATGTAGCAGCTGAAATTGGGAAAATGACTCATTGAACTTAATCAGGGGTAATCTGGATGGCTGCACCCTTTTATTAATTTACTTGTAATAAACCCACTTTTGACTAGCTCATTTACTATGTGGAGCTTGTTTTAATGCACTTTCCTAGCTGGAGAGAGGGTTTGGCGAGAAATAATTAAAATATATTTTAATTTCCTTTCCTGAAAAAAAGAGATAATGCAGATGACGGTCCTGAAAGAATTTATGGTGTTGCTTTAAGAACAAAGGCAATTTCAGGATTTGAATCCTGAATGGGAAATGACCTAAGGTCTGATTCTTCTCAGTTTATTCTTTAAAAGGTTTTCTAATTAAATATTTTGCAGAGCTAAGTCACAGTGACCTTCTCGTGAAGTAGAATTGTCACTTAGTCTTCCAAATGGGGAATTTGAAAGCCTCTCTGCTGGCGTTTCTGCTGTATTTTGTAGCCTCTACTCAGGTGTGCTTGCTTTCTGTTGCAGGACATAGCTGCAGTGTTTGCCTTTGCATGATCTGTTTGCAGGGAAGGTTTTCTGTGGGCTAGTACATGGATCATACTGGCACACTACAATTGTTGCTTGTCTCTGCAGCATGAGAAGTACACCAGCCAACTTCAGATGAATTACAAAGGCACAGCAATGAAGAGGGTAGAGCAGCCCATGGAGCACAGTGGCTACACAGAGTCCCCGCAAGCAAAGCTGGAGAAAGGAGAGAGGAAAGCAATTACAGGTACTTGTTCAGGAACCAGTTAATCAAGATTCAGAACAAAGTGCAGCTTGAGCCCTGCAGTGGGTCATGATGCTGACGTTACGGTGTTGTGGGTTACATCTAGGAGCAGTTCCAGAAGGGTCATCTTTCTAAACCTCTTGAGTACTCCAGACTCAGGTTTTGGAGATTCAACTTCCAAAAAAAAATCGTGGTGTGATGGCACATGCCTTGTCACAGCGTGTGTGCTTGAGAACCTGTGGGCTGAGCAGGTTTGGTAAGTTCTTTGGCACCTGTCTGGTCTATTTTCATTTCCTAATTGTGAACTGGTGTTTGAACAGAGATGGTGACTCAGAGTAGAAAATGTATGGCTGCCATGGCATGGTGCTGGCAGGCAGGCAAAGAAGCAGCAAGCCATTTCTTTTGTAAAGCCCAGCATGGTTTTAAATGGCTGTATTTCCTAACATACCAATGTGTGGGGTTGAAACTGACTGCCAAACTGGAAGGTGCTTGCTTCAGGTTCACTATACCCCAGCTGCAATCCTTTTCAATTTGAAAAATTCCTTTTGTTCTTCATTTCTTTACTCACTGCTGCCTTCCTTTAAAGTCCCTTTACAAACCTTGCTTCTTTCCTGTTCCCCATTATGGTGGGCCAAGACTTCCCCAGCAGTCTTGGGTCTCAGCCATCTCACCTGACTTCCTACCTCTTGTATGTATGGCTGTGGTGGGTCTTTCACCAGTTCTGCTCGGGTATCAGTTTGTGGCTTTCTAGAGCTTGATGATGCATAGGAAGAACAAATGTGGTTTCAAAGCATCCCAGTGTCGAATGACTGCCAGTGGTGGTCTTGTGGCACCAGGATGGCAGAGTGATAGAAAAGCTTTAGGGTTAGCAGAGAGCCTGCCCGCTGGGTCTTTTGGAAGAAGAAGCAAGGAGGTGAATGGAGGGAAGAGGGTGGGCAAATAAAAGACATGAGATAGGGATAGATACAGCAGCTTTCTGGAAAAGCGTGCAACTTCAAGTAAAGCTGCCAAGGCTTTATGATAACTAATTGGAGTGGGTTAGCTGACCTTAATCTCCCATGCATTGTCTTTATGAAAATCCCTTTAAGCTGACAGAGTGTACTAAAACTGTAGTTTTTCTCCCTGGTCTCGCTGTTGCCTTCAGCTGTTCATGGAAGTACATGGACATGCACCCATGTGCCCGACTCCCATTTTGTGCACTGTAGAACCTTTTTTAGTGTTGCTTCAGTCTGTGTGTTGCGCACCCCCATGGATGTGACATTTGTGACTTTGCCTCACAAGCGTGCAGTTAAAGGGATGAAGTTGATGATGATTAACCATGACACTGCAGAGGGTGAAAAGAGGTGAATCTCAGTGTGAGGGAAAGCTCTCCAGCTGCCTTTCAAGGGGCATGGGATTCTTGAAAAGCATTTACCAGTAACTGGGCCAGTTTGCCAACAACTGGAACCATGTTGTATTTGCTGCTGCCTGGTTGCATGAAAATTCTCATTTTTACTTTTGCCACCTTCCAAAAATTCGCAAGTTGATTTTAACCTACATAGCATAAGCAGGTGATATTTAGAGCATCTTCAAAGTCAGGACGTTAAGTGACTCTTCAGCAAGGTGACCCATTTCTCCAGCATGTGGTTCTTAGACCCGTGTTATGCTTCTGTCATCGTCAGTGAGCATAGACCATGGGTCTGATACAAAAAGGAGTGTGATTACTTACTGGGAACCAGTGGTGAAGTGTGTCATGTGCAGTGGGACTGATAGACATACTAAAAAATAATCTGTAAAGTGTTGCTAGCCCCACTGGAAGATGGAGGAATTCAGGACTTCTTGTTGGAAATATCTTGCTGGATTGTACTGAAGCCTGTTTAAGCAAGAGATGGGAGCCAGAGCATTAAATCAGCACCTCGCTCTCCTAAAAGCATCTCTGTCATGTGAGCAGAATGATTATTGGGTCCCTTTTTTCATCTGTGATGTGACTAATTCACCTTGTCTTCAGCTGCACACATGCACAGTTTCTCCTTGGTTGCTCAGAGGAGTGGCAGCAATTTAAAATGATTAGTGGAAAGAAGAATTTGGTATTCTCACGGGGAGTGGGCTTGCTTAGTGGTGGCAGAAGGAGGCTTTGGGGAAAGAGCTGTTTCACTAAGCCGGTAGGTATTTAGGAATTTGCATTGACTAATTAAAGCAAGGTCTGGGGTGACAAAAGCCTTTAGAAGGATAGCTTCCCGGGGCCTGGGTAGAAAAGAGGCAGCGGGAATAGCAAGCTTTTAGGGAAGAGGTTTAACAAAACAATGTGAACAATTATTGCTGCTTAGAAGTGGGAGGAGGTGCGGGACTGAGGATAAAGAGATCCAGTGGAGTGAATGGGAAACAGCCATTTAGTCTTTATGCTGTTGCCCTTGCAGCTTTTGAGTGTATGTAAGCAGAAAATCATCAGTCTTTGTGAAATGTTTGGGGTGAGGAGCTTGGTGAGCCCTATGGGTTGGATATGGATAAGAGAAGTGCCCACAGTTCAGCTAATTAATGCTAAAAATAGTCATAAGCTTTCATGTTAAAAAGCCTTAAGCAATCAGGAGGTCAGGTACAGCCTTGAACTGAGCAGATTTTAAGACTCACAATCCCCATCTGTTGCTACCTGAGTTGAGGTACTGGATGAGATAAGCTACTTTGTGGTCTTCTGTTCTCAACACATAGTTAATCCTCAGGCTGATCTTATTTATTTAATTTTAAAGGCCTGATGGGACTAGATAATGCTGAATCTGAGGAGTAACTTCTGAATAACTGTGGCAGGCCCGAGTTTCCAGGGGTGGAGGCTGCCTGCAGCATCTAGCTGAAATGGGCATCACCAGCTGCAGGAGCAGGACTTGAGCCAGGATCTGTGAAGCAGTCTTGCTCACCAGGTTAGCATCTGTGTCATTAGGGAGTTCTTTCAACTGAGTGTCCAACTTGAAAGTCTTGTTGGTGTCCGAGGATGAGGTCTAGCAGGCAGAATGGACAGAGGCAGTGGGCGTTGTGCCCAGTTGTGAAGTGGTTTCCATGGACTTTGGCTGCTTTCCCCATGAGATCATGGTAATAGCTATTTAGGCACACAGCTCTACCCTAGCCTTTAATTTAGGGAAGTGGTGGTGGTGTATCTGTTTTTTTTCTGAGCTAGGGTAGTGGTACCTGCAACATGTTAAAGGTTTGACATGTAATTGACACGAGTTTGAGATTATCAGCCAGATTTGAAAGCCTCTGGGGTCTGTCTATATTCACAGCAGGTACGTAAGGCCAGGGCTCAGGTTTCCCATGCACATGTGAAATAAATACTGCAGCAAAGAGTCAGAGAATGGTTTTATGGGTACTTCTGCTAGGTCTGAATTCTCCATTTCGGAGAGGAGTTAAAAAGCAGAAATGTAAGGAATTAATTTTAAAATGTTATAGCTAGATCGTGTTTTTTTCCCCCTAAGGCCTCTGCTATAGGAAGCCTACTCTGCATCTTCTGAAGATGGACAGTGTTGTTACTAATAATGAATCAAAAATGGTTTGAGTTAAAGCAAGCTGGATTTCTCATGCTTTTGTTATGACTTGCTGTAGACAGCTTCAAAGCTGATGTGCTTCTGTTGGCAAATAAATTTATCATTGCTGTCTGTGCGTCGTGATGGCTTGAAGCTTTGTGAGGAAGCGCAGCTCCCAGTCCAATGCTGACCGCAGGGGACGCCCTTGTGGGAAATCAGACCCCTCTGTAGTGGGAGCTGTGTGCTTGTCATGAAAGCTCTTCTGCCCACTCGCTGATAGAAAGCAGCATTAACACAGGCTTCCTCCTTGCCCTTTCATTGCCTGACTTGTATTTTTCATCCTGCCCTTGTGTTCTGTGTGATTCATTTCTCCATAAAATGCATCCTTTGTATTGACACATCTCATTTTCTCTTATTGTGGTGCCTCTCCTTCAGCTGATCAGTAGTTCTGTATTATTTTAACAGGCCACATTCTTGTCAGACTTGTTAAACAAATGAACCTGCTCTGTTTTATGCTAAAACAGCCTTCTTTTGAGTGACTGCCCCAAATACATATCCAGGAGCAGAACATGTGTATGTCAGTGGTCTTCCCTGTATTACACTGTCATAGGTAGCTCAGTATTTATCTGGCTGAATGCTTGTGCTGACCTCAACTCAGTTATCTAAAAGGATGGTTTTTGGACTGTCTGCCTGAATAGATGAGCCAAGAAATATGTCTAAATGAATTGGCACCATCTGGGCAGCCTGGCACAGAGTGGAGAGAGGTGGTAACTAGCTGCCATCAATGGGAGGAAGTCTCATGTCATTAAAATGACTGAGCAGTTAGTTTTCATTGGTGTTCCTTGCTTCACTGCTGACTCAGGCAAGCCCCAAGTCTCTCTGCTCTTGCAGGAGCTTTCATTTTACACTAAAATATAACAGGCAGTAGCTTCAGAGTGATATGTGAGTCTTGGGACACAGGCATGCACACTGCTCAGGGTGCTGTGGGTCCAGGTTAAGATTGCTGCCTAAAATGCATCCCCTCTGGTAAAGAGCAAAGCCCCCTGGCACAAACGTGTATGTAGCTGCTCCCTGCCCCACTTCTGTCACAGCCATCTGATTTAGCTGCCTTTCTGTGTGCTTCCCCTTCCATCCTCCTCCCTCCACTTTTTATACAGTATTGTTGTGTTAGAGCTGGAGCAGGGAGAGGCGTCAGGTGTCAGGTTGATTGTGCCTGCAAATTAGAAGGAATGGAAGCTTCTGGCATGAGCAGGGCAGCAAGGTCATGTAGCTCTTCCGAACTCAGGGAAATTTTGCTCTGTCTCAGAATCTGGCCACTTTCAGCAGCAGCTGAGAATGAGGGTGTCTGTGTCATTTGATAATGTTATTCAAAATGCAGATTAATATGAAGGCTCAGTGGAAACATTAATTGCTCTTAAAATATTGAAACTGTTGCCAAATAGCAAAATGCTGACTCCTTGGCTTTTCATATGGGCTTTTTGCAGTCTTTAAAATGAAGTTGCAGTTTATTGTGGAGGCTTGGAGAGGGGAGGAATGGAAAAACAAAAGCAAACAAAAAAACAAAGACCACAGAAGTGAGAAGATGTGTTTGTTACACATGCTGTAGCTAAGGGTTGCAGGTGGGGCCTGGCAAGCCCTGTGTTGTGGGGCAAGAGTGACCTGCTGCATGCAGCAAGTGCAGCAGAGCGGCTCCCCCTCTGGTAGCCCCAGGTCTGTGCACTCTGGCCAACCTGATGTGCTCTCTGTAGGTGCGCCTTGACATTGTCCCAGCATTTTGGCTTTGTGCTAGCTTTTGTCAGAGGGGGAAATTGGGGAATTTCCAGGCATTTGTTAGGGCTTTTTAGATGGAGGGAGGCAAATTGAATTGGCTTATTAGTCTTTACAAATCCTCCTTCCCCCCCCCCCCCCCCCCCCTTTCACATTTCCTTGCAATCCCGAAGTTTCCTGTGTTCAGTATGCAGATGGGACACAGATCTTGAGGCTAGAGCAGCTCCTGGGAAGGAGTCAGTCCTGAAGGATGCATGCGAGCTCTCTGCTTGTTTCTGCCCCTTTGGAAAAAAAGTAAAAAATCTTGGACCAGGCAGCTGGAATTTTCTAGAGCAGAGGGGGGTTTTGGGATCCCGTGAGGAGCTGGAGTGTGCTGGAGGGATGAGCGGTAATGAGGCAGCTCCTTGCAAGGTGCAAGCAATAATAGCACCCATGCTCAGAAAAGTTGGTGCCTGTGCAAGATGGTCTTTGCATTTTGTCTGTAGGGTAGTATGCTCAGGATTATTCCACCAGCAACTTAAAATAAACCACTTTCATCACTGGTCGTATTAATCTGAGACAGGTATCCAAACTCTCATGTGTGTCTTCATGATGGAGCCCTTCACTGTGCCTCATTGAATTTTTTAGGCATAAGTTACCCCAGACATAACTAGCTGTTAATTGATTGTCCATCACCCCAAAGTCCATTACCTTCTCCCTGACTGCCTCTTGGCCATCAGCCCTAGGATCACTACCTCAAATCAGAAGGGGATAATCCATTGCAGTGTGTGCCCAAAAGAAGTGCCTGATGTTAGCAGAGCAGATCCTGCGTGGTTGGGCTGTGGATCTAGTGTGCAAGTCATGGCATGAAAAGAGGGTGTTTGGTCTCAGTCTAGCAGAGTCTAAACTCTGCATTTGGGAACCTCTGTTCATTGACAAGCTTGTGAATATTTTTATTTTCTTTTTTATTCCTTCCCCTCTCCCTTGAGTTCACCCATCCTCAGTTACGCAACGTATTGCTTGGCAATTCCAATTTATTCGTGGGGAAAAATGCTTCCTCCTTTGAACTTTCAAAGGCTGCCTGCATAATGGGAACACAGTTTATCTTCCATGTACTCTAGGCAGAAAGGAGAATAATGCTTTCAGCCTCTTTTGATCCTCAGTGTGAAGGGAGGCAGTGCGGTTAATTTTGAAACACGAAGAACATCTCTTGAAAATGGCCTGTGGGCTGTATGTATAAAGCAAAATTTTTGCTTTTGGACTGTCAGTGTATGAGCTGTATCTCTGGAAGTATTGAGGAATAAAAACATCTGAAGAATCAAGCTTAGGTTGGATGGGGCTTTGAACAACCTGGTCTAGTGGGAAGTGTCTCTGCCCATAGTAGGAGGTTGGAATTAGATGATCTTTAAGGTCCCTTTCAACCCAAACCATTCTATGGTTCTATGCTATCCCAGGCATAGCTACAGGTCGGGCAGAGAAGAGATTCAGGGCATTCCTGTGGAGAAGGACTTGGGGGTGTTGGTCGATGAAAAAATGAACGTGAGCCGGCAGTGTGCGCTTGCAGCCCAGAAAGCCAACCGTATCCTGGGCTGCATCAAAAGGAGTGTGACCAGCAGGTCGAGGGAGGTGATCCTGCCCCTCTACTCTGCTCTCGTGAGACCTCACTTGGAGTATTGTGTGCAGTTCTGATGAAAAGGACATAGAGCTGTTGGAACAAGTCCAGAGGAGGGCCACGAGGATGATCAGGGGACTGGAGCACCTCCTGTATGAAGATAGGCTGAGAAAGTTGGGGGTGTTCAGCCTGGAGAAGAGAAGTCTGGCATGGAGACCTCATAGCAGCCTTGCAGTATCTGAAGGTGGCCTATAGGGATGCTGGGGGGGGACTCTTCATTAGGGACTGTAGTGATAGGACAAGGGGTAACGGGTTCAAACTTAAACAGGGGAAGTTTAGACTGGATATGAGGAAGAAATTCTTTACTGTAAGGGTGGTGAAGCACTGGAATGGGTTGCCCAGGGAAGTTGTGAATGCTCCATCGCTGGTGGTGTTCAAGGCTGGGTTGGACAGAGCCTTGAGTGGCATGGTTTAGTGTGAGGTGTCCCTGCCTGTGGCAGGGGGGTTGGAACTAGATGATCCTAAGGTCCTTTCCAACCCTAACTATTCTATGATTCTATGAGGAAGAAATTCTTTACTGTAAGGTTGGTGAGGCACTGGAATGGGTTGCCCAGGGAAGTTGTGAATGCTTCATTCCTGGTGGTATTCAAGGCCGGGTTGGACAGAGCCTTGGGTGGCATGGTTTAGTGGGAGGTGTCCCTGCCCCTGGCAGGAGGGTTGGAACTAGATGATCTTAAGGTCCTTTCCATCCCTAACTATTCTGATTCTAAGTAGTGGCTGTTGAGTCTATGTAGCTTTAGAAGCGGCAGCATAGAATCAGGCTTCCTTTTTTCTTTGACATATTTAATTTCCCTTCCTCTCCTAACTTTCCTTATGCTAATGACTACTTTCTGTCATGTCCCTGTTAAAGTGGGGAATGCAGAATTGCAGGGCCGTTTGAGGGCAGCTTTACAGAGCAGTGTGTGGTTTTTAAAACCACAAGCTGAGCAGTAGCTGGCAGTAGAAGCCCAGCTATGGCTCTGTAGCTGGGGCCAGGGTTTAAGATGTGGCCGTTAAGGCATGTGCTGATGGCTGTTACAAGTAGAGACAGAAGCAGCTAACAAAGCTGAAGCTGAACCTCAGCCCCTGACCTATCCTTGCTTTCCTATCAGCTCTAGATGAAGAACAAAAGCTACTGTATTTCCTTTTCGTAAACTGTTATAAAAATGTAATAACTATACCACAGGAAAATTGGGGTGTATTCTTTGTACTCATGGCATAAACAGCAGCAGCAGAAGGCACTGCCAAAGCACTATCTTGTTTTGTGGGAGACAAAATGAGAAGCAGGTCATCAGGACATTTGGGCACCAGTTGTTACAGCAAAGCCCTGAACTTCCAGTGAGTGCTCACTGAGCAGAGAAAGGATAGAAGCCTGGCTCTTCTAGGAGAAGCTTTTCCGTGAGAAAAACCTCTGTCCTGCAGTGACCCTGAAATCCACTTGGTTTACTTTAAGCTTTAGAGAGCAAGAGTTTACTACTTCTTCATGTATCTGTAAGGTCATAGTTTTACCATTTTCCCAAAATTTGTAATGCATCAAGAATTTCCTGTTGTGGGATGTGTGTCATGTAGAGTGGGAGTGGTGAATAGCTGGAAAAAATCCTTTGCCTCACAATATCCAAGAAAGGGCACAGCTAAGGTCTTCCTGGGTAAGGTCAGGAAAAACTCTTCACCTGAGTTGCAGGTGCGTTGCAGACAATTTTGTGGTTGGTTTTCTGTAGCCTGTTCTGCCAAAAGTCTTCCACTTCCTGTGAATAATGAGGCTGGAAAGGGAGAAAAGCTAGTATTTGGGAAACATGGCAATGAAAGACAGTGAAGGGAAGTGGAGTCAGCATCTTGCAGATAAATGTAAAAAAAAAAGGAGGGAAAATCGAAAAACCTGAACACACTCATTATGATGTATAATTTGCTGTTGTTACAGCTGCAATGTAACAGGTACATGATCTCATCTGACCCTGCTGTTTTTCCCTTTTTGGCATCTGGTTGACCTCTGTGAACGTGGTGAATTGATATTTTCTTTGTCAAAGTATTTGCTTCTTCTATTCCTAGAAACCAGTACTTACCGCACCCCGCTTTATGGGCAGCCCTCCTGGTGGGGGGAAGATGATGCAAATAACAAGGAGGACAGAAGGCAAGAGGAACATTATTCAGGTAATGGAAGTGACTTTGGGGTGAGAGAAGATGGGGGGGGGACAAAATTGCTGCACAGTTTTGATCTTTATTTGCTAAGCTATCCTGCTTCAAGACTTTAATTACCACTTTTTTTTTGGTGGTAGTATTTGCATATTCCTATCTGTAGATTGCTGATGATGAAACCAGAATAAGAGAAAATTAAAATGTTTCCCCAAAAGTATCTGAACATTAGAAATGGCAGTTGTGGAATAGTTCAGTATGGATGAGAAAGGCCTTACTAAGCTTGTCTGAGACTAATCATACAGCAGTGCTCTATCTGTGACTGTGTGCAGTCCACCTCAGTAAATCATTCAGTGTCTCCTAGGAGTTTCCTGTCTAAAAGGTGCTGTTGTGAATCTCTATGCATGGAGGATGCATTGTTTTTCACTTGTACAGTAAACCTGATGTTTCTATCACGCATATGCTTTACTGCACCAAGAAGTGTTTTATTTTGATGCACATGATGCACATGCAGCGTATTCTGTTCTCTAGCAGAGAAGGGCTGTGATTAGCAGCCCTCCCAAGAGGTTGAAATAAGTAAGTGACCAAGTGCCAAGAAGGTTGGGTACTACTGAAAAAATGTGGTTTTGTCCTTGGCCATAACACAGAATTCGGTGTTGATCCAGCAAAAACCATGTCTGTGATTAGCTTTGCACACACTCAGGCTTTTCCTTTGAATTGTGGAAAGTTGAGTAGGTGTGCATGCAAATGAATTCGGCAGACTGAAACAGGATCTTCCTTCTACATCAGCCCTGGCATACAGCAACCTTAAAATGCTACCAGTCACACAGATTCTCTCAAAGCGTAGAATGTGTGTGTATGTGCTCAGCTCTCTCTTTGGGGAGCAGTGGAAAAAAGGACAGTGGTTATCACAGATGCTGGTCAATGTATTTGTGGTCACAGCAGTGCGGTAATCACCTATTTCAGTGATGAGGCCAGGGTACCAAGCTATCTAAACCAGAACTTGTATTTTTTTCTTTAATCCATTTAACCTAATTTCTGTGAATTTAAGGTGTTCTTGCTGTTGTATTTTTATTTTTTTTTTCCGTTTTGTAGAAAGACCAAAAGAGATAACCCAACATGAAGAGGAACTGAATGGTAATATTTCTGCTTATAGAGATGCCCAAGAACAGTCTGTGTTTGCCTTCCGTAGAGAGCCAAGTTACTTTGAGATTCCAACTAAAGAATTTCAGCAGCCATCAAAATCTCAAGAAACACAGGTCCATGAGATCCCAACAAAGGATATTGATGCTGTAGTGGCCCCTGTTGTACAGAGTCATGCCTCTTTCACCATTGAATTTGATGATGGTACCCCTGGTAAAATAAAGATAAAAGACCACGTGACTAAATTTTCACTCAGACAGAGAAGACCATATAGTAAAGAGCCAGCTCATGCAGAAGTGATGTCAGCAGAGAGCAAAGTGGCAGACTGGCTCGTCCAGAATGACCCAAGCTTGATGAGACGGCAGTCTCCAAGTGATGATGTGTACAGTACAAAGAGTGACGTGCCGGTTCACGTGAGGACGCTTAAAGGTGAGTGAATGTCTTGTCATGTGACATAGTTCTCTGTTGGCCATACAAATGCAGCATAAGAAAGGGGGAAACCCTTTCTTCTGTCAGGGAGAATTGAACTTAATTATCTCTGCTCTAAATCTGCAAGATGAAGAATATTTGTTTAATGGCTGTTAATGGTTTCGAATCCAGCTAGCAGGCTCTTCACCTATTCCTGAAGTCATGTGTGATGCTGGCCTGGGGACACTCATCTGGTTCCTCTACATCTATAATGCCAGCTCAGCAGTTAACAGTGAAAAAAGAATTTTGATTTTTAAATGTGTGACATAATCTCCATGTGATTGGGCAGGCTGGTAAACACAAGTATTCCAGTGGATTTTCTTCTCTTGGCTTCTAACTGAAGGGATGACTTTTGGTTTTAGTTGTAGTCAGGAATATGCTGTGATCATCTTGATAGCTGTAATGACCAGAGCCACTTGGTCTGGTGGCAAAATGTTCTGGCGTGAAGATGGGTGATTGAGTTCAGATATATGCGATCACCAGTGGAGGAAATTGTACCTGTAGAAGGTTTTTTTTCTCAAACTAAAGCTTCTCTGAAACCCTGCTCTGTTTGCAAACTTCAGGTTTTGTTGACCTGTGTCCTGTTAAGTGTGTCACTCTGAGGAATTTTCTGGGTGTTTTCAAAGGTTCGAAGTGTATTTTGGAGCCCAGTTTTTAGTGCAGCTGCTGGGATTCACATGATTTGCATGTGACTTTGAATATATTTTGCAAGATTTGGGCTTGCTTAGATGTCTCTCTTGGGCCATACACTGAAGAGGTAGGAGGGAGACCATAAATTCCTGTGTTCTCACTGTGTTGCAGGCCTCTGGAAAAGCTCTCCTATGAGCTGCAACTTTAACCGGTTAAGTCATATTGAAGATTATCAGAGCTAAGTGTGTTTAAGGTCCTTAAAGAAGTGCAGTACCTCATTTTCCCTTTAATGAGTATTTGCTTGGTTCTTGTTGGAAGAAAACCTCCTCATAATATGAAGAGTTTTGCCCATTGCCCCTCCCAACTTGCTGTTTTGTGTGTGTTGTTTTTGAGAAGCCCGTGTGGTCAAGAAGGTCTCACATATCCAGCCTTGGGATTTGGCATGGCAAGTCATTGAACTGTTTTGTTGTCGTTGTTTGTTTCTAGTTCTTCCCAATAAGGGCCCTGCTTGATTATTTATGGTCTTATTTTCAGTTTAATGCGACTGTGTGATAGAGGGTTTGGGTTGTTTTGGGGTTTTTTTTGTTGCTGTGGTACTGGATTTTGTTGACTTGAACATTGACGAGGATAGAAATGTGCTTCAGTAGATTTCCTCTTGGAGAAAACTGGAGTTAGGCAGCTGCCGCTCATCCTAGCATTTTCCTGAGTGATGGACAGGAGTATGAGACTGACTGCATTTGCCTCTTTACAGTCCATAAGGAAAGAAGCTGAGGTAATTTAATGCATAATTTGCATATCAAGAAATCAACTCTTTGGACATTTGATTAAAACATACAGTGATGGTGGCCTGAGGAGTTTATACACCTCTGCTTTGGCAGAAGACAGGGTGTTATTTACCTGTGATAGCTGTGTAACATGTTCTTCTGGCAAGGCTAATTTTGAAGGTGTCTTGGAGGCTACTGCTGGCTGCCTACCAGGTTTGGGTCTTCAGGATCAGAGATGGTCACCCTCAGGGTTCTTACTTACATTGTTCACTTTCAGGGGCAATGTGGTCAATGTCAAGCCTGTTATCAAGACTATAGAGTTCAGGTCTTAGCAGCTTGAGGGGATGTGCATGGTGTTCTGCTGGAGCATCCAGGGGCACAGTGGGTGTTTCTGCTTGTGTCCTCAGTGTTTTGCACTCAGCAGTGTTCTTAGCCAAGAGCCTTTAATTTAAGAACTTTCCCTTCCAAGGATGAAGCTTATCAGCCCTCGGGGCACAATGCAAAATTTGCTGGCTCCCTTCATTGAGGGTGTTAGGAAACTCTTCAGAGGACTGACTCCTGGGTTGAATGGATCTTGTATTAAATTCTAATCTTTCACAGCTAACTCAAGGTAATAAATGGTTTTCACGCATGTGCCTGGAGAACTTGCAAAGTAGGTTTGAGCAGTTTCCCTGACAAACACGTGGTATTTTAGACAGTATATCTTGCTGCATATTACAGTCTAGAGCGCAGAGACCTCTTTCCCCATTCTCCCAATGACAGGTTCCTGGTCGTTGACTGAATCGTGTTGTGTGCCTTCACACCCGTTTCCTTCTCCAAAAAAAGGTTTGTTTTTTGTTTTATTTTAACTTTTTGTTTAACTTGCTTTCTGAGAGTCCTGAGCTGTGGTGCTGAGGGGCAGGCATCAGTGATACATAGAGAAGGTTATAAAGATAGTTGTTGCTAACATAAATGAAAATAATTTTAAACTTATTTTAAGCTCAGTCAACTCTTATGATTTAACCTTTGCTTGGCTGGTGATAGGATGATGCAACTCATGGGGGTGTTGTGGTGTGATTCTTAAATCTTCAGAAATGTAAAAAATTCACTTTTCTGTTTAGCCTTTGGTTTATTTCTACATTGTAGAGAAGGATGATGTAGGTACTCAGAGGTGCATCCACTGATCTGGTCTTTCACTGTAGGGATTTGGTTTCATGGCTTGCAGTGTGTGGGAATTATTTGCTAATCCTGCAGAGATATTTCTGCTCTCTAACAGAGAACCTATTGAGGTGATCTTGAAACATTGTAATTGAGCAGCACAGCAAAATAATTTCAACTTTTTTATTTAAATGGAAAAACAAAAGAAGTAAAACATTATCTATCTAAAACAATCAGTGTTACAAAATCAGAAACCCTTGGGGTTGAAATTACTTCTTGAATTGGTTTTTAATAACTTGATAGCCAACCAGTTGTGAAAAGTGGGTTCAGGAGATATCTGCCTGTTCTTCTGTTTCCTCTGGTGGGATGCAGTCCCTGCACCACAGCAGATGTCTCTGGAGTTGTATTTTTTGTTTTCTTTTAACTGGAATAATAGATTTCAACTAGGTGGTAATGACGGGGCTACAGCAACTGAGAGTATGAAAGTCAAATCTACATACCCTGTTTCCAGGCAATAGGCACGAGGACGGGACGCAGAGTGACTCTGAAGACCCCGTGGTCCCCAAGGCAGAGAAGGAGTCGACGACTGGCAGTGAACGTACGACAGAGCAAACAAAGCTGCAGCGCCAGATGAGGCGCGATCCCCACGAGATGCTGCACAACAAGCAGGCCTTTGTCATTGAATTCTTTGAGGACACACCGCGGAAGAAGCGGTCGCAGTCCTTCACACACAGTGCTCACTCCTCTCAGAGCGACACTGATCCAGGGATGAAGACCAAGGCTGAAAAGCGCAAGAATGCATTGCCAGCAGAGAAGCTGGGGAATGCAGTGCCACCATCCCACCCCGGGGCCCAGACAGGCAAACCCAGTAGCAGCACCTCTGGGACCCAAAGAACTAGCTCCTTCAAGAGGGAGAAGACGGAGGATCGGATCAGCAATTCATCCTCCTCTGCTTCCAGAGTCAAAACTTATGGGAGTGTTGGGAGGAAGTCTAAAATGGCTCAGGATTTTATGGCTGAGTACTTGCGGGAGACTGCTCAATCTGGGAAGCCAAATGCTGAGAAACCAGCACCTCTGCCTGTGCCAGTAGCTCCGTGTGTGGTTATATCATCGGAGCCAGAGTCTACCTCTACTCCACCTCCAGAGGTAAAGTCTGCCCAGGGCAGGAGGAATGATGAGGAAGACAGTGTAAGTGAGACAGGCACATACACAATTGAGACGGAGTCACAGGATAAAGAGGTGGAGGAAGCACGAAAAATGATAGATCAGGTAAATGCTGCTTTTCTGTGTGTCGTGGTTTAAGCCTCTCTAACCACGCAGCTCGTTCTCTCCCTCACTTTCCCCTTTTTTCTTCCCCCCGCTCCTGGAGGGATGGGAAGGAGAATCGAAAAGAATGCAACTCCCACAGGTTGAGATAAGAACAGTTTAGTAACTAAAGTATAACACAAATCACTACTGCTACCACCACTAATAATAATGACAAGAGAAAATACAAGGAAAGAATACAATTTCTCACCACCTAAAACCAAGCCCGACCAAGCAGTGCACCCCCACCCTTCCGGGTCTCTGCTCTCTGCCCTCCATCCTGGGCATGACGTGCTGTGGTATGGAATAATCTCTTTGGTCAGTTTGGGTCAGGTGTCCTGTCTCTGCTTCCTCCCGGCTTCCCCTCCTCCCTGGCAGAGCATGAGACTCAGAAAGTCCTTGGCCAGACCAAAACATCACTAAGCAGTAACCAAAACACTGGTGTTATCAGCACTGTTCCCAGGCCCAAAATCAAAAAACACAGCGCTACACCAGCTACCAAGAAGGAGAAAAATGACTGCTGCTGCTGAACCCATGACACTGTGCTTAGCCACTGATCTGAGGACTGAAGGCTTGGGCTTCTGCACCTTCTGCTGGAGGGCCTACCTTCGTTAGCTGTTGCTACGAAGGGCTACTCCCTTTTGAACTGAATGCAGCAGGGGTTTATGGTTAGGGGTGGGAAATCATCCTGGATGACCTGTGTTAAGGATAGGTCCCAGCAAACTGTGGGGCTGGTCTTTAAAAAACCCCAACAAAGCAACCGTATTATAAACAAACAAAAAACCCACAAAGTGCAAGAAGGCAAGGTAAAATCACAGCAAAGAGCTGCCTTGCTTCCAAAATGGGATTTAGATGCAAAAATGCAAGAGTGGGCTTGCTGTCTGTTTAGAGGAACTGAATGAACATTAGGCTCATCCTGCCAACAGCTGTGGCTGGGAGCTGCTGTTCTTGAGAACTACTCCCAAGTCTCTGCCTTGGCCTTGTGTCACCTCCTGCCCACCGTTACGAAGTTGGGAACTGCAGCCCATCATCGATGCAGCATTCCATGCTAGGCCAAAGTAAATGTAGGCTAAGGGCTGAGGTTTTTGATACTTCACAAGCCTTAGTGGTAGATGATTCTGTAGTTGGTTATGCCTGGTTAGAAAGGGAGTGCTTGCTGGCAGGGCACGTGGCAGCTAGTTGAGATAGCAAAGGGTGTGCTCTAGAGCAGAGGCAATCCTAGATGGATTTTGCAAAGTGCCTAAAAACAAAACTGCAGAGAGGAGGGAGAGGCGAAGAAAAAAAACCAACAAGCCCACCCAACTAAGCAACCGCAGGGCAAACCGAAGTTTGGCTGATTTTCAGGTTTAACATTCATCTGTGGTCTATTATGAAAACAAAACTGGCAAGTTGCTATGAAGATTTAGTGTAATGCAGGCAGGAGGATGGCGAGGTTTAAAGGAAAGAAGCCTTAATTGAACCTGGTTTTAAAGCTTTGTATACAGTGTTCTGTGAGCCTGGATTTAGTTTCCCTCTTTTGTTTACTTATTGCATTTGTTCCTTACATCTTGTTTGAAATGCAATCGGAAGCTTTCAGGGCAGGGTGTTTAAGCCACAGCGAGGCCCTGGTCCTGACATTGGATAGTTGATTGTGCTGGTGGGGAAATAGGAGGGAAAATGACACAAAAATACAATTATTTCTGGGGAGAAGTCTTGTCAGCCATGTGACTTGGGCAGGCAAGCTGACTCTTCTGTAGACTTAATGTAGTGTTGTTGTGGCTTAGGAAGAAAATTAGCCCAGCTAAAACCAGGGCAAGTGCAGACCTGCCACTTCGGAAACAACTGATAATTGGACTTCAGTGTTTCTGTCCAGGAAGAAAGATGGTATGAATTCTGGACTTGAGATTTTGAGGTGATTCTGCTCTTTATTCCCCCCCCTTTATACACAAGAATGGAGAGCTTTATGGCTATCTCTGCCCAGCATAGTCACCTTTTCTGGTGACATCTTCCTCTGAACTACTTGTAGTCAGGGATGAGAAACAGGCCCTTCTGAAGCATGGATCTTGGTCACCCCCCTAGTACAGCCTGTTTATCTCCAGAGGGAATCTGGCCAAGTAGCTCAAAGACTCACCAGTCTGAGATGCATCCTTTCCTACATCCTCACATGGCAGCGCAGGGTTGCTTCGCTCAGCACACTTTCTGCTATAGTCTATAGATGGAACTCCAGGGTCTTTCCCCCCTCCCCTAATTCTTCATGAATGGGTTGGTAAATAGGTTTGCTGACACTCATCCTACATTTCTCAGGGTTGAGAAGTGACTCCTTTTCAGTGAAAGTTACTACTGTTTTAAAGGCAACACACTGAAATGTGGGAAAGGGGAAAGGTGGGCATGAGTGGGATTCTATGAATAAGTGGATTTAAAGCTGCTACTGCAGAGTACAGAAGAAAATTATTTACATAGGTGGTATGTATGGAAGGGTTGGTAAATGTTTCTGGCCCCTTGGGATCATAGTTTGTGTTTGACTAATGCTTCATGGTTTTGGATTTTGGGCTAATGTTTTTCATTTTCTAGGGTTTTAATCTTTCCCATACAAACACCTTTTCAGGTTTTTGGTGTTCTTGAGTCTCCTGAATTTTCCAGAATCTCTTCAGCTTTTAGACCAATAATTAAAGGTGAAAAAGATGACTCCAGTTCCCATCAGCATCTAATCAGTGAAAATGGCACTAGTCAGAAGTCACCCTTGCTCCAGGCATTTGCCTCAAAAGCTGTGAGTGGATCTCAGGCTGATGCACAGGTATGGGCAGTTCAGGTGGATTTGCTGGGGTGGTGGAGGTGTAGATGGGTTTTCTGTCTAGATGGAGATGTGATGTGTAAATTGATTTCCATTTTGGGGAGACTGAATGCTGTGTGTATGAGAAGAGAGATTTTTGTGGCTAGAATTTAGGTCAAAAACTGTCCTTCTGATACTACCTTCCCCACTTTGTTGTAGATGTCTGCAGCATCTCAAGGGAGTCAGAAGTGGGTGTCTAGGTGGGCAAGCCTTGCAGACAGTTACTCTGACTCTGGATCTGTCTCTGGGCAGGGTGATGGAGGTGCAGGTAAGTCTCATCCTGATGTCACTGTTTGAAGGTGGCTGAATCTAAGCCAGGATGACATGGAAAGCAGAAATTAAGGGCATCTGTGAATCTGCCTGTGGCTTAGTTTCTGTTTTAGCAAATGTATTTGAGGATGGAAAGGACAGAGTGAATCGTTCCCAGTGGAGTAAAGATGGAGAAAGAGAGCCTCTGGTTTGCATTTCAGTGTGATCCAAGAAGGTCTTAAATGTTAGGCTTAAAATGACTAAAGGGCATCTGGGAAGAAGAAAGACTGTAAGGGCCTTGGGTGTTAACTAGCCCCAAGTGGTGATTCTTTAGCGTGCCTTATGATGCCAGATGAAAGCCCTTTGCAAGTTGCCTGGATTTGATTGCTGACTTCTGGGGTTTTTTTGTGTGCTTCTCCTGTGTCTGGCTGTGCTGAGAATTTTAGGCACTTTTGGGATTGGCCCAGTCGTTTGGCAGGTTTGAAGCATGGGATCAGATTAGAAAGCTGAGTATAGAGAGGAGAAAGAGAGTGGGAAGAGATCAGGGTCTTATCATAGCTGAGAAGACAGCTTTACAGACCCCATGGTCTGGTTGGTTTATGAGAAAGGGAGAAAGGGTGCTTTGTTGGCTTTTGTAAACCTTTTCAACATTTGCTTGGAAATACTTGTCATTACCTTCTTACCATCAGCAGCTATAGATAGATTCAGTAAAGATTAGAAGAAACCTTTTATTCAGAGGTCATTGCCACTGTTTTCACACTGTGAGAACCTGACTCCTTGAGCGTTTGAAATATTACCATAGTCAAATAACCAGTTACCCTAGTATTTAGAGGCAGAATCAGATACAAAGTCCTGGCAAGTGGTATATGAGACTGAAAAGCACTCTTTCTATGAAGTGTATCTGTTCTGCTAAGTCCACCCACTCGGGTAGTTAGCAATAATTTATAGTCTCTTAATTGTTAGAGGGTCTTTCTCCTGAAGCTTTGCTGCTTGGTATGATTGTACGAGAAGGTGTGTGAAAAACACCATCTATTTAAGTGTTCAAAAGCCATGTAAATGAGGCCCTCAGAGATACGGTTTAGTGGTAGTCTTAGCAGTCCTGAGGTAATGGTTGGACTTGATGATCTTAAAGGTCTTTTCCAACCCAGTTGATTTTACGGATCTATGAATGGCAGTTAAAATATTGCATCACTGGAGTGGTGTGTCTGATGGCCTTTCATCTCTTTTCTGTGGGTTTATTTATGGTAGATGGATGCCCGCGATGCTGTTAGCCTCTAAAGCATTTGCTAGTACTGAGAATGTTATGGGAGAGTTAATTTGAAATCCTGCCTTGAGAGAGGGAAGGTATTGAGTGAGCAGTCTGATTCAGCAAAAGAATTAAGTATAGAGTCTACTGATAAACTGGAGGGAGTAGATACCAGCTGGGCCCACCTGATGTTCATATTACATAAAAGCTTAGTTCTAAGCACATATATTGTGAGTGCTTTTGCAGAGTTGAACTTTGCAGGGTGAGGCTCTTCCTAAATAAATAAATAATAAGTGGTATAGTTGTACGACAGTTGATTCTTGCCAACTTAACTCTCTCCAGAAAATGGTGTAGCCCCAAAATCTGGTGAACCAGAAAACACTGTGCCCTTGAGAACAAGACGCCTTCTTCCCCAACTCCCACCAAGTGACAAATCGGACAGTCCCACACCCACAGTCTTGGTTTGCCAGGAGTCCTATGCTGAGGTTACCAAGCGAACCATTGTGAAGGACCACTGCATGGAAGCCTACGGCGATCCCAGCAGCCGTCTCTTCATCCAAGAAGACTTAGATCCAGATAGCCTTAGCGATGCCAGCAGATCTGATGACGGCTTCAGCACAGAAAAAGGCAAGAAATATAAAGAGAACAATAAAATGCTAGAGCAGATGGGAGAGGACCGAAGATCAGAGAGTCAGCAGTCAGGAGCCTCCCGAGTCTCAAACATGAGAGCTGTAAGTGAGCCAGTTTCTACTTCATTCTACATTGGTGATGACAGTAATGAAGTGGGGATTCCCTCCAAGCTCTCTCTGAGCATGTCCCATGCTCGATCAGACAAAGACAGCAAGGATCAGGAGTTTTCCTTCAAGTCTGCTGGCACACCAGTTCCTGGAAAGCCACCGGTCAAAGATGTTAGCGCTTATGTAAATGCATCTGGAAAAGTCGTTATTTCACTTCATCAGAGTCTTCCTCAAGATCAAGAAAACATGGCAGGAAAGGAAGCATCATCTTTTGTTAGACAGGAAAGTTTTACCAAAGATAAATCTAGCAGTGGTGCTCCTCAAAATAAACTCCCGCATATTTCAAGTCACCCTCTACTTAAAGATTTAGAGGCTGTTCGGTCAACTCGTATGGACTTTGGTCAGGAGACTCACCTTCTCCTTAAGGACACCGAAACTGCTTTGGCAGCACTGGAAGCCAAATTGCTTGGTCAAAGCCAACAGTTGGAGCCCTTGGAAACTGCTGGTCAGCTGGAGGACTCCTTGTCTGGGGACTCGGATGTGGATACTGCCAGCACAGTCAGCATGGTGAGCGGCAAAAACGTCCCAACAAGTGCCCCGAAACGCAAGGTCATCGCGAGCTTGCAGAAGGAGAAATCTTCCTCCACGCCGTCCATCCAGGACCAGTGCGGGCAGCCCACTGCTCGGGACAGACTGACAGAGAAGAGGAAGACACAAGCACCAGAGGTATCAAATCGCGTGGAGGCTGCCAAACGCTTCCAGATGAAGCGCAGTGCTGGAAATCGAGGATCTCTTGACTTCACAGATGATGAGAGAAGCTCAAGCTTGCCCTACTTGCCGGTCCCTGATGCAGTTGTGTCTGACCATGAGCACTCTGTAACCCGTCCAGTTCCCAGAAGGAAACCTTTTACTCAGGCCACCAAGGAAGACCACAGCAAAACAACCTCCAATGTACAGAAAATCCAGCAAGTCCTCACCCGCTCGAACAGCTTATCCACCCCGCGACCCACAAGGGCCTCAAAGCTACGTCGTGCCCGACTGGGAGATGCCTCAGATAACGAATGTGTTGATACTGAGAAAACAGCTTCCAACCCTGAAGCCACTGCTCCGGGCCCCAAGCAGTCCGCAGAGACGAAGAAGCTCTCCCGGCTGGACATCCTCGCAATGCCGAGGAAACGGGCAGGTTCATTTACTGTTCCCAGTGACTCTGAGACGGCGCAGTCAAGGACTGGGTTTTCTGGCCGGAGTGTGGAGTCCTATCGGAAGACGGGTGTTTCAGATGTTAGAGCTGTGGCGAGGAAAATGGCAGCCGCTGCCTCTGCAAAGCAGCCTTTCAACAGGGCCCGTTCAAGCAGTGTCAAGTATTCCTCCTCATCTGGTAAGTGCTCTTGCTTTATATTTCTCCCCTGTTCCCCTCTTTCTGGTTTATAGGCTGTATGTGGTTGCCAAGGATTGGTGTCTCAGTAATAAAAGTGCTGCATCAGTGAGTACAAAGTCTACATTAACAGGCGATATGGAGGTTGACTTCCTGTGGGATTGGAGACACCAGAACATCTCTCATACCCTGTGAGATATTACTGTGGTGCTGAGTGTGAGAATATTGCAAATAGCTTTTTTTTTTTTTTTTTTTGTTTTTTTTTTAATTTTTTTTCTGTTTCACAGAAGCATGTTAACCATTTAAAGAGAGAGAATTTAATGCCTTTCCAGTGCCACTAGGAATTCTGGTTTTCATTGACTTCTAAGATTCAAAGTTTGCTCACAGAGAGCTTGTAATAGTGTTGATGACAGCTGATGTCCAAGGTGGCAGATTTGAAGGCATCTGAAACAGGAGAACAAGAAATAAATGTCCCTGTGTTGTTCTTCCTGTAAATGCAAATGTGGAACTGACAGTACACATTGATTGCCCCAAGGGATTCCCACTACTGTGTATTTTCATTCACTTTTGCTGTAGGTAAGGCAGGTGCACAGTTGTGTTACCGATAAGGTAGAGGTTTGGGGGCCTGTCTTGCCCAGTAGCTATGCACTCAGCAGACTCTTGCCATATCAACATTTGTCATATTGAAATCAGCCTTTAATTAAGAGGTGGGAACAATGCAGATGACAACTCTAAGATGGTAATTGGTAATCAGAGGTTGTCCCTGTGACACCTTTGGTCTAAGTCCTGGTCTATGCTTGTAGTCCTTGACCTACCATGGATGTGGCAAAGCAGCATCTGTTTAAGATTTGAGGAATGATAGGGGCCAAAGGGACAGGAAGAAGCCCTTTGGCCAAGTTTCTTGGGCCTGTTGAGAGGAATGCTATTTTCAACAGATTTGTGTTTTTGAAAGGGGTCTTAAAGTTCTGGCTGTGTCCTTTTTGTGCATTTTCATACAGCTGAAATAATTATTCTTCTTGCATTATTCGTTTTTATTGCACGCTAAAAATGTTATTTGCTGCTTGTTTTGATTTGGATTGCTTTAGTGCATCCAGTTTCCTTTTTTATTTTGATTTTTTTTTTTCCTGACACATTTGTATAGGCATGTAAATCAGAACATGAATAAGCTGAAAGAGTATGTACAGTCTCTTCTCTTGCCTTTTTTGAGCTGATGCTGATACTGATTTATTGTTAAACAATAACAAATTTATAGCAAAATAATGTGGTTAGAGTTTTCCAAACAGGAGGCACTCTTTGCACTCTCTCTGCCTTCGGACCACAGACTTCAAATCATTTGGAGAAAAATGATAAGTGTTGGCCAGTTCTTTGTTTAAATGAATTGGTTTTTTATTTCTATAATTCTGTAGCAGCATGCTAACACCTTCCTAGTCCGTAGTTGCAGCAGATGATGCTAATCCTTTCTCTGAATTAGTTGCTCTTAAAATACTAACCTCTTAATTCCTTGATAGGATTATGGACCTTGTGCATACTAGCGTGCTTCATGCTTCATTGTGTTGTACCACGTGTGATGTGTGTGCCTATACTAATGCTATTATAGATGTAGTGAATCAGCACCTAGCACCCTCTTCCTGTGAAGTCAAAATTGATAAACTGAACTATTGCAGTGCCATCAAGACATTTTTTAGATTGACACAATAACCCTTAAAAGCTCTGAGTGTTAAGCACTAGGAGCAAGGAAGCAAATGTAGCTGATTTATTCCAAGATTTCTTAAAGTGTTTAGCTAACCACAGTAGTTTCCAACTGTCCCAGTGGGAGAAAGTTAATCTTGCTAATGGAGGAACAGAATGAACTATCTGTTAATGAGACAAGAGATGCCAGTAGATTGTTGGGCCATCTGGAATAACTTCATGTGAAATGCACAGATAACATCAGAATAATCCAAGTTACCAATTCTGAAAGCTAAGGGCCTGTCTCCTATGCTCCTCTGTGTACATGATTTGTTTACCCCATGTGATTTGAATGGTACTGAAGGAGTTGATTCTGATTTCCCTTGGCATAGAGGAATGGAAAATCAGGCTCTTGAATTCAAAATTGCTGTTCAGTGACAGAGGATGACCTCTTGATTCTAAACCTGTGTTTAAAAAAACCCCCGAACATCTCTGCAGATGGAATATGACAATATGTATTTTTCTGTATGTATATACATATAAACCTTAACCCAAGACATTTATATAGCTATAGCTGAGTTAACAATGTCTAGGAATACTTTTTTCACTATACAGTAATCTGTAGTTTCTACCTGTATCTTATATGCCAAATTTGTAACTTTTGTTTGTATGGTCTATGATGCTGGCATAATTTGCTTGCAATATTTCAGTTGTTATGATAAGCTTGGTAACACAGTGAAGCGTTTAGGTGTTGTAATACTAAATAACTTGTCTGGTTCTGTGTTTGGTGGGTCTTCATTCTCCAGGGAAGGGCGGAAGGAAATGAAATGGTATCTGTAGAGAGTGTAGTGAGGCACCAAAAACCAGGAGCCCAGTTTTCAAATGATATCTTGATACTTCCCATGCAAGGAGGACCTGGGTGTTTACAGATCTGCAGAACCAGTTGGGATAAGTGGGCAGCTTCCACTTGGCTCCAGGGGTTGGAGCCAGTTCTGACTGTGTGAACACTCTTTCTTGTGTCATGTGAATTGCGAGGCAGGAGGTCAATGCCGGGATTTGGACTCCAGCAAATAACAGCAAGCACCACAGTCTGTTCTTCACTCAAAACTCCTTTTGCTTGTAGTTGCAGCTAACTGGAAGGGTGTCTGCAGGCTTGAAAATTGGGCTGTTTTCAGAAAAGGACTTCTGTGGGTCTATGAAGAGTCTGAAATGTGAGCTACTGACACACAGAGCTTCTGTGCACATAAAGCCAAGTCTGTGGTAATAATTTACTACACTGGAATTAACACAGTCATTTTGCTTTTGCATTGGAATTTCCTACTCCAAATTTGTGTAGGGACTGTGGGCCATAGAAGTGCTCAACTTTGAAGTTAGCTCTGAGAATGTGCTGTTTATCTTAAAATCTGCACAGAAACTCTGCTTTCCTTGTGCTCTTGGGCTAGCTTTGTGTTACCTTTTTGCCCTTTTGTAGTTACTCTTTACTACCTTCCTCTGTCTGAAACCAATTCATTTTTTGTAAGCATCAAGGCGGAGACCACAGGGTTCAGATTACACTTCTACTTCGGAGGAGGAATATGGCTCAAATCACAGCTCCCCTAAACACAAACGCTCCCATACTTCAACAGCCACACAAACACCGAGGATACGTGGCTCTGGGCTGAGCAAGCAGAAGCACAATGGCAGAGAAACAGATGATGATGAAGAATTTGATGACCATCCTGACCCCTACAACTTCATGGCGCAAACAGCAGAGATAGCTGAAATAGCCAGGTGAGGTGGGGCTTTATGTGTTGACCCACATGTTGAAAATGAGTTCTCCTTGGTGTTCAAATCAAACCCAGGTGCAGAGGTAGGAGAGGCACTCTCTCCTGTTTGTGTGCTCCATATCTTCTTCATATCTGAACATCAACTTGTTTAGACTTGGCAGGTTTTCATGAAACCTGTAACCTGTGCAAGGGTGTGCTGGTTGTACCTTCTCCACAGAAAATGCCAAGGTGCAGGACATTTTATCTTGATTTGTTTCTTGTTCAAGCTGTGGATGGGCCTTCTCTTGTAGTCTGAAGTCTGTCAAGATGTAACTGTTTATACCTGCTTACCTCTGCTTTTTGCTGGAAGTCACTGTGTGTGCATGGAGCAGTTGGTGTGAACTGCCCTAATTCTCTTGCAGAGGAAGTCAAATGGGTAATGACTGTATATGTAGACTGTTGAAGCTGCTTTGCCTAAAGCCAGTTAAGGGAGCAGTAAGCAGTCACTGCAGGGCAGAAACCTCTTTGCTTGGCACAACTGAATCCCAGTCTGTCTAGGCCCTGTGTATAAATGAGTCGTTGCTTAGCTTGATGTTCCTGGATATGAGGAGCTATTGTATACTGGTGGTCTGATGGTTGCCTGGAGGACCTCAGCAGTAAAGCAAATAGATTCTTTTTTTAAACAGTGGCATTTGAGGTTTGACGTCTCTAATATGCAACTGTGTTATGCCAACTGTCCAGAAATACTGGTCTTCCATTGTACTGGACATACTTGAAATACTTTTGACTGAGGAAGCTGTCTCCTGTCTGCTTTTGATCAGCAGTTCCACATCACCCATATCGCTTGCTGCACTGATCTCAAAAGGGCTTTTCTTGCCTGAATGTTGCTGTCAGGCTGCTAGAAAGCGTGTCAGCCTTCAAATGAGGCTGTGTTACCTGTGCCACACAAAGCGTGCATGTGGGAGATGCTGGCTTTCCTCCTAGAAGCATTCCTGGCGCAGGAGAGCCCTTTGGGTTGCAGCAGCTATAAATAAATGGTTGCATCAGACTTGTCTGGCACAGCACATTGCAGGGCTCGGTCACAGAGTCTGCTTCATAATTGCAGTTCTGATTTCCGTTGCTGCTCCCAAATTAACTGGGAGGGGTGTAGAAGAGTCAGGGAGAGTTAAAAGGGAAAATGCCAGTTGCTTACAAGAAGTGAATCATATAATGGATGTGTTCAGTGACAGCTCTATCCAAACCAGCAGAGATAGGGGGCACCTTAGGCAGGCAGATCAAATTGCTTTTTATTAGTTCAATTATGCATTTTCTTTCCGAGGAAGTGTTTTGATAACTGACAGTTTTATCACATTGCTGGTTCTCTTCACTTAAAGAAGAAAGTATCTTTCAGATGAAGCTGGCTAGCTGTAAGATTACCTTTTTTCTCTCAAGCTTTTCTTTAAAGTTATCACGATGGCTACCTTTGGTCTGAAAGGGTTTTTTGGTAACATCTGATAGCAACAATCCAGAGACTTAAAACTGTTTTTGAGATCTACAGCAAGTAAGGCAGAGTGCTGCAATCACTGAATGTTAACTGGACACCTGTCAAGGTGCTTGAAGTTTCAAGACTTGGTTTCCAAAAACAAGATCCCCCTAAGGTATGCATTGCTTAGCCTGGTAATCCCTCAGTCCTTCTGGAGAACATGGAAACATATTTTGATATATAGTCTATAAACCATGAGGAAAAGTGAAAGAGAATTTGAATTCTTACTATTTGAGTAACAAAGTAAAAAACTTCTTTCCTTGTATTTGTAAGGGAAAACAAAGAAGTTGCAAGAAGAAAAATGTCTGTATTCTATAAAAAAGAAAAAAAGAAGTAGGAAGCAGAGTGAATAGGTGAGGGAGCAGTAACATAGGCTTTTTGTGGATTGCCTCCAATACATTCTGATAGTGTGTAGTCACTCGAATTTGCTTTTTATCAAATCTCTGCTTTGAAGCTGAGTTCAGGAGGGGAGTGGATTACTTTGTATGCAGCCAGAGCATTCCTCAGTGCCCTGCCAAGATGCCCAAAAAAGCCTCTTCGTTTCCTAACCTACGCAGGGTTACAGTTCCCACAAACTTTTTGTGGCTGCTCTTTTTATATTTTATGAGTGTGAGGCTTGTATCATGTGTCCTAATGGCTCTACTGCATGCCCTGTGCGTTAGGCTCAGCCAAACCTTGGTTAAGGATGTGGCCATCCTTGCTCGGGAGATTCATGATGTTGCTGGAGATGGGGACTCACAGAGTTCATCGGGGACAGGACCAAGCACCTCCCTCAGCTCTATGCCCAACACTCCTGCTTCTACCATATCAGCGAGAGAAGAGGTAAGAACCCAGACAACAGAAATGCTAGTAAGTATGCGGGGCATGGTTGTGGTAGGAGACCAGGACAGCATCTCCAGTTGCTGCAGCATTGAAAAACCCTCATCCCCTATCCTAAAAAACATCACCATAAAGATTGACTGCAGTTTATTTAGAGCACTCTTTACTTTGCCCTCCTCTGTGTCATAGCCAGCCTTGCAAGAGCTGGAAGTCATGTTATTTCTTAAGGATCTCATGGCTTCTGCTTGGACTTTGGTCCCTGAAATCTGCATCTAAAGAACAGGATAGACTGGGTGTGCTACACTGCTGTGCTAGGGATCCAGAGTTTCCCTCCTTGTTTCAGACAAGGCACAGATCATGTGCTCTAGTTGCACACTCTGTATTAGTTGTATTTTGTACCTCTACTGTGTCCTTTCTCCCAGAGCTGTTGAAATGCTGTGCAGGTGTTACTTGAATCCTTTTCCTCCAGCTGTGTATTGATGGGTGAGAGCAGGGACTCTGCTCTCCAATTAGGGAGTTAGACAAAAAGGCATGCAGTTAGCTTGGGATGCACTGTCCTCCAGCTCTTCAGTGAAGCTGTGGCTTCCTCCTGAGCTGTGTCTGCACTGGAATGGGGATGAGAGAGGTGATTTCTTAATTTGGCTTACTAGTGCTGCAGCACAGGGACTCGGCTCAAACTTGACAGCAAGGTCACCAGGAGGTTCCAGCTGCTAAAGCAAAATAAGTTTTGTTGCTGTTTTAACCCGAATCCCTCCTGTCTACCAGCAGCGTGGGCTTAAAAAAATACACAGCTCTCTTCATTAGCTGTTCAGATGTGCCTCTTGGTCCTCTGTTGGTTTTGACTGCTGAGGGAAGTGCAAACCTGTCCTAAGCAGTATTCAGAGTTGAGGACCAAACCTGTTACCCTGTCAGAGAGTACTTGGAGGCCCTGTGACCCTGCTGTGATCATCACTGAAGGTGCAAAACAGAAAATTAGGGAGATATCTAAAAGATCAGGCAAGGGTAGCTAATGAGGTCTTTTGTAGCCTGCTCAGGGAGGTGTTTTATCCTGAGGCTGTTCTGAGCCACAGTACACAAATGTTTCGCAATAACTTCAGGCTTTGAGATAGTGTTTTATTGCTTTGTTTCCTTGCAAGTGCCACGCCTGCAAAACTGCCTTTTTGAGCACTTAAGGTGACAAATCTAGTTTACTTCTGACTTGTAAATGAAACGTTGGCTGTATGTTGGTAATGACCAGTACATGGCACTCACTTCCTTCCAGAAAAGCAGCGTACCTACTTTTTTTGTGAGTGCCACTGAAGGGTACAGCCAGAAGTCAGCTCACACAGAGGGATATGTCCTCTGCTGCTGAAGTCACACCTTTAAAACAGTGTTTCTACTCTGTGCAAAGCAATGGGCTTCAAAGTGTGTGGTTGTGATGGTGAGTGGTAGGAGTACAAACCCAGGATTGCTCAGACCCAGGAGAACTGAGGGTTTCTCTGTGATGTGGCTTTGCAGCTGCTCTATGGGACATGCCAGTCAGCCCCCTTGCAATAAATAGGAGAGCAAAATTAGGGTTGTGTCTTGCTGTAGGTAGTGCTCCCCACAATACCCACTGCTATAGAGCAGTTTTTGAGTTCTTACAGTGGTGTAAAGGAAGAAGCACCGGTAGGGGCCTATGAAGACCTCTATAGGTCAGGAGCCATAACCTTTGGTGTGTTCATCTCGTGGTGTTTTTTAACTGGACTCATAGGGTTAGATAGCACTGTGGTTTTCAGCAGGGCCAGTGGCTGGGAGGCCATTTGAATTACACCTAAAGTGCCACCATGCATCAGTGGAGCTGCCTCATGTTAGTGGTAGTCAGAAACAGGTTAAATCAGCAGGCCTTCTTACTGACAATGCTGAGATGTGAAGCTGGATGCTGAATGGTGCATCTTGGGGGTCATGTTGTGAATGGGAGCAATATCAACTAATGTGGATTTCATAAACATATTTCTTCTTTGGAACTGGACTAGAATCAGCAGGCATGCTTCCCTCAGCTTACATGCTGCTAGATCCATGCTGAAATAGTTATTTTGGCTTAATGCACGGAAGTTGCTAGGAAACATTTGAATATCAGTGTGTATGATGCTAAGCACTGATTTTTTTTTTTTTTTTGAGTGTTTAATAAATTAGTTTATAGTAAATATTCTAGGACAGGACATAGTGATGTGAATAGCTACAATAGTTACAATAGTAATGTATTGAAACATCTGATAAGAGGAAGTCTGTGACTATGAAATGTTTGCTGTGTGTGACTGTCTCTTGTACTGCGCTGCAGTGTTGTATGCCATTCTGCTAGCTCTTGATTTTGCACTACTAAATATTGATACTTGTTCTAATAATGTGAGGAAAGAAGCAGAGTTTAATGCCATACCAGAAGCTTCACTTTGGACCAGTGTGTGGCATTTCTCAGCCTTAAATGAATTGCTTTTTGAATTACTTTTATTGCAAAGCTTGGTTAAAGATTAAAGTCGTGCGTGTTCTCTTCAAAGTTAAGATGGATCCTTAGATTTAAACCTTATTCTTCATGTTCTGTTCTTTCAGGTCTGGTGTTGTCTTGGATATATCTGTGAGGGAGGTTTTCAGTTTCCCCAGTGCATGTTTGGGTTGGTTTTGGTTTTGTAGCTTCAACTGTATAGTTTATAATGATCTAAATTCTTGGCATACTGAGCTGACTGTTGCTACAAATTAAGAAAAAAAAAGCCTCAAACAAATCCCAAACAAAGCACAAAAATCGCTCAGCAGGGTGAAACCTTGATGATTCCTGTTTACCAAAGTCACAGGTTGTTTGGGATGCCTTGGGTTGTGGGTGGGTAGGCTTTGTAGGACCCAGCTTTCTGCAGAGCAGATCAGTCAAACTGAACACAGCTGCTGCAAACAGTCTAGTAGGTCAACCCAAATCACTGGCCACTTCTGCATATTTTAGCCCTGTGTGAAATTCTTTTGATTGGTCTTATTTTAAAGTTGATAATGATACAGCAAAAACTGAAGAGCCCAATTGTGTTTGTTAAGTTGTTGCTTAATGTGATCAGTATGAGTGTTGGTATGACAGGAGGAAATGCTTCCACATGTGACAGAACAGAAAACATGAGAAGAGACCAGGTCACATATAAAACTCTCATGGTGGTGGTGAAGCAGGTGCTGTCCCTGCTGTGTTTTTAGCTGGTTGTGATGAGAACTGCTGGACTGTAAGACTGTCTCATTCCCTTCTGATGCTGTTTGACTGCTGCAGGCAGCCTAACTTAAAAGTTTCTGCACTTCGTGGAAAGATGCTTAGCTAATAAGCTTCTCTTTTTAAGTGTTTTGGCTGTTCTGTCACTATACCGTAATATCTCATACCTTCTGCCTGTGTATAATTCAAGTTCTGTTGCATAGTGTGAGGAGACTGGACCTTGGATGGCACATGGTTTCCTCATAAGAGCTGTGTGCTTTGCCAATGAAAGAGCCTCCTGGGCTGTATGTTTGACCCATTCTCTGTGCTCGGAGGGCTGCTGGATTTCACTCAGTCCATTTCAAAGTAACTGGGGAGCTGCCAGAGACCACCCCTGCAGAACTAGTTGGTGACCAGGCCTTCCATGGGCTTCAGTGCATGTGGGAGGGTGGGCATTGAGTGCTGGTCCTCAGGAATGCGCTTTTGGGAATGTCAACCCAAAGTAACCCCAAACCATGTGTTCTTTTTGATACTTGCTGTCACAGCCATTCACTAGCATTTATCTCTTTGTTTCTGTTTTAACACAGATTGCTCGTAGATCTTTTCGGCTGGCATATCCATCTCAGGTGCACTTTCCATCCCATTATTTTTTGTATCTCTGTCTGTCAGTCAGTCACACAGGAGTAGCTGTCTTGTCTTTTTCTGTTCTTACTGTTAATTATTTGCATTATCAGTGGGTTTGTTAGTGCTTTTTCATCTCTTCCATGTGTTATTAAATCGTTTCTGAATAATTTTAATGTGGCTTTAATGTTGCATTGCTATATTAAAACATGTGGGAAAACATGGCCTTTTTGGGTTTTAGCAAAGTTAAAAAAAGGCAAAGATGTACTTTTTAAATACTTGCTCTAGAATCAAAATTATAAAGTGAAATAGCCCCACTGAGTTTCATAGGATGACTGCAGTGGGTAGACACTAGCAGGATTGGGGTCTAGTAATTTGCTTATGAACCCATACCTGTCTGAACAAGACTTAAATGATTCAGTGTTCCTCTGGGGCTTGCCTAAAAATTTGCAAAACCTGAAGTGAGTGTCTGTGTGCCTCCTTCCCTACTAATTTTTAATGACTCATTACTCATTATTTCCAAGTTGGTGCAGCACATTCCAGAAGCAAGTCTGAACTACCAGAAAGTGCCTCCGGGATCAGTGGAACTGAAGGACTTTGACCAAAATATGAATGATAATAGAGAAGAGGATCCCTCAAGAAAAACAAGGACAAGAAACCGTGAGGAGGCAGGCCACCTTTTTCTTTACTTTATATATGACATTGCTTTAAGCCGCAGTATGTATAGCTGCTCTTTCTAAGCTGCCAAAGGCTGGTACTCCAAAAAAAGGAAAAAGCACTTCTCAAGAACTCTGCCTTGTAGGTTGTCAGCACAGTGTTTAAAAAACAAAGAGAGGAATGGGATCACCCTTCTTGCCAATATTGACTGAAAGTTTCCTGTTTTGTGTAAAACACCACTAAAACCTTAGGCTTGGTCACCTGTTGTTTGGGAGGAGGCTATTTCACTGCTATTTTATAGAAAAATACAAAAATGTCAACCTTGGAATCTGCAGCACTGATAGTTTGGTGGCACCTTACTTTTCTGCAACTTGAATCCTGGTTAGTGCTGCCCATGGAGGAGCAGCGGCAGAATGTGGACCTTACAAGGAGTTTCTGCAACTGCCTTGAGCGCTGCATTGCTCCCTACAACGTATGCAATTTGATGCAGTTCTTTAGGACTGAGAGAGCAGGGTAATGTGGAAATCACTGGGATGATGCTGAAGGGTGAGAAAGCCTGGTCTGGATCTTGAGGCTGGGAATGGTGTTGGGGTGAAGGGTATAGCGGGGTGATGGTGCTGGAGAGCAGAGGGAACAGGCTGCTGATGCAATACTTGGCTGTTGCTTCTGCTTACTTTCTCTGACTAGGATGGAAGAGCTGGGGCAGACTCCAGGGAGCCACTGCAGGCAGGAGGGAAGAGCTGGGTTCCAGCACAGTCACTCTGGAAGTGGAGTGTGATTTAGGCAGGCAGATGAAGGGGGATCTTGGGCTGAGCACTGGTGCTGATCCTGCCAGTGACTGAGTTCAAGCATTCCCTCACTCTCCTGTAGAGAGGTGTCAAGGTTGAATAAAAGGTGCAGGTTCAGAGAGTCCCCAGCTGAATTGGGCTTTCCTGGCAGAACCCCAGGGGCTCTGCTGAGCCCCACAAGACTTGAATATTTGGGGTTTGGTGGTTTTCTGTTGTGTTTAATAAAGCAGAATGTTACATGGTGGGATGCCTGGCTGTGGAGGTGGCTTGAACTCACATAAATTATGTTAGATGTTTTCAGTGAGACTGCTTGTGCCTTGTCTTGCACTGTGATTTGGCGTTTTGGGTTGGGGAAGGTGGGGGGAGGGTAGGGGCAGAGGTGCCTGTGAGACTTGGAAAGTCTTAAGCATGTTCTTTCAGAAATGCTTAAATAGTAACATTACTGCAGATAACTGTCTCTCTGTCTCTAGAAAACAAAAGTCTGAATAAATTAGTATTGATCTTTTTGCTGAAGTGCTACAACAAAGCTGCACATCATCTTAATCTCCCTTGAGCTTCAAGTATCATCCACATAGATGAAGACGTTTCAGTGGAGATCATTTACTGTAAAAAAAATTTCTGGTTTCATAATATGCCACTTTCGCTAAATGTTCTTTGATTTGTCCTTACGTTTTAGGTAATCTTTGACAATCTGATGTTGAACCCAGTGTCCCAGTTATCACATACAATCCGTGAAAATACAGAAAACCTTGCTGAAAAAATGAAGTAAGTAAGTTTGTCTCTGGCCTGAAATGTTGACTTGCTGCTGAGTTTGTTGGCTTGTTACCTGTGGACGATAATGCTTTGTTGCCTTGAAAAGGCTTGTTATCATGATGCAGGGAATCCAGATGTGGGAAATTCTGTGTGTATTACAGAGTTGTACAGTAATTCTGTACTACTTTTGTAGTACAAAACTGGGGTAATAAGATTATTTGCCATCTCTTTTTCTCGTTTGGCCTTTGGAATTTTAATGTTGGATTTGTAATGCCTGTTGATGCCTTAACTTCAAAATGTTGCCTGTACAAAGATACAGCAGAAAATTGATGGATTGTCTCTTTCCTTCTCTGTCCCAAGGCTCTCAGAAGGCCTACAGGTCACTAAGCTTGTGAAATCTCTTCAAAGCTTGTTGTTGCTCTAGGAGACATTGGTTAGGGAAGGACTTCGGGTTGTTCCTAAATCAGCTGAAAGATGCTTTGTCCAGTCACTAATCCACTAATCTCCTTTGTTGCTATATGTTGTGATAATTAAGTCTTTTAAACAAGTAGCTTCTGGATGGCAATTTTAAGACTTGCTTCACTTCTTGTACTGCAGGATTCTATTTCAAAACTCGGAAAGGACCTGGGAGGAGATGGAGGCCAAAATTAATTCAGAAAATGAAGTGCCAATTCTGAAAACTTCAAACAAGGTAAGACCATGCAAACAAGTTAAATACTGAAAGCTTTTGATTGTGAAAGCTTTGTAAGAAACCTAAACAAGCTCTGGCTCTTCTCATATCCATTTCTGAACTTTCCAGTCCTTTTCCATGTGTTGAACTGCTGGGATTTTCTTGCTGTTTGAAGTGTGACAAAGTGAGTTCTTTCAGCTGTTGTGTTTCACTAAACTCTTCCCCTCTCCCTTTGTGATCCATCTTCAAAGATCCTTAACAGAAGTTCAAGTTCAGGGTTGTTAGGCCTCATTTAAACAACTACCAAAGTATTGCCTACCATTCAGTTGACACAGCTTCAGCTGTAGACAGGTATTTCTTGTGAATGGTTGTTTTCTTCATCTGTAACAGTTTGATAATAGGGTAATAAAAAAGCCTCAGCCCTAGGGTGGTGTTTGTGTTCTTATGGTGTCTTACTGGGGACTGCCAGTCAGGATTTAAGTACAGTGGTGGACTCAGCAAATATAGTTTATACTGAGCATACAAATAACACTGTGCAGGACCTGTGTAGCTCAGTGCTACAGCAGTATGTGTGTGGCCAACTGCTTTGTCTGATCTAGGAGCTGAATTTACAAATATCATTGTGTATTTGGTATTAAGGAGGCTGTGGAGGAGTCTTTGCACAATTAATCTGGCTAGCCTTTCAAATCTGAAAACCAGTGTAGCTATGAACTGGGTGGTGGCATAGCACTTAGTGAAATGATGCAAAGCAGATGTCCCTGTGCACTGACCAAATACACCTAGGTACAGGTACTAGCTTTGTCTTTTGTGTTAAACAAGCAAGGTTGGAACTGACTTTGAGTCTTACTGATAAGGTAATGCAGAAAGAATAAGACTAGATTCCCATGTCAGTTGAGTACTTGTTTAATTTTCCATTCTGATGCTTTCATTTCTAGGAAATCAGTTCTATCCTGAAGGAGCTCAGGAGAGTTCAAAAACAGCTTGAAGGTTGGTCATTTAAAATGTTCTTTTTCTCACTCAGATGCCAGTAAGTTGCACAAAATAATGTGGCTTGATGTGCCTGTGAAAGCTGGGAAAGGATGCAGAAGTTTAGTTTGTTAGCAGAGTGCTCTCTGATGAGTGCATATGGAATGAACAGTAGATTTATCTTGTGTTGCCAATTTTGAAGAAAATTGTTGACTTTTAAAGTGTGGAAGTTGTTGCTGTGGAAGTGCCTTGTGGGAATTAGCATATTCCTATATGATTAACTGATAAAAGTCTGTTCCTCTGAAACAATATTTAGCAGCTCATTCAGCCAATAAGCTCTGCTATACTTTTTGGTCTTGAATTTTGCACCTAGAGCTCTGTGCGACAGAAAAAGCATGACAAGCTCTTGCATCATCTAGAAGCTTAATAAAGACGTACAAAAACATAGAGGTGACATTTTGGGCTCCTGCTAAAAGCTTGCCATTTGGCTGCTGTAGATTGTCTTTTCCAAATTAAAAAGAAAATTGAATGTTCTCATAGCTTCAGCTTGGGAGAGGTTTTGCTTGTTAAAGCTGCTTAGGCCTGAAGCTACTTATGAGGAAAATATCATGACTAAAATCAACGCAAGTACTGTCTACAGTTCTACTGCCTTCAAAATGAAGGCACCAACCTGCTGTTTAGAAACTCTGCTGAGTGCTGCTAATAAGTCTGTGTATGTTTTGTTGTTTTGTTGTTTTTTTTTCCTTCCTTCCTTCCCCCCAGTAATAAACGCTATCATTGACCCTACTGGAAACTTGGATGTAGTTGCCAGTAACAAAGCATCTGCTGCTGCTGCTAAACAATCTACAGCCACTAAAGTCAGGACTGCTAACAATTCTGGGTCAACACTGGAGACTTTGTCCCCAGCACAGATGAGAAACTACATGCAGAAATCGAACTGTGGGTCTTCTAGCTTACAAGACTCAAATTTCATTCCAGATGGAGAGAAATATGTGATCTGATGGAATGTTTTGTATTGCTATCATATTGTAATCTATTGTCACATTAGTATTGTGTATGAGTGGTTTGTGGACAGTTTGTGTGGAGCAGTTGTTTAGATTGCTAACACATTGCACAAAAAAAATAATCTATGCTGTGAGGGTGGATGGAAGGTCTGTGTACGCCTTTTAAACAAGACTAGCACTGTGGAGCAGCACGTACTCAGCACAGAGGCAAACTGATTTTTGGAATATTACTCACTACTTCTTCCGGTGTGCCATAAGAAAACAGGCTTTGCACATGCTCCATCCAGTACTGTTCAAGTTAAAGTGTTGTTGCATTGACCTGCTCATAATTATTCAGTTGTAATGAGGCGCAATTTTAAAAAACACACTTTTTTTTTTGTACTATATCTGTTTTGGTTTCATTTGTTTTTCTTTTTTTTAAGTATACAAGTGAAGCATAACAACTCTGTTGGAATCCATGTGCAAATCCAGCAGAATGATTGTGCAATATCATGGGTTTCTATGGGAAACTCTTACTACAGTTGTGTAAGAAGCCACAAAAAGGCAACCACAGTGAAGTTGTGCATATTTTTCAGTCCAAAACAGAGCAGAACAAGCTATTTATATTTTTTTTTCCTCTTGGGAAAGTGTAAAAGTTAATACTGATACGAATGTAAAGACTACTAATACAGTTACTATTTTTGATGATGTGTCAGGCCCAAAGTTGGGGTAGGTACAAAAAGTCAGATTTTACAGTTTAGCCTGCCAAATTTTCATGACTTTGGTACAAATGCTGTCTTTAAGCTGCTTTTTGGTTTTGGTTGTTTTGTTGGAGTTTTTTTCCTCTTTACATATGCAACCTTTTACAATGAGCTACAAATGCTCTTGGCTGAGCCAAAGGCTAAGATATTGTGATTAGCTAATTGCTAAGAAAAACATCTGTTGCAATGGCTCATGTAATAAATTTAATTACACAGTTGCTGTGAATTAGTGGTGACTTCACAGCACTGAAAAAAATGATGGCTTGAAATGCAGCTTCACCTTTTATGGCTAGTTCTGTTATGAATCTTTTTCAATGCAAAAGTGCTTAAGACCATCATTCTTTGGTATTCTTCAGAAACTGTTGAACAGTGTCAGGCACTTGGTACATTTGGCATTTTTGTCTGCATTTTGGTTTTGGTCTGTTATGATACTAGAAACACTAAGGGTTATGTGCAGTTGCACTGAGCAATTTCTTGTTTAAAACCAGTTGTTTTTTTGTATTCTGTCTTTCTGCTAAACTGCAAAACACTTCAGCAATTTTTGTGGATGAAAGAACTAAGCTTTTGTTTTTTGAGGGGGCCTCTTCCAGATGTGTTTGCTCCCAGTTTTTTCAGTCTTGTATCAATTCCTTTCTCATTCTTCCTGGTCAATAAAAAGTAATTGGGTAAAGAAGTTCTTTTGTAGCTGATGAGGATACATTTACTGGGAAAGGTGAGCAGATGAGTTCCACTTTGCCCTCATACAGTGCGTAGTTTAACCAGTGAAAATGGTTTCCCAAGCTTGACTGCTTCTTGTGTGCTGACTTTATATTTTGGGGGTGGGTAGTGGATTCTTTAGTTAGCTTCAGTAGTTACCTGAGCTTTCCTGCTAGAATGTTGTAATGTTGGGAACCTGTTAAAATAATTTTAATAAGTAGGGATGCTCACAAAGTGTTTAATCTTACTAGCCAAGACCGTGATGGCTTTCCTGGTGATGCCAGTGGGAGCCGTCTATCAATTCAGCAGAAACAGGATCAGTCCCAAAGTGGGAGTGTGCCAACAGGCCATTAGTTTCTTTGAGTGTGCAAGATGCTGGCTGATAAACAATAGGTGCAAATATCCTTCCAAGATTTCCAGTAGGTTATAAGACTCATCAGCTTGTGTGGAGATGCTCTTCCATGAAGAAGTCTGCTGGATTTCATGTAGATGAATGCAGAATAAAAATGAATTTGCCCTTGATGTTCTTCTGCCTGTAATATACGCACTATCTGAACGTGTTCATTCAGTCGTTTATTCTGATCTGTCTTCTCTTGAAATGCCTATGTCCTTGATGAATATCATAAGTGGTGGTATTGTTTCTAACATATAAGACACAATTTTCCAGACTCATCTGGGCTAGGGTTTGAACCAGCCAGGTGCTACCTCAACTCACTAGGAGTTGAAGGGCCTTCACCGATTAGATGATGTTGTTAGTTTCAGTTTTGCTGTAGAGACAAATGAATTATGCAGACATCTGACATGTATTATTATTCGATAACTGTTTCTACATCTTCATGGTTACGCTCTAGTGGATTTTATTTCTCTACACAGAGGTCCTATCGTGTACTTTCACTTGAAAGTTGCTTTTTTCTTCTTTCATCCATGAATACATCAGGGATGGATTTTATTCTTTGGTTGCTCTGTTCTGAACTCAACAGAGAGCCCACAGACACCTTGCATCAATTAACCCACAAAATATGGTACCTCTTCAAGTGACTAATAAAGATGCAACAATTGGTGTCTGTTTATAATTTGGAAATGTGTGTGTGAAGGGGGTGGAGGATGCACAGCTTGATTTGTTTTATTTGTGACTCAGCCAAACTATAAAATGCTTCTGTGTCCTGACATGACATTCCTTGGATCTCTGCATTTAAAACAGCTTTGCTAGTTAATGATGAAATGCAACATAGTTTTATTTTTTTCTTGTATTCACTGCTTCAGGAGTACATCCCATTTGCACTTGTCTGCTCCAAATAAGCCAAAGAGCTGGTCACCTGACTAACTCCTTTGATTGTTCATTATTACAAGCAGTACTGTACATGATCACTAAAACATGCCTCTGGGTGACTCCACTAGAACTGGTGTATCTAGGTGGCCCAGGATCAGTGTGTGGAATACCTGTTTGGCTTCCATGAGGTACGGATGGGCCTTGTGTTGAGGTTGGTAGTGGTGACAGTGGTCTGTGGGTCACTTTCATACCATATTGCTTGCATGTGTTTTGTATCTGGCTAAAAAAATGTAATGAAGGATGGGATTCTCAAAGTCTTGCGGGAAGCAAATGCTCAGGTCCATTTGGGTTTCCATACTCTTTGGGTGCCTGATGCCGTGAACACCTTGCAAAATCCCAGCCTCAGCTCTTCCGTTATACTTGAAAACCATGTTCTCAGTCTGACGGTTTCAAATGTAACAACCTGTTACTCTGTTCTGATAGCGTGAATGTAAATTCCTGCGAGAATGTGTACAAGCTTTGGGAGCAAGGACCTAAATGTATCTACAGTGATATCATGTTGTGGTCGTGCTCCAGGAGAAAAGGAACACCTGCATCATCTTTGAGTATTTCTGTAAAGGTACAGCTAGTGTAATGTTTACATATAGCCTACTGAAACAAAAAAGAGGAGAGAGAAGAAAGATAAAGTGTACAGTATTTAAGTGCAAAATTCTGCTAGTTTTTGCTTGTTTTGCAGATCACACTAGCTATTTTTTTGAAGTTCTGTAAATGTGTATAACTTTAGCAAAGACCAGACGGAACTGCCTGTTCACTTTCAGTGTGCCCCGTGCTGAATTGTGCCTATTTCACTCTCTGCTGTTGTTATGCTGCTGATTCTGCTGTTCTGAACTGTTCACTGGATCATTCCATTTGCATGCAACACAAATGCAAGCTGAGCTGTCTGAGAGTAAAGCTGAAACACGTTTGTATAACTTGAATCAATGACTTTCTCTTTTCCGCACCCTCTTGAAATACTGTGTATATTTTTGATTTGTTTCTCCTGCCCAAATTGTTTTCCTCTTTTGTTTTCTTTTTGAATGGTAATTTATTTTTGTTCGGATTATAGGCAGTGTCTGTACATTTTGTTTCAAGGTGATGTTGTGGACATCTTTGAAAGACAAATTGTTATTTTATATAATTTTATCATAAAATTGCTCTAATAAATCATTCTTTTATCATGTGGCAATGATTCTGGATTTTGTGTGTTAATTCTTGGGGGAGTATGTACTTGGACTAGATTTTTCAACTGCCTGTTTACACTAGTGCTAAGTACAGCATGATGGAAGAGTTGTCAGCAACTGAAGACTCACAATGCAAGTGGGTCTGTCCTGGTAACACCTATGGCTGGATCAGATCTCTCTCCAAGAGTCCAGGAGTCCCCTTTCCTCTGTACTTATAGGTTGAAGTCCTCATCACCCAAAGGTGGTCTTACTTCTGAGTATAGTATGGTGATATTTGATCTAATTTTTAAAGCTGTTGTATTTCATTGCCATGATTAACAGTGGTAGCTAAATCCAGCCTGGATGTGATAGTTCAACATTATTAGACTCTCTCTCTTGCTTTCATCCTATATATATTTTTACATATATATAGGAGTTTATGTGTCAGTGGAATTCTTTTGTTTTTTCCCTTCATTACATCACTGTCTTCCCTCCCTTCTGGGAGTACCTTCCTGGTACTTTTGAAATAACATTAATTTCTTCTTCCCCTTTGCAAAGCCTTCAGGTACCTGCAACCTCCCCCATCCTGCTCAGCGCCGTCTGGGACTCTGCCTCCATGTTCTCTGCATTAGCACACCTTCTATAAGACATAGAACATGTGTAGTTGTTAAAACTATTGCACTGTTTGCCAGCAATAACTAAAACATGCACAGACGCACAAAAATTCTGCCTCTCAGAAAGCTTTCTTAAGCTTACTTTGTGTATGCTGTGTCTGCAGAGTGGGTTTTCTATGTTCTCTAACATTCAGGGCTAGTCACACACTAACTATATTACCTTTCCTCAGGCTTCCCCAGCCACACTGAGTGGTATTTGAGTTAGGATGCTATGCAAAGTGCCCTTTTGAAATCAATAGTGCATCTACTTCATTCATTTTTAACGAACTGACTGAATAAACATAAGAGGTGGTGGAACTGTGGCCGAAACTGCTCGCAGTGTAATGAAAGCTGCTATCTGGCACAATTTAAAAAATAAAGGACAGATGGCAAAAGTGCATCTTCCCACTGAGTGTTCAGCTGAGTCCTGCTTGGCTTTTCAACATCCTCATCTGCTTTGGGAAATAGAGCCAGGTTTTCCACGTGCGTATAGAAGGGAACACCAGAAAGAATTGCCTTGAGCAGGGTTTGCAGGATCCTTCCTTGGAGCAAAACTTTAAGTCATTGGCGAGACAGGTTCTCATTTTTTGATACTCTGTGAAGATCTGCCACTAGACCCTCCTCTACTGCATCCTGCCCATGGAGTGGTGTGAGAGGATGTCATGGGTTCAGCAGCAGCAGTCATTTTTCTCCTTCTTAGTAACTGGTGCAGTGCTGTGTTTTCGACTTTCGGCCTGGGAACAGCACTGATAACACTGTTGTTTATAGTTACGGCTTACAATGTTTTGGTCTGACCAAGGACTTTCTGAGTCTCATGCTCTGCCAGGGAGGAGGGGAAGCCGGGAGGAAGCAGAAACAGGACACCTGACCCAAACTGACCAAAGAGGTATTCCATGCCACAGCACGTCGTGCCCAGGATGTAAAACTGGGGGCAGGAACCCGGAAGAGTTCAGTTCACAGCTCAGTCGTCGGGTGGTGAGCAGTTGTATCCTCTTCCCTTTTATTTGCCTTGTCATTATTATTATTGGTGGTAGCAGCAGTGGTTTGTGTTATACCTCAGTTACTAAACTGTTCTTCTCTCAACCCGTGGGAGTTACATTCTTTTGATTCTTCTCCCCATTCCCCCCCTCGAAGTGGGGGGGAAGAAAGCAAGTGAGTGAGTGAACGGGCTGTGTGATTTACAGCTTAAACCACGACAGAGGACCGTGCCTTTTTTAACGCTGCCATTTGTGAACTGCTCAAGAGCAAAGCTGTGGTGCCCTCTGCCCTCACCTATTTCTGGAGCAGTGGGGTTGCTGTGGGTCCACAGTGGGAGTTTTGGCTGGGGTGGTGAGTTGCTTTCTTTTGCAGGTGCACAAATGTGTGTGCAGCCCTGCAGAGGCTTGGAGCACCTGCACAAAGGAGCACACCTGATGCGATTTTCTAGAAAAGCTGCCTGGGTCTCCTGGTGATGTGGGCTGAGCAAGGAAAGCCAAGAAAAATGAACCAAAGGAACTAGTACTCACTAGGACTCTACCGTACTTAAGCTTTCTTTTCCTCTTCTGAACAGAAATCACTGAAAATACTGTACTGGCCAAAAGTACTGGTGCCAGAAAAGATTTGTTCAACAGTAACACTTCTGCCTCTGTCTACATCCAACTCAGCAGGAACCATGGGCAGTAATAAAAAGAACCCAAATCCATAATGTGGCATCCACATGTAGACAAGATCCAGAGACAGAGATGAAATTCAGTCTCAGTATGAGGACCTGTGGCTTTAGCACACCGGTAGCCATATATATATATAGCAGGTCACTTCTCTGGTGGTATGTTTCTCCCAGGGAACGGATCTCCCCCCATCTTCTGGTTGCTGGGTAGGCTGGCAGACGGTGGATGACAGCAAGAGGGTGGAAGGTAACACGCCTTGACCACAGGCAAAGCAACCTCTCTGTAAGCAGCAAAACTGTTCTTCAGGAGGTGAGGATAGCAATTGCATCAGGCCAGTGGTTTCCTGGGTGGCCAGATACTTTCAAATTGGGATGTAATTTTTGTGGTACAAAGCCAGATGCATTCAAGGCAGACAGCATAGATGATGCTTTTCCTAATACTTGCACCGGGAAAAGCAACCTGTGTCTGGAGGGCGAGTGCCAGACAAGAGGAGTGACAAGACTGAGAAGCAAAGGCCTCTCTGCTATCACTTGAGCTGTGAAAATAACTGGTTTTTATTAAATAGAATTATTTTCTTGAAACAATACATTTTAAGGATGAGCAAAATGATTCCAAGTAAGTGTTAAATATTTCAAGTTAAATGTTTCAAGTCCATGGTTGGATACCTGAGTGAATTTACTGGATTTTTTAAAGCAGTGGAAATTGAGGAAATATTTTTCAATATTTCCAAACCAAAGAATCATAATTTTGGTTTTATTTATGTTCTCTAGGCTTGTCAGCTGAATCACTTTGCAGTTCTTGACCTGAAATGACTTCCCCCCAGCTCATTTGAGTATACAATCTTTTGGCACAAATCATACATGCAGCATTTTGCTTTTTAAGTGCTCCTGCCTCTTGTCCTTCTATAACTGTTAGTGTGTGGAGCCCAGCCACCTAGTCCTCATGAAATGGAAAGTGTAAATTTGTAGTAAAGGCTGCAGTGGTAGCGACATTTTTGTCTATTATTAGTTCTTGGAGATGAGAACGTGTTAAACTGGCAGTTTCTTCTTAGCAAACCTCCCACATAGGCATTAAAAGATCTTTCACTCTATCTTTTAACACACTCTTCTAACAAGCTGGAGTCCAAGCATGCTTTTTTGAGGGTGTAAGTTAATCACAGTGACATCCAGTCGTACAGTGAGAGATGTATTTACTCCCTGCGTGGGGTGGTGGCAAGGCAGCCAGAGCAACTGGTAGAAGAAGCCTTGCCTGAGAGACGGGGACGAGGAGGAATAAAAAAGGTTGCTTCTTTGCCCTGAAACTTGCCAGTCTTTTTTTCTTTCCTCTCTCCAGTTGCATGGGTTGGTCAAACAAATCATATTCTCCCCACAAACGTGCTTTCATCCTTAAACCCTCAAAGCGACAACACTGCTAGCAGAGTCAGAAATGCGTCATTGATGTTGGGCTGGTAAATGAGATCAGATAAGCAGAAGGAAACCAGGGTTTTGCAGGCAGGAGAGGAGGAGGGAAGATGATGAAATTAATCAGTGCTGTAAGTGGTTAGAGCTGCCAAGGAGGAGGAGAAATACAGGTCTTTTGGAAGCTGCTCTTCCCATTGATGTAACCCAGCCTCTCCCAGTTTGAACTAAACTGATGGTACTGAAGCAATAAATGATAAGTCCTGAACTTCATATAAATGTTCTGCTTGTGTGGTACGAGCCTGAACTCGCTGCATCAGTGGGGGCTTTTGTGGTTTATGTCAGCATAGTGCATGCCGGGATTTCAGACCCATGCATAAACAGAGCAAGGAGGGTTGTTGTTTAGCTTCCTGACAGGAGGTGTTTAGCTGAAATACTTAGTTTGGATGTTCTGCCTCTGAATTCAGTGGAGGGACAGCGACACTTCCCAGAGGCGATCTGAGCCTTTAGCATGGTACCTCTCTGGAACTGTCTTTTTATTCCTGCCTGCAGAGGAAGCCTTAGTGAAGCAGGATCCTGCCTTCAGCTTTCTGGTAACTGGAGTCTAAAGGGATGGAAGGAGCCTTTGCCTTGTTTTTAAGCTCTGTTTTAATAGAAATTTGGGATGGCCCCAGTGATAGGTGATCTGTGCACAGTAGTAAATTCAGGATAGAGGTGGCTGGTCAGACAGGCATCCTGCTCCATCATCTGCTTTTCTTTCACTTTTGGCGTTTGCGTTACTGCTTGTGTTTTCATAGAATCATACAATGGTTTGCATTGAAGGGACCTTAAAGATCATCTAGTTCTGCACCCCCTGTTGTGGTGTTCCTTGGTTCCTTTTTTCCCCTTTTTAAAAATGGGGGTTTAATCCCAAGGGAAGCAGAGGATTCATGACACATTCAGCTTCCAGAGATGGCCTCTTTCTGCCAGACCTGACTTATCCTCTGGCTCCTTTTAGCTTTTCCATCTTAAGCAGCTTAATATAAGGTATGATCAAGCCTTGTGAACATTATTAGTCCTCAGGTATCTCTCAATTTTTTCTCCCCCTTAGAGCAGCCTTCCTCTGGTACTGGACTAGGGAACTGCACCCTTTGGTTCAATAGGGTGGAGGGACTGTCTGGAGAATTAACAGCAGCGTTGCCATATTGAGTTGTATTGGCTGAAGTGCAGCCTTTGGATTTTTACTGAAGACATAATTCTTAGAAACTGCCTCAAACTCAACATCATATTTAACTTTCCCCTCCGCAATGTCACTACAAATTCCAAACACCATTTGTTTAAGATAAAAGCTGTATTATTTCAGCGGAGGTAGTTTGCTCCCTTATGTTTGTCCAAGGATGACCGGGTAGGAGAGTGCTTGCAAAAGGAACTGGGTAGGAAGATGGGTTTGGAGGGTTTGTTTGTCTGTTTGTTTGTTTAAAATCAAGCTTCTGGTGGTCTAAGAATGAAGCAGTGAGAATAGTGCCATGTCTGGGATGTAAACTGCACTGAAGCTGAGCAGTCCTTTCAACCAGTGTCTTCTAGTGCTGATCTAGACTGATCTTAGATCACTGGGGGCAGTGGGAGCTTAGCCATTCAACCGAGTTTGGACCAGATCACAAAGTTACATCAGAAAGGTGAAGATCAGGCATGGAGCTTAAGAACTGGATCACAACAACTAGGTGATTAGATGAACAACCTCACTTGGAGTACTGTGTGCAGTTCTGGTGTCCTTAACATAAAAAGGACATGGAACTGTTGGAACAAGTCCAGAGGAGGGCCATGAGGATGATCAGGGGGCTGGAGCACCTCCTGTATGGAGACAGGCTGAGAAAGTTGGGGCTGTTCAGCCTGGAGAAGAGAAGGCTGCGTGGAGACCTCATAGCAGCCTTCCAGTATCTGAAGGGGGCCTATAGGGATGCTGGGGAGGGACTCTTCATTAGGGACTGTAGTGATAGGACAAGGGGTAATGGGTTCAAACTTAAACAGGGGAAGTTCAGATTGGATATGAGGAAGAAATTCTTTACTGTAAGGGTGGTGAGGCACTGGAATGAGTTACCCAGGGAAGCTGTGAATGCTCTGTCACTGGTGGTGTTCAAGGCTGGGTTGGACAGAGCCTTGGGTGGAATGGTTTAGTGGGAGGTGTCCCTGCCCATGGTGGGGGGGGGGGTTGAAACTAAATGATCTTAAGGTCCTTTCCAACCCTAACTATTCTATGATTCTATGATAATCTGGGACTCTTACTTGTCAGTGCCTTTTGTGAAACTCTGTGTTTAAGAGGAAGTATCTGCAGCAGGAAGAGGAAAAACCAGAAGAACCCCAAATAAATCTGCTCGTGAAAAACATGTGCACTGCTTCTTGTAAGCAGAGTTGGAATAACATCAGACTGCAGTAGGAGATCCTCACAGGAGGAAGTCTTGCAGGATGGTAAGTATGTTTGCCATCATCTTGAGAGTACTGGAGGTTCATCTGAGAGCACTTTGTTCATCTGAGGAGCTTCAAACAGCTTCTTGGGGATGGTTTTGTATAATGAAAAGTCTCATCCTTGTGTTTGAAATCCAAAATGTGAAACAGGTTGATGCTGAGGGAGAAAAGAAGTACTAAAAGTTGTTTAGGGGGCAGGGAGAAACCAGCTTTAATGTTATAAACAGGTCTCCTGTGTGCCCTCAGCAGATTGTGGTATTAGCTTGTGTTCCAGTCTGTGAAGCAATGCTAAGCAGTACTTGTATTTATTGCTCTTGGATAAACTTTAGTCATTGAAATTGGCAGCTGGTAAAGCTCTGAAAGCTTTGAGGAAGCCGCAGTTAATTACTGACCAGCTACAATATTATTCTAAGCATTCTGGTTGAGTCTGTGCTGTTTTCTTTCTTGAAAGTTAAGCTTCATATTTTAGTGCAGTTCTCATGACTTCTGTAAGGCAGCTGGGAATCTAACCCATTAGCAGTTGAAGACACCAAGAAGCATTTTGACCCAAAAGGTACATGGTTCTATGATTGCAGCACACAGGAGATCTGTTCACTTTCATATTTTTATGAGAGCTGCTGCTTTTCAAAGCCATTTTGTAACTGTTGCTGGAAAAGAGAACTGAAACAATTTGTTTCTCAGAAGCTCCTTCCTTCTGAAGCCATCAAATGGCTGAAATGCCCTTGCAGCTGCAGTTCCTTACCAAGAACCTGCTTGGGTCACTTGACTGTACTGTGGGGAGCACTTTAGCTTTGGGGGCCAGAGGGACAAGGTGACACCTCTCAGGTTCTGGTTCTGTGATGAGAACTGGTGGAGACAGCTGCTGCCAAAGCTGTGAGCTGTGGAGTGTGAACTGCAACCTCACTGGGTGCTCCTGGCCAAGGCTGAAGGGCTGCTGCTGCTGTTTTTCAGCTGCCTTTCTCGTCCTCCTTTAAAATCCCTTTGCCTCAGTTTCCTACAAACTCCTCGGCATCTTCTCTCTTGCTCTTTCTTCCTTTTCTTTCCACTACCTTTTCTGGGTTGGTATTTGACCACTTCCTCTCAAGATGGGGGAATGATGTGTGGTGCTGTCACACAGCTTTCTCTGCTTGGTGTGTATTATATTCCCCCTCTGTGCTTGGGCTGTAAGCTCTTGGGGGTAAGACACTACATCTTTGTGCTGTGCTTAAAACATGAGCTGGGATTTCAGGGGCATGGGGACCTGATATGCACCAGGGAATGGCCCACTGTCTGTCACTGCTGGCAGCAGCTCAGTTCCTCCAGGGCTGGGAGGTTAGGTATTTCACTGCCAGCATTTATAACTATTTCTAGTGTAAAAGCTTGCATCTGAAACTGGGGGCAGCAAAAGAAGTGCTAGTGAAAAGTATGAGTAAAACTGCCATAGAAAGAAGGTACCGCTGTACTGATTACAGCTGATAACACCACCAAGCAGGCTCTGAAACAGAAACTAGCTTTCATCTCTGCAGCTCCAGCATGCTTTCTAGAATGACTGTTCATACCTTTGTTTTTTCCTCTCTTATTTCCTCTTAACTTTGTTATTCTCCCTTGCCTGCTCTTTTATCTTGGGTCCTCTGTTTTCAAATCCCTCTCTGCGTTCCCCAAGTCATTGTTTCAGACCCACCTCCCTTGTCTCCCAGGACAACCTCCACCTCTTCCGTTCAATTGCACTAGTTCTTGTGAGTTAGGTCCCATAAGAAGCCTTTGGGGCCATGTCACTGCAGTGTCCAACTCCTGCTTGTTCCACGTGGTCACAGCATCTATACAGAAAGGTGGAGTAGGCAGAAGTCGGATGCACCATGGACATGTGTGGCCATGCCGCCTTACGCATCTGGTAAGGCAGACACCATGAGCCCATACAATTCAGGTGACAATAGCTGTGAACATAGGGCAAGATGGATGGGACAAAGCTGGCATGGGGACCTGATATGCACCAGGGAATGGCCCACTGTCTGTCACTGCTGGCAGCAGCTCAGTTCCTCCAGGGCTGGGAGGTTAGGTATTTCACTGCCAGCATTTATAACTATTTCTAGTGTAAAAGCTTGCATCTGAAACTGGGGGCAGCAAAAGAAGTGCTAGTGAAAAGTATGAGTAGGATCCTTCCTACCTAAAACTTGTTTGAGTGTGGCCACCCACCACATATGCTTTGTTGCCAGAGAGCAACTGCATATCTGATACCATGGCAGCATGTTTACCTTCCTGGCTACAAATGCCCAGTGGCTCAGGGATAGGAAGTGGTGGTTTGGGACTGGGCAGACGATGATATCACCTGGTAGCACTTTTTGAAATCTATCATATCCCAGGGTGTGCTTCTTGCTTCTAAACATGAAAAATGTCCAGGTCTAGTGGGAGGTGTCCCTGCCCCTGGCAGGGGGGCTGGAACTAGATGATCTTAAGGCCCTTTCCAACCCTAACCTTTCTATGAACCTATGATTCTAAAAGACAGCTGACTCCTATGGGGTAAATTCACCTTTGCTGATGCAGGGATGATTCATGATCTCTCGGGCATGTGTGAAGTTCTTGGTTTGACCTATTGAGAAGGCAAAGTAGGCAAGTGGCCACCTACCCCTTGCCTACTATCTGCTTTGAGTTTTGCCATATTTTGGTACTTCGTTTTGGGGTTGCCTCTGCTGGTGATAACGCAAGATTGGAGTAATATTGTCTGAGGAGGAAAAGAAGTTAACTTATTTTCTAGGGTCATGGTTGCAACAGGGGTGAAGAGGAGTTTCTATTTTGACCTGGTCCCCATCCACTTAACAAAGTCTCTTCTGGATGTGGCGCTGGTATTGCAGGCAACTCACAGGCATAGGAAGAGAGCAGGAGCCTAATGGAGTCACATGCAGGATGACATTGATATTGTATGCTACCACTCACAGCTCCTGCACTTAATTATTGCTTCTTGGCAAATATTTTAGCTTACAAAAGGACAAAAGTGGGTGTTGAAGGATAATCTGAAGAGGCAGTGATGCAGTTGTTTACACATTTATCACTGAAGTGATTTTCGTGCGTAGACAGCACCAGGGAAAAAGCACAGGGACCTGTCTCTCCCTCTCCCTTTGGAATCTGTTAGTGTCACTCAAGACCCATAATACAGTGAGGATGTTGCACAGATCCGTACTTAAAACTCAGTGCTGTATAAAGCAATGGCAGTAACCTGCATTTTTAGTCTGTAACTGGCTTTTTACACATGTTGCCATAAAGCTTTATTTTCCCCCTTGCATACATTTCTGTTTTTCAGATTGTGAAAAAAGCATTAAAAACATCCCTGATGTTTGAGGCCTCCAACACGAAATTAAGCATGAACAATCAAAAAGACGTCAAAATGGTAATTATTGGGATACACTACATTTGCTTACAAGAGCTGAGATTACACTGGCATTTCTGAAAAGATATAACAGATTAAGAGGAATGATTTTATTGCCCATTTTAGAAATCCATATAGGTTTCAATCTTATTTGTAAACAAGTGAATGACACAGCAACCCTCATTGATTTATCCAGTAGACTGATCAAACCTTGCCGAGAGGGAGTAATGTGGAATCTAATCCTGCAGCCTTGGCTCTGGATGGTGTGTTATGGATTTCCTTTTTTTGATTTTTGTGGCGTTTTTGTTGAACACCCATTTGTCTTGTGCTAAAATAAAGGCAATAAACGTCAAATCAATCACAACGTTCTGGAAAAATACAAGTTTTTCAGTATGTTGACACAGGAAAAATTAAACCAAAACTAAAATCTCAGTCCTCACATAAACCAACCCCTCTGTAGCTTGTGATCCACATTTTCAGTGGTGTATTTAAGAGCGCTGTCTGCCAGTAGCTGAAAGCAGAACTACTATTCAAAGATTGTGAGTTACCTCTAACAGGTAGTTATCCATTAGCTGGTGTATCAGTGACTTGGTGATCACATAAATCTTATCCTATTTGCATTCTGTTCTAGTTTCAAATCTTAGGGGCAATTTTGATACTTGGTCTTGTTGTCTTGGCTGTTTACTTCATGAAATTGGAAAGTGCAGTTGATCCTAGCAGGAAAAAAGCAGTTGTCAACATTTACAAAGAGATGGGGGAGGAAGAAGAGCTCTGTGGAGATCTCCCAGGAGCCACAATAATTGAGGAGGACACCAATGGATCAAATGACTCCTGCAGGTAAGCCAGGCTTGGTGGCACATGGAGAAGTAATCACCAAGTGGAGCAATAGTTAAAGTGCTGACAGTATCAGCATGGCTTTTGTTCTCTTCCCGTTGTATAATAAGTTACAAAGTACCACTAATTTGGGGAGAGCAAGGGGTTTGTTTAGGCATTGGGTCCTTAGTAGTTGCCTGTTATGAGGGGCAGTAGGGGCAGTATCCACACTCCAGGACTGGTCCTATGCTTGTATGTTCAGCCCACCTCTGTTGCATCTCCACCATCTCCAGCCATCCTCCCTTTGTGGGAGTGGTGGGAGGCAACAGAGCAACCAGTAGGCAAAGCAGCCCCTGCTGAGCTTACCTACTTTCAGAGGCCAGAGGGGTGAGTGGATGTTTGTCCTGGCAGAGGGAGGGGGTACCAAAGTGACATCCAGCCCCAGGGTTTACTTTTCTTCTCAGCTTTAGGATGGTAAGATAAAAGAGGTCAGAATAGCTACTGATAAGCCATTGTACTGGATTTGGGATCATGATGTATGATATACGCTTGGCTATAAAGACTGGGCATGGAGAGTAGTCCCAGCTTGTTTGTCCAGCTCTGCTTGTTCGCATTTGAGGTTGATGTCCAAAATGGCCAACTGTATGGCTTGAGAGCTTTCCTGCTTAGTTTTCTGCTTGGGTGACAGTCACTTGCTTCACAACATGCAACTGTCGTTGCAGCTTTGAACTGGTGGAAAATGTTCCTTATGACTTAGCTTTTGAGATAAACAGCACTGCAGCCAAACCCCTGTACAAAGCCTGGATGAGACTCCTTGATATAGCCCAGGACAAAATTTATGTGGCTTCTTACTATTGGTCTCTTGCTGGGAAGGATATCAATGTCAATGACTCATCTTCCAAGCAGGTAGGAGCAAATCAATGACAAGCACATTTACGGTTGTATGTACATGTGTTAGATGGCAGATTGACTGTGAGGCCTGTCTTCCAGGTGCTTCCTGCAAACCCAGAAAGGTTTGCCATGCTGGTCTGAAGAAGCACACCAACTTTCCTCCTCCGGCCAAGTTAGACCCCATATGAGCTCTGTTTTCTCTGAATATTTCTGTGCCATGTTTTAAGAGCAACCAGACAGAGGTCAGCCTCAAAACCACACTCTCTCACCCTGTAGATGGTCAGCCTGCTGTAGGGGCAGCCAGTGGCATGGTCAGAGAGCCTGCGGGATCCATATACACAAGTGAACATGCCAATTCCCACTGGCTAGCTGGAAGGGACATGGAGCAAAGTCTGCTGGACTTTTGCCTGCTTCAGAGGCTGCTTCTCCCCCGTGTACAGGCGCAGCATCTGCATTCACCCATTTTGCAGATGTTCCTGAACCATGCCATTGGGCAGCTGTTTAGGACATTCATTCTCCTCCTGGGCACCCTGTGCAGCCGGGCTTCCTGCAGGGCCTCTCTAGCTCCACCACCAAAAATAAATGAGTCTTTGGCACAGGCTCACCTTGCGACTGTCCATGACGTTTAAGTGTCCCTTGGCTCTATAATGGCCTGTGGCAGCTGGCAGCCTCCCAGGCAGTCCTGAGCAGGGTCTGGGGGACTATTCTGAAAAGCAGAAGGGACAAGGCCACCCTATTTCAGGCAGGTGAGGAGTTTAATCACGTGTCAGGCATTGTGCTGTTTGCTGACAGACCAGGTGCTGGCCTGTTTATTACTGTAAGCCAGACCTCTGCCTCTGTCCTGACACATCTTCCTTGGCCTCATGGGCTCTCTGGGATTTGTCTTCCTTCCCACGTGGTTCTGGTGATGTAAGATGACCCATTTCCTCTGCAGAAAAATAAGGGAAAGTGACAGATGTAAGGCTGAGCCGTGCCTCTGCTAAAGGGACAGCTCAGTGCGGGACAGCCTCGGTTATTTTATCCTTGGGGAGAACTGACGCAGTGTATCTGTTGAGCATCAGCATCCAGCAGTTGATCTTCATTGGGGCATTCACCTTTGAAGACTGGGATATTTGTGGTTGTACTTTTAAGCCTTATCTCTAATAGCATTAAACAACAGAAAATAAACTTTGATTCATACATTGGATCAGAACCTTTGTTCCCTTTTTTGTCTACTTGAAGCAATCCTGAAATATGAAATTTCTGACCTTTCTTGTGTTGGGTTTCTTCAAACAAATCATCCATTAGTAACACTGTACTTGCGTATATCTTACTAAATGTTCTGTATAACAAAATACAAAAAATAACAATGTACCATGCAGGGTGAAGATATTCTGAAGAGGTTTGAGAGACTACTTGCAGAGAATGTCTCTGTGTATGTTGCTGCAAGTATTCCAACTCTGGCGACTAATTCAACTGACCTTGAGCTTTTAGAGGAAAAAGGTAATTATTCAGTGATGCACTCAGAACTTCAGCACTGCAATAGGGCAACTGAGACAAACTGGTCTCCAGGGCCTATTCTGGCATGGTGTTTATGTGATTTCGCAGGACAAGTGCTATGTGTTCAGTAGTTCCTGATTTTTGTGTATGTTGTCACGCCCTTACGGATTTTTCTGAAATTTCACATTTTGCATATTTTTGCAAGTTACTGTATCCCCAGGAATGCGCGCTTGTGGATTTTGGTAGTTATTAGTGGCTGCAAGTATTAGACATCCAGACATGTCCTGGCTATCAGGGGAGCAGTATAGCTTATCATCTCCAGTTGTGTCTAAACTCTTTTTGCTTCTCCCCACTTTTCTTCAGGGGCTCATGTAAAGAAGATTGATTTTGGACATTTGGCAGGAGGAGTGTTGCACAGTAAATTCTGGATTGTAGACATGAAACACATATACATTGGTAGTGCAAATATGGACTGGAGATCTTTATCTCAGGTAAACTCTGCTTCAAAAAGCAGGTGGAAAATTCATGTGCTAGCACATAGCAGAGGAACATCATGATGTAAAATACTGATTGACTGGGAGAAACAGCAAAGAAACCCTTGGAGGTGGCTGTTTCTGGGGCTCTGACATAGCTTGCTCTCTTTGTAGGTGAAAGAATTTGGTGCTGTGATATACAACTGCAGCTGCTTGGCCAAAGACCTCTGGAAAACATTTAGTACTTACTGGGATCTTGGACATCCTAATGCTACAATCCCATTACCTTGGCCTCTTAATTATTCTACCCACATTAACATGCATCAGCCTCTGGAAGTAGAATTCAATGGAATCTTGACAAAAGCCTATTTTTCTGTAAGTATGTTTAAAAGTATCAGGATAGACTGTGAACTATATTTAAACATAGGCCAGGAAGTTTTCTTCAGCAGTCCTCAGTTACTTGTGTTTCAGTTGGATAATAATTAATTCAACAGGTTTCTCTGGAACAGCTCAACGAATAAGGGCTGATCCAGATTCATCCATCAGGTAGTATGGCAAGAATGGGGTGCAGGTCTTCTTTGATCACCTGTGGGCTCAATATATCAGTAAGTATCTGACCCATCAGGTCATGTAAGGCATGAGGAAAGATAGTGGTCCACTTTAAGTGCTTTGTGCTATTGTAATGAAAACTGAACAGATATGAATATAAATTACTCACTGAATCTGTCAGAAAAAAAAGATGAAATCACTGACCTGTGCGTTTTCTTCTTTTCAGGCTTCCCCTCCAGCATTTTGTCCAGAAGGTCGCACCAATGACCTCTTTGCTATAACCAGTATTATCAGTGAGGCACAGAAATTTGTCTATGTTTCTGTTATGGAATATTTCCCTACCAGCCGTTTCATTCACCCAGAAAGGTACCAGTTATATCTTCAGCAAATCAGTTGACTGCCATTTTTAAAGGAAAAATATGTTGTTCCGCCCCTCCTGCAATAGGAGGATTCAGAGTGGAGAGAACTGAGGCTTTGCTCTGCCCTCTTGACTGCCTCAGGGACTGTGCAAATACTGATGCTACAAGAAGGATGGTATCCAGTCCTGTCCATGTGCTTCACTAGTGTTTTAAATCAGCCTCCCATGCTCTTCACCCAGCCAGAAAACTGTGAAGTGACAGACTAGGGACAATCAGGATACAGCTCTCTTCAAAACATAGCAGAGCAGCTTTGTGAATAGAGAGAGGAATGGGAACAGCAGAAAGACGCCTGACATCAGGCTTTCCAGGGAAAATATTCTTGTTCCCCTCTTCTGCTCCTGTTTCTTTCTTTCTGTTCTTTACTTCTGAAGACTCTTGACTTCTGGTTCTGCTGCCTGTTTGATGTACTTGACCCACAGTTTAAAGGGTGATTCTTAACTGTCCTTGCTTACCTCTGCAAGCTGAAACAGTCTCTAAAAGAAACTTCTGGGCTTTTATTTTCCTTTTTTTACAGTTCCATCTAAGGACATCCAAGTTCCTAAAGCATGCTGCATGCATGCAGCAGCCGCTCTCAAAAAGCGGATGGTAGTGGTCAGGTTGTGTGTAGTGGACCACTGCCTAAGGTCCCAGCAGAATTGTGCAGACTCTGTACATCAGCTCGTATTTGAGTAACACAAAAAGTTAGTCAGTAATGGGGCAACCACTAAGACTCCAAATCCTCTTAGATATGCTTGAATTAGGATGTTTACATGCAACCAAGTGTCCTGAGTATTATCTGCTTATAACATTTCTGAGTTTTCCAATCGTTTAAATAATCTGATTGAGAAAGAGGCTCAGGCAAAATAATTACGTACATCATGGCTTCTAAGGAATAGGGTGAGCTCTAGGTTTCCATTTAGCCAGAATTATACCATGCATCATGTCCTGTGGCATGATGGTGTAAAGCCTCTGATGTTCAGCTGGGCATGTGTTAGCAGGAAGGATAATAGATAGACACGGATAATTACACTGTCTTTGAAATGAAATCTCAAAGACGAGCTTCCACTTGGAGGATACCTTTTATAAATCAAATAACTTTGAGGATTTTCAGTTGCTGTGTTGTACGGTTGAATCTCTGTGTTTCTCATCTCCTGCTATTAGCTAAGAATAAGTTCACAGAAAGTTTTTTTTCCTCTTAGGAATGAGTGTGTTAATACTCCTCATTCTTCATCTGAAGCCTTAATCCACCATTTGTGACATCTAGGGCCGGATCAGATGCAAAAAAGAGTTTGAAAGGCCTAGGGAAAGCGGTGCAGGGCCTCGGGCTATCTCCACAGCAACCAGCTGTAGTGTAATGAATTGAGGCTGATTAGTTCAGGTTAGGTTCCTCCAGCAGCTGAGGCAGAAGGAACAAAGCTGCTATCTTAATGCCTGAGTGTTAATCAACTCAAACCTGATATATTTAAAAAATGGAAACTGTTGAAAAATAGGATTTCTAAATATGTTTTTCAGGATCTGCAAGACAACCTGACCCTGAAAGCACATGGCTAGTCTGCTGATTGTGATAGAAAGATGTGCAATGGAAAATTAGAGAATTCAGGGCTTTGTACATAAGGCCCAAGGAATAAGTTAGGCAGATTAATTAATCATTGCCCATGGGACTGTGAACGAGTGCTGGACCTCTCTGTATCAGTCCTCCAATCTGTACTGAAGATGCTTGTTTTCCTCCGTGCAGCACTTGTTAGGATCTACAGGATGAAAGTCCTATACAGGCATTTGGATTACTAGTCTTGGGATGTACATTGTCCAGCACTTAATGTCGTGTAGTTGGGTCAAGGATGTTAAAATTTTTCCCCTAAGCTACTATTAAAACAAGTGTCTTGGAAATGGAAAGCCCCTTGTTCATGAGAGCACAGCTGTGTCAGTTACCTCAGGGGCACATGGCATACTGAAGAGGACAAGGAGGGATAGGGAGGGATAGAGTGTCCATGCCAAGTCCTGAAATGGCCATATTCTACAAAGCGGTCCTTAGGCTTTCCTCTGGGCTCTGCGCTGTCCTTTTTACTTCTTGCTGTATGATCTGCCTTTACATTGGAGTTGTTATTTTTAGTTTCCTAGTGTAAAGAGCATAATGGCACCATGCAGTGTGTGTAGCTGTGTACATGTGCTTTACTAAGCTTTAAACTTCTTGGTAATTTTCTACCTATTTTGGCAGAGACTGGAGGTCTCAAAACACACTGTGAAATGAACTGGCCGGGTAGAAGGCAGAAATCTTACTTACACAGCCAGTGAAGGCACAAGTGCTCCTCTTACTAGATATCAGAGATCCCACCTGGGCACGATGTTACTTATATTCTCAGTTTATTCTTGCAGCTTTCTACTGAACTATTTCAAAAATGTCCCTTTTTCCACCCACCTACTTTTCTCTAGATATTGGCCAGCCATTGACAACGCTCTGAGACGTGCAGCTTTCGAACACAGAGTACAAATTCGGCTTCTGGTCAGCTGCTGGACCCACTCTGACCCAGCCATGCTCTACTATCTGAGGTCCCTACGTGCTCTCAACAATCCACATGCCCACATCAGTGTCAGCGTGGTACGATAAGAAACCTGATTTTGGAAAGACAGCTTGAGGATACAGGCCTCCCACTGATCTTTGAGTCTAAGCTGCTAGCTGTGTGTGCAAGTACCAGGTTTTAGAGAAGCAGATTGTCCATTGTTGCAGTGACTGTTTCAGGTCCTTGAGAAAATAAGGCCCAAGGGATAATCTTGAGGAAGCAGCTATTGCAAACTACTAGTGATATCAAGGGATATGCCTAAATGCAGCACCTGTGACAAGGGGTCATGGCTTTAAGCTGAAAGAGGATAGATCCAGATTAGATATTAGGAAGAAATTCTTCACTTGGAGGGTGGTGAGGCACTTGTACTGGCTGCCCAGAGAAGTTGTGGCTGCCCCATCCCTGGAAATGTTCAAAGCCAGGTTGGATAGGGCTTTGAGCAGTCTGGTCTAGTGGAAGGTGTCCCTGTCATGGCAGGGGGGCTGGGACTAGATGATCTTTAAGGTCTCTTCCAACCCAAACCATTCTCTAACTATCCAGGCAGTAGCTTTTGCTGAGCGTCACGACAGTAACAGTTTATATGACAACCTAGTGCTCTTTTCATAGACCTTTTCCTTTAAGCATCTTAAATGGGTCTAATTACTGCCATTTTTTTACAATTGAGATCTCTGCTGACTGCCTGTACAAATGGACCTGTTTGTGAACACTAAGTATTACACACAGGCCATAGGCACTAGGCTGGAGTGCATCAAGTGGAGGGAGGTGGTATGGAAGCTCCCGACATGATGCCGTTACCATGACAGAGTGAAGTCAAAGAACTAAGGTGGAATGCTTTTTACCAAAAGGAAAAAAACAAGCAAACAAAACCCCAAAAAAGTTGAGTTTGATAAGAGTTAACACAAAAAGTTAGGCATTATTGTTGCCTGCAGTACCCCTTGTGTCTGTGATCAGCCCATTCTAGCACAAAATAAGAGCAGCAATCAGTGGTAAATGCAGATCTATTAAACAGCTGCCTAAACCTGCCTTTAATTATCTGCCCTGTAATGATAATAGCTGTGCCACTAATGGAACATTGTGAAGCAAACATTATCCTTATCTGATCTCAATTGCTTATCCAGTTTTATGTATAATGGAAATACTATTTGTTAGTTCTCTTGGATAAGAGTAAAATCTCTTTTATGGTACATTTAATAACAGTGTGTGGACTATTCTGTTCTTTCTGTACTATTCTATTCTTTGTAAATATAGAAAATCTGCATTGTTCAATCATGCAGTCTGGTCCTCACTATGGTATTTCTATTTATATTTTTGATTTCTTTCTCTCCAGAAACTCTTCATTGTTCCAGTTATGAATCACACAAATATTCCTCATGGGAGAGTGAATCACAACAAATATATGGTCACTGATAAAGTAGCGTATATTGGTATGTATTCCATTATTCCAAACACAGTGTATTTAGTTCTATAGGATTGAGGTTGAGATAAGATGGGCTGCAATATCAAAAAAGACCCTATTTTGCCATGTAAATCAGCCTGCCCTTGGTAAAGAAGTAGAGATGTGAAAGGGAGACAATAATGTAGGTCAGGTTCAGTAAGAGATTATTTCATGTGACTGTGAGCCATTAAGAACAGAGCATGAGAAGTCTGAGTTCACAGCTTGTGACAAGCACAGTAGGAATTTCACAGGCTGTGTGCTCATAATGATGCAGTGATAGCTGATGCTCTAGTATATAACATTGTGCTTTAATAAAACTAAATTGCTGGGAGGAATTAATTCCACGCACTGTTTGTTGAACAGAACTCTAGGAAAGGAAATGAGAAAACAGTAATGTCAATTGCTGCTCAATTCCTGAAAGTCAGAATTATGTTTATTTTTTACTCCCTTATTAGGATCCCTCAAGAAAGGGAATGTGAAAAGGCTCTGTCATTTCAGTCAACTCATCCTACAAGCAATGCAAACCAGCAAATAGCCTAATCTTCTAACGGGCTGAGCACTTGCAGTTCCAATTGCCTTTAACAGAACTTGTTTCTTACTGAATTGTCTTTTGAAGACAGATATGCAGATAATTTTTTTCATGGCTAAGCATCTTCCGGAATTGACGGTAGAATTTTCTAGCTAAGGCACATACCAGGAGAAGTGCTAAGTGATAAAATGTGTATTTTTTCCACAATAATTGATCTACTGAATTGTGGTAGCTTTGGAGAGAGCCCTAGACAATGCCTGCTGCTGGATTCCCAACTTTACCTGGTTTAAAAGCTGGCATTGCGTGCTGAGCTCGGAGCAGCTCCCAAGGTTTAATTGATCAAGGGTCCAGTTTCTTCTCTTGTCTTCCTTTAACAAGAGGATTAATTCCATTAAGGATTTTTTTTCTTTAAACACAGAAACCCATGTCAAATGCTGACTTTTACTTCTCTTAATACCTCAATGTAGCACTCTATTCCCATATTTGTAAAGATTAGGTTTGTAAACCTCTGTCACAGGCTGTAAGAAATCAGAAAGTTATGAAGCTTCAGGGTTGCAGTTAGTACTCACTTTCCAAAACCTGAGGTCTGGAATCAGAAGGAGGTGACCTGATTTTTGCTGCTCTATTGGTTCTAATGAGATTTGCAGTTGTACAACAAATCAGTAAAGCCAGGCAAATGTGGAGTTAACAAGTATGGGGATCAAACAGAACACTGGGAAATTAATGTTTTCTAATTAGATACTTTTTCATTGCATAGGGACTTCGAATTGGTCAGAAGATTACTTCATTAACACTGCTGGTGTGGGACTAATTATCAAACAGAATTCAACCAACCTGCAAAGAAGGCAACTGCCTATCCAGGAACAATTGAAACATCTTTTTGAGCGAGACTGGAATTCCAAATACGCAGTGAATCTGGAAGACGTGCAGGGACAGAAAGACTGTAACTGGAGAGGCAGGCTCTGAAGTGATTTGAAATATAAATTTAAAATAAAACAAAAAGCCCCACTTGAATCTTGTTCCCTGTGCAGAACAGGGAGTTTTCTCTTTCTGTCTTTGTCAGAAAAATTGTTTCCTTGTGGTATCCACATTGATGAGGTGGGAACTTCTCACAGTTGACTCTACCTGCAAAACCATTAGTCAGTGTGACACTTCTTTTTTTTGTGTGATTACCTCACTCCAGAGTTATTGAAACGCATACAGCATTATATGACAAGCTATCTGATATTAAAGCAAACATGGAAGACACAACCAGATCTTAGTACATCAAAGACGTAGACTGCCATGCTATTTTATCTTAGGAAGCTATATACTTCAACCTTAATGTTCCATTAACAGTATTTGCTTACATGTGTTTAACCATATTTTTAATAAACTCCTGGCCGCTTTAAAATTTTGAGCTGTGTAAGTAAGTCTTCGCTTACAATAGGGAGGGCAGTTTTTTAAAAGCATTTAGGAATTGGAGGTATAGGGAAATACCCTTATTTAAGTGTTGAGGCTAGTTGCCAGAATTAAGAACCTATGATTTAAATCTGGAGCCCTGAGTGTTTGGGGATGCTTGGATATCTGTGCATTGGCCACAGGCAGTAAATGGGATGGCAAAAGCAGAGCAAAGCGGATGTGTGAGTGCTGGGTTGACAACGGCATCCCACCTACTCTGTGGGCAGTGCTTGGAGAGCCTCCTTGCTGTTTTGGGGCTGTCTTGGTGCTGACCCTGACCAGTGTTGTGTCTCTGGGCTTCCTTTTCTGTTGCGGTCACACAGGGACCACAAACCTGAGCCATCTGGTGCCTTATGTCCATATCCACCACTGCGTGGTGGCTCTGCCATGGCTGACTCTCAGAAGTGACAGGAAAGGAAAGCAGAACACATGAGCCAGCAATGGAGAGGTGTGAATGACACTGGCCTCAGGCTCTGTGAACCTTGCCAGGGCTGCACACTTTGCCTGGCACTGGAAATGGAATCGCAGTGTGAAACTTTTGTTTTGGGGCTGATGTATGGCAGAGGCGAGAAAGCCCAAGGCAAAAGCCCATTGCGCTGAAAAAAATCTTTCTGATGCTGTTCTTGCATGCAAGTATTAATACATGGTCAGGTATATTTGTTAGTACTGGCTAATAAACCCACGAAATGGAGCTAGTGAAATCCAGATGGGAAGGTTCTATTTTGCCAGGGATTTTAATTAATGAGTGGAAATCTCAAAATATTAAGCAGCCTTTACAAAGGAAATAGAGGAGGAGAGCACTAAAAGCACCTGCATCTCCCTCATTATGTTTGCACATATGTGATACGAAAGTTCAGTGTAATCTGTAAATATCTTAAAAATCTGCATTAGTAACAGCAAGCATTGATTTTTAATGATGGATAAAACAATCCAAGGGTCTTGGAAGTGTTTGGAAGAGATAGCAGAGGAGCAGCCGGGAAACCGAAAAATGGAAAATTGGTTTGGATCATCTCCAAAAAACCTTATTGGGAAAGGGGCATATTTGTATGGGGATTTGTGTGTATTCACAGATATTCAAGTCAGTCCACACATAGACAACCACAGCAGGTCCCTTTGTCATCTCGGCACAGGGCAGAGATTCAAAAGCACCAAAATGCTTCCTCTGGAGGACAGGGAGGTTGTACCATGATGGGTAAGTCTGTACTCCTGCTACCCAGTCTGTGTCTGCACCAAGAGCCAAAATGCACCTGAATGAGGCCCTGCCAAGAGGGGCATGAAGCTGAGCTGCCACAGGACTTTCGAGGCTGGTGAGGTCTGCAGCACTTTCACAGCTCAGAGATGGAGTGCCAGGACAGGGGCTTTGCTTGACCTCTCCATGGAGCCATGCTCTGGGCTCGGTGCAAATGAGCACATGTGAGTGGTGGAGCAGTTTGAAAAGCTGTTTGAGCAGTTGCATCTTGAACCAACAAAAGTATTTTCTGTAGCGGAGTGTGCTCCTCTAGATGGCACTCGAAGCTGTGTTTTCACTGGTTTGGGGGATGATGGGTATTGCAGGAACAAGAAGGAAACTTTCTTCTCCACTTGTGAGCTGAAATCTGAGTACTGGATAAGCTTTTGGACAAGCTGTGAGACTTGTCTTCTGGCAATATAAGACTCATACGGGGTCAGGTTCAGCTTATATAAGAAAAATTGATGCTTATGAGAATGCTCTTTGCTGGTGTCGCTTGTGTTGGTTTTCCTCCACAAATGAAGGAGGGGTTTACAATTAAGGTGATAAACTGGATCTAAGAGGAACTTGAGTTTATTCCCCTGGTTTCTTGTGAAACTTCTTAGGCCCTGTCCTGGGTTCAGCAGTAGCAGTCATTTTTTTCTTTCTCAGTAGCTGGTGCAGCGCTGTGTTTTCGACTTTAGACCTGGGAACAGCGCTGATAACACCGATGGTTTCAGTTGCTGCTCAGTATTGTTTACTCTGACCAAGGACTTTCTGAGTATCATGCTCTGCCAGGGAGGAGGGGAAGCCAGGAGGAAGCAGAGACAGGACACCTGACCCAAACTAACCAAGGAGGTATTCCATACCACAGCATGTCATGCCCAGTATATAAACTGGGGGCAGTTACCTGGAAGGGTTAGATCACTGCTGGGGTTGGGCTGGTTATCGGTCAGCGGGTGGTGAGTGGTTGTATTCTCTTCCCTTGTTATTTCCCTTACCATTATTATTATTGGTGGTAGCAGCAGTGGTTTGTGTTATACCTTAGTTACTGGACTGTTCCTATCTCAGCCCATGGGAGTTACATTCTTTCGATTCTCCCTTTCCCTCTGGGAGCCGGGGGGAGGATGTGGGGGAGTGAGATAGCAGCTGCATGGTTCTGAGTTACAGCTGGGCTGAAACCACGACAGGCCCCTTCGTTGTTTCGTTCTAAACTACTTGTTCTCTGTTACAAAGGTAGGATATGGTGTAAATTATAACCACGCTTTGAATCTCTTAATAATTTTGTTTTCCATTTATGTAACAGGATTAATAATAGTCCATTTCCATCCACCTGTTATTTATTGCTTTCATTTAGATTGTGATTTCTTCAAGTTAAAGACTATGCCAAATGTAAGCTGAGGCCTCCAGAAGTATTCATTAGCATCCTTGAATGGATTTTCTAGTTTGGTTGCAGGTAGTTCAGATTTTTCTCAGTATTAGTTTATTAACGTCTAGGAAAAGTTGTTGGCTTGGATCTTGAGCATGGATACTCTCCTCTGATCAGCTCATCTCAAGTACCTGTGTTATGCTAGAGTGCAAGTTAAGCAAACCAGCCTTGCTTCACATGAGTGGCTTTCATGCAGAGCTGCTGCACTGCTCTCCCAGCAGCCTCCTTTCTGAGAGCACTTGGTTTGGTGCAGTGCCTTGTGGCTACAGCGCTGCTGACACCAGTGGCAGATAACAGCAAGACAGAGCATAGCTGGCTCTATAGGTTTGTGAGTTCTGGAAGGGCTAAAAGTCACCTGGCTTCACACATTAGACGCTACCTTTTTCCAAGAGCTTTTGTGTTATCTGTTTTCCATTTTTCCCCCATTATCCAGTATTTTCCTTTCCCAGTTGTTCCAGATAAATCATACCTTTGTTGCTTTCATCCAGATACTGAGAAAAATTCTCATTTACCATTTACGTTATATCAATGCACACTTAATTTTTTGAAAGTCATAAACATCTCCATAATCCCTGGAAGATAGCTCTTCCATCATGGGCACTGATTCACAGACCTCACTGCTCCCTGCAGCTTCCTGAGGCGAAGTGGAGAGTGAGGTGCTTCTCTCTTCTCCCTGGTATGGGATAGGATGCATGTGAATGGCTCAAGGCTGCATCAGGGGAGGTTCAGACTTGACCTTAGGAAACATTTCCTTACAAAGAGGGTGGTCAAACACTGGAACAGGCTTCCTAGAGAGATGGTCAATGCCCCAAGCCTATCAGTGTTTAAGAGGTATTTTGGACAATGCCCTTAATAACATGCTTTGGTTTTTGGTCAGCCCTGAAGTGGTCAGGCAGTAGGTGCCTTCCAACTGAACTGTTCTGCTCCATTCTATTCTATTCTTTAGCTGTCTTGACTTTAGGATATGTGAGAGGTCCTGCTTCAAATATAACAACAAAATAGCCAACCAACAATGCAAGAAATTACCAAGGTGGGAGTGTCTTTCTTTTAAATGCATTTATACATTCTTTTAGATGTCAAATCATGGTTGCAGGTTTGTTTGGCTGGAGACTGCATGTAGAGGTTTAGCTGAATAGCCCACTTTTTCAGATGTTAAAAAATACCAGTAACGAACGAAACCTACCACAGTTAGAAGAACAACCTAAGCATCTCAAATTAAGGATGCAGGTGGGATCAGAACCAACCTGTTGACAAAATGTCTATGTTCTGCAGGTTTGTGTCTGTGCTCCTTGCACCCCTTTGAGCTCTGTTCTTAGCTATGCCTGTGGTCAGTTCCTTGGGTTAACCTGGTTGCTTATTTGCTAACTTTCACCTTTCCCAAAGCTGACAGTAGCCTATTTGGAGGATTGTTTTATTGCTGCTTCTTTTTTTATCTGCTCTTCCCTTAACTATTTCATTAATCTTTTAAAAACATGATAGTGATTACCGCTCTGTGGTTATTGCTGTCTCAGAGCTCAAATCGACTTGATTCTGCCACCTTTGCAACAGACTTCTACATTCAGTGTTGTGTAGGTGGATTCCTATTTGTGGGCCTAAGTAAATGAACACTACTGCGAAACATTTTAGGTGAAGAAAGCTTTGCAGGTAAATGTGAGCTGCTGTTAGAATGCGATGTCCTTCATTACATACATTACCTTTTTCTGGACTCAATTTTCCTGTCTTGATCACAAAGTTTTCCACAGTCCTGGTATATGCCGTTGCCATCTAATGTGGTAATTTTGGGTCTATTGAACAATAACTTTTATACTTAGGGAAACTGCAGGGAAATGCTCCAAATAAATGATACATTTATATGAACAGTCTCTTCAGAGATAATTAGAGTTCTCTTTATAACTGCTAGCAGTTCTTTTTAGAGTATTTAAGCCTACTGCAACGATACAGAAATGAAGAACATCTCAAGCTACAGATGGCTAGACAACCAAGTACACCTCCTTTACAACCCAGTTTCTAAATGTTTTGCTGTGTCTGCTTTCCCTGTAGTAAGTAGAATATGGAGAAAGAAAATACAGGATGAGAAAACTGCTATAATGAAGCATGTCTGCACATGCCAATCTATAAAACTCTTGATTGTAATGTGTGAAAAGTCTCCATTACCACTGTATTTAGAATCTGTGCTGTCATTAAGCAGCCACTTCAGCAGATAGCTGGGTATACTCGAACCTTTTGCAAATTTAAGCTGGGGTTTTCAGATTCAGAAAATGCTAACAGCACTATCAGTAACTCACAATACTCAAGTTATTATTCATATAGTGAGTTTATTGTGAATTAAGAATACAGACAGTGTTTTAATGATACACGTGAAGGCTGTCACATACGCACTTTGTTTTTTGTTGCACACTTGAGAGAAGCACTAATATAAACAGAGAAGCAAATAATTATATACATCTCCTGTCCCAGAAAATCTTTGAAGCAGTTCCACCACTGTGGCAGATCATTCTGTGTATTTAACTATTCAGTAAATATATACATAAAAAATTATTTATTCACATTTCAATAATTATTCTTTGTCAGAATGTTTTGTTTTGGTATCTTAAAAATATGAGTTGGTTACACGGTTTTTGGTCTTGAATTTATTCTGGTTTTCTTTTAAAATTTTTTTAAGGCTAAATATGACCCACCACAATAATCAAAAAATGAGAAGAGAGGAAGAAGTAAAGAATTAGTCTCTCTACACTAGTATTTTGCTTTTATTTTGCATTTTAAAATGTTCATGGGATATATATATTACCTTAGCTGAAATAAAGAAAAAAAATTTAATAAGAAAGCAAAAGTAGGTCAGAAAGGTCCAAAATCTAAACAGGTAAGTGTACTTCTCATAGTACTAGGTTATATTCCATTCTGGAAGAAATCTATAATCTAAACATAATCACGAATATGTTTTAGCTAGCTCTTGTTTAATTTTCGGTTACTAAAAAATTAAGAAAACATTCTTGTCTGTACATGTAGATTATTTTATTTTCATTGAGAATTGAGAAAAGACAATATTCATTTGGTTTTATCTCCAGGAATATTAGATTGACTATCTTTTTCTTCTTCCAACAAGATTAGCTCAGTTCTTGCTGAAGATGTCACGATAGTTCGAGAAACTGGAACATTAGATGAGAGCACATCAATTTCAACTGTTTCACCCTCTGTTGTATCTTTAGGTGATAAGCTTTCTTGTGCATCAAAAAATACATCAGGTTTATCTGACGGGCTGTCTTCATCTGAGATTCTTCCCTCTCCACGACCCATCTCTTCTTCATCAACAGTTTTAGCCTTTTTGGAAGGAGATGTGAAACCAAGCTTGGGAAATCTAAACCATCCAGTTTTTTCAGTTTGCTTAGAAGAATCATGAACTGATGTGTCAGCAGGTTTCACATCTTCTGGAACTGACTTTTTTACTTCTGTTTTTGAATCTGTTCTAGTTTCATCACCAGAAGATGAAAAGCCAATACTTGGAAGCCAAAATTTGAATTTTCCAGGAGATCTTTTACTATCAGTCTTTTCTTTTTCATTGTTTATGTCTTTTTCTTCATCTTCTAGTGCTTCAGCTACACTCTCATCTTTAGAGAGAGGAACTGCAGTTATTCCCTGCAGTGATTTACCAGGAAGACTCTCTTCAAGTTTAGTGGAAGGCTTTACTTCAACAGCAGATGTTTTTAACTTTGGCAAACTTACTTCTCCACTAGATTCTTCAATCTCACTGTGTAGTTTGTCAGATAGTTTAAGCTCAGCACTGCCAGTCCTCTGTGCTGCTCCTCCAAAACTTTCATCAGCATATTTAGGTGTGTTCACTGACACACCCTCCTCTGTTGGAGATGGCTGCTGGACTAGCACTTCTAAGTTGCTCTGTGGTTCAGGCAACTTAACCTTGAGCAATGAGAATCCCAAAGCAGTAGTTTTGACTTCTGATGAGAGAATCTCTGATTCTTTCACTATTTCAGTAGTATAAATCTCACATCTTTCAATAGCAACATGTTCAGGTTCTACCTTCTCACTCACTTCTTGGCCCTCTACAAATGACCAGTGAATGTCTTGCCCTGCGTTTGGAAGAGAGGACCCTATGGTGGTCGCCATCTGTGCTGTTTTAATGTCAGGTTCAGTTAGTGTTAGAATTTTGCTTTTTGCTTTTTGAACATTACCCTCTAGAGCCACTGGTGCTTCTTCAGGGATAGCAGAACTTTCTTGCAGTTGCACTACTTCAATGTCAGTACTAGATCCCTTTGGATCTGTTACCACTTTTGACACTGAAACATCAGCTTCAATTGGGGGAGCTTTGAAAGTAAACCTTGGTATTTTTAGCTTGGGAATTTTTATATTTACTTCTGGGTCACCTTGTGATTTGTCAAGTGTTATTCTGGCAGATGCTTCCATATGATCTAGAACTGGACTTTCCAGGCCAATAGATTTTTCTAATTTTTGAAACTGCATCTCTGCTGAGCCTATTTCAGCTTTAGATACTGAATCAACTTCTGACTTTGGCAAATTGATATCATCTTCAAAACCCTTGACTTCTGAATGCAACACTCCAAACTTTGGAATCTTAAACTTGTATGTTTTAATTTTACTTGTTTCTGCTCTGTTTTCTACTTGCACTTCCCCTCCTGCAGACATGTCCTTTTCAACACTTTTCACTTGAAATTTCATTTCAGGATCTACTCTAGCAATTTTAACATCCATCTTCACTACTGGAACTTCTACCATTAGATCTTCCAGCTTAGCTGTAACATAAGCACCATCTTCTGATCCCTTTGCTGTAGACCACTCACTCATAGGCCTTTTCAATTGTCTTCCTTCACTGTCTTTTCCTGTAATTTTCATCTCACCCTTTATCTTTCCTTGTTTAATTACTGCCTCTTGATTTTGAATATCTAGCCCTTCCTTTGGAAGACTAACATCTATTTTCTCTTGTGTTGCATCCAGAGTATTTTCAGCTGATGATGGTATACATCCTGTTTCTGAAGTCTCTAACTTAGAGGAACTTTCTGCCTTTAGGACTTCTATATCATGTGATTTAATTCTATGCTCTTGAAGAGCCAGAGTATATGTAGAAAACCTATTTGTTAAACTGTTATCTTTATCAAATTCTGCTGGAGTTACCATGAGTTCTGAAGTATGCATTTTTTGTCCTTCAGAACTGTGCTTAACTATGTCTGCATAAGTTTCAGCTTTTGGAATATTCACTGTGCTATCTGTTCTTTCTGTGGACAACAAGACATCTCCCTCCATCTTTGCCAAGCTAACAACAGAACTCTTCACAGAATCTCCTACTTTTGGAATCCCTTCTTTTGTAACAGTAATTTCAGTGACTGCATGTGGTAATGAGAATGTATTTTCAGGAATACTCGTTTCAGTTTGTACTTCGGCAGAGGGAATGCCTGTTTGAGCTTCTTTCATACATCTTTCAATATAAGCATCACCTTTTTTTTCCTTTAAGGATGTTCTGCCAAATGCAGGTATTCTGAATTTTGGCATTTTAAACCATCCCTGATGTTCTTCAGTCTGACCTTCTTCAGCTTTTATATCATATTCTTCTTTTAATTTGATATATTTCTCCTCAAGGCTCTCAACAGCTCCCTCTGTCATTGGTTTAGACACTGACTGGAGGCTTACATCTACCTTTGGAGCTTCAATGCCAGCCGTCAGAACTTGGGGTGCTTTTATCTTACAAACACCCACTCCAGGATCTGACGTATCAGATGTAAGTTCTGATACTGGAACTCCCACACCAATGTCAGCAGTTTCCTTTGTCATTTTTAGCTGGGGTACCTCAGCTTCTAGTTTTGGAGAGTTGATTTCTGTCTCTGGGACTTTCCCTTTTATTAGGGAAATTCCAGATTTTGGCTTCTGAAATTTGGGCATTTTTATCTTCCCTTCAGGAGTTTCCAAACTAATCTTTCTTCCATCCACAACTAATGATTTTTCTGTTATTATTTCAGGGCTCCTCAGTTCGATCGAAGTTTCTCCTTTGGGGAACTTAATACTTGTTTTCTGAATGGTATCTTCATTGGTAGAACTTGATTTTAAGACAACCTGTTGAAAACTCCCCTCTGAAGGAGGCAGGGCAGCGCTGATCTTTGCTGAGCTGACTCCCATTTCAGTTTGGGAAGCTCCAGTTTCTAGTTTTGAAAAGTCTGGAGTGGAGAACTTAGCATCAGATGGTTTTATGCTTATTTGTGTCCCTTCTTCTGTCCTTTCAAAATCACTTCTTTCTATATAAGGTACCTGTATTGAATCATCACCTTCTCTCTCTGATTTAAGAATAGTAGTGTCAGCTTCAACTTTTGATGAACGAGTCTGAGGTTTGGGAACCTTGATCTTGGAGAGTGAAATTTTAGGCATGACAAATTGAGGCTTTTTACTTGGACTTTTTTGTTCAGCTTTTCCTGCAGATTTTTCCAGATCAATGTCTGGCCCACTACCCTGATCATCAGTTGCAGTTTCTCTCACTTCTGTGTCTATTCTGCTTGACATTGCAGCAAGTTCATGATCTTCCAAATTCACTCCAGAATCTGGTTTAACACTTGCTTCCTTCTTTGGTGACCAACTAAAGGATGGAAGTTTGAATTTTGGTATTTTGAAATGTCCTCCTTCTCCATCTCCATCTTGCTTTCTTTCCCCTTTAAGTTTTAGTACCGCATCTGAATCCTCAATTTCAGTGTCTGGTTTTGGAACAGAAATGGCAGCCTCTGATGCCTTATTGTCAGCTTTGGTCTTTTTGACTTTAGGGCTGTAAGTTTCTGCTCCTGTACCACATTCCACCTCCCATTTTGGTTCTTCAACAGCAATGTCAGCTATTTCTACCATTGTTTTTAGTTGAGGAACCTTGACTTCTGATTTGGATTGTCTGACCTCCTTTTCTGATCCTTTCTCTTTAGAATCTGTAATTCCAAATTTTGGCATTTGGAATTTAGACATTTTTGTTCTTCCTTCAGCACCTTCAATTTTTATTTCTACATCACCTACAGCAATTTCACTTGATGTTCTTTTAACACTTGTGTCAAAACTCTTCACCTCAAGGGAGCCTTCAGTTGTCATCTTAATATCTGAGGGGGAGAGGCTGGTATTAGCAGCGGCTGATTTCAAAGTCAGGTCATTTTCTTCACATGTAGGAAGTATGACCTCACCTGTAGGCATACCGATCTCTATTTTGGGAGCTTTGATTTCTGCTTTGGAAAATTCTGAAGTTGGGACTGCAATTTTTGGCACTTGTAGGCCCATTTCTGCCCCTTCTACACTACTCCCTTTCTCAGATTCCTGTACTGAAACACCTTCTTTCTCTTGTTTGGGACCACAGATGTCAGTTTCCAGTACAGGCAGAGATACCTGGACTTTCTGACCTTTAATTTTAGGGAATGAGATCTTTGGCATGGTAAATTGAGACTTCTTGATTCTGCCCTTTCCACCACCTTTTTCTATTGATGTATCAAATTCTACTTCAAGGTTTTGATTCTCAGGGGTAAGAAATATTAATTCCGATTCTGTGTCTCGAGACAGAGAAGACAAAGTTGGTTGTTGCAGATGTCCCTCCACTTCAGAAGGAGCAATAGCTTCTTTCTTTGGTGACCAACTAAATGATGGGAGTTTGAATTTTGACTTTTTAACTTTGTTTTCCTTCTCCTCAGCGTCCATCTCTCCTGAAAATACTTCTTCTTCTGCCTTGCAGTCTAAATCTGGACCATGGATTTCCACTTCTAGTTTTGGCATGCTAACTTCTACTGATGGGAGATTGACGTCCAACCTGGGAGCATCCAGAACAATTTCAGGAAAAGGCTTGTGCATCTTTACACCAAATTCAGCATCAGAAATTGCAGTTATTTTCTCAGTACCAGTATCAGCCATATCAGATGTTGTCCTTCCCTTGGAAATTTCAGATCCCACCTTGGAACCAACGTCACTTACAGATGGTTTTCCCATGGACAAAGAAAATCCAAATTTTGGTTTTCGGAATTTAGGAATTTTAACTGTAAACTCGGTGTCATCTACGTGTATTTCAGAAGATGGTAGTTTAAATCCTGGCTTCAGATTTCCTTGCTCCAAAGAAGCATTTTCATTTAAAATTACAAAATCTGTTACTGAAATATTCTCACTAGCAGAAGGTGAAATTTTGGACTCAGAGTCTGCTAGATTCATTTGATAATTAGTAAGAGTAACACCACCTTCTGGTAAAGGGGAATCCTGCTCAAATTTGGAAGAACCAATATCAACTTTGGAGAAACCTAAGATAGGAATTCTGAATTTAGTGTTTTTAGAGGAAATAAGCCCCTTATTAACAGGAGGAACATCTGCTCTAACACTACCTGAAATAACAGCAGGAGTATGCTCTGTTACAGAATAACAAAGAGATTCTGACACAGAAATGTCAACCCCAGACTTACACTGAGCATGAGGCTTAACATTTTTAGAAAGAGAAACCTTAGGCATACTAAATAAAGAACTTTTAGAGTTACCCAAATCATCCCGTTTTCCAGGAGATGAACCTACAAAAAGCTCAAAAGCAGGTGCTTGGATCTCCACCCCGGGCAGGCTCACCTCAAGCTCGACGCTTCCCGAGGGCGCCGTCACTTGGGGCTCCTTGAGGCTGACGTCCACGTCAGCGGCCACGGCGCCCTTGGCCTCTCTGCTGCTGGACCAGCCGAAGGAAGGCATGCCGAACTTGGGCATCTTGAACTTGCCGTCCTTGGTCTTCACGGCCTCCTTCTCGGCGACTTTGGCTTCCCCTTCGAGGGTGACGGCTGCCTCGGGTTCCTGCAGCTCAACGCTGGCCTTTGGAAGGGTGACGTCGACAGATGGGAGGCTGATGTCCACCTTGGGAGCTTTGATGTCCGCTTTGGGCATTTTGAGGGAGGGCTTCTCCAGCTTCCAGCCGGCCCCTTCGCTTTTGCAGCTCGGGACGTCGGCTTGGAGGCCCAGCGCGGTGCCCTCCCCTGCGGCCGTCACACTGGCGGATGGGAGGTCGACCTGTGCGGTGGGCAGGCTGACCTGGCCTTCGAGCGCCTCCACCTTGGGGGGCGACACTCCGAATTTGGGCTTGTCGAACTTGGGCATCTTTAACTTCCCTTTCAGGCCTGTGGTTTCCAGCTCGCCCGCGTCGAGGGAGCCTTCGGCAGAGGGTGCTTTGAGGTCTATTTCAGGCGCCTGCACCTCGATGGAGCCTTCCACGGAGGGCAGCTTGATGTCGGGGGCCGTGATGCTGACGTCGGCGGCCTTGAGGCCAGCCTGCGGGAGGCTGACGTCGACTTTGTCCAGTGAGACCTCCGCGTCCAGTCTGGGCGCCTTGACGGTGGGCTTGGAGAAGACCACACTGGGCACCTTGACTTTCGGCATGTGTATTTTCAGGCCGCCGCCGCCCTCAGCTTTGCCGGCAGCCACCTCCACGCCGCCTTCGGCGTCGGGACCCTTCACGGCGGCTTCACCCTCCTGGACTTCGGTCTGAGCCTCGGGCAGCGAGGCCTGGCCCTTTGGCAGGCTGACCTGTACGTGGGGAGCTTTGACTTTGGGCAGCTTGACGCTGGGCATCTTGACGTCGGGCATCTTAAATCGACCTTTCTCACCGTCTCCTGCGGCACCCATCTCGGCTGTCACCTCCACACCGGGAGCTTTGATCTCCACCCCGGGCAGGCTCACCTCAAGCTCGGCGCTTCCCAAGGGCGCCGTCACTTGGGGCTCCTTGAGGCTGACGTCCACGTCAGCGGCCACGGCGCCCTTGGCCTCTCTGCTGCTGGACCAGCCGAAGGAAGGCATGCCGAACTTGGGCATCTTGAACTTGCCGTCCTTGGTCTTCACGGCCTCCTTCTCGGCGACTTTGGCTTCCCCTTCGAGGGTGACGGCTGCCTCGGGTTCCTGCAGCTCAACGCTGGCCTTTGGAAGGGTGACGTCGACAGATGGGAGGCTGATGTCCACCTTGGGAGCTTTGATGTCCGCTTTGGGCATTTTGAGGGAGGGCTTCTCCAGCTTCCAGCCGGCCCCTTCGCTTTTGCAGCTCGGGACGTCGGCTTGGAGGCCCAGCGCGGTGCCCTCCCCTGCGGCCGTCACACTGGCGGATGGGAGGTCGACCTGTGCGGTGGGCAGGCTGACCTGGCCTTCGAGCGCCTCCACCTTGGGGGGCGACACTCCGAATTTGGGCTTGTCGAACTTGGGCATCTTTAACTTCCCTTTCAGGCCTGTGGTTTCCAGCTCGCCCGCGTCGAGGGAGCCTTCGGCAGAGGGTGCTTTGAGGTCTATTTCAGGTGCCTGCACCTCGATGGAGCCTTCCACGGAGGGCAGCTTGATGTCGGGGGCCGTGATGCTGACGTCGGCGGCCTTGAGGCCAGCCTGCGGGAGGCTGACGTCGACTTTGTCCAGTGAGACCTCCGCGTCCAGTCTGGGCGCCTTGACGGTGGGCTTGGAGAAGACCACGCTGGGCACCTTGACTTTCGGCATGTGTATTTTCAGGCCGCCGCCGCCCTCAGCTTTGCCGGCAGCCACCTCCACGCCGCCTTCGGCGTCGGGACCCTTCACGGCGGCTTCACTCTCCTGGACTTCGGTCTGAGCCTCGGGCAGCGAGGCCTGGCCCTTTGGCAGGCTGACCTGTACGTGGGGAGCTTTGACTTTGGGCAGCTTGACGCTGGGCATCTTGACGTCGGGCATCTTAAATCGACCTTTCTCACCGTCTCCTGCGGCACCCATCTCGGCTGTCACCTCCACACCGGGAGCTTTGATCTCGGCCCCGGGCAGGCTCACCTCAAGCTCGGCGCTTCCCGAGGGCGCCGTCACTTGGGGCTCCTTGAGGCTGACGTCCACGTCAGCGGCCACGGCGCCCTTGGCCTCTCTGCTGCTGGACCAGCCGAAGGAAGGCATGCCGAACTTGGGCATCTTGAACTTGCCGTCCTTGGTCTTCACGGCCTCCTTCTCGGCGACTTTGGCTTCCCCTTCGAGGGTGACGGCTGCCTCGGGTTCCTGCAGCTCAACGCTGGCCTTTGGAAGGGTGACGTCGACAGATGGGAGGCTGATGTCCACCTTGGGAGCTTTGATGTCCGCTTTGGGCATTTTGAGGGAGGGCTTCTCCAGCTTCCAGCCGGCCCCTTCGCTTTTGCAGCTCGGGACGTCGGCTTGGAGGCCCAGCGCGGTGCCCTCCCCTGCGGCCGTCACACTGGCGGATGGGAGGTCGACCTGTGCGGTGGGCAGGCTGACCTGGCCTTCGAGCACCTCCACTTTGGGGGGCGACACTCCGAATTTGGGCTTGTCGAACTTGGGCATCTTTAACTTCCCTTTCAGGCCTGTGGTTTCCAGCTCGCCCGCGTCGAGGGAGCCTTCGGCAGAGGGTGCTTTGAGGTCTATTTCAGGCGCCTGCACCTCGATGGAGCCTGCCACGGAGGGCAGCTTGATGTCGGGGGCCGTGATGCTGACGTCGGCGGCCTTGAGGCCAGCCTGCGGGAGGCTGACGTCGACTTTGTCCAGTGAGACCTCCGCGTCCAGTCTGGGCGCCTTGACGGTGGGCTTGGAGAAGACCACGCTGGGCACCTTGACTTTCGGCATGTGTATTTTCAGGCCGCCGCCGCCCTCAGCTTTGCCGGCAGCCACCTCCACGCCGCCTTCGGCGTCGGGACCCTTCACGGCGGCTTCACCCTCCTGGACTTCGGTCTGAGCCTCGGGCAGCGAGGCCTGGCCCTTTGGCAGGCTGACCTGTACGTGGGGAGCTTTGACTTTGGGCAGCTTGACGCTGGGCATCTTGACGTCGGGCATCTTAAATCGACCTTTCTCACCGTCTCCTGCGGCACCCATCTCGGCTGTCACCTCCACACCGGGAGCTTTGATCTCCACCCCGGGCAGGCTCACCTCAAGCTCGGCGCTTCCCGAGGGCGCCGTCACTTGGGGCTCCTTGAGGCTGACGTCCACGTCAGCGGCCACGGCGCCCTTGGCCTCTCTGCTGCTGGACCAGCCGAAGGAAGGCATGCCGAACTTGGGCATCTTAAACTTGCCGTCCTTGGTCTTCACGGCCTCCTTCTCGGCGACTTTGGCTTCCCCTTCGAGGGTGACGGCTGCCTCGGGTTCCTGCAGCTCAACGCTGGCCTTTGGAAGGGTGACGTCGACAGATGGGAGGCTGATGTCCACCTTGGGAGCTTTGATGTCCGCTTTGGGCATTTTGAGGGAGGGCTTCTCCAGCTTCCAGCCGGCCCCTTCGCTTTTGCCGCTCGGGACGTCGGCTTGGAGGCCCAGCGCGGTGCCCTCCCCTGCGGCCGTCACACTGGCGGATGGGAGGTCGACCTGTGCGGTGGGCAGGCTGACCTGGCCTTCGAGCGCCTCCACCCTGGGGGGCGACACTCCGAATTTGGGCTTGTCGAACTTGGGCATCTTTAACTTCCCTTTCAGGCCTGTGGTTTCCAGCTCGCCCGCGTCGAGGGAGCCTTCGGCAGAGGGTGCTTTGAGGTCTATTTCAGGCGCCTGCACCTCGATGGAGCCTTCCACGGAGGGCAGCTTGATGTCGGGGGCCGTGATGCTGACGTCGGCGGCCTTGAGGCCAGCCTGCGGGAGGCTGACGTCGACTTTGTCCAGTGAGACCTCCGCGTCCAGTCTGGGCGCCTTGACGGTGGGCTTGGAGAAGACCACGCTGGGCACCTTGACTTTCGGCATGTGTATTTTCAGGCCGCCGCCGCCCTCAGCTTTGCCGGCAGCCACCTCCACGCCGCCTTCGGCGTCGGGACCCTTCACGGCGGCTTCACTCTCCTGGACTTCGGTCTGAGCCTCGGGCAGCGAGGCCTGGCCCTTTGGCAGGCTGACCTGTACGTGGGGAGCTTTGACTTTGGGCAGCTTGACGCTGGGCATCTTGACGTCGGGCATCTTAAATCGACCTTTCTCACCGTCTCCTGCGGCACCCATCTCGGCTGTCACCTCCACACCGGGAGCTTTGATCTCGGCCCCGGGCAGGCTCACCTCAAGCTCGGCGCTTCCCGAGGGCGCCGTCACTTGGGGCTCCTTGAGGCTGACGTCCACGTCAGCGGCCACGGCGCCCTTGGCCTCTCTGCTGCTGGACCAGCCGAAGGAAGGCATGCCGAACTTGGGCATCTTGAACTTGCCGTCCTTGGTCTTCACGGCCTCCTTCTCGGCGACTTTGGCTTCCCCTTCGAGGGTGACGGCTGCCTCGGGTTCCTGCAGCTCAACGCTGGCCTTTGGAAGGGTGACGTCGACAGATGGGAGGCTGATGTCCACCTTGGGAGCTTTGATGTCCGCTTTGGGCATTTTGAGGGAGGGCTTCTCCAGCTTCCAGCCGGCCCCTTCGCTTTTGCCGCTCGGGACGTCGGCTTGGAGGCCCAGCGCGGTGCCCTCCCCTGCGGCCGTCACACTGGCGGATGGGAGGTCGACCTGTGCGGTGGGCAGGCTGACCTGGCCTTCGAGCGCCTCCACCCTGGGGGGCGACACTCCGAATTTGGGCTTGTCGAACTTGGGCATCTTTAACTTCCCTTTCAGGCCTGTGGTTTCCAGCTCGCCCGCGTCGAGGGAGCCTTCGGCAGAGGGTGCTTTGAGGTCTATTTCAGGCGCCTGCACCTCGATGGAGCCTTCCACGGAGGGCAGCTTGATGTCGGGGGCCGTGATGCTGACGTCGGCGGCCTTGAGGCCAGCCTGCGGGAGGCTGACGTCGACTTTGTCCAGTGAGACCTCCGCGTCCAGTCTGGGCGCCTTGACGGTGGGCTTGGAGAAGACCACGCTGGGCACCTTGACTTTCGGCATGTGTATTTTCAGGCCGCCGCCGCCCTCAGCTTTGCCGGCAGCCACCTCCACGCCGCCTTCGGCGTCGGGACCCTTCACGGCGGCTTCACTCTCCTGGACTTCGGTCTGAGCCTCGGGCAGCGAGGCCTGGCCCTTTGGCAGGCTGACCTGTACGTGGGGAGCTTTGACTTTGGGCAGCTTGACGCTGGGCATCTTGACGTCGGGCATCTTAAATCGACCTTTCTCACCGTCTCCTGCGGCACCCATCTCGGCTGTCACCTCCACACCGGGAGCTTTGATCTCGGCCCCGGGCAGGCTCACCTCAAGCTCGGCGCTTCCCGAGGGCGCCGTCACTTGGGGCTCCTTGAGGCTGACGTCCACGTCAGCGGCCACGGCGCCCTTGGCCTCTCTGCTGCTGGACCAGCCGAAGGAAGGCATGCCGAACTTGGGCATCTTGAACTTGCTGTCCTTGGTCTTCACGGCCTCCTTCTCGGCGACTTTGGCTTCCCCTTCGAGGGTGACGGCTGCCTCGGGTTCCTGCAGCTCAACGCTGGCCTTTGGAAGGGTGACGTCGACAGATGGGAGGCTGATGTCCACCTTGGGAGCTTTGATGTCCGCTTTGGGCATTTTGAGGGAGGGCTTCTCCAGCTTCCAGCCGGCCCCTTCGCTTTTGCCGCTCGGGACGTCGGCTTGGAGGCCCAGCGCGGTGCCCTCCCCTGCGGCCGTCACACTGGCGGATGGGAGGTCGACCTGTGCGGTGGGCAGGCTGACCTGGCCTTCGAGCACCTCCACCTTGGGGGGCGACACTCCGAATTTGGGCTTGTCGAACTTGGGCATCTTTAACTTCCCTTTCAGGCCTGTGGTTTCCAGCTCGCCCGCGTCGAGGGAGCCTTCGGCAGAGGGTGCTTTGAGGTCTATTTCAGGCGCCTGCACCTCGATGGAGCCTTCCACGGAGGGCAGCTTGATGTCGGGGGCCGTGATGCTGACGTCGGCGGCCTTGAGGCCAGCCTGCGGGAGGCTGACGTCGACTTTGTCCAGTGAGACCTCCGCGTCCAGTCTGGGCGCCTTGACGGTGGGCTTGGAGAAGACCACGCTGGGCACCTTGACTTTCGGCATGTGTATTTTCAGGCCGCCGCCGCCCTCAGCTTTGCCGGCAGCCACCTCCACGCCGCCTTCGGCGTCGGGACCCTTCACGGCGGCTTCACTCTCCTGGACTTCGGTCTGAGCCTCGGGCAGCGAGGCCTGGCCCTTTGGCAGGCTGACCTGTACGTGGGGAGCTTTGACTTTGGGCAGCTTGACGCTGGGCATCTTGACGTCGGGCATCTTAAATCGACCTTTCTCACCGTCTCCTGCGGCACCCATCTCGGCTGTCACCTCCACACCGGGAGCTTTGATCTCCACCCCGGGCAGGCTCACCTCAAGCTCGGCGCTTCCCGAGGGCGCCGTCACTTGGGGCTCCTTGAGGCTGACGTCCACGTCAGCGGCCACGGCGCCCTTGGCCTCTCTGCTGCTGGACCAGCCGAAGGAAGGCATGCCGAACTTGGGCATCTTGAACTTGCCGTCCTTGGTCTTCACGGCCTCCTTCTCGGCGACTTTGGCTTCCCCTTCGAGGGTGACGGCTGCCTCGGGTTCCTGCAGCTCAACGCTGGCCTTTGGAAGGGTGACGTCGACAGATGGGAGGCTGATGTCCACCTTGGGAGCTTTGATGTCCGCTTTGGGCATTTTGAGGGAGGGCTTCTCCAGCTTCCAGCCGGCCCCTTCGCTTTTGCCGCTCGGGACGTCGGCTTGGAGGCCCAGCGCGGTGCCCTCCCCTGCGGCCGTCACACTGGCGGATGGGAGGTCGACCTGTGCGGTGGGCAGGCTGACCTGGCCTTCGAGCACCTCCACTTTGGGGGGCGACACTCTGAATTTGGGCTTGTCGAACTTGGGCATCTTTAACTTCCCTTTCAGGCCTGTGGTTTCCAGCTCGCCCGCGTCGAGGGAGCCTTCGGCAGAGGGTGCTTTGAGGTCTATTTCAGGCGCCTGCACCTCGATGGAGCCTTCCACGGAGGGCAGCTTGATGTCGGGGGCCGTGATGCTGACGTCGGCGGCCTTGAGGCCAGCCTGCGGGAGGCTGATGTCGACTTTGTCCAGTGAGACCTCCGCGTCCAGTCTGGGCGCCTTGACGGTGGGCTTCGAGAAGACCACGCTGGGCACCTTGACTTTCGGCATGTGTATTTTCAGGCCGCCACCGCCCTCAGCTTTGCCGGCAGCCACCTCCACGCCGCCTTCGGCGTCGGGACCCTTCACGGCGGCTTCACTCTCCTGGACTTCGGTCTGAGCCTCGGGCAGCGAGGCCTGGCCCTTTGGCAGGCTGACCTGTACGTGGGGAGCTTTGACTTTGGGCAGCTTGACGCTGGGCATCTTGACGTCGGGCATCTTAAATCGACCTTTCTCACCGTCTCCTGCGGCACCCATCTCGGCTGTCACCTCCACACCGGGAGCTTTGATCTCGGCCCCGGGCAGGCTCACCTCAAGCTCGGCGCTTCCCGAGGGCGCCGTCACTTGGGGCTCCTTGAGGCTGACGTCCACGTCAGCGGCCACGGCGCCCTTGGCCTCTCTGCTGCTGGACCAGCCGAAGGAAGGCATGCCGAACTTGGGCATCTTGAACTTGCCGTCCTTGGTCTTCACGGCCTCCTTCTCGGCGACTTTGGCTTCCCCTTCGAGGGTGACGGCTGCCTCGGGTTCCTGCAGCTCAACGCTGGCCTTTGGAAGGGTGACGTCGACAGATGGGAGGCTGATGTCCACCTTGGGAGCTTTGATGTCCGCTTTGGGCATTTTGAGGGAGGGCTTCTCCAGCTTCCAGCCGGCCCCTTCGCTTTTGCCGCTCGGGACGTCGGCTTGGAGGCCCAGCGCGGTGCCCTCCCCTGCGGCCGTCACACTGGCGGATGGGAGGTCGACCTGTGCGGTGGGCAGGCTGACCTGGCCTTCGAGCGCCTCCACCCTGGGGGGCGACACTCCGAATTTGGGCTTGTCGAACTTGGGCATCTTTAACTTCCCTTTCAGGCCTGTGGTTTCCAGCTCGCCCGCGTCGAGGGAGCCTTCGGCAGAGGGTGCTTTGAGGTCTATTTCAGGCGCCTGCACCTCGATGGAGCCTTCCACGGAGGGCAGCTTGATGTCGGGGGCCGTGATGCTGACGTCGGCGGCCTTGAGGCCAGCCTGCGGGAGGCTGACGTCGACTTTGTCCAGTGAGACCTCCGCGTCCAGTCTGGGCGCCTTGACGGTGGGCTTGGAGAAGACCACGCTGGGCACCTTGACTTTCGGCATGTGTATTTTCAGGCCGCTGCCGCCCTCAGCTTTGCCGGCAGCCACCTCCACGCCGCCTTCGGCGTCGGGACCCTTCACGGCGGCTTCACTCTCCTGGACTTCGGTCTGAGCCTCGGGCAGCGAGGCCTGGCCCTTTGGCAGGCTGACCTGTACGTGGGGAGCTTTGACTTTGGGCAGCTTGACGCTGGGCATCTTGACGTCGGGCATCTTAAATCGACCTTTCTCACCGTCTCCTGCGGCACCCATCTCGGCTGTCACCTCCACACCGGGAGCTTTGATCTCGGCCCCGGGCAGGCTCACCTCAAGCTCGGCGCTTCCCGAGGGCGCCGTCACTTGGGGCTCCTTGAGGCTGACGTCCACGTCAGCGGCCACGGCGCCCTTGGCCTCTCTGCTGCTGGACCAGCCGAAGGAAGGCATGCCGAACTTGGGCATCTTGAACTTGCCGTCCTTGGTCTTCACGGCCTCCTTCTCGGCGACTTTGGCTTCCCCTTCGAGGGTGACGGCTGCCTCGGGTTCCTGCAGCTCAACGCTGGCCTTTGGAAGGGTGACGTCGACAGATGGGAGGCTGATGTCCACCTTGGGAGCTTTGATGTCCGCTTTGGGCATTTTGAGGGAGGGCTTCTCCAGCTTCCAGCCGGCCCCTTCGCTTTTGCCGCTCGGGACGTCGGCTTGGAGGCCCAGCGCGGTGCCCTCCCCTGCGGCCGTCACACTGGCGGATGGGAGGTCGACCTGTGCGGTGGGCAGGCTGACCTGGCCTTCGAGCGCCTCCACCCTGGGGGGCGACACTCCGAATTTGGGCTTGTCGAACTTGGGCATCTTTAACTTCCCTTTCAGGCCTGTGGTTTCCAGCTCGCCCGCGTCGAGGGAGCCTTCGGCAGAGGGTGCTTTGAGGTCTATTTCAGGCGCCTGCACCTCGATGGAGCCTTCCACGGAGGGCAGCTTGATGTCGGGGGCCGTGATGCTGACGTCGGCGGCCTTGAGGCCAGCCTGCGGGAGGCTGACGTCGACTTTGTCCAGTGAGACCTCCGCGTCCAGTCTGGGCGCCTTGACGGTGGGCTTGGAGAAGACCACGCTGGGCACCTTGACTTTCGGCATGTGTATTTTCAGGCCGCCGCCGCCCTCAGCTTTGCCGGCAGCCACCTCCACGCCGCCTTCGGCGTCGGGACCCTTCACGGCGGCTTCACTCTCCTGGACTTCGGTCTGAGCCTCGGGCAGCGAGGCCTGGCCCTTTGGCAGGCTGACCTGTACGTGGGGAGCTTTGACTTTGGGCAGCTTGACGCTGGGCATCTTGACGTCGGGCATCTTAAATCGACCTTTCTCACCGTCTCCTGCGGCACCCATCTCGGCTGTCACCTCCACACCGGGAGCTTTGATCTCGGCCCCGGGCAGGCTCACCTCAAGCTCGGCGCTTCCCGAGGGCGCCGTCACTTGGGGCTCCTTGAGGCTGACGTCCACGTCAGCGGCCACGGCGCCCTTGGCCTCTCTGCTGCTGGACCAGCCGAAGGAAGGCATGCCGAACTTGGGCATCTTGAACTTGCCGTCCTTGGTCTTCACGGCCTCCTTCTCGGCGACTTTGGCTTCCCCTTCGAGGGTGACGGCTGCCTCGGGTTCCTGCAGCTCAACGCTGGCCTTTGGAAGGGTGACGTCGACAGATGGGAGGCTGATGTCCACCTTGGGAGCTTTGATGGTTGCCGATATAGTTTCAGTTATTTCTACTGATTTCTTTTGCGTTATACTAAACTCAGTCTTTTTTATTTCAGGATCAGATTTTTTAATCATTATATCTTCTTCTTTGTCTTCAATATGATTCTCCGTATAGGAAGTTTTTACGGATTGAATTTCCAGATGTTCCGGCTGTACTTCTGGCCTTTGTCTTATATCCTTATCTTTTGTTTTTCTTTTTAAGTTCGCTATTTCTTTTTCAGCACTTGGAACTGTCATTTCTTCTTCTGATACACTCATCTCTTGTTTTCTTCCTGCATGTATGGATGGCAGTTTTCCTTCACTGTCTCTTACATGACCTTCTGTTTGCTCTGTCTCCTCTTTTGCAGTTGCCCAGGTAAATGTAGGCATTTTAAGTTTTGGCAGTCTGAATTTGCTTTCTTTTCCGTCTATATCTTTTTCTCCTGTTCTCATGCTGAAGTCCATTTTCAAAGTTTTATCACTTGTTGGAATTCCATCTTCTATCAGTGCCTTTGGCAGAATATCTACTGCTTCTGTTGTGCTTTCTTCTTTTGGTGTTTTCATGTCAGTTTTAGGTGTTCTTTTCATTTTTAATGATGGCATTTGTATTTTCCAAGTAGGAAGCTCTGATTCTTCATTAGGCATGCTAGCTTTCATACCCAAATTCCTGCCGTTGTCTGAACTCTTATCAGCTGTTCTTTCTGGTACTGAATGTGGAACATCACTTCCCAGCTTGGTCTTTTTAATCTCTGCCTCTTTTATTTTGGTCATTGAAATCCCAAATTTTGGTTGCTGAATTGTCTGGGTTTGTGTGTATTCTGCTTGCTTATCACTTGTTTCCAGTGTGTCAGATGTGTGTAATTCTGCTCTAGCAGCTATTTCTAGACCTTTTACCTGTATAGATTCTTGTGCTGAGTGTCCCAAAATGTCTATGTTAATTCCACTTTCTCCTTCTGTTTTATCTGCTGTTCCTTTCTGTTTCTTTTTTTGGGATTTTGAGGAGGCTGGCAGTACTTGTTTAGTTGGGCTTTCTTTCAGATCAGGTTTTTCTAAACTGGGCTTTGACATCTCTGTTGTCATAGCTGGTACTTCAGGTACAGTAAATTTTGATGTTGATTCCTTGTCTTTTTCTTTTTTAATGCTTATTTCAACTTCAGGGCACTTTTTTGCATGAGATGGAATGCCATTTTGCATATCATTCATGTCTTTTGTTAAAGTTTCATGTACCTCTCCTCTTTCAATTTCATTAGCAGGCAATGTGGTATATTCAACAGTTAAAATTTCAGGATTTTCTAGGCTGATATCTTCGTTATGTATTTTCTCTCTTTCATTTAACAATATACTTTTTATTTCTTTTTTTGGCCTGTCTTGAGGTCCTGGTTTGGATCTGTGCATTTTGAATCCAATGCTTGGGAACTTCAGTTTCTTTTGGCTTCCTTTTTTTTCTCTGATGTGGACTTCTTGTTGAAATTGAGACTCTGTGTCTGTGCTTGTAGGGGAAATATCCTGTATAGCAGGCTCATACGCATCTGATGTACTATGAGACCTTCTGTGCCCCAGTATCTTTTTATTTTTGATTGACTGGAATTTTGGCCATGACAACCTATCTTTTTTAGGTCTCTTGCTTCTTCCCACCCTTTGGCTTACAATTAATGTTTCCCTGTCTTCTTCTGAAATGTCTTTTCCTGAAACATGCAGTGTTTCTTCAGGAATGCTGTCACTGACTTCTTTTTCCTGAAAGAACAAATAGTAATCAGAAGACTAAAACTAAACTAAATATAGATTCAACATGAAATAAAATACATATTATACAGTACATAGATGTACTTTTTATTCACAGTATCTGGTTGATATATAAATGAAATGTGAAATATATGTATAAAATACATGAAAATGTTGAATATAATTCAGGCAGAAATTACATTTAAGAAATGGATTATATGCCTGTAAAATATGGATTTCTGAAGGTTACGTTCTTTGCAAAACATTGCAGTAAATAGAGGTTTCTATATATATCTTTATGTATGTCTGTACAAATATATATATAACATTTATATCTATATGAAGAGAAAAATAATTTTGAGTGTGATGGAGACCTATGAGCAGATCATGTCTATACAGATATCAGTGGCTAAACACATTTTTAAGAAAAAATTTCATTTATGAGCTTTTGAGAAAAATATTTACTCTTATTTTACATTTTGGACAATACTGAATTTAAATATTAGAGAACTTATCTGAGCCTGTTCTATCAGTGGACATTTAACAACAACAAAAAAAAAAGGTTCCTCACCATGTTTTTCTACCTTAGCACAAGATTGTGGCTTTATTCAAAATCTATAGTTTTCCCAGGATATTAAAAAGCTGCAAATATTATGTGAGATTTCTTTCTTCTCATGAAAATTCATGCTAGTGAGTTTAAGCACATATCTAAGTATTATTATTAAGTGTTATATCTAAGTATAAGTGTGTATTTTCTGGTCTATTTCTACATTACTACAGTGTTATCCAATTTTTTAAAACTAATTAATCATCTACCTGGCTTCTTCTTTCCTTTTTGTACTGGGCTGTAGAGTGAGTGTGTTCTATCTCTTCTTTCCCAGCAATTTTTCTTTTGAGGCTGAATTGGACTCTGTATGGCTCGGAATATTGGAGAATCTTGAGTGCATCTTCATATTTGATGTTATCAAAAAATATCGTAGCACTTAGAAGCTGGTCACCTGCAAGTGGAATCAAACATCATTTTAATTAGTGTTTTCTTGCAGTTTTTCAAATTCTGTTGAATTAATGCACACAAAAAAATCACACCCTATTTATTTAGAATATGAAATTATGTTCACATAAGAGAATCACTGAATAGTTACGCTAGAAAGGACCTCTGGAGATCATTTAGTCCAGCTGCCGTGCTCAGGGAACAGTTAGCTACAGTCAGTTGCTTAGGTCTGTGTGCAGTCAAGTTTTGAGTATTTCCAAGGATGGTAACTTACAACTTTCCTAGAAATCTTGTTCCAGTGACTGACCACCCTGATAGTAATAGTTTTTTCTTACATTTTTCAGTATTTAGACTTTGGACTTTTGTTTTTGTTTAAATCATTATTAATTGTAGTTTTGTGGCATATTATTTTGTGAAAAAATCAAAGGTAGGTTCTTCATGAATGTTATGAGTTGAGTTGTTGGGGTTTGCTTTTTTTTCATTTTAGTTGTGTATATATTATTTTCTATGTATCTTTTTCACTCTTTCAGTAAAAATTTGTTGGGTTTTTTTCATGGTATTAAAAAAAACCATATTATTAAGAAACTGATCTTTGAAATTATTAATATGGAAAGGTTAAGCTCACACAAAACATTAGTTGGTTTAGGATCTCCTATTTCTATTACCCAAAGAGATGGCAGATCAAGTAGGTATCTATACGCACACACAGCTACATACCTGATTATTTTAAAATATATAAAAAAAAAACCAACCAAAAAACAAACACCAAAAAAACAGAAAATTGGACTGTACCTTCTCTTAGGCTAAATATTTTTGAAGCAGGAGACTCTTTCAGTACTTTTTTAATAAATATTCCTTCATTTCCTCCACCTATCACGCTAAAACCACTAGCACCAGCTTCCACTTCTGTTTTCAGGGTCACTTCCATTGTCTCCTAGATACAGAAAAAGATGCAAAACTATAATTTTTATTCATTTGTATCAATGTTCGATGTTACTATAAAAAACTGAATCTCCTAAGTATATTTTTAGTAGCTCAAGAAAGATTATCTAAAATAGAGAGTCCACTTGCTCATTGTCGCATTCTCTTCTATATTAAAATTAAACATGTGTTAGGGTTATGCTCGATCAGGGCTATACGGAAAATAAGTTACAATTTTAAAATGTGAAACATACATAATCTTTTAGGGCTGAAAGACTGTATTTTCTGTGAAGATGTTAAATCTAAATTAGAGTCAAAGAGCCAGAAAAGTCAGACTAAGAGCTAATGCTGTACTATACTCAAACCAGAGAAGGCCAAAGAACGCTAAAAAGGATTATGAAAATATCAGAATAGGCCAAGTGCTTATGTCTGTGCCACAATTAGGCAATTTGTGAAGTTCCTGGTCAAAACAAGTCTAAAGTGGTTCTCTTCCCATTTGTCTTTCCCTCTGTCCACCCATCCACAACTGTGTGTTGTAATAGACCTTAATATTTTGCAAGCCACATGCCTAAAACTACAGAGTGCTTTTATACCAACCTGTGGCTGACCCTGTCTTGATTTATCTGTAGAATACTTCTTTTTTTCTTCTTGAAGCTGAAAAACAATTTGTAATTACTTAACGTTCAGAAGTCATGCTGTTGTAAAGTAGAACAAAAGTCCAAAAAGAAGTTAAAATTCCTGGTTTAGACTAAGAACTGAGGCTGACTTTAGTGGCAACAAAGCGAAACTGGCATCTACAAGTGCAATGTACAACATGAATTATTTAACTATATTATTCCCAGTAGTAAATTAGATGCTAAGACCTCCATGCATTGTACCAAAATTCCCATGAGTGAATGCCAGAGACCAACTATATTAGTATATTTGGGAGCTTTTCTCTATGTTACTCATGTAGCCTATTTCTCGTGCTTTGATCTTTGTGAACATACATTTTTTTTCATTTATTTGTCTTGCCTTTAAATATTCTTCTTCTATGGGATATTCATAAACTGGAGAGGATCCCTGTGGCCTTGGACGGATGTCTTCTACTGCCACTTCATTAACCTGTGAAAAAGAAATGAGTGGAGGGAAAGGAACGTAAACTATTAAACAGTGACCAATTTTTTTAGGAGAAGTTTCTATTTAGGCATAGTCTCCTTCTGTGTACAAATCTTTCATTAATAATGATGAATGTAGAATAACCAGTAACTCTTTTCTTAGGTTAAGAACAAATACACTTCTCATTTAAGGATGTTACCCAAGAACACAGAGAGACTCCTGGGAAACAAAAACTATGGTGTGCTGATTTTGTTTTTCATTCTGTATTGTATGCATCTATGGGCTGAACAGAATGAAAATACTGACAGATCAACTAGTAAAAATTTTAAAAGGTAACAAATATTCTCTCCTCTGCTTTATTTGTACACCTAACTTTTGCATCCTGCAGCTTCAAACTATTGCCCTCTAAAACCACGCAAATGACAGAAGAGTCCGGTCAGGAATTTCTGCTGACAAGCACTTGGCATGCTTCCTCCTGGAGTCAAACGACAGGGAACCCAAACCAGCTAAAGCTTTAAAGAAAAGTTACTGTAATCAACAGTAATGTATTTGCATGTAATAGTTTGTTAAGTCTTGGTATTAAACGTATGCTGGTGAATCATGGCAAAGCGCAGATCCCTTTACATCGGAGCATCATTCTGGCTTTTGAGTTGGCAGGAATATTCCAAGCAAAAAAAAAGCATTTTTGCTGGGGAGAGAAATCATCAGCAAGACCCAGCTATAAACAAAATATTTAAGACCCCTTTTTAACAAAGTAACTGCCAAATTCCGCCCCCCCCCCAAAAAAAAAAAACCCTAACTGTACAAAACTCACAGAATCTTCATCCTCTGCATCCGCATCACCATCTCCTAGAGGCTCAGATGGTCTCAGCTGTCGTCCAGAACCTGAAAGCAGCATACTGGTTATCGGTGTCTGCAGGAGCCACGCAGAGCACAGAGCAGTCAGCCTGTGAGCTGAAGCTCTCTGGAGTAGCACACCTAGGGGATGTGCATGGGCTAGCTGTAGAAAGGCATGCTTTCATTTAGATTCATAGAATCATAGAATGGGCTGGGTTTGAAGGGACCTTAGAGGCCATCTAGTTCTAACCCCCCCACCTCTCACTAGACCAAGATGCTTAAAGCCATGTCCAATCTTGCCTTGAACACTTTCAGGGGTGGAGAATCCACAGCTTCCCTGGGCAATTTGTTCCAGGGTGTCAGATCTCATCAGGCGGATCTTTCCAAAGATACCTGAAATTGTCATATCCAGAAATGTGAAGACTTTTGTGAAGAAGAAAATCCCCAGAAAACATAGAACTAGAAGTTGGACAGATCTTGGCTGGTTTTTTTTTTTTTTTTTTTTTTTTTTGGGTTACCAGTTGGGGATTGAGGTGTGTATTGGGCAGAATCGGCAGGGTTTTGATAGCGGTGTGGCTGTGGGGTGGTCTCTGTGGGAGGAGGTCACAGACCACACTGTGAACATGTTTAAGAAAGAGTGGTAAATGCTGAGAAGCAGTAGAAGAAGAAGAGAAAGACAGAGAAGACCACACCAGAGCAGGAGGAGAAAGACGAGATGGCAGAGCAGGAGAAATGCTGAAGCAAAATGTGATTCTGAGTAGGGGCTAGAGGAAGAAAAGCTGCCCAAGCAAAGGCAGAGAGGAGAAGGCTTGACTCTTGTGGGTCAGCAGATGCTAGAGGAACCTACCCTGGGACAACTGAACTTGAAGCAAGGAGTGGAAAAAGAAAAGCAGCCACCATCTGCTGACCCTGATCTGCACCAGCCCTCATGTCCCCAAAGAGACTGAGTGTAGCCCACAGTGAGGTTATTGGAGACCAGAAAGAGCAGAGATGTACATGGAGGGGAGCTGAGGTGTTTTTCCTTACACAGTTTTGTTTGTTTGTTTGTTTTTTAGTTTCAGAATCAGTAATTAGAAATACATTAATTGTCATTAAATTAAATTCATTTAAATTTCCCATCTTGAAACTCTTCCTTGATTCTGACAGAGGTCTTAAGACAAGAGCTGCAGAGTAAATATCATGAAGATGTTATAGTCCATAAAGATTATGTTTTCTTGGTTTTTAAAAGTATTAAGGGCAGAGAGAGATGAGGTGAAGGTGATGGGCTGTTGAAAGTATGATTCTCTTGAAATGTATTAAATTGGGCACAGAAGAATGAAAGCAGCATGAATGCATCATCATTTTCAGAGATTCATGCTTAGCCAGTAGAGGACACTGTGGCCGAATTACGCATTCCCTGATGCACAGGCTATTCTAATACAAGCATAACTCCTTGTCCTGATAACTATGTCTCTTTACTGTCTCCACGCTTCAATTTTTTCAAGCCATCAGGCTGTCTAGCTCTCTCACATCCAGTCCTGCAACTGTCATTAATACACATAGTTTTGGCTCTCCTAAACAGATCATGTGGCTTAAAAATATGCTCAGACACTAGAGAAGACAGCCACAAACAGAACTGTGCAACTCAGTCATTGTCTACTTTAAATGAAGAATCCTTGGGCTGGAACACAACATTTCTGGATGTGGATATTATATGCTGTGTGTGCAGACAAGCTGGCACAACTTATGCTTCTATGCAATCACTTTAACTTACAGAAGCCGCCAAGCTCTTGTTTGAATGGCTGTGATTTTGCTAGTCTTTCTCATACTTTTCCAATCTATGCTTATTTTTTTCCTTGAATTTTCTGAAGATTAAATTATTTAGTATAGGCAGGGTTTTAAATAAGTTATGCCACGTCATCAACGATGGACCACTTTATTAAGATGAATGGATATAGTGTGCTTCCAGTGGGGATATCCCACATTATTCTGTGGGACAAGTTTCCAAACTTGACAGAATAGAAGACATCCTCATTTGCCGTACATACATCATGTTAATCAGCTCTCCTGATTGTATTTTAGCTCCAAAGAACTAGGATAATCTGAGAAAACATCAGGACTGCCAGATCATGCCTCTTTTAGCCTTCACAGAACTAGTCCTGATGCCTACAATGGAAAATTCTAGAAAATTGTCTTAATGCAGACCCCAATTGAGATTAAAGACCTGCATAAATTGGATTGGCTTGTTCTGTTGTTGGGCTTTTGGTTTGGGTTTTTTGGTTTGTATTTTTTTTTCCCAAAAATCTTCAGCATTTGCAATATTTAGTGTCTCAACAAAATTGGAAAATGACCATGAACTTGATAAAAAATCATATATGGATTTCTGAACCTGAATTTAGGCATTTTTGCTCAAAAATTCTAGAATCCACTTGTGAATCTGTTCACCACATGTGTTTTAGTAAGCATCATATGAGGAGAAAAGCTGCAGAACTGAGGCTTGATTGTTTAATTTCCTTATTCCTTCTAAGGATTCAGGTGCCAGCAGAAAATTCAATAGCTGTTACTAAAATTCCAAGAAATAGTTAAGACTTAGTCTTGTGGCATTACCATATTTTTCACTTGGGAGAATCCCACCCACAAGCCCTGCAGTCCAGTAGAATGACTTAACAGAATTGCCACAGCATTTGCTCTTCTGTGCTTAGCACTTCAAAGATAAATAACTACAGCAAAGATCCCTGGTGGCTGCCAATAATTCTGCTACTTGAAGAGAAAAAGGAAAGAATTATCTGGGAGAATTCTTGGGCTGGTTCACTACTGTTTCTCTTGTTTTATTGTGGTGCAACTTCAGTGATATTTTAGTTGTCTGGAACTTTAGTAAGGCAAATATTAGGTGCTCCGTTCTCAGGACTTGGATGGTCCTGTGTAGTTTGTGCCATTGCTTTTTTACCATCCAGTGGGGCCATACCCTTTGGGCCTATCCTACAGGTTCTAACAGGTGAAACTTTTAAAAGCAGATGTTTTAAACAAAAGAATGATTAGGTGACCAACCTAATTTCAAAATCTTCCCGTTGCTAAGACCTGGCTACTCATAAAATCCAAGAGAATTAGATTACTTCCTGCAGTGATACCTGAACATTTGTTTCCCATTGGGATAACATTTTAAAGCAACAAATAACATTGCCAACTCTGGGTCAGGGTGAATGTAAAGAGATAGACCTGGTCATCTCATCCTGATCTGGACCAGGAGAGAAGTTTCTTAATCTTCACTAGCTGTTGATCAAGCAAAGCCACGGGTGTATGAGGCATAACAGCGGCTTCACGTGCTAGGCAAAATATTGGCAGGCAATTGCTCTGCCTGTCCTTGCAAGAGGGGCTGCAGATCCAGGTTTGCCAACATGTCACCAGAAAAATCCCCTGCTGTTAAAAGGAAAAAATGCAATCTTAAAAGGTCTCTCTCATCATCATCATGATGGGTAGGAAGGGACAGAGTGCTGTGAAAGCCTTTAGTAAACTGTTACCTAAACTGTTACCTCTCGTAAATGATGATAGTAGGACTCTTACAAAATCAAGCAACAAATTACTATCCCCAGGTCTAATAGAGATGTGACGAGACTGCATGAAGGGACGTCAGCTATACAAATGAACTTTGTTCCCAGAGCTCCCCACCAAGGCTTCTCCATCCACCCTGATTTCCTCAAACTTTGCCTACTCTGTCCCTCTACCATATTTGACCCATGTCATAAGAGACCTCTTGTGCCCCTGATTGCTGCTGTAGACTAAGATTTGCTTCAGATTTTTTCCCAATTCAGAATATTTTAAGAATAAATCTATAAAAGAGGGGAATTACAGTACATCGATGAATTTCATTCTCAGGAAAGCCTTCTTTCGGTGTATAAGAGACTGTGCCAATATGATTTATATGCATGTCATTCTCATGCCCCAAATAGTAGCAATGCCAACATTTTATAGGTTTTAACTTTTTTTATAAACCCTGAACAATCAACGCTTTGTTCAAAATCTTTTCATAAACAAGATGGAATTTACATCAGTGAGCACTTCTAATAGCCACTGAACTGACTTCAGAACAAGGGAATTTTTTGAAAGCACACAGTAGGAGTTATATAGGCTGGAATATTTTCATACCACGTGACTGAGAAGTGTATTTTCTTTTTTAAATGCAATTAAAAAGATAATAATTGATCTTTAATCTAGCAACCCAGCTGGACTGTTCCGGGTAAAACCCACAAAAACATTAAAACAAATTGGGGTTTTTTGTATTCGCATTTTGTGGGTAACAATCTCCAGAACTACATTTGAGACATTATAATATATTTTGAATTTGACCGTGTCATTGAATTCAAGTGGCTTTAATATACTGTATAAACTGAAGTGAAACCTAGCTTTAATTAGGACATTTGCATATAGAATTACCATAATCTGTATACATTAAAATCAAATAAAACAGCAAACGAGAACACTGGAGATGTTGCTAAAAAAAAAAAAAAGGAGCAATAATGTCCTTTGCTGATCATCCTGGCTCCCTTGCTTACAGATTTCTCTGCAGTTCTTAGATGCAGGCTTTCTGCTTTTTAAGATTCTATACTAAAGTTATGTTTACATATGAATGCCATGAATTTAAGTAATCTGCTCTGATCTTTAAGCATACAATTTTTCCTTGCATCAACTTCTTAGGCATTATCTTTCCTGCTAAAAGTGGCTTTGTTTTGCTTCAATTTATTTAATTTTGTTCTCTTTTTTTTTTTTTTTTGTCAAAAATAACTAAAATGTTCTTGTTGTGTTGCTTTCCCTAGGATTTTAATGTAGCTCAGTTAAAACTGACAGGAGCAGCATGGCTGCAATGCACATATGCCTTACAAAGATGCAGGTAAAATATTGCTTATTCTCAAGCAGATTCTTCACCAGGAGAAGAGATTCCTTCTTGTTGTGTATTGACTAGTGCAAACTACTTAACTTCAACAAATTGTTTCTCTTAACAGACAGAAATGTGACCTGTGGCAAACATCCATCTACAGCTGGAAACTTGTATGTTTTGCTCACTCATTTATTATTATTTGTTAATACATGAAGGCCACAACCTGTGCCTTTTCCTCACTAGGATTTTGGTGTTTGATAGCTACTCTTTCTTAGCTATGATAAGAAATGAACAGCCCTGTTTGCACAGTACTGTGGAAAATAACAGCTTTGAGTCCATAGCCAGTTAGAACACCTGTGCCTTGACATGTGGGCAAGGCTGGGACATCTTTAGATCAGTTTTTTTCTGACAGTTCAAAGCACACTCTGGGCACATAACCTGATTTGTCTTAATAAAGAGAAGGAGGAGTGAACAGCTGCAAGGCAACCAACAACAATAATAATTTAATATAATCGTCATTGTTGGCACTGTGTCTGACCCAGTAAAGAATTTATACATGCAGGTCAGCAGATTTCACAGTTGTCCCTTGTGTGCTAATGACTTGCTGTAAATAAGGCTGTGCGTCGCTGCTGTCAGGGACAGCTTTAGCTGGCTGCTGTATTAGACCTTTCTTCCTGCAGCCATCAGTCCCGCTACCTGCACATCTGCCTGTCCCTGTGCCTCCAGGCACCCTGTCATGGGTCTGTTATTTCCCAAGCACTGCTCCAGAATCCCTCCTATTTTTAAAATTAAATCCCTTTCTCAAAATGGATAGTGCACCTGATTTTTTCCCCACAGCTTCTTCTCCCTCTCTTGCAGGTATCGCAATTACTGGGATTCCTTTTCTTCCCTCAGAGCTCTCACAGCCGCCTGAGCAGTGCTGCTGTGAAGCCCCACAGCCCTTTCTGGTTCTCTTCTTATATTTGAAATAGGGAATATTTAGAATAGTTAGAATACTTAAAATTATGGGTCCCAGTTCAGGAAAGCACTTGATAACAGGAACACTATGCACATGCTAGGCATTCACCTTGGCCTCTCAAGAGCATTTTTTCAGATAGATAAGTTCACCTGACTTTAGTTTACTAAGAGAAATTTTTCACTGCTGGGTTATAAGCAAAAAGGCAGCAATTCAAACACTGTACTTTTCCTTTGGCAAGCTCAGTGCTTCAGATTTCCTGTCTGCTTCTTTTTTATACCCATCCCTATCCACTGTCTCTACTACTTTGATAAGTTACGGAATTAACGCACCTTGCAATGGGTTCTTTTGATTTTCCAGGACATCCCAAAAGACCAGAGACTGATGAATAAATGTAGCTCAACCAGCTAATTAAAATGTTACTTCATCTAGGCAGTGTTATCAAGCATATAAACTATTCCTTTTTTTGTTTGTTTGGTTTCTTTAAAGCTCTCATGACTGAAAAATGGTCTAAATCAGATTTACTTTTTTTTAAAGCCCTCACAGTCAATGTCACAATGACAGAAAAAGGACCACCTTTTCCATCTCAGCTACCATTTTCTGGATAAGAACATGAATTTTGGCGCTTAAAAGAATTATTTTCATCACTTTCCAAAATTAACTGTGCTAAAGATCTCTGAATACACAAGCAGATCTTTGTGTTCTGCTAACTGCATCAATTGGCTTGACAAGCTGGGATTTGCTTATCCCTGCACTAAAAATGTTGTGCAAATGATACGTACAAGCACTGAGTAATGCATACAAGTTACTCAACAGTGGCCTGAAATGTTTCACTATTTCTCTTTGATTCCCCCAGGGTTTTTGTATTCAGCTCAAGTTACAAATAGAAGTGGTGACCTAGGGCTACATTAAAGAGGACTAAAAGCCTAGTGATGCTGTAATGCTTCAAGGTCTATTGTTAAAAAGAAACAAAGCATGGTAAGTTTGTTGTCCAGAACTGCTGTCTGGGAGCTACATAGCAAAGAGCATCTGTTCTAACACCACACCTTGGGTTCTGCTATGAATTTCCTTGAGTACAAACACGAAGCGTAAAGACCATGAACAAGAACAACTGGGAACACAGGAGTGTTGCAGAGTTGCTCAGTGTGAGGGGGTTGGCTGTGGCAGTTTCAGGGCAATTATCCCCAACACCCAAATCCTCCTGAGCAGTTTGGTGGAGGAGTCATGTCCTTCCAAGAAAGCAATGCTTGAGGAAAACGATCCTACAAGCATCAGCTGGCAAAGATAAGAATCTGAAAGTGTCTGCAAATAAAATCTGTGCACGCAACGTGTTCCTCGAGGAAGCTGCCACGAGGTTTAAAGCACCGCACAGGCTCTTGCACAGTTTGTGTAGGCTTGACCATAAGCTCCAGCAGTCCCATGACATTCCCAGTAAGCAGGTCCAAATACACTGGGGATCAAGAGGTTCATCTTCTATGGAGATTTCTCAGCACATGCCAAGGACCTGGATTCATTCCATTGTCCTGCAAGATCCCACAGACTGAGTTACAGCAACTGCTGGGTAGGGCTCTGGGGCATGGCAGGACTGCAGTGGGAATGCCATGGCTGTCACTCTATCTGGGCAGGATTCGTGGCAATGGGGAGATGCGGCAGCAATGTCACAGAGCAGGCTGCCTCTCCCAGCCTTTCACTGCAGGAATGTAGTGTTACTTCACTTGAACCACTGCCAGAGAGACAGCGGGGGGCACCCAGTAGCTCCAGCTAGACGGACCAGCTTGTTAGCTCCAAATGAACAATTGCCACAGTCAAAAAGCAGCTGTTCTGACTCAGAAAAAGTGATAAAGTGAGGAATAGCACCTCCCTTTCAGTGTTTCCCCATGGTCCTGTGCTGGGAGTAGGACCCACCCCACCAAGCCCTGAAATTCTGGTCTCCCAAACTTTCCCTGGGATGAAGACAAAGAACTAGTTTGCAATGAAGAGAAAAGATTGTGCTGCTATTATCTGCAGGATGCAATCAGAACCAGCTAGGCCTGTGTTTAAGGTATGTATACTCCTGACTTTGTTTTGCATTTGGTTTGGTAATGCCCCCTGGCTGCACTCTGTCACTGGGCTGCATACTTGTGCTGTGATGAATGCAGCTCAGGCTTCGGAGCCAAAAGCAGGAGCTTGTAGCACACCAGAGCTAAAGGAGCAGCTACTCCCAAATAACCAACGTGTAAATAGTTTCCTTCCATTCAAGGCATGAACAAGATGTTTTGATTCAACACCTTGGTATGTTAAGCTGCCCTTGTCAGCAGTTAGAGTACTTCATTAAAAGTCTTCATCTCCTCTCAAAACCTTCTGAAAACAAAAAAATATACGTAAGTTACAACCATTGGTCTCCTTGCCCGGCTGGAGACCTGTTTGTGAAGTTAGCTCCTACTTTTATCAAAAGGAACGGTACCCTGTTGTGCAAAGTACATCCAACTAGAAAAATTTAGGGAATTAAGGTTTCTTACAAACCATTCTGAGCTCTGCAGGATTTTATAGAGCATTTTCTACAGGTTGACTAATATCAGGGAAGATGTGGAAGAGCACTGGCAACTAAGAACAGATATAAACACTACCATAAAAAGAGAAACTAACAGCCCCCGAATGAAAAGGAGAGTGAATGGCTTTCCCATGAGTGTGTTTATTGATAAGCTCTGCCCACAGATTTAAAGTTATTGAAAGCATGCCTGCTCACACTTCACAATAGGAGCAAAACGCTTAGTGAGTCTGATCAAAGGACCTCTTTATTCTTACACTGGTCCATCTTTCCTCTGATGGTAAAGATAAGCTTAATAGAATCCACAGGACATTTCAGAGAATGAGAATAAATCACTCTGGTGGGGCTCTACACAGACTTTCTCAGCCTGAGTCATATTTAAACATGAAAGGCACACAGGACCTTCCCCCCTCTCCCCTCCTTCCCCCCCTCCAACTGTCAATTTGATATTTCCCAGATCCTGGGTTGAGTTTCATCCAGCTATAACCATTTTTTTTGTTGTTATTTGGCTATATAAGAAAGTAATTTGGCCAGATCCACATTACTCTTTTGGTACAAGAATAGAATATTTACCAAAGTATTTTATTAGTCCAATATTTCACCCATTGCTAAAAAAGAATAATGTTCTGTGGAAGTAAGACAGTGTCTGAAAAGAAGCTCTCAACCAAAGTTTGTGGTGAGATGATTAGAATGATGGCCAAAAGAGACAGCAAAAGCAGGCAGCAGTGGTTGATACCTGAATTTGCCTCTCCCAGGCCATCCCTCCTCTGGCTAGCTAAAATACAGCTGCAAGTGGCAGGGTGAAAAAGGCAACTGGAGAAATGCTCATGGCACCCACAAGACAACCAGAGTTTCAGTGGTGTTTCCTCTACCTGATGATTCTATATCTCAGGTACAAGTTCTGTATTATCTCTGTAGTTTTAGTCTAATGATTGCCTCGAGGGTGGGTGTAATGCCTGTGTCTGTGTGGTTGCTTGTCTTAGGCAGGAATTTTCCTCTCTCGCACGTTCTACGTGACAGAATGGGTTTCCAGTGTGTGTTTTACACCAGAACACCATGGAATTCATGTAGGAAGTACATTTATTGTGATGATGGTGTGACAATAGGACCCTCTCTGACAACTGCCAATTATGATCTTTCCAGGACTGCAGGCCCTCTATTCTCACAAAGTCAGTAAAAGAAAGGAATCAGTTTTTAGCAATTGCTGTTGTGTACATCCTAGCTCCTGGACTGAACCAAAATTTCTTACCACCCTTTTGGACAGGGCAAAATCAAGTTATAGATTCGTAGCCAAATAAAGCAATAAAGACTGGCCTAAGCCACTGTGATCCTCAACAGTTTTATCTCTTGATACTCTCAACAGTTTTCTCTCTTTGGATATACTGTTTCTACTTGTGATCAAGTCTCTACCAGTGCTGTAAATAGTTGCACAAATACCTAGCTAAAATCTGTCCATCTGGATGGTCTGGATTTTAAGAAGGGCATACAGGGCATGTTGCAAGCGAAGCATTCTTCGCCTGCTTAGCAGCTTCAGAAACCCTAGTAGAAACTACTCTGCAGTTATTTGACTATCCAAATATTAATTAGGCATGTTGCAGCTTTTTTCCCTCTAAAAGAAACCACTTATATAACAAACTAGACTTGGAAAGTGAATGCAAAGCTTGTTTCAAGAGTAAGGGACAGCCGATTCCTACAAACCTCCTTGTCAGATAGCTGTAAGCTCAGCTCTTACCAGGACTTTCCTAGTAGTGGAGGTAGGTGGGTGTTTATTGCAGGTAAGTCTCATAAAGCTCACACAAATTGACTTTCCTACATTCCTTCTCCTTGCTGATTCACCTACCCCAAGAACACAGGCTTGTCTCAGAGCAGATTGCCTGTTCTACTGCCAAAGAACAGCCCAGCTGAGATTTAGAAATTAATCAAATGAATACATTTATTCAAAATGATTGTTCTGTCTGTGCTGGCTTGATTGGCAGCCCTGGAGATTTAATTTCTCTGGCTGCACAGTCAGTATTGCCTGAGAAGCAGTGGCCATAAGCTTGAGATGTCTCTTAATGTAGTCAGAGAGGTAGCAAGGGAAGCTGACTACTCTTTTTCTTCTCCCTGACACATTAAAGAAGGATTCTTCGTGGTTTTGGCAGAGGGTCCCCTAGAATAGGTCTTATTATAACAATAAGAATAGAGGGTTTACTAACATTATGCAAAAGCCCAAAGCAACTGACTACTCCAAATTAGAAACAGACTTTTCAGCCCAAACTGCTCTTCAAAACCACTGCTTAAAAAAGTCCTCATCAGAATTGACACACAGTAAAATTTTTTGTATTTATATATCAATATAAACATATGCATACAGATATAGAGAGAGTTCACATTAAAGATCCTTATCCTCTAGGAAGACTTTTGTCTTTACTCCATTGATAAAGTTCAGTGCAAAATTAAGTGCCCAGATGCAGCAGTATTAATGGAGTGATGTTACTCTGGCTGTCTCTCTGGTATGCTAGGCGTAGCACCTCTCAAAACAGGAATGCAGCAAAACCCTTGTAGTTTTTTTCCACAACCTTTTATGGGGGCTTTTATATAAATATCTGCCCTTGGAAACAGGTTTTCAGCTTGCGAGAAAATTCCCTGGGCAACTTGTTTGGACGTAAATCACCATAGAAGAAAATATCTTTTAGGCTTTTAAATTCTTTAATGTATATGTAATACAAGAGATATGGGATAAAGGTGACAGAAAATTATTACGGGAAAATATTTTACATCAAAGATAAAGTTAGCAGTTCCCTCACTTTGTTAAGATAAAGACCTTTTCTATCAATAAACAGTGATGGTAGCAAAACAGTACTTGGCACAGCTCACTTTGTCTTGTTTTTGTGTGGTGTACAAGAGTTGCTTTAAAATTAGAGAGGAATTCTGGATGCAGACTGTGAATTTACAGAATCATAAAAGCTCATTTACAGATAAATTAATTAGCATAGTTCCGCTCACATCAATGCAATTCAAATCTGAATTACCCAAATCTGGACTGTAAACTTGGGTTTCAGTCCAAAAATGCCAGATTTTAAAAGAATTCAACAGGTGACCTACCAAACGACTTTCAAAAATGTTGTCTCCTTATTTTGGTTTGTTGATTTTCACTTCTTTCTTGCATGTCTTTCCCTAGCAGAGGCATACCTTACCCCAGCATTTTCTAAACTTGCTGTTTGATAACTTTCTTCTTTTACAAATTGAATCTGTGAACTTAACCTTTATTGTTTGAAATGACAAACAATTAGATATATAAGACTGAAAAGCACTGTGATTCTCAGTGCATGTTGAGTTCTAGAAGAAAAAAAAAAGATGTCAAACTTGTATTATATTTTTGGGAAAAAAAAAGAAAATCTTTGCATATATTTTTCAGTGCTCATTTTCCCTCTCCTTTCCCTCTCTTCTAGCCAGTAGTGAGGCACCCAAAAATAACAAAACAGCATGCTTGCCTAATAGATTAGAGGAAAACACAGTTTAGTTAAAGAAATAGATTTCAGTTTCATGTTTCACAGAGGCTAGAATAAATGAGAGGGAGAAGCCATTTTTTTAAAGACTCATTACTGCAGGTTTTGATTTTTGATTAAAGACTTAAATAGTGAGAAATTAACTACACCGCAACTCATCCCTGTAGTAAGAATTGAGATAGGTAGAGTTGTTTGAAAGCACCAACAGGACTATTTCTTGGATATGATTATCAACTCTAAGGCTGATTCATAACATTTCCAAATATTCAGAGCCACTCTGTAATACAAAAATCATGGTATCTTATTGAGATGAGTACCTGTTTCTTAATCATAATGGTCTATTCACACACAGGTTAAATATTTTTTAACTCAGTTAAAACCAGGATGCTTTCTTTTTGAAGGCATGTGGCAATGTTTTTCTTGATGACCAGCTGAGCTACATTCAGAATAATGTATAAGGAACAGTAAACTACATTTTGCCCTCTAGCCAGATCAGGGGATCTACTTAAATCAACAGCCTTGTACCACTACAGAGCTAGTATAAAGAAAAGGAAAAACCCAGAGCTTTAGTTACAGTTTTTGAGATCTACTGCAGGTACATGGATCTGATTCTTCTCTCAGGAGGATTCTTCAGAGTCATTTAAATCTGTGCAATAGGAGGACAATCCAGTGGCTTGTCCCTGCTTTGCAGAATAGCAATAACCACCTAGATCTGTGGAGCTGTGGAGAGTTTGACTGCAAGAGGACAGAATAGGAAGCACCTGGAGATGCCCCTGAGTACTGTAGGTTTTTCTGCACCTGAAAAGAGTATTTTAAAACCAATAGTGTTTTACTGCTTATGCTCTCTTGCACCCTGCCTCATCCAACAGCCCCAGTGAGAAGCCTCTGCTTTCTGTTCATAAGCTGTGGTGGATCATGTACAGCCAAGAGACTAGTGCTCTCTCCTAAGGAAGGTGTGGTTGCATTCCTTGCCCCACCACCATAAACAGCTTACAGTCAATAAAGCCAGAAAAGGAGAAATTATCCTCTCTACTATTTACAAGGTGAAATAATTTCACTTTACCATCAACAAATTAAAAGATCTGCCACCATCTTATTGCAACATTTTAAAATACTGCATTCCCAAAGTCCTCCATGAACTGAGATGTCAATAACATTTTATCAATGACAGAAATACTTGCTTTATATAGTGCTGTTGGGATCAGTTTTGACAGCATTTAGCAACTAGATCAAAAGCAGAATGTGGTTGGGTTTTTTTCACTGCAAATACTTTGAACACTATTTAATCACACATTGAATACTATTATGGGGAAGTTCTGTCCCTATTTGACCAAAAGGGAGTAAAGGAAACAGAAAAGTGCAGCACTGATCATTGAAGAAGATAAACAGCCAGAGCTCTCCTGTTTTCAGAGTGATTTAGTGTTTCACATTTTTCAATGTAGTGTTATGATGCAGCTGTGCACAAATGGGAAGAGGGCACACACAGCCCAGAGTAAGTCCTAATTCAGGAGCTGCTAACTGAAAACCAGATCCTTTTACACTTCTGTAGTAGGTAAATCTACCATGGTAAGATTATCTCAAAAGATTTTGAAAAGACCAGTACATAGGACCCAGAACAATGTTAAGCAAAGCAGAGCGAACAGGGCCAGGACTAAAATGTGTGATCTCCTGAGGCATTTTCTTCTGCTTATAGGTTCAGTTAGGGAAGAAGCTCTTTGTATTTGGGACACAGCTTGGCCTACGCTTGGTGCTAGATCTTGTTCTTGGTCCCTGGACTTTGAAGGACCATTCTCAGCCTCTGCAACACGTGCAAACTACATCTTGTCACGGGATCATCCTCTGTAGCTGGAACCACTGGCCCAGTTAGACACTTCTTGACTGGTAGGTACAACAAGGCTCTGGGTGTTTTGTTACTCTAATCACTTGGATACATATGGATATTACTTGTAGGTTACTCTGCACGTCTCTGCAGCAGGGAGGCTGTGAACACTTCACAGCTGCATGTCTCAATAAAGCAGTCTGAAAATGTATCTGAACAATTTCTAGGCAAGTTCGAGCTCTCTTTTCTGAGCAGTGTCAGCCCAGGAATACTGGAAAACACATTTTTTGTGCATGTGCTTTTTAGTAAATGCAGCTGTCATGAAAGAGGAGTGTCTGTGTTCCTGACAAGGTGCAGCAAAGAGAAGACAAATGGTTGGAATAAAGCATTAACAGGAATGTGCCTACTCTGCCTAGGTAATAAACACCACTTCTGTAGAACCTTCTGGGCAACCTTTAAACTACCTGGCTCAGGCACTAGTAGCTGTCTAGCTGTGGGATTTCAGTGAACGTTGTACAAACCCAACCAACTCCCCAGGGAAGCCAGTATTTGCTGCACAAGCTGCTCCTCCCTGTCCCCAGACAGCTGGAGACACACCAGCTCTGCACAAAGCGCACCTTCCCAGTGCTGCATAGGCACAACTGGAGACGATCTTTAACCAAGCCTTGCTTTCCCTGCTATGCTGCAGATTATGTTTTCCAAGTGCATTGGGAGGGAATTTAAACCATCTATCCCAATCTGATAATGCTTATAATGCTTATCTCTGACCATTTTGCTGCAGTAAAATTATGGAGGTGAAAACAGCAAAGGCAAAAGTCAGTGTTTATTCCCTTGACAATTTTCCTCTTATTCAATAGATATAGATTCAGATTTTGTCCTCTGATCTAAATGTGTATTCTGAAGGAGTTCAGCTGGATTTACATCAGTGCAACAGCAGAATTTGGCTTATGATCTTCAGATGACGACATCAGTTAGCAGACTTGCTTAGTTCTCTGTAATATATTCTTTGGGTTTTCTATGAAGTGCCTGTTTAACAAGCATAATAGTCTAGGTACGATGCAGTTGTGTGGCAACAGTGCACCACATAAATTAAGCTAACTCTGGGTAATGTCACAAAAAAATATGTGTTTATAGCTTCATGCCAGTTTCTGACTAATGCTTTTGTTTGTTGCTATAGCAAACCACACATGAATCTGATAGCCAAAATCATGTTTATGACTAACTTTAGCTCTCTGGGGATTGAAAATATGAGTAAAAAAAAAACCCAACAAAACCAAAACCCACAACACACAATGTGAGGAGAACATGATAGGAAACACCTTTTTTGGCACGAGGTACTAAGAACGTTAAAAGAGAAGAACATCATGAGTGGAAAACATTAGGAAATGGGAACTGTGGGAATAACCAGGTTTAACCCATGACCATTCAAATACAACTTTTACTTCACATTACAAAGTTGTCTGTGCAGGACTACTGCATACTAGAATATGTTGCAGGAAGTCCTGGCTGCTTGTTAAAGGATGGATATAAGTCTCTGAGAAGCTTTGGATCACACGTTAAACCAGTCAGACACTTTACTCAAGATAATTTTTACACCCTGCCTTCACACCTAGGGCACTGGTATTCACTTAGTTACTTTCTATTACAATTTATACTTTGGTAATTTCCAAGAGCTTCTCCCAAGACTGACACCTCATTATGCCGTACAAATACACAATGAATAACAGTGCCAGACCCAAAGAGCTTTCTGTCAAACTAATGGAGAGAGCCAAGGGGAGAGGAGGAGGGACAGAGTAGGAGGCAGAGGCAGAGGAAATGTGATGGCACCACCCACCAAATCAGATGTTGAATTCAAGTGTCTTGCACTCCTGTTCAGTTGACTGATTCAGGTTACCAAATATATTGTTGTGGGAAGAAGAATACATTATGTATCCTGCACAGGAGGGAAAATCAATGCAGGTAAAGCGATTCCTAAACTTGAATACCTTACAACAAACCTACATTATGTCAGGCGAAATTTATGCTAGTGTTGCCCTGTTCTTCTTAATAATCTCTTTTCTTCATGGTTTAAAAAAATAAAGGGGAGTATTGCTGTATAGTGTATAGACACAGATCATCTATCGACGTTTTCTATTGATTTTAATTACTCTGGCTGTAGGCTGCATATTGCATCTTTATTCACAGGTTTTGCACTGTGCATAAAGGCACATGAACATCACAATTTGTGGCAAGCTCTTACATCATCTGTCCCAACACTCATCAGAGAGTCTTGAGATTGTACACAGCTTTGTGGAGAGGTAGCTCTGCCCAAGCTCTAGTGTTGCACGTATTTCCAAGGGAGCGTTCATGAAAGACACCTTGACTCATTAGTAGCATAAACAGGACAGTGCCATAAATGGAAGCTTATACAATCTGTATGACCCAGATGATAGTTGCTGGTCATTTAATGCCACAGGATCAAATCTTGATGTATTGAGATATCATTCTGTGTCTACTCAAGCAAGGCATCTATCAGCCTCAAGGAAACTAATATATGGCATGCTACATCACATTCTTCTTTCAATTCAGACTCTGATACAGGTTGAGATCAGCTTTAATTCAATATTGTAAAATCCAGCAGAGCACAGAGCACTGCACATCGTGCATCCTTGTGAGAATAAATACTTAAGGGAAAAAAAGCAGGCATATTGTAGATTAGCCATGAATTCAATTAATGTATACAGCAAGTAGCATTAAGACATCAGTGTTGCGTAACGTGAAAAACACAGGCAAGTAAGATATAGGCAGAAGTTTTCCAGCTATAGCCTAAATATCACTTGGACTACAGAGCGATTAATGGTGACACGCAGAAGGCCATATATGACTCACTCTTTGCTTTTACATGCTTTTTCAGTTCTTCACATTTGTCAGAAAATGCATCTTACAAAAAAAAGAAGATGCCAGGCTTCTTTCCTTCACATCCACACTGAGAACCTGAAACCAGCTCTGGAAGCACCATACAGAAACCATTTCAAAATAGCTACCTCATTCCCTGTGACTTTCCCCTAAAGCAACTGCTCTCCCCTGGGAGTGGTGTAGGAAATTAAATAGGAGACCCTAAGTATAGATGAATGAGGCTGCCAACGCAGCTCCTGCTCTGAATGACTTTTGGACCTGTAGTAGCAGAAGGCACTGGTTAACAGTACTTACGGATATGTATTTATGCAGGCACAGTGCTACTTAATGAGCATCTTTCTCTTTGCACTCTCAAAGGGCACCCTTGCACCCTCTGGGGTATCGATCACCCAGACAGTATTGCCTAGCACATATGAATATGCCAGCTTGGCAACTGCAGCATTTGGTCATGTTCATCAAGAAAGTCCCTGTACCTGCCCAGAGCACCATGTGAAAGCAGGCGAGCTCTCCCTGCCTCGCAGAAAGTAAGGTAGCATAGCAAAAAAATTACTTGCTCAAAGTCACAAAGCAGCTGGCAGCAAAGCCAGCAATAAATACAACCCAGATGTTCTGGATTCCACCTCCACTCTGCACCATGCTGCCTCTCTTAGCTCAATGCTGGAAGGAAATGTTCTACATTTACTCATCTCTCCTTTTCCTTTGTCAATAGAAATTAAAGCAGGCATCTGACTGACTGAGCCTTGAATACTCTAATGGTTTCCAAGGCTTGCAGTGAACTCAGCCAACATTTTTATTGAATCCAGCCCTAATGGACAACAAAAGTGTTTGCTTTGCCAACTAGCCTATCAGTACAAAACTCATCTAAGCACATACTACTTCTATGTAAATATGCATTGCGTATATACATGTATTTCATGACTTTGCAAATAACCTTTTTTTACAAAAAGTACTATTTTTGCAACTGTGATGGTTTGGCTGGGGTAAAGTTAATTTTCTTCATAGTAGCTAGTATGGGGTATGTTTTGGGTTTGTGCTGAAAACAGTGTTGATAATACAGAGATGTTTTAGTTACTGCTGAGAAGTGCTCACACAGAGTCAAGGCCTTTTCTGCTTCTCACCCCACCAGCAAATAGGCTGGGAGTACACAAGGAGTTGGAAGGGTACACAGCCAGGACAGGTGACTGCAAGTGACCAAAGGGATAGTCCATAACCATATGGTGTCGTACTCAGCATATAAAGGTGGAGGAAGAAGAATAAAAGGGGAACGTTTGCAGTGATGGCATTTTTCCTCCTGAGTAACTGTTACACATGACAGAGCCCTGCTGTCCTGGAGATGGTGGAACACCTGTCTGCTGATGGGAAGTGGTGAATGAATTCTTTGTTTTGCTTTGCTTGTGTGTGCAGCTTTTGCTTTACCTGTTAAATTGTCTTACCTCAATCCACGAGTTTTCTCACTTTTACTCTTCTGATTCTCTCCTCCCTCCCACTTGGTGGGGAGTGAATGAGGATGAGGCTTAGCTGCCGTCTGGGATTAAACCACAACAGCAACTCAGCTGAGCAGTGAACAGATTGATCTACTACTATTAAAAAAAAATGAAAATGCTGCATCATTATTTTTTCAGTGTAAATTTAAAACAAGACTCTGTACTTTTTTACTTTGTTGAAAGTTATGAAGGGCTGTCAGGATGGTTCTTGCATTGAACTCACTCAAGGCTGCTTAAAGATGGATGGCTAATTAGCATTAATTTTCCATTAATTTATTTTGTGAACAGAATGTCCTAATATTTAAAATCTGCTTAGTAAGCTATCTGTGGTGTCTGTGTGGGGGCCATGTCCACCTATTTTCCAAAAGCAATGTAGATCTCATTTCATGGGAATACCTAATGTCCTGTCACTGAAATATCCTTACTGCTGTCAGCCCAAAGTGAGCTCATGTCTCTGAGCAGTTGAACACACTCTTGCCATATTTTTCACCCTCAAGGTGAATGTCAGTCAATTTTTCCTGCCTGTTATGATAAAAATCCATCTAGGAGTTGTAGATCTTGTGCTGCTGTTGCTATAACTCCACAGCCAAAGAGTTGCTCTGGCTTGAGGGGAGCTGGACTGAAATTAAGAAGTACAGCACTGCACATTGTATTCTTCTCTCTCCAAACACCCAACGGGCATGACAGTGGGAACAAAAACTTCAGCAGCTGCCGGCTGGCTAAAATACTTAAATCCTCTGTGTAGAACTCCCTCATTTTTCTTGACTAGAAAACAGATGCATGCAAGATTTTGCATTCAAGTCTCCAAGTTTCTGCCCATCTGCAGGACAGCAGCAGGCGATCCCACACACAGCAAGATCACAGTGCCCATGCCCAGTTGTACTACGTGCCTCTACCATGAGCACTTTGCAGGAACCCACATGCTGGATAAGCGAATCACAGATTTGGTCCAGCCAACAGGGATTTATTATGCCTGAGAATTTCTAAGATCTTTTAGACAATGAAATAAACCAAAACACAGCCCCCAAAAGCCTCCCTTCTTTTTCTGTAAACTGTTTCCACTACTTCCTCATTACTGCCTCCGTCTTGCTTCACTTGCTTGACACAAAGCTTCTTAGTCCTCAGAGGCATATCCAGGTAGGTGGCTATATATCACTAAACACAGTGGGAACCTTAACCTGCCATCAGACTGCAGCAGCAATAAATGACAAGAATAGTTCTTGACAAACATGGTTGGGTTGTGCCATTTTTGTGCAACAATAGTAAGTTTGTCAAATTTGAGTCTGCCTTCATGCCAGAGACACTGCCTCCTGCAAAGTCTCTGCAAAGCAGGAAACTCTCACCCCTTCTCAAAGCTATTGCATCCAGTTCAAGGATATTGCTCCTTGCTGCAATTTGTCATTGCTGACTTAGCAAGTCCCAGCTCCCTTCCCCTGAGCACCTGAGGCTCTGACTGGCATTGTACGTAGTTCCAAGTGTGTCCAAGAGCCAAAACCTTATTGCAGTCCATCTCTGTCTCCTCGCAAGAACAGAGTTACTGGAGGAGCTAGCATGGTCTGTTTCTGCTCATGTGACAGCCAGCTCCTGTTTTGGATTAGAGGATGATGGTTTTCCCTCCCTTTCCACCCCTTTCTGGGCATTTAAAAGAGAAGGATTTGTGGGAAGGAGAAAATGCTCATGGCTTTTATACTTCCTTTGCCCTCCCTTTGCTCTGGTGCAAATGAAAGCCCCAGCTCCTGGGCTCTATCTATGTGTGCTGCCCAGCGGCCTGACTTCTGTCAGCCCAGGCTGTGAAATAATAATGTGATAGTGGAGAGGTGTTCATGCACTTCCCCACAGAGGAGTGCTGGCAGAAGACCAGTTTTCAATGCATGTCAGAACTTGAGAGAGCATTGCAAAAGCACTGCTTCCCTATCACACAGCAGGGTGAAGATCTGCTGACTTGACTCCAATCCCCACTTTCCAAAGCAAGGCAGAGTATGAACGTGAACCAGCAATGAGCCCCAAACACAAAGGAGTGCAAATGAATTAACAGGACACAGCTGAGAATGGCAGCGGCAGTAGTCAGCAGAAACACTCCAAACATCCTGGCCGCTGCAAGGGCTGCTGTGCATGTTGCTGCTTATGTGCCAATACAGCTCCATGACATCTCATTCTGATGCAATACTGACGAGTTTCCCCTGGGCTGGAAAGGCTGTGGCTGTCCACAGGGACAAGGAGGGGGTTTTGCTGTGTGAAGTTGTCTCCCCCATACGGGTGTTCACTGCTCTGTGGCTGGATGTGTCTGTGTGTATTGGCTCTTCTGGCTGCTCTCTCAGTGCTCTTCAGAAATAATCCAAAATCAGTGGTTTTCTTTCCCTGCCACTTGCTTCTGTTCCTGCTCCGGGGTTGTCTTTGACTCCATCACTGCATCACAAGGGTCTGCAGGCACCTTTAGGCAGTCTTGCTGTGGCACTGGAACATGCTGTGGACTTCGCTGCTCCCAGACTTTTGCCAGGGTATCTTCTCTGAGAACTGCCTCTGCTGGGCAGACTGACCCCAGAGATGCCAGCCTGCAAAGAACTTCAGAGTGGGCCTGCCAGAAACTTTATTCACAGGTACTGTATGAATTTGAACTTTCTTCAGAAAAAACCTTCTAGAAACTGAAAGTAGGAAATCCCATTATTTCCTACCCGAGATTTTCATACCCAAGCCTTGCTATCAGCTATGGTCCACATCCAATAAACTAATCCAACTCAACTACTTCAGCCCCTCTGTTTCAGAGCACCCTCCAGTGATAAGTGCCCTGAATACCCCACCAGTATCGCACTGCTGGGCTGAGCACCATTTGCCTGCATGCAAACACCCCACCTGCTTAACCATCAACCCATCTGTTCTGCAACCTGCCCACCACAGCTTTCCATGCTGCTGCACTGTGCAATTGCCTCCTGGGCAAGACATGGTTCTACGATAAAACAGGGGGTTGCATCACCCTTTAAATCGAGAGAGAGGCATTTCTGCATGCATACAGCAATGTGCTTCAGAGCCCACGAGTGGACTGGGACATCACCTTGCATTGACAGGTTGTGCAGTGAATGCTGCTGTGGAAAGTTGGCCTGGGCTCCTTGGAGAGTCCTGATGGCTGCTCTGGTCTCCTCACCATGACACCCAGGGATGACTTGTTGTCCCATGCACCAAGCACCCTGATTTCTTTCTCGGAAACAAGCCAGTATATTTAGGAAAGATTACATTCATTCTTGAGCTTATCTGTGAGTCCTCTGGGCTTTAAGGTTTATTTAGAATAAATAAGGTTTATCTATTTGGTTGGTGAACCATGCAAGGTATACTTTGTAACTATGTAATTAATGCCTTAATCTCTGTGATGAGCTTTCCTGGCATAACCCAGTAGTTATCCAAAAGTTTCTTTTCAATCTCTGAGGAAGGATAATTTTAAAAAGAAAAATATGATTTCCCCTACTATCTCCATCCAAACCATTTCATTCACAGATTCCTCTTAGACCGACTGAAGCAGTTGTTAAATCCACTGTGGGCATATAATTCAAATATAGTTTGGATCACTGTGCCATTACTAAATGTATTCCTTTTGTAACAGTTCTGCCAGAGTCTTGCCTCCATACAGCTCTGTGTATCACTGAAATGTCCCCTCATAAATATCTGCACGTGAAATAACTTTCAGAAGTCTGTTTTACACCACTTACACAGTCAATTATTTTCTAGTCCAACACATACCCCAAAAGAAGAGAGTGATAGCAAAGCCTAGGAACATACTAACCTTCATGACCACTCTAGCACTGTATGTTCACAGGAAGCCTAATTAATAAGTTAGCATCACAACTGCACATCATTGCCTTTGTAGACATCCATCTCCATGAGTACAAATGCTGCATGTAGTCATTCTCATGTGAAAATGCCCAGTTTGCCTCCAAAATGGGCTCTGACTATCTGGTTATTTCAATTAGGCCCTGAGCCGTCTGAGCTATTCATTGCACAAATAATTTTTGTCTCATAATCAAGCCAATTATGTGAAAAAGTCAACCTTAAGGAGTGCAAGGACACAGTGCTTATGAAAATCAATGCAACCTTTCACTAAAGCATAAATCAGACCAACTCTGACATATATGAAAACATTTAGGGAATGCTTAATGGCATTTTTGTGTTCTTGTAAATTATTTGCTTTCGTCTGATTTTAGAAGCAGGAATAGAGAAAGCTCAGCTTAAACCAGGAAATATCAGCAATTGAAACCACTAGCTTTCTCGTCATAGCTTCTCATATCTTCATCTCATATACCTTCCAATAAACCTGCACACCTATCAAACAGAAAACACAACCCAAACTTTTGGATGGTTATCTGGTCTGAGGAATTGCCGCTCACCTCCCTGAGGTTCACCAAAAGCCGATTTCTAATTGTTTTTTAAAATAACAGTACCTAATTCCACTTAGGCATTTTCACCCTTCAGAATATAATGCAACCATCAGTTAAAGCAGTTCTTGCTGCATAGAAAAGTTATTATCCCATCTGCTACCAAACTCTAATTTTTGCCCCTGCATGCATGGCCTTTGAGTTTCTTCTTCGTACTAAAATTTCTATTCTGGAATTCACTCCTCCAAGTAATTCTGCTAAGGCTGGTTCTTGGGATTACAATGAGAATGATATGAGGCAAGGAAAAGTTCCTGCGTGTAGTTATTTTGAGGGAAACGTAGAGCATTGTGCCTGGCTGACAGTCAAAGCACTCGGTGCTGGGACAAAGCACAGCAAGTAAATGAAGAGGTGACCTGTGGAAAGCTGAATGACATCAGCTTTCTAGGGCTGGCATGAAGTACGGGATACTTAGGAAAATAGGGATGGTTGGACTAATAAAATGTGTCTGTTTTCAGGACTCACTGCAAGGTGGAAGATGTTACATCTGTAGTAGTTTGTTAGACTATTTATCTAGGACTTGTAAAAATGGAAAGAAATACGTGCAGCTTGAAACTTTTGCTTTTCAGTGCTGGTTGACTAAGGCCACAAACATACCACTCTTCAAGGGGGAGAGCTGAGAGGTCAGTGGGCAGGTAGAAAGGTATTTAAAATCAGATGGCTGCATGGATAACACTGCCTCCTGACTCTGCAAATGTCAGGCACAGCCCACCGCTATCAAAATCAAGTGGTGTTTGTTCTCTTAACTACAGAGAAGAAATAACATTTGCCCAACAGTGAAGAACAGTTACAATGTCTTTGGAGTCTCAAGCGTTTATCAGCAGGCTTGGAAATCATATAAAACTTATCTCCTTGTTAGTGTTTTTCAAAAACAGATAACTTTGCCTTCTGAAGACACTGCTATCTTTATTGGCAGAAGAAGCGGGCTCAGCACCTGCTCTTCTTCAGGCGCTTACATTCCTGCTCTGTGGAATTTCACTGGGATTTAGGCTGTTACCATGCCTTGGGGCTCGCCCCCTGCAGAGTGCCATCCCTATGCCATACGAGCAGATGGGTCCCATATCAGTTACCTTGGCTCATTTATTACTTACATGCCATAATAACCTTAACATATTTTGACTTGTTCCAGCTACTTTAGACTACATGTTTGGTCAGATTTAGATGGCAAACCCATGGGTTCCCCTTCTCTGATAGAAAACTGTAGACCCATTCTCTACAATATTGAAATCGGTTACTTCCAGATTTTTGGCTACCTATAGCCTCCTTTCAGGAAGTAAACATGTTGGTAGGAAGTATTTAGGATGTGACAGGCCCTCTCCTAGCCTATAGTTTTGTTTTCCAATATAAAATAATGAACTCCAGCTGTGATTTTAAAATCTGAACTGGCATGAGGAAACACATGGACTTAGCAAGTTTCCCTAGGTGCAGCCATAATCCTCCTGCACCGGGCCTAGGCATAGATGTGGGTCATCCAAAGGATCTTTCTTGCCACAAGAGTGTTGTCTTGGTTTCTGCCACATGTGGAGAGATGGCAACCTCGTCTTGGTAGGGTTTAATCTTGGCTCTGTCGGGGGCTGAATCTCCTACATCACTCAGCATTGCTCCACCGCTTTTCCCTCCAAAGCCTGATAAGCAGATTGGAAGTTACAGCTAAGGGAGGCAGGAAAGGCAGTAGTTGTTAGATGTTGTCAGGAAAACAGTGTTCAGTGCATTAGGGCTCAGGGACGTGGCAAACTGCCTGAAAGCAAAAGCTCACCCTTGCTGGGTCTGCCTGTGCCGGTGCAGAGGGCCAGGTCCCCTCCATGCTCACAGCAGGGCTAATGTTGAGGCCTTTTGCAACCTTACTGGCTGGGATTTAATCTGCAACATGGACCCCAGAAACTCAGTGAGATGTTTTTCCAGAGGTGGAAACCCAGATTTGCCCAGGGCACTGCATATTTTGCTGCTCCCTCATGTGAGGGACATTATGGAATATAAAAATAGCTAGTTATAAAAAATAGTCTGGATCTATTTACTCAAATATTTACTCAGAATACAAGTCAGTAACTGTCACACCTTTCAAATACACTGCCTTATATTCTGATTATTTAGGTCTCCAGATGTGAGAAATCCTGGAAAAATCTTCCTTAAATCCCTCAGTGTTTTATACTTACATAGAATGTACTGACTTCTTTGCCTTAGTAGAAAACTTGAGAAAAAAAACCCCAACCCAAAGCTCTTTCGAGCTTCAAATCAAGGGAATGTACATTCCTGTGGTTTCATCCAAGACATGACACTTCAGTAAGATCCTGATGCTGTACACCCTACTCCCTCCACTCACAGTGACATTAAGAAAAGTGCCTGTGAAGTTCCTGGAGTGGCTTCCCAGAGAAGGGTGCCTCCGAGCACGGAGCACCAGACCCACTGAAGTCAACAGGAGGTTAACTCAGATCACAGCTATTCCCCTGGCCATGTATTACAGACTGTTGGATTTTATTTCAGTGATGAGCTTCAAGTACAGCCAAAAGTGAATAGAGGCACGTTGACCTCATAGTTGTGAATACAGATTGAGCATCCAAGACAATTAAAAGCAGAAAATACGTGCCATCTCCAACCCCCTGGCAAATCAGTCCTAGAAGTTACTGCTGCCCTGTCTGACTGAAGAGATGTTAACACACGCTGCAAAGGAGGTTTGGAAGGCAGCCACCCTCGATGGATTGCTTATGAGCACTGACTACAGTCAAACTAACTTCAGTCAGAGATTTACACAAGCCTCGTAATGTAATAGTAGTTTACTTTACGCGAGTGCCACACCAAAGATAGTAAAATGCAATTTTAGCTAACAAATCTACATGCTTCCACAGAAAAGCTACAGCCATCATGGAACATGTCAGCACTGCAGAGCTCCTGGCGCAGATTCATAGTTTTCAGTTTATTGCTGAAGAGTTATTGTTAACTCCATTGTTACAGAGCTACTGCAATTAAAAGTTCCAGTCACACTTATTGTTTTTAACATGGCTAATAAACCCCAATAAATTCTGAGATGTTACATGTTTTCCTGTGCTGTTAAACATCTGAAACTTCATGCTGGACTGGGGACTATGTTCGAATCGACTGCGGAAGTAAACTGGTTGTTGTAAGCTGTTTTTCCTTTAATTTGCTCAGATCTGCAAAATTCCTTCTAGTTTTTATAATAGTAAAATATATACCAAGGCAATACTTAGAAGTTTTCCCTTGTGCATGCAACAGGTGATCATCAGCCAATTTCTGTATCTCTTAAGAGTCACCTTCCAACTTTCTGTGTCTCTTGTTTCATAAATTTTAAAGAATGGTTATTTTTGTTGTAGAGGAGTAGATTTCTAGTGTTTTCTTTCACGTGAGTAATGTTTTTTCTTTTCTATCAAAGCTTTAAGAATCCTTCATTCTCTCTACAGGTGGCTACAGATACAAATCCCACTTCTGATCATCTGTATAGAAACATATTAAGGTATATAGATGGGGCAAAGAACCTAGACAGGTGGACAGAATGATTTTACCCATTATATTTCCTAGCACTTTGTGAACTAGCCTCAGCAGCCTTGCAGTGAACACATACAGGATCCCACTACTACTGACAAGGTTATGTATCAATTTTTTAAATGCTTCAAGGTTAATCTTAGTCTCAAATACCACTAAGATACAGACATCCTAGTGCCAAGTCAGTATACTATGATATATACATTACAAATGGTATCAAGATACAATATCTACGCAAATAGAATTCCTTTTGTAGAAGCACAGATACTATTAAAATCCAAACATATCTATGGGGAAAACACATAACAGAAAAACCATATTCATCAGAAAACAACTTCACTAAGTAAACTGCAATTTGCATCTTGCAATTCATTGCAACAACTGGGACTGGCTGTACTACAAAATAGAGCTTCACTATCTTTGAGATCGTATGATGGGTTAAGTATACAGACAGAGGAAGTAAGAAAAACAACGTGCATGATCTGGAATAGAGATTATTGAATGAAGGGGTGTGTATAGGACTGAGAACCAACATCCCTCTGAAAGCTTTGGGAGGCTTCGTGCACACACTTGAAACTCATGCATTAAAATGTGGATCAGAAATTTTTTAGCAGGCTGAACATGTTAGTTCATCCCCGATCTCACTTCTTCCCATATACAAGAAATAGACCAAGCTTTACACCGGGCGGGATGCACCTTGGCTGAAGTTCTGGCGATACTTTTCTCCAGCAGTATCACTTAATGCACATCATCGCCAGGTTTCACTTATCGAGCACAGCAGCATGGAACATTAAGTCTTTATAATCATAATGTCCAGTTTCTGTATCAAAGGACACAAAATACCCACGCCCACATCTCTTTGCAATTTTAAAAGCCCACCATCTACTGCAAACTTGTGCAATTCGTATCAGAGACTAAAAAGAAAGTGGGGGGGGGGGGGGGGGGGGGAGGAGGGAGAGAGAGGTTTGCAGGTTTAAAAGAAACACAACTTACCAAAAGTAACTGAAGTTCTCTAAAGTTGCCCTGAAGTTGAAATAGCCCAGAACACCAGTGCAGAGCCTGCCTTAAACTCTCTTTCTCACTCCCCCTCTCTCTCCAGCAACTGGAGGAGGGCTGTGCAGAAATTCAGCAAACAATTTTCCTTCTATGTCGACTGGGGCGTTCCTCTACAGGCAGAAAGGGGATGGCTAAGCCTGGGTGAGGCTTGTTGCTATCCCCAAGCCAAAGAGCACTGTCGTAGATTACACAGACTGTGAAATCCAATCCCTTTCTCTACTAGGGCAACAGCTGTACGGTTTCAGCTGAGGAGGGAATGGCAGATAGACACTGAGCTTGTTGCTGGTCAGGCTCTCCATGCAGAGGGACGTGGAGGAACAGGGGTACACAAGTTTCCATAAACTCGGTGTCTTTTCTCTGCTTACTCCCTACAGCTACAGGCACGAGCATACACAGGGTGGAGATACAGGGCAATTTCCTTGGGACTGGAAGTATATGGGATGCGGGCGCCCGTGCAAAACAAACATCTCTTTTCCTGATATTCATTCCCAGCCTTGCTTCGGGACGTAAGTGGGTAATTAACATTATATGTATTAGTAAATTCTCATGCAAGCATGCACACACACAGGATGTAGTCTGTCACAGCAGCAGCGTGGTTAAAATGGGTTTTGAGGCTGTTCTAGCGCGAAGTTAATTTTTCGTTGTCATTTTTAGTCAGCTGTTCAATTCTTACAAAAAATGAATGCTGAGCTGACAGACCTTACACCAAATGAAGTGTTCTCATGGCTCGCAGTGTGAGTGCCATCGTAGCCAGTGCTGCCTTTGCACTGATACTGACATGTGAAAGCGGCCACTTAGCGCCAGCAGAAATGGATTTGTTAGAATTCCCAGCCCCTCCTCTCACCTGTTCCTACTTCATCACCCCCTGCAAAGGAAAGATATTTGTAATACAGCTGATTCCTCCCTCTCCGAGGAATTCCACTAATCCTCTAATTCCTCCTCATTGAAGCTCTAAAGGGATCACAGCAGCAGAATTCACTCTGGGTGTCCTTGTTTCACAGAAGTATTTGGCTGCTCATTTGCACGCTGTCAAGTGAGGTGAGAGAGGGTACAAAATGCAAACAACATATAAGCAGCCCTAGGAGTGTCCTGCAATCGCTCTGACTGCTTTGCCAACACACCAGAGAAGGACATGAACAGGTAAAATATACATCAGCCAAAGGAAAACCCCTGTGTTTACACAGCAGCCTCATCTCATGTCAGGGCAGATGTTGTGCTGGGATTTTTTACGCTGTTGGCTCTGAACACATTTCAGTACCTGATATTCCTTACATATCAGATTTTTAGACCCAAGTGTAGAATGGGCACATGCAGTGTCTACAAAGGGCGTGTGGAAATCTGACAGTGAAGACTGAGCTCTGCTTCCACCCTGTGTGGATACTTAACATAGACATTTTGTGAAAGCTGGGTCTTAACAGAACAACAGTATTTATATTGAAGCAAATTCTGTCATTATTTTTTGTGTAATTAATGTATAATATTGTATCTAATTATATATTAATTATAAGATCACATATATATCTTAATTTAGAAATACCATCTATAATTTTATCTAATATACAGTTTGTGTATGAACAGTGCCTCATAAAATATCTTTTCATTGTAATCATTCTGTGTATATAGATAAAATATATAATTATATATAGTGTGTGATTATATCCTATATATAATCATATATAATTAATATAAATATTGTGTGAAGCACTATGCAGTTCATACATAAGTTCAGACTTCTTTTGAGTGTGGCATCCACACCAAGAAAGAACAAATACATTGACTGTAGCCAATGCAAGGAAGGAGGGAGATGAGGTGATGGCACTGCATCAGCACAGGGGATATGAGATTCTTCATGGTGGCATGTTTCAAGCAAGACCTGCCAACGCTGCCTCAAGGATGGAGGTGACCAGAAGCAATAAAGGCCTACTGAGGTGCGGTCAGCAGCAGGAAAGTAAGCTGTGATGGTTGGGAAAGGAAGAAAGACCTCTCTAATAGCTAGTTTTCAGCTTGCTCTGCTGCTGTTCCTATTTCTATGCTCAGTCCTTGGGCCAGCCTTCCTGAACTTGTCTTTCAACACCATCCTGACAAACAACATATATTTTTAGAAACAGACATACAAAACAAGAAGCCCAACCTGACATCATGGTTTGATGCAGAGACAGGTCATTTGGAGGCAGAAATCTGGCTCCTACCTTAAGAGCCAGCAGTGCAAGAGGCAGCATTTCAGCAGGGCACAGACTGTGGTGCAACAGCAGCGGTGTACTCAATCCCCATTCAGTGCTTTATTTCAACTGCATTTGCTGAATTTATTGATGTGCATTGTCTCAATCTTTTAAGAATTTTTAAAGGCCACTTGAGACTAAACCTTGGCTAAGTTGAGAGAAGCCATCTGTTTTTCCATAAACCTGGAAGAAATTACTATATTCTTTTTCAAGGTATTGGGAAATCTACGATCATTGTCACCAGCTTTTTTCCAGTTTCACCTTGGAACTGAACATGTAAGCCCTAATGTCTGAGCAGTACCCTGCTGCTGTAACTCCACTGAATGTAACTCCTATGTTGGAGATTTATCCCCATGTAACTTCAAGCCTAAAATAATCCCTCTTTCAACCAGTACGGTGGAGTTCTGGGGCTATCAAATTATTTTAACATTATTTGACTGACATGAATTCATCATGCTTACTTGGTTTGTTTTTAAATATTTATCAAATCAACTGCTTGTTTACTGAGCTATTAAAAAAAAACGCTACCAAGCTGATAATTTCCATTTCTCAAATGATTCCAGCAGCACAGAGATGACTAATTCAATGGACATACTCCCAGTAGCCCTTGTGTTTCCTCTTCTTGATAGATGCCTAAATATTAAAAGGGAAACTCTTTAATTATGTTGAGGCAATATTAAAAGTTCCTCTCTGCTCTGCTGCCCTGCCAGGAAGTACCACTGTATCTCACATTTCTCTGTCCCATATCTAACCCTGTGTCCCTGTATTACAAGTTTGTTTTCTTTACGCACTTCACAGAAAAGGCTGAGAACACACAGTCAAATGACACAAGCTTTCTTTTATTAGTGTTATTCACACTCTGACCTGTGAATGGGCCAATGTTAGGCCTGTGCATAAAGGTGTGCTGCTTTACTAGTAATTGAGAAATTAGAAGAAAAACAACGGGAATTTTCTTGTTAAAATTATAATTATTATAATTATATCTATTATATTATTACAAAGATTATAATAAAGCGCGCTCTGATACAGAAAATCCTATAGTTTGTTGTATAGGATGCAAAAGGGATTGTTTCTATTCTTCTTCCTTTTTAGCAATAATGAATCTTTAGACATATAGGGGGAAAACGGGAGGCCACAGACTTCCACATGCAGACAAGACTGAGTAGCAGAGAAGACCAGCTACAGAAAGCAAACTGGTCAGCACAATTCAGAAAGCAGCTGAAAAACTGAGGACCTCCAGCTTAAAGAGAATGAGGATGCCAAGAGAAGGAAACCCAGAAGAAAGAAAAAGCAAGGGAAAGCCAAGAGGAGTATGAAAAGAAGATGCAGAGGAATAGATGGAACTGAATGTCGGATTAGTAATGAGGAATGAGTAGACGGTTGTGGAAAGATCTGGCCACCATCTTTCAGATTAAGCCCAGAGGAAGATAAATAAAACATTAATGACCAATTTACAGATATCTCCTATGCTTTGTCTCCCATGACTCCATATTTCGTTAAGACACAGAAAGGTATATATTTAGGTATTTTACAATCACTTAGTTTGAACTAAAAAGTTATGTCAGCCAGCCACACTAACTTCCTCTGAATTTCTTCTTTTGCAATATATAAGCCATTAATTTGATTGATTTGCTTACATATTTTTTTGCATAATACTCTTCCAGCTGCAGGTAGGCACATAACCTCATAAACAGAGAGAATGCCAGGTATGGAAATGAGGTTTCATCACTGCCTCTATTAAAGAGCCTTGGTGTTGTACTCAAAGACCTCATTCTGAAGTTAGTCAATTCAGATTAATGCCCCCCCTCCCCCCAAAAAAAAGTGAATGGGTGTCATTCACATATCTTGTAACCTAACTGGAATCTGTCCCCCACATAGATTAGTCTTCTGGTCTTTATAACCTTTCCACCTGAGAATTCGCTCAAAAGAGTCTTCAGTGTCTACCTGCTACTGATAGATTCTACCAACACTGCCTGCATGTTGCACTGACAGCAAGCTGCAGCAGCTAGTATTTCATATGGTAATAGATTTCTCCTTTGTGAAGATAAACAAATGTCAAGTCTGCAGTATACAAGGATGGAGTAGTAAAAGCAAAACTCAAGGGAAAACAGCTCAAACAAACCCAGGGAAGAGTTAATGTATATTCAGAAACTCAAATACTCTCTTTTGGGATTCCTAAATGCATATTTTTTCACTTTGGTGGTTAATGTTCTTGCTGATGAAAACATAAAAATAGGAAGTTAAAAACGCTGATCTGTAACCAGCATAACTAAAAACCACTACCAACAACAGAGAAAGCATTATTTAGAAATGAAACAAAATGAGACATTTCCAAGACCAATCCTTTCACTAACAGGAGACGAAAGAGGAAACTAATTCAGTTTGGACAATTTCTTTTACTTTGTCCTAGGGCATATGCTCCATCTCCCTTTGTCCCCCAGACATGTTTCCACTGGCCCTGACAGTGCTGGCATTGACCTTCTGCAGCCAGATAAGCCTGGACAGAATGAACCAGAAAAAAGGAGCCATCCAGAGCAAGGGGCAGTGCAGCCATGGCTAAGGATTTGGAAGAAAATTGCTATAATTAGCAAGGCCCGTACAGGAATTTCAGAAAACCATGGGTTTTGTGTTGTTGCCTTCCTGCCCCATCATATGTCTATTAGCTCATTCAGAGCGGAGCAGAGCCCCTCGTACACCCTGGCCCGACGGATCATCTAACCATCAACATCCTCCTCCTCTGCTGGTGGGGACCCATCTCTGGATGGTGCGCTGTGGAGAGCTTTAATTAAAAGTTAATATTTATTCCATGTTCCCTCCAACCATCTCATTCTCTTCTCTCTCTGTTTTTAACTCCCCCCTCAACCACAGTTCAGAGCCAGATGACCCTGGACCTTTATCATTTTCTATTTCAAAACCTATGATATTTGATAGAAAGCAGAACCAGGCTCCCCTCTGAAACTTAAATATTAGTGACAAACAGCCAACACCGTGAGAATAAAAGCATCTTTTCAGGTTGGAAAAAGAAGTGTTAATTACATGCGAATAAGCTGGTCATATTAGGTGGCAATACTCAAATATCCAACAAAATCATGATTTGAACCAAACTATTTCTCTTTCTGCAATGTCATTATGCTGCCTTCAGCCCTTTTCTTGCCACAACTTTGGTACTTTTAGTTATCACCAAATTGGTATTTTTTTTTGAGTTTGGAAACCCAGGAAAAGAAACCCTAAAGCCTGCTAAACTGTGAATGCAATATTCACAAGCTCTTTATTTTCGAGTGATTGCCTACTGAATTGGGTATTTCTGAACAATACGTTTAAGAATCTTTGCGGGACATCTGTTGTATTTGATAGAGACACTTCTATCAAATTGAAAATTAAAGGATGTTGCCACTGATGTTTCTAGAGCTCATCTAAAAAGCAAACACTGAAAAAAGGCAAGTATAAATATTTCATGTAGTAGCTCATATGCCATTGGGAAAAGCAGAAGTTTTCCATTGTTATAACAAAGCACATTTCAGATCTTTCACTATTGTTGTCTCTTTTCTTTTTTACCAGTCACTGTATGGAGAGGTATAAACTCTTGGTTTTTGTGGGGGCTTCTATAGTGAGGGCTTATGTCAAAGTCTATTCGCAGCCATGGAAATGATTTTCAGTGAAGCCTTCCTTAGTTTCCCCACCCTCCTCTGAAGTCTTAAAAACAGCTCTTAAACAAAAACCTTAAAATAAAAAAGTACTGGCAGATGATCTCACTATGTGCCCTGGGGTTTCCATGGCATTTAGTGAACCACCAGTGATTAGTACATTTGTTAAAGAGGAGCAGATGAAGAACTATCTGGGAACTGCACTGAAATAATCCCTTTTCTCTGGCTCTGAGGTCCTAGCAGAGCCTGCCTTTTGTGGTGGAAGGGGTGTAAATATTCACCTGAGGACCTGGCTGTACCCACACAGCCTCACTCAGGAAAGGTCTGTTTGCCAGCAGTGGCCCTGGGCATGGGGATACATTTTTTACAGTTACTTCTTTTTGAGACTGTTTTAACCTAGGCCCTTTTATGCATCTTGAATATCACCTCTTATTGGATCACTTACAGCCAATATTGTGCCCTGCTGTGTGGGCAGGACCTGGCAGATGCTGCTATCAAGCACAAGCAAGAAGCCCAGGTGAGTGGGAAAAACACAAGGAACTCACTCAAACTGGGAATAAGCAAGCACCAGCTCCCGTCTTGCTCATAAAATAAACCACCTACCTCCAGACCGTCAGTGACCACCCCGCTTTGCTTTTCCACTGCAGGAGCACACAAGAGTCCAGGCATTAAATGAGGGTATTTCACAGACACAGGGGTTTGCTGTGTGCCCATGGCTGGCACACACCACCATGGAAAAACAGGGTCAGTGCTGCTGCTGTGCCCATGACTCGGTGTGCATCTTCAGGGCGTGTGGGCTGGGACAGAGAAAGGGCTCAGCAGATGACAATGAGGCTCACTGTTTGCAACACAGTGCAGGGTTTATTTCTTAATGAAGTGAGTCACTTGATCGGTATCAAGTATCTGTTAAGTCAAGTGATGGGGTGGATCCAAATGCTAGAAGACCTTGTATTAAATATATCATTCACCACTTTGGACTGGCTTGTGCTGTGTAAACAATGTCTATGAGAGATGGAAATATTTGATTAATTCCATCTCAGGCTGTGAGGTCTCCTGCTTCCTTTTTTCCCCCCTGATCTTCCTGCAACACAAAATTCACCTCAGAGCCTTACATCTCATTACATGTAAGCCTTCCCTTAGAAAAGTCAGAAGTACCAGGTAAATGAAATCTGATAATCTGCAGCTATCTGACTTCTGCACTTCAGCCTACTCAGCTGAACTGGTTCACTGGTGCCCCAGAAAGGAAACCTGTGGGAAACAACAACCAAGAGGGAGTAAGAAAAAGACCACTCTTTCCGCAATACACTTGTGGTGTAATGTTGGCTTCATCCTGCGCCATCCTCAGCATCCTCAAACTGAAATTAAATCTTTAGGAATTAAGGGTCTTGGCACGTGCACCTTCACAACTCAGTGCTTTGTAGATTTAGGTCTTTTCATTCTGTTTGTTGTCACTGAAACCAGCTCAAGTTTTGCCTTCAACTTTAATGAGAGTAAGGTTAAGCCATTTAATGCTTCATTTCTGACTTTCTCCCTGTGAACAGGACAGGTAACAACAGGCACCAACCTCCTCAGTCAGGGGAGGGAAATATTTCATGTTGCCTTTAAGCAGGCCAGTGCCAGAAAGAGTAAAATATTACTGATGGGTTAGCGCTGATGCTGCCAGGCTCAGTACACATCCAGAAACTGAGTCTAAACTGTATTTTATGCTGCTGGCAGAGAAAACGATCTTGATCAGTATGAACAGGATTTCTTCAGGTTCTGATGAAGTACTCAGTAGCAAGGTAGCATTTGTGTTGCAAAGTTGAGAGAAGGAAGAAGCCCTGGTACCAGAGTGACAGACTGAAAGAAAGCCTTTCCCCAACACTGCACAAATGTCTTTGCGTTCAGCTGCCAACCACTTGGGTGAATGAACAAACCCAATGTGTAATAATTAATTCCTCCTAATTTGATAATGATGCTAATGGTAAACAAAGTTTCTGTTCAGTCTTGCACAGCACACAGTGCTATGCTGGTTCTGGCTGCATTTGCTGATAGATTGGAATCAATGAAATGAGAGCAAATAACTCTCATATTTTTAAGAGAAGACATCGTATATATTGTGGAGTTTCGACAGCAGAAGTGCTCTCAGTTTCTCATGCAAACTCCATGCATGCAAGCTGAGAAGAAAGTCTGCAGAGCCCGAAACATTCAGGGGATTGGGAGCACAGAAGAGCACTTCCTCTGGAAGCACAGCAAACTGAACATGTTCAGCACTGAGTCCTGCTCTTCCATAATCTGTTATCACACACAAGTGCTTTTGTTTTCAGTCTTTCTTTGCTTGTAAAGAAAAATATTTTAGTTTCTATTTTCCTAAAAAAGGGGTTTGGGGAAGTATTTGGGGAGTAGGAGGAGAAATGAATTTTTATGATTTCTCCAAAATGTTCATTAACGTATTTGGAAAGCTAAACCAAGAAGTACTGATAGATTAGCATTTTCTTTATCCTGTTTCAAATAAAAAGTTATCTAAAATTATGTTATTAATTAAAAGAATCCCAAGAAGTACCTAGACTGACTAGCGAAAAAATACAATAGCAAAAAAGAAGGGAGAGGGGGCATAGCTTTGCTATTTTCTACCTCATGCTTGGTCAGCTTAATTATATATTAGCTTTGTTCAAACACTTCCTTTTTAAAAAATGTGGGAAAATGTCCTTAAAAGTTTCTTTTTTAAAAATGAGTATTCCTATGGATAAACGAGTAAGAGAGAAGTTATTGGGGAATTTTTTAATTCCCTGCTGCCAAATCCTTGCTCAAGGAACAAAAATGTGTGTGTGTAGTGTTCCTTATGGCGTTCTTTAGGTGACCCTTCCCACTCACATGGTCCCAAACTCCCCCCTGAGCCCCACTGGCAGTTGCAGGATCCTGCATGGCCCAGGCTCCTGCCTGGGCAGACCCACATGCTGCATCCCAGCCTAGGCTTCTGGGTAACGTTAAGTGACTCAGACAACAAATGCACGTGACAACTCACAGGCAGGTCTGTGAAGGCTTTCCACGTCACACTAAATAGATATGATTCATCATCACCTTCTGCTGACTGTATCCAATGTTAGACTGTATCTAATCCAATAGAGTGGCTCAGTTAAGCAGCACTGATCCTACAGGTTTCCAAACTCAAAATCCTCTTCCTCCTGGTTTCAGGAAACTATTTATTTTCCAAATATTCAACAAATACATGACAGAGGAAGAAGTGTGATAATGAAATCCAAAAGCAGAACTGCAATTAACCAATGACACCAAGCTGTGTGGTTCGGTTGATACGCTGGAGGGAAGGAATGCCATCCAGAGGGATCTTGACACACTTGTGAGGTGGGCTGATGCCAACCTGATGAAGTTTAACCATGCCAAGTGCAAGGTCCTACACCTGGGTAGGAGCAATCCCAGGCACAGCTACAGGTTGGGCAGAGAAGAGATTCAGAGCAGCCCTGTGGAGAAGGACTTGGGGGTGTTCGTTGATGAAAAAATGAACATGAGCCGGTTTCAGTGTGCGCTTGCAGCCCAGAAAGCCAACCGTATCCTGGGCTGCATCAAAAGGAGTGTGACCAGCAGGTCGAGGGAGGTGATCCTGCCCCTCTTCTCTGCTCTCACGAGACCTCACTTGGAGTACTGTGTGCAGTTCTGGTGTCCTCAACATAAAAGGACATGGAACTGTTGGAACAAGTCCAGAGGAGGGCCATGAGGATGATCAGGGGACTGGAGCGCCTCCCGTATGAAGATAGGCTGAGAAAGTTGGGGCTGCTCAGCCTGGAGAAGGCTGCGTGGAGACCTCATAGCAGCCTTGCAGTACCTGAAGGGGGCCTATAGGGGATGCTGGGGAGGGACTCTTCTTTAGGGACTGTAGTGATAGGACAAGTGGTAACGGGCTCAAACTGAAACAGGGGAAGTTTAGACTGGACATAAGGAAGAAGTTCTTTACTGTAAGGGTGGTGAAGCACTGGAATGGGTTGCCCAGGGAAGTTGTGAATGCTCCGTCCCTGGCGATGTTCAAGGCTGGGTTGGACAGAGCCTTGGGTGGCAATGGTTTAGTGGGAGGTGTCCCTGCCCATGGCAAGGGGGTTGGAACTAGATGATCTTAAGGCCCTTTCCAGCCCTAACTATTCTATGATTCTATGATTCTATTGTGCTCATCTGTTAGTCCTTAATGAAGATCTTTGGATCTGTGAAGAGAAGTATGTTACCCTTAAAGCAGTATCCATGAAAGATAAGGATGTTGAATGTGCCAGCACCCCGCAGATGTCCTGCAGCACCATGGGAAAACCACATGTGCTCAGCCCTTGGGGCTGCTTCTGTCTCTGCACAAAAACTCACTGGAGTCACCATAGCTATGTGCAGCAGGACCAGGCTCAGCTTCTAATGCAACAGAATAAAGCTCGATTACAAATCCTGATTTAGCTGGATTCAAAGAAAGTTTTCCCAGGCATTTATTTACAGCAATAGAAGGGCTCAGTGTGTCTTGTGATAAACTACTGCCTGAAGCCCATTTCCATCTGCAATTGTTAGCACAGCTGGTTACTGTCCCTGGGTTAAAGGAATTGCCCATTATTCTGGGCTCCACATCATGACTCAGCTCCTGAGAGCTATTTTGAGTGGCAGAGGGGAGAAGCTGCCAGCCTGGCATCTCCTTCTGTTTTCTTTGTGGAAATAGGATGTGGCTTTGCACGACAGGCGTTCATGCTCTGCGAACTGTCTGAAGGGATTACACACACTGAAGCCATAATCGTATGCTCTGATATTGTTGATGTATAATAAATGGTCTATTATTCATCCATATGAGGAAAGACAGAGGAATGGAAAATTAAAATGTGAAACTAATGAGCACAAGAACCAAGCAAATGATTCAAGTTGCATGGAAAATGCGCCTCACTGGGTGTAGGTCTGTAGTTCTCTAGAATCAAGTACAACTACAGGGAATGTTTGTCTTTCAGTCCTGAAAAATCCACAGGTAAAAACGGCACATGCACCCTGGGTGAGACTTCATCCACCAGATCTGTTTCCTCAGGTGCTTTTCGGCTCTCATTGATGGCAGAGAGAGGTGCAATTGTGTCCTACTCCTGTGAACATGGGGATAAGATGGCAGAGCAGCTAGCACGTAAAACCAACAGTTAACCAGATTTGATCTGTCTTGTGTCCCCTCCTTTCATCTTCAGTTATGTTGGGTTCAGAGGGTTTCTCATTCACTCTTTTGTCTAAGCCCTTCTCACTAGAGGGGCTCAGTAAGAAACACAAATATCACCACCCTGCCTCCTGCTGAGCTGGAGGGACTGAGCTCCTTGCATTGGGTGCTCAGTGTTTCCAGCATGACCCTCTCAAAGACAGCTTTCTGCTTGCCTTGCTTTCCACATTTTCATCTCCAAGATTAATTCTGAATACATCCATAATGCCATGGATGTATTCTTTCCCTGCTTTAGACTATTTCTATGGCCCATTTTGTCAAGGAATCACAGCAAAAAGGCTGCAGATTGTCTTTCCTGAGTATCCTCTCACTCCTTCCTGAAATGGTTCTCTCATCCCTCTGCTGAACAACAAAATTTCAGCAGGAAAAGCAACTGAAACTCAGCTTATATTCAGATATAAAATTCTCACTCAATGATAAATGCATTTAATGGCCTCAAGCTGTGCCAGGGGAGGTTTAGATTGGAGAGAAAGAAAAATTTTCTGTGACCATCTCCATTTCCAAACTGATCACGCACCACAGAAAACCTTGGAGGCAATGGGAAGTCCCCAAGGAACAACCTGAAACTTTAAAACTGGCAAAGGAATGGAGTGAAACATCACAAATGCATCTGTTAGGCAGTATTTTTATATTGTGTGTGGTCTCTGTGACAATCTAACCATATCTCACAAATTCTGAGACAATCAAGAAGACATATGTGCCCACCCCATAATAAAGTTATTCGAAACCCATCAGGCAGTTTCCAATGTGAGTCATGCTATCCAGAAGAGAGGAGACAGGGCAGTCAATCACTTTTAAACAGCAATGTGAGCTTGGTGCATAACCAGCAAACACAGGAAATCACGGATATCACAGACAAGTTTGAACACTGTTTTATTTACAGTCTCACAAATGCCTAAATCTCAACCAAGTTTCAAATCTCTCTGTACTGATGTGGAGGAAGGAGGGGGAGTGCAGATGCCAACAATGGCTTTGGAAATCTATCTGCACTCTGTAGCACCCACCTAACTTTCCAGTAAACTCGGAGAGAGGAGAACCAAGGGTGTGAGACACAGGAGCAAGGGCATGGATGAATTGGTGCTGGGTAACTGCACAGAAAAGAAGCCTTAGGAAGACCTTAAAAAACAGCTTGGAAAAGTGATTAGTTTCAGGTACAGCATTAATCTTTCAAATTTTTTAGCTTCGACTTTTTTAATCTAGGGAAGCTTTTGACTTTTAAGAAGGGAACAAGTTCTAACAGAGCAGCACGGCAGAGCAGCCCTTGCGGTGCCTACAAACTAGAACAGGTTTGGGAATCTGCAGCTCAAGGCCCACAGTCATTATCTGTGATCTGCAAAAATGATAATGTCATCCTGCTAGATGTTACCTAGAGCCCTACCAGCAAGGCTGCCCATGGATTTTAAGAAACGGTCACTTTGTGAAGAGCAGACTGACCAGGTAAGAGACAGAGAAGGAGAAGAGTACCAGAGCCAGGATGAAGAGACCATTGGGTATGGCTCCTGATAAAGCCAAGAGGAGAGAGACAGGAGCCTGGAGCAGCCCTTCCTTTCCAACCGCTGCAAGAATTCCTTAGCTACCTAGTTTAGTCCAGTGGCTCTGTTTGTTCCCCCTTAAAACGTCTCTGTTTCTGGACAGAACATTTCCCTACTGGGAACACTCATCTCAGGACAGGAGGGCTTGGCAGCATGTAAGCTCCTGCTTGGGACCAATCTTGCAGGCTGTAGAGATGAGACAGAAGACAAAAGCTATGGCAGGCACTACTGTGATACCTGCTAGAGGGATTAGGCTCAGGTACAGACTGGACTAGTTAAGGCTTGGCTGAGGAGAGCACATCTTCACCTGAACTAAACAAGGAGCATGGTGGAAACCTCCTGAACTCTTGGGGATAGATGCCAGCAGTGCAGAAGAAGCTGGATTAATTGTGTGGAGCAAGGAGGAAGGGGGTCCTGGAGAGATGGGTCAGGTAGGAAAAAGTCCTCTCAGATTTGTAGCTAGGATTTGGCCCTCGTGCGCTTTCTGCCTATCACAACTGCATTTCACAAATCCTCTAGCACACAAGTTCATAGGGAAGAGCCTAGAGGAAGACTTTGAGCATGCATTAAGTGGATGTAGAAACTCGATGGCAAGGTTTCTCTCACCACAGCGTCTCTGTCCCCAGTGATGGCCAGAAAACACGATTCCCATTTTTACACCCCAAATGCTCACAGCAAAAATCAAGAAAGATCAATATGCAGAGGACCCACAGCTGGAGATTTCAAAACTATTGTTATTTCCCTGAAAAGATTCAGAATCTCTGGCTGCTCAGCAAATAATTCGCAATCATGAAAGATTTGAGCTTTTAAGGGGCACTTTGCCAGCAGAAAGGAAGGTGGTGCGTGTCAAAAATATTGTTTTTAATTTTGACTGCACCTGCTGACCCTGACCTGGTGGCAGATGGAACATGTTAAACATTTCATAAAGCATAAATACTGCACCATTCCACACAGCGCATGCTCAAGACTTCACACTGCATGATATACTGAAAGTCCACCCTTTTTATACCTACTGGCACCTAATAAGGCAACTAAAAGCTGATTTCAAAGCTACTGCTCCCTCCTGGGGGTCCACAGCACCGTTCTCAAATCTAATAGGGATATCCCCAAGTGCAGGCACATCCATTAATCTGTACATAGAAACAGTGACCACAAGCAATGAAAGATAAGGGCAGCTAGTATAAATAAGGTTGCAGTTACAGGCTTTTGCACCAAGTCACACCTTCCCCCTAACCTCTAGGCTGAGAAATCTGTGCATGCCCTAAGTCTGGTGGGGTGTCAGACAGTGTTTACTTAAGAGCCAATGTGGGTAGGTGCTTTGTTTTGGACTTCTCCATAATCCTTTCAAGCACCCATACAAGACAGAGTAGCAAGAATTACCAGAATATTGACATCCTCAAGCAGAGGCATACTTTTATTCTGAAAAAAACACTTAAATCCAATCTGCTGCTGTGTAATGTATATGCCAGAGGAACAAAGTATGGTGTAAAGCAAGATCTCAGAAAGCTGAAATCCAGCTTACGTATTTGGCCTGTTTAATCCAAGGATGAAAATAATTACACAAAATCAGTCTAAGCAATCCCAGAAGGATTTAAACATGAAATATAGTCATTGCATGAAGCGTAAGGAAGGGGAAGCTACACCAGTTTCAGTTCCCCTTAGGTTTTTTAGCCTTGTATGTGAGTTTGGCCCAGAAAACTGTCTGGCATTGGGAACAGTGATCATTCATCCCTTCTATTTGCACAGGAATGTGAGAAGGGCTTAGAAAAAGCTCCTCTTCTCCCATCTGGGGGTTTGGGTGGATGCCAGTTAAGTTCAATGATTCATAACCATTTCAAGAAGCTCCCTGCCACTCTCTGTTTTGCAGGCGTTTATAAAGAAAGCAAACATACATGCTGTAAGAGCACATAGGTTGCTCTATCAGGATGGGGCAGTATCCTACTTTCCTCTGTTATGACTGCAATACCAGAAGAGAAATAAAACCAGTTTATCACCTTAGCACACATCCAGCAAGATTTTCAAACCCAGCAGCTGGAGAAAAGAGAGGAGCAACCTAAACACAGGTAGAAACTCTTGATGTGCTACATGCTCAGAGAAGCAAGAAACTGCATCTTCTTGAGGGCACCAGGCGCCTCTTTTGCACACCTACAGCAGTGACGGCAAGAAAGCAGAAGGTAAGGCAATGACAGATGTGCTGCAAGAAGCGAGCTCCTACCTGGAAGCTGTGGGCAGATCTTGGTCTCCTGGCTGACAGCTGTCCACACTGTGATAAACGAGGTGCTTTGGGTCATTCATGGGCCCAGGTCCAGGGTGGGGCGGATGGGGCGGCTTCAGCTCCAAACCCCGCCTCACATCATGTGGGCCCTTCACAGCCAGGTCTTTCCACAGGCAACTCCCTTCACCCATGTCTCTGTTCATGAGCTTTCTCTGCACATTGAGCAGCAAATTGCAGCAGTCTGCCTCGTCTCTGAGTGCTCGCCAAGGCTATGTTTGTTCTCTCTTTGGTTTCAAATGTTCTTTGTATCTGTCCGGCTCAGTTAATTAGCTACAATACTCAGCTTCTCCATTTTTTTAAGTGTTGCCCAAGTAATAGCTGATCAAATGTAGACAGACTTTAAAGCCTAGGCTGTAGCTGTGCTGAAAAATGGAGGTGCTACTCTGCCTATGCCAAATTCATCCAGCTGATGCACATTACAACATCAGAAAAGATGTGATGGCTTGAGGTTAATGACCATATTTGAGTTTGTACCTTGGCTTTGCAGTGCCCTGCAGCCAAAACTATCACATCTTTGCTGTTAGTCCTTGCACAGACGACTGAATTAAGGTAATAGTGAGGTAATTAACACTTGCAGTTGCAGGAGCGGTGGCTGGGACATAAAGAAAGGATAACACCACAAGTTCAGTGGCTGCAAGGGAACATCTCCAAGTGGTTCTCAGTAGCCAAAAGAAGTGGGAAGGCTGAAAAAGAGGTAGCTGAGGAATGGGAAGACCTGTTCTGAGGTTGCTCAGGAGGAGAGGTAAGGAAAAAGAAAGGCTATGTGTAGCTAAGAAGATAAGGAAGAAAAGTGGACTTGGATATTTGGAGCAGTTCTAGCAAACAGACCCTCAAATTGTATTTTAAAGATCTGTCTGAGCTGGACTATTACAACCCCATGATGTGGCTTATCTACCTATCACAAGGCAGTCTGTCCAGGGGTTAAAACTGCAGTTTACAGCCATGTGGCAGACTGTTGTAATCCATCTCTATTACATAACCCAGCAAATATTTTGCTAAAGTTCAGTTAAATTACAGGACTGATGGTGGTGAGGAGCATGCACTCTTTTATGAATTTTTCCCTGTTAGAAGTCAGGGTAGTGACATGCAAATGGCAGCTTTTCCTCTGTCTGATTCAACAGCTGGGAAAAGGCAGCGTGTTTCCACCTCATGACAGTTTATTGAGGAAAAAGGTTAACGTTTCTCCTTTCCCTACTAATGTCTGCTGTGGCACAGGACAGAGATCAGTGTAGGAGAGGTGTATGGTGCAAGCTGAGCAAGGAACTGGAGGGAGGTTAGGGAGGAGGTAAATTATCCTTAGATAGAATTAGGTAGTGCCCAACTATTCTTGCGCTGTTTCAGTAAGGTCATTCTGGGTCAAGAGAGGATACAAAGGGGGAGGGATACAAGAGAAGTCTTGTTATTTAGCTTCTCCCTGAGATTACACGTTGCTTGACACAATTTCATGTTTACGACAAAGCTTCCTTAGGCTTTTTTTATTTTAACTTTCTCCCTTTAGTGCTACTGCTTCCTTTCTGGTGATGTGGGATCTGCATGGCTCTCCATGTCTCATATTTTCTCCTGTTCCTCTTCACCTGTATAGGGATTGGAGCTCAATCCTGCTTCTCTCTTCCCATCATGGCCCTTTTCTGTAATACAGGCAACAGCTATTAAAGGCTCAGAAATTCTGTTGGGTCAGATCACCCATTGCTCTACACTTCACAACAGCTTAAGATCCAGCACCTTCACACTTTGCTGCTGAGACTAGCCTTTTTCATCTTCTTCTATACCTTCTGTTTTGATCCTTTTTGTTTTCCTAATTGTTGCTTTAAGCCCCATTTACTAAAGCTTTTTGTCATCCAGCTACCTCTTTTAGTTATACTAGTATGAATCCAGAGTATATCTACTGGTGTAATTGTAAGATGTGAGATGAGTGTGCATTCCATCAACTAGAGCCAAAACCAATGTCACAATCGTCAGCATCTTTCTTGCTGCTGTTCCCGATATCAAAGAGACTGTAGTCTGGGAATGGTGATCCTAATCATCAGACTTGGAGTTAAGTTGCTTAATTTGCCTACTTGAACCTTCTCCAGATGCTTTTCAGCCATTAATTAAATATAGGAGCCCAATAAAGACAAGGGTAATCATTTTCAGGGTGAGGCACTAAGAAGGCACCAGTGTTCTCAAAGGCACATATCAAGGGTCCAACCTGGCTTTGTGGTGAAATCCCTCACTGATTTTATTAGATCCCAGTCAGTGATAGGAGTCAACAGAATAGTCCTCATCTCTTGTGCCACAGAAGTGCTGAGTCTTCCATGGCACAGCTGCATCTCATTTCAGGTTGGTGGAAGAATCCTTTCTTTTTGATTCATTAAACAGTGGCAGAGAAAACTTGTATATGAACATCTGGGTCAAACCACCCCATAAAGTATTGGATTCACTGGGGGGCTATAGCATTTCCTCTTCCAGACCACGGTAGCAGGCTTTCTGGTCCCTCAGGAGTTTGGGGTGGATTTACCCCTTTCATGCTACTGCTGAGTCTCAAAGGGATTTATTGATGTTGATTATCGGTCCAAGTTGAGCATTGCTTTGGTGCTGCCAGACCTCAACAACAAAAGCATGTGGAACCTGATCTGTCCTGTATTCACCTACATTCACAGCACCTCTCCTGAACGACGTGTGGTGCCACAGATACTTAAATCATCCTGCTTCGTGCTGTGTGTCATGAACTTTAAAAATAAAAAAGATAGCAAGTCTAGAAAACTTCCCAGACTACGCAGCGCATCTGCCTTCTGTGCCCTAAGAAAAGGGTGAAGGTAATGGAGCCGTTTCCTCGTCTTCTCTTGGTGCATAGGTGTGTGTCATGCTCCCACACTGGGCTAATCTCCATTCCAGCTGTGTGTTTCCTTAGAAAAAGTTTATTGAGGTGAGGTGGAAAGCCCTGTGGCAGTGAAGGACAGATGAAGCGGGTTTATTTCTTGTCTCTTAACGTATTTTATGAATGCAGCAGGTAAGAGTGCATGCTATAATTTACAATGAATTTACCAGCTTAAATTTACTAGTATTTCTCCCATAGTGATTTTTAACAACTGGACAGGCTTTTGTCAGCCTGTTCTGAAAGAGGAATTTCCACTGATAGAAATCTAATGGTGCAATTGTACTAAAGAAAACCCTGCAAGCCCAGCCAGGACTAATTACTGTAACCGCAGTCGGCATAGCGAGGCTCTGAGCACATGGGCTAGCAGGGTTAGTAGAACAAACTAATGGAGAAACAGGAATGAAAGGTTAGACTTGTGCAACCCTTATAGCCCCAGAGATACTGCAACGCAAAATGAAGGTGTTATGCTAATAAGATTTGGAACACAGATTCTACTGTCTAGTAGTAGTATCTACTACTAGTAAGCACATATTGTTAAGCCTAGGAAAATCAGGGTCTTTAAGGCATTTTCCAAAACATTTGTGTCTCATGACTGAATACAACTATGTAATTGTCTGTGTTGACATAAAAGCAGAATGTACCTTTGAAAGATGGCTATTCCTTTAGTGTTTGATAGATTGGTGGCCTTCATTCCCTAGGATGAATGGGTTCTAGCACAAGGTTGAGGAAGTTCCCTTGTGCAGACCAGCTCTATGTGCATTTTCTTTGACAGCAGCAACGGCCCAAGGAGCTCCTCATTATAATACCTCTACCATTATATAGAGGTGCACTCTAAATCAGACCACAGTGAAAATAACCGTCCCACAACCTCAGTGCCAACAAAAAAAGCCATGGACATATCCCTCTTCTAACTAATGCAGCCCTGATCACCCCACAGATTTGGATTACCTGTGGTAGCTGTGCTGGCAGACACTATGGGAAAGATGTGCTGGGGACAGGATTGTTACTGGGACAAGGGTTTGTAGTGCTCTGCTTGCAGGAAATGCAAGGTTCATCTGCATGGGACATTGGCACTGGGTGACCACGTGCACTGCAAGCTTGGATCCAGGCGTATTTGCAGCTGCTCCTCAGTATGGACAAGCCCAGCATGGCTGTTTGACTGCTTGTCTTGGCAGTGAATTGCCACATCGAACCAAGGGTGTCATTTATTTCTGGTAGCAGCAGCCCTCACTGGAGCGAGTAGCAATAGCAGCAGCCCTGGAGGCCCTCACTGGTGGGGGCTTTCCCTGGCATTTATTTTGCATTCCTCCATTTCTTGCACAGTAACAAGGGCCCTGAAAGAGGCTGTTGCCTTGACAGAAACAGACCGCATGCAAACCACAGGGCAAATACATCTCAAGTCCAAATTGTTCAGGGAGGAGTGCGCTACCAAAAACTTGAGATCTCTTGGTTTCTTCCTCCTCCTTGTAGTTTTGAAATGCAGCAGTAAAGAAAAATCAATGTTTTTCAGCTGGTTTTGGTTTGCTCGTAGGGTATGCCATTCCTCACATGAATCAGAATCTGTGGCAAACAGAATGTGCTGGGCCTCTAATGGATACATACGATCCTCATTTCTTGCAGTTAGATGGAGAACAGAAATATACTTTATTGCCCAGAGGATGGACAAAGAAAGCCTTGTTGCCTGTGGGACTCTGTCACACTGTTGTTTCTTTTCCGCTTGATGCTCATATGTCACCAAAGGGCCTGTGCATACCCACTGGATGTAGAAGTGTAAAACTAATAAAAAACTGTGACACTAGTAACCAGAAATAAAAACTTTGGAGGGAAGGAGATGACTCTGAAGGGAGGGAGAACAGAGAGAAGCCAGAGGGATGCAATTCACAGTGCTGGCAGGGAGCTCTCTGCTAGAGCCAGACAAATTAGATTCCCTTTCAGTTTGTGCAGGCACCACAGTTATTTTTGGTGTCACCATGGGTAGAATGAGTGTATACTTGGGAAGCATTATTAGGCAGTGAGTCCAAAACAGAAACAGTTTGTGTCATTCTAACACTATACTCACTGAAAGAAGTAAGAGGAGAGAAAATGAAATGTGCTGGTATGTCAGGTCAGAGCCTCTCCTGAGAGCCAGGGAGGGAGTTCCTCACCCGAGCTGGGAGCCTGGCTTCTACAGGTTTTGTTTGTCTCCTAATGGGGCTGGAATAGACACTGCTGCAGCTCATAGACAAACATCCTGAGAAAATATTTCTAAGAAAAAATGCAGCTCAGCTGGCATTTTGGTTTAGATCCTCCAAATGTGTGGGCCGTGTTTAGCAGCCTGTAAGACAGAATGGACACCCAGCCTTTGCTGTGCTTTTGGCATTACAGAACAGAGCAGAAGGGGCGTCACTATGCTTTTAGAGCTTTTTGGATGTCACAGCTTGCAATGGAGTCCTGCCCAGGGACTTTTACAGCTCTGGCTATGCTGTTCTCATACGGTGTGAAGATGAACCCGGCAGCTCAGAAGCAGCAACACTGCAGTTCAAGCGCCCATTTAACAAAGTCTTTAAATGCATGTTTTGCTTTGACTCTGTGCCCCAGTCCTGTGGCAATTGGGATGTTATATAGTCTTGCTTAAGTGAACAGGGTCTAAATTTTAAAGCCTGACATTAGTTTCTGGGGATTTAGATTGCACCCCAAACAACGTAAAAAATAGGTTTAGAAAACATTTGTGCTAGAAAGACAAATGTTGGGATTTGGCCAATTGCCACAGTTTGCTGATGCAGACATTCTCTTTACTTATTTGTTGTTCTGACTCAGAAATTATCTATTAAAAACACTGTCTGTGTGTTCATCAACAACTGCAAAATGCTCCTGACATCCTCCAGATGTTAGATCTGAGTGCATGCTTGTGCTTGTCTGGCTAATAAAGGAAACTGGCAAATTTTTGTTTATCTGTTTCTCACCTGTGTCATCATGAGAGTCAGCTAAAGCAAGGGCAGATGAATATAGCCAGCAGAGACAGCAGCTTATGAAACAAGCCTATTTTTAACAAGCCTTCCTTCCATGCTGTAGAGGAAACAAGGGATTTAATATGAGCTTCTTGATGTGGGATTCACAATGTGGTTTTCCCCACCCTGTTCAGATGAGTCTGCCTCATCGCCATGCTGATATTCCTCTCTTTCTCCTGCACTTGGCAGGCTTTCTTAAACACATATCACATGTCCTGGGCAGGCAGCCAGCCTACCTGTCTGAGAAAAACAGACCTGCTTTTCCTTGCCGCACCCTGACCTCTGAGGATGATAATCCGTTGTCAAGAAACATCAGCAATAACCGTTTGGAAAACAGATGCCTGTTTCACATGCAACTGGCTTTCCCTGCCATGTCCTTGCCCAACACGGACCTTGCTGTCAGTGCCATGGTCCCACTCCTGCTCTCTACCTCCCCAGCCAGGCACCAGGGTCTGGTTGGTGCTGTGGCATGACCCAGAGCAGAAGATGTTCCCCTTGCACATGACTTGCTACAGCATCATTCACGCCACCAGGAAACTGGTACTGGACAGATAACAACCCATGTTGTTATCTCTCACGTTCTCCCATGTGACATGGGAGAATTTTGTTTCCTTAGCAAAAAACAGCCCCAACCCAAACCTTTTTGCTGATCACTGGGGAAAGCCTGGAGGGCACTTATGTGGAGCGCCCTGTTGGTGTCATGTTTTTATTCATTTCTACTAGGTAGCACCTACAAGTCCCAAATACATCTCTAATGTGGTAAATGGCAAGAGCCACAAAACTAGTTTTTTTGTAAAATAATTAAATCTGTGCAGGCAGATAAATGTTAAGAAAATTATACTACTGAAAAATCACATTTAGAAAAAAAAATTTTTCCTCCAAAGCTCACATCAAGTATATTTTGAATAAATCATATTAAATTACTGTCTGGGTGTAGTCCAAAAATATTTGCTATAACCTTATACCAATTCAATTACTTAAGCACCAGGTAACAAGCAGAGGGTTGGGTTGTAGCTTTTCGTTGGGTGGAGAGAAATCATGTATTCTTTGAGTAGTCTCCTTGACTCCAACAGGGCAACTTCAGAAGTAAGATGCTACTTTGCATGACGAGAAGTCTGAAATGCGATTTCTGACTTTCCTTTGTTGTAGAAAAGAGAATCCTAAACTATTTACAAAATAAAACCAGAAATAATCAGAAATATTTACAAAAATAAAGAAAAACCAAAACACCCCCAAACCCACCAACTCTCCACTTTAAGACTATCAAAATGTTTACAGACTGTGTTTTATAGATTATAACTCCTACCATCATAAATAGCAAGGAAATTTACTACAGACTATAGATAAACATAGATTTTGTCTATTTTAGGGAGAAAAAGATACCCTAGAAACATCAGATTCTTGGCATTTTTGCAGACTCAACTTTAAGACTACTGGTTGCTTATTTTAAAATAGGTTAATCTGTGCACAAACTATAATTACAGAACTGTAATTTATCGATACACTTCTGCCAGCTAAGAACTGGTCTTTATTACTCTCCTGACACATTCCTGCAATCATCCCTATTCTGCTTCAGCAACACTTCATATTAAAATGTGTATATTTTCCCCTTTAAGAAAGAGGCTAAGATGTTAATTTCCTTCTGCTCTGCAGCAGGGAAACATAGGGAAAAAAGCCCTTCTTTCATACTGCTGTATTGTTCAGCCACCAAATCGAACACAGAGCATAGGACGCGTTGAATTTGCAAACATACACAGCACAGCTTTTAGCTATGGTAAATGCCAGATAGATTGTATCATGCACTGTATCCTGCTAGTTGCTTCCTAAGTGCTCTGAGAAATGAAGGGCAAGCATGTGAATTAATGCATGCAACCTGAAACAGTTAATTTAGACACATCTGAATTTAGTCTGTTTACAAAGTCAAAGGCTTCCTTAAGCTTCGCTTCAACATAATGCAGACACCGAGGAAAGTTTAGAGGAGGTAAGGACAGGCTTTCCTTTACTCTATTTTTCCTTATCTGATTCATGCAGCATCAGAGAAAGCCACACCCTAGAAGCTGCAGGGTTTGCCTCCGAGGTTGATTCGCAGCTAGCACAGCACAGCAAAGCAGAAGCAGAACACAGAAAAGTATAGAAAATGTAAGCCCACCACTGGCTGGAGATCCTGGCCAGTTAGGAAGAACTAGATGAAAGCAGTCACACATCTTGGTAGATTATGGTGGTACAGCAATAACACGAGAGGAAAACTTTGTCTTTTCAGAGGATCCCAGCGCAGAATCAGTCCCAATACAGAGGAGAAGACGGAGATTTTGTGATTCTGTGCTGCAGGAAAAGCGCAGCTAGACTGAAACTAAATGCTGACACACTCCTTAGCCTCTCGGTGAATATACATCCTTGGATGCCAACCAGATTATTCCAGGCTGCCCCGCATTGCATTATGCCTGACTGATCACTGCTTGCAGAGCTGGAGCTTCAGGTCATTGCAGAGAGAGAAAAGGAGTGATGTGGATGTTCCTAGGAGAGCCTGAAGATACTTAGGGAGACTGATGAAGGATACCCCTGCTGCCTGGCTGCCCGATTGGCTGTTACGCTCCCCAAGCTCCAGTTGAGAGGGCAGCAGCCTCCCAGTGATGGAGAGAGCCCAGAGGGAAATGGGACGGAGAAATGGCAAGGCAGATTTCTGCATGCTTCCCTGAGAAAACACAGGGAGGCATGCAAGAAAGGGGCACAGACCCTGGGATTTTCCTTCCCTTCCCTTTGAAGCAGGGCCTGATCCAAACCCCCCTGAAGAGAGCAGAATGGACCCCACTCATCTATCTGTACTTACAATCACATGCTTAAACCCTGGACACCCAACAAAGGAATGGGCTTGGGACACACCCTGAAAATGAACTTCAGTTCAGGGCCAGCTACTTACCACCATCAAGAATGAAACCCAGCAGGATAAAAGTTATAAGTAGATTTTCTGTGTTGTACTTGTGATAATGCTCAGCCATTTATGCAGTGCACATGAGACAAAGAAACCCCAAAGCCCCTCTATGCCTTTCATTGGTAATTTTTACAAAACATGGAAGTCATGCTGCCATTCCTCACGCAGCCAGCCTGGGGCCAAAACCAGCTGCTGAGCAAAGATGCACGTTAGGTCCAATCAAGTGCCCTCTGAGATTAATGGGACAAGTTTCCCCCACCCTAATGGGAGCCGAGGAGAAAATGAGGGTAACCCGTATGAACCGGGATGTGAGCGCTGCTGAAAGCAGGGCGCCCCGGGACGGGAAGAGGCTGCGGGCCGCCGCCTGGCAACGGGATCCTGCGGAGGGGTGAGCATCACCCAGCTACTTTCCTTCTCTCCTCGGGGGAAAACCCCCTTTGTCACTCTCTTGTCCCTCTTGCAGAGCTGCTGGAAAGAAGGCGGCACCGACCCCGCTGCTTCCCCCCTCTGGAGCAAAGCACCAGAAACCCCTCTCTGCCCCCAACCTCGGGGGGACACGTCCGTTCTTTCCCTTCTTCCACCTCCAGAGCTTGGGGCTGTTTTCCCCAGCCCCCTTCTGCCACCCAGTCCCTCCCCATCAGAGAGGAGAAAGCCCCACTGTGTGCTGAACCCCAGCACAAGTTGTGTCTGAAGTGGAGAGGTACCGGGCAGTCCCCGGAAGCAGTAGGTGTAGCAGACGGCACTCGGGGCGTCACAGCTGGGCACTTGGGGCAATGCAATGACATGGACTGGGGGGACAGACATGAAGGTGGTGGCAACTCCCATGTGAGAAACCCCGAGGGGAACCACAGCAACAGACTCTGGGGACAAAGGCATCTGGGGAGCATCACCGTACCCCCACTGTGCTGTGTCCCTGGGGTGCTCTGTGGAAATCCTGCTCTCCCGAGGATCTTCTCCCCAGATGGAGCAAGGGGAACCCCCGAAACCTGCCCCTCTCCCCAGCAGCAGCCCCTGGCCACGCCGCTGCACTCCCCAGATACCTTAGTCCCCACGGAGCCACCCCCCGTGGATATTTTACCTGGGGGGAGTTGTTCAGGGGAAAAATGGGTGCTAGCAGCCTGCCTTGGGCTCCCACGTGGCTCCAGCAGGATCTGGGATTCCCCCAGTACCACCTGCAGTGGGATAACTAGGAGGCAGCAAAGGACCCTCGAGCACCCATAGGTGGGCTCAGGAGTCGATAGGCTTAACTCCATCCCCGGCACTAATTGCATTTGCAGGACAGAACCCAGCTGGGTCTGAGCTGGGAGGGCATCAACACCAAAATGCTCAGGCCCTCTCGCTCTCTTCCTATAAACACCCCACCCCTAGAAACACGAGCAGTGGCCTCACCTCGCCGCTGGAGCTGTCTGTGTGGCGCTTTTTGTCTGAGGGGCTCCCGCTGGCAGATTTTCCTCTTCTTGCACTTTTTCTCCCTGGATGTTGCTTTGTGCCGGGTCTCTCCTACCATGGGGGTCTCCCGGTGCCCTGGGGGATGCTTTGCTGCTGCACCCCGCCCTTGCTGACATCTCTGGAGCTGTTGTGTTCCCTTTTGGGAGGGTTTTGACCCCAGTTGCTTGTGTCGTGAGGAGTCTGGAGGCTGTGTTTCTATTCCATGTTAATGAAGTTGGGCTGTTGAAGCGCTAAACCAGGGGCTGGCTCACTGTTTGAGAAGGAAATCGAGACCGCTCCTTGCCGCGGGTGGGCAGCAAGAGGAGACAGCCTTTTGTGTTTCTCTTTCTGACTTAGTTGCCTGAGGGCACAGAAGGTAACGCTTCCTTCAGGTGCTGCACGGCCGGCCAGATGGTTTGCTGCAGGCAGAGCAAAGCAACCCGTTGCTGGCTGAGTGCCCTCTTCCCTCTTGCACAGCAAAGCAAGGGCTTTCATCCAATCTAAGTTGGTGGAACATCCAGAAAGGGCAGCTTAGGGCAACCCATTTGCAGGGCTACTCAGTCTCTTGTGTCAGGGCACTGGAAACAAGCTCACATGTATCTCCCAGCCAGGCCAGGGATGCTAGTTTATGTGCTGGCCTTTTTGTTTTGTAAGCTTTGCGTCATTCTTGTTCTGCGGGGGCAAGGCACGTGAGGGTCTTGGTCCTCACTTGAACACTTTGTCTGTGCTGCAAAGCCAGGCACCATTCTTGGAGTTGCCTGGGGCTGCTGAGTTGTGGCAGAGTCTTGTGGCGAAGGGGAGTTGGAAGAACATCTGCAGGTGTGCTTTCCAAAACACTGACACTGACCCTGCCACCAAAGCATAGGATGTTCAGGTTTGGTGCTTCCTGTGAAGCTTGTCCCCTCTGAACAGCCACTGTGTCTGTTCTGCAGGGCTGTTGCTGTAACCAGGCTCACTTGGCAATTTGCAGCCTTATGCAGGGTAGCAGGACTCACGGCTTGCTCCCTTCTTGTGTGACACTAATCCTTGGCTGGAGAGGCACTTGAGAAAGCAGTACAAGGGGCTTCTGAAGGGCTGTTTCCAGGATGATAAAAGGATAAATTCCCCAGCTATGATCTTTCCCTTGATGAGGCAGACAAGCACACTCCAGTAAACATGTACCATTGTACAACCTGCTGATGTGAGGGACAAAGCCTGCTTGGAGGCACCTGTTTCCAAAGACTGACAAACTGTCCCCAGCAGGCCCTTGTTGTTCCCTTTTGCTCCTCCCCACACCCTTCTCTTTCAGTGTGTAAAAGGTGTACAAGGGTGCCAAGGGGTGGCAGCATCTGAGCAAGGCCAGCCCTGAGCAGTAGAAAAACAAGTGTGCCTTGCACCAGTGTCCTGTGTCATAGCTGGGGAGGGTACACAGAAGCCTGGGATGGGTGAGTCATCTCCAGTAGCTCCAGCAGGGATCAAACCTCGGAGCCAAACCCCACAATGGATGCGCAGGGCTGGGTGAGGTCTGAAGGCTGTGGATGGGTTTCCTGTGTTTTCCAAATACTGGGAACAAATTCTGGCTGTACTCTCTGAGCATAGCATGGCTATTCAGCCTGTTGCAGGAAGAGAGTCCTGTGCTGAGAGGATTATGGAATGCATCCACTGGAGTGCATGAAGTTCTTGCAGATGTGTTCAAGCCCCCTTGTTCTGAGCTAATACTGGACCATGCTTTTCATCCTGGAAGCCAGTGTTCAAGATGTGAGCAGCACTGCTTTTTTCTCCCAACTGCTTGACAGAGCTGTTAGAAGTAAGGTCAGGGCTTGCTGCCTGCTATTGTGCCACTCAGGCTTGCTTTTACTAGGCTGTGTTTGGGTAGTAACTGTGGAATTGCAGCCCCAGTGACGAGAGGGTTGAGCTGGTGTCCCCTGGGTCATAGTCAGCACCACAACCTGAGTTCTCCTCAGGCTTCGCTTCACACCTTACCCTGACTAGAAGCCAAAAGCAGTTGGCTAATCTGAAGCCAGGAGATGACTCAAAATCCCTACCTGCTATAGGAAAACTGGCACCCTGTATTCACTGGGTCCCAAAGGTTGTGGGGAGACAGTGAGTTGGGGCTGGTGGACACAAGGACACAGCATCTGTCTGGCCTGACACAGCATGGGCCTTGGTTGCCACCCTATCAGCACTGAACCTCAGTGCTTTCCCTTCTGCCCCAAGGTCCTTTCCTTGCTGCTGCTGTCTCACTGTGCTGGGGTGGCCTTGTGCTGGTTTAGAGGTCTTGCAGCTTCTGCCAGCCCTGAGGGCTGTCTAGAAAGCATGACTAGTCCCTGGGGTGTCTGTGGAGCTCCTGAGCCTAAAACTGTGCCACTCATAAGAGTGTGAGCTTCCTGCCCCAGTGCATCTTGTCCCCATCTCTTCATGCCTACTCCCTCTTGAAATTCAATTCTCCCAGCTAGGGAAAGAAGACTACACAGAGCAGATCTCTCTTTAATGACTGAAAATGAATCTCTCATCTCTTTGAAAAGAGCAAGGCATCTGTTCTGCCTCCGGCTTGCCCATCCTCATTCTCCGAGTGCCTCACTGCAGAAGGGAGGTGTCTGTTCTCTGGCATGGCTGGACCTGGAGGTTTCTGCGGGAAAAGATGTTCTTGAGGAGTCTTTCTGTCAGTACTTGTCTGATGGGTGACTCTGCTTCCAAGATGCTTTGGAGTCATCTCCTTCCTCGGGTTGTGTGGAAGCTTGTGTCTGTGCTGCTTTTTCCTGCTTGTGCAGCTCTTTGCTCTGGAGCGAGATGCTCAAAATGTGTGTGGTGATGCTGTCAGCAGCAGCCTTCCCCCCAGGATTGCCACGTCTAAGGGAGAGAGTAAAACCTGTCCTGCTTTTGCCACATAGCTCTGCCCTCCTCGGCAGGACAGCTCGCCTTCCCGGGCCGCTAAGGTTCCCTGGGCAGAGGCTGGCGGAAGCAGGGTCGGGCCCGGGACCGTCACCCGTGCGCTGGAACTACGGGACGGGATAGGGCCGCGGGGCGTCGCCTGGCAACGGGTGTTTTCCTCAGCGCCGCCCTCTGTGGGTTCGGAAACGGGCTCGGACAATGGGCGTCGAGGAACGGCCGGTGGTGGTCGGTAAAGAGGGCAGGGCGTGGGGCAGGGTCAGCTGCTGCAGGTACGGTGCCGAGGGGCGCGGGAACGGGGGTCGGGGGCCCGGCGGTAGGGCTGGAGGGGGCAGAGGCGGCCGAGAAGGGGCCACCACATCCCTGAGGGAGCATAAGCAGGAGGCAGGCTGCCGGCTGCCCGCTGTCCCTCCTACTGCCAGCAGGTCAGACTCGTGTTGTCGGCCATAGCAGCAGCGATGGCTCTGCTCAGCTTGACCCAGATGCTGGACGCCGCTATCGGGACGCCCGACGTCGCTACCGTGAACTTCCGAGCGCTGCGCAACCTGCTGCAGGCCATGCTGGGGCACCTGGGCCTGCAGGACCACTCCACCGGGGGCTTGGAGCAGCCTGCCGAGCGGGACAGGGCAAGGGCCCCGGCCGCGGGGCAGCAGCCTCAGGAGCCGGGTGAGCAGCTGCCTGCGAAGGACCCGCTGCAGGACACTGCCAGTGGCTCCGACGCTGATGTGACTGCCGACGTGGGGCAGCTGATGGAGAAGGTGGAAACCGACGAGAGCAGCAGCTCCGAGGTAGAGGCTCTCCCCAGTCCTCTGGGTGCTCCCCCGAGGCGCCTCCTCCTCCAGGTGTGGCTCTTTGCCCTTGGCATCAGCTTCAGCGCTCCTGCACAGAGCTCAGCACTGGCAGGCAGGAGTGGATGTGATGGCTTCCATTGGGGCAGGGTGGGGACCAAGTTCCTGGTCTGCAGGGATCCTCCCATGGGGTTCATGCCTGCCACCCTCTTCTCCTAGGACACATCTGTCTACCAGGATCTCCTTGAGTCGATTAACCAAATGAAGGAGGCGCAGTCCCGCATGCAAGAAGAAATCTGCATGATCCAGGAGGCGCTTGGCTTGGTGAGCTGCTGCTGGTGTCCCCAGGAGGGAGCTGGCCTCTTGCTCCCCTCCCTGCATCACCCCGCATCTCCCTGCGGACCCTGTCCTCCGGCCTTGGATGTCACCCAGTGTGAAGGGCACTGGGAGGGAAGAGTGGGAAGGGTGCCCCAAGCGGGAAGCATGGGAGCTCAGCCCACCCTGCCTGGAGCCCTGGAGAAGGCAGAAATGGGTAGCACTGCCTGCAGTTGAAGCTGCTGGCAGAGGTAACTATGTGTGTCCACCCAAGCGGTGCTAAGGCACTTCTTAACTGAACACCCATTAAAGTACCATGGGTGCTGAGAAGAAGGGTCAAGATCTACTGGTACAGTACAGCAGCAGCCCCCAGGCACAAGCCTGCCCAGCGTCCATCTGTCTAGTGCCCAAGTTAATTTGCAGATGCTTTTGTTCAGTCCTGCTCCTGTGTCCTGACTGCCATCCCTCTCCTCGCCCCACTCTAGGGGAATCTCCAGGATGCTGCTGGCCGGCTGCCAGGCCTCTGCAATCTAAGGACTCTGGCCAGTTATGTGGTATGGTTACGAGCATGCCGGATCCTGCTACGGGACAGGAGATGGCTGCATCCCTGGGGAACCAGTGCAGGCGGTCCCTCTGCACTAGGGCATGGTCCCCAGCAGTCCTGGGTGTGGGGGGTGTGCTCCTGTGGGCCCCGCCATGCCCCTGGCTACATGGCTGGGGTAAGCCCTTGATCCCTTCCTTCCCCAGCAAATGCTGAAGGAAAGGCTGGGCCTGTACCCGGCCCCAGAGGAGATGAACAACATGGTGCACTGGGATGTGCTGGAGGATTGCCTGGTGGGCAGCAAAGGAGAACGAGGAAGAGATGGAGAAAGACCCAGAGGAGAACAAGAAGGAGACCAGTCTGCCACCCCCAAGCCTCCCACTTCAGATATGGGCACCCCACATGGGGCAAGCTCAGTGCTGGGATCTAGAGGCAGCTCAGTGGGGCTGAAGCATCCAGGGACAGCTCTAACGGCCCCTAAGCAGCAGGCAGGCGTTCCCTCAGATCAGAGGAGGGATGCTAGCACCACAGCGATGATGCAGACTGTGTCTCAGGACGTGCAGACCACCAGCTTGGGGACACAGCCAACACAGCCAGAGTCCACAGGCACCCAGACCACCACCCAGGGGACACAGCCAGAGTCCACCGTCACTCAGACCACCATCTCGGGGGGGCAGCTCAGCACACAGCTTCACCAGACAGGCCCCCTGGCAGCAGAGACTCTCTTGCCGACAGCCCAAGGATTTGAGATCCCACTTGACACTGATCCCAGGCTCATGTCGCACTTGCAAGAGCTGGCCTTGCCCTTGGGCTCCAGCAGTGCCTACCACAACGCCTACAATTGCTACATGGAGACGGTGGAGGCTCTCAAGCAGATTGGGCAGCTCAGACACCTCTATGCTGCCCTGAAGGAGCAGGTGGCCCAGGTAGAAGCCACCAAATTGGACCCGACTGAGCTGGACAAGCTGCGCCTGCTCCTCCAGGAGGGAGGTGGGAACTCTGGGAGGCTTATGGGGGGTGTTTGAAATGCTGGGACTGGAGCTTCTTGTGCCCAGAGCCTGGCCCATAGGGTGAGACCCCTTCACTGACAGTGTGTCCCCTTGTACTATGTTCTTCTAGGCCAGGAGAGCATTGCCAACATGCTGGGTAACCTCCAGGGCCAAGTGTCCTCGCTGCATGGCCTGGCCAGTGACCTGCAGGGCTTGGCCAGGGACCTGCAGGGCCTGGCCAGGGACCTGCAGGGAGAGAAGGGAAAGGTAAGCAGTACCCGAGGGAGATGCAGGGATGCTGGGAGAGTTGGACACGAAGAAGGCAGCCGAAGAGCCCCTGTGCTGGGATGACACAGGGGCCATGCCCTGACTCTGACCCCCACTGCCATTCCCAGATCAGGAAGCTGGAGAGTGCCCTTGGCAAACTGGAGGCAGCTAAAGCCAGCTGGCAAATGGATCTCAGCAACCAACTCAGCCTGCCATTGGGGTAAAAGGACAGGAGAGGGTTTCATACCCTGTGGGGCTGCAAGAGAGTCCAGGAGGGCTGGGAGCATCCCATGTAGGGGGGTGAGGGATGCCCCCTGAGCAACTAAGCTTGTGAAGACTAAGCCTGCCTGTGCCCCCATCTCGCTGGCCAGGTCCACACCTCAGGAGGTAAAGCAGGACATGAAGGATCTGGCAGAGCAGAAGCAAATAAGCAAGGCTGCACTGGGTCAGTTGGTGACCCAGATGGCCGAGGAGGAGCAGGAGCAGGTGAGGTGTGGGGGGAGCTCCTACCACCTGCTGGCTCGGTGGTGTGGTCCTGGTGGGGTTCCCAGCCACATCCCCTGGCTGGCTGGGGCCATGGAGCCTCCATGGCACCTGGGATTGTTGGTTGCATCTGTCCCATCTCAGAGGTGATTCCTCTTCCCCTTCTGCAGCTGGAAGAGCTGAGAGTGATGGAGAGCACAGGGCAGGAGGAGGCAGTATGCCCCATCTGCAGCAGTGACACCAGCACACGTTTGGTGAAGCTTCTGCGGTGCTATGAGAAGCTGCAGGGGCTGGTGGACTCCCTTATTTCGAGGAAGAAGACGGGCAACGTGGTGAGGCAGCTGCCATGGAAGAGCCAGGTAGGGAGATGGCAGCATGGGGGACTTGGGAGGGGGCTGCCAGAACCATGCCTGGCTGTTTGTGCTTTGGTGTTATGTGCTCCCCCCCATATTGTCTTGTAAGTCTGCAGCATAGAGGGAGATTCAAGCCACGCTGCAAATGTGCTGCTGGCACTGTCAGCCTCTGCCCACTGGCCCAGTAAGCCAGGTCTGTGCCCATGGGGCAGTCCCCGCACCTTGTATGGCACTAGCTTGTTATGTTCCTCCCTGGAGCAGGACCAGGAGGTGCTGAAGCGCATCCAGGCTGCCATCCTGCAGATGCAAGGGGAGTATGAAAAGCTCAACTCTGTTACGGGGAGCCTCCTGGATGACAGTCGCCAGCAGCAGAAAGATATCGAGGTAGACGGCTGAAATGCCCATGGGGTTAGAGCATCCTCCTTGCAGAGCCCAGGCTGGGGACCATAAGCGATTTGCCCTGAGAAGATTAAAAGTACCTTTCCCAGAGTATTCTGTGTGGGGGGAGAAGCTGGCGTGCTCCTGCCACAATGTCACAGGATGCTTTCTGTGTTGGAAGGGTCTGTTCCAGTCCATGGAGAGGCTGGAGAAGGAGAAGGCAGACAAGGAGGACCTGGAGCTGGGAATGGATGAGGTACAACCTCAAGGGGCCTAAGCACCAGACAAGGGGGTCCTGGGCAGGGTGACAAATGCTCCTTATTCTCTGGGAGCTTGGTGGCAGAGCTGGCCTGGGGGAGGGAGGATTTCTAGCCCAGCTGCAGGTCCCTCTGTCTCCCCCCATGTCCCTTGGGCTTGTGGGACCGACCCCATGGGGGTGATGGGGCGAGTGGGACCACACAGCCGTGGGAGGGGCACAGTGGTCCTGCAGAAGTGCTTTTGCCTCTGCCCCTGCAGTGAGCTGACCCTGGCTGTTGCACCTCCATCCTTTCCCCACCGTCCTCCTGCCTTTCCCTGTTGCTAGAAAGCAGACAAAGGTGCCTTGGAAAGCAAAGTCAGTCGCGCCCAATTTGAAGCGAGCCTGGAGCTGCTGAATGAGAGAAACCAGGAGATGCTGAGCCGGGTGACAGGCCAGGAGCAGAGGCTGCGCGAGGTCCAGCAGCAGCTGCGGGAGGAGATGGCCTCCAAGGTGAGGGGCGGCTCATCACCACTGCACAAAAATGGCACCTTCGGAGCTTGGTGGCCCAAGGCAGCATCCTTCTGAGGATTCCTGCTCCTGGCTTTTCCCTGGGGATACAGTGTCCTGTCCCAGAGCCGCTGGCTGAGGGAGTGTGTCTGTCTGCAGCTGGATCGCCTGGAGCTGGGGCCATTCCAGCAGCAGCTGGATGAACACTGGAAGAGCAACCTCGAGCAGCTCAAGGAAATGGCGCCACGAATGGAAGCTGACGATGCAGCTGGGATTAGGAAGTGAGTGCAGTAGGGACAGTACTCGCCTTGTTCCCACTTTGTCCTTGCCTGCATCCTGTGTTCCCATGGTGCTCTGGGTGCCTGTGGCAGTGGTTCCCATGGCATTGGAGGTTTTTGGGTGCTCCCTGCTGTGGATTCTCCTGTACCTAAGATGAGGTGGAGCTTTTTCCCAGGAGGGAGCCCACAACCAACCACTCTCCCTCATCCTATCCACTTTCTTCTGTAACCAGCCAGCAGGCTGGGACCTTGTTGGCATGGAGGGGGTATAAGCCAGGCTCAAAAACAGGTTTCCCAACTCACCCAGCTCTTTTTCTCCTCCCCAGGCAGCTGCTGGCAGATTTGCAGTGCCTGTCTTGTGACAGGCAACTCAGCATGCGGGTGCCTGGAACGTGAGTAGCACCCAGCACAAGTGCATCAGGAGTCTGCATGGGTGGGGTGGGGGGAGATGGGTGCTGGTGGTGCTCCAGACCAGGCATGGGATTCGGGGCGTCTGCCTGCGAGGGTCCGATCCTGCCCAGCACCCTCCACAGGCCTGCCCATCAGTGGGAGGATGAGGACCCCTCCCTGAGGGCAGTGGGCAGGGAATGCTGTGAGGTACAAGCCTATGGGGTTTGGGGTACTGCCACAACCCAGGGTGGGTCATTTGTCCCCTGTCACCCACTGATGGCTTTTGCCCTCCCAGGCCTATCCCGTCAGTCCCGCCCTTTCCACCGCTGGTCCCTCATGTCACTGGACAATCCCACCCTGTTCTAAAGATGGAGCAAACCCAGAGGTAGGAGACATGGGACCCATCCCCATCCCTGGGGTGCAGGATGGCCGTGCCTCAGCAAGGGAGAGTCCTTCCCTGAGTCAGGGTAAAGGGCTCTGCTTCCTGGGCAGGGCAGGGGAGCAGAGATGTGCCACAGAGGCTCAGCTGTGCTTGCCCCTGGCCTGGGGGTTTTACAGCCTCCCCACTGTGCTGCCCTGTCTCTCTCTCAGTGGCGCTGAAGCCACATATACTGAATTGTGTGCTGGGTGCCGAGTGTTCCCATACCCTATCCTGCAGGGAGCGGATGGTTGCATGCAGGTACCCCACTGTGCCACGGCAGTGTGGGGGCCAGCATACCCTCACACACCCGCTGCAGCGCAGCTTGTGCCTCCAGGTTGTCCAGCCCAGCAGCCCACAGGCACTCCAGCCCTCCACTCTGCTCCCCAGCAAGGTAGGGATGAAGAAAGAAGGGATCTGGAGGGGGTGACTGAGGTTAGGAGGGTGATGCTGAGCATGTGGGGGGATCCATGCCTCAGTTTCCCCAGAAGAGATGGGTATAGAGGGTTGCTTGGGGATGCTGAATTCAGCCGCATGCTTTAGCCAACCAATTCTGTCCTCCCCAGCACGACAAGATAGAGCTGTTGGGGCAGGGCAGCCGCACAGCTGACTCCTGCCCCTCAGCCCCAGGCACCACTGGCCCACCGGAACACAGGTCAGCCTCATCCCACAGCGAGCTTCTCCAAGTACACCGGCCCCTCCCACCCCTCCAGTCCCGCAGGATGGATGCAGCAGCCCGGCAGCTGGACAGGACTGGGGGTCACCAGCTGAATCCCAGAGCCCCGGCTCCCCAGCAGGCAATGAAGTAGCTCCCGGCAGCAGCAATAAAGGGTGATGCTCAGCAAAGCGCCTCTGTGGCCTGAGTGGGGGGACCCTGGCTTGGGATCTGCCCTTGACCTGTGGCCACGTGCCACTGAAGGAGCTGAAAACAGCCCCTAGCCACTCCCCTGCTCCTCATCCCCAGGGTCTACGCAACCTGAGCTGCTGCACTCCCCCTGGCACCTCCATGAGCCCTGTGTGGCCCAGATGGCCCCTGCTAGGGGAGCCTGTGGCCCCAGAGTGGGACTGGAGGAGCTGGGCAGTGCAGCAGCAGGAGGAGGATGCTCAGTTGCTGCTGAAGGTGATACCAAATTGGCACCTGGGTGGGAAGGGTGGTGGCAGCAGCACACGGTGAGGTACAGCTCTCAACTCCCTGTACATGGCTCTGCTCTCCTCCCTGCTAAAAGCAGGGAACGTGCCCATGTTGTTGCCCTTGTTTTCTGATTGCGAGTATTGCAGTGGCATTGGTAAAGAGCACAGGGTAGGAAGGGGCTTCAGGGCTTCATGCTACAGTTTGCTTCCTTGGTTTTTATGACAAGGAAGGCAATGTGTGTGGCTGTAATGCTTCTGGCATCCAACTTAGGTTATACCTAGCACACAATTCATCAATGAACCGTGGCATCACTTAGCTGAGGCCAGCCAAGACTGTGGAGATTCGGTGCCTCAAATTGCGTAGGAGAGCTAACTCCCACCAGAAATAGGGTGTGTGGACTTCTGAGGCTAGGGTTCAACTCCCATGGCTTCAGACGTCTACAGAATAAAAGCTTAACACTGTGTCCCATTGTAGCCAAAGGACTGTTAGTCATCCAACCATATGTGGCTGTTAAGAGACTGTGCTGTTGACTTCACTATGTGGACCATGCAACCTAAAGTCTTCAGTCCATGACTGTAGACCCTTGAACTGTCCTGGAAGCCCTGATATCAAACTTAGATATAGAAACATACACAGCAGTTACCTATAGTTAGGTGAGAAATGCCGTTACAGGTATCTGTGGGATTGTAGATGCCTCTGATGAGGTGAGCTACTGCAGAGGATCAAGAGATGAGACAGAGGTTTGTGCTAAATGCACAAGGCTGTATTAACCACATGCCACAGTGCTGGACCAGTGCCTGTGACAGGCACAGCCTTCATGATAGCATGTAAGTGGCAGGGTAAGGTCACAACTGCTCTGTTTGTGTAAGTCCCTTATACCCATCTGAACCTCAACAGGGCTTGAAAAGAGGATGTGCACCATCCCAGCGTGGTCTGTTGAGGCACCACTTGGGTAGGAGCAGTAGTGGCACCTGATAAACATTTTGTTAGACCATTACCCAGAGAAGTTGTGAATGCTCCATCGCTGGCGGTGTTCGAGGCTGGATTGGACATAGCCTTGGGTGGCATGGTTTAATGGGAGGTGTCCCTGCCCCCGGCAGGGGGGTTGGAACTAGATGATCTTAAGGTCCTTTCCAACCCTAACTATTCTATGATTCTATGATTATATTTCTAAGCTTTATTTCCTGCTACCTATGCCGGATGGCATAAATTCTTGAAAAGCAAAGCCCATCCAAGGCCCTCAGCTTCTCACTGCTCGAACATGGAGAAGATCAATCAGAATATAGAGAGGTGATTCAGGGACTTTCTATGTGCATGCGATATGTTTTTTCTCTATTTGCAGAACCAGCTGATCAGGAGAGCACTGTGATTTCTGACAAGCGAATTATTCTTAGTGCAGCAGAGGAATAAAAACCCATGGGTTGTTTCTTACTGTTGAGAGCCCTTTAAAAATAATGCTTTTGAACATAGTGAAATACTTAGTGAAGATGATAAGAGTTCAAGCAAAAATGCAGATGCAAGCACATGCACAGGAGAACAGCACAGCCAAAAGATTCCCCTTATTTATTCATTTCTGCCATGTGTTTGCACCTACAAAGCTAAAATACTTCTTGTAGCAGATCTTTTTCTGGTTATCTTTATTTTTGCTTCTGATACCAGTAGTGAATCCCTGTATAACACAGAAAGTGTGCAGGATAAGGAATGTGCCAATATGCCATCATCTGGCACAGGAAGCAGCAGGGCAGGACCTGGGAGAGATCCATAGTTGGGGACGAGATTCAAATGATGTTTCTGAGCTTGAAACATGATGTGTGCAGAAATTAGTCCAGCACTGTGCTGCCAAGCACCCCAGCTCTGCTTGCACTGCTATCTGACACTGAACACAAATACACTGTGGAGGTACTTCATTTCTATTGCCCAAGAGATTGGATCTGCTCCTGCATCTGCCCACATCAGTCCTGTGGAAGAGCTTAAGTCCACCCAGACTCCTGAGCCTGCTGAGCTCTGATCTCCAGAGATGTTTTGTTAGGTTGTTGGAGCAAATTTCATCCACACTTACATGTCTGGGTTTCTCCACCTGCAGTGATTTGGGGTGGTACCCACTTTTGTCATAATACTCCAGTTGATGGAGCACTCTCCTGGCATATTGATGGTCTTGGGTTCACTTCGCAGTCTGTTTTGCAAGGGTTAGGGTTTGGATCCACATCTTCCTGATTTCAGAAGAGCCAGAGACATGAATAAGGAGCCGCATTGGGTCTGGAAAGCAGTTTTTCTTGAGGCTGTTGTGAAGGCTCTGTGTCTCTTGCTTGCTGAATACACTCCATGAGACAAGAGTCTTCCCAAAGGCAGATACAGGAAAAGTGACAGCCACTTCATGAAGGAAATGACAAGAATTCACTTCATGAAGGAAATTCAAGAATTCACAAGAATTGCCTTTGGACCAGATGTCGTAGTGGCAGGCGCTCCTGAAACGTGGTGTTGTCTGTGGTGCTTGCTGATGGAAGGGGTCAAGACTTGGAAATGGCATAGCACACAGAGGGCTGACATTAGTAGACTCCAGTATGCTTTGTTTGCACATGCCAGCTACATGGAACCAGGCTGGCTTGTAGCTGCATAACTACATAGAGACCTGCCAGCCAACCTCTGCACAGCCAAAGCTCAGCCTGTCCTCCCTCACCTCTTCCCTGCCTTCCTACTGCTCTCTGCAAGCATTTTCAACCTTTGAATAGAGCTGATACTACAGTTCTCTGAGCATGCCCTTTCTCTGTAAAATCCAAATGTCTCATCCTCTGAAAATAACCTCTCCCCAATTGCTCATTCTCTTTAGCCAGGGGGAGATGCCCTCTGGGCTGGCAGCTGGGTCTGACAGCCTCAGGGTGAGTGTGTCATGGAAACATCGACAGATGAGAGAAGAATAGGGAAAAGCAGTTGCAATGTGCTCCCTCCGGGGCTGTGAACAAGAGTAAGATTAAAAAGACAATACCAGACCTTTCTCATGACATTTCACACCCCAGAAGCATTGTGGTTTGGGGAAGAGCAGCCTCTGGTGCAAGTGCCCCAGTGGGCTGTGGTTTGGGAAAGATGCCTGTCTGGGGGCTTTTCTCCATCTGCTCTGCAGCCACTTCACTGCTTGTCATGACTTCAGTCCCCTAAGGAGGCTGAGTTGGCCATGGGATGTCAGAGCTGCAAGGGTGGACCAGGCTACCAACTGGGCAATGTCTCAGAGCCCAAAGTCATTGGCTATCATAGGGAGGTTGGTGGTGTGATATTTCTGTACCCTTTGTTTCCTACTGAGTCTACAAAGACCCAAAAGTGAGGTACTGGAGGGTAGTATGTTTGCGTGGCTAGTGAAAGGAATAACTGCTTCAGTTTTCTGAGTGGGACATGTACAGTGTAAGTAAATTTTCTGGGATCTTTTTACAGTGCCTGGAAAGAGAAATGCACATTGGAGGAGAGATTCCTTCCCCATCTCTGGTGCCAGGTGTTGAAGACACATGCATCTCTCCACTGCTGCACAGGAACCCTGAAGGGTGGGTTCAGTCCAGTTTCTCCATTTCCTTGTGTGTGCGCAGGTACACAGTGCCATCCAGGCACCTTAGGGCCCCTAGACATCTGCATGGCCTGGCAGATCCAACACAGGACCTGGGATAAATCTATCCCCTTCCAGAGGGGCCAGCTGAGGCACGGCAGGATGCCCTGGTCTTCTCAGAGAGCCCCACTTGCTTAGGTTTAGACAACTGAACTCAGCCAAAGAGGTTTCACTTTTACATCGTCAAAGCTGGGTCAACATGTCTGTTCTGGATCTTGACAATTTGAATAATGAATTCCATTATTGGAATTGTTCTGAGCTGTGTATTTATTTTTCTACATTCATTCTTACTTCTTTTCTTTGATTTCCCTTGCTGTTCAACTTTTCCAAACATTGAAGCACCTGAAGGGACAGTTCCTCAAGGCAGCTTGTGTTTCTGTTCTCTCTGAGTGTGCTTACTGGATAGCAACAGTAACTGGGCTTCTTGTTAGAAACTTCTTTCCCTAGACCTGTGATCTTGTTCATTTCATGGGTAAGGCTTTTCTAGTAAGATTCATGGCTCTGGCCCAGTACACCACATTCCCTCTGCATTGTTGGAGGAGGGCAGGCTGTGCAGGAACACAGTGGCAGGGCACAGACCAGCTGCTGGCTGGTGGTGGCTGTGGCACACTTGATCTCGTGACCCAGACTGTCCATTTGCACAATAACACCATAGTCTTGCCAAAAATATAAACGCTGCTGGAGAGTGGGGGCTAAAAATCTATTTCCTGGAGGTATCCTGAGCAATTTCTCAAGTGTTGGCTGGGTCAGCCCTCATCATATCTCCACGCACAAATGCATTCAGATGACTTTGCCATTGGTCAGCAGCAGCATGTATGGGAGGAAGAATTCCAGCTGTCCTCTTGCTGTGCAGCTTTCATACCACTGAAAGGTTAATGGGGCAAATGCCTTCCTGATCTTCAAATACATGGGCAAAACATGGGGTACACAGCTAGTGCCATTGAAACTTATAGCTGGAGGAAGGCTGATTAGCCACCATCATCTGTTCTCAGTAAGGCCAAATTTGTGAGACTTGCAGTGTGTTCTCTAGCCCTCGAGCTGCTCTGCAACAGTACCTCTGTGAACTGTGAGGAGCTCCTTCATTTCCATGGGCCTGTATGTCACTGTCACTCTCCATTTTAACTTCCCAGGTTGCACAGCTGTCTCCCAGTCTCAATTCCTACATTTATCTTTGCAGCACAAATGCACTCTAAGAGCCAGATTAATATCCTTGCTCTTGTATCCTTGCTCTTCTCTCTTCCTTCTCTTTTAGTTTGCTCTCAAAGAAGGGATCCCTCTGTTCTTTACTACTGATTCTCAGGTACTGATCACTGGTCAGATGGTGCTGCCACTGCATGGGGAAATATGAAAAATGAGTGGAAGGAGATTCTTCCACTGAGGTCTATTTGGGCCTGCAGGGAGATGCATTGTCCTGGGAAATATGTTCACATTATCAGGCCCAACAGAAGGTCCAGCTGGTCCCTCCCCAGCCTCCACATGCCCCTTCAATGGCCTCCTGAAGTGAGCCCATTCTTATTTGCTAGATGTCTTGTGCTTAGAATTATGCTCTGGCCAGTTCAGCTGTTTGAGATCCTGCAAGATCCTGTAACTTCTCCTGAATCACCTATTGTCTTACTAGATGTATCTGCCTCTGTGCTTTTTTTATAGGATGTGTTACTTAACTTTCTAGATGATCAGGTGTTTTAGTCTACATGGCGTGGACAAGTTCCAGTGACTTTTAACATACGACTTGTTATCTGCCGAGTAGTACAGTCGCCTTTGCTGGTACCAATCCAGTTAGTCACCTCCCCAAGGTAAAACTGCTTAGGGAGCTGCTCTCATCCCAGATACACAAACCTTTTCTGGCACAAATGCAGTGTGAAAGTAAAGCAATAGAGTTAACTGGAGCCAAATGGGTGTCATTCATTTCTGCCATGTCTTGCTGCTTTAAGCAGTACTGCAAGAACAGAAAAGGGAACTTAAAAGCAAGTTCAGAAGTTGCCTGAAACTGTTCATACAGGCAAGCAAAGTAATTAATTGTTAATGGAAAAATAGATACAAAACATTAAGATATTTTGCCTGAAATAAAAGACCTCAAGCTTCCCCTTCCTGCCCCATCCTTCCTTCTTAAATATGTCCATGATTTACTCTGCTGCTGGAGATATGCACATGTAGTATCCAACTTGAGACTGCATGGTTTCTGCTGCAGCCCTTCTGATGCAGAAGGAGCCCAGGTGCACTGGTCTTCAGCCTGCACCATCCAGATGCATGAAAAACAATGGACCTTTTCAAAGAAAATCGGAGCAGCTCTTTATCCTGCTGTTTTCTCTCTAGCCTGAGATCTTTTCTAGCCCTTACTTGGGGCCACACCACTTTGCTGGACTGAGAGAAGACTCCAGAATCTGGGTCCTGATTTTCAAGAATCTTGTTATTTGGTTGGTTTTAGTTTTGGGTTTTTTTTTAATAGTGTATGTCTTTGGTGCATGCAGGCATGTACTAGCACCTCCATGGGACAAGGGAGGAGGAAAATATGCAGTGTCCAGGTAATATGTAGTCCATACGAGGTGCTGTAGGGTCATATTTTGATGTCCTGACTCAGCTGTTCCTTAGGCCAGGCTCCACTGGCCAGCTCTTCAAGGCCATTTAGATACTGGACTTCTCAGCATGGTTAAGCATCTGACTCAAGCTGACAGAGTACTAAGCAACTGCATACTCTGAGGTTATGGGTCCAGTTATGAGGCTAGTTGATTTTTTTGTCTTAGCCTCATGAGTCCCAGAAAATCAGTTACAGAAATTTCTTCTTTTTCAGAAAGACACAGTTTTTTGTTGTTATATTCCTTGGGCTGTGAAGAGGCACTGTGAGACTGGGAAAATGCCAACTGGGCATCTAAAATCTGATAGTTTTCTGTAGCTCTGTTCCCCAATTTCCTCTTCCCAGCTGAAGAGAAAATAGCAGTGCAGAAACACCTCTTCTTCCACAGTGGTCAAATCAGCGCTTCTCAATTAAACAGCAAAAAGGTAATGATCTATTAGTTACCTGGGTGACACGCAGATAGAGGTAGGACTGTGAAAGGATTCAGATGTTGCAGGGTTGAGTATTTCAGGGCTTTACCTCATACATTTCTCTATCAAGCTCTGATCTGAGTCCTGCACAGATTGTGGGAGAGCTGGACATGTATGAGTGGGATTCATCAAAATTAACAAGGAGCAGTCACCTAAGTAAGCCTGCAGAAAATGGCAAAAAGAGCAGCAGAAACCTGCAAAGCGGTATAGACATTTAACTCTGAGCTGCAGAGGTACTTGCTGACACCTTGGATCTGTAACCATGGACTGTTTTCCAGGAGATCATGTCCAAGCCATTCTTTTGTCACAAAGCACAGCTGGGAAGATGCCTGTCTCTCTTTGCGCACAATAGCTCTGCGTTTGCAGGACTCTGGTAAGAAGAACCATTACCTCAATTATCTAAAGAAGGGTGCCTGAAGGTGTCCTCTCGCTGTACAAGTCTTTTGTGAGCATTGGCTACACCACAGGGAACTGCTGCAGTAGAGAAGAGGCACTGTGTCCTACAAGAAAACACCTCTTGACCCAGCCGGGAAACTGTTTGATCTGGGCTCTTGCATGTGTGAGAAAAGGCTTTGGCAGGTGGACACCTCTTCCTTCTGTGTTGCCAGAGGCCCTGCTCCAGAGCTTGCTGGCTTGGAAGGTGCCTGATTCGTAAAGCTCATCCATGACTCATCTCTGCAAAGGAATCTCCCACATGAAAAAGTCCTTTTAACCCAAGGGTTTCATGTGTTACCCCAGTGCTGAAATCCACCCAGTCCATCTTTGCTAATAGGTCTTCTCCACCCACTGTAGACTTACGTGGCACTTGTGCAATACTTGCCACTCCATTAGCCTTTGTTGCATCTGCTCTCTCTGTCAGCTTCATCCATGCCAAGTTCATTCCTCTGATTTCTCAAGGTTGGCTTTGTAAAAAAAGTGAAAAATATTTTACTCTTACAGAGAAGAGTTTGTAACAAGTGGATCACCACCCTCCTGGCCATCTCCCTTCCTCATCAGTGGGATACCCCAAGGGGCCACTAAGGAGATAATAGTGGGTTAAGGCCCTTTCAAGTGTTAGCTGACTGTCACACTCTTGTGCTGGCTCACTGCATGCACCTATGGTAATTCCTCAGTGACCAGACAGGAAGGCTCATGGATTTCTTTTGCTGTGTGCGCACTTTACACTCAGCCTGTGTCTATCAGGTGGCAAGAAGCACCCAGTAAGGTGGAAGGAAAGTGCACTAATGAGCAAAAACCTGGTGAAATGTAACATCTGAGTTAATCAGAAGCCATCCTCAGTGACTGGGGATTATAGAAGTATCTGCAACACCTCAAGTAAATCTGTTACAGTTTAAGCCACTGGCTTCCAGAGCAAGTGCTAATGTAGGATAAAACTGGCTAATGGTCAAGGTATTGGGAAGAAAATTCGTTCCTGCTCAGGACTCCTTTGCTGAGGTGACAAGAGCTCTTGACATCAGGACCTTAACCAATACAGACCTGGGGTCAGTCCTTCCCCCTGAGGATCACTGAACACACAATATGAGAACAGTGATGTCCCTCTGTGACTCCATGGCAGTGGCTCATGGTGCTGACACCAAACCCCCACTGGTGGCCAGGTTGAGATGGGACCCCCAGCAGGGCAGAGAGGTGGGGAGCTTCTCTGCCCCATGGCCAGCTCTAGGATGCTGCTAACACTGTGCCAGCCACCAGCTCACGCATGCTGCTCACTCAGAGAGACCCAACATGTAGCATGGCACACTTTGCCTGTGCTTCTGGAGGGGCATCATACAGCTCTCCAAATGATGTTTCTTCAAAAACAAAGGCATTTGCTCAGTTCCTTTATCATTTCCTGAGCAGGCGCATTTGTCTCCGTCCTACTTGTGGCTGGCAGCCAGAGCCTGGATCTATGCAGGAAATCTGCCTTGAGCAACATGTGAGCACTGCCAAGAAATGCACTGCTGGTCCCCACAGGAACCAGCAGACAACATTATAATTACTTACCCTCAGGAGATCATGTTGTGTATGGTGTTCTTCTCCAAAAACCTAAGCACTTTCATATTGCACAGTAGCTCTGCTTGGTGAGAGGAGGGACAGTGCCTGGGGCTGTTACCAGACCCAGTTACAGAGAAGTGCTGCAGGAGTGTTTTGGTGTTGCAACCTTCATAGCATCCATCTGAGCTGTCTGCTGCTGAGCTCGCCAGGCACTATCTCAGTGGGGAGAGACGTGACTCACAGGGGATCAACATTCAGAGCACGGTGTGTGCTTGGCTTTCTGGAGGCCAGGGTCTGGTCTGCAGCGAGCAGTGTGGCTGCTGACTGCGTGCAGGGGATTTCACCTTTGTGCTCGCTCATGCCATAGACCAACCTCAGGTTGGTGCTGGGGCCAGCAGCCGCTGATGTATCTGTGTGGTGCTACACAAATTGTGTGTTTGAAAACCCCTCCCACTCTGGGGGCTCTCTCAGGAATGAGGAGAATACATTTTTCTTCATGCTCAAAAGCGCAGAGTTCAAAGCCTGAAGTACTGAAGGAGGTTTCATGCAGTCCTTACTCTGCTCCCGCATCTTTCCCTGGCAGTGAGGGCTCTGCCCTTCCAAGCCCAGGCATCCTCTCTCCCACCAGGATGGGGAATGGCCGTGGCAGTGAGATTTTTGCCACCTCTTTGCTCATAAAGGAGAGCAGGGACAGCAAGCTCAGAGGAGGGAGAGGCACAGAAAAGTTGATCCTGTTGGAGTTTCAACCTGGTCCCCAGTAAGGTAGGAGCCTTTCAGCAGGGCTGCTGTTATTTATGTATTTTATGTGCGCTGTACCTCTGCAAAGGAAAAGCGTGAGAGTGACTCAGCTGCTGCTGCAGGGATTTATGGCTACAGCCAGGCACACGGGGAGGGCTGTCCATGCTGCCAGCACACATGGACACACCATCAGCTGCAGCCACTGCTCACCACCTGCCATAAAAGTTTGGGGCTGGTTCCTGCACTGCTGGTAACAGGAGCCATCGTCATACACAGCACCATGTCTCTGGACACAAGCCAGCCAGGAGGGCTCACTGGGCTCTTCTCCTCCTTGGTTGGCCTGGCACTGCTGGGCAGGCTGTGTTGTTTTCCAGATAATATAGACAAAAATCAAATGAGTGATGCTCTTACACTGACCTGCCCTGGAAAGTACTCTGCTTGTGAGCAAAAGATTATACCAAACACAAAAGTGGTAGCATAATGAAACATGTATACGGCTGGAGGAGGGACAAGCAGTCAGTGAGAGGGAAGGTAACTCCTGTACCATCACAGGTAATGGGACTCCCTAAGAAATAACCCCCTCCTACTCTATAGAAAGTGAGGGCATCTCAGCACAGCATTGTGCCTTGCAGAGAATCTGAGCATTCAGGCAGAGTCTCTGCAACTGTGTGCTTGACAGAGCCTTCTGGCAGCCAGCAAGGCTCTGGGGGCCACATGGCCTCTGCCCTTCTCCCAGTTTCCACCTGCAGTGGCCCATTAAGCATACTGGTTTCTTCACACTGGCTGTCAGTGGCTGATATTGCAACAGGGGTATTACTATCCAGCACAGGACATACCTGAAAACTTGTCCCTCTATGGGATCAGCATCCTTTTCAGGGTTGTGAGGGGACACCTACAAGCAGCTGGGATCCACCACCCAGGACCCTTTCTTGAAGGAAGCTGTAGATGCACCACCTTTCAAAGACCTCACCAGAGCTGCTGCTTTTCTTTCCAAATTAATTCCCATTCCTCTTTTTCAGTGATTTCTCCTCTAGAGGCTGGACATTTGGTCCAAGAAGCAGGGGAGCCAGGTTTAGTGAGTGAAGGGATTCAAATCCATGCTTGCTAACCAGTTACCCCAGTGAGGGCTTGTGTGGCTTCCCATCACTCTTGCTGAAAATGGGTCTGCTGTGCAGCACAAAACTACAGATTGATCAGACAGAGAGGGCACTACTGCAAATATGACTGTGACTTAGTGGTCAGGGCATATAGATGTCTGCCAAACCTTGCTGTGCATTTTGCATTAAATATTTAGCACATAAAATAAGGAAATAGTTTTCTGAGCAGAGTGCCCATTCTCCTAGGCGAGTGGCTTGACTGCTAAACCATCCAAGTCATCATTTTTCCCCTGACACAGATGCACTGAGGTTTCCTTGCCTTCTGCAATCCAAAGTAAAACTTGAAAGTTAAGAGCACTCTGTCAGAGGCAACTTACAAAATATTTCACTTGGGAATACCAGAATAGCATTATCCAAACACTGCTTTTTGGTGAGGTTACAGGATCTTTGCCATGGCTTCAGCTTGCAGGGTTTTGAATTATTTTACGGTGCAAGACTACCCTAAGACAAATGAAGTTAAATGCTCTTTCTTCCATACTGCCCCACCCCATGAAAAATGAAGGCGATAATGTGGCTGTTTTTCACTCTGCTTGTCCATGTGGTTTTGCTGTGAACTCTGAGCAGCCAAAAGCACAAAGAGATCCCACAGCTCGATGGGAGAAGTGGGTACATCCAACTGCAGCACAGTGTAGTATTTAACAGTGGCTATAATTATCCAAAGGGGTTGCTGAGAGAGGCTGCCATGGCTTCTCTACCGCATTAAGCCCTTAAATGAAGATTTTTATCTTTAGGAAATCTAAAGGTTGCCTAGTATTTATTACAGAGAAAAAGTCAACAAATGGGTATGAATACAGGGAGACAGAGGGCACAGTCGTGGGGATGACTCAGGGAGCCAGAAGGTGCAGAAAAGGAGTGACCACAGGGACTGAAGCCGTAGCTCAAGGAGTGAAGTGTACAGCTAACAGGCGGGGTCAGGAACAGGCTGTTAAGAGGGAACACTGCTTTGGAAAATAACATAATTTGGCTTTTTTGTTTTAAAGAAAAATTCAGTGTCCTTTCTGTGTAATTCCATGCTGGAACGCCCTGCCCAACCTGGCTCTGAACCTGGGTGTGTGACCAGCCATTATCTGGGGCCATGTAGCAGTCTGTTGTGAGTACTGTTTGCAATATATATTCCTACCAAATGAAGGAGAATTGTACCAGGAGCAAAGGTGGGGGACAAAGCCCCATCGACAGTGAGGTGTGGATGGGGTAAGGGCAGGACCATGGCTGCCCAGCTCCCACACCTCAGGGCCACTGCACAGCACGAGCGCACCTTCCCAGTGCACACCCCAGCTCTGCCTGCCTCATCCGTAATTCCTTTTGCATGGTTAACTTGACATGATGTAACCCCTGTCCTTATGACTCAGCATGCCAAATATAAGCATCAAATGACTAGAGTCATCTGATTTACAGGATTCTCACTTATAACAGCTCATTACTGAGCCAGCAAAGTATCTCTGAGCCAGCCAGCGGAGAGCCCTTTGGAGAGCTTATGAAAGTGGATTTTGGGAAGACTTTCCTATTCAGGCCTGTGAAACCATCTATTTGCAGCTGATAAGAAAACCACCCTGCCTTTTGTTTTGTTTTTTCGCTTCACATTTCAGTTTGGCTCAGGAAGCCAAGCTGCACCAACTGAAGCCGCTTAAGGAATGCTCTAGTGAGGCTGTTTAAAACCAAGCTGAGAAGAAATCTGGCTGAGAGCTAAGCACTAGAAGTAAAATTTTCCACCAACACCATGTGAGAGCAAAGAAAGCTCTAGGACTTGCAACTCTACCAGTGGCTGAATTTGTATGCAGCATCTCTGCATCTCTGCTAGCGTGTCTTTTTGTGGGTCAGTTGGTGGTCTGAAGCTCCTATTGGGTATGAAGTATATTGTTTACACGCAGGCTGTCTGTATTTATTGTATTACGTAAGGAGAGCGAGACTCCCTCGTCTCCTTCTTAGATCATCCTACTGTGCTTTACAGCTCACTCTTAAAAATCATAGATATGGTCAATGTCTTGGGTGGGTAGTTCAGGCTAAGATGTCTTAATTACTACAGCTAAAACTACTACCATGGGAATATCCTGGGCACTAAGCTTGTGTTATTTGAGTGCAAAGCACCTGATTGACATCACCTGTCTTTCAGCTAGGTTAATAAAGGAAATGGAGACTCTTACATTCAAAAGTGTGATGCCACAAATATTCTGCTTTTGCCTAATCTAATCCCTGCTGTCACATCTGTTTCTCTTCCAGGGTTTGTACAGGACTGCCTGTGCCCTGAAAATGATAACTTAACGGGATGGTGCTCCAGGTGCTCTCAGAGAGCTTGTACTTATGAATATAGAAAACACATGCCCAAAGCCCTTATCCACATGGTTCAATGCAAACATCTCTCTAGCATGGTAATTCCCTAACCTTCAGCTTCTAGGATACTTGGGATAAGGGTTTTCCAGGAGCAGAGATGGACACCTAGGTCTCCCCACAGTTACAGGGGTGTAACTCCAGTCCCTCACAGCCACAGGGGAGCCAGAATGGTTTTATTCCAAACCTCTGGGCTATGCCCAGCCCCACTTACCCTGCTTTTATCACAGCTGCACCCATGTGATTGCCATGCTTCCTACTTGCACATCTCTTCTAGTCAACAGCAGGTTGCCATGATTTAGGAAATGCAAGTAATGGACTCGGTATTTAAGGAATCATAGAACCAGAATCATAGAATAGTTTGGGTTGGAAGGGACCTTGAAAGGTCATCTAGTCCAACCCTCCTGCAATGAACAGGGACATCTTCAACTAGATCAGGTTGTACAGAACTACATCCAGCCTGGCCTTGAATGTCTCCAGGGATAGCACATCTGCAGCTCCAGAATGGTTGGGTGTACCCATGGCAATCCATGGGTACTTTTCATACTCTCTCACCCTTTATTGTGCTAAGTGTCCTGGGTTCAGCAGTAGCAGTCATTTTTCTCCTTCTTAGTAGCTGGTGCAGTGCTGTGTTTTCGACTTCTGGCCTGGGAACAGTGCTGATAGCACTGATGTTTATAGTTACGGCTTAGAATGTTTGGTCTGACCAAGGACTTTCTGAGTCTCATGTTCTGCCAAGGAGGAGGGGAAGCCAGGAGGAAGCAGAGACAGGACACCTGACCCAAACTGACCAAAGAGCTATTCCATACCACAGCACGTTGTGCCCAGGATGGCAAAACTGGGGGCAGGAACCCGGAAGAGTTCAGTTCATGGCTCAGTCATCGGGTGGTGAGCGGTTGTATCCTCTTCCCTTGTATTTCCATGGTCATTATTATTATTGATGGCAGCAGCAGTGATTTGTGTTATACCTTAGTTACTAAACTGTTCTTATCTCAACCAGTGGAAGTTACATTCTTTTGATTCTTCTCCCAATTCCCCCCCACCCCTGGAGTGGGAGGGAAGAAAGAGAGGGGAGTGAATGAGCAAACTGCGTGATTTATGGCTTAAACCATGACAGTTCTTTTTGGCGCCCAACGTGGGGCACGATGGGTTGAGATAACGACAGGATTAATAGTCACTCGTCACAATCATAGAATCATAGAATAGCTGGGTTGGAAAGGACCTGAAGATCATCTAGTTCCAACCCCTCTGCCAAGGGCAGGGACAATGCTGATTTATTGGCTTTCAAAGTTGTTGCTCTGTATCTCACAGGTTCAGCATGTGGTACTTTACTTACAGCCAGTATTTGTTATCTTAAAAATTTTCAATATGGGTTTTGGGTTAAGGTTTTTGTTACATTGTACTTTATTGGAATGACTTGTAATGCAATAGACTCGGTGATCATGAAACTGACCCGGCTTTTGTTCCCAGTGTGATCACCAACTCTATACTTTGGGAGGTATATAATAGAAGTGTTTAGCAATTACACATCTCTTTTCACCTCTTTGGGTGGTCAACCTGGGAAGGAGACATTCTTTTATGCTCCCAGCCCCCCCACCAGACTGTTTACAGCATCGTTTGAGAATTTTGAAGGTTTTGAATGGCCTTTAGATACCTTGAGACCTGCCTGCTGATTGTGATGGGGATCGCCATGTTGGAATGCATACCAAGTGTGTTTTACCCACGGCCATTTTGTCTGGTCCCGAGAGTTAAGCAGAGTCGGGTTTGGGCCATGTCTAGGGTTAGACGACGATGTAGGAGGACCAAGAGATTTTCCCCGAGGCTGGACAGTCATGAGTGGCAGGATGTGTGGGATAGTATAGGCAAGTATCTAGGCCAGTGCTCCCCTTCAGTGCTTTGGAACTTCACCACTGAACAAGTGCAAAATCCAGAAATATTAGTAAAACACTTAAAGGAGGTGTGTTGTCATTCTGGTCACGCCAGAGATGGACAAATCATGGCAATGTGCTGGGGCTTGGCCTGTGCTTACAGAGCCCTGTTCAACACCATCCAGCACCTTCAAAAGGAAAAAAATGTCCCTGGATCTGAGGGCAGAGCAGTGGACAGCGCAGCTACTCCAGCTCCAAGCACAGCAGCTACACCACCCCCAGCGACAAGTACAGTAGCTACTCAAACTTCAACAGTAATGGGCAGCACAGCTACTCCATCTCCAAGTACAGCAGCTATGCCACCACCAGCGACAAGTACAGCCGCTACTCAAACCCCAGTGACAAGTACAGCAGCTACCCAAACCACAGTGATAATCACCGCAGCTAAACCAGAGGACCAACTTGTACCAATACCGGTTGCCCCTTTATGCAAGAGGAAAAGCAAAAAAGAGGAAAGAAAGATAAAGCAAGATGAAGAAACAATGTACTCACCACCCGGGACAGCATCTGACCCGGAGTCATCATCACATGACGAAGAAGAAGAGATGACTTCCCGATCTCGGACCTCAACCGAGCTACGGAATATGCTAAAAGACTTTACCCGTCAGCCAGGGGAGCACATCATCACCTGGTTGGTCCGATGCTGGGACAATGGGGCCAACAGTCATAAACTAGAAGGTAGTGAAGCTAAACAGCTGGCATCACTTGCTAGGGAAGGGGGAATTGACAAAGCAATTGCAAGAGAGAAACAGTCCCTCAGCCTTTGGAGGCGGCTCTTGGCAGCTATGGAAGAAAGGTTTCCATACAAGGACGATGTTAGGAGTTGTTCGGCCAAGTGGACTACTCTAGAGAAAGGCATCCAGTCTCTGAGGGAATCAGCCATTGTAAAAATGATCTATAATATCAAGCCGAATAACAGGGATATACCCATAGATCCAGATGAAGTCAAATGTACACAACCCATGTGGTGGAAATTTACACGGAATGCACTGTCATCATATGCCCATTCATTGGCAACAGTAACCTGGAATGACATAATATCACCAACAGTGGATGAAATGATTCATAAACTCCGAGAGTTCAAAGACAATCTCACCCCTTCCATCATCTCAGTTGTGGAAAAACTGTCCCAGGAGCTTAAACAATTGAGAGATGATCTATCTGATCTATCTAGCTCCTCACACGTCTCAGATATTAACAAAAAGCATCCTACTGCTTGAGAGAGAAGGTATAGAAGGTATATGCCACGGGCCACCCTATGGTTTTACCTGCGGGATCATGGAGGTGATATATGGCTTAAACCATGACACTAAGCTGTCATGGGAGGCATGTGACAGTCAGAATCTCTTGGGCTTTGTCCATGTATGACCACTGTCTGCAATTTAAAACAATCCTGGCAATGCTGGTCCCCAGTTTACATGATTTATTGCTTCAGGATCAGATTTTCTGGAACTCTGTGAGATCCTCCAGGATCAAAGCAGCCTAATGAAGGTAAGGTGCTGTTATCATTAAGTCTTCAATCATTTTATTTTCCCCATAGGGAAAAGTAATTGTGAATGCAGTCTGTGTCTGGAGGCAGTATATTCTCAGAAATGCCAATTATTACTGTGTTGCTTTTCATCTGCAGAGGTGAAAAGCAATGTGAAAATGCCTGGAGGAGCAGAAATGTGGTAATACGAATCTCATTTTACCATGCCTAGAAGAACCTCATGCAGACTTGATAGAAGAGAGTCAATGCTGAATAAAAATTCCCAGTTAGAGCCCTATCAAAAGCAACACAGCGAGATGTATTAGCTCTCGCTGCTTCACAGAAGCCTGTGCTAGTGGGTGCTTGCTTGGCTTTTTTATAATCTGCCCATACACGTCCTGTCCTGAAGTCATTGATTTCTTCCCAGCTAGATGTGTACCTCTTGGAACAGCTGGATGGCCAAAAGCATGGGGTGTGGTGCTGGGTGCTGGGGCAGAGGCACTGTAAAGTCATTGCTCCAAGACAGGGCACTGGAAATTCCCAGTTCCAAGATAAAGAGTTTTTACCCATGACCAGTGGGTTACCAGCACTTTAAATGGAACCATCCTGTTAGCCCTGAACCCGATAGGAATCAGTCGTACTCAGCAGCTCAGGCACCACTTGTGTCAGTGTGGGGACAGACAAGTCATTTTCAAGAGCTGGGTTTGGGAAGCAGCTTGGGGGTGGAAGGAGGGCATGTGGGGCTGTCATAGGGTCAAAGTTTTTTGGGGGGGCTGGAAGACCCCAATTTGTGAGGGTTACCTGCACCACATATGTTTGTGCACCTTGGTTTGTGCCAAGCAACAGAACCCATGCAGGTTTTTGAATACCATCCCAGGGATGCCCAACCTGGGATCTGCCAGCACTCCCTTTGTACTTGCTGCCACAGTCACTGTGTATTAGCTGTTTTTCTCACTGCTTGCACCACTTAAGCTTGTCGAGCATTTCCATGGGCAGGGATGTGATGCTGCAGGCTCATTTTCACCCTTTCTGCCCTGGAGAGCCCCTGCAGTGCTTTGCTGTGAACCTAAGACTCCTTTGCTTTTTCCATCCAATTATATTTTGAGGGGGTAAAGCACCTTTTGCAAAGCCATGCTCTATGCATGTATCCCCATGGATCGTGTGAATCTTCCCCTGCCAGCTCCTTGGAATGCCACACACTAGGCTGCACCTTGTTCACAAGGCTCCCACAGAGCAGCAGATAAGCCCATGGTACTCCTTGCAGTGATGGCCATCTGTGTGTTGGGTCCCTATTCACTCCTCACCTGCCATAATCACTGATGCTGCAAAACCTCAGTGCAGGAAAGTCCTCTTGCAGTTTACTGCTGGCTGGAGAGACCCTGTCGAGCAGCACCATTACTCTCCCTGCTCTCAGCTCTGAGCCTTACCAGCAGTGAGGCTGATAAACCATGGCAGTGCTGTTGGAGGCTGTGTTGCATGCATCTTGGCCACAAACGCAGAAACACATGTGTGCATACACATATTCCTGCCAAGCAGGAGGCAGCAGTGAAGCTACCAGTGAGCTAGAGGGACCTGGAGGGCTCTCAGGCAAGAATTTGGCTTTTAGGAACCCCTCGGCATTCAGTGTCTTTTTCCAGCATATTTCTGGCATCTGATTTTCCCCTTAGCAAAGCCATGTCACCTGCTCTGACTGAATTACTTCTGATTTCACCCAGCATAAAACAGATTCTTCTGCTGACCCATTTACAACTGGCCTGTCACAGGGTGTCATATATCCTACTGTTGGCGTGAGCACTCATGATTTGTTGAGTATGCCTCCATTGAGAAATTACTCATTTTCATTCAGGGCAAAAAAGTTACACTTTTTCTTCATTCTCTCAAATTTTATCACAACATCATCAAAAATAAGGGCTGAAAGGGACTCCTGAAAGTCATCCAGTCCTGGGGCAGAGCCAGGACACACTGAACATCTAAATTATTATACTGGGGACATTACTTGGCCCCAGTGGAAGGGCACAGACACACAATTACAATATTGCAGTATAATGATTGCTCTGTAGTAGGCAATTTTCAGGATTCATCTCACCTAGTATTTCAGGAGCTCCAAGGCAGACCTCTATCCTTTTCTACCAGTGAAAGTTTTGGTTTACTGTGCATCTGAGAGTAGACATGTCTTCCTCAGATATACTGATGGGCAGGTTTTCACTCAAAATTTGTATGTTGACTTGATACAACACAAAAGAAACATCCACATCTGTATAGGCAGAGTCCTGGGGGTCACAGGGGTGCAGGCACAGACGGTGTTTGGCCAATGGAGGTTGCTGGATGAGCAGACGTGGCATGAGAGAGGTCTCACCAGAGGGAAGATGCTCTCATTCCTTTGTCTCACTCAGCCCAATGGGACCACTGTCTTTTCAGTCATCAATATATTCCTGCACAGTTATACCACCAGCAAGATGTGCTAAGCAAGTCCATCAGGCATCCAGCAAACCTGCTGCAAGCAGCCGGCTGGTGGTTTTCTCCATGGAGCCTGTGTGGAGAGTTGGGTGCCCACGGTACCATTGCCTCCAATGCCAAAACATGAATCTACTTCTTCCCATAGTAGGATGAAAGCGTTCAAGCAGGCCACTGTGCTTCTGAACAAGTGCGTGTCTTCTTGACAGTCACGAGGTTTCCAAGCAGATGTGTTTTGTAGTTTCTAAAACAGCTGGGTGGGATGCCGCGTGTTGCCAGTGTTATTGCTGTGTGAATTCCTTTTTCAGGCGTTTATTTGTTTGCCAGTGTCCTGAATGTGTCCTTGCTATAAGTGTAGCATAGTGCCAACAAAAACCTCTGGAAACTTCAGCACGGGCATCTGACCCTATAGTAGTTTTCAGGAACATTGAGTATTTTTCAGCTGGTATTTGAACTTAAAACCTAATCATGATTTAGAGCCCCACAGACCTCTTTTGCTAGCCCTGTTTTTCCTCCTTCCTTGGGACGACCTGGCTTTGTGTCAGCAAGTGCTGTGACTAGGTGACACATATGTTGGTGATCCCAGGGCTCTCCCTGAAGTATGTCCACAGACAAGTCCTTTCCGAGCAGGGATTCACTCTTTTCTGAAGTCATGCCTTGCAAAAAGTGGAGTTATGAGGAAGGTTATGACATGCGGACGAGGGGCAAAGTTAAGGGGGGACAGCAGTTTGAGTCTGTTTGCAAGTCTTCATTTAATCCACGGAAACAAAGAGTTCATCCTCAAGAGCAAGGTGCTGTAGCATTCCCTCACTTCCGCAGTTTCAAGATCAAGAACATTTGTTTATCTGCAATCTAATGTCTACACAGAGTGCTCAGATCACACCAGTCATTCTATTTACTGCTGTTAATGTGCTGCTGAGAGAGCAGGCTTTGCAGTCTGATGCCCATTTATCAAGCTATATAAATGTGAAGGAGTGAAAAATTCCCTAAAGATGTCATTTGTGTAACTATCTACATAAAAATTTAAGCCACTTCAATAAAGTACACACAAATAGTTTGCAGTCTGTTCTGAACCCGAGCTGTTCTACTGTATTTCTAAATAGAATATGATTAATGTTAAAAATAATCCAATAGATGAATTCTGTCTTTTGGATTGTTTTTACCAGGTCAAAGGCCATTATTGCAGTAATTGAATAATCCCACAGACCTTTGCTCCAAACATTCACTATGGAAACTAAGCAACGAGGACAGGCTATTCTATTTTCCTATTATCCAGACAGCATTTTAATGGGAAAGAAAAGTCTGATGCAGTTAAAAGCCCCTCTAAAAGCAGATTATGGGGGAAAAAAATAGATGTTAGATGAGATGTAGGCTGGTGATTCACTTCAAAATGCTGTAAATGTTAAAAACTTTGATAATTGCTTCGGCAAGAATGCAAAAGACATATAAATGCTTCGTTCTTTAGATTTAGAGACAAGGGGGAAGGGCTGTTTTCTTTCCACAAGACCAGTGAAAAGCACTGATTTTTAAAATAGAAATCAGTATTTTTCTGAGAGTGTTTTGTGACTACCACATGAAAAACACTGCTGTTGGAAGTTTTGCACGTTGTATTTAGACAACAGTGAACACGGCCATGTTTATTAATTATAGGATAAGCTCATCTAATGACTGCAGCTGAGATTGTGACATAGTGTGCCAAGTATTATATACGCTTTGTGCAGTGAGGTGTAAACACAGCCAGGGACACCTGAATTCTAAGTACAGTTGTAACTGATCTCTCTATTTCACCTGTTTTTACATCTTTGCAAATCCATTGATTCCAGTTGAGATGCTCTTGACCTTACCTTAACTTTAGATAGAGAAAAATAATAGGAAAATTTGCTATTCTTACTTTATCTGAGAATGGGACAAGAAAAAGGTGTTACTTGTCTTAAGTCACAGGAGTAATCCATGCAACAGGTGCCATCCAGATACAGTGTCTTAGATGTCTAAGTCTTTTCCTCCTATCAGAAACCAGCTAAGCTCATTCCAAGATGAGGGAGAGTTAGCCAGGAGCACTTAGGTATTGTTTGGTGATGAGTCTCTAGCACTTTTCCCATATACCCTTGCAGTTTTTGCTAGCACTCTGGCAGGATTGCCTTCCCTGTGGTCCTTTCACAACCATCAAGAAAGATTCTGTGAATCTCTGGAGATCCAGGGGAAGCAACTGCAAACTGAAATGCAGACATGAAGCCTGATCCAAACCTTTGACCCTGCAGGGCTGATAATGCAGCACTCATCAGGCCAGTAACTGAACCAGCCTGACTCAGATGATGTTCTAAAAATCATAACAGAATTCAATTGCAGAATTTAACCTTTAGAAGTCCGGCAGCTGCTTCACAGGCCCCTGGAGAGGATGAGTAGTCAGCATTTAAGATCCCAGTTTTGAAGCATTGCAGATTCATTTTTTTTTATGTGTTTTCAATAACCTAAAAAAAGCCAGGTCTGCTGAGTAGGTACAGCTGCATTACCGGAGAGAACCATTTAAGATCTGGCACAGTGAAGAGCAAATGTTTAAAAGACAAGCCTATCAGTCTTCAATGAGGTTATATGGGGCCTGAGTGGTCATCTCATTGTTGAGTAATCCTTAATGCAATGTGCATTGAATCTATAATTAAGGCAGCTTCCACCTTTATCTCACAAAATAAATCTTGATTTCTCCTAGTTCTTGCAAAACCTCCCTTAATTTTAAAGGTACACTTGATGTATCCATGAGCCTTGAAAGCATTCATCTTAACAAACCTAGGGGCACCTTGAAGGGCTCACTTGGAGTTGTACAGGAGAACAAGAAACTCAGATCCAAAATGATTTTTCCTGCACAGCAAAACAAACTAGGTTTCAACAGAATGAAGTGACTTTGTCAACTGTCATTACCCACAGCCACTTGCTGCAGTGTGGCTCCTGCCTGCTCACACTCCTTCCCTATGGAGAAAGTCTTCTCTGCTCCTTCTTCAGGAACTCCACTTTCAACCCAGAGGCCTTTTGGATCTCCTGGAATTCCCCTTGCCTTTTCCCCCACTGAAACCTCCCCTACCTGAGCCATTGTAAAACTCTCCAACAGCACTTGTTGCTGACAAAAGCAACTCCAGGCAAAATAATTACCTTTATTTCTAGAAATTACAGCTTGGAAGCACTTAGTCAGCCTTAATGGCTGCCAAGATACCCATGGAGATAAGAGAAAGAAGGAAGCCTACAGGTCCTAAAGGATAAATTCTCACAGAGCCAAACTGGCAGGAATTATGCCAGCCCAAACCCTCTGCCTGTCTTTCTTGGGCAACTGTGCAATTGTTCTAAAAGCACAACAAGGATCAGATCAGATCATTTCCTTGGGGTCCAGGCACTGACCAACATTTTAGTGTTTTTTTTCCGTTCCTAACTGTATCCCAGGTTCCCTGTGTGACCTTCAGCAAGTCCCTTAGACTAAATTTCTTCTCAAATACCTGTGTTCTTAATTTCCATTGAATTAGGTCAGTATGTGCTAAGGACCTCTGCAGCAGTCAAGCTCTGCCTCCTGACTCAGGCTATACAGCCCTCTCTTTCTCCTCATGGCTTTTTTGCTTATTTGGGTATGTTGGGACTGGATGGCAGAGCCTGTCTCCTCTGCAGCACCCACCAAAGGAGAATTCCAGTTTCAATTTGGGGCCTTAACACATCTTCAACCACGACACAGTAGTCATAAACTACAGATGGTGGCAAAGCTTTCATGTCTAAGCAAGAAGTGCACAGAGCACTTCATCTTCTTGCAGCAGATAACCTAAGTAAAGCCTTGTTTTTCCTCCAGACATTGAGCTAGAAGCGTGCACCAGGCGTAGTTCCCACAAAACAGTAATTTATCTAATCACATAGCCATAGAGCAGAGCCATGCTGACAGCTGTCTCAGCACAAAGAGATAAACATGTCAAGAGTTTCTCCTAAAGTAGGAGCAGTGCTTGGTCTGTGACTGTGGGAACTGTGTTGCCACCATCAAGAACTCAGAAGAACTGGAGTAATTTCACAGCATCACTTGTGCACAAAATGAGAGGCTTTTGAAGGCAGGCAAGCTGAGGGCATCTTTCTGAACACACCAAGCATGTTACAAATAGCTCCTGAGAGCTGTAGCCAAGTCCAGCTGAGCTCTCCCTGCTGCTGGAGCTGGCTTCACATGCACTGCGCCTGCTGCCCATATCATTTAGGTAACTCTGATGGATGGGAAAGGCTCAACACTGTGGTCTGAGTGGTCCATGGTACAATCTCGAGACTTCTCATGTCAAAGCAAGTCTACAGCATGGTCATCCTCCTCCCATTCACTGTGCCTAATTTCTGCACAAATCCCAGGCTTGCAAGCTGGAGGAACACCTTAGTATGGTCTGGCTAGGGAGGATGAAGAAGGCCTGCTGCTGAGGGGATATTTAGAGGGTGACCTTGGAAAAGGAGTCCCATGATCTGTTAATGTGCTGACTGTGGTCCTCATCTTCGCCCTTCACAGGAAACCTGGGGCTCTGAAGGGAGGTTAGCCACTTGAAGGGACTGCTGGGGTGGGATGTGATGAATTTTCCAGAGCAATGCAGCAATAAGGGGAGCTGAACACTTCAAGCAAAATGCTGCATTTTGTTCCTAATTCCTCTAACATATAAAGCCATCACAGCTAAATGCAAAAGGACCCCACAGCGGTATTTCACTTCACCTTTGTTGAAATTAATGGGAGTTAGGCATTAGGAAGCTAAATGCGTTTCTGGCTCTAACCCTTATTCTGCAATGCGTCCAGTGTCCCATTAAGAAGACAAACTCATTAAATGTCACAGAGCCTCTGAAACAAAGGTGACTGATGTATTGGTAAATTGGAAATGCAATTCACTCCATCTTTGGTTACAGAACTGTGTTCTGCATTTGGCATTGGTTGCATTATATTAATGTTTTTCTTTTTCTTTTTTTTGGAGATCATGCTCCCGGGGAATTTGAGTCATATATAAATCAACCTGGCTTACATTTCAAAATTGTTTTATTAAATTGAACAACTACTGGAAATTAGAGTTTTAGGAGAGAGCTTTCAAATTAATGCAAAGCTTGAATTATTCTTATACTGCAAACCAGTGGGAAGGAGTAAAGTTCCCTCTGACTGGCAGCCAACAGCCACTCAAATTAAGAAAGAATCAAACCTTTTGCCAGTTTCAAAAGAGCCAGCACATCTGTCTGAATTATGAACTAGGAATGCTGAGCTTAGACCAAAAATATGGGCAAAACCAGATCTGGATCTTCACTTTTGATGCAGAGGACTGAACTCTGTTACTCCTACTTTTATGTGTTTGTCAAAACAATGTTAAAAGCCCCTCTGCTTAAATGACTTAAATGCTCAGTAGAATACTGATAATCCTGGAATCCCTTGATACTTTTCTTTAATTTAGGCTTTCCTTTGTTGGTTTGCTTACACTAAAACTCCAGCTTGAAATTAATAGCAGTTTTAGTCTATACTGAAAGGATTTGCCATCTTCTACCTTACTGGGAACTGTTTTATATGTTGTCTCATGTAATGAAAAAAACTAAATTTTAATAGCAGTTTTAATTATAATTTAATTATTATGTACAAATTACATATTAATATAATTTGATTATAATTCCATTATAATAACTATTAACAACCCTGTAGGTAACATTACTATGAGTAGGCTTCAAAGTATTTCATGAAGGGAATAAACATATAATTAGCACTGTTTTACAAATGGAGAAACTGAGACAGGAGCTGGCTTGGCCAGAAGAAGGCAAAAAGGTTAGCACCAGGTACTGCACCTCTGTCCTCTGAGTCCAACTCCATACACAGGCCCCAGGTACTGATGGATGCTCTGACATCTTTCTGACAGCATAAGCTGAGCTGTGTGTCTGGGAGATGCAATTTCTTTTTCCAAACTCTCTTCTCCCTGCTTCTCTGCTCCTAAGTCCTAGATAAAATCCACCTCCAAAAAACACATTAGGTAATGCATGCTAATTATTATTGTGGCAAAAAATGCTGTCTTTGGCAATCAGACAAACAAGAAGTTGTCATGGAAGGCTTATACACCTTTAGTCACCTCTTTAGCTGTTAAAAAAATACCCTTGAAGTGACTAATCTTGTTTAGACATCTTGAGGCTTCACTTCTCCAAACCAATGTCCTACTTGCAAGCCTTTTGTTATTGGGCCACCTCCTACGATCCTTCTAGCTGTTTTGCTAGAGCTGCTGCTTAGCCAGCCAGCACAAAACCTCATGGTATTTTTTGCCAGATCATCATACCAAACAGATAAACAGATCTGGATTGCTGCAAGAACTGTGTGGGTGAAGAATTAATCCTTGCTTTATTTGCTCCTAAGAACCCCCTAGCTGTGACATAACTCCATACTAAGCATTTGACTGTACATAGTTTCAGACCTTAAGAAAGCAGAAACACATACCTGAACCACAATGTGATCAAAAATGTGTGTTTATAAAGAAAAGGTGGCTGTACAGGGAATGATTTATAATAATAAATGAAGATGTAAAAAAAAGAGACAGAAAAATAAGAGGTGAAGGCCTTGACTGAAGCAGTGACTGATCTTCCCGACTTGGGGATTGTTGATGATGATTTCTGTCATCATAATACTCAAAAGAGATTGAAATATGATCATTTTTTCTTTACTTAAAAAAAAAATCACTTTTTTTCCTCTGCACTGGTGAAATGACAGTGCACTTTCTGGAAGAGAGAAGAGAGAGACATAGTTCCAATAATTCATAAGGAATGGAAAAAGTATGAGGTAAAGGCATGTCTGAATGAATCGTGTATACTGCTGGGAGAGATGAAGTTACACAGGAAAGTTGTCGTATTTGTAAAATTTCCTGCCTAGATTGTGCCAGCAGAACTCACCTGTGACTTTTGAACCTGCAATAGCCCTCATGCGTCCATGCCAGGGGCTTTTGTCTGTGCAATAGTCTCTTCTGCTGCTTTGAACAACCCTTCTGGCCTCAGTTCAGAGGGGAGAGTGGATGTAGAGACAAAGCAGCCAATGTGTGAAACGTGGCCTGGGACTTCAGAGTAATTTTCATTGTCCCAGGAAGGTGAGAATTGAAGAAGAGGTGTTTTGTGCCATCTTGTTTAAAGACCTACAACTCAGAGCATTGCACTGTAGTGAAGGATCCCTAGATCTGAATTCTGGCTTGCTGCGTGGCTTTGGACAAGACTTTTAAGAGTCTCAGCTTCCCCTTCATGCAAAGAAGACTGCCCAAGCATTTTTCATGGAGTACTCCAAGATCCACTGATGAAAAAGAGACATGTATGTTGTCGTTACCTTTCTTTAGCACTTCTGAGTGTGTGCAATGGGTGGGTCATGTCCAACAGTCAGCAGGCTCTGATCTAATATCCCATTTAAGTTATAAGTGTGGCAGCATGACATGACATCACATGACATGACTAGAGTAGAATATTATCACAACTACTTCATAGCCAAAGATACCGGTGTCTGGAAGTGAGAGGATGCAAAAAGCACACTATGATCTTATGCAATACCCCATGCAGTGAGCCCCCCATTACACCACTCACAGCCTCACTCCAACCAGGAACTGCTGTGTGGCTCCCTCAGCTTTTCCTATGCTGCTGCCCATGGGCACCCTGGTTCTCACCAAAGAGATCCAGAGCTTCCTTCTCCCTGGAGATCTGTCATTGCCTAATTGTGGTAAAGAGTTAAAGAGCTTGCCTTGTGCACTCACCTAATCCAAGGACACAGGAAGGGAAATAGAAGAGGAAATGTATAGGAGAAACACAGAATAAAACAATGAGAGGAGTGAGGAACAGAATAAGGTCCATTGTGATGATGTTGCATATGAGAGCTACCAGCACACCTTGGAAATTATGCTCCTGGTGGAGGGGATGGTGTGGAAGATGGCACAAAGCAAGGACAGGGTGAAAGAAATAAGCATCACACTTCGGCACATATGAGGGAGTGTGGGACTAAAGGGAAAACATGGCCTAGAGACAAGAGAAGAATCCACAGACAGGATAAAGAATCATGACAGGGTAAGAGCAAGAGTGTTCAAGGGTAAACAGAAGAAAACCTCTCTCTGTGATAATATTAATAATGAAATAATTATGAATATTGCATTGCATTATTGCTGGCTTGTTTTCACCATAGCAATTACTGAACAAACTCCTCAACTTATTAAACACATACAGATACACAAATGAGCAGTCCTTAAAGACCATGTCAGCTTGCATCCTTGGGGCAGCTCTCACTTGCAGTCATTCCTATGTTTATGGACATGGTGACCCTTTGATACAAGTATAATGTTATTGTCACTCCTGACACCAAGTGAACTGATAGCAGTGCTGTCCCACCCCCACCATTGCTGTTAGATGCTGCTTTCATCCCAGTCTCACTGGACTGACTCACAACAAAAGAAAAGAGAAGATTATTGCTATGCAAAAGCAATAGAGAGACCCCATTTTCCAGTGGCTGGAGTGCTGTCCAGGAAGTGCTTCCAGGAGATGGGCTGTGCCCTTGGGAAAGTGCTGAGTCCCATGAAACTAGACTAGAGAAGCTACTAGATGAGGGATGCCTGCCCTGGGATGTGTGAGGAGGCTCAAAGGCCCATTGTGGACTCCTTTTTGCTTGGTGCTGTGAAAAAGGAAGAAGAAGAACAAGCAAGAAAGCTAGAAAGCTAGAGGGAAATGAAATGAACACATTATTTTTCCTAAACCAAGTGCAACTTTCAGGGTCAGAACAGGAGGTCAGAAACTCTTTGCTCTTGCCCAGCCCTTTCTCAGCTCTCTGCCCTCCCTAAGATCATTCACCAAATCTCCTGAGAAAATCTCCACCAGTGTAAATGCCTTAGCTTCCCTGGCTCTGGGTGGTGATGGGGGTATTGTTGATTTGAACCAGCCAAGGCTCTGGCTTCTCCAAGCCCAGAAGGGAAAGAAGTGCCATCCCAAACAGGAGTGTGCCTCAGTGAACTGGAAGGACAAGACCAGCCTGACTAGTGAATGCTGTCTTGAAAGATCTGATTTTTGCAGTAGTTATGCCACTTGCATTTCTCATTCTTCATCAGTTCCTAAAATCTAGGTTCCAAGATGTCTCTGTGCTACTACTAGCTAATGGGAAGCCTGTGTATCTCATTCAGATGGTATTAATTCCAAGTGAATACACTTGTTAGGTTTCTCTACTTACCCTCCTTATGTTCTCATGTAAAAATGACTAAAAACAATAAGGTGTTTCCTGGAAGAGTTCTTGACAACTTGTTTACCACCTTCCATTGATCACCCATCACAGGCTTTTTCTCTGCCATAATCACTCAATATTTCAGGGCCAGCCCAGGTACATCTCTGAGACAGAGGAGCAATTTGAAAGGTTAAGTGCTGGGGCCTGCAGCACTCTCCATCTTGGCTGAAGGCTGAAATGCTGCAGGCAGGAGTGTAAGACAAGCACTCTGCAGCAGCCCTTGGCAGGCATGGGGACTGTCTGCTCAGCAAAGGCTTTGGGAACTGATAGAAATGGGAGCAGTTCTGGTCAGAAGATTCAAACAATTTATGTCTTCCCCCCCCGGAACTTCAAGTTCCATTTTTGCCAGATAGGAGGATTCAGGATGGAAAAGCAGAGAAGAAGAAACAGCCACACAAAACTTAAATGAGAGAAAAATGTGAATTATTTTGAAACACCAGGAAATGTTGCATTCTACAATAACTAAATACAGTTTTGCTTAATAATTGAGAGTGCTGAATAAGTAAATAAATACCCAGAGATGATCTTAACGTCCTTTCCAACCCTAACTATTCTATGATTCTATTTAAAAAATAATGTCTTATTTCAAAAGCACCTCACACTGCAATATTTCAGGTTCTTACCAAAAGTTGCCTTCTAGATTCCTCTATTTCATAAGGTCACTGGGGGTGGGCTGAGTCAAAGTCAGGGCAATGGCATATGGGACGTTTGGAAACACAAGACATTTCTTGCTTTGCATGGCTGGAGCACTAGCCATGGCTCCTGCCCCAGTCTGGACACTGACTCCCCAGTGGTGGTGGCTGAGCAGTAGGACGGCCCAGCCAAGGGCGCATGTCCCAGAAACAAAGGGTCTGTGAACTGGACCTTCAGCCAGAAGCAAGGATGCAGCTGGTGGGGGCAATGCCGCCTTCAGCCACGCAGGGCAGAAAGACCCAGACTTGTGATTGCTCTTGGATCAGTCCAGAGCCAGCATGCAGGGACACCTCCCACTAAACCATGCCACCCAAGGCTCTTTCTAACCCAGCCTTGAACACTGTCGGGGATGGAGCATTCACAACTTCCCTGGGCAACCCATTCCAGTGCCTCACCACCCTTACAGTAAAGAATTTCTTCCTCATATCCAATCTAAACTTCCCCTGTTTAGGTTTGAACCTGTTACCCCTTGTCCTATCACTACAGTCTCTAATGAAGAGTCCCTCCACAGCATCCCCTATAGGCCCCCTTCAGATACTGGAAGGCTGCTATGAGGTCTCCATGCAGCCTTCTCTTCTCCAGGTTGAACAGCCTCAACTTTCTCAGCCTATCTTCATACGGGAGGTGCTCCAGTCCCCTGATCATCTTCGTGGCCCTCCTCTGGACTCGTTCCAACAGTTCCATGTCCTTTTTATGTTGAGGACACCAGAACTGCACACAATACTGCAAGTGAGGTCTCACAAGAGCAGAGGAGAGGGGCAGGATCACCTCCCTCGACCTGCTGGTCACGCTCCTCTAGATGCAGTCCAGGATACGGTTGGCTTTCTGGGCTGCAAGCGCACACTGAAACCGGCTCATGTTCATTTTTTCATCAACGAACACCCCCAAGTCCTTCTCTGCAGGGCTGCTCTGAATCTCTTCCCTGCCCAACCTGGAGCTGTGCCTGGGATTACTCCGACCCAGGTGTAGGACATTGCACTTGGCATGGTTAAACTTCATCAGGTTGGCATCAGCCCACCTCACAAGTATGTCAAGGTCCCTCTGGATGGCATTCCTTCCCTCCAGCGTATCAACCGAACCACACAGTTTGGTGTCATTGGCAAACTTGCTGAGGGCGCACTCAATCCCACTGTCCATGTCACCGACAAAGATGTTGAACAAGATCGGTCCCTGAGGGACACCACTCGTTACTGGTCTCCAGCTGGACATGGAGTCATTGAGCACAACTCTTTGCATGCTGCCATCCAGCCAGTTCTTTACCCACCAAGTGGTCCACCTATCAAATTGATGTCTCTCCAACTTAGAGACAAGGATGTTGTGTGGGACAGCGTCAAATGCTTTGCACAAGTCCAGGTAGATGACATCAACTGCTCTACCCCTGTTCATCAGTTCCGTAGCCCCATCATAGAAGGCCACCAGATTAGTCAGGCAGGATTTCCCCTTAGTGAAGCCATGATGGCTGTCACCAACCACCTTGTTGTTTTTCATGTGCCTCAGCATGCCTTCCAGGAAAATTTGCTCCAAGATTTTGCCAGGCACAGAGGTGAGACTGACTGGTCTGTAGTTCCCCGGGTCATCCATTTTCCCCTTCTTAAAAATTGGGGGTTATATTTCCCTTTTTACAGTCGTCGGGAACTTCACCTGACTGCCATGATCTTTCAAATATGATGGACAGCGGCTTAGCAACTTCATTGCCAGCTCCTTCAGGACCTGCAGATGGAATTCATCAGGACCCATGTACTTGTGCACGTTCAGGTTCCTAAGATGGTCTTGAACCAGATCCTCTCCTACAGTGGGCCCAGGGTCTTCATTCTCACAGTCACTATGTCTGCCTTCCAAAACCCGTATGAAACCATCATAAAAGTAGAATGGGATATCCTTTGTTCGCTGTTTGAAGTTCCTTGCCATTTCTCTGTTTTCCCGGTTGCTAATCTTGCCCTCACCGGGTAGCCAAATGATGACTTTGCCAGAGTTCCCAGTTGAGTCCATGAATTATTTAAATCCCCCTCACACTCAGGCAAGCACACAGCTGTCTGATCCAGCTCCTGCTGGACTTAGCCTTGATTTTGGACATGTTTTGTCATGGAGCAGTCAGGCCACTCTGAGCATCAACCTAGTCACCCCAGCACTGCCCCGTAATCATCACCCAACAAAGCAGATTAATGCCTTTCTCCCTTTCTCCCTCATCCACTCCATGCCTCCCCACATGAATAGCTTCTGAGCAGCTGATTTTAGCATAATGCAGTGATCCAAATATAAGCAGACACAGCGGGATTTACTGGAAGATGTCATCTCTCACAATTTATTATTTATAACAGTGCTTTATGATTAAACCTGAAACCATTAGAATGGAGAAAGCTCAGGCTGGGACAATGTCAGCTTACTCAGATGCACATTGGCATGGCCATACCGGAAAACACACATTTCCCTGCACTGTCTACAGGGTATATAGGAAAGACTAAGCAAGCAAATAAGATGACAGTGTAAGGCTGAAGAGATTGATTCTGATCTTGTGGGAAGGCACCACAATTTGTGTGGGCTGCTTGCTGGGGCCAGTTTGTCTGCATAGAAGTGGCTGGATGTGCAGCAGCATCCTACTTCTCCCTGGCCTGGCCTGGATGCAGGTGCTCTCTGGGAAGGTGTATCAAGTCCCCCTGTCATATCTTTGGCTTGGTGTCTCCCACAAACCTCAGCCGCAGCACTGAGCTCTGCAACCCTGCATCCCTCTGACATTGCCGTTTACATATGGAGGTGTACCACATCCCAATGGTTAATCCTTCTGCTGCTGATGCATGTACAAAGAGCTCCCAAGTGCGACCACAGAGCAAAACATCCCTCCCAGAGCAGAAGGGCCTCTGCTTGGTTACCACCCTTCCACCCTCCATGTCACCATGCACACTACAGATGGGTCTGTGTACTTGTGGAGGCGTCAAAAACAAATTAAATTAAACTCTAAGCCAGCCAAACCCAGTATACTCTCTCTCTCCTCTCTCCAGTACACAGTCTTGGTAAATGAGGAGAGACAGCCAAGGAGAGCAGAAAGGAGAAATAAAGGAAAAGGCCCTCCTCTGAGAACCACACAGAACCACAGCTGTAGAGCAGTGATTACCTGACAGCTCCCTGCCATACCCTCAGCTCAGCTCATCTTCTCTGGCTGCAATGGCTCCACACCAGGCATAACAGGAATAATTTTTCAGTGTCCTTCAAAAATGTTTGCACTGATGCTCTCCAGAGCCATCCTTCTGATATCCCTTGCTTTGACCCCTTCCTCACCCACGAACTGAGCCTGAGCTGCTCCATGTGTACAGAGGGGTCAAACGCCAGAAACTTCCAGACTCAGAAAGGAAAGAAATTATTTGCTCCACCGAAGTAAGCAGAGTGGAAAAAACCACAACACACAAACCCTGCAACCCTCCTGCTGGCAGCGGTTTGCCAAAGCAGGATCTCCCAGTGGCAAACGTAATAACATGGATGGCATCTTTCTCACAGAATCACAGAAAAGTGGTGAAGACTGATGCAAAGAAGGCATTCAGTAATTCCACCTTCTCTGTGTCTTGTCTTTTCCAGGGCACCCACCTGGTTCAGGAGAAGCCCCACATTTTCACTTACATTCTTTTCCTGCTGATGTAGAAGACCTTCTTGTTCTTGATGTCCTTTGCCAGACTCAATTCTAAGTGGGCCTTGGCCTTCCTTGTTGCATTCCTGAATGCCCTGACAATGTTCCTATAGTCTTCTCACTTGGCCTGTCTTTTTTTCTACATCCCATAAATTTCTTTCTTAAGTTTAATATTTACCTGGAGCTCCCTCCTCATCCATGCAGGTCTCCTGCCCCCTTTGCCTAATTTCTTCATCATGGGAATACACTGGTCTTGGGCTTGGAGGAAGTGGTGCTTAAATATTGACCAGCTCTCTTGGACTCCCTTCTCTTCTAGAGCCCTATCCCATGGGATTCCTTAAGTTGATCTTAGAAGAGGTTGAAGTAAGCTTTCTGGAAGTTTAGGATTCTAGTCCTTACTGTTTTGCTTCTCCTACACAGGATGCTGAGTTCCACCATCTCCATTTCTCCATTGCTAAAGAGTAGGAGTTGTAAGTCCATTCCAGATTTCTCACAGCTTAGGCTGTGGAGCCAGTTTTTATGTCTGCCACTTCTAGTCAAGTCCAGAGTAGAAACTACTTCAGTAATCCTTGCTTTTATTGGATATGCCTTACTTTATGGGTCTTAACACTGCTTCAGCTTCACCAGGAACAGGATCAGGGTCAATATGCTCAGTTCCCAGCACTGGGCAGTCTGTTCTTGCCTTTTGAAAAATCAAATCAGTTCCTCTTCTTCTGCCCAGAGCCACAGGCTAACAGTGCATAGAAAGGCTGAGCAAAACCGGGAAGGCTGGAGAGCAAAAAGTGCAGAAATCTATGCACTTTTGGGGGCAGTTTCACCATCTTATAGAAGAAACCACTTGAGCTCTGCCTCTAGGTCCCCTTTCTGTTCTCAGTTGCCCTGTTTCCCTCTAGGTGAATCAAGACAGGATGTTTTCATATATTTTTTTATGAGAATCTCTAGCTGGCACATCACTACAGCATCTGAACTCTCTTGGCTCCTTCCAGGAAGCCACAGGGGAAATTCCAAGATTGCCAAAGTACCCCATCCTTCATGAAAGGGTCACAAGTGCAAAGAACAGCTCTCCAGTGAGGTTTTCATCAGTGGCTTGCCAGCCCAGCTAAAATACACCAAAAGGTTGTAGTTGTGGTATGGTGGTGCCGTCTCAGAGACCATGATGGAGTTCTGGGAATGGGACTGTACCCAGGCAGTGTGTAGATCAGTCTGTGGCTCTTGGCTCTTCACCATTAGAGATCATTATGTTTGGAGCAGGAGACCTGCTTAGGCACCACAGACCGCTTCTGACCTTGTGCCCAACCTGGCCCCATAGGGAATCACCAAGATGATAGAAGAGTTCACTGTTGGCATAGCTGGTGAAACACATCACATTTTATTTACACAACCCCTCATGCAGAAGTGATCGTCTTCAGCTCACCTTTGCACTGGTGCAAATTAGGAGTAGCAACACTGTGGTCCAGAGGGATAAACCTGTGATGAGTAACAGATTCCCTTGTATTTCCTTATCTCACTGCTGTGACCTTTCTGCTGAAAAGTAACCTCAATCCATCACTTTGGTAGAATAAATTCCTTTGCCGAAGTTCAGGCCTAGAGTCTGTCGGTCCCTGGCTAGCAGAATTAGGAGTTTGTGCTACCTGACCTCTGACAATTGTGAAGGCTCATCTATAGCTACCAGTATTCATAAGTTTTTAATATGTTCATATTTCTATCCTTGTGCTTTCATCTGTCTGGCTGTAATAGTAATGAGTGAAAAAAAATACCAGCTTTGTTAAACTTGCTGCCTCACAGGGGCGCATACACCCTCAGCATAGTGGCTAGACATTTTTCTGCACTTCCATTGCATTCCTTTGGTATAACCTTATCTTACACCACCCCAATGGGGTCAGTCCCATGACTCTTATTCATTTCAAGTAACATTGTCAAACTGTTTTGAAAGAAGAGTTACAGTTTGTTAACTGGTCATGAGATGCCAACAAACATGGCAAGCATTTGCTTGTTCTAATGAACAAATCCTCGCCCCATGTTGGGTAATTAGCTAGTTTTCTATCACACTAAACAATTTCTGGTTTTGTTTGAGATTCATTCCATTCTTTTAGAAACCCTCTGAGCCAAATAATGTTCCAGTTACCACCCAAATGGATGTGTAGTTTCAATAACATTTCCACACCATAAACTTCCATAGTCTTATATTTGTATAACTCAAAGCCAAGCAGAGCCATGCTGGGCGTCAATCATCTCTTCTGAATTCTGTTGAGCTGTACATTGGGCTAATTTGTTCAAGGATTCATTACTGAACAAAACAAAGTCAAGGCAGGCTCATTTTAGCCAGGAGACACACTTCTGTCCACACTGTTCAGATGATGAGCCCCGTTGAGCTCAGTTTTGCTGTGGTTAAACTTAGTATAGCAAAATGAAGCATGAAAGCTAGTGCATTTAGAAATAGATGATGCAAGTCTTCCTGCATTTGTCACCATCCTGAAGCGATGTGCTTGGTGATTTTTTTCATCTTTTCATGGGCACTTTTACCTTTGGGTCATCAAGTGATCCTTCCACTTCATAAGGATCATTACTGGTTCAGACACATGCTCCTCAGAAAGCACAAAGCTGCAAGAAGAGCTTACAGGTCTGACTTGGGGTCCAGCCAGAAAGCTCACAAAGCAGGCAAGGTCTAATCCTTCTTGCAGGAAAATGTGAGGTGGCCTCCTCAAACGAAAGTACTGTCAGAGCCAAATAAATCCTCTGTTCAGTTTTTTTCTGCCTGGAATAAATACTGAAAGCAAGCTTGTATTTCATGGTGTAACAGCCCAATCTATTTGCCACTGCCTAATTCCAAGCTTGCTGGATTCATGGGTAACGCCTGAGTCTTCTGCCCCTGCGGTACCACAGAAAATACTGGAATGCATTTAAGGACACTGATCTTTTTCGACTCCTCATACCAGGGGGACTAAATAATGATAAATAGGAAGGACACAAGGGTGTTAGGGAGGGATTCTTCATTAAGGACTGCAGTGGTAGGACAATGGGTAATGGGTTAAAATTTGAACAGGGGAAGTTTAGATATAAGGAAGAAGTTCTTTACTGTAAATGGCGGTGAGGCACTGGAATAGGTTGCCCAAGGAAGTTGTGGATGCTCCATCCCTGGCAGTGTTCAAGGCCAGGTTGAATGGAGCCTTGGGTGACATGGTTTAGTGGGAGGGGTCCCTGCCCATGGCAGAGGGGTTGGAACTGGTTGATCTTAAGGTCCTTTTCAACCCTAACTATTCTATGATTCTATGAATTATTAAAGGGGGGGCAATAAAGAGGGTTTTACAGTCACAGCAGGTGTGGAGAAGGTTGCTCAGGAACAGCAGGGCATTATTTGTAATGCATGAGAACCGAAGGTGCCTAATGAACAGAGCAAGTAGCAGATTTATTTTAAAATAAACAAAGGGAAATACTTGCTCACACAATGCATAACTGAATCATGACTCATAGCTGCAGGGTGCTGTGGAGACCAAAAGCCTACACAGGTTTAGACAAACTCAGGGAAAAGAAGTCCACTGAGGGCTATTAAATAAGATAGTTCAGATACTAGCTACAGCTAACAGTCCCTAAAGCACTGGATGCAGGCCTGGGAGGGCATAAGCAGGGTATATGCAGTACAATACTTGCCATGTTTCTTACCTCTTCCCCCAGGAATCTGCTTCTTGTTGGTGTCAGAGAGAAGACCGTGCTAGATGGGCTTTCTGACTTAGCTGGCATTTATGTTTTGAACACAAGCTTATTTGTGAGACAAACTATGGTCATATTGATGACATGCCTATGGGGAAGATTGCTTTGAGGGGGTCTTCTGTATGTGTGGAATGAGTTCACACACCTCTTGTATAGAATAAATCAATGGTCAATTAGGCATTTGAGTGTGAGAGTGCCATTACTTATTTGCTTTGCTTCCAGGCTGTGCTGTGATCAAAATCACAACTGGTGAGTACGGCTTTTTTCACATCCCTGTGGTTTTACTGTGAAGGTGAAGGACACAGTGCTCATACAGGGACCCTGGTCCAGCTAGTTTTGCTGCTTGGTGTTCTTCTAAGAGGTGGGTGGATGAAACAAAGACTATTTTGGCACTTAAATAAGTACTTTATAACAGGCTACTTAAGTACAGGTTTGACATCTCACTGTTGGAGAGCCATGGTCTAACAGCCCCAAAGGTAGAGGGTGTGAATAGCTCTCACGCCTGCACCATCTCTTGCAGGACAGTAAGTAGCCTGGATGTGACTTTGAAATTGTCTGTTCTCCAGCTGTGGCTTCTCATGTGGGTCCCTCACATTATGGCTAATCCTTGCTTTTGCTCCTACCAGTCTGTGTCCCACCATTTATCTCAGAAATGTCTAAAGACTGGGCAGAGCACTCATTGGACCCTCAACAGTTGTGTATAGGTTGTTTTTTCTCTAGCACCTTGTCGTGGTTTAAGCCTAACTCACGCAGACTCTCTCTCACTCACTCCCCCCTCTTTCTTGCCCCCCACTCCCGGAGGGATGGGAAGGAGAATAGAAAAGAATGCAACTCCCACAGGTTGAGATAAGAACAGTTTAGTAACTAAGGTATAACACAAATCACTACTGCTACCACCAATAATAATAATGACAAGGCAAATACAAGGAAAGAATACAATTTCTCACCACCTAAAACCAAGCCCGACCACGCAGTGCACCCCCCACCCTTCCGAGTCTCTGCTCTCCGCTCTCCATCCTGGGCATGACGTGCTGTGGTATGGAATAACCTCTTTGGTCAGTTTGGGTCAGGTGTCCTGTCTCTGCTTCCTCCCGGCTTCCCCTCCTCCCTGGCAGAGCATGAGACTCAGAAAGTCCTTGGCCAGACCAAAACATCACTGAGCAGTAACCGAAACACTGGTGTTATCAGCGCTGTTCCCAGGCCCATAATCAAAAACACAGTGCTACACCAGCTACCAAGAAGGAGAAAAATGACTGCTGCTGCTGAACCCATAACACGCCTCTGTCATCTGAGCCTCTAAAACACTATGGAGTTAAAGTGATTAGACCTCAGAACTGGTAAGGAGGTTCTTGTTCCCATCCACTGCTCAGCCGCTCAGGAAGATCACTGCAGATTTCATCTTTGTGTCTATTTAATCTACCTAATCAAATCCACAAGTCCTGGTAAAACTTTATGTCTGACAGTGTCTCTGCCTGCATGGGAGGAATAGGGAGATTCACAACTGGACTTGAGAAACAGTAAGAATTATAAAACTGCTGCTTTTAATCTCGTAACGCAACTTCATTAAGTGTATGCAAGTCCCCACTGCAAAGTGTGAGTACATAACACAAGGAAATGGTGACCAGGCAAGTGCAGGGTAAATAATATTATAACCACAGAAGAGATCAAGTCTCTAATATTTTACAGAACACAAACATCCCTACAGAGCAGCCAGGCCTTCAGCTGTGGAAAGCATTCTTTTTCTGAATTTCAGATAAGGAACGAGAGGTGGAGAGAACTGAATGGCAAGGAAGGTGTGAACAGGTAAAACCCAGGGGCCAAGCTTGGGAAGATGAGCAAATATCACAGCAAGGTGGCTCTTCTCCTGCAGAAATAAGTCTTCACCATTGAGGTGGTGATCTGTAGTAAAATTTTTCCTCCTCTCTCTTTGCCTTGGATGGAGATTAGCTGAACCATCCAGTTCAAAAACATTGAAAGTTCATTTTTTTTCTCTCAGAGCCTTATGTGTAGAAGAACAATATGCCCATGTTTGAGATCACTTGTTTCTCCTGTCTCTGAAAATATAACAGGAATTGGATCTGGCCATATTTCCCCTTAAAACTCTGGAAAAGTTACTGCACCCACCAGATGAAAGCAGCTGTACAAATGAGCTATCAGCTGCTAAATGTTTGGCAGCCTGGACAATGTCAGTATCAGTCAAGTCAACAGTTCAATGTTTTGCTCATTCTGCTAGATTAATGAAAAAACCAAATTGCTCTGCTCATGAAACCAACAGATGTTGTCTCCTCACTACTTGGGTTGCTCTTTGCCCAAGGAGACCTTGATAATGTTTCATTTACACATGCCATGTTGTGGAATTATGGTTATCTCCCTGTGCTGTCTGAGAAGTTCATTTGTTATGCAGCATTTTGGCGGAATGAAACAAATTACAGGAAAACAAGCTTGGATGAATGGGAACTCTGGTTGACACTGGGTGCCACTGAGTCCATACTGAATCTCTCAGGTTTTAATTAAGGGACCTTTTTGCGTCTTGTTCAGTTTGCCAGCTTTAAACCACATGGAACTAATTGTCCTTGGACGAACAAGGGATGAGGTGCTGATACTCCACCAACTTTGTGCTTTCTTTGTCCTTCCGGAGCTCACTCCTGAAGTGGATCATGGCTCTCGCTCTTAGCAGTCCCCTTCTCCAGACATTATAAGGTGCTGCACTGAGTTCTGACCTTTGTCTTTTAGCCCTTAAGACAAAAAACTTACTCAAGAAAACCTCTGTATCAACAATAAATAGAAGTACTATATTTTCTTAGGCAATTCATACATGAAAAAAGAATCCTCCTCTGTTAGTCCTGAACTGCAGACCATGACAGAAGACTGATCCTGGCTGAACTGACCAGATACACTGAACCTGTCCTACCCACATGCTCCCATAGTGGGAGCCTATAGGATGCTCCCATAGAGGGGGCTATAAGGGCGCTGGGGAGGGACTCTTCATTAGGGACTGTAGTGATAGGACAAGGGGGAATGGGCTCAAACTTAAACAGGGGAAGTTTAGATTGGATATAAGGAAGAAATTCTTTACTGTAAGGGTAGTGAGACACTGGAATGGGTTACCCAGGGAAGTTGTGAATGCTCCATCGCTGGCGGTGTTCAAGGCTGGGTTGGACAGAGCCTTGGGTGACATGGTTTAGTGGGAGGGGTCCCTGCCCATGGCAGGGGGTTGGAACTAGATGATGTTAAGGTCCTTTCCAACCCTAACTATTCTATGATTCTATGATTCTATAGTGTTTCATATACAGATCCTGACAGCAGGGCACCACAGCAAGGTCACTGTCACTGCAAGCCAGCTGAGAGTTGAAGGCCATCAGAGGGGAGAGGATGTAGGAGAACTGATTTGGGGGAAAGTAGCATCACTTTCAGCTTTATGTCCTCCACTACATAAAAAATCCTCCCAATGCACCACTTCTACATCCTTCCTTTTTATGCTGTTTGTACCAGCAATGCCACAGAAAGCTCCTAACAAAATACACACACTCACAGCTCCCAGCAGTTTTGTTTGAAGTGATCTTCTTAAAAGTGAAGTCCCTTATTCCACAAACGAAAAGAGGCATGTGTTAAAGACAAACGACTTTAGCCATTTGGGAAACACATATGTGCCTTACCATCTCGTTGGTCTGTCGTCCACACTGCTTGAAAAGACAGGATGGGGAAGCATGAACTGCTCTGATTTCTTCTTCATGACTCACTGTTTTCAGCACCTGTTCACTTCAGCATGCTGAGCATATAAACCCCACAGACAATAACCTCAGTGACTGGAATGTCATACGCTGGGACATAAGAACTATGCAAAGCCTCCAAAGACACCCTCTCTAGCCACTTTTCTTTGCATCCAACTATCCTGTGACAGCTCTGTGCTGTTGGATGTGCACGATATGTCATCATGTGAAGTCACAAAATCCTAGAATCATAGAATAGCTAGGATTGGAAAGGACATTAAGATCATCTAATTCCAACCCCCCTGCCATGGGCAGGGACACCTCCCACTAAACCATTCCACCCAAGGCTCTTTCCAACCCAGCCTTGAACACCACCAGCGATGGAGCATTCACAACTTCCCTGGGCAACCCATTCCAGTGCCTCACCACCCTTACAGTAAAGAATTTCTTCCTCATTTCCAATCTAAACTTCCCCTGTTTAAGTGTGAACCCATTCCCCCTTGTCCTATCACTACAGTCCCTAATGAAGAGTCCCTCCACAGCATCCCCTATAGGCCCCTTTCAGATACTGGAAGGCTGCTATGAGGTCTCCATGCAGCCTTCTCTTCTCCAGGCTGAACAGCCCCAACTTTCTCATCCTATCTTCATACGGGAGGTGCTCCAGTCCCCTGATCATCCTCGTGGCCCTCCTCTGGACTTGTTCCAACAGTTCCATGTCCTTTTCATGTTGAGGACACCAGAACTGCACACAATACTCCAAGTGAGGTCTCACAAGAGCAGAGGAGAGGGGCAGGATCACCTCCCTCGACCTGCTGGTCACGCTCCTCTAGATGCAGTCCAGGATACGGTTGGCTTTCTGGGCTGCGAGCGCACTCTGAAACCGGCTCATGTTCATTTTTTCATCAACGAACACCCCCAAGTCCTTCTCTGCAGGGCTGCTCTGAATCTCTTCTCTGCCCAACCTGTAGCTGTGCCTGGGATTGCCCCGACCCAGGTGTAGGACCTTGCACTTGTCATGGTTAAACTTCATCAGGCTGGCATCAGCCCACCTCACAAGTGTGTCAAGGTCCCTCTGGATGGCATTCCTTCCCTCCAGCATATCAACCAAACCACACAGTTTGGTGTCATCGGCAAACTTGCTGAGGGCGCACTCAATCCCACTGTCCATGTCACCCACAAAGATGTTGAACAAGACCGGTTCCAACACTGATCCCTGAGGGACACCACTCATTACTGGTCTCCTTTAGGTTTGTTTCCTTAAGCTACAATGAGACCCCTTTAAATGAGATCTATGGGGCTGTTCTTTGGTAATTGAAAAAAAAAGCACTGCATTTCTTACACTATTGTTTTACTCCAGGCTAAAATATAATTTGTTCTGCTCCTTCATGCAAAATTTCACCAATTTGAACTGGCCTGATTGCTTATCCAATTACATAGTTGTTTCAACTACAGAAAACTAAATAGCTTGTAGAGGGGTTTCTGTTTTGGCTTGTGTTGGGGTTTTTTTCCTGTGTTTAAGTTGGTTTGAAGCACTAGAATTTAACTGAACTTTAAAACAAAAGCCCAACAACTGATGTTTTGGAAGATGTTAACTTTGGCTCCTATAATGGATTGGCCATAATACTAAACACATGCTATCATAAGTCAGGAAAACAGAGACACACAGACTCTTTTTTTTTTTTCAGTAATTTAGACATTGTCTCAATGTGTAACTTTATACATAAATAAGAATTCTTTCTCTCTCACCCCACCCATGCATTTTTAATATTGTCTCTGGGAAGGGTTTCCTGAAACAGTTTAAGGAATCTGCTTCTTCTCCAAATACTTTTTCCTGTCTCCCTCCTCAAGCGAAGAACTTGGGTGACCTCTTTTCTGAAAAAGGACGTCAGCCCTGTGAGCTTTGGGGTTTCAGCTCTTTCCCTGAGCATCTGTCCTGGCTTTTGTCTGCACATGTGGTGAATGAAGCAGGTGCTCTAGAAAGGCTCCAGGAGAAAATGTTACACCAGCAATGTTCCCGTAGCAGTAACTGTAATGAGCAGAAATTTAGAACTACCTTGGCAGCAACAAAGGGGGGAAAAGAATACACTATGAGGACAAGCAAGCGCTGGGCAAGAAGGCTGCCCAGAGGATGGGACATCTGTATCCTGGAAGACAGCAGAAAGCTAGATAAGGTGCAAAGCAGCCCATGTAGCTGAACCTGCTTTGGGTGAAGAGCTGGATTAGGTGGCAACTAGAAGTCGCTTCCAACCTGATTTTTTCAATGTTTCTATGATTTCTTATGTGATTGTTCTTTTGATTTTCTTCTGTGCTTGTGGCTTTGTGCGGCTGTGCCTAGTCATTGCTCTGAAACCTGCATATGAAACAATTTTGGCTGGCCCAGAGCTGAGGATTGATTTGAGGATGATTTTGGAATCCAGGAAAACTGGTCATTCCTTCACCTTCACAAATGTCTCATTAATAGATTATAGTTAGCTTCTTTCATTGACTTTCCACTCTCTAAGAACTTGTTTTGATTCTACAGCAGCAAAAACGTTTCTTAGGAAAGGTGTTACGCAGGTTGGTGAGAGGAAAGGAGACAGTGTCACATACTATTAGAAGATGCTTGGAGCAGCTTAATTAATTATGCCTTCATACAGCAACTTCTATCACCTAAAACTATGGTGTTATAGTTTTTGCTTTTGATTACTCCAACACACTGTCAAGTGTGAAGATAGGGATCTTGAATAGTGGTTTAACTTAGGAAAACCAGTGGTCTAATCCAGCAGAAAATCCAAAGCACTGAGAGGTAGACCTGAGGAGGAGCCTTGTCTCACTGAAGTTAGAGTGAAGAAAAGAATGAAATGAACTGCCAATATTACATACCGTCAAGCCAGGAATGCCAGGTCCTTTCCAAAAATAAACTACAAAGATTCACTCACCTTTTCTGCATTCATTGGGTTGAAACAGGCTAATGTTCCTACACCTTTTTCTACATAAACATTTCAAGCAAAGTCAATAGGATGGTATAGCAGCATGAATTAGCCCCATGCTTGCCAAGTACTTTGATATCCTTGGAAAACAAGTCTATAGAGGTTTTGGCCATTATTAATTAACATGATTATTGATCCTTGCCAAATACTGTCTGCATGGGATACGATAATAACACTCTAAGTGGTGCAGTATTGCAACATTTACTTGCAATATAAACCAGAACATGGTTCATATTTGTCAGTCCAGGTATATGCGCATATATACATATGCATACATATAGACATAGACCTATGCACAGCAAGTGCTGCCTATGGTCCAGCCATCTATCCTTGCTACCCTGACTTCAGGGGAACAAAGATAATATTCAGGAACCTCAATTGGTTCTACTGGGCATTTAAGATTTCAGTAACTAACAGAGGAACTGATGGGCTAAAAAGACAAGTCAACAGTAGTGTATTTGCTCAGTCCCATGACTAATAACTCCTCCTAGGGCTCATACAGTGCTTTATGAATAAATTATATAATTCCCTATTAAGGTTGCACAACACAATTTGGGTTGAGATGTAGACATGTGGTTTGTGTTGGCTGCATTCAGTCAACAGATTTTATCATTCCTGAAGCACTACATACTCAGGAGCTGATGGAAGTGTCTCATTATCACAGCAATGTATGTCCATAGCTCACAGAGAAGTCCAACATCAGTTCTGGGTACTTGGGCTCCTTATACAAGGAGTAGGCCCTCAGTGTGTAATCCAGGATCACCAGGTTGCTGGAGGAAGAGCGGGTATAAACCTCACCCACTTGCAGCAATGAGACTCCTTCCTAGAGCTGCCAACCTGGGTCCCTATTAATTTGGGACCCATAATCTGCACCACACCAAGAGAGGGACCTCAGCACTTGTTTTCATGGGAATAAAATACACTCTTTTCTCTCAAAATGTGGAATACAGCATCTTACTGAGGAACGTGTTGTATGCACATTCTTCTGTGAGGGGCATTAAGAGCATTTAAGACAGCTCTCTATTGCCCAGGGCATGGTGGCTATGACCAAGAGGCCTGTAGGAGCAATGCTGACCCCGTTATCTCTGAACACAAGAAGTAAACTAGCAGCTTAGTGATGAAGATGATCCTGTGCAGTGCTCAGACCCAGGTCCTGTGCTATTTACTCAAAGAGAATGAAGTTTTAGCTCAGATTATGGAGGCCCAAACACCTACTTATGGAGGTGCCAGGTTTACTCCACCTTGTACCAGCATCCACTGGGAGATGTTCTGTTTCTGCTACATTTCCTCCCAGATAAAAGAGATTTAATTTCTTTTAAATATTTACACCTGATGGTAACTAACAGGTATACCAATGCTGATGCAGCTGTGATCACAGACTATCACCGATACAAATGTACTTGGTACATCAGTCTCTGATAACAGATGGTATCTTTCTTGTGGATGGAAAGATATCTTCTAGCCAAACCAGTTTGAACCCTCATCAACTAAGTACTATCTTTCTGATCTCTCTATCCCTGTCTCTTAAGTTAGGAGTTGTTAAGGAATTTATTCATACTTGTGCTTATACCTCTGCTGCCAAAAAGTGGGTGGTTTGAATAAATCCTTGTTACTTGAAATCCTGTTTAGTGCATCTCAGAGAGGAAAAAACAGATGAGTCAACAAATAATGTAATGACTGGAAGTGAAAACACAACATTCTTTTAAACTTTTGAATAAGAAATACTTCTCATGATTGTAATTATGAAGATGAGCAACTCTAAAAAATATGTATAACACCTTCAGCTAGTACAAGTATTTTAATGTCAGCACCTAAACATATCATAGCACAATATATTCCATGTATATGGTGGCATATGTACTTATGTAGTACACACTAGGGATGCACCATCCAAGTTATATCCAAGAATTTAATCCATAAAATCAAGACCACTCAATTTCTCCTAATTTCACAGGCATAAAGCGGCATTTCTGGCATTCTTCTCTGCCCAAGTCTAGCATGTTTTACTTCTGAATTTCCTGGAAGCAAAACCTTTTGTTCTGATCCATTGTGATTGCTTGATGGAGGGTCTGCCTCTCCAGAAGAGGTCACCTGAGCAAGAGTCTGCCCAGATGGAGCTCATGGGCATCAGGGCCCTGGTCTCTGTAGCACAGATGTCAGCATGGAAAGGCCAAGTCTGAAAATCACTAGAACTGTTTTGAAAATAACATGGGGGATAATTAATGAGCCCGTTATAAAGACACAGCTATGGATACATTTGCAAATTGTTTTTTGGCAGACTTGTGTCAGAGTTGGTCCAAAATAGCAGAGAGGGTCTCATGGGATTGGGGTCTGTTTGCTGCACACAACATTTACCCATTGACTCCTAGGGAAGCCGAGGGTCTTTACAGAGCACCAGATCAATAATGACCCACAAAGATGGGTGGCTTGGGATGGACCTCTTATTTAGTCTTCCTCCTCCAAAGGGGTTAAACCTTTTGTTATCCTAAGCAGAGCATGAGCCTCAAAACTTCACCTTCCCTTTCTATAGGCAAAACCCAGATTCCAATCTACAAATGAGCAAGCATGAAGACTTCTGCTAATGTGGTGCAGTCATCTGCACTACGCACCTCACTAATGGCACAGTTCTTGGATCTGGACTTCGCAAGCAAGTGAAAAACAGCATACTGTTCATAAATGTTTTCAAGACTAGGGTAAGAAATGAATGATATTCGTTTCAGGATTTGAACTCAGGGCTTCTTCTGTTGTGTTAGAGTCTCTGAAGTCTGAATGTCTGCTCTCCTTTCCCTCTCTCGTTGTTATATTTTTTTCCTTTTACTTGCATGGCTTATGTAAGAAAGTAAATGAATTGGAGAGCAACAAAGCAATAACAGAGCACTGGAAATACTGTTATGGCCCATCAGATACAGATCATACTGTTCAAATCTGTGATTATGCCACTAAGTGAGTTGATTTCCCAGAAGACAAAAAACAAGAACAAAAATAATACCTAATATCAGACCCTTGTAATATTCCTTTCTGGGAAGCTGCACTATCTCTTAGAGATAAACAAGTATTCCTTTAATGTCTGCCAAGCACTTGCTCTTACTTAAAGTTACTTCTCCTGCTGTCCCTTCAGCTCCAGACCCCATGCCACGTTTCTTTCCCATGCCTCTCAAGTTAAGTTTCGTGACTTGTTTGATAGGCTCACTGACTGCTTTCTCGCTGTGTAATCCAAGAACAACATTGTTAAGTGCCTTGTCATTTCAGGTGCCTCTTGGATTTTTTTAGGAGTTCAAATGAAGACCATTAAAAAATTCAGATCCTTCAGTCTTTTCATGCTCAGAAACCTTGGCCTTCCTATGCAGTTTGCACTGTACTATAGGTCCCAAGTGATATGCCATCTCATTAAAAAAACACAACAGAAAAAAAGCCCACCATGAGAAGGGAATTATGTGTCTTTGTGCTTATGTGTCTATGCAAGGAAATGACACACATCCACCTCCTTTCTCAAGCAAACAGTTTCAGATTGGCTGGTTGAGTCACAGCTTCCTGAAGATGGCTATGAGTAGTGAGCTCCAGACTTGGTCACCCAGGACACCGAAGAGATGCTGTCCTTTGTCATAGCAAGCAAAACTGAACCAACAGCCAGTGGCAATTTGACCACACAAAGATACACATCCTTCTGTCACTTCATTTGGCACAAGCCTATTTTTAAATAACCATACACAAAAGCCACTGCAGCCATAGCAGCCATTTTTTAAACAAACGCCCTCAGTGTGATTTTAATACATTTATACAACCCCTTCTTATGTAAATGTAGGCGTATGTATATCTCTATAGTTAGTGTTTAAACAGGCATATATACATATTGACATGTATCTGTGTATGTACACATGTGTATATGTATATATATGTAATGCAGAGTCATGGTGGTGCTCTATAAGGCATAGAGTTCTTTGAAGATGTTCAATGATCCAAGGTACTGCTCATCATCGTGTGAATGCAGTCCCTACCTAGGCAAGGCCAGGTCACCCGATGTACAAGTTCAGCTACCAGGCTGGCAGCAGACATACCCTTCAGAAAAATGCAGCATCATTTTCTTCTGTGTTCGAAAGCTGATCTGGCTGATGGGAAAGCCCAGTGAATACAAGAGCTAGCTGGAGGGAGTAGACAGACTGGAGCAAGGGACATCACTCAGCATCTTTTCATGAGTTCAGTGGATCTGCAGACTTAGTTTTCTCTTGGAAAAGCCTTTTTCTCTCTCCTGTGATTGTGGAAAGAATCTAGGGAAACAAGCATTCCTAGTTTTAGCCTTACTAAATATCCCTCATACCGCATATACTAGGATTTACAGCAGCTTAACTAAACGGATCGCAGGGCTGATTAAATCGAGTCTATGGAATTCAAGAGGCATGAATTTCCACAGTTTAACCACATCAGTTAGTTTTAATTTCTTGTCTTTTCTTGTCCCCTTTTGCAACATTTCTAAAGCAGCATTGCACAGCCCTGCAGATTAAGGGTTCTGCGAGCTCCTTCTTTTATTTGAAAACAACTTGTAATAGGAGGGTTTCTGTGGAGAGCAGCGGAACCGCTCAGAAAGAATATTAACATACTTCAAGGTGGTATTATGTAGCTATGACAGCTAGAACAGCTTGGACATTTCATCCCATGCCTCTTGCAAGTCAGCAGATAAGAACACAGTCCGCCTAAGGGAAAATATAGTCATATTTCTTACTTAACACTCTATAGCCATGAAAAAAGCTTTTCAAAATTACTCAAATAATAGGAAAATAAGCATTAAGTGTTCTTGAAACATGTGTTTTCCTTACGATGACTATTTTGCAACTTTATATACACACTGTGAGCCTGATTATTTAAGCTGCTGCATATACATCTACTCTTCTAGCACTATGGATCCATCTCAGCAATGTAAAATTCTGGATTAATTAATTTAAAAGTTCATCTTGCAAATCTATAAAATCATCTGATTTATTTTTATATTACATAAAAATTGCTGTCATTAATTGGGGAAAACTGTTGAATCAATTGGAACAACTAAAGCTGGGTGTGAGTTTATCGTATACAATGATTTCATATATGAAATTAGGGTACCTTTCTATTTAAGAAAAGGGCAGAATCATTTAGTATGAACTTTTTAAACCTGCTTCCTGATCTTAGTTATTTCAAAATTGTGATAAAGTTGGTAGAGAATCAGAAAATGAAGAAAGAGTTGTTAGTGAAACACACAGGCTTCTCCCTCTGTACCAGCAGATGAGACCCTAGGGAAGAGCTCCATAACCACAAACAAATCTGTTATAAACACAGTGCTTGTGACAGGGATCAGCAGGTGAATCTTGGCAACTCATTGTCATGGGAATGTTGTGCACAAACATAAAAAGCTATTAAGGTGCAACAACCCTGATAACAGTCTCTTGTGTGCTTCCCATCTGCTTCCCGCAAGGAACAAAACACACTTGTTAACTTCGTAGGAAATGCTTATGGGGTCAGATCCCAGGCTGTGCTGAACAGAGGTAGGTCCTTCAGCCATGGAGGTAGCTCCTTCAGGCATCATGATCCCCTTGCTCCGGGAAGAGCTCCAAGAAAAACCAATGCTGTGCAGTATTATACACTGATGGCTGAAATTGCTTTAAATTGCAATAGCAGTGGCCAGTTACACTTTGTGTGGGTTTATTGATAGTGGTTCTAGTGAAGCCAACAGCTGGGAAGGTAATTGCCCATTCATGAAGAGAATTTAGGGAAATTGTATCCCCAGGTTCCTCCTCACAGAACAAGTATGCTCCGGACAGACACACTGTTCTCAGGTTTCTGGCTGAGCTTTGCTTCTTAGAGACTTCAGGGCAGAGCGAGCAAACTGGTCTCTAGGAAGCAGTGTTGGAAAATCACAGACTCTGTATCTTGCTAGATCCTGGGAAAAGCATAGAGGTGGAAAGGGGTATGGTGCTACAACCAGCCAGCACTTCTGCACATACACATTTCTGCTAGTTGTAATTGATTCAAGACTTTGTGCTGCAGATCAGACATTTGATCAGTGATTTGGTCTGGTTCACTGAATACTGAAATCTTTGGAGTAAAAGAAGCCAAATTAGCTAAGACTGCAGGGTGGTTTTTTTTGAGATATAGCTAAAGAAAAGTGTTAAATAATAGCAAAACCATGATAGAACAGATAACTTTCTGAATTGACTGCTCTGAATTTCAGACTGCTGTCTGGGGAATAAGGTGCAAATCATCCATTTAGTCCTTTGGTTGAACTACTATCTCATGGACAGTTGAGCTTGAGAAGCAGAACAAGTCACAAGGAATCATATTTTTATCCTCATGCCCATGTGTGAGAAAGGAAAGAACCTCTATCAGCCCACCTGAGTGTACACCAACACATGAGGGACACAGGGCAAAGCTTGGGGGACAGACTGAATATGCATATTCAAATTGAAGTAACCAGGCTGCACAGTACCAACCAAAGCCTTGTTCAGTTCGTCAGTAGGATGGAGGGATGGCTGCAGGAGTTCTCCCAGCACTTCGGATGCCTGTGCAATGAAGCTGGCAAATCTAGGAATGTGGCTTATAGGACAAGCAGGTTAGCCTCTCTCACCTGCACTGCCAGCTGAAAACAGATCTGAGCCTGAACTTCTCATCATGCCTGATCACTACCAAGAATGAATAACATGAATGTCATCTTTGCCAGCAAACATCCTGAGACTTACAGGGCAGAGAGTGGACAGGAGTCCAACCAATCATTGGGTGCACAGTGTGGTGCCGAGAGAGCCTGTTCCTCAAGCCTGCTGCAAGAGGAGCAGTACTCAGCCTGTCTGCCTCCTTCCATGGCCATGACACAAAGTGTTCACAGCAAAGCCATAGTGCAGCCTAAGAGCTGTTGGAACCTTGCACTGCAGTGGCTCTCTGGCTAAGCTGGTGTTTCCCTTGTCAGCACTGTGTCTGAAGATCATTTTCAACCTGTGGAACCACCTTGGCTGCTTTTTCCTATTATCACAGGCTCTGCTTTGGTGCTTTTCTCTTCCCACTTCACTAATGGCCTTTCCGATACTCAGCAGTCCTGCAGTGAGACTTTCTAGGCATTGTTTACCCCTTTGGGGGAGCAGGGTAAGCACGATACTGTAACAGACACACAATACACCAGCCGCCTCAACTGAGGGCTTGCTTAGGAAGATTATATTGCCGTCCTCCATGAGGCTTCTGCCTGGAAAACAGCAGCTTGAACCCGACTGTAGCTCCAAAGGACCCCTTGCAGCAAATGCTGTCATGATGTGCTGATCCAGATGTGTTGACTGCATGCTTTTGCCACCTGATGTCATTGACTTCCGAGCCACCTTTTGGGACGCACTGCAAGAAAGTGCTTTGTGCTGTTACAGCCCTTCATAAATATGCTGTCAAATGTATTCATGGCTCTCATTTACTTGGTGGGGCTTGCATTAACTGGAACTAAATTTAGCTCAGTTATTCTATGTTGAAAGATGCGGTATAGAAAAGCAAAATTAATACATTAAAAATTAAACAAGGCAAAGACCTTATAGAGTAAATTTACCCCACTATATTCGGTTTAGTCCTCTTTGTATTCAGAAGATTTTTGCCATATGAACTGATTTAAATATAGAAACCTTCGTGTCATTATTTCAAAAGAGAGGACCCAATCTTTTGAGGGGTAATCTTTAATTACAGTTAATGAAGCTGTCTCATTGACTGCAGGGAGAACAACATCCACGTGTTAGCTATAAGCTCAAAAATCTGAAGCTTTCAAGTCACCTTATTCTGCAAGGTTTTACTCCTAAACATCCCATAAGGCTTCAGTAGCATGCACATAGAGAGCAACCAGTGAATAAACAGGCTAGCAGATGGATAAGTATTTTAGAAAATCTAATAGCTCAATAAATTTACTTTTAAAGAGGCATTAGATTAACAAAATGCCTTTCCTTGACATGTTTTTATCCATATAACTCATTTTTCCCTAACAAATTCATACCTCTATAAATCATTCAATGTATTCAAGTATTCAAACTAACAATAAAGCAGTGCCCTTTTATAAAATATTAAAAATGGAAAATTAATTTAAGGTGTGGCCGTACTTCTCAAGAAGACCTCTTAGAAAAATAAACTCTCAGTGGGTCTGTGCATCTGAAGTTTATATTTTGCTGTATTATGAATTTACACAAACTGCATGCTTTGATGTGGCCTCCATCGAACAGCCTTTTACTGCAACTGTTTCTTTTAATGTAAAATGTGTGTGGCATAATTCTTATCACTAATTGCAACCTTATGATAATATTCTGCAGAGTCCTGCTAACCTCATTTACAATCGCTTAGGAAACCTAGGCCAGCTGCTAATACATGCATGCTAAGCTTTTTCTGTTTTGTGTTGGTTTTTACCATAAATAGAAATGAATAAAATCTAAATCTTACAATGCAAGTCCTTGGGCATTTGTAGGACAGTTTGGATCTAGACCCAAACACTGAATTTCCAGGCCAGACCCAGTTGCCACAGCAGAGGTTCCCTGCTTTTACAGCTGATTCGTTTTGCTCTCAGAAATGCAACCTTAGCAGTGGAGCAATATAAACTATTAAGTAAAACACATGCTGCCCTCCTTCCGCTCCAGCGTCGTTAGCGCAGAAGGAATTGGTTGCGTGCTCTCGCCTGCCCTCTTTTGATCTTTTCTGTAAATTGTCCAGCCTTAGGTCTATGGCGTTACATGGGGCCGGAGAGCAGCCCCCTTTGCCATCCCGGTCCTGACTGCTAGCTCTAACTTGTGGGGTTAAACAGTTTTCTCATTTTAAAAAAGTGGCTATATTGTGATCCATTTAGCTGTGTTTGGTTTGCCACTTGCAATGCAGTCAAAATCATAGAATCCTAGAATCATGGAATGGCCTGTATTGGAAGGGACCTTAAAGGTCATCTCGTTTCAAGTCCCCTGCCAGGGGCAGGGACAGCTTCCGCTAGAATGGAAATCGAGGTTAAGGCCTGCCTTCTTATTAAATGCACACTGCAAAGAACATCTGGAAATATGGTTCAAGGAGGTGGCTGTATAAGGCTTAAATGCAATCCATATGCCATATGTACACTTCTAAAACATTAGTCAGTGGGGTACACACTTAACTGTGATGTGAAGGAACAAGCTGAGAGCACATGTAGGATGTTTGCAGTGAAGGTGGGAGAGAAGGGCTTATTACCTCAGACTTTTGTGCCGAGAGCCTGCCCTGCCACTTTGGGCATGGCAAAGGTTTGGAGTTCAGTTTGCCATTTACTTCAGCTTCAGAAACTGTCACCTATTTTATTCGATAGCTGAGCCCTTGCCTGTTGTCTGTAACACAGTCATAATGCTTTGCCATGGCACCGTCCAGCAGGGAAGGCAGATAAGTCCCCTGCACACATACGCAAAACACATGAATTCTGCCTTTTTGCCATTTAATTACATGTTTTTATTTTCTTGCAAGAATGGCATGTATTTTTCATTAATACTGCAGTGCTACAATTTAAGCAGTAGAATGACACCTTTACTGATAATTGATTTCATTTCATGGGGCTTGGGAGATGAAGACATCCAACAGGGGCTTGTTATCTTCTTTTGGAGGCAGGTAACTTTATATTTAATTCTGTTTCCCACGATGCAAGATTCCCCCTGTGCAAAGTGCAGTGGTGAACACTGCTCTACCTATCCTGGAGCACTTGTGAAGCTCACTTGGAGAATGAAGAAGCAAGATCCTTGTAATTCAGGAGCTACAAAAATGCTAATTATTATGATTCAGTGTTCTTTCAAATGCTGCTTGAAGAGGGGACTTGAGTTTTAAAAATATTTTTATGCTAATGATTTATCTGATTTTTTTTCCTAGAGGCTTGTTAAGTCTCAAGTGCTGTGACTTAAAAATGAAGCCCAACACTTCTTCTAATGGAGTGTCTGACCTCTCACTGAACAGCACTGGCAAAATTTCCAGGCAAGCTAATTAAGGGACTCACACAGCACCAGTCGGGTGTACCTCTAGCAGCTTAGCTCTCAGCCAAGAGGACAAAATCTTCCTACCCTCCCTTCACCCACATCTCACTAACAGTGATGGATTTAGGACCTAATCAGGCATTAAACTAGAGTATTAGTGAGCTGCAAACTGCAGCTATCACAACTCAGTTCACAGTGCATGCAGGGGACCGGCAAAAATTACCAGGCATGGTTTCAGTAAATTTAAGTCTATGTATCTGAAAAACCCATGTGGGAAGCAGGAACTGTTGGACTTATATTCAATACATGTAAATGGTGATTTTGAATGATCACCAGAAAAAGCAACACAGAAGAGTAGCTTAATGGGAAATGTTAATAGAGCAAGGAGCATGTATAAGTAGACGACTGTGAAGCACCGAATACAATTCAGCTGTGGTACCACACACACAACTGCCAAACAACTGCCTTTTTGAAGCTGCAGGATATGTAGCATCCTTCTACAAGCTTTAGCAGGTCCAGTGATCTCAGGGCCCACTTTCACCTGTGTTCAGAAGGGGTACTGTAAGGTGACCTGCTATGACTATACTCAGGGCAAGGACAGATCCAAGTAGGAGAAGAAAACAGCAAGAGAACTAGGAGTTGGAGGTTTCAGAGCTCAACAGATGTGCAATTGTCTGCCCTGAGGTTCCTTTCCCTGGCCAGATGGATCATGAGAAGCAAAATCTTCAGATGGTTATTGGTTATGCCTACAGTAGCAAATAATTTGGTGCAAGACAGTCTTTCCAAGGCCTGAACTCTCATGTCAGTCACTGGAAGGTGCTGAACTCCCTCCTTCTCCAGCTCCTGCCACAGGCCTACCTGCAGGATGTGTGTGCAGCAGCTTGGTGGCTGTGGAGGGAGCCAATGTTGTGGGGCCATGACACCCCTCCAGAGCCTGTGTTTCCAAGTAACAGTCTGCCAACTGGAATAGCTGTCAGCCCTGCTGTATGAATGAAGGAGCTGTTCCACCATTTTTTTACACATATGTTACCGTGGCTGTTGCACAGCTTTGAGGCAAAGTCATCCATACTGAGCCAGGACTGGGCAGGCAGTTTCCTATCACTGCTTATAGTTTCAGGTAGCTGCTGTGTGAATGATTTCTCCTGCAGCTCATAGGCCCTGTGTTTGTTTTTAGAGGTATACCAGCTCTTTTGGGCAGCCTGGTGGTATTTATCACTTCCCTGCAGACCTGAGCATAAAGCTGTAATTCCACTTACAGAAAAGCAGTACTGTGCTGGAAACAGGAGTATGCATAGGGCGTGTTGATGCCACCTATGGTGCGGAGGTGGCAAAAAAGGTATCTTATGGTACTTTGAAGGGATCTTTTTTGGGATAAAAGAATGGGAATCCTGGAGCCATGTCTAAACACTGTCATTTCTTCAGGTTTTCTACCATGATGAAAGAGCCCATGTGAGCAGCTGCTGCCATGTTGTACTCATGCAAGAGGTACCTGTCTGCCATGCTCTCGGTGAAGTATAATGGGACTTCAAGAGGATCAGCTTTATTCTACTGAAATCTGTGGACCACTGCTTGCCAGTGCTCTCATACCAAGAGCAGTCATGACATTAGCAACCTCCTGCTTCTGCCAGCAAATTACTCTTGCTACCCAGGAAACCTTTGTCCCTCCCGTCTGCCTCTCATGTTCTTCTCACAGAATGACAAGCACTATCGCTTCCAAAAGGGGCCCAGGTTACAACGGTCTTAGTTTTCGGGAAGTTAAAGGCAGAGGAAAGAACAGTTGGCAAATGGATAGTAAGAAAAAGATCTGATAATAGAAATGAGGTGTTCAGCAAGTGAGACTACAACAGAAGGGAAAGCAGCTAAAGACAGGGAATTATTTCAAACTAGAAGTGTCTGTGGATGATGGAGTGCTGGTGAAGAGTTGAATGCTAGCAGAACCTGGCAAATAGGAAGGTGCTTATGGCACTTGGCCCTTTGCATTTAGCACAAGAACAATTTCAGGATCTTGTGGAAGCTCTGAATGGTTTGAGAGTCTTTTTTAAGCTCATGTGCTATGTAACATGCTGGAGGATCTTAAAGTAGTGCAGCCCACATATGGATTTGGAAGATGTTTCCATGAAGTACCAGAGTGGAATGGCATTTTATTGCCTTTCCCCAGAAGACACCTAGTTTGTGCTCCTCAAAATCACTCTGAGAACCAGGCTAGTCATAGAAGCAAACATGAGATTTGCTTTAAAACCACACTACTGGGCTAGAAAAAAGTCCTAAAGGTAGCCACTGAATCACAGAATCATAGAACGGTCTGGGTTGGAAGGGACCTTAAAGGTCATCTAGTTCCAACCCCCCAACGTTCCACTAGACCAGGTTGCTCAAAGCCCCATCCAACCTGGCCTTGAACACTGCCAGGGATGGGGCAGCCACAGCTTCTCTGGGCAACCTGTGTCAGGGCCTCACCACCCTAATAGTGAAGAATTTCTTCCTAATGTCTAACCTAAATCTCCCCTCTGTCAGGTTAAAGCCATTCCCCCTTGTCCTGTCACTACATGCCCTTGTGAAAAGTCCCTCTCCAGATTTATTGTAGGCCCCTTTGAGTACTGGAAGTTGCTATAAGATTTCTCCAGGAGTCTTCTCCAGGTTGAACAACCCCAACTCTGAACAACCTCAACCCCAACTGAGCCCAGGGCACATACACCTCTTGCACATTAGCTTTTTTGAGAGGTGGATTACAGATTCCTTATCTTCCACACCTGAGAGAAAAAGGAGAGGGACCTAAAGTATATCTTATTCCTCCTGGCAAAGGATATTGCCTTTTTCTGGGTAGGTCTTTCCATACTGACAGCCGATGAATATAGGGGTCATATGAAATGTCTTTTCTGTGGTCAGGACATAAAGCAGGTGGTCCAATACCTTTTTAATGTAGTGTGTAGAAGGGTTGAATCACTCCCCTTGCTCAAGAGAATTGACAGTATTGTGTGCACGGAAGAGAGACAAGGGAGAGCTGCCATCTGCTGTTGGGAAGATTCTGGTTCATCTTTCATCCCAGGCACTGCCAACTGCTGCAAGTGACTCACTAACACCAGTGATTCCCACCACACTGCGTTAGCACACAGAGAGATATTTTGCAGGGGTCCTGGAAATCCACAGCCACCATGTCCCGGGGGGAACGAAAGTTTGCCCTGAGGTGCTGCTGTTCTCATATCTAACTCAGAGAAAAGATGATGGATTTTCCTGACCTTTCTTTCAAACCATTCATACCAACAGCAAAGGAAAGCTGGAAGGTATAGTGAAAACCACTGTGTCTCCAGGAGGAAGTTTAATGGAATAATCAATGACATTTTCAAATTTAAGCCATAGGTTGTCACTTGAATCTGTGCTGAGATCCGATATCTGCACTGGGTTTTTTTAAAAACCGGAGCACTATTACTATGGAAATGAAAATACTGCTGATGTCCTGCACGTCTAAAATCTGGATACTCACGGTGAGAAAAAATTATTAATCATCCACTTAGAAGACAGCTCATCTAATGAAAAGTCACTTTGAGTCAACCAAAATCATCTTCTGAAAACATGTTTACTCTCACTTTCTAAGTGGCATCTTAAGCCTTTAGATGAACAGCTAAATGTAATTTATTATTTTTACCACAAAAGGCACCCAAATATTTAATATGAATTAAAGAAAATGTTTCATTTAAATAGCAAGTTAATCTTGCTTAATGTTTCAACTGAAAAACAACCTAAAAAAATTGTATACAAAGGTACTGCTTGTTTATAATATTTTTGCAAGAAAGCAAATGAAGGAAATAAAAAGGCATCCACATTATTTACAGAGGAACCACAGAATTCCGTAATTCAGGACCAGATCTTTCACAAACATATAATTCACATTACAGCAGTGTGGTGCTGATTTGCTCTGAGAGCAAACACTTTTCAGTTATCCTGTTGAATATTTTAATTGCAAATCAGAATTCTTCCAAGGGACGAAATGAAAAAAAAAAGAGTAATTCTAGAGTATATGTATTAAAGTCAAGTAACTTTCCAGTAGGAACGGTGGCAGGAGTAATAGCAGCTGCAGATGAGTGTTCAGTCAATTCAGTTGTTTGCATTGGTGAATTTGAAAACCTGCACAAAACACACCAGTGCAGATTCTTCTGGAGTTGGTTCTGTGGGTTTCAGCTACATTTGCCTTAGAGTGGAGGCAGCAGTAGGTACTTCTCACAGACAGTGCAGCCCATTGCCTCCTCAGCATGGACTCAGGGTCAGCAACTTGTTTTTCCTAACATGGGTTATACGGTGTGCTGGAGAGAGAAACAAACACCATTATGTGGCAAGTCCTGGGGAAGAATGCACTACAGTTTCCTTTTCCTGCACTGAGGTTTCTAAAGCCTGCGGCAGTTTCTGATGCTCTCTGCTTTCCCATCACTCTGCTTGCGCTACTGCAAAGGCAGTTTGAACTTGGCAGGACAGAGACAGGTTTGCAAAACCCGCACAGCCTTTCCTCTCAGGATATAAAGCACGGTCTGGAGAGCTGCATCTCACCCTTTGCACAGTCTGTAGCCTTTTCCTTTGAGAAGACAAAGGTGAAAATGTAAAACAATCTCGGTAGCTGAAACAATGCTGAGCTCCCTTCACAACTGAAAAGAGAGCTGAAACCCCGGAGGTCCACGCAGCGCCAACTTACTGTAGGGTGATGACGCTATCTCAACAAGTGTCAGATGCTTTGGGGCTGAATCACAGTCCCGCCGGGCTGGTCGGACATCCTCAGAGCTGCAGGCTGTCACAGGATGGCCATGGAGGGTAAGCAACTGCCCCAGAGAGCATGAAAACGATTGTAAAAATCTGTCAGTAACTTGCCAGTGAAGTTTGTCTCTGCCTCTGGGTATTGCTCCCAAATTCAGCCTTTCACCCTCAGATAAAGCACTATAGCCTGGAATGAGAGTCAGATGTGTGGGAGTGCATGTGTCTGTGCCTGGGCTGGAAAACTGAGTCCTGTAATGAATAGAAAAAGCTTTCTACTTCGGGCCTTGCTCCAGAAAACCTTTTCCCTTGCTTTTACAACTGTCCCCTGTTGCCTGGGGCTATCCAGATGTTTAACCAAGCCCTGAGGACAAGGAGGCTGAGGAGATTTCTTCGACCTCTTCGCTCTGCCCCCAGGTGCAGAAGCAGCCAGCCTCGGGCAAGCCGTCTCCAGCCCTCACCTCTGCTTCCCAAGAGGAGGGCAGGAAGCGATGGTCAATCACCGCTGTGGGGTGACACCTGCTACAGGTGCCTCAGCAGGGAGGGAGGAGGAGCAGCCAAACACCTTGGGGAGCAAAAGGAAGAAGAGAGGAAGAGGAGATCCTGAGCAACTGTTGCTGGTGTGTTCCTACCATTTTACCATGAGGTTATGTTACTGCCGCATTGATTGTTACTCTTTTTCAGTAACATTGATTGTTACTTTTAAGGTACTCTGTACCCTGGAATTTTGTAATAACAGAATCATAGAATGTTTTGGGTGGAAAAGGACCTTAAATTCATCCAGTTCCACCCCCCTGCCATGGGCAGGGGCGCTTCACCCTGGACTATGTCCCACGAGGCTGGAAAGAAGCAGCCGGAAAAACGTGCATACTTTCCACATCAGGGGTTTAAAGTCGGTCTCTCCCTGGAGGGTGGCAGCTGACTTCTGGCTGAAGGCAACAGGGCAGTTTTAACCCACGGGAGGTGCCGGTGACAACAACCGCAGTGACCGAGGCCCGGAGAGCCGGGGAAGTACTTGTCAAAACAGAGAGCGGGGGACAACGGGGCCTCCGCGGGGGCCTCAGCCGGACGAGGATGCGAGAACGCTGAGGAGGGGCTGCGGCCCCGCGGCCCCTGGCTGCTCCCCGGTGAGGGCGGAGGCCGGGCGCGCCCGCTGGGGCCCGGTGCCGCAGGACGAGGGGTCCCCTCCGCCCGCCGGCGGGGCCTGGGGACGCTGCTCCGCCCCGCGAGCACCCGCCCCGGCCGGTAGCGGCCGCACCGCGCTGCCCGGCACACCTAGGCCCCGCCCCTGGCGACCTGCCTGCCTGCGCGGCGCGGGCCGGGCTCGGGATCGGCGGTAAGGCGGCTTCCTCACGGGCAGCGGCGCGGCCCAGCGGCCGGCGCACCTCCGGCTCCGCGGGTGCGCTGGCGGCGGCTCAGCTTTCCCCTCACCCTGCCCTGGTCCTCCGCTGCCCGGGCGCCGTGGGGCCCGCCGTGCCCCTGTGCGGGGCGCAGGTGCCAGCGCTCAGCCCGGGCGGTGGGAAACCCGAGTAAAAGAGCCTCCTCCCTCAGGTGCCGACTCGGCCGGGTTGGGGGGGGCTCTGGGCCGCCGTGCTCCGTGCCCGGACCCCTCCAAAGCCCCGCGAGTCGCGGCAGGGTGGGCTCGGTCCGTCCGGGCCCCGGGGTGTGTGCCCGGCCGGTCCTGAGCCACCTTCGAGGTGAACTTTGGGGAGAAAACCCCCAGATTAACTCGGTCTGTTAAACACGGAGAGCACCTGATAGCAGACGGTCTTTCCGAAGCGGTTTTAGTGAAGCTCCAAACCCTCCCCCAGAACAGGTTCTCAGTCCGGAAAGTGCTTGAGGAGACGTGATTAATCTCGTATCATAAAAGCGGTATTGCCTGTATAATTTACAGATGTCAAACTGAACTTTTAAAATCTATCTTAATTGCTTAAGTAGTTGCAGCACTATGTTTTCCACAGGATTAAACGGCCAGTGCCTGTGTCGCTGCAAGTCACATTCACCTCTTTAGTAACCGTTCGGACAGGAAAAGCTCTGGCAGGCAAAAAGAGCGCTGATCGAGTGCGCATGATGTGAATGAAATAGTTGCAGTAAAAAGTAATGCTTACAGAAAATATTTAAGTGTCAGATGCTGCCTATAATTGTTCTTGTTTGTTTCCTGTATACTCAGTCAGTACTCAGTTAATATCCAACAACTTCTGTTTGCTGAATACTGTTCACTGGTTCCATGGCTTGCTTGTGGTGTGGGCAGATAGCTCAGTGTGAATTTTAAATCATTTTGCCTCCAGCAATTTTCAGTTGTGTAATACCAGAATGTGTTTATTTTAACCTGAGCATTCTTTCTCTGTCTTTATCAGCTGTCTTTCTTTATGCGGACACAGCCCTTATCACAGAAGTATTTATTTATAATTCTTTCTTTGCAGGCTAATATCCTATATAGAAAATGAGACTGAATAACATGCACATGCTGGTTACCGAGGAGAGGCTGAAGGACATCCTGTTTTGATTTTGCAGTGTTATTGTTCTTTGGGGTGAAATGGGGAATTTGATTCTGTTTTGGTAATATTCATATTTCTAATGCGACTGCACTTCAGCAGCCTTTTTTGCAGTGCAGATTTCAACAAATTAATTTTTCTTAAAGATGCAGAACTTGTCACTAGGACGAAGTCTTACTGATACAGACACATCGCACCAAATGTCTCTGAAAGACCTGGCGGTTGAAGTAGGTGGTGAGTCTCTGGATGAAAGTGACTATAACTTGAATGGAAGGACAATTAACAAAGAAAGTACTAATCTTGAAGTCATGCGGCAAAACCTCCCTGTAGTGAATAGCAAAGGGAGAAGTTGTGAGGGGTTTTCTGAGAGCAGTTACAGTACCTCTGAACCCAGTGGTTCCTGGGGTGATTTTGAAGGCTTTGAGGAGTCCTCGGGTGAGTCGGAGAGAGTCAGTCAAAACCTTGAAGTTTTGGTGAAGTCAATAGAAACTTCTGGAGTTGATAGAGACTTAAGCAGTGGACACTGTAGCACTGATGCTGATCACTTTTATGCTGAGCCACCTCTACACAGTGTGATACAGGAGGCTTCAAGCTCTCCAAATGAGGTATGTGTTAATAGTAAACCAAAGACCAGAAATGTTTGTGTTACTGCTTCCTACATCTCGGGATTTGTATCTGAATGTCTCCTCTGTAAAGAATAATGTTGTACAGGGAGAAAAACTGTCAAAGTACTTTGCAGCTAACTCGGGTGAAAGAAAAGCAGCTTCTTTACAGTGTTTTACAAATACTTCAGTTATCCTGCTGGAGAGCTTTAAAGAATGTAATGTACTACTTTGCTTCTAGGCACTAGGAGTAAGTAAGAACGTAGAAACAATGAACCTTGCCCTGAAGCTCACACAATTTAAAAGCTGGATTAGAATGAGCATAGGAAACAAAAAATTGGTAACAAAAAAGGGAACTCAAAAAATGTATGACTTGCTTGCAAGCTGATTTGAAGTAAAGCAACATAACACCAAGTTAGAAATTGGCAAAACCAAAAACTTTTGTAACTTAATATACTGCCTGAATAATCTAGTGGTCTTTTTGGAATTTTAGACTGATTGCAGGTGGAAGTTAATGACAAAAAGGTGAACAGAAATAATTTAGTATAATTCTTTTTAGCATAGGATGTTACATTCTCTCATACAATGTTAGAACTAATAATCTGAATAAATACTATAGTGTGTCCTTATCATCACAAAAAAAGGTTCAGGTTAAGGGTTAAAAGGTTAAGGTTAAGGGTTGTACCTTGTTGCACTTGATGTGTTTCCCTGTTTGCCAAACATTCATCACCAAAGCGAAACAAAATAACAAAAGGAAAATACAAATGTACAAATACAAAACAAAACACCCTCCTTCTACTTTTATCCGAAACAAAAACATTTGAAAAAGAACAATGACTTAAGGCTTCCATGGGGTTCATGAGGAGCAATAATAGCTTACTACTTGTAGTCTGCAAGATGAGTTTTAGTATGTGTATGGAACTGAGAGTTTCCTGGGGAAGGGCCATCTTGCTCTTGCCTGGGAAAGTAATAAAGGTAATAAGAAACTTGCATATTTTATCTGGCTTGGCTAAACTGTAAGCCAGTGACTTGTATGCATGTCAGAGTAGCATTACAGGCTCTAAGAAGACATTACAAATGAGGCAGACCTGTGCCTCCCTCAGTTCACACTTCCGTGGCTGTAATTTCACACACACACACACCAAAGCCAAGAGCAGCTGCCTGGTTTTTCCTTAGCTCCAATCCCATTCAGGCTTTGGTACCTACTTGGAAGCTGTTTGTCTTTTTTCCTTGACCATGACTCTCCTTGTATGCTTTAGCAAGTGTGCTTCACAGAATTCTGCTTGTCAAGACATCTTTCTCCACCATATGATACCCCTGATGCAAGTTAAGTCTACTGAAATAATTTATAAATCAGTTTAAAGTATTACGACATTTTGGGCAAGATTCAAAGGATTTTAGCCAGGAGTCTTTGAAAGACCCATCAGTTGCCCATCAGGATAGGCAGTTTAGCCAGGCCTTGCTTGAGGAGGGAGCAGTGTGGGGCACCGATTTTATTTCTAGAAGCATGCTCAGAAGTACAGAAGCCTTCTACCAGCTCTGTTGATTTTGACCCCTTATCATTAGATTAAATCAATACCCTCTCAGTATTTTGTTTGAGTTCAGTATAATGAATCTGTGGAAATACCTCCACTTACTTCAGCTGTTTGAGTTACAATTAAAAGAAACTGGCAAAATATGGAGCATCCATACTTATGTTTTTCAGTTTTAATTGTTGATTGCTAGATAAAGAAAACAAACTGGTTTTATTCTCTAGTTTTCACACAACATTGCTGCTCTTGGATTGCAGTCCCTCTGCAGGATGTTGAAGCCAATTAATTCAGTTCAGAAAATGGCACTAATTTCTTCTTTTAAGGAAGAGAAGGACAAATGTGCCATTCTGGACCAGATGGCATGATAACGTTCCTCTAGGATAGGATGTAGATTATGCACGTTTTTCCTAGTATATGTATTTCATACACTTGAGATAACCCTGTTACTTACCATAGGCCTGTTTGGATCACTTATGTGACTATATTCAGTCCCCCAAACCTACTTCTCATGACTGCTGGAGGAGGAAAGAATATATATAACTCTGTCTCTGATTTTTAGCATAGGCTGGAAAAAGTTTGGTGCAAATGTGAGGATGCAGAGACATACTCACCCCAGCCTCTATGCAGGCCTACACATTGGTAACTATAGCATTTAGTAATATGTTACATTTGACTGAATTAGGTGTGTTTGAATACTAAGTTAGCAAAACAAACTTTTAAATTTATGTATGCATCAGTTTTGACCTGGGCTGAATTAGCTGAGCAGAAGAAGGAGTCTTGAGTGCCAATAGGCAAACCAGTGTACAGCTTAGGAGCTGGGAAGCTGCAGACCAGGGTTCATTAGAAACCCTTAGACTCTTGCTTCTCCTCCTCTAATTCTAATTAGAGGTAAATACTCAAAACACTGAACTATGGGCTAATTCCTTTTGTGCCATTAATAGCAATACAAAATTTAAAAACAATAATACAATCTCTAGAAACATTGTAGCCTTTGGACTAAGTCCTTCATGAACTGTGCAAATGGCATGTGTAACATATCTAATAAAACTCTGTTTTTCTAGGCAAGCCAGAGCTATGAGGATATGTTTAAGTTGAGCTTTCCAGAAGTCTTTATATCACAGTCCAGTGAGAGCGTAAGAAGCTTAGATCAAGTGCTTGATACAAGTAATGAAGATGTTGGGATTCCTGAACTTATGAAGAATCAACTTTGGTAATGAGCTTAGATCAACAGTTAAAAAAATATTACTTACAAAGTTCCTCAGCAATTACACTGTTTATTTCAGACTTCAAAAATCAGTGGGACTTGCAGGTGAACTTAAAAATCTTTTTAATCACTATGCTCTTCAGCAGATAGATCTTGCCAGTTTTGTATTGTATTTTTAAAGGAAAAGGATTGTGGTTTAGCCATTGGAAAACAGGGAAGGGAATATATCAGAAATTAACAATTCCTGCTTAGGGTTTTTCCTGCTTGTGATGTGCCTTCTTATGACTAAGTCTCTGGAATGCCAGAACACCCAACAGTCAACCTGTTCTTCCTGTTTGCTTGTCCTTTCTTTACCACACATCTGACTTACTTCTCCATCATCTGAGGCAGGAGCGTTGCAGCTGCTTCTACTGAAAGCCCACTTGCTTGGTTTTTTTTTTATACCCTGCCCAATTTTCCCTGGTGGTAGCTTCTTGTGTTTAACCAGATGTGCTTCAGAATCTGTGGTGCATCTGGCTTCTTTCCTTGGGTTGTGTTAGTAGCAGTTAGTACCGTTAACTTAGCTGTCTCTTAAGACTGCTGGAATCCTTTTAGATTTGTTACATCTTTTTGGAGGATTAGTAGCTTCTGAGCAGTATTATAATTGCTGAACAGTATTATAGTTATTTCTTTATATATATGAGGTTTTGTATCTAGAAAGCTGGGTCAAACTATACTTTAGAAATGTCATAAGAATCACAAGAAATGTAGTTAAAACATTTAATGTGGGCATCCTTTTGGCAAGTTTCTTATATATGTGTTATTTTTTTAATTAGCCTCAGACTTGTGTAGAAATATATGTATGTAAAAGGTCTCTGGGGAGACCTTAGAGCAGCCTTCCCGTACCTAAAGCAGGGCTACAAAAAAGCTGAACTTTTTACAAGGGCATGTAGTAATAGTACAAGAGGAAACGCCTTTAAGCTGAAAGAGGATAGATTTAGTTTAGATATTACAAAGAAATTCTTCCCTGTGAGGGTGGTGAGGCCCTGGCACAGGTTGCCCAGAGAAGCTGTGGCTGCCCCATCCCTGGCAGCGTTCAAGGACAGGTTTCACGGGGCTTTGAGCAACTTGGTCTAGTGGAAGGTGTCCCTGCCCATGGCAGGGGGTTGGAACTGGATGATCTTTAAGGTCCTTCCAACCCAAACCAGTCTATGTTCCTATGAAAAAGGACTGCAGTATTATAGCAGAGTACCAGCTACAGGTATAAAAGCCTTGGTCTACTGTGGTGAATAATGAAGATTAGTGATAATTGCATCCTGTCCTAAGCAAAAAGCAACTGGATTTATATGGGATGAATGCAATGTAAGAATCCAAATTACTGTGTAGTGGGAACTCTAATTCTCCCTGTTTCAGTAGCACCTGCATGTCCAGGGCAGATACAGGTCACCCACCAGAGTAGTGGGCTGCCACAGTGGAGAAGCATGACTGACAGGAAGGAGGAAGTTTTGAGAGACAGAAGATGCGAAGTGCAGAAATAACAGGGCTGAACCCTACCCACGTGTCACAGAAGAAACTGCATAATGCAAGTTGTTGGCACGTAACAATCTCTTAAATATGCTTCTAGTGAACTTCTTATCTGAGAAGCGCAAATGTACAGTTATGTTGACTTACTGTTTCTGTTAATTGTCACAAAAGCTTATTAGTGCATTGGGTAGGTAATTTGAATGGATGTAGAATGAGTTTTAAGAGAAGTTGCTTTTTAGATCAAGGTAAGCTAGTATGGCTGTATGTAGTGAAAATAATGAAGTTATATATGTTCACTGGAAACTTTGTACAACTTACAACCTCAAATGGCGTTTTCTTTCCTAGCATTGATTCTGGAAACATATGGAGAACACTTAGAGACTTTTATAATGCTCCCAGTTTAAGACATCCCTGGAGTAAATCTCATTGCCAACAAAACCTCTTGAGTGTTCTTGGAATAGATGCAAATCAAAAGGTAACTGAACAATGGTTTGCTAGGATGCCAGCATAAACACTTTGTTATGAATCTTATTTTCTGTAAGCTATACATGGGGATAGATGCATAAGGAACTAGATCTGGGTTGCAAGGTTTTTTAGAGAGTGCCTTTTAAAGTGATAGTCTAATGTCTGCTCATCATTATGTGTAAGGAACTATGAAGTTGTGCAGGATCAAATTTTGATCATCTTTCCATTGAAGTCTCCACCATGTAGTGCCCTGTTGCCAGGTGGTACGTTAAGCTTTAGTATAGATTTAGAATTAGCTTTCAGATATGCGTGTGATAAGATGTTTTCTTTTTTGCTCAGAGGATGAGAAAATTCTTAGCCTCTAATATCTTTCCAGTAAGTGAAAATCAGATTTGAATCAGAGAGGCTGTTAAAGTAAGTACTGGATGTTTTCACTGTATATGAACTGAAAGTGTGTTCCACTTCCCTTTTCCTCAAATTATTCTGTCTTTGCAAGGCTTGAGGGAAGAGTCTGTTTTAAATTGAATTGAAACCAATGAAACCAAACCAACAGTACTGAAAATACCTCAAAAAGAAATGTTTCTGTTTAATCTCCTTTTTTTGAGAAGATCAAGGTATCAGACATGGTTTGGTGTTCAACCTGGTTATTTATTTGGGCTGAATTAGTCATACATGGAAGTAACTGTCTCAATTGATAATTTGATTGCTGAAGCATGGGGCAGGAGTCCTGCATTAAATTCTGATTTTATGGACATACTTGATCTTTCATGCAAGTTATATGCAAACAGAATGACAGTGCTGAAGGTGTAGAATTTATTCTGCACTTGAAAGTCACTTTTTTGGGACTGTCGCTTAACAGAAAAGAATGGACGACATTTCTCCAATGTAGTTAAACTCCCCTTCCTTTCCTTTCCCATAGATACACTGGCATTAAATTAATGCCCAGGCAGCTTAAACTGAGGTCATTACTTCTTTTCTGGTACAGGAAAATTGTACTGCTTTTAACAATACTGATGAAGATGTATTTCTCAGGTATTTTCTGGAGTAGTTTAAGGCTAATTTTATTTGGGAATGGCTTTTTTATTAATTTAAGTCAATTAAATTCATGTGTGTAGAACTTATTCTGGCATACAATTGTTTTAATGCAAGGAGGGCACATGATAAAACAGAGCTTCAGAAGTTAAAATTTAGTGGTTATTCTTACTTTGAGGGAAACTTCTCTTTAGGGTATGTACTTTGAGATTAGATAGAAATTCATAAAGAAAACGTAAATTATGTTTTATTAGGACTTTTCAGAGAGCCAGGATATTTTTGAGGAATCAAATGTTAAAGATACTGAGGACTTCAGATTTGAAGGATTCAGTATTAATGACTGCAAAGCATTGATCCAGACCAAGGTAAGAATTGCTCTGAAAGTAAGAGCTTCAAAGAACCACGGAGTGTATTTCACGTGTTCCCCTCTGCTGTTCTAGCCCGCTGTTCTAGCATGTGTCCTAATGTAATTGTTTGGTCCCGATATAATTGTTTGGATGTGGAGTTGCTTTTTGCTCTTTGAAACGTGTCTGACAGCTTCAGAAGAGGTACAATAGAATGTACCAAATGCAGAGCAACATAATATAGGGGATTCTGAAATATAAGGTTATTCATTTCGTGAGCTGGACTTCAGGACCAATCACTTGTTGGCTGAGATACAGCAGCAATATATAAAAAGTAGTGGGGATGCTCTGATGACAAAGGAAGATCAGCATGTTTATGGAAGTACCAACACATTGGTCACTCAGAATGGTGGTTGTGACCTACTCCTAAAATACACGGTAAGGGAGAAATCACATTCAGACTTGCAATTCAGATATTCGTAATGATTCAGATTTAGTTGATTCACTCAGGGAGGAAACAGGAGTTACTTAAAGAGGAAGGCAAAATCGATGTTGTAACTATAAGGATTTGAGAACGTTACCGTTTTGAAGCTGTGTTACAAAACAGAGAGAAATTAAATGCTTTGTTGTTAGTGCATTTATGTCATTGGTCAAACAGGATGTAATAAGCTTCATTTCTTTCTTGCTAAAGCAATGCAAGTTGGAAGGAATATTATCATTCCCTGTTGTGGTAAAAAAAAAAGATGAAATCAGTTACATTCTGTTTTTAACAGAGTATTTTGGATTAATGTTCTTAAGTCAAGGTCCCTTCTTCAGTTAAGGAAAATAACCTAAAGCAACTGGTGTTGCTTTGGCGATGCATAGTTTGAGATGCGCTTTCATTGCTCTGTTTTATTCTGTTTACTGCATCAGACAATGAAGATGTGTAACTATTCTGGGAACCTTGTACCTAAGAGATGTTAGTCTGGAGACTTAGAAAGAAAGATGAAAGAGACTGTCTAGCTTATTCCTTCATAATTCAGTTCTGCTTTTTCTACGAGTACATGAGGATGGGATCCCAGTAGCTGACATACTTGAAATGTGTAAAATACAGAGGCAGGGTTTAGGCAAAGGAGAAGTGGTTCGAAGTAGATGAAGAAGGAGAAAGAGTAAAAAGGTACATGACACAAAGTTGAGGTAAATTAACAGTATTTTCCCAGAGTAGCCTCTGAAGGGGAAGAACAAGATCTGCAGCTTGGTGTCTCAAAGTAAAGCTCATCAGGAAGCATATGTTGCCATTTCTACTTCTAAGTGAGTTAAATCATTAGAACAATTTCTATTTAACTTCCTAGTTATGTCCTTTTTTAAATGCTAATTTTATTTTTTTGAAAACTGTATAAAAATTAGATTGAAATATGAAAAGTGATTAATTTAATGTAGGAAGGAAACAATTAACTTAGTTTTTCTTTTTCTCTCAGCTTTCTGTATCACCAGATTCCGGACATGGTCATCTTTTCACCTGTGACCTCTTTTTGAAAACCACATCATCAAATGGAAATATGCAGTATATCACAACCCCAAGGAAGAAGCACATTTTCGCTGCATGCAATCTAAAAATGAAATTTTTTCAGTAGTGATGTTTGAACCAAATGCACTTTTTAATTATTTTGTTTTCTTTTTGAACTGAATGCAGTTTACCTTCATTTTGTTACTGCCGTGGTACTGTAGACTACATGTGTCCTTTAGGAAACTGACATACGACTGTATATGAGGTTCCTAAAGCCATGTTACTAGAAGATATTTAGTTGTGAAGTCAGAGGTGTAATTATGCCCTACTAAGTTTTGCTGCAGTCATGTCTCTTAGAGTAAATCCCACTGCAGTCACACTTTAAGGGTACTGCAGTGGACCCAAACTACCGATCTTTCAGGCCTTAATGCCTCTGTTCAAAAACCTCCTTTTCCTGCCAAAATCTAAACACAGCTCAGGTGCATTGTAGGGTGTGCCTTGTCACCATCATTCCTTCTATTTGGTCCAGTTTGGATCAGCGGAGATCTGGTACTTCTCCACTGCTTAACACAATAAGAGGAGCCATCTACATATGGTGGCTTTCACTGAGCTTTAGAACAAAACTGTTTTAACTTCTGATAAAGCCTGCTGTGGTGATTTGGGTAGAGTCAGTGAAATGTTTTGCTCTGGCATAAGTTTCTAACTGAAATAAATCACCTCTCTGAAGCTGACATTAACAGTACTTCTTGGATTCATTCCGGTACCAAACACCTCCACCCTGCACAGCCACACTTGTTAAAGCCTAGCAGGGGTGTAGCTCAGAACTTGCACTGCACAAGGCTGCAAATTGCTGCCCTTTTAAAATTTTATAATAACTATCAATTATGTTGCCCATCTTCCTGCGCGCTTGGGTGCCAGAGGGGATGCACTTCACCTTCATCCATGTAATCCGTGGTGCTTCCTTGCCAGCTGCACCAGCTTTATTTATTCACTAGTAATAACTTTTACACAGGTTACTAACCTATTTACTCCTTTCGCTATTCCGAATGTGACAGTTTTATATGGCTTTTAAAGAGTTCCTAAATGGTATTTTATGTGTTCAAAGCAGGGAATAAACCTGAATATTCCAAAACTAAGTCAGTTAATTATTTAATGATGTGCCTGTTCTGTTCTTAGAATTAAAAATACCATAAAGCACTGGGAGACTCCAACCCTTAATCTAGTAAACTGTTCAGCAGTGAAATTACAGTTGCTGTAATAACTTACGACTTTAGTAATGTTTGTCATGGCTCAGGGTAATTCGCATGGGATGAACGGTGTATTAGTTACTCAGTAAACGGTAACAAGCCATTTGGGAAAGCACTATTTGAAAGTGTCTGAGCAGCTTCTCTGGCCCTAGGGGGAGTTCTGCAGTGCCAGACCGAAAAATTAATGTGGTTGCAAGAGCATAGTCAACTTTTTCACTTCATGCTGGATTTCAGTTCATTTTCAATTCATAGAATCACAGAATGGTCTGGGTTGGAAAGGACCTTAAGATTATTCAGTTCCAACTCCCCTGCCATGGGCAGGGACACCTTCCACTAGACTAGGTTGCTCAAAGCCCTGTCAAACCTGGCCTTGAACACTTCCAGGGATGGGGCAGCCACAGCTCCTCTGGGCAACCTGTGCCAGTGTCTCACAGTAAAGAACTTCTTAATGTCTAATCTCCCCTCTTTCAGTTTGAAGCCATTCCCCATGTCCTGTCACTACATGCCCTTGTAAAAAAGCTGCTCTTCAACTTTCTTGCAGGCCCCATTTAGGTCTTTCAGAGCAGTTAAACATGTATTAAATAGGCTGTAGTCATAAACTTACAAAATAGTAAATGGCCAACTGATGAAGGGGTAGTTGAGGTTGGTAATAAACATTATTGAAATCGATTATAGGAATAAATTCCTACATTTCTGCTTTCAGACAAGCAGGGCCCTGTGGAAGGGCCCAAGGGAGTTATCTGTGGCACATATGGCACCAGCTGATGCACTGGGGCATGGAGGTCCTCCTTTCTTCTGGGTGTTCAAGTTTGCTTTTGCTAACAGCAGATGAAGCTATTGAAGAATGTTTTGCACTGTTACCCCTTGAGAAGGGCAAATACATCAGCTTTCCATCTTTGCAGCAGGTTTTTCAGCCCTGTCCAAGGTACAGACTGGGGGGAAACAAGGGTTTCAGCCGTTTATGATTCAGTAGAAGAAAAAAACAACTGGGGTTACACAGGTGACAGGGTCAACATTTCAGGTCCTTCTGTTTTGGACAGATGCTTTGGGCCACTGTCATGGTTTAAGCCGTAAATCATGCAGCCCATTCTCTCACTCACTTCCCTCTCTTTCTTCCCCCCGCTCCTGGGTGGATGGGGCGGAGAATAAAAGAATGCAATTCCTACAGGTTGAGATAAGAACACTTTAGTAACTAAGGTATAACACAAGACCACTACTGCTACCACCAATAATAATAATGACAAGGCAAATACAAGGAAAGAATACAATCGCTCACCACCTATACCCAGCCCGAGCAAGGAGTGGACACCCCACCCCCCTGGTCTCTGCCCTCCATTTTTACATCCTGGGCATGATGTGCTGTGGTATGGAATAACCTCTTTTGGTCAGTTTGGGTCAGGTGTCCTGTCTCTGCTTCCTCCCGGCTTCCCCTCTTCCCTGGCAGAACATGAGACTCAGAAAGTCCTTGGTCAGACCAAAACATTCTAAGCAGTAACTGAAAACGTTGGTGTTATCAGTGCTGTTCCCAGGCCAAAAGTCAAAAAACACAGCACTGCACCAGCTACCAAGGAGGAGAAAAATGACTGCTACTGCTGAACCCAGGACAGCCACCTGAGCCCTTCCTGCCTGTGAGCACTGGCTGCACAGGAAGAGACCTCAGTCTGAGGTAAACTAGTTCAGCTCTTCAAAGAAGGAGCCTAGCAGATCTAAATTACAAAGGAAGACAACTTGGCTTAATGGTTGCAGTATGCTGGCAGCCCTCCAGCCCTCACCTGAATTTGGGCACAATCTGTGTATTTGGGGGTACTCACAAAGGAAAAACTGCAGCTTCTTTTAACTGACAAGACAGCATGCTGGGGGGGGGGGGGTGCAAAACAAATCGTAGCCACCCATTTTCACAGCGTGTTGCGTAGCATGAAGTAGCCTTGCCTTCCGCAGTTAGCCTGGGAAACAAGAGGTGCCAGAAACCCCTCCGGAACGTGTTGCACAAATGCTGGCTATTCATTTCCTTTAGTCACTTCCTTGTTCCTGCCTTCCCCGGCACCCAGCCAAACACACCAGCAACTGCAGCACACCCACGCTCCTGACACACGGCTGCAGAGAAGCAGCAGGTGCTTATCCCATGAAAGCAGTGCATGGAGGAAATAAAACTTTGCACTTTAGCGTGGTTTAAGGTACAAATTTCATTATTCTCATCTTAGTTGTGAGCTCTTCACTGTGGAACAGTGAGTTTTGACGAACTAAACTTGTTACTGTACTCTGTGTTTGCAGAAAGCAAGTATCACAGACTTCTGACGTTTGCTTAGGATTAGGAAAAAGGTGAAACCTAAAGCAAGGTGAGAGTTTCAGACAGCACAGCTAAACAGAAATGCCTTTTTCTTCCACTGAGATTAGGGGCAAAATATACCCACAGAATAAAGTTTTAGGAAGTTCACATCAGCAGTGTAACTACTGACGTGTTTCCTTTGTAGAACGGATACTGTAATGCAAAAAAAGGACTACTCTGTGAAAGACTGAAAATACCTCAATGCATATTCTGTCCAAACGTGTAACAAAGAAGTTTAAGAAACAGGATATTGCCACTGTTTGTGGACTTACTAGTAAAAAGTCCAAATAATATGTAGAATTTTATTAACAAAAAAAAAAAAAAGGGGAGGAGGCATTCCAGAGCCTAGGATGATTTCTAAGTGGACCATAAGCCCACCATTGATTTGAGATAAGCAGAAGACTCAGTGAAAAACAAACAAGCATCTTGCTAAAGCTTACACATTCTTTTCGAAGTTCAGAGCACTTTGATCTTTTCAATAGTGAAGATCTGTTTTAATAGTCATCCCATTCAAAAATGGGAGGACTTTCTGTAACAAACACTCCTACTCCAGTTAGGATGGCAGATGGAGTTTGGCTAAAAATGAGTCACATTTAAGTTAATTCTTAAACCTCAAACTTCTCTGTAGATTGAGTTTAACCTACCAGATCCACTCCGGAGGACTCACACACAATGCACTCTGGCAGCAGATGCAACAGGCTCACTTCAGCCATACAGAGCACCTTCTGCAGAAATAGGGGCAAGAACCTCCAGAACTGTCATCCCACAGCACAGCCAAAGCTCAGCTAATCCAGTTTAGATGGGACCTAACCAGGGAAAAACACATGGAACCCATGTGCAGCGTTTTTTGCTTCTTCCAGCAAGGCGAGATACTTGTGAATGCCTGGCAAATACTTAAACACAAAATTATCTTCCATCCTCCCCTAACATCTGCTTTAATAACACATTATTTATAGACACTTATGCATCTTAATAGCTTAATTATTCACTTCTGATGTTGGTTTTTAATAACAAAATTAGTTTTGCAACTAAGTACAACTCATCTTCCTCACAGAACTAGTGAGTAGGTTATTTTCTTTTGTGTATTTTACTCTTGCTTGAGCTGGAAAGTGAACATTTTTAAGTGTCCCTTCCAGCATATTGAACAGCTGATGCAGCACTTCAGGCAATGCCTACATCTCCCTAGCCAGCCATGTTTTAAACCAGCACTGCACTGAGCTGTGCTGCCCAGCAGGCTTTTAAATTCAGATCTTTCAGTGTGGTTAAAACTGATAAAAATCTATGAAGTTGTACACCATCTTTAAAGTGTCTTTAACATAACCTTAAAGTAATACTTAAAAAATACTTTCTTAGAAGACTAAACTGCATCATACCTTTGCAAGACAGCATTTTCTCTTGCTGAACTTCAAGATCCACCAGTACAAGTGCAGGTCTGTATCGCAGTGTCCCACTCCAGTAATGCAGATAGTGACAGGGCTGCCACCATGATGGTAACCACCTCACAGCCAAAACCAGGTGTTTGTGAAGTTACTTCTAGACCTAGGCATTTCATGCTGCAGTCAGCAGACTCCAGGACAAAGGTAAGAATTCCCAGTCAGTAAGTAGCAGCCAATGAAGCCTTGTCAACAAAATTAAGTTCATTGCACAAGAGTCAGGATCTCACTTCAGAGGTCTGCAACAGGTGGAAACCTTTAAACCTGAAGGTGCTGGTGTAATCTGCTGGTGTAGCAGCAGCAAACACCCTTCCACTAGAACCGAGCAGCAGTATTTTTGTTCCAGACAGACAATTACATGAATCTGAAGTGTCAATGTTATATGCATCAAGGATACTTGCATCCACTACTTGGTTTTAAGCACAGCAACTCCTGAAGCAACACCATGAATGGCATGGGCTGGGAAGACTATGCAGGGCAGTCAAGACAGCAACCAGAGGACAGGTAAGTGCTAGCAAACACGGCATGTGTTCACAGCAGGAATCCCCAACCCCATCAGCCACCCCTTGTTGTACGGGGACAAGACACACAAAAGAATGCAATGTTGTAGAAAAAGTTAGTAGAAACTTAGAGCTAACAGCACTAACATTAGTAACAGCTAGAGTAGACACAGGAAGCAGCTTAAATACTAACAGGTGAAGTAGGCAAAGCCTATAGATTGTGGTATATGAACTGCAACAGCCATATTACAACATGCCAAATGGTAAAATACAGAATTGGCCAAAACCAAACCCAGGAGGATGCTGATAGTATGCAAGACGATGACAACTTGGCAGCTGCTTAGTAATGAGACAGCAAACAAATCAAACTAATAAAAAGCAAGAAGACTCCAGGCTGTAATATTACTATTGGCCTGAAGTAGCACATGAGGGGTGGGGAACTTTGACTATAAGGGTGCAATTACCCAGGGATTTCTTCATTCAGGGTTCTTCAGAGGCACCAAGCTCAAGCTGCAGCATTATTAATATAAAGTACTTTCATAAAGGGATCTATCTTTTGTCTTAGGTGAAAGACATGGTGGCTGGCATGCCTAATTTCCATAACAGAGAAGCTGTGTAAGGTATCTAGTATTTCTGGCAAGAAATGAAAGGGGGTGTGGGTGTGTGTACAAGAACAACAACCTAAGGAACACATTAGATCTTCAGGAGTGAAAGACTAAATGAAGTGTGGCAAGGTACCACGTTTTTCTGGTTTGGTTTTAAAATATGGAAGGCTTCAGAATATAAATGGTTAAACTGCAAAACTGTGGCTTTATTTCCAAACATACAATAAATAGGTCCACCACAACTAGCCTCTAACTTCATTTTACATGGAAGGACTTTAATTTGTGCATATTTAAAAATTAAACTTCCCTTTGCACATAAGTCTGTACATAACCAAACTGCATTACACACCAACTTATGGTCTTGGCACTGTGATGCAAGCAACCAATTAGAAACAGAGCTCTGTAGCAAGCACTTCAACAACAAATGCATTCTGAATTGTTGATAAAATATTTACCAACAATTTATTCTTTTTCCAAAGTATACAAAAACCTTCAGCATGTGAATGCTGAAGAACAAGCTGTCTCCTCTCACGTTTCTGCAGGGGCTACAAGGTGAGTCTGTGGATTTAGTAAGTGTTCACTATTTGCTACATGATACAATTTTCATACCAAAATATCTTTACTGCATAGTAACATTCCTTATTTTCAAATGCAAAAAAGAAAGTAGATGCTGTCTTTTTATTTTATCACTCATCACTGAATTTAAAGACATTTTTAACCACAACTCTGTTTCATCACAGTGCAGAAGGCCCTTAATATTTCAAGGATTTATTCAGTCATATCTTTAATACAAAAGTAGAGGCTGAGGAAAAGCCAGAGTAGTCTATACATAATGCACAATCTGTGTACATTCTGAAGCTGTACCTCTTCAAGAACTATTTATACACTCTTCAAACAAATCCCTTTATCCAGCAATTCAAAATAGTTTAGATCAGAAGTTTTATATTAGAATCAATACATTATATGCATATAAATACATTTATACCCTTCGGTTGCTAAACAACCCAGATGGCTGCGAGGATGTGACCCGAACTGCTTCTCCATTGGCTTGGGATACCAAACTGTAATGGCAGCTAACTGTTAACCAAAATAGTCACAGTAAAAAACAGAGATCTTTGCACAGGGTACGTATGCCACAGAATCAGTTAAGACTAGAAACAACTCGGTGACACCGTGGTCCTTTCAGCAGGGCCAGGATTTCATCTTCTGTGAGATGCAACACACAGGCAACAGTTTTTATCTCTGCCCATGCCCCATTCATGAAAAGTCTCAGCAGAACAACAGAAAAACCAACCCCAAACAACAAACCAAAGCAAAGCTTTTACAACTGCAAATTTTCTTACAAGACAGGTGCTGCAGCTTTCAAGAATGAAGTAAAGGTTTTATAATTAAAAAATAAAATAAAATTAAAAAACAAACCCAAAAACTAATGTGCAAGTGTGTAATTCAGAAGACAATAGCAAGGATCAATACAGACCTCAGTTCAAGCTGAAACACAGTATCCAAACTGCCTTACGGAAAAATAGTTCTCACTGCAAATGTCATCTGCCCTTGACGAGTGCGCTTATATATACTTATATATATGCCTGCCACCCACATGCACCCTCCCTTCCCTGGGCCAGGCTGCAGCAGCAGCAGCTGCCACTACAATGTTCCAAAGCCCATGGAGGCCCCAGCCCCGGCACTATGCCTGGGCAGTCAGACCCTGAGCTCCGCAGTACCGACACATGGCACGATGGTACTTAGTCATCAGCACTGACTCACCATGCATCCATGAGTATTTCAGGAGTATTCAAAGCAGTAAGCACTGGCGCAGTAAGAAGTGTTCTGAACTTTGTTTCTTAAAGGATACAGCAATGTTGACTTCTCTTGAGTATCCTCCAAAGGTGCTAGAAGTTTTAAGTCTGAAGCGTTTCTTTCCACAATGCCAGGTTTACAAATGTGTTATCTTTTTAAATAATATTGCACATAAAAATCATCTTAAACTTTGTAGTGAAAGCAGGTTGAAGGACAGTGTTTTCCAAAACAGATTAAAAAGCTACCTGTACATAATAAGTTTTAATTTAAAGAATGCCAAGATTATTCAAAATCTAAGCATATAATACTGACAGAAAAATGTTAAATTGCACAATCTACATATAAATTACATTTGTAAATACTTAAAAGTTTCTAAACATTGAATACCCTTGATTTCACAAATCAGCTAGGTCACTGTCAAAAGATCAGCTTAATGAGTTAGAAGTACTTTTCCCCAGAAAAATATAGAAACAAAAAGATCTGCAGTCTTAGACGAAGCACTGGAAAGAGTTAAAGCATTTCAGCTCAGAGGTAGTGCTAAACACATCCAACTAGAAGTCCATTATATTTGAACTATGATGAAATAACGTAGTAAAATGTAGAAAGACTATAAAATTTACAAAAATAAATAGTTCTGAACACTTTAGAAAATGCAAGAGACTTCGTTGATAAGTGTCTTGATCTGCTTTTCTGACCAAAAGAAAGCAGTGTGTCTCATTTTTAAAATATACCATCTCTAGTAACGCATCTGCAATCCACACAATCCAACTACGCAACTTGACAGATGCCAACTTGGCATAGACTCTGATATTAAAAATAAAGTGGAGGCTTTGTAAAAGATCATCTCATATGAAATTTGTTTTGCATGTAAATTTCTTCTGACAAATTAAAAATTGCACATAAAAAAGTTTATTGAAAGAGGCATGAGGGGTGATAAGGGTATGTGCCTATTGTTCCACATACACCCTGGAAGGAAAATGATGATTGCACAGTTCTGATAAATAAATATTTCTTTAAAAAAAAAAAAGAATTAAATCTGCCACTCTTTTGGTTTTGAAGTTTCGGAATTACTTAGAAAATCCCACTATGAACAAATTATTTCAGTTTGTGTTTTAAAGAATTCTTTACAACTTTTCCAGTGGCTTTTATCCTGAAACCAAACAAAAGTGGCAGTTAAAAAGTATCTTTGGGAAAAACAAGTATCAGGATCCAACCAGAATTTCCATGATGTGGTCCAACTCGCTCAGATCCGTTCTACATATCTGAATGTTGCTTGCTGAAGAAGAATTACAAGATGGAAAGGTTTTCAATGGTTCTTCTGTAGCAAGAGATGGTGGTCTGGGTGGCATTAGTGGAGGGCAACAAAAGTCTGAATCATACATTGAAGTGTCAATATCTTCAAAAATGTCATCTATTGCCAAATCCTTCAAGTAACTAGTTGAATTTGAAATCTCAAAGGAACCAAACACACATTCAGCTCCCTTCAAATCCTGTCTATCATCTTCTAGTTTTAGACCAGTATTTTCTGGAAACTTTGGTTGGTCGTCTCCAGTAGGAACCAGACAAGTAGGTGGGCTTATATCTTCTACAAAGTCTAAATCTTTCAGAATAGATGAAATAGCAGATGACATATCATCATCTGAAACTATCAGCAGGCTATTTTCAATTGGGTCTTCTACAGACCGCAAGTCACAACAGTTAGACTCTTGCTGACTAATACCTGAAGGCAACTGGAGAGAAATCCCAGATGATTCCATCCCTGCGTAGCTGTGAGAACTAGGAGTAATGCCAGGGCAGACATTAATTGGCTGTTGATTACTCTCCTGTCGCATTTCCTCTTGAATTTGTCGTACTGTGTTGGCTATGAGGACAGAGCGGTGCAAGTTTGGTTCCACCAGCATTCTGTATGTCTGTAACTTGGTGAGGCACATATTAAGCACCAACTGCCTCTTAAGCGGGTATGGCAGATTTCGACTGGAATCAAAGGCACTCGAGAGGCCAGCCATGTTCTCCTCATAGTCACTCAGCTTGCGTTTTAGACCTCTCCCCAACATGAACCTGAAAGACAGAAATTATGAATTAATCTTGAGCAAGACTATCGCTTCTGCAAGATCACAACAGATACTTTTGAAAAGTCTGTGGTGCACAGTGTACAGGTTAACTTCGACTCTAATGCCACAGAATACTGAAAGAATTTCATTGAGAAGATGCACTTTCCAGCTCTATTGTTTTGGAGCAATTAATTTTTTGTAAGAAAACATGAACATAAATATAGTAGCTGTTTTGTGAAAAAAGCTATATACTTTTATGTTTTAGGCTGCAGGTTTAATTTTAACTGTACTACGAGAAAATGAATTTAATTATTCAAAATCTTTAATAGGTGAGCTTTTTAGACTCTTCTTTAAATTATATAGCAAACAAATTCATTAATGAGAAACATCTGAATGTGTACATGAAATAAACAAATGCTTATACTAAGGATTATAATAACTACACAGACTATTTCAACATTTCCATTTTAACATTCATTCCTAGGTCCAGTAGGTACGACTTTAAAGCTAGTTTCAGCACCCATTTTTATCTCTCTGAGGGTCTTGTCCAGGCTGTCTCTGAGAAACCCCTATAAAACTAATTTCTCTCCCTCGCTGGTAACTTGAAGTTGTTTTACTACACTTGAACTACACAGCCAGGCCAGCAAGAGGGCCTCCCATGGGATCCTTAAATCCATTCCATAGCTTGGTAGTTTATCTAAATGAGGGAGTAAATTTGGCTGGGCCACGCTGCTCACAGAATGATGATCAGTGCTCATGGCTGCTGGTTCACAACCTGCTACTGACTTAATGCTAAGGATATCCAGCAGCAGACTATCAAATGGCAGTTTACAAGTGACCAATTTTGGTAAATAGCTAGAAGAAAAGAAAGTAGCTGCTTTCAGTCTGCTTTGTGTGCTTTTGCATTGAAATACGGTAAGCCTAGAACACTGTGGTACAAAAAAACTGTATGCACACACCCCTAAAATACATGTGACCCAAACAACTGAAAAAAAATGAAGCAGTGGTAACTCAAACGCCCAATGGCAGATTAAGGGCAGATCCTTCACACACAATGATCCAGACCCTGCATGCTGCAGAGGGCCTCCCAACTTCCTTTTCATGTGAGCACTGGATACTGCCAGCAATAGCTCAGCTGACTGCCGCAGCTGCCAGCCTGTTGCTACACTTTTGGGGACAAGGAGGAAGCAGCAGGATAAAGCCTCTTTTGCTTTTGGGATTTCTCCAGATTTGCAGGAAGCACAGCAGGGCTCCATGGCTACATCCATCTGCCTAGACAAGACTGTTGGAGAACTCAGCTCCTCTGGAGGAACAGTGCATACTGCTCCACAGAGTACACAAGAAAAAACAGACACTTGCTAGAGAAGTTTAAGACTTCTTGAGCATACCCACTTTGGGGGAGACAGAAGGGGAAAGAAAGGGGGAGGCAGATATAGCTGGATGAAATTAAATTTGTCATAAAAATGCATTTATATATAACAGGTAGTAGCAGTCTGGCCTATAGTTCAGTTTACTACATGTTCACTATTAAAACAAAAAAGCTTTCATTGCAGTTTTACCAGTGCTGCATTTTTAAACATCATAAGGTGTCTGGATGCGCCTATTCACCTGGGTGATCTTACCACACCTACCATGCACTGCTCCCCCATTCCAACACCCCGTTCAGAGCAAACAGAACCAGACAGTACTAAACACTCAAACAAACAAAATCAGAAAGCTGAACACAAAGTTCAGACACCAAATATAATAACAAGAAGTATTTTGGGGGGCAGTGCATGTCAGGCATCTCAGTCAAACTATTGACAACACTGTCAGCAACCAGTAATTTTAGACACAATCTATGGAAAATCAAGATTATGCAGGATTTTGCAGTAAAACTGTTGCTAAATATACCAACTCATATCATGAAGACAATTAGTGTCTGCAAATCACAGAAAATTCACAATAAGATCAACAACTCTCCATTTTCAGTAGCATTTAAATGTTGTGCACCACCCCATACCATTACTGGAACGAACACAAACATACATCAAAATGGCTATTTGGTCACTAAGCACCATTGCTCCCACATACTGCACATTTGGCTTTTTCTTTTTCAGCTTTTTTTTTTCTCCACTACTTTAAGCAGACCAAAATTCACACTCATAAGGGAACAAAATTAACACCGTACAGCAAAAAGCAATTCTGACATGTTATACATTCAGAATGTCTGGTTTTGACAATTCACTGCTTTTAATATATTTTAAAATACATATTTACACTTCATTAGACACATGAAATAACAGACTTATCTATGTTAATTATATGAATACTATTGATTTCTAACATCTCAAAAGTGTGCTAGTATTTAAATTATGTAAAGCAAGCTTACAAAGGAAGCAACTATGATATGCAAGGATATATAATTTCACAAAAACAACTTAAAATGAAATGCTTAACTTTTAAATTCATACAGCGGTCTAATCAAGCTTAACATTTCATCCTCACATATGCAGACACCATTCTTTTCATTCCTCAAATTTTCTTCATAAAATTTGTCCCAGAGCATTCTAGAAACATGTAACAAAGCTTGAGCAGACAGCATTTTGAACTACAAAAATGAAGTGCAGGAAACATTATTTGCTCCAACTTCAGACATTTTTACTTAACAGACTTCCCACTCTCTAGATGTCAAAAGATATATTTTGTTCTAAATACACGCAGTCCTAGATTATGTCGCAAAAATTCTGCCTGTTTAGTATGACTTCTGCCTAATTGCAAGAATCCCTAAGTCTCCCTCCAGAAGCAAGATGACTTCAGAGGTTACATAAAAAAATTTGGAACAGGCTAATGAAAGCCAGAGCATCACTGCTACAGTGCATTTAAAAATTACTAGTGTCATGGTTGCTACAGGAGACATTAAATTTCTGTTCTTGTCAAACATTCAGCTGCTGACCTACAAAAGATACAAAGCCCCTTTGTTACAAGCTAATCTACATTTTATCAGGCCTTTTGCTTTATTTTCTAGCACGAGAATTTCTGACAGGGTCATACCCTTAACAACCTGCTCTGTATTTCTTAAGTAACTTGTATTTTGTAGCATTACGTATTAACACACACATCCCAAATCCAAAATTCACACAGCAGTCGAATGCACTCTTCTGCCAGCATTAGTTTGCAATGTGGGATGTTGGTCACATTATTTAAAAATGAAGTGCTTCTCCACTTCAATTTTTGGTACCATGGAAAACAAACACAAGTCCACACAAAAATCAATGGTAGCATGCCCAGACAAAATGACTGCTGCACAGTTGCCAGTCCTTCCAATCAGCTGAGAGAACGGCACAGCCAGTTCAAAGAAGCGTAAATTGGTCATAATAAAACACAAAGAGTGTCTAGAAACTGCAGTCTCCTTACTCCAGCCTAATTCCAGGAACCTACTCAGATCATGAAAAAACTGGATAAAGTAACAGGATTTCAGAACATGCCAATCTGATAACTGCAGTTTGTAAGTAAATAAACTCAATCAAAATTAAGTTTATGCCAACTTCAAATGTGAGGTCTATACACAGCTGTTCAATAATAAGCTGTAAGTCACCCTTCTCCTTAGCTCTACCTTAAAGTTCAACAACCAAATTTTTTTGAGTTCAGATGCTCTATTTTAGAATCTTAAGTCATTAAAAACCCAAAACCAATGAGGAACACCACATCTCTGTAATTTTTTTCTGTCATTTTCTCATCTTCTCTTGTTATAGTAATGCAAAATGAGCCACAAACCATTTATGGCAGAATGCTTTTTTAATTACAATTATGTTGCAGATACAGAGAAAAGGAAGCAAAGTGAACTCAGCATCTAGGAGCACCAAATTCATGTAGTTCATGTCGCTGAACTACAAAGGAGTCTGTACGCAGAAATTCTGCCCATGACACCATGTTCCTCAGCCCCTTCCAGTTCTATGGAGGACATTTCACAGAAACTCCTCCCTGCTAAGATGGAAGAAGCACCATGCACTATAATCCTACACGGTACCAGGGTTTGAAAAAACCTGGAGGGAAGAGGCACATCCCTGGGCTGGCAAATCCACACACAGTACCAAACAAACAGGCCTGATCAGAGTGTGCAGTTACTCAGAAGAAACATTCCACGCTACCAAGAAGTGCGTTGTGGACAATACAGGACTCGTGCCACCATTTCAGAAGGAAAAACACAGCTCCATCTGTCACAGGGCCTGACAGTCCAGTGCAGCTGCCACTGACACATGGCTAGGAAGTACATCTGGAAACAGTCACAAAAAAGAATGTAGCAGCATGTGAAACCCCTCAATTACTTCTATTTGGGCAAACTACTACTTAATTTCCTCTTCCTCACCTTCCAAAAAAGGTTTTAGGAGCAAGTTAAACAATGTTTAGAACTCTGAACCACACAGAGCTTTAATTTTCAGTAGAAACTTCAAAAGTAATGAGTATAAAAAATTCAACTGGCACAGCATTGTCTGAATGTGTACTTTTCGTGTACATAACAAGCTAGTCACCTATACAAGAGTGATTCATTTACCATTACAGAATATGTTTAAATAGCAAGATCATCAGTAAGGTACTTGGCCTGCACTACACAGGTCAAAATAATTTCACTGATAGTGGTCCATTCTGACTTTTCCATTTAACATGTTATTAAATTCAGACTTGCTTGATCCTTTTCATACAGCCACACCGTTGCATTTTCCAGCCTAAGACTGCCTCAAAGTGAAAACTTACTTTCCCTGTATGACAGAAATACCGGATTTGAACAGGTGTAAGCACTTCATGAGTGAAAGCTGCCTGTCTAGTTTTCAGTAATGCAACTTCTGTATTAAAATCAAAATTAGAGACTCCTTGCTATTGTAATTTGGGTAATTCCCTCTCAAAGTTTCCTTTGGCTCATAACTGTAGAAGCCATGTAACAGTAAAATCAAACAGAAGTCTCTCTGGATTATACACTTGTGTTAGTGACTGACTGAAGCCTGCTGAAAACCTGATTTACTGCTCTCCTCTTTTCCACAGATACACATTTCACAAGCATGCATCTATCTGTGGGAAGTGCAAAGGAAGACAAATGTCCTTATAGTTATCGTTATTTTTCAAAATTACCTGATGTATGTTGTATACTATTTTTAATTATAATCTTTCCCCTTCCTGACACAGATTTTGGCTTAGGCAGCACAACATCTTTAGTAGTTTTAATTAAGCTGTGGACTGGCTCTTGACTAGTATAATGTATATAATATATTTTCCATGTATAAGCAGCTGCCCAAGAAAAGGGTACAGCTGAAGGTATGGTTAACAGACACAGTATAAATCCTTTCCTCCCATCCAGACTTAGCACTGATCACTTAGACATGACTTACATAACACAGTAAGCTGTCAGACTGTACAGAACAGTGCATCTGATCAGGTGTCCTAAGCAAGTGCTGGGGATCCCCATATAACATCACATCTTGACTGTTAGCAAATATTAAGAGGAAGTGAAGGAAGTAGGATTAAACACCTTAGAAAACACCATGGGGGAAAAAAAAAAAAAACCAAAAAAACCAAACCTAAAAAAGTAAGTTGGGCCTGAAGGCACTTTAAAACACACCAAAAAGTGTTTAAGTCCACTGCCTCCCCACCCCCCTCCAGCCCTGCCCCAGTTTAGCCAAGATGAGTAACTGCGGAAGAAGGCATGAGTGACTAAAAGTGTGCATACAGGGAGGAGTGCAGTCCAACCAGCTTACTCCCATACCTAAACTCCTATGTAACAACTTCTTTACAGGAGTCATAAATGACCAGAAAACAGCTGCTCAAAGAAGGGAGAATTAATGTTAACTTTTTGATCACCAAATCCTGACCTATAATACACATAAGTCTGTTACTAATAAAGCAACTGGAACACAGAATCAAGATATGCCACTGTTCAGACTTCACAACAAAACAGAATAACCCATATATGCTCACAGAAAGCAAACCCCAAAACCACACAGGAAAAAATCCCCACACCTATGGATGTACCAAACATGTAGGCTGAATAGTACTCGTTAAGTAGAGAAGCAGAATGAGAGGAAGACTGAGTCTAGCACAGAATTAGTCTGGAATTCATAACCTTCCCACTGTCACTTCACTATTTGTGGAAGCAGAGAATAAGTGTGTATCACACACCAGCATTTTAAGAGCTGAAATGACGTTTACAAAGCATTTGCATTTTAAGTTTTACCTTGACTTAAAACCTAGTTTGAAACCCCCCCTTCCCACCCTGTTTATGTTATGTCTACTGGGATCTGTAAAATTCCTGCACTTAAAGGACATCATCTTAAATTCCTCACTCCCATTTTACTTCATAAAGCACTGGTAGTAAGAGCTTTGCTTTACACACTAACGCAGCTACATTTCAGAGCACAACATTTCAATCTGGAGAAGAAACTCCTCTTTTAGGATGTGGAACTTCCACACACTAAAACAAGTGGATGTGGGCTCTTTACAACAGTAAATGAACCGTATTCTCAGCACTAGTATCTATCACTAGCAGCTAATATAGACCACTCCTCAGGCAGCACCAGTCTTAGTTTTTTCTCTACGTAGGTAGGAAAAAAATTTCATCATTGAAAGGAAACAAACAAAATCACTATCACTCTTCTCCCTCCTCTCCCCCTCTACAGTTGTGTATTTAGTTCCACATTCACAAATAAAACTCACAGGTATATATTTTTAGTATGAGTTTGTTTAGCAGATTCTTTTTTTTTTAGTGGAAGAAGAGACGAGAATCACCTAAACCAAGGTTCAACAGTAGTTAGCAAAAGCTAACACATGATGAAGAGTTACTAAACCTAGGAACTCCCATAGTAAAACTAAACCGTAATTAAATGAGAACACAAAGGAACCCAAACAACAAGAACCAAACAACAGTTCCACCAAAGTATCTCACTGGAGAGAGAAATGATCATTAGAACTACAAACGTGATGATACACCTCTTCAAAGCTTCTGTTCAACTGAACAGTTCTCAACCCTTTTTCTTAACAGTATCTATTTACTTCAAATACAGAGATACTAGATGTATTCACCTACATAACAGCGACATGTATTTTAGGGTTACAGTGATGTGAATAAAGATCCATTCATGATAAAACTTTTATTAACTACATCAGATCAGTACACCCATACCGTAACAGAAAAATCAGACCATTAATAGAAGCAACAACAAAAATAACAAAAAAGGTGCTCTCTTTTTCTGACTGTGCATTTACTCTAGCTCTCTGTATGGGATATTTAGGTAAATAACATTCAACAGCCAAACCAGAAATCACTTTAAATTTTCTCTAACAGAGTAGCACACCACTTTTCTTCAGTATCCAAAGTACCTTCTCCTCACAAGAAAGGACTGTAAACTCAATTTCAGCAACTGAGCAGTGGACCTCACTGTAAGACTGAGTCCTTGGATACCAAATTTCAAACAGATATGATCTGATGACAATATTATGTTCTTTGTAACATTATAATACTTTATAATAAAGGGGAAAAAAAGGGTAAATTCAGAATATACAAATCAAAGAGCTTATCCTATTCAGTAAGCCTAAAGCATTTCACTTTGTATTACATACCCCATTTTTTCAGTTTACCATCCTAACCTACAAAAATAACATCTACAGCTGATTATCAGAACTTGCGTTACGCACATAAGGTATTGTTTCATAAGAACATACTAGTAGTTACCCTTAGAAAACAGAAAGGAGACCAGGCAGGAAGATTCCAGATTTTGCATAAAGTGTAGTCATCCAATAGTCTTGAACTACGCACGAGGCCAAGCCACCGACCAAGGCAGGATGATGTGACTTAAGGGGAAAAAAACAAAAAAAACCACAGTATTTCATTACCATGTGATAATTTTTTTTTTACCAGAACTATTAAGCAAACTTTTTAAACAATTTGTGCTAAATCCTATTAAAACAGTTAAAACTGTGTAAGAAAAACTGAATTTCATAAATACACAGAAATAAGAGGACCTAATAGTTTCACCTATGAACACATAAACCATGGAAATTACCTTTCATAAATGAATACTACAGAATAGAACGCTGATCCTTTAAGTGTTAGGCTTTAGGATAAGAACTTGCATTGATACTTCTTCAGGTTACTGAACACCCATTTACTGTTGGAGTCATCTCAGTAATCACATACCAGGAGAGACAATACCATGAACTGTAAAGAAATACATCTTAGTATTACCCCTAACATTTACAGGCTGCAAAAGGAGTTCGATTTTTCTTAGATTCCCTAATTTTTCTAGTTTCAGCATACACAAAGCTAATATAAGAAGACAGCTGGCAGGATATGCTATGATTGCATATAATATTCAGTGTCACATAACTTTCATCAAAACCCTGACTAAGCAGCATCTGCAGTTTGGGTAGAAACTGCATGGAATAGATCAAGCACTGGAAACACTAGAAAATGTGAAAAGGCTGAAGTGACAGTGAACTCTGGACTCAACTATGAGATGTGGAGGGAACTGCACGATCCATGCTCTTGAGGTCTCAACTCTACCTGAAGAAGCAAAGTTTTTTAATTCCAAGAATTACAGCCCTTATATAAACTAAGAGACTACTATCTGGATTGTACGTAAGGTTTGTTTGTGTACAATACACACGCACAGAGACATCTGCCCTCAACTACCACAAACCAATTACTTCACCAATTTACCACAAGAGCAAGGATCATTACTTATCCAGGTAAATACAGTCCTTTGTGATCAAGGATTAGGAGTTCATAAGTTATTTTACAGATCTTAACATAATACACAGTGAAAGGCAGTCTTACATTTGAATCGATGGACAAGTAAACGAACACAGTTCATCTTACATAGCAACTCATAGCCTGATGCTAGCAAAGGGCTCCTCCGCTTACAGAATCTTGGAACTGTAAAGATGCAGTAGAACAGCAGTAAAATGCCCATGACCTAAGAATGCCAAATCTAACCCACAGCAATAAACAAAGTAATATCTCCCTCCTCCTTCTAGAAACTAACTTTTTTCCCATCATAAGGAGATCCATGCTATTTGTCATGAAAATATTAAACCAAATACACAAATGAAGATTCACAACCTATCTGCTTTGAAGCAGCAGCACTTCAGAAGGTCACTACTGAGGTTTATCAAAGTGTACTTGTTAGGTCACAGGGGTAAGGTGCACATTCACTGCATTTTCTATGCAATGAACATACAACATCAAAAGTTTTAGTACTAAAGAATCCTGGAGAAGCTAACAAGTGTTCTAACTGTGTTGATTGTAGGTTAGAAGTCCAACCTTTTGCTAGAAGTCCAAGAAGTCACCAAATTTAATTCCTTTATTACATACTTTAAAGGACTCTTGCAAAATTAACTGTTGAGGTTATAATTTTTCCACTATGATTTCACTCGTCCTGACATTAGGACAAGTGTCAGGAAGAGCTACAGATGTAAGTTACAAGGTTTAGTTTTTACAACCTGATTAAAAAAGCCCAAGCAAAATCCAAACTACACAAGACACACGGCAGCTGCAAATCACTAGAAATTGTATGCCCAGTAGATTCTTTTCCTTTTTCTTTCACCATCTCCCCACAGAGTTTCCTACTACCTATTTATGGGTCACTTCAGAAATCTGAGATTACAGCATTTATTTCAATGTTAACGCTATTTTCCACATTGCAGCTCACTGCCTGAACTAAAGGATATTAGCCGAATCAAAAGCAAAACAGAAAACTACTGCACAGGGCTCTTACCTCTGCTTCTGGAAATGAACTGTTCCAACACAGTTTGAAAAATTCCAGGCCTATCTAGGGCAGACATTATTAACTGCATCTATTAGTGACATGAATTGACAACATGCATAGAAGAGGCCAAGCTTATGCACTTCCAGCCTTACCCACCTACTTGCAGGCCAGACTAACATATACCTTTATCGAGTCGAACAAAACCAGCCGTTAAAAACCTAACTGCAGCGAATGCACAGATCGCAGCTACCACAGAAGCAGCAGTCACGAGTGCCAAAATTAAAACGCTGCGATTCAGGGAAAGCCTCCTTCCTGCCACCCTTCCTGCAGCCACTCCTGCCAGCGCACACGTACTAATGAAGCCCAAGGGAGCCTGCCACCATTTGGCCTTTGTGGAAGGAGACTAGTAGGTACTTCCTGCAGCGGCCGCCCGCGCCTCTCCCCCCCCGCAGCAGCGGGCAGCAGTAACCAGAGACAACCTTGGGCTTCCCGAGCTGCGAAAAGTTACACTCCTCCCCCTTCCTCCTCCCCGGCTTACCAGAGACCCCGGCCAAGCTAATTATAACGGCGCTAACAACTTCTACCGCAGTCCCCGCTCCCAACGCCCTGCTCCCCGGCCTCCCCGGCCCCGGCCGCGCTCCCCCACACTTCTCCCCCCGCCGACCCTCCTCCCCCGGGCCCGCCGTGCCACACTCCCGCTCCCGCCGTCCCTCCCCACCTGTCTCCGCTCCCCGTCCCCGCGCTCCGCCGGGCCCCCGCCCTGCCCCCACCCCGGGCAGGGCCCCCTCCTCCCTCAGGGGGCTCCCGACGGCCCCCACCCGCGCGCCCGGCCCAGCGGTCCCTCCGCGGCGGCTGCTGCCCTCCCCGCACGCAGGCTCGCCGGCCCCACGGCCGCGGAGGGTCGGGGCTTCCCTCCCGCCCCCTGACCCTCCCGGCACCTCCCCCGGAGCCACCGCCCAGCCCAGCCCGACCCTGCCCGGCGCCCCACCTGGGAGCGGTGGAACCCCCCGTTCCTCCGCAGCCTGCCGTGCCCTCCTTAGCTTACCGGCCAGGCTCCCTCCGGCGGGGCTGGGACTCCGACCGGGAGGAGGCGGAGGCAGCACCACCCCCGCCGGGCCCCGGCAGCGTCCGCTCCGCCCTTCCCTCCGCCCGCGACACCCACGGCGCCGGCGGGGGGCAGGGCGCTGCGTGCCCCGTGCCCGCCAGCTGGCCGCCTCCCCATTGGCCAGCGGCCCTTTCAACCTGCCCAGCAACCATTTTCTCACAGGCGGGCCGGCTCGGGAGGGGGGGTGAGGTCCGACTGGCCCCGCGGCACCGCCCAATGAGAAAGCCGGGAGAGCGAGGGGGGCGGGGCCGTGCACCGGCTTCGCCCAATCGGAAGACGGGCTCCGCCGTGGAGCTGCTCCCGCTCCGGGAGGGGGCCCCGGCCGCGCGGCGGGGGAGCGGAGACGGTGTCTGCTGCGCCGGGGCTGGTGCAGGCGGCGGGGCTCGGCCCGGCCCGGACACCGCGTTTCCTCGTTTTGGCTGAAACTCAGGGTCGGTCTCTGCCCGGAACTGCCGGATTTCAAACAGGGTGGCCCGTGAAGCGCCAGCCGTGCTGCTGCCGTGTGCGGGGCGTTCGGGACACGGCGCGCGCACGCGCCTGTCAGCCGACGCTGGCCCAGCTCAAACATTGCGCAATCCTCCACGCTCCCCAGAGCGCCTTTTCCTTTAAAGATGAGGCAGTTTGGACCACGTTCAGACCTGTATTTGCTTTCCATGGGTATTTGCGTAAGCGAATTACATCGGCACAAGTGCTTGTGCAAACGGATTTCAAAATGTGACACGAAGCGTTTGTCAAGATCGATTCAGAGCCTTTGCCGGAGCTTGCCGCGGTGGGTCCCCGAAACCCTGCGTGGGTCCCTGGGACGAGCTTTGATTAACCGGTAAAATAGTAAAATCGGGGCACGTTTGTGCAGGCAGATCCTTCCTACGCCTGATGTGAGCACAGGCCAAATGCACACACAGGTTGTACACTGTTCCTGTAAGTACCACAGGAACACTGCAGTTGTCTGCTGGAGAGAAACTGCAGCTCGGGTGAAACACCGCTTTGAAAACCCTCGGGTTCAACGGATTGTGACCCTTGTGTCCTGGTAGGAGAGGCTTGTGAAGGGGTAGGAGCGTGCTCGGCCCACGGGAAGGGGCGAAGTGCAGAGGCGCAGAAAGCCGCAGCCGAGCCGCAGGATCCATAACTGGAGGAGAGGGACTGTGTCTGTGGGGCCTTTCTGCTGCAGTGTGCCGCACGCCGTCGGCTCCTGGCCACAGCTGCGCTCCGACCGCGCTGGCGGGCTCACAAAGCACAGAAGGGGAGCGAGTGCTGCCATGAGAAGCATTAATGAATCCTTTTTGACACGCTGCCGGGGCTGTGCCGGCGGGAAGGATGCCACCCGGAACGGCCGAAGGGTGACACCCCTGTCCCCACGGTCCATCTGCTCACCAAACGTGAGCAGCGCAAAGGGGAAGAGTGGATCGAATATCCCTGCCCTTGTACCCCTTCCCTTCCCGCTATGCACTGTGGTGCAAGGGGAAGAGTAACTCCAAGATGTTCAGGATTCTCTCTGCTCAAGCCAAGCAGGGCTAAACAGGAGGAATGCAATAGGACCGAGTCCTGCCATATGCTAGGGATTATCTCCAGGGAATAGATAGACACAGGAGAGGCGTACAAGGGGAGCTGGTGTGGAAGGGAGAGACCTGGAATGATTCTGTCTAATGCAGTATATAAAGGTGTAATTTAACCAGCAGCACCAATAAAGTGTTTTAATAACTTGAGCAAAAATTATTTTTTCTAGAGTTGACCCACGCTGGACAAAAGCACACAATTTCCAGTCAAACCCATAGTGCTTGTACAGGGGACAGTTAGTCCCTCTGTACAGCCTCAGTGGGTTAATGCAGTACCAGAGCCATCCCGCTGTTCTCCCCCTGTTTAGCTGACCTCATAGAAAGACACCAGTACCAGTTACCTTGCTTTCCCTGCTCTTCCTTAAGTTATTAACCTAACGTGATCACCTGTTCTATAACCATTTTTCTGTTTGTTTAGTAGAAATTGGGGCTTTTGCCTACAGCAGGCATTTCTAGAAAGGTCAGTTCTGTTAAATAGATGCTCTGACAAGATCTATGGAAAAAAATAACATCAACTTGTTTAAATACATGCATCAGAACTTTGGATTTATGGCCTAACATTTTGAGAAGTTAATAGAAGGTATACTGGCTATTTGCAAGGGTTTTTGTCACTTTTTTGCTCTTGTCAATGGTGGGATTCATGGAATAGAATTACATAATTGACTAGGTTGGAAAAGACCTCAAAGATCAAGTCCAACCATCACCCCAGCACTGCCAAGACCACCACTAAACCATATCGCTGAGGGGCTTGTCTACATGCTGGAGGGAAGGAATGCCATCCAGAGGGACCTTGACACACTTGTGAGGTGGGCTGATGCCAACCTGATGAAGTTTAACCATGATAAGTGCATGGTCCTACACCTGGGTCGGAGCAATCCCAGGCACAGCTACAGGTTGGGCAGAGAAGAGATTCAGAGCAGCCCTGCAGAGAAGGACTTGGGGGTGTTGGTTGATGAGAAAATGAACATGAGATGGCAGTGTGTGCTTGCAGCCCAGAAAGCCAACCATGTCCTGGGCTGCATCAAAGGGAGCGTGACCAGCAGGTCGAGGGAGGTGATCCTGCCCCTCTACTCTGCTCTTGTGAGACCTCACTTGGAGTATTGTGTGCAGTTCTGGTGTCCTCAACATAAAAAGGACATGGAACTGTTGGAACAAGTGCAGAGGAGGGCCACGAGGATGAACAGGGGACTGGAGCACCTCCCATGTGAAGATAGGCTGAGAAAGTTGGGGCTGTTCAACTTGGAGAAGAGAAGGCTGCATGGAGACCTCAGAGCAGCCTTCCGGTATCTGAAGAGGGCCTATAGGGATGCTGGGGAGGGACTCTTCATTAGGGACTGTAGTGATAGGACAAGGGGTAATGGGTTCAAACTGAAACAGGGGAAGTTTAGATTGGATACAAGGAGGAAGTTCTTTACTGTGAGGGTGGTGAGGCACTGGAATGGGTTGCCCAGGGAAGTTGTGAATGCTCCATTGCTGGCGGTGTTCCAAGCCGGGCTGGACAGAGCCTTGGGTGACATGGTTTAGTGGGAGGTGTCCCTGCCCATGGCAGGGGGGTTGGAACTGGATGATCTTAAGGTCCTTTCCAACGTGAACTATTCTATGATTCTACGATTCTACATGGTTTCTGAACACTTCCAGGGACGGTGGTTCCACCACTTCCTTTGGAAGCCTGTTCCAATGCCTGAGCACCCTCTCTGTGAAGAGTACTGGAATCTAGTTCTGTTTAGCAATGTTTATGTCCCATGCAACTCGCATCTTAAGCTAGAGGAGCCATGTTTTGTCACACAGGCTTAAGAATTCAGCAGTCTGAGCTTGCATATAAGGTCTTCCTTGACAAAAACTTGCTTTAAAAGGCCCTTACTTTCTCAAATGCAGTCATGTTCCAGGAGTCTTTCATGCTTTCTCATTTTGTCTGAAACTAACCTGGAGGCAAACAGCAGACTTAACAATATGATTTTATTTTATGACTTAAACATGGTCTTTCAGTATGACAATACTTGCCACAGCAGGCCAGCATACCATTCTAATGAGCAGCATTTTTTGCTTTTGCAGCGAATTTCACATGAACCAGAAAAAATGAACCCCAAAACCAATCAGGGTCTCTATGTAACTCATCCGAAAGGGTTACTGGAGGTCTCCTACTTGCACTTACCTTCATAGCAGGCATCTATTCAAAAACACGGTTCCAGGAACACAGGAACTAATGAAGACTGCTTTCCTATGGATTTATGCCTGTGATTAATTGCCTGTGTCTAAGGTATGAGCTCTAATTGAAGCTGGTCTCATGCCTGGAAACTTAAGAGACGCCTCTCATCTGGATTACTGGATATCAGTACAGAATGCAGTTTTCTTCTGATCTCCACACTTAAACAAAAAAATAAATCTAAAAATGTAGTTGCTGTGAGATCTGCCAGATTTGGTTGAAATTAGCTACTCTGAAGCTGGATGACAGAACGACCATGTGTGCCATACTTTGACAGTGAAGTCAGAAAGGGTAGAGCCTGCTGCACTAAAGCCTGGTTAGTTTTTCCACCTCTTTTTGCTGGTGAAGCCTCTGTGAACTACAAACTAATCCTCCATTTACTCAAGTTTAAAAAAAAGCTATGACTCAAGATGGTGATTTGAAAAAAAACCCAAGCCCACATTACTGGATATTTGTCAGGATACTAAATAAGCCATTATTCTATTTTGTCAAAAGAATCGCAATTTACAAGAAAAAGCACTTTCTCCCTATACCTTTTAAGCAAACCAAATGTTACTAGGCTTCAATTAAAACAAATAACCATTCAACCATTTTATCTTAAACTTCAGTGAGCTCACAGGTCAACAAAAAAACCCTAACATCCAGTACTTTTTATATGCAGCACATCTCTCGGTGATGATCTCTGACACTGAAAAGCAACTTTGTTGTAAGTACTGGTTTTCTCCTCCGAGTATTAAAACTCTTTTGGGGGTTTGGTGGATTGTTTTGGTTTTTTTTGGTTGGGTGCTCTTTTGTTGTGGACTTTTTTTTTTTTTTTTTTTTTTTTTGGACAACATACCTGCTTTTCCAATCAGAAGTCTTGCTTTGGAAGCTTTCACAACCTGAGGTTAAAGTTACATTACACTGTCTTGATCTCCAAAACTTGTCTGTAATTGACACAAGAAAAATACAATATACTGCTTTTTTGTTGTAGGATTTTACTATTGCAGTATGTACTTGCCACTTCCCACATGCTCTTAGGGGACTTCCAAACACAGCAGACATGTGGATACCATTTCTTTTTATTTCTGTTTTTGCAAGAAGTCACGTAATCACCTGTATCTTTAGTTGTTCTTCCCTAAAAATATAACCATTGAAACTACTGAATGTTCTCCCTGCAATGGAAAGTAGCCTCTACCTTTGTATTTTCCTGCTGACAACGTTGGTTGTGCATCAACACAGTAACTCTTCGGGTCATAAACCACTCATTTTGGGGGAATCTTGGTTAAGCAAAGGAGTAATTCTTTTTTAAAAAAATCTACCATACAAAATTACAAAAACCATGTCAGATAATGAATTTTTTAGTATTTTTCGCTGGCTTAAAAAACCCCTCAAATCACTGCATCTGAAGTAAATCTCTCTTCTGACAATTTAAATAATTCAGCAGGATTTCATCTCTTTGTGTAAGTTCCTTGAAAAAACAGGAAAATTTATCTTAACTGTCAACTTTGCAAGAGAAACCAAAAGGAGTTTAGACAGTCCTTGTGAAAGCTTATAGCTGAAGAAGCCAAATTAACAAAAATACATATGTTCCTAAAATGTGTATTTCATTTCTTTGGAACTCGGTGTTTTTGTACTTTTAGTATTAGTACATAGTGTGAAATCACACTCATTTGAGTTGATGAGCAATCAAACTTTGTCATGATCAGTCATGATTTTTTGCATAAGGGACTATAGGCCTGAGACATAATCATACTTTCATTTTGAACAGAAGTCACTTTTGAAAGCATTTTTATTTGTCTTGTCCTAGATGTCAGTAAATAAGTGGATTTGTTTTTTCATCCTAGCTTTTTACACAAGTTTGTTTAGTTAAATGGAAACATGTAATAAGTTGCATAACTGTAAAGCAGTAATACACTCAAATCAATAATCTGACGCACAAGACATTTGAAATAGTTAGATAATTACAATATAAAACTATACTATCAGTCAGTTTAGAATAGTGTTTTTTAAAATGCCAACTAAAGAAGTCCAGACATACCTGAGACTTCAGATACAGTCTAAGTACAGCTTCGAAAACAGGTAATTCCTGGCGTGGGTGAAGGCTCACACATGAATCCCCAACCCACTCAAGACTGGACTCCCTCACTGCTGCACCTCTGAGGCAGTCTGGAATGGAGCTTTTCATTCAGAGAAAGAACTCCCTCTTCTAGTTTGCCCAATCTGTCCTTTAAGCAAATAAGGCTACATTCATAGACACAGGCAACATCTGCTAGATAAACTCACAGAGCTATGGAAGAGAGTGGGGCTTAAAAAAAGCCAACCAGCAAATACCAAAGAAACAGGGAAGTAATAAGCAGGCAAGCTTTCATGTGCACAAGTGTTAATGCAGCCTGGTTCTCACGGTTTTCACATTTGCAGAAAGCCCAAGCTTCAGAAGCTTGATGTGTTCTGCATATTCTGGCAAAGGAGAAGGAGAAATAAACCCACAGGCACAGAGGCAGAAGGGACAAATATTCAAGGTTACCTGAAAAGGAAGCAGATTTAATGTTAGCTATTTGCTTGAAAGTACTTTCTTTTGTGCAAGTCTGCAGCTGAGTTACATCATTCAGACCAACAACCTTGTTTCAGACACAGTGTCAACTGCCCTGCAAGTTTCATAATTCTTCCCTAGGAGCACATAAAAGAAAAAAGGATGCCAGAAGTGGCAGCAAAATCTGACAGAAGCCTTTCCTAATTTAGCAGAGGTTAGATTATTGCCCATTTATATGTAGAAATTTATTATATCACCACCAGCAAATATCATCTCTCACCATTTGTAGTAACAGTTCACAAAATAAGTAATATAAAATTCACCATCTTACAGACACCCTATTATTTCCGATGTCTCTCAGCATCTTAGAGGAATACATAGAGGGGAAGTATAGTATATTAACCTTTAAGTGATGCATATGTAACTCAGACCTTTTTAGACTAGCAAAAAAATGACAACGCAAGGTAGAAAAATAAAGTTGTTTTTTTCTTTTAAATAAACAAACATCCTACTCCCTCCTCCTCCCCCCCAAAAAAAAACCCACACAAAGCACACACAAAACCCCAAACCAACATAGAAGTGGAGCTACCCAGCATGAGCAGCTGAATTAGACTGAAGCATGCCAAGAAAGCTGTTAAGGAGACAAGCCGATTTTTCACTGACCAGTCCTTGCAAAGTCAGACCAGTTCCAGGCACACATCAGTTCTGAACAGTGACAGTGCAAGTTTCAGCAATACAAATTCTTGTACCTGCTGAAGACCTGGGCCAAGATACCAGGCATGTGAAAGCACATAAGGTTTGGCATAAGTTTTAAGAACATAATAAAACAGGATATATATTTCTGTTTAAATGCTTAACTACATAAACGCATACTTACCTAATCCTTTTCCCGTTAAGCCAAGTAGTCTCTACAAATTGCCCTAACCAGGCACAGCTGCCTCAGCAAAGAAATGCATCTGGCTAGATGCTTCATACAGCGAGATACAAGATATGTACTTACACACACACCTCCATGTGCATTCCCACATAATTTAAAAGTTATAAATTAAACAAATTCCTACCTGTAACATGAGATTGATGCACACTAAGAAAGCAGGGGAGAGCATCTTTTTAAATACCTTAACACGCAATTGCTCATTGAATGAAAACACAGAGTAAGGATAGTCAGACCTGTGCGTTTTCAACCACAGTTCAGAGCAGATTTTGGGAACTTTCCCAGAGGGACAAGATATTTAGTTATTCAACTCAACACTGATGTTCCCTTTATAAAACTTGAAACTGCCTGGCTTTCTGCTTTACCTTAAGGCATCTGCTGCCCGATTCAATGGACCTGTTCACACACAGTGAAGCATCAAGAAAAATATTTTGAAGGAGTATCTGTTGCTGCAACAAACACTGCCAAATAAAACATACTGTTATTTCACTGTGAGATATGACAGTTCACATTAATATTTGTGTCCTGAACCAGGATGTATGATTGCAGCACTTTTCAGTTATGAGTGGTATCTCCATTAATTCAAACATGCTATATAGGCTTGTTTCTTTGGTCCCAGCCACATCACATAGACTGAACTGGCAAGCATCTATATGGTATTTCATCCTTTAATATGAAGCTTTAATTGAGGAAGCAAGATTCAACTACTACAGCAACTACAGATGATGTGATGTAACACAGGAGACATGTTCAAATTCACTGAAGACTCACACTAATTGTGTGGTGTCATTCGACTGAGTCGATATGCATTCAACTACTAAGTTTCAAACATTTAGCAAAGTGATACCATTTTTTCCCCAAACCTGATGCTTCTAAAGTTCTTGTTGAAACTGTTAGTTCAGTGGTCTCCTTTTGTGAAGGTGCCAGTGAAATGTCGTAAGAGTCATAGGATGGTCTGAGTTGGAAGGGACCTTAAGATCATCTAGTTCCAACCCACCACGTTCCATTAGACCAGGTTGCTCAAAGCCCTGTCTAACCCGGCCTTGAAGGCTGCCCGCGATGCAGCATTTACTTCTTTGGGCAACCCATTCCAGTGTCTCACCACCCTCACAATAAAAAATTAATTTCTTATATCCAACCTAAACTTCCCCTGTTTAAGTTTGAATCCATTACCCCTTGTCCTATCACTACAGTCTCTAATGAAGAGTCCCCCTCCAACATCCCTGTAGGCCTCCTTCAGATACTGGAAGGCTGCTAAGAGGTCTCCACACAGCCTTCTCTTCTCCAGGCTGATCAGCCCCAACTTTCTCAGCCTGCCTTCATATGAGAGGTGCTCCAGTCCCCAGTCATGCTTGTGGCCCTCCTCTAGACTTGCTCCAACAGCTCCATGTCCTTCTTAGGTTAATTACTGTGTAGAAGTGTACATAATACTCCAAGTGGGGGGTCTCAAGAGAGCACAGGGGCTGGAACACCTCCTTGGACCTGCTGGTCACGCATTGTTTGATGCAGCCCAGTATACTACATATATATATCATATTTTTTACGACCCTCCTTTGGAGATGCTCCAACAGGTCTACATCCTTAATGCCCCCTTGTCCCCACCCTCCCTTTTTAGGGGTCTGAGAATCAGAAGAGGATCATGTGTAGGAGGTAAGGTCACTTGTGAGAAGGAAAAGCCTGTCAGATGCAGAAAGGTACTCTTCATGTTCTGCAACTTGCTTGGTTCAAGACTACAGAAAACTACTAAGTTACTAGCAGTTGTCTTCCTCTGTGTTATCACAACGAACGCTAATGCATTCCAGAAAAAAAGAATCTTTTTCTCCCTTCTTGTCTACCTCACTTTTATTTTGGGGCTCTTCCCCAGTACCAGTTTGCAAAGGTAAACATGTGTCATTCTAGAACAAAACCATACACTGTACATGACCTATCCCTTTCCCCTGAAAATGTCTCATAAGCTTTAGCTTAATTATATACACTTTACAATGAATGTGAGTACTTGAAGAAAAGAACACCATCCCATGTTGTATTATCTTTTGTTATTGAAATAAGTCAAGAGGAAACCCTTGGTAAGAGTGAAGCATATTAATTATGACAAGACATCATGACATATCAGTTGAGATTTAAAGGCCATTAATAATACTTTTTGTAGTAAGTAGTGCAAGAGAGCTAACCCATATGAGCAAATATTTGATGGTAGACCTCAGTGATAAAACAATTCACTTGATGACATTTACATATAAATATACATAAATAATAACCTATGTAATTTAGGTTTATAGCTAACAAAAAGTATGGTCTCAAGTGAACTAACTGTATCTAGCTGGATCAAAGTTCTTCTAACGATACCGATGTACATGGGGTGTGAAAAGCATAATTGTACAATTCTCAATTTAGTAAAGTACTACTCTATAAAACAGAATAATGAAAACAGCTCTTACATTTTAATGTAAAGTATAAAATCATGTATTTACATTTATATACACCTTACTGAACTACATTGGGTAGCTCACAGTAAAAAAAAAACCATCCCTTTTTGAAAACCTTTCAAAAAATACATCAACTGCAGGTATGATCAAAAGTTACTAAGTTAGCAGCTGACATAACATCTGTAGTAAAAATATATTTTAGGAAAATACCTGAAAAAATCTAAACACCAATAAACACTTTAAAACTATTTTTGAAGTAAAAATTGTAGCAAAAACCAGAACAAGCTAGCTAGGATAACAGGAACTATTGCATACTGCTCTTTAAGAGCCATGTAGCGACTTAGAACAGAAGCAGCAGATATGGTAGGAGTTCTGTGATATAACAAAGTGGAAACTGGCGGAAAATAGGAAACCAGTTATCCAACTTGTCTCCATTTATTACCATTTTTACTGGACGAAGTGTAAGAAAAAGATGAGAGAATCTCTCTCACTGAGCATATCCTCCATCAAAGGCTAAAACGATTGGTAAAAGGATCCCAATTTCAAGAGCCTTGGACCAAAAACTTAAAAACACATTTACCATATGTACTTACAGTTCAATGGACAATAGATTGGCTTATTACACTACAACTTGCAAGTTAACTTTAAGAGTTAACGCTACTTTGCAATATGAAGTGCTTTTTAATATATATATCTATATAATATATAGATATTTGTAAAATACACATGCAGATTTGATAGAACTGTGGAAACAGCTTTGAGTCTTTTCTTCCCATTAACAGACCTTTAACTCCTAGATAAGGAGTTTCAGGATTCAACAAGGATTTCCACAATATGATCAAGCTCATTAAGATCAGATTTACAATTGGAGTTAGAAGCCGTAGCTGTTGGAGAAGAAAACGTTTCCAGCCCATCACAGTGTCCCATTTTTGTGTTGCTCATCATGCCTGTTAACATAGTATCAAGATCATAGTAAGAGTTGTCAACTTCTGAAAACAGATCTTCAACAGAATTAGGACTTTTATTCTCCAGTGTCTCAAATATTTGATCTAATGATTTTTGAAAGTTTCCTTTATTTTCTTGTGGGTTCTCCATTTCCCACACATTGCTCTGCAGGTTTCTCGGAGCTTGCACTGAAGAGACTGTTGACATAGTTTCTGAATTATCTTGTGCCTGATCACCCTCAAAGTCTTTATTGAAAGTACTATAGCCTGGAACATGCTTTCCCTCAGCTTGTTCCCTAGATGAACGACAAAGTATATCTGTCGAAACAAGACGATCCAGGGATGCCTGCCCTGTACTCTGTGTGTTTATCATCTGCCAAGTCCCATCTTGAGTCATTTCCTCTTGGATCTGCCGTACTGTGTTGGCTATAAGTACCGAACGACAAAGGTTCGGTTCAACCAGCATGTGACACAGCTGAAGTTTAACCAAGGACATATCTAAAAGTGACTGCCGCTGAAGATTATATGAAGGAATAGCCTTAATACCAGCCAGAGTTCCTTCAATGTCTTCTTCGCCATCAAAACATTTTCTCTTTAATCCTCGCACAAACATTGTGTCCTGTTAAAAAAAATAAAACAGAATTCTTGTACAAAGCGAACAGCTCAAGAGGGGGTAAGGAAGGACTGAAAAACAAAACATAAAAGTCTTATCTTAAACAGCAAATTTTTTTGAGATAGAAACATCAGAATTGTCATACCAGGTTACAGAATGGCCAGTGTGGTACAACAGGGGTCAGGACTGTGTCCCAAAGACGGCACTCGGGAACCAGGGGTGAGCAGGTCCACAAGTCATGGCATCGGAGAGTGGCAGGGGTTCCAAGCTCCTGGCTCCCATTAAGCTCCACACTTGATGGAAGCCAGGAGCCACTGCTTCACACAGAAGCAAACATCTCAACGGCTGTATTTCACTTATTGGAGAGGCAGCTTCTCCTCGCTCCTCCTGAGTTTCTACTGGCATGCTTAACCTCTAATTTTGGAAATAAAAATACAGCCTGGCACACCATCTTCAAAAGATCTGACCCCTCCAGAACATCAACATGCCTAACAGAGGAACACGAAAAAAAACAGCATGTGCAGCATACTTGAAAAGGTTAGCTTACTTTCTCTACAGAGAGTAAGACCTAGATTTGTTCCATAGAACTTGAGACATTCAACTGAGGTGCCTAAAGCAGTCCTTCTGGTTCCCTTACTCAGGTGAGTAAATTAACTGTGTAATTCCAACATGAATTGTGCAAGTGCATAGGGATAGGCACAGCCATCCTCTCTATGGGCTTCTGTACTTCTTTCACAGTCTAATATAATAAGGCAAAAAACCTGTATTCCTGGTTTTAAGTTCACCAGCTAGAAAGAGAGGTGCATGCAGGTTTCTCATTATTTACACCTCACCTAAAAATCACTTGCTGAATTTCCCAAGGTATGACCATGAAGCACTAGCCTCCAGGTCTTGTTCTGATATGCACTAATTTTGGCAACACTGCCCCATGCACATACAGCAGATGATCTCTTGAAATACAGTAAGTTTTCTTTTCTTTTTTTTTTTAATGTCGTATACCTCACTTCTTTTAGTCTTCTAAAAATGAGGCTGAAAATGAAGCTAGGAGTTGATCTTCACATTTATTCACCTTTGTATGTCCCTTCTAAGTCTTCCCTGCTTAGAATTCCTCTTTGGCCAGTATTTGGGGATTTTTTTTTTTAAAGGTAGTGACCCAAACAAAACAAAGTTTTTCAACTAAAAGCTGATAAACCCAAAATACTATTGCAGCGTCTTTCTGTATGATTTTCCATTTCTCTTGGTAAGCCCTAACCTCTGCATTGCTTTTCTGGTTGCTATGGTATGTTCCACATAATTTCAGAGAGCTCTTTCAGCTTTTCCAGTCACTAAAAATCCACCAAAGTGCAACAACATCGTTCCTTTCAAAATACATTACATACTTATCTACTCTGAAAACCTGGTGATAGCACAGCAGCTAGATAAACATTTGGTCTGACTCTGTACAATGCTTCTTATATTGCTGGATATATCCATGGATAAACCTTTTTTGGATTTTCTGACTCTTGAAGATTCTTTCTACTAAAGGTACAAAACTCCTTAGAAATCGTAATATGCAGACATTATAATATGCAGAGACGACAATACAGACTTGGTCTTATAGTCATTTTTCAGAGACTTCTCAAAACCTATTCCTGATTTACCAATACATTAAATGCTTTGGAAGTTTCTTTTAATTTTTTCTTCCGTAACCTAACATATTTGCATTACTCCCATTAAATACAACCCAAATTTTTACTTGATAGTGCCTTTTCCAGCTAACCTCCTACTGGAGGACATCCCATTTTATTTTCCTGAAGTCATACGTACAGTAATTTCTAAACACACAGACCTCCCCCCATGTAAAACTTTACCTCTAGAGACATCTTTTGACATTACTAATTGACTGTGTATGATTATGTCATCAAAAATTAAACACTTTGTGCAGAGTTTGAAGCTTCTTTTATTACAACTTATATTCTTGTTAAGAATAATTAACACTTTGAATGTTAAGCTGGTTCTCATACATCTATTTGGCATTTAAACACCTTCTAAGACACTCCAACAGAAGAACAGAACACAGCAGAAAACTTGAAAACCTAATACATCACACACACTTGGGTGTGTACAAGCAGGGGAAAAAATGTTTATGGATTCTGAAAGATACTCCTTCCACAGGACTCACCGGATTTTTTGCAACCAGTAACTCACATCATAAAAACAGTTCTTTGTCACCGTATTCCTGAGACCACCCAAAATATTAGATTACAGCTTCATTTAAGAAGGAAAGTATTACATACCAGTAATTGTGCTTGATGTAGTCCTTCCTCTTCTCCCATGCTACTGAGCAAGAGTCCATACAGTAAAAGTTAGAGCACCACCTACCAAGTACCGGGAAGCAAGATGTCAGGCAAGTACAGGAGATGCAGGACAAATAGTTTCCATTTCCAGACCTTACACACCGCCCATCAACTGCTCTATCTTACCAACACTCTTACAAACTTGAATAGTACTATTAAACTAAATATACAGCTAAAGCACAAAGGTGGTTCACCCAACAATATCCCAAAAATTCGCAATAGGAGAAGGAAACTGCTTGTGTAGTCCCAGGTTATTACCCTGACCTTCAGAGCAGCCTCTACCTTATCCCTACACCTTTGCTATTTAAAGAACAAACAAAATCTTTAGCGATCATCTGAAAAATTTAAACATGCTCAAAAGCATACTGAAAGCAAGTCCTCATTACTTTTATCACAGAACTATGCAGTATTCACCTCTGTTGGACAAAACCACATCTCTCTGTAGCATCTAAAGAGAAAGAGCAAGCACAAATACAAAACTGACACATAGCAAAACCAGGGAGGATTTTCCTTTACCAGCACAGAAACTTTATGACTAAGATTTACTTTGAAAGATGACAATAATGAAAGTAATGACAGAAATTAAATTATTGTACCTATGAAGGCTGAGTTTTTAAAACACATTTAAGACAAAATACGATTTGATATACCAAGTACAACTACCAAACACATACAATTCCTTTAAATACTGAAACAAACAAAAAAAAAGCTGTTTCAACAGGCTACAAAAGCTTATACAATAAAATATGAAAATAGATACTTTTCTAGATATGTCTGTACAGTACAAGACAGTTCAGTGTCTGCAACTGAAGTACACACCTAGAAAAGAAACAAGTAAAGAGGATGCATGTGGACATAAAATCATAGAATAGTTAGGGTTGGAAAGGACCTTAAGATTACCTAGTTCCAAACCCCCAGCCATGGGCAGGGACACCTCACACTAAACCATGCCACCCAAGGCCCTGTCCAACCTGGCCTTGAACACTGCCAGCGATGGAGCCTTCACAACTTCCCTGGGCAACCCATTCCAGTGCCTCACCACCCTCACAGTAAAGAACTTCCTCCTTGTATCCAATCTAAACTTCCCCTGTTTCAGTTTGAACCCATTACCCCTTGTCCTATCACTACAGTCCCTAATGAAGAGTCCCTCCCCAGCATCCCTATAGGCCCCCTTCAGATACTGGAAGGCTGCTCTGAGGTCTCCACGCAGCCTTCTCTTCTCCAAGTTGAACAGCCCCAACTTTCTCAGCCTATCTTCATATAGGAGGTGCTCCAGTCCCCTGCTCATCCTCATGGCCCTCCTCTGCACTTGTTCCAACAGTTCCGTGTCTTTCTTATGTTGAGGACACCAGAACTGCACACAATACTCCAAGTGAGGTCTCACAAGAGCAGAGTAGAGGGGCAGGATAACCTCCCTCGACCTGCTGGTCATGCTCCTTTTGATGCAGCCCAGGACATGGTTGGCTTTCTGGGCTGCGAGCACACACTGCTGGCTCATGCTAAGTTTCTCACCTACCAACACCCCCAAGTCCTTCTCTGCAGGGCTGCTCTGAATCTCTTCTCTGCCCAACTTGTAGCTGTGCCCAGATGTAGGACCTTGCACTTGGTTTTGTTTTCTATTGTGGCTTGTAGTAAATTGTTTTTGAAGAGTGAGTGCCCTCAGATCTGAGGGGAGTAGATGCATTGACAAAGGACTTGGGGGGGGAAGCACAGAAAACATGTTTGTTTTTTTTTCCAAGAAGCTGCATACTTGTCAAAATATCACAACACCACCCCCTGCAAAACAAACAAACAAAAAGCCCCTCATAAAACAAAAAACTCAAACCAGCCAAAATATTTTTACTTAATCTCAAAATATGCAGACTGAAATGCTGTTATGTCATCGAAACTGTATTTTAAGCAACCTATAGTCTCATCCTCGTTTGCAAAGAAACTCACAGCAATATTCAAGACAGGGTCATGAGACATCTGAACCACCACTCTCGAGTGAGATACCATGATATCAAATCAATAAAAGTATTTCACCTTGGTGATGGTATAAAAGTTCTGGTTATGCTTTCAGAACATTCTATACCTGAAGGGCAATCTCTTTGAGAGCCTTTTCATGGTAAGTGAATCCCCAAATTTCTACTTTAGGCTAGGAAGGAACAAGCTTTGTTTAAAAACCTCAACCCAACAACCTTCCCACCCCCCAACAACTGCAGATAAAGATGATGCAGTCATGAGAAAAATAACTTAAAAATATCTTCTGATGCTATCTTGTATATCTGACGATTTTACAGGAAGAGGCTTTAGCTGTTTGCCTCCCAAAATAGCAGACTGAGACAGGAGGTGACTGTTGATGGAACGCATCAACAGTTATTGGTAAAAGAGCCATTATCACATCCATAAACTTGAAGACATAGCGGATGTTGGCAGATCAGATCAGTGTGTAGTCTATTAACACGCTAAAGAAGGAAACAGTTTTCCCATGGAATTTAATAACATGTAAGGCCTGCTGCATGTGATTCAAGCTTCTTCCCTAGAGCAATAAATAAACCATGTGGACTTCTGTTAGCATAAACTTAAAGAATATTCCCATCACAGCAATTATCTCCTCAGATTCTATTAACTGGCATAGCAGTGTACCTCCGAACCCAAGTTCACAGTTAAAAAAAAAAAAATTAACTCCATATCCATTATAAGATGCAATTAAAACCTTGCAAATAAATGACCTCCCCCAGACTTTGCTGCACTATCGCCAACAAGCACTCAAGAGAATGCTAAATTTAAAGCCTAATCAATTAAAATGTAAGTACATTTCTCTATTGATTTACATATTAACACACTCAAAAAGGCATTAGCTATTGTGTAAAGCTTCTTGGTACATGACAGCAAGACTGCTGCTGCTTTAAAATCATGGTGTTCAAAATCCACCGCTAATTTCAAGTGGCATCTGTCTCTGTCCAAGAGGCAATATCTAGACTAGCTATATCATCTCCCTTCTTCCACTACTATCAGAGTGTCAAGAGCCCAAACCAAGTGTGTTAAACTTAACCACTGTTTGAAACAGCTGTACAAAAAAGGCTGTCAAGGAGACAACAGCTATCCGCAGCATAATACCGTAGGGAAAAATGAGTTTTGGGAGCGCAGTATTATGGAATTCATTAAGAGCTTTGCTTTTGGGAATGACAATTTCCCAGTCTGCTTCACAAAGAAGCTGCTTGAAATTTGATCCAATTCTTACTAAAGCACCAACTTAAACATTCCAGATTTGCACTCAATTCAGAGTCGCGTGGTAATATGCTGCCAAAGATATATTTGGGTGCTTAATGGAAAAAGTAACTTACCAAAAGTTAGGGTAACAGGAAACTTGACACTGTTCATCTTTATGAGAAAGCAGACGAGCTACCCTGGTTAGTACTGGAGGCTCACTTAAGCAGAGCACTGTTTCTTTTTGTACAGCCATAAATACTGTGATGATAGTTAGCAAGGGAAGAGAAGAATGCGTTCTATCTCCTGTCTACCACTCTAATCCTCACTCCAAAACTGAGCCTTTATAACAATTGTGGGAAGAAGTCAAAGCTATGTGTAATAGTGAAAAGAAGATGGAAGGCCAGGTACTCCCCTGGCTGTCTATATGATGGTGTTCAGTTCTAAGTTGGGCTACAGACACAGCAGAGAGCTGACAGGGCCAGAAACATCCCTATTCGGACAGGGACAAAAGCACCTATAAAGCACAGGGGTTGGGTGTCTCTCCCCAACTCCAGTATAGGGCGCTGGCAGGTACCTACGCAGGACCCGAAGGCTTCGGGAAGGAGCACTAGCTCCAGAGGAAGGGCAGGCTAGGAAGCTGGGGCGACGGCCGACGGGCAGAAACCTTGTGGAAACGCAGGCGCCCAAGGCCGGGACGACTGAGCAGAGGAGGGGGACGAGGGGGCGGCCCGCCAGAGCCGGAGGGGAGAGGCGTGACCGGCGGGCGCGGCCGAGACGGGGAGCGAGCCCCGACGCACACAGGCTGGGGAGGGAACGCGGCGGGGCCGAGAGGGGATCAAGCCGCGATGCGTTCGCCCGGGGTGCTCGGAGAGGTCCGCAGTCACAACACACCAGCGGTGGGCGGGCAGCGGCGCCGGACGGGGGCCCGAAAGTGGAGGCGCGGGCGGTGCGGATGCAGCGGCTTAGGAAGAGTCCTAACAGAGAAGAGGGGTGCCCGGCGCCCGAGAGGAAACAGGCTTCCTTGGCCCACCAGCCCCAGACCCGGCCGCGAACGGCCGCAGGCGGCGGTTATTCATCGTCCCGCGCTCCCGGCAAACGGCCCGCCGCCATTTTAAATCGACTCCCTCCTCCGCGGGTTTCGCCGGCCCCGGCTCCCCGCCCGCGCGGGCCCCACACTGAGCCCCGGGGAAGGCGGGCGGGCCCAGGGCACCTCGCCGCGCCCTACGCGGCCCAATCTATCCTACTCACCGCGTCGCCACTGCTGTCGCCGCCGCCTACCAGAGCGGAAACCCCCGCTCCCGCCTCACCGACTGCTCCGCGCTTCAGGGGGGAAGGCGGGGCCCACCGCGAGGATCAGCCCCGCCTCCCCCCGCCCGCCATTTTATTGTCAAAGCCCACAAAGGAACTCGTTTCCTCCCCCGTCTACCCGCTGGGGGGCGGGCCTTCCCCGAAAGCCACGCCTACAAGGAAACGGCGGTTGCTATTGGCTGTCGCCAATCCCCGCAGCCGCCGCTCGGCACTGCGATTGGCGGAGCGGTTGCCATGGCTCCCGGGCTTTCCCGCCCCCGGGCCCTGCCTACGGGAGGCTGCGGGTTGCCATGGCGCCCGAGCTCTTCCCCTCGGCCGTGAGAGGCTGGCGGCAGGCGGAGGCGGGGGGCGAGGCGGAGCTGCCCCGATTTCAAACGGCGGCCAAGGCCCCGCGGCGTGCCTGGGCTCCCGGCCACGGGCTCCGGCGGGAACATGTTCAGGCCTGGCCCTGCTGCAGCCCACGGGGCGCCCAGGGAGCTGTAGGCGTGAGGGGGCGGGGGGCGCGCGCCGTCTTTCCCGCTGGGCCCGGCTGCTTTCTGCTGTCGGCTGCCACTTTCTTGCAGGCCGGGAGCCCCCAGCTCCAACCGCGGCCGCCTCCCGCCCGGAGCTCCCGCCCCGCGGGGGGTGCCAAGCCCCATGACTCCATTAGCAAGGCTTGTGGCATTTCCTGTTTGAGCCTGGCTTCCCAGCTCCAGGTCTCGGAGCCAGAGCACGGGGAAGCCGCTTCCTTGGGGCAGAGGGAAAGGCTAAGGCTTCGCACCCCTCAGGAAGCTGCCCCTCCAACCGCCCTGCTGAACGAAAGAAACACAATAAAACATAACAACAAATCCAACCAAAACAAACAAACAAAAAAACAAACAAACAAACAAAAAAACCCACAGAACACCCCCTCCACCCGCCCAAATGCTTTGGACGCTGTTGTGACCTCTAGCTCGATGCTGCTGCACATCTGCAAGTACTTAGTCTGAGCGATCGTTTCTCGGTCGCATTCGCGGTCTTGCAGCTACGTGCCGCTGTCTCCGAAGTAGCCAGAAAGGAGGGGGCCTGGGGGTAGCCGCCGGAACACGGCAGCTGCTGCAGCAGCCCCAGGGCGGGGAGAGAAAGAAAATGGGGAAAAAGGAGGGTAGGCAGCGTGTGTGTGTGTGTGTCATCAACTGGTCTTGGGGGTGAGGTTCAGTAGGAAAGGCTGTAAAACAACAGAGCAGTAGCGTGATACGGGAAAGCAGGAGGAGATTAACACTTCCATAGCAAAGCGAGATCTGCTTTTGGGACAATACAGGTTGTGTAGTGCCGGATTTTCCCCTTGGGTAAGTTCCCCTCACAGTTACTTGCAGTGGGCTTATGGTGTCATGGTGCAAACATATGAGTCAAAACTTTGAAATAACAGTATCACAAAGAGAGATGTTCTCATGCTCTATTGAGCTTGACATTGGCTTCTAGTTTTGTTGCAAAGAATACAAAGAGGTAATCCCACAACAAATGCTGCAAGAACCTGTAGCCTTTCTGGACTTCCCTTTTGAGGCAGTGTGGGGGGTTGCTCCCTGGAGGTGCTCAGCTAGAAGAATTCATTGGTATTGCTCTTTCTATTGATAGCATCATCTATATAGTAAGGTATATAATTACCCTTTCTTTACCTTTTTATATATATGTGTATATATATGTATACACACACACAGAGTGAGGGGGTCTTGTAATTTTTGTTTGTGTTGTGGGTTGCTGGATTTTTTTTCTCCCAATAAATTCTCCAGTGAAACAAGAGGATCTCTGATGGTTTAAAGCCTGTATCATCTACATTTCTGATTAAACCACTGAAAGAAAAATTGTGAAGGGTTCTTAGCACTCTGCCTTGTTTGGAAAGCTGTGAAACTGTCTTGTGGAGGTATGATAAGATTTGATTATTCTCAGGAGGAAAAAACTCCCACATCTCACATGTGAGAAACAAAACTTGAAAAGTCAAAATGGAAAAATCTGGACAGACCTACGCAAAACAATGCAGCCCTAGAAAGCAAACAATCTCTGGTAAGAATAAAAGTGTTATAAATAATTTGATCTAATTGTAAACACAATGTGACAAAGATCAAATTTTAGCTAGGCACTAAAATTTTTCATCCTCTTACTGGTTTTGGTAAACAATTTTAACACCAGAGTTAAAACAGGTGAAAACCTGGTGATTTCCTAAACATATTTATATTTTGACAAAGGTACCTCAGTGCATGAAACTCTCACAGCTAAAATAATCTGCAAGCAAAAGCAGAACCAATGCCTGTGGTGAAGTTCTAGAGACAAAGCGTGGAGCAGAACTGAAAAGAAACGTCTGCCAAGCAACTTGATAGGGGAAACTGAAATGAAGACAATGGCTGCATACACACATACACACACACACACACGCACGCACACACACAAAAAAGGGAAATTACTGGTCAGAAACGGCAGGAGACTTTTAAATCGAAAGGTGATTCAGAATGTGTATTCAAAGCTTCTAGACTACAGAGAGGCACTGCATCTAGTGAGACAGTGCAGAGCAACCTGCTTGCTGATGAAATGAGTAATACAGGTGATGGCGAAGAAAATGATGTAAATCAGCTCAGCAGATCTCTCCTAGGAAGATGGGTCACTAGTGGCACCCAGCAAAATCTCTAGAGCAAGTGGCAGTCCCAAGGGGATTCAAAAGAACTGGCAGCCTTTATAGAACTGTGATTGTCAAAGAGGGTTGAATGGGATGTCCTTGTCTGAAAGCAGGAGGTACAGGGCTAGTTTAACAGGAGCAGGCATTTCCTTGACCTCTCTGAGAGGGTCCTAGGTGCAGATCCATCATTAGCACATGGTGGGGCTTATTTGAGCTGAAGCCTCTACTGCATAGCTAGAGGTCTGAGTCAAGTGGAGCTGCTATCCCAAGCCCTTTCCCTTAGCAGGGCCATGGTTAGCTTGTGCTCGGAGTGGATGAGGGACAGATCCAGCTTCAATCTGTGAGAGCTGCATGTGCACACGGGCTCCAGCCATGCTGCCTTTGCCACAGCTGAGCAGAAGCGGCTGCGCAAGCTGTGCTGGCAGCCAGCTCAGGCTCTCCCCATCCCACAGCCCGCCTGTGCCGGCAGAGCCTCCTCGCCGGGAGCCCCGGCCTGCCTCTTCCTCCGGCTGTGGCTGGTACTGGGTGGTGTGACCTGCATGCCGTGCTCATTGGAAAGCAGCCAGTGCTCCCAGCCCCCTTCTTTCCCTTCTGGAGCAAGCCTGTGCTGGGCTGTGCTTGATGCCTCTGGAGCTTTGCTGCTCCTTTCTCCGAGCTGCTCAGCCCTGCTGAGCTGGCCAGACTTTCACACATTGGCAGTGCTGGGAAGGCTGGTTCAGAGTTGGACAGTGTTTATAAAACCACAGAAATGAGTACAAACTCAATGGCCAGGAGCAGGGCTGGAACCGTGCTTTTGAAAGACAAAAATAAAGAACCAGACATGACTCAGCCCTGAGCTGGAAGCCATGAGCTGTCGTCAGTGCAGTGTTGTACTCTGGCTAGTGAGTCTTATTGAGAGACAAGGTGTGTTAGCTCAAGCTCTGTGCTGTACCAGCCTGACGGTGTGAGGTTTGGAAGTTTTGGCTCTGATCCCGCTGGTTCAGAGCAGGGATAGAGCTTGCTTGCCTCTGCCTGCTAAAGACAAGGTGGACTTGCTCTGAGTCTGTATTGTTTCTCTCATAATTACTGTTTGATTAAAGCACTTAAGATATGTTTGTCTTTTTAATTTGGCTCCAGAGCAGGGCAGGAGGCCCACTCATAAGGTACCATTTCCTTTGAGCCCAACCTGGCAAATTCTGATTACTTGTGAGATAGGCAGCATTATGAAGCAGGCCTGAGTGCTTCTGCAGACAAGCACATTCCTGCAGCAGAGCTAGCCTAAAAAAATCCAGGAGCAGATGGAAGAAAGGCTAAGGAGGGTAATTAAATGTGGCTGTTCCCTAAGAAGTAAGCCTGTTGTAGCAGCTCAGCTGGGCCCTGTAAGGCAGGTACAGGATACAACTTAATTGTGTGAGGTCTGCAGTCATGATACACTGAATTTAGGAGAAAGTGGTTTTGTATTGTTACAGCTTGTTGATGTGTGGACCACCAAAGATGGCTGGAAGTTCTGCCCAGCCTTCAGTGAGGATAAGCCTCTCCTTCACTGTTCTGAGCCTGGGAAGGCTGTTTCTCTACCTGTAGGAGGGGGTTGGACAAAGAACAGTGGGCATCTGGTGCCTGTAAAACAAACCAAAGCATTCATAGTAAGAGAGTGAGCATTTGTGGGCTAACTGTAGCTTGATGTTGGATGATAATGATGCTGGCATCAGATGTTAGTGGCTTACAAAATGAAAATAGCATAGTCAGAACACTCATTACTCCAACTAATCCACACACCAGATAATACATGTCTGAATATGGCAGCAGTTGGCTGGCTGTATTGGCTGAGCTGGGTGTTTGTGCTAGCGAAAACCCAAGAGCAGCAGTAAAGAGGTGATGGGAGGGAGGGTATGTAGCTGTCAGTACAGCAGTGGCAAAGAAAATCTGTTCTTAGGCAGAAATCTGTCTGCCTCAGGCCACCAGCCTCAGGCCTTAGATTTTATGGCTGTGGTTATCTGATCTATCTGCTAGGAGGCCAAAGGGATTGAAAGTGACATGAACTAAGAAATGAGGGGTTTTTTTAAGAACTTGTACAGATTAAGAAACTCTGTAAGCTAAAACCACCAACACTGTGTTTTTCCAAGTCAGCTACTAACTTTATGGAACTGATAATAAATTGCTAAGAAGAGGTATTAATATCTTTTGACTGGAGGAAATAGAATGGAAAAAGGACACAGGAAAGCTATTAGACCTGTACTAGTCTGCAGACTTTTAGCCTGCCTGGCTAAAGTGGATGTGTTGGAGTTAAGGACTCTTCACAGGCAGCTGTAGAAGTTGCTGACCGTATTTCTTCTTATGGTGGAAAGAACCGGAAAGAAAGAGTGCCCTCATATTACAATATTTATTTATGCTCCTCAACCACTGAGATGTGCAAAATAAAAATAGAAGGAGTGTTTTCAGCAAGATTGACAGTTGCCAGATAATTTGGAGTAAGTGTTCTCTGTGGTGGCTGATACACAAAGCTACAAAAGCCAAAGGGGCACAAAGCATGCTTGAAAAATTCCAGCCATGAAACCACATAATGTGTATGTGTGCTGGCAGGCAGGGGCCAACAGCCAGTATGTGCATTTGTGTGGGTAGTGGACATCTGTGGTAGGAACAAAGCCCAAATGAGAGGAAGACTTTCAAAGCGGTACCTAGTGAGATACTTAGCTACAACAGAAACCTCGAGTGGCAAAGCACCATGCACTGTACCAGACAGCAGAAGTCTTCAGATTATGCAGTAGCAGTCAGCAAAGAGGGATTTTAAAGTGCTGAACGTTGTTTGGGGTTTTATTTTTAAGGCTTCTAAGCCCTCTTCTGGATCATCATGGTAGTTCCGTTTATGTTTATAAGGGGCAGGATTGTTTTGTTGTTGCAGAAGTGTTGCACTATTATAAAGGGGTTCGAATAACTAGAGGAACACACCTACTTCCTTCATAACAAGGATTTTCTTTTAAGCATACATTTTGGACACTTGAATGCCATGTTGTCTGGTGCTGCTTAAAATATGTGTTCCATATCTAAGCATAAATACCATAGGGTATGACAGTTGCTATAGCAACTAAGCATCTACTGTTAAATAGCACCCACAAGCTCAAAAGACATGTGCAGCTTGTCACTACACAAGGTATTCCTTTCTTTGCAGCAAGCTAAGTACCATATTTTCATCTCAGCATAGTCTGTTTCTGATGAATGTGTTTGTGCTGTGCATGTGAAGATCCTTTTCCCCCCACCAGCTCTACCTTTCTTTGAAAACCGCAGATACTGGAAGAACAAAATAGCCTGAAGCAGTTGCAAGCTGAAGAAGTTAATGAATAATTCCTTTTTCATATATCCTTGAACATACATTAGAGTGTGGCTTTCAGATTTTTTAGGCCAGATTTGAGGCTTACACCTTTGCTGTTCTGCATCTTTTCATATTACAGTGTTTGACTCTTGAAACCAGCCTTTTGGAAGGCACTGTGCTTTTTCTAGAAGCTGTGTCACTGAAAATTGCAATACCAGTGGGAAAAAAATCTCTGCTGTAGTGGCAAACTGGAGAGTTATAATTCAAAAGCACAGTTAAAGCTAACAAAACTTTTAGGAGTGTGTAGGTCAGTTATTTATTTTTGGGCTTGCCTTAAAGTCGTTAAGCATTTGGACCATGAAAAATAGAAGGAAAAAGTATTAAAATAAGAAGACTGAGTTTCTTATGCAATAGTTTAATTCTGGTGGTTGTGACTTTAGTAACAGCTGTTGACAGCATTAGTTGTTCTACATTTTCCAAAACAGAAATGTGATTTTCTATTGAATAAAATTCAGCATTGGTAGGAGAAATATGCTGGTTATAGAAATTAACTCTTTATCTGCAAGTTAAAGTGACCTTCTGTGCTCCCTGGAAGAATAAGTGAAGGCTGTGATGGCTTGTTGGAGTGTTTGGATTGTTTCCAAATTATGTTTTAGAGTATGGTGAATTGATAGGTTAAACTGGAAAACGTACTGTATCCAAAAATTATTGTTGTCATTGATTTGATGGTGGCTTATCTGAATTGCACATTCCATAAGAAAAAAAGTCATAAATTTTAGTAGGAACATCATAATTATAGTTTAATGAGGGTATAAAAAAGTGAGCAAATTAGGTAAACTAAGATGCAAAAAAGAATATTAAAAATGTGATTTTTTTACCCTATTTTTTCCTAAGAGAATGATTGCTAATGCTTGTCTGCCTGATCTGGTTAAAGGGTTAGCCCAATTAGAAGCATGAATATGAACATACATAACAGGCTGTGAGCTGGTCTTGTTCTTGTTCTCATCCTGTACCATGATGAGAATGACAGCTTTGACTTTTATAGCAATAAAGGAATGTTAACTTGTGTCTCCTGGTGCTCTGTCAGTAGTCAGTGGTTTCCCAGCAATCATTTCAACATGTCTAATGTTAATGGAATAATGAATGTTTAATTGGCCTTATTTAATCTGGCTAACAAATAGCAGTAAATGCCAATAGTCTTGGTAGAAAGTCATCTGTGCTGCAGTCAGCAGTGGTGTAGGACCGTGTGGAGAGTGGTTAGCTGAGACAGGGAGGCAAAGTGGGACTCTTGAAAGAATTGTTTAGAATTTGCTGGGTGTTTAGTTACCACAGGGGCTGAAAGCCTTAGATGGTTTGTTTATGCGGTCCTGACACTTGCATCCTCTCCAGGGAATCATGGACAGATCCCTGCAAGTTCCATCATCCTCTATTTTTTATTGTGTAATTCAAGGGTATTCCGTCTCTCCTTTTCCTTCCATGACTCTTCTTGCTTGCTTTCATTTCTGGTTTTTTGCTTCTTGTTTTTCTGTGTTTGTAGCCATCTTTTGAAAAAAGTTGCATGTTTCTGTCATAGCTGGATAGATATTATAACCGAACCTTGTGTCTGCCTCAGCAGCTGTCTGTATGGTAAGCATGAGCATAAATGCACACAAATCATCTGTACGGACTGATTTACCTAGCAGCACGATGTCTTACAAATTTATGATTACAGGCTGCGTACTTAAAAGCTACAAGAGATAATGATTTTTTTTTCTCCATTGTGAAGTCCATTGGCAGCAGGAGAAATATGGTAGAGTCTGGTGCCCTCTTGTGACTACGTTAAATTCGTGGAAAAAACATCATCTTCTGACTTAAATGTGATCAAGATTGAAATACACTGGAAAGCACAAAGAAATTTATCCAAAACAAAAGCTGGAAGTATAGCAAAGGGGAATTAATCTCTCAGGATAATTTCTGAAATGAAACTTCTGCTGCATGATTCAGATTAGAGGCAGAAGACTCATAACCCATAGTTGGCTGATGTGTTGACTGTTTCATTGATTTGTTGCTTTCATGAAAGCTCTTCTGCATGCTAGTCAATTAGACGTGATACTGAAGCATGGGCAAGTCAGAATGATACATTAGTATTGCTTTACATCATGGAAGAATATGTCCAAGTTGCATTTCTACATAAAAATAAAAGAGATTTTTCTCCAAATTGTGGAGGTTTGAAGTCATTATGATCTGAAACTGTGGACCAGCAAAAAACATTCAGATTCACATTTCATTTTCCACAGCTAGTTTCACAGCTCTAATTTAACTTTACATAGATTTATTTGTAATGGTATTCAGTAACTCCAGAGAGGTTTTTTTCCTTGCAGAATGTTATTTTTGATCTTGGAATTTGACTAAGAAACTGTTCCAGTATCTGAAATTGAATGCTAAGAAAACAAAAAGATAAATATTTAATATTATTTCCAGCTTTTCTCCTCTAATTAGGGGGGATCATTTCTGGTCAGAAGAGGTCAGAAGAGGGAGTGAATCATCCTTGGATGAAGCAAGCAGAGTCCACTCAGCTTCCTGTTAGGGAAAGCCCCTTGCTGAGTTGTAAAATCACACATGCCTTTGAATTCTGCTTTTGTGGATTCTGAAGTTACCTGCTGACCTTTAGTTTCCCTTTCTGTTATTACATTACAGTCTGTCAGTATCTGCTTCATACTGGTGTGTACAAAGGAAGTTCCACATTCGCCCCCTTTTTCTTGTTTCTGATAGAAACTTCAGATTTGTACTTGGCCTGCGTAGAGTCTCCTGCCTTTTGTTGACAGGCCATTCCCACAGTAATAATCAAGAAAGCAAGAAGTCAGTCATACTCCTGAGTTCCCTTGTTATTTAATGTACATTTTTCTTCTATTATGCATATTGCTGCATCTAGCCTTGAGTTTAGTTTGAGGGTTGTGCATTTGTTATCTTCCAGACACAGCAATTACTGCAATCAGTGCAGTAAAGTGCACCATTCCACTGACAGCTATGGACTGTTTTTGTAAGCCTTATTTTAGGGAAGATTTGAACAAAAGAATTAGAAGGAGGCAGGAACCATACATGCAGCTAAACGGAAAATTACAGGGGTTTTTTTATTACCTCATTAAATGTCCTTTACCCAGCATTTTGTCAGGTCACCTATAAATGTCAAACATACAGTAATAAAAACTACCTATAGTGGGTAGTATGAGCCTACTCTTCTCGACTACACTTAAGAAAGGCACCCCTATCCCCCAAAATTAATCACATAGGTAAGCAATAGTGCTGGTAACTCAAGCATATCAGGCTCACACTGTCAGAAAACCATTCTAGAAATCTGGTGCTGAGAGAGTGCTTCCCAGCACATGTAAATAGTGCCAGGAAGAGAGGAGCTTGAGAGGCAGCGTCTGCATGGATAGATCTCAAAGCACTAAGGATTTTAGAGATTATTACTGGTGGCCTACTGTGTACCCAAGTTGCAACAGCAAATGCTATTAGTGTTACTGACTGTAACCTCTCCTGTACCAGGAGAGGTACTATGAACCTTGTGCGCACTTGGCCCTGAGCGTTTCTACTCTGGATCGCTATTACTTTTACCTTTTATAAGCAACAAAACACCTCCAAACGCCAGAATATCTCAGTGAGGAAAAATCCCAGTGAAGTCCACAGAGGCTTAGTGCTCATGTCACCAAAAGGAGACCCAAAGTTAAAATGAAAATTTGCCCTTTTTTTTTTTTTTTCTGTGATGCCCCAGGGTAAAGAGAAGAAAATTAAAGTGCTTTGAATCTGCCCCTGAAAGTGCAGACTCATTAGAATTTGAGGTTTAGTACTTTCTATTTGCCTCCATGCCATTCATTGCTCCATTGCAGTAAGCTCTGAATATGCAGATGACACACCTGCTCACTCTTTCTAGTATCTCCTGCAAAGGCTTGTATTTTAAACTGAGAAGACAGACAATACTCAAGGGAAGAAGTGTCCCATTTTACAGATGGGGAACTGTGGTACAGCTGGGGCATTTCTAAGTAACTTTCTGAACACTCGGATATTTGCATACTCATTCAGAACATCTGTGACTTTATGTTTACAAGGCTTTTCAGAACATTGTGTATCATACAACCCTCTCTTCCCACAGTATCTCTCTTCAGTTTGATTCTTCATCTCCCTCATGAAAATATTTCAAGACAGACCTTTGAACATGCAGGGAATGCGCTGTGATCATTGGGTGAAATGCATGGTCCCTGTCACGAACTGAGGCCGTGAAACAGGATGGATCATTTCATGGCGTACCGAGAAGGCTTATTTTGCGGCTGCTCATGTAGATGATTTTCATGTGATGTTTTGTGAATTTCTTGCCACATAGCTTATCATCTCTCCTCAGCAGGCTTTCCATCTGTCTGCAAGCCTGGTTTTTGATTTGTTATCTCTGAGCATTTCTTACAGTAGTAGGAGGGTTAAAACTCTAAAAGTTTTTTCAGTGATCTGAATTACTGATGAGACAGTGAATTTAGAGTCCTACTTTTTCTTGCCAATAGCTCATAGTGGCAGCAACTAACATCTGTTATTAATAATAGTCTAATCTGGGGTAACAGATTTGTCTTTTTTATGGCTCAGTTTCCTTTCACTTAAAGACTGCATGATGAGGCCGCGCTGCATCCCTGATGCAAATAGATCGTGAGAAGCGCCCTCTCCTGTGCAAAGGTTAATTGTGCAGGGAAGAGACCGCAGCGGGATGAGATGGAGAGCGCGGGTAGGTAGCGCATAGTGTAGACACTAGTTGCAGAAGACATGCTGGAAGATCCAGTTTTGGGGATGCTGCCCCCTGTATGCTTGCCTGCACAGCAAAGAGGTTAAAAAAAATGATTGCATCTCTCTGATGCAATTCCCCCTACCCTTATTTGTTACCTTTAGCTTGTGCTGTTTTGAAAACAAGGCAGGTATTCTGGCCTGTGAGACAACTTTGGCATCATTTCATTATATAAAGGACGTTTCCTAAAAGATTATCCCCCAGTGTGACCTGTAGGATGACAGCATGCTCTCGAAGAAAAGCCTTTAGATTGTGGATGTTTTTGAAAGCCTCGTTCTGAGTTAGGTTTCATCTCACTAGCCAACAGAATTTTGGCATTGGTTTGTACATGATATCAGAGAATAAATCAGATCAGCTACAGGGCCACCAACTGCAGAAGAAACTTTGTCATGCATAGAGAGTCTGAGTTCATCTGTATCTGGTTTTGCCTGTTTTGTGTAACTATCCTCCTGAAGTAAAATTCAGTGCTGAACATGAAAGCATTTCTTGGGCAGGAATAGAGTTTTATAAGTGAGTTACCCAAAACAATTACTTAAAAAATGCAGTCTTTAGAAATAATGTAAAATTGATGAATAAACAAATGAAACAGATGTATTGTCTGCAAAACCTGGTTTGGCCAGCTGTAGTTCATAGGCAGAAATTATTCACTTCGTGCTTCACAGTCACACTTAAAATAATCAGGAAGACAGTTATCTCCCAGGTATGTTATGAATGTCTGACACGTGTAAAAAGAAAATAATGCTTTATTTATTGAGTAGCCCACTCTTCTTTAAATCAAATTATGGAAGCCATACCTGGGAAAATGCTGAATATAGAAGAGAGTGAAATTTCGAATCTTGCCCCCTGACCCTGGTGTGCGATTTATCCATCCTGAACCTCACATGTGGAAACCTGGCTGTCTAAAGACTAAACTGAGAAGCATGGCCTAGGCTTGGTTCTGTACTCTCTCCAAGTCATCTTGTAGCTTAAGCTGAGTTGAGGAGGTCAGGGGACAGATCCAGACAGCTGTCTTGAGGTCTGCAGATATGATATAGTAGGTGAACGTTTCTTCACAGCACAAAGTAGTCCCTGCATTCTCACTGGTAATGTTCTGCAGGAGACAAGGATAGAAAGACCCACACAATCAATCCACCCTTCAGATCTGCTCAGACCTGAGTAGTGTCCTTTACTGTGTCTCTAGCATGTGCTGAGGCCTTTCCTTTGCCTGTATGGCACAGTCAGATACTGTGTGACTAAACAGGTTACATGCTTCAGTTTATCAGATGAGAAACAGTTGGTTCATCTGATGGGATATTTTAACAACATGGCAATAGCATTTCTCAATGTCCTCACTCAGATGTAAAGCTGCTTTTCCATCTATCCAAAAAAGTCAGGATTTGTAGTTTTCCCGTGTGGATACATTGCTTGGTACCTGACCCCTAATCTCTGCAGTAATCTGTCACAGGATATTTTAATTTGGAAAGCACCTCTGGAGATCATCTAATTAGATGATCCAAGTTAGATCAGGCTGCTCAGGGCTTTGTCACTTTTAAGAATTTTGTTTCAGAGTGCATCTGAACAAACAAGCTCCAAGGGTTTTCATTAAAAGAAGATGCATAATGATGTAGTAATTTAGAACAGCATATAAATCAGGCAAGGCAAATAATTACAGACTCTGCATCAGGCCCCGCTAATCCCTATCCCCTGCATCTATGGCCAAGGGCTCCAATACTGGTTACTCTGAAGACACTTGCTTTTTATCAGAGGAAAAGCATCAGAGAGATTTCTAAATTAATCTAGGTGAATATCTAATGTGCATCATTTCAATCAGTTCAGAAGTCTGTACCTTTGGTTTCTTGTAAATTCACTGCTATTATTCATCAAAGTTTACATGAAAATGACTATGAAAATTTACATGAAAAGACTATGAAAATCCAGAGGTTAAGGCAGTTTGCATATGCATCTCCAGAGATTAATCACCAGTGCTCACTGACTCTGTTACAAGCAATGCCTGCTGCTGAATTTTTTAGCAACGGAAAGTTTGATTTTCAGCAAAGTTACAGATATTCAACATTTTGTAGATCTCTCCTTGATACCTTAGAGAGTTTGATCTCTGGGGTGCATGTGAAAACAGAAACCCAGAATTTGTTAATTAGCATCACAACAGAATTTCACATTTTTCCAAGAAACAATCTCTTAGTATGTATTATGTGAACTACTTTTGCAGACACAAGCATTTCATAGGTAGATGCCAGAGGAGTAATTAAATAATACAAAAATTAAATATGTCATAAATATAATAACTTGAGGAAATACCATTTTGGCACAATGTTTTTTCCCAAAAGTGTATAAGAATGAAGCATAATCTATAGAAATATCTGTGACAATTTTAACATGTTAACAAGTATTCTATTTGCGTTATCATTGGTTAATATTAATTCAATTCAGAAATTTGAACATTAATAAGAATTTTAAAATATTACAGAAATAAAACATTACAGATAGAATGATGCTGTAAAATGCTTTACAAACTTGTACTCAAATAAACATGCAATTGATTCATGATTTTCGTCTGTTTTACTTTGATGGCATGAAAATATGGAGAAGCTGTTTAGATAAATCTTGCCAGTTTTGTATCGTTGCTATTTTTTTAAATTCTGGTTTCAAGGCACAGGAAACTACTATCAATAATTTATTCACAGTGAAAGTGGCAGCAGCAACAACACAATCTGCCCCAAGCATAGTGTCATGTGTGCACCACCAGTGTGCTTGAGGGCATTCCCCTCTGTGGGGCAATGGGACTGTCCTCCATGCTGCCAGCCCTTCTTTGTCAGTAAGGCACTTAACTCTTGTGCAGACTCCTACACAGCAAAAGTTGGATCAATACCAAAAGGGAAGTCAGAAATGAAAGATAAAGCAGAAATGAAACACAAGTTCAACAAACGTTTGGAGATGGCATAAAAAGTCCCTGACTCCACTTGGAAATGTGAAAATTTTTTGTATACTTCAGTGCATTCTAGATTTAACTGCAAAAAATTTACTAATTATAAAATATCAAGCATTAGAACTGTTCATTTTAAGAATTTCAGGACAGTGCAGGCTCTTGACTAATACAGAAGTACTGTTTTTCTGTGTTACCAGGCCACTGTTTTGCTCTCTAATTCTTCCCAGAATGTGCAAGGTAGATAAAGCTGCATACTGAAGCGTTAGGAACGTTTTCAAGGCTCTTCTTGAAAGACTTCCTCATTTTTAATATTTTCCACTGGTTAACCACAAACGTTAACAACAGAGTATGTATATGAGAATCTGAACATGTTCCTCCTCAAGAACTAAACATTTCAACCACAAGAATGGGCTTTACATGTTCTCCTCAGCAGGTATATTTTTTTTGTCCAGCTCATAAGATAAAACTGGTTCTGAATTCATATGAATAAGAACCAGACCCAAAATAAGTTTTTAAGATTTCAGTGTGAGTCAAAGTAAATTATTTTGTTTATTCCACATGTCCTTAGCAAAGCAAAGTTTTCACCAATGATACTGGTGGGCAAACCTTATTGTAGGAGACAAGCAGAAATAAGAAGAATATCTTCCATAGCATCCTCAAGGAGCTGCTAATCCATGCACTGTGGCAAAACTTCCTACAGACATCAGCATGTAGGTAAGCGTGCTGCAGTGTGCATCCTGCAGCTGGTGTTGGGAACAACTTATTTGTGCCAGCAGCTAACTGCTAGCTTTCACCTTCTTCGTCTTTGCCACTATTGCAGGTTTTCTGAATGTCAGATGAATCTGTTATTTCTTTGTTTTCTTCTCTTACCCCTCCTTCCTGTGATTCTTTTGACATTTTCCATTTTATGCTGTCACTCTTGTGATTAATGGATGAATTTAGCCTGGATGGGTTCAGTCTCCATCTTCTCAGACTCCTATAAAAGTCTTTTCTGACGTTTTCACTAACCAGCACATAGATGATTGGATCAGCAACACTGTTTGCAGTGGCTAAACACAGAAACACTGTAAAAACTGAATAGATGTCTTCTTCAAATGGACATGAGCAATTTTGATGAAACATGAAGTATATGGATCTTATTATGAGTACCACATGGTAGGGAGCAAAGCACATCAGGAAAATGATGATGATGGCAATAGCCAGATACTTCACTTTGGCTTTTTGGCGACAAGTCAAGCTGCTGCTTGTTTTAGTACTTTGGAAAATTTTATAGTTTGTGAAAATGAGGATTGTGAAAGGTATGGCAAATCCGAATAAGAATCTAGCAAAGCTGAAAGAAGCCAATTTTATGTCAAGGGGCAAAGTCTCAAAGCAGGTCTTACTACCTGGATTATCTTCCATGTAAAATACTGGAACATAGATTATTGCAACCAGAGCAAAGAGAAAAAACACTATTATGGTTGCTTTTTTCTGTCCTCTTCTCCCCCTTGATTCCAGAGCATACACCAGTGCCACGTAACGATCCACAGAAATGCAGCACAAAAGCAGAATGCTGATGTATATGTTGCAGAAAAAGATGAATCCTGTTACTCTGCAAGCTTTTTCACTCATAGTCCACTGGTGATCATCTTGCACATAGAGAATCCAGAGAGGCAAGGTACTTAAATACGTCAGCTCACACAATGATAAACTGAAAATGTAGATGGCAATTACTTTATTCCTTTGGATTTGTATGAATGTAAGCAGGGAAGTTAAGCAATTTGCTGGAATGCCTATGGCAAAAACAATGCTGTAAACAGCAACCAGAAGTGTCTTGCTGTCTTTGTAGGGAATTCCTGTGCAAATGGAGCTCTTATTTGCATCTGTAAAATTTTCCATTTTTCTTTTTCCAGCTGGTGTTTCCTGAGGATCAGAAGACAAGATGGAAAGTTAGCATGTGCGTCACGTAAAAGTATGTCAGTAAAGGTTACAGTCCCTTAGGTGCCAACAGGGCATCAGGGGAACAAGTGGGATGCTTGTCTTGGGGAAGCATCTAAGACAGGCACTCCGGGCTACCTACTGAGCTGCTGTGTAGAGGGGACAAAAAAGGGTGCTTGATTTCAGGGTCAGCAGAAGTTCTCTGCCCAGACATCTCCTGGGATGTGGCATGTGAGAGCTTGATCAATGTGAGAGCTGCTCTACCACCTGCATACCATAGAGGTCTTGAAGACCTCTTCTATGGCAAAGCACAGCAGGTGACTACAACTAGTACATGAGGCAGATGTTGGCAGTGGCAGGGCACAGTTACACGCCATCTCAGTTACTCAGGGGCTGTCTATGCCAGACACCTTAAGAAAAAAGCCTTCAAGAGTGGTTGAAGGTTCGCTCTTTCCCCCTCTCCCAGGCTTTGCATATGTCTCTTAACCCTGTGTTTGTCTGAATATTATCTTTTCTGCACTGCCTATGCCTGCTGTTTGTGCTTGTTGTGTGAAGGCATGCTTCTCCCAGTGCAGCTGACAATGGTGCAGGGCAGGAAGGAAGTGGTAGAAGAGTTTTTCTGTAGACACATGGTTCTCAATGTTTCTTTCTCTTGCCTCCTTCTGTTACCTCCTTCCTTCCCGCTTTGCTCCAAGTCTCCTTCCTGTGCTTAGCACCCATGAGCGAGCCTCAGGAGGGAGATGCCTGTGACTTTTTAAGCTGCCTGCATGGAGCATGCTTTTCTTTCCTTGGCTTTTGGCATACAGCCTAAGGCACAGGGCAGAGGCTGAGCTGCAGAGACCTTCATGCTTAAATGACTGTTGGCTGCCAAGCTCAAAGCCCCAGCTGACAAAGTGCAGCCATAGGTGTGAATTTACACTTGGAGAGAAAAAGCATGAGCTGAATGACTCTCCTGAAGATCTGGCCTGTCAGCTCAGGAGCCTGGGAAGGATCCAGGAACATGTCCCAGCCTCGTATCTGGAAGGAGGAGAGGGGGGCATCCATTTGTTCTCCTACCTCACCTTCTCCTAGCTCTCTCCCTGCCCATGGAAGAGTCTTCTGGCCCTAGCCACTGCATCCAGCCCGACTTCTGAGCTTCACTTCTCTCTGCTCAGCTCCTGATGCCTGCAAGAGGTTTCCTCCTCAAACTGAATACCAGAAAGCAGCACTCAGCAGACCGTTTATGAAACATTACCACTCTGTGACTGAACACAAGCTTTTATCTTCTCCTCAGGCCTTTAGAGTTTGCTGTTTTGATATTTGGTTCAGACCAGAAGATTCCAAGTTCTGTCTATTTCTGTAGTGGCTGGGCCATGATGGACGTATTCCCACATCTCTCGAATATACCATTCGTAACTCTTTTATCTAAACATTCATAACTGCTTTATCTAAAGAGGCAGCTGGTTATCAGTGAGCACTCTTGTTGGGTTCAACCCACACTGGTTCAGGACTGGAGCAGGCTATCCTGCATCTGAGATTATAGAATCATAGAATAGTTAGGGTTGGAAGAAAGGACCTTAAGATCATCAAGTTCCAACCTCCCTGCCAGGGGCAGGGACACCTCCCACTAAACCAGGCCACCCGAGGCTATGTCCAATCCAGCCTTGAACACTGCCAGGGATGGAGCATTCACAACTTCCTTGGGCAACCCATTCCAGTGCCTCACCACCCCTACAGTAAAGAACTTCCTCCTTATATCCAATCTAAACTTCCCCTGTTTAAGTTTGAATCCATTACCCCTTGTCCTATCACTACAGTCCCTCATGAAGAGTCCTTCCCCAGCATTCCTATAGCCCCCCTTCAGATACTGGAAGGCTGCTATGAGATCTCCATGCAGCCTTCTCTTCTCCAGGCTGAACAGCCCCAACTTTCTCAGCCTGTCTTCATATACAGGAGGTGCTCCAGTCCCCTGATCATCCTCGTGGCCCTCCTTTGGACTTGTTCCAACAGTTCCATGTCCTTTTTATGTTGAGGACACCAGAACTGCACGCAAAACTCTCATTCAAATAAATAATAATAATAATTACACAGCTAATTAAAAAAAACAAAATAAAACCATTTCAGGGTTCATTTTCTGCTAATATTTGTGATGAGCAGTTTTAGTGATTGGTTGAAGCATCTGGCCATTTGGGTCACATGGAGGTCGGCAGCAGCTCTAGCCACATCACTCTCTTCAGTTCTTTTGCCTTGAAATGTCACTGCTAAGCCTGAAAAGTCTGTGGACTTTTGTGAGTCTGTCAGCTTAGAGTTTATCACTTCAGAGTGAATGTAAAGATCTATCCTGGAGTCTGGTCCCTGAATGAAGCAGAAAAGGGTCCTGGGAGATGCAGAGACTTGAGTGATGGGTCTTGATGCTCATTTGGGCCAATTGCAATAATATCTGGTCTTCCCTCAAGAGGCTCAAGTGTTTTCACTAACACTGAGGGGTAAAAAGGGAAGTGAAAACAAGGGGGAAAGCAAAAGGCTTTTTTTTGGTGGTGTTTTTAATTTTTTTTTCTTCATTTGTCTATAAGCTGCTAATGAAAAACTGTTTCAATTTTCAATAAAGAAGTTGCAGCGATAAAAGTACCCCTATTAGGAGAAGTAGAAAAGAAAATTGAAGATACAGTTGCACGGAGAAGAGGGAGAAATCAAAAAAGAACAGTATCTGAACAGAGCACTGGTTGAAAGTCTTTGGGTGGATTCACCTGAGATACAGGGGGACAGAAGAGAGAAAAGACACAGTGAAATCCATAACATGAGTGTGACTAGATCAGTGTAACACATTATTTAATATATTTTTCATCCTCCAATAATATTCTGATCATCCTTCTATGCCAAGGATTATTGTTAGAGCTGAAAGTTTTGAGGGGTTTGTGTGGGTATTAGGAATAATTTTTATAAGCTTCATGCTCGTAATGGTTAAGATAAAAACGAACCATACTTTCACACCTTCCTTCCAGCCCCAGTGTTTGGAAAGGGTAACAACCTACATATTTTAAAGCATAAATTAACCTTCAATGAAACAGGATATGAGTTTCTCCCGAGGGTTTTTGTATGCTTTCCTTAGTAGCATGTGGTACTGTAAGTATTTGGCACAAGTGCTAACATGGTGTCAATCTGACCACTCAAATCTAGCACTGTAAGACATCGATTCCCAGATATGACAGATACAGCACCTACAAAATACTCATCACCAGCAATGTCACCCCTCTTATGAACCTGGGATTCTCTTCTCATGCAGAACCTACATTATCGGCCTGTGAACTTTATGGACAATTAAACTTTCTGGCCACTAGCATTTGTGTCTGTTAACTTTAATAGAAAGTAAGAAATTTGCTGTGGATTATTTGCTCTGCTGCTCTTGAATGTACGCAAAATATTTGTGGTATCTTTGTGGATAAAATGGATTATGACCCATTATCTCAGCAAGTCAGTGAATTGGCTTTTTTGTTTTTGTGATTGAAATTGTTTGTTTTCCCATTAGAAATAAACAAATTTGTAGATGAAGCCAGTCCTATAAGCAAGTCTCAGCATACAAAGGAAAAGCAACAATGGCTCTTCTTAGTCTACCCAGCAGACACACAGAAGATAGTGGGATTTGAAACAATGCATTTTGAAACTTGAATAATAGAATACAATAGAATACAATATATAATTCTGAAATTATTTTGTTTCGAAACTCTGTAGAGAAAAAAGGGTAGATTAAAGTTACAGAACTATACTGGGAATCCAGCCTGAGCACAACTCCATCTGAAAATATCTACCTTCATGCTAGCTTGATTGGAAAGAAACCACTGATGGGATTTGAATGTAGAGACAAATAAACATGGTACAAAGCAGATTTAATGCCTAGTCAGGAAAAACAAAAATTCCACGTGATCCCTGAGAGTGGTAAGTTTCTCATATTTGCTAGACTTCTGCTTGAGTTATACCCTCTTTTGAATGCTCCCTGGCTGCTGCAGCAGTGGAGAAAACTCTCAAGAAACAAGAAAGACATCTAGGTAGCCTCCTGCTTAGAACAAGTTATGGAGCATCTGTAGGCTGAAATTAGCTGCTCTAAGGAAGCAGCAAGACCTTGGGATTAGTTATACAGCTTTAATATTCAACTCTGTACTGCAGATATAAGAAATCTTACATAAAAAAATATTTGTTAGGAGAGAGGAGGTATTCATCATGTTTCAGGAGGGGAAGTCAGCAATCATTTCTGATGATAGGAAGGTGTTTAATTAATCTTCTGATTCATAGAGAACTCTCAGCAACTAGAGATTTTAAATACCCATGTGTGGGCATTTACGTAGATCCACACATCCACTTCCCCCTTCCCTCAATGTACAACTAAATGTACTATTTTGCAAAAATGAACAATGAATTGTTATAATTCACGGTTGTCAAAGGATCTGGCTTAAAATAATGGTCCTTCCATAAACTGTGTGTGTTATAGTACCTGGTGAGACACTGCACAGGAGAGAAGAATGACGGATAAGAGAGAAATGTGTAAAAGAAAGCTCCTGCTGCAGGGTTTGAAACAATCTTATTCAACACATCTAAAAGTAGGTAATCTACCTGTCAGATACAGTAGGTAGGGGAAATTCACAGGTGAAAAATAGACTGCGAAATCACCCTGTACCAGTGGACTTTTTTCCTTAGTCTTATGCTTCAGAGGCTGTGACTCATGATTTTGGGACTTTTGGACATAGCCAAGTTTTTCAGTCTTCCTTGAGAGCATCAGAGAGTGGATGTTGTAGGGCAGATTTACTCCCTGGTACCTGCCACCTTGTGTAAAGAGGTCCTGGAGCCAGAGGAATGGCTTCATGGCCAGGAAGCTATCAGGAACCCCTGAACTGCCATCATAAACTTGGGGCTGACTATAAAGCCTGTCAAGTCTAGAGCAGCAGCAGTGAAAGTGAACAGCTAAGAGCAGCCTCAAGACTGGAGACTTTTGTGATGCTGATTCACTTCCTCTTCTTCAGACTCCTTCTTCACACACACAACCAACAGGCCCTCATGCTTGATGCCTCCCTAAAGCTGTCACAGCTTGATTGGCAGCTTTGGCATTGGGGGCTATTAAAATAAGTCTTCTGTTACTTGGGTGGGTCATTTGGAAACCTAACAGACTTTCTTGCTGGCTTATGTTGGAACTACGAAGTCTTGGAAGAAGGAGATGAGAGAAGGGGTTCTGAGGCACAGTTTCTCTGACCCATCCCAGGATACTTCTGGATGTCAGAGCATAGCCGAGTGCCAGCAGATTTGACACTGAGGTTTGACACTGCTCTGAACTCCTGAAAGAGCAGGCTGGGCTATCAGGGAACAGGCTGTTTTTACAAAGCAAGGAGATCTGGCCATGCTGGCACACTGCTAGAGCTGAGCGTGTCTAATTGTGTGAACAAGTCCAGAGGAGGGCCACGAGGATGATCAGGGGGCTGGAGCACCTCCTGTATATGAAGACAGGCTGAGAAAGTTGGGGCTGTTCAGCCTGGAGAAGAGAAGGCTGCGTGGAGACCTCATAGCAGCCTTTCAATAACTGAAGGGGACCTATAGGGATGCTGGGGAGAGACTCTTCATGAGGAACTGTAGTGATAGGACAAGGGGTAATGGGTTCAAACTTAAACAGGGGAAGTTTAGATTGGATATAAGGAGGAAGTTCTTTACTGTAGGGGTGGTGAGGCACTGGAATGGGTTGCCCAAGGAAGCTGTGAATGCTCCATCCCTGGCGGTGTTCAAGGCCAGGCTGGATAGAGCCGTGGGTGGCCTGGTTTAGTGGGAGGTGTCTCTGCCCCTGGCAGTGGGGTTGGAACTTGATGATCTTAAGGTCCTTTCCAACCCTAACTATTCTATGATTCTATAATTCTAATTGCTAGATTTAAGGAAAATCTGACCTCAGATGGCTGAACAAAGAAGCGCCAAGACCTATGTTCAAACCCACAGATGTAACCCTTAAAAAGTCATCCTTTAGACTTTAGGATCAGGATCTCCGCAGCAGCTACTTATGGACATGTTTCCTCCTTCTTCTTATCCTTAGCCATCCAGGCCTTAAGACAAGATACGCCTGCCAAACCTCTGGCACCTGCAGTTAGAAACACACTAGGAGCCACAGAATGGCCTGTACTAGAGCTGTTTTCACCCCAGACTATCATGATTCAAAAACATTTCTAGGGCAGCAAGTGTCCACTTGGAGTTGCTGGAGATTTCTGGACATCTTCCCACCCTTTGGTGAATGCCAGCAGTTGGACACGTGTGACACTTGGACCAATGCAAGGCCTAAGTAAAGCCTTCAAGTCCATGTATAAGAAGGAGAAGGATAGCCACAGCCACCCTGTATCCAAGAGAAAGACTTGTTTCTGCTAGGAGGAATGTCATGTCCAGAGGCATGAACGTTCAGTCTCATCACCTCTCAGGTAAGCCAGACAGTCAGCATGGGAACGGCACAGCCATGCCTATGGCTTCCGGTAGCCCTTCAGTGGCACCCAGCACCTCTGTGCTCCTGGACCCACAGAAGCTCTGGAGACCTCAGATGATTGCTGCCACACATGAACAGAGCAATATTGTTGTAGCAGAGCTGGGTTAAGGGTATATCTTTTAGTGAACATGCAGTTATCCTACCTCATGGTAAGTTTCTTTGCTTGTTTCTAAGTTGGCTGTGGATTGTGGCTGGCCAATGGTTCTATTTGTTTCCCTATATTGGTTTGCTTTTGTTAACGGTCAAGGGTTGTGTCCTGCATGTGGTTGGCCTGCTGCTGCTGAGCCCTGCTCAGGCTCTGTCCTCCATTGCTGGCTTGGTCACATCTTGCCAGCCCATCATCTCCTGGATCTGTCTTTCTCTATATGTGATCTCGCATTGCCATGGTTCATTCATGCCTTTCACCTTCTTACTGATGCTTTCTCTCCCTCTGTCCCAAGTCAATCAGTGTTTTTCAAAACACTCCTGTCCCAGGAGATTCACCAATCATAGATTCATAGAATGGCTTTGGTTGGAAGGGACCTTAAAGATCTCTCTCCTACAGGGGACCTATTAGTCTTGGCACTGCCTTTGTGAGTCTGTGCAGGAACTGCTGTGACGTGGGAGCTGCACAGCTGCCGGTAGCACCATCAGTACTAAAGAGATTGCTGGGGAAAAGCAGAGCAAAAAAGATGCCCAAAATAATTTTGTGACCTGCCAGACTTGGCCTCACTGACACGTTGTTTGTCACTGAGAGGTCTAGCTAGTTTCACCTCAAAATTGTTCTCTCTGATCTAAACTGAATATGTCTCAGCAGGTGGGATCTGCAAAGCCTTGTGAAAACCACAATGCCCCCATGACACTTCTGCCTGTGAAAGAATCCTATTTTTAACAGCGCAGTTAAAGATGGTCTTTACAAGTGCTCTGAACTCAGACACCAGTTTCCTCCTTTTCCATTTACCATGAAATGAAATTTGATTTCTTTGTTCCTTCTTGTCTTATGTTTTGTTCTCAGTTGGAGAACTACCTTTTTCCTTTTTTGCTGCCTAGGTCACCTCCTGTAGCTAGCTAGCTCACATAGTGACAGGGTTTTCCTCTCAGGATCTTAGTTATACAAGCAAAGACTGTGATGCTCAAAGATTCTTCTTTGCACTTACGTGTTTCTGACATTTCTGTAAGCCCACCCATAAATGCTAAGTCTCCTGTAGTGTCTTATCTGAATCCTCAGCTGCAGTCTCTTCCAGCTATTAGTACATCTATGTCAATGGGGGTCTCATTCTTCATTGGTACTCTTAGAGTCTACCCTGGAAGACATTAATGTAAAAATCCCAGCTATCAGAGTGTTTCTTTAGGAATATCAAAATCATATGTTGTTTCTGACAGACCCTCTTCTGAATTTCTCACTCCCCTCAGACCTTTCCATTCCAGTCAGCCTCTGTTCGACTGTGCAGTGATACAACCCACTTCACTTTCCACTTCAGTTTTAATACTGAACCTTTGGTGTTTATGGACTCCAGATCCACAGCAGGATATTTGTTTCTTCTAGAATGTTTCTATCACATGCTCTGCTCCACCAAGAGCAGCAGCCAGGTCTGAACCTTAGATGTGTTTGGTAGTACCTTTCTGCACTAAATACCCTGCATTAAAAATATCCTTGATTCATGAAGGCAGATGAGATCAAAGTAGCTGTAGTCAGAGACAGACTCTGTCAAGTCTGATATGCTCTACAGAAGGTAGTTGTAAAGATGATGGGATTTCTGTCAGTATGGTAGGATCCTTGACCACCTCCTCCTCCTCCAGTGCTCTTGTAGGTCCAGTATAAGAGGAAGGGCTAAGTCAAAACAGCATTCCTCCAGGGGTTCAGTTTAAAGCAGTGATTTTCACCCAGGGAGGCACATCTCACTCAGGAGGGAACAACACGTGGCAGAGAGATGTGAGAAGGTGTCCTGTCTGCTAAACCCTGCCAGACCTGTCCTGGACCCATGTATGAGACATGCGCAGCATCCCTGGAGGCAGCAACAGTCAGGACAGCAGCTTTTGGACGGGCAGTTGAGTCTATGCAGGGATGGAAAAGGGTCAAAGGAGATAAAACAAATGCCAGGTGGGACTACACTGAACTGCTCATTGCTAATTTTATCCTGTGGCACACTGAAAGCACATTACGTTTGCACTGAGGATCAAGAAAAAGCAAGCAAAACCTGAGCTTGTGCCGAACTCAGGCCAGATGCACAGGCACTAAGTCAGAAAGCAGCCACAGAAACCTGTCTTCATGCTGTCTGGCACAGCAGTTACTGCAGCTGCCACTCCAGCCACATTCCTGCTGCACTGGGAGCAACAACTGCTAATGTGAGCAGTGGCATGACCTTCTTTGTAACTGCAGCAATACTGCTCTCCACTTCCCCACTCCCAGCTTTTCTGGTTTGAAAACCACTGGCTTACATGCACTTTTGTAGCCTCTTGTATAAAAAAATAAAGGAACCTGGCTGGGATGGCAAAAACATTCTGTACAGAGCAGTGAAATTTCCATTTCTGTTCCAAAGTGGGACTGAGCTTTGTCAGGGCAGCCTGAGATAGATGCAACGCTGCCTTCAGGCACTTCTAGTTTGATGGCAATGCTGTTTATGTGATCATGATGAAGCTAGAAGATCAGTGTCTCCCAAAGACACATGGGAAATGCTGAGCTTGAAAGAGCTGTCTGCAGTTTCAGGCAGAAAGCTGTACAGAGGGGGTGCTCAATTCAGGCTGAGTATTTGTTTAAAAGTAGTGTCCTGTGTACAGAACTGTGGAAGAGTCCTCAGAAGAAAATTAGGCTTGCCCATTGAGTGCTAAAGAGCAGAACTAGTGTGTGAAGTTTCTTTCCCTCCCCTTCTGCCTGCCCATATGAGGTTGCTGGAAGTTATGAAACTGCTGGTTTAAGGGCAGCAGACGATATAAATGGGATTATGGGAAGAGGGGGTTAAAACCAAGCCTAGATGCTCCTTGGTCTTTGCCAGAGTAGCAAACTTTATGTTAAAAATTCAAGAGAAGTCAGTAGCCATAATCTGTAGGGCTTTCTATTGCAACACAAACTCAAACAAATGGGGAAGGTAACAAGGAAAAGAAAACCAACCAAGATGACCCTATGAAAAACTAAATTGAGGAAATAATTCAGTTTGATCAAGGCAACTGGTCAGCCTGGCTGTTCACCCTTTGCTAAATCTTATTTGGCATAGGAATGATCCTCTCTGATCTCAGAATGTCTCAAAGCAAAAGTAGGCTTCTTTAAAGTCTCAAAAGAAAGAACCCAATCTAATTCATTTTGGCCACCTACCAGCGTGGTATGATTGCTGTTACCAGCCTGTGACTTTACGACAAGACTTGTGGTCTCCTTAAAGCTGCAGCTACTACATGAAATAACTGCTACACTAAATGCAAAGAAGTATCAGCTTTCATTTAAAAGCAAGGTTTTTGGATTACAGAGGAGAGCATGAAGCATAGTGCCAGTATTTTGAAGTCTCAGAGGAACAAGTCGACTCCCAAAACATTTGACAAAAAAGAATAATCTTAGACTCCACATTTCTGAGTGCCAAAGATCAGCAGTGATGTGTAAATAAAAGACTGAGAAAAAAAGAAATGTAGTGTATCCAATTAGTCTCTATAGACCAGCAGTAAACATCATAGTAAAATGTCTGTCTTGCTTTTCCAGCAGAGAAAGGATGAGAGGAAAGGCTGGTTGGGAATTCTCCTTATGGTCTACCAAAGGAAGCCCAACATTTGTGTTTCTAACATAGCATGTCTCATGCTTTTCAGGGATGGTTAAATCTGACGTAACAGCCACCTGTATCCTGCTAAAATCCTTCAGTCCTAATTGTCATCTATCCCTAACTGGAACTAAAATTGATTTGTAAGACAGAAACATGTTTTTTTGTAGGAAAGGGAATGCGTAATGAAAACAGGTAGCAAAGATTCCATCAATTGCAATGAACTCTAATTAATACAGACCGAACAACACTTTCTGTCTGTTGTATCGGTCACAGGAGGTTTAGACTATGGTGAAACATCAACAGAGCCTGCATTTCTGAAGCACAAAAGCACAGCACAGAGAAGTAGTAATCAAGCAGAACAAAGCAGAATAGTGCATAGTAGAAATAATACCTTGCCTCGGGGACAGAAATCGCTTACCTATTTTTAATCTGGCTTTTGCAGAGGAGTCGATGAAGGGCTCCAACTCGTGCTGTACCCACAGGCTGCTCTGTAAACACTGCAGGAAGTTGCTAATGATACCGTGAGCAGTCATAAGCGGTGTGAGCTGAATGAAAGTAGTCTGCTGATGACTTCATCAGGCTCCCAAAGTGTGTCAGTTGTAGTTATGTGCACAGTTATAGATAGGGGGATGATTGGAATACCCCAGCCTTGAAAATCTTAGTCCTACAACCATTTGAGAAAGTGACTGTAAAAAGACATCTATGGTAAGGAATATCTTTGGGGAACATCTGCACCTGAATATATACTGAAAGAGTGAAAAGAGGCAGAAGAAATTATTTACTAGTTACTCGAAGTGAAGGATAGTAAGAAAGGTGAAAAACCAAATGGTCAGAACAGGAAAATGTGGACTTATCAGGAAGACAGAAGGAAGAAATGCATTGTGATGGTGGATCTGTGTGTAAATGCAGACCAGGCACTGAGATGTTACTACCAAGCAGAGCATGCAGGGTACCAGAGTTTATTCAACATTTCTGCAAAGTCAAAGCTTTCGAGATGTCTCTGAAACGGCCTGTTCTCACGCTGTCCCCTGTATTGCTTTCAGATATGAAACAGCAGCCGTGCTCCTGCACAGTGGGCTTGAGCAGCCGTACGTGGCTGCTGCTTTTCACAAGTCAGTGGCTCAGCAGCCACAGCTGCATTTTAGGAGGTGGCCCGTGAGAAGGGCAATGCTTCCTGCCCCCCTGTGCCAAAGCAGACAACACAGGCTGAGGGGACTTTGGGCTGTTGCTGTTTGACTTCAGCTTTCATTTAATCAATCTTTCTTGCTGTGCCAGCAGAGGTGGGAGACGTGCATAGGTATGCTTGGACTATTTGCTGTGCCTGTGTAGCCTTGGCACGATGAGCTGCTATGGCTGATGGACGAAGCTGAGGCTGACCGGTGCAGTCAGAAGATTAGCTAAGAGAAAAGAAAGCCTTAAAAAGTGAAGTGATTCCTTTCAAATTCTGTCACTTGTGGCAGGGGTGAGAAAATGTAGGTTCAGCTCTTGTAACTGCCAGACTCCATTTGTGACCAGAAGTTTCAGCTCTTGGACTCCTATTCCAGGTGTACTCCTTCATCACTGTGCTAATGTGCCCTGGAGGGACAGGAGACCAATGAACTTGGGCTGCCAGGCCCTGTCAAGAACCGAATGCCTGCCTTAGATGCTTATTTGTTCTTTGTACAGTGGAGATAATACCCACCCTGGGTGCTACACATATATTCACTTGAATATGTATGAAATGGCTAAGTATTTGAATGGATGAAGAACAGTATTAAAGCCCAACAGAGGGGGGTGGTGATATGAAGGAAAGACCATTCTGATACCAGTCGTGCTAGAAAAGGCTGAGAATGCTAAAGAAGATAGTGGTTTGAGCGGCTTTGAGAAGAAGTGTTCATTTGCAGGAGCTTCTTAATGGCAAAGAGCACTGATATGAAGAAGCCTGTGAGCTTTAGCAAGTGCCTTAGCTCAGGCTTTAGGCAAAGGAGGAAGAGGGTCCCAATGTTATATTGCCAGCCTAGACCTTGTTTGTGAGACCTGTTCCATGTGTCATTGCAGATGCAATGCATGACTCTGTGAAAGTCAGTTATGAACAGATTTTCTAAGTTTTCAGGCAACTTCCTGGTCAACTTCTATTAATTCCACCTCTGATGAGGTGCTTGCAGCACCCATGAGGGTCTGCCAGTGCTTGCAGATTGCTGGGGGCTGAGGTAGAACAGGGAGGAACTGGGTGGCACTCTAAGGCAAGCAGATGTTATCAAATTTGCTTTTGATAACTGTACTGGAAGTGAAACATTTCTTTTGTAAAATTAAAGAAATGCTTGGTGTGTACTTTCATTCTGGGGTGAAAAAGTCACTTTGGTTCAGTTCTGCTGGAGAGGGTTTCTGGGGAAGAGTGTTTCTGTGAAGAGAAAATATTCTCAGAGCCATAAGGAACTGGGGAAGAAGAGCCTGAAGGCAGCTTAGTAGCCACCATTTGAGGAGCAGAACAGGTAAAATTTCTTTCTGTACGAGCTCAGCCTGGCTGGACATAGTGCTGGACCCAATCTGCACTGCTCCAAACTCATGATTTCAACATTATCCTCCTCTGCATCAATATAAAGCTAAAAGGAAACTGTAAACAAGGGTGGGAATAATGTTTCTGAGATGGATAAGACTTATTTCTCTGTGTAGATGGCCAGTCTTCATTCAGAGATGTGGGACAGAAAAGAGGAGAGTGCTGTCCATCTTGTAGAACTAGAGTTTTCATAGAGACCAGTGGGCTCCTCTGTGGTATTTCTAATGTACCAGATCACAGTTCCCGTTTGGGTGTAGTCAGTTGTACAGTGAAATACCTGCCAGATTATGCTCTCTGTGATGCTTACTTGCACACACTCATATAGGGTTTAGGATATTCAGAGACACATATGCATTTGCCAACTAGATTTTATGATGAAATACTGAAAATTGTGTGGTCCTCCATAGAGAAATGTAAGACAACACATCTCTGTGCCCTTGAATCTTCCAGGCAGACCTGAAAAACATTACTATTTAGAGTCCCTGCTGCTTCATGCTTCTCTCAGTAATACGGCGCCAATCAGCGCCACCCACAATCATTGCCCTAGCAAGCTGAAGACTGATGCCAAGATTTCACATTGGAAGATGCTTTCAAAAACTTTTGACAAGATCTGTGACTGGAGATGAAAACAGAGTTAGCGCTTCTGTGGGTGGCAAAAATAAACCAAACATTTCAAGTAAGTTTAGTCTGTATTCAGTAGAGATAACACAAGCAGTACAGCAATATAAATTTTGGCCTGAGTTGTATTGCACTGATGTCATGGCCAGGGAGAAAAAAAGATCAGATAAAGAGCCATTTATAGCAGAAGGCAGAAGCCCTCTGGCCTCTGTCTAAATTCAATTGAAGTAAATGGAAATGTTTCTTTGAGCATCCACGAGTTTAGATTGGGTAATTTTGAGCATTTTTCCTTCTACTTTTAAACTGCTGAGTTCTGTTTAGATAGTCACCTTCAGTGTGGCACATTTAAAAGCAAGGTAAGCTGCATATGAGATGTATTCTCTGCACTCTTTATAATTTTCCTACTGGGGTTCAGAGACCATCCAAAGAATAGGGGAGGAAAGAGTCCAAATTTCTTTAGCTCACTGCTGCATGACACAGACCTTTTGGGGGGGATTTTCACAGCACTATGAGAGAGAAAATGCTTGTGCACCACTGGCCAGTAAACAGAAATACCTGTGGAAGACTGATGGGGTCCAATGTCTTTGAAAGACTTTCAGACTGAGTTTTTCACTCCCATTTTTGATTTAAAAACTGTCAAGGGAAAACCTGGTAGGATATTTGGCATTTCTCTGTTCCACTGCACATGAAAATACCATTAATGCTGTCTTCCTCTGGTCATGACCAACAAGAATCTGTGAATGGCAGAAACCTCAGATCATCTGTCTCTTCTATGTCCATGTACAAATGAACAAAGTCACACTCACATAACAGCTCTGCAAAAGATTACCCAAGAAGACAATTTTTGCACAATTGTGAGTCTTTTTTTTGTAAGCAACTGAAGCCCATTTTTCTTGGAAAATTATGGGCTTTAAATTTTGCAGCATGGAAAATGAAGAAATGAAAACAGGTCCTTGAAAGTATGGGTTTTGGTAAGAAAAAGCCAAATATCTGGCTTTTCTCTTGTTACCTGTCAGCACACTGAACGAGTCTGAGCTGCAGACATGTTTGGGGAATGCTGCATGTATAGGATGCTTAATGATAAGGCAGCAAAGTGCTTAAGAGTCTGTCTAGGACAGCAGTGACCAGCAGCTAAAAAGTGTTGAGGGCTGGAGTCTGCTCAGCTCTGTGCTTTTCTGGCCAAGCACTGTACAAGTGCCCCTGCACTGGTATCATATACAACTGTGGCTAATACAGAATCTCAGTAGGTTGTGGTTCAGACCTGGTTTATCTGTGACCGGCTGCTATGGTGTTGATCTGGGACAGGGACAAAAACCACCCATGGTGTTTTTGCAGTTGATATCAGGACCAGCCACAGGTTAGATCCCTCAAGCCAGATAGTGTAGGATGAGCAACGTGCTAAAACCAAAGCTCAGCTTCCTCCCAGCAACCACTTACCTGCAGAGTCTTCCCCCTACACATACAATGTAGCTCCACCTCACCCTGGCAATCAGGCCAGCTGGGTGGCAAAACCATTGAGCTGAGCCCAGCACAGAGCTCACACAGCTTTCTGGCTTCACATGCACATCCAGTTTACAGCACACAATCTGCAGGGAATGGAGAAACCTTCCTGTTCTGCTGCTGGAAATCAAATGCAGAAATGCAGCTGCTAGGATTTTTGATGCACTGGCTTTTCTACATGTGATGCATGCCGTGCTGGGTGGGATGACATAGATTCCTTCTGGCTTGTCAGGCTGCATAGATGCCTGCATCTCACATCTGTGCTTTAAAGTCCTGCTTTCGATGTGCCTGCATTTGTGAGTAGTGTGTAGAAATTTGGTCATCCTCAGTTTTCACTCTCCAGTGATTTTCTGTCTCCTCAGGGGTGGAAACCTGTGAAGTCAAATACGCGACTGGCCATGTGCTCTTCAGAGAAAGGTCTCTCACCCCAAAGAGAAAAGTCCTATCACGTGTGACAGTCCTACGGCTTCATGCACTGGGATTAATATGTGCCCTGGCAGGAACTCCCTGGCATAGTGCAGCTATTGTTCACACAGTGCATCTGAGAGATCTTTGACTGTACTTGACTTCTTTGGTGCAACAACAGATTTGTCGTCTGTATGGTGAGAGGCTGTACGGTAAGGTGCCAGTCTGTATGCTAGGGTCCCTGGGGCAAAGTGGGATACACAGCTATGTCATATCCAACAGCCCCTATGGGAAGCCTGCTGCCAGTGAAATAACCCACAGCTGAAGCTGAGGGAGTGTGCTGCAGCCACAGTGGATTTAGCTCCGTGCTTCAAACTCCATCTCTGCACATGCACAGTCACTAAATATCCCAGCCCATCCACATCTTTCTTTTGTTTCTCCTGAACAGTCAGAATAAAAGGCAACTGAAAATTGTGAAGAGTTGTTTGGCAGATGCCAATCACTGCCTGGCCACCCCAGCTGCCACTCTGCACCCCTGGAACCTCTCTGGCACTTACGCCACACTTGCCTCCGTCACAGCCTTTTGACAGATAGGTCTGGCTTTCTTTTTATAAATACCCCTCCTCATACGAGGAAACTGGCACCCACAGGGTTACAGAGGTTACAGTTGTTAGTGCGTAGTGGAAGAAAAGGTGCGGTTCGAAGAATACCCGTTTCTGATTTTTTTTGACAACCTCAAAAGTAGCAGCAGTGCTGGGCCAACACCTAAAGTCAGTTTAACCTTAGCAAACTCATAAGGAAGAACCAATTGCACATTTATAGCATGCTCTACACTCCTGAGTAACAAGATTTGTCCTATGGTGCAAACATAGAGGAATTAAAGCTGGTTTTGCACCTTCTACACACAGCGCTGTAATTTCGAGCCTCACTTCATTTTTAACTGGGGAGGCTTCTGTGAGAGAGCCAAAAGCTGATGAAATTCAGTATTTCATTCACATTAAGGGGAAGATTTACTGAGGAGGCATGACTTTTTAATATGGCTACCCAGACCTCTGTGCTACTGCATTGCTCTTTTATTTTTTGGTTATTATATCTCAGATTAATACAAAAACTGGGTCAAACCATGGAAACAAAGTCATTAAATTTGTCCTCTTGTTCAAAATCACCAGTAAGGTGAGTGGCTGAAGGACAGGGAATTGGCATGCGCAGAGTAAGTGCCTTGGACAAACCTGGATTTCTGACCAACCAAATCCCACTCAAAGACCTCTGCCATATATCCAAAATATTTTGTTACTCCTGTTTTTTTTTCCCCTTAACCTCCAACAGTTTGCCCTGCAGCTGTGCTTGGCCAAGCTGATGCAGCAGAGATTCAAGGGGCTCTGGTGTTTACATTGTATGAGCTCCTGCTGTAGTCAGGGAGCCTCGTTGACAGGTCTTTGCTGCAGAGACTCTGACAGTCTGCTTTGGAGAGCTTGGAGGGTGAGTGGTGCTAGGAAGCTTGTATGCTGCTAGGGGAAATTGCTGCTGAACTGGCAGGCGCCCTAGCACATCTGCACTGGGACTTCATTGCTGAGGGGCACCTTAGACAAATGCTGCAGACAGGAAAGCAGGAAATGCTTTGCAAAGCAGAGATAACATTGAACATAATTCTCTGTAAATGGTTTGATTTACTGATGTGCATGAACAGGAGCTGCCATGTAAGCATCTCAGGAAAAGAAAATAGGTTGGAGGAAGAGGGGGAGGAAAAAGGCAACAGGATAAGAAAATAGGTAGGCAGATTTTATTTGGGACAGGACGAAATGTCCTGGGTTTTCTGTGTTGTAGAGGTCTGTGATCACACATGGACACTTAGGATGTGAGTTTTCTGACTCAAAACAAAATGCCTGTATTTATTTAACAAGATGGGCAACTTGCATAATCTTGAGATTCTCCTGTACTGGGAATTCCTTCTTGTACGCAGCTGGAATCATCCTGGGCATGCTAGACCTAATCTAGAGCAAACTGGACCCTAAGCCACTGATCTGAACTTCAACATCTCTGTGTAATGAAGCGACTGCAGAGCAGGTGTATGATGGTAGAGTTGTCACCCCTGTGCTCCATTTCTCAGGTTTTCTCAAAAGCCCCTTTTGCAAGAAGGTCTCAGAGGTCTGCATGACATCACATGAGGTGAACCCCAGCCATGGCATGAACCTCAGCAAGCAAGGGAAGACGTGCCTCCTGCCAGCAGGATGTGTCTCCATAAGAGCATCAGGGAGAACCTCTCTGCACAACTGAGTTTTTGAGCCCTTGCTAGACATTTTGTGATCTACCTGACTGTACCTCAATGGGGGAGCTCACAGAGCTGCACCAGCTCTACTTTGCAATTACGTATTTCTTCATTTTGCTCCACTTTCCTTCTGTCGCTAGCCTCTACTGGGGAAACTGAGGTTCATATGTGGGTGATGATCTGGGTGATGATACCACTCTGCAGTGGCCAGGCCATGGAACCACCTTCTGCAGAGTTAGATGGTTACCTCTGATACCCTTCTTAAGGCATTTTCTCTGAGTCTTGAAGGATACTGGTAGGTGTAAAAGGCCCTTTCCAGTCTCTGCTGCTGTATTGTCACAAGCATCTTAATGTTTTAGAGAAAGGAAAGTGCCTGATGAAGGCATGACATTCAGCCTTCAATTAAAGTGAAATATTTAGTGGGCATCTTTTTGCTTCGACTTTTCTCAAATAAATTCCCTGATACACTGAAAAATGAAGTATGGAGCTCCCTGAGATTTCCAGGTATGTATACACACCGAAGGGAAAAAATCCAAGCTTTACCCCTTCCTTTCCCTCCAGTTTTTCAGATCCTCTTACTGCATCATAAAGATGGAACAGACAACAGAAAAACCTACTGGAAATCACCCCTGAAAACACTGACTTTTGAGCTCTGGCACAATTTTCTCAGTAGAAATAGATCTTCCTATAAATTGGTCTTCCTATAGACACCTGGGATTTTTGGCTTGTGTTCAGCAGTTTCCATTCACTTAAACAATGCATTTGCAGCCTCATTTTCCAAACACCATTTCCATGCGCTACTTGGTGCCAGGAATGTATTTTTTGAAGATGCATTTTTGAAGCAACGATATGAATTGGAAAGATTCTTTAACATTAAAAGACATCCCTTCCATTGTCTTTCCTCCTGACGCTAGCAGCTTTGATCATTTTGTAAGCAGAGCCTATCCATGGAAAGATAAATGGTGTACCTTCACCTGGTGATGGTGTTAGTACAGACATATTTTAACATGTGAGACTGTATATGGGAAGTCTGTCTGCCCTGCAGTCTGTAGTGCGTGAGAGTGATAGCTTTTCTAGAGCGCATTTGCTGAGTGGAAGCAGGTGGACCTTGACACCCCAAAGTTCTGTGTACTCCAGGTTACCCAGATGTAGGGTGGTTTTGAATAAAACTTCAGTGCAGGCAAACCTGCAGGCTTCAACATTTTGAGAAATGCAAATATTTGATAATTCTTCCCCAGCTTTGGTAAAGTATGTGGCCAAATAATGGGAAGGAAACAGATGCAACTCAGTTCTGGACTGATCTTGTGGGCTCTTTTCATTAATCTCATTTCTACCTTGATCTTTTTGTTCACCATTTGGAAAGACATCTGTGATGTCTACTTCCTTTAAAGATATTTTGAGATGAAGTGACAAAAACATATGTATGAGACTCAGGTATTATTACAAATGAAATATAGATAGAGATACCTACATATAATGAACATGAGTGAAATTCATACAATTCAACAGAAATAAATGCCAAGACATCTGCTGCCTTGACTAGGTGAGGGAGTTGGAACTACATGACCTCTAAGGTCCCTTCCAACCCAAACCATTGTATGAATCGATGAATCTATGACTCTATGACATTGTATAAACTGCATACAGCCAGGCAGTCCCTTTGCTCAGGACTTCTTTAAAGACAAAGAAAGCAGCAGGCACAGTGTTGGTCATCAGCCTCCTGTTACCACCTCAGGAGATTCACACTTCATACATTTTGCTCCGTATGAAAACAGCCACTTGTGCTCTCAGTCTGCTCCCCAGCAATTTCTATTGAGTCCAGTTTGCAGTATTTTCTATTTGTACTGTTGCAGTTGGCACCTTGCTGTGTGGACCAGACCCCCTTTCTCATAAGCACTGTGCAAAAGCAGCAGGAAGGGAAACCAGAACGCTGAGCTGCAATTTAACATGGCATCTCAATAACTGCTTGAGGGCACTGCTCCAGGAAGCAGGGCTAGCCAACATCTCTGTCTGCTTCTATCCAGAGGGGAAGGTGTGACTCCCTTTGAAAAACAAACAATGTGATACATTTCTGCCACATTAGTGAGAAAACCTGGCCCAACCAAGGCTCTAACAAATGCCAGAGATGTCACAAAGGCGGTTGGCAGCAAATTGCTTTGTTGGCTCAGCTGCCTGCGGAACTGCAGCTTGTACCAGTCTGAAGCATGTGCTTAAAATGCTTTATGAATCAAGGTCTTATTACTGGAGCAGAGCTATGGAGTTAGATCTGGCCCGCTTTAGTAAGTGGATCTCTATTAGAACAGCATCAGGCTCCCAGTAGCTGTTCCTATTAGCACATGGCAACACAATTTGAAAAGTGCTTTGCTTCAGTCTGCTGGCTGGTGGAACGGCAGCTGGGGATGTGTCAGGTGATCCTTTTGCTTTGAAATTTTATTTAAAAAATAAAAAAATAAAAAAAAGGAGACAGTGCATGCCAGGCGTGTTTCCTTAGAAAGCTTCTGAGCAACCCAAAGGTATAAAAAACAGGAGGAGGCTCGCATATTATTTGTGAAAAGGACATCTGGTGTTTTCGGATTGTTCTATGGTTCCCTGATAGTGGTTTGTTGGTAATTTACAGTTTGGGCACTTATTCCTAGAAACAATGTTTTCTGTTAGGACATCATCTTCTATCTCCTTGTTAGAGGAGATCTTACTAGAAGCACTGCTGGTAGGACAAGAAATCAATAATCACCTTGTGATGCCAAAATCCTTTTGAAGAAAGGTGGTATTCACTCTTCAAAGTCTGATCCATTAATTTGGAATGAAGAGAAGGAGCCTCTTGTAGTTAAAAACTTTATCAAGCTCAATCACAAAATCAAATGAAAACTATATTCAAATGCAACTTACTTTATAAGGTGAATTATTACCTCATTGAATGAGAAATTATAACTAGTCTCAAATGAAAAATCAGATTCTATCTGCTCTTGGCCTTTTTTTTGTTAACCATCGGATTGCAAATAGTCCCTACTTCCACGTCTGCTGCTGAATTTCAGTTCACTTTATTACAGGACAATTGAGGGGGGTTTATGGTCTAACTAAAGGGAATTTCCAGAGGGAAAGGAGGAGCTGTTATGTGCAAAGCCGGACTCTGAGCTTTGTTTTTAAGTTTTGGTTTTGGGCGGTTGCTTTTTTTCTGAGAAGGAAAAAACCCCAAAACAACAACCCTTCCCTTTTACTGGTGCTTTTTCATCTGGCTGTGTAGGTGGTATGTTGAAATAATAGTTTGATAGAGATTAAAGGAAGTATGACTGCTGTGTAACTTCTATCAGGAGGGGGAATCCCAGATCTTTAAAGAGTGTGCACAACTAGACATGGGTAGTGTTATTATAGGGTTCAAAAGAAAAACCAGCCCAAAGAAACCCCTTCTCCCAAACCCTCCCCTTGATTTCCAGTAAGTGCAAAATTGGCCCAGGTCTTTGGCTGGGGAGGTTTCTGATGGCATTGGTGTATGGTTGCTGAGACTGAGCTCTGCGTCTCACCCTCTTTCCACCCCATTGTTCTGCATTGAGTCTGAAAAGATCCCCCTGGGTTAAAGTACATCCTGCGGAGATGCACAGCCTTGCTCCGGAGATGCAAGGAACTGAGAACCCACCAGCTGTGTTTGATCACTTCCTATGGTATTCTGTCCCAATTATCAGAGAGCACTGCTGAAAACTGTCTCCTTTCTTCCACGCACAGTGTGTCTGGACTCAGCAGAAGCCAATACATCATTTATATAAAGGAAATACACCTATCTAATACATAAGAAACACCTATTTCAACCTTCTCACCTAAAGTAAAGCAATCTTTAGTTCCTGGTATTTTTTTCCATGTAAATTCAGGGCACAAAAAAGGCGTAACTCCCGGAAGTCATTCTTAGTAGAATAACAGACACATAACATGAATCCCCCTTTCTATTTAGCCCACATCTAACCCACAATCTGTTTCCTTCCCTTAGAAATCATGATTTTTATCATCTGTGGCCCGTAGATACCTTCAGCTGAGTCTTCCCACGTGCCCAGTGCTGAGCAGCAAGGCACCTAATACTGGTGTGGCTAAAAAATGTGCTAAAACCATGGTCCCTCATAGAGACTCTCCCAAGAGTCTCGGCACAGCAGATCTACAGTGGGGACAGCCACCTCATATCAACAGGTTCTTCCAGAAAATGCTGCTGTACCCAAGATTTGCTTTTATATTTTTTTTTTATCTTCGCTGTTGTCTTTTTCACTATTAAATGTCAATCCAGCAGCGGTAGTCCTTGATTCCCCAGCTGGTGGCAGGTACCAGTCTGTCCTCGTCAGTTCCTAGGAGCATCTTGGTTGCTTTGGAGAAAAGATGTGATAAAGAGAGGAGGGGTGGAAGAGGGTGAGGCCTGTACTCCCACTGAAAGCAGGATGACTATATGGAAAATACAGTTACATCACAGAAGGAAAGCAATCGGGGAACTGGGCTGGCCATGGGGAACTTGGCTCTCAGCAGGAAGTCTCAGTCCCCGGTGCCCAGGCTATTTTTGTCTTTTAACTGACAGCTATAGTGGGTCAAACAGAGAGAAAATCCCGACACAGGGACCAACACACAACTGCTGCCATGTACCCAGCCACAGGTCATGCTTAAGGCTGCACCAGAGCTGGCAAGGCCAAAATGCTGCTGTGATAGCTAGGAACCCACCAAAATGTTTTGTTTGTGCAATTAACCTGCACACGGTCACAGGAGACTGAGGAATGATTTAACGTGATGAATAACAGCAAAAGCAAGTGAAAGACCAAAGAGCAGAGCAAGTCCTGAACTTCCCACAGGATGGTGTTTGCTCTGGTCTTTACAGGTTGCTGTTGCAGATAGCTCCTGGTTTCCTTTTCTGAGATTGCTCTGAAGAATGCACACATGGGAAGTGTGTGGACAACAAAAGACAACAAGAGTGGCTTTACTGGGGGATCAAAGGTTTGTCTAGATCAAGATCCAGTCTTCCATGGTGGCTAAAAACAGTCCATGTGGAAAAGAAATGTAACAGAGGCAGCACACAGTATCCTCTTCCCAAAACCTCTCCCTGACTCCCTGAGTCAGCAGGTCAGTCACTATTTCAGCATTGATCTTTCTACTGCTACGTATGAATGTGCAAAGATAAAATGATTTCCCTGCTTCTCTGCCTACATGTTGGACCATTTACACACTCATAGGTGCTGTATTTCCTTAAGTTATAGTGCTGTACTTGGAACCCATGCTGTGGCCATTCATTTGTATTTGAAATCTCTCACTTCTCCAGCTCACATCAGTTATGGGATAACTTCTAGTGTTCTACAGGACATGTTTTTGTTTCCTGGTACAGCATCCAATGCCTTGGAAAATTCTGAATCCATCATGTCTGGGCCAGACATGGTGGAAAGGTGGTCACAAAAGCTGAAACTCAGTTTGGCAAATAAATCATGTTCTTTGAGAGATACCTATTAGCATTTGCTATACTCCCACCCTTAGGTCACAGTTTTTGCATCTGTGACTTCTATTTAACTGCATTTACCCAGTTCATTCTCTTTATTGTTTTGGAGTACTGATACACTATGAACACTTCTTCAAATGGGAGCAGGAGAGACATTCTGTCATGTATTTCAGGAATGCTAATCAGCCAGAGTGCTCATCTTAAATATTTTCCCTACTAGAACTTTTTTATCATCCACATGATATTACTGAGCAAAACCATCCATCAACAGCCCCATGTGATAAATGTACACAGTCTGACTTCTTCCTGAATATAGCCAAATAGTTAAGTACTCTCTTTTTTAACATTACTATTAATTTTACTATCTCTCAAGTGATATTCCTGCATTATCATTAAGCTACTTTTGTTCTTAGTAGTTGTTAAAATACTTTCCTTGCTCTGTTCTAAAGTGTTTCCAGATGGTTCTAATTTCACTTACTCATTCCTTGTACTTAGTTACTTCTATCTTTTATTAATTGTCAGCCATGTCCCTTTTTCACATTTGTGATAGATTGTTTTGCTATTCCACATTGTTTACTTCACTTTTTCACTGAACCAGGATGAGATTTTTGGCATGATGTGTTTGACCTCTTGACTTGGAAATCCTGACTTTTGACCACCTGGTAAACCTGATAACTTCACCAAAGGACTGAACTTTCATTCAGATTCTTCTACTCACATTTTTTCTATCAACGAATCTGAATAGGAACTTCCCTCGAGTTAGAGAACTTGCCTTTTTAATATTGAGTGCTTAGGGCAGTCTATGCTACAAATAATCAGGTCACAAACATGATTGCTGGTCTTCAGAGAGTACTCAATAATGAGTTCACCATGGTGTGTTATAATGAATGATCTCACCTTGGGTGTAGTACCTGATAGGTTAGAGAAGTCATCTGGATCACCTAAATGTTATTTTTCTATTGGCTGCATACATCGTTAGCATATGTTTCCTACTTTGAAGTTCTCCATGCATAGAGAACTTTTCTTTCCACAGATTGGATCAGGGTTTAATGAATAATGAGTTTAAGGAACAACCCATTTTTTTTGACTTTCTGACTTTGATGGTCTGTAGGAGATCATTCTGCAGATATTCTCTCTCTTTTACTCAGCATCTTGTAAATCTGACTTAGCAACTCACAGGCTCATAGTGATGATACAGAAACCCACCCCCAGTCTGCCCTTCATAATCAACAGTTTCATTACAGTAATCAGAAAAGTTATCTCACCACGCTTCTGTGGCATCAGTTATGTCAGATTCCTTCACATGTAACATAGCTCCTTATTCTTCTCATTTGTTACTGACCTTTTTAACACCAATATAAATGACTACAGGTTACTGTTTTTTCTTGTTCAGTCTCGCCAAGTTGCTGTTTGCATGCACAGCTGTGTGGGGCACACTTTCTCAGCATGGTCACTAGTGTTGCTGGTCTATCCAGCCCTGTATGGCCCCCTCTAAAACTGAGGAACCTACATGTGACAGTAACTTTTTTTTCTGTTTCTGATGTTACTCCTCTTCCTCAAGAACAGGAGACAAGCAAAAGCAAAGCTGGTTGCCTCATTCCCATTGTGCTGGCAGCATACAGCATATTCCTAAGTTGTTCTGTTTTGCCTTGGTACATCAGAATATCAGTCATACAAATCTTTTCTTGTGTTAAGGCTGTTACTTCATGACAGCTCTGGCTGGAGGAGAACAAGACAGACCTGAATGCTTATGAGAAAGTATTCAGTTTTAAGAGGTTTCAGTATCAGTTTTGCTGATCTGTCAATATTCACACAAACATCGACAAGCTCTGAAACTGACTTTAAATCTCTCATGGGTCGCATAACTGTTATAGTAATAAAAGATGAAATGTCATCTGTAGTATCTAGGTCAAGGGCAGGTGCTTGTGAGACAAGCTGTTGGGGTGGGATTGTCTTTCAAGGAGGAGGAAAGGAAGAGGGTGTGAGACAGTAATAGCAAGTGAATGTGCATTCAAGAAAGTGAGAAACATTGTGAGCCAGACAGCCACCCACTTTGAGAGCTGCTGCAAGCTGCTGCAAGCAGCACTGTGCTGCAGCACAGTGCCCAGCAGCACACTCCCAGCTTCTGGCTCGCAGCTCCCACACCATAGCAAGGGGGCCCAATCCACCCAAAACTTGTCCAGGTAGAGAAGATTATCTTGCTCCCAGTTGCAGAGCTTAGAATGGGCTGGAGGGATGTAATGGAAATCTTGAGCCAGGTGAAGGCACCTTCTGCTTAAAGGCAGAGGGCTGTCAAGGCAGATGGATGCTAAGATACCATGACCCACAGTATGGATGCTGCATTAGGTAGTGTAGTGGGCTGGAAGGAGCCTCCTGAGAGCAGTAAGGAATCTAAGGATGGGAAAGAGTTGCCATTTTCCCAAGTCTAGAAAGTCAGGACAAGACTTGAAGGTATTACAGTCACAGGAGGCACAAAAAAAGAAAGACAGGAAGAGTGGGATGATACAGAGAAGGCAAGGGGGTTTTCTGTAGCAGTGGCATTTTGGATGAGAAGTCAGGGGAGAGGACTTTATGCTACTGAAGGTGCGGATGGTGAGAAAGATGTGGGCAGATTTTACTATGAGCAAGCTGAGAAAAGCCCCAGAGTTTGGTGATGCTATAAACAAAGACAGAAGTTACTGAATTTGAATGCAGGGAGAGAATAAGAAGACTAAAGAAGAAAAGAAGACTGAATTTGGCATGGAGGTGGAGGAGGGAGTTAGCAGGAATGGGAATGGATCTGAAAGAGTTGTTTATTGTAGGCATCTCAGTCTTTGAGCTGGACACGTTAGAGTTCACAGTGACAGAGTTCAGACTAACAATGCAGATGAAAATATTCTTCTCAGAAAAATGGCTGCTGTGATAAAGAATAGGGACAAGTTTGCCAGGGAGGGGCTGGAAGCGGTGGTGACACCTTCACTAGTAAGGGCTGCAGAGATAACTTGTGGGACAAACACCAAGGGATTAAAGTCCTGCTCCTGCAGCATACAGGGCTGAAGGTTCACCATGAAAGATTTGGATGAAGTCAGTTGTACTCACTGCCAGCTTTGTTAGTTTCTCCTTGGAGATGACAGCGGTGGCGAAGAGCTCAGGAGGAGAGATGGGCAGATGAGTAGGCAGCATCAGTTGTCCTGAGAGGTGAAGCACAAAGCCACTAGTTTTCTGAAATGAGACATGGCTACTAGGGAGTTGAGAACAACTGCCCAAAGTGGGGAAAGGGACTGGGGAGCTACTCCAGGGATTTAAGGAAGAGAATGCAGGAGTTTCCCTCCAGGAGAGAGCCAGGAGGAACCTAGTGATGGCCAGGGGCATTGCAGGGTTTTCTGTCCGGCTGATGGCACCGCAGTGCCTTCCCCTGCCTCAGGAAATTTCCCGAGGCTGTGATGAAAGTCCTCTCTGCAGGCATCAAAACTGTTTCGTCGTGGATTCTTGGGGGGCACTAAAATGCAAATAAAGCTTTTTAGCTCTTCTCTGACTGTCTGTCTACCCGGAAACACAGTAAGTCACTGGGAAAGCACGTGTTAGGGGGAAAGTGCCTGTCTGTCTGTTTGTCCCCAGGCGGGACCTCCTGGATGGTTGGAGGTGCAGAATCCTAACTGCTACAGACAGGGCTGTCACTACCTGGCCACCTCACCAGGGTTGCAGCTCCAGATCTGAAAGGCTGCATGAGAGATGGTCTGAATGCAGCACTTTGTTTGACAGGAAACATAACTTCTAATTCTTAAATGTAAATAATTTAATTTTTACTTCCTAAAAGTAAAAATTTTACTTCTTTACTGCTTTGCTACTTCACTTCTTTACTGCTAGTGGACAACGACTGCAGCCCCTCTCAGATGTAGGCGCTTTCTTTCCTCATGGCCATGTATTTGGTTCCACGTGTCCAAAGGACAGAGCCTGGACCCCCATCACTGAAGGAGCACGACTTTACCCAGGAAGCCGCCGGGGAGGAAGCCTCACCCTGGGCTAGGAGCAGCTCAGCTGAGCTGCCTGCTGCTGACACCAAGCTGCTTTTAATTTTCTACTTGGCTGTTTACTGAAGAGACCCTGCAGCGGTGGTGAGGAGCCCGTGCATGCTCTCAGTGTGAGAGCACTTAGATGGCGCTCATTTGCGTTTTGCCTGTGTTGTGTCAGGCTGGCCGCCTTGATAGATATCCTCAAATGCCTGCTGCTCGTGCAGAGATCTTCTTGTTCTTGCATGACTGAAGGGAGCTCTCACACTTTCGTGCTGAGGGCTCAGAGGTGGCACAATTTAGTCATCTGGAGGGAACTTTTCAAAGCAGTCAGGGATAGATTCTTTTTTTTTTCTCCTGGGTCACTCATTGTAAAACTATTTGAGTTACTCAGGGACAGTGAAAATTATCAAAGGCTTTAAAAGAGGCAAATTCAGACATGCCTTGGCTGTGCAGGCTGCACATCCAACCTCTTTGCTCGCAGAAGGAATGTAGCTGTTTCCATGTTGAAAAAATAACGTGACTAAGATGTAGTGCTATTTGAATAATAAAGCAACCCAGTCTGGGCCCCACTGAGTGTTAAAGCAAGACTCAGCTTGTAACATGTGGCTTCGAAGTACCTTGTACTTCTAACTGATAGGTGACTTTTTGTCTGAACTTTTCATACCAGAGGAATTCAGGAATGGCCCAGGCTGACTCCTGTAGAGTTCTGGTTCAGCAGAATGGACATCATCCTCAGGGCATGGGGCACGACTCTGTTCTCACTGAGTTGTCAGTCTGTCCCCCTGCTCCACTCCCCACAGCTAGAGCTCCTCTTGGCAATGCCTAGCTGGATGACCTTAGTCTTGGTAATTCCTCAGTCTTGGCAGGGAAAATGTCTGAGACACTGTGGGTACAATTAGCAAAGCCTGGAAGGCTCCTGTTAGCATTAGAGGACAAAAGTGAGATTCAGAGAAAGGTTTTGTGCGCCTTTGTAGCTACAACGTCACTTGAGACAATGGTGAAAAAATGTTGGAAAGAGCAGTGCCAGCATTTGGACTTTGAGGCCATTTGTTGCTCTCCCCAGGTGCATTGAAAATGATGGATAACACTCAGATTCACTGCTTGGGACTTTCACCTTTTTTATTAGCCTTTGGAGAATAACAGAACACTCTGAACAGAAACTTAAAAAGCCCCACAAAGCCAAGAATTATTCTGGGAGGCCACTTTCAGCTGCCATTAAAAGGTTTTCAGACAGATGTTCAGCATCCCTGGAGAGCAGTAGCTTCATCTCAGTGACTAGTCCTATGCAAAATTTGGACTGGTGGGGACTCCTTCTCCATGGTAGGAGACTGCTCCCCTGGCCCAGGCACAAGCTTAAAATCACAACCACGGATCATATTCCCATATTTTTCCCTGTTTTTTTCTATACAGAACTGGTAGGTGGTCTCGTCCCACACAAAATTTTATAGAGACTTTGTTTTCCCCAACTCAGTCAATATGTTTTTCCTAAACCACCAGAACAAATTAACAAATAAATAAATAATCCTACATCCCAAAAGCAAATCAATGATTCAGGGTGCTTCTGGGTATAATATCTCCGGAGAAGCAACATTTAGGAGGCTTTGGATCAGCTATTTTGCAGTGTCATGAAAATTTCATGCTCACTTGGCAAGGAAGTTGGTGAGTCAGGCAAATGAGCTCTTATGCCATCTCCCTGACCTGGATACAAACATACACAGTTTCAGATTACTGCTGTGGGTGTACAGTTCAGAGAGGCAGAGACCCAACTGTGTTCAGGCCCTCAACATCCAAGGAGACTGAGGTTCAGATATGCAACATTCTTAGGGGTTTTATGAAAATTTCAGTCCTGATGCCCCTATAATATAACAGGAACCTATAATATAGATGCATTCTTGGTTTCTAAATGCCAAGTTCAAGTCATGCACGGAGCATCCACCTGAAAGCAACCCTATTGCTCTTCTGTGACTCACTCCTCCTGCTCCTGGCCATTCCTTTTACATCCATCAGGACTGTCCCGTGACTGTGTATGTTCCATTGGGTCTGTGTAGTGTGGCTGGAGGTGGCAGATGAGTGGAAAGAGAAAATGTGTCAACTAGTCCTTAAAGTTTTGAAGTTTAAAAAAAAAGCCAAGAGTGGGGAAAATGAGGGACAATAAATAAGAAAAAACAGCAGCAGATGCAGTACGCAGGTTTAGTCTCAGCAGACCCAACTAATGCAAAGTGTAAATCTGGCCATTTGAGTTGCAGCCCTGCCTGCGCTTCTGACCGTCACACTCACACGCTCTCCTGAAAGGCGTCAGGACCAGCTCATTCACCTCACAAACCTTTTCTGCTTCCCCGCTCTACTCCTGCCAGCCCACGGATGCTCCGGCCTTGAGCTGAAGGACTCGTACCAGCTTTCACCAGACGATGTCATGCTAACCCCGCAGATGCTTTGCAGCTGGGCGCTTACCTCCCAGCCACAGACACTGCGGTGGAAGATGCCTTTCCTCCTGCTGCATTAATGCTTTGTCAAGCTCTCCTTTTGTACCAATCACGTGGTACAGAAAGGACCATTAAGGCTTTAAAATTTAATGAGCTCTAATAAAACCTCTCCCTGTGATACACAGCCTAAGCAAAGGCTGTGCTGCAGGAAGGTCATCATTGTGTATGCCTTTGTATCTTTCCCTCTTCTCGAACTATATTTTCTCAATCACTTAAATAGCATTTCTGCAGCTTTATGTTGGGGAGTTATTGCAGATTCACTCCATAAAGGTACGTAGCTAACTAGTTTCCACTTTGAGCCTAACTGTGCGCACAGGGACATCTGCCGCACCTAACTGCAGTGTTTACATTTCTGACATGCTGATATATGCAAACCTGCCTAAATCTTGGCTTGGCTGAAACGATCATGCCTAAATCCTACTTGATGACTTCCCAGCCCATGGAAACAATTGGGAAGTCCATCCTGTCTCCTGATTGACTAAGAGTTCATCCTCTAAATTTACAGGGCACAAGAAGCTCTGTAAATGGCTATATCCCATAAGCTTTCGTAGTGCGCCAGTAATCTGCACTGAAAACAGATGCCACTGATTTAAGCCCCCTCCCAGGCTGTTGGAAACAACTGACTGAACGTCTATTTGCTATGGTTTACACAGAAGCTCCCACGTTCTGAAAAAGTGCTGTGAACATCCAACTGACAGATCCTCTGGGGTTTGGTCTCAAAGTCTCCTGCTGAAGCTGTTCCATATTGTATCAATAATTAAACATTCACTGGACCAAGAGCAGAAGTAGAAGATGGACTCTCCAGCCCTAAAGTCAGGACACTAGTGTGTGATGTGGGAAAATTACGTTATAGGTTTCTGCTCCAGTGAACAGCTAACTAGAAGAACAAACTGGACCAGCTCCAATAGGAGAGGCTGAGACTCCCCTTCCCAAAGACCATCCAGGGCCTGCTCATTTGGGCATTTCCTTGAAACAGAGGATAAAGAAAAGAGCCACCTGCAAAACCTGCAAGCATCTGAACTGCTGATATAAGAGCAGAGTTGTCTTTGTGGGAAGAAACTGAGCTACCTCCCAGAAAGTCTGAAACATGAGCTGGGTCAGGAGGGTCCATCCAGGCTCATGTCTGTCTCCAGTCTTGGCTGAAGGCAGGTGCTGGTGAAAGAGCAAAGCCATGGGGTAAGTCCTTCATGATACCTCCCCAGGACACACACTGGGCCACCAGAAGTGATGTCTTTCCCAAGTGCATATAAACACATGGTCACATCTTCTGGGTTTCCCTTGGGTTATTCTTGTGCCTTACATAATTAGCTCATTTCTTATGACCTTAAGCCCCTCATTTTAATTATACCCTATGGCAGAGGGCTGGACACCCAAATCTGAGCTGGGAGATCCCTGCAGTTGCTGTGTGCCTCTGAGCTGTGCTGGTTTATTGTTGTGCAGCACCAAGCACTGTGCATGTCTGAAGGCCACAGGCACTAGCAGAGCACAGACTGAGTTCTGGTTTTGTGTTTTACCACCATTGAATGACACCAGCCTCTCTTATTTTTTACGTGATGCTTTTCTTTAGTGGCCTGGTTGTGCAAGAACATCTGGGATAATTTTTATTTAGTCTCTATTTTGCAAAAGGAAAAGGGCATCTTTTTGAAAAAAGCCTCTGAATATTTAATAGTTAACTTCCATGCATCATCAAAGGCTCTCTCAATTCCCCACTTTGTTGGACCAATTTTAAAGTGGAGGTAAGGTGTGGAAGGAGAGTCAGTATCTTTTATAAGCCCCTCTGGTATATTTGGATAGAAAAGCAAATGGCCAGGCCTTGACTGGTCTGAGACAGAAAACTCCAGGCTAAGTTCAGGAGCTTCTATTTCAGACCTGAAAAACAGTGGGAGTATCCGAACTTGTCCAGATCAGTACTGAGCTAATGAAGAATATTCCTCTGCAGACCTTTCCCAAAGGGTATCCTTACATCACCTCAGTTGGTCGTGAGACTCAGCTGAAGCGAATGGAGCTGCACGGGTGTTAAAACTCACTAGTACAGAGAAGACCAAGGCTGTCATGTAGCCTCCTTGTTAGGAAGGTTTTTAAGCATTTATATATGTGTTTGCAGTTCTCCTGCCTTCAAGTCAAGCCCCATGCTTAACACATTAAAAGGTGGAATGGCTTAGCTTTGGAAGCCCTGGAGACTTCAGGGAGAAGTCATTTGACCTCCTTGTGTCTCAATCCATCCAGAACATGAGAGTGAAATATAAACAGCACCTCATTAAAAAAGAAATAGACAGTGTGACTGACCTGAGCTTGCCTTGGTAAATAAATTACAAAGCCATAAAACTGCTTGAGGAGCTGCTTTGTCCCTTTGAAACAACACCCACTTTAGACACTCTCTAAACACATCATGTTGGGGGTAGTGCAGGGTAATTGTCAAGGAGCTGTTATCATTATCTACCTATCAAGCCCCCATACATTCTCTCTGGGCTCATGTCTGAGCTAAGAAGAAAGTGCAAACCGGTGATGAGAGGTCCCAATAAACACCAAAAGAGAATGATTTATCCATGAGATTTCCCAGCTGTTCTTGCCACACAAAAGCATCCCAAGCCCATAAATTTGTGTCTGTGTCCTACATACCCAAAGGGCTCACTTTGATAGTTCAGCTACCCTGGGCATTTAGATGCTGCTGCTCTCAGTGCTGCTTGCTGAGATGCCCTGTATTTCCTTGGTAAATAGCAGGGTTTGTGAGGCTGCATGAATAAGGAACAAAACAGTCAAAGACTGCTAGGAGAAGTGTTGGAGGAGTGACCTGGGATCTCAAAGGTTAAAATGAACAGGCAACCGAGCAAAGTTTGGGGCTGATATGAGACAATTTAAGCACTCGTGAGCCCGCACCTTAAATCCTTCAGTACCAGGCCCCTCACTACAAGACATTGAGGTGCTGGAGTGAGTCAAGAAAAGGGCAACAAAGCTGGTGAAGGGTCTGGAGAAAAAGTCTAATGAGAAATGGCTGAGGGAACTGGGGTTGTTTAGTCTGGAGAAGAGAAGGCTTAGGAGGGACCCTATCACTCTCTACAACTGCCTGAAAGGAGGTTGTAGTGAGATGGGTGTTGGTCTTTTGTCCCAAGTAATGAGCGATAGGACACGAGGTAACAGCCTCAAGCTGTGCCAGGGGAGGTTTAGATTGGATATTAGGAAAAATTTCTTCACAGAGAGGATGCTCAGGCATTGGAACAGGCTGCCCAGGAAAGTGGTGGAATCACCATCCCTGGAAGTGTTCAGAAGCCTTCTAGATGAGGCCTTCAGTGACATGGTTTAGTGGTGGTCTTGGCAGTCCTGGGGTAATGGTTTGGCTTGATGACCTTTTTTTTTGACCTGGTCTTTTCCAACCTGGTTGATTCTATGAGATGACAGAGCTGGTCTTAAGTAAAGTCAGCGCCTCTATTTTGGCACCAAATCTGAATGGAGAGTGGAAAAGTCCATGGTTGCAATAGCAAAATGTGTCTCTAGAGATGCATTTGTAGGGAGCTCACTACAGATGGTAATTGGTACTAATACAACAGGACTCAAAGTGGAGAAAGACTTCATATATTGCACATCCAGATGAAGCACGATCCCCTACTACCACACTGCTTCAGAAGCAAACCAAATGCACAGCATCCCATTAAGCCTTCAGCACCTTGCCCAGTGCTGCATCGATTTCCTGCCCATGACCTGAAATTCTCTTCCTGCCCATTCCGTCACCCCTTAACAGCCATAGTCTTTTGAAACATAACCTGCTATGGGTCACATGAACAGGTCATTGTGGCCTAGAATTTTAGGCTACATAATTCACTGTCCCTGTGCCATGTCCCATAGACAGGTACAATGGCAATAGGAAGTTTCCTCCTGTGTGTGAGTATGACTTCCCAGAAAGTCATGGTCCTATCAAAGAGAAGGTGCAAACTTGCTTTTCAGTAGTCACAGAATCAGTGCTTAACTAACATGGCAAGGAAAGATATAGTTTCTTGGCATATTCTTTCTATACTAGCTTTAAATTCTTGTGTAATTAAAAAGAAGCAAGGAAAAAACCCCAAACCACAACAAGAACCAATTCTTTATTGTTCCCCTATGCTTAATGAAGTCCTAAAGACTAGAGAACTGTACAGGCAGGAACTCCTGATCATGGCAGACCAGAGCTTATGGGTTGTATCCAGTCTGTTGCTGGCACTGCTCACAGCCAACTGCTGTAGCATATGACTGCAAGAGATCTGTAAGTGATTCAGGTCACTTATTATCCAGGACTGCAAGGCTTCACTACAGTGAGTGGAGAAAAACAACGTGTGGCACCTACATTAGGTACCCAAGTGCCCTTTGTCTTGAGCAGGTGGTGTGATTTTGTGTGTCTTGTCAGGTGCTCTCCCTTCTGCGGAACTGTGTGAAAAGCTCCATCGCCACCAGATATAGGATGAGGATGGAGTCTTGTCTTTTTTTTAAATAGCTAAGCAGCTTTATCATTCCTCTGAATGAGATGAGTTTGAGATGCATTTGAAAGGCAGCTAAGTGGTAATCTCTGGTAGGCAGGATTGTTTGAAGAGTATCATATTCATTATTTAATTTTGTTATTTGACATAGCATGATGTTCATCCTGAGGTGGACATTGAAAGAAGTGCAGCAAAAGCACAGCATTCCAGACGGAGAGGGTGAGTTATATTCACGTTACACAAATATTCTATTACTGCATCAAAAAAGCTGTTTTTTCAGGATGAGCTAAAGCGTTTACTGGCCTCCTGTAATGGCAACTTATCTCAGGCCAGACCCTGTGGGCTCACAATCAGCAGGGTTTCTTGATGCTATCAGTAGTGGCAACATACCTGCAAAGGTTTTAGAGATACAAACCTTGTCTAAGACACCCTAGGAACCCTTAGAGTTACCCTAGCCCACACTGTCTTTCAGCTAGATCTTTTGAGCAATCTGGATGACTCTATGGGCAGATTTCCTCAGGCTTATGCATGCTGAGCTGTATGTAATTAATGGGACAACTTGGACAGTAAGAGGCTATTCACCATAAGGACTTGGGACTGGGCGTGACTTGGAAATACTGCATACAGTTAAGATCTGCACACTCCAGTGAGATAGTTAATGTAGTTAATGCAGTTAAAATCAATGGGCTGTGTTAATTTACCTCAGCTGAAGACCTTGGTGTCTGCATTTGACATGGCTTTTCAGTACTTCCTTTAAACTCTATTAATTCTAATGTTTAATTGCAAACAAACTGACTGATGGATCAGTTAAAGAAAAATCAACTGTAAAGGATCAAGGATTTAACCTGTCCTGTCTCTATTACCCTCCCAAAGACCTCTCAGACCAGTTATTTGCATACAATCTAATTTGAGTTGTTCATCACATAGGTAAGCTTTCTTTTTCTTTTAATGAGAGATGTGACTTCAGGGCACTATTAAATTCTAATTAAAAATCAGTCAGAAGCACCCTTCTCTTCATGTTTGTGCCTGCAGCAACACTTCCACTGTGGTATCAAAAGCTCAGTTCATTACTTCTTAATTAATTTTGCCTTGAGAAGCTCTAAGTTCTCAGAGGACCAGTTGGATTTTCAGAGTGCTGTCTACATAACATTGGCTTGTATGCAACAGCCACAGCCAAATGACATCCAGATCAGGAATTCTTACCCATGTAATCCAATTTCTTACAATGGCTGCAGCCTGCCAGCTTTGAGGAATCTGAAAGATCCTTGAAGCTCACAACACAGAGGACATCCTGCCTGAAGCTACTGATCTGGTAGGGATTTTCCCATCTCCCTATTCTCAGTGTGCATATTTTGCAGTTGAAAATGTTGGTATATAGACTGTTTGGGTTGGGGTTTTTTTGGTGAAGAAGATCATGATGAATAAGAAACTAAACTTGCTCCTGAACCCACAGAAATCTTGTTTGGGAGTCCTTGAGTTGGTCAAGATTTTTTTGCTCCGCCAGGCTCCTGAAGATGTGCATATTTGTGTTCAACATAAGAATCCTGACATCATGATCTCCCACTGCAAACGATTCATTTCCCCTCTTGGCCAGCTGCGTGTGCACGTGGCTGAGGGTGGTGAGCCTGGAGCTGACCAGTGCCCTGGAACAAAGAAAGGAAAAGAAGGGAAAGGGGCGGAGGAGAATAATTTACCCAGTCTCCCAGGGTGCCTTTTTCACTAGGGCACTTGCACCTGTAGAGTTTTGTGATGAACAGAGGCATAAATGGGCTCAGGGTGGCTTGAACATCCGAGCACTCCCCAAATTCTATACGACAGGTTTGACAGAAGAATGTGAACCAAGCTTGCAAATGTCCCTCTGAGCTGGGCTGAGAGGCACATCTGTAGCTGCTAAGTCTTCAGAGACCTGGATTATATGAACTTTCTTTGGAAACCTTTGTATTAAGCCTTGTTTGCACAAGCAGACCCTGTAACTATCAAAGGCAATAGTTCAAATCTACCTTTATGTGTATCCAAGTCTTCTTGCTGCAAGGCACAGAGTTAGATGGGTGTGACTGAGGGAGCTGTGGATGAAAAACAGTAGAAATAGGGAATGGGGAAGGCTTAAAATGAGGTTTTGAGGCAATGTCAGCTTTCAGATTTCCTTTCAGAGAAAGTGCACAGAGAAAAGGGAAAAAAATAAACATAGAAAGGAAAGAAACCTTGGTGACTAGATGGGGGAAAGGCATTTTGGACCCTGGGTATGCTGTCCTTTTCTTCAGCAACACTTTAGATAAAGCTTGCCTCTTCTTTTCTCAGACGCTGATTTGGGGGCAGAACAGCAGCTGGATATTTTGCTCCTCCTCTTCTCTGCTGGGGATGGTGAGGGAGATGAGCAAGAAAACAGACCAGGCATATTAAGGGGACCAGGTATGAATTATCCACTCAGCTTTCTCTTCTTGGAGTCTGTTCCCACTGGAGCCAGCAGAAACAGATCTCAGGGCTGAGGTCCTGAGCCTCATGCTTGCCCCTTTCTTGTTCTTAGAGCTTTAGCAATGGATGGATGGGTGGATGGATAGCTCCATAAGGCTCAGTTGGTCACATTTATATGTCATGGAGGCGAGGAGAAGTTGAAATTTCAGTCCTTGGGAAAGTTTAGATTGGATATGAGGAAGAAATTCTTTATTGTAAGGGTGGTGAGGCACTGGAATGGGTTGCCCAGGGAAGTTGTGAGTGCTCCATCGCTGGCAGTGTTCAAGGCCAGGTTGGACAGAGCCTTGGGTGGCATGGTTTATTGGGAGGTGTCCCTGCCCATGGCAGTGGTGTTGGAACTAGATGATCTTAAGGTCCCTTCCAACCCTAACTATTCTATGATTCTATAATTTCTAGGATTTGATGTTCCTGCTATGTTCCAGCAACAGCACTGGACACTAAGTGTCTACCAGTTGAGATGTCTGCTTGCTGTCCTCAGCAGAGTCTAAACCTTACCCTTCTTGATAACAAGTCAGTGTGCACTCTTCAGTTGTCACTAGCTCTATGTTGTGCCATCACTGTCATGTCAATGTCAAGAAAGAAAAATCTAGACTCCTCCCCCTTTTTGATTTTTGAGGTTCAATGATTTTACCAACATTTTATTATTGAAAGGCAGCAGACCTGACTATGAAGACTTGGTTGTCTTCATTCTGATGTCAAGGACCACAGGGGCTGTGGAGCTTAGATAGAAGACAGCGGGTGGAGGGAAGAAGGGCTGTGTTCTTACCTGAGGTGTAGGAAAAAAGCTGGCCTGGTTTTTCATGGAGGGAAAAACAAAGCAGAAGACTGTGTCATGGCCAAAGTGGAATAAAGATGTCAGATTACAGGGGGAAACGGGGAAGCCCTTGCCCACTCCATGTGGCAGGATAGGATGATTTTTCCTGGTATGCTCTAGGATCTCTACAAGTAATAAGATTATAAAGAGGTGCACAGAAAGGGCTGAGGCAGAGTGTGAAGAGCCCATGGCTGTGCAGCAAAAGAATCTGAGTAGGCAGTATAGGAGGGGAATCTGCCTTATTCTTGGTATGCATGCATAGGCTGACTTACTGCTTCTATGCCTTTCCAGACTATTTCCCCTCTGCACTGAGTGCTCATGTAAGGGGAAATATACTATGCTCAGGGAACCTCAGAAGATGATAGTCAAAATTTTGGGTGGGGAGGTGAGCAAGACTGCAAGCTAGATTTAGCAGGAATACCCTATATATTTGAACCTCCCCCCTTTTCTTTTTCTGCCAATAACCCCTGGCAACAGGGCCCTAGCTGCAGTCTGTGCAAGACCTCCTGGCAGGGACAGCAAGTTACTTGTGAAAGACTTCCTAAGGGAAATGCTTACATTGACTGAGGTTTAGCATACTGGAAAATGTACAAAAAAAGAAAAATTCTTGTGTATGACAGAGAATGGCCTGGATAAGATGAAAGATCTTGTCAGGCTTTCAGAGCCTTTCTGTTTACTTACACTACATGGCATCAAGCAAGGGTATATTGGCATCTTTTCAGTCCATACCTCCTCACTTGCATCCGGGCAGAAACCCATCAAAGAGGCTGAGCTCAGCTGCAGAGCTAAAAGCACACGTGAACCTCCTCCCTCACCTCCTGCTCCCCTTCCAGTCCCTCTCCTTCTCCTCTCACCTCCCTGCCACTCTTCCACCAGCTGGCACCAGGCAGAGCATGACCCTTGGAGTACGTGCCTCTGACCACCCTGCCTCCAAGTTGTTTTAATGCCGAGCACTCAGTGCTCTGGAATTACTGGGAGTAAGTTTCCAAGGAATTCATTTGTCATTGCTTGTGAAATAAATGGAGGCTGATAAGAATCTGTATTCTGCTTCCATAAAAACCTATAGATGCTGTATCTGGTGTCTAAGTAGTTTCTCACAAGAACACACAAGTCACTCATTCTTTTCCATAAAAGCCGGAAAAGACTGCCTGGATCAGCTGTTGTGGTTAATGCTTGGGAGGGAGGCCTCTGCACTTTCATTATCAGCAGTCACCATGAAGTGTTGGACAGGGAGGGCTCAGCAGCACGGCAGGAAAAGGGTTTCATATCTGGAAATAATCTTGCAGAAGTCTCTCTTAGGGCTGAAATTCTTGGCAGGAGCCTTTCATCCAAATCCCCTGAGACAGCAAGGCAATGGGCTCTCGTCCTTTGGTAAAAGTCTGGCAAGTTTTACATGGTTTTGAAAAGTAAAGGTTTTTTGTGGGGTTTTTTTTATTCTTCTTTTTCTTTTTCTTTTTTTTTTTTTTTAACTACATGTAACAGGAACCATAGAAAGAATACATCTAGTCCCTTTTTATGGTGAACATAAATCAACATATTCCACAAGTGGCATCCTCAATACTCGTCGTAGGAACAGCTTTAGCTTACATCTCCAGAACACCTAAAGACCAGATCTTTAGATGCCTAATTGCTTCTGAAATCAGTGTGAATTAACTACTTAAATACCTTTTCAAATCAAGACTGTATTGCCTTACAAACATTAATACATGTATCCTCATGAAATCTCTATGAGGCAGGACTGTATTTCAAGGGTTGGGGTACAGGGGCAGCATAACATGTGGTGACACTTTCTGAAGAGCCTGGAGTAAATCGTAGCAGTTTGAAAACCCCACCCCTGCACTTTGTCCAAACTCTGGGAGAGATTTTGGGGATACATTCACATCTCCAGCCTCCAAACCTGGATCTCACAGGGCCAAGCAGGCACCAGCTAGAGCTTATTAGCTCCAGTAGTCTTCTATTTTTTCTATTATTACATATACTTTTTCCATTATAGAAACATCAGGCATCAGGGAGGGTGGGGAAGACTTTTGTGCTTCAAATAGGTCTTTACAAAAGGGCTAAGAAAAATCCCACAGAACACCCAAGATAACATTGTTGTCTGTAATATTAATAATGCACCCAAAATGGAAAACATTCTTGTTGTGAAACTCTCAGGTTGCTGTTTTGTTTGCTCCTTATTAAGAGTTAACAAACAAAACTGTTTGGGTTAATTTTGTCATGTGTACTGTGAGTTGCTAAGTAACATGGCTCCACTCTGCCTGAAGTCTGTGCAGTGAGACAACTGAGAGAGGCATTAAAGTGTTATAAAATAAATGGGATGGATCACATTATAGAGTACCAGACCCTGGCTCAGCATTTGGAGTGTGGATTTTGTTTTCCCTTTCTTTGTTTTATGTGTAGAAAAACCAAAGATACAGATTCCACCTGACATACAAAGGGCAAAGAGCAGGTTATGCCTTTGGCTGGTAGAAGCTGTGCAGATCTCACTGAGAGATGATGCTCACAGATCTTGGCCTGTTGCATCGGCTGGGGATGATGTGCAGCAGGAGGGCAGACACCAAAGGGCTAAGGAGAACAGTGAGGAAATTGCCTTGGTTGTCACAAGCTGTGGGAGGTTTATGCACAAGATTTTTGATCAGCAACAGAAGCAGGGCTTGATGTCTCTGGAAAGTCTTATATAGTGGTTTATCACAGCAAAGGTGGCACAACACATGCTGTGTATGTCTGTGGTGTTAGAGGGGCTACAGTCCTGCTGGATTTCAAAGAAAAGCTCTGGGGTGGCTTTTAGCTCCTGTCAGGGCCAGGCAGGTCAGGCTGGACAGCTGCTGGAGCAGGGCTGGGAGAAGGGAGAAGCTGGATTAAATAGCGGTGATGAGAGATGCCCAGAGCAGAAACCTGTCTGTCTTTAAGGGATGGGGCAATGCAGTGATTTTGCTGCAGCTTTCAGACAAATGGGCTTCTCTTTAAAATGGTGACTATCACTGTCATATGAATGCAAATTGAGAATTATTTTCTGCAGACAAGTACAAAAAGAGGTACCATGTGTAAGTTCTAATTTCATACTCAAAGCAACCAGCAGAGAGAAAGACACTATTCTAACAGCAGTAGAGATGGAGCATGTTTATGGGCTGGGAATTACCAGGGAACTCTTAAAGGTTTTATCAGATATCTTTTGTTTAGTTTGCAGGCATTGTTCAGCTTTGGAAGAAATCCTATTTTGGAAATGAGAATTTCAGTCTTTCAAAGGGGTGTTAGCAGCGTAGCTTGTCTCTGCCTCAGTCTTTTCCTAGGACAGGTTGGTCTCAAGAAAGAGGTATCTGGTTTGGGCTGAGAATCTTGAAGGAAAAATCACATACATGTTGCTTAGGGCTATTTCTGTTCCAGGACTGGAGATGCAGTCTGAATAATGTAAATCATTCTAGAAAAGTCTTACATTGGTCCATTTGTATGGTGAGACACAAGCTTTTGGGATACGTCACAGCTTTCAGAATTATTATTTTCTTGCAAAGACTTGTGTTTTCTGGATACAGTTTTCCAAATGTGAAGTTTCCTCTTGAATTCTTCAAATCAAGCAGAGTTTAGGGGAGAGGTGAGAGAAATGAAACCCAGAAATACCAATCAGTCAAGGCAGATGCTGGAGGAATATGAGGAGTGCAAGATTCAAACTTTGAGGGCTTCCCAGATTTGTCAGGGCTAAACTAATACAAATGACCTCTTCCAGAACATACCTAAAGCTATTTCCTTCCAGTAACCAGCCAGACGTCCTCCAAGAGCCTGCAGACAAGAGGAGAGCTCCTAGTACCATTTGGGGTTGTGGATAAAAGCACCAGGTTGGCGCTTCCCAAGATCCTACCAATAATGCTTTAAATGATACATGGAGTTCATTTATGGCTTCTGCAAGCAGTGGTTGAGCAGGATGCATTTCATACAGCTTATGTGTAAAACACTTATAGATCATGCATATGCAGTCTATTTTATTTTGCTTGCAGTGCCTGATATAGTACTGTCTGACAATGAATCATACAGATTCAAACAGTTCAGTGTGCTGCAGATTTAAACATGTAAGTTCCATTGTCCCCAGTCCAAGGGGTTGGTGTAACATGAAGTTAAAATAACAGGTCTGCTACTAACAAAGCTGACAGAGTCTGTATTCAGCACAGCTACTTGACAAAACACATCCTTGAGGCAGAGGTTCTCATCTGCTGACATAGGCAGTTAAACCCAGCCATGCTGGAGCTGTGAACACGCCTCTCAGTCTCACTGGAGACCCTGTAGAAATAGTGAGATGATTAAGACAAGATAGAACATTACAACTAACACAACAATACAACTAATGTAAATCTGGTACTGATGCTGCTTCTTAGAAATGCTGTTGTGTGCATTTCTGCTGGTGGAAGCCAGGCTAAATCACTGGCACTATGTCAACTGGTCTCCTTAACTGTATGAAATTTGCTATGACACATGGATGCCTGATCCAGGGAATATGTAGACACCTTCAGCTCTCAGAAGGAAGGGAGATGGGGGACACCTATTTTGAACAGGAGTGTCTTGGAAAAGTAGAAACCACAGCAGGTTGAGACAGTGGGGTGTCAGGGCATGGACAACAGTCCTGCCAACTGCCAGCAGGAGGAGGAAGTGTGAGTGACAAAGTGCAGAGCAGCCAAAGGGTTATTTGAATGCTGTTTAGTCAGCCAAAGGTGTCAGGTGGATTATAGATACTTGTGATTGCACATTGTGTGAGTATTTTAAAATTAATTATATTCTGACTTGGAAGGGAAGATTCGGTGCCATGAGTCTGCAAGGCTGAAATCCCCCAGACAGACTGTAGCTATGCAACTGATGAGTATTTGCTGGATCAGCCAGCAAGGAACCAGGAAAAAAAGCATCAGTGAGAACTGAGGCCCAGATTCATTTCACCTGGATACAAGGACTTAACTAAGTGTCCAAGCACCGTGGCTTCCTCCAGAGAGACGTATTGGGAGACACCTAATCCTCATCTGAGCTGTCCTTTGGTGATGTCTGTCTCCTTCTGGGTTGCCTTTTAATGCTTGGCACTGCAGGGAATGAATCCAGGACTGAGCAGAACATGAGACTGCACATGGAAGGTTCCTCTCTTCCTTTCGGAGCACAGCCTTTTGCCTGGCAGTTGTCTTCTGCCCATCTTGACCTTCACTGCACCCTAACCTTGCTTTTTGCTAGAACTCCTTGACACCCAATCTCCCTCCCAAAATGCACACCCAGGAATGCTAACAGCAAGCTTTTGAAATTCTGACATTTCAAATTCAGTTTTTGCTTCTGCAGCCATTACAGAGAGAGTCAGTAGCTGCTATGTCCCTCTGATTATTCTCTTCCCAAGAAAAATAAGCAATCTGCTGGCACTGCTGTCCACCCTGCTTGCTCACCCTGCCCTCATCTTTACTTCTCACTGCAAATGATCTCACCCATCTGCTGCAGATAGATCAATAGGCACTTCCCCATTTAAATTAGGACTGGAACAGTACTTTAAGTGACATGTAGGCCTCTCATGAGTCCTTGTGAGACCAACTGAATTTCAATTCATTGAGGGGTAAGTTTCTTTCTGAGCAAACAAGAGAGAATTGAATGGGGCTGTGCTCTGCTACATGACACTGAGGTTGATATGGCAACAAAGGTTCTAAAATGATGAAACGCAAATTATATTCTCCTGTTATATAAATAGCTGTGTCAAGTTGTTATGGAAACTGTCAAGTAAACTGGGTTAAGAAGGGCTACTTTTTTTTGCTCTCTTTTGCCAGGGCTTTCTGACACAATTTGTACCAGCATAGTAAAAGAGGATCTACAAAAACCTCAGTGGTGCATTGATCGGAAAGTCTACAAATGAGGTGGGATGGCATTACAGACTCTGTCCTCTTGAGAGGTTGGGACTTTGAAGTGCTGTACTTGCTCCATTACCACAATATACTAGTTGGAAGCCATGACCCAGTCTCACCAGAACCTGCTCCAGGAAGCCTGGGGCCTGGTGCTCTCTGAAGACACTATTCTGTGGGTAGATTTTTTTCTTCTGAAGGCCCGGAGCAAACATTTAGGTAGGTGAACAGCAGATGGAATTGTAGTCACAGCTGTGCATACAGTAGAGCACTTTTTGGGCATGCAGGTGGAAGAAGCTTCCATCAAGATTGAAAGTGTAGTTCAGTGGGTTTTGAAACCAATGTACCAGCTGTGAACTGGAGGGGCACCATGTATACTTTGATGGGAATATAAAGAAGGTGAAAATCAAAGCAAAAATGTTGAATTACACTTTGGGCACCAATCTTTTGTCTTAAAGCTATTCCAAGAGCAGATAGATCCAAACCATCCAAACCCTATCTGAAGGATCCTTCTACCGTTCAGGTGAGAGGTTGCTTTGACATCTTGTTTTCAACCCCAGTCCCTTTTGTCAGCTGCACAGAGGCATCATTTAAATTAAACTTTCCTTGTGAGATCCCCACTGTGTTGTATTGCCAGATGGGTGGTTTCGAGATAATGCACTTGTTCTTCATTCATTTTAGGTCCTTAAGAATTTTCCAGTAATGAAATGCAACTTGATCTCTTTGAAAGACGCCAGGCAGGTAAATTAACCACTCACCCTATTAAAGCCGTCCTGCTATTGTCACTGCATCTGTCCAAGAACATAATTCAAGCAATATAACTGTTTATGGCATGCACAGCCTTCTTATCTTTGTTTCCACTGATACAGTTATCTGGCACCTATCCCTCTCAACACAATCAAGATTAGAGTCAGAGGGAATGAGGCTGTTGAAAGGTTTTCCTTTCATATTCTCAAAGACATGATAACAAAGAGAATTTTGAAAGGGTAGGACTGCGTTGATGTACGGTGGGTATTCAATCCCTATAAAAGCTCTCTATTATTCATTTGATTCACCTTCCTAGAGTTTAGCAGTTAGCATGCAGAGTTATGCCACAAGGGGTTAGTGGAATGTACTTTGTTCCTGTGTATAAATAACTAGCTTTTATTAATGAGCATTCAAAAGTATGCAGAAGTGAACAGGATGTTAAGTCTGAGAAATCCTTTTCCTCTGGAACTGTGCAAAAAAGAAGTAAAAAATAAAGAAAATTCACACATACAGAGGAAAGAAAGTAAAGCACAGAGAATGGGCTTGGTGCCAGCAGTACAAAAAGGGGCAGAAAAAGGACAAGAAAAGTTCCCCTTTCTCTCTGGGGGCAAATTCTTGTCTTTATCCTTTCAGTGAACTAAAATTGACATTTGCTTGCCAAAAGAATAATATATAAACACAGTGGGGAAAGGTTGCAACTCAGGGGTCAAATGGTAAAAACTGTGCCCTGCAAATCATTTTCAAAAGCTGGATAGGTGGTACCATCCTCATGCTGGAATGGAGCTCCTGTGGAGAAAGACCCAACCCAGCTCCACGCTAGTACAGTACTGCATGGTGGTTCAGGGGAGGGAGAGAACTCCTCCAGCTCCTCGATGCTTGCTTGTGAAGCAAGAGGTATTGTTCATGTCACACTTCACTACAGTGTGGCAGGTAGGGGAAACCACAGTCAGGGGCAAGGAAGACACTCGTGTGATCCTGTTGAGGGGTGCAAGCATAGTGGTCAGTCCTTCTGCACCCCAGGTGTCCTCCTCTGTCTTGCCCATTTCTGTTGTAAGCCCCTCAGATAAAACAATACAATGACAGAATGGTTTGGGTTGGAAAGGACCTTAAAGATCATCCAGTTCCAACCCCCTGCCACAGGCAGGGTCACCTTCCACTAGACCAGGTTGCTCAAATGCTGTCCGGCCTGGCCTTGAAAACTTCCAAGAATGGAGCAGCTCTTCCTGTGGGCCTGGCACAACTGGGACATGATTCTGGCAGTGATCTCTGAGTCCTGTATTATATAAAAATAGTAATAAGTAATGAAAAGTGATAAGGAAGAGGATCAGATGCTGTGGAGATATGTAACAGTAAAAAGACCTGAGATTAGCAAATGTTTCTCTCGAGTGATAAACTTTTCAGAAGGAAGTAGGAGAGTACAAAACAGGAGAATGAATCAAGTACACAACCAAGACAAGGATAGGGTCCTGGTAAATGAATCCCAGCCAAGATATTCAGGCAAACAAAGGAAGAGAGCAACATTCAGTCATGGGGGCAGAAGTGCAAGGTGTTTTGACGTGCATTTTATATGACAGAATTGAGGATCTAAAGAAATCCATAGAGGAAGTATCACCCTTTTCATTTGCTGGAAAATGCAATGTGTGTCCTCCTCAGATGGCTACAACCCTGGTAGGGAGCAGGGGAATGAACTCTTCCATCTGCACCACGTCTGAGAGGTTTATGGGATTAAGTTTTAACTAACGGGTTAAAACTTAAACAGGGGAAGTTTAGATTGGATGTAAGGAAGAAATTCTTTACTGTAAGGGTGGTGAGGCACTGGAACGGGTTGCCCAGGGAAGCTGGGAATGCTCCATCGCTGGCGGTGTTCAAGGCCGGGCTGGACAGAGCCTTGGGTGACATGGTTTAGTGTGAGGTGTCCCTGCCTTTGGCAGGCGGGTTGGAACTTGATGATCTTAAGGTCCTTTCCAACCCTAACTATTCTATGATTCTATGGCTCCCTCAGCAGGGATTTCAGAGGCTGGTGGCTGTCCTCCCATCTCTCCAGGCGGGGTTCTTTTGCCCCACTGCTGACTTTTGCACAAAAGGTTTATGGCACAGGAGCAGAACTATGGCACAGGGCCTACATGAAATAGTGCACCAATTTTTCTTGCCTTCTGCTGATTTCGTAAAGGGGCTAGGACAATACTGTATCTAATCCTTTTTTTGAAGGCAGGAGTGTCTAACTAAGCTACTTTACAACTTCATATTCATCTATATGATTTTTCTAAGATGAGTTCCAAGTAGGACTGTGATATCACCAAGCAGGTGATATATGGCATGAATAACACTGCTTTTTAAACATTTATAGTAGGATTTTAGAATGGGAACTGGCCGAAAGGTGCTGGATGGTCTTATACTCCTGAGACCTGATGAACCAAGATAGACCCATATGATGATCTGCTTTCAGCGTTAAGCCATGCTGATGATAAGAAGTACCTGCAGAATTATGGCCAAAAGATGGGCACATAGAAACTGGATACCATGGTTGCAAGTTTCTGTTTTGAAGGAGTCTAGCAGCCTGAGACTTACTCCATAAAAATGGGGAAGACTGTTGGTGACACACCACCAAATGAGGACAACTAAGTGCCAAGCAGAAGCAGAACTACTGAATTGAACCAAAATTTCATGTTCTTGTGTTTTTTCTAGGTCATTTTAAGGGAGATCTCATTGGAAAAGGAACAGTTCCTCAGAAGTCATATAAGTCTTAAGCAGCCCCTGGGAAAAAGAAACAAACGCCTTCTGTATCTCAGGGCACTGTGCAGTGATTTTCCAGCCCTTTTCAATTGCTTCACATTGCATGGGCTGAGCAGTGATTGGGAGCTCTTACATATCAATGCCAAGTTTCAGAAAGATCTTTCTCGATGTCTACTCCACCTTTGTTTCCTCTTTTCTTTGTGGTTTGGGTCCACCCAGGCTCAGAAGCCAAAGAAAAGTGGATGGGCTGATTCACTAGACTTTGCACTTGAACAGCTTCAGACATTTTTCATTCATTCCAATTCTCCTTGGAGGCATTCATAACATTTTTTGCCTTTTTTTTTTTTGTTTCACAAACTTAGATGTATATACATTGCACTATCAGATAGGGCGCTAATAAGCATTAAAGGAGTGTACTTGTTCATGTCTTTGAGGTGATGTAAGACAGAAGTGTAGCCCTCAGCTCTCTGTAGCTCTGCAGCTGCTCAGAGACTGCCCACAGCAACATCTCTCCTGCTCCCTGAGCTCTATCTGTTTCTTAATTTCATGTTCTTCCTGGTACCATTGTTTCTCCCTGAGGTCAGGATGCATGTCGCAGTTTCCTTTTATTTCCACTCAGCCACATCATTTTAGCACTTTGTTTCTGAACTGAAGCTGTTATCAAATTATGTTCCCAAGTATGCTTTGTGGTCATCCCTAGAAATACAGTCTACTGTCTCACAAACCTAGGAAAAGTTGGCTCTAGAGAGCAGACCCATGATCCTTGCTGTTTTCTGGCCTGGTGGGAGCTAAGAATTCCTCCTCAAGTCCTCCCAGAAGATACAGTACCTTTCAGAAGTCTCCTCCCCTTTTTTCTTTTTCCCCAACAGTGGAAATGCTTTACATACTTTGCAGATGTGTAAGGCTGTTACGTAAAGCATCACATGAAGGCAAGGGCTCTTACAAATAATAAAACTGCAGGCTAGTTGAAACTGGTCCCCTTATTTCATTTTCCTTAACAAAATGTAAATCTACACCCACACAAACTATGTGTGCTTGGAGCAAAACAGTATTCCACATTCTGTGGTGGGGAGGGAGCCAGACTTGTTGAGAGGCAGCTACCTTGCCATGCTTCTTTTCCACTGAGCTCGTGCTTCATTTCCTCACCGGATTTGAGCAGCCTGAGCATCTGCATGGTGCTGGCAGAGCCGCTGAGTTAAGGAAGTGGCTTTGCCCATCCATAACTTACTGGGCAGTCTTCCTTGAGGATCTGCCCACCCCCATGGGGTTTGCAGATGTGGGCTGGAAAGCGCTCAGCCTGTTTTATTTCAAGCAGTCTCCAGGAAAGCTTCCTGACGGATGCACTACTGCTGACATACACATGAGTGCAAGGAACAGGCCAATGCTCATCCTGAACCTTCTCCATTTCAACAGCCCAGGTCTGCCCTTCTACTTCCACTGTAGTTGTCCCAGTTTCACACTAGCTTGCCTTTTCACCACCCTTGGGTCTGGTTTAAATACAGAATAATAATAAGCCTACTTTCCACCACCTCCTCCAAAAAGATAAAAGATGTAGCAATCTAGGAGCAGCACCTCATAGGCACCTCAAAATCACTGCCACAAAATCATCGTGAAGGAAGTGACAGGGCAACCTGCAGGATGAGACATTTCTCAATATGATATCCTTGGAAACTGTGTAACATCACTGGCTTCAATCAAATTAATTGTCTATTATTCAATTAAAAATAAGGAAGTAAAGAGACAAAACCTTATTTAATTTCTTTCTGTCATCAGCCTATGTAATCTTCAGTTTAATGAACCTGATGGGTTGTCTTCACATGAATAAAGAATTTTTCCTCGGGCCACCTACTCCAGTCATCACTGGGGGATGGGGAAATCTCAGCTCCATTAACAAAGAAGTCCAAAGGTGCTGCTCTGCAGATGGGACAGGACAATTCCCCGTTGCTATTAAAGTGCCTTAACTGGAAAGGGCACATTTGAGGTTGCAGAGGGACAATGTACCCCATTTTCTAAGATCAGTGACTTCCTTTTCTGACATATATTTTGTGACAATTCATTTCCCTTCTCTTCCCAGAGGTGACCTGGTTTATATGCAGTTGTTTCACAATTTGCTGTCAGGTTCCAGGAACTGAAGTGTGGATAAAGACACGTGCTTGTGAAGAAATCCTTTCACTGAGTCCTGACACGTTGGCTCAAACCTGGTCTCCAGGAAAACTGCACAGAAACCCTCATACTCTGCAGAAAGCCTGGAAGAGGAGCACAGGATGCCTGTGAGGTGCTTCTCTGCTTCTCCCAACTCTGGACACCAACTCAGGGCCAGGATTAGTGTCCCTGAAATTGTACTCCTAGAGACAATTAGAAAGCCTCATCTGCATTGTTTTGCCCCATGTAATCACCAGCAAGGTCCTTTTCTCCAGCAGAGTTAAACAACGTAATTTGAACTGCTTCTCCATGTTTCCTGCACCTACACACAGTGTTTCTGGTCCAGTTGGAGAAGATGAAGTTCAACAAATGGTCAGTTGAATTGACTTCAAAAAGTACAGCCAGTGGGAACAGGAATGATGAGGAAAGGCTTTAGTGGAGATGGTACACCAGGGAATTCCAGATAATTCAGATGCTGACGGAGCTGGAGATGGCTGCTACAATTATATCTACCCTACTGCAGTGCAGAAATAGGTGATCAAGAGTCACCAGTTCCAAGTCTCTTCCATTTTGTCCTGAATTCTGAGTCTCACCCCTTTTTCTGTGCCTTTAATGAATGTGCACACACACATTTCATTACATACTTGGTATGCATGCCATTTCCCCATGCTTGTAATACCCTGTCAGTCATGTGGACCATCCTTCAGCAGACACTGTAGTTTGTGGAGACTGCTGGGCCAAGAAAATGATCCCAAATCCTTCAGGATGCTAAAGTGAAGCTGCAGCATTAACAGACTCCCTGGGATGACAGCCTACCTCTACCTTCGTTAGCCTTATATAAAGTTACTGCTCATCTGCAGCTGGTGTGACACTGGCTCCTTTGTGTGGCTCTAAGGCTTTTGCACACCAGCCAAAATGCAATGCTAAACCAATCAGGATAACGAGCTACTGACTGTTCACACGCTGCTTGTGAAAAAGAGACTGTATACTATTGCATGCATTATTGTCTGTTTGTGGCTGGGCTAAGTCAGAGACAAGGTGGGCTCATCCTAGGACAGGTTTCCTGGTCTGCTGGTTCTACAGCACTGAATACTGGGCTCTGTAAGCAGTCAATGGACAAACTCCACTTGCTGGCCAGCAACTTTATACTGGTGGATGGTAAGAGCCCGTTACTGCAGTACTTGTGCCTCCTTACTGACGTTGCCTGGTGCAAGCAGTGAGAAACGACATTTTTGGTGGGATATTGCAGAAAGGGGAAGAAGGAGCTGTGTTGTGACTCAGAGACTCCCTTTTCCCAAGCAAGATGCTCTGGTGAGATTTGAAAGTTTCTTTCCCTTGTCAGAAATCTCCTCCACCACTGTGGAACCAGAAGGGTGGGTCCAGGAGCCGGGGAAGCACTTCCGCTCGGACATTCAGGATGAACTTGGCCTGACACAGTTAGAACTATAGGAAGGGCTGGGCTTTTTTTGCCCTTCACACAAAAATAAAACAGAAAGAAGGAAAAATACCCAACCCTATAAAAAAAATACAAAAAAAGGGGGTGTGAAGGGGCTGCCTGTGAGCCCAGGCTCTGAGAAGAAAGGTCAGATGATGCTCCATGAAGCAACTGGAAATTGAGAGAACAGATGATAAACTGTCCAATGTTCCTTTAAGTCAGCGTCTGGCTTTGCCCAGCTAGCTCTCTGGCACTTGAAGCACTGTGCAAATGAAGATAACATGACATGACATCCTGTTGGGAAGCTCGCTAATTGGTCAAGGAGCAATTAGGATGAAGCACTAAGAGTGGATTTTGGCACTGGAAATGCCACCACCGAAGGTGGCTTGTACTGTGGGTAGGAGGCATCTCTGGTGTCCAGGGTGTGGGGTTTGTAGCGGCTGCTGTTGACCCAGACAAGTCCCAGCTTGCACCTTGTCCTTCCCAGCTGCTTGATGTATGGCTGAGGGGAGTCTCAGGCATGTCACCGTGCTTAGGTCACTGCAGATGGCGAAGGGGCACCTTTGGGTGTAGAGCAGCTCCACTTTCAGATTCCTGCTGTCCATGGGAAAAACCCCTTTCCTGCAGCTTGTTGTTGTGGATGGTGGTGGCAGTGACTGGGTCTGCAGGCTCCTCTGCACATGTGCCACCATGCACAGCATCTCTTTTCTAAAGCAGGAGGGTCCTGATTCAGAAACTAGACTATTTCTAATGGAAATGGGGTTTTAACCACAAGCTCAGCTCTTTTGGTCTTTTCTGGCAGGCGCTCTGAGGTGTAACTGGTGTGTTCCTCTGTGCAGTGGTCAGCGGAAGTTCTGGTTTTAAGTCACATATCTGAGAAACCATTTCCCCAGCTTTTAGCCAAAAGGGAATGCTGGTTAAAGCTCTCAGTCAAGAACTGCAGCTCCAAATGTCTCACACCTTGGGCAACTCCAGTTACTATATCCGGCTCCCACATCAGCCCTTGGCCAAGCCTAACCCCTGAACTACAGCACCCCAAGGAGCAGAGCAGAGCAAGATTTAGGCTGTGTAATGCCAGGCAATTTCTGCTTGTTTACAATTTGGTGTGATTGTGACTGCCTTCTCTAGCAATCACCCAACTACTGTAATTTTAGTCTAAAGCATGTGACTCCTGTTATCTTCTCTGAATTAAAACATGTACTGCAAAATATAACATTTTTCTGTATGGCCTAAAAACCATATTCTTGACCGGGTATGACTTGACACCTTTCTGGATAACATGACAACTTGTCTCTTAATTTGCCCAATGGGAAATGTATATTACTACTAAGCCAGCATGACATATCAAATTCTGCTCCCTGAGTAGAGCATATTATAACACCATTTTTCCATTCCACATTATGTTTCATTATGCAGTTACAATTTTGACAGTAGGAGTGCACAGAATGCATTTCATATGCTAACTAAAAAAACCTTTTTTTTTTTTTATTTGCTGAAAAATATTATGGTATATCTATGACACAATGTTTTTGGAGTGAAAAGAGCAGCAGCATCAGGCATATAGTCTGTGATTTTTGTTTTGGGTGCTGATCATAATCATACACTCTGTTCAAGATGCAGTGACAGGAATTTCATCCAGTATTGCTAAAGAACCATCCTATTTCATGTATTTTTGTGTAATTTTAAGAATTTATACACAACTCTGTAAAAATACTTGCTTATCTATCTAACACATAGTTGAACTAGATGATTGTTGTAGGTCCCTTCCAATTGAATTATTCTATTCTACAAAACCTATTTACTATTTCAGTAGGTTATTCTCATTGAAATTGACATATTTTTACAGATGGTTTGTAAAATTCCTAAGCATTTATTTCAAGAAAGAGAGGAAAATGAGAACCTAGGGTTATAGATTACTCAAAAACATATGAAAAATCATTTTGTCTGTAGAGGTGGATGTGCAGTTTAGAACAGGGCAGAGAAGAGACCATTTCTCTTAAAGCACATTGTCAAATATGAGAGATTGCATTAACTTTATTTTCTTGAGCTGGTCTCATGGCCTATTTTGTTTACTCAAGGAGGGAGGGGCATAAAGTGTCATCACACCCCCAGGTATGGGCAGCGGTAGGATAAGCTGTGGCAGCAGGGAAGTGACATCTATTTGCCACCTACTTTTATAACGTTGCTTTCAGTGTTTCAATCGGCTCAGCTGGAACCGGGTATAATCAAACAGGTGCTACTTCCTTCCACCATCGGGGACAAAATCAGGAGCCAGGGAGCCAGGTTGTGCTTTGAGTGCCTCCCAGACTTCTGTTCTCAACACTGCTCTCTAGACCCTGCTGTTATTCAGGACTGCCTACATCCCCACCCAGAAATGGCTTCTCTATGTCATTTGTTTCTATGCATTTGTCCATACTTTGGCCTGAAGGCATCCAAGTGGGACTTCATTTGCCTATTCTGTGTGTTCATCAAGCAGCTCATTCATAGAATCATAGAATAGTTAGGGTTGGAAAGGACCTTAAGATCATCTAATTCCAACCCCTCTGCCAGGGGCAGGGACAACTCCCACTAAACCATGTCACCCAAGGCCTTGAACACCGCCAGGGATGGAGCATTCACAACTTCCCTGGGCAACCCATTCCAGTGCTTCACCAACCTCACAGTAAAGAATTTCTTCCTCATTTCCAGTCTAAACTTCCCCTGTTTAAGTTTGAACCCATTACCCCTTGTCCTATCACTACAGTCCCTAATGAAGAGTCCCTCCCCAGCATCCCTATAGGCCCCTTTCAGATACTGGAAGGCTGCTATGAGGTCTCCACACAGCCTTCTCTTCTCCAGGCTGAACAGCCCCAACTTTCTCAGCCTATCTTTGTACGGGAGGTGCTCCAGTCCCCTGATCATCCTCGTGGCCCTCCTCTGGACTTGTTCCAACAGTTCCATGTCCTTTTTATGTTGAGGACACCAGAACTGCACACAATACTCCAAGTGAGGTCTCGTGAGAGCAGAGGAGAGGGGCAGGATCACCTCCCTCGACCTGCTGGTCCCGTTCCTTTTGATGCAGTCCAGGATACGGTTGGCTTTCTGGGTTGCAAGTGCACACTGCCGGCTCATGTTCATTTTTTCATGCTACTACCTCTCACAAATATCTCCTGCTTTTAAGCAGCATTTAGACACTCATCAGTACAGCAGAAGAGATCAAAGATCCTTTTAAAATGTAGTGTTACACTAATATATTACTGATGGGGATGGCGTGTAGTGCGTGGTGGTACCATGCATAGGACGAGGCTTTGAGGACACTGAAACGCCAGACCCTGTCTGCCCACACTGCCGAGTAGCCCAGATGCTCCCTCTCCCTGGGCATGAGCACAGCACCTATTGGCAGCACTGCATTCATTTTGCCTTGTGTAAGGCCAGCAAAGCATGATAAGAGATAATTAGGATTAAATTGCAACCTTTTATCTTGGTAAATGACAGTTACTTCCTCGTATGCTACCTACATTGACAATGAGTGTTCAGGACAAGCTGAACAAATCTGTTTACTTTGATTCTGAGTAAAAACCTGGGAGAAGCTTCCCAGTCCTTAGGCAAGGCAGGATGGCGGACTCCAGCAGCATCAGCTCCGCAGCCTCTGGGAGCCTCCAGTGAGGAGTTCTGCTGGAAATGGATGCACACCCCGACTGTCTCCCTCGGTCGGGCAGTGCAGCAGCAGAGGGCAGCAGCTCGACGTGATGCTTCCCCCACTGCAGGCCACTTCTCATTGCATCTTTTCCTACAGGTTTTTGCAGCCTCCAGGTAGCTGTGCATGCTGTTAATCACGCCTTTTCAGTAATTCTGAATGTCCTCTACAGGAAAAGGGGAGTGTTTGCATTTATTCCCAGCCACAGGCAGCAATGAGTGCCTGCTGCTGACTCATTGCCACAGGTGACTTGGTGCCTCCCCATCACGCCGGGGAGGTGGAGGAGGCACAGAGGAATTAAGACACTATGTGGGATGTGTAGGGAGGAGCAAGCATCCTGGGAACTGAGACTGAAGAGTCAGAGTGGCTGTTGTAACTTATTAGGCTCTCCTTTGCAATGGATTTGGATCCCACACAAGAGGCCAGTAGGCTTTCTATGCAGTGCAAGTAAGGCTTTCAGCAAAACCTGCGTGTTAGACATAAGTCCTTGGCCAGTGCTGGCTTCTGCAGAGTATCAGATGTCAGCCACTGGGAGTAAAACAAATTCCTATCCTATTCAAGTGTAGCTTCTGATCTAATACAGGGCATCCAGACCTTGCCTCAGCAGTGTAAAAATTCCTTGTTCACAGTCCTCTTCCTTGTGAATAGTTATCCTGAAGCCAAAGACTCTTAGAACACAGCCTCATCTAGAAAAACAGGCAGAGGCACAAAATTTGATTCCTTGTAACAGTCTCTTCAGAAGCTTCAGAAACCCCAGCAAAGAGAAGGGAAATAAATCATGGAAACCTGTGATGAACCCCACCCTGAAAATACCAGCTTATATGTTGTTGGGGCAGAGAGTAATAAAACCAATGCACATGCAGCAACATGGCAGGCGGGTGCTCACAGCCACATTTTACACAATCCAGTGCAGGTATGTGAATTATTGCCTAGTGCCCTCTTTCCTCTCTGAGACACAAAGAGCTGCACAAACACGTTGAGGGAGCTGCAGGTTGTATCTTTGCCTGCTTTGGCAAGCTCAGCTCAGCCATTAGCTGGGTGAAAGCTCTGCCTCACAGCAGGTCCCAGGAGATACATCTGGCCCAGGCAGTGCCTGATCTGTGTATGCTCACATGTAGGCTTTCTTTCCCGGTGCAGTTCCATGAGCTGTAGCTCAACCCTACCCCTCTTTGGCTCCCGCAAGACCACAGTGCAGGGAGGCTGCTGGCTGCCACTTTGTGCAGCAGTCATGAAGAGTGACAGGATCCTCCAGCATGACGCAAATCAGCAGGAGCCACATGTTTCCCTTGTCTCTGCAGTGTCTAGTTGCCCTCCAGACCCATGCAGACCCCAGGAGGGCTGGCACTTGTTAATCCCCCTGTTTTCCCCAGGGCTGGAGAAATCATGGGCAGTGCTTGCTGCAGTTTCCAAAGAGTCTGCAGACGTCTTTACTGTGTGCCCTGCTGCTGGTCTGCATGCTGAACCTATAACCTTGCACCAGACCTTGGCCTTTCCTGCACACTGCCATCCCAGGGAGCAAAAACAACCGGAAGGAGAAGGCCATCATGCTGGAGCACTTCCTTCTCACTGCCACAGGGGAACACCCTGCACCAGCCTCATCCCAGTGACAAGCTTCTTGCTCTGCAATCCCCTCTGCAGGCCAGTGCATACACTTTGCATCCAGACTTTCCAACTGCAGTTTGCTTGCACCACATACAGAAACACAGCATTTATTTTTAACCTAAATAGAGTCATCTAGGGTAGGGTTTTGTACAAAGACCCTCAGAGCATTCAGGATGGATCATGTTTTTAAAGATGTTAGCACATTATAAATCAATACATTCCCTGCCTACTTTCTTCTCTTCTGTTGAAAGAGAAGGCCCCCCAGCATCTTGAGGTTCCAGACAGTTTAAGTACCATCAGGACTTGTTAAAGGACTTTTTTTCACAATGTCTGTATCACCAGAAGCAAATGGGTTCCCATCAGCCTGGTTGTCTCAAAGTATTTCTTTGTCCACTTCTTCGTCTCTGGCAGGAACAATACTTGGCTCTGGACATTTAATCCTGAACCTACTGGAATCAACAGAAGGATTTAGGATCACACCAGGCAACCTTTTCCCCCCTTAAAGGAGCACGTCACAGCTCTGTCCTGTCTCAGAGCCATTGGGGTAAAGTGATGTGATGAAGGGCATGAAGCAGCTCTGTGGCAGAGACTCTAGTTCCCTTGTGCCCTGTACAGTGGGAGTACTGATGTACATAAAAATATCCCAGACAGATCATCATCGCTGATGCCACATGTGTATTTCAGTGCCTCAAGGGGCTGAGGGAGAGACATAAGTCTTGTGCAGACAAGGATGTACAGCAGTACAACTGACATGATTCTTATCAAAGCATGACATGAGAATGAGGCAGGAAGAGATCACTTGCTGGATGGCCTGAACCTCCTATAGCTTAGACCTGTCTCTTGATCTGTGGTCAGATGGCTGGAGACTTGAATCTCCCTGGCATTGAGGCAACCCATGACACTGGCCTGCAGCAAAGCCATCTTGATTGCCAGTCTTATGGAGATGACGTTGAGAGTCTTGGGACAGAAAACCAGCAGTCCCAGCTGCCACCAGCGTTTATCAGAGCTGGAGAAGGTACTGATCATGAAGATTTAAGAGGAGGATTTGGAATTAACTGGCTGCTAATAATCCCCAGGATACCTGTTGCTAGCTCTGTAGGTGGCAGCACAAGGAAACCAATCGTGAGCTCAGTGCAAGGCAAGTACGTAGGTCTGTGGTTAACAGGGTCAACGGAGGGAGTTATTTCACCTGAGACTTAAACCACTTTCAGTTTTTAACAGCAATGGGTTAGGAAAACAAGAAAGAAGCCACGGCTGCAAACAACTAGTAAAAGTAACTTGCAAAGAAAGAGCAGTCCTATGTCACGTAGAGATAGCCTTCATCTCATATAAACCTCTGATGGTTACCACATAACTGCAGATCAAGAGGAGAAAACCACCTGAATAGATTTATTAAGAGTCTGTGTTCATTTGGGCACAAACCTGACCTTTATTCTGTGTTCAAATAGCAAGCAGGGACTCATGTTGATCCCCAAATGTTTTTGCAAAAGGGGCTGGTACGGCAAAATTTATCAAAACACATGTTCTAAAGTGCTTGGAATTTCCATTTGAAAAATGTGGGTAACTAATAGTTCCCAATCAACTCCTCTGGGTATCTGCCCTGAAATCATTTGGTTGCATTATGATAAAGCTTGGCTTTGCAATTTAAAGCCATAAATACACCCTCCTGTATTTCTATACAGGGGTTTTGTTTTCCTTTCCACAGGGTGCATTTGAGAGGGAGCCTGGAGGGACCTTCATCTTGTGAACTCCCAGAGCTGCTATTTCTGAGCACTGATTTCCTACTTGGGATGTAGATCTTGACCTCCATGCCCTCAGCTGACTGGTTTGCATAAACAAAGAGCATCGCAAAGAAGTCAAAGCCGGATGTACCTACAGCAAATAAATCTCTTCCTTTCTGACAAACAGAGAATGAATTGACCTCTTGCACGTCATGTCTGGTCTGACCAAGACTGTCAGTCACAACTTTCCCTCTGGAAGCCTTGGATGAGACAAGGGATAAAAGGGACATAAAAGTGACATCAGTAAGACTAAAACAATGAATGACAGGATTTCCTCTACCATCTCCATTACTCGATTGCTACAAGTTTGCCAATCATGGCTGCTCAAGTCCCAGACAGTGTCTGTGTGCATTTGTTTCACCTATGGTGAACTAATACACCATTGCCTGTCACTCCCTCCCTGTGTCCCAGCCCCATTTTTGCATCCATTTTCTGGAAACAGTCCAGTGAACAAGTTCACCAGTGTGAATATTTGGGCTGGAGTGAATTTTAAAGCAAACATCTGGGATCTCTGCAAACAGGAAATCCACCACGCTTCTGGGCTGGAAACATTTGTAGTTGAGAACCAGGTGCTTTCTATGCTTGGGCCATGAGATTCCTGGGAGACGCCCTGTAATCCACACATCCAATCAAGCCCTCACATTTCTCCTCAGATTTCAGATGGTGAATCCTAGAAGCACAGCGCTAGGAGTCATACCATGAATTACGGCAGGAATTATTGCATCATGAGTCACAGGAAATTAATCTGTGAGTACTGGACATTGCTCCTGGATAATTTGGCCATGCCCAGACTAGGGGGTATGTGAATTGCAAGGCAGAGCTTGTCTCCTTTCCAGCCTCGTGGAAGGAGTCCTTCCCCAGGGTATTGGGAGGGGGAATTGTGCATGGCCAGTCCTTGTCCTGGCACTAATTTGGGACTCAGCAGGAGAACACTTGCCATTCCATGTTGACTTTGTGAGCAACGATGTGACTGCATCTGTTGATTGGGTGATTTAGAGTGAGTTGTTTGCTCAGCTTAAGGAACAATTCGATCCCAGTAACATTTTCAGCCTCAGTCACACATAGCCATATTTTCTGGCACACACCAGCTGGCCCTATTTGCCTGCTAAGGCTCTGGCCCAGTAACCTCTGGAAGATTTATGGGTATATATGAATGAGTATCAGTCACAAAGCTGTTAGGCATATCTCCAGTTTGCGGGATCAATATGCAGGCCAGCCTGAAATGACAAGCACCCTCATATGGATCATGAAACAGTGCTGTGAGATGTTAGAATACAAGTACTGCCCCTTGGGTAATAGCCAAAGTTTTGGGACCCTCTCCCAGCCTTCCAGTTACCTGTGAGATGTGTCAGGATAACCTCCCCATGGACACACCACTGGACTAACCAACCCCTTCCAAAGCCTCCTTCCAGACTGCCCTGGGAATGGAGATACTGATGCAGCAGCTTCTGCAGAAAGACTGTGTCAACAGGGTCTGCCCAGGACCCTTCCACATGCCTTTCATACTGAGATGGTCCAAGACATGCAGAGACATCAGAGCAGTGGAGCTGGGCTCCTGGGTGTACACTTAGCTCTGTTCCCACATCTGGGCTTACCTACTGTGCTGGTGTAAATCCAGGCTAATTTGGGCTCCTCTAGTTCATGTGGGAATGGTGCCTGGAATGCACATCTGTATAATTTTTGTCCTTTTTTAAGCCCTGTCAGATTCCAGGCTTTTGAAGAAACAGTATGTTGGACAGGAAAACTCTGCACCATCGACCAAAGCAAAGAGAGGGTCTCAGGTCCTTTCCAACCCTAACTATTCTATGCTGCTGGGAGACACTAAATTGTCCCAATTTTTCAGTGCAGCCTGGAAACAGGGGCTTTTTCCTCCAGCCCCAGAGGTTAAACTGGGAATCCCACCTGAATCTCTGAAGCTCACATCTGAAAACGTCTGCTCTTACCTCTGGAAATGATGTGCCTTTCTGTGAAAAAAAAAATAAGAATAAAGAAAAAAGATTCTGATTCAAATTAGAAGGCAGTAGGGCAAGTTAATTCCTGGTGGCCCAGTTGCTTTATATCCAAAAGGAATGTAGCCCATGCATTTATTTCCACCCTTCCTATTCTCCCTGCCCTGCAAAGGCTAATATCTTTCCTTTGGAAATATCATGTCTAGAGCAAACCAAAACTGTAGTCCCTGCAGTGCTTGACATGTTTCTGCAGGAAATTTGGAAAGGAGAAGCATGCAGGTTGTTGTTGAGCTGGTCACAGACCGTTTCTCCATTTCAGATATGGATGCATGAGGCTGAGCCCTGCATGGGGGCTGAGAGGAGATCTGGCTCCTGGTTGGGTAAAGAAAACCCACAGGCTGCAATCAGTTCCCTGGAAAGGCCCTGGGTGCATCTTTTGGACTTTGCATGTGCTTCGCCACATGCAAACTGGTCCCACTCCTGCCCTCCAGTCTCTGCTTGGAATCACTGAAGTGGGTGGAGGAGACAAGACAGGAAAGAGGAAAACATAAAAGAATGATGAAGTCTCCACCCTAATTCCAGCTCAGCTACAACAGCCTTCTGTTTTAATGGATCTTGAATCTAAGAATTCCTCTCTGTCTCAGAGATTAGAGATGCAACACAACGACGCACAAGCTGGAGGAAAGGAAGTCCTATGCCTCCATTCAATCAGCTCAGTGCTCCATGATGACTTTCTCTGGCAGCCATGAGCGCTGGGTAACTATAAGGAAGGCTTCAGATGGTAGGTGAACGTCTCACTCAGTTGTTGGTTGGTTTGGATGTTGTTTTAAGACCATCACAGTCTCCTTTTCTGCTGCCCCAGTGGCCAACTCCCAGTGCTGGCCTCATGTTTACTCTGTCAGAAAGGCATTTAGTATATACCCTCAGGCACTATCTGTTTATCTGCACAACCGAGCTGTGGGAAGGGAAGTGCTGTTAGGCCTTAAAGAAAATAAATTAACTTAGAGTGACTGACAGGCAGATGAAGGCTCAGAACCCCAAAAGGGCTGAGATAGAAATCAAAGGGAGGTGAGGAACAGGGCTATGTGACTTTCCCAGGGGTGGCACTGGTAGGACATGATTCCCAACAGCCTGGTGGTCCATGGAGGATGCACCAGTCCCCAGGTCACCCGCTGCCCGTGAAGCACTCAGAAAAGAGCCCTGAGAAGAGCAGTGGGCTGACATGCAGGAGAGGCCAGCCATTCTCCCATATATCTTAGGATGCAGCTCAGCTAGTATCATATCATCCTGGGCTAGAAATCACATTTGCTTGCTGAGTTCCCAAGATAAAGCAGCATAAAATATCTCAGTGATTTTCCATCCATCCATTCAGTCTCATACACTCAGCATTTACTATCATCAACTTTATTGTCTCTTCCAATGCAAACAGCCTCACAGTGAAGCTTTTATCTTCGCTTCCTTATCTCCAGGCTTCCAGGCTGGGGGAGCCCTCTGGAAAAAGTGCGATTTTTCTCAAAGAGAAACACGATTGCAGGCAGTTCACTTCAGATAGGCCCTACTACTTCTCACTGTTGTAGTGGGGAGGCAACCCTCTCAGGAGTCCATTTATTTAAGTGGAACATTTCAATAACGGGGAAAAAAGCCTATCCTGATGCTGAAAATGTGGGAGATTCACATGACCGCATCCAGCAGAAACCAGGAGAACCATGTGGCCCAACAAAATGGACCTTTCTCTGCATTGCCTGGTGTTCATTCTGAGCAGGGCTTTCTGACAGGAGCTTTCCCTGATGAGATGCTCATTTCCTGGTGGTGTTTCATACACCAGCAACCAGAGCATGAGAAGACACATTTTTTTAGATCAAAGTAGACTACAGGGCACCTAGGGTCAGGAAACGTTTCTAGAAGATGCAGTGAAATGGAGCAGAAGCTCCTCCAGGCCATCACTTGTGGCACTGAGGATTTTGGGAATTACGGCAGTCAGTCCATGCTCAGAACAAGGCTTGCTGGTCATGATCCTCAGAGCAGCATAGAGATTTCACTGCTCTACGTGCTGGAAATTGTACTGAATGCTCTATCCACTTAGTTAATTTTCTTTAAAAAGATTCAGAGAAGCTGAAAGAAGCCTTGACTTGAAAGAGGAAGTGTGGATTGAAATCCTAAATGCTTTCAATACTCTAAGTCCACATGTGAAGCATGATTTAAACTGAGATATGTGTTGCCTAACCCAAATGACTATAGTGACAGCTACATTAACCTCTCTGGCACCATGGAGATCACATCCCACTGATACCAGCTCTAAACAACAAAATACATGCCAGTTGAAAAGTTAACACGCAACTGGCATTAACTCTGTTTTCAATCCAGTCTGTGCCAAGATACTCTTTTCTTACAAAGACTTGATCCAGCTCAATTTAGAAAAAGAAAGAAAAAAAAAGAAAAAATCAGTTCTCTGAACCCTAGCACTTGGCAAGCTGCGCCCTGGCGAGTACACTTCTCTAAGCAGGACACATCTTGTTCACTGGAAAAGCTTAAAACCCAGCACCTCAGGGTGTGTTACTGCAGGAACTTTTCATCACGAGGGAGAAGTTTCCTGAAATCACACAGTGAAAAGAGTGTGGAAAGGTATGGAGCTTTTCTTCAGTTCTACTCCAGTGAAAATACTTTCTGCAGAAGCAAGATTACTTGCTTGCATGTTACACTTTAACTCTGCGCCCCTCTTGTTCTGTGGGCATGTAGCATCACAAAATCAGCTGAAATTTGGCCTGTCTCAAGGTCAGTGGAAGTGAAGCACCTGGTACCCTATTGGAGGGAACATGTTGACCAGCTCCCACATTTGGAAAGGCCATGATTAAGCAGAGCTTGCAGGCTGAGTCCATCCTCAAGGTCTAGAGCACAGCATGACCTCAAGGATCAGATCGCACAGAAGCAGAGCTGCCATAATATAATGCCAAGAGTATGGACTGTATGTATGTATATATTACATATATAAATATGTCATTTCCAGTGATTCACTCTTCCCACAGATTCTTGTCTGTGCCATGTTTCTATTAGTGTTATAAGCAATTTGTGGGTGAGATGGTGTTTTACCAAGGACAATATCTGTTATTCAACACTTTCTTCCACCCTGCTAGTTGAAGAGCATGTAAAAAAGACACTTTTTGCAATTCTTCCACATGCTGAAAGGTGTGATTCCTGAATTTTCACTTCCCTGACCCAGACATTTTTGCTTATTTGTACCGTGGCACTTCCTAGAAGCATTAGCTGAAATTCAGGTTGTGGCTGTGCCCCAGATGACACCGGCAAGAGCAGGGACCAAGCTAATGCATATTTGCAAACTCTTCTCTCTCTATCACACCCTCCACACACCACTTTTTTTTTTTTTGAGAAAACATCCCTGTTGCTTCTTCCCCACACTCCCAAATGAGAAGTATCAAAATCGCCTGAGTGTGCAGCTCCTGATAAAGATGTTGCTCTGAGCAAGTACAGACAGACAGAGAGATTGCCATAGCAACAGAAGTTATGTGTGAAATCCCTGCGAACTGGTCCTTCTCCTCCCCCACCCATTCAGGTCCCTTTTCAGATTTGTCTCATTTGTTTTTTCTTCCCCAAGGTGCCAGTATCAATTCATTCCTTGAATCGAACACCTAGTGAGATGCTTTGAAAACATCCCATCGGGTTACGGTAGCATGCCACCAATTACAGTAGTGGCGGGACAACTTTGTGGAGCATCATATTGGAAAAATGCATCACGCTGAGTCTCAGGAAAGTATCACTAGGCCAAGCTGAAAGAGTGCAGGTAGTGGGAGGGCTGCTGCCTGCATCTGGGACCTCAAGGGCATATCCCAAATTTGTTCCTGATCAAATCTTCACTGAACTATTTACTTTTTGAGGTCCTAAGTCAACAGATGTGCATCAAAACAAATCAAAGCCATTTAACATCAAGCTGCTAATGGCTAGAACCACACAAAATAATGCAGGTTATTAACCCCATAATAAGGAGCTCATTAAAATCTGAATTACCAATTACTTTACTTAGGAGTTCATTAGGAGAAGCATTAGCAACAGCAAAACTACTGAATATTTGCCAGCTGCTGGGTGCAACACACTGTGAAGACCGATGGCCAGGGAGATGTGTCCAGCTGGTATAGACTGGCAGAATTACCGAGGGCTGCAACACAACCAAACTCTTAAACCAAAATAGGATCAAGGTCAAATATCTCATAGACTCAACTCAGGCCTTGAGGAGGAGTATTTTATACAGTTAGTGCTGGAAGTTTCATTGATCTTCAGGGTTACGGATGCCAATGGTACCACTCATACTTGAGTTAGGATTGATATTTGATTTCCCCTGTCAAGCAATGCTTCCTTCAGGTCAAAAGGAGCATACCTAACCACCCTCTGGACATGACAATCAGCCCAAAACTTACCAAAGCTTGACTTTGACAAGAAGGACATTTGATTGGACAGCTGAAAGCAGTGTGACCTTGCACACTGGCATCCTCAAACTGCTTTAGAGTTTTACTACTCAAGTCTGTGCTCTGCATTTTACTATTTCACACAGCTCTGAGCTTTTAACTTATTCTTTCCCGATACTAACATTTCTATATTATCTGGAGGGAGCTGGCAGCCTTCTAGAGCTTGCTTTGCTTTATATATGTAAAAATGTATTTTCCCCAACATACTGAAAATGGCATGCACAGAGACCTTTAAGCTTTATTTCGTTGCTGCATAAAAGCAACACAGTAATGCGCTTGTGTTGAAATCAGTGGTTTCCAAATGGCATCGTTTTTGCTTCCCCACTCACACTTTAGATGATTTCAGATATCACCAGCGAATCTGAAAAGCAGCAAGTGCACTGCCTGGCAGACAAGCTGAGGGTATTGAAAGATAGAGACAGAAATGTGTGTCAGCTCTGTTTCAGTCGCACATTTAACTCTCACAAACACCAGACTTGGGCTGAATGGTCCAAAACGGGCTTTTAAAGATATCAAGAATGGGATAAAGATTTAAAGTGCTCTGACTTACAAAAAGTGCCAAAAAAAGGTCCAACTTTTTTCCTTCAAGGCATGGAAAGCCCCAAAATGGCAGGCACCTCTCCAGATGGGAGAAGGAAGAAGCAAGATACTCCAGGAAAGCTTACAGTGATGCCTGGGTGCACAAAGCAAGTTTTATGACAGACACAGTTCCCTGAACCTCACTGAAATCATCCAAAAGGGTCATTTTTTCCTCAGGAAAGTGGCCAGTGTTGACCTTGTGGACAACAGCTATGATAAACCCCTTCTGCTGCACAGCTGAAGCTCAGGGATCACACCATCCAGGGACAACCATTACAGTCAACCTGAATGGAAACCTTCCCGCAATGACTGAACTCTCAGGAGGAGGTACATTTAGTTGAGTAAATCACCTTCCACTTTGGCAACACCTGTCTTTATCCATGCTTCAGCTTAATCACCTGATATTTGCTCTATGTTCAGTCCTTCTGGTTTTATAGAGATAGCCAGTTACTATCCATGTTTCCTGTGAAATTAATAAATATATTAACGAAGAGCTCAGATGAGCATGTTTGTTCTAGTCCAGGCTGTGGCTGGCTGTGGAGCCAAAAAGCAGTGACGGATATCTGTAAGGTACCAGAGCACACAAAAGCAGCTCTCATGAAGCTGAGCTGTGCTTTTCCATCAAATCTATAGGAAATCACTGCAGTGCCAAGCTTGGTGGCATGCCAGGATATAGCCCACTGTGGGTTTATACTGCACTGGCTAGTGGTTGGGGAACATCAGAGTGTGGAAGTAAGAAAACATAGAAGGGACCACCAGCATGTGGCAACTGCAGGGAAGTACAAAGCCCTGCCAAACACTACTTTACATGGGGGCATGAGAGCAGTGTGTACGTGTACTTCTTTTTGACCTAACTAGGCTGGTGCTTCAAATGGAAGAATTATGTGAGTGTATCAGTAATATCTTTATGCAGCCCAAGGTGAACATTCGGAAATTACTTAATAGCCAAAACTGTGCTTTGAACAGGCAGCAAATCAAGGTCATCTCATTCAACAAAATCACAAAGAACAGCAGAAGTGTTTAATCAGTATGGTCATATATTTACAGTGAATAATTTAAGCAGCACCAGAGCTGAAGCCAAAAAGATTTGCTTCAATGCTTTGAATTTTGCTGTTTTCAGAGCTACTTAACATGGTAAATTATGTTCTTCTATCCCACAGGTTCTTACAGAAACCTACTCCCTACTATCATGACTTTGTAAAGGATATTTGCCTTAAAAATTGGTTTGGAACTGGTCCTGTTCTCTCTTGTCTTCCCCAAGGTGCTAACTTTTACCCATACACCTCACTGAGGACAGAAACTGAGATGGAACAGGTGACTTTACTAGCATTGTTCAAGAAAAGATTAAAAAGACATGAAGTATATTTTAAACTAGAACTGTTCTGTAATCTTAGCTGGTATAGACTGACATATTTCCAATAGTATAATGACCTATGCCAATTTATATCAGCTGGGCACAGCATAAGATGTTGAACCCAATTGGAAAATCTCATCTGATATTTAAAACCAATATATGGGAACAGCAGAGTCTCTAGGAAGACACTCCATTTAGGATATTCTGAAGACAAGATATATCCTACTGTAGTGTCAAAGAAGGTGTATTAACTTGTATCTATGTCCTGTGTACAGCAAAATTATAATTTAAATGTTATTCGTATTGCTTCACATAAAATCATAGAATCATAGAATAGTTAGGGTTGGAAAGGACCTCAAGATCATCTAGTTCCAACCCCCCTGCCAGGGGCAGGGACACCTCCCACTAATCCATGCCACCCAAGGCTATGTCCAATCCAGCCTTGAACACTGCCAGCGATGGAACATTCACAACCTCATCCTACTGAACACCCATTGTCATGGCCTTTAGGGGCAAATGAGTAGAAAGCAAATGTTGCATTGACACCTGTGTGTTTAGGGAAAACAAATTTAAAATGAACCAACAGAAATACTTGCCCTGACAGGACTTGCTTTTGCAACTCAGATGTTATTGCTTGTAAAGAATATGTAAAAAATGTAGAGAACCAGATAGCTACCAAACTTGAAGAAGCTAGTAATCAGTGACCACAGAGGTCATGCTTGGCAAATAGACTGGTAGCTGTGAACTGCTCCATCTTCTGGGAGTGAGGTTATCAGTGAGTTCGGCACAACCATATTCAGTAACCTCAAGAGGACATCAGTATAACTTGGAGAACTACTCAGCTGGGGTCTGTCTCACATTTGGGTTACATGAGAGTTTAATCTGCAAGCTTGTCAATGCTCAAATGCACAAACGATGCTGTTTGTAGAACAGACACTATGAAAGGATGACACAGACAAACATGGGAAAAGGGCCTGTTTTCTCACTTTTCCTTGGCAACAAGTTTAAGAGCACAGCGCACATTTTGTAGTGATTCAGCATTTGTCTACCTAAAAAAAAAATAAAACCAGTGTTTCCTACTCTGTTTCCCTTATATCCTTTTACTTTAAAGAAGCTGTGGTGATAAAAACCTTATTCTACACATTAGTATCATCTATAAAAGCAAAGCGAAACTGATTTTTGTTATAAAATATGAGCCTGTTATTGCTACAGGGTTTATAAAAGAGGATTAAGTTAGTCCCTGTGAAAAATTAAGATGGGGTATAGTGTTAAAAGGTATTTTGTCATCAGAAGTAATCTTGAAGCAGTTCAAAGTTTGGCATGGCTGCTCCAGCTTGACTAAAAATCTTATGCTTTATCAATATAGTCAGCATTTCTAGACATTGAGTCCATCACAGACTTGCTCTGAAACCCACAGATTTCAGTGTGCTCTGTGTCAGGTCATACAACTGTTAGGAACTGAAACAGAAAGTGACACATATTGGACATAAATTGAAACTGGCACATCAATTCTGCCAAGAACTACTGGTTTGCAAACACTGATACCTCCCCTTCCATCTCATTTATTAAAATAAATTCATGGAGGAATGAATAAGAAACACTGAAACTGAAATTTTAATCTTTCCTTCCTTACTAGCTGGCAAAAGGAGATGGAGGACAATTAGATGTCTACAACTCCATCCCTGCAGAAGGCTGAATACAAGGACACAGCAGATACCTAATCAGGTACTTTAGGCTTCTGTTTCTGGACTTGAGAGCTGTATATGACCTTGTGGGTGGAAGGACCTAGATCACTGTTTCCTTGTAAGTGTATAAATTCTAGGGGAGTTGGTCAACCTGAACCCAATGGGCAGTTACGTGTGAGCTCCTTTGTGCTCTGGCAGCTTTTTTTCTTACCAGATTGTCACTTTGTGATAAGTTCTTCAACTTAAAATGTTAATCACCCTGCCTAGTTGGCAGCACCTGTGACTCTTCATGCTCTTAGACCATAGAAAAACCACATGAAGAATTGCTTAGCGGAGTTGTCTCTCCAGCTGCTATGGTGCCTAACGCAGATTAAGCTCCTGACTTTCAAGCATCTGAGACTGTATGAGATGACTGCAAGCCTGGATGTGGCCCTGAATGTCCTCAGATGCTTTGGAGAACAAGCCAAACCAACCCAACCAGGTAGCAGAACCTGCTCTCCACCATCACAGCAGTAGCTCAGGCCCATACAAATGCTGCACTCTTAGCTTTAGACAGGTAAAAACCATTAAACCCCATATCATATGCATTATGTACAGCAAAATGACTGGTTTATACCATTTTGCTTTGGTTTTCTCAGGAAAACTAGGACAATTAAAGGCAGGAAGGAAGATCATAAATTTGGAAGAAGACAAGGGGATAATCTCTCACCTGAATAAGAAGTTTTAAATAGTCTATCACTGACTCAGCATGATTTGGAAAACAGTACACTGTACACTTTTACTCTTGCTTGCAAAGCATAGAATAGATATTATTCTATGAATTAAAATAGACTTGTGTGGAAATCTGTGCCCAAACTGATCAAATATCTGTATCAGTTTTAATTATGCATGTTACCCTTTCATGGTGTAGACATGTAGTGAATAGTAGCTAGTTCTGGGAGCAATTCCATGAAAATGAAGAGTTACATTTCAGTCTTTCCATCACAATAAACTCTCCATCACAAAACCTGTCTCCTTTGTAAACCACTCAGCCTCTAACACATTGCCCACATGTACACAGATATATATGGCAGAAAGACAGACACATCTAATATTTAGTCAGTAGTGCTCCCTAACAGTTTTTTTCTGTAATAGTTTTCCTTTGTTTATGAGAACTTTGTGGGACAGCTTAAATTAATATAAATAATGATAATGTATATATCCTCAATCAAGATGAGGCGTTTCACTGTGCAGGAGGTACTGCATCTTAAATCTCTCAATGTGCCACCATTATTTAATAAATAAAACAGAGGAGGTGTGAAGAAAGGTAGTATTATCCTTATCTCCTGATAGGGAACTGTGAGCATAAGGGTAGGAGGATTAAGTAACTTGGGTTCTGGAAGCTTGGGCCAGAACTAGGAACTGACCCTCAGCTACTTGTCCCACTGTTTCAGCCATGAGTCTGCACTTCCTTTCATTTAGTAACACCAAAGTGGCATGCAATTTGAAGATTAGACAATGTAACATTTACTTTGAAAATATAGTCTCAACTTTGTGTCCTTGATTGCTAGTCCCAAATCCAACAATTGTTCACATATCTGCTTATTCCCTTTGTGATTGTTTCTCTGAAACAATACTTATGTAAGCACCACATTGTCCAGTCAGAATAGCAGTCCTGGAGCCTTGAGATGCCCCTTAAAAACTGTTTTCAACAGCTCATAGCTACTGTACACAGACAATTCTTCCCTTATTTTCATGCTCAAAATATAGTTAACTCGGACAGCATTTGACAAGATGGTGCCTTACTACGGCTTCTGTGCCACTAAAACATACTCCCAAAACCTGCATGGTAACCAGAGATCAGCAGATCCCAATATTGTGATAGGCAGAACCCCATAAAACATCAAGTTAGAAACTTGGCAGCCCACAGACACCCATGAATTCAGTGGCTGCTTCAATCTGTATCTAAGCAGCAATCAACATGAGTCAAGTGGTGGGAGTCAATTTCTCATTCCCTTCCTTCAGAGCTTCCGTTAGTGCTGCTACAGTCACTGCTACGGCACTTGAGTGATGCTGTATGATTATAATATGCTGTCATGCTCCCAAACATGTAGGTGGATTTCATATCGCTTACATATAGTGAAAGCGTTCCCACCAAGAAGAGTTGACAGGAATTCCTTAGCCTACTGTGAGCAACACCGCCTGAGCAGAGAGGCGAAGGGCTGCTACTGCTGGTGAGGATCAGATAAGAATGAGGAGTGTCTCTACTGGGTGCAAAATCAAGAGCAGAGGGCCTGCTGCAGATGCATTCTGCCTTAGGCTCCTGAAAGCCCCATGTTAATAAAGACTTGGAGGTGACATGTGTGAAAACAAAGAAGAATTGGCTGGCAAATCATGCACATTTTTTAAGGTTTCTGGATCATAACTTGCACTGTGAATCCCAGGCAGAAGTCAGTGGGCACCTAACACAGAGAAATGGGGGCATGGTGGAACAAGTGGTCCAGAACTTTTGCAGGGTTACCACTGCAATTATCAATAGGTCCTCTAATATTTTGCCAGATTGGGTGGTGCTATCCACAAAGGAAAGAGAGACATTGAGAGATGATGGACAAAACTAGGACTAAAGTGTAGCATGCTCCATCGCTGGCGGTGTTCAAGGCCGGGTTGGACAGAGCCTTGGGTGGCATGGTTTAATGTGAGGTGTCCCTGCCCCTGGCAGGGGGTTTGGAACTAGATGATCTTGAGGTCCTTTCCAACCCTAACTATTCTACGATTCTATGATTAGTCTCCTGTCTATGGCAAAAGTCTAGCTGAGGTTGTGAGTTAACAGGAGTTCAGCCCTTGAGGAATGGCAGTGTAGCTTTCTCCAAGTTTCCACATGGAGAACCATGGTACTACCACAGTAATATCAAGAAGGACCTGAGATTGACCTCCTCTCTAGCGCATGTCAATTAGTCTCCAAGAAAGGGGAACAAACAGCACCACTGCAAAGAACAGCTGCAATCCTCGTGCTGGGTCTGGGCTTCTCCATGTGATAATTCATGTCCTTTTCTTTACCAATGCATTTGCCTTGGCCATCCCTGGCTGTATACACCTGGAGTGATCTAACCCCATGCATCTGGGATTTTCCACCTCTTCTGCAGCAACTTTCCTTCCACTTATCATAACCCTTTCCTTCCAGTATTCAAAATTCATTAATTTTTCTTCCATTTTCACACCTAGTGGCCCAAGTAACACTGCTGAAAATCTGTCTGTAAACACGCTGTGAACTCAGAGGCAGCCAACTGGTGACTCCATGTAGGAGGAGAACAAAACACGGGACTGGAATGTATAGTGGTTTTAAACCCTATTCTTCTGGACAATGGGGACCTTTCCAAGCCAATCCTTCTGGAGATCTTGTCAAGTCATCAGATCATTACCCCTTTTTCCAGTTTGAGTGTGGCCCTGTGTGTGTAGCTCCACCACTGCTAACTGGTGAGTCCTGGTTCTCCCTCCCACTCAGCAGCATTCTTTCATGGTAAGGTTTGTCTCTATATCAGACTGTACCTTGCTGCCTCCCTTTTTTCCAGGTGATGTATGTGTTTATTTTCTTTGATCTTCCTAGTAAAGGAAGCCTCCTGAAGAGGTCAAAGTCTGCTCTCTAAATAGATAATTCCTTCCACCCTCTTGTCTATACCAGTTGATCTATAACGTTATCTGTTTGCCTGCACTTTTTTTCAGTAGGCCGTGCCTCAAGTGGTATTCCTATTAGCACTTCAAAAGTGGATTTATCTGGGTTTTTAAATGAATTATCAGTTGTAGTTTTCTATCAACATTTGCATCCCGAAGTTTTTTCTGGATTACTGCTCTCCACAGGCTCTGGTTTACTGCTTTGACCTCCCTCCAATGAACATTGTTACCCTGTGGATGTTTCTGCACCTAGAATTGTTCAGTTTCTTTCTGTTCCCATTGTGTGACACTCTTCATTTATTGAAATCCCTTTAGGATGGTGCTTCTAATAAATGATTTGCAATTCACACTCCAGCTGGGTGTTATCTTTGAATTTGATTGATGCATTTTTATCCTCCTCCCTCAGTGCTACTGCAGATGAAGATAATGTCCAAAAGATCAGGAGTCCCTGAGGAGTACAACATGACAATATTTACAAGCATACTTGCCTTTCTATACTAAGGGCTGATTTTAATCTTTCATTGTTATTCTCTGCATACACCCTACATCTTTCTAGTTCTGCTTTGGGCCCTGTCCAGCCACTGTTAGAGTCAACTGTGTCTGCACAGAATCTCTTAGGGATGGAACAGAATCTACAGGAATATTACGTCTGAAGAAACTGAATAAAATTATTTACTGAAATCAAGGCAGTCTCTACAGGAGAGCTCTCTACAACCAGCTGTCTATAAGTGAAACCCTTAAGGGAAAATTTACTGAGTGACTCGAGGGACGGTATCCCCCTTTTCCTCCCACCAGCATGTCCCACTATGGTTTATGCTCCATCCCACATGATGGATAGGCAGATGCTCATTCTTTACTCTCCCCACCCAACACACACCCCCTGCGGTTTTCCTCCTCCCATCAGCACTGTGAGTATCATCTGGCTGTAGGATCTGTATCACTTGGATGCAACTACTTCTCTTAATGTAACCTGTCTTTGTGTGCAACACATTTCTATTTTGCTCTACCTGCAGAACGTCTTACTTTCTGATTGTCAGAGACCAAGTTTTACCTCAAAAGGATGTTAAATTAATTGATCTGCAATTCCCCTTTTGGAAAAGAAGCGTGGTGTTTTCCCTCTGCCAGTTATCAGGGGTTCCTCAGTTCTCCAGGAGCGCTTGGATATAATGGATAATGGGCCTAAGAGTTTTTCAGATAATTCCTTTAATACCCTTGGGTATGTACCATCTGGCCCTCTGTGCTGATTTGAACACATTGTGCTCTTAATATTTCTTTGCTGTTTCTTTAATGATTTTTCTAACTTTTAGCTCTCAGCTTCTTGGCTTTCCTTTGATTTCTCATTGCACACAGTGTTTTTAAAGGAAATTTAGAAAACTGAAGTAGGTGATGATTTTTTTAGCTCACTGAATCCACAGCAGAAATGAACTCACTTTTAAAATTCACCTTTCATCAAGAATCATTGTATCTTTAAAAGTCTGAGCTGTGAGCTGCAACTAGTACTTTTTACCCTATCCAAGCAAGGCTGCATCTACAGATAATTTTTTGCTATTTGAAAGGTCCCATTCAAGAGAATTTTCTTTTAGTCTGAGACCCTATATCCAAGTCTTGCCTACTTGATATTGGTAGGGAATTTTCCCTTCTTCCTATCATATCCTGTTTTCTCTCCCTTGAAGCACATCTATGTGACCCTGCCTACATCCTTCAGATACTTGTAGACTCATGTCTGCTATTTTCTTATCTCTTTGCCAGCTTATATCTAAGTATTACTTAATCTTCATAAATCAAAACCCACACCAAACGATCTGATCATGTTTCTACTCTTCTTTGAGGCCTCTGATTTTACAGTGTTTGGCATTGAGATGCCAAGAAATGAACAGCAACCTTCCAGCTGTATCTAAGCCAGGCTGGTTAGTGTGATGCCCACTGAGAATGGCATGGGTCTTTTGCAATGCAAGGTGACTGCCAAAAGTTACATGTCCTCATGTATCACTTCCCAGCTTTTCCCTACATGAAAGCTTCTGAGTATCCTTTGGGGATGTTTTTTCCTGAGTCCTGGTAGCCTGTATTATTCCAGTTTCATTATGTCATTCCTGGCTAATGTCTGTAGGTGCCACAGGGAAATTTTTCTGTTCAATAACATTCAAAACTCCTCCCATTTTAGCATCAACACCATCTTGTTGCACAGTGCATTTCCCCTGCTTATTTATATGCGACTTGCTTTCATTTTTCTCCAAACTTTTCTTCCTATGCTCCCATATTCTTCCCAGAATACTTTTACTTTAAAAAAGCTTCTATATAATTTTCTTTTACTAAAAAAATATGAATGAAAAAAAATTACTCGCCTTTCTATGTATGCATGTCAGATACAACAAGTTTATACTGGGCCATCTCTAATACATAGTCTCCTTAAAATAGCTACTGACAATGACAGGTCTACCCACATGCTGAAAGATATAGTAAAAGGTAAGTAAAATTCATTATATGAAACAGCAAATAGGCTGCACATTTACCAGGGCATGATCCTGGGATTGTTCCGGTTTGGATGTGAATTGTTCCCTGTACAATGCACCAAGGATGGAAGGGGACATCCCTCCTTACTTCTTGCTTTTAGCTGCCCTTAGATGAGAAATATCCTGGCTTATCACAGGTCAGACTTGCCAAGATGACCTATGCTGGATCTGCTTTTCACTTCTGACTTCCCTCGTTTCCTGCAGGGGTAGGGGGACAGGAGCAGATCAGTTCAGCCTCCTGAACCCTACCACCTTTGATGACATTAATAAGTTAGCTAAGGCTGTTATCAGGACCAGGCTTGCCTCCTTCCTTTTCACGGAACACACCCAGCATAGCCATAGGGTGCTCTGTAGGGGCACATAAGCCCCTCATACCTCTCCATCCCCAACACTCAGGGTCCTGCCAGAGACATGGGGAACCACAAGGCACTTTGCTCAATATGAGTGAGGAGACCCTTGGACAGTGGACATCACAAGTGGCCTGCAGGCCTCTCTAGAGGCTTCTGTCTCTGCCATGTGGACATTGTCTTCAAGCCCACTAGTTGTGGTTGCCTTCCCTTCACCTGTACTTTAGAAAATTGTCCGGCCATGGTCTCCAGCATGCCATTCCTTTGGCACGTCCAGCCAGGTGGTGTCTGGATATGGACTAGTCCATGCCTGTCAAAATGCTGGATGGGAGGCAAAGCTGGACAGGACACTGGATAACTTCCTTGAGCCTTTAGGCTCCAGAGAAGAAATGACCCTTTTTTATCTCCTGAAAAATGAAAGATTTGCAGAAGCAATATACAAAGGGCTGCATTAAAATCTCTGTTTGCAGGAGATTGTGAAGATTCCAGTGATACTGTATTCCTCTGCAGGAGAAGGGATTAAGAGTGTTACAAGACAGGTTTGCAAGCCCTGGAGAGAGTAAGTACCCAACCGAAATCTTTCGCAATCCCCTTCCCTTCCCCTTCTGGGTCTTACCTTGGTTTCTGGTAACACTTAGAACAAAACCACCAGCTCTTTCTCATTTTAATGTGTTCGCTATTTTGCCCTGAACCCAAATGAAACATCAAAGGTCTGGCTCAAGCGCTTGCAAGTAAAAATAGCTCTAAAGCCAATATATTTAAGGCCCTTGAATGATATCTCTGAAATAATTCACCCTAAGCCCATGAGAGGGGAATGGTGTTGTTTGTTAAAGGAATGTGCATTGTGCTGATAGCAGACAGTACTGACATGTAAATATGTCATGTAAAGAATGAGTGATACTGCAAAACGAAAGGAAGGTGAGAAAAGCGGCATGAAGACTGCATTGCACTTCGCTGTGGAAGAGGAGCAAAATATATTTAAGATAAAAGCCAGTTTCAAGCTGCCTCTATTTTCTCTTCCAATCTGATCCTTATCTTCACTTCTTAGAAATTTATATTTGAAAATGTCTTTCTTGGTACAAGAGAGCGGTAAATCTCGGTACATCCATGGTACATGAGAGCATGACCCTTTCTCTCCCATATATTGTTGTGATTTGTTTATTACCACCCAGGACTCATTTATTCTCTGTGATTTGCCCTTTTTGTAAGTAAGATAAATCAAGGCTATGAAAGCACCAAACACACCCTGTGTAGTTCCTTTGTATCAGCCTTTTGTCTATATTACTCTGTAGTTACAAAACACTGTTTTTTTCTCTGTCACTACTAACTTCTGCTTTAAATTCCTTTTCTTCACAGGTAAATAAAGTTTTCTCTTTCCACCTTCTAGTAACAAGGTAGATGCACCTTTGCAGCCATTATTAGTGTTACATCTGCACTTTCTCACTGAAACTTGCTCAGGGAAAGCTTGAGCCATTGCAATACCATTGTCAGGGAGGATTTTCTGGAATAGATCACTGTAAATCTTGCCTTCCTCTGATCTGATGTTTTTCATCACCATTTTCTAGAAAAAGTTTCCCAAATGCAGCATTTCTTATTGGTCTTTCTCAGATATGATGGAGGAGTGCCTCAGGGTGTTCCACATATTCCTTCCTGTCTTGACAAACAATTTATGAAATCTCTAGAGTTTTGAAGGAGGCACTCTTTATTAGGATGGTACTTAAAATAAGTTGGAAAGTGCTCTTGCTTTTAAGCACAGATACACACCCTTCAAAGGCTGCTACGTATAGAAACCAACTGAAGTGAGTATGTCCTTATGGCTCACCGGTGAAGAACAGGAACATGGCCACATGGAGCAGATGCAGGTTTCAAACCACTGTCTGTCAGCAGTGTCTTCTAGATTCCTGTTAGCTGAGCCAGAGAAGAGGAGAATAATGGATCAAAAATGGCCAAATACAAAGGGACAAATGCTGGAGGGTGTGAAAAAAACAGACCAATGCCTTGCAGCCCTGAAGGTTGCTCTAATAACATCAGGGCTTGCTGCATTTATTTAAGCAGGATGAACAAGATAAAAAAAGCTTGCTGGTGTTGGATGCTGAAGCAGTGTTTAAGACATCCCTGACTCACAGCTCGCAAGCTGGGACTCGTTTTGCAAGTTCAGTCCCTGTTCAGATAGGATCAGGGAATGTCTCTGGGCTGGATTGTGAAGGAAGCAGTCTTGCCAAATATGCTCTGCCCACAGCACTGTCCAGACCCGTCAGATGATATTTCTTCTAATTTTACTAATGTATACTTGGCCCCAATTCCATGCTACCTGAGGCTACAGCTGGCACGGCACACATTCTGTGGGTGGGTGCATGCAGCTGGTGGGGGTTGAGGCACGTGAAAATGAAAAACACAACCTTTTCTTAATTGCAGCATAGAAATCAAGAAATAATATTCTTCTGATTCCCTGCCTTCTCCCTCCGTCTGTGGCATGCCCTCACCCATAGCCCACGTACCCACGTTGTGGGTTACACTGGAGGGGGGGTTGGTGTCTAATCCCTACCTGAGAATGAAACCATCAGGCTACCATCCTGCCATAGTCATGCAGGACATCTGCTCCTGGGATGGAGTAAAAAAGCCCTGGGCACACATTAGTCTTTTACCCATGAGCTGCTTCTCTGTGGGGGGTGGGTGGTATTGCAGCTGTGGGCAGTCTGAAAATCTCACTGAGCAGCTCATGTGTTTAGAAAAATTGGACTTCTTTGGGCAATAAGACTTCCTGAATATGCAACCTGTAACAACATCACCATTGTGTCTGTAGAAAAGAAATTAAAACTGAGGCCCAAGAGAAGGCATGGGATTGATGGAGGAAAACAAAGCTAGTATTAGCATCCATGGGATTGTTAATGAGAAGACAGGGGGAACCTACTGTCTTTAACCAAGAAACAGTGCTGAGCCTGGGACTGGGCCTCTGGTTGTTTCTGGGCCAGATGCGCTGCTTCACTGGGGGTGTTTGCCCTGGGGCACATACCTCCAGCTACCAATACACCCACCCCCTGAAAGGGAAGGAGCAAAGAGGAGCTCCTGGAAGCAGTCCTTGTTTCTGCTCTGCTCTCAGGATTTAAACACAGGTGTCAGAATGGTACTCCATCAAAGGACCAGGGCATGTTGAGGTACAAATACCATGCTTACCACTCAAACCAGACAGCCATGGCAGCTCTTGACCTCCCTGCCATATCACCCCACTAACATGCACTCCTGATACCACTTGTTGAGGGCCACCTTGTTCTCTGACAGCTTTTCCCATTGGAATTTCCTGGAGAACAAATATGCATGGGTTAGAGAAACCCATGGGTAGTGCTGAGAAGGCAATTTATGTGCTGGGAAATTTGGGATTTTTATAGACCTTAAAAATTTCAAGCTTCTGACATTAGACCAAATCCTTGTTTCCAAGTTTAGAGTGAGCATTGCAGATATCAGGAGCATTTTCAGCCTAAAAATTTACATTCATCACACATAGCCCAGTTCATTCATACTGGTTTTCAACAACAGCACTTTATTTACTGGCAGCAGTTTTTACTGGCTGATGTTTAGCAACATTACCTGCTGATGCCCATTCCTGCAGGATGAAATGCAGGTAAAGATGATGTAAGAAATTAAAAATGGCCAGTTTCTTCTTCTACTTCTTTTGATTGGTTTCACCCTCTTGGTCTATTAATGATTGCTTTTTCACTGCTCTGTTCTATCTTTTGTCTTAGATGCCTTAAAAACACTTGCCCAAGCAATGTACTGTCATGTCAGAAGGGTTTTTTTTTTTCCTCATTCTCTCCAGGGGAACCTCCACCCCTGTCCAGGCAAAACACATGAGATGCTAAGGCTTAAAATTTATGGAGCCTGATTTAAAAGCCAGGACATCTCCCGGTCTCAAGGGAAGGGAAATGACCCTTGGCTCATTTTGCAGTCACTCCTTTTCAGAGAAGGAAGTGTTAATAAGCATTCACTTGAGGCACAACATCTTAGGACAAACAAAGGCCAAAAAGCAGCCGCATAATTGCCGTGACTGGGAATAAAGAGGAGCCAAGGAGAACACGTGAGAAGCTTCTCTTGTGAGCAGTGACACATCAGCAGTCACGCTAATGTCTGAGGTGGGAGCTACCGAACATCCAGCGCTGCCCCTGGGGCACTGCTTCCCTCCCAGAGTAACTCAGCTGGAGCCTGTGTCAGGAGCTGGGTGGTGGGGACAGGACCATAGTTGCAACATGGGAGAGGAGGCAGAAGGGAGAGGCACCATTGGGAAACAGAAATGCATAAAACATGCTGCAAATATTGGTAAGGTTAGACATGGAGAAAGGACGTCACACACCCTGAAGACACGTGAGTGCCAGAGAAGTTTGAGAACAGCTCTGGAACCTGGTCACAATCACCCAGGGTGATATTTTACAATCACCAGGTGATATTTCAAAGCACAGCATCCTCAAGCTCTCGGGACCACTCCTGAAGGTGCCCCTGGGTACTCGTCCCAGCTGCACCCAGCACCTTCCCCTCGTGAAGAGCCTTCCCACAGCCTCCCTGGTGGGGACCTGTCCCCTTGGCTGTGCCACCTCTGTGTGCTGGGTCCCCCTCCACGCACACCAAAACTGACCATGCTCCAGGCCCTACGGGACACCACACACACAGAACACTGGATCCAGTGCATGAGGTAGCTGGAAGTCAAAAGGGGCCATTAGTTTGTCTTACCTGGCTTGGCAATCACAGACCATCAGATTTCACCTGAATACTGGGTCCGGTGACTTTGTTAGGCAAAATATCTTGGTCTTCTTAAGACTATAGGATCTCAGTCAAAAGTCTGGGAATGGGGTAGGCTGATCTTACTGTTGTCTGATGCCTCAGCAGTGGCAGAGAAGGGCTTGGGTGAACTGTGCCTCCATGGTACCAGCAGGCAACAAGTAATCCACTACTGTAAAAGAAGGGAAAAAGAATCCAAGTTCTTGCTCTCAGATCTGAGGAAAAAAAACAGTTTTAAACCTCAAACACAGTAATCACTTTGACCCTCAGGAAGTTAGAGTCAAGAGTCAAAAGGGGATGTGGCAACAACGCCATGTACAAGTGTTACACCACTTTTCTTACTGCACTTCCACTTATTGCTAAAGCACAGCCTACGACCCTTTTGGTCAGGATTTGTGAATGTTATACTAAATAAAAAGTCAGAGTCATAGTTTATAATGTTCTCAGTAGTAACTGTTAATAGTTCCCAGACAACATGTAAAATGAATAGAAGTAATTTCTTAATGAAGGACTTGATGCACACAAAAACTTGTCCATGCCATCTGAATACTATAAAAAACTTGCAAGAAAATAAGTTGCCAGGCAGTAAATCTGGGAGTTCTCAACAACAAATTCTTTTGTGTTCCTCATTTATATGGCCTCTTATGCTGTTGCATATTTTAAAGTCCCAGAAGGGGGTTTGTTGTCGTGTATGTATATAGACACATATTCCCACCCGATTTTTCAGAGATGGTGCCCCTCTGTAGAGTCCTTAGAAGAGTGAGGGAATGGCTGCACCTTAGATTTTCCTAATAAACAATTAGTTCATCAGTATAGGTGATTATCCTGCTGTATTTAGCATTGCTGTGGCCTTTCTTCGAGTACTATGTGCACTTCTGGGCCCCACAATTTAAGACGGATGCTAAGGTACTCAAATACGTCCAGAGACGGGAGGTGGGAGGGCTAGAAGGAATATTCTATGAGGAGTGGCTAAGGGTTTGTCGAGTTTGGAGAAAAGGAGGCTGAGGGGTGACCTCATTGCTCTCTACACCTTCCTGAGGAGGGGAAATGGAGAGGGCAGTGCTGATCTCCCTGGTATCCAGTTTTAGCACGCATGGAAATCATAGAATCGTAGAATAGTTAGGGTTGGAAAGGATCTTAAGTTCATCAAGTTCCAACCACCTGCCATGGGCAGGGACACCTCCCACTAAACCATACCACCCAAGGCTCTGTCCAGCCTGGTCTCGAACACCATCAGGGATGGAGCATTCACAGCTTCCCTGGCCAACTCATTCCAGTGCCTCACCAACCTCACAGTAAAGAATTTCTTCCTCATATCCTGCTGGTCAAGCTCCTTTTGATGAAGCCCAGGATACAGTTGTCTTTCTGGGCTATGAACACACACTGCCAGCTCACGATAAGTTACTCATCCACCAACCCCCCCAGGTCCAACCAAATGGTTCAAAGCTGCACCAGGGAAGGCTCAGACTTGACATTAGGAAACTTTTCTTTACCAAGAGGGTGGTCAGACACTGAGCAGGCTTCTTAGAGAGGTGCTTGATGCCCCAGGCTTGTCAGTGTTCTAGAGGCATTTTGATGATGCCCTTAATAACATGCTTTAACTTTTGGTCATCCCTGAAGTGGTCAGGCAGCTGGACTAGATGACTCTTGTAGGTACCTTCCAATTGGAATGGAATGGAATAGAAACAGAGCAGAGCAGACTAAACTTGACTACAGTAGACTAGAATGTTCCCTTTCCCAGAGACCATTATCCTTAGCGCTCAGTTTCTGTCAAGGGCTCCTGATTGCCCTCTGCACGTGCCACAAAGTCCAAATCACCTGGGGGACAGGCTGATCAAACTGAGCCCACAAGAGAGAACTGCTAAACCACAATCTTCTCTCTCTCTCTCTGCACTGGTTTGGTGAGCATGACTGAGTGCAATCTGCCAGCTCAACCACCTACACTAATGCTCTGTCCTGGGGAAATGACACCTGAGCATTTCCAGTAAGCGCTGCATCCTTTCACTGCCTGCTTCTGGGAACTCTCAGCTGAATCACCCAACTCTCTGCAGACGTACATGCATTTCCTATTTATTCTCTCTGCCTCTGGAGAAATGAATCTGTGTGCACCCTCTGTGAGCATGTGGGGTGCGCCAGCAAAGCATCAGCCAGACAGAAGAGTGTTTTCAGGGACACTTCAGTTTGCAGGTCGGTCCCTTTTGCTGTCATATTGGGAACTGGAAGCATCCTGAGCCTTTAGAGGGAGGTGGGAAATGAACAAAAAAATACACCCTTAGAATACATCTACTTCTGCAGGAGCCACAAACTTGTATTGCTCTCATATTCTGAGAACAGAGCCACATATATGATAACCACATTGAGAACAATTGCAACTGGCCTTCTTCTCCATAATGTCCAGAAACAGGGCGAATTCCCTCTGAATTCAGAAAGAATGGCATTCCCCATGCAATCTCACCCTGTCATAGAATCATAGAATCATAGAATAGTTAGGGTTGGAAAGGACTTTAAGATCATCTAGTTCCAACCCCCCTGCCAGGGGCAGGGACACCTCCCACTAAGCCATACCACCCAAGGTTCTGTCTAACCCAGCCTTGGACACCGCCAGGGATGGAGCATTCACAACTTCCCTGGGCAACCCATTCCAGTGCCTCACCACCCTTACAGTAAAGAATTTCTTCCTCGTATCCAATCTAAACTTCCCCTGTTTCAGTTTGAACCCATTACCCCTTGTCCTATCACTACAGTTGCTCATGAAAAGTCCCTCCCCAGCATCCCTATAGGCCCCCTTCAGGTACTGGAAGGCTGCTATGAGATCTCCATGCAGCCTTCTCTTCTCCAGGCTGAACAGCCCCAACTTTCTCATCCTATCTTCATATGGGAGGTGCATACATACTCACTTCATTGGGATTTTTTCCAGTAGCTGGATCAAAGCACATCATGCAGAAAAACACCCTTTCTTGCTAAAAACAAAGTGGGAAGGTGAGATGTCAGTGGACTCCTTACTGTGAGACTGGGTTTGCCAGGTTTCACTTTGATCATATTACACCTTCTCTAGCAAGAATGAAAAGCCCCTCTGGTTCCCCTCTGCCAGATTTCTTTCAGGTGGAATCACCCACCAGCAGTGATGAAGTCACTTCTCAGTTTGCTGTCTGACAAGCAAAAAGTATTCTGGTCCTCAGTCCGCAAAGCTATTTTTCCAGCTGCAGCCTCACTTCGCTAATTGTCCTTTATACCTCCAGTGTCTTCATATTCTCTTGCTGCCCTAGCATAAGCCATTCTTGTAAGAGATGCAAGATTGCTTTCCTGATTGCATGTCACTCTACCTTCCATCCCTCTGTGAAAGAACCAGACCCTTCTTGTCACCCAACTGCATAGAGAGGATCTCTTCATTTCTTTGGCACCACTTTCCAAAGCAACAGGTATACCCAGGGTTTGCTTGAGATGGAAAGATTGCAGCTGTGCCAGGCTTTCCAGATAGCATTTGTCAGAGCATATGTAGTTTAAGCAGATAGAAATGTAAAGAACAGGCTAACTATCCCTACCCATCGCTAGCCAAGTCCTGCACATGTTCCCCAACAAAATTCCCAAATGAGGTCAGGACATTAAACTCATTATCATCATAGAGTTCTCCCCAGACTGAAGGGTGTCCAGACAGATGACAAACACTCTAAGTAATATGGATCACCAAAACCTGCTGCTGCAACACAGCTGCTTTGGACTGGAACACAGCAGCTATCTTACGCCAGGAGTGTTACACAACCATTGCCTCGAAAGGAGGAAATCAACAAAACTTCCCTGCTTTAAATCACAGCAGAAAATTAAGTTAGAACTGGGCTTGGCCAATGATACTCAGACTCCGGTATTGGGGAATGGGGGTTCTAGTGGCCACAAGCCACCAGGAAATTAAAAGTAGCTTTCTATCTGGGATGATGGAGGCCAGCAGTGCCATGGCCCCTACCAGCAGTGAATTAGTCCTAGGCTGACCCAGCCTCACAGCACTTCCTGCAACATCTGGATTTTCTTCGGATGTCTCTGTCAAGCTGTATCTTGTTCCAAGCCTGCTAAGTTCATGAGATCTGAAAACAGACAGCTGTCTAAGAGCTGGCAGCATCAAAGGCAAGAAATGTGGTGAGAGCCTGGTTATCCTTTTGTCTGTAACCACCTGGGCATCTGCACAGACAGGGCACAGACCACCAGGGATGGTCCAGACTTCACTTGCTTTAGCAGCCCCACCATGGTGTGGCGATGACAAGGTTGCATGGGGACAGCCAGCTCCTGTCTCCATCCCTGACAGCTTTGCCTGGGGTGGCTGCACATGTAGAGCAGTCTTCCTTCAAGCAAGCTCCTACAGGAGCTGCTCGCAGGGAGGGATTTGCCCTGTGTTACACAAACTGACAGTGCAGGGGGGTGAGTCATGACAGCTGAGCAAACAGGGCTTTCCAAGGAGAGATGCACCTCTGTGTCTCCTTCGCTGTTCCCTATGGCCCCTTGGGCCAAGCTTGTCCATGGGCACTAATTCCATCTGAGTATCTATTGTGCAAAATTCCACCAAAGCAGAGTACTTTTCTATGGGTCCACTTAAAATCTTGGTGTCCTCCACAAACCATGGGGCATCTGCTTTTTAACAACACAACAGATCTAGTTTGCAAAAAAATCATCCTCTATCAGGATTGTCCTACAGGACACACAGGTGCATAAGGACATGAGTGAACACTGCAGTCCCCAGTGGCACCCACGGTGGTGGGTAACAATGGCTGGTGGAGCCAGCCAGGGTGTCCATGCTGGAGGTGGCATGGTGGGTGACACTCATTACAGGTGTTTCCTCATCAGTGCAACATGTTTGGGCTGAGCTGAACTCTTGAAGAAGAAAGCAAAGCCCTGGTGTAGTGTTTTTGTGCACATGGAGGGTGTGCCGTGGAGCCAGAGTGTCTGGGACAGCCACGGTCAGAGGAAGCTGCTGCGGCTGCTCACAGAGGAGGAAGTCGGCGTCCAAAGGCTGGAGGCAGGGAGAGCACTGGTTTTTCCTGGAGAGGAGGGCAGGGGTTGGGGGAGTCAGAGAAGAGAGCCCAGCCTAAGAAAAGAGCACGGAAGGAAGAGGCTCAGAGAGTGCGTTGCTGATGCAGGCATGGAGGAGAAGGCTGGTAAAGGAGCTTGTCCCTACAGAGAGAAGGACACAGATTTTGTGAAATGTGGAGAAAGGGCTGAAGTTTTGAGCTGGAGGGAATGAAAGAAGCAGGGACATGTAGGGCAGACACAGTCAAGGGAGGTGGAGAACTGCTTCCAAGTAGAAAATAAGCCAGGAAATGGTGGCTGGAACTAAAGGGTAAAACCCAAAGGCACTAGGAGAGAGGGAAAATGTCACTAGCAACTGAGAATCATAAGGCCATAAAGGCCGGAGCTGAGAGGCATTCTGGAGCAGCCAAGGTGAATAAAAAACAATATTTTGCCCTCAGGTATCTGTAGCAAACATGCAATCGGTCTTGTCTTGTGTACCCATGGCTTCATTTCACCATCATTTTTGTTTTGCTCATTTAAAACCCTTAAGCTTTACCTGGCACCATTTAATTCTGATGAAAGGGAGCACAAGAGCAGGGAAGGGGCATATATCTTTTGCTGGAAAAACCCCACTTGCCTATACACAAGCAGAGAGAAAACCAGAGCCACGTAGTTTGGAGCACGCTAGAAACTTTCAGCAGTACATGGGGCACGTCACCAACATATGCTGTAGGCACCTTCTCCCCTGCATGGAGAAGCCAAGCCAGAAAATACTGGGCTACACAGTGCCAAAAGCAATGGCAAATAGCCATGGGGCAATGCTAGGGCAGGACTTCCAGGAAGCTGCAGCAGGAGGTCTGCTATGTGGCAGCCACACAGGACATGAGATAATGGTGTTTCTGGGTATGGATTTTGCCAGTTAGTTCTCCTAAACCAGATCCAAGTGCTTCCTGACCAGACCAGATCAGTTCAGGACTAAAAATTATGTCTGTTGTTTTGTCTTAACACCTATATCCCTATGAATGTACCCTAGAGATGTTCTAATCAACTACTGATTGAGCAAACTTCTTACCCAAGGGCGGTGCAGTATTTAGCAACAATGCAGATGGCCGCACCCAGGATCTTAGTTCTGCATGGCAGATCCTTGGTTTATCCTGCCCAGTCCTTGCCACTCACTGCCATAGAGGGGTCTGCACAAATCGACTGATGCTAAAGCTTAGCTGTGTCAGGACTAATCTGCAGAAACTCTGCGTTTGGCTCAGAGTGGCTGGAGTTGAGCAAAGAGATATGTAAGTGAAGAAGTGTGACTTCTTGATGTGGTTCATAAATTGTGAGCTGCAGGCTGAGTTTCTCATGTTGATATCTGATGCGCACCCAGAGAGGTTTTGAAACAAGCTTGAAACAAGTAGCTGTAAGAACAACCATAAAGGCCAAGCTGAGCTGCCCAGGGCTCTATGTCTTGTGACTGGAGACTCTGGTGTCTAATAAAACATAAGAAATGGCTGTGGCCAGGCCATTACAACATCTGTAGACACCCTTTGTGCCTACTGTGGTTGAGGTCACTTTGCAGCTTTTCCCTGAAAGCTGATGAGGTTTCTCTCTCCTTAAAACAGAGACAAATATTCACAAAAATATTACGGCTGTAGCATATATGAGAGCCTTCCCCTTCTGCCAAATATTTGTTGCAAGTGTCCAAAATGATCAAAAGTTGACCCGGAGGGAAAAAGAATGCTACAAACACGCTTGCAAATCCTGACTAGAGAAGCTGCATGAAATTAAGCTACAAAATAGTAACGTTTTTTAATTAAGTAGAGTTTTACTAAGGAGTGGCACGTATTGTGGCTATCAAGTAAAGAATTTGGATGTATTAAATATTTCGAAAATTATATGGCACTCTGTTGTGTGTTATTATATGTCTATTTGGGGTTTTTGCTTGTAACAGCCCTCACAATTAAGTCTGTATAATTCTTACTAAACCATCCTTCAACTTGGAATTGTGGTCTGTGCTTCAGCAAAGAGAAGAGCTGAGGCCCATAAAGAACAACTTGCCAAGCTGGAAAATGTATAGCACCTGCATTTTCCAATCACACATGGAAGAACAGATACTGTTTTTTCACACCAGCATTTTTCCTGAGAGTGTCTGCAATACCTCTTCTGAATGCTGGCATCTGTGAGAGGAGGTGTCAATGTCCCAGGCACCACAGTATTTATAATAGCATAGAGCTGGCAAAGGAAAGTGTCCAAAAATGGCTTCCTACAAACAAGACCTAAATTTACCATGTCTGTTCCTGATGAGCAGCACCGTAGGCAGTTCTGGATGTCTGCTTGATTTTTAAATGTGACCTGGACACTGTTAATATTAATTACAAGAACTGACAGCTTTGCAGGTTCTGCTGATTTGGGTGGAAAACCAAAGTATATCCTGTCTCATGTCACGATTCAGCCTGGTAATTGGTGGTTTCAGTTCTGATGGCAAAAAATCACCATGGTAGTAGAGGTGCAAGCATAATAAGCCAATGTTCAGATTCCCAGTCTGATCTTTACTGAGTTGCAAACTTGAAACTTGTATAAAATAAAAGCGGTATCACCTTTCTTAGCAGAGCACAATATACAATTGCCCTACAACATATATTCCTTCCTTTAGGAAAGGTGAAGTCTTTTGCTAGAACTTTCCATTAAACATGGACAATTAATCTTAAATGGATTAAATATTTGTCATAGAAAAAAATCTTGGCAAATAAATATGAATTTATGTATATATGTACATATACATGTGTGTGTATATATATACATGCACACATATATACATATATAAAACCACACATATATTTTCATGACTTGGCCATTTCTAACTGCAAGAGCCTTCTGTTAGGTGCAGGTGTTTGCCTGCTAAAAATAGTATATGCACGATGTTCAGGCAACAGTTCTTATCAGCCCTGCCTGCCAGTGGCTGGCTGCATCCCTCAAGTATTACCAATCTTTTACAACCTGCCTGAATAGCTGAAATTAAAGACCTTAATTAAGAAAACTCAAGCTGGCCAGAGTGGTCTTAGGCACCTTTGTCCCTGCTTTCAGTCTGAAAACAGCTTTCTATGAAGAAGGGAGGAAAATCCCATTGAGAAACTAGTGTAGGATAAGGAATGCACGCAATACAGAGATCCAAAGGGAAATAAAGGTGTGGCTTGTGTTTCATCTTTAGGCATGAGATAAGAGCATTGCCATGAAATGCCTCAAATAGAGACATTATCACAACCTGAGCCATGTTTTCTCTTTACAGCGGCCTTTGTTCAGGGAACATGACAGTATGGTCTAGAAATCAGAGGGGATGTTAGGTATATACCAGAAGGGAATTTTTGTATCTATAGGGTCAATGCATAGGACCAGCAGTGATGGGCACCTATAGATTTAAACAATATCATCAGATTTTGCACAGGTGTAATAGAGAACCATAGAAATGAGCAGCGAACTCCTCAAAAGCCTGTTCTGTTTTACTCAAGGAAGACTGCATGGTCATTTGGTGAGTAAGCACATTCCTGGGGAAAAGGCCTGTTCATGCAGAAGTTTGGAGCCAGGATGGATTGAAGTGCAGAGTGATGTAACCCCACCAGCTCGGATCTGGAAGCTGCACTGGGCCAGCACATTCATATCTGGGTTTGACCCCACTGCAGCAAACTTGGTTCCACCTGCACTCACCGTTACCAGTTGTGCTCTACCAGTGAGAGGACTTATTCACTGGAACAAACTGCGGAAGGAATTGTTAGCATCCACCCCTTTGGTCTGGCTGAAAGCATAGCTGTAATCTCAACAGGGGATCAGCTCAGGGGTCACTGGATGAAATACTATGACCTGCAACATGCAGAAGGTCAGTCTAGGTGACCTAACTGTCCCCTTTGGCCTTATGCTCTATGAATACTCCTGCAAGACCAACTGCCTTAATCCCTTACCAAAGAGATGGGGAGATACTGATCTTCTCTCGTAAGACTTTCCAGCTCTATTACAGTGCGCACTCTTAAGCAGCTCACGTTCACCCATATGGTCAAGCACATACTTTGCATTTGTCTTCTGCTCTAGTGTTAATGATCCTGCCAGATGCATTCACGTATGACTGCAGGAAATTCACCCAGCCTGTGTAGTCATTTTGGAACAGTGCATTGAGTAAGAGATACTGGCTTTCAGTGGGTGAGCGTGGGGAGCTTGTATTGACTCATTCCAGCAAATTTCAGAGAACAAAAGACAAATAGGTGAATTCTTTTCTTTCTGGTAAAGTTTCTTGCTACCGACACAAGTGTTTTCTCAAACAAAGGATTTTACCCCTCCTCAGATGTCCTCAGACACTGAATTTGTAATATCTGATAACACACATTTCCATAGCAACAAACAGTGATGACCCAAACACAGGATTATGTGACTTCACTCAGAGTCGAGCAGAATATTAACAAGGATACTGATAGCTAATACTTTCCACTTCTGCGGCACCTCCCTGCGGAGGATTTCAAGAAGCTTTATGTGTATCATCCCCAATTTGAAGAGGGAGAAATGAAGAGAAGAAGTTAGTGACCTATTCTGAGATCAAGAGAAGAGGCTGGGCTCAGGGGGGAAGAAGAAGAGTTGCAAAGACCAGGTCTCCTGGACTGTGACTAGCACATAGAATCTTAGAATCATAGAATCAACTAGGTTGGAAAAGACTTTTAAGATCATTGAGTCCAAGCATTACACCAGGACTGCCAAGAACACCACTATAGCATGGAGCTGATAAGGTCCTGCTCTTCTCATCCCTGAGAGCCTCTTTTCTGGGGATAACACGTCCACCTGACTGCTTCCCATCTCCTCTCTCTGTTTTCTCAGAGGGTTCACTGGGTTAAAAAGGGGTTTGTACATCCAGCTGCTCCATGTAATCCTGCAATGGGCTGGTATTACCCCTCCCTAACAATCCCCAGGCTGCCTGACCTGTTGTGACTGGGCCCAAAGGCATGGAGGTTTCAGTCATTCAAAGTGATTTACTTCAGGTGATGTGAAGGCAGTTTACAAATACAGGGTGCCTGGCCTCAGACCTGAAAAACATGAAATGCAGATCCAGCAGATTAAACTTCAGCAAAGGGATATTAAAAAAGCAACCATGTGAACAAGTAACATGCAATGCTCTAGTTGAGTTGAGGGAAGGGGGAGAGATCCCAGTGTCTGAACTTCTGCAACACATCACGGAAAACAACTTGCATCTTGCTGATGGCAAGTTGAAAAGACTGTTGCATCTTCAGAAACTCAAGGTGTCTTTTAATTTCAAAAGAAATTTAATGAAAATTATAAAAGGAAGCGCATCCCTATCTCTCCTCCCTCAGATAATTGGTGTAAATAACAGCTTCTTTTCATGCATCAAACCTTTTATCTGTAATTAGAATTGGCTTCATTCAGATCCACTGGTATCCCATGAAAAGAGATTTCTGATGCTGTAATAAAATGCCATGTTATTATTTATTTATTGTTATAATACATGTCAGAACAACTTCCAGAGATTTGTCTGGGTTTAGAAATGAAGCACTGAAAAGCTGCTCTAAACTGAAGCCCAAGAAGAGATCCTTTTCCACGTTTCTGCGATACTGCGTTATCATGGTTGTCTGTTCCGTATGTTCAGAGAGAATTAATTCAATGAAACACTTGGGCATACATTTACCTCCAAATACTGCAGGAAGTAACTTTAGAAACCAGAAGAAGCTAACCACATGCTTAAACCACATTTGGAATAACCTGATTTTTTATGTTTGTCTGTGAGTTTCAGAAAAACAATAAAGCGTTAAAGAAGAAGATCAAATAAAACATTTTCTTTTCAGCCGTAATAATCTGTTTCATCTGGGACTACTTGAAGAGTTTTTTTGCAGGAAAGCAAAAGGATAGTTTGGAGGAGAAGGGGACCAGAGTTGAAGAGGTTTTTGGAAGTGTGTGTAGGATAGGGAAGTAGGGACCGGATGCTACCTGCATGCCGCAGCCTAGTGAGTAGGTTGCCCACCTACTGCATGGGAATCCTCTTTTGCTGCACTGGGAGGGCCACATAAAACTAGGTTCTTCCCTCCTTCTTTCTGTGTGAGTGCCCCAAGCACCTATTTTGCAGAGTGCTGATTGTATGAAACCCGTTTTTTAGGGTCCCTCTCAGAAGGCTGTAGTTTGCACAGGGGCTGCTGCAAATCCATGTGATGTGACCTTGACCCTGAAGCAAATAAGCTGTTTCTTATGTTATTAATGCTGAGACAGATAGAATGGGAGGAGGGCTTCTTTTCAGACCTGCAGATCTGTCACATAGAGCGCAAGAGAAAAGCATCCTATACTCAGTCTGCACCTTCTCACCAGAAATAAGCCTCCCATCACCTTTTCTTCCTCCCATTTAAGATAAGTTTTGGGTTTAAAAAAGCCAAGAGTATTTCAGAACTCTCAGGGCCTTTTAGAAGGAACTAATTATATTCCATGACAAAAGATCTGACTGGGTTTAGGGCGGAATTTCTGAGCGGCAGACTTTGCTGAGGATTTGAGGCAATCCTGTATCCAGTTGCCACCCTGGTTCAGGAAATACAGCCTATGCGTAACAAAAAAAAGTGGAGTGTAAAGCAACCGATTGTTAAAGTGCTAAGTGAGCTCATAAATTAACATCCACTATGAAAGAAAATACGTGCTTGTTACTGTGCGCAGTTACTGCACATCTCTGCTGGAGAACAGCTGCAAAATCCCTGAGCAGTCACTGGAGCCATCTCTGCTGCCCAAGTCCAAGAGATTTTAGCTGTGGCTCATATACCCACCAGAGAGTCAAAGTAGGCTTTGAAAAAATACCCCAAACCAAACCCACATTAAACCAGCCTTACCTTGGACTTTCTCCATGTGACTTGAACAGTCAGCCTGTCAAAGGCAAATTGCTTTGGTTTTGAGCTCCAAACCACACTTTCCTTCTAAAGAAGATGCATTTGTTATTTTTGAATGACATAGAGTGCTGATAGAATTTGCAGAACATTTTGATACTGATGGAAAGCAAATTTCTTTTTTACCCCTGCGGCTAGAACAAAGTGGACAAGCGGTATTGTGTTCAACACAGGTCATATCACATTTCTACCCATATGCTAAAATATCTCCAAACCTTCAACTGAATTTAGGGACAGAGGAATTTTGCTCTGCAATTTTTTTTCTGTGAGCATCACAGTACTTATCACCTGCCATAATCTTTTTACTAGTGCTAACCTAAAAATAATGAAGCGAATGGGAATTTTGTGTTGGTCAATGAGCTACCTAAAAACCGTGAAAAAACCCTGAGGGATAAAGAGCATCTTCCAAATGAACTAAGCCCCGCAGTCAGAAGTGACTTGGAAGACAAAGTGCTCAAGGTGGATGCCTAAAGCAAGCTGCAGTGCATCCTGCTGAAGTCCAGAGGGGTCATCCTACCCTAAGCTGATTATAATAGCCTTGCAAACTCGCCTCACCACCAGCACACCTGCTACAAGAAAGAGGCCTGTCTGGAAACTCAGTGCATCTCTGGGTCTTCTGATACATCTAGGCATGTCGCCCAAAGAAGACGTCTTGATTCCTGGACAGATGTCGGCCGCATCCCCTTGGACTTCATTCAGGGCCCACAGTAGTCCCCAGTGCGTTCGGACCTGTTGGCAGACCTGCTGCTCATTGTTTTCTTCAAATGGAAAGCAGGATAAGTCGGGCTGATTTTTGCCCTGAATTCTGTGGATAGGATGACACAGAGACTGGGATATTTCAGGGTGAAAAGAAAGCAGGCAGTGCTCTTGCTGGGAGAAGGAAAGTCTTTGCAATAAGGAAGCTGATGCAATTAGACCTTGCTGTTAGGGAGCCTGCACTTGGCCGCAGCAGCAGGCAGTCACTTCTCCTCCTCACCACGTCACTGCAGACATTTCTCCAGTTAAGTCTGTGAAGATACACTGCAGAGGAAGTGACTTCGATATTTCCTGCAGGCAAGTATATAGAGACCAGGCAGCGCCTCATGCTTTATGTGCATGGTGAGGTCAGGGTGGATATTGCACTCAAACACGCAAGAGTGGTAATACAATGGACCTGTGTGTGATAGAGGGAGTGACCAAGGATGCTTCCTTCCCCACCCTGCCCCAGCAGTGGCATGCACATATATTGCTTCTTCTCCTTCCCAAGAACATGGCCACATCTAATTCCAGGCAGCACTCAGCAAGGGCTCAGCTCCAGACTAACTACCATGCACCAGGCCTAATTTTCACCTCTTATGTTATATAGAATATTCCTTGTTACTACTTTTTGTGTGAGATGGAAGAGAAAATAATATTGGAAACCCCAGACCACTTAGACCTTCTGAAAACAAAGTGTCTAATTTATTTGCAAGTTACCTAAACCCTTAATAAAAGCTTGGAAGGAGGGGACTGTGAAAAGAGGATGAGAACTGAATGAAAAGAAATACTAAACCAAAGAAAATTCAAAATTTTGTAAACTTGTTTGACCTTTATATCATCTTCTTCAGCCCCCTGCATCCTTCCTCTACACCACACCCTTACATAGCACGTGTTTTTATTTGCCTGGGCCAAACCCCTTAGTAAATTCCACCTGTCTTCATGAATAGCATCAATTTCTCCAAAACTCTATCTGTGGGTTTGTTGAATGGACCAGTTTGCATAGAAACCCCACCCATCTCTAATACTTCAATCAGCAGAAAGCTATAGATACATTTCTCTTTCCAAAAGTTGAGTATTAAAGGCTCTTTCTGTTAAATCCTCCTGGATTTTTGAGCCCTAGGGCTCAAATATGGGCTGAGGTGTAACATCTCTATTTCTCAGCAGGGAGGCTTGTCCCCAAGGTAACTCGCACTGGATAAGTTTGTTTGCCATAAAAGTAAACACTGCTATAGTAACCTGCCCTGTGCAGAATGGCCCATGCCAGCAGATCTAATAATTCCCTGCATTCACAGAAGTAACTGCAGGGCAGATGCACACAAACTGCTTTTCAGTGACTCACTTTTGAGCAGCACATTGCTCAGTACACGCTATTTTTCAAAGCTCATCCTGCTGTCTCCAGTTCTTGCTTTCATTCTGGCCCAAACAGTCCCAGCTGCTCTTCCCCCACCTGCCCATCTGAATGGTTTCTCTCTTGCTTATCTTTCCCATTATTTCCTCACCCTGTCTGCAGTGAATCCAGTTTCATTCTTCTTGGAGTCTTTTCTCTAAGAAGGGACTTGGAGAAAAGTATTTTCCTTACTCTGTGGTCACAGTCAGTCTTGCTGGCTTCTACTTTGTACCAGAGCTCTTCCTCAGACCTGTTTTGCCTCTTTACTTCCTCCTGTCATTTTGCTGCCTGTTCCAGCCCTCTTGACTAAGCAGCAACCATCTCCTCAGCCTCTAGAAGGAGCATCTTTGCCCAGCAAGGACAAATGTCCTCCAACTCCCTCTGCCAAGGGCTTCCTGCCCCTGTACCAGTGCAACATCAGTCTTCTCCTCACACAGTTCCTGGAAATCCTTGCTGCAGGGTATTGGAGAGGTCAGGCATTTTTGTTAAGTCAGCTCCAAAACACAGCAAAAGAAATTATTAAGGGGTACATGGGTTCAAGTTCTGGCCCAGGACAGAGAGCCATATAATCCCAGAGGTTAGCAATACTCCTGCAACATGCACATCTGGCATATTTTTATCTTTTTACAAGCACCACGAACAGTAGACCGAAGCCAATGTTTCTGGACAAGATGGATCTGATGACTGAACTGGTACAACCATTTTGTTTTCAGGAACTTCTCCACATCCTCCCTTCCAGAATGAGCTCTCAATCCCCAGCACTCAAGTCAGTTGGCCACCTCCTTTATGCCACCTTTGTCAAGCTGATAAGAGAGGGGATAGGCAAAGCAAGTTCAACCAGTTTGAAAGGTTCATCTGCCATACGTCTCAACATCAGCTTGCCCAGACCTCTCCTTGGTGATCTTCCTCTACTGTCCCAAGCACCAGTGTGAGCACAGGGCTTGTCCTGCCAACGCTGCTGCTCCTGTCCTGTGCTCTCCTGGTTTTGGAGGATTCTGGCATTTCCCCTCCTGCTGGTCTTTACATCTGCTACAAACTCCTGCGGCAGCAACTCAAGAAGACTGAGAACTTTTGCACTGTCTCCTCCTGGTTTTGGAACAATCTTTGGTGTCTTTTAGGCATCTCAAAAGAAGCAGCCAAGATCTGGGGAAAGCTGCAGGGTCTGTAAACATACCAACTAGTAGGCACTTTCCTTTTACTGATTATCTGTCTTACACAGCCAAGCTTTTAAGTCATCCCTATACACATCTATAAACCCAGTCCTCAACCATTCCAATTAGGAGCCACAGAGTGGCAACCAATTCCCTCCCTACCCTGTACACACAAAAAGCTCACTACGTTAGAACCTGACCTCATAAATAAAGCATATGTCAGAAGTTTTCCTTGAATCAGGCACAGTAAACAAATGCATTCAGCCCTGTTTGAGTGAGAAGACTTATGTGCCAATCATTGACACAGGAAATCATGTTTCTACCTGCACAGAAATTGCTCAAGAACAGCATGTCCTTTTGAAACTGTTACCTCTGTCCCCTCCCTCTATCCACCAACCCCACCACAGCCAAGGCCCGGGAGAGCCAAGGCTATTTGGCTGCAGGGTTGAAACTACGCAAGTGCAGCATGTCTGGATGCCATGGGTCTGTTTGTTCAGTGACTCTGAGCACTCTTCTCATTCCTCCTCTTTTCTGGTTGTTCTTTGCTCCTCTCATTTTTTCCTGGGTCCAGATTGCAATGGGAGCTCCTTCCTCCTCCGAAAGTCTGGAGAAATGGCTAGGAGCAGACAATGACCTTCTAGAGTGAGCAGGGAGCAGGCAGCAGGTCTGCAATCCTCTTCCATTCAGCACTCATTTGGCAGCACAGCTGAGCTGGTGACAGAGGGCAATTCGCTCTTGGGTTTGGTTCCTAGTAAATTATGACAGGAGCAAGGAGAGAAGTGGGGTGATGGCTGGAGATGCAATCCCTTGGTGTAAACCAGCGGCAGGCAGTGACTCAGAGGCAGGCTGCAGACCCAGGATGTATGCTGGCATGCCCCTCGCTAGGGAGCCCGGCCCCTGCCTGCCATGGAGATCACAGCCGCAGCACAGGTCATGTGCTGGAAAACATCTTCTCCCAAAGCGTCCCGAAACCTCTTCACCCAAAGTGCATGTTGCAGAAGGGCTTTGCTGCACCTGGGTCATGACTTATAAAACCTGGAAAGGGTCCAAAATGCAGGATAGCAGTGACGATAAACACAAGAGAATTTCCAAGGTACAGTTCTGTACATCCCCTATACAAAAATGGAAAGGAGGCTGATTTTCCAGGGTCTGTTACTTTTGGATAATGAGTGTGGACTCACCTCTGTGATCCCCCATCCTCTGTTTTTGACTTTTTTTCCTGCTGTGATCAGCCATCATGAGGGGGTGTATAGAAAAGGTTGAGGAAGGCACCAAGTGCAGCAGTTGTCCTCTGTGCTGATACTCATAAAGTATCAGCACAGAAATCCTGTCCAAATCATGCATGTTTTTGTGTACTAAACTCAGCAGCCTAAAGGAAGACCTTAGCTGGATCCAATTTAAAAGCTCAGAACATCACTGACCACTAACAATGCCTGGGAAGAGGTGAAGATGCATGTGACTGGCTAAAATTACAGAAATCTGTCTTCTCTCTCTCATTCTCTTTGTTAGGAAAGGCAGCAGCCTCAATTAGGTTTGTTTCTTTCTTTTTGATTGTTTTTTTCTCCTGATCTGAATTGCAGCTATCCGTGGTAGAGCACATGGGATACTGAGCATCATCATTTCTCCTCTGTGTCTGAGGGATTGCCCAAAACCCACTTTGCCGCAAACGTTTTCAGAGCAGGGGCATCACAATTCAGGACCTCTTCATACCAGGGAGTGACCTGTCCATATGCACAGAAGAGCTGAAACCAAGCTGAAACCTTGGCAGGGCTGTGTCCCTGTGATGTGTCCCTGGGAAGAGGACACTTTGTTCGAGAGGGACAGGTGATCAAATACTGAAAAGTCCATGAAAACAAAGTGGATGTTTTCATTATTATTTGGAAGAAAGCAGTGATGATAATCTCTTCCTCTGTTCCCATCATGACAGAGATCAAGTGTACAGCACTGGTTTATCACTTGCACAGAAACAGAGGCTGGTGTGAAGTGAGAGGATGTCACCTTTCCCTGGAACACCTGTGGGAACAGCATGAACTACCACACAGCTCTTTTAGTTGAAGCTACTTCATATTTCAGCTGCTGAAGCCTTTCTGTGTTTAGTAGACCCACCTGCAAAACCTGGAGCTATCACTCTTTGGGTAATTAAGTTGATCCCATAGAAATGTGTATAAATACCACACCTGAGTAAATGAAAAATACAGAATGCAGGAAGGCTGTGCTGTATATCTTATGGAGACTTTTGAAACAGAAGCCATTTGTCAGATAGGGTAATAGGTATGGCACATCACTGCACATATCCCCTTTACTGAACTCAGAACTGCATCAGAAAATCATGGCTTGATAGTGGGCTAGAAAGATCTTTCTGGTCATTTATGCAGGTAATGGTATTTCACTTCACACTTCCTGCTGGTGCCCTCATAATTTCTAGCTGATAAAGCAAGCCTTTCAAAAATTATCTGATGCTGATTTACAGAATTCAAGTCTTAGGAAGTCTGTTGTATCACTTGTCAACCTCCTACAATAATAGACTGACTTCTTGGATCAAGAAAAAAACAGTACCTAACTTACAAGCAGGTTTTGTCTACATGGACCTTCTGGCCATCAGGTATGTCCTTTACTCTCTAGTTATTTAATATTTAAAAATTGGGTTAGGCATAGAAATATAAATGGAAGTAAGAGTAATCAGTTCTATTAAAATCTGGAAGATTTGTTAGATCAAGCAGAAAAGTTGTTGAGGCAACCTATTCCACCATTCTGAGGATAAAGTAATCTGCAATTTTTACTACCATAAAACAGCTTCTCATTTTGTTTTTCTATTATAGCATGGATCACACGGTAAGAAAATCTTCATACAATATCCCGCGAAATGAAAACATTAAAGAAATCAAAATTAATCAGGTCAATAGAATGAACTAAAATCAAACAACTATAACCTATGTTAGTTTGGGGGTTTTCCCCAAAGTTTTCTCTTACAGTAATTATGAAATTTCAGGTTTTCCACCCCCCTCAGAATAAAGACAGACTCTGGAAATCTTGCAGAGGCCCAATATCAACATTCAGTAGGACCTTCCAAGATTTCTGTTGCTGACCCAACTTATATTACCAGGACACAGAGTGGAACTGTATCAGATATGGAGCTCCTATCATTAATATATACACATCTACATTTGGGGTCTCTGCTAATACAGCCATTCCAGCACAGCCTCTGAAGGAGAAGCTCGCCCTCCGTCGTTGCTTATCCAGTCTGTTCCTGTTTAACTTCATATCTGTACACTGGCTCAGAAATGTGCATTTACCTAAACTGAAATTTGAGCTTTGAAGCTCACTTGGCTTGTGAAATTTGGTCCTATACACTTTTGTTTTGTTTGATTTTTATATACATATATATACATGCACATATGTACATGTGTATTCACACATACACAGAAACATACAGTGTCAAAGACTAAATATAGTCCTTTTCTAACGTTTGCCAGGTGTTTTTCGGGTCCAACACTGAGTTTTTGTTGTTTGGTTGTTGGGGGTTTTTTTCTTTCTAAAGTACTAAGCAGATAAATATTGCCATTTAAAAAACAAACTTCCTCAAAATTGTCCTTTCTGTTCTGAAAGATCGTCTTGTTCTTTAGGTGATTTATGACACCAGTCTGTTACTGCACGCGTATTGTTCAGAGTGTTCAGCAAACAAGACATGAGTGTTTGAAATACTTCAAGGCAGTAAGAAGCACAAAACATGTCCTAGTTCTAGTACGGACACTTGACATTCAGTGTCTTCTTTCCCACTGATGCACCTCATGTTGTCATTGCCTCTTCATATCAACATGAATGAGCATTGACAGGCCAGCTAAAGCAAGGCATTTGCTGCTCAGAGACTAAAACCAGTCTAAGCTGGATATATCCTCCACTTTTTTAAGTGTTACACCGTTTGCCAGATGGACCAAGATTGTTCAATGTTTTTTGAGTGAATGCGTACTTGATGCCCAGCCAAAATTTTTACCAGATCTTTGCAGGCCTCCCATACTAAGGCTGGCAGTGAAGGAACATAGGCTAGGTAAAATGCAAGAGTGTGATGAATATTGGAAACTAGTGTATCATGACCATGGAAACCACTGTTTGGTGGCAAGGTTGGGCCAGTTCTTTCTCTGGCCAGTTAAATTCCAGGGTTCCTACCCAACTGAGAGTCTCATAGACCTTCCATCCGAGGGAACCAGCATTTCTTTTTCAAGGAGATGGGACTGGAAAACCTCCAGGAAGAAGAGCAAAGAAATTTGCTTTAAAAGACATGAAATGTGAGAACATTATGGGAATCCTGAAAACCACAGCCTCAGTGTGGCTGTGCAAGAGGGGAGAGCAAACCCATCCTACTGCAAGACCAGCTGCGTTAGGAAGAATGTGAGCCAGGTGGGGAGGAGAAGAAAGGGAGGAGAAAAAAGGTGAGCTGGCTAACACAGAGAACTGAGGAATAATTGAGGCTGAGATGCATTTCTGGAGACCCCTCAGTCCAACTCAGAGTAGGGCTAATCCGATCAACTTGCTCAGGGACATGTCCTGTCCAGCCCTGAGCACCTCAGAGGATGGGAAATCTCACAACCTCTCTTGGTGACTTGTGCTATATTTGACCACTGTCATGGTAAAATTTTTTTTGGCCTTAAATCTAATTGGAATTTTCCGTGTTCCAACTTGTGACATTAGAGGGCACATCCCTACTTGCTCTTTTTGTTTATGAATATGTCTAATCCTTCTGGGCCCTGCTGGCACTTCTTGCCTCCACGGCCTCTTGAAGCAACAAACTCCCAAAGCTGACTACCAGCTGTGCAAGAAAGGTTCTGGTTCAAAATTTGATCCTGGTGGTCTAAGCCAAGAATAGCCTTGGGGTGGTAGCAGGGGTAATTCTCTATTCATATACCTTCATCCTCTGTTAAGACTCATTTTTCCATCATAACCTATTTTCTAAGTTGGGGCTCTGGGACTAACAGTTCCACAAGCATTTGATTTGCCTGAAGAATATTTTAGAGCTTATTAATTTCATCAGTGACTGATCTGCATAAATTTGTTCAGTCAGCACTACAATAGCTCTTTCTGGCCAAGTCTGAATGAAGTACACATCTAATATTATATATCTCACACACGTTATATATGTATTATCTACATGCACATGTACCCACACATACATTCATCACCTTCATACACCTTTTCATGTCAGGTATGCGAATTATTTTGTTGATAAGAAACAAAGTTCACTCCCTGTGTAAGGATTAAGAAAACCTGCGTTCCTTTTCTGGCTCTCTGTGAGATCACATGTGATCTGGCCAAGTCATTTCATGTCTGTGCCTCTGCCTCCCATCTGGAGAACAGGGGCAGCACTTCAGATGAAACAGTGTGGTTCATTCTCATCAGAGCTGCATCCTGGAAATGCTGAGCGAGAAGAGCAGGGATATGTCACTATCAGCAGAACAATGACAATTCTGACATTCCTAATGCCATGGCAATATGAATATTCAAAATAGCAGAGCCTTTGTTTGAGATCCTGCTTAATCAGTGATTAATATCGTTGTCATTTCCTGTAAGCTCAGAATAACCTGTGCTATGCTCTTATCTGAAGAAAAGGGAAAGAGAGGAAAAGACAGTGTTTGAAGGTACCAGTATGTGGACTTTAATTGCGTCTATAAACAAAGGCAGGAGACTCATTTATGAAAAAAACACCAGTTCCCAAATGTTCCTTATTCCTGTGACATTTACACTGCTCAGGCTCATGTACTTAACACTCAGGTCCAGTAACCCTCCCTGATTCTCGAGTGGTGGTGGTGTAAAGTGTCACATCCACCAAACTCTGAGATGACAATTACACACTGCAGCTATTTTCATCTTTCTCTTGCGAACACACCATGTCCCTTGACTGATCCAGCTTGGCAAAACTCTCCTCTGAGCCACAGAGCACATGGAATATTTATGTTGTACCTTGCCATAATATCTGTCACTGCTTAAGTTGTTTCAACAAGAATGCATTTTTGAAGGACACAAATATTTTAGTGCAAAATTAAATTCTTAAGCAGTGTTTGGAATGTTTCTGATTCACTTGAACATCTGAAGCTAGCTTTACCATCAAAGTGAACATATCACATAATTACCCCCAAGCAGCTGGCCACGGTACATTTCCAGCATATCTTCTGCCCCCACTGTGTGGCCCAGACAGAATTTTGCCCTCAAATTCTTGTTATGCACACATATAGTGCATATTTTCTTACTTAAGAGAGCTTAGCTGTATACCATTGTTCCACAATGAATCACATCTCTATGATTTAACTACAAAGGCCTGCTTAGAAACTAGATGCAACAGAGACCCCAAAGGACAAACCCTACACTTTCATCAAGGCAAATCGCAGAAACTACTTAATTACAGCAAAACATGGGCAAAAGCACTAGCAACATTTATTCAGAAGAATCCAGATTTGACAGACAGACACATCCGCTTCAACCAAGAAGCTAAGAAAAGAATCTAGTCCAGTATCTGAAATAATCAAATGGAAGAACTGTGTGTGTGTGTGTGTGCAAATTTCATTCATATTTAAGGTCTGTAAATTAGGTTGCATATGAAGATGTGTGTTTCTAAGAGGACACTTAAGCAAAGATAAGCGGTTAAGTACTCACAGCTTTGTTTGTGTCAATGTTATCTGTAGATACTCTTTTTCCATAACACTCTGAGTGACTTTTTAATGTATAGATAATACATTCCTAAAATGTAGCCCATATAGGTGCACTGTGAATGTCTATACCACTAATAATGCAAATAAAACCATTATCCCTTGCAGGATTCTTCTGTCCAGTTTCATTTGATGAAGCCTCTTTAACCATGCTGAATTGAGTATTTCAGTACTGCTGCGATAGCCTGCCCTGTATGCTGAGAAAGGTGGTGGCTCTGTTTTGGTAGCAAGGGGGGAAGTTTCTTGCCATCAGTCTCACACTTGGAATTATTAAAAAGGGCAGAGACAGGGACTACAGGAGGAAAAACTCAATTTTAAACAGATGCAGGCTGCTTCCCTGTTAAAAACAGCCGGATCCTTCGGAGTTCTCCGGGTCAGGAAGATTCTGGGGTTTGAGGGAAGTTCTTATGTCCTGATTGTTCATGTTTTTCTTTATGAGGACTCACTATCAGCAACAGCCAAAGTTAAACTCCTCATTTTCACTCCCAGTCCACTCTTTTTTCATCTTCCTCCGCCACTTTTGACAAACTCTCCATGTACCCTGCCCTTAGTGCTCTACTGACCATGTTTCCTTCCACTCATGGTATAGTTCCAACTCTGAGACTTGCTTTTCTGTAAACTCATCCATCCCTGCTCCAGGTTTTGCCAAATCATGCTTGCTTTCCTCATCTATAATGAAAAATGCTGCCAGAACCACCTTGTCCTTAACTCCCTTCTGGCCACTTCCTTTCAAAGGGTGACAGCAAATGGATTGGGAAGGGAGGAGGGAGAATGGGAACATTGCCCACAGGGTTCGATGGCAGCAGGATGGGGCTTGCTCACACTGACACTGCGGACTGGGGAGAACAGCATGTTTCAGAGGTCATGATACAGCCCTGAAGACATTTCAGTCCATTGGTAAGCGCACACAGCTTGTAGCAGAGACAAGGTCTGTCAGTCCTCTTCTGTATCAGAGTTCTCCTGTTCCAAATATCTCACTTGCAAATGGTTAAAGGCGTTGCTGTTCTTGCCTCGTCTCAGATGCATCTCCTGCCTGCATCCAAATATTAATTCATAGCACTGGCTATTTTCTCAATACCTGATGTGGTTGAATGGCTTTTGCTAACATGGGATAGACAAATATGTATCTCTTATTCACAAATAATCTCCAATACTGTAGTGACAAAACCAACAGTAGATTTTTTCCTTAATTTAACTATATTGATTCTAGAATCTGAAAACTTAAGCAATATCTGCAGTCAGCAGATGTTACTTTTCATATATATATAAAAAAGGAGGCCTTTTTTTTAATATATATGAAGATGCATATATCTATGAGTAGAGGTATCCTAGTTCAAGTAATTTAGAGACAAAGTGTAGAAGAAAGGAAATGTACACTGCAGTGATGGGAAATTGAGAAATGGGAGAAATGTGGACACTTACCAAGGTCTCACAGGAAGTTTGTGTCAGTATACGGACTGCACAATACTCAGGCACCAGCTCAGGCCTTCACCAAACAACTATCCAGCTTTTAAAAATATTCATACAAAAAATTCAGGCTTGTTCAATAATCCACAAATAAGGCAGAACAAATAAAAAGTCATTACCCTACTGCAGCATGTCAGGCTGCAGAAACTGAATTTGAGGGGTTATTATCTGCTGGTAGAAAGCTGTAGATATTGCCAAATACTAATTGCAAAATTTTCTGGTTTACAGTGCTTAGAAAAAGTGAGAAATCTTATTCTCTAAGCATTACAGCAAACTCAGTCCAGTGGAGTTGAACTGGCAATGTTTGCAATCCAGGATTTTTAAGTCAGTGCTTTATCAGATTTCCAGAGACATATAATGTCTCTTTCTGCTGCCAATAAAACCAGATGCAGAAGTATCTTTGTGTTTTTATTTAGCACAAGGTTGTTAATGCCTGGGAGTAGCATACACTGGGGTGCGGCTTCCATGTCTTGCACACAGAAATCAGTGCTAAGAGACCAGAATTCAAACAGACCAAAGCAGAAGTGCAACAGACTGACCTTGGAGCCAGCAGAGTGGGAAAAAGGTTATGAAAACCTAAACACAGCAGCTGGGTCAAGGCTAATTTTTACCCCTTGGAATTCAAACGTGCTTGATATAAAGCATTAATATCCGTAAGTTCTTTGCTTCCCATTTCCATAAGGAAACGAATTTTCAGGCTGCAGGCAGTCCTTTTCATCTCAACTTGAAGAGAGAAAATCCTGGGTTGGCATTTTCAGTGAAGAACTTTCTACATAACTTTATTAAGACAAAACAAGATGCCGTTATAGATTAAAGTAAGGATTTCAGTGAAGCAGGAGATTGAACAAACCTCTAAATGCAGTTCCTGCTTTATGCGCTAATCCTTATTTCCACTGGAGGTGCAGTTTGCTCATCTGGCTCACCATGGCTCAGCTTTGAGTCTGTGCATCACTTGTAAACCAGTCTGGCACCTGCAGCCTTAACTTTGGGCAAAAAAGGGGTGTTTCTCCAAAATTACTTTGGTGGGAGAAATTGTCCTCTGTGTTGCTTCCTCTCCCACCCTCTCTCTTCATCAACAAAAGACAATGCACACTGAGTTGTCCTGTAGTGCACAAGAGCATACAGGAGCAAAACACCCACAACAGGAGGGTCAGCATGCTGTCCCATTTACAGCACTTTACATTTTGCTCTGCTTCAGCCTTAGGAAGGCAGCCACATGCCCAGCTAAGTCTTTGGCTGGGACAAACAGTGTGATCGATCCTGACCACAACTACAAACCAGTTCCAGCCCTGCTGAGGACTCAGACTGGGGTTAAAGCAAAAGTGAGAGTAGAAGGCCCTATTCCAGAGTAGAGTGAAGGCAGAAGAGCATCTGGCCCACCAAGGGCAGCTCTGGAAAAAATAAAAAAATCAAAACTTTGCACAGAAAATACCCATGTCCAGCAAAGTCAGCATCCTTACCAGTGTTAGGCATGTTTAAAGCAATGAACCCCCCCACTCTGCCTCTGAAGAAGCAGCCGCAGTCTCTGATAAGTGGGAAGGGAGAGGAGAAGTGTTTTACGTTCTCATGGTTCCTTGGCTTGCTCCAGCACTGTTTGATTAACCGCGAGCAAGATTTATGTGCTATAAAGTGCTCTGGGGAGCTTGCTGATGCCAAAGCTCTGCACCAGGGTTTTGAAAGCCTCTCTAAAATTATGAGAATATCTGTATATGCACATCTAGGAAAAGAAAGCCCTCCTGAAACCCAAGAATGACTACTGCTTTCTGGCAGAATGGGAGAGCACAATTTCACCTAGGAGGGAGATTTGCAAAGATACCAACAAACACTAAATATCCTCATCCCATGGAAACTGGATATGAATTAAACATTTACGCCTGGGGAGAGGTGTCCCTTTACCCCTGATGAGTTTGGACTCTTCCAGACAAGGAAGATTAAAGAAATATCCTATTAAATGATTTCAGGATTGTTACCGGTGTTTTTTAAATCTTAAATTATTCTACTGAGTATAATTCCATGGAAATTTGCTTCAGAAGACAAAGGAGCTCAGTGTCTTTCAGTGGTTAGTGGAGTCACATTCTTGTGCGACATCTGCCTCTAAAATGATTACTTGAGAATGAGCACGCCAGCAGGACTAGCAATGTAACCAGGGATATTATCAGTCTCTCAACAGACTTGGAAATTGATTTTCATCTAGTATTGTTTAAAACTATTGTGCTGAGTGTTGAAATTGGCCCGTCTTACAAATAATTATGCTGTGCTGATGATGTTTTCAAACCCTTGTAGAGCCATCAACTGTCTGCAATACCTGGGTGTTGTGCAGTCCTTGTCTGGAAATCACATCCAGTCTGCATGACTGTTACAAGCTCTGACCAAGAGGAGGCTTTTCAAGGGGACATGTTAGCACCCATTCCCGTTGAATAAGGTTTCTTTCAGAAACATGCTGCTGCCTACTGCCTGTTAACATCACATTTGCTCAGAGTCCTCATTTGATTTGCTTCCTATTTCAGGGCTGAGCACCATGGCCTGGGCTCAACTCTACAGCCTGCAAGAGCCATGGTGACTTCAGACCATCAATGAATGGGATAGGAGAGGAGAAGAAAAGAGGTTTCTGCATCTCAACAAATGGGGGAGAAACAGCAGCAGAAAAATAGCCTTGATGAGGGGAAGCTGAGACAAACTGAATGCCCCGGGTCATCTCATCTCTGCTACCAGAGACCAAGACTCAGACACATTCTGGAGGCCAGTGTCTTTTGGAAGAGAGAGGGAAGGAGGAAAATGATACAGTAAATGGAAAAGAAGCAGCCCATGGAATTTTTTGCCTTCCCAGCCACTTCTCTGCCTCCATGCCTCCACGCCAGTTTCGTGGTGTGACCTTAGCAGCCCATGCCTGGATGGCCATGGGGCACAGCCACCTTCTCTCAGGAAGCATAGGGATCTCAGCCTTATTCTTGTGCACCCCAAGACTTACGATGGCACCAAGGCCCCCAAGGAGATGGTGATTGACTGGCCGTGTAGTGGGAGAAGCAGAGGGTTTGGGGTGTAAAAAGATGCGTTGGAAGGAGTTGAGGGTGTTTGAAGTTGGGATGGAAGACAAAACTGCTTTTTCAAAATCATTTGGGGTCTCACTTCTGGCCCACACTGCGGGACCTGTAGTGTCTGATGCACTCCCTGCATTACGACAACAAATACTGAACAGAAACTGGCATGACTTTTATCTTCTAGCATTTTTGTGGCAAGATGCTACCATTACTTGCTATTGATCCCTCAGCCAGCCAGCAACGCCCTCTCTATCTCCTACCTCTGTAGTCAAGCCAAGCCATTCAACTGCACAAGGTACAAAATCTGCATCTGGTCTTTGAAGCAAAAACTGTCTCTCAAGGGCTTCATATCGACTAGGTCATTAGGTCACTCCTGTTGGACAAGAGGTCCCTGAAGGAATGCAAGGAAGTAAGTGCTGTTTCATCTGACTTTGAAAGAAGTCAAGATCCATGTATCTAACTCTCACTTGATCCTTGCAATTACTCAACCTGGGTCAAATCTAGAAAGGACTCGAGGAAAAAAGAAGCTATCATTCTGCATGCAAATTGAAGAGACCCTCAGTTCAAACCAAGCGGTATCAGACAAAGACAGGTCCGCAAATGCCCACAGTGTCTGACTTGTTTCTGGGTGTCCAGGCTTCTTGGGACTCAATGTTCATGTCAACAATGAGTACATAAATTCTTCAAATGCCAGGCACTTCCTGCCACTTGCATATACTGGATGTCTCGTACTTACTGCTCACTGCGCAGAGCTGACTGCTAGATGATGCTTATGCCTTTGGAAATGTCTGCAGCCATCTCCAGCCTATTATCTAAAGGCTTCATAGTAACCTCACCTGTCATCTGCAAGCTCTTCCTGGAAAGGTGAGTCACCATTTTTTGCAGGCATGATGGAGAGGATAGATGAACCATATTTACCTTCAGTAGCTTCAGACCTGTGCACGTTCTTCTCTTAGGAGCAGAATTAAATTGACAGCAGTATCACAAGTGCTAGTAGACCCCATGGAAAAAGTCAGTCTTGCTAATGCAGACACTGTTGTTTTGTTTTCTTTCCAAAGGGGATCTCCTGCACAAAGCTTGTTCAGCAGTCTTTGGAGCTATAAACTGTCCTCTTTCTGAGGCTGAAAAAAGGGATATCTTTTAATCTCTTATGGTGCTGTTAGGTATACCTTAAGACCATTTTTACACATAAGTGCTCCATCTCATTTTGGCGTGCAAGATAGGTAACTGTACATGCAGAAGGGCTTTTCCAGATTCATATATAACCAGCTGCTATGTTGGAGTGATCTAATCCAACACTATCCCATAACCATGAAGTCCGAGGGGTTAAACATGCTTTAAGAGGAGATGATTGATCTGGAGAAAAGACATTTCTGATGATGAGTTGATGAAGCCAGTAGTGCAGTCTGGGCCTATGGTGCTCCTTTTCTGTCAACATGCTAGCCATAACATTGATTCCGCATCCATACGCACACTTACATGTGTATTAATCTCCTAATTGGACTGTAAATAGGATGTTGAAGCTACCTAAAAATGAGACATAATGCATACTGAGGAGTGTGGGGGTTTTATCTGGAGGTTTATTTATAAAATGCTGGTGTTTAAATTAAATTCACTTCTTAACTTCTATAATCAGTATCCCCAGCTGGGGGTAGATTGCAATGGTACTGCTTATTGCAACAGAGTTCCAAGCACAGATCAGCAGAAGACCCAACCCATGCAGAACAATATGAATATCAATTCCTCTGTTTTCTTGTTTCCTTGTGAAAACGGGTGTGATTCCTCTCTCTGATGAAGTGAAGTGGCAAACCCGTCTTCCAGGATACCAGCTGGCATGGTATAAGTCTGTATAGTGTTCTCCCTTGATGGCAATTTATGAAACTTTCACAAGAAAAGGATTAACTTGTGCTAGAGAGCTCGATTTCTTGAACCTCAAACCACATCTCCATGCATGCAGAGAAAGCAGACTATAAATAATTCTCATAGTGTTTTATAAACCATTCTAAGTAGCAAATATCATCTGCTAACCTTATTTGCAATTGGTACATGCAGCTAAGGGAAATGAACTGCTGCTGAATTAATTTGCAGCCCATCCAGAAACTTTTTTGCACTTTGTCTGGAAAGCTTCCAGGCAGCAGAGCAGCTGCCATGCAAAAAGTGGGTGGCTTCCTAGGAAAGGGGGGTAGCTTATTTTTAATATAATTTGTTTACAAAAATATCCACCTTTGGTCAGATCTAATTCTGCCAACCTGCCTGGAGTAGTCCATTTTAAAGGGAACATGTTGAGTCAGACTGCCTTTGTTTATCACAGATGGGGCAAGCTATGAGCCTATGAAGAGAGGCATCTCTTCTCCATATTCCCCTTCAGGTGAGAAAACCTCCTGGAGGTGTCCATTGCCCCAGATGAGACCAAACCAGCTCCTTTGAACTAAGCACTCAAGTTTTTCACGGTCCCTAGGAGGCTGCGAAGACTGTGTGGCTTTTCTGAGGGGTTGCTGGTGTCTGAAGGTGAAGGTGGACTCGGTGTGTGCCTCTCCTATGAGCTAGAGGGCAGACCACAGACAGGCTACAGGAGCTTTCTGACTAGAAGAGACCATTATAAATAAACTTTCCTCTTTCCTAGGAACTTTCCCAAGTTCTTACGCCAGTTGCGCTCTGTGTTTGGGGTAGTTTCTGAGGTGAATAGGCAGGATTTGCCCTCCTGACACGTGTCCCTGCAGGCAGAGCGGAGAAGTGCCAGGCTGACCCCTAGCACTGTGGTTCTGGTGCCAGCAAGAAGAGGCTAGACACAGCATATGAGGGAAGCAGCAAAAGGATATTCTATTCTTCCTAAAACACCTCCACTTCCTCAAAAACTGTAGCTACCAAAAATGCTCCTTCACCTCTTCCATATGAGTTTGTTGACTGTTGCTGGTCTAGGTCAGGACCCTATTGCTCAGGCAGGATGTGGCCCTGAGCCTGCCTGCTTCCATGGCCCTGAGCTCACGCTTCTTCCAGCGGTAATAGCAACACTGCTAATAAGGATAATGACTGCAGAGCTGTAAGGGTATATCTGATGTTTTCACAGGTGATGTAACTTTTCTTGCTATGGAGATACGGCTCAAAACCCTTCAGCTATACTTTTTATTACACTCCATTTGCTTTTATCCTTTTTTTTTTTTTCCTTTGAATACACTTCTGATTCTGGTGTAAAACAGCTGACACACACATACACAGGCAAGTTTCCACAGGCAATTAAAACTATAGGTGTAGACACGGGTGCCCAATAAATGACATTTCTTTTGAGGAAGGGAGGAAACACAATGGGAGAGAAACTGTTCTAACTTTTAAAACAACAGCAATAAAAGTTTGAAGTAATTTCCTAGAAGAGAAAACAATCAAAAGCTGAATTACCAAGTTGAGTACAAGATAAATCCATCAGTAACAAAAAACAAACAAAAATCCTTGAAAAACCTGGGTGGCTAAACAGAGATTCAGCTGCACAGGGATGAAGATGGCACTGGAGGGAAGAAGGCACACTTGCTGTGTGTGATGCTCTCCTGGTGCCAAGGTGCACTCTGGCATTGTTATTGAGGTTGCTTGGAAATGTGTTAGGCTAAAGTCTGATGTCAATCACAGCGGCACAGAGCTGGAGCAGCTCAACTATCTTCAGCTAGAAATGCTACTCCAAGTTTTCTCATGCTTGTGGATGATGACAGTTTGGTCCTTTTGTCCTGGACCCTGCACCATGGCATGTTTTTCCCCTTCCTTGCAGCAGCCTATACTGTGTCGCTGTAAGCATCACCTGCTGCCTCAAAGGAAGCAAAGGGAAAATTGCACATGTGATTAATGCCTGAAGTTTTTATAGATGCTCACAAAATATCACTTTTTGTGACAACATGAATTCAAAGTTTAGTCAGGGCATTAAATCTAACATGTTTGCACTGAGATCTTTTGATTTCAAAAACAGAAACAAAGCAAAGTGCTTATTCTTTCACCTACAGAAAGAAATATGTTCCTGAGGAGCTGCTGGAGCGTGTAACACAGCGCAGGACCCCTTCCCATCCAAATTCAGCAATGCTGAAACAGCTGCTCTGGCACTAATGAGATGACTCCATGTCATCCTGGAGAACTGGCTTGGAGCTGCAGCCTGCCAAGTTGCCCACTAAGAAGGCTGCCCTTGCGTGCGTACCTCTGAGCCTCTTTGGGGACACACCATGCACCTTTCTGGAGCCCCGGGGGATATCTCCCTCTGTTTGGCACATTGCTGGTGCTTGCAGGAAGCGCTCGAGACAGTGTGGGCAGGCAGCATGGGCCAGCATGGGAGGAAAGGCATGGCCCCTGTGAAAAAGGCTGGAAAAGTGTCCCAGCATGCCCGGCCTGGGCATGCTGCCTCCCTGCTGAGCTGGGGCTCACTAGGGGCCATGGGGGCTGGCTGGGAAACCCCATGGGAAGTGCTACAACACCACAGTAGGCTGGACCAAAGCAACCCCACATCTCCTTAGAGGACGACATGTAACAGCTTCTCATGGTGCTGTGCCCATTTACAACAGTCCAACTTTTTGCCAGGTTCAGTGTTCACCTGGAGCAGAGCCTGTGCATCACAGCCATTGCAATGACCCGAGCTGAGGTCCACGTCCCTGCCTCATGAGGGACACCGTGGCCATCCCTTGGCCATCACATCCCCCCACACCAGTGTGTGGGATTGCTACCAGCATTGCTTGGACCTCAGAGCAGCCAAACCGGTGCCTCAAGGCAGCCCATTCCTCCTGCCCTGTGCAGTCCAGCTGGCTGAATAACCAACCCTGCAGGAATCAGGCACCAGGACATTGGTGGAGCTGCCAGGCATGCAGCAGGGCTCAGCAGCATCACAGTGTGCAGGGCCCCTCCCCACCACCCAAAAGCAGCAGAGAGCACGTCCCCACCGGAGCAAAGAGTGAATACCAGAGGCATGAATCCTGCACTAACAGCTCTGTGTTTGCAGAGCTTAATTAAAATGATAAAACGGCTGCAAGGCTGGGCAGGCTCACTGGCACGTGGCTGGCGGCAGCAGTGGGGTAATCGGCTCGGCTGGTTTCTCGCCACCAATGGATGCAAGCCAGGGAAGGTCCGCTCGTGCCTGCTCATCTGCTGTTCATACTGTTCCTGCTGTCTTGAGAAAGCACTCATCTCCCAGGGACAGAGAGGGATTCACCCACTCCTCAGGTCCAAGCCTTGCTCGGAGCTTGGCTGAACAGCTGTGATGGATTTAGCCCTGTGTCTGTAAACACGTCTTCCCTCAGACACTCACACACCCATTTGGAAGACACACTGTGGCCTGCTGCACCAAGGGACGCTGTTGCCATTTTCCTCTTCACCTCGGGGGTGGCCAGCTTTTGATGTTGCAGTTTCAGGCTCTTCTTGTGGAGGGCAAAGCGTTTGAGGGATATGCCTTTCTGCCACCGCTCACCACTGCACTGGCTGGAGGGATTCAGCTCATCTGCCCTTGGTTTAGAAAAGCTTCAAGATCCCTTTGACCAAACCTGGCTGCTACCCACGCAGAGGTTCTATCTTTAAACACTGCGTCTCCACGTCCCCCTGCAGAGACCCCTTCCCTGTCCCATGGCCTCCACAGCCTTTAGCAGTTTGAAGGCTGTGAAGTTTGACGGCTCTCCTGAAGTTTGGTGGCTCTCCTACAACCCAGGTTAAACTCACAGCTGTCTGTACCCACAAATACTTGTGTCCGCACAAATTATCCTCAGAGTAGTCCCAAGGACAAGAAACACTTCACAGATCTGACTGCACATCACCACCAGGCAAAGGTGCTCCTCTTCCACCTTTTCCACAAGAACTCCACTCCCTTTTTCCCATACACACTCATTTGTGGGTTTAGAAAATCAGGAGTAAATGCCATAGGAATGCATGTTCATACAGCTGGAATATCTCTGTGAGCCCTTAGTACCTCGTCTCTTTGCCTTCCTTACATGAATAAATGCTATTAAAATGCAGGTGGTTTGCAAAGAGCTTGAATTCTTACAGATTTTGTATCTGGATCCTTTGATGTCCTTAAAACTTGACTACCATTCCAACACCTAGCAAGATGTCACAGGAACCACAAAAGCCGCAGACACACAGGGTTTTTTTCTCCTGGAGCTTGCTGGCTCTTACAGTGCTCTCAGATATTCTCATTGCTCTTCCTCCTAAGGGGCATAGCTGAGCTGTTTCAAGGACAAATATTCCAGTTATAGATAAAGCAGACAGCTCTCAGAGGCAGGTGCTAACATTTAGCTTATAGCTCTGGCTTTTCCAGCACCCCTTTCGAGATTTCCAGGTGGCAGATATAATCCCCCACACTTCCCTTTCTGTCCACAGGTCTCACAGTGCTATGAGCACACATCACTGTTGCCTCCTGGTAAAGCAGGAAACATCTGAATGACACCTCTGCAACACAAGAGCAGGAATGGAGACACAATAGACGTGTGGAGCACCCCAAGTTCACACGATAGCATAAGCAGTCACCCCAAAACCACTGGCTGAACTAAGGGTAGGATAGCAAAACTGGTGGCTGGGGAGAACAGCCAAGGGACTTGATCTTTGCCAGCTGCTTGGCTGTTGGAGGATGTTGCTGTGTCACCAGCCTCCACTCTACCACAGATGAGATGGAATACTGCAGATATATCACTCATACTTCAGGACAGCAATAGTATCTACATCAAACACTGCTTCAATGAATGTTCCATCACATGTAGGTAAACTACCATTTCTCAGTGGCAGAAGGGAGAAAATAGATCTGGTATCAAAGACAACCAACCTGTATTTTTGGAGCAGAGAACCCTGAGGATTAGTTCTTCTGTAATAACTGCTCTTAGTTAATAAGCATCAGGTAAACACCCCTATCATTCATCCGTAATATTCTGTTCTGATATATTTTTCAACTAACTTTTTCCATAGCCAGGAATAACAGAGCATCAGAACTGAGTGGACAAACTATCAGACAGGGAACAGGACATCTGAACAGCCAGTCACAGGTTAAATGCTACGACATCAGGCGAATCACTTACCTGCCCCACTCTTCATCTTTCCCATGCTTTGTCTACCTTGTCTGTCCAGACTACAAGCGCTTTGGACAGACACCATTCCTCAAAATGTATTTGCAACAGTTTCCCTCAGAGGGCACTGAAGAACAAAATAAGTGCTTAGTATGCCATAAAAAATATTTAGTAAATAACAGACAATTGTGAATCACTGTCCTGTAACTCCATGTTTCGTTCTTGGCAAGTATTTTTATACACAACTAAGAGATCTAAGTACCTACACCAATCTTCAAAAGGCGGAACCTAAGGGGCTTGACTAATGTGGAGTTAAAAATGCAACGGCTGAGGCAGACAGACGTCTTGTTCAGCCTCTGAAGCAGAGGCGCCTGTTGGATGAGGAACATGAAGAGGACAGCTGGGAGCAGTCTCTGACTTCAGCTGTCTCAATATGTAGTGGCAACCACAACTCCCTGAGCTACCATTATCTCAATCCCTTGCATTGCTTCATTTTTTGACTCTAAGAATTTACTGGTCTCTTGGCATTAGAGTATGTGTTTATTTTCCTGTGTTTGTTTTGCCTTGGTTCTTTACTGACCTCTGTGCAGGACCTTGTCATTATGGTCTTGTTTAATGATTTGAGAAGGTTTGCTAGAGAGCAGCTATGAATCAGCTTTGGTCTGTAGTGCACCTTAAAAGCACCCAGCTGTGGGGACAGCTTCATCTGTGATCACATTGTAAGGGATGTGTCCCATTTCCCCTTCTTCACCTGTTGATCAACCTAATTCATTCAACTACTTGCTGCTTTCTGTTTATTTCTCTACTGGATCATCTGGCTCTGCAGCACCACAGAGGAGGTTGACCTGGTACAGTCACACCAGGTTTGGTGCACCTGGCTCATGCAGAGGACAGCTCATGTTGCCAAGGATGTGTCTCCTCACCTCCAAACCTATCCGCCTTTGCACTGCTTTGACTGCTAATCTGACTTCTTGATAGTCCAGTGAAAAATCTTGGGCAATCCTGGCAAATGCTCATCATAAGAATTTGAATGAGGCCTGAGTGTGTTGGAAAGACTGTGCATGCACAGATCATCTGTGAGCTTTTCGTACCTAAGAGCCATTTCCATACCTGATAATATTGGTGTGTCTCTAGCTCATGCTCTTGGTCTCTTTTTTGTTGGCTATTTCAGCATTGTAAGTAAAGCTTCTGGCAAGTGAGATAGCAGGAGGTGTTATAAAGCAGTGAGTTTGGTTTGTCTTGGTGGACATGAAGATCTCATGAGATGAATGTGGCAGCTGGATCAGCCAGATGTTTAACCAGGTTCGGGGGATCATTTAAAGAGGAGAGATGTGGAACCAGTATGTTCTTTGTCTCATCAAAGAGCTTTGAATATATCCCTTTATGGGAACATTTTGAAGCATTTACCTTTGATAATTTTGTCTGACCGATTAAACCTACCACCAGCTTTTGTGCCCTTCCCTAAGGGCTGCATTGAAATGAGGACATCAGTGCAACTGTGCCTGGCAGGAGGAGAAAAATCACTTCTACTTCTTAGAAATACATGGAAACGTGATACAGTGAAAAATCTGGGGATATTTAGAAGGTGGCTGAGTCCAGGAGAAAGCAAGAGTTTCCTAGATCATACCCATTCTTTGTCCTCCAGATATCCATGCCGTCAAAGCTGTGACCCAGGACAGTCTGTAAGGGTGAATTTAAAAGAAAGTGCTGCCTGTTGCAGGCCATTGCTACGTTACTCAGAGCAGACACAATCAGATCGATGGGGCTCTGCTTCTCTGTGATCCCCCTGCAAAAACCCTTTCCAGATGAAACCAGAGCTCCTGGGCCATCAGGTACATTTTATTGTGCCAAAAATGACAGGGCTGTTTGTCCTGCGTCCCAGTGAATTCCTTCTACTGCTTCTCCTTAAAAGGCATCACCCACCTGGCCTGATTATGAGCATGAGCTAAGCAGCCTCACACTCACCCTTGCATAGCAACTGCTGGATAGTGACAGATTTTAAAGGGAATTGGTGGTTATCTGATACATAGTTGAGCAGCCATGTTCAAGGCTATAATTGATCCTTGCTCTCTTTTCTTTGCCACAAGCCCACCTGCTAACTGCAGCTCTTTCCATCAGGTTGTTCTCTAAAAAAAAAGAGAAGGGATTAATCTTGTAGTGTAGTTCAAATTACACGGGAGTTATTTGACAGAGTAATATCTGTGCACTGAGCTAAAGAACAGACCTGGGAGCAAAAAATCAAGCAAGACTGTTCGCTCAACGTTTAAAGCCTAGAGACTAGGCTTAACTGGTGACATTGGTATGGTGACTGGTGTAACAGACGACACAGAAGGCAGATTTGCATTTTTTATTTTCATTTTCAAGGGGTTTTGTCGTGTTGTGACGTGCTCTGGGGTAATGCTGCTTTACCTTAAACTGCTCCCCTTGGGTGAATTTAGCAGCTAACAACTTGTGTGTTATTCCAGCTGTAGGCAGAATGTGTGGCAGTGGGCTTTTCATTTGAAAAATAGTCACATTGGTGCAAATAAATGAGACTGGAATAACTCGTGTTATAGATTATTTGCAGCTTGGGAAGTACATAAGGTTGAAAAATACCCCCATTTATGAGCAGGTTGATAGAGAGGTTAAGACCTGAAATAGAGTCATTGGCCATGTCCTGTACCTTTGTTTGTTAATGTTTCCTAAATTATTCTTTCTATGGAGATATAAAGTCACTGCTTTTTTTCCTCCCTCTTCTGATTTTATGATCACAGAATATATTAACATATATTCATTTTTTTGCGCTTTCATAGTTGGCTTTGCATGTTTATGAACACTAATGAATTTAGCACAAAGGCATTTGGAGACAGATTTACCAGCTTAGAGATGAGGAAACAGACCAGGGGGCAAATAGCAGGGAGGAAGAAAGTTGCAGGAGGCAACGGAGAATACCAAGGGAGTTGGGAAGGATCCAAGATGCTTCATCAAACTACTGCCTGGATCTTCTGGTCACCAGCACGTGATCCTGAACTTTGGTGTCACTGCCAAGGGAAACTCTTTGCAGGAGAAAGGAACATGAAAGCACTACCTGGGCATCATAATTATTGATTGCCAGCTCTGGCAATCCTTGATGTCAGGGCAGCTCAACCAGGGGAAAAATCCCCCTTGGCTTTGCCTTGGGCCGCACTGCCACTCCTTGCCTCTCTTTCCCCATCTGCAGAATTCCTCTTTTCATAGGCTTTGTCTGAGCATCTCAGTTAATGCTCACAAGGGGCAACAAGCCTGGAATAGTGGTGACCCAGTTTCTATCACAAGGATAGTGCTTTTGGAAGAAAAAGTGCTTCCTTTTGACAACCTCAGCAATAAATTCACTGATAAAAGACCTTTTTGTTGGACAGAAGCTTGTAAACATTGAAGCCTGACCTCAGCCATGATTATACAGGACACTGGTGCAGTTAATATCACTGCAGTTCACAAGCAATCACAAAGTAAATTAAACCTCTGTTTGCAGAAGGGGCTGTGCATTCATATGCCCCTGTAAGCCAGGGACATGCCAATTTTCCACTGGGGTAATTTCCAATTGAATAAATTACTGAAAAAATGAGAAGAAAGGAGGTTGCCGCCATTCAGTGCAATTGCACATTAATCCTGGGGCTCAGCTGGTGATCTGGAATCTGCAAGGTGGCCTTATACAGAGCGCCACTCCCAAGGACACTTCTCCAAATTTTGAGGATTATTGCAGGTCAAATCTGCTCAGGACAAAGCAGATAGGTGTGTTTCCTGAAATCCTGGCTTGAACACCCTTATCAAACCACCTAGAGTCCTCATCTGCTTGGACCCTGGAGAGGGATGCACCAAACATAAATGGGGTTTCACCTCCTTGCAATAGGTATATGCAAACATCTGTGCAAAAGGGGTGGTGGATCCAGGCTGTGGAATGAACAATGCGACTGGACAGGTTTTAGGTAGCAGAGCATCCCCATGGCATCAACATGCACATGGTGTTAGTAGCATTTATTGATTAGCCATCTTTTGTGAATTATGTGTTTTTTTTCCTGTCATTCCCTCATTCTTTCCCCTCACCCTCAACTTTACTAAGCAGTTTATGCATGTGTGGAGAGATAGAAATTGAATAAGATGTTGGGAAAAAGGAATTAAAAAATTGAGGAAGGAAAATCAGCTGGGGAATTGCATTTGATTTCTTAATTGGGAAAAATAAGGAGAAATGAAGAGATCAGGTAATAGTGTGGGGCTGAAAAGGAAGTGAAGATAGAGGTACTTATATATTACATGAAGTTATACAGATATGCTTTTCTTTGAAAAAAGACAATACTGGATTTTTATTCAAGTTTTAGATAATGTTTTGATCATTTTAATCTTGGTATGGCTTTATTACTTTTTATAGCCAATGCACCAGGTTTGCAGATAAAATGTATTTCTGCTTCATGTGTTGGGTTCCCCTGTTGTCGCTGCAGCAGCACAGCCTGTGACGGTGTATCTGCTGCATTACAGAACACATCTGCTCCATGGTCTATGACAAATTCACTCATATCTGCTTAAAGGTTGCGCTTGCTTAAAACTTACACCTTTCATAAAGTATAAAGCTATATCCTGGAGAACTTTAGAGAAATAATGTCTGTAATTTTACTAAATCTGATTTGATTTTTTTTTCTTAAAATATCCATTCTGCCCTGAGTTTGGAATTCATGTGAAAAGTTTTGGATTTTCCTACATACAGTATTTCTTAAAAAAAATCTGTTTTTCTGACAAGTGGAGAATTTTTGGTTTACTTTTTCTCCCTTTCAAATTATAGCTTGTCTTTGCTTTACTTTTCCTTTTGTCCTTTTAAATCTAGTACTCTGCTGTTATTGGAAAGTCACAGATGACAGGACTTGTCACCTTCTTTCTTCACTGTCTTAGAGTTAGATGTCTAGTGAAAGCTAAGCTAAGCCTTTTGCCCCTTCCTAGAGAGCATGGGATAAACTGCCAGCTGGGTGTCTCTCTGCCCACTGTAAAATGAGCCCAGCTTGAGTAAGTAGCTAACTCTCAAATGGCTAAAATTGCGTCAGATGATTTGCACCCAGAGTGACTAGCAGAGAAATGAGACATGGGGATTGTGTGTGAGAAAGCTGAAAAGAAAATGCAGCCTCAGATACCATAAAATCTATGTGACATTGAGTGACAAGTGAAGAGCAAAGGGACTTGCAATGAAGAGTAGAAAGGGAAAAATAAAGAAGAAAATTGTCATTTCAAGCATTTTAATAGATCAATACCAATATTTTAAGTTCTAATTTTTTTCAATACAGAGCTCAGTTTTTCTTATAGGTCTATCTTCATAATTTTGGGGTTCATTTCTATTTTTTTCCAATCTCTGACATCTATTGCTAAGTAATAATAAAAACCCTGTATCTAGAGGGATAGATTCTAGCAGCACAAATAGCTTCCTCTGTCTTTCTCTGCTTCTCTTTACCAGCTTCAGCTGTTATCATCTGCCTTCACACATGCTATGTGCTGCTTTTCCTAGTTCCAGATGGCCAGAGAAAACAGCCAACACAGTGTAGGCACTACAGGGCATCTCCACCAGCCTATAAAAGACACAATCCATTTTCCCCCTTCTTGGTTCATCTTGTATATGTTTTCTGACCGTGCAGAACACAGTCACATGGTGTAGCTGATACTAGCCCTTACACAAGGGTTATATGGATAATCATGTCAAATTGCTTATACCTGCCATCTCCTATCTTTGCAGCATGGAGCATGGCCTCATATGTTTCCATCTTCCCACAGCTTCTCGCTAGGGTATGCGAGTCATAATCTCCATTTCAATCATTCTGGCTGTTGACAGCATGACCCTACTGTTACTGTAGAAAGTTTGAGCTGAAAAAGTAGGTAAAAAATATTAGTGTTGAAGGGTCATCATGCAGGGCCAAAGGAGATCCAGTCCAAAATGCTATGGGGCATGGACACAGTCAGTTTGTTCACTTAGTGTCCCAGAAAAGTCCCCTGTCTTGTTTTAGTATTATACATTTGGGCCAGCCCCAGGCTTCCCCTTGGGAAGTAAAACCTTGTGGCAGTCTCCGCCCATGTATCTCTAGGCCAGGATAGGATTTTTTTAAGCCTTCTAAGTGATGGGAAACTCAAGGGAGAACCGCTGATCTTTGCATGGTCTTGCATAATGTACAGGTCTAGAGAGCGGGTGTAGCTGGGGGGAGAAGCAACAAAAGCTTCATATGAAAACTCCCTCTGATCCAAGAAATGAGGGACCAGGAGAGATGGAAATGGAGCAGCCAAGTAAGGGTTGCTCTGCAGCACACCACAAAATCAATAATACCGCAGATAAGTACCCGTACCACTGGTACTCCATGGTCCCTCTGGGCCTCAGTTGCTTACCTTACATCTTTTTTCCAGTAGCTCCTTAGGAGTCCAGGAGTCCATTACTCTGTCATGTAAGTGAGCACACCTAATAGAGCCCATCAAGTGAACAAACAGCCTTTAAAGACCAACCTCAATTTTCCAAGGTAACTTTATGGGCTTTCCACTCTTTTACTGGTTCCCATTGATTTGTTTTCCTAAGGTTGTAGTAGATTTTCAGGATGTTGCACAATTTGAAAGGGTCACTGGATCAAAGGTTCAACTTGTATATCCAAGTCTGGAACATTAGGTAGAAAACAGATTTCCAGGGCCAAGATGGACATGATTTCACACTGTGCCAACAGCAAGGAAAGTCTCCTATCAGCATTATGACTTGTCATCCTTCATAGTACAATGAAGTTAGAAGCTGAAAGAAAAATAGGGAGCTAACTTAGGAATTTGCTTATAGCTATTACTAGAAGTGGTATAGCTGTGTCAAACACTTGTCCTACTTCCAGTGTTCTAATACATTTTGTAATTTTTCTTGAAGAAGCAAGAAAAAGTAATGCAAATTAGGTTTTATTTTCCATTGTTCATTTCTAGCAGTTCTAGTAGTATGTGCAGAAAACCTGCTACCCACACAGAGAACCATATTGGAAGTATATTGAAAAATATTTCAAGCCAACCCACAGTTTGTATTAGCATTATGATACATCTTACAGATACTAAGATTGGGCATACTGGGACAGCCCTTCAATAAGCATATGCTGAGAAGAAGTGCTTGTTCACAACTGGCAGCCATAGGGCCCAAGAGAGTTTAAGAGTGGATAAAGATTAAGAAGCAGTGTCTGAGCTGGAGTCAGACAGTATAAAGAGACCAAGTTTCCTACTCTCTTACATTCCTAAGTGCTATATGCCAGTTTGCCATATTGTGCTTTATCCACATCTTCTTCCCTTTGAAATAAATATAAACCCAAATACCTGTGGACCCCTGCAAAATATCCTGAGCCATTTCTGCTGGCTTGGTAATTTCTTTTGATGTACCAGTGAGAGCAGCACATGACTGATTTGAGCTAGCACACAGTGCTGCTATGACTCTTCGTTTTGCAAACTCTTTTCCCAAAGTCAAATATGGAAAAGCTGTGAGAGCAGCATGAGCAAAAGGATATTGGAAATGATCCTCTTCGCTCAGCCTGCATGCAAGATTTAGTGGTGCAGTAGCATTGCAAGGATGATTTCCACGCATCTGATAATACTGTGACACCCTATAATAAAACATATACCTTCTGTTTCATTTTATCCATTTAAGCCCTTTGAGCAACCAGCAGTTGTTGAGTTCCCCACTGCTACTATTAATAGCTGGGGAAGACCATGTCTGCCTACTTAGATTTATTGCATTTTAACTAATCTTGTTTGAAGTCTTTGTATGTATAGGGCCCAGAGCAGTCACTCACCAGGGTTACACACAACATGCACACACATGTACACACAGAGATTTTTCCCTGAAATTAGGTCAGTAAATCTCACATAAAAAATCATAAAAACATTTATGTGAATCAAACAGGGGTTCATTGCCTTTTTCCTAATGAAACCTGGACAACTAAACGCAAGAATCACCTCTTTCACCATCATGGATTAATTCTGGACCATTTTGCCTGTGAAAAAATTCCACTGAAGTCTATGGGAAGATTTCCCTGAGTAGGGAAACTTGTGCAGCTCCACAAGTTTTGCCTTTACTGAGTAGCCATGATACAAAAGAGATCACATGCAGGAAGACAGAAAAGAAAATCCTCCCTGACATTCTACATATTTTGCTGGATATTTTTGATAATAGACTTTATTATGTTGAGGGATTTGTGAGTGTCATGTAAAAATCTGCTTAGGGGAAAACTGTGATGCACTTTCTCAGCTGCAAGGTAAGCTGTAACAAGCCACATGTTCATGTTGCAGAGGATGATGCAAAAGGCAGTGCTCTCCCCATGGCTGAGAGAAGGGGTTTGGAGGCTGCCGTGTACCTGTTTCCCTCCTTCGTCCCCCAGGACTGCGTGAGTAAGCTGGGTGCTTGGCTGAGAAAGGACTTCTGAGGACGCTCTGAACACTCTGCTTTAAATGTAACATTTCAGTCCCTGTAAGCCAAAATATTTTGTTTAATTTTCATGTTCCAGTTTATATTACTGCAATAAAAGGTCAGTCATGCTCATTTCCTAAATGATATGTCAACTTCAAACATTTCTCTAAGAAATGTCCAAAACCTAAAAATAAAATGAAATGAAATAAAAATAAAATAAAATAAAATTAAATTAAAATAAAAATAAATAGCATAACTTCCCATTCTGGGAAGGAGCAATGCCATTCTCAAATTCAACCCACCATGAGTGTTTCCAGGAACTGATTTTGCCAATGAATGAGCTGCGCACCAGCAATACTCCCTAACTGCAGGCAGCCATCTCTGAGCTATGAAACCTTGGGAGCTCCTGCTCCATGAGAAAAGACCCTTTAATACTTTAATTGTATTATTTAACCCTTTAATACTGCTCAAGATTCATTTGCTTGAAGCTTATTTTCCATGGATGCCTCCTGCAACCGGTCCTGGGGGCAGTAGCAGCTGCTGTGGCACAGCGCTGCATGGGAACAGAGAGGCAGTGCCCAGGCCAATGGAAGTACCCCAGAGCCATCTCCTGTTACCCAGACAAGGGAAAACTCAGCCATACAGGGCTTTTTGCTGCACACCTCCAAGGTTTCCAAAGGCAAAATTCCCATCTAGCAGCCCCATGAAAGGCCAAGATCAGATGGGTCTCAGCCATCAGCCTGGGCTCCATGGGAAGCCAATCAAAGCCTTGATCTCCAGAGTCCCCAGTGGTTATTTAGCAGTTGCACTGGCCTTTCACTCTTTGCTGTCGTAAAAGAACAAGGTTCATAAGGTTAACAGGCACGAGCATTTCTATGTTTTCCACAAATTGAAGGCATTAGCTCCTCATCATCTCTCCTGCGTTAGCAAATGCTCCTGTTGCAAGAACAGGATAAATCCTCTGAGTTTTAAAAGTTTTGCTTCAAAGGTCCTGCATCTGGGTATAGTGGTGGTCTGAAGCTCAGGCATGGCAGTGGGTTTGCCCTAGCTGAGAATATGCAGGAGTCTGGACAAGACACGGTGGGTATGGGCAGAGAAACTGCGCAATTCAGGGAGGGTACAGCAGCAGTGCTGGATGTATCAGGCTCCTGGAGCAAGCACCACACAGGAAATGCAATGTCCTCAGCGCAGGTGGAGCTTCCTGACCATATACAAATCTCCACCATTTGTGCACAGCAGGTCCAAAGTGTCCAGGGTGCAGTCAACGTATTCACCACATGCTGCATGCACAGCTTGCTTTAAGATGACCAAGGCCAGCCTGTAGGATTTGGGGATGCTATCAGTGAGCTGAGAGTCCCTGTGTGAGAGTGCACTTGAACTGCAGAGCCATCCTCACCTACTTATGGAAATCCTGTGAAGGAACCTGGCTATCACCAAAAATTCTTCATTTGCGGAGGAGCAGCAAGAGTCTGATAAGAAACTGTTTTCTTGCCAGTTCGGCAAAAATCCCACAGGGAATGATAACTAAGGAGGGGCTTGAATAGTCTGAGGTTTGGCAATAGGATATGTTTCAGCAGGGACATTTCCACCTATTAAATCCCTCCTATTGTCTAGGCCCAGGACAGAGGTGACAACTTGTTTCCTCTTGCTTCCTTCCCCTACCAGGATGAGACCTGGGGCTTTCCATTGGAAATGTGTTTTGGGTGTTGACAACTGCCCTGATCCTGCACTGCATGGCTGGGAAATAGAGAGTGGTGCTGGAGACCCAAGTGATTCTCACATGGTTGTGAGGACTAGACTGGATAGCCCCAAGATGTCTTCCCATCCTGCATTAGGTGGCAACTTCCATTTTGAACTACTGCTTCGACCTGCAAGCTAAGGGATGGACATCCTTGCTGCTCTGATGTGGTGACAGGTAGAAAATTCTTTCTCTGCCTGATTGTAAAACGTGTCTTTGCTTCCATCAGAGAAACAGCGTTTCATGTAGAGCTGGTGGCTGGTGGTGTTCGTCCTTGAGAACAAAGTAAGAGGGCATCAGTGTTAGGTGTGGAAAGGTGATGTGGACACTGCTCCAGCACTTATGTGGATGCCTTAAAGAGGGCAGGTGGGTGATTCAGCAATTTCTTCCCAGAATAGCATGGTGTGTTTGGCTTGTGAAAACCATACATAACTAAAGGGACCTCTGCAAACCCACTTGAATCATAAAAACATCAGCTGCAAGGGATGTGCATCTAATATTCTTTTTGGCAAAAAGAGGACATCATCCATCCCCTATCTGCTTTTGCCATCATAATAGAATCATAGAATCATAGAATAGTTAGGCTTGGAAAGGACCTCAAGATCATCAATTTCCAACCACCTGCCATGGGCAGGGACACCTCACACTAAACCATGTTACACGAGGCTCTGTCCAACCTGGACTTGAACACCGCCAGCAATGGAGCATTCACAACTTCCCTGGGCAACCCATTCCAGTGCCTCATCACCCTCACAGTAAAGAACTTCCTCCTTATATCCAATCTAAACTTCTCCTGTTTAAGTTTGAACCCATTGCCCCTTGTCCTATCACTACAGTCCCTAACGAAAAGTCCCTCGTCAGCATCCTTATAGGCCCCCTTCTGTTACTCCCATGTGTCTCCACGCAGCCTTCTCTTCTCCAGGCTGAATAGCCCCAACTTTCTCAGCCTATCTTCATACGGGAGGTGCTCCAGTCCCCTGATCATCTTCGTGGCCCTCCTCTGGACTTGTTCCAACAGTTCCATGTCCTTTTTATGTTGAGGACACCAGAACTGCACACAATACTCCAAGTGAGGTCTCACAAGAGCAGAGGAGGGGCAGGATTGCCTCCTTTGACCTGCTGGTCACGCTCCTTTTGATGCAGCCCAGGATACGGTTGGCTTTCTGGACTGTGAACGCACATTGCCGGCTCATGTTCATTTTCTCATCAACCAACACCCCCAAGTCCTTCTCTGCAGGGCTGCTCTGGATCTCTTCTCTGCCCAACCTGTAGCTGTGCCTGGGATTGCTCCAACCCAGGTGTAGGACGTTGCAAGTGGCATGGTTAAACTTCATAAAGTTGGCATCAGCCCACCTCACAAGTGTGTCAAGGTCCCTCTGGATGGCATTCCTTCCCTCCAGCATATCAACCGAACCACACAGCTTGGTGTCATCAGCAAACTTGCTGAGGGCTGTCCTGGGTTCCGCAGTAGCAGTCATTTTTGTCCTCCTTAGTAGCTGGTGCAGTGCTGTGTTTTTGACTTTTGGCCTGGGAACAGCGCTGGTAACACCAGTGTTTTCAGTTACTGCTTGGTAATGTTTTGGTCTGACCAAGGACTTTCTGAGCCTCATGCTCTACCACGGAGGAGGGGAAGCCAGGAGGAAGCAGAGACGGGACACCTGACCCAAACTGACCAAAGAGGTATTCCATACCACAGCACATCATGCCCAGGATGTAAAAAAGGAGAGCAGAGACCTGGAAGGGGGGGTGTGTGTGTGTGCACTGCTTGGTCGGGCTGGGTATAGGTAGTGAGAGATTGTATTCTTTTCCCTTGTCTTTCTCTTGTCATTATTATTATTGGTGGTAGCAGTAGTGGTTTGTGTTATACCTTAGTTACTAAACTGTTCTTATCTCAACCTGTGGAAGTTGCATTCTTTCAATTCTTCTCCCCATTCCCTGGGAGCTGGGGGAAAGAAAGAGGGGGGAGTGAGTGAGCGAACTGCCTGAGAGGCTTAAACCATGACAAGGGCGCACTCAATCCCACTGTCCATGTCACCGACAAAGATGTTGAACAAGACTGGTCCCAACACCGATCCCTGAGGGCCACCACTTGTTACTGGTCTCCAGCTGGACATTGAGCCATTGAGCACAACTCTTTGCGTGCGGCCATCCAGCCAGTTCTTTATCCACCGAGTGGTCCACCTATCAAATTGATGTCTCTCCAATTTAGAGACAAGGATGTCGTGTGGGACAGTGTCAAACACTTTGCACAAGTCCAGGTAGATGACATCAACTGCTCTACCCCTGTTCATCAGTTCTGTAGCCACATCATAGAAGGCCACCAGATTGGTCAGGCAGTAGTAGTGCAGATCTACAAATCATCACCTTCAGGAAACCTAAACACTTTCATGAACAATTTCATAAAAAGATGCTTCTCTGAGCCCACATACAGCAGAAGCTGAAACAAGAGATACCACACAGTGACAAATCCGTCCATCACCAGCAATGTGTTTGGGAAATTTTGTGTCTTTTTCTGGCTCACGCACCTATTGTAAAACTGTATCTTATCAGTTCTTCTAAACAGTGTCCAGATTTACTTCATAAATAATTTTTAATTTAAAGCCATGACTTAGTAACTGTTAATGACATAATTTACAAGACATTTTTTACAGTTACAAGCAGCTTGATACATGTATATATTCTACTGAAAAAATAATTGAGCAGCAGACCAAAGCATGGAGATCAAAATGTTGTTTTAGGACTATTGAGGCACAACAGGGAAGGAAGAAAGTCTTCATGGGAGAAAGAGAAAGCTCAGGACTGGCTTTGGAGCAAAGGCTTAAGGCCACAACCCTGGTATCTGATGGAGATCCCAGGCTGGGGAGTGGTCTTTGTTGTTTTCAGCCACCTGGGAAACCCTCTCTTTTTCCCTGGGTGTGGATTTGTCTGAAAAAGGCTGTCATGACTGCAACCCATTCTCCCAGGGGTTTGCACTGAAGGTGTGAGCCCATGAAGCAAGGTTGGTAAGGCTAGCCACTGCCACTGCAGCCTTCCCCAGCTAAACGACCTCAGCATGCTTTTGTCCCACACTAGAGAGATGTGCACAGGAGAGCAGAAAGGGACGGTAAGTGTAGCTGTGAGGAAGGATAGAGATGGACACCTAAAATCTGGGAGCACCATGAACCCGAAGGAAAAGCCCTGGTGCGAAGTGGTGGGAACTGAGGTGAAGAAGCAGGTCTGGATCCTGAAAATGCCATTGGGCAAAGGCTGTCACAATCCTGGAGAAAGCACACCCAGACATGGCAGAAGTGTTTGTTTGAACCATGCTGCTTTGACGCTGCTGTAGCCAAAGTACACTAAAAAAAAAAAACCCGTTTAAAAGAAAATAAAGGGTTTAACAGAGCCTATCAATTATGTAATAACAACACTTACAAACCCTCTGCTCACTGCTGGCCTCCGACCCCTTGCTTAGTTGCAAGACATTACGGAGTCCGTTTTGCCTTCTAAATAGAAAGAGGACCCTTGCAGAGAGCAAACTGGGAGCTGCTTCTCAGAAGAAGCCAATACAATGTGAAGCAATACGCCAATTGGAAACCCTTCTGTGAGCCAGCAATTGGGGAAGGAGGGTATTTTGTTTGGCTTCTCCTCCTGCGAACCATTTCGAAGGAAGTCTTCATAACAAAGCCAGAGCATGCCCCCAGCATTGGCCCACTCCTTTTAAATGTCACCTCTTTCCCCAGGCTTTGCAACAGCCTTGGGCGGGCTCAGCAGAGCCTGGCATGACAGGAATTTCTTAATAAAATGATCTGCATGCCTCCCTTGAGCCTCCTTGTGCTCACAGTCCCCCACCCCAGGGAGGCAGGAGGACTTTGTGAGGCTGCCGTGGTCCAGGCAGACTTGAAGCAGCCTCACAGGCATGATTGATGGGCACTCTGGTGGTGGGAGCGCCGAAAATAATACCAACACATGTTTCCCAGTAGCACCTGGCAGCCAACCAGAAGACGGCACTTACATTTCCTAAATACTGGAAAAATTACTGTCACCGCAGATGCCTCACTAAATATAGCCTGGTGAGGTGGCAGCCTGTGAAAGGCTGGAAAGGGGCAGCTACCCAGGATGTATGTACAGCTCTGGTCCCATCTGAGCACTGGTTGTCATCCCTGGTCTCTGAGATCACTAGTGCTGCTTGTTGCACAGGCTCTGAAGTCCCAGAGCTAATGGGGAAGGGTCTCTCATGGACTAGATGTCAATAAAATATTGGAAACAGAAAATTCAGAGCTACCTGAGCAAAGCAGGCTCTTGTTCTCCATGGACAGAAAATCCGATTTTGAGTGCTCTAGCTGGGACTCTCTGGGACGGTGTTTGCTCCCTTTGAGGCCAGGTGCTTGGGACCATGGAGTGAGTGGTCCTTTATGGTGGCTGTGATCTGCCTATGTAGAGGGACTCAGGCAAACCCACTGAGGTGGCACCTAGCTAAGAGCTGGACAGCTTGCATACCTGGCATTTCCTGGCTTCTGTGAGTGATTTGCAGAGCAAAGTGCTACCCAGTGTTGGAGCAGTGGAACACAGCTTTTAATTTTTAAAGGAGATGGGGATTATCCTCCTCAGTGTGCCCTTCTCCCCTTTGCCCTCCAGGCCTCACCTCAAGAATTAGTTTACCAGCAGAGTCCAGTGGTTCCTCGGGTGTCGGCACTGCAAAGCATCAGTCCTATGAGCTGCTATGTATTGTGTTACAGGGCTAGTCAAGGGGTAGTGCTGCCAGTGTTTGCTTTAGCAGCTTGCTGGGCCACCATATGCACCCAGATATGTGGTTCTGACACTGATATGTGAGTTTCATTTTCCCAAGCTGTCTTTCGTGGGGGGGGGAGTAAAGTTAAAGAGACCTCTCAGGTCACTCTTGAAATCTGGCCTCTGAGGCAAGCCCTTGTCAAGGTGTTTCATGGTTCTGAGACTCAGCTGTATCACCCTAAAAGCCAGAATGTTAAATGATGTACTTCTAAGATGGAAGGGTTTGTTTGCAGAGGTTTCATTTGCTCTTCCACCTGCTATCACCCACCAGCATGAAGTGCGTAAGGTCAGCTCTGGGAATGGCTGCTCAGCTGCAAGCACATGCCTAAAGAGCCGTTTCATGAATCCTCCCAGGGCAGACACAAAGGGAAGAAATCAAAATTTTGAGTAAGTGGTACTTTTCTTTGCCACTTACTCCCACCATGGGACTCATGAGCCATGGGAAGTGATAAGCAAGGTGATGGAGGAGAGCCTTCAAATCATGGAGCACAGGAAGCCCATGATAAGGAGGAGTTATTAGCCAAGAGATGAAAGCCTGGGTGAGGCTGCATAGGAGGTGGTCACTGTAATATGCCCAATCCAACTAGCAAGAGGAATGGAGCAAAGAAAGCACCATGGCCCTGCTTTTGTCTGATTGTGACTCAGGTCCATAGCATGTTTGTTCTTCTGTTACTTGCACTTGATAAAGCTCACTATCATGGCATCCTTGCTAGAGATGTGACAGCAGTGTGATAATGTCAGCAGCCGTCATTCTTCATCCTGCTGTGTGGAAAGACCCACAGATAAGGCAAAAAACATTCACCCATTAAAAAGTCTTTTTCTGTTTTTTCACTCTAGGAAATTATGGGAATGTGTCTTGGGGAAGTGACAGGAACAGCCTTGCTAAACATCAAGCCCAATCTCCTAGCAAGCATTGCCCAAGAATAGTCCTCTATCAGGTAGAGAAGGGCTAAACAGTAGGTTTCCAGCCTAGATGCTATAGTCCAGGTTGGCCTCCTTGGTACAGTCAGTGGGCATTTATCTGTTGGATGAAGAAGGTTACACCAGTATTAGATGCAACAGCTGGATTGTTTGCTGGTATAGCAATCTTTGGTTGCTTTTACAATGTCTGCTGTTATATGTTTGGCATCTAATACTGCCAGAATTTTAACTCTATGTTGGATCTCAGTTCAATTTTAAAAATGCAGAAGAAGCATTGAAGTGGGAGATTTGTTTTTCTGGATTTGGCCTTGCCCTTTGATTCTGAGCTGTGTGAAGCTGCAAGTAACCTTTTTCCCAGCTCTTATTCATGAGCAGAATAAAAAAAAAAAGACTAATGAACATGATAGAATAAAATGCCCATCCTGTGATGTTACTGTAAACTCTGGGCTATGTCCTTCCTGTATGTTTGTGCAGTGCCTGCTACAGCAAGTCCAGGGGTCCTGGAGACCTACAGTCAGACAGGTACTTAACAAAGGAAGGGAACTGCAGACTTTCATTTCAAATCCATCACGTACCATGCTGGCAGAGGGCAATTCTGGAAACTTATCTGCAACTGCCATCTTCTAGATGTAACTCCCCCTATGCAGTTCTAACCACTTTTTGGAAACTCTTGATTGTGCCCTTTTTGAAATGATTCAGGCTTCAGCCCATCAAGAGGAACAATTAATTTCTGAACCAGGGAGTGCGGGGTTTCAGACTTGCAGGTGTTCCCTCTAATAGGAGCTGTCATAGGAACAGTTCCTACAGCAGAGTAGGTAAACAAACGGATATAGAACATAGTCCTCCATAGGACAGCTGTCGAGAAAAGCTGTAAGGGCAGAAGTGTCATTTAAACAAAAATATCTAATTTAGGATCTCCTGTACAGGGCACAAGCCCTTATGAGTTGCCAGTGTTTGAGTGTATGGCTATGTCTGACTCATTTTCATCTCCACCATTATCTGCACAGCCCAGAATGAAGCATGTGAATTTTTTGGTGCAATTCTTTGCAAGAAATGGGCAAACCCAATCTCAATAAAGAGAAGCTTGGCTGCATCATCACTGCATGCATTTCTTGGTTTCCTTTTTTGCTGACGCTTCCCTCCAGCCTGGCTGTCTGTGTCCACCTGTTGGCCCTGCTCTTATGTTTCGATCATAAGTGCTTTGGGATAGGAGGCGTTTTCTTCATGTGGGGCACTTATGCAGCACCCAAGCTGCTAGCCTTAATGCTCTGACATTATATGTAATGGTCCTCTATGGCACTGTGGAAAGATTTAAGAGTTTTCTGCATTCATAAACCTACAAAGCTCTGTCCGCAGGTATGTATGAAAGCGTGTGCTAACACGCATGGGCAAACTGCGTGGTGTGGCTTTTTGTGACTCTTGGATGGTGGTGCGTGAGTACATGGGGGGGGGGACACACACAACCATCAGGCATGGGGCTGGATGCAAGGTCTGATGAACCACCTCATCCCAGCTGGAGGAAGGGACACATCCTGCCCACAGTAACATCTCTTGGCTATGTTGGGGCTCGTCTGTGTATCCATCCCTGGAGCATGGTATGATGCTCCTGTGCAGGCTCTTGGGAGACTTGCAGTGTAAGGCATGGGGATGTGGTGTATGGAGTCAACAACTCCTGATCCAGAGTGAAAAGTGAAGCACACAGGTGGGCCACAAGTGACGAAATTCAATCCCCTTCCCAGCATGTCATACAGACAATCACACCCTCAGGGCCTCCTCCTACCTTCCTCTTTGTGTCTCTCCATTCTTCATCTCATCTCATCTCTTACCAGTGTCCACCCCGAAGAGCTGGCTCTGTTTCATACCCCTGTTTGTGACATGTGGTGGAGTGATAAGGAGAGAAAGGGGTCATTCTACCCACCTTTCTGGTTCCTCCCTGCCTCCTGCACAGCTCTCATGCAGGCAATGAGAGCGAAAAAAATGCGTCTGACTCCTGGAAAATCATCTGAGCTTGACTCTATGAGATTTCATTACATCAAGTCTCATATCTTTAACGAGATTTCCTAGGGTTCCCCCTCACTTCAGCATGCTTTATGATGCTCTCAGGTGGTTTTGGAAGAACAATCCTCCATGACTGAGAATACAGGCTCTGGTTCTCCGTGCTTCAGCTGCTCTCCAGTGAGATGTTGGCTCCAGAGAGGCCTTAGAGAGCATAAAGTAAAATCATCTTATCAAAGGCTCCCTTACTTCTTATTCTCATCTTTAGGAAGGCTCATTGTGTGTCTTCCATTCCATTCAGGTATTAGCAGAATTAACAGGCACCTCAGGAGCCATTAGTATTTTCATATTCATACACTTTTCTAACTGTTCCCTTCCCAGTGCCTTTTCTTCCTGCTAGGAGATGATAACGCTCCTTGCCTAGAGCCAGATTCCTCCAGCTCCCTGACTAATTTTCCTACAAATTTTGTAGCAAAAGCAGTTGGCTGGTAAACCTGCTCAACGCTTAAATTGTACCTTGGGGGTAATAAATCTCCCTAGCTCCAGGTACCTCCATCTAGCTGATTACCATCTAGCCTGCTGTTGTCTCTTTAGAGTCAATGGCTTCAAGTGGGATCTATCTCATGCTAAAATAGATGCCAAAATCAATTACATCCATCCTTCTCTAGAAGGTGTTACACATATGTGAAGGGAGCTCTGATAAGACAACAGTGTTGTAAATGTCTAAAACGCTGTGAGATGAATCCTGCTTTTGTGCTAGAAACATTTTTCTCCAGAAACTAAAGTTGGTTAAAAGAAGACTAAGGAACTATGAAAAATTCACAGCTGCACTGAAAAAGCCATCAAAAAGCCTTAACTTCTTCCTAATTGCTCCAGGTGAGTAGTTCCTATTGCCTTCTAATCCCAAGCATCCTCTTGAACCTCCCAATCCCAACGGCAGACCCCAAGAAATTTATATGAAAATTCTGTCTCAGCTTTCTGGGTGTATGTGCACAATTTGTTATCTTATCTGCAATGAAGTGTCCGTTTCTGTAGCTGAACTGCAGGTTTAGATACTTTCCTATTCTGTAGCTGTGATTTCAGGGCAGGCATGCCCACACCCAGACAATCATGGGCATAAAGAGCTCTAAGTTCTCCTGAAAGCCTCCGGGGGGGAGAAGAGAAAGTTTACCTTTGGTAGTGAATCCTGCATTTTCTCACTGTTCTCAGTGTCTGTAAAAGCTTGTAGAGTCTTTAATTTAGTGGGACTTTGGCACATGCCAAAAGGCAGCCACCTAGTGAACTTCCCTCCTGAATAAGGAAACACAAAACACCAGGGCCCTTTGAAAAGAGCATTAGTGTTTATTTTAGGTTTTGGGGATGAAGTTATGCTCTTGCCTTATGGCTGTTCAATGAACTGGAGACTGTGAGTCTGCAGATGCACACATGCACAGACACACAACTGGTTTGCAAACTATCAATTACAGCACTAAAAAAGAAAGTTCGATATCTCCTGAAACACACCACTGAAGAGGGGAAAAAAATAAAATAATGCAAGCACAGAACTGGCAAGAGAACTGTCCAGAAGTAATAAGTGAAGAAGTGAAGTTTTTAAGCTAAGTTTGAGGACTAGCTGCAACTTGCCACACAGGAAAAAACAGAAGACAAAAGCACCATTATGCTTTCTTAAAAATGTAAGGGTACAGCACACACATTCCCTGACAAGGTCATTAAGCATTGGTTCAGAGACCCACAGCGGCATATACCTGGGTACAATGGGTGTTTACTCTTTGATTAAGTGAGGTGCTGATATGCATAGGGGCTGCTGTCGCCTGAAGAACATCGTTTTTGGCCCTGTGTGTATCATAACCACTTGGTCTGGTTAGTGCACAGAAATGCAGCTAAACCCACCCCTTCAGATATCTAATTTGTTTGGAATGACAGGCATGTCTCAACTAAAAATTAATTCTGCCAGGTGATATAACTTGTTTGAATTTGCAGGAATTTGCCATTTGGAAAAAGGAAAAAAGAAAAACATTTAATTAGGGACAGAGTTAAAGCAGCTAATTTGATCTTTCAATGAAAAAAATAAATTACAGGTTAAAAATGAAGATTATGTGCTCTGGGTGAAGCATGCTCTCTCATTTCAGGTATGCTTTGATGAGGCTTCTTCTGCTAGGAAATGCAGTGCAAGTTTCTTTCAAAGTAACGGCAGCACTGACTTGTTTGTTATCCTCCTGCTTCTGTCCCCAAGCAGAGGACCTGGTCATGCCAGGGATTTATCCAGGGAGCTTCCCCCTGCCTTTCAGGTCTTTGTGCTGTGCAGCATGTAACCCACAAGGAAAGGCAAAGCCAGCTGCTGTGACCATGGAGAACAAACCTGCCTCTCCAGGGCTTTCCAGCCCATGCACTGTCCCAGCCCAGCCTGACCACTCTCTCTGGGAAGGAGAGCCCATGCATGTCTTCCTCTTCCCTGGAGCTGGGCAATCCCTTTTATCCACACCAAAACCCCATGACACAGCCGTATAAGCAGAAATGGTGCTGTGTGGAGCAAGAGTTGAGCTGGCATGATGCCACTGGGGTCTGGGATGGCCCAGGCATGGCCACAGGACCATTGCCCACAGCTTTGTTGTGCTGTGGAGAACCCCAGGGCAGCCCTGAAGGAGCATCTGGGTTTGCCACATCCCTAGAGCTGCCTTGGCTCCTGCCCAGGTGCAAAAAGAGCCTTGCAGATAGGCTTGACCTCAAGCCCACAAGAGCCCAGGCAAATTTCCTGTTGATTCTAGCACTGCAGATCTTTAATAGCACCCAGGACATGTCCCAGCAGGGATGGCTTTTGGGCTTCCTCCTCCAAGGGGAGGTTCGCGACTCCATTGCTCCTGCTGCCTCCCCTGGGACACCCAGTCCAAGAGTGCAATACAAGAGAATTTTGGCCCCATGTCGGAGTGGTTCAAATACAGACGTGTTCAGACCCACCCTCCCCTGGCCATGAGCAGATGGTCTAGACCATTAAAACCACATTTTCTGGAAGTAGGTTCTCAGATGGAGTCACTTCCTGACAGAGCCCTTTGTCTTTTATCAGGAGGAGCATAATCAGAAAAGAGCTAATTATTTACTGGAGGGATTTTTTTTCTTTAAATCTTTTCTCATTTCTCATGAGTGTCCTTCCAGTTTATTACTCATCTGTGGCTTTTTTACAAGTTGTCTTTCAGGTGAGGCACAGTGAAGTGGTGTTGCATTCCATACATGTAGGGGCTTAGCTGCAGTTTCATTGTGTATTCAACCCTATAATTAAAACTCAGATAGAAGACTTTATGCCTTTAAAGCAAAGAAATTCTAGGTTTCTTGGCAAAACATTTGGCTGAGTACATAGAGAGCACCTTAAGTACTTAAATGGTCTCTATGTGAAGAAACCTGATGCCAGAAATTACGTACCTTAAAGGCAGGCTGTTGGGAAGAAGCAAACAAACCAACGCTAAAGCGCTTGATGTCTCGAGGTGCATTCTTCCTGTGTATTATTTTTTTCTTGGAAGATGCTCTGTGAGAGGGATTATAGTCTCAAAAACCAACTTGTTACTGGCACCCAACTGCTATTAATACGAGCCACATAAGGCATGGGGAGTAAGCAAAAACCGCCTGGCTGGTTTTCAATAAATTATGAGGGACTTGACCACTGCCTTGAAACAAATCAATACAGTGCTGCTGTGGTGTGCCAGCAGCCAGGAAAACTCAATGGGAAGAAGCCGGCGTCTTTCTTAGGCATTACCACGTGTAGCTGCTGTGCCTGGCCACTTCTGGTGGGAGGCTGGAGTGAGGCATGGCAGCCGTGTGATCATGGGATGAGGCACACAGCTGGTCAGGTTTTCAGGTGAATGTGGAGTGTTGGCATGGGAGGGGTTTAACCATGAGAAAACCCCTGTGGGGAAGAGGAGCAGAGTGCCTCCTCCAGCCTGTAGCTCTGCAGAGGACAGCCAAGGGCTGTGGCCCTGCCTTGAGAAGGGCTGGGGCAGCCGCAGGCGAGAGGAGATGCTCTGCTCTTGCCAGTGGTGTTTTCCCATCTGGATGTGCTTCCATCATTTTTCCCTACTTCTCCTCTCTGTGTGCTGCCTTGCAGCCTTCACTGCATCCCTCAGGACCTGTTGATGTATGAACCGGACCCGCAGCTGAAAGAAAGGCTTTAGAGTTGGGGGTTACCAGAGCAGCCCTGCAACCCACTGCTCCATGGGGAGCACAGACCAGGTGGTCTTCTATGTTTTGTCTCCTGCTGGAAGGCAGTGCAGATCAGTGCAGACTTTGAAGCCGGAAACTGTAGGTAGAGAGAAGAACACAGTCATTAGAATCAGAATAAGCAGCACAGGTCACATCTCTCCATGCAAATAGTGTCACCTGGGTTTTGCAAAAGGGTGTGTTTGTGCTCGGGTGCTGGGATGGTGCAACAATGGGCTAGCAGTGTTAATAGCCTCCACAGTAGTAATAAAAAGCAGTAAGTATATTAATGCTAACAATAATGGTGTGCAGACCAGGAAGCTCTTTTTCCAACAGTTCATCTCAAAATACTCCAAAAAAGGATCAATAGCATTTTTTAATAGATGGAGAAACAGTAGCGCAGAGCAGCGACTTTGTCACTGTCGTCCAGCTGGCTGCCAGCAGAGCCAGCGGCACAATTAAATTCACAACCCATGCTGTTTTTAGCCTAAAACAAACTCAGCTTTGCCATTCTGACTTTTCACAGCACCATTATAAAATTTGGCAGAGAAAGGTGCACGTATCCTCCACTCACCTCCCCTGTGTTTGTGGCCTATCAAATCTGAAATGAAATGGCAGAACCAGGGCAATAAAGATTTCTATCAATGGGGGACCTCCCACTGCACAAGGAATGTATGTAGTTTGACCTTCAAAAGTAAGCAACTTTCCAAAAGTCAACCCAAGCTTTTTAGGGGTGTCTGTGCTTCTTTCAAGGAGCTGGTCTGTATATCAGATGAGCCAGAATCTTTTGGGATATGAAAATTACAACAGCCTTTTTTTGTTGTTGTTATTAAGCATCAGAGTAAATAAGTATAAGCCCTGCACGGAGCATCTTGTTGGGGCATACATTGTATATGCTCCAGGGCGCAAATATTTTACACACCCTCCCCTTTGATTTTTTTAATGGAATATGCAAATCGTGCATGTTTCAGCTGGGATTGTCTCTCTTTGATCTGACTGTTCTCCATCCTGGAATTCCTTGCAGTGGGGAGAGACCGAACTGAGGCATGCAGCTAAAGGGAATTTCACCCTGCACTTTCTCCAAACCCATCCAGGGCCAGCAAACTCACCACAAGGACCTTGGATGATGGCAGTGGGCGTGGAATAAAGTCTCTACAATGGAAGGGCCAGAAAGCACCAACCCAGGCCATTGCAAAGGATGAGCAGAAAGGCTTGGGTGCCTCCCACCATGTGAAGATTCACCTTCAAAGGGAGTGCTATGTGAAAGAAGGTCATTATTTCCTTTGAAATGCCTGTCCTCAGCATGAGATGGTGGAGGCACTGATAGCTGGGTCCCGTGAGTGTGGTGGGTGCATGCTCATGTGCAGCAGGATAGAGATCAGCAGTGGATCTTCTGCCCAAGCAAAGACCCAGCCAGCCAGATCCCTGGCAGCACTCACTCTTAGTGTTATCAGTTTGCTGCCTTTGTCCAGCGCCTCTTGGCCCTGCAGGGTCTTAAAAACAGTGCAGGGTGCAAACCGTGCATGGGGAGGGCTTCCAGGCGCGCTGCTGAGCAGAACAGGAGCTGCTTCACCCACAGGCAAGTCACAGAAAAGTGATTTTGAAGAGTGCGCAGGGGGAAGGCTGCTGTGAGAGCCACCTGCATTCGGCCAGGAGGCTGGGCAGGCGCCGCCGGAGAGGTCAGCTGGAACAACAAGCGGTGCCTAGGCTACGCTGCCAAAACAGCTCGCGCCGGGGCTTGAATTACCACCTTTGTGCAAACACCCGCATGGCTGCCGTGATCAGCTCCCTTTCTTTGATGGAGCAGATAGGGCTGAAAGGAAAACATAACAGGGAGAAAAAGCAACATATGGCTAGATACGTGTGGGTTTGCAGGACAAACTTGCTCCTGCTCCTGCTGGAACCAGGGGAAGTTTTACCTTCGACTCTGGTGACAGCACAAGCAGAGCTCGGGGGACTGGAGGAGGGTTTTGGCACACAGGGAAACGAACTCTTCATCAGGGGCATATCCATGGCTGTGAAGACCTGTATTCCAGGCTATGCTGCAGCAAACTAAGCACGATCTGGAGTTTACATGTATTTAGGGAGAATGATTTGAGTGGTATGGAGAAAATTATAGTAATACTGGAGAAAAGACAGAAGGAGGGTGTCCTCTCTGAATTTGGAAAGTATTCCTGTTTATTTCTGCTTGCCTGTGGGGGAGAGGGAAGCATAATGAATCACTCCAGCCACATAAAGAGCACAACTAAGATTTTACCTGAGCAAGAAAAAAGCTTTTTCAAGGCTCATAAATGCCTATTGATTTGTCCTTTTCTATTTGTGTGTCTCTGCATTTCCAAGAGCACAAATGGAAAGAAAACATCCCTGAAAAAAAACTCACTCTATTAGAGGAGGTCTGACCCTTGGCCCTTTGACAGCAATGAAGCCGCTTGCCTCCAGCGATGGATTTGGTCCATCCTCTGCTGACAAAAGCAAACCATCCCACTGTGCGGAGCCCCTGGCCCACAGCAGTGCCCTCCTGTGCTCTCAGCTGCGTACATTTGCCTTTTGGGCGAGCCCAGGATGCTGCCAGGGGTCAGCTGGGGGGTAGCCAAGAGTTTGGCCTGCAGTGTCTTGGGTCTTATCAATGGACTGTTGTTCAGCTTGGGATTCCTGAGCTTCTTAGTCACGTCTTTGCAGGTAACTATAAATCACCTTCTGCAGAACTTGGGGTTTTGCAATACCTGGCCCTTTGCAATTTTGCCTCTTCTGCAAATAACAGGAGTGGCCATTTTTGTTCTGCTTGAGACAGGCTTTCAGGTTATGAGCCCAGGGTTCATGAAGAATTACTTGGGCAGATTCTGCTTCCTTACAGAAGTTATTATATTTCATTAAATACAGCTAGAAACACATTAAGCTCTTCTATGCCCTTCTTTTTCCATATAAGGAATAGTTGGGCTGGAAAATCGGCAAAAGCATCCATAAAGGCATCTCTGAGCAGGCCAGGAAAAGACTGGGAAGGGATCACATACCCGGTCAAGTTTACAGATCTGGTCACTGGTGGTGGCCTTTCCCCTCAGGTGAGCTCAACCATTGCTGGTTGAAACCCCCCTGCTGTTGCTGTGACAGTGACCAGCTGTGCAGAGGCAGGCAATGTTTGGGGTCCTCCTTCCCTCACTGCGTCAAATCCCATCCACCTCTACAGATAATGGAGTCCCAGAAGACAAACCCTGTGCCCACACTCTTCCTCTGTGCTTCATGCAGTGCAGTTTCATGGTGCAGCAGTTTGGGATGTACATGCACAGTTAAATGTGGGTACCAGGGTAGTCTCATCTGATGGCTTAGGAGTGCTGTGCTCTTGGCAGGGCCCTACATGGGGCAGGGAGCCCTGCCACCACTCCCAAATGTGTTTTGGGAGCAAGGGGATGTGCTGCCTGAGGAGCCAAATCTGAGCTCTTTTGCACCAGCCTCAGTATTTCCCAGCCTCAGGTACCAGCACTGCCACCTTGATATGGGCCAGGCTTGTAGCCCATACATCACTGTGTAGGATTGCACCACTTCTGTGGGGTTTGTATCTGGGGCAGTTGATGAAATGGCAAAGTTATCCCAGTCCCTCAGCCCTGGGCTAATTAGGACAGAAACAAGTGAATAGCAGACTTCAACATTTACTGCCTCATTTTTCACACAAGCTTCTTCCCTTTCTAGGAAGTTGGTAAAATCATGGGAAAACCCTATGCTATTGCAGCAAACCATCAGCATGGCTGTCATGTCTCTGACTCAGGTCAGGTCAGCTCTGCCCATAAAAGCAGCTGCCGCATCAGCTCCTGAGTCTTCTCAGGGTTGGGTTTATTTCTTTTATTATTATGAGGATAGATCTGACTTTTCCATTTTCCAGGTTCACTCACCCTCTCACTGGTGTCTTTCCTTCTCTGTGAGCTCCTTAATAATGCATGACAAGGAGCACAGGCTGCTTGCTCTGCCACAGCAGCAATAATGCAGCCAGTACCCGCTCTGCGCGGGGTCAGGTTTCTGCCACTTGGGAATTCGACAGATGGAAACGCTGGGATTCTTTCCATGGCCCTCCTGCCTCCCAGGCCCCCAGGATAGCAGAAGATTATCAGGGGCATATCCCAGCACAGTCACCAGCATGGGAGAGGGAGAACCTATGTTGAGGGGAGAGGGGAGGGAGGGGTTGTAGAAGTCCTTATTTCAGTGAAACTGTTGAAGATGAGGCCTTTCCCTCTGCCTGGGAAGGCAGTGCATTCGTAATTGCATGGCTAATAAAATCAGTTTGGCTTCTTACAACCAATTTTGTTTTCACTGCCATGACCGAACTAATTAAAAAATTCATAAACAAGGTCCTCTTGCCTCCACCCCCAAACTGATGCTGGTGTCGCCTCTCCTCTGTTTTTTCTGCACTGAGTTCTCTGTTCCAAGGGAGTCTGAAGAAGGTGCCCAGACTCTAGTGTCAGCCCAGAATCCCTCACACAGTGCAGATGAAGCCACTTTTACAAGCCCAAGTGCTTCTGCGTGAACATCATGCCACCACTCCCAAGCCACTGCTGCTTCTAGACTCATCTGGAGATGCAGAGACTGGCCCATATTGACAAGCCCTTCTCCTGTTTGTGCAGGGGACTTTGCTTTCAGATCAGTCACATTTGTACCAGATTCCCCATAGGTACCAGCCTGTACAGCAGAAGCAGGAAGAGAATTTTGGAAGCTGATCTGCTGGGTAGAGGGATATATATTTTATTTCCATTATCTCTGTTGTCTGAGAGCTAGGGTGTTCAGGTGACAGAAGATAGGACAGTAAAAACAGGATTAGGAAGAGTAAAAATGCACATAAGGTCACTGAAAAGCAGAGCAACCAAGAAGGTGTTGTAGCCAAAGCTAAAAAGGAACAACAAAAAAGACAGATCATTTGAACAAGTTTGTGTTCAGAAAACAAAGCACCAATGGTGGTTTTCTGTGTTATATGACTCTGTATCTCCATTATACTGAGAAGCATGAATGAGAGCAGCAGGGTACACAAGCCAAGGATTTCAGGATTTCAGTATTAAGTATCAGCCTGTGCTAGTGTGTAGGTAGGTGAGGCCATCCTGAAAGATGGGCTGGAATCCGCACTCAGCCTTCAGCCCTGAAACTGCCCCCATTACCTCTTACATTTGTTGGCATTGTAGTAGGATTGGTTTTGACTTTGGCCCCAATCCTTTCTATATGAGAAAAACCTGGGCTGCTTTGTCTGCAGAAGTCATCTTTCCTACCAAAAAATAACCTCACCTACCTTCCGGATTTCATCCCAGATTCAATGTCTGCTTGTTTCTGCAAGAGTCGTCTGTACTGTAATGAAAATATTCGTCTTAATTTTAGAGTATGAAACATCTCAAAAGTCAAAGCTGGTTATATTTTGCAGTTACGGCAGAACTGGCTGGAGCTGTATAACAAAAGTGTCATTGTTGTCAGAAATGATTGCAGGAATCTGAAAGCATTAGTGCAGCAGATATTGTGGAGGGTTTGGGACCATTCAACTGCCTCTGCAGTTGCTTCCAATGGAGGAATTGTCAAACAGGAACCCATTATTTAATGCCATGCAGCACTGGTATGTATCCGGTATGCTCAGTTATGACAAAGTAAGCACAGTAAGAGCCGATTGCCATGTCTGGGTGCGCTGGGTGCATGGCCTTGGCTGGTGCTCTTCAGAGGGCACACATTGCGCTCCTCCTGCATTAGCAACCATCATTTCATCTCCTAACACTGCCTCACACAGCAACAAGGTGACTAAATATGGGACTTCGTCATATCCATAGTGTAAGGCCATTGATTTTTGTCTTGTCCAGGACACACATGGTGCTCTGGCTGCTGTGAGAGCAGAGCATGTGGAAGTGGAAATCATGACGCTCCCAGAATCCCTCAGGGGCTGGTGCAGCCCCAGCTCTCCAAGGATGGCAAAGCAACTAGGAGAAGAGTAAGTGCCAGGGTTCCACATCCCCAGCTCCTGCTTGGGAGCAGGGAGGACACAGCAGGGGCCTTTCGCTAAGGCCACTGATGGACAGCTGGTGGTCAGGGAAATCACCACAGGGCATGGGAAACCTCCCCTTGGCTCCGGGGAGGAGAGACAGGGTATAACGTGAAACATCAGGCAGGAGTATCATTTGACTTTATCCCTTCATGAGGCCATTCTGTGGTCTCTGTCAATCCTGGATGACAAGATACGTAGATGGAAGCCAGCATTTGTTCCGTGTCTCATTTTGCCAGCTCCAACCACGTATGGAGACTTAAAGTGCCTTGAGAACAGGGACAGAGACAACTCCCGAACCAAAATATTTCACTGCTGGCTGACACAATCCAGGCAAGAGACAAGGGGACTTAAGACAGCTCATGAAAAAAATGCCATTAGACTCACCTTTAAACCTTGCCTTCAGGCTTTTGGACTTAAAAATAACACACACCGTTGGCCATTTATGTTTAGCTCACTGGGGGCTTTCTTTCCTGCAGGAATGTGAGGATTAGATGGTCTTCTCTGCTTGTGCAGTAACTCCACCAGCACCCTGCAAAGCGATCATGTTCCCCTCTCCTAAAGCCTCGGCTGAATTGGCAGCAGCGGTGCATCAGGAGATGCATGAATGAGATTCCAGCATGCTGCGTCCCATCCAGGCAGGATGGAGGAGACTGCTGTGCAGGACAGGCTCCGTGGCAGGTTGGAGCAGGACCTTCAAGCCAAGCAAAGACTCCAAGAAAAACATGGGTGGCATTCATCTCGATTTTACAGGCAGTGAAACCTACTGATTGCAATGCCCTGACTTCTCAGGGTCAGATCCAGCTGCCTGGCTGAAATTGGTGACAGGCTGCCAGCAGAGTTCAGTACAGAGAAGTGACTGCAAATGACAGTAGGAAGTAGCTGCAGAGGTTTGTTAAGTAAGAAAATGTTGAAAAGATAGGTACTTGGCAGGTTGCTACGAAATCATGGGAGCAGAAAGGTGTAACAATGCTCTGCAGTAGGAGCTAGGACTGGAGCCGCGACTGAGGATGCTGGGGAGCTCAGAAACCTCAGTCTGCTCTCAGAGCTGAGTCTGAGTTCTCTGCAGTACATCAAAATAGGGTGTGGGGTAAAAGCTATGGGTCCAGTGCTGGCTCCACCCCAGTTCTTCTGCAGGACAGACACCTGAATCTGAAAGACTCATCCCCGGCCTCAGTCTAGGCAGTAACTTGCTCTTTGATTGAGTGGTGAATATACGTGTGCAGTCCCAAGGCACAGTCCTTCAGCCTGACAAGACAGAGCAACTGAATGCAATCTCCTCCTGCCCCACAGACAAGAGGCTTCCCAAAATGGGCAGCTTTTCTCTGGGTATCCTGGGCAAGAGGAAACATGTTACACAAGGAGCAGAACAAGGTGTCATACTGCCCTGCTGAGTACCTTGGCTGTTGCTAGCACCTCCTCATCTCTCTGGTGTGCAGCTTGTGGCCTGGAGAGCTGTCATTAGCCAGGACATCTTAAAGAAAGTAAAGTACTTACTGAGCCTCCTGACACATTTCTTTTTTTCTTTCTTCTTAATCTCTTCTCTTTTTTTGCTGACAGTGGGAAATCAGAAATAAAAGAGGAGGCTTACTAGAAGAGGCCTAGAATTAACATCCACACAACCTGAAAGCAGTTTTACTTCCGATAGTGAACCTGTAATGCAGGCTCTGCATACAGCAGAAGACAGCTCTGTCACAGGCAGACTAGTGTCTTCAGCCCTCAGGGGATGGATGAGTGATGAAGCAGCACCCCAAAGCAAGCCTGTTGTCCCTGGAGACTCTCTTGAAGGTACAGGGAGGCAAATCTTGTTCAGAAGGAGTGTTATTAGCAGAGACAGTAAGGTTGGACTAGGCACTGGCTGCCATGCTGGGTACCAATGGGCTTCACCTAGGTAGTTCCAGACCTTTGGCCACCTGCAACAGTCCATCCAGAGGGATGCGACAGCAGACACTGCTGAGCTCCGGTCTGTGCACTTCAGGATATGATTCATAGAGATGCTGGGCTTCCCCAGAGCTGGGGAAGTGGTTTCAGCCCAGATAATGCAATACCTCCCCATAGAATCATAGAATAGTTAGGATTGGAAAGGACCTTAAAATCATCTAGTTCCAACTCCCTGGCCATGGGCAGGGACACCTCCCACTAAACCATGTCACCCAAGGCTCAGTCCAACCTGGCCTTGAACACCACCAGGGATGGAGCATTCACAACTTCCCTGGGCAACCCATTCCATTCACCACAGCAGCTCAGAACATCAGTGTTGCCTGTCAAAGCCTGCTGAGATTGCCACAACTTTCTCCTTCAGTCAGTTTCAGGCTTTCCTAGTGCTGCTACCTTGGTTCTTTTCAGCTGTTTTGTTGGTCTAGCTGAAATACTTCTGTGGTTCCCTTCACATTATTGCCTCTTAACACATTTCACCTCCAGCTGTGAGAAGAGCTGACGGTGTTGCCTTTGCTTTACAGGACCTCCTAAGGTGCACAGCTTTTGGAGGCTCTATTATGGTATTGTTAATACACATGGGTAATAGCTATCTCCAGACCTCTGGGTTGCATTGAGATAGGCAGCCTTCCTCCAAAGCTGCTTCAGCCTTCTATGATCTTTACGGAGTAATTTGTTAAGTATAGGATGTAGCATAGGGCATAAGAGCAGTGGTCCTTTAAAATATGCTTATTAGAGTAGGAACGCTTGCAAAGGTGAACTTGAAGTGAGAGGAACACATAGCTCAGATGTCAAATGCCATACTGAAAAAGTGTTGGGTGGTGAAATAAAGATTGGCAAGCCCTCTTGTGATGGCTGGTTTAAGAGAACAGACATTTTAGAGTTAGCCTTTCGGCTAACTGTAAGAATGTGGAGCATCTAAAGACACATGGGGACTGGTGAAAGAGAAAAGTGGTGGGTGATCATTCACACCAATTTAGTAATGTTGGAAATAATTTGAAAGGAATTAGTGGTGGAAAACGGAGAGACCAAAAAAAAAAAAGAAATATTTCTTGGCCCATTGACCGAAAAATTTTCCATGTGAAAAATTTGTCTCTCCAGCCAAATGAGAATGTGTAATTGTAATTCATGGGGAGAAGGAACTGCTGGTTGTCATCATTAGGGATAACATATTAGTACTGAATGTTCTGATGAAGGCCCTATGTGGTCAAGTAAACGTGCCTGCAAGGCTTAGCTATAGTGTCTTCCTTTTAGAGAGCACCTAATTGCATCTAGAGAGACCTATTGCACCTTTAATCATGATAAATTGTCATTGCTATCCTTCTGACACTAGAGTTGCCTATCTGCTGAGTAGTGGTAGGTGGTTCATTAGTAAAATAGAAATCACTACCAGCATGTGAGTATATTACTAATGTGTTTTATTTCCACAGACCTTCTCATCTCCCAGGTCTGAGCTGCTCAGTGACACACACAACCTTCTTTTCTTCCAACCTCCTTTTCTTCCAACCTCCAGCCAAAATGCAGTTCCCAAGCGGAAAAACACTAGAGATGTTCTACCCCAATGACTTTCATGAAGAAAGGAGGTAGCTCGCCCAGCAGGTCTCCACAGGACTGTGTGCCCCATGGAGATACATGAAAAAGCTTATGTTCAACCATTGCACCTTGGGACTACTGCAGAGGTATTTATCAGAGCATTTTCTCTGCTTGTGAGAGGAAGAGATCATCTCTACCTTATGGGTCCTTTGCAGAAACTAGCTCAAAGAACAGCTCTGTATTTATGCAAATTAACTGTCAGTGGAGAAAAAGAGAACTTCAGAGTAATTTGTATGGTCACCTTTCTGATTTTCAGCTACAAAGATTTATCCAGTGGTACCTATTAAAATGTTTCTTGAGAGCCGTTGGGGTGGCAATGTTCAGGCAGGCCAGGAAGAGCTCAGAGAAGCAAACTGGCTCTCTTGATGCAAATGAGCCCTCTAGGATAGCAGGAAAGCTCTTTTTTGTGGGCTTTGCTAAACACTGTGTTCTAATGGGCCATTATTTGCTCCTTTGTACTGACTGTACATGCTGAATGCACAGCCTGGCATGACATTATGCTCTTTGTCCAGAGTACATATTGGGCACTAGCCTTAAATGAGTGCAGATGCACTGAGCTTGCAAAACCAAGAGGATCAGAAAACACTTTCCGCTGTACACTGTCACACAGGTGCAGGCCTTGCTTGGGCTGCATTTGCCTTTGTTTTCCACAGGCAAAGCACTGATGACTTCACTGCCGTATAAACAGGATGAGGAGCACATGGTAAGTGTCTACATGCTCACAGTAGGACTTGGATATATAATAGTGGTGCAATATGTCTGTTTCTAAAATCACGTATGTTTCTAAAGTCACGCATGAGACAGGAGAGGCACAGTCCTGAGTGGGTCTGAGCTCCCTGTTTTAGTCTGCTGCTGGGACAGCAGCTAAGCTATAAAGCACCAGAAAGCCCTTAGCTCACTTTAAAGAAAAGTGATAATTCCTCAATGGCTCAGGAAATCAGGCAGGCAAAACTTTGTGAGTGAGGTCCCAATTCAGCAATTTCCATAGGGGTCAGCACATGGTCTACCCTCAAATACCAATACCAGCCTGCAATGATGTGCCTATCATCATGTATGAGCATTTTCCCAGCTCAGTGCCCGTGCAAATGAAGGGTCCCACAGGAAAACATCGCTGAGAGTTCCTCAGCCTTGTTTATCCTGACACAGCAGGGACTGCACCAGCAAGGCTTGATCCAGTCTGGCAGCCAGGTTCTTCTCTTGCAACCAAGCCAACAAAGCCCAGACCACACATGCAAAGCTGCAGAGAACCTCTGATGGACAAGGTGGTCAGGCCAAGGTGGTGGGGGGCTACCTCAAGGCGTGCTGGACCACCACAATGGAGCAGCAGTAGCACCATGGTGGAGCTGGGAAGGAAGAATGTTTCCATTTCTGTGAGCCTCAGCTCCCCTCTGGCATCAAATTGCAAATTGCAGCTATGCAAATAGAGAAGTTTCTCTGCACTCTTATTTGCTATTTGTCATATTTTCATATCCTGTTCTCTTTTCACTGCACATTTTAACACCCCTTTCCCTGTTCCTTCCAAGTGATACAGTGAGGATGCTCTGCCCTGCCAGGATATTTCCTTGGGAAATCTCCCTGCCCCAAGTCCCTGAGCCAGCCCTCTGCAAGGGATGAGGGTACATAGCAATGTCTATTTGCCACAGGGCAGCAGGGCTTGCAGCTTTGGTTTGTTTTTGCTTGCCTGCACATTCCTGCCAGGGATAACAGTATTGTCTCAAGGAGTGACAGGCGTAGGTATGGAATCGGGAAACTTGTTTGGTCATGCTGCAGTCACAGCAGGAACTCTTTTATCTGCTCTTATCATGCAGTGCTACAGTGCAGCTTCCCTAACGCAGTGGTCCCCTCGAGACCAGTCAGTGTGAAGGCTGCCAGCATGGGACCAGAGACCCCAGCACAGCAACGCTACCCAGAAATGGCTCAGGCCACCTTCCCTGCACTGACAGCCACATTCAGCTTCCTCAGGGATCCCATATGAGCATGGAGGGAAGGGAACGAGGGCAGGGGGAAACCTGTGCATTTGTTGCAGCATTCCACCTGGCTGGGCACTGCTCCAAGGCTGGGGCAGCCTCTCCTTTGCAAGTATGCTGTGTACAGTTGCTAAGGCTGCACCTAGCCATGCTGTAAATGCCAGTGAAGGGGGTTTCGAATCCTCATGAGCCTGTACAGGGAGCATAAGGACCTCCAGGAAGAGTGCCTTGGCACTCTTCAGAGAGCACACATTGATCAGAAGGTGATTGTGCTGCCTTATTCCTGCTACAGCCAGCTCTCTTGTGTTCATGTTATCTGCTTATGAGTGAGCTTTGAGAAGGCTAAGCCAAAGTTTTGGGTAGCTTGAGGGGTCCAAAGCAAGATATAAATTCAGCATGGTGTTTGTCACGCCTCCAAAGCCTGGCTGGGGTTTCCAGTCAGATTTCTGATCAGGAGTGAAGGCAAGCACCAGGTTTGCTCTGCACTGCTGCCCTTCAGACAGAAGGAGGCCTGTTTCAGGCAGCAGCAACAAGGAGCAGCTAATTAACCCTGGCTTTCTTTGAAAGAATTGTTATGCAAAACAGATGCACGCTGGGGCGGTTAATGCATGCCCCTCTCTGCAGCCAGTGCATGCTGGGCTGGCTAATGCATGCCCTATTCTACAGTTGGTTGTCTCCTGGTGCTCCTGGATGGATGGGGTTTGAGAATAGTTTCTCTGAACCTCTCCTCTGGAGGAGTTTCTTCCACATGAAGGAGCTGGGAGGGTGAAAATTCACACCCTGAGAGAGGCCCTGAGCCCCCTTTGTGCCCACTCCACACACATGTGATGTGATGAGGCAAGAAAATGAAACAGGAGTGGGGATTTCTAATGGCATTCGAGCAGAAGGGGGGACTGGTCTTTAGAGACTCTGGGTTCAGGCTTGTTTCTGCACTGCCTCTTCAAAGTGTGTTGAAGCCTATTAAAAAGCTCGTGAGCTTGGCAGCTGTATTTCTGTGTTTTGTCTAAGACCTTGCTCACCATGGGAATACTGTGATATTGAAAAATACAGGAGTGAGCCAGCAGTTGCAAGCCTTAGGAAGCTTTGTGTTGGGTACAAGTGTTGGCAAATTGACTCTGGGGTGTTGCTGTCACATCACCAATTCTCTCTTCCTCACTTGCCCTTGGGGCTGCTGTGGCTGACAGCATCTTTACTGATCTCCCCCACATTCAAGAACAATCAATGCTTTTCCATCGTTGAAGACTGCAGTGATTTATTGCAGAATAATCCTCCAAAATGGGGGGAAACTGGACAAGACAGAGAGGGTCAGAGTGTCCTGGGAAGAGGCTGAAAACAAATGGGGCAAGAAGGCTTTAAGGGTGAGAAGGCAAATTGAAACAGTACAGATACAAGGTGTAAGCTTTAGGTTCAGCAAAGATAGCTGCTGAGTTCAGTTTTGGGCTGCAGGACTGAACCTAGTGGAATTAAAGTATTACAGAGGAATGGGCAAAGTCTGTTGTGGAAAGAAAAGCACTGTTGCTTGTTTGCTTCTCCCAATATACCGCAAGGAGCATAGCAGCTAAGCACCTCCTGGGTTTGTTCCGCATTGCCAGAATCTACAGCTCCTTCCTATATATTATTTTACAATGCATCACAGCAGATATTCCCCTGATGGAAACTCTCTGTTTGTTCTTGGATTTAAGGGGAGTGGCACACCAGGAGCTGGCCAGGGCAGGACTGAATATGTTTGCGCATTCCCTCTCCTTATAGGATTGAATCCCTGTCAGCCTGGTGATGGATGCACTGCTGAGTGTGTATATCTGATAACCGGAATCATTAAGTAAATTGTTGGAGGGTCAGGGGTTGGAGGGACAAACACCGTTCTTGCTCCCAATTTTACAAGGATCCTTTGTGATGTGTGCAAGCCAAGTGGTGTAGACAGGGAAAGCCATCAAAATGCTCTGTAATCATGGTCGAGTCACAGGGGGGATGTGGCAAGCAAGGGACAAGCTGCAGGGACTGGGAGAAAATTGTGGTGCTTGGATCACTCAGCCATCGGATCTGACATGTCTTTGGAAGCGAATGCAGGATTTCCCCATGCTCGCAGCTTGTCTGAGGCTGGTGTTTGCCTTTCATCTCTGCAGAAGGAGAAAGGGCGCAGTGGTTGCACTGGCTTCCCTCACCCATCTTTCTTGATGCCTTCCTACTCCTCCTCCTCCTCCAGGAAAGGTCATTTATGGGACGCAGCCTCTCTCCCTGCTCCATCGGGGCTTCCCTGCAATTCCTAGCTGTCACACACACGGCCAGCAACTTTTCTGGAAAATTGCCCTCCATTTACTTGTGTCTGACGCACGAACACATGCGGCTCCTGGGGAGGCAGCCACTTTCCCAGGCAGATGTCTCCAGTGTTAAAAAAATCATTAGCTGCAGGCTGGGATGCTCCTATTCATCCTAGAGGGCAAACTGCAGAAGAAAGGAAGGGATGTGCCCATCCCTTGCTCTTTATGGAGGGTCTGTTGCTTAAGAGACTGTTGAACCAAATTCAATGCGCCACTGAGGCATCTAAGAGGGGATTTAGGGACTTAAAATTTGCCTGTGGACACCAATACACACTTTGTGAACAAATGGCTGCGATCCCTGAAGAGGTATCAGGCTGCCGAAAAAGCGGAAAGAAGCAATTGGCTCATGTTTGGTCCTATGAGGGAACAGGATGAAATGGCAGCATGAGGTTCAGATGGGAGCAAAACCCCCAGGATGAAATTCTTGAGCGGAGATGTGCACTGCCCAGCAGCTTTGAGAAATACACTGGGAAAACTGTAGAGGGAAAATGTGTGGTATTAAGTACATCCACTTCAGTGACCAAAAAACATTTAGTCATTATTTTAGTGTCACAAAAAGGCATTTCTGATATAGCTTATTTAGATAGCTGCCTGCAAATATTCAGGCATAAAGGAAAGGGGAGGGAAGGAGCGGGAAGAGGAAGGGAGTGAAGGAGAGGGAAGTGAAAGGGAGGGAAGGAGAGGGGAGGGGAAGGGAGGGGATGGAAGGGAAGGGAAAGGGAAAGAAGGAGAGGGGAAGGGAGGGGAAGGGAGGGGAAGGGAGGGGAAGGGGAGGGGACGGGAGGGGAAGAGGAAGGGAAGGGGAAGAGGAAGGGAAGGGGAAGAGGAAGAGGAAGGGGAAGAGGAAGAGGAAGGGAAGGGAAAAGGGGAATCAGGAAAGAGGAAACAGGAAATGGGAAATGGGAATAGAGAAAGAAAGGAGAAAGGAAAAAGGAGAAAGGAGAAAAGGAAAAAGGAAAGGGCCATTTCTTAAAAAACCAGAAGCTTTCTGTGAGAACATTAAGCTTTCAACCAAAAGTGACTTTGCAAGAAGTTGCACCGGCGCTTTCCTGCCAAGGTCAAGATATTCCCTTTTCATATTCCAAGAGCCTTTTTTTCATTTTCTTTTTTATTTTTTAATACCCATTCATTAATTTTTAATGCATGTTCTATTGCAGACATCAGTGCAGCTCAGAAAAGACTGAGCCCGGAATGAGGAGCATTGATTGAATTGACGGAGAATGTTCTTCTAACATCTGAAGTCCCACTCGTACCCCTGGAAGATTTCAGACAATTCTTTTTATTATGAAATTTTGGTTTGAAACCAATATTTCAAACGCAGATGAGTTTCAAAATCACATAAATTCCACCCCCAAAGGAAATTCTCATCCTGTGCAGTTTTACTCATTTCCCGCGCAGACCTGCAAAATGTTTCATTGCCAGCACCACTGCCAGGAGTAGGGATGAGGAGCTGCAGAGCTGGCAGAAAGCCACTTGTGGGCTGTGAGAAATGGGAAAGTCTGTGAGAAAAACCAAACATCAACTACATCCAAACATGGATGTTCTTAAATCAAAAAGCTGGAGGTATCAAACCAGGACACGAGATCTTGCTCTGGTTCAAATATGTCAATGTCCACTTGACTTGGCTTCAGAATGACTGCCGAGAAAATGCCATGGGGAACATCTGTGAGATGCATGAAAGGCAGAGGGGTGCAGTGATCCTGTTATCATCCCCTGATGAGGAGGTGCTGCAGGTAGCACAGCCAGAACCTTTTCTGGTTTTAGTCCAGATAATGCCCAATGCTTTTTTTGGTGTAGGCTCTGGTCCAGGAGGGCTGTGCTGCAGATTTGTGATTGTATTAACCCTACTTCTTCATGACTTTTGAAAGTAGATAACTCAGCTGCAGTCCATGGGGAGGTGCATGCAGAAATAGAAAGAGGAGATGGCTGGAGACAGACCCCAGGGAATATCCAGCTTCATGACACACTGTGGTGGTGGGCAGAAAGAAATGCTGAAAAGCAGAATATTCAGAGGTGCTTTTCTTCAGCTCCTCTTCTCATGACTCCACTCCCAGAGGTGTCAAAAGGGTATCAGGAAGCCAACCTGCAGACTCCCCAGCATGGTGACACAGCTGCAAGGAAGGAGACTCTCTGCAGAGGGGATAACAGCCATAGGACCAGTGCAGGCACACAGGTGAGATCAGATTAGAGGGGACTCAAATTCCTGGGCAGTGAAGGACTTGCCAAACGGGTTCTCTGACCTGCACCACCAAAATTTGAAGGCTTCTGTGGACACGGTAGCTGCACACCACAATGTCTATGGAAAGTGATGCTGCACGGCCACAGCCTATGCCAGGGGCTGGTCCCACACCAGCAACACTGAGCTGGCTGATGGCCATGCAGAGCATCCCTCCTTCATGGCTGGCTCCAGACACAAACATGAGCCTGGACCTCAGGAGCAAGCCTGGGAGAGTCTCTTTGTATAGCCAGAAACCAAGCATGTATTCTCAGAAGGTCTCATTGACTCTCCATCAAGTAACTCAGCTCCTGTATGCATGGGGGGAAGGAAGAAGAAAGAAGCTGCACTAAAAACTGACCTCATACAGTTAAGGGTTTTGCACATTTTCCTCTCCTACAGCATTCTCCCTCTTGGGTGAGATCTGCGCAAAGAGCCCTTTGGCTGGCTTACTTGACAGGAGATTCACAGCTGGATGGTGTCCCAGTCCCGTTGCAGATGTGTGGGCTCCAACCCCTCTGCACTTGACTCCCTATTTGGGAAACCACCTTGGGGTCACTTAAGAAATTTAGCACCTCGAGGTTTCAAAATTGCAGCTGACTCAGAGGTGTGCAGGAGCTGCTGCCATGAACTTGGCTTATGAGACGACCGCACACATCATTTTCAACACTAGAGCTGATTAATGCCACTGAGGCCATTGTCGGAGCATTTGCTGAATCACTGCACACCTCTGCCTGAGATGGGTCTTTTTTTACTATTGATTAGTCATAAGGAAGACAGGTTTCTCATCTCTAAGCCACGGGTTGCTCTGCGGTATCCAATTAGCTTTGCAGGAGAAGGCTGCTGGGTCTCCTGTCCAGATTTAAAGCAACAAATACTTAATATTACTTCTTCTGAAGTTTAAATGATTCACAGCAGGGTAGTAGGAAGGTATGAGTACTCCTCTGAGAAGACTTTATATTTTAAAGGAGATATTATTTGATAACCAAACAAACCTCATTTTGTGACCCCTTTTACTGACACTATTGTGTGGATCAGTGGATTAAATGGTAAATTGCACATCTCTGGAGTCAGCCATCTGTGGGCAAAAGATTCTTAAATTGTCATCCGTGACACAAAACTGCACAGAGGGCAAGAAAACACCTACTTGCCGCCAAGCTAATTATTCTCAGCAAGGAATTTGGTGAAAATGAGTGAGGTCCGTGTGAATTCATCGGAATTATTGACAACGGACTTGGATTTTTCTTGGCAGGTTATGGGTGGGGAGATTTGCTGGGTTTTCTTGTTTTGTTTTGCTCATTGTTGAAATTTCAGGTGCATTCTGATGGGAAGTGCAGGCTGTGGCATATGTTTCTGTCCCTTGATGAACCAAATGAAACTGCAAAGGATCTGCATTGAGAGAGGAATTTGTGTAGCAGAAGGACAACTCAGTGGGGATCAGTAATTGTGCCTAGAGGATAGAAAGGTGGTGGTGGGGGGATGAACTTAGTTACTTGGTCCCATGTGGAAAAATTAAAAGAGATAACCATCCCCTCCCCCCCCCAAAAAATACCACAAAACAAACCAACAAGAACAACAACGATGATGCAATCAGTTTAGTTTCTTAGGCAGTCCTGCATGTTCATATGAAGTCACACTGTGCCAGAGCTGACAAGCCACAATTGTGCTGGTCCACTGGTAAAATAAGTATTACCATGGCTCAAGGGAGGATTTGGTTACAGTTAGCTCCAGGGCTGTTTCATGTCATTGCTCCAGGACGTTAACATGTCACTGTTCCATGAAGTGAGCAAATTTCAACAGGATAACATGAAGTGAATCTTAATGGGATGTATAGACTCTGGTGTATGTTTCTGTTCTGTGATGAACTAAAGCCAGCTCAGGGAGGAGCTGCAGCTGGAAAGCAGCAGAAAGAAGATTCCAGAAGCGTGGCCCATGGTACAGGTAGAATGGGATCTTTGCCTGGTTTCTCACTTCCAAAACTGGAGGTGACACCATGTATTGCCAAGGTCTGGACCCAGACAGAGGTCCCAGGAGCCCTTCTACCTCTAATTTTTCTGTTCTAACCAGGTACTAGCTGGCCAGTGAGCAAGTGGTGGTTCCTCTCTGTCCCTCGTGCAAACCACAGATGCTTCTGGCTCTTCTTCATCTGAGGCAAATCCAAAGACACAGTGAGGTGAGTGCAGCCCTTGGGCTTTGCCTTGGGATGGAGGGAAGGAGAAAGATAACCACTTGCTCTTCACACAACAGGTCAAACACAGAGGAAGGGTGCATGGGTGACTTCCTTTGAGTGCTGAGCTAAAAAACACATTGTGGAAAGAAAACCTCTTTCTCCAATGAGCAGCTCTGGCAGTCAAGGTCCTACCTCCTGAACTTCCTTTCCCCAGCCTTCTCTCAGAGCTTTGGGGCTTAAAAGCAGTGCCATAACCTGGCATGAGTAGCTCAGATTTTTAGAAAATAACTAATTTTTCTTCCAGTGTTTGGATGCTGGTTTTGCTTTGCTCCTTCTTTTCAAGGGGTTTTGAAAACCCCTATGACTTTAGTCTGCTCCTCTTTCAGTGTTTAAGCCAATACCTTCCTCAAGCATGTGATGCACTCAAAACACCACTGAGCGTTCCCCACAGCACTATCATCAGACTTGCCCTGGCAGGTCAGGGATCCCATCTGGGATGCCAGCCCTCATGTCCAGTGCAATACCAGGCCCTGAGCTGTTTCTCTACCCCTATGTTGTGTACCTTTATCAAGTTATGCCATCTCTGAACACTACTTGGGTATTTTGTCAGGCTTCACATAAATAATGGGCTGCTTTCCATCTTATAAAATCCATTGTTTGTTCTTTATTCACTTCCTTCTGCTGATTCAATATGCTGCAGAAATGAGCCTTTGCATGGTGGCTCCTCTGAGATACTGGTGCAGCTGTGCGCTTGGGCAGGGTGCAGCCATGTCCTCCACCCTCCCACAGAAACCATCAGTTGTGGCCACATGCCATGGGTGTGCTTTCTCTGGATCTGCTGCCGAGAGGATCTCAGCCATACGGATGTCTTCAGTTAAACTCATGTCAAAGCACCTGGTTTGGTCACTGATCATTTCTAGAGCCTGAGGAAAAAAATGAAATATCCTCAGTTTTGGAAGTTGTTTGTGGGAGACCAGGCTTCTGATGCTGAATGCCATGGATATATGGAACATACGTATCACGGACATAAGAGGCACAGCAGCAATATGAGGACAGGAGGACAGGGGGGTTGGGCAGACCTTACAGGCAGTCTCTTAAGAAGCTGAGTGTCTCTTTAAATTTAGCAAAGAGGACTGGGAAATGGACTGAAATGTATGCTTTGAAGGGATGAAAATATTCAGCACTACTGGGATCTTTAACATTACCAAAAGCATAGGTGATTTGGGTTAAGGACAAGCATATTTGAACCAGAAGGAAAGCAGATGACTAAACAATGATGGAGACCAGTGAAAGAGAAATGAGTCACTCCATTTCCCAGTGTCTTCAGAGCAATGTGGCTTTAGTAAAACAGGCTACTGAGCTTGAGCGACTGAGCTCAGTGATCTGCGTAAATACAGATTTAGCAATTCCTTATGGTCATAAAAGCTATGACCCTGCTGGTTCTCACAGTGTACTGGTGGGAAAGGGCTGAATTTGATAAACTCAGACATAAATGTCATGCGATGTATTCACACAAACCAGTTCACCACTCTTCTTGTAGGGGAGCAGCACTGTCCCTGCATGGCAGCAGTCACTTATCGATGGGTGGCAGCAGGTCCGGGATGGAGGCCACTCTCCAGGAGGGCAGCTGGAGGCCATCCACAGCTGTTCTAGGGTAGTGGTGTTTCTGGCATCCCAGACCAGCTTCTCTGCTCCAAAGGAAGCTCAGAGGCAGGGAGGGATGGTTTTACACGCACAGAAAGGCACCTTTAAGAAATCCAAGATCAGCAGCATCCTGCAGTGACTGGACAGGAGCCTCACACAGAGGGGTGTGCTGTTTCTGAAGATATCACATAAACAGCATCCACATTGCTGTGAGCAGATCTGATGACGGTCTGCTTCATCCAACATTAGTGTAAATGCAATTCTCTGAACATCCAGAGCCCCTTAAGCTTTACTAGCCAACTGAACAAGCCCTAACCCTCTGATCCCCACAATAGCAAAAAATCCCCAAACCAACTCAAAAAACCAGCAAAAACAAGTGGGTTATAGCACTACAATAAATATAAGCTTCATAACTCCCCAAACCCAGTTTGGTTCCAGGGTGTTGCTCTTGCAAGACAGAGGACAATTTGCAGCTTATGCACAGTTTCCTGTGCAGAAACCCCTGGCACCAGCCCTCCTCCACAGGGCACAGACATGGGTAACCAGAAAGGCTACCACAATCCCAAAGCTGAGCTTGGGCAATATTTTTTTGTGAGACATATGGTATTAACCAGACCTCTTATGAAAGGATCTCAAGCATGGGTGGTAATGTGGGGAGTGGTGTGAAACCCATCAGGGAGAGTAACCAGAGCAGCAGAATCGCTATGGCAATGGAGATAAGGGGCAGCCCTCACACCACAGCTGATGAGTGACATGTTTTCTAGCCCTTTCAATGCCTTGAAGTGTTTTCTTTCTTGACTCAAACTAGAAGTAGCACAGCTTAAAACAATTAGTGTCCCCTTGGAAAAAAAAAAAAAAGAAAAAAAGCAGCAATTTTTTCTTCTATTTTTAAGTCTTACTTCACTACAATAGCTCCAATATTTCACTCCTGACTCAAAGGCAAAGTCCAAGGGAGCAGGATATGCTGTAGGGTATCTCTCCTGCCACACTATTCATGTTATTTTCAAGTTCCTCTCTCCCGGGTTGATTTTGGCAGCAGATCACAGCACCAGCGCAGCACAATGTAAACCGGAGCCATTGTTACTCCATCTCCCGCTCTTCATCGCTGCAACAACATTTCCCCACACGCCTCCCAGCAAATTGTTGCCATGTCCCATCCCACTTCCCCCTCTCTCCAAAATCCATTAGGCTGCTGCAGTTCAGTTATTCATCCGGCCCCCTCAGGCTGCTGAACCTCAGGTAACCCATCTTGCTTCTCATGGGTGCATGTTAGCCTGGCCCCAGCAGCTGCAGCAGCAGGATGCTTAACCAGCAAAGCCAGCCCCATCCCTGCAGAAATCCTTACAGCCATGCTGTGCCCATGCTCTGCACAGGCTGGTGGTGGATGGTACCCAAGATGGGCTGGGAGCAGTGATAAAAACGACATCTGTGGGAGTTCACCGCCAACTTCAGTGAAACAGGATCAAGTCTTCTGTCACTTGGCAACCTGCTTTATCAACATGAACTTGTATCTCTCGCTGCTGCTGTTTTTCCAAGGGCTATTCATGGTTCAAAGCTGTAGACAATACCGTTCCTTTCTTCACTCAGCGCCACCTAGTTATCTCTGGCAGAGTGTGACTCTGGAGAGAAGCAATTCAAGAGAGGAAATACATTGGAGATGGAAATAGCATGGAAGATACAACAAGGACTCGACTTTCTTCTTTCTATCTTACTCAAGATTATGTTTCATGACTGCATCCCCAAAGTCATTCGAGTTCCAAATATTACGAAAGGAACAACAAAATTTTTCATGCACATTGAAGAAAATACAGAATGATTCTGTTAACTTCCATGGTATGGGAGTGGGAAACAGGGGTCAGCAGTTGGCCCTTGGCTAAAACATGAATCATAGAATCATAGAATCAACCAGGTTGGAAAAGACCTCTAAGGTCATCAAGTCCAACCGTTCCCCCAGGACTGCCAAGACCACCACTAAAACATGTCACTGAGGGCCTCGCCTACACGGTTTGTGAACACTTCCAGCGATGATGATCCCACCATTTTCCTGGGCAGCCTGTTCCAATGCCTGGCAATCCCCTCTGTGAAGAAATTTTTCCTAATATCCAATCTAAACCTCCCCTGGCACAGCTTGAGGCTGTTACCTCTTGTCCTGTCTCTTATTACTTGGGACAAGAGATCGACCTCCACCTCACTACGACCTCCTTTCAGGCAGTTGTAGAGAGCAATAACGTCCCCCCTGAGCCTTCTCTTCTCCAGACCAAGCAGCCCCAGTTCCCTCAGCCGTTCTTCATCAGACTTGTGCTCCAGACCCTTCACCAGCTTTGTTGCCCTTTTTTGGACTCACTCCAGCACCTCAATGTCTTTCTTGTAGCAAGGCCCCAGAACTGAACACAGGATTCGAAGTGTGGCCTCATCAGTGCTGAGTACAGTGGGATGATCACTACCCTGGCCCTGCTGGCTACGCTATTTCTGATGCAAGCCAGGATGCTGTTGGCCTTCTTGACTGCCTGGGCACAAGCTGGCTCATGTTGAGCCCAGCGTCAGTCAGCAACCCCCAAGTTCTTTTTTGCTAAGCAGCTTTCAGCCACTCTTCCCCAAGCCTGTAACACTGCATGGGGTTGTTGTAACCCAAAGGCAGGACCCAGCACTTTACCTTGTTGAATACAGTTAAAGATAAAGAAAAGCAAAAGAATGATGAAAAGAAAAAGAAGCTTGTCAGCAAATATTAGCAACAGGTTTTTAACAGGTGGAGGAATTATCATATCTATCTAGGAAAAAAAACAAAACAGGCACTCCTAAATCATCAGCACTGATTTAAACATGAGCTTTTAAATACAGTGTGAACAGCAAATAAGTTCTAATTGAGGAAAGCTGGTAAACAAACAACAGCTTTCATCTGTAGCATCACATGCAACATAGGCTTTGTGATGGGGGCTGGACTGTACTGCTTCAGCCCAGGCCTGGGAATGGAGTCAAGAATGGGCTTTAAATCTCTGTAATGAATTTCAAGGCTGAAGTAGAAGCATCCTAAAGCAATAAGGAATGGCAAACCTGGAATCACACTTCTCAGGGTATGAATGAGCAAAGGGAGCAGTGCCGGGTCAGTGGCAGGCACACATGAGGATCCCAGGGCTGTTCCATCTCACCCAGGTGGTGCAGAGAACCAGAGCAAGGTCTGGAGGCAACCTTGGAGCAGATGGGGCACTTTTTAAATCACCTTTGAGAGATGTCATTTTTCTCGAAGAGAGTAGAGAGCCTTTTCCAGCACCCATGTGGGCATCTGATGCATGCCATGTTCACCCTGCATCTCGTGTGCTGGGTGAAGACCTGCCTGAACATCTAATGCCTATTGAGCACCATGAAGACGTATCTGAGGAGCAATCTGGGAAAGTGGGAGTAGCTGAAAGGAGGGAAAGTGGCTGGAAGCAAGCCTCTGAAAGATAACTGGGGCCATAGTCAGGAAAGAAAGTTCTGCTGCAACAAAGCATGCAAAGTTAATGCTCAGCCTGTGATGCAAGAGCAGGGGAGATACAGCATGTCAGGAAATGTCTCAGGAGTGCAGATACAATCAGGCTGAAAACACACAGAGCATGCCAAGGAAATAACCTTGAATGTCTACTGGTATTTTTCTCTGGAAAGCAACAACAGGATATTACAGAGGGACAGAAACACGGACATGGTTGCCAGTGCTTACCAAGATACATAAATTACATGCCCTGGAAATGAGCATGAAAGAGAAAAGTGTTTATACCGGGTTCTAGACCAGGGCTCCTTTAAAGGCGGGTACCAGCCCCACTAGCAGCAGTGGCCTGCTGAGCTGTTGCAGTCAGCTGGAGGTTTTGCCAGTGGGATGGTTGCATTCAGTATTACAGCTCAGCATTTCCACTGGGTTTATAGGGGACAGGCCATGAAAAACACTTCCCTTGCAAGAGAGATGCACTATAGTGCCTGAGCTACACACGTATCAGGTATCTGCTGCTAGGAAAAATAGTCCACCCTAATTAATTTCTTTTCCCAGAAGTTTTAATGACTCTCTGCTCCAAGAAATGATCAGTCGCTCACATGAGCTGAACCAGAAACTGGCAAATCAAAGCCACCCTTGTTTTGAAAACACTTTGCCCACAAAAACCAATTTAGCACCAAACCCCACAGCAGGAGAAACACAAACCCAAGCAGAATATAGCACCCGCAGCTCCCAGCCCAAGTACCCAAATTTAGGCATGTCGATAGAGCAGCTTAACCCTGAGGATTGCTGGGACCCATATAGACCACCAGAGTCAATGGAAGCAGCAGGTGCTTGGAAACGTTGCAAATCAAAGCACTCATTTAGGGCACTAAATATAGAGCAAAATTCAAACACCCAGGCTGGAAAATGCCGGCCATGTAGTCCCTCTGTTGCACTTCGCTATGGGTCCTGTGCACCCAGGCTGCAGCCACGTGATGTCCGTAGAAGGTGCTGGGTCTCAGCTCCCACCGCTGCTGCTCATTAACGGGATTTTATCCATGGTGACACAGTGCAAAGTAGGTTCTCCTCCTCGCTTTTTTAGAGGATATTGCTGCACTTAAGATAACCTCCCTGGTTTATCAGTACTGAAAGCAATGTCAGCGGGCTGTCAGAACACCTCCCTGCTGACCCGCTGCATCCTGGGGGCCGTGCGCAAGGGCTGTCCCTGTGCCACCAAGTGGGTACGCTCACCAGTCTGTGCTTAGCATCCAAACACCCACCAGCAGCCTACTGGGTCCAGGGAGCCAAGGCAGTACCTCACACTTCCCAGTATCTCTCTTCAAGGAGTCAAAAAACTGTTTGCTATAATTTATAATATGCTATTATTTTGTAATTTTATTAAAAAAAATAAAAGGGAAGAATCAGAGAAATAGAGAGGAGAACATACTGATCCACATTTACCTTTTAACTTGCCCAAATGTTTAACTCCAACAATGCCTTATTTTACCTCCTGTTGAGAAGCTGCTGCACTTCCCATTTCCATCTTCTTTGGAGAAGTGGAGATTAGAAAATACTGCAGCAGTTGAACCTTCAGTGCCAGGGGAGTTTCAGCCCCATTGAAGACAGGCCAGGTCAGGGTTGCCACCTTGGCTGGATCAAGGGCTGGCTTGCACATCTCCCGTGCAGGCTGACTTGGGGTTTCAGGACCAAACAGCCCTTTAGCACGCCTCTTTAAACCTCCTTGTTAAGTAACGCATGGAGGATTTTGAAGTGTAGCCCAGTCATGTAGACATATATCAGTGAAGGGACCTCCAAAGATGGAAGGACTAGATAAGCCAAGTAGCAAAAGGGGAAACATACAAACTGTCCTGGTATTTCTAATCTATAGAGAGGTCAGGTCCCGGGTCTGAATCTAACAAGAGACCTCACTTGGAATATTGTGTGCAGTTCTGGTGTCCTCAACAGAAAAAGGACATGGAACTGTTGGAACAAGTCCAGAGGAGGGTCACGAGGATGATCAGGGAACTGGAGTACCTCTCATGTGAAGATAGGCTGAGAAAATTGGGGCTGTTCAGCCTGGAGAAGAGAAGGCTGCATGGAGACCTCAGAGCAGCCTTCCAGTATCTGAAGGGGGCCTCTGAAGATGCTGGGGAGGGAATCCTCATTAGGGACTGTAGTGACAGGACAAGGGGTAATGGGTTCAAACTTAAACAGGGGAAGTTTAGATTGGATATAAGGAAGTTCTTTACTGTAAGGGTGGTGAGGCACTGGAATGGGTTGCCCAGGGAAGTTGTGAATGCTGCATCCCTGGCGGTGTTCAAGACCAGGCTTGACAGAGCCTTGGGTGGCATGGTTCAGTATGAGGTGTCCCTGCCCATGGCAGGGGGGTTGGAACTGGATGATCTTAAGGTCCTTTCCAACCCTAGCTATTCTATGATAAAAGGAGGGACAACCCCCTTCTTCACAACAGCTATAATATTCTATTTCAAACCGATGTAACACTTCAGACTTTATATAAAACTGCAGGTCCTAAATATAAAAAATGGTAATTTTTAGCCGTGTCTGAGTGATGTTGCTGCTTTTTCCAGCACTGGCAGGTACCAGGACCTGGAAAAGCCCTGCCAGACTATTTCGTCTGCTCCTAAAACCATGAGCTGTCTGCAGCAGTTCTTAGACGTGGGCAGACTTTTAACAACAGGCAGCCCAATGATGATGAGGAGCTGCTGCTCTCTGCCAGATAACAGTGTGGAGAATCTATCCAGGCTGCTCTCCTAGCTGGAGCAAACATGTGTCTGCCCAGGGCTGGGCACAGGACAACAGCCCTCCCACCAGCCACCCAACCTTTCTTCTCCCTTTGGCTTCTTCAACAGCAAACCAGGAGTGCTGGTGGTGCAGCATGAACAAGGCCATTGTGGCCTCACTTAAGAGAGCACAGGGCTGTGAATACATCACTTCGAGAAAGACTGTGCCGGATGTGACCTGTTGCACAGCTCTTCAGCAGCAGAGAAATTGAGGAGGGATGAACTGATGTGATAACTACTTAACCCTCATCTCTGGATCCTGCTGATGTTCCCTGAAACACAGCCCTCTTCCACACTCACTGATGCCCACGTCCTTTTTAGCCTCCTCCCTGCTAAGGAGGCTGCAGTGTTAGCTCTTCCAGTAGCTTTCTCTACACAAGTTCTGGCCATTGGCATACTTGCCTATACACCATCCCTGCAATGAATAGGATTGCAGTGCTCAGGCCCAGCATGGACCTCCTCACACCACCTCCTGGTGCTGCTCCTTACAGACACTCATGGGCAGAGTAGGCTTCTCCAGGGACCCCAACACCCCAAAATGCTTTGCAATCTCACTCTAACGAGAACCAGGCACATGCAAAGCCAAGGCATGAAACAACCGCCTTCATTTCCCTACCGGTCTTGAAATAGGCAGAAGCCAAGAAGTGACCAACCCACCAGGGACTGTCAGGAAAGGATTTGGACCAAACAGAGAACAGTGCTGGTTTGTGTGGGGTGCCCATGCATCAGATGCTGTTCAGTTTGGTCATCCTGACTCAAAAGTGGCAGAGAATAATTTGGAAGAGCAGGAAGACCACCTAGAGATGTGGAACAGCATCTCTGTAAGTGGAGACACTAGAGACTGGGACTCTGAACCCTAGGACTTAGGGAGAGAGGGGTATCTGCATTGTAAATCCTAAATGTTGTGGAGGAGGTAGAGAGGGAATAACTGCTTACTGTACTTAAAACACCTTGCAAAGGAATAGGTTCACAACAAACAGAAGGAAGCACTTTTCCACCCAATTCATGGTGCAGTTGTGGAGCTCTGTCACAGGATGTTGTGAAGACTTAAAGCATTAAAGAGATTACATGATGCCATGGGGATGTGGGGCTCAGGAAGCCCCTAAATCACTAATTTATAGAAGCTGGATGGCTACGAGGACAGCTAATGCTACAATTTGCTGCTTTCATGTAGTTTCTGTAAGCGTCTCCCACTGGCCACTGCAGGGCACAGGATGTTAGATGGACCTTTGATCTGCGCCGGTACAGTTGTTGGCTGAATCAATTCCCACCCACAAGTAGGGCTTTGTTAATTAACAGGTGAAGTTATGCCCAGAGTTATGCTTCCAGGCAGATGGCCAAGCCTTCAAAGGGCCTTGTGTATGCTGCTGCCACAGCAGTTTCCAAACCTGCTCTGCAGCTCCGTGCTCAACCTTCTTTCATATGTAGCCTATCACACAGCAAATCTGCCGCAGGGAAAAGTCCTCTCTAACCCAAGCCTCCTTCAGATGGATGGAAGAAATGATAGGATACCAGCTGAAAAAGACCTACAAGTTAACAAGTCCCTCCCTACCAAACAGGGCTGAAGGGTTTGCATTTGGTTGTTTTTTTGACAGAACACTTGAAAGTGATATTCTTGCTTGAGAACACATAGACCAGAAGACAGTGTGACTCCATAATCAGTCTTACATCCTTACAGGATTGTCGCACATCTGCAAAGTGATTCTTCTGCCTTATCCACCACTGGAAAAGAAGATTCTTTATGTCTCTGCGGTTATGAAGAGTAATATGGACAGAATCTCACAAGAGCAGAGAGGTGGAACCACCTCCCTGGACCTGCTGGCCATGCTTCTGATGTAGCCCAGCACAGAGTTGGCTTTCTGGGCTGCAAGCACACACTACCAGGTCATGTTGAACTTCTCAACCAACACCCCAAGTCCTTCTCCTCAGGTCCTGCCCAATCCAGGCACAGGACCTTGCCCCTGGCCTTGTTGAACTTCATGAGGTTCACGTGAGTCCCGCTCTTGAGCCTGTTGAGGTTTCACTGGATAGCATCCCTTCCCTCCAGTTTATTGACCACACTACACAGCTTGGTGTCATCAGGAAACTTGCTGAGGGTACACTCAATTCCATTGTCCATGTCACCAACAAAGATGTTAAACAGTGCTGGTCCCAATACCAACCCCCGAGGAACACACCACTAGCCACTGGTCTCCACTTGGACATTGAGCTGTTGACCACATCTCTGAGTGCAACCATCCAGCCAATTCCATATCCACAAAGTAGTCCATCCAACACAGGAGTATGACACCTCCCAAACACAGCTTGTTTGTTTCCATGATTTTTTTGCCTATCTAGGAAAAGTTGAAGCAGCTTTATTGACAGGGGAAGAAACTAAACTATCTCCTATGAGTTTCTAAAGACCTGGTCATTTTCACCCAAGCTAGTCAATTTATATACACCTTTCATGAAGTTATTTCAAGGTACTCTGAGACATATGTGCTCCATCTGCACAGCTGTAGGAACAGGTTATAGGTATGAACTATGGGACTTGTTATTGGCAGTAAGAATTAAGATTGCAGTGTTCAAGTCTTTGAGAAATTACATACTTTGTGCAAATCATGCCGATTCTCTGCAAATAACCTGGATTGTCAACTTCAAGGCAGGAACATTGGGTCTCTGTCCAACGAATCGGTAAGACTGACTTACAGGTGGTCATAAGTGCTATGGCCACACACACTTCCCTGTACAATCTCTGCTTTTTTGTGCTTCAGAAGTAGTATATACAGTATAAAAAGGAGATTCATATAAACCACCCAGAGTTTAGTAGTTTTTGCAAGGGAAAATTTGACCCAATGAACCATGAAACTTAGCGATGCATGCAGGGGAAACAGAAAAAATACATCCTATTTAAGAATATTACTTATGACATTAATTTATAAACATTTGATCACAAGCAGACATTTACAGTCAAGTGTTTGAAGAGAGAGGTTTTTGCTGTTAGTCTAAGTCCCTACCATGCTGAAAGAAATCACCTGTATACAGAGCAAAGGCAAAAATTTCCACATATCTGTATTGAAACATTGTGTGCATGAGAATGGGTACTTAAAAGGGATGAACGTGGGAAGGATTTAGTCATATTTTATTCCAAAAGTGACCTTTTGTTCCTTTACTATTTTATAAGTCACCATCTGTGATGAAATAAGGACATAAGGCTAGTTAGGAACCACTTTGCAGCACTGAACAGAGCAAGTCTGGATTCACATGTTTTTCCCAAAGCAAGAGTAAGATTCCATTCAAGAGTAACTCAAACACCTACTGCTGAGAATGTAGAAAAAGCAAAGCCAGCCTCTACCCTCCTTGCTCACTAGCAGCCCCCAAAGGTTACAGCTAGACTGTTTAATGGAAGATATGAGAACTGCCTAGGAAGGTTCACAAGCTACTCAAACTTTTCTTCATGTTCACCATTCCTCTGTTGCATTCAAACAACTGTGACAGCCATCAGCACTTGTGAACAGTGAGAGAGATGCAGTGTGTGACCAAATGAAACCTAAATTCCTGTACAATTTAATTCCACAATACCCAAATCCTTTATTGTCCAAGCTACCTCACAACTAGCATTGCAACTACTGTCCTCGGCAGCTTTCAAGTCAGTGACTAAAATGCCTTTCATCTCTAAGGCCGCTCTTGAAGAAGTATGGGGCAGCAGCAAATTATTTTGCTGTATGAACTAACTTCCATTCAAGCACTGCTTGTCCTCAAAAGGACCAATTATATGGTCTGCTGGAGAACAAGCCAGACAACAGCAAATGGCCAAAAGATTGGGCTCATCAAGGGTCAGCATCAAGGTTATCATCAGATCCTGAAAAGAACATCACAGAAGAAAAATTAAACTGGAACCACTCTTTACTCAGAAAAACCTCAAAGAGGAGTCCATTCTCTAATTTTTCTTATCATGTAGATTTCAAAGATACTATTCTGGAAGTAATATAATGCTTAGCACATGTATAACTCAATTTCTTGCTGGTGCACAAGTTTAACATTCCATGTAAGAATAAGTAAAATAGAAACAAAATTACTGAATGATAGGGAGCAAGTGGAGAAAACATGCAATTAATTTCAGAACAGCACAGAAATAAAATATGCATAAAACAGATCAAGGTTAAATTGTCCAAGTTAAAGTTTACTTTTTGTTCCCCTCTTCTTTTATTCAACTTATTTCACATAATTCATATATCTCAGTCTACGTAACTTGCCCTTGGTCATCATATGAAGGTGGCATAAAATAATTCTTGGTTTTGGCAGGCAAACAGCATTACCGCATTGAACACTTGCTCATGCTGGCTCTGTGAATCCCCAGGGGATCGCACCCTGGACACAGTATCAGCCACAGGGAAATGCTTTGAGCCTTTGTTTGGAGCAGAAGGTGATGACCACTGTTGTGATGCTGTTACTTTATGCAGCATTTCAGTAATGGGAAAGAAGCCAAACTAGCACCTTCAGGAGAAGTGGGTCAGCTCACTGCTGCATGACAGAACAGCAACAGCCTCATTCTGAATGTATATAAAACCCCATATTATTTCTCCCTTTGCCTACAACAGTGACACCCACTACATTGATTTGCATTCATGTAAAACTTCCAACAAGGAGCATTCTCTCAGCTATTTTAAGTACATTTTGAGTATTAGAAGCTGCTCTCTGCAGCAGGGACACACAAATAACTGCAGACTCTGAGAATAGCAAATCTTACAAAAAGAGATTTTTCAAACCTGGCACTCTCCTGAACAGTTAAAGCATTGCTCCCACTATTTCTGAGGAGCTAACAGCAGTCACTATGTCTTTCCAAGGCACCATGGAGTTGATTTCAGGAAAACACCAATGAAAAAAAAACCCAACGTTGGTTCTTTATCTCATCTTTAGATTCCCCCTCCCCATCAGTCATTTATCAAGGACAGGAGACATATTTGAAAAATGAAAATCAAAAATAACAATAGAATTTGATTTTCAAGATAAAGACATGCCAATACTCTAAGAAAAATAACAAGGTAACTGTATGATGACTGGAATAAAAACTCTGCTAGGGTCTAGAATTCTGCTTTGGAGGTTGATAGCTATTAGGAAAAATTCCACGTTCATATTCCACATTATCCTATATAAGAGTTTACCTTTTACTACAGAGACTATTCTACACAAAAGCTGTTGAAGTCACTATAAGAAAAAGGCATAGACCTACTAAACTGAAACTGGAACATGGCAAATAAAAGGCCTGAATAGCTGCAGAATAGAATAGAAAGGTATTACTTTAAAATCCAACTGAATTTGTCAAGAATACCTCAAGTCCCTACATGCTTGAACAGCTCTCTTATCACCCAAGGAAGGAAGACAATAGTGCTCCCACAAGCCTCTATTCAGTAGCTTTCAAAAAAGGCACATCATACACACAGTCAGTACCTGTCAGCTAAAACCAGCCTTTGTGCTTTTTAAAGAGGCAGCGCAGGGGAAGTCCTGGGTTAGGTACTGGAGATGTCCATGTCTCTAGACCCATGTGGGATGATATCACCTCCTGTGCCGTCAGTGCTGAAGCAGTGGGCAGAGGACAATCCTGCAAAGCTGGCTGTGGAAGTATTGGCACTTGTGTGGAGGGTATAAGCTCAGGTTACAGGAAGTACCCTGTATTAAATCAGGACTGTCACTCCTCCATCATTTAGCCTCATCACATCAGAACTCCAAGCATTTAGAAAGCAAACACAATCTGAAGTATCTTACACACAATGAGGGAATCATTTTATTAGATTATGGAAGACAGCAGCATTACAGTACAAAAAGTTACAGGAGTAGCAGAAAAAAAAGAAGTGGTTTTGGTTTAAATACTCAGGATTATACTGGGGAACATGAGAAGGATAGTACCCTTTTCTAAACTAACTCCTAACCAGGTTATCAAAATAAGTTCTGAATATTTAGCACAAGTAAAAAAGTTACAACAAACACCATTATAAAATGCTTTAATAAATAGTTTCTTTTCTGAAAGTTTATTTAAGAACGTGTCAAAAAAATGTACTAAAACAGAAGATCCTGCAAAGCAAATCCTGCATTCCTGTATAAAATAACTGATTTCAAAACATTCATGTTTACATTGTTCATGGGCCAGAGTTTATACTCTCAAACATCTGCTTCTGTCACTGGTAGGGTAACTAGGTGTGTGTTAGTGTTATGCTTCTTCAGTAAGTAAAATAACATTGTATTCTGCCCAGCTAATAGCAATAATAAAAGCCTTTAAAAAAAAAAAAAAACAAAAAAACAACAAAGCCCCAACAACACAAACGCATAAGCCTTCTGTGACAAATACCCATTACTAATGTGGTACTCCCATCCTCTGAGCTTGCCAGCCTCTTTTCTTTAGAGCAAAAGATGAATAAAGCACAACAGAAACAAGACTGAGGAAAATATTGTTCCCTTCATTAGGCCTGTATTTAAACGCCAAAAAGTAATACCACATTTAATTAACATTCACAAAAGAAAAACAACAATGCCTCGCTATGTTGGTACTGTACAGTAGATGCACCTGTTAGTGTTCTTGAGATGGACTGAACGTGGGGATAAACAAACATTTCTGGATCTATTTACATGCAAGTGGTTATGCTCCTAAATACAAATGACCAACAGATTCCTAACATTGATTGTATTAACATAGTTTTCTAATCTGGACATAATACCAAAAAAAGTCTTATAAACTGCCATAAAGCCTCCTTTTTCTGCAACATAAATTAAAAGGAATGACATGTAAAAAAAAAGACCAAAATATTTAAGTTATTAAATCAAATATACAGAGTGATTCATTTAATATGTACATATTTACAAAAAAAGCACTTTAACTATTAGAAAATAAACTGTGTCAGTTGGGGAACCTAGAGTTCTCACAATTTTACTACATTGATATGGCAGTCTTTGACAGTTGCTATAGAAAAAGTTTAATCTCAAGGCACTTGTCACATGCTTCAATACTGCAATTCTAAAGTAATTCAACAGAAATAAAAAGGCCACTTTTAATCCACAGTTGAAAGATCTCTATAATTTTTTTTTTGTTCCTATTACAAAGTGTGTAAGGCAAATTTGGAAAAAATCTTACAGAAGCTACTAACGTAACAAGTGCAGTGAGCTGCCATTAATAGAGATTTAAAGTCAAGAAAGCAGTTTAAAGTTCACCCAATTTCCTCAACCAGGAGGTTTTAAAGCCACCATTAAATTAGAGCAAGTAATAAAAAGAAATACATTCTGTAAACAGTGTACAGTCTTTTGTAATAAACTTTACACATATTGAAAATACAACCTCTCCTCTGCCACACAGCGAGTGTATTACAAGTAAACTTTACAAAAATAGCAACTATCAAAGATTACTCATTTTTTTCATCTGACAGTCATTGAATAATTTATACAAGGCTAAAGAAACAAAATAAATTTTATTTATTATTTTTATTTAATTTTTTTTTTACGCAAAATAAAGAAACTATGAACATTTGACTCCAGATATTTTTAGTCCTTGATGCAAAGTGGAGATGTCAATTTTTCCCCTCCCCAGTAAGTGTAGGCATAGTCTGCCTACATTCCAAATACAGGTTAGTCTCTACTGCCTTCAAAGTTTGATGCATTCACATTTTTTACAGATCTGTTGTCCATTTTGCCTATTTGATGGGATTTCTTTACTGGACTGCTCTCTGATGTGTCAGACACCTTTGTGGGCAAAGGCTTTGCAAGTTTGTGAGAGAGGAATTTGTCCATTTCCTCATCTCTTTCTTCCTCTTCATCCTCCTCTTCCTCATACTCTACATACTCCTCTACTGCATCACAAGTTCTTTTTTGAGGAGATATGAAGTTTTTGCATTCATAACGAATGTCTTTGTTACTGTAAGATCTGTCTATAGGATTTCGTATGGGATTTAAAGGCGCCCACTGATTATTGGCACCCTCTTCTCTGGGAGGACGACTTCTCTCTCTCTCTTTTCTTCTCTTCCGAGTCCACCACACGCAGATGATTATACAAGTCAGCCATACAATGCTAAATACCGCACAAAGAATTGGAACCAAATAATCTAGAAGGCAAATGAAAAACACACACAAAAACAAAGTCTTGAGTTAATAAAACTTGATATATAGCACTGGACATCTGCAAAAGAAGTATCCATACATAACTACAGGTTAGCGCTAGAAAGATTTTTAGGAGGAAGGAAGACATCATTACAGCTCAACGATAACTGTTTCAATGCACTATTTCATCTAGAGATGCTCTTTACCAACTTAAACCAAAGCAAAGTTTTCCCTGCTTAATGATGTTACACATTGGAGATTTTTTCCCCTCCAGCAGACAGACCGGTTGTATAAGCACCATCTCTTTGTCAAGCACTTATGCTAATCAGCCCAGAAAAACTCAGTAACACTCTTAAGAAAATAATGAGTCTATCCTTGTAGGAGGCAGGCTAAAAAGAGTACTATGCTTCTAAATTGCTCTAGAAGAACTGGCACTTGCATCAGAAATATGTCCCGCATATCAGAGAGTCCTTTGCTATTAAGTTCACAGACATTTATGTATCACCTATCTCAAAAAAATTTCAGCGTCGAGCTATGTAACTGAATCAGTCATGCACTATGTAGGGTATTCTGGTTTTACTTCAAGAGTAAGACACCATAATATTTTCACTAGAGATAAGAGTCTTCCCTGCTCAATGAATAAACAAAATAAGTTGAGGCAATTGCTTTTCTCCACATTCCAATCACAAAACCCCACTAGTGCTCTCCCAGCCACACAGACCCAGGTTATTTCTTTAGGATACCATTCCTGTATGTATAAAGATTCCAGATTTAGAATATTTTTTTCCTTAAAGCTAGAGGAAATCAATTGTGTCTAAAGGATCACCCCCATCTAGACACTTGCGCATGCCACAGAAATGAGATTCTCAATGCAGACATAGGGCTTTACACCACATTTTATGATAGTTTTCCACCTGCCTCACCCAATTAAGGGCTAACAAGAAAACAAACCAAGTCAAAGAACATGAGAGTCCAGGTTACAGTTTATTTCATACCAACTCCAATTAAAGGACTAGGGGGCAGTGGTGAGTACTGAGCATCTACATTAAAATGATGAGTCTGGAAACCATTCTTTACCCCTAGCTGCAAGAAGTTGAAGTCTATCCACTTTCTTAGGAGAGTCTTTGAATCTTATTGAGGCAGGAGGCAAAGGAACCCCCATCCCTTTTGGCCTAGCATTTAACACAGAATCGAAAGCGGATGAATCGTGTCAGAAACTCAGCTTGAATCTTTATGTCTACACAATTTCTGTTCAAGGAAAGAACAAAGCTGGTACACTCCTTCTGGAGAGCTGAAGAACTATCACTATTGCAAAGGCTTTAACAGATGAAAGGCATTCCCTAGAAGGAAAACAGAAGGAAAGTAGAACCTGGCAATTTACTAATTGTTTGGACTATGGGTGGAAGACCTTCCAGTAGATGATATTTGGGAGGTCTAGGAAGGAGTTGGGAGCGCCTTCCACCATTGCAAGATTTCCACTTTGGGGCTTAGTTGAACTCAAGTCTACCAGAGGTCTTCCACGAGAGCATCTCCCACCTCACCCAGGCAGAGGAACACAAGCATACAAAATCTTCAACTACTTATTTTGGCATTGCTCTTGGAGAGACAGTATTCAGAGATAAAGGTCCTCCAATCACACCATATCCTCATTAAGAGAAATGAGCATTACTTTTTAAACCAGCTGTGTACCAGTGAGAAGCACATGTTGAAAGAGAACAAAGTTCTACATTATCGTGACCAACTATTGGAAGATATTACACATCTTTAACTTTTTAAGGCAAATAATACATAAGTGCTTCAGAAGAGAGTTGGTATCACACTACATGTCTTTGCCCTCACCATGTTTTTATTACTTCACAGTCTCGGCTCCTACAGCGCAGCAGCATCAAGTGATGAGATTAACATTAACGTAGGAAAATTGGAAAGGATTTGAACAGTCCATGAAAAAAAACTTCAGATCTTGTGAAAGATATGCTTAGACTAGAGAATAGGAATGGAAGTCAGAGCCAAAATAGTGGCAAGGGTAGGTGGGAATATTATGTAAGAGATGAGGTTAAGTTTAAACTTGAACATAGGCACAGAACCTTGATTTTAAAGCCACTTTCTCTCCAGTTAGTAATAGCAATTCATTAAATAAACAACCCAACCTATCATTTTCCCCAACGTGTAAAGATAAGACTGACAGTAAGGGAACAGAAAATGCTTACACACAGAGGATGCATGCATTGGGAATCTTACCTGATGATGAATTCCCAACAACAATGGTCTCTACTTTAACTTCAGTTACTGCCAACATAACAGTGTTGTTTTGCCGCTTAGTGATTGCGTTTACTATTATATTAGCAGCATTCTGTATGAGACTATTATCTTCTTCATCTCGATGCGGGACAAAAGACTAAAGGGAGAGAAGGCGAAAACCAAGAAGTTATTGAAACTGCCTAACTGTGGAAATCTACTTTTTAAATCCACCTACATCTTAATAGAGTTCACTAGGCTGAATTTACTTTATGGTAGTTACAAATAGTACCCTCAGAAAGTTTACTGTAGCAACAGCATGGCTGGCTCTATCCAAACTGCAGAGGCAGCATCAAGACTTGGTGTGTAACATGCCTACTTGATAATCTAGCATACCTCAAATAAATGGCAGCTGATTTCCATGTTACTTACACTGCTGAGCTAAACTTAGTCATAGTATGGAGTACTTCAAGACATGTGGGTTATCTAGATAGAAGCTTGGACTAGTAACAGTCTGCTCTATTTATACCATACACTTTGCTTTTTGCATCATGGCTCAGCACGTTCTTTACAGTACTCAGAGACAGACAATCCAGCTTTTTCCTGGATAAAACATTTAACAAAAATTAACTCACTCTTGGAAATTAAGCAATTCACAAGCATTGAGTGATTGGGTTCACTTGCTTCTAAAGCAAGTCTTTACCTCAATCAGGCAACAGTTACTTTCACCTACTCAAATTACACCTCCTTCCACTTCCCACTTATGTATTTCATAGAATCACAGAATGGTTTGGGCTGGAAAGGACCATCTATTTAAGATCATCTAGTTCCAACCCCCCTGCCATGAAGAGCTCCAGCAGACATTCCCCATACACACAGCAGAAACTTCATAAGATCCAATCCAGCCACCTGCAACTGTAGCTCCTTACTGAGAAGGTCAATAGCTCAAAATTTCAAGATAGGCACCTGTTCACTAATTTCAGCTGAATTAGACTTCAGAGTAACTTATCAGGAGGTTGTGGTAGTCTTCTGTCATTAGTGAAACCTGCATTTTCAACTATCTACTATTACACGAAATCGCAAGATCACAAAATTGCCTTGCAGTCAGACTACGCCACAGATTGCAGTAACTGCACTGAAGAGAAACAAGCTTAAATCACCTCTTCCCCAGCTCAAACTAATAAGAAAATCCTATGTATATTAATACAAGTCTCATACTTACAATAGCAACTTCCACTGCATTCTCTGTGGAGTAAGACAGATCACACAATATTATCAGAGTTCTGTCCCTAGAAACACTCCTAGTAGCTGGTAAATACCGGATTTCAGAACAGATATTTTCAGTTGTAGTACCCTATTAGAAGCAAAGGAGATTGTATGACTATTTTAGCTAAAAAATAGTACAGAAAAATAAGCATCTTCAGAGTTTTTGCAGTTACTGAGACCTGATGAAGGCAGCAAAGAAGGCAGCAGGAAAGGGCAATAAAATGAAGAAAAGGGTTTTGGAATGAAGAATGAGAAACTGATATTACATGACTACCATAGTATAGTGTGAGCTCATCTTGAAATGTAAGAAAGTAGTTGAGATATAAAGAAGAAAATAAAATATTCCGTACAAACCCTTATTTTGCCTCACCTTTTAGACAAAGCACAATTAATAGCAACAGAAAAGTCTAACAAATTTAGCAAGTTTATGATGGCAAAAAAGTCATATTAGAAACATTAATCTTCCAAGCTTTGACATGAAACATATTCCTACACATCTTGTCATAATTTTGCCCTCACCTGGGGAACTTTGTCTCCATTAAAAATTAAAGTAATTCTAGCACAATCATTGTCCAAGTATCCAGAATTAGGCAGACACTTGATATTGGCAGGCAGAGGTTCAGAGGCACTGCATTCTCCCCAGTCCGTGCATGGTGGCTGAAAACATTTCATATACTTTTCCCGGCATTCTTGACCCATGGGACACTGATTATTTGAATTATCCCAGTGTTTGTGTAACAGACAAGGCTTTTTCCCACACCACACCTAGAAATTAAAAAGAACAAAGTACTGTTGCAGTTAACTGCATTTATGCATCAAATCAAAATAAGCCATTCTCATAAAACGGTCATGATCTACTACTGACTGCATAAGAAAAAAAAAATCTATTTCAATACTGCTGCAGTCCTAGTAGGAGATGGAGCTGCTCTTGCGCAAAGATACATTGTATGGACAAAAGAGTAAAAACTGCAAAAATTACCCAAAACTTCACTAACTGGCCATATCTCCTTGGAGGCTTATGGATTTGTCCCTCATAACAGAGTTATACAGAAGTTTGAGCATTTATTTTAAACTAGTCATCTAGGCTTCTATAATCTAGAAACACCTCTCCAAAGGAATTAATTTCTTTTCAATATAAATACTGAAGAATACTGTGAGCCTTGCCATGGAACACTGAGGATATTAAGAGCTGATGCACATTGGTGATAAGCACCATCATTTCAACCACTCTCCCAAAAGAAAACAGTACGTTGGTACCAAGTTACTGAGGTGCAGCAGGCTTCCAAACACAGCTCCATTTCATGATGTAACCTTGAAGATTCTATACAGTAATCCTATACAGCTATTAGTTTGGGCACTTACGGATTTCTTAAAGCACCATTGTCAGCAAGAAAGCATGTTTGTTCCATGAAAGAACCAAACACCACATGTGGGCAAGTCACCCATATTTACCACACAACCATTTCTGAGATTCTAGTTACCTTCATGTACTGTTATCTTCTGAAGATATCTCAGACTTGAAATCACAACACCACAAAGGGTCTAAAATAGCATTTCTAAATGACTAACTTCAAGATTTAGTTATAACTTTACCTACAGTGCACACCTAACTAAACAAAGTAAGATTAAGGCTGGATAGAATAATAGTAAGACCCAGAGGTTTTTAAACTGGTGCTTCCAGTGAAACATGGGAGACTGTCATGTGAGGCAACGCTTCAAGTGCTATTAGTGCTCATCTGGAGCCACCCACTCAGCCTTACAACTTGTCCGCAGCACTGATCTTGTCTCTCTACATCTGTGATGTAAAGCTACACAGGTACCACAAATCCACTGAGAAAGCCTGTCTCAGGAGAGCTGAAAGGCTTGGAGCACATATTAACATATTCAATCTGCATTTAGGCTAGTCTGATTTTTCCAAAGTCACAATCACCAGGATACAGTTCGTAATAAATACACAAAAGAGTAAATACACAAAAGTTGCCACTTGTCAATTCATAAACCTTATGAAGCATAATACAGAAAGACAACTATTACCCACTGAAACAACTTTCCTGCCTGCATGTTCTTTACTTTGGAACTAGTGTTTCACAAAATTAGGAGCTCTAAAACTGTGTTTGCAAAACTTTAGGAGAGTCATTTATTATCCTTTCAAAGATCATTATTACATTCCAGTTTATACTTCCTTTTCTGCAAAAGTGCCTTTCTGCTTTTAGACAGCCTGTTCTAGCAGGTAGAGAGTAGGACAGTAGTTTATAATTACAGACAATCCCACAAGTATTTTTTAGAGGAAGTCATTAGATTATTTTTTTTAAAGGCAGTTTGGGACACACAGATTAACTTGTGCATGAAGAACACTAAGCTTGTTTCAGCCAGAAGAACTTATGAAAATCGATCAAAACACCTACCTTGGTGCAGTCAATACGGCCATCCAAACAGTGGCAGTTGTTGCATTCTTGATCCCATCTGCTGCCATGGGGAAATGTCATTCCCTTAAGCCAGCATGGCTTTCCAATTCCAATCACTAGGAAAAAAAATCCGAAAGGGAACATTCAGATGCTCATTCAAACACTTCACTGCTATGAGTTACTGAAGCTATACAAATTTAAGTAAAAAAAAAAAAAAAACCAAACCACTAGCTACTGTTTCTTCCACATCAGACTACTGTACATAGACTCTGTACTGGCTATACTGTACTCTACTAGGCTTGGGGTTAAGATTGATAATAGATATAGGAATACCTTCTTGGCACCTAGGACCAATTCTTCCAGGAGGACAAGTGCATCGGTATCCATTTATTTCATCTATACAAGTGGCACCATATCCACAAGGTGAAGACTGGCATTCATCAATATCTAGATAGAAAGTAGGTAAAACTCAATGGCAAGGGCATAGAACACTAATTAAACATTTACCGAGATGTAATCTGATAATACCTGCTTTCTTAATAAGCAAAGGACAATTAGGCTTCAGAATTAATCCCCTAATTGGATAATTCTACCATTTCAACAGTAACCTAATAGATTTCTCATAACTGCACCCTAATTGAGATTCTGGTGATCAAACCAGCAGTCATATGCTGATTCTTGCCAGAGCAGAGATATTGGACAGTTGAAGGTGCTAATGTCTTCTCCACATTCAGCTACAGAAATTAGGTCCCACATCTTGTTTTGACACTTACCACAAGACATTTAGGCTTCCTAGAAAAGCACATGCTTTCAGGAAGTTATCACAATGCAAGAACTGAACAATGAATTGGCTCAAAAATGCTCAAAAGAAGTGACTCCTATACTGCTCACCATAAGGAAGAGGAGTAATAGCTTAGTTTGTAACAGACATTTGACGTTACTTTTCCTTAATAACCATGAAATAGTGAGTAGATTAATACATACAGTCAGCACAAAAGCCTAAAACAAACAAACAAAAAACAACATTCAAAGATCCAGAGATTTGGGCATAGCAATCTATTGAAAGAGGCAAGGAAGCATACCTCGTTCAAATGTGCAGCAATGTGTTGTTATCCTGAGGAAGTGACCAATAGTAATTTATGCAACAGTTTACTAATAAAGGCAACAGAAAGCAACCTATCAAGTTGTGAGCCACCGGCACCAAATACTTCATTTTTAACCACAACCATTCCCTTGCAAATCATCTTTTGAAAGGCTTCCTTCCATTGTAAATGAATGCCCACTCTAGTCCCTCAAAAACTGTTTAAACACCAGTTCTTGACTGATGCACGGTATCAGCTCATCTTCTGTGTTTAAAGGACTTGACTTAGAAAGCAAACATGATAAATGTTATTGTACAACTGTTTCCCATGTTGGCAACAGAAAATACCAAATGATTGTGGAAGGCCTTTTGGTTCTATTCTAGCTTTCTTCAGAAGTGCAACAGGTTTTATAGCTTTGAAGGACCTTCACCATACACTTGTTATTCACATGCCAGCACAACACTCCCGATGTTTTTGTTTTCATTTGAGATGTCTCAGTGTATTTCAGTTTCTAATGTTAAATGGGACACCTGGCCATATTCTTCTTTAACTTCTTTAACAAGTTGCTTATCAAGAAGAATACTTAAAACTTAATTAGCTTCTATGAAGTCAGTACCCCAGAACCCTCAGAATTGTCAAACAAAATCCAGCAAAACCCAAGCTTTTTAAGCCAACCCATTTCAGTTCCATTTAGTGACATGAAGAAAGGAAAATAACTTGTCATTATTTACACGTATCAGTACCTGTCTGACTGACAGGTGGGTTCTGCTTCAATACTTAGAACTCAGCCAACCTAATACAAAAAGGATCACAGGGCGTTCCTTCCGATTTGTACATCAGAATAGTAAAGCCTTTGAGGTCTTTACCCACACAGGTACTTACTAATTCTGCAGTCAGGCCCAGCAAACCCAGGTGCACATTCACATCGAAACCAATTCACACCATCAACACAGATGCCTCCATTGTAACTGTAAAAGTATCAAACCTGTTATTACACAAAGTGTTCACAGGGTAGATTTACTCATCTAAAAATGAGCAAAAAGCACAGTTCCCATGTGGTGTGTTTAAATGCAAATTTCTGTTGTCCCTCTTCATGTACTTTCTCACTACAAAACAACACCAAATTAAAAAGCCCTTGATAATTCAGAATATAAGTCTACTTAATAAGCCATCTACATTGTTTCATTGGTCTCTAATTAAAGCTTTGTTAATTAAACCTTCTGGTGCTGTTTAGGGGGATGGTCTATTCCCATCAATAAAGAAAGCATAATGTTAGATACACAATATGTCTCAGTAAGTCACCTGTAAGAACAGCAACATCTTATAAAAAGTGCATGCATGGGGAGGGGAAGTGTATCAACAGAACTCAGGGAGATAAAACCTCACTGTAAAGTGAATACGGAGAAAGCGTAAGCTCATGCAAGGTTGGTTTTATTTAATATATGAAGTACAGGTTATTCCATCAGAATGGATGATGGAGAAAGATAAGGTAGCTGGTTCTCTTCATCCACATTTTTCCACTTCAACTGTAATATCAATTTCTTTTTAAAATACTCCCATTGCATCTTCCAGAAAATTTTGGTTTTAAAACATATTTATACATAATATTTGATCTAACAGGATATTTTTATATTATCTAAAATTATTCAACCTAACAGGTTTTAATTTCTCATTTTTTATTCTCAAACTAGATGTAGGTGCTTGAGATGTGAAATGAATGAGACTTGTGAACATCACAATAATTTACTCAGGCACAAAGACAGCACTAAATCCTTTTTTCTGTTCATATGAATCAAGTAGGACTGTTTTGTGGTCTTTTTTTTCCTGTCAAGGAATAAATAAGGCATGGCAAAAAAATGTTTTAAGATTTCTACAGAGGCTGGCTTCAATTATTTTCAGACAGAGTTCTAATCTGGAATGGGAATCCATATTACAGTGCTCACTTTTATTTTCACAGTAGGTACAGAACTGAAGTTTGCATACTTACCATGGATGAGGGTTGCAGTCATTGGTATCTATAAAAAAAGAATAATACAAGCTAACATAACTAGTGGCATATTTATTGTCTAATATATGATATTATAACTCAGGAAAGCAAAGACAACCAATATAGAAATAAACATTTTCTTCCACGCTTGCCAAGAAAGTTCAATTAGACCTAACAGACCTTAACATTTATGAATAGACTGACAAATGCCAGACTTCACAACTTCAGTGTATTTTGATATATCAACAGCATAATCTTGATAGGCAGCACGATGGCAACATAACAGAAATAAAAAAGGGTATTGGTTACATTGGCAGTAATTTAAGTAGGCTCTAAAAGCTTTCTAAAGAATTACTACTGCTTTGGCACTTCATATGCAATGTATGTGGAACTAGCCAGATTTCTTAAATCTTTCCCATTATAAACTGCTCCAAATTCATTGTTAGCATTTATACATAGCACTGGTCAGCTTTAAAACAGGTAACTGGCGCATACATGAATGTAACTGTAATTTCACAATAGATTTAGAGCAAAAATACAGCTCAAATTTAGACTTCCCCCACTCCCGCTTAATGCTGCACCATGAGAAAAAAAAAAACCAAACAAAACCACACTCCCCCAAAAAACCAAAAAAATTCCCCAACAATAATAGAAGTTGAAGGCTTTACTCCACCTAACCAATTAATTGGATTAGCATGTCAAAGTAATTAATTTCTAAACTCAGAAAATGATGGAATACAGAATCATAAAACAGTTATGGTTGGAAAGGACCTTAAGATCATCTAGTTCCAACCCCCCTGCCATGGGCAGGGACACCTCACACTAAACCAGGCCACCCAAGGCTCTCTCCAACCTCACCTTGAACACAGCCACAGATGGAGCATTCACAACTTCCCTGGGCAACCCATTCCAGTGCCTCACCACCCTTAAAGAACATCCTCCTTGTATCCAACCTAAGCTTCCCCTGTTTCAGTTTGAATCCATTACCCCCTATCATATTCACTACAGTCCCTGATGAAGAGTCCCTCCCCAGCATTTTCAGAGGCCCCCTTCAGATACTGGAAGGCTGCTATGAGGTCTCCACACAGCTTTTCTTCTTCAGGCTGAACAGTCCAAACTTTCTCAGCCTATCTTCATACAGGAGGTGCTCCAGTCCCCTGATCATCCTCGTGGCCCTCCTTTGGACTTGTTCCAACAGTTTCATGTCCTTTTTATGTTGAGGACACCAGAACTGCACACAATACTCCAAGTGAGGTCTCACAAGAGCAGAGTAGAGGGGCAGGATCACCTCCCTCAACCTGCTGGTCACACTCCTTTTGATGCAGCCCAGGATATGGTTGTCTTTCTGGGCTGTAAGCACACGCTTCCCTCCAGCATATCAACTGAACCACACAGCTTGGTGTCATTGGCAAACTTGCTGAAGGTGCACTCAAATCCCACTGTCCATGTCACCGACAAAGATGTTGAACAAGACCGGTCCCAACACTGATCCCTGAGGGACACCACTCGTTACTGGTCTCCAGCTGGACATTGAGCCCCTGACCACATCTCTTTGCATGCGGCCATCCAGCCAGTTCTTTATCCACCGTGTGGTCCATCTATCAAATCGATGTCTCTCCAGCTTAGAGACAAGGACGTCGTGTGGGACAGTGTTGAACGCTTTGCACAAGTCCAGGTAGATAAATACGCTATTGCCTTCCTTCCTACATATTTTTCATTATTAAAATTTAAAAAAAGTCCTTACAGAAATATTAAACTCTGCACGTTTCCAAAAATTTGTATTTCTGTAGGAAGGCTGAAAGTTTTATTTTGGCAGAGACTAGGTACAAAAAAAAAATCATGACAAGTTCTTCATTCATTACTCGAGCATCATCATCTTTACCTACCTCCCACCCTGAATGATTCAGAAATTTTGGCACATGAACACTATAAACTTGCTTTGTTTCAGTTAACAGCTCTGTGCAGACACTCCTAATAGCACAGGGGAATTCAGGGGAAGGATGAAGAAAAGCCTTACTCTGTGTGCATGTACGTCCTTCCCATCCTTCTTTACAGATGCAAGAAAAGGAATCTCCACTGCCAACACATGTTCCACCGTTCATACAAGGGTTTGGAATACAGCTGCTGTTTTTAGCTTTGAAAGGAGGAAAAAAATCTATTTAGCACAGAAAATAAATGATATTTATCATCTGGATATGTTAATATCACAATCCTGAATAGCATTTAAGTCAACAGTGCAAGACTTACAGGACGATTGAAAGACTCCATAAATTCTCACATCACACCTCTCGCCTTCACCATCACTCCAATTCAATTGTTTAACTGAACCATGAAGTTTCATAAAAAGAGATTATCTAATTTTTCCCCATCTGTCTAAGCATCCTTCAAATACTGCTACATTCTTACTTAAGCACCCACTTAAAGTTCAGATTTTGATTAAATGTTACAATTGTATCTAAAAATCTCTTTAGCATCTATACTAAGTTACCTTCATCCAACTTGGTCCTGATGGGAGTTTCATATTCAGAAAAATGTACCTTTTGGGGATTGTAGTACATTCAATCCCCAAAAAGATCAAGAGTAGCTCCCAACATCAAGCAATAACCCTGGAAGTCCCCAAGAACCACTTCATTTCGTTTCTCCCAAGTATGCCTGGTCATAAGCTTCTCAGTCACAAACTTACTCACATTATGAACCTTCAAGCAAAGCAGGAGACTAAGCTTCTAAGAAAACTTTTACACATGGTCTCTGAAGACTAATAGAAGACAAGACACAGGTGTTCCAAATCTGCTTAGAACATATGTAAAAGACCCTGTAAACAGCCTGAAGAGAACAGTTTACTGAAAATCAGCATCCAGGTGAGTGGAAGAAATTACTCTAAACCTTAGTTACCAGCCAACTGAAACAGCTAGAACAACAGTGTGCCTATTTACCAAATAGGCATTATTTAAACACTTCTCTATTTCTGCCTTTATCTGTAGACAATTTAAAAAGCTTACCAGTGTTGCAAGTGCTTCCTATCCATTCTGGAGGACATGAACAGCGGAATGTATCTCCATCATCATAGCATGTTCCACCATTGCTACAAGTATTTGCATCACACTGGTAGTCACCTGTACATCACAACAAAACAGTTTTAATTTCATTAGTGTTGCTGAATTTTAAGACCAGGTACATGTTAATCACAAAATTACTTTTCATATTTAAATGCAACAAAGCTAGAAATGCATAGTTCCACTTGCTGTATCACACTAAACAACCAAAAGGCATCTCTTACAACATTATTTCAATATATGAAGGAATAGATTTTTTAAATGTTCCATTTTGTTGCTGGGAAACTGGAAGAGGTAATGAAAATATGCCTATTATTTCAGTGCAATTGTTTTATTTTAAATTTCAGGAACTCTTGTCTCATGAGAAAGAAAGAAAACAAATCTTTGGCTAAACTAAAGATCGAAGTAAACACTTACGTGAATGGCAAGTTTTGCCTTTCCAGTCATTCTTACACTCACAATAGAAGTCATTTACTAAATCAATGCATCGGCCACCATTGTGACAGGGGTTAGGAGAACAGTCATTGAAATCTAGAAAAAGAGTTATTCAAATTAGATGATCCAGCCTAGCCAAGGCCATGAGAAAATAGAAAATACTCATTTATAAAGACAATAAATTGTGTACTATTTAGGAAGAGCATTCCTAATTGTTATGGGGTTATCTTTAGATAAGCAAGGGAAAAAAATGATTTAATATAGAACAACATGAATTAGGAAAGATTCTTTGACAGCTTAGGAGAAGAAGTATCATTCACTGCAGCTTCTTAGTAAAGCACCAGAGTATATTTATTTTTCCAAAAAGCCATATTCTGCACTTCAGAGAAAACTTTCTAGTAAGGACCACAATGTCCTGGAAAAGAAGCCCCAACCCAGTACATCCACATGAGACGGCTAAGGCACCCTGTCCCACTTTATGTCTAACACACACAGAAAATGCCATTAGATAGTTTAACCATATATATACATATATATGTGTATACATATTAATCATACACATGCATTAAACACATACATGGATTTTAGAGAAAGTTCTTCTTACTTGAGATAAACATTTTAATAGGTAGAACATTTTTTCCAGACCAAACTTCATCTAGACTACGCAAAAAGCTCTTTTGACAGTGACAACTGCCAAAAGCTTCTCAGTCTTTATTTCATATCTTATTGGTGCACGTCCTATAATACACCTCAGCAAGTCCTTGTAGTTGTTTTAGAAGCAGTTTCATTCAGAGTACAGAAAGAACCAACTGTAGTTTCCTCAGAGGTAACTTATCCATGAACTGGCCTAGTACACTTCTCTGTCAGCTGAAGCCCAGTATTGTCTCAAGCCAGGGCAGCAAGAATAAAGGCCTGCTTCCACAGAACCCAGACTATGAAAAACTGACTCAGGATATAGAGTAAAAATTCAGGCTTCAGCTATTATTTTCTTACTAAACGAATATATATGAAGATTACAAATTCCTTCAGTAAGGTAAGAGCACATTATAGCTTGAACTGGCTTAAAGCAAAAAACCTTTTCAAGTTTGGAAACTACTATGTATGCGTAGACTGGGTAAGGGACAAACTTTTATGTATAGGAAGTACTAAGAAGTATATATCCTTAAAACAATAAAAGCAGTATGAGTAGACCCCTAACAGGGTATATTCACTTTTGCTTCTCAGGAAAAAAAAAACAATTCTCTCCTCCTGAGATCTCTTGTACTATACCCAAGAATCAGGTTACATTCCTGTTAAAGGACTTTTAGAGCTGCTACCCAAAAATCTTCTGAAAACAACACTGGGTAGTCCGTAATTACAGAACAGAGAAACTACCTCATTATTATTAGTCATGTGCCAACCATCACTAACTTACAGCAAAACTGTTAATATTTGACCCTGTTATGCTTAGCAGTACTCACTTGTGTCACACAATTCTCCTTCCCAGCCACTTGAGCAGAAACATCTAAATGAATCAACTTCATCGATGCACGTCCCACCATTCTTGCAAGGTTTTCCAAGACAATCATTGATATCTATGACAAAGCAAACAATTATTGCTCATAGCCTGTCTTCACCTACCTAGAGGAGCTATCCACACTTGTGTCTCTAGGAAAAGAAGCACAAAGTTATACTCCATTCGTACATCCATAAGAACAACCCAAACATCTGTTTTCAAGCCTGGTGAGGTTTCCAGATTTATTCTCTTTCACATATCAAGTTTAACTGAAGCATTGTTTACCTAGCAAAAGTACCCAGGTGTTCAAAAAAATACCTGGAACAGCAATACACATGCTCCTAAGCTGTGCTGTTAATGTGTCTGTCCCATCTGCATCATTCCCATGCTGGAAAAATCCATGGCTGCTTTTAAGAACGTACATAGAGGTAATGGGTACAGACATATGCATTCAAGTTGGACTGAAACCAGTTTTCCTTCACAGAGGAAGTACATACCACTAGAGAGACAACTGTTACCTGAAAAAAAATGGATTTCAAGCAGTGCACCTGAAACAATGCTCTATGCAAATTTTTTAAAGCCTTATGTTTCATTTTATATTGTAAAGCTTCATAACAAAAAAGTAAGAGTTATAGAGCAACAAAATAAGTTAAAAGAAATTCTTACTTACTTTCATGACAGTATATTCCAGTAAAACCTCTTTCACAGGCACAAGTAAAATTCCCTCCTGGCTGACTAATACAGCGTCCATGAGGCCCACAAACATTAGATGAAATGAAACGGATTCCTTCTTGGGTAGCATTAGTGAAGACTTCTATTGTACAGCTGTCTATTACTAAGAATGAGAAGTACACCATCAGACTATTAATCTGCATCACCATTCAGTCTTTACTTTTTAAAATGTCAACCAAAAATTAGGACTAATCACAATTTAAAAGCTATGTTCAAGTTGAAGTTACCCTCTACCTCTTTAAAAATTAGGATGGCTACAAGCATTTCTTCTGGCTGCCTCACTTCCACAAATTCCAAGTGAGTACAATAAAAATGTTTCTGCATTAAGCTGTTCCCAGAAATACTACCTTTTTGATGTACCACTAATACATTAAGACAAGTTTCTGGAAAACAGCAGGTACCTTTACAGGAATTGTTCTTGCAGTGGTCCTTGAGATGAGAACAATTCTTTCCATCATAGTCATCAGGGCAGGCACAGTAATAATCTCCTCCCAGATCATAGCATTTAGCCCCATTCTGGCAAGGGTTAGGTTCACAGAAATCAATATCCATCTGTAAGAGAGGCCATAGTTAGCACCAGCTGCTTCATTTCCTAGGAGCAAGCAGCATTATCTGTGTGCCAAAGACACAGATGAAGTTAATGTACAAGGAACCACAAGTTTTAAGGTTTATGAATCATATATATTACATACCATCCTGCAACAGAGAAATTTCAGGTTACTTTAGTCAATCCTAATATAGAGCATTTCTGATACTCCTAAGATGATATTCCTTTGCAGGAGGCTGAATAAGCACATCTGCAATAACTTTGCAAAGAAGAAGCCATGAAAAGACATCTTACTGTGATGAATCTGGATCATTACAAGTCACTTCTCTGTCCTTCACACCTACGTACTGAGTGCTATAATGCAAGTTAAATAGAAATGCACTTGTCAACTTTGTGTCTGCAACACACTTAAAAGACACAGAACTCAAAAAACCTACCAAACAATAAAACCTGTTCTCCACAGCAACTTCTCTTTCCACCTCAAGTAATACATAGAATTTATTATAGAACCACATAGTTTGGAAGGAACTTCTAGAGGTCAGCTACTTCCCACCTCCTGCTCAAAGCAGCTCTAGTTAGACAAAGCTGCTCAGGGGCCTTATTCTTACTATCATCATACCAATTTACACACAGAAATACTAGGTATATTTTGAATACTTCTTACCATCTGATTCAAAAAGTAAAATTTAAACCTAGCTTTCATAATATCACCCTTAAAACAGACAAACTGCTATAGTGAAGCAATTCTGCTTCTTCTACATCTTAGACTGACATACAAGATCACTGACTGGTGATGCCCTAAATTGGCCTCAAAAGCAATATAGTTACATCACAGTATCTTTCCTCCAAGTTGTTATCCTTCAGGATTGCCTTCTTCCCTCAAGTAATTTTTTCCTACTTTGCATGTCTCATGATAAAGATAATTTTATGTCGGTAAGGTTGAGAAAGCTAAGTCCAGTGGTGGACTTGCTCACTACTTTTAGTAGTTCTTAGCTAAACAGGTTAAGCATCCAAAGCTAATTAAAGTAGAAGGAACACAAATAGTGCTGAGTTTTTAACTGAAAGCAGTATGTGCAATTCCAGCTGCAATAGAGACATTTTTACATGGCTATTTTATGTTTTCATGTGGGACATTCAAAGCAAGCTATGCAAAATAGCTACGGTCTGAGAAAGATTCTCAGATCTCCTCTATCAGAAGTCTCCATTTGTTTCCTTCCATTAGTGCAAATTTCCCCTTTGCAATGCAAGTTCAGTAGCTGGTGCTTTAGCATCTGGAATCAATGGTTGATATTTCCTGCAACACACAAGGCAAGCAGCCAACTCCCCCCTATTATTCAAACAGATTTGCTAAAACTTTAATTACATGGTATGGTATGAATCAGCCAAGAGTAGAGCACTCAAGCTACGATCTTTATGTAATGGTACATGAGCTATTAGGTACTGCACCAGTTTTATTACACTGCTCAGTACCTGCAACCCTTTTTAATTTTGAATAAAAGGAGTGCAGTGTTCTTTTAACAATGCAAATATAGAATAAAATTACTTCATCATTTAAGAGAGGTCATTCCAATGTCTTCCATGAAAAACTCCAGAACAAATACAACAAAATTCCAACCCAATGTCTCCAGTTGATGTCTGTCTTGCAAGCCATAATACTTAGATGAATTTGACTATCAGTGAAAGCCAGAAAGTACACATTTTGGGCAATATAACTTCACATTGAAAAGCCTAATGTTCTCCCTAAGAAGTACTAGAATTATCTCTAGGACTTTAGTATTTCATATCTTATTTAAGCACTAGAACTATACATTTCTCAAAATTATCTCAAAAAGAAAATTCTGAGAGCCGACACTTGCATATCCGCCTGCTTTTAATTATGTGGATGCTCTTACCAACAGCAGTAGGATTAAGTGGAAGGTAATTCAATTATATACTTCAGAGTTATTAGGATGAAGACCTAAAGCATTCTAGTAGAGCAAAAAACCACAGGTCCTGAAAATTGCAAAGGTAAAAGTTTCAAGCTTAAGGAATACTTGCAGTCTTAAACATTTAGGAGAGCCAACATATATGTGCAACAACTTGCACTTTGTCAGGCTGTAAAATCAAGTGTTACAGCTACTATGACAGCACTGCACAACAAATTTACTTATTCAGAGTATCAAGTAACAGCTACATTAGTTAGAAAGGCCTTAGCCTTGGATTACTGCCATTTAAACCTGCAGGTATGTTTCTCTAAAGAATTTGATCCATGAGAAGTATTGCAGTAATGTCACCACTGCCCTCACCTCACAGAAGACCCCTGAAAAGCCCTGTGAGCACAGGCAACTGAATCCATTCACCAGGTCTTTGCAACGGCCTCCATTTTGGCATGGATTGCTTTCACACTCATTGGTTTCCATCTCACAGTTTTTTCCTGTGAAACCACGAGGGCATAAGCAATAGTAACCATTCACTTCATCCTTCACAGAGGGGGAGAGAAAAGAAAAAGTAGAAAGATTTGTTTATTGATAAAGCTTGCACACAAGAATTCAAGTTATTTCTATATTCTGGATTTGTGAACAGCAGTAGCACCACAAAATTATTTTGTGAAATGGTGCAAGAGTCCGCAAATCATAGAACTAGGGTTGGAAAGGACCTTAAGATCATCTAGTTCCAACCCTCCTGCCATGGGCAGGGACACCTCACACTAAACCAGGCCACCCAAGGCTCTCTCCAACCTCACCTTGAACACAGCCACAGATGGAGCATTCACAACTTCCCTGGGCAACCCATTCCAGTGCCTCACCACCCTTAAAGAACATCCTCCTTGTATCCAATCTAAGCTTCCTCTGTTTAAGTTTGAACCCATTACCCCTTGTCCTGTCACTACAGTCCCTAATGAAGAGTCCCTCCCCGGCATTTTCAGAGGCCCCCTTCAGATACTGGAAGGCTGCTATGAGGTCTCCACACAGCTTTTCTTCTCCAGGCTGAAGAGCCCCAGCTTTCTCAGCCTATCTTCACATGAGAGGTGCTCCAGTCCCCTGATCGTCCTCGTGGCCCTCCTCTGGACTTGTTCCAACAGTTCCAATCTAAACTTCCCCTGTTTGAGTTGTAACCTGTCACCCCTTGTCCTTTCACTACAGTTTGTAAAGAAGAGTCCATCCCTAGCATCATTATAGGCCCCCTCAGATACTGGAAGGCTGCTAGAACACTATACTTTTATATTAAACCTTATTTAACCAACCTGCAATTCCAAACTATGGAATTCATAAGTAGAATAGGATTAATTTTCAACATGGCATGGAATAAACAAAAGTTACCTTACAAGTCCCTCCATGTTGACATTGCCCATGACAGTCATTAATATCTATGGATAAAATAAGCAAAGCATTAGAATTTATACTGGAACACTCAGGTGTAAAGTACATCTCTAGCATAAAAATGGGGAACAAATGATTTTCAAGAAGGATTTTTCTAGATGTTTCAAAGGAAAGCAAGGATACTTGATGTCTTAAAAGATTTCTTATTAAAAAAAAAAACAAAACAAAAAACCACATGTAATAGAAAGGTACTTCTTCCATATGACATTTCTATTACACTCTAATAGAAATCTAATTAAAGGCTATCAGCTAATTTCAGATCTAACATTTTAACTAAAAAGTATTTTAAATTGAATCAGTATATGATATCATTCAGAATCAAGGCTGAGTGAGTAGGGAGAAATTAATATTAATAGTTACATGTGTGCATATTTAAGCTCATAGCAAGCGCATTTCCAAATAAATTTTCAAACAGTATTTTCAATTTACATTGCTGGAAGTTTAAAAAAAGCCCTGACAACAGGTATTTTTTTTCTTGCATAAGTATGCGTGCTATGTTCATCATAATACCCTTTTTTAAATAATTAGGCATCCTATGGGTCAACATACATACTAAAAAAATACTAACTGATATGACAATTTACTCCTGTCCATCCTGGAATGCAGTCACAGTAATATCCACCAATGAGATTTTTGCAAGAGTAAGCATTAACACAGGGTTTCCCATCACACTCATTAGCATCTGTGAAAGAAGATAAAGAAGAGAATAAAGAATAAACCCAGAAACAGATTACCACAGCACCAAGCACAGTTCCCATGCAATCCAAGCATCAGAAGCTCATATTACACATAGGTAGGGCAATAAAACCATTTATATACCAGAGGATTTTAATGCATACTTGTCTATAGTAGCACATGCATGTTATTTTACTTTTCCTTTGGCCAAAACTCAAAAAGCTATTATGTTAGTCAGGGCAACAGTTCCTTGCCTCCATAAGCTTATAGTCACTGTTTTGCCGCCATGAAGCAGGAGCTACCATCACCAATGTTGTATTTTGAAACAGGAAAGTTATCAGGCATTCTAGAAAAATTATTATGAGTAAGCTTAAGTTGGGGCTTAAACAGTTACAGGTTCCCTTGAAACTTTTGGTTTTTAAATCTACTAATGCAGAGCTACAATACCAGTAGCAACACACATCTTCAATGTTTTCTTCAGTAAAAAAAAAGTCAGAAATGCTTCCAAAGTTATTAATTTATTCAGGAAAAATTATTTAGGAATTATCTGCAGTTGTCTTCAAAACTTTAGAAAGCAATTACTTACCAAGCTGACACGTTGCTCCAATCCACTGTTGTGGACATATACACTCAAATGCATTAATACCGTCAATACAGGTCCCTCCTTGAGCACAAGGGTTAGATGCGCATTCATCAATATCTGAAAAGCCAAAGTGTGCCTTCCATTACATGGTTTAAAACTTGGCTTAATCTGCTTGTTTCTTATTGTGTGGGGTTTTCCGTTTGTGTTTTAAGTTATTTGGAGTTTAAGGGGAAGAATGCACAAACTTAGGAACAGGCTAACGTTTCTAACCTAATTTTTTCTTAGGCTTTTTTCATATCTTTGAGTTTGAAAAATTCAAGGTTCCTTTTTCCCCTATTTGCAAACAGCAAGAAGATTCAGTTAATCTGTCAATGATGAACACATTCATTAATAGTCATGTTGCTAGATCATTACGCAGTATCTAGGGGGGTTTTTAGCACAGTTGCTGTTGAAAGTGGATAAAACCCGTGTGCTCCAAATCACAGGCAAAATGCAAACAAATACCACAATACATTTCAACTATTTCCCCATCTTCTAAACCAGACACTTATATATATAAGTGAGTAATCTACTCTTCTATTACTTTCAGAAGGGAAAAACTTTCACATCCACACAAGATGACCTTTAAGGTCCCTTCCAACCCAAACCATCTTATGATTCTGTATTTCTTAAAATAAATCCATTCTTTGCTTTAGCTGAAGAGTTGGAAATTGTCCCACATACTTTGTCAACACAGCATTTCTTTGCCTATGGTCCAGCTATGCTTTTGATAACCTGTAGGCCTCAACTCCATCAAATGGATACTGCTGGCTGCACAGTACCTTTAATCTTTTCAAAGTATCCCAAACTATAGCCATTAGACAACTAAGGTAAAAGACTACCATCAAATCTGTTACCAACAGAGCATGATATTATCAATTAAGTTGTATCAGCCCTTCCAACCTAACGGGTCAAGTCATCAGAAGACGCATACCCACCAATAGCACATGTTGGTCCACTCCACCCCGATGGGCAGTGACACTTGAAACCTGATGAAATTTCATGACAAATTCCACCATTAGCGCAGGGATTAGATACACAAGCATGCTCCGCTGGAAAGAGAGGAAAAGAAATTCTTCCTAAATGCTCTTCCAGTAACAGTTAAGGAGAACTTACAGTTACAAACTATGTTCTAATTAAAAATGACCAAGAGCATGAGCAGTAGAAAGGTGCCTGTACAGAAGTTTGGAGCCTCCCTCTCCTACCTACAGAGAGCAAGATCCCCAGTAGGAGACCAAAGCAGGATTTTACTGAAGGTGCATATCATCCTTCCTATCTACTGACTAGAAAGCCTAAAGATGGGCCACTATCTCAATATCCCAGGAACTAGAGAAGTTTCCCATCAACTTACTGCCTCCAGCTGTACACTTCAAGCTCCCAGTCCTCCAGTACCCCCACCCCAGCTCTGTGTTACAAAATAGATATGCCAAGTGCAGAGGTCTGAACAGTAGTAGCAGTTCAAAGTAGCAAAGGTCTGTTTAGCTTCATTCTAATACTGTTCCTTGGAAACAGCAAAGAACAGAGCTTGCAATGATAGGCAGCGCTGCTTGTCGTCACCCCATATAGGGCTGTAACACTTGCCAAAATTGCACTAAACAACCAGGTTGAGCAGGGAAAAGTTGCATGCCATCACTTTTGATATTTTCTCACTCAAGAAAGTAAGGAAGCTTTTGGATAGAAGAAAACAATCCCCTTACTAGGTAACGCTTTCTAATTGTTGCTATCACTTTTCACACTTCCCTTCTCAGAAACCAAGCTGGCTTTTGAGAAGAAAACAGCTCCTCTACTCTAAAAACAAAACAAAACCCAAAAAACAAACACATAGGCAGCAATGATCACAAAATGCCACCTGACCAACTATAAGGTAGCCATGCCTGAAACTGTTTCAGATTGCTGAAGATACATGTAATATCCAAAACTTACCAATTTCACAGTTCTTTCCAGAGTAGCCATCTGGGCAAGCACAGCGATATTCATCCGGTTCAGTATTCATACAGGTTCCACCATTCAGGCAGGGATGATGATTTCCACAGTAATTTAGATCTGGACAGAGAAAAGCATCAATCAACCAACAGGGGACACAAATCTCATCATTTAATTCCTAGTCAAACAGATGCCTTTCTGGCTTGAACATCATTTAACCACATCATCCCCACATTCCATTAAGCTAGCCTGTCACCTGATGACTATCCACAAAACAGAGAAGAAAAAGCAAGAGCAAACTACATGAGTTAAGAGAGTCAGGACAATTCCAAGCCTTTTGTCCTAAACTTCTGACACTTACAATGTTTAAGCACCATCTGCCATAGATGCCTTTCTGGCTTGAACATCATTTAACCACATCATCCCCACATTCCATTAAGCTAGCCTGTCACCTGATGACTATCCACAAAACAGAGAAGAAAAAGCAAGAGCAAACTACATGAGTTAAGAGAGTCAGGACAATTCCAAGCCTTTTGTCCTAAACTTCTGACACTTACAATGTTTAAGCACCATCTGCCATAGAAGAATTAGGCACAGAAATACTCAGCTGCACACTAGCAGAAAAAAAATGGTTAATGAGTTATCAGTTAATCATGCAACTTTACTTATTTTTCCTGTACATTAATGTTAAGTACCTTTGTTACAGAGCAGGCCACCCCAGTTGGTTTCACAGTTACACTGCCATGGTTCATTACAGCTCCCATGAGCACAGCCTGGGTAGCGGACACACTCATCACAGAACTGTCCTTGCCAACCATAATGGCACCTAAGATGTAAGTTCACATGTTAAAAGTTAGCAACACGATGCTTACTTATAAGCATTACAAGTATTTGGAACACTACACTTACCGTTCTCAAGAACAAGGTCAACTGTTCAATGTGCAACAGATAACAAAACTTTATTTCTCCTGTTTAGAAGGAACATACTAGTTCTGTTGAACATCCTTACTGGAACTCATCTTGCTCAACCATACTACATATCATTGCAACAAGCAACAGCAAGTACTATGCATTATGAGAACTGTACATATTCTTTTACAGCAAGTCCCGTCTTCATATAATCATCTCACACTAGGACAAGAATTGTGATTGATATAAAAAAGTTGAAATTACTTTTCAAAAGAAGACTGCTGGCTCACTCCATTAAGCACCGCAGCATTTTAACTTCTGTGAAGATTTCAAGATACTAGCTAGCTTCCTCTAGAGTGCTAGTTTTGAAAGACCAGGGCAGCCAGAAACACAGCCGTCTTGTCAGTTTACTCAGGACTTAGTTTCTCAAGAGAACCCTTTTTACAGATTTATTCTCTTATACTCTCAGCATTCTCTAGTGACATGATAAAAAAAAAGTGCTCTTTGGAGAAAGAAGGAGAACAGAAACAAAATCCATTAATAAGTCATTTGTTTTAAACAGTTGAAATTTTGGTACAAGATTTCTCCAGAGATCAGTATCTTTGTGTTATTTCTAAGATAATCCTGCTAATAAAAGTACCTGTTTATGCTACAGGAAAGACGATAAAGTCTGAACATCAGAGAAAAAAAAAAAAAGAAAGAAAATGGACAGACATATATTTCTTTTTTTCCTTAATGTACATTTCATACACATTTTAATATAAAAAAAAATTGTAAGCTAGCTGTATTGGGCCAACAAAAAACCCTTATGCCTGTTGTTTTAAAGTATTTCTTACAAACAAGGTAAGAGCCATAGTAGCAACAAAGAGATGCAAAAAACCCACACTGAATGGGAATTGGGTACATGCATGCCAGTGGAGCCTTAATGCCTAGGGGAATAAAAGCATTAGAAAGAAAACTGTACTTCTTTTGGATTTAACACCATTATTCTATTATCAACATGCTTTAAATACTGTAAAAGAACAGAAAATAAATTCTCAAGTCTTTGGGGAGTAGAAAGAGTAGACAAGGAAAAGTATAAACAAGGAGTCTTGGTTCCTTGAGATTCAATCCACTTCCACCCTTTCAGTAAGTTGCATCAGTCCCTTAAGCAATAGAGCAGGTTATGGTGGCAGCATATTATTTAAATTTCTACTATTTGCATAGGCAGAAGGAGTCTACATGCAGATCTTTGCTAGACGATCTTTACTTATTTTTATATACATAAAGTTCTAGAACTCCTTTGAGTTCTTAGTCCCAGTATCTGCTCCTCAATTCAAAACCTCAAAATTGTGGGATCACTAAGACAAGCTTCAGCTGCATACCTAGTTCAGAGGCTCCGATTGCTCATCTAAGCAAAGCTGTCAGAAGCCTGGAGAATAGCTGTATTTCAGAAGCAGCTTTCTTTTGCTGTATTAGCAGTAAGAGGAAACAAATACTGCTCCTGCTAAATTTGATCTCTTCCTTCCTCCTCAAGGACAGAAAAATCTTTTGGGGGCTGGTAATAATAAAAAAAAAAAAAAAAAAAAAAAGCACTGTAACTCACTTTACTGGCCCCAAACCAAATCTCCATCCATGCCAAACCTGGCAGTACTGCCAGTGATTCACCATGATACCCTAGCCAGGGCCAACTCCACATCCACCTATAATAAGCATTTTCAAGAGCTGAAAGACTGCATCACAAAACAAATAAACACCATAACTCTATTTGTTTTCCATACCCAATGGATAACAAGTTCCTTTGTTTAACTCTTGATCACTGCAGTGGTGATTAAGAGTGCAAAGAAAAATACAGCCACCTTCTTAAAACTCGAAGGCATCTTAAGCACCTACTTGAGTTTGTTGGTATGCTTTACTGCATTAAAGTTAGTTCAGCAGAAAAGCATTGCTGCTTTTTCATGACATTCAAAACAAAGTTTACTGTTAAAGTTACCAATATGCCTGAGGGAAATAATTCCTAGAGACTAAAAGCAGTCCAAAGGAACACAGTGTTTACAAGTCAAAAGGTTACTATGTGGTAAGCTGATCAGCCTTCAGTTTACAAGGAAGAGTAAATTAGGATTTCCTCTTGAACAGGAAGTCTGGTTGCATCCTACATTAGCAGGTGCTAGAGCAGCTTTAATTCCACTTCCTTCTAAAAAGATAATGTTTACACAGATCTCAACTCACCCCTACAGCAAGATGTCATCAATAAGATTAAATAAATTCAGATAGGCACAGTCATTTATGACAGAACTACCAAGCTAAGACACAAGGATAAAAAAAGGTTAATGATCCACTATGAGAAACCCAAAAGACACAGAGACAAAAGCAGCATCAACAGGAAAACCAAACTAGAACTTCTTTTCAAGTAACAACCTCTTGTGTAAAAGCCAAAGGGAACAGCTGGTGCAGTTAACCATGGGCTACTGTTACTTCTTCCCTGCCTCCCTGCCCTCAGTTGAGAATAATTTGTTGGAAGTTCCTGCAATCCTAAATTTTTCACATCTGATTAAGTAAGAAAGCCAAATGTAGAGAATTCATAAGGATTCCCATTGTTCAACAGACAAAGAAAACTTATTGGAATCAAGATTCTACTTCCTTTGCCCTTCCCCTCTGTTGACTTCATCAGCATTAACTTGTCTTTACAACCAAACACACACAAAACAAAATCAGAGATGGCTTAATCTTAGCCCTTGCTGGGTTATTAGCAGTACAAAAGAAGCTACCATAAATAGATTGTTACAGTTTAGTTACTTCCTGATGGAAGGTTGAAGTACAGGCATCTGCTCCCAGACCAAAGCATCCCTTCAAGTCAGCATTAACACAGAGAGGGTGCAATAGGAATAGAAGAACAATTGCTGGTTATCTTGAAACCAAGAACTTGCCAGGAAGATCCTGGTAATTCTACAGGCACACTTCACAGCTTCCATTATCCTTAGATGAGACACTGATGGCAACAGAAAAATCAGAATTTACATACAAAGCTGGAAAAAGGGGAGGTGGTAGGAGTTAACCTTAGAAAAGCTTCTAGATAGCATTTCAGTCTTGAGATTAGAGAAACTGCAACTGTTATGGAAAAATACTGTATGTAAACAGACTTGCCATTTGTGAGAATAAGACCCTGAGTAATCTGGTCTAACTAGACCAGAGGTAGAACAAGATGATCCTGGAGGTTCTTTCCAAACTCCATTATTTAATGGGAAATCCTACAATAGTACTTACAGAAGTGATATGGAAAGGAGAAGAAACATACCCAGATCCTGATGGTTTGTATACCATGATCCCTCAAGGAGTTTACCTGATCAACCCCTCCTTATCCAGAAGGAAGATGTCTGTTACATAGCAAAAAGATTAATGCTCTCAATGGCTAACCAACCTGTATCTTCACACATGGTTTATTCTTCCCATTCAATCTCTTCTGGTTATTTGAGAGTCCTGAACTTTACGTGCAGAGAGCTTAGCTAAGGAACTCCATATTCCAGGTCTCATGCAATCACTAATCTACTCTGGTTAACCTTACAAAAAGGCTCATAATACACTAGAACGAGAAGATACCTAAACAAACTATCATACACCTTGGTACAGAGCTTTGTCAGCACTTACTACAGAAACACACCTAAGGAAAGGAAGGAAATATGAAAAAGAAAAAAAACCAACAACAAAAAAAAACCCCAAACAAACACCCAACCCAACAACTATTTCTGAAGTCTAGGTCAGAATAAGGGCCCTAAAAATAAAAAAAAAAAAATCCTAGAGAGGATGTAGGCGGTGCGGTATGAGCCTTTAATTACCAAAGGTTCTACGTACTCCTATACTGCACATCATACAAATGCCAAACAGAAGATCCTCGTGACATATTTATACATCATTTTTCAGGCAGGCTTTTTGGAGGGAGCTTCTCCCACTCATATTTCAAGTGGAAACTGTGGCCAAAACACTCGACACAGGAAAACGAGGCAAAACAGTGACATTAAGAGCAGAAGCAAAATGCATCATTAAGGGGTGGGGGAGAAATAGCCCTCTTACATGGAAAACCACTAAATTTTCTAATGACGTGAACAGGATGGTGTTGCATAGGCCAGAACAATAGCTTTATATTAGTTATTTACTTAAAATAACTATAAGAAAGTCTGTTTAATCTTTTAAGAGATAAGTTGTTGCATAGCAGGCAGCAATATGGCCTAGCTGTTAGATCCTACAATTCTGAGCATCTGGATTCAGTGTTATAGCTAGTACAGTACTCACTCACTAAGACACATCACAGAGGCACTTTCCCCACTTTCCTACCTTTGAAATAGGCATGACAGTTTTTTGACTAGGGAAGAAAAAGATGCTCATTAATGAACTGCAGTAATTTAGTTACCTGAAAGCCTGCCATTTTTGTTTCTCACCACCAGCATTCTTGTTAGATCAAAATATAAAAACCTTTCCCTACAAACTTTTTTCTCCTTTAATAAAGGAAGCTATTGGAAGCTAACATTCTCACTCCACTACCTTAGAGTTTTGTGAAGGAGTTGATAGAGAGATGGTTCAAAACCGTTCAGCCAGAACATAGAAGGAAACATTGCTCAGTTAACTTGCAGTAAGTGGCTGTAAGGGTGTGCCTGTATTTGCATTGGTTCACACTAGGAGCATACATTTTAAGTGAACTGCCTTATAATTCCTGTTGATGTTGCGTTGGTTCACATCACAGAGCTGTTCTGGAACAAAAGAATTGGGTGGCTTTTAGGTTAAACTAAGGTAATGTAAGACAATGTATGACAGGAGCACACCTAATGTGTTCCAGCTGTAAACAGGCATTCAGTCTACAAGAACAGACTAGAGCTACTCTAAAATTAAAAGAACTGAAGTGTTTTGAGTATGGCTATTGGGTTCTCAACAGTGCTTTGATCTACTGTTCTAATTTGTCTGCACTACCTACTATTGTCAACACAAGTTAAAGCATTACATGTTTTTACTTCCTGTACACTCACACATTCTTCTGGAAGAGGCATATACCTTTAGCATATATTCTATGCCTTCTTACCCACTAACCATCCAAGGAAGCGAGTGCACAGTGTGCCTCAGTTCCTCGACCAATAAAGAAAACATGGGATCTTTTGTCTAACTTAGTATGCCTACTGGCAAAATACTTGCCAACAACCCCAGAAGGCTTAAGACTAGGATATAGAAAATGATAATAAAATGATACTGGTTATGATAACAAGAAGGAGAATTTACAGGATGTGATGCATAGCAATTGAAATACTTTTACAAGTTCTTTGAAACTTGAAGCTGTGATACAGCATCTTGCAAAGACAAGACAGGAGAAGATGTCCAGGTACTGGTACAACATACATTCCTGTAGGGCCAGACAATAGCTCTATGCTCCTTAGGGATCAAAGCTAGTCCAGGATTACAGAAATTTAAAAGGTCAGATGCCACAGCAACTAGCACACTACTCAAGACTTCCTATTTTATTGTTCAGAGCAGCTTATGAGATTTCTCATAATTCCATTCTGCAACAGTTGGGGAAGGAAGCCATATTGTTTAGAACTGTCTGATCTATCTGATCTAGCTGGTATGGAAGTTCTCCATCTCTTACTTTCTCCCAGTTTTAGAAGCAGGCATTGTATTTCCTTCCTTTATCAATCTCTAAACTCTTTTGTTAGTCTTGTACAACCTTTCAAAAGCATCAGATCTCCTTGTACTCACGAACAAATTGATAAGAATTCAGTTGCCTTTTTCTCTTTGTTCTTAGTTTAGGCAGAGTTTCCCATGTTATCCACTCAACTGTCATGAAGACAGAAGTAAAACAGTGATACTGGTAGGCCTCCTACTGAAAACGATAGGAAGACTATGCAGGCTTATAATGTTTAACAAACAATCTCTAGAACAACCCCAACAGTCCACGTAGCTGTAGCTCACAGAATCACAGATCAGGGTTGCAAGGGACCTTAAAGATTACCCAGTTCCAACTGCCCTGCCATGGGTGGGGACACCTTCCACTAGACCAGGTTGCTCAAAGCCCCATCCAACCTGGCCTTGAACACTTCCAGGGATGAGGCAGCCACAACTTCTCTGGGCAACCTGTGCCAGTGCCTCACCATCCTCACAGTAAAGAACTTCTTCCTGATGTCTGATCTAGATCTACCCTTTTTCAGTTTAAAACTGTTCCCCTTTGTCCTACCACATTTTTGCAAGCTTTTGTTCCTGCATCTTTATAAAGTAAGTACTGAATAACAGCTGAGCAGGTTCTGGCCCTGATAGTGACAGATTAAGGAAGCAAAGCCCCTTAGGAGAGGCCTATATCATCTGCAGGAACTGATGGACACAGGAAATGGCTGAAGCTCACAAGCAGGGCTGAAGTGGAATAAAGGAGTACAAAAGGCATGGCACTAGACAGGAAGCTTGAAAAACCTGTTTCAACAGCACAAACCTAAGATGTGATAAAATTAAAAAAACAAACAAGAAAATCAACATTGTAAAAAGCAAAATTTTGTCACATAGCTCACAAGTAGTTCTCGAGTAAGAGTTCAAAACCACAAATTTATTTACTTCAAATGTTTTTAAAAATGTATGCTTGCATGGTTTCATATTAGAGTACCATTAATGACTGCATTTCTAATTCATTTCAGCTAGTCTACACATTCTAAAGAAATTTTTTTTACTACAGTTGTGTGAAGACTTGCATTTTCTAGGACACAACATGGCTCCTACCACAGTTCCAGAAGCTGAACGCAAGTTGAGTAGTATTAGGAATGTGACCCCCTTTTTTTTTTCTTATTCTGGCTTTGGAAGAGGAACTTAAACATTCAAAGGCAACAAGAAAAGTAGAAAAGCTCCTGAAAATACCATCATCCTGGCAGGAATATGACAATGTAGGCCAGATATGAGGTATATCTGGACTTCTGCCAAATCCATACCATTCTGGATCACAAGGAAGAGAAAGATTAAGTCGTTAAGCCTACTGACGTTTATGAGTGGTACCAAACATACTCAAGTCAGCAGTTTTAATTGAGGAAGGAGACTGCCACTTGTGGTTTCTCTGCATTCAACTCTGATAATTTCATAAGGTGATTGAGCCTAAGCCAGGTATAAGCCATTAGATCAAACTTCACTCTTCTCTAGACAGTTTAATGCAATTTAACAAAGTACTTCAGATGATGCAATAACATACAATGAGCAACAATCATCATGGCTTGGCAATGTTGTTTCTTTGACAATCCTTCCACTACTTTGGGCTGGTGAATTCAAACAAGACCATTTGGTCTGCCACTGTAGGTTGACAAAGAGATTACACTTGTCTAGAAGTAGGTTAAGGTTGGTTGGGTTTAGCACTAAAAAAAAAACCAAAAAAACAAAAAAAAAACAAATAAAAAAAACCCAACCAAAAAAACCCCCACCAAAACAAAACGCCCCCCCCCCCAAAAAAAAAAAAAAAGAAACAACAACCCAAACCACTATTTTAAGAAGATAGAAATTTCCCATCTTTGCAAGATTCAGCTACATTGCTTTTGCCTTCCTCAAGGATGTATTTCTGCTCATTAATCATTAAGTTTTTATTTTTGCTGAACTGCCTCCGTAATTACACAAACCTATCACCTAGACCCAGACACACCACAAAATCATTACCTACATCAGGTCATCCCCAACTTATTTTCCATTTCTTCGATGAAAGCTCAACAAAAGGAAGGGCAAACTTTACAATACCATAACTTCCTCAAAACAAGAGTTACATGAACTTGCCTAACAGATGATGTACAGTTATAGCTAATGGCATATTCTTTATTAACAGTCTTCAGTCATTTAGCTGCTTTTAAGATGTTTTTGGTACAACATTTAATCCAAGAGCTCTAAATTACATTGGAACATCAAAGCATGGAGGGTAGATCCTTTCTATCAGAGTTAGGCTGAAGCCTCAGAGCCATTGCTCAAGTTACCTGCATGTTCATGCAAGTTGAAGATTGAAACCGTTTTCCAGCTTTTCTATTTATAAATGCCACTGCAGATTTTGGCAACCAAGTAGCTACTGGCACCAGTAGATTTCCATACATCTCACACCCATGTTTTTCTCACATTTTCATTTTCTTTCTGAATTAAAAAAAGGACATTGTTTTCACCTGTTAAAAGACAGTGGCAACTGTCCAAAAACCAGGATGAAGGAATCTAGATTATAACTCAATAGCACCAAACATAGCAGTTTGTTTTAAATAACAGCTTCCTTTGTACTGCTGAAGATAAAGGTCATGTCTGTAAGCCTTGCTTATTTTTAGTTCAGCACCATTTTTCTACAGAAAGTATTATCCATTTGTGTTAAAAGCACATTACTAATTCACCCTCATAACTATTGCAGATGGGCAGTAAGAAACAAGGCAGATGGCCTACAAGCCATCTGAAATATTGTCCCCTCTTCCTTCCACAGTACCTTCTTTCAGATGAGAGAATCCATCCAACAAAACAGTGAGCTTTCTGCTCAGACTCCTTCAGACTCAATGGAGGGTTTTTTTGTGAGCTTAATTTAACTGGGCAGGTTAGAAGGGGGCACCTGGACTTACAACACTAGATACTTCTAGTATATAGTGACATGCTGTAGTGATAGGCTTTGCCCATGAGACTACCTATTGACAGATACCTTTAAGTACCACAGTCATCCAGCCCTCATCTTAAAAGGTTTTTTATTTCCTTCTTTAAACCTTCCTCTTCCTCTCCAGCTTCTGTTTTCCCAGATACAGCTGGTATCAGAGAAATGAAAGATACAGCTGGTATCAGAGAAATGAAAGCCAAGAAGGAAACTGCACCACCCCCTCTCACCTCTCTTATGTTGCCCCCCCCCCCCCCCCCAAAGGTAACTCTTGTGCATTTTCTTAAATGTTGATTTTCCACCATTATTCAAAGGCTCCTTGCTCTCAAAAAGCAAACATCCCTAGTCTCCTAGGATACTCCTTTGATACCTACAGAACTCTAGAAACCCTTACATGAACCCAAATGTATCAGAATAGGTTCTCAAGGAGAAAAATGCGTTCCTGGAAGGCTCAGGGGAGAGAGTACTTGCTACTCAGGCAGAAGTGATACTGGCCCAACTCTCAACCACAATTTCTACTTGTAACCTAAAAGAAAATCATCACCAACAGCAGTAGGAACACACAGTACTTTAAATCACAAGCAAAATATTTAATATTATGAAAAGATCACAAACAACATGAAATAGAAATATTCTCTCTCACAGAAAGGAAGCTGTGGTTTAAATATCTGCCTTGGAAAAAAAAAATCTTTTAAGGGAGATTTTATAGCTCTGCAGAAGTGAAGCTGCGCATGCACTGAAGTGTTGCACTTCACATACCGGAATTTAGTTTCCAGTCAGATTTGAGAGCTGCAACACACCACATCATCTACAAGTCAGCAGCATCTCATGAAAGTTTCAGGGCAGTAAGAAACCATTCTGAAGTGCAATGATTTAAGACTTCGTTATCTGCTATAACCTCACTGCCACAAACTCCAGGCTTTCCAGCAGGATAAGACTTGTTTGTATGTCACCCACCACAACTCAAAACTGGCAGTTCAACCCCAGCATAGCTCTAAGCCTAGCAAAGCTAAGTGATCTGTATCTTATTTCTACTACTTCTGCAATGACTGTTGTAGTTCCTAGGAGGAGAATAAGGCAGAATTGCCTTAAACTATCACAGCTTGCCACAAATGACATTTGTCAGCTCCCAGGGGTTCTTGCAGCCAGTTCCATTTCACATCACTCCAAGTAAGCAGATTTAACACAACTTAAAAGGAGCCACTTCACAAAAAAGCCACTTACAATGATGCATACAACTCTGACCACAATAAAATCAAGAACTTACACAGGATCCCCCAACTTCCAAGCAGACCTCTCCCTTGCCTTCAACAGCCAGTGTAAAAATAACATTCATTTCCCCTTGTCCTACCACGCTGGATGCCTGAACTTTTACAAGGAAACAATCAACTCCTCTTGCTACTGCAGTCTACTCCGGCTTCATCAGAAAGTTAAGGGAACATTTCAGATACTGTTCTCTTGTACTTAGGGACCAAAATATATTCACCTGGGGTAGAAAGTTCAAGTTTGGGGTTGCTACTGTATCACCATTACTACTAAAAAAACCCCTTTTTTTCTTGGAAAAGTTAAGTTTACTATATTTTGGTGAAAAAATACAAATATTGAGTGTTCTAGGACTGTAAGCATTTCTTAGTCATGACAACCCAAGGAGGGTTTTATTTGAGGGGAACAATTAGTACATAAAGATCAGAGCTCCTAAGGATTTTGAAAAGAAGGGGAAAGAAAAATATTATTGTCATTTGATAAAGGCATAGCTTTGGATTACATGAAGCAAATCTGTTCAGTCTTAGATGCGCAAAAAATAAAATGGGATTGCAAAACAATATGAAGTATATGCAGTTCTCACATGAAATCTATTTCAGATCAATTTCCCGTGATGTTCTTGCATAGATTTTTTTCCATTTTCAGCAGACTTTTTAGAAGTAGTAACATACATGGAAAATGCTAGAAAGATCAGCACTCAAAAAGATACTCAAGCACCTAGACTTACTTGCATTCCCCAGGTGTACTGCAACCCCCATGGAGCAAATTACATCCTTGTTTACATACAGCTGTAAACAGAAAAAGATTTAGGCATCAGTTTGAGCAGTTAGGTATCCATTTGTACAGTAGCAATGTGGAACTGTTCAGCTAGAGCTTCTGTCATTTATCCTGTTTGTTATCCATGCAAAGCAGATTGTCTTTAGCCACATTCAAATAGTTTTTGTTTACAACTAGCTATTTCACAAAACAATCCCACAGCAGCTCTTTATGAAAAAAAGAAGTAACTTAGAATAACTCTTCGAAAAAGTTGCTAATGATTATGTTTGCAGCAAGACTGTCAGCACTGAAACATTCAAATAGCTATTTTTTAAACCCGGTATTATTCTGGAAATCCCAAGCTTCCATGCTTCCAAGCACACATGACCTTGAATAAGCCTTAAAAATGGTCTCCCCTGTCATTAACAGTCTTTTTACTGAAAAGAAACAGAAAAGAAAACCAGGACTCTCTCAGAAGACTATGTCAAGTAACATTAGCATAATTACTCACTGAGACTGAAGGCAAAATGCAGAGAGATTTGATGGAGTGGTACATTATAAAAGGGGTGACTACACTTGAGTTTCTGTTCACATTAAGAACTATCAAAAAGCTTTCAGCTTTGCATACATTACACTTAAAACTTTTTCATTTGCAAAAATACTGCTACCAGGGAATTTTCACAGGATGAAAGTCTACAGTATTACTGATATCACCACTGTTAAATAAAATCTTACATTAACAGATGTAATACATCATTTTGCTTTGAAGTAACACCACCTCTGAATGAAGTCAATTAGTAAAAAAGGTGTTTCATTATTTGGAATCCTAAATTTACTGTGCATCCTGCATAGCACAGACCACAAGTAACACTGCATCCTCTGTTGGGCTCCACTCTTTGCAGAAGAGGTTTTTTCAAAGATTTGTATTCAAAGGACAAAGTCCATACATATTAAAATGAGTGTGCTACAGCACTGACACCACAGAAATATCTACTACAGTTTATACCTATTATATATACACACTAGAGCTAATCTAATACAACATTAAGCAAACAACACTACCTTGTTTACATTCTTCTCCCATCCAACCTTCCATGCAGGCTTTGTTTCCATTTTGATCACACGTGTAGTGACCCACGAAGTCATCTCGAGGGCCACAGAATTTATTGCACAGAGCACTGTAGTAATTTTCATCACACTTCACTCTTATTTGTACTTCAAAATGGGCAACAGGACCATTAAACTGTAGTGTCTTCCATCGATCTTCTGGGTTGATCATGCCAGCATGTGCCACTCGTTCTATTAGCAAGTCTTCACCTTTTTGAAAACGGTTAATTCAAGGTTATAAGTTTGACAGCACACGAGCATATGTATTCAAATCAAAAGCATTCAGACCATTAACAGAAAATCTAGTAAAGAAAATATGAAGATGATAAAGATCTACTGTATAACTGAATTTTCCTTTGCCTTGCAAAGTTCATTACAGGAAGGCCAATTTAAAAAAGTGTCCCAAAGGAAATATTAAAAAACCCTGGAACATAATCCATAGGAAATAACTTATTTTTCAAGGCAGCCAAACATACCACACCCACACGCTGACAACTAGCAGCTTTATCTTGATTTGAGGCTCTTTTTGCCTCCTTTTTTTCTTATAAAATTGCAAAATCTGCATAACCTTGTAACTGGGATATTAAAGTTTTCTGGTGCAAGTTTAATTTTAAAAATAAAGCAAAACGTATCTTCTGCAAAATTACTATGCAATAGTAAACGCTCTGGTAGACTTGCATTATGTACATAAATTTGCTTGTTTCCACGTAATCATTCTAAGGGCAAAACATCTTTAATAAGCATTTCATGGAACACTGTGTAACTAGCATTTGTCATTTTGACAAGAAATATACAAGTGAACCCAGGATTGCCAAAGGGCTGTTCTCAACTCTGTATCCTGCTATTCTTATTCCCAGTGGAACTACTGATAATTGTGATCAGTGTTGCAATATACTCTGTAAGCAGCCGGCCTTGCCCTCATAGAAAGCAGCACCACTGCTACTGCCAGGTTTCATTATCCGAGACCAAATGTGTTATCGCATAGGACAAGAAGATTCCAGGACCTAAGATTATGGAGCTGCCAAAGTATTTTAATATTTATGGATATCTACTTTGTATTTTTATTCATTTTATTCTTAGTATAGAAGCACAGACGCTTCAGTACTAGGAGATAAGATGCAATTATAGTCAGTTGAATTATACAACAAAAAACAGCAAACATTAAGAAGAAGCAAAGCACAGTAAGGGTAAGGGTAGACAGCGAGTAACCCCAGGGATTGAAGTCTTCAAATGCCTTCACTACTCAAATCTGGTAACATCCTACTGCAAGAGTTTTTCTAGGTGACTGCAAGCTGCAGCTAGAGCTCCAAACACTATTTAAGGACAAAAAAAAGCTATGAAAGCTCCACTGGTATACATGAATTTCATACCCATTTATGAAATAGCTGTAATATTTCCAGCTTAGAGCTTCAGCATCCACTTTCTTTAATTAAGAGATTCCTTAAAATGCATGTTAAGAGAACCACCAAAACCTTGAACACAAGAGACTATAATGGTAGCAAGATGAAGTATAAACTTCAGATTAATAATACAAAACATGCCAAGCTCTTAGCAAGCAGTATTAACTTCAGTAAATAGATTTCACCTTCTTACTTTCTACTACTCATTAACCTAATTTGTTTAGAAAGTAAGTCAAAGGAGTGCCTGTTTCTCACCTAGAAAGTTATTGATAGCATAGGGGTTATCCTGTGCATCTATTACCAAAGCTGCAATTCTCCCTCATACTGTGAAAGGATGAGCTACAATTTTCAGTCACTCCAATGTTAAAGAAAAAGGAAAGGTACAGAAATAGCAGGCTCTAGAATGTATTTTGTTAATGTCTTTTTTTCAAGCTTGCTTCTACTATAAGGAAAAAAAAAAAAAAAAAACCAAAAAACCAACCTTCTCTTAAAATTAATGAGCATTCAGCTTTTAAAAAGCTGTTTTAATTAAGCACTGAAAGTTTCTCAAATTATTCAGACTCAAAGTATATATCTGTTTTAATATTAAAGCGCTGTTGCCATGTACAGGCTACAACCCGTGCTTGCCTGGACTAGTCTTCATAAAACATTTTATGGCTAGACACGACACACTGAAGTCTATCCTTGTTCTTTAATTCTTATACAATAAGACCTCTGTCATCAAGCAGCACATGGTCAGTAGCAGCAGGGACAAGAAATGCGCATGCTAGGAAAGGCTGCCTGCGTTTTATTTTTGACTGAACCAGATATCTGTTATACCACCCGTCACCATTAAAAGCTTTGTGATTAGATTCAGCATCTTTATAATCTTATTCTTCTCTAATGACTATTGATCTGAAAAACTATAAAGGAAAAGTGCTGAATCATGAATGGTCAAGGAATTTGAACAAATAGAAAATACACATTGTTAGAGCTCTTTTCCAGCTATAAGCAACATAGGCTAATTAAAAAGCGCTGCAACAGCCACTGCTACAAAAGTGTTTCCTCAAAGTGCATCAGATGGACTGAATGACACATCCTGAGATTATAAACCACTCCTTTGTAATAAAAATCTTATCAAGCATCTTCAGACTATTCATCAGAGCCAGTTAAACAACTGGAACAAGCATTAGAGCTACTGCAAATATACCTATGCAGAACAGTCCTCTTGATACCTGGGGGCCAAGAACAGGGAAAATAACCCAACAGTGCCTTTTTTTTTTTTAAGCCCTCAAAGTTTACCTTCAGAAACTCCTCTGAAAAAGAATTTATTTTGAGTCTTAAGAGGTTTTCCTCTATCTTACACAAGTAAAGATAGGGCTTTACAACCTAAATAAGCAAGCCAAATAATTTACCCTCAACTACAAAAGGCATCAGGAATCAGCTCCAAGCCATCTCATTTCTAATACTAAATTCTTAAGTACTAGAATGAGAATTCTGGTTTATTTCACATTTAAGACTGATCATAAGAGAAGATGCATCTTCCAAACAGATCACTAATTGCAGGGAAGGACATGTTTGTCAAGGTTCCTCCCCCACCATGCCAAAGTGTTGCTGAAGATATCCACCCTCCCACATTTAATTGTTTTGATGAAACAAGTTTTCTCCCTGCATCTGGTTTTCCATTAAAATTCATCTTAGGAACTCACATTACTTTTAGGTCTCAGTAAAGACAATGAGCTACATAACTGAATTTGTCTGGTTACTGGCACACACTACTCAAATCTCCCCCTTCACACACCTCAGAAGCAATAAAGCCTATTTTCCTTAATTTCTAACAAGTTTTCTACAAACCTTTCTAGAAAAGCAGACAGTGCTTTTGCACAGGTATTTGCACAAGTCTCATACAGACTAAGATGAAGGAGGAAGGGAACCACTGCATCCCTGAGGTAGACAACCTAATGGAAAATTACTTTACACATGAAGATGTCAGCTTGCTTCATAATGGCAGTGCTGGGTTATGCATTGCCAAGACCTCTGCCAGGGTCCAGAAGTTTACCAAGTCAAATGATTTACCTAGAAAGTAGCATGAACTGCTGACAGATGACACAACAGGCCCTTCACAGCAACTTTGTATTTAAGACAGTTTCCTCTTCCCCTCCTACATTCTCCCAGAGCAAACAAGTGGTAACATTATACTGCCACAAGCTTACTTCCAGGCCAGTGCATCAGCACAGAGTAGGAAAAGCACAGTAGCAGTTTAAGAATTGGGGTCTGCATGTCTCTTGGTTTGTAGTTTGAGGTAAGTAGTGAGGAAACATTTGCTCTGCCAGACTGGTTTCTTGAGGTGGTACTTCACAGATCTCTGAGCAACCATGCCTTGCTTTTAATGAGCGCAAGGAAGGAACACAGGATGCTAAGACAGAAAGGGAAGAAAGAATGACAACTGTTCTAAAAAGCTTCAAGCTGTTCACTGGAAACTCCTCCTTCCAGACCTGGGGATTTTTTGTGTCCGCTTGTTACTTTGGTTGAATATTTGGGGTAGGGTTTTTTTTTTTGTTAGGTTTTGTTGTTTTGGTTTGGGGTTTTCTTAAATACCCACTTGAAAGTCCAAGCTGGAAAACAGAACCTGCATGCAAGTTTCAGCCTTACTCATCCCCATTAAAGGAAAGCAAAACCTGACTTTGGAACTAATTAATCAGGTTATAAACAGACTCTGGCAATTACTTTGATTAATCTTACAGTAGCAACAGAAGACACATGTAACCTGATCTGAAGATCAGCAGTGTTCAGGATATGATAGGGAGTTCAGCTTTCCATAGATACTCTCTTCACCCCTCCAGGATACAGACATTGTTGTCTTTTCTCTGGAGAAGTTGTCATATTCCCTTTCCTGTGCTTTTACACATGAATTTTTACTGATCTGTGCCTGTCTGAGGGCTCAGTAATCCTTGCAGATATACACAGGAAGTGTCTTTGCATCTTGACAGATTCACAAGGCAAAACCTACTGGTTTGGATCTGTCAAGACTACAGAAAAGGGGGAAAAAAAAAAGCCTTCAGCATTAAGGAATGGATTTCTTTCTAGAAATCCAATATGCAAGTCTAAACTTCAGCATGGCAAAGCAACAGGTCTCTATCATGGAATCATGAAGACTACAGAAGCATTTAACAAAGACAAGTGTTTAGCTAGCGTTCTGTCAAATCGTAGGCTAACCAGCCTTCTAGGTTTCAGATGCAATATAACTTAACAGCTCCTCTCTGGCAGCTTGTATTAAAGGGAAGTCCACCTTCCATTAGTAGTTTCTCATGAGAGCTAAACTGTGTAACATGACACTCGTATAGACTCCCGTAGTTCATGGAAACTGGTAAATTAAGAAGACAGCCCACTGGGTCCCCAGAAGACACTGTATATACTGTGGGCCGGAAGTTCAGGGAAAAAAAAAAAAAGGTCACCAATGCAAGTCAACAGATTTGTCAGAGCATGTCAAAAACCTAAAAACTACAGAAAAACACTTAACACAAGCCTAAAGTAACTGTCCCCTTATCAAGCTTATTTAAATAGAAACCTGTGTTCTACATCTACAGGTTTGCAAGAGGATTCTGCAGGTTCCAAGACATAAATATAGCAACTTACAAGGCCGTTATTTATTAAGCATCGTATTAAAAAACAAAATTCACCACTTAAATGGATACAGGTCTGTTTTGCAGGATAGGCTCTTCATGCTCACTCCTTTTCTACACCACTTCATGAGTTGATCTACCATCTAGAACTAAGGCATGAATATTCCAATATTTGCCGTACTAGCTACCTCTGGGTAAATTGTTCCCCAAAATGGAAACTATTTAAAGGAATTAGTTCATGTAGTACTTTGTGAACAAAACATTCAAGAGGACTCCTCCAATCTGTTGCTACATAGGATATCTAAACTTATTAAAAATTCAGGCTTACTCTGCTCAGCACTTGAGATCTCATTTTGAATACCATGTCCAGATTTGGGAAGTGCTACTCAAGGTGGCAGTGAACCAACTAAAGGGTTGCAACAACATGAACTACCAGAGATCTAAAGAAAACATACCTATTACAAAAGGTTGAAGGAGCTGTTAAACAAGACAAAAGCTTAATTCTAACAGAAGGAGGGCTCAGGAAGAAACTACAAACTCATCATTAGGGTGTCTATCATTGGAGATAGAGTATGTTAGAAGAATCTCTAAGTTAGGAAAGTTTGTCAGGAAAATGCAAGCAGGGCTGATCCCAATCTTCAAGGAAAAGGACCTTGAAACTCTAACATTGCCTTAATATCAGTTGAACTTCACCAATTTTTTATGCTTGGCACATCTTGGTAAGAATGGTCAGGAACGAAGCAGCAGAGAATGGAACCTATTAGAAACTGATCATGATATGGGACATAAATCTTTGCTACCCTAATGCCCAAACACTTATATTCCTCTATATTGATCCCAGCCAAGATCAAATAGTTCATCATTAACCACAATGAAAACCTAAAGTTCACTTATCACTTGTAACCAAATCATTATTTGAAACAGGTTTGTAAACCAGTACCAAGGAGTAGGTTCAAGCTGGAGTCCTACTTCAGTAACAATACAGCAAGCAGTACCTTCACATGATTTTGAAGTATGTAGACAATAATCCTACTTTTCCTTCAGATCAGTAGCCCTGCTCTGATACTAACCATTACATTTTCAGACTATAAATGCACGGTAACTTTCAGTACTTGGGGAGAAACAGGAATCACCCCATGACTTACATCACAAACATCAAGTATGGTTTCTTTATCAGGAGCAAGAATGCTTATTTGTTTACCTGATCATGAAAAGTATTGCACAACAAGGTTACGGGTAAACTGAGGAGGATTTTAAAAAAAGCTAATTATTAAAGTGTTACAACATTGATTTACTACTGTCCATTTTTTCCCTATCATCAGTAATTTTTCACTGCTCCTAACTCAATATTTACTGCTTCAATTTGTACATGCCCTTCACTTAGATAGCAGGCACACATTCAGACTGATTTGGAGGGATGACTAATTGCAGCAGCACACCACTTCTCCCCTCCCCAATCTGTACATACAGCACAAAGTGAAAACTGCAAGTTTTACATAAATACTCACCAGCTTTTGTATCATTGTCCCAATCCCATGCTTCTATTATTAATGTGAATGATCTCTGAAAAGAAACAAGACACCAGTTAGACAGTAATAAAAAAGTACTGTTACACACCAGACAAACAGTAATTTGGAATAAGCAGATACTGCTGCTACAAGAAAGCCAACTCTGCTGCCATGTGAAAGCCCTTGAAGGCATCTGATTCTCAAAAGCATGAAATGTAACAGCATTAAAAACTGTGGAGCAAAGCACGCTAACACCAAAACAAGAACATCCCCACACACTCCAAGGACTGAATTATTATTCTCCTCCCACTCTAACTCATCCTCAGCTTTGCTTAGCCACAGAAATAATTTTCAGAAATAGCCCTAAGGTTTGAATAAAGTGAGGGGTTCTTAACATTGGGAAACAAGTAGGATACTTAAGACCTAGCAACTGAAGACCCAAAAAAAAGAATAAAATCAGAGCCATCCTTTAGAAAGCACACAAAAGATCAGTCTATATAACTGATCTATTTGCTGCTTTCTAGAAAAATATAAAGAAGAAATGTAACTGTTAAAGGAAACATACCCAATAGTATACTTTCCCCTGAGGAAAGAAAACCATCATTTCACACAACTTAAAAAATTATTTGTAAACAAAACAAAACAAGTTAAGTCTTTATTTCACACTAAAGCAAAGCTTCAGGCATCTTAGTTTTATGAACAAATATGTAAGATAGATACTGACATCCAAATACTAAACTTTTTCTTAAGTTACCACATGCATAGATGTAAAGTTTGCCTGCTTTGAGTTTCCAAGTTGCCCAAGTTAACATTGAGATTCTTGCATACATTTAAAACCAAGCAAAAAGCCTCTAGCAACAAAAAAAAAAAAAAAAAAAACAAACTTATTGCACCACTATCCCAAAACCCTCACATACACATCTCTGCACTCAGAGGAAAGCCACACCAAAAACTGAAACTAAGTACTGCAGAGCCAAGCCTTAATATGCGCAGAATCCACAGGCTAATGATCTATGAATTCACATGGGAAGAGCACCTTGTTAGGAGGAGGATTATGTAAGAATTCAGTTATCTTTCCTAGGGTGCTTAGGATTATTTAACTCTTACATCAGGAGATGTATATTTTTACTTTAAGATAGCTCATCAGGGCTTTGTATGCCCCTCACCTCCCCACCAAGGAAGGTTGATCGTAACACTTAAATGTTCCCATTTTAGAAGAGCAGCAGCAAGAATAAAGATCAGTGCAGCACCCTAAGCAGAAGGGCTCTGCCCAAGATCTTTCATGACTACAGCAAGGGAACAGACTATTCAGAAACATTACTTAACTGTGTATTTTCCTATGGCTTAGTTACAGAAACATACAAACAACAAACTATGCCTTTGAAAAAATACTTTCTTCTGTACTTTCAGCTTCAGACAAATATTAGGGAAGGTGTTCTTCCATCATTAAAACAGATAAAAAGTTTAGTGGAAAATATTTAGATTACACTGAAGGAAGGAGGAAAAAAGGAAGCTCAGCAGTTGCTACACTGGACAGAGGCATACTTGAGCTTGAACTGCCTTTGGAAAAGGGCAACTGATAGACATCAGCTGAGAAAGTAAAGGCCTCTACTTGTGCAGTATGACAATACAGCACAAGCCACAGCTCCACACATTTCTGGAAAACAAATGTTAATGGAGCATTTCAGTACCTTCACCCTCCAACTCCCTGCTCTACCCTGTCCCCCAAAACTCCACATTTAGGGAAGCAGGACAGGTAGGATCCTACTGTACTCTGAAAGCACTACCTTCACCCCTCTCCCTAAACTGCTACCTGAAAAGCAGATGTAGAGCGAATAGTATCAGAAAATAATATGTAGCATTGCTCTAATTTTATCTTCAGGCAAGTGTAAGTCTCCTTATTTGGCAAGGAAATTGTTAACCTAGGCAGAACTCTGCAAATCAGCACATGACCTAAAGCTCTGTTATTCACCTCTCCTGCATTTAACAACTGATCTTCCAACATATCCCTCAGTCTTCCTGTGTTCCACTGATTTATATCAGAAATACAAAACAGCACTCAAGTGCTTCCAGATGTCCACTTATTCATCTTACGTAAGGGCTGGTCTATTCCTACTGCAAATGGGCTGTTTCATCTGACTGCCCACATAGGCTAAGGCAGAAAAAAATTTAAGCTGGACTTGCTGTCTTAGGAAATAGATCAGTTAACTATGCCTTCCATCATTCCACTTGAAGGTAGATTTGTATCTTTGCCTAGGATGCTAGGGAATTTTTGTGGGTAGAGAGTTCCAAGCAATGCACTGTTCCAGCATGCTCATGGTGGACAGTATGAATAGGCATTCTGCCAATTTTAGGATGCTTAAAATAAGGAGTCCCATAGCTCCGGTAGCAAATCCAACCATCTCAGCTGCCATACACTCTGCAGTTAAAAACATTCCTCTACTACTCTATAGTTCCACGACGTGGAACAACTGAATTTCTGGCCAAATAACTGACCCCTGCAGCCCACACCGCCTCCTGGTGGCAGGCAGGGCAGGGACACAGCTCTGCAAGCCCCAGGCTGCACAGGCCTGGTCTCAAGCTTTTGCTGTCCTCCCACTGGTGACCATTAAAAACTGTAAGCCCAGCTATAAAAAGCTTAAAGAATGTATACAACAAAGACAAAATCTTTTTGCTTACTGCTATCCCATAGCCTGTTTCCCCATGTCTGCTTATGGGTAACAGGCTAGCACTTGCTCATTTACACGTGAGTAGTCACATGGAGTGCAGCATTTTAGGAAGGCTTCCAGTCATACTTGCAGGATATTAGAGATGTTACTCAAATGGTAGTAAACTGTATTGATGGACAAATGCATTTTTACTGGAAAATCCATTTCAGCTGGGACATTTCTCAGTTATGCAACTTCCTGCTTTCTACTGACAGTTACACAGTCACCCTTCAAAACCCCCTTAAAAGAAACAGTAAAAACAACCAGGAGAGAAACTGATTTTTGTGGTTATCCTACCTCTAGAGAAGACAGTTAAGGTTACCAACTCAACTTGGTCATCTCTTCCTCACTTCCAGCTAGTCAATAACTTTAAAGAGGAATTCCTCTCCGTGGCAGCACATTGGATCATCACATTACAATTACTACACCTCAAAACAGGAAACTGATTCTTAACCTACTGATTCAAACACCCCCACCATCACCACTCCCCCCTCAGAAGTATCAAGTCTTGCACTAATCTTTTGAACTTCACTTTAAAACAACAGCTAAAAATTTATGAAGAAACATCTATGCTGCTAAGTATGTTTATGGCATGCTGCACCAAGAGCTTTCCAGTTATTGCTCAACTATCAGAAACATGTCTGACTACCAAAAACATTTGTCAGTGGAAACTATAATATGCATACACTCACCCATACTGCCACCTCATCCAATAACCTAAGAGCTATAGGCTGAATAACGCTCATGAATATAAATTCTGAAGAACATTTTTAGCTCACATAATGGACACCCATTTTATGAAAGCTCTACCATTGTCTTGCATTAGCCACATCTGTACAGAATTCTAACAGACTACCCAGCACACCCTCTCCTAGCACCAGCTGCAAGTAACTCTCCTGTAGCACAGATACTTACACCAGACAACATCTTTCTTCAATTGTACTTACAATAAACAACAACAGAACTCACATCAATTTAGCTCTTGTCCAGAATATAAGGTCTGCCCACACTACAAAATCTTTAAACCCATCACATCATCCAGGGGCAATTGTGGCTCTTTGTGTGCCTTTAATAAGAACAGGCAAGCTTAAAAACTATTTAAAGTACAAAGTTCTCCACAGAGGCTACTGATATAGATGTGTGTCTAGATTCCTGCGTAATAAAGCTAACAGAAAATTTTATAGTTTTCTACCAAGTATCCTAAGAATGCCCCAAATTCGTGAGCCTTTTAGGAATAACGCACACACATAACTACACTTGCTTCTTTTCTAACTTGCACAGAACTCTTGCTACAGGGTGACATGACTAGCACCTCATAATAGCAGGACTCGCACATTCCAGTCTACTCTCGTGTATCAAAAAAGCTTTGTGAAGGAGCATCTAGTAACTAACAAAATACTTAGAAAATATTTGAAAAGTGACCATGCCACAGACTGGAGCGGGAGGGGATAAGGGTGAACATACAGCACTGAAAACACATTTGATCCGAGCCACCAAAGTCAGTAGATTTATCTTCCAGAAAGAATTAAACATAAGACAACATTTGTGCTTATCAAACAAAACAAAACAAAAAAAACCAACAAAAAACAAAACCAAAACCCAGAGGATGTTAAAGGCTACCAGTCAGAAGAGCATCAGCACACTTCTGCAGAAGAACACAGCTTTATGAAAGAACCATTTGGTAGGAGTTCACTAAATAGATATGCCAAGTAGTTTGGAAAGATACAAATTAAGCCTGTTTGTCCTGGTTATGCTGCTTCTGTTGTTTTGGGTTTTTTTTCCCCCCTCAGGATTGGTGTTGACAAAAGCAACTTCAAAGCATTATTCCACTGCTTACACTAAACAAAACACTCCCCATGCTATCCCAGGAACCTCCTTTCTGGGGAGGGGGGAAACAAGACCTGCAATATTGGTTTGGCATTGTCTTTTCATGAACTATTACCTTGATATTTGCAAACCAGAACTCAAAAGGTGGGATTTTATTTTTTGGCAACCAGACATGACAGACTTTTCATCCCAAGAAAGATGCTCAATCTGCAGACAGCCCTTTCAGTGTGGTATAGGACTTAAATTCTCCAACTCCAAGTCTGAAAAATGCAAAAAAGTGAACCTTGACTTTTCTGCATCAATAACATGCTACTGTGTATTAAAATACTTTTATTCTAACAGACAAAGAATTATCAGTTTCATTTGAATAAAAGGATTGATGAGAGTTCCTACAAAGAATAACCTCAAGAAATCAGGAATCAGCTATGAAATAAAAAGTGTGGCTCCTAAACAAATGTAGAGCCCACCTTCTCTTCCTGTTCCATAGTCACATAGTAAATACAGGGTTTCATCACCAGTCAATATAATTTCCTTTCGAACCTCAATCAAGGATAGGCAACATGTGGTTTTGAACATTCCTACTGTAAAAACAGGTCAAAAACAAGCAGTGTATCACTATTCTTACAACTAGTCTAGTTTTTTTGTAACTTCTGGAATAAGTTATCAACAATAGTCACAGAATCACAGAATAGTTAGGGTTGGAAAGGACCTTAAGATCATCTAGTCCTTGCAACCAAGTCCATTAAGTCTTGATTGGCACAGTCAACTCTCATACTTGGTTTCCTTGTGAGGCAAGCACAGGTCTGGGGGCTTCCCCCCACCTTTTTTCAGCACTTCTCCCCCTCCCCCAGGCAGCCTGCTTGCCATGGAAAAAGCTGACTTCAAGGCGAGCATATTCCACTTCCTTCCCCAGGAGCACTGCAGCAAGTCCTTACAGCTTCCTCATGACTAACTAACTCAGAGGTGCAAAGGGAGTACACAAGAAACGAAGAAAGATTCTAAGAAGGTCCAGGACTCGTCATCAACACAGAGATGCTTTAGTAGCAGACAGATGGAACAAGCCTGCAGGTCAGTGTTTTAGAAGCAGATGTTATAAAGCCAAAATGGAGACTTTTACTGAAAGAATAAATGTCCCCCATTTAGGGGGAGTGGAGGAGGGAGGGCTGTTTTTTGAAACTTGAGGGCCACATTCACATGCAAGAACTTGCCTGCTGAACTCAGAAGCCATTCCACCACACCAAATTATAAAGATGCCTATCCTCTAAACCCTCAGTTTTCATTTGAGAAGTAAGCACCACTGGCATAGCAAGTCCTAGACAAAAGCCTTCTCTTTGGAAAAAGTGGCTAAACAACCCCATTTTATTAGGTGTACTGTGGAAGGCCAGGACAGAGTACTGCAAACAGCAGCAGCAGATAGCAGAAAGCAGTTGAGCAAGTTGAAGCTTTCTATTTGAGAGTAATTACTGCAGTTATACTCCTCTTGGCCCTGTCACAAAAGCAGGATGATGTTTACAAACTTTGGAGCCCTACTGTTGCGCGAGGGCAACTCCTTACAGATTAACCACACCTGACAATCTTTAGGAAGTCTGCAAAACCAGGAGGAGAGGCGGCTACTTTTTGCCATGGTTAACAGCCAACAAGCTGGTATCTCCACCTACATGAGTTTGAACACTTCATTCCACTCCTCCCCCAAAATAAGTCAAAACTGGAGGGGTGTGTATGTGTGCACACATATGGGGGTGGTAGGGGGAAACCTAGATGTCTCGACTATTAAGACTCATTTCATTGCAAAAGGAGCACAAATAAAAACAACAGGTGAATAAGTCAAAATTAACACCCAGATAGATACTCACCTTCAGTTAAAGAAAATTAACCAGCAACTAGGTAGAAAATCTTACCATCAACCAGCTGCATGCATCTAAAAGATAAAACAACTTCAAGGAGGAACTGAAAGGGCTATGTCAACATCAAACTGGCAGTGCCTACTGCTTTGTGAAACAGCATCATAGCAGCATGCTTCTCTCCAAGGTGATCAAGCTACTAGATCATGACATTCCTACACCTTAACAGACTGTATCTGTAGAAAGATCCTCAAGTGAAGGCTTGAAGATACTCTGATCCTGCTGCAATGGCAGACTGCAACAGAAGTTTCTCAATATGAGGGGGTCTTGACATACCATAGGACAGCAAACATTTTACCTGTAGCGTTCTAAAAATTGTCTGAAGTCACAAAACAGCTTCAGCTAATGCCTGTAGAAACAAGGACCCGTTTTCAGGTAGCCCACAGAAGGCCAAAATGCCATGACGGACTAGAGCTCCTCAAGGGAGCACATCAATAGTCACCTCAGACCACATGAAAAGCAAAGAGAAAGCCCTCTGGAGGTCCATCTATGGGAGAAGCTAAAGCACAGGAAGAAAGACTCCACAAGCTTCTCATATCTTAGCACCCTAAACAAAAATTCCAAGCAAATCTCAGCCAATTCAACCTTGTGACAAGTCTTAGAAACAAACTATTTGTTCCCAGTACCTCAGTACTGGCCCTGACCTTTTGCAGCACCCTCTGTCAGACAGCTGCCGCAGACAGAGCAGCAGTACCCCTGAGTAAATAGGAAGCACACACCTCACCAAGTTTTCACAGTGCCAGAAGCAAGTCGGTAGCTTCTTTCTTAGAAGAGCTGCAGGAGATATGACCAGGCAGTAGGCATGCCTGGAGTTCATCTGAAGAAAAGCTGTTCTGCTAGCTACTCTCAGCTCACAGAACACTACAGGTTCTTGAAGAGCACATCCCTATTCTAAAGCAGGGTCTTTCACCATTACATACATAGCAGCAGTGCTAGTCTTATGAAATAGAAGCAATTCCTGCCTCTGCTTTTTATAGCTATCTGCTGTTCATCCCCCCTTCCCCAACTCCAGCATATACACATTTCTGCTGCACTCCAGGAGATTAAGTTACAACTCTGAAGTCCAAACTGTCAACTGTGGTCACTTCAATTTGGGCAAACAGCATAGAATTGCCTTCCAAATAATTTATTTTCCTTATACTTTCAGAATTAAACAACAACCACCACCACCAATGAAAATTTAGCTACTCAGGTACAAGGGCTCCAGTCATAACTTGCCTTTGCTATGATTTTCCAGCAAGAAACAAGAAAAATATAATGTTTAATACCAATCCTTCCTATTAGCTACCACATTTACAAGTTTTGTTGAAACACTTCTATTTTACTGCAAATGTCTTCTGGTTCTGCCATCTCTAGGGACCTCCTGTGCCACAAGGTCTCAACAAAAGTATTGGCTCCTAAAACTAATCAATATATCAACAATGACACTGATTATTTTTTCCCCACTGAATGAGCAAGCATAATGCTTATTAAACAAGCAAACAATATAATCTTAGCTGAATGATCAGTAACTACAATTTTATTACAGTGACTAGAAAAGTGGCATTCTAGGAAGGCTTTAAACTGGTCCTTAAAATAACATATACAGTTTCATCTTACCAATTATCTCTTTCCATGGTATCTTTTACAGAACTCTTTGTAACAGTTGTCAGAACATCAGTACAATATTTCATATCTTGTGATTTAAACTTCTGACCTTGTCAAATGTAAATTGATTTTCAGAGAGCCCCACAGAACCCTGCGCTAATACCTGTGACTTTGCTCTTCTGTGCAAATTTGTACTGATAAGCAAACCTTCAAAAAAATACATCTTGTGACCAGTCAATTCCATAAACAGATACTCATTCAAACCACCAAAGCCAAAAGCTCAACACAAGTTCTTTGATCAGATCTCAGTATGAGATCTGCTTCCCACCCTCATCCATGCCTTGACTACTTAATATTCAGAAGTCATTTGGAAAGTGCATCCTGGCTAGAATGGGAGACTAGGAAACAGGGAAAACCAAGGAAGACTACATTCAGCGTTATACCACTGTATAATACTGTAACTGAAGATGGAGTGAAGCAGTGTGGTTCTCCCTCTCCCAAGAGATGGCAGGAATAACACTGCCCAAGAGAGGGGATGTTATAAATCGGAGATCCAGAGAAAAGCAACAGGAAGGAACAAAGAATCAAATCATCTCCATGGAAGGAATGAAAAAGTTGGTCAAAACTCCTCAGCCTGAAAGACAGAGAGCAGAAGTATGTGATAGAAGCCCACAATGCTATAAAAGGCTATAGTGATGGTTAGAAATAGATCGTCTGTTTTCTTGTTCTTGACAAGAACTGAAGGGTATCAAACTAAGCCAACAGGAGCCATGGTCAAAAGAACAGAAATAAGAGAAGACAGCAGTGCATACAAAGCCTGGCAGAGTGTTACACAGGTTGCCTAAGGGAGAAGTGGTTTTAGTAGCTTTTTGGATCCAAGGGCAGACCGGGACAAATATGCTTCAGAGAAACCAATCAAAACTAGTTCATTAAATTCCCAGGTTGAAACAAAGCTTGGGAGAAAAGAAATTTTCCATATTCTTGCCCTTAGCCTTCCATGAACATTATGTTCTCTGAAGTCTGCTTTCAGCATGGATGACGTTCTGAAGCAATTATTCCACTTTTTCTGACATTAAAACAAGAGTAGTAAAAAAACCAAACCAGCAAGTTACAGAGACATTAGCATCTATCCCCAGGGTAATCAAAATTATGACCAAGGAACTTTACAGGAAAAATGGAAGCCAGGAGAAACAAAATAGTTCTAAATTAGATTTGTAATTATGGACTCAGAACAACTCTTTGAAAGCTGTGACAGAAGTTATAATTGAAAAATCCAATCAAGGTTCTCTTTTCTGCAATACTGAGGTCACAGAAAATAACCGGAAAAAAAATAAAATCAACCCATGTATGGGATAGATGCACAGCAAGCCAAGTACCTGTTGCAGTAGATGCAACAAATGCTATTCAGAAAAAGACAAGCTGAGCTAGAGCTGTTAACAGGGAGATTCTTGGTATTTGGAAAAAAGGGACAGAGGACTTCTCAAAGTTCCCCTGAGGAAAAGGTAATCCAGACTGTCTTTTAAGAGTGATTAAGTCAGGTGACACAAAGCAGAACATACTGTCATCCAAGCCAAGACAAGAGAAATGCACAAATACAGCAAGCATTTATCATTTATTAACTAGCTGAAGATTGATAAGTGTCAATTGAAATACTAAGTTTACTGATTTTATGGCATTTTTTCAACACCAAAATCTGTCAGTATATTTGTGATAAAAATCCTGGTTTTACTGTAAGAAAACCAGTATTTGTCGTGGGGGAAACAAAACTGAGGTTTACAAAGAAAGGCAACTGAAATAACTAGGCAATTTATATCCAAACATCAGCTATCTTACTTACAGTAGTCAAAATCTACTGTGTTTTCCATTTAACATGGATAAAGGCTGGTGCCAGTCCCAGTTACTCTTTCTCCACTAAGAAAGTGATTTTGCATTATGTTGCTGAGCCAAATATCACAGTTCCAGAAAGACACTAGCTGTAGAGCAAGCAAGAAATAGCTCCCTCATTAGAAGCTGGACTTCTTAGTCACTCAGGAACCAGCCTGTCTAAATAGGAAAAAAACCTAAAATCAAACAACAAACCAACAGCTTTTAAAACATCACTTATGTTGTCCAGAGGGAATTAGGGAAAGAATAGACTAGAAAGGGTGAAAATCAGGTTAGTATGACTGGCAAAAAAAGCTGTGAAGTCAAAAGCATCTGTGACAGTCAGTAAATACCAGCTAACAAGAAGAAATGGTAGAACTTTGAAGCTGGAAAGGAACATAAAGTGACAAAGGTCACAGGTTTACTGCAGAATTGTCCCTGACTTCACTGAACTACCTCAAATGCAACACTGCTATCCTGCCAAACCTGCCTTCAAATGTTGTAAAGAATCTTTGTCTTTACTCAAAATACCAGACAAACCACAGGAAGATCCAGCCTCTCCAGAGCAAGCCGGATGAACAGCCTAGATTTCTAAAAAATGCTCCTAAATACACTGCACAGATACACCTGAAGTACTCTCAAGGTATACCCACTTGGCCCTTTTGCACCTGCTGCAATAGCTATGTACCTGCCAGTGCTGTAGGCTCAGCCCAGGCTTCAGACAACACAGATTCAGGTTTTAAGTTGATCAGAATCCTCAGTGACCTCTCGAAACCAAATTTTGAATCAAAATGAATAAGGACTGGGAAGCAGGGATTAAGACATCACAGGCCTTCTAGATTCATAACTACTGAGGTAAACCTATTTTAGGTAAACTTCTTTGATTTGAATTTTTGCACACTGTCCAGTAGGAGAACAAAATGCCTTTTGTTCAGTACCTACAGAAGACCTTCTCTTTCAGGTCTCTAAAATCATTAGAAAAGACATGCAGAAACTCAGTACCACTCAATAACTCAGTAAAGCTGTTTTTCTCCTCTGTAAGGGAAACTCATCCCTCCATACACATTCTAATCTGCAATGAGCATGGCAGATTTTACTTGACTCTTGGAGGAGATTCTTATGTCTGTTGGACAAAGGCCTAGTGTCCCCCCCAAAAGCTTTAGGCACGTGGAAAACGGGCCTCAAAAAGGACAGCTTCTCCCAATTGCCAGCTCTTCCACATCTGCCTGAGCACTGCAATGCTTTGTTCATCACAACCACTATGGAAGAATAACCAACACTACTGAGAAGGATGACATGTACACAAAGTAAAAGCTACCTGGAAGGAGACTTAAACCACTTTGCTTATCACATAGCTTTGTTTCAAATAGCTGATCAGAGCTAATGATGAGCACAGAACATGAAAGACTAATGCAATCAGCAAAAAAAACAGTGCTCAGAGGCAGCATTAGTTATCCTTCCTACTGCCACAGCTCCTCTGTGCTAGTTAATTTACCTAACACATCTATATACTTGAAACTTTTAAGCAAACTGATTAGAAGCTAACTGATCTTTAAATATCCTTTAATATAGGTGCTATTGTGTCTGCTCCAATGAGCTTTTCCGGAAAGCAAACTAGGATATAAAATAGCATCAAGCAAGCTTTCCTTCTATACCTTTGAAGAAATTACATAGTAGAAAGACCAGCCAATTACCAAAACAAAACTATTTTAAATATAATAGCTATTAAAGCAGTAGAATTTGGTATGGTATACTACAACCATAACATACAAAGACAAGACATCTTACTCATTTACCTGAGTAAACACCACAGTTTGTGTTGTACCTGCCTCTCAAACATGAGAGCCTAGAGTAACCTCCCCAGGTTTTGTTTCAATTTTGACAGTTCAAAAGCAGAAGCAGTAGGAAGGCAAATGAAATTAATCACACCTGCATCAGTATCAACTCTGCAAACCTGCCAGAATCTTAAATAGCAGCCTTCCCTCCCATTCTATTCAGGAAGAACACAAGGTGTTGATTTTTAATTTAAATTAGAAATTGAGATGAAATTGGAAGCTATACACAAAAGAGTAGCAATTCCAGCAGATGTTCCCCTGCTAATATAAAATTTTAGTGGACCAAAAAAAAAAAAAAAAAACAAACCAAAAAACCCACTGGTTTAGATGGAGGGTCACAGGATAAGTTTCAATAGTCATTTTGCCTGATCATTACATAGAAGAAAATAAACAAGCTATTTACCTCTTCAGATACTTCCATGATTTCACAACTATTAAGATAGTCTGCTCCACAGCTGGAGTTTCCAGAAATCCACTTAGTTAAACCAAAGAACAGAAGAAAGTACTGATAAAATTCAAGAAAAGAAAAAAAAGCTTCTTAGAACAATATGTGTATACCACCAGACAGCTGGGTACTACCTTAACATCATTTTATTAGATTTAAGCAGAAGCTTTCAGCCTGGCTACCACCTTTGAACTGTTTCAGGCAAACCTGATACTAACCAAGCATCCACATCCTACTATCTTCCTAAGACTTGGAAGAAATCCAAGATAAATTAAGCCTGTTATACATATACTTTCTTGCTGCATTAATGAACATGCAGCTAGATTGTCTCTTTTGAAGTATATGTAACAAACATGCATTTAGAGTTAGTGCAAGACTTGTTTTATGCTAATATTTAGAATTCAAATATGAACTGATAGTTAATACAGCTCCTCCCCTCCACACTCCATGTGTCACAGATATTAGTGTCCTCTGGGCACTTCAAGCCAGGCATCATTATAATTTCAGCTTGAAGTCAAGAGGGAATTTAACTAACTATGTAATAACATACTTTAATTATTGTTCTAAACACAGAACACCTGCACTCTCTTTTGTATTGGAAATATGCATGTTAAGAAGGTAGGTAAATACAGGGGGAAAAAAAAAAAGATATGCCCCCAAGTTCTATGTATGCAAAGGTCCTGGGAACAGAGTACTGTTTTAATCTTAACCCTTTTAAATAATGTTAGATGCGATAGCACTGCAATCTTCCCTTTTGTTTTTGAAAAGGCAAATGCCCTCAAAACCAATTCAAGCTAATTAGAAGTCTTGCCCTGGGAAGAGGAGAGGCCCATTTTCAACCTCTACTCCTAAGGGAACACAGATTAGGGCACTGTTTTTCTAAATCCTCTTCAACTCTTCCATCAGTCCTACCCTACTGAGTCAACTCTAGAGCTAGCTGGCAGCATCCCTCTCACCTAACTGAGGACAGGTGAGGCAAAGACTCTGCTGGCCCACACTGATAGCAACAGCTGACTGATTAAACACTCGTATAGCTCCAAACAAGATGCAACCTTTTTCTCCAAGTGCATTAGCTCTGAGCACAGGTATCATCACAGGTGTTCTCACTGTAAAAGAACACATGCCTAGGTTTTATTGCTACCTGAGTTGCACAACAGTTTCAGTCAATCTGAATCTCACATTTTCAAAAGAGACTTTTCAAAGAGTTTACAGATTTCCTCACAGCTAGTAACAAGCGTCATTAATCCAGAGAAAGGGGATGATGCACTCAAGCTGTCCTTCACTTTGGCTCCAAACTGAACACCACCTCCCTTCTGAATTTCTGCATTTGCTAAAGAGACTGGCAGAGAAAGAAACAAAGAAAATACCTTATTTCATCTTCAAAGACACCTGCTCACCTTCCCTTATACCCTCCTCAGCAATCTGGATCAGGACACTACAGATACAACCAAAGCTGTATGTGCCTCTTGCTGTTCCCCATGAATTTACAGGAATAAGTTGAGCAGAAAAAAAAGTCACCACTGTAAAACACAGTGTAGTTCTTTAATGCAGATCAACACACACAAGTAACTTAAAGGATTAAACAAGGATTCTGCACATAAATATGAACACTTAAATGCATGTTGTAACACCAGAGTTCAGTTGTGAAAAAATTCATATGTAAATTCATATGTATGTTCTCAAAACAAATACTTGATTCATATTCCAACAGCAGGACTGAATCTCCTGAAAACACCTCATAGCTACAGTAATTCTCTATCCCATGTTTGCAGCACCAACCACTATGTTGTATTTAACTACTATTAAAAGTGAACTACAGCAGCAAATAAACACAGCATGCAACAGCATACGTAGACTACAATTCCACGGTGTCCATTTGAATACATGACAACCAAGGCTTGAAATCAATCACCGTAACAAAACAGCATCAGAATTTTAGTATCAAATCATGTCTTTCAGATTAACAAACAGAAGGGGATCTGATATAGCTTTGTATAGCTACAAATAGGACAAAACTCACAGACTGGCATGCCTTTGGAAGTAAAGCTTTATAACAAGTGTAGCAGAGTACTGCAACAGACTCTGAAAGCAGGCACTTGCCCGGTAAATTTACTCTAAGCAAGTGAGTAACAGTGCTTCTCTATTTTTTCCCTTCTCCTCCCATTGACATGGATCTGGAGGCTATGAAAGGGATATTATCTCAGCAGATCTTCAAGTTAATTTTATCCTTGACCCCTAGTTACTCCTCTGGTGGGAACCAATGTTACAGCTTTCCTCATAAGGATGAGCATTAATGGAGAAAAGAATAAAGCCATATAAAATAAGCCAACATTAAAATAACCTGGAAACTAATTTTGCTAGTCCAAAACCCAGCTCATAACTCAAGAACATGTTCTAGTGAATACTATTCAGTTTCTTGAGCACCTCATTTGCCACCAACTCTCACTGCTTTGTCTTCTCCAGATTCCTTGTCAAGCTGAAATTTCACAGACTATCAAATCTTGAAAATCCATCCTAAAGGCTTAGGGACAAACAAATTACCACTAATAGCAAGCTGCTACAAGTCAAGACTCTCTTCTCATACCAGCTAAAGCTTATTTCATTTACCTTACATTTGTGGTGATCTGGGAGTAGATATGAACAGATTGAGAAGAGCTGTTGATACACAACAGTTTGTTCTTCTGTCCAAGCCCTGTGACAATTATGTTCTGACAGTACACAGTTTAAGTCCAGGTCATGCAGAGTCATCAAAAAGGCATCTGAACTCTGGAAATTAACCTCTGAAGAACTGCTATCGGTTGGGTTTGAGCAACCACTTTCCCTCCATCTCTTAAAAAGCAAGAAGAGATATGAAGTGACTACAAACTGTAAAACCATACAATCCCAAAGCTAACACAGCTTAACAGCAAACATCAGAAGGCAAGCAGGAGCACTAAGTATCTGACAGCCAACATCCTAAGTATGTATGCAAGCTTAAATGTTTCAGTTTCTCTTCTTCTTTCCCTTTCTCACTTTCTGAGAGAAGAAAGCACTGGTCTGTGTGAATGAATCATGGAAACAATACTTTGCTCTACAAAGTTTTCCAACAGCCAAACACAACACTAAAGCATTTTGTGCCTATTTATAAACATATGGTTTAAACAACAATTTATAACCAACACAGGAGCTGCTATCAGTTCACTATTGTGTACAAAACCTAGTCATTGGTGCAGGGCAGCAGGTGGCTATACCTGCTCTTAGTAGTCCAAGTAAACATGGTCCGACTTCTAGACTTTGCTGATTACATGCAGCCAGTTACAGTAAAAATTTCACATGATGTAATAAAAATCATGTTATTGTAACATAAGAGACTTGGAACTATCAGAAGCACTCAAAAAATTGTATACGGTGTAAGACAAGGGAGCTACCACTAAAATCAATTAAGCAGTAGCATAGGTTATCAAACCAGTGCTATTAAAACTGCTCTCACTCAATAGGAAGAGCAGTGAGTGGTACCAAAAACTACACACCCTAAAAAACCTTTCACTTTAGTTTTGATTGGAGTAGATCAATAATTAAGCTATTTACATTATTTCTCAACTTACTGCTTAAAGCACATTTTGGTCAAGCCTTCCAAGTATGAACAAGCTCCTAATTAGAATTTAAGTTCTCCAGCTGGAATCCTGGACCTTTAATACTAAAAATGTAGATCATGTTTTAAGGCAAACATTTCAACTTCACAGTGCTATAAACAGAAATATATTTATCTCGGGGGGGAGGGGTAAGGGGGACAGAAGACTTAAAGAATTAAATGGTTTAGGTTCACTGCCAGCACATACAATATTTCACTACAAGCTGTACATATAGAACTGCTTCAGAAAGAGTAAGGAAAGCTAGCTCTACCTCAAACTAGCATTTTTCTACCACCTGCTGGATACTGCATCGATATTAACACCACTTACTCACTGAATGTCCAGAAAGGTAACATTTATCCAATTCAAATGTTAGATACTTAAAGTTACTTAACCTGGTACATTCAGAGAATTAGGAAGCAGTGGAGAGATTAGATACCTAATGGGCTATCTGGAAATAGAAGAGACATTGCAAGAAAAATTTAACTGTAACAATAATCAAATAGTAACATACTGAACAAAACCCATGAGAACACACCCTGCTGAGAACAAGAAATATATATTCAGGACTTCCAAACCTGAAGCAGGATGTAAACAGACTGCAGTTTATATACTGATATTCCAGTCTTATCTCGGATTTAAAAAAAGGAAAAAAACTTCAGAGAATGAGCACCTGTGCATCTGTCCAAGCAGCATATAATTGGTTACTCAAGGACTATTAGGCTGTTTCTTAGCAACCTCTGCAAGCTCTAATCAAGTAAGACTAAGATTGTCATTTAGCCTTGAAATGCCTTGCCTCTTCCATCTACGATAACATTCTGTTATTTAGGCCATCATTTCAACCACAGATAAAAATACATGCTTACTATGCATTTCAGCTGAGAGTTCCTCTTAGCACTTGCTATCAGATGATCTCCATGTCAAATATGCTTTTTACACTTTATTATCTGAAGCAGCAATTAATAAAATAAACCTTTAATTTTCATGCTTTTTATACAAAATAAAGGCTAATTACAACTATAAAATAAATAACCTTGGGAATAAAGTTTAATAAATGAGCATAACCTATAGCTCAACTCTTAAACAAGATCACCAAATATCATTACAAGAAAAATGCTTAATATCAAAGCAGCAGTAGACACCTTCAGGTAAATGGCAAACATTCATCTTGGAGCTAGATGGTATTTAAATCTTCGGTGATGCTGAAATCTATCTACAATATTGCTCGCATTGGTTTTCTAAAATCAAGTATCCAAGCAAAGCACTGGCCATCAGACCAGGAAAAAAAAGCCAAAGGCATTGAGTAACTGAAAAATAAACTCATTGGTTCAGTCCTAGTCTAGTATCACTGCTCATTTATAACATCAATGGACTACCAGTGGACAGTCTCCACTTATAACAGCAGTCTTAAAGATTAAACTTTATATATTTCCTAATACAGAAAGCAAAGGCACCAAGTCTCTAGTTAAATCAGAGATGGCCACTCCTCCCTGGCTCAAGATAATCTACACAAGAGCTATCACACAGCTCTCTGCATTTTCCACCCTCCCAGTCTCGCTGGCTATATACAGCAGCAGAAGACCACAGCTCTGAGACAGTCCCACCACCCTGTGGGAGGCAATAAGTTCAGCAGGTGCCCGTCATGACCTAGCACAGATGGTCTTGGACATCTCTACTGGCTCACTCTCCAACCCCAGGAGCAGTGGTCAGGCTACATGCCTGCCTCTTGCTCACATGACAGCTGAACATGCAGTTCAAAACTCACCAACTGGTTATGGCACAGTACTGCCAGCAGTCACCTCTGGCTAAAGACTGACTAGTTTTAGACACCCAGCAGCCAGACCAGGTTTCTAGCAAAAGGCCCACCAAAAGTAGATCAGAGAGCTGAAGAGGAAGAGAATGGTGGAGTTGCTTTCAAGAAGCAGTAGTGACTACCCTTCGGGTAAGCATCTGGCTAAGCTTTAAGGAGTCAGAAGCAATGCCAGTATACCCTTATCCCTCACTCCTTTAAGTAGCCTTTCTCCAAAGTGAGCTCCCAAGCTTGTTCCAGATCAGAGGTTTACTGGCAGCTAGAATTTGAGAGGGCCAAATGAAAGTAAATTGGCCCACTAGCAGGAAAGCTACCCCCCTTTTTAGTCTTTTCAGCAGGCTGAGTAGCTCTGAACTAGAGCAAGCAATGCAAACAGGACCCACACAGAGTTGACAAAACACTGGTCTTGTTTCCAGAACAGGAGGGAGGGAAGCTTTCAGGCGCACAGTAATTTAAAGCTTCTGCAGATGACTAAGTATACAGTGCAATCACAGCTGCTTTACAAACTTAACAGTAGTTTCTAAAGGATGTTCATAGCATGTGTTTCAGAGTCAACACTTGCACAAAGTAACACCTACAGGAAAAACAAGAGAAGATAAACTGCACAAAAAGGATGAATTCCAGTCATCTCACATACAGGTAATGACTTGATGGCATTTCTCAAAACAGGGGCCAGACAGCCATGGGCTACAGGGACAAGACAAACAAAAGTAATTTTAAAAGTTAAAAAAATAAATAAAAATTATTATTTACCTTGCACATCTGTCTCAAATACAACCCTCCCGACACAAGACAGACTTTATAACAACTGACTAACAAGCAGGTTAAAAATGCACTACACCATTTTTTTGCATTTTTTTACATCAGAAAACTTATTTCACATAATTTCTTGCCTGACAGAAGCTTAATTTTTTGCAGGTTTTGTGCTGACAAACTGAACTCCAGTAATAACTCAAAGTAAGCTGTACTCATGCAAGGAATACAAGCATTAGCATCAAACACAGAAGGCACCTTTTACAACACAAAGCTTCTCAACATCTGCAGCACCAGATTTCCTTGAACTTCAGAGAATCACTCTGAAAGCCTACAATACAGTGGGAAGAGAGCCCAATTAGGGCAAACATCACAAGCCTGATATAAACACAACCAATTATGGTTTTACTCCAACCACCCATGTTAAAGATAAACCTGATTGTTTAAGATTAAAGCTGTAAGTAGTCATGTCTTTAGCAGACCTCTCATATGCAGACTTTTCTTTTTTAATATAAAACAGTGTTTGAAACATCTTCAAACAATCCAAAGACAGTGTTACAAATACTCCATCCCACCACAGTGAACTGAACATGCTCTGTTTCTACCTCACCCTCTTCTGCAGCTCACATCCTCTAGCATAAGAGTAATCCTGACTAATACCTATTCCATTTTCAGTCAAAGATTTAATGCCCACACCAGCTGCATGGCTAAGAGTGTAGCATTTCACAGATAGGCTGGCTGGAGTATTTTCTGGAATAAAGACTAGAAAGTTGACAAGAGGGGTAAAAGAATACCACTCTCAGTATCCGGGAGGTAAGGTAGCTTGTCCATGAGTTTTGAGCTCAGCCTCAGTGTTTCCAATAAATAAGCAAGTGTTTATTTAAGGAAGCTTTCAAGGAGTATAAATAGAAGTGTTCTTTACTATCTGACCATCTCTGTGACATTAAAAAACCCCAGAACTTTAAGCTATAAAAGCTTAAATATAGTTAGAAGAATACTGTCTTCTGAGGCATATTAATTTCAAAGACAAGAAATTCTAGATTTAGCGACATCCACATACAAAAGATTAAGAGTACAAAGAAAATTTCTGCTTAAAATTAGAAGATAGATTTTCTATAGTTACATGAAACATAAGCCTTTAGGCTTCCTATTTTGGGCAAGCTGCAAATACTTGCTGGCACACACAGCATGCCAATAATAAATTCCTTTTTCAAAGTGTGGTTCTGAAGTGCTCACCATTAAGGTCTTGATTCTTTTTTAAAGGTGACACCTGCAGCTGCTATTGAAATCAACTAGAGTTGTCACTACCCAGCATCACTGAAGTCAGCCCCTAAAACATCACCCAATTATCTTCCTTCAAGACAGAGCACAACAAAATCTGAAAGCCACTCTTTGCATCTGTGTCACTTGCAACTAAAGACATATCACTTTTTTAATAAACCAGTCCCCCAACCTCAACCTTTCATTTATGACCAAAAAATGTTTTTAAGGCAAACACAGCACTGAGCAGGTAAAATCATGTAATTGCCTTATCTACTTCCCCAGGGCTGAGGAAACATGGATCCATGTTTTCTGATCCACAATGTATCTGTCCATGAATGCAACAAGCAAGGGAATGCTTCACACACTCAAGGACCACAGGTGTTTTGGCATGGCAGTTCCAGAGCCCTGGAGTCCATGGACAAGCCCATCATGCAGTCAGCAAGCAAGCAAGCAGCAAGTTCAGGGAAGAACAACCAAGAAAAAAAATGTTGAAGTACTAAAAAGGAAGCTTTGTGCTATCAGCAGAGCCTTCCACCTGGGGGAAAAAAGTTAGGCTGCTGACAAGTCAGACATTAAACATTTTTGTAGTTGCTAGCCATATATTGATGAACTACATTTTTCCCATGCTGACTTCCTCTGCTAACAGGTGTGGATGCATGCACACTAACCCATCACTATACCAGGTGAATTTTGGCTCAAGGTCTTGCTCTCACTTCTTATTCCCTGCCCTCAGGTCCTGCTTGGGACTGTGCATTTGCACACACTTTATTTTTTAAAAGGCAGTTTCATTTGGGCAAATAACTATTTAGAGGTAAAGCTTGCTGTGTTTCACTTGAGGATGCTTAATTTGTGAAATCCTGATCTTCTTCATGAGAAAAGTATACCTTCTGCTCCTGAGGTACAGCTGCGTACAAGTGCCTTTTTCAGTGCTATATGGCCAAACTTTAACCTGCCTAACTTAAGCATATCTGCTACGATGGGCTGTCATTCAAGCTGACAGGATGCATGTTTACTCTATCAGGGAGCACACAGTAACCTAATCCAGGATATTTTCATTACAAAGCCTCAAGATCCTGATCAGAGTAGTGATGGCTGTGTTTAAGACAGAAGGTAGACCAACTGTGGATCGCCCAGCCAGACAAAAATAGAGAACAGTATTTCCTACACTCAGTCTATCTAGTTCCCTACCAGCACCATGGATCCCAGATAACACACTTCAACACTAGATGCCTTCCAGGGCCTGACCAACTTCGCTTTTCAAATTAGAAGAACTGAGCTTGATACAGAATCTTATACTGAAGCAGACATCTGAAAGCGACAAACAGTGTGTTCATTAAGTAATAAAAGCTATAAGGCCAAGTATTCTTGCCCAGGTTTTGGCAGAGGAGGGGCTGCTCTCTAAGAAATTAAACATTTACTGCTGCACCCAAGTTATCCTCTCAACAGCTTTACACATATTTGATGGATCATACTCCGGTGTATGCTTTAGATCAAAACTGAACCCTTCCAGGCATTTGGATGAGACATGTGGACTGCACATGGATGAAATTCACACAGAACCTGGGTATTACATTTATATACTTTCACACATTTTTATCTACCTGAAAGTTAACAGTACTTCAGAAGCTTAGAGAAAGCTGCTACAATCACACCTGGAGTAGGAAAAACCTAAGATCCACAGTTACAAAAATAATAAATTAATGCCCACATTCCAGTGAGAAGGCACCCTTTACCCAAGCAAGTTGGAAGGGCTGCCTGAACCTCCACTACCCCTTTTTCAGACAGGACCTAGCTAAGTACCAGGAAAAAAGAAGTGAAACTGCTTCTTTCTGCTACTTATCACCAAGGCCCTGAACTCTGAACTTTACCTGTAGAGTTCAGTGCATACTGCCCCCCAATATGGACACTGCCCTGTCTGTCACACTAGAAGCCCAGAAAAAGAGGGGCTGAAGGGATACAGTGATGCGTACCATAATACATGATTTCAACATCCACAACTAGTCAGAACAATTCCTCTATATGACTAATTAGCTGAAGTAATGGATGCCATACCAATATTTATGGTGCTGGAAAAGCTGTGAATTCCCCGAGGGAAGGATCAGGGTGGAGGGGAAAAAACACATACACACAACTTCATTTCATGGCATCTTGCAAAGGAGTATGAAAAATGGTTCCTCCATAACCCATCCCACATAATGCCAATAACTTTAAAGCATCATTTTCAGAAGCAACCTTCAATTAAATCCAAATCTAAAACTCTGCCAATAACCTAATTGTAATTAATATTGCTGTGCAAGATACTTCTGAAGCTTCAGCCTCTGAGCAAACAGCTCCATTAGAAAAAAAAAAAATGCTGAAGACTAACAAACCTAAACTGTGTGAGTGATCAGCATCAGTCCTTCAGAGCTACTTGAATTCTTTTGTCTTCCTTTGTTTTAAAGTTCCACATAAATTTTAATTGCATCATTTATTTGTTAACAGTCTCAAATGAGCATTAAGCTTCAAGTTTTACAGCAGGAGGCAAAGAAAAAAATGTGAGGTAGGTGGGTGAAGAAGACAGCTGCATTATTCTAGCTGTTCCTCAGCCTCTCCCACTGCCAGATTTCTGTGGATGATGTACCCCAAGGTAGCAATTTTAAGAACTTTTTGGCAATATCCCAAGCTCCTCTTGCAAATCAGAGATCAGACTAATGATATTAAAAAGAGAGAGACAGGAAATAGGAATAAACAGGATAACTGACACTGTATCAAGAAGTAGAAGGCACCAGGCTCTGGTACTACAGCTTTACAGAAGCAGATTGTCCAAATTTTAGAGAAAAACTTTACCATATGAAATAAAAAAAAATAAAAAAGAAATCAGTATAACAAAACCAAGGGAAAGACTCCACCTTTCAAGATACTACTTTCCTTACAGCTACTGCTAGCTCAGGACACTGCAATATCAAACAGATAAAGAAAGCCTCCCTCAAGCAATTTGTACATTTGCCTCCATACATGAGGTAGTTATCATTCAGATGCTGTGCAATAAGAAGTCTACATAAACCAATGCTGCCTTTCATTAGGGTTGGATTCCTCAGTCTAAAAATCCAATACAGAACTACTGAAATAAGTCCTTTGCTCACTGCAGGCACCAAGGCAAATGTGTTTCACAACTGAAGAGCACAATTTCTGATTCTCTTTGTTCTTGTTCCTTCCCAGCATATTCAATAAAGGAACGTTAACTTAATTACAGTTGCATAGCAAAAAAAAAAAAGAATTATATGGAAAGATTATGCCCATATTGTTGTTGTTTCTTTGCAAATGTGAGTAGAGAGAGAATATTATTTGAGAACAATTTTGAGATTACCCCAGAGAGTTGAAACTCAACCCAGGAACTCAATCTACTTCAAAAAAACCTTATGTTAAACTAGCATTACAACTGAGTCTCTCCTTACAAAGTCTGTATGGCTTATTGTGACAAAGATGCCTCATCGCCCAAGATGCAGAGTTCAAGGTGTAACTACAACATAAAGAAGAATATCTTTCCATAAGCACATCTGCAGACTGCAGTACAGGGACTGCTTTTAAAAGTACAACTACTCCACAGCTTATTTTTAGAATCAAGGGTGGGCAGGGAGAGTACTCAGTAAACCTTCCAAAAATCAGCTAGCCACCCACTGAAATGCAGTGGCACTGTTTAAATAACTTACAGGCTGCTTTGTAATAGCTACACAGGAAAAAAAAACAACCTAAAACCAAACAGCGGAAAGACTGACCAAATACCAAGTCCTTTAAAACGCTGGAGGCAACAATACAAGAAACAGCAGCAGATGGGGCACTGCATGCTAGAGACACTGTGGCAATTTACCTGCAAGAGGAAGATCAAACAGGCCTTTCTTAGGACTGGATGAGCATAGAACAACAATATCCAGCAGCTGCAAGGTAAGAATGTGCTTATTCCAACAGAGAAAAGCCAAAGGAGGTTGGGCTTAGGGGCCAGCATTGCACAGGTTATCAAACTCTCCTCTAGTTTCAGGTAGCAATACTAGACCTGGCAAAATAAAAGTGTAAATTACCTTTACTTCCTCATGTAGATAACATATAAAGTTTGAGGTGCTAATGTTACCAAAATCTCCTACTGAAGAGTTTATGATTTCATCAAGCCTGCATTAAATGGTCAATAAAAATGAGAAAGAATCTTAATTTTCCCTTTGATCTTACAACTTGCACACAGAGTTCTAAATACCCGGGTTTTACGGTATTGACTATACCCATTAACAGAAATCTCAGTTCAAGAGACCCCAAGACAAACAAAGGCAATCAGAACACCCCAACTCGGCAACCAGAATCCAAGCACCTTTGTGCAGAGAAATTTATTGGCTGTATTATTTAACTATCTAACTCCAGCAAAACCCTCTATTGTGAATAGAAATCAGTTCTTAACTTGAGGTGCATAAGCATCAGGCTGGAGGGTCCCGGGTAGCACAGAAAGTTAAGCAATGCATGTGGGCTGGTTTCCTCTAGTACAAAATACACGTGAGAGCAGCAACAATTTTCCAAGTAGCAAAGATCTCAAGAGTTACATGTCTCGAGAGGAGGGCAAGGGCCATTTCACGATAATCACTAGGTACCAAACGCGACCTGCAGGTACCAGGACTTCCGATACTCATCTCCCTCCAGAGTGAGGGCACTGCACCACCCTCATTCCTCAGCACCTCCCAACTTGCCAGCTTCCACCCCGTGGCCCACTTGGAAGGGCGGCGCGCAGCATCTGTGAACGTCGCTGCAGGACCCTACCTGCCTGCAGCCGGGCAGGAAGCCCGGCCCTTCCTCCTGCCCAGCCCGCCCCTACACTGCCCCTCTCCGCACCCCGCGTCCCCGAAAAGCAGGAGGAAGCACTCCATCCTCCAAGGGCCGGGACGAGCCGCGGCCCGCAGCCCCGGCGGGTGTGCGCCCTCGGGCAGGCGGCGCACGGGACACGGGGCTGAGCCGCACACACGCCCGGTACCCCGGGGGGCGGGAACTGCAGATAGGGACGGGACAGCAGCACGGCGGCAGCGCCCGCCGCCACGGAGCCGAGGCACGGGCTGTGACAGGAGCGGAGCAGGGCCCGGCCGCCCGGAGGAGGCAGCGCCGCGCAGGCTGGAAGGGGAAGAGGGGGGCCGCTGCGCGGGGCACGCGCCGGGCACCCGCCCCCTCCGCCCCCCCCACCCCGCGCCAACGGCCCGGCCGCACGAGGAGCGGCAGCTCGCGCCCCGCGCGAGCCCCGGCACGCGCCCCGCGTCCCCACCTGCGCCGCCCGGCAGCGCCCCCTGCCGGGGGCCGCGCAGGGCGCCGCCGCGCCTCGGCTCCCGGGACGGTTCCCAGCGGTGATTTCCTTGGAAAACGTTAATCTTCCGTAGTTTCTGGCGCACGAGCCGCACCTGCCGCCTGCGCGGGACCCCGCCATGCGGCCAGCCCGCAGCCGCTACCCAACACCCCCGGGCCGTCTCCAGCAAACCCCCGCCGCCGCGGCCCCTGCACCCCCTCCGCGGGGCGAGGGCTGCACACTCCCCGCACCGCCGGCCGTGCCCTGCAGCCCTGGGAAGCGGCCGGCCCCGCTCAAGGCAGCGCACCGGCGGCTCACCCGGTTTCCTAACGGGAAAGCGAGCAGCGCCGCGGAACCCACGCCGGGAGGGGGGGTATACGGGACATTAAAGAGGGTCGGTAACAACAGCGCAATCATCAACAACCTACCGGCCACGCAAACTGAAAGGGAATAACAATCCTGCCCGTCTCGGGGGTTCTGCCTTGATAGGAGTACTTGTTGTTGTTCAAATAGAAAATATTTCCACCGAGAACGGGGGTAGATCCGAATCCGTAGTTGCAGGGTCCGACCGGTGTGATCTTGGCCTGATATTCCTTGAGACAGACTTTCACGTAAGTGTCGCACTCGTCCCGGGCGCAGTCCAGGTTCTGGGGGCTTCTCATGCCATCGCAGCATTCCCCATTGAACAACTCGCCGTTTACATTCCGCACCGAGTTAAGCTGCAGCTCGAAATAGCCCGTGGACCGGGACACCTAAAAATAAAAATCAAAGGGGAGAGAGCCTCGTTACTACCGCGGCCGGGGCGGGCAGCGCCGGGAGCGCGGGGCTGCGGCAAGGCTGCGGCCCCCGCAACTTTCACCGGCTGGGGATTTAGCCCCAAGGCGACGGCACATCTTTATAAAACAAAAATATCACGCATACATAGGACATGCGCAAGGTGGAAAGGGAGCGGGGCGGAGGGAGACGCGCCGTCCGCGCCCGGGAGCGGAGCCCCCCGCGTCCCCCTACCTGCACGCAGGAGCCGAGAAGCAGCGCCAGGCCGAGCGCAGCGGCGCAGGGGGCCCGGTTCCGCCGGCCGGCGCCCCGCATGCCTGCTGCTCTGCGCGGCCGCCTCAGAGGAGCCCGCCGAGCCCACCGGCCACGGACCGGCGGCCGCTCGCGGCATGGGCGGCGGAGGAGCCGCCCGCAGCGCGCCGAGGGGCGCAGGGCATGGGCTGCCGGCGGGGCCGCCCGGAGCGCTCCACCGCCGCTCCCCTCCCGCGGGCTCCGCTCGCTCTCTGTGCGCCTCAGCTCCGCAGACACCCAACAAGTAGGTGCCGGAGTGACAGCTTCATTACCCATTCGCCGCCGCTGCCGCGGCCTTCATATTAATGAGGGGGACGGCCCGGCCCCGCGACCGGCGGGTGGGGCCAGCGCCGCTCCCGCCGCGGCTCTTAAAGGGCGGCGGGTAGTAAAGGCGCCCCCCTATCCTGCCCCACTCTGCCCTGCCCTACTCCTCTGAAAGTGGGGAGCCCGTCAGCTGCAGACGGGAGGGGGGAATGGGGGAACGCCAGCTGGGCGTGGATGCGCGCAAGTGGGATGCGCGCACCCGCATGCGGGTGGTGTGAACGCGCTACCGCCGCGGAGGAGCGCGCAGAATGCGCGCACCCACAGTGTTAGAGGAGCACCCCCGGGGTATGCGCACCCGTGGCTGCGGAGGAGCGCCCTGGCAGAGGTGGAGCACACGGTATGTGCACCCACACTGATGGAGCTGAGCAGGGTGTATGCACGCACAAGCATAGAAGAGCACATGTGGTGCAAACACATCAGCCAAGAAGTGCTTGGGGTAGGAGTGCCCCACCATCGTTCATGCACCCAGAGCTGTGGAGCAGTGCACAGGGTGGGATCACCCACAGCTGTGGAGCAGTGCACAGGGTGGGATCACCCACAGCTGTGGAGGAGTAGGATGGACTCCAAGTCATAGAGGATTGTAATGGTTGAGAGTGCCGGCAGCCATGTAGGAGCATGGTATATGCAAACGTAGCTGTGGAGGAAAATGTGGCATGGGATAATTCATTGCAGTGGAAGAGCATGCATGGTGCATGCCCCCACAGCTGTGGAGAGTGTATGGGGTGGGTGCACCCGTAGCTGTGGAGGAACGCAGGGAAGTGGGAGCACCCACAGCGCCACGGAGGAGTGTGGGATGCATGCACCCACAGCTGTGGAGGAGCACACGTGCTGCATGCACACATGGCTGTGGAGGAGTATATGGGGTGCATGTACCCACGCTCATATAGAAGCACAAAGGGTGCGTGAACCCACAACCATGTAGTTCACCCAGAATTGCTTATTGAGTGCTTTCCATGACATGTGCGGCACAGAGAGCAGATGGCCAAGTAGCGAGATCATGTCCTCCTCCAGTGGTGGCTCAAGCAAGTATGAGAGTAACAGAGCAGAGATTTCTCCTTTAGTTTAAGCACCGTGTGATTTTGATCCCTGATGACAACTATGAAAGCTATACATACAGACATGCTATGGATACACTATCAAAGCCCAGATCCGCATTTAGGACCTAAGTTTTCCTTATGTTTCTTTCCCTGCCCCCTCCTTATTTAACTCTTTAGTGCTGATCACCCACCAAAGTGGACAATTGGAGAACAAACAGCTCAGAAATCAAAGGGCTGTCATGTTCCCCTGTGCGGAAAACCTTTCACAGAACCTCCCCCTGCCTTTTCAGCGCCCCGGCTGCTTCCCGTCTCTCCAGCAGCCAACCGGCACGCTGCTCCTCCGCTATTCATGGCCAGCGTGCAGCTGCAGCTACTCTCCTAGGCTGACACAGCAGCAGCTGCTATATGTGTGCCAGCTGGCTAGCCGCTCTCCAAAATCCTCTTGTCCGCCCGGCTCCCTTTGCTTTCCTTCTTCCCACCTACAGACCTGCTTCTCCTTCCCCACCCTCGTCTCCCACTTGCCACATTCTGCTCCAGTTTCCTATCTCCCCATTGTCCTGATCCTACCCCTCTGCTGTTCTGATTCACCTTACTTGCTCTCTGGGAAGCATCTCTTTCTTACTTTCCCTCTCATCCCTCCTGAGCTCAAACAGGAGCTCTCTCAAGTGGAGCAGTGAATATTGCTTTTAATTATTTTATGTGTTCTGTCTTTGAAACTGTGCCTCCCAACATAACTGCATTCAAGCATTTTTTTGGTTAAGATAACCTCTGGTATAACCACCTTTAGAAGGCGGCAAAGGGAAAGGAGGGGGAGCTGAGGGAGGGCTGTTACCTTGGTTTGAGGTGTTATTTTAAAGTTGCTATGTTTTGCTAATCAGAAACTCTGCTGGGCCCATCTTCTTGCCCAGCTGCATGGCTTGCTGGCTTCCAAATGGAAAGGCAAATACTCTTTAGTTTTCAATTACTTTTTCTGGTGGTGAAGGGAAGGAGTTTCTTAGGCAAGCTTTCTGCCTGATTATTTTGCGGTGGATGGCAGCCAAAATATTTTACAAGACAGGTATTTTGTTTGCATGTAGCATCATAAACAAACAAAACCTCATGATCTACCTTCAGCATTATGCGGTCGATATGCCTGTGGAGGATATATTTTTATCACCAAGCTAAGCAAATGTAATACCAAAGAAAGATGATCCAGTAGTTACAGCATATGCTCAGTCTCTACAAAGCCAGCTCGGTTACCTGCTGTATCACAGAATTTCTTTGTTACCTTGAGCACACTCCATGTTGGTTTTGTGCTTTGGTTTCATCTTGATAAATATTCTACAGTATTCAAAAACTCTGGTGCCATTTTAAGAGAAGTTTTCTTGCTGTAACCTGACTTCACAGGAGCGTAGAGGGGAGGTGAACCCCTTTCCAGGCATTTTCTCTGCTCAGGAAATTACTCGTTTTATTCCTCTTGGCGCCGCAGCCCCATTTTCAGCCTAAACTCCTTAGTTCTCTCACTGTGGTTATTATTTCTCAAGTGTCATTGACTTTCACTCTATTCTCCTTTAGGTATGGAATGTTGTTTCATTTGAGTTATGCACAGATAGAGATGGTTTTCAGGAGACACAGGAAAAGTATGTCCTAACTTATGAACTCTGAGCTTTTTATAAAAGCCCAGTGGCCGGATCTGGAGGTGAATGCTGTGCGAGGCTAAGAGGAGCCATCCTTTGCGGCTTGGACAGCCTCAATCAGACTGCCTCTGCAGTACCAGCCCCAAGGAGGAACAGTCCAGCCTCCAGCATGGTCCCTGCTTTCCCATTTAGGGCTGCCTCCCACCAACCCTTTAAGGGAGATGAAGTTAAGTAGGATGAAAAGCAAAAGGCCCTGCACAGCCCTTGGCATAGTGCCTTGGTCACTTCCAGCAGGCCATCTTGTGTGTCCAGGAGTGTGGTGGCAGGATTTTCCCCCTTCTCCCTCCAGCGTTTCCCAGGGTCTGGACCCCTGCTGCAGGACAGCTTTGCAGGACTGGGCTTCCCCGTGCTGAGCAAGCACGCAGGAGGCGGCTGGCTCCATAACTCATTCCCAATCAGCTGTGCTTTCCAAGGTCTGCTTGAGGTCCTGGCTGCCAAGTGTAACATGTCTCCTCTTTCACCAACACCTGCAGCCCAGCCTGCTGTCATACAACCCGCTGCCTTTCCTGCCTGTCCTGCATCTGTCTGTCTGCTCCCCACCTCAGCAGCCCTCCTTTCCCTATTGGGTGAGCCCAGGGCTCTTCCTTCCATTCTCTGGGTTCATCCTCCCCTCACCTTCCTCGGAGAAGGATGCATGTGTATTTGCATTGAGTCACAGGGCCATCCATGCAGTCCTGTGCAGGCAGGTACCTGCCTGCTGCTCAGGGGAAATTGATATTAAATTCCCTATGCCAAATACAAGCTTTGAGGTGCTATTCTTTCATTCCCCACCAAAATAAGGGTTGTCAGGATCTAGATTAAAACCCCATATCTTCCCATTGCTGCTCTCTCCCATCTTCCAGCTGCTGCTCCTTCTCCTTTCTCCAGCAATCCCTGCTGATGGTAGTAAGTGAGAATCAGGGCTGTGCATCAAAGAGTGGTGGAAATAGGGCTGGGAAAATTCATGTTTGGCTTTAGCCAGGTTTTGAGCTTGCAGTCAGCAGTTACTTACCCTTCACGAGGGATATGACCGTAGAACATCAGCCCCTCTGGCAGGGGAGGCATGTGCTCACTACTAGACACAGGCAGGGTGGAGTGCCGGCATGCCACACCTCCTCATTCCCAGCCCTCTGGGCCAGGATTTTGTTTTTGTGATCTGGCTGTGTGCTTATGCTAGAGTTTATGCCTGTATGCAAATCCTTTGCAAGTTTGCTCATTAAATTATTTGCATAAAATATCCCTTGAGGATCATAGCAGCTAGGAAAGAGCAGGGTTTAACCATTGGCCTTAGAGACGGCAGAGGTACAGGAATGTCATTTGTCAGTATGTATATGGATATGGACATATATAAAATTTACCCTGGCCAGAATGTGTCCACTTGGGAAGGTGAAAGGCAAGAAGATCCTTTTGGATGTTGTCCATCTGAAAATTGGCAAGGTAGGAGTTAACCCTCCCTTTCTGGCCAGAAAGGCTACAGCTGCCTGTCCTTAAAGCAAGGCATTGCAGGACAGAACCAGCTGTGAAGAATTAATTTCTCTCTTTCCTCCTCCATGAGAAGCCTTGTGGGCTGGGACTAAGAATATGAATGGAGAAAGAGAGCAAGAGGGCAATCAGAGGAGAAAGATTTTTCTTCCTCTCTTCTTTGTGGAGTTTGGCTGGAGCAAGGTATTTTGAGCTTTGCTGTAGACTTGGCAGGGTTAGAGACCTGTCTTCTCCCTTGATTGAAGAGTCCTGTTGGATTTGTATGGCTCATGTAATGTTTTCAGTGAGTGTGTACATGCATGTGTGTGCTCTTCATGGAAGTAAAGCAGACTTGAGCTGCAAAGGTGGTGTTTTATGATACCTTCCAGTATAAGGTCTGTGAGCCATTTCTCTTAAGATTGAGCTGCTAGTACAGCTCAAATAAAATACCAAGTAGAGAAAGCATAAGGTAATGCTGATATTTGTTTTCTTTCCCAACTACTACTAGGAAATTAAAGTTGTGCTTGGTGGAAGTTGTGTCAGGAAAGGAGATGAGATCTTGGCACCACCCTTTTCTGTTTCAGTGGTTGCCCAGCTCTGAGCTGGCACTGGTCTCTGTGGGCTCCAGAGCAGAAAGAAAGTAGTTTGCTATCATTTCAACTTTGCTGCCTGGCATACCTTCTGCTTCTGGGGCCTGGTGGTCTGCCAGCAGAAGCATATGCTGAATCTGGCCCAAAAAGTCAGTTTCTACAGGCCAGCAGTATTAATAAAATGAAGGAGATGTACTGAATGCATTCTTTGAGAGTTCCTCCCAGCTGATCACCTCCAATGTTTCAAAGCCCTGCCTAAAATGTTAACACTTGGGGTGAGGGTGGATGTGTTAACTGGTCACTTGATGGTGGTAAATTAGAAAACCAGCTCAGCTGATCTGACTTCTGAGACTAAATTCCCCCCCCCCCCCCTTATGTGAAGTTCTTGCTTTCATAGTGGCTTACCTTCTTTATGGATGTTCAGAAGGCAGCCCATCTGAGAAGACTTCTCAAAACTGACTGAATCATGCTGTATCCACTATTCACAACTAGCCTTTGCTTGTCAGGTTCATTGCAGTCAGCCTCAAAGAAACCTCTACCTATGGCTTTCCTGGTGTTTGAATCACAGAAAATAAGGTCAGGGGGATATCCAAAGATTATCTAGATTATCCCATTGCACAAGGAAGGACAAACTGTGCTTGCTTCTTGTGTAACAGATGGGTATCCATCTTTTTCTTAAAAACATCACCAGATAGGAATTTCTTTGCTGTGTTAACCTGTTCTAGTGGTGAGCTGCCAGATAATGTATGTTACTGCATTGCTGCCATTATGTGTCCCTTCTCCAGTCTTCTGACGCTTTGCTGGTTCTCTGTGGGGTCCCAGAGAGCAGCTAACAGCAGTGAGATTGCTTTAACAAGCAGTCTAAGCACATGTTTAACACAGGAAATATTCTTCAGTTATTCTTTCTTTTTTCTATTCAGATCTTTCTCTGCCTTCCATGGCACAAATTGTGTTAACCGTTTGCGTGCGAGTGGTCTTTTAACTGGAGGCTTAAATAAAAAGGCAAATACTTCCACTGTCTTCACATCATGAATTACCAGTTTTCCTTCCCTGTTGGGTAGTTCTTCCACTGCCTTCATGTCAGTGATAACATATTTCATATTTTCTTGAAATACCACCTGTTGGTTGTATTTCTTTTTGCATCCTGACTTTTTTTGTTTGGTCCCTACATCTTCAGCCTGTGCATTTACATTCACATCCAAATGAATTTGTTTTACATTTTCTTAACATGCTATTTCTTGTGTTAGAGGTCAATGAAGTGGTTATGATTTAAGCAAATTTCCCCTTACAACCATTGCTGTCCTTTCTCTGCTGGGATTGTTTGAATTGATGTCCTTACCATTGTTTATTTAAGGTGCTGCAATCTTTGCTGAGTTCTATTTTCTCTGAGACTTGTTTCTCATGATTAACAGTTCTATGAGGTTTTTGAAATATGGTTTCTGGAAGTCTATTGTATTTATTTTGCTGTTCTCCTTCTTTCCTTTCCTGTGACTCGTGAATTGTTTCATGGTCATTTTCACCCAAGCTGCATTCCTCTTGCATGTTATAAGCAGTTCCTTCTTTTTGGTTAGAGTCAAATTAGTTCTCATTTTTATTTTGTATCTTCTTCTTTATTTCTTATGCTGTTTGCATTATTTCATCAGGTTACCTTGCTCTTCAGCATCACTCCAATGATTTTCTAATGAGTAAGGTATTTCCCCTAGTTTATAATGGCTCTGCCCAGGTACTTGATGCTTGTATTTACCTGTTCAGTTTTGAAAACAGTCCTTGAGGATGCTGGTTGCATTAATTCATCAGGTCAGGACTCAGAGATGCTCTTCCTGCCTTGTGAGTTGAATGCCAGCTCTGACCACCAGTTCTTTTACTTGGAATATCCAGGTTCAAGCCAGTCAAAACCTTCCTGGTGATACCACCTGCACAGTCATGCATTCATTTCTGGGAAAAGAGTTATAAGTAGCTGATGCCACTCATCACCAAAATAGCTAGTGCTTTATTCATGGAAGGAATTTTCCTTTCCTGCTTTTATACATGAACTGGTCTGACCAGTGCTAAGAAAGCTCACCCTGGATATGTTGTTTCTAGCCAACTGCCAACATGTCAGATCTCTAATTCCCATGGGAAATTCATAGTGAAATTATCCAAGATTATTTAATCTTAATCTGGATTCAGACTAAGACACTGACATCTTGGATAATCTGCTGTCAGAGGAGGGAAGCCTGACATCCCCCTCATGTATCTGGACCACTTGGCAGAGCAACAGCTGTTGTTGACCAGGAGGTACTGTGGTCCTGCTAAGAGGAGGAAGCAGAATTCAGGAAAATATAGTAAAGTATCCACATCTGTGGAAGGGACATATTCAATGAGCAGGGAGGAAAGCAGACATCTGTCTATGCGATTAATTGTTAAGGAGTAATGTATCAAGGTATCAAACATATGTACATAGGTATAATGGTACATTTATCTTCATACAAAGACATTTATTTCACAGCATTAACCATGTGGTTGGCCTTGACCAGCTCACAGCTTGTTAAACTTAAATATAAGTAAGGTGGAGAGTATGGAAGATGACAGAAAATATGGTGTTTCAAGCTATAATTCAATTTTCTTTATTTGAAAGCATGCTGCTTGCTATCAGTGGAGTAGGGTTCACACATTCCTCACTCGTATTAGGCTCTTGCACAGCAGGATTCTCAGCTGATACTATCCACGTTTATGGTCACCTAAAAAAACTACCCAACACGGGAGAAGGAAGTGCTTTTTATTAGGGTTCTCTGTCACATAAGGACCACTCTAACACAACGTGCTTAGAAGTAAAGCAGTCAGACCTAAGGAAATGCAGTACATGGCACTGCTGAACACCACACTGGTGATGTCCTAGTGTGAGCTGCATGCTAGTCCAGCCTAAGTAGCAGAGATGTGTAAGAGAAGCTCTTGCAGCAAAAAAAGTCTGGTGATGCACAGTGACACAGATCTTAAAAAAGAAAAAAAAAAAAAGAAAAAAAGATGACCAATAGCTACAACATTGCTGGGGATTTTATTTTTTTTCTACATATTTACATTTATTTGAATTTCTGCTTGATGCATAATTTGATCTAAGGTGCATGTTCCTGCAATCTCCCTTCCCTCACTGGCACCTCTAGTGCCTTATATTTTGATAAATAAAATCAGATCTCTCTCAAAAAAATTCTCTCTTTGAGCTTCCGTATAGCTGAGGTTGTCAGAGGAGTGAGCATCCACATCATAGCTCTTGAACTAAAATGCTTGTGCCCCTGTCTTCATTAACACTCAGATCTCGGTCAGGCTTTGACTTTTCTTTCAGCCAGTGCCTTCCAGCATTTTCTGTAAGAAGGCGATATGCAGGAGCAGACCTCTAGCTTGCAGAAGACAGCTCAATTAATTTGAGATAAGTGACTCAGAGCTAGGACCATGCCATCCATTGTGCTACATCACAGTCACATTCACAATTCATCTGTTTATGCCCTGATTAGCTATCCAAATAAAATTTTTATCACTCCTAGTTAAAAGCAGACATAAATGAGAGTTTCCTCTTCTGAACAAGAGACCTTGCTCTGAAACAGAATTCCTTCTTCCTGGAGCCAGGCAAAATAACCAAGAGGGGCGACAGATGATTCATCCATCAGCACTCTCCATCAAAACCTGTAGTTAAAACAAGATTACTAAGAAGAAGAGTGCTATTGAAGGAGGAAACTGCTGCTGTAATTTTGTTAAGGAACATGAGATTATTTAAAAGCCTTTTAAAAAGTGTGTTTGTTCCGGGAGAGGAGGAGTGAGGGAGGGCTTTAGAGAAAGACTAATAATCTCTCTTCTCCCTTTCTTGCCTGTAAAGATTCATGCTGCTTTCTTTGCCCTAGCCAGCAAGGATAGTGATTTCAGGAGCCACTGTAAGTCATTATTCCAGCCCTAATGAATAGGATACAACCTGCACCTTAGCTTTGCAGAGGCTGAAAGCATGGCGAAAAAAAAGCTTGTGGGGCATAGAGGATTTGGTGCGTTATACAGCACATAACTGCAGGTTAAGAATTTTTCCAGACTGCATATTTTTTCCTGGCCATGATGATCCTAGCATGCTCACACAGCATGCTAGTTCACATTGTCCAGTATTGCTCTATAAACTCTCAAAGCCATGAACAAGCAAGCCTCAAAGTGTGTACCTCACTTCTCACTAGTAGCCAGTTTTGCACTTGCTTAGCAAGTGAAGCAGTAACTTAGCACGAAGCAGTAACAAAGCGGGTAGTGAAACAGGGTGACACTGCTTTCAGCAGGCTCACGTGTTAATGCAGTGACCCCTTAGGAAGTGGTGCAGGCACCCATGGGGCAGAATCCCAGAGCTGGGGGGAGCCGGGATTTGGGTGAGTCTGCTGGGAAAGATCTGGTGCTGGCTGCCGACCTTAGCTGGGATTTGCTGCTGAATTTTGTCTGTCTCCAGTGTGCCAGGTCTCCACTGAGCCAAACCAGCACATCTGTCCCTGGGATCAAGGGCATAGCCTTCACCTGGAGATCCCATTCTGCTTCTGAAAGTGGCTTTTTCACACACCAACTGGGTGTATTGTAGTTATTACTGAGAGAGAAAGGATTTGTGCCCTGCAGGTGCAGATCACTGGACAGAATTTACATGTAGCTGCTCCAAATGTGATTTTGTGTAGAAAAGCTAAGGGAATGAAGAGACCCATTAAAACAAATGCTTCAGTCATACAAAAAGCATTTTGTGTACAGTGTCAACTCACAGTCAGAGCTGTGCATTTTGATCAGGTTTTCAAGGTCAGATGGAAAGTTGATGGCGATCCGGTCTGACCTCAACTGGTTTTCAGTCTTTCACTCCATTTGCTGTTACTAAACGAGAGGCTCTGCAGCAGGGCTCCCTATGCTCGGTTCAGGAAGAAGGGCCACTCGCCACACAGGATTTGGCCCAGGGCCTGCCTGAGAAAACACGGCTGATGGGCAGAGAAAAAGCTTCAGGACCCGGCATAGGCAGTGTCTGTCTCTCTTTCCAGACAAAGGAAAAGTGCTCTGGAATGGAGCTGATGCTGGTTCCTTAACTGTGTGCTGAGGTTGCACTGCTGTCATACGTTAATGGTATGTTCTAAATGCAGAGCTCCACTGAGCAGAATGTTAGAAAACTTTGGTTTTGTAATGTGGAGGCATGGGAAGTTTGTGGGAACTGCAGAAGTTATGGACTAAAGAAAAGGAAATATTACAAGAGCTTGGAAGTTGAGAGTAGTTCCAGCAATGAAAAATTTGAGTAAAAATAATGAATTCATGCTGAAAAAAAATGTTCAGAATGTGGCTTGTTTTCTGTAGCTAATTATTTCTAGATATTTAAGAAAATAAAAGAGGGGTCCCGGGAATGATGCTTTGTTTAAAAATAGGATCAGAAGTTCTATGAAACAGATGCAGAAATTCCAGTTTACTGTACCCTGGGATCCCTCCCTTCAAACAGGCTCACCTTACTCAATGCAGTCCTGGAAAGCCAAAAATTAGTTTGCATTTTAAAATGTGCATCTAGGATTTGGTAGCCACCTCAAACTGTGTGTCCAAAGCATGTCGCACACAAGACATGATGTATGTATGCAAGGAAACAGGGAATCAGACCTGTTATTTTAATGTGCAAACTGAGCCCCATGGGGAGTGAGACCCCCCAGATCCTGTGTCAGATCCACTGTAGGGGAGGCGCAGCCTCCCCTTGCTGCCATGCCCTGTGAAATCGCTCTCCACAGACCAGCAGTGTACCCAGGGCCTCCAAAAACCTGGATCCATCCAGCATGGACCAAAACACACAGAGCTGGCTGTGCGCCCACACGCAGGGGTTTGTGGGTGTATTGTGTCCTTGCATACATTTCCAGGCAAAACATATTACACCTAGCTTTGGATGCCAAACTTCTCCAATTATGAGAGAACAGTAATTCACCAAGGAGTAAGTATTCCTTCAATTTCCTTTGCTTGGAAATGATACTGAGAATCTGTTCTGAATGGAGGCAGATGAAAAATGCTACATGTTAATGCATATTCTGGGTTAGCTGTCTTTGTTAAATTAGAATGAATGCTGCTCATTTCCCATCTGGTCCTCTTTGACATTACTTCCAGAATATATTCACAGCTCTTATTTGTACAGTACAAATGGCTGGCTGTAGTACCAACTTTACCTTTTATAGGCTGCTAAAATGTTGGTGCCAGATCGCAGAATAACGTTCTACTTCTAGGAAGCATCTGTGGACATTACTTGCTCCAACAGCTTTCTTTTTTTCCTCCTCTTAATTTCTTTAAATGAAACCATATATGTGAAGTGAGTTTGTTGTCAAACCATGTGAAAGTTGACGGTTTGACAGCCCTGGAGCCTGCAATCTTCCTCATGAGGATGCAGCAGACAGATCAAGCAACATGCTATCAGCCTGCTCATCTCTGCTGTACAGCCTTCCCCGAGGGCTGAAAGAGCAGATACTTCTCCATCTGCAGCTGCTTGGTGGTGCCTCTGCTGGCTGCTGTGCTGAGGGATTTTGTGCTCTGGATCCCTGCACACTCAGGGTTGCCCTGAAAATACCAATGCAACAGAAACTAAACAGCTCTCAGCCAGCGCTGAATCCGGTGCTGCTGACCTGAGCTGGTTTTCTGATTATTCCTAAATCTTTCCATCTGCAAGTGTCTGGCAGTTTTCTCAGCAGGCTCCCTGTTCCAGCAACCTCCACCCCTGCCCTCCGGTGCATTTCAGACCTACCTCAGTAAACAGAGTGTTGTGATCCGAAACGTACACGTTTGTCTTCTTGGAGTGACCAAGGGCTGCAGCACCGCACCGGGAATTCTCACCATAGCAACTACCTGCATTGACAGAATTTGGTACTCATTAAATAGGCTGTTTATTTACTTCTCAGGCTGTGAGAGTAATGGTGAAACACTGTGAGCTGAACAATGCTGGGCTGCCACTGGTATCTTCATGTGTAAAACTGGTAATTACTGTGCTCTGCAAATGAAACAGATAGAGAAAGCCTGCGTGGGGTAGGAGTGTTGAAGATGTAGGGTGATATGGTATTATTATTGGAAGATCATTGAGCATGCTTGTCACACACTGCTAGGTAGTCTTGATGGATCCAGCATAAAATGAATCCTGCTTGTCACATACACTGGACAGAGGGTTTAAGTGACCGTGCACACAGAGGTCACACACTCAGCAAGCAGAAAATGCATGGGGAAAAAGAAAACCAAAATTATTGGTACCCCAGCAGGAAAGAAGGAATCTTTCAGACAGAAGCTCAGCACTCAGCCTCTCGGGGATCAAAGGTGTGCAGGTGGTATTTAAGATGTATGTCGATGTCCAAAATGCAGAATCCCATATCAGTGCAAAAGTGACTTTCACAAAACACCTCCTGTCATCTGTGCAACTGTTTTAGTTCCAGCAGTGCAGCATTTGCCAGCCTCTGTGCTATCCCATCTATCCAGTGAGCCATAACTTGGTGCAGGGCTGTTGTAAGCTTCATTCAGCAAGGATGTAGATGATAAAAATAGGAGGAAGCAGCCATGGTCAAACTTCTCCTGCCCACCCCAGAGCTGTCCAACCTCCTTGGCAGTGCCTGTCAGTGTGATGGGCTTTCAAGACCTACACAAGGGCGCTGCTGGGCACCCACCACTGCTCAGGCAGGAGCAAGTTGATGCTCAGCATCTGCGCAAACTCTCCTAGCTGTGGTGATCCATGGGTGCTGCACACTGGGTGCAAACTGCCTGTGCATACATGCTGGCAGCAAAGCCCCAGGACAGCCCTGTAAAATCAGCTAGTAAGTCCCCAGCACAGCCAAATCCCCAGAGAAGGGACAGGTGCAGGCACGGCCAGAGCACAAACTGGGAGCATTGAGCATCAAACATACTGTAGCACACAGCTGCATTTTCTGTCTGCCACCCAGATGTGTTGCCTGCTGTCCCACGTGTTCTCTACAAGCCTGTGGTCTGCGTAGGAATTCCTACTTGCTCCTGTCTACCTGCTGCCTGAACACCCCTGGCATGTTGTTGGCAATCAGGGGCCTGATCCAGGCAGCAGGCACAGTGTGTGGCTGTCAGGTGCTGAAAAAAGAAAGAGAAGCCAAACTGTGTAACCCCCATCTGCATCCCCATAAAAAGGGTCTGGAGGTGCTGCTCAGGCCCCTGTCCTAGGCAGGGGGGGGAATAGAGGTGAGCTGGAGTTGCTTTCCTAATTAGAGCTTTTCTGCAAGAGGGACGGGTCCAAGCCCCGTCCTCTTCACCTTTTAGGGGAGCACAATAGCTACCCAGTCACAGGTGGGATGATCAGGACTTTGTGCCGGCAGGTGCTTGCAGGAAGGGAGGGCAAGGGGAGGAATACCTCTGTGACAAAGGTGAGCCTGGAAACCAGCCTCCATAGCTCTGCTGACTGCAAAAAGCAAAGGCTCTACAGGCTTTTATTAACACTTTCCCTCTGGCCTTACCTTGAACTAACCTCTCTGCCTTCCTTAGGCAGTAATTCATTTTTTCCAGATCTTTGCTAGTAGCCCTCTCCCCTGTGCAGGTGCTGACCCTTCTTTTCACTTCAGTAATTGGCAAAATTAAACTTGATAAATTGTGCTCATGTATCCCTAGACTGGGACTGCTGCTTCTCTTTCAAACCCAAAGATGGGCCTTTAGATGAGAAAACCTGCCTGATTTTTTCTGACCATGTGAGCTTGTCTGATGAGGGACATTATATCTTCATACAAGCCTGGCCTTGCTTAATGGCAGGAAGAGGAAAGCCCTGCTACCCCAACTCTTTCAGTCCCTGTTTAATTTTAAATGCAGGGTGCATTCCTTAGGAGTGCCCTGAGCATGAAGCTGATGAGTTGTTTCCACTCCTCACCTCCTGGCTAACAAGAGCCTCAGCTATTTTTGTTTCAGCACCAGTGAGAAGAGGGATGGAGAATGCTGCCATACCCCAGCCAGGAGTGGGTGCTTTTCTGGGGGACTTCTAACGGGTTTGGCTCCTCATCTGAATGAATGAAACTGCAGCAATGATTTCAGATACGAGGATCTTGGGAAGTTTTGTGTAAGCTGGGCCACCAAAGCTTTGCTGCCACCACTGAGGGTGCAGCCCTGAGCAGAGCTGATCTCACCCAGACCCACACCTTGTGTACATTGGGGTTCATTTGGACATCACAGCCCCTCATGACTTCAGAATCCTCTGTTCTTGGTGCTTGACTTGACATGACAAAGATTTCATTTCCCAAGGTGCTGCAGCTCTTGCTGCAGAGCCAGGCAGAGCAGGGCAGAAGCATCAATTTAGAGCCTCTTGTTTAGTTAGAGAATGTGGATGGCAGCAGCATACCTGCAGGGCAGAAGTTAATGCACTCCCTTTAAAAGGACAAGGATGGAGTTCAGTGAAGGTATGAGGATTAAGCAAATGCTAATGAGGAGCATGTGCATGGGAGATCAGATTAGAAGGAGAGCTGCAGGCTCTTACATGTGGGGACAAGCAGGACTGTGGGGCAGCTACAGGCCAGGGGGCTCTTGCTTTGGCTGCTTCTGCCTCTCAGAGAGGTGCTGCTGTGCTTTGGTTTGTTGGTCCTGGCAGATTGGTATGTTGCTCTTCTTGCAGCCTTCCCACTTATTATGACCAAGCACATTTCACATTTTGAAGTATTTTCCTACTGACTGTCATACGAGTGGGAGTATGACCCAGAACACAGCCTTGAGTATTTCAGGGAGATCCTATGAAAGACCTTCAACAGTTAAAGTTTCTTCATTCAGACATTTGATGGGGCTTGAAGTTACAGAAATGTTGAAAGATGGTTTCCTGCCATTCAGTTCTGCAAGGAGAGAGGTGATGGCATGTGTCAGGCTGTGATGGTGTGGCAATTCCCCACTCACCTGGAGGACCTTTCAGACAACTTTGTGTGGGGCTTCCTCAGCACAGGGTAAAATCATTGTTGCTTGGAAATTTACCAGGAATTCCTATGGAGAAAAGGACACTTAGAAAGTGTATCTTTGCTCAAGAAGTAAGCAAGGTGCAAAAAGAATTACTTTTGGCAGAAAAAAAATTTGTATATGGATTTTGAACATGAACTAGCTAGGTAGGAGGGAATATGTAGTGGGGTTTGGTTTGGTTTTCTTTTTCACTAGATTATTTCTGCTTTCCTAATTCCATGATTTCTGATGAACTGCAGTTCCCTAATTGCACTTCAAAACATTAAGGAGAGCAACTGGGAGCAATGTGGAGTTGAACACCAGAAAAAAACATCTCGGTTCATATAGGGGTACCAACCTGAGTCTTTTGCTGGACTCAAACTAACCCTGAATATCAGCAGTCACTTCTGGTTACTGCTTTAGAATAACACCAGTGGCTTTCCGGGGGACCCGTTCAAAGTAGGGACTGCTCTGCATCTGTACATGTAGCATTTCCTTGTGGGGAGGGGAGGACCCAAGCTGGTGCACACTGACCCTGCTATACCCTTCCTGCCCTGGCTGCAGTGCTGGGCTGCGAGTGAGGGAGAGGTCAGGAGCTGAGCCTCTCTTCCCCCAAACCCGGAGCTATGGGACTGCCTGCACATCCCCATGCTCACTTTAAATATGTCGTTTCCCACTGTAAAGCTTCACAACCATGATCTGGGGCTGAATTGAAACTGGGCTTCAGGGACAGCTGAGCCCAAAACAGACCTGAATCCCCAAGTTTATCCGATTGCTACAAATCAGACAATAAGTCTCTTTGTTTCCCATTTCTGACTCGTCCTCTTTTACTGCCTCACGTTTCCAGCAATGAATGAGTCCAACTGCCAGTTAGGAGAATTATGTTTGTGTCAGAGTGTGCCTGATGGAAGAGACACCCATTGCTCTCCATTTCCATTAGCAGCCTGTCAATAGAAATTAAATTACATGAATAAGGTGCTATCAGTGCCAACATCACTGCAGGAAAACATTAATTAATCCTCATTTACATTAGTCAGTGCTACCATCAAATAGACTCTTCTGTTGCTACAAAAGACATTTCCACAAATGATTGTTGCTGTCTGATAAACAGATTTACAGAACCTCACTGACTCACTTGTTGGGCACTCGCCATCACATTCGGGGTCTGAACGAAGCAAATGCTTTGTGGGATCCTATTCAAAGCCCAGGTTGAATGTTGGGCCTTTCTCTGAATCCCATTCAAACTAACCCAGACACTGAAAAGGTGGGACTAAAAGCTTTAAGAAAAATAAATCCCCAATTAACTTACAACAGTCAAAGCAAATTTATTTTTCTAAGGAGTTTGTGATGTGCCCATCACCATTGTATCTAAACTTCACTAAGAGTCTAATGATTTTTCAGAGCGTGCTATACAATTGAAGGAAAACAGTGGGGACTGAGCCTTCCCTTCTGGCTCAAGAAGGGAGGATTAAGAGCTAAACTCTTTCCCAAATGAACATTTAAGTAAGATATGTCCCATTTAAATCACAGGATATCTTTACTTTGGGATTTTTTAGACCTGCTGAAATCCAGATTTACAAACAGGCTGTCTTCACTGCAGACGGGATAAAGCTGCTTTGTCCAAGCACTGCTGCTGTTTGAGGGGCTCCAAGCCCAGCTCTGCAGCATGGATCATTCCGGGGGCACAATCCCTGGCTGCCTGCCCTCCTTCTGAGGAAAAGAAAGCAAGGAGCAGTGCTGGTGCATCAGGAGGACTGTCTTTTGCATCCAGCTTGTGGGAGATAAAGAAAACACAGTACATGGCCAGATCCAAGGCTGGCACTCACCCAGTGCAGTAGAAGTGACAGCAGTGTCACTGTAAAGAGTGGTCCCAGAGGCTTCCCTGGTACTCCCACACTCTCACTATCCTATCCATCCGCTGATCTGGCACAACTGACTTCAGAATCAAGCAACCTGGACATGGATCTGTAGTGTAAGCAATGCAGCCCTGCTGCCTGCAAGCAAATCCGGGTCAGAAAGCAGTTTGGAGAGGCCAGGTGCCTGCTTCAGGATTGTAAGCCATGTTACTGGATGCAGCAACATCTACGCTATGTCCAAGTCCTCCCATGGATGTGGAGGGAGCATTGTGACCTGACCATCAGTCCCTGACAGGCATGTTGTTGCTCCAGGAGCTGTGCAGGTATCGGCTCAGGCTGAGCAGCACAGCAGGCAGAGCTGGTCACTGTGGGTGCTTCTGCCTGTGATGGAAGCCAGAAATGAAGCCAGAAGTTCTGGTGGCAAGAACCCAGTGGGACAAAGAAATAGAGATGAGGAAAAAGCAAAGAAAAAGCCATAATGCCTCTAAATCATGACACTGACTTTTTAAATGTGTTGCATTGCATGTCTGGCTATGCTGGCCACTGAGGTCATCACGTGTACCAGTGTCACAAGTATGATATTCTTCTACTTTGCTGCAGGAGACAAATTGGTCTAATGAAAGGTGGGAATGGGTAGAAATGGAAATTGTGATCACCAGCAGCTTTTGCCAAGAGATAAGAAATGCCATTAGCAGTTCTCCACCATGGCAGACTGCTGGGTCATGGACCCTGCTCCTCCTCCCTGAGTGCTCTGGGGAGTGCTTTGTCCAGCCACTACCACTGCTGGGGAGCTGTTTGGAGGCGCAGAGCTGCAAATCTCTGTTGGAGACCTGTGTGCTTGTGGTCAGAGTCTTTCTTTTACCCATGTGGAAAAGTAGTATTGGTATGGTTCTGTACATTGAGAAATGGTATTCTGAGCCAGTAACGTATGATAGAGAAATAACAGAAAAATCAGCCTAAAATCTCCGGATTTTGGTAGGTTTTGAAATTCTATTCAGTACTTTATCTGTATAGTGTCTGGCACAAACTGCTGGTTACTGTAATAAGCCTAAATCTACTGTAAGTGCCCTTCTACTTCTTTCCTTCCTTTCACAAGGCATGTGTTCAGCTGCCAAATGACTATATGGGGATGTATTAAGCAATAAACAGCAAAGTCCAGATAAAAAAGCTTAGCTGGGACAAAGCTAAGGCAGTATCCACACAATCAGTGCATGCATGGGCAAAACTGAGCAGGAAACGTGGGATGCACTTCACAAACACTGCATACGAAAGTAAACTATACCACATAATCCTTTTGACATTTAGAGGGAGGAAGTGGAGTCGTAAACAGCATTTATTTATTGGTCCTGCCCCATCACAAACTGTCCTGGGAGTGTGGGGATGGGGAGTGCTTTCCACCCTGGTTAGGAGATGCAGCAATGGGGCTTTGAAGCAGTGCTGTGCTGGTGCATATAGGGGCTGATTTTTGCAGTGCCCAGCCTGGTCCTACTGGGTGTAGGTGTGCAGATCATAGACCTCCTGCTCCAGCTCTGTCTACAGCTATCGATCTATAGAGATGGAGCATTTCAGTACATGTCCCTCCACAGCTGATGCCTGAAACAGTCTTCACAGGAGATAATGGTGAGCAGCCCTCAGTGAAAGCATGAGCTAAATCTGATTCACAGCAATCGTTTGAAATGTGTTACCCAGTCATCTGCTGCCTTGTACTGCATGCCAACATTAATATAATGAACTGCTGATCGTTCACTTAATAGCTACACTGTGGCTGAAAAGCTGGGGACTCCTACATCATGTAAATTTGCCTAGATTTCATACGCCTACTGGTGACCTCCAATACCTTTTAAATAGAATGGATTTATTCTGGCTTTTCAGTAAGGTAAATGAAACAGGAGGTAGGTCCCTAATGTTATGTTAAACTGCATTGAGTTACCCATGTCAGGAAATCTCAACTCAGATAAAATGGCATGTTTTTAAATGCTTATCTCTAGCTTTCCTTGCATGAGATGCCTTTATTCCTCCCAAGTTAGTCTTCACCCACTATTTCAGATTATGACCCTTTCTGCTTCAAAGCCAAGTGTGAGGATGCAAGGGCTGAAACTCCAGGGGATTCTCATCAGGCAGGACAAGAGTAATCAGATAAAAATTATTTGGCACCATGAAAGACTGATAGTGATGAAAGCTGGGAAAAAATTGTGGATAGTCTTACCCCGGGGGGTTTAAAAAGCAGTGATTTAAAGAAGTTAACTGCAGTGCATGCTAAGACATCAAAGCCAAAAATCACCTTCAAACTACTCATCACCTTAGCAAATGCCTATTTAAATGAAAACAATTTCCTTAATTCAACTCAGAGACTGGTTTCAGTCAAGACCCTGTGCCATCTGGTCAAGGCTTTATTCAGCACACAGCTGGGACATCTCCCACATGGCCATTATTCCTATGGAATGGTGAACAACCTGGTGCCCGCATCGCTTGTGCTCCAGGGTTTCTCCCACAAGCTGGGGATGGGCAGCCAGGTGGGGTACAAGGGGCAAACCCACAAAATGGCAGTGACAGAGGTGATTTCCTTCTCTTTTGCTCCTGGTCTCCAGGCAAATCCAGCAGGCTGGAGGCTCGGTTGATTGTAAGACAAGGTGAGACCCTTTCCCTCAGTGCAGCATGCCACCTCCCTCCATCCTCTCAATCTTGGTGTTCCATGAAGGGCTGAGGGCTCCAGTGGGAGCACACAGGGTTCTAGAGGGGCTTTTTCATTGTCTGCTGAAGAAATCAGGTGGTGAGTTAGAAGAGGGAGAAGGGATGGTCTGAGGAGGGTGTTTGAACACTAGGCTGGAGAAACTGTCTTTGCCTTCACCTCCCATCCTGCAAGTTACACAAATTGCTCACGTGTAATTTTTTAGTGTATTCCTCATTTTCTATGTGTGTTCTATGAGAAACCCACTTACTTTACTGTGGTATATTACCACCATGCTTTATAGCACCTAAGAACCTTCCCCATGAAGTGGAGAGCCAGGGTGAAGTCCCTGGATGTCGACAATTATTTGCTGTCTTGTCTCTCCTGTCCCTTCATAGGTCTGCTGAGCATGCATGTACATATACACTGGAGAAGGGGAGAGGGGGGAGATGTAGGAGATATCCATTAACTTGGCTGTGCTTCAGTAGGCATGTAAGTGCACAAGCACTGGATTAATACTTGACTTCAGATTTCCAGATGTTGGAATGCTCACAGCCAGTGCAAGCTCTTTATGTTTAAACCACAAAGTCAGCTTGATGCTATAAAACACAGAACATTCAGAAAAATCTCAAGCTGAGCACTCCTAATAATTGGAAAGGTGGCAATTTTGACCTTAATATCCTGGTTTGTCATTTTTCCAACTTTCAGAAAGAGGCAATGCCACCAGCTCTCTCAGAGAATAATGCTGGTGGACTCCTCAGTGTTAGCAGTCTGCTCAGCTACTGCAAAGAGCAATTGTTAGCAATGGAGCAAGAAAACTGGGGTGATGATGCAGTTAAAGACATCTTTAATCTAGCTGGTTTACCTGTGCAGTACTTGGTTTTCCAGTTCCGTTTGTAGTTTCGAAGATATTAACAGTTCCTTATCAGTCCATGAGTAATAAGAGGGAAGAAAAAGATCAGTCAGAGATTGCAGTTTCATGGCTTGGTCCCGGGATGGTTGTTCAGTGACTCAGTTAGAGTAACTTCAAAGATTTTCTACTTTTAATGTGAGTTAAATCTCCAATGAGACATGGTGGGGTGAAAAGCTGCTGTAGAAAGGAGATAGAGAATTGCTGGAGTGATGAGATAGTGAGTACATTTGGCTACACACACTCCTTATTTGTGTTGCTCTAATCCTTTGAGGCCTAGCTGTGGTTCAGCACCTCATTTTGTAAAGTTCTTGTTGGTTCTCCTCCTTGGTTGTACATTTGCTTTGAGATAACAGGTAATTGCAAGGGAAATAGAAGTTGGGCAAGAGACCAGGACTCTTGCTTTCAAAGGCTACCCAGAAGAAGTGAGGCATATCTATGGATAAGTACATGCCAGGCAGCCCATCAGGATCATGTTTAATCAGTCAACAGTGATGACCCCCCTAAAAATTGCCATTTGCCTTAGATAAGACATATCTCTCTGATAACCTCAGTATTTGCCTTATTCAAGATATGTCCCATAATGAGTACAATGAACTAGATGCTGTTTGTTTAAGCAAAATTATTTATGCAGGGAAGGACGGTGCTGTGATCTCCTACTTGCAGGCACTCGGGGATAGCTGATGGTCGCTGCAATGTCCAGTTTCAAAGGAGCCATTTCCTCCAGGTTGGTCCCCTGCCCATGGGGCAGTGAGCACAGCACTTTGTGGCCCTATCCAAGCACTGGCCCCAGAAAGCTCACCAAAATCAGATGTCTGCCACAGCCCAGCTTGCCATGGAGAGACTGAGCAAAGCTGCCAATACATTTTTATTCAGTGTTTTCAATGTCTTCTTTCAGTTTTGAAACAAGGTCTTACCTGATTTTCAGGTGCTTTGATGGCTGTGGCCAGGAGAAGGTGCTGGGCAGGGAAGGGCAGTGGGTGAGACTGTGACTGGGACCATCACCTGGGGGATATGGAGGTTGACTAGAGCTTACATGGCTGGGAAGAACAAGGTTATGTCCCCAGCCTGCATCTTACTTGGTAAAGCAAGAGGTTAAATGTAGAAGATATTTCTATACAAGCCAAGAAGTGGAGAAAATGCTATGGAAGGGAAATGGAAGAGGAAATCTACTGAAAGCAAGGCAAGCTTTCACCCCCAAGAGAATTTCTGCAAAGAAGCAGCAGAGATTTTAACTTTTTCACTGTAGTTTATAGATATATATATGCATGATGTGTGTGTGTCTATGTCAAGTCCCCCAGCCCAAGCATGGTGTGCTGACCACTCAATTGAACCTGTGAAGAACATTATACAGACCTACAGACCCAGGAATGACAGGGATTTTACAATGGGCATATACACACACAGGACCCTGAAGCCTAATAAGGAAACTCTTTACCATTTGTTTAAAGACTACATAATTTATGTTTTTCATCATCTCACAGAGGAGAGAAGGCTGTTTACTTTGATTTGTCGATGCAGCAATTTTAAACATACTGTATGGTATGCAGAGTATATCTGGAGAAAAACACACCTTACTGATAGTGGTGTAACCAACCCAAAATCCACAGCACACACTGAAAAAAACTGTGTGTAAAGGATAGAGAGTGTACCATTCTCGCTCAAGTTATCCACCAGCACGCTTTCTGCAATATTTGTGATCGAAGACTCTTTGCAGAAAGAATTACAGGAAAAATAAAAAGAAAGGTTGAAAATGCCAGATTTGAGGTGTGCTTTAGGGTCAGAAGGAGGGAGAGGTACCCCCAGGGTCACCACAGGCTGCACAGCTCCCAGAAGCCATAGGCCATGGTTCAAGATCTCAGGGGCAGGTAGCTGTGAAACCAGAACAACAGCAGGGCAACTCTACGGAAAATCTGCAGTGATAAATTGTTTGTTCTTAACATAAGCAGGTTCATAAACCAATCTGAACCCTGAAGCTTGATAGAGACCAGATACCAGAACACACATTTTCAGCTACAGAGCTGGCAAAAATCATACCTGGGATCCTGACCCAGGTATAGTGTTACACCATGCTTCAAACAGGTTTGGTTACTTGTGATGTCCTAGCTATATTACCCAGCACTGTCACATACAGTGAGGCTCTCAGAAGTGGAAAAAGCTCTAGTTTTGTCATCACAGGCAGAGTATTGTATTGTAGGTGCACACAGTCTGTCTGATGGTACTTTGGGAGAGTGGTGTGCTCTTTGCTGGGTTCCCAAGCAAAGCACTATCAGCCATAGGACTGAGCATGGCTCATCACCACTACCTCAATTACAGAGGTGGGCAATGTGGATAAACCCCCAGGACGTGGATCTTCCTGCAGCTGCCCTTTCTCCCCGGGTGCGTGGCCAAAATGTCCCCTCTTGGTTGCAGAGCGAGTGCAGCAGTGATGCTCACGCCAGCTTGGCTGTGGGTACCAAGGCAAAGCCAGGGTGACCCCAGGATTTCCTTCTGTACATGTCTCATCATCCCATCCACCCCTCAGTCCCTACAATGAGGAGTTTAAAGCCCTTCCTTTCACTCTGGTATCCTTGCATCTTCTCTTGTTTTCATTTGCAGTACACAAGTGCGCTGATGACTGTAAGTGGGGACAGCAGACTTCCAATTCTTCAAACTTTTTACAAGAAAAGCTTGCACTTTGCCTAATATGGGCTGCTCCCTGGGCTCTTTGCTTACATCTATAATTTTAAACAGAAGGAGTGGGTTTTGCTGGTGGCTTTTATTCCCTCCTTGCTCTGTTTTATTTTACTGTAAGGGAAATGTGGCCATGTAGTCTTACTTCTTCGTGCAAAGGGTTCACATTCAGGCAACAGATGAGAAGTAACAATTTAAGTTTGATAACACATTTTCATAGACCTGATATGCAAATGGTAGAAATGCACTGAAAAAGCCAGACTCTGCCTTTAGTTCCTGAGGCAGACTGAAGTAGGTGGGCTAACCAAACTAAAGATCTAATTCAAACCTCTGGCTTTGTTTATAGCAACTACTTTTTCCATCCTGAATGCTCTTAACATAAATCATTACCTTTTATTTTTATTCTTGTCTTTTATGTTTACACCCTAATACAGCTGGGAATTTATTGGCAATATCTCTTATCAGAACTTCTTGCCTTGTGCTAAACATTTATTGAAGAAGTTTGTAGAGATGGAAAAAAAATAACATAATTGTGCAGGGACTTTTCCCTGTCTGTAGCTTAAGTTTTTTGTTAGAAGTCATAAAATCAAGATATTGAAGCAGAAAAGTTGCTAATGGCTACCGTGGACTAGGAAAATCCACTCCTTATCTCTTCCTTCCCTTTTCCAACTAAGATATTTTCTGACACAATGAAGTTTTAGCTGCATTGAAGCATTTGGCTTTCTTCAGGAAAATTTGGGTTTCTTTTATGGAAAGAGAAATGCTTTTTAATGTAAAAATTACTGTTTCTGCTAGCAAAAATGTCTCAGGAGAAATGTTTCAACTACATTTGCTAATAGCAGTGTGTCCTCTCTTCCTATCTATTAGTAGGATATATTTCAGTCAGTACTTGAAATTAAATAGACAGCTATTAATGCAAAGCAGTTTCAATCTCTGAATTCTTATGTTTAGATTATATGGTCTGTATTTTCTTTGTTCATGTGATAATCCTTATTCTCCTGTTTGGGAGATACACTTGGTTTACCTTCAATATCCATTTTGCACTGAAGACCTTATCAGTTTCCAAATGTGAACTGCATTAACATGCAAATGTTTTCAGCATCTCATCCCTCTGTTCCCTTGGTTTGCACATGGCACTGTAGTGATACCCAGGTTGTCATAATAAATAGATATATGACCTGCTGTTACGACAAACAACAACTAAAGGAGCATCAGGCAGTGTGAGAGAGGGGAAGCCACTGCTGCATTGTCTCCTTTGGAGACTTTGAAGGCCTGAAGGTGATGCCTGCATGGTTCAGTGCAGTGGCCCAGATACTGCTGTGGTACGGGGTGGTGTGACACCTGGTATGGATGCACCGGCCCAGGCCAGTGACCCATCTCTGGGTCATTAGCCCAGACACATTGAGTTGCAGACAAACCAACCCTTCCCACTCCTCCCTTCCAGCAACTTGCTACTGCCCTGCTCCATCCTCTTAACCACGCTTGCAGGAGAGTACAAGGGTCTGGTGAAGACAGCGACAGAGATCTGGCTGTGGGGAAAATCCTCTTGTTTGTTAGATGCCAAGAGAATGGTGCAGACACTTTTCAGTGGTGTCCAGTGACAGGATGAGGAGCAATGTCCTTAAACTAAAACACAAGAAATTTCACCTCAACATGAGGAAGAACTTCTTTACACCGAGAGTGGCAGAGCACTGTAGCAGGCTGCCAATCTCTGGAGACATTCAAACCTCACCTGGACATGTTCATGTGTAACCTGCTCTAGGTGGCCCTGTCTTGGCAGGGTGGGTGTTGGACTAGTGTATCTCCAGTGGTCCCTTCCAACCCCAATGTTTCTGTGTGCTGTGGTTTAAGCCCAGCTGGTAACTCAGTACCAAGCAGCCGTTCACTCACTCCCCCCCTTCCCCCCCCACTCCCAGAGGGATGGGGAGGAGAATCGAAAGAATGTAACTCCCATGGGTTGAGATAAGAACAGTCCAGTAACTAAGGTAGAACACAGACCACTGCTGCTACCACCAATAATAATAATGATAAGGGAAATAACAAGGGAAGAGAATACAACCATTCACCACCCACCGACCGATACCCAGCCCGACCGAGCAGTGATCTAACCCTTCCGGGTAACTGCCCCCAGTTTATATACTGGGCATGGTGTGCTGTCGTATGGAATACTTCTTTGGGTAGTTTGGGTCAGGTGTCCTGTCTCTGCTTCCTCCTGGCTTCCCCTCCTCCCTGGCAGAACATGAGACTCAGAAAGTCCTTGGTCAGACTAAACATTACTGAGCAGCAACTAAAACCATCAGTGCTATCAGCGCTGTTCCCAGGCTGAAAGTCAAAAACACAGCACTGCACCAGCTACTAAGACAGAGAAAAATGGCTGCTACTGCTGAACCCAGGACAGTATCCACCCCTTATTCCGTACCATTCACATCATGCTCAGATCCCACAATTTCCATATATGCCGTCACTCTTATATATATACATATATATACATCCACACAGAGAGAGAGAGATCATTCCTTAGTGCATGGACCAATCCCTATAAAGCTGCTGAGTCCATCCGGTCCATGGTGTCAGGCTCCATCTCTTGTAAGAGTCTTTCAGACCAGGAGAGGCTGTGTGCAGTGTTGGATCGTTGCCTGCTGATGCTGATCATTCCTTTACCGCAGAACTCATCTGGTTTCATCAAAGTTCATTCATTGTTGGGATGATGGTTCGAGGGAAGTCAGGGCCAGTCGCTAGTGTCCTGAAGACATCTAGTTGGTGGGCTATAAAAGTGCTACATAGCAGGCAACAGCATACAATTCAGTTCATTGGCTGTTTTCCCCTAAAATCAAATCCCCTTGAGGTATACATCGGACTTCCACATCTTCCTGCATTACCCACCAAGTATACCCAGCTCCCTGAGCACAAGCAATCCCACGAGTGGGTTTGTCTTTACCTGAAGCAGGAACAACCCAGACTGTCTTCCCCAGCAAATTCTTTATGTGCACCACAGAAACTTTGTCCCCCTCAACAGTGTGTAAAAGTTCTGACTGGGCTGGGCCAGCCCTGTTGGCAGATCCTCTGGTGTTGATCAACCAGGTGGCTTTTGGTGAATGTGTACCCCAATGTTTGAAAGTCCCACCACCCATTGCTCTCAGTGTAGTTTTTAACAGCCCGTTGTACTGCTCGATTTTCCCAGAGGCTGGTGCATGGTAGGGGATGTGATATACCCACTCAATGCCATGCTCTTTGGCCCAAATGTCTATAACGCTCTTCTGGAAATTAGTTCCATTTTCTGACTTGATTCTCTCTGGGGTGCCGTGTCGCCGCAAAATCTGTTTTTTAAAGCCCAGGATAGTGTTCCGGGCAGTGGCGTGGGGCACAGCATATGTTTCCAGCCATCCGGTGGTTGCCTCCACCATGGTAAGCACATGGCGCTTGCCTTGGCGGGTTGGTGGGAGTGTGATATAATCAATCTGCCAAGCCTCCCAGTATTTGTACTTCAGCCATCATCCTCCATACCAAAGAGGCTTTAACTGTTTAGCTTGCTTAATTGCAGCACGTTTCACACTCATGAATAACCTGGGCAATAGTGTCCATTGTAAAGTCCACCCCTCGATCACGAACCCATCTGTATGTTGCATCTCTGCCCTGATGGCCTGAAGTGTCATGGGCTCACCGGACCAAAAATAATTCACCCTTATGTAGCCAATCTAAATCCATCTGAGCCACTTCAATCTGAGCAGCTTTATTCACCTGTTGGTTGTTCTGCTGTTCCTCAGTGGCCCGACTCTTGGATACATGTGCATCTACATGGTGCACCTTCACCACCAGGTTCTGCACCTGGGCACTGATATCTTGCCCAGTACAGCAGCCCAGATGGGTTTGCCTCTGTGTTGCCAGTTGTTCTGCTTCCACTGCTGCAACCACCCCCACAGGGCATTTGCCACCATCCATGAGTCAGTATAGAGATAAAGTACTGGCCACTTTTCTTGTTCAGCAATGTCCAAAGCCAGCTGGAAGGCTTTCACCTCGGCAAACTGACTCGATTCACCCTCTCCTTCAGCAGTTTCTGCAAGTTGTTGTCGAGGACTCTATAGAGCTGCCTTCCATCTCCGATGCTTTCCCACAGTATGGCAGGACCCATCAGTAAACAAGGCATACGGCTTTTCACTTTCTGACAGTTTATTATACGGTGGGGCCTCTTCAGCATGCATATAATCATAGAATCATGGAATAGTTAGGGTTGGAAAGGACCTTAAGATCATCCAGTTCCAACCCCCCTGCCAGGGGCAGGGACACCTCCCACTAAACCATGTCACCCAAGGCTACGTCCAACCTGGCCTTGAACACCGCCAGGGATGCAGCATTCACAACTTCCCTGGGCAACCCATTCCAGTGCCTCACCACCCTTACAGTAAAGAATTTCTTCCTTATAGCCAATCTAAACTTCCCCTGTTTAAGTTTGAACCGGTTACCCCTTGTCCTATCACTACAGTCCCTCATGAAGAGTCCCTCCCCAGCATCCCTATAGCTCCCCTTCAGATACTGGAAGGCTGCTATGAGGTCTCCACACAGCCTTCTCTTCTCCAGGCTGAATAGCCCCAACTTTCTCATCCTATCTTCATACAGGAGAGGCTCCAGTCCCCTGATCATCCTTGTAGCCCTCCTCTGGACTTGTTCCAACAGTTCCATGTCCTTTTTCTGTTGAGGACACCAGAACTGCACACATTACTCCAAGCGAGGTCTCACAAGAGCAGAGTAGAGAGGCAGGATCACCTCCCTTGACCTGCTGGTCACGCTCTTTTTGGTGCAGCCCAGGGTACGGTTGGCTTTCTGGACTGTGAGTGCACACTGAAGCTGGCTCATGTTAAGTTTCTCATTGACCAGCACCCCCAAGTCCTTATCCTCAGGGCTGCTCTGAATCTCTTCTCTGCCCAACCTGAAGCTGTGTCTGGGATTGCTCCAACCCAGGTGTAGCACCTTGCACTTGCCATGGTTAAACTTATAAGGCTGGCATCAGCCCACCTCACAAGTGTGTCAAGGTCCCTCTGGATGGCATTCCTTCCCTCCTACGTATCAACTGAATCACACAGCTTTGTGTCATAGGCAAACTTGCTGAGGGGGCACTCAATCCCACAGCTTTGTGTCATAGGCAAACTTGCTGAGGGCGCACTCAATCCCACTGTCCCTGTCACCGACAAAGATGTTGAACAAGACCGGTCCCAGCACCAATCCCTGAGGGACACAGCTTGTTACTGGTCTCCAGCTGGACATTGAGCCCTTGACCACAACATTTTGCGTGCGGCCATTCAGCCGGTTCTTTATCCACTGAGTGGTCCACCTGTAAAATTGATGTCTCTCCAATTTAGAGACAAGGATGTCATGTGGGAGAATCACCTCCTCCTCTGGTGACATTCCGAAATCTTTGCCCTCTGGCTAGTCAATGATGACTTCTAGAGTTCCTGGACGACTGGGATTTCCTGTTCGAGCTCATTGTCTAATTAGTGCAGCCCACTTACTCCATGTAGCATTGGTTGCATGATGTGTAGAGGAGACCTTGCCTTTGAACATCCATCTCAGCACGGGCAACCGGGGTGCCAGGGGGAGCTGTGCTTCAATGCAAATCACTTCCGAAGCAGCTCGAACCCCTTCATAGGCTGCCAGTATCTCTTTTTCAGTTGCGGTATAGCTGGCCTCAGATCCTCTGTATCCCCTACTCCAAAAGCCAAGGGGTAGACCTCGAGTCCCCCCTGGTGCTTTCTGCCAGAGGCTCCAGATAGGACCATTCTCCCCGGCTGTGGTGTACAGCACATTTTTAACATCTGGCCTGGTCCGGACTGGTCCGAGGGCTATCCTGCATGAGCTATCTCTCGTTTAATTTGCTCAAAGGCTTGTTGTGGCTCAGGGCCCCATTTAAAATCATTCTTCTTCCGGGTCACATAATAGAGAGGGCTTACAATTGAACTGTAATTTGGGATGTGCGTTCTCCAGAACCCCACAACACCCAAGAAAGCTTGCGTTTCTTTCTTATTAGTTGGTGGAGACATTGCTGTTATCTTGTTGATCACATCTATGAGGATCTTGCGATGTCCATCTTGCCATTTTATTCCCCAAAATTGAATCTCCTGTGCAGATCCCTTGACCTTACTCTGGTTTATGGCAAAACCGGCTTCCAGCAGGATTTGGATTATTTTCCTCCCTTTTTCAAAGACTTCTTCCGCTGTATCGCCCCACATGATAATGTCATCAATGTATTGCAGATGTTCTGGAGCTTGCCCCTGTTCCAGTGCAGTCTGGATCAGTCCATGGCAGATGGTAGGGCTGTGTTTCCACCCGTGGGGCAGTTGGTTCCAAGTGTACTGGACGCCCTTCCAGCTAAAAGCGAACTGTGGCCTGCACTCTGCTGCCAGAGGAATTGAGAAAATGCATTGGCAATATCAATCATGGCATACCACTTGGCTGCCTTTGACTCCAGTTCATACTGGACTTCTAGGATGTCTGGTACAGCAGCACTCAAGGGTGGTGTGACTTCGTTCAGGCCATGATAGTCTACCATCAGTCTCCGCTCTCCATTAGACTTTCGCACTGGCCATATGGGGCTATTAAAGGGTGAGTGGGTCCTACTGATCACTCCTTGACTCTCCAGTCTACGGATCAGCTTATGGATGGGAATCAGGGAGTTTTGCGATATTGCTGCCGGTGCACTGTTGTGGTCACAATTGGCACTTGTTGGTCTTGAGTCTTCAGCAGCCCCACAACAGAAGGATCCTCTGAGAGACCAGGCAAGGTGGACAGCTGCTTGATTTCCTCTGTCTCCAAAGCAGCAACACCAAAAACCCATCAGTACCCTTTTGGGTCTTTGAAGTGCCCTCTCCTGAGGTAGTCTATGCCAAGGATGCATGGAGCCTCTGGACCAGTCACAGTGGGGTGCTTTTGCCATTTCCTCCCAGTCAGGCTGATTTCAGCCTCCAGTACAGTCAACTCTTGGGATCCTCCTGTCACTCCAGAAATAGAAATGGGTTCCACCCCTCGACAGCTTGATGGCATCAGGGTACACTCTGCACCGGTATCTACTGGAGCCTTATACTTCTGTGGGACTGATGTGCCAGGCCATCTGATCCACACAGCCCAGTAAATCCGATTGTCCCCTACCTTCACCTGGCTGGAGGCAGAGCCCCTCTAATAGTCATCAGAGCGTTGTACACTCAAGTCTTGTAGAAAGGGATTATTCTTCTTTATCACAGGAGCTGGAGTAAAATCAGCTCTTCCACTCCATCTGAGAACCTGCTCACCAGAGACTGAAGCTGCAGCTTTCATGGGACGATCATCCTTAACCTTTGTTCTCCTCTTTGATTGACGCACCCATTTCTCCAGAGCTGAGGTAGGTTTTCCATCCCACTTCTTCATGTCTTCTCTATGATCCCACAGGTAAAGCCATAGGGTGGCCCGTGGCGTATACCTTCTGTATCTTCTCTCTCAAGCAGTAGGACACCTTTTGTTAACAGCTGACACGTGTGTTGGTACACGTGAGGAGCTGGATAGATCAAATAGATCATCTCTCAATAGTCTGAGCTCCTGGGACAGTTTTTCCACAGCTGAAATGATGGAAGGGGTGAGATTGTCTTCGAACCCTCAGAGTTTGTGAATCATTTCATCCACTGTTAGTGGTACTATGTCATTCCAGGTTACTGTTGCCAATGAATGGGCATAGGATGACGGTGTGTTTCATGTAAATTTCCGCCTCATGGGTCGTGTACATTTGATTTCATCTGGATCTATGGGTGCATCCCTGGCATTCAGCTTGATGTGATAGATCGTCTCTACAATGGCTGATTCCCTCAGAGACTGGATGCTTTTCTCTAGAGTAGTCCACTTGGCCGAACAACTCATAACATCATCGTTGTATGGAAACCTTTCTTTCACAGCTGCCAAGAGCCACTTCCAAAGGCTGAGAGATTTCTTCTCTCTTGCAATTGCTTTGTCAATTCCCCCTTCCCTAGCAAGTGATCCCAGCTGTTTGGCTTCACTACCTTCTAGTTTGTGATCGTTGACCCCACTGTCCCAGCATCGGAGCAGCCAGGTGATAATGTGCTCCCCTGGTTGACGGGTAAAATCTTTTAGCATATTCCATAGCTCAGTTGAGGTCCGAGGTCAAGAAGTCACCTCTTCTTCTTCTTCTGATTCATGTGATGATGACTCCTGATCAGATGCTGTCCCAGGAAATATGTGCATTGGCATTGCTTCTTCATCTTGTTCCTCCATCTTTCTTGTCTTTTTTTTGCGTTTCCTCTTGCGTACAGGGACAACCAATATTGGTACAAATTGGTCCTCTGGTTTAGCTGCAGTGATTATCACTGTGATCAGAGTGGCTACAGTATCTGTTGTTAGGGTTTGGGTAGCTGCTGTACTTGTCACTGGGGTTAGCATAGCTGTTGTGCTTGGGGCTGGAGTAGCTGCTCTGTCTGTTGCTTTGCCATCAGATCCAGGGACATTTTTTTCCTTTTGAAGGTGCTGGATGGTGTTGAACAGGGCTCTGTAAGCACAGGCCAAGCCCCAGCACGTTGCCATGATTCGTCCGTCTCTGGTATGACCAGAATGACAACACACCTCCTTTAAGTGTTTTACTAATATTTCTGGATTTTGCACTTGTTCAGTGGTGAAGTTCCAAAGCACTGGAGGGGAGCACTGGCCTAGATACTTGCCCATACTATCCCACACACCCTGCCACTCATGACTTTCCATCCTCGGGGAAAATCTCTTGGTCCTCCTATATCGTCATCCAACCCTAGACATGGCCCAAACCCGACTCTGCTTAACTCTCGAGACCAGATGAAATGGTCGTGGGTAAAACACGCTCTGTATGCCTGCCAACGTGGTGATCCCCATCAAAATCAACAGGCAGGTCTCAAGGGTACTTAAAGGCCATTCAAAACCTTCAGAACTCTCAAATGATGCTGTAAATGGTCTGGCGGGAGGGCTGGGAGTGTCAGGGAATGTCTCCTTCACAGGTTGACCACCTGAGGAGGGGAAAAAAGATGTGCAATTGCTAAGCACTTCGATTATATACCTCCCAAAGTATAGAGGTGGTGACCACGCTGGGAATGCAAGCCAGATCAGTTTCATGATCAATGAGTCTATTGTATTACAAGTCATTACCATAAAGTACAATGAAACAAGAACCTTAGCCCAAGGCCCCCAGCCGATAAACACTAACACAGCAAATACCGGCTGTAAGGTACGACACGCTGAAACTGTGAGATCAAGAGCAACAACTTTGAGAGCCAATAAATCAGCATTGTGACGAGTGACTATTAATCCAAAACAATGAATGCTTATCACAAATACGATTAGGCACACTCTGGTCAGATCTGTCATTATCTCAACCCTTCGTGCCCCACGTTGGGTGTCAAAAAAGAACTGTCATGGTTTAAGCCCAGCCGTAACTCAGAACCATGCTGCCGCTATCTCACTCCCCAACCCTTCTTCCCCCCAGCTCCTGGAGGGATGGGGGGGAGAATGGAAAGAATGTAACTCCCACGGGTTGAGATAAGAACAGTCCAGTGACTAAGGTAGAACACAAACCACTGCTGCTACCACCAATAATAATAATGATAAGGGAAATAACAAGGGAAGAGAATACAACCACTCACCACCCACCGACCGATACCCAGCCCGACCGAGCAGTGATCTAACCCTTCCGGGTAACTGCCCCCAGTTTATATACTGGGCATGACGTGTTGTGGTATGGAATACTTCTTTGGGTAGTTTGGGTCAGGTGTCCTGTCTCTGCTTCCTCCTGGCTTCCCCTCCTCCCTGGCAGAACATGAGACTCAGAAAGTCCTTGGTCAGACTAAACATTACTGAGCAGCAACTAAAACCATCAGTGTTATCAATGCTGTTCCCAGGTTGAAAGTCAAAACCACAGCCCTACACCAGCTACTAAGAAGGAGAAAAATGGCTGCTACTGCTGAACCCAGAACACTGTGGTTCTGTGATATACTTTTTTTCTCCTTCCCTGTTATTTTCCAGCTGAATCAGCTTCCTGGGCTGGCTCACAGAGATGCTGCACAGGCAGGTACATGGCAGGAGCATTTCCCTGGTTCTGGCAAGGGACTAGGTGTGGAGAGGCACAAGAACGTTGAGAGCCAGCCATGCTCTTGAGCGAGACCCCTCACCCCTCGCCTCAGCCCAGGTGGCCAGAGCAGCCTCCAGCAGCTTTTGACTGAGCCATGTTTGTGACTAATTTCTTAAATATCTGCTTTCCTTCTTATGTTCTCTCAAGAGCCTCCTGCCCTGCAGTTGACTCATACACTAGCAGGTGCTGCTGGCAGACATGGCACGTGCCACCTTCTCCACCCCTGCCTCCGTACCGAGCACCCCAGCATCTCCCATCCACCGCACTGGTTCTGCCCAAAGCTTTCCTGCTGCCGGTTGGGTCCCAGAAATGGCACTGTGCAGTAGCTCACAACAGACAAAACCCCTCCTAGATGGAAAAAACAGCTATTTGTATTGTTTCTCTTACCTCTCATAAAAGAAAGGGGTTTGGTTTACAGGGCTCATGGGGAGTCTGGCAACAGAAAACAAAGCATTTTCCACCCAGAAACTGTCTCATCCTTTCTGTGATGCATTCATATTTCTAAAGAAATCACTGTTTTCAGTGCTGAGGATTGAATGGACTGGGTTATGGTATCACGGCCAGACTATCAGGGTAGGCCTGTGAACAAGTCGGTCAGCTTCACGGTAGGGAGGAGAACTGTGTTTAACTGCAGCTCTTACACCACTGACAAATGAACCTGCCCTCCTAACCAAATCATTCTTTCCTAAAGGAATGACAGGAGGGGCTGAACTCACACAATGCTATAATGAAATAGCCATTGGAGCACTTGTTTGAAAGTTGCAGATCTAGCATTTTCTGAGAGTAAAGTAACTTAGTAGCCTAAGCTCTGAGTGTACAGCTCACCTTGCACTGAGACAAGGAACAGACACTAGAGCTGGACCTCATTTTGCATTTAGGGAGAGGTCAAGGAGGAAGCCAAGGGAAGGGGTTGCATTTCCCTGAGTCAGGCATGGACAGCAGTTTTTTTTCTGTCATGATTAAGGCACGATTTGGGGTGCTGTGAAGTATGGGAGGGAAGAACAGGCAACCATGTGTCACACACCCTCTTCGAAGTGAAGTTCCCTTGATGGCCCACAGGTCACATCCTGGTGCAGCAGCTCCAGTCATCTGGAGAAGACAAGGAAGTGCTGTGCTAGCAGCAAACATTGCCCAAAAGCTTCCTGATTGCTCCACATAGATGCTGGATTTGGCCTACTGGGACTGAAATGGCACAGCCCAACTATTTTGGGAGCCACAGCTGCTCCGTTGCTCCTGTGAGCCATTTGTCAGTCTTCCTCTGGCCTCTCTGCTACTGTAGGCCCTGCATGGTGTCAACAAGGGCCATGAAAACCAGCCACAGCAGCAAAAAATGTCACCCCAGAGTGCTCTGCAGTGGGAAGACAAAGGGCAGCAGTTGCTTGACTGCAAGGACCTCACACCATGTTATTAACATTTGGTGGCAAGAAAAACATCACCAGGAAAGTCTTTCCTCCCCAGCACAGGGGCAGGGCTGCACTCTGCATCAGAGTTGTTCTGAGCCAGCTGGTGGATCTATACAATTTCCAGACCCCTTCCTTGCTTGCCCATAGCCTGGGAGATCAGACGCAGCACCACTGAGCTCATTCCTGCTTTTTCTTCCATATTAGGCAGACCCCTAAGTATCGTGCCCTTCACAGAACTAACATGATCTCCAGATAGCAGCAGATGGCACTCGACGGCTTGTGTTGTGTCCACAGCTCCTTACGCATGTTTCACCCTTCCCCAGGCTTCAATTCCCTCCCCCAGCATTGTGCCCCATCACACCATCTCTTGGGGGTGCAACCACTGGACTGTGCTCTTTCTCCTGTTTAAAGATGCCACTGGTTCCAGCTGCACTGGTGGATATGGGCTCCTATTGAGCGGGTACCACTTGGATCAAGCTACTGATGCTGTGGAGAAGCATTCCCCAACAAGGTGTCAGAGGTGTCTCTGCCTTGGCCAGTGGCCTCCTTGTGACCTACACCAAATGATAAAAAAGACAGCAGAATAACTGAAAAGTGACATATATCCTTTGTTCGCCTTGGCCTCTGCTGACACCTCCTCCTCCCCTCCCACACCATTAGGCTGCAGGGGAGTGAGATCATCCATGGTCTCACTTGCAGCGGGTCAGCCCTCGCTGGCCCACCTGGTGCTCATGTTGCTAAATATAACCAGCATGAGTGGCACCAGCAAACACATCTAATTATCGTGCAGCAGTTTTCCACAGTAGATGTCTCATGCTGGTTTACCACAGAAGTCATCTGAAAGATGGAGCGTGCACACGGTAAAAGCCTTAGAGGTGCCTTACAGACACTTGTCTGTAACAAGTGAAACTCATACAGAAACTCATCCTGGAAACAGTTGGATGTTGAGCCATTGCAAATGTTTGAAATATCTACGCAACATATTTATCTTAGCTTGTGGCTTCAGCACTGTGTTCTGCAGTCTGTAACCACAGAGCAAGGGGGCTCTGCCTCTGCCTGGCAGAAGAAATGGCCTAGCGATCAGTTTTGTATGATTAATGTAACTAAATATTAAGTGCGTGCATGAAATGGAACAAGGCATTACTCGTGCAACCCAACCTAGCAATCAATCTGGGTTAAGAGTTGTGAATTTATTTTCTGGTGGGCAGATAGATAAAACCTGCTTTAATGCACTGAGAAGTGACTTAACCCAGCTATGCAAAAACAAAGGCTTGATTTCACGTGGCTTATTCCCACAGATGAATCCATCATTTTGGCATTTGTTATAAACCAGAAGATGGGAAACAATGGGCTTCCTTGATAACAAAGACTAGATTACATGGGTCACCTTCTTGGGCTGAAATATACCCTCTGCCTGTGTGAATTATCTTTATCCCCCAGCTGCTCAGGAGGGATCCTAAAGCATGGATCATGGCGAAGACCAGCTGGCATAGCTCCCTGTGCCTCCTTTGCAGACCTTGCCTGTCCCACAGCATCCTCTGACTTTGCTTTCTTATCTCTGAGAGTATCCGGCCTTGACACCCATTTCTTCAGAGCCTCAGCAGTGAGTTTCACTGCTACCTGCTGAAACTCCTGTTTTCCTCTGTTATTGGGTAGTGGTAGTGGTGGTGGTGGTGGTGGTGGTGGTGGTGGTGGTGGTACCCTGAGGTCTTCCGGCCTAGTGGGAAGGTCATTTCACATCTCATCCTTAGTGCCTATGAGGCTAACTTCAATGTGGATGCTGTGCAAGAAGGAATAAGATGAGATTTGGGGCAGCGTTCAGACATTTATACTTTCCCCTCCCATCACAGAACAGCCTTTGCAGCCAAGGGGAGAAGGTGTGCAGTTACTTAGCTCATAAAAATAAACAGAGTTCTCTGCTGCATTCCTGGACGTAATGTTTGCAGATCTGATATTCACTTGTGCCACTCCAGCAAGCATTAGTTGGCTCAAATACTAAATATTTACACAGCGTGTGTCACGTGCAGACTGTGAGGAGGGAAAGCATCATTGCTCCCACTTGCAGGGGAGCTAAGTGACTTTTCCATGGCTGCTCTGGAAAGACCCTAGCAGGACCTAAAATCCAGCAAAGCCTCAGGGTACAGGGCTGCTTGCTTTCCCTGGGACTTTAGGAGCTGTCCTTTTGGGGAAAGGTGCCCTCTGCCAGTGCAAAAGGAGCAATAGGGAATTCAGCACAGGCAACTGGGTAAAGCTTTGGATGCCCCATGGAAAATCAGGCCCTTGCATACACTGTGATGGCATCACTGACACCAGGCAGCTGGACCTGGTGTACGGCTTAATTTCATGTGGGAGACGATGCCAGAGGCTTTAAGGAAGCAGCTGCCCCCTAATTCCAGAAAACACCCAGACTTCTGAGAAAACTCATCTCCTCCAGCTTGCACAGCAAACAAATTGTTGCTCTTTTCTTGTTGACAACAAGCCATAAATCATCCTGTTAAATAAAAGGGAACAGCAGCCCAAGGAGCCGTGCTCTGGCCATCTAGCAGGCATTTTGTTTTAGCAGGGAAGGGCAAAACCCTCATGTTTAAGTGAGATGCCCCCAGCTTACACAGGTTGTGGCCCAGCAGCCTGCTGACTTTCTATATGTTTCTTCTTTAAAGGTCACATAGATGGCTTGAGAATCCACTCCCCTTGCTGCATGTAATGCGGATGGAGCTGAAAGTCTCTCAGGACTGGTTGTCTCCTGCATGTTTATTTTATTCAGTGGTATCATGTCAGTGTGTCTGCCTAAATATAGCTTCTGTGAAGAGCATTTCTAAGTTTCCTGTTACAGTTTCACTCACAGTTACCTTACAGTAAATGGAGGAAAATCAATGTAATCTCCATTACACGCTGCATCTAAATGTGCCTTGCTGGAAATTCTGCCTGGGTTGATTCTCCTCTTATGGAAACTACCTGTCCTCTGTGCCTCTCTCCCTCCCTCTACCTCCTTTTTTGTTGGAATAAACCACAATTTTATCATTTAAAGCCTCCTCACTCCTTTGTCTGATGTGCCCTGCAGATAAGGCTCTCACAGGAACTGACAGTGCAGAAACTATGGAGTCCCTGAACAGAGTTGCAACAGCAAAGCCTGGATTAATTGACTCTGTGGCATTTGGACATGACCATTTCAGCAGGTTCTACAGTGTAAATTGAGCAGAAGGGTCAAATTCAAGGTAATCTCTGAATAGCAAGCATTAGCCTACAGCTTGCTCCTTTTGTCTTTACAGACTAGATGATCCTACAAGTAGCAAGAAAATTATTGCTGTAAGAATTTATTCCCTTCCTCGTGGTGTTTAAATACAGGTCTTTTACCTGTCCCCACTGCTTCCAGAAACATGAATCTACAGATACACAGAAAAAAATACTATTACCGAATCCCTGCAGTGTCAGCGTCAGCCGGTCACCAGTAAACAATATCATAGCTATAAAATGATCCAACAGATGTTATGCTAGAGATGAGTAGTCCAAAATAGAAAGTCTAAAAATACATCTGCAGGGCTAAATCACACCCTCTTTTTTTATACCATGCTCTGCTGTTTGTGGCCCACAATTGGCTCCTTGCTTCCAAATGTAGGTAGTCCCACGGCCTCCAGCAAACGCTGGGATGGACCAGGTTGGGGAACATTGTCAAGTGGGGCCCTGCCTGCAGCGACCACCCAAAGAACAGTAATTATCCTAAACATGTCCATTTAAGACATAGTATTATTATTTATTTTTGCCCCTCAAATATCTCTAATTCAACAACGGGAGCTTTGCAGATTCCAGTAGGCTTTCATAAGTAGTGCCTAGTGATATATATTTTTAAAGGCTTGTACCTGAGGTAGGATTTAATAGCCGGAGGGGTTGCGTTGGTATGTGCAAAAAGCAAAGCACCAAAGCCTCAGCTGCCATAGGAAAGTGGAGTGTGTTAAGGCAGAAACAGATCAAGTCACAAAATGGAATGACACCACTGTGCTGCCCCTGGCAAGCTGGTGCTGGAGCTGGGGGCCCTACACTCCTATCATGGGTCCCCAGTCCAGCAGAGATATTTCATCAGGAGATTTTGTTTTTATCTGGCTTCCACATCCTGAGACTCTGAGCCAAAAGAAGAGCCCTCAGGGGTTAAGCAGCTGTTTTACATTATAGTGTCTACCAGCCTAGAGACAAATCCAGTGTTATTTTGTGCTTTTTTGAAAGGAGGGACCTAGAAGATGTATCAGCAACATCCTCCCTGCAGAGAAAGCTGCTGCAGACGGAAGGACCCCAAAGAGGGACACTACAGGCCTGTCACCATCGGGGACTTGGGGTATTATTCCTACAAGTGAGGAGCAGATGACACTGGTCATTTTGGCCTGTGGTTGTACTATCTCAGGCTGTGATCCTATCAGACCTCGTGAGCCTAACAAGACAAGGCCACAGCAGCAGCTGGCTGGGAGATTTCCAGGAAAAAGAAGCAGGCAAGCAGCCTTTACAAATCTGACCCTCTGCTCAGCTCAGTGCAAGCAGATTTGGACATGGAGCAGGATGGGGCATTAAAGCTTCAAATCGGGGGCCAGTTCAAAGACCCCAGGTCCCAACCCAGCTCTGTGACATGGCCTGGGCAGGAGGTAACATTTCCCAGCTCTTCAGGGCTGTTGATAGAGTTACTTTGGATGTTTAAAGGTTGTGTCTTCTTGCTTGGACTACCATTGAACAGAGATGGACAGACCCCACACAATCTCTGAGCAGAAATGGGACCTGCAGAGCCAGAAAGAAAGGCTGGGATCAGAGGAAGGAGGACTAACAGAAAAGCTTCTTCTTGGAGAGAGTAATATGTTCTGCTCTCATCCCTGAAGGCAAGTGACCAGCTGCTTCGATAACAAACAACAATCTGGAGAAGCCCTGGCAGCTTCCATCTCCTGCCTCCTCTGGGGCAGGAGAGATGATCCCAAGGACACAGGCAGCTGGCACGGGGGATATCCCAATGCCCAGGAACGGAGCTGGCTGCCCCTCCAGACTGTTCGGCAGGACTGGTGTGAGATGGATCTGACCCTCCAGGCATACTGGTCCATGCCAGTGTGGCACATCCATCAGCTGCATACTGGTAGAGCAGCTGCCCTGTGTGCTGCCACTCCCCTGTAGCAGACACCTCTCCTGGAGGATGTATGGGAGGGCACTGCCTGGTTCCCTGGGCTCCAAACACTCCCCTGACTCTATGGACAGGAGAAAGGCAAGCGATAGACACAAGGGAGTAGGATGAAGCTGCATCAGGGGAAGTTCAGATTAGACACCAGGAAAAGGATCTTAACTGAGAAGGTGTTCAGTCACTGGAACTGGTTTCCCAGGACAGTGGTCACAGCATCAAACCTATCAGAGTTCGAGGAGCACCTGGATAATGCTTTTAGTTACATGGTTTAGTGTTAAGTAGTGCTGTGAGGAGCAGAGAATCCAGCTTAAGATGCTTATGGGTCTTTATGATGCTTATGGGTCTTTATGATGCTTATGGGTCCTGCTTCCCCCCCGTGATCCTTATGAATCCTTTCCAACTTGAGATACTCTATGGTTCTATGTATTTTGATGACTCTGGGGACATCTTCTTAAAGGAGATTGTCGCTGTTGTTTGTCCCAGTCTGTAGTGGTGAAAAGACAGCCCTTATGTCCCCAAGCTTGGGACGAGATGCGGCCCAGGGATTTAGCAGCTCCCTGTGGGCATTGCTCCAGCGAGTGCTGATTTCTTGTTTCACAGCTTTAATAGACAATCTGTTGTGTTCACGGGGTGTGTTTATTTTCATCTGAGATGGCTCGCACGTCTCTAGCTTTTCACAGATTGATTCTTGCTCCCTGTGTTGCTGTTTTTTTCAATTTTACAGAAACTTGACGCTGAACTCATTTACTCTAGAAAGAATGCTTCTCGCTTCAGCTTCCCGACATGGGTTAAAATCAATAATATTAAAGTTTATTTTAAACACTTTAGTTTATCAAAGCAATTTTCTCTGCATTCCACCCTGCTGTCAGTTTTTTCACTGTTATTTGCAATGCATTAGGTGTAGTAAAAGAGTGTTTCACAATCCCATCTGCTTTCAAAGACCTTTTTAATAAACCCTGCAATAAGGATATAATTCATTTGATGACCTTGGTCAAAACCAAACACAGGCCCCAAGGTGCAGCATGTGCAAAGGGGTTGATACACTCCCAGGTTTTGTTATAAAAACTGTTTTATGTGTCACTGTCTTGCCGAAGCTGGCTGGCTTTGTGCACAACCAGCAGCGCTGTGCTGCTGGCTGGGAGGCTAGGTATTTCTTTGGCTCATTCGGAAACCATGAAATATATTTATGCTTTTAAATAAACCCCATAGCCTGGCAAATTTCTGTGCCTGTGAGCTGAGGTTTGCAAGTACATTGTGCTGTTATCAGCTGAATAAATACATGTGCAAAGTTGCTCAACTGCAGAACCTGAAAGGGATGATCAGACATTTTTGCCTGTGAGAAGAGTTTGGAGGAGGCAAGGTGGGCTAACAAATTTGCCACAGATGAAACACCTCTGCAGGTAAGTCCCCTAATGAGAGGGCAGTTGGGTTCTACGTGCATGGTGTCCTTCTATGTTGCAGACCTGCCCAACTGATGCAAAACAGGGTTTAAGCAGCTGATTCAGCTGCAGACTTGGCCTCTTCTGTGGAGTAGCACACCATGCATTGATCAGGCTTTGAAATTTCCCCGCTTCTGAAAATCACGTCACCTCTTGGGTGCTGGCTGTGGCATTAAAAGTCTAATTTTAGGCTCTTGGCTGCAGCAAGCATCCCTGCGAAGGCTCAGCTCTGCTGCCAAGCTTCTGTAGGCTGGAGTGGAAATTTGCATCAGCGAGGCTTTAGTGTTTGCCCTCTGAGTTGGGAATTACGAAAATAAGATGCAGAAAGATCATCTGGATAGAGCTACCTCTGACAGGGCAACATATGCAATAGAGACAGAATTAGTTATTTTGCTTTTCACCACAGTTTTAGGGCCAAACTTGTAACTTTCCCCATACTTCCACCCTCCTTTCATCAGCTCCTGGCAGCTACAGGCTGCCACTGTACTGACTGTCCCTTGGAGCAGGCCATGCTTGGTGCCAGCACCAGCAGTTGCATGTAGAAACAAAACTGAACCAGAGGGTAGGTGTGAATAGAATGAGATGCCCTTGGGTCTGTTGTCACATCTGTTGCACATGGGGAGGGCGATGGGGACAGCAGGAAACCTGTCTTCTCGTGGGAAGGAGGTGGGAGCAGAACGGATGGTGGAGGCTTAGAGGAAGGAGCGGATGGCTGCTTGCCGCCCTATACCCATGTTTTCACGTACATAACTGATACTCTGAGATGACCCCTGGGTTATCTGAGGATGCAGATTAGCTAAATACTGGTTTGCAAAAGACAGTTCTTTTACAGTGAGTTATCTGAGATGCAAGCTATATGCATGAAAATACAATACTTTGAGCTCCTCAATTCAAAGCACTGTGATGTGATGTGATAGTGAGATACATATTATAGTGTCTTAAATCATGTCCACAGCACTGATTACAAATTTACATAGTCCAGTCTCAGCATGCACAAGGACTGAGGTCAGGCCTGGAAAAGATTCTTTGGGGATGGGCTATTCGAGTGCTCCAAATTCCTGCTTGGTCTTTAGGAAAGGATATTGCTTAAGTGTTACCTTCATTTTGCAAGACTTTCAGCTGGAAGAAGCCTGTGCCACTTGCAGAGAAGGTTCTGCAGATATGTGGGACACAGCAGTTACATCCGGACGCTGCCATACTCCTTACACAGGGTAGCTGATAGAGTCAAATACTGGCCCTATCAAAACCAGTGGACTGACTTGTGCAGGACAGGGTTTCACCAGACACATTCTGGCTCTACTTCATACCCTTTTTCCCGGTTTGTCAGAAGACAAAATCCAACTGAAAAGACCAGCCAGGCACCACTCAGAGAAATGTAGATGTTTTCCAGTGTTTGGAGGGACAAGGATGGTTACCATGTCCCTTAGACCTGAATCTCTTGTGCCCATTTGCAAGGCAGCATCTCAATAGCTAACCACAGCACTAACTTCCCTCCAGCTACTTATTCCCCATTTTACAGGGAACATATGGACCACTCCTGCATTTGCCCTCACTGAGGGAATTTTGCTTCTCCAGGGATTCTGGAGGATAAACTTGCAACTGAGCTATCTAGTGGAATGGGTGGGCTGCTTTTCAGAGGAGCTGCTTGTTTGATTGGTTGGGTTTGTTTGGTTGGTGGTGGCGGTTTTATTGGGATTTATTTATTTATTTATTTTTATGACGACTTTACACTTATATGACAATATTAATTTTTTTGCCATAAGTTCTGGTCCAATATGTCATATCCAGGGGGAGATCCATGGGATGTTTGAGGCAGCCACTCTGATGGAGGATTCAGAGACATCAGGTAAGGAAGGTGCTGTAGGTCCATGGAGGGAAGTTAAACAGCCATCCATCCTGATCCCTCCTGTGTGTATGCTAATACAGCCCCATGCATAGGGACTGCTTTTAACAGCTGTGTTTTCCAGGGCATATTTCTAATGGAGATAAAAGCACTCAAATCTGAAGACCCTGACTTAGGGGCAAAACCTCTTAATCTCCCCAAGCTTCTCTGAAAAACCCTACATGTATGAGGCCCAGTAGTGCTACCAAGATGCTCTTTTTAAAACGAGCCTTGCTCAAAGAAGACCTTGTTGGTGTGCTTAAGATGACTTTAGATAGAGGAGTTAATTAGTTTGCAACCTACAGCTGTGAATATCAAATGCTGGGAATAGCTTCTTGTCTCACCCAGCTCTGCAATTCTACAGAGGAAATAATGGCCATGCATTGTGCTGGGGTAGCCTCCAGCCAGGCCTGCTGATAAGCAGCAGAAGCAGCAGTAGGGCAATAAGGCAGGCAGACAACATCTCAAGGAGCCACAGGGCAGGGACTTGCTGCCAGATGCTGCTGCCACCACCAGATGCTGCAGACACTTTCCTGCACAGAAAAAGGTTCTGGGCAGAGGCAGGTGTGTCTCTGCAGGGAGGAAAGATCAATTCCTCTGCACGTTTCCATCCCCATGTCCTTTTTCTGGTCAGGTTTGTGGTCAGAAGTTCTGGAAACCCTGCCAGTGCTCCTTTCCTTCAATAGCAGATCTGAAATTTGGTGTTGACAATTCCTTGTAAGCCAGACACGTTGCTTCACGAGCTGTGCCAAAACAATCAAGGAAAAGAAAAGCCATGCTATCTTCCTGTGCAATGTAAGTCAATATAGACACTTCTCTGACAACAATGGAGCTGTGTTTATTTGTACCCAACCTAGTTTGGCCCTGAGGCTACAAATAAAGCCATGTCATTTCCATCAGGACAGCCAACAGCTGAAGATTTCCCTATGTTTTTGGAGACCTGTTGAAATGGGGATACCTCATATTTCCAAGAAAATTAATGAAATTTGAAAGGATTAAGCCACAGTCCTTTATCATTACAGTGTGGGACACCTGCATCTCTCATGCAGATGGCAGGAGAAGGATAGAATTTGAGATGAACAGAAATCTCTATCTCTGTTCAATCAAGGTCATCTGTATATGACCTGGATTGCTAAGGTCATATCCATGTCATAGCTGAACGTATGAGGACAGTGAGGCTCAGGTTCCCCGGCCTGATGTCACTGAACCTGAAAGCATGTCTGTTCTGGGCTCAGTGGAGCCACCAGCTCCATGGTTGCCCCAGCCTGGCACCTCCATTCTGCGGGAGCCGTACTTCTACATGAGCATGGAGGAGAGGCTTTCATGGTGGGTATGCATAGAGTGATGATCCTTTCTGTGGCCCTGGGTGGTGTGGGATGCTTCATTTGTGCTGTGGCACGAGTCGTTTTAGGCACCGCAGGGTGACAATAACAGAGCTCTGTGCTCCCAAGCACTTTCCTCCCATCCCTGCTTGAGTGGACCTGATCCTTTGGCATCCTGTGTTCTCTGATGATTTTCATTGGTGCTGAAAAGCGGCTAGACAATGAATTCAGTAAACATCGCCTTAGATGGGTACCAATACACAACTTACTGGGAAAAACACTTTTCTGAAAAAAAGCCTTTAAAACACAGTTTGGTTTAACTCTGACCACTCTCAGTGCAGGAGCAAAGCTCCCACTGATGGCTATGAGCAAAATTAAAAGCTTTTGGCTTGTATGTCTATAATTAGACTGAGCAGAAGGCAAAATATTCCGTTACGACAACTTCAGAGTTGAAAGAAATAGGTCTGAGCAGATGCTGGTTTGCAGGATAAACAAATTAATTCAATTCAATTTAGCCACCTCTACTGTTTTAGTCCTTTGTTCCTCGATTTAAAGTGCCAAATGCAGCACTCACACTGTACGTATGACAAGAAACACATGACAAGACACACAAATCTTCAAATAGAAAATATATCCAGTAGCCTTGTAGGTCTGCTGTATTTTCCTATCGTCCTTTAGCCTTCAGAACCTTGGCTTTTTACCCAGGGCTGGTGTTTGACAAAGAAATACTCCATTTACAAAGCTTTAGCAGCTTACCAGTGAGATGATTGCCTTTGATGCAGAGACCTCTCAGGATTACAGTGCTGCATTAGGCTTATAAAAAACTGTTAGGTGGCTTCAGACCGACCTGCACGCACAGGACAGGGCACCCAGTCCCTCCCTGCCCGTTTATCTGTTATCACCTAGGATGGCGCAGTCCTTGAGGCTGGAGCTTTCCTTGAAGCGCTTGAAAGAGTGTGCATGCAAATCACTTGGAAATAAGTTTGATTGAAAACAAACAAACAAATGAGAGATCCTGAAGTCACATGCTCTTTCTGAAAATCTGAACTTGGATCTAAAGGCATTTACTTGCTTCAGAGGTCTTGGAGAGGTCTGTGGCTCCTCTGGCTTACAAGTTTAGACCAAGACATAATTCATCCCTTTTAATAATTGAAAGGCATTTGAGTCCTCTTAGTCCAAAGGAACAGATAAGCAGCTTTCTGAGTACTCAAACTCAGGCTGGTTTTATAAGGGGCATTAGTACAATAGTCTTTCCGTGCTTAATAATCTGTTTTCTAGCCTAATAGGAATATTAGTGTACACACAGGCTTAGAAGAATTGTCTAATATTTTTATTGTTCAGCATTTACATTTCTTTAAACATGAATGCCAAGCTATTGTAGGCTAAGACAGTATTATGAGCTGAGATGCATGACCTTTGTAGTGAAGATGTGAATACACTGGTACTTCAAACAGCAACAGCTGAATGTTTTAATTGGTAAGGAGAAGGTGAGCACATTCAAAAAGTCAGTGCTCAAACACAGATCCCACAGCAGAGTGTAAATGGTTGGATCAAAGTGGGGAAAGAGGGATCCTGGCTTTTTTGCTGCAACACAGTTCCTGAAGTCCTGGTTCTTCACTGATCCTTTTTTACTTGTTGATCTTAGGTATACAAATGTCGAAAACTACAGAAGCATTAGAAGAATTAATTTGATCTAGAGCATCTGTGATCTGCAAGCAAATGGCTGGTGGGTGGGGTGAGCACTGCAACACTTTAATGGCCTGGAATACCATTGGGCCACTCCATATCAGATGCTGCTTCATGAGATTTAACATCTCCAGGTGGCGTGAAGGGGCAGGCACATACCCCTGTCCTCCAGAATGACCCATCTGGCCCATAACTGGTTAAATAGTTGGTTCCTAACCTGCACAGATGCCTTCTGTTAACTCCCCTCTCTCATCCCTACAGCTCAGCCTGGTGTGACAGGGCAGAACATGTTCTGCTTTGCCGGCAAACAAGAGGAGCTGTGAAATGACCCAAGCTGCATTTAATTGCTTTCCTGCAGGTAAGCACTTTGTTTTGTTTTGAACAGCTTGTAGGATGGATATTTGCGGGTGGAGGATGGCTGTACTGGTAGGGCATGTTGCATGAGACCAGATTACTGCCCCTACAGCCTTGTTGGGCTCTTCTAAGCTCTGAAGGCATCCTTGTGCCATGAGAGTATTGGCTAGAGCTGTGTTCTACATCCCTCAAAGAGCACAGAGTGGTCCTGCCTGGCTCCAGACTCTCCTTCCAGACCCATCTGCTTCCAGGGGCTCAGCACAGGGTCTCTTCTTGGAAAAAAAAAATAAAGAAGCCCCAAAATTCTTATTCCACATGAAAGATCTAAATATAGAACCTGAGGAAATAAAATGTTCCCCATTTTTGTATCAAGAGTAAATGCTCTGTGTTAATTCTGTACTGCTATATGCGCCTTCTGGATGTGCTGTATGAAGCCAGTGAGGTAAAACCAGACCTGCAAGCACCAGTCCTGCAAAGCCAAACCGCCACACTCAGCCCTGATTACCAAGATCCTCTCTGATCTTCTCCAGAAACAAAATTTTACAACAAAACACCTTTTAATGTAAAAATGAGTCACTTCAGTTAACATTAAACTGGTTGCATTGCATATTTCCATCTCCTCTTTCTCACTACCATGCAGCCCTGGGTCGGTGACCAGCAAGTAGCAGAGTTTGGGGTCCGTGTCCATGGGATGCTCATGTCTCCGCTCTGTGGGCTTGCTCTCTCCAACAGTGTTGTTAAACCTATCCTGAAGCAGCTCCATCGAGCACGGAGATGTTGGGGGTGGGCAGTAGCCACACCCCCTCACACTTGGGCGCAGGCTGCATAATCCCTGTTTCTCTGGAAAAGCAGCTAAAAATAGCCAGGGGAGCTGTGCCACAGGCTGTGCTCTCCTGGTGCCAGGTCTGGTTTATATTGCAGAAGGCTGGGACTCGTGCCCAGACAGTGCACAGTGTCTGGGGGCAAGGGCCAGAGATCAGGGGGGCGCAGGGCTGGGCAGCCACAAGCAAGCCCCCACAGCTGGGGCCAGCCCCATCTCTTGACCCACACCAAGAACTGCTTGGGATGATCATTAGTTCTGAGGAGGTAACGAGGAGGATCAAGGCAGTCTCAATTTCTTTATCCTTTGTAAGAGGGTTTGCGCTATAAGACGATACCTTACTCCAGAGCAGCCTGGTCAAGTGGAAATCAACACTAGCTAAGTAAATGCTGATCATCCTGCTTAGAGACTTGAATTAAAAAGCTTTGCCAATCAGCCTTGATTGATAGAAAAAGGACAGGGCATTAGGATCAGTCATGAGGCTTTAGAAGGCAAGACCTTCAATTTTTTTCTTTCCTCATTAATCCAACCAGGAACAGCCATGTATCATTAACTGCAGAATATTTACACATTGCTTTTGCCAGTGACAAAAACCAAATTACACATTAGTGTCCATCTAGGAGCTAAATCTTGAGCTAGAGAGAGCTGTCACTCTGCTGTGATCAATAAACCTGTTAGCCTTCTCTCAGTGCTTTGGCTCTGTGAGAGCCCCTGGAATCAGATGTTATTATTCTGATGTATTGGTGCTATTTTGACTGTGCTCATCTGAGAGATGGGACCAGATTGTGTGGAAGAGCAATAAAAAGGAAGAAAAAAACCCAGAAGACCAAACAGACCTGAACAAAGATATTAGAGGTAAAAGAAAGCCATTTGAAAGGATGAAGATGGCAGCATCACTTGGAAGATGCAGCAGAGGAGAACACTGGGTATGAAGCTGGTACCTGGCTCAGTTGTCCCCTCTGCATTGTCTGTCTGTGTGCAGCCTGGAAGCTGCTGAGCATGGCACTGCTGCTGCAAAGGGAGGCTGCTGTAGATGGTACAGCCTCCACCCTTACACAGTCAGCTGGTGGGGGATGCAAAGGGTCGTGGCTGCTTTGGAGGGCCCATGTGAGGCCATGCAATTTTCATACACACCTGGCATCAGCCTAAGTCTGCTCTCTTTTTTGCACTGGGAGCCTGTTGTAAGCTCGCCCTCCTTCCCTCTTCCCCCCTCCCTTTAAAGATATGGCACAAATAGCAGTCAAAAGTACCGGGGGCAGAGGTTGCTCACCACAGCAAATGGGTTTCTCCTAGGCACTTCTATGACTGATCACGAATCTCAAATGCGACCTCAGCTGCTTTGCCTGTTCCTGAGGTACTGGTCCCTTGACTTCTCCCACTTTGATAGGAAGAGACAGAACAGACCCTGACACCCATCCCAAAGACCAAGGAGAGTCATTATGGATGTCCCCCTACCTCTCCTGTTGCTCTGGGCTATTTCAGCTCTGGGGGCTGTATTTAGTCTCTTGGGTCTTTCCTCTGCTGCCGGAATCCTGCAAACCAGCCGGAGTGGGGGCAAACATGCTGCAAACCCACCCTGGGTCTCTGTGCATGATTGATAGCAGCACGGCATGGTAGGGCTGGCAGAGTGGATTAGCAGCTGATGGATTGCTGTAACTCAAGCCCTCGCATCCCTGCTGCACCTCCAGCTCCAGGTCAGCAGCGTTCAGGCTGCAGTATGAACCTGACCAGGCCAGGAGGCTTCGGCTTAAAGTCTGCTGAAGTTGGGAAGCCGTGAATGGCAAAACACAAGTTACGTCTCTGGGAAGACCTGTGTGAAGTGTTGAAGTCCTTACAAAGTCCCTTGGTTTCATATTAGATACCAAAAAGGAGCTGGAGATCGTGCAGCATGGGCTTGCAATACCTTTGGGCTTGTTTTCCTGGTTTTATTGCACAAGGAGCACCCCGAAACCCCAGATAGGGAGCAGGGGCAGCCTGAAGTGGGGGAGCGAAACGAAGGAGGTTAAGAAAGGAGCGGAGCAGGTTATCGGTGTGAGTGCATTCCTGATGGGCCGGGCTGCTGGGCCCCTTTCCCAAGCCCTGGGGAGCTGTTTGCACAGCTCCCAGCGATTGTCCAAGGACATTTCTTAGATTGTTCCTAGCACTCTCGAGTGTGTGATTGTGCCTTGTCCAGTTCTTTTAGTGATTGCTAAAAGTGTTGCCTGAACACCCCATCCCCACTGAGGGCTGGGGATGGGACCAGGGCCGTGCCAGGCACCCTGAAGTAGCGGGCGGCAAGGCTCATCACCCATGTCTCCACCACACCCGGTGCTAGGTGTGATGTACAATACTCTGAGTCTTATTTTAGGGGCATTCATTACTGCTTTTTTTATCCAAGGCCCTCTCCACAATCCAAGGGAATGGGGTTAAACCCAGGCTGTGCATACCGTGTGGTGGACACATACTTGGATGGCATCATTCAGAGGGCTCAGGCTCTCACAAGGGTGGCGTTGGCCCCAGGAAGTCGCCCTCCCCCCCCCACTCCTCAGGGCTCACACAGCATCCTCAGGTTGTTGGATGTTCCTGAGTTGGGGCTGGCTGCTGGCTGCCGCCAGCACGATCATACTGATCACAGCAATGTATTGCTCTTGTAAAATGATAAAATCTTATTGCAGAATGCTCTACCCATCACACCCATACCCCAAGCACTGAACAAGAAATGCCCAGGGATTTTCCTATTAACGAGGCTGAGGCAAGAGAGTGGCCCTTAACCGATGGTGGTTGACAACCATTCCTGCATTGCCCATTCCCAGGCCATTGTCATCATATCCATGTGTCCAAAACAGGTTTCTCAGAGCACCAGTGCTTTTGAATATTTTATTAGAGACTGAAGCCAGCACAGGATATTGAGTACTTCAGCAGCAAAGCAATACAGTCCATGGCTGGCAGGGTTTAATGTCTATGTGATTGTATTTCCAATTACGAGAAATGCACTGAAGCCAGTCCTGAGGCAGGCCAGAGAACTCCAAGTGCTGCAATCTGGGCCACTTAGCTGCGTTATGACTTCTTCGCCTCGCTAATGATTCATTTGGAGAGCAATTAAAGCTCTCAAAAAAATGTGTTCCCAATTAAAGACTGAGACTAGCTCTGAAGGGTTAGACAAATTGAGAAGTAATTTTTGCAATAGAGTGGGATTTGTACATGCATCCCTTTTTTTTGATCATATCAAGCTAAATCCTGTGTGAACCAGTGGGATGAAAACTCCTGCTGAAAACCGTCTCCAAAGTCCGCAGTGTTCTTCCTTACATTAGAGCAAAGTCTGGACTGGGGCTGTGGTTTTTGAGCTGCACCTTGCTGATGCGCTGTTTGAGATGTAGCATTCCAAACCAGAGCAAGAAAAACCCTTTCCAGAGAGGATGAGCCCAAAGAGGAGCTAGATAGCAAATCGCTGGTACCTGCTGACGGGGCTACTTGGCAGCATCCCTGGGACTGCAGCAATGAGGACCATGCAGCAATGGGGACCACACTGTACTGTGTCCCTGCTCAGGCAGCAGCCTTGCCCTGCCCTGCCTGTTACCTCCACCCCAGTGCAGCCACTGAGGCGGAAGCTGCAAATCCATCCTGTGTGCACAGGCCTTATTCTGATCCCACTGAAGCTGATACATGCTTCAGGCGGTGGCTCCTAAGAGCTTCAAACAACCATATTAATCTGTGACAGCCTCCCCTGCCAAAGCACGCGGGTCGGCAAAGGAGCAGGGAGCACAGCAGGAGCCGCAGAGCCAGACTTTTATGGCCACAAAGGCCAAGTCGCACCTGCTAACGGTTGTGAATAGCCTTGCAGACAGCACCAGGTGTGCCATTTCAACAGATTTCACAACTGGGTGTGCCTTTCATCTATGTATAGAGCCCCAGCAATGGGATGAAGCATGCTCCGCAATTGTCCTTATTTAGCAAACCCCCTATTTGGCTGGTGGGTCACCCCGCTCGGTCGGCACATGTATTTCAGAAGCAATTATCTCGCTTGTCCTTGGCCTGGCCCCGGCCATGGCCCTGCAGGGAGTTGGGAGCACTGCGGTTCTCGTTGGTAGGGAGGGATGGTAATGAGGGAGCAGGCGAAAAGGCAAGTGGCCGCCTGCCAGGGGAGCACGTTTCTGTGCCCAGGGAGTGAGGGCAGCCAGGGCACCCTGTGCCCCATCCCTGTGCCAGCTCCACCAGCCCCGTGGTGTAATTCAGGTCTTTTAGAGAAGGAGCTTTAGTCATATCAGTGTCCAGTGCTTAGTACCACGAGACCTGGGAGCAGCTCAGGGCTTGTAGATACTTTACAAACAGGTGAAAACCAGTAATAAATGAAGTCCATGTACTTGCAGGGTGCTGGTGACATCTCTTCTGCCACCTAATAGCAAGCCTGACAGCAACATTACATTCAAGATTTTATAATTTCAGGCTTCATTAGAAGCCTGAGTCAGAATTTCAGGTTCATTAGATTACCTCTATATCCCAAAGCCACATCGTAAAGATGAGAGAGATGCTGCGATTTGCTTTTTAAATGCAGACCACTCAATTGTACTCAGCAAAAGAAAGACACTGATCTTATGGGGATGGTTGGATGAGATCAGATAAGAGTTTTGCAGGCTACAGTCAGTATTCATCAGCAGCAACCAGGACCTTGTTTTATGCTGAACTGTCTTCTCCCCATGGACATATGTGTGGTGGCACATCCAAAGGATGGGTCTAAAACACAGACGTGATTTCAAGATTCCATTAGAAGCACTTTTTTCCTGCCTGGACTTGGCCGATGTATATCAGATTTGCTTTAATTATAAACTTTGAAGTGAGCCCTGACAAGAGAAGTGGCATCCGAACTGCTCTGGTTTTATTTTTATAAATATGAATCATCTGCTGGTTTGAAAAAATTTCAGGACCTTTTTCCCACATTTTCAGACCTTCCTAATTCCTTATTAAAATACCCACCAAAATTAACAGGATAAAAAAGAAAAGGAGGAAGATATGTTTATATTTAATAGTGCAAATCCAAACACCAGATACAACATTGCTTTATGTACAACTTTTGCTACATTGCCCTGCAGCAATTTCTGTGGAAAATTCCCCAACTGTGGAAGGAAACCAAACCAATCCCTTGTCCGTTTTGTTTCTGTTTGAGAACAACAACTTGTGGGGAGGCCGGGCAGAGCACAGGGCTGGGTGCAGCACTCCTTGGGTGTGAAGTCTTCAGAGGAACCACAGTCCCCCAGGATTGTGTAGGTGCCTGCCCAGTAGACCCCATGGACCGGGAGGCATGGACTGGGAGGCATGGGCAATGCTGTTCAGCTTTTTGCCCGGCCTTCTGAATCAGGGAGACATGCTGAGGGACTGCCCAGCTCATGCAGCTGCCCTCTGTCATGGTTATCTGGAAAAGGAGTCGTCTGAAGCCTGTACCTTGCACTGGCGAGGTCACCTTGGAACACAGCAGAGGGCTGGCTGTCCCTGTGCCTTTGCAGCTTCCCTCCCTGCCCCTTCTTCCATGCTGCGGTACCATGTACCCTCTACCCTCCCGTCTGAGTGATGGGAGCTAGCAGCAGCAATTTGGGCCAGATCTTGGCAAGTCTGGAGCTGCCCTTGGTGCTCCCCGACCACACCTGCTCTTGCAGCAGGATGGTACATTAGAGGGACAGCCATGGCACCTTGGAGGGGGCAAAGTATGCGTGTTTCAAACTGTTCGGTTCAAACATGTGCAGCCAAGGCATAACCAGCTTGCACCAGCTGTGTGGTGCACCGAGATTTTAGGACCTTCATCCTCCCCCTTCTTGTGGACGGCAGTGTGCTCTCTCCTTACAGCCCGGCAACCCCACAGCTCATGATGTGCATGTGATGCTGGCACACTGGCTGACCTGCCTCCTCCAGGGATGGTCTGGAGAGTCCAAACAGAATGCAGGTGCTGAGATTTGAAGGCTCTTCTAGACACACTAATCAGTGAAATGTGTGCTTAGTCTGATGAATCACACCTTGAATGCCTGTCACCCACACCCACACCTGAGGGTCAAAAATACAGGCTCTCACAGAGGTTGTTAACACAATGTGAGTGCACCCTGTGAAGCAGACTCCAGGTCCTGGATGAGGCGGAAAGGGAATGGCTGATGGGAGAAAGCTCTCAGCATCACATGAAGAGCCTCATTAGAAGTGGAGTTTGGTCCATTTGTAATTCTGGGACAAATGGTATAAATACATAAATGCTGCTTTGAAAAGTTTCAAACTGTGATCCCCCTCTTCTATGCCAGTTTACTTTGCCAAATTACTGCACTTACAGAGAGGCTTTTGACATGTATGCACACACTTATTAGCTTGACACTAAACAGATCAACAAGCTACTGTGTAATAATTTTGATGGAATCAAACAGATACTTTGGTAACTAGAGCCTGGAATAAAGGACATTATTTATTACACACATTGTAGTAGCTCGCAGCAGCCTCAGCAGCAATCAGGACACATCACACTGGACCCTATAAAGACGTGCAGCAGTGGAGATCCCTCCCTAAAACAACTTCCAGTGTAAAGACATGGAACAGACAGAATTTATTTGCTTTTCACAGTAACTCAGCCCTTGACTCACCATAGATCAGGCACAGTTTGACACAAATGTGTCTGAACTTTCACAAAAGGTATGTGACTCACACAGGCAAAGGCTGCTCTTTCTTCAGTGGCTTTCCAAGGACCTTTCCTCCCTGTTAGTAGGGGAACCAGCAAGCACCAGTTCTAACAGCTTTTTTAAAAGAAATTATTTATTTATATGGCTATTTAGATATGTAGTGATTTTAAATCAGCCACGGGATACCATCAGGAATCTGTGTTGCATTTATACCAGTCGCTATATGAAAGTTTGCGTAGTCGCAGTGCTCATCTTCTAAACATACTTAGTACCTCAGCAACCCTAGAAGCACATATAATGTAGGCACGTTAATTAGCATTAAGTCAGTGAATAACATAAACCAGTGCATCATTAAACTGCCAGATTTGATTCTCTTTCATTCATGCTCAGAAGTTTCACATGACAAATATTCCACATCTAAACTACGCGGAGGGAAGAAGTAACATACGTTCTAATTAGACCACTTTGTTAAATCAAACTGTGTTGCTTAGTATGTCTGTGCAGGTTGCATTGGCTTCAGTGTAAACTGCACAAATGATGATAAAATCTCAGTAAAGCACTTCTGATCATTAGATTTCGAGGCACATTATCTAAGGTGAAAGTCTCATTCTTCCCACTTGGGTGACAAAGAAACCGAGACCACTGAAATCACCTGTATTAGTCACCTCAGAGCCAAGTTAAAAGAATTTGCCTTCTCTAGTCCCATTTTTGAGGACAAAGTTTGATCTCATAGAATCATAGAATAGTTAGGGTTGGAAAGGACCTTAAGATCTATTATCCATAAAACAAACAAAGCAGCATGTGTTTTAGAAGAAGCCCCCATCATTCATCCATCACCATCACTGCTGCTAAGCATTATAGTGGGAACACACAGAAGCACATAATCTTACAGCTGGTCGATTGTCAAAATGACACATTAGCAGAAGGATTTACAGACATGTTTGCTTATGAAGTGAAGGTCTGCATGTCAAGAAATGCAAACATCTCTGTACAGGAGCTACACACCACAGAGAAAGCTACTCCTCAAAAGCTGTGCAGGACTCAGGAAGGTAGTAATGATATCTGTGATTATTCAGCTTTGCTGCCTCCACCCCAAAAAATGTCAGAAACTACAGTGAACACACAGTTGCCAGTAAGTATAAACCCCAGTGACAGGCTCACATAGCAGCTGCACTGAGGTCCTGAGCAAGTCTTCAAAATAGTGGTAGCACAGTGCCATGAAAAAGGAGAACAGAACACACTAATTTGACTTTTGTGCAAAAACTAACATCTGCCTCAGAGGCAAATCCTGGACCCAGTGAAGCTAGCAAGTGTTTTGCTAATGATGGAAATTGGGTCAGGATTTTAACTGAGATTTTATTTCCAAATTTATTTCAAGAAAGATTTGCCCCATGAGAAGACATGATGATCAAGGCAGGCAGATTTGCAGTTTTCTGTATCCACAGAACCAGCTGGAAAGCTTTTCTTACAATCATGGTGCTTTGATTTTATTCTTTTGGTAGCTTGGGCGCTATGTTGTCTTGGAACCATGTGAAGCTGAAGATGACGCCCATCGTCTTCTGGAGAGTCTCATTATAAGCAAACTTCATGGAGTCTTCTAAAGGTATTTCTACAACTTCAATCAGCTCTCCTTCTTCAGCTTGGCCACCTCCTTCCCCAGTTCTCATCTGGTCTGTGACTTCTGCATAAAATAATGTCTGGCTAGAACCTGTCACACCAACTCCAGACCTGGAAAAAAAGCAGAAGGTAAACTTTGTTTTAGATAAAAAGAAGGTAGCTAGGAACTAGGAAAGAAAACATGGGTCCTTAACTTGAGTCACTAAGCAACATCAAAATGCATGTCCTTACTCTCTGCTAATGTCATTTAGCACCTATAAATGCAACTCTCTTAATACAGAAATTGTTCAGAAATTTCATGCAGAAATACCGACACTTTTGAATGCAGTTGCACATGATACGGATCCATCTTCAGATATACTCTGCGACTTTGGAAAATGTTAGTTTGGGAAAAAAAAATATAGTTTTTGAATCGGTGAATTGTTGTTCTACACACACTGAAGTCAACAGAAGCTTTTTCAACTGACCTTAAGGAGAGCTGGGCTGCTGGCTGACTCACAGATTTACAAACAACAGTGCATCTGTACGCAATCATGCTACATTTGTTTGCTTGTTTTTACACTAATATTTAGATTTTTTTATTTAAGAAGATTAAGACCATTCACAGCTGGAGTCCTCTGCTCATGGACTAGATAGGTACAAGAATAGAAAGGTAGCCCAGAGTCTTTCTCTGTCCTTCCTGAACTTTAGCCTTGGCCAAAATGGACCACTGTAAGCACATGTGTATCTAAAGTAATTCAGTTTCCCTGTTAAATTTGCTACAGTGGATTTAGTGGAGGATATTTTACATGATGTAAACTTTCTTCAGCTAGACCACTTGCGTATTATACTTGTTATTATACTTGCGTATTATACTTGTTATTCCTTAATCCTCTATTTCCTTAGGACTATTTAATTTAGGTATTATTACATAGGGGATAAGTACATAATCCACTCATTTAGTCCTTCCAAGAAAATATTCACATCCTAATCATAACTTCTTCATTTCACATGATTACAAGTGACTTTTCACATTAAATCTGGATCAAAAGTTCACTGAAACTATGAATGAGGCATTAGGGCAAGCTGAAAAATTAGCTTCCATATCATTACACGTACAGAGGATTCTAAGATTTGTAGCAGTGTTATGATCTTAGAGTGAATATCCATACTTGTCTAACCATTTAGTCAACTGAATCTTTCAGTTAACCTAGCATATATCACATGCCACAGCAGGAATTAATAATTCGTCTTTCAGTTTTCTAAGAACACGGGGAGTTTTGTTTGGAGAATTAATAGTGATTATTGAAGTTGGCTTCTTACACTCCTTTTCTTAAAACATAGAATAGGGAGCAAATCAGTGAATTCTTTTCCCAACATTACTTCTGATATCTTGTCCAAACTTACAGAATGCGTTTCACCCCTCCAGGATCATTCCTGTATATCTAAGAGAAACTCAATCATCTTCAGCACTTCCAGGAACTTTGAAGGCTGCTATGGGATTTTTTTCATCTGGGGCTCACCACTTTATTTCAATGTCAGTGGTGGGGTTTTTTGGATACATGTTTTAACCAACAAAATGTGACCTACTAGCACAGTTTACCCTCTCACTTCCACTTTACTGAAGTCCACAACCTCCTTCTTCAGTCAAACTGATTCAGTATTTATATTCCCTCTTTTCTGCAGCCTCTGTCCCTGGTATACACTGTTCTGATGACCATCAGAGATGGTTTGACAATAAAAGAGACATCCAGAGCCAACAATCAGGGCTGACTGTACGTGGCACTGGCACCAAATCAAATGTCTTCTCAGGACTCCCTGTGCCACACTCCCTTTCCTCTTCTCCAACGGGAAGCTGCCTGGAAAAGTAATGCCATTCACCAGCCGTGCTGCCACTCATCTCACTTCAGCTGAAGATCCAGCCAGCTGACAGCACAACACAAACACAGTCTTTGCCAGCAGCAAGAATTGCAAACTGGGCACACCATGCTGGCTTAATCATTCTGATCTCGTTATAAAAGTATCATAGACCTATTTTTCATCAAGTTGCCATCAGCAACCAGCTTGCAAAAGTTGGAATGTCATTTTTTATGCTCATATTCCATCAGTGCCCTTTCTGCCACGAGGACAATGGCATACTTTACTAGATTCCTTTTGTGTTAAAATATATTGTATTTTTCTTGGTATTATCAAACAATAATATATAATGTTAAAAGCAACACTGGAACCAAAATACTAATTAAGAGCCACAGCTCTATTCTCAGTGGACACTCTTCCCCCAGCTTAGTAACCCTGATAACTGCCACTGACTGATTGTCAACCTGTGTGCTACCCAGCCCTCACTACTGTAGCTACGTCCATTGGAAGAATGTTCACTGACAGAATGTATTTGTGATGGAATAATAGACTGCTCACTTTTTGTTCCCTCATTTCTTTCTTCTTTTCTTGTGTTAGGAAGCAGAAAGGATTTTTGTTTAACCAACGAGAGACCCAGATCTGTTTTTCTCTGTATGCAGTGATTACTCATTCTTCACTTTTTCCACAAGAATTGCATTTTTAGCTAAATAAATACTAGAAGCTTGGGGTTCAGAGATTGTTTTGTGGTAATTGATAAGACTAAAACCCACATGTTCATTTATACTGTGAAATTTGCAAGACAAAGAATGCTGCTTGCTAGTCGCTACAGGTAACATGAAAAAACACAAGACTATGTATGCATAATACATTTTATGTTGTTATTTCTCATGAGTATCAAGTCTCAGCTTCATCTGGGGTGCCACACCTGGAGAATGAACATGATCCTAAATTGATTATAGCCACATCCACTTGATATTATGTAAAGATTATGAACATGATCCGGCAGTGTGCGCTTGCAACCCAGAAAGCCAACTATACCCTGGACTGCATCAAAAGGAGCGTGACCAGCAGGTTGAGGGAGGTGATCCTGCCCCTCTACTCTGCTCTTGTGAGACCTCACTTGGAGTATTGTGTACAGTTCCGGTGTCCCCAATATAAAAAGGACATGGAACTGTTGGAACAAGTCCAGAGGAGGGCCACGAGGATGATCAGGGGACTGGAGCACCTCCCGTATGAAGATAGGATGAGAAAGTTGGGGCTGTTCAGCCTGGAGAAGAGAAGGCTGCGTGGAGACCTCATAGCAGCCTTCCAATATTTGAAGGGGGCCTATAGGGATGCTGGGGAAGGACTCTTCATGACGGACTGTAGTGATAGGACAAGGGGCAACGGGTTCAAACTTAAGTAGGGGAAGTTTAGATTGGATATGAGGAAGAAATTCTTCACTGTAAGGGTGGTGAGGCACTGGAATGGGTTGCCCAGGGAAGTTGTGACTGCTCCATCCCTGGCGGTGTTCAAGGCCAGGCTGAACAGAGCCTTGAGTGGCATGGTTTAGTGGGAGGTGTTCCTGCCCATGGCAGGGGGGTTGGAACTAGATGATCTTAAGGTCCTTTCCAACCCTAACTATTCTATGATTCTATGATGATATACAAAACCATAAGAGACTTTATTTAAGAAGCCCTTCCATAAGAAACTTCTGTCTTGATTATTTCAGCATAATCTTCTTCTATGCTACCTGCGACCATTTAACTGATGAAGTAGCTGCAGCTGTGGAAATCACAGTTCACTTTCCACATACCTTTTCTTTAAAGAAAAGGAAAACTGCTTCCTAAGATGCCACACCATAAGATTCAGAGTAGCGCAGAGTGTGATTTCAACATGCTGTTACTTCATTGTATGTACTCTTACGACACTTCTATTAAATTTGTGTTTTTCTTTTTGTTAACTAAACATATCAAGCATAGCTACTACATTGAATATACTTTAAAAAATGAAAGCACTGGACAACCCACTGGTCTGTTCTTTGTTATGATGCCCAAAATTATGGCATTTCATCACATATACTGGCATATAATTTGCCACAGGAAACAACAAAAAGTTTGCAACAATACATATTCAAAGGAACACATACCCACACGCTCATTCTTTCCTATTTGATTACCTAACTTATATTTCTCTGGTGTAACTTTGTCATGAGTTATTCATTAAAAACTAATAAAAATTTTCAGATATGCTGTAAATAAAATCAAAGAGCACTGGTATTAATACTCATGTTATTCTATTCTACTCTTTTCCTCCCAAACAGCAAAGAAGACATGGAATCCCCTCATTATTTTGACAGGTGGCTTTGTAGACTATTGCATTGTTATTATTTATAACGTATTCACTGCTTTTATTTATTGTCTATGTAAATGCCCATTTCACTGGTTTGAGAAAGAGGCTGAAAGATACAGGAATATACTTTAAATCACAAAAAAAAGGCATATTTCTTACCTTTTCTTACTTGGTATTTCTTTCTCTAAACTCTGTGGCTCACCCTGCTAGTTGATATTTTTTGCACAGATCCACATGAAATGCCCTTTCTTAATTAAATAATCTCCTCCTTTACTGCTGTCTTTCACATTCCCAGGCTCTTATCTATTAATGTATCCTGCCTGTCCTTAGAAATTGTCCAAAATCAATGCTATTGACATTTAATTTGTCTTAGTACCTTTGATTTTTACAGAAATCAAAAGTTATCAGGTTTGTTGCTTTGACGCTGTTGTGAGCCTCCATCTTGTTGAAGTTACAAAGTGTTTTAACATTTACCCTTGGAAAAATGTGTACTCATTTCAGTGATTTTGGGTACTGGGGCTGGAGAAGGAAGAGAGCAGACAGAGAGAAGGTGGGTATGACTGGTAAACAGGCAATAGGCACTTATTATGTTTTCAGTATGTTTTCAGGTTTATCTGTCACTAGGTACTTCCAATGCTTTTGCATACTTACTTGTACTTTCCAATTATGATGTCTTAGGAATTTAGACATACCTTTAATCATGGCTATATTCCTTTTTCTGCTGCCTTCTTCCTCTATCCTAAGTCTGTGACATGTTTTTCCTTGCCCTAGTATTTCACATTACAAATAAATGCTTTTGCCATGGCCTGAAATGAGTCACCTATTAACAGATTACAGCTATATTCATTAGCTTTGCATCTGTGGAAATCACAGGGGTCAGCACACCCGAACTGCAAGTGATGAGCTTCACCCTGGGAAAACCACCCTCCTGATAAAGGTGCCTTCCCAGTACAGAGGGAGTTGGTCTGGGGGAGGGCAAGCGGGGTTTGAACTCACAGCACTGACCCACAGTGGGACTTCAGGCTTCAGTCTCACTTCACAGGTTTAGCACCATGTTGCCCAGACCAGGCATGTCATGGTTCATACTGACCCAGACCTACTAAGCCTGGCTTCACCTAGCTGGTTGTTCCAGATGTATTTTGATGATTCTGGATGGTGCTTGACTCTTATTTACCACTGTGCAGCAAATGCAAAGATCTACACAAAACAGCTCTGTTTTGCTCATCTCTTTATCATGATGATCAGTTTCCCCTGAGAAGTTCATAGTTCTTTAAATTAACAGTTACGTGGCTGACAAATACTCTTTGTCAAATCATTAGGGCTTAAATTCACAAGCCCTGTAACTTCAATAGATACTTTTAAAAACAAAAGTCTGTTAGCACTAAACTTTTAGTTTTGCTTCAGAGACAGAAACCTCTGTTAACTTTGACAACAGCAAGTCTAAGAATGTAAGCATGTCAAAGTAAGGATAACAAAGTGGTATGGTTTTCATCACAATAGCAACTTAAATGTAAGTTTAACACATCAAAACAAGATTGTATGCTGCATTCCCATATTTCATTTTAAATAAAACACTCAAACACTGTGATTAAATCATGCTATGGCTTTCAAAGCTGTCTGCAACACACTTGTAGGCAACAGAAGAACGGAGAAGCACTTTCTGTGAAATGACTGCAAAGTGCTTCTCTTCACCTGCCCAGGGTGGGACTGGCTAGCAGAACGAGGCTGTAGCTACAGTATTTTCTATCTACTTCCTTCTTAGATCAGAGAAAACACAAGAGACAGATTGTCACTCCAATCTGTTTCTGAAGCACGGCAATAGCAGCTATCGCAAAGCCTTTGTTTAGTTCTTCCCTTTTATTAAATGCATGAGGAAATACACAGCACATGAAATAGAGCTCACAAAATGGGACTTTTCACTTGCATGTCTTAGTTCATGAACATAAAGATACATGACATGTATTTTTTATCACAAGGGGTAACAGTATCTTACTGCTCTAAAAAAATAAAAAGTTTAGTAGAGCCTAAAAGCCACAAGCGAGATTGATTCCACCTTACATGCTTGCTGATGCTCAGTAACAGTGAGTTTCTTCCTCAGACTGAGAGCATGAGCAATTGTGTGTGTGCATGCACATGTGCACATTTGTAAACAGGGCTGAAATTCAAAGCATGTGCTCAAGATTAGCTTTGCCTTCTCCTCATCTCTGAGTGCTCATCTATGCCAACCAATTACTACATAATTATTACCTTTCTAATTTGAATGAACAAACATGCATGAGAAAATAAACACTATCTTATACTCTATTTCTCTGCTAAAACATGGAGAGGAAATAAATTGACTTATCATTGTGAAGACTTATTAGTTTAACTCAGATTTTTGACAGACAGTAATTAAAAGCTAAATTTCTCTTAATTTCTTAATATTTAAGAAATGTAAAATCTAGAAACAATCAACACTTTCCTGTTCCTATCAACACAGAAATACATTTTTTGGTTTTAATCTGACACAGCTAATGTGAAAAACCATAAATGCAATATATCCTTTTATAAGATTTAAGCCATCTGGATGCAGAATTTGGGTATATAGCAAATACATAATTCATGTTTACAAGTAAATGCGTCACAAATCTCTGCTATTTATGCTGAAATCAAGATCTATTTAGGCATGAAACATGTAAACTGATGAACAGTGACATGCAGCTACTATTGTCAGTTCTCAGGACCTTTGTACAGTTCTGACATTATAAGCAGCAGGTGCAGGAAAAAAGCAGAGAAGTAATTAACATAAAATTATATTACATTATGCCATCACCCAACAGGTGTACTAGCAGGTGATCCTTCTAATTATAATGCACTCCAACATTTTCAAGGCTATTATTCCTTCTACATAAAAACCTGTGAATACAAACCATTTTTACCTCATTGCACTGAGGCTAATAGCCATGGCACAGTAATTGGAACATCCAATATTAATTCTCTGAATGCTCTTCTTTGTTGTATACTTTTGGGAAAAAAAAAAATTAAATGTAGGTAAGTACCTATGTTAGGCTCTTAAACTAATCCTTCTGATTTATTTTTGCAGTGGGACTGAGAACCTCCAGCTCCTATTGTATCCAATTCATAGCCAAGAGTTTATTAGAACCTCTGGGAATAAATAAAGACACAATGAAGGGAAAAGGAAGTTGAACCGGAAGCTCTGGTTCAGCGTTAGCCTGATGCTCTCAGGTGTTATTCAAGTGCAAATAAATTTGTAAATACTCTTAAAGATGACGAAAAAAAATCCTTGCAATGGCAATAAGAACACCTTCTACAGCAACACCACCAACAGACTTCCCTGCCCCTGTCTTGTAAGGAAGCGATTCTCAAGAAAGATGGCCAGAAGTATTTCAACCTAAAAATCCAACAGCTGAATCTCAATGGGATTCAAACTGAAACCTGCTGGGATATCTTGAGAGACAGAAAGTTTGCTTTATTTGATATTTGAGCAAATCCAAAGTTTTTCACTAACAAAATTTTGCAGTTATGAAAAAAAAACCCACCCATGGAGGCAAGCTCAGAGAGTTCTAGAGCTTCTAAAAATTAACAATTTAACTGGCAACAATTGTCATGAAACCTCAGTTTACAATTATACTATTATAGTATTAGCTCCATTTCATTATTGAGCTGAATGGTTTCTTTACACCTGTCACACATCTACCATCTTTGCTATTTCTGACTGAAGCCATACATACAGCTGACAAGAACTAAACACACCAGTAGGTGTCAAAACTTTCAGTAAGCCTCCAAAAGCAGATCAGCTGCTGCCAGAAGAGAAATCAAACTTTTTGTAATACCAAAATAAGGTTACTTATTGCATGCCAAGCACAAAAGTAGCGATTTGTATAGGCATGATGAGAGGAGGAAACTGACCACACAGGTTGCAAACAATATAGATTATTTTTTTTCCAGACTGATCCTGCCTCTATCTACACAGCAAAATGAACCACTTACATTTAAATTCACCTTCTGGCTGGCAGTTTTCTTTAATAGGCACAGACACTTCTTATTCTTCAAAATGCAATTCCTCTGACCTCCTGCATTCAAGTTCCTCGTGGTATGTTTCTCTTTCTCATTTTCTGCCCCCAGTCCAGTCTCCTTCATTCACCCATGCCACACTAACCTCCTGCTGCTGGAACAACTTGCTCCAAAGACTCGTACTCAACTAGTGTAAATTCTCCAACCCCTGGCTTCTTTCCTGATTTCTCACTGACTCCACAGCTACTCTGTGGATCATTCAAGGTAATTAAGTCTGAGATCTGCTTAATTCAGTACCTTACTTCTAAGTGATGAGTGTCATGTCACAGGAGCTTTGACAGAGCTTAAGAATGAGGTCCAATAGTTTATTTGTATGCGCTGTTGAAATATCTGTAGCAATACCTGGGTTAACCTTTCCTGGCTAGCTGAGATACATTAAAAAAAAAATCCCCCAAAATCAGTGCTGCAGGCCCTGACAATCATAGAATCATAGAATAGTTAGGGATGGAAAGGATCTTACAATCATCTAGTTCCAACCCCCCTGCCATGGGCAGGGACACCTCCCATTAAACCATGCCACCCAAGGCTATGTCCAATCCAGCCTTGAATAAATGCTATCTTCAGATTACCTCTCCCACTGCTTGAGAACAAAGTTCTGTCTGAATACAGTCTAAGTACTTTCCTCATTTCATTAAAGAGAACTCTTCTCCACCACAATGGATGTACTTCCCTCAAATCCATTTAGTTTTCTCAGCTCATGTTTTTTTCTCTTCATTGTGCCTTCATCTCTTCTTCCTCTTTTTCTACTTGAGAATTTTGTATTTTATTCCCTCCCCCCAAGTCTAAATTCTCCCTACATGTTGTCCATGCCCTCCCCTTCTTAATCTATTAGCCACAGAACTGTACTGACCTCTCTAGCCAAAGCCGTTTCTCTCTTTACATTGGATGTGTCTTCTGCATTCCATGTCCTTCTGTCAGTTCTAGCTCAAGTTCTGCTTTTATTCCACTCAGGCAATTTCCTTCTTGTGACCATGATTCCAGAAAGGGGTGTCATTAGAAATACAAGACAACACTTTGCTTTCGGAGCAAAGCGTGTGACAACACCAAAACCCTGGTTTGTATGAAAGCCTCTTCACTGGGCACACAACTCTGAGGTTTTATCTAAAAAAAATCTAATAGATTTAACTTAGTAATTACTAATTCTAATTATCTAAATATTTTAATGTGGGCTTATTTGCAGCAAGAAAGGAACAACAGCTACCAGATTTTTTGGGAATGTATCAAGTGCAGTCAAACTAACAACAGCAATAATAGTGTGGATAAGGGCAGCACCACAAACAATACAACCTCAGTTTATCAAGGCTTTGAACACTCTCCCATGTGACAGTTTCATTAAGAAACTAGGATATCAAGATATAATTAAAAATCAAAACTAGTATGAAAATGGTACTCATGGAACGGATATCACTGTTCAATTTCCAATACAAACCAAATAGGGATTCCACTAGGGACCACACTTCATTCAATTTAGAATCATAGAATAGTTAGGGTTGGAAAGGACGTTAAGATCATCCAGTTCCAACCCCGCTGCCATGGGCAGGGACACCTCCCACTAAACCATGCCACCCAAGGCTCTCTCCCACCTGGCCTTGAACACCACCAGCAATGGAGCATTCACAACTTCCCTGGGCATCCCATTCCAGTGCCTCACCACCCTTACAGTAAAGAATTTCTTCCTCATATCCAACCTAAACTTCCCCTGTTTAAGTTTGAACCCCTTACCCCTTGTCCTATCATAGAATCATAGAATAGAATAGTTAGGGTTGGAAAGGACCTTAAGATCATCTAGTTCCAACCCCCCTGCCAGGGGCAGCGACACCTCCCACTAAACCATGCCACCCAAGGCTATGTCCAATCCAGCCTTGAACACCGCCAGTGATGGAGCAGTCACAACTTCCCTGGGCAACCCATTCCAGTGCCTCACCACCCTTACAGTAAAGAATTTCTTCCTCATATCCAATCTAAACTTCCCCTGTTTAAGTTTGAACCCGTTACCCCTTGTCCTCTCACTACAATTTCTCATGAAGAGTCCTTCCCCAGCATCCCTATAGGCCTCCTTCAGATACTGGAAGGCTGCTATGAGCAGCTTGGTGTCATCGGCAAACTTGCTGAGGGTGCACTCAATCCCACTGTCCATGTCACTGACAAAGATGTTGAACAAGACCGGTCCCAGCACCGATCCCTGAGGGACACCACTCGTTACTGGTCTCCAGCTGGACATTGAGCCCTTGACCACAACTCTTTGAGTGCAGCCATTCAGCCAGTTCTTTATCCACCGAGTAGCCCACCTGTAAAATTGATGTCTCTCCAACTTACAGACAAGGATGTCATGCGGGACAGTGTCGAATGCTTTGCACAAGTCCAGGTAGATGACATCAACTGCTCTATCACTGTCCATCAGTTCCATAGCCCCATTATAGAAGGCCACCAAACTGGTCAGGCAGGATTTCCCCTTAGTGAAGCCATGCTGGCTGTCACCAACCACCCTGTTGTTTTTCATGTGCCTCAGCATGCCTTCCAGGAGAATTTGCTCCAAGATTTTGCCAGGCACAGAGGGGAGACTGACTGGTTTGTAGTTTCCCGGCTCATCCATTTTCCCCTTCTTGAAAATGGGGGTTATATTACCCTTTTTCCAGTCATTGGGAACTTCACCTGACTGCCATGATTTTTCAAATATGATGGACAGTGGCTTAGCAACTTCATTTGTTAAATTTAAATGAGCATTTTGCTTTAGGACAAAAAATATGATGCAGTTCAGTAAAGGCAAGTTCAAGGCTCTGTGTTCAGGCAACAGTAATGAACGGCACAAATACAGGCAGCAGGTGAATGACAATAGAGTAATCCTGCAGAAAATAGTTTTGACACAGGGGAGGCATTGTGGTCCATGAGTCAACAGTACAATGCCACCACAAAAAAGGCAAACATACATCCTACAACATAATAGCAAAATAATCTTTAAGACAAGGGAAATAATGCTTCCACTTTATCTGACACTGGTTAAGCCCTCACTAAAATACTGTGCTCTACTTTGGGCACTATTTAAGAAATACGCAGACCAGATGGAGAGAAGGTAGAGGACAGCAGAAGGAATGATCAGACATCTATGATTGCATGATTTCTATCTATCTGAAGAGAAAGCTTTAATCAACTAAGATAGTTTTGCACAGGCAAAAATAAAGGGGAGATATCTTCAAAAAAATAGGTGGAAGGTGCAAAAATACTTCGTATCACCTGGAAACAGGGTAATAAGTCTTAGACTTGAAGTAAAAAAAGGGAAATTTAGGCAAGAACATGAGAAAAAGCTTGCCAGTCTTTGGCTAAAGGAAGATGAACAGGACAGTCCTAACAGGAACATTTTAGTAAACATTTAGAATAAAAATCTAATCTAATACAGATTATTGTTAATACTTCCTGTATTCCTAACACAGGAAGTCTGGTTTCTTTTGTAAGAAACCGTAAAATACCAGTTTTGAGGCTTCAAACTTTCATATTAACCTAGAAAAGTAAATACAATAAAGGCCCTTCTGACTTCAGCATAGATCTCTATGGGCAGAAAGCTATGCCCTGATAGACAAAGCAGGATTGGGCGATTAATATGCTAAGTGCCCTTTCCATGGGTCTCAACAGAAAAAACTCCCATTGTGTACTCTCTTTGCAAGTGCAATTAAAAAAAAGGGCAACTGAGAAGAACAACCACCTGTAAGATACAAAGATGTTTATCAATCAAACAACATACAGTTTTAGCCAGATGTAAATCATTAATGTTGAGACAAACTTCTACACTGAAGCAAGACTTCTACAGATACAGAAATCATATTCTACTTTTCCTATTTTCTGTTTCTATACATATATTCTATAGCCTGTCAGTGTCACCCAAACTGTGAAATTCTATAGGCAGCTTCTGCTCATAAATCTAGAAAGCACTTTTTCTGTCAGTAGAACAAACCCTTAATCTAGTTTCAAGGAGTCATAAAAGACAACTCCTGTGATTCACCCCCTCCCCTCAACAGAAGCACTGCTTGCTAATCCAGCAGGAAATAACATTTGCCAGGATTGACAGCTGTGGATTTGTATTCAATTCTCAAATTAAAAACCAATGACAGGGCGTAGTTCAATGGAGATGTCAAGCAAAATAAAGAAAGTGGACCTGCTGCTTTCTCTGTAAAATACAAACATACATACATTTAAGGTAACAACACTAAATCTGGAAAGGAGATATAATGGGATTAAAGCTCTTTGCAAAGTTTCCCTTGAGGTTTTGGTTTGTTTTTTTTTTTCTCCTACAACAACTCATATTTTGTATTTTTACATATGAAGTTTTCCTCTTACTCCTGACGTATGTTTTCAAAGAGTTAGAATCTATTCCAACAACTACTTGAAACCCTGCAAAAAAAAAGGTGTAAAATTTTTCACAGTCAAATCAGCAAAATCCTCATATATAACGTTATTGTCCAATCTGAAGAAGGCTTAATTACAGCTCAAATACTATGAAGAGATCTAATGGCAGAAGTTCTCATGCTTCTGCAAAACTGATTTAATGGTAAATCAAGAGTTCTTCTTGGACAGTTTCTATTATTAAATCAGAAAAATAAAAATCAGAGATGGAAAACGCCTGGCACAGTAAAGACAGGCTGTTTTCTAGTGCTGTAATAAACTGCTCTGAAGAGCCCAATGCAACTTCTTCCAGTTCTAATAGTCTTTGGAATAAATCACAATAGTATCATTCTTACTGTGAATTCAATCCCATAATTATGAGGTTATAATTCCTTAAGTCTCTGTAAACACTCCTCTCACTTGCTGAAAATTATACCTTTAATATACTTTCAGATGTCCATGTTCCTCCAACACACAGCTTAAATAAAGGAACAGGGAACATTAATTTACCTTCAGGACACTTCAGCAATCTGTGAAACAACAAAATGCAACCTGTTCAACTTACTGCTATTTACCTGTAAGAAGTGATTTTCCTTAGGTCTGTAACAGCAACATGATAGCCACATTCTTCTAAGACTTCCTCACATGCAATTTCTTCTAAAGAAAGGTCTGGTTTGTCGACAATGCCAGAGCATAGTTCATAGGTCACTCCTACTGCAGCAGGTAAGGGATCCTCTAGACGAGAGAAGCTCTCATTGTCCCGATTCTGAAAAAGTTGAGGATGATGCTTTTCTACTTCACACATGTAAACAGCTAAAAAAGAACAATCACCACACAAAAGAAAAAGAAAGGGGGGAGGTGTTAGTTTATACATATTAAACAGAAAAAAAGATGGTACAAGAATTTTGCCTGGAAATCAATAACCATCAGAGTACTTGAGAGTAATAAGGAATTCAGGTGTGTTACCTGTTAAAGTTATGACACAGGGAAATTGCAATTTTAGAGATCAAAGGTTTGCTTGCAATTTCTGTAAAATTAATCTTCAAACTCTATTTGTGCTTAGGTCATTTGGAATGAACTCACGGACACTTTAAAATAAATAGAAATACAAAAAGGAAGCTAGTTAATCCAAGAAATCTACATCCCAGAAGTGCCATACAGATTCCATTTGTTGGGCAATGTGGTTATCAGGATTTAATTTAAACTATGCAGTTATCTTGCAGGGAAGTTGGGTTGTACATTACATACCATGTGCACAATGATGAGCCTTTCAGCCTGTCAACTCAGCTGTTATTTAGAAAGAGTATGAAAAGCATGTATGTTTGTTTGGGAAAAAAAAAAAATCTCTTTTGAACATAGAACTCCTCGCAGAGATTTCTGCATGGAGGCTGAAAGAGACTTCTTGAATTAATCTATAAACAGCTGCCACTGTAATGCACTCCTAAAGAAAGTGCAAGTGCCAGATTTTAGTCCTTATTTAAGCAAAACCTCTCACTGATGTCAACAGAAATTTTGCCTGAGAACTGTAGGACTGAATCACCACTGGCAATTTCAGATCATTGTAACTTTGATTTACAGGTACAATCCCACTTGTTTCTTCTTTGAAATTTTCTGATGTCTATCCCTTGGTTTCCATGGAAAGTTACCACAAGGATGTTACAAAACAACCTGAGTAAAACTATTTTAAAATTTCAAATTACCTTTATTCCGTTAAAGTAGTTTACATGCCTATTTCATATATGTGTAACATGTTTTTTCAAAGAACGTATCTTTTAAGGAAGGCTGCTATGAGGTCTCACCGGAGCTTTCTCTTCTTCAAGCTGGACAACTCTCAGCCTGTCTCCACAGGACAGGTGCTCCAGCCCCCTGATCATTTTTGTGGCCCTCCTCTAGACTCGCACCAAGAAGTCCATGTCCTTATGCTGGGGGCCCCAGAGCTGGATGCAGTACTGCATGGTGGGTCTCATGAGAGCAGAGGTGAGGGGAGAATCACCTCCCTGAACCTACTGGTCATGCTACTGGTTTCTTACTTGAAAGACATGACTAGAGCTTAGTTTTCTTTAGAAAATGCATCATGAAGGCAAGGAAAAAAAAAAAAAGAAGTAATTCCATGCAGACTCTGAGGGACAGATCCTTGATAGATGTCGACTGTCATTATTCCAAAAACTTCTAAAAGCTATGACAATTACCAAAATGACAACTGCATCCAAGATACCTCTATGAGCCAAATACTCTTAAGGTTTTATTGCTTTTTTATTACTGACATATCCACATCAGTAAATACAAAAAAGAACAAGACATGCATCCTGATAAAGGACTTGGACATCAAAACATGATGCAGGTAAGAGTGTGGGGTACAGAAATATGAAACTGTGATTGAAGTAACTCTCTGTTACAAGTCTGTCGAATCCCTAAAACCAATCCTGTCATTCCAGCAGGCACCTGCCATTCTTCTTTTCCCTCAGTGCAACTGGGCTCCATATAGAGCAAAACCAACATTCTCAGGAGGACCTAAACCAGAAGTCCTCTTCAGAGCAAAGTCCTGCAATGTGCCAACATTTAAAGCCCAGCAACAGCTTTTCTCTGTAAATAAGAAGCAGCCCCAGCCACTTCCATAAGAGTCCATACTAGAGCATTCACCAAGGAGTTGAAGTATGAATTCAATATGATGACGGTCGCAAAGCTTCAAACAATTTATCTCTCACAGATAAGCAAAGCCTAGAAAACCAAGCTGCCTGGTAGCTTCAGGGAACAGAGGAGACTGCACAAGTGATGCACCATGGGAAATAAAGTACTGGATGGGAAAGCAGTCTGTAGTTTATTGACTAGGGCACACTCTTTGGAGGGAAACCTGAAACTCTTCTCTTCATCATCACAGGTTGTCAGTTTATTGCAAATGCACAGAGAGGGTGGAGGGCAGAAACTAGAAGCGAGAGTTCAGCTCCCAGCAAAATCACCCACCCCTGTCTGATTGCTGCCTTGTCTCCTGATGGCTTATGCTACTTTGGTCAGAAACTGCCACTTTATCATCACCGGCCTGTCTCCTCCATCATCAGACAGACACATGTGATAAGCAACAACACAGTTATGACTCAACCAACCTCCTAGTACTCATTAAATATCTTGACTCATTACCCTAGAGCCACTCAACTGTAAGAAGTCTCAGAGAGGAAACTCCAGTGGAATTGATGTACTTGCCTGCCTTTCTGCAAAGCTTAGACAAAGGATACATGGCTCAAATAAACTCATCAAATAAGATTGTAATGGTTATTCAAAGCAGCCTTGTTAGATGACTAGACAGGGACTGGTTTGCTATCCCTTAAGAGATATGAACAACAGTATGGACTGAGGGGCTGGCGAGGTTTAGCCGACTGGGGAATGTGCTAGCCTTTCTTTAAACCTCTGATTTCTCTTTGATTGGAACCAGTATTTCGCACCTCTTGAAACAGAACATGGCTTATGACTCAAGTCTTTGATACTGCATATTTTAAGTCAATGCAAAACCAAACATCACAATCCATTGAAAGGTCATTGTACTTACAGTGAAAAAACCTATGCACATGTTTACAGGAACTAACCCTAGTCTTTCCCAGGAACCTATTATTTTCTTATATTTGAAAACATGTGGCCAATTGACTACCAAAATGAGCACTGCTCAAGACCTTTGCAATCAGACATGGGTAAGTAACTAATATGGAAACTACTGAGCTATACATGTAATTTTTTTTCATAGAATCACAGAATCGTAGAATTGTTAGGGTTGGCAAAGACCTTAAGATCATCTAGTTCCAACCCCCCTGCCAGGGGCAGGGACACCTCACACTAAACCATGTCACTCAAGGCTCTCTCCAACTTGGCCTTGAACACCGTCAGCGATGGAGCATTCATAACTTTCCTGGGCAACCCATTCCAGTGCCTCACCACCCTTACAGTAAAGAACTTCTTCCGTATATCCAATCTAAACTTCCCCTGTTTAAGTTTTAACTTCCCCTGTTTAAGGTTTTCCCTCTGCCCCTTCCAAGTGTGCAATTTAATTATCATTCAAGATGAGAAGGCCAACAGCATCCTGGCCTGTATCAGAAATAGCATAGCCCGCAGGGTCAGGGAAGTGATTGTCCCCCTGTACTTGGCATGGCAGAGGCTGCACCTCAAATTCTGTGTTCAGTTCTGGGCCCCTAAATACAAGAGAGACATTGAGATGCCAGAGCAGGCCCAGAGAAGGGCAATGGAGCTGGTGGTGAAGGGACTGGAGCACAAGTCTGATGAGGAATGGCTGAGGGAACTGGGTCTGTTTAGTCTGGAGAAGAGAAGGCTCAGGGAGGAATCTCATTGCTCTCTACAACTACCTGAAAGGAGGCTGTAGTGAGGTGGAGGTTGGTCTCTTCTTCCAAGTAACAAGAGATAGGAAAAGAGGTAACAGCCTCAAGCTGTGCCGGTGAGATTTACACTGGGTTTTAGGAAAAATTACTTCACAGAGAGGGTGCTCAGGCATTGGAACAGGCTGCCCAGGACAGTGGTGGAATCACCATCCCTGGAAGCATTCAAAACTGCATAGATGAGGATCTCAGCGATATGGTTTAGTGGTGGTCTTGGCAGTCCTTGGGTAATGGTTGGACTTGATAACCTTAAAGGTCTTTTCCAACCTAGCTGATTCTATGATTCTATGATCTAAGTCCACAGTGCACTGAAGAATACGGTCCTGTCTGCCCCACTCTGGCTGTGTGCTCCTGCCACCCCTGAAGCCAGCATGAACTCTTTCAGGCTAGTCTGATAAACTGCCTAATCCTCAACATTTCTGTTTGCAGCCATGTAAGAACTCTGCTGTTGCCACACAAGGGCTGGTGCTGCCAAAAGGAATGGAATGGGAATGTACATACAGGGAGGGATGAATTCTTTATAAGCTGCACAGACTTCAATGGGAAAACAGTATTGTTACACCTCACCTTAAGGAAAGGCAAGCACATATGTCAGCCCGCACATGTGTGGAGGACGTGCCTGGTAGAGCGAGTGGCAGCTGTATGCCTGCAAGTAATAAGCTGTCGCTTTCCTGGTGAGACCCTGATAGCAGCCAGCAATGAGAAAAGTCTCAGCTTTTATTTTTCCTTTGTGGAACATGCACCAAGGCAGACAATAACCATGTAACAGCAATATAATTACAGTGATATGAGTAATGTCAGGGCATGGTTACGATCACTAAACTGCTATGGGGTGTCTGAGTGACCACTGTCCCGCTGGCCAGGTTTCTGGGCAGCTCCAGTCTCTGGAACAGTTTAACTCCAAAAACAGTCTAGTCTTTTGAGGCAAATTTAACACTTTCATATGGATGATGTAAAGAACATGTTGCTGTTCAGCATATATACATATATATATATGCACATATATGAAGGCTTCTGCCTAAGATGGCCTCAAAGAGAGCAACAGCTATATGAGGCATTTTATTCCGCTGGCAAATAAAAATACATTGGATTAGTGATAAACAAACACACACTTTATAACAGTCAATATAATGCTTCATGGGAAGTATGGACTGTCAGTATAACAGTGCTGCACAACACTGAAGAGCCTGTCAGTAACTGTCAGTACACAAGGACAGCATGACAGCACCCTAGAAAGTTTCCCATAAAGTCTACCACGAACAGTCTTGAAATGGTCTCTTAGCAACAGTCAGTGAAATTCTTCTGATATTTTTAGTTAACATGCAAAGAATACAAATTTAATTTTTAACTTCCAAAATGTAAATATTGCTTTGAATTAAAGTAACCGATACAAAACTCAGGAAAAAATAATAGCACATTAACCAAAGTTCATAATAATAACTGGTAAAATGAAGCTGTCTACATATACATAATGATGAAAAGCATACAGTCCTGAATTTCCCTCAATATAAATTCTCAAGTATACAATGCACAACAACAGGTTTAAAAAAAAGGAATATTTCAGGAGAAAAAAGAAAAAAGGAAAAATAACTGTGCTTCTGCATATTACTAAATACTAGAGAGGTCAAAAAGGAGCTTCAAATAAAAGCGTATCTATTGCTATTTATAATTTCACCCAAAAGATGACAATGACTAGCCCAAAAGCAGAATGTAAGGTCAGCCTGATCATTTGTTTCATCTGTAATGGAAATTTCCCTGGTTAGAAATTCTGACCAACTGAAAGGGGTGGGCTATCATACAAAGAAACGGAATACAGAACAAAGATTTTATCACCACAGATGCACCAACTTTTAACTGCTAAACCCTTAAAAGCTTACTTCGTTAGAGAGCAAAAGTAAATCTAGAAAAAGAGGATTACCTGGGCGGAACTGCTTCACCAGAACAAAGCACTGCCGAGAAGTATTAAAGATCAGGATTGACACACTGAGGAAGAAGGTAAAAAAAAAAAAAGATCAATGTTTTATGAAGGATTAATGCAGAACTATTTAACTTGCATCTTGTGAATTTAACTACATAAATATATATAAGATTCATTACTAAAGCCACAGTGCTACAAAACCCTTGTCAAAAAGCCATCAAGAGTGATACATAATGGGTTGTGCTCCCAAAGCCCTTCAGAATTCACCCAAAATTAAGTCACTTAAGACCAAAATGGTCTCCTGCCATGCAAAGTAATCCTGCCACCAATCAATTCCTTCTCCCCAGCAGAATAACAAAAAAAAAAACAACAGCCAAACTCCAGGAACGTTGCTCCTAGGTAGTAATAATAAGGAAAAAAAAAATATTACAAATAACATTTTCTTCCCTGATATCAGTCCCAGATTATATTTCAGAGCCAAAAACTTCTGTATAAGCAGAGTTTCTCCTATCATTGGATACTTGCTGAGTGTGGACCTTAAAACAGACACCATCCAAGTCAAATTTTGTACAAAATTAAACCAGAAACAGTTTCAACTGCTACCACATTCAATGGCTTAAAAATCACATTTCAGTCTTTGCCCTGTCCTCTTTGGTTGTTTGAGATACATGTCCTAGGGTAACCTGACAGTTTTTGAGTAACTGGCGATGCTCTGAAAGCATGGAATACTGATGCTCTCTGCTCACTTTAAAACTATACTCAGAATTTACTAGTTAAAAAAATGCAGACAAAAGCCCCTCCCCTTAGCTGGCAGCCCATTAAAATCTGCAAAAATAAATGTACATTGTGCTCCTTACCATTTTAATATTCTCTCATTTGTCATCCCTGCCTCACTGTATGCAACTGGAAAGTTAATACATTATTCTACGAATTCTACAATAGATTAGACCAACAATGGCATGTTTGCAGAGTTGAGTCAAACTTTCAACTTCCCTTTTAAAGGAGCTGTATATTTATTTTCACTATTTGACTTAATAATGAAATCTCAAGCTGTCAGAGAAACTGCTATTTGATAATAATTAAAAATGATGTTAATGTTTATTATAACAATATATAAAAACCAAAACAGAAGGGAAAACCCCAGATGTTAACATTTATATTCATGGTTGCTATTCTGAAAGACCTGTACTGCATACTGATGGCTTCCTGCCCAGGAGATGTCATTTGCAGGCAATTTTAAAGCAGAGGTCTAAGCCTTCAGAGAGGCTGGAGGAGAACATTCACTCTGTTTACTGTCATGGGGGTTCTTTCTGACCTAACACTAGAATATCTGGGAGTTAGAAAGAAATGAAATTATACCACAGCCTACAATGTTCTCTTTTTTTTCCCCCTTTGCATAACTGTTCTCCCTAAAGCAGTACTGTCTGAGAGTAGACATGTCACTAAATAAAAGGGGAAAAGAAATTAACTTCTCCTGAACCTTTGTTTTTTGCCTATGGGGTTAAGAATCTGCACTGCCTGATACTGGAGCCAGCAGTAGTCTAAAATTGAGATTAAAAAGAACAGTGGGGACGTCCTGAAGCACACAGTTGCCCTTTACCTTTCTTTAAATCCAGCCCCAGTCTTTTACTTGGCTTGCCTTCTTCAGCACGTCTCATTAAATAACTCCTATCAACTCATTAAAAGTGGCTCAGCTATTAGACATTATTTTTTTCCTAAGAGTCAATCATTTGAGATTTTTATGGAACAGATGGGAAAACTAAAAACAATCTGTCAGAATTAAGGAAGAAGATCAAATTAAGCTGGAAAGGAGTAGCAGCAAGTTATTACAATTGTCTGCTTCTCACACCATCTTGAGATGAGAGGGTACAGATAAGGCACAAATCTGTAGAACTTTCTATTTAATTACTTCTAATTTTCTGAGAGACTGACAAACAATTTTGAACATAAATTTACATTTTTTAACAAACCACAACACACAAGTTCTAATATTTCTCGTCGGAGTCGGAAAGTCATGGAGGAGAAAGTTCAGAATTACACCTCCTTACAAGGAGTGTGGCATTATGTATGCCATTTGATATTTCCTATTCCACAAGAAACAATAGAACACAAAATATTTCCACAGGTCACTAGGTCTGTAACTTCTGAAAAACCCATCTGAAGCTGCATTCAGGACAGTTGTTTGGGTATAACAGAAAGCTAGAGTGAGACTGTTTAATTGATCTAGGCCAGGTTCAAGGCCAGGCTGGACAAAGCCTTGGGTGACATACTTTAGTGGGAGGTGTCCCTGCTCATGGCAGGGGGTTGGAACTAGATGATCTTAAGGTCCTTTCCAACCCTAACTATTCTATGATTCTGTGATTCTATGATATAGAGTGGATGAAACCCTAAGCTACTGCTTTGAATGGGTCTCCTTATTGCTGCGACAATGCAAATAGGTTCAGCTGTTTGGTCTGGCCTGTAAGATAAGAAAACCATTTACCTTCTGGAGTATTAAATCATCATACAAAGAATTCACTGAAAAATTATTCTGAGATTATTATTTTTGTATACGATATTAAAAGGACTACTAAAAAAGCAGAGATCCAAATACATCTTTTGGTGATCATAGCACAGGATATTACAAGGGTATTTGATGTGTCAAGGCAATTCCCTTTAAAACATTACAACCAAACCTATTTTAGATTATTATATATGTACCTATAAGCTTTAAAGTGATAACTAAAGATTGAACATATAAAATAAAACCCCAAAACATTCACAACGACTTTTGGGAACATCTCCACAAATAAAAGATACAGAAGATAAACAAAGCCTAAGCTGTATGTTGGAGAAAAATCACAGAACTACTAGAACAGAAGAAAAAGCCCTGCCAAACTTCCTAAAAAAGGCAGGAATCCTAGACAAGATTTAATCTGAAATGGACATCAAAGTGCTGATGTAGCGACAGGCTTCATATGCCCATGTCCCAAAGAGCACAAGACCATTTATTTGTTATTTTTTTACAAAGGAAAAGAGTACTCAGAAATAAAAGGCTCACGATGGATCCAAAACTTGCCTCCATGCCTTAAAAACAAGCTTTAACACATCTGCACAAATGAAACAGTCTCACAGCTTTGACCTGACCTTTTCATTTTGGGTAGCAGATAATTACTTTTTACCATATTGCACAGTTGTACATCTTTACTGGCTATTCCTCCAGCAGCTGACACAGGAAAACTGCTGGTGTAAAAGGAGAGGTCATCAATACAAATGCAATGCAATCAAGCCACAGACCTGCAGCTGGGACTAAACAAGCACATGGCACACCTGCTGCATGCAGGTATCGCATTTGGTACCTGCCACTGCCAGTGGGCTTGCTGCCTCTGCAGGTAAGAGGTGGCTGAGAAGAAAACTCTTGAAATTGTGCTCTATGTGTCGTTTCAGAACTATGATTTGTTTCTGTGAGACACAGATCAACTCAGACTGATGAAAGAGACTTAGCTCCTCCACACTGTGTATATCGGTGGCTGCTTTAGGGACCACAACCAAACAGTAAGGTAACATATTAAGAAATGACACAGCTTTGACCAGTGTCTCCAAAGCTGGTGAAGATCACAGGCCTGCTCAGCCTTCAGCAAACCCCTCCTTGGCTTCCCCCTGCAGCAACTCCCACTCACTTTATACATAAAATAAATGTATAATTCATGTAAACAGGTTACCACGCAGTAAATTCAATAAATTCATGTCAATCAATAAATTCATGTAAACAGGTTACTGCGCAATAATGTAGAATACTGTTCCTTCTGTAAATACAGGGACAATTACCGTAGCCTTAAAATATTTTAAGACAGACATGTACCTCAAATGTCAGAAAGATGTATCTACAAAGATGAGCTAATCTGTACTTGAGCTTTTATTGTACTCAAGTTTGCAGTTAAAAGTGTGCCTGGTCTTGGTATCTATCACAATGTTTTCTTAAAGGGATTTCAACTCTTCAGTCAAGGACCTCATGTACCATTTAACCATTTCAACTTCAAAGAAAACCCTGAGTGAAATAGGTATTAGGATTCTCTAATGAGTATTTGGCTTCCTTAAATGTCTAAGTCAATGTGCAGAAACTACATACAACTGACTCACGGGCTCTTGCAACACAGGAGTCCAGAATCTTAACTCCTCCTCTACCTTTAAGAGTCTCATTGAAAGAAAAGATATCCACCTGAATACAACCTTTGCTGTTGAAAACACCTTTCATAAGAGTTTAGAAAATTACTCTGTTGTGTTCTATCTACTGGCCTAGAAAACTATTTTTACATTTTTTCCTTCCCCCAACATAGTACAGCTCTGTATTTATTGAACTCACTAACTGATGCTTTATTACATTCCACCACAGCAGACATTTACATAGAAATACCATTATAACTTCACACATTCAAACCTGAGAAAGGAAGGCTGTGTTTCTAAGAGCAATGTAAAAACCTCAGTATCTGACCACAGCAGCTATGAGGGAGGGGATAGATGAAAACTGACATCCTGTTAAAAATGTTCACACACATATGGATGGATGCAAAAGTCAATTTTTTTTTCTTTGCCAAAGCTATAGGAACATGTACTTCTAGAGTTGTAACATTTGCAGGAAGGTTTTTAGGGGGTGGGGATTAGGGTTCTTTGTTTTTGTTTTCTTTTTGGTTTTGGGGTTTTTTTAAGGTAGAAATGTGATTTCAAATCATAGTAATCAATTTGGCAATCTTCTATCCTGATGATTTGTCAGTTGTTGACCTGGGCTACAGTTAATCCCCAAGCAACTGCTAACACTTACTAATGGCTTTTCATGAGACAAACTGTTAAAATCCTTTATTGAATAAAGATTGACTCAGCCTTTCGTTATTCTTAGATGTGCCCTTAATGCATACTTTACAAGGGTGAATTTGCAAAATTAAAAAATAATTCTATTAAAAAAAATACTGTATAGTAATAGCGAAGAAAAAGACCAGATTCTCATGTGTTTCTGTGAATGAAATAGAGTCTCAAGGCTGGAGATGAGGATTTCCAATTATAATCTTGTACTAATACTATAGTATGCTAAGTAATTGATAAGGTAATATGGGCAAAGAAATTGACCTTTCTTTAATGAGTGTAAGAGCTATTCAGGATCTGCGTGTATCTAGCATGGGCATGCATGTGTCACACACAAATTGTGATCAGAATTTAATAATAGAAGATAAAGTTCCTAAAAAAAGACTGACATTAATATCGAAAGCCAAGGCTCCCCAGCTATTAACCTCAGCCACTTCCACCTACTTTAAAAGGATTAAATTTATCTCAAAATTAGTTGAAAGTCTGTAATATTGTTTGTGCTGCTTATAAATTATAATATCAGCTCCACAGTGGAGGATCTAGAAAGTAATGTTATTTGATTGAGAAAAACACAATAAACAAACCAAAACAAAACACCAAAATCCCCCCAACACTGTCAGAGTCTGCAGTAATTCAGTTATAATTTTCAAAGATGACAATGAAAAAAGAATGGTGGATTCCAAAAAAGAAACAAAAATATGGCATGCAAGAATAAAAACAAATAATTGATTCAATTGGTCCCCTGGATTCTCAACAGATATTTGGTATTTGAAATCCCTTTGATACAATTAGGAGAAAATAATCAAATGTAGTGTGCAACCACATAGGTATTTAGAGATTTATTCATCTTGGTGGGAAAGCATGTGAATATAAAATATACATATAATATTTTAGCCTATACGGCTCACAAGGTAGAAAATGTCAAGACTTATGACTCATACTAAGGAAGCTTAAATTAGTTATTAATTTAAAAAAAAAATCATTTAGGAGCTCTATAAATATTTTAGCTCTAAAGTATAAAACTGTTTTTCTTCTTGAAGTTATAGGAATTGGGCATTGTTTGTCCATAGAGTGTTGACAAATTAATCTTTCCTATTGTTTTCTATGTCAAGACTACAATTCCAGTCTTTTTAAAATATGTTTGAGAAACACCTCAGATCAGAACTAAAGCATGTTAGTGAAAAAGTGTCCTTTTCTTGCTCAAATCAGAAATGACTGTCTTTCAATTTTAAACTGATAATAAAAAAAACCCCAAACTTTTCTGAAAGCCAACAATGAAAAGTAATTCTTTGTGAGGAGTCTTCCTTTTGGAGCAGTCTACTTCTTCTTAAGTTATTTCAAAGATATTTTTTTTTTGACCATGAGAAAGAATTGCATGTAGCCCCTGTGTCACTTCTGTATTCAAATTAACCATCCTTTTCAGTTGAACACGTCCCTGAAAACTTCTAATGTGGTATCCAAAGGGCTGTCACCTTCCTTTCATCAAGCAGCACCTAGTGTCTTAAGCCAGGGAAAACAGTCCCTTGGTTTTCAGAACAGACATGCAATAAAGCCGTACCCTTTGATTATTCTCCAGTGCAATTCCTTTAGTTTCCCAGAGCTTTAAGCATAATGCAGATAGTCCTGAGATTAAATGTGTGTGCTTACACAATCTTTACTGGTTCATTTAAGTCTTCCTTCAAAGCATTTTACATTTTTCAAAGGCCAACACCAATCCAATTGGCTACTTAAAATGCAGCCTATTACAAAAGCAAAGCTATAAGCTCCTGACAAAAACATTTCAGCCTTTCATACTAATCACACATAAAGTGGATTTGGCAAAAGATAGAGACTTCCAGAAGACTTCTGTATTCTGATGAAATTTGAACACTTTCTCCAATACAAAATAAATACTAAATACTAAGTAAAACTAGAATAAAGGTGAGACATATATGCTTAAGAAAATAAACACTACTTTGGAAAAAATCAAAAGGAAGAGTGGTTTCAGTAGACTGAACTGCAGCAGGAAGTTGTCATGACACCATAAAGGATGAAGCATTTGTTTGATTAATCATCAGACCAGTGGAAGAGTGAATTAAGCAGTGCTAACAAATCCATATACAGGCACTTTTAAAATACAATCTCTACTTCTAAAGCAGTAATTTGTACCCAACCAGAGAACATGATGCAGGACTTCTCTGGAATAAACAATCCTCCCAGCACCCTGTTTTCATATAACAATGAAAAAAATAGAAAGTAAATTCAACTGCAAAATAAATGAGACATCAAAGCACATTGCTGTCAATAATATCCTTTAAGTGTCATATCTTGGCCTGTATCCCAGGATACCCTTGGAAATGACACACTGCATCTCAATGGGATTCTTTCAACAAAATACTTTACAAATAAATTCAGGTTTTATGCTAACTTATTTGATTAAACAAAGCTTTGTGGGCATTATGTGCAACAGATGTCAGAGCCTGATAGGCTTTTGTTCCGATTCCTAATTATTTGTGAAACTGCTGCTTATAAGTGCTATCAGATAGTAAGACCAATAAATAATCCATCTAAAAGGCATAAGTATGACTCCATTATGAAATGCCAAAATCAAAGTTTTAAAACAATATCAGGTTTCAAGGACAGCTCACAAAATAAAAAGCTTATGTGTTCTGCCCTAGCTAAAGTAAGGGACAAACCAGCAACTTTCTTTCTTATCCACCAAAACCCAAATCCTAAATCAATAACACAGGCAGATTTTCACATTTTACCTAACTTTCACATTTCTGTTTCAATAACTTTTTCCAAGAGATATTTTCAGACAAAATTCTAAAAATATAGGTACTCTGAACATAGAACATTTCCTAGCTTTCATAGGTAGATGAGAAACTTAACATGAGCCGGCAGTGTGCGCTCGCAGCCCAGAAAGCCAACCGTATCCTGGGCTGCATCAAAAGCAGCGTGACCAGTAGGTCGAAGGAGGTGATCCTGCCCCTCTGCTCTGCTCTCGTGTGAGTTGACTTGGAGTACTGTGTACAGTTCCATGGTCCTAAACATAAAAAAGACATGGAACTGCTGGAACAAGTCCAGAGGAGGGCCACGAGGATGATCAAGGGACTGGAGCACCTCCCGTATGAAGATAGGTTGAGAAAGTTGGGGCTGTTCAGCCTGGGGAAGAGAAGGCTGCATGGAGACCTCATAGCAGCCTTCCAGTATCTGAAGGGGGCCTATAAGAATGCTGGGGAGGGACTCTATGGACTGTAGTGACATGACAAGGGGTAACGGGTTCAAACTTAAACAGGGGAAGTTTAGACTGGATATAAGGAGGAAGTTCTTTACTGTAGGGGTGGTGAGGCACTGGAATGGGCTGCCCAGGGAAGTTGTGAATGCTCCATCTTTGGCAGTGTTCAAGGCCAGGTTGGAAAGAGCCTTGGGTGACATGGTTTAGTGTGAGGTGTCCCTGCCCATGGCAGGGGGGTTGGAACTGGATGATCTTCAGGTCCTTTCCAAGCCAAACTATTCTATGATTCTATGATTATTTTTACCGATCCCAAATGCTGACCATGACCATGCTACTGTCTGTAGACCATGTAAAAACTTTTGGCACTCTTCAGACAGATGAGGTCTATTTCAAAACCACCTGGAAGCTGAGGGAAGACTCTTCTTGATTTCAGTGACTATAAGAGAATAAACACCCACTTAATTTGTGTATTATTGCAAATACAAAAAAATTAAATCCTTAAAGCGGTAAAAATAGAGCTCCTCTAATCCAGATACCAGAAGCCTGTATGTAGAAATTTATGACTAAACAGTCAAAAGTCTTGTGTAGCTGCTTAGTTTTAAGAATTTTTATGGATTCTATTCTTAAAATTAGGCAGATATGAAACTTCCCAACAAAGTAATGCCTTTAATAAAGATTTTATTGCCATTTTACCCTATTCAGTCACACAGCAAAGAGTTCATTTGCTATATGGTGCTTTTGTATCACATACTTAAAAAGGTGAGATGAGAATCTGAAAATTTGACTTTTGATTTACTATTTTCCTCTGATAATGTTACAGCATCAAATAAATTTATTTTTGCCTCATTGCTATGATTTTATTTAGATTGGATCCTAAGGTAACAACATAATTAGACATCTTAAAAGACAGTAAGTACCCCTGCAGAATTCTCAGCACATAAGCAGAGGATCTGTCAAGTCTTTGCTTAAAACCAAAAAAAAACCCCAAATGAAAAGCACACAAACACACAAAGAGGGTTAAGCCCATTTTATTTGCAAATATCATATGCAAACAAATCGTGTATTTACTTGGGTTGAAGGAAACTAATACACTAATATGCTTGTTCCTTCTAATAGCAGGAAAAATACTATCATCCTGATAGCATCCTTCGTAGTCAGATATCAAGTCTAGACCTGAGTGTTTTCAATGGCAGCAATTACAAAACATGCCTTCCTAGACTGTCTTATTGCCTGCTGGTAAAAATGGCTTCTTGGTGTTTAATTTTAAAAATACTTTCCACATGAGACACCATTTCTTGTTCTGTCATTGATTACTGATGAAATTAAATGATTCTGGCCATTTTTATAATCATAGAATCATAGAATAGTTAGGGTTGGAAAGGACCTGAAGATCGTCTAGTTCCAACCCCCCTGCCAGGGGCAGGGACACCTCACACTAAACCATGCCACCCAAGGCTATGTCCAGTCCAGCCTTGAACACTGCCAGCGATGGAGCATTCACAACTTCCCTGGGGAACCCATTCCAGTGCCTCACCACCCTTACAGTGAAGAATTTCTTCGTCATATCCAATCTAAACTTCCCCTGTTTAAGTTTGAACCCATTACCCCTTGTCCTCTCACTACAGTCCATAGAGTCCCTCCCCAGCATTCTTATAGGCCCCCTTCAGATATTGGAAGACTGCTATGAGGTCTCCACGCAGCCTTCTCTTCCCCAGGCTGAACAGCCCCAACTTTCTAGTCCTAACTTCATACGGGAGGTCCTCCAGTCCCCTGATCATCCTCGTGGTCCTCCTTTATTCCTTTATATTTTTTTAATAAGTAGCAATTTTTCTCTTCAGTTGTGTTATATGTTATACTTTGCTTGAACATGCCCAGCTATCATTACCTTCTCTCAGCTATTATTTCCCTAAACTTTTCATCATTTTTGTTGTTTGTTGAACTACATCGAGTTTATTTTAAACAGTGAATTATCTCCCGCACTATCTTTGAAGATAATAAAGAAAATTCCACACCACTGACACCCTGGAGGAGACATTACAAAGACAGGGTTTACAGAACAACAGCACATCATTCCACATAAAATGCACATGCCACCCAAGAAATAGTTTGGGGTTTTTTTTACCTATAAAGATGCTAAAAAGCTGTATTCTACCCGTTTTAAAGCTACTGTGTTAATTCTTGGTCAAAGGAAGCACCTGATTTAAATCATGGTATCGCATAATATACTAGGACATAAACCAGAAAAATACATACAAGATTAAGTTTCCATAAAGCCCAAATGATCTGGCATATGAAACAGGAGAAGAAATTTAATCCACCCCTATAATGTGGTGAGGGCACATGACTTTCACCCTATCTCCATAGCTGTCTGCTACATCCACAGAGCCAGAATAAGCAACGCCAGTTCCTCAAGGCCACTCGCATGGCTCTAGTGACCCATTACCTGGCCGGCTCTGGTGGCCAGGGCCAGGGATGTGGCCAGTTTCAGTGGCCAGGGCTAGGGATGTGGCTGGCTGTTGGCACAGTTGCTCAGCAGCAGCAATCCTCGTTACCTCTGGCGCGGCCACACTCTCCGACTTCACCAGTGTGCAGAAGCCAGCAGTCAGTCAGGTAACTTCAGACCACAGTGACCGGTTGAGTATATTTATCTTCTTATTCTGAGTTATGCTCATTTTTACCTTGCCTTGAGAACCTCATTCTGTTTTCCCTCAGCACTTGTACCTTCAGGTGACAACACACTGAGGTGCAGATTTCCTTGGTTTCCTTCACCCTGCAAATTCCTTCCTGATGGAAAACTATACTTTCTTTCTAAAAGATAAAGTATAAAACCTCTTTTTACTGAGAAAACAATTACATTAGGAATTAATTTGTTTTAAATGTGAAATTAATTAATCTTTGTACCTAAAGGAAGCCAATCTTATAAGGCAAAAATATTATTTCCTCCGTGGAGACCTCATAGCAGCCTTCCAATATTTGAAGGGGGCCTATAGGGATGCTGGGGAGGGACTTTTCATGAGGGACTGTAGTGATAGGACAAGGGGTAACGAGTTCAAACTGAAACAGGGGAAGTTTAGATTGGATATGAGGAAGAAATTCTTTACTGTAAGGGTGGTGAGGCACTGGAATGGGTTGCCCAGGGAAGTTGTGACTGCTCCATCACTGGCGGTGTTCAAGGCTGGATTGGACATAGCCTTGGGTGGCATGGTTTAGTGGGAGGTGTCCCTGCCCCTGGCAGGGGAGTTGGAACTAGATGATCTTAAGGTCCTTTCCAACCCTAACTATTCTATGATACTATGATTCTATGATTCTATGACTTAAAGATTTTTCCATAAAGAATTTTGAAGTCAGGAACTATTACTGAGCCATTGTGACATGTTTTTGTTGGTAAAAACCGAACATAAAAGGGCACAGTGCATATCCGGAGCACTAAGTTTTTTTAGTCCAAATGCCTTTTCCTTGTCACATGATATTTTCAGAGGTGAAACTCAAGCAACAATCTTGGATGCAATTCAGTCTTCTCAAATTTGTTCTCTCGTAAATGCAGTGTACTTTACAGTGAATTTTTCATACTTTAAAATAGAGAGCTGTATTTTTGTTTAATATCCATTTACAATGCAATTGGAAAGCTGTCCTTTTACTTGTCAAGTAGCAAAAGGTATGGTTATGTTCCTGTTCTCCAACGTTATTACTCAAAGCACAAAAGCGAGCACATGACTGCACACTGACCTTCATCTGTTCCTAAATTATGTCTTTTAAAAGCCTTGAATCTGTTTAAGGAGAGTTGCTGAAAACCGAAACAAACCTGGTCTATTACTTTATAAAGTAGATAAATGTAAAACTTCAGTATTACATTTCAGGCTCTTACTGTACTAAATAGCAAAATTAGAATGAGGGAAAATACATCTGGAAAGTGAGTCTGGTTTTAGAGAACACTTTTTTGTTACAAGCATTGATGATTACTTTGTATTACTTGGTATGTTTCTATTTCTAGCAGAAAATCACCACAATCACTAGGAAGAAAATGTCTTTCTGATCAAGTTTATTTCTAAAAGCAGTGACCTTAAAAAATCAACAACTCTTCGCTCCAGAAATCACCACAAACTGCTAACTAGTTCTGATAGATCCAAATCTAAGAAAAATCTTGAAATACACTTTGTATTTAAAATTTCATTGCTTGCACTCTGCTTGATTTTCATAAGGATATTATTAATATCGAGCAAACACATCAGCTGTTATTCAGAGGGAATGTAAACTTAATTAAGAAGGCAAGCAGTGGGTAAAATAACTGCAGAAAGCATTTTTTGCTGCATGTCACTACCTAACACAACAGGCCAGAAATATGTAATACTTACGAGCACCACCACAATAAACTTGTTCAATAATTCCAGTTGAAAAGCAGGAATCAATGATTTCTATTTTAATGCATTAACTTTTAGTAATTTCCACCATTGTTTCTTAACAATGTAATAAAACCTTGCAATGAGCTCTGGTAATGTTCATGTGCATATTCAAAGAAAGATTAGCTTAAATGTAACTCCACAGGACAAGAATTATAGTAAATGCATTATTTTCCAATTGAAAAATGGCTTGTAAGTTGACAGATTTTAGTTTACAAATTTTAGACAGTTGTCAGATGGGAACTGTAACATTCAGTAAGTATTTAATCTGCTTAAAAAACACAGAAACCTTCAGGTTGTAAAAGACTTTTGGAGATCATCTAATCAAACCTCCTACTCAAAATCAGGCTAACTTCTATGTTAGGTCTGGTTTCTCAGAGCCTTGTCAAGGTTTGAATTTCTCCAAGGATGAAGGTTCCTCAGCCTCTCTGGGCAAGGTGTTCTAGGGCTTAACTACTCAACCTGGGTATGCCTTTGTGTCCTTTGTGTTTCTGTTCCAATTTAAATGTAAATATGTTGAGAAATGCTGCTTTTTTTGTTTATACTGACAACTGACTTTTCACAGTACAGGTTTTGAAGGTTTGCTTTGGTAACAGTTTATTGTGTGACCAGGAATAATTTTGCACAAAACTTTGGTTTTGTCTTTAAGTGGCATGGAGTGATTGAGAGTATGCAATTATTTGTTCAGCATTAATTACAAGATATGTAAAGCAGAGGTGAATCCAGGGTTGATACTCTAATTCTGAATGGTCTTGATCTTCAGAAAGCTCAGGAGCCACACACTGAAGCCCAGATCTGCAATAACTAAGAAAAAAAAAGCCAAAGCAAAACCAAACAGTAGCATCTAGTAAAGATTCTGCTATTTCAGCACGTTAGTGCTACACCAACTTGCATATGATTAAACGATCTTGTCCTACTATAGGAAGATTTTAAAAGGTGACTCACACTTAAGGCAAATGACATGACTACTGCAGTCCTTATGTTTTTGTCCCTGTATAATTTAATCAGCTGTTCATGTGAAAGGACAAATCTATACAAAGATAACTTCATCCGTCTAGCAAATTTTTTTTATTTTTTTTTATATTCTGATACAAATCTATTGAATATTGGCTTGTGTTGACCTAATTTGAAATGAAAAGAACTTTGAGGTCCCAAAGGAACCTAGCACACAATCTCTCCCTGTCATTCAGCAAGGAAATAAAGCCTTAAGCACACATTTACTTGTCTGCTGAAAGAGTATGAGATAAAGACATGAGTTAGGCTCAATGACTGGTTTTGTATGATTAGCATACTTAGTTTGTTGTTTGTTTGTTTTTAATTCAGCATCATTACATTCATTATACATATCAATTACATATAAATATATAATATATGCATATGTGCACTTCACAGATCTGGCATTCCAATGCATATGCTCAATTTGGGAAAACAGCTTTAGTAAAAGAACTTGTGAGCATTTAACAGTGTTACAGCATTTTCGGAAGTAGAAGTTTTGAAAAGTTGAAAAACTTTTGAAAAGTATTATGGAAAAAGGATCTTAAGTATGGAAAACACCTACATCTTCCTGAAGAACACATACGCTCTAGGAAATTCTGACAACAGGACATATACCCTGGAAACCCCTCCTCTTCCTCAAAATTTTATCCTTTAATAAGAGTAATAAACCTCTAAAAGCCCTCCAAGTATGAAGTCCGCTATAATTTTCAGCAAATAGACAACGTGACTTTTTCATACACTTAGCATCACAGCTGTCCTATTCAAATACAGTAAAACATAGGCTTTAATGCATTACAAGGGATTTTGAACCTAATTTATCTGGTAACAATTGGCTTCATATTCACTAATAAAAATTATGTAAACCCAAAGTTCACATTATTACCTCTGGTGTCAGAAGTTGCACTGAATTTACTTGCAAAAGAGAGCTAGATATTCTACAGTTCAACAGTAGTCACTAATAAGTTAGGATGACAGCTGTTGTACATCTGAAGCTAACAAATGTTATGTGATCAGAGATGACTGGCATGACATGTGGCCATAGCCTTTTTATACAGTTATGTTCTCAACTATTTTAAAAATGTCCACAAAAGTCCTTCAGAAATACTGTTCCCAAGAAGTGGGAAAACTGATCCTTTAATATTTACCCCACTCAGTTAGTTGCATATATTCACACATTATCACAGAGCTAAACTGTTTAAACTAAATTTTAAACAAAAATAGTTAATAAAAATTATTCATCTGGAAGTCATGTTCTTAGCACTGTGATATAAAGCTGGATTCACTTGCTTGAATGGGCATATATTCAATTTCCAGAAATCAATTATCATTTCAGCCTTTGTATCTGCAATCATAAGTTCAGGCACATGCCCATATGGACAGAGAAAGTGCAAAGACAGAACTGTCTTCCAGGCAAATTCCAAAAGCAAGTGTGAAGTTCCATACTGAAATATCACTCCCTTTTTGGTCCTTATTCACAAGCAGTAAAAGCATTTTTAATCTATCTAATATTTTCCCAGTCTTCCTGCAACTTTTACCTTCATAATTTTTATACTGATAAAAGTGCTGCTATCAATTTATGTCCATCCTAGATACCTACACACAAAAAGGTTCACTGTAAGGATTTTAAGGGTTCCAACAAAGAAGAATTTCCAAATATGCAACTGATTTTACCTACTTACTTCACGTACAAGAAGACTACACCTCTAAACACATTGTGGTTGTCACAATTTCTTTTGCCATTAGTGTTTTGCTACATTTTTTACATTTAATAACTCTAGAGAAGCTTTGTCTATGGAAAAGTTACTACCTTTGCTTTTTATTTTTATCTTCTGGTACCTGAATTTTCAGTGACTAAATATTTATAGTTTTTAAAAGGGCATTTGAATAGTTTAATATTCAATAACTCCGAGTCTGTTCCATATACACCCTAGTTGTTATAATTTTGCATGAATTGATTTTTGAAGTCAAGAGTTAACTGCTTTTCTGCCCTGACAGGAGCAATACAATTGGAAAGACAGAACAAAATTGCTGGTCATCCATTTCTTCCCAAGCACTTAGAAGGCACATTTGGTGTACAGAATGGAGAGCCTGAAAGGTTTTAGGCATTTGGGAAGTTTTTTTTAATTAGGCCTTGACTAAAAAAATCCTTATATAGCAGTGATAGAGCAGATTAAAATAAAAGTTAGCATAATATTAGGATTTACTCAAACATAAACCAGAATCTCTACCTTATTCCAATTAATTGCCAGTGGAGGGAAAAAATAAAATCAAACAGTATGACCATAACTTTGGATTGCTTTTTAATAGTCTTTCTATTAGGGCAATACCCGGGATTGTATATTCACAGGTGAGAGAGCATGGTCACATACTGGGACTAGTCCACTTAATGGCATCAATAACAACATGGTTATGTATGTGAGGGGCATAGTCCTTCACACTCAAAATAAAAAACGTAATACAATCCAAACTTTCAGTTCCACCTTCTATGTAATAATTAAAATGTACACTACCTCATGTACTAAAACTCTAATATTTGAAGTCAAGCACAGTCACAACTGACTGAAAACATAGTAAGCCACAAGGAGATTTTAAAATGTCTGCTAATTATGCCTACTAAAATAGAGAACTATCTCAAGTATTATGCAATAACTGAGAATTGAAGAGGAAATTGGGGGAAAAAGGTTACAAAATATAACAGAAAGACAGAAAGAAATAATGTGCTTCCATCTGTTACCTGTCATGTATCTTCATAAAATCCCAGATCTTCTTAGTGCCATTCTGGGGAATAAAAAAAAAAAAAAAAAAAAAAAAAAAATCAGTAAAATTAATTCCAAGTGAAAAATTACTGTAATAAAATTTAACAAAATTTAACATGCATTTCTTTGAAAACCTGGTATGGCTGTTTTTATTTTATGAGACCATTATTCTGGATTTCGATAGAAAGTATTATAGATGGTGAGAACTGCCTTTGGCCAGTTCAAAATTTTAGTTCCACAATATAACGCTGATAGCTAACTTAAGACCAGGGCAGTCTTTGGGCCCAATTTTGGCTACAGTGTCAACTTCAGATGCCAAATTCAATCATTCAGGTACTAGAAAGCTCTAAGCAGCTAAGTTTTAACCAGTAAAATAACCCATATGTCTATATTCTTCCATGTCCAGAAATGGTCTTAGGAGGTCAGCTCAGCACTTACCTCCTAACTAAACTACTCAGGGATCCAGCAACAGGACATCCTTCCCTCTAACCCCTTACAACACCCCAAAATAGTGGTTTTGTCCATGACATGCCTAACATGAGGAGATCACGCTCCTTCTTCTATACAACAGCTGTTACTCGGCACTGCTTGTGGTGGTGAGGATTCTGTATAACAGTAGGCTTGAAGACACAGCGTTCACCCAAGAACTGGGAGGCATAAAATGAATTATTTTCTCAAGTTGGGCCAGTTTCTGCCCTCTGCTATCCTAAAAAGAATGACATCCACTATAGCATAGACTAAACTGACCCCTCTAAACAAGCATTCTTGCGCAGTTATGAACATGTACATTGCTTACATTTACATTCTATCTTCTATGATCATCTATACTCATTCATACGCATCAGTTAAGAGATACATATATAATTCTTTACCATGCTTATCAGAAGTGTGACAGTATTTTTCATGTGAAATACAACTGAGATTTCACTCCTAGGTCAGTTTTGTGTCTATATAAGGATCAGTATGCAACCATAGGAAATTCTTTTGGTTGATACCTTTCTCTTATTCGCATCGCAAAAACTAACCTGCTGAAAACTTATGTACCTGAACCACACTTAATGTGAAAAGCAGCACAAGCTTTCTATTATGAAGTATAGTTAAACAGATGATCAAACCCTGAGCAACTGGTTAATGATTTAAAACAGGTAAATGTGAGCAATGAAAGAAGAATTAAGTTCAGTTGGTGGGTAAAGGTGCCAAGCAATATAGACAGGCCCTTCAGCTCTATTACAGATGTCATGGCTACCAAGTACACAACAGCTGGTGGGGATTAGATAACAAGCACTCTGGTTCAGAGATTAAGCTCCTGAGCTTTATGAGTTTACCAAGCTTTTTGGAAGAGTACTGTTTGCTTACTAGCTGCGTTCTTCTTCATTCCCACAACTCTAATTATAAACAGTTGTCCACGTCAAAAGAAATTCTAGTCTACTCTTCCACTGGTGTCTGTGCATACCTTCTGTTAGCATTGACAGGAATCAAACGTACGCATTACAAGAGAAGCCCTGTTACTGTTTAAATGCAATATAATGTAGAAAGAGGAATAATGACAGCAAATTCTCAGTATGAAACAAAATACTAACGCTACTGTTTATCAAGCTGAATGTATATCTAACCTGTTCTGCCTGGTGAGACATAGATGAGTAACTTTGAAAGGACTATGATACAACACATAGTTGCAGCACTTGAAATTAATAGCATAGGCTATGTTGTATGGCAAGATAACTTAAGGTATTAAATGTGTAAGGTCCTTCTGTAGGTTTATTTCTAAAAGATATGTATTCTAAGAGACATGTATTTATTTCTGCAAGACATGCATTTGTGAGATTTTCTCTTGTTTGCAGACTTTTGTGCAATTTTCCATTTGACATCAGCCTGGGAAAATGTGGACCAAGGATAATGTCTTCTGCATGTACCTTCATATTATTTCTCTAGTTTCAACTGTTCCCTACCCCAAATGGTAAGATGGGCTACCATCATCCATTCTCCCTTTATAGTGTTCATTTGGGAGAAATGCAGTTCTCCAGATGATGGAAAAGATAAAACAGCCTGAATTAAGGCTCTCCTTGCATTAATTTAGGCTATTAGTCCTGTGATACTACTTCCTAATGTATGATCCCACCAACAATCTTCCTGCCTCTTTCCTCCTGCTATAATCTTGCAAATTATAGAACCTCATTGCTTTGGAGCACTTATGAAAGGGTTTCAAATAGCTGAGGAAAATTACACCCTAGAGAATCATCCTCATCCAGATGGGATCCATCAGATCTGAATGATCTCTTCTCAAGGATAAGCTCCATTAGCATTAACAGAATATACTTTACAGATGTGAACATAACTTTTAACAGAAAGTGAAAGAAGGAACTTAGTATCTAGAAGGAACATAATCAAAAAATAAACCCTGTATTTTCTATGAGGCTGGACAGCACATGAAGCACTTTCTCTAGAACATGTTTGATTAGTTTAAGAGCCAAATTCAAAACCAGCTACAGGCTAAATTAATTTGAGTCCATCCAAACAAGATGTTGGTTATGATCATACACTGATTGGACAATGTCAGTTAAGCTATTTTCTGCCTGTATTTGAATAAAAAATTATTTCATACATCAACCTGCACCTGTCCAAATAAATAAATCAATAAACAAATGAAACATTCCAAGATCTCATTGTTTACAGTGGCAAAAACTCAAATGAGTTCCATTCATGCTCCATTGTCCAAGTCAAATGAAATTTGAACCCAACCGTATGGAGTTGAGTTTCTATTGTACCCAGTGTGTGGTTCTTTCCTAACAGACTAGTATGAAGGCTGCTAATTATTAATAGCATGTAAACAGTTACCAATGGTTCTTATGCTGCTTTGCATACTTTACAGGACATTAATTCTAACCAGTTTCTAACCAACTATATCAAGCTGTATGTAATATCTCTATCTTATCTTTAAGACAAAAATATAAACTTCTGAAACTGCTCAAAATTCATGCTTTTAAAAGCGAAGCAGCCGTGATTACTTGTTAAAGTGTTCCACTCCATATATTCTGGCCTTTGAAAATGCCCTCATATCACCACAGTTACAGATAGTTGGAAAGAATAAAAGGTATCAATGGTCAACATTGTCCCCAAAAAAGATAACTATCTTTGTGAAACACAAAAGCTCTCTCAAATCCTTAACATTCTTCATTTTAACAAACATATATGTTATCATTATTATATAAGTCCATTCTCTAATGTCTAATAAGGAACAATCAAAGTGTTCTTTGATTGCATCTCAATGTGTTCTTTGATCTGCATCTCAATGAACTGAGAGAAGTAAGTGTGACTGATCACTACAAGATCTAAGCACTGATGACAGGACGGAGAAAAGGGTGTATTACTGAATTTGAGAAACACTTTAGAAAATATTTTTCAAATTGGAAATTGGTCTTGTGATGTTGACTAATATGTCAAAAGTATTTTATATTAGTTTTGATCTGTTCAGAATAGCAATTCTGATATTGCAACAACCTTGTATAATACTTATTTGATTTGGTAAATCTTTAATCACAAAGTAATAACACTTCAGTTCTGTGTTCAGTGGTCAAGTTCTGTGATGTTGCAACGCTGAACTAGTGCATATAGTACGTGTAAATTAATAAAGCTGTATTCCAGGAGAGGCAGCATATGAGATGGCTTCGTTTCATATTACACAGAAGACAGATTACTTACATAAGCACAAATTGCATAAGAAAGCCGTATCAGGTCAGATGAGATGTCCATCTTTCCTAGAATCCCGTCTCTAATGGCAAAAGGAAAATACAAGAACTGAGGAAGCATAAAGCAATATTCTACTGAGCCTTTGACAAAAGGCAGCTGAAGGGTGTCAAAAGACAATCCCTCCAAAAAAGATCCAAATTAGTATGGTCTTCCTCTGAGACAAGGAAGCACAGATAGACACTTCTATTCTACTTGAATGTGCAATAGTATGTCACTATGTTATGCTCATCTTGTCTACAAGATGACTTGATCATGGCATTGACAACTTGGACAGGATCACAACACTATGCCACCAGCTTGACAGTCTGCACAAGAACTCAATCTCTTTTGGTTCAAGTAATTCCGGGACAACCACACACTGCAAAAACCTCTCTGCTGGAGAAGTGTTGACAGTGGATGCAAGCTCAGCAGATGTGACTCGTACCAGCAGAGCTGTTTATGATGCCACCCATACTTGATCTGTCCTGCTTACATCCTTGAAATCATTTTCCTACGACTCTTCCTGCACCTGCTCATTGCCATAATTACAGGCAGGAGCCTGTTCACACCGTCTGTTACAGATAAGTTGGACTTGCTTGCAGCCTATAATCAAAATAGCATTCTTTTTCCCACCTACACTCTCTGACTAAAATGCCTTAAGAATAACTGCACCAGAGATATTGCTGTCCTCTGCTTTCTTTTACTACCTTAGAAAATACAACATCTGAAAAGACATGGTCAAATGGCTGTCTTGATATCCACACAAAGGTAACTTTTGCTTACAAAGAAAAACCCAGCTAAGACTTAGCCCAGGCTAGCCAATAAAGATGATAAAAAGGACATGCTATGCTAACAGGGTAAAAAGAAACATTCAGCAGCACTGGTGATACTGGGTGTGCTCTACATGCAACAGACCCTGCATGCGCTCCGACACAAGTTACCTGGGCGTTGCCTTCTACTCTTCATTTGGGGCAGCCTGAATACCTTCCTCTTTTCCCTGATGGCAGCACCCATACACAGTCTGCCAGCAGAGAACCTCTTGAGCCAGCTCATACATCAGGTAAACGTGCCTTCACATGTAACAACACTCAGCTCAGTGTTACACTGATTCTATCCTGGGCCTTCAAAAAAAACCAACTCAAACAAACCAATCCCGCCTCAGTTTGATTGTGGTGTACAGCCCTGCTGGGACTCTCAATTTCTCTGTAGATGCAGTTTTTTCAAATGGAGGGAGTAAGTACTTAAGCACAATTTCAGAGAGAGATGTAGGCCCTTCCAAAATGGCCATCTCTCCCAAAGAATGGGAGCTGTTTATAAATAATGGAAGTGAATTAGAGTTGTTGTGCCCCAGTTACAAATAAGACCTCAAATTTACAATGCTATTGAGCTTTGAGATACGGAAGAGAAAGGCATAGTGGTGCAGCAGGCCAAGCCATACAGCTAAAGGTAATCTAGGTACAGTGCCACACTAACGGCTGACATAGCAGAAACCTGTAAAATCACAAATGACATGGAGATGGTGAATGAGAAATAATTATTCACTGTTTCTCACAATATAGAAGCAGTATGTCATAGCTGGCTTCCCAAGGAGAAAGGCTAAGGCTTATCTGGGCACTAATTTGTCTCCTTTCAGTGCTAAAGTCCAGCAGCTGCACAGAGAAGTTTTCATTGCTTGTTTTATATATAAAACAAGTACCTGATTGCTTCTGAAGCACCTACCTGCAAACTGTATACATGTATGTTTTAAACATGTGCAATTAAAGGCTTATAGTTCTTAAGTTTAATCACAAATTTTATTCTGAAGAGTAAACTGAAAACATGTTACTCTAACAGGTTCAAGAACACTCTTAAAAACTTCTTTAAAGGCTTCCTTTATGTAATAATTGTTTCACAACTTCACACAAGTGTTTAAAATGTATCCTCAACATGCAGGCTTACAGTCACAGATTTCTTGCAGTTCCTCTGCCAAAAGTTCAGACCAACTCAATCAAATGCAACAAATCAAATGTTTTGTTGGATCTGCACTGATTTAAGTGATTTCTTGCAATGAGCAAGAACAGACAACACATGACTCAAGCAGAAATGATCTTTACCCAAAATCTACTTAAAGCTTCTCCTATTTTATTTGCCTTATTTAAGTATTTAATAATTTCAAACCCAACTGAATTAAAGGCACTTCCCTGTCATATCCCATGTTTATTTACAGAAAACTTCTGCTTGAACAGACTAAGCTGAAATGACCAAAACCACCTCAGAAAAAAGGGATGATACCTTGTATTAGATTTTTGAGGAGACTGGTAACAGTCCACACAGAAAAATCACTTTAAATGCTGAAGATGTATGTCCAAAATAAGCAACCTAACTTCACATATGCCACTAAAAGAGAAAAAAAAAAAATCTGTGACAATTATTAACTTCTTAATGTTTGCATTACAGGAAAGACATGATGTTTGGCGACCCATTGTGATAGGAACTAAACATATGTAGTGGGAACAGTTCCTGTTCAATGATCTTACAATTCAGTTACAGCCCAGACAAAAGTTGGTGTAAACAAACGGCAACAGTTAAGAAAAAACGACAAATATATTATGGCATAGATAAGCTACATGCATGGATTATGAGGGTTAAAATGACAAACAACAGTCATGATCCCCTAGCCTCTACCAGTTGGAGTGGGTTTGAAGCAGTCATCCAAGAGGTAAATGTTCCATGTTAGTGAAAAAATCTAACTCGAGAAGCTGAAGAAATTATAACATAAAAGTACCCGTCCTCATTGCTCCATTTCCTCTGCTTCCAGACTCCGAAGACACAGAATTGGTTAATGTCCTCAATGCAAAGGGATTATGACCATTCTTCATTCAATATAATACTGACGTTATAGGTAAAGAAAAACGGGTAAGAATTAATTGGCAAATAACGGTCTTAAACCAGAGCCAGCAAATCCAAGCAAGTGTGCAGCCTCTGTTTAATGATTTACACATAAGAAAACAGTAAAACTCCCTGCGGGAATAATCTCATTTTGCTTTTTTCTGTTCTCAAAAGAAAAAAGTTACAAGGGTATGTTTTTCTCCAAAAACATGCGTACAACTTGTTTTTCTATTGCACTTATTTTCACATTCCAGCCATCTTCTATAGATTTATCTACACAGTTTAATATCAATGTGCACATCAATGTCTCTATCTGGAAATTCACTGTACATTCTCTTGTTGAGATGTCTATTTGCTGTCCAAGGCCACATGGCAAGAGAACACCAAACTTCTAACTTCATTAGATGGGGTTTCACCAAGTTAATCCAGATGAGCAGCATGCCTGGGGAGTCAAGTAACTGACTCATGAAGACGGACAAAGATCTACACCAATGCAGCTAGCTCCTGCAGCCTCCTTCCACCTTTAATTGCGTAAGTAGTCTTAGCTTAATGCTTTTCAGTCGTCATTGCCTCCTTTTTATTACAAATAAAAGATGCCAAGAGGTAAATTGGCAATAAAAGCAACTCATTAATTCAGTACTTTATGATTTATAAAATATATGATCCTACAGTGTGAAAATATGCCCTGAAGCTGCTGCTTCTCATAGAGTCACAGTTCTTGGGCTAAACAGAGTGGACTTTGCCTGTGGTAAAACCAGCAAGACACGAGACACTGGACGCTAAAAGTTAAGCTCTCGTCGTTCTACAAATGAGCCTTTCCCTTCCTTTTTCCACCTGCTACAGAGTAAGTGCTCCTATCAGTTAAGATTTCCTTGTTACATTTCTTTTTTCAGCTTAATGGAATCTGATGCCAATCTGTAGCAGTTTTCAGTGGAAACAGATGAGAATTTATAATCTAATATAAACCATTTCTTGACAGCTGAATTATTAATACTCATTGTTATATGTAATCAATACATAATGTTTCCAGTGTCCTCAATGACGTGCCCACAGAAGCTGTACTTCCACGACAAACTCAGGACTGAATACTTTATACTCTTCACTTTCCTACTGTACATTTAGTGACCAAATTACTTTGCACTATCTGAGTATTTTTTGTAATATTTTTAAGCACTATGTCATATACAGAAATGATGCAAATAAATTAAAAAAATAAACCAGCACTTTGACTCCCTAAAATCCAGTCTGGGATTTTTTTTAAAGATAAAAAGCATTAGTAGTCAACATGACACTGTGAAACCTGTATGGAGAATGGAAATCAGAGAAAGACAGCTACAGCAAGTTTGGACTTGTGATGTTTCCCAAATAAGAATAAAATAAAACACCTGTTTCACACGCTTTAAAAGCTTCATTGCTTCCTGCTGGATATTTTTATTGGATTAATAAACTAGTGGAGTGGGTTTTTTTGTTTACAGAAAGTAGAGAGCTGCTATGCTGTATCTAAAAATCTTCATCCACAAAAAAACAATGCAAAGAAGCAGTCAAGAATTCAAGGACAATTAATATTCAGCTTTTTCATGTAAAAGAAAAATGCTTTCCTGAAAAGACTATTTTGCATCTGAAATCTGTCTGAAATAATGACTTATAATAGGTTTTTTTTGTCTGCTTTAAAGGTTTGATTTGTGGTAAGCAGGAAGAAAGCTGTTTTCATGTAATTACAGATTTCATAGAAAGTATTACATATCTTTCAAAATGAAAGGAAGCACTTTCAGCTCACATAAATGCATGCAACTCAGTTAAAAAAAAAAATCACTAAAATAATTCAAATTTGCATTAGTTGAGAGCCTGCCCCTTCCCTTTTGAATGTATAGTGTACATCAGTATTAGGTAACTCTTATGCCTGGGTATCAAATTACACAACTACTAATTTAAATGCAAGGGGAAGGGGCTGGTGTCAAAAGTCACTTGGTCTTAGGGGGCAGTCCTGCAACAGTGTAAGTCAGTCAAAATCCAGCTTGCCCCTTGTTGTACCCCAACTGCACAGCCCCGCTCTACCCTTATCACGGCCATTTGTGTAAATACACAGCAAGCTGGTTCTGGGAACTGATGTGATAAGGAAAAAATGCTCTACAATAAAACCTAATTAAAAAAAAAATACAGATTTTTTGTAGTCAACATTCATGTAATGCCATTTTATAGCTACCAAGTTTTCACCAACGACTATTAAACAAGACAGCCCTGGCCTACTCAAAAATAGAGATGTACATGATAAGGAGTGTTCCAAAGACAGACAAATGAACACAAAAGAGCCAAAATTACAATTTCAGCCCACACCCACTAATCCACTCCATCAGACTGCACACGCTGGAGTAAATGAAGCCTCATCTTCAAAAGCAATTTGCAGAATTACTCATTGATGTTGAAGAACTACTTCAAAAGAATTTAAGTGTTATGGAATTTTACTGTTTTTTTAAACAAGCCACTGTTTAAGATTAAGAGGAAGGGGGAGAGTGTTTGTTTTTTAAACAAAGCTTGTAAGATTTCATCACTGAACTATCCAGAATGTTTATTTTAAAAGCATCATGATTACACACAATGTCATTTTGCAGTTAACTTCCCATTTTCAAATGTTTGAGTTAGAAATGACTAGGTTTAGTGCCTTTGTGGAATCTGCATCCAAAAATACACAAACTGATGACTTTTCAACAACATTAAAATTGAACATTCTAGCTGAAGCACGAATATTGCTGCTAATTAGCAATATTAACAATTTAAGAAATAAGACTAAGCTTATGGGGACAAACTATCCTATGCACTAAAGAACAACATGCCAGTTCCAGCTGACACAGCAGTTCTGGCCTGGGCAAAGTTCCAACGGGCTCTACTACACACATTTTATATATAAGGACCTGAAACAAGAGACAGAGGTGCTCAGCTCTATCTGATGCCAAAGTCTAAGGCATGGACGTGACTTTTTATCCGACATTAACTGGAAGACATAAAGGTACTTCTTGAAGAGATCATAATGTATACCAGTGGAGACCACACTAGAGATGCCTCAAGAGACATAAAATCTAAGGTCACAGACTGTAATTTTTACCACCCATATCCATTTTCTCTTCAAAGTGAGGGTTATTCTGGTAGGAGTTTGTAATGAAACTGCAAACAGATGGTTATGGCAATAGGGTTTACTGTTCAAAGGTGCAATTTCTTCACACTTTAGGAGGTAAAATAAACAATGTAGAAAGCATTAATTTATTCAACTGTTAATGCAAAACTGGGCCAAGCCACTCTATTCATATTATGTACATCAACTGCCAGAACAATTACAACTAAGATACTTGATGTGTAAGTAAACCTTCTCGCACAATCCTCTGGAAGTTTACTTTTCAGATCGCAGTTTGGTTTTTGTGTGTACTTTTCAACAATGGAGTTGTTGCAGTTTAGCTTGGCATTCAGTTATCAGTAAGATCACTTACCTTTGAAGGAAATTTATAAAACATGAGAATTAAGCATATATAAGTACACTAAATTAAGTCAAATCTCTTTTCTTGCCTCCTGTTTTTAATATACATCATTATTAAGAATAATTGCATATACATATCAAACACTTTATTCCAAGGCAAATACGTAGAAGCACACTGAAATCTATACTACAAAGGATAAGGATAGGGTGCTTGAGCTAAGAAACACGATATGCACAAAGGTCAAATTTATGACTTTTCTCACATCATTGTACTGACAGGTCAGCATATAATTTAGGGTTATATGCTGAGCTACAGATGGGGCTTTCGTAGTACTAAGTTAACTCCAATTCTGATGAAGAACTGATTGCTAATAGTTAAAAGTTTTCAGACTCTGGCATTACTATATATAAATGACAAAATTTAAATCAAGCGTTCAGCTGTTCTTTCTTTTATTTAAATTCCTGTCATATTATTGAATTTTGCTGGATGTATTTCCCATTTTCACTAAACTCTGTTTTCCCTTTGACGTCTGTGACACACTTTCTTATTTTGCAGGGATAAAAGGAACACACTCTTTCCATATTTACGAAATTACTAACACTGCTTTTTCCACAAAGTTATATTAAAACATGAAATCTGAAACCTCGACTGGACACAGTTAAGGAATATATTCCTAATAATGAAAGATGTTTTAACAGAGATGATATCATTTGCAAACTGTGCATTCAGCTGACGTGACAGCAGAATACTTTCCTGTAAATAAGTACTGTACTTTCAGACAGATGTATTACACATCTCACATGGCTCCTTGCTGAAAATCTGCACAGTGAAGGCCTTTTTTTGCAATCTTTTCCCAGTATTTTTCTGTTATGGTTGAAGAAAAAAAATTCCCTGCAAAATTACTAGCAAAGGGACAAGTACTCAAGAAATTTAAACCACCAAGATTTCTTCTGCCATATTTTCTGCTTAATCTGACCTAGATAAGCACTTTTATCAAAATAGTATCACCTTCTCTTTTCCTGCTTTCTGCATGGTCTCCTGCGTGCAAACAGCATGAACATTTCTGGCATCACACACTGAGCCACACTAAAGATGTCACCTAGTGACTATGCCAACTCAGCACAAAAAAGCTCCTCCATTGCCACTCATGTTGCCATGGCATAAAGGTATGTGCCACACAAAACAGAGGACAGCTGTACCTGTAATTCCATGTCCCACATTCTACAACTATGATCTCCCAAATAATTAAGGACATACTAGTCTTGATGACATTCGGTTGAATCAATACAGATAACTTTGAAGAAGATCAGAAGCTAGAAGCAATTGATACATGTCTCCTGGGTAAAATGTGATTAGGAATGGTAACGTTTTGTCTTCTGAATTCTGTATGAGGAGAAGCAAAAGTGATACTAACATTAAAAGCATATCCCTGTGGAAAAGGAGCATGGATTTTGTTTTTTTTTTTACTTTACTGTACACATTACACATCCAGTGAACATTAAGAAAAATGAAAAATAAAATTCCCTGAAGAGCCTAAAAGGCTGAGAAATACAGATACAGGAGGCACATCTGCTGTCTCCAGTTCAGAAAATAAAAGCCAGGGAAATACCTCAGCCAGAGGGCTGCTAAGAACTCCTGTGTGTTCTGTGTTTCATTTCTTTTTCTGGAGTTTTCCTTATTTGTATAAATTGTTACATATTCATTGAGTTAGAAAGAAAGAAACAAACAAGGCCTTTGTAGTTCAGTAATAAATGAACCTGGGGAACAAGAGGCACAGACTCATATCCTTGCTCCAATTTATAATAATTCATACAAAATTCCGAAAGATTTAAGAAAGCACTTTGTTGCACTCAATAACCTCACTTTTAAAGCACTCACTGGAAAGATGGAATTGCTGAATTCAGACTTTACTCAGAACAACTGTCATTTCAGGTAAATGCCAGAAACCCCAAGCAACATCTAAACGCCTTTATTGAATAATGCCATATTCTGTGGTGAGATTAAAACTGCAATATTTGTCCTAAGATTACAAAACTGTTTCTGCTGTGCTACATGATAAAAGCCTTAGTGAAAATCAGTGAGACTGATTCCTGCAAATTCCTTTGGAAAAGGGCACTTACACTCACTAAAGTGTCACTAAAGACAACATTTTCCAAACAGCTAATTTTTTACTGAGACACAGCTAACTATAAGAAAAATAAATAAACTTTCTTCTTTTATTTTTTTTTTTTTTTTTTTTAAAGAGACCAAAAGAATGAAGAACATGTCTAGGAAACCGGTTTTAATCTTTTGTGGTCCATTGGCAGCTGCTTCTTTTGACCACAGTTACCAAGATAAAGGGTCTGAATGCAAAATTTCAGACCAGTGAGATGACAGACAGGGGAAATAATTCTGTACCCATCATAACACACCTAGATCAATTATATCTGTAGTAGCTGTTTCAAGATAGAGCGAAATTCAATACAGAGTACCCATTGTAAATCCAACATCCCACAGCAGATGAGAAATCCCACTTGATATTCTTGCACTCCTTCCTGTACTCATCCTGTGCACTCATGAGTCAAAATATCCTTTCAACCCATTAAGAAGAGGGCTCTCCAAATGATACATACTGGGCAAACACTGCTTTGGTCCAAATCACATTCCCACAACTTGTGATTCCCCTGATCACTTACTAGTATAGCACCCCAAAGAATTTGGTACTGATAATGACAACCCCATATAGAATCTCTGACTCAGAGACATTCACCTCACTGACTTTGCCAAGATTTAGGGTTCTCACCTTGTATCTCACAGCAGGGAGAGAAGCAAACATAAGTATAGTAAGTAGAAGGAGAAAATTAATCTTAAAATCAAACCCAATGCAACCAAATACGCCTACAAGCATACCTTCTTCTTCGCTACCCTAGGTCATGACCCTCATTCAAAAGAGGAAGGAAAGAAACTGTCCTTTCATCATTAATTTTGCTGTGCCATTCAGGAAAACAACACTGATACCACCATAAAACCACAGTTTAAGTTGCCACTAGTATTTCAGCCAAATGCTAATCACCACCATCAACTGTCTAATATTTCTCATTACCTCTTTAGTCATGCTAACAAGTTCCACTGCAACTTATACAGGGTCTGATTAAAATCTTCTCTGGCTGAAAAAGAACCAGCAGTAAAAAAAAAAAAAAAACAGAACTACCCCTCTTCTACTGCAGTATTGGACCACTTCATTTTTAGATAGATAATAAAGCTGCAATCAAAAACTATGCAGTTGATGAACACTGTTTTAATTTCTGAAAAAAAAAAAAAAAAAACACCAACTCTGTCACCTGAAACAGAACACCGATAAGAAAAAGATTGTGTATAGACTGCAGCATCATTAAAATTGGATTGAAAAAAACCCAACAACAAAAACCAACACAGAAAATGATTTGTCATACAGAACTTCAAAGATACTTGCTATTGTAATTCACCTATAAAGCAATAGCATGGGTCACATCAGTATGATTTTCAAAAGTAATTAACAGTTCATTTATTTATAACTTACACATGACAAGATATTTCTGATGCAGAATTCAAATCAATACAGCACAATAAACTGCACAGCTTGCATCACACACCTGTCTGGTACATGCCCACAAAGCAGCAGCATTAACAAGATTGACTAAGGTTAGCAAGCAGCACCTGGGAGATCCAAAGTTTCAACAAAGTTGGGAACAAAGCCAGGTGCAGCACCATGGTGCCTCCATGGTGAAGTCGGAGCACAGAAGGACGCGGCCCACACACCGAGGCTCATAGAAATCAAGGTTACTGCTTACTGCAAGTCAGATACAGACAAGGTCCCAGGATACAGAGCATGTCTCCTCAGCAGTACTGAATACTGTGAGCATATTAAAACTATTTATTGCTGTTTCTGTTGGCTCTTTCAACAGAATGCCAAGATACCTTAAGCTGTAAGACTTATCTGGAACATGCAATGGCCTGAACCCAGAATACACAGAAGAGCCTTAAGAGAAAGAATGAATGTCACATATTCACTCCACAGATCCATCAGGGTTTGTGTAAGAATGAAGAATTAACTTCCACAAGTACTACAGACAATTACACACCTTCCCTTGCAAGAGCACGACTCATTTTTATGACCAAAACGTATATAAAACATAGCACTGCAGAAAGTTTCTTTTCTTTCATCCTCTCCCCAAGGCACAACTGCTAGGTGTGGTTTGTCATCCCACTTACTGCAGCACTGGAAGGCATGCCACCGCTCTATCAGAAGGGCTGCAGAAAAATGTACAGACAGAGGGGAGGAAAGACACAATGCCAATTGGCATTCACCTGGGTTTTTTTTGAGAAATACTTCAAAAGCAAATATTCCAACAGTTTTTCCATTTAGTGGAATGGTTTCTCTGAGTAGCTTTTTTCAGCCCTTGGGTGTGATTAAATCTCATCTCTACACACCCCAACTCCCTCAAACATAATTCTTACACTTAAATCTTGACATTTATATTATTATTTTTACAAATTAATCTTTCTCTATGGAGTGTACCATAATGCTCTAGGGAGGCTTGTATGTTCCTGTGAGTCTTGTAAGAGTTTTGCCAAGAGGTCTGAACTCCTAAACAGATCAAAGAGAAAGCAACAAGATAAAAAGAAACAGAGCTCTCCAGACAGGTCAACCATCTCCCCTCGACAAGAAAAAAGGATGGCTCACAGAAACAATCAGGTTTCAAATTTAGAGGAATTATGCCTTAAAGTACTTTAGATGTCATTCCCATACTAATGATTACTGGCTGGTTTCACTGAATAGGAGACCAATAGTCTCACATTATGCTTTAACTGATGAGTTACAGATACAATTTTAGGCTGTACAAATTGCAGTGATATGGAAGAGTCCAAAAAGCCACACAAGCCTCACAGGCCAAGTAAGCCAGAAACTGCCTAGCTATGTCCACTGCTTTAAAGCATCAGAAACATTACAACGCTGAGAGTGCTAAGTGCAGACACACATATGAAATTCTAAGGCAGATTTGCCAAAAGATTTGGTAGCCAACTTTTCTTCCACACCTGCTGCTTCAAAAGCTCAACAAGCTAGGTGGCCAAGCAATAGCACAGGTGGGTCTTAAAGCCAAAATGAAATTGTATGAAGCCAACAGTGATAGTTTATTTCAGCAGAAGAAGAAAAGAATTTATACAAGAGATATATAGGTCCATATCCTAAATCTAAAAAAAAGTAAAATAATTATTTACAATGTTATAGTCAATATACAAATTTATCTGTTTACCCTGTTTTTTCCACACCCTGACTTCCAACTCAGTTTGTCAGAACACATAGTTTCTGGTCAAAATGCACTGAACTGCTGTGACGCTTTCTACTTTCTAAGTAGAACAAAAGATCAAACAAATAAACAAACAAAAAATGTGTTGAACTGCTTTAGGCTTTGCCTAAACTAGGATTAAATAGAAACAATGCAAGTGGCCTCACCAATGAGAAGAGCAAAAAATATTTTATTCAGCAAAGGTTGGCATTTCAAGAGTTTATAAAAATACATGCTAAGGATCTTAGTGTCTGGCCAGACACATTTATAGCCTCGAATCATTTTATGCAGCGAAACAGAACACTACACTCATTACAAGTTCGCGGATAGCTAATCCAGCTAATTAAAACAGCAGCTATATGACAAGTATAATTGAAAAACTCCCTAAAACAGTAAGTTATCAAATTCTACATAATTGATTACACAGTTGATATTCCTACTCTTAATTTTAATGATCTCATACATCATGAAAATCCTGCAGAATCACTCAAATCATGTTATGCTTTTCAGGATATATACAATTTCTAAGCATATAATGCGCAGAAAACCTAGTAATTGCATTTACCTCACATTAGGCTCTTGGGAAAAACAATTTTCCACATCAAGAGTCAGATCTGCAGTCAGAATCATGCATAGATGTACGTGTTGAACTCCAGGAAGAACTCTCAAATTAAAACTGAAACTACAACACTGAACATTTCTGAAATCTTAAGACGGATAGTGAAGAATGCACTGTGTGCTTTAGCAGCTTGCTAAGGAATCCTTCTAGTCTTTTAAAACAAATGTTTGTATTTGCTTACTAAATATGCACCTTGATCATATGCAGCATGACATCAGAACAAGCATCTGACTTGAAAAAATGAAGCTCAAAATCGCAGTGGCAATGTTTTCTATGCACGCTTTCTGTTTTCGTCAACTTTTTTTGTTAGATCTACTACTCAACTTTAAAATAATATATAACTTACTGGTCAGAAGAACTGTGGAGGTAAAAGAAGGTGGGGAGAGAGGAAGAAAGCGAGAGGACCAGGTTCCAGAAGAAACACAATTACTAGATGATACACAAATGCATTTTGCACACACTGAACACACAGAAAAATTTTATAAACCACAACACAAAGAAAAAGAACTACTTCAGAAATAGATAAGAATTTGAAGCACTAAGTAATTAAAAATACCAGAAGGCAGCATCCCTAAATACAGGGACAGAAAATGAAAAAGCACAGTAACCACCACCACTGTTTTTACGCTTGTGTACTTTTCTCTCCATATGTAGGAAAAAAATAAAACTCTTGGGGGGGGGGGGGGGGGGGAAACCTTGCACACACACAGAGGGTCACACAAGCTATGAAAGAGATACTTAACACAGGCTCCTGAACAGATGACAAGCTATTAAGCTTTCACCTTTAGGTAGTTAGGATGATCTGATGTCTCTTTTATGATATCTCCCTTTTTTTTTAATTAAAATCTACAATGTGTTTAACAAGCAATTCTTCCATCAATCTTTGATGTGTTTTACTTATAAAGCAGTGACAATTTTCAGTTCAGACTCCTTAAAGTTCCAGAGAAACCATTTTCCACTCACTTGCTTTGAAAGCCATTATAACAATTTGATGAAGAACAGCAGCAGGGGGCTAACAGAAGCCAAGGCTTAGTAACAATCTTTAGATTTTTCTCCTAAGACTTTCTCACAGACCCTCCTCACAAAGATCCTCAGGGCTTTTCATTCTCTCCTCACAACCTCCCCAGAAAGATCAGTTCAAAGTGACTGCTCCCGGAGCAACTAGCTCCAGGTTCTGCTATTTTCTTAATTTCACTTTTACCTCTCAATTTTGATAGACTCAACCGAAATCTGATTCCCATAATGGTGGTCATGTCCTCATCCTTTTCCTGTTGGGAAAAAATAATACACAGTAGGATTCAAGAAGTAACTTTGGAACATCTTCTAAACTGTTATCTATTCTAAAGAAAGCACTGGCAAAGACAAATATACCCATTACTAAAAAGTCATATACAACTGGCATTCAGTTAATCAAATTAATTAGTGATTAACTGATTAGTGATTTATATACAGTTCAATGCTTTACTGCAGTATTTCTGAAACCTTCATAATGACAGTGACCCTGTAATACTTTAATTTTTGGAATACAAAGAACCATGCAAGCCAACTGCAAATCATCTTCAACTACTCTTTAAAAATGGGAACTGCCTGTAACAAATGGTAAGTCCCTTGCTTATAGTTTCAGGCAAATGTAGAAATCAAAGTTTTATGGAAAACAGAACTATCACGATAGAATCACTAAAGCATACTTTTTAATCTCTTTCTGTGCTCACCACCATTTTATTTCTTTATTATTATGGCCACTTGAAGGACAATCTTTGTTGATCATTAATTTTGGGGAACTTCTGGAACTCCAGAGCTCTACAGATTCTTTAATTGTTACATTCAAATGATGCCACTGTGGTCAAAACATCACACATGTAATTTCTGCAATAGGAACAGCTACTTCCATGAAGCAGGACATAGCTATTCACCCCAGATTCTAGTGACAACCTCAGTAGACATAGCTAGGAGCAAACATGGACTAAAGGAGACCAGATACACTGCGTCCTTATCTTGACGACAGGGGCAGCACAAATGAGAAATCTGAGGTCAGAAAAGACAGATGGTGGGCATGCCCATTACAGCCAAGTCACCCCTTGTCCTTACACTGTTAAGCTTTATGTTTTCCAATTGGTGACTCTCAGTATGTGTTTCTACTTTATTTTAGCAAGCTTGTATTTGTAAAACAAACTGGGAGAATACACTGCGGAATAAACTTCGAAATGTCTGATAATGTATCAGTACTTTCTCAGAGCAACGTTAACATTCTGCAGCACTCCTTTCTGCTAAAGTAATACACTATTAAAATGTTAAGGCGAGATCTGGGTTTTTTTAATGATATTTTCGTTACAAATTAAAAAAGGCACACATAAGTTCTAAGTCAGTGAACTGACCTATAATCCTATCAGTAAACACACAAAAAGTTTCTGTTGGCTTTGAGACAATCATATCCCAAATACTGGATAAAAAAGATCCATAAATAATATAAACTAAAGAAGTTTCGAGAAGTACAGAAACAATATCCTAAAGAACAGGAACACTTGTGTATAATTTTCTACAAGGATACAATCACTTTACAGAATTGAAAAAATGTAAGGCTGAAAGGACCTCACAAGATCACTCAGCACAGCTCTCAGATCAAATATACATAAGTGCTATGTTACATAATATAGGCCAGATACAGAATATGCATCTAAGCATTATCCAGTCACAGCCTCCATTCAGCCTGTTCCATTATTCAAACTCTTCAACCATTTGTCTGATGTTACGATTAAAATAAATACTGGCAATACTATATATGTAATTGCACTGTAAGATTGTTGTGCTCGAAGTACACGACCTGGAGTTCATCATGAATGCTACCGCAGAATAATCATTTAATCAAAATTACCATTAGCACTACTACTTTCTACATTAGTTTTCAAGCATTAATGCCTATTTCTTCAGAAGGGTAAACTTTTCTTTTCCCAGATTTTCTATTTTCAGAGAAAGAACATCTCTCACCTTTAGGAGTTTAGCCTCATTTCCCTATAATGTATTCATCACCGCTCAGCACATCTGTCCCAGCAAATCCCATTTCCTGTTCTATTCATGAGGCTCAGCAACCTGGAGCTTTAGCGATTGCTGCCACACTTTTCCCATGGCCTTCTCACCTCTTACTCCCCCCACGCACCCCGCTCCCATTGTTTATCATCTGTTCTGCCCTGCTGCAAACTGCTGTCAGATGTTCACTTATCCCTAATCTTACTTACTGCCTTTGATATTCTTTCTAATCCAACAACCTGTCAACTGGGGCATCAACCCATGTCCAGACCAGCTGCTCTGTCACAGGCCATAAGATTCCCTCTCAGTTCCAAGAGGTATTTAAAGGATTTTGACACAGCAACCACAACGTGAAACAAATAATTAATGCTGTTTTGATCAGTGATCTGGGCTTTAGAGTGACATAAGCTGACCAGTAAGAAAAACTGAGCTTTACTTTGTTTAAACTTCAGTAAACTTTAGCGTTACTGTATTAACAAGATTTTGATCAATGTCTGAAGGACAGTACCGAAAAGCTAAGTTCTTTAACTTGTTCTAGTTAAAAATTATGAAGAATAATTAATCTGAATGCAAGTCACAGGGGCAGAGAACCTTCTCTGCCTGCTGTTTAAAACATGATTATTAATGCAACATCAACTTGTGTAGAGTTTTCAAAGCACAGGAGCTGACCTTTTACGAGTTACAGCTGAAAATAGAAATGTATTTTAAATATGGCAGTACTTGAGCTAAAATCATTATTTAAAACACACTTATATCTTCAGGAATATAATAAAGTATGTCCCTTATATATATATATCCCATGAGTTTCATTCCATATAGAACATCGAAACCAGACATTTTAAAGAATATTCCCATTTACAGAAAATGTCTAATTCCATAATATTCAGATTTGCTATAAACACTTAAAATGCTACAGTGTCCATCTGCTTTAAAACATACAAAATACACATAGTGTCACTGCTGAAACGATTCAGACAACAGATATTTTTGTACTGAGAAAATGAAGCTTCTGCTATTTAAGCAAACATACATATTTTGATCCAAGCTGGAAAACAAATACAGCACTTAGTTGTTGAAGAACATGAACACGATTTTACTTCTCAGATCTACAAGAGATGGTACCAAACAAGCAAAAAAATGCCTACCTTCTACCATGCAGTAGTTGTATTTCACAAACACACACAAAATACTATAAAATACTATAAAATCTCAGTGATGGATTTTATAACATGGCTCATTCACTTCAAACTAAACCAACTGTATTCTTAGGGCTTGTCTATACCAGGATGTTAATAAAATGAAGCTGAAGTAAGTGCCTTGATGAACTTGAATTCTGCTAGTTAAAACTCCATTAAACCCCTGTGTGGACACAGTCATTCAGTTTAGTTTACTGCGCCCTTAGGGCACGCACTGGAAAGTTAACATGGATTAAGGTAGGGTATGAATTCAAAGTGCAATCATACTTTGAAAATGGTTTAACATAAACAGAACCAGACTCTTTGTTGTAGAACGACGTGGAGTTAATCAGGAAAGTCCTGTGTAGACAAGTCCTTGCAGATGAGGCGACTGGAATGGTATTGTCAAGCCAATGGTTTTCAACCTCTTCATCTGCAGACCTGGAGACATCTTCCAGTGAAGCTGCAGACCTTGGCAGTACATTAAAATCTGCTGATAATTGATCTGCTTTTCTTAGCTGACTCACACAGATGACCTACAAGTAGTCTAACAGCCCTCTATGAGCTACATATCAGAACCTGAAAAATACTGGTTTAAGCTAACTACAATTTACGTACCTCTTCCTAATACTCAATCTTAATTTCATAGCTATTGCACAGTAACCCAAGTAACCTAGCTGTTGATGACATTAAATGAGATTTTAATGTTCATTTATGCAACCATAGACACATTTTCAGCCCTGTGCAAGGAAGTTAAAAAAGGTGCTCAACAAAGCCTTATGCTTTCCAGTAAGTGACATCTACTTTCATAAGTTTGTTAGATCATAATATGACTGACCTAAAAATACCACGTTCTGTCACAGCCAACTACTTTTCACATATTTACTTCAAAAAACCCTACATTCACTTGTCAAAGCATGCTGGATAAAGAAATTGAGGCTAATACAACATAATATTTGCTGAAAAAAAACCCACCCAAGTACTAGTATTGTTTTCTACAACTACTCTTATTAACTAATTCATCTCATTTCCCCCTTCAGTAATTCATAAAAGTCCCATACAAAAACAACTTGCAAAAATTTCCAGAGTTGAATTCAAGTTATATGGCAAAGCAGAAGCAGATACGCCTAGATGCTTTAATTTCTTCTTTTAAACCTGTGCTCTAATTGCAAAGAGCACTGTTTCTCCCAAAGCAAATTACTCTCCCTCGGTATTTAATTCCCTAATGTTTCACTTTCTTTCACCCATATAAAAGAATTATACTGCACTTCAACCGTAATTCCCAGTTAACACAGCAGCCATCAGATCAATCAGATCAAAAATCTGTCTCATCCAGGATTCTACCTCTGGCAGAAACCAAAGTGCCTAAGGAAGAATACATTGTTAAAATACTCTCAGCCTCCTGCAATTTGCAGCTCAGGGACTTCCTAAGCTAGAAGCGGTTATGTTTGCATTTAAGATTAATACTATGTACTGACATAATAGACTTGACAAGCTGAAGAAAATGAGACAAATTCCGCAGCAAAAATGGCATCTCCTTTTACTGCACTGCCTTGAAAAAATTAACTACAAATAAATGTATTACTCAGTAGCATATTTCCTACTACTACAGCCTTTTGAAGATTCAACAGAAGACCCACTTGTTTGAACAGGTAACTTAAAAATCTGTTTACTCCCTCAACAACATCATTTTTAATTGTCAAAATAGAAAAGAATGTTTTAGGTTTAGAAAAAAGCAGACGGAAGTTCCAGAGAATGTTTCAGGCAGCTGGGCACATTCATGTTGCTATTTCCATACATAAAAAAAAAATAATAATAATCTGAATGTAAAATCAGATTGTTAATATTATTGTAACACTGCAATGCTTTGCTTTTTTCATCTTTGAAGATTTCAAGATACTAATGATACAGGCTTCACTTTTTTCTGCATGCATACATATTTTAAACCTCATCACATCTCCAAGACAGTTAAATTGTAAGGCACAGAAACAGAGTGGTTGTTCATGGTCACAAAAGAAAGTAGTAGCCAATCTAAGGCTAAAAATAGAAATGCATTCTTCACTGAATTGCACATTACTCCTGAAGTACATTTTCTACCCATTTTTAAGTTCATGTTTGTGTTAAAATCTACAGACTTGAGAATTACTTCAATATGACTGTGAAACTCAAAGAGATTATAACTGAATTCCCTTAACACCAAATGAAAATATCATCCATTAAAATTAAACTGAAGGGCGCATTTTTCACATTCAACTTCAAAGTGAATGACTCTAAACATTAAATCAATAGTGGAAATGCTACGCTCAGGCACTGGACTACTCTGAAGTGCAGAAGAAATGTGAAGCTCACGAACAGCAAATAGTTCCAATTTGCCACTACTGAATGTACAGTTCAGTCAATACACATGGAGTTTTTGAGGTTCATCCCACATCATTGAAAGAGTTGTCCATTCACTATCCCACAGGTGATTCAAAATACAAACTCACCCGCATACTGGGAAAATTACTGATGGTTAATATGAGTCTAGTAGCAAACTTCTAAAAGTTCCCGGGCAGACTGCACGTATATGTTTATATAATACAAGGAAACAGTGGCAAGAACTCTTGCCAGAACAACCTTCAAACACAAAGCTACAGGAGCCTGAGCTAGATCCACAAAGGCTTTGATACGTGAGCTCTGGCAAAAAGTTTTTGTAAGCTCAAGATACTATTCCCCCAGCTAGATGCTTCCCCCTATGAGCTGATGCTTTGCCTCCCCTTGAAGGATACTGTCCCCAGCACAGAGGTCACCAAAAAGAATATGCAAATGCAATTCACATAGTGCTGTGCAAAGCTCAGCAATTTAGCTTAAAGGGCTGCTGGAGGTCTGAACTGTAACAGCAGAATAAAAGCTGGAGCAAAACTACTTTCTGCTTATTCTCAGAGGGTAATAACTGCTAGCACGGGGACAAATAATTGCATGCAGTAACTTCTCAAATTATTACAAGATTGACCAGAACTCTCTCTGTTAAAGCCCTGTGTTAGGGTCCAAATCCAACAGACAGAACCACTGACATTCCTGCCCAGGCGCTGAGTAAGAATACTACATTGAAGACAAGTTCCCACTTGGACACTTACATAGGCCAGTGCCTGGATAACACACACAAAGGAGCTGAAGATTTACACACCAACGTGTTTCCCAGCAGTGACCACATGCTTCTGTGATGTGGGAAGCAGTATTAATTGAAGCAAGATCTTGCAGCCTGACTCTACCACATCCCAGGGAAATGCCCTAGCCCTTGGGCACTGAGTTAATCTCCCATTAGCCATCCCTCTGGTCTCTTGAATACATTCTTTATGAAAAGCAGAACATCTTCAATAGGAAAAAGTGAAAAGAGATTTACCATGGAGCTCCTGGTAAAGAAGCCAATTCTTCAGGACAGGATATATGTTTAAAAAAAACAAAACCAAAAACAAACCCACCTTAGATAACAAACCAATTTGCACTTTGGGGGCAAGTACATATTAAAACCAGCCACATGCTATCCTATATGTGAGAAAAATTAATTATCTTTTTTCAATACCAAGCAGAACAAAAATATGTAAACAGGCTTTCTACCAAAAAAATGAAGAGGATATTCATCAGGCTAACTGAGATACCTCATCCATCTCTCACCCTCAGGCCACGTCACTTGAAACATGGCTTACTTGACTGAGGGCCCCACCTGGAGGAAAGGGCCGATAGCTGAAAATCCTAAGTAGTGAGGGCCACTTTGAGGACCTGTTAGATGCCTATTTTGAAGAACACTGTTTAAACCTGTACCTTACCCCTCACATTGACCCTAACCAAATATTCCTACAGTTTGCTGAATTCCATGACTCCTTTACTGCACTTTTATTTCTACTTTTGCACTATAGAAAGAGGGAACAAATAATTTTAAAAAGTGATTGGTACAGTGATCTGTTTGGCGAGCCAGGCTATTCGCCACAGTTTGGATGCCTAAACACCAAGCTACATGTTGCCTCAGCCTGCATTGTTCAAAACCTAGAATTCCTTCAGAAGGCGTACACCTACTTTTATGCTATTGAGGAAACATTCAGAGCTCATCAATTTCACGTAAAGTATGAGTGGGCAGAGAAAGAGGATGATCAAAGATCTCACAACCCTCTATCAGGAGAGCAGATCCACCATCAGCATAAATTGCTGTACCATCAGGAGCTGCTACAACTTAAGACAACCCTTATGACAGGAAAATAACCAGAAACTTACGTTTGTCTTGTGGTCTTTTGGAAGACTATTTCTATATGTAACCAATGTAACAGGTTCAACCCAAAGGATGACTCAAGCTCTTACAACACAGGGGAACTCAGGACTCAAGCACAAACCTAGAAAGACATTGCTGGAGTTTTCTCTAACATGACAGTAAGCGCTTCATTTGACTTGAAGTACATACAGCTCTGTTCCCATATGTGTCTGAACATCCAGATATGCAAGCTGATCAAACCACAAAATCAATCTTTGGGCCTGAAATTTTGAATGTGTTAAGTGCCTCTGAGAACAAGCAGACGACCTTCTCAGTCTCTAGCTCCACCCTTGATCAGGTGTGACCACAATTTTCTTCAGGTGCATAACCTGTGTAGGCTTAAAACAGCAGTTTGTTTACATTTATCCCCTCTCCTCCTGCTCCCAAATGGATCCCTTTCTAATGTCTTGCAGATTTCTGGTGGTCTATAAACCTCCTAGAACTAGAATGTTTAGAACTCAGTGGGGTGCAGGTTGCATGGATAAAATCACACTAGCAGGGTAAACCGCGATATTAATCACCTGCATCTAAATTTATGTTCCACTTATACAAACTGAACTGTTTTAGCTACAGTGATGGGATCCAAATTACATCCACAGAAGTAGTATGATTTTTAGATGAAATGTCTAGGAATCAATGCTGTAATATAGATGTTCATGAATGCTTAGAAATAATCTTAAAAATCACATGTATGTAAAAACCCTTTCAATTTCCTGTTTGCATAGAAAAGCAGTAGTTGTAAAAAACAAAGTCATAAAATAAATAACTCACATTTTGTTTGTGTTCTTGGGCAAAGAATTTATGTTGAAGTATCAGTGTCTATTTTAGGAACGTATCTGTTTGAAAATAGATTTCAAAATCTTAATCTTCAAGGCCCAAATTATCCTTCATCAATATTATATGAACACAAGAATACACATCAGTGAATCTTCTTCAGACTACAATGAACTATAGGGGACATGTTATAGCTTCACAAAATGTACCTGTAAGATCACCCAAGCCTTCTACTTACATCATGATGCCACATATTGCATCCAAACTAGTTTCAGTTTTCACAGTGCAACAAATGCCAGTACTTACATTTTCCTCATATAGATTATTCTCTTATTCAGAAATACTTTTTCATGAGATCTGGGTTAAGCTCAGCAAGCAGGTGCAAGGAATCCATGGAAAGGGGAAACTAATATTACTCTAGGATACAGCAGCAATTAGGAACTGAGAAGAAGAAAAGTTTCTTTTCTTTTTTTCAGCTAGTGAATAAAAAGAAGTTGGACAGGGGAAGGCCTACTCAGCATAAAACCATTAAGATCAAGGGCTAGATTTTGTAAATAATTTTCAGTCTTAGATGAGTGGTGGAATTTTCAGAAATTCTTAAGCTCATTTAGATTTTAAAAGCTAAACTGTTTAGCTATTTAACAGGGTTTTCAGCAGGCTTAAATAAATGCCTTTGAAACAATTAGTCAAATGACTGAAAATAGTATTTCCTCTGGTTAGTAAGTCAGTTTTTAAATACAAAATATGCTTTTAATAAACATAGGACTTGTCTCTCAGGTCAGGTGCAGGAAGTTGTGCATTTTTGAGTTTATGCTCCCAGTAGGCTGGACACAAGCCAGCTCCTGTACAAATGCCATATAAACTACATTTTCATTTTCGTTTTAAGACAGTGCTGTGGCCAAGAGAAACAGTCTCTGCCCTCAACCAGCCCCCAAACACTCATCCCTAACCACCACATTACCACCTTCCCTTTGCCAGCATAAGCATTTGAATTAAATCAGAAGATTTTGTTTAGATTAAAACTAACTTTTTTTTGGCCAATTAGGTTTGACCTGGACCACATCCCTCATCTAGCTCCATGTTGCTGCACAAACACTTGTGCAAGGAGAGGAAGTAGCAAGATGCGCAGAAAAGACAAGTCTCTATCTTTTGGTGGCAATACTGGTCTCTATCAAATCATAGCATGCAATCAAACACATCCTCATTTCTTCTTCACCATACTCATCTCATTGAAGGTACTTTTATTCAATTTAATGTAATTTTGTAATACTGTTTTGTACATTTTAATTAAATCTCACTTTTCATGCAAATAGAGCATGACTCAGAAATTAAAATAAAATTAAGAAGTAAGTAACCCAGAAAAATTCAGAACATGAAAGAATACTCTTCAGGTTTCCTGATCCCTAAAAATAAATCATCAATTCAGTGGAAAGCCATCACCTGTTCGCAAATGTTTTACTTATCCCAACCAATGACAAGTGAGCTTTCTTTAGGGAAATCATATACAAAATGTATTTTAAAAAAGGTGAAAAGATGGGTTTATCTCTTTTGATGCAAGCTACTTGAACCCTTGCTTTTCCTTATCTCATTGCTGGACTTGGAACACCCCTCCTCTATATACATTCCCTTTTCTGCGTTTTCAACCGATGTGTTTAGGAGCAACAAAAAGTAAGAGGAGATGTGGTCTGCAGCATGCATTTCTAGGGCTGTCCAAATTCTGCTGTATTTTCACTTCCATGCCTCTACCTACTAAGAGCTCAGCCTGGACCAGCCACTGCTGCATCATCAGCTACAGAAGCAAGCAGCTTCGCGCATGACCTCTCACACACAAAACGTTCAAGGAACCCTTTATTGCAAGAAGTGGCTTCCCTTTCGCACCTTGCCTGCCACGGACAGAGGCGCCAGTTCTCAAGGATCCTGTGAAAGGTGACTCACATTGACGTAAAAATGCTGACCAGGCATAATCTCAATGTAGCAACATGCTGCGCTGAACGCTAGCCAGCAATGGGCTTGATCTGAAAAGCACCAGCACCAAAGCAAGGCCCAAATCAAGAGATGCCCACTCAAAAGCTGAAAAACCAGAATGGGGTTCGGATGACAGTCTCGCACCACGCTGAGGGTGCAGGCACCGGGGGTCACGGCAGTCCGATGGAGGAGCTGGAGCGGGTGGCACACCCCACAGCAGTAACCCCACGACCTTCCGGGCTACGTCCGCTGTGCGCTCAGAACCCCGCCCGCCCCGCTTGGCCGGGGAAGGCTACGGTGGGAGGGCAGCGGCAGCGCGGCCCGCAGAAGAGCGGCTCCGGGCGGGGCGGCAGGCCGCCATGAGGCCGGAGCACCACCGCTCTCTCCCAAAATGGCGGAGGCGCGGGAGCAATGACAGAACAGCAGAGGTGCCCGCGGGCCGGCCAGCCCGTCTCCCTCGGCCTTCAGCCCCTCCGCGCCGCGACGAGCCAGCAGAGGCTCCTCCGCCCGGCCGCAGCGGAAGGAAGGGGTGGGCGAAAGGGACGAGAGGACCTGGCTCGGCCGTAAGGGAAGGGGCTGGGCAGGCACCAAGGGGCGAGCTGCCGGCGCCACTCACCTGCCGGTAACAGAGGCGGTAAGGCCGCAGGTAGATGGATGAGGTGCAGGGTTTGAGCGCCAGATCCTCGATGGCCTCCATCCCTGCCGGAGCAGCGGCCGCCAGGAAGAGGAGGAAGGAGAGAGGCGCGCGCAGCCGCTGGTGGCAGGGCCGAGCCCCCGGCGAGGTACGGAGCCCGGCGGCTCTTACCCTCCTCGCAGGCCGGCCCGCGGAGCATCGACGGGACGGGGCTGCGGCGCCCTGCTGCTCGCTTCCCACTAAGAGCCGAATGCTAGGTTTCATTCCCAAAACGGGGACACGGGCAGCAGCACGCAGGAGCCTTGTCGCTTTTCTCCTTAAAACCACCTATTTGTGATGCTGTTTTCTCAAAGGTTGGCAAAGGCTCTCTGGGGTTCAGTCATTTGCACACATTACACCAAAATGTATGTGTTACTCCTGAATTAAACAGAAAATAGGTCCCTTCTTGCAAGCCTGAAGGCTTGGTGTAAGCTGTGTGCTGAATTTTGCTGCGATCCTGGCCATGTGTCGTGTTTTGCAGGATGAGGACCTTGCTGAGACACTGGAGCAGATTGCTTAGGAAAGTTGTGGATACCCCATCCCTGGAAGTGTTCAAGGCCAGGTTGGACAAGGATTTGACAGGGTGGTTGGAGATAGCATCTTTAAGGTCCCTTCCAGCTCACACTGTTCTGTGATTATATGAAAATCACAATCTTATGCCTGCCTGCATCATGTTTTCATGTCAAAATGGGAGTTCTATGAATGGTGTAGAAATGCAGGTACAAATAAAGACTGGTAACCTGCAATGTGTCCTTATTTTATACTGTGGTATTCCGTGAAGCTAATGAAGTCTTCATCGTAATGGTTCTATGATTTGGTGCTTCTCAAACTTTACCTCTCAGGATCAGCTTCAGTCGTGGCCACATATCCAGCACATGGCAGAAGAGAAAATGCGGCTTCATTAGACTCCTCTGGCTGTTTTCAGCAGCAAAGTTACGAAATAATTCTCCTCTCCCTCCCACCTCCCCCTTTTTAGTAATTTCCTGATTTTCATGGGACTTTGATCGTTACGCAACATTAGGTGAGATTCCCCTTGGAGTTTTAATACTCTTGATAACGATTTTCTAGATTCATTAGCAACAGAGCTCACAATTTGTGGTGTCTGAATTGTGTTCACTTGCCATGCAGATGTTCCAGTGCACAGCTGTTTTAGTTGCTCTATAAATCAAATTATTTTGTCAGTGTATTGACCACACAGAATAATCTGCAATTTCCTGTGTTTGTTTCTTTTTTTCTCTTTCAATCTATTTGCCCTGCATCACAAAGAAAGTACCACATATGTTATGTGGTAGGAAGCATCTTAGCAGGATGCATAAAAAAAAACCAGCTCCAGCAATTACAAAACTCACTAAGAAGTAAATGAGACAGCATTTCCATTGCAAAATGCTTACCATCAGTTCTGACAGCACAAGTGACAGGTGTTTGGTGGGACTGAAAAGTGTGTTTTTAAAAGTATATTTGCAAAGCTGTTGTAACAAAAAGGCAACAATTTTTTTTACTAGCTGACTTTGAAAATATTTCTATAACTCTATTTGCATCATTGGCTATGTCCCTCTATTCCAGATTTCTTTCAGAATGATCTTGAGGTCATTCAGAGCTCCTGGGAACTTAAGCTGTATTTTTCTATTAAATTATTTCAGTCTTCCAAATCCAATTCAAGTATAAACACAGTTTCCATGCGCAGCAAGTTTACAGTATCTCTGTTTGCTTATGTTAAAAGTTACCGGCTAGCCAGGTTGGTTCAGACAGTTAGATTGCCCTTTTCAGTAAACATTCTGACACCACTTTAAGGTTTTGAGTGTGTGTGTGTTTTGGGGAACGTGTCATAGCATGTGATGGATTGCTTATTCCATTCTTAATATTAGTTGGGAAGCTTTGGGGTTGTGATGTGTCACAGAGCTGATCTCGCTAATGTACCTGGAACAGTTTTGTTCAGTGTCACAGGGAAACACATTTGAGGGTGCTGTAGCGTTACACTTGCAGTTGAAAGTTGACTTCTCTATTGGAAAATGTTCTTTGTAAGTATGCTTGCTGAACTTAGGGTTTAACAGGCTGAGACTCAGGAGCTGCCTTTGTTATCGTTTTACAGTTGAAATCTGAGCAAGAAAATAAATAGGAAAAATATGCCCTGTGTAGCGGAACTAGTGTTGAGTAGCTGGACCTGATTTTCATTACCATTCTTCATTAAGGCTTAGATATCCATGCAGCAAGTGGCTTTGCCTTTGTCAGCCCAGGAACAATCCTGAGAAGGAAATGCCCAGTTCCAAAGGACAGTAATGAAGGGGAACAATTCATATGTGGATGGATGAGATGCACTTCTTTCCTGTTTCCTTGTGCTACTTTTGTGGCTTGCCTGTGCTGACTAGTGCAGCAACACTGACCTGTCCCAAATGCACTGGCTTCACAGCAAGAAGTACGAGAGGATGCAATGCAGAGACACTACTAAGCAGCTTGGCTCAGGGGTTGGGAAAGTCCTGTTCACACATAAAGTCCCACCAGAGCAGGTGCCCACCTTGTGCTCACCACTTTTGCTGGAGTAACTTGATTCCAGAGGACATTGAGAGACCAGGATTGTTTGCTCCCACAGAGCGCTGCCCTGTATGGATTTGTAACCTCAGATAACAATCAGCCTGCAGATATGTGAACTACTCTGTTGTATGTTATTTGACATCCCTGTGTGCCTGCTCCTTTTTAAAGCAAAAGTACTAGTGGTGGTGTTCCTCCAGAAACTTCTGGAAATCTACATTCATAATTCCAAAGTGTTCAAGGACTGTGTTCATGTCTGTTATATTCAGTGAGATGGTTCTGATACTTAAGTTTAAGCACACGTTTAACTGCTTGCAAAATCTTTTATTTTTGATTAGTACTACTCCAGAAATTATCCTTTACATTTCTATGATACTGTCCCTGATCAATTCCCAAACTTCTTACATCCTGGATTACTCTTGGCTATCATCATTTCTTTGCAGAGCATGATCAGGTTTATGCTCCTAACTGAAAGAAGCTTTCAATGATATATTCCCACAACAACTACCTTGTGCCATCATATCTTCCTTGCTAAGTATTACTGTTACTTTGACTCCCAAAAAACAGGAAGGTGTTAGAATGACAGGTTGCCTTTCACTACATTAAATACGTTCCTTTATCTTCTTTAGAAGAGGCTTCTGTATTGTATGTTGTTTTCTTGCCTTTTAAAATAAGAGAGAGAGAGGTTGTGAATGTTATGTCTGCTTCACTCATGGGTTCTTTAATTTTCTGGAGCTGCTGGTCTGCTATTGTAAACTACTAAAATCTAGATGTTGTGCTGGCGCGGGCTCTGGCAGGTCTGAGGATGGTTTGTGTAACTGTGATAAACAGCCTAATAAAGAAAAGCAAAAAACATGAGTAAAAGTTTGTTTCTTTCGTGGAAAGAAGGATCAGCAGAGTAGGTCAACAGGCAGAATGGAAAAGAGAAGTGTCTTGTCTGGATTTGAAGAGTCTTAAGGGAGGGTTCACTGGGATTTCTTATAAAAAATGAAATGTTAACATTAGTGTTAAAAAGGAATTCTTTACGCAGGGTAGGGTTCTCTGTTTAACAGACTTCTCTTTCCTTCAAAGAAGTGTTTGCTCTGTGTTATTTTGTGAGTAACTTTTATTACCAGCAAAATACCCAATCAATTTTTCAGTTGCTGTTTAAAAAAAAAATCCCCTTCAGCTTGCAGTTTCTGCCAGCAGAGTCCTTCCTTCCCTTTACAGACACAGTCCTTGAGCATGTATTCTGCAGAGGGTCAGGCTGCATCCTCATTAGCAGTTTGTTTTATTGCTGTTTGCTTTGGGACGCAAAGGGGTATGTTTCCTGCACAAGCTTGTGCTACTGCCCTTCTCCTGCTCATGCTGGCTCCTGGAGCCAAGCGCACCCTCTCACCTCCACCTGCATGTGTTGGTGTGGGTATACAGGGAGCCAGGACATCCCTTTGCCACCTGCCCTAGCCCATCTGTTCAGGCAGTAGCCCCACTGTTTGCTGTGGGTGGGCACCTAGTAATGTCCCCTGTGGTACTTCCCTCTTCCTGCTGGAGCTTAGCAAAGTGCCTGAGCTGCTGGGCTCATTCATGCACAGTTAAGCAGCGCTTTTTCCATAATGATTTTTTGTGCATGTGTGTCTGCATGTGCTTTTAAATACAGCCAGCAATCCTTACCAGGATTGCTTTGCTCTGACATTCCATTGTTCATGGACAAAAACCACCAAGTCCTCATCCTTTCTTATCTTCAGAGGACTCCTTAGTATATTGCAAAGTGTCATTACATTCTTATATTTTTTTGATACTTATGAGTACTGTAGTTACTAAGATACTGCATGAAAGCAACTGGAGGCATGCTGACTTGCAATTCTCACTTTTCATTCTTAAAAAATGCTTTCTAACCCTTATGGTTGCAGAAAAAAAGCCAGGAAATGTAAACGATGGTAAACCTATGGTTTGTTAAACACAGGACCTGTGCCAAGGCAGTGACACATATTTGGTAGACAGGCTTTGATATTGGGGTGAGAGATAACCTGAATCCCCAGCACTATGGGAAAGCAGCTCTAAAAGGGCTGCTGAAGCCAACAGGCTTTGGCTGACCCAGGATCCAGCTGCATGCCCGGTTCAGCCCTGTCCAGCAGCAGATGGCTGGGACACCAGCAGAGCCATTGTCTTCTGCTTGGAAACTGCTCCCAGAACTGCTCCCAGAACGTCCTCCTCCTCCTCAGCTCCCCAGACCACATGCATTTTTTGTTAAGGGTATCAGGAAGGCTGGACACCTTTGCTGTACAGGCTTAGTGAGAAGGATCAGTGAAAATATCCAAAATCCAGTATCTTCTGTAATCTTCTGCTGGGAATCCTTATGGCTGGCAGCATGAAATCTCATCCTCTTCATGTGGGCCATCCTTGCATTGCCACAGAGACGTTAGTTTTAAGCGCTTCTCTAGGGTTCCTTCTGTAATGAAGTGGCTGTTGTGAAGTTTGCCTTCTAAAGTTTACCCCTTAGGCTTCTGCAGAAAAGCAAGCCTGAAGCTGCCAATATCTAGCTTTTAATTATTATTCAGTTCTGGGGCATAACCACCCTGGTTACATTCATGAAAGTCAGGAATCGTGCTCATGCAATTCTTCTGACATTGTAGAGCCCTAGAGAAATTTGTTTTTACTTTAGTAGTAACTTTTACAAGAGATTACTTTTCTTTTAAAATAATTTACATTTCTATTGCAAAATATAAAATTAGAGGTCTTGCAGTGCAGTGCATAACATTATGATGTTCCAACAGTTTTATTTACCGTCAGTTCAGAGTTGCTTTAATCACATGAATAGCCTCAGTCCAAAGAACTCAGAGTAATTATTCATGTATGGGTTTGCAGGATTTGGTTCATAAGGACTGACAACACGAGCAAGACAGATATGGTACATGGTATTGCTGATGCACACCACAATGAGTTAGAGGAATATTTCAGTTTGTTTCCCTTAGATGTTTTCCTTAGCTCCTCCTTGTTTTCAGACAACCAAAGTCTCTTTTAATGAGAACAAACCATCTTGGTCTTTACTTCGCAAAGTCAAATACAGTCTCATGGCTGTAGTGGAAAACTTACTTGTGTCTAGTAGAATAGTGTGATTTCACAGAAGAGCTAAAACTTATCTATTTATCTATCTGCCTTGTGAAATGAAGAGCTGATACAAAGCTCTTTTTTCAGTGCATATCATCATTAAAATACTTGAACTAAATACAGCAAGAAAAAATAATTTAAATATAGTAATTGCAAATATGGATGTCATGTCATCAAATCAATCTCTAAAAATAGCAGAGAAAAAAACTTTTCAACGTAAATACGTAATATGTCAATTAGACAGTTCATAAGATACTCAATATAATATGACAAGTTGCAGTATGGTATAATGGAGAAAGAGGAAGCTGATAACATGGGAAGTAAATCATCATTTCTAGCTTTTCAGCTGGGGGAAGAGCAAACACATAGTCTGAAAAAAAATAAGAAACAATATGCATGCAAAATTTAGATCTTTTAAATTATTTTAATTACTGTCCAACAAATATTGCCTACAGCTAACAGGGTGAAAAAGATTAGAGGGAAGACTTTGATTTTTCAATAAGCTCCTCTCTAATGAGGGAAAAAAGAAAATTATAACACCTTGTTTGTGTTACAGTGCCATGTACAGCTACAATCTGGGTCTCATTATGATAGAAACTGTTCAAATACAGGTAGAGAAATGGTGTCTTTTCCAAAAGGGCTGGAAACCTGTTCATACAGAGGAACAAACAAGGCTAACGTAGAGTAATAAGGAACAGCTGAAGGAGAGTAAAGAAATAAGAAATATCTGCTTTTGTTTGCCCCATATGTATGTAATAGAGGTGGAAGGAGAAAAGTATTTTGATTTCTCAGGGAACCTTGATGTTCCAGTAGTTTGAAATTGTCTGTAAAAAGGGCTGGAGCCAGAGTTGTTGAATACTGGAATGTTGGCCATGGCTCTAGCCATGCCCCTAGTATCTCTGAGCTCTCCAACCACCATTACACTGTGCTATGCCTTGTAGACTGCCCTGTACTGCAGGCATTTTAAGTCCAAGGGTCCTTAATCTGTAGGCAGTTTGCCTAGCAAGATTTGTTGAAGCTGTGGGAGTTGGAAGCCCTGGGCCTTAGGAGACTACTAGCTGGGCTGCTCAGAAGCTAGTCCTGGCATTGCTTCAGTGGAAACTTGCCAGTTTTCTGAAGGAATTTAATGGAATATTTCTCTGTCTGAAATGTTTCTGTTTGGTAAATTGAGACATTCCAAAAAAAAAAAAACCAATAACCCAAAGCTTTTTTTTTTCCCCCACCAGATGTAGGTCGCAGGTTGGCTTCTATTTTGACATATTTAATTATAAATACATGTATATGTGATTTATGAGATAGAAAGGTAAGGAGACACAACTGGCCATTTTCCTGCCTCTTCTTCATTAGGCATACTGTATTACTTTCATATTTATTTGTATTTCAGCAGTACTTAGGAATCCAGAACTTCCTCGTGCTCAGCAGTATCAAAACATAGAACAAAACAGCCTAAATGCTTTTGTGAGATTGTTGTGGTTAGAAGTGAGTTGGAGTAGAGCTCCGAGGAAGTATAGGGTATGCTCTCTGCAACTTAGTTCAGGAAGGTGTAACTTCTCATCAAAGAGCATGTGTGATGGAAGGACAGCCTGGAGAATGAAGCCTGGGAGTCCTACAGCAGTGAAGAACATGGCCTGGAGATACAGAGCATCAGGATTTCAGCATAGGAGAGTTGAAGTTAGGAAGCAGCATAGGGGTCAGACTAGTTGAGTTGAGGTGATTAAGCAAGTAACCTGCAAGTAGCTGAGCTCATCTGTTACTGAGAGCTTGCTGGAAAGTTAGCGTTTGGGTCTTTAAGAGATTGGTTCTTTATAAGAATCAAGCTGAAAAATAAAATCCTAGGCATCTTAACATTGGACTCTCAAAACTGTTGGCATTGACATTTTTTAACTTTTGTGGGCTTGACTGAAGCCTTGACAAGTATTTTAATAAATGTTCTGCATACTTAGACATTTTCACGTCTGTGGTTATAGTTCGGCAAAAAATCTCCAACAAGAAACCCACAAAAATCAACTTTTCCCCCTCTTTCCTATTTGTGAAATTCTCTTGCTGGATTTATTGTTTTGTGCTGTGTTCTTAAAGGCTGCATAGAAGGTTTCCAGTATATTTTAACTGGAGATTTGGGCATTAGTATGCTCACAGTAAAACAGCCCAGAGATATCTAACCCTAATCTCTGTTGATCTCCTGGAGCAGCCTATTTTCACTTTACTTTAGCAATGCTCTTCTCTTAATGCGTCTTCCTCGCCTGTAGCCACTAGATTAGAAAGCCTGCAGAATGGAAGATGTGGATGTATTTAATATTGATAGGTGTCAAGACCAAAGAAAATACGCTGTCTGTTAGACTACCTGCTTATGCATAGGATGTTGCGCCTCTGCTGAACAAAATGGACAAGACATGGGGCATTAGGATCTGAAGTTTGTGCTGTGCAAGGGGTATCACTGCTTTTAAATCGATAGGGAGCTATTCACTGCATTGCTTTTTTCTGAGACTAGATATGAGATTCTCATAACTAAGCAGACTGTATGAAGAAAATAGCCTCCATCACAATAAGGAACTACATACTGTTTCAACCTTAGTGCTCTACAATTAACCACTATGGTTTTCTACTTTGTATTATAAAGATATATAATCCATGTGTGCTAATATATCTGCATGAGGGATTGTCATGATGTAGAGCCAATCTTTGGCAGAAACAATAAAACAGACTCACAAACAGGTGGTTCTCATCACTGGATGCATAATGCTGTGTGTATGCATTTTAGCCTTTTGCCTAATGCCCTGATCCTGTAGAGAATGCCATTCTCTCTGGACATACATGTGTATGCATTTGCTGGAGTAGGTAACTAAGTACTTCCTTCAGTGAGGCATTCCACTTGGCTCCTGTATAAATCTGCCTACACAATCAGGTAAAACAGTAGCACATAATCTGTCCTTGCTAAGGACAACATGCTGTTTTGTTTACTTCAGAAAGGAAAATATATTTAGAGTGAATGTGGATGTACTGTTCATCATTTGTGTGTGACCAAATTCTAAGCTCTTTCAGACTGCTGTAAATCCGAAAGAAGAAACTGAAGTCAGTGCAGTTCCTGGCGATTTGTGCTACTGTAAATGAGAATAGAATGGAGATTTTTTTCTCCCTCATTCTTGTCATAATGAGAAGAAAAGCTGGAATATCAGCCTGGCTATACTTCTTTGCTGTGCTCACGTTGTCATAAAACGGACATAATTTAAACCTTCTTTTTTTTGTGTATATATTTGGAATATAACTGAAGGAGAGCCTTGATGGTTTCTTATTTTACAGGAATATAAACATATAAAGTCATTTTTCTTTTACACATGAGTGAGGAAGCATAATTTACTTGAAAGGACCCTATTATATACTCAGTACTGTATTTGTTTATCTAATTGAATGGAGGAGCATTTTCTGCAGTTTCATAGTTAAGCTAATAAACATTTGTCTTTGTATTGTGGCAGCAATGTTTGACAAGTGGGTTGGGCAACACCCATTTTAGCTTGGATTTATTTTATGGCATTGATGAACCAAAACTCCAAGTACCTTTTCACTCCCTTGCTTTCACTGTTACCACCAGTGGGTATCTGGCAAAAGATGCTGAAAGCCTTTCTTACAAGTTGCCTGTATTATGTCGTCCATGTTTCCAAAACCACTGGGTCTCCTCACAAACTTTACATTTTGCTTCACGTATCTCTGGATTTATTCTGTGTGCAGCAAGGCATAGAGAAATGAGCAGTGGGATTTTAAATAGACTTACATGTATAATTCCTGTTAAAATCAAGAGGAAGGCAGCGGAAAGCATACTGAATCTTTTTCAGTTAATGTGCCATGCTCGTACAATTACATCTGCCCATCCGCTCTGCTTAGTTCAAATCCAGGAACACCATCTTTATAGGAGTGCTTAAAAAGTCTTTATTTTCACTGTCAGTTAGATGATGCTGTTGGCATTAATAGACATAAAAATATTTAAGATTGCTGTGCTTCTTTTTTTTTTTTACTCTATAAATGGCATTCTGGATTTGGCTCCCTGTATCAAATAGCTCCTGGAACATCCCTCCTAATCAGTTCCTTTTGGGAGCAGGATCTGTGCTTGTTCTGAAGCCATGCCAGTGCCTGCAGTACATGGGGACTACAGATGAGATCTTTGTTACAAAAGCATGAGATCAATTCACCATTCCAGGCCATGTAGTAAGTGCATTCCTGACTGAGTGTTACATCATTTTTATTTTCCTGGGACAGCATTGCACTTTGTCTCCTCACTGAAAGAGCTATGTTCATTAGATACAGGAAGTCCTGCTAAACATCCATAACATTACATTAACAGCTGCTGGTAGATCCTTGAATGCCCAATGATCAGGGGAAAGTTTGCAAGAGATTTGACGCTTCTTTGCTATGATTGTTTTCTTTAGCATGCTTCAGAATCTAAAGTTCTGTTAAAAAAAAGGGCAGTTAATCCTTAAGGTTGTGAGGAAAACTTTAAACATGCACCAGATGGAAATCAGTGCAGTAGTGTCTGAAAGCAGACAGATAGATATGCTGAGAAGCAGTCTGAAGCCTGATACTATTTGAAATGAAGGAAAAAGAGTTGTGAAACAGTCATGCAACTTGGATATCATCCATACAGTACAGAGAATCTACAAGTCTGCGGTGAGTCCTGTCTTGTTTTACATCATTGATAGGTTTGTTTTTTGCCAGTAACTCAAGAGAAACCCAATTTTTGCTCCTGTTGATTTGTGCTCACTCTGTTCTGTACAGACAACTTCCATTACTTCCTTTGGCAGTGCACACAGATAGCTGACTCAGTAACAGAGCTGACCAGAAGAAAAATACTTCCAATCTATAGAAAATAAATTAATATTTCTCCTCTTGTGTAATGCTCTTACCAAGCAGAGACAACTGAGGGATAAATGAAAACTGTTTTAAAAGCTCTGGGTGGAAGAAAACCATTTTCTCACAACAAGAAATAAAGAAAATAACATGGCTCGTGAATAATGAGATGTTTGATTTGAACTGGTTTGATCTATATGAAACTCTTGTGTTGGAGTTGATAAACTTAGTGGCTGCTTTGTGTGTAGGCATGTCTTCAGGAATCTGTCCTTCAGACAGTTACTCCTTTGGGTTAGTCGGTGGGTTACTCCTTTGCCCAAGCTTGGGATCTCTGACACCTCTCTGTGGGTGAGATTAAGCAATATTTCTGCAGATTATTCTCCAAAATAATCTATTGCTTATGTCATGAGGAGTGCTGCATGTTCACCTCCAATCCAATTTATAGGACAAACTCTCTGTTGACATAGTGTTGGCAATTTGTTGGAGGAAAATCAATCCTACATCCTCCTGGATGTCAGTTCTGAAAAGGTAAAAGGTTCCCTTACAATGGCTTACAGTGTTTGGGAGGAAAAATACACATAAAATTACATATCATACTTTTGAATCCAGATGAATTCCCAGTTCCAGCAGTGAACAGGGGATGGTTTCAGGGAGTTCCATGGGCCACAGAGGTGATGTGGTCAACAAGCCTGTGAAATCACCTTCATTTCTGGTCCCTCCAACACAGGAAAGTGTCCATAACCATAACAGACTGCTTGGGAGTGAGTGCTCTGCCAAACGAATAGCACAGAGCTCATAGCAACTGATGGCTTAAACTGGTATGCAGCTGATACCAGTATGGACAGTGTCCATAGCAGGGAACTGCCCTGAGAGACAGCAAAGGTAAAACAGAGGGATAATCAAAGAAATGCCCATTTGATGGGTGTACATGTTTGCATACAGCTACTTGCAACACACCTAAGTGCCCGGCAGCTCTAGGTTGTTGATGCTCTTAATAATGCACATGCAAGACCATACATGGTACCATTTGCTTTAATAGTAGTAATTAGTAGGCCAGCAGAATAAACAAGAATTTTATGAAAATGAGGACTGATCCATTCATGGATGGCTCTGGGACAAAGATTGAATCCCGTGCTCATCATCAGTCAGTGCCCCCCTCAAGGTATCTTTGTGTGCCTTTTTTTTGCCTAATTCACCCTTGCAGGGAAATGCTGTATGGCATTGCAAGAGCAAGTTTAAATAAGAAAAAGGATGTGTGTTTCCAGCAGTGGGGATAATTCACCACTGGAGCACATGTTCCAAGGTAAACCATCTCACGGTGGCTGATAGTTAATACAATATTTTTTGGTAGTTTGTAGACAAGTTGACAGATTCCTCTAAGTTTCAGCTGTAAAGGGCTGTGTGACACAAGGCCAGTAGGGGTTTACCCGGGGAGAAGAGCACAGCAGAAAACACGTTGGTTCTAGTTCTCCACTACCTCCTGTCTCCTTTTGCCTGGTGTCCCTCCTGTGGGAGAATCTTGGGAGGACAACCGACAGTGCTGGTGTCTTTTGTGCTGTGTTTCAGTGACAATGTGGCTGCTCCCTTGGTATGCAAGGTGATATAGATGAAAGAGGACTTAGATTTCATGTTTCTGCCTCTTCACCCTTACTCTTACCCTTTCCTCTCTTGATTTTGGGGAGTTAAACACTGCTGGAAGAAAAGGGAGGGAGATCTGACTTTGAAGAAGATGAGTCCTGGAACAGAAGAGTAGTCCGTTATTTCTACCTGGTCACAGATAATAAAGTAAGTCTTTGCGGTTATCAGATGCTATATCTGGAAAGGAGAACATGCTTGAAGCCCTTGAGTTAGTGTTTTCTGTCAGCCAACAGCAAGAACAACGAAGCATTGAGTTCCGAAGTCCTGGAGATTGGCCATAATGTAGCAAGGATTCAAAATAAATCAGCATTTTAGTTTTCCTGCAGTATGAGTAGAGTCTTTAAGGCTTTTGTATTTTTCTGCAAAAGCTTGGAGTCTTGAAATGAACTATTTAGGTGAAAGATGAGTCTTTCTTCTTATTATAATTTCTTGTCTCCATGAACTTAGACACCCAGTACTGTAGGATAAAGAAACATATCAGAAAACTGGTGATAATATCCTTAAATCTGGCAACACTAGATGCTATCATACCAGAGAATGGGATTGTTGTGAGACTGAAGACGAAGTCCTGCTTTTAGTTGCAGAATTAATTTTAACAGGCACCCACGTGTGTTTAATAAAACCAAATTTCCACCTTCCCAAATGCAGTTTTAGTCAGAGCAGCATATTTTGCAGTTCCCACTCAAGCCAAGCCATATGTGATAGTAATGGCGATGTTATTGACGCAGGGAAAGTTGAATCAAATGCCATCACAATCTGTCCCATGCTTCTTAGCTAGCAAACTGAGCAGGAAAGTGTTAAATCTGCTCCAGAATTGCTGTAATGGGAGATCTCCAGTCACCTTTACCTCGTAAGTCACTTGCATACTAAGTAAAGAAGTAGATCCTCCAAATTGGGTCATCTGTTTGCTTCATTCTGAAAGATTTTTATTACAATGAAAAGTGTTGTCTGTTTCTTCTCCCAGACAGAAAACAAACATTGGCAACTAGAGTGGTGGAAGACAAATACTTAGTGCTGGGCAACTTGATTAAAGTGTATTCCTTATAATGAGCGGTGCCTCCCTTATCCTGCCATTGTGTTCAGACAAAAAAAAAAGGAGAGCCTGCCTTTTCCCATGTATAGTCACATTTTCCAACTTCAGGCAAAATGGGGTTTATAAAAAGCTCTAAAAAAAAGAGTTAACTTTGACTTTTAGTAAACCAGAGGCAATGAAAGTGATCTTGTGCATCTTGTATATTAGAAAACTGTTGAAGTTAGTGCTCTATCTAGCCTACTAGAGAAGGAAGATAATACTGATAAAAATGGTCATGGGATATTTGTTATCTATGCTTTGCTTAAAGGTTTGCTACTAAAATTGAAGCTGAATTTTACTTAAAACAGCGGGGAAGGTAATAGAGGTAATAGAGTGATTTGCAGAAGACAGTAAGTTTGTACTGTTATATTTTTATCACTGCCATCGCCAATGCCAACATCTACATTAATCTACCATTGCTATTAAACCAGCAATCCAATAACATATTAACAGTCATGATTAGCTGTAATATCGCAGTTCAGTCAGCTTTAATGGGAGTATCACTGAGTCTGCATCGTGTTTGCCATTACCCAGAGAGAGTTGCTTGTGGGCATTCACCTGTGCACAGACAGGGCAGGAAAAATTAAAATTGTTCATAGTATGCTTACATTTTGGAAACATTAGGAAAAAAAAAAAAAAAAGCTGTAGTCAGTAGACAGATACAGATATCCTCAAAAAAGAAAGCAAACAAAAAAAACCCAAAGAAAACCTGAGTCTTAGGCTTGTGCTCAGCCCTCATTTGTGGCACTTTTGTTTGTTTTAATGACTCAGGATCACTTAAACACTCAAGGATTTTCCTTGATGTCTTTATATGCTTTTACTGTACTGGTTCAACCATCATCAGACTCAGTAAACCAGGATGTGCCCAGGGAAAAACAGACATGGCTGAAAAGATCTGTGTTGCCAGCCAAAATATGGTTAGGTTAGTGTGGGCTTCTAGCAGCCAAAATAGAACAGTTGTGCAGGGCCAAGAATTTTGAGATACAGAGGGCTGGAGGAATTCTAAATATGCTACAGAAGTGAAAGGAACAGGACTTGGCAAAATCCGTGGTCTAGTTAGAGAAACAACATGTCTGGCTAGCCAAACAACAAGGTGGTGTTGAAAGAGAGAGTGAGATGGCAAAACCCTTAGACAGAGATATCAGAGGATAGCCAGGAAGGGGTGTTTGAGACCTCGGTCTGGATGGAGATTGAAAGTTACCTCTAATGAAATACCAATTTGCTCAGATTTTTATTTCAGTGTAAATATAAATTCTTGACCTAAAATTCTTCCTTAGTATGATCAAGGGATCTATACTGACCAAATAATCCTGAGATTGGTCAGGACAAAGAACCCACAAAAACACAGTGGCGTTCTTGATAAATACATAGAAAAATACATAGAAAAATACATAGAAAAATACATGTATACCTCCATCTGTGCTTACATATATGTGTGTTAAATGGAGATGGTTTTGACATGATAGTTTAAATAATGGTGACAAATATTTCATATTAGAATAGTATTAAACAATTACAGTGAAGGGTCTAATTTCCTTGTGCTTAACTTTAGTTCTGTATTGACACGTTCGGTTTTAGTTTTGGTTTGCAGTTTTTTTTTCTTTTCCTTCCTTATTTTAGGGATAATTGCATTCCCCATGGCATTTCCACTAATAGAAAGAAATTTATCTGTGGAGCCTGCATCAGAGAAGCTTAACATATAAATGCTTCTGTCTATTTGGCAAGAGAATTAGCAAAGTGATGTAGATATTTTTATAGTTACCAATTACACACTAATGTGTATCGATTGAGAAGAAAGCAGTGCACATACATATTTCTCAGCACAAAAGAAAGATGCACTCAGACAACATAGCATTTTTGTTGTATGATTTTCTTTGGTTTTTTTGCACCAAGTTCAGTATAAAAGACATTTACTTTCAGTTAATTAAAATTACACTTTTTATCCAGGAACACATCAATAGATAGGTGTGTAAAAGGTAGAGATTTTATCGCACTCAAAGAGAACATGGGTTTGGTTGACTCTCACTCTTTGAATTTGTGTTTGTGGCTTATTACCACTGTAATCAACAAAATATAAATCTCCTTCTAGGTGCTTGCTTGATCCTGACAGCTCTGAGGGAGCATTTTGCAGCAGGACCCCTCCATCCAAGCTCCTGGAATGTTCAGGATCTTTTTTCCTTTTGCATCAGAGCTGTCAGAGCTGACAGATTTAGCACTGGTGTGAGTCAGCAAAAATTAACCCTGTGTTGCTCTGCTGGCACCTGGCATCCAGAGCGAGGGTTGCAATAGCAAAAGAGATGCATGTGCCCCTGCAGGGCCTGGAGCCCGGTGAAGGGCGGAGACTTGGCTCATGCCAAAATATGCGAAGAATTGAAATGAAGATTCTCCTAACCCTATACAACATGCATTTTTTAAAAAATGCCTAGATCTCTCATCAAAGTAAAATGTAATTAGGGATATTATTGCATGCCTTCTTAATTGGAACAGCTTGTGACAGAGAAGTGTTTGGGAGGATTTCAACCTGACAACAAAGTGCAAGTCTTATGCATGCTCTGCTTGGTTGGAAATGCCACCTGGCACATCCATGTGCATGTGGAGCAGCTGTATAGCAGTGGTCAGTGGGACTGCCCTGGTACCCAAAGTGATTCACGTGCAGAAAAGTTAGCTCAGAGCTTATGGTCCAGTCACAGTAAGACACTATTAAGATTCCTCTGGAGTACTAAACAAGAGTATGTCATTACCGAGGAGCAATAGGAAACACATTAACAGGTCATGTATAATTGTAAATGACATCTTGTCTCCCGAAGTATAAAGGAGTGATCAAAAATTTGCCCTGTTTTGCACTTATTGTTCCAAACTCAAACCCAATGGTGTCAACAAAATAATGAACAAGTGTGCAGTCGGTCTGGAAAATTTATTCCCATGATGGCCAACTATGAAAGTGAGACACTAACAAATGTTTGGGCAGAATTCTCATAGACAGAACAGTAGAGGCAGACAGGCAATGTAGATGGGATTGAGGCAGTTAGGGAAGGATTGAACCAGGGGGCAAAAAGACGCCTTCGTTCTTCTGGTGCGATGTCTCTGCACTGCCGTTGACAGAGGAATAATACCCCCGGGAACTACTCATCCAGACAGGCTGGCTACAGGCCAGGTATTAATTTTTCTGGGTTCCTGTGTGGGAGCAGGGAAAGTGAAGGAAAGTTTTAGAAATTAAAATAAGATGAAAATGTTAGCGATGTCTGCCACAGGGTTTCTTTTTAGGCAGTACTGCTTGCACAGCCCCAGAGCAAAAGTAGAAACAAGTTTATGTATTTTAGTTTTACTACTAGTAATTTTTGTATGATTAATAAAATATTCATCTTTTTTATTTTTTTTTTTTCCTTTAATACATTTCTTGGTGGAAAGGGGGTGTAGCTAGATGCATTTATTTTAATGCAATGCATTGAGAAGAGCTATTGCCTGGCATTCAATAGTTAAGTTATGAAGTATTGGACATGGGAGTAATAAAAGCCTACTTGCTTTGATCTTGTAGTTAAAAAATGATTAAAGTATAGAATTGCATGTGCTGACATTAGACCTCCACCCACAGAGAGGTTTAAAGCTGTCGGGGGAAAAAGGAAACTTGAAAGATAGCTTAAATGTAATAATTCAGAAATTGAGCTGCTTTGTTATTTCAAAGATGGTCAGAGTAAAAGAGATTTTTCATACCCTATTTGTCATATTAGATCTATGAACCTTATCCCAAGACATTTCTTCTTGCATACAAAAAGCTGAAAATGGCAAAGAAGAGGTAGCATATCAGAGAACTGTGTTTCCATATTTTCTGTCAAACTGAACTTAGTGAATTTACAGCCTTCAGGATTCCCTCTTCCCTCTCGGTACTACCACACTGCTCAGGGTGACCCCTGCCCTCCCTTCTGCTTATGTGCTCCAAATAGAAAAGACCGGAGCATTCAGTAGTGTAGTTGCAGGGATGAAAAGCTTTCTTCTTTTAATTGTGTGCATATTGTTATCTCCCAGGCACATGAAATTACCTAGGGGAATTGCAATTATGAACTTATTACTGGTTTATCTAATTGTTAAAGAATACAGAGACTTGTTGAGTTGGGTTTCTGGCCCCAGCCATGTGCGCCGTTCCAGTGAAGGCACACCCTTACACCCACACACAGTTCTGATTTAAGTCAATAGGAAGCCTCTGGTTTTGCATAATCAGTCTGTAGCCGGTAGAGAAGACTTCAGAAAATGTATTAGCCGTTGCGTGCAGGATTACATCTGCCCAGCCAGGCTTCTTAATTCTTTCATTGCGATGCCTTTGCTACTGCAAAGTCAATAAGTGATCTTTCAGTGTCTTTGATTATATTAGATAATTTTGATTCTCTGCCCTATTACAGATCCTTAGCATTTTGTCAAATATTCTTGAGTAAATGCGAAGACTTTTATTACCCTGGAGATCAGACAGTGAATTGGGTTTCCCTAGCACGGCATTCATTACAATAGAAATTATCATCCAAATCAGAAATTGCCATTTGTCTGATATTCATGTTGCTGTTCTCTGAAATTAAAGACCTAAGAAATACACCATGTCATCTCTGAGACAGAAGATATATTAGAATAAGAAGACTTTAAGACTCAGCTTTCTGGAGTCAGCTTTCATTTACATAGGAATCAACACTTTTTGCATTTTAATTGACTCTCATGTTGGCAGTGCCCTGCTGTTCTTCTACTGCATTCTTTACAAGGTGTTCATTTCTCAGAAAATATGTTGTTTTTTAGGAACAGTAGGAGTTTTGTAACTCACTGTTTTGATACACATTGCCCTTCTCAGTACCAAAATTTAAACACTGTCAGTCTGGCTGCTAGGGTGAACAAGAAACTCATTTGTCCTTCCAGCCAGCAGGGATCTATTTAGCATTTCAAGAGGTCCCAGCCTGCTGCAGAACAAGTTCCTGAGGCACCAGTGTTGCCTTTTGGGAAAGCCACACACGTCTTCCACGTGTGGACAAGGGAACCTTCCAACCATGTGGAGTTTCCGCTGTGTTTTTTCCTGGAACGAACATTCCTGTCCTGATCATCTGCAAAGCACAATGAGGTCCACAACAGGAAGCCACTTCAGATGAGAAAAATAGTGTTAGAATCTCAGATTCTTCTGTCTGAAGGTTTGTTTCCTGGACAATTTTGCATTTTCATTCCTCCATGAGATGCAAGGTACTCCCAGAGAAGGGTTTGCTTCTTGGAAGTACAGTTGCATTCTCCAGCATTTCAGTCCATTTGGAGCATTAATCCTTGGGGGCTTGGTTGGATGGACTGATTTAAGGTATTGCTTAACCTTAATTTAACTTAACAATAAATGGAAGTAGAAGCATAAAAGCATGATGTAATAGGGGATGTGGTAGAAGTGCATAACACGTAGATAAGGTTTAAATTGGGAAAAAAGTGACAATTCCACAGAAAAGCATGGCATCTCCATGTCTTGGCCAGCTTCATCTGCACTGATAAATGTTATCTGGGTCTAAGGATACGTCCACTGGGAAATGGGCCCTCTCAGGCAGAGCTGTAAAAGAGAGGTGCCCAGTCAGATTTGTGGAGAACAGGACATCACATGCCTTTGGGTTCCTCTGAAAATGGATAACATAAGGTATTTACAGTTCATTTCGGAGGGCTAAGGTTTCACTTGGAGTTTTACCGCAGCATATGGGAATGGGCATGTTTTAAATGGTCAAATAATCTTCTATGCCAAATGCAAATAATGCTTTCAAGTTAAAATAGCAAAGAACATCTTGAAACATATCTATAGAAATAAGCCTTCTAGCTAATAGTAAATGACTATTTATAATTGCTTGTTGGGATGCCTGACATCAGATGGTTGTACTAGTAACATGAGAATGGCATCTGACAGGTTGGGAAAAACACATGGCAGGAGATGGGAATATTGATTTGTAGGCAAATTTTGGAAGGAGGGGGAGGGAAAAAACGGCCAAGAATGTGCTTTACTTTTTAAGAAAGTGACATTCCTACCACCAAAACAAAAACCTGAGAAAGAAAGCACATTCCAAAATGATATCATCACATTCCTTCTATACGGACAAACATGCAGCACTGTAGCTGCTGTTTCCTGCATTTGTGATTTCCCTCAAAGTGTGTTTCAGTGAGAGATGTTTTCAAATAGGAAGAGAAATTCAATTTCGATGTCCTTAGAAGCCTCTTGGCAGAGTCAGACCTTCTCCCTGAGGCCAAGACTGGCTTAAATAGCAGTGTCTGGGTTGGGTGAGACACCAGCTTGTAAATTTGTGATGTAGGTAGATGATTTTCCTCTCTTCAGTGACACTTTATAGAGAACATCCATATATTCTGAGCACCAGCTCTGATTTCTGGTGGATGCTTTAGGCTGTGCGATAGACCCAACATGAGATTTTTATTTGTATTGTACTGAAACCAAGCCTGCAAAATGTCTTGATTTCCAGGTTTGCAAGCAGATAGGAGGCCTGTCAGGCTTAAGAGGATTTGTGTTAAGGTGGCTCACTGAGTGTAGCAAACCACTGCAGTATCTGACCAGGGATGTGGTGATTCTCCATCATTAGGAGGCTGGTGCAAGCTGTAGATTCTACACCAGCTCTAACCACAAATCGAGACCAGAGGGCTTTACAGGAGCTTCTGCATGAATTTCTGCCCTGGGTTACACCAAAGGTTAGACGAGATCATGACAACCTCTTTGGTCTTAAAACCTGTGTGATTACAAATCTGTAAATTGCAATGACTGTCTGGATTTATTCTTCTGCTACTAGAAAAGGTATTCAGGCCTAGGGAACTATGAATGCATGGGCTACCACAGCCGGAGATCTCTTTGGGGTTTTGCCTGTGCTGTACCATTTAGGGTGGGGAGAAGGGGAAGAGGGGACAGATTCAGGTTCATGTAGAAGCAGTTTACAGGCTATCAAACATATCTTACAGCAGAAATGCAGAGTCTCACTGTGATTTCAATGCAAGTGACTTGTTGTTTTTCTGGTCTCTACTGAATTCCATTGTGGTGTAACTCAGTGGTTTTCCATAGAATCGCCTCTGCTGTAGCTGGAGACCAGTAACAAGTGGTGTCCCTCAGGGATCGGTGCTGGGACAGGTCTTGTTCAACATCTTTGTCGGTGACATGGACAGTGGGATTGAGTGCACCCTCAGCAAGTTTGCTGATGACACCAAGCTGTGTGGTTCGGTTGATACATTGGAGGGAAGGAATGCCATCCAGAGGGACCTTGACACGTTTGTGAGGTGGGCTGATGCCAACCTGATGAAGTTTAACCATGCCAAGTGCAAGATCCTACACCTGGGTTGGAGCAATCCCAGGCACAGCTACAGGTTGGGCAGAGAAGAGATTCAGAGCAGTCCTGCAGAGGAGGACTTGGGGGTTTTGGTTGATGAGAAAATGAACATGAGCCGGCAGTGTGCACTTGCAGCCCAGAAAGCCAACTGTATCCTGGGCTGCATCAAAAGGAGTGTGACCAGCGAGGAAGAAATTCTTTACTGTAAGGGTAGTGAGGCACTGGAATGGGTTGCCCAGGGAAGTTGTGACTGCTCCATCCCTGGCGGTGTTCGAGGCTGGGTTGGACATAGCCTTGGGTGGCATGGTTTAGTGGGAGGTGTCACTGCCCCTGGCAGGGGGGCTGGAACTAGATGATCTTAAGGTCCTTTCCAACCCTAACTATTCTATGATTCTATGAAGAGAGAACAAATTCAGACTCTATGAATAAAGAAAAGCCCAAGATTCCTGTGCTGTTTCAGAGTACAGACTGCAAAAGCATGGGTCTCTATCTAACTGAGAGTGTTTAATTAGGAATTCTGTTATGAATTATAATTATGATATGTTATTCAGAAACCCTGAATTTTATCATCAACTAAGTGGTGAATTCTTGGGAGATTTCCTTAATTATTTCCCTGTATTCCTATCTTCTGTCATTACCATCCCAGAATCAGCATTTAGGCACTTCCACTAGCCTGTTGTGTGATTTCTGGTGTCTCTCACTGATTTCAGGTGCTAGTCTAGGGTAGCAAGGTCTGCGTATGTAAGTATGAAGAGGTCTCGTTTTCAATTAGGGTTGTAATGCAAACAGCAATAAGAAATATTTACTTTAAAAAGGACAGACATTTATGCAGTTCTTGACTCAGGGGAGTAGCTCAATCCTCATACTAAAGAGGTCTATTTTGCAGAAGTGATGTGACATAGCCTTGGGTGGCATGGTTTAGTGGGAGGTATTCCTGCCCCTGGCAGGGGGGTTAGAACTAGATGATCTTAAGGTCCTTTCTAACCCTAACTATTCTATGATTCCATGATTCTATGAAATTATGGCATCTTCACTCACATTAGGGGTCATTGTAGAACACCGCTTCAAGAGAACTATTTGGGTGAGGAGCCACCTCCCACAGCAGAAACCTGAAGGTCCAGCAGAAAGAATTGCCATGATAAAGCTGTGTCCCTCATAGCCTTTTCCAAACCATTCCCCTGCTGATTGCAATTTAACTCCGAGTCCTATTCTCCTTTTATATAATGTGTGATCCTCCTCCATCCTGCTGCCCCCGGACTGACAGCTGTTCCTTCTGTCCTTGAAGCACAGAGGGAACCATATGACTGGTGTGTAACTCTTCCTCTCCTCAAAGCAAATGACAGGGTTATATGGCAGTTGCATGTTTCCTTTGTTATCCTTTTGTTTGAAGAAATAGGAGTTGCACCTGACCAAGTCTGCAGAGGCATTTAATTAAACAAAGACGTTTTATTTTAGCAACTGTTTAATGAAAAGGAAACCAATAGGCAATCTTCTCTTCCTCCAGGCAAGGAAAGCATTGACAAATGCTATATTTAGCTGTGAACTGTGCAACCTGCGAAAGGATATTATCCAACTTATCAGGAAATGAAACCCCCTTCATTTCTAACAACTTGAACTTCAGGGAATGTGTAGGGTGACCTAGGGTGAGGTGTCCCTGCCCATGGCAATGAGGTTGGAAGTAGATGATCTTAAGGTCCTTTCCAACTCTCACTATTCCAAGATTCTATAATGTGAGCAGCTTACATTGCAGTGGAAACTCATGTTCCTAAATGCATCTGTGTTTAAAAAAAAAGCCTAAAATAAATAAAAAATCCCACCCCACCTATGGGGGGCAGGGGTGGAAATGCATTTTTGGGCAAGCAGGTCTTCTATCCACGTCATAATTTGGGATACACTTGCTGACATAGGAAAGCAAGGTAGCTTTTTGCTCTTGTTCCTCTCCATGCTAAGGTAGCCTAGGGTCAGTGATGGTTGAACTGTATAGGATGCAGGACTATGCACAAAGAATGGCGTGTTCAATGTAGCTCTGTCTCAAAGAGTAAGTTTTGGCCTCAGTTATGCCAGACAGCCCTCCTGAGCTGTAGGACTTTGATGTATTTATTGCTGATGATGATTCATAAGACACTTGAGAAGACAACTGGTTCCTCATATCCCAAAACAAGTTTCCGAGGCTTGGTAGTGTAGCTGTAAGCTGAGCTAATTAAAGGTAATTTTTTGTATGTGACAGGAAAAAGTTGATAATATCAAACCCTAATGGAGAGAGATGGGAGCATTTCCCTGAGCTACATGCTTTGCTGCTGAGAAAATAGAGCTTGGCAGATGGAGGAAGATGGAACTCATTTCCAATTTAGCCTTCTATTAATGTTTTATGATTTTAAATTTAGCACAGTAGTTCACTTTTCTGTGATCTTTGCAGGACTCCTGTTTCCTTTCTGTGGACTGCTAGAAAGAATTCTGTAGAATACTAGTATAAATGTGCACCAGAAATCTCTCCTTTCTAAAAGAACTAGACAGTCCCAGTACAAATTCCACAGCAACTGTCCTTCCTACCAAGTAAGGTTCAACATCCTCACTCTGTCCAAACTTCCTTTGAACCCTGGCTTAGATCCAGGTCTGGTTGGGTCCAGCTTTTCAGGTACAGATGGGTATGAGAGAGCAGAGGACACAAATTGTTCTTCCTCTTTTAAGCTGGCTGAGCAATTAGTCTCTTGGCAGAGAAAGGGTGAGAGATGCAGAGTGAGTACTTTCCTCTCCACTCTGTGTGGGCTTGAGCTACAGGCTGTAAGATTTTATCCAGTGGATTTTTATGGCATATGGGGAGAGCTCTGGCATCAGGCCATCAAGGCGCGCTGATGGCATCCTGGGATATATCTTTAGAGAAATGCAGGAAGGTAAAATGCATATCCACCCACCCTGGGCACTAGGGACTATCTGAGGGGTGGATGCTGATTCATTCTGCCCAAAAGATGTACACAGAATGCACAGCATGAATTGCCTTCTGCCTTTCTTCTAATTTATTATAATTCAAAATATATCATGTAGAGAGATAGCTTGGACTCAGCAACCTGAGATTTAGGCAGATAAAGTTGGGCAAAAAGCATTCAGCTCAAAGGGCCAAGGTGGAAACAAGAAGTGATTCCTCTTGGGGCATGTTTCATCCTATGCTTGATACAGTATCAACATCTCAAGCTTAATCCTTGGGGGCATCCCCATTGCTTTCATACTGCTAGTCCCTATATAGGTTGAGGAGCCATTGTGTGAAGTGTTAGTGTATGCTTACAAGTTAATTGGGGTTTTGGTTATACTGACATGAATCTACAGAAGCTCTTCCAACACCCACAGCAGTTGCTCTCTGTCTGCGCTGCTGAAACCAAGAAACCAGTCAATGAAACACTGTGAATTTTGGAGCTTCAATTAGCAGTTCTAAAAATGATGAAATCCTATGACGTAGTGTGTCAGTCAAAAGCAAGCAGAAGGCAACCCAAAATATGATTCTGTAACAACTCAATAAGAAAAACAGTCTGGGGAGGGAATTTTGCCCAGCAGGGTCTCCCTGCAGGAAGGGAATCTTTATGTGGAGAAACACGACTTCATTGTGTCAATTGTAGCACTTTTTCTTATCTTGAGCTGTTGCACAAAGAGAAAAGAGGCGTCTGCAAGAAGCCCTAATGTGCTGGTGCTAATTTAGGTGTGACTGGGTGTAAAAACACAATCATTTTAGAGCTGGGGTAAAGGACTGCTGGTGATTTAGCGCTGCATATCTCCAAGTCTCAGTCCCCTTGGACGGGCTTCCTGCCCCTATCCGCCATTATGTATCAGCAGGAAATTACACTTTTATGAGTGATTTACCTTTAAACAAACACTACTACACAAACAATATGGTATTGAATTCTGTGGTTTGCCTTTTAAGTATTACAGTGAAAGACTGTAACAGCTGTTTAAGCTGATAACTACTACCTAGGATAAGAATATTGTTGACTGAGTTATTAGTCAATTGTTTAGCTAAATCTAGCTGCATCTCTCTCTTTTAACTGTGTGACATTTACAGTTTCTTTAAACAATATAGTTCCTTGAAACACATGTATAAATGGTTTTTGGGTGGTAACTGTATGGATAAAGAATTGTTTTGGAGATCAGATCACACTTTAAATTTAAATTTTGGTGATTTTGGGTTTATTTATTTATTAGATATTCCTGGAGGGAATAGTCCCCTAGAATTAAATTTCTCTGTGGCTTTCTAAGTTCAGCAGAGGAGCTGCAACTACAACTTGTGGCTAAAGATGACTAAACTGCACAGCTGGATGAATTTTGGCAGAAAGGATTGAGATAATGTGATGGATCCACTGCACATCTACTGCTGTGACTATTTTAAGAAGATTTATCCTAAGATGGGAGTTTGTTTTGTGAGGTGCTGAATGCCTGCAGTCTTGGAGGACAATCTCAAGTCACTGCAAAATAGGACACAACATGGTGAAGGAGGTTGACAAATTGCAAAATCCTCACTCTATTTTTGAACAATTAGGACTAACTTCTAGCCCAGTTGAGACCTCCAGACTTCAAGGCTCCAGAGTTTGGACTGGATCCAAGGCCCAGTGAAGTCACCTACCGATTTTCCACTGACTTCACCATGCTTTGGACCAGATACTTTGAGAGACTATTCCCATGAACTCAAATGCCTAAAACCAAACACGGCTTTACACAATTGAAAATCACTTCTTTATGTGTTTTCAAAGGCAGCTCCACCACTCAGCAGTAACAATATAGAATTGGGTTGAAAGGGTGAAAATGAATGTGGATGTGGAGTGACTCTTCAAAAAGCCCATGGTAATGCTCCAACACTGCAGCATTGAAAATAAGAATTTTTAATGCATGCTAGTTATGATCATTCGTGAATTAGAATTAAAGGGGGGAAAATGCAGTAAATATGTAGAACTGTCTTCATGTTTTATATATTTGAACAATTCTCACTGCATTCCTTGAAAAGATCAATATATAAATGCTTCAAGGCATCCTTTTTTTGAATCAGTTCTACTACCATTTTAAAGCTAATTTATTGATGTCAATTCTGGTAATACTCTAGAATTGATCTATTCAACAGCCCATTTTATCATAGAATTATAGAATCATAGAATAGTTAGGGTTGGAAAGGACCTTAAGATCATCCAGTTCCAACCCCCCTGCCAGGGGCAGGGACACCTCCCACTAAACCATGCCACCCAAGGCTCTGTCCAACCTGGCCTTGAACACTGCCAGGGATGTAGCATTCACAACTTCCCTGGGCAACCCATTCCAGTGCCTCACCACCCTTACAGTAAAGAATTTCTTCCTCATATCCAACCTAAACTTCCTCTGTTTCAGTTTGAACCCGTTACCCCTTGTCCTATCACCACCGTCCGTAATGAAGAGTCCCTCCCCAGCATCTCTATAGGCCCCCTTCAGATACACACCTGGAGTGGTTTGCCCATTTCATGACAACTCGGTGCTATGCTTCAAAGACAAGCTGTTCTCCACAGCTTTGCATCTGGCAACAGTCTAGTTCCAAAAAGCCAGACTCATCCCTGAATTCAGGTAAAATCTACAAGTAGAGGCAATCTCTTCTATTTTTTAACACCATTAGCTTTATGAAAGCACAGTTCTCCTTTGCCTGTATGTGCTCTCTGTAACAGAAACCTTGACTTTTAGGTCAAGCCAATACCACTATCTTTATGGTTTTTCTTTCAAACAAGGTCAGGTTTAAAAATTTTTTACATTTGTGCATAAAATGTATGAGTCCTGATGTGAATGCCTGAGAGCTTAGAGTAGTAAGCCCTTCTTTTGCGTATTATATGCATGAAAAGGAGGAAAAGAAAGCTTACAGAGGCTTCATTTAGTCTTACAAGGCTCATAATCTACTTCTATTGCTTATTTCCTGCCCACGTCTAAGTTTTCAAAGGCTTCTGTCTTTGTTAGAGGGCTAATTATTTTGGCTACTAGGCCAAAGCATTGATGCATATTGGATTAACAATGCCCATTAACTCTCCCTTAGCAGGTGGAAGATTTGATTCTGATCTGCTTGATGCTGGTGTAAAGGAAGAGTTACGTCCTTGAATCAAAGCAATATGCCACAGTACAAAGGAGGATGAGATCAGAAGCAAGCTCTACTACTGCTATGAGCAGCTCCCTGCTCCCTCCTTGAAAGAATCATAGCGACTGTCCTTTGACTTTTCAGCTCCTAATGTATTTTGGGCCACAAGGGCTATTGATCATAGAGAAAATAAATGCTCTCTATTCAAACTGTTTTCCTTTTTTGTTGTTTTTTTTTTGTTTGTTTGTTTTGAGTCTGCACCATAGTGGGAAGAACTGCAGGTGATGATGAGTCTGAGGTTCTTAAATGCATGAAAATGGCAGACAGTCTTGCGTACAAATAAAATGGGACACTTCTCTGTAAAACATGTTGTCAAAAGCACTGCCCCTTACTGTGGAACAATAAAATAATCCTTTCAAACCGTTTAATGGCCAGGATGAATGAAAGAATCTGTGTATGCTTTACAAATGGCCTGATTACTGCCAGCTCACATGCTTGCTCTGCAGTTGTAGTACATTAGAATTTGAAGTAGGATGCTGTTAGCAACCCTTTGCGTGGGGTGGAATTTGAATCAAAAGCTATAAATGACCTGTGACAGCAAAAATGAAAGTGCAATTGCTTTCTCACATGACCTGTTTCTTTTAGTGTCATTAAACTTAATCAATGATTAACCTTTGGTTTAACTGTGCTTGTCATTTCATAGCAAATCAAGTAGAAAAAAAGTTGTCTACCTGAATAATTCCCTAGTAAATGTCTCTGAGGTACATTAATTTTTTGAAAGGTGACAGGCTAGCCTAAATTTGAAGTGCAAAATCTCCGAGTGCAGTTGAGGGAATGAGAAACATCTGACTATCCATTTGATTTGTAGAAATCCTGTATGCAAACACAAATTTTAGGAAGATCTGGTGTCTCCTTGCACAAACAGGACAGTGTTCAGCTCACTAGTAACAGAAGAGAAATAGTAATGAATGATTTCACAGACACTTCATCTCATTTAAGTTTTGCATAATAACTTTATGTAGTAAATATATACAAACAATGCATCTTAATTCAAGATTGTGTGGATATGGTTGTGTTTTTTTGATCTTCATTGAGATCAAATGGATTATGTTACTTTACACTGAATTAAGTTCTAACTGGAATGAATTTCCTTTCAGCAACCAATTAGGATGTTTAAAGAATTTACTTGCATTTTTTGATCTCAAAAGTATTTGTGGACAGTTCACATGGACTATATATTACTGTGCCTAACTGCTATCAGCCTGTATAATTATCTCATTTGCATATGCTAACAAGGTACACTATAGGTATGGTGTTTTCACATGCCTTTTATCCAATTTGTTCATTGTTCCCACCAGTCTTGTGTTCTCCCTCTCTGTCACCAAATTAATAAGAGTTGTGAATTGAAAATGGTTTCCTTCATATGGTGTGTCTGTGCAGACAGACTTCACTTAGAAGAAATGCAGCTTCTGCTGCTCACAATCTTTATTTATTCATTACACATGCGGGGAAGGGTCTGTGTGGCTTCCAGACCGGGGAGCTGGATATGGTAGGTACTGACCAAATTCGGAATGTCTCTCCTGGGTTCAGCTGTAGCAGTCATTTTTCTCCTTCTTAGTAGCTGGTGCAGTGCTGTGTTTTCGACTTTCAGCCTGGGAACAGCGCTGATAACACCGATGGTTTTAGTTGCTGCTCAGTAATGTTTACTCTGACCAAGGACTTTCTGAGTCTCATGCTCTGCCAGGGAGGAGGGGAAGCCAGGAGGAAGCAGAGACAGGACACCTGACCCAAACTAACAAAAGAGGCATTCCATACCACAGCACGTCATGCCCACTATATAGACTGGGGGCAGTCACCCGGAAGGGTGAGATCACTGCTCAGTCAGGCTGGGTATCGGTCGGTGGGTGGTGAGTGCTTGTATTCTCTTCCCTTGTTATTTCCCTTATCATTATTATTATTGGTGGTATCAGTAGTGATTTGTGTTACACCTTAGTTACTTGACTGTTCTTATCTCGATCCGTGGGGGTTACATTCTTTTGATTCTCCTCCCCATCTCTCCGGGAGTGGGGGGGGAGAGGAAGAAGGGGGAGTAAGAGAGCGACTGCGTGAGTTTCGGCTGGGCTTAAACCATAACAATGTCATAGAAACCTGTGTGCTAGAAAAAGCAAACTCCCAGAATGATTTCTTGTCTTCATCAACCACCTTTTGTCTGAGGGCACGTGCAATGATTAACCTTTGCTTGCTTTCATTCAGTTTGATTTCAAAAGGAAAGGTTGCACGCTGTGAGGATCTCCTTCCTCTTTTCTCCTACACCCAAGTGGTGCAATGCACTTTGGTTTGCATTACTAGTTCAATCCCACTGAACTGGAATTCATACAGGTGATTAAGCCATGCTTGTGTGTCATCGTGCACAAAATCATACCCAGCTCTGTTCATTTAAAAGAAGAGGATTTGCATGTAGATTTGCACCAAGAGGATAAATATTTTAAGAAATAAATTTTCTTCCTAAAATATTGGGTCAAAATATGTACAATCTTGCACAAGAGTCATGTCATGGTGATATCATTACCCTGTTATAGGTATCATTATATCATATCATTTGTATCATATATAGTATCATATATGGTATCATATATTATAGGTTGCAACATGATGACCAGCTACTTTCCTAGTATCCCTGTTTACAACTGAGGCTTGCCATACCAGCATGTCTCAGAACTCACACATTTACCTTTTCATGTGTGCGTGCTGTAGACCAGCTACATTTGCTTTCAGACTACCCAACTTCCATTTCAACTGCCTCTGGCCGCATCAACCAGGCATACTTTTGTCATGGTCAGTAGAGTCAGAGCAGCGTCAGGAATGTATAAAGGAGAACAAGGTTAGGCTTCTTATTATCCCCAGCGCTCTTTTTTATCTTACCCTTTCTTAAATCAGGAATATTTTTAGGGAAAACTTCAGTGTCAGTTTCCTTTGCAAAGGAAGGGTGGATTACACTGGGGGGTTCTCAGAACTGGCTGCTCTTGTCAGTGTATTCATGTGGTCTAAACCATCAAGTAGGGCACATGTTGAATAAAAGTCCAATATTTTGTAAGACCAGTATGGACACAATTCAGGAACATCTCATATTTTATTGTCATGTGAAAAAAATTCACTAATCTCATTAACTCAATGATAGCCTAATTTGTCAATGGAAAAAATTTGGGCAAAACAAAGCAGGAGTATGCAGGTAAGAGGGAAAGTAGTTAAAAGAAGTGTGGAGAATGCGGTTTTCAGTTAGCTGTTTTCTCCTTTTCCCTTCTTTCTCTCTCATCCATGTCACTGCAAAGAAAGCAGCTGGCATCTGTAGCCTGTTGTGCAGATGGGTTGAGAGGAGCACATATTCTACTATGTGTCTGGCACACTTCAAAAGTGGCTGGTGACTGATTATGTATTTGCCAGCAGTTAGTGATTAGGGAGACTTGCTGTGGCCGTGGATGTCTGGCAGCACATGAGGTCAAAGAGGCTGGGGTACGAGAAAGCATCAGATTAATACTTCTCAAAGCACTGACCACATATGCTGTCACTCAGTAGACAAAGTCTGCCGGGTGAGCAGGCTCCTTATCATGCCTTGACAGTTTTATAGAAGTCCTAAGTTTCCATTTTTATTTCTAGGCATATGCACTGTATGTACACCTTATGAGAAAGAATGCTTGGACTAAATAACCTGCAGTTTAAACAGGCAGGAGCAGCAAAGGCTGGAAGAAGGAAGATTAAATTCTTCATTCCACAGGGAAGGAACAGAAACATGGATAAATAATGTTGTCTGGCGACACATGAGAGTTGTGTGACAGTGGTGAGAACTAAACTGCATTATTTCAAGTCTTCACTAAGTGTCTCAGCATCAAAGTAATTCTTTGGCTGAATGAATAAGGCACACATCTGACTCCAAGCAGGGCTCTAGCATAGGACAGATGCAAACCTCACTGGGCTCTCTGCCTCTCCCCCATTTCCACTATAGCATTCCTGTCATCTTCACTCTGAAGAGCAGTTGGACACAGTTCTTCCCATTTGCAGAAGGCACAGCAGCTGCTTATCCCTTCACTGGGCTGCTCCCTGCCCACGCAGCCTGATGAAGGACCAGGAAAGAAAATAAGGCACAGACAGGCAGATGGCAAATGACACTGAGATGATCCTGACACTGCCGGCAGGACATTCCTGCACAGAGCCAGCCACTGGCAGGCAGCTTTGCCGATGTCATTGCCATGCAGGCGGGAGCATGGCATGGCTCAAGGGCTATCCGGAGATGCTCACTTGTTTCTCTGCAATGGTACCAGCACAAAGCTGCAGCAACAGACTGGTGATTCAGGCCCAGCAGGAACGACAGGGTATTGTATGCCAAGCGACACTGCCAGAAAATTCACCACCAGCAGCATCCTTGCACCATGTTCGGATTTTGGACAGCTTTCCAAAACAAATATATGTTTTGAATGAAGTTCATCTCTTTGTGAAGCCGTGTCAGGCTCTGCTGATAGGGGTGTTTATTGACAGTCACCAGCTCTCGAGTGCTGAGGTCTCCAAGTCCCTGCATTTCTTATCACAAAAGTAAGAGCCTTCTTGAACCTGCGCTCAGGAGTTAAACTTGTGGTGTTTCTCAGGAAAGGCTAAGGCAGAATATTTTCCTCCCTTTCACCCAGCACTGGGTGATGTTTCCTTATTGTATGAATTACGCGCTTCCGCTACTGTGGCTCTGGTGAACTGATCTGTCATTGGTTACTAAACCCACCTTTGGCCTCGTTTTCCTATCAGACAATACTAATGGCAGCTTCTGCCTATCCATTAGGTTCTGATAAGAAACCCATGGGCTCTGACAGGACCTCAGCTAGCATAAAGATACTGGAAACGGAAGAACTTTCTTCTGACCCACCCTCACACCTCTTCTGCTCTGACGCTGTTCCCGTACAACCTGGGAACTGAAGGAGTGTTTGAACACCAATGACTAAAGCAGCAGGGGCAGGTGGGGATACATGTTCTTCAAGCAAGTGCCCAGGCAGTGAAGACTAGCTCTCTATGTGCATCAGGCATGGTACCTCAATCTTTGGTCAGACTTCATATGTTATTCATTTGTTACAAATTGCTGTTGTATACCTCACTGCAATTGATATTGAAATCCCCCTGTCAGCTACCACTGGAAGCAGCAGAGTAGGGTTTAAATGCCTAGTGATTTCATCAGGTGTGATGGCTACCTGGAGGCCTAGGAAAACTAGAATCTTCAATTGTGCTTTTATTAGGCAAAGCTTCCCATGGACAGAGCTTGGGTTAGTGCATGTGGGAAAAAAAAGGAAATGAAAAGCTGGCATAGCCTCAGCTTGGAAAAACTGACACTCAGACAGCAGCCCCTGGGGAAAATGTCCTGATTTGGGGGAGCAGGAGGAATCACTGGGGACCGTTTGGTGCAAGGTTGGGAATGTGGCCAGACCAATGCCATGGTGAGAGCAGCCGGGCATGGCTGCCCCCTGTCTGGAGAGCAGGCAGTGCAGAGGTGGGGGCTCCACATGGATGTTGGATGTGGCCTGTGGGTCTTAGGGTCGTGGAAGAGCCAGTCCAGTTGATCCAAGCAGTAACACAGAGGGAAGTGGTACTTCAGACTTGCTTTCTCCCTTGCAGAAGTAAACTATTCAACCCAATGCATTCCAGCCCCCCGGGGGACATGCCACCCAGTTTGAGAATAGGCACATTAATAAACCAACAATATCTGTGTCTGCATCTAGATGTAATCTATGGCTGCTGAGATTCACTGTTTCCCACCCCCAGCAGCATCTTGGCAGCAGTTTTTGAGCTCAGTTCTTCACCTGTAGTTTGAACATCCCATTTGGTGGTGCTCATTCAGTGCCTTTTACTCTTTCACTGTTGCTGTTGACTTGCATTGGGGAAGTTCAGGTGATCTCCGGCCCTTCAGGGAAGCAATGCCTTTACTGCTTTCACCGGTTAATTCAGCCAACTTTATTCTGGCTTGCTGGATAGACAAGCCCTTATGGGATTTTCTCAGATAAGCTGCAGTCCTTAGCTGCTTCAGTAAATGCCATCCACTGGCCATTAATTTGGCACCAGTGTTGTCTGTAGAGTCCCCTAGAGAGACCTTGATGGCATACAGAGCCAAACAGCTTCTCTGCTTCCCCAAGATGCCTTCCTGCCACCTCTGTTCCTCCGTTTGATCTGAGTTCCAGCTTCACACAACAGCGTTTAGTACCTTCAGATTCATTATTTAGTTAACGTTTTGGCCAAAACACTCTAAATATTAATGCAAACAAGGCCTGTCTCTTTTAACTGTTTCCCTCTGCTTGCTGATAGAAAAAAAGGAGTGCTCTTCCCTGGGGACAGTCTGCCCATCTGGAGCAGTCAAGTTTTTAGCGATCTGCTTTTCATCCTATTCCCTTGCTTCTCACAGGGCTGGGCTGGGCTGCATGCTCGCAGGTGTATGACATTACTGATAATACCGCAACAAGCTGGCATTCACCAGGCATCTTAGATGAAGGCTGTCTTTACAAAGGCAGGTAGGGGCCTGTGCCATGGGAAAAATGACCAGGTTTTGTAATCACTCATATGGAGTTATCTGGACACATGGCTACCTTTCATCACTTATGCTGATGCCAGAGAAGGGATTTGAAAGCTAGAATGCCTGTTGAAATGTCTGTGTATATTGAGCTGTCATGGACTTGTTTTGGGTCAAAATAACATGTGTACTCAATTTCTTTGTTTTTAATTTTCTTTTTTTTTTTCTTTTACTGTCCTGATTTTCTTGTGGGATTGTGAATAAAGAAGACACCAGCCATCCACAGAAAATATAAGTAATATTGCTACTAACCAATACTGTTTCTTGAAAGCTGTGCATAACCAAAGCATACTGTAATTGTAGAATCAAATACAAATATCTAGGTAATTTTTTTGCACATAAGAACTAAATACTTCAGGAAATGGGATTTTGAGCAGCTTGGTCTAGTGGAAAGTGTTCCTGCCTATGGCAGGGGTTTGCAACTAGATGATCTGTAAGATCACTTCTAACCCAGACCCTTCTATGAACTACAGCCTCCTTATCATCGCTATCTGTACCACAAGCATAAAACCAGAAGAGTAGCCATACCACGCATACATATGCCAAGTTCCATCTAGCCTGGCATCCAATTTTAGACTGTAATTGTAATCAGATGCCTTTGGAAGAGTAAGGAGAGGCCAAACCTACAAGATATGTTCCCCTGATACTCTTTCAGCACCCAGATACTCTTGGGTTAGGGACTCCCGCAGCTAGGAGGTGTGGTTTCTGTGTGTTTAGTAACCTCTGCATTTCTCTAATGTGAACTTGTCCAGTTCTTGCTTAAACCCTTATAAACTTTTATCACCTACAACATCCTTTGGCAAGATCAATTCCATAGATCTACTATCTATTGCATTCAAAACTACAACTTCTTGTTTGTTTTGAACCCAGCCCATGTACAGCAAAAAACAATGGACGATCCATGCCTAACCAACTTTTCTGTGTTTAAATTAAGTGATCATGCAACTTGACCCCAATGGCATTATTCAGATTGCGTTTTACATCAGTCATGGAGCTACGTTGATGTATTCCAGGCTAGCAAATGCTTGTCTTCTGCAGAACTTGCTTAGAAAAGACACAAACCCTTCAATAGCTAATAAAAGAATTAGTTCAAAAGATTTTCTGTCCCATATAAATAGATCTAACCAGTTAGGACAAGATGTAGGTCTTGGTTTTCCATTGTATGTCACTAGTGGAGCTACATTTTGAAAAACTCTATGTAAAGCTCTGGATTGCAAAGGAGGCAATTTCCATTAAAATCCTATTGAAGAAAAAACAAAGTATGGTGTAGCACTGTAAACAATGTTGTTTTTAAAAGTGTGCTTCCAGAGACAGAAAAAAAAGACTATATTAATTGTTTGAGGATGTAATGTTAGTCCTTTCAGTTTTTCCTGATGGTGGTGAGTGATATGGCTCTGCTTTGCTTTCTAGTGAGTCAATGGTGGCCACCACCCTCAACAGTTATGGCTTTTCATTTGTTGTTGTGCAGCATCTTGCTCCTATTCTTGTGTGTTTTCCTCTGCTACTGCCATTTGCGTCATTCCAATCAAGGCATCTAACTGGGATGCTAATAAGCAGGAGTGAGAAGTGAGGCCCTCAAAGAAGGCCCCAGCATCTCCTGTGACTCCAAGGGGAGATCTGGAAAGAATTGCAAGGAGGATGCCAAGCCAGCTGGAGCTGGGAGAGTGGCTATGGCAAGGGAGGAACAAGAAAGGGAGGAGAAAAGAAGAGAGCTTGCCACCTTTCCCTGCAGGACTCATGCAAAGTGCTGATAATGTGTGTTTTATTCATTCTTTGCCTTTGTTCTCTAACCATCTCTTGAGAGACATTTCAAAGAAAGGGAGGTGAGGAAGAGACTAAAAGTCTCCTTTTAGATTGAGGAATGCAGGCTCCACCCTTGCTCCCAGCTCCATCTTTTTTGTGCTGCTGCAGCTGGAGAGTCTCCCTTGAGGCTCTAACTTAAACCTGGGATTGGTCCTAAGCCAAGTGGTCCAAGGATCAGGGGAGCTATATTCTTCCCTGAGCTTAGGGCTGGCCTTTCATTACCATGTATGGAGCTGGAGGGGAGGAGAGTGCCAAAGATCCCTCAGAAAAGGAGCCCATTCCTTTCACTATAGGGCAGCAGTAAAGATGTAGGGGTGATGGGAAATAACAAGATAAATGTCAGCTCCTCGTGCAGTGCCGCTGTGCAGAACATCCTGAATGCGCATAGGAGGAACTGTGACCTGGATTTATTTCTGTTGCCCAAAAGCATGGGGCTACTGCAGGAACGCTCTGTCCTGTTTTCAAGTACTCACTTCAAAAAGGATGTTGACAGGTTGGAAAGGCATCAGGGAAAGGTACATGAGCAATCTGAGATCTGGAGGACTTTGTGGTAGGAGACAGAACTCGGTGGAATTTGTTTGTTTGAAAAAAGGCTGAGGGGTGACTTGCTTGTGGTCTACAAGTAAGAGCAAGGGGAAAATGTAACAGATGTTTCAAGGAGAAAATAAACCCATAATAAAATCCAGTGGTTGGTTGTTGATGCTAGACGCATCCAGAACAGAAGTAAAGAAATTGAAGGTAATTAACCACTGCTTACTAGAGTAAAGTTGGATTCTCAGTTTGACTTTAAACCAAGAGTGGATGACTTCCCGAAAGCTCCTCTGCAATATCTGAAGATGGAGAGCAGCTCATGAGAGATGATTTCATATCAGGGTGTCATGACTGCTACTGCTGAACCCATGACACAGGGTTATACAGCAGTTGAGATGATCATCATGAAAGCTCCCATGACAAAAGTGAGTGTACAGCAAATTTGATCTCACATGCCAGTCCCTTTTAGTCCATACTTCGACAACCTTCATGTGACCCTCAAAATGATCCGTATTCATATTGTGTTTATATACCCTAGAGAGATGAATGAGAGAAATGTTTCCATACTGGGTAATCAGAATTAAATCTCACTGAGTTTACAGCATTCAACATCAGGGCCTCAGAAACTGAGATAAAGAACAATAATAAAAAAAAAAATAGTCCCTATTATTTCACACAATAGGTCTGTATCAAAAGTAACCAATCTGCTAGCAATGATATCAAAATCTATTGCTATTTTGAGACAGTGTTTTGTTGGTTTTGGTTATAGTGGGTACTCTGACCTAAAACCAGTGAGATCTGGCCTACTGGAAGAGGTGAGCATTGGAAATACGTTGTGTCTGGTCAGTTGAGCTCTGGCGAGATCCATGGTGTTACCTGGAGGCTTTGGCACTGTTTATATTCATATCTCTGTAACTCTAATTTAAAACAAAAAAGACTTAATGCGTGTGAGTTCACAGGTGTGTGCCTGACAAGAAGAAACTCACTTTGCCAATTTGACTTAAACTGTCTCTGGGCGAGCGTTCACACGTCCATTCTGCAGTGACCTCTGCTGGCAAGGGCAGACCTAGAATCTTCAACGCCGCTACATTAAGAGCATCTGCAAGCATATTTTATTAGCACCTTTATCTGAACCTATCGCATTACACTCGGTGTCATTAGCACAGGGCAACACAGTTAAGGTTATGGAGCTGTCATACAAATGCAAAAAATGCCATGGGGCATGTGAAGGTGGTAGTTAAACAGAGATAGTAAAATCTGATGAATAGCAGTGATAAAAGAATGTCAACATACGCCAGTCTCGATGATTAAAAAAGAAGGTAGCTGGAAATTAGCAATTGTTACAGGTAGCTTAAGGATATTGTTATTTTTTTTCACCTTTTGAAACATCCCTGCAGGCATGTGTCTGCCAGTGAAATAATTGAGATATTTCTTCAGTGCATAAGGAATTGCTGTCATGCAGCAACTCATAGAAGAGGCGTCTTGCTTTTCTGGAGGGATCTATGCTTTTAATGGCATAGAGTCTCTGTTGCTATAAATTAGATTAGTGCAATTTACTTCATTGCTTGCTTACCCCAACAGAGAATCTGGCTCCAAAACTTTACATTGCAGTTGTCCAAGAGAACCTAACAGCACTGGGTTAGTTTTTGGCCCTTAGACAAATCCGCAGTGTTCACTGTTGCAACTTGCCTTCTTATATTTTCTTTTTTTTGCAATGTATTTTTCTGTCCGTGATCACCATTTGTTTGCCATTACAGAAATGCTCTGTTTGCAGCCTTACCTGTAATCAATAAAGTCATATTTTCATGCAGAATGCAGAGAGAAGCAGTGTTTTGAGGTGCTGTCTTCAACTTGAATGCAGGTGGAAATAATAAAGACTCAGCTGCCTGCCTTGTCCTGAGCTCTCGCCTCCTTACCATCACCATCTAAATATGCATTGCTATTTCTAACCGATCAGGAACTCAGAGCCAGAGCACAATCAGAGCAAAGAGAGCAAAATTAGCTTAAAAATTAACATGCAATGTGTAACCTGAGTTTTGGCTACTTGTTGGTGATCTCTGAGAGTAGCCAGGGGCTGGTGTCTGTAGAAGAGTACAATAACAGGGCACCAGATAGTGGTATTTTGCCAGCCTGCTCTGCTAGCTGTCAGGGACTAATCTGACCCAAGTGCGGTAACTGGTAATGTCTAAGATCTTGATGAAAGATTACCCATTTTCCAACACTTATAATGCAAGTGACAGCCTTTAGCTTTTGGAGACCTCCTGGTCCAGAAGCAGGAGGCTGCAAGAGCCCTTCTTCAGGGGGCTTCCCCTCCCTGGCACAGTTTTTCCCCATCGCTTTGGGGTTCCAGCAGCAAATGGAGGCAAGATGCATTCCCTCCCCTGCAATTAATGAGGACCATGCGTAATTTTGTTCCCCAAGCAAACTGTGCAGGGCCAAATGCTGGAAGGCAATGTAAAAGAAGAGGGAGGCCATATGACTCCATCGTGCCTCAGCCAGGGCAATTAGAAGCATCATCAGATAGTTAGGTTCATGTGCGTTAGACATCTTCTCAGCTGAAGCCCTTCAGGAAAACTCAGTTTTGTCCCTCTGCGGCGGAATGCCCCACCACCTCCAAACTGCTCCATGGGGACTGCTACGAAGAAGTGGCATATCAAAGTATGAGCACCACGATTGCCCCATGTTCCAATTGTTATACAATATTCTGGACTTTCTGGTGAGGGCCAAGCCATTGTACCCCCTGTACTAAGCCCAGCACCCTTGCCACCTTCTCTCCCTCCTAGGTGACTCACACTACACTACCTGTATCACTGACAGTCTCTGTTAGTTAATGTGGCTTTCCAGGGTCTCAAGAAAGTCTTGCAGCTCTTCAGGTCTCTTCCTGTGAGCTCTTGAGACTTGATGAACTTCCCCTGTTGCACCCAAGGTGCAGGGGAATCTCATAAATCTTCTGCAGCCCTATTGTATGTTGTTTAGTGCATATTATCATGTTCAACATCTCTAGTTATAGTAATCGCTTTCAAAAATGTACTTCTGCCATGTCAGTAATTAATCAAATGCCTTTGTTTCATTAGCCATGATATCTTCAGTTTCATGTTCTTAGGTGTTCCTCTTTATAAACCTCTCTCATGATGAGTGTCTCCTCCTTAGCACTCTGTCACTCCAGATGCTTTAACATTGCTGAGAAGGTGTTTAATGGAAAGCCTATGAAATATTTTTTTCTCATATCAGTCTTGGATCTAAAAGGATTGGGATCAGCATCAGGTCTGCTTTGCAGCTGCAAATATTGGCTCTATTCTTTAAGCTCCTGAATGACTCCAGAGAACTGTTAGCCTGTGCTCAGTCTCCACTTCCTCTGCAGCTCACATCCCAACCCCTGCCTCTGTACCACACCTCGTGTGAGATCTCTTGTTGATTTAATATGAATAGGATCAGTTCCTAGGTGTAAGGAAAACTCCTGACAGTCTGTAAAAGAAAAAATAATGAGTGAACAGATAGTGTGGGTTTTGGTAAAAGTGAAATTAAAAAAAAAAGGGTGTCCAAATCCAACACTGTACCTGTATGAATTAAAAAGTAACAAAGATGAGGATACACCTGCAATACATGTCATTACATGTTTCCAGCAACTGAGAGTTGGTGTGCTGGGACTTCATCTGTCACAGCGATGTTCACTGAAGCAATTTATACCAAGCTGACTGGTGAAGCCTGGTTATTCAGTGTCTCTAACTTTGTAATCTGTGCCACTAAGACTATTACTGTACACTTCGGAGTCATGCTGTACAACATGGACTTTCTTTTCTCCTCCTTTTCTTTTCCCCCTGGGATAATTCCTTTTACAATTTTTAAATCAAGGAAAAGAAATTAATTCTGGCTTACTTCTGAGAGTAAAATAATTGTATAAAGTCATTAGAAAACAATCTCTGCCCAAACACGTATGCAGAAAGCAAGTTCTCACAATTATGGTTAATGCAAAATGAAGTCAGATCATAGAGGCCTCCAGCGTGATTTCTAGCATGATAATTATAAGAGGAGAAGATTAGGCTTATCACAGATAGAGTTTATAGAGATGAGATTTTTAGTAATTCAAAACCAGCTGCACTGCCACTTAAGCTGCTTATCGGCAGCAAGATAGTCACAAATACTGCAGCTTTGCAAAAGCAAGGCAAAGGAGGGCTTTTCTGCACAGTTTTATGCCCCGATGCAGCAAAATGCCGAAGTACAGGATAATTTCCAGCTTCATGAGCTCCGCTGGGAAGTGCCATGTGCCTAGAGGTGCGCAGGTGCTTCTCATTACCTGGGTGCTCAAGTGGTTTGTTTTTTGGGGTTTTTTTGGAATGAGGCCTTATCTGAACCTCCTGCAGCTTTGTGCATCTGCCGTGGGAAGGCTGGGAAGTCTCGGAGGGAGAAGAGTGTGGCAAGAGCCTGGAGCAACACTCGCCCCCTCTTTTGTTTAGCTAGGAACTGCAGTGCAAAACGCAGAGCTGGTATGCCCTGGTAGAAGGCGAAGTTGGCAAAAAGTGTTTAAGTGCTGTACATGGCGTGGATCAAAAATCCTTACACATTTACATTCCCAGGCTGTGTGGAACAGGTTGGAGATGGGGCCTGGTTCAGAAGTGGATCAGAGTGCTATTTCCTACACCCCAGTGAGATCCTGCCAGAGTGATGTAGCCAGTGCTGACTTGGCCATGGCAGGCGCAGTCTGTTTTAGCTCTTGTCCTTGTCATAGGTTTTCCTTTGCAACTATGTCAGGACCCTTGACCTCATAGTACCAAGTTTCTCAGCTCTGGTCTCTGTGTCTGAAAACTTATGCCCCTTTGAGTTTATCCCAGTGAGGATTTGTCCTGCTGGCAGAGACAATCTTCTCCTCAGGATAACCTGAATAACACAAGACAGCAGGAGATGAAGAAATACAGCTTCCAAGAGGCCATCATGTGAGCTAGCCCAGCTGGAAAAGAGCCAGTCTGATGGAACAGCAGTGCTGAGTCAGACTGAGGGGTCATGCAGACCATATCCGGTGTCTGACCAGCCCATGGTGAATGCTCAGCAAAAGAGCACAAGAGAAGGGCAAGTACAGTGATATTTCCTACACTTCATCCTTCCAGTTTCTGGCGATCTGGAGCTTAGGGACTTCCTGAGCCAGGGCTGTATCTTCATCTCTGCAGCCTAGGAGCCTTTGATGGACTTTTCTTTCAAAAATTTTATAATTGCTTTTTGAACCCATTTATACTTTTGGCCTCCACAACATCCTGCGACAGCGGGTGTCACAATGTGGTTATGCTTTGGGTGTGTTTGCTTTAAACCTGACACTTAAATCGCATAAAGGCTCCCCAGTTCTTGCACCTAGAGAGACACGTTTTTATCACATTCTCCAGGCTATTCCTGATTTCACATACCTCTCTCATCTGCTGTCCCAGTGGTCTCTTTCCAGCTGAACCATTGCAGTTCATATGATACTTCATTATTTTGGAGACTTTCCATATCTTTGATCACTCCTGTTGATCTGCTGTGAAACTTTCCGGTCCTACTCTGTTTTTCCTAGTCACAGCAAGCAGCCCTGCCTGCAGTTGTGAAAAGGGAACACAAAATCAATGTACACAGCATTGATGTTGAGTTTTTCTTTCTAAGTGCTGCTGGCCCCTGAGTTATGTACTTAGCAGCACTATTCACAGTGATTGCAGGGTGTCTTTCCTGAGCAGTAACAGCTAATGTAATGTCCATTACTGTATAGACATTGTAGGATGTTTGGGTTATTTTCTTTGTAAGCATGAGTTTGCATTTGTTATCATTAAACTTTTATTTGCTATTTTATCATTTGCTAATGCACGATTGCAGTTACTAGTAGAATGAGATTTTCTGTGACTCTTCAAAACCACCAGCATTAGCTGTTTTAATGTTCACAGTTAGCATCAGCTTTTTAGTAACCTGGGCAAGATTAATACAGGGCTAATGCTTAGTCTCATTTCTAAGGGTTAGTATTGGACAAGCCATCAAACTTTAGGGTTTGTGCCTGTATGATGCTCTTCTCTGGACCAAACGTGTTGAACATCTCAAAAAGAGAGTTGACACCAGCAGACTCCCTCATGTCTTGAATTACCAACACCAGTTCTTACCTCATCATACTACAGGGAGTACAGAGTTGAAATGCCTGATTAGTGAGATGAGTGTAATGCACACGCTTGGGGCTATTCCAGGCACTGGAGCTAATCCAGGCTGTGGGGTACAGTGATGGGTTTAAAGCTATGCAGGCTGCAGATTGGATTCCAGGTTGAAATTAAGGTATTGATTTTCTTTGTGAAGCTTTTAATATCACAGAACACTTATGTTTTTGAAGGCAAACCTCTACTCATGCCATTCTGTGACAGCGGCAAAAAATGTGCAAGTGCAACTTTGAATCACACAAGTTACTTGTCAGTTCTGTCTCAACCCAAAAGCTGGGGACTTCATTGCCCTATACAGCTACATAGAATCATAGAACACCAGGTTGAAAGGGACCTCAAGGCTAATCTGGCCCAATCTTTCTAGGCAAAACATGACCTAGACTAGATGACCCAGCACCCTGTCCAGACAAATCTTAAAGGTGTCCAGTACTGGGAAATCCACGCTTCCCTACAGAGATGATTCCAGGGGCTGATTTTTCTCACTGTGAAAAATTTTCTTCTTGCGTCCAATTGGAATGTCCTCAGGAGTAACTTGCGCCTGTTACCCCTCATCTTTCCCAATCTGACTCTATAAATCCTAGGGGAGCTGTGGAGGGCCCATTGATCATCTCTACATTGGGAAGTAGAAACAGAGCGAGGCTGGGGATGATTTTTGAGTTTTACATTTGATCACGATTGGCTGTTGCAGGGTGGGAAGAGGAAGAAGAAGTTGGTTTTCCCAGTGACAGATGCTGGGGAGACAGAGCCAGAATAGATTGTTTCCGATGGGAGTTCATGGTATGAAATAAATAAGGGGAAAGTGAGATTAAAAGACACATTGTATAAGATGTACAACTGGAGAGATGCCAGCATAAATATTCATTGAGTATGTTAATTAGCAACTATTGCTGCTACTCATTAACTAATTTATTCAACAAATAGCATTCAGGCCACTCTAGAACACTGCATACTGTTACTGCTAAAAGGGGTATCAGTTTCCCTGGCTGTCACCTGGAGACATTGATACTCCCCCGTCTTTGCAAGTACTTTGATATGCAGAGATGAAAACTGCTGCAGGGGGCCAGTGGAGCACCGTATGTCTTTTATAAAGCAGAAGATGTCCAATCTTATTTCCAACAACACACACAAGAGATTTAATTCATTAGTTCAACCTCAACTGAAGAAGAATGGCAAGTCTATGACAAGACTTCTGTTTGGACAGCAGCAAAAGCATTTAGGTTGCAGAGGGTCTAAAAGACATGGATGAGCAACTCTGTGAATTGACTTTTTTTAAAAGAGAAGAATCAAAAGTGGAATAAAGAGTCAGCATAGGAAGTCTCCATTTAATCTGGTAGAACCTGTGCGCAAAAAGCTACAGCTGAAGCAGAAGAGGTTGGCATTGCTGAATGGCTAGATGATAAAACAGAAAATGGAATTCAATGTTGGAAAGTGCAAAGTAATGCACTGCAGAGAAAACCAATCTGAATATTACATATATAACAAGGGCTTCTAATATACCTGCTACCAACCAGGAAAAGGAAACTGGAGCCACTGGGGACGGTCCTATGAAACTATCACACCAACAGTGCTTAGTAGGGATCAAAAAGGCAAATGGAATTAGTAATTGGGCAGTAATTGTTGGAAAAAAGAAAACAAACAAAAAAGAAAGAGAAAATATTATCGAGACATTACTTAGATCCAAGTACATTCAAACAGCTTGGTCCCCCATCTGAGAAGCACAGAACAGGACCAGACTAGATCTGTAACTGTGATAGAATAGGGCATTATAGTTATGAAGGAATAACTTCTATGCAAAGACTGAATAAGTAGACTGGAATCTTCCGTATGAAAAAAAAAAGCAATGATAAAAGGCAACATCTGATAAAAATATTTTAAATCCCAAATGGCATAGAAAAGGTAAATAAAGACAGCTGTTCTTACAATAGAAGAACTGGACGACACGCAAAGAAGTGGTAAAGCAGCAAACTCAGACAAGAAGAAATACTGTTTCATACCACATCTAATGGATTTGTGGAAGTCCTTGCCCGGGGTGTTATGGAGGCCAAGAATATAACTGGTTTCGGAAAAGAAATTCCAGAAAAGAAATAGAAACATTCATGAGGGAAAATTCCTTTAGGTCTATTGAAATCAAAGGCTTAGGAAGTTGTTGACTGCCAAAAGCTGGGAGCAGGCTATGCCCACAGGAGGATTACTGTATCACACCCTGCTTTGGACTTCACAAACCTGCTGCAGGTCATTGCCAGAGACCGGGTGCTGGGGCACCTGGACTCGTGGGTGACCTTGAGACGAATTTTTATGTCAATGCTCTGCAGAGCAGATTGAGATCCCCTTGAGGTCCCTTACACCCCATAATTTCTAATTAGACATTGGAGAAGAGCCAAAGGATTAAAAATCCTGATTTATCTGCCTACTTATTTACCTAGTTACCTGTCTACCTATGTGACCAGATGATGTGTGTCATTTAACAATGGCTTAAGCCTCATGGTGTATCTTACAGTACTTAAGGCAAATGTACCTTGACATGAAACTGAGCCACAAGTCACTCACTTGTCATACACAGCAATGTGGGTAGCACCATGCTACTCACAGCTTGCCCAGATAAAGTAGTGGGCTGATCCTCATGGCCTGCTCCCACAGCACTGTCTCTGTAGCAAGTTACTCAGGCAGCAACAGCTATGCTAGTGAATTCAGGTGTGGCAGTAGGATCCCCCGATGTTGGGGTGTGACTGCCCACACTAACAGTATCTCACAGCATCCCTGCCATGAATTTGGCCCTTTCTAACTCTCTTCCCGGGCACAGCACTTAGACCAGCCCAGGGATCATTTCCAGTAAGTGGTTACCATGTGAACACTTTTAACTAAGCAGTTCAATTAGCACAGACACTGCCTTTTACTCGCCAACTGGCTGCAGTGCCCAGGAATACTGCTGGGCATGTTTAATTACCAGTGTACATGTAGCTTCTGTGTCTGGATTCAATCACAGGATTGGGTCCACAAGGACAGGGGAGAGGAGTTCGTGAATCAAAGCAGTGCAAATTTGACAGGCAGCATTTTCATGTGAGGCTGAAGGAAGAAAGACTACTCTAAAAAACCCATAAACCTAAAGATTCTTAAATCAGCTGTAAGAAATGTGCGTATTTTGGAACTCCATCACTAATGATAGTAGGATGCTGAGCTGGAAAGTAAAGGAGCTGGAACAGGGGCTCAAGCAGTCTGAACCTCATGGGGAATGGCCTAGAGGAAAGTGCTAACCAAAAAACCAAAACAAACAAACAAAAAAAGGAAATAAAGGAGCAAATGGAAACATCGTTGACATTTACACAGTACTGAGACAATGCCCTCCTAGCAGAGCTTCTTAGAACTAGTGTATCTTAAATAAAATAAAAAGTGAAGTAGCAATTAACTAACAAGGCAATCCAAGTCCAGCCCCACAACAAGTTGCAATATGTAGAGAAATATGTATGAAATTCTTTGATGGGGTTTTGAAGTATGAGATAAAAGTAGTGCTGAGGAAACAGTATTCTCTCTCCTGTCTGGTTCATCATCACTAGTGACTGTAAGTTGCTCATGGTAACTGCCTAGCATTTGGTACTACTGATTTTTAAGATGGCTGAGACCAAGGGAGAAAATGTAAATGCATGCTATTCCTAAAGTGTTGGTTGTATTCTATTAAAGCATGAAAAAAAAAAGTGAGCTGACATTACTCATCCTCAAGTTGACAAAAAGCTCTGCATGAAAAGGTGGTCCTCTTCCTCTATTATCAGGTTGCAGTGACACAAATTTAGACTTTGAGAGGATTGCGGAGCTTTTCTTCCTAATCTGCACTCTAACTTTGGAGCAGGGTAAATCTGCACCAAGCTTTATGCACAGAGCTGTCATGTTTTCTGGTGTGGTACAATGAGGGCAGTGGCATGGGTCTGTCCTGCCGGTTCATGTGGTGAAGAAGGCATAGTGTGTGATGGGAAAGAGGAAGAAGATGTAGGAGGACTCTGTGTAGCATGGGAGCAGAAGTGGAGGTGCAAAACTGGGTCAGCAATGCTCAGACTTTGCCCTAAGAGATCCTCTGAGTTCCCCTTCAGGAAAAGTCCCCCTTGCTTTCCTGTTTTAATTTGCTTACAAGATGTTTTCTCACACCAGATAGGCTCTTTTTTTATTACTATTATTATTTTTGGCAATATATTCCAGGTTTATTTTGAATTTGGTGCTCACGCCTAGCAGGGCTCCCTTTAATACAATGAGGACTCTTCTCTCTTTGGATAAAGTCCTCACAGGAGACAAATATTTTAAATTAGCCCAGGAAGGAAAAAAAATAATAAAAAAGGCTTGTATTCTTTGAAAGAAGAGCAACAAGTCTCTGTGAATCAAAAAGACTTCTGCAGCCTACGCTCCCATGGAGGATACCACCCCAGGGAGAGTCCATCCCTCCCTCCCTCTAGCCCCCCCACACACACTGCCTCTGGGTGCAGGTAAAGTTTACCTCTGCATTCAAATAGCTGAAAGCCCTGGCTCCAGACCCACCCAGACTCTCTCACCTCCTGTGGGAAACTGCCCCCCCGCTCGGTTCTGTGGATGTGGGCACTGTGGGAAAGGGGATGCCAAAGCCCCCAGGGCAAGTAAGTGTCTGGAGCGTGCCCATCGTTCAAGTTCAGGTCCCATCATTGACCCATGTGGTCAATGTGGTGAAGTCTCACTACTGGGGCTTTAGAAAGAAGAGAGGTGGATGGTTCACATCCCAGAGGTTTCCAGGGATATCACAAACCCTAGGGAAAGTCAGGCTCATCCACAGGGGCTGGACATGAATGCTCTTACCATCCTCCCAAAGGAGACATATTTCAAATAATGGCAAATACTGTAATTTCCAGATGATGCCTATCTCTACTGTGTATCCTTTTTTCTGTCCAGTTACCGGAATACAGCATATCATTTAGTAGCACTGAATATAAAAAGCAGCCCCATTTTTGCTCAGAGCAAATACAGTGATGTGGTTGTCTGTTTTGTCTAGTGTAATGTATGAAGAATTTTTAATGTCTCACAAGAAACACCTCTTTAAAGCAGCCTGTCATCTTTGCGCTTTAATCCATTAGGCTATGAAATACAGAAAAAATGAACAGAATGAACAGAAAAATACCTTTTGAGGTATGAAAAGAATATTGTAATTAATATTTTTTATATTTTTTTACGATTTATTAAATCTTTTTATAATAATACTATTGCTTAACCTGTTTCAGTATTTATTCATTTAGCAGCAGACAAATAACAGACTTGCTTATTAGCAATGAGTTTGTTTTGTGCCACTTTAATTTTCTCTACAGCTTTGTTGGGACCCAATTGCCCATCAACAATGCACTGGAGGTCATAATGTCATATGAATAATGTCATATAATATGAATTAGTTACAAGGCACATCTTGGATTTCCAAATGCTTAGATGCATTGTTCCATTCACAGTAGATGGTGTCTCACTCCCTTTTGAATAAGGACAAATATTTTTACATACGCAGGTCATCAGATAGCTCAAGCCCATTCTATTTTGACTGGATACTGAAGGATCATACTCAGAAACCAGTCACATGGATTCCCACTCCTGCCTCATTGTCCACACTTCTTGACAATCAGTCACTTGTCCTTCTCAGCTTTTTTTGCTTGAAGCAGCTGAGTAAAGCCACATGCTCTCTGGATAATCAAACAGCTGATCCTCAAAATGTGCATTGCCAGTCGTGACTCAGTAGATATGGAGACACTGTCGCTAACTGGCCTTATGATATGCTCCTCGTGGCTACTGAATAGGCAATAGCACAAAGGGATGAGGAAAGACATTCAGGGCACATGCACAAACCAAAAGTATAGCATGGGAAAGCATATCTTTGCTCACAAGGTATGTGTAGCTGTCAGCCAGGTCTTCATCTGTTGCACTTGGATGTCACATCCGTGAATACAGCAGGCCTGCACCTACGCATTTCACCCACAGATACAGCTCTTCTACATCTTCTTTTTCAAATTCTTATCTTTTGCAGAGAAAACTTGCTGGAGATCCACTGCCTGGACTGAGGACATAAAACATACACAGAGACTCCATTCTTCCCTTTAATGAGATGCCATCTCCATTTAACTGGTTTCTGGCAGAATTTTCAAGCGTTGCAGATCTCACATTCCAATTACATCATTTGGTATTTTGCTCTTTGGCAAAGGCCACCAACTTCAGCAGCTTGCAGCATTCACTAACGGTAGCAGAGATTACCTACAAAACAGGGCGACAGGCCTAAATAAGCAAGTTACATGCAAGGAGCCAGATCCTTGGCCCAGCTGGGGCTGCTTTGCCCAGCTCCGACAGCACAAAGCTGTCACCAAGCCAGCCCAAACAGCTGTTGGAGGATTCCCTTGGCGCAAAAGAATTCCTGAATGGCAAAGAGCCACTAAAGCAACTCCTACACAATCTCACTCACTGGTCCCCAGAAATCCCTGACAGCTGGGACAGCACAATGGGGCCAGAAGCACCTGTTACCATTCAGGGCAGCCTAAAGGCTGCTCTATAGGGCAATGAATGGCAAAAGGAGCACCCAGCATCTTTGGGAGTGCACAGAGGCCTGCCTTTATTACCTCGCATCCACAGCCGGAGGTGCACCGTGGGAACATTTTCCAAAGGCACTGCTATGACAGAGTCAGAAACTCAAGGTGCTCCATGCATGTCCGTGCTTTCTGATTGCATTTGTGGAGACCTGCAGCAAAGCATGAAGAAAGTCTGAAACTCTGCAAGGGGAAGGAGCCTGGAAGCAAAGCCAGGTTTCACAGCTTGGCATCTCTCCGTATGTGCCCACTGGAAAGCTCAGATGTGAGCCTCCTTCCGGAAATCTGGAGTCAATTATTCTGAAAGCAAATATTGTATCTTGGCACCTCATTTAATTTGGCATTTCAGTTAAAACCTAGGGTTTTATCTCAGGCTGAAGTCCCAGCCAGGCATACCAGAACCTTTTTCTTCATCTTGCTTGCCCTTGATGTTAGCTGGCCCCTGCCTGTTCCCTGTTGTCACTGACTCTAAAGAGTCATCAAACCCCCAGCTCTCCTCTCAGACTAATGCAAGCCCCTTTTTATTAAGTGCCTATTTGACATAAGGTTACTTGCTAATTCTCTTAGGCATTTTACTCTACTCAAATTTTGGGTCTGATGTCTGGACTTCATTAATCCTTTGGTACACGGTCCATTATAAACACAGAGATATCCCGGGAGGGGATGCTCATTCCTCCAAATGGCCATAAAAGTCTCTATGTTGTGCTACGCTTCTAGAGAAGGTGTAAAGCAGAATGAAACCCCTGATTATGCTCAGTTTTTGGGGCTAATATTTAGGCCAATTTATCTTTTTTCCCAGTATCAAATTATATCTGAATGCTTAAAACAAAAATGGTATGTAGTGGGAAAAAAAAAAAGAATAATTTGTTATTTTTACTTTGTCATACACACACTGAATTCCAACGAAATAACTCAAAAAAAATCCAGTTCTATTAATAATCCTTTTCTAGTGCTCGTCATGGGATTCATCCCTAGCCCTAGACAGACTTCACTCAAATGACAGTATCAGCATCAAGATTTCATGCAGGATCTGAATGGAGCATTGTCTCTGTGCTGTGCTCTTAACACGCTCTTGCTCTTATTAATTGGGTACTTAATAAGAATTTGTGAGGAATCCACCTTTCATATGCTGCCAATGTGAAAAGGATTAATATTGCAGAGATCTAACAAAGGACACAAAGACAGGCCCTGACCCGGAGACCTCCTAATCAAGGATTTAGACAGTACACAACAGGTGAATACCCTGGTAGGATAAATGGAGACAGGAAGGAGGAGTGGAAGACAAGTGCATTTGCCTAAGCTAATAAGCACAGTGATCTCAAGAGTCACAGGTGGTCACTAGCTGAACCCATGACTCAACAGACAAAAAAGTTTAGTCCAAAAGCTTACAAGATGAATGTGCTCTATGTGAGTACAATTCAAAGCATTTTAAAGCCACTGGAAAGACTCCCATTAATAAGGCCTGAGGAGCTGAAATATTTACCTCTTGGTTTTAATCATTATTGGATACAAAATTTGTGGATGCAATAAAGACAGTGGGTTTATGGCATGTTCTAATCCCTCAGTAACTATTATCAGGAAATACCTTGGTGTTCCTCAAGTGATAAATTACCTGTCTCTTTCTCTCTGAACCACATAAGCTAATGCCCTTCTGGATTCCAATTTTAGTTAACAATCACTTGTGAGACCAGCAAGCCACGGAAGCCAATTACCTTTCATTTCAAGAGGTATTGATTGCTTCCTGATGTAGTAACTGAATTTAGAGCAGTAGTTTTCAGCCTGTTCCTGCTTTCTTGGCCCTTCTGAACTAAACTTCTGTGGTATGCTTGAAAACGTTTCTAACACTTCCAAACGCAACAGTTGGTCTAATAAAATCTATTCCTTCTCCCTACAAATTTTGACCTTCCTAACTATTAATTGGATGCTCAGAAATTGAAGATTTTCACCTTTTCTGGAAAACATGTTGTAAATGCAGAGCAAGCCTAGCATTTTAATTTATCAAATCAATGATTTTCCACTGCAGCTGAGAAGAGAATCAATCAGAATAATGCTGTTGGGATCAGGTAAGTATGCAATCAAGGAGAGATCAGAAAAGGTGGGGCAGGACAAACAACATTCTGTTTAATAAGAAAAAAATTACTCTAAGTTGCTGATGAAAAACCACTCATTCCAACAAGGACATGTCACCAAGATGTTGCAAGATGAGGTAAGAAATTACAGTGGTGATCGGCAGACTTCTGGGTTTGCAGGCAAGGAAGAATTTGCAGGCATCTTTGTTTTGGACAGGTTATGTACTCCCTTATAATATGCCTGTAGGATGTTACTGCCACAGAATACAACTCTTTAAAGAAAGTTCTCAACAACTTTGTTGACTAACACTGTAGTAGATATGGCAAAAGTAACCGACAGAAGTCACCAAATGCAAAGCTAGTGAGAGCAGGCTCAGACTTCATGTCTGTGCTACAGAGAGTTGCTGGTGTGGCCACATTGGGCAATGCATAGAGACATCCCTTCCCCAAACAGGTATTACAAACAAAACCCTTGCTTTGGTTTTCTGGGATAACACATTTGCTGGTCTCAGAGCGAAGGTGAAACAAATCACACTGCCAAAAGCTCAGTTTTCCTGAAAGAAGCTGTATTCACAATAAGGCAATTTATTGGTGAATACTGTTAAAGCTGTATTGGCAGTGTAGAGGGATGTGGACCTGATCTGAAAGAAGCTGGCAGGTTTGCATACTGTGTATTATCCCTTTCCAACCTTCTCTTCTGAATAAAAAATGGTGTGGAATCTAATTTCCTCTCTGAATAAAACATGAATATAGATAAGACAAAGTAAGGACCCAAAGACCACAGCAGCATACTTTCTTGTTCTTCTTACTATTCAACATCATGGCAGCTCACATATAGAGCAGCTCTAGAAACCATCTGTCATTGAGCAGCTCTTTATTCAGATGAAATCAACTGTGAAGTAATCATGGTTCTCATTTTTATTATCTCTCCTTACAGTGAACTTGATTAAAATCCAGCGCACGGTATGCAAACAGGCTGTTGTAAATTTGTACTCTGACAAAAGGGGAAAGAAAATGATCTGCCCACATGCCTAGAACTTTGTCATTATGCATCAGGACAAAAAAAGGAAGAGGCATACTGCATTGCATAAACAAGTTTGTCTGGACACAAACTGTCCTAGCCCTATACAAAGGCCACGTCTGCTGCGTGAAACCATCAGAGGGGCCGAGGAGAAGCTAATTTTGCTAGGACATATAAAAGGCTTGAGCATGTTCTGAATAAACTAGATAGCTTGTCTTCAGCAGCACGTGCTTTAAAGTCTTTTGCCCAGGAGGATGATCCGAGCTTCTGAGGAATGAACTCAAAACAGACGTGATTCTCCTTTCACTTCTGGCGGTGTAAATGGGGAGTGATTCCATTGTATGGCTGGTATGAATGAGACTGGGAAACAGTCCCAATCAGTCAATCATTCCCTGCTTTGTCTATTCATTAAACCCCTCTTCTCCTCTGCACAGATGGCCAATGTACTATTGTACTCTAAGAACTGGCCAAGTTAAAAAAAACAACTAAAAGGAATATGCCTGACAAGTCAGCAATTAATGTTTGTTTTTAAAAAAAGGGGCATATTAGCCTGCTTCTGCAGACAAGGCTTAAGCTGTAGATACACACATGTATGTAAGGAGATATATATATGCACATAGATAAGGAGCATATATGCAACATGCGGACTTATGTGTGTACGTATGTGTGTATATATATATCTCACTTCAATGCCCACAGATTCCCCAGCACAAGGCAAAAGGTGTGAATTTTTAAAAACCATGTTAGCTAGTGCAATGTTAACAAACCTGTCTTTGTGCCTTCAAGAAGGCACAGCCAGGGAGGGGGCTGCAAGCAACAAGAATTTGGTAGAGCAGTATTTTGCAGCTATGCCACCTAAAACCAGGAGCATGTCCAGGAGCACAGCCATGAAGTATGCAGGTTGTGAAGCAGCTCCTGGGGCTGCTGGCAGCAAGCACTGAACTGGAGAGGTGGAGGATGGAGGAGAAGAATAAGTGGACAGACAGACAGGGGATGCCATGTAATTCCTGCCAGTCTCCCAGGGTATAACCAGAGAAGACATGGTGTCTGTCACCCAGAAGTCCCCAGCCAGTCTATGTGACCCATGAAACAGGGTCTTTAGAAGACTGGGCATTAACCCCAGCTCTCTTTAGCCCTAGAGTGCTCAAGTATCAAATCTCAGTACTTTCTTCTAGCAACATCCTATAAAATAACTACCTAAGATTAATACTTACCAGGCCTCAGTACACCCCAAGGTTTAGGGAATTACACCAAGGATGACTCTCCCACATTTCCCTGAGACTTGCTACAAAATTCAATCCCTGCTGAAGTCTTAGAGCTCTGGCTAGTTACATGGACCCAGACCACATTTGGCATTCATAATGTTCACACAGTGAGCACACTTTTGCTGAAGTGTTTTACAGTATTGCCATGATAGCATGCTACTGAAATGGTAATTCAAGTCACCCCCTGAGTGCCACAGTCTGAGGAATTGCACCCATTAGCTGCACACAGCCAGTGGCTTTTCATCAGTTGGCATGCAGAAATTCATTGAGAAACTTCTTGGACAGCTTGAAAACAGTGTGGACAAGCTCATGTGCAGATGGGCTATACCTAGGCTGTTCAGGAGGCACTAGCAACATAGACAGATCTGAGCTTTTTAAAGCACTGTCTGGGGCAAAACTTGCTTGTGATAAGGAAGACAAGTGCTTGTTGCTCAAGTAAACTGCTTGGGTTGATTGTATTTTGTGCTGACTCCTGCTCAGGTCTGCCCTGGATAGCTCTGAGGAACAGATACTCAGTTTGCAACACTCTTAATTAATCTTCTATTGCCCAGACTGAGGGTGTCTGTAGGGTCTGGACATGGGGATGTCTTCCTAACCCATGTGCTTCTTGCCTTGGCACCCAAGGACTGAAAATCATAAGAAGCTAGGCACAAGTCATGTCAGTTAAGTTGCTGCTTTTCATTTCACAGTGAAAAGACCATGTTTTTAAAGATTTGGAGTCTGTTTAGGTGTCGTGTTCTTCATCAGCTGTTGCTTTATAGAAAATGTGCTGAACCTGGTGCATCAGTGAAACAATTATGCATGTAATAGATGTACACAGGTAATGGAGTGGTGTATGCTGCCTGACTGGTATCTGCTCTCCAGGCAGGGCACCTGGTACAGGTGCTCCTGTCTAAATCATGAGCTGGGGAACTTTCCTTCCTCCCTACAGGGTCCTTGATGCCCTGTAGATATAATACACTGAGGATGGATTTCAGAGCCTTATCATACTCAGAGGAATATCAGGCCTGATAAAGACTGGGCAGCTTCCTGTTATGAGTTTTCAAGCCATTTTGGTCTGGAAATTTTGAAATATTCCTTGTGAAAAATAAGCATAGGGAGCGTTGCTTGGAGATAACAGGTTGTTCATTGTAGCTCTGGTTTATGTCATTGCTTCTTGCACAAACAAAATGTTGCTATAGTTCTTCAATGAGGAAAATTATGCCAATAAAAAGAAAAGGGAAAATCTGAGAAAGCATGAGGCACCACTGAGTATACAGGATCCAGCTGCAAGAAGAGCAAAATGTCTGTTTTGTCTGCTATAGGTAGGAACTCAAATATGCAGCACCCAAGAAATAAAAGATTTTACCCAGGCAATAAAGAGAAGATGATGATTACTTTGAAGCTGCATACAAATGCTGAGATTCCTTGGCAATGATTTCATACCTTTTCCTGGGGCATGCTTTGCTGGTACATAATAACAGTATCTTCCCATGTCCCACAGCTATCTATGTTTTTGTTAGTCACTCGAGGTGGGGCCGTGGGCAGGGTCAAGCAATCCACCTAGAGGTGAAAATGTGGGAGCAGCTCTCACATTTCTTTTCTGGGGGTTTCATTTGCTGAGTTTTTAATAATGAAAACCAAACCAAAACAAGAATGCAGCATCTGAAATGTTTAGAAAACACAGGGCCCCGCTTAGATGAAAGCAAACTGTGCTCCCTCATCAAGTGGATGGAAGTCCGTGCACTCCTATGTTTATCTGCTCCCTGCTAACCTCAGTTCACCCTTATGGCATCCAGTGAATCTTTGATACAGGGCTCATGTATCAAAGGCTTCATCTTCCAAGCATCTCATTGCACCATCCATGCTTCATCAGATTAGGTTGTTGCACATCCTTCCATTGGTCCGGTGGGCTTTGGTTGTGAGTCCTTTGTGCCTTTTTCAACAACACTGTGACTTTTCTCAGAATTACTACCTTATTTTGGACATTTATAACCCACCCCTCATATAAACATGAATTCTTTAAAAATACCAGCACTTAGAAACAAGTCCCAAGAGGCTCCATCACTCCCTACCAATATAATTGCACCCTCTCTTAATCCACACAGAGTGAGAGGCAGCAGAATAGGGGTGCTGAGCTGCATGGAGTTAGAGACAGTCAGGAAGGAGGGTTTGGGGTTCTTCTCAGACTCTAAACAAGTAACTTGTTCTGCTGCTGAATGGCAGGGACTTTTTAACAAATAATCCAGAGGGTAATCTAAGGGCAAAAATATAGGAGGTTCAGATTTGTCCATGCTACAGACCAGCCCTGACTAGGTCAGATAGTCTTTGAATGCAGGATATACACAGTTACCATACAGCACTTGAGAGATGTTGAAGAGTTGCAGAAATAAGACATCTCTAAAAAACACACATGGTATAAAGCCTGGCTTCCTGCTTTAAGTGCATATAGTCTGGATGCATTTACTGCTTGTGTAAAAGAGTGACTCACAGGGCTGGCACGAGGTAAGCACAGCTCTAGGAAGGCTTTGAAGGCCATCTCTGCTAGAAAGAACTTTTTTACTTTTGACCTGAAATGTCCTCTGCTGTTCCAGATCTTCTCTTAAGCAGGCACCACCATTTCCAGTGAAATGCACAGTAGTTTTACCGTCTGTACAAACTGGAGTATCTTAAGGAAATAAAACATAAACCTGTAAATTAGAATGACTTTTGAAATCCAACTTAGAATATTTGCCTTTACACTTTTTTTGGTTTGGTTTTGGGAGATTTTTTGTTTGTTTTGTTTGGGGTTTGGTTTTTTTTCTCAAAACTCAATGCTCCTTTTGCTTCAGGCTGTATGTCTCCTTAATAAACATTTTAAAGCTTAATCTCACGTTCTTCATTCTCTTGAGTGATTATATGCACAGAGTCACCATCTCTCCATAGTATAGCACTGCAGTAATTATGATTATTTACTAGATCAACTGAAGATGACCTGACATGAAAAAAAGCAGACCTGAAAAAAGCTTACATGCCCCAAACCTTATCTTTGTTTTTCCACCCTTATCAGTTGGCTTAATAAAAAGATACTATCTTAACATCCAAACAACTGCCTTGTTTATATCGTTCGCTCATCATGACTTTAACAACTTTCACATTATGTCTTCATCTTTGGAAAGAGAGACATTACTCATGTTGCTGCCTATAGCATACTTAAGCATTATCACTATCATTATGTCACTTTAGCTATACAAGCAGCTAATCTAAGCAACTTTAGAGAGTCATAGAGTAACTGAGGTTGGAAGGGACCTCTCAGTGTCACCTGGTCCAACACCCCTTCACAGCAGAGCCAACTTCAAAGTCAGATGCAACTTCAAAGTTAGATCAGGTTGCTCAGGGTCATATCCAGCTGAGTCTGGACTATCTCCAAGAATGAAGACTTCACAACAGTTAATGTTCTGAAGTACTCATTGCTCTCTTGATGTTGTGTAATACTTAAATACGTCCCACCATGCAGCTAATTAGCAGTAAGCTAATGGGAGTTCATCTACTGGGCAATACAGTAAGAGTCCTTGGTCCTGTGGAGATGCTGCTGTTGCACATGCATTCCTTGTTGCTCCTCAGGGAAAAACAATTACCCCCAGCACTGGAGTGACTAGTAAGGGCAATGAGAGCTGCTGGTACTTTCATCTTCATCTTTGTTTCTCTTGGTTTCAGGAAATATTTCCTGCCAGTTTGTCTAAGCATTTATCATATTTCGATAGTCTTTGTACCCAGAAAAAAAAAAAAAAGAAAAAAAAAAGAACCCCCTAAAATCCCAATAAAACCTCAAACACTGGAGCTATAATTAAAAAACATTATAAACTTCAAAATGAACCTGAGGCAAAATCATAGAGCAAAAAAACCCCATGTGCTTAATCCAAAGACTGTTTGCCTGCCTTTGCTTGCCTCCAATTTTACCTGATCTTCATTGACGTGAAGAGAGTTTTCAGCTACTTCACTGGCCTGCTGCACGTTCGTCTTTGGAGCTTTACGTGAGGTCCTGTGGACTCAAAGTCTTTTCATTTATCTACAACTGCTTTGTTTTGGTTTGAGGCATCAGTAGGACATTACCTGTGGATATCATGTGGATCAGAAGTAGAAATGGTGGAAGTGATCAGGAGCAGTGTTGCAGAGAGGTGGTTTTGGCCAGAAGAAGTTTACAGATAATTTATAGGGAGAAAAGTGTGAAACATTCAAGGGTGTGTCCTATTCTAGAAACCACTATTAAAACAAATCCATATTTGTAAGTGGAAGTAATCAGATACATGTAAAAGAGCAGTTTGCTCTTTCTAGCATTAATGTCATTAATAGTAAAATGAAAGCATATGCATTGTTTGCAATCATTGTGAGTATTTCAGCATATTGATTTAGAGCTGTATAATATAACTCAGGAATATAAAAATTGAAAAAAAATGTATCAAGTCAGAGTAAGAAATCTTTTGACAACATTTCTGTTAGATTGCTGATTTTACCCAAATTAGATTAGATATTGCTGCAACAATTCTGCTAAAACCTTCCAGGTTTTAAGACAGCAGCCCATATTTTCAGATAAAGGATTGATGTTTTCCACTGAACATTGTTTTAAAAGCAATTTATTTCCACATTTGTCAATTATTTCCAAAAAATATGAACAGTTTTCTGCTGACTTGGCAAGAACCAAAACCCATTTTAAGAGATTTGGATAAGAGTCTCGCAATTGCTTTACTCCCACTCAGCTGTCTTAATTCCTGTAGTCTAGATCTCTGGCCCTTCCTGATGAGTTGACTGGAACATGACTCATCTCCTTCTTGACCTACCCAGCTGTTCTTATTTCATTTCACTTTGCTGGGTCAAAGACAATCAGATCATTTATTTCAACCTTTCCAAAATGAAGGAGAACTTAAATTTTTAAAGGGCAACATATCATGACCAATGACACAATTACAGTCTCAAACACAGATTTGTTGACCTGGATTTTGACTGGTAATATTTGTAGGTATTTGGATTAAGACAATACCAGAATAATCATGACATACCCTGCTGATTTTGTAAGGCTGAGGAAAAATTTCCTCTGTGTAGCATTACACTGGGGCTCAGTGTAATACATGGACTTCTCATCTTTCTTTGAAAGACTAATTAGCCGCCACATCTAAAAGCAAGTAACTGGCCCTACTGAGCCAAAGGTCTAGCTTTTACTGCAGTTCTTTTATATATAACTACAGAAATACCAATATAGCTTAAGGCCAGCCATTCAAGTTTCTGTTTACCTGCAGATTCTTGTCATGTTCTCTTTTGCCAGGTCACTTGGAGGAATTTATTATGGTAGGCATTACCCTTGTCTTGGGTGGAACATCATGAAGCAAAGATAACAGGATGGGACAGTTAAGCTGGGCAGGAAAGAAGGATTAATGAGGGGAATGGAAAAAGACTGGAAAGAGGTGATTTGTTTCAATAGGTTGGCCAAGGCAGGCAACATTTTTTTTGGTTTTCTGTGGCTCAGTTTCAAAAACTCTATTATCAACAAGCAGACAAGAGAAGAAACAGTTTGCAAAACATGAATACCTCAGCTTTACGTGTCTGACATAGATCTTCCTGACATTTTTTTTTCCTGTCTGTGTTATTTTCCTCTTCAATAATAAAAAACTCAACCTAGTGAAAGAGAAGTAGCCCAGGGCAGCAAGATTAGTGTGATGTACCCGCTAGTCCTTTCTTTGAAAGCAGAAACCTCTGCTTATCTGTTCTATCACTTAAAAAACCAAAAAAATAAAAATAAAAATATAAAAAGGAAAAGGAAAAGGAAGGAAAAAAAATAAGACCTTGCTCCTATGTGAAGTCAGGTAGGAGGTCAGGTCTCGCTTGCCTTATTCCCATGAGCAACTTGAACTTGCATATTTGGTGTGAACTTAAAGTGAGTGAAGCCCTGGAATGTACTTCTGATTTGCAAAGGGAAGTCAATCCCCAAGAGCAACTTCATTTGGATCCAGGTGCCCCTCCTGTAAATACAGGTGCAAAAGTGGTGGTAAGCAAGCCTCTATTGTGTAAATTAGCTCGTTCTAAGGTGGGGATTTAAGTGGAACTTTGTCCTGCAGCGGATAAAAGTGAGTGAACTCTTCAATACAGAAAAAAAAAAAAGAAGAGCCAAGGAAAGAATGTGCAGCTAATCCAGATGAAAGACCTACAGGCAGTCTTTAAAAACATGTTAGTACAACTGCCTGGGAAGTTTCCAAATGGATGCCACATCTTGAACATCTTTCACAGCTTTATATCTGCCATCAGTATGGAAATGAGAGAAGGGAAATGCTGATAGGAGGGATGAGAGGAATAAGCTGGGTACTTCGTAATGCAGTTGTTCTCTGGTGCTCGTTCCCCCCTCCTCTTAAGACCCACACAACAGTTTCTCATTTTTACAGAAATGAATCTGTGCCTTGCCAATTGTGTACCTCTGAAGGGCAGGACTAGTGACAGGTTTGCAGTCCTAGATCTCTTTTGAGATGTGAATTCTCAGCATCAAGGTCAAAAGCAGGGGTCGTGATCCCTCGCCTGCCTATCTTTTACATTGTTCCTGGCTACATGTACTTCTTTTTAGACATGGCAGATGGTGAAATACTAAAAGTACAAAGGATTACCCAATCCTATTCAATAGCTGAACTATTTGTATATTATTGTTATTTTGGTGTAGGGATGGCCTTGTGACACCCTTACTATGTTTTTCACTTTAAGCTAGCCTTAGATATTTGGCTAACAGGGAAAAATAGTGTTTCTTGCCTTGTTTGAAAAAGGCTGCAGAGCAGCCCCCAAATGCCTTTTCCCCAAATTTTAACATAAATAAAATCTATGACTGTTTACCACCAGGGCTATGTCACTGATAGTTTGGAATGAGCAGTGGGAGTCCGGATCATTACTGATAAGGTACTAACCTGTGTTTTCTTTAGGCCACAACTCTGAAATCTGACTGAGCTCCTAAAATTTTACTTGAGACTAAAACTTTAGTGGAATACTTCCCAAACTAGAATTGTTCAAATAACTGCTGTGTACATCACGTCTGAACAGTGGGCATTAGAAAGTGAAAGAAGGCTGCCTCATCCTGTTTAGGGTAGTGATTCTCTTTTTAATTTTAAAGTTATACCCAGTGACACCCAAACACAATTTATTGCTGAACTCTGAATCTGAGAACAGAAAAGTTTTCTGAAGCAAACTAGAAAATGTCTTTAGTAATTTCATGTATTTTCTAGAAGCCTTTAACAAGTATTGTAGGAGGTTATAGACTGAAATTTCTAGATCTTCCAAACCACTCATAAATGCCAAATATTCTCCCTTTTCATCAGAACTGCAAAGTCTATCTATGATGGAGGTGTGTGCGCATGAGGGTGTGCTGCCATGTTATAGTTTGCCCTCTGGGGCAAGACAAGGCCACAATTTATCTTGTCATTGCAAGAAAAGGAAAAGAGGGGGGGAAAGGAGTTGGACTCCCATTTTATAGAGTTGCAGCTGTGCTGCTTTCAGGCTATTGTGCCTTCAGGAGGAAGAGGACATAGTCTGGTATCACTCTTGCCAGAAAACTGAGAGCAATGTCCCAGCTGAAGAGGTACAACCACTGATGGAGCAGACAGTGCAACTGCATCAGGCACCAGCCATGAGAACAGAGTGGAGGGCAAAGATAAGCACCAGCAAGGGTCTGAAGCAGGGGCTGCAGTCCCAAGGCCTTGGCCACCCCTCTTCCCTTCCCAAGTCTGGAGAGGGGCATTACAACCCCAAGGAGCCATGGGTACAACCTTGTGTAGGACGCTACCACTCACAGGTGTTCTGTGGAAGTCACAGAGCTGATGGCAGTGTTGGAGTGAAGCACATGGTTTAATTATCTCACTGACAAGGATACAGCACAGGCAGCTGGTGCAAAGTGGGGGAGCATTCGGGAATACCCACAGCCAAGCTCTATTCTCACAGACACCAGGGTAAATCTGAAAAGACTCCACAGCTGAGTAAAAGCTTGACACCATTGATAACTGTTTTGCTCCAGCTGACAACCACAGAACCAGCTGAGTAGGGAAAGACCTTTAAGCGCATCAAGTCTAACCTTTGCCACAGGACTGCTAAGTCCACCACTAAACTGTGTGACTGATGGCCTCATCTACATGATTTTTGAACACTCCAAGGGACAGTGTTTTCACCACTGTCCTCGGCAGCCTGTTCCAATGCCTGAGCACTCTCTCTATGAAGAATATTTTCCTAATATCCAACCTAAACCTTCCTTGGCACAACTTGAGGCCATTACCTCTTGTCCTATTGGTAATTACTTAGGACAAGAGATCGACCTCCACCTCACTGCAACCTCCTTTCAGGCAGTTGTAGGGAGCGATAAGGTCCCCCCTGAGCTTTCTCTTCTCCAGACTAAACACCCCCAGTTCCCTCAGCCATTCCTCATCAGACTTGCACTGCAGAACCTTCACCAACTTCATTGCCCTTCTCTGAATCTGCTCCAGCAACTCAATGTCTTTCTTGTATTGAGGGGCCCAGAACTGAACACGGTATTCAAGTCACCTAGTGCAATGAGGTATTTTGAGAAACATCCAGTACTTAGACACAGACAAAACTGAGGGTTTCACTTCTGTTTTCCTCCACATGAACAGAAAGCTTTCGACTTTTGACTGTTATTACTGAGAGTGTGAAATGGCAGTAACACCAGCAGAGTGAAAGGCAGCAATTCCTTGGCAATGGAAATGTCATCAGGAGTGTACAGTTTAGTGGATAATTGTTCCATAATACAGGCCACACAAAAGGCTCTGGGGCTAGCTTCAGTTGTCAAATTATGTTTGCTGTTAGCAGAAAGCCACAGGAAACCTAAGACCTTAATTTTGCACTCACGCAGCATTTTGAAAGCTCTCACCTGAGCAATCAAAAATTTACTTTTGAATACTCACAAAATTATGCAATGTCGGTATTTCTTAGCGGACAAAGCTAGGCACATTCAGCTGAATTCTGTGGTGTTCAACATTAGCAGCATGAAAAGGGATTGTTCCGTTACAAACTTAACAGAAGATACTGAAGGTCTGGTCTCACCCTACAGCTTCTTGTAAATTTTGTCTTCGTCATATAGAATATGAGAGAACTGAATCTCCTCAGACCAATGTTTTCCAAACTGTAGTCTTATCCATGTGAATAGCCTAACTTACACTGACTGAATGCAAATCACGTATTCACACACACTAAATTTTTAGAATGAAAAAATAAAGTGTAATCTTTTTTTGCATCCCAGACCAGAATCAGGCCCAGTGTATTTAAATGACCCTGGCTTTAACTTAAAGGTCAGAGGAAAATGAGTAATGAACTAATTCTTAAACAATGCAAAATTCAGAAATGTTTCTTGTGTGCAATGTATGTGGCTGTTATCCTCCTTGTGCCATTAGAGTTCATAAATACAATGTAAAGGAAATGTCCTTTCATCTAATATTAACAATCAGAATCTGAAAAAAATACCATTGACCTTAACATGAACAGAATTCAAATGAGTAATAATTTCCTCCTATTTTAAAAAAGCTTTCAATAAATTTATTGTTTTTAGTTTTCATATGGCTTGGCTGGTGTGCTGGGAACACTGCTATTTGCTTATCAAGCTTCTGCCCATATATATTCTGAGTTAATGAAAAGCACTCTAGCCTGGTGCTGGCTGTGATAGGGCTGTGCTCATACATGCACTGTTGAAGGGTGGGTGGTATATTCTGTATTTTCTCATGCACTATATTTCATTGTGGATTTTTTCTGTGTGGGTGAGGGGGGAAGTGGATTACAAAATTAGGGCTTTATTTTAGTTGCAGTCTAATTGCTTCAGCCTCCCTTAGATGTTTTGAATAACTTTAGAAGTAACAATGCACAAAAGCACAGGAAGCAATATGAGAAGCAAGCCCTTGCCCAGCCTAGTTAAAATACTTTGGCCACAGTTTACAGACTCGGGTGCACAACATTAGGCACCAGGAGTTTGTACTTGGATCCCTGGAGAGGCTCCTTCCACACCCAGAGGTCACATTGCCTTAGTTCCACAGGGATAAACCCAGAGGGCTGAACATGTAGGAAAAAGCAGTTCGTAGGACTCGTTTCTACCATACCTGCCTGGCATGGTTTTATGTACTGGTGTGTCTGGGTCTGGCCACTGCTGCTGCCTACCCTGTCCCCTGGCCTAATCTTGGCTGGCATCACCTCTGATCTAGAGTTGCTCTGCAGGTGAGCAGGGTATGCCTATGTAAAAGATTCTGACCTAGCTCTCCAGCATTCTCAGCCAAAACAAGATCAGAATTTTTCCCATAGTGAGAGGAAAGCAGGGCCTCTAATTTTCCTTCTAGGAAATGATTTCAAGGGCAGAAATTACATATCCTTAGGCATGAAACAAATCTAGCTTGGTTCTTTCCGGTGCTGTGGGCAAGTCACTGCCTATCCCAGGGACGGAGTTTTGTTCTGGTTTAACCTCATTGATTTAGTCACTGGAGTGCTGTGGAGAGGCTCTGCATAACTGATGGATTTGGGCTATTTTCACTAAGTTGCTGCGTCACCAAATGTTGCATTGCAGCCTGTTGCAGCCTGGAAGTACCCCTGAGATTCTTTCATTCTTCCTGCAAAATGCTACACAGCAAGAAAAATCAGCTGTTATTCTGAGCTCTGCTTGAACACGAGAGTTTCAGAGGATAAATCTGGCCTACAATCTGAAACTCTGCTGTCTGAAGAGAAAAGGAGAACCCTCAGATGGGGAAACAGAGAAACCAGGATGTTCTCAAAAGGTGTAAAGAGGGAGAGGAAACTGGGGCAGAAGAGAAAAACAGGAGGGCAAGCTTTTATAGCAAAGGAGCTATTTTCACAGCTGAGATCAGAGAAGCTGACTGCATATGATGGAGAAATTGAGATCCCCTGATCCATAGGAGAAGCCAGGAGCTGCAGTGATGGTCATCTCGGGATCACTGACCAAAACCTATAGAACATTCAAGAACGGTGAACTCCAGCACAGAGTTCCATACTCATTCTCTTCTCATTTTGCCTCAATCTGTGTGTTTCTTGCACTGATGGGAATGAAGGATGACTGCTTTTAGTGTGCTTTGTGAAGTCTGGGGAATTCTGCAGTTTGGCATGTCTCTGAAGGAATAAGCTGTAACCCACAGCGGCTGCAAGGCTGGAGGTAGGGAAGTATTTGATCAAACAAGTGGATGTCTATGAGGCTGTCTGCATGAGGAGCAAGACAGCTGAACTGCGAGGGCCCATGTCTAGGAAGGAGAGACGATCAAAAGCACCTAGTAAGGGTATAGCCTGGGAATGATCAGACTCAGGAATATGAAGGCATTTAAATTTCGGAATTTGGAATCCCAAAGTGGCAGCCTGTTCCATGGGGAGCTGCGGGAGGCTTTTTCACTCTTTTTTGATGTAATTGTGATGAATTCAGTGCTTTTCACCCCTAAGTAACATGTGTGACAGCCTGTGGAAAGGCTAGGTTTCACATGCGAGGAAGACCAAGCTAAACCCCGGTGTATTTACTTGTGCTGTAGCGGCACCTAAGGGCAGCAGAGAGCCTGAGACAGCCTGTGATAGGTACCAGCACCCACCTAAAGAAAATAAAAATCCTTTGCCTCTAAGACAAGTAGATGGAGGATAAAACGAAGATGTGGGGACAAGTGGTGGCTGAGCTGAGCAAGGTGCCACATTGAAGAAGTGGAAAATGTATATTTATTTACTATGTGGCACATTATGTACAATATACCACATTGTAGCACACACAGGAAGTGGAAATGTATAGTTATTTACTTAAGTGATTAGGTTTTTTTCTGCCTTGCACCTTGGCAGTTGTGCTCCTGTCCATGAGTACTGGGCTACTTTGTTTTGCAGACTATGGATCAGGTGTTGCTTGGGAACTATCACAGAAGAGAATGATTTTCCTGTGGTGAAATGATTATGTGGGTGATCCAGCCTTTCAGAGGATGCACCAGGCTATCGTCTCCTCTGGGTGATCCAAAAATCCAGCAAAACGGGATATTTAATGTGTGGATTGAAAAGACGCTGTAGAATGAGCTCTTTTCTGACCTACGTGAAACATTCAGCTGGACAATAAAACGTTTTCCCACCATCGTCTGTTGCTGTCACCTGTTTTTTCCACAAGAGACGTCTGAGCTGGGACTACTTTTGAGTAATCAACGCAGTTCCCTGAAACCCAGTTGAATCACTGTGATTAGCACCAGCCAGAGATCTGGGCCACTGACTTTCAGGGGAGCTTTCTTGTCTCAGAGCTATTGTTAACACTTCCTGTTTATTGCAGTTCAGCACAAAGTCTTACAGGTCCTGTCCACATAACAAAACAGCCAGAGGAGCCGAACCGCTTTTTAATAAAGGTCTTTTGCCAGCTTTTGCATGTTTTCCTTATCAGTGATGAGAAATGAAACACCTACAACATGCCCATTGCAAGCATCCCCTTCTTCCACATATTTAGGTATTAGACTGAGTACTTCATGGAGTAATTTTGAAGTAACCATATCGTTCTGGATATAGTTTTTACCATGCATAAGTTTAGCTTGGGGAACTTAACTATTTCGCTTGCTAAAGGCAGGTCTAGAATAGTGGGTGGAAATCGAGAAGGCTTGAGATAGAAAACATGCAAGTCTCAAAGGACAGAGCCACAGCCAGGAGAAGAATCAGGCACAGACCTGAAGAAGAGAAGGAGCAGGCAAACCCAGAGGATTGTGAAGAGGGCAGTGCAAGGAACAAGGCTCTCATGGACAGGCAGACTTCATCATACTTGAATTAGCAATGTGTCAAAGTCCACAGGAAATACTCTTCCTTCCTTCCCCATGTTACTATTGGTGGGATGTTTCTGAAGGTACAAGAGACAGCCAAGTGCATGATGTCTATAATTACTCAGCGGGAACTACCTGTATTACCATTGCCTTTTAATTGCACTGAATGTTATTTGGGCCTGAAAAGAAATAAAGTCTAAGACCTGCTTCCAGTTTGTGCTGAAAGTTGCTCCTGCTGAGGGGTAAAATTGAATGGGTGCTCAAGACAGAAAATGAGAACAAAAAACCAAACACCCAAACATTATTAGGGCTAGTCAGTGTAGTAGTGCTGGCAGGAATGGACCTGTAAGACATGTCATGAACTGCACCACAGTTCCCCTTAGCCTCTTACCAAAGCTGTAGCATATCTTGTAGCTGAGGAAAGCAAAGAGGGCACATACAGTTGCCTGGCTAGGGTATATCTCTAGCCATCATACTGAACCTGTGACATGGACAGAAAGTACATGGACTGAAGAAAATGCAGCAGAAGTCTCTTAAATGAGGAGATACACAAAAAAAGGGGAGCAGAGACTTCCTGTTCACTCAGATTTATAATCCAGGAGCTAGAGATGTCATATGAAGATGGCAAGGAAGGCGTCTGAACAAATTTAAAAAGGCACACCTCAGACTGTGCAGATGAGCTGTGGAACTTCTTGGTGAGGGATGTTGTTGATGTAAAAGCCTTAATTTAGAATATTCTCATAGTTTCTTGGCATGTTCCTATAGTCCTTCTTAGGCATTAACCACTGGTCACTGTTGAAAACAATATACTGACCATTTAGGACTATGAATCTAAATCCAGTATGGGCATTCTTATAGTTAAGTGCAATTAAACATTACTATTCAACAAAGACAGATTAATGGCTTCAGTTTGATGCTAAAAAGCTGTGGCATCTCTGAACACCCTCAAACTCTAGGCAACATCAGCAAGGACTGTCTATGGGGAGCTGGAGGAAATTAAATTCAAGTTTTTCATCCTGATGACCAAATAATCATGGGTGCCACAGCACTTTCTTTTAGTATTTGACTTCAATGTATGAGGATTGTCACGTTTTGACCTATTTGATTTGTTTTCTATTTGATGGGCTTTACTCTTTGACCAGTTTATCTACAGCTAACACAAGCAGAGAAGGAACTGGTTTGGGCATGAGCTCTGTTTCGAAAAAGGGCGGCACAGGGCTGCAAGATCTTACCCTGCTACACACGGCCCAAAACTGCCGAAATAGCTTGTAATAGAGCCATCTACTGACTCGCAGCTATTATTACAGTAACGCTGCCTGCCTCTGCTTCTTAACAGAATCCTCAGAACCAGGCTGCATCCTGACTCTGCTAATGATCAAAATAATGATTTGATATAACAAGCAGGCTTTTAATAGCAATGTGCCTGTGAGTAACACAGACATGGGAATGGAAGCAGAGATGATTCCTTCGCCTGGAACAGAAGGTTGGCTATCTTGTAGGCCAGATAATGTGATAGCTCTGAACACTAGATGAAGAGCACAGCAGCAAGAATGGTGTTATTCGATGAGAGCTTGGAGCAGATGGGCAGTGTGGTTAATTAAAGGGCTAGGGATAACGTTTCCTAAATTAAAAAAAAAATGAAAGTAGTTGGAAAACATTTAAAGAAACCATCATCTACATATACAGGATCTCTCAGAAGGGAATAATTGAGATAGTGGATATTTATAAAAGAAAAAAAAGACCTACCCCCAAAAAATATAGCCCAGTTTCTTTAAAGTATTGGAATATTCTCCCAAATGAGGTAAGTGCTTTTAAAATGGATTATAAGCTTATGTTGGTGATTGGATGGCAAGGTTACCAGCAATAGCAAGGAAATGGAATAAGTAACCTGGAAGACTTGATTATTCCTATGTGCTTAATCTCCATTAACATGAGGAAAGCTGATACACGTTACACCAACTGCAGATCAGGTCCAGGGAATTTGTTAGCCCAGAGATCTTAAGAGACTGCTGAAGGTGTCCTATGTAGACTCTGAAAACAGAAACATAGCACATCTGATCTGGAGTTTTTACTGTTGCTGTTGAGCATTTACACTGTGTTGGTCCTCAGGGGTTTCGGATCATTATGATTCAGAGGTGTTCAGTGTTGTACTCTTTGCTTGTTCCTGCTGCTGCAACTTAATTTACTTATCAGTCAGATAAAGGGTGCAAACAGAGGTGGAGAGAATGTTTGTTAAGAGAGCTTCTTTGATGCTGTATTTTTATACGTATAACCTATGATTCAAATAGCCCATATCTCTCCTTTAAAAAAATACCATATCTTGAAAATTAATTTTCCCTCAGATACTTCTTGGCTGACTCACTCCTTCATGGGGTGGTGGCAAAGCCCACAAATTGCCCAGGTTTTGGTGGAAACTACCTGCTGAAGGAGTCTGGGGTGGGGAACAGGTCAGACATGAGTAATGCTGGGATAACAGGGTAGAAGCAGCAGTTCATGTGAGAAACAGGCGCTGGTGTGATGTCAAGGAAGAATGCTTTACATTAAATTTCCCCTTCTAGTACCCACTATTTAATCCTCACTCTTCTTGAAATAATTACAGTTTTGGCAACTAAACCCCAGATCGTACATTTGAAAACAAAATAGATTAAAGCAAAGCAAAACAGACAAAGTGAAATACCAGAGAGCCAGTTTTTCCATTTGTAAGATGATAACATCCATTCAGCTATGAAAAAACTAAAGGTGAATGTTGTCCACAGAGTTGTTGGTAGTGGTTAGGGTGAACTGAGTTACACTGACTGATGTAGGCTGCCTTTGAACAAAAGCATTACAAAAAGTGTTTAAGAGATCTGAAGACTAACAATAGACTAATAGAGTTGTTAGAAGAAGTGAAAAGGAAATTGAAGTATGAGTAATGCAAACAAATTTCTATGAAATAATAAAAAGCCCCTGTTACGACCATTCTCCTTAGCCACTTGCGCAGTTAACATGTCAATTATGTCTTCTATGCAGTCAAACATTTTTAAATTAACACAAAGACATTTTATAAGCAAAATTTCGTTTATAAACAAAATGATCAGATGTTCCAAGTTAGTAAAAATATTTTTCATGAACTGTACAATTGGCCTGTAGTTCTTCCTGTACCAGACATTTCTGAATCAAGAAATTGGCACGATTAAGGCAATCAGGCATGTTTGAATACAAGAACAATCCAGGTTATATAAAAGAGCTAGAATGGACCATGAATAATTGAAGAAAATTTGTGATTAAAATGAGAATTTTGTTATAAGGACCAAAGCATCTGAGTTTCTAACTGGAAGTTTGGCTCCATTGAAAGTGATTGGGGTTTTACATTTTCCATGTGCCTAATTAGACTATTCACCTAAAATCTGGGGGTTAAAATGGAGTATGTGATATTATTTATGTGATCTTTTAAATCTTAGCTTTAACAGGTTTTGGAAGGACAATCCGTTCTGCAGTATAATGATGGTTAATTTAAAATTTGATACATTCTACTAGGCCTGTTGGGAAGTCTTTATACCCTTCTAATTCATGGTAATGATATGACATTTCTTACTACATTCTGTGTCTCATTAAACCAGGAGTTTAATTGTACATCACTGAGCTCTTGGAGAAAAAAAAATTATATGCCCTAGAAGAAATCACTTATGCCAGCTGCAGCTGCAATAGATAGAAAAGCTATTATCAGGATATAGCTATCCTGCACTCTGCCTTAGTCTCTAGGGCAAACACTGAAACATGTAGAAAAGTAAACTGTAAAGAGCATAAGAAACCTTTCCAGAAGAAACATAGAGGTGAGGAGATCCCAACAAGACCCTGCAATGAACTGTCACACAGAAGTGAATACAAAAAATGTTGAAATCTGTTTTTTTATATCTTTGGTGCTCCATGAAATGAGCAGATGGATAAATAAGTTTTAAGCAGAAAGACCAATTGTGGAAGGAGATTTCAAATAATGATTTTATACTCTGATGTGTCCTACCTTTACTGTCTTCAACAAGTTTACACAGCTTTGCTTGGAGCGATTGACTTCTCATCACATAATCCAGAGTAAGAAACTTGAGTGAAGTGATAGAAGATCTATTACTACTTGACTCCTCCTGATATTGACATGAAACAAATATCAGATGCCTCAGCAGCCCTTATTTTGGCTGCTGCCCAGAAGATGTTGTTCTTTTTGGAATTAACGAAAGAGGATATGTTGACCCATGAAGGCAACCATGCACTCTGTAGTAAAATCATGAAATGTATTTTGTGTGCACATTGTAAGTGGAGATGGGTCAAGTGGACTCTCTGTAATGTGAATGTTGGCAAGCTCACCCTGCTGCAAGAATGGGAATAATGTAGCTTACAGCACTTCACATCATTCATTTCAGTGGGGAGATCAAGTGTGCAGTCAACAGAGGCTTCTCCCAGCTCAAAATACCTATGTACATGAACACATACACCCCAACTACAGCTGTGTTGCCTATGGACACATGCATCTATATTAATGGAAAAAAAAATTTCCTCATTATATAAGGACCAGCTCAGCATACTCATCCAGGGCGCAGGAAGGGCTTGCTTAACTGCAACAGTGACAGAGGACAATGAAAAGTACCCATGAAGATTTCTTCCAGTCTTTTATATTAAACTAATGGAAACATAGCCCTTCAAACATTAACAGAACCAGATGACACAATCTCTAAAGCATCCTGTCACTATCAACCAAAAGAGATTCAGTGTCAGGATCCACAAACATTACTACTTATGAGCATTTATTGGGGTTGTCATTCATACAGCATCCTTTGGAAAGAACAAGAAAAAATAATTTCAAAATATTTTTCCTCTTGGAACTGCAGAATCGTCTACCTTTCTTGCTTTCTGGCTGTGTAAGGGCCACATCCAACAAGTCACACAAGTTATCTTGAAGTGTGTAAGTAGTACAAATGAAGTGAATGGGATTACTCATATCCTTAGAGTTAAACGTGCTTTGCTGGATCAGAGCCACAGATCTCAGCAACTTGGGCTGAGCTGTAAGCAGGAGCTACATTAAGATCCCAATTCTTTTGTCCATATAGTACAATACTGGATTCCTTCTGTAGTGAACATGTCTGGTCACCAATTTCAGTGTATTAATTTGCCTTGTGATTGAGTTTTTTCTCTGTTATTCACTGCAGGCAAGAATTAATTATCGCCTAACACACATAACATGATACACCTTCAGAGAAAAGATATTAAAAATTGTATTAAAGAATATTTTCTCTGTGTTTTTAACCTCTTTGGCCACTCTCTCACAGCCTTGGCAAATAAGTGACAGTCCTTGAACTCAATGAGAAGATGCTTTATTCACTTGTTACTAGAGATAATCTTAAGGTTCTCAAAGAGCAAAGAACTATTCTCCACAGTTTAGAAGTGCTCTTACCCAGACTCAACATTAATAATAAAAAGCCCTAATAGACTGCTCAGTCCTCTTGTAAGAAGATGAAACACCATATAGAATGGAAAACAAGAAGTTCAGAGAGTAATGTCACTATCATGAACAACCAGAAAAACTGAGCCACCCAATACAGCTCATTACTTAGGCAGATCCATCTGTTACCATCTTTCCTTTTAATCAGACACACTGTTATACGCTATTAGCTATGTGAATGAATCTTAATGGTTTTAAATTCTTGAGCAGGAATATCAAGCATCAAACATTTAGCAGTGCTCACCTGTTCACGCAAGTATTGTCTATGCATGGCATCTTAGGAGACGACCCGGTTAGAGACCATCTTAAGAACCTGAACATGCACAAGTCCATGGGACCTGATGGAATCCATCCGTGGGTCCTGAGGGAGCTGGCGAATGAAGTTGCTAAGCCACTGTCCATCATATTTGAAAAATCATGGCAGTCAGGTGAAGTTCCTGATGATTGGAAGAAGGGAAATATAACCCCCATTTTCAAGAAGGGCAAAATGGATGAGCCGGGGAACTATCGACCAGTCAGCCTCACCTCTGTGCCTGGCAAAATCTTGGAGCAAATTCTCCTGGAAGGCATGCTGAGGCACATGAAAAACAACCAGGTGCTTGGTGACAGCCAGCATGGCTTCACGAAGGGGAAATCCTGCCAGACCAATTTGGTGGCCTTCTATGATGGGGCTACGGAACTGATGGAGGGGGGTAGAGCAGTTAATGTCATCTACTTGGACTTGTGCAAAGTGTTTGACACTGTCCCACATGACATCCTTGTCTCTAAATTGGAGAGACATAAATTTGATAGATGGATCACTCGATGGATGAAGAACTGGCTGGATGGCTGCATGCAAAGAGTTGTGGTCAATGGCTCGTTATCCAGCTGGAGACCAGTAATGAGTTGTGTCCCTCAGGGCTTGCTGGTGGGACCGGTCTTGTTTAACATCTTTGTCGGTGACATGGACAGTGGGATTGAGTGCGCCCTCAGCAAGTTTGCTGATGACACCAAGCTGTGTGGTTCGGTTGATATGTTGGAGGGAAAGAATGCCATCCAGAGGGACCTTGACATGCTTGTGAGGTGGGCTGATGCCAACCTGATGAAGTTTAACCATGCCAAATGCAAGGTCCTACACCTGGGTCGGAGTAATCCCAGGCACAGCTACAGGTTGGGCAGAGAAGAGATTCAGAGCAGCCCAAGGAGAAGGACTTGGGGGTGGTGGTCAATGAGAAATTTAACATGAGCTGGCTTCAGTGTGCTCTCACAGCCCAGAAAGCCAACCATATCCTGGTCTGCATCAAAAGGAGAGTGACCAGCAGGTCGAGGGAGGTGATCCTGCCCCTCTACTCTGCTCTCCTGAGACCTCACTTGGAGCCTAGTGTGCAAGGACATGGAACTGTTGGAACAAGTCCAGAGGAGGGCCACAAGGATGATCAGGGTCTGGAGCACCTCCCATATGAAGACAGGCTGAGAAAGTTGGGGCTGTTCAGCCTGGAGAAGAGAAGGCTGCGTGGAGACCTCATAGCAGCCTCCCAGTATCTGAAGGGGGCCTATGAAGATGCTGGGGAGGGACTCTTCATGACAGACTGTAGTGATAAGACAAGGGGTAATGGGTTCAAACTTAAATGGGAAGTTTAGGTTGGATATGAGGAAGAAGTTCTTTACTGTAAGGGTGGTGAGGCACTGGAATGGATTGCCCAGGGAAGCTGTGAATGTTCCATCCCTGGCAGTGTTCAAGGCCAGGTTGGACAGAGCCTTGGATGACATGGTTTAGTGTGAAGTGTCCCTGCCCCATGGCATGGGGGTTGGAACTAGATGATCTTAAGGTCCTTTCCAATCCTAACTATTCTATGATTCTATGATCTTGCAATGGTTCCTGGAGGCTGTAGTGCACGGTAGTGGGTACCACAGGACCTATGAAAGGGACCATTTCCCCTGCTTATTGCCTGTTAATCCTGCTCAGGTGTGGTTCACATGCTTTCAGCTGTATGATGTCAATGGAGATATGTACACTCTCTGCAGAGCAACTAGATCAAGATCCACCTACAGACTGTCTATGTATCATCAATTAATTACACACTGGGTTTGATCAAACAGATAACTCATGTTGATGTAAATTTGCTAAATATTGTAGTTGATCTAAAGCTACATATCTCAAAAAAAGATACAGATCTGGAAGTGTAACCAAGATCAAATAAAGAGGAAAAACCTCAGAAATTGTTAATTTACTGAAATTAACACATACTTTGGAACATATTATTGGAGTTAAATAACTAAAATAGAGGTGAAGTGTTTGTTCTACTCAAAGTGCAAAGTAATTAATGTAAGCAACAGGATTGAGTGCAACCACCTCCTTGGTAGCTAGGTCTTACCACAAAGAAACCATCTCTGGCTCAGGAATTACTTGAGACATCAGGGGCAAGAGGGGAGTGGGACTGTCGCCAGGGAAGGATCACTGTATGCTTGATCTAGTTTTTGCTCTTCCCTAAGCATTTTCTATTGACAACCACAGGGAGAGTACACCAGGCAAGACAGAGCTTTGGCTGGTCATGGTAAGACTGTATTTATGTTTTTTTTCTGCCATGTTTATTTTGATTAGTTTAGAGCCAGGTGTCCTGTAACAGCCAGGTGTCCTGGCTTCAGCAGTAGCAGTCACTATTCTTCTTAGCAGCTGGTGCAGTCCTGTGGTTTTGACTTTCAGCCTGCGAACAGTGCTGATAACACTGATGTTTTCAGTTGCTGCTCAGTAATGTTTACTCTGAGCAAGGACTTTCTGAGTCTCATGTTCTGCCAGGGAGGAGGGGAAGCCAGGAGGAAGCAGAGACAGAATATGTGGAAAGATTTTACCCGTCAACCAGGGGAGCACATCATCACCTGGTTGCTCCGATGCTGGGACAGTGGGGCTGACAGTCACAAACTAGAAGGTAGTGAAGACAAACAGCTGGGATCACTTGCTAGGGAAGGGGGAATTGACAAAGCAATTGCAAGAGAGAAGAAGTCCCTCAGCCTTTGGAAGTGGCTCTTGGCAGCTGTGAAAGAAAGGTTTCCATACAAGGACGATGTTATGAGTCGTTCAGCCAAGTGGACTACTCTAGAGAAAGGCATCCAGTCTCTGAGGGGATCACCCATTGTAGATATGATCTATCACATGAAGCCAAATAACGGGGATGTACCCATAGATCCAGATGAAGTCGAATGTACATGACACATGCGGCGGAAATTTACACTGAATGCACCGTCATCCTGTGCCCATTCATTGACAACAGTAACCTGGAATGACATAGTACCACTAACAGTGGATGAAATGATTCACAAACTCTGAGAGTTCGAAGACAATCTCACCCCTTCCATCATTTCAGCTGTGGAAAAACTGTCCCAGGGGCTCAAACAATGGAGAGATGATCTATCTGATCTATCCAGCTCCTCACGTGTACCAACACACGTCTCAGCTATTAACAAAAGGTGTCCTACTGCTTGAGAGAGAAGATATAGAAGGTATACGCCGTGGGTCACACTATGGTTTTACCTGCAGGATCACGGAGAAGACATAGAATCATAGAATAGTTAGGGTTGGAAAGGACCTTAAGATCATCTAGTTCCAACCCCCATGACGAAGTGCAATGGAAAACCTACTCAGCTCTGGAAGAATGGGTGAGTGAATCGAGGAGGAGAACAAAGGTCAAGGATGATCATCCCATGAAAGCTGCAGCTTCAGTATCTGGTGAGTAGGTTCCCAGATGGAGTGGAAGAGCTGATTTTACTCCAGCTCCTGTGATAAAGAAGAATAATCCCTTTCTACAAGACTTGAGTGTACAACGCTCTGATGACTATTAGAGGGGCTCTGCCTCCAGCCAGGTGGAGGTAGGGGACAATCGGATTTACTGGGCTGTGTGGATCAGATGGCCTGGCACATCAGTCCCACAGAAGTATAAGGCTCTAGTAGATACCGGTGCAGAGTGTACCCTGATGCCATCAAGCTGTCGAGGGGTGGAACCCATTTCTATTTCTGGAGTGACAGGAGGATCCCAAGAGTTGACTGTACTGGAGGCTGAAATCAGCCTGACTGGGAGGAAATGGCAAAAGCACCCCACTGTGACTGGTCCAGAGGCTCCATGAATCCTTGGCGTAGACTACCTCAGGAGAGGGCACTTCAAAGACCCAAAAGGGTACCGATGGGCTTTTGGTATTGCTGCTTTGGAGACAGAGGAAATCAAGCAGCTGTCCACCTTGCCTGGTCTCTCAGAAGATCCTTCTGTTGTGGGGTTGCTGAAGACTCAAGACCAACAAGTGCCAGTTGTGACCACAACAGTGCACTGGCGGCAATATCACACCAACTGAGACTCCCTGATTCCCATCCATAAGCTGATCCGTAGACTGGAGAGTCAAGGAGTGATCAGTAGGACCCGCTCACCCTTTAATAGCCCCATATGGCCAGTGTGAAAGTCTAACGGAGAGCGGAGACTGATGGTAGACTATCGTGGCCTGAACGAAGTCACACCACCGTTGAGTGCTGCTGTACCGGACATCCTAGAAGTCCAGTATGAACTGGAGTCAAAGGCAGCCAAGTGGTATGCCATGACTGATATTGCCAATGCATTTTTCTCAATTCCTCTGGCAGCAGAGTGCAGGCCACAGTTCGCTTTTACTTGGAGGGGTGTCTAGTACACTTGGAACCGACTGCCCCAGGGGTGGAAACACAGCCCTACCATCTGCCATGGACTGATCCAGACTGCACTGGAACAGGGGCAAGCTCCAGAACACCTGCAATACATTGATGACATTATCTTGTGGGGTGATACAGCAGAAGAAGTCTTTGAAAAAGGGAGGAAAATAATCCAAATCCTGCTGATGGTAAGTGCCATGTGCTTACCATAGTGGAAGCAACCACTGGATGGCTGGAAATACATGCTGTGCCTCACGCCACTTCCCAGAACACTATCCTGGGCCTTGAGAAACAGATTTTGTGGCGACATGGCACCCCAGAGACAATGGGACTCATTTCCAGAAGAGCCTTATAGATATTTGTGCCAAAGAACATGGCATTGAGTGGTTATATCACATCCCCTACCATGCACCAGCCTCTGGGAAAATGGAACGATACAATGGGCTATTAAAAACTACACTGAGAGCAATGGGTGGTGGGACTTTCAAACATTGGGGTACACATTTACCAGAAGCCACCTGGTTAGTCAACACCAGAGGATCTGCCAACAGGGCTGGCCCAGCCCAGTCAGAACTTTTACATACTGTTGAAGGGCACAGAGTTCCTGTGGTGCACATAAAGAATTTGCTGGGGAAGACAGTCTGGGTTGTTCCTGCTTCAGGTAAAGACAAACCCACTCGTGGGATCGCCTTTTCTCAGGCACCTGGATATACTTGGTAGGTAATGCAGGAAGATGGGTAAGTCCAATGTATACCTCAAGGGGATTTGATTTTAGGGGAAAACAGCCAATGAACTGAATTGTATGCTATTGCCTGCTATGTAGCACTTTTATAGCCCACCAACTAGATGTCTTCATGTCACTAGCAACTGGCCCTGACTTACCTTCAACCGTCATTCAAACGAAGAATGAACTTGGATGAAACCAGATGAGTTCTGTGGTAAAGCAACGATCAGCATCAGCAGGCAAAGATCCAACACTGCACACAGCCTCTCCTGCTCTGAAAGACTGTTACAAGAGATTGAGTCCGACATCATGGACCGGTTAGACTCAGCAGCTTTATAGGGATTGATCCATGCACTGAGGAATGATCTCTCTCTCTCTCTCTGTGTGGATGTATATATATGTATATATATGAGATAAGAGTGATGGTATATATTGAAAATGTGGGAACTGAGCATGACGTGAATGGTATGGAATAAGGGGTGGATACTGTCCGGGGCTCAGCAGTAGCAGTCATTTTTCCTTCTTAGTAGCTGGTGCAGTGCTGTGTTTTTGACTTTCAGCCTGGAGACAGCGCTGATAACACCAACGTTTTCTGTTGCTGCTCAGTAATGTTTAGCCTGACCAAGGACTTTCTGTGTCTCATGTTCTGCCAGGGAGGAGGGGAAGCCGGGAGGAAGCAGAGACAGGACACCTGACCCCAACTGACCAAAGAGGTATTCCATACCACAGCACGTCATAGAATCATAGAATAGTTAGGGTTGGAAAGGACCTTAAGATCATCTAGTTCCAACCCCCCCGCCAGGGGCAGGGATACCTCCCACTAAACCATGCCACCCAAGGCTCTGTCCAACCCAGCCTTGAACACCGCCAGCGACTGGGCATTCACAACTTCCCTGGGCAACCCATTCCAGTGCGTCATACCCAATATATAAACAGGGGGCAGTTACCCGGAAGGGTGTCCTGGGTTCAGCAGTCGCAGTCATTTTTCTCCTTCTTAGTAGCTGGTGCAGCACTGAGTTTTTGACTTTCAGCCTGGGAACAGCGCTGATAACACCGATGGTTTTAGTTACTGCTCAGAATGTTTGGTCTGACCAAGGACTTTCTGAGTCTCATGTTCTGCCAGGGAGGAGGGAAGCCGGGAGGAAGCAGAGACGGGACACCTGACCCAAACTGACCAAAGAGGCATTTCACATCCATATCATGCCCAGGATGTAAAAACTAAGGGCAGTCACCTGGAAGAGGGGGGTTCATGGCGGGATCGGGCTTGGTATCAGTGGTGAGTGGTTATATTCTCTTCCCTTGTTGTTTCCCTTGTCATTATTATTATTGGTGGTAGCAGTAGTGGTTTGTGTTATACCTTAGTTACTGGACTGTTCTTATCTCAACCTGTGGGAGTTGCATTCTTTCAGTTCTCCTCCCCATCCCCCCAGGAGCGGGGGCAAGAAAGAGGGAGGAGTGAGTGAGCAAACTGGGCGAATTATAGTGGCTTAAACCATGACAAAGGGTTAGATCACTGCTTGGTCGGGCTGGGTATCGGTCGACGGCTGTTGAGCAGTTCTTTTCTCTTCCCTTGTTATTTCCTTTGTCATTATTATTATTGGTGGTAGCAGCAGTGGTTTGTGTTATACCTTAGTTACTGGACTGCTCTTATCTCAACCTGTGGGAGTTACATTCTTTCGATTCTCCTCCCCGTCCCTCCGGGAGCAGGGGGGAAGAAGGGGAGGGAGTGAGAGAGAGACTGCGTGATTTTCTGAGTTACGGCTGGGCTTAAACCATGACACCAGGAAACAGGGAAAAAGACCTGTAAAGACCTAAGGAGATTTCTTTCAATGAAGTCACCAGGAATAAACTACACAAATTTAACTTGGAGAGTAGGTATGTGTGTGTAGAGTAGTCGCAGCAAGATGAGTAAAATGCATCTATTTATATCCATGCTGCTGTTGGGCGAGCTCCACATACTCTTCAGTATTATGGGCTTGGTTGGTGGTGACCATCAAGAAGCATTTATTTAGTCTCGCTCAGTAGTTTTCCTTCAGCACAAGCGATTTTCTTAAGGGCTGAGGAAGCTTCAAGTAGTATAAGGACACAGGAAATCAGGAAGTGATCCTGTGTAGCTTCTCCTCAGCCTATCATTCAGGTCAGCTACAAGTACAGAAATGGCTAGCTGTTCTAGCTTAGCAGAGAAACTAAGCTTGGGAAAAGTATCTGTGGGACATCTTTGGCTTCCTGTTTGTTAGTCCATTCTGATGACCAGAGCATAATTCAAGGTTCACGCATTTTGTTTATGTCTGTCATAATCTGAAATCTCACAGATGAGAAAGTGGGGGAACAGAAAGCAGATTAACAGGCAAAGAACTGGGGGTAAGATTTGGAAGAGAACATGGAGCTGTAGTGGAAGGAAGGGATCAACAGAAATGCCTAGTAGAGTGGAGAGGATGATTGGGTGTAAAAGGTGAATAACAGATGGAGAAAAGGATTTAAGAACTGTGGGTAATCTGAATTCCTCTAATTTCAGCATGTGCAGGGGTGCACAAAACCATGTACATCTTATGCAGGACCCAGAAGGAATGAGGTGTGTGGAGCAGTACTGATGTCTTAGATTCACATCTGTGAGGTGTTTGCATCCAGGTGAGATAAGGGGCTGCCATGCGCTCTCTTACTGTGCCATGTCACACCACAGCCTTGCCGCCATCCTCATTCCCTGTCAGCATGCGGGGCTGCATCGCATGACAGCAGTGAGGCACTTGGTTGGTAACAAAGGCACTGGCATTTTACTTCTCCTTTGCATAGACATGCAAAATTAAGGGCAATTATCTGTGGTGTGTGGTGTAGAAGGCAATGTTTAATTGATGTCTAAAGGAGGTGCATAGGTGCATGCTTCTCCTCCAGACATCCAGTTCCCCCTCCCATCTGGTCAGCCAGGGCTGTTCTCCCTCACCTTATGGTGGGGAGATGGTCATGGCACAATGGGCTGCTCACTGCAGAGCTGGAGGTCGGCATTAGGGACCCTGTGTTACTGATGTACTTCAGGATCTGGGCATCCCCCTCAGCCTGGTTCTTCTCACAGACTGGGAGATTAAGTGCCATCAGCATGACATAGCAGCTTCATAAGGTCTTTAGTGTTAGTCAACAAAACAGGAGGGGCTATGAAGGTGAGAAGAAGCAACACCAGCAATCAGGGATGGTGAGCAGGCAGGAGCAGAGACAATGCCTGTGCTCAGAGGCCAAAAATACTCAAAGCAAGCTATGGCCATGAATACAGACCAAATGCTAAGATATCTAGCTTCTCTACTGCAGACCTGCTGGATAGCACTGCTGCTCAGAGAAGCAGCATTCATTAGCCAGCTGCAGTGAGGCTCAGTCACTCTGAGGTAGCATTGATGCAAGGTACCAAAAGCATACTGATGTGTCCAAGCACTTACACTGCTCCTGCCAGCTGGCTGCTCGCTGGAGAACCTCACACACAAGATTTTTTCTGGCCTGGTCCTGTACACTGTTGTGAGTTTTTGACACCCCAGGCATCTAATGATTTTTTCAAGGAGGGACATATTCCCCCATTCCTCCACTTCATCCTTCCCGGGGCTGTCTGTACAGTATGCAGTGTGGCAGGATCCAGGGTCTCAGGGGGTTTGGTCTCCTCACCTAGCACATCCCACAAAGCTCTGCCTGGGATGGGCTCTCCTTTCACACAAACTTGGTAGAGGGGTTAAGTAGGAATCAATCGGGGTTTGCTTTAAAAAACATGGTACTGAGTAGTAGTTCTCTTTATTCTCGACAGCTTTTCTCCACCAAATGGGTGATGCAGCATTTAACAGAAGAGTAGCATGACACTTTCTAACAAGAAAATACTACAAATATATGCAAAGGATGTTGGAAATGGATGCTGTCATTGCAGAGCCATCTAGGCTCTGGTGTAATATGACAATATTGAGCAACCACTGCATAGACAATTGGCCTGTTAATAAGCTGGCTTGCAGCATCGCTGCACATGCTGGCAGGCCCCAACACTAACCTGCATTGCAAAAGGCTTACAAATGCAAACCAGAGAATTCTGGTTTTGAGCTGTGTCACAGTTCCACTTAGTACCTAAAAAATGGACCTTCCATCCTCTTCTGAGATGTGTGATGAGGAGGATATGTATCAGCATTACAGCCTTGGCAGCTCCTCTCTGTTTGGAACAATTAAGTGAGAGAACAAGACAGAAAATCAATGCTGTTGGAGATTAATGAGCCAAAGCATGTACTTCAAGAGAAAATGTTTGCAGTTTTTCTTGAGCATGTCATGAATCCTCATGTAAGATAGCTACACAGGGAATGAGTGGCAGAAAGACATTCATTCTGCACTATCCCCGCTATCACATCAAAAGGTAACACAGTCAGGTAGTGTGTAAAAAACACTGTGTTTTTGAACTTGATGTTAGAGTTAGGAGGAGAGTTTGGCTTATTCACCCCTTTTCATCTTATATTTCTTCTCGGGGGCTGTTGTACATAGTTTGCTATGATTTCTGTCTGCTGCGTTTGGATTGTGATGCTGACTTTTCCAGCCAGCAGAGACGGCTGCATGCATTGTGTCTCTCTCTGCTCCTTTTGCATGTAGCAGAGAGTCTGTATGGGAGAGCTGCACGTCCAGCTGTGCTGGCAGGTGAGAGTCAGGACTTGTTGCGCTGGTTTGATACAAAACATAGCGCGCACGGACGTTTTTTAGCCGGTTGCTCTTTGAGCCTCGGCAGCGCTGATCCTCCCCGGGAGAGCCTTGCAATGCTGAAAACAGACAGACGATGGCACTGCAGCACCGTCTGTCCTCTTCCTTCTGCCCCTGGTACGAGTCTGCCGAACTGACTCATTCCCAGAGCTCTGACCTCTTAACTGGCAGTTTCACTTTACTGATGGCCGTCCTACATCAGCTCTGTCTAGAAACAGCATTGTGCATGGACCTAAATATCTCCTCTCCACCTTTGATATTGGGTGCCTTGTTATGTACATATAAGTTCATATTCCCTTCACTGCACCAGGTTGTACAAGGTAAATGCTCGGAGCCTCCCCGTAGAAGACAGACTTTCCTCCCCCTTGATTTCTGCATCTTTCCCAGTGCTGTTCATCTGTCTTCAGCACGGACTGTTGTATACGACAGGGGTGATGTTTTACCGTCACGTTGTACAACAGTTAGTATCTCTCCTGACATTGCTGAAGACCACATTTTCTTTTTACACAGCTGCATCACTTTGGCAGCATATAATCATCCCATAATCACCTCATGCACAGGTTTTTCTCTGCTACACTCAGTTCTAGCAGATGAGTTCACCATTTATAGAAAAAGGTTTTGTCATCAGTTCCTCATTGCAAGATCCTGAACATCGTACTACTGAATATCATCTTATTTTTGTTTATACTCCAGTCCTCAAGCTCACTCAGTTGCCTGCATCCCCAATTCTTTTCTCTATGGGTGATACCTCCTACATTTGTGTCATCAACAGATGCCATTAATAATGCTCTTAATATTTTTTTCAGATCATTAATGTAAACATTAGTCACTACCACCTCTGATGATCTCCATTAACACCTGTTGTCTGACATGGTATTTCCTACCTTAGCATGAGCCATTGCCACATGTCCCTAACCAACTCCTTATCAGTTATACAGTTATACAGTTCCCTATTGTTACAGTCTCTTGTGGCTTGCTCCCAAATGAATTCTGAACAGAGGTGACCTGTTACCCCACTTTTGATTAGGGCAGTGTCAGGTGAATTGAGCAGGACTCAGCAGATCCAATCTCCACATTAGTGTATCCATTACTTTCAAATCCCAGAAGGAACATTCACAGGAGAGCCCTGGGCTGGATTGCCCAGGATGAAATTACTCTCAGAGTAAACCTGCCCACATGCTGTCCCTGGATAGGCAGTGGAAAAGGATGGACCCCACTGGTGCCCATAATAGAGGAGAATGCGCTTGCACTCAGATATCCAAGGCTGGACCTCAACCACACCATTAGACTTTTCTGATTTAGGTGGCCTCCCTAAGAGGGTAGCTGGAAAACTAGCAGCATCCCTCCTCTGCTATGGTGAGCATGCAGCTTCTCAGCTGCAGGACTGCCTCACACCTCTCCATGCTGGGAACCTTGGCTGTTGGGAATGGCCAGCCCCACTCCTAGAAACCATTTTACTCTCTGTGCAGTTCTACTGTTAGCACTGTCACCCTCCACATAGTGCAGGTCAGAGCCCTAAGAGACTTTACCTCCAGGGAAGTGATGGTGAAGCAGCCAGCCCTTCCCACCCAGCTCCCTCCTGCTCTCCAGGGAGCTGGGAAATGTAGAAACCAGTAACCAAGGTGCTGGGCCCTGTTCTGCCCTCACTGGCAGGGAAATCTCTTTGCTCCTATACAACAGTCAGCTGATAGGCAGAGCTTCAGGCATGTCATGCGTTAGTGATAGCATTCAAGTCCTACTTTGGTCCAGCTGAGATCTGGACTGTGCTGAACACACATACTGGCATGTTGCAGGCGTACAAAGAAAGGAGTTGGCTTAAATTTTAAACCATTGCTGGAATTTTAAACCAGTGTGCTTCAATCAAACTGATAGGTTCTGCTTTGAGGTTTTCCAGTCAGTAGGGAGCACACTTCCTTTATTTTTCAGCAGCTCTGCTGGTCATATCCAATAAAATCCTCGGCATTTCAAAAGAGGCTATAAATGAAACGCTTGTGATGCGGCTGTGCCAGCTAGACAGGGAGCTCGCTATGTGAAAATAACTTTATAGTTGCATTTCTGGTGGGGATCGGCTTGCATGGATTTGTGACAAACCTTTCACCATGGCCCAGGGACACGATTCTGATCCCCATGTTCTGGGACTGCTCCTTAATTAAGCAAAGTGTTGCACAGCTTAAAACCTTTATAGGATTTAATTTTTAGAACATGTAGACATTTCTAGCCTAATGTACTTATGATTCAAATATATGCAGTTAATTGATGTTTCCTGTGGCTTCCAGATGGTCTGAAAGGAACATTTTATATTGCCTGATTACTATCACAAGAAAGAGATTTTAGGAAGGAAATGGAGCACTTCAACCTGAGACAAGTATTTGTAATAAAGCAGACAGCGAGGTCACAGAGAAAAGGAAAGGACTGTCTGGGTGTTGTACTCTGCCATAAGGATGTCATTCCTGCCCTGGTTCTCTTCTTGAATGATTTTTAGTATGGGGAAAGACAGAGCCAATTATAACCATTTTTTTTACCTGATAGGAGAAGAAAACAGCTGCTGCAATGATTAAACTGCCTACATGGAAATTACGGACAACTTAGGCATCTGTTTCTCCATAAAGGAAAGAAACTTGATGAGAGTGGGATTGATCCTGTGGTTGTCTCTTATGGAGACAGCAAGGGTCTGGTCAATGCATCTTGTATGCTATAGGGTCAGGAGGGAATGCAGAACCTGCTCAGGAGCATCTCTAGGGCCCCAAAGTTTTGCCCTTTGGGCCCATACAGGTAGTAGTTTGGTAAGGCTACCTTAGGAGACAGGTTTTTCTACACAATGAGTGTCTCCATGGTGCTGTGCTATATTTTCAGGACACTGGAGCGGGTACTGGTGAGCAGTTGTATGTGAGTTGAGTGATCTCTCAGCCATCAATGTATTTCCCAGCCATCAATGCCTCTGGGGTTGTCCCAGTGGTTGGTTGGTTTTTTTTTTTTTGGATAAGGTAGTATTGCTTTACAGTCCTTGATTTCTCTCTTCCTATTGTATGCTGCAGGCAGCAGATTAGATCTGTATCACTTAAGCAGAAGCCATTGCGAGGACAGATGTCCTGTGGTAAGCAAAGTTTTTCTCTACTTTTTCACTTCAAAGCCTGAAATTATCAGTGACACAAAAAAGCCCCCAATGGACAAGTACCACCCCACATCACCAACAGCTTGCTCCATTTGCATCCAGCCTACAGTACTTTCCTCATATTGTCGTCTTTTTCCCTCTTCCTTCCAGCCAGCCTGGAAGGTCACGGGTAGACTCCATAACCTAAACCAAAGTGATGAAGCACCAGTGACTTCTTCCCCTTCTTGGGAAGCACAGTTGACTTCTTACAGACAACACACAACATGAGAACAGATCCATTCAAGCTGATGTGTGCAACTCTCACAGGCCTTGCCTTGCATGGTTGGCTGTGGTAACCTGTTTTTCTCCAACCTCTGATAACCTTGCCCAGGTAAGCTTTGTGAAAGGTGGAACATTGGAAAGACCTTCCAGATTAATTCTATGCTTTGCTCTACTTTTCCTCAAATTTGCTCCTTTCTGTTTTTCTTTCCCTTTCATCACTGGCAATTCCTACCCACTCCAATTTCTTCAGACTTATTTTAGGGTCAGCTGTAAAGTACAATTTACTGGAAAGGCTCTTGTCACCATGTTCAGAAAAGAACTGAGAAGCTAACACTGGAGTTAGTGCTAGTAAGGTCAAAATCGATCTTGAAAATCCTTCTTGCTTGTTGCTTGTCTCTGGAGGTACCTGTTCTCCAATGACACGATTGTTTTTGGCACAAACTCTTTGAAGGCACCTAAACCTCATTCTTGTGGTATACTCAGAGGCACTGTCTACCCCTTATCCTGGCCTTATGTTTTTGAACTGAGGTTGTATCAATTACCCCCCACTAATTCACCAACAGTGAGCAAGTGATCACAACAGGCCTGACTTTTTTAGCAGTGAAATGACTGACACTAGCTCTGAGTGAACGCAGCATGTTTGGCACAAGCTTTATCTGTCAGAAAAGGGATACAGTCAACACAGCTTGAAATCACTCCTAAAGACACAGCAAAGTGAAAAATTTAAATATTCACAGAAAACTATTTGAAGATTCGTTCACATGAATGAATTTCCTAGATGTACTCCATGTTTACTGTGAGGGTGGTGAGGCACAGGAATGGGTTGCCCAGGGGAGCTGTGAATGCTCCATCCCTGGCAGTGTTCGAGGCCGAGCTGGGCAGAGCCTTGGGTTATATGATTTAGTGCGAGGTGTCCCTGCCCATGGCAGGGGGGTTGGAACTTGATGATCTTAATGCCTTTTCCAACCCTAACTGCTCTATGATTCTACGATTCTATGCCTTAGAAGTACTTGTTTACGTAGTTGAAGAACAAAACCACATAACCTATCTTCCCTGTTAAGCAATTCAGTTTAAAGCTTGAGCCTGGGGTATTAGGTAGTCTCACTGTACGCACACTTTTAAAAGGTAAAATCATGTTCAGGAAACAGGATCTTGAAGTATAATTCAAGCAACAAACCCCAGGAAATGCCAGTTAGATCACAGGTCCCCTAAGATAGAAAGAGCCCTAGTTCTTTCCCCAGCTAATGGTTTGCTCCAAGTATTTCATGCTGCGCTGTGCATAGTGAATCACACAGCTTCTATACTCATCTGCACCCTGGGTCACCCAGTGGGGATTCCTTCACTGCAGCCATTCAAGGCAAGATGCTATAATAAACCTTACTATTAATACTTCCCTACTCTGCTGCAACTTTGTCTGCGAGCATTTTGCAGAGTACAGGAAAACCATTGACCTAGAGTAGGGTGAAAAAAGTTTGGACAAGACAGTTTCCTTTGCTCTTGTATGTCTTTGCTTGCTATCAAACCATGTTAAAGGGTTTAGTGGGTTTTTTCCGATACTACAGCTTAATAAGAGCCTTTGGGAAAAACACAATAATGCATTCAATACCTGGAGTATTTCTGTAGGGCTTTAAACAGGGAAAAGCATAACGTCTCTAAATCTTGCAAGCATGATGATGCACACCGGGGCAGAAGAAGTTAGCATCTAAATGCAGGTGCATTTTTGCTGTGCTACCCTTCAGGGCTCTGGCTGTCTCCTGATATTTCAATTACTTTTGTCACTAGACACAGAGTAGAATGGGGGTGAGAGGTGTACCAGGTCAGTGCAAAGGTTTGCTGTCTCTCCAGATCAGTTATTAAACCAGCCCTTTGGCAGCAGCCTATTTATCCAGCTTTTGCTCTCGTTTTTAACTGGTGACCTGCTGGGAACCAGGGTGAAGACCCCTAACTTATAATGTGCAGCAAGTCATATATGCCCTTTTAGTCCTGTCTGGCTGAGTGGGAGTCACAAAACAGGTCTCCATTAAGATGTTTCTAATTGAATTGGTCTGTCAGAGGAAGGCAACTTCTTTGCTGCAGCCTTTGGCCTCAGTCTCATTTGCTCCTTGCCCTCAATTCCGGCAGTCCCCTGCTTGGGCAAAGAGGCAGATGCAGGGGTCAACAGCTGCTTACGCAGCCCCCTGTCCTGCTGCTCTGCAGCTCCTGGTTCTTGGTAGCTCCTGACACAGGCAGCATCCTCCAGCTCACTGTTCTGGAGAGGGTCCTGCCAGGCAGAGCAGCTATGGAAGAAGAGAGGGGTTATCTTTTTCTCCGCAGGTGTTAGCATGCTGGGCAAGATGATGTGACTGTCCAGCCAGGCACAACTGGAGGTGAGCCATGTGCTTTGCCCCAGCATTACTGGATTTCTTTTCATTGAGACCCTGAGGAAATTTGTCTTGGAGTGCTTTCTCTTTGTTTGTACACAGATGCCTCTTAAGCCAATGTAAATCTGGAGCCAGTGCATTAACTTCAAAGGAACAACAGGCAGTATTGAGACAGCAGGTTTGCCCAAGAGCAGAATTAAGTCCCTGGAGCCCACGTGAATTTGGGGGTGGGTGAGGTTCCTGCAAATGTAAGAGCTGCATCACAAGGGCTGGGCCAGGTTATCTGTCCTTTCCATCCAGCTCCAGAGGAAATAGGGAACAGCTTGACCCTTTTGGGCTGACAACCCTCCTTAGCATGAGGCTGACCACTGAAAGCAAGAAGGAGGTAAAGCCAGCTATTATGGCAGTCCCCAAAATAGAGTCTGAGGGGAGGACACGTGGCCAGAAGCTGCTGAGCCCTCCCTGGGCTGTGCCCAGAGGGCTGCAGCCAGTTGCTGTAGCCCAGAATAGAGCAGACGCACTGTGGCTGCTACAGGGCTGCTTGGGAAAAGCAGGAGAAAAGCACTTCTTGCTGCCATCACCCAGCCGTTGCACATGCAAAAGGGGGCACGCTGGGGGTCCAAAACTGTATTTATGCACTGGGTGGTAAGGATTACAAAGCTCCAAGAGTCCAGCAGATACTAAACCAGGCAAAGGTTCTGAAACTGGAGATACAGGGTCCCCTCTGATTGGAAGAAATCATTCTTGTAAAGAAGCATTAATTTTGGAAAGTACCAGCTGCCTTGCCAGCTAGCCTGTTGTACCTCCTGCACCAAATTGGACGACTTTGTCGAGCATCTGGAGGCTTCATGGGCTTGTGAATGTTGGTAAAACACTTTCACATTTTACCTTCCGATCCTTCACAGGCAGGAGGTGTCACTAATGGGGTGTCAGTCAGCTACCCTGCGCCTGATTTGCTTCATTGGATTAGCAACACTTGTCATACTCTTCAGTGGTTTTGGTAAATAAAAGCACTAAGGGACTCAAACATGCCCCAGATTGCGTGGACTAGGACACGGCACCACGTATTTTCTTAAAGAAGTCTATTGCTCCTTCCCTGACTCTGCCCTATCTTTATCTCTAGCCTTTTTTAGAGTAAGGTCACTTTATTTGTGAGGCTGCCTTTGTGTTTAGACTAATGCAATATTACTGTTTTCATGCTAATTTTAGTTCCTCTTGCTTTCTAATGCTGCAATATGGTTTGGTGCTGATCTCTGGTTCTCTGTGCACGTACAATTTTTAAAATCAAATTAGAATGGATTTCCCCAGAAACCATTCCTCTCTGCCACATGTAATGGAGCCACGAACAGCTCCGATTAAATAATCCTGCTGTTGGGTAACTTTTTCTAAGAAGTTCTTTCTGGCTTAAAATGTATGTGCACTTGAACTTGGTCCAAAGAAGAGAGTCTCAACCCTATGGGCTCACTTGCCTGCTCCTGCTTAACTTGTACAAGGAGATCCCAGCTGGAATTTGGGTCCTTGCATAATACAGCAACAGCTGCTGCTGGCCTACACCACCTTGACCCACTGTTTGTCACAGAGACTGTGTTCCCACCAGCCAAACCTTGCTGCACAGGGTCAAGTGTGTCCTCTCTAGTGGGTTGTTGATAGAGAAAAGAGTGGAAACCGCTGGTGCCTTGTCTGTGGATTCTGGAAGTAGGAGTTGGTACATGATGAGACAAAGGGCTGGACAGTGAAAGGAGTGGTTTGGGATGAAGTTCATCTCTTTCTGTGATCTGGATGGGACTCTTGCTCCTGTGTCGTGATTTAAGCCCAGCCGGTAACTCAGAACCATGTAGCTGCTGAACTCAGGACATCTTGTTACTGAGCATCTGCAATAGCATGTGTTTCTTCAGAAGTATATGCTAATTGGAGCTTTTAAGTCATCAGCAGCTCAGTTTTACTATAGCTAGACACAGTGGGCACCAATCTCGCTGTCTGACTCTGCAAACAGTCCCAGCCATGGTGACCCTACAGATCACGGAGTAAAACATGGCTGCAGGTAAAAACTTTTTGGTGGGTTTAGGTTTTTCTCTCATTCAAGTTTAAATTAGTTAGGGCTGAAGTGACGTTATTTTATTTACTCCTAGTCATAAATCTCTAAAGTTTTCTTTAGTTAAAGCCAGATTCTGATGCTGTTGCTTCTGTTGAATCAGCCCGGAGTCAGATGGGCGACACAGGGAGTAAAGAGTGACACAGCTTGAATCTGGCCTGTATATTATGGATTCCTGGGGGGCTGAAAGTCTCATATCATTCATCTGTGAAGCGCTGTGGTGCTATATAAACAATACATAAATATAATTTTTAATCTTCCTTTGATTTTTATTGTCTTACAGATTGGATAAAGCAGTATTTCACTGTGTTGTAAGAGCAATAATGTCACAGACTCTCTGGGAGTTACACAGACAACATTATGCACCTGATTTAGTTAATTAACCGAGGAGAAAGCAGGTTGCAAATGCAGTGTTTGCTTCCCACTGGCTTTTTACATGCTGTGCCTATCAAAAGAGAACAGCAAACATGTGTAGAGAAATGAAAAAAGCCCCTTTGATTGTGTGGACTTTCTAATAAGTGGCACTTTGCATTTTGTAGATCAAGGTCTAGAAATAACACTGGCAGTAATTATGCACATGTGCCATGTCACCTTGATGCACTGGTATGGAATTGAAGGGAAGAACAAATTTACATAACTAATCACTGACAAACAAGATAAAGTGATTGCTATTAGCAAGTTAACTTTTCTCTACAATTACCACCCTGTGCTATCTGAGATACCCCACTTAGTATCCCTGTGAAGAACAAGGAGGGCCTGCTGTGCTTCAGATATCACCACACTGCCTTTCTCATGGCAAATCATAGAATATCCTGTTAATTTACTTTTCATCTTTGGCTGTGAAACTTGGAATCATCCCATGGGAAGAAGCAGAGAGGCCAAGCCTCTATCCCTCTGGCATACATGTGGATAGAGATTACGCACAAATATAAATTGCAAAATTTGGTGGATGGTGTTAAAAACTGGGCTCATTCAGAACACAACACACGGAGGACCCAAAACAATAAATGATCACAACTTTTACACGGGTTTTGAAATTGGATTATTTAATTCTGTTTAGGTTTCTAGGGGGCACATTTCCACGCTTTCCTCTGTAGCTACTAAGCCTGGAAACGCTCTGTCATTAGCTCTGAGATTTTCCAGTCAGTAACTGGGATCCTAGATGTTGATATGTTGGCATTAAGTACTGTGAATCTCATCTTTAAACCAGACTTTTCTTGCAGGGTGTGCTTCTCTTTGTCAGCTGGATGGCTCTTGCAAACGCACTTCTTGTTGAGGAGCAAGTGGCACAAGTTGATATGTCTGGAAGTGCATGTGTGCAACTCCTTAGATCATGGACGGGATTGCTGAGCTCATGCTGGTTTTGTGTCAATAATGACCATCCTGTCCCCCTCTGGGTGCTGCTTTGTGTTCTTGACTTTTTACATTTACACTGTGAAGGGTAATGGTTTCTGCCTGCCAACCAGCTTCTTCACCTAAAAGCATCCTGCTTGCCTATTCCTGTGGTTCCCCTCCTTGATCATATCACCTAGATGTGGCTGTTCAAGAGACCAAGAGCTCACGAAAGTTTAACCTCAGGAGAGTGTTACCCTCTTCTCTAGAGTGAAACAGCTGGAAATAGTGCGAGATGCTGCCCAAGACCTTGGCTGCATGGCAAGCTCTGGAGAGGCACATCTAGCTAAAGGGCTTTCCTGGTTTGCACCCTGGATCTTGGAAATTTTGCTCTGCAATGTCTGTCTCACGTAAGTGCCACAGCAGAAGAGGCTGTAAAGATATGCAACAGAAGCAACTTCATGGAGTCTTTCTAAGTCTTTTTTATTTATGTATCTATTTTTTTATTTATTTTATTTATGTGATTTTATTCATAGCTCTGCTCAGAGAAATGGAACTTTCAAATCCATTCTTCAAAAATAAAGAGAATTGGGTCAAAAATATTTCATTAACTACACCAGCATTTTTCTCTCTTCTATCTGGGACAGTCTTTAAAGAAAGGGAAGGCAACTTTGAACAATTAGCACAGATTATGCCAGATAATTGAAAAACAAACATGGAATCGAAGAATACATTGTGGAGCTGAAGAAAAGGTCCTCCTTGCCACATAAAACCACAGAGAGAAACCAGAGGATAAATCTAGGGTTACACAACCACTGTGGCTTCAGCTCAAAGTAACATTTGGGCCTGAAGATTGTGTTAGGAAAATGTGTTAATCAGGGTAGCCTGGTTCATCTCACCTTCACATCTGTTCAAAGGTTCATTCTTCTCTGAGCCAATCATAATGGCAAAGCTCTTCTTTGTCTGGAAACTGCAGAAGAGTACCGGTGTAAAAGGGGTTATGGTATGGAGAGCCAGGAAGTCTGGGCAATGACTGCAAGCATTCACATGCTTGAGGTGGCCTTTTGAACTGCATGAAGCGCAGCTGCCCTGCCCAGGGAGCTTGCTGTGCCTCTGAGTTGGAAAGAGAACTCCAAAAAAACATCAAGACTGTAAGGAAAGGCCCCACCACAGTAATGCATGACCCCACAGGCTTTGAGGTTTTACTGCACTGGTGTGCAGAAGATCAGGAAGTGTGTTCTGTCTAGAATGCAGAGATGCTGTCCTGACCCTACACCAGGTGAGTGAACTGGAAGCAAAGAGGATCCAGCAGCTCATGTTCACATCGTGATGACAAACCAGTAGGTGCTGGCCAGGCTGAAGCATGGTATCTCAGAAGAGAAGCAGAATGAACACGTTGACTCATCTAGGCAGGGAATTTCCTTGAGGAAGAAGGGGGAAGTTTTATTCAGTAATTTTTAGGACTTCAGGATCAGTTTGTGTAGTATGATCACTTGCAAGCATTAACGTAATTGAGGAGTTTCTGAGGGTTATACCCTTGCTGAACTGGAGACAGAGGCTGCAAGAGCCAGCAAAAGGGAAGAGGTCTCCTCTGGACAGCTGTAGTTCCTTTTTCTGCTGATTTTAGAGATGGGATAGCTCTGGAAAGTTAAGGAAAAATCATTAACTTTCAATGGGTTTTGATGACAATTCTTGTGGTGAAAAGCTGTATTTGTCCGTAGTAAGAAAGGGATGAACTGGGTTTGTATCAAGTTTATGTCAGGAGACATTTTGTCTTTGTTATACAGGGAAGAGAAGAAATGGGGTCTATATGGAGGACATGTATCGATGGTTATTTCAGTGATTCTCTCTTGAAATAACCTCACATCTGGCTTCTTGAATAAGCCACTTCATAAAGCAGCAAAGAAGGCAGCAAACAGATAACAGAATAGAAAGTCAGTGTGACATCTGTCTTGCATGTATGCTTATGTTTCTCTTTCTGATCTGAGAGTTTTTCAGACACAAAGTAACTGAATTTCAGCAAGTTCAAATCATTCCTCAGATCCTATACAGCAAGTTGTTTACCCACTATATTACAGGCAAGTAATTTCAATATTGACAGATTGGCTAAAGCCCAAATTTGATATGCTGCTATTAGCATATTTTTACTGTTTCTGTGTCACAAAGGAACCAAAATGTTCCCTGGCAGTCAAGGCTAATAAGCATGCAAATCATGATCTGTGCTTATAGGCACGCTCTTTTTTTGGTACATGACTCAGTATGCCAATTTGGCTCTCCCCATTCTGATCAGAGATAAACAGAGCTGCAGGGATTTGGGTGACAGATAACTCTTCCTGAAAACCATTTGGGTTTTGAAGACACACAGAACTGTGTTTAATCCCCCTGACTCTGCACAGTGGATTTGCTGTAAGAGAAGCTACTGACCAAAGGAGTAGTACACACGTCTCTATGCCAGAACATGTGAACCCATGAGGCTTTCTACTTCTTAAGGTCACTTATACGGTTACATATTCAAGAGCCAAGAAACAGCTTTGTATATAATAATTTTAGGGCCTGGAAGGAGACCTAAAGTAGGAAGGGATCAGTATGAATCAAGAGTGTGTGAAACAAGATCTTAGCACATTCAGTGATCACAGGTAGCATGCATATTTTTAATGCTCATATATTCCGTATCTATGTACTCTCAGTATGATGTATCACATTCCTTTAGTAACTCACACCTCTTGAGTATCCCCTTCAGACTATTCTTCCTTGTATTGCTGAGCTCCTCCACACAGAACTGTGTGACTGGAGCATCACTTGGTCATATAAGGGAAATGATACCACCTTTCGTGTTCCTTCAATGCTGCTTTTTAACTGTGAGACCGCTATTCCACTCTTTCAAAAGAGCACTTTGACAGTGGACATCTAAAAACCAGCGAAGGCATTTAAAAATTCAGCAGTGGAGGTCACTGGAGTGTATAAACAGACAAAATTACACTAAAGGATACAGAAGAAAATCAAAAGGAAAACTTAAGTCTCCTTTCATGTCGCAAGGTATTTCTGTATCTCAGCCTCAACCAGTTCATTATGTCTCACTAGCCCTTTGTTATCTGCACTGGACTGCTCTCTACCTACAGTAATAGCTGCTGTTTAAGCCCCACAGTATAACTCTTTTCTCTCATCTGACACTGCTTTGAGAGCACCAGCAAAAGGGCTGCTAAGTGTCATCCCCCTTGAATGTAAACAGGAATCTCTCCTGTGTTTGAATATCAGTGTATGTGATGGGGAGTCAGACCATGTAATGGTTTATTTGGGAGCTTCTTGGTGTGTTCTGTTGCTGATAATTACTTTTATAATTCTTGTTATTTTCTTCTCACTAGGAGAACTTAAATATGCAGCTTGTTTTCTGTTGCAGTTTTGTCTAGAGGAATAAAATGAGCTTTCTTTGTTCTTTTTTTCCTGGCCTTCTTGGGTTAGATGCAAACCTTCCTCGCCACCTTTGGAAACCCTCTGAACTCACTGGAGAAACATATCCTGCAGAGCAACTGGGATTGTAATATATGAAGAAAACCAAACCATCGCAGAGGTTGCTTGCACCCTGGTGGAATGCCAGCTCAAATAATGCATCCTTAAAAGCCTGATACACATTTCCAGCTGCCAGGGTCTTGCTGAACATCTGGCAATGCCATGTACCGTGTCAGGACTATGTGGGACCTTACAGGACCTTAATTGTCTAGTGTGATTTGTTCAGTTGGTGAAGTTCTAATCTTGGATTTAGCAGTCCTGATCTCAGTTTTTTCTGCTGTGTGACAGATGTACTGGGGCTAATCATTTAATCGTGGATTCCATTTCCCTTCTCTAAAAGAGATGCATTTTGTACTTGCTGTGAGAATATGTAAAGAAATTAAAGCACTTAGATACGACTTGAGGCAAAAAAGGGTACTTTATGCTGGAAAACATTTGAAGGAAAACAAAAACCAACCCAAGAGAAATGAGAAGGTAAAGTTATTGGAAAAGATATAGAAGAGGTCATTGAGATCAAAATAATGAAGAAAAAAAATAGGAGCTTTTGGAAAAACAAAACATGCAAATCAATGCCCATTACTGCGGGGGGGGGGGGGGGGGGGGGGGGAGGGGGAATAAAAGGAAGAAATCTGTGGAATTGTGGCTTAATATTCAAATTTATCCCACGTCTCTTACGTACATGGATTCCCTGTTCAGCTGTAATATTAATAAATGGCCTTATAAAGGAGCTTTTCTGTTCATCATGATTTTAACAAATGTACACAGAAAAATATACAGCAGACTACACAGATGTCTCCCAAAACAGAGTGAACATGTCTTGGCTGGTCTCAGGATGTTGACCTGACAGAAGGTGCACAGTGGCATGGAGCCCAAAATGGTCCTTGATTACATGTCAGCCTCTTTCAGAACAGTCCTAAGCCAGGAGGCCTTCACGCTGTCCTGGGTTTAGCTGTAGCAGTTCTTTTTCTCCTTCCCAGTAACTGGTGCAGTGCTGTGGTTTTGAATTCAGCCTGAGAACAAAACTGGTAACACACTGTTGTTTTTAGTTCTTGCTAAGTAATGCTTACCCTGATCAAGGACTTCTCAGTCTCATGCTCTGCCAGTGAGGAGGGGCATGGGAAGCCAGGAGGAAGCAGACAGGACACCTGACCCAAACTAGCCAAAGGGGTACTCTATACCACAGCACATCATGCCCAGTACCTAAACTGGGGGCAGTTACCCAAAAGGCCCAGACCGCTGCTCAGGTCAAGCTGAGTATTGGTCAGTGGGTGGTGAGCATCACTGCTTTTTATTGTTGTTTTTTCCCTTCCAGAGGCCTGCCATGGCCAAGCTCCACTTCCTGCCTGCTCCTTTGCTCCCTGTGGGGGCCAATGAGCTGTTGAAACTGTTACTGTTACAAGTGAACCCAGGACAATATTCATCCCACTCTCCACCCAGCCGCTCTGTAAGTATGGTTGACCACAACTGCTCAGGCACAGTCTGAGCTCTCCAGTCATGGTGCTCTCCTTCACTCATGCTTACGGATTTGGTATACAGAGTCTAGTTTTAGAGCTGTGTTACCAGGCAGTAGAGACATATTCTTTGGCTCCAAGTCCTGTAGAAATATATCCAGTGGGCTTCAGCAGGCTCTGGGTCAGAATGCTAATCCCTTCCATGGCAGGTTGCATTGCAAGCAGCAAAGAAGAGTACATCTACGTCTCTATTTTATCACACTTTGACTTGCAGACACGATGGGCAGTGTAGAATCTGCACTCCTGGAAGGAAGAAGAAAGAAGGGTTTAAACATCCATGCTTAGATTTAAAAATGGGGACAACACACTTCCTGAAGACTTCTAACTTACAAAGCATACACCACTTGTGAGGCTATTGGTTTTCCAAGTGATAAGTTAAACCCTGAGGTACGGCTGATGAGGAATTGTATTAAATATATTGGGTAGCACATGTTGTTGGGTTTTTTTGTTTGTTTGTGTGGTTATTTTGTTGTTTATTTGATTGCACATATTTCACAGTCCTTTTCAACTCTTGGTAAGGGAAAGGTTCTCTTGTTCCCTTAAACTCAATCTTTTTGAGGATCATCATTCTCTCCACCATCATTTTGAGCTCTTTGTAATATGGAGAACAATCATAGGGATGCTCTGCACTCTTTACCTGCAGCAGACTGACATCCTCAGCACTATAAGCATTTTCTTCAGCCATTTTAATAACTAGGAAAGACTGGTAACTAAGCTATCATTACAATGCAACTTACATGCTGGCTTTTGTCACAGTAACTGTTCAGTTGTGAGGAAAGGAGTGGCTACATTAAATAAGGAATCTTTTGCTCCAAAAAAAAGGGTTAGGTTTTCACAGTTTGCCTGTAGCAGTAGCTAAGAGTGGTCCCCATCCAAGTCCTCTGATCGGGCACCTGCTCCAAAGGAACCATGTGATGAGAAGTAATAAGTAACAGAACTGAGACATCTTACATAATGACCTCCTAAGTTTACATACAGAAAATGCCTATTAGTAGCAGCGTATGGTCCCCTGTGCCTCTACTGCTCCTCACAGTTACAGCCATTGCTGGTTGAACAGCGCAGGGCAAAGACTGGAATTATAGTTCTGAATGGAAAATATAGTTCTGCCCTGTACTTAAGAAGCATCTCCCACCTGGTGTTCTCCAAGCAACTCCAAAGCACACATGGATTCAGGACTGAAAAACTCTCTTGGTGCAGTTAAGTGTAATTACTCTGCCACTGTCTTTTCCTCTTTCTTCTCCAACTAGAGGATTAAAGGAGACAAATTAATCACCAAGTTCTGCAACCTTCATTTAAGTTGAATAGCTCTATTGTCCCTGAATAGTCATCAGGATTTCTCCTGGCTGAACACCATAATGCTTAATTTGGGAAAGAGGAACAGATGCAGGTGTGAAATGATTTGTACCAACACAGAGACAAAGCCTACCGGCCCTCAATTTGCGAGTCTGAAATTGTTGTTAGAGTAGGTAATCCATCCAATGGGACTCTTCTGCTGGGCTTTGGCAGTAGTATGCTTAGCAGTGTTTTTTATCACCTTTCACAAATCCACGATTTTAACCCAATCCAGAGCAAATTTGGACTTTTTTTTTTTTAGTAGGTTGTTATCTCTATTCTAAACTCATGATGATGAGAAGAAGTTTGTGTGTATGGCTTAAAGAAAGGGAAAAAATTATACTGTTGAATTTCCTGTGGTTTATCACCATTTCCAAAGCAGGAGCTCTCTTTCTCCCAGTGACATCTCCACCTCCCTGATCTGTGTCGAAAGTGGTGCGAAAGCAAGCTAGGCTCTTGCCAGTGGTTTCATTTGCTGAGTGGATAACACTGACACAAATTGATGGTTTGGGTGGTTTTGAGGGATTTTGCCCTCCTCGAATCTGTAAGACCTTATTAATATTTTCTCCACAAATGTCTAACCCACAGGTAACATTTTTCTAGTGTGTTCCCTTTTCATAGATTTTCATGCATTATGCATTCACCTTGATCAACTTCCCCATTCCTCCCTCAAAATGCATTACAAAACAGGATAAAAAATGTTCACAGATAATTTGCAGGAGCGTATTATACTTGCTTAGTGCTGCGTAACAATTAGTGTCACTTGGCATGTTACTGTCTTTTTCCTTCTAGAAGCAAATTCAATAGCTGTTTCAACAGAATGGGGGTGGTTTTGGCAGCTATGTGACCCAGATACAAGCCTCCGTTTGAGTATATTTTCAGCATTGCTATCTTGGCTTATCTCAGGGTTGGGAATCTGAAGCTTTCTGTAAGCATCCAGCTGCAGTGGGGTTAGGCAGCTGGAGTGCTGGCTGCTTGCTTAGGGCAAAACGTTAAGGGCCAAGCTGCATCACAAATGCCCTTGGCAGCTGCTCAATGGAGGAAGGAGAGGAGAGGAGGCAGTCGGTGTGCGTAAAACAGATCCTGGAAATAAGGAAAAAAGGAAGGTTTTACTGCACCTGAGCTGGAGAGATGCTTGTATTACAGGGGCAGTGTTATCTAAATAAAAGGTTTGGGTTTGGTTTCGGGTTTGGTTTCCAGCTTTGCTTTGGGATTCCTCTCAGCTCAGCAGACTGCAGGGCAAACAGGCATAGCGTGAAGCTCCTTTCTGCTCTGAGTCCCAGACCAGGGAGCTCTGCAAAACCCAGAATGGATTAAAGAGAGTGTTAACAGGGGGATTCTCACCATCCTGCTTTCATCACCTCTTAGTCTGGGGAGCAACAGTATCTTGTCAGAAGGTGATTTAGAGCCAGGCTGGGTGCTGCCCTGAATGGCTGTATTCTCCTGTGTCCACAAAAGACTCCCCGGGGACATGAGCCAACAAGTCAAGTGCCTCTAATGGGACAGTGTGTTCATTTTCCTGCCTCCAGCTGCTGCCTTTGCCAAGCATGTACCAGCATGCCACAGAGCCTGTCTTTTCCTCTCCCTGGCTTGCTCATTATGCTGAATTTTGTAGGCTGGCAGAAAGGTGGCTTTGCCAGCTTGTTGTCACCTAAGAAACCTCTTGTGTCATTGGGAGTTTTTGGCAGCTTCATTTGGGCAGCTTTGTTTGTTCTCTATGCTGTATTAGCAGCACAAATGGGTGGAAACTGAACCAACTATCCAGGTTCCAACACATGATCTGGGATAAGACAATAGCGGTAACATTTCTCCTGCATTTTGTGACCATCACAGGAGGCGGTGTTTGGCATGGCTCAGCATCACCTGCATGTTCCTTATTGTTCTGCAGACACTGTCCAGCAAAGCTGGGGAGGAAACGCAGCAGGTGACAACAGTGCAAACAGATTGATAGGATTACTGTGGAGCTGGGAATCATGCCAGGTATTTCCAAATCCAAATGTCTGCACTTAAACACATCAGTCACAATAACTGGTTCAAGAGACCCTTTTGGCCACTGGCTGATAGTTCTCAAACACCGTTCCACTCGGGGGCACTTTCGGCAACATATATCATAATCGCAGAGATTCTGTATGAAGAATGCACACAGCTGAAGAACACAAAGCAAGCATTTACTAGCATACACATCTGGAAGCTAAAAATAATGAACTACTTTAGGTGAAGCATTCATATGGCCACCAAAATATAGCACCTATGCTGAAGGGTGGTCTCGCACTGTCCGCAGCTTCGCCCCTGGCCAACATGCCAGGGGTTGGTTGAGGCCCCACAGGAGCACTCAGTACCTTGTGCCTGTTCTTTGGCTCTCTTGTATGCTTTAGTTTTGTCCTATCTGGTGTGTGTTTCTTCCTCCCCACACGTTTCTGACAGTCTCTGGTAGTGGACATGATTGAGCAGGAGTGCGGGCAGCCAGCCCTTAGTCTGGACTGGAGCCCCAGAACTGCAGGGCACAGCAGACTGATGGCTTTGGGTTCTGTCCATCACTGTAAACACTTAGTGGGTTACAGGGGCACATGCCTTCTAGCTGCCTTGCAGGTCCTAGACAGGACATCTCCTTCATATGCTGTCTTTTGGAGCAGTCTGATATAGACAATATCCCAAATAAGACTTCTGAGGGCATTTTACCTAACCAGTCTTTGACGGACCCCAAATAATCCCAGTATACCACAGTGGACTCTATAGATTTCCTTGCTGGCTATTCTGAGCACTGGTCCTGGTAGGAAAGAGCAACCTGTATGTCTTTGTTCATGCTCTTTTCTGATGGAGTGCTGTCAGACGAGAGCAATCTTTTGCGGCCAAGTCGCTGCCAGCTGCACCACTATGTGAGGCAATACTGCTTGTTTGCATTCAAGAGTAGAAAAATGTTTTATATTAACAATGTAAGTATACATCTTTTTTGGCCTGAAAGTTCCCTTCTAACTCGGTGACTCAAGATCCCCAAGGATGATCACAAGATTGGGCAACTGGCGTTTAAGTCCGCAGTGAGGGAAGCCAGGGGTAGGGCACAGGGAATGGGTGGTGGCAAGGTACATGGGAAACTTCAGGATCTGAGGGCTGTGTAGAGTAATTGCATCGTACTTCTTCCTCTACCCATCTTCAAATATCAGGCAAAGAGCAGCAACTGCTTGAAGACAAATGAGAGATATGTAAATAGGATGCATATGAGAGAATGAGGACTTGCAATAAAATGCATCCTATCCAGCATGGACCTTAAAAAGGAAAGCCCTACCTGAGGGATGGCTTAATTCAGGTCTGTGTTGCCTCTCAATGGTGTATTGCCAGGTAAGCTTCTACAGGAAAGTGACGAGTCTTGATTCATCAGTAACTAACTGACCTGGCTCCAACCTGTTAAAACTTTCATTGCCTTGATTACTGCAGTGCACATGGGGTGAGGAGTTAGCCGGTTAGGAAACATGCATATCATGCAAGCCATAAGGAATTATTTATAGCTATTCATATCACCTATCTGATTGCTTGAAACCACAGAATGAATAAATAGTTTTTCCAAAATCCTCATTCAGAAACTTAATGTAAACTTCTTACTTCTTGTTTAAGCAAATGGGAAGAAACAAGCAACAAAGTGCCAAGTTCTGCTGTACCTATTTTACATGTTGAAGAATTGTTTAATACCAGAAATGCAGGATGCTTTAAAGAGTACATGGTCCAATCAGTTCAAATTAAATATCAGTTATATATATGGCTGATACAAATAAAACTTATGCATATATATGCATATTGGGCACTCTTTTCCAGGTGGAGGTTCTCACTAGGTTTACCCGACTCTGTGATACCAGCTTCCATGCTCTCCCTTTTCTCCATCTGTGTCAAGAACATGAAATTTATTTACTTACAGTGAAGAATGCTTAAGATGCTCAAAATGAAGCACATCCTTCAGGGATTTATTGGACAGAGGCCAAAGATGTGCAGTGTTGCCTCTGCCTTATCACATACATGAGATATCCACTAATGAACAAATGAAGCAAGTTCCGTCATGTGCTAATGGTATTTTTCCCCTCAGTTTGCTAGCCTACATGTTTTCCAGTGCAGATGTTTTTGAAAAGGAGAAAACAGAAATAAGGTAGTCAATATTTTGGGTTTTATTTAATTCCAAAATTATAATTTTAGGAATGACTTCTCCTGAAATCTTGCATTTGTATGTGCCTTGGCACCTAAAATTGCACCATTTGTGGAATCCTGAAAGGAGCAGAACTGCTGACACATACAGCTTCACTCCAGCTATGGGAATGTGCTGTTATAATTAACTCCAGGGATTCTCTTCATCGTTGGTAGAATTATGATGTATTTTCCCACTGTAACCTGAAAAATAGCTCCAGGGTTGAATTTTTGCCCCAACCCTTACTTTTCACATCACATGTGTTAAAAAATAAATACATTTTTTGAACTTTGATCTTCTGCCAAAACTTGTATAAGCAGCAGTTCATGAAATGTTTCTCCTAATTTATGCAAAGAATGGAAAAGCATTTCCATTAACACTACAGATGGCTGTGCCCTGTCTATAACAGCCATGTAAACACATTAGTGGGGGTCTGAAACTTCTGTGCTCTTATAACCCAGCTATAGCACCTAGCAGCAATACTGGTCTAAAACCAACGGCTCTGCCACTCTGAGAAAACCTATTGGACAAACTACTTTTTTGCTACTGTTATGTTTTCCAAAGTACTTCAGAAGTCAATGATGCACAAGGCTTGGCCAATGCTGAGAAAAGCTGCTGAAAATCTATGCGGATTTTATGTTGAATAATTCTGTTTTCCAAGCATGCCTCCCAGGCTGCCCATGTCAGCCACATCCTACATCATCAGGCACATCAAAAAATGACTAATATTAGCTCCTGCCCTTAGTTAAAAATATTCAGCTGTGAAATTGGAGAAGAGGCTGTGTCCATGTTGAGGGGGAGGGATGACAGTGCAATCCACAGGGACCTTTCCCTTTGGGTCAGCAAGCTTTGGAAAAAACCTTCAGCTATCAGGAGCTGCCCATGGCCATTGATCGCACCTCTGAGAGCATGTAGGGCTCCCTCCAAGGCTGTTCTGATGGAGAGCACTGTGGTCCTGATGGACACCATTCAAGTCTAAAGACAACAGAGCTGGTTAGCCAGCTCCTTTGTGAAATGGTTTTTTTATGATATTCATTCCTTTTCAGCAGCAGCTGAAGCTTTCTAACAGCTTTCTTCTGGGGTATAAACAGTTATGTAACAAAAGATCAATTGAATATTACCACTGAGTCCCAATGAGCTGTAAAGGCTCCATTATGCAGTATTTGAAAGTACCTGTTCCCCACCACTAAAACATTTCTCGTTGCATTGAGTGTCACAGCATTCTGGGGCTGTGCACGTCTTTAGCAGGCTCAGCATCTAACAGTATCTCTCATCATCAGATGATGTCTGCTTGCTTGAGCATAGCTCACTGGATGAAAAAGCACAGGATTGCATAAAACATCTCTGGAGTGTCTCTGGGCATGTCACTGATAACCTGTGTTTCATCCTATTCCTCCTGCTGTTTGGAGCACTTGTCTGATGCGTACGCTGTAACTAAGGAGCCTACTTAAGCACAGAGAACAAGGGGTCTGATGAACTGCAAAGAAATACAATTTGTAGGGAAGTAACCCGTGAAACTGCACTGGAATCTTTTCTCTTATAAAAACATGCCTTTCAACTCAACATTGATCAAGTTTTGTGCTGAACCATGTTACAGTGAAATTCCTCGCTGTGTTTCTTAGATGGACTTCACACAGCAGAGGCAATCCAGGCTGTGTAATGGCTTTTGGTGGAAATGCAGAACTGAAACACTAAAAAGCCCCCCTTTGTCAAAAACTGCTGTCCAGGAAAGGGCCAAAAAAGCTTGAGAGAAATCAGAAGCCCTGAGGGACTTTCGACCCTGGGCCTGCTGTTTGTCAGAGTTCATGGCAACAACTTGGGTGCATGAACTGCCCAGATCTCATGCCCTCCTGAGCCCTTTCCTCTGCTGTTTATTAGTCTTCTTTTGCAAGGCTCCTCCCAATTACAAGCTCCAGCTCTGTTTTCTCATTAGTTGTCACTTAAGAACTAGATAGGTGGTTTGGGCAATTAATAGCTTAATAAGTGAAGAAGCCTTTCACCTCTGGGTTGGAAATTCAGACCCAATGCACAGCAGTAGTCTGGTGAAGTTATTAGCACCAGGTGGCTCATTGGTAGCCAGCTGAAAGGTGGTGTGTACCCTCATTCCCCTCTGTGAGGCAATGAAACAGCTCCTCAGCCCAAGGCTCCAAGGCACCATGCTGCTCAATGCTGCGGATGACAATGACAGCACCTTATTCCTGTCCTGTGCTTGAGACAAACCTCGTAAGTCCTGTGAGCCTCTGCAGGCCAAGCAGACTGACCCAGGCTCATGCCCAGTATGGAGTGTACTCAGGGTGGATGGATGTGGTCAAAGTTTCAGCTGCTTGCCCAGCCACCGTGGACAAGTTAAAAAACATTTGTCTGGTACACTCACTCATATTCAGACTGAAGCCTTATTTCTTATGCAGCTTAAATTACATTCGTTACTTATTCTCTGTGACCCAGATTAATGCCTTTTCTAATTATCTTTGTCAGACTGAGCGCAGAGAGAATTCAGGATTGGTAGAAGTTGTTGGATTTACAACAGTGGAAATTGAGCCCTCCTGCCCCACACACCAGCTGCTTGAAGGACTGGTGAGAAGCCATGCACCCTTCATCTGTCCCCGGCCAGGGCCAGGGACCCTGCTCGTACTAACTCCACAAGCCAGTTCATGTATGTACTCTCCACCTGTGGTCGCTACCAGCAGCATTTTGCAATGCCATTCCTACACACCTAGAATGCTGGACACATGGGGATGCAATACAAAAATCAGTCATTGTCTCAAAGTCCAATTCATATATAAAATGCATTTCCGTTCTGCCCTCTGCACTCCACACAGATAACTGCAGGTGGCTGTGGGAAACCTGCCCCTGTATTCCACAGGGAACTGCTCCCCTCTGTACTTAGGTCTGCTGACTGCAGATACAGTAAAAGACCCAGAATGGTCTGGATAAGCCATACTTTTCCAGTGTGTGGGCAGCTCTGTGCAGATAGGAGTCAAGCTGGCAGATTCCCAAGTGCTGTCTGCACCCATCTGTCTGAGTTACTGGCCTTGCAGCAGAAAATGCAGGTCTTTGCTTCAATTTGCAGACCAGTTTTTTAGGGCAAACCTGTTGTCACAAGTGTCCTAAGCTGATACTGTGGATGGTGGTGAGGATGGGGAGGTTAAGACAAGGACATCCTTTTTATTCTATTTCTGGTACAAGGACAAAAAACACTGGTCGAAAGGGAGAGCAGACAGTTCAGCACGGTGGCATCTCTAAAGGCTGCAGATAAATCTGACAGGACTCATGGGTCAGATGTCTTTCTAACATGGCATCAGACAAACATCTGAACTGCAGCCTACAAAGAGCCCTTTTTTTCTATTTTAAGCGCTGTGTGAACAGAACTAGAATACTGTAGCTATTTTCCATTATGTTTTATCTGTCCACACATTTCAAGTCCACCCTGATCATGTAACAATATCCCAGGCTTGGAAAAATTTTCTTCTCCCAGTCACTGACTTCTGGTGAGAAATCCCAAAGCAAGGAAAAAGTGTGGTGGTGGAGGCAGAGGGGAAATTAAAAAAAGAAAAAGCAGGCAGAGAGATCAGTGCAGGGGAAGATATGCCCAAATTCATCACTGGAAAGGAAAAAAGATACCAAGAAGTGCAATCACAGATGTGGAAAGAAAACAAGTTTGGCTATTTGAGCCATCTGAGAACATACAGCGTGTCATAAAGCACTATAAAGGCGGTCGGAAACAAATGACAATGTCACTTCAAAAAAGCTCATGGTGGTCTTCAGATCACCTGGACCTGACAAGGCCCAGCCTCAGTGGCAGAGTGCCTCTGGCCCCAAAGAGAAAGGAGCTCCTGGTTAGATCCAAAAGTCTTTTTGGTGAAACCTCCTTCCCAGCGCGGTGGCTCTGCTCCTTCTGTGTCAAATATCTCCCGCCTCCACCAGAAATTCAGCCAGTCTGCAAGAAACGAGGTCTTCACCAGCAGTCTGCCTGACTACAGAGCTTCTCTTCTGATCCTGTTACAGAAATAAGCTTTTTCCTCAGGCGAGGCGAAAAACTGACAGGTCTGCCTCTTCCTAACCTCTGAATTTTATGAAGTCACTTAAGAAGTTCAGAGTCTTTAATGCTGTTTCCTGAGGCAGGGCATTTGATTCTGCAGTACAATGGTCTTTTGAAGAAGATACAGTCTGCTGAAAAATGACCCATTCTGCTTTAAAAGCAGGAAATAAAACTTCAGGTGTCAAATCACGGTACTTTTGTTCACTGAAACCACACAGCATATTTCAAAAGATTCACAATAAAGTCCAGCAAGAAACTTTTTTCTCATAATTTGCTCAGAATTGCTTGAATTTCAGCAGGAAAAAAAAAAAAAGATACAACGAGAAGCTACTCATTTCTTGGCCCAGGCCAGCAGACGTGCTGTAGGCTGTATCTAGTGAGCAAATCACACCAGCCCTGTCCCTCCAGGGCTGGATTTGAAGTGTTAAACTCTTGCAGCTCTGCCACTGCAGGAGCACACCCACGGGGCCTTCTTCCAGATTTTTTGCAGTGTGTCATTTCCCTCTGAGAGAGTATTTTTTGTTTATGTTTCACGGAAAAAGGTTACTTTTTTTCCCCTCCCAATCAATTCACTAACATAAATGTCCTCAGTGCAGAATTTCTAACATCGACAGTACTGCACGTCTTTACCTCTCCCGGGTATTGCTCTATTCTTTGCAATAAAATAGGTCTGCCGCAATGGGTAAATTCTCAACCTTAACTTATACACAGCAGCTCTCTTTTTTCTTTGGAAGCAATAGAGAAATACACTAGCAACTGTTCTCATTCTCTGTATTTATTTTATTATCCAAACAAATGCGAATCACTAATCAGCATCTATTTTAAATCCATTAACTTCCTGACTAGCTTGCTTTGTCTTTTCTCTAGGCAGCCAGCCCAGCTGGTTCCCATAGGTACTTGCAAAATAAAACCCTGAGAGAGAGATTTAACATTTGATTCTTGCAAGCAAAAGTATCTAGTATTACAGCCTGATATAATATCAAGCAGTGCCTGGCAATGTTCCTTTCTTCTGCTGCATCTGCCCAACCCCTCCTTGATCTGCATTCCTGCCAGCAGGTAGGAACCTCATTGAAATATCAACCAAAATAAGCCATCATTCCCATCAATATGTACTGTTACCATAAGCTATATTTTTGTTTATTCATTATTACACATGATGACAGCTTAGGCCCAATGCAAGTACAGGTCTGTGGTGGCAGCCTTCAAGGTTGGTCTGTCCTTTTCCACAGGATCTCTGTACTCAGTCAGCATGTGAAGAAATGGCCACATCACCTGGAAGAGCTCCTCTAACAGTAATGGCACCACATCAATTTTGGCTTACTCAGCTCCCAGTTCCTAATGCTTAAAGGGATGCTGTAGTGCATCTAGGGCTTTCTTTGCTTCCCTCTTTAGGTCACAGTTAGAGACAATATTTTTCCCTAATTCAGAAATGGTTCACAAGCCTCTGAAATGCATTCACCTGGCTTCTCTCAGAGGACAAAGGATCGCTTTAAGTGGAGAACCAGGATATGACTGGTGTCACGGAGCCCATCATCATCATGCTCATTTTGTATATAATAGAGAATCTGGCCCGAGATGGTTCTTTCTGGCCAAATAATGTATTTGAGGTATTAGTTGTTCATCTCAGGGACCAAACGGCCTTTGACAGAAAAGACAGAGTATGTGCCACACTACACACTGCCTGCCTCTGTTCCTCTTGATTTGCCTACAGATCCAGCTTGAATGCTGCATCCAGAAAATGACTGACACCAAGCCTGAATGAGAAACAGAAAAAAAAGAAAACAGAAAAAAAGAAAACAGAAAAAGGGATCCGGCTTAGCCTGCTGCCACATCCAACATCTAGAGAATGCTGCTCTGGGGCTGTGTTAGCTCCAGATGAGTAGCAACAGCAACCTTTCCCCTTCATCCTTTGACAAAAAAAAAAAATGAATAACAATAAATGCTAGAAGGAGTAGCAACCCCTCAGATGCCTAGTTGGAGCCTAACAAGCTGCTAAGTGCTGCGAAGTGGATATCCTTTTGGTCTGTGCCAAAAAGAAGGAACTGTGCACGTTAAGACACAAAAAAAGAAAGGTATATCATACTTGATGTTGTACATGATGGGAGGGAGGTTGTCCTGGTTTAAACCCAGTCGGAAAATCAGCCACACAGCTCTTGCTCACTCTCCTCCTTCCTCCTTCCCCCCGGCTCCCGGAGGGATGGGGAGGAGAATCAAAAGAATGTAACTCCCATGGGTTGAGATAAGAACAGTCCAGTAACTAAGGTATAACACAAACCGCTGCTGCTACCAGCAATAATAATAATGATGAGGGAAATAACAAGGGAAGAGACTACAACCACTCACCACCCACCGACCAATACCCAGCCCCAACGAGCAGTGATCAAACCCTTCCAGGTAGCTGCCCCCAGTTTATATATTGGGCATGACGTGCTGTGATATGGAATAGCTCTTCGGTTAGTTTGGGTCAGGTGTCCTGTCTCTGCTTCCTCCTGGCTTCCCCTCCTCCCTGGCAGAACATGAGACACAGAAAGTCCTTGGTCAGACTAAACATCACTGAGCAGCAACTGAAACCATCGGTGTTATCAGCGCTGCTCCCAGACCGAAAGTCAAAAACGCAGCACTGCACCAGCTACTAAGAAGGAGAAAAATGACTGCTACTGCTGAACCCAGGAGAGCATCCACTCCTTATTCCATACCATTCACGTCATGCTCAGATCCCGCATTTTCAATATACCATCACTCTTATCTTATATATACATACATATACATACACAGAGAGAGAGAGAGAGAGGTCATTCCTTAGTGCATGGACCAATCCCTATAAAGCTGCTGAGTCCATCTGGTCCATGATGTCAGGCTCCATCTCTTGTAACAATCTTTCAGAGCAGGAGAGGCTGTGTGCAGTATTCACACTCGTGAATAACCTGGGCAATGGTGTCCATTGCTAAGTCCACCCCTCAATCATGAGTCCATCTGTATGCTGCATCTCTCCCCTGATGGTCTGAAGTGTCATGGGCCCACCATGCTCAAAATATTTCACCCTCCCCTTCAGCAGTTTCTGCAACTTGTCACTGGGGACTCCATACAGCTGCCTTCCATCTCAGACGCTTCCAAAGCACTGGAGGGGGCCAGTGGACTAGATACTCACCCATACTGTCCCACACACCCTGCCACTCATGACTGTCCAGCCTCGGGGAAAATCTCTTGGTCTTCCTATATCGTCGTCTGACCCAAACACGACTCCTCTTAAATCTTGAGATCAGACGAAATGGTCATGGGTAAAACACACTCTGAATGTGTGCCAACATGCTGATCCCCATCACAGTCAGCAGGCAGGTCTCAAGGGTACCCAAAGGCCATTCAAAACCTTCAGAACTCTCCAATGACACTGCTGCACTTGTCACTGGGGCTGGTGTAGCTGCTGTGCTTGGAGTTGGAGTAGCTGTGCTATCTGTTGTAGTCACAGTTTGAGTAGCTGCTGTACTTGTCACTAGGGTGTTTGGGAATGTCTCCCTCATAGGCTGACCATCCGAGGAGGGGAAAAAAGATGTGTAATTGCTATACACTTCTATTGTATACCTCCCAAAGTATAGAGGTGGTGATCACACTGGGAACGCAAGCCAGATCAGTTTCATGATCAATGAGTCTATTGTATTACAAGCCATTACCATAAAGTAGAGTGAAACAAGAGCCTTAGCCCAAGGCCCCCAGCTGATAAACATTAAGACAGCAAATACCATCTGTAAGTTAGGTACGATGTGCTGAAACTCTGAGATCAAGAGCAACAACTTTGAGAGCCAATAAATCAGCATTGTGACGAGTGACTATTAATCCAAAACAATGAATACTTATCACAAATGTGATTAGACACACTCTGGTCAGATCTGTTGTTATCTCAACCCTTCATGCCCCACATTGGGCTACAAAAAGAACTGTTGTGGTTTAAAACCAGTCAGAAAATCAGCCACACAACCCTCACTCACTCTCCCTCCTTCCTCCCCCCCCCCTCACCCCCCGCTCCCGGGGGGATGGGCGGGAGAATCTAAAGTATGTAACTCCCACAGGTTGAGATAAGAACAGTCCAGTAACTAAGGTATAACACAAAACACCACTGCTACCAGCAATAATAATAATGACAAGGAAATAAGGGAAGAGAATAAAACCGCTCACCACCTGCCGACCAATACCCAGCCCCAACGAGCAGTGATCTCACCCTTCCAGGTAACTGCCCCCAGTTTATATATTGGGCATGACGTGCTGTGGTATGGAATACCCCTTTGACTAGTTTGGGTCAGGTGTCCTGTCTCTGTTTCCTCCTGGCTTCCCCTCCTCCCTGGCAGAACATGAGACACAGAAAGTCCTTGGTCAGACTAAACATCACTGAGCAGCAACTGGAAACATGGGTGTTATCAGTGCTGTTCCCAGGCCAAAAATCAAAAACACAGCACTGCACCAGCTACTAAGAAGGAGAAAAATGACTGCTACTGCTGAACCCAGGACACAGGTGAAGGTTTGATTGTGCCTGGATCCAGAACAGGAGGCTGCAGTGAAGAGAGTTACTTCGGGACTGCTGTGGGTTTTATTTGTCTGGCCAAAAACACCAAGTAACTACCAACTGAGTCACTCTGTACATGGCAGAGTATATAAAAGTTTGGAGATTTCTGCTGATGAGATTCTTTGGTATAAAAACATTGGAGAAAAGAAAGGAGGGCAGAGCTATATGCCTTTGTACAGTGAACATGGACAAGTGAAACTGAGTGACCCAGAGTGGGTCAGCAGGAGGCTGCACTTTAGCTCAAACTCCACAGGAACCAGAACGATGCTGCTCAGGTGTTGTGAAGAAGGATGCTGTTGTCTATTGGGACCCTTGTGGGAGTGGTCTCCCAGCATATTTAGCTCATGGCAGAGTATGCACTGCAGACTGCCAGACTGCCATGCTATGGTTCCCTCCAACCATGTTAAAGCCAGGAACAGGTGAGGAGCCTAACCCATCTGGCTTCTGTCCGGCTTTCGTATACTTCTGTTTTGACAATGTTAATATTCTGAATGTGGTAGATGTTTTCCACGGCCTTCGTTTGGCCAGAATGTGTCTTTAGGTACTTTTGCTGCTATCTTAACAGAACAGGTATTTGCCATCCTTTTTAAAGTGTGAAGGACAAATGCAGGAAGAAAGAAATATAAATGGAAGAATAAAAGGGAGATCATATGCTTATGAATAGGAGGTCTGATGTTTTACAAGTACTGCAAGAGACATGCATAATGCAGTTTATTTTCCTGAATACAAATAACTAAGCTTTCCTCTGCAGGGCTGTCACCAAGCTGCTGCAAGAGCTCAGGCACGTTTCTTACAGCCCAGAGCTGCAATAGTGTTTGAGCATTGTGCTGAGCCCTGCAATGACAAAATGACATGATGCTCTCTCTGATGAGTCCCGATGGTTTTAGCAGAGATGGATACTTACTCTCAGCATCGGTTCTCCACCTCTGCCAGTGGTCTGTGTCTCTGGCAGGAGTGATGGAGACTGCACAGCTGAGGAAGTCCCAAACAGAGGTATCTGAGATGTGGCTGCACATCCCAACCTAGCATCCCAGCTTGGAGACCAGCCCAGTTAGCAACCAGAGAAAGCCAAGTAGCAGAAGCTGGTAATATCTTGGGTGGTTGCAACTTTAATTGGAAGAAGCCATCTATGAATACCATAAACAAGGACATCAAAAATGATGGAGCCAAGACTCCCTCACCAGCCTGCAGGATGCAGGCCCCTGAGGACCAGGCTAAGAAGGGCATTTAAGTTCCCAATAAAGGAATTTAGCTACTTCCAAAATATTTTTCTCAAAATGCTCCTGAAACAGGATGAAGCTATAAATCATTTAAAATTGAAGCAGCATGACATACTACAAGGCCTAAGTACCTTTAAAATAATGCCATCAATTTGTTCATCTTAGCTTCATGTGCTTTCAGAGTAAGCATTGTGATGCCACAAGCACAGCTAACCCTAATGGTGCCCTGATCCCATTTCTGCACTGCTATAATAGCAAGTTGTATAATACTATCATGACAATCCAGGTTCACCTCTCCCCATTCCTTCTTCCATCCCCAAAATCTTGTAAAGAACACTTAAAGAAGAGCATGCAGGATTTTTTGGTACTAAGTCTTTTCAAGCTGTATTATAGACAAATATTTTTCTTCTCACAGCCGTTGAGCCATTTGGGAAAACATTTTGCCACTCACCTTCTAGATTGCAGGTGTCTGATCATCTGTTTAATTTACAAGCCTGTTTATCATAAACTTATAAAAGATTTTTCAACAAGCAAAGGAGCAAAAATCTTAGATGTTTCAATAATCACTTCAGTAGAGAAAAACCCCTACGTGGCACAAAAGCTTTCACTGTGATTGAAGAAGAAAGATGCAAAAAAAAGTACGCTGGTAGTTCTTGAAGAGTTGAGGAAATCTCCAGGAGTCTAATTAGCAGAAAAATACGCCCTTTCATGACTTCTCAGTCAGAAGAAATGCAAGAAGATCTTTCTATTCAAGATCACAAATGGGACAGAAGTCATGTTATGCATATATTCCTTGGAGCATTCTGGATTATGCATGGTTCTTCCAGACTTTACCAAATCTGCATATTTTTGGTCTTTAGCAATATGAATTACAAGATGATGAAAACTGTACATTCTATCCTGAAGTAAAATACCTACCGTGTCTCTTAAGAGTAACTTAATTTTTATGACTAAAATGACTGCAGATTCAATCAGCACAGACAGATTTTGCAGCAGGAACCAATGTTGGAAGAACATTTACATTTTTCATCTGACTATGGAAAATACCTAGAAAAGCTGCTCTTCAACAACAGCATCAAGTTTCAGCATGAACCATGATACAGCAAAAAAATTCCTCCTTACTAGTGTTTTATTTTTCCACACAGCACACACTGAGCATTTTATAACCCTAACAAGCTGTGCAGAATTAACATGATGATAAGGCTTTATTTTTTCCAAGGAACAGGCACAGGACTGAGGGCCCAGAACTGGTAAATTTGACTTCCGTGGTTAATTGTCTTGTCACTCTATGTTATCTCAGCAATTTGAAAGCACTGACTAATTGGTTCCTACAACGTGACTGTTATATAGGTAAATACAGCTTTCACTATGATCTGCTTTTGCTACCCAGGCTACACATCTGGCTGTTTTCACGTGGTCCAGATTTTGAATGCCCCTGAAAAGACCAGCTCCCCATCTCCATCCCTGCTTGCACATTCCCAGCTGCTCTCTTGGGTGGATCCAAGCATTGGTGCAGCTGCATGGCAGGCACAGAGCCAGAGGGAGCCTTGCTCTCCCCATCTGCGGGCATCCTGGTGTACTGGGCAGCTTCTGAGAGATGAGGCCATCAGACCAGGCACTCACCCGCTGCAGCATATCTGTCTCTGCAGCGCTGGCTGGCAGAGATGGGGAAGGTGCTGGTCAGTAAATGCTTTAAGAAGCATGGTTCCTCCCTGCCATGTTGGGGTGCAGCCAGGGCACCCAAGGACCCACCAAACCACCAAGCATGTGTGGGCCTGCAGCTCACAAGCTGCAAGCAAGAAGTGCTTGTTTTCAGTGTCAGTGGAGACCTCATGCTCTGCATGCAGCCCCAGAACAGGCTTGTTGTGGGCACACACGTGTTTGTGCACTTGCTGTGGTTCCTGGTACCCTGCAGCACATGCACTTTCTGTAGCTCCCAGCACTGGGCAATACTGACTTCAGCAGACTTGGAGATTAAATGGAAATTATTCTGAGATAAATTATTCAAATACTTTTTTTTCTATTTAAAGGGAATTTATGGACTTCTCAGTTAAATAAAATACGGAAGTGTCATGATAAAGCATGTAAACATCCTTACCTGAGCTGCGAGGGAGCAGGGAAACAGGGCTGAGCTTAACATCCTCCCCTTGTTTACGGTTACAGACTGGACACCAAATCTCATATTCTTGCTTCAGGCAAACTGCTAAGTTTTGTCTTTTTTCCTGAGTGAAGGCAGCCTGATGAGGCTCTTTTGAGGAATATCAGCAGCCTCCAGCTAGCTGTTGATTTGGTGCTTAGTCTGACGTAAAGTGTTTCAAATACTGATGCAGGTATCAGTGTGCACCACAATGATAGTGAGGGGCTTCTTCAGACAACATATGCTCACTTTCTTCCTGGTATGGTCCATCCTGCCCCAGGGAGCTTCTCCCAGCCCCTGCCCAGACACAGACTGGAGCCCCAAACTGGGAGACATCCCATGCTTAAACACTACCTGGAACTGTGTGTTGGAGAGAAAAGAAATTAAAAGCATGGGCTTGAGCCATGATATTTTCTCAAAGCCAGGAAAGAGGCTTCAGCCTATTTTGTTTTCTGTTACAGAAATAGCCATCACTTCTTCACTCATCAACTCCTCACACACAAAAGGGGAAACTTTTCTATGTTCAGCTCCTTTCTATGTTTCTTCTTTCTATGTTCAGCTCTGAGTATCAAGGCCACCTTATCCGTTCCCTTACCATGTGAAGATCCAGCATCCTGTATACCACCCAATTTCTCTTACAGCTGGTAGATATTTCAGCAACTTTATCAGCAATATATTTAGTTCCACATAGCCCTGTTTTCACAAATGTGGCTGGCTTGGCTCTGGTTCATTCTTTGTACAAAAACATTAGCAAAACTGCTGTTGGTTTTCCTTCAAATCCTATTTATTCTTCTCTCTCACTAACTTTCTAAGCAGAATGGGGAGGGGGGTTATGTTTTATTGTTTGGGGTTTATATCAACACCTCACCCTGCCATAAACACTGTTTTTATCTGTGATTAAAAGCATATGTCTCAGTCTGGTACATACAATGCTATTGCAGAAGTATTTCCTAATTGCTCTTTTGCAGTAAAGCAGAGAATTGGATTTTAAATATGAGCTTTGTTTCATAGGTCATGGGTTGAAATTGGTTAGCAAAAAGGGTTAAATGAAATTAGTTGGTATTTTTTTAGTGTTTTGTGTAAGACAAATTTAATTATTTATCTCTTACTGGACAAGACTTTCATCTCCTGGAATGCATAGCTACTTGGATCAACACTGTGTATCAGCTCTTTTGCATAACAAAAGCTGGACACTTGCTCCTTGACACATTATGAATTGCAGGTATTCTTATGTGGTATCATGGTGGAGCTTTATCCTCAGTCTGGAGGCCTAAATTCTTACATATATTTGATGGACATGGGCATTTTTTGGTGGAAGTCAAGACCGGGCCCTGATAATTGCCAAAAGCTGTGCATGTGTCCGATGAGACTGCTGTATATCTCAGCTCTCCAAACAGAGATAACCAGGTGCAGAGTTGTATTCCTGAAAAACTAAAGGCTCTAAGGTCACAGTAGCAAGTCTCATGTTTTCTGCAACAGGAAGGCTAAATGATGCAAATGAAAGCACTTCCCAGGGACCAGAGGGACTTGGCTGAATGCAAGCCTGGAAGGATGTAGTGGAAAGAAAGAGAGTCAGGACTATAAATCCTCCTTATTTCTACTCTGCTTTACTGGATGCCTTTGTACTTTATCAATTTCAGAAGCCAAGCATTTAGTTTACATTCAGTAAAGCCTGGTTTTCCTGAACTGAAAAGCCTTACGTCATCCTGAGTCCCCAGGTAAGGGAAGGTCTGGGCATGTTCACTGTGAGACTCTGACCAGTCTGGGGTCCTGTCATGCACATAGATCCCAGCCACCACAGTATCTGCTCTGCAGAGAGGAAGGTCTTGATTTTGCAGCTCCTGTGCCTGCATCAGGCTGAGCCAAACCTCCCTGCGTAGGGGAGAATCTCCCTGCATACAGAAGGCCACAGCCATAATAGGGGTTTTGCTCCAGGGAGGACTGCAGGAGCAACCCTTAAGCAGTCGATAAGCATGCAAAGACTTGTAGGTAGGCATGGTGGTTCTGGGGTATGAACATATTCCTGAGCCAGTCAGACAAACTGGCAGTCTGCATGCCCCTTGCAGGGGAAAACATGGGGATGTCTGAGAAATTGGCAGCTGCCAGTGAGAAGTGTGTGAGGTGGGGAGAAAGAAGAGCAGGAGCTTTGTGCTCTCCAGCCAAGTTGCAGGTTGGAGCCACCTTACTTCTCCTTGCAGGTAGCTGAAATAAAATGGGAAAAAATCTACTCTTTCAGAAAACTGGAGGAGATGGGAGAAGTACCCTCGCTGCGGCTGCGGCTGTGCAGCTTCACCTCTCTGAAGGCAGCAGTAGAGCTACTTGCTCTCTTCATGTGGCAAGGGAGAGAGATGATGGAGGCCGTCTCCTTGGTGATTACAACTTAGAGTTTACAACTTAGGGGTTAGAATATATGTCCAGGTGCCAATGAAAAGGAATAATGTAATTACTCCTGCTGTAAGCACAATGAATCTACCTGTCGTTCTTGCAGGGGGGCATCTAATTAAACAAGGCAGGGACTAGGGAAGGAAGGAATTAGCATCAAATACTGGCATCAGAAACCTGCACATAGTGATGACAAGCTTATTGCATGGTTGTTGAGAGCCTTGCAGGCTCTTTAAGCTCTTACCTTTCTGCTTCTTCCCAAAGTCCTTTTGAAACGCCCTCCCCATGACAGCAATCATCCCAGTCTCTCTAAGGAAATGGGTGAACTCCATGTGCTTGCAGCCTGGTGCTGGTTCAGCCCACACTGCCCCTGCTACAACCCATGCAAAGGAGTTCATGTGAAATCAGAGAGAGAAACGTAAGCCAATGTGCTGCAAATGAATTTGGCATCATCTGTCAGCTCCACTGTGATGCACCTGTTTCCTTTTCTCTTCTGTTCAAAGCCTTTTGAGCCTGCCAGCCATGCCACGCAGTAGCAGTGTTTTACTGTTAACCAAGACCATGCACCCTATAAACACAGGGCTTTGTATCAGGTCCTTCAAAAAACCCCAGAAATCTCCTATACTCCCTGGTTAAGGCTTGCAGTATTTGGCACTGGGAAGAAAACAGCTATACCCAAAACACTGCCCATAGACTGTTGTCACTGTGAAGGGTAATATATATCTGTGACTTAATTTTTTTCAGACACTCATAACTCAGCAGTGAGAGCTGATTTTTCATAGATCGTGCCCAAGTAGAATGTCAAGCTTATTTTATTACGTTTCTGAGGACCAGAATGTATAAATAAAAGAAAAAAATGCCACTGTTGAGGCCATTTGGCCTTTTGGATTTTAAATAACTACTAGAGTGGTATCTGAAATTTGCTGCCAAGTACCTCCAGCATTATTTTCACCAGGGACCCCTAAGAGTCCTTGCTCAATCCAGTTTTGTTAGGCAGGGAGGTATGAGAAAAATCTCTCCTTTACTGTATGTATTTCAGGAAACCTGAATGAGAAATAAGAAACAAAAGAAGGGAAATTCGGAGTGACTGATCTGGATATTTCTCCCCTTGTTTCTCATCAGCAAATTATGGAATTTTGACCAGCTCATTTAATGCACTAAAAAGGCCTTTTTAAACTTTAAAGCATCCAAGATACTGTAATACCAAAAAACCTCACACAACAGTTGACAAAAAAATGGATAAGAGCTTTTAGCATAGAATCATGGAAAGCCAATAGACTGTGCACAAAAAGGCATTTCAGCATGAAGGCACTCTGTCTATCACTGGGGCGATCAGCCTTCTGGCTATTTGTTCTGATGACAGCTCAGATGAAACCAGGGCTTTCTGGGAGTATGTGATTTTTGCCACTGATTCCAGCAGAGCCATGATTTGGCTGCTGATGGTTTGAGGCTAACGGAAATGAGAAGTGAGCAGTAGAAGTGGGAAGGTGTCAGTTGTCTGGGCAGATTAAAGCAGCTAGAAGGAGGATGTCAAAATGTCCCTCTGCCAGCGCTGAACAATCCCGGATGGAGGAAGCAGGAGACCGTCTGAGTGGTGCAGAGTGTGGGGTTGACTGGTGCCAAGGGGAGACCAGATGAGAGTCAGCAATACCTAAGAGACCAGCAGAGAGCTGTTCTTGACCCTGAAACAGTGTCTGTCCTACAGGTGCAATGAACAGGCTTCATTTTCTGCCCCACTATTTAACAGACTTTAGCCCATTTGGGGCAAGTCCATCCCAAACTTGTTGGTATCCAACCACCCTGCTATCACCCAGCATCAGCAGTGAACTCACACTCGAATGCTGATTCCTCCAGGATGGCTGCTCTCACACACTTCATTGTGCAATGACCTCTGTGTCTTTAATGAGACTACACACAAGCATAAATCCTTTGCAGGCTTTTTCAGGAGTATGAGACGTGCGTAGCTCTGAAAAAGCCAGGAGTTCCCCTTGCAGAGTCAACTAGGCTCAACTTCACCCATCTCACGTTGTCCTTTATGTCACACGGCTGGCTTGTTCTCTGAGCTCTGTCACAACTTGTCACAAATACACACATGGACTTTTTCAGCTATAGCAGGAAAAGCAAGACTGTGACGAAAATGGTGAGTTCACAGGAGGCTTCGGTCATCAGATTCAGGTAGTCAATGGAAAGCTGGACTTCGAAAGGCTTATGCAAAGGATGCGTTAATAAAAATGGGAAAGGAGGCAGTGGGGGGGCAAGAGGAGAGGAAGGAACTGATTTATGATGAAGCCAAGGCAGCTGATCTGAAAGAGATAATTATTCTTCTATAAACTGGCCAGGGAATGGGAAAGCCATTATGTGGATGAATGGAGACAGCAAAAGCAATTTGTCAGCCTGACTTGTTTGAGTGAGTAACTTCAATTCCTCCTTGTCTTCTTCCAAGTGATTTTTCTTTCATCATCACATAGTAATGTGGTTTACATTTAAAACTCTCCTGATGCTTGCCTGAGTGAGGGAAGAGAAAAAGGAGGACTTCTGCACGAATATCAGCCATGTTTTTTTGCAGCAGTGCCCAGTGGCACTACTGAAACTATGTGCACACAGTGTCATTTGTTCCCAGTTTTGGTGGATTTCAGGCTTTGCTGGAAAAGACTCCTTCCCAGAGAAAATTTGGAATTCAAAAGACACAGCTCAGGAGCAGAATATTTCATCTCTCTTTTTCTGTGGGTATTGTTTCTTTGCATTTTTGATTGAAGTGAACAAAAGTTGGTTTAAATCTTTCATTTTACAAACCTAAAGACACACAGTATGATCCTGTTCTGCATTATTCTTATGCACTCCAAAATAGCTGTGTTTTTCTCTGAGTTTCATTCAAGGGGACAGCTCATCCATATTCTACAGTGCTAAATTCTTCCACTTTCTTTTAAAAAGTAGGAGCCACGTTCAGGACTGGGTATGAAAGCCGGACATGGGGAGGGATGGATATGAAACGAAGCATAGAGATGGAGGCAAAGCACAGAAAGAAGTCCCATGTCTCTCCACCCCAACATGCCTGTACCTCTGCACTACCCCTCATGGCAACCCACCCCAAAGGTGTCCCTCTCCTTAAATTTTAGATTGGATGAATGTCATGAAGAAGGTCCTTCAGGGAACATATTGGCAGAGCTCATCAGCATAGTGTCTCTTGTACGCCAAAGGCCCATGTGGATTCAAACCACAAGTTTTGAAGTTATAGCAGCTTTTGGGAAATGACCCCTCCAGCATAAGCCTGGCTCTAAGCAAGGGGAGAGCTTGTCTTGCACCACAGACTGCACACAGCTATGCTGCACAGCTGCTTTCCAATGACCCCAAAGAGTAACAGCAAGTGCTTTCTTCCAATTACTTTCAATTCCTACTCCTGTTAGATGCTTAAGTTAAACTCTGGCTTTAGTGGCTACTTAAAGAGTAACTATTCTGTGCCCACATTAGTTTTGGCAAGGAAATTAAAGATTTGGTACCCTTACGGATTCTTTTTGAGGCTCTGACCAAGCTCCTGCGCACTGTCTTCTATCCCCAGGCATACTTGCCAGTCCCCTTTAAAGACCTTCTTCCCACTTACCTGCAGTGTGGCCACAGCTTCCTAGAAAAAAACAGCCACTTCCAGGGAAAGAGTTTCAGCTGCCCTACTCTGATCATCTACCTTATAACTAAATAAATTACATTCCAAAATGCCTGTTGCTCTCTCTGTGAAAGGTGACAAGCTCAGATGCACCCAGATTAACTGGGCACACCTGATGTAACTTCCTTGAGACCTTTCCTGCAGGAGTTTGGAGACTGAGAAGAAGTAGCAGAAAAGCTGATGCAACACTTTGTCACCTTCTTTCTCTTAGGTATGGTACGCAGGAGGCACAGTAGAGGAATGGTGAAGGGGCATGTGCGATTTACTTGGTCCCCTGGCTGCCGTTTAGATAAGTCACATTTTTAGCATCTTTTGCCTGGATGCGCTTATAAGTGCAAATACTTGCAGCTCCAAATGTGCCTATTCATTATTGAACAGGAAAGGGTAGCTGAGCACTTCTGTCAGAGGCTGGAAATTATAAAAGAAGCCATAAGTGATGCTAGTAAAAACCAAGATGTTATCAGAGGAAGGAAAAGGGAGGAGCGGGGAAGGGGAGGGGGGGAGCGAGGAGAAGGCAAATACCCTGAATTTATTCCTCTGAGACACAATTAAAACCCTGACTGAAGATTTTCAGGAAGGACTATGTTATTACCTCTGTTTCATGTGCCACACTCAAAATGAATTATGAATTTGCAACATAAGGAAATCTTTTATCCTAGCTTTATCTACTTGACTCAGAGTTTAAGACTAATGAACCTTCAATTCCGTTCTGCTTGTGCAAGCCAGAGAAATCTCGACTGGTGTCGGAAGGGTGACTGTGGTGCAAAGCCAGGTGTGAGGGGATGGAGAGACCATCACTGAAGCATAGGGCATGTATGTGCAAATTCAGGCCTGAGGTGGTTCAGAGTGAGTCTGGACATCTACAGATTAGCTCGTAACATCCAAAGTTGTTGCTACACATCCAGAGGGAATGCCCTCTCTTTCAAAGACAGCAAATTCATTTTTTATGATGGTTTGGACTTGGCCTTTTGCTTCCTTGGACGTGCAGTGGAACAAAGCTATTAGAGGTGACTAGGGATTTATAAAGGATAAGCATCTCCCTCAGGCTGGGATAGGAAGTAAGATATTTGGAAACTTAAAGCCAGCTTTATATGGCAGATTCTTTTAATTCCTCTCCCTCAAATGTGAAATACAAAAATGTAGGCACAAAGAACGTAAAGATTCAGATAACCCACAAGAAAAGGAAAGTGCCTTCCTTCAGCTGAAAGTTCCTGTTTGTCAACCTAAATGCACTTTTATTTAGTGCGTTTAGCCAAATCAACACCAGATCAGCACCCAGCACCCAATGAAAACACCAATCACAGAGCTTGTTTCTCAAAGTCCTAAAACATCTTTCTCTCTGTTTGAGAAGGCTGATATACCGCATCCCTGGCTTAAAATAATCATCATTATGTTTCTAAGCAGTCAAAGGGTGGAGAATTTAAAATTCCCTGGGTGGAGATGAAGTTTTCTGTTCATTGAAGGACTTAATCTGTTTTTATTAGGGAAGTTAATGTGATATTGATTTTGTGCAGGGGAAATACTACACTGCCATACTGCGATAGATGCAAGGGGTGAAAAGGGTTGGCAAAAGGAGATTAATATTTTTTATTCATTTTAAGAACATTCCCATCAAATCGGTTATGGCCCAACACGTGAAGTTTTTTCTGTGAAGTTAAATATTTTACACTGTTGTTCTTGCAGCTACAAGTCTCTTTCCTTACTTTTCTGAACACATTTGTAAGAGAAAAGCAATGTTACTCCTTGATATGAAGTGCTACAGTTAGGTAGCAGCTGTGATGGTATCAGCCAATATGTTGCTTTTAATGATCTCACTTATACATTATGAATGAGGAAATTTCAAGGCAGGAAAACATAGCAAACATAATCCTTAACTGTTCAGCTACTAAAGTGAAAGTTACAGCCCATCTGACTTTCCTGTGTGCAACAACTTGGCATCACACTTGGCTTTAGATCAGTGTAAAATAGAGATGTGCTCAACCTCCAAGCTGTGTTAATAGGTTTTCAGGAGTTAAAAATAAATGGCCTTTAGATGCAGTCCACTTTGTTACACCTCAATAAAACTAACCCATTAATTTCAAAGCAGCCTTTTTGCCGAGCAGATCTTGGCTTTGCAGGAGATGTTCCGTGAGTTTTGATACATGCATTTAGCATATGGTGGTTCTTTGGGGTATGGTGCTTAGTTTGCAACCCCTTTTTGAGATGGCACCAGAAAGGAGCGTGTTAAAGGCGCCATGGCTCCTCCATCAGCCATTAGCTCTTCATTATTCAGGGCTGAACATCCCAGGGATGTTGAAGCATGCAGCCTGACCAGCAATGTCAAGTGGTCAGGCATTGCTGGTGCTGGATGCTGATGGATGGGGCCCTGTCCATACCATGGGGGGCTGATGGCCCCACATCTCTGCTCAGCTGGGTTCCACTGTCCCTGGCAAATAGGCACTCTCTTCTTGCTGCTCAGGGTCTTGCCTTCAATTTCTTTTTCCTCTCAGTCAGTTCTTTCCCTCCTTCACCTAGAGAATCAGGAGCTGACTGGAAAGTTATCCCATGACATGCCCCAGAAAACTGCATCATTTGTTTTTTCTTCTTAGACTAAACAGGCTGATGCTTTAGCCCTGATCCCCCAGAGATGAGAATTGGCTGCAAACTTCTCTGACACTGCAGAAAACTTCTGTGACTTGCACCCTGTGCTTCCTGCCTTATCACTGCTGGATGCGCAGAAGAGGTTATTCCCTTCTGCCTTACAATAACCTTTTGGGCCCCTGAAAACTGACAGCCCCACCCCTTCCAGCCAGGCTTTTGGTCATTAGGCTCTTGGAGTGGTTGCTGCCAGCTGACCTATGCCACATCCCACCACAGCCACCCCTGTGCAGAAACCTACCATGAGCACTGAGAACTCTCAGTAAATTACAAACTGACATTTCTTCTTGCCTACAGGCTATTTTGCTAGGACAGAAAGGACGTTCCCAATTTCCTTAATGGAAATCAGTTCTTTTCCATCCTTCCACTTTAACAGTTCACTAAATATATTGGGATATATCCCCTTTCTTTCATGCAGGATTGCAACACCCTTCTTGCTCAATGAAGGATTTGGAAGAGTTTTGCTTGTTTGTATTCATTGCATAACAAAAGCCTTTCCACATCCTCCAATTTGAGGGCTGCTCAGGTCAGAGAACAGAGCTTCTTCCCATGCTCCTCTCACACCATTGAGCTAAAGGTAGTAGAGGTGAACACAGCGGAGGGGAAAGAAAGGAAAAACAACTCTATTTAGGAAAGGAGGTGCTTAGAAGACACTTCTGCAGCCTTTGAGCCTGAATTTTCATTGTGTGAAGTCACCTAAAATGAAAGCAAGAATCACAGGGAGAAATAGTACAGAAAATGAACAGCAAATGTGCAGGAATGAAATTGGATCATAATTTCTTTTACTAGTGTCAGCAAACCATGACTCTAGATGCATTTCTGGGTTTGATTTTCATGCAAATATTTTGCTGTGGGTGATATACTGCAAGATGGGTGTTCACTGCCTTAGTAAAAGAAAAAAAATTAATATTTACATCTGCTCCAGGAGACTATTTGTGTATGGAGAGCAGCCAGAAGGAGAATCTCAGAGACGTTGATTTATCCCTTTCAGGCAGGTACTCTGAGCTGCTCCTGTCTTCACAGCATGGCACACACTCAAGAAAAAGAAAAAAATAATGCAATCACCTCCCAGCAGGGTTTCCTTGTTCTTGGCATAAGGATTTCTGAAGACAGGATGGGGAACACAATGTGCAAAGGAAGAAGAAGAGTGGAAAAGCAGCCCACTGTTCTTCCAGGTGCTGCACATGGCTGCAGAGCATTCTCATATACATTGTGTGAGCACATAGAATAATATACATTATGACTGGTTGCTTGCAAATGTCTGGAGAAACTGCTCCATGGCTGATTTGTGCCAGCTGCTCTGAGACAGCCACTAGATCTACATGGGTGCCCCCTCAGATGTTGTCTCTGCTGAGAATGCCTTGTGTCAGACCATGTCCTTCCTCCCCACTGGCCATTAATATCAAACCAGGCAGTGACCCTGCAAGGATGTCCTTGATGTCTTTACCCGTTTAGGCACCCCATCTGCTGCAGCCAATATCTATGTGTCCATATAGATGAACACAGCAGTCATGAGCTCCTCTGTTGGTGGCCCTGATGCCAGGTGAGCTGGGACAGGGGCATCTGAGCTATGTTTGCTTACAGGAGTGGATCCGCACAGTGCTGGGTGAACAGCATGGGCAGATCCCGGGAGGATGGGGAGGTCCCTGTATCAAGCGGATTCAGTCCTTCTATTGAAGCAGAGGATCAAATAGAGATGGCTACAGGGGGAGCATGTGCAGTCCAAAGTTTCTGTTGAGGTCACCTCTTAAAGTCAGAGGATGCAAGTTAAGGGCTATGCCTTAAAGCAAACCACCTGCTCCATCCTCCTTCAGACTCCTTGCAGACACATCACTTTACAGTGGAAGTGATCCAAGGCTAGATGTGATAAACTGTGACCATTCTCTTTCTCATTCCTCTTCACTGTTCTTCCTTCTTTTTTATTAAATTCTTCTGCCTCCCACTTGCCACTTACAGTGAGACAACGATACACTTGTAAATTAACTTATTTATACTTTGCTTTCCTGTGCTTTGTATTCTATATAACCTCCACAACTAAAACTATCCTTAAGAAGCTTGTTCTAATCCAAATTTTTGACACCTTAACCTGCATTTTTTTCACTCTTCACTGTTATAGTTAGATGCCTTCCAGAGCAGGCAGTTGCCAGATTTTTGGCACTATACTAATATTTACATATCAGGAAAATGGCAATGTTTAATTCTTCTTGAGAAAAAAATATTTTAAGATCTTTAGATAAAAGACATAGGGCCTATAAAGAAGACTTTGTATTCACTACATACCTGAGATGGAAGTACTCAACCCCCTAGTTTTGTACAGGCTCCAAAGGAGGTGAAAGCCTGAGCTGTAGCTGGGCCAAGAACTCCCCCAGGGAACACACAAGGGAACAGAGTGACATTGATGCATATGAGCTTGGAACACCAGTGATGTGATTAACACATGCATAGTGTGTGGTTTTTCCAAGACTGATTTATCAAGGAACAAAGTTGGGTACAAGGAGTCTTGTGCACACCTTTCCAATTGCATGCAATTTGACTACAAGCCAACCACTTTATTCAATAAATACAACAGCCTAAGTGAGCCTTCTTTGAGAAATCCATGATAGGCAATGTGGCTGCATGGTGATAATCTCCCCTTGAGCTGGATGCCTCTCAAGGCTGCTTCTTGAGGCACGGAGACCTACTAACAACAGACCTTTGGATGAGTCCAATTCGAGCTCTCCCTAAATTGCAACTGGACTGAATGCCAGGTGACTTTCCCCTTGAGGAGGGACACCTCTCAAGGTTTGAGGTTCCTTACCCAAGACTAAGAGATCCTTCCTTGCCTATGGTGGAGAGACCCCTTGCTTGCAACAGATCCTCAGTAAGTGACTGATAGCATGCTGAATTAATACTAATGAAATCCATGTAGCTAATTCCATTAGACATTACGTGTTGTCCAAGTGCGAGACCACGATTGAACCTAGACACACCTAAGCTCCATCAGTATTTCAGAAAGAAAAGGGGTCTACTCTGAAACTTGTGTCTCAACATGAGGGTCTCCCTTATCCTTTTTGTCTTTGGTCACTGTGTAAATCATTCTAGCTCATTTCTAACTCAATTTTCTTCTTTGTGTGTCTTCCAGATAAGAAATAATAATGTAAACCTTGCTATTGAACTTTGTTAAGTCACACTTTTACAAATTCATACTAAAACTACTTTTACTAATGCCTTTGACGGTAATTCTTTAAGCGATCGAAATCACTCATCTGTAACAGTACTGTCCCACCTACTGTCCCCCACGAGGCTGTGCAGTGCAGACATCTTAATGCTGCAGACTCCTTGTAGTGTAATGACCTAAAAGTTCAATCAGGAAGAAAAAGGAAAAAGAAAAGTCTGCAGAAGTTTTCTTGCTACAAATAGTTATCTTTGGGCACTTTTGATGGCTGCAGCACACTGCAGTTCATCTAACTGCACTCTCTCTGCCATTTGCTTATGGCATTATCTTACATTTGCTTCTTCACAGGGAAAATAAAGTACTTCTCTCAGTCTGACAGACAAGAATTCATGTTCTGCTCTTTCAGTAATTTGGAAAATGAAAATATACTGCTTACAGGTTGTGAGTTTTTTTTTAACAGTTCTATATTTTATCCTTTCATGTCATAAGCAAGACAGATTAATGGCTTCTGGAATTTATTTCCAACATTGATTTTGTTCCCAAACTTTTGAGAGCGACGAGACAAATCTGCAGTCCTCTCTCCACTGGAAAAAGGAAGTGGCATCTGTTCCTGCTTTGTCCTCAGCACTGCAAGCAAGGGTGTCTGGATCAACCATCCATCTTCTGCCAGTGCATGTAGTCAGCCAGCAACACAGGCCAGAGAGCCCTTTTCTGTTCATGTAAACAAGAATTGGTCTGGAAGTGCTCTAATAAGTGCTATGGAGCCAATAGTCCTTCCATTAGCTGAGGGAACAGAAGAGTTTTAAGTCAGCTTTGCTTGTTCTTGGGACTTGGGCTGAGCAAAGCTTAGCTGGACTTAAAGACTTTGGCTTCCTGCTCTGGCTGTCACTCTGCTGTGCTGACTGTCCCAGTGCGGAGATACACAGCAGGTATGCACAGCTTGTGACTTCCTATCCTAAACAGTATTGATACGCTAAGCTTCACACATGGCCATACTTCCTTACAAGTGAGCTACTGCTTCTTTCTGGTCCTGCTGCAAACAGGAAGGTGTGTGTTGCAATTCCGCAGTCCTCCAACCAACATTTTGACCAAACCCCAGGTTCTAGATGGCACTTTACATAGCTTTCTGGAGATTGCTAGTCCAGAATAGTGATTTTCCAGTTACAGACAGCAGAAGATAGTCATAAGACAGAAGACAGACAGAGATATGGAGGGTACAGCCAGGGCAGCTTTCCCAGAGCTGTCAGCTGGAGACCAGAGTATGAGGCTGCATGGAGGGATGAGGGCATAGGCAAAGGCTGCTTCTGGCTGCATTGGAAGTGTTTCACCCTTGCCTCTGTCCTGGTAACGGTATGCTGTTGAAGCCAAATCAGATCAGTGTGGGGCTTGCTCTAATGTGTTTTTCTATGGGAACTGGAGCAGGAAGAATAGAATACCTGAGCTCCAACAGAATCTGCTTGCACTGACTTTCTGACACAACAGATGCCAAAGCCTCCCTCACAGCAATTTCTGCATTTCCAAAGTTTGTAGCTGAGCTGGAGCATATTTTGTAATGCAGACTTGATTTAAGCTCTTTGGGTGATGGTGAATTCACAACCTCCTGAACTGAAATTTTTCTAATTAACTCAATGGCTGAGAATTTCTGCCTTATCCTTGATCAGAATTTATCTGTCTTCAGCTTCCAGCTGCAAAATCTTATTACATGAGTGTCAGTGAGATTGAGGTTTTCCCTTCACACAGGTACACAGTGTAGCATGAATCTGCCCAGTTTTAGACATCTGATGTGTATGTCTATATCTGCATTAGTTGTTCCTTGTATGGTCAAAGGAGAGAAATGGAGTTGCTCATGATGCAAATTATCTCCCTTAAAATAGATCTCTAGCACAGATCAGATTAACCACCCTGAGGAAGTGCCTCTTTCTTTCAGACTGGATGGACAGCTCAATTAAAATTTAAGGGAGGTGAGCCTTCACAGATTAGAAGTAGTAACCACAGAATTTAGCAAAGCTATTTGAACCAAGTTATTGTCTAAACTACAAAGGAAGAAACCTTCTATGAAACTCATAGAAACACAAGGCATCAAGAGTACATCCTAGGAAGATTCAACCCTGTTCTTCACTCTGTATCTGCAAATGGTGGCTGATGGCTGGAAATTACTTTCATCTCCCTGCAGACAGTCAGCACCATGTCTATTTGTCACTTCGGTCTCATGTCATCTTTCAAGTTTATGCAAGTGTAAATTATACATGTTTCCAGCTTTCAGTGTTTCAGGGTTACCTGGAATTTATCTTGCTTCCCCTCAAATAGATTACATGGAAGAAAGTGTTGATTTTTAAAACTGGGGAAACTAATAGGGTAATATTTCCTTTCTTTTATCTGATCTGATTTAAAAATTACTTCTGCCTCCGCATGGAAGAGAATAGACTATCGAGGTTATATCCAAAGAGAGTTCAAAGCCTGGTTTTTCACTTCATGGAGAAATGGGTTAAAATCAGTAAGATTCAACTTTAATTGATTTCCTGTAGGGAAGAGTCTGCCCTATAATATCTGAAAGCTATTAGTCAATGTCTCTTTGAAGTATTAAATTTATTATGAAAACCATGAAGATAATCTATTTTAAATACATGGAAGCTCATGTGCTTGCTGGGTTATAGCTGTGTATTAACTATAACACTCACCATCAATGGAACACAGCACCATTTTCACACTACTATCATTATCCTGAATCTCGTCTTACTCCTGCACACTCACACAAATGTACCTTTAAAACGCCTGTCTGGCATTCTGCCCACTTAATTAACATCTCAGGGATTATTGTCATGGGAACATGCAGATCTCCTTTGAGAGTACATGCCTGTATAATAGTATCTCTTTATGCTTTAAAATTTAGGATCTTTCTTCAGATGCCCCAGGTGTCTGGCAAAGGGTTCTGGATTCGGGGTGTTGTTAGTGGGTGGTTTTGCACTTGTCTATGTGTCTAGCCATGAGAATTATCCATCTCCAAGTTGTTTATATCTACTGTGCCTCACACAACAAACCTTTTGGTAGCTCTTCTTAAAGATGTCTTAAGTTTCTAAGGAGAAAACCAATGTCACCAGGTGCAGACCTTTACAGGTCCAGCAGCGCCTGGACCATGTCATCGCCAGCTCCACACTGAAGCTGCTACAAACCACAAGCTAGGCAAAAAAGTGATTCAGTGAATGTCCCTCACCTACATACTGCTATACCACAAAACAAGTAGCTTCTTACTTGTGACTGCAGGCTACGTATACTGATTAAACACACTGAGTGTAAGTAGTCCTGACAGCTCTATCAGTGGGACGTCTAATGGGGGGCTTCAGCCAACCTAGAACAGAAGATAACTGCTGGGATTTTTGCCCAGCACTCATGCACCACTGCAGGCGTGGGATCATTGTAGTCAGCATGTGCAAAGGCATGGTCAGATGGCAGCATGCAGGCAGATACGGAAGGCAAGGAGGGGCTGGTACTGAAATTGTGCCTTATTGGGGTAAGGCAGAAGGCAACACATTGATGACACCTGAGCCTGCAGAGGACGAAAGAGGAAGGCGTCAGGACAGCTCCTTCTCAAGCTCAATGGTCCTGGTTGTCAAAGACAGCATTAGTACCATGGGACATGGGACACAGTTGTGGTCCTGGCTGTGCACTCCAGCCACATACTGGCTGTGCACTCCAGCCACATACTGGCTGTACTAGATGAGGGCCATTCTTCATCACTCTTTGGCAGAAAACAAATGTTCTAATAAGAACAAGGCTCAGATATTACCTTAGTTCTTCAGTCAGGCTTTCTCCTGAAAGTAAAGAAAGTTTTGTAGTAAACAAAAACACTTCAAAAGCTACCTACAGGGTAAATCTGCAAACATTTTTTCTCCTGCTGATGAAACATGCCTAGGTCCATTAACAGAGAAAACAATTTAATTCCATGAAATAAAACTACTGAATGATAAAATATTAATTTAGATCATGGGCTTTGTGTCAAATAGATTGCCTTTCTGTTTATGAACTAGAAAAAAATGGGTTTTTCTATCCATCCTTTTGAAACTTCTTTGGCAGTGTTATGAATTGTTAAAAATGGAGGTTTGACACTTCTAATATATCAGCTGGGGAATTAGTTTTTAATTTTCTTGCTTTAATACCTTTAATAAATCAGAGGCTTGTCTCTTATTTTATTTATTGTGGGGTGAATGAAGTTATGGGGAATGTTCATAGCTATGCAAGAGTCTCAATGTAAAATGAGTGGGGCATGATCAGGCACATAACCAGGGAATAAATTTACTCTCTCTCTAATTTCTTTGCAATTTTTGCCCTGTGGATCATTTGAGTTGGAAGAAGTTGCTGTCAAAGTGTTAGAAATAGGGCGTTTCCCAAGTGAGTGTAGACTCCTGAGCACAATTCACTCCTCATCACCTCTTTGAGAATGGAGCTTGCTCAGCACCGCGGGGTCTGAACTTGCCTGTGCACGCACCACAACACTGCACACTGTTGGGGCTGTAAAGAACATAATGCTCTCTGATGGGACAGAATTTGTGCTACTAAATCCAAAGCTGTTATCTCTATACATACAGGCCCTGAAAATTCCTCACCTATTGTCTTGCATCTCCTTTTCAGGGATATTTTCTACCAATGCTTTGGTATGAATGTAGAATCGAAGATAAGTTGATGTACTCCAGCACCTGGAAAAGCAATGTGTCTGCGTTAGCAGCATGAAGCTGCAGAGTGGCGTTATCAAAGGATGAGGCTGAGAACTTGGACCCTTAGGGTCAGATGTGGAAAAATAAATTCCAGTGAAGGGATGTGCCATTTCATTGGTGTGCTGGAGAACCAAACTGATATGGAAAAACTGTTCTCAGCCATTTTTCCCAGTCACACAGCCTCTTCAGATTTGCTTTGCTTGTGTACCTCATATTTATTCTTAATGAACACAGAGAAAAAATATTCTTCAGGAATAAAACCTGTCCCAGAGAGCTCAGAGAGCTTCTGTACAAACCACTCAATTTCTGAGCTCACAAGTGCCACGTAAGGATGGTATAGGCTCTGGGGGAAAGGCAGGGGAGGTTTGAGAAGGAATTTCACCCAAACAGGATAGGTTTGCTGTTCATTACTTGCTCGTTTAAAAGGTTTCAGTGTCCAATCAGCCCTGAAGTAGCAGCACCCCCGAGAAGTATCTGTAGCAAACATATCTTGATGAAAACTGTTTACAAAATCATAACACGAAAAATGGGAACAAATTCCAGAGCTTGGAAGTTTTATTCTTCCTCTTGGTTTGCTGCTTGAAGAAAGTTGTGGAAGTCCTTTCAGAAAAAAAATATATATATTTTTCATTTTGGAGGTAATGTTTTATACTTTTAAAGTTAAATTCAGGCAAATATTGAACTGAATTGTCATTTTGAAATGTAAAAGCCAACAGGCGTTGAGCAACCTGGTCTAATGGAAGGTGTCCATGCCCATGGCAGGGGGGTTGGAAGTAGATGACCTTTAAGGTCCCTTCCAACCCAAACCATTCTATGACTCTATGACTCTATTAAAAACACATTGAAACAAGCCATTATGTTTATTTTCCTATTTTGTTTGGATCAAAGGGGCTTATTCTTGCACATAAAATGATTTTTCATATTCTGAACAAGTGTACAGATGAGTTGACTGATACAAGAGGTATTTTTAGTGATACAGTGTTTGCCTGAAAAAAAGTCTCTAGTGCTTAAATAAAAGCTTTTTAATATTGAGTAGAAGATACGGCAATTCCCTATAGTCTAAATAATGTTACATACAGAGGTAGGCAGTGGTTGACTAGGGCAAACAACTAATTTTAATTTCCTCTGCAATTTCTTAGGAAAGAGCAAATCTTAGACTTTCAAAGCAAGTTGTATGATGAACTTAACAGGTTTAATCCTATTATATAAAGTGCTTTAAAACCTGGTTTGCTGACTTTGCAAATAATTCTCCTTCTTTCCAAACCGAACCAGAGTATTTCCAGTAACTATTTGGACTATGCAAAGGGTTCCTAAACATTATTAGAGGTTTCTGACCTTACTGTTTGTGAAGGCTTTCATGGGAATGGAAAAGTCTGGGAATAATAAAATCTGATGCTCATAACTGAAGCAGAGGAATAGAGATAAAGCGTTTGGTGGTATTCAGCAAACAGACTCGTTGCTGGGTAGGTGTTTCTTTTTCAAAAGCACAGAATTGTCAAAAGGTAGATGCAAGTCCAAAAATAAAACGACTTGATCGGGCAGGGAACTGAAAATCTCTTCCATGAGAAAAATCACCTTTCTCCATGCTTGGATGCCACAGCAAGAGAGCATATATAAATATAATGCAAGAAAATAATGTATTGATTTTGCTATTAAATGTTATAATACATGCTCTGCTGTTCCAGGAAAGGTTAACCATGTTGCCCAAAAGAAAAACATGCTATTATGTTCTAACCTATTCCTGAAAGTAATGAAAGTACATTTGAAAGGTACAACCCTAGGCTAAAACAGAGTATAGGAGACGCTAACTATTAACATACAACATGATGAGAAACAGGCGTCTGCACTTATTGGAGGGCCAGACTCTGTCAAAGAGAGTTTAAAAGAAAGTTCATTTGTTAATGTGCCAAAGGCAATCACCAACACCCTCACTTGCCACCTACCTCTGGTTTCCAGAATACCAGCGAGTTTCCTTCATTTCTCCTCCTCCTTGGAGGGCTAGTAGCAGTTAATGTAGAATGAAGCAGAGACTTTCAAGTAAACAAGAGGAATTTCGCACTTCCCCTTGTTGTGCTGAATCACTGCTGCATATCTTTGCTGCACATTTTGTCTGGCTGGTGCCACTACCCTATGGTTATCTACTAGACAAGGCATCTAGTCAAATAAATGTCCTATTTGTACCTCATGGAAAGAAACAGGCATTTGTAGAAAGCAGTTCATCTGAGCTTAGATGCCTGGTTTGGGATCAGATGAGTGACCCACTAGCAAAACTTCCTTCTCTTGACTACAGTCTCAGCAGCAAGTTTAGAACAAGTAGTTCATTTTCAGACAGCTGAAGGCTTAGCTTGAGACTCAGATGCCTAAATGCAGGTGTTTGTGTATGAACTATCTGCCAAAAATGCTTTTACAATCAGGCCAGCTGGGGGCAATGCCATCAGTAGAGCCAAGGGAGATGAGCATGCACTGCATCAACTGTGGGGTAGGTTGAATGCTCCTCCAGGCTTCTCTGACTGTAAAGATAAAGGTTACAAGGAAAAACTGATCAATTCATGTATTTTAAACTAAAGTTGACATCAGAGTGGTTTATTGGTTTGTTAAAAACATAGATTTAATCATCAGTCAACGAACTATACATTCAGGGTCAATATTGGGTCAATATTCAGGGTCACAAATAAACCACAATAGGAGACACACAAGTTTAATGTACTACCACAGACTTCTGTAGACACCCCTCTATAATCAATCCCCCCAAATTCCAGTTTTGCAGCCCCACTGAGTAGTATGCACCCTCCAAGCCACAAAGGCCACAAATACAACACCCCTGGAACTGTGGGTTACCCTCCTTCACACCCCTTCTGATGGAGGTGAAGGTGCTCCAGCTACAAGTGTACCTGTGCTGCAGTCTACAATTCACTAACACACACCAATGAGAAAGCCCCCATGAATTCTTCTGTACGTGCACCCCAGGTGAGGGTGCCCCAACTTTAGGGCAGGCCTCAGAGGTGTCTAGAACCAGTTCATATATCCTGGGGTATCTGAGACATACTGGGAAGGCTAGTGGATATTATATGGGACCTATGTGACATTCATGTCATTCTGGGATAGCAGCTGGAGGTCAGATAGGATATCCCAAAACATCTCAGGTGACACTGGACACCTACATCTATGCAACTGAAACCAAGCTATGTTCTCATACATGCATCAGCATCTACATTCAGATGGACTGTGATCAGCCTTAGCACCTGAATCCCATGTTCCCATGAAAACATTCAGATTTCATGCCTTGCTGTTTGTGTCTCAGGTTGTCTGCTCTTGAAGGTGTTTAATAGCTTTCTTCCCTTCAGGTAGAGTTCCTCCTCCTAATAAGGCAGCTCTGTAGGCTCCATGCTCCCCTCCCTCCATCACCTTTGCCATTAAGTACAATTTTCCTAAGAGCTGATAGGAGGAGTGATGGAGAGACAGAGACATATCCAAGAGCACAGGAAGCCTGAGTGCTGACGCACACCCTTTTTTGAGAAATTGTCAGTGTATCAATTGATTTCTATTTCAAGGAGATCAAAGCTGGCCAGCAATTAACCATTTCCAGGAATTACTGGCTGACCCCTACAGTGTAATGCACGGGGAAGACATTTTCATTGCCAAGACTGCTGTTTACTTCAGAGTTTTGGGTAAGGCGTGTTGACAGGGTCAGATTCTGGCATCAGTGCAATCGGCCTTACCACCTTCTGCCCCTTTCTTTTCTGGTCCCTGTGTGAAAGCAGCACACAGGAACAGGGGTGTCACTAGGCTGTGCCAGGGTGGGACAATGCAGCACCGCAAGAAGGCAGCATATGCTGACCTCCCTAAAGCAAAACACAGTGTGTCCCTCGAGCCACTGAGATGATTATTTCATAAAAGCACCCAGGCTGTAAGTTCATTCTTCACATCTGAAGAATATACCCTCTCACATTTGAAGAATCTACCCTCTTGCCTCCATCCCTTCAGCTTTCATTCCTCCCCTGCCTCAGAGCCACCCATTTCTTCTGTGTCTTTTTATCCATACTCTAGGAATATTTACTCAATTGCTTGGGGATTAGTGGTTATCACTCACAGGGGGAACATGTTCGTTGCAGCTCTTCATAGATATGGCTGGCAGAGGAACACTGAAGGTTTCTCAGGAGTAGAAGGGAGAAAGGCAGTCTCCCACTTAAATAGATATGCCCCCAAACTTGTAATTTGCCTGTTTGAGACTGATACTGAATGCTGTCGAATGTCTAAAGCAGGCTCTTTTTCCTCTTACTTTTCAGATTGGTTTTGTTTCTGTAATGATCCTAGTCAAAAATACCATTTAAATCTTTTTCAACAAAAAAAAAGACTTCTTAATGATGCAGAAATTTTGATAGAACTTTTTCCATTTTCATTCCTTCTAAAAAAAGGGCTAAAGCAAACTTCTTAAATTTGTGAACAGAAATTTAAATACATGACAAAAGCACATTTGCAATGACATTTTTCTTTCTTGTCATGTAAAAAAGATTTTATATATATATTTATATACATATTTATATCTTCCCAAAGCTGCTCTCACAAAGCAATACAGAAGAGGCTTTCAGAAATATTGCAGCTGATTTTTCTTTTACAAAGCTGGAATGAGACAGTGCTCATGGGGACAGCTGATGCTGATCCTTCTGGTCCACACCGGGAGTGGAAGGATGGTTGCAAAATTTACTGCATTAACCTATGAGCTCCCTGTGGAACATGTCCTGTCACTTAGTGCTGGAGTTTCCCAGCACTAAGAAGTCAGATATTCTGGCATACACTGGTAGTGAAAGGAAGAGGTAAGTTAAGAAGAGGTCTTTTAGGAAGACCTAAATGCACGAGGCAGTTCAAGGGCTGGGAGGGTGCATTGCCCAGCATTGGCGCTTACAACTTCTGCAACTTGTCTGCTGGTGGCACTGGAGCAAAAGCAAGTATGCGCTATGAACTGGCCTGTCTGGCACTTCTTTCATCTCCTGAACATCCCTGTCTCTATCGTTCTTCCTTCCCTCCCACTCTTCCCATCTCTTCTCCAGAGCACCTCCCACACATAGCCTTGACTTTGCAGAACTCAGACTCTTGGCTGAGTCCCCCTAATTGCAACTCAGGAATTGCAGTGTCCTTTTCTGTGCTCTTTACAAATTTCTCTCTTGATTAGGTACTCTTAATGTTGCTGCAAATTGTGATTTCCCTGGCCCTTCAGTTTGACATGGACCTCTTTCCACTTCCCTTGGCTACATCACCTGCACTGCTTCATTTATTTGCCCTTTTTTTTTTTTTTTTGTTGGTGAGACTTCATGTTTTTTCTTGGTTTTGTGCCACTGTTCGAATTGATCAGTCTCCTTTGCTGTTGCATTACACCTTCACCTGAGTCCTTTTGGAGTATTTCTGGAACTACCTCCTCCCATTATAAAGAACTGGGGGTTGCCATCTGCGTAGTGGCCCTCTCCTCCTCCTCCAAATGCCATCGTGTGTTACAAACTAACTAACATTAAGCCCATGGGCAAGAACCAAACCCTGTTGTTTGATTGCCTGTTAATGTCTCAGGGCATTCCATTTCAACTGTTCAATCCCCTCCTCTAGTGACCCATGTTTTTTCTCCAGTAACATGTTTGCATACTGCAATCAAGACCCTTCTTATACTTCTTTCTGATAATGTAAATGGATACATCTCTTCAGGACTTGGAGACAAAGGTGTTTTCAGGACCCATCCCATCATTTCATAAGTGCCTTCTGCAGTCCTCTCAAATTCTGAGCAGCTGTAACCCCTAAAAATGCACACATATTCCAGCACTGTACACCAATCCTGGATTTCAGTGTCCTGCACAGAGGACATATGTCTTCCTTGCTCCTTCTCACCACTCCTGGCTTTGCAGCTAAAAATTGCATTAGCATGCTTATAGCAGTGGCATCTTTTGGAGTACAGGATGTGATTCTGCTCATATTTGAGCAGCTTTTTCTTCACGAATCTGACAACCTTGCTCAAATTAGATCTTTACAGCCTGTCGTTTCTGAATATTCCATACAATTTTAATCTGCTTTCTGTGTTCCCAGGTTTTGAAACTTTCTGTGTTAAAACTCGTTTTATTAGAGTAGGCCCAGGTTAATAACCAGACCAGATTGCTTTGATAACTGTCTGGTACTTTAATGTACTCCTTTAACACTTTTGCATGATATGAACATTTCTTGGTAGTTTCGTGATATTTTAATAATTAATTTGATAATTCAGTTTATTAGCTGACTGGGTATTGCTTGGCCTAGAACAGAAGTAAATTTGTCAGGCATGTGTGATACAGGTGCATCTTCCTGCTCCTCCTGATAATACAACAGAATTGTTTATGAGACATTTATGTCTGTTCTGGACCATTATCACCCATTACTCCTCTGAAAATTGGCCTATCTCAGTTCTTGTTTCTCTTCTTCCTGGCAGTCCTTTAAAACCTTTTCATACTGCTCTTATGGATGGATTTTTCTCTGGTGACTTTATATAAATTTATAATTTTTCTGTACCTCATTAACTTCCCATTTATATTGATTGTTAGCTACTTTCTTTTTTTCCCTTCCATTTACTATATAGTGCTATTTTATTTCCAGTTGCTGCTTTCCACTTCTGAACTAGGATGGCCTTTTGCCAGAATTCTCAGCTTGACATCAGTCAGTCTCCCGAGATGCTGAGACTGTTAGCCGCCATCCTGACCAATATTATCTCCCTGTTTCTTGCTTTCTCCCTTTTCTCTTAGTCAATCTGTCTCCAGCAACTGCTTCTTGTTTCCTACTTAGACAAAAAGCTCTTTAGTCAGAGATTCCTCTTTGCACAATATCTACCAGGGCTTGATCCACTGCAAGAATTCAGTAACCCTAAACTATGCTGGATGTTCACCAGAGTAAATGCTGTAACTGCTTCACAAGGTACCACCTTTCAGCTGCAACACACAAAGTGACCATGCAACCATGCATGAGTGCAGAGGAAAGCAGAGTAGCTGAAACCCCTGCTAAGGTGTTTTCAGTAACTGTTTCACTTTGCACTGAAATGGATTAGGACTACTCATCTAGTCGGCTGACTTGCATTTGTCAAACTGGGTTGTGAAGACCACTTTAATGGACAATATTTTCACAAAACTTCTTCAAATATTGTATGAGCAAATGATTGGCTGTACATAATATTGCTCCAACAAGGAATAATGAACTGAACCTGGAAATAGTATACTGCTCCCTTTGGTCCATGCTTTCTGTGATTGCTTTTCCCATGGAGGAAGTGGAAGAAAGGAGGATAAAAAAACACCTTCACACTCTGGTTGCATTAGAAGCCACTCTGGTGATGCGAATAACTGTTTCCCTTTCTCTAAATAATACACTGCCACGTGTCATGATCAGTGACTTTGACTAATGTAATTATTAAATACTCAAAAGTTGTGCTTGCATTTGTCAAAACAGATCAAAGTTATGCTTTTATTAGTCTCCATGAAAGCAGTGTGGCTCTGATAACACATCAGTTAGTACTTACTATTCAGCTGGTGTGAGGGGAATGAAAGAAGAAGAGGGTTTGCGTGTATGTGTAATGCTATTTTTCAATTAGTTTGCTTGTGGTTTTCAGCATTAAGTCGGATAAATGAAAGATGGTGGTTAGGACCCATCTGCCAGGAAATTGCTAGCATGTGGCCTTCTGTTGCTATCCTTCATTCGGTCAGTGGTAGAGTATGCATTGATTAATTCATTCAAGTACTTCTGAGTACACAGCCTACCTAAGAACATACTTCCTAACAAATAAAAACTCAATCAGTGAAAAGTACTTCAGGCAAACATCAAGTAATGCCACAATTGTGTAGAACAAATAAGACAGGGACTTTCCCCCCCTCTTTCTCTCTGTGCTCCCCCAGACCAGCATAGCTAGGATCCCATCTGAAAGAAAACCAACTCACACGCCCAGGAGGAGTCCTTCTCACACATATTGCAATCTCGCTGAGGTTGAATGTCTAGATGCCAGGGGGAGAAAAGACCATGTTCTTGGCAGTTTTAAGCTCAGTGAAGATAGGACGCTTTCACCAAGACCCAGACCACCAGCTCATTCAAGGCGACCCACATCCCCTTTCTCTGGGGACCTGCAGGCTCAACTCTGCTGGAATGGCACGTGAGGAATGAAAGCAAATCCCAGCACATCCTCAGGCCATATCAGAGGCACAGTCGAGGCTGGCCAAGAAAAGCAGTGCCAACCTGGAGACCCTGTAGTCATCTGCACAGGCAGACAAGCCTGGATGTGTGTATGCTATCTCTAGCTTAGAGAAAGGATCTGCACTAGTTAAATGTCCTATCTTTCAAAACAAAAACCCTATTTCTAAATAAAAATATGTATATGTTAGATCTTTTATTCTTTTTCATGATGGTTGCAGTTTTCAGAAACTGATACACCATTTCCCTTTTTCCTTTCCAGCCCTTATCTGCAAAATCTGTTTGCCTCCCCCATTCCAGCCCCAATCTCACCTCACAGAGCTCTCTCTAGTTCACACAGACCTTTCCGTGTCTAGCAGAGGCGCATAGTCAGGACATCTTAATACCAGTCCACAGACCTTGTAGGGGGTCAGACAGTTTGGGGTTGCAACAAAGTGGATAGGGGAGAGCTTCAAGATGCCACCAAGTTGTCAAATGCAGGCAGAAGGCTAACAGCAAAGACAGGCGCATTTACAACAGCTAGTAGGCTCACTGGAACTTGTAGTGGGTATTTTGAACTGCTTGCACTTCAGGCATCAGACAGAAATATTAGCAGATATTTGAATGTTCTATGATGTTCCTCTAGTCTCCAGTATTTTATTATGGCACAATATCCACTTGCAAGGTGACCAAGACCACACTTCTAAATCCTTTGACTGAACAGCTAGAGGATTGAATATATCACAGTATTTGCTCTCTAGAGTGAAGAGAATAAGTATTTCCATTTGCTAAAGAACTGTTCTAAATAATCTTTCCCATTTTGTGGCTGTTTGGATAGCACATCACAGCTTGCTTCTCTAGACTCATCATTTCTTTCATACCATTGATGAGGCTTATGATTGTTTTAATACACCAGATCCTTGGGTAAACCCAGTGGTACTATCTGAGGCTTTCATTAGGGATGTTGCAACTAAAAATAGCAGGCATGCTCAGAAGGCGTGGTGATCATCTGTATCCCTCGCTGAACTGAATAATTTTCTTGTTCTTCTTTTTCTCAAAATGTTTTAAATTGAGGGGTTTTTTTACAGTATTTTACTGTAATAGAAAAATCATAGTCTTTGTCTTTCCTTTTATGATGCTTAAACTTAGGGGAGAAATGGACTGAGCAGCTGCAAAAGCTGAGCTAAGAATGCCATCCTCTCCAAATAAAAAAATTATCACAGATTAAGCTGTTACCAGGGAGAACTATTTACTATTCAGCCTTCAAATAAAAAAGAGCATAAACAGTACCCTTTAGCAAGCCTGACAAAATCCTTGATTTATAGCAAGAAATAAGCAGCTAAGTTTTATCAGATACATCACCTAAGTCCTCAAATCAGAGGTAATTCAAAGCTGATAAGGTCCAGAGGGGTGTATTTGAGCCCTCCTTACAGCTCTGTGGTTCTATTTAGCCATCTTTGCAAAATGAGCTTTGTCAAAGCCTGTAAAATATGACTCTGTATCACTAAAGAAAGAGTGAAATTCACGCAAGGTGGCAGCAGTCCCCGGCAGCAACCTGGCTCCTGGGAATTCACTTAGCCCTTCCCCTCCCTCTTCCTCTTCCCAGGCACCTGCAGGAGTTACTCTACTCTAAGTCCTGCAGAGGTGAGCAAACCCAGTGTCTGGGGCATTTTTGAGTGTAACTGCATTTGCCTGAAAGAGACAGGGAATTCAGAGTCTCATCTGCTCCTTTGGATCTTGAAAATATTTGGAGGTTTAGGGACCAAACCCACTGCTTCCTCCCAAAGCAGCTCACCTTTCATCATGCAGGGATGGGAAACTGATACATGGAAAATCACCAGGTCTATTGAACCCTTCTCCTGCAAATTCATTTCTGCTCCCAGGATATTCTAACCTGACATAATTAACAGTAGAGAGAAAAGGCATTAATAGAAAATTATTATCTTTATATATTTGGTTTGGCTTTCTCTAATTTCCAGGTGAACATTTCAAAGGTAGGTAACTTGCAATGCAGAAGGTAGCATGGGAGCTAGTGGACTAGCCCTGAAAACTTATTTTGGTTATCTATGAAATTGCTAATCAGCACCTGCAATACAACATGTAGGGTGGATAAAATGGAACAAATTAATTGGAGCTTATTTTGATATTAAATAGGAAATCCTCGTGAGTGGAATCTCATAGAAAAATGTCAAAGTTTAATTGTTTTCTGCATTTTTGCACACATACTCTTGCACAGAAACATCCTGGTACCTCTGGACACCCAAAAGAAGGGCTTTGCAAGGCTAAGCCTCAATTTTATTTATAGGCATAACTAAACCCAGAGGGACTGCTTCCTTATGCGTATGGTAGTTACTATGACATTTCTCTTCAATAAAATATAGATTTAGATAAAAGCAAATGTAGTTAAAAAAAAAGTAAGTAACATTTTTGCACAGTTTTTGAAACCACAAATTAAGAGAGTTTGAACAGCTCCAGTCATTGCTTTCACCCTGCTCACATCAAGCCAGCAAGCTGCCAAACCAAGGAGCTCTATATAGCCCTGATGTTTTTCAGATGAACCGTGTCCTCAATTAACATACAAAATCATCATGGGTAACAAAAGACTTTCCATACCAATGACTCAGGTAGTTTTATGAGTGTTCAGCAGGCATCAGCTTCTTGTCTGTAATGCAGGACTGTTTGCTTCCAGTACTGACTTATATTGCTCCCCGAATACCTGTTTATTACAGGATGTGAGAATGGTGGGACATACAGACATCTGTGTTAACCTCACTGTGTTCCATGTCTGAGTCCTGCCCTAATTAAATTTGGAAGCCTGGTAATTTCTCTACGGACCAGTTTGCAGCACAGACAGCAAGTTCTCTGCTGAGATAATGAAACTGTTTAAGCTGCAGGATATGTTTTCCTGGGCAGAAGAGTTTATGCTCAGGGTTAAAATAAGAGCAGAAAAAGCTTGAGTTTTTACCATTTGTCAGCCTAGATGGTAACCAGGATTTTTGCAGCTCCCTGGGAATTCCCCCCATGCCATTGACAACATGGTGAATCATGATGCTCTGCTACAATCTCCGAGGCTCAAACATGTTTAAGTTTGCTATAATTTCTAACATGCTGTACTGCAGAGCCCTTTAGAAGTCAACATGATATATTTGTTATTGGTAGCTGGGGCTTTTGTTTTTCTCAGTGAGCAGAATGAGAAGCTAGCAATCCTGCAGTTCTGAGATGGGGATGGATAATAACACAGCTCATCCTCCATCCTCACAGCCTTGTCTGCAGAGTGGGCTAATGCTATTCCCAGCATTCATCTGAGATTCACTGGGAGGTGGCAAGGGATGTATTATCTTTATTTATTGAGGCCCCCATCATGACTTGGATCACTCCTTAACAAGGTCACCATAATCATATTGCAATCAGGCTGCCCTTTCCCTTCCCAGTCCTGTAATTAGTGTTTGCCCTTGTAACTGGAAGATTAACCACATGACCTGTTATTAACTTCTCTTCACCTATTATCGTCTCTTTGGTTTTCCTTTTTAATGCAGATACTGTTGAAAGAGGGTCTGTTTTAATTATATTATATTAACATGGGAGAGATTCTCAAATGTGGGGAATGTGCTGATTATAGATTTAACGATAACTATGAGATAATGTAACTGTTGTATAATTAGAGAGCAACTCCATGCAACAATAAGTAGTTCTCACTCGGTTCTCACTACAAATCGAAGTGGCTCTACAGTACAAATTGACATACACAGGTAGATACATTCTCTGTCCCACAGAGTCTCATTCCAGGGCAGTCCACTCCTTGCGCTGACAGTAAAGTGCCAGATTTGAGAACCCCCTATCCTCATCCTGGGTGGCTTTCAGTTCTCAGTGAGTGGTTGTGCACCACTCTATTGGGAGGCCTTCACACATTGCCCCAGTGCTTGTTCTGCATTTCCACCAAGGCCCAGAGTTGTCCAGAGACCACCTGGTCTCGCCAAGGGCAAGACACAAAAGTAAAAAAACATGAGAAGAAGGATACTGATATCTGCAATTGCATTACAGTTATTACAGTTCTTACAATCTATTGATGGCTCTGAACCAAACTACTAACTCACAACCTCCTGAGGTTACTTATCCTGTGAATCTAATTGAACAAAGCCTGAATAACCGTTGCAATGACTGACTGACTGCATCATTATTTTGGGACTAAGGGTTCTAAGCCAGCAGCCCTTTCATACAGCTGTGAGCAGTTTCTTGATTTCAGGGCTAAGAGAGAAATGACTGTATAAATGGTTTTGAGACTACAGTCCACCTCAAAAAATACTTGATGCTTACTCACAGTTAAAACAAGTGAAGTGAGTTGCATAAATGTTATTCTGAATTATTAATCTAGTTTGGATGGGTCATTGGGAACGTGCTCTTGCATCTTTCTGCAAGCTGCTGAAATGTTGGTTACCCTGTCTAGTGTTAAGGCCATGCCTTGAATCCCTGTGCATATGTACATATATATCTCTCCTGGTCCTTGTACTATGTTCATCAGACCTCCTAACGGCTGGTCATCAGGTCAGAACAGTGCTTCTTCTCAGAAACACCCCATATTCCTAGTTTCACTGAAATGGTTAAAAAAGAAGTGTGTAGATATGGAGTGCCTACGGATGCATACGGAGTCCCCACTAGCTGCTGGAGAATGGAGGAGGAAACTGGTAGCAGCACCTAATAGGTTATTACCAGCTTCTGTTGGTTGACACATAGTATTGCACAAAGTGTTTCCTTCTCTTAGATTAACAGCAATCTGATGTTGTGTTTCTCATCCTCATTCATGGTGGATGTACTGTTCATGGAACACAAGATGTCTAGCCCACCGTTATGTCCAAACTGGCTGACTGAGAACTTCTCCTGGCTGGTGAGGGTGCCCTGACTGACAGTCCCTGTCTGACTGTACCTGCTACCACCAGAGCCCATTGGAGACACACCTGCCTTGCAGTCTGGATGCAGACTATGAGAAACCTGGCAGCAAACACACCTTACTGCTACTCTGTGCTCAAGAAGGGTGTATGGTTTCAGTCTGTAAAATTAATCAGGCACAGCAGAGCTACTGGCGTTTCTTCCTGTGCCTCTAATTCAGCACTGGATGAAGTTACTCATGTATGTATCTGGGTCACATTCATTAGTTTTGTTTATCCTGTGTCTACTTGCTGATGAGTCCTAAGAACAGGACTCAATTCAAATCCTACCCACTTAGGGCAAATCTTCACTTTTGGACTGGGGCCCAAGAGCACATATGTTCAGGCTCATCTTCCATGAACTCCCCATGAGCTGCAGAGGATCAGACAGTAAAGTCTGTCTTCAAATAACAGGATCATTTGCTGAAATTGCGGCCTTTCCGCCATGCTGCCAGATGGTGGCCCCAGCGCAGCCAGTGGATGCGAAACACGCGTGCAGAGGGAGAGGTGTCCTGGAGCTGCGGGCAACATCACTGTATGCTCTCCCCCTTGAAGGGTGGCCCTGGATCTCCAGAGATGCGATTCAACCACCAACACCCAAGGGCTCTCACTGCTGCCAGTGGTCTTGGACTTTGACAAGTAGGATATAATTCTGGGGCATCTGCAGCAGAAATACCAATGGAGGTTGAATCTGGGGATATCCTACCCTAAAAAAGCAAAATTAAAAGTGACAGTGACCAGCTCAATGGGACACCTTCTTTTCACTTCTGTTGGCACAAAGAAGTAACAAATTTAAGTGGCATTTTAATCTAACAGCTTCATATAAAATAAAAACCTCTAAATGACTTTGCAGTTGTTGTCAAAATTATCCATATAAACTGATCTCATAAATCCAGGGCTCCAAAACAATACCTATAACACTTTATGTTTTATCTCTATTACAATTTGCTGTAATCACAAAAGAAAAATTTAAAAGCCGTCTAAAACTCACAAACAAATGGAAAGAAGAATTTATATGATTTATAGTGTAGCTCCCTTCATCAGCTTTTTGGGATATCAAAAGTGATAGTTTAATCACACATCTACCTATGCCAGGAAATAAAGGAAAGACGTGTGATATAAAGAGGGAACTAAATCCAAGCAGCTTTTCCGTGTGGTCTGGTGATTGGAAGAAAATCATCTGTGTTTGCAGCTAATTCAAATTCACTTACCAATGAATGCTTCTTAAAGTATTTCATTTTCTACTTAATTTGGCTGCAGTGCATCTTACCTGTACTAACTGACACACATTTTTCACCTGCACACAAATATTTGGATGCTGTCATTTTCCAATGTACAAGGCCAAGGAAGTACTTTCCACAGGGACCTGACAGTGCTGCTGAGATCTCTTTATGGTTATAGCTTTGTTTTCTGGTGAAGTTCTGGTGGTGCCTTCTCAAAGTTGGGACAATCATCTTGCATTGTCATGGTCAGGTATTTTCCATGTCCAAAATCACGCGCTTCATGAGTCTCCTCTGTGTTGCTGGAGAAATAAAGTACCTGAGATTTACAAGTCAACACTTCTTAAAGTCCTACAGGAATGTATTGTATTCAGGTGGAAGGATGTGCTCACTGTAAGTTTCTTCATCCCTGCCACAACAGAAAAAGAAAGGGAGTGGAGTAGTATTTATGGCAAGGTTCCTTATGAAATACTGAACAAAGCATTTTTTAAAGCATCCTTTATGCTGCTGGACATACTATAGTCATAGCCCTCAGTCTCTTTGAACTTAGTCATCCCTGGTTTACAATGACAATTTTTTCTTCAAGCCCATCTCTGTATACTTCCTGCACTGTGACTTACCTCTGGCCTTTCCACCCCTGCCCCTTGGCAGCCACTTGCCCTGGATCTTGCTGAGCATGGAGGCGAACACTTGTTCTTGCCCCTTCCTCACCTCCACCGCTGGGATTCTCTGCAGATCCACAGCATTAAAATCCCTCTTGCTGCCACTGGTAACAAGCCATGAATATGCCCCTTTTCAGCAATGGGAGGTCACTTGTATTGGTCTTGGAGGATCAGAGATACTAATCTGAGTGTGTTATTGCTGTTTGCCATGCTCTGAGGTGATTTTTCTTAAATTGTTCAGATTATTCATAAGCCATGTGCTCACATCTTTTGCATGCAGCAGTTTATTTCTTCTGCTTAATGGGAGCTGATGCTTAACATGGAGAAAGGCCTTTTTTTGTGAATCATGCAGAGCATTCAAGACACAACTTGCCTGTGAGAAATCCTGGACTTAATGTGACCTGACAACAGGAAGTTTTGTTCTTCATACCTAATTCCCAAAGATTTGCCAACAGGAAAGCTACAGTTTATGACTAGTGTAGATGCAATCCTGGTTTTGGAAGGAAAAAAAAAATTGTAGATTTATATCGGAAAATCTAATCTATATATTATCAAAGTAAGATCTTCCTGAGCTGGAAAGTTTGGTACTGCACAAAGAGAGCACTTTCCAGACCTATGACACTATTTCAGTGACAAAGAAGGGAGTGACATGAGCAGGCTATAATTTCCCCACAGAACTTGCGTGGGAGTTCAGCTGCCTGAGTGCATGTGTGTGTGTGTGTGAGAAAGAGAAAGGGACAGGCATAGAGAGGAAGAAACTTGCTTCATTATGCATTAATTTGAGTGTATGTGGGCAGAGTACAAGTCAGAATTTTCTCTCCTGGGGGCCCAGAGTTAGGCCTTAATTTTATGTTGAGGTACTTTTGCAGAAGTGCTCCAAATGAATTCCCAGTGTGCACAAGTGCCCACTGCTCCAATTATAGTCATATTAAAAACACAGCATTCACTTGCATGCTTTAGTCCACTTATAGACCTGAATGGCTTAGGATAGTAGGAGCTTGTATTGTAGTTGTTCACCTCAAGTCTAGGCGACCTCCTTTTTTTCCTGACTCCTCCTTTCCACTGCTTCCAGAAATCTTGCAGCCCAGTACAAACATATAAACAAGCAAGCAAATAATCAAACAAAAAAGATATATATGGTTTACTTAATACTAGGCAAGAAGAGGACACTTATGAAGGCATCAGCTCCCTTAACATCTCAAGCCTGTCTCTTTTCTCTCAGGGACAAGGTGGTTTAGACTTGGTCACCACCTTGTCTTGACAACAGAGCTATTCCTGAGAAGTGGTGAGCAACATCTGGCAGTGTGGCAGATGGGAAACATGTTGAGACTCTCTCTATTCACCCGTTCCAATTGTAAAAACCTGGTCAGTGAGAAGCAACCACAGAGGAAAGAGACCCACTTCTGGGTATGTAGCAATGGCTCATATTAACTTCCGACAGGATTGACTTCAGCACTCAGCCCAATGGGCTCCTAAAATCCTAGCAGAGGCAGTGTTTGCAGAAATGCGTTTGTGCTCCTTAAGGTCTCGGTGCAGCCCTCCTGCTGGGCAGCTCCGGTTTTCATGTGCCCCCCAAGCAGCAGCTCATGCTCTAACTCTTGTCTGCTGCTCCAACATACCAAGCACTCCCAAACCCTCCTGCCAAGCCCCATTATACTGTATCAGAGACTTGACTTTAATGAACATCATCATAATTATATCCACAAGCTCTGAACTAAAAAAACGGCCCTACCCAAAGCTTTCAGCCTAACAGCTTCTCCTGAAATGACAGATCCTCCATGTGTCATGTATCTAACACCCCAGTTATATCTTTATACATCTCTGTCACCTCCTCTTAGGCTAACAAGACCCAGAGCCCTATACTTTCATGGCTATCATTTTGCGAACCCCCATCTCCAATGCTACCTCTAGCACAGGACCATATTATTATTTAGTTGATTTTCCCACATTCTCAAAACCATTTGTTCTTTTGTCTCTTGCTGTTTCTGTTCTGCCAGCACCAGCTTCAAGAAAAGCACTTAGATGTGCACTTAAACTAATACGTAGTACCCTGAAAGATGATCTTCTGGATCAGGATCCCTTTCATCAAGACCGTTCTTAAATTAGCCCAGTCTTTCTGAAGGAATGGAACACTTAAATGTCCCACTTCCTAAATGTTTCTCCAGGGCAAATTAAGATAGCTTAGTATCTTGCACCTTGAAGTTAACACCTTGGACACGATGAGAAAGGGGTGTTCCTGCACTGCTCTGCTGCTCTTTGCTTCTTCCACCCTGGGGTTATTAACTTCCACATGGGAAGTGATAAATCAGCCTGCACCGCGCCCAGACTTCCTTTTGCCAAACAGCATGGAACAGCAGCTAAGGGCTAGATATAAGGATCTCCATGCTGTTCAGGAGGTTTCCTTCATCAGTGCTTCCAGGGAAGTCTGCTACAGATTAGCAGCTCCATTCCTGTGACATTTTTGGAGAGGGGGAAACAAGATGCATCCAGAGAGGAGGGCTTTCCTTATTCTTCAGAAGCATACACATGCCGGCATAGCCTGTGCCACATACATCAAGTGGCCCTGGCCCCCCAGCTGACTTTTTATTCTGGTTCATTCACTTCTGAGCCACCCCAAAATACTGTAACTACATACATGCACACCTATTTGTGTAGGACTATATAGAGCAAAAAGTTAAGCCCTGCCCCATCTCAATATTAGTCCTCTTTACAAAGGAAAAAGTAGGGCAGAGTTATGTCATTTGCAATGATCATGAAGGGAATCCACAACAGATCAGAGACTGAAGGATTATCTCCCACCTGCCCCTCTACAGTTACTCCATTAGTCCACTTCTTCCAGCTTTTTCTAGGAAAACTGAGCATTTCATGATATCACGAAACAAAAATCTTCCACGGTATGTTTTCTGCATTTGTGATGGTTGTTTGTATACCACATCTTGTCAATATTATCTTTCCTCTCTATTTTATTCACAAAAATTACTTTTTAAAAGGTGCCAGATGTTTCTTCACCCTTAAAAGTCACTTCAAATGCAATCAAATCATAGCCCCAGATGACTTATAATTCTCAATTATTTTTCTGAATTCCTTGTATAAGATAATGCTGAGAGGGAAGATGGAGCATACTTGTTTTTTTAAGAACCAGTGTCAAAACAATCCTATCAGCCCATGGCGCTAAACACTTTAATTACTGTTTCTTAATTTCAAGAGACAAAATTTCAATTGTAATAACGGAAACATCCATCAGAAAAGGCATCACTGCCATATGATTAACAGCTGTCCTGACAAAACTCAAGAATTGGACATATTTGCAGGACTGTGTTTTAAAAACATCATCAGAGGGAAATGAATGAAGAGAGACAGAGGAATATTTAGTACCTTCCCTATTGCTGCAGGGCTCATATGGAAATTAGGGACTCTTTCTAGCATAATAGCCCATACTTCTTATGGAATTATAGTAATGGATTCCAGGATTAGACAGTATAATTCTTAAAATATTCTCCAAAATTCTCCTTCTAAAGCCACTATTTTAGTCTTTTAAATATAATTATGGAAGCAAGCTCTGTGGATACAGGTCAGCTGTTTGTGACTCTTAGAGCTGAGTGCTGTGAGGACACAAAAGGAAAACTAATTTTGTACTAGAAGAGTTTCTAAGACCTGTATACACAGAAACAGACATTTTTATCAGCAGTGTAGTAAGACTGTTTTTGTTTTCCCCTGGAGAAGCTCTGTACACAGGCGTATATCCCTCTGCTACAAAAGCAGCTCTGGGCAAAGCTATTCAAGTGGTTAAAGAGAGGTGCAGTCCCTGCTATGCTTTTTTGTTTCGTTTTGTTGTGGGGTTTTTTTCTGCTACTGGTATATAAATACCTTGGCAAAATCCAGGTTTAGCTGTGCTAGGAGCCATTGGCCAAACTTTGAGTCAGCTATTGGTAATGCTGCTCCCTTCTACAAGCAAGTCCTGCACAAGGCTGCACTTTCCATAGCTAGCCATCCAACCTGAAATACGCTAAGGCAGCACATCTGTCAGAGAGGTCTAAGCATCTGTCCTCTCTGAGTGAGACCCTGGAGGTATTTCACAAGAGACTTTCTGAAACTGAGACACCTTACATGACTAACGACTCTGCAAGTTTAGTCCATTGTGATCTCCACCCCTTTGCCCTTAACTGTGTGTGCATCTCCATTGAAAAATTTATCTATTCAAATGTGTGTCCATCGGGTGGTGAAAAAGATGCCACTTATGTGTAAAAGGGACAGTAATCCATAAGCTAACACTGCAGCCGCTCAGCTCCACGACTGTGGACAAGTCTGTGAAGAAAGTACAGTGAAGAGAGCAAGCAGGATCACTGGTCTGGGACTGAAAATATCAAGCTTCATTTTTTCTTCATTAAAATGAATTTGTCATTTATGTTGTACATCCCACTGACGTTTACAGTAAATGTTATTAACTGTTTGTAAAACATCCCTATATAACACTGATGGGGATGTTTCAGATCACTATAAAAACTTTGGAAATTAATATAACTCATTCCAAAGCAATCCTGAGTGGGGAGATAAATATTATTCAATCCTCTAGATAAATTTCCAAGTAAAAAAATTAGTAATCATCAGTTATGGGCACGGATGTGAGACCTAAGTGTTTAAGTTGTTGCATGAATTTGTAGTTAATATGCCTAGGCTGATTAAATGCGGCAAAGGCAGCCCTGGCTGAACTCTCTGCAGTCAGGGAAGGGAAGCAAAGGATATGAAGGATGTGAGTTTGTAATAATATGAGCAAAACACTAATCAAAGTCCTGTCTAAGCAGAAACCTGCAATAATTTATACATTGTTCTAGCACAAAACTGTTTAACACTGGAGATTTCTGGGCCAATGTTGTGAACCATTCTACCAGCGTAGCTAGATCTAGAGGATGGTGGTGAAAGGGCTCTTACCCATCTTCACCACTCGGCCTGTGCACCCTGTTCCAGTTATGCAACCCATGCTAATAGATTTCGTCCTTCTCATAACTGGACTATGATTTGCTGTTGCAAACAAAACTTTAACAGTCATTGTACAGGATACAGGGAAGCAGTCCAACAAGCCATTCAAAGGTATATTTACTGTGTGAGAAAGGGGATGGGATGGGTCTCCTGGAAAGGAGCTTGTTTGAAGGCTCTGAGACATGAGGTCCATCCCTATCTATCTCCTCAGAGAGGCATTGTCTTCATCTGCAGGTGAGCACAGCTCAACAGCACCATTGCTTGACCTTGCTGTTTGGCACAAGGGAGAAGCACCAGCAGTACCACAGAGGAACAAAGGGCCTCCACATATGTAAAGGTGCCAGAGCAGATCCATGCATGGAACCACCTAGAGCCTGAATGCACTGCGGAGGGAACAGCTGTGGAAGCAGCAGGACATTATCCCCACTTAATATAGGGGAAAGTGAGGCATTGCATCATCCTCAGCACTCCTGAACCCTACAGTTTGGACCTGGCTGGAGGGAGTCAATAATCCACCCGCAGCCTGTGCTGGTGTTATGGACCAAATACAGCTGTACGTTTCAATCATTTCAGAAAGATGTCATATTGAAGAGGGATGGAGGGAGCTCCTTTTGTCTCTGCCACATGGGAAGTTAGACAGGGTGATTAGGAAGATTACTTCAAGTGCTAAAAATCTGCAGAACTTCAGCATCCTAAGCACACTTCTGAACCCCAGGACCTAGCTTCCTCTCTGTAACTGACAGAGCTAAGTGTACCTTGACCAGTTGTGGCTGTAAAAATCCTTTCCTTGCTGAAAGCCAGAAGCCTTTCCTCACTCACAGTTTCATTAGAATTTGGAAATCCAGCTCTGAAAACCAGCTCTGAAAGCAGCTGCTGGAACAAACAGATTTGTGAGCTTCCCATTATCTCCCCTCTTTGCACCTATTACATGGGGATAAAATGCATCTTTTCTTTAAGAGTGACAAGATCTTCAGTCTGTGCAGGATACTGTTTCATATGGATTCTCATGCAGCCATTGCTTCTCCTGTCACACTGACAGACCAGGACCAGCTTTCCAGAAGGAAAGCGAGCAATAAACTTAACAGACTGTAGCCTTGAGTGGGTTATCAAGGAGCTGGAAATGTGAAACAAATGGAGGAGACTCATAGCAGAGTACAAGCTTCCCTGCCCTGGGCTGGGTCTCACACCCAACGGAGTACATGGCAGCTCCTGACTGAACACACTGGGAAGAAGAGTTTTTTCCGGTATCCACAATGATCAATGAGGAACTAGCACAGAGCGCCCACGGCTCCTGCTGCAGAAATCAGAGCAGGCACCAGTGAATTGGAATGCAAAGAACCACTGGCTTTTACACAGGCTCACGCAAGGTCATTTATCACTGCAGCAGATGCCGACTGCTCTCAGCAGCATGGAAAAGAAATTAAAAGTAGGTAAAAAAGACCTCTTTGTTTAGCTGGAGGATAAGTAATAGATCAAAATGTTTGAGATATTAGCATATTGCTGCAGTTCAGACACACAAGCAGATTCTTGCAGCTTACCACATGGCAGAGTTGTCACCTGAGCAATGGTGACTGTGTTGGTGGACAATTGCCAAGAAAAAGCATGGTCCTGAAGTTAATTATTGAGTGATCTGTAGTAGTTCACTGCTATTCCCCCAGTGTCAAGCTCTTGGGCAAGCTCAGGAGCTAGCTGGGGAGAGCAGGTATCCTGGCCACATGACAGAGTGACATGGCTGGACATGCTGGCATGGGCCATTGCCCATTACCTGCCTCTCTTAGCAGCTTGGCCTTGGAAAGGTGAAGCTGTTTGCCAGGGCAGTCTCCTGCTGGATTGGAGAGGTTTTTAAGCAAATATAGTCTTTCCAGAAATATTAAAATTCCTTTTCAATATTGAGGCATTGCAGAGGGTGCCTGTATATTGAATAAGGCCACAACATGCTCACTGCTGCACAGAAAAAGGAGGAAGCAAGAAGCAGTCCCTGCCTATTGTGACTGATTCCTACCATCAAAATGCTGCTTAACTTACTTCCCTCATAAGGAAATAGAGCATTACATCAGGTCAAGAACTGCAGAGATGAAGGTGAGCTCAGAACAACTAATGGAGACAAACCCTATCGCTAAGTGTTTTCTCCACCCAAGACACACCTGCACTCTCAGCAGCAAGTCCCCAGTGTCACATCAGCAGGCGTCATAGCTGTCTGGAAAGGAAGCACTGCCCATGCCACCAACTCCAGCGAGATGGACCCTTGCTGGGCTTACACTGACTTTCCCCAGCTCCTTCTTGTAAGAGTGAGCAGAACAAGCCAGCTGCTCCTTCAAATTCACTCATTGTCTTCTTTTGTTTGGTTGGTTGGTTGGGTTTTTGTTTTGGTTTCTAATTAAAGGTATTAAAAGAGGACTGGATTCATGCATTTGGATGGAGCCACTAGGAAAGGAAGAGCAGGCTGGAGAGCTGCTTCTCTGCGGGATGGCCTGTGCCTACACAGCAGTTTCAGCCACACACCAAAGGGAGGTCATCCCCAGCAGACTGCACAGACCCACAGTATTTTTAGTCGTTTTCCACATTGTAACAAGGATGCAAACAAAAATGTCCCTGTTCACGTATAACTGCGCTGTAACTGATCTCAAGGCTGAACTCCTTCCATTTAAAAGCCATTTAGCTCAAAGCTTTGCTATCAAAATAACTTTCAAATTTACCTCACTTGGGACATTGCACCTGTGTGCTTTTTCTGTGAGCATGTGGATACATGCATAAAAACCCCTACAAGGCAGCAGATAACCAAAATGTATAAACTCATTATGTTCTTGCAGAGCAGGAACAGGAGGGAATCTCCAACTCCTCAGGGTTTGTCTCAGGTAACTCTAACCTACTGCTGCAACCACCCAGAGCTGAGCATGGGCTCACAGCTGATTGTTTCCTCACGTTTATGGGCAGCTCGTGACAGTGCTCTCTCCTGCACAGACGCATTGCCAGCTGGGTTTGCATGCGCCCACCTGAGCCGAGCCTGGCTGCATTCACCTAAGCAGCACTCACAGCAGTAACCACCTTGCAGACCTCTCCTTTCCTAGCTGAGTGCCAGCCTCCTAAACTTAGCAAAATAAATAGTATTTATACATGATGCACACATCTATGAGTAAATCAGGCTGTCTGGTGAATGTAGGCTTTGGAGTTTACCTGTGAGTCGAGTCATGACTAAGGGAACACGTACAGACCTTGCAAAATAATATATCCTGTAAGCTCAACAAAGTGGCCAGAGAAGGCAAAAACAGCTGTGCATGTTTTTCTCTCTCCTCTCACTTTGGGACTAAACCTATAAAATAATAATGTGCCTTTCTAGTATTATCACTTGTCTTTGATTTTCTGTAGAGAATTGCATAAAAGCAACAGTCCCATTAGCATTCAGCACCCAGTTTTTTGCTTTCTGCTTTCTCCCTTATTACTTATGCTTAATAAAAGAGGGAATTCTGCATTTGTTAGAAGCCTGACAGCACAGGAGACAGGGCTTTCCTCTGGTTAGCCATTAAATTGTGAAACATGGGACTCACCCATGTGATAGTCCCTTTGCAATATGCCAGCTCTGCCCATACATGAGGAAGCAGGCAAATTCAGATCATGCCAAGGCACTGATGCTGATGGGAAGCTAATAGAGCAAGAAGGACTGAAAGCTGTCACTGCCAGGGGGCAATTAGTTACCAGATAGTTATATCTGCAAGCCCTAGGATATGAATAGGTTGAGAAGTGTTATATGCAAAGACTGCTTTTCAGGCATGTGCTAAGAGTCTTGTAGAAGGGGATTATACCTGCAATTGCAACATATCCCTACTATTAAAGAATATTTCCTCACCTACATTTCTAATCATCTCCTTTTTAGTCCCTGCAGGCAAAAAAAACCAAACAAAAAACAAAAAACCCTATTGGTGGTCTGGAAGGTCCAGAAGGAAAGCATGGGCCACATGTACATAGCATAGAAGTGGGAGCTGCTGCAGTGCCTTGCTCTGCTCTGTTGTCACACAGCCCCCAGCTCAGTGGGTAAAGTTGGGCAGTGGAAGCCATAAGGAGCAAAATTTGCATTAGTTCTTGCTTTCCCTTCTTGATCCTAACTTGCTGAGGTGTGGTGTGCAGCTGCGGTGGCCTGGCTGCAGACAGGCTACAGCTCAGTGCTGCAGGGGGCTGACCACCATCAAGCACAACACTTTGCTAGCATCAGCAGCTGGGAGCCCAGGCCAGCATGGATATCACACAGTGATGGAACTTGCAGTACACAGTCACTGCACAAAGGCCAAAGGCCGGGAGCAGACAGTGTTGCAGTTGCTGCCTGCAAACGCTGCATTGGCCAGCAAGATGCAACATTCTCCCTTCAGCGAATCAGCATGGAATTTCGGTCCCCAGGCAGCAGGTCTGGATGTCCAGAGCAGCAGCTGCAGCAGACAGCAGCAGCAGCTTCACTTGATCTTGTTACACTGCTGCATAACATCACAGCCAGGTCAGAAACACTGCTCCAAGTTGCAAAGGGAAATCGAGTGAGGTTTTGTTCCTCTCCCTCCTCCTTCGGGTAACATAATACAACAAAATATCTTTATTTTTATTGCTGAGAAAGGAAAAGACAAATTCTCGCATCTTTTCAAAGGAACGGCGATGTTTATTGAAATTTCTGACGCAACCACTAGATGCCCCTGTTTTCTGCTGAGCAGTCCAGAGCGGGTGCATGCACTGGGGCGCCGCAGTCAGGACCTGAACTTGGGGCTCAGACTATGTAGAAATCGTGATTCATTCAGCCTCTTCCTCCCTAATGGCCTTCTAATTATCCTGACTATCGTTCCATTGTGTTAATTAGGAGAGACGGTGCTGCTCAGTAATTGGAATGGTGGTGTCTGCCCCCCTTTGCTCCGGTTTTGTGGTGTCTATGGAGGAGGTAACGTAAAAGTTCAGTCACCAGTGGGCATGCAGCTAGGCATGACCGCCTGGATCTGCACGCCCTGCACCATGCAGGCCGTTGTGGTGTCCCACTGCTGGAGCACCACCCTTCAAAATCCCTCTCGCAGCCCTCTCTGCCCTCAGAGGTGACTCAATCCATACCAGAAAAGTCAGACTCTGAGCAAAGACATTAACCCAAGCAGAAACATTTCCCTAATTAATCTGGAAGTGTTTCCTTTTGAATATTTTATACAGGTCCAGAAAGGAGACTGGTGCCATTCAAATGGGAATCTGGCAAGGATGGTTCCTTCATCCTTGGCATGAAGGAACTTTTGTGGTTGCTGAAGTAGTTGTGCCTCTAGAAGATAATTGCTTTCATTTACGTCCTTCCAACCCTAGAGACGGTAGGCAGCAATGGTAAGTGTAGAAAATCACAACAACTGCTTCTTCTGAAGTAATCTCTTCCCCAAAATTCTCTTGACTTAAGAAAGAATTTATTTGAGGCTCTCCTAATTTAAAGAGTGTTTCCCTGGCCAGGCTTTGTGGGGCTTGCACCAGCGTGTTTTCTCTTACCAAAGTCTACATCAGGCCCTAAGTTAACAGTGGATGATAAATATTACAGTCAGATACCCAACTCATAAATCCTGTAAGATACAAAGTGGTGATTTATAGATTTGGTGCATGAAGACCATGCTTGTGTCTGGGCACTCAGTCTCACGAGGGAAATGTTAGATACCTCCTTGCTTAAGTTTTTTTCTTAACAAGCTAAGTAACGTGCTGGGAAACCTTTAGAAGAGAACAACAGTGGGCTTGCAGGCTGAGAACACCTAAAAAGGACTTCTGCTGCCTAATTCTTCCTGCTTCAGGAACAAGGTGCCTAATTAGCACCACTGAATGTGATGGGAGGTCAGAGCTCTGAGCCATCTGGGAAGATGTACTTTTTCAGTTGACACTGCTGGAGAAGCTAAGAGCAGCTCAGAGGAAGAAACAACAGAAATTCCTAGTGGCCTAGTATCACAAAAACTAATGGCATCTAAAATACCTTTTCAGATGTTTAGAAACCAGTAGGTACTCCATCTGTCACCCACTGCAACTTAAAAGGTCCCTCCATATCCCTACAGAAGCTCTGGATCAGGATGTGAACTTCATGACACTGATCCTCTCAGCATCCTGCGTGTAGCACAGGCATCCCTGAGGCTGGTCTTCCCCTGGAATGACACTGTGCAGGCCAAGCCACTTCTCTGGAAGCCACACATCGCCTGCCATTTTTTGTGAATTAAAAAAAAAGGCTCAAATGTACAATAGAAAATGAAGCCTGGATTAACTGATACCTCTCTGCTCTCAGTAATTTCCTTGTGTTTTCCCTTGAGCCCATGATGCTTTGTAGGATTATTGCTTTCCAGAGTCATAGGCATAATAACACAACTAAGAAATATGGAGACTTCCCTCTCCATGCTAATCTGTGCCAAGAGAATATTGAAGGCAGTAGATAACAAAGTCACTAGGACTGAGCTACATTTTGCTTCTAAGAATTGCCTCCCAGAGCCTGTAACCATTTTGCAATCTTTTTAATTTTCAGCGAAAATGCCTCCTGTGCCCATAATTAACAGTTTAATTTGCCATGGGTCCTGTTTATCACAATAACTTATTTTGCAAATATACAGATAGGCAGACTCTTTGTAGGTCCTTTGAATATCTTTCAGCCAGTCCATTAGATGGGGCTGTGATACTGGGGATTATAATCACTGATATTCATTATCCAGCTATTATTCATTAGTTTTAATAAAGAAGCTGCACATTTCCTTTGTTTCACAAGCAGCAAGATCTGGTAAGGGAATTTCAAAGCACGGAACAGTGTGGTTGTCTTCGTCATTGGCTAACTACATTCACAAGTTTGGAGGATGAGTATCAGGCTGAGCATTCTCTTCTCAGCAGCTCACAGAAGGCATTTAGATCCAAGGCAATGACACCTGTAAATGTGGCACACACCAGAAGACACACAGAAGTGTTCTTTGATCTCATGTGATGATTAATTGCATGTTCCCAGCTGGAGTATGGTTTGAGAACTCTATGCAGTTCTTCAGTAGGAAAATAAGGCCTGTGAAATCATTCTAAGAATACAGAGCAGAAGACCCTGGAAATGGAAAATGGCATCACTGCATAGTCCTATTAAGAGTGTACATGTGATTTTACAGCAAAACGATTGCTTTAGTGCTTCCTTGATGCACAATGATGCAAGGGGCACAAGTTATCTGTGAATTACTTTGCCTCAATCAGGAACAATTGCAGTGAGTATGCTGAGCAGCCAGAGGTTATCACTTACACTATGTGTGCGAACGCGTTTCGACGTATAGCGACAGTTTCTGCGACAAAAACAGTTATCTACATCATGGTGTCTCGTGACTCGCTTCCTTGCCGCTCCACTTCGGCACCAGGAGGCAGCCTGATTCCCAGCTGACTCGCCTACCAAACTCCTCTGTTTGCATATGCTGGCGGGCGGACACTATGCTCGTGTTTAGTTTCCTTTTCTCGTCACTGCATTGAGGAGGAGACAAGGAAACCACCGCCGCAGAGCCAGCCCGCTCGGCAGCCTAAAGGCACGAACGCAAGATCAACAGCAGCAGGAAGACCCGCCGGTTACTGGTAGCTCTCGCGAGAGTGGCTAACGAGATCACCCTCTCTCCCCCTCTCCCCGCCCTCCTTCTATAAAGCGCAGCTTGGGGAGCTCGTGTGCACTTGTCGGGATGCTGTAACTCGGAGGGTGAGCGATTACACAGGCCTCAGGCTGCAGGTAGTGCTAAAGCCTTCTTCTGGTATCGGATGGCAGTAGGGACAGCAGATGTGTCAGTTATGACCAGGTGGACGATCTGGTCAGCCTGGTGCCAAGGCTGAGGAAGTTGGGGCTGCTCAGCCTGGAGAAGAGAAAGCTGCACGGGCACCTCATAGCAGCCTTCCAGTATCTGAAGAGGGCCTACAGGGATGCTGGAGATGGACTCTTCATCAGGGACTGTAGCAATAGGGCAAGGAGTAATAGGTTCAAACTTAAATGGGAGATTCAGGTTAGATATAAGGAAGAAGTTCTTTACTGTGAGGGTGGTGAGGCACTGGAACAGGCTGCCCAGAGAAACTGTGGATGCCCCATCCCTGGCAATGATCAAGGCCAGGCCAGATGGGGCTTTGAGCAACATCATTTAGTGTGAGGCATCCCTGCCCATGGCAGGGAAGTTGGAACTGGATGATCTTAAGGTCTTTTCCAGCCCAAACCATTCTATGGTTCTGTAAGTAGATAAGAAGCATCAGGGAGTCTGAAAAGGAGACAGACTGGTGAACCAGGCTCTGGCCTCCCTCAGAAAGGAACAGGAGCAACCAGCAGAAAAAAAAAAAGGCAGAAACAAACAAAAAAAGAACCAAGAAGATCCAGGGGTTCCGGAGTCCTCCCTCTGCCCGACTGAAGGCAGAAGCTCAAGGGAGTGCAGTGTATAGATGCAAGTCCACTGTCAGGTCAGCATAAACACCCCATTGCTGCCTACTTCACCCTTCCAGGTATCTCTGTATAACAGGTATAAGGCTCTGTATGTGGAAGGCCAGTCAGTGGTGACCAAGATGGTAGAAGGCCTCAAGAGTAAGATGTGTAAGAAGTTGCAGAGATCACATGGCTTATGCAGCTTGGAGAAGAAAAAGCTGAGGGGTAACCTCATGGCAGTCTGCAACTTCCTCAAGAGTGGCAGCAGAGGGGGAGATGCTGATCTTTTTCTCGTGACCAGGCATAGGACATGAGGAAATTGAATGAACCTATTTCAAGGGAAGTTCATACTGGACATTAAGAAAAGGCTCTCTGAGAAGGGTGTTCACTCACTGAAACAGACTTCCCAGGATAGTAGTCACAGCACCAAGTATGATAGAGTTCAGGGACCATCAGGACAACATTCTTAATCATATGGTTTAGTTTTAGGTAGTCCTCTGAGGAGCAGGGAACTGAATTTTATGATCACTATTGGTACTTCCCAACTTGAGGTATGTAATAAGAACATGCCTAAGGAGATCATCTTGTCCCCAGCCTTGCAAAGAGCTGAGCCACTCAACCTTTTGTAGCACCTGGAGCAGCACGCAGCTGCCCACAAGCAGGCAATGCATGAGTTCAAGAAGCTGCAGTATCAGCTGCCATTACATCTCTTCTACCGGCACTGCAAGCAGCCTTCCTGCAGAGAGCTGTGTTTGCAGAGTTCACGGTGCCCATTGCCAAGTCCACCCCTCAGTCATGAGTCCATCTGTATGTTGCATCTCTGCCCTGATAGCATGAAGTGTCATGGGCCTACCAGGCTCAAAATAATTCACTCTCCCCTTCAGCAGTTTCTGCAGCTGGTCACTGGGGACTCCATACAGCTGCCTTCCATCTCAGACGCTTCCAAAGCACTGGAGGGGCCCAGTGGACTAGATACTTGCCCATACTGTCCCACACACCCTGCCACTCATGACAGTCCAGCCTTGGGGAGAATCTCTTGGTCCTCCTACATCGTCGTCTACCCCCAGACAAGGCCCAAACCTGACTCTGCTTAACTCTTGGGACCAGTCAAAATGGTCGTGGGTAAAACACACTCTGCATGTGTGCCAACATGGTGATCCCCATCACAATCAGCAGGCAGGTTTCAAGGGTACTGTCATGGGTTCAGCAGCAGCAGTCATTTTTCTCCTTCGTAGCAGCTGGTGCAGCGCTGTGTTTTCGACTTTCGGCTTGGGAATAGCGCTAGTAACACTGATGTTTATAGTTACGGCTTAGAACGTTTTGGTCTGACCAAGGACTTTCTGAGTCTTATGCTCTGCCAGGGAGGAGGGGAAGCCAGGAGGAAGCAGAAACAGGACACCTGACCCAAACTGACCAAAGAGTTATTCCATGCCACAGCACGTCATGCCCAGGATGAAAAAAACAGAGAGCAGAGACCCGGAAGGGTGAGGGTACACTGCTTGGTTGGGCTGGGTATAGGTGGTGAGCGATTGCATTCTTTCCTTGTATTTGACTTGTCATTATTATTATTGGTGGTAGCAGTAGTGGTTTTGTGTTATACTTTAGTTACTAAACTGCTCCTATCTCAACCTGTGGGAGTTGCATTCTTTCGATTCTCCTTCCCATCCCCCGGGAGCGGGGGGAAGAAAGAGAGGGGAGTGAGTGAGCAGAACTGCATGAGTTATAGAGGCTTAAACCATGACAGGTACCCAAAGGCCATTCAAAACCTTCAGAACTCTCAAATGACGCTGCTGTACTTGCCACTGGGGCTGGTGTAGCTGCTGTGCTTGCCAGCTCTCTCACCACCAGCTTCTCTTTTTCTGAGTCCAGATCTTCCTCCTCTGCCTTGCTGGTCAGTGCTGCGTGGTCTCCTGCATCCTCCTGGGGTTCGGGCTCACGGGGCTTGGTGGGCAGCTGCTGTGGGATGCTCTCGGCTGCCACGGGGCTGGGCTTGGCCGCAGGGCTCGGCTCCTCCGCTGCCTCCTCCCACTGCTTGGCAGCAGCTTCCTTCCCCCCCTCGACCACCCCGACCTCCTCCATCGGCAGCCGCTCCCTCCCGGCCTCCTGGTCCATGGGGCCACTCTCCTGAGCCGGTTCGGCAGCCGGCGGCTCCCGGGGATGCTCCCCCTTGGCTCCGGGCAGCCTCACGAAGACAAAGGCGAGGACGAGGGCCAAGATGGTAAAGAACAGCCGGATGGCCGGGTACAAGTCCATGGCCACATTCATCCCACCCTGCTGCCGGAGCCCGCCCGTATTACAAGTCATTGCCATAAAGTACAATGAAACAAAAACCTTAGTCCAAGCCCCCCATCTGATAAACACTAAGACAGCAAATACCAGCTGTAAGGTACAACATGCTGAACCTGTGGGATCAAGAGCAACAACTTTGAGAGCCAATAAATCAGCATTGTGATGAGTTATTATTAATCCTGTCATTATCTCAACCCTTCATGCCTCACGTTGGGCACCAAAAAGAACTGTCGTGGTTTAAGCCCAGCCGTAAATCAGCCACACAGTTCATTAGCTTCCCCCCCCCACCCCCATCCCCCTGCTCCCAGAGAGATGGGGAGGAGAATCGAAAGAATGTAACTCCCACAGGTTGAGATAAGAACAGTGCAGTAACTAAGGTATAACACAAACCACTGCTGCTACCACCAATAATAATAATAATGATAAGGGAAGTAACAAGGGAAGAGAATACAACTGCTCACCATCCGCCAACCGATACCCAGCCTGACTGAGCAGTGATCTAACCTTTCCAGGTCCCTGCCCCCACTTTTTACATCCTGGGCATGATGTGCTGTGCTGTGGAATACCTTTTTGGTTAGCTTGGGTCAGGTGTCCTGTCTCTGCTTCCTCCTGGCTTCCTCTCCTCCCTGACAGAGCATGAGGCTCAGAAAGTCCTTGGTCAGACTAAACATTTGAGCAGTAACTAAAACCATTGGTGTTATCATTGCTGTTCCCAGGCCAAAAGTCAAAAACACAGCACTGCACCAGCTACTAAGAAGGAGAAAAATTACTGCTACTGCTGAACCCAGGACAACTAGAAAAAGGGAAATATAAACCCCATTTTCAAGAAGGGCAAAATGGATGACCCAGGGAGCTACAGACCAGTCAGTCTCACCTCTGTGCCTGGCAAAATCTTGGAGCAGATTCTCCTGGAAGGCATGCTGAGGCACATGAAAAACAACAAGGTGGTTGGTGACAGCCAGCATGGCTTCACTAAGGGGAAATCCTGCCTGACCAATCTGGTGGCCTTCTATGATGGGGCTACGGAACTGATGGACGGGGTAGAGCAGTAGTCATCATCTACCTGGACTTTTGCAAAGCATTCGACACTGTCCCACACGACATCCTTGTCTCTAAATTGGAGAGAGATCAATTTCGTAGGTGGACCACTTGGTGGGTAAAGAACTGGCTGGATGGCTGCACTCAAAGAGTTGTGGTCAATGGCTCAATGTCCAGCTGGAGACCAGTAACGAGTGGTGTCCCTCAGGAATCAGTGTTGGGACTGGTCTTGTTCAACATCTTTGTTGGCACTGGAATTGAGTGCGCCCTCAGCAAGTTTGCAGATGACACCAAGCTGTGTGGTTCGGTTGATATGTTGGAGGGAAGGAACACCATCCAGAGGGACCTTGACACGCTTGTGAGGTGGGCTGATGCCAACCTTAGAAGTTTAACCGTGACAAATGCATGGTGCTACACCTGGGTCGGAGCAATCCCAGGCACACCTACAGGTTGGGCAGAGTGGAGATTCAGAGCAGTCCTGCAGTGAAGGACTTGGGGGTGTTGGTCGATGAGAAAATGAACATGAGCCGGTTTCAGTGTGTGCTTGCAGCCCAGAAAGCCAACCATATCCTGGGATGCATCAAAAGGAGTGTGACCAGCAGGTTGAGGGAGGTGATCCTGCCCCTCTACTCTGCTCTTGTGAGACCTCACTTGGAGTACTGTGTACAGCTCTGGTGTCCTCACATAAAAAGGACTTGGAACTGCTGGAAAAAAGTCCAGAGGAGGACCACAAGTATGAACAGGGGACTGGAGCACCTCCCGTGTGAAGATAGGATGAGAAAGTTGGGGCTGTTCAGCCTGGAGATATTGTATGGAGACATCATAGCAGCCTTCCAGTATCTGAAGGGGGCCTATAGGGATGCTGGGAAGGGACTCTTCATTAGGGACTGTAGTGGTAGGACAAGTGGTAACCAGTTCAAACTTAAACAGGGGAAGTTTAGATTGGATATAAGGAGGAAGTTCTTTACTGTGAGGGTGGTGAAGCACTGGAATGGGTTGCCCAGGGAAGTTGTGAATGCTCCATCGCTGACGGTGTTCAAGGCCAGGCTGAACAAAGCATTGGGTGACATGGTTTAGTGTCCCTGCCCCTGGCAGGGGTGTTGGAACTAGATGATCTTAAGGTCCTTTCCAACCCTAATTGTTCTATGATTCTATGATTCTAAGACAGATGACCATCTCATATAGGAGAGAAATAAAGAACAGAATGTAAGACACTGCAAGGAAAGGAACAACTCCATTCAGTGGACCTCTGCCAAGAGTGGCAGTGTTTTCTCGGTGGTTTTAGATAGCAGCCTGTGATGACTGTGAGAGAAACAGTGGTGTTTTCACATATTGAGGATTTGGCTTTGCAATACTAAGGCTTTGTAACATTAAGGCTTTGCAATATTGAGACTTTGCAATATTGGGGCTGGGGCTAAGTTACTACGGAAACGAAACAAAGGGTTTGAGATACTGTGAATTGGAAACACACACTCTGTGGTTAAAGGCAGTATAATCTTTTGGACGAAAAGACACACTCTGTGGTTAAACACAATATCATCTCTGGACAAAAGATACACTCAGTGGTTAAACACAGTATCCTCTCCGGATGAAAGGTACACTCTGTGGTCAAAAATAATGCTATCTTTGTAAAACCTATGAAACTAAGCCAGTTCAGGCTGGTTAAACAGTAAGTTGGGGTACGACATATCTGCCCGAGTTATGAAATTGAGCCATACAAGGAGATAAATAAATAAGAGGAAGGGGCGTATGTCATGTTTTAAGCCCAGCTGGTAACTCAAAACCACACAGCCACTCACTCACTCCGCCTGCTTCTTTTTCCCTGCTCCTGGAGGGATGGGGAGGAGAATTACAGGTTGAGATAAGAATAGTCCACTAACTAAAGTATAATACAAAACTACTATTAACTATTACCACCAATAATAATAATGACAAGGGAAACAACAAGAGGAGAGAATATAAAACCAAAAGGGGAAAAGAAAACAAACACAAGTGATGCAAAATGCAGTTGCTCACTACCTGCCGACTTATACCTAGCCCGAAAAAAACCAGTTACAGCTGAACCCAGGACAGTATCCACCCCTTATTCCACACCATCGACGTCATGTTCAGATCCTGTGTTTTTCAATATACCATCACTTTTTGCCTCATATAAAAATATATACACACAAAGAGAGATATATCATTCCTTAGTCCATGGACCATCCCTATAAAGTTTGCTGAATTAATTCAGTCCATGCTGTCAGGATCCATCTCTTTTAACCGGCTAAAAATAATTCACCCTTATGTTGCCAATCTAAATCTATCTGAGCCACTTCAATCTGAGCAGCTTTATCCACATGTTGGTTGTTCTGGTGTTCCTCAGTGGCCCGACTCTTGGGTACATGAGCATCTACATGGTATACCTTCATCACCAGGTTCTGCACCCAGGCAGCGATATCTTGCCACAGTGCAGCAGCCCAGATGGGTTTCCCCCTGCGTTGCCAGTTGTTTTGCTTCCATTGCTGCAACCACCCCCACAGGGCGTTTGCCACCATCCATGAGTCAGTATAGAGATAAGGTACTGGCCGCTTTTCTCATTAGCAATGTCCAAGGCCAGCTGGATAGCTTTCATCTCTGCAAACTGACTCAATTTACCCTCTCCTTCAGCAGTTTCTGCAGCTTGTCGTAAGGGACTCCATACAGCTGCCTTCCATCTCTGATGCTTTCCCACAATATGGCAGGACCCATCAGTAAACAAGGCCTGGAGCGTGCAGTCCAGATCCCTCTCAGCTTCCCTGACATCTTTTAGCTACTGACAGTGCCCCGCAGCTCAGCCACCTGCTGCAGGAGGACCTTCACCAGGGAGCACCGAGTGCAGCCCTGCCCATTGCGCACCCTCCTCTCAGGAGAGCAGTGCGGGCGCTCTCTACACCCCAAGCTCTGCACGGCAGCCTCCCCTCTCATCGGCTCTGTCTGGGTGCCTACGCTGGCCACCGCCGGGCCGAAACAGCAGAGCTCCCAGACCGGGCCCTGGCCCTGAAGCGAGTCTTCCCCACACCCCCGCCGGCCCGCGCGAACTGCCGCGCAAAGCAACGCTCCCCACCGACCGCCCGGCCTGTGCTCTGCGCTCCCTGGGGGGGTTTTACCCGCTCAGGCCGGTGCCCTCCCTCCTGACTCCGTTCCCTGTGAGTCCCGGCTCGCCTCAGCAGAGCTGCCGGTTCACGGGCAAGGCCTGGCCAGGGCTCGAGTTTCTCTCGGTGGCTCTCGCCGCTCCGAACTGAGGCTCCTGAACGCGGCGTTTCCCCTCGCTGCGGGGTTGAAGGCCCCTCTCTGGAGCTGCTCACCTCGGCCAATTTGCAGTTTCCTCTTCAGGAGCCACCTGAGTTTCAGGAACAAATAAACTTTACATATCAACTTTATTTTTGGCCATTTCTTCCCACAGTGGATTTTATTCATGTCTACCTCCCAGTACAGACATTGTCTTTCTGAAATATCCGCAGGGCATAAAAGATAATTTGGGAAAGGAGAAAAGAGCTGAACTTTTGAAATATGTTGCCTAATTATTAGTTTTCCATATTCTGAGCCTTATTTGTGGCAAGGATGAGTCATTGCTCTTGAACACCCACTGCCTGCTTCCTCTAATGTTGCTTTATTTTTTGATTTTCAGATACAGATTGCTGACTGATTATCTATTCCTGATGTTAAAATTATACATAACTACTGCATTTTGTGGATGGTAACATTATGGACACTGAAATGTCATCACAGCCCCATTTGCTCAGCTGCTGTTATTTACTTTCCAGCAGACAATATTCAGTACACATGCACACACAATGCAGAAGTCAGCACAATACTCATCACATTGATATCTGGACACACAATGCACACTGTCACTGGTCAACAGAAACAGTTTGGGCTGGAGGATTTACAGAGGTCCCCATATCCCTTCAGGCTCTGTACAAATTTCCCCTGGCTGATATGCTGTAGCTGTGTAAAGGAGTTGAGGCATGGCTGCCTGCCAGTGGGAATGGTTCCCAAAACAGGAGGCTGTAGAGGTCCACTGTCAGAGTGACCTTCCTTTCTGGTGGATACAACTGTGCATTGGTTTCCTGCAAAGGCGACCAGTGCCACTGCTGCACTCAGTGCTCCCTGGGGCATCAGCCTCTGGCATATCCTCAGATCTACCTTTTGTGAATGCAGATGAAACTCTGCCTAGAATAAGAAGACACGTCCAGAAAAGCATCGTGAAATCCTGCTACACAGTCAGGTCATGTGAAGCAAATGACAAGCAATACAAAAGCAGGTCCCAGGGAGATCAGTAGTGTTGCCCCAAGAGGGGTGGTTTAGCCCCTTTCAGTCCAGGGCTTGAAACCAGAAACCACAATACATTACATCTCTGCATTATCGTGTGCACCCTGCAAAAATTGCCCATACCCAGGGGTTTCCATTTCAGTGATGGAAATCAGCAGATGAATCATAGAATCATAGAATAGTTAGGATTGGAAAGGACCTTAAGATCATCTAGTTCCAACACCCCTGCCAGGGGCAGGGACACCTCCCACTAAGCCATGTCACCCAAGGCTATGTCCAACCTGGCCTTGAACACAGCCAGCCATGGAGCATTCACAACTTCCCTGGGCAACCCATTCCTGTGCCTCACCAACCTTACAGTAAAGAATTTCTTCCTTATATCCAATCTAAACTTCCCCTGTTTAAGTTTGAACTCGTTACTGCTTGTCCTACCACTGCAGTCTCTAATGAAGAGTCCCTCCCCAGCATTCCTATAGGCCCCCTTCAGATACTGGAAGGCTTCTGTGAGGTCTCCACACAGCCTTCTCTTCTCCAGGCTGAACAGCCCCAACTTTCTCATCCTATCTTCACACGGGAGGTGCTCCAGTCCCCTGATCATCCTCGTGGCCCTCCTCTGGACTTGTTCCAACAGTTCCATGTCCTTTTCATGTTGAGGACACCAGGACTGCACACAATACTCCAAGTGAGGTCTCACAAGAGCAGAGTAGAGGGGCAGGATCACCTCCCTCAACCTGCTGGTCACACTCCTTTTGATGCATCCCAGGATACGGTTGGCTTTCTGGGCTGCGAGCGCACACTGCCGGTTCATTTTTTTCTTTGACCAACACTCCCAAGTCGTTCTCCTTGGGCTGCTCTGAATCTCTTCTCTGCCCAACCTGTAGCTGTGCCTGAGATTGCTCCAACTGAGGTGTAGGACCTTGCACTTGGCATGGTTAAACTTCATCAGGTTGGCATCAGCCCACCTCACAAGCGTGTCAAGGTCCCTCTGGATGGTGTTCCTTCCCTCCAACATATCAACCGAACCACACAGCTTGGTGTCATCGGCAAACTTGCTGAGGGCGCACTCAATCCCACTGTCCATGTCACTGACAAAGATGCGGAACAAGACCAGTCCCAACACCGATTCCTGAGGGACACCACTTGTTACTGGTCTCCAGCTGGACACTGAGCCAGAGGCCTTGCAGCAACAATAAGACCTTTTACAGTGGTTATGAAAAGGAAAAGACTGGCTAGGGAAGTGGTGCAGTCACCATCCCTGGACGTGTTCAAAAGATGAGTAGATGTGGCACTTAAGGACATATGGTTTAATGGTGGATTTGACAATGCTAGGTTAAAGATTGGACTCAATGATCTTAACGGTCTTTTCCAGCCTAAATGATTCTTTTATAATATTCAGGCAGCTAATGGGACTTCCTTGACAGGAAACTAGGAATAATAAGGATGAGGATATTGGCCTTGGGCTCTGTGGGGACTTTTTCTCTGCTTCTGGCAGAGTCACCAAAAGAAGGCATTGGGCATCTCTTAAAGGCATATGGCTGGTCAAAGGCAGGCAGGGCACTGCACCTCATTGGGCCTTAGATCTCTGGAGGCTGGGAGATTGTCCCTGCATACCTATTTCCCTCTTATTTTTGATGTGGCACCCATCTTCAGCCACATTTTGAGAAAAAAAATCCTGGGTTAGCTGGACCTTTGGTGACCATTCTGATGTGCTTCATGCCACAGATTTCTGGGGGAGACAAAAAAAACAATATATGAAAGTCTCAGCTATTAGACGTTGAAAGTAAATTTTGTGGTGTGATGAAGCTCTTCTGTCTCACATTTCTTTCTTCTTACTCATTCAGCTTTCTATCAGTCAGCATCCGTGATGTGTCAAAACTTCTCACTCCACATTTGCATCAAGATTCTCCTTAGCCCAGAGCAGATAATTACCGTGTAATTCTGAAAAAGGGCAAAGCAACCACAAAACTTGCAAAAAGGTGTGGGGCTGATAGCAAATAAACAGAGCTGCTTGGAGAGCATTTGGGGTGGAAAGCATCTGGCTGCAAGGTGAAGAGATCTGTGATGAAATCCTCAGCTGGTGTAAGACTGGGGCTAAGCCCAGCTGCTCCCTTGAAGATAGATCTGCTCCAAATAGCATTTTCCTTTTCCTTTCACAAGGTTCTGATTTTTTTTTGTCTTTTCCTTTTGATGCCCTTTTCAAACAAGGATCTTTGCCATATGGAAATTCACAATTACACCAGCTTGTAGTTGCCTCATATCTGCCACATAAAACAAAGCTGGTCACTCCCAACATCTGGAGGCAGCAGGCTGAAGAGGTTGGATCCAGCTTCAAACAGAGTTCACATTTGTTGTGCTTGTTCTCCAGCCTCAGTTCACACATCTGTTACGACACAACCAAAATGGCAAGCTTGTAAGTTTTACAAGATCTGCCTCAGTGCAGGAATGAGGACTGGCTTTGTCAGATGGGATCAGAGACCCACCAGTTCCTGTGTGCCTACTCCAACCTGGCCCAGAGCAGACAAACACAAAGGGAAAAGGATGTGTATGTTGCAAGCAGGTGGCCATACTTCCTCACCATCATTACTTAAGATCAAACAATTCATAGAATCATAGAATCATAGAATGGTTTGAGTGGAAGGGACCTTAAAGATCATCACCTGTTCCAGTGTCTCACCACCTTCACAAAATAAAGAACTTCTTACCAATGTATCTACCTTCTTTCACTTTAAAGCCATTCCCCTTTGTCCTATTATTACATGTCCTTTCCAGCTTTATTGTTGGCCCCTTTAGGTACTGGAAGGTTGCTCTGAGGTCTCCCTGGGGCCTTTTCTTCTCCATGCTGTACAACTCCAGCTCTCTCAGCCTGTCTCCATAGGAGAGGTGCTCCCTCTAATAATCTCTGTGACCCTCCTCCAGACTCACTCCAACAGGTCCATGTCCTTATTCTGTTTGGGTCCCCAGAGCTGAATGCAGTACTGCAGGTTGAGTCTTATGAGAGCAGAGTAGAGGGGCAGAATCACCTCTGTTGACCTGCTGGTCACGTTCTTTTTGATGCAGTCCAGGACAGGGTTGGCTTTCTGGGCTACAAGTGTACATTGCTGGGTCATGTTGAGCTTCTGGCCAATCAACAACCCCAAGTCAGAGTGTTCGTGTCGGACTCTAGTGCTCAGGCTGGCTCTTCCACCTGCTTTCTACCTCCTGCTTCAGGAAGATAACCTGTATCTACAGATTGAAAATGACTTGGCTTTGGCAGCACTCCTGTGTGGAGTCTTTGTAGATGTGGATGCATGCAGAGGACTGGGAATAAAAATGGTGAAAACATGAGGATTTTGCAAAATACTTAAAATCGAATGCCAGTTTTACTAATCTTAAGGTTGGATTGCTGGTGTTCAAGGTGGCATGTCACAATGGCAGTCAGTCCTTCTGACTTGCAGACATGACAAGGGGATTTTCAGTTGTGCAGTAACCTGATCTGAGTATAAACTGTGATCTGGAAATCTCTGTTCCACACAAGGAAGAGATTTATTGTGACACCAAGAGAGCAAGAGGTTGCACATTTCCCATGTGCATTCCCCCACCTTGCTCTGGCTAAGTGTAAATATTTCTTTCCTTCTCCTAGGGGTCCTTTCACTCTCACCTTCCTTTCACAGCCCTTTGTCTGAGACAAAGCCAAAAGCTGTCACCTGGAAATCAGCGAAATCACAGAGAGTCAGGAAACGCGGGGTCAGCTCCAGTCTTGCCAGAGATTTACCATGACTGAGCAGGTCACTTAATCTTGCATCAGTACCACAGGTGATGAAAGCCTCATTGTATCATCTTAATCTGTAATCAAAATTTCACATTAAGGATTACAGGATTAAACTACTGGTCACAGAATATTCTTCATCTGGATGATCCCTTTGTTCAAAAGCCCCTGAGTATTATTGCCATTTTCACATCTGTTCATCACTTGGGGAAAATGTCTTTTGTCCCTTACTAAGCTCAGGCATACCTTTTCACCTGCCACGCTCCTCCGCATGATTATTTTTAAATCTGAATACATTTTCTAAAGGTTAGAACATGTTGTATAATTAAAATAAAGTTGGCAGTGAGGAACTTATTTCATTCACTACAGCTCTTTTAACCATATAATCCTCCAGCTGGAGAGCAGTTGCAGAATTTGAAGTGATTTTGTACTTCCCAGCAACAGCAAGGCCAAGGTCATAGAGATGACTAGTGATGCTGGATGTTCATTGTGACATTTGTTATGGGAGCTTAATTTTTCAGAAGTCTTTTTCAGTACTTTCTGAAAATTATATTCTGTAAGGTAATTCCAATGAGCATCCCAAAATCACAAATTACTTCTGTAAGTCATGACTGTTGCAGTCACACTGGGAATTGCACAGTGTAAGAAAGTGTGGATACTGCTCAGCACTTTCACTGCCCCTAATTTTTCTTTTCTGTCTTTTAACTTCCTTCTGCTAAATATGAAGTAGTTCCATCCTCCTTGCAGACTCCTTCCCAATAACTTGTAAAAGTAAATGAACTTTAAAATTGGAGATGGTTCTCCAGAGAAATAATTCAGCAATAATTCAGCCTATAGAAGTTCCCAAGTCTGTGATTTATTGATTTAGCTAACAGTTTGTACTGACTAGATAACAGTTTCCTATCTTATTACCCTGTGTTTTCATTATATCCAACCTGTCTAGTAAAAGGAATATCAATCTTTGGAAGCTTACAGTTGCTAACAGTAGCTGTTAAATATCTCTAAACTTGCCTTTCCTTCATTTTGGAGTCTCTCAGTATTTCCTGATCTTGATTTGGAGGGTTGCCAGGGAATTGAAAAGATTTATTTTCCTTCCCAAGGAAAAAGAAAAACAAAAAAAACAACAAAAAAGGAAAAAACAAACAAATAAACAAAAAAAACCCCACAAACAAAAAACTCACCAAAAAAAAAATAATTTTGGATCTTCGCTTGTGTCTCCAAAAGAGAGACAAACGGTTCTGCGCTTCTGGTGCTTGCACAAAATTCTCAGCTGTGCTTCCCATCCAGCCTGCAGAAAGTGTTTTTCACATCACCCCTCTCTCTCCAGCTCTCCGTAGCAATAAAAGTAGACGATGTGCGGTTGCCTAGTAGACAGAATAACAGAAAGCATCAATGCATTTTATGATGCTTGGCAGAAAAGACAGACTAGATCTTGATTGCTGACACTTGCTGCTGAGAAAAGGTTCCCCAGGCCAGAGGTGCTAAAATCAGACCTGTAAATGAGGAAAGTGTGAGGAGAGTGGGAATAATGCAAAGCAAATGTTGGGTACATCTGGTTTTGTGAAAAAACTTTGTTTCAACACTCGTCACAAGCATTTTGTTCTTGGCTTTGGAGAATATTTGAATAATTAGGTAGCTAAAAGGCTTGCAAATGGTGGCTGTCTAAATTTCAAAGAAAAAAGCAGGTGGCGATTTTGGAATTCATATACATGTTATGGTACTGACACATGCATGGGGAGTGCTTTTGTGCTCTTACAGAAATGCTTGTCCCATGCTATAGACAGGAGCCAGAAGAAACCCTCATGACTCAGCTGATCAGTCACACCTTAAGAAATGCTGAATGCTCGCTGCTTTGAATGTTTTCTCTGTTCACAGAGAAAGCATTCAAAGACATTTTCAGCCAAGAACAACAAATAAGCCCTTCTTCGATTTGTCAGTTACTGCAAACTAGTTACTTAGCTCAGTTTATCAGCTCAGACCTGGCTCATCTGATGAAGAACTGAAAGAAGTCAATGACACAATATTCAGCAGGTATGTAGGGACCAGTTGTCCCATATGGTTAATGCCTGCATTAATGTTTCCTCAGAACAAGGAGAGCACAGAACAAGCTTTCAATTGTACTGATGGAGAAGTGGTTATTTATCTGGCTTTGTATGAAACCAATAGCTGTGGCTTTGCCCTTATGCAGGGTCTGGCTCTACCATTGCTCACCTTTTATCATCAGAGCACACCTCTTGGACTTCCAATTTTGGGAACAGTCCACAAGATTAGGGAGGCTGTAATGGGGTTTGCACAGTTGCTCTACACTCACATGTAGTGACAATTCCATCACCAAAGCTCAAATGGTCCCCAGTATCACTTCCTCTGGCATGTCTTTGCCCCTGGACCAAATACCACCCAGAGCTCCTTAACCTTTCCAGTGTTCCAAAAGAAAGAAAACAGGTTCCTCTGTCTTGTCCTCCATTTCCTGAGCTGTGTGATGATCAGGTGGCCATTCTGCTGCTTCTTCCATTATTTGAGCCTGAGGACCACAGTAGTCTAGACATTAAAATTCTGATGTAGAGCTCACAGACTGTTGTCAGTTAGTGCACTGCTTTCAGCCCACATACCCCAGGAAGCAGCAGATACCTTCTCCTAGACTGCAGCACTGACAAACTTGAAGAGGTGTCAGACACTGCTCACTCAAAGGACCAGTTAGTGCATGCTGTCCCTGTTCCCCTTTGCAGGACTGAGTCACTTTCTTATCTCACATCTTTCCAAGATGGTGTCTTTGTTATGGAGTCAGTAGAGTCTTAGTAGGGGTTTTGATGCATCACATAGTTTTCTTCTTCTTCTAAGAAAGCTGATGTCCCCAAGGAGGTTAAATCTGATACTCTGTGCATAACAGAGCACATGCTCAGCCTTTAAGCAGCACGCTTACTCCCAGAGCACCATCCCACTTGCAAACCAGCTATGGGGAGCTTCCACATCTGCTTATTTTCCTGCTAAAGCAATCAAAGACAATAAGTGTCCACAATCCCACCACCTCCACATCTACCAGCACAGGAGCACAGCTCTTGCTGAGGCAGCCTCTTGATGACTCAGCTCTCCCTGCAAATGTGACAGCCTTTGTTAGGAAGAAAACACAGGGGGTTGGTACTGAAATAAAGTCAGCCCTGAGCATGGCTGAACTGGCCTGACATAATCAGACAGAGTTCCAGCTCTCTTCTCCCATGCCTTTTCTTAGCTGTCTAGCTTAACACCACTGAAACCCTCTGGCCAGCATATTCCCAGGTATGAATAAAGAAGTCTGAGCCGTGCTTTATCTTTTTCTCCTGACAAATGCCCCAGTTTGAACTTTTCTGCCAGTTATTCCAAGTTGTGGTAGCATTAATCAAACTAATTACATCTGATTATCTGGGGAAAATCAATATTATACAGCAAAAAAGAGAATCCTACCATTAATAGTCTACTGTGCAGTATCTGTGTTCCTGTGCCAGTCTGGACATAATATAGATGACTTTTTTTTTCTTTTCTTTTTTTTCTACTTTCTGGAGGGGAATGTGGTATAATGAGGGTTATTGGAACTCTGCTTCAAGGATAAGATAGCTTAGCTGTTAGCTTTGCTTCATAGCTCATGCAAGGTTATTATGGCTGTGGATACCAATGACAGCCTGGAGACTCTGTTCTGCACAGACACTTTGTGCAAACTGTACTGAAGTAACAACTCCTAGGATAAAGCCCTGAAGAAAAGAGATTGTAAATCTAAATGAAACCACTGTATTGGGAAAGAGACTATCCATCACCTCAGCCTGATCTATTTCTTTAGAAATAAAAAGAAAGCAAACATTCTCCAAACAATGCTGTGGTCAGGAACTGATTCATCTTAAATCTGTCTGCAGGACTCACTGCTGGGTTTTATGACTGTGGCTCTTCAGCCATCCAGGAGCAATAAGAGTAATTCAGTGACAGAAAATTTTCTTCGTGTCCCAGTTTGGGCTCTTAGCTGTGATCTTTAAGCCCATTGTTGAAGTACCAATTTAACCCTTTTACTGTACTACCAAGAAGAAATGTCTACCAGTCCCTACCTAGCTTTTCCAGCAAAGGCACTGTTGACTAACCACGGAGGTAAGAAAGGTGCTAGAACTTGGCTAAACCCTAGAGTGTGATCCTGGATAAGCAGACACTGAATGTCTCAGTTCTTAACCACATGCTTTGATCCAGGATGTTTTGTAAAGTTCATGGCTGGTGATGGGAGCTTTTCAGTGACCCCAGTGACACAGACTGCAAGAAGACATCCAGACTTCTGTCCCCTTCTCCTTCTACTTTTACTGGTGTCTTGAAATCTAGAAGACAGCATGATATCCTGTTCCTCTGCAGTAATGTTATTCTCTGTTCTGTGCTCCCTGCCCAGGAGCCCTCAGAGGGGCATCATAAACCTGTTCACTTAGATCAGCCAGACCTCCTTGGTGTAGTGACCCAGGGATCTTTGGGTGGTGGCGGAGACACATGCCTGCTAAGGCAAAGGACAGAAAGCCACTATGCTGATGCATATGTTCACAGCCAGAAAAACCCTTTACGTTTGCCCATTCTGCTGGGAAAAGCCTTTGCTGAGGATGGGTTGAGAGCTGGAGGAATTGCCCTCTGCAAACACATGGGCTGAGGCAGTGGGACAAGTGGCATCTGGACCCTGGCCATGTCTGGAGTGTGTCTGTGGGAGAGGGAGTAGAGCAGAGAAGCAGGGTCCTGCCAACTGCTTTTGGAGGCAGCTCTCTTTCTCCATGACGTCCTCTGCTTCCCCAGTCGTGTGGTTTGCATTTGTCTCTTTTTTCATGTGGAAATACTGCTTTAAAAGCTGTCATCAGGGATGAGCATAGCAGCCATGACATCATTGCCAGCATGCCTCTCCCACCTGCAACTTGGCAGCTTTTGACAAAATGGGAAATCCCAAAGGGAGTCTTGCAGCTTTGGCAGGGTTATTCTTCTCTTGCATGCAGGTAGTCAGTAAAAACCAGGAGGTTTCGGGAAATAAGAAGCAGGAGAAAGAGTTGGGGAAAGACGTTAAATTAGTTAGAAAGAGGCAGCATCAATTACTGTAACATTAATATCAGATTTTTTTCCCTTTAATTGAGAGCAAACTGCTTCCTTCAGGGAAATCTATCAGCTTTTGAGCCAAATGCCCAACAAATGGAAAATATCACAAACCCTCTGCAAGTCCATGATGCCATGTCAGAATATCCCTACTGCAAACCTGGCCTTGCCAGTGTTGCACAACCCTGTAGCTGCCTTTGCACACCCCTTCTGAAGCACAACTCAGACACTTACAGACAGCCTTGGACTTAATTAGACAGATATATTGTTTACTATAAGATTATTTGGTTTTATTTAAATCTACATTAGGACTTGTCACAGAAAGGCCACACGCTAAAAAAAACTAAACAGAAAAAAGGGCAAAGGGCAAAGCTTTCCTGCTACTGAGTCCAAATGTGCTGTAATGAGATCTAAGCAGATAAATAAGAGACAAAGCAAGGCACACAATTCAGGATGTATCTCTACTGCAGTGCAGTCAGGAGCAGTGATTGGAGCATGGGTAGAAATACTCCCACTGGCCTGCATCTAGCTGTGCCAAAGAAGCAATACAGATTCAGTAGTGATCCCTTTGGGTACCTCCAGGACCACAGGGACTTCAGCAGATACTTCACATAGCTATCCAGGCTGTTTTTAACCTGTTGTTAAGTTCCTGATCAAAAACTTGTACGGAGTGGTTTGCACACACTGTAAACACTCCTCTAAGAGCAAGGTCTTCAGATGATTATGACTAAAGGTGCCCCAAGTCCCAACATGGTGGTCACACACTCTCTCCTTTAGAACTCAGGCTTTCCATCCTTTTTCCACTTTGGGAGTGCTGCATTTGAATGGATTAGTTTTGAAAGATACGGTTTAGTCTGATTTCTTTCAAATGGTTCATTTTCACCCAAAGCAGCTTCCTGAATACATGAAGGTATATTAGTATACTGATATACTTTCATGCTAGTCATGTCTTGGGAGATGGGAACATGGACCCACTCCTTTCTATACCAATAGATTTAGATCAGCTTAAACAGATGGAAAAATTGCAGTGAAAGATACTGGAATGAGAGCCCCAGAGATCTGGATCCATTTCTACCTAAGCTATGAACCTAAGTCTTAAACTGAAAAGACTTTTTAAGCTTAGCTAAAATCATAGAATCATAGAATAGTTAAGGTTGGAAAGGACCTTAAGATCATCTAGTTCCAACACCCCTGCCATGGGCAGGAACACCTCCCACTAAACCATGTCACCCAAGACTCCGTCCAAACTGGCCCCGAACATTGCCAGGGATGGAGGAATCACAACTTCCCTGGGCAACCCATTCCAGAGCCTCACCACCCTCACAGTAAAGAACTTCCTCCTTATATCCAATCTAAACTTCCCCTGTTTAAGTTTGAACCCGTTGCCCCTTGTCCTATCACTACAGACCCTAATGAAGAGTCCCTTCCCAGCATCCCTATAGGCCCTCTTCAGATACTGGAAGGCTGCCATGAGGTCTCCATGCAGCCTTCTCTTCTCCAGGCTGAACAGCCCCAACTTTCTCAGTCTGTCTTCACATGGGAGGTGCTCCAGTCCCCTGATCATCCTCATGGCCCTCCTCTGCACTTGTTCCAACAGTTCCATGTCCTTTTTATGTTGAGGACACCAGAACTGCACACAATACTCCAAGTGAGGTCTCACAAGAGCAGAGTAGAGGGGCAGGATCACCTCCCTCAACCTGCTGGTCACGTTCCTTTTGATGCGTCCCAGGACATGGTTGGCTTTCTGGGCTGCAAGTGCACACTGCCAGCTCATGTTCATTTTTATTTCGACCAACACCCCCAAGTCCTTATCCTCAGGGCTGCTCTGAATCTCTTCTCTGCCCAACCTGTAGCTGTCTTGTTTTGAAACTGACCTGAAATAAAAATATTCATTTCTACATGTAATTTTAAGAATATGAAGATAATAACACGTCATTTGTGTATGAAAAATATAACACTGACTTAGGGATTTCCAATATATTTTTGTGCTTGCAGGAGCAAGTGGGGATTGTGATTCAGAAACCAGTAGTTCCACTGCTCACTGCTTGATGCTGTTTGCACATGCACTGCAGAGGTCCTCCAAACTCTGCTATCATGGTTTAACCCCAGCTAGCAACTAAGCTCCACACAGCTGCTCACTCACCCTTCCCCAGTGGGATGGGGGAGAGAATTGGAAGGGTGAAAGTGAAGGGTTAACCCGTAGGTTGAGATAAAATCAGTTTAATAAGTAAAACAAAAGCCATGCATGCAAGCAGAGCAAAACAAGGAATTCATTCACCACTTCCCATTGGCAGGCAGGTGTTCAGCCATCTCCAGAAGAGCAGGGCTTCTCACTTGTAATGGTTATTTGAGAAGGCAAAACACCATCACTCTTAATGTCCTCCCTTCCTTCTTCTTCCTCCACCTTTATATGCTTAGCATGACGCCATATGGTGTGGACTATCCCTTTAGTCAGTTGGGGCCGTCTGTCCCAGCTGTGTCCCTTCTCAACGCCTTGTGCACTCCCAGGCCTTAAGTTTGAGTTCTTCCTTTCCTTTTGCTGCTTATTATTAATTTGAAGAAGAAATGCTCCAAGTGATGCAGGGAGTCAGAAACAACTACTGCAACCATCATCAGCTCCAGATCAATATTAGACACCATCCAGAGATGCTTCAGGATAAGAGACATTTCACTTTCAGAAGACTGATTCTTGAAGTAACATTGTTAAAAATACAATGAAATAGCAGAGTGTTCTAGCAGAACATAGCAGAACAGGAGCTCAACTTCTTGCACCTGCACAGTCCCTAGCAGTGTATCCAGTAACTCCTTCTAAAAACTCTGTAATCCACAGTTAAACTACAGTACAGCTGTAAGAAACACATGCTGACTGAAAGTTTTGGTTGAGTTTAATTATATGGCAGTTAACTGCAAGGCAAGGACTACATACATGAACAACAGGACAACTGATTTGTACTTCACTGATTACTCTTTGCATCTAAGTGTCCTGATGATGTGGAAGTTTTTTACCTTATCTCTAGGAATTACTGCTTTATCTCTCTGAGAGGAGTAGCTCATCAAGTATGTATAGAACAAGGGCTCATCCAGTGGCATTGCATCTTGCTGATGAAGAGAGGAGGTCCAGGATAGCGTGGGACAGCCCCTGGTTGGCACACTGGTCCTGGTGTGCCCTGTGCAGCTCTGAGCAAGTCAGCTCAGGCTGCCATAGCACAAGCAGACTTACTGTGAAATGGGATAATATCATCTCCTTTGAATAGGAAAAATCTTGACCACAGTTGGCAATGCTGGGTCATCTGCTCCTGCTCTTGGAAGCCTAGGGAGAAATTACTGTGTACAAACACTTTCAATAACTGCTTTTGTAGCTTTAGTAGACAGAGTGCTTAAAAATTATACCTTCAGTGAGCATCCAACGGTGCAACCTTTTAAGGTTGGAAATGAGTTCTAGATTGTCTCAGTAAAAACAGCTTTTAACTAACAGGATGAAGTCTAATGAGAGCTCAATGTCTATTGTGGGAGAATTATCTCCTTCCCCAGGAAGCTGAAGGAGACATTTGCCACTGTGGGAAGTGCTAAGAAGCATGGAAAAGAGGCTGGAAAAAAGAAACAGGTTCAATTTTTGGTCAGCAGCACCACCAAAAGAGCCAAACATGGTCACTCTTTAGCCCAACAGGAAACTGCCTCCAAGACCAAACCTATTTCAGATTCTGATTTCAGCATTCTGCCATCCTTCAGGATCTTTAATTAAGGGTACAGTGCATATTAACATGCAAGTTAATACAACACAATGAAACCTAAGTACCAATCACTCCTTCAGTAGCCTCCCTTGGCAGGCCAGAGCCAGAGCAGTAAGGTCAGTGGGAGATGTGCCCTGAAGGCAGAGAACCCTGTGTGTGGCAGAGCAGCTGGGGAAGGATGGGAGAAGAGAAGGAGAAGTCCAGAGTTGACGGCTTTGTGATCCCACTGCAATACTACAAGCTTATGTATATAAAGCTAGATGTCAGTTTGAAAAAAAGATCCCCTTTCCTAATCCTGTTTGTTAAACCAAGACAGGTAGGATTTGAGAGGCCCCAGTCTGATCACAGGGGCTTTCTAAATGAACAAACTGAAGCTTTGGAAGTGGAAAGTGTATAAGTGCACCACGTCTTGCATCAGCATTAAAGAAAGATGCTGTAGAGAATCATCACAGTTGCCACCTAGGCAGGCAGCTGTAAATCACAGCCAAAAGCCAAATTTGCTTCTGACTTAACTGGCCATTGGGTAGTAAGACCACCAATTCCATTAATGAATTATTATAGACAATTTTTTGGGTTATGAAGTTGTATCCTCTTAATAGGCATTTAGAAAGGAATAAGCAATACCATCTTTGTCATGTTGACTAGTCAGCCAGTGAATACGAAAGATACCTGGGGAATAAATCTCCAGAAATGAACTGTTTCCAAGAGGAAGAGACACTGACTGTACTTATGTATGCAGAGGGTGATTTATAGGGAACTTCAAACCTTTTTTGGGTAACATACCTCAAACAAGCAGCCACTATAACTTTTGCACTGAGCTGGGAAAATTACTGTACACAGTAACCCATTTGGCACACATTGCAGGAGTACAAAGGCAAAAGATTAAAATTATTGTACAGCTTTAGGCTTGCTTTCCTCAAGTCTTGGCTTCAATGCACCATCTTGGTTTATAGTCCCACAAGGGGCAGCTATGTTAATTGTTTTACAAATCAATTTGGATGGACTCAAGAAGTTTGATTTTACTCTAACCAGCAAATCACATTTTGCCAATGAAACTGTAACCAGGAGATTGATTCAGTGGCTTCTTTAAGTCTCTTTAAATGATTTTAAGTCTCTTCCAGCTCTGTCTTCAAATATCAGTGACCTCTCTTTGACCTGTCATACAGTCTTTGCTTCAAATTTTCAACGTTACCCATGGGTCCAGAGGATCAGAGGGCAGGGTACTTGCTGCCTTTGGAAGATGTGCTGCAGAGGCCAGGGCCTGATCTGCAGTGTAATCAGAGCAATGCTGTTTAACCAAGTGAAAACGAATTTTGATCTGGATCTCCTCTCCTCACTTGGGCTGATGTTGACTACAATATTCCTTCTGAGGAAGCAGCAGTGAGGGTGCATGGCTACAAAGAGTGGCAAGGCTTGTTAGCAGCTCATGCTCTTCTTGTGGGGTCATCTGTGTGTTCTGATTATCTGTCCAAGTGCTTTCATGCCTTTCAGCAGAGTAGCAGCCCAGCCATTTCTACCTGGATGAGTGACAAGGCAACCCATCACCATTACCTGCATTACCTGCTCATGTTCCCTGAGTAGTTCTGCTCTATGAAGTGTTGATAATGCTGTACTTGCCTCCCTAACACATTTATTTCCCACTTCCTGAATCAAGTGTATATTCAATTATGTTGGAAGAAAATCTCATTTTGAAACTGGAAACCTCCCTGTGAGCAGCTCCTCTGCTGCTGACCTTCTTCAAAATCACAAAGACAGTCTGTGTCCTTTAGGGATTTCTCCTCATCTGGAATTAATAACTTTCTTCCCAGGACAGTCACATCTCTGTGCAACTCATCATGTATTTCCTAAAAAAGACAGTCCACCCGCGTTTGGATTCTTGACCTAAGTTTGCAGCACCCACTGTCTAGTTATCTAGGTTAAGGTGCAAGTTTTTTTATCTCACAGCTGGCCCTGCTTTGAGCAGGAGGTCACACTAAGGACTTCTTCAGGTCCCTTCCAGCATGAATTTTTCTAAATTTTGATGATACAGAGCTTTATCTGGGAAAACCTAAATGGCATATGATTGTACATAGGAGAAAGTCTTGCAGCAGCCTCCCATACTCCATGTTATGGTACTCTGTAGATGCCTTATTACAAGCGCTCAGTTGTGAGTAAGCTCAGACTTACTGGGATGGCAAACAGCTCCAGTCTGGAACTCAGCCTTTGCACCACAGACTCATAGGTTCTTCACCTGGAGTTCGGGGTTGTTTTTTTTGTAACATTTAGGCCAGAAACTGCAACAGAACACAGAAGATCAAAATTTGTTGTTCTCACAGAATGGAGAAACAAAACAGAAAGAAAATGCAACAAAATAATAATTTTGCCTCCTGTAAGCAACTCTGTAGATAAATACAATGAGATGTGTCCTGTACATGAATACCACCAGGCAGCCCTTTATAGATCTTAAGCTTGTATTGATCTGTGCCTCCATAAAAGCTCTTATTTGTCAGGCATACGAGAACAGACTCAGTATGCATGACCCCACATGCCAATGTCAATGGAGCTATAAAGCTGCACCATCAGAAAAATAAATTGTAAGTCAGATTTTAGTTCAAAAGAATGGAAATCTGTGACATTAAGAATTAAAAATCAAAGCCTTCCGACTCAGATTAACTTTCTTTGCTCAATCACCCGTACATAACATGCTCTAAATCAGCTCCTGGAGATGTCCTTTTGCATGTTTTTCATGATTAATTGAATTAGCAATTGATTTGTATAATATGACTCACTTAGAAATAAAGACACACCAAACTGACAACATGCACACCATTCAGGTAGCAACAGATCACAGGTCCTACAGTTAATCTCACCCCAACCCTCCCAGGCAATGCAAACTTGCTATCTACTATCCAGAGAAAGATAAGAGTGCCTGTGCATCTCTGTGTGCGTGTGCACTAAACAATCATGCACAAACACGCCCTGCAAATGCACAAGGAATTTCAAGCATTGCAGTGTCAATTCATTCTATAGCTGATTTATAGATGCTCTGCTGAGCCCCAAGTTATGCTTGTAGGGCTTGGAGAAAAGGTACAAGGCTTGAAGAAAACAACTAAAAACTGGTTTCTTTGAACTCAGGGAGGGATATGGGAAAGCATCTAAATTATTTAATGTTGGGGGTAGGTGTTTAGTGATCCTGGGCCTGGTGTTAGGACTTCACATGTTCAGGGCTTCAGTCACATTTTGGGCCTCACTAGCAAGATTTAGGATTGAGGCCCATAGGCCCATCTCAAGACAGAGCTGGAAAGGAGGACTTGATGGGATAGGGGCCACGTTAGTGCATGTGGGGTCCTGCAGAGTTAACCTGAGCCAGTGCTGCGACATGGAGAGGGGGATGTAGCAAGAGTGAGGGTGACAGGAGCCACCACAGCTCCCATGCTTGGAGTTAGTGATAAGGACTGCAGGATGGCGTGAGGGTAGTTTGATACACGTTGCTCTTCAGCTATGAATATGGTTTTGTCTCGTAGGGTCTCCAGAGAAGGACAAAGATGAAGATTTAGATGTTTTTCTGAGCTGAGGTTGAAGTATGCCTAAGTGAGAGCCCAGGGCTAGTTTTTGAGGCAAATGACTGAGCCTTGTTGATTACCCCATAGCCCAGTAACATGTACATGGCCGGTGGCTTACGGCTGGGTATGTGAAGGAGGTAGCTGCCATAAGCATCCACACTCCCATCAATGGCAGAACATAACACTGAATTTTGTGGCAATCCAGAAGCAGATACAGCTGAGGCCCACCCCCTGCCCTGGTGGTTATCACCTGGGGATCAAAAAACACCGTGATTTTAATCCACCAGGGTGCAGCATCCCAAGAGATGGCTGTGTGTATTACTCCCATCACTCAGCCACTGTTCCTTAGCTGCCCCCAGGAGTGGGCTTGCACAAAATGCTGTGTTTTGGGGCAGCTGGAACAGGCAGAGTGGGAGCATAGAGGCAGACAGTGAGAGCAGGCAACTGCAGGTGGGGACATGGTTAGAAGTGAGCTAGCTCCCAGACCAAACATCTAGCGGCAATGTGGCAGCTCACATTTTCCAAAGTTGCCAACAGATGCCAGCTGATGCCCAGCTGCATTTCTGGGACAACTCTGGTCTTACCAGCAACGTGAATCCTTTCAAGGTGCTAAAAGCTTTCACAAGAGCCCAGGGTTGCTGGGGAGGGAGGGTAGCTAACAGCAGTGGGAAGAGATGACCTTTCCTCTGCCCAATTATTTTGATATTTGAAATGTGGGTCAGAAATACGAGTTCATAATTTCCTTTGCTGGAGATGATTATGCAGTGAGAAATGGGCAATACTGTGAATTATTATAAACTGACACCAGACTGAGACTGCTCTTTTCTTTTTCTCTTTCTTTTTCTTTCCCAAGAAGCATCCCTATTTGCATAGTGAAGCCTCAGCTTTTCATGAGAAAATAACATTTTTATGCCTGTCAAAATTTCCTTTCATTTATGCCAAGAAGTCACGACTGATGCCTTCTCTCCTTTTCTCCTGGGTGTGAATCTCTCTTCCAGCACCAGTGAAGTGGAGGGAAGAGTGAAATATATCTTTCCTGTCAGCTTGGCTAGACACTGCTGGGAATGGCAACATGCAAGGAGGATCCCATTTTCTTCTTTGCCAGTTTAACCCTGCAAATTCTGATGCACTGCAATGCTTGACTGGGTATTGTTTAATCCCAGGCAAAGCTATGGACGTTTCCAGGGAACCCAGGGTAATGTCCCCTTATTCACCCTGCAGTTAGGGAAAGCAATTCTGACTTGTTAAAAATAGCATCTCTATGTGCAAGAAGAATTGAGTTTATTCCTATTTGCCACCAAACTATTTTCAAATTCACTTAAAAGCTACCTCTCCCCCAGTTTCTTGGGCTAATTCTTTGGACTGCAATTTTTAAGAGGTTGATGGGCAGGCAGAGCTTCACTGATGTAAAGACCCCAGAATCTGACTTGCTGGCCATCAATCTGCATACACATGCAGCAGCTATGTGGTCATTACCATAGTAATTCCCTTCTTTCATAATTTCTCCGCTATACATACACAGGCTGGGGGAAAGAGAATCATCTTTTTTCTCTGCAAGGCCATCATTACATTAAAGCCGTGTCCCTGCTGGCCTCCAATCCTGCTTGAATAGAGCTGCTCAGGGAAGTTGTGTAGTGCTTTGTTTTCTTCAAAAATGCTGATACACAGAAATGAAAACTGGCTTTGTGGGACATGGTCAGTTTTGATGCATTTTTCAGCTCCCTTTCTTCTCTTTACAGAAAGGGGTTTTGAAACAGTGAATTTGCTGCAATATATGCAATCCAAAAAAAATGCTGGTTGATCTTTCTGCCTAGAAAATTAATTATTCTACTGAGAGTAAAGCTATTCCAGAACTAGGGATGCTTTGAATCAAAGGGAAATTTTTCTGAGGCTGGTACTGAGTTTTTCAGATTTTCATTTCTCAAATGTGTTTTGGTTTTGATGTTTTTACCTTCTTTAGGTCTAGATTATTTTTTTTTTAATCTAAAAAATAAAAAATATTTGCAGGGTGGTGAAATTATCTCCTGCTCAACAAGTGGATATTTCAGTGCACATGACAAATTTTACAAAGCAAGTCACTCTTCTCATCTGCTCCTGGGAGACCTGGTACTAGCTTGTTATCGGTTTTATCTCTTTGAAAGACAAGTTAGCTAGACTGAAAAACACATTTTGCCCTTTACGTTCAGGAAAAAAACAACAAAGACAAAAATCAAATCCATGTTTGATTAATCTTTCAGCATTATTTTTCTTTTTTGTCTATTGAAGAAGGATTGGAGTTTAAATCAAGCGCTGTGATCTGGTGCCAGCTACTGTTACAGGGCTGTAGAGGCTGTGTTACAGAGTTCACTAGTCACTGGGAAGACACTAGCTCTTCTGTTACTATTTTTGCAGGTATGGTCTGGGTAGAAAGAAGAACACAGGTTTAGATTTGATCTCCTCAAAAGAAGCAGTAAAATAACATATGTGCATCTGCAAGCTGAAGACTAACAGAATATCAGTAACTGACATTTTACCAACTCTGGGCCAGATCTGTCTCCCATGTACTGTGTGTGATTGAATTCATACTAGCACCACTTCAGATCTGAATGCATGAGTTCTGGGGATAATAAAATTGAATTTCCCCATTAACATCCACGTGGAATGAAGACAGCAAACGCCAGGATTTCGGTTACAGTTCAAGGCCACTTGGAACGTTTCTGCACTTCTCAAAATGAGAAATCCTGCACTATTTCTAGGAAGCTTTGCTTGTGCTCTCCCTGCATGCATGTGCACACCCTTTCTTGGCCAGAGAGCACTCCCTATGGAGAGTCTGGGATTGAAAAACTTCCCCACAAAAATACCAGTTCACATCTTTGCTACAGGCTACACAAACAGCAGGTGAAAACATCACTGTGCTACAAAGATCTTCCTACCAGCTGGCAGACAGGTTGTGGAGAGATTACCTCTTCAGAGCTCACCAACTGTTTTGGTTTTCCTTGGGCGCTGTATGCTTTCAGGGGCAGACCGAGGACCTGAGTTTTGGCCACTGTAAGAACCAGGCTACCAAGTAGGCTTCTCACAAGCACTCTGTTGCATTACAGAGACACCCTGTCCCTATCCTGACCTCGCCCAAATTTGCAGTTTAGAAGCTCCAGAAGCACAGCAAAAGGCAGCTGGCTACATTCCAGGTGGGGAAACATGGTCTGTTCTTCTTCTCAGATAGTACAAGGAGGGAAAGAGGAATGTGATCAGGGGAGGTGCTGAGAAACTCCCCCATTTTGCCAGAAATACACTTGCTGTTATGGTCCTCTGGCTGGGCCATAGTTTCTGACATTTTCTTTGTTTTAAACTAACCTTTGGTGATAGCAGTAAGACGACAGTAATTACATGGGATCAGCCATGCTTAGTTTTTCTGGCAACCAGCCTTGCCTTTTGTGCCCACTCTGCCTCACAAGCCCACTTCACACAGGTCCTGGAAAGAGAAGTCAGTCCTTTATGCTAAATAATACCTATCAAACGTTGCTCCCCTCGAAGTTTATGCTCAGTGTTGGAAACTGGTTTTATCAGTTTTGAAAGTAGGCTTTCATCTTGTTTTAAACCTTAAGAGTCAGCAACACCAGCAAAGATCTGAAAAACTGTAATGGGAGCCAGAGAGTAGCTTGGCCATTAGCGTCAAGAGTGAGGTTATATTTAATTTGCCTGCCTAGCACAAAGCCAAGGATTTTGCAAATACTATAAAGGTATCCTTTTTTTTTTTTCTAATTTTGGACAGGTTGTCTCCCAGCCATCAGGCACGAGGAGATTAATGCACATTCAACACAAGCGTCCTGGGGTGTGTGTCAGAGCAGGGCAGTTCTATGGTGGTGGACTCAGGGCTAATTAAAGCCCAACAATGTGTCCCCAGTTCATACCGACACTAGAAACAGTGACTGATAGGGAGATTCAGGCGCAGCAGCTGCTCTTTTCACAGTGGTACAATGACTATCTCTTTAATGGGAAAGGGTGAGGGGGAGGGATGCAGCCCAAATAACAGCACCTGCCTGCTTATGCCACACCGAGAATCACAACAGCTAATCCTCCTTGCCTGTCATGTTAATTGTTACGAAGCTCCTTTTGATATCAAACGATTTGTCCTTTGACTGAAATAAATCAAGCTTAAGCACCACATTTATCTCACTGTGATACAGGAACAGAGGTGAGCACTGTTGGGAGATTTATACAATGGGAGCAACATACAGCATGCCGGGGCGATATTTATGGGCTCAGGATCTTTTTATCTGGAAAAGCAGTCTGTTGACATTGTTCACTTAAAAGAAAAGTTCAAATGCCGTGTTTTAAACTACAACCCTAATACACCATTTGACATAAGCAGGAGGTAAACAAAGCAAGGGAGGGGGGAAAACCACCTGGCTGGCTTTGGCACTCAGCTGTTTTCTTCTGGTTCAGCAAGATATTTCAGATTTATACACAACTGTGGGTCCCAGTAGCTTCATGCGGACTCTTTTACATTTGATGCTAGGGGTATATTTAATGGTGGTTGCAGATGCTGGTCCACATTATGGAAAATGCACTTCTGCAGAGCCCGCTGTGTGCTCGGGTGTGGCTCTCCTGGCTCAGGGGTGATCGGCAAGAGGGAATGAAAAGTAACTTCACAAGGGCTGAAGCCACCCTGTCTCCTTGTCCTTTCCAAGTGTTAGCCACTCTGGCAAACCCTTAGTGCAAGATACTGTGAGAAGATGCTCAGAAAAAGGCACATGGAATAGCCTCCCGCCTTCCAGAATAGCAGGGGGACTGGAGGATGGGAGGTAGTGGAGCGAATCCTGGACCTCTTTCCTCTTACTTGCATCATATTTACAGAACATCACCTTTTCTTAAGAATGCCTAAAAATTCTCTTGGGGATCCCAGCTGAAGGGTTGAACTGACCTTGCACAGCAGTTTGGGTGGTTTTCTGTTTATTTGTTCCACCAGTGCTTGGATGTTCCTGTTGGGGTCCTCCGTCCCCCATGCAATTCCCTTCACAAAGGTCCTGGACTAATTGCTCCTGAGAGTTTACATGAACATCTCTGAAAGGACAAGTTGGATCCACATGGGCAAAGGAAGGGGTTATTTACTGCAGTTCCTCTTTGTCTGCAGGGACTGCAGCCACAGCAGGCACAAACCTGCCTGAATTTCACTAAGCACCAGTGAATGTTATTGAAAGATTTCCTATATTCTTTGTGAAGGGAAAAAAAAAATAGATATCCTACAGTGACAGCATCATCCACAGTCCAAGAAAATCCTGTTAATCTTTCACACCTCCTAAGAAGCACCTGTCCTCTATTTTTACTGCTTATGTTACAAATGGAAACCAAGCAGTTTAACTTTGTTTGTGCAAACGTGTTGCTCTGGAAAGGTGTTACCTGAAGAAAAATTTGTTTGTGAGAGAAAAAACAGCAACTTCCTCTCAAATATGTTGGTGTTACTGGGAGAAAAAACTTGGAGTGTCTTGATGGGGTAAGTCCCAGAGCAGTGTAGAAGGATTTTACACGGTCTCCTTGGTGAAAGGAAATGTTTGCTGATTAAATGAGGTTCCTTGGTCTCTTTAGCTTTAATGTCTCTCTTCTTCCAGAGAAGTGCATATGGACTTCAGTGGGCTCCTCCATGAGCTCCCCAGGTGTGGGCAGCGGTGCTCTGATCTTCCTACTCCTGTGCTGCTCTATAGACTAATGCAAAAGTGCCTATGAAGAACAAGATGTGTTTTCTCATAGACCTTAGGCAAGCTCCCAGGTTCAAAAATCTCCTTACCCTTTTTCCCAATGCAAAGGCTGTCCTCCAAAAAATCAAGCGAAGTGCTCTGAGCAGCATCAGATCCCCACGCTCCATGTACTAGGTCTGTTTGCCCTGAGGTCTGCCACATCCCCCTCGCCATGAAGGACCCCACCTCATGTGAAGCTGGAAAATGTTACTCACCTGCCTCAGTTTACAAGGCACACTATCAACTCTTAAGGAATCCAAACTGCAGGGGATTCACTGAAATAAAGAGTTCATTGTGTTGTAGATAGCCCCAGAGTGAGGAAGTAAACATATATTTGCTCAGGGATGATCTCACCCCATTTAAACCCAAGGTGCTCATCCGGCTTAGCTTCTCTCCTGAGCCCCAGCTGCACCAGCGTCTCCTCAGCCGGCTCCCTAACAAGAGAAACATGAATGTGAGCAGTCAGTGGCATGCTTACATGTCTCCCAGTCAGCTCCCTCTTCCCAATAAATCCAGAAACCCATTTTAATAAGATCTCCCAGAGCAGCAGAAGTCCCAGTGGTTTTACATTCTGTTTCTCATGAAAACAAGCAGCCACTGCAGGAAAGAAGAACCTGCTAGCACTATCACCAAAGGGGAAGCTTAGCCATGAACTTAATTAGACATGGGGAAATCTGTAGTGACGAACATGTCCCGACAGCTAGAAAACCTTCAGTCATGGCTTGCAGCTTATTAGACAACAAAGATTCCACGCAGGAGGCAGACACATATGAGTAAAAAGAATGCTGTTGCGTTCTGCTCATGCAAGTGCTTGTTGTATAGTCCAGCCCAGCTGCTTTCACCATTGTGTAAAATTAAGCTCTTGTATTAAAAATACATATATTTTTTAATCATGTCAATCATTGTAACATGGCATAAAAACATGTGCCCATCCATTACTGAGGGCGTTGATGCACACATCACCTTATGCCAGGTGTGCGGCACAAGGTGATGTGCAGTTTGGATATAAGTGCTGTGATGCCACTGGCATTGTGCACTGCTTGTTACTGCAGATGCTAGACAGAGTTAACATGCCAGTTCCATGCCTGACTCCAGAAGTCCTTGAACCACCCTTCACTGTGTGCAGGAAAATAACTCTAGGAAGGCACTGCTCCATGATGGCTACTCACACATTTTTTGTAAGCACCTGGGTTTCACCTCCAGCCCATGCAGCCCATTGTATGGGGCTAGGAAGTTTCTTAACAAACAGGGCTTCACCATAACTAGTGGAGCACACCCTGTTCTCAGGGCTATGTTTGCCTTTAATTTGATTGCTTTTTGTTTTGGTTTTCTTTTTTTCCTGTGTGTTTACAACCTGCATGAGGTTGGGGATCTGTTGTTTTTGCTTTTCTGACTTCAACACAGCTTTGCAGTGAAGGACATGGTTTCTGTGAGAACTGCAGCTCACAAGCAGCAAGGCTGTGTTCACAGGTGGCAGGGAGTTTGAATTTTTATTTCTTAATGGCATTCTTTCTGGCTGTGAAACTTCCTGGCTCCATTACTTGCTTCTTGTTGCTGTTTGTGTTGAATTTGCAATTAACAGCCTTGCTACATGAAAAGAAAGCCGTGAAACTGGCACCATAAAGCCAAGGCCTGGGTCACTGTGGAGCACGTTTGTCCAACCAGCCAGCTATGCCCATCAGCCTTTCTCTAGGACAGTGGCCCACTTGCACTATTTCTACTCCTTCCTTTTTGAAGATGCCTCTCAACTCTCATTCATTGGCTCTCATTGTCACCAGCAGCACTAATCTCTCATCAATATGTAGAAATTCATCTGCTTCCCCACATGGCTCCCTACAGGGCTGGTAGGAGCAGTACCTGCAGGTCAGTGGTACACACTGCTTCACCTCCCACATGTCTGCAAAGGTTTCATTGCTGTTTACAAATATGTTAGGTTTGCCTGACAGTCCCTGCTTTTCTTTTCATGTTTTGTACATGGCAAATAGCGCTGATCTATGCCTTGATCTGTAGTCAGCAAAATCACTTGCTCGCATTTGCTGCATCAAAGCGGGGGAGGGGGAGGAGAAGCCATCTGGTGAATTAGCTCTAATAAAAATAAAAGGAGTCTCTTTGCATATTAGAGTATTAGGGGATGATACTGTGGGGTTGTTGGGACAAATGGCTTTAAAGGGTTTTGACAGCTCACAGGCATTTTGGCTTATGTTGCAATATAAACATCACGAAACCAGAGCCTATTAGACTCAGTGGCAATGTGTCTATTGATTTCAGTAAGGCCATGATCCCTTCTCCATATAAGTGTCTCGGTCAGCTGAATCTCATTACAACAATGTGCAAAGTATTTATTCAAAATGATTGTGCTTCATGGGTGTTCATTCCATCTACTGTTCCTGTAAAGTTGCTTTAACATTTCCACTGTTCATCACTCACCCAAGTTTATCTGCCACTTGGGATCTTTCAGTGGCACATATGGGCTTTTTAAGGATTCATAAAAGTTGGTCCTTATTGGATACTTCTGTAATTTCTCTTTGCAGGAGAGCAGTCTTCCTGGGGAAGAGAAAGAGGATTTTTCTTGAAGGCAGCAGGACAGCCATAGTCCTGTCCCGGTTAGAGGTTAGTGTTCAGTTCAAAGATGTGATTTTTAATACCAACATCTTAGGTGACAGCAAAGGGGTACTTGCTTGTTTCTGCTTCCAGTGCTGGGTGAGAGAAGATTGTATTTGAGATGACATAGATGAGGATGACTTGCACGCAGTGAGATTTTATTTTTAAAGTAGGTACAGTTTGCAGGCAGCTGGCATTGTCTCAGATTTCATTTGGAAACTATCTGCTCCAATTTGCTGTACAAAGGAAAGAGGTTAGGATTCCATTTTTGTTCGATTCTGGTCAGACCTTTCCCTCCCACCACGCACACATCCAGACAAAGATGCACACACATACACACCTGCCCATGTTAGTTAGCCTCTAATTTCAGATGTAATTAAGGCTCAGGCTCTGCTAAAGAGTCAACATGGATCCATTATTTGTTGGATAAACAGAAGATTGATTGACTGGAAAAGACTTTCACTGAAGGGGAAATGGCTGCAGGTGCCCTGCCTCAAGGAAACCACACCTGAAAACACAGCTGATGAGCGATTATAGTAGATCTTGCTGGAGGTAAAGCCCCACTTCTGCAGCTACTCATGCACTGGAAGTAACTACAGATGTGCTCCTTTGCAGGATTTATCTGTTTTACAATGGCACATAGTACCCTACTGTGCTATGGCTCACAGTAGATACAAATCTAAAGATGACCCATGACCCTGAAGTCTCCTTATCCATATGGACAGCTGGGCAAGGAAAAATGAAGATGTGTTTTCTCTCAGCTGCTGGTGGCAAGCCAGGGAGGACAACCAGTGTGACATGGTTGTAGTACTTTGTGTGTATTCACAGTAGTGTAGACCAGAAGTGACCTCTCGAAGTCTCTAGCCCAACCTCCCACCTGGAGCAGGACTGTGGCCAGCACTAGATCAAGGCAGCCATTGTTTGGGCTAGCTGAGCTGTAAAAATCTCTGAGGATGAGGGCTGGAGTAGAATGCTGCAGGGCAGCAGCACCCTTGTGATGAACAATTTTCTCCATCTGCCCATCCTAAACACCCCAAGCCACAGTCAAGGCCATTGCCCTCTGCTCTAGAGCAGCTTGGTTTCTTTATCACTGTAACTGACTTGTAGTAGGCTGCTGTCAGTTTAGTCCTTAGCCTCCTCTTAGCCAGAAAAACCAAGCCAGCTGCCCCAGTATCTCCTTATGGGGACTCAAGGCCTATGACCATCTCCCCAGCACCCTCTCCAGCTTCTCTACACCCCCTTGAACTAGGAGACCCAAAACTGGCCATAATATTTCAGGTGTGGCCTCACTCATGCCAAGTAGAGGAGGGAGGAAACTTCTTCTCACCTGGTGGCCACATCCAGCTAACATAGCCTGGTTTGTGGTTCGCCTTACTTGAGATGAGAGCATATGGTTGGTTCAAATATGATACAGCATTTTCTGTCATTTTTGGCAGGAAGACCTAAAACTTCCCAACACCTGTAGTTAGGTTTGTGTTGATGTCCTTTCCATCAGCTCCACCTCACACAAGAGCAAACCTGACTCCTTTGCTCAGTCAAGCTGTAAACATCAGCAGTCCTCACTCATGTAAACATCAGAGCCCTCCCTTAGCCTCTCCAGGGCAGCTCAGCTGCTTTCTTGCCTAATACCTTACCTGGGCTACTTCCAGCAGCTGCAACAGAGGACCAGTGAAAAGCTGCTGGTGGTGCCAGGTCACTGCACATAAAACAGGGGATGAAGGAAAGCTCCTCCTCCTGCTCCCAACTCCTCCAGGGCTGGGTGCAACGATTTACAGAGACAGCCTGGCAAGCAGGTGATTTGGAGCAGTGAAATACCCATGAAGTTTGATGACCTGAATTCACAAAGTCATTTTGAACTCCCCTCGTAACAGCCTGTTGCCAAAGTCAGGTATATCCTACCAGTCCACACCTGATGCCCATCCAGGGTAGGTGCTGTAGGATGATGCAGGCTGCAGGACAGAGCCCTGGCTCACCGCAGAGGTTTAATTCCTCTGGGCTATTGCTTTCAGTGTTAATAATCTGCAACCAAGATAGATTGTGCTCAATTCAGTCTGTGCCTCCATTTTAAGCAGATCAAACATCTGCTCCAGGCAGGTGAATTGCATCATAACCCTTGTTTTTTAGCAAACTTTGTTCAATGGTCCTCAGCTTCCAGTCTGCCCCAGTGCTGCTGCTCACCAGTGCTTCCACCAAGAGGCTGATGCTGTTTCATGTTTTTTCTCTGGATCAGGATTACTTTAGTACCTCCTAAACAGAGTCAGTCCTTATGTGAGGAAACAGCATTTTGCTCTAATAGTAACTGTCAGTGTGAGAGCACTGAAGGAGGGAAAAAGGGGCAAGAAGCACAAAGCAAGCCCATTTTCTTTCCCTTACGGTATTGTTTGCGTTTCAAGGCTTTTCCAATTCACGTTTTCTTAAAGTATAGCACCCTCCAGCTTTTCAAAAGCAGAAAGACACAATCTGCTTCAACAGCACTGTCTCTAGAAGTACTGAGCATAGGGGAGGCTGGGGCAAATAAAGTTTCGTTGTGACAGAGCTGTCAGCAGAGCAGCTGTATGTAACATCACAGCCTGGCAAACCTCCTCCTATTTAACTGCTTCCCCTTCTCGCTTTGCTTTGCAATTCCCAGCTCTCAAGGGCCAGAGTAGAGTATTCTCTGGTGCCAGTGTTGCTTTGAATGGCAATGAAGGGAGCGATGCTGCAGCAGAACAGTTATCAGCCAGGAGGTAATTACAGGTCACCATGGATGCAAAAGCCACAGTGGCACTAGAAAACAAAAACTGGGGAAGGCAAATGGGTGACAGAGGTGGTGATGCCCTGAGGAGACCCATGGGATTGTCTTATGGTCATGACAGGAATCGCTCAGTAAAACATAAAACGCACAAGAACTTATATTCTGCTAATGCAAAGTGCTCGTGAGTCATAGTGTGCATGGCTGGAAATGGCATGAGAGGAACTGCACACTGAGTGGCTCCTGCAAAGACTGGCTGCATAAAGTTGCTTCATTATGAAGACATGGTCTTGCATGATGCTGACCAGGTAGAAACTCAGCTGATAAAAAAAGCCATCCTCAACAAGTTTTTTTGGCTATGAGTGATTCCCGAACCCTGTATTGCTGAGAGAGCAATCTTAGCATGTTTATCCTTTATTTTGCTCTATCGAAATAAAATTCTTAAGGTGCTGGACCTTCAAAAGAGTCTGAGATGGAGCATGGGTACAGCTTTGCCAGAGCTGCTCACTAGTCACTGCCTCCCCACCTGCATCCAGCCTTTTCAGCCTCTGTGTCCAGAAGCAGAACCCTTATGCAAAGCCAGCACATGGCTGCAAAACGCAGCAGGGCTCAGACACAGCAAGATGACCAGCAGCAGGACAAAGGTGCTGCCCACCTAGTTGGGGATTCTCCTCACCTAACTTGGAGCAAGTCACGCTGTTTCATCTCGCAGTTAGTCGAGAGAGACCGGCAGGCTGATTCTGTCTCGCTCCAGAGCATATGTCAGGAGATCAGCTGTATCACACCTTGGATGTGCCTGGTTTTCTTTCAGTCTGAAGGGAATGTGACAGCTCATCCCAGCGAGGGACTAGCAGCTAGTCTGCTCAGCCTGACCCAGGTGCTACCATGGGCCCCGTGGCAGCCTGGCTCCCTGATCTCTGCCAATGGAAAAAATGCTACTCATCTCACTGATTCCCATCAGCGTATGCTGCTTCTGCTCCCAGCAGGACTCTCCCCTCAAGTATCAGGGGCAAGTACTCCCAGAGAGGCCAAGACCTCCATCAGAGCAGAGGGTGACCTGGAAAATGACAGGACCCAGCTTTAGAAATGCACAGTGACCATCCAGCCCTGCAAAGTGCCTTGGAGTGATGCCCATAGCAGACACCCTTCACTACCCATTGTAGGATCGGCGGGGTACCTGGTGGCAGGGCAGTGGCTGACTCTGTGATGCTGTTGCAATCACCCTGCCATGAAGCTTTCTGGGAATTTTATCACAGCTAAAATCATGCTGGGCCAACAGCCTGCTAATGAGCACCATCAGAGGGACATAACCTTCACTGGGAAAGGCTAAATGACAGGGCAAAAAACAACAGGTGAGGGTTTTTTCAGAAAGCATTTAAGAAGCAGACCTCACTTTGCTTGAACTGAATCATGAGCATGAGGCTGCTGCCTTATATCTGCAGGGTCAGATGGACAGAAGTGGTGAAACTTCCCAGGGAAGCCACTACCAGCCTGTCACTCCACATGTTCAGCACATTTTCACAACTAGCCAGGGATTTTCCGGGGCACACAAACACATTTCATAGTTATTTGAGAGTGGGACCACCTGTGCTTCATCTGAGTTGATTTGAACCCCAGGTAAACATCCCGGCATCCTTACCTTCTTAGCATCCATACCTCCTCCTGCCAGCAGCACGAGGGGTCAGGGAATAGGGGTTGTGGTGAGCTCATCACACATTGCCTCAAGGGAGGACTCCTCTACACACTTCCCCTGCTCCCTTGTGGAGTCCTCTATGAACTGTTTCAATGTGAGTTCTTCCCACAGGCTGCAATTCTTCGTGAACTTCTCCAGTGAGGGTCCCTTCCATGGGTGCAGCCCTTCAGGAAGAGGCTGCTCCAATGTTGATCCCTTCTATGGGGTGCAGTCCTTCAGGAACAGACTGCTCCAGTGTGGGTCCCTGTGGGATCACAATTCCTGCAGCAAACCTACTCCACTGTGGGCTCCTCCCTTCATGGGGTCACAAGTCCTGCCAGGAACCTGCTCCAGCACAGGCTTTCCGCAGGGTCACAGCCTCCTTTGGGCATCCCCCTGCTCTGGCATGAGATCCTCAGTGGGCTGTAGGTGGAGATCTGTGGACCTCCATGTGCTGCAGGGGCACAGCCTGTCTGTACCATGGGCTGCAGAGGAATCTCTTTTCCAGCTCCTGGAGCACCTCCTCCCCTCCTCCTGCACCAACCTTAGGGTCTGCAGGGCTGTTTCTCTCACATATTCTCTTCCACTCTTCTCTCCAGCTGCAGTTGCTGTTGCACAATAATATTCTCCTTTCTGAAATACATTATACCAAAACTGCTACCATTATCGCTGGTGGGCTCAGCCTGGGCCAGGGGCAGATCCGTCTTGGGAGCCATTGTTATTGGCTCCATTGGGCATGTGGGAAGCTTCTGGCAGATTCTCACAGAAGCCACCCCTGAACACCCCTCTGCCACAAAAACCTTGCCGCACAAACCTAATACAAGCATTCAGCCCAGCAAAGGTTGCTGACCTTACTCATAGTTTTAATAGCTTCCAGTAAAAAGGATTCATGCAAACTGAAGGGAAACAAGGAGGAAACAACCTATTGAAGAGGACAAACTTTTAAAAAATCATTCACACCACTAGCATTTCATTTTTAACTCCCTGTATTTAAGCAGCAGTTGAAAACATGTAGCAAAAATCAGCCTGGCAGGCTTGGTTTCTGGCACCATTTATAACTGCCAGCTAATTGTATTGACTGATACATCTGCTTGATGTATTTGATAATTCAAATAAAAAGTAGAACATAAGATGATCACCATGAAAATGTCTTGAATGCATTGCAGGAGTGTGTGAGGGATTAATTTATTAATAATTAATGAGTGATTTGAAAAGGTGAAGTGTCTAAAAATGAAAAGCCCTATGAGAACTCTGTTAATGATGAAATATGCAGGAGATATTTTATTTATGCAGTTTGATTGCATAACAGCTGGAAAAATGTGACTCCAAACAAGGATGAAGAGACAGTCCCTGCAATGGAGAGCTTGTCTCATGAGTATATACTGGGTCCACAGCTTTCCTCTCTGAGAGCAGTTTTCTGTGCATCAGAGAGGGTTAAGCACGACAGGATCAATGCAGCATATTGCTGGCAGTGGGGTCAGGTCCCAGTGGCAGCAATAGTGCAGCAATAGCTCTTAGCTGTGTGCTGGGACATGGTCTCCCATTCCCCCACGTGAGGTGTGAGGTGCTTACACTTCACCTATGTCCTCAAACTTGGAGCTCATCCAATTCTGTTCCCTCCTTTAGCTCAGCGATGACGTGTGTGGAGGCACTGATGTGAGCACCTATGTACAGGCATTGGCTGCTCAAATAAGGGCTTGCATAGGGAAACTTATACAGTGTCTTAGGTGCGGACCTTCGCAAGGCTTTTTACTGCCAGACACAGCTTTGAGTAGTGTAGTGTAGGCTGAAAATCTCTGCTTTGCATGCATTGCTAATAAATACATATATACAAATAGATTTACGTGCACCTCATGTACCACAAACGTTTGAACATAAATCAAATTGCCTGCAGGCAATGCACTTAGCAAATGCACACCCATCTGAGGTGTGAGCAAGAAATAACCTTCAAAGCTATCAAAGATTGCTATTTGCTTGGGTTGGGAGGCCAAATGAAGGCCAAATCTTTCCTTTAACTACTTTGTAGTGTCTTTACTTTGATATAATGTCAGCTGTGCCTATATCATCTTTTGGACATGCAAATATCTTCCCCAACTTGGTCTCTGTCAATTTCCAGCTGGTTTCACAATGGGAAAATGTTGGAAAAGGCTTGTTAAATTTTCTTTCTTACATAATCTCTCCTGGCTACTTTTCATAAAGACAAATACAAGCTATGCTGACAAAAAGATAAATCTTAAAAAAAGAATTCAGATTGAATCATATGATTGAAATCAAAACAAACATTCAGGTTGGCAACTCAACTCATTCTTTGTCTCTTGGAGACCTCAAATGAACTCTGGATCTCCTATCACTAATGTAGTGAAGTCCCCTGACCCTCCCAGCTGATCCAGGCACCTCTTGCCCCTATCCTGAATGTGGCTTTCCAAAGACAAGATAGAAACAGGCTGTGTTTTCCCCAGGGAAAAAGCACCATTACCAGGTGCCAGAAGTATCCACACCATCCCTCCCAGAAGGGGAATGGAAGTTCATACAGCAGTGAGCTCTATGTCAAAGCAGCACCACTCTGGTTTTTATCCCTTTGCACTCTCCTTCTTCACACAGCTCCCTGTGAAAACTTGTGCTGGGCCAGCTGGGGAGGAGGAAAGCTGTTTATTACCCTGAGAGACTGAGAAGTAGCTGCTATTAATACTGTATAATCACTCTTCCAGAGGACAGAGCAGGGCACTGTTGAGGCACAGGCTCTGGGTTCATGGGTTCAAGGTTTGGTTTTGCTGCAGACTCTCTGAATGAGCTGAGACAAGACACTTCTTCTAAACACTCTCACTTGTACTAGCAGGGAGAGGAGGGTCCCTTGTTTTCTATTTTGGTTTATTTAGATTGTAGGAGCCAGAAGGTTATGAAATACGAGAGCAAAGGGTCTGACATACAGCCTTTTGCTGTTAATATCGTCATTTGCATAAGCACATATGCAGTCTTACACACCCTGAGAAATGTTTTAGTGTGGTTTCCTGAGAGAAAAGCAGTCCCTCCTAAGCATCCTCACTGGAGAATCAGCTGTGACCTGTGCCCAATACAGAGGCAGCAAGGGAAAGAACAATTTCTGGGGGTGGTGACAATGGACCCTGCTGCTCCCAAGAGTACCCCTTGTGCTGAGGGGCTGCCTGCACCCTGACTTGGATATCCTAAACAGAAATTTGTGTAGCTGGTGGGCACCCTCACACTCTGAAAATCTCAGGGTGCACTGAAAGAACTCAGTCTTTCTCCATCACCCTTGAAACTCAACTAAAAGTGGGTTTTCTCATACCAACAGCTGTGGAACTCAAATCCTGTGTCATATTTTTGTTATGTTGGGGCATCTTCATCATATACTCATTCATGACACATATCACTTGAAGTCTCTTTAGGCAGCTATAGGTTCATTTTCTTTCCTCTAAACTTAGATATGAACTCTCTAGTACTCGTATACTCACTAAATGATATCACTAAATAGGTTCTTTTTGCCTCTACCACATTCCCATAACTTGTTCTTTAATCTTCCTTTGATCCCGAATGCCAGAGAGATTTATGTGTAATTTATTCTTACGTTGTTGTACTTGTTTAATCTTTCATTTTCAGTTGGATTCATTTTCAAACAAGAGTGCCTGTTACAGGTTCAGATTATTGTTGACAGTTGGGACCTACCTGCTGTTTCTGAGATAAGTTTCCATTATTGTGTTTCATCTTTATCAGTTTCCTCTCAACATGTATTTAACTCAAGGGCTCCTAGTGATTCAGCATAACTCTTTTCTGCCTTCAGATGGAGACTTGGGGTTTTCCCTTTCTTTGGCACTTGATTAGATTACTTGATTAGACCTTCTTGTTTTAAAGGCGAAAAATACAACATCTTTTTTTCCATCACCGGCAGTTTGCTGATGATCCATAACATCGGCTCCTTCCCTTCTCCCTTTGCTTTGATCAATGAATGAAGTTCCCTTTGGGTGCCTTAGCACTCTCAGCCTGATAGATTTAACAGATAGTAAGGGGTGTCTGAAGCCATCTCTTACAGAGGTACCCAAATTGAAGTCACCAGCTGCCCTCACAGTTGAACAGATTAGTGAAGGAACTGATTTGCTCCCCAGGAAGATAATTTCCATCTGTCCAGCTGATTCTTCAAAACAGAAGAAGGAGGAGAAAGCAGTTGCCAGCCCCTGTGTAATGCTGGCCAGATAACTCACCAGGGATGGTACAGAAGGTGATCCATGAATGAACAGTTTCCCAGAGTTTATTTTGGATCAAAGGAAGGAGGTTTCCTTTGGGAAGAAGCTGTGGTAGCTTAAGCCAAGACAAAAGAAACCCTCCCCAGCTGAGAGGGAGCCAGCCCACGCCTTTTTAAATTATATCAGTACCTAAAGAGCCTTAGATTCACTTTGAAATCTGAGATCAGCCCAGATTTTGCCGTCAAAATAAGGTGTGTTTAGTAAAAAAAAAGAAAACACCAAAAAAACCTCACACCCCCCCCCCCCCCCCCAAAAACCCAAACCAAGCAAAAAAAAAGAAAATAAAGCTAGCTCATGTGAGAGCAAATAATGTGTGAATATTATGTGGTCCAAGACCTGCTGAACAGATGCACTCTGTATGGATGGCCTTATGCTGGGGAGTGACCCTGTTAATCACGGTGCTGCTCCTCCAGATCACAGTTCCAGGGGACTGAGGCAGGGTCAATGGGGCAGCCTCGGGCACTGAGCTGCAGGAGCTGCTGATGGTGCCGGTCCCAGACACACCACAGCAACACAGCCCTCCAAACCTCTGGCTTGACCACATGGTTGGAGCCAGCGCTGCCAGGTCTCTTGGTGTCTCTGTGTTGGTTTCTGAGTCAGGGCTGCTCTACATACAGCCTGCAAGATGCAGCTCCCTGGCATCTTCGAGGTCGCAGTGAATCTACCTTCAACAGCCTTGCTGATGCAGGAAATATGAAATATTGGGGGAGGGTTGGGGAAGGCAGGGAGCATTAAAAGCGGAAATTCTCAGGAAAAAATAACTGTCAGAGTGAAGCTAAGATATAGGGAGTGTATCAGTAATACAGGTACAAAAACAAGTGGTAAAAAACTCTCAGTTTAGTTCCCCCCATGGAATCTGGATATATTGTGAAGGAAAAATCAGAAAGTGAGGTAACTAAAAAAACAAAAAAATTTTACTCTGCATTGTAATGGTGCCATGAGGAAAAAATATGGGAGAAAAAAGCCCATCTAATGTCTCATTAAAATAGATTTAATCTCATCTCAGACTACAGATGCTAAAACGATTTCATCATAATTGTATTGTTGTGGAATGACTGTTCCGTGTAATCTTCACTCTGAATTTCTCAGTGTTATAATGTTTGATTATGAGGTGAGAGAGGTTCAGCATTAATTTTGCCATTCAACTTTGAAGAGGTGTAAGTAGGTAACAGAAAAAGGGATGCGTAATGGTGATACGTGCAACTTTTGTAAAGTTGGAGACATTTTAAAAAGCAATTTGGTAGCAGACTGGATGTTTTACAGCCTTTTGTTCTTCTATTTTGTTTTCTAAAGTTGAGAGAAAGGCAAAGTAAAAATCTTCCATTCCAGACCTGCACTCAATTCCCAGCTCATGTGAGCTGCTGCAAAGCCTGCTGCAGTGTCCCTGATGGACCAGAGTGGGCTGATGGGAAAGGCCCGATGTGTCTCTCTTCCATACTGAAATTAGGGCTTCACAGTCTATTCACAGTCCATCTGCAGACCCCAGAAAGACTTATAAACTCTCACAATGTAGATTTTCATTTAAAATAGGAAGATAGCACTCTAGGCCATAGCAGCTCCAGCAGCAAGTGGGATGTGGGGTATCACCTTCCTCTTTCTCTCTCAGTTGGGAACACAAGGGGCTCACAGTACACCAGCATAGCCAATATAACCCGGCAGTCATGTGCATCTGCATCCTGCTTAAGGCTGCTCTAGGTTAGGATCCTCCCTGAATAGGAATTGCAGCTCCTCCTCCAAATCCCATATCAGCACATCAGAGTGAAATCTGTCTGGAGACAACCAGGGAGCTAAAGGGCATTCAGCTGTGCTACTCCTTATCTGGGCTCCACAGGTCAATCAAACCAAATGAGACCCTTGTGCATAAGGAAGTTGTTCTGTCAGCAACAAAAACAATTAAACCTGTATTCCTACAGACTTACCTCTGAAGTCATTTGCACACCTCCCACATAAAGCCATCAGCTCTCCTCCTACATCACCTTAAACACAAAACCTTCTTCCTGAGCTCTCTCCTTATCACTTCTATGTCCTCTGCACTGTTTTCACTTCGGGCATCATGATTTTTCGATTGTATAGCATGTGCTCTACCTCTGCCTTTTGGGCAAAACATGGGATATGTAGCAGCCAAGAGCTTTGAGGGGGTCTGCATGAGCATTGAATCAGTTCTCCACCCACAATGCAGTCTCTTGTTTTTATGAAACTTGCAGGACTTTCACAGCTTGAAGACCTTTAGCTCCCTAACAAAGTTTGTTGACATTGGCCAACAGATTGAGAAGTCATGGGGAAAGGCAGGGGGCACAGGCAGACAGACTGTACTACACCAGAAGCTTCATTGTCATCAGGCCTCAGGCTTATAATCAAATTATCAAAGAGAAAAATCAACTGTTACCCCAAGATGTATGACTTGGACAGGAGTCAGGTGGGCGAATGAAGGAGAGGGAAGGCATCCAGCTCCCACACAGAGCAGCTGGGTAGGCTCGTACATTCCTACAGAGGCTTTGCACTGCCCTTTATCCCCTCTTCCTGGTACAGCCCTGTAACCAGCAGCAGCTTGGAGAGTTACACAATAAACACTCAAAATGGTGACAGAAGGAGAACAGCTTGATCAGATCCTGCTGCTGTCACTAATCTGCCTGCTGCAACTTCTGTTGTTGCTATTTTGGCTGCTGCTTCTTCCATATTGTCTCTTGCAATGTGTCCAAGAAAGCTGGGCTATTGATCCCAAACTCAGAACTACCAAACTCAAGCAAAGACCTAGCAGGGAGACACCAGTACAACGTTCAAATAGGAAAAAAGTCTATGCCCAGATACCTACTTTGGCTGCTGTCATTCAGTCTAGTCCAGATTCGCAGTGCCGTAATCTAATGTAGTTTATGCAGAGCTAAACCAAAGATGTTCAGGGAACTACCTCACTGTCCAGGCCTCAAGGAACTTTGCAGGGGGAGCAAAGCCTTTGCTACTTTCTTCCAGAGGCAGTAGGGATTTGTCCTTATGTTGGTATTGTGAAGGGACACTTTTTCGAATCCAGGAGGAATTTTGTACCTTAAAGTCAGGTCTGCCTTTCAAATGCAGAAAGGTCTGTGTTCTAGGGAAAGCCCATTTCAGGCAGCCCTGAATCAGCAAGATCCTCAAAGCCTACCCCATAAAGATACCAGAGCCATTTTTTTTCTGCACTGTGTTTTTTATCTCACTCGTTATATTTTCCTGCAGCAGGTCTGCCTTGCCCCCTTCCTCTTCAGACTTCTTTCACAAAACATGAACAACATACATATCTGCTCTGAAGCTACAGTCATCTGTTGTTCCCTGCAAGGTCACTCTATGCATGGGGCCATTGTGTGGATTCTCTGCTTATTTAAGTGTCAGAGCGTACACTGCATGATGCAAGGGAACTGCTCAGTCCTGACGGCTCCTTAAGCAGTGCCAAATATGCAAAGCTGACACCACCACAGCAGCTGATCCAGGAGGTGCTTTTCCAGGGGAAGGGGAAATAAGTATTAGCAATTAAAAGCTTTGCTGAAAAGGCATGTTTTGAAGAGGAATATGAGTGAATGAAAGGAACCATTGCTCTGTGAGTCAGGAGAGTAACTGTAAGTGGATTTTAAAGAGGCCTAAAAAATACATATGTGGGTAACTAGCTGTCCTTAAACAAGGACAGATGTTGGGAGCTAGCACGTGCTTGAATGGTAAATTTTCAGCTCTCTAATAGAAGCTCTTTCCTTTTACATCTGTCAGCCTTCATGTTATGTCACCACTGTAATGTCCGGGAGAACCCTGTTAGGAACAAGCCCCAAAGGGTGCAGCAGAGAAAACCTCCAGCCTGGGAGAAAGCCCCATACAGGCTTTTGGTAATGGGAAGATGGAGGAGGCACAGCAGTAGCGAGACATGATTCCCTTCCAGATTGGGATGGAGAGCAGAGTGGCACCAGGCTTTGGTGCGATGCAAAGGGCTAGCAGCTGGGGCCAGATGAAGCAAAAATGTGACACCAAGGAGCTATGAAAAGGGGAGGGAGAGAAGCTGAGCGGTAGGGAAAGGAAAAGGTTTTGCAGAATGAATTAAATCATTTACAGGGAAGAGGGCTGAGATCCAAAGGTTTATTGACAGTTAAACATCATTTTCCTCAGTTAATTAGTTTCATAGCTACCATTAACAATATATCAAGTGAGATGAAAATCTCGCCACCAGAAAACGCATGGAAAATGTTGCAAGCAGGCACTCTCACATTGAAAAGCCCCTGTATTGTCAGGGTCTGATAAATCTCTGTTATGCATTAGGTGAGCTGCACAGTATGTTCCAGGGGACTTGCTTTGCATCATTTGAAAAGCATGGGGACATTTTTGGTGTTGTGGAAGAAATGAGGTTTGGGTGGTGGGATTCACATCTAGATGCTTGTGGAATTTGTCCCAAGACACATTTCCTGTCTTGGATCCTTCCAGGCTGATCTTCATCCATTATCAGGGAGGGTGGAGTCCTGTGCTTCTCGTGGCTTTGTGACTTTTAAAACAACATGATCTTGACACTACAGCCAAGGCCTCTCAAAAGTGTGAGGTGTCTCACAAGACCTGAACAGTAATATCCCCAACAGCTTGTAGACAGCCACCTTAGTCCCAAGTAAGACTGAGGAAAGACTGCAGTGATTGGGGACTGCATCTCTGGGATAATTCATGATGCTCTGCAGCAAGCAACTCCTAAGGCTCAAAAAGCAAAAGGTGGAAGATAAATTCCCAGAGTCAGGTATAACCTTCATTTGTGTAAGTGATTTGTGCTTTTCACTCAGGACCAACACTGAAGAATTACTTAGCAGATGTCATTTTCCTTTAACTACCTTCCCAACTGGCAGTTCATGGACACCTGTAGTGGGGAAATGTGTGGTGGCGGCACACCATATGGCCATCGCTGATCCTTGCTGTTGCACATCAGCTGTGAAATGAAGCCAGCCTCAGGGTAATTTTCAGCAGGACTCTGCCTGTTTCTTTTGCAACCCCAGAGCATATCTTGAGTTTCTCTGCTGCCACTTGCCTCAGGATCTGTAAGGGAACTGCTCACCGCAGCGGATGAGAAACAGCCATGAAGACCCAGCAGATGATATGGTGCAATTGCTGCGGCCTCCAGCAGTGTACTCTGTCTGACACTTGCAATTCTTCTGCCTGTGTCTTTTTGGCCTGACTGCTGCCTTTCCCTGCACATCAGCTTGGTGCTTCCTTAGACAGGAGCATCGCCTCCCTCCCAGCAGATGTGGCTCCAGCAATGCTGTGGCCATTCACCCTGGGAAGAGACTCCCTGTTTCCCATCACTCACAGGATGAGAATGTTTCAGGGTCATGTAACAGGCAGTTGTAATTTTTTCAGTGCTTGGGCTTGGGAAATACCCTTTCCAGGTGGAAGTGCCTCCACCCATGGGGGTACCTGTGGCAAACACCCTGACCTTTGGGCTTAGAACAGTATAGCAAGCATTGCCAGGCAGCAAAGCCCAGCAAAAGCATCCCAGCCAGTAGAGACATGCTCAGGGAAGCCTCTTTACCCCCGTGGTACCCCAGGAGGCCTAGCAGGGTGCCTTGGGGCCCTCAGCGCTCCTCTGCCACTGCCAGAAAATGCAGCTGAAGGATAGCCAAGGGGAGGAACAGTAGCCAAACACCCTGCCCAAAGCCCCTGTCCCTTAGGCTGGCAGAGCACTCTGACAGCTTTCAGGATGGTGAGAGCTGCTCACCACGCTGAGGTGCAATTAAGCGTTAGGTTCAATTGTCTCTAAGATACCTCTGAGGCAGAGCAGAGGAGGGAGTGGGGGATTTCCCAGTGCTAATTATGGAGCAGTCCTGAGCAGCTTCCCCCCGCCAAGGGATTAGGCAAAGCATTGTTTCTCACTCGATAAAGCCTTACAACAAACGCCTAGTTCTCCAGACACCATGTATGAACATTAATCCCAAGCCCCCTTCTTTTTTCTCATCGCAGGGATGTTTCTCTGCTACTGCTTTCCGCAGCCAAAGGCTGCAATGGCAGTGATGCACTGTGATGGCACGGGGAAGGTGCATGTCCAGTGAGCTGGGCTGGTGAGAACAGGGAGGGAGACAGTAATGGTGCCCCTGCAGCATGCCCAGTGAGCAGTGTAGCAGCCCTGGTAGTGCTCATGCTCTTCAGACTGGTTATTGATAAGAAGCACAGTCCTAGGACCTTGTGTTGTCTCTGGCTGTCTGGATGCAGCAAGAAAACGGCAATGCTGTTTTCATCTCTGAGTGGTGTCATTGACAGGTTGTTGCTAATTTGATGCTGAGCGTGTTATAAATGCTCAGAAATGCTGAATGGGAGGGCCATGGTGGGAATTCCAGCACAAGGGAAGTTCCTGGCTCTGGGATCAGAGCATTCGAAGAGGAGCTACAAAATGTGATACCAGTGGGCCAAAGTGGTATTTCTTTCAAACCATGCTTTTAACAGGATCTAGGAGCCACGTGTTAGCAGGGAGTGAAACACCTTTGTGCTATGGGACCTTGAGAGCCTCCTCCATTCCTGCAGGTTGTCAGCCCCTGGAGGGAAGCAGAGAAGCTGTGCCCTCCCCATAATATCCCCTCTGAGGAGAAGTCAGGAGCTCAGGCTGGGTTTTATGCAGGACAGAAGAGCAGGCCTACAGGTTTTGCCCATGAAATTAATACATTATCTATGCAATCAAGCCTGCTGCTGGATAATTCCTGCTGGTTCCCCAAAGGGCCATCATGTCTCTCAGCTACAAACAAGTGTATGATGCCCTGATGCCATTTTTCACTCTGCTGCATTGCCTTCACCCCAGCCTTCCAACTCACATCTGCCTGTGGGATGTGCCTGGCACAACCCACTCAAATGCATCTCAGCCCTGAGAGTAGAGAGAGGGCACACTTCTCTCTGTCCACATCTTGTACAGAAGCATCCCCACAGAGGGCTGCATCAGGCAATGTGGGACACAGGAGTATTAAAGGTTCCGTCACTTTTCTGGGAAATGCTTTATTAACAAGGCCCTAGTTCTTGCATAGAGAGGCTTTTGCAGTGTTGTGGAAGGTGTTTCACTTCAACAGTCTAAGGGACCAAAAGAGGGGCACATCCTAGGCACGTGGGTTTGTCCTCAGGTCTGTCATGGGGATAGCCACATGGGATTTCACACCCAGATGCATCTCTGCAATGCTGAGAGCTCCCTGACTTTGGCTTTCAGGCTTATTGTCATGATGAGGAGAGCCAGCAGCCAGGAGGCTCCTGGTCTTTCCTTGCATAGCTGCTGCCTATGCTGTGCTGCATGTTGCTTCCAGGATGGTTGCAGCATCCTGTTCCAGCATCACCATTGCCGGCCTCACCATTTCCTATTCATGAAAAAACATGGCAATTTTTCCCCAGCCACGCACAAACGTTTCTTCATAGCAGCACCCTTGGATGCGCGCAATCATCCCTCAGCAGTGCTGGGACTGTCAATCTTTTTACACCTGCTAAGTGATAGAATGCTTCTCCCAATTTACTTATCCATCATTTTTATTGAGAAATCTGCTCCAGTCCCACACAGTTACATGAGTTAATGGAACGATGATTAGAGGATTCTGTGGGAACAAGCTGTGATTCCAGGCACAACGGTGCAAAGCTGGGACTGAACAGCAACGTTTAATGCAGCTGCTCAGAGCAGGATTTGATCCCTTTTCCCTTGAGTTTCTAACTATTTGCATCTTCCTTTGCTTTTTAAAATAATTTTAGATAGCAAATGTGTATTATTTTTAAAGCATATGGGCAATTATTGCTGTGTTCCTGAGGAGGGAGAATACTGTGCCCGTCTGTTCACATTAAAGTCATAGAATACCAGGTTGGAAGGGACCTCAAGGGTCATCTGGTCCAGCCTTTCTTGGCAAACAGTGTACACAAGTTGGCCCAGTGCCCTGTCCACTTGAATTTTAGAAGTGTCCAATGTTGGGGAATCCACCACTTCACTCCCTTGGGGAGATGATTCCAATGGCTGATTGTCCTTATAGTGAAAAGTATTCCTCTTGTGTCCAGCTGGAATCTCGCCAGGAGTATTACCCATGTCTTTGCCATGTGTCTGACTCCTTGTAAAAAGGACTCACCATATTCTTTATAGCCACCCTTTAAATACTCAACATGATGATCAGGTCTCCCCTAAGCCTTCTTTTCTCAAGGCTGAACAAGCCCAGCTCTCAGCCTTTCCTGATATGACAGGCTTCCCAGTGCTTTGATCACTTGAGAGTCTCTCTTCCTGAGTAACAATTCTGGTGCCAGTTTGATCCACGCTATGCCATGGGGAGGTCACTGCTGCTAACACTCCAGTAAAGACAGAGAACAAGCAGTCTCCCAGTCAGCAGCAGCATTGCAGCACAGAAACAGGGTAATTTAAAGGAACAGAAGGGGGTAAAAAAAAAAGGTATGGAAGTTCCTCAGTGGGTCCTGTTTCAGTAGGAGATGAAGCCTCGGAGAGGTTATCAATAGGCTTGTGCATACTCCAAGTCCCAAAGCACTTCAACATCTTAAAACATGTGAAAGAGATTTCACAAAACATCTCCCATTAAAAATGCTTTTAGGGCTTACAGCCACACTTGACCTCTGAGGTTTAGCGAAAGCCTGCTTTTCCTTGTCATCTTTCTGGTTGGTCTGAGTACAGGTCAGAGGGGAGTAAGTTAGGACAAAGAACAGGGTTTGGAGGTTTCAAGCAACATCAGAGGGGCTGCAGTGAAACTCCAGTGATATCCCCAAGGCAGTGCCAGTTTAGCCTCAATAAAGGGAACTACACAGTCAATGGGAAGCCCAAAGTCTTAGCTAATTTACATCCCTCTGGCCTGGTCGAAAAAAGGCTGGGATTTTGCCTTGGAGCTGATAGAAAAACTGAAGCTTGTGCCAGCTTCTGGCTAGACCTAGGGAGCAGGTGAGCAATTAGCAGGTCCCTGTCGAGTACCTGGGCTGCTATCTCGTACTCTTGTTTGTGCTACAACAGGGGAAATTCAAGCTGATTCAACACCCTCCTAACCTGCAGAGAGGAAACAAGATGTTTAGACCAGGTTTTTCCCATGCACAAGCCACAACAAACTGTGATTAATCTATCTTAACCCAGGAGCTGCTGCTCTGTGTCTTTGACATTCAAGTGGCTTGTTTAGCACATACATATCACAAAACTCCAGGAACTGAACTCTCTTTAAATAACAATTGATTAAACATTGAAGCTATACAAAGGACTAAAGTATTGCAAACACACTTTTAAAGGAAAAAAAATCTTTGAAATTCACTTTAAGCTTTCTTTTCAATTATTTATCACAGAATCTCAGCCCCATTAAAGTCAGGATTAATGGGCTTGTTTATATATTACAGAAAACATTCTGCTTTTAATTGGCTGCTGAAAGGCTCTTATACCCATCTCTCTCAGCTTTGCAGCACTCAACCGGAAGGCAGGAGCCCAGTGAGGCAGGCGGTGGGCAAATCCCTTCCACACTTCTATCCTGCGATGCTGAGTGGGGATGAAACTCACCTACAGAGATCGGTCTCTCCCTTGAGAGGCTCTTTTGCTGGTGAATTCACCCCAGCTCTCCTTCCCCGTCAGGTACTACATAAGGAGATCAGGTCAACCTGATGATACTGTTTTGCCAGACCCCTTACCTCCATGAGTCTTATAGCCATGTCTGTTCCCATGATACAGAATTACTTTGCCTGTGGCTTCTATTTCCAAGCTCCCAAGGTCCCTCTTTTTATCTCTTCTTACTTGCTGGAAATGATCAAAGTTGCTTCCATAACGGCTGACACAATGGAGGACCCATGACACTTCAGATCTGGGGGCCCCAGCCCCATAGCAGCTCTTGGGGGGTAGTAGTGAAGGGGGGATGTTACTGCTGGGAGCTTAGAGCAAAGAAGGGAAGACAAGGCAAGGCAAGGCAATGCAAGACAAGGAAAGGCAAGGGAAAGCAATGGACTTCAGGGCAAGGCAAGGGAAGGCAAGTCAAGTCAAGGAAAGGCAAGGGAAGGCAAGGGAAGGCAAAGGAAGGAGATGTGAAACAAACCAAATTGAAACTAAATTATATGAAATTTAAACATTCAAAGTTCTCTGACACTTGGGTTTGACTGATTTTATTATCTGTTCCCCATGTTAGGAACGCAGTATATTTTGGGTCTATATCTGCCGCCAGCCACAGAATTGCATGTCTGCATTGGTCCAGTGTTGTGGCCACCAATATTCCCCGAAAGACCATGTGCCAAGTCAGTAAGTGCACAGTGCTTAGGAAAGTAAAAACTGTCACATACACACCTGGAGGAGAAATCATTAACTTCACCCTGCAGGATTTCCACTGTACAAGTGAACATTTAGCACTTCTGTGCATGGTTGTGTGGCCATTTCTCACCCTGTTGACCAGAGCAACTTGTCTGACTTGCCTAATGGGAATCAGAGAGGGAATTTCTTTCTATAAATGTATACCAAGCACAGAGACAACCATCCTTATCTGCCATTACCAATATTAAAATAGGGAGTCCATATAAAGGCTGTGTGAGGGGAAAAAAAGCCCAAAACACCAACTTTGCTGTTTCTGATTTTTAAGCCCATTTCAAGCGCAGCGATGGTTGTCTGCAGCATGATGTTTGTCAGTTCTCCTCCAGTTTTGTGTGTGACACAGTTTTTGCTTTCCCAGGCACAGTGCACTTAGAATCATAGAATCATAGAATAGTTAGGGTTGGAAATAACCTTAAGATCATCTACTTCCAACCCCCCTGCCAGGGGCAGGGACACCTCCCACTAAACCATGTCACCCAAGGCTATGTCCAACCCAGCCTTGAACACCGTCAGCGATGGAGCATTCACAACTTCCCTGGGCAACCCATTCCAGTGCCTCACCAACCTTACAGTAAAGAATTTCTTCCTTATATCCAATCTAAACTTCCCCTGTTTAAGTTTGAACCCATTTCCCCTTGTCCTATCACTACAGTTCCTCATGAAGAGTCCCTCCCCAGCATCTCTATAGGCCCCCTTCAGATACTGGAAGGCTTCTGTGAGGTCTCCACACAGCCTTCTCTTCTCCAGGCTGAACAGCCCCAACTTTTTCATCCTATCTTCATACAGGAGGTGCTCCAGTCCCCTGATCATCCTCGTGGCCCTTCTCTGGACTTGTTCCAACAGTTCCATGTCCTTTTCATGTTGAGGACACCAGAACTGCACACAATACTCCAAGTGAGGTCTCACAAGAGCAGAGTAGAGGGGCAGGATCACCTCCTTCAACCTGCTGGTCACACTCCTTTTGGTACAGCCCAGGATATGGTTGACTTTCTGGGCTGCAAGTGCACACTGAAGCCGGCTCATGTCCATTTTCTCATCGACCAACACCCCCAAGTCCTTATCCTCAGGGCTGCTCTGAATCTCTTCTCTGCCCAACCTGTAGCTGTGCCTGGGATTGCTCCAACTGAGGTGTAGGACCTTGCACTTGGCATGGTTAAACTTCATAAGGCTGGAATCAGCCCACATCACAAGCGTGTCAAGGTCCCTCTGGATGGCATTCCTTCCCTCCAACATATCAACCGAACCACACAGCTTGGTGTCATCGGCAAACTTGCTGAGGGCGCACTCAATCCCAGTGCCCATGTCACCGACAAAGATGTTGAACAAGGCTGGTCCCAACACTGATCCCTGAGGGACACCACTTGTTACTGGTCTCCAGCTGGACATTGCGCCATTGACCACAACTCTTTGCGTGCGGCCATCCAGCCAGTTCTTTATCCACTGAGTGGTCCACCTATCAAATTGATGTGTCTCCAACTTAGAGACAAGGATGTCATGTGAGACAGTGTCAAACACTTTGCACAAGTCCAAGTAGATGACATCAACTGTTCTACCCCGTCCACCTGTTCTGTAGCCCCATCATAGAAGGCCACCAAATTGGTCAGGCAGGATTTCCCCTTCGTGAAGCCATGCTGGCTGTCACCAAGCACCTTGTTATTTTTTATGTGCTTCAGCATGCTTTCCAGGAGAATCTGCTCCAAGATTTTGCCAGGCACAGAGGTGAGGCTGACTGGTCTGTAGTTCCCCGGCTCATCCATTTTGCCCTTCTTGAAAATGGGGGTTATAATTCCCTTTTTCCAGTCATTGGGAATTTCACCTGACTGCCATGATTTTTCAAATATGATGGACAGTGGCTTAGCAACTTCATTTGCCAGCTCCTTCAGGACCTGCAGATGGATTTCATCAGGTCCCATGGACTTGTATATGTTCAGGTTCCTGAGATGGTCTCAAACCAGATCCTCTCCTACAGTGGGCCCAGGGTCTTCATTCTCACTGTCCCTGAGTCTGCCTTCCAAGACTTGGGTGGTGTGGTCAGGGCATTTGCCAGTGAAGACTGAGGTAAAGAAGTCATTAAGAACCTCAGCCTTCTCCAAATCCAGGGTAGCCAGTTCTCCCAATAGCTTCTGGAGGGGGCTCATGTTGTCCCTAGCCTGTCTTTTATTTTCGATGTACCTATAGAATCCCTTCCTGTTATCCTTAACATCCTGATAATCGCTACAATCAAGGCTGCCCTGAAGCATCACATTTCCAGCCACCCCTTCCCTGTTGGTGAGCACGAGGTCAAGCATGGCACCTCTCCTTGTCAGCTCCTCTATTACTTGCGAAAGGAAGTTGTCTTTCACACAATCGAGGAACTTCCTGGATTGCTTGTGCCAGGCCGTACAGTCCCTCCAAAAGATATCAGGGTGGTTGAGGTCCCCCCTGAGAACAAGGGCCTGTGAGCATGGGGCTGTTCCTATCTGTCTATAGAGCTCTTCATCCACCAAGTCCTCTTGGTCAGGAGGTCTGTAACAGATCCCCACAATAATGTCTCCCATCGCTGTTCTCCCTTTAACCCTGACCCACAAGCTCTCTATTGACTGCTCACCTGTCCCCAGACAGAGTTCCATACTCTCCAGCCTATCCCTAACATAAATAGCAACTCCCCCTCCCTGCCTACCGGGCCTGTCTTACTGTCTTTGCAAACTGAAAGAGGAAACTGGAGCCATCAGAAGATGGAAGAGTTAGTTTTCTGAATTCAATTCAGAGAAATGGCTCCAGTTTCTTCTGAAGTTTGATCCTCAGGTACCTTAAGTTTGGAATAAAAAGGAGAGTTGATGTCATAATGACTTCTGGATTTTGTGCTGAAATTACTTTTTTGGCACTGGTAAATCCCATTGTGTGCTATGTAGGATATAATGTAATACTCATCAGAGGCAGTCAGCAGCAAGGTTTACTGGCACTAAAATCAATAGGCACCGAATAAAATGGCTCCAAATGATTTAGGATCATGCACACATCTTCTTTTTGTAAGCTTAAAGCCATTTGGAAAAGCATTAATTTATTAAAGGCCTCTTGAAGAATGTCATCATACTGTGTAGTCTGGGCTTGTGCACATCAAAAGCATCATAGATTGTGGCTTTTATTAAGAAGGCTGGAGAATATAATTCTTCCTGGAGTACAGCAGGCTTTAAAATATGGTGCACTTTGAGATCAAAACAATGTTTATAACAATGTAGTTACTAAATATTTTAAGATGTACAATATAAAACATAGTGCATCCTGGAATGTGTGTTTATGCTACTGCAGTAGCCGCTAGACTTGTCAGATCCATTACAAATGAGCACACAGAGTTTTTTATTTGTTTTCATTTCCTCTTGTTGGTTTGTTGGAGTTCTCTCCCTCCCCTCTTCTTTTTTTTAATTGGTTGCATGATGTTATCATTTATTTTTATGCAGGAGCACCAACCTAAATCTCAATGCCTTTTCTCTTAGAGAGAAAAGGCATCCTGTAGACATGCAATTAGCATGTCTGTCCTTATTTTTGCCTTTGAATATGGTCATTTATACTTTCACACTGATAAAAGGATCAAATACATTACTGGGGGATGCAACATATTTCTATTAAAAGAAAAGCAGTCTGCAAATAACTAGGGTCCTCCGTGGCACCTCAACTTACACAAGCCTGCAGCTGAAAATGTCATCATGGCACAGAAGATGAAACTCAGAATTTCTCTCTCTGGACACTCTGATCAGTGGAAACCCAGGTGATTCATGGACTCTAGTATGGGCCATGGTCATGGGAGCCATTCTAACATGCTGTTTCCCATTGCATAGCTGGAAATCAGATTATGACAGGCCATTTCTTCACCTGGTGCAAGGTGGCATCTTCCTGCAGATAAGCAGAGGGACTACGCCAGTACATGGCAGTCAAAGAGTCAGCCCAGTGGGTATCCTTTGCAGATTTACCTCTGAATGTAAATTTGGCCACTGAGCACTCCCTCACATTTTAGCTACTGCACATCTGTTGTGGGATGTGCAGAGCAGAAACTCCATGTGCTGCTTTGGCACGCAAGGTCTGCCATGGTCACGTACACATCAGTATGTAGCTGGGGAAGCACCGGCAGTGGTGGCAGCGAGGCAAGGAGCCAGCCCTCCCTCTGGAGATGTGCACCATGAATCCCAGCAGCAAAAGCATGTGAGCAAGGCCCCTTTGATGTTGGGGCTCTCTTCCTGGGAATAGGATTTCACGTGCAGGAAAGGACAGCCCTGTCCCTCTTCCCTGCCTGCCAAACCACAACAGAGAAGTTGACCATTAATTTAAAAGCTTAAAATCAGACCCTTCCTTTAAAACAGATGTATCCTCCTAATTTCACAATTAACTACAGTCGTCTCAGAGCTTCTGAAGCTCACAGCACTGCCGACACCAGGGGGAGGACTGGTTTCCCTGGCCTCAGTGCTGTGCTCTGCTGGGACACAGCTGGCTCCACACCACCCTGGAAACTTCCGCATCTATGCAGTTAATGGGATATCTTAGGAACAGTGAGGAGGCATATCCAGTTGCTCATGGCTGTAAATGAGAAATCATGGGCATTGAATTACATTGGCCACAGCCCCTCTGCCCAGCCCTGAAAAGTAGGAATGATGGGCATGAATACAGCATGTGGTATGGTCAGAGAAGTCTGACAGCAAGGGGGATTCTCCATGGTGAACTGGAGCAAGTTCCCAGGCTGGCTTTTCCCACCTTTTTTAATGGATAATGATGTTTTCTTTGTAAAAAATAAGAAATAATTTGGCACAAGGGCAGTAAAGAGAAAGAGATTTGACCAAGAATGGTGGGTGAAATTGAAATGTGCTCCTTTGTCCTCATGACACATGTCTGACAGGGCCTTCTCATGAAGATTTTGACAGAATCTAGAATGCATTTTTCTGTTCTTGCAAGGTGGAGGGAGGCCTAAATACGGAAACTTTGTCTCAATTCCTTTTTCCAAAAAGCATTTGCAAGGATCATTTTCTACTCCTCCGCAGACCAAAAAATAATTAGAAAATGTCTGAAGCTGTCCCATAAGCATATCCTAACACCTGCCCTTCTTTATTGTTTTGATTCTATGTTTTAATTTGCAAGAGCAAAGTATGTGCATTAAGGCTGGAGTCAGTGAGACTTGCATCACATCCAGCCTCCCCACCAGTAACCTAACTGCAGCACCAGATCCAGCTGCCTTTGCAAGGAGTGAAGAGTCCACACAGAAGCACAGGCAACATAAAATAGGGATGAGGAATCACAGCTGAACCACCCTGCAGGTGGAGAAGTGTCAGCTAAAACGAAGGCTACTTACCTGTGTGAAATTCCTGGGCATCTTCCAGCAACTGAAGTTCAATGAAAACTACATCATTTGAGAATCAATTGAAAGTTACAAAATATTGCTACTCAAATTCCAGGGCCTTTTCCCTGTTAATTGAAATGCTAAACAAGTTTCTGCCTGTCCTGGTTTTTCCACCATTTTACCTCTTAGCACAAAAACATTATCCTCCATGGAATAAACTTCAAGAAATCCACAGCCAAAGAAGAGTTGAAACTTCATGATTTATTTCATAAATATTAATGTTTGCATACCTGATAGATTCCCTCTTTCCTTTATAGAGTATATATTCAGGTGTCTGAAAACAGAAACATTCTGGGGTAGAAAATCTCTGCTGCTTGCTTTTCATATAATTTTGATACTGGATTTCGCTGTGCACTGTGTTTTCAATGGGGCTCCCATTGAAAGCTCCCAACTCCCACTAAGTTCAGCTGAAAATACAGTTGCTGTCGTTGTCAGGACGGCCAAAAGTCACACACACACGTATTTTCGGTGACTTAGTAGGAAGAAAAAATAGATAGATGCTTTATTACTACAAACCACTACTTACATACCTTTTCTAGCACACACGTGTCTTTTTAGCCACTGATTAATATAAGTTAGCAACAGCACATTATTGGATGACCCTTTACCGCATTACTAAAGTCCATTGTTTTGCCAAGTTCTTCCTTTGTAGTTAGTTACTCCCCTTATCTGACTCACTCCCCCAGATGCCTTCTACTTTCCCACTTGGATGCCTTATGCTTTCCCACTCGGATGCCTTTGGTGCCTCATTTCTCATGGATGCACTTTAACATCTTCAAGACTGAGTTCTAACTTCGTGTCTTCAGTCAGGGAATCCACAGGCCTGCCAGAGTCTCCCACTACAAGTTGCTTCTAAAAAAATTATAAACCAGCCGATGGGGTGGGTGCTTATTGGGGTGGGCTGGTACAGAGGAGTGTGAGGGCCGCAGTGTAATGGCTAGAAACATGCTCTCCTTCAAGACGCTGAAATGAAAGGGTTTCCTATAACAATGCCTGTCGTTCTCAGCACCCCTCCTCCCACCCTGCTGTGCATCAGAGGCTGCGGTTTAAGCTCTTTTGAAATGTTGCCTAGAAGGTGCTCTGGTTTACCCATCCAGGGTTTGGGTAGCTGAATATTCACTGTGTAATAACTGGTTCATTGCTGAAGGGCAGTGCATTGCAGGGAGCATCAGAGGCCAGGGAATGCAGGGACAGGTGCGTTCAGCTGTTCCCCAGTGGGTGCTGGCTCTCACCTGGCTGAAGGTGGGAAGGTTCCTCCTGATGCCACTGCAGCACATCTGGGTGGGAGTAGTAGGATGCTGTGATAAAGCAGATGGAGCCAGGAAAAATGTGGGTATTTTCACTTCTTTTGCAAAATACATGGCTTTCTCACTGCTGGCTTCCCAGGTGTAGCCTGGGACGATGCAGAGGAAGAACAGACACTGCAGAGTCACAAGTGTGTGCTTACAGCAGGGACCCTTTGAGAGGCTTTCTATCGGTGTTTATCCCTGTTCTCAACTGTCTCTTTAAGTAAGGTAGGGTGCTGTCCACAACTGCCTAATGTCCATGTCTGCTGCTCCCAAGCTTCTGTTCTTCATGGTCCCTCTCATCATAAGCTAGATTTTAAGCACAGGCACAAATCCCAGTGAGCGTAAGCCACAAGCAAGCCCAGGCTCAGCTGCACTGCTCAGGAGCTTCACTGAAGAAGTATCTGCAGTAGGTCTCCTTGAGGAAAAGAAACTGTGCCATAATGTCTCATCTCATCTCAAGGGAAATGCAAAGCAATCAAGCCATTTAAGAATATATTTCAAGCTTTTCATAGCAGGTGTTAGACACTATTCTCCAGCTGCTGACAGGAAATGTGTGTGCAATTCTCTTAGGTACCACACTCAGAATATACTTCTTAAGGGCTTGCTGATGAAAAAATTCTGCAAAATGTAAATGGCTCTCATAAAATCAGATAGTAAATTGTCTTATCTGTTTGTCCTGAAAGTGCTCAGCCAGCTGGGTCTTTCCTGCAGATCAGAGCCATCCTGCCAACACTTCACAGAGCTGTATTGAAACATTGGGAGGATCAGGCAATTCCAGGCTAGGAGCTCAGCTTAGGACAACTTTCTAAAGAGAAAGCTGAGTTCAAAGTCTTATCAGCTAAGAAAAAAAAATTAAAAGATGAAATCAGCACTTCTACATAGGCCATGTAAAAGCATTTCTCACACCTTCCCTTGCTATCCTGGTGATGTGACTGAGCAATCAACACAACATAAACCAGCAGGCTGTGATGTATTCTAACGAGGGGCAAAAACCTTCCCTCCACCTTGACACTGAAGCACTGACTTCTGCTACTCATCACAGGGCAAAAAAAATATGAAAAGAAAACCCAGCTAGAGTTAAAGAGAATTTTAGAGCCTCTTTTTCCCTCTGTTCCCAGAATAAATCTAATTGCTTAACTGTCCTGGGTTCAGAAGTAGCAGTCATTTTTTCTCCTTCTTATTAGCTGGTGCAGTGCTGTGATTTTGACTTTCAGCCTGGGAACAGCGCTGATAACACCGATGGTTTCAGTTGCTGCTCAGTAATATTTAGTCTGACCAAGGACTTTCTGAGTCTCATGTTCTGCCAGGGAGGAGGGGAAGCCAGGAGGAAGCAGAGACAGGACACCTGACCCAAAATAACCAAAGAGGTATTCCATACCACAGCATGTCATGCCCACTATATAAACTGGGGGCAGTTACCTTGAAGGGTTAGATAACTGCTCAGGTCAGGCTGTGTATCAGTCGGTGGGTGGTGAGCGGTTGTGTTCTTCCCTTGTTGTTTTCCTTGTCATTATTTGTATTGGTGGTAGCAGCAGTGGTTTGTGTTATACTTTAGTTACTGGACTGCTCTTATCTCAACCAGTGGGAGTTACATTCTTTCAGTTCTCCTCCCCATCCCCCCAGGAGCAGCGGGAGGGTGGCGAGGGGAGTGAGAGAGTGGCTGATTTTCTGACTGCTTTTAAACCATGACATTTCTTTTTGGGGCCCAATGTGGGGCACAAAGGGTTGAGATAACAACAGATCTGACCAGAGTGTGTCTAATTATATCTGTGATAAGCATTCGTTGTTTTGGATTAATAGTCACTCGTCACAATGCTAATTTATTGATTCTCAAAGTTGTTGATCTTGATCTCAGAGTTTCAGCACATCGTACCTAACTTACAGATGGTATTTGCTGTTTTGGTGTTTATCCACTGGGGGCTTGGGCTAAGGTTCTTGTTTCACTGTACTTTATGGTAATGACTTGTAATACAATAGACTTATTGATCATGAAACTGATCTTGTTTGCGTTCCCAGTGTAGTCGCCACCTCTATACCTTGGGAGGTATATAATAGAAGTGTATAGCAATTCACATCTTTTTTCCCCTCCTCGGATGGTCAGCCTATGAGGAAGACATTCCCACACACCCTAGTGACAAGTACAGCAGCTACTCAAACTCTGATTTCAGCAGACAGCGCAGCTACTCCAGCTCCAAGCACAGCAGCTACACCAGCCCCAGTGACAAGTGCAGCAGTGTCATTGGAGAGTTCTGAAGGTTTTGAATGGCCTTTGGGTACCCTTGAGACCTGCCTGCTGACTGTGATGGGGATCAGCATGTTGGCACACATACAGAGTGTGTTTTACCCATGACCATTTTGTCTGATCTCGAGAGTTAAGAGGAGTCATATTTAGGTCAGTTGATGATATAGGAGGACCAAGATATTTCCCCCAAGGCTGGACAGTCATGAGTAGCAGGGTGTGTGGGACAGTATGGGTGAGTATCTAGTCCACTGGGCCCCTCCAGTGCTTTGGAAGCGTCTGAGATGGAAGGCAGCTGTATGGAGTCCCCAGTGACCAGCTGCAGAAACTGCTGAAGGGGAGGGTGAAATATTTTGAGCTTGGTGGGCCCATGACACTTCATGCTATCAGGGCAGAGATGCAACATACAGATGGACTCATGATCGAGGAGTGGACTTAGCAATGGACACCATTGCCCAGGTTATTCACGAGTGTGAATACTGCACACAGCCTCCCCTGCTCAGAAAGACTGTTACAAGAGCTGGAGCCCAACATGGAGTCGTAGAATCATAGAATATTTAGGGTTGGAAAGGACCTTAAGATCATCTAGTTCCAACACCCCTGCCAGGGGCAGGGACACCTCACACTAAACCATGTCACCCAAGGCTCTATCCAACCCAGCCTTAAACACTGTCAGCAATGGAGCATTCACAACTTCCCTGGGCAACCCATTCTAGTGCCTTACCACCCTTATAGTGAAGAATTTCTTCCTCATATCCAATCTAAATTTCCCCTGTTTAAGTTTGAACCCATTTCCCCTCGTCCTATCACTACAGTTCCTCATGAAGAGTCCCTCCCCAGCATCCCTATAGGCCCCCTTCAGATACTGGAAGGATGCTATGAGGTCTCCACACAGCCTTCTCTTCTCCAGGCTGAACAGCCCCAACTTTCTCAGCCTATCTTTGTACGGGAGGGGCTCCAGTCCCCTGCTCATCCTCGTGGCCCTCCTCTGGACTTGTTCCAACAGTTCCATGTCCTTTTTATGTTGAGGACACCAGAACTGCACACAATACTGCAAGTGAGGTCTCACAAAAGCAGAGTAGAGGGGCAGGATCACCTCCTTCAACCTGCTGGTCACACTCCTTTTGATGCAGCCCAGGATACGGTTGGCTTTCTGGGCTGCAAGAGCACACTGAAGCTGGCTCATGTCCATTTTTTCATCGACCAACACCCCCAAGTCCTTCTCTGCAGGGCTGCTCTGAATCTCTGCCCAACCTGTAGGTGTGCCTGGGATTGTTCCAACTGAGGTGTAGGACCTTGCACTTGGCATGGTTAAACTTCATAAGGCTGGAATCAGCCCACCTCACAAGCATGTCAAGGTCCCTCTGGATGGCATTCCTTCCCTCCAACATATCAACCGAACCACACAGCTTGGTGTCATCGGCAAACTTGCTGAGGGCGCACTCAATCCCAGTGCCCATGTCACTGACAAAGATGTTGAACAAGACCGGTCCCAACACCAATCCCTGAGGGACGCCACTCATCATGGACCAGATGTATATATATGAGATAAGAGTATATGTATATATAAGAGTGATGGTATATTGAAAATGTGGAATCTGAGCATGATATGAATTGTATGGTATAAGGGGTGGATACTGTCCTGGGTTCAGCAGTAGCAGTCATTTTTATTCCTTCTTAGTAGCTGGTGCAGTGCTGTGGTTTTGACTTTCAGCCTGTGAACAGCACTGATAACACTGATGGTTTCAGTTGCTGCTCAGTGATGTTTAGTCTGACCAAGGACTTTCTGAGTCTCATGTTCTGCCAGGGAGGAGAGGAAGCCAGGAGGAAGCAGAGACAGGACACCTGACCCAAAATAACCAAAGAGGTATTCCATACCACAGCATGTCATGCCCACTATATAAACTGGGGGCAGTTACCTTGAAGGGTTAGATAACTGCTCAGGTCAGGCTGTGTATCAGTCGGTGGGTGGTGAGCGGTTGTGTTCTTCCCTTGTTGTTTTCCTTGTCATTATTTGTGTTGGTGGTAGCAGCAGTGGTTTGTGTTATACCTTAGTTACTGGACTGTTCTTTTCTCAACCCATGGGAGTTACATTCTTTTGATTCCCCTCCACTTCCCTCCGGGAGCCGGGGGGAAGGAGGAAGGAGGTGGAGTGAGAGAGCGCTGCGTGGCTGACTGGGCTTAAACCACTACATTAACAAAAGGCTCTGCCAAGGAATGACGTGGAACATGTGCAGGATCACAGCAGGAGAGAGGTTTTTGACTCTACACACTTTGCTGTCCAGACCTGCGCACACACACCCTTGTCCAAATGCTGCTGTGGTGATTGCGGCCCTTGCTGAGGACATCCCCATGAATGGGGGCTGTCAGTGCCAGTAATGGAAGCAGTGCAAGTGCAAGGCGGGAGGAGGGATTCACTCTACAGGAGCATTTGTTGGGGCCCCAGACATATGGAGTCTTTATTACTCCTTGTGGAGGCACGAGTGCTTTCCTCACCTTCTGCCATCCTCCTATTGTGTGAGGGGGCTGTGACTGGCTCTGGGGACAGCTGCTGCCTCTAAGCTGCCTCCTTCTTTGGGGGGCCCCGCAAAGGACCCTGTCCCTGTCCTCTGACTGAATCACCTCCCTCATCAATCAGACAGGTTCAATGTGCGAGGAGGGGTGATGGATACCTGGGGTCTGGTTTCTAGGGAACAGGCAAGTTAAAGCCTTTTTTTCTTTTATTTTACTATTACAAAAAAAGCTAAGGAAAAATATGGGGGAGGGGCTGTACCTATAAAAGGGAGATCCAGCTTCCCTTTGAATTTCTGTGAATTTGAAATACGGATATTTAAAGATGTGGAGGAAAAAAGTAGTCATCCAGAGCTAATTATACAGCTGTTAAAAAGCCTAGTAAATATGTTACTCAGGGATATATAATACCTTTGATGTAGTTGTAATCCGACTGAAGTTATTAAAGGTTTTCACAGCTGCGAAGCAATCCAGCTTAGGAAGGCTTTTTTTTTTCTTTTTGTAATTTACAGAAGCAGAAAAGCAATTCTGCTGCCAAAGCAAAATGAAGATCCTCATATAAACACAGTAACGCAACCTAAGAAAAATTATACTGATGAGGAGGAGTATTAACCTGTCCCAAAGCTTGAAAGAGTTTACTGGGTAATAAATGGCATCAGTGACTCCAAAAGGGCTAGATTTCGGAAAGGCTCTTCTTAAAGACAATTAAAGCTTTAAATAAAAGTGTGATTTTGCAGCTGGGAATTGTATATTTCCTTCAAACTAACAATAAGTGTAAGCCATAAATGCTCCCAAAAAATATGCACTGAGACATGAAATACAGGAAGGCTACTAGTAAACCTCCAACATGTTCATTTAAATTGATCATGGAAGCAATAATATCAAGGGGCTTTGTAAATGGATGGGTTAAAAGCTGGAATTTTATTGCTGTTTTCGTTCACCAGGGCCCTGTGGTAAAACAAGTCTCCAAGCAAGATCTCTAGGCACTGAATGAATTATTCACTCAGTTATAGGTCATTAAATGAGGCTGAATGAGTGCCGATATCCGTTATTATGTTGTGCTGTACGAAAAAAAACACTTATTTTGTGGAGGTTGGCATGGGCATACTCTCAGGATGCCTGGTCATTTCTGCCACAACTTCTTCTGAGCTCCTCTGGCAGAGCAGGAAGGCTGCGAAGCACCAGTGTAACTGCACAAAATAGGATAAAAAGGGTTTGAGGTTAAAACTGCAGGTAGAAGAGAGGAAACATTAAGCATGTTCAGATGCTGATTGCAGAGATGTCTGTGCTGGTTTTTAGCTGTTATTGTCCTGCAGCTGCTTTTTTGTCACCTTTCTGCATCTCCCAAGGCACTGGGTGAGTATGTTCTCTCTAAGTCACCTGTGATTGCTGACTGCTTTCACTGTGCCTGCCTAACCCATAGTTGGGCACCATTCATTACATCTCAGATAAATCTGTTCACAGTTTTAGTAACTTTTAGTAATCTTTTGGTGATTTCTAAACCAAAATTACTAAAATGCTAAATTAAAAAGACTAAAATAAACTTTTTCTGAGAATGAAATTTTCCCATACAACATGTCACTCTCTGTTAATAAAACTGAGGCAGCCTCTCTGCTGTCTCTAGAAGTGCTCAAATACAGTTTTGCCTTTAGTCTCAGTTTCTCCCTGAAAAATAAAGCTTTTTTCTAAGGTCAGGAAGAGTGTGCAGTTGCTGTTATCTAAGTAGTCCACGTTTCTGGTGAGAGACAGGATCATGGTGAAGACACGCCATTCTCTGGGTCTGGAAAGCCAGCAACAACCCATAATCTAGCACTATCTTGTATGATCAGAAGCAGATATATAAACATGTCCCCGTTTGAACACAGTCTCTAAGGGAATGATTTAGCCAAACTTTTAATTTAGAACAAGGCAAAAAAACCAATTAAAAATTCTGGGGCTTTTATAATAAATAAATAAATAATGGAAGCTGGATTTTTGTTGACCTAAATGTTTTGGTAGTTATCTTCATATCTTCATGTTGGTTTAGTTGAGAAAAGCCCCCGACATTTTTAATTGACATTTTCTACATGAAATATGGTGGTTTTTCAGTTGAAATGACCTTCTGCTTAGAAATTCATAAGAAAAACATTTCCCCAATCCTCAAAACCAAGCCAAAAAGGTGGTGAGTCCTAACTGCTTTCCTCCCACTCTTTCAGAGCTGTCAGAAAAGCAACAGGAAAGAAAATAGGGGGAAAGGAAAAAAGAAAACATTATTATCATGGCCACATTTCTTGCTGCTTACTCAAGCAATATTCCCAGTAGTTCAAATCCCAAGGCCCCATTTCATTTTTCAGTCAGACAAAGAGACATCCACTGAAGTTAATGAAAAAGCATCCAAGTTATGAGTGAAAGCTGAGAAAGGACTTCAGGACTTGTCTTAATGACTTAAAAAGACTGTACCCTGGGTAAGAAGGTATTTGTAATGAAATGTAAGCCTGAGATGCAGCAAATGCAATTTAGCCAGCTATATTGCTTTTCTTAGTATTACTCTTTTTTTAATGTTATTTTTGAGCTCCACATGCACAACCAGTCTCGAGGGGTGAGAAGAGAATAGCTGTTTTCTCATATAGTCTTTCATTTCTAAGCCCTCAGTTCAGGCCCTTCAGGACACTAATTATCCAAAGTTGCTATCTGACAGCTGTCAATGGCCCCTGCAAAATGAGCTGGTGGTGGCAGCCGTGCTCCCAGTGGGCATGTGTCAGCATCATGCAAACACTGCTACAGTTTGCTTGGTATTTTTGTTGTCAGCCTAAGCAATAACAGAAACAAACTTGTCTTCTTACTCCTAGCAGGACCTGCAGCTCTTCACATCTAAAAGGGGTGGCCACTGAAGAATACGTCCCTCCAGTGGTAGACCACTGAAGAGCACGTTCCTCTAGTGTTAATGCTGCATGACATCGATAGTGAATTTCAGGCTCCAGAGGTGTCATTTGGATATGCTTCAGAGATGCTGACTCTAGGGAGGAAGATTAATTCAGTAGTTAACACACTAACAGGCAATGGGCAGCTCCTGGTCACAGACCTATTATGAATATGTCCACACTCCCCTGGGCCCCCGTGTAGGACTTCAAACCATTTAACCTTTTGCGAACCAATTTGTACATGGTAAGGTACACAGCTCTGCTCAACCAGCAGGCAATGGACTTGCGCTTCTTCTCTACTCTGTTCTACCACTAAAACAAAGCATCTTTGTCCTGAAATGGATTGAGGGACCATGGCCCTACAGATAGGCACCAGCTTCAGAAGGGATGGAGTTGTAAGCAACAGTGCTTCTTAGTCTCACTGCCAACGTTTGTCTGCATACCATTTTTCATACTTCACAGTTAGCAGGAACACATTCGGGAGACTACTACACCACATCAGGACCTCTCTGTCTGTATATATATGAATGTAGATGACTCCTGCTCTGGCTCAGCAGCACCACAGGAACAGATAGAGCCATTCAACCTGTTCAATGCCTGACACTCACAGGGCATTTGGCCATCCTCTACTGGCAAACAGGCTGGTAGGTACCAGAGGCTTGCTCATCTCCCCTTCAATCCCTTGGCAACTCTTGAACCATTTGACACCTGCAACCAGGTGTATTGAGACTAAATCCTACAGGCAGCAGCCCAAAAGAGAACAGTAATAAACGGGTTTTGGAGGAGCAGAACTAACAAGACCCAGTTTCCCTTGGATTTGTGTCCTCTGCCTTCTAGCTTACACAGTGACAATTTCTCCCTCATAAACTTCTTTCTAAGAAGCAGCAATTCTAAGCTGCTGCATACTGTCCAGCCATAAGGCAGCTGCTCCCCTCCTGGTGCAGCTAGGAACTGGTACCTCCTTTCTCTATGTGGGGCTATAATTCAGAATTCTCTCCAGTAGCTGTCAATTTTCACTCAACTTCTAATGTTATCTTTGACATTCCAGGTAAGAGCATGCGTTTTCCTGAATCACTGTCCCCATGCAAGTGAGAATGAGAGATTTCCTAAAGCAAGAGAGGACTGGCATGTAAGGTCAGTCCTGCAGTCTGAGGCTTATAACATTCAGCCAGATAGGTGGGTCTCATTTCTGTTCTCTGCCATGGGCACATTTTATCCCATTTCTGGTATCAAACACTAGAGGTGCATCACTCACAGGAGATGCCCCAGCAGGCATAGTGGTGTTTAACCCCCTTTCCATAACTATGCCTATATGAAATAACAGGAAATCAGAGTTGGGATGAACTAAGGTGCTTAAAATCCTTTTCCTAATGGCCCCATCATCAGGACATGAGCCTCCCTCAGAAGGGAAGTTGTGAGGATGAGGATCAGTTAGTGGATCATCCAGATACTACAACAGTGCATAGCAAATAAATGACAGAAAATCAAGCAGGTTAAAATGAGTAATAATAAGTTACTGCCTCCTTTTTCTGTAACACTTCTCCCACTTCATTAAATACAATTTACTCCTCTGAATATGACAAACTGGGCCAAAAACTCCTGGCATAACTCAGTCATCCCACTAGCTGTGATGACTAACTGAAGGAACTGTAATTTGCTTCTTTTCTAGAACTTGCACTGGAGGAGTAAATTCAAGAAAAGGGGCAAGAAAAAAGATACTGTGTAACATAGAATTATTTATGTACATCTTAGGCAGATAATTCAGGCTAAATGATGCTTAAAAGGCTATTATAGAGTTGCTTCCAGCAATGAAATAGCCTCTGTTACTATAAAGTGTCTGCCTAGGGCACTTCAGTGAGTTTGAGATTCTCTTTCTAGATTAGCCAGGGGAAATAGCTGAAGTCTCTGGTAATGCAACCTTCTCTTTTTGATGGTGTTGGAACAGCTCTATGCTGTTAGTATGAGGCTGTTGGAGATGACTGAAACATGTATTTCTAAACATGCAATTGTTTTAAAAGTACTAGGTCTTCTCCACACTGAAATATTTGTAGATCTTCCACTAGGGCAATTGGTTACCATGTACTTCTTAGACCCGGACTGCAATGGGTGAAGTCTGCCTCTCAGGAACTGTCAATCTGTTCATTTATAATGAGTAGAAGCAATTTCTTCTTTCCAGTCAGAAGATGCTGATTCAAGAGAGCAAATTGTTTTGGGAAGGAATTACTGCTTGTGAGAGAGCTGTTGGGAAACCCTCTGAGCTGCAGGAAAGCCACTGCTCTTGCACAGAGACCCAGAAAGAGAGGTGGGCTCATGGACAGGCACCAGCTGCTGCTGCTACCGCATCTGCCTGGCCATAGCACGCAGCAGTCACCCATTGGAGAGGGCATTTTTCACTTCATTTTGACCAGCTAATTCTGTGTGAAGGAGTGGACTTCACCAAAGACCAAAATTGTGTTGCAGCACGCATTTTATTTCTGCATAGGAGGAGAAAATAATGAAGACTCTCAAAGTCCCATGGCATGGGAACATCATTTTCCACTCAGGTTAGATAAAGGGTTTTTAAAAGCCAGCACTATCCTTGTCAGACATGGGCACTGGAACAAGCATAAGTTGTTCATTACTAACACCCTGAAGTCCAAAAACTCCAGAGACGTGGCAGAGGGGTTCTTGTCAGATATAAAAAACAGGATAGCATGCAGTCATAGCCAAAGGAAACATCATAAATAGAAACACTGGCGTATAAAATATATAGTGCAGGTGTTATTTAGAGACACCATTTTTAAAGGCCCTGTAAAAGCTCTGGCACCATTTTTTTTACACCCAAAAGGTGGCATATCCAATTTTTTTCCTTCCAGTTTTATCACTTGGATTTTGTATAGATAACATTAGAATAAATAAAACTGGAAGAGAAACTGCAAGCTTGCCTTATAAAATCCAAGGTGCGGAAGAAGACGTACATACAATTTAGCCATTTTTCCATTTTCCTGATTGAGCCCACACCTTGAAAAAAAAACTACTGGAGGTGGGGGGCAGCAAGGCAAATGGACATCTGTGTTTAACTGTTGGCTTCAGTCTGCAGCTTGATTTCCTTGCACACTTTTAGAAGGGATATCTGGAATATCTGTATCGAGTCTAATGGAAAGCATCTGTCTGAAGGTGCTCACTGCTCCTATGAAAAGCATTTCCACAGACACAGTGCTCAGCCCCATCTGGCTGGGTTACTCATGATGTCATTTCACACAGCATTGACCAAAACACTGTTAAGCAAATCTTTTTTAGTAGCTCGCCCTTCACTTCAGGGAAATGCAAACTACCAAATAGCAAACGCCTGCCCTGTGCTGCTCTTGCTGTGCTACAGACAAGGGTTTCCAGACTGTAAATTTGTTCGTTTGGAAAGGAAGTTTTTTTGCCCTGACCTGGGAAATTGCGATCTGTAGGTAGGTTCAGTGAGGAGTAACGACCCACAGGCCAAATACATTCAGCTTTTTTAAAGAAATTTATGGACAGATTATGTTGAGCAGAAGACTGAATTTGCACAGGCTGTTATGGGTCAAGGAAGAGGGAATAGTAAACAGCAGCAGGAAGAAGCAGGAAGATGGGACTGTAAAGATTTTAAGGGTGCTGTCAAAAAGTGAGTTTTCTCGTTCTTTGTCACCAATAAATAAAAAAAGTCTGTAGTCCCCTTGGTCACTTATTGCTTGGGTTCTGCCTCAGTAAGTAACTTGCAGCATAGTTGCTTTTTATGCCTCTTTCTTTCATTGCTTCTCAGAAGGCATGGGTTGCTGATAGCTGTCCAGTGCCAGTTGCACACTGTTGCTTTCACAACGTAGTTTCCCACACTTGGTCCTTCATTTTGAAACGTGGGAGCTCCCAAGCTGACTGGAGCTGCCAGATCCCCCCAGTTCGACTAGAGCTCTAGCTACCTTGGCACAGCTCAAGGACTGGATAGCGCAATGTGCAGCCCTTCTTTCCCAGGCTGGACATCTAATGGCAAGCGATGGACAGTGGGCATGTCACACAATGGCTGCCCTCCAAAAGCCCTTCTTTACAAAAGTCTTAGAATGCTTGCCCTAAACTTAACGTTAAGTGGACCATGGCCTAGTGCTGTTCCTTGGCACAGCACTTCCCATCACCTTGTTGTCATGCAGAATGTGGAATCAGCAAAAGCAAGTGGATGACTATCCCCAGGAAATAAGGGCAACTTAATCAAACCTAAAAAAAAAAAATGTGCAGAAAACAGTGAATTACTGCCTGGCTCTTGAAATTCTTTTGCTGGGGTGCCCAATCTGGCTAAAAGGCTTGTACAAACAGTCATCCACAAAGTCCGCCACCTATGCTGAGCCTGGATGCACTGTGCCAACCGAGCTGTGCTGAGCAAGACTGCAGGAGGGAAAATGGGATGTGTATCTATCTTGAAAGGTTAACCCTTCTAAGGACATTTCAAGGTAAACAACCATGGCTCTCAAAGGCTTTCTTCCCACTCTGGAAAAGCACATGGCGAAAAAGCCCAGGCAGGTACTGCATAGGGCAGCAAGGCCTGGCAACAACATGACAAAACAGTAACAAAGCAACCCGGGCAACCCTAAGGACAGGTGCACCTTGCACTTGGACATATGGAGAAATCAGCCCTGGTGTAAAAGGAGCTTCTAGGTCCTAGTAAAGCTCAAATTCTGCAAAGCTATCCACAACCAAGTAATGCCTCTGTGAAGGGTAATTTTTTCCCTAAATAAATGGCCATTTTCCCCTGCAAGTACACCAGTGGTATTAGTAAATTCTGCATTGGTGAAAAGATTCAACAGATTTTCAAAAAGGAAAAACAGGAGTTCAGTACGTGGCAAGTCTGCCTGAGGTTGGACATTTTGAGATTAATCTCCTACACAGATTATCACCAACTTTCTATCTTTTAAAACTCCTGAGTGCTGTTTGAGCACTTGGGCTTACTTCAAGTACATTTCTTTTACTGTCTGCTCCATTTTCTCGCTGTATGTACTCTATTTTCTATCCTTTTAACCTTAAAAAAAAATATTGTTATGAAAGGTTGTAGCAAAGACACCGTCAACTGTTTTTATAAAACATGTTAATCTCTCTACCTACCAAGTTACCTTGTTTTTAATGGAGAAATTGTTCTCCATTAATATTACATTAAATACATGGTTTCACTACATCAAGGGCCAAACTCTGCTCTCAGAAGTGCACACACGATGCTGCTGAAAGGAATGGCAGTTCTAACAGCAACATCTGGCCCCAGATGTTTTATTTATTTGTAATTTAACATTGCAGTATACAATATTCATAATTCTGCTGCTTTCCATTTCAATGCGTTATTTGTATGACTTTAAGAGGCTGTCTGGATGCATTTTTAGTGCTCAAACAAGAAGAAATGAGTACAACACAGCAAATCTGTAAGTATTTTTGGAGGTTCAGAAATTTTCCTGATGAACTACCCTCATCTCAGCAGTGAGATATGCTGAACCACCATAATTCCAGAAGAAACCAACTGTGAAAACACCTAACACCTATATAAGCGCAGAGTTTCAAAACTGAAGGCAGCTCACAGTCAAAGAAATGTCCCTGTGTTTTAGCAGAGACAACCGATCAGAGAGCACATGGCTGCCTCGTGGCACAGACAGATGAGAGGGCAGGTCCCAGTGCAGCATCTTGTCCCACGTATTAGTCTGTGTGCCTTTTAGTCCTATCACAGAGACCAGCCTAAAGATGAATGCACAGAGATCTGATGTGGGAACTGTGAATGATTTAGCTTTTCAGAATTGGGAGATTTTATAAAATCATGGAAAACCAAGTAAAGCTGCCTTTGTTACTTTATTTTGCTTATTTATTATATTTAAGACTTTACTTCCCCCACGTTCAACTAAACTGGACCTCTCATGCTTGTGAAGTTAATCCTTCCCATAAAGCAGAAATCATTGTTAATATTTGCAAATCTTACCACTGGAATGGAAATGGTGACCTGTGGGACTGTCCCACTTTTCAAGCAATTGTAGCATTAAGACGTAATTTATGCACTTCAGAAGAAATTTCCATATCACAGAGATTGCTTCATTCCCTGTTATGACTTACGAAGGGTGTTACTAGTAAATGAAACCACAGAGATCGGTATTACGTAAGAACTTGTTTTGACATGTATAGTGCATCTTATTTATGGTGGTAGTTCAAATGTACTGATTTAATGCAACTGAACATTATTCCAAGGTTGTGCAGACCAAAAAATTATTCCAATGACTTACTGTTACCAATAACTACAGCTAGTTAAGTGTTGCTGTGTATTTCTGTAAAAGAACACTAAGCAAAACCAGAAAAGTATGGATTCCTCTCAAATCTCTCTCTTGAACATGGTATGTGCTTTGAAACCTTATCTGGCATTTACTGTAAGAGATCTGGTTAGAATTATTACACACATACTTGTCTTTGGTACATGTTTGATCCAAGTCCGTTCACAGGCAAGAGGTTCCACCACCAAACCATGCACTTATGGACACATGAGAAGGCTACTTGATTAGAGTCCATAATATATTCCACAAAGATAGTCATTAAAATACCAGCTGGTGATCCTCTGCTTAGCCAGTTTTCCTGTGAATCAAAAATAAATTATTCTTTTTCTCCTTTATGGAAGAGTGTTGCCGGAAACAAACTACTAAATTTTGCTTTTAGGGCTCTCAAAAGACTAAGCGAGATATATTAGCTGTCTGAGGACAGAGAACTTTCTATTCCTGGTGGAATTCTTGTTGGTTTAATTGGAATTTGTAGAAAAAATGTTATTTTAAAGGAGCATAGATAGAGTGTGCGTGTATTTTTATACACTCAATTGCTGGTGCATTAGAAGTCTGTTGTAGAGTTAACCTTACACACATTCATTATTTTTTGTGAAGTGTATTTGAGTATTTTAAAAATACACATGAATATTACTGTTGCATGGATGTAACAATCCAGCCAGAATGCCAGCATTTGCTCTGGTTGATGGAAATTACAATCTGGGCAGCTGCAGGGAAATTTTTAACCACCCCACAGCAAGCCGGGCTTCAACCAAGGTCTTCACAGTTCTCTCATATTCCCATTTCCACAGGTCATGCCAGTTTTTACCATCCCAGGCTCCAAGCTGCAGGAAGCACTAGTGACCCTCTGACTCACCCCCATGTAAACATATCCACAAGTATGTTTTGCATTTGCATCGCCCCTACAAGTGTGGCCTAAAGCTGGGCAGTGGCAGTTTCCATTGCCTATGGGACAGTATGAAGAAAAGATACATTCTGCTTCTGTGATTTCCAAAATGTAGCGTTCTGAGGTTCTTTTGGTAAGCAGCAAGCTGGAATTTCAGTCCATATGCTTTGCAACCACTGACACTGAGAATCTGGCTTGGATTTCATCCACATACACAGGATAAATGCAAGGGCTTTCAAAGCAAGAGGGGCAGACTGATTCCCATTCCTCCATAAGAAAATCAGTGACGCAAAATTGGAAGTGTTGATGAACTGGAATTTATGGTTTCATTCATACATACAGTGCTTCCTTTTCAATCTACTCCATGGAGTTATTAAAACTCTATCACTTTCAAGGCCATGACTTGCCATGTGCTTTACTATAGTCTTTTCCTAAATAGGATAAACTATCTTCCACTTCATACTGGGTCAAAACCCAGTTGCTAGCAGGAACTGATCAACATGAGGTAATTAAAGGAAGCTGTTGCAAGAAAGACATTGTAAATTATACCTTTTATTCTGGCCTAATAAAACTTTCAATGGGTGTTGCAATGAGCAATGTCAGGCTCTTTCGCTGGGAGCTTAAATTAACATTATCCAAGCCCTGCTAGTCCTGCTTTTCTCCAGAGAAAGCCTCCTCAGCTCTGGCAGGTTGTATTTTTCAAGTCACCACGTTGCTTCTGGATGGTTGTTTCCCTCATCTTAATGGCAGATGAAAGAAAAGAACAGTCACATAGAGTTAAGGAAAGCAACCTGGCAAGGAGCTGCTGTGCCTTGTGTAACGTCTAACTCTTGTCAGCAGGCTACGGTTGAACCTGCCCAAGGAAATCAGAGCCCTGAGTTGGATTCCTTTGTCAGCATAAGCTTTTCATTCACACCTCAGTACAGTTCTTGACAGCTGTGGCTTCCTTGTCAGATTAAATGTATCAGGACTTTGTGTCTGTTTTCAAACTAAATAAGTAAAAAAGGCTTATTAGAAAACATGCCAGCTGCAGGAAGATCAGAATAGTTGCATTGATTGTACTGTCCTAACTACATCTCATTAATCCTGAGAGCAAAGGTGGGTATGTGGAGAACTGTGAACACAGACCAAGACAAGCAATCTTGTGCACTAGAAATACAACAAAATCTATCACGTGTAGCTAATAGTTATTACTTATTTGTGGTGGTATCTAGTACAACCCAAACATCTTTTGCAAGAAATGCAGACCCAAAGGGGATGAATTACAGGCTTGTGGGAGGATGCTGAAGACATGAGCACCCTCTTTCATAGCCTGTCATGAACTAAGGATAGCCGGGCCAGCATAGGCAGGCAATAAAATCCCTCCCAGACTTGCCTTTCTGGCAGTGGGGCTGACTCAGAACTGTGTTGCAGAGAATCGTCTTGCTGCTTGGGATCCTGAAGGCCAACAGGCTGCCAGTCCCCCATGAGGGATACTCGCAGTTTGGCAGTTACCTGCAGTCTCTCTCCTGGTGCCAGTCAAATGTCAAGGTTAAAAGTAAAGGCGGTTGCTATAATGGAGGATTTGCAGGTGTGCAGAAATAGTATCTTTAGTTACTGATGTTTCATCTCTGTTTGATCTACCTAAAAAGCTGACAGGACATTGCACAATTCCTGTGACTGGAAACCAATCCTGAAAATCACAACCTGGGAGTGTCCTTAAGTATACGTTTCCTCCATATTCAAAACTTCCCCAGATGTGAACTAAATGATTCACCCACTCAGTGCTTGCTGAAGAGAGAAGTTGTACCACAGCAAGGGCAGTGTGTTGCCTCCATCTGGCAGACAGGACACGAATGTTATATAGAGCAAATCAAAATTCTCTGTTGGGGTAAAAGTCTTGCTTACCTATGCCACCGAAAAGCAAATTATCTGATCTCATCAGCAGCTTGGTGGAGACCAAAATCTTCTCAAACTGAAAACTATTTTCACAAATAAGCACCTAATGTTTCTAGAAATAACAGGTATAATTTATCATTAGCTCTTTAAAAATCCTGGTCATGATAATAACCAAACATTTCCAAAAGGAGGTTGGGAAGAGGGGGTGTAACTGCATCATATATCAGGCTTTGGTGGGCACAGCAACAAAACAGTGTCTTCCTTTGCTGTATAACACCATGATTACTCCTACACTTAGCATCCATATACTATGCTTTAAATATGAAAGCTGAGTAATTCAAGATATTTGTGTTGTAAGGACACTCAATTGTCTTTTGTTTGATGTGTAAAAAACGGGTTACAGACAGAATTAATTTGAAGTTCTTGTCTGAACTCACGAGTCTAATTTGAAAAGCTCAAAAAAGAGTGTGCATATCTGTTTTCAGATCAAGCAGTAGATATTACTGCCTTTTGTTTTTAAGCTGTATTAACATGGCTACAGCCACCTAGATGAGCCATTACATGGGATTTTGAGAGTTAAAAAGAAGAAGAAGGGTATAAATTATAACCTGCTGGAAGAGCTTAACCAGCTGGTGAATGAATGTGCTTAAAATCTTCAAAAAATGAAAAAAACCTCTCTCAAATAAGCAGCTGAACAAAGTAATGAAAATCATAGAATCATAGAATAGCCAGGGCTGGAATGGACCTAAAGATCATCTAATTCCAGTCTCCCTGTCATGGGCAGAGGCACCTCACACTAAACCATGTCACCCAAGACTCCATCCAGCCTGGCCTTGAACACTGCCAGGGATGGAGCATACACAGCTTCCTTGGGCAACCCATTCCAGTGCCTCACCACCCTCACAGTAAAGAACTTCTTCCTTATATCTAATCTAAACTTGGAAGGCACTTTAAAGATCATCCAGTTCCAACTTCCCTGCCACAGGCAGGGACACCTTCCACTAAATGAGGTTCCTCAAAGCCCCATCCAACCTGGCATGGAACACTTCCAGGGATGAAGCATTTCCCACTTCTTTGGGCAACCTGTTGCAGTGTCTCACCATCCTCACAGTAAAGAACTTCTTCCCAATATCTAATCTAAATCTACCCTCTTTTAGTTTGAATCTGACATCCAGTAATGACAGGACCTGTCCATAGCAGAAATAACTTTCACTGCCACATTAAAAATACAGAAGTTTCCTGCATTGAATTCCAGTTGAGTGAGCAATGGGTGGAGGGTCTCACTGTCATGCTGCTCCTGTGCAAGGGCAGGTACAGAACTCTGCAGAAGACCAGATCTTTTTTGATGGGTAGATGGCAGCCTAAGAGAAACTAAACCTTCAGGAGTGAATGTTTCTATAAAAGAAGCTCAGAGCAAGCCTGAGGACAAGAAGAGGATCAAATTTTTTCATCCCTCAATAAAGAAGTTTCAAAATCTCATGAAATATTATCTGTTGTGGCCCATAGACTGCTCTTACTAGCGGTATTTCTGGCAAGGACTGATCTCAGTGATCTCTCACTTGAGAAATACATACAGCCTGTATTATCCTGTTAATTTCTCTCTGACTCAGAGCAGGATGCAGGTGGAATCCATAATGATTTCATTGCAGCCATTCTGTCTTGGACTCTAATCTCAGTATATCTCAGAGATAAGCAAAAACAAGTCAAAACCCTAACCAAAAAGTCTCCAAGGAAAACCCAAAGGTTAAAGAGAGAAGCAGGATGACTCAAGACTCTTTCCCAAGGGCTGTTTCTGAATCTCTTCTCTTAAGGAGGTTGCAGAGGGCACTGAACAGTAGAATATTGTTTCAGATCAAGCAAGTTTCAGATCTAGCCATTTATAATCATTAGTAAGATTGTGTTGCAGGACAGGACCTATGAGTTACTGTCATGGCTAAAGGATATTGAATTAGGCACTGAACAAACTCAGAACCGAAGACAATCTATGGGTCAAAAAAGGTTACAGATGATATTACGAAGAAGAAAAAAAAAGGGCATTAGGAAAATCCATCTTCTTCACAGTCCCTTCTCTTACATCCAACCAGGTTCATTTTTTGTCCCAACTGGAGCCTATTTAATGGCATCAGTTTTTCAACCGTGAGGCCACTTTGCCTCTGCTTGCAAAGAAATGTTTTTTTGGCAAATGAATGCCAAACCTTGCTTTTGGATCTCTGGCTGGAGAGCACTTCATAAAAATACTAGCATAATTTGGTGCTGTCATTTCTAAAGCATCTTTTTAATGAGGGGAGTTGTTTACCGGTGACTGAGGCAGGCACTGCTATCTCAGAGATCATTTATATTTCACAACGCTGTCAAATCCTGACAAGCAGCAGATTGTAACAGGATGGTTTCTGCTTTTTGATGCAATGTTTAGTACTCTCTGCTCACATGTGAACGGGCTTTCTGTTTGTACCTTGTCAAATGAGAGGAGAGCAGCTCCAGGGAGGGGGTAGGTGTTTCTACTCAGCCTGACACATTCAATTTGTATCAGTTATGCTTGCAGTGGGATAAACATTTTCTAACAGAGGGTGTTGGTAATAGCAGTGGTTGTCTCCGAACCTTATTGATATTCTTTTGCAATTCTCATCAGATGGGGACGTGTGTGCTCCCCCACCACCCAGTAGTCACTCACATCAGACAGCAGGGCATATTTTGCTGATGGCATGCCCTCTTCTCAGTGACCGCCACTGCCAGAGAGAACAGTTCTCTCTGTCCCTAGTGGAGACAGTACTTCACAGCATAAGAGCCCTAAGGCAGGTGCTTTATGGAAGCTAAAACTGCAGCAGCCAGACTGTCCCTGTTTGGACAACCTGGAGGATTTAAGTAGCCACTTGAGAACTCTGAAGCAGCCGAGCTTCTTAGGGGTGACAGGCTATAGAGCTCTGCTGAAGGCAGTGGAGAGACCCTGACCCAAACTAGCTGGTATTTTGGCTCTCCAGGCCATATTCTCAGATTTGCTATGAGCAAATGGGCTCATTTGAAAGAGGTTTTCATGTAGACCAGTGCGAAAATGCTCACCTCTGGGCTACCACCTGCAGAGTCTGGTATGTATGAGTCATGCATGCTCAGCTACGTGAGCTGAGCTGCAAGCTCATAGCAAATGAGCTATCTGCCAAACTAACAGGTTTTAAAAGAAACTGAAGAGAAGGTAAAGTATAGTTTGCCAGAAAGAAACGGCCCAGCTGCAGAAATAGCTGGAGAGACTGTTTTCAAGGTATTAATCATACCTCCCTCCTGATCCACCCTCCACATTCCCACCAGGGTGGCTGTGCTGGGCAAGCAGATTTTCTGCTCTGCTACTGACACAGACTTTGTGAAGCTCCAGCCTGGCACCCGCAGCCTGCCTCTCTTCAAGGCTCAACAGCACTCCAGCAATGCGAAGGCAGCTGAGGTAATCGAGGAGTACAGATTTTACAGTATTGTCTGCAGTTCAGCAGTTAGATGGTACATAAAGGCTCTGCTTTCATTCGTAGCCAGGGCTGGCAGAAGGCCTGTATTATGCCCTTTCATTTAAGACAAAGGCTCTCACACTGCAGTCTCCGGTGTGGAGAAATCTTTTGTACAGGCAGAGCCAGTGGGAGAAGGAGCCTTCTGGTCTCTGTTCTCCTTCTGCTAGGAGATTATAAAGAAAACCTCTTCCTTCTGCACATGGGCCAGATGAAGAACTGAAGCAATAATGCCTTTTCATCACAGTAATTACAGTGCCCATTGTTTTAATGGCAGTGTTGTTGGGAAACAGGAATAAACCACACTCACAAGGAGTTCCAGAGTACACAAATAAACGATTTATTATATTGTTGTCAGATTAGATGGACCACTCAGCCTTACTTATACTACCATTTTCCCCCACGATTCTTTGTGAGCGTGTGTATTCATTTTTTTAACCAGATTATGCAAACTATCCAGTCTGGGAGGAGACAAAAGGCCAGTTTCTCTGGAGAACTCTGCTCAGGACAGACTGAGATGGGTAAGGGAAACCTCTTCTGACCACAGCAAGGCTTGCTTAGTGTAGTTATTTACAGGGGAACAATACCCTGCTCATAGAAGATGTGCTGGGAATCACTATTTTCTCTTATTTCTTAAAACAGAGGTCTCCAGCACGCTCAAAACCACTACCATCTAGGTGCTTGTGGGTGTGCTACAAGACAGACACCTATACAGAAGACTCCAAAGGATGAGAAGCCCTGGGTTTAAGCAAAACAGGTTTATAAAAGAAATATAGACATAAAGAAAAGTGATGAGGAAGCAAAATCTAGCTTTAGATGAACTAAAATCAGTGCTGGAAGCTGTTAACATCTGTGGCTAGTGCTACACATAGCTTGCAAGACATGGTGAGTCACGTAAGAATGTATCTGAGAAAGAAATCTCCATGAAAGGGTTGCGATCCAGTGACTCAGTCAGAGGGTGGGAATCACAAATCCTCTGGGTGCAGCCCACAGGATGCAGAGCGCAGGGCCAAGGCATAACCTACCTCTCACACATAAAAAACTCAACAAGCAACCACATACTCTGAGTCAACTGGACTTTTTCTTTCATCAGAAGGGACAGATAGGCATCTGCAAAGGCCTCTGCTCCCCTGGGATGCCAGGAACCACTTCTGGCAATGTTTCCTGCTCTCCACTGACTTTGGAGAGAGCCTGTCTGACAAGCTTTGGCTAGATGTTGGCTTTCAGATAGCTGAAGCTAGTCACAGAGACCCCATGTGAAGTGGTTTATATGTGAAGACTTAATTTCCCCTGACTTGTCTAAAAGCCAAGGTAATGCAAATCACAGCTTCCAAAGAAAATTTGAGGAGCAACTTTCTGAGCCACTGACCTCAATTTATAACAGTTCCTGGAAAATTAGAAGAGTCAGAAAACCTGGGAGATGCTATTGTATGAGGGTAGAAAGAGGCCACTGATAAAACCTTGCATAACTATCAGTTGGTTCATCTGGAATTGACTTCATGCAAAATCTGATATGGGGAGAAAATCAGGAAAAAATTAACAGATAACAACATAATTAATGCAACCAAGATGAGTTTATGGAAAATAAGTCTGGTCATAAAGAAATTGGATGCTGTCTTCCTCTAGGACAAGTATGTTTGAAAAGTTAATTTTGTCAATATCGAACACATCTCTGCATAGTCCAGTTTTCAGTGAGCAGTTTGACATCTGCACTGCAAAATGAACAAGAGGAAGTTCAAGAAGGCTTGGTCGCAGTGAGAGATGACTTCGTCTCTTCCTGTCGAGGAGAAGATTTATATGATCAGGTGCACACACAGTACCCTGGTCCAATGATGGAACTGAAACTAAAGATCGGGTCACAAGAAGAGGATGTGCTTGTAATATGGTAGGTGGTTATGTATGAGAGCACTCTGTCCACGTATGTGATAATTTGTCTATCTTGAAGAAAAGTATTTCAAAAGTTTCAAAAGCTCTGAGATCATTTGTCTTTAGGTAGACCCCAAATGCACTGACCTCCGTATACTCCTTCGGAAGCTACAGCCATGAGTTACAGCTCCACAGTGCAGATGGAATCAAGGGAGAGCTGGTTTTCTGTAGCCCTCTGAGCCTGGGTAGCACTGGGCAGAGCTCATCTTCTGATCAAATCCATCAGTGCTTGAAAGATGTGACCCTGATTTACAAAAAAACCCCACCAGTATTGCACATGTGCTGCTTCCACCACAAATCCTCTGCTCCTTAATTGCTTTTGACCTTACCCACAAATGTAAAGGGCACCTTAGGATTCGGGTTATTAACCACTATAGCAGAAGCCTTCAGGTAGTAATGGAGAGTAATTGATATCGCTCCAAGCTCACAATAATTTGTGTCACTGGGATCAAATATTTGCTAATTTCAGGGGAATTCAGCTCACAGATTGTTGAGAGGGATATTAGTTTTGTTATGGTTTGGTGTTTTCTTTAATTGCCACTCTAAAAGTAATAATCACAAAGTGATTTGAGCCAACCTGTCTTATGACATTTTTAGACTAAGCACAAGGAACTGCATTTCTTTTGCCATTTTCAGAGGCTACTGATGGTAGCACACAGAAAAGCCAGACAGTTTTTCCTGTGTAACATTCACAAATTTAAAAAGCACAAATCCTTTAGCCTTCCAAAGTTTCATTTTTGTTCATTCCAGAACAAACACTTCCAGAACTCTACCTGACTCCATCCAGTAGAAACTTTAAAAAGGTGATAGTTGAAAAGTATTTACAGTTGGATTTTCCTGTGTTTAAACACTCCTACTTATTTTTAATTTGAAGTAGCTTACCATGAACTCACAGACACCAGATATTGCTTCTCAGAAAGCTTTCTTAGCATTAAGGAGTAAAAATCCAAAATAACCAATTTTTGCAAAGTTAAAAAAAATCACCAAGACAGCAAATCATCATCCATAACTTTGAAGATGTTCTATTGTACAGTAATTAATCTTAAATGGCTAATGGTCAAGGCACCAGTCAACCCAACTCAGCATGGAAATATGATATTCGGTGTTTTAGCAAGAGCTCAGCAATATTGCTTGTGCTTTCGGCACACAGCTTGCAGGCAACTGACAGAACAAGGTGCCTACCTTGATTTGCAAGTGGCTGTTTTCAGGGTGGACGTGCTGTATTAGTGCTGGGCTTTCCCTCAGATAACCATGCAAACAGTCAATGAATGTCTTTTTAATAAAAGAAGGATGACTGTCAAGTGCAGACTAAGGTATTTCATCTCTTGGAGCACCTCTACCAGCTCTCAGCAGTACAGACCTTTGCTTGCAGGTCCAGAGAGGAAAACACATTTGGTTAAAGAAAGAAGAGCAAGTCCAACTAAGTAAAGCATTGTGGCTCCTATTGCAGCCAAGAAACACCTATTGCTGCCTAAGGAGGGCTGGCCAGGGTGGTAAGGAACGAGCCCAATACACACACACATCCCCTCCACTCCCTAGAAAACAGTCAAGCTCCATATGGTGTTTCACGCTGCCAGCAATGTGCTAATAAAGGCTGTCCTTACCTGATACGTCTCCTTGCAGGAAACAGGAAAAATAGCATGTCTTTCCCTGTATGCCAAGGGAGAATTCAATAAAATGTTTAAACAGAAAATTAGATCTTCCAAATTAGAATTCAAGGTTTTGGGTTGGTTTGTTTTTGGTTTTTTTTTTTTTTTTTCCAAATAAACCCACAACCCTCCTTCTGTTGCACCCTTCTGGATCATGTAGGAAAATAGTGTGACAAAATGAAAACTATCCTTTAGAGCACCTACCCCATGCACTTGCCAAGGCAGGAAAGAGTTGTTCTTGATGCATCTGATTTTAATTTAACAGTACTCTTCACTTTCACAGCAAATAATTTCACATTCATGCTCTAACTAGTGATGGGGAAACCTCCACAGGTTTTGAGTCCGGCTTTAGTTTAAAAAAATCGAAAATTGGGATGTCTTATCTAAACCTCATGAGGAGAAAAGCATAGTAAATTGGAAATCTCATCATAAGAGCAAAGTTTCTTGTAAGTCTGTTTGCTTGTTGCAGTTTCAGTCTGAGGTGGAAAACAGAAATGACAGAACTTCCCTGGAAATTTCTGAGGCATTACACAGAGACAGCTTTAAAAAAGAGACCTTAAAATAGAACTGAATACATACTTTGATTACTTTTAATTTTCCCTTATTCCTGGCTTAGACAAACCTCTTCTTGACCTTATGTATTTAAAATACTGCTGCAGAAATTATTTTCTTGACTTCACATTTACCACTAGGACCACAAAGTTTTCCATGAGGATGGCGCTCTAAGCAAAAAAAAATTCTTATGGAAGAAAACTAAAATCTCTGATGATGAAAATCACTGTTGTAGACAATTCCTATTTTCTGTTGGAGGAAAACAAAACAAAAAAATACCAAACAAAAAAACCCCAAACTACCAAGGAAGTCGACTGTTAGAATGAAGACCCTGGGCCCACTGTAGGAGAGGATCTGGTTTGAGACCATCTTAGGAAGCTGAACGTGCACAAGCCCATGGGACCTGATGAAATCCATCCGCGGGTCCTGAAGGAGCTGGAGAACAGAAGTTACTAAGCCACTGCCCATCATATTTGAAAAATCATGGCAGTCAGGTGAAGTTTCCGACGACTGCAAAAGGGGAATTATAACCTCCATTTTCAAGAAGGGCAAAATGGATGACCCAGGGAGCTACAGACCAGTCAGTCTCACCTCTGTGCCTGGCAAAATCTTGGAGCAGATTCTCCTGGAAGGCATGCTGAGGCACATGAAAAACAACAAGGTGGTTGGTGACAGCCAGCATGGCTTCACTAAGGGGAAATCCTGCCAGACCAGTTTGGTGGCCTTCTGTGATGGGACTGATGGACAGGGGTAGAGCAGTTGACGTCATCTACTTGGACTTGTGCAAAGCGTTCAACAACGTCCCGCAAGACATCTTTGTCCCTAAATTGGAGAGACATCAATTTGATAGGTGGACCACTTGGTGGATAAAGAACAGGCTGGATGGCTGCACACAAAGAGTTGTGGTCAAGGGCTCTATGTCCAGCTGGAGACCAGTAACAAGTGGTGCCCCTCAGGGATCAGTGTTGGGACCAGTCTTGTTCAAGATCTTTGTCGGTGACGTGGACAGTGGAATTGAGTGCGCCCTCAGCAAGTTTGCCGATGACACCAAGCTGTGTGGTTCGGTTGATATGTTGGAGGGAAGGAATGCCATCCAGAGGGACCTTGACACGCTTGTGAGGTGGGCTGATGCAAACCTGATGAAGTTTAACCACGCCAACTGCAAGGTCCTACACCTGGGTTGGAGCAATCCCAGGCACACCTACAGGCTGGGTAAAGAAGAGATTCAGGGCAGCTCTGTGGAGAAGGCCCTGGGGGTTTTGGTAGGTGAGAAAATGAACGGGAGCTGGCAGTGTGCGCTTGCAGCCCAGAAAGCCAACCGTATCCTGGGATGCATCAAGAGGAGTGTGACCAGCAGGTTGAGGGAGGTGATCCTGCCCCTCTACTCTGCTCTTGTGAGACCTCACTTGGAGTATTGTGTGCAGTTCTGGTGTCCTCAACAGAAAAAGGACATGAAACTGTTGGAACAAGTGCAGAGGAGGGCCACGAGGATGATCAGGGGACTGGAGCACCTCCCGTGTGAAGATAGGATGAGAAAGTTGGGGCTGTTCAGCCTGGAGAAGAGAAGGCTGTGTGGAGACCTCATAGCATCCTTCCAATATCTGAAGGGGGCCTATAGGGATGCTGGGGAGGGACTCTTCATGAGGAACTGTAGTGATAGGACGAGGGGAAATGGGTTCAAACTTAAACAGGGGAAATTTAGATTGGATATAAGGAAGAAATTCTTTACTGTAAGGGTGGTGAGGCACTTGAGTGGGTTTCCCAGGGAAGTTGTGAATGCTCCATTGCTGGCAGTGTCCAGGGCTGGATTGGACATAGCCTTGGGTGGCATGGCTTAGTGGGAGGTGTCGCTGCCCCTGGCAGGGGGGTTGGAACTAGATGATCTTCAGGTCCTTTCCAACCCTAACTATTCTATGATTCTATGATTCTATAAATTCTGATATTGTTCTCTAGCAGGAGGGAAGATAGCAGAGAATGGAAGGATTTTCAGCCAAGTTCAGGAGACAGTTCGGAAGAAGTCGTGCACAACAGCCCAGGTATCTGCAAATCCTGGTTTCAGGGAAGCAGTGGTAGATGTCTGGATCTTGGGAAGTGAAGATGGGGAAGAAAGAGGATGGACACCAGCGCTCACATGCACTGCATGCCTTTTGCCAACAGGGTTGGATGGGAAAGGATTCTGCCAGGGTATCTTGCTTCCTGTAGGCAGGATGTAAAATTAACATGAATAACTCATTATCACCAGCTTCCTCCCCTCCATAAGGCTCCTCAGCCTGTCTAACACCACATGGCTGGAACTAACCATGGGGTTCAGATTAGTCTTCCCAACCTCTCCTGCTCCTTTGTGCTGGTGGTGTCCACTCTGCCTGTTGCCTCCTGCCCAGACTCAAAGCGCTCAGGGAAGAGTAAACCTCTTTTTTACTACCTTTTACACTTACTATGGTGAAATCCTGATTTCTGGCTGGAGCCAGTAGGTGCTGCTATGTTCAAACAATAAATAATAACCATTCCTAACCGCAGCCATTTAAAAATAATCATGTTTTGACTCCTGAAAAACCCAGTTGCTTTTACATTGAATGCTCTCAATGTAACCCATGTAGGTTTTGCAGAGGTATTTGTTGTTTTGGCTGGTTAAAAACATTTCTCCTGAGCAGGGGGATGCCAATCAATGTAGCTACACCACTAAATAAATTACTCCCTGCTCTGATCCATATTCTGAAGAGTTATTTCTGTATCCATTTACAGAGGAAAGTTGTTTTAAAGAAATATCACAAATAGCAAACACAGGAGCCTTTTCCAATATTACAGTTTTCACACATGGGTAAATTTGGGTGATTGTTCTTGGGCCACGACACTGGAGCAAAACACTCGGCAAGTGAATTTATGTAGCATTTTCCCTTTATTACATTGGTACATGGAAAGTGTGATCATCCACACAAATGTATCCTTATCACAGACTTTGCTCTCTGGCTTCCCTTCACAGTTTATCCATGCTGCTAACCAAGGAGAAGGTAGTGAGGAAGCTTCTTAGAAACAAAAAACAGGTGAAAAACACCATCAGTTTGAACAGGCAATTGAGGGACAGCTCTGTCTTGTGACCTCATGTCTGAGGCCATGAGAGGCTGCTGGTTTTAGATCCAGGTCTGCTAGTGATCTACCTTGACACTCAAAAGCAGAGGTCCATATGTCTGTCACCACCTCTGTTTTCTTGCTTTTGTCTGTTTAGGTGGGAGAAGAGGCACCTTCAGCCCCACTGCTTCATATAGCTTATCATCACCAGCACATTTTTCAGCTCCTTCTAGATCAACCTCTACTGTACTTTGGTGCCAGATAGCCAAAAGTGCTTCAATAGCTCTTTAGCCACCATGAAAGAGAGCTTTCCCATCTCAGATGTGCACTATAGTACTGGGAGAAGAGATGCATCCTCACAAGTTGCAAAGCACAGGTCTCTGGACCCCTGTACACCAGGGATTAGCCCCTGCTGGCACTTGCCCCAGTGAGCTGGCAGGACAGGCACTTTTCTGAAAGCACCTCAGAAAACACTCAACTGCATAACTGTGCTTTTTGCCTTGGAAAGAATGGAAAGCAGAGGTCTCAGATTTCACCACAAACCTTGTGTTATTAAATGCTTTAACCACACCACTCCACTTGCTAATTGAGGAGTAGGTGGCTGATTTTCTCTCATACCAAAAATGTTTAAGATATGACAGCATCTTTCCCTTTGAAATGGTATCATTTCATCAAGCAGCTAGTCCAAGGTGGAGCTGAGAGAAGTGCAGAAATTGTGTTGTCAGTCAGACATGGCAGGACTTGGATCTACCTCCCATACCGTTAGAAAACTGAGTCATCCTCCTGCTAAAATGGAATGTTTATATTATTTAGTAAAATTATAACAAGGAGTTGATCCCAAGATCTTCTCTTCCAATGACTTCCTGAAGAAACCTTCTCTCTCTGCTGCTTATCTTGGGGAGCTTTGGACAATCACACCTGCAACTCAGATGCTGATATTTTAGTGCTGGGGTGGATTGCCCATGGAAAACAGGAAAACACTGGACCCTGTCTAGGGTAGCTGGTTAGGATGGACATGTTCCAAATCCTACTCCCAAATCAAAATTACAGAGAAGTAGCCTAGCCAGCAGGTTTTGACTTAAGTGTGGGTGTGCATTGAAAAGCTTAATGTCTTTCACATGCCAAAGTAATTTTCTGATCCAGCCCAATTTCTAACTGTCATGGGTTCAGCAGCAGCAGTCATTTTTCTCCTCCTTGGTAGCTGGTGTAGCGCTGTGTTTTTTGGTTTTGGGCCTGGGAACAGTGCTGATAACACCAGTGTTTCGGTTACTGCTTAGTGATGTTTTGGTCTGGCCAAGGACTTTCTGAGTTTCATGCTCTGCCAGGGAGGAGGGGAGCCGGGAGGAAGCAGAGACAGGACACCTGACCCAAACTGACCAAAGAGGTTATTCCATACCACAGCACGTCAGGCCCAAGATGGAGGACGGAGAGGAGAGACCCAGAAGGGTGGGGGGTGCACTGCGTGGTCGGGCTTGGTATTAGGTGGTGAGAATTGTATTCTTCCCTTGTATTTACCTTGTCATTATTGTTATTGGTGGTAGCAGTAGTGATTTGTGTTATACTTTAGTTACTAAACTGTTCTTATCTCAACCTGTGGGAGTCGCATTCTTTTCTATTCTCCTTCCCATCCCTCCGGGAGTGCGGGGCAAGATAGAGGGGGGAGTGAGAGAGCGAAAACTGTGTGGCTGACTGGACTTAAACCACGACACTAACCTATGACACTGCAGGAAAAAAATCTCTGAATACATTCGCCAACTATCATCTCAAAACTCAGAGAGCAGAAGGCAAATGACCCTGACAATTTACTTTTTCATAACTTCCAAGGCAACCACAGGATTTTATGTAACCCATATGAGTTTCGGGGCACAGCAGTACTGAGAAACTGCTCTGTGACAGCCACATGGGTGACAGGGGAGAGGGTGCCTTAGGACTTGACTTCAGTATTTAGTAGATGCAACTTCATTTCTAATAGAGTCGATAACTGCATCATCCCAGGGGCTCTATCTGCTTTTGGTACCTCACCAACCAACGCATCCCACATCTAAGTCACTAATAAACATTCATAGGCATTAATGGGATGAGTCAGACTAAACTAAATAAAGAAAAACTGGGGAAGAAAAAGAAGAAGACAGCTCTAATGTGAGTGGAAATGCTGCCCTCTCCTTCTCCTTTCCACAGGAGACTGTCTGAGGGGCTGGTAGGGTACAGGCAGACCTGGTTTCTTTCATCAGCCACCATGGTGGGCACTGGCTGTTCAGATCTGCCTGAGGAGCCCTGCTGGGAGCAGGCACTGATTCCACAGAAAACTATGCTGTTATTTTAATTAAACTGCTTCATGCCAACAGCAACAAGTTATACTAATGAGAGCAGATGTATCCAGTAAACAGTGGCATGGTTTTAGTTTAATCTACTTAAACCTGGATATATACTAATTCCCCAGTAAATACCTTAGTGGCCAGAAAAATGAGAAACAGATGAGAAAAGAAGTTTGCTGGTGACCCTTGAGACATGGGCATAATGTTTGGCTTGGCATCATTAATCTCATGGTCAGAAGAGTACAGCTTCAGCATGTTTAATGTAAGAGCGAGCTGCTCACAACAAAGTTTCCTCTCTACAGTGCCCTCTGCAAACTGTAATTTCCACATTTTTCTTTCTTCCCTGTAATTAGCTTCCCTTTGGCCTGACACACTCTAAAAGCGTTGCCAGCTGAAGAGACCCATCCATCTCCCCTCTTGAATAAAAACATGAGCTAATTGAGTGGAAGGTATTTAAGCACAGTGAGCTGCATAAGGTATCACATGCCTCAAGGTAACGGATTCTTAAAGAACAGCACCTTAAATAAATCCTTTTGAAATGCTCTCTCATGCTGATGGGTAAATAATTAATTGCTCCCCAGTGTGTCAATAAAAATCAACCCTTTGACAGGAGGTTAAATGAATGGGAATTTTGTCACCAAATTCAGTGGGGCCAGTAATTCACTGTGTATAACACAGGGCTAGAGACAAGGCTCCCCCTCCATCTGGCAAATTTTGATGTCAGTATTCAACTGAAAAAAAAAGTTGTGTGAAAAACATAGGTGACTGTTGTCCTCCTTCCTCGGTAGTTAATGGGAAGCAGCTTTTGATACTTACTGAACTGATCAAAACAGCTCATGAGTCATTGGCAGATTGATCCTGGTTCCTGGAAATGTCATTCTTAAGCAGGCTATGACTAGTGATTAGTGTCACACAATATTTTCTCATCATCTGGCTGTTTGCAAGCTGTAACCTTTAGGTATTCAGTGTACAGATTTTGTAATTGGTGACTTCAATCAGTAGGTGCATTCCCCCTGATTGGATGATAGGAATTTTAAAACAAAGCCTCATGAAATGATAAAGCAAAACTTCCATCCCATGTATAACACTGGTGGAAAATTAAGGACACACAAATATCATGACAAATAACAAAAGCTACTTGCATAAGGAAGAGTAACCAATTTACACTCTCAACTCTTCCAAGCCAAAAGTAGTACTTTCAATAAAAAAAACCATAATTTTGGTATTTGATATCTTTGTAGTATTTGAATGCTTTTTTGTCACTCACCCCATGCAGAAACATCCCCATGCAATCATACTCCATCTAGGGATTTCTACTGGGTGTCCAGCAGGACCCAAAATCTCACTAGGGCTTTGCCACAGAGCACATGGTGTCTTCTCTTATATATGCAGAATGACTCACTTAATGGTCATTTACATCATGTTAACACTGAAAGGAGCCTGACAATACCACAAGTGGTTAATGTCATATCAGGAAGGAAAAATAATAAAGCAGTTGAAGTCTGACTGTAGTTAATTTCTTTAAACCATTTCCTATCTCCTGGGCATACATACGAGGTGACTAAGAACCAAGCAAGCAGGGTTGTCTATTTGTTGGTAGATTTGCATAATAGCTGCAATACTGTGTGTTGGGACTGGCCATTTATTAGTTCACCAAAAGTCTGTGACAAGCCAGGACTTATTCTGTGACTGATCCATTCTTTTGCAGATTGCACTGTTGTAACTTGCCATGGAGTGACGCTTCTTAGTAATGCTAAAAGGTAAATTCGTGTAAAGCTGCTTACTTAAACAAAACATTTTCATTCACCATAATGGAGAACTGCTTGAGATTCTTTTCCAGATTTCAAACGGAAAGGTAAAGACCTTAAATCATTCCCTGTGAGAATTATCTTCTCTATGCCCACCAGGTTTGGACTCAGGAAGGAATTAAACATAACAAACGCAAATCCTTGGAGAAAAAGGGTGATAAATATTTGAAACAGTCTTTGAAAGTTATGCACACAGAAGTGATTAACAAATCACAGGAACTGTGCTTGCAAACCTCTAAAAATTCTCCGCTCACTAGGCTGGCACATTAACAAATAATATGATTTGTAACACTTTCTGAGCCTGTTCTGCAGAACTGAAAGAAAGAACAACAGGGAGGAAGAGAAAACAACTGCAAGTAAAAACAGTCCTCTTCCCCACAGCGCTTTCCTTAAAAAGACTTCCTCCTTTCTAATATTATGGTAAAGTGCCTTGTTAATCCCCATGAACACTTTTTTACCTCTTCCTTACGGATCTTATTTTTTTTTTAATATTCACATAGCCACAAAAGCCTCTGTCAGATCTGGTGTTGTTTCTGCTCACTTCTGCTTGCTGGCCAGCTGTAGCCAAACCCCACCAAGCTGCACCATGAAAGTTACTGGTTTTAAGCAGCCTCCCCCTGACATAACACAAGGAAATTACCACTGCATCAACACAGGTGCATTTATTTTGTCTGTCCTATAAATGTTGCCTGTAGGATGACTTATAAAAATAAAGTGAATTATTTTGTACTTGTAAGGACTTGATAGGGATCAGTAATTTGCTGAACACTAGCAGAATTTCTTGGCACAGAATGGGTACACCAGGAGGGCTTAATTCAAAGTGTTAGGTTACCCAGGCATGATGGCTAAACACATGAGAGGAAGGCATAATACAGGGAATCAGTACTCAAACGTGTATTTATGAAATTATTACAGGGCTAAAGTAGTTCAGTTGTCTGTCTTTTTAACTAAGACCTTTGGTTTGAGGAAGAAAGACAGTGTATCCACTAGTAGGAGCTCTGGGCTGAACCCTGATCACCTGTGATTGAGGCTTTTTGTTAGCCATTCCATGCCCTTAGTGTACTCCTTCTAGTAAAGGTGTTGAGCTCATTTCTGTTGTCTCCAGGTAGATAAGAGATGCCAGTGGCATCTTATCTTTGTTAGGTTAATTTGGAGAGGTGCTGGGCTCTCAGGGAGCACTAGCTCGTGATTGAATGAGAGACTCTGGGAACCCTTCAATTTTCACAGCTTTGTGCTGTGCAAACTTTTATTTGAACAGGTTTTGCTGGGATTATGTGAGGCTTTGTCAATACTTCTTTTGTGACCAAAAGATAAGGCTTTCTCTTTTTCATGACTGGAGGTGCACAGAGGCAAGTATTAAAAGGCTTTGTTTTCTTTCCAGTTCAACAAACCCACGAGCCTTGTTTTCTGCTGCCTTCCTTCAGCTGTCTCACTGTAAAAGGCAAATTTCTGTAAGCAGCTATTTTCATCTGGTGCTGCGAGGAAGAAAAGAGAGGACCGTGTTGTCTGTGTGGACAGCATCTTGGTGTCCATCTTAGCATCTTCATGCTAAGCTCTTCAGGGACATCCCTCCTCCAAAGCACTGCACAGTGTGTAGCAGCACCAATCAGCTGCGAGTAGAAAACAATCCTCCAACCGATTCCCACACACTCCACCCTCCCTCATCTTCAACATAAGCCATCATTGTGAGGATAAGAACAGGAAAAGCCAAGCCCAGGCTGAACAAAAACAGTCTTTGGCAATATAAATCCTTTTGGAACAAGTTTATACAACACTGCCAACAGAAACATCTACCTTCTCTTATGATCCTTCTGTTTTCATCCACCATTAGGGCCTCCATATCAGCCTCAGGTTTGAACAATCTCCTTGGAGTATTTCGGGGCAGGGTGTTCTTCCTAGATGACCTTATTTCCAGATAATCCCTTGCCTGTCAACTGTTTCAGCTGAGATAAGTTCAGAAATTAGTTTGCTGCAGTGGAGATGAAGGACACCAGGAAAGGCTCTGCCCAAGTCAGCAGAATGGCTATGTCTGAGCAACATCAGTCAAGCACTCAGTAATTCTGAATAAGTCATATGAAGCACCTGCTTATCACCAGTGTCAACATTTTCTGCTCATGCCTGACCTCTGACAAGTTTTCTTTTATCCCTACCTTTTCAGTGATACCATTTATCAAAAACTGTAAGACCCAAAATGATATACCACTGACTGCAAATCACCCATCACAGCAAAGCACAGAGCTGGATCACAGGAGCTTAAAGCAGCCATTATGCTCATTTGAATGCTATAAAGAATTTGTCTCAAATGTGCTGGGTTTTTTTTCCATGTTTTAACAATATTTGCAGAAAAGCAAATCTATCTGAAAGAGATCCAGGACACGTTTGCAAAGTTTCAAAATTCTTATTTATAACTGAGATTACTCAGGAAAGAAATTCAAACTCCAGGAGTTACACTCATCTAACTAGGGAACGAATCCCTACCAGGGAACTGACACACCTCATAAAAATAGCTCAAGTTGCAAACTTTGAATATGAAAAGCTCCCAGCAAATTGCTCTCCAAGAAGCTGATAATGAAGAATTATCTCCAGAAGTGATTCAGCAGACAGCTCAAGTATATTACACTCTCTTCACGGACAATTCGCAAATGGAAGATATGGCTTCTTGAATGATATTCATTACAAATGATTCTTCCACCTATGTTTATCCCTATGAAAACAGTCAGGGCTCTCAGATGGACCCTCTATTATTTCCAGCGCCTGTAATGCACAGTGTCTAGAACTAGGCAACTTTGCGCAGAACTTCTGCACAAAGTAATCAGAAATTATGCTACATGTCTAAAACAAGAAATGGTAAAATATTTTCCTTTTCACATCATGTAGCAATTATGGCACAACAAGCAGTAATAGGAACTTAGATAATATAATGCCAACCCGAAGGACTGCATTTTTCAAGCCATGCTTTTTCGGAGGGTGGGGAGTTTTGCTTCAGTATGAGAACACTGTCATAAACTGGATAATGGGGTCATTCTTGTATGATTTTGCTCATGAGATATGCAACTTTAACCGTTTCTACCAGAGAGCTCTAACTTTATACAGCATAGCTTGAGCACCAAAGTAGGCAGAAATTGCTTTTCACAGAAAGCATCCTCAATTCCCAAGGGCTAGATTCACTTTCAAAGTAATTAGTTGGGCCCTGAGATCAGCGGGATTTCTTCAGAGCCTCCCCCTCATGTGTCCTGCACTGGCCTTACAAAATGTTGATGGGACACAAGAGAAGGAAGCAGGGAAATACAAGAGCTGCCATTTCCTTCGATGATGCAGCATCGTTCCCTGGTGCATGCTTCTGCCCCATTTACAAAATAAAATAACAGATTAGTTGAAAGGACTATTATTATTATTGTTATTGTTATTATTTACTGACTGTTCTATGAAAACTTGGTTTGTTTATTGTTTCCCTCTTGAGGGAACGTTAGCACTGAAGGATGCTATTCTTGAAGTGTGTTTATACCAAGAGGAAGCAAACATCTGCCATTCTCCTGATTTGTCTGCTGTTCTCTCACTGCTAAATCCCCTTGGGGAGCAAACAGAAGTTTCAGGTATTACTGCAGCAAGGCCAGTCAAGGCTTTAGTGCTCAACTGTATTTGCTCACTGAGTCATGGCTTGGTCTGGCTTGGATATGATGGGGCTGTGGAGACCTCTCCCTGTTCCTGCTCAGACTTGCCTCCTTGGAGCATGCACTACGTGAGGTCCTGAGCTCTAAACAAGTGCTGTTTGCCAGGTGCTGGTGACAGCAGTACTGCTCAGTGTTTGCTACGATCCTGTTTTAATTTCCTGGGGCACAGAAGCCCATGTGTGCATGTGTTCATCAATCTTCCTGTCCCAGTTCACAACCTCTGAGGTGGCCGGATCACCCCTGTATTCACTGGAGAGAGGCTGGCAGCTTCACAGCGTGATTCATTGCATCAGGAAGAAGACATTGAGACAGTAAGAGTCTTACATTAAAGAGGTAACTAGAAGAGTTGTTGATTCTACAAAAAGAACATTGGCTTATTAAATCAGGTTTAGCAAGGGCTGAGGTACTCTCATGCTGTCTAAGCAGAGATACCACTCCAGGCACCCTAGCAGCTCCAATGTCCCTGATACAAACGTTCTTCAGCGCAACGCCTGCAGATAATAGAAAGTCAATTATATTTTTTCTTGCTATGGGGAGGGTATTCTGTGCATTTTTTTAATATTTTTTTTTAAATTAAAATGCAGGTGGTGTAGCTAAAATATTTTGGGGTATTTTATGCGATTTTGTAAATAATCCTAGACTCGTATTACAGGTTGACACAAAGCACAGTCAAATAGCAAGTTTTCTTCTCTATTATTTTTTGCATATTCTACAGAAGAATGAGTTAGGAATAAACAGGGAGGAATAGACAATATCATCCAAAAATGTGTTTCAAAAGGGGTCGCAGAGGGCAATTGCTTTAGGCTGTTTGGGTGCCTGTTCCAGTAGTCTGCAATGAGTTGGTTAGAGGCAGTGAGTGGAAGAAAGCCACCAATAGTTGTCACTGTAGAAAACCACTGAAACCATCATGAGACTGCATCTAGAATGCAGCTCTTTGGCTGAGCAGAGCTTGTCACTCCTCCAGAATCACAGCAATACTGCTTGGAAGGGACTTTGGAGATCCCTAACACAACCTTACAAGTGAACCAAAACATACTGCCAGCATAAGATGACAGACAAGTTCCTGCCTGAAGACTGGCAGGAAAAGGTATGAAAAAAAGAAGGGATAGAGGGAGGAAAGCCCTGGGAGGTAAAGAATCAGAAAGTGAGAGAATTTGGGATGAAGGAAAGCACATGAACAGCCTGATCCAGTTGAATCCCTCCTGCTCATGGCAGGGGAATTGGACTAGATGACCTTAAACATCCATTCCTACTCAAATTACTCTATGATTCTGCAATGCTATGATTCTGTATTATGTATTGCATAGACTTGAAGGCTGTCCTCCATGGAATGGTCTCATGTCAACTTCTGGACCCTATAAGCACTGAGACATGACATCCCACTATATCCCAGATCGTCTCCTGTTTCCATGAGTTTCACCTATCATGTCATATCAATCTTCTCCCTCATATATTAGATTTTAGGTGTACTTTCTTTGGGCTTTATATTAGTATACCTCCTAGAACAATGAGAAGTTGGTCTTGAACCCATATTATCTGATGTAACAACACAACAAGTGAGGGTGCTCAGGTTGATATGAAGTCAGCAAACTTCATCATTACTTTCTCTACAATCAAGAGCCTCCCTCTCCCATGAACATTTGAAACTTGGCAGCTCAGTTTTGCTTTGCTTGTTATTGGGAGTGATTGCCATGGCAGGGATACTGAACCAGCACACCACATGCAGTGGGACATTCTCTGCCTCTCATTCAGAGCCTTAGGGAGCCAGGTTTTGACAAAAGGAATTGGGTTTGGAAATTCTTTACCTTACAGTAGAGCAAATGCATGAATATTTCTGCTCTGACCTGATTTTCCATCAGTTCCAGGGGGTATTTCAATTCTTTATTTCTCTTGATAGTTGAAGAGAGACCGCTTTGCTTTGCTATTTCTTTTCCAAGTTCACTGGCTAGCTGTTTCTGAATGTCCTGGGTGTTTCCCTGTCCTCTCCCCACTAACCCTTTCAGGAAGTTTTCCAGTTATTATTTTGAACCATTTTAAATGGCTGCTTACTCCCGGCTGATTTCTCTACCACTCCCTTCTGAGATCAGCCCACCAGAACTGAGAGGGAGTGGAAATCGCTTAATTCGACTCTCAGATGCTATTCCAAGAAAGGAGGAAACTCACCAGTCACAGACAGTGATGCTTTGTGCTCATACAATGTATCCACTCAATCATAGCCTTTTCCTGACTCAGCTAATGTGACCTCACCTTTTCTTTCCTCAAAAGATGTTCCTAAATCACTAGGAAGATGGCAAGGATACTGCTGAGATACACTTCATGCTCTGTGGCTGTCCTCACGTGTCTGTTGTGAGATGTCTCTAACGCCATGTTCACAGAAGTTCTGAAAGTAGTAGGTTAAGTTAAAGCATCATTCTCATCCTCAGGGACAGATTTCCTGCCCTTCATAGCCCTTCATGTCTCCCCTGACATCACGACAGCTGTGGACCATCCTCAGCTGTCCCTAATGGGCAATGCAAGCTCTGGTTTGCTCCAGCTCACCTGCAGCTTTCACCTGTGTGACAGTTCAGTCCGATTGGTTTGGATGTGCCCAGACAGAGGAATTCCTCTGCTTAGCGACAGAGCTCTGAAAGGAAGTGAGTAGGTTGAGGAGTATCAGGGTGTGTGAGGGAGAAATAGACTATTGAAATCACACCCTGGCTTCCCTGAGACAGGCCCAACAGGCAGACAGGATGCATGACGCAGAGAATTCTTAATCCTCTCTTTGCCTGGCTGAAACAGTGACTTTAAAGAGTGAGGGGCAATGGTGACAAGTTCCCGCCTGGCATAGCAGACATGTCTCCTCTCCCAGCTCCCTAGGTGCCCTTGCGTAATAGGTAGGAGGCTCAAGTGGAATCAAACAATCAGGAGAATGATGGTTCATTTAGCACAAAGATGATACCAAGGTTTAGCTAGCCTATGCCATGCTGAAAAACTGCCTTCATAAGCAAAAATAGCCACAGGAGACTCTCTGCTGAAGGGAACAGAAGGCCCAATATGCAGTCTGGACCCACTTCTTAGGGAAGTCTGCTGCCTCTCTGGGGCCCGGGTTAAAGATGTGAAGAGAAAGCTTCCTATCTTGGTATGGCCCTCAGATTATTATTGATTTTTTCCTGTAGGCAGTGATGAAATTACAACAAGTCCGAGGGCAAACATGAGAGACTTCAGGGCCTTAGGACCACTGGTTAAAGGATCAGAAGCACAAGTGTCCTCTATCCTTCCAGTTGCAGGGAATGATGAGGGAAGAAACAGAAAGATCCCTGGCTCCAACCCTGCTGTCAACAGCAAAATCTTGGTGTTTCTGATCACGGTTTGGTCTACACCAGGGCTGATGGCAGCAGACAGGGTACACCTGTCTTAGAGAGGGGAAAAAGACCTTTTCACAGGAGTCAGAGGGCTTATTGAAAGAGCTTTAAACTATATTTGAAGGGGGGAATAAATGCAGGCTCATAGATATAAGCCTTAGGGTAGCACACCAGTGTTTGTGGGACAGTGCACTAGCAAGGTCCCTTGATGTGCTGTTTTGGTGGAGGTAGAGGGTGGAGATCAATGTGCAGCAAAAACACAAGGGTTATTGATGTGTTAGAAAACACGATTTGTGGTTTCTAACACAGGAAGTGCCTGAGAATGGTCATGTAGGAATTAGGGCCTGTCCCTCCAAAAAGCTAGCAGGATAAATAGCCCAACTGAAAGTGCATCTACACCAATTCATGCAGCATGAACAAGGAAAGGGAGGAGCTGGAAGCCTTTGCACAGCAGAAAAACTATGACATAGTTGCAATCACAGAAATGTGGTAGGATGACTTGCACAACTGGAGAGCTGCAATGGATAGCTATAAACTCAGAAGGGATAGGCAAAGAAGGAGCGGCAGTGGGGTAGCCCTGTATGTTCGGGACTGTTTTGACTCTCTAGAGCTTGATGGTGGTAACAATAAGTTTGAGTGTTTCTGGATAAGAATTGGGGGAAGGCCTACAAGGCAGATATAATGATGGGAACCTGTTTCAAACCACCCAAACAGGATGAAGAAGCAGAATTCTCACAATCACTTGCCCTTGTTCTTGTGGGGGACTTCAACTTACCAGATGTCTGCTGGAAGTACAATACAGCAGGGAAGAAACAGTCCAAGAGGTTCCTGGAGTATGTGGAAGATAATTTCCTGACACAGCTGTGAGGGAGCCAATAAGGGAGGGCACCCCACTGGACCTGTTGTTTGTGATCAGAGAAGAACTTGTGGGTGATGGGATGGTTGGGGGCCATCCTGGGCACAGCAGTCATGGAATTATAGTTTTCAATTTTTGGCAAAGTAAGGAGCGAAGAGGTCATCACAACTGACAAATTTGACTTCTGGAGTGCAATTAAGGAGCCTGTTTGCCAGAGTCCCTTGGAGGCAGTCCTGAAAAGCAAAGGAGTCCAGGAAGACTGGACAGTCTTCAAGAAGGCAATCTTAAAGGAGCAAGAGCAGGCTGTCCCCATGTTCCAGAAGACAAGATGGCAGGAAAGAAGACTGGCCTGGCTGTGGAGAGAGCTTTGGCTGGAAATGGCAGGCAACTCAAGAGGATGACAAGAATTTTGTGAGGTTCTGCAGGGAGAAAATTAGGAGGGCCAAAGCCCACCAAGAACTTAATGCGGCTACTGCCATGTAAGACAGTCAAGAATGTTTCTATAAATATATTACCAACAGAAGGAGGGCTAAGAAGAATCTCCATCCTCTATTGGATGTGGGGGGAAACATCGTGACAAAGGATGAGGACAAGACAGAGGAAATTAATGCTTTCTTTGCCTTGGGCTTTAATAGCAAGGCCAGTTGCTCTTTAGGTACCCAGTCCCCTGAGTTGGAAATTGGGGACAGGGAGCAGACTGAAGCCCACAGAATCCAAAGGGAAATGGTCAGCAACCTGCTACACGACTTCGACACACACACATCTAAGGGAACAGATGGGATCCACCCGAAGGTACTGAGGGAGCCGATGGAAGTGCTCATCAAGTCACTTTCAATTATTTATCAGCAGTCCTGGCTGACCAGGAAGGTCCCAGTTAACTGGAAATGAGCAAATGTGATGCTCATCTACAAGAAGGGACGGAATGAGGATCTGCGGAATTACAGGCCTGTCAGTCTGACCTCAGTGCCGGGGAAGGTTATGGAGCAGATCACCCGGAGTGCCATCATGCAGCATGTACAGGTGATCAGGCTCAGTCAGCATGGGTTTATGAAAGGCAGGTCCTGCTTGACGAACTTGATCTCCTTCTATGACAAGATGACCTGCTTCATGGATGAGGGAAAGCCTGCGGATGTTGCCTACCTAGACTTGATTCTACTCTATGATTCTATGCTGAGTGTACATTGGCTTAGACCCACATACAAACTGGTGCAGACTCAATAGCCAGGATGACTTCTGAGCCCAGCATGCAAAATCCACCCAGCATGATGGGAGCGGAGAAGCCACAAGCTGTGGCTGCACTGCCTCTCCTCTAGGCTGGGAGTGATTTCACTCCAGTTGTGCAATGCCTTCAAGAGACAAAGTGAGGAATGTTTCCAGGAGTTTTGATTCTTTTGCAACCGGCAGCTGGCATTCAAGTTCCCTCCATGCAGCAATGTTGTTGTGACTCTTCTCAGACTTATCTTCCATGTAAATGCAAGCTGAGTAATAACTGTGTAGCAGGAGGGTTTTCTTAATCATTCACCTGTCCCTCAGAAGCAGGACTACACTTGGGCATCATGTACCACAAGCACATCATTCACCAGTAATTCCAGAAAAAAGGAGTAAATAACTTTTTGATTCATATCCCTTCTGATTGTTAAAAACATCTACCCCAGTGCATTTAATTCCAAAATAAATTTTTGCTTTGCTTGGTCAGTCTATCCTGACAATAGAACCTTGTGCACCAGTGATGTGATAAGTGGTATCAGGCTCTCCATGTTCTTCTCTTTCTTTTTTCTTCCCTTAATGTATAACTTGTTCCTAGCAATCAATCTGAAAATACCAGCTAATATGAAGGAACACACTGTCAATCCAACAAAGAAATAAAGGCTCTTCTCTCAGATCTGTGATTTTCACAAAAATTATGATTATAGGAAACTGCTTTTTACAATCCAATCCAAAATATCCAACTATTCAGGTCATGAATAAATAAGAATGAAAACTGACTACTGCATTCTTGAAAAAGGAGTTATTTATCTTTATTATTGTCTACCGTATGCTAAAATCCATATCTGCAGATTAAAATACTATGTGATAGTTGGTATTTTATCAATACAAACTGATTTAACAGTTACCTATTACATTTCCATTACGTGGCATACACAGTGAGGTATAAAAAGTTTGACCTTTTATTCATGCCATTACAGCTCTGCTGGGAACGTGAAATCCCTGGGAATGGACCTCTAGCAGTCAGCTGGTCCATCATCCTGCTCTGACATAGGATCAGCTTGACGTGCACCATCCCTGGAGGTCATTATTAAGGAAAGGACCCCAACAGCAGACTCACTCCCTCCCCCACCCCCCCCAGCAATCCCAATTTAATTAAGAACTTCCTCAACCAAAGGATTAGCTGCCTGTTTCTGCTAAAGAGCTACAGGTGCTGAGGTAGCCTCACATAGGTCCTCTGCCAGATGGACACATTCCCTTGTGGGTTATGTGGGTATCTATCTCTTTAGCTGAAATTTCAGAAAATCTCACTAATCTGAGAGAAAAGGGTCTGTCTCAAAAAGTGCCTATAAAGGAGAGATCTGTGCAGATGAATATGGAGCTATCCATCTCCCATGCAGGAGAGTATTTAGATGTGACCCTTGAAATTCAGCTTGCCTGTGTGCTTGGTGTTAGATGAATGCTAACGTACTTCACTGAACTGAGCTCAAACATCCATGTTTGTCTTCCTTAACTAGCTGAAGCCACATTAGTTAAAGGCTTTGGACAGGACAGGAAACCTTTAATTGGCTGGCAATCAGTAACAGTGGAGTTAATCCCTTTGCTTGATTTCCAACATCTATATGAGGGTAAGTGCAAATACAGCATTGCTACAAGTGAGTCCTATGTCATCTCAGCGCCACTCCAAAAAGAAAGCATCTTTTTAACATCAGGCATATGGCTACCTGGCCATCTGTCATTTCAGATTCAGATCACATGTTAAACCTCACTTTTCAGCCTTGGGACTTTATTTTACAAGGAGATCCATCACCAAATACAATATACAGTTTTAAGTTAAAAAAGAAGTCATGGTAGAATCATCTAGAATGCCATGGAGCAGCCTCAGAAAACTTCCTGGAACAGAAGTGCTCTGCTTTGACCTGAGAAATACGAGGGATGCAAGATCATGGGAGATGCAGCCACTTTGCAATGGTAATAAAATGTTACTAGATATCACACAATGATTTCAAGTTCTTGGCAGGCTGGTCATCGTAGTCTAGGTTAGGATAAACTTGACTGTTCTGGTTCTGTAAATATCTGCAATAAACCTTCACCGAAGAATAACACATGGGAAAAGCATGCAGTCCCAACAGTGACACCCAGTTGAATTTTACTTGTTGCAGGGGAAATGAACTCTTTACTGCTATCTGGCTGAACAGGAACCTGAAGGTAGTCAGGTCTTCTTAAGGCTGCCTTCATGTTTGTTAGCTCCGAAGTTCTGGTACTCAGAAACCAGACATCTGCAAAAGCAAATCCAATTAATTCCACATAAGTTTCGATAATTTGCTGGATTATACAGTGTTCCAGCTAGCTAAATTTGTCTCAGTATTTTATGCATTTACACCAGCAAGCAGCCTTCCTTATGAACCACTGTCGACAATTGTTACTAGCCTTTTTATGTACCCTTCATTAATCAATTACAAATATATCTGTCTTCAGAGACCATGCATTGCTTTTCACTATTCTCCTGCTTCTCAGTCAAATAGTAGCCAAAATCAGTCCATCACTGAAAAACAGACCATCCTGATGCAGCATGAATCATGGTGAAAAACTCCGTTCACCACAATGCCTTCCAGGCTGCTGTACCTTGAGCAATGGTTTGGCTGGGTTTACCCCCACATCTCAATTGGGAGCAAAGTGATTACACCCAAAATAGCTCAGAAAGAGAGCTACTGAAAGGGAGGATCTGCTTTTCACCAAGATGCAGTTACTGTTCAGAAATTCCTTAGATAAGACTGGAGTGGTTGCCAGTAGCGACTCCCCTAATTAAAAGCAAAACAATTTTCATTACCACTGCTTTGCTTCATGCAACAGCAATGTCCTGAAGCAGTCACCTTTTTAGCCTTACTGTCTGTCTAGTCTGCAAATGTTGTCTGCTCAGGCAATGCAAATATCCTCTTTATAATTTTAAAAGAGAGGTGTAATTCCCCATGAGCAAGCAGCAAACACTCCTGCTCAGTGTGCATCAACCAGGTCTCCATTCTTTCTGTGTAACATTCTCCCACCTGTGGAGAACTGAGACTTCACTTACCAACTCTGAAACTGCAGGCTGTATCAAAGTCAAACCATACTCTTTTGGCCCTGTACATCACAACCCCCTCTACTGACCCAGGTGGGGCAGACAGTGGGTAGTGAAGTGCCGTTTGTGCCGTGTCCGTACATCTTGGGGTATAGCTTCTGGAACCAGCACTTAATAATTGTACAAAAGCTGGCACAGATTTTCACTCCCATCTTCTACTGCTTTGTCACTTCCGCAGCCCTAAAGGATTAAAGGAAAGAAAGGATTTGTCTCTAAAAGAAGCTGGAAATGGCTGGTTGCCCACAGAGAACAAATCTGGGGGAAAAAACCACAGAGGATTCAAAGCAGAAAGCTGGCAGCATGTGTGCACGCTCAGTGTGTGGGTGCCAGGGAATGCAGTATCTCAGTTCCAGAGCAAAATCAGCTTATGTTCAAAGCATGACATGACCACATCCCTCACTGAGGGCTAGCTCCTTTGCCTGCGGTGGAGAAATTACCATGACTCTAAAGCTGACATGATGGCTTGTGCAGCACAATACTGCTCTCAGGCAGCAGGCATACCTACTCAGGATCTGTTGGCTCAAGAACAAGCAGAAACCCTTAGCCCCATGCCATTGAGTGCTGGCCTTGTGCTGAGAGGTACCAACCACATTCACTAGACTAGTTCACAGTGTTCATTAAGGATGCTCATTGAAATAATTTGCCCTGCATAGCTGCCACAAGGACTGGTTCTGCCTTCTCCTCCACCTCCAGCTGCACATTCCTGCCGTTTCCCCTGCCCTCAGCTGGCACACAGACCTGACTCATCTGAAAAGCAGCCACACCACTGTGTCAGTAGGGTTAGTCAGGTGGCATGAGCATGTGGCTGAAAGGGGGATGAGCGTGAAGGGATGGGATGGGATTACCCTTTCAGCAGCTGTCCAGACTTCGATCAACTCTGACCTGTCAGGAGGGATCTGACTCATGCCAGATCTCAGTGCTCACTGCAGTCTCAGCTGGGAGTATGCACAGGATCCTGTGAGTTTATGGGTAAGTGCAGCTAATTTTACAAGGTCCTGAGCTGTGCTCTGCAAGTGTCAGCTTTCAGTTTGGGACAATTCCTGCTCAAAGGTCCCAATTCAGCCTTGTTCAATCTAATGCACCTTGAGTTACAAGATACTAAAAGCAGTAAAATTGAAAGGATTTGGTCTTACATCCCAGGAGCCAGAAAACGCGAGAGGTAAGATTTTCGCTGTGAAGTTAGCTTAGCCATTCTGTTGATAGAAAACATTTTCCACACTTGCTGTTTCCACTAATCTTTGTAGCAGCACCATACTGGTTGCTCCATCAAATACAGTTCAGAAGAGCAGCCAGGTCAGTACAGCAGCATAGGTGATGTTTTCCATCACTCCTTCCATTTCTCACTCTGAGTGAATTCAAGCACAGAGTCTCATGTTGCAGTCACAAGGGCTTGGACTTCTCACTTTGTCAAGGAAAATCTATTCTGATAATTAGATTAGAGAAAGCCTGATGTTGATGCTGCCAAAGAGAGGATCACAAGCTCACATGCTCTGATCAGATTCAGGCTAGGTGGTTGCAACATATTCACCAACTAGATCCTGCAGTTTCCTCTGGGGGTCTGATATGAACAGAGGTGAAGGTTCGAACCCTCATCAAATCAAAGGGTTAAACGTGAAACGTCCCTGTGAAACAGCTCACCTCCCGTAATGACGCAGACTACAGTGCCTTAGCTCAGATTTGCCAAGTGATTATACCCTCCTTTCCAGGGAGTAGAGTTATCAGCTGGGGTATAAAACCTCAAAGATGCATTTCACATCTTTGCTCCATTTGTTATTAAAGACACTGGACTCCTCAAGCTACATTGACCATATACAACAAATTGTTTTAAAGGACGATTTAATAACTGTTCCACAAATCTACATAGGCATCCTGTCTGAAACTTTGCTAAAGCAAATAAACAGATGCATTTAACAAGAAGTAAGTGCTGTAACAGCATTTGGCTTTTTGACCAGGGTATCAATTCTTCCTTTGTGCACAAGAAAAGGGCATATTTATTTAATTGTGTGTCCTTCTCCTGGGCTCTACAGTGCGTGCTGTTCCCAGTCATGCTCCATGGAGTCTGGAGGATGTCAGCTCTGCCACTAATACTCAGGGAGCTGAGCCTTGTCAGGATCAGCCAAGGGTTTCATCAGCACAAGGTCAATGCAAGCATCTCCCTTACTGTGGGAAACTGCTGTGAAATGCCTCCCTGGCCTGGTACTCTGCAGCATGGAGACCACTTTCTGGAAAATGCTGATGCCTTTTCAAGTCTGTGTAGAGCTATCAGAGATCAAATCACAGCCATTTAAGCATAATACAGAGAGCATCACACACCATTGAACCACCAGAAGTGCAAAGCTGTGCCTATGCACATGCTCACTGGACTGAGATCTGCAGTATGCCTCAGCAGTGGCTGTGTGCGAGAGGATCAGAGCACAGGCAGGCAAAACGATTGAAGGGGAAGAATTACTCCTGGCAGTCATCTTCAGGAGATACATATGCACAGGAACTGGTATGCATGCACAAATGTGTCTGTACACACAGGTGCACTGAACAGGCAGACAAGCACATAAAGATACAGCATTAAGCCGGAGAGCATCCTGCGCAATTACTGGCCCATTTTTCCATGCTATGCTGTGGTTTTTTTGAAAGTCGTTAGTGTTCAGCCCTGCAAGAAGAGAGAAAGCGCTTTCAGCAGTGAGGCCTGAGAAGTGTGTTTTGCAGCATGTTGTTTGCATCCTGGGGGTCCTGCCTACCCCAAAATCCTGCCTGGCATAAGGCAGCAAGAGCAAGTCAGGATCTCAAAGAGAGCAAAGTCTTCTGGATCTCCAAGGTGTTATGTTAAACAAAACAAAAAAAAAAAAAACACCAAAACCCGTGCCTGTGAAAAATAACACTTTCTTACTCAACACAGCTGTTTCTTAAGCTTACTTTTTGTTTTATGTATAGTGAGTTTCCTCTGCAGTGACACTGTGTGAGGCACACAAGGGGATCCTACTTGTGAGTTTAATAGCACATAAGGTTGTAGATGTCCCATTCCTGGAAACATTCAGGATCAGTATGGACTTTGAGCAACCTGATATAGTGGAAGATGTCCCTGCTTATGGCAGTGGGGTTGGACTAAGTGTTCTTTGAATGTTCCTCCCAACCCAAAGCATTCAATGATTCAATGATTCTATAAGCTCAGAACTGGGATTTATGTGTACACCACCTACACAGCATGTGTCCAGTTTACGGTCTCCAGTACCTGTTTACTTCTCCCAGCTCTGCAGTGAGAGAGCAAGAGCCATTCTGCTCAACTCATATCACTTCAATAGCATTGTCATGATGGCAGATTTCTTCATGGGTTGCACAAGAAAGAGAGCATAGACCAATCTTCCAAGCCCAGGATGATTTTCTGAGGCTTGCATTTCAGGGAAATAAAATAATATGAAATAGAATTGAATAGAATAGAATGGAAAAATAAAATAAACTCCAAGTACTCCATTTGGTGCCTGGGAAGATTTGTTTCACACATTATTCAACAGCAAAAAGGATATACAAGAACACAACTTTCAAAGAGCTGCTTAAAAGGACCAAAACAGGCCTTTGAATAAATGGTCATGGTTTTTAAAAGAATGCAAAGTATTCAAATCAGAATATATTCCTCCCAAAAAAAATAATAGGAGTAAAACTAGGGCATAATGAATCAGAAATTAGGAAAACGAAGCAACATGAAAGACACTAAAAGCAAGGTTGCAGACGGCTGTATTAGGGGATCCTTTCCTGGACCTAAAAGACTGTACCCCAGAAAAACAAACCCAGCAAAACTAACCCTAACAAAGATGAATAGGTCAAGGAATTCACAAAGAATGGATTTCTGAGAGATAGAGTTATCCTGGCTTCTATCTATCCCTTTCAAATAGAAGTCAATATACAGGCAATTGCTTAGCTTAAATGATATGAATCTGTTGAGATAGTTGCTCAGTTTTGAAGGTTATGTCTTAATTTCTGACATATCTGAAACAGAAGCTTTCTTTTATATATTTGCTGAAATCACTTGGCTGTACAGGTTTGATCCATGCTGACATTTCTAGCAATTTTCCAGGGATTTTTTTTTATATATGATATTTTAAAAACTACCAAAATGTTTAAAAATGGGTTGAAACATCCTTTTTTTAATGCTTGGAGAGAAGAAACAACATTTCTACATTTCCTGTGCTACACTCATGCACTGCACTAAAATTAACAAATAGTTTAGAAATGCCAACCTCTATATCCAAGAGAATGATAAAATGAGGAGAATATTTAGCTAACAATGACCCCCTAATTGTGCCTAACTAACGAGACGGTAAAATCTTTCTCACATGTGCATTACCAATAATAGCTGCATTACACATGTGCCACTGGTAATAGTCTTGCTTTTCTGGGCATTTCTTTGTCAGAGCCCCTTAGAAGAAGGTCCTAGATGCCCGGGTGATCACAGATCACGCAAGAAAATCCCACATCTCTCAAACACATCACCACACTCTCCCTTTTGACTTTTTGTGGCATCTTGGACTTGAGAGCATCACTGGATTTCCTGAGTTCCTCCAGGTCTGACAAGCCAGCTCCTCCCCAGGCAGCTTCTAGAGCTGTCAGTACTGTCAGATCAGGCCAAGGACTCTGTCAGGAAGACCTGCCACTCAGGAATGAGTGACAGGTGCTCATGGCATCATATCTGGTGATAGACTATCTGACTTACTTATGTCTCTCTGCCCACACCTAGCAGCTAGTTTGCAGTAAAGACAGCCCACACATGCACCAACATGCAGGTGAGGTGGCTGATAATAGAATAGACCAGTATGGAATTGTGCAATCAGGAATACTTCAGTGTGACGAAAAAGTCATCCACTTGCAACCTACCAAGTAAGACAGTGATTTTTACATTAATCACTTCAATGTATTTCAAGCTGTACTTAGATTTTTCTGATTCGGGGTCTGCTTGGACTCTCTTTTTGCAACCTGAAATGTTTATTAATAAGAGGCAGTACCCAAGGTACACTGAGTTCTTATTGCAGATTGAAACCACTGCAGCCCAGATTCACGCTGTCTAGACTCTACTAGTTTCTGTGATTAAAATTTTCCATTGCTGATTTGAAGCCTTTGTTTGTGCCCAGCCATTATGAAACACAAGGCAGAGGGACAGACATTGGAGAATACAGATCTAGCTTCAGTCCTCACCCTGAAGATTACATCATAATAGAGGCACCTGTAAAAAGAGCTGAAGAGGTAGGACAAATACCTTTGGAACACACCAGCCCAATGAAGAAATAAAAACTTAAGTTATAATTCTCCTTTGTGAAAAGACTGACCCTTGGATAGAGAACAAGCATTGGAATTCCCAGCCCAAATGGTCTATGCAAAATATAGGATGAATCAAAAACAGAGAGAAGGAAGCAGGGATTACATGGGTTGATGGAAGGCTTGCTACAGAAATTGCTGTTATTTCCACAGTGATACACTAGAAGGTGGCTTGAAAAAAACACTTTTTTCACTTAAAACAAAACGCAATTTACGCATAGCATGGTTGTTCTATTGGGATGAGGTATGTGCAGACTACTGACTAGGGGAGTCTGCAACTGCTACAGAGATATTCAGAAGCATAGCATTTGCCATCCTTTATCATAATCACATGCACCTGTATCTCTTCTTTAAAACAGAGTTATTAGAGCTTTTAAATCAAAGATGCTCAACTCTGCACTATTTTAGAACCTGACTTCTGTTCTAGTACACCTGTACTAGGTAAGTCCCATGATATACAGGAAAACAGATAGCTAGATAGACAGATGTCAGAAGACAGTGAATGCATAATTAAGCAAGCAGTGAACCTAATAGAAAAGCCTGGATACCTTACTCAGTATATACCTATACATGCACTTTCAAAGTGTATACGCACTCATGTGTATGTAGGTATATGCACAAAAAGACACCCATTCTAAAATCAGATGCAGTCAAATATTGATTGCATCAAATCTTTTCAAATGCTTCTACCAAAAACTGTATTGAATGCGGCATGTTGGGCAGTAAAGATAGCAAAACACTATTTTCATCTCTCTTTGCAACTTCTTATGTTACTGAAATGTCTAACTTATGTGGAAAATCAGATGGGTTTGGAAATTTGCCCAAACCAGTTGCCAGCTCAGTATATCTCTAATACTTGGAATCATCTAAATATAGGCCTTTTATTCTGGAAGAAGCAAGCGTTGAGGATGCTATTCTGCTACTTAGAGCAGTGGTTTCATTTCCCTTCTGAGACCCACAGTCAAACTGAGTGGGGAAACAAAGGAACTGCTGTTCTCCCTAGTCTAATTAATTTATTTAATAAACAACTCAATAATTTCTTCTTTGTTACAGGGAAATTTTTTAGGGTCTTTATTTTGGAAAGGTTGTTTCTCCAGAGGAATTGCCAGGGGCCCATCTAGTCCAGTATCCTGTCTCTGACAGTAGCTGATGCCACAGACATTTATGGAATAACCTATTTATAAGGGAAGTTTCTTCACCCTGAGGAGTTTGAGGTTGCCTGTGCCTGGAAGCATGCAAATTTATAATGCTTATTTTTATCCGCTCATATATAACCACAGAAGCTCCCAGCAGCCCTATCCATTTCTAATTCTTCCTGATGGACTCTGACTCCATAGTGCCTAATGGCAGCCTTTTCCCACAGGTTTCTTGTGTACTGCATCACTGTGGGGTGAGTGGATACATTTGCCAAGTATTGCCTTTCACAGTTACTGAAAGCTGCTGTCTGAGGAGGAGGAGGAGCAGCAAAGCCTGATTTATGTTCTTTGCACCAATTGATAGAGGGTGGAGGTGCTTTTTGGAGGGTTTTTTCTCTGTTTTTTACTTTAGTGGAAGGTGCGTTGCTTTCTATTTCTCCCTCCCAGATGTCACAGTCTCTTTTCAAATACAGCTTGCTTTGTCCTAGCATTTCCCTTATACCCGCTACAGCTCTTCTTTTTCTCTCCAGTATCTTTTTTAGACATGTAGGATTAGAAGCACTCAGGAGACTATTCAAAATCCATCAACCTCCACTTTAAAACTAGTCTGCAGCTTTCTTCCTCTCACTACTGCAGACGCTTACATCTCTGACGGTGGAAACCCCCAGCTCTAACACAGCAATCATTCACTGTGGGCCAGCTTACACCTTTGTGTCCTTGTGATCATCCAAGAGGTTTTCCTCCTGCCAGCTCTGCATGTGGCTGATGTGTTGAGGGTACTCGGCATCCTTCACATGGTCTACTTGAACTGCAGAAAGAGCTTCTCTTCCTGAAAGACGCCTGTGAAATGGTGAAACATTGAGAAGGTTGTATCCTAAGGAATTTCTGTCCTATTCTTTATACAACCTTGAGTTTTATTAGGTCTCCTAACCAACCCTGCCCAGCATGCAGGGAATATCACACAGCCTCCAAGTCTCTCCATGGGCTTTGAAAGCTGACCATGCTCCAAGCAGAGAAAGCAGATCTTCCGTACCCAAACTTATCAGCCGTCTTCACATACAGATCCAGCACAGAGAGGCAAGTTAGGATTGATGTCTTAACTTGTATCACAACACAGGTGGTACCTTCACCTCCTTGGGTTTCAAGCAGCATGATGCTGCTGCTGCCTGTGGTCAAAGCCTGCCTATGGAGCTGTCTCTTCTTAGGAGCAAGATGTCACCATGGATGAGTGTTTTCCAGCACATGCAGTGATAGTTCACTTCTTTTCTTCTTGAGAGACTGGTTGTTTCAGAGTGTCTTCAGCTCACTGATACCCTGATTTGTAATGCTCCAGTGGCCCTCTTGCTCAGCCAGCTAGCAGAAAGAAGAGAGGGGTAGACAACCTTCATGCTCCCTATAAGGGAGGTTAGCAATTTAGAGACCTTCATAAAGATAAAAGGCTGATTGGAGATACAGCCTCACAGTCTGAGGCAAGAACGGGAAAGTTAAGAGTTCCCAGGGGGAACTCAGCAGTAGGGTTAGCTACAGTGCTCCCTTGGTGTCTGCCAGGTCCCATGGGATGTGCAGCTCCCCATCGCATGGGCTGACAGGGAGGAGAGGAATGGGTCTGCCATGGACAGAGCAGGACAGTGAGCACCAGCTGTGGAAGGAGGTGGCTGCATGAGGGTAGAGCACCTGGCCAGAGCAAAACCCAGACTAAAGTCACACAGAGGAGAGGTGAGAGAAAGGAGAAGGGGAACTGCCTACACAGATACTCTGCTGAGGAAAACAGGGGTGGAAACAGGCAGGGACAGCTCTGCCAGAGGAGACACAGAAGATACGTTTGCTACAGCTCACATCATGAGAACAGCGAAAGAAAGACAGCCGTAGAGGTGGACTTCCATCTTGGTGCTGTGTTCTCTGCTTTTCATTAGCCGTAAGCTCCCGTTTGTGCTATTATAGCTTCAGGAAGACTCCAAGATCCCAGCCTTGCTAATGCCTCTTCCAAACACCAAACATCCAGAAAGCCTGAACACTTAAACTTCCAGCTAGAGGACTAAAGTCCAGTCATTATCTAATAACTTGATTGGCAAATATGTGCAGCTGAAAACAGCTGCATGATGCCTTTAGGGTGGAGGCTGTCCTGCAGTTGGAGACGGAGTGGAAAGCAGCAAGTAACATCAAAATCAAAGGAGGGTTTCATGGATGGAGGGACAAATTTTACACAGCAGGGGAAAGCAATGAGCTTTCTTATCTGTGCCATGGTGGAAGAGAATATATCAAAGAACAGCAGGACAGAAATGAATAAAGCAAATAATTAGGCAAATTAAATACTTGTCTTCTTTGCACTCCAATATGCTGAGGCAGTCAGTAATAGAGGGTCCTGCTAAAGGCCAGCATGTTCAAGGAAAGCAGTCAACTCCTCTTTGCACTAAGCCAGAAAATCAGCAGCCTGAAGCAGTTCCACCTGAAGCATCCCTAACAGATGTGCATATAACTGGTGTTAAAATCCCAGGGCTGGGAAGTCCACCCTCTCCCCAGACAATCCATTTTAGCATTCAACACATCATTTCCAGGAGGTTTTTTCTAACATTTAACCTATGTCTTTCCTTGCTATAATTTCAGAACATTGCCTCTTATCCCATGCACTGCAAACATAGGGAACAGATGACTGGCTGTCTTTGCAGGCACCTTTTATGCATTTAGAGTCAGTTATTGCATCCGCACTTCTATCACGCTCCCCGTCCAAGGCTCCTGAAAGGACCCCATTACAGCAGAAGTTGACAGTCTCACATCTCTAATGGTGTCATCCTATAAAAGAAAAAACATTATTTGAGCAAGGCCAGGCCACCATGCTCAGTTTATGGTCTAACTCCTGAAAAGGCGCTGTGACTTTCCCAAGGTCAGATGATAACCCTTGGAGAGAAGCAAGCTGCATCTCCAGCTCACACACTTTTACAAGCCCACCTGCCAGGCTCTCCCCCTCCTGTTCCAGGCAGCAGGGTGAGAACTGAGTGCCGCAGGCTCTGCTCCCCAAAATGACTCACTTTCTCAGTGTTTTCATAATGTGGAGAAGAAGTGACTCAGAAACTGCTCCTCAATAAATAAATCATGGACTGCGCACAAGAGGTAAGCTGCAGAAGGACAGTGAGTTTTTTCAGCACTGTGCAAGCAGCTTGCGTTATACCTCCCGACCACTTCATGGCTGGAGCCTCTCCAACATCTGCCAGACTATTTAAAATAATCTGCCTGCTTTATCTTGTGATTGGTGTTACGAGATTGTCTGGGGGCCTTGTCCAAAAGGAAAGTCCCCAATTTATAAACACATAATAATGAATGGCCTCTCCTCAGCTCTCTCGAGAGGCAGCAGGTCTGAGAGGTGTGATTTTGCAGACAGGGAGTGAGGCCCAGGGAGATTTGGTGACCTGCCAAGAATCACACAGGAAAGCCATGTCAGCTAGAGGAATTAAACCACACTCTGCTGAGCCCCAGCCTGACTGTGTGCCTGAGCCCAGCTCCTGACTGTTACTGCAGCATTGGTTCGTGCTGAGCATGCATAGCTCAAAAGCTGTCTGGGGATCTTTACCAGAAAGGGGATCAAGTTAACATACTTGGAACTGGCTCTCCAGCACACTAAACTCCTGGTTACCTGAATTTGGGTTTTAAACCTTCCGTATAAAAAGAGTGGTCCTTCCAAAAGAAAATAATTCATTTTCGGCAACCAGAACGCTCCCACTTAATCTCAGGGTGCTACAAGCCTGGGTGAGTGTCTTCACTTATTGTCTTGCTTTCTATTTTTATAACTTTCAAGAGGGTTTAAGGTCAGACAGTCTGATTGCTCTGAGAGCCACCCCATGCACCAGACCAGCTTGACAGCTGTGTAAAACAGAAATGGTAAGAGTGAACCTCATCTCCCTCCCTGCCTCCAAACAGATGAGCTCCATGGAGTTGCTTTGTACTCCTCACAGCCCTGCAGGAGCTGAGGCATTGTTAGGGTGACTCAGTATATTAAAATTATTTAGTTTATTTTCTAAATTCTTCAGGGAACCTTTCAAGGTAGAATATTTTGTAATGGAAGACCTAAGTGACCACAGTCCAGGTCAGGATAACCGTGAGTTTGAAAAAGAAGAGGAAAACAGGTGTTAGCTTGTTGTCAAGGGGCACCATCTCACCAGTCACAGGGAAGCCAGACGTAAAACATCTTCAGCCTTACAGCACTTTGGCCATTTTCTCTGCTTGACCATTTGCCTTCTGACCTTTCCCAGTCTCCCATTTGGTTCACTCGGCTGCAGGGCACAGGGAGCCTGGAAGTCCCTAAACTCTCACACTCCGCGGCAGTCCAAGAAACTAAAGCTGTTTGTAGAGTGGGTGAGATGGAAAAACTTCTCTATACAAACACCCAGCTCCTCAACCTGTCCCAAAGAGCAGCTTGGGCGCATATGGCCATCCTTACCAGATGCTTGTTTCCATGGAAGGAAAACCCAGACCTGAAGCCAAGACACACACCTGATCTAAATTATTAGAAAACCAGGACTGAGGGATGCTTTTAGCCAAGAATATTAATAAGCCTAAAAAAAAAAAAAAAGCTTCAAAAGATGAAAATCTAAAGTTTTCTAGATTTTTACGCTGCCTAGTCCTTCTCTCATTTATCTTTTACTTCCACTCTGTGGGGAATCTTGAAATGTAACTTGGTCATATTTTTACACGTTTTTCCTTCCAAAATTTCAATTTCTAGTGAGCTCTGCTCATCAGCCCATTATTACTGATAAGCAAAGCATGTTCAAACAGTACTAGTGTCACGCTGTATGATCGTATACCAGTGCCTCTGGTGAAAGGAATTGCTTTGCAGGCATGAAGCTCCATTTGCAGTGACCAGGAGAGCAGACTTTAATCCAGTTTGGAAGGTATTTGGTGTGGTTTATGTAATGCCAAATTATAGTATTTTGTGTACCTTCTTTATCTGCTAAGAGATCGGTAAACAACTGCTACATATTTGGAATAAAATATTGATGTCATTTTCCAGGTGACAAGTTTAATAGTCAATATACTTGATTCAAGAACTGACAGCTGCAGGTTAGACCTGGAAAGATTTGATTTATTAAGGGATATATCCAGTGAAGTAGGCAATTTGGTTAGTGTAGGAAGGAATTTGTTTTGCGACTGATCCCTTTCCTTAGCAAAAGGGTGAATGGGCTTCAGGCGGCAGCACCTGTGTTTCAGCTCCCTAGAACCAATTTCTCCCTGTGCTCCATTTCAGCATATGAAATATGCATTTCCCAATTAATAGACATCTCATACTGCTCACTTGACTCCTTTGGTGTGTCAAGTATCTGCAGTGTTTCCAAATGCAGAGCAGAGTCCTCCAGCACCTCACACGTTCGTGGCACAGTGACCAACCTGCCCAATGCGAACGCCTTGTAATCCCTGCAGGAAAAGAACAGGACCAAGATTGGTAAGGGAGGGGTGGTCTCTTAAATCCTACACATCTGAAAATAAGAAAGCAAAAGGAGAGGCAGGGCTTTTTGGACATGAAAAGAATGATGAAAGGAAAATGGATGTTCAGGACAGATTTTCTTCCTCCTGAAGGAAAAAAAAATCAGAATTCATGGAAGGGAGGGTGCAGACCTTTTTTAAGTTTGAGCTCAAGGCCATGCATGCAAGACATCTTGGGCTGCAGAAAGAACTTCCTGGATACACACTGGGGAGGGGAAAAAACCCAATGTATTAATTTTGGTAACCTTTGCTGAAGTGGGTACATTGATTGTAGCTGCCTTTTGCTAAAACCAGTCATTTCTGGTGCAAAATGCTCCTCCCAAAATGCATGAGTTATATCCCTTAAGCCCTATGGCTATGCCACCACTGTACAGTTTGCATCTTTTTTTTTTTTGAAGCTTTAACCAATTTGTCAAATATTGTGCTTTCTTTGCTTACCCTGAGTGAAACATCTGTAAGACATCTTTGAAGTCCACTTCTCCAAGTGAGATTATAAGCCTAACAAACAGTTTCTTCACAGTATCTGCGCCCATGTTCATGAGTGTCAGTCTGGAGTAATTCCACCAATTTCAGTGTGCATGGACATCCCCTGCCCTGGGCAGGGCCATATCCATAGCTGATGCGAATCAGATGAACTAAGCTGAAGTCAGTGGGCTGTAAACTTACACCAGCAAATCACACAGACTGCTATTTGTGTGTCAGTGCAAGGGGAATATAAAGACACGTAGAGAAGCAGTGCACAGCTCCTGGCTGCAGTGCAGGGCTGCCATGGGATGACCTGAACATGACCCCCTGGGGGTGGTCAGACAAGGACCCATGGTGGCTGAATAGTGGTCCCCACTCCAGGGTAGAGGAGATAAGAGGGTAGGCTTTCTTCCCTGAGTGTCTGCAAAAGAACAGAGAACTGATTGGTACCAAATCGTACACGGAAGAAAATTTCTATCGCTTTTATCTCTTTTACTCACTTTCCCCAAAACCATCAGAAAGGAACTTCTGGGGAACTTCTGTTTCCTTTTTTCTTCCTTCTTTCCAGTGAAAAATCTGTGGTTTCTGAAAAGGATGGATGTTTTCATTTTTCTGGACAAAATAAACACATACATTTCTTTATTTTTAAATCAAAAGCATTTGTTTTCGTAGTTACCTTTCTTCTCAGCCCTCTTCCCCCCTCCTTCTCCTTCAGGAAATGACACCACATCTTCTGAGAAGCATAAAAAAGGAATGTTTATTTTATTTTTTAAGTGCAAGTATAGAAAACATGAATATATATTTATCTTTTCCTTCTCTTCCTCTGGTAAGGAAATGCAACTTGACCTTAAAAACACCCAGTGGTGAAAAGCCTTGCAGAGAAAAGGCCAGCAGTGAGCAATATCTGAAAGCAAGAGGCTCATGGGGTCCTGGAGGGGCTGACTCTCTGCAGGGAAGATGGAGGAGTGCCCATCTCACGTGAAGGGGTGGCAGGTCAGAAATGAGTCCTGATGTGACAGGTCCTAGAAAAAGTGAAACTTTGCAGCATGAGCAAAGGCTGCCTTTGGCTGGTGTGATAAGTGCTGCTACTGAAACACTGTGGACTGATTCAGTTCCTTGCATGTGCCACAGCTCTCTGCCGCCCTGTGTAATTTATTCAGGATGAAAAAAACAGCCTCTTGCCTTCAGCAGTGCCCTGGCTTATGCTCACATGATCTGATTAACTTCAGTAAATCTGCAGAGGCTAAGGGGTTAACCTCTTCATTTGGAATTTGGTTCCTTTGCGGATGCACTAGTAAGAATTGAGTCCACTGATACTTGTTCTCTCTCCAAATCATATTAATGCCCCAGGCTCCACAGGGAGAAATGAAAAAGGAAAAAAAAAAAAAAAAAAAAAAAGAAAAAAGAAAAAAAAAAGATGGAAAATCCCCACAGCCTGGTCAGACAGCACTTACAATCTAGTTAGAATGGTTTAAAGTCTTACCATCCTCTCAGCGGTGAGGCAATACTTGAATTTACTCGAATGCAGACGCTCATCTGCTATGTCCTCATGAAAGACACCAGTTCTGCAATTAACAGTGCACCAGCTGACTGCTTTCCCTCCTGGAAACCTGTGACCCTCCAGAACATGCCAGGAGCTCAGCAGCTCCCCTGTGACCCACTGAACACAGGATCAGGGCTCTCACTGGGGAGCCAAGCAGTCATAGCCCCAGATACAGACAGGTCACCGAGCTATTCAGCAATTCAAGGTTTCATTACCATGCCTTAAATGCAGTTGCCTTTAAAAACATAAGCACACTTTTTAATTAAGTCTTTGGTGTCTCTTTTCAACATCAGATATCTTAATGCTGCTGTTCTTTCTTTTTTAATCTAATTTGATTGGAAGTGTATTTGGACATATCATATATATTACAAAAGGCATTTTTTTCCCATTGCTTCAAATTATTTTTCCAATCATGTTCTATATACGGTGCACAGGAGTGAATTATAAGGAGTTAGGCAACATACATGGTGTTAATTAGATAGGGGACATAGAAGGTAATTTTTCCATGACTCCAGGGAAACCCTTATGTTATGGTTATAAAGCAAATGGAAGCGGTCACGCAATACAAAGTGCTTCTTAAAAATCAAGTTACACACTGAAATAAAATACTAAGAGCAAAATTAGTTTCTCCAATTTAATTCAGTAAAACTTTAATAACATCTGACTGCTCTCTGCAAAAGTCATTAAAAAATTATAAGGAATTCACAAATGACTGATAATATAAAAACATGGGGGCTCAGATTCTGTTTCTAACAAAGGTCCTGATGCAGCAAAGCGCTGGAGCCTACACCTAATTCTGAGCTCCAGGAATGTGCTTGCGGGCCAAATTTAACAGCCAAAGTCGCACCGACTTCAGCAGGAGGCTGATCTGGCGTGGGAGGATGTGGGAGCTTTGATCTAGAGGGAAAAGTTCAGAGAACATTCAAAGACTGAACTGAGCCTTATGCACACACCAGTAATTGCATGTGCTAGTCAGGTAAACACTTCTGAAAAATAGGACAAGCTTGAGCAGGAGAAAGGCAGGCGCAGTGAATTAGGCAAGCCAATGGATCTCTGACGCTTCAGTAACCAGTGGAGGATGCTGGAATTTTCACTGTATGCACAGAAAAACACAAATGGAAATTTTCCTAAATGTCATTCACTAACTACAGACAATATATGGTTCTGAACTGTTAGTAGCAGGAAGATCAGAAGAAACAGAGCTGCCACTCATGTCTTTGCTATAGTGGCTCAGAAGAGAACAGTTGTATGAAAAAGGTGACTTTTCCAGTAGGGATTTGCAGATTTTTTTATGTTAAATGAAGGTCATAGCACACAACCAGTCATATAGGGAACTTTTCCACTAAAGATTTTTCTATCATCTTTGTGATAATTAACACTCTTTCATTAACATGCTGTGTCCCCCCTGGCCAGAATGAAACTGTGCATGCCTTATGTCCTACTCTTAATAAAGTTTTTAAAGTCACAAATGTTATCAATTAATATTTTGGAATGATTCGTACCATTTCTAATATGCGGTTGCTGGGCAGAATCTTACAGATAAAAATATTTTCGGAACAGATTCAAAATAATTGCTTTTTTAAATTGCTGGTGGGGATTCTGCCACTCAAGCAGTTAAGCTTGAAAATATGCTTAAGAGATTAAACAAGGAAAACTGAGCTGGTCTGGTAGCTGGCCCCTTTCCATATGTTGAGGAGTTGTCACTACTCCAAATGCAACAAGATGATTTTGGATTTGCCTTGGTTCATCCTGCACACAAGATGAACAAGGTGCAGAAGTTCCCGTGTTCAACCAGGCTTTGCATAGCCACCAAGGCACTGAGGGATTCCGCCAAGGAAAGTATGTGTGCCAGGGAGTGATACAGTACTTTGAATCAGAAAACTGCTGCTGGTGGATCCAAACAGGCAGTGTGCAGTTTCTGCAGTATTCCCAGCAAGGTTTGCAGGCAGATCACTGCAGTCCAGAAGGGCCAGAGCTGTGTTTAGCCACTGTGCATCCAGCAGGAGGGGACCTTTCCTGTCCTTCCTGCATGGAAAGTTTCTCAAATTATTCAAAAATGCAATTTCTTAACACAATGGTACTTTCTGAGGGACCGTGCTTTGTGCTGAGGGCTGAAATGTAGTGCTTGTTTACTACACAATAAGTAGTTTTGGATCCACCCCCCAACTGTGATTTAGTGTGTGCATGTGTATATATGTACACACACATACCTCCGTTGTTCAACATTGTGTATTTGTACAGTTGTATATATGTTTTTATACATTCATTTCTAAAAATAAACAGTGAGGAAGTCTTTGATGTTTCTCTGCATGAAGAACAAAAAGCAGATGGAAAAATTCTTTTTTATATATATAGAAATACTGTTGAATCACAGCATATTTAACACTTTTTTCCTCTAAAATGAAAGTGTGATGCTGTGCTTCCCTACATACTTGTGGAGCCAAATTCTCAGGCAATTAGAGGTTTTGGCTGCTCCTATGTCAGGTGCCTAAAGACATGTCAAAGCTGTTTAATTTCCATACACTGTATCTAATCTCTTATTCCCTCTAAAGCGTTTTTAGGCACTGCAGCATTAAGACACCTGAACTCACTAGTCAGTATTTAGCATCTGTTTAAATGCCCTGATTTCAGAAACCTGAAACTCTCAAGCCACCAGGGAATCTGCAGCGCACTGGAGAGGAGCTGATCACTTAAACTTTTCTTTTTTCACTCTTACTCTCAAAATCCAGTCTTTTCTAGTCTCACATTTGCAAGGATGTCTTCCAGAGCTCTCTGCCTCATCTCCAGGGATGTCTGCACTACGTTCTGACGGAAGAGACAAGGGAGCAGGGAGCGAGCAAGTTAATTTAGTGTAAGCCATATCACAAGCCTGTTCATTCCACTGCAAAGCTGAGGGCATGTACATGAAAAGCTGTAGGTGAAAGCTGAGGGACCTGCAGGACAAGGAAGTCCACATGGGCAGGCCCTGACAAGTCAAGAAGGAAGGCAAAGAAGACATGGTCAAGAGACTCCAGAGACTGAAAACCTAACAATAATTAATTCACAGGTTCTCCTTGGAGGCTCACAACTTCACGTCCACAAGATTGTCCTACTTTCTGCTCTCAAATGATTTTCACTTTTCAGCACAACTTCATTACATGCCTTTTACCAAGGGGACTCCAACCCTCCCAGGTGCTGACTTCAAGAGGCAGCCGTTCTTGCTCTTACTCAAGCTAGAGAGGTGACACTAAGTCCTTTATAGGTAACTTTGTCAATTCAAAATCCAGGAAAAGAAGTCAAACATTTCTGAGGATAATGCCAGGTTAGAAGAAATAATGTACCATGCAAAGGGAAAAGGTGAACAAGACAATTGGAGGGATAATCTAATGGCTGTGCTAAGAGCAGAGGGCTTGTTCTTCTGAAATTAAGCCTTGAATTTTATCCTCCATTAATAATGCAAAATTTGACTGATAAATAAAACATGATTAGTGGTGTGGAACAGAGATAATAACAGAAGGATAAACAGTAATAACTATACCTTGCTCTTAAAAAGCTGGCCTCCAAAATGCTTTGCAAAAGGAGAAATGCTACTTGTGATAATGGTAATGTGCTGAGCTTTGTGAATAGTTATTATTTTTTCTGATCTTGCTGCGTCCAATAGCATCCTCAAATTGTACATGGCACATTGTTACTCCCCTGAACACCAGACAAAAAGAAAAGAAAATAGATCATAAAGATGACACCGTGATAACAAAATGTACATGCTTCAGTCCTTGAGACAATTCAACACAAGCTGGTCTGTTATGCTAGATAAATCTGAGGGTTTAGGAAAATACATGTGGTAACAAAAATATGAAATTTTATCTTATAAACATTGGATAATATTTAAAACAGATCATGTCTAGATAGCAATTTTTTCTAATAATACCATTCATCAAGAAAAGATCAAATGACCTTTTGTCCCAAAGACCTGTGTACTGCACTGAATAAAATCCAAACCCCACTAATTCTAGCATGGTTATTGATTATTTTATATTAGGTCAGAGAGATTAAGACAGCCTTATGAAATTTCATTTAAAAAGAAGACAATCCAGCAAATGTTTCACTGAAAGTAATGGATAATTTTATCATAAGTGACTGTTAGGGAAGATACCATGTTGTTCTCCTCAGTTGACTTTTTTTTCATGTCATGCAGCATCCAAAGCGTTCTGGACACAAAGTGAGACTCAAGAGTACTTTAAGACTCAGGACTACTTTAGAGCGAGCAAAATCACAGAGCATATTCATTGGAAAAGATGTAAGCGCAAATTATTGGCTTGTATAAGCATAGCGCTGCCCTGTTCCTTGTCTCCAGTTCTGTCTCTGGCTCCTGAATGGACTTTGGGTCCATATTGTAGCCTCGTGTCCAGCTCCAGCTCTGGCCCTTGGATCAATTTCCTCCTGACTGTATTTCTTGCGTGGACCCTGGATCTGTTCACCTCTTGCCTGGTCTGGGAATGTTGGTGGACTCATTGAGCTCTGCCCACCATGTTCGTACCCTGCAGCACTGCACCCCACTACTGTCCCAGCTGGGGTAACCCTCTTCTCCCAGCTTGTTCTCCCTTAGGGAGCAGCTGTCTTGCTGCCTCTGGACAATGTGCAGTTTTGTCACTTCAGTGTAGCTAGTTCCCTCCTTTCAGTATCTCTAGGAACATGTTATCAATTATCCCTATTGTTTCCACCACTCCTGTTCTTCTGCCTACACTGGATTCCATGACAGTTACCTGCTTGAAGATCCTTTTGGTGTGCTGGGTCATGCTTTTCATGTTCCTGACAAGAATATTGGTTCTACAGTGAAAGAGGGAAAATCAGTAATCTCCCTTCAGAGAAAATTAGTGTCTTTTCAGAATTCCATGTGTAGTATATTCTGCTGCTGAGTCTTGACAGAGAAATAAATATTCAGAAAATTTAGGTTTGTGCCTTCAAAGCACAACAACATCCTCTAAAAAAGGAAACACTAAATTTGGAAGACAGGTAATTAAAAATCAAAGGGGAATTCCACTTGATTAGCTAGGTCTGTCTGGCTGAGGGGATCTAAGGTGAAGTGTTCTGCTGCAGAGCTAAGGCCTTTTGTATACAACAACCCTATTGCTTAGGGAGAGCAGTTCACAAATTCCTTCTGAGGCCTCCTAGTCCCTTGCTCAAGAAGCCTTTGCACAGAGCAGTGACTAAAGCCTTCAGTACCCCAAGATATTCAGCAGTGACCATCACTGAGTGTCCAGCATGCCAGAATTTCCTGGTGCTCCTATGGGAATACCAACTGTCCCAAGTAGAGGTAAAAAAGCATGGGCAAATGTACCTGTTGAAGCCTTTCAGCAGGGTGCAGAAGAAAGCAGGTTTCTCAGCACCAACATAAGCAGAGCTCACACAGTGAAGGTGGAAAGGTTAAGTACAGTATTAGAGTGCTGCAAGAAAGCCAGAAAATACTGCAGCTTCTTTTCTCTTGCTCTGTTTAAGTATTAGAGGTGTTGCAGTTACCATAGTCACTTAGGAGATGAATTGATTCAATAGCAACCAGAGTGAGCACCCAACTGTACTCTTCCCCCACCGCAGTCACAGCCTTATGCTAACTCCAGTGCCCATCAGTTTGCCTTATGATATGACTTAACTTACTAAAATGGAAGAAAACATTCAGAGTGAAGTTCTAGTTCACAGAAGAGCTCCCATACTGGCAGCATTGCTTAGCTGTGGGACACTGTGAGGAAGAGCAGAGAAACACAGAGTCACCCCTGTCACCACACCTTTCGTCATCAGCTGTGTGGCACCTGGCTATATACATCTGCTGGGCTGTGAAGCCAGCACATACTGCTGGAAAAGCTGTGTCATGAAAGTGTTCATAAAGCTCCAGCAAAAGGTGGGTGCATAAATCAAGCTAAGAGTGCACTTTCCTTGTGAAGTTGGAAGAAGTCTGGTCTGAGCCAAAATCCATAGAAATCCAAGATCTCCTCCAGCTATTACCCTCAGCTTGTATTGGAAAGGTTTAAATCCTTCCTGAGTGCGGAAGAGGGGAGAGTGAGCTGAAATGTGGTCCAGCTGAGGACACTTGGCTTCCAACACAAGGCCTCCAATTCCCTAGTGGAAAGCCTCTGTGAACCAATTCTGCTCAACTCTGTTTACCTTTCTTGTCCTCTCCACAGGGCTTCTTTCCACACAGGGCAAGCGCGGAAAGAAAATGGGAGAGATTCTGCCAAGAACTGCAAAGTTGCAAAGGCCAGAGAAGTTCTCAGTTTGAAGAAAACAGTGTCTCTCAGAAGCAAATTGCAGCTTTGCAGTGTTTTTCGTGGGCAACTTAGAAAGGTGTGAAGGGCAGCAAAATGTGAAGGCATTAGGTCTTTTGAAAAGCTTTAGATGCCAGTTTGAATCTGTTTTTGATTATAGACTCTGTGTTTTAGCTGCCATTTCCCCCCTCTTTCTGAGAGGCTGACACTGCTTTGACAAGCATTCTTCCGTGAACCTGCCGAGCCACTGAAGTGACATACCAAGACAAGATCAAACGTCTGAGATTTGGGTTCTCTCTGCACTGTGCTGAGCCCTGTGGCCTGCCTTTCCCTTCAATTTCTCTGCCCTATTTGTCTCCAGTTAAGGTCTCAGATTGGAAATCTCTTCTTGTCTATTCAAGCATTTATGTATTGGTCCCACAGCACTCAGATCTGCCAACACAACTGCTGCTTTTACAGCCATCTTCTATCTTGACAGTCACTGGCTTTCCCCTCCAAAAATCTTTATCTCTTGAGTTGAAATGAGAAATCAGTCCATAAAAAGGCAAGTATCTCAGCTCAACTCCCATCTCTGCTGGAATTCAAGGGAAATTCGCCAATGACTTGAACAACACCACGAGATAACACTCTTTCTTTATCTATACATTAATAGTCTTCTGCTGCCAATCTCCTCATCAAGACAGTCTTGTCAGTTCCCACACAGTGCACAAAGACACTGCTACGCCTCTAACACAGGATAGGCCCAGCAGAGCTTTTTCTTTGCTTTGGATGGACTTACTGTGTGCTAATGCACATACAATTTGAACATCTGTTTTGGTTTCACACAAAGACAATAGGATTTTGTTTGGGGGGAAAAAGCAAGAACTGTAGGAAGCAAACATCCTTGTACTAGATAGGATGACCAAGGGTCACCTCTACCCCAAGCTAAAGTGTGCAGTCTGGCACATGGGCTGTATTGCAGGAGCACAACCAGACATGGCACTGAGGAACCCAACTCTAACCTCTCACACAGCTATCATTGCACTGGGAGAGGACAAGCTCCCGCAGTGGCAGTTTGGAAAAAGGAAACAAAGGGAACTGAGAACAAAATGGCATAGAGAACATTGTGGCCATTCCCATATTTCAGTCATCCTTGCTCATGCTATACATAAGGAGGTAGTTACATGTAGCATAGGATTATGAACATATTGGTGTCTGCAGGGCCAAATCTGAAATCCTCCTCCAAGACAAATTCCAGATAACACTGACTGACTGAAAATCTGTTTTAAAAATTCTTCTTCATTGTTAGTACAGATAACCAGTGATCCTATCTACAAATATATATATTTGAAAAAAGTAAACAGGTGGATTACAGGCATTGGTTGGCTATTATTTCAGGCTTTGAAGTCAACTAAAAGCTTCAGGAAACATACAGGGTTGCTCCAGAAGTTACATTAGAATTAAGTAACAGAGTAATTATTCATTGTTTCTACTACTGGCTGTATATAACACTCCAAAAGCCATGGAAACAGCAATAACCTACCTATATTCTTTAATTATATCAGCATGCAGTGATGTTAGACTTTGACAATTTAGGAACACACACACATATATACAGGCACCAGGTGTGTTACACACCTGGTTAGGTATATGCTATTTATCTCAAACCCTTTCAAAATATAAAAACAAGAGGGGTGAATGTCAGAGTCACTGGTTATGGAGGATTTCCACATCACATTTACTCCTGGGTCAGAGCAAAGTCCCAGGTTTGCAGCGCTTTGCCACGCAGGCAGCAGACCAACACACTCTCTTGCACAATCTCACACTAACCCAGTTCAGAACATTGTTCCCAAACCTATTCCAAAACCTTATGACCTTCCTATTGATATAGCATCACTTGGGTGCTCCTGTAAATACAGGTAAATACAATTTGTCAAAGCAGTTATGCCAGAACCAGCCCCCCCTCCACCCCCAGTCTGCATGTATACCCATACTTACATGTGGCAGATTTATGTGTTACCACTTACTACTAAAATGCTTTACACTACCCACACACAGTAAGACCCTCATCTCAGCTACTACAGATTTTGCTAAATGCTAACTAAAAGAGCTAAAATTTCCCATGTGTGCATTCTTTATTTGCTGAATTTTTCTCTCCTCACTGCAAGGAGGGGGGAAGCAGGAAAAACTCAGGTTTTTCACACACATTTAAAAATCCCTAGGAAATCCTTGCTTTAAAGCTTATATTTAGGGACAGGAACATGGCAGTTGTGGCAGGAGGGCAGGAGTTTAACCAAGGACTTGCTTCCCACACCCCCACTAGATTAAATGACCCTGCCAATACTTAGCCAAGTTTATGCTTGAAAGACAACTGTTTCCAGAGGCTCACCCTCAGCATTTAGAGCCTGCTGTCCTCACATGAGCTAAACCAATCCCTGAAGCTGCTGTGTGAGTCTGTGCCTAAGCTGAAAGAAAGGACATTGCCTCTCCCATTCCTTCAGCTGCATTTTTATGGGTAAATTAAACAGCGAGGCCTGTAGCACAGTCTATAGTGCTTAATTATTAGCATGCTCCCTGGCACAGTTTTGGCTTGTGCTAGGGAATACTCTCAGGGACTGTGTCTGGGCAGGGTTCAGAAAGTAGCACTTGCCAAGTGCTGTTCCCAATAGGCAGAAAGGATAAAGCCATCCTGTTATGGGAGGAAGAGAGTTTAGCTGCATGGATGTGAGCCAAGCTATGCCACTTGCTGTTGATGCCAGAGAATGGGCTCTGGCCCAGTTTAATTACAATGAAGACATATAATCAGTGACTCCTTCTCTGTCAGGTGTTGGCACAGAAAAAAATCAAACAGAGAGAGAAGAGCTGAAGCCACTGGAGGGGAAGGGATGGCAGCAAGAGAGGGTAATCTTAGAGTTTGAGTCTAGGGTAGGAAAAAAAGGGAGTGGGAGCTAGTGCAAGGGAGAAGGTAGCAATGTATGGGAAAGGATGAGAAAGTCAGGAAGAAGCATTTGGATATGGATAGGAATTGCATTACTTTGAAAAAGAGTTTAATAAATGGAGCAAAATAAGGTTGCTATTCAAAAATTAAGAATGAGATGGGGGGAGGAAAGTTGAGGAATAGATGAGAAGGTGGAAACTGGAAAAGATTAGCTCAGGAGAACAGGGAAAAAATTCAGGTATGCCTTTGGGCAAGCAGAGGCTACAAAGCCCTCTGAGAGAACAAGGAGATCATCTATTCTCCAGTGAACATGGCTCACCTGGTACTAGGAAAGAGCTCAGGCTTTATCAGGAGTCTTCATATGTTGCTTACACATTTCTGTATCTTTATCTTTGGCTTTCACCTGTGTCACTTCTTATTCTTACAGGAGCAATTTAATCTTCCCATCTCAGGTACCTCATGGTCAGATGGAACAAATGTCAGAAACACTTAAGGTAACCCACCCTGTGTGTATCCCTGAGAGAAAATGTGAAGAAGCAATTTCCATCAATAACTCCATGTGGAGATTTGGAAAGGCTCCATGTTCCCTTAAAGGTAGCCTTGAAGAATCATTTTAATTAACCGTTTACCTGCTGTATGTTGCCCGAGGCTTTTAGTAGCTAACATTGCAGTCAGTTTAGCATCAGCTTGTCACTCACCTACACAGGATGAGCTTGCACTCTTCAATTTCTGTCAAGAAAAATACAAGCCACACTGGGGTAAAAATCCATACTGGGAACCAGCTGACCCACCTGAAAATCGAGACGCAAAGGGAGACCTCATACTTCCTTCTCATTGCTACTGCAACATAAATATTTCTTTTTTTCTTAATTTCTTATTTTAACTTCAGAACTGAATATTTTAGTGACCCAAAAAAAAAAAATCCCACCAAAAAAAAAAGAAGAAAAAAAAAACCCAAAAAAAACAATCATCTTACCATGATCAGTAACGAACAAAAAAGCAGAAAGCTCCCACTGCTATTGTGCTTGGAATATAATAGTCAAGGTTAGCGCATAATAGCTAAACAATATGCATTTGAAAGCCATCAAGAGAACAGTGCTTTGTTCCAGTGAAAAGGATTGAAATATTTTCTCCTGTCTGCCTTGACACTTCATGTTACAGTGCTTGGAATTACTTCAGTCAAGGAAGCTGTCACATCACTCATAAAGTGCCTATAGAGCAGCAACACTGCAGTGGCAGCACAGAGCCAGTACAGTGCACCCACAAAGAGGGGATCATTTTTGTCTTTCTTCCTTGCCAGAACCACATTTGCTTGGGGAGCACCAGAGGAAAGTGCGTTTCTGGTAGGTTCAGTTGCTTGGTGTTTTTTCTTTTTTGATTGGCACTGTACCATCATATCCTGTGGGCCAAGATATAGTGCTCAGTGATTTCAACAGGAGCTCTGGGGCGAGTGTGTTCTCAGTGTGTGCTCATGAACAAACCTATCCATTTTGAGACTGCCTGCATGGATTTTTCCAGTCCTATTTATTCCAAGATGTGAGACCTCAGTCGGAACACTGCACAATTCCGGTGTCCTCAACATAAAAAGGACATGGAGCTGCTGGAGTAAGCCCAGAAGAGGGCCATGAGGATGATCAGGGGACTGAAGCACCTCCCATATGAACAGGCTGAGAAAGTTGGGACTGATCAGCCTGGAGAAGAGAAGGCTGTGTGGAGACCTCACAGAAGCCTTCCAGTGTCTGAAGGGAGCCTATAGGGATGCTGGGGAGAGGCTCTTCATCAGGGTCTGTAGTGGTAGGACAAGGGGTAACAGGTTCAAACTTAAACAGGGGAAGTTCAGATTGGATATGAGGAAGAAATTCTTTACTGTAAGGGTGGTGAGGCACAGGAATAGGTTACCCAGGGAAGTTGTGAATGCTCCGTCCCTGGCAGTGTGCAAGGCCAGGTTGGACAGAGCCTTGGGTGACATGATTTAGTGTGAGGTGTCCCTGCCCATGGCAGGGGGGTTGGAACTAGATGATCTTCAGGTCCTTTCCAACCCTAACTATTCTACAGTTCTATGTAAATTCTGGTATTGACTGTCAGGCATGCAGAGGACAAGCAATTACACCTACAGGCCACACCTGGGTTATCATCAGGCAGGTGTCTTAAGATACAGCTAAATAAGGAACTTTCCTAACAGGGTGAAGCCCAGTTTTGAAAAAGGAGGAGGTGTATGATGAAGCTGGATGAAATGTTGTTTTGGAAATACTCAAGTATAGAATCAGAAAGCAATTACCCTTTCAGGTGTAAACCAGAAAGAAGGAGTTTATGGCTTGTGGAAACAGCTCTGAGCAAAAACCCACTTGGTTTGGAGAGTAATTAATGAGTTCCATAATTAAAGGAGTACTGAAGTCATCCCTCCTACCCTCCTCCCCCATCAGTAAAGGACAGCCACAGCTATTCTCATAAGATTAATTCATCCACAGTAGTGGCATAAAATTGTGTACTTGAAAAGCATAAAAGCAAAACTGTATGAACCTAATAGAAAAAGAAAAAAAGTGAGTGATGACCAAAGAAATAAAAAGTTAAAAAACCAAAACAAACACCAACAAACCAAACATACAGTTGACCAGTTCTTCTGGGTTGACACTCAGTTTCAACTTTGCTAGTGTTTCATTAACCCTACAGGTAGAGCTGCAGCCTAGCATTTAGCATCACCGAGGAACCTGAAGTGCATCCTTCTTATCACTAAAAACTTTCCAGTTCCTTGTGACAAGAATAGCATTGATAAACATAGTCCTTCTTCAGACATCTACAACAAGCACAGACAGCTGTTCCTCATTCATGAACAGAACTCGCTCAGGCACAGAAGCAGGAAGGAGTTAGAACTTTGTTGCCTGAGCTCAGAGTTACAGTCCTCAAAATACCCTTCCCAGTGCTGCCTCTTCTTGGATGTAACCAAGAGCCTTTGCCTTTTCTCAGGTAGCTGAAACAGTCACCCACTCACATCAGGAGAGGCTTTGAGTGGTGCTCAATTCACTTTCAGGTTATCAGGTCACTGGTCACAATCAGGCACAGCAGTCCTGGGCACACAGAAGTCCTGCTACAGGTATTTAGACAGATATCGAACCCAGACACTCTCAGGGTTAGGCAGCAGCTGATTCACATTACAGTTTGAGCCTGCAGGACCTAATTTTACCACTGTCCACCTCTAGATACCCAAATCCTCACCTGGAACAAGCTTCAGCATAAACAGCCACTTCCCAGGAGCAGACCATATGTCTTATTTTCATTTTTACCTGGGAACCATCCACCCTCTCTCCCTATCTAGCCTGGAACTAATCAGCCCCACATGTCTTTACTATGCAGTAGTAATTACCCTTAACCTCAAGGCAGGGTTTTCACGCCTGAGCCAAGTATAAGTCAACAGAAAAATCTTCCCATCTACCAACAACAGTTGACAACTGGCTAGTGGGCAATTGCTCCTGGGAAATCCCAGTAGCCAAAAGAGAAACACTGTTACACAGTCATTAAAGGGTTCCTTTGAATGGCTCCTTATTCTGCTTCTGCTCAACTCTTTTGGGTGCTTCCATCTGACCCACTGGATATCCCACAACCATCTGAATGCTATTTCCAGTACCTCCCTATGTTGACTTTAGGTGTTTTCCCACCAAACAACCTAGCACCAGTATCCTGAATGACGGATGACAGGGAGGTCTGTCAGGGGGTTATTACTTAACTTCCTTCTCCTAAATGGAACAGCTTCCAGGACTACGCAGCATGTGGCAACAGGGGGAAAAAATGAATGCAGGATGTGCTGTGTTTCAAGCAGCTCTCAAAAATGCAAAGAGTTAAGACCCAAGAAAACTGCCTTCATTTGCCCAAGAAAATAAAACCTTAAACCTCAGCTCAAGGAAAGAACAAAGTATCTTTTGCTTTCTTGAGGCAGAGGATAAAGTTGGTATAAATAACAAAAATATATTAATGGTAATATTCTAAATGAGCTTTCTTTAATTTAGAGGAATTAAGATAGTTAATTAAGGGGTAATATTCATAATGCCAGAGTATATCAGGCAAAAATGTTTTTTGCAGGCAATTAAGAACAGTCTGATAATCGCACAAGTGTAATGTAAGCATATACTCCAATGCAGTGAATAGCATTCCTATTTTTCCCTAAGTAAGATATGATGATGAAGGAGGCACAATCTTTAAAAATAATACAAAGTAGATTGCTCTGCATCCTTCCCCAGAAGAAGGTTTGTCCTGTGACAAATGCTGACATATTCCAATTTCTTTTCATTCAAAACCAGAACAAGTTCACTTGCAAATGTTTCTGAGAAGAGGAATTCTGGAACATTCAGACTCAGGAATCTCAAAATATTTTGCTATCAAAAATAACTATTAAATTACCTACTAAATACAGTAAAAACATCAAATAATGATAATTGTGAAAAAAACATTTCTGACATGAGGAAATTATTTCTAAATAAAGTGAGACATTTAATTTAAAAAAAGTAAACTTTTTTTTTAACACTGTTACTTTTTTTAAGGTGTCAGAGTTCACGGGCAACAGCTGGATTTGCATGATGTTGCCATTTTCTTGACCACATAGCATTTCAGAGGACACTGCTCACAAGGTCAGAGGCCCTGGGTTTAGTTCCCACCTCTGCTCTTCTATGGACTGCTAATATCAACTCAGGCAAATCATGCAGCATCTCTAAGCCTTGCTTTTCATCCCAGTAGTCAGGGTAATATTTATTTTCTCCTGTCCTTGCCTTGTTTGGTTAGCTTGCATACTCTTTGAAGAAAAACCTGCCTCCTCCTCATTTAAATAGCACCTCCCAAGAGGGCAAAGAGGAATAGCTTCATCTTGGTTGTACAGACAAATAGCAAATGACGTTCTCCAGAATGTGCTTGTAGTCACCTTCAGTTCTTGCTGATGCGACCTTGCACTGTGGAAGTAACTTCCGCCTTTGTGAAGCTGTGTGCCTCTCTCCACCAGCCCAATCTTTCCCCTGCTTTTTGACAAAGCAGTTTTGACAAATGGGATCTCAGTAGCAAAACTAGTAGTAGCAAAATGAAAAATAATGTGGCTGGGAAGAAGCAAAAAGCACAGGGTCTACACTCAGAATGGAGGCACAGTGCTGTACTCCAAGGGCAGAGGGAACTCATGGCCCTGCATATTACCCTTAAGCTGCCAGCGTTGCTGAGTAGCCATTAAGCAACATGAGCAAGGATCTAAAGCTGGTCTGTAGGGGTAGACAGATGCACAGAGTATGCTCCTGCTTTTAAGTATCTATGACAGCAAATGCAAAAGTGGGAGACCAATTCATCATAGCTTTTTCCAGTGCAAATAGAGACAACTGAAATTCTTAATAACCCTCCTGTAGTCTTTGAATTGAGCATGTGGAAGGATAGTGCAGCTCTCACCAAAGCAGCCAACAGCCGTAACCACTACAGGCTTCGAAAGAGTTGCACCTCAGTGGCTCAGTTTTCAATCTTAATTCCTTCCTTTAACAGAAAGATTAGTTAAATTTGGCTTCTTGGTGGCAGCGGAGCAGCAAGATAGAGAAATATATCCACTGTGCCTCAGAGTCACAACAGGGCAACAGCGAAAGTCATGAGTTGTCCTTCACCAGCTCTCCCTTCAAAAGTATGATATTTTTGGAGAGAAAATGCTGTAGCTCAAGCAGAAGAATTCATCACCATTTATCTCCCCAAGCCATGAAAATCACTGCTTCAGGAGAGAGCCAAGTCTCCTAGCCAGGGTTCGACGAGAAAGTGCATATTACAAAGTCAAAGATAGTGGGATGCAGGATGCTCCTTCCCATTAATGAAGAGGATTCTGAAGATCCTGCATCTTCCCTACATCTATCTTCACAGACCAAACTGTTCATCTCCAAACAGCCTTCTAGCCAAAGCAGTCTGAGATGGCATCTAAATCTGCAGCATGTTGAAGGACTTACAGGTATCTCCCAGAGGACTCATCTAATCACGGGCCGAAACAGCCATTATGGCAGGAGCTTTCTTCACTGTGGCTGACAAAAGGGGACATTTCCATTTCAAGTGGTGTCCAAGTGCTGCAGTGAGACATTTTCTGATCACAGCTTAAAGGAAGCTGGGACACTAAGTGCAGGTAAGCCTTCAGTGTCCAGACCAGGACTATACTTAAAAACTGAGTCAAATGTTATTCAAAATTAAGCTAAATATTTAAACTCTCAAAAACTTCTTGACCTGTTCAGTTCTAGTGGAAAAAAAAAAAAAATCCTTAAGTATTGGCCACAGCAGGTAGCAGACCTAGTCTGTGGCTAGGACACTGATCCAGACCTTTTCAAGACTCAGAGGCGTTTACATTTTCTATTGGACAACAACTTGACATCTGATCTCATGATTTAATGATCTGGATGCTGCCATAAACCATTCCACAAGGCTTACGGAGCAACATAGCAATTTGAGTAGGCAAAAGTTATGGAACTGGAACCTCCCCATCCAAAATTACTAAGTACCCAGACATTGACCCACACAACTCTCATTGCAGGCAGCAACTTTCTCCCAGTTATCAGTGAACCAACCTTTTCACCAGACAGCCCAGGAGTTACTAAGAGACAACTCAAAAAGAGAAGAATAAGCTTGCTTGCCAATGGAAATTGTCCTCATTAGAAAAAAATCTTGCCACTTCATGAAGTACTGCCAACAAATGTCATTGGACTGTTAGACTGCTAGAAGACCAAAGGAACTGCCATGTGGGGTCAGTCAAAGCCCCATCCCATCTGGTACCCTGTTTTGGGCAGTGAGCAGTGGAGGAAATAAAAAGGAAGTGTGAGCGTGCAGAGGGTAACCATCAGGTTTAACAATTGTCAATGGGACAATCAAAAATCACTTTAGCTTTCAAGCATAACAAATTGTCCAACAGTTATGGAGTCTACTCTGCACCCTGCCACACCCCATTTTAATATTAAATCAGTGTAAAATCATACACTCTAACAGAGGTGCTTTTGTGTGGGGTTTTAAGCTGGCAAGGCTTAATTCACCAGCCCCTCAATCAACTTTCCTTGAAACTTGTCCCTCCCTCTCAACCCCCTTCACCCTCTTATAGACTACATCAGAGATTTTCTAACATGCCCGTCCAACAACCTGTCCATCAAACTTGTCCTGTTCTTTTTCTCCATCCAGTTCAACTTTGCATTCATGTTGATATGTGCACACTAGCTTCAAGCTTAGATGACAGCTCAAAAGAATAATGTAGACGCAAAGGAAGCCAAAAAAAGTGTTGTGCTGTGAGGCGGTTTTGATCATTCAAATGTTTATGAATTGTCAGAAAACTGGACAGGTAATACCTTTTCTAAACAGAGTCTTTAATTTGGAAAAAATGCTAAAAGCTCAGCATTTCACACCTCCACTGAGATATGCCTCTGGCTACCCTTTATTTTTCATGACGTGTTTTCTGAAATGTTGCATTCAAGAGAATATATTGCCTTCAAATCATGTACATATGCATGTTTATTAAATCATTACCATAGCCTTAAGTCCCTCAAATCACTGTGGACTGCAATACCACATGTGCATCCAGCAATTAGATGAATAAATTAACCCTGAAATAATTCTGCTTGGGGTGTAAGGGAACAAGCTGTACTGTGAAAGTTGAAATGACACTCAAGAATGGAGAAACCTTCTCATATTTGAAAGACAGATACCTGGCTGGTGCTCAGAAAAACATTAGAAAAAAATAAGAATCACCTAATCGTGCTGATGATTACCAATAGCTTTAAATTTCTGAAGTAAAAGGAAGAAAAAAATAGTAGAAAATAAGGAACTGGCAGAGCACGCAGTTCCAAAGTGCATTACTCCGTCAGTGTCATCTTCTATGCGGCAGTGTTCTTTCAATTATTTCTTTCCCTCTCTTCCTCTCTGCAAAGAAAATTGGCAGAAAAAGTTGCCTGCAGGATCAGAGAGGGGTATTTTTATCAGCCTACAACTAGATTAAAAATCCTTTATCTGAAATGCAGCAAAGGACTGGCCTAAATTAAATCCCCTCTCCCTTTGCTTCTAGGCTGTGAAGGAGTATGACACAGAGGGCATTTTACTTAATTTGTATCTTTAATTTCTATTGATTTTAGTTTACACAAGTTACCCATGCAAAAATGAAGAAGAGAAGAGCAGAGACCTACATAGTAAATGATCAAAAGGGGAAGCCAGATGAAGGATGTTAGCTAAAACATCTGGTCAGTCCATCACCTGAGGACACAGGAGCAGGCCATGTCCAAAGCTCTGAAGGGCAACTTTTAGCCAGTGCACTATTAGCGTGGACATCGGCTTTCTACTCTTGCTGTAGTGCCCTGTTTATCTCCACAGAGACTATTCACGTGGCAGTGCATTTGCAGAACTGGGCTTGCATGAATTTTTAATGGTATTACTAATCACTGGTTGCAGTGTTGCACTACAGTGTGACTATCAGAGAGTAGTAACTGGGTCACCAGAAATGCTATCTCTTACCATGCCCCTTGCATTGCTAACATAATCACCAGGTGTTGTCAGTACTCACACACATGCACTCACTTAATTATGCCAATTTGATGCAAGTCTTTTTTATCTGCACAGCCCTAAAACCAGGTTGATGTTGGAACAGAGATACAGTTGGATAAAAATGGGGAAGAGGACAGTAAACAAAGTTGGGAAACAGAGGCAGGATAAAACACGACCTGAGAAGGTGACAACATAGGCGAACTTGTTACTTTCCTGTGAGCAAACCACTTGGCTTATACTGGAGGGGTTATAAACATATGGATCCCTTCCCTTTTAACTCTATAAAGAGCAGCACCACAAGGAAGAAGATTGGTTGAAGAATCAGCAGAAATTCTGGCCAGAATATTTTTGGGTAGTTGTTCCAATTTCTGCACTGCTGGCTTCTCTGGCTCCGTCTCATGTCAGAGTATACAGGAGCAAACAGCTATTAACGCAGCTCAGCAATGATTGCTGTGCACAGTGGCCTGGGCAGAGATTTTTCATTTCATTTTCATACATCATTTACAGCTTGCTGCAGCCATTCCAGAAAGTCAGCACCAATCTCCTTAAGTTAACATGGAACAAACAGGAAAGGAGATAGAATTTTCCTGTTGTTGTTTAAAAGTCTTGTCATGTCTGGGCACAGTCAGTGCTACCACTGATTTCATTTTCAATATACTTCACTGACATAACGAAGTCATTTCCTTGAGAATACACAGGGGAGGCCTGGGCAGCATTAATGTAGAAAAAAACAAACATAACCAATTTGCTTGTAACAAACCTATTTTCTGTATTGCCCTTTGCTTGTTGTTGGGTATTTTTTTGTCACATTTTGTATTAATATGATGGGCTAGAGTCTGATTTTCAGCATTGCTGTAAATCCCCAAGGGGCAAACAGAATTTCTCTAGATTTGTAAGTGTAACACCGATGAGGATAAGGCCCTGAAGCTTGCCTCAAAATAGCACATACAGATCTTCCTATTTATTTCTCAGTTGGGACTGTTAAAAAATATGTGAAAAGCACTCCAAAAATGTCCAAGAGTCCTTCTGCAGCCAAGTTCAGACAATCATTATGTCCATGTCCTTTAATCATTTACCCTCTCTGCTTCAGTTACACGCTCTATGAAGAGAAGTATAATAATAACTCCTTTACAACCTCCAATGGCTGTAAGGAGGATTAATTAGTTAATGTTTGCACAGTACAGAGGCTAGGCTCTGCGCTGATTTATGCTTTATGCATGTCAGCTGGGGTGGATTAAGGTGGAAGCCAACACAGATTTGAGCCTCTTGCGAAGAACATACCAATTTACCCTTCGTTTAATTTTTTTTCTCTCTTTATGACGGCTTCACAGAGCTGAAAAGGTTTCATACCTATCTAGGGAGCTCTGCCTCTCTGCAGATGGGTGTGGGTACCCAGCCTGGCAGTGGCTTTTAGGGAACACCTGAGGCTGTAGAGGTGAAGTCATGATAAGCAAATCTCCAGAGCAAGTAGTGGTTGCACAGAGCTCTGACTCCATGAGCAAAGGGATAAACAAACTTTGCTTTAAAACAAAGGCAGGCAGTGGAGAAACATTTAAGGAAGAAATTGCTTTCTAGGTTCTTCTGGATCTCTGCTTTGCAGAGGTGCAACCAGTACCTCTAGGTACTTTAGTGACATTGGTGAAGAAGTGCTTGTGTATGCTCTTAAAGTAAGGCAAAAGGAGAAAAAATAAGTCCAATTTGGCTTTTCAGTTTGAAAAGTCTTTTAGGCATTTCACTGCGTAAGAGCATATGGTACTATTACTTGATCCTCTTACCAAGAGCGACATTAAAGACTTTCCCATAACCCGACAGTATACACCATTGAATGGTTAAAAGGATGTTCCAGTAAACAAAATGCTCAACAGCCAGAGCCTGTACTGTTATCCTTCTCCGCTTTGCCCTTTGAATCCAGGCCAGGAACATCTCATGTATCATATGAAAGGATCGCCATAGTGAGAGCACAGTGACAGTCACACTGATACCAGCTGCAGCAGTGAGCAGTGGTGTTCAGAGCAGATTTGCTGCTGAGCTTGATTTAGTGCCTGCTTATTCTGGGAATGATGAAAAAAAAAAGGCAATACTGTACTATTCCTGAATGCAAACTCAGTCCCTGTGTAATTTTTTCAGGAAGTGCATGCCATAGTTTTCCCACAATACTCCAAGAATGGTATTTGGATGAGCTTTCATGTGAAACCAGCCAGATTAATTCCTGTGACTGAACAGGGAGCCTTAATGCCTAATTCAGCCATTATGTCAGATGCCCAAAACCAGAAAGAGTAAATAGCCCTTGTCAAATAATCATTCTGCTGAAATCAGCCTGACTTACAGTATCAAATAATACTCCTGATAAAGAAAGATGAAAGTGTCAGGTCCAAAAATCCTGGCAGTTGGTAAACTTCAGAATGGTAAAACAATAACACATCAAAGAAAAGAGGTGAACCCTTTGTATTTAAGACTACCACAGCTTACACGGCACCTTTTGTCAGAATTAGCTCTCAGGATATCTGTTCATGTGAGAATATTGCAATGGAGATGGGGAGGGAGGATTCTTTGCCTTGTTGAAGTTAATAGCTAACTGAATTCAGCAAGCTAAATTCCTCTCTCCCTGTGTGCTTAGTGGAATACCACATTCGTTCAATCCCTTGTACTTGGTCCTACTGCCCTCTGCTATATGAAGTATTACTGCATTCTCAGGTAGAATTTTCTCTTTTTGTTGCCTCAGTCACGGACATATAAAAACTGTTTCAATAGATAGAATTGCTAATTGCAGGAATAGGGAAATAGATCTGCCATCAATGTTAATATTCTTTGATAAGTAGCTGTCTAGAAATCACTTCAAAGTAACGGAGAGAAATTGAAGTAATTTCCATCAAGAACAGTGCTTGATAGACAGGCATATGAGCAGGTAAATAGAACCCGAAGTTAGCAGGACGCACATACATATTTATATATAAATTCATGCTGATGCAAAAGGGCTCTTTGAACCGATACAGAGTGATGCAGAATATTTTGGTGAGTTGCTCTATTAACCAGGCTCACAAGCCACTAAATTTGACAGGAACTTGTAGGCTACATGAGGAAAGCAAGCTCCTGGTGACCCTCTCACAGAAAAAAACCTGAGGGAGTATTTCCTGAGATTCCAAGTACAAATGGAAAGACAGAGTAGCTATGAGAAAGAGGCAGAACAAGGGTAAAACAGCCCCAAGAAGGTTGTTTGAAATGCTGAAGAACAGATGAAGGATTTGAGACCTAGCTTGGAGGAGACGTTGAAGCAGTCAGTCATAGACTGGTATACAGTGAAGGTGAAGAAGATTAAAAGGTTTTAAAGAATAATGTGTTAATAAAAAAATAGGAACTCTGAGTGGTGAAGGAGTAGGAAGGAATTTTAAAGTATTTATTAGATGTATCTGTGAATTTACAGGATGTTCAAATTTTTATAAGCTTTAATTGAAGATGCTCCAAAAGCAGACTAATGTAGGCACAATTATCAAAGATTTTTAGGGTCAAAAACTCTAAAAACATCCTCAGGAAGAAGGAAGCTTAGAAAATATCCAAAGGGGATTATCTCATGAGAGACATAGTGGGAACACTGCTTCTTTATATTCCTTTTCATAGTAAACTCTTAGCAAACTGGTGTTTTTCAAAGCAACCACAAAAAATTGATCATCAGAGCATGTGCATATGACTAGTCTGGAAACATCCAAGTGGGAGTTCTCCAGTATGATCCATGCAGTTTTAAAAAAGAGTCATTCATCGTGGCATTACAGTAGTGTCTAGGGGCCAAGCTATGATCTCTTTGTTCCAGGCCCTGAACAAACAGTACAGAGAATTTGCCTGGGGAACTAATGACCTTAACAGACAAGACAAAAGGTTGGAGAAGGAAACAATCCAGGAAAGACAGACTATTCTCCCTGTATGCACCAAAACAGATCTATGTGTTTGTATGAGCTAGGGCCAGCTACCAAAAGCAGGGGAGAGGATCCCAGGCCTTTGAACACACACCCATTGCTCAAGCTATTCCAAAGTACCTATGATAATTGCACACTGCCAATTACCTTCAGTTTGGGGGGGCTATAAGTCAAACCTCAGACCTCCTAGCAAGCTGCAGGATTTAAAAAACTTGTGCTTTTTACTGTAAGAAGGCCGAATGCAGCATATGTGAAAGATTAAAGGAACATTAGGCAGCTGTTAGAGGTTTACATGTTATGAACTCAGATTTGGCAGCATCTCTGTGATCAGAGAGGTAGAGAGAACAGGATAAATGTTGATAGCAGAGTACAAGGGTCTCAGTGGACTCATAGGATTTCTGTTGCCTGAGAACAACGCGGCACAGCTATGCCAAACATAAGGACATTAACTTGGTCATATTTATTAGCTAATCAAATTTTCTTAATTGTTTGACCTTACCTACCTTTATTCCTTAGATAATCCCAAGCCGAAGTCTATGCTTCCTTGGCGTTCCACTCTGTGATGTGTTGTTTATTGGAGCATGGGGAAAGCACTGACGCCATTTCTGACCAAAAAGGTGTCTGGAAATTAGGCAGAGATTGCAAGCACATTCTGTGCAGAGCTGAGCATTATCCAGGCTTGTACAAATATCTGTAGAGAGGAAAATCAAATATAAATTTCTATTAATCTTCCTATCTCACTCCTGCCTGTGAACTAGGAATTATTCTGAATCCATTCTACATTATAATCATTTGAATACATTATATTGCCTCAAGTGTGAGGCAGGGACACCTCACACTGAATCATGTCTCCCAAAGCTTTGTCTAACCTGGCCTTGAACACTGTCAGGGATGGAGAATTCACAATTTCCTTGGGTATCCTGTTCCAGCTCCTCACCACCCTCACAGTAAAGAACTTCCTCCTTGTATCCAACCTGAATTTCCCCTGTTTTAGTTTAAATCCATTACCCTATTGCAACAGTCCTATAATCTGTAATTAGTTGCTATTATCCTATTGCTACAGTCCCTGATGAAGAGCCGCTCTTTAGCATCCCTATAGGCCCCACCTTCAGATACTGGAAAGCTGCTATGAGGTCTCCATGCAGTCTTCTCCAGGCTGAGCAGCACCAACTTTATCAGCCTATCTTCATACGGGAGGTGCTCCAGTCCCCTCGTCATCCTTGTGGCCTTCCTCTGGGCTTGCTCCAACAGCTCTATGTCCTTCTTATGTTGAGGACCCCAGGACTGCACACAGTGCTCCAAGTAGGGTCTCACAAGAGCAGAGTAGAGGGGCAGGATCACCTCCCTCGACCTGCTGGTCATGCTCCTTTTGATGAAGCCCAGGATACAGTTGGCTTTCTGGGCTGTGAGCACACACTGTAGCTCATTTATGTAAGGTTCATGTAAGGACAAGGGGTAACAGGTTGAAACTTAAACTGGGGAAGTTTAGATTGGATATAGGAGGAAATTCTTTACTGTGAGGGTGGTGAGACACTGGAATGGGTTGCCTAAGGAAGTGTGAATACTCCATCCCTGGCGGCGTTCAAGGCCAGGCTGGACAGAGCCTCAGGTGACATTGTTTAGCGTGAGGTGTCCTGCCCATGGCAGGGGAGTTGGAATTTGATGATCTTAAGGTCCTTTCCAACCCTAACTATTAAATGATTCTAAGTTTCGTTTCTCATCAACCAACACCCCCAAGTCCTTCTCTGCAGGACTGCTCTGAATCTCTTCTCTGACCAACCTGGAGCTGCCCTGGGATTGCCCCTACCCTGGTGTAGGACCTTGCACTTGGCATGGTTAAACTTCATAAGGCTGGAATCAGCCCACCTCACAAGTGTGTCAAGGTCCTTCTGGATCCCATCCCTTCCCCCAGCGTGTCAACCAAACCTTGGTGTCAAACCAAAGCTTGGTGTCATCGGCAAACTTGCTGAGGGCGCACTCAATCCCACTGTCCATGTCACCGACAAAGATGTTGAACAAGACCTGTCCCAACACTGATCCCTGAGGGACACCACTCGTTACTGGTCTCCAGCTGGACATTGAGCCATTGACCACAACTCTGCGTGCGGCCATCCAGCCAGTTCTTTATCCACCGAGTGGTCCACCTATCAAATTGATGTCTCTCCAACTTAGAGACAAGGATGTCATGTGGACATACGGGTTCAAACTTAAACAGAGGAAGTTCAGATTGGATATAAGGAAGAAGTTCTTTACTGTAAGGGTGGTGAGGCACTGGAATGGGTTTCCCAGGGAAGCTGTGAATTCTCCATCCCTGGAAGTGTTCAAGGCCAGGTTGGACAGAGCCTTGGGTGGCATGGTTTAGTGGGAGGTGTCCCTGCCCTTGGCAGGGGGGTTGGAACTTGATGATCTTAGGGTGCTTTCCAACCCTAACTATTCTATGATTCTACGATTCTGTGACAGTGTCGAATGCTTTGCACAAGTCCAGGTAGATGACATCAACTGCTTTGTCCCTATTCGTCAGTTCTGTGGCCTCACCATAGGACACCAAATTGGTCAGGCATGATTTCAGCTTAGTGAAGCCACATTGGCTGTCACCAGCCACCTCGTTGTTTATCATGTGCCTTAGCATGGCTTCCAGGAGAATTTGCTCTATGATCCTGCCAGGCACAGAGGTGAGACTGACTGGTCTCTAGTTTCCCAGGCCTTCCATACTACCTGCTTGCTGCACATCTCTGAACCTTTTCCGTATATGCTGTATACCTTATGAGATGGGCGTAGCAGTAATACATACAGCATTAAAGAAGTAACATAAAAATGGCCCCTGTTGTCTTCTTTGTTCCTCTCTAGATGTTTTAGCATTAGATTTGCTTCTTTATCAATGTCATAGATGACGCACTATGTCATTAAGGAATGAAATTTGAAGAAAATAAATACAGTTTCACAGAGATAGAAGCTACTACTGGCAACATGGACCAGACAGTGTTAGATGTAATTGCCAATGAATTCATTCACCAAAGATTGCTGAACCACTGATGCTATTTTCGTTTTGGTAAGCAGCAAGCACATTACATAAGAAGCAATCAAATAAAATAACCTTTGACTGAATGATCACAAGTTGATTCAGTTTAAATTAAATGGAAGAATAAACAAAAACAGGTCTGTAATTAAGGTTCTACATTTCAAATAAGCAGAATTCAAGAAATTAAGGGAACTAATTAGTGAACTCAGCTGGACTGAATAATTGAAAGGTGCAAATGTGGGAAAGGCCTGAGATTCCTTTCGGCCATAAGTGTAGAAACTACCTCCAGCACATGTCCCAAGCCGAGGGAAAACAAAGCCTAAAAATTACTCTAAATGAAAGTGAATGGGTAAACCACCTCAACAAAGGTTAATAGCAATAGACACAGGGGCTACAAAGAACGTTAAAAAGATCACTCAGGAAAGAGAACAGTACTTTAGAGGCCAGGAAGCTTGAGACGAAGACAAAAAATGCCAAAATGCAGAGTGAGACCTTGCAAAAGGTACAAAAATAAATAGAATTGAGCTCTTCAGCCCTACAAATAAAATAAACAGCAGGGAAAGGAATGGAGCAGATAGGCAGGAACTTAAGACTTGAAGATGCCATCCTCAAACTTAGACCAATACTTTCTACTGATTTTCCAGCAAAATTAATAGTTATAAAGAATGGTAGGATGGCTGATGATAACAAAAGGTTGGCAAGGACCACATCTGAAAGTGAAGCTGAGCTTAAAAAGCCTAACGCCTTCAAAAGCATCTCCATCTTCTTGGCTTTGCAGTTACCAATGTGAGCCAATATGCTAAAGCAGAGAGTTGGTAGGTGGGAGAGTCCAGGGAAAGGTGAAGGAAAAGAAGAGGGAATGGGAGATGACAGATTGAGGTAAGACAGAAGATTAAGGTGAACTTGCATGTGAAGTGCTGTTGAATTGTCCCCAGGCACCTGCTCCAGGAAGTCCAAAAGCAGACCCTAGTATGATGAGGGGCATTTTAACCACCAGTACTTGTGTTTTCCTCCTCCAGGAACAGGTGGTCTGCTCCAAAAGCTATCTTCTCTTCTTTTCTTGATAGGGAAGAGCTGCAAATCTGAAAACCCTTCAAAATACTCTTGAGAGACAGCAGGAGTGTTCTCCTGTATAAATATTTGCTATAGGTTAATATCCAGAAAGGCTTGGAATAAATGGGATGACCTTTTCATTTGGGCAAGCTTAAAATATGAGTTGTCCCACAGGGAAAATTCAACAGAAAAGCCTTTGGGCAATTTCTCACTGATGAAAGTTTATGCTAATACCATTCTAAATTACAGCAAAATTAAGTAAATTTTGTTCTGCACGGGGAGGGCACATCAGGTGGGGAGTCTACTGTACCAGAGGTACTATGTGAGACAATAACTCACTTAAAGAATTATTTAGTTATCAGCTGGGAAACACATCACTCTTATTTGGTAGGGCATGCATGGCTTACAAGACATTAATCAGGTATCCACTGGAGAAGAAAATAGTGATACTTTTACAGTAGTCTGTAATTTCAAGGGTGGTTAATAGGTGAATAAATAAAAGCCATCAATACAAGTAAGTGCATTTTTTGTACCTGTAGAACTACATTGAAAGAGCCACATAGCCCTTTCACCACAACGAATTTATGTTAAAATATCTTCCTGGCCCCAGTTGCACTCTGTAGCCTTCCACATTGCACCATAGTCTTCAAATAGCCTCCCAATGAAGAACTTCATTGCCTTTCTTTGCTGTACTCAGGATCTGCATGTGCAACATCTGTCCTACCAAATGACTCAGTAATGGAGTCCAAGCCCTGCTCAGCATCTGCTCTGGAAGACCTGCTGCAGTCATCAGCAGCTGAAAGTCCAAAGCCCTTTGAAAATTCTGGTCTCAGTCATATTGCACAGTATCAGCCATAGGGTTGCCACATTTCTGTTTCAGGTTTTCAGGAAGATATGCCTATGTTTCATAGATGGTGCTTAGAAACACATGGCAATTATTGTGCATATACAGACCATGTGTCCAGTATACAGACCAAAGGCCTGTGGCTCCTGGAAATGCTGGACACACCACACATGCTCTATAGCTTGTCTGGGCACATGCAAAAAACACATCTGAAATGTTTACTATGCCTGAGCAGTCAGGGGCTCTGAAATCCTGGACAGAGATATTGGATTGCTTAACTTAAAATTCTGTAGGGGAAGAAAGTGCATGTCTACACCATAGAATCATAGAATCATAGAATAGTTAGCGTTGGAAAGGACCTGAAGATCATCTAGTTCCAACCCCCCTGCCAGGGGCAGCGACACCTCCCACTAAACCATGCCATCCAAGGCTATGTCCACCCTGGCCTTGAATACCGCCAGTGATGGAGCACTCACAACTTCCCTGGGCAACCCATTCCAGTGTCTCACCACCCACACAGTAAACAATTTCTTCCTCATATCCAATCTAAACTTCCCCTACTTAAGTTTGAACCCATTTCCCCTTGTCCTCTCACTACAGTCCCTCATGAAGAGTGACTCCCCAGCATCCTTATAGGCCCCCTTCAGATATTGGAAGGATGCTATGAGATCTCCATGCAGCCTTCTCTTCTCCAGGCTGAACAGCCCCAACTTTCTCAGCCTATCTTTGTATGGGAGGTGCTTCAGTCCCATGATCATCCTCGTGGCCCTCCTCTGGACTTGTTCCAACAGTTCCATGTCCTTTCTATGTTGAGGACACCAGAACTGCACACAATACTCCAAGTGAGGTCTCACAAGAGCAGAGTAGAGGGGCAGGATCACTTCCCTCAACCTGCTGGTCACACACCTTTTGATGCAGCCCAGGATATGGTTGGCTTTCTGGGCTGCGAGCACACACTGCCGACTCATGTTCATTTTTTCATCAACCAAAACTCCTAAGTCGTTCTCCGCAGGGCTGCTCTGAATCTCTTCTTTGCCCAACCTGGAGCTGTGCCTGGGATTGCTCTGACCCAGGTGCAGGACCTTGCACTTGGCATGGTTAAACTTCATCAGGTTTGCATCAGCCCGCCTCACAAGTGTGTCAAGGTCCTTCTGGATGGCATTCCTTCCCTCCAATATATCAACCGAACCACACAGCTTGGTGTCACTGGCAAACTTGCTGAGGGCACACTCAATCCCACTGTCCATGTCACCGACAAAGATGTTGAACAAGATCGGTCCCAACACTGATCCCTGAGGGGCACCACTCGTTACTGATCTCCAGCTGGACATTGAGCCACTGACCACAGCTCTTTGCGTGCGGCCATCCAGCCAGTTCTTTATCCACCGAGTGGTCCACCTATCAAATCGATGTCTCTCCAACTTAGAGACAAGGATGTCATGTGAGACAGTGTCGAACACTTTGCACAAGTCCAGGTAGATGACATCAACTCCTCTACCCCTGTCCATCAGTTCCGTAGCCCCATCATAGAAGGCCACCAGATTGGTGTGGCAGGATTTCCCCTTAGTGAAGCATACAGTAGCTCAAAACTTGTAATTTCACAGGATAGTCAGGATCTTACCAACACTGCCTGCTCTGTTGTGAGCAGAGCAACAGTTAACATATCCCACTGGAAGGAAACCAGGACCTCTTCAGCACTCAAGAAAGGGCCTGAACTCTCTAATGAAAAAGCAGAAGATATCTGTCTCAACAGCCAGAAAGGCTGCAGGAGGTTGTGAAAAACTGATTTCATTGGAACACCCTGGCAGCTCTGGAGGAGTGCCTTGAGATTTCAAAAACACAGTCAGGCTCCTTCCCAGCTATACTCACTCCCATGGAAGACAACTGGGGCGGCTGTCACACGTGTCCCAGGGTTGATCTTCTCTGCATAAAGGGATACAGAAGATCTGACACAGTTTCCCCTGTGGTCAAATTTCCCAGTCACCTCTTCCCACCTCTCTCTCACAAATGTACTGCAAAGCACATGCTGGGTGAGGGATGTGCGATCAGAGCACGGTGTCCACTGACCAGTCAGCTTCCAAAAAGCTGTTAAAATTCTCCAGGGTCACTCTAAGATAGTGCAGTCCAATATTTAGGGAGGGTGTCAAATCCCTAAAACATTTTCTAGCAGCAATGCTGTAGTTTATACAGAAATGTAAGTCTTTTATTCCTTTTTGTCTAGGTAATCTCAAATGCACGAATACCACTCCAAGACAAAAGGCATTGCTGGACCTATTGTGCAGGCAAAACGTTGGAGCACAGAATCTGCTTCAACACTGGGGAGATGCACAAATCTCTCAAGAGTTACATATATACATGCAAATTGCTGCTCCAAGTGGGACACCCACACATTATTATACTAAGTCACCTAATAGAAAGGAAGTTATATAGAGATGATAGTATATTTGATACCTGGATATTTTAGGCAGTCCTGCCCTGAGGGTCTTCTCTGAATCATCTGATCACATATCACCTCAGCTGTAGCTCAGTGGGTGAAGAGGAAGAGTGATGATAGCATATGTCTTCTCCAAAGGTTACACCTGGCAGATGGAAAGGCCTTCTGAAGATGCAGTAGCAGCTAGAGGTTACTTAGCTGCTCCCCACCTCTCACTTTCTCTTCTCCACATAAAGGGCAGCAGAGCAATTACTGAAGGAAAGAAATGAGCAGCCTACGCCTGCACATGTGATGCTCCTGTTGCAGGAGCATAAATCCTGAGCCCATGGCATTAAAATGCAGCCTGAAAAACACCAGCTTTGATAAAGCTTGCTTTATTAGCACTGTTTAATCACAAAAAGGCTCCTGGGTGCTGACCAGACTGGGAATATCTGCGTGCTGTTACCACTAAGTCACACCTTGGACCTGCAGTCAGAGACACTTCCATGATCCTGGTGTGCCCAGCTTCAGATACCCACATGCGCTCTCAGGTGATATCCTGTCATCCTCCTCAGACACCCTGCTCAGCGTGCTCCCTTCAGGGCAGAGAGAAGGTGGAAAGCGGCAGTCCAGGGTTCAGCAGTAGCAGTAATTTTTCTCCTTCTCAGTAGCTGGTGCAGTGCTGTGGTTTTGTCTTTCAGCCTGGGAACAGTGCTGATAACACTGAGGTTTTCGGTTGCTGCTCAGTAATGTTTACTCTGACCAAGGAATTTCTGAGTCTCATGCTCTGCCAGGGAGGAGGGGAAGCCGGGAGGAAGCAGAGACAGGACACCTGACCTAAACTAATCAAAGAGGTATTCCATACCACAGCACATCATGCCCAGTATATAAACTGAGGGCAGTTACCTGGAAGGGTTAGGTCACTGCTCAGTTGGGCTGGGTATTGGTCAGCAGGTGGTGAGCAGTCGTATTCTCTTCACTTGTTACTTCCCTTATCATTATTATTATTGGTGGCAGCAGTGGTTTGTGTTATACCTTAGTTACTGGACTGTTCTTATCTCAACCAGTGGGAGTTACATTCTTTCGATTCTCCTCCCCATCCCTCCGGGAGCAGGAGCAGGGAGTGAGTGAACGGCTGCATGGTTCTGGGTTGCCTTCTGGGCTTAAATCATGACAGCAGCCTTGTATGAAGGATGCTGGAGTGAGGACTTGTTTTGCAAACTGTGCAGCAGGACATCTTAGCAGCCATCTTGAGGGAAGACACTGAATTGAAGTGTGTCATGTCCCGGTGTCTGTGCTCACTCATACCAGCCAAGCAAGGGGTCAAAAATCATAGGGAAAGAGGATTCAGCTCAACCCACCCCGGGGCTCTGCAGTGAGGCATCACAGCATAGCCAGCAGTCTCAGCCAGCATCCTCTCAAGGAGGTGGAAAGGGAGGGTGGCACCAACGCCTGCTCACCTTCTGAGAGGGGGAGAAAAGCTGCAAAGGTGAGATTGAGAGAGGGAGCATGACTCAGTGGCTTGAAGCATCAGATAAATGGGAAGCATAAATAACAACATACACCCAGATGCTCAGATCTGGGCAGCCACAGGAGACAGCCAGATTAGAAAAGCCAAATAAATGTGTGTAGGAGTGGATATGAGATCAGAGTAGCAGGGTCAGGCAAGTTCAAAAACAAGCTGTGAAAGTCCTTAGCATACTATTGAGCTTGATCAGGAGGAAAGGAAGCCTTTGAAAATGGTGAAGGGACAGGGTGATATAATACCACAGCCTGCGTGCAGAGAATAGCATAGCTTTGGCATAATGAAAATCTCAGCGCACTATTCTTCTCTCACTTAGCCTCGTTTAAGTCATGAATAATGACACGGAAAGCTACAACAGGTTAAAGCCAGTGGGAGGGAGAGAAGAATCACATACCTTTTGTTTAGGGAGAGGCCTACAGAAAGAAAAAAAAAATGCAGCAGAAGGAGATTCATGGCAGTCAAGAGGGAAATGATCACGGATGGTGTGAACAGGAATTACACAGGCAGAGTTGTGACAGGATAAGATCTGAAGAAGAAAGCAGAGGAGACAGCAGGTATGGAAAGGAGAAGACTAGCCAAAAATTTGGGGCAAACAAAACTGAGTGTAGTTTCAGTTAGAGAGACAGCTTTGCCATGTTCCCCAAATCACAAAACTTCCTTTTCTAACTAGAAATGTGAACCCAGGACTGCTTGCGCTAGCACACATGGATTCATATTGGTCTCTTCAGAGGACTTGGGAAGGGTGCCTGTACTTCCGCCACCTCCTTCTCTGGTGGCTGAACTATATTAAAAGCACAGCTAAAAATATACATAGAACCACCCATTACTTTGACGTAAAATCAGCTGTTCTGGTCACCACACAACAGCAATGCAGCCATGGATGGCCCAGAGGAGGCTGAGTAAGAGAGAGATGTGGGGACCCTATTGATGGTTTTGAAATGTTGCCGCCACACAAGAAAAGAATGACATATTTAGAGCCCATGCTTTGAATATGACTTGCTTCCAAGTCATTAGCTAGACACCCACCCTATTTTGCAACCACAGTATAACCAGAGAGCTCCAAACACTCCGGTGCCCATGACAGTGTATGTTAAACTAAACACAGGCTACAATTCAGTTTATCAAGCAAAGAAAGGTCTCTAGAGATATTGTCATTTTAGATGGAGTTTGCAGGGAAAGAGGTTACATGAGATGCCTTTTAAGACAGCTAACAATTGCTTCTTTTGTCACAAGGAAAAGAAAAATTTTGTTTGGGACCCCATAAAAGAATAGGTTAGGGGTCATAATTTTGTGTTGATGATCTACTGAAATAAAACCAGGATTTCTAATGAAGAAGGAACATCAAAATCCTTGGGGATTGTAAGTGAATCTCAGTACTTCAAACTGGCCCTGGTATATTGTCTTGCTGTGTGTCATATACATCCTGTTACTAGGATTCTATCAAACTGAAATGACAAACACTGTCTTGCCATGCTATTTCTGTAAGACAGGCAGGCTTCTGTTTATTTCTCATTTGGGAAAAAATTACATTTATATCAAGCAAGAGATTAGTGTGTGTTCCTGGATAGGAAGAATAGCAGTGGTGGAAAATATCCCCCATTCCCAAATGATAGGGATGAGTATATCTAATTAAAAAATAATCTTTCATTGTCTGCCAACTCAATCTAAGTTTCAGTATACAAACCCGCAATTACAGGAAGTAGATAATCAGTTATGCATTTGAAAGACTTTGTGCTGAATTACATGTCCTTTAATTACATATACATTTTTAAAACAAAAATTGGATTTCTTGGAAGTGAAGAAGAAGGAGTAGTCAGACTAGGAATGGATTTACTATATCCATGGCCAACAGAAACAATTTCATGTAACAAAAGATAATCATCCTGTTTTAAAACGTGTCACAAATACCTCTAAGAACTAGCTCTCATTGCCCTAAGGCACCTTATGTATTCATGCTATCCTTCCAGTTTTTGAAGTATGAACATCACTGAATTTGAAGCACCAAAAACAAATACTGAAAGCTTTGAAGATGTTGCTGGCATGTGTGTGTATGTAAGAGAGGTATTGGTTGGACACATATTTTTCTGTCATGTATGCATGTTTACTACACAACACTTGTTGCAGAGATTTCTGTGCAGTGGTGTGTATTTTTTAAAGTATATTAATGATGCCAAACCTGCAGTAAAACACAGGGTGTGAATGTCAGGCTTAAAATATTCTAGGATATAAGTGGATGCAGGCATCCCTTTTACCATAAACAATCTCAGAAGTCTCTGTCACTTTGACAGCACGTTTCTGCAGATATCATCACTCCAGTTTTCATTACAGCTCACTCTAGGGTGCATCACAGGGGACAGTGGACTGTGTGCTGGCTCTCAAACACACCAGACTTCCAGAGTGTAAAGGGGCAAGTGGAAAAAAGTGATGTGGGGGGCCTACAAATCGGATACTTTGCTGATTACCTGCTGCTGGTACTTGTTGCTGATATGTGTTGCTGTTTCTGTCTTTAAAGATGCACTAAGTGTTGCTAGATCACCCACATCTTCTCTGTGCTTTATGTTCTATCACACAATTCCTTACAGAAAAGCTTGTGGCCCCTTCCTATAAATCAGATCCTTTAAGAGATGCCATAAGCCCCCTCAAAACCAGTTCTTTTTAATGGCAGGGTAAGGAACTATCAACTTCCATGGAAACATCATGCTTACAAGCAGATTTATGTTCATCCCAGACTGCTGGAGGAAAAAATGTCACCACCATCTCACTGCAGTTGTGTCTATCCCACTCTAATGTGAGGTACCAGTTTGATACCAGCCCACTTATCCTGCCTAATTGGATAAAATTATTTTCTTCCTGAAATATAGTGGTTTTTTGGGATTTTGTTTTGCAGAGGGACTTGGATTTGCCAAATTGTAGCTAGTGGTGCTGCTACATCCTAGTTTGCTTGGACAGCGCTTAGGTGGCGATGTACTTGTCACTCTTTGTGCAGCTTTTCATGCGAAGTTGCAGAAATCCAAAGGACCTGTCTGCAAAGGGCTCTATATTCAGCTGTTGTTGGCGCATCTTACTTACATGGGTTCCTTGTTTAGTACAAAGGAGCATTAGTGTTTGGCCTTTATTCATCATGCATCAAAATATCATGCATTAAATTCATCACCCAGGTGTGTTTTAATATACATAAATCTCATTCTCTGAGGCCAATATCTATCATTTAATGGACAGTCCTCCTCTTATCATTTCAGAAGATTTTTACTATAACACCATTTCCTTTTGAAGTCAGCCTATCTATCACATTTCAAATATAGCTGCAACAGTTATCTCAAGGTGCCAAACAGCACCTTAAACCTTAAATTGTCAGGATGATGGCACTGTCACCTTAGGCTGAGCCTCTGCTTGTTCCCAATCTCTACAGGGGCAAATCATTGATGACAAAGAATATTTCCTCCCATTCTCTCCCCTATGAAGTTCTCTGTGGAATGATCACCTACATGAGTCATAATGGTTGCTTAAAGCAGCTTTAAGTTTACATCCCATGCTAGAACTTTCATATAACTGCTCAATATGTTGCGAAAGGATTACCCTTTTTCTCCAAATCCTTAATATAACCCTAGTTGGAATGACATATATTTGCATCATTCACCTAAGCTCCTTAAAGTCTTGCAAGCATCAATTACAGTTCCCTCTTGTTTCTGTCAAGGTTATGGTTTCTCTCAGTCCAATGTCCCCGCGTCCCTTTCCCTCATCTTTGTCCAGTACAGGAGCACAGGTTTGTTAGAACAAGATGGGAAGTTTGCCTGTCCAAGGTTACTATTTCACCCCCCTCCCAACCCTGCACTGACCCACCAAATCTGCTGCAATTACATGCTCACCTTACGCTTAGCTTTGGTTCAGTTTACACTGCAAAGTCTTTGAAGCAGAAACCACATGACCCCATCTGGGAAGGATTTTAATCTTTGTGCCTGTAGACATTAGCCAAGAAACTCACATGAAATCAAGGGGAAATAATTTATCCCGCATACATTTACCCTAAGGCTCTATCACCATCATCTACAGTATTGTTTTTAGAGACAGGCCACTGGTCTAATATGCCTGTGACAAACCAGTCTTGCAATTCTGAGGTTTCTTAAAGCACACTCTTCATTTATGGTGGCTGCTAAATCATGAATAATTTACCACCTTATGTCAGAGTGCTTGGGTCTGTGCACCATAATTGCAGATGATGTCATCTCTGGGATTTGTCCTAAGAGGCTAAAAGCCACTGTAGAGCACTGTTGTCTCTTGTGGTGTTTTTTTTAGCTCCTAAAGCAACAAGTAATGCAGAAATATAGGTCTGAAAAAGACAACCTATAATTAATATCCCACATGTAGTTAAAATGCTGTTGAAAGGGATGGAGAACAGCTGATTTACAGTCATGGAAGCCTTATCTCAGCAACAATTAAGATCAGCTGCAGCAAGTAAATGATTTTACTTCTGATGACAAAGGCAATTGGTGTAAGTGACAAGAAACACAAGAATGGCAGGACTGTTTGTCACTAACTTACTACCTAGTAGCTCCCCATTCCTGGTTTGGAAATCTGCTTGTGTTGTACAAGAACAGTTGGGTGCAGGGTCCTATCCAAAGCAAGGGGCAGTACAGACCCCTGACACTCTTTTCTGCAAAGGACCCATTCCTAGAAATGCTGGCAGCCAGAATATGCATACAGTGCTTTGTAATACGCAAGAAGGAAGGAGACAGATTTCCTGTATCTCTTTCCCTTTCTTTTCCGAGTTCTGGGGTCAGAGTGTCATGCTAATACCAGAGCTGAAGAGTGGAAAGAGTGGGGACTGGGGGAACAGGAAGCAGACACAACTGGACTCAAGATGGGGATACCTACAGGCTTTCTGGTTGACGAAGGCTTTCAGCTGGGAAAATGTTCATGTATCTAAAATGAAATTACCCTTATTTTCCCCTTTATATGGTTTACTTCATTCATTCTTTATTTAGTTGTTTGACTTTAAGTTGTACTTATATATAGCAGAACGATATGAAGCTCAGTTAAAGCCTTTGGCTTGCCCTTATTTTTATTTTCCCAGAGGAATTATAAGGATGTCACCATCCTGCAGGTTCTGACATGACCAATCTTCCCCAGAACTGCAGTGAAGAACAACAGACTGAGTCATGCCTGAGAGTGCTACCCACTGAAATTTTCCAGCAGGCTTGACTGCCTGCTTTCACCCCCCAAGCCTTGTGATGCCAAAGAGCAGCCTGTTGTGTGCTAATTTTTCAAGTAGCTCTTGTGGAGGCAGGCACAGCCCACCTATGCCATAAAGCACAATGGTTTAACCTTGCTCAGAATGGGAGGCTCAGCCTGGAGCTGGTGTTTGTCATTAACCTGCAGTTTGTTTGCAGTGGGTGAGGATTCAGTTCACCACAATTAACCATGCACTTGCCTGTTGCCTCAAGCAGCTTTTGGAGGAATTAGACAAAAAGGCTAATGTTACAGCTGGGAAAGGAGAAAATTTTGGAAGATCCAAATGCCCCACACAGGCTCTCTGGAAGAGACAGGACTAGGACCCAAGTCACCACAGGGCCCTTGGCCCTGAACTGTCAGATCAGCGGCATTTTAGTCTAACACCACTTGTCTTTCCTATGAAACTTCTCCGAGCACAGACAGCTGGCTTCCATAAAGCTTTACATTTACTGGTGATCATATAGCAGACCCTGCTAATTAGTTGATGCTGTACAAAGGAAATGTCAGTATAAAGGTTTCACTTATGCTCTAGCTGCTACATCAGCATTGCAAGGCTTTATTGCAATGCAAACCTGAGGACTGGCACTCTAGCCGTCCACATGGTTCCTACATGACAGCTGTAAAAGTCTTGGAAACAGCCAAGAGAAATGCAAGCATGGGACAAGGGGAAAGACATTTCTTGCATAACTTTGAACCATTTCATTTTTCTTTACATGGAAGATGGGGGTGGCTCAGGACATTATGTGGTGCAGTTATTTTGGACTATCAGCTGTGCAGGGAAAGAAGCCCTTTAAGCCAGAGTTTCAAAGCACTTTGCAATCATTTGAGCAAAAAGAACAAGGTAGATTGAAGCCTCAGGGAAAGCAACGAGTTGAGGCTACGGCTAACTAGTGCAAAAGAAATGTATCCATGAATGAAGCCCAAGGAGCAAGCCTCCTTTGGTACCCTGGACTTAGGCTCCTGACAGACGAGAGGAGCTGCAAGAAATAAGGGACAGAATTACCAGGAAGAAGGCATCACCTGACTCTCCTAACAGACAAATTCAGGAGGATCTGATAATGGAACATACTGGAAGGTGTCCCTGCCCATGGCAGAGGGATTGGAACTAGATGTTCTGTAAGGTCCCTTCAGACCCAAACCATTCTATGATTCTATGATAATACCCTGACCAAACGAACTTCACAGAAATCTCCCTCTCACAGAGGTTTGAAATGGAATAGTCATTCAGGAAAGTCCTTTCCCCTGCCCTTCCCCACAGTAAGGGGTATCATGAACCAGAGGTCATTCCAATTGCCACTGTTCACTCACCACTTGGAATGTGTGGTCTCATGGAGGGATTAATGCTGTTGCAGCTCCTACCTACATCCTAGCACTTCATTCTGCAGGAGGCCCCATAAAAACGCTTTCAAGTTTAGGAATTCCCTGTGTGTAGTTGGAATGAGAGTCAGCAAAGGGGCAAGAAAGGGCTGGCTGTTCCCTTGCTTTCATTGAATTTGAATTTTCTGCGGTACTTTCTCTTTTCTAATATGAAAAACTACTCTTCTCAATGAAGAACATTGCTTTCTGTCAGAAAAAGAAACACTCCAAAACAACTACCAAAAAAAAAAAAAAAAATAAAAAGAGGCACTTTTTGACCAAAAAAGAGTAACTTTTGATGTATTCTGACATTTCAAAGTTAAATATTTCTTAGTTCAGAAGCATGAATATTCCAGCTCAAGCCACTGCTATGCCCATGGGAATTGTAGTGTGGGCTCCTCAGCTCCTCAAGGCTGTCTGTAAACTAGGCTGCACTATATTCTCCTGAAGGTCCTGTAGCCTCCTATCAAGTCAATGCAATGAGACACCATAAAAAAGCAGAAGAACAGAGAATACAACATGGCCTGGGAAACAAAGCTGTAACTACCATAAGCCTCCATGCAAGCAGGCACTCTCCACCGAGCTGCTAAAATACAACATTCTCACTTAGGTTGGCTCAACTCCAAATGAAGTATTTTGATCTTGTTTTCCCATGGGATACTGATTTTCAGAAAAAAAAATTCTCTAGGTTTTCAATTGTCAATAGTATCCCATGGCAACCTTTAAAAAAACCCCTATATTTTCATACTGATTTATATTTTCATCATCATAAATAAACAAATACATAGATAACATACACTGGAAACCTCTCTTCCCACACCTCTCAAGTGAATGGACCTCAAGGCAAGGACTGGGGAGCCAAGCTTTTCACATTGTAAAATGGTGACCACCTAAGGAACATGAACATATTTATGTCTACAGGACCTGATGAGATGAATCCCAAAGTCCTGAGGGAATTGGCTGATGCAGTCACTAGGTCACTCTCTATGATATTTGAAAAGTCATGGCAGTCAGGTGAAGTCCCTGGTGACTGGAAAAAGGGAAATATTGTACGCATTTTTAAAAAGGATAGAAAGGAGAGCCCTGGGAACTACTAACCTGTCAGCCTCGCCTCTCTTCCTGGGAAGATCATGAAACAGATTTTCCTAAAAGCCATGCTAAAGCATATTGAGGATAGGGAGGTTATTCAAGATATGGCTTCACCAAGAACGAGTTTTGCCTGACCAACTGAGTGGTCTTCTGTTATGGAGTAACTACATTAGTGGACAAAAGCTACAGATGTCATCTATCTGGACTTCTGTAAGGCCTTTGACATGGTCCCCCACAACATCCTTCTCTCTAAACTGGGGAGGTGGAGCTAATGAATAGACTGTTTTGTGGATGAGGAATTGGTTGGCTGGTCACATCCAGAGAGCAGTGGTCAACAGCTTAATATTCAGATGGAGATCATGATGAGTGGAGTCCCTGAGGGGTCTGTACTGGGATCAATACTGATTAATATCTTCCCCAGTGACTTCCACAGGGGGATCAAGTGCACCCTCAGCAAGTTTGCAGATGACACTAAGCTGCGTGGTACAGTTGACATGTCTGAGAGACAGGGTGCCATCCAGTGGGAGCTGGACAAGCTCAAGAATTGGGCCCATGTGAACTTCATGAACCCCATGCGAACCTTCGATGTGCCTGCACAGCTAGCCCAAACAATCTCACCCAGTACTTAACTACCTTTGCATCAGGAAGTTTTTCCTAACACCCTAATGAGATTTCCCTTTCTATACTTCAAGCCCATTAGTTCTTTTTCTGCCCACTACAGAGAACAGAATGCCTGTTCTGCTCTGCAGCAGCTTGTTACACATCTTAAGATCACTAAATCAAGTACCAGTCTGTTCTCTGCACTAAACATCCCCCTAAACTTTTTTCAGATCTATGTCTCCAGTTTCCTGAGCTACCTTCATTCTGCTGACCCACATTTTTCACAATGCGCGGTGTCCAAAAGCAGACACAATATCCCTGGTGAGGTTTAAACAGGGCTATGTAATGCAGATGGATGCCTTCACATGTATCACCTCAGTTAGTTTTCAAGTAAATTCTTGTATCAGTCCCTACCATTAGCCAAGATTATGATATTGTCATTAATTTTTCATCTTCATAAGATATATCACAGAGAAATTCCAGAATTTCAGGTAGTGTGACCCTAATCAATGAAATTGTACCTTGTCTTTTTAGCAGAATAGCACAAGATGGTTGAAACCTCTTAATATTCAAGGCTTGACAGTCTATTTATATTCTACGATTGCAATACTTCCCTTTGACAATAAGAAGAACAAATTTACATCTCATGATACTGTGAGGAGACTGGAAACCCTTCAACACTTTCAAACGTCAAAATTTACTCTTAGAAGTACAGTGGGTTTTTTAAACCATCTAAATATATCCTCTTAATTATTAGTTTAACTGTTACATGCCTCAGAATGTAAAGGCTTAAATCCTCATGTCTAATTAAAGGCACATAAGGAGAGAAAGCCAGCAGATTAGGAGGGAGCAGTCTATCTTTGCAACAACTAGCAGGTTGCCATTTTATCTATTTTGAAGCGAATGAAGTAGCCTTTTAAAGATGAAGTAGAGGACAAGAAGAGCAATATGTTCCAGTCCTACTACTCAGTGGTGAAACTAATTACAGAAGAAAGCAAAACCAGGCAAGTAATACAGCACTGCATTTGCAACCAAGAGAAATTAGTGACAAACATTCACTGTGATCAAACCAATAACTTAAAGTGCACATTACAAATATTTCTTATTCATCTTTAATTCTGGAAGCCCTTCTTTCCTCCTGTTGTGCTAATTGTCTTATATCCCAGGACTCTGGCCCCCTGCCAGATATCTGCTGTTCTCTGAAAGGCTTCTGTTCTAGAAGACAAATGCCAGCCCAGCATGAAAATCATTTAGCAGCCAAAGAGCTGATGGGTTCCAGTTTTGATTCACTCCACTTGAGAACCATTGTAGCTCTAAATACTGTCTGCCATTTCAGTAATAGGTGTTGTGTTTTTTTACCACCACTGGTGTTTGGTGGTGGTTACAATAGAAGGAAGTATCAAAAGAATTTTAAGTAGAATATTCAGACATGGAAAGTTGGGGTGTTTTGGTACTTTGAAAATAATCACCACTTTCTGGACAAAGTTTCCAAACCAGGGCTTGGTTGAAAGATTAAAATAAATGAACCCTGACTAAATAAATCAGCTATTGGGATTTTTAGAATGTCATCTGCAAAACTAAGTACAGCACAGTGCTGATTGCAAACCTTGTAACTTTAAGCACGTTATATATCCAATATTTAGCTGAAGTAATTCAGAAAGCAGCATCTTCCTGCCCCTTCTCCCTGGTCATATGGATGGGAATTATCTTTTTGGATTTTTGCCTAGTCCAGGACAACAGCACCCTCAGAATCTGAAACTGTTCTTCAAAAAGTGGCAGAGGAAGAACCAAGATGGACACCTTGCTTACCTCCTCTCTTGAGCTCTGAGTCACAAGCTGGTTTCATTTTAGGATCTGTTGCCCAAAGTTCATCTCTCTCCTTGGTTCAACCACTTCCCTCAAGGGAAGGTGCACAAGGCACCTGTGACACATCAAGTCACCCAGAGAAGGCATTCTTTCCAACAAAGTACCAGCTGGTCCCATGGAGGCTGCAAGCTTCCATCTCGATACTGACGGAAACAAGGAACTTTGGCACAAAACTTTTTCAGGGGAATTTAAAGGTTTGGGGAATTGAACTTCCTTTCTTCAGTGCAGCATAAACTGGACTTCATACTGACAGAGGTATTCGGGAAAAAAAAAAACCAAACCAAACCAATAATAATGATGAATGTTCTTTTCCTCACTGGTCTCTACCATAGTTTCCACACACACACCCCTTTAACTCAGGGAATGAGCTGAGTTTGAGCTGTGAACATCTGCCTATGTATGTATTTATGAGCTTCTTTATCGTATTATTTGAGTGTCTATCCTCTACTGAGTGATAATGAACTCCCACTCATTGACTGAATGCCAAAGAGGACATCTTCACATCTCCCAGCAAACAGGCAATTGTGCAACATCAGCATTACAAGTCATTATGATGCAGCTACAGTACTTCAGCCCTTTCCTGTACTTTGATCAGCAAAGATTAATTACCCTCAACTGAATTATTAGCAGTGATTAAACCTTACAGAAAATAAATGGGACCACAATTTTACTGGGTTATAATTTTACCGATGTGGTCATTTGTAAGCAATTTCCTTATGCACAGATTTTTCTTAATCATTATTCTCTGAGAGTTTTTTAATCATGTATTAATTAGGGAGAGACAGCTAGTACACAATGCTGTATTGTACATTACATGACATATGCTAATCATGTGCAAAGCCCACACAGAGCTTAATGTATGAAGCTCAAGTTGACTTGGGAAAAACTTTAATTGAAGTCAGGGGAGGTTTGCTTGTGGTGGAGTGTGATCTTTGCATATGCAGCTGTACATGAGCTTTGCATATGATTTGCATATGTCATGTCACCTTGACCCAAGATTTGATCAATTGGTTTACAGGGTCAATTTCCATTAAAACTACAACTTAGCGTGATTTCCTATGAAATCTGAATGTAATAAATATTAAATGAGGAACTTACTGCAATCACATTACAGCTCGGCAGGAACACTAGATACCTCTTCCTTGGAGAGTTCATATGTCCTGTACTCATAACTCTCTCCCACATTATTCTACTTACATATTGCATGGGCAGAGGTTGCAGGGGCAGATTCATGAATGTGATCAGTGATATATGCACCCTGGGCTGTCCTTTGAGAGTGCTGACAGAGCTGCCAGCCTTACTTTCCTCTGAAAGTAGCTCAGCTCTCAGAGCGTCATGAAATACAAGCCCCTACCTTTCTCTTTTGCTCTTCTGTAGAACCACGTATCCTCAGAGGTTTTGTTACCAGATCATCTCCATACTTCCTATTTCTATAAGGCATGTAGGACTTACCCACCATTGTAAGGGACAGCACTTTATCATTCGTATATTCTTTTTTTTTGCCTCCAACATATCAATTCTCCAGCAGGAAAACAAAAGAAAACAAAAACCCACACCTTTTTTGCAGCACCTTCTTTCACTACCCATATCAGTCCAAGAAGGAAATAAATTTTTCACCTCAGGCTTTTCATTCCCTAGGCAGTTGTTCCTGGAAAGAGAAGGAATTGTTGGAACAAGTATTCTTTCATATGACAATCCACAATCTTGCAATCTGTGCAAGTCTTCATCTTGGCTTGAGCCATAAGGTCACACATTAATTAGTCCAATCCCTTCCTCTTCAGTCAGAGTTTGTCTTGTTAACAGCAAACTGGTTGTTCAAACGCTTTTGCTGCCTTATTCTCCAGCAGTTCTGATGGCAAGCTGTAAATATGGTGGTGAGCACCATGGTTTTAAACTGCTATAACATAACTCAAGGCTGGAAGTGCCTGCTTCGTCTTTCACAATACCACTTAATGGTCTCCCGCAGACCATACCATTACCCGAGAGGCCTCTGAGCAACTGCAGCAGGGTTGGCTCCAGAGGTAGAAATAGCCATCAAAGATTTTTTTCTCTGAGCAGAAAATCTCTGCTCTAAACCAGAAAACAACTTTCTTTTTATAAGAGTGTAATAAGGTTAATAAGAGGCCTTCCAAGCCAATACTCTTGTCTCCCACAGTGACCAGTAGCAAACACGCAGAGAAGAGAAGGGCTTGGGGTTTTTGATTTTAAATGCTTCACTGGCAGGAAAAGTAATTCTCCTCAACACCTGAACTAACACAAACTTTTTCTTCACATGTCTGGATCTGTATGTGCAACATGCAGTCAGTAGGAATTACTTGATTTGTTTGACTTCCAGAACTGCAGAAGCACCTCTACCCCTATGACTTCATTAAGTCTTTTGCTTTTCCATCATCAAGTTCCTTCATCTCCTGAACCAGCTCTTGATTCTGGGTAGGCGTCATGTACAAAGTGTATCCAGTCACCCCAGAGCTTGGTGTGAGCTGCTAAATGCTACAGTCCACAGGAAAAGTTTTGCCATATAATTTCAATATTTGGGAAACCAGCCCCAGGACTGGCTTTTCTGGCAGTAAAATCTGCACAACAACCTTTTAATTTCACAGTACCACAAGAAAGAACATGTTCTGTGAAACTGCAGGGGACCACAGGTGCCAAAAGGGAACCCCTCCATTTGATGCTATAGTGTGTAAATCATCCCTGTATTTGTTCAAATGCTCAGATAAGCCATTTGTGACTCTGCCAGAGTGATAGATCTGAGATTATACATACGCATATGCACAGACACGCACACAGACAAGTGCACACTGCAGATCAAAAAAGCATCTGGCTGTCAGACATGAAAAAGAAAACAAAAGGTGTAATTGTCAGCTGCCTCCCTTGGACACCTGGAGCCACAGCTAATGTGATCATCTGAAAGCCACCTCCTGGTGTCTGCCATGGCTGTGGCTTTTATGTGAGGCAGGAACTTCCTCCAAAGGCAGCTAAAAGCCCACCAATTTTGATTTGATTTCTTCCCCTCTCCTGAGCCTCTTGGCAAAAAGATCTGGGCAGTGCAGAGTGGTTTTCCCACTTTTGGGGTTGTTTCTTTTTCTGCAGCTCAGACAATTTTCAAATTAGTTTGGCCCTGGTTCCCCATTTGTTTTATGCATTAGGTGTGCACATCTGTACTTGACAGAGATATGATTTTGTGCAAGACCCTCTTCTTTCCTTAGCAATCCTGCTGAAATACAAAAAATAAATACATGCTTGTCTGTCTGCATCCCTGGCTCTGAGAATCAGTCCTGTCCTTGCTCCCTCCTCTGCATCAGTCTCTTCAGCAGATGGTGCTTTGCCTATGCAGACCAGCATGTGCACAGCCCAAGGCCTGCCCTTCCCAGACCATGTCCTTCTGGATCCGTCTGCCCTTCCTCAGCAGCTCTCTGTGAGGAACAGCTGCCATCACTGCACCTTGCTGGGCGTTGGAGAAGGAAGACAAGCAGCTGTTTCAGAGGCACTGCCGGCGCCAATGGAGGAAGACGCCAGCAGGCAGTAATGAAGCTACAATGCACACTGTATACTGCTGCTGAGAGCTCAGATGTGCCTCTGCTAGTCTGTTGTGCTCTTCCCTTGAACTAGTCCTAAACTCAGGAGCTCTCTGAGCCCACTAATCCTTCCAGATTATGCAGTAAATCGCCCTGCTCTTCTGCAGGGCCGGCCAAGAAAGAGCTGTATTATGCTTTGCCTAGTTTTTCTTCCTCTTAAATGGGTGGCATCTCCCTGTCTGCAGCTGGCAGGAAGAGTGAACAGCCTGTGAACGTGCAGCAGATCAGCAACAGCATGTGATGGCAGCCACACCGTCCCAGGGCTCCCCCCTCCCAGAGGATGCAGCTCCTTGGCCCCACAGCACACATATAATTGCTATTCTCATACTGCTCAAGGGCTGGCAAACTGACCACTTCTCCAACCAAGGAGCGCTCATCAGCCAGAACTCGGTGCTGAAGCACACCCATACTTCTCCTTTACAGGGTAGGGTTTTCATCCAGGGGACACTCCTCATCTTGTGAGAAAGCCTTAGAAAGCTGCATAGTCCAGACATGTTGCTGCAATGTCCTTTCACTGTTAAAACGAACCTTTCTCCTTTAACCTCAGGTATTAAATGAGGTGCTAGTAAAGAGGTTTTGTGAAGACAATGTAAATTGGTTACATCAGAAATATTTATATAATATATATTCTCGCAAGAAAAAGCAAATCAGGTTTGTTATTTTCAGCATCTTTACCCTGAATTCAGAGTTCTGTATCCAAAACTATCTTTTTGTGTATTGCATGCTCAGCTTGATTATACTCGCATAGCTCCTTTGAACTGATGGAGCTATGCAGAAGTACAGCATATAGGAGTCTGGCTCTGAAAGAGAATATAATAGGGCAAAACCCTACCTGGCCCTTGAGTGACTGGAAGGAGAAAGCAAGAGCAGCTGCCAAGGGAAATCTCTGAGTGCTATTGCCTCCCAGGCAGAGGGAGCAGAGTGACTTCAAACAGATCTGGAAGCCCCAGTTGGTTTTATTTTGCAAGGAAATCCCCATCCCATCTGCAGTGCCAGAACACATACTGGGAACATTTTAACTGGAACTGGCACATAGGCCTTGAAGAAGGTGCTAATTCCCACTAGACATAAGGAGCTACAGCCTCTCTATGCCAGGGTGATAAGAAAGAAAAGACAACCTCGTTCCCTAGAGGGTGTTATTATCCCCAATATTATTATTCCTCAAATTCCATAATATTCAAGATATTATTATTCCTCCAAAGCCTTGTCAGCATGAAGCTGCTTGTAATCCAATCCCAACAGCCAAAGACAGAGCCACTCTGTGAGGTATTTGGCTCATCTCTAGAGAGCAGAGGCCCCAGCAGCTGCAGGCTTCATCACATCAAACTGCTGCTCACCCATGGGCCAGCACTGGGGTAAGGCACAGACACCCATCACTTTGGACCAACTCAAGCCTTAATGTGTCCAAAACATCCAAGGTTTTAAACCCCCTCTGCTTTCCCCCAGCATCACCGCAAAGGCATGCCACTGCCTGGAACAAAGAGTTAGAGCAGTGGAGATGCACAAGACTCCTTGCATGAAAGCCCTGAGTCCTGGTGTCGAGCAGGCAGGGTTAAGCCTGCCTGTGCTGTGTGAATGGGAAAGCCCAGGACTCTGCCTATTCTGGTCACTTTTAGCCTTTGATCATGAAGCTGATGAAGATTGTATAAAAAGACAACAAGCCTTGCAGGCATTTTTTCCTCCTCCTTGACTCCTGAGCCAGGCTATCCTCCCCAGGAAAAGAAGACGGAGGACTTGAGGGCAGATTTGCCTCTCTCACACATCTAGAGTGATTGCACTGATGTCTGTGGAGTTATTTCAGGTTTGGACTTGTGTAAAAGAGATCAGCTTCTCATTGGAAGAGTCTTGCTTCAGGCAACAATTAGTTTTGCTCTCCTACTGCTTGCATCAGGAACCCCAGATCATTCACACCATTCTTAGCAAGCTCGAGCCAGGATGACACTGTTTGACTGTATATCTTAGGCAACTATTAAGCAGCAGAAAGTGAGACTGGGACGTGATGGGGAAAATCAAGCCTATTTCTGAATCTGCTCCAAGCAAAAGAGAAAAAAAGCAAGCCCACAACCAAGAGCAGAGAGGCAAGGAAAGATTTTGGTGTTCATATCCCAAATAAACACAGCGTCTGTCCTTCAGTGATTCATGACAAGAATAGAAATTACTTTAATGCCAAAGCTAAAAATCCTCATATTTTAAAAAAGTACCCTGTCTTAGAAATACTGGCTCTCGCTTATTCAAACTCAACCTATATTCATTCACTAGTATCCTACTAGAAAAGAAGAAAACCAGTATTTTTTCTTCCACTTTCTTCAGATTCAGTCCAGTGGAAATCTAGCAGCCCAGATTTACTCAGGCGTTTTGAAGTCAGGCTGTGGTTCCTGCTACCTGATCCCACTCATCTGGCATCTGGCACAGTCCTGCTTTTGTTTTCTATGACTTAAACATCAGGCTTTACTGATGTGTGGCCATATTTTGCTCAGCCCTGTGGGTCAAGTGAATTCCATGTCTGTATTGGTTCCCAAGGGGCCAAGAAGGCGGCTGGGTATAAGCTCTCACATAACCCCTTCTTCTCCAGCCAACTTTCCAAACAGCTCTTATTGCTCTTCATGTTCACTGAGGGGCTTTTATTTAACTTGGCAACTGCTGTCACTTTTCATGTCCATTTCCGCTCTCTCCTTTTGATGTGTAAATTATCCCTGGATATTGGCAAACAGGACAATTTGGGTATTGCTGAGGGCCCCTAGCCTGACTTCCCCCACCTCCTTAAATCATACAGGCTTCATTGACTATCGTTCCTCCACCCCCCACTTTTAATTTGCTCAAGTAGCCTGAACATACACAGTCAGTAATTTGACCACGTATAATCAGACTGCAGCTTTCTGTATCCTGAATCTCTACCCTGATTCCTTTCTGATTTAATGTACGTACAAATTGGTCATGGTGCCTGAGAGGTCCTGATTCAGTGAAGTGTTTCAACACAAGCCTGTAAGGAAGAAGCAGAGCTCTCTGCTGAAGAGGGACCAGGCTCCCGAAACTATCAGTGGAGCTAAGAGAAAGCTTAGGCACAACACTCTTCATGGTCCGTGGGCTTTGCAGCAGCAGCACTCCAGGTTCAGTCCATCCAGTGTTTAGAAGAAGCCAAGTTTAAGATGTGGATGAGTCCATATCCCACTCACATGCACAGTGCCTAATTCGGCCAAACCACATGGGCAGGAGTTAGGCCCTCTCGGAGATACCAATCCCACAGCTTCCTCCACACAAAAAGATGTGTTTGCAAGAAAAATAATGGGCAAGCCTGGTCCTGAAGCAACCTCTGACCTATGCTTGCCTGAGAGAATGCAGCTGAGCTGCTGCTGCCTTTGCAAAGGACGTTTCCCACCTCAAGTGCCATGATGCTGTAATCTTGGGACAGACACATTGTATGTTAGAACACCTGAATAAGAATATCCTGTGACATGAGATCTCAACTGTAAGTCTTGACAGCACAGGTTCTGCCAGCACTACCATACCCAACTCTGCATCCCATATACACAGTACAGCTACAAAAGCTGGATCTCTGTTATAACCTTGCGCAGTGCACACAGTATCCCTTTTCTATCCACTGCCTCTCCACTGCTCTACCGGAAACTTTAGGAAGAAACCACACAAAACTGCACCTGAACCACCTTGTGCCCTGTAAAATACACAAGGTGGAGCCCAGTCGTTACTTGCCTCCCCAAACACACTGAGATAAAGTGCAGAGAAACTGGTCAAGGCACCAGTTACCACAGACTGATGGGTATATGTCTTGTTTGGGCTGTTTTATACCATACATAGGCAGAAGAGCTCAAGACTCCACACCCAGGTTTTCCCAGGCAGAAAACTGTTTGGTTTGTCCTACCACAGGCACAAAGTGATTTTACACAGTTTGAAAAATAGGAGGGGCAGGATTTGGTTGTGAAATGGGGAATATGTAGGTATGAGTGTATGAATTCAGTGCCTTACCATGTCACTAATGTCCTTATGAACCTTTGTCAAAGTAACCTCTGTACTCTACACTCCAGGTCATTACCTTTGAAGTAGGGATAGCACAGAAGTGGTGCAAGAAGAACATAGTAACTGTGAGCCCAGGCCTGGATGTATGCAAGTACTAAGCTAGTTCAATAAATGGCCTACCAAATGAAAGTTTCAACGAGGGACTTTTGAAAGGTTTCTCAGAGAGAACAAAGTTACCCTGGTCAGGGTAGTTAGTCAGCAGTTAGAAGACAGAAGAGGATGCTAAGGGTGGTTAGCCATGACAGAGAGGGTCTTATTTCCTCTTTGCTGTGCTTGACTGGTTTTCAGGGAAGAGGAAAGGCTGTCAGCTGGTTGTAGTAGCGCATGTTTTTTCTATAGTTGCATTTCAACTCAAGGACATTGAGAGCAGCTGGAAAGCAGATATTTTGTCCTGTTTAAATAAATAATGTGTCTGTGGCAGGTTGTCTTTCTCACTATATCTAGCCGTTGCTGCAATATCAGCTGTGGGAGATGCTTATGGCTTCAGACTTGCAAAAATCAGAGGTGTTCCAGAGTTTGAGGATTCCAGGTGAGAGAAAACAAAAGACAAATAGAGAACTCACAGCTAGTTTATTAATATAGGAAAATATAGAGATAGTAAAGGATACAGTAAAGGATACTTCCGATGTTTGATTATCTTACCAACCCCAAGGATCCTGTGAAGATGATCAGGAAACCAGATCCAAGAATCATCATCGCAGTGCAAGGTGGCAGGCTCAACCTTAGCGGGCGTCCCTGAGCAGGCAATGTTGACCGGGGTGGTATGAGGTTCTGCTTCTCCACATTGCATGGGGCTTGGGCTTTTATACTGACAAAAATGCACACTCATTCTGATGCAGGGTGCCAGCCTACATCAGAAGAAGTGGCCGGCAATATCTGGAAAAGTCTCCAAGGGTCGAGACTTTTCTGGAGAGTTCTAAAGCGAAACTTTCCAGGTAGGAAACAAAGTTGGACTTTCCGGGGAGCAGCCAAAGCAGGACTCTCCTGGGAGGAGCCAAAGCGGACAAACAGTACTTTTCTGTCTTTGTGTGTTTCACCACAGACCATTATCTATTGTCCCTGACGCAGTGGTTTCAAACTGATTCTCTGAAGGTTGCCCAACACGTACAAAGAAACCTCCTTATGCACAGACTGGTGTGGTTAGAAGCTTTTCAAAGCAGGGGTAAGATCAGCTGCAGGGGTCAGCTCAGCTACAGGGATAAGCTCAACCCTCAGGAACACGGCTGTTCCTGTTATCAGATGATGACCCTCGCCTCCTATAACCCAGAGAAAAGAGCCACACTAAAAATTGTCTTAGGGACTGCAGTGTGCCATCCATCCCACCAAAATACCTGTGGGTGCAGGAGATGGTAAGGCTGTTCCTTTAAATACAACATCCTAGAAAAGTGAGGGAACTAAGTGAATGTAAGGTACCATCATTTTAAAAGATTCACACAAAACACACGCAATCAAGCACTTTAGTTTTTCTAGGCTAAAGCAAGGGCATTGATTTTGTTTTCCTGGGACTGTTAACCCCTGAAAAACTAGGAGTTCATCTCAGTGACTTTGAAGCAGTAAAACCTTGAAGATATAATGTGGCTTAAACACATGGAAATTCCTCCAGGCCTTAATTAATTTAGTATTCTTGCACAGAAAGGCTGTTGGCATTGTAAATTATTCATACGATATTATAGACTCACTGATCTCAAATTCCATACACAATTATAGCAAAGCTTTCAAAATGTGAAGAAAAAAACCTCAGCTCTCAAATTAACCCTTTGTATAATGTGTTTCTAAGATTACATAGATTACATCCTTGGAGGGTCTTCTTTTTTATGATTCTATCATTATTGCTAATATATAGAATTGCCTTTTCTTTAATGAGATGTTCTACTAATTCCATATGAAAAACAACAGCCACTACCAGCAAAACCCAGGAGCTCATTTTATGGAAAGCAGACATATTCATCACTAGTGCATTAGTTGTTTCACTCCAGGTTTAAACAAACTACATGGGCAGAGCATGTCAAATAGCAGTTGCTGGTCCATCTGTCTCATACACCTCCATTTTATTCTGCCTACAGATGCCTCTTGATCAAAACACATCATGCCACAAAGCAGATAAACAAACAGAGCATAATGATAGCATTTTCCAAACCAAAATGATGCCCAGAGTGGTTCTCACTTTCAGTAAATCCTTGCAATCATTCTTTTCCTGAAGCAGTAAGAACATCAGCAAAACATCAAATCATTTCTTTGAATTGTTGCAAAGGGCTTGAAAACCTGGCAAGTTCATTCCATAACACAATATGAAATATTTACTGCAGAACTTGCTGAAATGTAGAAATTTTCTCAGGTAGAGGAGTATACTGGGTAATGGGAGTTTCTAATAAGAATTTTCTCATAAACAGAATAAATCTGGTTTTCTGAAAGAGATGGTTCATATGCATGCGGTGACAGTAAGAACAGTTTGAAGTTATATTAATGCAGCTAAACAAATCACTTGTTGTTAAAAATGCCCTGTGAATTTGTTTAGTTAAGAAGATACACACTTGTGCAAAAGACGACACACTTGTGAGGTGGGCTGATGCCAACCTGATGAAGTTTAACCAGGAAAAGTGTAAGGTCCTACACCTGGGTCAGAGCAATCCCAGGCACACATACAGGCTGGGCAGAGAAGAGATTCAGAGCAGCGCTGCGGAGAAGGACTTGGGGGTGTTGGTCAATGAGAAATGAAACATGAGCCAGCTCCAGCGTGCTCTTGCAGCCCAGAAAGCCAACCGTATGCTGGGCTGCATCAAAAGGAGCGTGACCAGCAGGTTGAGGGAGGTGATCCTGCCCCTCTACTCGGCTCGTGTGACCTCACTTGGAGTATTGTGTGCAGTTCTGGTGTCCTCAACATAAAAAGGACATGGAACTGTTGGAACAAGTCCAGAGGAGGGCCACGAGGATGATCAGAGGGCTGGAGCACCTCCCGCATGAAGACAGGTTGAGAAAGTTGGGGCTGTTCAGTCTGGAGAAGAGAAGGCTGCGTGGAGACCTCATAGCAGCCTTCCAGTATCTGAAGGGGGGCTATAGGGATGCTGGGGAGACGCTCTTCATTAGAGACTGCAGTTGAGAGGACAAGGGGAAATGGGTTCAAACTGAAACAGGGGAAGTTTAGATTGGATATAAGGAAGAAATTGTTTACTGTGGGGGGGGTGAGGCACTGGAACAGGTTACCCAGGGAAGTTGTGAACTCTCCATCCCTGACAGTGTTCAAGGCCAGGTTAGACAAAGCCTTGGGAGACATGATTCAGTGTGAGGTGTCCCTGCCCATGGCAGGGGGGTCAGAACTAAATGATCTTAAGGTGCTTTCCAACCCTAACTATTCTATAATTCTGATTCACTCTGTACTAAGATGAGAGAGATCAGCAAACACTCAATAAGCAGTTGTCTCATTGTCACCCACCAAATAACTGGGATACAAAACACACACAGAATTGTAAATGCATCTCACCTTCTTCTCTGTTCCCTAGTCTAAGGCTAGTTTCTTACTGATCTTGAGCAAAATATCCTTCACAATTGGCTTTAACATCGCCATTTCAGGCGCACTCCTGAAGTAAGCCCACCTTCTTCTATGTCTCTTCATCACATGGACTGCATCATCCCAGACTCCCCCATGTTTTCTAACCCTCTCCTCTTCCCACAGTCAAAGACTTTCCCACATCCACTCTGGATACACATCTCGAGGTCCTCCAGAGTCACAGTCCAGCTGTGACAGTTAATCTGGAACTAGGTCCAGACCAACTTGCTTGTGTGACTGCTACTCGGCAGGATGGATAACAGGCATCCTTGTCATTCCTTTGGAGGGATTTCTAATTGTTTTTCTCCTTGACCTAGGTGTTGATTTGCACATGTGTAGGAATGTACTATCTGAGAAGTGGCTATGTCAAAGGTGGCTGAAACTAGCCAGTGGATTCAAAAGTTACGAAAAGACTGACTGACAGGCAAAGAGAATAAGATGATGTCTCATTCCCTTAGGAAACCAGAATAAAAAGGATTGGAGGTTCAATTGTTTTCTTCTTTTTAACCCAGACGTTCTGAAAACAAAAGATGTCTACAATTCAGGCGTGAGGTCCTCAGAGACAGGAGATGACAGGGCAAAAAAGAACCCGGTAGTAAGTGAAGATTTTTTTATTCCACCATACATTAAGTATTTTGCAAAATTATTTTTTAATATATGAAAATATTCTTTTTTTAAAACTAGGGTTAAATTGTGGCCTGATTGGGTATGGTCAGAAGTTATACACTACAGAAATATACCACATAGCATGCAGCTAGCCGGGAAGTCATGAGAGACTGAAGCACCTAACTAGATTAAGTTTGGTATAACGGAATTTAAAGACTCAGTTTTAACACAGTCAGAGAAAGCTATTGAATGCCTAAATACAAATGTATATTTTGTTCTTCCATAAGAATTTTTCTGTCTTTAGGAAAGTGAGGATTAGTGATTGGAGATCAGCCTGCAATCTGTCAGAAGCATACATAAATCTCACATATGCATTTCAAAAATTAGATAAATGGAATCTTTGTGTAATTTTTCTTGCCATAAAGAGTCCTAAGGAAAGAAAATATTCATGCCAAATGTCTGCTGTGTGTGGTTCAGACTCTGCAAGCAAAGATTCTTGAAAACTTTTGGCTGAGACAAAGTCATCAAAAACGGTTTGCTGAGCTGAAAAATTTAGTTTTAAAAGAATGTCTTGATGAATGTTGACCTAATCCACGAAAGACTCTTGAGTGAACCTTGGACTCCTTATAGTTCTGCTGTCTTGGCTAGCAAGGTGTGTTAGTCCCAAAGCAGATGTACTTGGCAGATGTCCTCCAAGATTTGAAGTAAAAGCTTTTTCACCCCCCAGCTGCTCATGAAATTAGCAATCCTGCCAGCTTTGAACTCAAAAAAAGTATTCAGCAAACTGGAAATCCTTCTTTTTCAGCCAACTTTCCTGTGTGTATCTGGTTTTGTAAACTAGAACTCCACAGAACACCTCTGGCTTTAAGCTTCCTGGCCACATGTAAACCTGCAATTTTCTAGATGGAATTCTCTTAGAAAATGTCACAGCAAATCCTATTTGAGCCTAGCCCCTTGGAAGGGAGGCCATCTCTCCCAGGCAGCCATATAAAAAAATTGGCACTTGTCATAGGTCTGCTCCACAACCCTCTGGACAACAAAGCAGCAAAGCAGGCATGTGGTTCACAGAGGTGTTCAGCCGTCTGAGATGCCCCTGGGAATCCTTTTGGGCTGCTGGTTACCTCTTCAGACAAGCACAGGTCAGATGCATGTCCAGTGTAATGGCTGCTGCCAGCCCCTTACTGGATGTCTTGGATACCCTGACACATCTTAAATGGCCTCAAATTACTTCATGCTTGAAGACTTGGATCCCACCTGGCAGGCCTATGTGACCTTGTGTAGACAGACACACATCCACCTTGTCCACACACCAAAATAACTGGACACAATCTAGCTTTAATCCAAAAGCCACGTCATCACATTAGCACAACACTGAGTTTAAACTATTCCATCCAGACTTACAGTTCACATCTGTTTGCAAAAGACCATGTAAACACAACCCTTCCCAGAAAAGATCCAACAGAGTCTCTTGAAATTCTGGTTTCCAGACATAACAATAATTTCATCATTCCTAGTGCTGGCTCCACTGAGGCAAATACGCTTTATTTTACTAGCCCAAAGCATTCCTCGAGCTGGTGGTAAGTGAAGTTACCCTTTATAACATCAGCTGCGTGGGCAGTACTCTCCCTCCCTTTGCTAGCCCTTACATACACTAAGAAGGAAAGTGTAGCACTGGCAACAGAAAGGATGGCATCTTGGTCCCACCAGCTGATCTCATCATTCTGGTGACTCCTTGCAGATGACAAGGAGAGGTTCAGTGAAAAATGAGTGCAATGCAATTTCTTCAACATGACTCATTTGAGAGAGGTCAGGATTCCTGATCCAGTAGCTATTCCCTAGATTGCTGAGGACCACTCCCTTGAAAGATCACAAACTGTTCCAAGAAGCAAAGGAAAGGAGTAGGAGCATGCTACTGCAGCCAGTTATATCCCTAGTGGTGTTGTACACAAGCTTCTAAGTTTTTCTCATCAGTGTACAGAACATCGTTATTCTGTTGGATTGGCCTACTATAGTTCACCATAAGATGTACAGATGGGTCAATTATTTACTTATAAGATCTTGTGATACTGAAATGTAGCAAAAGCTAAGCGACTCACAGTTTCCTTCACCATGGCATTCCACTCTCTTCTTCGTACACAAGTTGCACGATGTTCCCAGTGTGAGCTATCATCAGCTTGAGAGTGTCAAAGAAGATAAAAGATGCAGGGGGAGTAAGTAGAAGTTTTTAGGTAGCCAGAGGGAGAGGAGCGGCAATGACAATAGAAGTATCCCTCCACCTGAAACAAATACACACAAACCTGGGAAATATCTGCATATTGCATGCGACAGGTTGCATCACTTAACAATGTTTTTCTTCATAACTGCTCATTTCAAGCTCTTTCACAAAAGAAATCAATTACTAATGACATACAGCCCTACTTTTCCTCCTGAATCTATAATTGCTTCCAATTTTAAGCTAAAATTAGCCATTCATGCTATCCAAATGAGCATAGTTTAGTGCTGATGTACGTAAGCGATGCTTTAGACTGTTGAGCATAGCTGATCTTTGACAGCTTCTTCTTATAAATAACAGTTTCCTTTTTACACTGAGAACTTTTCAGAGGCGACAGATGTTTGAAAGACAGGACTGAATGAGATGAATAGCCTGAAAAACCCACCAACCTGAGATCTGCCAGTATGAAAGCTCAGAATTCTTACAAAGGCAGCTTGCAAGAAGCATAAATCACATCTGCGTAAACGTCTCTTTTTCAGCCTACATCCTTTTTACATCACATTGTCAGCATTTAACACATAATAAATAATAAATAACTTTAATGACTTAAAGTGCTGACACAGGCTGCATTGCACAGAGAAAGACCCTAGGAATCTCTTAAATAAAGTAAAAAGGAATAGCAATAGAAATAATAATTATAATAGTAATATCACAACTTTTTCTTTGTTCAGCAAGTTAGAAAACATACTGCAGGAAAGCAGAGTTGTGTCAGACACAAACCTGTTCTGAATCAGGAGTCTGTGGTCCTGTCCTGAGAAACGGATACTGGGGAGGCAAGGACTCGTTACTTCATAACTTAAAATTCAAAGTCATCCCTGTGGAAAAGCATGAAGTTGACATTTTATTATCATTTTTACCTCTTTTCTACCTTGTTCCTTGTTGAAGGAAACCAGAGTGTTCCAGCAGTACTTTAAGTGACACGACTAGTATCTGTCAAGTAGATAATCTGTTCTTTCAGCAAGCAAAGAGTCTCCTAGTGATAAGCATTTTTTTTTTATTTACACATAAACGTATGAAAGTACATGTCTATGCATGAGGAGGCAAAACCAAAGAAATATTTTTGGCACTTGGGGAAGGAAAGATGAGTTTCAGAGTGGTCCCTCTGTTTTGGGGACAGGAGAGGGATTCAACCCACAACCTCACAGCAGCCCCCACATCTTCTCTGTTCCTTACTGTTGTAGCATGAAGTGTGGTTGGGATCACAATCTTTCCCATCTAATGGGCCACCCAGCAAGTTTCCACCTGTTAAGCTCCTTCAGACTCCTTAACAATACCAGTACACATCATACTTCAGCACTGCAGAGAAAGAATTTCACCCATAGACAAATTGCTTCTCAAAATCCTATTTTCAAAATTACTTATATCAGTAAATAAAGCAGACAGTTCCAATCACTTTATTATTCTATTAACTTTTCTCCTTGATTAGCCATTCTTTTTGGAAAACTCATGCACAAGCCCCAAACTGAATGTACTTTGTCTGTTCAAGCCACATTCTGCATTCTGTGTTTCTTCAAGAAAATGGTTTCAGATTAGTAAAAATTGCAATGACTATTTGGTTATGCATTCTATCAGCAGCCCAGCATACACTTCACAGAAGTATCCCACAAGAAATAAGACAAATAGCACCAAACCAATGCTTCCTAACATAGAAGGCAGAAACAAATTACCCAGCTAACATACAAAGTATACAGAATATATTACCAAAAAAAGAGTATGCATTATTAGCTCTAAATTTATACACCAATTAAGTTGTCTTTCTCTTTGAAATCAGGCATATTACCTTACTACAGGGTTGTGAATAGCATTTGCGAACATTAAAAGGCAGGGGTACTAGGAGAGTTCTCATTTTTCACACTGTCATTATAGGAGCAAGGTTTTAAAGGTAAAAACAGTTCACAGGCTTCACATGACTAGTGCAAGTCCAGCCACACACCAATATCAATCACCATTTAGGTACAAGTATTCACCTTTTCCCAGTTCATGGTCCCTCAAGTTAAAAAGCGAAATATCAAACCAAGGTACTGAATAGGGTGACCAGAGGGAGGCTGCAGTAACCAAACCAAAGGAGAAGGCCTTTAATAACTACCTCTAATTCACTCTGTCCTTCTTGCATGACCTCATTTGTGAGCCTGGACCTTCTCCATGCCAAAACATCTCTTAAAGACCTTTCCTGTTCTGATGATCTTTCTTTATGAATTTTGTTGATTTAAACAGAAAAATATTTCTGTTTGTTCCTTTTTCTTGTCTCAGCTAACAGGCTATGTGTTTCTTCAAGCAGGAATTGTCCCTTCTTTCACAACTAGCAAGCATAAAGGACTTTGCTCCCACAAATAGTAATTCAATGAAAATCAGGCAGAAACAGTAATCACAGAAATTGTAAGATGCGTCTCTTGACCAACTCCTTCCATATTATTACAGCAGTGAAGAATTTGCAGAAGCAGGAGAGCAACAGTTCAAATCCAATAAGCCCAGTGGAGTGTGGAAAACAAATATTATGAGCATCCACTTGGAAAAATAAGTCAACAACAGACATGCAAAAAAACATCGATGGAAAAAGTCCTCCCACACATCCTGGGACACATCATGTTCCTGAAGATTTTGCTGGTTGCATTCATTATGTTGGAGAATTTAACATTTGGGGATTCCTGGTGCAGTAAAAGCTAAGGGCAGATTTCAAGGACACATAAAAGGAATTAAAAGGCAGACCGTTACTTTAGCTTGGAGGTGCCCCAGCACCCTACCCTGTATCACAGCATTCATTTCACAAAATGAAATACATTACAAGTGTCTTTTTCAGGTCATTCTAGAATGCTGCCTTTTTTTTTTTTTTTTTTTTTGTCAGAGATTTTATAGTTGCTAATTTACGTAGAGACTCAGATGGAGAGGCAGTATGTGGTAGTATAATTAAAGATTATATCAGCGTGCAGATGTCCAGAAGTCAATCTGAGCAGGCCACTCATTCTGTAACCGAACACACACGTTTCCGTATGATGTTCAGGAGTTCAGTTTATCACCTGGTAAACTGAAGAGACCACCAGATTCTTGGGACAGAATGGGGAGGGACTCTTCATTAGGGACTGTAGTGAGAGGACAAGGGGTAACGGGTTCAAACTTAAGTAGGGGAAGTTTAGATTGGATATGAGGAAGAAATTCTTTACTGTAATAGTGGTGAGGCACTGGAACGGGTTGCCCAGGGAAGTCGTGAATGCTTCATTCCTGGCGGTATTCAAGGGCAGGTTGGACAGAGCCTTGGGTGGCATGGTTTAGTGGGAGGTGTCCCTGCCCCTGGCAAGGGGGTTGGAACTAGATGATCTTAAGGTCCTTTCCAACCCTAACTATTCTATGGTTCTAAGTCCAAAAGAGCACATCCAATATAACCCTTTAAGACACATCAGTCAAACCCCCACAGCGTGTGCAGTCAGCATCTGGGTGCCTATTTGCAGGATCTGGGTTTACCTGCAGAGCAAGATTTAGCACTTCAAGACTACTTAAATAACTACAAAAATCAAAGATGTCTTCTCAGAAAGGAAATAAAGTAAGAAAAAAATAACTCCTTACCTCCAAGCATCTCACTTATTTCCAGATTTCTGCAGAGTCATAAAGAGAAGTATAAAGCACTAGGCGACAAGGCTGCAGCTCTCATTCTATGCAAGACTGTACTGTACATGTGCCCTGAAAATGGATGCATGTATTGGAAAACAAAACAGAAATACAGATCAACATACTTAGCATTCTACAGTTTCATACTTGTACTAATGCACAGCCTCAGCTAGTTTACATGGCAGAAAAAGAAACAGAACAATACAGAAAATGCACCTTTATAAAACAGATCCTCGTCACTTACAGATTAACAAATTCTCTCTGCTTAACCACTAGTTTCATGTCTTGCATAATTAACCTGTTTCGTTAAATGGAACTCTTTTGTTATGGAAATAGGAACCTAGGTGCCATAAGTTACGAAAATTTGCTAAGAAACTCCTATTTATAAATACTACTTGGGCACATTTCCTAAACTAAAACTAATATTACCAATTGAAACAAAATGACAAGGTAGGAAGAGGAGTGAAACATACTGAGAATCAAGGACATCACAAAATGAATAATGTTTAATCTATCTTGATGCGACCAGGAAAATTCAGTTCAAGCTGCACACTTAATTAGTTTGCTAATGCTGCTTGATAGGCCTCCTTGTAATGCCAAGACCACTGGGATCTTCTGTGTGTCCCCAAGAAACCTCAGGTTTTTCATTATGTCTGCATCTATAGCACAGACACGATTTAGTCATCCTTTCTCTTGGGCTTCAAGCCTATCAGTGTTTACACATAATTTGTGTCCCTTTTGCTTATGCATTCACAGGAAAATGGCGCATGCTGTTCACAAAGAGTTTTCATATAATTACAGCTATGCCTGTGAAAATCTCACCTACTGCCGGGGCTAGTCAAGTACTTTTAGGCTCAAAATGGCTGAATGTGTTCGTCAAGTCTAGCAGTACCTACTTGCAGAATCATTTATGCTGTAGTCTTAAAAATAATGTCTGGGAGAATGGCATCCTAGCAAGATGCATGAAGCACAGCTCAGAGGGTTATCAGTCTTTCTGTTAATAATAAGAGAAAATAATTCCTGTTATAGCACTGGATCAAAACCGCTAAAGAATAGGTAGATGTAAAGATCTCAAAGTTATTCTGTTTCATAGATTAGCTTAGAGAATTTGTTTGTTAAAAATTTGACAGGGTCATGAAATCCAAAGCTCCTTAAAACTCTATTTGGTTAATGGATTTTGAACAGCATCACAACATTTTAATCTTTCATGGCAGAGCTAGAGGCCAAAAGAAACTCCATAGCACTATTTATTAAGGATCAGATTTACTCATACCATCAGGATCCACTAACCACCAGGTCAAATGCCATCCTTGCAATTTAAAAGAAAACACTTAAATGAATATACAATACCAGTCTGATCCTTCTGGGCTCACTGGACATTAGCTCCATTGACATGAATGCCCTATAAGGAAACACAGGGTTATTCAGCCAGGCCTGATTACAGTATCATATCTCTTTCAAAAGCAGAAGAGCAGAGAGTAACAGATTTATGTTCCATAAGTGTGGCACCACTTAGTCCATGCCAGTGTTTCAAGCTGATTTCAAGGAAGGCAGTTGGGGATAATAAACCCACTGAGCCAAATTAGTCTGATTATTCCCTTCCTGAATTTTGACTGAGAACTGGGACTTCTGAATTTCAGATTGATGGAAATTTGTTTTTCCAATAGAAGGATACCTAATAATTGAGGAGAGATACTAGATATAAAGAGTGTTCTTTATTACATTATGAGAAAAAAACCTTACACATGCATGCACTAAAGTTATATGCAAAAATAAATACATGTCTGTGACCAGGCTCATCAAGATGGACAAGATTATTTTAATCAACTACCCTATACACCATGAGTGTTTCGATCTGTGATCTGCAACAACTACAGCACCTTTTGCTCTTTGATACATCACGTAAATACAGCATCCAGCAATGGAAAATATTTCACTACATGTGTTCTTGATTTATAAGTTTAATTAGAAACTTTTACGTTTTATTTTGAAATATCCTGAGAACACTTTGAGTTGTCTGAGCGTAAACAACAAAATCATCTTCCCTGTATCTTCAGGCAGTTGTCCATGGTTTCTTATGCAACCCTCAAATAGAGTTATCGCAAGGCACCCAACAAAAAATTAGCATTGCATCCACTGTTCTTACCTACCAATTCAAAAAGGTTATTTCAGCACATGCCAAACACTATGCAAAAGAAAGAAGGCAACAGAATTGTGTAAGAATTGGGCTAGGGCAGGACATTGCCACAGCTCCTGTGGGCTTTCACAGATGGCACTGCCTTGAAATCCACAAATGTAATGTATAAACATGCAAATAACCCTTCAATTTTATCAGTGCCAAGTAACAAGCATAGGTCTTGGTCAAGCAAAATAAGAGCAAAATAACACTTCTGGAATGATGCAGAACTGAGGTGGCAGCACGACCTTCATCTTAGTTAGAGAAACCAAGGCAGAAAGTTTGAGTGACCTTCATCAGCAACAGGAAAGCCAGGGATACAACCAACATTTTTGTGACTGTTCAACACTCTTATCCGCTGCACCACCATAGGTCAGCAGAAATATCAAAGCCCAACTAAGTTTGAAGGCCTAAAGGAGGAACAAAATGATTCTGTGTCTAAAACTCTGGAATTAGGGCTAACGTCAGCAAAATTGAGATCCTAGCTCTGCCACAGTATTACTAGAAGATATTGAATGGTCCTTTTAGTCCATTCATACTTGATGGTCATCTACTGTAAAACAAGGTTAACTACATTTTCTTTCTTGCAAATGCAGAGTATCTTTCTGATTCTTCAATAGGTTTTTGACATACCTACTCAGTTTGGCAAAAATACTTTTTATTTAAAAAAAGGCTGATCAAAAATGTTCATCCAGCCCTAAACAGGGAAGAAACATTCCAATTATTTGGGTTTATCAAAGTCTGAGAGGGTTTTGGTTTTTTTCTGAGGGGTCTGCACAATACTATTGTACAAAAAAATTGTAATCCCAGTAGAGTAAAGAATAATCTCATTCAGAGCACCAGTGGAATGGAATGGGCTCATTACCTTTAGACAAGAAATATTATTTCTAAATACTGTCCCCCATTTAGACACAGTAATGACTCAGAAATGGCAGTGGCCAGAAATTAAAAAGAAAGTAAAGCCCACAAATTACTTTGCAACCTGAGCAGGACTGTATGGTCAAGTGTTTGCAGAAAAGGCTCTAGTTAGTCACAGGAATAAGGTCAGTGCTCCAGAACTCCTTGAACTATGGCAATAGGATTTCCAACTGCTTTATTTCACCAACCATCTCAATAACAATTGCACCACTGAGTATTTCTGCCTTGAGAAGTAGCATCACCTCCCTTAACAACAAAGGCCTTTTTAGCATTTTTGAAGGACTGGAGACTTTGGAGAACAGGCAAAGATGGGGAGGATGGCAAAATATAAAACTACTTGATAACATTACTACATTCACCTTGTAAGCCTTCTGCCCCCTTTAATGTAGAGAAGCCTAGCATAAAAGGAACTTAGCACAAAGATTTCCTGAACAGCTCTGGCTCTGCCTCCTGTCATGCTCTGACACAGCAGCTCTTCCCAGAGCCTCTGCGACAATGCTGTAGCAGAAGAGAATCCCTTTGCCTGTGAAAGAGAACAAAGGGCATCAACTGTGGCAGCATGTCAGCAGCAAAGAGTGCTGGGGAAGAGGAAAAACCAAATCTGAACTCTCCCCAAGAAACACGACTCCGAGTCCAGCATAATCCATGGTTTTACCAGATAGCTTTGATAAGGTAGCTAATTATTGCCTAAATAACCCCTTGCTATCCCTAAAATCAATTACCTCTCCTTCTATATTGATTAAAATAGCACATTGCTACTTTCTCATGATCGTGGTTGTCAGCAAGTTCTGCTAGATGCTCTTATTGTTAGAAAACTGCTCTCCTTTGGCTTTTCCAAGTGCAACTCCTATGCAGAGGATCAGACAGCAGGAAGTTTTATTTTAGTTTTCTTTCTCCTCCCCACATCCTTCACTCACTGAAGTTATTGACACACTTGTACATGTAGCAATTAAGTTATCTGAAAGCCATAATGTAGGATTTTCTCATAGAAAAGGTGCACCTTGATGTGTTGCACCCATAAATCAATGAATCAATTATTGAGCCAATAATCCCTGCTTCATAAGCAGTAACCAGAGAGTGCACATGGAAACAAAAGTATACAGCAACTTTTTACTCCTCTAAAGTACTCCTCTGATGCAACCTCTGGGGTCTTGTGTTTTGTTATTCTGTTTATAAAGTTTTCACCAATTGTCACAATTTGGATATGTAGTGCTTGGGCTACCTGTAGCTCTGTATCTGAATTATGATAGGCAGTTGCATCTTTACTGTCTGACTCAAATTCTAGTTGAAGAGCTGCAACAAGGATTCTGACTTACACAACCTCCCTACTCTCACTATTTAATATTTTATTGTCATCATGCCTGAGGCCACCTTGTAACTTCTGTTGTCCCGTGAAACCAGCCTCTGTACAAGAGTAATGGGAATCCTAAAGAACCTGCAATCAAAACAGACAGGACAGAGTCAGGCTGCAAGAAAAGGAGTGCTATTCTGCCCAATTTTCTAAATAGGGAGTTCAAGGCAGAAAAAGTGGTTGAGATCACCTTTGACTTGCAGCATTTCAGCGTGATCCCTTATGTTTCTTTCTGAAGTCTCAGCTCCTAGATACTTTGACCTTGATGAACAGCAGATGAAACAAAGCTCTGAAGATCAGATGCCATCCTTGATCCACAGCTCAGGTGTAGCATGTGCAACGTAAGGCTGTGCTCCAACAACCCTTCAGGAACATACACTTCCCAAAACATGGATTAGTAACATGAAGGGTTTTTTTCCCCCAGGTCTGCTGAACCTTGCATTTATTTTGCACTGGTTCCAACAAGACTATATTAGAAAGCTGGTTAAACATCTTCTTCCAGAAGTTTTTGAGGTGAAAAACATTTTGCCCTCACAAAGGAACCCTTTGTGAACGCAGAAATGTAGGATGTTTCAATGAAAAGTTAACAGCATAAAAATTCAACATCTTTTCTGTACCAGTTCTCAGGAAAAATATCTCCCTCCCAAAAAAACACAAGCAACACTAACCCTTTCTATGCTATATTTTAGCAGGACGAGAAAAAGGACCTTTCCAAAGATGAGGTTCGGGAATACATGCAAAGGCAGTAGTACTTGTGACTCAAACATACCAACTGTTACATGAGTTATGAAATGCAGGCAATATTTTGGGAACATCCCACCCCTGCTTAGCCCTACCAACTCTCAAAGCACTGGAATGAAGAAAGTAGGAGGAAAGGAGGGGCATAAGAAACAGAAGTAATTCGCTCTAGTCTAACCAAAAATAACACTGTCAGGACCAGGAATAAGCTCTCTCCCAGGCTCTACCATATGAACTCTGACCCCCACAGACATATGGACCTTCTGTAAGTCAGACTTTGCAAGTAAAGCCAGTCCTAGCCATGAATCTGATGAGGTAAGATTTTGAAAGAAAAAAGAAAAAAAACGGAAACAAGTTTGAAGATAATACTACCCCCAGCGCTCATCCTGTTAATTCACTTTTAATCATAATCATCAGAAACTCATAGAACTGTCCCTTCAAAGTGGTAGATGTCATAGAGCTTGAGCTGAGGAGAGTGTTGATGCAAACAAATTGCAGAGAAACAGACATATATCTGGATTGCTTTAATTTTGTGGTTTTATGTCAAATGCTGAATTGTACTCTAACGCTCTTGCATATTTAATTTCCCTTGTTCTTTCAAACACTAGCAAATGTGACTGCTTGCACTGCCAACACACTGTAAATTAAAACAAGATATATAGTCAAAATGTGATACTGAGCAATTACTAGAGCATAGCCCTGCTTACACAAGACACACTAGCAAGCATGTTCCTCTCACAGTGCAGTCCCTTCTCATGGCACATTATGAATTATTCCAACATGATAGTCTTACAACATAAAGTCCACTGAAATCACGGTACAGTCCAAACTTCCTATTCATTACAATGGGAGTTTGTCTAGTAAAAATAATTAGATCTGCAGGGAACTGTTCCAGAGTCTTGCCAACGCCAGTGAACAAAACCCTCAAAGCTTACCAGTTTTAGCTCAGAAGTTCACTGATGTTCTCCCAGTAGGATTGCTCTTCATCATGAAAACTGAATGTACCACTGATATTTTGTGTGATGAAGACCAAGGCCTAATGAAAGGCATTTAAATCTGTGCCAGCAAAGAGGAAATGCAGACTTCAGAAAAGCCAAGAGATGTCAGAGCAGCTAGAAACATTCAGTATGATCTTCCAGCTGAATACAACTGTGCTGGCAGAGAGGAAGAAAAGTCAGGAAGATAGCAAGGCTTACTTTTACAGACCATCCCATTGACTACTCTCTTAACGGCTTCCGTCTGCCAAGAAAAATAGGAGAGGAGACAGGAGGGAGAGATCAAGAACACCACATGAGAGAAACCAGCCTAAAGCAAAGAGTCTGTGCTAGCCACAGTCCAACACAAATGAAATACAGCAGTTTTGCTACAGCAGGACATAAGGCTGATCTCCTTCACAAATCTTTCTAATGATGGAACTGAACTATTTAGCTATCTTCTGCTTACAGAAATATCAAGAACAGGAATACATGAGGACAATGGTAATGCTCAGCCAATGGATCCACAGAGTAAATGCACTTTGGTCAGGAAGATGATATAGCCACTAGGGGTAGGAAAGAGTTCTGCATTTTTGTCTGTATGAGTTCAGCTGATTTCAGACTGTGTAAGAGACAAAGATCAGTCAGGATGAAAAAACATTTTTACAAGAGTAGACCAAAGGGCCTCAGCTTGTTTAGAGAAGCAAAATAGCTGGTGAAAGAGGGTAGACTGCTCTCTACAAATCTATCCTGAGGATAAACACCAAAAAACAAAATAACTATTTGAGTTAATGGTCAATACTGGCGCAAGAACAAATGAATATAAATTGGCCATGAATACATTTAGGTTGAAATTTGAAAGAGGGCTCCCAACCATTACAGCAGTCAGGGTCTGAAACAGCCTGCCAATGGGAGCAGCATAACAAAATAAATCCAACTGCTTTTAAGATAGCAACCTTATGGATGATAATACTTCTCTAGGCAGAGCACACTGGTTTGTGGCTACTCATGGTCATAATAGTGGGTACCATACATCCAACCTGCCTGCAGGCCTTGAGCTTATTCTTTTGTTCTGCAGAAGATCACTGGCAGCTGCCTTGATCCATTTTTATGGCACCAGAGTCCCACCAACTGAAGTAAGAAGGGTGCACCCTAAATACTTTTGCAAGCTTGGCACTTGTACAGGTAAGGGGGATTTCACCCACAGTCCTTATCCATATATTTAACTTCATAGGGTTGCATTAAAAATCCAGTCATTATCATCCATCATCACCTCTGAGCTTCCCCCTGGAGCATGAGAAACTGCCAAAGGCCAGAGAGAGATGAGACTGACATTCATATGGCATAGTGTATTGCCTATCTGGCAGCTCCCAGTTTCTAATGCCAGGAAAACAATAGGTTATAGATAGTACTTCATCAAAAACAAGGGAAAAATCTTATATCCCTACAGCTGATGGTAGTTTTACCACTGGCTGCAGCAAGATTGAGATAGAACTTGGCTGTTTCATGCTGGGCTGTACAGCCCAGAAACAGAAGTGACAGGTGGTAATTTGATTAAATGCAGTGGTATGAGCTGAACAGAAGCTAGCATAACCAGAACAGAACTAGCAGGAGGAAGCAGCTGGTGGCTACTGATCCTTCTTGAAGAGTATTCTGTCAAGTCAAAGACTACTCTGGGACCAGGACAGACAACCAGTTATCCTCCAGCAAGCGTACCCAGGATTAGGCAATGTATTACAAATCCCTGAGTATCCAGCCACAAAGCAAGAGATTTGTGTACAGGAATCAGCAGGAGAAGTTCATCACACAAAAGTTAAAATATTAAATCATTTGACTAACTGGACCTTCTGTTCCATTAAACAAAACATTTGTCCACATTGTTTTTTGGAGAGTCAAAGCTTCTTTTCATTTTAAATGGCTTTAAAACTAAATACATATGTCCTAATTGAAAGCCATTTAAATATCTCTTCTCCAGTCCTATGCAGAACAATTATGGCAGCAAATACATCTGTAGATTTTGATTTCTTCTTATTGGTGGTTGAATGGACTTGTATTGTTTACTTGGAATTTTAAATGTTGTTTTCCAATATGCTATTGGAGACCACAGATTGCAGGTTAACCTGCCTTGTTTAAAATAAATCAAAAATCTGAATCTTAAGCAATTAATCCTTAATTAGTTAAGTGAGACAGATAGGTCAACCCAGCCATTCTTGCCAAAACAGTGGAGGGGTATCACTAACTGTGGGAGAAGGAAACCACATGAAACATGAAGCACATCAACCAATATCATGGAAGGGGAAACTCTTCCATCTGAGGATTCCAAGATCCTTCTGGCCAAGCTAGTCAGGTCCATTACTACCCTTTCTACCTGGAAGAGTGAAAGGTCAAAAAAACATCAGCAAGGCTTGAACAGAGAGTTCTGAGAAACCAGAAGCCTAAGCTCCAGCTATCAGATAACCTCAGAGTGGCTTTTTACAAGCTATTCTTGACAGTGAAGCCAGATTCAAATGTCACTACTCCTCACCTACATATCAGGTGAGATTGAGAAAGCCAAGATTACATAGCCCAGACAAGAAAAGACTCAAGTGAATCTCATCCATGTGTATAAATATCTGGCAGGGAGGAATGAAGATGACAGAGCCAAATAAATCTCAGTGGTGCCCAGCAAAGGGACAACAGGCACAAGTTACAAACAAGAAACTCCACAAAAATATAAGAAAAATATTACTTGTGAGTGAAGTCAAATGCTGGAACTGTTTGCCCAGAGAAGTTGTAGAGTCTCCATTCTTGAAGGTAGTCAAACCTGATTGGACCTGTCAACAGAGAAAACTGTTGTAGTTGACTCTTCTTTGAGCAAGGGGCTTGAACCTGACAATCTCCAGTCTTGGTGATCCTATGATTTTCTTCCAGAAACCACTCCCCTCCAGCCATAGCATACAGTTCTGGGTGGTGGATTTTGACACATACTAGTTCCCTTTTGCACTATTGTTACAGAGGACAATTTTGACTGAGGTCTATAAAACCTGTGTGATAAAAGCAGAAGGCAGAAACAAGCAGCCAGCAATGAGGCTGGGCAAACAATGAAAACCTTTTAATGCAATTTTTCAGTCTCTTTAGAAGAATACCATTACAGCTACATCTTCCAGGATGAGGTGCTATAATCATCTCACTGCAATGTCAGAAGTACACAAAGGTTTGATACTCCACTTCTACTTGATTTCAACATGTAAACAACTGAATCTTAATGCTTCACATAATGAGGGCATTTCTAAGACGCGCATTAGGCAATTACCAGCCTCCAAGAGCAGTTAGAAACTTCCAATAAATCTGTTCCTTCATCTCTACCTTAGCTGTTTTCCTGTAGAATGTGTACCATCGAATTGCCTGCCATGGCAGCTTTTAAGATGTGTCTACCCTTTGCAATATGCACTAACCAGAATGGATATAGCATCAAAGAACTGTTAAATGTAAGTATCTTTTTTTTCTCCTTCCTTCTTCCTGAGCAAAAGACCTGACTGACTTCACTGGCTGATGACTCAGAATAAGTTCGTTCATGACTGCAGAAAGAACTTGCCAATGTTTCCTATTAAAAGAAACCCATGAGACCTGAATAATTAATAACCTACCAGTGAAAAATTGGCCCTAATTACCAAAGCAATCCCGAAAATAAAATGTTAATTGCTTGGCCTATGTTCCTCCCTCAATGAAGTGACTATATTGATAAAAATCATACAGCAAGAGAAATCTGGTGACCACAAGATACACTTGTTACAAATTGATCAATTGCAATTATGAAGTTTTCTTGCATTTCTGAAACTGCTTCAGGCTTCAGTCTATTTTAATACAATCATATGCACTCTTAGCAAGGTGGAAGTTTTCCTTTCTTTTGTTTCAGCTGAAGGTGATCCCTGTTTTACAGGGAACAAGGTAAATACAATGTAAACTTTTAAATGGTTTTAAGAAACCAAGTCATTATCAAGCATTGGCAAAACTATTCAGTTAAATTGCACTCATAGTTGAAATTAACTTTCTGAAGCAAATTCTGAAAGGGGTAGAAGCTGATAATCAATAATCTCTTAATGAAGTGCAAGAAAAACATGTGTAGACATGACATGTTTTGATGGCTAATGAGCTTCAGAGGAAGAACGTTGTTCAGAGGAAAACTCTGAAAGCACAGAAAATTGATTAATTGCCAGTCCAAGATATTGCAGCAAAGCATCTGGAAATTCAGCAGTCCTCAGACATCATATCATTTACACCTCCAATGCAACATGTTGACTTTAGGAAACATTATAGCTGAAAGGTGTTGTATTTTCCCAACCTCTCTCTCTCCCTAGTTGCTAACTCACGATCAATCTGCTTGCTGTGATTTGTTGCCTCAGAAACAAAGATATCTGATAAAACTTTCCCATATTGTTTACCAGAATGTGAAATACCTGAATGCAAAAGACAGAGTGTGGGGGGGTCCTGCGTGTCTTTTGTGTTAATAGCTGCTTTTCTGGATGTAAGACATAACTAGGCTAACAGATATTTTGGTCTTCTGTCACACTCACAAGTGTCAGCAATGCAACATTAAAGAGTTCTCATTTACTGAAAATAAAAAGATCAAAGGATCATGACCTATTTTCCTCCAGCTAAACACCTTCTTTTAAGATGCAGAACTGACCTCCATTCTATTTCTTGCCAGCAGCAAAGACACAGAGCTCATGTAGGTGGGAACACGGGATCCCAGCCTGGGAAACTTGATGCTTTCTTTGCTTAAGTCTTTACTGTAAAAGTGGTCTTCAGGAACCCTCAATTCCTGAGGCCAGTAGGAAAATCTGGAGCAAGGCAGATTTACCTTTTGCGGAGGATCATCAATTTAGGTAACATTTAAACAAACTGGACAAAAATAGTCCATGGGACCTGTCCAGCCATGAGAGATGAACAAGCCTGTAAACCAGAAAATCCTTCTGTCCAGTTTTGTTTTCCTAACCTGAGGTATGACCATCTCAGCCAGAATCAGGAGACAAGGAAATGATCTATTTGTCTTTCCATGTGTAGATTACAATATATTTCTGCACAGAATTTACAAGAAATATCTTTGTACAATAAATAAACATATCTCATCAAGGATTAAAACACCCTGAGGCTCCACTAATTATATGGGTAAAAGAAGGAAACAAGAATGTAGATGAAAGAAAGAAGAAAGGATGAACATAAGATAATTCATGAGCCAAAAGAGTCAGCTGTAATAACCTGCAAACTCTTTGTCTGAATATTTACTGGATTTGGAGCTCATCAGGGATCCCACTACCCTAGATGATGAGCTTGTCTTACTTCCAGCTCCTCTTCTTATAAATGGTCTGTGCCTCAAGGTCTTTAATAAGGGACAGGTTGCTATTTTTACAGACTTGTCCTCTCATACATAAGGTAGATACCAGAAGATAAATGAATACTTACTAACACTGCAAGACATAAGAAACAGCTGAGCAGAAAAATCATCCTGTGTTGATGGCCACTCAAATACCGATAATTCCTCTACAGTTGCTATATGACTAACGAGCTGTAAATGAGTTAAATTGATCTGAGTCCCTCATTTGATCTCAGAGACAAACAGCAGTAACCAGCACATCTAGAAGTTGGTCCAGATATAAAATGGAACTTCAGGAGCACAGGCAAAAGCACATGGCAGAGGCTCCAAGAATCCCACCTCCACTGATAAATGTGACACACTAATTACTTCCCCTCACTCCCTGTACTTGTTTTCTTCATTTGCCAACAATCATCTCTTCAGAGTAGGGATTCTTTCCCACTGCCAACATGATTAGATCTTGTTCTTGTTTAAAGCTTCCAATTGTCATTTTTCTGGAAAAAAAAAAAAATAAAGGAGGGGGGGGGAGAGAGAGAGAAAGAGTCTAAGTTAGAAATCGCCATAGTGCTGCAAATTAACCCCTGGGCACCTCAATTCCCAGGGTGCCTATATTCATGCTAATAAAGATAGCTTAACTTTAGCAGTATTAAGCTAGCACTTTCAGGCATTATTACAGCTGACCAAGTCTATGTTGTTGAGCAGAGGGACACCATTTCATTTGCTGTATTACAATTCACAAACCAAATGTTTCCCAGCCTAACTTGCACCTGTACAGCTCAATACCCCTCCAGCTGTGTATCTTAGCCAGAGAAGCATAGATTGGTGGCACAACATCAGAAGAGGACTTGAAAACTCACAGAACAAGACCAGATAGTCCTACATGCATGAGCAAGAACACCAAAAAAATGGGGGCAAATAGAAACCCCATTAAGCAATAGAGGAAAAAACGAACTTGCAATTATGACATGGTTTTTAATTTCAGGAAAGAATTATTCAATTAATAAAACATTTGTGAAGTAAAGCAGAGGGCAGACCTGTATCAGGTCCTGGCTAAAACATGAAGGTCCATTCTCTCCAGCTTTAATTTCTAGCCTAGTGATAAGTATGTTTGGCTGGAAGGTGGGAAGACAAGATTTGACTTCCCCTTCTTTATCAGAGGCTAGACTTCTTCTAGAGTCTCTTATCAAAGCTCATTTACAGAAATACAGCAACACAGCTTGTAACTCACATCTTCTTCATCTAAATGTGCAGACATGCAGCAGGGCCATCTGTCCATGGACCAGGTCAAAAAACAGAAGAAAAAATACGGTCTCTTTGACCCAGCTGGAAGGATGAAAACCTCACATACCCTTGCTTGGTCCCTCAATTAGGACAATGACAGAAGAGAGGGGGCAAAGCTGGACTTCAGCCAAAGCCAGGAGCTCCTGCCTTGCCTAAAGATACTGATAACTAGTTTATCAGGGAATGTACAAAAGAGGTTACAGTCCTATGAGTACCCCCGCCACAAGTTTCTGTGTAACTCTGTGACAGGCAGTGTCATTATTCCTATGCAAAAGAAAAGAGTTATAAGAGAAGGAGGCCAATAATTCCCACCTTAGAAGAATCTCAATACCTAGTAGTTCAAGTGGGAAATGAGGATTCCCCAGATAGAGGGATGATTTGAATCATATGCTGAACCCATAACCCAAGACTGATATCAAATGGGGGGAGATGGGGAATGCTTGAAGTAGGGACAGCACATTTGATGACTACTTTGTGAGAACAGCAGCTGACCATTCCCAAACTCTAGGAGAGAGTCATGACAGTGACCCCCAGCTGAGGAGACGTTATTGAAACTTAGGTACCACTGCACTGAGTCCTTCTGTTCACCAAGACTTCAGAGTTTGATTCAAGACTTATCAAGTCAATATAGAATCACACCGATTTCAGTAAGCTAATTAAATCTTGAGTACTCATAAGCTTTTCTGTCACTTAATCCCCATTAGAGCTGTAACTGTAATTGTAATCAATTATAGATTGATTTATCATTTGATACTGAAATTAGTTAGGCTCCAGGCAATAAACCCTTTCTGACAAGGCTTTTGAAGGCAGGGGGCTGTGGGGTTTTTTCCCTAACAAAAATGTTGTTTCATAAAATTAAACTTTTGAAAGAACATATAATTCTACTGAAAATTTTTCTGAAGATCATTTCAATGGCGTTTTGACTCTCAAAATGTTTGTCAGAATGAAAGTTCAGCATTTTTGCATACATATAAAAAACACTGTGAAGTTAAAATAAAAATTAAGATAGTCTGATATATGCACCCATGAAGGACATTGCTCATGCTTGTCTAGTTTGTCATCCCTTCCACCGAAAAGTTACATCATCTCAGAAATAGAAATTCCAGCCCCTGGCAGCTCTGCTCCCAAGAGCTGGTATAACCCACTGTTATGTCTGTGCTTCATGTTAACTTCCAAGCCTAGTTGACAGAGGAGGAAAGTTTGCTGATGTTGCCAAAAAGAAGCAGTTTCCAGAAGTTCCACCTCCTCAAAAGTTGTTCCATAAGCAATGGAACTGTTAAAACCTGTTTTCCTATGATTTGGTGCCTTTCAGACAGATATTCCTATGCCTAACAAGGTGCTAGAGCTTTCCTCACAAGGTTTTCCTATAGCTGGGGTGTTATTCCAGTCTCTAACCTTGTGAATTCCTTCATGCCTAACAAGGGACAGAGTCAAACTACTTCCCCTCCCCATCCACTCTCAGGAAATTTGTCAGGATGCAAACTACCACATCTCTCTCAAACTTGGCTAGAAGACACCAGTATATTCAGAAGTCATAAGGACAGTGTACAAGCAGAGGCATGTGTACACACACACAAACATAACCCCCATGCTCATAAGCCTAGCTTCCTAAGGAAACCAGACTAAAAATAACTATGCTTGGGTTATGAACAGCTATAGCTGCAATATGAGTTGTGTCTCCGCTCCCTGTCAGCATGCATTTGAGTACTTTTTGTTTTCACATTTTCATGTCCTGTCTCAAAAGAAGATCTGCTATTTCTCCTGTGATCTTTCCCTAGTTTCTTTATATTTTTACAACTGTGTACTCACACAGTTCCTTGTCAGAACAGCCCTAGGAAGACTGCAATACACATTTTGACATTCTGTATGAAACTTCTTTGCAAAGAATATTTTATTAAACATGAATTTTAGTAATTGTCAGAATGATGCATTTTGTCTCTAACCTGCGCCACAGCCCACTTTATATGCAATTCAGGCAGAAAGCTGTAAAAGGTAATTTAGCTGTTAACTGGCACAGTCCATATATGCCAGCAAAAATGCACCATCACTAAAAAACACTATATTTAGTAAGCTGTAACATAAGGAGTTAACAGAGGTCTTTTTTCCCCCTTCATGGAAACTATTTCTGTAGATTCAGTCTGGTGTATGCAAAGTAACACATGCTAAAGACTTCTGTGCAAGTACCTCTGGTCTTTTAAAAAAGAAATGTATGTTTATATAGCAATATTTGATATCTGCTATATGCTCTTCCATTGAAAGCCACACTCTAAATTTTGTGTATGTTCTTTCTCCGCTGTCTGCTTTTCACTGTCAACCATACCCTCCTCTCCAGCATTATCTTATTTGTGTTTCTCTGACACCATGAGCCTCAATAAAATGTCCTTTTTTGTCTTTCCTTACAGTAATAGTGCTTCATCTTCTCAGAGTCTCCAGAAATCCATTATGAACTACTTATTTTCAATACATTCTATAACACAGAACCTTTGCTCACAAGACAGACTTCTGGAAAAATAATAATCCTGTATAATACATCTAAATCCCTCCTGATTAGTAGCATGCTCCCAAATAATTTCCTCAGTTCAGCCAAGTTTCCACTCAGAGGCACAAAATTTGGAGGAGGAAAATTGAGCCGCCCAGGTGGCACAGAGAATATTTTACATCATTCCAGCAGCTCAGGAGCTCCTGCTTCTGTCATGACACTGTCTTGAGTTCAGGGGAGGGACAGAGACAGATGCAGAACTGCAGTGTTTGCTGAGCATCAGAACCTTATGACAGACTAGAACCTCAAATATTTAAAGCATCACAGGGAAAGGCTCAAATACAGAGCACCAAGATAGAAAATGGTGCAGTTAGCATCAAAGTGAACTGTTTTTATGTTTGCCAGAGCTTTCAACTGTTTATCTGAATGGCAACAGATGGCACAAGGCAAATGCATGCATTTTTTCACAGTTTCCTACAAAACGAACAGATGTCTCCATTACATGCTACATGACCGCGTTTAACAAAATGTGACAAGAAGCAGAGGTAGAGAAAAATGCCATATCCTTTTTCTAACCTGAATTTCCTCTTGGCACAGATTATAGTTGTGACTGAGCATGGGATTGAATGCACAAGAAGGATCTGGGAGCATTTTTCACCTGTATCTAATCCAACATATACCATAGGCACGGAAAACAGAAGAAGAGACTTCAGGGTGGTTTCATCTCTAGGGAAACATGGCACCTCTCTGGACCTGCCAAGATGGATACAGCAGATGTTTCCTCTATCTCTTCATAGGAGTGTTTGCAGGGAATGATAGTGCTCATGTGGATGAGGAGAGCCTCTCCAGTAGAGCCTGTCTGACCATAGACATCTCTGGGCTCTGATAAAGAGGACATGTTAGTCACATCCACTGCTGCTGGAGCCATGGCCAGCCTTTGTATCAGCCAGGCTCTCCCAGAGCCTGAGCAAGAAGATATGATGGATAATGGCTTGGCAACTTCATCCGCCAGTTCCCTCAGGACCCACAATTGCATCGCGTCAGGTCTCTGGAGTTGTGCACCTTCAGGTTCTTTCCTAACCCAATCCCTGGCTGCTCAGACAATTTCTCTGTTTTCTTCCCAGGCTACCTCTCCTTGCTTCCACCCTCTGGAGGCCTCCTTTTGTGCTGGAGTTTGATCCAGACAGGCCTCCTGGCATTTTTCCCTGACTTCCTTTCTGTTGGGATGCATCACTACCGAGAAATAAATCTGTTCTGAAAACAATGCCCATGTCAGGTTAAATACTGCCTTTCTCTGCTCATCTGAGAAGCTCAGCAATGCAAGGAAATCCATGTCAGCCACATGAGGCAGGATAAGAGCATGGAGGCCTGCTTCACACTGGAGATCAAGGTTTTCAACCTTTATTTTCGTTAACAGCTGCACCAGAAATCCAACAGACTTACCTTTTATTTTTAAATCAACTAAAGAAGAAATGGAGAGAAATATTTGGGTTTGGTGGGTAATGGGCACTTGATGTCCACACATTTAAGTGGTGTGTGGACATCAAGTGTGGATCGGAAAAGCTCAGAGCAAGCTCACAGTTGATGTGAAAACTTTACAACAGGGCAATAGACATTCATATGTTTTATTTTGTTTCTACTGAACGGAACAAAGCTAACCATTTCAGACAGCTTTCCTAGTTAGACGCAGAAATAACCTGCTTATCCATATGCACTTGTGAGCTGTAAGGGCAGGAATGGAGACAGAAATGGCTGTAGCAAAGCACAGCCTTGGATATATTTCTTGCAGTTGGAAGCTTTGAATTGTTTCAATAGAGAGCCATTCTCAAGCCTTTTAAAGAAAACTTCAGACTCTTCATAATGAGGCCAGAATCTGCCTCCAAGCCAGGCTGTCACAACACAGTAGGAGACAAACCCATGCAAACAGAACAGGCACTTCTCTTTTGACCACTATATATACGGTTATGAAGGAAGAGAGACTTAATGCTCCACCTATTCCCAGAACTTCTCCAAATATGCCAAGACTGGAGAAAGTTTCATATTATATCATGTTAGATCTGCTAGCTTGGGGTTTTGTCAGGCACCAGCTGTGCCAGTGACAAAGACTCTCTTATCAGCCTTTCCTAGTCCAGCAGAATTAAAACCTCAGAACGCAGAACCTCATCAGACAAATCTCAGAACTGCCTGTCTCTCTCCCTGCAGATTTTAGGGGCTTTATATAATTATGGATAAGAACATAGAAAATGTAGGCAGACTCCCTTATTGGGAGATATTACCTGTCAGCCCAAGAGACAGAGGCCCAGGACCTCCAGCTGGAGACCTGTAACAAGTGGTATGAGGTCTCCACGCAGCCTTCTCTTCTCCAGGCTGAACAGCCCCAACTTTCTCAACCTGTCTTCATGCGGGAGGTGCTCCAGCCCTCTGATCATCCTCGTGGCCCTCCTCTGGACTTGTTCCAACAGTTCCATGTCCTTTTTATGTTGAGGACACCAGAACTGCACACAATACTCCAAGTGAGGTCTCACAAGAGCAGAGTAGAGGGGCAGGATCACCTCCCCCAACCTGCTGGTCAAGCTCCTTTTGATGCAGCCCAGGATATGGTTGGCTTTCTGGGCTGCAAGCACACACTGAAGCCGGATCATGTCTGTTTCCTCATCGACCAACACCCCCAAGTTCTTCTCCACAGGGCTGCTCTGAATCTCTTCTCTGCCCAACCTGGAGCTGTGCCTGGGATTGCTCTGACCCAGGTGCAGGACCTTGCACTTGGCATGGTTAAACTTCATCAGGTTGGCATCAGCCCACCTCACAAGCGGGTCAAGGTCCCTCTGGATGGCATTCCTTCCCTCCAATATATCAACCGAACCACACAGCTTGGTGTCATCGGCAAACTTGCTGAGGGCGCACTCAATCCCACTGTCCATGTCACCGACAAAGATGTTGAACAAGACCGGTTCCAGCACCAATCCCTGAGGGACACCACTCGTTACTGGTCTCCAGCTGGACATTGAGCCATTGACCACAACTCTTTGCGTGCGGCCATCCAGCCAGTTCTTTATCCCCCGAGTGGTCCACCTATCAAATTGATGTCTCTCCAACTTAGAGACAAGGATGTCATGTGAGACAGTGTGAAACACTTTGCACAAGTCCAGGTAGATGACATCAACTGCTCTACCCCTGTCCATCAGTTCCGTAGCCCCATCATAGAAGGCCACCAAATTGGTCTGGCAGGATTTCCCCTTAGTGAAGCCATGCTGGCTGTCACCAAGCACCTGGTTGTTTTTCATGTGCCTTAGCATGCCTTCCAGGAGAATCTGCTCCAAGATTTTGCCAGGCACAGAGGTGAGGCTGACTGGTCTGTAGTTCCCCGGCTCATCCATTTTCCCCTTCTTGAAAATGGGGGTTATATTTCCCTTTTTCCAGTCATCAGGAACTTCACCTGACTGCCATGATTTTTCAAATATGATGGACAGTGACTTAGCAACTTCATTTGCCAGCCCCTTCAGGACCCGCAGATGGATTTCATCAGGTCCCATGGACTTGTATATGTTCAGGTTCCTAAGATGGTCTCGAACCAGATCCTCTCCTACAGTGGGCCCAGGGTCTTCATTCTCACTGTCCCTGCATCTGCCTTCCAAGACGTGGGTGGTGTGGTCAGGGCATTTGCCAGTGAAGACTGAGACAAAGAAGTCATTAAGAACCTCAGCCTTCTCCAAATCTGGGGTAGCCAGTTCTCCTGATAGGTTCTGGAGGGGGCCCACGTTGTCCCTAGTCTGTCTTTTATTTGCTACGTACCTATAGAATCCCTTCTTGCTATCTTTCACATCCCTAGCCAAGTTTAATTCTAAGTGGGCCTTAGCTTTCCTAACCTGGTCCCTAAGCTTTCCGGACAACATCCTTGTATTCTTCCCAGGCTGCCTGTCCTTGCTTCCACCTTTTATAAGCCTCTTTTTTCCTTCAAAGTTTCCTCAGCAGCTCCTTATCCACTCAAGGAGGTCTCCTGGCCCTCCTGCTGCATTTCCTTCTAGTTGGGATGCAACACTCCTGAGCTTGTAGTAGGTGATCCTTGAATATCAACCAACAGTCTTGGGCCCCCCTGCCCTCTAGGGCTATATCCCATGGAACCTTACTAAGCAGGTTCCTGAAGAGGCCAAAGTCTGCTCTCTTGAAGTCCAGGGCAGTGAGCTTGCTGCACGCTCTTCTCACTGTCCTGAGGATCTTGAATTCGATCATCTCATGATTGCTGCAACCAAGGCTGCCCTGGAGCGTCACATTTCCAATCAGCCCTTCCCTGTTGGTGAGGACGAGGTCAAGCATGGCACCTCTCCTTGTCGGCTCCTCTGTTACTTGCGGAAGGAAGTTGCCTTTCACACAATCGAGGAACTTCCTGGATTGCTTGTGCTGGGCCGTACCGTCCCTCCAACAGATATCAGGGTGGTTGAAGTCCCCCATGAGAACAAGGGCCTGCGAGCATGAGGCTGTTCCTATCTGTCTATAGAGTGCTTCATCCACAGAGTCCTCTTGATCAGGCGGTCTGTAACAGATCCCCACAATAATGTCTCCCATCACTGTTCTCCCTTTAACCCTGACCCACAAACTCTCTATTGACTGCTCACCTGTCCCCAAACAGAGTTCCATACTCTACAGCCTATCCTTAACATGAATAGCAACTCCCCCTCCCAGCCTGCTGGGCCTGTCTTTTCTAAAGAGCCTGTAACCTTTCATTCCAACACTCCATGGCGATATACTCATCTACTGCACAAAAGACAGAAACCTTAATCTATGGCCAAATGCATTTGTACGTGTCTGCGAGCACATTTAATGTAACCCTCAAAATGGTTCTTCATGTACACACCACTGCACAGGATGTTGGAAGCTCAATTATTTCTATAACATTCAATAATTAAAAGCTAAATAGAACAGGCACCTCAGATGTCTAAAATGAGTGACTCATTTCTACATGTGTCTAAAACTGTGATTTGGGTGACCTTTGCACCCAGCCAAGAAGTCACTGTGCAACTCCTTACCTTTGTCAAAGGTTTCATTGTAGTCTCTTTCTTCATGCCAGCTTCTTCAAAGAGATCCAAAGGTGGATGCAGTCATCGCAGTTCACATGTATTTCAAGCAAAAGCCTATCGATTAAAATATTCACTCCAAAAGAGAGCATCTAGGTTTAACATTCTCTACAGCCCAAAATTACATGCTGAATTTCTCTCTTTACCCTAAATGAGTCTCTTTTTCATTAGCCTAGTGTCTCATCCTGGTGGAGCTAGCTACATCTTCTGTATTTTGCCAGGGCTCACAAGAATAACAAACAGGACCAACCAAAAGCCATACAACTCTGAGAGCTGTGAAAGAGGGGCCCTGCCATCCCTGACATCATACTTATCATCTGCAAGAGACCATTTGCCCAGATTATACCTGTGCAATACTGGTTGCACAAATGCTGCTAGCAGCACTTTCTCCAGAACACAGGAGTGAAAGGTTTTCTGACATATAAACATTCTCTTGGAAGGAAGACCACTATGAGTATCCTCAAAGCAAAATTTCCAGAAATCCTATCCTAAACTCCAATTCTGCTTCCCCCTAAATACAGTGTCCTATGAATTGTCATTAGCTATATACAATGAGAAGAGAGTATTCACTGTATTTCCTACAGCTTTTCTCAACGATCACTGCATAATTAAGAGAGAGACCAAATCAGACAGGAGGTCTTCCATAGACTGAACATTTGCTTACACACCAGAAAAGGAACTCATAAGACTATGTTTAACACCATCTGGGGATCCTTTCATACAGTATTACCACCAATAAGAACAGAAGCCTAGCTACAGATTGTTGTACTCTGTGACAGCTAAATATATCAGACCTAATTAGATAACACAGGCCAAAAAGCAAAAATCTACAAACACAAGGGAATGCTACCACAAGGGCTAGGAAAATGAAACAACAACAAAAAAAAAAAGAGAGAGAAAAACAACAACTGAAAAAAAAAAAACCAAACCTGCAAATTAAGTGTGGGGATGAACCCAGATTGAAATCATCAGTCTCAACACCATAACTGAAATTTAGGAAAGGTCAGCTCTAAATAAAAAGCCTAGTTTGAAATGCACAGCTGGGGTCTCTTTGTGACTCAAACCAGAGCACAGGCTCCAAACACCCATAAGAGCTAGAAAGAATGCACTGGGGAATTTGCCTCAGCTGGTATATACCAGCTTAGCTCCATTGACTTCAATTAGCATGATGTTAAATCTTCAGTGTTGACTTCAATGGGATTACAGTGATTTACATCAGCTGAGGAGCTAACATTTCACTTTCAGGCAGGCTCTTCTGTAGCATCTTCATTAGTGGAAATTCTATGTAAAGAAAAGAAAACAAGTTGCACTCTTCAGCTACCTACAGTAATGGGTATGCCATAAATGCAAAAGATAGACTGGCAGCCAACTATAATTAGCTCCATTTTGCTGCAGTTCAATCTGTGGTTACAATTACCCTTTCTTCGTTATAAACATCCAGCTAAGAACTGCCAGAGCCACTCCTTCCACTTCCTGCCTCTCCCCCTTACTTAACAGCTCTAAAAGCAGGTTTTCATAAAGGCACAAGGTTCTTGCCCTTTCCTGCACATGCACAACTGCAATTACTGCTAGCAGCTAGCCTCCCCACTTCCCAGCTCTCTCTTCCTGTCCATTTTCCCTAAATCTGCAAATGCAAGAATAACTATAATTTCACTGGATATTACACATGTATCCCAGGTTTGAATGCTCCAAGATACTTAAATTCAATAACTGTGAAATGTGCAACAAGACACCGTGGTCCTCCCACAGGCTGCATTGCCGGATGTTGGAAAACAACATGCTGGTTCCTCCCAGGTTCTAGCTGAGCTCCCTAGACATTAAAATACTAACTGAAATGCCCTGAAATGGTCTTTTGAGGATTCCAAGGAAGACACCCATAACTCCTAGGTACCCAATCTGAAGTGCCTTGTTTAGGCTGCTTTACAGTCAGCAGATACTTCAGAGATTATTTAAGAGCTAAATGAGAAGTTTACCTCTGCCCATGGAATGTATGATCTGTCTAGGCTTAGACACTAGGTACCTTCATTAGAAACCTAAAGATGATATGAATATTCTCAAAAAACCTCTATGTTCCATTTTCCTCCTGAACCTTTTTTTATCAACTGACAGCATAATTCAGAGAAAGAGTTAGCTTAGTGCAGGTTTCTCCTAAAATGTTAAGACTGTACAGCTGTTGAGCATCAGGTCTTGCTGCTCAGTACCAAAGCTGTGTTTTGGGAGGAATTATGTAAATGTCTGACTTCACATTTCCTGGCCAAATTGCCGTAGTTTCAGACTGACCTAAAATTAAGTAGGTTATTTAAAATATTTCAGCCTGAAACAAAGGATTTTTTTCCAGTGTTGTTTTAAATGTAAGTTCTGCTACAATTTTCCACAAGATACCACTGTGAATCACGTTAAAAAGTTTAAATTAAAAATGAAACATTTTAACTTAAAATAGCTCTCTTCTTATTCCTTTTTAATCTGAAAGTGTAAGAGACCAGATCTAGTTATGATTGTCAAATACTTCAAGTTTCCTTGAAAATTCATTTTTCCATAAATAATGAGATGTTTAACTGAAAAACATCCTGTTCCAGTTCAGGTATCAGTGAAAATGGATTGAGAGCAGCCCTGAGGAGAAAGACTTGGGGGTGTTGGTTGAGGAAAACCTCAACATGACCCAGTAGTGTGCACAAGCAGTCCAGAAAGACAACCGTATGCTGTGCTGCATCAAAAGGAACATGACCAGGATGTTAATGGAGGTGATTGTCCCCCTCTATTCTGCCCTCATGAGACCCCACCAGGAGTACTGTATTCAGCTCTGGGGCACCAAATATGGACCCGTTGGAATAAGTCTAGAGGAGGCCACGAAGATGATCAAAGGGCTGGAGCACTTCTCTTAGGAAGACCAGCTTAGAGAGTTGGAGTTGTTGAACCTGGAGAAGAGAAGGCTCCAGGGAGACTTTAGAGCAGCTTCCAGTGCCTAAAGGTGGCCTACAGTAGATCTGGAGAGGGACTTACTTTTTACACAGGCATGTAGTAACAAGAAATAGGAGAACAGCTTTAAACTGAAGATGGTAGATTTAGATCACATTCTGGGAAGAAATTCTTTATTGTGAGGGTGGTGAGACACTGGCAGAGCCACTGCCCAGAGAAGCTGTGAATGCCCCATCCCTGGAATTGTTCAAGGCCAGGCTGAATGGGGCTTTGAGCAACCTGGTCTAGTGGAAGGTATCCCTGCCCATAGCAGGGGGGTTGGAACCAGGGAACTACGTGATCTTTCAGGTACCTTCTAACCCAAACTTTTCTATAACTCTACGAGAAGCACACACATATCTGTCCTGAAACACTGTCCTTAAGCTGTTGGACAAACATGGCAGATTCCCTACCAACTCCTAGCCCTCTAAGGACTGCATTGAAGTACAAAGCTTCTCTAGGACTCAGATGCCCTTCAGAAGAAGGACTGGTTTAACACAGAGGATGCCAAAAATCCTATTCCACGACCACTTCATAGCCTTTTTATATTCTTGACTGATCTAACTACAGAATAGAAAATCACATGTAAGCTGAAGAGTAAAAATACCTACTTAACTGATACTGGCTGTGACTCTGCTACAGGAAAGATACAATAATTTCTCTTTGCGCACACACTTTACAAGCTAGGATGCCTCAGATTCTCCTGTTTCCTTGTTTCCTCTTCTATCTTCCTACCCTCAAGGGCCTAATACCCAGCCACTCTTTTCTTTGCAAATAACAAGAATCATTCTCTCCACGGATACAAAGTTCTCCTTTTGGGTAATAAACAATATTGTCAACTTAATGAAATGTCAAGGATAGATTAAAACTGACTGTGGAAGGAAATGAAAGCGCGCACACACTGTTTAAAAGTTTTGAAAAACATACCTCTATAGGAAAAGATTCACATTTCTTTGGATGAAGTTTATTCCTTCCAATATTGCACAGCAGTTGTCATCTCACAAAAGTGCAGTTGAGATTCTCACTCCCCAATCTTCGGTCATCATCTCCTATAGAGTTATTAAGCCCAAGAAAATGCCCTTTCATGTCAAGAATAACTTTTGTGCAAAATGGTTCCTAAGTAGGTTGTGGATGGATGAACTTACCATTCTTAGGAAAATGTCACTGAAATCTCAAACATGCAGCGTCCACTTTCATTTCTAATGTTTCATTTTTACTATATATTCATGGATTTCCTCTGTAATCTTTACCAGTATTCATTGCTTTTCCCTCTCCACTCCTCCTCCCACAGACCTCCCAGATTTTTCCTCTGGTGTTCATGCCACTTCCCAATCATGATTTGCAGAACACATTCCAACCCTGCCATGTTTCTAAGATTTGAACCAAAGGGAAACAAAATTTGATGTTAACCATATAACTGAATTTAGCTCTTCTGATGGTGTTTAGTTTAAGACAAAATAGGACTCTTTGGCCTTTTTACTAAAGACAGACAGCTGCAAATGACATCAAGTACTAACATTCAGCAGCTGCCTCAAGAAAAAAGCATATGGAATTATCAATAAAATTGTCAGAGAGAGGGGAGAGGAGGCATGGATGATCCTTGTCAGATAGCTCTCAATTTGCTAAAAAACACAGGAGAGGATAGGGAAAGTTCTGAGTAGCTGCTCTGAAGTGAGATAGTGACCTACAGGAGCAGCTTAAAAATCATCCAAATTTTATTAAGTGACACCCCTCTAGTTCCTCATACTTGTCTTCCGAGCAGCTGAATACTAATCGCATTTCCAGGTTTTCAGAGAGAGAGAAATCAGACTCTCAGCAGATCACATGATTCCAGGAAGCTGAAATTCAAGACAAAAAGAGGGTACAGACTCACTGAAAGTGCAGTCTCACACAGCTCTGAAAGAGCTGCACTATAATAGCAATGAAGCAAAGAGAATTGTTATACTCCCCATATTTTCTAAACTGAAAAGTAGTGGAGGAAGCCCCAGAGTTTAAATTCTCCCTTTTAAAATGCCCAGATTATACTGATTTATTCTTTAAGGTCTTCTTTTTTTCTCTGTCTTCTATCTCCCCTCTTTTGATTCACCCTTTCTTGAGTTTCTTCATCTTTCTCAGAGGTCTTTCTCCAAATTCTAAGGTGATGCTTTCCCTGCACCCACCATTTTTGCTCCTGCTGCCATCACCAGACCTTTCCAACTACATGGCTACACCCATACCCTCCCTCCCCCTATAATAAACTTTAATTACTTACTGTGCTTACTTGGACAGAGAAATAAAGGGTTCTCATCATTAAGTAGATTTTTTTCATATATCAGCTTCATTTTTGCCACCCTATGGACAGTTTTGCCTTCACTTGGCAGGCCTGTAATGGCATGAGAAATTAAGACAAAACATCTGTTTTTAAGGCTACATATTGAATACTTACCTAGGAGCTGGAGAACAGTTACCTATTAAGTTGCATTAAAGTAGAAAGAACAGTAAGATTTTGTAAACATGTTGGATACTCTTCCTGCCAAGTTCAATATTTTTAAAATCGTGATCATAATGATTTTTTTTAAAAAAGCATCCATTCAAAAGTTATTTTCCCTTTCTTTAATCTTTGCCTCTGTGTTTCCTATTCAGCATTCTTAATGGCCATTTTTCTAGTACCGCATTCACCTCAAGTGACATTAAGCTGATGTAATAGAACCATTTTAATCAGTAACAATCAATTTTATTACTATGAAAACCTTAGGGACAGAACATTAAATACATACCATGTAATTAGTTTTGATAAAACAAGCCTCCATCTTAGCAAATCAAATATAATGAAAAGGAAATTCAACAGCTATAAAAATCTATGGCATAAGGTAGGTGTGAATATGCATGCTGTACATGCAACAGTATATAATCATGTTTTATTTCATCTACACACATAATCCATGTGAGAGAAAAGATGAGTTCTGAAAAGCCTTTGGAAATGCAGGAATATCCCAAATGTTCTTTTATAGAGAAAAATCTACTTTATGTGCTTATTTTATGAGATACATTAGTAGCTGAATCTTAGAATTCAGCTTGCAAGGAGACTGCAAAATCATGTAAGGAATGCACTTATTGATGCAATGATACCAAGATGAAAAGCAGTATTGAAGAAAGCAGAGTAAATATCCACTACCTGTCTAGTGATAAAAATAGTTTATATCTATTTATTCATGGTGTCAGTATTCTATTCATTCATAATCTGACATGATTCTGCGTCCTTCATGTTACTGAAGCTGGAAGTGTTTGCAAACAACTATTAGTACTGTGCCAGAAGAGCTCCTGGGCATATAACAATATTTCTCCAACCGAGAATTCCAACTGAGGCCACTAGCAGCATGCAGGCACTTTATTCTGTTTCTTGAAAGGACCATGTCCTTGTGCAGATCATGGTATTACTTGAGCAGGAAAACTTAACAGGACTGAGGGGATTTGGTGATGATTTTTTTTTTTCTCATTAGCCAAGAGTTGTTTGGTTTGAAATAATTTGGAAAATACAAATAATGTTTCCACATTTAGTAATCATCCACTGGGGACGTATTTAAGTTACAATTCATCAGCATGGAGTTTTACCACACAGGGCGTAACAACAAGCTATAAAAACAGTCTTTGAGCCACCATCTTCTCAGCCAGCAACCAGCAGCCTCCTGCTCCAGCCTTCTCTCCTTGATTTCTTGGCCAAGTGACCTCCTGGTCCTGGGGAAATTCTCAGTTCAATTTTCAGATAGTCATTAAGACTACTTTGTACTATTCCACCGCAGGGGAACTGAAGAGTTGCACCAAAACCCGGAAAAATTGACAATACTTTTCTCTCATTAGAAAATTGGCTTTTCTAGTAAGCTTAAAACCTCTTCAAGAAAAATAGATTACTTCAGAAAGTCTCCTGATTTTAAATCAGTTACCCCAAAGCAGGTTTTGATTCAACATTTTTGTGGGGTTCTCAAAAACAAAAAATCAAAACCAGATCTCCCAGAAAAAAATCTAAAATTAAAATATCCATTAAAATTAAAAGTATTTATTACTTTCCTCAAATTTTGCAACCAGAAAACAAAGCATTTCCCAGCTAGTTCTACAGAAGCATTTTCAGGCCATCACAAGGTCCTGGTTGGTCTCACTCTTCACCACTTAAATCAGAAACCACATTATAGTCAAGAGGCTGTAATGGAGCCCTTCACATTTTATCAAATATATCTTTGCATCAATGACCCATTGCAGAAACCAAGGAACCTGATGCTATGGAAACCCCATGGCCCCAAAACAGAGGAAATCCACCCAAGTTTGGGGGACTGTAGCCAGTCTGCACTTCAGATTTAGGAATGACTCATGAGATCAGTTTTGTCAGGCTCAAGGAGATGGGGTTTCTGGAAGCCCCAGCTCTGAGACATGGCATCAAGCACATCACTTAAGGACAGAAGATCTCCAAGACATGGCTGTGGGATGGGACTTGGGGCCTTTGGTGACAGAGGTTTCAAATGGTCTTACGGGCTGCTGGCCCAGCCCTGGGCTAGATCCCTCCTGTAGATTGCCCCAAAGCTGATGGTCTTCAGACACCAGAGTTCACAGCTGTGGGTCAGACCAACAGCCCAAGTGGACTAAGGGGGAGCTATAACTGTGAAAGGCAGAGCAGTGCTGGCTCCTGCCCAGCCACAAATCTGAGACATGAGCAGCTGCTACCAGCAGCAGAAATGACAAGAACATCAATTTCTCTGAGAAGCTGCAGCATCTGGGGAGCATATTTCATTGCAGAAACACTGTGTATTGATGTGTCGGAAACAGGCTTCTCTTAGGTTTTCTGGTTCACATGAAGTAAAGAGGAAGGCTTGTTGTAAACTGAGAGAACTGAAAAAAACAACCCCCCCAAAAAAAAGAACCAGCAAAAAAAAAACCCAACAGCTTTCTGCCACCTGGAAGCCCTGGGGGTTTAGCCATCTCTATTTGCAATAATCTACATTTGACGCAGGAAAAGAGCTGGGCCTAGAATCCTGCAGGATCAAACTGACCCATCCCTTCACTGTACCATATTATCCTTTCAGATGCGGTTGCTCAGAGCTAGGTCAGCTCCATCAAGTGAGATGTATAGGCACATACTCAGGCTTCCATTTCTCTGAATTAATGGTGATTCATGCACAGGGACAGAATTTTCCCAAGCCATTGCAAGTCTCACAAGCCAAAGATAAGTGTTTGAAAGAAACATTTACCACTCAAAACTGAATCCTCAGTTCAAGGTGACCTTGCAGGTTTTATTAATGCTTTGATCACCTCCGTATCTACAAAATGACATGATTTGATTACCATGTGTTTCGTCCTCACATTTACTCATACCTCAGAGGGCCTAATTTGTGCCTCTGATGTGTTTCTGAAGTAATTTCTATGGGAAGATATTTTTTAAATTCTTTTAAATGTATAAATTGTATTATTAATTCAGCATACTACTTTTGCTCCATTGTTCTTTGGTTGTTTTTTTTTTTTTCTTGCTGCTAGAATATGTGAGAGGAAATTTAAGCTGATGAGCCATTAGGAATGCATCACATCGATATATCACTGGAAGAAATATTTTGTTCCCAATCTGATCTACATAAAGATAGGTGCTTGAATTCCTTCAGTTTGATACTTCAGGATGGAAATCCTGGTTCTGCCAAACTCGGTAGCAAAATTCTTACTGATTTAAATCCTAAAGAGTGACAAAAAGGCATCTCTGCTCAGCACACTGCTTCCTCCTGTTATCCGTGCAACACATGGAGTTTGTTCATATCTTAACATGAATAAAATATCCACTGACAGGTTTTATGTGTGCCTGCATATGCACTGCAGCTGGATGAACAAGTCATCATTCTAAGATCTTAACCCTTTTCACAAATTACCAGCCAAGGCAGTGATTTTCATCACTTTTATTCTATTTTTCTTAAATATCATAGAATCATAGAATAGTTAGCATTGGAAAGGACCTGAAGATCATCTAGTTCCAACCCCCCTGCCAGGGGCAGCGACACCTCCCACTAAACCATGCCACCCAAGGCTATGTCCAATCCAGCCTTGAACACTGCCAGCGATGGAGCATTCACAGCTTCCTTGGGCAACCCATTCCAGTGCCTCACCACCCTTACAGTAAAGAATTTCTTCCTCATATCCAATCTAAACTTCCCCTACTTAAGTTTGAACCCATTACCCCTTGTCCTATCACTACAGTTCCTCATGAAGAGTCCCTCCCCAGCATCCCTATAGGCCCCCTTCAGATATTGGAAGGATGCTATGAGGTCTCCATGCAGCCTTCTCTTCTCCAGGCTGAACAGCCCCAACTTTCTCAACCTATCTTCATATGGGAGGTGCTCCAGCCCTCTGATCGTCCTCGTGGCCCTCCTCTGGACTTGTTCCAACAGTTCCATGTCCTTTTTATGTTGAGAACACCAGAACTGCACACAATACTCCAAGTGAGGTCTCACAAGAGCAGAGTAGAGGGGCAGGATCACCTCCCCCAACCTGCTGGTCAAGCTCCTTTTGATGCAGCCCAGGATATGGTTGGCTTTCTGGGCTGCAAGCACACACTGAAGCCGGATCATGTCTGTTTCCTCATCGACCAACACCCCCAAGTTCTTCTCCACAGGGCTGCTCTGAATCTCTTCTCTACCCAACCTGGAGCTGTGCCTGGGATTGCTCTGACCCAGGTGCAGGACCTTGCACTTGGCATGGTTAAACTTCATCAGGTTGGCATCAGCCCACCTCACAAGCGGGTCAAGGTCACCTCTGGATGGCATTCCTTCCCTCCAACGTATCAACCGAACCACACAGCTTGGTGTCATCGGCAAACTTGCTGAGGGCGCACTCAATCCCACTGTCTATGTCACCGACAAAGATGTTGAACAAGACCGGTTCCAGCACCAATCCCTGAGGGACACCACTCGTTACTGGTCTCCAGCTGGACATTGAGCCATTGACCACAACTCTGCGTGCGGCCATCCAGCCAGTTCTTTATCCACCGAGTGGTCCACCTATCAAATTGATGTCTCTCCAACTTAGAGACAAGGATGTCGTGTGGGACAGTGTCAAACGCTTTGCACAAGTCCAGGTAGATGACATCAACTGCTCTACCCCTGTCCATCAGTTCCGTAGCCCCATCATAGAATGCCACCAGATGGTCAGGCAGGAATTCCCATTCGTGAAGCCATGCTGCTGTCACCAAGCACCTGGTTGTTTTTCATGTGCCTTAGCATGCCTTCCACGAGAATCCACTCCAAGATTTTGCCAGGCACAGAGGTGAGGCTGACTGGTCTGTAATTCCGCAGCTCATCATAGAATCATAGAATAGTTAGAGTTGGAAAGCACCTTAAGATCATCTAGTTCCAACCCCCCTGCCATTTTCCTCTTCTTGAAAATTGGGGTTATATTTCCCTTCTTCCAGTCATCAGGAACTTCACCTGGCTGCCATGATTTTTCAAATATGATGGACAGTGGCTTAACAACTTCATTCGCCAGCTCCTTCAGGACCCGCAGATGGATTTCATCAGGTCCCATGGACTCGTATACACAAAGGATCAGTTTAGGAATGCAAGCTGTATTTTGCAACTTCCTCACAAATAGCCTATTCATGTCTGCCTTGATCCAAGGTAGAGTTTCAATCTGTCCCCAGAAGGGGCTACACAAGTTTTAAAACATTTTCTTGCATAGTGACCTGTGCATGCTGGCTGGACGCAACAGCTCACTCATCCCAGCTTCACAGTTCTCTTATGGGGTTCGAGGATGAGAAGGTTGTACAGCGAAGTGAGGCAACCTGTCTCTGTCAGTGGCCTGATATATAGGGAAGATATATATGGCAGATATATAAGCAAGAATTAAAAACCAGGGCATTGCACCACTTCAAGAACACTCTTCCAACCAGCACAAGCTTGAGTTTCAGAATTTCATACCCAGAGATACATCGCTGGTGTTTGATAGCTCTGCTTATATTTCTTTTCCATGACTGTCCAGTCTCCCCATAAACACATACAAACTTCCAGTAACTAGATCATCCTGTAACAAGAAATTCTTCAGCTTCATGTTACATGAAAAGACACTGACTTTCATTATACTCACCACTCAAAGGAGAAGAGAACAGATAAAACCTGAAACAGTTTTAGGAAGTATTTCAGTCTCTTGAATGGAAAAGGGTATTTTTTTCCTGCCAAAGCAGTTAAAATAATACACTGCCAAAGGGAAGAGACAAGTGCATGTTCCCATTTTTGTCACTACCCATGGGTAGATCTGTGCTTATGAACTCTCTACGCTACGAGTAAATTTCAGAAATACCATAGTATCATTTGTTGTACAAACACAATCATGGATAATTCTTTACTATATATTTGCCACCATTTCTGCTTTCTGCAGAAATTATGGAGAGATAAAACCTCATTTGCTCAGTTATACACATACAAACCAATAAGCCGGGCAGCAATTACATATGCTAGAAAATCAATCATTGAAACTTCAGTTGGTTTAGCTCATTTGGAAGGACATATACAAATATATTTGTGGTGTATTTGCCTAATTCTAATATACATTCATGTGCTTGTATGCATTTTCATGTCAAGATAGAGTAATTAGATCTATGACATATAAACAGCTAGTGTTTTATGCTATTCACCCTCCCTTCCTCCCCAGCACTCCTACATTAGTAACTAGAATTAAACACTCAGCAACATGAGGAAATGGGGGTAGGGAGGGCTTTAAAAATGATCTGCTGATTTCTGTATGTAAGGGCTGGTATCTATCAAACCCTCTGAGAGAAAACTTACTAAGTGGCTCACTGTACCAAGGTGACCTGACAGTCTACTTTTTAATCACCAGTACGTGATATGACATGTCACAGCACAGCTGTGGTGGCACAGTAATACACATCTGGCTCCAGTCAGCACCACCCTAAAATAACAGTTTTCACAATACATGTTACCTCCCTCTGGAAACAGGAGTAAAAGGACCAATGTTTATGACTTCATCCGGGTAAAAGTGTGAGTTGCAGGGAAAAGCTAATACCTACACAGCAACCTAATTATGTGGGCTTTGGCTGAGACTAAGAAATATGATGAGTCAAACACTTTTTATAACTTCAATGTTTAGGCTTTCAAATTATAGAATCATAGAATAGTTAGAGTTTGTTTTTAAAAGGTCTTCAAATTAAGTTCAGATTAATTCTCTTCTCCTGGGCGGAATCCAGTGTCATTCATCTTCCCATAAAACAAGGACACACTGCAGGATTGAAGGTAAGCATGTCCAAAACCCACGTGCATGTGTGTATGAGAGAGAGAATGCCTGTGTGTATATTTGTAGATAAAGGAATTATCATTGGAAAACTGTTCTTGGTTTTTAAATGATACCTGGTTTGTGACTCCCTCTACCAGGAATCAATATGCAAATGCTAATTCAGATGTTACCTAAGGTGCAAGCAAGATCAAAGCAGTGTTTGCAAAGCTTGACTCCAAGTCTTGGCAAAGGTGTTGATGGCAGAGAGGGATTAAAAATAATTAGGGCATAATAGCTCCAGCATGAAACTCCACTCCTTACGGGTAATGCACCAACCCACATAGAAGATTGCTGAAATGATGAAACCAGCTAGACTGGCAGGCCTGATAGAGAAATGGAGTCCACCACACTGGAGCTTCAAACAGGGTCAGATAGCACAATGATCTGCATGGCTGAGCAGGGAAAGTAAGAGGATAGCAGAAGATCAGATACCAGGGACTTTATGCCTGGCCTGCTGCCAGCATATGGGTCACAGGCAGAAAAGGACAAGTGAAGGAGAAGAGGGAAGGCATTGTCCAACTGGGAAATGTATTACCTGGGCTCTTTCAGTTATTTGGAGGCTGTCATTGAAGCCACTTCAGTACCTGCAGAATGCAAAAAAAAAAAAAAAAAAAGAAAAAAACATGCACTACCAGTGTTTTAGTTTTCTGGTCTGTTTAGTTAAGGTTTCTTTGCTTGATATTAGTAAATATTGCTGGTCTGAATAACCAGTGCTTTAACATCTGATGACTACACACAAACTGTATCAAAGAAGCAATACACCATCCACTTTCTTTAGAAGATCATTTGCATTCCAACAAATGCCAGACTTTCAGTCAAAACATGGAGACTGAAGATATTCCCCTTAGTAAAAGTACCCTTTATAGGTTTTCTTCTGGTACAGCCTCAGAGGTATGAGAACAAGGCAGGTTTGCAGGAAGAGATGTCTTTGAAAAATAAAATCAAATAAATAAATGTTATACACAGAGAGATGCAACTGAAGAAGGCCCTGCAGCTCTTCTTCAGGTCTGAGACACAAGCTTCAGGCTAAAGAGATTCTGAGAACAAATGTCCTGAGATTCATTTAATTGTAGGAATTGCCTTGTCGCCCACTCTCTGATAAATGCATGCCAGTACTCAAAGCTGCCTGAATGACAAGTTAGATTAAAAGGCCTAAGGTGAGAGAAATTTAGAAAACACAATAGAAAATGTCATATTAGGCAATTCCTATTTCATGTTAGAGGCCTGTTACACCAAAGTTCTCCCTGCAGCTCTTATACAGTTAGTTTGAATCAGGCCCATTGCCTTTTAAACATGGTGTCAGGAAATAAATGTACATTGCACATTTTACATTTATTTTCTCATTGTTCATATAATAATGAGCAGACCCTGTCACAGGACCCAGAAGATTACATTTCCCATCTGTTACAGACAACACAGAGCAATGGTTTTACATTACCATGTAGAGTTCAGGACCTGCACTCAGAAAAGTCTGCTAGGAATGCACACTGACAGGCAATTCCAATTAGTCAGCAGAGGAAAGCAAAAAGAAGGCTGGAAAAGAGACTGCATTCAAAAGTTTGGCTCTGTATCTGAATTTTCTGGAAAACTGGAATGCTTTGGGCTGGTTCTTCTCCAGGTGAAAATGCAGAGCTCTTTGCAGGAGAACAGCATCAAGGATGAGATTGAGCATGTGGTCTTGCACTGTCTTTTGTCCAACACAAATGAAAATCAGCCTCTTGTGTGATTTTGCATGGAAAAATCAATTAAATTTATTGACAAGCTTCATTCACCTAAATAGGAAGGTCGGGGACTCTGCTCCGAGAAGGCTGAGCTTAGATCACACCTGGTAAACAGGAAGCGCAGGGACCAGAGCGACAAGCCCAAAATGGGTATGCTGGAAATCAGTGAGCAAAATAGCAACAGGATGGGTCTGTCACCACTTTGTAGACTACCTTATCTGACACTGGTCCCAGGAGGACAGGCGACCTGGAAAGCATGAACTCTACCACACAGCTAGGATATTCATCTCCTCCTTTAGTGTCTTGTCCACCATGACACAGCTGATCCTTTGTCCTGATCTTGAAAGGAAACTGGCTCAGGAAGGGCCTCTGACATTAGCTCCCAACTTCAGCTTTAATCACAAACACTGGCTAAAGATCAAAACTCCCCTTCCTATTCTCTTTTCCATGCAACTTCTCCTTTTCACTTTTAATGTATTTTCTACCATTTCTTTTATGTTCTCTTTAGCAAATAAAATAGAAAACATCTGGTTTAGATGGCCAGTACTAGTCATTCTCCAAAGCTACTGTGAGTTTGTGAGATGCACAAATGCAACATCTCCAAAGTTTAGTAATGGTAAAATTAGCAATTGCCCTAGTGCTGGCTGAAGCACCAGCCTGAGAAAAGGCTTCATAAGCTCCTGACCTCAAGACTTCTGGTGTGATGCCCAGCCTGGATCTGAGTTAGGTACGCCCAAAAGCAAAAAGGACAGTGAACAGGTACAGGCTTAATTACCAATGTCAGGCAGGCCTGCAAGTGACGGGCCGCAGCAGTCGGTAAAACGAATGAAAGTAGCAGTCTCCTCACAGGTTGCTTTTTTCCATCTCTCCTTTTGTCACAGTAGTCTGGAAAGAAAAGCAGAGCATAAGCAGTCCTAGACCATCTCAGCTAACCTCCTTCTCCAAAACACCACTGTTACCTTCTTGACTGCCTTCTAAAGGACCAGCAAACAAGAAGGTGGGCCTTCTTACATAATTCTTTACAATCACAAGGAATGTGAACCACACATACTGTTAGAATATTGTATTTTGGTATTCTCTGTATTTTACATTGCAAATATATTTTATTTTGTCTTCTTCTGTGCCTTTAAGAAAGAGACTGGAGGCGACTGTTTGAGCCAAACCTAGCAAAGTGAAGTCTTTGCACTCAAAGCCTGTACCTGATGTAAGTGTTCTATATTTCACAAGTGGCAGAATTCTCACTGACACCTCTGGGACTCCAGGTCCTTTCCATACTTCCAAATTAAGCACCCCACACTCAGGTGCACCCCTCAGTGAGCCATGGCTGAGACTGAAACCACCCGTTTGCCCACTAAACAGCTGGTACTGCCAACACCTTGTGTCCAAGCACTTGCAGCTACAGCTCTAGGAGTTTCTGTCTGAAAGAGCACTGCTCATCAGAGCATACAAAAACCCCAGGGCAATGAAAGGTTTGCCTCCAGGGCAATGCAGGACTGAGCAGCCCCAGATCCTGATCCCCCTCTTCACACCTCTGCAAGCACAAACCTTAGAACTTGCACTATAAGGTCATGCAAGGACTGCATGGTCAGCTGTGGCTCAGAGCACACCAACAGAGCAGGGTGCAAGTAGGACATCCTGCAGCATGGAAATGGTAAGAGAGCACCATAGCTTCTCTTTATCAGTCTGCAGCACACATCAACCTTCCAGCCCATTTTACAGACTGAGGAGAGCACAAGAGGCTCAGAGGTTTCCTTGCACCCCTTTGAACAGGGATAGTGACAGGAGCAATGCAGTAGTGTTAGCATTTACCTGCCCTGCCATCATGTGATGCAGAATCTAATCACAGAAAACTGAAGAGGTCACAGTCCTTAGAGAATCCTTCCTAAAGTTTTGCGTGGGGAACAGTCAACAGTGCTTTTGAAGAAAGTTATGTGGTCAGAGAAGCTTCCCCAAAGAAACCAAGGGAGGCAGCTGCTATTCCAGACACGAATGCTACAAATGAGCAAGCTTTGTGCTTCAGCCCCCTTGCGCCAGTCAGTGGAAGGCTCTTGCAAGGAAGGCTTGCAGGTCCTGTGGGTATAAAGCTTTAAACCTCTGCTCAATCATGCACTCCATCTGCATGCAAACCTGTTTCAGGCTTCAAAGGAAGTGCTACGCATGGCCTGACTACAAATCAAGCTTTGTACGCAAAAGCTGAGTTAAAAATTAACCAGCCCGGAAAGAAGGAGAGAAAGGGGGTCACCTGGCCAACCTGTGAGCGTAGGAGCAAAACGCTCACAAGTAAACTTATTACACATAATGTGGTCACATATGTTCACTAACTGGAGCTGCCTCCTGCTTCCTAGCAAAGGAGAAGAGATGTCTTTGAAATCAAATCACCTAAATGCCCTATTTTTTGGGCATCACCTTTTCCCCTTGCTGCCAGATTTGAAAGTCCAATTTACCAGGATAATATTCCCTGTGTGCATGGGGGCTTTCAAAGTCAAAGCATCCATCTCTTAGCAACCAGAGAGGCTTGAAGGATCTTTTTTTTTTTCCTTTCCCCTTATACCCACTGAGACACGTCAATTACTTACATCTCACCAGATATAAGATCAGACATATCCTCCACTCCCCTCACCCCAACCACATAATGCAAAGACAACAACTCCATAGTTGTAGTAAGGGGTAACAAAACACTGTTACCTGGCAAAGGAAGAACAGTCCAAGCAGCCTGCTGTATCCTTCTGTCTAGTGGGATCGACCCCAGAGCAAGAGATTCATACAGATGCTTGGTCTAGTAAAAGTGATAATGCCAGAAGGGAAGAGAGAATCCACATGCTGAGATCTGAGGCTCTTACTCCTTCTAACTGCGGTGGATGTGGTCAGGGAAGTTAGACACAGAGGTCCTGGTTTATGGCAGACATCACTCAGGAGGCGTAACTCAAAGCTGGGAGGGACAGCATTCCAGTGAGGAACTGGGGAACAATGGGTAAGATCATGGGGGCAGCGACCTCTGTACAGCAAGCATTAGAGAGCAGTGACCGATGGTTGCTCCCCAAAGCAGGAACAGCCTAGGAGGCAAGAGTGACCATAGCCCAGGAAAGGACCTCCCCAACAGGCACAGTGCCATAGAGTCTGAACATGGTGGGCAGAAATGGGTGCTGGTAGAAGTGTCCATCCACAAATAGTCCAAGACCAGGCAGGTGGTGCATCAAATCCAGGGGCCAACCAGGAGGTCTCATCAGGAACAAATGGAGATAGAGGCATAGGCAGGGCTGGAAACAAAGCTACCAAATGGGTTCAAAGTCCATTTAGAAGTTGAACCCAGGACAGAAATCAAGGCAAAATATGGGCCTAGAGACAATCTACAGTGTACAGTCAGGATGTCAAACCATGAAATCATATACCTACAACACAGCAGCAAAGCCCACCCAGGAGGCAGCTTCACCTGCAGCATAGCTGATGCCGAAACCTGAGTTTAAATGGAATCCCTCAGAGGGGTGTGGATCCCAGCTGATGCTGGTCAGATCTATTAAGGCATATCAATTCCTTCAGGGCCCTGACAATGGGTTTGGAAGCAGTGGAATGGGAAACACTTGAAATTTCTTCCTCCTTGCACACCTATGGCTCTGCTAGATAACGCCCTGCAGCATTGTCTAGACAATATTGCCCCTCTTCTACCCCATTGCCAGCACCTTGGGACATCAGGAGGGCACGCACTTCACACAAACCACTGGCACCGGTGGGACAGAGCATCTTCTGCACAGAGTGGAATACCCAATGGATCCCCAAAAGTGACCCCAGCTTGGCCAAATGAACTATTCTTACCATTGCCTTCATGTTGCAACATGGAAAGGTCTTTCACTGCTACTAATGGAGCTCCTCAGCCATCTCCCTATTCCTTTTAAGTCAAAAATCAGTGTAAATTCCTAGACTAGCATAAGCTATATGGGACACAATAAAAGCAGTTAAATATGTCAGCATAATTTCAAGAGCATTGCAGAGATCTTCAGTGTAAATAGCAAGAAGGTGGCTGAGCCAAGCCTGGGATGAGGGAAGATTCAACACTCAATAACAGAAAATGGAGACATTTTCTCCTCCACCTCACCCTCAATTGTGCTTTTAAATATCTCAGAATGGAGGGATCAAGGGGGTTGTATTTCTGGCTGGATTCCCAGCTGTGACTCAAGTGCAGCACTGTCCACTACACAGATTTTTAACAGAGCAAAATACTCTTGAAATAATTTGGACTGTAATTAGAAACCCTGCCTGCAATTTTAATTGAAAAAAAAAATCATCTCTAATAAACAGATTCTATTAAATCCTCACTGCTGTGCCAAGGTGTTTATTATGCTGTATTTACAAGCTTAATACTCAACCTTCGGAATGTTTAACAGGAAGGAAAATACATGATAGAAAAATAAATTTGTATCTACCTGTGCCCTTATTTACACATTCACAAGCACTGGTTCTTCCTTCAAAGTCACCTCAGCCTTGAGGAGCAGGTAATGGAAGCAGCTGTCTCAGAAAGCTCTTCTCACATCTCCAGTCCTCCTCTTATGGTTGGGAAGTGGCATATGTGATGGTCACCCCACATTCAGAAAATAGGTCATTCTGCTCTGGATTAGTGCAACGAGCAAACAGTACCCCAGATGTCCCTGCAGGCCCTGCCCTCTGACTGAATGTGAGCTGAGGCTGAGGAATCTGAAGAAAAGTTCTTGAGCTTCATCCCTTGCTCGAAAGCCTCATCTGAGCCCTGCAGCTGCACACCTGGGAAAGACAAGTTCATGGACCTAAAAAAAGGCAGGATGAAAACTTGCCCATGCCTCAAAGATTGCTGAGAACTATAAGAGCTTACATTTTAGGCTTATAAAACAGAACAGAACATGAGATGCAGTGAGAACACACAATGTAGGTCTAGCCTACTGCAATCTGTGCAAAAATAAGACACAAATCTACCCTTTCAATCACTGCGTGCCTCCCATCCAAAATATAAAGGCAAAATACCAGTCACCACCTAACCTTTTTAAAAATACTTTTGTTTCTCTTTAAAATTATGATACTGCAGTTTGTTATTGTCTATACCAGCTGCTGGCAAGTTATTGGTTTTGGACTTGTAATTATTTGCAAACTCAGAGAATATCAGCAGTGAAAAGGATGGTATTGTTTTGAGGTTATTTTTATTTCCTCAAAGGAACATAGCCCACCAAGGCTATTTAGTTTGCATAAACCTTGTAATCTTCTCCAACAAATACTTACAGAAATATTTCCCAGTATCTGCTGAACATGGTGATAGCAAATACATGTAGGCACAGCATGTAATTTAGAGAATATTTTTGTTTTATTTATAACATGGAAGTGAACAGGATGGTCTGTTTGCAGTTGCCATGGAAATTGCTGGCATTAGCTCACTTCTTACCATAGAGGAAGCAAAGAGCTTTTCACTTTCTGCTATTTAACCTCTTTTAATATTAAAATCCTATATACTGCAAATCTCTCCTCTTTGGAAGGTCAAGGACATTCTAGAACTATCATTGCTAAAAAAAAATTAGCTATTTTGAGTACTGTGCATATGCTTTGCGAGCATGATATTTCTTTCAACAGATTGAGCTCATCTCATGCTTAGAAGTATTTCTTTTTTTGCCTTTTTAATACTTAGGAGAAGTATTTATATTGTGAAAGCAACAAAAGCTGGCAAAACATGGCCTGGGTAAGCTAATGCGAAGCACCTCCACATAAGTTTTACTAATTTCTCCCCACCCCATTGTTGCTCTCTGATGTAATCCCAAGAGATGGAGAGTCTCACTAATGACAAACATCTGTATTACACTGACCACCCTCTCCATTCTTACAGTTCAAACAGCAAAAGTAACACAAAATCCCTCCTCCCTGGCAGAATTACAACCTTGACAAGGGAGAAGAGACTCCATGAAGTCCTTTGGTATTTCACTTTTACCTTTGCAACCAATGGCAGGTAAAAATTTCCCAGCTAATATAAAACTACATAACAACATAAAACCCCTCTTGGATATGACAGCAAAATTTCATTTCAGTGCACAGTCATTCTACCTGCATCTGTACAATCATGAAGTTACAATACTGAATCTAGCACAGTCTCTAGCTCAGTGCTGTCAAGGCTGGGTGTCCTCTGGAGCCAGTGAGGCACAGGAGAGAAGCATCCACCTTGTCTCAATCACGTATTTTAGAGTTGTCAAAGATTAAAAAGCCTGGAGAATCCATTTTTGCCTTTAAGTCTGAAAAGTTTCTGATGATGAAGAAACTACCAACCGCTTGGTAGAGTGGAAGAGGGGTTAATCCCTCCATTTTGGGGAGAAACACTCATTTAGCCTATCTGGAGCAGGAAGGAAACAGGCCAGCCTAGGGAAGGTAAGGGAGGATAATTTTTTTTTTTTGAAAGCATGCAGTTCCTTCTCTACTACAGCATGCCCCAAATATTGAGGATGTAAAAATTTATCGTTCTAAAGAAAACAAGAATCAAGCAAGAGCATTAACAGTTTCCTTACCAAAACACTGTCTCCTTCTCCCAACCAATTGCAGATGCTGAAAACATTTTCTAACACAGAAAAGAAGGAACATCTAAACGCTAAGAAGTAGTCATTCACCCACCTTGGTTTTTATTAGATTGTGCGCAATATCACATTTCAACTGTCCCCTGCACCTCTTTCTGCTATAAAGGCCCCCTGTTACTAATTTTTCGATTGGCACTGTAGTTTCCTGCAGCCTCACAGTGTTTGTAGTAACACTCCATAGTATATGGCATATGATGATTCCAGATCTACACACGTCTGCTCAAGCAGGCTGTGTGCAAGCTTAGCTCTGTAGCTGCATTTAGCCACAGAGCACCTCCTGCTTTCACCCCTGATAGCAGCGGTCTCCTGCATCCGATTTTGCGAAACACAGGAATTATCAGTCAGCAGGGCAGGGCAGCCAGCAACTTACAGACATAGCAGATACCAGTTCAGGATTTTACTGGTACGTGAAGAAATTAAAAAGATATAGGAAAAAATAGGCTGGACTCATGCCATACTGTTTAGATGTGAGCTGCAAGTAATCTGTCAATAACGCAGGTAGTATGAGGCTAGGTGCCAAGTGCCCCTCCTATCATCATTAGGGGCAGTCTGCACCTACCCACATTTTCATCTCACTTCTCAAAGCTCACACATGTGTATGAGCATGGATAAAAAGTGCAGTTCATCTCTAACAGGGAACTCTTCAAGACGAGTTATTGTTGCTTGACTGGCAAATAGCACAGCACTTTGTACAGGGGTGAAATGTGGAGCTCATCTCTCTATTACAGGAACCTGGGAGCAGCATTCAGCACCAGCTGGAAATTGTGCAGGGTCTTATCAGGCCAGGCTGTCAGGAGGGAGTCCCAATAACCTAATCTTGATGTGAGAAATGCACGGGTAACCAATTCAAGGTCAGGACATCTACAGACCATAGATATTTGTTAAAAGATAAGAAAGCCTCTGAAATAACTTTCAGGATCTTGATCTGCTGAGGTAGGCAAATTTGGGGAAAAAAATAATAATTAAAGAGATCTGCTTTCCAGTGAGGAAAAGTGCAGGTAGTAAAGACGGGCAAAGTGTTTCACCTCAGACAGAACGGCCTTTCAGCAGTGTTTCGGTCAGTGATCCATCTGCATCATTTGTAAGGAACAGTAATAGGCTGCCAATATTTTAATAAGAAGCTGTCACAAAATTCCCTCTCAGTTGTGATAAATCTGCAGGCTCCAGGGAAGGGTTGTTTGTGGAAGGAACAGGCAAGAAATTAGAAATCTATCCATTTTTCTTCCCTTCCCACTGAAACGTGTGCCTCAGCAAACCAGACCACTGCAGGAGACACTGATAGGATGAGGTACAACACTCCACCAACTCGGAGCGCTGGAAAGCCGCGAGCTTCCTCAAAAGCTATTCAGAGTCATTAGCACACACAGTGCCTGTGCTAATGAGTCCTCTCTCTCAGCAGGGCTCACCCCATTCCAGGCTATTTGAACAGGAGGGAGCTACTGCCTGTCTGGCTTAGAGAGGGGCAGAGCTAACCTGCATCCTTGCACTGAGCTGTGCTGCCAACCTGCAGGACCCAACCCAGAAAATTATAGGGTCAGGGGCTGTAGAGGCCAAGGCTGTATGGGCTGGCAACCAGGATGAGAATCAGGAAGGCAGAGTTCACATTTCAAGACACTAATAATTTACCAACACACCCCTCATTATCACTGTTCATCTGCTTTTGTTCCTGTATAGGTATCCCATGTCCCAGCCTACACAAACACACAACCAGAAAACAGTCTATGCTCTGAGTTTACAGCATAGCTATGCATCAGACACTTAGGGCTGCTGTGGGGGGTCATCCTAGTAGCAGCATCCTGGACTAAAGTGTGAAGTTTTTGGTTTATTTAGCCCATGTAAAATGCAAGATCCTTGGTTCAACAGTTGCTTTTAAATAACTAGTTTGTATAGTTGGCAAGAATTCCTCGGGTAGTTCAAAATTACAATAATCTATGCTAAGGAAAACATGGGCAGAGTGAGAAAAGTCAAAGGACCTATCTGAACCCAGATATCTAGAATAGAATTTAAAAGCAATTCTTGGCAACGGGCTAAATTAAGAGAGAAAAGATAGGCCTCAAATAGACAATTAGATGGTACTTTGCTACGGCCGTTGACTGCTCCCTCATTGTCCCTAGTTGCAATGTATTACCACTATCGCCTATTATTATTAAACTTCTGTAATCAGATACATGCTAGTATTTTATTTCTGAGGGACAATCAGCTATTATAATGACAGTGCACAACCCTACAAAATGCACTGCTAATCAAACTCATCGGCTGACACACAGCAGTTAGCTAATGGCTTTTTTTTTTTCTCTTCTTTCTTACCCCTTTTTTTAAAGGAATAATTGTTGGCATTTCAAGCTTTTCTTCTCAAATAGTCAGCAAAGGTGCAGGTACATGAGGCAAGTTTGTGGTTTGTTGAGGGTTTTTTTTGTAAATATGATCCAAGATGCTTTGTTTTTTTCTTTAACTAAATCATCCTATTTTTTCCCACCTTTCAGTTGTTAATTTAGTAAAAGGAGTAAAGTGATTCTACTTCTTTAAATTCTTTCACTTTGGTAAAAAAAGAATTCTATAGAGGACATTTTCCTTTCCAGGCATAGTAATGAAACACATTTGTTGGCTTCACACCAGGGATTGTAAACAGGTATCTATCCTTGTTTAATTTCACAGTAAATAATGTCTTCTATACATTCTTACAGCTGAAGTAGCCTAAAGTAGATTTATTTCAATCTTTAGTTCTTATGGCTTGGTAAATACCAATAGAAAACTATGCTGAACTGCTACAGGGTAATCAGATCTCTGGTGGAAAAAAAAGAAGGGTGAGTGAATACAGATTTCTAAGGAAAAATGAAATAAAATACTATCCAGACAGAATTGAAACTGTATTCACTTCATCCCCTCTACCCATCCCACTTTGAGACCACAGGGAATTTAGAGTTCGTAGAGACCACCTTTCTTCAGGAAACAATATAAAAATCAAATCAGGTGCATTTGGATGCTGCTGCTACCAAGTGGAAGAAGAGGAGCTGGCAGAATATAAGAACAGCAGCACATTTTCCTCAGTACCACCTCTTTCAATTTTTTTTTTGTGAAAACTCAGAGAAAAGGTTGATACAAAAGGCTAGCACCATCTGATCCAAGGGCTAAAGCTGGCATCGGGCAGGCATCACTTTTTCTGATTCATATTCTACTGCTGCAGTTCTCCGTGTACTTCCAGCAAAAGGTAATGATGCTATATTAGGTTTCCAGAAAGTCCCTTTTCATTCTGTGGTCAGTTCTGTTCTATAACTTCCATTTTTCCATTATTTCCCCCTTCCATTTAGTTTGTAATTGCCGTTTTCCCCCCTCCAAAGCTCCTGCCATTCAACCATCATGTTGGTGATTTTGACTGAACTAGCATTGAGTGAGCTTTAATGACAGACCAGGGCTCCTGCTGCATCAGGCAGCCTGCAAACAGGGGAAGAAAGAGTCCTTTGCTGCAGAGAGCTTGCAGTCCCAGCCCCTCCAGTCTATAATGCTTTGTCTTCTGATTCTTAAAACTTTATTTAACAACATCCAGCCAAGGTATTACTAGGGGCTCTGTAGCCCTCTGTATACACACACTCCTCAGGAGACCTGCATTGTAGGGGATACTTCCAAACGAAAAATCATGTGGCCTCAAAGTCACTTCATTCAGTAGGTTATTTCATTCCTTCTTCTCTGATGGTATATTCAGCCTCCCAGGGTTCATTGCCACAGGTCAGCTTCTCCAGTAAAACAACCTCCTTTCTGAAGTCTCTCAGCACTACCTTCACTCTGCTGGGCCCTGGCTTTAATAACAGTCTCCTTGTTCTCCTCAGCACCTCATCCTATGCAGGGAGCCTCAGGCTCACTTCCTGCCAGCACACTGGCCAAATCCACTGATGTTAAACAAATCCTCAGCTCCCCTGGATTCCCAGCTCCACTCCGCTGCTTTGGAGCATGGATAGCACAATTTGGGGCTTTATCCACTTCTAGCCAAGAGCTGGAAGCAAAGGACTTTTGTGCGAGGAGCTGAGCTTACTCACTACAGTCCTACAAAGTAAACACTGCTGCTGCAGTGGCATGCTGGAAGAGGAGAAAAACACCCACAAAAACTGACTGGGAGGCACCAGCAATGAAGGCCTCATGTATTTCGTCACATGCATGCGCATAACAATTTAAACATCCAGATAGGAAACAATGGAAAGCCTCTTTCTGACCATATAATCATATGCTGTTAGATATCATCATATCAACAGGGCACTTACCAGTCCTGAGACAGACAGAAGAGAGGTGACCAAGGGTGATAGGGCCTAACAGCTTGTGAGGCTGCAAGCATGCAAAGACAACCCCAGGAGACGTGTTTCGTTTTTCATTCACTAACATTAAACCACAGTGACCACAAAGATAAGTGCCCACATAGGATCCAAATTAAATAGGGTCAGGAAGGGCACCATCAATACAGAGAAATAATCAATCAGCTTTGCTATCAACAGAGCTGGGACAAGACTGGGTAGTTTTTAATGAAAATTATTACTTCAAAATAAAAAGAGGTAGGCTTGGTTTCCCCTCAGTTTTCAGGAGTTTTTTGATGAGACACTTGATGGACTAATTCTCCCTCTCTTATCATGTTCTTCTAAATAAACTAGTGATTTTGCCATTGTCCTTCCAACAGTCCTCATCATATCAAGGCAAGCAGATGATGAAAACTTTCAAACACAATAGTAATTTTGAAAGAAAACTTTCAGCATTCTCAATTTCACCACTCCCTATCCACAGAATCAGTCATGGTTCTTGTAAAGTGGAATCCAAAGGAGGCTATTAATTTGTGAAAGGCTATAATTACCGGTACCAGCCAGCTATACCAAAAGCACACTTTTGGGAAGGGACAGATAACCCAACATTATAAAGCTGAGGAAGAAAGCACAGAAAAATATTTTCCAAAGGAAAAGATAACTAAGTCTTATGATGGAATCTATATTATGAGATTTCATATAAACTACTAATACAGTTAAAAGTAAATTTTTCAGGTTGAAAGACATATAATTCAGAAGCGATGGAGGTGTAAAAAAAAAAAAATCAGCATTGTTCTGTATTTTAAAAATAATGAACTTAGAACTAATTCTATAACCAATAAAACCAGGAGAAGCCTTCCAAAGACTTCAATATGTCTCAGAGCAAAACTCTGGTAGCCAACTAACACTATCTGAATAACTTCATAGAACTTCAGGTTGATCAATATCAAGGACTCACTGTCTGAAGATATTAAGCCCAGCAGAACATCCTAACAGCTTACTAGAGCAAAGAAACATCCTGACAGAAATCAGACCTTTCAATAGACACAGGATTAACGGTTCCCCATAAGCCTTCAAGCATCTAGGAGAGCAGGGAAAATCACCTGGTCCAACTCAGATAGCTCTGAACTAAAAAATTCCAGATGAAAATAAGAATTAACTAGGAAGACAAGGCATAGTTCCACTCATAACTGGTCATAACTTAATATTTCCTTACTACTGGGAATTCAAATATTTCACAGGTTTTAGTCAGAATATGAACGAAAACTTAAAATCTCAGTTTCTTGAAGGAAGAAAAATATTTCAATTATTTTTTCTGGAACAGGTTTTTCCAGGGTTTTTTCTCCAAATAAGCTGCAGAAATTCATAGCCCTGGCTCCAAAAAATCCTCTGGGCAGTCACAAAATTCAGGGAGAACTAAATTGCGCTCTGGTGTCAAGACAGCTCCCACCATGACACTGGAGACTCTTTGTTCCAGCTCAACTACCAGGTCTCCAGCCACTGGCCCCAGGGCAGCTGTGCACACTGATACCTGTTGCTATTAACCTTAGTGCTCTGGAGAAACCTCCCACTAAGCTATACGTGAAGCCCCTACCCAAAACAATTTCACCTATGTTTTAATCAAGTCCACTGAAATATGAAGTGAGCAATAAGCTTATTGGGACAACAGAAGTTTTCTTAAACCCTACACTTCTCATAAAAATAAGAAAAATGGCCAAAAAGTCATGAAAATTATACTACTCCAGCACACCCCCCTGAATAAAATCTTGATTACAGTACCTGGCTGTTCCTTCTTTTCCTTACCTACAAAGCAGTTAGTTAAACACAAGGGATTCAACAGAAGGATTCAAATGCATAAACTTTACTGCCAAGGAGCAAAGTGTGAGCAGTCCTGGCCAGCAGTCTAGGCTTGGAGCCAGTATACATGATGACAAACAAAAGCACAGCCTTTTATTACTGGCCAATTGAGGAGCAACTGCAGATGCTGCACTAAAGAAAGCTAGGGCTCCCCACAGCTGTTTACAGAAAAAAAGCACTCCCAGAACAACCACAGCCCACATGAAAGAACTTAAATAAGCTTCAGCTGAAGAGGATGAAGGTCCAGAACTAATTGCCCTTGGTTCGTCACAGTTCTAAACTGGTGGGTCTTAACTTTCTATTACAGGGTGCAGATGGTCTCCTAGAGATGTCAATGGAGAGAAAGGGTGAGTGGGAAGCATTGGCTTTCCAGTGCCCTACCCTCCAATCTTTGTAGTCTGTGCCTTGCCCTAGATATCAAGTTTATGCCTTTTTCATGAGATATGGGAAGCTGTCCCCAGTATTTCATACCTTACTGCCGACTATAGAGAGACATATAAATCCACATCACAGTTGCCAAAGCACTGGGTTGCTTTTCTCCTTGTTCACCCAAAAAGTGATCCTCCAGTTTTTCCAGGGGTTTTCATTTCTGTGCTCCCCAGTCTTCCAGGAGCTGTGCTATTATGAGGTGGTGGTTGTTGGATAATGCTATTTTTAGCAACAGAAGCTGGAAGACACAAGCCAGCCCTGATCCATGACCCATCTACCCAGAACCTGCACCAGAACCTTCAAAGTACCTTCAACCTATTTCTGAAGATGAGCCTTTATCAGAACAATCACTGCATCTTCAGGCAAGCCTGACCACTTACAATTAAAAAAAGAGGCCGTGAGGCAGATGAAGGAAAAGCATGCAAGCCCTTTCCAGCACCACTGTTAATTACTGATGTAACAGGCTGCCTTCTTTCAAAGACAGTAATAGCAAATTCCCTCCCACCTCTCTAACTAAAAATTAGTGTTAGAAATGAGATGGTGTATTTTAAAAGAAATCTATTTTGATTTTAGAATCCCACACTTATCTTTACACACAGTGTCAGGATGCTTTAAAATGTTAAATAATTCCCTGCCATCCTCTTCCTTGCAGAAATGTCATTCCTCTATTCTTCCCTCCTCCTCCTTTGACATTAATAATTATAATTGACATTATTGTGCTGGCCTAGAACTCAGACTGTCTTATGCTAGGTCTTAGCTTTGCTGCAGATTTTTTTCATGACCTTGGAAAAGTCATTTCATATCCATGCATCAGTTTCCACGTGGCCATATGTAAGAAATTTTATTTTGTATAATCCTTCCCCTCTTTGGCACAGAGAATGCATAGTACTTAACAGAATGGGGCCCCACTCTAGGTTATCACCAGTAGCCATTCCAGCTAAATAAACCCTGCTATGCTACCAAGTATGTTTCTCACAAGCATTGCTAAAAAGACAACACAAAAACCAGCGAGCCATAACTTTAGCCTTCTGGAGGGAGAGACAAGGATGATTTTAGGACTTGGCTTCAAAGGGTAAATGTTTCTGTTATAAAAGAACTCCAGGTTCAGTATTAGAAGATACAATTGGATCCTCCAACAGATCACAGATGCTATCAGTCAAAAACCAGCACCTAAAGTCATAAAATAGCCAAATGCTGCTGAACATCAGCAAAAATTCCCTGCCCAGTTTCCTGCTGCATTAAAAGGCTGATAACTTTTGGAGCTTCCATTATCCCTGCTCCTTATTGCACCTCTTTCTGTATACTGGGCCCTTGTCAGTGATATCCATTTAAGAGCACTCTCCTCAGCACAGGCCAATAGCTGCACCTGAAATAAATTGTGCTACTAATCAGCACAAGCTGAAGTTAAAGGGCTGAGTGGCTCTGTGAATATCAAGAGTGTCATTCCATCTGTGGGATGCCATCTGTGGCTTAGGCTCAACCAGAGAGCCTATGTTTAATTAATGTGGCTGTAATTTGCTCAGATCTTAATAGATCATGGACCATTCCACTTAATCACAACACACAATTTGGCATGTTTAAGCCATCCTGCATAATATTCTGTGAGCTGAGGGCTGAGCTGATGCAGAGTTTCAACTACCTCTTACCCTCCATAAAAGTTTGTATCATTGCAGAGGTCAGTGCTGTGTAAAGCAGCATAGGAAATCTCTGATTGCTGCTGCCTGTCCTGCACCTGACCTGTAAATAAACAGAGAATTCATGTGCCTAGCACTGCCAGTGCCTTCACACTGAAAAAAACAGAGGTCTCTCACTTGAAACAGAAGAGTAAATCCTGAAAGCAAAGTGAGGAAGAGCTGCCAAAGGCCAGGAGCAGAGAGAAGTCAGCAGCAAACTCTTTCCTTCTGGACTCTGGAGTAGCAACTGCAAGATGACAGCGGTGTCTGCAGCAGGGAAGAGGGGACCTCAGCTTGAGGGAGGTGGATGTGGATGTAGCTGAGCAGAGTATGCCAAGTATGTTCTTTCACAGTTTTCTTTTTCATCCAGCACCTCCCCTGTTAAGCTTGTGTACATATCATTATACATATATTAAAAACCATTTTAAAATAGGTTACAAAGTGCCCCCCCATCAGGTCAGAAATCATCATTGCTAATTAGCCAATATATATGATCAATGCCATTGAGGAACTGGAAGAAAAAAATAGAACTGAGCTGTTAGCATTCTTCAACCCAGTATTTGTTAATACAGTGCCACTTCAAAAATAACATAAGTGGCTCACTTTAACCCTCACTCCAGGTCCCCATTCCTTCCCCAGAAGCAGAATACCATCACTCACTCATGTTCTCCCTTCAGCCACACATTATTCATTGCTGATGTTCAGTGACTGGTTAAGTGAATATGAGCAGGCACTGGAACTTACTGGGTTTGCATGGCGAAGTTTTGGTAGCAGAGTGGCTACCAGGGGTGGCTTCTGTGAGAAGCTGCCAGAAGCTTCCCCCATGTCCAAGAGAGCAAATGCCAGCCAGCTCCAAGATAGACCCACTGCTGGCCAAGGCCAGAGCCATCAGCGATGGTGGTAGTGCCTCTGGTGTAACATATTTAAGAAGGAGAAAAAGTTACTGCACAGGAGAAACTGCAGCTGGAGAGAAGAGTGGAAGAGAATACAAAAGAAACAGCCCTGCAGACAATGAGGTCAGTGAAGGAAGAGAGGAGGAGGTGCTCCAGGAGCTGGAGATGAGATTCCTCTGCAGCCCATGGTAGAGACCACAGTGAGGCAGGCTGTGCCCCTGCAATCCATGGAGGCCCACAGTGGAGCAGATCTTCACCTGCAGCCCACAGAGGACTCCACGCTGGAGGGGGGAAATGCCCAAAGGCGACTGTGACCCCATGGGAAGCCTGCAGTGGAGCAGGCTCCATACTGGAACAGGTTTGCTGGCAGGACTCATGACCCCGTGGGCACCCACACTGGAGCAGTCTATTCCTGAAGGACTGCACCCCATGGAAGGGATCCACATGAGAGCAGTCTGTTCCTGAAGGACTGCACCCATGGAAGGGACCCACATCGGAGCCATCTGTTCCTGAAGGGTGCACCCCATGGAAGGACTCACGCTGGAGCAGTTCACGGAGTACTGTCTCCTGTGGGAGGGACTCCATGATAGAGCAGGGGAAGAATGTGAGGAATCCTTCCCTGAGGAGGAAGAAGTGGCAGAGGCAATGTGTGATGAACTGACCACAGCCACCATTCCCCATCCCCTCCACCGCTGGAAAGGAAGAGGTGGAGAACCTGGGAATAAAATTAAGCCCAGGAAGAAGGGAAGGGTAGATAGAAAGTGCTTTTATTTCTCATTAACTAATTTCACCAAGTTGAGTCTGTTTTGCCCATGATGGTAATTGCTGAATGATCTCTCCCTGTCCTTATCTTTTGTTACATTTTCTCTCCGCTGTCCAGCTGATGAGGGGGAGTGATAGAGCAGCTTTGGTGGGCACCTGGTGATGAGCCAGTGTCAACTCATCACGGTGAGGTCTGAGAAATCTAAAGCTAAGGATTAGCTGTTTTAATGATTCGTTCATTAGTTGGCAGTCGGAGCTGAAAAAGAAGAGACCTGAATAAACAAGCTGATCTGAGGAGAAAGACTTGGGGATGTTGGCTCAACATAACCCAGCAGTGGGTACTTGCAGCCCAGAAAGCATGTATGCTGGGCTGCATCAAAAAGAGCATGACCAGCAGGTCGAGGAAGGTGATTCTCTCCATCTACTCTGCTTTCCTGAGACCCCTGCTGTACTGTATCCTGCTCTGGAACCCCCACCAAAAGAAGACCATAGACCTGTTGGATTAGGTCCAGAGGAGGGCCACAAAAATGCTCAGAGGTCTGGAGCACCTCTCCTATGGGCACAGGCTGAGAGAGTTACACTTGTTCAGCCTGGACAGGAGAAGGCTCTGAGGAGACCTTATAGCATCTCTCCAATAACAGAAGGGGCCTGCAAGAAAGTTGGAGAAGGACTTTTTACAAGTGCATGTAGTCACAGGACAAGAGGGAATGGCTTTAGACTGAAAGCTGGGAGATTTAGATCACATATTGGGAAGAAGTTCTTTACTGTGAGGGTGGTGAGGCACTGGCACAGAGTGCCCGGAGAAGCTGTGGCTGCCCCATCCCTGGCAGTGTTCAAGGCCAGGTTGGACAGGGCTTCGAGCAGCCTGGCCTACTGTAAGGTGTCCTTGCCCATGACAGGAGTTGGAACCAGATTATCTTTAAGGTCCTTTCCACCCAGACTATTCTGTGATTCTATGATTCCAAGATTTACAGAAAGATCCTCCCCTAAATCACAAATACACAAAGGCTTCCAAAATAAAGAGTTTTCTCCACATGCATTGCCCAATAATCTGTCAGCAACCATTTAAACTGTGTGGAGCGTGTGTGTGTGTATGTGTGTAACTGCACACGAATGGAGAGGAACCACAACATAAGGACAAGCCCAGGTGTCTCCCCATTAACACCTGGGGTGCTGGGGCTGCTGAGCAGAAGGTGACAAGGAAATTCAAGTGCTCTGGGCCTTTTACTGCATTTCTGTTATAAGGCATGAATTGCTGCAAATGATTTCATTTTATCCTCTTCAACAATAATGAGAAGGTGTCTGTTCATATAAACACTGGATATTTGTTTTCCTTAATGAAAGCTGAGGAAGTGCAGCAAAAAATTGCAGGGGATGCTCAGTTCAGAACAGACTATGGGGGCCTTTATTTCATAGCATGAAACCTGTGATGCGAACATCAGAAATTACTGGTCAACACTTAACCAATTTCTGACACAGAGAAGGATCTCTGACTCATGGAGTAGTTTCCATTTCAGGGTAACTCAGTCCTTCCCCAAGGAAAACCCCAAGAACCCTGGTTGGTGTACAAGCCTTCTCAATCAGGTGTCAATGGCCTGATGAAATGCATAACAACCTGCAAATCCACATGTATTATTACCTCTCCTTTGCTGACAAGTCAAAAGCCCAAAAGAGCCAAGGTCAACTATGAAGTAGAAATAAAGAAGCTTCCATTTCCCTCCAGAGGCTGCATCCAAAGCAGAGATGGTGAATTAACTCAGCTTTCTGAAGGACACTAAAACATGAACTAGTGGGACCAAAAGCTGTGACATCTGCTGACTGTGGCAGACACAAACACGTTAGCTCTGTGTAACAAAAGGCTGAGCACACCACAGGCTTCTAAATAGCTCTGAAGGGCAGAGTGATTCTCAGAAATACACATCTAACTCTGTCTTCCTCAGCCCACATTAAATCAGTCGCTCTGGCATCTCTAGCATGTACCCATGGATCACCCTGAAATATCAACACAAGTGTTTCCCAGCAGTAGTAAATCCATCAGTTCTGCCCGTATCATGCCCAAACTTCAGCCGTTTCAGCTTGCTATGGCTGTTGTATCTGACACTTTCTCAGTGCCGTTTTTTACCACTCTTCCTGGGATGTGGAGTTGTTTCCCACTACTCTGAATACATGTGTTTCTAAATAACAATAGCACCAAGCTACGGGGACAGCTTTCATAACACTGGTGGGTTTGCAGCTATTGTTTCTAATTTCAGATACTCAAAGCATCCTTCTCACAAAGTACCAGCTATGTGCATGGCTCTACACTACACTGAGCGTAATGTGGAGACTTACCTCCTTTGCTTTATCTGGCACTGTTTACACATGACAGTTGCCACAGACTTTCAGTGTCTAACATCCGTTTTCAGCAGGGGACAGTTCATGCTGCACCAGTGATGCTTCACCAAACTACAGCCAGGCCAGAGACTCATCCTGTAACCTAGCTTAGCAGATAGTTTACAGGACTGACACTGGTTCCCTTCAGTTCACTGAATGACAGATAATTGGAATTAGTGGCAACATGCACTCACTGCAAACCACTTAAATTTATGCCACCAAACTCTGGATCACTGTCAGAGTTAATATGACTACTGAAAATAGAATCATAGAATCATAGAATAGTTAGAGTTGGAAAGGACCTTAAGATCATCTAGTTCCAACCCCCCTGCCATGGGCAGGGACACCTCCCACTAAACCGTATCACCCAAGGCTCTGTCCAACCTGGCCTTGAACACCGTTGTCTTGTCATTTTTTGAGTTTTTCCCTTCATTGTGTTGTCTCAAATGGCAAACTCAAAGGCAGATGTGTCATTTTATATTAAACCCTTGTTCAGCCAATGGTCCACACTCTTCCCTGGGGTGACTTTCATAGCTTTATGCCAGGAACAAATTTGATTAGTCTCAAGGAAGGATAAAAATCCCCCAAGGTCTGAGGCCTGTTACCTCGGTGTTATACTCATTTGTAACTCCTTCAAGGTCTCTCCTTCTTTAATGGTGGTTTGGAAGGTTCAGACCTGGGATGAAGGTGACAGCTCCCTGCTCTGAGAAGGTCTTTTTGTCTTGTGGATGGTTTTTTCACCAAGTGGAAGTTAAAAGCACTGTTTGCCCTTTAGTCTCCACACCACTGTATAGATGTGACAGGTCTCATCCCAGGCTTTGCTAATCTTCTAGTAGGACAGTAGGGTGGTGCTATCAATCCACAGCATGTTCAGCTTAGTGTGTCACTTTTTTGTGGTACATTCTTTGAACATCCCATCTCTTTCTAGGTCTCCTTTCCCATAGTGTTCTGGATTACTGTGTGCTTTATGTGTTTCAATTTAGCTTGATAACTTCCTTTGCTTGTCAAATGCTAATTTTCACCATTTAATTCTTTCTGGGTTATTTTTACTCCATGTCTCAGCCACAAATACAATGAGGATTTTGGAGACCTAATCCTTCCACTAAACCTGTTCAGTCCCAGAGCAGTAGCAGATCTGCCATAAACTCCAGAGCTCAAATTTCTGTATCCTGCTTCATCTTTTCCCTCCCAAGTTGCAGAGAATACACTAGTGAAAACATCAACTGCTTGAAAAAAAATCTATTATCAAAATCAGGTCACCTTCTGCCACATTCCTGTTTGCTGGCACTTGTACCTTTCAGATACAGAGTAAAATGCAGGGGCCTTCTTTAATAGCCTGCATAAAAGTGTTTAGCACTAGCAGGGCTTTTAGTTATTTTGGTTTTTCACTTAGCACAATTTCTTGTTCCTGGGATGTTTTTATTTTTGGGTTTTTTTTTTTTTTTTTTTTTTTTCAATTTCTGGATGCACACATTGTTCAGAACTCGCTCAGAGCCAAGGCTTTTGAGAGTGGTTTGATTTGAAATGTTTCATCTCAAAGATGCAGTTCCCTGTCACTCTGACCCTTTGGGGCATTAACATATTCTGTGGAGGGGGAGAAGTTTAGACACTGGCTGGAAAAAACTAGCCAGAGCCAGAACACTAAACACCTATGAACATCAGCATTAGTAGGCAGAATGGAAAAATACCGGTGTTTAACAACAGAATTATAATCTTACAAAACAATCAGAAGAACAAACAGCATTTTTTCCAGCATACAGGGAGGAAACCTGGGGAGGGAGAGTCTTGGGGTGCCAGAGATAAGAAAATCACATCTGTTGTACTCTCCTGAAGGGGCTGGCCACTAGCCCTTAATGATCCCCAGCAAAGTTGTGTTCATGTCGCTATACCAGCGTCCACGCTTCACCAGTTGGAGCAATGCATACCGAAGTTCAAGCTGAGACAATTTTCTCCTTAAAAATCATCACTAAATTGTCCATGTCCAGTCATTAAAAGGATTTCAGCCTAAACAGATGGAGTTTCAGGATTTTAAAAACGGTAATATAACACAAAAGGGTTACTTTCTGTTCCTGGACACAAAGCCCAAGTGGTAGCTGTGCCCATGCAGGCGTTTGCCATAAAGGGAAGGGAGGTTTTACCCCCTCCCTCAGGCTTGCCACTTACTGTGAAGCAAAGTTGGAGGGTGGGAAGGGGAGTTGCATGGTACAAATCAAAGGGGACCCAGCTAATGACAGATGTATGCAATCACTGCATTACACGCTGCCTGAAAGGAGATCATCTTGGATAGAGCTCAGAGGCACAGGACAAGGTAGAAAAGCTGACAAACCTGCCAACGTGGTGTCGTGCATGGGAATGAAAGAGAGACTAGGGCTTTGGGAAAAGCTTAAAAAAGGATCAGACCAAGGCCTGTAAAGGAGGCAGAGGGAAAGTAGAGCAGTAAAGGCAAACCAGAACCAAGAAGATGACTGGTTTGTAGCAGCCAGACAGCATCACTCCCACCCCTTTAGCAGCTGGAGCATCGGTCAGCTGAACTCTAATGGAGTCAATTTGCTGCTGGAAATAATGACTAAATTACTCCCATTTGCCCAGTGAAGAGGGCTGAAGTCTAAGTAGATGAACATCAGGAGATAACAAACTGTTAGGAGCAGACTGATGTGTTGTGAGGTTTTACGTGCCTACAACAGGGAGCCGACAACCCTCAGCACCCTTCAGCATTGCCAGACTTCTCTTACTGCAGAGCCCTTCCACCAAGTTAAACAAGTTTCTAGCTCAGTTCCTGCCAAACCCCAAGGAAAGACAGCTTGGCCGAAAGGTCAGCTGATAAATGAAAGGGCTTATTTGAGGGATAAACAAGGGGCAAGCTTTTACGCAGCAGCACGGGAGAGAGGGTCAGTCACTAAAGAGAAGTGAGAAAGGGATAGTTATTTATTATTTCTTCACAGGCAATAGCCGCTAAGGTCTTTGCTCTTGTGCCACACGGGTAGCTGAAACTACCAAAGATACAACAGTTCTGGGAGAATTTCTAGGCAGGTAGACAACACCCCTGTACGAATCTAAAGATGTCTCTGGAACAGAATTGCTGGAAGTTCTGAACAGCATGTAAGGAGCTATCTGTTTATTGAGACACTCCTACAAAATCCTGGCCGAGATGGATACAGTTTGGTCACATTATCTAGCTGCCTCTGCTCATTGCAGGGCAAAGGCAAGGTTTCCAAAATGGAAACCAATGAAGAGCACAAACAAATTCCCAACTTCTCTAAAATAAGCAGGAGTTTTGCCAAGAGGCAGATCTGGAAAACTACTTAGGCAAGAAAGTCCTTGGTATTCCTCTCATGGCTCACTGTAAGAGCTGTGTGCTCCTCCCCTGTGCTCCCACCCTGCAGGTGGAAGACATCTCCCTGCTAAACACTCCTTTGGGGCTGACCCTCCTCTGGTCTCACAGGCTGCTCATACTAAATGCTGAATTGCAGCATCGAGGCCAAGCTCCTGGAACTTAGATGCTGCAATACCTGGCTTTTAGGAGAGCTGTTTTTATGAGTCTTCTTTGGATCTTTTCCTGAGAGCCATCAAGATGTTTATCTCCCCATCCTAACTAGCAATTACTCAGTTACAATTCCGAGGATAAAACCAAGAGTAAGGCCCTAGCTATACAAGCCTCACAAATGATAAGCCCTGGGGAGCCCTGTCAAATGGGGAAATGAGACTGAAGGAGATGGTAGCCCCCCCCCCCTTCAGTACCAGCTGATGATTCATATGCTGCCTGTCACTCAGTGGAAAAGATATTGCAGCAGTCCATCAGCATCATCCAGCCCTGATCCACACAGACATCCCTCAGCCAGGCAAACTTCAGAGTTAAAAACAGCAGCAGTTGCAAAGGAGGAAGACAAGATGTTCCACTGTGAGCCTCTACCATCTGAGGACAGCTGTGGGTATACTTCTGTGATCATGCAGCAGCTCAATATAAAGTCACACTCCATGAATTCACTCTCCTGTCTTGTTCCTGTCACCTCTGACACTCCATCTTCCCAGTGCAGCCATCTGAGTGAAAGATCCCTATAACCCCTGTTAGTGACAAATTTTGGTTGTTTGTCATTTCAGGACCATGTGTTCACTTTATTTCTTAAAGGAGCTCAGCAGTTCTGGGCCATCCTAGTGCTTTGGCAGGTTTGAAATATTTGAAAAGAATCAAAGAAGGGTTCCAGTAATGCCTCACTCCTGAAGATGATGAGAAACAGATCCTCACACCTTGTAATAGGCAGGCATGAGACAGTCTAGGCTGTACTGTACACATGTAAATGGCACTTATATAGATTGCATTTCCTGGGTGCCTATGAGATGGTAGGACCAGCTTCTTCAAATAAACAAAGCTTTGCCTTGAGAAGAGAAGGGATCTACCAGCCTATGTAACACTTTTAATAGAGTTGCACCTTCAGAACATGCTTCAGCTTCCAGCTGAAATACCCTCTCAACACTCTGAGCCTTCTGGACACCCACAAGCCAGGACCAGAGGCCAGCACGAGACAGTGATCTCATCTGCAGTTCATCCCTGTCATTTCAGGGGGGATGCCCAGAGCACTTGGACTGACACGTCATTGCTGGCTCAAGGTTTCAGCCCCAAGACCGATGGACATGACTCTCTCAGTCCACTGCCTGCCAGTAAACAGGCTCAGCAGGATTGTCAGCCCCAGCATTCAGATCTCTTGTTGTCATCTTTCTGGCATAGGCCTGGTGCATGAGTCACGCATTTAAGCAGATTAGGGATATAGATAAGGTGCTCTGCATATTAGCCATGACAGAGATGCAGGTAGTGGATGAGCAGAGCTGTTTTGGTCATTTTCCTAACTGGAATGAGTCTTCATTACCCAGCCTACTGTATCGCAGCACTAGCATGCATGTCCCAGTGACTCTCAGGGTGAGTCACCAAATGTAACATATTACAGTGCAACTGAAGCTTTAATAAACAGGGCTCTTGGGGTTTTTTTTTAACTTGATCTCTATTTCCATAATAAAAGCTTTCTGTTATTGTCTGTGCATGTACTTGTCAAATCAGAATATTCACAGGGATATTCTCAATTCCCAATCACTCAATAACTTATAAGGAATGCAGAGCAGACACGAAAGCCAGGACACCTGGATCTTCTGTCTTACAGCACAAGTAGAGCAATGCAATTCTGAGTGAACGTACTGTGTATCTGCCCTGGGAAGGTTTCCCAGTCTCCTTCAGACTGACCCCTGCTGAGACTAAAACCTCATAGCGCTGGGCAGCTCTGCACCACAGCAGTGTCTGTGGTACTTTGCTACCTATTTTACCAGGAGCTGTCATTCCCCAAGCTCAACCATCAGGTCAGACCCACATGACAAAGAAGGAGCAACAGCATCTTTTCCTCAAAGAGATAAAAAGTCTCCAGTTAAGCTCTGGGGAAGGGCTCTGGTAGACACCTAATTGTATTCCCCAAGGGATGTGCCACCTTTGTCACTGAGCAGTGACCATGGTGTCCTGGACCTTACACCACACTGCTGACCTAGATACTACAGCATTGCTTCTAGCTGGAGTCAGATATTAACAGCCCCTGAAGTAGTAAGTTTCTGAAGTCTCCTTATGCTTCCAACTGTTCATTCAGTGCGGTCTGGCTCACCTTGGCTTGAAGACAGACAAAAATCAATACTTGACCTATCATTTGGTGGCATATGTGACATATCTCTCTTCAACGCTTCTGTCATATTTGTTTACCTCCAATGAACTAATGTTCTCAAGTTTTCCTAATCAATATTAGACAGAACATTAAAAAGGTGCTGAGCAAGATTATTCAAAAATAATCTAAATTAATCAATGAAGACAGCTAGACTACCAACAAAGTTGTTACTGTCATCATATCAGAAAGACAGTAGGGGATGCTGGGTCGGGCTGATTTTGCAAGTTTGCTCTGTGACTATGCAACAAGAATCCTTGGGGCTGGGCTTCAGTGACCCCTTCATAAACTTATAATTATGACAATTGTGGAATAGATATGGTAGACAGCAGAGTTCCAGAAGAAAAGATTCACTGTTAGAGGTGGCTTAAAAATTGGTTTCAGGAGGTGCTGGAAGAACAGGGAGATGAAGACACTGGATGGGGTGATGCTAGGATCCATGCTGAAAGTCTAGGAGGACATGAACAATCCAGGCTGAAACCTAGACTGTCCAGAGAGGACCAGAGCCAGAACTGGGGAGCAGGTTCCAAAAGGCTTCTCCACCTGGTCCCTCAAATTAGGCAATTAGATTAATCGCTTCCTGGCAACAAGCTGTGACAGGAGACATGTGGGCTGCAGCTGTGCCCTTAGGAACTTGGCAGCCTGGTCCTGCCCTGCTTTAATCACAGGAGAGGTGCAGGTTACCCTTCAAGGGACAGCATGGGGACACAGGGATGGTGGGGTCCTAATACTGTCACCATGCTGGAAGCCTACAGGGATCCTGCAGGTCCCAAAGCAGCACCAGGGCAGAGGTTTCTGAGCTGCCAGAGGGTGTAAGTATGTGTGTCTTTTCAAGGGAAGCAGGGTACATTCAAACCCCTTCACTGTCTTTCAGAGTTAAAGGCTTTGCTTATGCATTCTTTTTAAGCTGAGGTCCTTCAAACAGGGTGAGGCAAAAGACTCCAGGGACAGAAGTAGATGAAGACTGGCAAAGGCCTGCTCTAACCCACAAAGCTCAAATGTGGACATCCCCAGGTAAGGCTTGAAGCATGCTCTGACATCCCAGCACAAGGCATGCTGCAGCGAGAGGGGTCTGTGCTGTTGCTGCCTGCCAAGCAGGCTGTCATGCAAAATTTCAGTGCCAGCTTTCTCCATGCCCCCTTCTTCCAGACTCTTCCCTGAGCCCCAGTCTTTATCCTGTAATCCCATACATGGGCCCAACTTTGAAACTCTGCCTTTGAACTGTTGGGGGGTTTCCTTCCACAGTCAAAACTGCAGCAGCTTAAACTCAAGAGGGTAAATCTCTCAAAGCACAGAGGCAATGCTCTGCTAAAACACAGTATCTCACCCAGCAGCATCTCCTGACACACTGTGCAGGAGGACACATCTCTTGGACATCTCACTCTGGGGTGTCACATCCATTTCCCTCCATCTCCTTCCAGTGAACAGAGAGGCAAGGTCTCTCTCTGACTCAGTAAGGACTTTGTTAAATTATGTTTGGGTTTTTTTGCCTACAGTTAAAAATGACTACAGCCACACCATCAGAGACAGGACTTGGTGATCTGACCTAAAGCTTCCTCTGACTGCACTGGGTGTAGTCTTCCCCTCGCAAAAGGCAAGCAGCAAGCAAATCACAGTTTGCTCAGATGGAGAAGGCCTATGGTACAGCACATAAGCCTTTGAGACATCCTAGATATTGGGAGCTAAGACTGCATAACGGTGTGAGAGTTTCAGGCTCAGGCTTCACTCTCCAGCAAATCCTGAAACTTTCTGGTAATTACAGTCTTTGGAGGTGATTTAGAACTGAACTACCCTTCACAGGCACGAGCAGGGAGAGCTTGGATAGATCAGGTTTTGAACTCAGAAGAGATAAGGAAACAGCTTGTGAAACTATAGGGACTGCCTGTAGGGGACAGACCCTGGGGCAAGCCATTCCGAGAACAACACTGGCATTTAAATTTAAAAAGAAATAGCCTCTGAGATTGCTTCTGAAGGACTTTTTCAGACCACAGCAACACTCCCCATGGAGTGTTGGCAATCAAGGGACCTGCATGTGGGAGCAAACAATGGCTTTAGTTTGTTGGACAGTGGAGGTAAAACCTCTGAGAGTACGGGGAAATTGTAGAAAAGGCTGATGCTTCTCAGGAAAGAGAGTGGAGGACTTGGCTTTTCTTTCTGCAAAGCACATATAGAAGGATGGAAAAATAGACCTTGACTATCCCCCCTGCCTTGGTCAAGGTTCTGCCCTGACCAGGCTGACCTGCAAGAAATGGCAATATCTAAATTTACTTCAGCTTTACCAATGGGAAGGTCTTTCACCTTTTTTGGATCAGCTTAGGCATCTCCACAGGGCACTGACACACTACCAAGACATTCCCAGTGAGTCTTTTTACGTCCCTACTAATTATCTATATTTTTAATTGCAGAAAGGAAATTCTGAAAGCCATAAAAAAAGAAAAATATAAAAGCAGATTAGTTAGGTGAAATAAAAGTGCCCTGAAAGTATACATTCAGGTAGCAATAAAAAGACTCTTTTATCATTGCTTAGAGGCATACAATAAAAGTATATTTTCAGTGCTTGGCTGCCACAAATAACTGTGCCACAATTAGATATGTGTATTATAAAATTGTGTGGGCGTGGTAATTATCACCCTTTACAGCAGAATATATTTATACAGATCTTAAATTACAGCACAAAGAAACATCATATGAGAAGGTTTAAAAAACAGGTTGGGGTGGGGAAGGATTAAATTTTCTGGTTTATTTTTGGGAAATATTCTATGGAAAAGTAGATGTATCGCAAGTGTTGGTCTTGAAATGTGTTAACTATGCAGTCAGACACGGGGCTGAGAGAGCTAGCCCACATACATCTCTGCTCATCACAGGAGCATGCAAGACTGTGTGTCCATGCACACATGCCAAGCAGAAGCATTACAGAGCTGATTTTAGAGCCACACACTCACTGCCTAAAGTCGTCCTTGCAGTAATCTGTGTCTAGTGTAGGAATCTAGACCACACACTGAGTGTATAGTCATACAGTGCAACTCATACATGCATAACTAAGGTGAGACTCAGGCCTGCCCTATGCAGAGTTGTCTAACCTTTTGGTGAGACTGCACCTGCAAATAGTTCTTTGGCACACAATAAAATCATGGGTACAGCTGTGGAAAGCAGCTGGATCCAGTACCCAGGGGCTGTTGTCTCCAAGGATCTTCCTTACTCCTCACCTTTTCAGTTCTAACCTTGCATTTAGTTTCCAAATGCAAGAGGTCCTTGATACTGTAATCTACTCACTGTATACCCTGAGATTAATTGGACTCTTATGCTGTAGCTCATATAGTAGCCTCAAATGAATCCATCACAACTTCCAGCTTTATCTCTACTAGGATTTTTTTGGGAGATTTTCTTTATCCTAAAAGTGCTTCTACTGCATGCGGATACATCATATTTATCTCTTATGTAAGACTGCTTAAGCACTTGCTTGCAACCTCTTAGCATTTGCTTAAAGCCACTGCAGCTCATGGCAATGAGAAAGAGTTTGACTGGGAGCTTTTTATTATTTTGAATCCAGTATTCCCAGCTTGCATATTATATTTGCAGAAAGAAGCCCTGTGAAGCTTTATAAAAATTATGTCACATATATTCTGTTTTGATAGGGCTATTTTCATTGTGTTTCCAACTCTATTATTTAAAAATTGCCTAGCTTGGTCTCCCAAATGCCATTTTCAGGCAATTTCTTCTCCTAATATGATGAGCATCTACTATTTCTCTCTCACTTTTTATATAGCTCTGTTAAAGTTTTTTGAGAGGTCAACTTAGAGGGCAGAACATGTTCACAATAACCAATGTGTTCTGGATTTTCTTAGCTGTGTAAATGAAATTAATATATTATCCTTCAGCAATGTAATATTGACTCTCCATCTGTAGAAGGCTGTAGTCTTATCTGGTCACAGTATTGTTTGTATGAATACAGGGCCAGGGGTTAGTAAGGTCATGACTTCACCACAATAGTATTGTCTTCATGTGCCTCATTTCCCACCTTGCACATAAATGTTTTCAAAGGATTGGCAAAGCTGGTCTGATGAAACATGGTTGTCTGCAAATTCAGCAAGAGAGATCATTGACTAGTCTTTGTGCTGATATCACACAGCAGGATGATGCCATTGATGGAAGGTTTTTTAGGCATCCTTGAATTAATTCACAAAGTTACTATCTTCTTCTGCTTTAAGTGTTTCCTCAAGGCACACTTTCATATGATACCCGCAGCAATGCACCAGAATAAAAAGATCAAGCTGTGACTAGCTCCTACCAGATTCACCATTTGCAGAAGTCAGAGCTGCCCCAGTGCCTCTCTCCAAGACCAGGAGAAGGCTTACATAGCACACAGGAATGCTTTGTGTTTTCAGCCTTTCTTAGGTTACTGGCCCTGTGTGACACTTAGGACAGACCTGGCTGATGAAGTTTCAGGTCAGGTGTGTGGGCTGTCTGTATCATCTAGAACATTAAATCAATGTTCCCAGCAGCATTTCTGACAAGCAGTCTGTCAAAAGCAGCTTTTCCAGCTTGCATAGGAAAGGTTTTCCTTCTTACCACTGGCAAATGCCAGGTTTCTTACAGAGGCAGTGATAGGGCTGGCAGGGGCCAGGTCAACACTGTCCACATGACTGGTCAGATCCAGCAAATCTACAGACTTTTTGTTGTTATTGTTAAATATGTATTAGAAGAATTGGTACTGCTCTGTAAAGTACCAATTAAAAAGGTACCAATGTAAAAAGAGGGTGAATGCTGAAGACACAAAGAAAAAAATCAAACAATATCATCAACCCAGTTTACACAAGAACAGCTAAAACTATGAACTCTCAGACTGCAAACTGGTACCACAGTGAAGCATCACTTCCAAATCTATCAAAAAAGTTGCACCTGCTGATCATTCTTGAAGCTTTTAGAATAAAAACATGGCTGAATATCCTAACAAGAAAGCACCAGTTTCTTCTGGCATTGAAAAGGCCCAGCCTTAGAGTCAGGTTTCTGAGTTTGCCCACCAGCCATGGCATGTTCTTTTACATAATAATGCAATAGAAAACCAGTAGACTAGCAAAAACAAATACACAAATTTTCAAGTAGAAACTGTTAGCAGCAGTTACCACCCACCATTCATTAAAATTTTACTGTGAATGTCTCTTTTTTTTCACCTAAAAACTTTAAAGAAAAAAGTATTTTGGACAAGAACAGATGCTGTGGATCCTGTTAGGAACTCTGTTGGTTTTCTTTTTATTCACTTGCATACAATGCCAGATCCTCAAATGTGCTATATTTCATATAAAGCATCAAAGCTCTGTAAGAAGTTAAGTGAGAAGCTGGAAGTGCTGTTGAAAAGAGGGGGCACATCTGAGAAGCACAGAAGAATGGGAATACAAAAAACACCTAAAACTCAAAAAACCACCAACCAAATCTGGTTCTTTGACCAAAGAGTTTAATGAAAACAACAATTTTCTACAAAAGGATTTTTAAAAATATGTATTAAAGACTTAAAAATTCCTGTCACTGTTTCAAGAGCATTTTTTTGCTGAGCCACTCGCATAACCACCTTCCAAAGAAAGATACCTAGTAGTTTTAAGAGGAGTTGCCCAAATTGACCCTATTTCTGGGTAGCGCACAGCATTAAACAGGGAAGTGCTGTATAAAAACAAGAGGTACAGCTATTGTAAGAGTTCTTGTCACTCACAGCACTTCTGAGGGAATAACCTAAATATCTTTTTTAGAGCTGCAACTTCACAGTATGAGCAGTGCAGTGGTTATACAGACTCTGCCACCATCTGCTCTGGATCATTACTCCTGATTGTGCTCACATGAGGGCCCTGCAGCGATCAAGGAATGATCACCAATACAAAAAACCCTGTCAAGAAAGAGGAGTGGAAGGATTTTTGACTGATTTGTCGGATTCAGTGTACCACACAGCCATCCAGTGGGAAGAAGTTGGATTCTCTAAGCAGGAGCTGACTTCTAAAACGCTGCCTGGGGAGCCCTGTACAAGTAGCACCTTAAGGTAAGGCACTACAAAAGCCAACGATGCGTGAAGAATCCTGAGGAGTTATATGTCATAATATAAAATTGAACTAACAGTTCAACAACAAACTACTGATTAGCTGAATCCTGAGAACCTAAACCAGTCCCCAGTGTGCCAAACCCCAGGTGCTGCCCATTGGTGCCATATGGGGATGCAGAAATTCACTGGGGTCAGCACAGTCGTACAACTAGCAGACAGCTGAGCTGCTCACAGATGGTCGTTGTGCTCTCCCTGACCACAACCCCTCCCTTGGACAAAAAAATTTCTTCCCAACCCAAAGACTTTATTTTCCCAGGCTCTGTGATTGCCAAGTCCCTGCTCTTCCACATGCCACAGGCTACCCTCTTCTACACACCTTCAGCCTTGCAAATTTGCAGCCTACTCCATACACTCCCCAAAGGCTCATCATTGCTTTTACAAGGATTTAAGGCCATGAGCTTACTTAGTCTACCCCACAGACTACTGCAAATCAGAGCCACACGAGTGATGGCTGGATTTAGCCTACAGCTATTTTTTGAGCTAGCTTCTTTCTGACATAGACCACAAGTACTAGAGCACCCGTCCCAAAGACAGAAAAGGCCCAAAGGTGGGGCAGCACAGCACACAGCTGTGATTCCCAAATGATTCTGGTTATAGAATTATTTGGGAATTATGGAAGCATTTAGGTTTGAAAGATCATCAAGTACAGCCATTATGAAGCTGGATACATCCCTACAGAGCAAAAGAAACTAATGCTATGCTTGAACCAATCCCAGATCCCTCCTGAGGTGCAAGTCCCCAGTCCCCTGCTCAGCATCCAGTCTAGTGGTAGTACAGTTTGGTCCCTATCTCCAATTTCCCTAAGTATCTACAGTTATTTCAGTGAAGACGTTTTCCTTCATAATGTGACACAGATTTCTAATAAATGTCACGGTTTAAGCCTAGCCAGCAATTAAGTACCATGCAGCCACTCATCCACCCCCCACCCTCCTCTGTGGTAGGATGGGAAGGAGGATTGAGGGAGAAAAAGTAAAACCTATGGGTTGAGATAGGAACAATTTAGTCGTTAACAATAACAATAACAGTGGGAAAGAGAGAGAGTAATAAAACCCAAGAAACACAAGTGATAAACAACACGCCCACTGACCAATGCCCAGCCCATGCCTGAGCAGCAATCAGTGGCTCCCAGCCAAATCCACCCAGTTTATATATTGAGCATGATATTCTGTGGTACGGAATACCCCTTTTGGCTAGCTTGGGTCAGGTGTCCCGTCCGTTCCCTCTCAACTTCTTATGCACCTCCTCATTGGCAGAGCAGGAGAGACTGAAAACTCCTTGTCTTAGGGCAGGCACTATTTAGCAACAGCTAAAACATCAGTGTGTTATCAACATTATTCTCAGACTAAAGCCAAAACACAGCACTGCACCAACCATTAGGAAGAAAATTAACTCGATCTCAGCCAAAACCAGAGCACAAGATATTATTCCGGAACATATTTACCCCTTTCACCCAGCCAAAAAAAAAAAAATCTAAATTATTAGTAATGTGTTCTACAAATAACTGTGTTAAAAAAAAAAAAAAAAACAATTTGAAAATGTGTAGAAGTTTAATCTCAGAAATTTTCCTCCTTCTGCTTGTACTTGAGGTTTGGATGAAAAGCAGATTTCAGAAAGAAGCATCTTCTTTCCTTGAAATTTTCCATTTTTAACTGAAAAAGAACAGCCACTTCAGAAGAGAACAAGAGTATTTAGCCAAAACCCTTGAGATTTCTCACTGATGATTTCAACAGACTCACTTTGGGGGTCCATTGTTTCTATGTTGATGAAAAATCTGTGCAAGAATATTTTCCCCAGTCAATTTTGAAAATCAAAATTTGAAGTTCCTGCTTCTTTTGTTGCATTTTTCTCCTGTGAGCCCTTCTCACCCAGGTTTACTATTTTTATATTGTGTCCCAGCTGCTAACTAAGCCTTGGCTTAGTGCTTTCACTGCAATGATGAGGCATTTCCATTTCTGAATTCTAGCATATGTTGCACTTAATATAGCACTGCCCTTGTGCACCAGTTACCCCAGAAAAATGTCTGTGCCAGCAATATAACAGTGGTTAAGACCCTTGAGAACTACCAGGGTATGAAAACCTGTGCCAATATGCAGATGTCACATGGTTAATAGAATAATACTAGAACCGCGAACTATATAGAGAGGTATTTATTTTTAATGTATACAGAAAGATTTGACAGTGCAATGAAAGCTTCTTTTTTAGCTTTCTCTTAATTGAACTTGGGAAAAAAAATCTGCAAAAGAGCCAAGAGATAATGATGAAAACCTGAACAATTAATTCTGGGGATGAGGCATCCGCAGACTGAGCTGATTATTTTTCCTCTCTTAGGTCTGTAGCCTGAACTAGATGGTTGTGAAGACCAGGCTCTTCTGCATGATTTATGGGACTTTATCCTTTTCAAAGAGGAGACACTATGCTGCAAGATCTGCTTTGTGCAAAGTGTTTTAGGACTTCTGCTTTGGGCAGCCAGAGCAGAACATCTGAAAACAGAAAATAAGCACTATTGGAAAACCTCCTCACTATGAAACTGTGAAACCACTATTGGACATTAGTAGTAATTATTTGCTGATCTATGATACTTTGCACAATGTCATGAGCAATGTCACAGGAGATATGTATAATGGCTGCATCCTGCAAGATGCTGAGCTTCCTTCACTTCTTCTGGAGATAAAAGAAGACCATTGCCAGCACTTTGCCATGCTAGCCCCACTAGTGACCTGACTGGGTTCTGCACAAGTCAGGCCTGATGACTTCGACCGATTTTTTCCTTTATTCTAGGAAAGATTTATCTGAGCATGCAGCTTCAGAGCCACAAGATGAAGAGAGTTTTCAGCTCACATTGGAGCAGTTCCTCTCCTTGCCCTGGGACACAGCCCAGCCAGGCTTTGTGGAGGTGCAAACTGGAATCCTTCCAGGCTACCAGGCATTTCAGCTAAACCGGCACATTGGATCTGCAAGCAAAATCCACCTTAAAATACAGCTTTTGGCTGCTCTAGGAGGTATTGAGAACTAGTGTTATCTCCCTTCCATGCAGTGCCACAGAAGCAAGACATGAAAACACAGGGGTGGGAGCACTTGCAGAAAAGACAGATTTCCCTGCTACAGGAATAATTGGTTGTACTTTCAGCTAAGTCAGAAGTCAAAGAGAAATTCTACCCAGGAGATAAACAGTGCATTATGAAGACTTCATATAAAGTAAATTGTCATCATATTTATTGCATTTTAAAAAAGGCTGTTCAGTCTGTTGATGCAAAATACTTTATTGTAAGAGACTAATGAGAAAGAAGGAAATAGTATATTTGGGTTCCTTGTCCTAGGGGATTCTGTGCAAGGACATGTCGAGCTTTTGGAGCTGAAATGTTTTAAAATAGTTTAAAAAGGGGGCATAACATTGTATAATGCAGAAATCTGAAGCAGTAGGTTTTGATCAATTTTGCTTCCATGCGGTAGTAGTGTGTGTAGTATTAGGACAAAAAAAAAAAAAATTATCAGATTTAGTATTCTACAGTAAATTCTGATCATTCATTGGTTTTCACTCTGAGCTGGAGGAAAAGCTAAAATATCAAAGTTCTTTTCAGAATTTAAGTTCAAAGATTATTTAAACCATGATCTCACTTGGACATGTCATCAGAAACAGCTTGCTTCAAGGCTATTTGGCAGTAACTGCGCCAGCCTATGGTCCTCACTGCCTGCTGCCACTAGATGTCTGTGAGTGCATCGATCTTATCCGTTTTGTGGGTTCGGCTTCATACACAGAATGCATCTTCTATGATGCCTCTATAGGAACAACTTCCATGATGCACCGCAAAGCCCAGTCAAAGCAGAAATAATAGTCAAGGAGACAGGTCTGCGCAGTGGGTAATGCTTTAAAGACATGGAGAGACCCAATTTAAAAATGAGCTGATTCAAAACAAGATGCTTCAGTTTGGCTCAACAGTCTAAATATTTCCATTGGATAAAAACAAGAATATATCGGTATAGATTTTTTTTTTCCACCTCATGATTTTTTTTTTTTTAATAAATAAATGAAAGGTTTCATTACTCTAAATTTTGTAGAAAGTGTATCCCACCAAAACCAACAAAAATGTGCAATTCCTTACCAGGTCTTATGCATAATTGAAAGATTATTAAAAAAAATAAAGAAATCACTGTAAAAGCTGATAATCTCAATTCTTTGTCCTTTAAGCTGATACTTTCCTGTAAGTCACACAAAAATCTCAACATACAGAAAAGACAATGATTCTTGATTGGACAGACAAGGAGGCCAGTCAGTAAACTCAGATCACAATTAGCACCAGCTGTAACCCAAGTGAACTCCCAATTTAATGGTTCACAAGAGAATGCACACATACAGTAAAAGCTACCAACCAAATCAATTCACTCTCCTTTCCCCAGACTCCCTCCTCCTCCTCCAGGTCCTTCAGACAAAAGTCTGTTTCCCTCCTTAGCTGTTAAAAATATTTTTAGAGCTCTTCAAATACAGAAAGCAGAAAAGGAAGAAAAAAAACAATAGAATTTTTCACAAAAGCATCCTTCTCATTAGGGCTTTTTAAATAGCATTAGAGCTCATTGAATTTCATGCACTAATAACATTCCTACTCAATCCAAGGCAAACCAGTCAAATCTCAATCTATCAACTTTTACAAGCAAAGGAATATTGCCAAATTCTAATATTTCTCCTACATTCATTGTCAGAATGGGGTAGGGAGTCTCTTCCAAACTCCAAATTTCCTTTTTCCCCCCTTTTTTTATTCCCTTTTAAAGCTACTACTCCATGGCAATAAAAAAAAAAAAAAAAAAAAAAAAAAAAAAGAAAGAAAAAGCTAAAAATATAAAAAATGAGGAGAGCTAAAAAGAAAGTTAAATCTCAAGAGCGACATCTACACAGTATTCTCAGATACACAGTGTTTGGGGAGTGAATGAAGCAGTTGTGCAACTGGCTTTAGCACAGCAATCAGCTGGGATTTGAGATTAAAAAGTAGCTAAAATCCCACCAGACAAAGCCCTCGGGCAGATGAGGCTGACTCTGACAATAATAAAGCCCCCAAAGATGCAAAGTCATGTCTGAACCCATGGCCACTCAAAACCAAGCTGTATCTTCAACTCTGAAAAAACAGCCAGCAAGCCAACGAGATCAGTCGCAGGCTTGAAGCTGAGGATGGGATGTTGGTTCCTCTTGTGCTGCAGGGCCTGGAACACTCCTCCTGTATAAGCTGTTAGACTCACACGACTAATTTTAGAGAGCTGCGGTACCAGCCATTCCCAAAGATCCTTGCTGGAGGTGCCAGCCACTTGCAAAACCTTGTAAAGAGCTGTACAAGGTGCTGTGGCTGCATGAGCAGCTGCCTGGTGTGTGTAGCACATTTTCATTGAGCGGTTGGTGAATATAAGTGATAAGGAGGAATAAAGCATATAGTTAGAGCTCATTTTGTATGGTACGGTATGTTTTGGAGGGGTTTATGGGTTTAATATATTCGCTGCTTGTGCTGGATCTCAGCACAGACCTCCAGATGAGAGTATCTACTTGTGATGCAGGTTGCACAACAACTCATTTATAATGAATATAACAGCTTGTGAAGTGGATTTAGAAGTCATTGAGTTATAGATTATTTGGGTAAACGGAGCCCAAGCACTGCAGCAAGAAAGCCATTTAAATATTAAGGAGAGCTATAAACTGAGAAGAGAACGGATGGCAGGGTAATATCATGTCAGAACATATCCTCCAGAGAGGGACCACTATGGCATATTGATCAGAAAGAGCTCTAGAAATCATTCTGAAAACTCATAAAGCCCAGTTGTAAATGTGGCCAGAAAGCTGAGCTGGCAGACAAGCAGAGAGATGGGATATAGGAGTTGGACCAAATGCTTCCAGTCTCAGAAGCAAGCCCACAGCAGGTTCCTCTCCCCTGGTCTGCAGTATCCCCACCAACACAAGGTTAATCCAGAGTAGGAGTGGAAGAATCATGCCCCTGGACTTAAAAGCCTTTTCTGGGAGGCTTTTCACCTTCTGTGCATCAATTCTATTAATGTCCAGGCATCTATCTTTTTGTCTGAAGGACTGTATTTCTGAAGAGGTAAGAAGATGCCTTATAGACATCTGTTGTTTTTATCATACTTAAGGGTTCAACTGGCATGGAATAAGGACCAGAGGATTAACCCTCTGCTGGAAATATCATATCCAAGGCAAATCCTGGTCTATAAACTGCCAGCTGGACCTAGCACAGGTGTCTTCTTCCTGCTACAGCTGTTTGGGATGCTATTCCTGAAGGTAAGGGTGAACCTTACTGGTTTCAACCTAACACTGATGGCAGAAGAGTAGTAATGAGATTGCCCAAAATTGCATGCTGCTGATAACTTTAGGAGAAATATTGTGCACCTCCTGAGCCTGCTGAAAACATACAGCTTGTGACTGCTCCAAAGCCACCAGGCAAAGCGCTCTGATACACACACCGAGAAAACTTTGAAGAGTTTCAAGCACAGTGATTAAGATGGGTAACCTGGATACAACCGCTGACAGCAGTCAGTGTTGCCTGCTGCAGCACCCACCAAATCAGACATACCCATCTGGGAAAGAACAGCTGAAGCCGGCTCTGGCAGACAACTGAATAGCAGCAGAAAGACTTGGAAGTTTGTACAGAACAGCCAGGGAAGGAAAAAATGATGATCACCCGGAACAGAAATACTGGCAGTCCTTTCAAAATGTGCCCACGACATAAGCAGCAAACAGGCTTTTCAAACTTGTCTGGCACACAAACCCTGCTTAGTTCAGAGGCATATCATTATAGTTTCAGGGCCTCTCTTGAACCCAACACTGTCCCTCCCTGCTGCATTAAATGCACAGGGAGATGAGGTTGGGTGATTCAACAGGAAAGGCTTTAAATACTCAGCAAGAGAGGTTAGCATCAGCTAATTCAAGCACATGGGCCCTGGAAAAACAAGAGGCTCCTGTTTGGCATGCAAGGGCCCTTTGCAATACAAAAGCACTGTTACAGTCACTTGTTTCAGTTTGTCCTCTTCCCTCCTCCCACCCTTGTTTAAAGAATGCTCTCCCATTTTTTTGTAGCATCAGGGAAAGCACTCTACATCTAGCTGATGGTCCAGAAGCACCTGACACCACCTACAGAAGGCTAGCAGTTGCTTTTATCATGAAAATTGAAGCTGCTTTGGAGGATGAAGCACTCTACCCAGCTTAAAAAATGCTGAGGAGCAAAATTCGGACTGAAGTGCAGAAAACTGAAGGTGTGAACTGTTTTTCAGTGAGCACAAAAAGAAACAGGCTCCCAGTGAGATGGAGAGATGGAGAGAACTGATAGCTCTGTCTCAGTGCTACAGCTAGTCTTAATACAATTTATAGCACAACATTATAACCGGTAATAATAATCTAATGGGAGGGCATAGCTGGCACTTATGAAACTCTTGGATATGAAGGTCACGCATTTTATCATCAAGACAATCTTTTAAAAGCACCATTGGTGTGAAGCACTCACAGGAGGGTATCAAGCCTTTTATCAAGAGCAGGCTGCAGTGGCACATCATGAACCTGAAGACTGGGATGCCCCACTGAGCAAACACAGCACAGTGCCAGCTCCCAAATCAAACTGGCCAGACATCCAGGAAGAGGGCTTCATGCTACATTACTCCTTGCAGGCTGTCATCTGCAGCAGTGGCCGGTGAAGCAGTGCAAAGGTAAATTCCTGTGCACATAACTCCCTCCAGAGCGTGGGCCAGTCTATCACCTGGGTCGTGCACTGTAGAGGCACCATGCCAAAGGGTATGTCTTTTATTAGGGTCAGACCTCACCTATGGCAATTAGTGGCAAAGCCTAATAAAAGGATTAATTAGATATTGCCAAAAGAGACAAATTGTCTATTGCATGGCTGGCTCTTCAACCCATTTCTTGGCTGAAAGCTTCCCAGTGGCTTGCAAGCCAAATGCAGGCGTAGAGTTAGAAAGAAGGTGAGAAGGAAAAACATAGTAAGGAGCTGTGAAGAGAGGGAGGTGGAAAGCCCTCCATTCATAGTGCTTCTTTATAAAGTACATGGGCAAGGTTCTACTGAGCCTTGCCAGTTAAAGACACACTAACACCAATAGATGACAAAGTCCCTTGTCTGCTAATACTTAATGAGTTCCAGAACCCACAATTTTCTAATGTATAGGTAATTTATATTGGAATTTTCACTGAAGAACAAAACACCACAATTATTTTTCCCTTGGCTGTGACACTAATTCCTTTCAGGCCAGAATTAGAAACATACTAAATACAGTTAATGTAATGGCTTACATTCTGTATTTTACCTCTTACAGCCAATTCAACTGAGAAGACACATTACTGCCTTATTTAAACAAATAGGTAATAATTGCTTAATTGCTTTCCATGGGGCACTTTGCATGTATAGAAGCAACAGAAGCAGAATGTATATACACAAACTGAACTTACATCACTCTTCCACTTTATAAAAATCTAGGGATCAGAAACCACTTTACACTTAAGGAATGTGAAATGCGAGCTACTGGATATTCCTTTTCTCCCAGATAATAAAAATGGGATCTTCAGTTAGACTTAACTCCTGAAAATCTTCCTTTGCATTTTGCTATTGCCCTGGGGTTATGAATTAGAGGTGCCGTAAAACAGGGAGATAATCCCACAGTACATCAGTCTCAGTCCTGCCTGGGGCTGTATGGGAAAAACCCACCCCAGTTCCACACAGAACTGCGAAGGTTTTCAGAAACATTCTTCACCCCAAACTGTGGCAAGGGGCCAACACTTCAAACATTTTTGGTTACACTGAAATCCCCTAGGACTGCATTTGGAAACATCAAAGAACAACATGCTCCCCAGCATTCTCCAGCTGCTAGTCTGGCGCGCAGCAATGAAACCGTAGCCAATTCAGATTAAAACTGGCATGGTTTCTCTCTCACCTATTCATTGAAATAAGTTTAAAATCCATTGTTGCTGCTGCTTCAAAGGCCTGTGCCTCCAAAAAGCAGGTCGCAATACACAAGTGTGAATCAAGGTCCACTGAACTTTGGTGCCCGGCCAATGCCTTGTTGGGTGTCTGGGGTGTGATGAGCTGCTGAGAAACAATCAGCGGTTTCTTGGAGAATCCAGCATTGAGAAAGACCTCCAAGAAAAGTCCAGGCCCTTAAGGAAGTACAATTAGTCACCACAGCCCCTCTCATCCTAGTTTTGCCCACGCCAAGTGACTGTGATAAAGCCATCAATGGGAATTGCATGCTATCCAGTTTCCTGGTATTGCGCCACAGCAAAGAGCTCAAGTCACACTAATTGCTGCTTAATAATCACTGTTCACAGCTTTTAGCAGCAGGGTTTATCTTACCAGGCGCATCCAGATTCCTTGGAGAAAGAACTTGTGCCAGCACCAGTCAGATATGACATGGAGGAAGATCTAATCCAGGACAAGGCAGAGAAAGGAAGAAAGACCAGGAGAAAACAAATGGAGAGTAATGGAAATTGATAAGAACTAGATGTGAGAGGGGAAAATCTGGAACGGTCATGCAAATTTTTCCAACGGGATGGGAGTTGCAATTCCCTCCTAAGGAGCTTATGATAAAGTAACCATGTGCAAGCGCAGCACTCACCCTGACTTCCACCATACAGGGTCAGCCGTTAGAAGAACTCTTTCAGGACCAGGAGAGCATAATTTGCCAACATCCTTGTCCAAGCCTGACACCAGGACCTGATTCCCTAGCTCAGAGCAAGGCTATTGCATAAATGCAGCATACTCCTCCATCACCTGAGCAATGATGCTTCCCAGCAGGCTGAGCAATTGCTCTCCATCCTGACATGCCGAGCTGATCGATAGCCATCCCTCACCACAAAAGTTTTGTTTACACTGCATATTTGGGATGCCAGATAATCACATGTTCTCCCTCCCTTTCGTTCTCTCTTTCACTTATCCATGTCAATATTTTATTGAGTTAAAGTAGTTACTCTGCTCTGCCTTTCCCCCCTACCACCAGTATGATTTAACTAAACTGAATTATTTGTTTATTCCAGTAAAGTTTTTTCCCCACTCTGGAGCCAGGCAAGAAGGAGGAATAAGCTTAATTTAGAATGATTTTAAATTCCTGAAATAGATGACAGCTGAAAGAAGACTGGCATGTTAAATCATTCCACTTCATAAACACCCTGCTTTCATTTAGGCTTGACAGATGTAAATGCCAGCCAGGTACTACCTACCAGCAATGCTGTCGTCCTTTATTTATGCAAATACATAATACAAAATCCTCTTTATGTACACTAGCCATCTGCAGAAGAGTGGATTTTTAGCCATTTTTCCCCCCCCAGTGTTTCATTTACATCATGTGCAGTGGTGGGAGGACAGACTTGACACCTTCTTCAGGTTAAATAACTAAGATCGCCAAATGCTTTGCCTTAACCATAGAAATTATGTCGTGAGTTCTGCCAGTCCTCTGTCCTGAATAACATACTTGATTTTTTTTAATGCTATCCTCAAGAAAGAATACTTACTGGGCCTGCAGTATCTGTGGTAATGAGATAGCAGGATAAAACCAATCTATAAGAAAGGCAGCCTTTGCAAATGTGGGCTGTATAAAAATGCCTACCAGACAAAATAAGAAACTGAATCACATTATCCATTTAGAAGCCAGGCAAAAAACACATTCAGAGCCAGATTGAAATTTGAACTGAACAAGAGGTTTCAAACCAATTGCCAGGTCCACCAAAAAGCTATACCTTCTGCTCTGCATCACAGACTCCTGGTTATATTGGCAGGCACAGAGAGATCTGTTTCAGGCACAGGGCTAAGGTCACAACATTAGTTTACTGAAGGTCACCCTGAGCACGGTAAGCTCCAGAGACTTTGGTTATCTCAGCTGAAGATTGCAAGGGGTGGAAGGATGGGATAGTGATATGCTTCAAATAAAAAGTTTACCATATTTTATGTTTTTCACTAGAGCAAAAAGATCTTTCCATCAGGAGAATTCCCAGCTGCAGTCTCAGACCCAATGGCTGCCCCTTTCTTACAAAGTGATTTGCTCAAACAAGCAGCTTCCAAGCCATGGTATTTTCTTGTTTAGTGCACAAGTGCCAAGCAAATACTCAGTCAAAAGTGGTTCGTTTGAGGTGGGAAGTTAGCTTATTGCAGTGCTCACTGCTTTGCCCACAGTGCCTTGCTGTGGGAGCAAGGAATAAGAAGCCTCTTCTTAGTCCTCATTTTCATACTGTTCAAGTGAATGAACAGTCAATAATGCAGGGCCACAGGATTCAGCAGCAAAAAAACAGGTAGTGCTGTCTGATACAAGCAGTTCCTGACACTATGACAGTCCACACACCAAAGGAGGACATCTCAGTCATTCACGTTGGGAGCCCAAGGGCTTCAGATGGGATCAGGGCTTCAGATGGGATCAGAGCCCTTCTGTGCCAGGCACTGTGCAGCTGCATATACACATAACATACATAAAACCAGCCTAAGCCCCAGGCAATTTGCAGTATTTAAGATACTATAATGAAGTGAAGCAGGTGGGGAAAAAGGTGGAAAGGTGAAAGCAGGTGAGTATATTTAGGTTTTCTGCCTGAAGTAAGACCACCCTAGCCAGTCACCCCCACACTAAAACCTTTATCTCCCACCTCTCTCCCTTCTTCAGCCCCACTTGCTGGGTGAAACCACTTAGCCTACCTAAGGTTGACACAGAGACCCTTTCTCCATCAAATCACATCACTCAAGGTGCTTGGGAGAGAGAAAACAGATCCCCAGGTCTGCACTCAAATCTCATTCTGATTCTCCCTGTACAACCATCTCTGGGAAAAACAGAAGACATGGCATAGGTAAATGCTTCCTAGAAAAAAAGCCTGCGGAGCTCAGGATGTGTCCCAGGGATGACAGATACCTGTGGCACCTACAGATGGGCAGATCCACTTCTCCGCCTTAAGCCATATCTACAGTTGCGCAGCTTTAATAGAATTGTTCCCCTCTCTTTCTTCTCAAGGAATACACTGATACCAAGAGGTGAACTCACCTCTTGTTAACAATGTCACTCACTGGAGGAATGTCCCAATGTTTCAGATATCTCCCCCAAAAAATAGGAAGAAAACAGCATGCTTGCTCTCCCCATTTTCTTTTTAATTCCAAACAGTCGCATGCTCTTCTGAGGTCACTCAGCTCTGCTGCTGCTGCATGAGTAAGAGAAGCTCTTATAAAGGGACAAAAAGACGCTTGATGAATCCTGAGAACTGCAGGCAACTTCCACATTGCCAAGCACAGCTGAAAAACTTTGGGGCAGCAATTATGAGGACCACAGGTTTATGCCTCCAGCAAGCTGTAGCAGTTCTACCCCAGGGGCCTTGGAGATGCTGAGGCTGAGCCAATATAAAATCTGCTGAAGACAAATGTATCTCAGAGCTTTGAGCTCCACAGGGGCAAGCAGGCCAGTGACCAAGTCCAAAATTCCCAACAGGATCTCTCCAAATTCTCTGCTGGGACTGCCAGGCAGCTTCATGGCCAGAACCTGACCATACGTAATCTCTGGTGAGCTACTATGAGTCTTTTACCGGTATGGCCCCATGTAAGGAGACCTCACAGTATTTATCCCTGCCCTGGAGATGCTTGTATACTGGTAAGATCAAGACTTGAGCTAGCAGAGGCATAGATCATCTAGCAAAATTATGACTGTAGCAAGTAAGAGCACATGTGAGGGTGCTCGACACTATACATGTACATATTTAATGTAAAATTCTGAATATAGAGGTCGTAAAATTTTACATAAGACATTAAATATATAGAATAAAAAAATCTGCACCACAATGCCCCTTAGATTGCTGAACTGTGTCAGCTCCACTGCTTTTCTGACATACTTAGATATGAGCTCAGGCAGGAATGTCTCCCTCCTACTCAGCAGCATAGCCTATCCTCCTGGAAGAGTCCAGAGAGAGGTATCCCTCACTGCAGGGAAGACAGCAGCACATTTTAAACCCTCCTCTAAATAACCCTGACAGTCTCTCTGAAAAGAGGATTTGGTTTCCTCCGGCAGCAGATTCTGCTGCACACCCAGATTCCTTCTGTGCCCACCCCAGCAGACTCAGCCCAGCCCAAAATCTGTCAGGGTCTCTAACAGAAGCAAACCACGAAGAGCAGCCTTTTGCTTCTCCCCAGGATGCACAGATAAATCCCTTCCTCTCCACAATGCAAATTCCAGCTCTTTCTGCACCTTTTGCACGCCCTCCTCTCCACTACCACCCCTGAGTTTAGCTGCCAGAAATTTGACTGATGAAAGGTGACAGCTCTATTATATTAATTCCCCTCAGAAAATGAAAAAAAAAAAAAAAAAAAAAAAAAAGCCTTGCATGCTTTTCATATCAAACACATAACACATTTCAGAGTTTCTCTGCTTGCTCTGGTGTCTCTTCTGCAGACAATGTGGCTGTTGAGAGGAGTGCTTCCCAGACTGGAGGATACTCTTGTCAAACAAATGGCAGGTTTTCACTTATTCCTATTTTCATACTATGCACACATGCAAGCTGAAGTATGCTTGTGCTATCTGTGACTGACCCAGTATGATAGCTGCCTGCAGCTGCCTGCAGTTTGATGGACTCAAACGCTGTCCGTATGGACTGAAAGGTGTGTTTGTAGAAGATAGCACTTAGTCTATAGTGTTCCAGTACATGAAATCACACCAGAGACCCTGTCATATCGGAAAATTAACAAAAGCAAAAGCCCCAAATTTTCCCAAAGTAGGAAACTTTTCTCTCCAAATTATCACACTGTATAAACTCAAATTAAAACACCTCCTGTTCATTTTAATGACAGCCTGTTTCCATCCTAGCAATCCTCTGTCCATCACACCATTATGGATGATTTTTACAACTTAAACACCATCTTGATATCAGCTAATTACACCAATCTGTGCAAAGTTTCTCCACATGACAGTAATTCCCAACAAACACTGTAATTTGATCTCATGTGTCTCAAGTCTTTTGCTTTAGTTCCCTTTTACAAAACCTGTGCTATGGTTTGTCCCAGTGCTGCACCTTGTGTGTTGGCAAAACTCCCTCTTCACCACAAGATTAACCTCTGAAAAAAAGCCTGGACCAAAGAATCCCTCTCACCTGATAGAAAGGTTATTTAGTGACAACCTTCACAATTTATTCAAGCTGGAGTGCACAGGGGGAGACAGTTTTATCTAATCCCTTCAGGAGTCAGTGGTTTCCCTGCACTGAATTTGCTTTCTGAGCAAGGCAGCTCCCACATTCCCCGAGTGGGTCTGGGTTTTTCTTGGAGGGCACCCTCAAGCCCACAGCCATCTTTTCAGCATCTTCCCCAAGTTTCCAACCAGGCCCCTCTGTCTCCAGAATAAGCTCAGCCCCAGCAGAAGCAAAGCAAATGTCCCCCAGACACCCAACCCGCGTCAGACAACTGGCCCAGGCAGCCAGCTTTGTAATAACCACACATCAATCAGAAAAACTGAAAACACTTGATTGTTGTCTTCTCTACCCACGTACAAAGGAAGGAGCAAAGCTCCCAGACTCTGGTCGCAGCCCGACGACTCTGGAACACAGCAGGTCCCAGCTGAGCTCCAACGAACAGAAGGCAGCAGGATATGGAAACTTCCCTTGGCAGCTAGACATGACTTTTACAAAAGCAGGGGAACAAACTGCATTTTGCCACTCCTCGGTTTTGGGCCAGTTCCCAAAGACTCTTTGTGACACACCGGGTGGAGGAAGTCGACCACCCGGAGGAACAAAGGGCTAGGGACAGCCCCGGCTTCGGGCTGCTGCCTCTCGCCTTGGATGCAGACTACCCCATGAAAATCCCTCCCAAATGTTTTCCTGTAAGACTTTGTCCAAAATCGTCCCCAGTTGGGGGACTGCACACTATTCAATGGCCTTGGAGCCAGACCCTTCCTTTAGACTGCCCTTCTTACCACAGCAGTGGGGAATTGCTTTACAGCAGTTCCTGGGAAAATCAGAGGAAAAGCAACAGGCAGTCAGACACGCATCACCTCCTTAACACAGTTTTCTGCTACACAGTACAGTCAGCGCTGTTAGATGTAGGAGTTGGACTCTGACAGACAAGGATTATTTTAAAATCTAACAATGAAAGATTGTTCTTCTCATTACAAAGTGAAAAAGAGAGCAAGAGAAGGAAAGACTTTTCTGTGGTAGTTTGTCGGGCACAAGAGAGTATGTGAACAGATTTTGCAGGAGCAAAAAGGGGAATTGGGGGCAGCCCTTTCCTTTCTTACAATACTTTGCTAGGAAGGCAAGGAGATGCACATTTAAAAAGTGAATAGTATGCACATGCAGACAGGCACATTTATTCAACACTGCTCCTTGGGATGCTACAGCTGAAAGTCCCACAGAGGAGTGTCTCCCCCTCCCAGCATGCCCCCTATCCCCACATGGGCTAGTCTAGGAAGCTTCACAGACCCAAATTACACAGAAAAATTGGGCTCACCAAAATGAGTGGTCCCTCTCCATGTCAGACCACACTTCCTGCTTCACCTCCCAGCATATTAACACCTCCCCACCCCACCAAAGTAGTCCTTTGAGTGTGTCAATGAGAGCAAAAACCTAGCAAATGACAAAGGGAACTCATTAGATTGTTTTTACAGCAAGGAGAGACTCTCCCATGTAACTTCACATGGCCATCTGTGTCTGCTGACCTCAGGAGTAAGAAAATCTCAAAGCTTTTGTATAACAAACTGGAACATAAAAGGAACATCTGCATCTGTCAGAGTTGGGCACAGGAAACAGTGCAGGGTGAGCAGAGGACATGGAGGCACTTGGTGACAACTGCTTTCTGCCATGGCTCCAGCGCTGATGTACCAAACAAGTCACGTTAAGTCTCTGCTATCACCAGCTTCCTCCAGCCCAGCTTGCTGTAGCAGGGCTGTGTGTGTACATAGAATGCATTGTGAAGGCTGGACCTGACCTCAGTTGGGGCCTTCAGACCTCACTGGAGCAAAAAACAATTGTGCCACCTTTAAGGACAGGTGTTCACTTGAATTTACTGGTTCAGTGAATTCATCTGCCAGTGGATTTAGTGAGGAAGAGGAAGGTATCACACAAACATGTCATCCAACCCCACTATGCAGCCCACCTCTCTGCCAAACCACTGTAGTACCTGCCCTCCAAAAGCCAAATCTGAAAACCATGAAAATAAGTTTCTTGACTGCCAGAAAAGTAAGAGGCTCATAAACTCATGCACTATGGCCTGTGCACCTTGCTTCTGGGAGGTTTTTTCCCTGCTGCTGGGGAGATAAAGCTCAGCTGTGGAAGCCCTCTGGTCCGAGGCCGACAGAGCCACACCAGGCAGCGCTAATGGAGAGGTGACGTTTTGATGACTTCTCCTTTTAGCCTCCCTCAGAAACCTGTATCTGATAGGTACAGTGTGTCCTCTCTGTTTTCCATGTTAGCTTCATGGCATTAGTTTGTATTAGGAGCAGCAGTTCAGCCACTGCCTTGGACAAAGAAGTGGGGAAGACCAGGACAGTGGTTTCTTCCACAGCTGAGAGATCCTGCGTGCCTGAGGAATTTCCCTCTCTTGCTCCATTAGTAGCAGTAGAAGTGAGTTACGGGGGCAAAATTGTTATCATATTACAGTCTGAAGTGTCTGTGCTCCTGGTCCCTGCTTTTCCACTGGATGCAAAGTGTAAACACCTCTCCCTCGCACCCCAGCACATGGAGACCAGCAGCTCCATTGGAGGTGGCCAAGGAGAGGGCGTGCATCACGGTTTGGGTTTCTTGCCAAGGGAGCACAGGGACAATCAAGCACGGTGAAAAATCATCGGAAGGGCTGCACTTTGAACTCCCCCTGCTCTGTCTACATCAGCTCATTCCTCATCCAGCTGCTACAGAAAACCTCCTGAAGCACTCAGAGGTTATGTACTATGATTTGACTCTTTGCCAATTCGGTGAGCTTTCTTTTTTAAAAAAAGGATTAAGGTCGTAAAACTCCTGTTAGAACTGGGTCCTACAACACAGACCTTCATTGCTACGGCTTATCTGCCAAAACATTGCATCAGCCAGCACAATAGCCTGGCACCAACTAAAGAAATACTGCATCTTCTCATTGCGCTCAGCTCAGATCACAGATGTTAAAGTCATCGATGGCTGGAGCTGCTTGGAGATCTCAGGATGAGACAAAAGTTCTTTTCAAAACATTCAAGTATCCTGGAACAGGAATTGGTTTATTCAAAGCCTCTCAAGCCTGATAAACATTTAGCTTGGTGCAAGGTAGAGGTTGCCAGTGGGTCAGCAATGAGAACTGGGACCAGTACAAAGGCAGGTGATGAATACAGGCAAGACTGCAGGGCCCCAGACAGCTGTTTAATGTCATTGCAATGTTGGCCACCATCCTGATAACAAAGCTGCTTTCACTGAGCAGCTGCATGGTCTAGGGATATCCACTTTGCCAAAAAAATGGAAATATTTTACTTATGTTCATAATGAGATCAAAAGCAGACTTACAGAAACCAAATTTTCTGGGCAAACAGACTGCCTGGTTTCCAGACAACTGTCTTCACGATCTCAGATCCAGCTTTCTACCTCCAGCCTCCTTGCATTCCCCACATATTCACTCAGGCATCTCACCTTCCTGACGATTTATTTTCCTTTGGCTTCCATGATACTCTTCTATGTCGTTTCTCATACCTCCCTCACAATCTCTCCAAAGATCCTCCTCGCATCCCTTATCCCCCAGTGAGAGGGGCCCGATGGGATCTGCTTTCACTGCTGCCTTTTCCCACTGCCTCCAAGACCACTCCCATCTCAGACACAGGCTCAGCCATCCCTTGCATGTGGGTGACTTCTGGGTCAATCCTGACTCCAGGAATGCTCAAAGCCTTGCACTGTCCCTCGATGTGACCATAGAACAAGTCCCTGAGACAGACCAGGATCAGCACCTCCAAGCTAAACCTTCCAGGTTCAGTCCAAATACCACCACTCAGACATGGCCTTTTCTGCCATTCTGCATGAAAAATGTCTGGCCAAATTCTCAGCTTCTCAGTTTCTGCAGCATCATCTTTTCTGCTGCTCACAGATACAATCCTCAGCCCTTCAGAGCCGCTCTGAATGTTCCTGCAGACACCCACCATTCACAGTTCACACCTATATGTCCCCTAAAAGTTCCCCCACAGAGCACTGACTCCAACACCAGCCACTTCCTTTTCTTTTCCATCCCTCTTCCTACTACCTATTACCTCTGGGCCAAGAGGCCACCTCTAAGAGCTCAGCCTGCAATACAATTTTGCACAGCCACACTTTCAGACAGGCACCCTGATGCTTTCCACATCTTGCTCCATGCGCTGAGCTGATACTTCATATTCCCCTTTGCCACACCTCCAAAAACCTGGATCCTTCATAAGCTTCTGCTAAGGCGCCACCACAGCTTGCTCTACTGGCTGGCTGGCATCACGGCACTGGTTTCTTGTGGTGCCCCCCTCTGTCTGTACCTGCCCGATATTGCTAATCCTATATTTAGGTTTAGTAGACTCAGTAGGGCAGCGCCTAGGTTTTGTTCATTGTTAGTAAAGCACCTTGAACCTCCAAGACCTGACTGTGTTAAGAAAAACAACTGATAACAGTAACAATGCATCTATCCAGACTAGTGGATCCAATTCAGTTTTCAAAGAGCTTTAAGGAACCTTTTATTTTATCAGGTGTATTCACTCCTTAAAGCAATTCAGCCTGAGCATACAACTGTTCCTCATTGCTCTTGTCCCAGTGCAGTTTCCCCAAGTCCACCAGTATCAGCATTGGTACCCACAGCAGAAACTGTGGTCATACACATCTGCATTTAGCTCAAAGTACTGACAGGAAAAGTTCCTGTATCCTTTTAGCACTTTCCATGTATCCAAGACAGTTTCTACATGGGAATCCAGCAGCTGCCTTGTCCTGCTTGAGAAAGGTATTGCCCTACAGCTAAAGTAACATTTTATGAGCTTTGATGGTGTGCCACAGGTGGGATTTTATGAGCCACTTCACCATACTTGCAGCATCATCATTCCTGAGCAAGAAGTCATTCAGCAGCTACTTTAGGCTGTGTCCAAACCAGGGCTACTGATATTTATGATGCACAGAGTGTTAGTACCATAACATCAGGCATGTTTCAATACACACAGAATTGAGCAGAGACCAAGCTTTAAACTGATCTTGTTTAGTGCTGGCACTAGATCCAATTTTGATTTTGTCAAGCTGTTCAAGGCCATGGCTGGCCAGTTGCTGTCTCTTATTTTGGACCCAGGAAGACCAGAGGTAGCTGCTCATTCTGTTTTATGTAGTTAGTCAGCCCAGCTGGTTCCTGCTGCATATATGCATCATCAGACATTGCCACTTTGGTCTCTGTAGAATGCACAACAGTAAGAGGTGATCTGGAGAACCAGTGGAGGTGGGTGTTAAGGCTGCACTGTGCAGTAGAGCACAGCCTCTTGAAGAGCTCCTTGCTCCTTGTGCGAAAAAACTAGTAGGTGTAGTAGTGCAGAGCTGCACTAGGCAGAGCTGCACTAGGCAGAACATGTTCTCTGTTGACTGGGTCCAGGCCTTCAGTGTGACCCAGCTATTCTCTTTTCCAGGACCAGGCTAGTGTCATTGTAGAGCCCTGTTTGGAGCAGCCACGCTATCCTGCTCAGAGGCACCTGGTGAGCTCCATTCATCTGATGCAGACATGGCCTTGGCCAGCTACCACTACAATCCTACCTGGAAAGGCTTTAAATGGCATCAGCCAGCCAAGCAGATTTGAATTTGAGTCACCTCTGTTTTTTTTTCCTCCCACCTGAAATTCCCTTCTTCTCTCCCTTTCTCAGTCCCAAGGACTGTCCCTCTCCCTTTGCTCATGATGTGTAGCTCACCATGTAGCACACCCTTAGCCACTCCAGTGCTCTCCTCTGTGTCCCAGTCTGATGTGTCAAAGATGTCTGACTACGCTGTAGATTGCTTATTCTGTTGTTAGTCTTTCCCTTAGCATCCTTGCCTAGGACAGAGACTGTTTGAGCTCACATCTGTTTGCACGCTGCTAAAACATCAACTTAAACTGTAGCATTCCTAGGTCTGTCAGTACTGAACTAATCCAGGTTTACAGACCTGGGTCCTTTCACACTGTCATTCTCCACAAGGCACAGGAAACATGATGGCCACAATCAGCCTGGAGAGACACAAAGTATAGAAATTGTTATGGTTGAGCACGACAAAGTATTGGAGCTGCCAGACTGGGTACATACCTTGGCCACATCCTGACATTTATTTGGAATGAAACTTTTTTATCCAACTTCCTACAACACCCATGTTTCCACCAGAAAACCATCCAGGCATGGAAAATGCATTCACAAGGCCAAAACCTGTTCGTGTTTCCTGTACAGGGTTTGCCATAGCCCAATGGAAGATAAAGGAAAAAGAGCTAAGAGAGTTCCAAGCCAAGCAGCCAGCTATAATAAATGCCACAAGCTAGAGACTGCTGTGCTTAGATGGATAGGTCTGCATCTGGTCATCAAATAATCTGTGAAGAAATTGTAAAAAGTAAGAATACAGAAAAAAAAATAGCAGCCCAGTTTGTGGTAGTAGCCACACAGCACACGTATTAGATATAACTAGGGACAGAATGGAAATAGAGCTGTTAATAACTGCACAGCAGCAGGCAAAGCCCACAGGGATGACAACAAGATCAGGGCTTAGACCAAGAAAAAACCTCAGCTGCTCCTGACTAGATGTCAGGGCCTCAAAGAAGGACCATCGAGTGACAAATTCATTCAACAGGGGCAGACAGACACCAACAGCAGATCTACTGCCAATAACAATTATGTAACGATAAGGTCAAGGGTGCCTGCTAGACCACAACTGAATGACAGTAAAAGCTGTGACCTTTAGGGTGGCCAGCATACCAGCAACCACTGGCTCCAGCAAATCAACAAACACTCGTAACATAAATAAATAAACATTATCAAAAGTCACTGCCTGCCTGTAACTGGGAGAGAGGTATCCAAGTTGTAGAAGGGAAAAAATACAGTGAGAAGTATAAGTAGCAAATCAGGGCAGTATGAATGCCATCTCCAGGTACAGTTTTGAAATAATTCTCCTAATAAGGAGCCCCTGTCATTGTACAAGAGGAGAATCTTTTTCATGTTATTCCCCAGCATCTGATGCACAGAACAGCCAAGGGCCTCCTATGTAAGCACCAGCTCTTCCCAGACCATTCTTAGCTCATGAAGTTGTTGCTACTCCTGAGCCTGTACTTCAAAACAGCTAGGACAAGCAAAGTGTTCTCAGATGTGTGTGAAGAGAAGGTAAACTGCCTAGCAAGCAAAAAAAAAAAAAATAAAGTCCTAGGGAAAGGGAAAATAATTTATGAGTTTTCTTGTAAAAGAAACTTGCGTTGATGGAAAAAACAACCTGGTATTGAGAGGAAAGGAAGCACCAGAAAAATTAAAGACTCCCACGACAGCATCACCCAAAGAGAAACTGGACTGCAGAAAACGGATGAATCATTTCAGAGAAGTAAGACGAGGTGCAAACGAAGAGATGGTGTCACTGAAAGGAGACTAGCATTTGAGTGTAAAAAAAAAAGAGTCCTGTGATCCTTGGATTTCCAGCCAGGAGAAGAGCATGCAACCAGCTCAGAAGCAGAGGAGATGGCCATAGTCAGACTCCGGGCCACTACCAGCAAGGCATGCAACAGCATATAACAGCATACATGTAGCACACACATACTTATTTCTGTATCTGAGGAAAGCACACTGCTATATTAGATGGAACCCAAAAAACCGACAATGACAACTTGGTGAGCATGAAAAGAGAGGGCCCAGAGGATCACTTGGGCTTCACAGTTAGCAGGAAAGGCACAATGGAAACATTACACAAAAGCCTCCAGAGCCTCCAGCTACTGCTCAGAAACTATCCACAGCTGGCAACACAGCTTCTCCACCAGAAAGGACTGAGATGACCCTTTTCTAAATGTTACTGACATGCATCAACAACTGCTGAGCTACAGTGAGGCCTTCTGCAAACCCATTAAGGCTATACAAAGCATGCAAGGTAGAGCTCTAATCTCCCATCTGCACACCAAGACTCCATCCAAACCTCTTCCTTTCTGTCACATCCAGATAATAACCCCCCTCTACCAGGCTTTGGCTCCCTTTCTCCTTTTTGCTGGAAGGGAGAAGTCCAGCCTGTTCCCACTACTCCGAAGTTTCTTTTCAGAAATACAATAGCTCAGTCTTGAATTTCCTCAATTATTACATCAATTCATCTCCACTGCTGTAAACCATGTGAATAAACCTAGGTGTGCAGGGGGACAGAAGGAACTGTTCACAAGCTATGAAAGGAAAAGGGTTGGAAAGCTCCCAAAAAAGGTCTCACACAGGTCAACACAGGCAGCTCAGCTCTGTATGGCTGTGGGAGGAAGTGGCTTCAAGTTACTGGTAGGTGAAGTGTTTGAAAGTACAATAAAATGCTTCAGCCATGGGACACTTTAGATTACACTTGGACGTTTCATGTCACACCTAAATTAGTACATCAGAAGTGACATTCGCAATGGCAGTAATGCCATTGAACTGCTTCAACAAAAGCACAAGGTCTTATTACACTGGAGTTTATGACACGCTCACTTGCAGAGAGGCCCCTTTACGCCTGTCTGGCACTGGAGAATAGCCTTACAGTGGGCACAAACAACATCACATTCATATTTGTGCCCTTCGCTTTGGCAGAGGGCTGCAAAGTGGCCCTGTAGCGTAAACAAAAACTTGGTTCAATCTATTGTCTTAAGGGACTATATAGCCTACATCACCTCAGTATTTTCCTCCACAAGAAACTAGCTTCAGAGGACAGCTTAACAAGAAACATAATTTTAATATGTATAAGATACAAGATGCCAGGTAGTTTTCTCATAGGGTCATCACATAAATTTCCATCCCTTTTTGCAGCTTTGCTTTATTAGTATTTTTTTAACATTGTTGATGAATGCATACAGCACTTTCCAGGCACACAGCTGGATTTTCAGCTTAGGTGCATTAGTATAGCTGGCCTCTTCCTTTCCATTGGAATTCAGTTTTCTCCAAAGCCAGGAAACAACAAACAAAGAAAAACAACACAGCGCACTGGTCTTCCCTGAGCCTAGGGCATCTCCAATCTAGGTTACTGCTGAAAAATTAGTCATATTCATTCACAGCCATTTCTGCTTTCCCAGAAGTTTCAGTGGGGGCCCAGACTTTCACCACCAGCACCAAATGCCATTCCTTCCACACAGTATGTTCTGTTCATGGGTAATGAATATTGTCACAGGCAGAGAAAAAGTTTTACACCAAGCCCCACCTCCCTCCACGTACTCGTGCACCCCCGGCAATCCCGCTGCCAGATTCTGCCTCCAGATACATGAGGATACCAGGAACAGGACAGGGCGCTGAGCGTCTGGTTTGCAGACAGTGCCCTAAATGCTGCAGGTTTGCACGCACGCTTGACAGTGTGTGGTCGGGAATTAGGTTAGCATTGATTTGGGCGAGCTGGTGGGAGCATCCTTTGCTTTACCCATAGGCTGGTCACATGAGGAACAGCTGGAGTGCACACAGAGCCTCCTTTAATTAAAGTGCTACTTGCCATTTTTCTGGCAGGGCTCCCAGAAAAGCAATAAAATGGCAGCAGCGAAAACAAATACTACATAACACACTTCCACTCTCCTTTATGTTCCCCAAGTCCTCCTTCTCCTTCAAGCATGATCTTCATACTTTCTTTTTATATTTTTTCTTTTTTATTTTTGTTAATAATCATTCTTCATTTGTGACAGGCTAGGAAAGGAAAAGGTCAAGATGGAAGAAAAAAGGGTCAGGAGAATTGAAGCAGCCATTCACTGGCGTTCATGATTAAACATGTGGAACAATGTACCTGCTTATTAGGACATCTCCCACTCCAAGAAAACATCTGCAGAGCACGCACACCTTTTTAGGAGATGTGTGTGCCATGAACACATGCCGGCACCTCACAGTAACGTTAACAGCGTTCACGTGTCAGTCGTTATGGAAACATTTTCTTTTCCTTTCCTTTCTTCCCCTGGATGTACTGCTTAAACAAGCTTGGGATTGTGAAAACACCAATAGCTGCTGCCATTTCCCAAATTAGCCAAAGTCCATTGGGTGTTGCTTTGTACTTCTCCAGCCTCTGCCTCCCATCAGGGGAGCCCAAGAAGGCAGAAGTGCCCTATCCTGTGGCACATGGCCCATTTCACAGACTGATTGGTTCCCAGCAAGAAACTTGTCTGATGCTAATAATAAATGTGATGCTATTTTTGTTGTTGCTGTTATATTATTAGGCACAGGGCATGGAAGGAAAGACACAGAGACACACAGAACAGAAACGTGAAACAAAAGACAGGTACACATTGCTCCCATTATAGAGGAGACGCGTAATCAACTTCTGAAAGGGGGCAAGGTTATTGGGAACATACCTGCTGAAACACAAAGGGTGTTTCCCTCTGAGAAACCACCTTGGAGTTGAGAAAAATCACAAGCTAATTCAGCACACACAGTGTAACAGGAGCTCTGTAGAGTAGAGTTCAAGTGCCAACCATCTCCAAATCTGAAGAAAGAAGCTGAACTTAAATGAGAAGCTAGTCCCTGATCCTCAAACCTGAAGCCCTCAATGGAGCTCATCTGAAATAGAGAACATCAGAAAATTGGATTTAAATTTTTCAGCTTGAGCCCATCTCTGCGTCTGAGATTTACATGTTTATATTGAAACAAGATGTCAATAAATACAGTATATTTCTCTCCCAGTAAAGACTAAGGAGAAGAATGTTTAAAAGCACTCAGCAGGGGACTAGCACAGCTCCCAGTGAATTTAATTATAAACTCTCCCTGCTTTTAGTCCAAGTAGTTTAGGCTGGGAGTAGTTAGACTGCTTTTGAAAATCCCGCTTTATTTGTGTATAGCTACAAATCATCTATATTTATATAGCTGGATGTGCATCATAAGAGCATACACAAGAACGTATTTTTATTAGCATGGATCAGGAATTTTCCATGCAGGACTTTTTTAATTTAGGAAGAGGATACAAGATGAATTTACTGCATAAGAAAAAACAAATGAAAAGCAAATTGATAATGTAAATATCCAAATCAATTATTTTACTTTAGCTCAGTTGGGCCTGAAACATCATCTCTCTGAACTGTTGCCATGCCCACAAATGCTGTGGGTAGATGGATGGATCTATTCTCCTCAACAGTCAGGGTGCTTAGACAGGAAAACATGCCCCATTGTGCATAAGTCTCATTACTGCATTAAAAGCAGGCTGGTATCATTCTGAATAAAAGCAACAGTGCTTATCGGGCAATACTGGCCTCCTTAGGAGTTTTATCAGATCTGTCTGATGGTCCATGGCAGGGTGTCGTGGTTTAAGCCTCTCTAACCACGCAGCCCGTTCTCTCCTCACTTTCCCCATGACACAGGCACAAGAACCTGTTGCAAAATTTTAGCTGTGGCCATGTAACCCTACGTGATTATTTTTCCCATTGTCTGAGAAGAATTATTTTGTCTCATGAGGCAAATGGCCTTTTGCTCTGCACAGAATGAACCAATTTTTTAAATGAAAAAAGGTTGAAGGCACAAAAGCTATTGTGGCTATACAGGCCTGTTAATTATAACACTTTACCTTTGGAGAAAACTATTTTTCACTAACTGAACAGGTAATAGTGTATAATGGTGATTAAGTTTAATGGAGCTGAGACCAAGGTGGGAAAGATAAAGTCACAACTGAGAATCCACTTAAAGTGCAAAATCAGCTTCTGTTTGGAGAGGCATTTGATGGAAAATTGCACTGCTTCTAACTAAATGAGGCTTAAATAGATGTAATTTTGTATGTATTAAAATTAAGATTCCTTTAGGTATAAGCCATACAAGTTTCCATGCAATTACCATTCTTGAGAAGCAGCAGAGAGCATACACCATAAAGAATATGGCACTTCTAATTTTATAAATGAGACCAAACACATGCTTTTCCAATAGGGGTTGGAAATAGAGCCATCAATGAGCTAGGCTTAGCCAAAATAACTGAACAGAATTCAAAACCATTCACTCCAGGGGATTTTGTCTGTTCCATCCTAATGGAAATGTTTTGCTTCCTCACTCTGGTTTTCCTGACTTGGGCTGTATCACATCACCATGCTGGGCCCATCTCTTCAGCCTCTCTGTGTGCCTCCTTTGGACTCTCCAGCCCCTCATACTTGGCTCTACTCTTGGGGCAGTGTATTAACACGTTCTCTTTTGCATCTTTCACCTACCTCTGCTCCCTTCGTTTAACCCAGAGGTTTATCCCAGGAAAGGAAGTGGCAGATCTTCCCAGGGGGAATTTCTCTACCACACGATAATTTGGGGTCAGCCCCCATGAACTATACAATGACCTGTCCCCATCCACCAATCACCATGAAATACAGAAAAGGCCATAACTTCTTCATTAACCCTTGTCAGCAGACAGGGTGGAATAATAGAGTAAAAAGATGGGAAGATAATAAACAGACACCATCTCACAAGAATGTCTTGATGAGACTAGTATCAGGCACCGAACAAAATGCATCCCCTCTTAAGTAGCATTTCTATATTTAACACCATCTAAAATGTGATAATTTACACTGTCACAACATATCTCTTAGAAACAGTCCCATTTTATTTGCAGTCAGCTGAAGTCTGGAACTCAGATTCCGACCTCTTTTCTAGTAGGAAAAAAAAAGTTGGGGAGTGGGGGGCAGGGAAGGGAGGAAAGCTCACATCTGGCAGAGCTGGGTATTTATTAGACTTTATAAAACTCCATGCTTCTGTTATACATAAGACAAGCACAAAAGGGGCCCCCAAAGTGTTATTTCCCCACCAGTGTGAAACAAGTGGCTTATTCAGTAAGTTTTCAAAGAACAGAGGCAAATGGATTATCTCAAGGAGAAGTTAAACACAGAGAAACACACTGTAGCTTACTGTTAGGTTTAGCTGCCTGGTGGATGTGAAGGGGGGAAAAACCTATAAAATCTATCATCATGGTGTCCAGCTGAGACTTTACACTTCTCAGGGAAATCTGAACTGTGAACCACCAACAGCTGCTTTTCTCCCGACTTGTGAAATCACCCATAGAAGGAATATGTTTTCTTAAGAAATTCTCAAAACACAGCAAGGAAGAACCTGCTAAATCCTCCGGCTCCTGATGCTGGGTCAAGATGACAAGCTTTTTCCAGCCTAGCTGTGACTGTCGGGTGCAATGAGGTGTGATTTGCGACTAACATAGCTGGGATTGTGAAAGACCCAGGTAGAGAGAATTACATGGGCTTCTACTTGTTTTCCTTCAAGATCACCAAAACACAGGTTACTCACTCAATGTTCCTCCTCAAGGGTGCTTGACTGGTTCCACACTCCCAGCTTTCTGAACACGGACCTGAACTTAGCCCTGACACAGAGGCAGGTCCAAGGTAGGATCGAGTGTCTCCTTCACATTCCAACATGGCATAGTGCTCCTGGGATCTGCCTCAATCATTGTGCCCAACACCTAGATCACACACAAAATAGTGTTTTCTTAGGTGCATGAGGTAAAAAAAGCACCAGTGTTAGGTAGCAAATTTCAGCCAACTGAAGCCAGGAACAGAGAATGAATTTAACAGCAGGGATAATTTTTCTACCTAGTTTAAAAGCAGCAAAACTGCTCTAAAGTTGAATTTTAAGGTTATTACCATTGGTCTTGGTCACAAGACACCCTTTTCTGCTCATTCTGCCTTCAGTAAGGCCCTTCACCAAGTTGAATGAGGAGAGGTTTGCACTCCTGCACCTGGATGCATCCTTTCATCTCATACTTTGCTTCTGTTGCAATGGAGCACAGGCAACAACAGTTCATGTGCATAGCAGTGAACTGCAGGGTTCAAACATACTCTCTGGAAAATAGCAGGTGCTTTTAAAATAGTAAGTTTTGAATCTGAGATGCTCCTGGTCTTTTTGGGATGAAGGATACAAGGGAAGGCTGATGATGAGGGGGAAAAGTGAAAGATACAAGTGGGCTGGGGAGCAGCTCCATGGGATGATCAACACAGTACTTGGCTCCAGGTCTGTTTGTAGAACACAGAGGTAAGGGACTAGTACCAGAGAAAGGCAGAGTTTCTGGACAATGGGGAAAAACGTCCAGGCTGACATTTGGCTTTGACCACAGCACAAATTCTCCATAGACTCCGGACAGCACAGGGAGCTGAAGCTGAGCCATTTCTTGGCAGGACGCAGCAGCATGGTGCATTGGCTGAGTGCTGGTGAAAAATTAATTATTATAGTTTTCCTTCTCCACACCAAAGAAATTATGGCTACACAGAGATACCATCAACCAGTAACCCCAGTTTACAAATAGGCTGCATTTCTGCTTGGCACAATGGTGCAACAGGCTGGAAGAGGCAGACCTGATACAGGGAAGAGCAATTTTTGTAAAGCATTGAATCATAGAATAGTCAGGGTTTGGAAGAAACCTTAAGATCATGAAGTTCCAATCCCCCTGCCATGGGCAGGGACACCTCCCACTAAACTATGTCACCCAAGGCTCTGTCCAACCTGGCCTTGAACACTGCCAGTGACGGAGCATTCACAACTTCCCTGGGGAACCCATTCCAGTGCCTCACCACCCTCACAGTAAAGAATTCCTTCCTTATATTCAATCTAAACTTCCTCTGTTTAAGTCTGAACCCATTATCCCTTGTCCTCTCACTACAGTCTCCAATGAAGAGTCCCTCCCCAGCATCCCTATAGTCCCCCTTCAGATATTGGAAGGTTACTGTGAGGTCTCCACACAGCCTTCTCTTCTCCAGGCTGAACAGCCCCAACTTTCTCAGCCTATCTTCATACGGGAGGTACTCCAGTCCCCTGATCATCCTTGTGGCCCTCCTTTGGACTTGTTCCAACAGTTCCATGTCCTTTTTATGCTGAGGATACCAGAACTGCACACAGTACTCTAAGTGAGGTCTCACAAGAGCATACAGTGAAGCTGGCAAAGGGTCCTCTTTCAGCCAGCCTGAAACAGCTTGGGTTGCACTCACTGCGTACTCTTACATGCTTAAATAGTTTCAGGGCATTTGGCACCTTTCAGAGATTGAGAGACACAGCTGATGTCTCTTCTGCTGCAGCATCTCAGGCATTAATCTCAGGTCAAATCCCATCCCAGTTGAATTCAAGATCTTTCTCCTCCAAAAATAGCCTAACCATCCCACTATATGGCATATCAGGGGCGAGCACAGTGGGGTATCCCCACATACTATAATCTATGTTTCCCTCCTGAGCTTGGCCTCACCAGACTGAGAAGAGAGACACTCTGCCTTTTTTCCCCTTTGTGAGTTCATGTTCCACACAAACAGCAGGAGAACTGGAAAGCAACCCATATCCAACGCAACCTCCTGGAAGGTCAGTGATTGAGAACCTGAGACTTTATCTGAGGAAATGTTCTTACAACAGAGAGGAGAGGGTCATGGCAGGTATTTGTAACTGTTCTGTAGGTCCAGCCTTTCACTTTTATTTATGGGACTCATTTTGGTCAAATAAAGACCTCATTTAACCTTTAATCATCTTTTCTCTTTCACTTTGCAAATCAAAACCAGTCAACTCAAGGCCAATCTGAATAATTGTTTTAAGGTGGAGCTATTCATTTAACCTAGGGAATGTATTCATTCAATCTATCACCCCAGAGTTCATGTTTTATACCACCCAGCCTAGGGTGTCTCTACAGTGTCCCACCACCCCAAAGGATGGTTCCCCCTGCCGGGAACACAGCAGCCTTGCTCTGTGTCAGGTGCTTTCAAAGTATCCAAAGAAAAACTCAAAAACCAGCATCCTCAGATCCTGCCTTATTCTGCCTGCAGCAGAGATATGCTAGTTACCTAATGGCATCAAATTAACAAATGAATAGGTCTGGTAGACGAATTAACAGAGTGTTAATGACCTTGGAAGGAGTTTTTTTGGGGGGGTCTCCCTCAGAAAAGTCCATATTAAAAGAGTTGATAGCAGCTGGCTGTCACTGAGTGTCACTTACTGGGCTTTCATGTCATGGAAGTGCACTGCGGGGGAGTGAAGGGGGGAGGAGAGAAGAGGGTGTGGAGAACAAGGCAAAACTGGGAGGCCCAGTTGGTGTCATTCAAGCAGCACCTCACTGTTTTACCAGTCACTTAAGAGCACAGCCGCTTTGCTCGGCAGACATATCAGCTTCTCTCCAGACCCATCAACTTAACAGCAAGCAATGTACTACACACATGCTGTAGCGACCACAGGATGCCCTGCAAGCTCTCACGCATGTCCTTATGACCCCACGCCATCTCAGCTGCACCATGCTCTTTCCAGACTTAACTAGAGCTTTAGTTAGTGAAAGACAGCAGGCCTTACCCTGCTCCAGGAACAGCCCAGGACTGAGTCTGCCCAAGAGAGTGACCCTGCTGCTCCTCCCACTTTTAAAACAAAACCGAACCACTGTGTGATCCGCAAGCAATTGTCCATCCCCATCCAGGAGTGAATAACTTACATGTGCCAAGGGTTAGCTGTGCTCCTGTGTCTCACAGGAAAGAATGTTGCTAAAAGTAAGGTGGGACAAGATAGATGTTTGCAGACCAGAGCATCTCATCTGGAACCTTGGCTCCATGTAGTTGAGGTGTGTGTGTCATATTTTCTCACCTCACCAGCTGACCCCTTCACAGGAGCTGCAATCAGTCCTGGACCAGCAAATGAATTAACTGCCAGTATCTGGGCTGAAGACGGAAGGCCTCCTCACCCAAAGCAGGCTGGCATGACCCTGTTGAAGCCAGCAAAGTCCAAGTGATTTGCACCATGGAAGAGACGTGACATCACTGGGAAGGAAAATCCTGAGTGCCTGGGGCATGTAGTTTTTGATCCTCATCCACATCCCTCCAATGTAGCAAAGTCTCAGTAAGATGGCGAGCAGCTTCGTGCAGGTTTCTGAGGTTTTTTCACATTCCTAAACCCCTTCCTCAGACAATTGGATTAAATGATTCCCAGAGAGGGTCCCAGGAGAGTTTAGAGATATAACAACTTAGTGCAAGAGAGCAAATCTACTGCTGGTTAGTTTTCTCATGTGCCCTGGATTTTGGTATACTCCTTGACCCTCTATACCCCATCCACATCAGCAATACTTCAGGTGCTCTCCTATCTACCACCCAACTCTTCCCACACCCAGGAAGGTCATGCTGCAGTCTCTGGTGGTAGTCTCCCCAAGGCTTCCTCCTGCTGCCAGTTTTGCAACACTCGCAAGAACAGAGTATCTTTGAGACCTCTACCCCTCTGACAACTGCACTTGTAATCAAGTGAGGGGCTCACCCTTATTAAAGGTCAAGGGTGGATAGGTCCTGCAATTGTATGCCTCATTCCTTTAGGAAAACAGGTTAAAAATGCGGGGAAGGGATTAAATTACTCGAAAATGCTACAGAACAGCTCTTTTAAGTAATATACTGAACATCCACAACTCATCATGGGAAAGAACAAGATGAAAAGATTTTAATGATGATTTGTTTAGGAGGAACAAATTATTAATTACGTCTGGCTTGGATGCTCCCTAGTAAGGGTTCAGACGAAAATGAACCTGACAAAGCCTTTGTAATATCTCTTTACTATGAGGTAGTGATAGCATCATCTGTCCTAAAGCATCAGGGTCACAGGTAATCATGTAAATCAATGAAGCTGAATCAGCTATTCTGTACACTATTTATTTGGTACCACACTGACTCAGAAAACTTAATTCTAATTCTTTTACTGGACCTGACCTAAAACCTCAAAGAGCTCTTGTGCCTCAGTTTCCCCACTACAAAATACAGATATTAGCATCAACTTTAGAAACGGCTTCAAAACAGAAACTGATATTAAAAGGCTACTGTGAGCTACATAAATTCTTCTGCTCTCACACTGTCTACAGTGTTAGCACTTTCTTGACTTGTTATTGCAATAGAGAAAAGTAACACTTCAGTACATCTCTGTGTACAGGTGTAGGCAAGTTGCCCTTTAAGCACCCTGGGCACCACCAGAAGCAAGGAGAGATCAAAACAAAGAGCAAAAATGGATTGCTATCCACTCTTTAACCCTGCTGTCTTGCCGTTGCAGGTACAGAGGTGCTTGCTGCTGTCCTGCTCCCACCTCAGGCTGATGGGATACATCCTGGCTAGCTCTGTTCTTCTCTTGTGGAAATTCCATTACTACCCTGGCAAGTGCTCCATAAGTACAACACAGACATTGCCAGTCCTTGTTAATAGCCAGGAAATCAACAACGTAACTTTACAAAGGCACTCCCAGACTTTTTTTCTTTTTTGTGATCTGTTTTATGCCAAGCATTTTTGTACAAGCTCTATCCCCACATCACACCCGGGAAGCTAAAGGGCAGAATCATTCATCTAAATAAGAAGCATGAGCCAAGAAGTTTCAGTAAGAGAGAAGACATTTTCTGCTGAGATTGGAGTGAGATGATGAGCTGATAAGTAGGAGAGATTTTATGTGGCTATGAATACATTGTGTTTATATGGCCTTATACCATAAGTATGAATTAATAAACAAGATGTACTCATATGGCTATCTATCACATCCAGCTGGTGATAAATACATTGAATGACATAACTATACAGCCCATATAGCCAGATATAAGTGCATTGCTTCTTTTGGCAATACACTATACTGCTTCTGGACATAAGCGTATTTACTTGGTATGTATTGGGCGTACAGTTTGTGTGTATGTGACAATGGCCGATCTCATCCACTTCTCTCTGGTTTTATGCCTGTATTTGTACCCCTGTTACAGGCTTATTCAAGCACCTTAGGCTCCTGCTGCCTAAAACCTCACCTGCACGCTGCTCAAAATGTGTGGAGTTCATAGCACTGCCAGACTGGATTCATGCACAGCATGAGAGCTCACCACACCATAGAAATGAATATCCTGCTTTTAGGCCATCACTTTGAAATTACACTTAACACAAGCCAGGTTTAACTAAAACCCAACACAAAAAAAAACCCAAATCATTCCAAAGTGGACCATAACATTTCAAAGGCTCGTAAGGATAGCCATCACAGAAAGGAAATAAAAGGGCACTTCATATGGTTGTTGCAAGGTTAAAACCAACAGGAAACTTCCTCCACCATGGTAAATCAACAGTCTGGAGATACTTACCTCACCAGGGGATTACTCATAGGATGCCCTTTCTGCATTCTCAGTTTGCATTCACAGGGGAGTGGGAGGGAACAGGGATTCATATAGCCTCTTGCTTCTCCTCCTGAACTTCAAAGCTCCCTTTAGTTTTGTGTCAAGGATACACTGATCACTCTCCACCAGCAGGCAATTTCACCTTTTTTCCCTCTGGGCTAGGGAGAGTTCTCCTCTCTTTGGAAATGCAAATACACAGTCAGGTGGCCAGGTGCAGTAAGCTCCTGTGCTTGCAAGCCATTAGCAAATCATTCACCTACTAAACGATAAGCTGATCTTTTCTACCTGGGCAGGTGCTATGCAGCTCTCAGTGTGAAGTGTTTCTGCATACTTTGTCATTTCAACATGCAAACTAGCTGCTCAACTCTGTCTCAAAGCCTGCACATATGTTAATGCCCACAAATGCCTTTTGACTGAGACCAGACCCAGCTGAAACCAGTCACTTTGGAATGCAAATGGCCTTTGTGGGGAGTGACCTGCCCCCATCTGAAAGAAATACTGTGTCATTCTTCTTCTCTGCTGGAGATTAATCACTTGAACACCAGTGAGAAACCTGCTGCAGGTGTGAACACCTGCAAAGAACCTCCATCTATAATTTCTTTGGCTATCTACCATAAACAGCATTTGTTGTTCATTTGCAGTGAAACAATGAGTTTAAACTTTTAAAATCTGAAACACCACTTGGAGTGTTCAGAAATAGGCAGATTATAATGTTTCCATCCCTCCCATCAGATGAAGGCGGTCAGTTTGCAAAAACGTATTCATTTACAACTTTAATTCCTGGAAATCTCAACATTTCAGGCACATGTTCCTTAGCTCTGATTCTGAAATTAGAGTTTGGGTTTAGATTTCAATAATTTAAATTTCATTTTGCTTTGCTGTAAGAGTATTATCCATGGGTTAAAATTACAGCCTTCAATTAAGCAAGAGCCGTCAAATTTCTTTTTTGCAAAGAAGTATACCTAAATCACCCTGTTTCTGATGATGGAATGTTCTAAGTGATGGAGGGAAACTGTGTAAACTTGGGTATGTACATGAAAGCAGTGAGTCACCCCAAGGACACCACTGCAAAAGCCCTTCTTTTATACTGCCTTTAGCAGGAGGAGAAAATGTTTAAACACATTAATCGATTTAAATAGGCGACAGAAAGTTATTTCGTTTAGAATCTGTAATGACTGCAAATCAAAGAAACTTTCTGAAAAACATAGTAGATGTGATAAAAGACAAACCAAGAGAAACTAAACTAATTGCTATAGAAAACAAACAGAAAAAATGTTCAAACTCTGGTGTGTTAGATCCCTGTTCCCTGGGTGCAGGGTTTTCCTTCAAAAAGAGAAAATAAAGAAGCAGGTGGAGCTGGTTTCTGTATGCCTCAGTTCACCCAATGCGTGCCTAAAAGATAACCAAGAGAGTCTGGTCTATGCTGTCATCTGCCTTTAAAATCCCAACTCAACGAAATGATGCTGAAGATGTTAGGCAAAAGAGCAGCCCTATCAGCCCACCTTTGACCTTTCGTACATGAGCTATAAAAATAAAACACAGCACATTAAAATTGGCTTGGTCTTTGAGTTTACTGTGATAAAGAGGCAGTGTTGAAGCACAGAGATGACTGAAGAGGAGAGTGGGTGCTGGGTCAGAGGATGCAGAATTTGACTGTTGACCTTTCAAAACCATTTTATGAACCAGACCCCAGCTGAGGATCACAGACCAATTTTATTGTAGTGGTGGAGGTATGTGTAACCACTTGTGCTGTCCATTCAGCCACAGTTAGCAGGGCTCCTGCATGGGGTGTAGGGCTCATCTACCAGTTTACAGTCCATGATAGCCTTGAAAACTGCTGGTTGTCTTTGTTAATGCTTTTAAGTATTAAAATAATCCCTGAGAAGTGTGGCTGCTCAGGGACTACCACCCTTTTCAGCCAACCCTACACCAGGCAGAGAAGCTCTGTGGATGTCTGCTATGGGCAGAACCTGGTTTGTCTCCCTCAGCCCACCCTGCTAGATAGCATGTGTCACAGCTTAGTTTTGCCTGTCTTCACCTGGTTTCATCTACACCATAAGACAAGGATCTGTGATTTAAATGTCTGAGACCATCACTTCAAATCACATATTCTGGTTGAGAGCCTGAGACACATGCCACAGATGCCATTTGATAGTCAGCAACATCAAAGCTGACTCAGATTATAAGAGAAACCCATCCTCTGCTGAAATCAATGAGATTCCTTCGAAGTACCCTATTGTTTGGTTTGTGAAGCATGATACCCTGGGAAGTCACTTGGTATATATATTTTTTGTTGGCGTGTTTCATTATGTAGCCACTTGACATTTCTTCCACAACAGCACTCCTCACCATAATGAATGTGCATGAGGTGTGAGTCAATGCCAGGCAGCAAAGGGGAGCATTTACTGCCTTATCTGTCTGCAAGATTAGAAAGGTGCATAAAGGCTGGGAAGAGAAGAGGAATCAATTTGTTTTATCTGTGAATCACAGTGTGATCCACCCACTCTTCCCTCTCCCACCATTTACAACAGGCTCAGCATGGCTCAGTTCTCAGAGGTCTGTTGGTGATGAGGGCTGAACTCTCCTTGTTGCCACAGGACATGTCTGTGCTGTAAGAGGTGAGGTACTCTGACAAATTGGGTACACTGCAGGCTGGAACTCAGCCTTCTTGCAAATCTTTGCTTTCAATATTTCTTCGCCCTCCAGCCACTTACCTGTCATCAGTGGGCACAAGAAAAACCCAAGAGAGCTTAAAGAGAACACAATAGCTCATACCTGGGGTTATGCATTGAACAATAAGGAGCAAATTGTCTCCAATAGCTGTTCAGTGAGGATCATCACTTCACTGCATTGACTGAGACAGGTTTTAGTGGAAAAAATAGACTGTGACAGGGTAAGTGAAGGTAAGATCATGGTGAATTAGGGTTGCATGAGCAACCCTGAGCCTGACTTCTCTAACACTGAGACCTGAACAATGTTCTGTGGGCAGCAGCTCTATTTCTGGGGAAGCAGCATGTAACAGCCCTCACTGAACAGGACAGTAATCACACTGATGTGGATAAGGCAACTAAAAATACTCCAGGGCTTTTGAGGGGTTTTGTTTTTTGGTTTGGTTTTTTTTTCTATCTTATTTTCCTTGAAAATAGACAAAAACCATCCCATATGTAGATAGGCTGAGAAAGTTCGGGCTGTTCAGCCTGGAGAAGAGAAGGCTGCATGGAGACCTCATAGCATCCTTCCAGTATCTGAAGGGGATCTATAGGGATGCTGGGGAGGGACTCTTCATGAGGAACTGTAGTGATAGGACAAGGGGTAATGGGTTCAAACTGAAACAGGGGAAGTTTAGATTGGATATGAGGAAGAAATTCTTTACTGTGTGGGTGGTGAGGCACTGGAATGGGTTGCCCAAGGAAGCTGTGACTGCTCCATCGCTGGCAGTGTTCAAGGCTGGATTGGACATAGCCTTGGGTGGCATGGTTTAGTGGGAGGTGTCCCTGCCCCTGGCAGGGGGTTGGAACTAGATGATCTTAAGGTCTATTCCAAACCCTAACTATTCTATGATTCTATGACCTTCATAGCACCATGTTCCCACAGATGCTACACAATCCCTCCACACAGATATTGTATTACAGCAGTTCACATAGTCCTACATCATGGAAGATAACAGCTAAGCCATGGGGCAAGCTGGGCATCTATGCTTCTTGGAACAAAAATTACGCATTCACTGTGGTCTCATGGCTTTCTCATCTGCGTGATTTTCCTACTCATGTTGCTGACGATGGTTTTCCAAAAAAGTAAAGTTTTCTGCTTAGAGGGTAGTTGGAAGTGTCATGTCCTGGTCTTGATGCCCCCTGGGGGAAGAATTAAGAGAGTGGATGAAGGCTATAGAATGATGGGTTTAGACCTAACAGGATGAAACTCTAATGCTCAGGACAGCCACCACTAATGAGAGCACTTGGAGAGATGTCCTGATTTCTCAGGATAGACAGACACATCTGCCAGGAACAATTTAGGCTGAGGTGACACTGCCAAGGGCGAAGAGAGTTGACAGATGAGCTCCTGCAGTTCCTTCTAGTCTGCTCCTATGATCTGTGGCCAGCATTAAGGCCTTGGGGTCAGAGAGGAATCACAGAAGTGGGGACATGGGTAGCTTTAACCTAGCTGAAAACATAACAATAAGATTATAATAATAGCCTTTTGGATTATACTATGAGTCTATCACACCTGATGTCCTGTCTCCAAAGTCGGCCAACCAACAGCAGATATCTAAGGAAGAGCAGGAGGATAGGACAAGTGTATAGTAAAACTTCCTCAGAAAGCTTTCCTAGCTCCCAAGGTTTTCAATTTGAAAACTTTCCAAGCCAAAAACTGGTGGTTTTGATGCTAAGAAGCTCCAGTAGACTCTATTCCAAGTTTTTATTCACCACTTTTGGAAATGCCTAGTGATGAGTTACAGTGAAGCTATGAGCCCATGTGACAAACCACCTCCTGTGTTTTACTTTGAATCTGCACTCATCTAGTAAAGTCTCATAGTGTTTTCTACAGAATTAGAGAGAAAAGAGTGGCTGAATGATGAATTATTCTTTATTCATCTGCTCTTGATATTTTAAGCACTCTGTTCTTGGAGAACAGCTGATGGCCTCTGTCTTTCAGACCCTCATCCAGGCTGAAGACCCCTTTCTAGTCAGGGGCATGTCACAAGGAAGCCACTCCAAACCTCCCCTTATCTCTGCAGCGTTTCTAGGTCTGTGTGTCTTTTCTGAGGTGAGTCCAGTCTTAGCTGCATGTGCTGATACCACTTCAGAATGATGCTGGTGGTTTTTATTCTCATCCCTATTGGCAATGACATGGCAGGCTAGGCCAGGAAACAGTGCAGGTCCACCAAAATATGCAGCCAGAATGTCAGGTTGATTTAAAACTTCTGCCACTGCATCTTTACTGTTGGCATTTCCAGTTGTAGCTAGATTGAATGGTCATAGCAAGAGCTCAGAAATGCTCTCTGTGTGTTTTCAGCTTCTAATACAATGGGGGTCTAACCCTGGGATGACCACACTATAATTTAGTTCACAGCCCTTCCTAAGCACACACAGCTCATTCAGCCAGTGGGATTAAGACACACAGATGCCTGCTGGCAACAGGACTTTTTTACTCCAAGTTTCAGCTCTGGACAATTATCTAGGAATAGCAGGGTCAGTTGATCCTCAACTTTAGCTTGCCTCAAGGATTCAAGTCAACTCAGGTTTACTCTCTGGAACCCCCCCCAGAAGGTTTTCCTCTAGCACGAGGCACCTGAGAAAAAGAAATCAGTGAAATGACTGAGACAAACCTAAATACAATGTTCTTCTCCATATATATATTTTTGCAATAGCAGTCAAATAGTCTAGTTCTGCAAGTCCAAATTGTTGACGAATTGTTGACTCCCTGCTCTCCAGGCTGTTAGAACAATACCTGTGCTAAGTTGAGTTTTATTCTGTTAACAGTATCTCTTTCTTTTTTTCCAGACCACTGCTCCTCTTCATCTTGGGGACATTTGCCATCTGTTTTATAATTTCACCATTATCTGATGGTAGGACTCAATGACCTTTTTAGACTTTAATTAAAGTTTCTTTCTTTTTAAATCATCTTCATCAAATTCATGTTTCCAAGGCACCTCTCTTGTGAATATTTTATCATTCTGACTGCAAGGAGATACATGATGGAAATGTATTAGTTACTTTTTATTTTATCAAGCTGATGAATTAATCTATGATTGGGTATGAAAAGGATAGAAAATGTCTCCTGAAGTCTATACAGATGTCATGTTAGACATTTTATGAGTCATTTTACAATTTTTACACTATCTGAATTTTCAATTGCAAATGCAGGACTTAGCAGTTCAAACTCAACATGTAACCACCCAGTTAAGCCTAGTTAAGCATTTACAGAATCTGTACTTCAGTACATCATGCACAGAGCAGTGGGATCACTTTCCTCTGCAGCATGTGTTTAAGATGATAGAAAGGAGGTAATGAGGTCATTATCTATCGCAGATGGAGGAACCAGGATGGGAGCAATGGGGACATGAACTCCAGGCTTGGGTTGGGGGAAACCTCCCTGCCTCAGGAGCATGGGGCTGCCCAGACATGGAGATGCTCTCCCAGACCCAGCCGGAGCCCCCTGGTGCCCAGAGGGCCCTGTTGGCCAATTCACTCAGCTCCTCTGCATGGAAGGGAAATATTTGATGACAGTCTCCTTCCTCTACTGAATTTCTTTGATGGCTGCGGTAAAGCAGTCAGGTTGAGCTTTAGCATCTCTACTCCGTTCCTCATCTATAAAACAGAGGGAGAAGAGGGGAACACTCTGCTCTGCATCCCAGGGAGCTGAGGATAAACACATCAAGCTCTGCCATGCTGTCAGATGCTGTGTCTGTGCAGGGACATGCAAAATCACAAGCTTAGAAAGTCAGCCTCTGCTTTTGAGTAAAGAGCAGGACAAGAGTAATTACATTTCCCCCCCTGCTAGCTTTAGAAATTAACTCCTCCAGGCTGGGGAGGAAGGGAGGAATATAGCTCCGTTTTCTCAACTGAAAGCAGCAGAGCCCCAGTGATGAACTGCAAGTGCAGACTGGGTTGCATCTGTACACCTGCAATTGCTGTTAGGGCTTCTTCAATGGTGCATCCCAGAGCACAAGCCTGTAAGTGCATATTTCTACAAAGTCTGAAAGATGTTATTAAAATTAGGAACCACTCTTCTCATTTAACCATCTGTGGTACAGTGATCTCTTTCTTGAGCTTCCAGAATAGTATTACATGAAAATATCATGAAAGACTGTTCATTTCTTTGTAATATGATGTACAAGGTTTTCCAAGAGTATGTCCAGAATGGAATTAGAGAAACAAGCAGCCTAATGTTCAGACTGATAAAGAAATATTACTGAAAACACCTCTGGGGAAAGCACAAGTGGGTAAATGCACAACATGGCATAAAAATTATCATAACAGTGTTCAGAAAGAAAGAAGTGTCTTTCATTGTCCAGCCTGATCAGGAAAACTGTCTGGCATGGAGTACAGCAGGAAGGTGCATACCTGAACCCCAAGGAGCACCGAGGAGGCCCAAGAAGTTTGGGAAGGCCACTACTCACTTCTATCAACCAAACCAAACACACTACTGTAATACCTATAGTAGACCAAAGCTTAGGTTGTCCTGAGCCCCACCACTGCACTTCTCTGCCTCTATATTTGGAGAACTCTGTCTTCTGCTTAGACGCCTGATACAACTTTGCAAAGAATACCTCAATTATGCATGAAATATGCATAAATTGACACTTGAATTGGGAGTTTCAGCACAGGAGGACCCTGGCTTTACAAGAGAGTAAGAAAGGAAAGGGCATAGATCATGGGCTGCCTTTTTTCAAAGGCAGTGGGCCCCCCAAGGTGTTTGAGAGCACCAGCAGTGCAGCGAGTACCTGGGTTATGGATGGTGGGAGCATATGTGAAGGCTTTCTGTGTCATCTGGAAGCCAGACTGATGCTACCAGTACAACAACCCTCAGAGACACTTCATGTCTTGAAAAATGTAGAAATTTAATGTACTTTTAAATTGAGGGAGCAATGAGAAATTCTTATTTAAAGCAGGACAGGGAGCAACAATACCTCTGCTCTGTTCTTTGGTTTACTGTAAACTATTTGTTCTAATTGCTGAAGTGTTTTGTGCCTCAGTTTCCCAATCTTAGTGATGGGGAGGATGCTGCTCCGCCCCTGAGAAGTGTTCTAGGAGTACACAGATCCTCTTTAGGGATGCAGAGTGTTTTTTTAATACTCTGTCATTCTGACTGGACTATGCTGTGCCTTTCCATCTGTCCATCCGTTCCTCCATCTTCAGGAAGCATTGCATTCGGCCTGCTCAGGGTGCCTCCCTGCTCTTGCATGCTATAACTCTCCATAAACCCTGCAGCACAGCTATGCCTCTGTTTCCCCATTTCTCTGCTTGTACTGCAGAGCAAAGCAATGCGCAGGGCCTCAGGACCCTTTGGGGTCTGAAAACAAACCTTTCTCCTCCCACACTGGAGTCTGTTTCACATACCAGCACCTCAGGGAAATAACTCAGCTCCATTGCTTGCCTTTCAGCTCCCCAACCAGTGATCCCACTGATGATTTCCTCCCACCAAGCAACCCTCTGCTGGTTTTATGACACAATCCAAACAAGCATGTTGCGCTTGGGTTTTTTGCCCCCTCCAGTTGGAGAAGGAGGAGTAATTGCATTTGTCACCTCTGATTGTACACCCACAACCCACTGAAAGTGAGCCATTATTCTCATTTACAAACAGGTAGGTAATCTCTTCTCACATGCCCTTAAAAATCATTGTGCTGTCGGAGCAGACGGTGCAGATTAACTGATACTGGGAGATTGTCTTCAGCAAAGCAGTAAAAGCTTTAAGTGCACTAGATTGGTTTTTGATTGACTTTTGGAGGAATAGTATATCAGAAGAATCCCAATAAGCTCTCCCTGTGGTATTTTAAGTGGATATAATGGTCAGAACTGACAGATAGTAATGAGCCTTTTAGACAGGGGCAACTGTATGTTATTTAATTTCCACTAAAGAAGATATCTCAGCAAGGAAGCTCAGGTTTAAGACAACACACAAATGCTCAAAAAACAGATTTTGTTTCTATCAATGCTGAAGCACAGGGTGGTCCAGTTCCTTCTACAGCTTAAAATTTGGAAGCAAAATCTTAAATGTCACCAGTCTAGGAATGCAAATACAAAATTACTTTCTCTTTGGAAAGACTGAGCGAGAACATCTCTCATACACCCCGCTTCCTAGCAACTTATGGCTTCCACACAAATCACTTCAAGCTGAAAATGTGAAGCTGCTGATTAGTACTTGGGAAATTTCAGCTTGGATATGGGAGAATCACAGAATCATAGAATAGTTAGGGTTGGAAAGGACCTTAAGATCATCTATTTCCAGTCCCCCTGCCATGGGCAGGGACGCCTCACCCTAGACCATGTTGCCTAAGACTCTGTCCAACCTGGTCTTGAACACTGCCAGGGATGGAAATGAATGAAACCCCTGTACATCAATTGTCAGACAGCAAGACATGGACACCCTGCAGCCAGAGGTACTTTGGGTTTTTTATTTTCTTTGAAGTGTTGAGACTTGAAGGAGAGTTTCTTAAAGAACTTGGAATAATTACCCCATCTGGCACTCCGCACCAGGTCTTGGGAAGGTCTCCCTGACTTTGCACTCTTCCCTGATGCAGAAGGACAAGAACAAAAAGTAAAAATAACCCTTTCATGAAAATTCCTCACAATCCGTAAAATGTTTGCTAAAATAAACAGGGTCAGTTGGATGCTTTCATTCACTCTACCAAAGATGTAAACAGGCTCTTTTCTGACTAGCGATGTTGCTGTTTTCTCATGGTTTCTGTCCATGAGATGGACATCCGGAGAACAGATTTTGGCTGTCCCAGCTGGGTCAAACAAGGCTGTAGGCAGAGCAGGCAGCTGCCAGGCCAGCATGGAGGAGCCACCACCCCATCCGTAGCTTGCTGAAACCTCTCCCAGGGAAGAAGCCAGTGCCAGCTTACACTGCCTTTGCTGCCCCACTGCCCAGCCCATCACTGCCAGATGGGTGTGCTGCTGCTCCCACTGACAATAGAGTGATCAGCAGTAGTGTTTTAATTGGGAGCAGGGCCAGCAAATCCACTTCTCCTGGGCTCCCTCCCAGCATTTTTTCCTACTGTCTGCAGATGATGTTCACCATCCAGCTCCTTTCCCCTCACAGGGGTCTGAGGTGATGGTAAAAACATTGAAGTGCCTTTTTGCCCCTGTTTTCATGCAGTTGGAAGTAGTTTTAATGAATTTAAGACCTTCGCTGCAGGAGTATCATGTCCTTCAGTTTCTAAGAGCTTGCAAAGGAACCTGTGGATCCTAAAATTGGAGCTATTTTTAGTGTTGTTTCCTATTTTCATCTTGATTGTCTCAGCAGTCACCCTGTTGATCTCTGCTGCTGCCTATCCGCTTACTTGCTTGTCCTCTCGTGTGGCTTTTTAATTACATGCAGCCAAAGACGTTAAGTCCCTAGAAGATTTGGATAAAATGAGCCTAAGACCTGAAGCCTTTACAGTGAGAAAATGGTTGCTACAACTCATTCCCTCACTTACTGTTAAAGGCAGCAGTTGGTGGCACACGGATCGCGTGCACCAGCCCAAGCAGTCGGCATTGTGCCCAGTAATCTGCTTAAAGTCTGCCGCTATTTGCCACCCGGATCGGGAGCAGAGAGGGTGGGAGGCACAGCAGATAAGAGGCTAAGGCAAAATCTGTAGGAAAGTAGAAGGCAGTAATTCTGCTTGTTTAATGAGAGATTGAGGCGCTGTGGCTTTTAAGAAAAAAGGAATTAGTCGACGCTCAATCTGCATACTGCTGAAGCAGAAAGACCAATACAGGGGATCACTGCTTGCGCGCTGCAAGACGTGTATCCAAAGGGTCCTGACTAAAATTCATGGAGCTAAAATTCATGCATGTGAGTACCCTGACAGCCTGTGCCTGGAGCCACACACATATACACGCTCTCTTACTGCGATCCTTAGCCCCTGCAGCGGCAGGAGTGGATGGATGCTTTTATGGGTCCCCAAGGGAAGAGAAAATACCATGTCGAGGAATTCCAATGGAGTTCAGAGTATGTCTCAACACAGCTCTGTAAAACTTCTTTTTAGTGTGTTGAGTTTTCAGCGCATGGGCAAGAAGAAACCAGGCTGTGGCCAGGGCTGGCCACCGCTGCAGTGAATGGCTGCTTCTGCAAGGGCTGAAAACTGTGCTCAGCTACAGCTGCTATGATGGGCTGATGGCGACATTCCTGCGCCTCAGTTCAGTCCTACAGGCAGGAGGGGACCAGAAGGCACTCCCTTGTGCGGTGTTTCTCAAAGCCCTGTTATTGGCTCACACCCAAGTCTGAAGTCTGAGAGCACTGGCAGTGAATTAAAGGGTTAAAGGCTGCCTAAAAAGTGTTTATAATCCCACAAAACCATCACAAACTATTATTTTTCCTTCTTTAAGTGTTTTGCTCAATTCCTTTGATTTTTTCAGCTTTTGCAGCATTCCGTGCCCTTCAGAGAAGGTCTAAGACATGCTGCCTTGAATGCGCAAGGGCTGCACTGCATACCCATGACACCCACGGCCCCATTTTGCCTGTGTCCTCCAATCTACACGAAAACCCAAATCAATTCTCTGAACTCAGTCCCAGAGGTTGTAGAGGGGCTTTTCCTCTTCCCTTTTAGCAGGGAGCTGTAGCAGCTGGGAGACTCGACTCAATCTCCATGATTTAAATGGGTTTCACCAAGGTTAGACATGAGCTGGGCAGCCAGCACAGCTCAGGAACTTGTTTTGACTATATATAGAAGATTTAAAAAACATAAGACACTTACATAAAGCCCCTGGTTGTCCTGCCTCCTAATTACAGTCCGAATACACTAATACCTGCCACAGCATTCAGAAACAAAAATTCACACAGGAGCAGGAATTCAACACACTGAGCTAGCGACAAAAATCTTTCTAAGCTCATCTCCTGGTGCTTCTCCTTCTCCTTCCAGCATGATGAGAGCTTTCCCCTTCCCAGAGGCATCGCAGAAAAATTCACAGTTTCTAACTTCGTTTTTACCAACATCTCCATCCCTTGGCATTGGCTCAATGGGCCTTGTCCTTAGAAGAATGTTCAGGAAAATTAACCCATACAAGAAACAGCTAAACAGGCTTTGACTTGCTTCTCACGTTGGGAGAGAAATGACAGGGGAGATGTGATAAAGGTCGGTAAACTCAGGAGTAATATGGAAAGGCTGAGCAGGAGATGATGCCTCACTGCTTTCCACAGCACAAAAACGAGGTGGCATGAAACAGGGGACGGCATGTTAGAAACAAAAAAAGAGGGTTTTCCAGAACCAAAAAACAAACCCTCTGGAAGCTTCTTGCAGCATTGCCCCAGGGATGCTGAGGGTTTACCCAGCTTCAAAGGAAGAATGAACAGGTCTATGGGAAATCATAGAATCATAGAATAGTTAGGGTTGGAAAGCACCTTAAGATCATCTAGTTCCAACCCCCCTGCCAGGGGCAGGGACACCTCACACTAAACCATGCCACCCAAGGCGATGTCCAATCCAGCCTTGAACACTGCCAGCGATGGAGCAGTCACAGCTTCCCTGGGTAACCCATTCCAGTGCCTCACCACCCACACAGTAAACAATTTCTTCCTCATATCCAATCTAAACTTCCCCTGTTTAAGTTTGAACCCATTACCCCTCGTCCTCTCACTACAGTTCCTCATGAAGAGTCCCTCCCCAGCATCCCTATATGGTTAAACACACAGGAACCCCATCAGGCTTGTAAAGTCCCTGAGCTGGACATTGTTATGGAGTGGGGGTTGTTGGGGGAAACATTAGCTCATGATTGCTCTGCCCTTACCCCCTTCCCTTTGTGGCCAGGATCCAGGTGCACCAGCAGCCTGCGGGGTCCTTAGGACATTCCCATGCTCAGCCAAACCAAGTGACCCCATGGACTTACCATGGAGAAGACACTCCACCAAGCTCATCTGGGAATGCCTGCAACACAGCCAGAGGCTCAAAGCATGAACTGAATTCACTACAAGTATTCACATCTAAGCAGTCTAAGCAAGCTATTTCACAAATTCAATCAAATAAACTGTACAGAGCACACCCATGCAGGTACCTTCTGCTGCCTGGCTCAGCCCAGACCGTGAGCAGCGCAAACATATCCCACAATACCGTCTCCAACTGGCTTCATTTTCAGCTGCGGATTCAAAGAAAAACCGGTATTGGGTGATTAGACGCTGGTTTTCATTTTCCATTGCTTTCTAATCACCGACTAATTAATTCTCAATGCCCCAGTGAGGTAAATGTATCTGTTTCATGCATTAATACATATATATGTATTATGTTTGATCTTTCCTTAACAAGTCCCCATAGCCCTGGAAATCTACGCTGAAAACAGAGCAGAGCGACGGGGGGAGAAACAGCACCAGCTTTGAAATCCAGAAGATCTTCATTTGTATGTCAGATCGAAAGTAAAAAGAAAATAGTTATTTGGCAGGTCTGTTCCCACTGAGGGATTAGTTTGCCTCAATTTGTATTTAATAAGTGTACCACTGAAAAGTATTTAATGCATAATGTATAATATAACTAGCACTACACTAAATAATAACCTGTGACTTTAAACATTAATGACTGTTTGTGACTATTTCTTTTGAATTTCAAACAACACAGAAAATATTTGTCAGCAGTAAAAATAAGCTTGCATTAAATAAATAAAATAATGGCGCAATAAACCCCAGTCATGATGTGCCTATTTAAATGCATATATGCCTCTGTTTAATGAAGAACAGTGAACACTGGTTTTGTATAATATTCTACTAATGCGTACACTACAATATAGTAATATTTAACATCTTTTCACTTCAGCTGCAGAAGAATTGGCAATTCAGTAAAACACTCACAGCTGAAGGATATGTTTATACCTCCTCACTTTTTTAGTTTCTTGGGTTTTATGCAAAGATGAAAGAAATCCTTTCACCCACATACAGATGGGAGATTTCACACCAAAGAATATTTAGATGAGATAAATCCAATTATTGCAATTGCACTTAATGATAGTTTTTACATTTCTGGAAACTGCACTAGGCTCATTCTCTCTACCCAAGGAGGCAACAGGTTCCAGGGACCTTTTGGATAGCAATGAATTGAGCTCTGGACAGCATATAAGCATTTTCAAGGGCATGCTTATGTCCACTTTAATTTAGTTTCAGTATACGCTTAAGACTGGGAACACATTTAAGTGCTGTCTTAGCTAGGGCTGAGTTGGATTAACTTCATAACTGTTTTCTGAGCCAGGGTTTAAGTTCTTTTAGTTATTTATTTAAAATTGGACTTGATGAAACCCTTGGCTGGCAAAATGAGAGGCCTCGCTACAGCTTAGATGCCATGCAACACACAGGCTTTCCACTGCAATGGTTACGCAGATCAGAGCCTAAAAGTTTGTCCCTTACAACATTTTTTAGTCCTTCTATTGCTCAGAAAACTGCTGGTCCCTGGGAAGCTGCCCGAAGTTGTCTCTGGAGACCATCCTGAAGGACAGGCTGCTCTTCAAGCCAAAGTCATGCTTGACAACACAAATGTCAGTTCACCCAGAGCTTTCACATGGGGCATAGTGCCAGAGGCAAGACTTGGGGTCATCAGATTGGGTGCACCCTGTAGGAAAATCAGCCAAAAGTATTAAGGTGAAACATTTTCCTAAAAACAAAATTTTCAAGATGGAAAGATTTTATTAGCTTGGAATGAACTTCTTGGGTATGTTCCAAATTTAAAAAAAAAAAAAAAGTGAAAAAAGAGGGAAGTGGAATTCTTGGAAATTCAGGCATGAAATCCATGGCTTTGTTTCAAATTTCATAATGAAAAAATAACAAAGTTAAGTATCCAAGTAGTTAGACCTTATGTTCTCAGTAAAACAAAACATTTTGCTTAATATTTCACCTTGCAAAGATACTTTTAAAAAAAATCTAGTCTGAATTGATCTAACCTGAGCTCTCTTTTCACTTTGGTCAATTAATAAAAAAAGGAATCCAGCACTTGCACAGTTCCCTTATGTTCAAATGAACATCCTATTTTATTATGACCAAAAAAAGATCTTTCACTCTTCCGATAGCTGGTGAAAGGGAAACTGGTACCTCCTGCCTTGCCCAGCTTCTCAGAATCATGGAACGGTTTGGGTTGTAAGTGACCTTAAAAGCTCAACCAGTTGCAACCTCCTGCCATGAGCAGGGACCTTCCACTAGACCAGGTTGCTCCAAGCGCCATCCAACCTGGCCTTGAACCCTGCCAGGGATGGGACAGTCACAGCTTCTCTGGGCAACCTGTGCCAGTGCTTCATCAATCTTAAAAGAACTCCTTCCTAGTCTGATCTAAATCTACTGAGATATGGAAGCTGGGCACAGGGAAGTTGCTCAAATCTTTTAAAAAGCCTTAGAAATTTTATTTCCAAATTAAAGCTACAAAGTGTAGAAGAAATGCAGCTGATGCAGAGATATTTTCTTGAGTTTGCTGAGAGCCTGGAACAAATTGCTCTTAGGTGCCTCACTTAGCTGATCAAGAGATGGCTCGCAGGGCAGCTGGACTGCTTTAAAGGACTTCAATGCAACATAGGAAAAATTAATTAAATATATAAGCTGGCAACCTACCTAAATAGCAATAGGTCAAGGGCATACTCATTTTGGTACACAGAGGCCTTTACAAGCCACTCAAATTACAAATGCTACAAAAGTGCTGAGTTAACATCTATGTTGGTAAATGCAATTTTAATCCATGGCACAGGCATTCTTGAAGCATGCAGTTGTCAGGGTGGGGTCATAGTCAGGAAAAGATGGTTTCTGAGGCATTCAGGTCTGCGCCACTGCTTTACTACTCAAGAACCACTGATAGCTCTGAAGTATGGGCCACATGCTGCTCTCTGTTATACTGGTTTAAATCTGTAACCCATAGGGTGCTAAATCTGGATTTACACTTGCTTTGAAAATGCAGAGTCTGGCTTTTGTCCCTACAAAGTGTCAAAAGGCACAAACACTTGGAAGAGTCATTGCAGCGTATCTGGATCTCACTGAATGCAGCATCCTGCATGACCCGACACTCATTTGCAAGCACCCGACCAGTTTTCCAGCCAGTCTATCAGAAGAAAAAACATGACAGAAGAGCGGAAGTATTCCCAAAACATAAACCACACAGTGATTTAGTATGCTGCTCTATTGATTTTAATGAGATCACTTCAAAGAGGTACAGCGGACACTCTGTGCTTTTACAAAGAGCTGTACAACCTCCATCACCTGAACTTCAATCATCCAATTTCCCCAGTACCTGGAAAGGCAGTGCATGTTAATCACAATGAAAGTTATTTTAGTAACTCAATCATTCAAATTCTGCCAGGCTTCTCATAAATTCAGAGAAGCCAAGGTTATGCTACAGATACGGGTGTGTTCACATCAACTTTATGTATCTAAAAAATTACAGACTTAACAGCAATTTGTAAAACGAGTTGCTGGGGTTTTTTTTTTATACACCAAACAGATCAAAGGGTTGATGCAATTTGGGGATATGCTGTACTTAACTACGTTAGAAGGGATCTTCTAGACAGGCATTCAGTTTGAGCAATTGTTTGCAAATGTATAGGATCACTCTGTTATCTTCCAGCCTCAGAACTAGCAAAGAAATATGCATGTGATTTACTGCAGCAGGGGAAAAAAACCTCCTCATTTGGAGTTAGGCTAATCTCAGAGCAAGACAGCTGAGGCAGGAAAAGCCATTTAAGTAATGTAGTGTTTAAAAGGCCTGGGCTGACCTTCATTTCTGTCTATCTGCTTTCCTGCAGTGCTGCCTCTGAAGTGCTGCACAACATAAATAACATCTGTCCTGGGATTTTTTAGCCTGAGCTTAGCAGAAATGGCTCTTGTGGCTGTGATGCACCCTTTCACAGTGATTAGTCACTGAAGTTTTCCAGTTCTCCTGCAATTTGGGCCCTATGTTACATTTCTATTTAGTCAGACGTGATTGGGGAGGCAGCTGATTAGGAGTGACTGAGGGCACTCTTGCTCAGCAAACCTGTGTACCAGCTAAAAATAGAAATCAGAAAGCATGTAAAATAGGAGGACAAGAGCCAGCCCAGCAGAGAAGGCAGCTTCAGAACATGAAGTTTTCCTTTAGCCTCAAAGTATGTTGGACTTAAACCTGTCACCCGAGTCAAGTGATCAGACTGGCAGGGACTGTATGGACTTTCTTGCCCTCTCTGAAGTGTGGGAGCACAGGAAGCCTTCCAGGGTAAATTATGCAAGAAGCTGTTTTTGCAGCGGCTTGGGCATTGCTGATCTTCTCAGCCTCCTCTTCACCTTTCCTGCTGCATTTGGGTCTTGGGTGTTATAGGATGCTAAGAAGCATCTGTAACCTATGGAAGGACATTTCATGATTCCTCCTCAACATAACACCTTTCCTTTGTGACTGCAGCAGCTCATCTCCAGAGCTGCAGTGGTCACCCATGTGCCTTGGTATGGTTTGGGAGTGTCCAAGAGCCAGTCCCAGCCCTGTAAAGTCTCACCCTTCAAGCACAAATTACACACAGGTGGCTCACATGCCCTGCTTTGAGACTGGCAGCTATCCTCATCGCACAAGTGACTGCTGCTCTGTGCTCCCTGGGAGCATTCATCCCCATGCAGCCCAGTACAGGGGCCTCTCACCCACCCCGCAGCACTGTATAAGCTCCTGTGGAAGTACCAGGGGCTCTTGAGGTCTGCAGATTTTGGACTGGGCAGAGAGCCTGAGGAGAGACAGCAATGCACAAGCATGACAAGCCTAATGCCAGGCAGAGGCAGTGCAGGTCACACACTGCTCTTTCTCCCCAGAAGTAAGGAAGAGGCATGATGGAGCTGTGTCTCAGTAGGTCTTTGAACCACCACAGAAGTGGTGGAAGCCTTTCAGGTGGAAGAACTACAATCATGATTTCACACCTCTCCCAGCACAGCCATGAGGCAGAAAAGGTCCTTGTGAATTCACTGCTGGGCACCAACAGGGGGACAGAAGTGATGACAAGGACTGTGTACCATCTGCTGTGCATTTGCACGCAAAACACAGGGCTGTTCCCAATTTCAGGGGAAGGCTGGAAGCAGGATGGCAGCAAACTCTTATGCACAGCTCAACTTGCAGCTGCTGCAGTTTTCATAATGCTTCTCTTCAGCTCATCGCCTCCTGCCTGATTCTGTTTGCACTATCATCCATTCTCTGGCCTCTGAATTATGTGGCCACTGATGAACTGCGGAACAACATGGGTAATGCTCACTCTTCCCAAGTGCTGCACAAAATGCTTCTGCAGCAATGCCAGTGGAGGGGATCACGCTGATACCAGGGAGTGATGCAGGGAGGGAGGGATGTCCAGCTGGCTATAGGGATGTCCACATGCAGGATGGGGTCTTGGAGAGCCACAGGAACAGGGGCAACTTTGAAAGCACAAAGCGAGGACGATTAAGCATCAGAGCCTGAGAGCAGAGCACAAAACAAACCAAATGCCAAGCAAGTGATTGTACTTACTGGCTGTAACAATGTTATTCGCTCGCTTGAAAAGAAGCACACACCTATGCACTTGGCAGCTGAGGACCTCAGAGGAGCTGGCAGGCTCGCGCGTTGCTTTCTTGCGCAGGACGGTGAAACCAGAAGAGCAGCCCTTATTCCAGCGACATTTTGGGACAGATATTTTGGGACATTTCCAAGGTCTGTCTGACCCCCTTGGGACCTTACAAAGTTTGTCAGAGCACTGCCAAAGGCAGACTATATATTAAAGGCCTTTTAAAAGAAGCACAGCAATTCTTAACGCATCCAGCAGGCTGCCAGCACCTGAAGGAGCAGAATCAACAGTCCTGACCAGGCAGTGAAATCGTTCAGAAACATTTAGCCTTAGGCGCTCACGTGTAACAGCAACCTGGGCACAAAACAATTCGAGCATTTCTTCTCACCACATCTCAGATGTTCCGGAGGTAAAAAAACCAAACCACCAAGCCACGAGACACCTTCCTAGTGAAAATCTACCTTGTTGGGCTCCTAATCCAAAGATCTGGAAAACAAGAGACATTATTTCTCCATAGGGTTACCTGACACACCAGAAGGTGGAATCCTCCCACAGCTCCTCTCCTGGAAAGCTTGGGATCCCTGTTAGTTATCTGCCAGTTTACACCTGAGGTTTTCTCTTGTAGTTCCTGCCCGGACGTAACAGAGTTCCTAGATGCTTAACGCAAGTCCATAAGCACACTGTGGGATACCACACACTGGAAACATGGATAGATGAAGGATGGGCAAGGAGAACAGCAGCATCCTCAGTTTGCAGACCAAAGTGTGTCCCCCAGACAAAGTGTGTTTTGGGCCTCCTGTGCCTGCTTTGCTGAGGAGGCAGCTCTGCTACAGCTCTGGGGGTAAAGATTCAGAAGCCTCTAGTTTTGGTGGCAAATCCAGTTTCCAAAGTTCCTCTTTCCCAGATGACCCCACAGCCCTGGTTGCAAACAGGACCACTGATTTAATCCCATGATTGGTTTGGTTTTAACCTGTGGTTAAAGGGGCATATAACAAAGAAGGGTATTTTTAACATGAATCATTTCAGGGACTCAAAAAAACCCTCAGCCATTGCCAGGGCAGAGAAGGACATGGTGATCTGTCCCTGACACATCCATGTTTCTGTCACATCTAGATGAAGGGGGCCTACAGGGATGCTGGGGAGGGACCCTTCATTAGGGACTGTAGTGAGAGGACAAGGGGTAACAGATTCAAACTTAAACAGGGGAAATTTAGATTGGATTTGAGAAAGAAATTCTTTACTGTGAAGGTGGTGAGGCACTGGAATGGGTTGCCCAGGGAAGTTGTGAATGCTCCATCACTGGTGGTGTTCAAGGCCAGGTTGGACATAGCCTTGGGTGGCATGGTTTAGTGTGAGGTGTCCCTGCCCCTGGCAGGGGGGTTGGAACTAGATGATCTTCAGGTCCTTTCCAACCCTAACTATTCTGATTCTATGATTCTATGTGACCCAGCAGAGCTGCTGAGCCCTCAGGGACCGCAGTTAGACCATTAGGCCCATGAGGTAAACAAGAAGAGGATGCAGCATAGTAGAGACAAGCACACAAGGAGTGTGCAAACATTTTGAATTTCCCTGAAATATAAAAGGGTGGCTCTCTGGTGGGAGTGGAGGCCTGGCTCTTCCTCCTACCAAGATAGAAGTTCCCATCCCTCTCTGAAAAGACTTGGAGCAATATGTGCCTCATCCAAAGTCAATTGTCGTGAATGGGAGCCTGGTATTGACTTCCAGTCTTTAAACAAATAGAACATGACAGTAATACAAACAGAAAGCACTCGCCATTTCCAGCACATTTCCAAGGAGTGGTGTTCGCTCCTCAAGATAGAGGAGAAATCCCAAGAAGGCAGGAGGAAGAAACTAAAAAGTTTTTCCATGTGGTGTCAAGCGTCAGCCAGTTTGCTCATCTGGGATTATTAATAATGCAAATAGTGCTAGAGGTTGCTTTGCTCAGAAAAAGCCACGGGAACTTATAGAGTTCATTAGACTCACATATTTTTTCTCCTCCCACTTAAATAAAGAGAGAGGATGCCATGCCATTTCCTCTCACACAAAACTGTTGGGCTTTGGCAAGGTTTGCACATTGTTTAATTAGCCCACTCGAATTTCACTGAATCTGGAATACTCTAGTGACAATAATGTCCCTCTCCCGCTGAGTATCAGAAGGTGGAAAATAAAAAGCTCTGTCATGCAAATGCAGCCTCAGCAAAACCCCTAAGGTGGTTGGAAAAATCATTTAGTCAAATTATTCTTCCTGCATTTGCTTGTGAATTTTAGAAAATGAAAACGAGACAGATTTTCCCCCTCTCTAAAACCTGCTTCTGCCTCACCCTATGGAAAAAACCCCACCACTCCACAGTTCAGCCTTACCCACTGCTGGTGCAATATCCCAGAAACCCCTGCAAAATTATCTTGCAATCACCAGAAAGAAAAACAATCAACACAGCACAACTCAAAATATGATAAGCAGCCAAAAGCCTGATTCAGAGCCTAATGTAAAATAACCTTCTGCCATTCATTGAAGTTAGCAAGCAGACATATTATTCACTGATTGATATATTATCCTCCCCTGCCAGCACATCTGGGCACATCGCAAAGTGGAAAACAGTACATTAATCTCTGTCAGAGAGAAATCAATGAGAATCAGGCACCTAATTCCCTTAGCTGCTTTGGGAAGTCCCACCCTTTCTCCACTTATCATAAATCAAATTTAAAAGAAAATCTTTCTGTGTCTGGGAACACACTGTATCTGCCCAGCTGTGATCTCTTCTCTCTCAAATTCACCCCTTAGCAGCTGGTCCTGGGATCCAAGGACCATGTGCCATTGTGGTGCTTCCTGAGGTCCACAGATGATGCTAAAAGAGGCTGTTACGGTTTTGTGTGCTGAATGAGAGTCAGGTCCTCTGTATCCAAGCATCCCTTAGAAGGTGAAAGCAAAATGAAGGTGATGCCTCAAAATAAATATGGAATCAAGAATCAAACATTAATTTTGCAGTTGGATACTCGCTGGCTGAGTTATTTTGCTCCTCAAAGCATTGTGGCTTCTGCCTGAGGTAGGAACATTTGTCAAATTCACATTTGTTATTTGGTTGGTACCAGTTCAGCAATTTAGATGATACATATCTATGAGCAATCACTTTCTCATTCCTGGCTTGAAATGTTCTGGGTAGGTTTTTCATAGGAAAAGCTGATAAATTACAGGCTTTTGAAGGTAACATCAGAAGGGCCGAGGAAGGTGGACACCTGGTGGATTTGCTCACTGAACATTATGGAACTGGGTCCATAATGACCCAAACGTGTTGCAAAATGTTGTTCCTGCCAACAAGCTTCTAAAGCTCACTCCCAGATCCATGCCTAGTGGTGAGCTGAGGAAAAGCACCTCTCTGTGCATTTTTCTGAGGTGCTGCAAGGAAAAGATTTACACATGGGACAAGAACCAAGAAACTGGTTCTTCCTCGCTCTTTCAGACAAAGAGGAAACAGATGACCATCTACCCCCAGTCCCCCCTTACCGTGCTTCTGTGGCAGCTAGTGCTTTGGAAAGCATCTCAAACCAAATGACACAAGTACAGGGCAGCCCCTCTGGGTCCAAGTGGGCCTTACACCTACCTCAGCCATGTCTACAGAAGTCCTGCTAACCTTGTTCCTGCTCAGATACCTCCACCAGCAAGACTGTGAGTTATTTCCAGCCCTGCCATCCTTGCTGGGCTGGAAATAACATCTGGGAAAAGACGGCAGTCTCTAACATCCACTACCAAGCAGCACAACCACGGCAATGCTAAAAGCTAACACATTTTCTTTTTTGCTCCTCAGGAGGTGTTGCGTTGTTTTGGGGTTTTTTAAATCTTCAAGAGACATTGATTCATGTTAAATTGTATAGAAATAATTTTCCCTTCACAGCACTGCAAAAGTCCCTTTCTGTCACGAAGTCCCACCTCTGTAAAGCTGTTGGCTTCATGCCTATTAATTTTCTCCTTTAGAAATCAGCAGGAGGAAAGGCAGAAACTATCCCAGCAGAGATAGGAACACAACCAGGAACAGGGAGCTTCGTAAGGCCCTGGCCCAAAAATGCAAAGTGCATCAATACAGACTGGCTCTTTCTTATTCTACTCTCTGAAATTGCCACTGGACAATGAGGAGTGATGCAGACACTTCTCAGCCAAGAAAAGGAGCAGGAGAGGAGCAGCAGTAGGTGATTGTGTTGGGGGTAGAGCAGGCAGAGCTACTTTATTAAATGCAGAGAGGAGATCTCTTTGTTCAGGGCTAATGCAATTGAAAATGCAGATTCAGATGGACCCAAAGATCTTACAAATCCAAGTCATGCTGGTCAAAGCAAAAAGAGCCCAAAGGATAGTCTAACGGGGGGAAGCTTGATTACAACATTATTTTCTTTTATTTTACATTAAGTTTTCCTTCTGAAGCAGTATTTTTTAAGTTTACATACAGCCCCTAACTATAAATGTTAGAGCAAATGTACATTAAATGTGACTTACATTTAAGTGTATGTGGAGAATAAATATTACAAAATACAGTTTATCTGAAGTGAAATAAGATATCTGGATTTAAATCAAGCAAAATGTTTAGAGATGCATTTTTTTTCCTTTCAGTGTTTTAGCTCAGCTGGCAAATCTAAACATCCATCATTGCCCTGCTTATTCTTCCATCCTGTCTGAGCTCACAGATAATGCATCTCCACATGGGGATCAGAGGCAGTGGCTTCCCATAAAGCCCACCTTCCAAACAGCACGAGTAAATCAGCCTCAACAAGCCCTACAAGAGCTGGCAGGGAACAGAAAAAAACACACACATGAAAATGAACTAGATCAAATCAGGGTCTGTGCATGCATTTGACAGGTTCTGTCCTATGTAGTTAAAATAAACCTACTGTACCAGATATTTTCATTGTAATGCACAAACATCAAGTGCTAAGAGCATTTCGGTTTATTGCAAAGAATCTGTTTCCCAGAAGATGCTCTGAATCCAATCTCATTTTTCTCTGATCTTGCTGTTTTTACATCTATCTGAGACTTTAGTCTCCTGCTACTTCTACAGCATTTCAAACCACAGCTCTGACAGGCTTTGGGAAGCAGGGCAGCCCTGAGAAACCCCTGGCAGAGCAGGGCCTCCTCTCATGAGCTGCTTTCCAGCAAAGCAGCTTATCATGCTATTGCCAAGGGAGGGTTTGTTCACATACCCACACCAGCACAGCTCAGCAAAGACCAGGAGGGTAAGACAGAGACCAAGGTTTCCAGCTTTGTCTGTTCTGCTCCTCCCCAAAGCACAGGGTCAGCACCCCTATGCTCAAAAGCTGATGTGGTATCAATGGTACCCCTACTGCACTGCTGTCTAGGGCTTGGGCATTGAGGAACAAGATGCCCTCACCTGCTTCTGTTGAAAACTGCACAAAAAAACCCGAAACAACTCCTTGAGCTTTGTGGGGACATAGTTTGGGAATCTGGACCTACAGCCCCAGGGGGCCCCCAGCCCTGTTGCATTTTGCTCCTCCCACAAGGTGTTTATTTTGCATTACATACACAGCAGCATTGCCCAGCAGTTCTGTCAATGCCCTGTCTCGCCATGTTCTCAGGTGTGCTGCAAACCACCCCACAGCAGAGCAGTATCCTGCAGTGACCTCAGCTCATTCACAACCCTGGAGCTGCAGCTCATCCATACAGTGGAGCTGATCACACACCCAGCCTCTTGGCCGGCCCTCTGTCTGCAGTTAATAAATACAGAAAGGAAATATCAAACCTGCCACTGTTTTTCTTCCTTTAGCTTCTGTGCTGGCCCACCCTGAGGCCAGCACGTCCCACTTGCTGGCAGAACAGCATCATAGCAAAATAAGGATAAAAGGCATCCCCTGACTATCTGAGTTTCTGCTGGCTGCTTTCCTGGGGAGTGAAGGGATGAGCTCCATCAGGATGTCAGTGCTGCCTGCATAATCCTACAGCAACAGTTAACGTTCACGCTTAACAGTTTTGTGAGCACAGACTGAACCAGCACAGTGGGAAGATGCTACCCCAGCGCATCAAGATTGGGGATGGGAGGGCTCATCCCCAAGATCCTGCAGATGTGAGTTCCTGGGAAAGGCAGACAACCCCATTAAGGATGGAGGCCCTTAGTGCAAGTTGGGAAACTCCTGCTTTCATCAGGGTAGCAAACCCCCTTTGCCCTCATCCCTAACAGAACCTGCAGCAGCATGGGGCGGGGGAGAGCACTGGATGGCAGGTAGCTGCTGGCTGGATTTGAGCTGAAGCTGGGGACGTGTCTACAAAACCAGATGGTGGCTTGGCAAACAGAATTAACTAAATGTTATCACCTTTCTCAGCCTCCAAGTGGCTTTCGCAGCACATTAGCACTCGACTTTCATCATTGTCCAGCCACAACATCTCCTCTTGTCCTTTGTTTGCCGGCTCTGCTGCCACCGCATCTGGCATGCACAATGCTGGGAATGCAGTCATAGGTGGGGAAGCAAGGGAGATTTTTTACTTCAAAAATAAACAAATCCAAAACTGGCAAAGCTCTCTTTAAGGAAACATTTTCCCAGACCCCATCACTGGGTCTATTAACCAAGTGATTGGTGTGACGCTGCAACATGATGTGTGCTCGGAAGTGGTAGCTGGGAACAGAGCTGTCAGGGGAAAAGCCAAGAGCTATAAAGGGGCAGGGGAAAAAACCTGAGGTGAGATTTCAGCTGTTAACACATAGCTTCGTGTGTGCAAGAGGCAGTTGGCACCCACCACACCAGGGGAGGCAGACGTGCTCATTGCATTCACAGGTCACCTCGCCAGCTCTCCTCCCTCCATCAGGCTGGCATCCAAGGTAAAGCCTGTATAACCTATGAGGTAGTTGCAGCAAGAAATGTGTGTGCCAGATACCTTCCACTCCCAGAGGGCTGGAGCCATCTCTGGTCCCACTTGCCTCGTGTGGCAGGTCCCAGATGCTGCTGCACATGAGGGCAGCTGGCTGAGAAACCTGCACCCATCAGAGATTGCAACCCATTTTATTCAATTAAATGCCAAGAGTGATCATGCAAATCAGCACAATCCCATCCCTGTTCCCATGACATTTTCCTGTTCAGTTTAATTGACTTTTATATTGGCCTAATGCCTCTTGGTTTCTCACCAGGAGAGATTTTTCATCACCAGTCCTTGAACCTACTCAAGGCACTGCCAGGAGCCAGCCACAGACAGTCCCGGAGACAGGATGGGAAGGAGGATGCTGCCCATCATGGGGGCAGGGCAGGGCTTGGGATCATTCATAAGCATGGTCATTTTACATTGCTGCCAGAAGCAATTGCCAGCAGGACAGTCAGCAATGTTGGCAAGGACATGGTTGGTCGTTACATTTCACACTCAATCTCTGGGATGAAGGGAGCAGCCTTTATCTCACTTTCCCAAATAAACAGAACATAAAACCAGGAGAAACTCCCCAGAATATCAGCAAATCTCAGAGTTTTTAGCCTAGATTATTTCATGGTTAATTTATTCTTGTACAACCTTGTTCTCTGCTTTTTCCTTTCCCTGGTGCTTGTCCCTTTGAAGTATTTGTAGATTCAACTCAGACCCCTTCTTTGCCTTTGCTGGGTGAGACAAGCCACACACTTCCGAGTCTCTCCCAAGATAAATGCTCTATTTTCCTTCCCATCTGCTCATATTTCCATCCACGTTGTAGGATTGACCAGGACATGAGATCTAGTAGCCACATGCACCACGCCAGGGACAGCTTCACACAACCAACTCCTTCCCCTTTAGGGCCATACCTCGTGGTGACCTCTCTCTCGGGGTCAGACATCCCTTCTGTAAAAGGGCCCCAAGCACTGGCTCTGCCTGTGGGGACAAGGATGTGATTTCTGTGGTGCAAGACGGCACTGTCCCTGCAGCCCAGCACTTGACTGGAAGCATCTGAACGGGCATCAAGGAAAAGAAAACACACAAGACACAGCAGTGCACATAGGAGCAGCCAGTCCTTTCTGCCAGCTGCAGTGCCTCTATCCGCTGTGTGGGAATTGGTGCTGGATACCACAAAATGTCCTTCTGCTGCTGCGTAGGGTTCCCACCTCTTGGCAAGCGCTGTGGATTTGCACAAAGCTCCCAGACTCACTGCCTGTCAGTGGCTGCTCTGCTCACACCCCACCAGCATGCAGCCCTGTGGTTCTCCCCCACACGTTTCTTCTTCTCTCTGTCAGCAGCACTTAGGGGAATTTCACGGTGATGAAGCTACACGGTGATCAGTGGTGTTTGCCTGGGAAGCAGAGAGCAGCAGAAATGGTCTAAATACTTTCAGGCCTCTGGCAGTTCACAGAGCAATACTGCAGGCAAAGAAAAAGATATCTTGATTAGAATAATTATAATTGTCTTTTCCTTCACTCTTTCTACAGAAATTCCAGGCTAAATTATCATCTAATTTCAGAGAGCTCCATGACCAAGATTATCTATGAGTCATTTGTAATTACGTGCCAGATTGTATTAAAGCATGAAAATACAAGGGTTTCTCATCAAATACTAAGTGGGGGGAGAGAAAGAATCAAATTACATTGGAGGAAGCTAACTGTTCCAGCCACTTTCTGATTCATGACATCCAGCAAATGCAAAGGGAGGGGAAGAAAAATAAAAAAAGAGAAATTTTCATTTTGTAGAATTGTGAAAACTGACAAATTACAGGAAATTTCAGTTTAAGGCTGACATACCAACCTTTTCCAGTGCTCTGGAAAACAGTGAAAAGCTCTTAGGACTCTTCCATTCTGATGCTGCACTAATTCCCATGGGAATTTCTACCACAGCTTTGCCCCAGTCCTGAGTTTAGTATTAAGAAGCATATAAAATCTGCCCATTCAGAAATGCAGCCCATATCTATTAAAGTTTAGCTGGGAGCAGCAGACACGCTGGCTGCCATCCTGCACACCCTCATACCCAGCAGCAGGCAGTGTTCCTGGACTCCTGCATCCCTCTCTGGCCACCTCCCCAGCCCAGTTTTCCTGGCAAATTGAGGCTCTTCTCCCATGGCAGGATATCCACAGCCCTGGATTTGCAGAACCAGTGGTGAGCCTCAGGGTCAATCCTGGCATGCTGCATATTTTATTTTAAATAGCCAGAGAGAAGCAAAGGCAAAAATGTTCCGCACATGGAGATGTGGAGAGAAAAGGAGGAAGGACATGGGGTGTTGGAAGCAGCCATTAGTTGCATGCAAAAAGTGCAGGGCTGCATGTCAAGGGAGATGACTCAGGAGAGCGAGAAGAGCGTGCAGCAAGCTCACTGCCCTGGACTTCAAGAGAGCAGACTTTGGCCTCTTCAGGAACCTGCTCAGTAAGGTTCCATGGGATACAGCGCTAGAAGGCAGGGGGCCCAAGACTGTTGCTTGATATTCAAGGATCACCTACTACAAGCTCAGGAGTGTTGCATCCCAATTAGAAGAAAGTGCAGCAGGAGGGCCAGGAGACCTCCTTGGATGGATAAGGAGCTGCTGAGGAAACTTTGAAGGAAAAAAGAGGCTTATAAAAGGTGGAAGCAAGAACAGACAGCCTGGGAAGAATACAGGGATGTTGTCTGGGAAGGTAGGGACCAGGTTAGGAAAGCTAAGGCCCAGTTAGAATTAAACTTGGCTAGGGATGTGAAAGATAACAGGAAGGGATTCTATATGTATGTAGCAAATAAAAGACAGACTAGGGACAACGTGGGCCCCCTCCAGAAGCTATCAGGAGAACTGGCTACCCTGGATTTGGAGAAGGCTGAGGTTCTTAACGACTTCTTTGCCTCAGTCTTGCAAACATCCTGACCACACCACCCAAGTACTGGAAGGCAGACACAGGGACTGTGAGAATGAAGACCTTAGGCCCACTGTAGGAGAGGATCTGGTTCGGGACCATCTTAAGAACCTGAATATGCACAAGTCCATGGGACCTGATGAAATCCATCTGCGGGTCCTGAAGGAGCTGGCGAATGAAGTTGCTAAGTCACTGTCCCTCATATTTGAAAAATCATGGCAGTCAGGTGAAGTTCCTGATGACTGGAAAAAGGGAAATATAACCCCCATTTTCAAGAAGGGAAAAATGGATGAGCCAGGAACTACAGACCAGTCAGTCTCACCTCTGTGCCTGGCAAAATCTTGGAGCAGATTCTCCTGGAAGGCATGCTGCGGCACATGGAAAACAAAAGGTGCTTGGTGACAGCCAGCATGGCTTCACTAAGGGGAAATCCTGCCAGACCAATTTGGTGGCCTTCTATGATGGGGCTACGGAACTGATGGACAGGGGTAGAGCAGTTGATGTCATCTACCTGGACTTTTGCAAAGTGTTTCACACTGTCTCACATGACATCCTTGTCTCTAAGTTGGAGAGACATCAATTTGATAGGTGGACCACTCAGTGGATAAAGAACTGGCTGGATGGCCGCACGCAAAGAGCTGTGCTCAATGGCGCAATGTCCAGCTGGAGACCAGTAACAAGTGGTGTCCCTCAGGGATCAGTGTTGGGACCAGTCTTGTTCAACATCTTTGTCGGTGACATGGACAGTGGGATTGAGTGTGCCCTCAGCAAGTTTGCTGATGACACCAAGCTGTGTGGTTCGGTTGATACACTGGAGGGAAGGAATGCCATCCAGAGGGACCTTGACATGCTTGTGAGGTGGGCTGATGCCAACCTGATGAACTTTAACCATGCCAAGCATAACTCATGTAATGAAAACTGGTTCAAAAAGGGACTGAAGACCTCATCGTTTGGTGGAATACATAACCTGCTGACTGTTCTGTTCAATTTGGGCTTCAGACTGTAAACTCCTGGGTCAGGTTTTTTATAGTCTTGGTGTGAGCTGACTGATTGAAGCACAGACAATGGAAGGGCAAGCCAAAGGCTCCAGATCTTACTGGCATATTGTTATATCAGATTCCTAATTTTAATTTACTGAAAAAAATACATGCTTATCTCATGAGATGGGGAAGAACAACTAAAAATTGTGATTTTAATGGTGACAGGTGACAGGTGGCAGTCTGAATCTGCAGTACCTTGAAACAGAGAGCTAAGAGATGTGAACCAAGAGATGTGAACTAGAAGGCTGCATGAAGACCTCATAGTAGCCTTCCAGTGTCTGAAGGGGGGCTATAGGGATGCTGGGGAGGGACTCTTCATTAGGGACTGTAGTGAGAGGACAAGGGGTAACAGGTTCAAACTTAAACAGGGGAAGTTTAGATTGGATATGAGGAAGAAATTCTTTACTGTAAGGGTGATGAGGCACTGGAATGGGTTGCCCAGGGAAGTTGCGACTGCTCCATCGCTGGCGGTGTTCAAGGCCGGGATGGACAGAGCCTTGGGTGGCATGGTTTAGTGTGAGGTGTCCCTGCCCATGGCAGGGGTTGGAACTAGATGATCTTCAGGTCCTTTCCAACTCTAACTATTCTATGATTCTATGACAGTCTTGACAAGGCTGTAACATGTGTTCACTTCATAAACTAATGCACACATGAACTTTAAATTAAATATTAACACACTGTACAACTCGGATGGGGCCATTTGTCTGTCCTCAGAGAACAGAGTCCTGTTTTTCCCCTACAAAAATGAGCATTATTGAGCAGTCATAGACAATAGCGAAATATCTGAAATCCCAGCAGTCATGTGCAAACAAAGCACAAGATGATAATAGCTCCTGTATGACTCAAAGGTCTGGGATACATCCCAGCAGACTTCCATGCCTCTGGTTAACTTGGATGCTATCCCTGCAGCCACAGCCAGGGCTCCTCCAGGTGCACCCACCTACCACATCCCAGGACATCATTCCTACCTCTGCTCTCCACAGACACACAGCAGCTCAAACTCCTCACCAACAGACATACAGCTCTTCCAGAGAGCTGTTTTGGGAGAAATTTAACTCCTATTGTTTTGTTTCCTTGGCTTTACTGATAGCCTCTCCCAAGCCTGCAGTGAAAGCTCTGCCCTGAACTTGCATGATCTCTCCATTACCCTCAGCCCCAGCATGAAGCAGTGGGAAAGCATTGCAGTGGGATTTATGCCCCAGTGCCCTGTTCACAGGCTTGCCCAGCTCATGAGAGAGAACAGCAATAGGATTACACAGATGCCTTATATCATGCTTGGCTCACACAAGCCAGGTGAAGGTAAAATGTCAACAGCACTTATTTACTCAGCCCCTGTGAAAGAAGCACCACCATCACAGGTGTTTGTAAAAGCCATGAGAAATGAAGTAGAAAACAACATTTGCATCGAGCATCCCTAGGGTGGCATGGGAAACATCTCACTCCCAGCCACACAGCTACCCTGTGCCTTGAGCCACCCCTGCCAGCTGAGCCCATGACACACCTCACCCTCCACAGCTCACCTTTCCAGAGGACCTGGTAAATTTTGTCTTTTGGCAAGAAACTCAGCCCATTCCTGCTGCCCTGGAGATGCCCTGCTGTTTTGCTCAACTAAAACAAGGAGAGCTTGGGATGTAAGTGTCTCCTACAGCTTCATGCATCTGCCTAGCTCCTAAATGACTCTCTGCTGCAGGGAAGGGTACAAATTCACCTTTCCCTTCCCGATCTCACTGGAGTGTCTGGAAACAATGAGATCCTTCAGGTGAAACTTCATTTACACATGACCTTCTCCATGCAGCATTTCTCCAACACATGTGGTTGGCACAAACGTCTACATGGGTGCTCATGTGTATCTATTGAGTGTGGGTATGAGAGCAGCCAGGCCTGGGCCCTAATGAGCTCCTGCCTTCCCATCTCTATCCTCCAAGTGCTGATCTTCAGTGAAACATCAGGCACCAGTGGTGGCAATCCCTATGGTGGATGCTAGGGCTGCAAAGCACAGGCAGATTTTAGGGACAGTAGCAGGCAGGAATTTCATCTCCAGCTCCATGACACTGTAATCATGTGCTTTCTTGGGAAGAGACTTGTGTTTTTGCTTTAGGGGGTAGACAAAGTTCACAGTCACCACGACTCTGGATCAAAAGAGCTCCGGAAGCAGATAGAGCAGTCACTTCTGGAGGGATCAGAGCACCCTGGGGTTGTTCTGATGAATCCATGCCACAGCGCACAGACACAGGCACCACAGCAGTGGGCCAGGGACAGGAGGACATCCATAGCGTTCAAGATGCAGCTCACATGAACTTCAGATTTCATTGATGGAGCCCAAATTAAACATGCTCATGAACCAGGACATGACACAACTTTAGTAACAGAAGTGCAGTGTGGGAAATGAGAGAAAGAAGCTAGCAGCAACAATTAATGTGCAGGGCGAACAGGCCAACTGCAGTTTATTCTACATGTGCTTCAGACATTTTGAATTCTCTTCATTCCACAAAGTTTTTGTGATGCCTGTTGCATGAGCATGTTTTAAATGCCAAATTTAGCTGCAATGAGCACTGCTTAGCAGTCTCATAAACACTCCTCCTGTCTCTTGCAAAGCATCAAATAAACAGATTATTAATCTAAGATATTTATGGTGCAACATAAAAAAAGCTCTTTTGTTTTGCGGCATGTGGTGGCTGGTTAATAGCAGAAGGGAGGTACTCAAGCATCTTGCTCTTTAGAACAATCAGGACTTTAAACCAAGGCTGAAAGAGGTGAGAATGCGATTTCCTCCCCTCACTCCTGGTGACTACAAGGCAGACACCCTGTCCCAACAACTCACCAGGAGCTCCTTTATGTTCAGCGGAGAGAAACAGGCAGCTCAGGGTGCCACCAAGTGAAGATCATAGAATCATAGACAAAATTACAACAGATGCCCCCTATTTGCTAATTAACATTAGTATTGCAAAGCAGAGGAGAAAATGAAGAGCTGGTACCTCCCTTGATACAGAGGCACCTTTGTTGTTGGGATCCTGCGGGGCAGTTGATCACAACCTCCTTCCTAAGCTCCTCCTGAGCAGTGGGGCAGGGAAATGCACTGCTGTTAGAAGAAGGAAACTTCTTCATGTCAACTCTTTGGAGCTCACAGAGCTTTTCCAAGCAACTGTTGGGGTTCTCAGGGCTCACAAGTAGAGAAATTCTCCTCTGCTGAGTGTGAATGTCCTAGCAAAATTCCTTATTTTCCTTCCTATACATTGGGGAGGTCATTGGTTAACAAGTCCATCACTATAGGTCCCAGGTACCTTACAGCATTTTATTTCTCACTGGTGTGTAGGTGATCCTACGTGTTCAATCTGGAGAGAAAGGGGAAGGCTTTTCTTAATGACCTGTATAGCACACATAGCTGCAAGGCTCTACCAAATCTGAAGAATAGCTTCTGAGATTAGATCAGCTAGATCTAGAAAAACTAGAAGGACAAAGGTCTCCAACAATGCAAAAAGCTGACTCTGAAGCTTGGCAAGGTATAACAGGGTCAGCAGTCCAGTCAGGGGAGGAACAAAGGGCTGGACAGACCAAGAAGGTAGCCAGGCAATTACTCATTCAGTAGGCATCTTTTATTGCTTTTGTGAAGCATGATTCATCTCTTAATATGAGCAGGGACAGTCAATCCTCTGGCTGTGCAAATGAATCACCACACACTCCCCACTCCCTGCTCCCATGAGGCCAAGACCCTGCACAGCCAAAACAAACCCGCAGAGGAAGCAGGTCTGAAAGTCAGCAACCGCTCACATTAAAAAAAACAAACCCACAAACAAAAGCTCACATATTTAAAGGGATAGAAACCCTCCCTGTCATGGATTGGGTGTTCCAGATGACAGTATATTCATTATGAGACAGCTCACACCTCCAAAGAACGTGGCATTGGTTGCTCAAGAGAGAAATAAAGGCATGGAAGAACCACTGAGACCTGAAAAAGTTTTTTTGACAATCACGTTTGTACCTGCTTTCAACACAAGCATTTTGTATCTCAAGAGATTAAGCAAAGGTGGAAGAAGGAAGCCAAGATTCACAAGGCTGTCCCACACTAGCAGGGTCTCTCCCATCTCCTTTTTCTTATCCTCACATGCTGCTGATGCCGATATCCATAAAGGATGTCCACAAGGAGTTGGCACACTGCTGTCCTGCCTGTAAGGGGTTGCCTGTAAGCTTCCCAAAAAATTTTACTGCAGCAAAATTTCTCCTGAACTGCATCAAGTTAATGACATTTCCCTCTCCCTTTGCACCTCTGTAAATCACGGAGTGACTGTGGAACTCAACAATGCTACACTGATGTAAAACCACTCTCGGGAAGGAACCAGTTGGCATAAATCATCCCCTTCTATTTCCTAGTACATAACTTGGTGCCAGGCTCCATCAAAACCAAGGAGAAAACATTCCCAAGATTTTTCCAAAGGCAATAGCCTGTCTAAGCACAAGTTTAAATGTCCGCCATTAAAGTTTTCTTTATCTCATTAAAATGACTTGCAAAACCATCTGCTAGCTAATAAAGACTTTTTAAAGCTTTAATATTGTATTTTATAATGAAATACATTAAGAGGAAAACAGGACATGTATTTAAAAAGACAGAACAGCAACAATCTGCTGTTCTTTCACGGAAAGCCAATAACGTTCACTTCCCAGACTAATTAAAGAGACTGAAGACTTCAGCCTTCGAACATTTCTCATACAAATACCATAATTCATAAATGCCTCTACATTTTTCTTCAGACTGCTCCCAGACACTGCGTCCTTGCTGATATCACTGTCAGGTTAAAAAGGCAGATTTCACTTTCATGTCTGACTCCATTCCATTTTGTTAGCTTTTCACACCTTAAATATTCATTACAGACTGCAGGGATTCCAGCAGGTAACTTTGCTTCCTCTAGAGACATTTTCTGGTTTTGCTGGCAGATGGGGTGACCATGAGTTTGACTTCCACCCAACCATAAGTGTGATTCTGACACTGGACTGAGTCTCACCAAGCACTGATGGTTGCACCATCCAAGGATGCAACCTAAGGTTTTGATGAGCTGCCATCCAGAAGCAAAACCCACTCCTATCCCTAAAGCTCTCCTCCAGCGTTGGTTGGGAAGTAGTCGTCACCCCTACTTTCCAATTAGAGCAGACTGTCTGTGCCATGTTCCCAGCTCAGTCCTTTCTCACATGTTGCACCCCCAGACACAAGGACTCTCTTCATTACTTCCTTCTTGGTGCTCCTGGATGCCACTGTGGCCGGGACATTGTTGCTTTCTGCACTGATCTCACAATATTTGCAACAGTGCCTGACACAAGTGAGAGCAGCACTTCCAGAAACAATTTCACAACATCCATCTCTTCCAAAAATACCAATGATCGGTATGTTACAGAGAAGGGCAGACAACATAGGCCGTAAGGGTCTATGTCCAAAGGGGACTTGGCAGCCCCATGCCAGTTCACCAGAAGTCCTTGGTGGTTCTAGATTCCCTCAGCTCCCACATTCATTTCCTTAAGCTACACATGAGAAATTGTACAAGAGGTGAGATCATCAGAGACAGCAAAGCAGACTCAGAGCAAAGGTAAGGGTGAAACCCCTAAGTACCAGAACCGCTCTCTTTAAAGGAACAGGAGCTACTGTGTCCCAGCCCTTTTGCCTGCTGAGTCATTGCTGGACAGGATCTGGCAGTGAGTGAGCTATAGTCACTAGCTGGAGAGCAAGTCAGGTACCATGCCCATATAAGCAGTTAAGAGTGAAGAGTAAGGGATGTCATGGGGAGCCACCTGATACAGTTTCACGCACACTCCTTCCTTTGCAGTATTAGGAAACACAGAGACTTGTCTCACAGTGAAATGAGGAGGAATTTCAGATCCCAGCTTACCAGCCCAGGTCTCCTCCACTGTGTTTGCTGCTTGCTTCTCCACCTCCAGTGAGGGACATCCCTGTCTCTGACATCTGGAGCAACTGATGTTTGCATGCTCCAAGTTTCACCACAATTCCCTGCCTGTGCTGCTTTGCTCCTCTTTTTGTCTCACTCTCTCTGCTCTTCAGCAGTGATTGCTTGCTCCTGCTGAGCACTGAGCACTCTGCACTCAGTGCCCTCAGTACTCACTTCCTTGCAGAAGCTGAAATCCCCAGCAAGGTCCTTGTAATTTATTGTAATGGAGTAACTTAAAAGTAGACACACACATCCCAAGACTCTCAAAAGCATTTTCTTGGATGGCAAGGTAGCCTATGCCCCAATCAGTCTAAGATCTACCCAAGAATTTAATGATAGCTAAGCTTGCCTGGGAAATTAGGCTTGAAATGACACTGGAAGAGCCACAGCCTTCCTTCCAAACCTCATCTAAGTCCTTGTAATAGCTGTGTCTTCATCCTGCCTACTTCTGACCTTGACTTGAGGTGTCACAGATGGCCTCAACTGCTTATCTCCTTCTGAGCATCATACATGCCGTAGTAGTCAAGGTGGATTAATGGATGGGACTGATACATGGGCTGAACACAGCCCTTGGGACTCCCAAACTACCTCTCTACACAGTGGTATCAATACAACTGCTTGCCCCCACTGATGTGTGCAGCAGACTGGGAAAGATATAATCTCCTAATTGATGGACTATCATCTGTCATCTGAGATGTAGCCCCTTTCACACTGGTATTATATCCACAAGCAGTGACAACACTTAGGGTCTAAGCTGGGAAGCTTTACAAGGGTTGATAGAGACCTTTTGCATGCCAAGTGGCTAGGGGAGTCTAGCCTTGCGTGAGTGCCAAGAACACTGGCCAAAAGTGTTTTAGATGGCATTTTATTAATGTAGTGCAGCCAGCTCCTCTGAATCAGTGTGAAATGTACAGGGAAGATGAACAAGTAGAAAGATCCTTCATCTTACTGCAGGCAGCAAAATCCCCTCAGTCTCTTCCTTGTAGTGCCTGGTGGTCCAAAAAGAAAACACAATGATTCACATCACACTGATTTGCTGTTGGAAACCTCAGAGCTTATGGTAGGTCCTACTGATTTAATGCAGCACGCAGCAGTATTAAGCAGTATTTCCTAGTGGCCTGGTGTTAGAGTTTGCTTGAAAATCATGGCTAAAGTTCTGATGCCATCTGCTTTAGGTATATCCTACCCTGTGTCAACCCATGAATCTTACTTGGATTGTACTGGTATACATGTGGACTCTCCCTTGGTAAGCTCCCACTGCATGGACAGGAATCAAAGCAGATACAAAGAGCAAACACCCATGTGCACAAATAGCAGACATGGATTTTGGCCTCCAAACTGTGTCGACTAGCTGATAAAATAACATTTTTAACTCAGCACACACCTTATTTATCAAGATATCACAACTTTCAGAAACAAGCACTGGAACAGTTCCACTAAACACACACACTATATATTGTTCCCACAGTTAGTTAATTATATAGCTCAGTGGAAAAGACTTGTTAATGTTATGCAGTTTACAGAAGGTATCTACATTTATCAGTGGAACAATATCTTGTAAAAAACACTTGCCTGATTAGACATGTCTTCCCTTTTACAGATGAAAGAAATCTCCGAATTATAAATTTTGGCCACTATAAACCAACCATGCAGCAATCAAAACCAAATGATCATTAAGAATGAAGACAGAAAAATCAGAAATTAGCAGGAGAGCATCGTAAAAGATGGATTCTGCACGGGTTTATTTTTTTATTTACAGCAAATGTATTACAGTAAAAAAGCTTAACAGGGCTCATATTGTGGTTGTGTAAGGACAATACATATGCTTACATCAAACAGGTTTAATTTCCTTGGCACTAACTGAACCAAATGCAAGAATGCAACATAAAATTAAGAAACAGAACATTTATTAGGCAAACTCTACATTAACTGTACACATCTGTGGCTGGAGTTTCAATGCAATCCAAAGAATACAAACAAGCCATCAGGATGGCAAGAGCTTTTTCAACAAACATGTTTAATCCTCAAGACAAGGCTGTCTGGCACCATTTAAAAGTTGCTGTACTGAACACAGTGATTTTAAGGAAATGTCATAGATGATTAATACACTGAAAATGCACTCACCACACTTGAAGAATCCCATTATTTTCCTTATTTTTGTAATTTTTTTTGACTCCCACCATGCAGGAATGTGAAAAGACTGCATGGCAGACAAGCTGAATGCAACTGCTGGAGGGTTTTGCCTGCCAAAAACAAAGTGACTTGCAGCAAGAGACATGCTTTATGCAACAAACCCAATGATATATAGCTTGTGTGAGTTCAAATACGAAGATCTAGGAACAACAGATGTTGAAACCTTATAAGCTCTCTTCATGATAATCAGAATCCTGAGAAAAGCAGGGTCCAAATTACTCCAAGTGAATTTAGCCTTACAAAATTGTCCAGATACCTCAACAGTAGTAAACAGAGTTAATGCAGTGTTAATCTTTTTACATTTTAATGGCTAGCTATAAAAACAGAAACTAGCGTGTTCTAATCTGTTTACATTTCCTGAGCTTAGTTAAATCAAGAAGGAATGAACATTATAAAAAACCTGGTAAGTCACCAATAAATTAAAAATGTACATAACCACTATCGCCTAAGAAGCTTTACAATGCTCGGAGTGAAGTCTGCCTGTCTGATTACCATGGCCTTTCCTTTAGAGCTCCTGTACAGAAACCATGCCATTAACTTCACCAGCAATACTGAGATGCTATGGAATTGTAGGTCTTTTTTATTTCTGCTCTCCAAGTGGCTTCTAGCAGACCATACGATAGCCAATCCTAATCAAATCAGATGAGACCATTCAAAAACTGCAATCCTCTATTTCCAGTGCAAGAAACAACGTCCCCAGGAACACACTGTGCTACTGGAATTAAAATTTCCTGGCAGCAGCAATTTGGGTGGACTCTGGGCTCCCGCACATAACATCACCACACCAGCAGCAGGGTTAGTATCCTTTAGGGGGAACAAACCAATGAAAATCTACACGGAAGAATGGAGAAAAGACCCTCAGCAATAATGAATTAATCTTGGTGGTTTCTTTAAGAGCCAACATCTTGCATTTGAGAAAACCACTGGAACTCTATGAGTCATACACATGTTTATTTATGCATGTTTATTTCCTGCATAGAGAATAATGTGTACCTTGGAATAAAACCCAGCTTTGAGAATATACTGAGACTAGGGGCATTTGTCGCAATGCTATTGACAGAATAATCCAAACCCAAATGCTCAAACTCAACTGTCCCGAAGACTTTTGCAGAGCACAAACTTTGAGAAAACAAACTACTTTTAAAAATCTGCTCATAGCATGATTTTTAATTTGTGGTGTAGATAAAAGAGAGGTAGCAAGGTTTATCCCCTCAATATTATTTTTTGTGCAGTATTTATAAAGTATCAGAAAAAAATCTATAGGTTTTTGGTGAAAATACCAGCTTTTCCTCTAAGAGCTATATGGAATCTCTTCTTTCCACTGAAGTGCTGCAAAATAAGCAACTGGAATCTGGTTTAGGAAAGCTCTTCTTCATTCAGAAAAGCTTCATTACATCATTTGTGTTACCAAATTCTGCTTTTAAGAAGTTATTCTGGAAATACTCCTATACAGGGCTCGAAAATATCTAGCAGATACAACCTACCCAAAAAACTACATTTACCAGCCAATAATATCAAGTCCACTCCTAAAAAGAGCAGTCACTCTTGTTCTACTTACATGATCCCTCTTACGCGTGCTACTGAGATGAAGAAGTATGGAAGGCCTTCTGGCCCTTCCCCCCTCTTTGCTGATGACCACGGGTATGAGCAGCACCATCACTCTGGCTGATAACAGCTACAGAGCTTCCTAAGGCAGCTTCTCTTCCTCCCATGATTCACCCTCTGCAGCATGAGGACGGATGGTGCTTTAGTGATGAACACTCCTCAAAAAGGGTAGGAAAGGCACGTTGACCAGGAGAGACAGCTTAAGAGAAAACATATTGGTACGACAAATATCCATCTTTCCCTGGTCTAAGACCAGCCTGCATTGCAAAAGTTTTTATGACTGTCACTAGACAAAGGAAAGAGATGAAAACATTTTGGGTACTGCAGCTGCAGCCATCCAAGAGCGTGATCAGAGTGCAGTGCATTCCCTGCCGAGCCAAGAGCCTCAGACCGAGCAGTGCCTGGGAAAGGCAAGTCAGAGACAATAGGGTGGGATCTGGCAATAAGGGCTCCATCCCTGATTCTCAGTCTAACTGCACTGGGAGAGCTGATGGATCTGGAAGAGAAGGACCTGCCTGTTGCCATTTTGGGGCGCACAGGGCTGAGCATTACTGCATTACTCAAGCAGCAGCAACTGTTCAAGGGTGGGATTTGAGCCATGAAAGTGAGATTGCTGCATGGTGACCATTAATTTACCCAGAGAAAGTTAAATAAATTACATTAAATTAAATTTGGCCAAAGCAGACGCTAGCTTATTTATTAAAAATATCAGCTTTCTCTTTCCTTCAGCCAGTTTTAGAGACAGGCAGCTCCTGGGAGCAGACCATCATTTTAACTCAGTCGAACAAGAATAGCTACATAGAGACGGTCAAAGTGACTCTCCTGCAGCAATACCAGCCACAAGAAGACCTGGCTGTCCCTAGGAATGCCCAGCAAAGGCATTTGAGCATAGCATTGTTGCCTGCTTGCTTTCTACACTTCTTGCCTCACATAGGTCTTCTCCGTCCTTCCAAATAAACCACACAGGACAGTAGAAAATGATTCTTCACTGCCAACATTGTCTCCTATTGTCATCCTTTTAAGAAATCTATTAATTGATTAGTACAAAAAAGTATTTACTTAATTTCAAAGAAACCAATACTGCATCGCAAATATATAACTTGTCATTATTTTCTGATAGACTTGGGTAAGGAAGCTTGTATACAATAACAGGGTCATGTTCACAATACAGGCTGGAAATGTTTTCTTTCTTTCAGTTGTAGCATTATGAAACAACTAATGCTACTGTACTGAGATAATCAACAGGCACACTTCTCCTTTTTACCTGTCCTATCTGTCCTTCAATCTGCTCCCCTTCAACAGCATGCCTAAAAGCACAGTCACATAACTAAGAGATGTGTTGCTTTCAGCCACACATGCTTTATACACAGTCTATTTTGTCTCTTTTCTTTTGTTCTCTGGAAACATTATTCCCATTAACTTCATCCTCAAACTATGATCCACCAACATAAAGAAAAATTCAAGTACAAACCCAAACATTGTTGCTGGGTTATGGGTCAATGAAAACTGACCAGTGTCAACGGCAACCTAAAATTCACTTACAAAAGTAAGGATTGTTCGATTACATTTGCTGACCATAGAAAGCTTCTTTCATATAAAGAAACCTAATTAAACTCATACAGTTTGAAGATTGAAGATTTGCTGGGAACAAGACATAGTTCATGTCCTTTGGAAGTATATGGAACTAATAGCCATCATCATCATCCACATCACAGCCATAATCTGAAATACACAAAGACAAAGGCATATAAAAATTACAACATTCCAGCTAGATACAACAGAAGTATTGCTACTTTCAGGTTGGTTTTCTGCTGTGCAACTAGATGGTAAGTTTTGTCTTAAGCAAGCATTTTAAAAAATCATGTATTTTCTTAGGGCTAAATAAAAAGTTCTTACATGTACTTCCCCTCAATGAAATAAAGTTATTTGTAAGCATGTATGTGTAAATATCTCTTCTGACTTGTCACTGGGCCCTCATTTAGGAATACTTGGCACATGGATAAATGAAATATTTGGTTTAATCTGGAGGTTAAGGTGATTAAGCCTGATTGTCACAAGTAATTTGGAACATGGTGGCTGACAAGCAGCAGCATACATTTACAAGTAGGCACAGTCCTCACTAGACACAGCCACCGAGAAAAAAGCTGACTTGTTTACATTATTCATGAATTCATAAGGTGAAACTGCAAGGGTTCAGAGATAGCTCAGAGTTCCCATCAACATCAAAGGAGTAGTGCCACAAATCCTCACCAACACATCTGACTCAGATCTCCAGTATCTACTTACTCCTAGAGGAGCAGCTTGAAATTTTGCCTAGATATTTTTATCCAGTTTTGTTTTCTTAAACAATGCTGAGTGCAAAGACTGTGTGATGTGTATGTCAGAAGGCAAGCCTGCGTGTTTCTAATGCACCAATATGCCTTCTGTGTGCTATGATTCTATGATTCTAAAGGCAGTGAATCAGATATTTTCTGTTGCGCAGTCGAACCTGTGGATAGCTATTACATATGAGCATTCATTAAAGTTAACCTTTATATTCCAAACTCAATACAGTGCAATCAACATTTCATCCAAAGAGGGAAGAAAATGCACAGAAGTAGAATTAAGTGTAATTTGTAATAATTTGAGTAGAACGGGTGAAGTTCACTGTCTGTAAATCCTGCAGTTATTCCACGCTGACAGGTCTAAAATCTATGATGAAAGCAGTGAGAAAGGAGTTATTTGTTTTGCTGATAGCTCTGCACACCTGTGTCTCAATGTTGGGAATACTCCTTTTCTTTTAATTTTTACTGTTTTTTATCTCTGACTTTTCAGCTGTTGTCCAGACCAGACAGGGAGCAGTGGAATGTTCTCAGAATGGTTTAAAGATAGTAACATTTACAAAGAAAAAAAAAGCTCAGTGACCTTTATTCCATTTTTGTGGGGGGGTATTAATAAACATGGACCCACCCTCCCCCACATGGGTGCCTTTTCTTGGGAACATTATTCTAATAATAAATGCAGGCAACAAACTGTTTTTCCTACAGTTCAGCAATTATTTTCCAGTGGAGAAATCAATTTAAAAGCAACAGACACGTTTGTGAAATGTATACATATTGTCCACGAACAGTAAATTAGTAGCACTGGAAAGATTTTTGCAATAAATAACATTTCAGTGGGAAACTTACTCTCATCTTGTTTTTCACAACCCGTAATTGGCAGCTCTCCCTTAAAAAAATATTTTTGTGTATTTTCAAAGCTTAGTTTCTATAGAGAGGTTTTTAATAAAGTATAAATGTGGATGCGTTTGGTTAGGGAAAAACCTGCCTTTTCTTGCCACCAAAGAAACCTAAATAAAATGAGTGGCTTTGCTGGGTAACCCAAAGAAATTAGCACACATCTGTGTACCATACAGCATGTCATATGCTATCAGTGTGGCTTCTGTACTTGGTGAAGAACTACTTTCTCCTAACGCTTTCCCCAGAAGTGGAGTGGGACCATTCATTCTGTTTCAAACTGGACAGCCATGTACCCAGGGCTCAAGGACAACTGGATGTTTCTGCAGCCCTAGCTGAGGAAGGAGACAGGAGCATGACAGCTTTGCTCGTGAGGCAATAAGCCCCAAGCACTGTTAATGGAGGGGTCACTGATCCCATAATTCCACAGATCCATGTTAATAAACCTACTTTTGAGAAACATGTATAACACCAGTTTGTTTCTGAGAAATCCTCTCAGCCTAAAGCTCAAGATGCAAAGTTTTCTCAGGAGTAGTCTTTAAGAAGGTCAGGTTTTGGACAAGGGTGACTCCAGACTTTGCCGCAGGAATGGGCAATGCTGGAAATGTGGACAAAGCTCTGCACAGGATGACATGCCAGAGAACAGGGGCAAGCAGGGAAAACCTGTCTGTCCTCAGCCCTGAAACAACAAACTCCACAGCATCAGTAGATGGTGATTTAGGCAGCAGTTTACCGTTTCCTCCCATTAACTGCAAGGCGCTCATGCAGTGATCATCATCATCTTCTATTTCTTCCTCTTCCACCTCTTCATCAGGGTTGTAAGCTACTGGGCCACTCTCCACTAGCACAGCTGCTGCTTTTTCTAAGCCAGGGGCTTCTGCTTGTGCATTTGGAAAAGTCACCTGCAAAAAAGGGAGAGGAACAGTAGAGCAGCCCTTCCTTGAATATTTGTACAAAACTTTAGCAACTCCCAAATGATAGGACAGGAGAGCTGGAAGCCCATGTACAGTGCTAGAGGCTTAGCTGTTGTAGGGGACATGCAAATTGCTCAAAGAAATGTTGCCTGAATGAAAGTCAGGCACAAACATCCAGTTTTCACTTTATTCATAGCCAGGTAACTGAAATACCCAGAGACAGTAACAGCAGAACCAGGATCCTCTTGCAAGCACAAGGTAAGGAGAAATCTGGGAGTGAAGGCTCCTCATTAGAGGTCTGGGTAAAAATTTACAACCTTTTCCTCATTGTGCTTGACTCACATTAGGCCTATTACACAATAACAATATTATTGACACTTCAATGATAGCAAAAATGTACCCTTCAAATCAGAAAAAAACATGTATTGGTTTTGACAGCTCTTGGGTTGGTTTTATTTCGACTCACAATGAGATACGGAACAAATAGCACTCTTTAGACAGCACTTAACATGATGGCAGAGCATTAGGTTGATAATACACACCAGCACCAGTAACATTACCTATGAAATTCATCAGAATAATGATCTCCAAAGACTAACTTGGAAATTGATCATTAACAAGACCTATTTGGTACGTGTACCTCCTCAGTTAACTGTTCCAAGTTTAGGCAGGACACAGCAGGGAGGGTGAGAAAAGGCAACACTGCAAGGAATCAGAGGTGAATTAGGAGAAGGTAATATTGGCTCTGGTTCATTAATGGCAGATCTGGGAATAGGGCAGGAACCAGCAACACAGTCTGCCCCAGTACAGCCCAGGCTCTGGTCTCTCTGAAGTTCTCACTTCCACAGTGTGCTCAGTCTAGGGCTGCCTCTTCCTCTCTCATCCAGGGAAGAATTATCACAGGAGCTTTGGTCTCTGCTATACAAAAAAACTGTAGACAGGAGAGGGTCCAGAGGAGGATCACAAAGATGATCAAAGGACTGGGAAGCCATGTAATGAAAGGCTGAAGGAGCTGGGCTTGTTCAGCCTTCAGAAAAAAAGGCTCAAGGGAGACCTTATCACCATGTTCCAGTATTTAAAGGGTGGCTGCAAAGAAGATGGAGACTCCCTTTTTGCAAGGAGTCACAAGGAAAAGACGAGGCGTAATGAGCACAAGACTCCCAGGAAGATTCTCATTGGACACAAGAAGAAAATTTTTCACAATGAGAACGATCAGCCATTGCAATAATCTCCCCAGGGGAGCAGTGGATACCCCAGTGTTGGACACTTTCAAGACTCAACTGGACAGGGTGGTGGGACATTTAGCCTAGGTCATGCTTGTTCAAGAAAAGTTGGACCAGATGATCCTTGAGGTCCCTTCCAACCTGGTATTCTATGATTCTTTATCACCACCAGCTTTGTAACAGTATACTTTTCACCTCTGTTCTGTACTTGGACTATTTGGGGTTTCTACACTACAGCCTGTGGCCCAAAAGGACACCCCATTAATGGCAACTTGAAGAACACTGATGTTAACCATTAACACTGTTTTGCCATGTAAGTAATTTTGAGAAGAGAATACTTAACAGTACCTGTCACTACTCAGCAGTTACCAGCACTGAGAGTCATCTCCTCTACTAGGAAAGAAGACCAGGACTGCTTCCTTGGGAAGAACAGTGGTGAAGGGCTCCTTACAATTAGTGGTCCAAAGGAGACCAGGAAACCCCAACTCCTCTGGTCCCCACCACAAGAAAAGTCCTACAGTACTTTAGGCTTTAAATTACAGTACAGATCTATGTACTGCTGCATCTTCTGCAGTTCCATTAGCAGTAAGTTCTGATTTGGTGTTGTTAATTTATTTTTATTTATTTATTTATAAATGTATTTACTTAGGATGTAGTAACTCCCAGAATCCCTGTAACTCCAGGCACTTCAGAGGTACACCATAAGAGAAAATCCCTGTACCAGAAAGTTGATAGTCTAATTATTCAAACATCAAAGCAGTTCCTGAATGTGTCATATACCACAACAGTCAACCTACAGAATCTGCCTGAGTTTTTCAAAGTCACCTAAGGGTTTGCTCCAATAGCTCATTAATCGGGCAAAAGACACCCATTAATTTTAATATAAAATCAAGTATTTAGATATTCAGACCACTCAAAGACAGGTTTTCATGATTTTTTAAAGCTCAAATTAATCATATTATTTAGAGGCACTTCCCTCCAGTTTATTTTATATTTCCTACCACTGCTTTTGCCTCTAGAGTGATCAAATTGAGTCTATCTAGGTTTTCAGTATAAACATAAATAGACGCAACAGTTTGAGATGAATCAGCATCATAACATATATCAATTTATATGCTTAAAAGTATCCATCTGCTCTGAAAAAGTGGGTGAATATAAAGGAGCTACAATTGAGTCATTATTTTTTAAAATTGCACCATGCTAATTAAAATGTGACCTTCTTCTAATTATCATGTCCACTTCCAGACTGCTATACTTCTAAAAATGCGCAGAGTTTTCTAATGAGCATAGCATAAGAAGTGAAAATGCATTTCCCCAGGCAGGATATCAAACTGCTTCTGAAAATCAATGGGGTTTAGTAATTTTAAAAATAAGGCAGTCAAATAATACCTTTAAATAGAACTTCCTGAATTCACTTCCAGACGTCCTGGACTTGAGTTTTGCACATATATTTATGGATGGAGGGACAACTGTCAAAGCACGTTAAACTCCCCAAGGTAACTGGTTCACTTTCAAAAGGGTGTCAGTGTCACACGTCCATGGGGAAAAAGTAGGATAAATATCTTTGTTTTATTAGGAGCAGAATTTTAGATACAGAGTAGACAGTTATTTTATCATACACAAAATGCTTATGTCTACTCTGTATAGTGTGAAAATAATAGTGAAAGAAAGCAGTTATCACTATGACTCTGACAATAATCAAGATCTCTTCAGAAGAAAATGCAAGTGCACAAAGCCACCCATAGAGGGCTTCTGGTGGTGGCCAGTTACTAGCTCTAATTTTTCTATGGCGCTATTACATTTTCAAACTAAACAAACAAACCAGCCAAGGAGTAAGCCATGCTATAAGCTGTCACGTTGTGTTTCCTCACTGGCTTCCCACAGAAGCCCAGCCCTTCCCTTGGGCTGTCGCTGGTTGAACAGAAGCGATGTTTTGCATCATGCCCTTCTCTGCAGGGACCATCTAAGTGCTGAGAAACAGGCACGAGCTCTGCCCTTTCCTACTCATCAGTTCAATATATACCTTTTTAGATGCTTGCAGGGAGGTTTTTTTGCTGTCTAACCAGGTATCATGCAGCTGTGCTAATGTTACTGGTGGGTAAGAAAGGGCATACCTTGGTTAAGAAAACAGGCAACCTTGTCTTTGCAGTGTTTGCAGTACCAGTCTGATCAGAGAAGCAAGACTCATTTCTTTTGCCCTTATGTACCACATAATCAGAGCCAGGTTGTGAGAATTTCCAGACTCAAACTGCTACACCAGGAGAAGTGCTGGACTTTACATACCTCTTCAGTGGCAGCCTTTTTAGCGAGCTGTGTTGAAATCAAGGGCCTTAATCTGCAAACAAGGAAATATAAAATGGTGAACATCAGAAAAGTTACACCACGCACAAGGGCTTGACAGAGTATTCACACTCCAGACAGTGAAAGCACTTTGCTAGGTTTATGTTGCGCAATTACTTTTTTAAAGATGTGAGACAAAGAGTGGACAGCCACAGATTCCACAATAATTAATACACACATTCCCTTGTAAGTGTCTGCCCCAGTTCCAGATAAGAAAAGATGCCAGTCAACAAGCACAGTAGCAAAATCTCATCTTGGACTGTAGCCTGAGCCCATCCTGAAGGTCTTTGAAATAGATGTCACATGTTACAAAAGTCAAAAGACAACTGATTTTTTTGGAAGAACACAGCCATGGTAAAACCAAGCTACATTCTGAAACGCCCAGCACCACTCTGCAACTGCTTCCCTGTGTTTGATGATATATACAGGTTACCCAATAAGATTATACATGCAGGGTATCAAAATAATCACAGGCAAAATTACACTTCCAGCTACAGAAATCACCATCAAAACCAGGGGCACCCCGCACACTTTGAATGAGAAATGACAAAACCTGAACATAAACATTTTGAAAAATGCTGCATATGAAAAAGACCGGCATATATGGGGAGAAAAGACAGATCAGTATTACTTTACAGCTAAGTGTTAAATATTATTCTTTCTGAAAAACATCTCATAACCTGTTGTCGTCTCCTTACTGCCATGAAGGCTGCTCTCAACCCATCATTTAGTGCTGCTTTCTGGTCTTTTCTCTTCATCTAGATGTATCTAGTCACAAAGAGAATGACTTGCTTCTACTGAAACACTGCTCAGACAACTTCTCAAGTATGTGTTTTAACTAAGTCTAGGCAAACAACTTAATGAATACCAATTTATGTCTCCGGAGATAGAGTCTTTTAAGATAAAACAGTATCTTTCCTCTCATTTTTCTATTAGTCATTCCTCCCTTTCACACACAGTTACTGGCTGTTTTCCTTCTTATCTACTTCAAATAATCAGCAGGAGGAAACAAAACCCCAAAGAATAAGCAGGGGAGATTCACATCATTATCTCTGATGGAGAAGACAGTATTAAAACACAAGATATTGTCTAAGCTCCAAAAAGGTTCAGAAACTGGTCATCTCTGAAATGCTTTGCAAGACCCAAAAGGCATTTCAGCAAACAAGTAGTCCAAGATGCCTCCTTACGGTAGATCTAAACAAAACGAATCCACAGGAATGCTTCAGGAGCTGTACCACTGAATGATACAGAGCACATTATCCTGCTTCAGATACCTCTTGTCATATTTCATAATTATAAAAAATTTAAAGAAAGAAATACTCTTGACCCATATAAACTATCTCTTACTTACAAATCCTGGTGGAATTCTAGGCTTAAAGAGAATGCATCTGAAGGCATGGACACAGCGCTCCCTGTGTGCCTGGCCTCTTTCCTTTATTTAACCTTAATTGTAGAGTTTTCACAGAATCACAAAATGGTTTGGGTGGAAGGAACCTTTAAAGGTCATCTAGTTCCAACCCTCCTGCAATGAGCAGGGACATATTCAGGTCGATCAGGTTGCTCACAGCCCTGTCCAACCTGATCTTGAATGTTTCCAGGGATAGGGCATCTGCCACCTGTCTGGGCAACCTGTGCCAGTGTTTCACCACCCTCATAATGCAAAAGACTTCCTTATAAAAATTTCCTAAAATTTGAGCCATCCTATCTATAGCCAAGCACTGTTTTCCAAAAGTCACCCTGCTTAGATGCTTACAAGCATTCAGATGCAGCAATGTCAAAAGGTTATGTCCCTGAGGGATGCTAATTACCAAAGGGGAAGTTTAGATTGGATATGAGGAAGAAATTCTTTACTGTAAGGGTGGTGAGGCACTGGAATGGGTTACCCAGGGAAGCTGTGAATGCTCCATCGCTGGTGGTGTTCAAGGCTGGATTGGACATAGCCTTGGGTGGCATGGTTTAGTGGGAGGTGTCCCTGCCCCTGGCAGGGGGGTTGGAACTAGACGATCTTAAAGTCCTTTCCAACCCTAACTATTCTATGATTCTGTGATTCTATGACATGACTGAAAAAAATCCACCCTAACAGGGGTAAGTAATGAAGGACTTTTATTTTAAACCAGTAGTAGTGATTATTGCAATTAACACTGTACCAAAGATAGCACCTATTTCCTCCTACTACCAAAAGACATCAGACCTCCCTGGAGCACCCTGAAATCTTTCCTCCCCCCAGTTAAAATCAAGCTGTTGAGTAAGACTCACAAGGTAATCAGAAACTGCTGACATTTCTTTTAGAGCAAATTATAGATGTGCTCACACAGTGAAGAAAACAATCACAGCTATAGGAAGCAAAGAGTAAACATTCCAGTTTTGTTTTAATTAAAAGGGTCCCCTAATGAAAATAAGATTCATGCTTATGAAAAGCCTACTTGCACACATCAGTGCTAAATCCAAGAGCTTTTCTATACCATTTTTCAGCAGCAAGTGACTCTCACAGCCAAACTGAAACTAAACCTGTATTTCTGTTCCATGATAATTGCTCACAAAACATACATCTTCACTACTAGAAATACAGTGCTTCCATTTGATTTGGGCAACACAATTTCTCTCTCAGTGTAATACTGAATGGATCCTGAAGTAGTGGGTTGGATTCTCCTCCTGCTCTGGCTGTTCAGCACGTGTTGCATGGTAGATCCAAAGGGGTCACTTGCAACATCTCAGCTCGCTGCGCTTCGGTACTACGTCCTACCTACAAACAGTAGCAATGAAAACTGGAAAAAAATGTAAAACTATCTTAATGAGACACAAAAACTTACCGCCCCCTGAAATAATGCCTTTGATTAAAATGTTCTTACAGTTATAAATGTATAAAAAGAGAAGTTAATTTCTCACCCTTGGCTCTCCTTACACCTACAGAGAACCCCATTATTACTGTACAAAACAGTGGGGTTTTGTTTTGTTTCTTAAATGCCCTGATGCCCTAACCTCCTTAAACCAGAGCAGCTGCTGCCACACCAGCCATATGGAGCAATAAATTACTGGCTGCCATGGCTACAGATATGGGCTCCTTCTGCTGTCTGGCTGCACCACAGAGGGTAGAAAAAAGTGTCTTCATGGAAGAACATGACTGCTTTTGAGGCTGGGATAGGCCTGAGTATTAATGATCAAGAAAGCACCCTGAAAAAAACAAGTAACTGAAGTACCTTATCCAACTTTCAATGTGCATGAAAACTTCATCTGTAAAAGGCTACGAAGGTATAAACGAGCACACACACACTATACGTGAAAAATCCTGTCCATCATAGCTCAGTTTTAACTTAGGGTTGTCAAGTTCCATAAATAACAATAATATCCTGCATATATATCCATATATGCTAAAACACCAACAGTCTCTATTGAAAACGTAATGTTGCAACTGATCTTTCCAAGTGTTTCAGTAGTTATTCACTATTTATAATGATTTCTAGTTTGGGGCATTTTCATTTGCAAATTAACTTTGCAAATTAATACAATACCTCATGTGAGGCAGTAACAGAACAAGCAACATTCTGAACAGCAATATGATCCGTAAAAGGGGAAAGAAAAGATTTCACACAGCCCCAAGTGTTATATCCACATTTCAAACTACTTCAAAAATTATGCAGCTCTACAAATGCTCAAGTCAGCGAACACACGTAACACTGGAAACAGATAATCTTGACATGTTCACGACAAAAACTAATGGCATAGTACATGGCATCAGAGGCTGCTCCCTGCTGAATTCACTCCACTCTCAGCTGAGGTGTGCATGATAACGTCTAGGTTTGTCCTCCAGCTTAACAATTTAAAAGAAGATTCAATATAATAGCACCTGACAGGGCAGGAGATCCCACAGACTAAACTTTCAAAGCGAGCAAATTCTCTGAAAACCATGCTTGCTGTGACAAACAACTGGTTTTATTTTGCTTATTATTTAATAACAGAAGATCACACAGCACGGTACATAAAACAGAAAGAGGTGCAGAGGTAATGAAACCACCTCACCTGCACCAGGATGTTTGCCCACCAAAAACATTTACGATACCAGAACAATCTCTTCAGTGCAATCCTGCAAGTAATTTGGAAACTCACTCAAAGCTCTGTTTCTTACTGAATTTTAATTTAATCCATCCAAGTAGGGAACATCATACTGCTGCTTACTGCCCATACTAATTTTATACATGGATGATCCCAGAATACATGATGGAAAGCAGAGATACAACGGCGCCTGCAGCCACAAGCCAGCAGTGCAATTATGCAGGTTGTCTAAGACAACTGCCCATAAAACCTGAACATCCATACCATAGGCCTTTCATATGTATGTCACTTCTGTGACAGAAAAAGCTATTGAGAAATAAGTGAGCAGAGCCGGGTCAGGTTCTCCACACTGGCTGAGATCCTCCTCCCACCTGAGGCCAGATGGTTTTGCCTCAGGAGGTCAGTTTACCAGACATCTGCATAAGAAGGAAATGAACATAAATGTTTATCCAGGCTAAAAGTACCCTTTAATTAGGTACCGTCAATGTTATCCTTACCGGAAAGCTGGGAATTACCTCCCTGCAAGGACTTAATGCTCTTGTTGGAAACACAACAACATCAGGAGATACTGACCCATCCTTTTGCCATAAAGTCAGGACAAAAGGGTGACCCTCCTGGACTCAGACCACTACACTTTTCCACAGGGCAAAACGAAGACTGCAGTCATAACCATGACCCCAGAGCTCTTTGGGGATCCCACTGCCTTCTAAATCTGCTTCTGGCTGAGAGCCGGGTGCTCACAAGAGCCATTCCCTCCCCAGGAAACTGAGACTCATGGCCAAGACCATGGCTGGTTGTGACACCAATGTATGCCTGCATGATGTCTTGAGGACAGGGGCTGGGGTTTAAGAGTGCACTGTGGCACACCAGAAGAAGTCCAGATACAACCACAGACAACTTAATGCTGCAAAGCAAAACAAAGCATCTCTAATGCTCACATCTTGAAACCTCAAATCACACCTTTTCTCCCTGAATCATGTTCCCCAGTGACAGGGCCACAGAGACCCCAATCAATACCAAAAGAGATCAACTGAAGGGCCCGTTCACATTGCAATGGGCTCAGCTCACACGCAGAAAGGTCTCCTGTAGCTGGCTAACCCCACTGCTGCCAGCTGCACAAATGTGACTGACAGAGCAGCAGGCAGGGTCCGAACCCTCCTAGATACTACCAGACACCTGGCCAGAAAGACTCGGATGCATTGAGCAGTGCCTGAGTCACTTACTTCTAACTCTGCTCCAACACAGCACTGTAAACTCCACCAACACAGCCAGCGTTTTCTGCCTGTTTCTGAGCAAGCAATGCCACAAAAAGAGCCATTTCAAGCAGAAGAAAAGCAAAGCTGAAGTGACAACAAAAACTACAGTGAAATGAGAAATTGTTCCCACTTCTGATTCCCACTCAGTCCTCTTTCATGCTGGATCAGAGGAGTTTCACTTTCATCACTGCAGCATCAGACAACACAGCACTGAGTGCATCTTCAGTGCTAATGAGATTGGCCTCTTCTAGCAAATGCCCAGGCTTAAGTATCTAGGGACCAAAACTCACAGGAATAAACTGGCAAAAAGTAAGAATCTCCATCATTCACTAAAGGAGATATTTATCAGCAAGGAACTAAGCATCTACGTTAGTCACTGATTGATATGTTTTTGAAAAGCAGGAACTTTGTTATCATAACGTGAACCAAACACCTATTTCAGAGAGGGGCAGAGACCATGATATGTCTTCAATATCCCGACTGAGAGCAGGCAGTATATTTCTGCATAGCTGCAGCACTCATTCTTCAATCAGATTTTGTAAAATAGCAGCTTGCTGTTCTTTCCATGGCCTAAACCAAAAGATTTTCAACAGCAAAAATTAAAAGAATGAAATCTGAGGCCACCTTATTGGGACCAAATGAAATTATGCTACCGCAGCAGCTCCAAAACAATCTCTGCACATATCTGCTTCTAAAGGAAATTGCTGCAGACCATGGGAAATTACAATTGCTCCAGGACAAGAAAGGCTGACTGATCTAATATTTCTGGTTGACACACCTTCTTCCTGGGTTTGTCAATAAAGATACTGATGAGATCATTTCTCCACAGGTCGGGAAAATGTTCGCTGAAAATATGCTATTCCTTTCACTATGAAAATTTTTCCAGATGAAATAATGGCAGCAAGGTAAATCTGCACCTTGCTGGGAAAAGCTACTTAAAATAAGGGAGCTATGAAGCATTTTAATGAAGGTAAATGAGTAATCATGATGGTCTCAGTTAAGCAAGTCTAATGGCAGTGTCACTTTTAAAACACGGGTGTGAGACAACTCATGTGGTGACAATACGAATATGTCTAACTATCTTGTAGGCAGTCTTTCAAATGATAACAGTGCAGAATGCATCTGTTATGGCAGAAAGCATCATTGTTAGCAGATAAGGCAAATTAAATAATTTCTGAATCATGCTTGGAACTATAGTAATAGAAATGAAATTCAAAACGTTAAATGAAAACACTATCATCTCAACAGAAGGATTATGCTATTGAAAAGTTCTCAGCTGTAGCATCGCTATCTGTTTCTGGTACAAATACATTTTTCTAGACTCGAGCAAGGAGGATTACAGATATTTGCTTTTGGACAGGTGCTTTGATCAATCTCAACCACATAAAAACAGCTAATGAGGCAAAAGAGGAAAAGAAAAACATCTCAGTAACCTGCAGCCTCCAAGAACAATCCACTGAGATTGCTATATCCAAAGGTGATGCCAGATTTATCATTAGATCTTCCTCATTGACATTACAAGGACAAAAATCATGCTAGGCAAAACACTAACTCACCTCTTCCACCACCTCTGATAGCACATATCATATGTGAATTAAGTTTCCCTCACCTGATTATGCAGGCAAAACTAATATTTCAAAATTCAGGTAACTATACATTCATACAAGCAATCCATCAAGGAATAAATATGGATGACTTTTTTTTTTCCCTTGTGTCTGGTCTATTATACATTAAAGAGCAATTTCACTGCCAGCCATCTGGAAATCAATGTATTCCAAGCTTTATTTTATGATTACCAACATTCCCCTTCGTAACTCATTTCTAATTATAAGCAATAAATCATTTCTTCTTGCTTGTAATTTGTAACAGCCAATTAAGGCAAACCTCTTATTTAAATAGCAAATCTAGCTTTAAAACATCCCATATTTCGAGGTATACACAGAATGTCTAATCAAGCGGCTGAATAGTAGAATGATGATTTAACGTGGCTTTTGCAGTCAGCAAGGAGACAATTGTGGTAGAACTGGCTCTCCCCTGTGCACCATGTACACCAGGACTTTTTAAAACTGAAAGCACAGGTCTCATCTGTCTGATATCCTGCAGAAGAGATTGATACGTAGCAATATATAAGCCAGGACACAGGGAAGTCTGGTGTCAAAGCTCCCCTTCATCCTATCAGGAAATGAACAGAGAGGCTGTAACAGGAGAAGAAGGTCTAGTAAGAAGTTCATGGCTTTTCCTTATTAGGAACTAACAGTGAAAGAACACAGCTCTAAATCTAAAACTAAAAACCACCAGCTCAAGCAGCTTTTCCTGTGCCTGGATTTGTGTTCAAGAAACAGACTGGCCTCCTCCTCCCAGGCCAAAGGACACCACAATGCACTGCCCAGGCGCTTGCTACCTCAGCATCTCTCTGTCACAGAATTGTTAAGGTTAGAAGGGACCTCTGGAGATCATCTAGTCTCCAGGGAGGAAGACTCCATGACCCTCCTGGGCAGCCTGTTCCAGTGCTCTGCAACCCTCAACGTAAAGCAGTTCTTCCTCATGTTGAGGTGAAATTTCTTACGGTGTCAGTATATAGCATGGCACTTAGCGTAAGGATGGCACTCAGATCACTCCTCCCCATCCCTCATGGACAGCAGAGGATCAGGCAGAACAAAGCAGTGAAACGGTCTGCAAAGAAAAGCATATCACCAAATAAATCCAGATTATTCCTTTGGGGAGAAGTCTTTAATGGTGGTTACCATTACAGCAACTCTTCCCAAGAAAAAATTCCAAAGAAATGCAGTGAAGGATGTCAGATGAGACCAAACAGGGTGGGTCAAAAAGCACTGGCGAGGACACTGGGAAGTTTTTACTTCTATTTGTTCTTCAGTGTAGGTCTGCGTAACAGGCATGTGAGTGCAAATACAAGAGAAAGGCTTTTTATAAACAGCTCTGCTGGGATTTGTCCATTAGGAAAAAAACCTCACTCTTGTCAGAAAAGTATTTGATACAATTTTGGATACAGAATTTATGACATGAGAAACTGATCTGAGGAACGTGGAAGTGGTTCCCACTGAGATTTTATTCAGTCATCACACAGCTCTAGTCTGTTCCAGCTTCACATTGTGTCATCTGGTAAGCGTTTACAGTAGGAATCAAGGGAACTGGATTTGGAAAAAATCCATCACAACTGACCTAAATCTGATCTGACCTGAATAATCCAACTAAATACCAAACTCAAAAATGGCTAGACAGAAGCAAGGAGAAGGAATTCATCAGCTGCAGGAGTTATCTCATGAGTTCTCTCTCCTCAACCATACATGATGGTTAGATACCCCACTTTTTTATTCCCAAACAGCAGTACTAATGGAGGCTATGTGAGTATCCCCTTGTACCAAAGATGTCAAAAGCCAAGTACAAAAGCACTGCAGGCTCCACTGTGTTCCCTTTCCTTTTAAGACACCATTCATTCCTGAGAGAACAGCAGTTGGAAGTGGGGAATAGAAGATAACAAGTAAACAAGAAAATTCAAAGAGAACACTTTCAAAAGGCAGTGGCAACTATGTCAGTACTATCTTGTCTTGCCTTTGTCATATGGTTACCTAAAGCCATCCCAGAGAGTGGCCTTGGCTGGCATGGTGCATGGAATACGGCGCTGCAACAACCACCTGAGTGCGGGTAATGCCATGTTTGACCCACAGCCACACTTGCCCAACTTGCAAAAGTGTGTCACATTCACAAGCTGTCTCATCACCAAGGCTTGCCCGTACTGCTGCTTCAGGGTGTAAGAGGTTATGCTGCTAGCATCACTTTATTCCAAGCTGAAGATGTATAGGTGCAGCACCATCTAAGCAAATACACAGCAAATGTATTTGCTTAGATGGATCAATCAACATGGATAACTATTTTTGTAGACACGCTTCACTACTTTCAAGACATCCTCTTTTTATGAGAGATCTAAGTATTATTTATCAGTGATCTCAAAACACAAAGCTCAAAGACATCTTAACATCTGGTTTAGTCTCTCAGAAATGAGAACAAAACACTCGGAAGAAAACTCGAAAATCATTAGCTTGATGGTGGTGAAAACTGGACAATATTTCTGGCAAAAAGCTCTGGATGAGGACGCAACAAAAAAGACTGTGCAAAGCTGTAAAGGGAGGAAGAAACAGACACCAAAGCCCATAAATTTAATTTTGAAAATAAGGCGTCATTCTTATTATGCCTGTGGATGTATATCTTCCCCATATAAAGTTCTAAAAGCTTTACATAAACTATATTGCTAAGCAAGCTTGTAATTAGCTAGGGGCAGGCTTAGTTAATTATAACTTGTAGAGACACACATTATGGAAATGTTTAGCTATTAACCCTAGTGATGCTCTGCTAATGGCTGAAGTCAGGCTGGCATGTGATTGCTGTGTAACCATCCGAGTACTTTCTGTCTTGTGTACACTGGGCTCCTTAACGAAGCCTGTAGGACCGGTCTGTCAGGTTTTCCTTCACAGCTGTGCCATACCTTGCTGATATGCCAAGCTTTGCTGCCACTGACACTGTGATGCCCTGTATGCCTGCATCTGGCTTCCCTCCTGCTTACAAGTACACTGCAGATAACCTGTCCTCACCTCACCAGGAGATGCCATACCAAAGAGAACAGAGAACATGGTAGAGGGATGAAATTGCACCATTTCAGAAACGTGCAAGATCAGACTGGATCCAGTGCATTAATCAGCCAGGTGTCATCACACTGTGAACATGTATACACTAATCTGGTACAGGCTTTTTCAAAGTTAAAATGAAGTTGATCCCACATCCCATCCCCAAAATCCAACAGGATCCTCTACTGGAAGAATATCTCTCCAAGTCAAAGTTCCTGTACAACTGCAAGTTCATACACAAGTCTCTCACACCTTCGGTTTTAAACTCTGATGACATAAGAAAGTAAACTGTACCCTTTTATTCCAACCATGGAAGCTGCCTGCAAGGCAATTTCTACTTGTGTGTAAGCAAGCATGGATAATACAGTGCAAAACCAGTACAAATCACTTGGAAAATGGCTATTTACCATCAAATACGACACAAGTTTAAATGATGCATTGCTACACACTATAGGCACTTGCTTGCTCATACTGTTATGTACCAATGAATCACTTAACTGCGTGGCAGAAGCACTTCATGTTATAAAAAGGCTATCTCCTTCACAATGCATTTGGTACACATTAATAGATGAGTGTAAAAATTCAGCCACATTTTTTGATGGAAAGAAAATTCCAAGTGGAAATGTTAGGAAGAAAAACAAAATTAATTGCTGGTTTAAAATCTGTGTACAATATGTGCAACTCCTTCCAAAAAAGCAGGACACTACTTTTGATGTGGGAAGCAGACAGCACCATCTTCTCCAATGTCTTGTGTAAGCTCCATATCACACATCTGTAACTAAGTTAGGCCAGCTATTGTAGGGGATCCTACATGTAAAACAGACTTATTTAACAGTGGTTTGCTTTAATACAGTAATACTAGTGTTAACAGATACAAGTTAGCCAATAGAAACCTCATTCCAACTGCAGAGGAGATGCCTCTCAAGCTGGTTTAACTGGATCTATCTGAAAACCTCTCCAGGCGCCTATGCTGCCTGCAGTCAGCTGCACAGGGCTGGTGAATGGGACAGCTCTTCTTGGGTCACCAGCCCCTAATTTGGCTCAGTCAAAATAAGGAGCAAAACAAGTTAGCAAAGAAACCTTTGCTATTACCTTTTGAAATTGCTGGAGTTTCTGAAGTTTGTTAAAGGGCATTTGCGAAAGCAGGTTAGCCGGCAGATCTGAGGGACAGCAAGAAGCAGCTGAGTTCAGCTGGGAAGATGGCTCCTGATGCCTCCTCTTCATCAAGTCTTCACCTGGATGGATGGAAGTTGGACCCCAATCTTACATATTCAGATGGCCTAAACTTCTATAAATGGGCAGTAGTCCTCCTTGTCAAAGCAAATCACAGCAAAACTGATGTGACAAGATCTGTTTAAAATCCTTTACTCCACCTCATTTTTTTTACCTGTCCCTTCCAAGAAATCGTGGCCCCAGTGCTTAGGTTTTTGGCCATCAAAAATGCAGCATATGAGAAAGGTCAGTGTAAAAGCCAGAAAAGTGATTCCTACAGCTGAACAATGTCCTTTCCTCCTCTTCACTGTAGCTACAGAAGATGCATTAAAAAGAAAATTACTGTAGCTACAAGGCTCCATCTGAAAACTGCTCATCCACAATCTCAACTTCGTGTACACAGCAATAATAAAAAGCTCTAACAGTTGCAGTTGCCTTTCAGCACTGTGCTGCTCCCTTGGACATGTACAGCTACAGATGAAATAGGCCATCTGAGAAGGAGTAATATACATGCTGTGCAAGCTACATTCCCTCCACAATTATTAAGATATTGGCTGCAAATAGTAAAGAGTTCAACTGACCGTGAAACATGCAAATACTACAAAAATAGATACTTATAGACACTGCCTTATTTATATGAAGTCCCTCCTTTCCATCTTATTATTCAGATTTTGTCACCGCATTCCATGAAGTTTTGCAGGCAATTTTTGACATACAATAGATTTTAGTACAAATCTAGTAAGAAGGAGTAAAACATGAAACAAACGCTACCCATCTCAAGTAAATCCCTACTTCTTTCTCTGTATCTAGGAGACCTTGCACTTGAACCCTGTCATGAAATAACAATTGTATCAAACAGAGAAGACAGTACATTCCCATTGTAGTTCAAATCCTTCTAAATACTAGCCTACATTTGAACATCAATAAAAAAACTGTAATTTTAGTTTAACATGCTTTTTTTTAAATTTTGAACTTTAACTCCTTGTATTAAAAAGTCACAGAAAATAGACCAATATTCCTTCAAGATCTGAGCTACTTAAAGCTAAGTGCCAAGAAGTATTGTGAGATTGGGTATGTAGGGACCCTGTCGAGGTTTTGTGCTGCATGCATCCCTCTCCAAAGCAAAGGGGCTCCCCGCTGTACACAAAGAGAAGGCTGTTTGGGCTGAAGTCACAACTTCAAAGACCAGTAGCACAATATTTGCCAACTCGCTTGGCCATTCAAGCAAATGTCAACTGAAACAAAAGTGCACCAAGGAAAGTTGTTATCGAATGCCATGCTAGGAAAATAATGCAGATTTGTATCGAAGATCAACTTAGCTTTCACTAAGCCTAACAAGCAAGTTTGCTTATGTTCTTTTTCATCACCATGCTCATTTTGCTCTGTAAAGGCATTTTTGAAGCATCAGTTAAGGGAAAAAACTCTAATTAAAAAAAGTGACACCTCCTTTTTTTTTAAGAAACATTAATCTTGAATGCATTAAGCTTAGATTTCCTACATTCTGTACTTGGTGAAAATATGTAGCAAATGCCTAAGAAGTGCTTGGCCCCATGAGACAACAGTCAGCACACTCACTTGTAATACATGTCTGCCTTTCAGCTGTTTAAATCTCCATACACAGCATTTCCTTTATCAGCACCACAGCATCATTCCAGTTTGCCTTAGTTTTTTTTGTCTACAAAGTGTTGTGAGAACATCAATACTTGGCAACCTAACACTTGGGGTTTTAGCATGACACCACAGATCCCTCTGTTACTTTGCTCAGTTAGTTAGTAAAATGTTACAGCAAATAAATAGATGTAGAAAGTATTTTTTTAATGCAATGTGCCATATTCTAATGTAAACACTTTTCACTGTGCAAGTTTTTATGTAAAAAGCTTTCCAGAATAAACTGTCTTAAAGGAACTGAATCAAATTTAAACAAACGCATGAGAGACTTACATTTGGAAATTAATTTGGTAGCAATTTATGACCCTTTGATATGAATTTTCAGTCTTTCTTTTAGAGCAAGAATGTATTCGTTCAGAAGGCTTATGTTTTGCCTGGCCTCAATGGGAATATTATAGCTGAAGCTCTTCTAAGATTCTTGTTACCTCTGGGCTTCTGAGTGTTAATACCTTATTTGAAAATCTTAAAAGATGAACAAGAAAAACACAGAAACTTCATATACAAAACACATGCTTCTACCATGAACACACGGTGTTAAAAACAATTGCCAACACCAGCAAAAGTTGATCCATCCAACGCTGAACTTATTTACTGCCTCTACATCTTCCCACTGGATTCTGATGTCCATGTAAGCAGTCTGAACATTAGAATTCCCCATCCATCTCACAAGACAAAAGTGAAAAATACACTTCAGAAACAGCATACGAGCAACATGGCATTTTTACCAAATGGCAGCACCACACAGAGAGCCCTGGAGCAGATTTCTCTCATCTGTTGACAAAAGAAATATGGGAAAGTCATTGAGAGAGTGTTGTCCCTCTGGTTGCACCCTGGACTCCTGGCCCATCAGTCCTCCTGGCGGCACAACAAGCGTGTTTAGCAAAATCGTGTTGGAACAGCCTTTCCTCATCTGCCATACACTGATCCTTGCGATACCTCCATGGGCCCTATAAACAGCTGACAGTATTTAATGCAGAAACAAAATCACGCCTACAGTGTGTTACAGCTCCCAGGAAGCTCAGGGCACAGGCTCAGGAGGTTAGGCTCATCAAACCCTTTCCTGTAGACATCACCTAAACAATTTCTCCAAGATGATGCAGGAGGTACCAGGCTGATGCTGACGCCTGACCCACTGAACTCGGCTCTGTCCTCCTCTCAGTTTGCAATATTCAAAGGAGACTGTTCAAAGGAGACTCCATCTTACTCTCCCCAGATTTAGGAACAGCAAGACAGACCCAGCCAAAGGCAATTGCTCCCAAATGCTGGCATCTACCTCGGCCACTAAGCAAGTGCAGGTGTGTACACTCTCACAAGACCAGCATTTTTGCAGACCAGCTTTTGTTTTCCTTTCATGTACACATTTCAACATCACAATTCAGGTAAGATGATGTGCAAGATCCTCACCTTTTTTAATGAATAACAACATCGTAAGTTCAGTAGGTGTCTTTAGGAGCAAAAGCTAAAAAGTTAAGGCTCTACATGTCCGACTGCAAGACAAAGTTGGCTTCAGTTCTGACATAAATAGCGTGCAAGCCTCACGTTTATTAAAAACAGATGAAAAATGTCCCAATTCTTTTTGAATAGCAGAACTACTGAAAAGACCTGGTGGAGTTTAGCACAGCAGGAGTTTTAGTTGCCTATCACCGCACGCTTAAATGCTTGAAGACTTTGCAGTAACTGCTGAATTAAATTCATCATCAAAAGACAAAATCCATGTTCTATCTGCCAAAACCTTTAGCAGCCTAAACAGAAAATGTCACAATTGATTTTCAGCAGCAGTATGGAAATAAAAAACATTTTAAAGTCTTTAGGGGATAGATAGATAGATAAACAGCATGATAGACAGATTGATTTATTGCTATAGGTAATTTTTTACTCCTCCTAAGCAAAAATCAGGCTTCAAATGGATTGAGAGAGCTAAACAGGTTAAGAAAAAACACAACTAATGAGTAATTTTATTTTTAAATCCTGTGGCCTGTCAGAACCACCAGCCTACAGGTATACAGGGAACAATTGTTTTTTTCTAAAGCACTACTGTTTTATTTGCATTCAGGTTAAAGAGCCTCCTCTCTCCTTGACTGGTGTCAGATATAATAAAACAAAAACATTTGAAAGGAGAAAAAAACGCCAAACAAAACACAACACCCTGAGCTATTAAAAGTGCTGGCTTGGAGGTTATTTTACTCCCTATTTCTCTAACAAAGTCATAAATTAAATTTGGGCTCACTCTGCACCCACAGAACCAGTATTAAGAGGTATGTGTGCAGAGCCTCCCAAAATACAGAGCCCCCTCACACCTCAGCTGGATCCAGCTATTGCTGGCTAGGAGATGCGTCTTTTGTGGGAGGAAGCAGGGCTCATGTATTCGCAGATTCTCTCTTCTCTCTAAATCTAGCTGGGTTTTTAATACTCTTCATTTAAACAGTGCAGTGAAACACAGAGAGGAAGAAACACAAGCCAAGGACCATAAACTCTCAAGGCTGACTTGCAAGCATTTACCAAACATACGATATTGGCAAGCAGCAGTGGCTGCTGAGCTGATAAGCTGTCTGCCGTGCTTACAGACAGGCTCACACATTTAAAAGGACTGAGAAATAAGCAACTTTATAACACTGCTATAAGGGAATTAATGCTAATATTAGAAAAAGGAGTGTGAATAATCAGGCTCTGCCAAACATAGTCCTACTAAGCAGCAAGCAGGACCATTTCCAAAGTAACCTGTTTTCACATAACCTTTTTGACATGAACAACTGACCTGCATCCAGGATCACAGAAAATTAGATTGTAGTTTCCCCTTCTGTTTGCTACACCAAAAAAAGAGAAAAAAAACCAAAACAAACCCACCCACCCCCCAAGCCTCAAAGTGATTGTTCCGACTTAAAATGGTAAAATGCCTGAGAAAGGCGACCCGAATGGGGAGATAATTAACTGAAGATTTTTTTCTTTAGGACAAAACCCACTTTAGCAGGGTCAACAGAAACAATGGCAGAGAGGTCAAGACAACTCTCCTTCACACCAGCAGTTCCCCTCAATCACAGACAGAAGCTTTTGGCTGCCCCCATCCCAAGGACCATGCAACAGCTACACTCCTCCAGGAGAAACAAACCAGCCCCAGTGATTTCCAAACTTCTTTTGAGATGTTTCCAAACCCTTCCACACTTCTACTTGTGTTATTAGCTGGGGAGAAAAAAAAAGTCAGAGAGTGCTGACTCTCTGCAGGGAGATGAAACTGGGCCAGCCTGGCATCCTTCTCTGTCACCCATTAGTGACCAGGACACACAGTATCCTCTGCTTTGACAGAGTTTACGCTCACCTCCATCTACAGAGGACCCACAGAAGTAAATGCTCCACCATAACCGTTTATCGCTTTCTTCATCTGTGAGTGCCTTAAGGAAGAAATTCAGACTTAATCTATCAGATACAGCTCCAAAAAGAGACAAGGATCTTCTGTCACTTCAGTATTTGGCCCTCAACCTGTATTTTGACTGCTGTCTTCAAACATGGCACTCACCCTTACCACCATTGAGACTTCCCTCCTGCTGTCCCACTGAAATTAGCCTTTTTCTCAGTTGCAGCCTAGTTCTGCCATGCCATATGCCGCCATTTCCCTCATCTATGCTCCAAATACTTCAACTCTACAATGCGTAGGCTCCTATTACGCTATGGATAACATTTCAGTGTTTCCTCCAGATCATCACTATTTTGTTTCTTGCTGAAACCACCCTAATGACTCCAATGCTCTCCTCCACAGAAGCAAATGGTTCTCCAAGACAGGCCTAATGCCTCTCTAATCTGTCATATGCTGCTTCTCCAACGCGTGGCCCAAATTGGTCCTTTTGTAGAGCCTCATATCTAATTTGCAGTCCACTATCTCTCTATCTCTTTCAGCCGTATGGCTTTTACAGCTTCTGCTCCCACGTATGTCTGCATTTCAGATTATATTTCTTTGGATGCATTAGCCTGGATTTTTTCCAAGATGCTCTTTTTTATTTCCTGCTCTCAGTTATATATTTTTTTTTAGTGGCAGTGCTTCGCAGGGCCGTTTTCAGTTGTCTTTGCTGCATGACTCACTTTATTGTCTCCTGCAGATTTCATTAGCACAGCTCTCCATCTCATTTATGAAGTAGGACTGAATTTCACGCATTGTTCAAGCTTTCCACAAAACATCTTGCAAGTTAGCACCCTCCTCGCTGTTTGCTTGGGCACACATGGTACACAAAAGGAAAAATCTTGAGGTAAGAGAATCTGCCTGAACAGACAGGTTCCTGAAGTGCTATGAGGAAAATGCTAGTGGCGTTGGAGAAGCAGTGTATGCTAATACCATTAGCTCCTGGAAGATTTTGGTTTTTCCCATGACCTGTTTTGTTAGGTATTTGAAGGTAACTCCTGCCAGGAACAGATGGCGTTCAAGCAGACAACTGGCAAGGGATCTAGAAGAGTGCACTGAGATGGTGCTGTGCGTAAGTCTGGCCAGTTACCCAAAACCCAGTACAGGAGCTGCCAAAAGGCATTGTTTCTGACAGAAAACGTAATAAGTAAGACAAAAAAAAATATATAGGTGAGGAAATTCAAGAAACTTTCTGATACAAGGATGGTGTCCTGTCTATTAGCTCCGTTTTTGAAGCATTTGTATCAAATAGTCTGCAGATGGTTGGATGCGAGCAATGCTTTGACACGTGCCTGCATAAAAGAATATGATAATGATCTTTCACAGATGTGATGGCACAATTAAATCAGCGGACAAGAGAAGCACTTTTTGAGAAACACTTAAACCCAAACAAATCTTAATCCTCCACAAAATGCCTTCAAGTGGCTGAACACATTTCCTCCCCATTTTTACTCCAATATTATCTTACTTCAGACCGAAAAAAGGATAACATAGGCGACCTTCAAATGAATTACACTACACATTATGTATGTGTTCCAGATAATCCCTGCTAACTGTCCAAAAACATTTCATTTTCAGAAGTTGCATACTCCCCCAGCATAAACATTACTAACGATGCAAAATAAAACCAGAAAGGATTCATCTCCTTTCTAATGCTAAATACTGCACAAGTAACTCCCATCTATGTAATCTTACTGCTGCCTCAACACAATTTCCAAAATTGAATACAAAATTGAGAATAAATTGTTAGATTACTCTTCAAGAGAACTACTGCCAGTAATCTCCTAGTAAGACCTGTCACTTTGACCTTCATGCATATTTTTTTAACACCTCCACTTGCTGCAATGTTTGTGTGAGTCTAAGTGCAATGAGGAGCCCATTTAGGAAGAAGTCCCTTGTGCATTACACCTCAACAAGCCACAGACTTGAAATATCTATAGAACCGTTTAAAGTATTTACAGACACCAAGGTTAAGCTCTGCAGCTCCTGGACAGAAATCTACCACACTCTGAAATATTTCTTTCAAACTTTCCCCCCTCAAAAACATATGTTAAACAAAGACTTAAAAGCATTGTTTTAAGCAAACTCTGCAGATGTAGGGAAATTCATACAGACTGTGTTTTCTCTGTCCATAATTCACCTTTCTGCAATACACGGATAACATTAATCTTTACAATGTCCCCTATAAAATCTAGATGCAAGGGGTCCTAACCACAAGATTTCATGCCTTTATTTTGAAGTACAGTATTTCTCGGGAGCAGGGGATGCTGCAGGTGAGAAGCCAGAGACAGCACTGCAATTCCAAGTGCCAAACACTGCAGCAGAAAAGCCCCATAAAGCTGTTTACCAAAGACAGCCCTGATGTGCTATTACTCATCAGGGGACAGAAGGGTCAGAGCAGCTGCTGCACTTCAGATCGTGATGTAATGCATTGTACAGTTTCAGAAGCTCCACTAAATGTCCTGAGGTTTCACCACCCATTGTATGATAGCTTCACATTTGTCTCATAGCAGTGCATGTATCTACCACTTAATGGACATATAAACAGCTCCACACTTTGGAACATCACAGTCCATTTAGAATTCATTTTTTGCCCCTTAAGCATCTCTCTCTGGTATATTATCTTTAAATTATTTTGATGAGGGCATCTTAAGCATAGGCAAATAATTTTGACTATGATAAGACATTTTAATAAGCAAGTAATTGAGGGAAATTTCCAGTTTTCTGTAGGTGCCATTCTGAAAAACGTAGATTGTTCTGTTCCTCCCACTTCAAGAGCATCAGGCTCCTTCTCATTCTAATCATCAACTGAATGTTATGGAAGAGCTACAAAGTCCACAAAATGATACTTGCACAGCCATTAACCGCTTGCTGCAATCAAGGCCATAATTAAAAACCATTAAAAATAAGTCACGTGCTGACCGAGCATCAGACTCAACCCTTTCATGCAACAAGAACTGTCACTGAAAGTGACAACTTTTTGGCTTATTAGGACACTGGCAAAAAAAGGCCCTAAGAAATCTTGTAATTTTGTTAACAAGGTCCTTGTCTATCTCACAAGGCAGGTTTTCCACCGCCAGATGGTCAATAGGAATGCTAATGGAAAGAGTTGAAGCTGAAATAAATCTGCCACTTTTAATCAATCACAGGCAACTGTGTCATCAATAAGCAACTTGTGTTAGGACAAACTCCCTTTGGTTTGCTACATGCAAAGTTGATAAAATGCATCTCACCCATGTATCCATTGCTGATATTGGGCAACTCTGTAGCAGGCATTGTTGAAGGTTAAAGATGTTTCTTTACCTAGCAACACTGTGATTTTGGATTCACCCTGAAAATTGCTCAAAAGAACAACAGTCACTAAATCTTAGAAGACATTTAAAGAGTGGCTCAGTTGAGAAAAAAACCCAACAACAAACAAACAACAGACCCAAACCAAAAACCCCATCACCGAAAGCTCCAAAATTCTCATTAAATCAGACACTATGTAATAGAAATCTACTCCTTATTTTCAAGTCTTTGCCTACACACACAAGGTGCACTCTCCACTGCATGGAAAAGATAATTATAAAAGGATAACTGTGCAACATGCTGACAGTCCATCTACCTCTCAGTCCACTATAACCCCTCCAAAAGTGTGGGGACCACAAAATCCAAATGAGGTGAAAGTCACAAAAATTACCAAGTTCCTACTCCCTTTGTAAAAATTAGTAGGAAGAGGAGACCCAAAAGAATTCACCCACCAAAGGGGAAAGAGTTGACCACAGCCCACACAGGTAAAAACTGGCTGACAGCTATGTGCTCACACCAGAAAACCCATCTCTGCTTGCAGCAAAGTCTCACAGAGGAGAGCTGGGGCTCTTGCTCCAGGGGAGGAAGGGCATAACCAAAGGAAAAAACTATGGCGACCAGTAGAAAACTAGACTTCACTACTTCCACTGCTCACAGTAAATGTTGCTTTACAACCATGTTTTTAAGAGGGGCTTCCAAATTTGGCCTCAGTAAGTATTGTGTCTTTTTGCTTTCACTGACTATTGTCCACCAGTGTTTCAAAATACAATTGCAAAACCAAGACTCTACAATTAGGCTAAGGAAATCTAATATTTTCCCTATTTAGGGGCAATATGGCCTCCAGTTGCTTGGAAGAAAAAAATAATAAATGACAAAAGTTATAACAGCACAACTGCCAATGAGCCATTTTGAATCCACTTATGGAGACACAGGAAATTATAATTAATCCAAACTTCATAACTTGTCTTTCAGTACAGCAACAAATACATAACTGAAGATTCTTCTCCTTCCTCTCCAGATTACAACCTCCCGGTATCTAAAGACCAGAATCCAATGCAAAAACTTTCAAGTTATTTTTGCAACTCTCACTGGGCAAAATCATGCTGACACAGACACTCCTTTCCTCTTGCTTTATCACCCAACTGAGAGAGATGACACCTTTGTAACACTGAGCATCTGATATGAAGCAGTCAAATTTTGCTTGTTTTACTCTGTTCTTGTTTTTGCTTGGGGTTTTTTGGCATCCATCTAGCTCAACCGTGGTGGACAGGGTCACTGGAACAGCATGATAACCCTTCAATATCATTTTGAAAGAGTCTCAAACTGTGTGTGCACACAGAGAACGCTGTTAATCCATTTTATGAAATAATGAATGCCAGGATGAGTATCCCAAGATCTTCAAAATTTAAAACCAGCAATTTTTATTCCAGTAATAACACTCTGAAAGATAATACATTAGAATTATTATAGAGTGCTGTAGCATCATAGATTAGGCTCACAGTATTGATCTTCAGGAAACCAAATGGCAGATATGCGAATGCTCCCTACAGTTTAATCAGTGAGCAGCTTTCAATGTTTTTAAATTCTTTTTCTCCATTTTCCTATTTTTTTCCCCCTAGGGAAAAGAAAAATACAGCTATTTTTCCTTTTCATCCAAAATGAAAGGCTCTTTTTCCAGATTTTGAGAAGTCAAAACAGTACCTAAGAGCCTAAGTGAGACAGAAAGATAATAAATAACACTAAGATAACAGCTGAAGAAAAGCAAGATCATTAAACACAAGGGTGATGCTCATCCTAAAAAATGTCTCACAAAAGAAAAGAAAGGAAAATATCTGCAGCGATAGACAGCATGTTTAGTAACTTATCAGGCTGTAGTGCAAGTTGGCAAAAATTCCAATGTTCTGAAGTAAATTGTTGTACCATTTCTTTCCAAAAGCCTGCACAAAGCCTGAGAACATCCATTCAGCCAATCACCTGCCTCGTTAGGGACAGAGTCGCACAATTCTTTGTGGTGCCTGCATAAGTACCAAAATACACATTGCCCCACCATTTGACAGCTGAACCTAAGTCCACCGCGGTCAGTGGGACAAAATCCAGCCCTAGGTATCCTACACACAGTACAGAAAATATGAAGGTGATCTGTTAACAGACGACATGGGTGATTGAAATCACTTACCTAAAGCATTCCCTATCTCATCTTGATGACATTTTTAAAGCAGCTGCATTTAAATTCCTCTTTAAAAATCTCTTGAATATTAGTGTTTCTACAGCCCCTGGCTTTGACCCTTTGGTTATTGAGTTTGGTCACTGAATATGGTAAATTGAGAGAGTTTAAATCATTTCAGATTTGCCCTATTAAGTGAATTTAAACTGGAAGCTGACCAGATATCTCTGGAGCTGTGATGTGGAGCACAGTTCACAGGCAACAGGAGCTCCGCTGTTGAGAGTGCTCTAGTAAAAGATATGTATTCCAATAAAAGCCTGAAAATCTTGATCAACCTTCAACATTACTTGAAAGCAGGGCCTAATACAGGTACCCTTAGCTCCACTATGTCTCCTGTAGTGTATGCCCAGCAACCTGACCAGCTGTCAGGCAACAGTACCACAAACATCAGCTCATAAAACTGTGGTCTGTAGGGAGGTAGGGTATTAAAGGTCTTAATTACTACACAAGAAAAAGTCTTAGCTATTTCATTTGCTTTAAAATGGGTTTTAAAATGAAATCAGCAGATACTGAAAATTGAAAAGAGATGGTAAGTAATTTAGACAAAAATGCATCTGTCACTGCAGCTGGCCTCTCACAAGGACTCTGCAAAAAACACCTTAAATCTGGACTTCCCTGAGCTGCAAATCCTATCAGCAAATGCTGAACCATGAACCTGAATTTTCTAGTGCCATCTTCACCAAAAAGTTACTGTAATGCAGTCCTTAATACCTGTGGGCTGCTGAAGTAGCAACAAAATAAGGAGTATATCTATTCCCACTCAGTGCCTTGGATCTCAGGATTTCCTACTGTTTCATAATTCAAGACCTCCTTATGTTTTAAAGAATAATTTTAACTTGTGACCCAAAGCTAACAGAAAACTACAGCCTAGTAATCATGGGATCTTAGAAATGGTCTCTTTCAATTCTCCTGTTGAGACAGAAATCAATGCAGGAAACACACACTTTCCTCCAACAGCTATTTAAAGAACTTTTTCTGCAAAACTTGTGTTTATACACACACACACACACACACATATAAAATATATACATTAAAAAAATCCAGAACCTGAAGACTACAAGGTGCTGAAAGACAAACTTTTGATGTGATTTAATTACATTCATGTTTTTTGTCATTGAACAAAACAAGTTACTTATCCACTCCTGTATAAAATACAGGAAGCACTTGAAAAATGTTGACTCAGAAAAAACAGCAAATCTTCCAAACAAGTTTGGGCAAATGAACCCCAGAGTCAGGTTTCCCATCCATCACGTTGAGAGCTGTACATTGTTTTTCCAAGGCAGGGTTTGAGGCTGCCAGCCTGACCCACAGCCATGGCTGCATTGTTGGTGCCAGCGGGGGAAGGCTCCGGAGCAGGAGCAGGCTGCTCCTTCCTGATAAATCACTCCTAAACACAATGGGACTCTTGGAGACAATGGCGTCTATGGCTCCTTTTGATGTTAAGGGTTTTTCTGATCTCTTCAGGTTAAATTAAGAGAGAGACAACCAGGGTCGGCAAAGGTCAGCGAGATGAGGTTTATTTTTACAGAAACTTTTCCCTTCCAACCAAGACCTCTATAGCAAGTCAGTCACTTGCTAGTAACTTACTTTGCATTCTACAGGATTTATGATTTCTTATGGCTTACACACACCACACTTTATACTGGACTCAGCTCACTAGCTGCAAAACAAAACAACAAATGGCAACCAAACCTCAGTGGCTTTAAATCCTTAATTAGCCCTTTCTTTGTCTTTTTTCTTTTCCTGATTCCCCTCCCTCTTTTGGTTTTGTTCATTTGGGGGGGTTTTAATAGAACAGAATTAAGTATTGTCATTTCATGCTTTTAGAGTTGATGAATCAGTATTTATGTTTATTTTTTATGAAATGCATGAACCAGTCTACCCGAGCCACACAAGATCAATGTATGCAATCCAGTTAAACCAAATTCCTTTATTACTCCAATGCTTTGTGGGTGAAAAGGAACAAGGGTATTTTAAGAAATAACAGGAAAATTAAAATATGGATGCATGGATAAAAAGTAGTTCTGGTTCTACAAGGATTTAAGAAAATTTAAGGTATATGTACTTGGAAATTTCCCATGACGAGACTGAAGCTTTCTCAGCAAGCTTCTCACTTATATTTTTTAAGTGTATGTTAAAACTAAAATAAGTTATATAAAATCTGACAGTAATTTTTTTATATTCCAGGTTCCCCAAAGGTCAAAATCACATTTGGACTGGACCAGGCTGTAGGCAAAGAAAGCTCTTATTTCACCAATGAGTTTAGAGGATATGAAGACGTGTGACAGAGGCAGTATCAAGAATGAACACGTCAGGAAAAGGTAGGTTTTTTCCACTGAAAGCCATTGATGATCCTTATCTCCTGGACACTGTCCAGAGGAGGAAGAGGGGGAGGAGTAAAGACTGCAGAAGGTACAGCCTGAGGTAGGAATATCTAGAGAAAGCCTGCAGTAGGCATCCATCAGCGATACGAGCAACCCAAGCTCTTCTCCTACCCACCTTGTTCCACAAACAACCTACACAAAGGAGTTCATCTTTCTTCTACTGTGTTCACATATTTTTTTTCTCTGTTATATTTTAAAAGGAATGAAAAAGTGCAAACATGTTTAAAATGTGCTATATTTGCATATCAATTTTCCAAGCCAATATTGCACAGGTCATTTGGCAGAAAAAAAGACAGCGTCTTAAACCACCATCAATTAAGTAGCACCTTTAGGCACAGAATTAACCCTTAAATTGACTCACTAAAGCCTGAACTGGAAGAGCCTGCCTCTGCCTCCAGGAGCTGGCCAGCAGGCGATGCTGCCTTGTAATAATCAGTTGTGTGTTTCAAACAACACTGTCTTCTGTCTTGCCCCTCTTCTAATAATTTGATTCACTGTTGACTCTCTGTTATTAATTCATCAGATGACTGATTGATTAAAAAACATCTTTAATCTGATGATTGTCTTACTCAACTTCAGCAACAACAGTTTCAGTTAGAATTACAAATTATTTTGTTTATTTATTGCTGCATGATAAAATCTGGACAGAAATGTGCAAAGCCATTTTTCCATTAAAATTACCATGCCACCACTTTAGACAGGCAAAGATAACTCTACAAAATATATATGCCAGCCATTCCATTCAACTTCCAAACCTGTATGTGTGCCCTTCATACTTCAGATCTTAAAAACATTCAGACTGAAAGAACACTACACTGTAAAGTATTGTACATTTCTTTCCCATAAATACCACATCTAAACTAGTTTCTGAATAAAGAGACAACCAACAATTAAATACATGTCCAATACTTCTATTCAGTATGGGGCCTGAGAGTGATCTCCATGTCCAAGCATCTCCCAGTGCTCCAGTTCAGCAAGGTTACACTCAACCCTGAGTATCAATACAATTTTCAAATCTACCACACCAAGTAATGCTGTGGGCTGCAAAACCCTCACCGTATCCTTTCTCTGCCAGCTATCACAGTCCTGATTGCATGGAAAGATTTCAAATCATCTAGTTTTGGACAGCTGCTGAGCCAAATGATGCCTTGAAGACCCCGATGCACTCAGGGTGAGAGGTTCAGCATTTGCCATCACTTCAGTGATGGACTGCAGGTACTGAGGTCTAGACTCTACTCTGTATCTTCCCATACGACCTCTACAGCAGCACATGTTTCTATTCAACTGTAAAATGTGCGGGGAAAGTAAAACGTGTGTAAAAGCTGGTGGTTTCTTCCCTTCCTTCTGGGTCACAACAAAGGGGTATGTATGAGAGAAGAGAAGCAGATGGGCTGCTCTAGAGTAGGTCGGTAAGTTTCCTTGGTTCCTGCATATCCTAAACAAAGCAATGAGTTTGTTCAGTCTATCATTGTGTTGACAAGAAAGGGAAAATGCTGCACAGAAATTTCTGAGTCACTATAAATTGGAAATTAACATAAGAGAAGTTCAATTTGCTGCATGCACCTTCCAAAACCACCTTTAGATGTTATATCAGTTTGTTTCATCCTATATTTCATAACAACTGCAGTAAGGTAAAACTGAACTCAGTCAGCACACCAGAAGCATCACTGGGTAATGGAACAGCACTTACATAAATTACTAAGTTACAGCACATTGGCCAATTTAAACTAATTATGTAGATGCTGTTAAATATTATGTGAACAAACAACACCTCAATTTTTGCAACATGCTGCTATAACTCTCCAATACTTTACCCAGGCATGGTGAAAGAACTGCACTCATAACCACATAATGACTACCAGCTATCTGGTCTGGCAATGCGTGCAAACATTCAGAAACAAGAAGTTTCATGTGACTGCTCTCCTAGTTCGGGTATTAGTCTTGGTAAAATAATGTATACCATATTTCAGTGAGAAAAATGCTTTGTTTGTTTTGTTCCTCTTCCTTCAACATTTAACAAACATTGGCTAAAGTCTCAACTTCATTTGCAACTCTAAAACACATCAGACATACGCTTCCCTTGGTTTATACTAAAAAAATGAGCAGATATATATACTGTAAAGATCAACAAGTAGACAGACCCTGCTAGGACTAAGGCCAAAGGAAAATGAATTCAGAAACAAACCATTTTCCACCCGTGAAAAAAAAACCCCAAGGAAATAAATCAGAAAAATATACAAACTGAGGACAAGCATTTCACAGCGCTGAAGCACTCTCAGCTGTGACAGCAGGACAGGCACTTCTAGGGTTTGATAACAAGAGCCACAACACTTCCACAATCTCTTTGTTTCTTCCCACTCCCCTCAGCCTCCACACCACATATAACTATTTTTGCCATCATGCTATTAAAGTTCAAGAGATCGTGCACACATATTTATATGAAATCTCCCATCAGACCCACTGAGTGTAACTTGGAAGAAAAAAGCTTGCAGAGTATTTCCTTGCAACCAACCTGAAAATGAGAACATAGATAAACAAGGCGCTCACAATCCAACTGTCACACAAAATTATCTTCTGGGCTAAAATTGTTCCTATTTGGTCTTAAAATGCAAGACAGAATTATTTCAGACAGTCACAAAAGCCCCCTCTGCATTTTTGCACTGCCCAGCTGACCTCCCCTGGAATCTGACAAGGAGATGATTTTCTTGAGTGGGAGGCAGAAAAGCAATATCCAATTTATACTAAACAAACAAGAAGGCTGCTGTAAAAATAAGGAGACTTGACCTGCGTCTGGGCCACGAGGTCGAACCAGATCAACACCTTTTTAGTTTTAAATTGAAGGCATTCTAATAATTTGGGGTAAATGGAACTAAGTACTGGATTTGGCAGAGGCTTGTTATTGCTGAAACAGTCACACAAGCCTGAATACGTTCTCACCCAATCTTGAAGGGTTTATTTACATACATTTTGCAAAGGTTCTTGTAAGTCCAGATAAATGTCAGCTCAGGAATACTCTACAGTCCCAACAGACCATGTTCTCTTATCCTTACAATAAACCAAATTTTGACCACTTTAAATGACTGTATTGTAAAATCTGAATGCTCTTAATGAATGATGTACACCTAGAGGTGATTTGCAGCATCACTGAACTTACATAAATGGGTACAGTTCACATGGGGAAGGCTTCTTTACAGTATTTCTCTTACCATTAAAATATTCCAGAGGCATTTTTCTCCAATTATATTTCACAGAGTGAAAATACAGATGGGCTAACTGCCATACTGAAATTTTGGCATTTTATTCCAGTACTCAAAACCCAATTCTAGTACTCAAAACCTAACAAATCCAAATCTGGAATTCTTAGGAAAAATCCAAAAAATCCAAAACTGAGATTCTTACTAAAAATAATCCATTTTAATGAAATATAAAGCTAGAAAAACTTTAACTTTGTTTCTCTTAACTCACTGGCAGAACAGGCATAAAAGGGGGAAATGATTCCTTACCTCACCTCCTGCAGAAGGAAGGAAAGGACTGAGGGATGAAGGATGAAGAAACGACCTTTTTTGTAACCTTGCCCTAACAAACCAAAGCTGCACAACAGAAAAGTGCACAGCTGCTGGAGTAACTGCTGAAATGACTTTGGAGTCAGTGGCAGAAGCAGTTCCTGCACTAGCAGCAGCACAACTGCATGCAGACCCTGCAGGCTGGGGATGCGAGCTGTGCCAAAAGGAGCTCCTTTCTTAACAGTGCAGAGCAGAGCCATGCGAAACACTACCCATAGTTGTTTCAGAGTTTAATGTTTTCAGGGGTATCAAGCCTATCAGATGTGAAAGAAAAAAGCTATCATTGGAAACGGGGAGAATTGATCTTCAAAAAAAGAGTAATCAGAATAAACATCAAATCCTGACAAACACCTGCCATCTTCCAGCAGGATGGGCTGGGAACTGCTTTTTCTTTTCTTTCTTTCTTTTTTCTTTTCTTTCTTTCTTTTTTCCTTTTCTTCCCCCCCCCCCCCCCCCCCCCCCCCCCCATCCTGTCCTATCTCTGTGTCAAGAGAAATGAATTTGAAACTAAAGAGATAACCTGCTCACCATTCCTGGACAGCGCGCTGGTTCCTGCCTCCCCAGTTTCTCGCCCCAGGTAGCATTTGCTTAACTCCCTCTTCTCAGAAGCATGGTGCTACACACAGAAGTAATGCAATTTTCCTCCTGTGCACTCACTTAATGAAAAGAAAAGGCTGCTGGTCATCACATTTTAGTATTTGGAAGTTAAAAACTCACACTCATTTAGAACATCTTGGGCCAGATTTGTTTCTTTCCAGTTCTTGCCTCAGATTTATCTCCTTAATACAAAAGGCTTCTTAGCTCATACGAACAGCAGTAACCCGCAGCATTAGCCAGGTTACAACATTACTACAGGCTTTACTAGATCAACTCCTCAAATCAACTGTGAACAAGTAAACGGATGCGTCAGCTCCTTTCAAGGTCTTTCGTAAAGCTCTCCCCAGTGCAGCTAACTTTAATAAGGAGATGCATGACTTCAAAAGCAGAACCTTGGAAGTCTTGAATTCATTTTTTCATGGCTTTACTTTTTGTAAAAAAAAAAATACTAACCATAATTTGTATAAGCTTGTCCCTCTGAAAGTTACAAGACTGGAAAATACTGGTAAGATTTATTTTAAGTGGAGGTACTTATCAAATGTCACCATTTTCCTGTTCAAAATGACTATCCATTTTGATTAATCTTTGATTTAAATGATGATATAACACAGCCAAGCACAAACATACACAAAATTACACTCCAAAAAAATTCTCAAAGAACAGATCACATAAGAGAACAGTTATTCAAAGTGGTTAGAGAGTTTATTTGCCACATACATAATACTCAAACCAAAAGCTGATTCTACACACCCAACAGGAAGGCTTCCACCACATATACATACATTCATACCCAGGAAACACAGCCTACTTAATTCCATAGCCAAAATGAGACTTCTTCCAGAGGAAATACCAAAAATATCAACTAAATAGTAATTAAGCATAGAAGAAACTCCCAACTACCACCTCAACAAATACTCCCAGTATCTTCTGCAAGGAATTTTATTCCAGGTGGGAAATTGGTATTAGCACTTTAGTCACATATAAATGAGGGCCTGAAGCAGCACAAGGCAAGAAATAAAATTTAGTATTTCACTTGGAGTAAATACACATAAACTCCAAACCATGTAGCAGACTTCAAAGCAAAGAAAGAGAAACAGGATATCAAAGGTAAATTAGACAAAGAGCTGAAGGCAATTCTGAAAAATAAAAATATATGGTGGAAAATTAAAGGATATTAAATACTGTTCAGATCCCATCTCAAAGGGTCAATTCGTACAGAGAATGCATAACACCAAAGTTAGCACAGAAAAGACTCTCTCTCAAAAGCTTTGTATCTGCCAAACACGGGGATCTGTCCCTCTTTAGAAGCTCTGCTTCATTTTGAATTGCTAACACACAGGACTTGTTGTAGACAGCGACCAGCTGGCACTGCATCAGTTACAGCTGATGAACTTTTAAGATATCAATTCCCAAATTTCTAAACCATTACCAGACTGTCATTTTTCCTAGTGAAAAAAGGTTCTGAAACAATAATGCCCTTCCGGACACAGTGAACTGAGAGTGTTTTAACCTTTATAATCACCTGGCTCTAACTGAATAAAAGTTTTCTGGTTACCCAGGAATTTCTTGGGTTATTCAAGCTGAGCTTTGTTTCACACTGTTTTGGACTGATCTGAGTATTCTAGAACACATGAGCTCACACTCCTCCCTCCCATAAGTAGCAGTCTCACAATGTAAAACAAACTAAAAATACTGTACATTAAAAAACCTGTTTGCTTTGGATTTATAAAACTTAATTATAAGCCATGGCCAATGTAGAATAAGCACTCAGGACATCTGGAGTTGCAGCTGAGTCAGGAGCACCCAGCCGGGAAGCAGCATGGCACTCAGCAAACACTTCCACCTGCCTAAACCCTAAAACTACAAATAAAGGGCTTATCATAATCATTGATCCTGCATGTGAGGCTAAAAGCTGGTTTGGGGCTTCTTCCCTCCTCATTCCACAGGAGAAAGAAATAGAGATTCTGCTGGAGATTCTGCTGGACATCTGCAGTATCAACAACTGAAGAGAAAGTTTTCAGGCTGTGTGTGATAAACAGAACCCCATGCCCCCTTCTTTCCACAGTGTTACCAAAAATAATCTGGCAAAGCCAATGAGATCAAAACAAACTTCCACTTTACAGCATAGTATTTCCACCCCGGACACCAGAAAGGGCCAACTGTAGGTGCAAGTCAGAGCTGGGGAGCACTGGGGCAGTGCTCCCACTACCTTGCAGCAGGGAGCCAACTCCATCTCCCCAGGCTCCCTCTGCAGCGTGGCATCATGAGGCTCATCCAAAGCACCTAAATTATGCTTCCACCCGTATTTTACCCCCCAGCGGAACATTATTCCAATTAGAAACAAGAAAGTACCAAGTAATTTATCACGTTAAATGATATGCCAAATGCTAGGCTGTAGAAAAGCATTACATACGCTCTCTGTAATAAAGAAGGGGATTTTTCTGTGGTCATGACACCCACTGAAAGCCAATAAAAATGCAGCCGGAGCAGATGCTAACTGAAAGTGTGCATCTCGGGGCAGGAACTTGAACAGCAGACCAAGTCCCTGGTACTGCAAACACATTGTTTGCAGATTCCATGGCTCCAAAGCACAGGTGGAGCCGTGCGCCAACGTGTACTAGCAAAATGGGTAGTCAATAAAAACAACTGAGACTGTGGAGAAAATTTGGAGGTAAATTTCCAAATCTAATAAAATCTGAGATCTATACCAAGGGCTTTTGTCATTTTCATAGCAGGCATGATTTAGTTTTCTATTATAATATTCATATGGTTCCATTCAGAACCTTGTTTCATTACAATGGATTCAGACATGCTTCGCAGTCCTGCTTCATTTCTTACAAGGCAAATTCTTCAGGAGATTAACCTGACACATTTACTCCCCTGATAATATATCCTGTCTTTTCTGATAACATTACCAATTTCAAGCACATACCAATAAGTAGGCTTAAAATTTTTAAAAAGTAGTGACTTGAAAGCTTTCTTGTTCCCACATTTTCTTGGTTCAACACATTTCACGTCACAAGTAATGCTGTAAGCTTCAGCTCAAGTAAATATAAAATAAATTATGAAGCTTCTAACCAAAAGCTTCCAGTCCTAAAACCCCCTCTATACTGGACTTGAAGAGCTGCAGCACATGCAGAGCTCTAAATGGAGCTCAGGTTTTAAGTAGCTTGAAGTGGTAATCGTTCTTTTGTAGAAGTTCAACATATTATTCTTATGCTTCATATGCACAGAAGACATTAGTGAAGATAAACTCTGCAACTGGTAATTGAAATTAAAGTTGCAACATCTATTGTGGTAACATCCACTATGCAACACCGTGAACGCACAGAGAATGAAACAGCTTTTGCATATGAGGCACCAATCGTGATACCCACTGGAACAAAAATGCATTAAGAAATGTAATAAAATGCATTTGCACAATATAAAAGTTCCTAAAATGACTTACATTGTCATTACTAGTCTTCTACCATCTTGACAGATGCAATAAGTAAAACCCCAGTATAATTCTGGGAGATGTGTCTGAGAAAAAGCATCTTTTGCTAAAACTCAAAAAGTTGCACAGCATTCATGGTAAAGAAACCTGTTCAAAACTCCAGTTCACTTCTGAAAATATTGATGCATATAATGTCAGTTGAAGAAGAAGAAATCCGTACGATCCTTGGAATAATTCTTTGAAAGTACCTTCCTTACAAAATTTCAGAAAACACAGAACATTTCCAAGATTACAAAATTAGGATTTTATAACAAGATAAACTGTATTATCTTGGAATCCAAGTAACCATTAAGAGATTATGGTAGCAATAAAGTGACATTAAAAGCATGACCAACTGAAAGAGTGTCCAGTTTAAGCACACTCCTGGGACCATGCCTAGCATTCCAACTCTTTGCAAATCAACAACTTTTTACAAGACTGTAAAATTTGCTTATTATTATCACATCAGTAAACAAAAGCTTTTCCAATATTTAACTGATTAACACTGTAACTGCTACTTTATCTCATGTTAAAAAAAGAAAAACTACACAGAGATTGTACCACGTATGGCCAGGGATAGTCATTTTTTTAGAGATGATCTGAAGCTCTCTATAAGGAAGTTACAGCCCAGTGTATTTTATAACAAGGGGCAATTAGAAAGATGGAGATGAAGATCAACTTCCTATTTCCAGGGTGCTACATACTGTATATGAAGATGACTTCTAAACAAATAACAAATTTGTCTGCAGCATCTGTCCAAACCTGGCAAGGTATATAAAATCTTAGCTTGCAAAAGGAAGATAATAAAGATATTTATTTATTAATAAATAAATAAATAAATTTACTTTCCTAGTTTTATACCTTTACAGGAGTGCTGCTTTAATCACCAAGAATGAGTATTCTTTTCCTAGCCTGTGAAGTTCCCTGTTACTTGGTACTGGTACCTTCTAATTAAGATTAGGACTAAATCAGTAGCTCTTTAAAATCTATTACTCAGATGGACTAAAGACCAGATCAAAGCATGGTTATTCAAGGTGCTACTGCTGTCAAATGCAGTTTAATGTTTAAGACATAAGAAGATAAACACACAGGACTATAAATCACTGCAAACCAAAATGTTTGTACAATCTCTGCAAATGCCACTTGGATAAAGATACATTATGTGCTTCACTCATTTTCTAACGACCAATGTTCAGGGGTTTTATTATTATTAATTGCATATAAATTACCATGATTTTTGTATCACTGGAAAAGTATTTAGCCATTCACCTCTCAGAGGAACAATGCTGAACAAAGGCAATGAATGCATGGCATATAAGAATAATGCAGAACACAAAAATTTATGCATGCCATTTAAAAGGCATGGCATTTAGACTACTAGCAAAAAAATCAAAATTATGTCATAAATCTCCAATTGTAAGAAAAAAACCCCCAAAACCCAAGTAATGGTTTGCCAAGTCCTTGATATTATTTAAGCAGGCACACTGCCTACTTGGGGAATGCAAAATCTTCTTAACTCACATATCTGCATGTATCCCCAATCCCCTCTGAAGTGTTCTGCTGCAAAACTCTTTGTATCTGAGATCTGCTAATCATCATCAGGAAAGTCTGTTATGCATCTTAAGGATGTACTTCAGGCTCTCAAGAGGAAAAGTAACCATGTTTTATTAGCTGCTTTTGGAAAATATGGATTTGTGTTTATTTAGAAACCTTTTCAAGTTGTACCACTGTTAAATTTAATATTTACGGCATGATTTTCCAAAGAGTTTAACACCTGTTAAGACTTTTAACACGCTGACTTCAACAGGAGTTGCGATTTCCCAACATTTCTGCAAACCTTAGGAGTGACAGGGTTCACATGTAGCGAAGCAGCTTGAGCATGGCTCTTACCACTCAGCTCTGAAACGTAACCAGGATCCTAACCAGCCCCTATCTCCCATCGCAGCACTGCATTTCAGACTGCTGAAATGTCCATGCTTTCAGTCCATGTCCATATTTTACTAGAAATACCAGAAATATGACTGCTTAAAGCATAGGCTAAATGCTTTTAGTTAATCCTCAATGCATCTTCACTTTCCTTCACCAGTGGAAAACTTACATGCTTGGGTTGTTAGACACCACCTTAAGTAGCAACTTACACAGCTCTAAAGAAGAACTGGAAGGCAAAGCTGTGAGAAGCTGAACAAGGATGAAGCCATCTTGGTAAAATACAGAATAAAGAAGGTACAAGGAAAATATGTTTGGTACTCTGCAAAACCCTGTATCCCAGCAACACCGGGACCAGTGGTGTGGTCTTCAATTTCGGCTGACCATGCTCTGGCCTCCATGTCAATCGAAGTCAAAATAAGGGGTGAGGCTTAGTCATCCTTATTTTGCTTAGCTTCTCAGAGATATGCACCTACTATCGCTCCCAGTTTCACATTTTCAAGTATTCTAAGCCTCCTGTCCTTGTAGTAGTAGATGATTTCTCTCACCTTGTGAACTACATCTGAACTACAGTGCAAAGACATTGTCTTATGTTTCAGAATTAAATTTCTACATTTCCTTGTGGTGTTTGGCCTTTACTTCTGGAAGCAAAAAACTATGTCTTTTAGGCAGCATGTAAATAAATAAGTAATATCTAAGTAAGAAATTACCACACACAGACACAATTCAAACGATCATCCAAAATAATTTCATAAACTGAAGACAAACTAGATGAATATTGCAGATAGGACACATCAATCTCCTTATACGCTTTCTAGCACACTACAAATCTGCCCAGCAAGTCAAGAATTTTACTCATTTAAATAGGAGCTTTCACCACACTATAAAACATTTGCAAATGCAAACCAGAAAACCAACAAGAGTATTTACTGTAAAGCTTTATATTTGTGTCATCAATTAACAACAAAAGTTTGGAATAAAACTAAAATAAAAGCTAATCAAAACAGCTAGCTGTCAAAACAGATGGAAACTATATTTTTCAAATCAAGCAAAAAGACAGAGCTTTTGAACATTTAGCATTGTGTCAGCTGATACAGACAACTTAGAAAGGAAGGACAGCAAATATCAGGACTGTATGAAGAAAATGTGTCCCTAGCCGAAAGATTCATGCTTATAAATTTCCATTGATTCTTTTTTTTTGGCTTCAGGATGATTAACTCACACCAAAGCAGACCTTTGATACATGAACTATAAATAAAGTGCTGCCGCGACACTGAAGGCAAAATAAATAAAAACAGAGCCCTGACATTATTTTAGCCTCAAACAAATGTTTCAGTCCCTACATTGTCTGTCTCAGAAAGATACATAGACAGTCTCACAGACAGAGATATAAATGAACAATTGCAGTACCTTTTTCCCACACTGTTTACAGGGTTGGCTATATTCCTACTGGCAATAGATTTTCTTCTTGACAGCTTCTTGGTGTTGGTGCTGTCATCAGTGCTGTCATCCTCTTTCTTTGGTGTGTTACTTCCTTTGCTGTTCAGGTCCCTTAGCACATTATAATTAATTTTACTTGAGATTTTCTTCTGCTCTAACATCTTTTCAATTGCCTCTCCTGCTGTGCTGGCTTGAATTGGCTCCCGCTTCTTTGCAGATTTCTTTGGCTTAATTAAAATATAAAATTAGTGATGTAGATACAAACAAAGTTTCCATAAAGCAGAAGCGCAAGCTGCAGCTCAGCAGCCCTGGCTCAGGTGCTGCTGATGCGGGGATGCAGGCGATGCAGCCAGTCTAAGCCAGTGCTCCCTCTCCAGCCCCTCAAAAGGTCTTTTTTCTCCAAGAGATAAGTGTTCGCTTTTTGCCAAATGTCCACAGTTTACTACAAATTCTTTACTTAGTATTTGTAACACTGACAGAGAAGAAATATGGGCCATCTCTCAGGCACAAAAACAAAAGATCTCTCTGGCATCACCCAGCATGAAAATAAAGAAATTCCCCTGCTAAAATTGCCGTTAAGTCCAGCTGGGTTATGACTCCCCTAAACACTGACAGCTCTATCAAAACTGCAAAACTTGGTATTTTATATCAAGTCTGAATAAGGCCTGGAAGAGCATCTACTCAACTCCCCCTCCACATTGAAAAAGGCCAAGAATATTAGCCGTATCTTTCTATGTGTGGGCTAGCATTAAGACTGACGGACAGAAAGCAGGAGGCTGCAGACACACAGGCAGCAGCAACGTAACCTGCAACTGCCCTTCCCAGGCAAATGCTGCAAGCCCATGCCAAGCATTGTGCTGTGGAGGTTAATGATGTGCAGAGACAAACAACAGAGAAATGACACAAGAAAACATTTCTACCCATGTCCCATGCCTGGGTAGTTATGAAAAAAAGCCCAGAACCTCTGTTTCCATTTGGCATTTCCTTTTCAAAGGCAGGTTTTAACACCAAGCTCTGCAGGAGATTTATTTTTTAATGGATAATAGCCCCTCTGTTTAGCTACATGGGTCAAGTGCTACCTTGAAATTGGAAAACACTATATTAATAAAGCTCTACTCGAGCTGTCAGAAACAATACAGAGTTTGAGAAAAACTCCTGTGTTGCCCGAACAAAAAAGCAGGTGTTCGGGTTACCTGGTGGTGCCAACGAGTTATACAATTTTGAAAATTGCTGGTAGACTGCCATGTCTGCGTAAGCACAGGATGAATGAGAAACTCTGAAGCATAAAACCGTGTTTCATTGTCTGGTTTTGTTTTTATTGTCGAAATACCTAGAGGAAGTAGGAAACTCTGTCTTTTGCATTAGTCAGGAAAAAAAGGAGAGGATATATGCACCAAGAACTAACATGGATTTTTGTTGCATGTCAAAGATTTGACTTGTCACTTGCTCAATTACACAAAATACTAATGCCGTAAATTGTGAATATACAGCCAATTAGGCTGCTTTAAACTGCTAAACATGGAGACAGGACATGCCATTTGTTAACATAACTGTCGCATTCCTTATGAAAGGTAGAACAAAATACTCCTTCAACTGACTGTAACAAGGATCTGTTCAGTTCTTCATAAAGAAATCATTATTGCAAGAGCAAAGAAAGCTACTGAAGTTATGGCAAGTACAAACAAATTCCCTATGCACATGTTAAAAAAGAATTAGGCATGTCTTAAAACCTGTATTTAAATAAGCAAGCAATTAGGACAGCAATCACAAATGCAAAGAGCTAGCTCTGACTTTGCCATGCACAGAATTTTCTCATAAAAGTAATTTAAAATAAAAGTTTGGGCAAGAGTTTTACTTACCACCTGAAAAAGTATAGCCTTGTAATTCAATTACAGGTAGATACACAATAGCTTTTGCTCATTTAGTGGTGACCTGTACCAATATGCCCGTATATCCTACATGGAGTTGATCAGCAATTGTAATGAATTTCCAGGACATTTTCAAACAGACACAATTAACACACAGTTTAATACCTTGTGTTCCTTATAAATTCCAAGTTCTTTTTCTTTTGCTATTCTTGCTTCTTTTTCTGAAAGATGACAAAAGGGTAACCAGTATGAAGATTATGCAGACTGCGTATTTCAGTAACACTAGCCAAAAGGAGAATTTAAGTCCTAGTACTTACCTTTTTGTTCCTTCAAATAATCTGCATTTTCTTTCATCCATAGCTCTGCTTTTATCTGAGCTTCTGTTTCGTTAAGTATATACTAAAAGACAAAACAAGTTTATCTACTTTCAGAAATAAATTTGAAAACCGTATAGCAAAACTGAACTGAAAAACCACTGGCAAGGTCAATTCACATTCTGTTTTTAAAAATACATTAATAAAACATGGCTGAGATGTGACAATCATAGAGTATTTCTAATAAATTCTAAAACTGGCAAAACCAACATGTGCTCAAAAAACAGTTCTTGGATTCCGAAGCATGACAGGGTGACCAAAAAACAGCCAGGAGTCATTGTACATGATCTGTAATTAACACAAAATGATCCCAAGTTTATGATCTTTTTCAGATGATTTTAGAGGGCACCATGACAATGTGGCCACCTGCAAGTAATTCTGTGTGTTGATGGTGGTCTGTAATTCAAAACAGTAGGGGAACCATTGCCCTGTGCCACCAAAACGGAAACAGGCGTCTTCTGGATAGGTTTCTGTGAAGGTTTAGGCACAGTTATTGAGGTTATTAGTGCAATGGGCACATCTGTGTGAATGAAACCAGCTTAGGTTTAGACCCCTAGATTTTAGAGAGTTGGGCTCAGTAACCACACCTAGGCTTTTTACAGTTTACTTCACTCAGTCTCAGAAACCTCATTAGTAGGTATAGAGCTGTAAAACTCATCTAGACTTACTCAGATGAATTACAGATAAACAGGTAGGTAGCAGGCAGGCTGGCAGGTTGGTAGACAGATCTCCTCCCAACTGCTTAACTGCAAAATTAAACCTAGCATTTAGCACAACTGCATGAAACAAAAGATCTCTACAGCCAATGCTGTCTGGCAGTGAAGAACTTCTGCAGAATGGAGAAGACAAATTGGGTCATCCTTCATGAACCTGACTTTATTTTTAAGCACCAGACCCAAGACTTACAAAACAATTTGAGATTTCTCTGTCTTATTGGTTTGAACATTTGAGATATTCTCCAAAGTGAAATGTACATACAGGATTTCATGAGAAAAATATCTCCAGTCAAAGGAATCTAATACAGGGAGGAGTCCTTCCTCTGAAGGCAAGTGAGGCAAGCAAACAGTCTGCAAGTCCTGGTTTATCAGACCAATATTTTCACTCTTTCATCTGCTTCTATTAGAAGCCACAATAGTAAAACTCACTTTCTCTTAGCACAGTTATTCATCCTTCTTAAGCTTTTAGAGTCCATAATCTCATGTTTACAATATTACAGTCTATTGCCACAGAAATGAACATGACATCTGAAAATCAGAGTTTTGGCTCATCACAGAGCCTGGGAGGAGGAAAATATGTGCTTGTTCTTCCCCTACGATTGCTTAAATTAGGGACCGGCTATACTGAAAACCTTTAGCCTCCCTGCTCCCTTCATACCACATCTGCTCAATTCACAAGACCCTTCCTAACGCACAGCTTAGCAAAACCCGCTTCACAACTGAAGTCAAGCTGAGCATTCATCCATTGCCAACGATGTTTTGCAGACCAGTGACCCCTATGCAACCTCATCACTCTCAATCACTATGTACCCCAAAAGGAGTTTTCTGGCATTATCTGTCCAAATTACACTTTAAAAACAGGGTGGCAGCCAGAGAGGGCATTAGGCTCAGAGTCAGGAGAGCCAGACTTTGTCGCATGTTCAAGCTGTGACCTGTTCTGCGGCCTTCAACAAGCCATTTCCCACACATCTGTATGTTATATTCAGGCTATGAGGTAAAGGGTATCTTTCGCTGCCACACACATAATAATAAAACCAGAAAATTTTACAGAAATCTTTAAAGGAACACAGAATCTGTACATGCTGGTCTTACAGTTTGGTTTCCATAGCAGCCTTCTATACCAAATATATCTTAATTAAATAATGAATTTAGAGCTCCACCAAAGAATTTTAAAAGTCCTTCTTCAGAATAAAGGATATTCTAAAACATAACTTTGGCAAGGAACATGAACATCACAGGCTTGTGTGAACATTAGTTTTGATCTCAGATCACTGAAATCACTCAAACCTCCCTATAGATCAGAGTGAAGAGACACAGTGAGGGTAGAGGATAAACCAGGTAAGAATCATTTTGTTTTTCTGGAATATCCAACTCCAGAGACACCTACGGTAAGAGGGCACCTTACCCGATCTATTTCATTGTCGTCGATCCCGCTCAGATCTAATTCACCATCTCCTGTATTCTCACCTACAGAAAAGAACACATTTTAATCAGGCAGATGTTTATTCAAAATCTATCACAATTCAAGCTCTGTGGTGAAATAACACCTAATGATTGCCCTTCAGATATTTGCATCCTTCTGCATTAATCCAGGAGTTTTAATTTGCTGCAGAGTATTTTCAGTCTGGGGTACAGGTACATACAAATCCATTTAAAATGCAGGAATCGGCACATTCTTTTTCAGCACTAAAGATCTGTCAGACACTTCGACTTGCTTTTTTACCCCATTTTAATTTACAGGCACAAATGTTCAGCAGGAAGCTGGGGAAACCATCTTTAAAAGATGACTATTTTTCTTTCATCTGTCTGAGCCTATAAGTCAACAATTTACCTGTAAATTATGACTTAGAAAATATTTTCTGCTTTCAAGGAAGCAGCATGAACCAGCAAATAACATATCATGCCAAAGGTCATACCACGGCTTTTGTCTTAATTCTGATCTATCATCATTTGAACCACTTAGCTCATACCAGTTCTGTGAAAAGATGGGTATTAGTTTTTCTATCTGTAAAATAGGAATTATTAAAACATTTCCAAATTTTAAAATAACTTTTAAAAGCTACGGAAAGGTCTAAATAAATGTGAAACAATAATTACTTTCTGTAATCACATTTTCACTGTAATTTTTCTAGTTTTGCATTTATTAAGACATCTTCTGAAAACAATTTTTTAAATATTCTGTGCATTAAAAAGCATTAACAATGCAGAACTAGAGCCTAATTTGGGACTGGCACAGTATACAGCAGCAAAACCTGATTTTCCACATCATCTTCATATACAGCAGTAGTACAGTGTTAATGAGTCCAGGTAGAGAAGAAAACAAATTATTCACTAAGATTTAGGCTTGGGAATGAAGCAATCTTCTTGGTCTTCTCCATTACATGTAATCATGACTAGACAAGAGATAACCTAACCAGTTTACTTGCAGAAAAAATTAACGAATTCCGTTTCAACAATATGCAATAACAAATTCAAACCAAAATGGTGCAGAACTGCATGGCATCTTCACAGTTCCTGCTCTCCAGTCCTGAGGATGTGGCTCCCCAAAAACCAAGATCTTTGAATGGTTTGATTGCCCAGTCTGGTGCTTTCCTAAGGAGCAGAGGTCCTGAGCAGCACATCTCTGGATCGGTGGCAGAGGAAGGCAGCTGTAGCTCTTTGATCCAGCATCAGGTTATGGCAACCAAATGGCATAAGATAAGCAAAGGTAGGAAATATGAGCATTCCCAGAAGACACAAATGATCCTTTTCTTTGCAAAAACTCGGACATTTAAACCAGTTGCCTAAAGTACATGAAATCACAGGGTCAGGAATCCAACCAAAACACCTGGTTAGGAATAAAGGCTGTGCTTCTCAAGGTGGTTCTGCTCAACTCAAAAGACATTTATCAGTATCAGATGTCTTTTCAAAAACCACTTTAAACAACCAACAGTAAGTTTTGAACTTTCCATGCCAAGTCATATGTGAAATGGGTTTCACCCATTCCTGTCACAAGGAACAGTGTAACACCACGATTTGATTTTTTCTGATATTGTTTCATAATATCAATTCTACCAATTCAGATAACATGATGCTAATATGACTTAATATGACTTAAGGAACATTTCTCATTGCTGTTGTGTTTAAAAATTAACTGTGCTTTAGTCCCAGGCATCAGATCTATTTTACAACCTTTTTGCCCCAAAAATACTTTAAAAGTATGAAAGATTTTATAACTACTATATATTTTCAGTATATATGCTTTACTTCTGGTCTGATCTCTGCACAGTGCCATAAGAGCAGAACTTTCTGCACCAGGACCACCAGCTCCCCTTGCAGGCACCCTGCCACGCAGGCAGGGATGTGACCCAAGGACATGGCAAAGCACACCCTGGCTCAAGACTGGAGAGGAAAGGCAAGGTGACGCAATGCGTCCCAGTGGTTTGCTACCTCTTTAATACAACTCATTGGAATTTTTTAGCAATCCGTAATCATGCAAAGTATAGAGAGGAACCACTGTACGCTGAATCACCCCTGGGAGACCAGCGTATTCTGCACCACAACGTTATCTTCTGCTGGAACAGAAATAGAAATCTCCAGTAAGCAAAATGCTTAAATATTCACCAAGAAAAGGAGTAAATACTGTCGTCTAATGTCCGAGATGCCTTCCCCGGAGATTGCCTACCTGGGTTCAAGAAATGTTTCATTACACAAACTAAAATAGCTCAACAGCAGAGTGCAAGAGTGTGCCCAGGCCAGAATAACCTGTCTCCTAGGTCGTAAGCTATTTGTGCAGAAATGAGTCTTGCACAGCATCTCCCACATTCTGGGTAAATCGCTTTAACCATCAAGTTGTAGGAGAGAAGGGAGGATGACCTCCCCGGGAGGTGACCTCCCCCTTCTTTGTGTTATCTACCTTTTGTTTCCTCAAAGTTTTTTGGGAAAAAAAACACCCCAACTTGGTTCATCTGAGCAAATAAAGGGTTCTTTTCTTTTTCCATATTCATTGCACCAGACAAATTTAAATATTGATTATTTATACAGACTTGAAATTAGGGACACAGAAAAAGGGATCCATTCTCAAAAATCACCAGTAACTTCCGAAAATTGCAGGCTAGAAAATCAAAACTTGGAAGTGGCAACAGAAATACACTTGTCACTGCAACTTTACATGAAATTGCATCCCAAAATTATTTGTTGTAAAAACTGCCACAGCATCTTAAGAATAATAAAAAAACCCCACTGAAATCAAGCTGCCACTGCTTTTATTCATCATTAAACACCTCACTCCTTCTGTACCCTGCTATATTTTTGGATCAGAGGTTTAAAATTTAGTATGTCATAGTACAGTAGGTGCCTGTTCACTTATACAGCCTTAATATGCCAGACTGAAAATGATGTAATTTCAGGCACCATGGACAATTTCACATGTCATTTTAAATATAAGTTGTTACTGAATTAGGTGCCAGTTTTTCTCATTGGATCAGTTAGTAGTGGGGATGAAAAGCTCATTCTCCAACTGTTAAATTGCAGCGAAGAATCCAGAAGCAAGTTATATGTAATAAGCATTTCTTAGACCCCATAACAGCAGTAGAGGGAGTAATTGCAGGATATCCCTCTGCCTGCAAGTCATCCTTTTTCCTGCCAAGGCGATAGGCATTCATTAAATGCAAGGGCCTTTTCAGAATCCCTAGTTTAATGCTTTCACTGAGAAAAAAAAATATGTGTTTTGCTACAGAATGCCAATTCAAAACGGAATACATCCATTTTGATCTGAAAATTTCCATGGCAATCATTTCCAACATGAGTAGACCTCCCAGCCGTAAATACCTGTCTGCTTGATGTTACACGGCTCACTCCAGCACACAGAAAGTAAACCCCTTGCTTTTTCTGCATGCCAGAAAGATCTTCCCAGCTGCTAAACTTTTCAAAACAATTTCTAAACGATCATTTTCTCTTTTAATAAAAGGGCCAGAATAAAATGTTTGATGAAATAAAAACAAAGATGTGGCCAACATCTGGTCCAACCTCTTAAAAGCTTATTTAAAAGCAGTAGCATCACGTGGCATGGCTCTTAGACATGGATTTCTTCTGCTAAGAAAACCGCTTTACTGCAGGGCACAGGAAAAAGTAAGCTGGGTGTTAAAAACAACACCCCCCCAAGCCAACTCTTAAATGAAAGCATTATTGGGAAGAGTGCAGAGGGAGGCAGTGAGGAGCAGCCTACTCCATCCTCACCTAACATCCCCGTGGCAAAGCGGAGCAGGACACGCACTTCTACAGCTTTCCATCAAGGTCCCAAACCAACTACATTCATGCCATTTGAAACTATCAGTCACCCAGCCAGCTCCCCCAATATTTACAAATAAAAACCCCCAAAAGCCCTTTCTTTACAGCCTTTTAACGTCTTTCCAACCGACTCTGGTAGACACAGGGGCTACAATCCAACACTGTGGATTAGGTTTGTAAACCTGTAGGATTATTTACTGTTGTCATTACTAAATGCATGCTAAACCCTCTTTTAATACACCATCTCCCCCTCGCTTTACCTCTGTTCAGCTAGTTAAATATATACATTGCACGCTATTATGTAAATTTATTATAGAAGAATCATTCCAGCCATAATATTTTAAACCTCACATTTTTAAAAACAGCAACGTGGAGAATGTGTTTTTCTGTTTCTATTACAGGAGGCAGCACTATTTATTGCTCTGCCCAGATAAGAGGATTTCCTTACAGACAGAAATGAAGGCTGAACACTTCCCAGGAAATCCTCTGGAGCAGATATAATAGAAGGCACTTGATGCTCTGGTCCCATGGAGCAAATACACTCTCCTTCACACTGTTGTGTAGCAGTCAAAGAACCGAAGAGTTTAAACAAAGAACCCTTCCACCTATTCAGCACACCAGCAGATGCTAAGCACCTCCAGCATTTAAGAAATACTTTGGGTCAAGAGCACGACAAAACATGAAAATAATTGGGAGAGGTTTTTTTCACTAACAAAAATCCTTAATCAACAAACAAAACGACCTGAGCCTGGGGCATCAGAAATAGTGGGATTGATTACTGCTCTCCAGGGAGCAATTAAAACTGACAGGAGCCACAGAGAGTTCCCGCAGATCATCGAGGAACCTGACAGGGAAGAAACACTTTTGCAGCTAAATCTGTTGAGTGGTGCCAGTGCCACTTTGGGAGCTGCAAAGAGCACGAAGGAAAGGCTGTAGCTTAGCGTCAAAAAGGCACTGCACAACCGTGCCACGATATAATTGATTAGCTGATCAGAGGGGATGAGAACCCTTCTGGAGGGGAAGATAACCGATTTACTGAGGGGCATGAAGAGAACAGTCATTACGTGCAGGTAACCAGGAGGGGAGCAGCAGCAGCACACGGCAGACAAAATGCCGTAGCAATCAGGTACAGAAGAGAAATGGATGTGAAAATGCTGCTGCAGCAGCGGCAGCAGCAGTGTGGCATGAAGTGCAGAGTACAAGGATCAATGGGCATGTGAATGAACCGTCCATGCACCAAGGTGTATGCAAGAGTCCATGGGGATGATGAGCAGGGTATGCTGCAAGTTTTAGTAATAAGTTTTAGTAATAAGAGGCTAGGAGGTTATCTTGGCACTTTTAAACTGTTCCTGATCTCCTGCTCCAGATAAAGCACCTCTAGGTGTAATCCCAGCCTTCCCCACCATGCTCCCATACCACAGCATGCACCCCGTGGCTGCCAAGGACTCCAGTTCCTCACAGTCACCTTCGGCCATGTCATCATGGGCCATCATAACAGAGGCATGCCACAAAAACAAAACGTTAGGACAAGGCAAACTCAATTGCACTTACTGACAAAATAAGGTCATAGAATGCATGATATGTACACTTGTATTTAAGCGAAAACAGTTTTCATTTTATTGTACCTGAAGCCACCTTGAAAATTACAGCCTGCTTCTTCATAGTGCAAATTCCACACCAGGATTCAGGTCTGACAGCACAAGGCCATGCATACAGCATAAAGGTAAATTAAGATTGTCACTTTATTATTTCCTTCTGCCAAGGTAAGGTTAAGGGGTCCTCTCCAGCCAGAGCCAAGTTTCCAGCCTGCTAGCTCCTTCAGAGAAAGCAAACACACTGCGCCACACAGGCTGAGGCCCCTTCTTCCCAGAAACGTTTGCTCCTGACGTGGAGGGATGGCAGGAGGCATCACCACTGGCGCCAGGCTGCCTGGCAGCACCAGGACACGCAGTCCAGGCAGTGCGAAGTGCCCACCAGCCAGCTCCTCACACTGGGCTATAAGGATTGTAGAGGCAAAGCCCAAAAGGGTGCATACGAAGAGCGAATAGGGAAAAGACACAATCTAATAAAACCAAAGGAATTTCATGTATCTGCTACATAACCTACCATTGCAAGCGTGAGAGAGCAGCTGTGCAAGGTAAGCCTGTACAAAAGCAGGTATGTATGAGCTCACTAGCTCTTTCTTTGCTCCCGTGTGCTGAAAAGAGGACTTTCTCACATAGCAAAGAGGCACAAAAGCTGGGACCATTCCCAACTGGTCTGCAGTTACTGATTGGGCTCATCCACATCACTCTAGGTGAAAAGAACTTTTCCTTCAAGACTTGGCCTTAACCTGGCACAGAACTACAAACCTATCTTTATTAAGTGCCTGTATTTCTATTTCCTCAAACTGAGATTCAAGCTCCAGGTGCTACATCTGTCCTGCAGCAGCTGACTGACATCCCACATAAGCCACCTTTGTACAGCGGTCGCAGAACAATTATCCCATCACAGGAACAGAATTTCAAATTTGTGTGCTTAATGACGTATGGGAATGAATGATGAAAAAAGCTCTTCCTACAGTCAGTCATTGCTCACAGACCTTTTATTAGATACTGAACATATTTCTTAGAAATTAAATTTCAATTTAAGGGGAAAAAAAAGCAAAACCCAACAACCCTGCTGCTTTCCTGGCAGCACATCCACACAGAAACAAATGCTATTGTTTCACCTCACAGTCCACGGATGATCTAACCAAACCACATCCACATATTTTATATCCAGTTAAAGATTACGCCACTAGTCTAACAGACATGGAAACTTGTTAACTTGGATGCTCATTCATCAAAAAAACAATCACTATATTCTTTCCAGAAATACCCCCGACAATGTATGTTTTTTTAAAGCAGGTAGTGCAAAAATAGTGCAGCAACAAACAATGCCTTTCTGATTCTGAAGATTTTTCTTTGAAACAGTAAGTTCATGCTTATTGAACTACACAGCAATATAAAAAGCCCTTAAGAAAAATCCTTTCAACCTCCTGAAATAAATACAGCTGGAAGTTACAGGTTTGGAATAAAGAACATCATGACACCGTCCTCAAAACCAGCAGCAGATGTTCCTTTTTCGGAATATGGTTCATGTCCCCAGCAACACTTTTTGAAAAGAGTGGAAAAGAGCGAAAAAGAGCATCCTTTATGCAACCTACTTAATGCAACTCATCATTCTTTTGAAAGCTCACCACCCTGCTGCCATGACCAAGTTCTCAGAGGACGGCTGCTCCAAACAATATGAAAAAAACTATTTTTTGTGATGAAACCAATAACCATCAATGATCAACTTGACAAATACTCACCCAGAAACACAACTAATTAGCTACCAGAAGTGACATATTTTGGCTCCAAAGTCCAGAAATGGCAGGAGCTCCCATGCACAGACACAAGTCTTCTCCAGCTTGCTATTTCTGCATCAATAAGGCCAAGACCAATCACAGCACCCCCACCAAATGTGCAACACACATCTCGGTGCTCATCCACATAGTTACCCTTTCCTGCTTGTAAGTTATGGACACTTCTGTACAGTCTCCAGACTCTAAGGGAAGATTCCCCCTACTTATTGCTCTTTTCCTTATGATCATCAATCCCCAGATATATTTTCCTCCTTTGCTTTTTATGCTGTGCTTGGCATCTTTTCTTTCCCTTCCCCCACCTTTCCTTCTTTTTGGTGCCTTCTGGCCTGTATTTTCTGAATTTTATTTAATCTCTGCAAGGGTATCCAACAGTAACAGTTTATTTAAAGGGAGAGGCCAGGGAGAAGAATTGACCAGCATCTTAATCAGTTCTGCTCTCCAAACCCCACAAAGCGCCGCTGTATCTCTTGCAGAGGGCAAGGGCTGTACAACGCCCTGGAGAGCCAACAGCAAAGGTAGCCGGGCCCAGATCCATCTCCAGCTCGCCTCTCCCATGCTGCCAGACCACTATGTAAAACAGCAAGAGCACTTTACACCCGAGCCAGCCATAAAGGGAACAGTTGGTTTCATGTTTAAGTGCTGAAGCATCATTTCTGCAACTGCAGTTCACCAGTTAAGTAGCCAGGTCTTGCTGTGGGTGCTAAATGCTCTGCTGTCTGTCCGTCAGCCCAGGATCCTTGCTTGGTCAGTGCTCAGCCACCCCAGCAGAATGACATATGCTTTAATGAGAAGTACATCTACACTGTAATGTGCCCCCCTCCCTGCACCATAAAACTAGATGGCAAGTTCTGCACTACAGACAATTTAAGAGCAAATAATAGAATTTTGCCTGGATTATTTTTATCTATGCATTTTCAAATAAAAAATCCATTTCTGTCCCACCAAGAAAAATCTTTAAGTGTATACACCCATATATACAAACTCAGTTCTTAAGCTACAAAGTCAGAGGAAACATTAAAGGAGACTCACAGTACAACACTTAAAAGGCTAATTTGAGTGACTGGAACTCAAAAGCAAAGATAACTTATCTTTCCAGGACATCACTGAAAAGTCACAGTTGGTTCAAATTGCCCAAAAATTAGAGCAATTTTCCTTTAGCAGAAGTACAAATGGTTGAACTGCCATAACGAAGCGCAAACTAGAGCCCAGCCTAACTCAGCATATTGCCACATCAGTTACCACATTTCCCTTGCGCTCCCACCCCACAGCTCCCCACCTCTGGGACAGGCACACAGGCCAGCACTGGGCAGCACTGAACGCCACAGATTCACTTCCACCCTCACCTGGCCTATGTCAGCTCTCCCATGAAAGCAGCTGTCTTCCTCTTGCTCCCAGTACTGTAGTCTGGACCAAAGACCTGCTCCAGTTAAAAACAGCCCAGCAAAGCAACTCGCCCAGACGAGTGAGAAAGAGGAACGTGCTGAACTTTCTACTTACAGTTTTCTTCTGATAGTCCTTACTGGCTCTCAGCAAAGGTGGGCTAAATTCTGACCTCTACTTTGAGCTTCAGAGCTGGTCTAAAGTAAATCTGGCAACAAGCTCAGCACCAGCCACCAGAAGCCACCTGGGCTATGGAATAGCTTCAGCAAAGAATTATTAGCATTAAGACAACACCATAACACAGTGTATGAAACTACACAACCTGAGTCTTTATTTAGAGGAAAAAAAATAATCAATTTGTATCCTGGCCATTTACCACACTGTCCAGGCGGGCTGAATGGTGAGAAGCTGTTAACTGAGACAAAATTACCAGGTACCAAATTTCTCATTTTGTTACCCAGCTTCTTTCTTCCTTCACTGCTAATGAGAAACAGCAAGCAGGGAATTACAGAGATGGGGAGGAAAAAAAGGAAGGTTTATTATCATCATTATTATTATTATTTATTATTACTTTAGTAGAGTAACAGGGAAGAGAAAAGCTCCTCTGCAAAAACCAAAAGCTCTGTAAACGAAGCAGCTAGGTAGGAACCTGGCCCAAAGGAGAAAATAGCCTCTGTAGTGGATGGGGGCTGGATTCAGAGCAGCCAACAGGCAGTGTTTTATGCCAACAGGACTCTCAGAGCCATGAAGCAGAGAGAGATCACACACGTAAGATTCTGACTCTAGTTCAGTGATCTGGACCAGAGGTTTACAAACCTGGAAGTAGGTGACATGGGTTTGAATTCTTAAAAGGCAGCAGCTACAGAAATACAGATCCGTGTTAAGAGCCCATTACACAACAGATGGCTGCAGCCAGCACAGACCATGCTTTTAAATAAAAATCACAGAGGTTATGCTGTTTCTTGTTGGATGAAGTGCTGTCTTTTTGTCTCTGAACATGGATAATGGCTGAGAAACAGGTTAAGTGGCAAAGTACTTCTTTATCTTGCTCTGGACATCAACAGAGCTCTCACAGGAGCCCTGCCCCAGGGACCAAGGCAGTTTTGTGTCCAATTAGGCAACTGTATGAAGCATCTAAGGACTTCTGCAGTCAAAATACAGGCTCAAGGTTTCAGTGGAGTACGGCAAGCTCACTTGGTCATCTGGCCAAACTGCAGCACAACCTTGCTGCAGACAGCACAATGAACTCCTCTAGGGGATGTACATGTGTTCCCTCCTCTCCCCAGATGTTTTAGGGACTGCAGTGAACCTCTTCCCAGCTGCACAGTAGACAGTGGTGAAGGATTTTAACATTTTGCCTGCAGCAGCTCTGAGGCCCCAATGCCTTGGCATTTGGATAAACTGAACTGTAAGCATAGCATAATTAGCATGTGTACTCCATATGCTTGAGATTCATCATTACAGCGTTGGAATGCCCTCCAACACCACAAATTTCCAAAAGAAGAAAGCTGTGGAGAAGTTCCCGGAGAATAATTTGTCTTATTCTCCAGGAATGGTGGAAAAAGGCACTTCTGTGCACAGGAGGTTTCAGTGGAGTTGGAGAAATAACCTTTTCCTGATAAAGCCCAGCAGCATGATTCACCTATAAATAATGGAGCCGGTTTCAAAGCCGGCCTTTCAAGCTAATGGCTATCAGAAAGGCCAGCCATATGCTTGTACAACCTGTCATTCTGATTAATCTCAACATCTGACTTGTATATAAAGTTTATACAGTAACAGAACTATATTTAATATGTCATTTTAGATAGGTTACATATTGCTGACTTTACAGCTTCTCACCAACCTGCCAGTCTTCTCCAGGTTACAGGCACACAAAGGACCCTGTTTAAATGCTGATTAGATGCAGAGCAAAGCAAAGACTTTGGAAAGATTTTAGTAAGTCTCGAGAACCAGATAGATAGGTAACACATTTCAAAGACAGCACTGGAAGAGATAAGGTCCCACATCCAAATGTAATTAATTCTTTATTTAAATATATTACGCCTATATTTAACACAGTAACACAGAGGCAAGAAGAAAGTCACAAATCATGGCTAAGCCTCCACACATGTGAAAAAGCTTTAGGGCTCTTTCTGCAATGCACTCATTTTATTTTACAGCATATGGCATAGTATCAAGATTGTTCTTCGTTAATTAACTGAATCATAGAATCATAGAATAGTTAGGGTTTGGAATAGACCTTAAGATCATCTAGTTCCAACACCCCTGGCCAGGGGCAGGGACACCTCCCACTAAACCATGCCACCCAAGGCTCTGTCCAACCCAGCCTTGAACACCGCCAGCTATGGAGCATTCACAACTTCCCTGGGCAACCAATTCCAGCGCCTCACCACCTTCACAGTAAAGAATTCCTTCCTCATATCCAATCTAAACTTCCCCTACTTAAGTTTGAACCCGTTACTCCTTGTCCTATCACTACAGTCCCTCATGAAGAGTCCCTCCCCAGCATCCCTATAGGCCCCCTTCAGATACTGGAAGGCTGCTATGAGGTCTCCACACAGCCTTCCCTTCTCCAGGCTGAACAGCCCCAACTTTCTCAAACTATCTTCATACAGGAGGTGCTCCAGTCCCCTGAACACCCTCGTGGCCCTCCTCTGGACTTATTCCAACAGTTCCATGTCCTTTTTATGTTGAGGACACCAGAACTGCACACAATACTCCAAGGGAGGTCTCACAAGAGCAGAGTAGAGGGGCAGGATCACCTCCCTCGACCTGCTGGTCACACTCCTTTTGACGCAGACCAGGATACGGTTGGCTTTCTGGGCTGTGAGCACACTGAAGCCAGCTCATGTTAAGTTTCTCATCGACCAACACCCCCAAGTCCTCCTCCTTGGGCTGCTCTGAATCTCTTCTCTGCCCAACCTGGAGCTGTGCCTGGGATTGCTCCGACCCAGGTGCAGGACACTGCACTTGGCATGGTTAGACTTCATCAGGTTGGCATCAGCCCACCTCACAAGCGGGTCAAGGTCCCTCTGGATGGCATTCCTTCCCTCCAATATATCAACCGAACCACACAGCTTGGTGTCATTGGCAAACTTGCTGAGGGCGCACTCGATCCCACTGTCCATGTCACCGACAAAGATGTTGAACAAGACCGGTCCCAGCACCGATCCCTGAGGGACACCACTCGTTACTGGTCTCCAGCTGGACATTGAGCCATTGAGCACAACTCTTTGAGTGCGGCCATCCAGCCAGTTTTTTATTCACCGAGTTTTCCACCTGTCATATTAATGCCTGTCCAACTTAGAGACAAGGATGTCATGTGAGACAGTGTCAAATGCTTTGCACAAGTCCAGGTAGATCATGATGCTTTCCCATGAGGCTTAATCTAAGTTCACCATAACATACTGTATTATGCACCAGTCCTCAAAAACATGACATGTCCGCAGCCCATTTGGAGAGAGAGGGATGTGCATTTTATGTACCAATTCATTTAAATACATTCAGCATTACATGCAATATTGATTTCTCTTAAATCAGTAAAGTTTATTCTGAAGTAACTAAACCAAAGTTACCTTCTGAAAATAAGCTCTGGATAACTTTTTCCTATTTCATTCCAAAATGAAACCCAACTCACCAGATCATCATTTCAAATTCAGACCTACTGTCCTTTCCTATGGAATAGACATTTATTTATATTTTATTTCTTTATTCCTTTTACTTCTTTAGATAAGATTAGGGTAGATTGTTCTTTCTGTTAGCTTTAACTAAGTAAACCCTTTCCACAGCAGACTTAAGCATCATTAACTGTGCAGTGAAATAAGCCTGGGATAATGGGCTGACAGAAGGGACTGACGAGGGAAGAGCCAGCAAGGTTCACAAACAAAAGCCTTGTCTCCTGAATGAGGAAGATTTTGAATCTTACTAGCAAGATAAGGCAGAGAATACTAAAGTCCAGACAAAACACTCCCACACAATTCCCTTCAAGCCATCAAAACCAACATACAAATCTTTCAAAGCTAAAATAAAGCCAAGCAAAGGAACATTACTGTTGACAACTGCCAACTGAAATGAATGATCTGAGCTGAAAGTGTTTGCTGACGTAGCTATAAGTTGCCACAAAGACTTGAAGGCTGTGGCAGCAAACCAGTCTGCTGAACAGCTTCTCACCTCCTGCGAGAGAAGCCACTCATATGGACCTCAACTCTGCCACTGCTCCAGGGACCAAGGGGGTGAAGGTGGAGCTATGCCATGTGAGAGTCTTTTGGGAGCAGGATTAACTGCACCCCTCACTCTGAACTGAGCACAACAGACCCAAGATAAGGCCAAGTCACTCTGTCAGCAACAGCAGAGAATCCATGACTTTTGGCCTTTGCCAAGAGGAGCTTTGCACATCAATTAAAGCACCTTACAGATAGGACACTGCTGACAGGCAGCCAGCATGGCTGTGCCAAGGTATCCATACCCACAAACATCACTCTGGGAAAACCCAACGAGGATGTCATGGTTTAAGCCTCTACAACTCACGCAGTCGCTCTCTCACTCCCCCCCTCTTTCTTCCCCCCGGCTCCCGGGTGAATGGGGAGGAGAATCAAAAGAATGTAACTCCCATGGGTTGAGATAAGAACAGTCCAGTAAATTAAGGTATAACACAAACCACTGCTGCTACCACCAAAAATAATAATAACAAGGGAAATAACAAGGGAAGAGAATACAACTGCTCACCACCCAATACCAGCCCAACCACACAGTGCACCCCCACCCTTCCGGGTAACTGCTCTCTGCTTTCACATCCTGGGCATGACGTACTGTGGCATGGAATACCTCTTTGGTCAGTTTGGGTCAGGTGTCCTGTCTCTGCTTCCTCCCGGCTTCCCCTCCTCCCTGGCAGAGCATGAGACTCAGAAAGTCCTTGGTCAGACCAAAACATTACCAAGCAGTAACTGAAACACTGGTGTTACCAGCGCTGTTCCCAGGCCAAAAGTCAAAAACACAGCACTGCATCAGCTACCAAGAAGGAGAAAAATGACTGCTACTGCTGAACCCATGACAAAGGAGTACCAGTAGGCCGTGCCGGATGCTGCAGAGGCAGGGATCCCAACATCTGCATCCACAAAAGTTTAATCTTCAAGGTGATTTTCATATGCTACAATATCATCACTATGGTGACACTGCAATCAACCAGCTTGACTGACCAAAATGATTGTGCATCTACTGGCCATAAAAACTTACTGATTAAGTTATTCCCCATTTTGCCCAAAAGAAGAGGACAGATTTGAACAATACAAAGTCATCTCAATCACAGCCTTAATTGTACTGGCACTTAAAAAAAAAAAAAAAGGAAGGAAACAAGAACAACAATTTCAGGCTTTTGTGTTATTTTTAGACACTACATTTTTCACCATATTGTAGTAAAATTAAAAGTAGAAATCTTTGGATGCAGCAAGGAGAATGAGGAAGCTTGCCAAATTTTGGGGAATCAACAATCAATATAACGGCAATTAATTCAGAAGAGTAACTACATGACACTGTAGGGTTCCCTGTGTGCTTTGCCCCAGCGATTGCTTAAAGAATTTGTTAAGCAAAGAAATAAAATTAAAAAAGCTCTTTTTTTCTTTTCCTTTTTTTTTTCTTTTTTTCTTTTTCTTTCTCAAACCACCAGCATTGCAAACTCACTCTGGTATTTGAAAGTCATCTTGGCTCTCCCTAGTTATACATCCTTATTATCATAAACATTCCACAATCGGAAATTACTTTGTGTGATGCTTACGCTAAAAGTAAAATGAGCTGTATTGCATCTGCAGAACCAAAAGTAGTAAAATGTAATAAACATTCATCTTTGTCAGTGGCTCTGCAAACCAATCGGTTTGGTACGCAGGTGCCATTTTTACACAGTTGCTTTATTACTACATAATTATTGATGGATCAGCCAAGTGCTCTCTCAAGGAAGACTGTTCTTAAAAACAAGCTCGTTAGAAGTTTAAGCATAAACCTTAGGATAAGAAACAGCAGTTAAAATTCATCTGATATAAACTTCTAAGGAGAAGAAAAAATAAATTGGAGGGACAATTTAAAAAAAATGCTATGTTTGAAGCAGGCATGAAATTGAAGCAGACAAGAAACTTTAATGTGATAGAAAGAAAAGAATTGGGGACATCTGCACTGAGAGCAAGCTGTAAGGAGCAGGAGGAATTATCAATCTAGTGATGTGCCAGCTCTCCGCATTCCAATTGCTTCACAGGCCTTACCATAAAAATTGTTTGCAATGAAAGCACAATGAAGAATCTCTCAATTTTATTGCTCCCAGTGATATTCTACCCAGTTTGTGTGTACACCAACTGTAGTCTTTCAAGTACAATACTGTTTCATATTAGTACCTGTTTAAATTTCTTGCCCACAAACATAGTTCCATGATCAAAATGCCTCACTATTACATTTTCTGTTTCAGTCAAAGTACTTCAAGAGTTTCTATCAAGCTCTCAGGCAAGAAAGTTTCATGCAAGCTTTCTGAAAATCAAGATAAAGCAGTAAACTTTAAATTTAAAAGAAGAGGTTTTGAGGAGAGAATTCAGAATGCCTTTTTGAATTCCCTCTCCACCTTGTTAAATCAAACCTCTTCATTGCTCCCAGATTTCTAAGTGTTGCACTTCTGGAGCTGAACTCAAACATCAACCTTACTCCCTCTACAAAGACCCTGCACATAAAATGATTCTGGGCAACAGCATCTCTGAAATTGCCCATTCCAATTCACTGATGGATCATTAAACCTGTCCAGCACTGATAACTCAGTGCAAGTACAAATGCTGATCTCCATATCCAAACACATGTTCTTTGCTGCCACAAAGACATCATGCAAAGTGCTCCTCCAAACTCAGCTGAACTGGGGGAGCTGGTTTCTGCCCCCAGAGACTCAGCGCCATGCCCCTTCCCTCCACAGCAGGTATTGCCTCCCTCCTGCCTGCTGCTGTACCAGCCAAGGCATCATTCCTTAACATGCATCTGCCAAAATGACCTTCTTATTAAAAACAGCTGCACAAGCCTGCAACATTTTTGACAGACCCAGGAGAGGGAGGCAACTACACGTGTACTAATGCCAGCAGATAGGAGGGGAATAAGACAGTAAGGCAAGACACTTAACTTCAACCAACAGCACCCACAATATCACATCCCAACATGCCTGCATATTCACATTCACACAGTGCAGTAGAAACCTGGGCTTTTACCTTTGCTCTTGAGGAAGAAGTACAGGAGCTTCATGTTAGTTCCACAGCAGCTACAAAGCCATGAGACATGGTATCAGCATGGAAAGCAATACTCCTACTGAGCACCCCAAAAACTATGGCTTTGAAGTGCAAAAGAGAGACTTTACGGAAAAGTGACTTCTCACTGAAGTATGTTTTATTAAATGAAAAAAACTGCCAGCATACAATGCCACCACCAGTTACACAATTTCATGTTGATACAGATGTTGCTGCAGCTCAATACATGACTTCAATGTAGATTTGCAGGAATTACCTTTAGCAGGAAATTAGTAACAACCATTAAGCATAACTTCAAAAAAAACCCAAATCAGTCATTTGCCTTTTTCCTATATAAGTGTTGACGATTTGCTCACAGAGAACTGTTTTACTTCCTTCCCATCTGTGAGCACACAGTGGCCTCCCCCCTGTAACTAAACCAAATGTGGGATTTAACAAATTTGCTGAAAAAAGGTATCCTTTCACCCACTGTACAGCTGTTTACTGCTGGTTTCTGCATTTACACCTACCTTAAGAGCCTCATTTCTTGCTCCAGATTTCTTTGCATGTACTACTTCGCAGCATTATTTACTCTCTCTCATTTCATATTCATTCCCTTATTTCTACTACACAGTTGCAAATGTCCAGGTCTTTTGTCACAGAAAACAACTTCTACAGTCTTAGGTGTACACATACATTTCTATATGAAAGCTAAGCCTGACCTTAAACTGCTGACTTTAAAAATAAAGTATTTTCTGCTTCCTTTCAGCAAAACTTGCCTGCAAAAAATCCCTAGGGTCAACTCATTGCAATTTCCCACTAATTTGCAGCTACCCCCACACACAGCCTGCCTGCATCAACTCCTCTGACTGCTTCGGACACTGACCCACCACAGTCCACGCAATCCCAGTTAAATCATGATTTTTGTTATTAATAACCAACCCAAAGTTGTTCTTATCTGCCAGTTTCAACAGCTTTGCACCCCTGTAATTAATGAACATTGAAAACTCTAAACACGCTTCTTTTCAGCCCTATTGAATGCACTCTAGTGAGTGCATATGAAAAAAAATTAAATTATAAAGCTGAAGACTACAGTAGCTTCATGTTGACAGGTCACTCTGATTCCAGGTCAAAGCAGACTATATTTGGCTGCTTTGATTGTAATTGCTTACAGGATAAAAAATAAACAGCAATTATCTCATTGTCGCACAAGAAAAGAGACTTAATAAATGAACCAATCCTAAAGTAACACTGAAAACCAAATTATTTCAAAAGCAATCAGAAGTAGTAAAATTCAGTTTCCAAAATTGTTTTTAATTGCCAACAGTGTCAACATTATTCCTCGATTGGATAATACATCCATTTTAGTTAGGAAAGCATTCAGCAAACCAAAAATGTCACACTACAATTATACAAGGCTAAACTCATGACTGTTTTCATCAACGGCCTGTAGTGCCTTATCTGAAATCCCTAATTACAAGGGCCGTCTATCAAGGCACAGTGCACCCCATGCATCTTGACTACTATGACAGTCCCGCAGATTTCAGACCCACAAACAAAACAGATGAAATGCGTAGGGGTGTGATGATGTTAACCCTTAAGACGATACAGGAATTAATTTTTCAAACTAAATTCAAACTACTGAAAAAAAACAAAACAATAAACTGCTACACAAACATATTAAGACCTTACAGAATTGGCACTCCACTCAAAGGGTGGATTTTCAGTTTGCAGCATTGCCTGTACAGCTGAACCTGTGCCATAAAAAGAATAAAGTACTAAATGGAGGATTATTTTAGATTTTTCAGAAGATGCAAGACAAATGTGGTCAGGATCCACAACAGCACTGCACATGGATTTATTATCCATCACATTAAACCCAAAGTAGCTAAGCCTCGCAAAATCTCTCCGTGCTGTATTTCCTCTTTCCAAGGGATGTTTTGTGGCTCCTTGACCTAGGTTAATAAGTCTTTATTCTCAGTAACAACTGAGATCATGAAGAGTCCTTGAACTGAACCCAGGCCCCCACTCCTGACATTTCAGATACTGTGACAAATTGCTCAAATAACATCCTCCTGAGCAGTTAGCTTTCCATGCAAATTGCAAATTTAACATCCTCTCTGTAGCCTCCACATACTTCATTTTCCACAACTCTCTCATGAACAATTTCAGCTTTGTCCTGGGTTCAGCAGTAGCAGTCATTTTTCTCCTTCTTGGTAGCTGGTGCAGTGCTGTGGTTTTGACTTTCAGCCTGGGAATAGAGCTGATAACACCCATGTTTTAGTTGCTGCTCAGTAATGTTTACTCTGACCAAGGACTTTCTGAGTCTCATGCTCTGCCAGGGAGGAGGGGAAGCCGGGAGGAAGCAGAGACAGGACACCTGACCCAAACTGACCAAAGAGGTATTCCATACCACAGTACGTCATGCCCACTCTATAAACTGGGGGCAGTTACCCGGAAGGGTGAGATCACTGCTCAGGTCAGGCTGGGTATTGGTCTGCAGGTGGTGAGCAGTTGTATTCTCTTCCCTTGTTATTTCCCTTGTCATTATGATTATTGGTGGTAGCAGCAGTGGTTTGTGTTATACCTTAATTTACTGGACTGTTCTTATCTCAACCCATGGGAGTTACATTCTTTCCATTCTCCTCCCCATCCCTCCAGGAGCAGGGGGGAGGGAGGGGGGGAGTGAGATAGCGGCTGCATGGTTCTGAGTTACGGCTGGGCTTAAACCACGACAGTTCTTTTTGGCGCCCAATGCGGGGCATGAAGAGTTGAGATAACAACAGATCTAACCAGAGTGTGTCTAATCACATTTGTGATAAGCATTCATTGTTACGAATTAACAGTCACTCGTCACAATGCTGATTTATTGGCTCTCAAAGTTGTTGCTCTTGATCTCAGAGTTTCAGCACATCATACCTAACTTACAGATGGTATTTGCTGTCTTAGTGTTTATCAGCTGGGGGGCTTGGGCTAAGGTTCTTGTTTCACTGTACTTTATGATAATGACTTGTAATACAATAGAATCATTGATCATGAAACTGATCTGGCTTGCGTTCCCAGTGTGGTTACCACCTCTATACTTTGGGAGGTATATAACAGAAGTGTACAGCAATTACACGTCTTTTTTCCCCTCCTTGGGTGGTCAGCCTATGAGGGAGACATTTCCACGCATCCTAGTGACAAGTACAGCAGCTACTCAAACTCTGACCAAGCAGTGATCTAATCCTTCCGAGTAACTGCCCCCGGTTTATATACTGGGCATGATGTGCTGTGGTATGGAATACCTCTTTGGTCAGTTTGGGTCAGGTGTCCTGTCTCTGCTTCCACCCAGCTTCCTCTCCTCCCTGGCAGAGCACGAGACTCAGAAAGCCCTGGGTCAGAGTAAACATTTGAGCAGTAACTAAAAACATTGGTGTTATCAGCGCTGTTCCCAGGCCAAAAGTCAAAAACACAGCACTGCACCAGCTACTAAGAAGGAGAAAAAGGACTGCTACTGCTGAACCCAGGACAAGCTTTCAGTTGAGTTTTTTGGTGAAAGACTTTCTTCCTTTTTGGCAGAAGAGTAGGGCAGGAATGTCCGTTTCTTCTGCAAACTGTCCACCTAACCAAATAACAGTGAGGATTAATGAGCTCAAATTCTGGCAGGTGCAGAAAAGGAAGTATCATACACTTCTCATACTACAAGAGAGCTATTCAGGTTTTCTAACCAGGTTTCCTGTGTATCTCCCACACAGAGGACCAGCATCCTTTTAGATGCTAGAGAGTGCACACAGGAGAAGACCTTGAAAAGAAGCCCAAACAGAAAGAAAACCTTAGACTGGCACCTACAAACGCTGAGGCATCTAAGTCAACCACGAAATACAATCCTCCCTTAGTATTTGAGGAACAACCGTTTTCACAATTCTCCTATTTAGCTACAGGAAAAGGACCACTTCTAAAGCTCCATCTGAGCTTCTACTCTTCTCCCTGCTTGCCCACACCATGCTCCCAGACATTTCCACCTCCTTAAGCCTAAGCCTAAGAAGAGCAGACAGCAGACCTGGATTTCCCCTTAATACAAGAGAAAACAACGCATAAAAACATGCTGGAGCTGATTGCTTCTCCTTGCTCCATCAAAAAGCAGTATCAATGCCGCAGCACACATGTCAATTACCAACATGCAGAATGACACACCAGAGCCCCTGGCTCAGCATGTTCAACCTCTTCTCCCAGCCATGTCTCTGAACCAGAGATCCAGACCTGCTGCTACTCCTTCTCCAAAGAGGCAGCAGCCAGCTGAAGCAGCAAGAGAGGAGAAAACAGCTTTTTTGCCTTTTTTTCCTCAAGCAAAGGAGAATGAGGCCTTAAGCGGTTGATTAGCCCCATCAAAGAGCAATGTGAGGCTTTTACACTACTCAAATTGAAAATAAAGGTGAGCTTCCATACACTTTTATTGGAGGAATTCAAGACAGAAAAGATACGTTGCCCACACGGCCTATTCAGCTGTTGGAACGAGGCAGGAGTCAGGCAAGAAAGGAAAATCCAAGCCTGGAAAAGACTTAAAAACATATTTCACTCCAGACCAGAATTTTATTAAACAAAAAGAAAGAAAAGAGAAGGAGAAGGACAAAAAGGAGAAGTAGAAGAAGGATGAGGAGTGGAAGGACAAAGAGTGGAAGGATGAGGAGGAGAAGGGCAGAAAGACTTCCTTCTCTGAAACAGTCAGGATAACAGGGCAGCCAGAGTGGTCAGCCAGGGGCTAAGGGCATTCATTCACAGGGGACATTGCCAAGAAGGGCCTGCTTCATTTGGCTGAGGAACCCAAACTCCAGTCTCCAGTACCTTCTCCTGATTACAGCACCCATTACTCTGGGGCAGTTCTTTTTGGCCAAGACTTCTGACAGAAACAACACGCATTTTCCTATAAGGAGTGTCTGTATTGATAAACCAATCCTTTGGAAGGTTCTGAAAAACAGATGTTCTAAAAATGTATTCATGCGATTCAGCTTATGCTTTCACGCAAGTTTATCTCCCTGATGGCTCTAATAAGCTACAGGTTTCTCGCCAAAACTCCTCTCTAGATTTGTTTGGAAATCTTTCAGCCAAACTGTATGATTAGTTTTCATCCCTTAACCTTCCTAGTTACTCATGGCATGAATATGGAATGAATTTATATCATTCCTATCCTTTAATGAAATGCAAAGATCCTGCATGAAAAAAACGCGTACACAGATTTTGGAGCAGCACATGCACATGCAATACTCATGAGTGACATACATAGTCAAGGAAGAAAATCATGTCATCTGTAATTCATACCCAAGACTTCAGGTATCAAAAAAATGCATGCAAAGCAGCTGGTGGTCTCCTATTACCATGCTGGCTGCAGCAAGCTCTTCACATCTCATTAACAGCATAATGAAGGCTCAATCAGGGATACAGTCTATCAAGACTGCCAAACATAGAGGCTAGATTGGAAAGATTAGCTTGTACCAAGATTTTTTTTGCTTATATCTCAAAATTGGCAAAGAGCTAGTCCTGCCACAGAAAATATTTCTCAATGAGCAAACAGCACATAGAGAAAAAGGTCAAACCCTCACACTGCCCGGAAGGCATCACATGGAGAAGGTGGCACCAAGCAGGTCATACACGCTGCTCATTTCCACAGGTGGGAATTAAAACTACCAAAGCAAACAGCAGCATTGAAGCCAGAGCCGAAAGAAGAGCAAGCAGGATGGGGACATGCATACTTGCACTGATGACCAAGTGTACTTTGCATATGTAACACAATTAGCACTAAACTCAGCAGCTTTATTTCTCACATATGCAGTAATTATGATGTAATAGGGCTTCATAACGTTCTAATTACAGATTATATCTTTTTGTATACTTTTATATGCACATACATATTTTTATATTTCCAAGCAGTTGGCACTGATGTACTAAGATAAAATCTGAGGAAGAGAGAAGGATGCTAGAAGAAGCGGCGAGTATGCAGAGGGGGTCAATAGCCATCTGTTGATGGAAACAACAGTAAGCCTGCCCTCTGCCATGCAGCAATCCAAGCTGGGATCCCGAATGGGGTTGACAACTCTCCTTGGCATTCTCCAACCATTTTCAGCCTGTGGACCCTTAAGCATCCTTCTACAGCAGTTCAAACCCTGCTGGAAATGTCACATTTCTGCAAACTTCCATGTCCCCAGTCTTGCCAGCACTGCTCACCTGCTGCTGCCAAGGGGGTATCATATACACATACATTTTTCTTCTCTGGGTGAGGGAGCTGAGATGAGCCACAGAGGGATCAGGGAAGCCTCAAAGCCAGGATGAAGTATGAAGTGGAAGCTGGCAGCTGTGGGGGATGAAATTCAGAGGAAGAGTAAGACCCAGGAGGATAATCCCATCCTTGTCTCATGTAACTTCATCTTCAGCCACTTTTCACATTCTCGTTGAGTACTAAGTTGAAAAGCACTGCTATAAGGGAACGACAACTATTCAATCAATGAACACTGCCTGCCTGGGGTCTTTAACATCCACAGAAATCAATGGCAGCATCGCTCAGCCTCAGCCCATGTCAGATTATACTTGCAGCAGTAATGGAGGCATAAATACAAGGAGCAAGAAATGAGCAAACTATTAATTGTGAACAAGCACAAAACCTTTCTTATGTATTCTTTATGAAATTAGCAGTGAATGCAGTTAGCATTCAGTAGTAGTGAACGCAGTAACCAAGCACAAGATGGTACATGCACAGCGATTTCTCACTGCAAAAAGCTGCTTACTTTCATGAGGACGCGCAGAAGCAAGTTACCAGCCACTTCACATACATTATTTGAAACTATTGCCCCTAAATGACTGCATGTGAATTTTGATTCAAAACAAAAACTAAAAAAAAACCCAAACAAACCAAACCCAAAAATCAGGTCTCAAATACTACATAGATTACAAAAGGGAAGTTATATAAGTCCGTAACTTTCACCCTATATTTTACCTTTACAGAATCACAGAAGCAATGAGGTTGGAAAAGACCTTTAAGCTCATCAAGTCCAATCATTACCCCAGGACTGCCAAGACCACCACTAAACCGTGTCACTGAGGGCCTCATCTACACAGTTTTTGAACACTTCCAGGGATGGTGATTCCACCACTTCCCTGGGCAGCCTGTTCCAATGCCTGAGCACCCCTTTGGTGAAGAAATTGTTCCCAATATCCAAGCTAAACCTACCTGGTGCAGCATGAGGCCATTATCTCTTGTCCTATCGCTTGTTACTTGGAAGAAAAGACTGACACCCCCTCACTACGACCTCCTTTCAGGCAGTTGTAGAAAGTGATAAGGTCCCCCCTGAGCCTTCTCTTCTCCAAACTAAAAAAACTCAGTTCCCTCAGCCGTTCTTCATCAGACTTGGCCTTAGGCCCTTCACCAACTTTGTTGCCCTTTTCTGGACCCACTCCAGCACCTCAATGTCTCTTGTAGTGAGGGGCCCAGAACTGAACACAGTATGCGAGGTGCAGCCTCACAAGATTGTAACTTCTGTTATTATCAGACCTTTTTCACTTTTAGCTCTGTTTAAAATTTACTTCTAAAGTTTAAGTTTATGACTTTTGCTTTATGTTTCAAGAAGAGATGAACTGGCAGTGTACAGCCTAGCAGCATGACATGGGAAGGACAGGGTGAAAGCCAGCAACCATCAGAAGCACAGAAACACCAAGAAAGATGATAAATTATTTGAAGTGGCATAAAAGGAACATTAAAAAAACCCTGCAAATGGGAAATTTTACACCAAATAATGTTATTTCTTGAGGACAAAGTCACGATATTTGACTGTGGCAGACTCCTAAAGGAAACAGTGGCCTGCTTTGAGGAACTACAGAATCAGAAAGAGCACACAGATCAAGGAGAGGATGGTGGGATGCTGCACAGCCAGGAAAATGGACAGGCTGATGTACCCGATCTGCATCTCTAAAACTGAGATCCTGCTATAAAGCACTTTTATCATTAAGAAAGAAGCAGTTTGCAAAGACTGAAACAGATTTCAGCTTAAATGTCTCTGCAAATTAAGACACCTCGTAGGAAAAACACCAGTCAAACATAGTGTTTATTCTAAGCACTTTACTGCCTCAGACTCATTAATCTGGTACCTTACATGCTCTCTTTGTAATGCAAATTTGCTAAAATACTATGTTTTACATAAAACATTCATATAGACAAGCTCACACTGCTCAAACACCAATTGTAAGTGGACCAAAAATACATTTTTCTTAATACTTGGGCTCTGAACCTCAGTCTTATCTGCATAAGCAGTTTGTGAGAAACCTGCTGCTGCTGCAGCCACTGCAGCACAAAGGTTCAAGATTTCCTAAAGCAGCTGATGTAAGTTATTATAAACTGAATTACCACATGCAAAAGCCAAATGAAAAGACTTTATATAAGGTACCTACAGCAGAGGTTTCTCTGAGGAAGAGAGATCATTACAGAGAGGAGAGGAGATACCTTGCATTTAAGGAGGCCAAACATTGCTCATACTGCACCTGCTTGCTGAGCCCCTATTTAATAGCCACCTGCCCAGCCACACAGTGTATTGTCATGAGAGTTTGCTGGGAATCCTCACCACATAGCACCAGGCATGCTGCTTCCAACCGCTGTACTGACTGGACATAATGCATACCCCCAGCAATGCTTGGAGCCCAACAGGAGATACAAAATCTTCCTGCCTAAAGTCTCCAGCTGAACGTGACCCAGATGGTCCACACAGTGGAAGATGACTCAGGGTTGGAGAGGGCTGAAGAAAGGTAAAGGTTCCTGGTTTATGACTTACACAGCTGTGGAGAAGGACCAAAACACCCCCTTAAGCATACAGTGTTACGATGACGCTCTCCCATCCTCAGTCGACTTAGGTGTTGGAATAAGAAATACCACAGCAAACCTATGGCCAGCTGAGATTCACAATATAAATTGCATTAAACTAAATTCAAATACACAGGATAAATGCAGAAAATTTTATGATCTTTTCCCCCTCTCCCCACAGGTACCAACTACTTATGTTTCAAAATGATCTAAAATTGTGCCATCTCAAATTAAACTCTGAGCAACCTCTTTCGTCCTGTGTTTAGTTTTAAAACCTGCCATTTCTTTTTCTGACTTGAAGAAGATTTGGAAGAAATCTGAAAACCGTCTAACTTTTACAACTACACAAGCTGGCCTGATTGAAGAAGATACTATCTACAGGTACAAGCTTTTCCCAGAGCTATGAGGCAGAACTCAGGCCATTGTTGCCTGAGATGACAGAAAGATCTACGCTGGTATCCATCATTGTTCAGAGTTAAACTGCAAAGGTGACAGAGGCACCTTAACAAGAGGTGTTCTTTGCTCTGTGTAATAACATGTCAGCTGCAAGCCAGGTGTACTCCCAGCCTGTCTTCTAGACCTGGTTCCCAACCACTCAAAACACATTGAGGCTCCATTACTGCTCCTCAGATGCCTTCTCAAAGGAAAGCAGGTCCTCAGCAGGGACACCCTGCGATGCACCCACACCCCACAGACACCATGAGGTAACAGCTTGGAGACGGGGAACTGCACCCCAGCATGACTACCCCACAGTACAGACATAACCAAAGTGAATCTGACTTAACATGAAACTTTTATATAATTAAAATAATTTAGCAGAGTCACTGATGGGGAAAAAAAAAGGAGGGAGGGAGAAAGTTTGGGGCAGGATCTACCATCAAAACAAAACCAAAACATTAACTCAGCATATCAGCTTCACAACATGTTAAGAAAATAAGTACTTGTTCAAACACCTGCACTGATTAAAAGAGAAGGAACATACTGAAACTGATTTGGTTTTGAAATTCAGCTCATTTGGCACACCCTCCACTCCTGAAAGAAAACAGCAAACGGAGACAAGTCATAGCGTGAGCAGCCATGCACTCTCCTGCCCACCTGCTTCAAGCCCGACTCAGAGGAACATACATGGCTATACCAGCTTAGTTTCATCTTTAAACATGCTCCTCAGCCTGTCCATTAAAATGGTCAATAGCAATGCCAGCTGAGAAACGTCCATCACTGGAAACTCATTTTCACAGGTCATTGGTTAGCCAGACAACAACAGCTTCTAGCCATTACTGACCTCACTTCGACATGAACTGATTTCCAGGAGAAAGACAAGCCATGAGCTACCCATTTTCCTAATCATACAAAACCAAAACCACTCATCTGTTTCTATAAGATTTCGTTCATACAAAATATAAACATGCAATCATCCAAATTTCTGCAATGTGAACACTAACTTCATAAGAATCTGAATGCACTCAGTTCATTTACTGAGGCAGGAAGTACCTTATGAGAAGTAGGTGCTGTTGAACAGAAATTCGCATCAGAACAGTCTGGATAATAAAACGTTCTGCTGCATCGACCCCCAGGTAAGCTGACAAAACAGATTCACACAGGTGTGTCTTATAATGGAAAAATTAACTGACAAAAAAAAGAATAAAATGCCTTTTAGATATGTTCCATTCTCAAAGTTATTAAGATGCAAAAGTAATTATAAAAAATACCATCTCCATACAGCTTAAGCACACAGGAGAAAAAGAAAACAAAACTGCCTGGCTATTTGCAGTAGTGTGTCTGCTTTAATGGCTCTGGCAAAATTGCCTTCCTTAGCCGATCAGTCCTGCTCCCACTGTCATACTCAGAGCAATATGGAGCAAACCCACCATAACACAAACCAAAAAAGCATACAGTTATCTCCTCTTACAAACATTTTAAATACTTGCCATTTGCAAAGTTTCTCAATCAGCGAGACAGACTGCATCATAGAATCATAGAATAGTTAGGGTTGGAAAGGACCTGAAGATCATCTAGTTCCAACCCCCCTGCCAGGGGCAGCGACACCTCACACTAAACCATGCCACCCAAGGCTCTGTCCAACCCAGCCTTGAACACCGCCAGCTATGGAGCATTCACAGCTTCCCTGGGCAACCCATTCCAGTGCCTCACCACCCACACAGTAAACAATTTCTTCCTCATATCCAATCTAAACTTCCCCTACTTAAGTTTGAACCCGTTACTCCTTGTCCTCTCACTCCAGTTCCTCATGAAGAGTCCCTCCCCAGCATCCTTATAGGCCCCCTTCAGATATTGGAAGGATGCTATGAGGTCTCCATACAGCCTTCCCTTCTCCAGGCTGAACAGCCACAACTTTCTCAGCCTATCTTCATACGGGAGGTGCTCCAGGCCACTGATCCATCCTCGTGGCCCTCCTCTGGACTTGTTCCAACAGTTCCATGTCCTTCTCATGTTGCGGACACCAGAACTGCACACAATACTCCAAGGGAGGTCTCACAAGAGCAGAGTAGAGGGGCAGGATCACCTCCCTCGACCTGCTGGTCACGCCGCTTTTGACGCAGACCAGGATACGGTTGGCTTTCTGGGCTGCAAGAGCACACTGAAGCCGGATCATGTTAAGTTTCTCATCGACCAACACCCCCAAGTCCTCCTCCTTGGGCTGCTCTGAATCTCTTCTCTGACCAACCTGGAGCTGTGCCTGGGATTGCTCCGACCCAGGTGCAGGACACTGCACTTGGCATGGTTAGACTTCATCAGGTTGGCATCAGCCCACCTCACAAGCGGGTCAAGGTCCCTCTGGATGGCATTCCTTCCCTCCAATATATCAACCGAACCACACAGCTTGGTGTCATCGGCAAACTTGCTGAGGGCGCACTCAATACCACTGTCCACGTCACCGACAAAGATGTTGAACAAGACCGATCCCAGCACCAATCCCTGAGGGACACCACTCGTTACTGGTCTCCAGCTGGACATTGAGCCATTGACCACAACTCTTTGCGTGCAGCCATCCAGCCAGTTCTTTATCCACCGAGTGGTCCACCTGTCAAATTGATGCCTCTCCAACTTAGAGACAAGGATGTCATGTGAGACAGTGTCAAATGCTTTGCACAAGTCCAGGTAGATGACATCAACTGCTCTACCCCTGTCCATCAGTTCCGTAGCCCCATCATAAAGGGCCACCAAATTGGTCTGGCAGGATTTCCCCTTAGTGAAGCCATGCTGGCTGTCACCAACCACCTTGTTCTTTTCCATGTGCCGCAGCATGCCTTCCAGCAGAATCCACTCCAAGATTTTGCCAGGCACAGAGGTGAGGCTGCCTGGTCTGTAGTTCCCTGGCTCATCCATTTTGCCCTTCTTGAAAATGGGGGTTATTATTTCCCTTTTTCCAGTCATCAGGAACTTCACCTGACTGCCATGATTTTTCAAATATGATGGACAGTGGCTTAGCAACTTCATTTGCCAGCTCCTTCAGGACCCGCAGATGGATTTCATCAGGTCCCATGGACTTGTGCACATTCAGGTTCTTAAGATGGTCTTTAACCAGATCCTCTCCTACAGTGGGCCCAGGGTCTTCATTCTCACAGTCCCTGCGTCTGCCTTCCAAGACTTTGGTGGTATGGTCAGAGCATTTTCCAGTGAAGACTGAGGCAAAGCAGTCATTAAAAACCTCAGCCTTCTCCAAATCCAGGGTAGCCAGTTCTCCCGATAGCTTCTGGAGAGGGCCCACGTTGTCCCTAGTCTGCCTTTTATTTGCAATGTACCTATAGAATCCCTTCCTGTTATCCTTAACATCCCTAGCCAAGTTTTGACTCCAGTAAAATGTCTCCTGAGAAAGTCTGCCTTGATCTAAAATTCTTATACTTGGGTTTTAATTTCCATTCATATTTACAGGAATCTGCTTCCTTCAATTTCTTAATTGAGACTGCACGGCTTGAAATATGCCCACCAGCTATCATATAACTGCAAATCTACTTGTATAAGAGATACGCATTCTCAGGCTTCAGAAAATTATTAGGCATTCCAGATGTTCCTGCGGCTTCCTGAGGAGCAGATGCCAATGACCAACATCAACAACCAAGACCACTGGTCACACCCAGCCTCGCAGCTCCTGTACCTCGATGTTGCAGTGATTCACAGAATTGCTCCCACAGTAATCATCAAGATACATGGAAATTACACAACAAACCCACAACTGGCTGTGCGTGTCCAGTTTCACTCTGAGCTGATCTCCTACTCACCAGGCTCTCGGTCCTTAGTGGATATGCACTCCTTTATAGACTCTGTTATGCCAAGACTAGCTGCAGTGGGGAGTGGGCCAAGCAAGGATTCCAGTGCAGGCGGTCTTACAAGAAGAACTTCATTTCCATTTCTGCATTTCTCATCTTCATTTTTTCTTACTCTATCATTCTCATGAAGTTCATTATAGAAGTCCTTGTTTAAGTGATTAGCAGCTGCTTCCAGTTCCTCATCTTCTGTCTCCTCCTCTGCAAGAGTACTAGAGGTATTATCTTCTATAGAATCTGTAAGGAAAAAAACCAAACAAACCAACAGATCATACCATCTGTTACATAAAATAAATAAAGGGAGGTGCTCACATAAAGAATAAAAACTTTTACAGAAAATCTATAGAAGAAGTACACAATATTTTAGTACAATGTATGAATACATGGAGTTTTCACATGCTCTTCAAATTCATTACCTTGGCTATTATTTTTGTGAATACAGTCATCATTTAAAATAGAAGTACTGTGTTATCAAATTATGGCAGGTAAAAGGGCTTTGGGAGAGAAGCTGGCCACTTACTGGTATCATTACAAATAAGCAATAGCCAGTTCAACCTGCACAAAGCCCTTCCATGTCGCTTAGTCAACTAGGGGGTTCAGTGACAGAAGGGTCCCAATACTGGTCCACTGCACTCTCAGTGACAAAAAGGAACATTTTCAGATGCCAGTGCCAAGCTTATACTGCACCAAGAAAAAAAGCTACTGAAATCACTAATGAATTGTCATTGTAATGAACAATGCAGTTGTTTTGAAGACTAATAAATGAACCAGCTGATTGGCAGAGAGAACCCCAATGAAATGGAGAACTTGTACTATGCAAGCGTATATATGATCACATTTATCACAATAAAGTTCATACACTTAAGACTGCCTGCAGGATCTGAACCCATTACTATTTAGCAGTCACAAGACTTTACGGACTTACCATCCTTAGTGTAATTTGCAAATACGCCTTTTGCTTTTGGTCTACTGTTTTCTAATTCAATCTCTATTTCATCATGATAGCTCGATATTTCACCTGCAGTGTTGAAATACAAATAAAACTCAGCAATCACTGACATAATTTTGAACAAATGAGTGATATGCTACACAAAACACAACTCATACCTTCAAAATCCTCCAGTTTTTTTGATAACGCCTTCTCAAGCTGAAAGGAAAATAAACAAAATAAACATGAAATTACTATAAGCCCCCACAAGTTTGTACTGTTTGCAAACTCTACATATAGACAGAGAACGGTAGGGTGTTTTAAAAGCAATGAGCAGGTTTTGAATCCCAACTCAAATTACTTTGTGGTGTCAGAGAGGTAAGACAGACAAGTTTCAAAATACCAACCAATTTCAAATGTTATCTCACCTTCCTTTATACTTCAAAAGGAACCTTCAGTCTAGCAAACTGAAATAAAGGCCCCATTCTTCAGAAGCCAGATCTATGATTGTGCCTACAGATGCAAGCAAGTGCAAGGACAGCGCTGAAATTGCAGTGCCCAGGCCAGACACAGCACACAGGCAATGGCAGAGTAAAGACCTACAGCAACTAGCAGCAGGCTTTTGAGAACATCATAAACACACCTACAGACCTTTAAATGATGGCATATATGGAACAGTAAAAACAAAAACCCTAAAAAAAAATAAAATGTAAGAACAGGCTATGACTGTAGTAAAATCTTCTCCTCTGATGTCAGCTTTAGCTCATGCTTTGTAAAAAAATTAAGCCACATGAGAACTAATCTCTGTGGAAGCACTGTTGTGCCACAAAAAAACCCAGCAGCCTCATTAAAGTAATTGGGCTTTTGTTTTCATGTGTTTTAAAAAAATAAGTTATATGTAATGGCACTTCTCCCACAGTTTCTGATCCCCAAAGCTTACTCCTTTGTAACCCCAATCCCTGCTAACCAGGGTAGAAGAGTGCATTCAGCACATAAAAGGGAAATGGACATTAGGATATTAGGTGGATATTAGGACAGCTGCTCAAGACCTCCATGCCACTAACTCGGCTGAACTTGTCACGTGAGAGCTTTCTGTTTTGTGAAGGTGAAGAGATTTGGTGCTTCGGTAAAAGGTCAAAGCACAAGAAGGGAAACACACATACAGCAGGAAAGCAAGCACAAGGAGGTAACAGTGCTTAGTGTAACTGCATCAGCTTGCAAATGGGGGAGCATCTGGGCAGTGTGCTGAGTCCTCACCTACAGTAAGTACAGAAGTCATGGGCTAAGCACCAAACACTGGTAGCTGCACAACACAGAAGCTCAGCTGGTGCTCGTTTACTCGGCCACCCAGGCATCCCAATCTGACTAACAAGAGCAGTGACTCTGTACTTCCCACAGCAGCTGGCTAAGACAGCACACATACTTTGATCACTCATCAGGGAATATTTAAAGCTACATCTGAAGCTACAAATCTGAAAGAGCGTGCCTCCCTGGAGGAGTGAGCAAAAATTATATAGGAGAAAAACTTTCATATGTATATATAGATATATAGATATATAAACTGGAAGCTGTCCCTTTGTCAGTAAAACAAAAAAATACCCTTTAGTTAATGGGTATCACATGCACTAATGCTCACCCTTCTCTTAAGAACCTCAAAATAAATGTAACTAAGCCTTATTAAACGCTGTTCAGTTAGGAATTAGAATATACTGATTCAAAAAGGAATATACAGAGGTAGAGAAGAGGAGAGAAATAGAGAGAGCATCTGGTTCAGAATTCACCTGCTGTATCTTCAATTTTTTTTGACCAGCTGTAAAAGAAGGAGGATCACATTCTCCTTCCAAGTCAATCTTCATGAACTCATCTATGGTTAACTGACTTGTTGGTGTATCTTCAAACTCTGTCAACCTACCAAAGCATATAACACATTACCATGACAACTTAACAAACACTTTTAAAAGCAATAAAATTTGTTAAACTGCTAAGCTAAAGAATAAACATGTTACCCTTAGAAATTCTGGCTCAAATACAGACTACATTAAAACTGAAGTGATACTAGTCGTTTCATCTGCTGCAACAAAAGTCTCTTTTCATATCACAAATTAGCTTTTGATTTATTAAGAGTATGTTACACACTTTTTTTTTTTGACTGACAAAGACTGAATAGAAATACTGCAGCCCCAATGGTCAATTAAGTATAGACTGACAAAACCAACACAAGAAATGCAGCTCATTTCTCCTGTCTTGCTGCTTTTGTTATCAACAGCAACAACAAAACAGATTCCCAAACTAAAATATCTGCCACCATAGTTTAGGAGTATGCTCAAAAATATTCCTTTTATTTTAGCATGATTAATTTATGCAAAGCAAATATTAAGGTAACATATCTTCAGCAGACTAGAAGAGGGACAAGAATTAACCTTCCCAAGACACACAGAAGCAGCAGTAAAATAAAGAGATCATCCACACATAGCACAGATGGAATAGAAAAATGTGTGTAGTTTACAATAATACACTTAATATTTGTTTTATGTTCACATTTTAAAAGTTCCTACCTATGGGAGAGAGACGACTAGCTCCATAGGGAATTGCCTTGAAAGCAGTTGAGTCTTTCAAAGGAACTGAATCTTAAATGAGGCCACATTGTCATAACTTCATCCACAAATTCCAACATTTTATACAGGTGGTTTACAAGGAACACATCCATTTTACAGATGGAGAAAGTGAGACAAAAGGTTAAGCACAAAGCCAGATCAGGAAATACCTGGCAGAATGCTGTTCTGACAGAAAGTGCCCTTTTACTAATATCAACATTTTCCATGGGAAAACAGCAATGATCGGTCTGCAGCTGCTTCACTGGAATATTCCCATCTTCCAGAGGAAGCAAAGCTGACAACAGCTTCCATGTGCAAAGCTAGGAAACTGAAAAGGGTGATTCAGTACTTCCATCACAGGACCTTTCAGCACTTCTCCCGCTAAACGCGGTCATGGTTTTATCCTCTACCTCTAATTGCAAACGAAGCTCCTTCCAAAGAAGAGAATTTCTCTAGGACAGAAATTAGTCTCCAAACAACTACAGGGACAAAGTCAAGAGCCCAAGGCCACATTCTCTCTTTGTATCCTCAACCAGTATCTGTATTCCCTTTTTTGTAAACTGAGGAGCAAGGCAAGACAGCCCCTGCAAAGGGATGCAGGCATACCATAACTTCAGGACACTTTGCCTGGAGGCACCCTGCTCCCACAGCACAGGCTACAGGTCCATGAAACACGCAAGAAGAGATGGGCACCTCTATGTAAAACCAACAACAAGCAGCACACTGAGCCCACTCATGGCTATGCCAACTAGAATTAGCACTGCTGAGAAGAAAGCCTCTGAAACCTAGTCTCACTTTTGGAGTTCAGGCATCTCCACAAAGCCCCAAATTAGCCATGCATTTGAGAGTGATTGACAGCCCAAATCCTTCCCTCAGAGTAACAGGGACAGCTACCTCCTCCTCTTTCAGATCAAATTGGAAAGGAGAGGAGGATGCTGTTCATGGCAGCAACACCCAGCTTTTAATTATCAGACTAGAAATCCTTCCCAGTGCTAACAGGCTTCCAACGTGCATTACCCACCCTCCAGGAGGGAGCCTCATCTATCAGGCTAGAGGGAAAACCTGGCTAGGGCACTGTTACTGTTATTTTAATTCAGGATTCACTCAATGCCAAACCCATGTATTATTTTAGGAGCATGCATCTTCCCAGTCACCATCATTAAACTACAGTCATCCATCTCTCCCTGTATGAATCATGCACTCACAGGTAGTCCCACTTCAGCAAGGCTTTTCCTCCCAACCAGCCTCGCCTCGTTACGATATTGTTCTCCTCCCACTGCAAAAAGCCAACATGCACTCTGGCAAAGGCACCCAGTTTGTTTATCCCACACTTGCTTAGTCTGAGATGAGTAGCCAGACCCAGAACCCAGCCAAAACGGCACCACTCCGGGCATGCAGAACTAGCAGCAAAACCAGCTGCTCATGAAACAAGGCTGGGGACAAGATGGCCATGCTTGGAGTTCAGCACCTAACCCCATGCACATCTCCTCAAAGACACTTGAGGCTGTCAGCCCCTATCCTTGTCCACTGTGTAGTGTGGCTCACATCATATATGCTGCACCCATCAAACGTTTGTTATCCCACATGTGAGCCAACATGCAGACAGCTGGCATGGCCTGCAACTCAAGCACCAGCTTCAGCCCCGAGATAAACCAGCAGCACAGGTCTCTCCCAAGACCTTCAGTGCATCCACACCAGGACAGGCCACAGCTATGTCATGTTTGCTGGTGGTGCTACCAGGGAGCTCAAATCAACAGCACAGCATAGTTCAACCATCCAACCCAGTCACAAGCATTTAGTCCCATGCCATCCTCTTCCTCAGTCCTCAGCCAAGCCAAATGGGGCGAGGGCTGCATGCCCATGGTGAGAGCTGCCAGCGTTATGCTGTACGCACAGGCCAGTGGAAAGCTCACATTTACAGCAGCACATTACTTATTCACTTCTCACTGGTCCTACCCACAAAGCTCAAACCGTCTTCCAGAAATGAAGAACCATCCCTGAGTCAGGATCACAGCTCTGCGGAAGAGTGAGCTATTCACCCCTTTTTCTCCTTTAACTTGATGTAAATAAATACCCGTGCTTGCCAACCACTCGCCTGCCTCAACATTTTACATTGGCTGATATCCTGTCTACATATTTTAAAACATTTCTTTAACTTTATCCAGTGTTTGGACACATGCCACCAAGGCAACAAACTGATGCACGCAGCAGTCTACGCCGCACAAAACAAGGTAGTATTAGTTCAGCAGCTAAGAAAAACTGACGCAACCTCAATTATAAACACAATTTCAGGGGTGAGGGAGTGCCCTCATGAAAAAAAATAGCTACGGGCTATTTTTTAAGTCCCCCACAAAAAATGATACTCGTTTTGCACTTTCGCTGATTTAAAAAAATCTCGTAAGAGTTGCCATTTCAAGTTTTGCACAGAAGGAGGAAAATAAACAGATACCCAAATTAAGATATTACTTCCTTGGCACAAATTCAAAAGGGCTCTAAAAGTTGAAATTTGGCAGACAAGTATTTTCTATTTATAGTCGAAGCAGAACAACGGCTACAGCTCAGGCTAAAATTCAACTTCCAGTATAAACCCTCCTCTTACAGTTTCTCACAGCAAACTCTTTCAAGCAAATTCCTTTGGGAGAAAAGTTTTTCCAGAGCTTGATGTCATCTGCCCCTAACCCCAACCCTTTATTTTTTTATAAAGAAAAATTTCCACAGCTTTTATTTCATCCGTTTATGGACAAAACCACACCTCATCATCTGATAAAACACTTTTGTGTACAAAACAGTAAAGCGATTCTGTTCACACTTAATTTAGCTCCCAATAAGGGAAAATGGGTCAGTCATTTTGAAGTTCCAAGCAATGTTTTTTTTTTACTTGGTTTTGTTTCAGGGATACCATCCAGTGAAGACTTATGAATCCAGTCTAGAGCCAAGAGAACGAAAAAAGACTCCTGTGTGCAGCTAGCTGCTCGGGTTTAATGTTTAATTGAAATCCTGCAGCAGTGGGGCATGACAAAGCACGTAGAAGAACAAGGTCTTCTGGAGTCCAAGTTCAAAGTCCAAGAGGGACTTCTAAGGAGAGACCATTTAGGAAAAGCCACAGTATCCTCCTATGTATACACAATCAGCATCTAGCTCTAGAAAGCAGGCAGTATAAAACAGAGGTATCTTGTGCTGGACCTCTGCAGAGAAGGGCAAACAAATTATAACTTCAGAGACAACTGTTTTTTTAAAGAGTGAACGTGAAATTTAGACTGAGCAGTCAGCCCTTACGTTACCTGCTGTGAGAGGTCTTTTTAAAAGTATTAAAAATATTTTATTAATGGACTAAAAAAAGTACTAAGCTGAATATTGGCACATTGGTAGCAGGAATACATGAAAAACTTAACTGCAAGATAAGCTGGTGGTGGTAATTAAGTTCCCCTGATTTTTCCCACATTAAGAATATAATCTAAACCCTAAGTAATAAGTTACATGCTATCTGCATGATCTTAACTGCCGTATCAATTACAAATACTCCAGTAATAGATCAGCTGATTTGACAACTCCAACACCTGGAAACTCTGGAAAAGTGCAGGATTTATGGGATTTATATCTTAGTGAAGCACCAAAATATCGCAGTACATTCCCACTGTGTCCAATGCTGCCTATCACTCTAAACTTGTGCACTCACAGGAGTGAAGTTCAGAATTTGCACCAATGAGGCAGACCATCGCTGTTCCTTAAACTACAAATTTATCAGTCTATTGCATCACCCTCCTCTCCCACCTTTTTCCAAGCCATACAATGTTTATTCATGAACTACTTATGGAAGCATGTAAGCACATACCCTGAAAGTGATACTTAGAATATGTATTGGAAACAGTTATTAAATGCTTCCTACATGACATATAAAATGTGTTCCAGTATCCACCAGTATGTAAATAAACAGAAGTGTAACCTCCTTAGATGTAATAATTGTACATATATAATTTTACATGTACTTGCAGCAATATAAAGGGTATTTTTTAAGCCTGTATGAATAAGTATCTCATTACTAAAGCTAAGGAAAAAATCAGAGGCGATCCAGTTAGTGTGGTTTTACAACTTACAACTTATCACCTGGGCTGTGCTAAATTAGTCTGCCTGTGTTCCCGGCCCAGTGCAACTGTAAAGAGAAGTATTTTCACTTAAACAGCTTCCATGGTGTACTACATTAATGCATTTCACCTCTTTTTGCAATGGACTAAGAACATACACACACAGTCATCTGCTGCAAATTAACTTGGTGACTAATAATCTATGGTGCTCATTTGCTGGCAACTCTCAGTCACTCTTCTAAGTACTAAAGAATGGGCACATTGAAAGATTTATTGTACTAAGCAAAAGCACCCTTTAGAATTAGTTGCTTTTACTTGCTTACACCAAAACAGAGGTTTCAAATTAACACAAATTTTAAGCCCTTATTCTGCAAGCAATTACACATGTGGTTAACTCAGGTTATCACTTGTGCTCATGTTTAGCCCACCAACAATCCCACCAACAGATCTCCCTGCCATCCCAGAAGTCCACCAGTCTAAATCCCTTGGAATTTTTTGTCCTTGGTTTTTTTTTGGTGGTTCCCCCCCGCCCAGATTCAAGTGCTCACACCATGCTAACGCAACAAAATGCATTAGCATTCCTTAAAATTTTGTTTCATTAGCATGGTTCCTCCACTGTGGTCTGTCAAAAACACTTTATGACCTCCCAGAAAACAGAAATAGCGTGCTGCTTAATTTCTTAACAGCCGCTCAGATGAAGAAAGTCAAACACAGAGAAAGGTGTTTACTAAATCTAAGGCCAAGTTACTGCTGACTATTGTTTCAAAAGTAAGCCACCAAATAATTCTAAAATGATATATTTTAAGTATGAAGTATGAAAATATTTTAGTAATCTAATTAATGTCTTAGCTTTCTAGCTGTATAGAAGCCAGATTTATAAAAAGGAACACTGTCTGTGAAACTGGATTCCTCAAAACTAAAACTTATTTCATTAAAACAGACAATCCAACTTACAAAGGTATGCAACGCCCACCTGCTTGGATCAAGTTGCATTTTAATCACCACACTAGAAAGATTTCTAGGAGTCACCTAAGCCACTTGAAATTATTTAACTGGAGACATAAAATATTCCTCTATTTACTTTCTTAGCTTACCACAATAGCAGCCAGTGAGGGAGCTCCAGGGCCGCCAAGCTGAGATCAGAGCGGACACACTATAAGCTCCTTTAGATAAAGTAACCTTCCCAGTTTTCTGAAAGCTTCATATCACACTTCAGCCAAGGGCAGTTACAGCTCTGACATACTGAGCTTCCTCTACCCTTCTCCATGCTCACATACCTTAGGTAAATAGCTCTCACTTATTCATCATACACCTTTCGCAGGATTTTAGCACTGTTTTACTTGGATCACAGCTGAACACAAGAGCTCTTCACACCTTTCCCTTCCCGTTGATATGCCTTCCATATTTTGGAAAACATAACCTCACAGCTACCTAGCAGTTACACATGTCTCTGCCACCTTCTCTTCTCATCCTGACTCTGGACTCATGTATCATAGAATACCAGGTTGGAAGGGACCTCAAGGATCATCTGGTCCAACTTTTCTTGACAAAGCATGACCTAGGCTAAATGTCCCACCACCCTGTCCAGTTGAGTCTTGAAAGTGTCCAACCTTGGGGAATCCACTGCTCCCCTGTGAAGATGATTCCAATGCCTGATTGCTCTCATTGTGAAAAATTTTCCTCTTGTGTCCAATGGGAATCTTCCTGGGAGTAGTTTGCACCCATTACCCCTGGTCTTTTCCACACGACTCCTTGTAAAAAGGGAGTCTCCATCTTCTTTGCAGCCACCCTTTAAATACTGGAACACGGTGATAAGGCTACCCAAGCCTTCTTTTCTCAAAGCTGAACAAGCTCAGCTCCTTCAGCCTTTCATTACATGGCTTCCCAGTCCTTTGATCATCTCTGTGACCCTTCTCTGGACCCTCTCCAGCCTGTCCACATCTTTTTTTGTATAGCAGGGACCAAAATTGAACCCAGTATTCCAGGCATGGCCTCACAACTGCTGAGTAGAGCAGGATAATGACTTCTTTATCTTTGCTGGTGATGCCTTGTTGATGCAACCCAGCATCCTGTTGACTTTCTCTGCAACAGCAGAACACTGTTCACTCACACTGTGATCCACCATGGCCCCCAGGTCCCTTTCCACAGAGCTGCTCCCCAGCCTGTGCTGCACTCTTGGACTGTGCTTACCCAGGTGCAAGACCTTACACTTGTCCTTGTTGAACTTCATCAGGTTCTTGTTAGCCCACTCTTCCAGCCAAAGAAGGTCTTCCCGCAGGATGGCTCTCCCTTCCAAAGTATCTACTTCCCCACTCAGCTTGGTATCATTGATAAACTTCATCTGGGTACGTTTGATCCCATCATTCAGTACTGTTGTGCTCCTTGCTTTGCCTGCACTCACACCCAGCTCGAGACTGCACTGGGAGCTTGGACATGAAGTTTATGTGAGCTATATATTGCAGAAATGAAAATAAGAAAAGCTGCGAGTAATATATTCATCTTTGCATGATTCTTTAATTTTTCCAGAAAAATTACCCAAGCAGTCATGGAAAGAGTCCCCAGGCTATGAGCAAAGGACCCCAATTATGAAGGTCCCCACAGCATCTCCAAGTGGCAAATGGCATTCCTTCATAACAAGTCTTGTCTTCCTTCTTCAAAAATGCTATTTAGCTGTGAGAAAAAACATTCACCTCAAAAATGAACCCTTTAAACCCATTCTGACATTTCATTCCAATTCCCCCTAATTGAAGCTTCACTTCGTCTGAAGTTCATCACAAATAGGTTTTTTAACAGATAGTACTTTATGTAACTGAGAAAAAGTATTTTGCTATGTAAAAAGCAGCCCAATTTAAAGATAAAGAGAGTAAGAAAAAAAACCTAAAATGCAAGTGTTAACAAAGATAAGCTGTTTTTCATTTATTTCTGTTGAAGAAGCGCCTAAGATCTTCAAACAGGCATAAGGGTTGCACACTATTAGATAATGCACAACGGACAAATATCACAAAAATTATTCTTACCGCAGATAAGACAGAATTAGTATGCAGAGAAAGTGTGCAATAGGTGAATAAACAGATGAAAAGGTAGAGAATGTAAAGGTTAAAAAGGCAGCAGTGAACATAGGTACATTGAATACAGGCACAAATGTGAGGATTAAACTAAATAATAGGGTTGGGATTATTAAAAGTTAATTTCTGCTATCTCCACAGATGATGACACAGAAAATAACAATTTGACTAATTAGTTAATATTTATACAGTACTTTGAATGCATAAAGTGATATATAAGTTAATATCATTTCAATTAGACTGAAAATGAGATAGAATTATCAGTGCACTTATTAATATTTAATATATTCACTTTCAACAGTAACAGTCTTTACATTTTAATTGTGTGCTTCAAAACATAAAGCGAGAAGGTCCTGTGAAGCAAGTACAAAGTTTTCGTACCAAGATCCTATGAAAACCCACAGCACATTAAAAACAAACATGTACTTCTTTTTAATCGAACCGATGGTTAAATTAAGAACTCTTGATTCAAAGATGAGTGACAGGAAGAGTCCATGGGCCATGCTTTGTTTCTTTTTTCTTCCTTTTATGATCAGGTCACTCATTTTCATGACCTGAAGGTATGTCACATTTTTGTGAACCTCCTCCTAACAGCTACTCCTCCGGTACACAGCAGTGGAAGAGGCAACGGACTATAGCCACACAGGGCTGGGCGCTCTTCAGCTGATGGGCAACAGGGTGAAATAATCCCTTCTTATACAGCCACAACAGCTGCACTGCACAGGATCAGAAACAGTGCCCTTCTTCAGGATGGGCTGCCACCCCTTGCTGAGGGTCTTCCCAAAATGGGAAGCCAACCAGGGCTTTCTTAAAAAGCATTGCTGCTGCATCCTCAGGCAAGCCACGGATAAACACAGCCCTGTCCCCCAGGCTGCTGGGCTGCCTCGACAGGGCAGAAGGAGCACATCATGTCAGTGCTGCCCCTTGCCTTGCAGATTCCTCTCGTGGAAGTTCATTAGCACGAGAACAAAATCCAGCTTCCAAAGGTCTGTGTTTCCCCAGGAGCCATGTAGCCAGCTGGGAGCTAAATCAAACCATACTGCAGAACCTACAGGCTGAAGTTCCAGCATTAGCTGGACTCCAATTTGGTTTCAAGGGCTGTCAGAACAAAGCCATCAGCAGTGAACTCAGCATTCAATGCCATCCATTAATGAGCATTCACCCAACTACACTCAACGCCTTCACAACATACAAAGCAGCAGTAGCTCTTCCCGAACAGGAGTAACTGTAGTAATAATTACAAGGAAATAAAACACTACATCAAAGTGAGAAGCAAATAAATCTTTAAGAATGTGAAAAAAGCTCATATTAATTTAGACCACTTCTACTCAATGGCATTTTGAGAGGAATTCTTGAAAGAAAAGGAAAAAACCTGGAGCGTAGAAAGAGTTATTCAAAGGTATTTTTTCTTATTTGCCTTCATTAAATACTGTATAACGTGCTCTTATTTGAAAAACATCAATCAAATTTATAGATTCGTGATAAATAGTTGTAATTATAGCTGACTGAAAATAATTCAGCTGTCACGTTTACCCTGTCAAAGTAAATAACGCTGTCATTTTGGTTGACATGTGTGACTTGAGTAAACATTTCAAAGCATGAATTTTGAAGTAAGACTTCTTTGCTTGAAACAATTGCTCAAATTAATTTTCCTTCCAACTCTAATTTATTATGCTTATTTTCTTAGTAAGAACAAACTCAAGCTATTTAACCAAAGCATCTTGAAGTAGATTGTGGATGCATAAATCATTAATCATACAAATTGCACACTGAAACACATGACCTGTAGGCCAGAGAAAAAAAGAGGCATTTGTACTGCTCCATCCTTATACTTGTAAGTACCCTGAAGCACTTCTAACACATTTTTTTCCCTGTAACACCCATGCATGGTACGGAAATATCACCATTCCTGTTCCACAAATGAAGATCTAGAGAAAAAATGTTTTTCACAATCAAGAAGTGAATATTATTAACAGGCATCTGACTCGGCTGGATATGCTTAAGCTCTCTCCGTGAGGTGGAGAGAAAGAGAGACACAAGGGGAGCTTTCTAAAGACAGGCCTTGGAGGAACAAACTTCAGAATATATTGGTGGTACAGAAAATTCCAGCTGGGGCAACAGAAAGCAGTGTATTTCAGTTAGGCTGTTTTTTACTGACACTATGGGGAAAGAAAATGTTGCGACTTTTAAAAACTAAAATGAGGAAACCTGGGTGACTGCTTACTTCATCAGAATATGGAAAATACTACTAGCTGTCTGAAAACAAACAAACAAAAAACCCAGCCAAAGATGCTTGGGAAATTCCCATTTTCAGGCTCACATTCTGATGATAATTCCACTTCAGATCCCTTCAGTGAACTTATCATTAAACTCACTAAAATGTCTTCTATTTATTAGCAGTGTAAAACTATCAAAAATTAACACTTCAGCAAAATACTTTGAAAAGCTCTGCTCAGTAACCGCTAAAAGACAAAACTTCCCAGCACTGGATTCTGGATTTATGAAGAAAAAAAGAGAAAAAAATCCCACAGTACACCCTCAGCTTTGAGAATCAATCAATTATTTCTCCCGAGGACATGACAATGCTGTTAACGTTTCTGACCCAACTTTTTTTGCCTTCAACTCTTCACCTGCTAAATGGACACAGTGCTCCTCACCATCTTTGCCAAGTATTTGAGGCCCTACCTAAGAGACAGATGTAAGTACTTAAAAATGACCAGCAAAAACATGTTGTACATATTCTTGGCACTTCTGAAAAGGAAAAGAACCTGGTTTTCTCTGATATATGTTCATTTTAGACTACACACTTTTCAGTACTATAAATGAAAGATAAAAGCAATAAAACTGCACTGACCTTTTTCGTATTGTAGACTCACAAACCTTGACCACCCTGATGACCTCTTTAACAGTACGTCGGAAATCATGCATCCTTGCTGCCACCAGCAGAGCTAGAGAATAAGCAGGGAAAGTCAGTATCATAAAGTGGAAAATTTCCTGAGAAAAAGCAGAAAACAGGCAGGTAACTATAACTTCTCCTTGTCCTTGCGTCGGCTGAAAAGCTGTAAATGCTTATGCTCAGTTGTGTCCCTGAATACAGGCGATTTACTTGACTTTACAAACTTTGCTTCCTACTCAGCAATATTAAGCTGATCGCAAATTGCTCCCTGAAAACTTCTGTGCTTTAACATTTGGGAAACGATAGTCAACTACTTAAATTACAACACAAGAAAATTTAATTGATCCCATATTTTGAAAGTTCCCATCTTTTTTAGCAGAATTTACTATTCCTGAATAGAAAGATCTCCAGCAAAACACTGAGTCTGCTTAAGCTGTTATCCTCATCGCTGTCACCACTGTCACTACCTTGCTAGTGCTCAAGTGCTCTCCTGCAAGACCCTCCATACAGTTAGGTAACTAGTGCTGGCTGTGCTGACGTTAGTGTGCTGATTTAGAGCACTAGTTCTGTTTTGAATCACCACCCTCATTCATCATGTAGTGGCTCAGTGGAAAGAATACTTTCAAGCATGCAAAAGTGCTTCCTTTCAAAAGAAACCGGAGCTCCACAACAGGTAGGTGTTTCAAGCGCTGCAGTTCCCAACAGGAACATCAGGGGCTGAAGTAAGGACTGGCCCTTCAAACAATGTGTGGCACAGACATTTAGGCCAGGGAACCAAACTAAACCCAGTCATCTAGTCCATAGTACGCCATGTGAACTGCATATATGCAGTAGGGAACTTGGCACCACCTGCTTCAATCTATTGATCTATATCTACTGGATCAAATTACTTGCTTGTGTAGATATAGTCTCTGCAGTGAATCAAAGACCAGGCACCAGTCTCCTATGGTCTATACTCAAATTTTCAGCAGTGCGCAATAAGCAAGTGCTACCAACAAAAAGAGGCTAGAAATCAAGACTGCCATCGTCCTGGGTTCCCTAAGGTTTCAGTGCTGTTTCTCATTCCAACATGCACACGTAAGATCTTTCAAATAAAATAAAGCCCATATGTGAACTCTGTGACTAGCTACACTCTTCATTATTCTGACCTCGCTGGCTGTTACTGACTACCTTTTAACCTAGTCCTCCCAAAGTGGTAGGTTTTAAGTAAGCATCGTGACAGCAATGGATCCCAGAAAAAGATGAAGGAGAGGAAAATAATTTCACAGAACAGGTCAAAGAGGACGTTTCTTGCATAAGACTCTGTGTAAAGATACAAATCAAAGGGCTTGCACTAAAGGTGTCATTTTAGCTGACAAAACCCACCCACTTTTAGCAGCTAGAGCTTCTAGAGAGTAGGGGTGAGAAGAGCATCAGAAAAGAGGCTAAAAATCCAAACGTAAGATACAAAGGATCTGAGCAAGTAATGTAGGAGCAAGGGCAAAAATAAAGTTTGAGTTTCAGAAACTATTTCACTGAAGACACATATAATCTGTAGATGCCTGACAGCACAAACCCCAGAGAACACAGCATCACCACGGAAGTGAGAAAGTCCTCATCTGTTTCCAACCCCCAGACTCTCCCATCCAACCCGCAGCAGGGAAGTGATACACTCTGTGTCTGAAGTACCTGCTCCGCAGAGCCCGGAGGGCCGGCGGCCGGTGTGCATCCAGTCCCGCTTCATTCTCTGCAACAGCCTGAGAGCCGTCATGGACACCTCGTGGTTCTTATCTCCAAACTCAAGCATGTGTGCAAAACGAGGAATATATAAACATGGATCTGCAACAGAAAGTAATATAATTCTTCACTGTGAGGGTGATGGATCACTGGCACAGGTTGCCCAGAAAAGCTGCGGCTGCCCCAGCCCTGGCGGTGTTCAAGGCCAGGTTGGATGGCGCTTGGAGCAACCTGGTCTAGTGGAAGGTGCTCCTGCCTATGGCAGGGGGGTTGGAACTAGATGATCTTTAAGATTCCTTCCAACCCAGAACACTCTATGATTATATGATTCTATTTCTAATCCTAACCTTTGCTTTAGGAAACACAGTACTCAAGCAAGGTTATTGTGGTTGGCTTGCTTCACATCTCAGCAACAACACAGACTGTGCTAGATCCTCCAATCACTAAGCTTTATAAGCACCTTTATAGTTAAGCTAAACCAAAATCCTTTATTGCTTTATAGACAAGACACCTCTAAAGCACTGCATGAGGTTTTTCTTATACCCTTTTCAGGGTTCAAGGCTACATATGCTGACTCTAACACATGACCAGTATTACTGATGTCAGTGAAATTATGCACAAAGATAGGCATTTACAAAAGCTTTTGCAGCATAAGGGCATGACCTAGACCCCAGACTTTTAACATCTCCTGCAAAGTAACAAATCAGGTAACTTGCACATCCCATCTCATGCCTAACTACAAACTAAGCTTTGAAAAAAATCTGTTTGCTTAAAATCCCACATCCCTAATAGAAATCTACTTATATCTTCAAAGTTAATTCCAGCTCCTTCTCAAGATTCATATTCCAACAATACAAAACACCGTTTATTATGGATACTAAGGCATACTCTCCATCGGCATAAATTGCCAGAACCCAATTAACGTCAACAGCGCTATAACAATTTACATAGGTCATGGATCTGCCTCCAGATGTATAAACTTATTTCAAGTGTTGGTGATATCAGCTTCAAACTAACTGAAATATGTCAGTAGCAATTGTGCTTTGCCTAAACCAGTTTAGAATTTATCAAACGATCTTGTAAAAGCTACACTTAACACGTTTACTCTTATTTAAGGTATCAACTTCTCATTTCCTGACAGCCTTTTATCACTTGACCAAGAATCCATGATGTATGGTAAATTGTTAACTATTAGTCTCAACTCAATTTCCTTTGCTGATTCCCTATGTTGACAGTTAAACTGATAAAGATGAAAATTCAGCTCAAAACACTGGAACAATCTTACGGATTTACAATTAATCAAACCAGTTTCATTTAGCACCAAGTTATAACAATGACGCCCTGTTGCTATCCATAATTACCGCGATCACGCCGTAGGTGATTATGCCTGTAAGCCCCACAGAAACATTTAAATGAAAGTCCTTATCATGCAAGAACTTCCAAGCACACCTTCAAAACTGAAGAAATGCCAGAGTGCAGTCAGCTCCTAAATATGACCCTAAAAATCAGAGGTTTAGGCAAGATTAACTGATCCCTGTGACATTAAGGGCAGTTGCTCTGTACTTCCAAGAATGATTTTGTAAAACTGTACTCAACACAAATGACTAATTCCAAAATACTACAACAGAAACCATTTCAGAAATTATAGCCTGGGATTCAACAAACATTTAAACTTTGCTCTTCGCACCACAGAAACATGCGCGATGCTACAGTGGTGCCTACTTTGCTTTTCCATTTCCCTTTATCTCATGAGACCAAACTTCAGCTCATCCAGCACAAGGCAATTCACAGCTTTCTCTTCCGAGCTGAGTTTCGGGAGCATTTACACATTCGCTTTGTAGCTGCTCACATGCTTCTGCTGGCATTCATGCCCACAAGTCATTTGACAAAACACTGCACATCGTTAATCTAAATTCTGAAGCTACCAAAGTCAGAAAATGAATATGTGGGTGGGTTTTAAGTGAAAAGCCTTAAAGAGGCCACAAATAACTACGAAGTAATATTACCAATATATATACTAAATTCAGGGCCGAGGTTAACATAAACATGTCCCACATGGATGCAAATATTAAAAAAACTCCAATTATTTAGCAGTTGTAAAGCTCTAACACCTTGATTCCTCACACAGGTACTAAAGGAGCATAGTGCTCCCAGGGGAGTCTCCTTTGAGTCAGAGAATCATGGAATACCAGGTTGGAAGGAACTTCAAGGATCAACCCTTCTAGGCAAAATGTCCCAGCACCCTGCCCATCTGAACCTTTAAAGTGCCCAACACTGGGGAGTCCACCACTTCCCTGGGGAGATTACTCCAATGGCTGATTGTTCTCACCGTGAAAATGTTCCTCGGGTCCAGTGGGAATGCCCCCAGGAGATCCCTGAGACTGAAACCCTGGTCAGGAGCCAGCAAGTTCCAAAATGGGGCAGAACCGTCTGGCTTTCCTGAACGGAGGCTATGGGGGCCATGAAGCAGACATCAAGAAGAACAGGATTTTATTTTTTAAGACAGGTGCATCTACTTTTCTGAAGACTTTCCCATCTCTCCCTATCCCACTCATGACTAGGAACTTCGGCGTTTCGAAGAACCTCGATGCCACACAGTCGTTAAAAGGAATATAGACAAATATCACGGAAACTGTTTAGAAGAATTCCTCCCCCAAACAGGTAGCCGGGACAGCATGGCCGGGGACCGGAGCGGGAGCCGTGCCGGACGCAGGTCAACCCGCGGTACCGGGCACGGAGATTGCCGGTCCCCACTGAAGACCCCAGGAGGGCGAGCAGCAACGCAGCTCGAGAGGCCCCGCACAACCGGGGCACGGCGGCTTCTGAGCTGCGAGGGAAGGAGACGAAAAACCCGCTGCAACCTCCCCGACTCCAACCGTCCGCCCCGGCCGTGCCCCCTGAGCCCGCAGCCACCGGCCCCGGCGGGACAGCACGGCGGGGCGGCGCGGCGCGGTGAGCAGGGCGGTGAGTGGGGCGGCGGCGCCCCCGCCCGGGCCGGCCAGGAAGGGCTGTGCGCGCCCGGGTCGGCGCGCCCCGCTCCGCGCAGGGAGCCCCTAGGCCGGTCCCAAGGGCCCCTGCCCAGTGCTCGCTCCCGCAGAGATAACGGAGCTGGGATCGGGCGCACGGCGGTCGGGCTTCCACCGGGACCGGGGCGGTGGAGCGCGGGCTCGCCCGTGACCGGCGCAGCGCACGTACACGGAGGGGGGCGGAGGGGAGCGCGGCGGACTGACACACGGCCGGGAGGGGGGCCGATCCCCCGCCGCGCCCCTGCGCTCCCCATTGGCGCGGACCGCCGTGACGTCCACCGCGGCGGCTGCCTATTAGGGCGGGAGGCGGAGGCAGGGCCCGACAGAGCCGAGCCGAATCCCGCCGCATCCCGGAGTCGCTGCCGTGAGGGGAGCGCTGAGGGCAGCGCCGCCCGCCCGCTGGGGAGCAGCCGGGGCGCCCCGCGGGCAGCAGCGCCCCCGACGCGGGCGGGAGAAGCGCGGAGGAGCAGCGCCGTGTGGCGGCGGCTGCCGCCAGCAGAGCAGGAGAAGGAAAGTTGGTGCGAGCCGGCGCTGGGGCCGCCCGGCAGCGGGACTGCAGAGAACCGCCGCCTCGGCCCGGCCCGGCGCGACCGCCGCGGATGTGCCCCCGCCGGGCGGGGAAGGACGGAGCGGAGCGCGGTCGCTGGCAGCGGGGATCGGGCGGCTGGTTGCGCTTCACCGTCGCCGGGCTGCTGCACTCGGAGGATTTGTGGATTGACTCTCGCTGCTGACCCGCCGCCTCGGCTGACTCTCGGCTGGATCTGTGGGGCTGGGCTGCTGCTGGATTTGGGATCTTCTGTTGTTTTTTCTCCATTGCTGTTTTTCTCTCCGCTTTCCTCGGTGGAAGGAAGTGCCTGCCAGCCCCCCCCACTGCCAGCGTAGCGGAGCCACGGAGGTTGGGACTCCTCTGGAAGCCAAGGTGAGCGCTGGCACCGATCCGACACAGCGGCATCCCTTTCCCCCCGGAAAGGTGCATCGGGCTTGTAACCGCAGAGCGCGCACATAAAACACCAAAAGCCACCACGCATCTAGAAGCATACAAAATATCCAGATAGTGGGACTCGAATTTGGGATTTGGTAGTTCTCTTGCTCATGCCACTGCCCCATGGTTGCCTCAATGGCAGGATCATGAAGTGTTTGACTTTTTTTCTTCTGCTTCCAGAGACCTTAAAGAAGTCCAAAAAGAGTGTGAGGTCAAACGGCAAGGTGCCAGGATGCTATGAGATAGTACCCCTGTCCCTGAAGAAGAAGATGGCTGCAGAACTTTACCCTGCCAGCACCAACACCAATATCGCAAACAGTAACGCCGCCGCCACCGCTGCCAACAGCAAGAAGAACGCCCTGCAGCTCCAGCAGAGCGCCCAGCCGCCCCCGCCGCCCCAGCTCCAAAACCTCAACAACAACAACTTGGAGAGCGCCAACTGGCAGTCCTTCCACCCCACACTGCGGGAGAGGTAAGGGCCAGGCCCGCCGGAGCCGCGCCGGCCGGCCGGGCGGGAGCGGAGCCCGGCCCCGTGCACCTGCGCCGAGGCCAGGAGCGAGGGCTGGGATGGGCCCGCGGGAGGCTGGGCGGCTGCGTGCCAGCGGGACTGGGGCAAGCAGGTGAGGGGCTGCCCGCCGCTAACGGGGCTTCTCCCCCCTCCCCTCGCTTGCAGGAACGCGCTTATGTTCAATAACGAACTCATGGCTGACGTTCACTTCATCGTGGGCCCGCCAGGGGCATCCAAGAAAGTTCCTGCCCATAAGGTTTGTGCAGATAATTTTTGGCTTTTTAATACTGCTGTGCATATCGCCTCCTTCCCCGCCTTACAAATAGGTTCCACTTTTTTTTTTCTAATTGCAGTTCTTGTCTAATACCAGAAGTAATTCACTGCAGTTAAAAGGCACAGTCTAAGGCAGTCTTCTGCCTCCACTGTAGCTTTTAACTTTCCCTCAGTGTAGCTCTTAACCGCAAGCCAGCATGCTCAGCTATTGCAGATACATACTACTGAGCCTTCTCTCTGTTTTCCAGTATGTTTTGGCAGTTGGTAGCTCTGTCTTCTACGCTATGTTTTATGGCGATCTCGCAGAGGTCAAATCTGAAATCCATATACCAGATGTGGAACCTGCAGCCTTTCTAATCCTATTAAAGTAAGTGGCCACTACAAGTCTACTAATTACATGGACATAAACAAAGTAGCTTATAAAATATGCATCTCCTAATTGGCATTGTGCAATATGCACTTATTAGTGTTTACTTAATGTGCTGACAGATACTGTATATCAGATTCACTGCCAGCAAAGATGACAAGAGATCAATCTTTAATGGCCTATATAAATATTTCTTTTTTCCCTAAGAAACTATTTTTTTTCTCTCCCATCTAGATATATGTATAGTGATGAAATAGACTTGGAAGCTGACACAGTTCTGGCTACGTTGTATGCTGCCAAGAAGTACATTGTGCCGGCCCTAGCAAAGGCTTGCGTCAATTTTCTGGAGACCAGTTTAGAAGCAAAGAACGCTTGTGTCCTGCTGTCTCAGAGCAGGCTCTTTGAGGAGCCGGAGCTGACCCAGCGCTGCTGGGAAGTGATTGATGCTCAAGCAGAAATGGCACTGAAGTCAGAGGGCTTCTGTGAGATAGATCAACAAACACTAGAGATCATTGTAACCCGAGAGGCACTCAACACCAAGGAAGTAGTAGTTTTCGAGGCTGTTCTCAACTGGGCAGAGGCTGAATGCAAAAGGCAAGGGCTGCCAGTTACACCACGCAACAAGAGGAATGTATTAGGAAAAGCTCTATACCTGGTGCGGATTCCGACCATGACTTTGGAAGAGTTTGCCAATGGAGCTGCCCAGTCTGACATCCTCACCCTCGAAGAAACTCACAACATATTCCTGTGGTACACAGCTGCAAATAAACCCAAACTAGAGTTTCCACTGACAAAAAGAAAAGGACTCGTACCTCAGCGATGCCATCGGTTTCAGTCCTCTGCATACCGCAGCAATCAGTGGAGGTACCGAGGGCGATGTGACAGTATTCAGTTTGCCGTAGACAAACGGATATTTATAGCAGGACTGGGATTGTATGGGTCAAGTTGTGGCAAAGCTGAATACAGCGTCAAAATCGAACTGAAGCGCTTAGGAGTTGTCCTTGCTCAAAATTTGACAAAGTTTACCTCTGATGGCTCCAGTAACACTTTCTCTGTGTGGTTTGAACACCCTGTGCAGGTTGAGCAAGATACCTTTTATAACGTAAGTGCTATTCTGGATGGTAATGAACTCAGTTACTTTGGGCAAGAGGGAATGACTGAAGTGCAGTGCGGGAAAGTGACGTTCCAGTTCCAGTGCTCCTCGGACAGTACTAATGGTACCGGAGTACAAGGAGGACAAATACCTGAGCTCATTTTCTATGCATGATGCATTTCACCTTGATTGTATTCCAATACTGCAATGATGCACATTAAGGGATTTCTCTGTTTTACTACAAACTCTGCAGCAGTATGGAATGTTATGCTACTTACCTATCTGCTACATCAGCCTATACAAATAAGTGAAGGAATGCTCTTGAATTTAATCTTATTTTATTTATTCATAATCTATTTGACTTAATTATTAAGACTGCAACAAGCAGAGAAATGTTAAATTTTGCACGTACTGTGCATTTATTTTGTATATAGATAACTAACTTGCAGACTGCAGCTGACTTAAAACAGAATGTTCTAAACTAGAGCAGTTTATGAATCTGTGAAATATAAAACATTTTTACTTGCCCTGAATCCCGTGTACTTGATCATTGCTCATCTTAGGGCCTGTGTCTGTTAATTCCTCTACAGTACAGCTAATGGGTGATGATACTGTAGTGTACCCCCTCTGTGCAGCTATACAGGGCGTTAGCTATCACTGCAGATACAAGGGTTTCCTTGCCTGGTAACTGAGACTATCCAGCAGTAGCCTTTAATTTCCTTCACGAAAAAGGGAACTGACAGCCGTGGAAGCTCAGGGGTTCCTTCATGTTGCCTTAGCTGAAGCTGGACAAACCCTGAATATAATCAAAGTCCATCAAAATCATCCTGTGGTTATATTTAAGATCCCTAATGCCCATTCACATGCACCATCTGCATTAACCTCCAGTCTGCCCAGCAAACAGTAACACTGACCAGAATGGCCAGAGTCGAGACTGAGATATACAGATGAGTACAGATGAGGCTTAACACAGTTACAGGCATCATCACTGATGTAGCCCAAAGCTGCAATACTGGCAGCCCTTACCTAAATACATACCCTGTCCTTGCATTTAGGAGCAGACATTAGAGAAACACTTGAAATTAGTAATTTTGAGTGAACTTAAAGGCTGTATAAGAACAAAAGCTGTTGGATCTTTGCCCCCCTCCTCTGTTTTTTTTCTAAAAGCAGTCTTAATCCAGTATTAGTCATTTTATAGCTAATACCCTTAACTTTTCTTAGAGTGATTAAAGTAGGTGTTTTTTTCAAGTATCTGACAATCATTACTGATGAGCCAGTTAGAAGTACAAGTTTTTCACAGATTTCTTGCAACATGATGACCAGAATACTGAAGCAGCAGTCTAAACCAGGATTTTTCCATGTGTAACAAGTACCTCTGCATTTAATTGAGAAGGGTTTTCTGTTTGCCTTTTCCTAAGCTGCATTAATTTTGACTTTGAAAGTAAGCCACAACACAAATTCTGCCCATTCTGTCTTAAAAAAAAAAGTAATAAAAAATAAGGCAAATGAATTATTGAAAATAACAACCTTTTACCAAATATCAAGCTATGCTAACTAAGTCAGCACACCACTACAGCTGATAGTTGTGCACTGCTCCGTTCTATCTGGATGCTGTTATGACAGTGCTCAATATGCGAGCTGTGGGTTCTCTTGCTGCAAAGGCAGGCAGTTAGGTGCCTAGCTGAGTACATCTGAAGGAGAGAGTATGTGTATTGTATACAAAGGCATCGGATTCTCTCAATATAGATTAAGGAGCGTGGGAGTAAGAGTGGGTAAAGATACAGAAAAAAGATTCCTGCACAGAGGTAGTAACAGTCGCAAGACCTCTCTCCAAACACACTCTTTTAACGGGAATTGGTATGAACTCCCTTGGCTTAAAAGCTATAGCCTAGACAATAGCTTTTTTGCCCTTTTGACTAGAGGAAGATTAGAACCCACCTTCCTATCACTGTTAAAATTTCAGTGATGACTTACTAATTAAAAACTTATTCACATGCTTGGAAAGAGTTGCTTCTTTTCCATCAAGCCAACTGTATTTCAAGCTCTGAACAACTCAGCTACAGGTGATGGACAGACAGTGAATTTGGCAAATATTTATCAAACGCTGCATCTCTGTAGAAAAGAAGTGTGACAGGCCTGTGTAAGCTTGCAAACGTACACGAGTTTGTTATACATGAGCCCAGTCTTAGCATAGCTCGGAAAAAGCAAGAAAATAGTTTTTAAAAGAAAACATCATCTAGCTCCCAAAAGTCTTACGTAAAGGAGAACAGGCTCCCATAGTCAGCAAAGCTTTTCCGCCTGGACTGATTCCAGCTTCACTTTTAAAGATACCATTTTTGCATTTGGCACACAGTACTACGTTTATCTATATACATATATAAATATTCTTGTCAAGTAACCCTGCAAAACCCACACCCAAATACTCAAAAGTCAAAAAAATACCTATAGCTGGAGCATTTATGCAGAGTTCTCTGGCCAACAGAAGGAACGTTCTTCCCAGCACATAGACATTCACCTATTTAAAAGACAAAAAAAAAACATTATTTAAATATTAAACCACAGGTGTTTTAAATAGAACATTTATATGGAAAAGAAAAAAAAAAAAACAAACCAAACCCTGACTTTTGAATTCTTAAACAACCTGCTTTTAAAAAGTTCAAGTGAAGTAATACAAGCGATATTCTACTTGTCAAAAGCTGCACAAATTAGCATTGTAAATCAAAGAAGTTTATATTGAAAAAATGAAAAGAAGCTGTTCTTCGTGCTCTTCAGTGAGTTCTATTGCTCTGTAGTACTTGGACAATTTTTCAGTTGTTACCTAACATTGTGACATTGAGCAGACTTTAATATAACATCAGTATATATAAAGTGTCATTTGTCTTATAACAAAACCTGAGCAAATACTCACAAGTTAGTACAAATTTCAGCTCTGCATGATCATGTGAAATGGGATAATTAAGTATTGCACAAGCACACACCAAACTTTTCCACCAAAGCAAGGAGTGGTGCTATATGCCCCAGGGCTTATTTGTCATTTCTTACTCTCTGGACATTGCTCCAGATTACCCTACATTAAATAAAGATAAATTCAGACAAACCCTAAGCCACAGCAAACCTGCTGAGGAGCCAGGGACAGAGCCCTGCACCCCTCCTTCTCAGTGGCACTCAGGAGGACTTAAATGGAGGGGAGGAGTTGCTCTTTATACTCTGATCTGCAATTAATAACATAGGCAATTACATTTGTATTTTAAAAGTCTGAGGAGGTTTTCTTTCACTATTTTATGTTTTGTGGTCAGCAGGAAAGGCAGGATATACTTCAGTTCCTAATCAGCCCCAAACATTCCCACGAAGCTCCATGATCACCTTCCTCCCCCCAGGGCGTATGTAAAGGTCAGGGTCAGCATGAAACATTCCATCGTCCTACACTCCAAATGCATGTATTTTTATATTTTAAGGCTACTATATACTCTATTGCTTTTATGTGACACAACTGTGCCTCCCTTTCCTATGCCAGGGTAGTGAAGGTGTTTACTAAGCAGTCAATTACATAACTGAGTAGCTGGTTATGGTAGAAGCCTATGTAAATAAAAATATCCTGTTACTGAGTATATTCTCTTTCAGTTTCACAAGAGCTTTACCTACAACACTTTAAAAGCAAACTTTCCTTCCAAGTTTATAGATGCTTCTACTAAGATAGCAAAAATGCATATATATAAACAAAACAAAAATACTGACACAGTCTCACCTAGTACATCAAAATCTGAAATGTTCTTAATGTACATTTTTCCTCAAATTTAAAAAAAATTAAAAATGAGAACTTCAAAGAAATCCTCACAAGAATCATGTATCCTGAAAGTGAGTGTGCATGCAAGCGTACACAATGCAATGGTAATTCATTTCATAGTTAGTGGAAGGTGCTGTGTCTGACCAATGACTGAACTGGCCTAGAAGATACAAAAGTATATTCTCAAATTTTACTGTCCTCTTTTTTCCTGAAATACCCGACAACATAGAGATACTATCCTATGAGAAAGAAGTGAACAAATATACCCTTTGCATAAGAATCATATTTCTTTGGAAATAAGTCACTGAATTTTTATACAGAAAAATAAGCACCTACTGAATTGGGCAATTCATATAGGAGTTTGAGTGTATGTGACTTTCCATAAGCCACAGAGACAGAGCAGACATTACTACAACAAAGCATCCGCAGTGTTTCAGTTGGCTGTAGATGCTCTAGATTCACTGCAAGCTTGGAATGGCTTGTTTTGACCTTTTGTCAAAAAATTATTAACATAAAGAGTGGGGGTTTGGCTGTAGCTTCAGCCTTCTAAGTTTGCCAACCAAGTTACTATAAATCTTAAACCTCATCACTTAGATCTTGTTCTGCAAGGATGATTTCATTGCACAAATCAATAAAGTTACTTCAGGGGAGACAACTACGTATGATGTTTCCATCAGAGGCTTCAAACTCATCTAGTTCTCTCATTTTACTCTAGGAAAAAAAACACCCTGAAATTCAGACAAGTATTTCTCCTTATGGCTTCTTTGTCACGACTCCCAAATATTTTATGTGTCCCCATCAAACCATCTGTCATGGGTTCAGCAGTAGCAGTCATTTTTCTCCTTCTTGGTAGCTGATGCAGTGCTGTGTTTTTAACTTTCAGCCTGGGAACAGCGCTGATAACACCAGTGTTTTCAGTTACTGCTTGGTAATGTTTTGGTCTGACCAAGGACTTTCTGAGTCTCATGCTCTGCCAGGGAGGAGGGGAAGCTGGGAGGAAGCAGAGACAGGACACCTGACACAAACTGATCAAAGAGGTATTTCATACCACAGTACGTCATGCCCAGGATGTAAAATGGAGGGCAGAGACCCGGGGGGGGGTGGGGGGGTGGGGGTGTGTGTGGGGGTGTGCACTGTGTGGTCGGGCTGGGTATCGGTGGTGAGCGATTGTATTCTTTTCCCTTGTATATCTCTTGTCATTATTATTACTGGTAGTAGCAGCAGTAGTTTGTGTTATGCCTTAGTTACTAAACTGTTCTTATGTCAACCTGTGGGAGTTGCATTCTTTTGATTCTCCTCCCCATTCCCCTGGGAGCCGGGGGGAAGAAAGAGGGGGACTGAGTGAACTAGAAAACTGTGTGGCTGAGAGGCTTAAAGCACGACACCATCCCACTCTCTAAGAAGCTCCTTCCAAGCAAACTTTCCATAAATGCAATCATCAAAGAACAAATAAATACAAAGAGGCATAAAGTAGCAGGGCTTTAAAATTAAGTTCTAACAATCAAAGTGGGTGCCAAATTAAATGTAAAGCAAAGACAAATGCATAATAAAATTGCTCAATCACAGTTTATCTTCCTCTCCTTGGCCTAACCAGAAGTCTCCAGATCCATGGTCTATTTGAGAAGTAATGTACTTAAATCTAACCTGCCTTTCCACTTCACCCACATCATCAGTGTTTTATGACCAACTTCAAGGTGTAGGCAGTGTATTTACACAAAGTAAAAAATTCAAATAGAAATGGTACATAAGTGAATTTCTTTCTTTTAATCATAAGTGAATTTCTTTGCAGTTTCTGGTTACTACCAATTTAGAAAGAAAGCATAATACACAGTGGATTATATGCACTGTATTGTTTTCCTAATGAAATGCATGTTTTTGATGCCAAGGTAAAGTCACAAAAAGAATCAGGAATATTTAATTGCTTCCAGTTTTCGTGGTAAATCAGTAGGAAAAGAAACTTAAGGCCCTCTTGAACAATACACTTCTCATCTTAAAAAGTTACCAGATAGTCACAGGTTCTGGGGCATTTCTCATAAATGGGAAATTAAAGATGACATAAAACTAATCCAGAAATCTGTAATGCCATTGAACTGCTGAAACATGATATTTAAGATCCTCTGGGTTTAGTGGAAGAAGGCCCTTTCACTAAAATTTTATGCTACTGTCACTAATTTCAACTATTACTCATGCACACACACATCCTGTGACAGATGAGATATGATATATAATAGGCTCATAAATAGTCTTTCTTTACTCTCATCATTTGTATGGTTTTTTTGCACTTCATTAAGCTTCGAAAATTGAGAGAATTTAGAGGCCTACTTTAATTTCTAGTTCTTTCTTCATTAAGAACTTCTTATAAAAATTCATATACTACAATCCATCAAAAGCTTAACACTCCAAATTTAGAACCATATGACATTTTGCATTCATAAACCTTAATTTTATGTAAGTCCTTAGCATGGTGAATAAACAAAAATGCCCTTCTAAAAAGATGTGTCTAGCTTAGGCTTGAATTGGTGCAGCTTTAAAGCTTACCACATCAACTTCAGCCTCTTTGCCCTCTTAATTTAAAAGAATCATACTGAAAAACAGTGTATCTCCAAACTCTGCCCAGTCAGAACTGTCAAAGTGTTACAATTCTTTTTATGGACATCCATAAGACTTGCACTTTTGGGCTGCAATATTTTCATCAGATATTAAAATTTCCTAAACTTGATGCAATCACTAGGTTCCAGCATCAACACCTAATACAAGAGTGGCAGCAACCTCTGTCAGAGGGGATATTTTAAAGTATCTGCATATCCTGATAGTTTTTACTGCATTATTTCACCTTCTGTTCACATTTAACAGAGTAAGTTTTATAAACATATGGACCTGACACTGAATTGTTGATTTTTTTTTCTTTTTAAAGGAAAACAAAACCCAGAACAAAACAAAAAAATCCCAACCCAACAAAAACTGAGATGCTTCAGCAGGAAGACATCTTTCTGACAAAACTTTGCTCACCAAGGCACTGCAAAAAAGAAAACAATCGACTGTTTTTACTCTGAAGTTTTTACAGGAGGACTTAAAATTCTCAAAGATGCTATCCTTTACCAATAGTTAGTTTCTGCTCTTATTATAGAAGACTGTGTATTAGTTAAAACGGGCATTTGGAGAAGGAATGGCTTCCAATTACTCAGTTACATCTTTACAAAAAGATCCTTCTACTTCCCTTTGCCCTTCAGAGTATTTTTTAGAAACACAGTCTTTTCATTTCACATCTGTCAGTCATCAGATGCTGATTTCAAAGGGACACTTCCATAGGGACCTTTTATCCTTCCATAATTTCTTCTTGCTTTCACATCATGCCTGATGTGTTCACAAATTCCAATATACTTCCACTTTTAAAAACAACAACAAATTCCTTGTTTCCACCAACACAGGATTTCAGCTGTTCATCAGGCTAACACCTTACAGAATTTTAAACTCTCTTTGGGAAAGAGGGAATCTCCTATTCATACGGCTACTAGGTCACTTTATCTTCTGGACAGTAGCAGAAAATAAAGCTGCCATCACTGAATGAAAGTTTTTTCTTCACCCTAAGTTCCATAAATTTATAAATCAATACTCTTTTCACTATGACCAATTTCCAAAAAGGCCTTTCAAGACTGTGGTGTGACATTATGGGAACATGTTACAAATGGTGATGATGGCTAAGGTATTCTTTCTTTTAGAAAGACAAAGACTGGGCAGTTGGAACACGATGAGAATTCACACTGTGAAACATCCATGGCTGCTTGCCTAAATAATTAAGCAAGCATGAAAAGCAAGTGAGTTTTTAAGGAGAGTGTCTGTTGCTGGGGAAAGAGGCACCTGTGGTTATTTGATTCATTATTAACATTTCTAGTATAGTAATGCCTGAAGGTCCCAACCAGGTTGTTTAAATTAACTCAATCAACATAGCAATTTGTATAGGGGCAATAAAGGCAAATGCAGTCAACATGTTAATAACTTTAAATTAACAAAGGGTATTAAAAACTAAAGCAAATTAATGTAGTCTTTAAAAATACTCTATTTTACCCTTCTGCACACAAACTGAAACCTTTTTTTTGATCCATATTGCAACCATAACATTACATTCAACCTCGAAAGACAATACACAAGGCTACAAACACGTACCAAACTCAGCTTGTCAGACTGCAGTTCAAAGAGACTCAAATCAAAATTAAGCAGCTTACTCTCATGCTATGCTTTAAAGTGTTGCCTTCAGACTGAGGACTCTGCAGGGACAATCTACTTTTGCTAATCACATACGGGGTAGTCCTAGCATTCTTCCTCCACCACCACAGCAGTACAATAGACCATTATCATAACACACATGCAAGAAAGTCAGAGTGATTTGGAACAAGCATAGAAGAATCAGGGAAGCCAATGCTGCCTTCAGAAAAAAAAACAAATAAAACAAGTGTCCAAAATTTCACAATAAAAATCTGTCTGGACAAGAAGCTACTGTTACTTGACTAAACAAATTGAAGATAAAGAAATAGGGAATGAGAATTGTGTGTTGAAGTGGAAGTGAGACCAACAGAGGACTAGACAAAGGAAGTATTGGTTACTGATTTTTTCTTCCTATGTAGTCTCTTCCTGTATCTAGAACTGTAGCACAGTTCAAGCTGGAATGGATCTCAGCAGGTCTCCAACCCCAACCTCCTGCTCAAAGCAGGGGCAGCTACAAGAGCAGACCAGGTTCCCCAGAATCTTGAAAACTTTGATTGACAGACTTCAAAACTGCTCTGAGCAACCTGTTTCAACACCTGGCTGTCCTCATGGTGTAAAACCTTTTCACCACATCAAGTCAAAACATCTCATTTTAATTAATTACTAATGTTGCTGCTAATCCTCCTGCCACAGACTCCTGTAAAAAACCTGGCTCTGCTTAACATCTTTTAAGTATTAGCCTTATTTAACAGTAGGAAACACCAAAGGCACACTAAAAATTATATTCTACTAGGCTGATTGGAGATCAAAGTACTGCAAACACTTCTTCCCAAAGTCTTTTATGACCACATTGTAAAGACCATGACCCTGAAGATTACAAGAGACTAAAAAAACCTGCCATTTCTGAGGATGAGAAAGGCAGCATTTCACCATAGCAAGATCAAAACTTCAGCCAAATAGTTCTCCAGGTGCAAAGAATGAGGTGTTCAAACAGATGAGCAACTCTAAACTGTTCAAAAGTTGGGCCAAGGCTAGACAAGCTTCTCAGCTCTCCTAAATAAGCAAGGCCTATTGCTTAGATTGGACTAACAAAAAAGCAAACAAAGGGCCTGATTACAGACCTCTCTAAAGACTATATTTGCAAGTAAAATGCAGTATCTGAAAATATAAGCCAGTACTTTCCCTGTCAGAGACTGATGACTGATCACCCTTCCAACTCAATCAACATGCAGCATGGCTGATGTGCACAAGGAAGGAGCCTGATCTGTAGTGTAGCAGTGATCTGGACATTTTCAGATAATACTTTAAAGTCTAAATATACCAGAAGCATACTGAATCTGACAACACTTCCAACAGGTTTCCAAGACATAGGATATATTTCACCTGAGGATAAAATGGGAGAAAAAATACCAAGGAAACTGCCTTTACAATTAACAAAAGATGACTTTTGGCTTTTTCCAAGATGACAGCAATTTTGAAACTACAAAACTATTATGAAATGTAGCAGTTCTCCAGTGGAACAAGACAAACTCCCACATCTCAGTCATCAGCATAAGAGAAAAACTGACATGACTTCTTAAACAAACTGCCATTAACAGTGAAAATTAGTCTCCTCTGTTCTAAGTTTTAGCAGTATAATACTATTCTAAAAGTGTATTAAACTACAGGGGGCAGCTTTTTTTTAATCCTTTTATGGGGAATGGGAGACCAAATCCCAAAGCCACTCAGTAAAGACAAGAAGAGAGGTTGGGCAAGTAGTAGAGACCAGAGCTTAAGAGGCCACTCTTACAGTTTTGTTTTGGGGCTTTTTTGTTTGTTCATTTTTAAAAAGCTAAACAGATCAACAAGAGAAAAAGAACACAAATATGTTAGGTCATTCAACAAACCATGAGTTGCAGGTAACAGCAGATTCAGGTCTTCTTTATATCACTCTTACTTTTGGCTACCACCTTTCTTATGTTGTGAGTCACAAAGGGAGTTAACTCTCCTAGGGCTTGCAAGACACTGGCTGAAGGTCACTGATGTGGAGGGTGTCATTAACTGGGATGCAGAATGGCATTGCTAATATTGCTTCCAGCTGCAAGACGGCAGAAGGAAGTAATGAATCGCCTTTTCCACAGGCTTTCATTTATCTTTTTTGCTGGTAGCTAGAGTTACAAAACTTACTTTTTGTTCTGCTTTTAGATGAAGCAATGCACAAAAGGTTGTTCCACTTGTTTTTCCACCCTCAAATGCACTGGAATTATTTCAAGGTGTTCTGTAACGCACTCAGTAGCCTCTATAATGACACTCCGTAAGGATGTTTCATTTGGTAACTCTCTTCAAAAAATCCCTGCAGTCAGATGATTAGCAGCCCTGCAGGCCCCATCACCTCTCATATAACTGAGCTGCATCAAGCAGAAAATGCTAAAGAAAAGTCTCAAAATCTGCTATTAGCATCTAAGCAAGAGCTGGTGAGTGAAGCTCAGCTGTAGCTCATTGCTTAGGCTTTCAGATGTGACTTTTTCCTGACACAAAATTGACACCTCTCTCACTTTACCAAGAAAAACAGTCCCCTGGACCACTCTGCCACATTTTGTACAGATGAGTGAACAAGTTAAATGTTTTGGAAAGATAATACCACTGCCATTACTACTACTACTGCTAACAACCTTTCTTTACCTCTAATGCCATTCACATCCCAACTTCAGGATGGAAAAACTGTCCTTGAAAAAAAAAAAAGGCACTTCAAGGTAATACAGTAGAATCTAATGAGGTAATTGCTTTTCTTTATTTAGGCACAAAATCTGTGGGGAAAGGCTGATCAAAAGCAGAATCTACTGATGCTTTTTGCCTGGGCCATAAATGTCTTGCCACCAAGTTTTTGTTGGTTGGTTGATTTTTTTTTTGTTTGGTCTTTTTTGGGGGGTAGGGGAGGAGGGTGAACCATTTTGGTTTGGGGGGGGGGGGGGTTGGGGGGTTGTGGGGCTTCTTGGTTTTTGTGTTTTGATTTGGGGAATTTTTCTTTGAGGGGAAGGGTTTGTTGGGGTTTTTTTCTGGTTGTATTTGTTGGTTGTTTTTTTGTTGATTTTTTTTTTTTTTTTTGAAGAAGGGAGGGGAATAAGGAGTGGGGAAGGAGTAAACAAACTCCAGGTGGAGGAGAAATAAAGCTAGGACCTGAAAGCTCATTTATGAGTTCATCAATGTGACTTTCTGGCTAGCAACAGTTAACAATGACATTTAACATTCCTGTTTGCTCAGATTCACCATAAAGAAGCTATAAAGCAGAGCACATCTTAAGTCTTCACACAGTTAAATACATAAATACAGATAATGATACTGAAATTTTGCATTTTTCCCTCTTTCCATACTATTAATCTATTCCTGTCTCTCCTATCTCTTCAGTTACCCCTCTTTAACGTTCTGGTCCTCACAATGCCCCATCTCCCCACCTTTTCCAGCTGGAATATAAAGAGGGGGAAAGACAAATTGTTCAATCTTTTTTGTCTGTGCCTGCTGACAATACTTTTTTCTTTTACAGATACAATACCAATTCTTCTTCACATTGTGTGACTATTCTTCATATTACTGTCATCACTCTATTTCATAACAATCACCATGAAAAATCACCAGTGTTTAGAAGGAAATAAACCTCCCATTCTACACATGCATTATTTGGTTATAAGTAATCAAAGTAATTCAGTAAGAGTTTAGAAGAGAGAAAAAAGTTACTCTTTTTAGGAATTAAAGATTCATTTGATTATTGCAATTCCAGCAGATTGCTTCAAGCAATAAATAGTCTTTACAGGGATGCCATTTACCAAGACAGCTGGGAAGACAAAAATAGATGCAACGAACCTACTCACATTGTATGTTAAACAGTTGTAACACGGAGAATGAGCATAAGAGCATATGTCATTAGAGCTTTCTAATTCCACATACAGAGCAAGTACGCCTTTCTCTCAAAATAAATTTTATAAACCACGTCTCTGTAGTGCACTAATCCATTTAGACAGTATTACCTACCAAAAAAGCTATTTCTGTCTTCAACAACTGCTGTTTTAAATATGTGTAGCATCTGACTCTGTGCCATTGCAGTGACTCTGAATCCTCATGAAAGGATCATACTAACTCTCAATGCATTATATGTAGCATTCAAGGGGAAAAAAAAATAAAATTAACATTGAATTTTACTGAACAATCACTCAGATTTACAAACCCACTGATTTTCCAAGTCAGAATTTTTAGAGAGAAATTAATACATCCCAAACAGCCCACACTGACCGCTCTTTGCTTGAAACTGATCTTAAACTTTAACAATTCAAAAGTTTCAAATAGTAATTGAAAAAAAAAAAAAAATAAAGATACCTTACCTGAAGAAGGTCACTGAGGTCAAGTAACATGTCTGTGAGGAAGTCAAGGAATATACATGCTTGTTGAATGTGACACTGTTTCTTAATTTCATTAGCAACCCCAAAAAGGAAGCAATAAACCCAGGTTTACCTGTCAAATCAAATATGGACTAGGTACTTTGATGCACCACTTCTGCTAACAGACAGCATCAAGCTAACAGTTCAGCTCCCCACAAAATCCTGCCAGCACCTGCAGCATTTACTACACAAGCTGTCTATGTGAAGTGATGGTCTCAAAGAATAATGCTCACCATACAAGGCAGCCTAAGAAAGACCCAATGATAACAATAAGCCCAATAACTGCATCAAGATACAATACTTTATGTTCTTAAATGAAGTTTAATAAGAGTATTCTAAGTCTCCTATGTCACCTAAGGAGCAAAGGATCCCAGAAAAACAGATGGAAGAGCAAAATAAGAAACCTGCAATAAGTTTCTGTTGTCCTTGTAGAAGAGGACCTGTCAAAGAACTGGGAAAAGAAAGCAGCTTTGGCTACTCACTTCTCTGACCAAGCAAATCAGCTGTCACCTATGAGTTTTCACTCCGTCCATCATACCCTACACTACTGAAAAAATATTAGGTCACCATCCACTACTCATTAGAGGCACCCTTGGAACTCATAATAGCGAAAACCAAGCCAAAACCACTACAGGTTTCAATTAGATTGCTGAAAGCACGCACACTGATAAAAACATTATCTTGACAATATCTAGGAAGAAAAAAAGCAAGAACCATTAAGCTTAAGGTGCAAAGGTAGTCTTCTCACTGCAGTCAAGGTAAGGAACATATGCTGGATCTCCTATCAGCTACTCAGGTGTGGTTTAGGTGTTGTAAATGGTTCCAGTTTTACCAATAAAACGAGTGTAAAGATAAGGTGTGAGAGAAGGAGAGTGAAGCAGGCAAATAAAATATGTATGTGGGGGTGTGTGTGCATTTGTGTATGTAGCAATGTGTTGAGAAATCCAGTATTAAAAAAATACAGGGATGTCAGTATAGTTTGGTACGTCGTGGTAACGCAAGTATTAGCATATTGTGTTCTTAAAGTATGCCACAGTAATAAAGCACACGTTTCTTCTAAGTATTATTAGCCATGGAAGAATAATTCAGATAATGTAATCAGTTTATACATAAACATTTGCCTTGTTAAGAATTTTTATCCTTGAGCATTTCTTTCCTTAGTTTGCATTTGAAATTGTATGAATTTAGAACTCAAAATTTGTTATAATTTCCAATACCTTATGTTGCTATTTGGTGAAAGCCAATTTTAGCATTAAGAAAACACAGCATAGCTGGATATTTATTTAGCTGAAAACTCAGTATGTCTCTGAAAAAATCCAAAATCTATTATAGATAGTATTATGCAAGACATTAAAGTATCTTAAAGTTTAAGACAGTAAGGAAATTGTTAACAAAACCAATCTGTAAAATATACAGCTTAAATTTACATGCAGCAGTACTGAATTTGATGCAACTTTTTGTCAAAGTAGTGAGAAAGGAGAAAAATTGAAAGACTTGAACAACCAGTTGCCAAGGAACCATAATAATTGTCAGCTCATCAAACCAAGCTAACAGTTCAGCTCCCCAAAAAATCCTGCCAGCACCTGCTGCATTTACTACACAAGTTGTCTATGTGAAGCGATGGTCTCAAAGAATAAGCCAACACCTTGTGTGACTTGCAATGCTCACCATATAAAGCAGCCTAAGAAAGACCCAATGATAACAAAAAAAACCAGTAACTGCATCAAGATAGAATACTCTCATTAAACTTCGTTTAAAAACAAGGTATAACGAGTCTCCTATGTCAGGAAAAAAATGCTAGAATAAAAAAATGATAGGAAAAAAAAACAAAACCATCATACCAGTTTTATGCTTGAAACATCACAGAATGACTTGGGTTTGGAGGGACCTTAAAGATCATCTTGAGCCATCCCCCTGCCATGGGCAGGGACACCTTCCACTACACCAGGCTACTCAAAGACCCATGCAATCTGGCCTCGAACACTGCCAGGGATGGAGCATCCACAGCTTCTATGGGCAACCTGTTCCAATGTCTCACCACCCTCACAGTAAAGAACTTCCTAGTATCTGATCTAAATCTCCCCTCTCAGCTTATAGCCTTCCTACCTTGTTCTATCGTTAGGGACTGCAGTGATAGGACAAGGGGTAACGGGCTCAAACTTAAACAGGGGAAGTTTAGATTGGATATAAGGAAGAAATTCTTTACTGTAAGGGTGGTGAGGCACTGGAAAGGGTTGCCCAGGGAAGTTGTGAATGCTCCATCCCTGGTGGTGTTCAAGGACAGGTTGGACAGAGCCTTGGGTGGCATGGTTTAGTGTGAGGTGTCCATGCCCATAGCAGGGGGGTTGGAACTAGATGATCTTAAGGTCCTTTCCAACCCTAACTATTCTATGATTCTATGACTACATTTGTAAAAAGTCTCCCACCAGCTTTCTTGTTGGCCCTTCAGGTACTGGAAGCTGCTCTAAGGTCTCCCAAGAGCCTTCTCTTCTCCAGGCTGAACAAGCCCAACTCTCTCAGCCTATCTCCATAACAGAAATATTCCCACTCTCTGATCATTTTTGCAGCCAACTCTGGACTTGCTCCAAGAGGTCCACATCCCTTTTGCTGAATGCACTACTGTGGACATGGTCTGACGAGAGTGGAATATAGAAATATTTTAGGTCTGAAAATGTTCCTAGCTCTCTACTGACCTGAAGTGTCAGGTTAATCTACGTCTACCCTGGGACACCTTCACCACTGAGATAAACTAAAATTTTCACTCACATCTGACAGACTTCATCAAAATTTAAGAGGGGGGAAGAAAGAAACACCACCACACACACCAGAAGGAGCTCAGAGGTTGCTGGGGCACCAAACTGAGCAGCTGAGTCATCCTACAGTCTATCTGCTGTCACTGGAAACAGAGGATGAGTTAGAAAGAAAATCACTGCCAAATGCTAACTCATATCTTAGGTGAGCCAGAGAACTACTTTTCTAACCTAGGCATTTCAGTTACAGCCACAAAATCTGTATACCAAAGAATTCTCCATCCTCCTCAAACCATTAAAACACTTTAGTGGAAGACCTAAACTTAACACATTACAATTGCTCAGGCTTTACTACTGTAAGAAAAAGCACCTCTTTGTCCAAGCCACAAGAAACAGAGGGTATTGTATGCATTTACAATGACATGAGATTAGAGCTAAGAAGCTGGGAAATTCACTTGCAGGGTTCAGGCAACTCTGAAGCAATTTACAGCTGCATTATACATGTTTTAACATACATCTGCTTTGCTTCTTAGAGAAGTTAGTTCAAGTGTCCACTGAAATTGTAAGCAAAGGTCACATTAAAAATGTGGCATTTCTGGACTTCATTTAAGGTAGCCTCCAGCAATCTCTCCCCCTGATTAGGCATGTAGCTGCTACAGCAAAGCAAAAGCAAAGGGGAAATTTGAGTCATGCAGTAGTAAAGGGTTGGCCTTTACTGTGAATATTGTGAGCACAATTATCAGCAGGAAGTAGTTTTAAAAACAGGCAGTTGTTTTCAAACTCTTTTTCAGAGTTGGAACAGTTCAGGAGAACATACAACAACAGCTGAAACCAGCAGATAATACCCCATATGTATTCAAAAATTATACAATCATAAGATAAATGTTTTCTTTGGGGCTGAAAGAAAACTGTGATAACTTCACATAGAGAGGTTGCTAGCACATGGAAAAGTTCTCTCAAAGGGATAGAAAGCTACTGATACTACAGATATACACACACAAAATAACAGGGCATAAACACAAGGAGACTTAGGTTATAAATGTGCCCAATTAAAAAAAAAAAAGAAAAAGGAAAAAAGAAGCACGAACAGTTTCAACTGCTTTTCCTTTGCCGTTCATTCTTTAAGCTGATTTCACCAAGGTATGCAATGACTGTCCATCACTAGAAACATTTAAATCAAAATGAGAAGAGTCTAAAGGCTTTACTTCAAAAGACTTAATTCAAGGGAATCCTTTGACCAACCTGATGCAAAAGGTCAGACTGAGTGGCCAGAACACTCACTCCCTTTCTGCCTTTATAATCTGGTAATCTGTGGATAATGTGAGAGCACTATGAATCACCGCAATAATGGTCTCATTCTCAGCAACAGAGGAAACAAATGTTCATGATGAAATGAATAGTACCAGAAACTTAAATCCCAAAATACCAAAACAAGCGTGCATTTGTACTTCATATAAGACCTACATTTTACATATTCCAGCAGCCCTAAAGTACTTACATGAAGCAAAATCCCCTTGGTTTTCACTATTAACATTTAGCAGGAGGCAAAACTGCCATTTGCAAATATATTTGCAAATATAGAGAAGCAGGAATAAATTGTGGAAGATGCTTTTAAAATAACGACTGTCATTTACAACAGAGTCATTCCCCCTCCTAATAAATAAATATTTAAATCTTGATTTAAATGTCTGATAAATTACAACTCTCAGGCAGCCTTCAAACATTATTTCATGCTACTGTGTCAGAATTCTTCCACCATGTAGTATGTCCTATCTGGGAGATACAGGCACATATAAACAGCACAGAAAAGACAGTCTAGTATTTAGTTCAGTTAGTTTTCCTCAGTTACCCTCAAAATGTTTTTGGTATGATTTGTTTTGGTTTTTTACTTATTTTTACAAGCTTACTACAAAATCAGCCATACCACAGAAAGAGGACTAATGCCAAGGAATCTTGACTGCAAGCACTCAGCAGAAATTTGACATCTTTAAGAGCCATGCTGTCCACTAACGAAGCGTCACCTTTTTACAGTTGAAGAGAAAATACTCTCTGTTTCTAACACAAAAAGCAGAGCCATTAAATATATAAAATATTTAAGCATAAAGTCACTCTCTGTACACAACAAGAGCAAACCAGCTGGCTGCTAACAAAAAAGCAAAGCTTCATAGGAAAGCTGACTGAAAAGCAAAACTAATTTCTGCATATTAAAACAATTTTTTGTCAAGTCCTAAATGAAATAAAATAATTGCAATTTCAACATTACAGTTCTGTATAAGCTACATAAGAGATGGAAATTTCCCAGAAGTACTTACAATAACAAACACATAAAGATAAGACAAAAGGGAGGGTGGGCATAGAAGTGGAGTGATATCAGGGTGAAAAACTAGTGACAGCATTTGGCTGGCCTTGAACCCAGTTTTCCCCTTGCAGATCAACACCCAAATCACAAACTTCCCTTTCCATATTTTCATACACCAAGTGACTTCTGATTATGACTTATTATGATTATCTTGCTGCTTTACAAACTTACAAACCATTTTAATTAGCAATTAACTAAAACTGACAGCACTAATTGTTTAAAGTAAACACTTCTCTTCCCAGCAACACTGAACTAAAATTATTAGAAAATAAAAAACAAAACCAACTCTTTTGTAGAAAACCCATTTCTGATAACTCTAACAAAAGCTTTGCCTTGAGGCTGAAAACCTACGGAGCCAGTCTCTTAAATTTGCTATTTTGTCTGTACGCAGTCCACATAGCACAAGCCAAACTCACGTATATAAAGAAAAAACAGCATTTAACAAACTGAACTGGTAAGCACAAATGCCAATTCCATAAAAAGCTATCTTCATTTATGCATATATTAATGCATGATTAAGTAAAAAAAAAAAATGCATTTTGGTCCATCCTCTTTTGCACACAGCTGCATGCCTGTTTCCTAAAACTATGTTTTTCTATATTCTGTATTCTAAAATCCCCAGCTAAGAACAAAAGGCAGTGCCACACTCCTTCCCCAGGTAAATCGGGATGTTTCTCTAGTAGTTCCTTTTTAGCACTGTCACCATCTTCATACTTAAGACAAAGTTTGCAGCAGTAATTCATAGAGTTGTAGAATGGTCTGGGTTGGAAGGGACCTTAAGGACCATCTTGTTCCAACCCCCCTGCCATGGGCAGAGACACCTCCCACTAGACCAGGATGCTCAAAGCCCCATCCAGCCTGGCCTCGAACACTGCCAGGCATGGGGCATTCAGCATCATACAACCACTCAAGCAGATTATTAAAAATGAGACGGGCATTTTGGGCTGCATTCAGCCTGCCTGATTTCATAACATTAACTGAAAGGGTTAGAATGCAGTGTTTTGGTTCACCTAAGATCTGAATTAGCCTTTGATCCAAGTTCTCCTCTATCTCCAGTGACTGCAGACTGTAGTCTAGGGCACCTGGGCTGTTGGCTGGCGCCATAGCCAGTTAGACAGGATGGATCCAACCCTGAAAGCTACATTAGCCTTCAGACTCCCCAGTGCGCATACAGTTCAGCCTTTACTAAATTAATGCTGTAGCTTTTCTTAATAATTGCATTCAGAGGCATTCCCATTTAGAGGTACATTTTCAAAAGCATGCCAGGCTAGCTGAATATGCAACGAGTGCTCAGTACTTCTGAAAATGCTGCTCTTGGAGAGTACAGTCTTCAAAGGACTGAGGCTAGGCTGTACAACTAGTGTTACTGACTTCAAGTAAATAATCTGCTTTATGGGATATTGCAAAGTATTTACATACTCGCATGTAAATTTAACACAGCAGAACACAACAAAAAAAAAAGTAAAAAAATACATTTTTTTTTCTTCCCAAAACGCTTGTACAGTTAACTCACAATTATTCACTGTATTGAGATGGATCAGATATGCAAAGAATACTTGCACCAAGCTACTGAAAGAATAATCTAGTTAGTATATTTGCTTTGGGAAAGGAAAATTTAAGCATTGAATGAAAATGTAAATATTAATTTAAAAGTTTTGAGACATAAGGTTAATCTGCAACCAGGATGATGTGACCATGTCTAAGTAACAGTCGGCTATGTTCAAACAACAAAAAGTCTCCAAACAAGAATGAGAGACCCCATCCCCTGAACAGTAAATTGAACAAGCACTGGTGAGGGAAAACAAGGTTGCTAGGAGAAGCAAGGTTTAAGGAAGAACTTAGAAGAAAAGCAAGGCTGGCAGACAAGAATGGGGAGAGAGGCACCAAGAAAGGAGCACAGCTCAAGCTGCAAAGGAAAAATAAACCAGAGTAAATAGTAAAAACACTGCAGAAAACATCCTGTGTCTGAAAAGAGTTCAAACAAGCCGGTATGAAATTGCACAGTCCAAAAATCTGCACAGAATGACCACTTGATAGTAAACTGGGCATGAAAAAAAACGCAGCTGTAAAGGAGGACACCAATAGTAAAGATTTAAGTAAATGTAAAGTTCAGTTCTCTCTTTTCCCTATGCACAAAGTCTGTAAATGTTATGACTTGTACCAACAGTGAAAGAAAAGTTTCACAAAACTCAGAGGTACAAATCTACAAGAACTATTCTGAGATGACAACTAGGTATTCAGCATGGCAGCACCACACACATTTGGAAACATCAAGCAGCTGATTAAAGAGAGAAACCAGAAGCAGAGAAAAATCACTGCCAGCTTACAGGTGGCAAAGGAAAACCAGCATTGTCATGAGCCTGGCACTCTGCTTTTCAGAAAATTCCAAATGGGGGGGAGAGGGAATAACAAAACACAGCACCAACCAACACCACGACAAAACAACAAAAACAACATACAAACCAAACAAACAAACCAGAATAATCTTAGCCCTGTATTGGCTTTATTCCTGCCCATTACTAGCCCCATTCCTGGGCTGCTATTTGTGCAGCAATGTAGCAAACCAGCCTAGGGAACTGTCTAAATTCTAAAATAAATATTTTTTTCTCTTTTCTTTTTTTATGTCCCTGTTTTCAACTGGATTAACTCCCCACTTCACATGCAACTGCACAAACACCTGGGCTGATAATCAGAAGGCAAGGGACGGACTGGGGGAGGACTGGGCATGCAAGGACAAAGCAAGACAACTTCTTTCTGAAGCCATGCCAGCTCACACTAGCTTAAAGCATTCATCAAAACTAGGGACTCAGACAATCTCTCAGTCACTCATTCCACCTTCTCAAATTCCTCTTTAAAGTAACACTGTTTGCAGAGTTCTCCCTAGTTTGCTTCCAAACACAAAGACCTACCTTATCTGAAAGGGAAACCTTAAAATAAATCTAAAAGGACAAAAGCCTGCAGAATAACTGCTTTATAGTAAGCAAAATCTTATAAAACTGGTAACACCTTCCTTAAATACATACATGGTTCCTGTGTGAAAGTTCATCGCAGTACAGCTCTGGTTTACCCACAGTAAACACACAGCTGTCCTTTCAGAAAGTAGCATTATAGTGATCAATTAAACCAGAACAAAACCGAATTCTGTAGATACAGAACATTTTACATTTTTACATTATAGAAGGTAAGCTCTACATCTCTGCTTTCATGCTAATGCATTGGTATTAAGTGCTCCTCAGAGAATTCTCTCAACAGACCTTTGCTGGGATGGGAGCACAGCAGCTGCTGTACCCAGCACTGGGACACAGCAAGAATTCACATAGAAATTCAGATGCTGCTTTCCTGCCAGTATCAGTGAACTTGATTTATCCATGCACAGGCATTATCTAATATCTTACATGTAAAACAGTGCCACTCATTAGAAAGTTTGACACTACAGCCTTTGTTTTGAGAAAAACAAAGAAAATGAATTGCATCCCTGCTATTCTGAGGCCTTTGGTGGGAAGTACAATAATCCAATGTGTTGAATTTCGCCTTCTCAAAGGCCTGTAAGAGATTCATATCAGCATATGCCACATTACACAATGACAGAATAAAGCCTTCTGTATCAGATGGCTGTAGGCACATACCTGTAGAAACCTCTTTTTACCTTGAACTGGATACTTACCGCCATGCACAAAAGAGAGCCCTTACCTTCAGATAGTGGGCACTACAGGAATATCTGTTTCCTAATGGTGTATTCCTGTCGACAAGAAAACCTCACCTCTGCAGGCGGGAAAGTTCTCTACATTCCCACCCACCCTCACACCTACAGCACTCCGTAGGAAAACACTGGGTGTAATGGATTCATGGATGTAGCTGGCTCTCTCCTGAGGCAAGGGCTGAGCAGCACTTCCACAAATGCTACCAAACCGTTAATTGCTAGTCTTGCAGTAATCAAAGCAAGTTTGATTAAAGGCATTACAGTAACTGGCAAGCTTAAAACACAACATGGAGCTGGAAACTGGGCACTTTGGACTAGTTCATCAGCAGTGCTTGGAAGTCAGGACAACGCATCACTTTTACACAGGTTGAACTCCTCAAAGCAGCCAAGTTTAGTCACTTTCAATAAATTAACAGGAAAACACGGAGCTAAACTGATGTACTGCATTCACTGTGTAGAAAAATCCTCAACCTGTGCTTTTACTTCAAGAAATGCCTACGCTAAACATAAAAGGATTTCTACATGTTCACTGTAGAAGAAACCTACATATATCATACCAGCAAAAAGGTATACAGAATTTTATTTTTATTAAAGAGAGCTGCATTTTCTAACCTGGGCCTGTTTTATGATACATAAATAGGAACTTATCCCAAATGAGTTATTATTATATTGAGTTAATAAAGCATTTTACCAGATGTAGAACAATGCATCTTGCACAGGCGATGCTTTAGAGTACCACTGCAAGACTGTTCAAGCGAGGTTTATTTAGCAGTATGGACTAGATAACTGGAGACTAGTTAATTTAGTAGTATGGGAGGTCCATCACCTCTTTAAACAGCTTTCCAGGTATCTTGGGGTATGGCAACAGAAGCAACTGAGTTAGCATGTTTGAATTTACCAACCTGTGGACAACACACAATATGCAGCCATGTCCTCACTTCCACTTCACAGCCATGTTCTAAAGAGGTATTACCCTTTATTGTCACTGGCAGGCTGAGAAAATACCTTTAAATCCTGAGAGCCCAACTGAACAAGGCTCTAGAAGAATTAAAAAAAATAAATAAATAAAAAAGAAGACAATAAAAAGAAAAAAGAACTGCAATAACACTTTTAACTTTAAAAATATCAAACACCAATTTTAAAAACCTTTCAGGGCTAGAGACAAGTGATGCGTCATACTTTGAAATGAATACAATTCTCAACATGACACACACCCTTTCAAGGGCATAATATACTGTATTTTCAATTCAAAACAAATTTATGTTTTGGAAAGAACTGCCCCTAGAAGAAGATTAAATTTGGTCCTTGAACAAGTATAATACAGCAGGTGGAGGAAGAAGTCTACTGGCATGGAAGAGAGATGACATATCTCAGATTTGAAGGTAGCTAACTTTTCAGAGTTCCATTATGAGAATAAACCTTTGAGATGATCTATTGAGCAGGGAAAACACAAAGTGTATCAAATACCTGTGGCTGTACTTTATCTATATGGAAGGGTAGCAAATACATGCTTCCTTTTGGGTATCAGTTTTTCCCAAGAAATTGAAAGGCATATCCCAGAGGGACTCCAGGCTGTGCCTTAGGACTCTAGGTTTCTGTTTCCATTTTTGCCAATGCCACACAAAAAACATTGAATCATTCTTCACCATGTTTTCAAGTTTCCCCATTCTTGGTAAAATGCTGTAAAATCTTCCGATTACCTTACTGTCATAACACACATCTGACTCCAGGGTTCTCAAGTCTCTCCACAGGGACAGAGAAACAAGCTTTCAAATGTATTTCAGCTGTAATGTCTCAGTAGGTAACTAACTTTATGGTCAACAACTGTTTTTCAGATCATCTCCTTGCCTTTGAAAGACCCAAGCTATACCCCATCCCAATGCAATATCCTGCTCTAACTAGTGAGTTTATGATATGCAAACCAACATAGAAATTTGTCCCCTCGTACAAAATATGCAAAAGGGCTTAAGAGCTAACTTACATCCTGAGCTCCTTATAATAAAAAGAAATGTAATGCATATCACAGATTGAGTCCACCCTTTCAAGTGCCAGTCCTAATTTTCATGCCTCTATTATCCAAAACACAGAGTTTAAGAAGCTGTTAAAACAACTTTAAAATCCTTTATTCAGTTAAATATTTAATTCAATTTTGCATCAATTTGCTCTAAAAGCATGTTGTAAATACACTTACCACTTCTCAGTGTTAAAATTATAAAGCAAGCATCAACTCCTTGTTTATTGGTTACTCATCTTCATGAGGGAATTCTTAAGCAAAAAGGAAAACCCTTTATTGGGGTGAGGCACGTGAGGGGAAAGGAGGGTAGGAAGGAGTCAGAATTCACACACTGATATCTTACTGAAAACTCAGGTCTTCAGTAAGCGATCTGCTGCAATTCTTTACTTGTCAGGGATTCTGCAATTCTGTGGGCATTACTGTCAATATTTCCTTTACTTAAGTAGGAACTCCCAAAGCAGCTGAAGACAACGTTGCACGGCATCAGTGAACACACTGAAGTTAATTTACTTGCAAATTGCATTTCTCACATTCTTAAAAGTTAACAACCTTCATTAAACGGATTTAATCAAGATGGAGAACAAGGAATATTTTCCTGAAGTGTCATTTTAAACTTTTATCCCTGTATTATCTTCTTTTGAATGCTGTAGCAATGGCAAGCACTTATCTCACGTCTGTCTTACAGCACAGAGACTGCTTCATTATCAGTTTCTAAGAGGCTGTAAACTTATCTCAGCTGCTGGAATTCTTCATGAGAGAAAGAATCAAAAAATATCATTAACAACGTACATATCATCTGCCTCTGGGAAAATAAAAGCTGCCCGTGATACGCTGGGAAAGATCTCTTTAGACTTATTTCACACAGCCTTGCAGTAGTTTTATTGTAACCTAGCAGCGTAATTTCAAGTAACATTCCGCAATGTGCTGATGGAAAGCTCCTAAAATACAGCTCTGCTTTGAACAACCACTGAGAACGCTATTGTGGGTCTCGTGTTTATAGCTGCTCACTGATGGTGTTGTATTTGCAAAGCTGTCAAGAAAGATAACTTTTTTTCCCACCACTGAGATTTATAAATTCAGCCTAGGATTCTGATAATAAGCTCAGAACACTACCAGAGCTAGTAAGCCTGCAGAAAATGCTCCTCTTCACAACTATAACTGAGAACTCAAAGGGGTTTAGCCAATATACTTGGAAAAGTACATTCCAGGGCCTTGGCAAAATCAAATAGGACAGCAGTATGTAGAATAGGACTCCTGCACTGTGGGAGGCAGCACTATAGATGCACATGGGACACAAACATATCCACATCATAATACTGCCTTCATGCACAAGTCATTTTCCTTCCCTTCTGTGCCTCAGTTTCTATGACAAGAAGATGGGCATTGTAATAGAATCATAGAATAGTTAGGGTTGGAAAGGACCTGAAGATTACCTAGTTCCAACCCCCCTGCCAAGGGCAGGGACACCTCCCACTAAACCATGCCACCCAAGGCTCTGTCCAATCCAGCCTTGAACACTGCCAGTGATGGAGCAGTCACAACTTCCCTGGGCAACCCATTCCAGTGCCTCACCACCCTTACAGTAAAGAATTCCTTCCTCATATCCAATCTAAACTTCCCCTGTTTCAGTTTGAACCCGTTACCCCTTGTCCTCTCACTACAGTCCCTCATGAAGAGTCCCTCCCCAGCATCCCTATAGGCCCCCTTCAGATACTGGAAGGCTGCTATGAGGTCTCCACGCAGCCTTCTCTTCTCCAGCCTGAACAGCCCCAACTTTATCAGCTTATCTTCATACAAGAGGTGCTCCAGTCCCCTGATCATCCTCGTGGCCCTCCTTTGGACTTGTTCCAACAGTTCCATGTCCTTTTTATGTTGAGGACACCAGAACTGCTCACAATACTCCAAGTGAGGTCTCACAAGAGCAGAGTAGAGGGGCAGGATCACCTCCCTCGACCTGCTGGTCACACTCCTTTTGATGCAGCCCAGGATACGGTTGGCTTTCTGGGCTGCGAGCACACACTGCTGGCTCACGTTCATTTTTTCATCAACCAAAACCCCCAAGTCCTTCTCCGCAGGGCTGCTCTGAATCTCTTCTCTGCCCAACCTGTAGCTGTGCCTGGGATTGCTCCGACCCAGGTGGAGGACCTTGCACTTGGCATGGTTAAACTTCATCACTGATCTTCCGAACAAAATGGTGTAAATTCTGCACTTCCATCACCAGGACCTTCAGCTACGAGGAAGCAAACTGGAGTTACAGTTCTGCTGCCAGCACGGTACGTACTAGAACAATGTAACCATATATGACATAAATAAAATATATTACAAAAAAAAAAAGAAACAGAAATAACCTGAGAGAAAAAAGCTGAACTAGGTGTAGACCCCCCCAAAGCCTGGCGATTCACGTACAAAAGCTTCCACTTGTTTGCTCTTCTCCCGGCCCTACAATACTTGCATTTCAGACTGCACAGCAACAACAGCTTCAAAAACAGAACAGGCAGGGTTCAGTCCTGATTACCCTCTCTGCTTTTAACTCTCCTTATAGAAGTGAATCTGAGTTTTTCACAAGTCAGAAAGAGGCCTCAGTGACCAGCCACAGGGGAAAAAAAGAAAAAAAAACCAACCACAGAATGAAACCGAACTGGAACAAAACCACACAAAACCACCCACCAACCCTATATATACAAAAAAGATCATCAGTGAGCACCAGTCGCTGTATCACCCATCAGAAGACTCATTGCTCTGGACTCTGAGCAAAGAGAACTTTTTACAGAGCATTAGCTAGACAGTTAAACTGCCAAGTGGACAGACAGTTCAGCTGCACCCCTGTGTAAAGTGTCACCTAACCTATCAGAGCTTTACATGGCACCTGAACCAACACAGGATCAGGGGAAACTGGCGCTGCGGTGGATGCTGCTTATCTTGACTTTAGCAAAGCTGAAGCTATGGTCTGCCATAGTGTTCGTAAAGCCAAATTGTTGAGACACAATGGTTTGGCCTGCTGGCCTAGGAGGTAAGCATAAAATTGTCTAGACCGACAAGTTTAAAGGGCTGTGATTAACAGTACGAAGTTCAACAAGGAGACAGTTACTGCAGGCATCCCTCAGGGACAATGCTGTCTCAATTAGAAATGAGACAGCAAGGCAGAAGGCACCCTAGGCAAGTGTGTAGATGACACCAAGCTAGAGGAGGAGTTGATACATCAGAAGGTGAGGCTGCCACTCAGAGGCATCTCAGCAAGTTGGAGAACCAGGCTAACAGGAGCTGCATCTGTCTTTGAACTTGAAGTCTCACACCTGAGAGAGTAACCCCTTGCTACAAGCACAGCTGGGAATGACCAGCTAAGGAACAGCTGCACAAAAGGAGCTGGAAGTCCCATGGACAGGTCAAGCACGGGTCAGCAGCATGCACTTGCAAACATGTACTGAGCTGTGTTTGCAGAAATGCAGCCAGCAGCAGAAGTGGTTATTCCCCTCTATTCACTACCTACAAGGCTGTGTCTGGAAAGCTATGTTCAAGTCTAGGTTTTTAAGTACACTTAAGTGTACACTCTGAGTGGCTGCAGTTGAGGGCCACTGAAATAGTTGAGGGGCTGGAGCATGTGATATATAAGGAAAAGCTGAGAGAGCTGGGCTTGTTCTGCCTGGAGAAGAAATGCTTTAGGGGAGATCTAATGCTGTCTTTACCTAATGAGCAGGTATAGAGAATATGGAGCCAAATCCTTCTCAGACACACAACACATAAACAGAACAAAAGGCAACACATGCAAGCTGCAGCAAGAGAAAATCTGGTATCAGGAAAAAAAAATAATAAAATAAATATCTTTGCTTTGAAGGTAGTAAAACCCAGAGAGAGTATGACATGTCCATTGCCAAAGACAACCAACACTCAACCAGAGTAGGGCTTCAGCAACCTACTGAGCAGGTAAGCAGGGGACTGGAAAAAGTACTTCCAACCTAATTTATTCTACAACCCTACATAGGGCACAGGCTTCCTGGATTGTTTCCCAAGTATTTCTTCACCTTCAGATCCATACAGGGAAATGTTTATATAGGCAGTGTACGACATCTTTGCTGGAGAGCGGGTAGAAAATGCTCTGTATTCTCTTCTCTCCGATCTTAGAACCTGTCAGTAGGGATGAGTGACAGCTGGGATGAAACACTTCTGTCAAGATACTTCTCCCCCTCCCACCCCCCAGCTTCTTTTTTTGATGCTGTCCTCATATTTTGGATGCTACCTCTCAGCCAACATTCCTGGCTCCAGATTGTGCTCCCAACTTCTCCAGTTGCAACAGGAGGAAAGTGACCAGTTCACAGCTCTGCTGGGAGGGCTGCCAACATTATCAGCAAAAAGCAGAGACTGAAGCATTCTCTTGTTTCATTATTGAATGACTATGAGAAACAACTGAGACACTGAATCCACCAGTTCAAAGACCGAGGAATGAGTACAGCAGCAACCAATACTTGAGTTCCTTTCCTATGCCACAGTAAGAGCTTAGCATCTAAGTGGAAGATAAAAAATATTAAACTGAACATTGACAAAAGTATTTTCCAACTTAAAAACTAGAATCTGAATATGCTGGAAATAATTATTGGCAATGAACTGGGTCCTCCAGATGTGACAAGAATGCAGTGATCTGGGAGTCCCTCAGAAACAGCAGCACAGATGCAGTCCATCTGTTGCATTCTCTAGAAGACTGATCCTTTAAGGACCAGAATTTTTTATATAAAAAAAGAAAATTCAACTTAGATTCTGCAGAAATTCACAGAACTTATGTGGGAAAACCAAACTTTCAACCCCAGATGAACACAGAATACAACATTCTCTGATTTCAGGTACCAAGACACAACAGCTGAAACCTCCAGATGACTCTTTAAAAGAAGACTTCTTCAGTTATGACTTACATTATTTTACATTTCTTTCCTTCTTTCCCTGGAGATTGAGGATGGCCCAAAGGTGATTTCAGTGGAAAATTTCAAAATAAGTATTCTTAATTCAGAGAGCCCAGCTCTTTCATCCAACAGGATAAGTGGCAGAAAAGCATCTATAATCTCCCAGCCTTTGGAGCTGAATAGGCAGAACTTTATTACTCTGAAGCCATGGCTTCATTAGGGAGGGGAAACAAACAAGTGTAGTTCTAAAGCAGGCTAGCTCGAAGGGGACAAAATCCTTGCAAAGAAAGGATGCAGTGGTGCTTTCTCAGGTACTAGCAAGGTCAGGTGAACCGTGACATTTTCTCCAGTCTAACTTGAAACACCAGCTTTTTGTTTGTTCTAGAATCGTGCCAAACATTACAGTACCTGAAATGATAACAGCTTTGTCTCCCCTTGGAAAGTGCAAGGCCAAAAGTCTCTCTACAAGCATAATAAAAAGTTAAAAGGACCAATTACGGAAGAAAAAAAAACCCTGTAAAACAGAGAAGTTGAGAAATTCTTCTGACACTAAGACAAAGGCAATACTTGCAGTTCTGGTTTTTATGTAATAAAGATTTTCACATTTCAGTTAATACATATCATGTTGCTGAATATGCATTTTTACCACACAATTTTCTCTTAATATTAAAAAGATTAGAGCAGAAGTTAGACAAAATTTTTTGTTTATATTAAAAGGCTTTTTTTTTTCCCAGTCTATATATTTCCCCTTTCAAAATTTGCTTTCCATCATGAGTAGTTCATATATGATAACATAAAATGCATTGTTTGCCATTCCACCCTGCTTACCAATACAAAATGAATCTGAAGAGCATACCAATTTCTATTCGCTGCTAAGACTTTTTTTTTTGGTAGACAAGCTGCTCCTTCATTGAAGAAACAGTTATGTATCTCAATTTAAAAATACTGATTAGCAAATCTCATAGCATTTTACCAACACATGTAGTCAAAACATCACTGAGACTACTGTGTTTTTCACGAACTTGAAGGATGTTGAAAACCTAAATGTTTCACTTACGGCTGATCTAAAGATAAGAGCTCCATAATTTATGTTTTATTGTCAAATATTTAAAGGATTAAATCTAAATAAAATACATAATATACAAGCTTCAAAGCACATGTTATCTTCAACATCTTATTTCCAATTAGCAAGGCAAAATAAAGAAGGCATGGGGAACATTTGGCTTCAAAAGCAAAGCTCTGGAAGAAATCAAAATTTTGGTTGGTTTGGGTCTTATTTAGGGCTGCTATTTTCCCAGACTTCTGAAACTGAGTAAGATGGAAAGATTATTTTCTCTGTCTCTCAAAGGGGGGAAAATAGCAGACATACCACCATGTGACTATTATACCATTTGTACTTACAACAATACTGAGCCAGTCTGGGAGTTAAAAGACATTTTCTTTTGCCTTCAAGGAAGGACATGGACTTGCCATGAAGACAGGCTAACAGTGAAAAGGTTAGAAGAGGCTCAGCTCACAATTTTACTTGGCACAAGATCACAAAATACTGAAAACCTTTCACTGAGAAGCATTTCCAGTATGAAGATTCCCTATGAAGACTGTATCATGCACCCAAAATCCTACAGACAAACATCTGAAGAAACAAGATAGCTCTTGAGAAGTACTTTTACCAATTCTTAAAAGCTTATACTTTATTAGGAAATAAGAAATCATTATCAAGACCACTTTCAAGATATGAGGACATGCCAGGTATGAGAATGAATCCTGTTTTTCCAAAACAAATTTGAAAGGTAATATTGTTCTTCTGATATACCTTCACTTTGTTCTTATGACATCAAAAACTGCAAGACAAAAAATGCTGTGTAAGAGACTTCAGAATATGATGAAAGCCGACACAGCTTTAGAAGACCTGAAGCTAAAATAACATTTGCAGATAGCAAGCACAAGAAGTGCTTATAGGTCTCAACGCAATGGCTTTTATTCACCCTATTTTGCATTACTGATCTTAATTAAACTAATAATGTGAATTTGTCTTCTAAGGCAGCATTCTTACTGCATTAAAATGCAAATACGCAATCTTCAAAATGATTTTAATGAAGGAGAGCATTTAATTTTCTAATTGACTTCTAAAATATTAAAATGCAGACAACATTAGCGACTGCTACAAGCAGGAATATTTTTCAGTGACCAGATCAAAAACATGAGCGATAGTTGATCATATTTGTTATCAGGATTTATTTAAACAGACAATCAGGTAACGCTTTTTTTCTTTTCTTAGGGGAGGGGTGGGCTTGCAGGGAAGGAAGGGGAAGCGTCTCCTCCACATCCCACACCACATCCAGCATATCCTCTGACAAAAGCAAGAATGTGCTACACAATGACCAGCTGTACCACACTGTTTTTCAGTTAGCTGGTGTTTGTAACATCTTGGCTCCCATCAGGTCAAAACACCACCCAGCTATAATGCTGGTTTTGCTGACATAAGCACCAAAATTTAGATGCAAAGATAAACTTCTGAATTAAGCAGAGAGCCAACCTAATTATTTCCTCTTTTAAACAAGCTTAAAGAAGATTGTTAAATATTTATTTTCACAAGCATGCAAGGATCATTGAAGGTCAAAGACATAAGAGGTGTGATTCCCTTCCTTATCGTCCTTCCTTTGTATTTACTTCACTGGAAGCAGGCCTCTCTGCCATCACATTTCCCTCCCCTCATCAATCACCCAGAACTTATTGTGCCTTTGTTCCCCTCATTAGTTCCCATGTCTCTGCCACCATGCTTCAGAGCATCACTTCCTCTCTGTGCTGTTCGTGAGGGCCAACCTTCATATTTCTAAACCCAGTATCACCAATGCCACTGTAGCTCTCCTGTTCCTCTCTTCTGTTTCTTCCCTTTTTTTCACCTTTACCCATGAGAATGTCTCATCAGTTCAGAAGCCCCAAACTGGAACCTAATTACCAAGAGGACAGACTGTGCAATTAATTTTATTAATTATTTTACTTAATGCATGCAATAACAGACACTATTACATGCATTAAAAATCTGTCTCAGATGCTTCTGCTGTAAGTATTTTTGCATTAAACAAGGCCCAACATGGTGATGGACCACAGAACTGACAAACAGTAAACACTTCTACCTGCCCATAATGTAATTCAAGCCTGCAGCAACAAAGGCTTCAGTGGACCTAATCCAGAAGCCTATAAAGCCTATCCGTTCCTTTCAAAGCCAGACCATGATGTCCAGTTTTGTTCCAACACAAAGGTATGATGGGCAAGGACAAAGGATCTCCAAAATTAAAAAGGACCTAGGTGCAACAGCTCTATTGAGTGCAAACCCCATGGTTTTCAGCAGTTGTAAACATCTATGTGCTTTAAGAACTTCCTGAAGAGAGACTTGAAACACTGTTCTGTAAAGCAATAAAGCATTTCTGAAGTCCCATTCCAGAAGAGGATTATCTTGACCTTTACTGCTCAAAATTTCCCTTTAACAAGGAAAACAAGCAGAGCTATCAAACCCAGCCAAAATCTGTAAACTTCATAGGCCATCCTGTAACCGTGTCCCCCTCTATCTCTGCAAATACTTTGTTTAACGCTCCATTATCGAAAAGTTGACAATCCGAGGCACCTGCTGGGTAGCATCTTCCTGAGGGGAAAAAAAGCTGGTTGCTCCTCTACACAAAAGTTGGTGAGAATTTCATCAGCAAATTCAAGGGAGCAGCATCACATCTCTCCTTGCCAGCACCAGAGGTCAAATACTATTTTATCCTGAGTTAGTAACAAGTTAACAGAAAAGCAGATTTTCAGAGTGAACAATTCTTAAACAAAATATTAGCCTGAACACACACACACACACACACACACACACACACACACACACAAAATTACAGTCCTCCTGCTTCTTCCGGATGATATATTTAGAAATCCTATTAGCTGGAGAGATCAACATTCTTATCTGAATTTCCAGGATGCTGTAACACGCAAAATTAGAGCGGCTCTCGTAAGTGGGTCAATTATCACTACTGCACTTGCAGCAGCTTTCCCCCTCCCTCCCTGCAGCATCTATAATGGGCATTTAGCACAAGCATTTAAACAGTAAGATGCTGAGTTGACACACACCATAATGTAAAGTTCCTTTCCCTTTTATATTTTCAGAATCTTAAAGGAACAAAGAAAATCACCCAACTACAGAATACCCACATTAAAATTATGGTCTCCCTGGAGAAAGATTCGATGACTTTCAGCAAGAGGGCACCCTGCGGGATAATGCTAGTCAACAACACCACTCAGTATTTTCCTGCCACATCTGAGTCATGAACAAGTAAGGTTTATGGCTTTCACCCCCAAGGAACAAGAGGAGAACCTGAGGACCATTAATCATCTCCCCAGCCCTGTGCCCCAGGTGCTGGGCTATCATACAACCAGTTTGAAAGGCTTCAAGTTATTCTGTCCTCAAGAAGGAATTCTCTCCAAAAGACCCTGCAAACCACCAGACACAAGTGGAAAAATCCAGGTATCCAGCACTATACTTTAGATACTTCAAAGGCATCCATAGTGATCTGACAGACATGACACAGGAGCTAGAGAAACACAGGGCTCTTCCGCAATACAGCTGGAGTGGAAACACCTCATTTCCTCAGCAACATACTTGCTTTATACATATCTCTTTCTATGGCAAAAAAAGCATGAGGCAGTACTGCAAGTGAAAAAAATCATATGATTCATCTTCACCCTGTGGAAAAGGGGACCGGATATGCAGGCTTCAGGTCATGAGCCTTGCTGCTGAAATTCAGCAGTCCCAACCCTGACTGGAGGAGAGGGTGATAGGGAGAAATTAAGGTGAGAAATTAAATTTCTACTGCTGTGTCTGGCTGCCCTCTTCCCTACAACTCCAACATTATTCCTATTTGGTACTACAGGAGAAGAATCACACAAGCCAAGTATTACCAAACACATGAGCTATTTGGAAAGAGATGCAAATAACATGGGGCAACAATAGCCACACCCTACTTAAGACAGCAAGTTTTCATTAATAGGTTGAAACTCTCCCAGCTAAAATACATCCACTCAAAAGCACACCAATTTTATAACTTCATTTTGCAATGAAGCAGACAGGCTTTTGCAAGACTTCTAGTTCAAGTAAATGCTTTCTTAAGAAGCATTTCTTTACTGAGAGGGTGGTTAAACATTGAACAGGCTTCATAGAGAGGTGGTTGATGCCCCAAGCCTGTCAGTGTTTAAGAGGCATTTGGACAATGCCCTTAATAGCATGCTTTCTTTGACTTTTGGTCAGCCCTGAAGTGTTCAGGTAGTTGGACTAGATGATTGCTACAGGTCCTTTCCAATTAAAAGATATTCTATTGGATTAAACTTTCTATGAAGTAACATGTAAAAGCTTGGCATAATTTACTACACACACAAATCCAGAACAAAACAAAGAAGTGAAATTAAGTGATTTTCTTTTGTAGATATACATACTTTAACTGTGCAATTTAAAATCCATTTTTAATCTATTATGTTCTGGTTACACTCAACACTTGAACAAACCACATTTTGAATGCATATATTTAAGCAAAAAGTCAGTTACTATAAGGAAAGTCCTTAACCAAAGAAAAAGAGAAACTGGTTTTCTTAACTTCCCTAACTAGAGCTCTAAAATTTTGTTGATTTAAGCCCAATTTCAAAAGTTTACTTTTTTGTTGGGAATACTAGGGCCTGCTGGCTCCAGGAAGTTTTAGAAGAGGTCAGAAGATTGCTGGAGACCTAATTTTTCATTTCTAATAAAAAAGGAAGTCTTTCCCTTTTCCTTGCAAAGACAGACTTTGAAGTGTTAGTAGGGAAACAAAGAATGCATCCATCAAAGGCTCTCATGGCATAGTTATACAAAGCTTCCCAAGACAGTATGGCAGCTGACAGAGCCTGTTAATGTGCAAGAGGAAATTAACTGAACTTTTCTTGCAAAGACCAGCAAGGCAGAAAGGCTCCGTAGTTTCTGCCTAATCTAGGATTAAAGAGACCAGTTCTTTACTCCATCACAGATTTTCCGGGTAACTTTGAATGTGTCAAACTTAGCTTCAATTCTGCACCTGGAAATTAAGATAAATACTCTCAACTTCCCTTACTGTGACATGAAAATAAACACAATAAACTAGAAGGCATTCAAATAGCTTGGCAATAAAGTACAAGTACTGCAGACAAATAGGAAATAACAAAGTGCTGCCCCATTCAGTGAGGAGATGCCCTTTTTTTTTTTCCAAATCCTTCTTGCCTGCTGGGATCCTGTAATGCCTTCATGATCTTCCCTCAAACAAAAGGGAGGTTCACAGGGCAGGGGAAGCAGTGGAGGAAAAGTGCTTTATGCTTTCCCACCCAGAGCAAGTTTACATATAAAAGACACTAAGGCATCGCTGCTCCCAACACTCAAATTTAAGAGGTTATTTTTCTTAGACATTTAGCAGAAAGGCTCTTCTGCAAACAAATGAGAAGACAGACCTCACTCATCTGCCTTGGCTGGCCCAAGGAGATCTCATCTCCTTCCTCTCGCTACATACAAAGCCTCTTGAAGGCCACCTGAATAACTTGGACATACACAATCTCAGGAGGCTGCCCCATACCTGGGCAGTGGGAAGGACTCTGTGAGCTCCCTGGCACTGAGACTGAGCAGCAATACTTGGAGGGGAAAAACCTGCCCTGAATTTACCCCCAGAGGCAGACAGTGGGATATTTACAGTGAGAGAACTTTGTGAGGACTCTTCTCATGTGGAAAAGGTTTTATTTACTATACTTTAACAAGACGGGATTTGATTTACAACTAAGGGTGCATTTTCCAGAGAGCTTCAAAGGAAAAGAATATATAAATAAAATAGAAAAGGCGCATGTGTGTGGGATAAGAGACATTCACCATGGAAAATGTTGCCATAAAAAAAAAAAAAAAACCTCCAGGTGGTAGCATTGGAAAATATTACAAACAAAATAGCAGAGAGCTGTACAGGTTTTTTTAACAGTTGTACACAATAAAAAGAATGATAAACAGAATGAAATGTTCTTTAATTAAACCAAAATGATATCCCACCTGGAAAATCCCGGCCAGGTTCAAATTGTTCCTGAGTGACCCCAGGGCAGCCATGGGCTACAGCCAAGCCTGTAAGTCACTCAAACACCCTGCCCAGCTCTTCCCAAGTTCTCACTCTCAGAACGGCAGGACGAGCTAAAGAGCCCTTTGTTTCCATTCAAACATATGTAGGGGTGGAAAAGCTGTTCAAAACATTAAAGAGAAACAACTGAGGACTGTTACTATTCCAAGAAACAAATTAAGAGCCAGAGTCTAAAATGCCTGGAGCACTGGCAGTGCCAGCTGAAGTCAGATGTCACTGGCAACGCTCAGCATCGCTCAGCCCATGGGAGGGGGACAACTGGTTCCATCGAACCTGAGGATTTAAAAATCACCATCTCCTTCAGATGTATTTTTGGCATTATACCATTACTTCTGACACTGATTAGACACATTTTATAAAGAGAATAATAAATTAAAGTTTTATTGCTAGCTCATTAAAAGGATGAAACACCTCCCAAATTCAGCTAATAGCTAGTAAGCCATCTTCCCTTTAAAACATTAACACTGACAAGTGATATAAGCAGGGCAAATTAAAAGTTATATCAAAGTTAGTGCATTGTGGGGTTTCGTATCAAATAAGCTAATAAAAACCATAATCTGGTGTAAAATCAATTCAGATCTCAAATAATATATTAACCTTTCTAAAGAACTATAAAAAAAAAGCTTGTACTTTAGACAAGTAAACTTTTATGTTCTCTTCTAAGTTCTAGAACTATTTTTTCTTTTCAGATTAAAAAATGTGTGTTACTGGAATACTTTGCATTTTTGCATTAATTAAACAACACATAAGGAGAACTTAATGTTTTCCTATTTCAGGCTGAGGTTTATTCAGGCATAATTCAGACTGCACTAGTAGACTTGGCTACAGTTTTCTTCCCATTTTCACAAAGGCTCGCTGGCAACACATACATTCTGAAAAGAAAAGAAGAATAAGCACATATCCATGTCAGATAAATACATTCTACTCCCTCAAACTGAACTTGCAGACAATAAAATCCTGTTTTCTCTCTCCAAGCGCTTCCCACTCCTTTGGTTCAGCCACTGCAGAGAACACAACATTGTTGCTACTTCAGCCCCTGACTACATCCCACTATACCTCCACAAGCCACAGACATACTTTGCTCCTTCTACCATATTCTTTAAGAAACAACTTCTACTTCAGAGACAAACCTGTTCCTACGTAATGTTTATGACCTCTATAGCTCCCAAGGCACTCCATTATTCATTTGGGCCACCCAAAACCAAGATTCTGTCCATCTCCAAGGAAGATGCTGCCCTTCACCACTACTTCCAAGTCACCTCTTTCCTCTAAAATATATTCACCAGTCTTCAGTCTTTAACTTCCCATTCTAAATTTCTCACAAATTCCTTTGTGAAAGAGTTCTATAAGCAACACAATGGCAGTGAACACTTTGAACTCAGTAAATCTACCAAAGCACTGTACATAAATCTTAAAGTGTTACAAATACTGTATGTCCTTTGTACAATACATTATACAGCGTATTTCTCCTTGTTGCATGCCATTCTTTGCTGGCTTCTCCAGAAGACCAAAACCAACTGCAAGCTTATTACCCTGAATGTGCATCTTCATTCTTGCTAAAGCATCTTGTCACATGGGCATCCTCTACACATGCTCTAGACCAAAGGCCCTGGGAACACCCCTGCCTCCTGTAGCACAATTCTATATTGCCAGCTCTAGGCCAGACACAAACATAACACACCGATAATGATGATCATAATCTGTGGAGGCTTAAACATATTTTGATTTCAAAGATCATCAATATGCAGCTCAGGTTGCCAAGTCCCTAATGAAAAGATAAGATTCCAGGAAAGGAACTTGTATTTCAGTGTTCACAATCCATAATTTATTTGAGGTTTGTTCTTTAAACTCCATTAGACTTTAAATACTAAGAAAAACCAAACAAAACAAAGACAAAAAAAAAAAAAAAAAACAAAGCAAAAAACACACCAAAAAGCAGAACACAACAAGCAGCTGAACTCACTCTCCAAAAAGAAAGTTAAATTCTTATCTAATGGATTAAAAAATAAAAATCAACACTAATAAAACTGAGACACAGTCAGGCACTTCACTACTACTTCTTGATTCCCAGGCAGCACAGTAACAATGCAAATGAAGCTGGAGCACTTTGTGATACTGATATAAAAAGACAAGAACACATCTTTGCAGTCTGACTCACACTCCACATGAAACAATAGGAGTGAAGTATCACATGTGATATTCTCTCCATTTAACAAAAGAAGTTGGTAAATTAATTTAGGTATTTATGAAGTGTCAACCAGACCAGTACGTCTCGCACATAACTGATAACATGCTGAAGTACTTTAAAGAAGGTTGGAGAACAAACAAAAGGACTTTTCATTTGCCTGCTAGAAAAGTTTAGCCCCTTTGCTTACTGATGGCTGCTACACTGCAGTGCACCTGATTGGCTCTTACAGCTGATACTGCTTCAAACGTTTTGTCATCACTACCAATGGGGAAAAATGGATATGCATATTATGGCTGGGCTATCATTCAGTACTATCAAATAACGACCGCAAACTATTTTAAAACTTTGACATGGGTATAAAAAAATACTGGTGATGTTTTTAAATCACCACTGTATGTATGGCAATGGTGGAGTGCTACTGTTCAAAGCTGACACAAAAAATTTACATTAGAAAAGACCAGTGTAACAGTCGAGCCTTCCTTTTAATTCCGTTATTCCTGCAAAACCATTTTTCTAATCAGGCAAATGCAATGACCACAACACTACCAGAAAGCACTAATTTTAGAATACTGAGTGTAGTTTCTGAAAATAAAAAAATTGAATTTCAATCTTAAAAGGAAAGCTAAGCTCTTCAACTGCTAAAATAGTGAGAAGAGCAATCAAGAAAAAGCAACTAATCAAACAGAATACTGATGATATGCACACGCTGCTTTTAAAGTAGAAAAGAACTAAAATAACACAGAAGTAATTATTTGATAACAAACTCTAAATTCCAGAAACTGAAACACAACATAAAAAAAATATAAATATATAAAACAAATAAACTTGCATGGTCATTACAACCCATGTAAGCTTTAACTACTTAAAAATACCTTAAAATAAGTTCGACAAGACAAAATTAAGGACGATGGAGAGCAAGAAGTACTCACCTGCAAATCTGGCTTGTGTGCAATCCCACCTCCAGCCACTTGATTTCCTGAAGGATCTCTGAGCAAACTTCAGAATTTATCAAATGCCTTTCCCCCAAAAACTAAAATGGCAGTGATACTGGCCTTCCCATAAACAATAAAAGAAGGAAATCCAAGTATCTTGATGGAAAACCTACTGGAACTTCAATGTGCTCTTTAATGCTGACACTGCAGGAGGCTTGGGGTTAATACTCATTTGTTTTAAAAGAGAAAAACAAAATAAATTTACACCACAAACAAGTAATCCCGAGCAAAGCACATGAAAAGTACAATTTTATACAAGGAAAAAATGTTGAGAAAAAAAGTTTAGAGTTACCGATAGGAAGCAGAGCTTTATAGCTCCTTGCAAATATCAATACTGTATATTTAGAAAGGGACAAATTTTACTTGAACTTCTATTCAGTTCATCATATAAAAGCAACAGTGAAAAAGTTCCCACCTAATCACTTACCTTTTCAAGTTCTGAAACCAGGTTTAACTGGGAGGGTCAACTTGCTAAAAGTATGTCTTTTTTAAATTTATTTTTATTTTTTAAATGTGAAAGGATACGAGGAGTTCCTTCTGTCCTACACACCAGGTAGAGACATGCAGCAATTACATGGGTCATCTTTCTCCCTCGGGTTAGGTGTTTGCTCACAGCCATCTTGAAAAAATTAAAAGCTGTATCCAGACAATGTTGATTGAGCTGAAGCTGGTTTCCCAAGTGGTGAATTTGACGTTTCCCTAGAAAAATTAACAAGGAAACAAAACAAACAAACAACAGGCTTAACAACTTTATAGTTAATGTGCTTTGGGGTTGCTTTGTTTGTTTGGGGATTTTTGTGCAGTGGATTTTTTGGGGTTTTTTTTAAAGACAAAATTGAGGGGGCACATTTTGGATTTCATCTCTGTGTAAAATACAATAAGGTCTCAAGTTTCAGGAACTATATATCCTCAACTACTGAGGACAAAGAAATGCCTCGTTTTGGACAGCTAGAATTGAAATACGTGCAATCAATGAACCCTGGAAAACAAAACTACAAACATCAGCCCCAGAAAGGATCTAGAACATAGTCAAGACTTCACAGACAAGAGATGATGCCCCCTTCCCTTAACATCCATTGACAATTAGCACTGGTTAGCTGTACATCAGTACAGCTGAAAACAGGACTGAACTGAAAACAGGAAGTCATGGCGTGCTTGACACTGACATGCAGATGAGACGTTTTGGTGCAGCCCTCCAAGAAGTGATGAAGTTTGCAGTTCCTCTAGCCACAACCGAAGCCCACAAGGGAAGGAGCTCTGCTTGGAGCTTGCTCTTGATCACCACTGATGGAAGGTACTTCCTCTGAAGGCTATCGCACCCAGGCCTTCATTTCAGGCTTGGCTGCCAGACTGGTGAGATTAGATTGTGGCTTCAGAAAAACAATGTGCCTTCACCCTTAAATGAAACAATAAAAAGAGTGTGTTTTGGATGATTCATGGCAGGAAGTGGTACAGCTGCTTGGACAGATGCGGGAAACAACATCCAGTGCATCCTCACAGCTTCAGCTTCAGAAGAGTGCGCCGAAAAGACAGCTTAAGAAAAGCTGAGGGAAGTCATGAGGAAAACAGAGTACTGGAGTTCCTCGGCATAAGGGGTCAGATGGCACATCAAGAAAAATCCTTTAATTCAATGTGCTGGGCAGATGTTTCCAGCATGTGTATTTACAGGAAGCGTTCATCTGTTCCCTTCAGAGATGTCATGAGTAGCTTTGCTGAAGGAGGCACAATACCTGCCATGCACCTCAGCCACCACCACTCACAGAAAGCGATGGTGACCACTCGATGCTTATCAGACCAACATCAGCACCTGCACAGACATCTTAATTTACGCAAATCCTTACATCATCATCACTAATAAGTCCGCAAAAATGCTTCACTTCTGAACAACTTTCTGCCAAAGATGCTGATTCAATTCAGCTTTAATAAAAAGTGACTCAAGACATTCAGCCAGGGTCAGCAAGACTCCAGCCATACAGAAGCTGCCACAAAGCAACAGCTTCCCCTTCCTGCCTATCTGGCAATTAATGTCCTCATCAATGAGATCTCCTTTAAGGCACAGTGGTCAACCAGGTGTAACACATTCGGATGAAGAAGTAACCACAGAGGAAGGATACGTCACCTTCCACAGGAGGTGTGCATACAATAAGCCACTTAAGAGTAATCCAAAGCCCATTATGTGAATGGTTTTTCCGCTGCTATCAGCAGTTCCTGGACTGGTACACACCAGCCTCAAATACAAATACCACACCTTCCCAAAACTATGCTACTAACTAGCACTTGCCCTCCCCTGATTTTTATTTCACACTCTACAACCTGTGTGAACCTGTGTGGATCACAATTTTATGTCCCTAAGAAAGAACCAATCTATACTCATCTGTGGGCAAAAACAAAAGCGTACTTGCCATTGAGTATTACAACTCATTTCTGCAGTAGCAGCAAAACAGCTTCCCCGATCAACCCCTCCCAAAACAAGTCCACTCTAGAGGCCAGCATGGATCAGCAAAGCTATGGAAAGCTGCCTCTTCTTATCACCTGAGCTTCCTATTTTATCTGGTTGCATGTGCCATGCGTGGCTGCTGAGATGAAGACACAAAGAACCGTCATTTGTAGAGATTTTAGGCACTACGTGCAGACAGGCAACCATTTAAAAATAATTAAAAAAAAGAGAATAGACATGCCCATGGCCATGAACCACCCTCGCTGCAGCAAGATCCAGACTGGAATCACTGCAGCAGCACAGGCACAGCATTCCCTTTAGGTAAGTTGGTGCAGTTCAGTGTCCTCAAAGTCACAAAAGCAGCTGGTAACGAACAATTTCAGTGGTTTTAAGTGTCAGCTGAATTTTGCTTTTAAGTAAAGCTTTTGTAAAAAAATGAAGACGACAGTAGCTGCAATGCCAAGGAAGAGGCACATTCACTCCTGAATGCTTCTTGTGCTAATGGTGGAAAAGTGGTATGCAGGGCCCACCTAGCTCCACAGGACCAGCAAGAAAGGACACCAAGAAAGAAGAGGTGATGAGGAAGCCTCCTGTGCCACGACAGCAGCTGATGTGGTCCAGGGCACACACCAGAGAACAGCCCAGATGAATGGAGATGCAGAGTAAGAACAGGACAAGCAACCATGAGACTTCTCTCCCAGCACTCCCCTGGCCCATTCCCATTAGGAGGTAATCCTTCTCCCAAAAACACCATCCTCATTCAGGACTCCACATCTCAGAAGGCACTAGAGAAACAAAGAACATACTAGAAGAAGGAAGGGGGAGCTCCCCATCCAGCATCATTATTCTTAAAATGCAATTACTTTAGGGGTGGCCAGTCACTGTTTACTGACAAATACCAAACAGATCTAAGGGCACAGAAAGGTACTCGTTCACTAAGTACATCTATTTCTTTGACAGTGTTACTCAACCTCCTGCAGACCAGTGAAGGCTTTAATTCTGTGCGCTAGTACTCCCTCCTCAAGCTGCTTTGTAGCATGCATTATGTCAGTCATGCAGTTTGTGGAAAAATTAGACCACTGTTAACACTGCCACTGATCCCCAAAATGAACAGCTTAACACAGGACAAGAAGTGCCTTAGAAATTATGTGCATCTTGATGACTAACTTGGGTTTGTCCTTATCTGTTACATGAGAGAAAGAAATGTACTACTTATAGCATCATCTGAGATAAATATTTATATTCTGTAACCAGTCTCCCATTTACCAAAGATAGATCAAAAGCTTTGTTGTTCCCCAACACCCCTTGAATTTAGCACAACAGCAAAATTCTATTTTCTGGTACCTTAGGCAACACAAAAAACAACCCAGAAAAGTCAGTACCAGCAATTGTGCTTCTAGATTTTTCCTCAGGAACGCAAAATACCATGTAGTCCCTTCACAGATTGAAAAACCATCTCCATTCAAAAAAGTAGCTCCAAGAAAAGGCAGGTATCACCTAAATGTCTCTTGCCCCAGTTCTGCAGTACTGTACCAAACTGTTGTATCATCCCAGTCAGATATCAGCCAAACATAATTTCGTGACTTCCAACCTTTTCTGCCAATCTCACCAATGACATTTACAGAGATGAAAACTACATCTCCATAATATTTTAACTATAAATACAGCAATTTAATCTGTTGATATCTTAAGAGCAGATGTTCATACCTAGAGAAACTGGGCATAAGAAATTAACTGATCAAAATAAAATTCACTATCCAATGTTCCAGATACTGTTGACAAAGATAAACATGAGTAGAGACCAAATACCTATTCATATTGCCAGTCCTCAACATGAAAAGCCCTCATGGCTGTGCAGTGGTAGCCACAAAACTTGATAAGCATTCAGATAACTTCATACATGGGTTACTGCTCCCCCAGTGATGTGGTCAGTGCAGGGAGGAGCTGTGGAAGAGCTGCAAGCACAGGGCTAGGAAGATGAGCAATTCCCTCCAGCTAACCTACAGTACTGCATTATGCCTATCAGCCCTTGAACATACTCCCACTGCTCCTTGCTAGTTGGGTGGCATTTTATAACCTTCCATTTGCTGTTTATCTCCTGACAGTCTCTATCATTTGCTCCAGACTACCAGTGTGGCTTCAATCAGCCCTAATGGCTGGCTAATGCCCTTTCTGCCAGTTTGACCATATGGTCCCAGTAGGCGGTGAGCTGGTCCAGCTATCTGCGAGGTTGCAACAAACCTTCTGATCTCAGACAAAACAGTGGGAATATCCAACATTACAATGCATTTTATTAGCAATCTGCTCAGCTCTGCATTCACCAGATTACACTGCAGTGTTACAAGCTCAAACTAATTGAACTGCTCCACTGGATGGAAAAGAAAAGAACTGCTACACCTTTAAACCCTGCTGCACTCTGCGTCATAAAACAAAACTCAAGACAACGGATTCCTGACTTTCTTATCCATTTTATCCAGTAAAATGTTTTGGGGTTTTTTTAAAAAGTTCAAGTGGAACGCTATTCTAAAAACTTGCAGCTATTATCTCAGTGCTGTAAAGGAATATCATCCTACAGAACAGTCAGAAATAAGTATGTATTGTTGTCTAAACTGCTAGGCAAGAGTACAAGATATAAAACAAAAAACACAGGGATAAAAAACAAGTCTCTTAGTAGGCACATCTTTTATTAGTAACTTGCAATAAGAGTTGCCTCTTTTGGGCCCTACAGGTTTTTTGACAGATCCTAATATTCTTTTTTTAAACCAAAGGCAATAGAGCCTTTAAGGTCAAAGTTTACACTTTAATGTCATCACTAAATTTCAAGGCAACATAAAGCCGTGTCTAGGTATCTTAGGGAAACGGACAAGAGACAGTGTCTTTCTAAAAAAGCAGCATGAACTCATAAACAAGGTTACAAAAATCTTCCCTAACCAGCAAAAGAATAAAATAGTTCTTCTTTAAAGAGCAAAATAAGAGAAGTCCAGAAACTACAGAAATTTTGTGACATAGAGGACACATACCAGGCAGTTCCCATTTATTCCCCAAATGCTTATAAGACCATCAGGGGGGAGGGGAAGGCAGGGGGGTGCAGGGGAAGAGAGGTGAAAAAAAGGTTGCACTTTAAGCAAGATAAAATCGAGTTCCCAGGCTACCAAGTAGAAAAGTTTATCATGCTCCTGAATCTGCATCTAAAAACAAAAGGCCCTTTTCACATTTTAGTTCCAACTCTACTAAAAAAAAAAAAGTGGCTTTACTCATTTACTCCCAGCATGCTGAAAGAAATAACATCATCCTCTCAACCAACGCCAACCTCAGTGCTTCAAATTGGCATATTAGACCTGAACTGACAAGTTCAGATAGGACCACTGAATGCTACTGCAGAAAATTTCTATTCTTTTGATGGAGGAAACAGTGGTTATTACAAAACAAAATGCATTTTGTAGGGTAAAAATCACCATCACAAAAATAATTTGCAAGAAATCTTGAAAATATTACATGCTTACACAAGAGCCAGTTGATAGCAAAACTGCAGCTTAAGTTATAATAGCAGCAAAATAGAGAAAGAGGGAAAAAAATCAGACCCATTCTTTACAAGCAATTTTCTTTTATGATCTCGGTACTACAGAAACATCTTGTTCTCTTCCTCTATTGAAGAGGAATCATACCTTTTTTTGGATCCCTTAAAAGTCAGTAATGTCAAGCAGCTACAGCTATATATTACTCTTCTCTGGCTTCTGCTTGCTCATCTGCATCCCTCCCCTCAGACTGACAGAGACTGTAATACTGCTATTTCAAAGTAGCGCTTTCCAGTACGAAGCATAAATTTCCCAGGAAATAACGGGCAATATACAGACAGAGCTTAAATTAACTGTTATTATGTTACCAAACCACATCAACAAAATCCAGGCATATAGATTCCCCCTCCCCTTTTCTGCAATTTGCTCTAGGGGCCCTGGAAACTAGCGGTACCTGGATCTGGCAGTGGAGTCATGTTAACAGCACTAATCCTTTCTTTTTTTTTTTCTTTCTTTTTTTTTTTGTCCAAAAAAGGATTGTTATGTTAACAAACACCAGCTTCTACTAAAGGAAACATTTTGAATAGGTTTTGCCTGGGTATTCATTTCCAGAATTTGAATTACTTTACCGACTGAATTTTATATGCATATTTTATTCTGCATTTGGGTTTTTACTCCTATTCCTTCTTTGAAAAGGTTCCCCAAAAAAGCTCCTGAAAAAGGGAAAAAAAGAGCAGTTTTTATGTGTGGGCATCCCCCTGCATGTTTTGTCATATCTTTCAATTTCAGCAAGTCCAGCTCAAAGCCTGAATGAACTTCCTGCTCTTTGCTTCATGCCAGGCTTCTATGCTATTTGTATTACAAATAAGTAAAACAAACAAACAAAGCCACAACAGTGAAAGTTCAAGAATATCAGTAGGGTACTCTTAGGAAGGCTGGTCCCAGAAGCCTAATCAAGGGTATTGTTCCATGATCAAAGACAAGAAAACATTTAAAGCCTAAACTATGGCAGAGCAGGGAGGAAACGGAGGCGATGGCTACAGCGATCACACTGAGCATTTCCAGCAACATGCACAATACCATGAGTGAGAAGCAGCTTTATCCCTCTGAGCCTGTAATGAGAAAGGCCAATGAACAGTAAATGCAGCACAGTAGGACATTACAGCAGCGCTGACCCAGCACAACAACTTCAGTTTTATTAAGGATAGCTAGGAGTTATTCCCAGGAACACCTAACTACCGATGAGCCAAGTGATGAACATGCCAGCCTCACTCCCATGCTCTGCCTAACTTCAGCCTAGCCCCAAATCCCCACTTTGTCACCATGTTATTGTGGTTGCACCCCATGTCCCCAGACCCACACTTATGCCCAGGAGAACCCACCAGTGTCGGTCCCAGGGCTGCGCAAACTGAAGTCCATGCAAGCTCAGCCACCCTGTGGAGTGATGCATCCCCATGCCTGTGTCACCTGGACTGCCTAAGGGTATGCTCTGTTCCTGTTACCTCAGCAGAGTAAAGCAGTTCTTGGCTCTTTCGCTATGATATTCCACCAGCTGTGCCAGCACAACTGTTTGTAGGGATGCACAGAAAACCAAACCAATATTCTGAACCTTGTTAAAAATAACCTCATGAAATTAAAAAAAAAACTTAATCCAAACTTGTTTACTTAAGGATTGATGTCTCCACTTTATCTTCTTAGGGCCAGAACCAGCCTGTCTCAGTGAAGAGACCTGTACTCTATTTCTCTGCCCACTGACAAGCACCCAAGCCATCCATTTTGCGTCTTCTGAGAGCACCCCAGCTACCAGGTGCAGCTCCCTATCCCCCCCAGTAAAGCCCTTCTGTTGCATGTCAAATGTTCATTCAGTCAGCTAAAGAGAACTAGCATGCATCTTTAGGAGTAATAGCTTCAAATTCAGATAGGGGACACTACTCCAACCACTTCTGAAATATTTGATACTAAGCTATTTTCACCTAGAAAACCTGCTAACTTCTCTTCCCAGCACTTAACTGTATTTAAGTATTAATTCCCTCAGAATTGGCCCTTGTATTCCATTAATGCCAAAGCAGGCCTGCAGAGCAACCATGTAACTTCCCCAACTGCCCTCCTCAAGCACTTTTTCCCATTCCTTGCTTATACAATACCATTCTCATGTGGACACCCTCCATATGTCTCATATAGCAACTGGCCATTTGAATTAATTTGCCTTACCTGTGCTGAAAAATCTGTCATCATAAGTAGTTCCTCTGACTTCTTGTGCCTCCAGCTCCTGGAATTCTGCTTCCCTCACAGGTGGCACTTCTACTGCTGCCATTTCATTCTCATTATCCATCTAACTGCTCCCTCAACTTCAGCAACATTAGCCTAGAAGCGTGAGGCACAGCTGCACCTAACCTGCTGCTAATTTGACCTTGCCCCACTATCCTTAAGACAGTGGCTTGCTTGTTTCTTACCCCTGCTTAATGTTTCTATACTTTTTAACACAGAGAAAGAAATTCTTGCTCATAAAGACCTTACTGAACTTCACTTCTGATGTCAAGTTGGAAAATCATAGCCAAAGCTAACAAAAAAAAAAAAAAAAAAACACCCCAAAAAAAAAAACACAGTACCTGAAGGTACTGGATCACAACTGGTTTAAGCCAAGTTAAAGCCCAAGCCATTGCTGCAGACAGCGTACCCACCTCCAGCACGGCATTTATGTGGCCACATGCTGAAACAGATGACAGAACTTGCTCTGCTGAATATCAGCCCAAACAACAAAAAGTTTTCATTTGAACCAGTCCACTCATGTAACTCAACAAGCATCCTCCCAAGCCCTAACAGCAGCAGAATGTGAGTAGAAATGCTGTCAGCAGCAGCTTACATGTGGATTTACTTAAAGCAAATGTGAGAGTGCAGCCTAAATGGGTCAAAGAGAAAAGTACACACTATCCCTACGCTTCCCCCTGCCTCTCTGGTACTGCTTTCAGCCCTCACCACTCATCTCATGTAAGCGAGCTTAGACCACAGTCTGACTTATCACAAATAAAGTATAAACAAACGTTAACATGTTCATTAGTTGTTTGTACATTAGAATGCTTCACGTCATTTAGGATTAATTTTGGAAGCAACAAATACGGACTTTATTATATCCAAAAGTTTTGTCAATTGAATTTTATACTCACATAAGATTTGCAGCTGTTTCAAAGTCGAAACAGCTGGAAGGTTGCACTACTGGCAAGAACTGTGAGCACATGTATGATTAATGTAGCATAACCCTTACCTATCTGACATTAGGGGAATTAGAAAGAAAAACTTTGAGATACAAGAACTTCTAGGTAGCGGTAGCTTTTGAGCATGCAAGATTTCCTTCTGAAAGCAGCGTCAGTTAGGCTTTGCTTTAATCTTCCTCTGATTTGTTTGGACAATGATTTTTTTTTTTTAAATTACATTTTAAGTGACAGTTATTCTTCGAGGTTTTCTATATCTGTATACATGGAAAGCTTCTTCCTCACACTTATCAATTATCAATTGTTACTCCTGTCACACAGCATTACTGCTGATCCAAGCACTACCTTCAACCATCCAAAACCATTTCTACATCACTGAAAAAAAAAAAAAATAAAATAAAAACTTGCTCATGACATAATGACAGTTTTGGAAAAAAAAAAAAATCACTTTTTTTTAGTTTCAAAACCCCATAATTCTACCATTATGAGAGATCAGAATTTGTTTTGTATCTACAAAGCAAAAACCATTTAACTAATAAGCAACTGTCATCAATCTACACAGCTAGAAAAATTCAAGAATATAGAAAAATATAAGAAAAAAAATTGCTGCCTATTGGTAGAAGTTATCAAAATCTGTAAAATAATACAAAAATGAAGGCTAAACACAAAAGGAACCACTGCTGCAATGGAAAACTTTACAGATGTGAACAGCATATAAATCAGTGCAGTGTTATCTGCTTGCTGACAGCAAGTTCTAGTGCCTTCCCAGCAGATCTCGGCTTCTGCAAGGCAAAGAAGAGTGAAAACCGACAGGAGCCATTTTTCAGAGTCTTGCAGACGCTACGGAAGCAGACAGGAGCCCTGGGAATCGAGGTGCTTTGCATGGACAAGGAATACTCAGGAGCTGAAGGTATCTGGCTGCTAGAACTGCCACTGAGGCGAAGGGGACAGGGACAAGAACAGGAGTAACTGAGTCACCACAGCTGAACAATTACCACTTCTCAGCTGCACTGCCGCAACTCTTAGCCAAGGTCACACACACACACACACACACAGATTGTTTTACTACCACTACTACTAATAATAATAGTAATAGTAATAATAACAATAAACAATAAATCTTCATGTTTAATCCACCTTCCCTGCTATAAAAAAGCCAGTCCAGCCTTTCTCTCTTCCTGCCAAAAGACTCCTGTGTATCTCAGTGAACCTCCCCTCCTTTCTTTGTCCACCTTTATAATACCTACCTTTTAAAACACGTCTGAGAATTTACTTGTCCTCACACACACGTAGAACCATTTTCCTCCCCTAGAGTTCAGCCCTGCTCCTCTGCACGCCAGTTGTTCTGTCAAAATACAACTGGTTAATACAAGTTATTTCCACTCTCCATCATCCAACCGTGCACGCAGGAAAGACATCACTGACAGAGACTAACAAACGCTCTGTTCTCAACGTGTTCTTAGGCTGCTGCTGCTTCCTCAGGGTTAAAAAAAGCCTGTGAGCCCCAAGCTGCTTTAGGGCTCTGGTTGTTTTGGGTTTTGGTTGTTTTTTTCTGTTGTGTGGTTTGGTTTTGGATGGGGTTTTTGGGCCCTTTTGGGGGGTTGGTTTTTTGTTGGGTTTTTTTTTTTTTTTTTGTTTGGTTTGGTTTTTTTTTGGGGGGGTCGGGAGGTTTAGGTTTTGCTTTTGCTGGTTGGTTGGTTTGCAGGGGTTTTTTGGGGGGTGGTGGGTATGGTAGTTTTTTTCTTCTCCCCCAATTCTCTGTGCAAAACAAAGGGCTCTCTCTGACCATCCAGACCTTCCCCGACCAGCAGTCAAAGAAGCTGTAGGGCACAGTCATTCCAGAAGTAAAAATTTCATGAGTATCAACTAATTGGCAAATTTCTTAAATCTCAAAAAATGGAAATATGGTGAGAAGGCATCAAGGGAAAAAGGATGTAGAAAGAAGTAGTTGGGGGAGTGAAGAAGAAGTAGTTATTATAGATATCAAAAGGATAAGAGGTAAAACATGATCTAAAAATGGAAGCAGAACAAGAGAAGTGAAATCAAGCTGGGAAAGGCACAGAGCCTTTACAAAAGCAAGAAAGATTGTATTAGGTTAATACTTATTTAATGTATTTTTATATAAAGCTCGTAAGAGCAGTCAAATACTTCTTCCTTTATACGGAAGGGTTAAGAATCCTGGCAGTTAGGTAAGAAAGCATCAATCTTTATCCAGGCTGCAGCTAAAGAATGAAATTTTGCCCTTAGTTTGTCCCTGACAGCCAAGTCCATCACCTACAAACAAGTGTATATGAATCGGAAGGGGCTGCTCTTCTTTACCACTACAAAAGGCCTATTTAGATCAGATCAGATTACAACTGCCCCTGATAATTTTATCAGTGCACTGCCCATAGATGATGGAAGAAGTTACGGACAGCACTTCAGCCTCAAGATTGCATTCCCTTCCTTTTTAAACTGAACGTAAGTGAAGGTTGCCACAAATCTCAGCTAAACAACATAGTGAATCAGCGATGCTATTTATCAAGCCAGTCTCTTGTGCTGTCTACTTTGGCTTGGAGTTGAAGGGAGATTTACGTTTAAAGAGAGACTGCACATATTTCAGGAACAGCCTTATATTTCTTTAAACAATAACATTTATGTAAGTCAGACATACAGACTGTTCCAGTAAAGAATTAAAATTACAATGCCATTTATGCATTTCTACAGAGTCAATGTGGCTCTCAGATCCTATTCAAATATGTCAAATATTTCCTATCTGTATGTTTGTGATCCATTTATACAAAGCTACCCTTTACTTATGGGACATCATCAGACACTGTTCTGGAAAGAGGAAATTCCCACTAGACTTTGAACAGAACCTCAGGAACCATGGTCGACCTAGAATTAAGGATGGAAGCACTGTGGGGAGATAGGTGGTGGGTGTTTAAAGACCCTGAGATTTAATTTATAGCCCTCACCAAATTACAAAACATGACCTGTTAGAAGAGCAGAAGATCACAAGATTTCTGGAAGATAATAGAAGTTTAAGCCATAAATAGATATGTCTGAATCCATGCCTAAGGACAAATAACATGACATTAAAGGAAAATGTAAGCACTGTGTTAATGAGAATTTACGACAAAAGTCAGTGGAGCTTGCAAAACCTTCCCAGGGGAACGGGTGGAAACTCCCACTGCTTGGAACATATGAATCCAGGAAAGTGAAAACACAAGAAAAATGCATGACATGGAGTGATCCCATATGAGTAAAATGGGCTAAGATGATTTACCAGTTTAAAGTAAGTTCTCATCCATTTGCAAAACTGTAAGCTCAAGAGAGAGGCCACTTTGCATGACAGAATCATTCTGTATTCTGAGTGGACAGAACAGGGGAAAAAAATCCCCCACCTTTTCCTCCCTAAATAGCCATCCCTGCTGACTCAGTACAACAGCCTTCAGCCTGCTCACAGTTTGGCAGCAGAACAATACAGTCTCAATGTCAATCAGACAAACCAACCTGACCTGCACAGCCAAGATCTACCTACTCAAGCTCCTGCCTCTCACTAGTCACCACTCTCTCATTTTTTCCGAATTACACACTGTATTAACAACACACACCACAAAAAACCCTCAATACTTTTTCATGTAACAAAGTCTGAGATTTTTTTTCATAATCAAATCTTTAGATACCAACTTCCTTTGTTCTTCCAGATTGTCCACTTATCTCCAGTATGCCAGTGCTTAGCTAAAGAAAAATTTTGGGTAAGCACAATTACATTTTTCTGTTCTTTATGCGCTAAACCTAAAAGATCAATTACAACAGGCTTTTTTGTGTGCAGTTTGACTCCAAGATACAATGTGAGATCATCCATTAAACATACATATCCAAGACTAGATGCGTTAATTCATTTTCCCCTGGGTAATATGGGATGGTGAAAAATAGCTACCAGAGAAGATACTGACTAAAGACTTAAACAGAAATCAGTGGATTTATGTGATGATTGCTATGCAGCAAGCTAAGAGATCTCATTCAAAGAGATATGCATTCTTCTCCCCTGATGCTGCCACTGCTCCTACAGAGTAGATGCTGATGTTCAACACAAGGAAAAGTATTGACTGCAACATACCCAGGAATAGTTTTTACACCAGTTTGAGAATGAGCTATCTGAATTTAAAATTGCCCAAGTTTGACTACAGACAGGTCCCAACTATATAGCATTTTTCTGAGTAGTGCCAGCGTTTGGAAAAATCTGTTTTTAAATAAATTGGCTATAAAACATTACCTTCCTCAACGTTTCAATTAGGAAGGTGATGTAAATATCAGCATGAGTTTTTACTGTTGTTCATTTTGTCTCTAGACCTGTAATCAAGGAAGCTGTCCTAAGGAATCGCTTAACATCAGCATGATCTCAAACCTTAACTAACAAATCACTTCAGTAGAGTTGATAGAATAAATTCTACTTACTGACCTCTTTTAAGATCCCACAAGAATAAACAAACATTTCAATCAACTGCCTGCCTCAGACCTGTTTATGCTACAAGCAGCTCCTCACTGAAGGCCTCTGAAGTTCTGCTGCAACATTAATCAACTTCAAGGACCACACTTTTTCTCTACAAAACAACTATAATCCGGCCTTCCCTCCCACTCTTCTTCCTACCTTTTGTACTTTACTCTGTAGTGTCAGGAAAAGCAGACAGGCAGGTGAAGTTCTACATAGTTTTGTGCAAGATAACCTTACATCTACATATCCATGACCCTGGCAGCTACAACAGCAACAGGACACATTGAAATTATGATTTCTGTATAGTCAAACATCATTCTACTACATTAACAAGAACCATAGGTGCCACTTCGTTTAATCCAGTTTTAATTACCATAAGCATTTTACTCCAATTGAAAGCCATGCTTCTATAGATGAGAAACAGAACTCGGCAAACCAAAACATTTCTGAGGGCCCCAAATCAAGTGTGGTTTTAGCTTGTGGAAACTGCACCTCTAATAGTTTTGAAATCATACCACTCAAACTTCAACAACATTTTCCTCCAAGTGGCTGTTATTATGTTGTCTCCCTCTTATGCTTTCTACAGGCTAAATCAGGAATGGATATCTGACATAAGGATCCTTCTTCTTAACTTAACAGGGAGTGAGTGTGTCTGGAGGAGACTGAAAATCACACAGAATTCTCCATATTGAACCATGGAGACAGCTGGCAGCCCTTTACTTCTGCTGCGAGATGCAGAGGAGACAAAGCACTCCAAACATACTCCCTGAAGAACTTGATTTTTTTGTTTCCATGTCATCATTTACACTCCTTTATGTTCATCTTTATCCAAGTTTTCTTAGGATTATATTTGGTATTCAACATTCAGTGTCACTGTAATACCACAACTTGACTCTGCTGGCACAACAAATCAATGTTTCTCAGGGATCCAAAGCAACCTCAAAGCTTTTCTTCCTCTGTCTCAAAGACCTTGATCAACACCAAGTTTCCTTTTCTTCTTAAAGCTGGTATCAAACACAGCAATCACCTCAGAATGAAATTTTTTGTACATGTCAGATCAAAAAGTAAAGAACAGAGTTAGAGGGAAACCAAACTATCCACACTTACGGTAGGAATATTGCCTCGTTAATGGAAAAAAGAGCATGTGAGCACCAATGTAATCCTTCAAAAAGGACATTCTTTCTATTCCCAGTTCTCCAGGATGTGAAATAAGGTGCAAGCTACCTTTGAGAAGACCATCTGCCATCAAAGCATGGTAGACTCATGATGGACCAAGAATGGAAAGAGGCAAATACATTTATGATCCACAGGATGTTTAACAACTTTATTTTGACCAAAGCTACAGATACCCATTTGCTCACAAGAAAGAAGCTGGCAGCAAGCAAGAGTTAATTTTTAGTATAGGGCCAGCTGGAATAACACAGACCACTCAGACAACAAACGTCACCTCACAAGCACCCTGGATCTGTTCCAAAAATCACTTGAGAAGTGGTATTCTTTCTTGACACACTCAAGGGCCGATTCAGCTTGCACCAGAAGCAGTATTTTTTTCCCCCCTTCCAGTGTATGTTAGGAACCAGTTTCTAAATCTACTTTGAGATGATTTTGAATAATCTCAAGACACGCATTTTCCCATAGCATCACTAAGCATTCTTGTAAATTATTTTCCTTGTGTTTAAGCTTAAAGCCACAAATGTCATGCAGCTAAAAAACATTAGATTAATTCCCCATCTCCCACCTTCCAGAAGAAAAAAGCCTTTAGATACAGAAATATATTTTTATTAGGTAGAAAGGGACTGTGTGTTTGCAAAGCTATTCACCCACATTAGTACTACTATGAAATCACTTACAGGATTCCAGCTGACATTCAGTAATTTTATTTCTAGCTATTTCCCTGAATTCTTAGAGCTTTCACAGCCAGGGAAGTAAGCAAACATAGCACCTGCTTGGATTTGGCAAGCTGCATGGGGCTCAACAATAAGCCAACCCCCTGACAGTCTCCCTTATTTACAGATGCTGATTTGCTAGCAATAAGATAGCTGCGCTCACCTTCAGAAATGAGGATGAATTTGGATTAGCAAATACTGAAGATCCATCTCACATCTAAAATGGAGGCTGGTAGTTTATCATTCACTCCTCTCTAACTAAGAACTATTAATGATTTGGGGCTTTTTCAGATAAAGTCTGCTTTCCTCTCTTCACTCCACAGCAAACCTAGAGCAAAAAGCAGGAGAGAAGACACAAAGCCATCAGCCTGAAGACTAGGTACAACTGGAGCAGCTGTACAGCAGCAACTGTACTTACTTTTATTTTGTAAGAGTATTTACATAATATTTTAGTGATTAGGACAAATTTACTTCTTCGTAACAAATCAGGTAAAATATCAGCGGATGGAATTACCAGAGTTGAAAGGGGAAATCCAACATATCCTACCCATCCCAGTACTACCCCTTGCACCAGCCCCCAGTGCTCTTCAGGTTTTGTGCTGAGACACAAAAAGAAGAAAAAGCAGACTCTTTTCTACAGGAATCAGCCACAGCAAGAAGAAGTGACACAGGTACTGGCAAGAAGTACAGCAGCAAGCCTTAAAAGCAGTTCATCAGTAACATGCAAGTCCTCTATTTGTCTAAGATCCTACAAAGAGTTTGGAAGCAGAAGTTTACCACTGTCCATGCAGTCCCTCGAATCATGCAGTATACATATCCCATGAGCAAAGACATTAATAACCTAACCTGACTTAAGACAGTTACCTTTTTTCACGTGAAAGAATTTCTATGCATCTAAGTTTCCATGTATACACAGAGGCCCAAAGGAACCAGAAATGTCTTTCCGCATCAAGTGGCTTTGCAATACCCTGAAAATAAGTACCAGGATGACTACTAAGGATAACCACCCATGCTTTAGCACCCATGCCACCCCATTGTAGTGTGGCTGGAAACTGCAATGTTTGTATCTCCCTTTCAGGCAATATAATGTGATGCGTTCTCAAAAGGAAGAACATCAAAGATGGCTGTGTCTTATACATCAAATTTGCAAGGGCAGAAAACAAGCAACCTTCAGGTTCAGTATGTTCTATACTGCTAGAAAAAAAAAAACAACACGACACCCTCAGACCAAACCTAACAACCAGTGTAGGGGAGAGCAATCCATTCTTACAAATCCATCCTAAACAGACTACAAAGCAAAGTGCAAACTACTGAGCATTATACAGCTCCATTTGTAACAATAGTAAGTTTATGATTCCTACCATAAAAATGCATGGAATGCTTCCCTTGAATACTGATTTATAAAAGAAATAGCATATCTAAGGTACAATGTAAGTACTATTCATATATATTCTCTCTAATGAATGACAGTAATACAGGAGAACATGCATGCCTAATTCTCATACATGAACCCAGCTCTGAGTATAACCCCAGAAACTGGAACTGTGATCCTAAACTGCTTTCTTAATAGTATACGTTTCATAATACACTAGTCAAAAGTACTACTTTATCAACTGTGTCATTTCAGAGCACAAAAAGGAAGAATATACAGCTTCCTTCAAAAAATCCCATTCCTAATTGATTTTATTAAACAATCATTTATATGCTCATTAGCATAATATAACTTCTTAGGAAGTCACACATTTGAATGTAATTAGCCACTTGTTTTGTTGCATTCAGTGCTAATGACCTTTCTTTGAAGCAAGATATATGTTGCTTGATTTTTCTGTTGTTAAAACTTTAGAGAAGCCTCCGTTGGTTGAAAAAGCAGGAATCCTCTGAACTGACTTTAAATACCTAAGCAATCAATTACCTTTTCACTTAATTTATACTGGTTTTGTTTGGAACAGCTTTGTTGTAACAGCATGAAGGCTTTAAATCTAGGTGATTAAAGCCAGACTTCTAGGTACATATTTGGGATCACAAACAATAATGCCAAGCAAACACAGTTCCCACTGACATTCAGAGTAGGTCTAAACAGCATAGCTCAAAAAAAGGCTTAAGCATGCTGAAAGCAACTCTTTGCCACATTGCTGGGAGCCCTTACCCACACTGCAGCCTAGGTTTGAGGAGACCGCGCTGTACTTCTGTCTCTACTTAGCATCATTTACTTTTAATTTCTATTAGAAAGCAAAGTAGGGAACAGTTCAATTAATTTTTCAAGTATTACATTCTCAATGTAGGAAGTAACAATAATGCCTTCAGGAGAGGTATGCATTTGATAAGTCTTCCCTCCTCCAGCTATTACTTAAACTTCCTTCTTTTCTATCTACATGGTCTATGGTACTTACGTTTGGTCTAAGCAGACTGGTACTTAGTTGTCTTCATTGTCCAACATGATTCAATTATTTTGAGTACACAAGGGAGGATAAGGGGAGGAATATCTTCATCTAAAAGAATAATTTGCAACTTCAAACTCATGCTTTCCCATTCCATGATTTATCCATAAATAGCCAGTTCTGCAAAGCCTTATTAAAAAAGTAGCTTTTCTTTACAACTGCAATTACTGTAAAAGTGTTGAGGAAAAAGATGACTTTGCATGCGAGGCCTGAAGTTTGTTCTAAATAAGAGGAAGAGCATTACATTTACTGAAGACATTTAAAGAAAACTGTGTATTAGGAACCCACATTGGTTTTGTAAAGAGCCTTCTTCCAGAGCAGGCTGGAGTTCTTGCCCTTCAAAACTCACAAGGTTAAATTAAATATCGTTCATGAAGTAGGTTATGTTCAGTTTATGAAGAGAGATCGCTCTTCAACCTTACACATTTGATAAAACATGCAATACCGGCATGTTATCCTCTTTCATTACTTAATGCAAGTCTTTGTAAACTCATCACCCAAGAAAGAATCACACAGGCTATGGCCCAGACATGGTCCCACACACCTACTACCCAACCTCTTAAATTATCCTGTACACCATTTTTACAGAGGTGGTCATAAACTATGTGTGGCAAGTTTCCCTCTGAGCAGCTAGCAGAACAGCAAACCCAAAATCTTCATAAAAATCTCTACTTTAAAGACATGATTAGAGAAAGAAATTGTCTTTCTCACTGCTCCTCCCATGAAATTACAGTTGAGTAACTATGACAATGGCAGAATTTAAACTTATTTTCAAAGTGTTTTAAGCAGTGTGTAACAGCACCACCTGGTGATCTTAGCTTTACAATACTGTTAAGACACCCACCAAGTTAAGGCACAGCAATGAGCGTAGAAGAAAAAGAACAGTTTTTAATTCTGGTTGTGTATAATTTGGCAATTTTTCCCTGTTAAAAATACATCTGATTCTTACCAATAAATAGCAACACTCTTTGATTCTGTTAAAAAACAAACCAAACTCCTCAGAGCTAGCATCAGCCAACGTCCATCAGGAAGTGGTAAAAGCTCAAGACAGAAGCCAGTTTAGTAAAATTCAGTAACTGGTTCAAACGTTTTAACATCCTAGGTTAAAGAACTGTTTGCTTAAAAGTTTGGTTTAAACCTCAGACAGATAGAAAGGCCACCTCAGAAACAGTCAAGCCTAGGTAATTAAAATCACCTGAAAACTCAAACTGGATGTCAAGTATGCTGTATATTCTGAATGGAGTTCTATATAAACAGCATAAGCATTTTAGTCCTAATGCATCAAGAATTTTACTGCTGTTCCAGCAAAGAATCACAGATCATCTAACACACATTGCTGGAAAAATCCTTAGGGATCCTGAAATGAAAAAGTACTCCCTAAAGACATCAGGAGCGACATGAATTCTATTAAAGTTGAGCATTTCTTTTTCATCACTCCTTTTTAAGTTGTGACTAAATTAGCACAGCCTGCGCACCCCAGGCTGTGTGCTGGGAGGAGGAAGGGGGAGAAAACGGAAGATATAACGGCCTGAGGCACTTCAAGCAGAGAGCATCCATCTGCTAGCAGCAGTCAATGAACAGAACATTTCTAAAAAGCTTCCCACTCATATTAAGTCAAGCCAAAAGAACAGAAAACACCTTCCTTCTCTAACTGTGCAGGACTGAACATAACAGGACAGCGGGCTATAAATATATGTTTAAAAAAACTAAGAAGTGAGCGAGAAGCTCACAAGGCAGTCCTGCGTTCAGTCTCTCCTGCTGCAAAGCCAGTTTAAGAGGCTCCTGCTCATCTTTACGTCATCCATTCCCTCCTCCACTCAGTGGTGGCATGTGGAGGAGTGAAATGATCAAAGCGAAATAGGAAAATTTTAAAAAGGGTCGGTTCATTTTTATTTTTTTTATTGCTAGTGAAGCCCGGATCTTTTCATTGTCCCTGTAAACAAACACATTGCCCAAGCCAAGGAAAAGACATATTTGAATGAAGGGAACGGGAAACGGCAAATGAGAGATGGGCAAGGCCAGGATAAAACTGGCTTTGCTGTTAGAGATGCTCATCACGAACTGCACTCCAGAGCTGCAGCTCTACAAGATGAAGGCCTCTGATGGCAATACCACTGGAAGGATCTCCCAACCTTTTACACAACAGCTCATTCCTCCTTGCACATCACAGCACATCAGCTCTCTGGGCAAACACAACTACCTACTGCACTCACAGCAAGTCCCAGTACAGCAATCATCCAGGTGAAAAATAACTTACATGTGTGCACAGGGTTGTTCTGGATCAGGCTAGGACTAAGGTTTGGGTTTGAGTTTTTTGTTGGTTTCTTTCTTTGAGCAGACAGTTTACATAAGGTTAGTCTGCTGATAAATTTGCTGGTGTTCCTGAACTGGACAAAGGACTCTCCCACTGAACACACATTTCATACCTGGTACAGAACCCTGTAGTTTCTATTAATTTGTATTTAATATCTACATTTACATTTGAGTCTTATACCAGTGTACTGTATTTGCTTGAGAAAGGCTGGTGTTGCAAAGGCATTGAGCAGAAGCCAAAGTTTTTGCCTGACTTTTGAATACCATATACAACAGCAGTGCTCATCCATCTGGGAGGATGCATCACACAACTGGGAAGGCAATAAGAGCAATCAAAGCTACACATACACTTCACTTCTGCACAAGGAGTGAGTGGTAATGTGGTGGAGAAGCATCACCACTTGTGCTGTTCTGATGCTGCTCCCTCAGCCATCACTAGACGCCTGTGACAAATACCATGCCAGATGTGCCTGAGCAGGTGCTGCTACAGCCCTACAACAGGAATACAACATGCTTGCACATCCTTCCACAGACACGCTTGAGCTGATGCCACCTGTATCCTACACCAACACATACATGTTGGCTCCTTCAAGACCATTAGCCACAACTAGATGAAAGCAGCTCGGGATCATAGCTAACTCATATCCAGCTGCAAAGTGCAGGTGAAATGAGTACAAGTGTGTCTACAAGAACACAAGCAACTAAATCAGTCTTCCTTACAAAAACAGCACAGACAGGCACTGATTTCTGTCATTTGTCAGTCATACAGAGGATCCAGAAGTTTAATGCTGTGGCCATTATTTAAGAAAAGCTGTCTTCCAAAAAGCTGCAATAGCTCCACCAGCAAATCACACTCGCAAACCCTCAGGCTTAGGGAATGCTTCCCTGCACTGTCACATCATCAGCTCTCCAATTTATTTCATACAGCAAAACAAGAAGGCACTTTCAACACATGAAAAAGGAACTAGGCACTATCAGAGAACAGAGCATTAAAAAGCAACAACATTCTCCCTCAGGTTTAGAACCACAGCGCCTATGAGATGACACAAACACTTCAAAACTCATGTCTGGATGCTTAAAAATCAGTCTTATGCCACAGAAGTGGCATGATCAAAACATACAGCAGCAGCTACGTGGAACTTAAACCAAAGCTATGTTACCTGAAGTGTATTTTAAGCTTGTCTAACAACGTTCCAAAGCTAAAATGGTTTAATTCAGCAGCTTGTTAGAAGAGGCAGATTACCAGCACAGATTTTATAGACATTACTAGAAGGAAGGGGGGGGGGGGGGGGGGAGGGGGTGTGGAAGGAGAAGGGAGGCAGTTACCTATTTTCTGCCACACTGTACAAAAAGGAAGATAGACCTATTAATATCCAACTTCATCTCCTTGTGAATGGTACTATAAAAAGTGAACGCTTTAAAAAACATTAGCCCACTAGGTAAACTGTCATTAAGTCAAGGATTGCTCAAGAGAAATGACAGGTTCCAATTACCTACACAAGGCTGTAGGGAGATAAATTTCCATCAGTGAGTTCCGCAAACGTGAGATATATATATATATATAATCATACTCTGTCACACAGAAATTGTCAAAGTTAACAGGGATAAATTTCAAGATATCAGAAGGCAAAACTTCAATATCCAAGCAATAAATTTCACAAGCATGCACAATTTTAGAAGGCATTTCTTCTCGCTTATCAAAATGAAGCAGAGTTTAATGCTTTCCTGACACAACAGGTTTCTTGCCTACATTCAACTAATAAACTAAGAAACAGAGCAAAGGCATCATGAAAGACACCCTCAACTCCAGAGTCACAAACAGGCCTGACTGTGAACAAAACAGCTGAACACACAAATACTTTCTGTTACTAGTTAAGACAACAGAAGTTCTCTTAACTCATTTGATTAAGACTTCTTTTTTTTATTTATTCAACTTCAAGAAAAATCTTGGAAATTAAAAGTAACAACCGAGGTCATCCTGAGTCCGCATACAGACTGAACCAACAGCTCCAAGAAAATTTAGAGGTATCTTTTCTAGCTTTTCCCTTTTCTGGCTAAGCAAAAGCAGGAACAGAATGAGGGAGACGAGCAAAGCTTAAGTATTACAAACAGGAGGGATGCTGGGCTACAAGACAAGAGGGAGGTAAGCTGTGAGTGACCTCAACTGGAGGAAGCTTCAACTTGTTCACATGAAAAAGGACAGAGCAGTAAGATGCAATTCAGTAGTTCAGTTCTGGCCATGTTAAATCAACAATTTGTCACTTATCTTCAGAGACAAGCATCTGAGTTTACTCAATCTAGACTTCCCTTCAGTGAGTGAAGAGAAACATAGACTTTAGAGGATGAGTCATTTCACTTCCTTTTGGATTAAATGAATCACACCCTAAATCTGTCTGCCTCTATGCAGAGACCCTGATGAGCCACCCAAGCTCAAGCCATGTCATGGGACTAGATGGAAGAGGTATGTTGATGAAGAAAAAGATGCACTTGAAACAACAACAACCTCCAACAAAACACACCCACAGGTAAAAAACATGTAAGATTATCCTAAATATAAAGTGGAAGATGCCCTTTATCCTCCTTCAAGGAGAGATGTTAACGCATGAAATGGGAAGATCAAGGAAACGAATGAGACAGAAGTTGATAATGATAACAAAGGACTCAAAGGAGAAGACAGTAGGCAGATCAAAGAGGATAAAACTGAAGCAGTGGTCTAGTTAGAAGAGAAAGTCTTTCAAAGCCTCAGTGAGTAAAAAAATTTAGGAGGATAGAAGACAAAACCAGAAAAAGCAAACTTCAAGCAATGGTTCAAAGACAAGAGAAAATCCTATGGGTTTTCCACTCCACTGAAGGCAGAGGCAAGGATTAGCTTCTATCCCAACAGAAATGAAAGCAAAAAGGACAAGAGAGACTAGAAGTCAGAGAGACTATTAGTCTCATTATTGAAATTGAAGCCAGAGGTAGGAGTTGATCCAGAAGGAAGAATCAAAGAAAAGACTGCATCCAGCAAAGGAAACAATGTGGAATAATTCAAAGCCTATGCACAGCTGCAAAACTACAGATTCAGGGTAGGGTGACAGATATGATGGAATAGCTCATATGACTGGAGTCAGGAGATGGATGCTTTACAGGTCCCCAAAAAAGACAGACAGGGAACACAACAGAGGACTCATTTTATACAAAGGAACAGTTTGAATGTGTGAAGCTCTGTTGAAAAACAAGTGATGGGCCAATAAAGAGTTAATGGGTCTGGATGACAGGTGAAGCCAAAGGAAACACTGTCAAGAGCATCTGCTACAGACCACCTGATCTTGAAGATAAAGCCTTCTTTAAACAAATGGAAGATGTCCTGGTACTCATGGCAAGCTGTAAGCACACTGGCATCTGATGGAAGGGAATCATAGTGGGGCACAAGCAATACAGTGGACTTCTAGAGCACACTGAGAACAGGTCAAGTAGGAGCAGCACTGTGATACATCCGCCATTCTCTAAAAAGGAAGAAGTGGTGGAGAATTTACAGTTTGATGGCAGGCTTAGTTACCAAAACCCCTTAGACAAATAAAGCTTCAGATCTTGAGGAGTGTAAGGAAAATGGGTAGCATAATTACAAGCCAGGATTTCAGAAGGCAGGCTTCAGTTTGCTCAGAGAAGAGGTAAACAGGACCCCTTGAGGTATCGCCATGAAGGCCAAATGGGCCACAAAGACTGGCCAGTCTTCAAGTACAGACTCCCCAAAGCAAAAGAGCACTCCATACTGTGCAGGATGTGCAGGAAGTTGAGCAGGCAGGAAATGTGGCAGCTCATGAATCTTCTTGGTCTTCCATTGCAATGTCTGTTTTCAGGTCTCACAGCTCGCTCTATGTGAGTGTTGAAGAAATGAAGCATCACCCATGGTAGAGAAAGACCAAACACTTAAACAAAATCAACATCCACGTCAATTGGACTGGCTGGGGTACAGCTGAGCATGCTAAGGGAGCTGGAAGTAAGGTAAGAAGCTTCTTTGCCGTCTTTAAAAAGTCGTAGGAATGACAGATCACAGAATCATTAGGGTTGGAACAGACCTCTGGAGATCATCTAAGTCCAAGACCCCCTGCCAAGGCAGGGCCACCTACAGCAGGTTACACAGGAATGTATCCAGGCAGGTTGTGAATGTTCTCTTTGACTAGAACATAGGAAGCATCAGGCTTTTCTTTCAGGGGGAAAAGTAGGACACTGGAGGCGAGTTGGCCTACCCTGTTGGAAGGCTATGGAATAAATCTACCTGGAAACCATTTTCCAGACACAAAAAAGAAAAAAGGTTACTGGGAACTACCAGCACAGATTTAATGAGGGCAGAACACGCTTGACTGCAATGAAAGCCACACTGCAGTCAAGGTAAACAGTAACTTGTGCTCTTCCCCTCATTCCATTTCATCATTCTCCCTGGCAGCCAAATTGACGAGATACAAACTAGGCAGGTGAACTGCAAGTTGAGTCAAAAACTGGTCAGATTCAAAGGGCAAATGGTCAGTACTTCAACCAAATGTACAAATTGAAATTGAAGTTAATACTGTCCAATGCCTCCATTAACAACGTGGACAATGGGACAAGAGGTTCCCTTTGCCAGCCTGCAGACATTACACCAAGACATTGGTCAATAAGTTAATGGGCAAACCCACTATTCAGAAGTAGTTCAAGATACTGAAGAAATGAGCTGACAGAGGCCTCATGAAGCTCAACAAGGCAAATGCAACTTTTTTTTGCACCTGGGACAGAAGAACAGCAGGAGACTGTCTGGATAGGGAGTAGCTTTGCAGAAAAGGATCTAGACTCCTCATGGAAAGAAAGATGGACACGACACAGCAGCACCCAACTGCAGTGATGAAGGCCAACCACATTCTGGAGCTGCATTATTAAGAATGTAGCCAGCAGGTCAAGGGAAGCGATTATTATCCTCTCTTCATCATTTGTGAGACAATACTTTGTCCAGTTCAGGACTTCTCTGCACAAGACAAGTCACTGACATACTGGAGCAAGTCCAGCAGAGAGCTGCTAAAATGATTAGGAGACTGGAGCACATGGCGTGAGGCTGAGAGCTGAATTTGCTCAGTCTTAAGATGAGAAAGCAACAGGTGAGATCTCACTGGTGTCTTCAGCTACTCAGTGGGAGGTCAGAAGGAAGATGAAGCCAGAATCATCAGAGGTGCACAGCAAAAGGACAAGAAGGAAGAGTCACATTTCATCAGAATAAGTTCTGACTAGATATAGGGAAAAAATGCTTCACAACCATTACAGAACAGGTTGCCCAGGAAGACTGTATCATATCCTTCCTTGGGGATAACCAAAGCTCAGCTGCACTAGGCCCTGAGCAGCTTAATGCAACTTCAAAGCCACCATTTTGTGGACAACCAGAGCTCACTTCTAATCTACGTTATTTTATGATCCTACTATCCTCTCCTCCCTTGTTTTAGTTTTGTAAAGTAGCTCCTCATTGTTTTGTAAAACAGTTCCCCTGTTCCTCTTCTTTGCATATTCCTGTTCTTCACATGTATAATATGCTGTCCTAGTCTAATTCACACTGTACAGTTTGGGCACTATGATCACCTGTAATAAACCAGCTATGAAATTAGTGATGACCTGTAGTGAGAGGACAAGCGGTAATGGGTTCAAACTTAAACAGGGGAAGTTCAGATTGGATATGAGGAAGAAATTCTTTACTGTAAGGGTGGTGAGGCACTGGAATGGGTTGCCCAGGGAAGTTGTGAATGCTCCATCACTGGGGATGCTCAAGGCTGGATTGGACATAGCCTTGGGTGGCATGGTTTAGTGGGAAGTGTCCCTGCCCATGGCAGGGGGGTTGGAACTAGATGATCTTCAGGTCCTTTCCAACCCTAACTATTCTATGATTCTATGAAGATTAAAGAATTAAGCAAGCAGTTTAAATGTAAGCAGTCAAAAATGTTTTAGAGAACATCTTCAGAAATGTCTTCCCTTTTAGCATTAAAATAACTGTTAGCTATGTTTTGGTATTTAGAAGGACTAAGGGAAAACACATTCATTTAAAGAAATTACTAAAAACACAGCACAAGAGTTCAGAAATAGGATTAAGCTAGATGCAGCTGCAATCTTCAAACTTAGTTTAAACCAAATCTGAATATCTGCAACTGTAGCTTTCAAGTTATAATCATGCCATTGACCTTCCTTCCCCACTCCCTTTCGTTTTTGGCCACTGAAGACTCTGACGCTTTCAATAGCTCTAAGTCAAGAACAACTCCCTTGTAACGACAACTCTGACATGGATATAGTGAGAGCAGATTGCCTGCAAGGAAACAAGAATAAACCCGCTATTTAGAGAGATTATGTAATGCAGCCCAGAGCTGTAAAATGAGATTTAAAGAGCCAGAACTCGGCATTTCAGCCCTGTAAGTAACCATAAAAGTTGGGCAATACTGTAACAATTTGAAGAGACAAATAGAGGAAGAAGTCTTGTCAAAGCATCCCTTCTCTGAGGTAGTATTTTATTCATAATTCTCACAAAACCAGTACCATTTGGCTATTTTGTCAAACCCTTTAAAACAAAGTTGAAACACCTCTTCACATCAGAGGTGTTTCAACCTCCAGTGGTTGCACACCACAGTGGTGAGCAGGTTTCTGCTACAAAAGTGAGCTCTGTGTGAACAGATACAACACATCTTGGGGACCTGAGCTTGTTGAACTTGTGAAGCTTAGCACTCTCAATTAGCACAGTACTGCATGCTGAAAATCAAATCGATTATGAACAAATACAACAGAATTAGTCTTTCCTGCATGAATATTTTAGCAAGTGTAAACAAGATTCAAGCTTTTATAAGCAGCCAATTCCCAACTGAACAACCATGAACATCAGCTGGTTAAGCAAAGGAAGACCAAGATTATGAACTTCCATGCACCACTATACTGTAAAAAGCAAGGAAAAACACAGCAAAGGCGTGTGTGATAACAGAGACTAGGTATGTGTTTTGGACATTCTTATACAAAGCTGGAAACTATAAAACCTTGAGGGTTTGTCCATGGCTTTGTTTAGAGCATACATGCACACATAAAAACACTGATGCACAAAATAATAATTCTGTAGAACAGTCCAGAACCGTTGAGCAGTTAGAGAGATTTTATTTCTGCATTTCTTCACTTTAGAATGGAGGGGAAAAAAAGAAGTACAATTACCTTAGGAATTCTAATGAAAAACTGTTTTTTATCTAACTCTAAACATCCTTTCATTAAAGCCTCAAAAAATAGCAGTATCGTGCATTTAGCCAACCCCAGCTGCTTTGCTAGAGATTAAATAAGACAGTGAGCCCAGATCACCTCCTTTTCACCTCCCCTGAAAAAAGGCATTACAGCAAGGAAGAATTTGGCCCAAACTACACAGGGGAGGGAAGGGAAAGCAGGGGGAGAGGGGTTTTTTTCTTTAAAATAAACCCAGCAAGTCCCTGCTCCGTTGCTGGACTTTTCCTCACATCATGTCAAGCCTGCAGGTTGCTGGCAAGCAGATCAAGCACAGTGCAAGACCTGCCAGAGTTCCCAGACCACACACACGCTCCCAGCTGCTCTTGAATACACTGGGGATGAAGTCTATCTACCACCCATTCATGCTTTCCAGAGCCTGGCTCTTCCCTGCAGCAACAGCCCATACAGAGCACTACATGGGGGAAAATCATGTCCTTACAGTACTGAAGGCAGCACACAGCCTTCACGCAAGAGCCCCCAGCAAGCTGCAGGAATAGGTCTCCTGAACAGTTCTAGCAAGCTGTGCTGCACTGGCATCCCAATGGGATGCTAATTTCAGCAGTTCATTTGCAACCCAGTTAACTTTGGAAATGCGAACGTAGTAGTATTAGCAAATAAATAAATAAGCAGCTCAGCATTTTTTCTGATCAGATAGCGTGGTGTTCCAAGGATAACTGTTCATTTTTAAAACAATCAACTGTTCAGCCTGGGGAGAGGCAGGCTGCGTGAAGACCTAATAGCAGCCTTCCAGCATCTGAAGGGCGCCTATAGGGATGCTGGGGAGGGACTCTTCATTAGGGACTGTAGTGATAGGACAAGGGGTAATGGGTTAAAACTTAAACAGGGGAGGTTTGGATTTGATGTAGGGAGGAAGTTATTTACTGTAAGGGTGGTGGGACACTGGAGTGGGCTGCCCAGGGAGGTTGTGAATGCTCCATCCCTGGAGGTGTTCGGGGCCAGGATGGATGGAGCCTTGGGTGACACGGTTTAGTGTGAAGTGTCCCTGCCCATGGCAGGGGGGTTGGAACTGGATTATCTTAAGGTCCTTTCCAACCCTAACTATTCTATGATTCTATGATCAATGCACTTCAGTTTCACTCAATGAACAACCCATACTTTCTCTTTAAAATACATACTGTAAGTTCATTTACTTTGCCACACTTTCATGTCTAAACACAATGGATATTAAGATAATTTCGGGGGGGGGGGGGGAGGAGGCCATGATCATTGGCCCACAGTGACAGGGAGAGATTTTCTAAGTTCACTGCCATAGCTCAATTTACAAATAAAACCAAAGTAAAACTAAAACTGTGATTAAATGCAGCAGACAACTAGCTCATTATACAGCAGCAGAAAGAAAAGACATTCAGACATTAATTGCTGTACCTGAAATACCCATCTGCTGCTTTCATGCATGGGACTGAGCAAGAACATCGCTTAGCTTATTGGAAATAATTTTCCCAGAGACAGACTGGCAGCATGACAAATGAGAGTTGGCTACAAAATCAAAGACCAAATACTTTTTTCATATATAAAGGATAGCCACAGAAAAACAGGTGGAGAGCCTCAGACAGGTATACATAAAAGCCAAATTATTCCCCTGTTTCAAAACTGTTTGGGAGATAATTTCATTTAAATTTGATTTAAAGCAACTATAATTTCTTGTATCTGATGCTGACAGACTTCTGCCAAGTCAGAATCACTGTGCATGACTCAGGGGTCCCATGCAGAAAAGCTGTGGGAAGGAAGATACTCAGACACATTCACCAGCGAACACTCACCCAAGAAAGAATTCATGTTTAGATTCCAGAAAAACACCTACAATATCTTTATTTGTGATTACCTCTCAGTATAGCCAAAAGGGCTTTTGAAGGATTCAAGCACTCCAAGAAGCAATAGGATAGCATTTTCTCCCCTCAACATTTTACTTTTCTACAATTAAAGACAAGGAACTGGGCAGTCCATATGCACCACAGGTCAATTTTCTTTTTAAATGCCCACATAAAATTAGTTTTGATTAAAATGCCTTCATCCAAAGACAAACTAACTGTAAAAGGTATTCTAGCAGGCTTATTCCACTTCTTATACAGGTTACACTTTATATAGGCATTTTTAAAACTTGCAAGTTAGTAACTTTGGACCTGACACTGAAACTAGCTCACAGAAAGTGCAAGCTTTACTCTGCCAAGCAAGCAGGGCTCAATACTGTTCAGTATAAACAGCTGAATAAAACATTCTGCATATAAATCCACTGAATAATGCTGAGTAAAGCAGTCTGGATACATTTCAATAACACAGATCAATCTTAACCTTTCTATACCTATGGAGATACAGGATCAGATCAATCTTATCCTTTGCATACCTATGCAGGCAGTGTTTGAGTTCCAAGTATAAGATTTTAATTTAGGAAAATACCTCTACCTAAAGTATCCCCCCCCAAAAAAAGAGCACCATATTAATAAAATCCATCTATGTCCCTTGGTTAACTATGTCAGCTTCCAAGTGCTTGATATGACAGTCCATCAGCTGTCATGTCCAAGAGTCATGAGACAAGAGTATTAATTAGCCAGAAAAAGGCAACTCTTGTCCATTAATACGAGCAACAGCAACTCAAAGGACATTCTCTTTCTGGAGTAAAAGCTGGGTTTATTCACTCACCTTAGAGTGTAGATTCTGTAGATCTCAATTAAAATGTAATGAGAATGTTTAAATATCCTATGGACACTACATTCTTTTTTCTATTTTTCCCCCCTCTCTGTTCAACAGTCACACATTAAGCACAATTACCACTAAGTGTGCACATACACGTAATATATACATTATCTCACACTTACAGTGCATATAAACAAAAGCATTTGAACAAGTATACTTAAAAATAAACATGCATAAAGCTTTTCAAGAACTCTGATAAAACAGAAAGCCACAGCCACTTAACAGAAAATAAAAAGGTGCAATGAGCATGTCAACCTTGAAAAAGCCCTTTTAAACTATAACAGTATTGTCAGGTGCCATTACCCTTTGTCAGCTAGCTACTTGACCTCATAAATCAGGTATAACAACCAAATGAGAGCACAATGTAAAATCAGCACAAGGCACACTTCTCTAATGAATAACAAGTGACCTGCCAAGGTTTTGAGGTCACATTCAAACTGAAAAAAATATTGTAATCAACCATATTAATAAAAACAGAAGTCATATCAACACAACTAAGCTTGCACATACCATTCTGTAGAGTTTGTGCTCGTGACTCCTTCCCCAGATTGGCATGGAATCCTCCCCCTAAAGTTGGTGTTTTGCCTGCACCTATTAGGGAAAAAAAAAAAAAAAAACAAACAAAAAAAAACAACCCAGATATGTCAAATGTAATAACTGAATTGAAATATTAAAAGAAAACTTATTGTGCCACTATCATCAGTACCTGTGTAATTCATAACATGCCAAATTACACTAATAAGGGCAACAGAAGTGCTTGAAGGGCTTACAGCAATGAATACAATAATCCTGTGCAATTTATTTCTTCCTTGGGATACCTTAAGATTTACATGGCTCCATAAACCCTCCCAATCTCAGCTCCAAAAGAAAATACAAAAATGTCATAATCTCTATAGCAGACAGAACACAAAAATCAATATTGTAAAATACTTCTATATAGTTTATATTTTTTTGTCGGAAGAATGTTCAATACATAATTTTAATAGTTAATTACTGGCACTATGGAACATAAACACATTTAGCATTCAATGACAACTGTGTTGGATACTACAGACATAATACTTCAGACCAACACTACGCACACCCACAGCAACACTTGGGCTACAAAAACCGCAAATATGGTACCGCTACTTTTACATCCTGAAAGGCTGGAGACTAAAGAAAGTCCAGGTTGTAAATTAGCATCAACTAGATGCTGGTTTTTACACCCGTGCCAATGCTGAGGAGCCTGAATGCAGAGTTTGCTAAGTATCAATGGAACGACTCATGCAAACCAATCCTGCAGAACACGGCATTAAACTACCAAGGACAGAAATAGCCTGCCACTAAAGCAGAAAGGGATTTTGAAAAAACAATCAGGCTACCTCAAGCAGGATATCTGAATGTATCGGCTTAACAGCAAGTGAGACTAAAAAGCTAAATTGCACAGGATTGAAAAAAAGCAATTTGTTCATAATTGGACTCGTACTTAATTCAAGGAGTCTAGTCTTCAGAACCAGGAGGAAAGTCATCTTGCTGCCTATGATGCCTACCTAAAGTTTTTCCTCCGGTTCTTGTAGCTATGTTTTCTTATCTTTTACCAGTTCTCTAGAACAAACTAGAATGTCATTGGGATAGAATCACACAGGAAAGTGTCCCTTTGGCTAATTTGGGTCAGGTTTCCTGTCTCTGCTCCCTCACAGGTTCCTGTGCCCCTCCTCACTGTAGAGCACGAGAGGACTGAAAAGTCCTTGACCAGGATAAGCATTACTTAGCAACAACTAAAACATCGGTGTGTAATCACCATTGTTTTCAGATTAAAGCTGAAAACACAGCACTGCACCAGGTACTAGGAAGAAAATTAAGTCCATCTCAGCAAAGACCAGGACACAGGTACAAGAGATGAGAAACAGTGACCTAAATTGTTCACTCTTACTGGACTTTCTTAGCCTCCTCTCAGCTGCATCTAATGTAAAGCCATGTTGAGGGGGAAAAAAAAATTAACAAAAAAAAAAAAACCCACAAACAGAAAAGCTAATATTCCTGCAGTATTACTGTCTATCAGCCTTCAAAGCTTAATTTTCCATACAACTTTTAAATCAGGTTTCTAGTGCTATCCACAACAGAAACCAACTTCATTTCATTAACATATCCTCTCAATAAACAATCATGAAAAGCTCTCCCATAAATGCTCCACAGCTTAAGTACTTCAGTTCAACGTCCTAGATAGAAATGAAAAACATTCAATAGCAACCTCCTCACTGGTTATTTATATACAGCATTTATAGACAGCAATGTTTCTTTGCCGTTCTTATAGGTATATCTCTTATTTCCACAAATGCTCCAAAACAAACCAATGAGGCAAAACAGAGAGAAGTTACCAAACTACCCTAGCACACATAGTATTATTGGTATACATTTAATAAGAATGGTTTACCTGGGAGAGGGGAGGAGCGGGGTAATATATATATATCAATAGTGGCAATAGTTTTATGCTGCTTTTCTTCAGTAGCAAATCTAACTTGCTGAAACTCTGCCTCCTACCCTCGTTTTTTTAAGCTATGCGCAGGCTACCTCACTTGTCTGATTTGCGGCAGAAGAGCATGCACTCAAACATCAGTACAGTAGAGGAAGCCATAAACTGTAGGACAAGAGGAGGAACACAGAGCAGGGCAGGCTGGAAATAGCAGGCTCACCCAGCACTTGCATCAAAGGCACCGTTGCCCCCTCCTGCACACAAGGGCTCCACTTTTCAGCCCCATCTATCTTTGAATGCACAAAAATATTGAACTCTGTTGGACTATCATTGCCAAAAGAACTACATTACCCTTTCACAAGTTTCCCTGTTATTACTAAAGAGCTTGCAAAAACAATCTTACAGTGGTGGAAAGCAATACTATTAACAAAATCATTTAACTTACTCAGAAGCTAAAATTCAGAAGGAATAAAAACCAAATAAAATGAAGCTGACATTTCAGTGTTTTTGTTAAGATTCTTTTCATTAGACATCAAGACATAATATTGTACATAAAAGTTACATACAAGTGATTTCTCTCCAAGCTATGGAGTCTGCAGCAGATACTAGTGGAGCTATTCAAAAGGCAAATTCTGCTATCAGAATTGACGTACCCATTTCTCAGCGAGTTAACTGGAAAGACTGTATATCTTTAATTAGCATTTGGCTTTGAAAACTGACAGAAAACTGGTCTGTTGAGCTCTTATGCTCAGAACAGCAAACTACTGTTGCCATTGACTATGAAGTCCCACCACCAGCATTAATCTTTACAAGCAGAACGGAAACCAAACTCATTAGTGTAACTGTTCAGCTGGGTAATAAAAAAAAAAAAAACAAACTCTTCCAAAAACCTGTGAAGTCATCAAATTCATATAAAAACAAAAATCCCTACAAAGCTCATAATTTAAAAAGTACAAAGAAAAAGAACAGCAATCGCTAGGCACAACCAAATTAATATCCCAGCTTAAGTGATATTTTTACATTTCTTGACCTTTTCCGTTTTTCCTTCTACAACTTCAAATATGAAATAAACAGGCTTTGGGTTTTTCACATTCAGCTTTCAAGATATACAAAAATATATCTGAGAAGTGTTCGGTGTCTTCAAGTGCCGCCTGCCAAATCTTCAACACTAACATTTCCCTAAGCCAACCCAAATATCCTCCTTCACGAGGTAGTGCCTCCCAAGGTACATTGTCATCTGCTGACTATTTTTAGAAACTAACTCAGATTCTCAGCTTTGCAAAACTGAAGTCTTCTCTTCCAAGTCAGCTTTGGATATTTACATGAAATTTTGGACAACAGAAGGTATGGAGAGATGTGTTAGCAGCACAAACACACAGCCACTGAATATTTTGTGGTCCTCCCAGTGTGCCCCAACACACCAAAAGAAGAGATCAGATCATATACCTGGAAACTTGGTGATACTCAAAGTTTACACGGGTCCAGAGCCAACCCACAACCAGACAGGTCTCAAGTGCTAAACTACTGTGACTGTCCCTTCAAGCATCCCCACATCTGCTCCCTGCAGCACAGTCTGGGTCACACCCGGGCACCTCAGCTGTTCCTGTATTGCTCCACTGACTCACTAATGAAGTAATAAGTCACATCACCTGCTTCCTCTACAAAAATGTTCCTCAAGCAGTAAAAGGAGCAAGCAAAGCTTGAAGTCTGTGACAACCTTCAACAGCAACAAGAAGACAACAGATAGCAGGAACAGCACTTATTCCTCTATACTGAGGGGGGCAAAGAGCAGCCACTCAGGCATCTGCAGCTTAAAGAGCACTTTCCTGAGAGCTAGTGACATGCTGAGTTTCAGATTCAACACCTGAAAAAGAAACAGATTCAGTCCCAGCATTATGGATTTTGTTTCCTCTAGATAAATGAGCAAGTGAAGGCAGCGAATGAAGCAGCTTGCAACCTGAAATGAAGTGTATCTGCTACTTGATAGGACCAGTTCCAACATAATCCGTCCCTATGAAATTAAAACCAAAAAACACCAGCTCTTTCTTCAGCAGAAGACAGGAGAAAACTCTTCAATTTAAAACCCACATATTTACAGATTCAGCATAAAATCTGGGTCTGATACTGCACACTTGCATCACACCAACAGTTTCATAATCAGGGTAGACTAAATAACATAAAACATGAATGAGCTTCCTACTTAAGTTAGATCATAAAAGTCAAAAGGAGAATAAGTTAACGTGCCATTTCAACTCATGCATACAATAGCAAAATGATGTAATTAAAGGTTTTTGAACACACAAAACTACCAAAGTCTGCAACTGAAATAATTCTCAGCCATTTTTACAGGGACACTAACAGATCTGCACACACCACAGCCCGCTGAAATGGTACTGCTGAATAAATTTGCATCGGCAAGCTTCTAATCTACTCCATCGTAGCTAGCTACCTATGGGCTTACTTTCATAACTACCAACCGAAGAGATAAATATACCGTTGCATCCACCATGCCCAAGTTTAGGACTGCAAAAGTCTATGAAAGTTACATCCAACAGTTCAAACCCAAGTTACGCACATGATTCTGTATTTTCACGACTGACAGAAGCATACTGCAGCACTTCAAGCAGGAATTTGTTGCCACCACAAGGACAGCATGTAAGACCCAAGGCCAGAAAAAAACGCTATAGGCTAACTCTGATGCAAGATTGCCACCTGGAGGATTACAGAAAAGAAGTAGAAATCGATTCAGTTTATTTCACTAAAACATTATTTTTTTGCATGAAATAGATAAAAGTTTCCCCTCTTCCTTCCCAACACAACATGATTATAAATTACTTTTGTAAAGAGAAAAACTAGAACAACATAAAACAGGCAAACAGTCCAGGATTCCCCACAAAAGGTCTGCAAATCCAGCATACCCATATTTCCTTCAGTGCTGCAAATTACATCATGACCACTACATAACTAAAAACTAACCATGAATAAGTGTCTTTCTAGAAATCTGAACCACAAGTAAGAGGAAATTTGGCAATATTACCATTATTCTAATTTTTCACTACACAGCGCATTCATTTCAAGTTTAGCGTATGTATTACTGGTGGAACACACTTCAGGATTGTTCAAAGCTGAGCGATAAAAAATATTTGATGTCAGGATTTGATCTATTAATATATTGTACATGGAAACCAATCCATAGAATCATCGAGTAGTTAGGATTGGAACTGACCTTAAAAGCTGATCTAGTTCCAACTCCCCTGCCATGGGAAAGGACACCTTCCACTAGACCAGGTTGCTCAAAGCCCCATTCAACCTGGCCTTGTAAAAAGTCCCTCACAAGCTTTCTCGTAGCCCCCTTTTAAGGTCATGGAAGGTAACTGCCAACTACTAATTAAAAACAAAACCCCTACGACCCTTTCCACTTTTCTAACATTCGAAAAATACAGGAGAATCCTTTATTGTATGTAACAACTGGCCACACAAGAACCACAGAACCTGATAGAAACACAGAGTTCATCTTCTTTACCAACTGTCTCACTAGCACTGACTGTAACAGGTACATCTTAGTTCTAGAGGAAAACAGGCATAGGAGATGAAAAGATAGTAATCTCAGCTTAAATTTTACTAAGCTTTTTCCTCCCTGTGTCTAGTCCCCCTCTTTCCAGTTTGCTGACCATAACTTTCCATTTCCACAAACCCCAGCAAGACTGAAATACTTAGATCAAGGCAAACTCAGTCAAGTTCTGCAGTTGAGGCCAATGTAACTCACACTCCTCAATGTAAAAACAAAACAAAGCTTCAAGATTTACACAGTACATACAAAATATTCTGGTAAGCTTCCATAAGCATACCTGAAAAATTGAGCATACCACAGCTTCACTAATAAGATACATTAAATTTATCAAGGGACACTTGAGAGCAGCAGTACACACTCACTGTTTCTAGCAGTGCAAATGGGTCACTGTAGGAAGTTGCTTACAATTCACTTGCACCAAAAAATTGTATTAGCAGGAGGAAACTTCCTTGATATTGTAATATCTGAAACAGCCTACTGACTAATGTTGTGCAGCCTTCTCACTAGAAGTTCTAACAAACACTTGTTGGTGCATTAAGAGCAACTAGCTCACAACTTTCCTTTTTCCCTATGAGCAAAAGCAAGCAGATATCTTTCCACAGGCAACATTCTTCCCGCCAGTCGCAAATCAGTATCTTGCAAACTCATGTACATTTGGAGATGGAGAGTCGTAATGTATTTATACTGTTCAAGAGCTATACATGATCCTGACTTGGGGCTGAAGTTGCACTAATGCTGTCAAAGCCCATTGCAGCCTCCCATTTCTATTTGTCACCATCCTAAAACCTCCTGGCTTAGACGCTAAGTAAGCCCAAGTTAAAAGACAAATTCACACCTGTTCTTGTAAATTCCAGCTTAGCATTTAAAGAAAAGATTATACATTTTTAACTTTGTTACTTTTTTTTAAATCAAAAAGCCACCAAGAGAAATAAAAATTCCAAGCAATCAACCACAAAACAGTAAACCTATTTCAAGACAGTCATGCTGCTCCGTCTCACACAGAGACATCAGTGATGTTCACTGACCTCAGACCCCAAAGGCTGGGTAAGTCCTGCAGTGCAAGAATCCCACTTCAGTGATCAGGCTATAACCACTCCGCAGCCCTCCTACTGAGGCTGTGATGTGCATTTGAGGATGAAGTGTTCTGTAAATCCTATTTGGAGCTGAAAATGCCCCTAGCTCCAAGAACTCATCTTCTCCATCCCACACTTTGTTGCCTCAGACAATAGAGGCTGCATTCCACTATGCTAACCTCCTTTTTACCCTGTTTTCCGTGGGGCAAATGCATACACTGCAGCAGTGCCTGCCCCTCTCCTCACTCTGCCCACTTTGAGACAAACCTGAGAGGGGGACAGAGGTCTCAAAACTACAAGGTTTCTTTCTATTTTGTAAGAGCAGGCAGCTTGTTGGGGAAGACATCCACTAAGTAAGAGCTAGCTAAAAACTTCAGGAAAATAATTCATATTTAAATTCTCACTAGAGATGTGCCCCTGAACTCTGTAGGAGGACAGGGGTAGCCACAACCCAGGGCACGGGGCACTTCTGTGAGTCCAGAGATTGCAGGACATCAGCTTACATGTGGGGATCAGAATCAGGCCCAGCAAGGGGAAACAAGACAGCACTGGGATGGCCAGGCAACGTCACAGGCATGGGCTGAAGCCAGGCAGGACAAGGGCCTGGCTCAGCAGGGCTGTGGGGAGCTGGAGACCAGCCCTGCTGTCAGAGACCAGTCACTGGGGCAAGGGTGGATGTCCACAGGGGCCTCCTGGGCAGGGTAGGGAGAGCCCCAGGGGGGAAGCAGGCTGTGGACAGCAAGGGCCAGCAATGCCTGGCAAAGCAGGCACCGCTCCTGCCACCTGACTGCAGACAAAGATTACCAACACTTCTAAAGGACAGGTTTCCAGACTAACTCATGGTTTGTGCCCAAGAAGCTTATCAGATGCTGGTTTTCTCTACTTACTACCAAGCATTTAAAGGCAATTTCTGGAACAAAAGAAGCCAAGTTTCCCCAGATACTAAATGTTTCAGGATCACAAGCTCAGTTCCCTTTGCGGTGCCCTTTTCTCATGCTGTAGTTTCTCAGTTTTGTCTTCCAGCTTGCTGCTGTGCTATCTGCACATCAGCTTTCTCAGGTGGGACTGTTCTCCTTCGATTAGTGACAGAAGCCCTAGACTCCACTTTTGAAGCTTCTTTAAACAAAATCCCAAAAAGAGATCTGGACTATCAATGTTCAGTTTTCTTCCTCTCATTCTCTTCAGCTTTGTACTCATTTTTTATTCCTGTCAGCCTTAGGAAAAAAACCTCAGAAAACATTTTCTCCCACTAACTACCACAAGACATGGGACTCCTTCCTAGACACATTGGAAGAGTGATCAGAGAATTCACGGCCTTCAAACATGGCACATGACTCACAACTTGCCATTCTACAAAAGCAGCAGCCATCAAACCAGTGCAGGCTGGCAAAGGGCTCTGCGGAGCTCTGTCTTCCAGGATGCAATTACACAGTATAATGGAGAGGGAGAAACCTAGGTCAATCTTAAACTCTGTAGTGCTGTATTTCATGCTGGTATGCATTCAAATTTTAAGACTGATAGAGGAGGCTGTTAAGAACTTAGGTATGAAGAAAAAAAAGAAAGATGTATTCATTCCAATTACAGAATGAGGAATTTTAATTCAAACCCTCTCCAAATTTGACAAGAAGTCACAGAGAACAAACTCTTTTGGCTAGTTTGAGAAGCTCTGAACAGGCTATCAATTATAGTGGATAGTTATTCTTTAAAACTAGACTCAAGTAGGAAAAGCACATATCTCAAACACTTTCTGTGCAATTAACAAGAGGTCCTTGGAACTCAAACAGGCACGACAACCCTTTTCCACTAGTACCCAACTTACTGAGCACCAAATCAGCCAAGCTCAGAAAGAAACTCACTTTCAACATCTGGCCTTCAGAAGCTTCAAGAAAACAACACAGCTAGGGTTAAGTCTTGAGGCTGGATTCTTATGTGACTGCAACCACTTGCAATAGAATTAACAATTACAACTAATTGTAACAAGGCCTATCAAAGCATCTGCTAACTTGTGCTTTGTGAGAACTTCCCTCTCAGAAGATCAACAGAAAGATAAACAGTAGCCCCTTCTAGAGCATGAAGAGTGTATTCCGTTGCTAGTGAATTTAGCAGCTCATGATGACCCAGCAAAGTGACAGGTACCTCTCAAGAGATTACTTGCCACTCCGGGAGACAGCATTAAAGGGAACTGTGGGATTAGGGTATCCTGCAAATGTATCCCTCCATTTCCATCAAGACCATGGCAATGAAAAGCACTGGTGTTATTATGCTGAGACAAACAGATTATGCCCATGTCTAAAGAGGGTCTACTCAGGTCTGGGATGGCTTAGTTCTCATTTTGTGTACTTATATCAAGTACACTATCTCCTTTTTTATGCCCCAAGTACCACCAAGAAAGATTTCATGGTCCTTATTACAAAGTACTGCATATGCAACTTCATCAACCTTACCCTAAATAAATCTTTGCCTCACAGTCTGGATTTCCGGACACCTTACCACAGACTCTCGCAATTGTAAATATCTCTACCATCTACTTCTCACAAGGAGAACAGAAGAATCAACCAAGCATTTTCAAGGGAGAACGTATCTATCCAACTGTCAAAGAGGACGGTTCCACTCACAACTTCCCAAAACACAAGTTAAAAACTAAAAAAAAAAAAAAAAAATAAAATAAAAAGCCCCCAAAACCACACCACAAAACAACAAACCCCCAAACAAACGAGAGGGGGGAAAAAAAAAAAAAAGGCAGTATTAATACCTAGGGACACCGACACTTTATGCTGTAAAACCACAGCTCCCCGAGTCTTGGACCAGTTTTAAAAGGGTCAAAACCCTCAAAAGCGTCTTTGCAAAGCTCAATTAACATGATCACCCCTGAAGACTCACGAACAGCTGTGCCAAGTTAGAATGGAAACCTATCTAGTCCAGTATCCTACCTCTGAACAGTAAAGTCTATTATCATACATGGCTACAAGTGAACACAACACACAGGAGGAAAGCTTGTCGCAACAGTTCTCTCATTATCTCCTAGAGCCTAGAGATTTGTGGCTCAAGAATTTCCTGACCCAGAAATACCGGCTTTTTTTTTTTTAGGGGCCATGACATTTTTATTCTGCTTGCCCAATCATTTTCTAATTGATAGAAACTTTTAACACCTACAACTTAAGATTCACAATTGAACTAAATGTCTTTTATGAAAAAAAAAAAAAAAACAAAACCAAAAACCACACAGAAACCTAGCACTTCTGAACCCACTATTTGCTACTTTCAAAATAAGCTACCTGCTAGATTTCTCAGCACTCACTAGTTTTTGTATTAGGTGATACTGAACAATAGCTCATCCTTATCATGTTATTCTACGGTATTTACAGACCTCTACTATGTTCCCATTCAATCATCTGAATCTATTCAGTCATTCTAACAGAGAAGCTCTTCACAAAGCCCTCCTCTTAAATCACCCCATCTTCCTTGGTGTGTCTTTTCCGGTTGTGTTAGAGGTTTTCTTGAGGAGACGCAAGACAGAAACACATCAGAACTGCACGCAGTATTTAAATTGCAGATGGTGCTGTGGATATGTAAGTGTGTGTATATGCTGTCATATTCTTTTCCGGATAACTTTTAACATTCTCTTTCCCACTCAGCTTTTTTGTACTGTGAATGAACATTGAGCTAAACATTTTCACAGAGCTATCCATTAAGACCTAGTGACCTCCTTCCCTAATTGTACTAGCCAGTCCAGATGTTGCCATCCCACATGTGGAAGAAAGGAACAATCCTAACCCTCACTGCCACAACTCAATCCCGTTTGCTACCCTACTACCCAGGTACTAAAAGCAACAGGTCCTTCTACAGTATTTACTACCCCAAATAATACTACCAGAAAACCTCATTAACTCACCATTCACCTTTTTTCCAGATCAGCCCTGACTCTATGGAACTTCACCGACTACTCTTGAAGGAGGCTTATTACTTATTTCTATTCTATTTTCTTATAATTTGAGTAGTTACTCCGCTCTGTAAGGACTTTCCATTATCCATAACAGCCCAGATTCTTCAAAAGCTTATTGTGAAGGATCTTGCTGACCTCCCTTCACACATCTAACAATCTGCTTTGTCCACTTACTGACTTCATTAGAAAGCCCCAACAGATCTGTAAGGCACGCCACTTTGCCAAAAAAAATACTTCACCCAAATTTACCTCTACAGCCTTCCATTCTGTCCTTTATTGCTTCTGCCCTTTGCCCAACAGATTTAACTAACCTGCATTTCCTCAGACTTTCACATATCAGCAAAGCAAAGCCTCTCACTCAATTTCAAGCACAAGCCATGCTTTTTCAGCATACCAACGCCCAGCTGTTAGAACTGTCAAAACAATGGAAAGAAACATACACACCTGCTTTGGAAAACACTGGATATACCAGACTTCTGAATGAAAGGCATCAGTGGTGAGACTGAGGATTCCCACACTAGACACATTGGTAGCTAAATGTAAATACTGCCTGGGAACACTTAACTGTGACCTTACACTTTCCTCCAGCCCTGAAGAAACAAAAGAAGGGATTTCCCATGGTTTATAGCGGGGTTGCTGGGATTACTAACAAGGACTTGGCACGCCCTAGACAGGCAACTTGGTATTAAAATAGAGAAGCGCAGGACTTTCTTCCTCCCTCAGCAAACAAATGCAAGATTCTGCATCCTTAACAGGCTGCTTGGCAAAATAACATTTTGCTAGATGTAGGAAAGAGAAGTCAGTAACAGTTTATCTCACTGCTTTCCATTCTCTTCTGCTTCTTTATGAAGAGTAAATTATGAAGAAAGGCATCTATAACTATTTGGCATATATAAACACACAAACAGAAGCTCTCATGTATCTTGGGAGGGTTTGAGAATCTTGTTGCACATCCACGGGCTCAACTCCACAGACACCAAGACTCCCATTCCACGTCCAGCTGTGCAACAGAGAACCTGACAGCCCTCATACTTTGCAAAACCTAGACAACGGTCTCCAAGTCACCCAGCCCTACAGTCTCAGAAACAGTAGCCTGAGCACCTCTGACACTGCAAACGCTCCACACATTAGGGCTGCCTGTGATCACCAGACTGCAGTCCAAGGAACCTGAGCCCAAGGTATTTGATTACACAGGGGATCCCTCAGAGTCATAGACCTGAAGAGCTAACAGAAGAGAGGAAAACATGTTAAAAAGAGTTATCTTTGATGGGAACCTGCTTACATAATCAGAAGTCAGTGAAAGCTATGGCTTACCAAAAAATGTTACTTTCAGCAAGTACATGTTTTTTGACACTATAAATTCTGTTGGAAATTCTCTAGCCAGCACAACATTCAGAGATACAAATTCTGCCTTGCTTACACAAGAAAGGACTTTTCTCCGCGTTCCCAAGGACTTAAATCAGTGTCACACAAGCATAATGGACAAGCACATAACATGATAACAAGCACTGTTATCGCAGCACAAATACATCTTTTCAATTGGCTTGCATCACTCAGTTTAAGTCAAGCAAAAAAAAAAAATTATTCACAACAGAAGCACCTGCTTTCAAACATAAAGAACTACACCAGCACAAACCACCCATATCCAAATTTTCTTTAAATGTTTACTGTGAAACAGTAACCACACTTGTCCTTGCAGTAACTTTGTTTTGAAAGTCCTGTTCTATTGTTTCCACAAACAACACTTCACCAAAACACATCAACACAAATGGGGACTTGCTAGAAGATCACAGTAGGAAGATCTTCACATATAGTGAAGCCCCTGCCCCCTGCAACCACACCCTGTAGAACCAAATAAAGCCACCATAAGCATGCTATAATGTGCTCCCATTTTCACTTTTATGCACCCACCTATCCCCACTGCGCTTATCTGTCTTCATGGGGGGTGCTAGAATGGTTTTTTGTATAGTAAGGCAACTATCTAGCTATACAAAATCCAAGAATTAACACACTATCCATTAAAACAATATTAGCCAACAGCAGCATCTCAGGACTTGCACAGAAGGGAAAGGGTCCCCTAAAGGAACTTAGGAAAGTATTGTGCAATTCATCTAGAAGAAAAAGGCTGAGTATGGTGCAGTTCTATCTTTTCCTTTGATTTTTTTTTAGGGTAAAGGCATCTCCAAATGCACTCTAGCTTGCATGCCATCTGTCCCGCATAATTTTGGGTGGGAGGGAAAAAGCAGTACAAGCCCTGAAAAAAGTACCCTTCACTTTTCCCTGTGGTGATGTGGAGGCTACAAGAGCTGCTCATAAGCTATAAAAAAAAGTAACACCAGCACCTTGAGTTGGAAGACACGAACAGCATCAGACAAAACCTAGTCTACAATAAACTCCTGAACTCCAACACCCAGCACTGCCCTCCTCACCACAACTCTTCTTTCTTCGCCACAGCCATACAATCCATCGGTTTCCCTCATTTCACTGAAAAGTTCCTTCCCGTATTTCTTCTTTATGCTTCTTTCTCCTTATATACAGTGCCCACATCAGTTTTCCTTCTCTCCCCTTCCAAACCCTATGCCCACTTCACATGCCCTTCTTAAAGGCATACAGGCCTTGTCCTCCAGGGCATTCACACAAACACCCCTACCCACCTATTTACAGAAGAAGACTCTTGACCCTTTACTTCCAGCCTCTTTCTCCACCACACCACCCCTGTGCCTCCACATACTCCCTCCACACAACTCTCCTGGCCTCTACTCCAGTTAATTTCTTATATCTCCCCAGTCTTTCCACACAGAGCCCCAAGCCTTCTCTGATATACCCCCCCAAACCAGGCAGAGCTCCAGTCCCTCATGCACCTCCTCCCATCACCTAAAGCATCTCTCCCATCTTTTACCCCATTCATCCCAGCCTCCTCCCAACCCCATTTCTGCCTCACCCTGCACAGCACACTGTCTGCCCCTACCCATCCACTGATTATCTCATTTCCACTTCGTGTAGCACTATCCCACGTGCACAAAAGGGAAAGGATCCCTCAAAGGAACTTAGTTCCACCATCCCTGACACTCTGCACAACACTGTTGTCCCCCACACACCTTCACACAACACCCTATCCCCCGTGCACTAATCCCTTTACACAGCACCTTTTTCCATGTGCACTATCCCTACCCCCATGCATCATCCCCATAACCACACCCTCCGGCTCAGCACCCCCGTGCCCTCTCACTGCTCCCAACAGCCCACAGCACCCTCACCCAGCTGCACTGTCCTGTCCTCCATACCCCTTACAGCATCCCTCTCCCTCATGCACTGTCCCCTGTCCTCCATCACTCTCTCCCCTAGCCCCAACATCCTCTCTCCATACATTGCCCCTTACCCCCCCAGCACCCTCTCCTCACGCACGGCCCGCGGTCCCCTCGCCCCGCAAGCCCCACACCCCCTGCCCGGTGCACGTGCGCCCTGCCCCGCCGGGGCTCACCGTCCAGCGACACGAACTGTCCCACGGCGGAGGAGCCGCCGCCGCTGTTCTCCACGAACTGCACCTCGGAGACGATGATGTTGTCCTCCAGCACCGAGCCGCAGCCCGTGCACACCGCATCCCCGCGCGCCGCGTCCACCTCGATCTCCGAGCAGCCGCAGGCGGCGCACACCCGGCCGCCCGGCATCTTGCCCAGCGCCCCTAGGCAGGACCTCGGCCGCACCGCCGCAGCCGCCGCCTCCCCGCCGCTACCGCCCCGCGGCCGGCACGGTGCGAGACACCTCGGCCTCGGCAAAGGCCTCACGCACCGGCACCGGCAAGGGGAGGAGCGCGGCGGCGGCAGTGCTCCCCGCCTCTCGCGAGACTTCGTCTGCCGCTCCCCACCCCTCCGAGCAGCCCCGCCTTCACCTCCGGCGGGGCGGGATGCGGTGCGTTGGTTGGTGGTAGGGGTCCGTCCTTCTCTCCTGTGGCTCCTCCGTGGACTTTGGAGTTCCCTTCTCTATGTCCCAGTAAACGAGTGCAGACTGTGTCTGCATTCCCGCGGCCCGAACGTAACTGGTGGGAGCAGTCCAGTGTACGAGGAGAGACCCGGCGCCGCAGCGGGAGTCAAAGACTCGGAGCCATGAGAGGACTCACGGGGAGCGCCGGCCCACTAGGCCCTCGCTTTCCCCTTGGGGCGGGCATGGTTGTTGCCCAGCCGGCTCCTGCGGGCGGGGCGCTGGGGTCTGGAACGGCATCGCTGAGCTCCTGCGGAATGGCTGAGGGGGAGGGAAGGCGCTGTGCGAGTCAGATCTTGGGGAAAGAAACCAGGGATGGCTCTGGAGGTTCTTCCCGAGGAGCCCCTGCGGCCTCTATCTCAGGAGGGTCGTTGTATTTGTATTCTTCCGTTTTAAGGGGCTGTGCTGCCAGTGGTGAGTATCTACTGGCACCAAGATGCACACTTCGGGCTTCACAGCTCTGCAAAACGGAGCCCACGGTGTTTCAGATTAAGTGACGTGCTTGTATCAGAACATGAGGATGCCCTAAAATTTTTACCAGAATTCATTCATTAAACTATAAACTTCTTGCCTAACGTTATGTATGTTGTTAAATTCATGCCATGGTTTCTGTATGATAAACCAAGGGTGATAACACTTCCTTTTCTGCCAATCTTTATCTTTCCTCCCAATATAGATGGTTTGATTTGTGGGGGAAAAGGGTACCGCTAACAAATGAAACTTCCACTGTGGCTGAGTGGTGCATTATTTTTGATGCCCTCTAAAGCCTATGGTAATTAAAAGTTGTGTAAAAAATGCATGGCATGCAGTGAAAAATGTGGGCCTCATGTTCTCATCTTCCCTATGCCAATTCCTGTGTTCCCTGAAAGTAAAATTGAGGCTACAGCGCTCTGAACTTGCATTTAAAAAGTATAACTTATGTTATGCTTCAAATAATGATTAATTCATCAATCAACTTTCATCAATCATTCTGTAATACATGGGTGAGAGGTTTTGTGAGGCATAATGAGTCTGTTCCAGTAAAGCACTTTTAGCTCTGCGTGACAAAGTTGTAGTATTAAAGTCTGGTGCTTTGTAACCTTTTCAGTTATTAGTTCCTGAATAAAAAAAATCAAGTTTTCATTCAGGAAGGTTACTGCTCACTTTGGCACTCAACCCATATGTAAGAAGTTAGCATGCCATGCCGCAGATGGGAAGGAAACTGAGGAGAATAGGTGTTGTAGCTGGATGTTTGCATAGACTTTCATCTGTTGGTGTTCGAAATACACAAGTTAGTTAATGCAGAAACAGAAACTTTCACCTTCATGCAAACCATTCTGTGAGTCTATGAAATTCACCACTGTCGGCATCCATCTTTCACCAAATAACTCAGATGCAGGCAAGTAACGCATACAGACCTCTACAACTGGCCAAATACGTGGTACAAGATTACTTGCTGTAGCACATTTAGAGGCATATTGAGGTACATATTAAAGCTGCATTGGTCCATCCAGAAAGCTGAGCATCTCCTAGTCATGAAATCATGTCACATGCCTAAAAATGTTCAGGTTCTGGGATTCTGCAAAAGGAAAATAACAATATCGTAATGGAGATCATGTCACTATATACACAGTTGGGCTGCTTTCTTACTGTCCTTATTCTGTTCTCAGAGATGTATTTGTGAAAAATAGGAACTTTTGGCTTCTCAGATTCATTCTGCTTCTGGAGTTTGTTTCCTTTCTAAAGTTCCTTCTGCTGCTGGTAAGGTACTGAGTGCCACAGCAGCCAAGCGATCTCACAAAGTTCGACACTGTGTGGATAATACCAGAGGAAAATTATATCCCTGATAATAAATATTTTTAGCAATAATAGGAGGAGAAAAACTCATGAAAGAAATACCTTTTCTCTCTCAGCAAAGCCCGTTGAATATCAGAAGATTTTAATTAACAACTGTCAACCCAGGTAAGCTGCAGCCTTGCATACTGTGCCCCTGCCAGAAGCCAGCATGAACGCAAGAAATCCTGCAGCAAGCAGTTTGAAAACACCTGCCCATTAAAAAGTCTCTTCTTAGCTCACATCGGTAAAGACTAGTGTATTCCTGATCCATGAGGACTTCCTTCCAAATTTTAGGTGTTTTCTTGTGTTAAGCATTCTAAGCCTTTTCTGGGAGTCCCAAACAAGTTCGGAGTTTTTCACTCTGTGAGCAGCAGAGGGCCCTAGAGAGAGTTTGACGCAGCTGCTGCGCCAAAAAGCTCATTTAATGCCATACTGAAGGAGGGAGTGTGTTTTAATTTTTATCTTTGTATAAGGTGAGATTAGTGCTGATGAAAAAAAAATGGGTCCCCAGTCCTGAAGGCTGAAGTCCTTTGCCTCCCACTCATGCAAGCTTTCTTCTACAATACCCTTTAAATATTTCACACATTCTGTAGAATCATTTTCTACCACCCAAAATGTAAGTCGTTTTCTGCCTCTGTAAGATCTTTGTCCTTTCTGTTTGCAAGAGGGTTCAAACTTTTTTCTACCAATAATATTCAGTGTGCAGAATGAATAACCTGTAACTCAGTTCACTAAGACTAACAAAATAATAATCTTTCATAAATCGTCTGAAGCCTGGGAGTAAGAGCTGATCAATTAAAAAATTGTGTTGACTAAACCTCATTCCCTGCAGTATTTTGCCTTTTTTGTTAAAGGGAAGAAAGGATCTGTTTGCCATTTCACCAGTTCTCATATTTCATACTTTTTATTCTCACTCCTAAGTGTGACAAAAAGTGATGAATCAGGATGTCTGTTAGCCTACACCAACCAATTTCCTTCCTGCTGTGTCTGCAGAAACCCCAAATACAAGCCACCCATATGTGCGCATGTTTGACATCCAGTTGTTGAGGTTTAAAAGGGAGGAGCTGTTCTCATTTTCTTCAAACTTAGAATTTTATTATATGTCTATTTTTTTTTCTACTGCTTATACAACATTCAGAAGAATGCAAATGGCCTGTACAAATCCATTCTGGCATGTGAGGGAATCCCACTCTGCTCCCACAAATGCTGAACGTCACAGCAGGGAATGTACTAGAGCAAGCTGATGACACATCACCTTACTTCCACAAGAGATGATCCTCTTCTATAAATGTTTTGAAGCAGATGCTTAAGTGTCATGTGACAGAAAAGCCAGAGACTCTCTGGCTTTTTGGTCATAGCAAAAGCATCTGGGTACTGAGCCTCCCAATGCTCAGCCCATGTGGGAAATATTTTCAGCTAGAGGCACAAAGTTTAAGCGCTTGGTTTGATCAGCTGCTGAGAGCATCCTCAGCTCTCTGGCATTTCAGCTGGAATTGCTCCTCTTAAAATCAAGTCTAAGAGCATTGATGGAATCTCTCAAGAAGTTTGAAAATGCACATAGCTTGGGACAAAACACAAGCAGAGGAAGCCTTCTTTGGTTTTGGACTGTCCAAGAAAAGGCATAAACTATGCATTCAACCTGAAAATTTGAACACGGATCCTTTGGAGATGAAGTCGTAGGGATACTAGATAGAGGGAGAAACGAAGGACTTCGAAATGGATTAGCCTTATAAGGTGATAGCAAGTGGATACTGCTTTTTCTTTCTGCGCCAATCCAAATGCATTTGGCTACACTAGTGATGAACACGAGGGGGCACCCAAGGAAAAGAAAATCGTCGAGGAGCTGCAATGCTGCCGCAGATTAGGCTGACTAATTATTTCCTGACATTACTTTCATGACGTTCATCAATAAATGGTCATTTAAAAAGCTTTGGGAGGAACATTCTTAGAAGAAAAGGTCTGCCATCTATTAAACCATGTAGTAAACCTGCTTAGAAAACACTTAACCTTATCTCTGTGGAGTCACATCCCTGCTGTTCGGACACAGCATTTGGCAGCTGAGCCTCCATCCCTTAAGTAGCAGAGACCCCATGGCTTTTCCAGTTACCTTGCCAGGATCTGTGCCTGGTACGATTATTAATACGTGAGGACAGCAGAAAGCACACACACTGTAGCTTTGAAAATCCACCAAGAAAGTCCAAGGATATTGAATACAAAGATGCAGAAGCCACCACCAGTTGAGGAAGTCTCTCATCAGCAAATCCCTGGGACCTCTGAGCAGCTATTCTGTTCTGAACATCTCCCCCAGCCAGCACATCACTCGATGATGCAGGGCTGATCAGTGAGTGCTTTTAAGAAGGATGTAAGCAAGGTAAAAATAGATATGCCTTCCTAGTTTCTAGAAATCTGCAACTTAAGGATTTCATAAGCTGAAGGCTCATACACACTAGCAGACTTTTTGTTTGTCTGTTTAAATAGTTTTTGATCTGTGTATGCTTTCAGGATCCACAACACCCAGTGGTTTGGGGTATATCACAATCCAGCTGGGTAGCAAGTGAAAAAGATTTGAAATGGCCTGAACATTTCAGTTGGCAATTCTGAGTTCTTGGGCTATAAGGAGTGGTGAATAGTTGTTCCCTTCACACTTCTTTCATGTCAATTAGGAGTTTTTACGCCTGCTTTACAGCTTCACTCAATTGCAGTCACTTCACAAGAGCAATTCTTCCTTCAGATAAGTAATGCAATGGACGCAAAAATAATCTGTTCAGGAAAGTCATTTAAGAGGAAATCCTTTTTAATTAAGCATTGGTTATATTCTGCACCAAATAACTAAAGCCTTCCATCACTTGGGGATGTAAGCACAGGAGAATATTCCTGTGAGAACACAACTCCTTTTGTCTGCGCCTCTCTGGTTGGTTCAAACATTAATGAACTCATCACCATCAGAAAACCATTCAGTCAACTAACTGCCTATTTAGGCAACAGTCTTCGTACTTAGAATTGAACTGAAATGAGAAAATGCCTGGTTACAAGTGCCATTTTTTGTGTGCACGCTTGATGAGTGGATACTTTGGAACAAATTCGTCTTCTCTATAGACTGAAGATAAGGCTTTCACTAGATGTTAATGTTCACATGCAAGAGAAGAAAACAGGGACATTACACTGTATGGATCTGCACACTTAAATGCAGAACACACATCTTGCTGACAGTACCAACTGTTTTTTTTTTCAGATTTGGAACTACAAGCCAGAAATTCAGACCAGTGATTGGGAAGCTTTAGAAGCCATTCAAAAAAGTAAGTATGAGTCTCCTTTAGTTTGGAATAAAAAGTTTTGAAAAGCAGTTGCACAATGGTGGATTATCCACATAGCATCAAGCTAAATTCATTGCAGTTAAAAAAATAATGCTGTGAAGTATGTAAAGTACTTAAGACAGTGCTGGCCATTTACAAATTATACCTAACATGTCATAAAGAGGATTAGGAGAAAAGATAGCCTCTTAAACAAGAGTTCCCTAGCTACATTAGAACAAGATATTAAAATCCTGCTGTCACCAGGTGGTATTAATGGTCCATACTCTTTATTGGCATTTCATAGGCAGAAGTCTGCCATGATCAGAATGACTGTGCTAGCATCAAAGAATATGCTAGTCAAGTGTTATTTAAGACCACGAAACATCTGTGTGTCAACATAGACTCAGAAGTGGGTATTTATGTATGATAATGTCACAACTCGTTTGGCCATCAGGGACCCCCCCCCAGACTGAAACCTGTGGAGATAAAGAGGAACATTGCTGCAGCCAGACACAACCCTCTGCGTTTGCCAGGGCAGAAGAAAAGCTGGAAGCAGAGAAAGGAACACAGTGTCCTCCTTACACAACCCGTTAACACCAGGAAAAGGTACGGTAGAGCAAAGCAGCTTGGGTAAGTAAGGGTTGGCCTGTAGGTGAGGCCAGTTCTCTCCTGCTTGGGTTGTAAAAGACATCAAAGAATTGTCCTTTCTGTGAGCTGTGAGTCACTGCCTGCTTTTCTTCCGAGAGAGTCCCAGTACCTCAAGTATGCCAAAGTTAACCTGGTGCTAAAGAAACCATCAGTTAGTACTACAAGTTCTTGTTCACTTTTCAAAGCTAAATAGAAACCGGCTAAATAGAAACAACGTTAGAGAAGTCACAGTATAATCCTTTCCTGTCGCTGGAGAATTTTCAAGAGTTTGGCAGATTTCCTAGTTTGAATTAGTTGAATAAATTAGATTACTAACATTTTTCTGAGGGCAGCCATAAAAAATGCTTGGAGTAAATGAAGCTGTTTCATACCAGTAATTTGAGTTAGCCTAAATTACAAAAGAAAAGAAAATCACTCAATTTAAATATTTTCTTTAAATGTGAAGTTTTCAAAAGGGTAAATCCTCCACAGTTTTCAACATGAGACCTTTAGAATCAGTTTAGGTCTCAGTGAGTGCATCATTTATTTATTTTTATTCTGTTAAAAAAAGTTCAAGAGAAAAATTCTAGTGCTGTGCATGCCACATCTTTCCTTCGCTACTCTCACCGCAAGATAGAAAGTCTCTTTCACACCTCCAGAAGCAAATTAGGATCCGTCCTTAAAGGGCTAAAGCTTGCCAACATCTCTTCAGAAAAAAAGGCCACATCATTAGTGCAAAGGAGGAATGCTGTCACCTTGGCCATGTCAATCTCTGCTTTTTCTCTCTTCTGTTTTTTACAGTGCACCCTCTTAAATGGAAACTGGGAGCTGCAGCTCTGACAGCCTGAGTGAGGGATGGGTCTGGAAATTAGCACCACCCTGGGAGGATCGGTTATAGAATCATAGAATCACAGAATAGTTAGGGTTGGAAAGGACCTTAAGATCATCTAGTTCCACCCCCCCTGCCAGGGGCAGGGGCACCTCCCACTAAACCATGCCACCCAAGGCTCTGTCCAACCTGGCCTTGAACACCGCCAGGGATGGAGCATTCACAACTTCCCTGGGCAACCCATTCCAGTGCCTCACCACCCTTACAGTAAAGAATTTCTTCCTTATATCCAATCTAAACTTCTGAATTATTCTTCCCAGTTTCATAGAATCATAGAACAGTTAGGGTTGGAAAGGACCTGAAGATCATCTAGTTCCAACCCCCTGCCATGGGCAGGGACACCTCACACTAAACCATGTCACCCAAGGCTATGTCCAACCTGGACTTGAACAGCACCAGCGATGGAGCATTCACAACTTCCCTGGGCAACCCATTCCAGTGCCTCATCACCCTTACAGTAAAGAATTTCTTCCTCATATCCAATCTAAACTTCCCCTGTTTAAGTTTGAACCTGTTACCCCTTGTCCTCTCACTACAGTCCCTAAAGAAGAGTCCCTCCCCAGCATCCCTATAGCCCCCCTTCAGATACTGGAAGGCTACTATGAGGTCTTCATGCAGCCTTCTAGTTCACATCTCTTGGTTCACATCTCTTAGCTCTCTGTTTCAAGGCACTGCAGATTCAGACTGCCACCTGTCACCATTAAAATCACAATTTTTAGTTGTTCTTCCCCATCTCATGAGATAAGCATGTATTTTTTTCAGTAAATTAAAATTAGGAATCTGATATAACAATATGCCAGTAAGATCTGGAGCCTTTGGCTTGCCCTTCCATTGTCTGTGCTTCAATCAGTCAGCTCACACCAAGATTATAAAAAACCTGACCCAGGAGTTTACAGTCTGAAGCCCAAATTGAACAGAACAGTCAGCAGGTTATGTATTCCACCAAACAATGAGGTCTTCAGTCCCTTTTTGAACCAGTTTTCGTTACATGAGTTATGTTTGTAGCATATCACTGAGAATGACACAAAACCATTGTTTTTGAAATGAGTACAGTAAACAACGATGTTGTCAATGGTGCAAGTTGTTAGTAGAAGTTGTTATTGATAGCAGCATGAGAAGTATTTCAGAGACCTCTAAGCATGTTAAAATTCCACACCCATATGCATGCAGCACTTCAGAAAATGTTAAACTTAACTACCGTATGATCTCCTTTGGAAGAAAAAGCTGGAAGAGGGTGTTCATGTTTTGCCTATGATATTTTACATATATAGAGCCCCTATTGAAAAGGACAATTCCATTGAATAGAAATTATGTCCAAAAGAGAATGAAATCATAGTGTTGGCATTTCTAACAAATATCCTGTCTTTCCTTCACAGTCTATCTCATGCTAAGCAGTAGCAGCAGAACTTTTTTCCTAATAAAGCTTTAGAGCTACTACTGTGACTTCTCACCCGTGCTACAGAAATACTATCCAGATGACCAAACATTTTGTAATGAAACAAGCTGCAACAAATATCCAGCTGAAACAGCAGTTTAGTGGGCTCACAGCAAAACCAAACTATTTTTATGGCATATAAAATTATGAAGAGCCTTTCCCAATATATACGATGACTAATAATCATCAGCCTGTACAACAATGACATTTTAGCCACACCCTCTGTGGTCTCCTTTCATTTGCAACCATCATATCTGCTGAAAACAGTGAAAGTGCAGATAAAAAGTGAGATTTTATCAGCTTTCCATGCAGAACCAGGTTAGGAAAGATGAGAAAGAGAAAACTTCCTGTCATAGTTTAAGGAATGAATGAGAAACTAATAAACATTCTAATGTAATAAGTGAATATATCCTGCTAGCAAATTTTCTTCTGAATAACAGAACTGAAAGGTTGCTGTGGAGTTTTTGTTTGGGTTTGGTTTTGTGGGTTTTTTTTCAAAGAATAAATCCCACAGCTACATTATAGGAATAATGAAGAAAAATTGAGTGATATCCACACAAAATTTGAGCTGGGAAATCACAAGGCAAATGTTCTTTTTCCGGTCCAGAAATAAAATTCTGACTTGCTGATTTAGGTTTCCTCAAAGTAATTTTTCACTCAGTTGTAATACAAACAGCATTGGCCTGGGTTACAATTCTGTTAAAAACCAGATGAACTTTGAACAGCATTGCTGGAATCCTGCGAGTCCCAGAGAGAAAGCCAGGCTAGGGAGGTAGGCTGGCTCATTCACTCATCCAATTCCACTAAGTATCTCATACGTTGTTTTCAACCTGTTATTTGCCACAGGACCATGATCCATCAGATTCTCCCACTGTCCACAACACTGTCACTTTGGCCCTTCACTGTCACATAATCCTACCTGTGCTGGAAAAGGTTCCTAAGAGACTCAAATGACAAGAACTAGCCAACCCTGAAGGAGGTCTGGAAGAGCAGCACAGCATTCATCAGGATGTTAGCAGATACGGCACCCTCCAGCTGTGGAGTCTTCTGGGGTAAACTTCATCAGAATGAGAATCTTAATGTAAAAGAATGATTACTGCTGGGTTCTTCCAGCCCAGCAGGTCAGAACAGGTAAATACCTACTATGTCAGCATTCCAGCAACTATTAGAAATACCCACAGAGGTTTCAATCATGCTTAATAATTAAAAGTAAGGAAGGGAGTTTCAGGTATTGTGTTAATCCACAGATGCTAAAGGAATATGACCTTCCTCAGAGGCAAAGTCTGGCATGACAGCCAATTTTTTCCATGACACATACTAGAAAGCACAGAAACACAACCAGCAAGATGATTTCCTTGCTTCAAGATTCAGTATTTCACCAAATGAGTCACCAATAGATGCTTCAGATATTCCTATGCTAAAACTAGAATATGTCATATGCATGAAATCTGCTCTTGCCCCATAAGCTGCCTGTGATAGCTTTATCCAAATACTGACCTAGAGAATGTCTGGTATGTTCAGACTGATGTAAGAAGCCTGGATTTTATATTCATGATCCCAGTTTATCAGCAGATAAATGTCATGAGAATGGACTTGTTTCAACACTGATTTCAATAACTAAGGAATTCAGTAGCAGAAAATACTCATCTGTTAGCTGAAGAAGCCAGATGTCATCAGAAGTATATGCTCCCATCGCTTTAGTAGAGGGAAAACATGTTTTTGTCAGACTGCATATGAGTACACATTAAAGAGTTCATGACAGAAGTTGTTAAATACAGAAGGAAAAACATTGATTAGTACATGCAAGGAGAAGTGTAGAAAAGAGCTGTTATGAGTGCTCTAATGACTAAGATAAGGGTCTGGGATTCAGGAAAACTGGATCTAATTGCAGGCTCTGACACAAACTTTCTTTATGACCTTGGCCTACCCATGAGATATTGCTGGCCCCAAGTTATCTAGCTATACAGTGGAGATACGGGAACTTAAAGCCCCTTACTCTTTTTTGGCTAGCTCTCACATGTTGTTACACAGAGACATAGACTGAGAGAGACATTTCTTTGACCATGAAGGAAGGGAAGGATGAGGTGGAAGAATCCACTTAAAGATGAATATGACTGGATTCAAGAAACAAGCAAAGCACAGGTTTGGCAAGCTTGGGGCTGAAGGAGAAGCTTCTTCCATGCAGATGGCATGGTGGTGATCTGGTGGGACAGGCATTGCTGTTGAACTGTTAGAGGTATCAGCACTGTAGGGAGGAAAGACCTGCCTGGGAGGAAGGCAGAGGGAGAAAAGGGTAAGTTTTCAAGAGACCTCACATCAACGAGTTACTGATGAACAGAGAAGCCCACAGACCTTTCAGCAAACAGACTGAAAATGGCATCTAAATATACAGCCAGGTCTTCATGCCTGGCACACACTCAACGGATTTGTCCGACTAGCTTTTTCCATTGTGATTGCGAAAGAATCATGCTCGTAGCAATGACAGCTAAAGCCTCGTACCGATACATCAGCCAAGCAGCTTCTGCCACACTGAATCCCTTCATGCAGGGACCTGGAATCAGGCCTACTGCTCAAAGCACTCTCTTTTGGATATGTGTTTCTGTTAGGAGGGTTTGCCAAAACAGATACACTGGCAAAGCAGCTGAGGTTGTCAAAGCCAAAGTCATCCCCTTTTACTTCAAGTCAGAGCTACACCAATTTGCACTACAGAAACAGCTGGCTCTGAAACCAAAATAGCTCATTAGTCAAGGGCGTATTCCAAGACTGGAATCATCTTTAGCAAATGAAAGGGGCTCAGTGTCAGTGAGTTTGACAGGGGACACGGGAAAGGCTAACTGACCTTTAGAAAGAATGTCAGCACAGGGAACCAAGGCCTAATCCTCACAAAGTCCTGAAGTATCACTCCTATTGGTGCCAGGGAATTTGTTTCTCTCTGTATAGGCAGGCACAATTACCAACAGAGCATGCAGGTCCAGATGCTATGTGTGCCTTGTTTATTGCATATTATCAAATAGGATTTTTAAAAACCTCTAAAATGCCCAGCTCGAACAAATTGTGCTTCATTTTTCAGAGATCAGCCAAAAGACCAGGTCATTTCTTTGATGCAGACATTAACTAATGAGTATGTTGCATCTGCTCTCTCCCTGTATCACCTCTTTCCTGAAAAGAGTAAAATGGCATGTTGTTGAACACAATTAATTTCCCTTTTGCCAACTAGAATACCATCCAAGGAATTCGCTAAGCACAGGATATTTCAGGAAGCAACTCTAAGAAGTACAATACTAACAGCTTTGCCTCATAAGGATGAGAAGCTCTTGACATTCATAGATCTCCATATTTCCTATAAACCTACTGGATTCCTTGTAAAATATTTTTAATTGCCTTGACAAAACCACTAAGCCTTTATGGGGATGCCTTTTCAACTTGCCTTTTTGAGCTCCATTTTACTCTTTCTGCTCCTTTTCCAGGTGAGAGCAATAAAGGATCACTGAGTTCTCTGTGATACATTGCCGTCGTCACTGAACAGTCTACCACTGATGGCAGCCAGCTTCTGCTCCCCACTACAAATGCCATTGCATTGAGTATTATTGATGTTACAGTGGGTGCTATAGTTCTGTGAGTATAAATAAACACAGTGCTAGTAAAAGGCACTCAAGGATAAATAGCAAAGATACTGCATTTTGTGAGATCAAAATAACTCCATGCTGTGCACTGAAAGTACCTTCTACTGGCTGCCATGTACCTGCTGTTCCCAGCCAGGGTCCTTGTCTTCCCTTGAAGACTTCAAAGGCTTCTCCATGTGTCTTCAAAAGCAGTGGGGCTCCTCTCTGTCCCTCCAAGATGGTGACATGGAGAAACTGAGACCTACTTGTAAGCACACCATGTCTCCAAAATCTGCTGGTGTTCTCAGAGCTATGAAGATCCCAGGCAAAATACCAGCACCTGTATGGACTCTTCTCTCTCTCCACCTCCCTTGCTGCAACAGGGCCTCTGCAACAGCTCCCTCTTGCAGGGCCCCGTTTGGGGGTTTCAGGCATGCTCTGTGCCCCCAGTGGAGGTTTATGGACGATGTAAATGAACAAAAACCTACAGATGGCTGATCTCATTGAGAAGCAGAAGCATGATGGAAAGATTTACGTTGAGCTGAGTGGCATATTTTGCCTGAATGTATCTCACTGATTTGGGTAAGAAGGTCTGTAGGTGTTTGGGAAGGTGAGGGGCAGAGAAGGATGTGACAGCTCTGAAATGCCCATGTTTTATTGCATTGGATGGCTTCTGTGAGAGCCAGGGGTCAGTTCTGTAAATTGGACCAATTAAATACTAATTTGATCCTAGAATAATGGATGCTGAAGGAGACACGCTCCTGGCATGTGACTCCATTGATATTAATTCATCAGGGATGAGCTTGGCTTGGATAATACCTCAAATGATAACATGAAACCAGAGAAGAATATCCATCAAAATACAATATGCTGACAAGTTTCTGATCTTCAGTGTAACTCACAGACTCACACCTAGGACTCATTGGAGAGGCAGAACAACTTTTGGACATTAATAACAGTGTTTCTAAATGTCCTCTTACCACTTCTGAATTCTGTTCTTTTACACTACAAAGTTACTGTTCCACTCCTTCCTTTTTTCTTTGCTTATTCTGTTTTAAATTATGGAGAAATCCAAAACTCAGAGCCAATTTGTTTTGCTCTGCTGGGTACAGTGATGTTTATTTTGAAAGGAATCTTTCAGTAACCTTTACTAAAAAAATAAAATCAATAAAAAGTCCAGACACCATTCTTATCTTGCAGTGCTTATTGCATTACGTGTAAGCCCATTTAAGCAGTAGATAACTCTTACTATTAAAAGTAGATTCCTGCATTTTTATCTGACTTCTCTGCTTTGCTACCATCCTTCTCCTCAGTGTTCTACATCAGTTTTCCCTTCTTTGAAGAGAATGTCCCCTCCTCAGTGGTATTCTAGTCACAGCAGTCAGGCAGGAAGACTGTTGAGAAGGTTTAAAACTAAAAAAGAATATAGTTCTACCCATGCCAAGTGGACAGTAATGCAGCAATTAAGCCCTGTTGGAAATGAACACTCAGAATTGCACAGAAACCTATTATTTTAATGCAGATATGCTCCTAGCAATGTTTGTCTCATATCCATATTCACACAACTTCTGATATATCATACATGGGACTGATCTTTGGACTTTCATCATTCGGCAGTTCAGTCTCAACGCCAAGAAGGACTACTGTTCAAAGAGATTATATAAATTGTGTAGTTAATTGATAACAGGCACATGCAACTTTGTCCTGCCTAAAGTTACATCCTTTATGCACAGTTAAGTTCAGTTCTTGTAGGGTTTTGCACCCACAGAGGTTTCGGAAACATTCTGAGTTTTGCTCCAGGACATTGATGGCTCCATGTAGTCAGCCAGCAGGGAAAAGGGTGGCTTGCTTGTCTGCTGCTATGAGCCTGGAAGATCTGCTCATGCTTCCAACCAGATGTCTCCAGAGGATTAAACAGCCCCCAAGAAAGCCCTTCTGAAGCAGTGTTGAAATGTCAACATGTCCAAAACACTGATTAAAGCTAAATTAAACCTGAAGTACTTATGGTAGCCTTTCTGTGGGTGTGAACCTGCGGAATGAATTGCTGTGCAACATCTGAAGCAGCAGCCATTCAGACACAAAGTAAACACGTAATAAGAACACCAAGGTCTTCTTGGGATATGTTTGCACTGTGCAGTGAGGGTAAGTACCGTGCAAGCTCCTAGGTTAGGTACCAAGAGCTGTGAAAATGCGGTATCATAGGTGCTGGCCCATCCTAGCAACCTGAATATGTGCGCAGAGATCTCACAGACCTTGTCTGCTGGTCACTACTCTGTGAAGGCAAGATCTTCGACCTTCACTGAACTCTACTGCTATTGTAACCTCTGGCACCTCTGTCAGCTGCCACAGTTGCTCACATTGATGTTAATACAGTCTCAGAGCGGTCTCAGCCTACCCAGGACTCTTGGAGAATGATCTGATAGGGACTCATGAAGTCTTTGGAGAGTGTGACACCAACACCTTGAGCACTAGGAGGTTCAGGACAGGAAGCCCTGGAGCACCTACAACATACCTAAAGGGTGACAGATTAGATTAAAGTAGCAGAGAGCACTGTTTTAACCCAGCTAATCCTCACACCCACAGGTTAGAGACCTTCCGGGCAGCTGCAGTTCCTATACCACCATTATTACCCTCTTCTCTAGATTTCTATGTCTCATGGACCATTTGGGGACAGTGTGGCATTTAGGCCATGCTACATTTCATGTTGCACAATATAAGGCACACATTTCCAAGGGATCTTCAGTTTGTATTCAGGTGCTTACTGAGAATCGTAGAAAAATAATTAGGTTGGAAAGGACTTCTGCAGGACTGTCATCCAGTCTTATGCTTAATGGAACAGCAGGTGTATCAAGGCCTCATCTAACTGCGGTTTGAAGGTCTCCAAGAGTAGAAATTGCACACACTTTGAGGGAAACTTGTTCTAGTGCCTGACAACCCTCACTATGAAGACTTTTCTTCTTTTTGCCTAGCTGGACTGCATCCCATCTGGTCCCATGGGTTGTATATGTCCAGTTTACTTAAGTGATCCCAGCATCACCCTCGTCAGCTGTGGGTAGCACGTCTCTCTTCCAAACTCTGCCATTACACATGGATACCTGGGAACAGATTCTACCAGGAAAGACTGAAGCGAATAAAATGCTGAGAAACTCAGACTTTTGTGTGTCCTTCATCATTAGATCACCTGCCCTGTTCAGCATTGCACCTGTATTTTCATGGTCTTTCTTTTGTTACTAAGGTACCTGCAGAAGCACTTCCTGTTGCTCTTGATATTATCACCAATTATCAGATTAAGCCCATCTTTAGCTTTCTTAATCACATTCCTGCATGCCTGTGTAGTTCTACGCTGCTCCTTGATTCACTGTCCCTGCTTCCCCCTTTTACATGTTTTCTGTTTATGTTTTGAGTTCAGTCAGAATTTTTCTGTACACCAAAGCTGGCCTCATGCACTGCCTGCTTAGCCTCCCGCAAAACAGTATGGACCAGCCTTGGGCTTTGGGGAGATGGTCCTTGAAAATCACCAAACTCTCCATGTCCTTTTACTCTTCACAGCAATATCCCAAGGGAAGCTGCTTCCTAGTTCCCTGAACAAGCCAAAGTCTGCTGTCCAGGGTCATTGTTCTGCTACTCACCTCTTTCTGCTTTCTCATGATCTTAAATTCTACCACCTCTTGGTCTCTCCAAGGCTGCCACTGACCATCACAACCCTAACCACTTCTTCCTTGTTTGTAAGTAGCAAATCAATCAGAGCATCTCCCTTCTCAGTCTGTACAGCACCTGCATCAAGGCATTGTCCCTGATGCACTCCAGAAGCCTGGGTTGCTTGTGCCCTGCTGTGTTTCCCGCCCAGCAGATTTCAGGTCAGTTGGCATATCCTGTAAATGTGAGGGCTTGAGTCACTGATACTTCGTCCACTTGTCTAGAGGAGGTTTCATCTATTTTGTCCTCTTGACCAGATGATCTGTAGCAGATGCCTACTACAATGTTACCTGTGTTGGCCTTCCCTCTGACCAGCTCCTGACCAGAACTCTATGCATCTGGGCTGTTTCTCTCTGCAGAGCATAACATCTCTTGCACATCTCAGCTTCCTCCTTCTAAAAACCATGTATTCATCCGTCACAGCACTTCAGCTGTTAGAGCAGAGCTCTTATAGCTTCAAAGTACAAAGGAGCAATGTGTGGGTCAACCCCCTGCCTATCCAGGTCTGCAATACTGCATCTCCCAATCCGATCGATATAGAGATGTGGGCGCTGTCTTGAGATGACTTGTTGTGAAGACCTAAATTAGACGATGCACCTTGTTCTCTTGATTATTACACTGAAAAATGCTAATAACAGCCTTGGGGCAAGCCTTTAATCCACAATCCCCACACATCCCATCATAGTCAGAAACACGTGCATACTCTTCCAGATTCAGTAGAAATAAAAACTATCCTTTTCTAATATAGTAAAGACAGACGAACAGTGGAATCCCTCTTTCAAAGACCTAGCTTCCATGGCAGGACTTCATAAAGTCAGGGGCTTCCCTGCTTGCCCGGACATGATCATGGTTGATGTGCTTGGGCTGCATTGGTACAGGAGAGAGAAAAGCAAGGAGCCACATAAAGGGGGACCCTTTTGAGGCCAGACCTTGTCAGGACCAGCAGACTTGGGAATGTGTCCCCAGAAACTAGTTTGTCTTTGTTTCTACTGCATTAAGGGAAAGGGAAAAAGGCTCATTTTCCCTTCTGTAAATAAACAAGATCACAGGGAGAAATACACTACATTTATAGTATCAGTCTTTTCCAAACAGAAAGACTGTAACAGGTGGCAGTACACTTACAGCCTGTTCTTTGAACCTTTAAATCCTCTCTCTCACATGGAGGAAGAAGCAGGGTAAGAAAATCTTTATTTCTGTGAACTGCGGTTCAGTTTATTTGCTTCAGGCTGTAAAAATCTCACTGCAAACATTTACAACTTAGTCTGAGCCACAGCAGCTATAACTGGTACATGGTGCTTCCAGTGCAGTTTGTTTACAAGATGAAGGCCCTAGTCCCAGCCAGAGCAGGAGCACATATCATCGACATTTGAAGCCTTGCTTAAGGAAATCCAGACTGACAGCCTCTTCCTACTGCAAATCACTGCCTGGTCCCATTTCCAGTTTGACTGCGGCTTTCTTTCCCCCAGCACACCTGCAGGTAAAAAAGCATCACAAGCAACACACCCATGGCCAGGTGTGGAGCAAGTGAGGAGATGGTGCCAGCTGTCTGTGCAAAGGAGCTGCTGTTGGTCCTTCCTGGCTGCAGGGATGGTTGGTCATTAGTTGCAGATTTGGCTTTGAGAAAGCAAAGGAGACAAGCCACAGAACAAACAGGAGCAATAACAAGCATCTTCAGAACTCAGTCAAGGTTTTGTCTGAGAGTGGAAAGAAAATGGACTGAAAAGTGTATCCCCCCCAAGGCAGAGAACGGATGTTAGCAGGATCAGGATGCATGGTAACATCTTTCACCACAGCAGCACTCAGTGAGTCCCCACTTGGCTAGTAGTACAAAGAGCCACATTCCTGAATATGTATAGCAGTGTTAGTCCCCTAGAGCTTAACACTACTAAAATGACTGTGTGAGTCCAAGCAGAAATGGACAAAACCTGGCTTTTCCTGGTCAAATGCTGCTTTTAGCCTGGCTGGCACAGAAAAATGGGCAGGCTCAGACTGCCTTGGTTTTCCATGTATATCAGACACTGGCCCCTAACAGGACAAGAAGAACAGGTCTGAACTGGAGGCATCAGAGACAAAGAACCTGCAAGACCTCCAGGTTCTGCCATGCTGGCTCACAGAGAACTTGCTGAGCCCTGTAGTCCTGATACTACAGTGGGTGCTGCCTTTATAGGTCATTGCTCCAAAGCCATCTGCAACATGAGTAGAATGGGCTTGAGCTTACTTTGCTTCTTTCCATACCTCAAGACACCCAACTAAACATTATGGTCACCTCACATCTAGATGGCTCCTCTTGCTGCACTGCCATCTCTCTCTCAACTACAAAGCCTGAAACCTCCATGGGCAGATTTTCCTTAATTACTCATCAGGCAGATCATTGTTTTCTCAGTTTCTTTTTCCATTTCTGAGTTGCAATGTTTCCTGCCAGCTTTCTGCTTGGCATGGATTTCTACAACAGCAACATAACTTCTGAAAATAGACACACTGGAAAGCCTGACACACCCTGTGTGGAGCTTATGAGTGGCAGAAACATAATCAAAAGCCAGCCAAGACGCTAGGCCATGCTAGCAGCGTTCAATGAATGCTCTGAGCAAAGCAGCCCTAGAAGAAAGAAAACGGGAACTCTATAAAAGCTGTTCCACAGAACACTCCAGGTTCTTTTCACCATTGAGAGGCATTATGGTAATCCCAGCTCAGGAGAGCTACTGCAATATAGCTGGCATGTTCAGAATCCCTTTAAAAATAAAAATTCATGGAAATGGCCAACCTGCCATAATTTCCTGATACAAAACGGTATGCAAAGCCTATGGGAAAAAAGCCAGCAGTGGAATGACACAAGTCTGAGCTCTGCCTGTCATTAACAAGGGCAGGTTTTTCAGGGTAAAATTCTCTTGGGCCAAATAACAGGAGACTGATAAATAAAGCTTGTCAACTGCCCTTTCTGACTCACTCTCTCCTGCTGGAAGGATGACTCACTATCATGTGTGAAAGGCTGCCAGGTCGGTCTTACATGCTTAAACAAGCATGGGCTCTCTGGGTTAGACATACACTGCCTCAGAAGAAGTAGACACTCAATGCTGAGAAGGCAGCCCAGCAAAGGACTCTGCTGACTAAAAGATCTGAACTTCCAGGTATTTCTCAATCCTTTCTGGAAAGTTCAAGATTGTCGTTAGATTACCACAGAAAACTTAGACCCAAAGCCATGGCTGAGGGCTTGGCCAATAATCACAGTATTTTAAACCGTGGCTTGCTAGGACCATCAGATTTTACTAGGTAACTAACTGCTGCAGAGTGAGACAGACAGAGTGTGTGAGTGCAGACAGAAGTAACTGAGACCATGCCTGGGCTGGAGCTGCCTTTTGTCCAAGGAAAACAGCATAGCGAAAGCAGTCACTTATTGCTCACTGTTTCATGGTGAGAAAGTATGGGGCCGCTTCCCTTGAGGAACCTGAGGAACCTGCTTTGAATCTAGAGAGGGGAAAACATCATCTCTCAGTCTGAGTAGCTCATCGACTGCTTCTGAGCAATGCCAGTGGCTGCTCAATGCTTCCTCCTCTCTGCAGTGACACAAACCTTGTAGGCAACTGACAGTGAACAGAAAGCTTCTTTGCACCCAAGAGCTTTGCTGCCTACATGAGTGCATGCACTACCCTTTGGTCTTTCCTGTCATCCTGGGCCCACCACAGGCCAAGTGTGCAACTCTGTGAAATCTCTGCCCCAGGCCGCAGGGACTGTTCACAAATCCCAGTTATTAGCACATACCACAGCCTTGCAGGACTGGTGTGGCAAAGGACACATTCCTGCATACTCTTTCTAAAGCCCCATACAATGCCTGCTTGCTTGCCATGACAAAGCAAGGTGCTTTTGCAAGGACTAGTGTACTGGGATGTCAATACACAGATCAGAGAGGGCCCAGTTTCACAGCTAGAGAGACAAACCATCTTCATGTAGGAACTAAAATGTTTCTCCCGAGACCAAGAGAAGGAAGCTGTGCTGTATTCTCCCTCAGCTCCAGATATTAACCAACATCTTGCTGCATCATTCAGTAGGGAAGCTATGCTGCTGCAGGGCAATGATACTACAACTGCCTCTTGCATGTTTGGCCAGGCATGCACTATCCATACTTGCCAAACACGCAAGTTTGGCTAAGCTGGTAAAAACAGTTGTGCAGGTTTTGGTCCAGCTCTCAGAAAACCTGCAATGAAAGCACCACGTCTCCCCTTTTGGGAAAGAATATGTGTTCTCCTTCCCAAAAAATGTCTAAGAGGTTATTTTAAATATTTTTCTCTTTATCAGAATAGATTTCTAGTGAAAAGCTTGAGAGAGAAACTGTAGGCCACAACAGCCTCATCAAATGGTAAAAGGACTCACCCAACACACGGAAAACAAGCCTAGGCCACAGTGCTACTGGGCATTAATATAACATGCCAGTCTAAGCGAGAGACTAAATAACAGCTGTGAATCTGCAGTTCAAGTGTCTGTCTCAATAAGGCAGTGCAGGGCCCTGCTATATAAGTGATCTAGTCCCTGGACCACTGGTTACTCCAGTAGTAAATTTCTCATCACAATTGTGCTGCAAAACTCCATCCTTTTAAAAACTGAACCACACATTGCAAGGGAAAACTGTATTATTTTTATCCAGCATAGATATATTTGGCTGAAAAACTTCCAAACCATCACTGACATGTCAAATTTCTCCCCTTAACAATGCTGGAAATATTACCTCTCTGGTTTTCTTTCACTGTTTAATCATCCATTATTTTTTCATTGATTCTTATTAACTATGACAAAATCAGGATTTCATCCTAAATTTTCTTCCTGATGGTAATGATCAGCATGTACAGATAGTCTTACAGATAAAATTATACCATTTCTTGCCATGAATTAATTTTATTTCGAGATACTAACATCCCAACTGCATATTTTAAGTTTGAACATCTAAAATCTGCTTTCCCAATAATGTGAAATCAATGATAAAAAAATAAATATATACATAATTCAAAACATAAACTTAAATGAAAATTTGGTAGATATTTTAGGTAACAGAATTTCTTTTTGCTCTACTTATTTCACAATTAGTCATATATCCAAGAACAAAATGAGAGATGATGGAAATAGAATAAGAAGGTAACATAGACAGAATAATAGAATAAGAATTCTTATTGAAGGAAGTAACTTCCTTCAAAAGCAAAATTTCAGGAACTTTTACACCATAGTAAGTCACATCTCCTGGTTGCTTTGCTCACCCTTTAGAGAGTTGACATTAAAATCAATAATCACATCCATTTGCAGGTGTTAAAGCACTTCCCAAAATAAGTCAGTAAAATAATCTCTGAAATGGTGCAATGAAGGCATTAAGATGAAGGTGGAATTGTTAAGTGACAGAACCAGGAATTACAGTCCAGGTTTCCAGTCACCCGTGTGTGCTGAACTACCCCACCTCTGACAAATGAGTTAGGCTTCTTAAGCTGCAATTTCCAAGTGATTTATTTAGCAATGTGAAACCATGCCACTCAACACAAATAACACGTCTGCTGGTTGCTCTGATTACAGTCACCTTCTGCCACTGCTCTTCAGAGCACAGTGCTCTGAGTACTGAGCCTGTTTCGGGGGCTTCCCAGAGGTGGCAAACTGAGGTCACTGCTTTTTCTTCCTTGTGCTTCCTCCTGCTCAACCTCCTCTTCCTCCTTTTTCTGGTCAGAGGTGCTTAGGAGAGATTTTAACTCGCTACAATGAGCTCCAATGATGCCCACCCTGTGAGGAAACATCGTGTTTATCTGCTTGACACATTGAAGCAAAGGAAAACAGGAGAAAGGGGAACAGATTTGCAATGTTCCTTGGGTAAACCAGCAAGGAACCTTGCTTCCTTTGGCAGAGAATATCTCCTCTGCTACAGGTTAAAAACAGATCACCATGCTTATACCCTCGGTACCTTGCATCATGTTTCTGTCTGGAGTGTACATGTGCACAATACGAATTGCATACATCCAAGAGAAGCTCAGCACTCCCTGGAAAGTTTGGCCCTACTGCATACAGATCAATGAGTCCGTGCATAAGCTATAAAACCAAGACGCTCAAGATGCACCCAGCTTCCAAAGCATGCATAAAACAATTACATGTGCATTTGTAGCAAATTTCACACTCTCAAGAAATACCAGACTCGCTGGTCATGTGTTGTAGATATGTCCAAAGGTTTTGCATGCACAGAGCTGTAGCATTCATTAGGTTGCCAGAACTCTGAAGATCCAGGCAAATTAAGGCAATTCTCAAATTCTAATTTCCAGGCAGAAAAAGAAGACTTATGAGGGAAAGTCTTACAGGAAGCTTTACATACACTACAATGGAGCAAAACTGGTTTACAGTGGTCCTGTTTACATTAGTTATTACATTAAAAAGTCCTGTAGTGATACTGTTGTTAACCATAGCTGGATGGGAAATGGAATTCCTCTCAGATAGCTTACCCAGGCTTGAAAGATTTAGGTTTTATCATGAATCAGAATAAAAGGTTCTATTTCTATTACAATCTAAATTATATTTGAAAAATAAAATGTAGTAAAATTACTTTTCTTTAATGAAGTACATCAGTAACATCTGATCAGAACACTATTAAAAACTAAAAGTCAAGAAGAAATATGAAATGGGAATGTATCATAAGAAGGAAAAAAATAAACATCCTATTTTGATTTTGAGAGACTTTGATTAATTTCTGATCAAATTTATGTTACGGCCTATTTCCTTTCCCCATAAAACTTCTGAGTTTTAACAAAGCACTACAATGGATGGTAGCTGCTTTGCCATCAGCTAGCCAAGCGTGCTACCTCTGCAAGCTTCAGGCTTTCTCAGGTCTCTCAGGACTCACACTCCTGTTCCTCTGTAACTCTTGTATAGACCAAGTCCTCAGACCAATGGCCCCTCTGCCGGTGAGGAAGAGCTAGCTGTTTGACATCCTTCCCCATAGCACTGCCAAATCTGTTTATGCAGAGAAGTAGCCCCTTACTTGCTAGTGAACAATTCAGAGAAGTCTGGCAGGTCATCACACGTGCGAGGTTGAGGGTCCCTAGCCTGACAGTCCTGGTTCTGGAAGAGATATTGAGCACTGTCCTTTGGTAAGGGCAGCAGCATGCTCAGCACTGGTGAGCGCTGCTGTATCATGGTGCTGATGGAGGGATGCTTGTCACGGTCTTTTCTTGAAAGAAAACAAATGCAGGTGTTAGTTCAGTGTATTCTGACAGGTCAAGTTTCCTAAGGACTCACCACAGCATCAGATGTGTACCTCGGATACAGCAATTGCACAGTATTTGCATCAGCAGTTCCATCTCCTTGTTTCTGCAGCTCAATATTCTTCTTGCCTCTTAAGGCAGGATTGAACACATCAGAGAAAAGAAGCCTGCCAATTTCTTCCCGAATCACTTGGAAGTGCTTACGTCTGAACACAAGCCAAGTCACATAGCTGCTGAAGTTGTAAAAGCCCTAAGTGGAAAACACAGACCCCTTTTTCACTGGGAAATGGCCCAGAGACCCACTGCATGCCACAGTGCAGCTGGGCATGACTGGACTAAAATTCCAGCAACCATTTGACATCAACCTTTACCATGCTTGCATCAGTGAAGATTTGAAAGGCCTGTTTTGTTTAAAGGTATGCAGACAGGTGAGGCTATAATCAGAGTTAGCTCAAATGGATTTAGTCTCGCCCAACTCTGACCAATTTGGCTTAGTCATGCTGCTAGAAGACTAAGGCAATAACCTGAGATCACCACCCAGTTTCCCTCAATAATCAATGGAAAGAGACTGATAGGATGAGTCATTCTGTGGGGGCTCCTATCACACACATCTATCTCAAGAGGCAATAATTCACCCTCTGGCTGAGCTTCTCTTTTCTGCAATGGCTGTCAAAACAGCCAAAAGGCATTGTCTGACTGGACAGCTCTTGTTTGGGCAGCTGCAAGTAGACAAGATGATCCCCACCCTGAATGACAGCATTGTGATCACAGAAAATATTACTAGTGAATATGAACTCATCACCTCTCACCTCCACATGTCTGCTTACTGATTAAAAAGAACCCAGAATCATCTTTTCCCTCCTATTTGACATTTGTGATCCCTGGCATAAGCTGGTTCAACTCCCAGTAAACCAAATCTCTACTAAGCCTGTTCTTGAAAAGATGGCGTTGCTGGGACTGTTGTGTACCCTTGGAACTGAATCCAGAGTTCCTCTCTTTCAAAGAAAGGCTTCCAAGTTCATGAAGTACAAAGTATAACTTGGGCCCAGCTGGTTTGTATTAATTTGCTGTGAGTCTCATAAGTGGCTAATGGAGCTGTATTTTGCAGGCTAGAATAGCTTACTGGCATCTAGATATGTCACCAAGGGCAATGGAAATAAAAGGAGGCTGTAAAATTTCTTACCTACAGAGATAAAACTATGAGGCCAACAATGAGAAGAAATCCATACACCAGACTTCCCAGAGGGACCTCAGGCTATGGCGGGAACTGCCTGGGGTCCAAAAGCCACAAAGGGAATGAAACTTCCTGGCTGAGGGCTCCAAGGGGAAAAGGCTTGGGCTGAAGGGCAAAGAGATGGTATTTTATAGGGGCATGTCAGCCCTAGAGGTAAAATTTTATTCAAGGGCTTCTGCCATACAAGTTCCTCTACTGGGGGAACCAAAAAACGATCACTTGGACATGCAAGGGAGGGACATGCTCTGGGCTGACACTCAGTCACACTCTCCATTTATCTTTGCATCTTTCTTACCTCAAAGTAGCTCCTATCTCTCTGCAATGATGGTTTTTCCCTAAGACAGTGAACAAGAGCACAAAATTAATAGCAGCAGTCATCTTTTCAGTTCTCTAAACAGAGCACTGAATATGACTCATGGGGCTATGCCAAGCTAGCATTTCACCAGAGCAATAAGGTTGTTGCTGGTAGATCCTCATTACGAATGCGTGGAGACCCACTGTCCAAGAGAAAGGCAAGACTTCTGCATTGCCTCAGAAGGAGAAAATGCAAAATACTGTATGGCTCAGTTAATTAAATCTGACAGAGAACAAAGCTGAATGTGATGAGTGTGCAAGGCTCCCCTGCTATGCTATCTAGACTGAGCTCTTTGCATGGGCCTCTCTAAAGTGGTCAGTGCTGATCTAATCCAGTTCCTACTGAAGTCAATTAAAAAACTCTTACTGACATCACTGGAAGAGCAACAAGCAGAGTTGCCGAGGGCACAAAGCCAGGCCAATGCTGGTCATTAAACATGAAAACTAGGAAGGAGATGCCTGATGTATCTCCAAGAAGAAATATAAAACATGCCCAAGAATGACAAAGGGCCTTTGTTACAGAAGCAGCAATTTGCCCAGTGGAAGCCTGAGAGATGCTCTCACCACCCACTTGAGCTCAGAGATTCTCACACAAAGCCAAATTGACTGTCCATTATGGTAACAGCCATTAAAGCAGAGGGTGACACACACATCCTAGCACCCTCTCCATTCTCTTGGAGATGGCACAACTCATCTGCAAGGAAATGAAAGCAAATTTTCCCTGTTAGCCTACAGATTCCCCACAGATCTGGCTTGGTCCTGCTAGATGCACAGGAAAGCCTGTCTCCACACCAACTCTCATGATCATGACCCCTGTCATGTCCCTTATCTTCCTGGTAAAGTTAAGTGTTCCACACATCCAGGGTACCCCCAGCTGCCATTACACCAGAAACACCAATACACAGCTGACAATGAAAATAATACCTTTCAGCACCATACCAATATTTATCATCTTCTCAGCTTTATTCATTGATTTTTTGATAAAGAAGACCATGTATTTCCCTACCTGGCTCATACCAGCTGTAATCCCACTGACACTTCACATACTGTGCAAGGAAAAAGAAGCTTGACTCTGCAAGCATCGTATGCAGAACTCCCATAACTCGGATGCTTTTGATTCCTTATGAGTTCTGGTAAAGCACATTATTCTGTCTTCAGAGTACTAGAGCAGAGAAACCTAAAGTGACTCCGGCTTCTTACACCTAAATGTGAGACCCAACTTCACTTTTGAACATTACACAGCTTGTGCAGTGTCTTACAGCCAGTCCTTAGTTTAGTAGAGGGTTAAATGTAGAGGCCAGCAACAGAAAATCAAACAAGACCAGGGGTCTCCACCCTTCCTTCTCCTAGCGCTTTCCCCTGGGGTGAGGTATTAAGCCAAGAGACCTGCTTGAAGCAAAGTTTCCTAAAGTAAGTGTAGAACTAGGAAGCACCTCCCATGTCTAGGCACAGTTGCTAATTACCTAGGAAAATACAGAAAGGGTCAGGAAAACGTCAAACTTGCAACAAGCTTCAGGACAGGACTTGTAAGAAACATGAAAGAATGAGCAAAAAGCATCATATTACCAGTGATATGGTAATATTGATTACCCAGAGCTGTGAGCAGGGTGGGATGTGTTCATGCATAAAAAAAGAGGGCAGCACAGGCAAGAGCAAACAGTGCAGTAAGATGGTGTTTGGATGCAAGGTGATAGTGGCTTCAGACATCCACGAGATGTGCACAGAAGCACATGGGGAAGAAATGCTTCCTGTGCCATTGAACAGCTCCCTTCACCACAGCTGTGACTCCAGTTGCCCATGGATCAAGCCAGCTTCAAGGATCAGTAAGGGCTGGCTCGATGTTCGCTCCATTGATGCATGCAGCTTTGGGAACACTCTGTATTTTTCCCATTATAACAAATGCCCATAAGGAAACTGGCACCACGAAAAGGTTGCACAATCCCCATCAACTTGAAAGGAGAAAGCCAGACACACCTATTCCTTCCTCAGCATTGGAGGCACAAAAGGACTAATGCTAACATACACAAATAACAGGTCTGGAGGAACCCTCTCAAATTCCAGTCTGGGATAGTATCAAGATAGGATTTTAATGTTGCATTTTACAAATCATGTAAATGGTTAAGATGAAGATGCTCTCCACCTGAGCCTCCCTTTTTGAAATTCCAGAGACAATCTTACATGAGAAATTGATAGTTTCATGTGAACACATGGACATTTGGCAGATCTGGAAGGGAAAGCAGTTTACCAACATAAGATAAGATTTCATTAAAATGTTGTCATGGTGAATTAAAGCGAAAAGCAAAACTTGAACAGCATCATGAACCCATAGTTGGGTTATAAGAAAATACAGTAAAACTGGGGATGGCACATTATCAATAATTCCTCAGCTATTTAATCTAAACTTTATTCAGGTTAAAAAAACCTTCATCAAAAGTAAACCTTATGACAGTTTCCATTTTGATGAAGGACCTGTCCCATCCAAAAACATGTGTGCTCAAAAAATTCCTAACCATCTTCTATAATTAAGAGTGCTAATCAGTTCTGTCCTTTAGCTTTTGTATTTGGCAGTTCATATAATGGTCTGGGAGGATCCAGATAACATTTAAGGCTAAACTGAGTCAGCCTGGAAAAGATTGCATTTATATAATTGCAGTATGGTATGGGAAGTGCCCTATATTATAACACACTCAGCATTAGCCTAATTCTGAAGTCAGCTGTAGTCAGCTACCGCCACCCTGTTATGAGTAATTCAGTGAGGTCTCCCTTTATACAGCACCTTACATCATGAAGGCTTTAAGACAAAGCTTTTTTATAGCCTTTGTGTTTTCACAGCCTGGACACCGACATCCCAACCCACTGCCAGCCTCTAACCCCCCTGTGATGGGAATATTAAAGAACACAATTGTTTCAGCTCTCTGCTCTCACTCCCATGCTGGTATTTTTTTGCCACTGGACGCCTTGCTTGCCTCAATCCTGCACATTCCCACCCAGCAGGCAGTAAGAGTGAGTGAAGAGGCAACAGAGCTAACTAGCTGTGTATAGAACAGGCTGCTTTATCCAGCTGCTCCCAGTTCCTGGATTCAAGTTACTTTCTGCAGTAAGTTCCTCCAACTGCAGACATTAGGGCCACCCAACAGAAACAATGAAATGCTCCCAGTCCAACAAGTGAGAAGGTTGAGAGGATGTTTTTGCCCAGCGGGAACCTCGGAACAAGGATCTGGCAAAGAAGACTGCTCCCAGAGTGCCCAGTGAAATGCTGATGTGCCACGATGCAAGGGAACACATCCTTAATTCTCAGGATCCAGCACTTTGTGGGTTGGGGCACACTAAAACCCTTTGACTCCATCATTTCACAGGTTACCTTGTCCTCTTGATTAGAAGGAAGCCCAGGTTCCCCCACCCCAGCCAGGAGCAAGGTTGGCAGGGGCTGTGTGGCAGGAAGGCAGGTGAAGGGGTCTGTCTCCTCTGGGAACTGGCAGCAGTTTCACACCAACCAACAGAAAAAGTCTGCCTGAAACTGCTCTAAGAAGATCCCATGGGACTGGTGTTCTGGGTGGTGACTGCCAGCTCCTTTCTACTGCCAGGGAAAGGAAACACTGCAGGAACATAGATGGCTGACAAAGGACTCCACAACACTAGCACAGTGTATGATCGCTCTGTCGTTACGTTCTCCTTCCAATAACCATTTTTTGTGGTGCTTAGTTGCCAGCCAGGGTAAACCATAGCATTTTCATGTCGTTTTAAAACTCTCCTTTTCTTGTGCTCATCATTCCATTGTTTTGTCTGCCTTTTTAAACACCCTCCTATCCAATCTGGCCTTCTTCAGTTTGTTTAATTCCCTCTGTGGGTTTCTCTCCTTTATCAGTTCACTGTTGGAACCATTTCATCTAAAGAGAAGCTGGTCTCCACCATTCTGAAAAAGCCATGAACTGTCTTCCCCACTAAAGTAGAAGACCTACACTTCCAATGCCCAAGCACAAGCTCTTCTTGTCTCTAATTCCTTCACTTACTACTCTTCAGGAACATGGTCTCCTTCACTTACTATCTCAGACTTGGCATAAAAGGGAATTCATGCAGGGATCAGTGGCAACCACCAGAAACATAGACATTTCCTGCCAAGATTTAGTTAAGAGGAAGTGGCAGGGGTAAGATCCAGGGCTGGCACTGATTTTTGCCCTGCTGACTTTCACATTGAACCTCTTAAAGTTTCCTGCTCTATATACCTAGCAAGGCTTCTGCCTACCAGGAAGAGCTTTCCAGTCTGGTATACAAAGCTCTGCTGCAACTCATTGTGGCCACTCTTGGAGTTGGTTGTGGGATGAGATGGAGCTGCAGGGAGATCAGGACACTTCTCTGCCCCATGGTCCTTTCGTCCTCTGTGACTCCTTGGCTCACAAGACATTTATTACCCTGGACATTCACTTGTATCATTCAACAGAGGCCTTGGCCCTGGGCTGCTGTGGCCCTTGACATAGAGAGAGTCCCCAGAAAGGACTGGCTTACTTTCCACTAGACTGCTGTGCCATGTGTCGTCCAAGCATAAGGTTACAGTACAACTTGGCAAGGTGAATCCTGGACATTGCTAACTTCTCCAACGCTGTCCATTTTTGTCTTCTCAAAAGATATCATAGTCCTGTTGAAAACAAAGAGGGAAAAAAGTGTTCAGGGGAGGTGCTCTGGACAGAAGGGATGCCAGAAAGAGTGACTGTTCTGAGAAGTGAGCCTTCATTTTCATGCACATAGACCAACATTCTGCATGATACCACAGCAAAGAGACCCCACTGTGGCAAGCCTGGGTTCAGATGCTTCCAGTGCAGCTTGGCAATGCTGGTGGGGCCACAAGACAGTCTCTCTTACTCCACACAACCTCTAAGCTGCATACCCACAGCCCATCTTTGATCCTGCATAGCTTATGAACCCTTTCTGCAGCCTGCATAAAAGCCCTGGGGGTGCATTTAGATATCTCCAGGCACAGGCTCTGCCACCGGGTGGCCTGGAGCAGTTGGTCTGGTTCATTCAGAGACAGCACTCACTCCTCTTCAGAAACACACATGAAGCGCTTTTGGGACCGCCTCTAAACAGGAACGGCTGCCACCACAAGCCTGTATTTTAAACCAGATCAAACACTAAGGAATGCTAAACCAAAGAGTTTTTTATTTCCTCTGCTTCCCCTGTAATCCACCTGAGTGTCTGGTGGTGCCTGGGAGTGCTGCTAGCCTAAAACTTACCAGCCTCCTTTCACACTCAGGAGAGTTGGTTTTATCTGTCCTATCCCTGATGGCCTCCAGCTGTAAAGCTTCCTACACAATCTATCTTTAATAAATTAGGACAATTACTCTGGGCTTCTGAAGGATAATTGCTAATAAACTTCAGCAGATTTTCCCCAAAAGACATGAAAGGGTTGGAAGCAGAAACAGAAAATAAAAGGGAAAGAAAATGCAGGACAGAAATAATAGCCCTTGTTCCATTCATGTCTCATCCACCGCTGGCAAGTTTTTGTTCTTAGAGTCACTATTTCAGAGGTGAATACTCCCAAGCTGTCTGCAGTGTGGGACTGCCTCATGCCCACTGCTTTGGAAAACTGGTTGGTTATTTTTGAAGTTAGTTGCAAGACCTTCCTGAATCTAGAAAAAGCCAGGAAAGTCTCAGGCTTGGATTTACAAAGAATCAACATGGCATCAACGAAAGACAAAGTCACGAGAAGTCAAAGATGTCCAAATTCATACTGATAGGAGCCCCTTTCAATACTTGCTCTTCCAAAGAAAGTTCAACGCACAGAAGCAATGACTTCTGAAGCTAGGATGTCTTAGATGTTCTCTTGAGGCAATGTGGGCTAGGTTCAAGACAGTTGAGGCATTCAAGCTAACTCAGGCTAACAGGCCTGGCTCCCTGTGGACAAAAGTAGACCAAACAGCTGAGTTAGGCAGTCCGAATGGCAGGAATCCCAAAACACACCAACTAGGAGCAGGAATAACCAGTGCTGTTTTCTGTGTTGCACAGGGTCTACAAGAATAGCAGTTTGAGAACTGCAAAGCCATTGGATGTGTCTGTCATACAGGAACATGAGGCTGATAAAGGACTAGGTGGGTCACCAAGCCTGTCTCCAAGTCTGTCAGTTAACTACGAGCAAATTATAGGTATCACTAATGAGAAACATAAAATGGTACCAGCAGGTCTTGCCTGCAGTCTATGGCACATAGGCAGTTCTACATAGGAAAGCAAGAAAGCTTCTATAAAATTTATAAAGATAAATTATATCTTGAAGGAAGGGGGAGGGAGTTTTCCTTCAGAGTAGGCCACTCACAACAGCCCTGAACATGGGATTTATGTGGGATAGATATAGGAAACCAAATGGCTATGCAATTTTTTTCACATTCTCTCAAGTACATCAGCATATCACAAACCCAAGGATTCTTATCACCAGTGTAATTTTATGTCATTATAATTCTATTATGTAGTTATAAAATCCCTTTCACAAGCTCACGGAGCTCCACCTTCAGAAACAAAGTAGTTTTCTTGTCTGCCCCCACTGCTTCTAGTGGAAGACCATTCCAGATGTTTACTCCACAGGAGGTAAAAGATAGTCTTTGCTATATTTGATTTGAAGTATATCACATACCAAGTGCAGAATTAGACTAGGTGGATTACAGAAGAAATAGGATGTTACTGCATCTCTTTTCCTACTTGAACAGGAAAAGAGATGTAGTATCAGAAAGCTCTTCACACCATGATTAGTATCCCCTGTTCCTCCAAGTCAGTGAAGATGCTAAAACAATTAAGGATGAACTTCAACATTAAAGAAGACCTGAAATTGCCTTCTGACATTTTATTTTCCTTCCTTGTATTTATACTTCAGTATATCGATATCCTGAATTCCTGCTTCTGCATGGTATTTTTCTTTAGGCTTTTCTGATGTTAGCATAGTACAGTATGCAGGTAATCCTGCCAAGAAAGCCACTTCCCTCCAGAGGAGGTAATGAATTTAAATGAAACAGTATTGTAGAAGTGGAGAGTAAGTACGTTTCCCACCAAAATGCAGACTCACTTTGGGAGCACTGCATAGCAGAACACACTGAAAAGTCTCTCCTGGCACTGCTTATAGCTGATACCTACTAACCAGAGCCCTCTTGATCCAAGAAACATTGCAACAGGTCCAAACTTCTCTTTGTTTCAGTCTGGTTTTCTATTTGCCACACCAGTAGATGATATGCTCCATATTGAGGAGTCATGACCCATTGAGTGGCCTCCTTGTCCTTTACCTGCCAAGAGCAAGGGTATCATTTTGTAAATTGCACCCCAGAGCACTTCAACTGAATCTATGATGTTTGTTATGAAACTATGCTGATGGTTTTATTTATGAATTACTACTTGCACAATGAAAGAAACACCTGTCTACATCTATGGATGTAGAACAAATCAATTCCTTAAGGCCAGCAATCCTCCAACAGTTTTCTTCAATACAGATAAATCATCCGCTCTTTATATCAAAGCTTCATGAATCATGAAGTAAGCAATCATATAGTGTTTTAAGAAAATCAATTCTCAGAGACTGTTACAGACTCCAGAAAGTCACTGAAGTTTCTTACAATCATGGTTTGTAATTCTGTAATACTTTCTCCCATGGCATATAACCCTCTAACACAGCAGCTCCTAAACTATTCCTCTTCCATTCTGCAAGGTAGCGAGTGTGGTCACACACCCTTACTCAGGAACTGCTTTCCTAGCATGTATTCCTCATGTTATAACATGTTTCTAGTACCGAAGAGTCATCTGAGCCTGCTTTGCAAAGTATTTAGAAATGAAGTATTAAAGTGATGTGACCCAAAGCACAAATTAACACCCAGCAGACTCAGATGTGACTATTTGCTGCTTTGTATTGCAAGCAGAAATGACTGGATGCTAATGTTAATACTGGGAAATGTCATTAATGGATGGTAATTCGATCCAGAGCGCTCACACAAATTTAACATTGGTGGCAGCAGTAATGATTTATTTAAATTGCAGCATTACCTTGAGAAGCCACTTTATTTGGTGACCCTGTTGCAACAGGCACTGGATCCTGCCACCATCTTGAACGGGAGATTATGGTGATGCCATGCCATGTGAACAACAGTGCATGCTGCTCAGGGCAAGGCTGGGGCAAAGTGGGGTTCCAACCCTTCCAGAAAATCTGTCTCTACATAGTCAGAGGAGCCTATGTCTTGGAGAGTATGGGAGACATAAAAGGTGAGACCAAGGGCTTTTTCTCTGTACTATTTGATACGCTAGGCCAGTACAGCAAGCAGTCCCTGTTCACACACAGATTCTCACTGATTCTGACATGAAAGACTGCCCTGTGATTCCAAATTTGCTGGGGCAAGCTCTGTGTACTTACACCCCTAAAGTCTTGCACTCACTAAGTCAAGTATTTCTTTTCCAGGGCAATTTTTTCCAAGTAAAAAGATATGTAGAAGAGCAGGGCCATGAGGAAGTCATCTAGTTTCTCATTCCTAAATGTCAGGTAGAAAGGTCACTGTGAAGTCTTCAGATTTACAGATATAGACACTACCAGACCATTATGAAAAAGAACAAAGTCTCTGCTCAAAGGTCTGCATAATACCAAATATTAGCTATGTGGCTGAGACGTATTCGCAGCCAGCACTGCACCTCAAACTAAGACTTTGAAGGCTTTTAGAGAATTACTAATAGAGTCCAATAAACATGATAAAGAATGGATTCAATTGGATATTACCAGACACACTTCCAAGAAGAATGTTTTCTGCACTGAACATACTGAAAGAGTGGCATTCATTTTCAAAGGAAGAGGGAGACAACTCAGACACCTCTCCCCTTCTGAAAGGACAGTATGACTAAGGCTCAACAAGGTCTAGAGATGCATTCCTAAGTCAATGACAGTGTAGCCACTGTATGGCCCTGGTGATGACAGGGATATGCCTTTGAGAAATAATGCTCTGCCTGCTGCCTCCTTGCTTATAGCCTATAGAGAAGTAATGCTGATAAGTGACAGCAGCAAATAATGAGCCCTGAAGCTCTTACATGAACAGCGGCAGAACAGGAAGAAAGACCAGACTCTCAGTCATGTTAGCACTCCTGGTGCACACAATGTTGCAGATGTGCTGGCTAACATGGAATTTAACTTAAGAGTAAAATGGATAATAGTCTTGGGATATTTAGGCCCAAGATCTTGGCTTCCCTTAGGTAACAGAGCGGAAGGCTTTCAAACAGGTGATAGGATTATTTCTCTGCACATGTTGAGGACAACATGCATTTGGTATTGCTTTCCACTGAACCTTTCAAATGAGATTTTAAACCTCCGATATTTCACATTCTACTTCTCATACACCCTGGTCCCTCCCCTACCAGCTACACACAAACAATTCTCAAAACAAACTCTAAATGACATACCCCATAACTACTTCAAGTGACAACATGTGACGTGATTCATGTCTGTCTTTCAAAAGCAAAGCAGCATCTGAAAACACACAAAGGAGAAAAGCAATACTTCCTCAAAAAAATTGCTAATGTTAGTAGAAATAGCACCCTAACTTGTAAGGGCAATGCCTTGCTGATACGAAATACCAGCAATTACTCACATTTGACGTCATCTAACGTCACATATTCATGTTGTACCCACTCGGATATCATATGCAATTTTCCTTCTTTGTCAACCAGCTTTCTTTCAGGGAGCTTTGAACTGCAATCATCTTGGAAGACGCTGGTGATTGACCAATACGTAACATTTAAGGACACAGTGTTAATTCCAGTCTGAGAATATTAAGATTATCTACTTGGTACATACTGTCTTCATTGCACTCAGTTTCAAAGGGACAGGCAGTGAAATGTGTTTGGCAGGTATTCTGAACTAACTTTCAGCTATTATTACCACAAAACAGGCTGAGGATGTGGAGGGAAATAGGACATTTCACCTCTAAGGTTGCGTCTGAAGTTGCTCTTTTAGTTGCTAATGTAATAAATTGCAACTATATTATTTAGATCAAAGAGGTTTTAAGCAATGGATGAAAGTCAGCTATACTGTGTTGTGAATTTATAAAATTAATATTAATAATAATAATAATTTAATCTTTGAAGTGCCTTACACAGATGAATTAATTACCTCACAATACCCTTTAGAGTAGATGAGAATTATTACCTCACTCTAAGTGATCTGGAAACAGCAACAAAGATGCTGAATGACTTTACCAAAGTCATACCAGGCTACTGCCTGAGCTAGCATTCAGCATCAGGCATGTCTGGCTCTGTCTTTATGTTCAGACCAGTCATCCACTCTGTTGAAATGAAAGCTGGCTCCCTGTTTCATGTGCTTTGTTCAGGCATGATCCTAAGACAATGAATAAAAATATTCCCACCCAAATGATCTTGTTTCATTTTGAGCTAGGCTAGTCAAATTGAAATACCTCTTTAACGTCCTTACACATACTTCCTGAAAGAGAGTATTTTTTCCTTCTTTAAGGTTTTTCTCAGCTGCTGGACTGGAGCTGAAATACAGAGTACGAGCATGCATTAGTATCAGTTTAAATTACTAGCAGCAGTACAAAGTTATATCTACTCTGGCCTCTGACACTAAGAAAACATCTGGGCTGTGGCGAGGTCAGCATGAGACATTGCTTTCAAAAATACAGAAGAAAGAGTAATGGGGTTTCCCTGGGTCTTCCTGCCCTATCTCCTGCCACCATATGCACTCTGTCATGTGAACTCCTCAAGCAGTGTCCCAAGCGGCTTTAGGGAGATTTTACATGTAAACTGCTCCATTCCAGACATTTTATTTGGGATCTTTGGGGCAGAGACAGGCAGAAGTCACCAGGGAGCTCACACCTCTCCCTGGAGAGCTACTGAGCAGAGTCAGCAGCGTTCCCAAGCCCAACAGAGAAGTTGGCCAGAGCTGCTGAGACACAGACCATGAGAGTCACCTGCAGTAGTGTGTGACCAATAGAGAGGTGAGCAGCCTGGTTCCACCATGACAAAGGTCTGGAAAATGCCCAGCAGGGCAGGCAACAGCAGTGAGTAGTGCATGACTGACCCACCACAGGTGTGCTACACCATGCTCCCTGCCCTGCACTTGAGAAGAGAGCAGGACGGAGATAGTTTGAGTGTTGGGGTCTTTCTGCCCCAGTGGTCTAAATGGCCTGAAAAAGTCTTAATCCACAATTGCCAAAGACATTCAAAGCACAGTTATGTGGAGCTTGGTTCCTGTAGAGCTGTGGTTTCCCTAAAGGTCTGCAGTACTCTGCTGCTCTCATCATTGCACAGGTTCAAACATAACACTGGCAAAAGAGAACATCAGTCTGTAGACCTCCACATATGAACACCCAAGGTGGCATCTGGCCTTCACATCCAGAACTGCTATTCCAGTGTATTGTGCATGATTCTGACACATGGCAGGACTTGCCACACACTTTTAGCCATTCCCCTGTAGTGGGTTGGGCTTGAAAGCAGTATGAAGTAAACATGTATTTCTGGTTTTCTCTGTTAAGATGATGCCACAGAGCATCATCAGTTAAGGAGCTCCAGTCTCAATTAAAAAAAAAAAAAAGGAAAAAAGAAAAGAAAAAGCAAGAATTAGTCCTGTAGTCAATGTTCAGGTAAAAAAATATTAGACACTGATTTTACCTTACTTGGAATATTAGACACTGATTTACCTTACTTGGAACTGCTGTATCAAGGCCTAAACCTGCATAATTTGAAACTAAACATCTTTCTTACCTTGCAAATTGAAGTGTGTTAGTATCATCTTTCCAGTACCACACGCCTGGTCTTACTGTCTGCAAGATAAAGAGTACATGTCATAAATCTATGCTCAAGTTCTCAGCCCAGCAAGGTGTTTATCATGCAAGCACTGTGCATATGGGCCAATTTCTATCTTCCTACAGTTTGCTTTTCCCTCAGATGTTGTTTGTGTAAGAGTTATTTGAACAGAAGTTCTCTGAGATTAAATGTTGATGGCGTAAGAAAGAAAAACATGTATCTGTCCCTTTTTATGTCTTTCAAGTTATGAATAAATAATTGAAAGTTTGCTAAGGAACATCAGTTCTTTGATTGCCAGTGAATCAATAAAGGCTGAGAAATCAAATGGAGCCACGCACTGAAAAACTAATTGTTGCTTTTATTTAATAATATTTATGCAATTGTAGAGACTAAGTATCAGGAGAAAGGAAGATGTTACACATTTTCCTGATATTCTGAGAAGTTTAAATAAACACCAGATAGACCGTTCAGGGGACACTGGACAAAACTACTTGTAACAGCATTTTACAGTATCTATATGTTTTTTAAAAAATATCCATTAAAAAAATCCCCAGGAAATAAATAAGAGGTATTAGTCCTTTCTTAATTAACATGAGAGACTTGCAAACCTTTAACTACTATTTGCAGGTCACCTTTAAAGCAAAATTACTCTTATTGCTGAAATCCTTCTGCCCACAAATTTGAATTGAGTGAAGCTTTAAGGCTTTCTAAGTCTTTCTGCTAGGTACCATTCAGCCAGCCAGCCAGCCACAAGGCTCTCACAGGTCTTGCTCAATCTAATTTGGTAGTAGAGTGCTGGATATGGGACACCAGAATAATTTCACCTCCGCAGCCAGCAACCCATGTAATGGTTAGACCACAGAGATGAATATTAGGAAACCATGGCTCTAATCCTTTGACAAAAAGTGGTTATTTCAACTTGTCTGTTCTAGCCTTCAGTTCCAGCTCTCTAATACCGGTTTACAACTCACAGATGAAAAGGGCCGTGCAGGTGCTGTACCTTTATGTTACACACAAGGGATTATGAACCACGAAAGAAAGACAGAAAAGGTGGTAGCACAGCATAGCAAGGCCTACCAGCACATCACAGGAAGGAGAAAATACCACTCCTGTGTCTTCAAAATACAGCTCAGCTGCTTCTCACTATTACGAATGGCTGAATGACTGTCCTCAACTGCTGTTTTCCCTGGCTGGAGCAGTGGGACAGGTCCCTGCCCTGCCCACCCCATGTGGCCCTCCCATGTGCCCCAGGATCTGCTGCAGAGGCAAACATGATGGAGCTGGGAAAGGTGGGGAGACTCACAGGGAGCATGGTGCTTGGCTGGGAGACCACCAGAGCAAGGGGCAAGGCAGACACTGTTTCTGGCAGTATCCTGGTGACAGTAGCCTGACAGCCTCCTGTCCCCTAGGAACCACAGATCCCAACACACAAGTCCCCCTTGAGCCTGCTCTGTTGGCTGGGACTCACAGTCTGTGTGCTCTGCTCCCTCCCAGCTCTGCTAAGCAGCTTCCTTGGGTAACATTTTAGTCCAATCAGGGGAATTAAGCACTTTCCACGCAGTAACATCTCCACAGCCACTCACTGGGCTTACTGTGGTTTTGATGGGTGGGAGCTGCAGAGGTTTTCCTGGTTACTGGCCCAGGATCAGCAGCAGTGAAGGCAGCTGTGCCTGGCCCCTCTGCTATGGGCATTGATGTCTGTACAGCACTCTGAATGTTAAACATACTTTAGTTTCAGACTTTACAGGATTCAAAAGTATATCTACAGGGTCTCAAGTCTGTGACATGACCTCGGTCCCAACACAAGCAACCGGCTCAAGTTGCTCCTGGAAATAATTCCCATACACTATGGCAGATCGCTTTTGAGGGAGAGGTTTTGATCTTTGGGATATTGTGAAGCACTTGCTTTTGCAAGCAGAGAATCCCTCATACTAGGCATTCACAGTGGGTCAGTGTTATATATAACTGTTACTGCTTAGATCGCACCCAAAATTAGTACAAGTTATAGGGACAAAAGCACTTTTTGCCAATAGAAGTCAAGTCTCCGTGAAGGGCGAGGCTTCACGTTACAGCTAAGTCAGCCTAATAGCTAGTTGTTGATGGAAGAGGAATTCTTGCTCCCTTCTATCAATTTTCACAACATTTATCTTGTGTTGATTCTTTATCTTCTGTCTCCCTGCGGCAAGGCGGCTCTCTACTCTGTCAAAAATAGTAACCCAGCAAAAATAAATAAGAAGCTTTCTGTTGAGTTAGCATTTTACATCATTTCATGGTGGAGTCAAAGAAAGGCCAGCAGAGATGCAGATAAAGACAAGGGGACAGGGAGAGGACCACACTTTTCAGTACATCATGTCAGCTATAAGGTGAAAACCAGCCATAATCTAGGAAAATTTTGTTAGTATAGCTGCACTAGGCCAGTATATACTTTGAAGAGATGAAAATACCTGACCTAAGACTTTTTGATAAGTCAGCTCAGTAAGACAGGAGGAACATATCCTGTGCTTTCAGCTCTTAAAAGCTGGTATTCATTTTTGCAATAGTTTCTGAGATGCTCATAATCACATTGAAGAACAAATGGGGAAATAACATTTCTTTAAAATAACTTGTCCCTAGCTTACTCCCATTTCCACAGCCCTCCAAACACTGCAACTATTCTCCTACAGGTACTCTTTAAAGGTTTATTCATGGAAACAGAGTCAGCCCATGAACAGACAAGCAAAAATCTCAGATCAGCCTGAAAATTCAGCTCTGGCTCTGTCCCCTACAGCCATCTCATCTCTTTCTTGTCTTTTCTTTTCTTTTTTTTTTTTGCTAGTTGCATTGTGTATGTTTTGTTTCCAGTTGCTATTGCAGGCTGCCAAGTACATATCCATGACTTGGCAGCCAAGTTACATATTTAAGAGGATGAGAGAAGCAGGTTTAGAAACAACCTCAGATCTCACCCCTGGCAGCCAGGCAGCACTATAGAAATAGGCTCCCCACCAGGGGAAAGAGGGAGGTATGGAACTGGTAGCTCGTTGACTCATTTGTGTAGAGTAGGGCTGCCATCAGCCCCAGGAGACCATTATCCCATCTTGGCTCCAGAGAAGTCGTGCCAAAAGGACTGTCAAAAGTAAAGGTGGAGTTGCAAATACTTGGGCTATCTATGTTAACATTCACAGCACAGGAGGTAGTGGAGACAAGCCTTCACCTGTACTAATGTTGGGGGAAAACTGTCACAAAAAGCTCAGACTAAAGATAGGGAGAAACTAAGATTCAGAACTACATACAGGTAGAACAGCTGTGAAGGAAAAGGCTGGGGCTGAGAGCTAAAGACAGAGCTGATTAGGCAGGCAGGGAAGGCCTGGGAATCAGGGCAGCAGACAGGTGAACTAGGGGAAAATTAAGACAAATCCAGCAGGGATTTATGGAGAGTGGGACAGAATTGGCTCTGTCCCAGCACATGGACTAGGACAGGCAACAGTTTCAGGGGGAACCCCAAGACTGACTGAATTACCAGGGCAGGAGACTTGGGATACTCAGAAGCAGCACTGTACTACCCTTCACCAAGTGTTTGCTGGAGGAGAACAGTTCAGCCCAAGTATTTCATGAGCTGAGGCTGCAGAAGTGAGCATCAAGCATCCCACCCATGCTAACTGCCCAAATGGGTATCAGTCTTGAAAAAGAATTAGAAGCTTGGCATTGTGTGGCAAAGGAGATTAGAGTCTGTTGGATCCCTGCTTCAGCTGTTGCAAGAGTTGGAAGCTGTAAAAGGAGTGAGACAGAAGATTAGAAGTGGAATTAAAGTATAAAAGTTGAAGCAGTTGAAGGCTACATGGGAAACAGATTTCCACATGGGCTTCAGTCACAGAATGCCAGGCAAGTCACTCCAACCTGCATTCAACCCTAATGACCACTATTTGCATGCTCTTTTCTTTCTGAGCAAATGGCTTGGCTTTGTGGAATTCTGAAATGCAGGACTCAGTATCCACAGCGACAGAAGCCAATGGGAACTCTGCTTTGAACAGCCTTAAAAAGCATTTAATACTAAGCTGTCTGAAAAAAAAAAGCTCTTTGTCGTCTCCAGGGAAGACCAAGTAATAGACATGTGGCGTCTGGCTTTTGCTGATTTGTTTTATCACCTTCTTTCTGTGGGAATTATGCACATCTCAGGGGTGAAAACTGAATTGATAATATTGTGAAGCACTCGAGACGTAATGGTGATGACCTCCACAGGCAACCTCCTAAGCGATAATTCTTCTCCAGAGCTGAGGCTGGAAAGCACGTAGAAAATAGGGTGTAAATTGTACTGGGAAGTATTACTTTCTTTGAGCATATGCTGCCCATCGTGTGCGCGGTCTGAGGCAGGTGCCCTACAGAAAAAAAAAGGAAAAAAAAAACCCCAAAACTGTTACTGCATAATTTAAAACTGGGTTCTAAAGCACAAGTACAAAGAAAGCAAGAAATCACCTTGTTCTGAGGGTCATAATTCTGAACAACTGATCTTGCAGCCGTAATAGGCTTCTTTTAATGTTGCCATGTTTGTGTGACCATGTGCATCCCGGTAGCTGGGAACACTGAACAGTATGTGAACACATCCATTCTTTAAGTATATCTGATGTTTCAGTTGGATATCACACCCAGAAAATAAACACATGAATAAACTCAACAAAATTATCACTGACTCACCATCCAGCCATTCACTTCTTTTCTGCCTCTTGTTTTTTCTTGCTGTGTCAAGTCCGTCTTCCATACCCACCGCATTAATTTCCTCCTCTTTTCCCAGGGTCAGTTAAATGACAGGCCTGGTTTCTCTGAGCATATTAGACTCTGTGTGTGCGCACTACTGTTTGTATTAGAAACACAAGTGCAGAATTCAATTTCACAGTAACTAATTCTTAGTCCATGACTACACCATTTACCTGCCAAGTATTTCTGGCTGCTCATTAAAAACAGGATCATGCTATATGAATGGAATAAATAATGTCCTCAGGCATGATACTATGAACACCAGTATGTTTTTTCACTTCAGATCTGTGCAAAATTGAAGCTCAAAATTCCTTGGTTTCAGCAATTTGCACTGTTTTCACATATCAGCACTGCTGTGTTTCAGTCCCATTCCTTGGATCACGCACAGCAAAGGGTAGTTAGACAGCTGCACTGTAAGTCCTGGAAATATACTGTGTCCACCTCACATCCTGTCTTCCTGGGACACCAGCACTAGCCTTGCTGCAGATTCAGAGCCCTGTGGCCTGGCTATCTGCCGCGTTCAATGGTGGCTACATCCACAGGCACAAACTGGCTAAAGGTGTTCGATACGCAAAGGTAGCAATAGCTACCGAGCCCAGGTCTAAGTGAAATCAGGAGGCAGTGATTGCCTAGCAGCGCTTACGGGAACGCAGGCTGCTTTTGGAAAGCCAGAAAAACCAGCTGCACATTCTTTTACTGAAATCCTCATGCAATTACTCCCTCTGCATTGTTTTATCAGATGAGATTACTGAACATTAGCAGTTGTCAGCTATTTTCATACAGCTAGGCATTTGCCTCGTGCCCCCGGTAATCAACCTTTTGTTATTAACATGCCTCTAATAGAAAGGCCGAAGTATTTATATGTACCTCATACACAGTAGGTATTTTCAAAAGTTCTATTTTGATTCTATATTCTGAGGTGCTCAGAAATCTATGGAACTTAACAAAAATGTCATAGCCTATTTTCTAGTTCTGCTGTAGGATATAATAAACACCTACATGCTACAGAATTAGGAAAACAAGTGAAAATGTAATATAGAAGTACTATAGACAAGATCTTCTCTATTCAGCCCTATGAACTTTGAAGGTAGTTTTTGCAGGGAACTTTACTTTTAGTTTTTAGTTTGTTACAGGACTTATTGGCTTATTAGAATTTTTAGTTTAGTTAGCCTCCTCCTGTAGTGCTGGGGATAGGACTAAGGACTAGCTAGCATCAGTTCCCTTTAACCAGGCTGCGCTGAACATTTGCAAACATGCTGTGAATGAGGTCTGCAGCAGGAAAAGGATTCTGCCAAATGAGAGAGAAACGTGGTTTTGAAAGAAATAAGCTTACATTTTTAGATACAGACTGGAAAAAAAATAGTGCTGTGTTCAGCTATGATGTGATTGCTAGAGTGTCAGTTCAGCCACGCAACAGCTCGTACAGGGATTGACTTAAAATATTTCATTATGCTTGCCAGTGAATAGCAAGACAACCAAGACCCTAAATCCATTTTTTTATCTAGAGTGCTGCCTGAAACAGACAGTACTGGCACTGCTAGAAGTCTTTTTGTTCTCCAATCCTATTAAAAATAGATTTTTAACTGCTGACATGCAATCATTTGTAGCAGCAACATTTTGAACTGCTCCAACAGACAGGGTACAGGTGCTGCTAACTGCTACCTAAGCATAAGCAAGAATGACCTTACGCTGCTTGGTCTAGGATACAACAGTGATCTGTCAACTTTGCACTGGCCAACACACACTAAACCAAGTCCTGAATGATGGGAGAGATTATCTCCATCAATAGAAAAGGAACAAAAATTTCCTATACTGCTATTGACTTTCCTTAAAAGAAAGGCTATAAGAAACATGTTGGCTCTTAAAGGGAAATTCACTCCGTCTCTGAAATTCCTGGCTCATGCTGTTATTGGGATGACAAGAGGAACCAGCTTGTCTGTGTCTACACCCTACTGATGCAGGAGAGAGTAAAGGCAAATGGGTCATGCAAGGGTGGATCATGGATTTTTAATACTGCTGTTTCATACGTGGAAATGAAATATGTTGCTGCATCTGGAAATGCTGGCCTGCCCAACTATATAATCACCATGCTGCTGCAAGCAAAATCTGCTCTGGAGGCAGCTCTACGCTATAGGCTTCTGCCTGCATAAATATGCGGATGAGAGTGGAGGAGAGATGTGATACCTGACCCACATAGGTGTGCTAAAGCAGCTTTACTAGCATAACTTGTTTTGCCGTGGGGTAGGGAGGGATGATAACTTTCCTGTGATGAACAACTGCAGAGCATAATTTTGCTGCTGTAAGAGCATCCAAATGCTTTGCTGGTTTAATATCACAGAATTCCCATGTGCCAAGGTACAGTGGCTCTGACGTAGGCAGAGATTAGACCACTGTGTGCTTTCTAAAGTGACAAAGTAAAGGAAACTTATGGTAGGAAGAAAGCAAAAGAGGAGATGTGGAACACCTTTTAAATAGGTAGAGCTTGAAATGCAATTCACTGACAAGACTGAAAAAAAAGAACTTTAAAATATACCATGTCCTTACTCTGAGTGTAAGGACATGCTTTTTAACATGATGCCTTGTGTTTAGTGTAAGTGCAGAGACTGGAAACATGAATTCCCTGAACATTTCCTTTCTTTTTTGCTGTTCCTCGATGTACCTCTTGGAGTGGCTTGCAATGGAGAAGACAAAATTTCTGGTGCAGTACTAAGATGCCACCTCTCCTTCAAAGTTGTCACCCCGTGGCTGTGCCCCACAGTGCCCCAGCTCTTCAAGGAGAACCTCTCAAATAAATGACAGGCAGCTCCCAAGAGAAAGGCTGCCCAGCCTGCAGGGCCCTATGCCGTGTCTGCCGAGAGATAAAAGGAAGGCTGCCAGGATACATTCATTCCTGCCCTTAAGACAGTATCACAAGGGATAAGCAGAGCTGCAGCCTGTCTGCTAAGTCCTATGTGCAAACTTCAAACAGACGCTCTGGAGGCGGCAGGGCACGGGGCTGACTCACCCAGCCAGCTGGCTGGACACAGCCTGCCCAAACATGTCTCAGCGTTCCAGCTCCCAGGTGGGTTGACCCCATACACCTCTCTTGTCCTCAGCTCCTTCCAAGGCCTCTCACATGGCACGCTGTTGCAGTAATGCTTTTGGGCTTTGTCTTTTTCTGCCTCTTCCCGCTCCCCTGCAAAGCGAGGGCGGGGAATTGCAGGCTGACCTGCATCACACACAGCAGTGATGGGTTTGCATTGCTCCACACCTGGATGCACCATAAGTAAGGCACTAAGGTGCTTAAGGTTTTAATTTGGGTGATTAAATTCTCCAGTATTAATGCTACAGGTGTTCTTCTATATGAAATAATACCATCCATACAAACTCGATCAGCAAATATAAGGAATTACAAAGTTATAATCACTTTAGATCCTTCCTATGGGCTTGGTCCTTTGCACAGCCCTGTTTAAGAATAAGCAAGTTCAGAAAACCAGGCCCATGGTTTTGACAGAAGGCACTGGCTTTCCTGGTGAGTCAGGACAGTACAAAGGATGAGAGACGTGGAGCACGGAAGCAATGAAACTGCAGATTTTAGACAAGATTATTTTCCTGTCTTTGCCAAATTCATTTGAAATGTGCAACCCCTCCCCAGCACTACGCGTACTCACAGATACAGCTATTTGCAAATGAGGAGCAGCATTTTCCCCTCTGACATCTACTTTATTTCTTTAAGAAAACTGGGGAAGGGCAAATGTAGTCCCACCAGAGTCTATGGGAAGTTTCAACTAATAGGATCAGAGCTCACACTATGGTAAGTACCATATACTGAAAATCAATTCAAAGTCATTGTTTGTTTTATAAACTAAGTGAGTGAATGCAAGGAATCTAGCTCTGAGCCCTTCAGGTTTCCTGCCACTTGCATTCTGGGGGCTTGTTCACATATTTGAAAGGCTACTTTGTGCCTCAGGACTTAAATCGTTTTCCAGACATGCAAGTCAGCAGAAGTTTCTCATCTTTCACATACCCCACACACAGTCCAGGTGTGTCCACACTAAAAAATATCCCTTTCCAAGGGGAAAATAAATAAATAAATGTATATATAAACACACATATATACATATACACACAATTCCTCCAGTGTGAACCTGCTCATGCCCTCAGCCCCTGGGGTATTTTAACCATCTGGACAGGTGCTACACTTCTGTGGTCTCTGTTGCTCCCTGCCTGCCCCACCACCAACGGGCACAGAGCAGCAGTGGCCAAGCTGAGAGAAAGGACAGATGACAGCACAGGCTTGTGACAAACCATCTGCTGTGTGCATTTAGCTACAGCAGCTCTGCAACACACTTAAATAGACATTTGGGAAAAACAACAAAAAATTGTGTTTAATAACTGGGGAGCAACACTAAGGAATGCACAGCAAGGGCTGAAAAGTAAAAGAAACTTTGAGGCAAGGGCAATTACCAGTCAGTCAGTAGGGAAAAAAAGTTCACCTACATTTTCAACAAATGTGAATGCTACCTAATCCTTACTATTGCCCCCCAGTAGTGGGATTTCAGTCAGGAAGAGCGTATCTAGCAAAGCATGACAGTTTCCAGCAACAGCTTTTCACTTACAGATCATCTACTCTATTCATAAGCAAATATACCTATTAGTTCCTAAAAAAAGAAGTAAAATTTAAAACTCATTCTATTCCCTCATTCTCAGGGGTCCTGTATACCTCAGCCTGGAAATCAAGAGGGTGATTGCCAGCAAGATGCCATGCACATCAACACCAAAAGCACCCAGCCTCATTACAGCCTCTGGAGATTTCACTGCAGCACTCAGCAGCTGCTGAAGTTGCTGTGACTTCTCAGATCTCTAAGCGATGGCACAGCCATTTCACTAGGAACCATTCAATAAACTTGAAGTGGGTTTGAATCACTTGTGACAACAGCTAATCATACAAGGTTTTAACAAGCCTCACACTCCCCCATGGCAGCTACTGGAACCCTTTCAGCAGCCAGTGAAGAAAACCCCACAGTCAGTACCCTGGCAAACAGGCAAAAAAAAAATCCACATAGTAAACCAGAGTCCTACATCTCTGATGATTATTAAACACCAATCAAGTTTATTCTTGTCAGCCTCTTATCACAAAGTATTTTTATAGACTTTTTATATACATATATACACATCAGCTACAAGCTGAAGGAATTGAAGCTCACAACCTTGCAGCACAGGGAGCCAGCAGGGCAGCGTTGCTGTGCTTCCCAGCACCCCAACACTCCCACTTACAACCGAGCAAACAAACCAAAACACAGCAGATGACTGCCTTCAGCTGCCCACTGCTCTGCGGTTTTTTCCCTTAAAGGACAAGCCAGTCAAAAATGTGCATGTCATCAGACTCCTCCATTAGAGCTCATTAATTTGCAGCTCCTCAGAGTCTAAACACTGCGTGTTTTCTGCTTTCTTAAACAAACGAAGAGCTCTGGAGACGGTTTGTAGTAAAGCCAGACAAGTTTAACTACTACTATTTTGCCTGTTCCGTCAAGTTCAGCCTCTCAGCTCCACGCTCAGCAGTCCCAGCTCTCAGGGAGTCCTTGGCAGCACTGTAACGGAGTGGGGGGGTGGGGTGGGGGGGCGGTGGGGTGAAAAAAACAACCCCACAAACAAAAAAGCAAACGCATTCGGTGAAGTATATGCTCAGCTTGAACACTAGCAACCCAAAAATAACTCTGTAGCAACACAATAGCTGGCCACAAACCCATCTGTTTTAACGAGCCCAGCGCCTGCCCAGCACGACTGTTTTTGTTGTACTTATTTCCCCACTGTTTGCTTACAGCAAGAGGAACACAGCATTTCCTCCTGCGTTTCCAGGGCTTGAGCAGCTGGGCTGGGTCCTGCCGCCCACACCACAAGCTGCGGATGAAGTGCAGGTCCTGCCCGAGAACAACACCCCCTACTTGGGGTAACTTTTCCCTCCCCAGTGCTCCCCAGGCTGTGCTCTGTCCCAGCAAGCTGACATCCCCCATCCCACTGCAGCAGCCACTTCATCCACTTTCTGCTCCCAGCACCTTCCTGGGTGCAGAGCTCAGGGGCTCTGCAAGGGTGCAGACACCACCAGGAAGGTCTTCCTCACACACCCCTCCCACACCTACCCCACTACTGCCCCTTCACAGAGAGGAGGAAGATAGGTTTATGCTTTAAATAAGTTTTATTTATTACCAAAATTTCCAGAAGCTGAATTTGGCATATGTTTTAATCTTCTGTAAAGATTCTCATGCATAACTTGAAACTTGTCAGCTGCAACAGTCAAGTGGTTACTTTAGAAGAGACACTTAAACAGAGACAAACATTCAGAGTACAAACAGCTGCATCTGAATTAACAAAACTTGTCTATTACTAACCTTATAAAGCAGGACGTGCCTTCCCTTTTATCAAAACCAAGCTGACAGATCTGCCTTTATACACACCCAACAGAATAAACTCTGTTATCGGCAAGGACGTTTTCCTTAAAGGTTAGGAAAAAAAAAAAAAAACCACAAAAACAAAGCAAAGAATGGAGTGACTGTCCATAAACCAGTCTATCTTTCAGTCCTCTTTAATCTACTTCTTCGATAGTTGGGCCACCAGAGCCACCCGCCCCAGCACCTCCAGCCCCCTGGTACAATTTTGTGACGATCGGGTTGCAGAGTTTCTCCAGCTCTTTCTGCTTGTGCTCATACTCTTCCTTCTCAGCCATCTGGTTGCGATCAAGCCACGAGACCACTTCCCGGCACTTGTCGAGCACTTTCTGCTTGTCCTGGTCACTTATCTTTCCTTTCAGTTTCTCATCCTCCACTGTCTGCTTCATGTTGTAAGTGTAGGACTCGAGGGAATTCTTGGCAGACACCCGATCTCTGTTAGCTTCATCCTCTGCTTTGTATTTCTCTGCTTCTTGCACCATACGGTCAATGTCATCCTTGCTAAGGCGACCCTTGTCATTGGTGATGGTGATCTTGTTCTCCTTACCCGTGCTCTTGTCCACAGCACTGACATTCAGGATACCATTGGCATCGATGTCAAAAGTGACCTCGATCTGGGGGACTCCACGGGGCGCTGGGGGGATGCCCGTTAGGTCAAACTTGCCCAGCAAGTTGTTGTCCTTCGTCATAGCCCTCTCACCCTCATATACCTGGACAAGGACGCTGCTCTGGTTGTCTGAATAGGTGGTGAAGGTCTGAGTTTGTTTGGTGGGAATGGTGGTGTTGCGCTTGATGAGAGCTGTCATCACTCCACCAGCTGTCTCAATGCCCAGGGACAGAGGGGTGACATCCAACAGCAGCAGATCCTGCACGTTCTCAGACTTGTCTCCCATGAGGATCGCTGCTTGCACAGCAGCACCATAAGCAACAGCCTCATCGGGGTTGATGCTCTTGTTGAGCTCTTTGCCATTGAAGAAGTCCTGTAGCAGCTTTTGGATCTTGGGAATACGGGTAGAGCCACCCACCAGCACGATCTCTTGGATCTGGCCCTTGTCTAGCTTGGCATCACGCAGAGCCTTCTCCACTGGCTCCAGGGTGCCACGGAAGAGATCTGCATTGAGCTCCTCAAAGCGGGCACGGGTAATGGAGGTGTAGAAGTCAATACCCTCGAAAAGGGAGTCAATCTCAATGCTAGCTTGTGTGGAAGAGCTGAGGGTGCGCTTTGCCCTCTCACAAGCTGTACGCAGCCGCCGCACTGCTCGCTTGTTGCCACCGATGTCACGCTTGTGCTTACGCTTGAATTCTTCCACAAAATGGTTCACCATACGGTTGTCAAAGTCCTCCCCACCCAGATGGGTGTCACCAGCTGTGGACTTCACCTCAAAGATTCCATCCTCAATGGTAAGTATGGACACATCAAAAGTACCCCCTCCCAAGTCAAATATGAGCACATTCTTCTCACCAGCTCGAGTACCTTTCTTGTCCAAGCCATAGGCTATAGCAGCTGCTGTGGGCTCATTGATAATACGCATCACATTAAGGCCAGTGATGGTGCCAGCATCTTTGGTGGCCTGGCGCTGGGAGTCATTGAAGTAAGCAGGCACTGTAATGACGGCATTCTGCACTTTGCGCCCCAGATAGGCCTCAGCAATCTCCTTCATCTTGGTTAGGACCATAGAGCTGATCTCCTCTGGGAAGAAAGTCTTCATCTCACCCTTGTACTCCACTTGCACCTTGGGCTTGCCACTATCATTCACCACACGGAAGGGCCAGTGCTTCATATCGGACTGCACCGTAGGGTCATCATACTTGCGGCCGATGAGACGCTTAGCATCAAAGATGGTGTTGGTAGGGTTCATAGCCACCTGGTTCTTGGCTGCATCACCGATGAGGCGCTCTGTATCAGTGAAGGCCACATAGCTGGGTGTGGTGCGGTTCCCTTGGTCGTTGGCAATGATCTCCACTTTGCCATGCTGGAAGACACCCACGCAAGAGTACGTGGTGCCCAGGTCGATGCCGATTGCCGGCCCTTTGCCAGACATGATGTCAGGTTGCTCCGATCAGCCACTCACCCGCGCTGGCCGCTCCCGCCACCCGCTCTCGCTGCTGTCCGCGGCGCGATGTGCCAGCCCGCTGCCGCTGCCGCACCCTTTATAGCCGGCTGGGCCGTCTTCTGGAACCTGCCAGAAGCCTGATGGCCAATCTGGACACCCGCCCGCCGCCACCGGCCAATCACCCCTGAGGATTACCGGAGAGCACCCACCTCCTACCTCCTGGCCAATCAGAGCCGCGGCTCCTCCCCGCTGTACAGCCGCCAGACGAACCCCTTCTTCCGGCTCCTTCTCGATCCGTCTCGGCTCGCAGCCTGCGCCATAGCCCTCCACCAATCACCACCCGCGCTCGGCACTGGCCCCGCCCCCGCCCCCGCCGCTGCTAGAAAGTTCCCGCAGGCATTCGAAGCAGGGCCGGTGATTGACATCAGCGCTATCCAATGGGAATCGGGCAGCCGCGGCGGGGCGGGGCACGCAGGGCGGTCGCTATGCGACTCGCCTGCCCTCCCCCTGAGGAGGGTGGAGAGAGGGGGGAGCGTGGCCGCGCCTGCCGGTGTGTGCTGCGGCGCTGCGGTCATCCCCCGGCCGCCCGCCAGCTGGTGGGGAATTTACCCTTATTTGGTCGCAAGGAGGCAGAAATTCAGCTCTCTCCACACACCCCCCTCTCTCCGTCCAGTCCCCCCCACACCCGCGGCTTGTCAGTGCCGAGCGGCCGTCCTGTCGCCGCGACCCCGGTGGGGCCGAGGCTGAGGCGCCGCCAGCCTGAGGAGACCCTTCCGCAGCGCCCGTGGCTTGTCGCCCTCCCGCTACGGCAGAGGGAAGGTCCCGCAGCGAGCGAAGGCTGAGGCGGTTTTTAGCCTTATTTCGGTAGCAGTTGGCTCGCTGAGAGCCCTCCGTGTACATAGCCGCCCGGGCGAGTTCTCCCCTCGCCCTGAGCGGCCGCAGTCGGTGGTCAGTCCCGGCTTGTGGGTGCTGCCGAGGTGGCGGGTAGCCTGTGCCGGTACCGGGAGGCAAGCGTGGAAAGGAGTGAGGGGCTTGGGAAGCCTTGTTGCTGCGTGTGCCTGCGTGGTGACCATTCTTGAAACGTCTCCAAATTTTTTTCTGTTGTGCTAATGCAGAATGTCGTCACGCCTACATTTAGCGAAAGCTATGAAGCTATTAACTCGGAGCTGGGAAAGTGCTTTGATGGAAATCTATTACACATGAAAATGTGCTGCTGTGCTTCCTCCGAATTACTCTTCCTTACTTTGAGACAAACCCTTCAAAATATTCCAGTAAGGAGAGCAAAATACCACGCCGAGTTCTTTTTTTCCTCCGAGGCTTAGTGAGTAGCTCCTTTACGATGGCTACTTTAAAAGTGCGGCTAAAAGTCTGCCACCCACAGCCTTTACGTGTTACGTGAGAGAAGGATTAAATACGCTGTACTCTTAAATCATCACTAATTTTGTCCCCAGCCTTCAGCGTTACGCTCTAGCAGCCCTCATAGAAAATATGTTACAGCTTTTCCCAGCCTGGTTTGTTTTCACGCAGTTATAGATACTCCAACTCCCGTTCAAAAACATCCTTGTTGCCATTAGTGTGGTTTTCAAAATCTTTTTGCAAGACATGAGGATTCCACCTCTTTTGTGTGCTTTGTGTATATGTAGTTTTGAGATGGAAGAGCTTCAATTTCTGACAGTAAATACTGTACATGCTGAAGTAAGTATTATTCTCCCACAGATCCTGGTCTTTTTTTCACACAGGTTCTGACCTCGGGGAAATCCGAATAAGTCAGTGGAAAATGGAAACAGTAAGCTCTCCCTACCTCCAACAGGAGCTGCTCTGTATATACCATATGCATATTTCTTTGATGGGAAGGGTGTCGGTTTCTCTTGTAGTTAGACCAGTGACTGATTCATCACCGAACTATCTCTTCCTGTAATTCACTGCTACTTCATTCAGTTGATTGTATCGTATGGAGAGAGGAGAAATGCCAGAGCAATACAGATAAATTCCATTTCAGCTGAAAAGTTGGTATTATTTATTATTTATTATTTATGTCCTTGTGAGGATCGTCCCTTACAGCACTAGTAATGCACAAGAACCCTGTTTTGATAGCTGCAGTACAAACTCAGATCCATGTTATTTCCGAGTAAAAAGATTCCGCCTCAAAAAGGTATGTACAGAAACAGAGATGGAGCGAGCTAAGAAATAATACAATATCGATTAGCACAATAACCAGTCTTTGCAGCAAAATTAATTTGATACCCCTTTTAAGTGTAGCTGTAATCAATCAGGTTTTTATCAGATTTAGAAGTGACGTTTCGTTAATTTTGGCCTAAAGCTTTTTAATATTTGTTTTATGAGCTCAGGCACAAAATACGTACAACAGCTCCAGACAAAACTTGTTTGGGGTTTCCTTGGCCCAGTAACTAATATGGCACTGATGTGGTTGTGCTGATACCCAAGATGTGCTGATAACTTGCTAAAGAGCTGTTTGCATTGACTGGGTTACTGCTTATCCTGATAGTACTCCCTCAGTCCTATTTATTTCATCATTTGAATTGTTGTTTCGCTATAGTAAATTTGGGGGAAAAATCTTGGAGGAATTTTAATTCCTACAGTGTAAATGGCACACTCATCATCAGTCTCAGGAAAAATCAAAACGTCTGTAGACTCAGGCTACCAAATATTTCATTTAGCCTGTTGCAGAAGTATTTCTCTTCCAGTTGAGCACATAGGTGCTGTTTTCTTCTTGTACAATGATATGTACAGGTCTGAGCTGCTTTTTAAGCTGTTGTTCCTAATCAGAAGTTCATGTGATGTTCTTGCCATCGCCTCTTGTCTCTTAACAATGTCCTTAGAGAAGGTCCTGTCTAACTGGAGGGAGCAACCTCCAAAACATCATTAGACTTATTCCCTTTTCTCAGCAGAGCTATTACAAGCCTGCTTTTTGTCAGCAGTTCTCTAAGACTTTTTGAACAATTTGTGGACCAACTCATCTATGCTGTCATACTGTCATATGGGAAGAGCCACATGATTTTCTTTTATGTTGCTTCACATGCAGTCATGTTATAGGTGAGCTAAACAGACTGGTTCAGAAATTAAAGAGTGAGCTTATGGTAAGGACTTCAGCACACGTCTGATTTTCCCTTTAACAAAACATTTGCTGTTATTCTCCCATCCTGAATGTGTAAGCCATATTTTCCTAGTAACTTTCAGAACAGCAAGTTGGCACCTCTGGAAGTAGCAGGCCTCTTTCTGATCCATTTATTTGTGTTTAGGATCAGTAATACACCCATGAGTCCTGTTTGGCAGCATTACGTAATGTGCTGTAGGATCTTCTCCATTACACCAGCCACCCAGAAATTAAGGTAGTATTTAGGTTCTTCAGTGAAGCAAGAGCTCAGTATCTGGCACAGAGCTAAGAATTCAGCCCTTTTCTTTATCTTGGTATTTCATAAAGCAATGTAGTCTAAAAATAGGAGTGAATACAAGTTAAAGTTCAGTCAGACATCAGCCACTTGCATCATTAAAATGATAAAATGCAGTGATCTGTTCAGGTTTGAAAATCAGAAGACTTTAGACCTTAAATTCTGGTATCCATTTCCCTTGTATCCATTTGCCTCATATCCATTTCCCTAGTAAATCTATCCAGAATATTCATAAATCAGATTGTATTGGTGAGGATAAATGAATTATTTTATAATACAGCAATCAGTTCAGAAAAGTCTTAAGTAACAGCTGTGCTAAGAATGAAGAATACTTTGCCATAATATCTTTTCATCACCGAAATTCTTCATCACATTTATATTTGTCTAGTAACTGGAAAATATGTCTAGTAACTGGAACTCAGACAAGAACTATCAGTATATAAAATGACAAGATTCTTCTGACAAGGTGCTGCTGTATTAAAAATCATCGTGCATGTGGGAGGGAACCATATAACTTTTTTATGTTACTTTTTTTTTATATACTTCCACTTTTTGCACAGAGATGCTCCTTGTTAATTTGAAAGGCAGCCACAATGCATGATCTTTCTTAAATAAGTGTTTCTTTGTGTTTGTGAATAACAGTATGTTTTTGGCAGATTACACAACTGCATGATCACAAATATGGACATACTCAGAACAGCAGAATATAGGGCAGGGTAATTTGGTATTGCCAAACCAGAAGTTCAAAAATCATGAGTCAGATCTCCTAAAATTATAAACCTAGTTTAAAATCATGAGCTTAAAAACCACACATGGCTTTATTCACTTTCTGGCTTTTTAATCTTTAGCATATGTTCAGATTACACTTCTAGGATTTTCCATGTAATCTGCAGAGCTAATTTTTTAAAAAATAAATAAAACAGCTGATTACACCATCTCACAACAAAAAACAAACTGCTTCAGATTGATTAGACTCAATAAAATCATGGAAATTGTCAACACTGATTAAACTAATGCTTGATGTTTCAAGGAATAATTATTTTATAATTAAGTGGGTTTAAAACATTTATTTACATAGACTTCTGACAGTTGCGGAGGCATGATTAAAAAGCTGGGGTTAGTATCACTAGTGCTAACCAGATGAACTGGTGTGCTGTGCATTTTAGGCAGTCAGTTCTTTACTTTCCTAGAACTGCAGCCTCCTTTTCTTGCAGTCAGTGCCAGCTCTACTGTAATAAATAAGGGACTTTAAAGCAGATAGTTTGCAAGTAATAATAGAATCAGATAAGGACCGTAGTAAGTCATTTAGTTTCATTTTATGTCTAACTAAAATCTCCTTTCTTGCAATTTAAGGTAATTTTTTTTTCCTCCCAATCTATTGTGGGTATGAGAAAAAGTGATTTTATTCTTTTATATATATGAAAAAAACATTTCCCCTTTATAATCTTTTCTGTAAGATGACCTAAAATCATTCAATCTGTGCTCAAAGGCAGAGTTTTCTCAGCTTCTAGACATTCTCATTGCTTTCTTCTGAATTCTCTGCATGCAACTTACATCTCTCTCCAAGTGCATGATCAAAACTGGAGATGTTACTAGCTCATGCCTTAGAAGTTCTGAAGGAGCAGATAATACTCCAGTTTAGACATTTACGCTTTACCCTTATTTGCAACAGCATGATGCTCCAGACTAATTTGCAGGATTTGATCCAAAATAACACATTTATTCTTTTCAATGGAAATTGAAAGGGTAGATTTAGATGAGATACTGAGAATTTCTTTACTGTAAGCGTGGTGAGACACTGGAACAGGTTGCTCAGAGAAGCTGTGGCTGCCCCAACCCCGTAAGTGTTCAAGGCCAGGTTGGACAGAGCTTGGAGCAACCTGGTCTAGTGCAAGATGTCCTTGCCCATGGCAGGGGGGTTGGAACTGGTTATCCTCAAGGTCCCTTCCAACCCAAACCATTGTATGCTTCTATGAAATTAAGCAATTGTTCCTTTACTTTCACAGCTAATGATTCCATCTTGCACTTGTTCCTAGTTCCTATTAAGTAACATCTTATGTTTTCAGATCATATCTGCACCTTGCCAGGGTTATTCTGAATTCTGATCTTACCTTCTAGTCTACTTGAAGTCAAACTCTGCTTAGGCTTGTTTGAAGATATTAAAAGGATACTCTGCATGGTCCAGGGGGTGAATAAATGAAAACAGATCATTTTTGTCAAGAACTGGTGTGAATGGGGTTAAACAACATACTGTAATTATTGGCAATAACTGTAAACTACAGTTATTGTAAGTCTTAAAGGAAATAGTATACTGTAAATACAGGCAAAGAGCAATGCTTCATACTCAGATCAATATAATTTGATTAATTGCTCAGATTCACTTAAATGCTTAGTTAAAGAATGTTTACAATAGCTGAACTGTAGCAGCACTATAAATTTCTCTTATTTTCTCATTCCTATAATTATTTGGTTTTTACTCATCTCAGTTTTCCTTCTTGTCATTCTTAGCAGGTGAGTGGGAAAAACGCAGGAGCAGATGAAACAGGTGGTAACTGGAACTTCACCCTGTTGTTGGGACTGTTATTAACTCAGGTATCAGATGGAATTAAATGAAAATAATATGCAGATTTGTAAGAACATTTTATTAAAAATACTGCATCAAAGCACAGAATAAGCTTTAAAGATGATGAAAACTAACCTGGAGTGTCTTCAGTGATACTCTATAAACAAAGTTACAGAACAGCCACAGCCTGTTCTAGATGTCCTACACTTAGTATACTGTTGAAGGCCTGTCTTTAGGTGATGCTATAAACATAATGCCCTTTTCTCCTCTGCTTCATGGTGGTCTTACTGTAAAGGTCCTTCCTGTTCTCTATGGCAAGGACACCCCATTTCCTATTGGAGTTGCCAGCTATATTGTGCCTTCTCCCTGCAGAATCCCCAGTGGGATCTGGCTTTGCCCAGATAGTCACCATCTTCCCCTTTGCTCCAGCACAGCCACTGGGAAGAAGCATCAGCATTCCAGTATTGTACTGGAGGCTTTTAAAGTGCCTACATTAATGTTCAAGGTGTTATGTGTTAATAGAGTCGATACTTTCAACATCTATATGCTGAAATGTTTGGGGCTGTGTAATTAGATTAAGCAACCACATTAAAAAATATCTGAACATCTTTTCTTGCATTTGTATAGCAACTTTATAAACTCAAAAAGAGTAAAGCAAGCACAGACACATGCCCTATACAAGCTGCAATACAGACAGTATTTTACACACTTCATAACAACAGTAATGAAAATTATGCCAATTATATATAAAATTATAGACAGACTCTTCTTGAGATAACAGTTATACTGAACAATGAAACATCCTTTTATAGTCATGAGTAGAATTAGTAAGATGCGTAACTATAGCAGAATATAGATCAGCATGTTTAGTCTGCTTACATGTCTCAATCTGACCCATTGCTGTCTGGGGGAAACAAAAGAAATTAATATTTTTTTAAATCCATGCTGGCCCTAAATTGAAACATTTACTGCCTTGTTTTTTTGGTTAGGGCTTTCCCTCTCCCCCATTAATTTAGCTGTAAACATTATAAAAAATGCATAAAAATGCATTAAAATATGCTTAAATCTGAACACAAATGCCTGATTTTCCTCTTCAAGCCAGGTTTTGTAAGGCTTAGATCCAGAACAAGGTGCACCCTGTGCCCTGTGAAGATTATTTTACATTTACTCATCTCCTTGTTGGTAAATTTTTTCACCATTCTTGTAATAAGACCAGAGCACCATTTCTTTACTATTCACATACAAGCACTGTGCTTCATGGAAGGTCCGCTTCAGCTTGCAAATGATGATCATGGCAGCAGGGGAATCAGGTCAGCTGGATCTTTCTCACCATCCTGTCCTTCCTCAGCTTTTAAGATTTTTCTTTTTCACCTCATACTTTTTTTTCACTTCTTTCTTTTTTTAACACATGATAAGTTTAGCATTGTACATAAGTATATACTTCTAATGTTTAAACTAAAAAAATCTAAGCATTTTTCGACAGAAACTCTTAAGAAGCCTTTTTTCAGAAAGGGAGCACTCCAGGACATGAATAGCAAATTCCGCAAACTCATTTCAGTGCAGCCCTTAACACCTGGCATCTGCCTTTTAGCTGTCTGCTCCATGAAAGGAGTCTTCAAATCTCTTTTTAACAGGTGTAAATAATAGTCACAAGGAGGTAAGTTTTATCATACAGAGAGGAGTCCAACACAACTTTTACTGCAAGTTCTAATTTGACTGTTTTGGTGCCTTTTGCGACTGCTGTGGTATGTCAAAAAAAGCAAAGGTGGTGCCAATTCAGATCTGGCACACGCAGTTCTGAGTTTTTATGAAATCTTTTGACGACCAGTTCTTCCTCATGTCTTCTCCAAACCTGGTTCTCTCAGTTGTTCAGAAGCTTAGAAGTCCCTATTTCACTACTGCCATGCAGAAAAGAAATGCAAGAAAAATATTAAAAGTCAGAAGCCCACACTCCAGTACTGTATTTGCTAGCATGATGTGGTCCCTCCCACCTCACTATGGTGTGGTTTTGCTCCAAATACCCATCCTTCAGTTCTATTCAGAGCACCTACCACAATCAGGAACTCTGTTCAAAAGCCATACAGTTCATTTCCTTCAACCCCTACCCTAACAAAACGTAATTTAACCTTCAACCATGTTTTGACCTTGTTTCAGAAGCTTTTGTTTGTTCTTTTCTCCTTTGCCTTCCATTTGCAAAACAGCTAAAGATTTGCTGAAGAAAAACTTGTCTTTACTTTCCAGCAGTGGTTTATGACTTAGCTTAGTGGATGCTCAAAAAATTGCATGACTGTTACTTCCCCTCAGCCTGGATTTCTCATAGCTTGGAACCCCCCTTACTCTGGAATACTTATTACTGCTTCATGTTTGCCTCTGGGTTTTGGGTTTTGTTTTGTTTGGGTTTTTTTGTTAAATACAGATAAATGCAGATAAATGATATAAACATCTACAATTCCCATTAGTCTCTTTTGACCAAACTAATTTATAAGAAATACGAGCAGCTCTGCATCTGACATGAACAGTCAAGAAATTGGAAACATGTGGATGTAAGTTTTAAAGACAATCCCCAGGATTCTTTCTTGGTGTACTGACTGCTTTCTCTGGATATGTAAATCATGTTGTACAAATACACTGCTGTCCCGCTTCTGGCTAATTTACACTTGCTGTTTCTATGGGCACTATGGCAGACTGGACCAAGTAGCTGTGTCTACACTGCAGAGGAGGAAAAGCTTCAAAGCTGCACATAAGCCAGGTTTATCAGCTGTCTGCATTACTTACCTGCTAGAGCATCCCCAAGGCCAGCTCAGGGCTAAATTTGCTGGCACACCTTTGAGAGGAAAGCCTTAGGAGTGGTGCTCCACACTTCAGCGTGCATTATAACATACCCTGTGTGACATGTGGCCAGGCCCTCACAGCATATGCCAGGTCCACAACTGACTGTATATTTTATTTGCTCTCTGTATCATGTCACATACTTCATGGTAGGCAAAAAAGCAACCTGGCACATATTACTTTTGTTTCATGACAGGAGGGTGATGTGAACATGCAGGTCTTGGGCAACCTGCTAGCTTCAAAGTGCTGCTGGTTCTGGCAGCAAGTACATGTGCCTACCTACTACTTTCTTCAAATCTCTGAGGGGAATTCATTGGACTGATGCTGTTATCTCAAAGCAGCTTTTACCTGACTACCTCAAAGGTCAGGAAATGCCTTTTTTTTTGTTTGTAAACTAACAACGGAGGAAAAAAAGGTATTCTAACTACAGTATGCATGTGAACATTACTTTTCCCCAGGCAACATCAGTGTTTAACATTGCTGTTTATCAAGATACCGGCCTGCATTTTACAGTCAAAGATCTCTGTCATTTGCAGATCATACATAGCTCACACGGCATGACTGAGCTTCTTGACACCACCACCCTCAAATACACCAACTACGCTGTGTGGGACCACCTCTAAATGTGGGAAGGTAGGTTGCCTATGAATATTAAATTACATTTTTCCGATGAGACTGCAAAAATACTGTAAACCAGTGCCAACTGTGGTGGTATGGTGTACATGCAGAACTGTGAACACCCAAGAACTGCGGCACTGGTAATAGCTTTTAGCCCACAGTAAGCTAGACTAGAGGTGAAATGTTGTGCCCTCCTCCCAGACTCTAAAATCCTCTTGCTACCCTGAAAACAGAAGCTGTTTAAGGAATGCACAGCTGCAAGAGGATCTGCTTCACTCTTCACACAGTAAACTCTGCTCAACTGTAGAAACGTTTTGAGCTTTTTAAATGGAAATATGCATGTTTCCAGTTATCCACCAGATGGAGCTCATACCTCCCCATCACACAGATCATGATCATCTGCAAAGTTACAGCTCTTTAGAGATGTTACAAAGGATGCAGTTCCTTTCACTCATAAAAGTCAGAGGAAGTCTGTGATTAGCTGAATGTTTACAAATAAAAGGAGGATCTGGAGACAGATCAAAGATAACTCTCCAGATTTGGCATATCAAGTTCCTGTACTAATAGCTTCTGCATCAGTTTGACTGTTACATTATGTGATTGATCTCATCATGTATTAATAATGCTTTTTAATTCTTAGCGCATTTATTAGAAGTCTGAAGATTCAGACAGCTGAAAAAAAAGTGATAAAAAGAACACCCCACAGCTAAGAAGATCTTCCAGGTTCCATTTAAGAGAAGCACCCGCTGGGTTCTTCCTTACCCTGCTTTCTGCAATGTAAAGGGTATCAAGAGGCAAAGATAAGCACGGTTCCAAAATCTGAAGAATGCAATACTTCAAGCTTAGTAAACATGAGCAGTAGCACTTAAAGCCTGTTCTCTAAGGATCTAAATAACTCTGATGGCCCAATCATACCATACAGGCTTTTTACTGAGTAGTCAATAGTTCATCCAGGATCTCAGTAACTTTGGCACAGCCGCAATGACTGGGGAGAAAAGCAGATCCGAAATAAAAGATTATGGTGTGTGAAATACACTGAGTTAATGTATGTGTTTTAAGGGACATCTTTGTTTTGACTCTGGGTAACAAACCAACATAGCCTGTGAGGTCTGGAAGGCCACAGACTATTCCTACTTTCATAGTACTGCTCTGTTTGAAGCTAGTATTTCTATTTGGGGTCTAAGCCACACTGAACTTGATCAAATAAACATTCTCCAAAGGAAACTGCCTTTGAACTGTTTAACTCTTTGCCCAGCAAACTAAAGTTGAAGGACCTGTAATAATTACTGTAAGATTTTTTGTGTATTAAGCAACTTATTTTTCAGTTTCTAAGTTACTTATCATCAGGATCTCTGTCTTTTCCGCAGAACTGACCATTTTAGCAACAGCCTTTAAAATCTAAGTGAAACGCAACCCTGTCTGAAAGCATCTGCTTTTAGGTGGAGCTAATTCTTATACTTCAGGCATGCAGACTGTGCCAGTGTCATGTTTGGCAGCATATATAAGTGTACGCAAATTATATTTAATCTACTTGATAGCAGAGCAGCCCAGAGATCCAAGCTCTCTCCTGGGCTGTGGGACGTACTAGGACAATTTCTTCATCTGTTCTAAGGGATCCTACCCTGTATTTCCTCCTATAATACTACTGTATCTGTCCTGAAAGAGGGATATACTAGATATCATCTCTTAAATTGTTTCCACTTTGTGTAAGTGGTTAAATAACCAATGGCTAGAAACCCAGACCTAAGTAGTTTGGCAGCTGGGGCTCTACCAGCAGGTACCAACAGGAACCCCATAGACAGGGAGGAAAAAGGCACTGTCTTTAGCATCCTGAATAAATGCTCTCATAATGACTTGTGTAAAAGGAAGGACTGTAACTGATACCAGAAGTATCTGGTGTATCTATTGCCAAAACCAAAAGTAATCTATGGTATTCAGCAAACTCTTTTTTTTTTTTTAGCCAGCGTATCTGCATTTCCACAAACTTTCGTGGTCTTGGGGCTTTTGCCATGGAGAGCAGGACATTGTATTATTTCTCCCATTCATTTTCTGGGGAGTCAAAAGCAGAAGTCCCTCTGGTGACCATCCCCAATACAGTGGGATGGTTACCTAAAAAAGGAGAGGATAGGTTATTATTGAGTTGTGTAGGTTCAGTTGAACATGTGAGAACTATTGAAAAAGGCAAGTTCTTAGCCCTAGTCACTGCTTTAAACAGGAAGAAAGCACGTCTTCCCATTTCAAAATAACACAAGGCAAATAGAAGAGCCAGAAGGATGAATTTTTTAAATAGCAGCTTTGTCATCAAGGGAGATGGGGGAGAAGATATAGGGAAAGACTGATTTTTACGTCTTTCATGTTGGCAGTGCTGCTGCTGCAGAGACTGTGGCAATTGCTGACACTGGTGGCACTTTCCCTGACAGACAGGTTGCGAAACCCAGGGCTTGCAGACAGTTCTGATTTCCAGTGGATGTCCCACAGTGCACACAGCCTCCAAGAGCTGTCTTCTCATTCCCTATCAGGAGTCTTGGGATGTCTGTGAAACCAGAGATGTACTTATCTGAGATCATCTCTGATTTGCAACAAAAAAAACCCTACACCCCAAAATCTCATTGATGCGAATCACAGCTGAGTTTGAGTGAAAACAACAGCAACACTAGGATTTCACCAGAGAGGGAAGTTCTTGAACAGCTCTGAAAGAACTAATTATTTTTTTCTCCCATCGGAAATGCTAGATGCTGCGTTGTTCTTGTGCTTGTAGCTGCAGGAAGATTTACCATAGTTCTGTTATGCTGTAAGGCCCAGAAAAGGATTAAAACCTTCCTATTTTCTTGCAAGAGAAAAGATACCACTTCTGAAATTCTAGGTTCTTGGGGTAAGGTGTGCCACAGTAGCTACGCAAAGAAAGTTAGTCAAAATCTAGCCTTGGACTATCTGCCTATTTCTCATCTCCTAATTCTGTTCCCTGGAATATATTAATACAAAACCTAAAAAACATATTTCCAACTACTTATATATACGGACTGTGCACCAATTACTGAAAATAGTTTCTCTAAAAGCATGAGGCACGCCACTGTTTTCCTTGTTGACTTAAAACAAAAACCGAACCAGAACAAGAAATCCAGACTACAAGACATTTGAGGGCAAAAGATGCCCCAAAGAAAAATCTGGTAGCATTTCTCTTGTAAAGTTGTCACTGGTATTCAAGTGCATGACAAGGAACATGGGCTGTTTGTCTCAGGGCTGAATATTTATAGTCATGATGAACTGACTCCTGAGTCATGAGCTCTGTGGCACTGTACCAAATTAAGATTTGTCTTTCTGCATGAAAAAATAAAATAGAATCACAATTAATTCCAGAATTGTAGAAGTGACTGTAGAAGTGACAGAAGACAATTTATAAAATGTGTCCTTGGCATCTCCCCCCTTCAAAATCTCAACCTAGTAACACGTCTTGAGACTACACTGCCCAGCAATATTTTAGGAGTTTTTTGGAAGTTGAAAGAAAACACAGAAAACTGAGAACTACAGAAAAGTCAGCTTTTACAAACATGTTCCTAATTTCTAGCCTTCAACAGATTTTTATGAAGTGAAATTAGAGATGCTTTGTCCTGTAGGTCTTTAAGTCTGTGACAAGCATCAAACCAGCTGAGAATTACGGAAATCAGAGTATTTGATTTTTAACCCTTTCAGATTAGAAATCGCTTAGACGTCAGAAGCAGGCACGTGAGAATGTAACAGATGCCGCCAGCATCTTAAGGAATTGTCCTGAGCTTTCAATATTAGTCCAGAAAGGAGATGACTGCCCCTCTTATTGCAAGACCCAGAGAAGTGCATGTTGTGAGTGCAAGGGGCACAGAACCATAGGAGAGCGGGGCTCCAGCTGCCAAGTGCTTCAGCAGCACAGCTGCATCTGGGCCCACAGCTGGAGGGCACAAAGACCAGAGGAAAGTGGGAGCAAGTCCTGATGTTTGGCTGGATAAGGGGCCCAGCTTGTTCCTGGCCTTGGGCCAGGCCAACTACACAAACCCAGGAGCGTGGAATGCCACACAGTCTGCTTCAAGAAAGGTTAAGAAAGCTCCAGAGCATATTTGAGGGATGAACTGAACACAGGAAGGTTTCCAGTTCTTATAAAGAGGGCAGATAGCATAGTTGTGTCTCATTTGTACGTAAGAGGCTGGGCTGCCTTTTTTCCTTATCAGGAAATAGGAGATGAATGTAAGTTCAGCTTCCACGAGGATGCTTGGGGGAGACAGAGACCAAGTTAAGCTCAGGATGTGCTCTGAGTGCTGGCACAGCTGGTTTAAACAAATGAGCCCTCTCCCAGCCACTTATTTTTTCCCTGAAGTCACCCCTTCTATTGCGCTAACACTAGATCTGACATAGAGCTGGAGAGGAAAGCACAGCAGAGAACTGGTCCAGCCAAAAAATGGCCCCACAGGGAATAAAAACAGGCCCATTGTTTGATTCAGTTCATTGTGAAGCTACCTAAATATGTGCTTTTGACAACGGAGAGGGTGGCACACACGGGCTACGAGAGCTGAAACGAGGTGGGGAAGGAGTAAGGAGCTACGAGGGCTCAAGGTGGCACTGCCTTCAGGAGCAAACTTACATCCTCACCAGCAGCTGAGTTACTCTTGATACTTTAGCACTAGTAAGTTAAAATACAATAGTGTAGTTACTTTTATAACAATGTATTTTTAATATATTGGGCAGTACATGTCCAGTCTAGCGCTTTGAATAAAAAGTATGCTGAACTTTTCTCCATTAACCTGTTAAATAGGTAAGTGCCCTAATAAAAGCATAAATTTGTAGAATTCTGATATTCTCATCTATTCAAATCAAGATTTCTCCACAGACCTGTTGGCTACAAATATCATACACAAAGGGAAGTACTCTTTGAACTCAAAAGTTGCCAATAAGCATTTACAAATACATGTAAACATTTCTCCTGAAACTGAAAAAGAAGTTTAACAGCTTTTGTGGCATTTTGAAGCTCATTCCAGGTCTTCATGAGTTCCCTCTTCTTAACTTTCAGTAAACCCTGAAAGCTAAGAGCTAGGCTATTTACAAATTATTTTCAGGGTTGCAGCCCACACCACTGCCAGAGTTAGGAGAACAATAGAACATAGAGAGTTCCTCCAAAAATAAGAATAGATCACTTAAAAACATAAGTCAGAACATCCAGATGGTCTTTTTCTGGCTGTGCCTTGTGCAACGTGGTATGCTTACACCTCCATTCTCAAAGATCAAGTGCTTTTACACTCTAACAGACCACGCAGTGTAGTAAGGAGATGCAAAGGAACTATGCTATGATGACATACTACAAATTTGTTAGAGGAAACAGAAGCCTAAATGAAGTATTGTTTGCTGCCCTTCACTATCTTTCAAGTAACAGTAACATTTCTGAGATATCGTAACTGCAATTGTTTTGGGTTGGGTTTTTTTTTCAGGTCTGCTTTCACTCTGTCTGCACAGCAAGTAATGCTTATCATGGTAGGAGTGCTGAAACACAATCATTTCACTCTCCTGCAGTTGTCCCATTCTGGGAGAACACCCCTGTCCTCAAGAGTGAGCATCCCCAGGCTGCCTCAGCACCCACCCCTTTTCCCCTTCACAGCAGCCAAATTCCTTCTGTAACTCCAGGCCTTTTCTTCAACAGACCCATGCTGTTTCCCCCTCCATGCTTTTACACCTCACCATAAACACTCTCCCTATCTATTTGCAAGCCAGGCTATCCTCTTTATGCCTTAGCACCTTTGATTTGCTCTCCTATATTCCCCATGCTAATTTTTCAGGCTACTTCAGTCATTCTGTTTTTCTCTGCCTACATACAAGTAGATCCGCTCTCAAGCTCCCTGAAGTGCAATTCATGCTCTTTTTGAGCCCTACAACGGACATTCATACACGTGAACTCCAAGGCACTCAGTTTTGTTTCACAAGGACAACAGTAATCCAAGTTCATTTGGAAAGGTTTAACAAACTTTCTTTTGAAAGGCTACTACAACACAGCTTATAATTGAAAACAAAGGTATTCAGGGGTGTTTATAAAGTTAGATAGTACACATAAATACCATCATTCCCAGTTCATCCATTTCACTTCTGTAGTTGTCAGGTCTACTTACACTATGAAGTCACTTTTTTTCTGAAACGTTTTTGGGTCAAGGTCAGGCTAACACACTGTAAACAAGGGCTCCTGACCCTGAGCAGGAGTCTCCGTAAATCACCCTTAGCCCTTCACTGTATTGAGGAACAATCTCTTAGTTCGCAGAGGTCACCTCCTCCTTTTCAATGAAGTCTTTAATTTAGTCTCTGCTGCCCCACCATAGCCCTTCCAGCATAGAAGCTGGCTGTACCTGGTGTGCAATCTGAGTGTGCAGTAGTGAGCTAATCACGAGGGCTGACAGGTCCCCCAGGCAGGCTGAGTCATTCTCACTCTGGTCTATAGGACGTTTCATCCGTTCCTTCAACTGCCCCTTCCATGCCACCTTTGGGATTTGCTTCCCATTGCACAGCTCTAATCCTGCCCCTCCAGACTTTGCCAGTCCATCCCACTCAGGATCTACTCTCCCACTCAGCATTCCCACTCCCCCAGTGCCACAAGAACCTTCTGCCAACTCCCCCAGCACCTCCCAGTTCTCCCTCACTTCCCTTGGCAGCATTTCCCAATGCAGACATAGCTGGTACCACAAGGGATAACATGCATGTCAGAGAAATGTCATGTGAGGTGCATTAGCCCCCTCTGAACTCTTCCACTACAGCACTTGATTAACAAGTTCATCTTTAAGATGATCATTCTATTTAACTATTTTGTCTTTTTAAGATCTTACAGTCACCTTAACACTGATTCCAGTGCTAAAAAGAATTAAAATACCCATCCTGCTTATTTGAACTCTTACACACTGAGTTTTAGTCTGGGTTGGGATGGGGAACGTGGAATAAATTCTGAGGGGGCAGCTCTTAATTAATTGAAATGCTGGAGTACATTCATGTCTGTGGTCTTTTTGGCCCCAGGATTATTCAGGACTTGGTTGACTTCATCATCATACAAGAAAACACAGGACTGAGCAGTTAAGGCAAAACTAGCTAAAGGCCTGAACTGCACCTGAAGCAGTCACCGCCCAGGGAGCCAGCTGCTGGCACAGGACCGAGGTCTGGCAGCAGGGTCCTTCTCCATCAGTGCAGAAACGCACACATCTACCAAACAAGAGAAATTCAAATGCACGTTTAAAACTGAACAAATGCAAGGCGACTTACATCGCTTGAAACAGTTACAGTGGAGACTCTGAACTGTATTAATTTCTCTAACTAGCCTAACATTACAGCTCAATACCCATTGTAATCCCCTGCATAATCCCCAAGAAACAACAAGGGATCAAAATTCAACTCTGACAGTGACAAGCACATGAAAGCCCTGGACTAGACTCAAAGCTCCGGCTCCTATTCTGAACCCTATCACTGGCATGTGAGGTGACAGAATAGAGTATTTCAGTTGGAAGGGACCTATAATAATCATCTAGTCCAACTGCCTTAACTGGTGATCCAAATTGCTTTCCTCCCTCTCTAGGAAATAGCATTACTGACCTCTGACAAAGTAAAATCTGCTGGGAGGAAGTACTGCAAGGTTTCCTTTTTTAATAGTTTTCTCCACCATTACATATCAGGATCCTTTCCTCCCCCCATTAAAAATCACACACTTAACAAACATTGAGACAGCTGGTGCCTAAGAGTCAAAGCCAGTCATTCTCTCCAAGGCCAGACTGCCTCACTGAACTGATGTCAGCTGATACGTAGTAGGATTTTTAAATTCAATTAAGAGACAACCTATACAGATGAGGGCTATACTAGAATCAGAAAGGAATCTTAAAAGGCATAAAATGTCTTTACATTTATTAAGCAAACTCTGCAGTCTTGTTATATTCCTGTTGAAAACCAGAACATTCAGAAAGTTTCATGAAAACAAGAAACAAAAAGACTAAAGTTCACATGAGCCACATTCCCCCTTCCCCTCCCCGCCCAAGCAATAGGACTATCTTCACACCCATCCATCCCACTTTTAACTTCCCAACACAAGCAGCAAGGCACCATTTACAGCTAGGCTGAAAAACAGTCTTCAATGCATATTGCCATTCTGCATTCCTAGCAATCCACCACAGCCACTCTTCCCTTGTATAGTAGGATAAGCAGGTTATATATACCCACACAGGTACAGATAGTAAAAGAAATCCCAACATCACTTGTACAGTTCTGCTAGGACTTCAAGTCTGGAAAACAACCACTCTGCTGGGAACTCCTCGGGTATCCCAACAGGCATTAACTCCCTTTCCCTTTGCATACACCAATTCAAGTCTCCAAGGTTTAACTGAGCCTATGTGCTCTCACTCCTGGGATGCACATTCCAACAAAGCCAAGAAGCAGAGGACCAGAACAGCCAGCTCCGCCCTTACAGACAGTCAGAGAGCAAAGGATTATTTCTTGGCATCTTTTTTTCACTTTGAAAATGAATTTGGGGATTATGAACAATTATGCTCTTGCGCATTAATGGCTGTGATCTAAAATTTGCACATGAAGAAACAACACATGGAAATATTAAAGCACTCATCTTACGGAAATGGATCCGAGAACTGTTTAATAGCAGTCAGTGAAGGGGTAACATTGTGCTTTTAATCTACAGTTTAAAAATAATGATTTGTATATCTACTTAGTAAAACAATAAAATTAAGAACAGAAACTTATATTAGGAAACAGTGAAAATGTAATAATTAAACACATGATGCTTTTCAAAGCTATATACTTAATGAGCCTAAATAGACGCCTATGGTTAGGAGGGTCTTAAAAAAAATAATAAAAAAAGAGACCTATTTTCTTTTTTCGTTTTACTCTTTTTTTTCTGTACTATACTGTATGCCTTGCTTTGGTGTTCTCTCTGCTGCCAACTTAATGCTTTAACAGTATTTACGCTTATGTTCTTTTCAAATGCTTGGCATTATAGTGAGATCTCATATCTTTCCTCAAATTAAATTTTGCTCCACATACTCCACATGTATACAGATGAACATCCATGTGCTGCTCCAGTTGCTCATTATTTGGGAATATCTGAAAGCAGACCTGGCATATAGTCTCTCCAGCTGATAAGTGAGATATCATATGCCGTACATGGTCATGTTTTCGGAAGTTTCCTTGATCACAAATGGAACAGACATACCTGGCCATGCCTTTGTGCATATCATTGTGGAGCCGCAACTGGCGCTCTCTTAAGAACTGCTTCCCACATGTCTGACAAACAAACTGTTTTTCCTTGGTATGAACGGTATAGTGTTCCCGCAAGTGGCAACGCTGATAAAATCCTTTCCCACAAAGATTGCAGAAATGCTTACGTCTGTGATCCCTCTCGTTCTCTTCCATCATGGAGTTCTTGAACAGATCTTGCTCCAGGCAGTTGGACATATGTTCAACCGCAAGGTTTTCAGTTTCAAAACGCTGACCGCAATTAGGGCATCGGAAAGGACAGGCTGAATGCTTGTATAACTGTTTTTTTTGAAGGCTGTTCATTGGGAAGTGACTGTCCCTGAAGTCCTCCAGCATCTCTGCAAACATCATGTCCCTTATTTCCGACTGCTCTTCAGGGTTTTCTTCCAAGTCCATTTTCTCCTCAGAATTTCTGATACCATTCATGGTCAGATCCTGGGGTTCTCCACAGGTCTGCGCATGATCCTGTAACTGCTTGCCTTTGACCAGTATTTGACCACACTTGCCACAAGCACATATATTTTCAATGTGTTTGGATAAATAATGAGAGGACAAATCTTCCTCGGTGATTGTTAACCCACAAAGTTCACAGGGAGCGTTCTCCACGTCTTCCTGAACTGAAGGAGCCTTCCTGTTAAGGTGCCGTGGACTTTTCAAGCACTTTCTTTCATCCTCATCCATGGATAAACGGGGTTTTAAAGTCCTCCGAGCACTTCTCTTCTCTCTGATCTCTTCCTCAACATAGTACCTGTAAAGTGGCTCTTCCTGTTCATCATCTAGGTCGTCATTGTCGGAGGACTCATTGCAGTCTTTATCTGTCACCTTAATAATATTAAAATCCTTCAGTTCATCAGCAGGATTGTCCTCTGGTTCCATCTTGATAACAATCCTCTTCCTCTCAGAGGCTCTACTTCCTTCTTCACCTGATGTCTCGGAGGCAACCGTGCTGCTTTTTCTGCTTGTGACGTTTGACACAGGAGACGAAGAATCATCCGCTGCTTGGCTCGAGTCCCCCTTGTATTTTTCTGTTTGCGTGGAGATTACTTTAGAAGTAGAGTCCTTTTCATTAAAGTCAATTTTTTCAGTACTGTAGTACCTGGCACTTTGGTAGGAATGCCTGTTAGTACACGTTAACACGTGCTCATCCAGTAGCTTTTCACAGCTAAAACTAAACCCACAGCTGTCGCAGGTGAAGCTTCTTCCAAAGCGGCGCGAATGGGACACGCGCTCTTTTGTGTGAGAGAATTTGGACGTGGTGCTTTTTTTGCAGACATCAAACAGTTGTTCGGGGAAGCTGCTTAGTTGCAAAGCTTCCTCATCAGGCTCTTTGTTATGGGATGTATTTACTGTTGAACTTGGCGGCTCCATGCCCCACCTGTTTGCTTCGCTGCCATTTCTGCCAAGTGTGTCTTCATACATTCTCACGCCAAATATCATTTTGCTATTCTGGGTGCTAGAAGCAGAAGATGAACATTTTAAACCAGATGAGTCTGTATCCTGTATATCTTCTAGACATTCAGGTACATTATACAGCTGTAAATAGTTCATGGCCACTTTAAATTGCTCAAAATTGGTGGGGGCTGTCATAATTTTTCCTAAATACATGAACTGTAAAATAAGATCAAAGCATTCAGCGCTAATCTTCATGTTGCTTAGATTCAGCTGGGCTGTAGTGTGTTGATGGTTCATAAAAAACATCCTAAAATAGGAGCTGCACGCAGCAAGGACTGCTTTGTGTGCTTGAAAATAAATATCATCGATAGCAATACAGCAGTCACATAGAAAGCCCCACTCTCTTTGGTTGTTTAGCTGCTGAAGGACATAGTTGCTGTGGCTGGTTCTTGCCATCTTGTACTTCAATTATAGCCCTGCATAAAGAAGAAGACATCTGTTAGATCACGAACACAAAAAACAAAACCTACTTAGACGGAGGGGGGAACTGCCATCTTTTTCCTCTCTAGGTCCTCCTATTCTCGCACTGTTTGTGGTTCAGCTTCCTGTCTGGAGATCTTCGCTGGTAACTACTTACAAATATCAATGCCAGTGAAAACATCCATAACTCCATGCTCTCACCACTAGACTTACAAGACTAGTAAACTAATAAACGTCACCACTGCACATGTCAATCAGAGCAACACTGCTAAAATACAAATTAGCAAATATCTCTCAGAGTCCTGCAGCCAAGATTTTCAGATATGAATTCTGAATGCAGAACTTCAAAAACTTCACAGGGCAGACTTCTGTAAGATGGCCCCAAGACAACACCTGTACAAGGTAAGTTGACTCTTAAGAGTAAGCTTACCTTCTGAGGTAAATAACCACTTTTCAGTCTCATCTTGCGTTTTTCACATGTCAGTCCAATGGGCATATGGTATAACACAGAAAACATAGTTTGAGCCTGGCCATGAAACCAGGCCAGGCTCAAACCAGTCTTTCCCTTCCCATTAAAGGAAACTGAGAAGATACATCAGCAGAGCTTCCACAAAAGCTACATCCACACGCTTTTGCTCTTCAGGGCAGCTCAGGGACAGTTTCAACCTTATCTGCAAAGCATCTTTCAAACCAGGAACTGCAAACTCAAAGGCATTCTCAGAAGCGCAAGGCAGCCCAGCTGTGGTGGCACGTCCCACATACAAGCCCGCTGCAGATGGTGACCAGGCTAGCTGCGTGACAACCACACAGACTGCACAGAGGCAGGAAGTGGTGCATGCTGTGCCTCCAACTGCTTTCAAAACCACGCGTTCAGAGTACTGTAATATAACCAAAACACATAGATGGGAGACCAGACAAAGGAAAACTTCACAACGGAGAACTGCGAAAGCTAGCAAGCCAGAGGTGAGGCCACGGTGAAATGAAGCCTTAACAAAGACTAGAGGGAAAGGTCTGTGAGTGCTGTGGGTTCCTGTAGGTGAAAGGGATAATTTGTCCTTAAGAGAAAAGAGGAAGAAAAGGTACTGATTTATGTTAACAAAAACATCCAGAAGAAATGTACTGTACAGAGTAGGTGTGCATTTGATTTATGGAAGATAAACTTCAAGTGCAGCCACATCCAACAGCTAGTCACTATTTACTTTGGAAAACCTTTTGCCTGGCTTGTTTAGTAGCAAACCTAATGTTAAGTCACCATTCTTCACTCTATGAAGGACTGCCACGGAAGAAACATGCTCAAGCTCTCAAGACAAGAGCATTCTCACCCCACTTGGCAATATTCCCTGCTGATAACTCATACAGCAATACCTACGGATCGCCACCAGCACAAGACCTTGTCTGGCAACAGGAACCTTACGATTTGGGTTGAACTACAATGAGACAATGAGCATCTGCATCGCAGCTGTGTTCCTCTGCTCTCAACCGAATCCTCTCAACACCCAAAACTCAGGGCAAGCACACTGCCAATAATAATTCACTGACCAGTTTGGCCCAATGGTGTTCTCTGCAGAAATACAACTCACAGCATGGAATGAATGTAATGGCTTTCTTAATGACTTGCACAAGGGTGGCTTTCAAAGTAGGATAACCTCTGAAACAACTTCATGCTTTTTTTACAGAAACTGATTATAGTCTAAGTCACTGGGTATATTTGGGTGTTTCTGTGAAAACCAGCAAAGCTCTCAACACCAAGTAATAATAAAAGTGCAATTCCTATTCTTCCAAGTGCTAACTTTTTTTGGATTTGAGGTAATTCATTAGATGCTTATATGCAATTCAGTATGCTGTATCAAGTATTAAGAACAGCAGCTGCATAATGACAATGAATTGACTTCAACTTCCACATTATAAGAGTGAAAACCAAAAGAAAGTGAGAAGATGCAGTCTAAGGCGCCACAGGCCTCTTGGCACGAACTGCCATCAAGACAAAGGCTCAGGACAGCTCGTTTTAATCTCCTCATCCTCATAAAGTGGCAAATTTTATACAATTATTTTTGCCCTACACTCAAAGTACCCCATCATGTCCTCCAACAGCAAAACAGCAGTACAAGCAGCAAGGCTGGACCAAAAAGAAGGTCACAAACTATGTGCACGCACCTGCAGACGGAGGCATTTCCAAATGGTGGGAACGATCTGGCAGCTACTGGAGTGACAGCATGCAAACTCATCAGAATTTTCCACGTTTCCTCCTTCTTTGAAAAAGGTGAAATATATTTTCCTTTTAGCAGGGGAACTCTTGCAGAGCCTTCAGCACAAATCCCAGTATGCAACAACGACCCACTGGCAATGCCCACCTCCTCCTGCCACCACTCTGGAAAAAGCCAGCTGGAGCATGAGGTCACTTGGCCGGGATAGCAAGGTGCTCAGATACCCAGCCTCTCCTGCAGTAGTACTACACATAGGTATTAAAATAGAGAGTGTTTGAAGTTATTTATGTTAATGAAAGCATTGGCATCTTCCCTCTAGATGCTGTATTAACCTGCTGGATGTAACTATATATTTACAGCTGCCAACACTTCCCACTATGAGCCTGTGTTGGGCTATTTAAAACTTCGACATATTTCAACCAGCAAAGGCAAAACTTCCCCTCGGAACTGTCTGCTTTGGACTGATTCGTTCTTTTTTTTCCTTCACACAGAATTTCAGTCAAAATGGGTCCAAAAATGAGGCTAGGGAAAAGCTTTCATCTATTATTTCATTATTTCTTTTTCTTTTAAAAAACTTTCTTTTCCAAAATCTTTGAAGAGACTTCATAGGGAAGAAAGTGCTACGACTTGGCTATGTTTTCACGATATAAAAATCTGCCTGAATCTGGCCAAGCTATAAGCTTGACAGGGAGAAGATAAAAATTATCAGTTTGTTCACACTTAAGACTTTTGTTAGTTACTAAACTTTCAGCTTACAGCCTCGCTGAGAACATTTATCCCTCTTGCAGCTCTTCCGTACATAGAGGCCTGCCTGAGCCATCCCACCTATGATGAAACCTTCCTTTTATGCAGAGCTCTGACATGGGTTTAAACTCCAGAAAGGGTAGATACAGACTAGATACAAGGAATAAAGTTTTTATTATGAGGGTGGTGAAACACTGGCACAAGTTCTCCAGAGAAGTGGCAGATGCCTCATCCCTTTAAGGCCAGGCTGGATGGAACTCTGAGCAACCTGATCTAGTTGAAGATGTCCCTGCTCATTGCAGGCGGGTTGGATTAAATGGCCTTTAAAGGCTCATGCAAACCCAAACCACTCCATGATTCTATGTGTCACCTCCACAAAGTCACAGCAGGGCTTGCTGGAGATTGCTCTGCACCACAACTCACTGATGGGTTTTAGCATCCTTCCTAGTAGCTGGATGGAGAATCATAGAATGGTTTGGGTTGGAAAGGATCTTAAGATAATCTGGTTCCTACACCCTGCCATGGGCAGGGACACCTTCCACTAGAGCAGGTTGCTCAAAGCTCCTTCCAACCTGGCCTTGAACATTGCCAGGGATGGAGCATTCACAACTTCTTTGGGCAGCCTGTGCCAGTGCCTCATCACCCTCACAGTAAAGAACTCCTTCCTTATATCTAACCTGAACTTCCTCTGTTTTATTTTAAACCCACCACCCCTTGTCATGTCACTACAGTCCCTGACAAAAAGTCCCTCTCTGGCATCACTGTAGGCTCTCTTCAGATACTGGAAGGCTGCTATGAGGTCTCCACGCAGCCTTCTCTTCACCAGGCTGAGCAGCTCCAACTTTCTCAGCCTGTCTTCATGCAGGAGGTGCTGCAGTCCCCTGATCATCCTCACGGCCCTCCTCTGGACTTGTTCCAACAGCTCCATGTCCTTCGTATATTGGGGCCCAAGAGCTGAATGCAGTACTCCAAGTGGGGCCCCCACATAGCAGAATAGAGGGGCAGAATCACCTCCCTCGCCCTGCTGGCCACACTCCTTTTGATGCAGCCAAGGGCATAAAAAGCTCCACAGTGAGAGACATGGCCTGCTCCTGCCACTACTCTGTCCCATTCCTCCCAGCTGGGTTCCGGCCCAGATGCGCTGCCGCAAGGTGGGAGCTCACCCCACAGGCAAGAAGACACGTGGTTCTGGGTGACGAGAGCCAGATGCAGAAGAGGACTCGGTGAAAACGTAGGGAGACTGGGAAATGTAAGAATGTGAGGGAAAGCCTATGTTAATGGGGAAAGCAGGGAGAGGCCCACTGGGAGCGGAGTGCTGAGCTGAGAGGGGACTGCTCATTCGGCACAGCACTCAGAGATGTGAAGCAAATGAGAGTGGAGGACAAAAAGGAGAATCTCATCAGCAATGAACACTGCCTTGGAGAACAGCATCCCATCACCATCCTTGCCAGAACAGGTCATTTCAACCTTTTTTTTCAACCTTGCATTTTTTGGATGTCCAATTTACTCACAGAGTGAAACATTATCAACATCAACAGAGGCCGATGGGAGCTATCCTCTGTATGTATTAATCACCAAGTATCTTGGAAAATTAAAGCTTTACACAGGCAAGTTTGTCAATCCAAAATTTGCAAGTATTTTTGACCTTCTATTTCAAAAACAGGAGAGATGCCAGCCACTTGCCCAATGGACTAGCACACTGCCTTTGTGAAGCACCCGAATACTGTAGTCACAAACGACCCACATCCACAAGGAACACAAGTAACTCCATCTTCAGCAGTGATCGATTTCTGCATTGAATACAGCAATGGGCTGCAGTGTAAGCAACAGTGAACACTGCGGAGATGTTCTGAAAAAATCAGCTAGAAAAGCATCTGATATGAAAAGTGAAGATATTTGAGTCAGCTATTATTACTCTGATTTTCAAATTTAAAGTCTCTATAGGCATTTTATTTTCCTAATACATGTTTATTTTTCACACTGACACACTCTGATTCAAGCTGTCTGTCTGCTACCAGGTATTTTCTTTTGAGTCGGTTCTCAGATACTACTATTATTCAGATGTTAGCATGAACAAGGTTACGTGCACTATTACACTAACCAAACATGCTGTTTAGAAGTCTGCTAACAAGAAAGAACGGGGATTTACTACAGCTCCATGGGTTTGTTTTTTTTTCATTTCCTCACACTCAAATTTTTCTGAGATGTTTTAAAACTAAATAAGCAAAAAAGTCCTACAGCAAAGAACTGGTAAAGTTCTTTTGCTAGCTTTGCTGTCTTTAAAAAAGACATACCACAAGGTTCAGAACTTAGGAGTCTTTTGGCTCCTAAAATTAGTAAGTGGTTTTCAAAACCCAGCATTTCCACTGCTGAGCCAGCAAAACAGAGCACTTACACACTCAGTTACTGGCTGCTTTTCTTTGGAAACCAAGAGCAGGCTGGACAAAAGTATAATAAATGAGTGGAGAATTTGGTGCTAATAGAAAATGAGACTGGAAAACCTCAAGAAAACAACGCCCAGTTATCCAAAGAAACAAGCACACAGGCACCAGAAAGCAAATTCCCCACTCCAGTCTGGTATCATAAATCCCACGTGGCACGGGTTCCAAAGAACTCTCCTCCCTAAAGAGTTAATTTGCCTTTGTGGGTCAGATCCACCAAAGAGCCTGGATTCCTAAACAACAGCACCCAGATGCTCAAGAGAAAATTGTACACAACATGTCTAAATTCTCCATGTGATGCCTGAGAAGCTTAGGTGTTCAGCTAGTGCACTGACCACGGAGCTGCTGGCAGGCTCCACGTTTAACTGGACATACTTAACAGGAAGCCACCGAGTACTGTGTAGTCTAAGAAGGCGCCTCAGTTTACACTAATGTTGCAGAAACAGCAAAGACCTTGGGGCCCGGTGACCATCTCAACAGTGGGAATGGGCAAGATGCACTTTGCATTGCAAGCATAGCCTTGATCATGAATTAAAACAATCATGGGAATTCCATGTACTGCCAGGGAAAATCTAATTAAGCTCCATTATTCGGGCTACAAAGGACAGAAGGTATAATTTATCCTCCTCCCACTGCCCTTCCAATTGGCTGCCTTCAAGCGTGCTAGTTGTGAAGCCATTTCCAATGAAGTAGATACTCATCTTCAGACACATCCTGATGGCTGAATTAACTCATTTTAAACAGACTTGTGGCCAACGTATACAAACAAGTTTCAGCTGACAGGCTACTGAACAGGGGAAAGGTAAGATGCTCCAAAGCCCTGAACCACGAGCTGTCTGAGCCACTTGATCCCCAACTCTACAGGCAGTTCTCTGCTTATTCAGCATCCATGTCCACAAATGAGAAGCAGCCGTTAAAATTTAGCAAGTTATTAATTAAAAAATTTAGCCATCAAAGTTTAGCAAGTTTCTCAGTTGCTAATTGAGAATTAAGATGTATTGAACGCTCTTAGGTAAGAACGTTCTAAAGAAAAGCAGTAAGGTGTCAAAAACCACTGGCAAATAAATTAAGAAAACAGAGTTTGCACTAAAGCTCCATCTCAGAAAACTTTAGATCAGATCTATGGAGTACAAGCACTAGAGAGAGCTTGCGCAGCCTTTTGAACTAACTTGCTAGCCACAGAGTATTACTCTAGAAAGTCACAGTTATCTTTTATCTGACACATTTACAGTCGTAAAAAGTTGTCAGGCAACAAGGTAACGATATGTTCAAAAGAAACAATTAGTGGGGAAAAAATTATGAAACCCCATTTATGCCTCATAGCAGAAAGACAAGCCTTTTCATCCACGCTCTTTCAAGAGCTTTCAAGAGGCATGTTGGTGCTTTAGCCATCTCTTGCGACCCTCAAATGAAGATACATGTACCTTCCAGGAAAGCATCCCTGGTTACATACAAGTTGCACTTTGAGGTAACAACTTGCTGGACGCATATGAATGAAGCACAGTAACTCATGATACACAGGTCCAGCTACAGATTTTGTTGGCTCTTTCTGGTCTTAAATGCTTCACATTTTACCTGCAGCACATAAAAAAGATAAAGCCACTAAAGTCTCCACCCAATGAAACAAGTTTAATATGGGGGGAAAAAAAGCAACAGCCAGCTAATTCTAGAGAGTTTCGCAGCAGCATAACATGCATGAAGAAAAAATTACAAGACAAATCTGAGGATATAGATGGTCTTCACGCAGATCCTGTCAGCTATTGTGCCCACACACTGGGTCAGCAGCAGAACTCTCCAGGTGGTGGTGTTTACTGTGCCCAAGCAGAGGGCGGGCAGGATAACCCAACCACCGGGAACCACTGGTCAAACTGAAAAATGCACTCATGGCTTCTCACGCTACATGCGTGCAAGGTCTGGAAGGACTCTAGTGAGAGGTCCAGCTGTAACAACTAAGGGAAAGGACACTGGAATTTTTGTCAGGAAACTTTCATTATCTCAATTCTGAGCAACTATTTTGTTTCCGTACAGATGGTAAGTAACTACTAAGGCCTTGTGCATCCTGGACTTTCAGGGCTCTCTATTGTCAGCAACAGTGGAAATCTGTGAAAGAAGCAATTAACACATTCAAGTAAGAAAGCATCTAAAAACCCAAATCACTGGTTGGTATGAGCACTCAATGAAACTGCTGCAAATTCCTGTGCCAGTGACAACACCGGTTGAGCATGATGAAGACAAGACTTGTGCAAGCAGAGCTGAAGCATCTGCAATCTTATTCCACACAAAATGTTCCAGCTACGAGGAAGAAGGGGCTTTTATTACTTCTCCCAACTTCCCACGCCGCATCAACCCATGTCTTCATTACCAGCATCCTCCTGCAGCAGTCTGTGAACACACACACACCCCTGGTGCCTGCTGGTTCACTGCTACCTTGAACAGCAGCAGAGTGCAACTAATATGACTTGTTCCTCCTCAGCTTTTCTGGCCACTCACCGAAAAATCTCTCCACGATCTTGTCAACTTGCTGTTCTGCTAAGAAAATCTCTGCCAGCACTGCAACCGTTCGTGTTTGGCCAGTTTTCCCCACGGCCAGATGGTCTTAACACCTCTCCCCCGCTCACCATGAAAGCTTAAGTTGTAATTTGGTAAAAATGAGAAGCCCGCATGCCCCCTGCTCCTGGCTGCTGTGTGGGTTTTTCCAAGAGCTGTAATGAGGAATGTTAAACAAACACCTTTAATTAAAGGAATGTTTGTTTAATGTAATTAAATGCCTAAGGAACACCACACTGTTGCAGCCCCGGGTAGATCTGCAGTATGTGCTTGCAATACTCTAGTGCAAGGGAAATAATGCAAGCAAATGACATAAGCTGGCAGTAAATACCAAATATTACACAGCATCCAACCCATGCTATCAATTTACCAATGCCTACGTGTCAAGAGGAACCGGCACTCATCTATCAGCTGACAAATAGGCCAAACTTGAGAGTCTTGGTTACAGAAAATCCTGAAAAATGGAAAAGAATAAAAGCCCGGCTGCAAACCCACAGCGTTTTCAGTCCCCTCTACTCCTTTTACCACCTTTCTATCCTTTGAGGAATGAGACTTGCGACACTGCTCCCAGAGCAACACAGAGCTTGTTTTTATGTGACAAAACTATTTCCTTTCCTTTCCAGCCTCCTCCAAGGCGATCCTGGGCACTGCCAGCCCCGAGTGAAACCCAAGTCTGCTGCCTGGCAGGGTGGAGCATTCCCTCCAGGCTGCAGCTCCACTCAGCTCTCCGTTCAACTACTGCAACTCGCTCGAAGTTTTGTTTTGTTTTCAGAACAGAAGGAGCAGGGTCCGGACCCGCTGGGCTGCTGCCGGGGGGACAGGGCTCGGCGGCGATAACGGCACTGGGGATGTTTAACGTGACTCCCAGCCCCGCAGCGAGCCGGGCAGCGCCGTGCCCTTCCTGGCCCCGCGCCTCCGCACCTCCCTAGGCCGCTTCTCGTTTCTCAGCGCGGCTCCGCGCCGAGCGCCCCGGCATCCCCCCGCCCGCTTCCGCCGGGCCCCGCCGCCGGGCGCCGCGCCCGCGCCCCCTTCCTCTCTCCGCCACCGCGCAGGTGGAGCGCGCCCGCCCGGCTCAGCGCAGCGCGGAACCACCGCGCCGGACCCGCCACCGCGGCGCCGCCACCGCTCGGCCCCCGCGCAGCCCGGGCGGCGCCGCGCTGTGCCGCGCTGTACCATACCGTGCCGTGCTGTACCGTGCCGTACCGCCCCGTGGCAGGCCGCCTGGCGCAAGGTCACACCGGCGGCCTCTCGCCAGGGACCGGCCGCGGCTGGAAAGCCCCTACCTGGCAGCGTCGCTCCCCCCGCGCCACTATGGCGGGCCATGCCGGGCCATGCCGCGGCCGGCGCCGCTCGGCACTTCCCACCTCCCGCCGCCGGCGGAGCTGCGGCCGCCGCGCCGCCTCCTGCCTCCCCCCTCCCCAGCGCCCGGCGGCGGCCCCGGACACGGCGCGGAGGGGCGCGCAGCCCCGCTTACCCGCAGCGCGGGGAGGCGGCGGCCGCCGAAGGGGAACTGCCCGCGCCGCTCCCGCCGCTGCTGCTTTTGCTGCTGCCGCCGCGGCTGCAACAAAGGACTTCCGCCCCGCCGCGCCTGCTGCTGCCGCAGCGCCGGCTCCGCCGCGACCGCACGGAGCCGGACCCCTCCCCTCGGCGGCCGGCGGCTCCCGGCCCCGCCGCTGCCAGCGCTGCTGCGCCGCCGCCAATGCCGGGGCCCGGCGGGCGGCTCCCTGCCGCTCTCCCCTCTCCTCCCATGCCGCCGGGGAGGCGGCGGGGCCGGCGCGGCGCGGCCCGGGCTAGCGCTGGCGGCGCCCCCTCCCCATGTGCCACAAGCCCGGCCCTCTGCCGCCTCTCCCCCCTCCCTCGCCCGGCGAAGCCTTTCGGGGAGACCTGGAGCGGGGCATTGTCTGCTGATGGGCGCCCGGCCGCGACCCTCACTGCCGGGCTGTCCCGTCCCGCTCCCGCCTGCGAACCCGCCTGGGAACCCGCCCCTCCCCGCGCACCGGGGCTCGCCCCACGGGACGGGGTGTCCTCTCCCCTTCCTCAAGCCAGCCCCGACTGGCGATAACGGGGAAGTCTCAGTTACCCACGTGGACGTCCAACGTTTCAGTTGTGTACCCGCAGCCTTAAGGCCTCCTGCGCGCTACAGCTTCGTTGCAAGGAAAACAACTGCAAGTTGCATGAGAAAGTGTTTCCTTTTTAGCTGCAATTTTGACTTGTCAGTCAGCCTTCCCTCGAGGAGTTCTAAAGTGATGCAGGGAGCACAGGGGTTGGCATGATCCCTGCCACACATCCCGAGGACAGCACTTTCGAGTTTTTTTCCATCTTTCTAGGTGGTTTCCCAGGCCCTCTTCCCATCAGTCTCCAGAGCTCTCCTGTCTAACAGCATCCAGCTCCTCTCAGGCTGGCTCGTGTGAGCAAATGGGATTTCCCGAAGCTGCGGACGGCCCCTCTGGTACCTGCCACAGGGCTGCGAGAGATCACAAGCTAGGTCAGGTTTTCCTCTCGGTCTTGCCACTTGACTTTCCCGCCCCCAAAGTGACATTTGTCATTCAGCGCAAGCATCGGAAGTGTTTCATCTGCACAGCTCCTTCATTCAGATCCGGTTTCTAGAGGTATCATCATTTTCATGTGTGCTGCAGCAATCCAAGATCCCTCTTAGCTCCGGACAAGTGGAAGGGGAAAATTCAGTTGTAGCAAAGTTAAAAATATTTGATTAAAATTTTTAAAATTACAAAAGTAACCAAACAAGCAACAAAATAATATGTCACAATGTTAACATGAACCAGCATCAATCCCTGCTTCAGTGATTGCCAAGGTCTTCCTGAAGCATCCCTCCATCGTGCAAGAAAAAACAGGATAAACCCAACTAACATAATGCCAGTTTCCAAATGGGACATCACCCCGTCCTCCTGGGTCCGCCTGGGGATTTTCACACCGCTGCAAAATAAAAGTGGAGCTTTCAAAATGTATCTCAAAAAAACCCCTTATTCTTCCCCCTGACCCCACTCCTGCTGTGGCTCCAGGGTGCGATGCCTATAGCGGTGCTGAGGGAAAAAACCTCCGCAGCTGTAAGGAACCAGCCCTCACGAAAGGTGGAAGGACCCCCGTGGCCCAGCTCCTTTGGAGGTGTTCCTGGTTTATAGGAAGTTAAATAAATGGCCTCCATAAGCCACGGCTGTGGTTTTCAAATCACACGGAGAAGTTGTTTTTCTCATGGTTCAAGGGTCTTTTTCTTTTCAGCTCCTTACACGCCTCGGGGGAGCAGAAGCCAAGAGTGCCCATGTGGTGCTGCAGCAGCCTCTCACTCTGTCCCAGCCCTTCCACGTGCATCATACCAGGAGCTTCTGCCACCACCACTAAGATGAGGCACAAAGCAGCCCCCTTTTCACAGTCTCCATTCCCTTAGTGCCCCCCACCACACTTCTCTTCCCCATTATTTTCTGGCCACAGAGGAGGAGCAAACAGAAGCACTCAAGGCAGCAGTGATTACATCCCGCTCTCTTTTTTGACCTACTGGCATAGGCATACGATATCAACACCTGTGTTTTACAGTTAAAAGCCGAAATCCATTTCTCATCATAGCTTCAATCATTTTGGCTCCAGTTCCTCTGAAGCTCTTCTAAGTCCTCTTTGGACCACAGTCAACCTAAATAAACATGTGAATTGTTAATCATTTAAATAAATAACATGCCATGTGCAAATAGCAACTCACTCTGTACCTCTGTACACAGGTTAATACGTTAAATAACCCAGGACAGAACACAAAACCTTGAGCCACCTCCTGCCAACCTTTTCAGGAAAGGAAAGCAGCTACCGATAGCTGTAGGAGCAGCAGGATCACAGCTCCACTACCCCTCAATCTGCTGCTGTGAAAACACAGGAGGGAATGACAGCCCCTGAGTCTTGTGAGCTTTTTATTTAAAATAGACAAACCATAGAGCAATGGAAAAGAGAAAGCTCTACTGGGCAGGGGGATAAGCAGCAAATACTGCATGGAGGTAAATGCCTCAGAGCCTGTGCCCCATCTTCTCTTGGCCTGTCTCCATCCTCCACCCAAGCTCAGCCAGCCCTGAGATGCCACTGGAAACAGCCTCAGAAGCATCTGGATTCAGAGGAGCAGGAGCATTATCTGCCCTAAAGACTCAGACACAGGCCAATTACAAAAATCGCAATTATGGGAACGCAATAGGAGAATGAACTGCAAAGTATCACATGCTGAGAGAAAATCAAGAGGGATGATCCAAGGTATGGAATGTCTTGTGCAGAACCCAAAGCCAGGAGATGCCACCAAGGAGGGCATGGTAAATCTCTGGAACTGCACCAAGAACAGCGAAAGCACATCAAGAACAGCTTCCATTGCCTTTTCCATCCAAAAGACAACCCGTTGACAACAAGGGTTGCAGGGACTGGAATTTTAAACGGGTTCAGAGAGCAATTGGATGAAACTCATAGGAAAGACGCCTCAAAGACTGGATTGAGGACCAGACCAAAGGTGCCCACAGAGGCAGGAGGTCTGAGAGTGGGTGGCACTGCCTGTCTGCACCCTGTCCTCTGCCAGGCCCTGGGGCACACAGCTGCACCCAACCCAGCATGGCTGCTCTCACCCAGCATAACCCTGAGTTAAAAATTAGGAAGAGACTGGGGGGGCGGCCGAAACGGTGCGTCTACAGGATTCACCGGTGGTTAAAGAAAGCTCTTCGGCCGCAGACGGTGGTGAAAAAGATAGATCGTATCTTCGGTCCATTTTCCTGTGCAGGCAGACCGGGGCGGCGCCTGTTACACACGGGTTTTTCTGTTTAAAAAATGGCAAAAAAACCCCAACCCTCAACCAAAACCCCCGAACAACAAAACCACACTTATAGCAACGGCTGAGGAGCTCGGCAGGCGATACTCATACACCGGGGGACTGAAGACGCCAAGTCCCCCGGCCCGAGGTGAGGTCTCTGGAGGCGGAAAACAACCGCCCCCAAAGTCCCTCCCTCCCTCCACCCGGGGGCTGCGGGCGCGGTGACCGCCGCCGACAGCCGCGCAGGAGGCGCGCACGGCCCCGCGCTTTTCCTGCAGCAGCGGCGCGGCGGGGGCAGGCCCGGCCCAGCGCCGGCGGCGGAGGCAGGAAGCGGGGGGGGGGGGGGGGGGGGCAGCGCCCACCGCATCCGCCGGTTGGGCAGCGGCTCCGCGCCGGGCTGAGCGCAGCGCTTCCGCGCGGGTAAGCGGCTGCGCGGGCGCGGGGAGCCGTGGGGGGCCGGGCCCCAGGGCAGGGCAACGGCGCTGGTTCCGCTTCCCGCCGCCTCCCCACACAATAGTTTTAGGCTGAACAATAGCAAATATCAGCATTTCTTGTCAAAGGGCCGCGGGCGGGGCCGGCTCAGCGCGGCACAATGGGGCTTTGTCGGGGTCCGCCGCCAGCCCCGCGGCTCCTACGCCCCCTGTGCGGCCCTGCGGCCGGGGAGCAGTGATGGCGAGCGCCGTGAGCCGTGCGGCACCGTGCACGATCCAGGGGCAGAGCGAATCGCGAGCGAGGTGTAAAGTTAGTGCCGACACACCACGGAGCGTAGTTAATGTGTAGGAGAAACGGCTCTGCCTGTAGCGGCACGTGGGAAAATCCCGGGTAGGGTTTGGGCGCATTTAACGCGGGCCTGCGCACCGGCGGTGGTATCGTCGGAGAAATTATTAGATCGGGGTGCAGGGACCGGCTGGAGCGGGGAAGGGGTTCCGCGAGGGCGCCGAGCTCGTTTCAGTGGTGACAAACCCACACGGGAGCCTTCGCGAGCTGTACGATTGCTTCATGAGATGAACAAACGCTTTGTGCTCTTGCTCTCAGGCTGTGCTCTGAGGCTCGCCATGGATGCGACCGGCCACAGCGTGCTCCTCCTCCAGCAGCTGAACATGCAGCGGGAGTTTGGCTTTCTGTGTGACTGCACAGTTGCCATTGGAGATGTTTACTTCAAAGCCCACAGAGCGGTGCTCGCTGCTTTTTCAAACTATTTTAAGATGATATTTATCCATCAGACGAGGTAAGGACGCACAGCTCTCCTGCCTTTTGAGTACTCTGCTCAGCTTCATACATTTTCCACTTTCTAAAGGTATTAAAGTCCGAAGTGGGGGGTTTTGGGTGTCCTAAGATTATTTTCCTAACTCAGCACACGCCTTGGCTCTGAACACTCCCAGTCCAGAATGTGCTGTCATTTAAAACCATCCTCTTAGTCTGCATATGCCAATATCAGGTCCCACATTTTGGATATGAGACATTTGTGTGATGGGAGAAAATAAACATGTAAGTACCACAGTCCTCCTGCAGTGAGTACCTCACAGATTTGTAATCTTGGGGTTTCCAGGTACCTCCCACCCATACACAGTACATCCATTGCCTTGCACTAGATTGCAGGCAAGCTTGCTGGGTGGGACTGTCCCTCCTGGCAGGATCCACAGGCTTGAAGCAGTGGAGAAGCCATAGCCTTTATCATAGTTCTGCACTTGAGACTTTTTCAGATAAGGGCTGAGACAGATCATAAACTTACTTCAAGCTGCTGTTCAGGTGCTTCACCCGACTGGCTCAGGAGTGGTTCTGCAGGTATAACAACAGTGGTGCCAAGGTCTAATCTCATCTCTGATCTGGACCTTGCTGCTTGTAATCGACTTGTCCATTCCCCTTACTTTTTGAGGGTCATGGCCCCCAAAACCTTTGCAAGATAATAATTAGGTATAGGCCGTGTAGGCCTTCGTCTGGAAGTGAGAAGATCAATTAACTTCCTTTCCGCTAGATGTTGTTTACTGACACTTAAATGCAAAGCTCATAAAGATTGCACAGTAGCGGCAGCTGAATTTATTACTTAAATACACAAATATTCTTTGCCTTGTGTTACTGGAGCGGCACACACTGGTGATGCATAGCTTGCATGCCCTCGCTGCGGTGCCGCATGGCAGCAATTGGCTGTGCATGCGAGTGACAGGGAGACTGGGAGCTGGCCACTCTCAGAATCCCTGGACATGGTTGTGCACATGGCTTTTATAATAGGGATAAATACACGCTCAGGCACTTTGCTGTGCAAGCAGAGCACTTCTGCTTGTCTTGGCAGGGAGTGTTGCTCTAACAGCAAACGACAGTGCAAATGGACAGGCAGGTAATGGATCGGGACTGTAATTTGGAGCCCTATATGTACGTAATCATCTGTCTTGTTTCAGTGAATGCATAAAGATTCAGCCTACAGACATCCAGCCTGACATATTTAGTTACTTGTTGCATATCATGTACACCGGGAAAGTGCCAAAGCAGACTGTCAGCAAGAGGCGACTGGAGGAGGGCATCCGCTTCCTCCATGCAGACCACCTCTCCCATATCGCAACTGAGATGAACCAAGTGTTATCCCCAGAGCCGGTGCAGTCTTCAAACTTGTATGGGATCCAGATCTCGACCACACACAAACCAGCAAAGGAACGCCTGGGAACGAAGGAGAGCCTGCCCAAGGCAGGCAGCAGGCCTGCTGCCCAAGGTGATCACCCGCAGCTGCAGCTCTCCTTGGCCATTGGCCTGGATGACAGCTCCCTGGACCAGCAGGTCGCTTGCTCCTCCTCTCAGCCCGCTGCTCTCACTAAGCCAGCAGAAGAGCATCCAAAGCTCTCGGTCTCCATAAAGCAGGAGAGGTGTGACTCGGAGCCTGTGGTGTCCCAGAGCTGTACCCCTCCTTCTCCAGAGGTAGCAAGCCCCATCTTTGCTAAGGCCAGCCTCAAGGTGCATTTGTGTCACTACTGTGGGGAGCGTTTCAGCTCCCGGGGGGGACTGCGACAGCACTTGCACACGCATGTCTCAGGCTCACTGCCATTTGGTGTGCCGGCCTCCATCCTTGAGAGCAGTGACCTGGGAGAGGTGCAGCCTTTGGCTGAGGACAGGGAGGCTGGGGATGGTCACCGCCTCGGGACCTTCCTCCTGAAGGAGGATGAGCATCAGCTGGAGCATCCGAGCTGCAGTGACCTGGAGCCTCTGCAGATCAGCCAGCTCTCGCTCATCTCCAAGGACCACGAACCAGTGGAGTTGAACTGTAATTTTTCTTTCTCAAGAAAGAGAAAAATCAGTTGCACTGTTTGCGGCCGCACATTTTTCCGGAAGAGCCAGCTGCTTGAGCACATGTACACACACAGAGGGAAGCAGCACAAACACGGTCGCTGCCAGCGGCTGGAGAGCCCTGCAACCCCCAGGTTTCATCCTTACTGTGACAGTGAGAGCATAGGCAGGAGCTCCAGTTTACCTCAAGACCGCTTAGATGAAAGTATACTGGAGTCAGATCTCATCCAAGAGAGCGTTGATACGATCCTGGTAGAGTAGTTCTCCCCATGTGCAGCCTTAAGATACTGAAACTGGGTATTTTGGCATTCTCCACCTAGTGAGCGACTGCTTTCTGCAGCTGACTTTCTTCAGCCACCATTCCCGTCACCTCTGAGATGACTGTGAAGAACTGTGTACTTTGATTTGTGTACTCGCTTTTTTACTTCTCTAACTTTTAAACTGAAGCTAATTCCCACCCAAGTCCTCCTTGGAATCCTCCGTGTAACTCAGTTGCATTTTTGTTAAATGTGATTTTATTCCTGCTCTGCTTTACTAGAGTTAAGCCTGTATTGCTGGGTGTGAGGTTTAAGCTTTGTCTAATGCGCTGTGCGGTGCCTAGGACTGTTTGTACCCCATACAGTTGCTCTTCTGAAACTAGATGGAGGGGAAACATAGAGGGAAATATGTGTTGTGTTTCCCAAACAGTTTGCTTTTAATTCAAGGAGGTGAATCCTAATGTTCATGTTGTATAACTGCAGTTAATAAATCTCTGCATAAATACATGCAGGAACCATAAGGCTGGTCTTTTCATGGGAACTGGCAGTGCTGATGGAGGGGTGGCAGCATTTGCTCTGACAGCCCCTGGAGTCCCGTCAATACAATCTTTTAAGTTTACTTTTTGACTCGAGGTTTGCATGCATTTGTCTTCATTCCTACACCTCCTTGACAGCTGCTACTGCATGAGCAGAGACAAATTTTGATGCCCCTCTAAGACCACATCCCATTATTGGACCAGCTCTGCAAGGAGGAATGAAAGCTGCAAAGGTGTGTTCTCTTGGAGAGGAGGCACATCCTAACCTGAGTCTGTATGGGATTAAATACCACACATTGATTTTCTCAGCAAAAATGATTTCTGACTATATTATAAAGAGCTTGGTGCAAACACATTCTTGAACATTACAGTCTGTGTGTTTGGTATGATGGTAACATAATGTGTTATTTCTTCTCTGCTTATGGAGCCACCACACATCTTTTTGCCTTTCATTTGTCATTACTTGATATCTGAAGAGTAATGACTTATCCAAGAAGGCTTAAAAATTATGTGCATTCTTCTTGGATTCATGTTTTGTCCCTCTCTAGTTTTTTACCTGAGATACCCTGGGCTTCCTACCAAATGGACACCCATCAAGAGATGCTCTTAATCAGGAGGCCTCAAAGAGGCCCACAAAGTTCTTACAGTGCAAAGGTTTCTTCTGCAGTGAAGAGCAAAAGCCCTGCGAGCTGCTCCTGTAATCTCATTACCCAGTGTTTGAGAAGCTGGAGGCTCCCTGCCAGTCATGTGTTGAGTCGTTGCCTTGGGAAAGAGGGAGCCTGAACAATGGTGTGAACAGTTTACTATCAAAGTGCCCTCTCCAAAGCTCTTTGTAGTCAGGACCCTGGAGCTGCTCAAACTGCCCTGAAGCAAGAGCTGCAATTAAATCACTGCCGAATTAAAAGACCATCTGAGGTCTTTGTGAGGGCAGCTGCTGCTTCTCCTGGGCAGGGAGCTGCACACTCCAGGGGATGGATTGGTCACTGAGAGCTGCCAAATTGTGTTTTAAGACAAAGGGGAAAAACAAACAGCCTCTGAGCCTGCCCCGATGATGTTACAAAATGCATGCTGCAGTTTGGTGTGTGCTTGCCTGTTAGACAGAGGGCTCCTCTCCCTGCATGTACCCATCAAAGCTGCTCTGGTGCGAATGCATTGTAACTCTGCTTAAAAAGTCTTTCTTTAATACAAGCAAAGCAACAAAACCCTGCCGTCATCCAGGCCTGCAAATGCTGCATCTAAGCACGTAGTGCTGCGCAGGGAGTGTTTCCTGGAAGAGAGCCTTCTGGGTCTCTCACAGGGTATTCCCATCAGCTAAATCACGTCCAGACTGCTTATAACTGGGGCAAATGTCCTCTGGCTTCCACTGATCTCTATTTCTATATGAAGGTAAAAAAACCCCAACCAAACCATAAAAAACTGTATTTTGTTGTCATTCCCTATTTGTGTGCAACACTTTGCCTAGTGGGCTGGCTTCATTGGGTGCTGCTGCTTCCCTTGGGTTCCCACATTTATTTTGAGAACAGCAAGGAGTGTCTGCTGGGTTGAGTATAGCTGTAGACAAAAGCTAAAAGTGAGTTTCCAGGCTATTCAGTCAGTGGATGAGCATCTTGGAACTTTAGATGCCTAACTTGCTTGAACTAGTTGATACTGAAAGTCAAACAGCCCTTGATGTCTCTGCACAGATAACTGGGTACTGGTAATAGAGCTCAGTACTGGGGATGGCAGGGGGGACAGCAAGCAGCAGTGCCCAAATGCATCTCTAGGACATGCTGGTCACCTTCAGGTTTGTGGCCAGGATTGTTTTGTTCACTTGCTGGTTGTTAAAAGGGAGCTTTAATAAAGACTGTGAGCTTCGGTAGAAGATCCAAATGTCTATCAGCTATACGTGTGTATGTCCTGTAGGAGTGACTCCACTGTACTGACCGCAAATACATCCTTAAAGCTGAAATCATCCGGAAATCAGAACTATGTTCGTGTACATGTTCAGTATGTCTCTGAAAAGTTACAACTGCAAGCAATATGTTTTTAATTGTCACACCCCTTTTTTGGGTTTACTTTGGTTGAGCTGTGCACTCCTGAACATCTGTGACATCAAACATCTGCAAAAAGGCGTTTTTTGCATCATTTGCAACACAAGAAATGCATTTTCAGCAGTTTTCTGCTGCAAGCGTAAAAGTTATAATTAAAGCAGTAGAAAAAGCTTGAGAGACGGAAGTCGTCAGCTCCGAGTTACGTTAACTTGAAAACATCATTCTCTCTAAGTCTTATAAATAGAAAATAACTTTAGAAGACAGTTATGTTTTCTAAGCAGCTGCTCGTGGATACATCGTAAGATGTTTTATTACTCTATGTGGAATACACTTGAATTACTGAGTGCTTAACCTTTATGGCAGCACGTGCTTGAAAATCTGCCTGACTCGCACAGCTGGGCTTGGCAAATGCTCATTTCTTGTGAGGCTTGGGTTTTTTTCTTCATGAAAATGTAAAATAATTTGTCACAATGTGCAGAATAATGATACTGGTGATTCCTTCCATGTGTCTGAGATTGTTTGACAGATGCACATGGGCTTAGGCAAAGCAAGTCCCAGGGTGGTGATACTTGAACTCAGGAAGTCTAAAAACTCCAGGGGATCCGCAGAGCTTTGTCCTGTGCTGTGCAGGGGTCCAGCATCAGGGGTGCAGAGGTGATGAACCACTGCCATGGAAGTGCCTTGTCTGTGGGCTCTGCAGCTCAGGTTTTATGAAAAATATTTTTGGGGTTGGCACTAGATGATCCGAAGGTCCTTTCCAACCCAAACCATTCTGTTGATTCTAAAACATGAGAAGACTGGGGCTCAGACCCCTGCCAAAGCCCATAGCAGGAGACTCCTTGGCCAGCACAAGTTAACCACTGAAATGAGAGGCTGGGTCTGAGAGGGGCCATGTTTCTTGGGCTGCTTAGGGTGCAGTAAAGAGTGTGGAATGGAGGGTATTTATCCTCGCGTGCAGCGTGGGGTCTAGTTAGTTTACTGAGAAACTTGCTTTTCATAAAGAACAAGTGGTGGTTTTTTTCACCTGCCGATTGGAAAGCCATTTGGTAGCACTTGTGCAATGTTAGGCTGAGCTCCTGCATTATCGGTGCCAGAGGAGCGAGGCTTTGGTGCCTGTTATTTACACAAGGCACCCTTAAAAGATAGCCCATCTCCTCTCAACATTCACCTGCAAATGTTCAGATTTTACTTCTTCCACCTCGAACTTTTGGGTGTCAAAGGGATGCTGGCACTTGCCTGCTGGCTGCCCAGGAAGTGACACTGATGGCTGGGCCATGCTCACCCCATCTCCACACAGGACAAGAAAACCCTTCAGCTCTACTTCTTTTTTTTTTTTTTTTTAATATATTTTTTACAAGGGCCTGTGGGGATGGGACGAGGACAAAGCCTCCAAACTGCAGGGGGGTAGCTTTGGACTAAGTATGAGGAAGAAATTCTCCACTATGGGGCTGGTGAGGCACTGGCACAGGTTGCCCAGAGAAGCTGTGGCTGCCCCATCCCTGGCAGTGTTCAAGGCCAGGTTGGATGGGTCATTGAGCAACATCATCTAGTGGAAGGTGTCCCTGCCTGTGGCAGGCAGTTGGAACTGGATGATCTTTAAGGTCTCTTTCAACCCAAACCATTCTGTGATTCTGTGATGATTCAGTGATTTCACTTTCTGCACAGACTGTGGTTACAACATGTATCTTCAGCCATCTGGCTAACACCAGCCATTTGCACAGGCTCTTCACTCGCATGTTGTCTGTCAAATCACTGCAAATTGGGTGGCAGCAGCACATAGGGGGTGTGGAAGGGCTGATACACGGGTGCAGTGCCCTTCACCAGAGGGGTTTGGGACATTTGGGCACACTGAGAAGGTTAAAAAGGGAAGAGAATTTGTTGTCAGGATGTAAACCTGAAGCAGTGAGCATCGCCATTAAAAATAAAACCATGAACTACTAGAGTATAATGCTGATACTGAATAGTTTTCTACTATTTTGGAGGCAGAAGGTATAAATCCCATGTAAACAAAGCCTTCAGAAGTGCAGCGAAAAGTGATCTCAGCATCTGCAATTCAGAAGCATTGAATGGGACTATCGTGAGCTATCAGTGCCAAGGCAGGAGGCTTTTTGGCTTGTCAAAGCCCTCCCACGGTGATCTGCTAGCAGCAGGTCCTGCCATACCTCTGTAATCATCTTCAGCTTCACTGTTTAATAAAGCCCAGCCTTTTCTTTCCCCCTCTTGCCATGCTATGCTAAAAAGGATGGCATCTGAGTGGGTTTCCCAGCAGTCCAGCACAGGGTAAATATAGTCTAAGTCCTAAGAAATTGGGAGGAAAAAGGTAATTAGGATGGATCTGCCCTAAATTACATGCCAGTTAGATACAACTGGAGCCGTGTTAGGACTGAGCTCCTTGAGATGCAATCACAGCATCTACCAGATTTGCATGTTTCATTAACAAAAAATAATGACACAAATTCAAAAGCAGCCTGGGAGTAGAAGTGTTTCCACTAACTATTCTAAACTGGACGCTGCACTCTCAGAACAAAGGCGCAGCAAAGCTCGAAGCCTTGTCTGCTGAATTTGGCTGGTTTTCACCTGAGCCAAGATGCCTCTGGGAAGCTTTGCAGGACTCCGGGCAGTATGGTACCCCGTGTGTGGCTTTACCCTCCTGGGATGTGTAGGGCAATGCTGCTAAATGCTTCTAGCAGCAGCTGGGCAAAACTTAGGCTGTCAACCCTGCTGTTCATGAAACAGAGTAAGAAAACACTGTGTAAAGCCCTCTGTCCCTCCTGGCTCTGGACCAGCAGTCCACTGGTGGCAGGATGTAAAGCCAGCTCTAGGCACCAGGGGAGAGAAACCAGGGGGGATGCAGGGGAAGAAACACCATGGTAGGCAGAAACGCGGTGTCAGCCATCGAGCCAGGCCTCTGTGGGGCCACTGCCGGGCGCAGCCCCGCCGCGCTCCGGCCGAAAGCGCTGCCGTGCAGGGGTGGAGGCTGATGCTCAGCGTCACCCGCGTTCCCCGCAGCCATGCCGGAGGGGCCACTCCGGCAGCGGTCGCCTCCGCCACCCCGCAGCGACGCCGGACCCGGCAGAGCAGGCGCCAAAGCCTGTCATTAGGGGCCAAGCATCCCCCACCAGCCTCTGTTTATGCTGGCGGTGCGGTTGTGAGTCGCTTACTCATCGCATTAATGAGCAGGGTGCAGGTGTGCATTCCTGTTGTGCCTGTTGCGCACGCCTGCCGGCCCCGCGTCGGCGAGCCAAGCGGTCCCCAGCCCGCTGCGTCGTGCCCGGAGGCTCGCAGCTGCTCTACGAACCTGAGGGAGGTTTGGGATGAGAAGCTTGCAGCGCTTTGGCCTTCCCTGCCTTGCTCCAGCGAGCAAAGCAAATGCAAATCCGGTTGCGCGCTGTCTGGGCTGCGAGGAGGCGCCGCGCAGCGTCCGCCCGCGCTGCACCGACAGCGCCCGACGCCTTTGTGCAGCGGCAGTCTGGGGAGCTCTTGGCAGGCAGAGAGCGAGCGGCTGAGGCTGCTGGCAGGAGCTGGGGATGTATCTCTCCTCCTCGCCGGTGAGGATGCTCAGAAGCACCGTAGGAGTCGGAGTACTTGCGCTTCCCACCCAGTTGCCATCTCACCAGTCACATCACACGGAGCTGTCACGGCACTGAGCCTTGACGCATCGGCACCTCAGCCTCGTGTCTTCATTAAAATGGCAAACAGTGAGAGAGAATGTGACACGGATGAGTTAGATCCCAGAGATGACATGCCTCTCCTGATCAGAATTCGCTCTCTGGGACAGCAGCAAAGCAATGCTTGATATGTTTGTTCACCAGCAAGGACTTGGTGCTGGAAAGACAAAACCCACCCGAAAGGCCATTGGTACCTGCAGAAGAGACTCCACTGGGGCACCCACCTTGCCGGGGGGGTGTGTTTCCTCTTCCAGATTAAAGAGGTTTGAAAGGATTATCTCTGCTAGGTCTAACGTAAGGACTGTTGGGGTGACTGCCAGTCATAGCTGCAGATGACACTTTCATCTTAGCAATCTGAATTGCAAAATGTGTTTTTCTAACGTTTCCCTCACTTTTGTATCCAGCATTTTTGACAGTCTTTATGGAACAAAGCTTATTTTAAAATGCTGGGTTTGGGTATTTTAGTTGAAACCCACATTCTACCTAAATGGACTTTCATCCCTCTGGAAAAATCCCACCGTTAAGCACAGAAGTGCATTCTTCACAATTCTCTGCAAAAGGAAGAAATGTGGAAGTTGTGCCTCCTAAAAAAGGTTAGCTGCAGATGTAAAATAACACTAAAGCAGATTATTTAAATCAATGTGTTCTCTTGGAGCATTTAATTGCTTTGTGTTGCTCATGTTGAAAATCTGTATCTATAAGACAGGTGATATTAGGGCTTCAGTGCCCCCAACACATGGGTCTATCCTCAGGGTCTGGCTTCCATCCATCCTAAGCACAGACCAGGATTCCTGTGTACTCCATGAGTTCTTACATGCATTTGTGAAAAAAACGAATGAAAACACAGCTCCTGGATTTTCATTTTTATACATAAGGACACACATTAAAATGTCCATTATTTATGCAGGAACTGCATCTTAGATTCAAACACAAGATTCCTGGCTGCTGTAGATTTGGTCTTTTCAAGCGTATGGAGCTGCAGTGAACTTCAGCAGTTGGAGATCCAGCCCTAAGCAGCTCATGCATTTCTGATGCTCTTTTGGTGTCTCAGGGCAGTGCCCTAGGTTCAGCTGTAACACTACTAAGAAGGAGAAAAACAACTGTTACAGCTGAACCCAGGACAGGCAGGAAATAAAAGGCAATATTTATTTGTGCCATCATTGCCTACCAGCAATTTCCACAAGGAACTTTTCATTGGATACGCTTGTTTTCTGCTGGGCTGACATAACAGAAAAGCTTTTTATGCCCCTGGAAGCCTTTCTGGGCATGAGTTATATGAAACATTCTTTTCTTTGCTGCTAATATAATGAAACTGTGGGAAATTAAAATATTCAGAATGACATGGGAAAGCAGGGATAGGGGATGTGTCGAATATAGAGCCAAATTGTCCCCACTAAGGAGAGTGCTGGAAACATCTGGGAAACCAGCAGCAACAACACAGGCCATGCGGTGAGCAAGAGAGCCAAGTAATTCATGAAGATACTGCTGCAAAGCAACCACTTCCTTAATTCAGAGGGGCAGCAAGCAACAAACCCCTGGGTAAGAAGCCAGACGGCCCAAAGTAGTCTGAATGGGCTATCAGCAAGCAAGGTTTATTTTCGCTATCAGTAAGCAAGGTTTATTTTCGCTATCAGTGAGAAACGTGGTCCTAAAGGCAGACCACCCTTCCATGCTTTGGCACAACCAGCCAGTCACGTCCTCACAGGTTGCCTGGCCTGGTACTCCTTCACAATAGTAAATTTATCATTCCTTCTCTGACAGAATTAATGTTTTATTAATGTTCAGCTCTCTATCCATAGTGGAGTAGGTTGTCTTAGTTAAGTCATTAGAGGCTGTTATGAGTCTATATTTTGTTCTGTAAACCTGAAAGAATAAATAGTATTAATACTGTTAAAATGTATAACTTTCTTTTTTTCCCCCTATATTTTATGTTTGTTATAAACTGCATTGAGAAATTACACAACAGATATTATGCAAAAATAGTATCAGTGTGTGGGGCCCATTTGAGCTGTAACAGGAAGTGCCAAAGCATTGAACTTGCTGCTGCCCCTCCAGAGGTGCTGGCCCTACTGCGTACCACATCAGCACCAAACCATGCACCTGGAAATTGCAACCCAGAGCTCTGGGAGCAGAAAGCATGGACCAGCAGCTCACAGGGGAAACCAAACCACCCAGATGGCATCAGCAGGAGCTACACTGCTCCATGCACAGTGGGGCTTGACCCTGGTCAGTCTGCAGAGCCTCAAACATTTTCCTCTGGCAGTATGAGGCACCTGATAGGGAATTAAACTGTCAGGCAGCGGGATGGCTTTTCTTAGCCACTGAAGACTTGTGATCCTTCACAAATACCTTACAGCATTCCCTGGGCAGCCAGGACTCTGATGGAAATGACTGGCCACGAACTGAAAGGAAATCGTATGAAAAGAGTGCAGGAGGAGCAAGACTCCAAAAAATTCAGGTCTGCTACCAACTTTAAGATTTCTCTCTTCTCACCATATGGCTGCCTGAAAAAGCTGGATACAACAGAGCACCACTGTGAGTTTATCCTTTCATGTATAAAATCTCTCCATAGCTGCTCATGCAGAACACAAGGCAAGGAAACAACAGGTACAGTCAACTTTAATGAAATAATCATCAGTTATATGTACAGCTATAACAGAGGGAAAAACCAGCTACAGAAAGGATGCAAACACAACTCTGGATGTGGAGAAACAGTCACAGCGACTGGGCTGGACCACACCATTTCTGCCATTCTCCTCTTCTGAAGAGGTGCTTTGCCCAAAACGCAATACTGAGATATACGAAATCCTCCTGAAACTGCTTATTGGGCCCACAGAAGATGACAGTCTGGCTCCACAGGGTCATTTCGTGTTTCTTTACCAGAGCCCAGACATCCTCCTCCACAGCCAACACCAGTGGGGCCTCACAGATCTGCTGCAGCCCTTTGCTCAGCACCAGCCTGCTGCGGTGCCCAGCATAAATCCCATAACAACCTCCAGCATCAGTATGGCTCTTCTCAAGGGACTGCAGCATGAAAGTCCTTAAAAAGTCCCTTTCAAAAGTACAGCAAAATACCTGGAAAGACCAGTATGAAGCACAAAGCCACTAAAATTATACACACTGAATTATTGATATCTGGTAACTTATTAAATAAATCCACAAAAAAAGAGGACACTTTTTTCTTTTAACACACCCTGCTTTTTCTGAAGTTCAACTTGCACAGAAATAAGCTGTGGCACTCGCTGCTCACGGTCCTCTTGTAACAACGGAGATGCTTTATCAAAGTTTAAAACATGGTTGCGCACCAGGTACTATGAAAGTTTACAGCCCTTGTATTTTAACAGGAATCCAAATCCTACGCTGGGGAGGGAATTCTCAGCGCACCGCCTATGCCATGGTCAGTGAGCAATTGCCAAGCAAGGCTGCTATTTCTGTATCAGCTGAGAAACGCGCAGGAGAATTTTCTCAGACCAGGCTGGCTTGCCCGCAGCTGTACATAAATCCCAGCTGCGCAGATGAAATTCCACATTATTGAAAGGCCCCTTTCTCTTGGAGAGCTGGTAGTTAGAGGTGATGCTCGTGTACACACACCATGCTGGTGCAAACCCCCTCGAAGCAGGGCAGTTGGTGGGTTTTGATGGCGACTGGCTTATCCAGACATTTACAGCCTTGTCCCCATGCCCTCACGTCTAGACTTTTTCCCTGAGGACTTTGGTAAGATTGCTCCAGCATTTCCCTGCATGTTTCAGTGCAAGCTACGTGGCATGCTGGAGCCAGCCAGAGCCCGGCAGCAGCGAGCCAGGCATAATGCACATTTCCCAAGGGATGCCTGGGCTTGGCTGAAGTCAGGCAGGCTTTGCAGTGACAGGGAGCTGGAGCAGTGTGGGACAGGCTGCCGCCAGCACCCAGGGACGCCAGTAGCGCTCAGACCAAATCAAAGCAATTCTAGCGCCAGCAGTTCCCCAAACTATGTCAGCATGGAGGCAATAGTTGACTGCTAACACGCATGCAGCTCACTGCTATTTATATCACATGCCATATATCAAAAATATGCTACATCCGAGGACAGCTTCACCACAACATCATGACTGGAACAGAGGAAGGCAAGGGAAGGAGAGGGGCTGCCCGCAGCAGGCACGCTCCAGCCCAGTCCACACTGCTGATGCCACTGGGAATTTTGCCCATTGAGCTTAATGGTGCAAGAATGGCCCCTGGCAAACTGTCTGTTTCCTTGGCATTTGCACCACAGCCCGGGGTCAGCAAGGCCAGCGGCTGATGCTGTGCTTTAATGCACGTGGAAATGCACAGGCATTTGGCAGGGGAAGAGGCCGAATGTAAACTACCACTCACTGCAGCCATCCGGCTTCATGCAACATGACAGCAAGGGTGACCACGGTTTCTGGCATCTGTACGCAGCAAATACCTGTCTGCAATACTAAACACCAGCATGAGCATGTCTGGCATTGACGTCTTCATGTTAACATTGCAGTCACTTCACTTTCCCTCGTCTCCGTTGAACCCCAGGGCAAACCTCCCACAGCGTCTGATGTGCCCTGAATACAGCCCAGCAGTGGGTCAGGCGCTCATCACCTCTTGGGACCTCTCACTAAATGCATGGTACATACAGATTTATAGCATGAACAGTGGGGAAACCTGGCATGGATGATGGCAGAAATGTGGCCTTGACACAAAGATGCCAATAAATGATAATACAGTCACTGCAATACCTTCCTTTTTCCACAGCTGTGGTCAATAGCACTGTTTGAAGCCCCAGCCCCAGGGGGCATACTGTACATAGCAGGTTCTGCCCCATGTCCCAGGATCTGTTTCACATAGACACACAACTGAATGGGCATGCAGAATTAACTACACCTCAGCCCAGGAGCCTTTCAAGCTCTCCATACACACCCCACGCCAACTGGAGCTTTAAATCACTCCCTGTACTCTTTATTTTGGGGGTATCACTGCCATCACAGAAAACTGTTGTGTTTATTCTGTTCCAGGGCCATTTCGTTGACCAGCTGCTCTATGGACGACTGAATGGCTGCCTTCACAAGGGAGGAGGCAGTTTCTATGAGGAGCAATTCGTACTGCTCCCCAGTTCTGTGCTCATGGTCGCCTTGAGCTTTCTCCTCTGCTTGGGCATCACCACCAGCCTCGGGACCCTCTTTTTTACTCAAATCAAAGCTGCTGCTTGTTTTTTTATTCCCTTTTTGCTTATTTCGGTGCAAAACAGGGGATGGCTCATAGGCCTGGTCAGAGTCGGTGTTGTCAGAGTCCTCAGCTTCGGTGACAGTGATGACGATGCCAACAGCGGTGCCTATGTTTGCTCCTAATGGCACCTCATGGCTGGAGCTGTCCTCCATGCTCACTGCATCATCTTTAGATGCTGACTGACTGAAATCCGTTACGGTCTCTTCGGCTTTGCATTCCTCAGGAAGATTTATGCTCTTTTCTGATTCATTCCCTTCAGGCAGCTCTTCACAGATATCAGGGATTTCCTGCAGCTCAGTGGTTTCTGGGATACTGTCAGGTTGATCCTTGGAAATGGGCACTTCAGGAGCAACCTCACCACCTTCCACAGGGACTGTGGTTTCAGGTGGGCTCTCCTCCTGCAGTTTTTCCTGGGATGTTTCATTAACTGTCTCTGAACCAGTTATCTCTGACTCAATGGTGCACTCTGTATGTTCCTCTGCATCAGGTGTGGGCTCTGTTAAGGGCTCACTCTTACCAATAGAGCTGGCACTTTCCTTTGCCGTATCCTGGTCCTCCTCCACGGAGACCGGGCTTAAGGATTCAGACTTGTCCACTGGGGACACATCCTCCAGCTCTTCACTAGCTTTATTCACAATGCCCATCGCTTCGTTTGTTTGAACACTGCCCTCTGACTCCTCCACTGCTTCAGAGGGGCTGGGTTTCTTCTTGCCCCTGGAGAACCGAACACAGGGCATCTTCACCCCAGAGCAAACACGTTTCTTTGAGACGCCTTGCACGCAGCCTTCCTCAGCATCCACCTCCAGCTGCACTTGGGAATCAGAGGGCAACTTCTTCCGGGAGGAAGACTTCTGCCTTCTCCGAGGCCTTGTGAGGTTTTTGATGGCTGTCCAGGCTCCTCTGGAGGATCGTGACCGGTTAGAAACTTTCATCTCCCCCTGGTCAGTGCTGACGCATTGGCTTTTCTCCTCCAAGGCTCCTTCACACGCATCCCTCATGGTCAGTCCCTTCTTACGGGACTTCTTTCGCTTCTTAAAACAGAGCATGGAGGGTTTTTCTGCCTGTTCCTCCAATGGGGAGCATGTTGCCCCGGCACTGTGAGTCTCTGCCTCTCTCGGGTTCTCCATTTGAATTTCTGTAGCTGCCTTCACCATATTCGCTGCGTTGGTGTTACATTACCGATTTCCTTGGTTAACGCATCAGACACAGGAACTGCAGAGATGCTCAAGGCACTTTTTTTCCTCAAGTTGTTTTTATAAATAACGTTAGTTGCTTTTTAACAAGCGGATGTGGCAGTGAAGAGAAGTTCTACTGAAGCTATCACATACGTGTAAAGGGAGCTTTACAACTCCCTCTTTGTCTTATGACTCCCTTTATCATCTCTCCAAGGAATTCCGCATAGACATGAAGTTGAATAAGCTTCTCCTTGGCTTTGCTGGCCAGAGTCACTCTCACCTCCGGGACAATCCACCTCCAGTTGTGCTGGGTCTAACAGCACGATCATTTAATTGCCAGTCTGACATTGCTTTTTCTCCCCCAAAGGACGACCATCAAGCCAAAAGTTAACAATTTTTATTCACCCCATGGACCTGGAAAAAACTTGCACTTTCTCAGCTATCTGCAGTTCCACGTTGCCCAGGGAGCGGGATTGGAGCACCAGTAAAGCCAGAGGCCGGCAGTGGCTGTTTTCTGCCCCCCAGTGACAAGTCAGATGCTGCTTCGTTTAGCTTTGCTTTCTGCTTCAGTTCCCCTCACAGGTTACATGAGGTTTGCTGCGAAGCGTGGCCAATGCCTCCATCTTTTATCTGTAACACAACAAAGAAATGCTAAGACCCGAAGAGCAATTATTTTTTGTTAATTAGAAAAGTATTTCAAAGTGTTGTTTGGTTTGGGGTTTGTTTTTTAATGTTTCAATCTGGGAGGCAGACCAGGGTTGGCTGGAAAAGCAGTTCTGCCTCGGGATGCCCCATAGCAGTTTTTCCCGCTAATTAGCATCAATATCCAGAGGCAAAATAAGGGCACGAAGATGTCGACCCAGTGACGTTCCACCACAGAAAATACTGTTTTGCTATTTTGTGTGGTAAAAGGGGACTTACTTTTTTTAACTGCCCATATTACAGCAAATCCATATTACACATGCACATGCATATATTTTCTTCTCCTACGGTTAGCTGAATCTTTTCCCCACCGCTCCATATGCACTCGCAGTTCCAGCTAGGGAAATTACACCCTGAGACAGCAGATATTTTTATCTTTAATGCACCATATGACAATATGCAAAAACACAGAATACAAAAAGGAGGCTCGTGGAATACAAAAGCGAAATCACATGGCAAGAAGGGAGCTTATTTATACTATGTGCATGCCTTCCATGGCAACCTCAATTAACACCGCATGTGTTCATCAGATACATGATACTGTAAGATGTATGTCACCCTTCAGAAGAAGAAAAAAAAGGAATAATCGCTGCCTCAGAACACCGTCAGAACAGTTTTGGCTATAAAGACGCAAACCCACGTTACTGTGAGCAGACCAACTTCTCCGGGACCGGCTCGGAGACTCAGGGCAAAGCTTACACAGCGTCTTGCACTGTTTTCAGTAGTACGGCGATTGAGCGGGGGCTCAGCCGGGGCGCGCTCCCCGCGGAGCAGAAATGGGGCTTTAAAAAATAAATGAAATAAAAACGAATGTTAATTTTTAAAGGAACAGGAGCAGAGCCGGCGCAGCCGCGCGCGCGAGCGAGCAGCCTGCAGCTGCCGCTGCCCCGAGCGGAGCCCGCAGCCCCGAGCCCGGTCCACGCACCCGCAGCCCGGGAAGTTCTGGGTCGCTCGCAGGAGCCGCCCGGCACCGCTGCTGCCCCCCGAGACCTCCCCCCGCCCTGGGCAAGGAGTACCCCCCAGAGCCGACCCCGTCCGCGGGGATGCGGGTGCTGCGCGGGCAGCACCGCGGCCGCTCTCCCTCCCCCACGCCGCCCGCCCCGCGCCCCCCGCGTCCTCACCTGCGGCCCGGCCCGCGCAGCTCCGCGCCGCTCCGCGCGGCTGCGCTGCCACCGCCTGCGCCGCAGCCGCGCCCCCCGGGCCGGCGGGGAGGGCGCTGCCGGCAGCCCCCCGCCCCCCGCCGCCAGCCCCCGGCCCGCCCCCGGCCCCGCGGCGGCCCCGCCGGCACCCAACCGCAGCGAGCGGAGGGCGCGGCGCTGGGGAGGGGTCCGCGACTGCCCTCCCCTGCGAGCGGGCGCCGTCCCGCCGCGGGCAGGATTGAGGCTCTCCCCGTTTGCGCACCTGCGCCCTTCTCTCCCGTGGGATGTCACCCCGTCTTCTCGCGGGGCAGCATCCCTCTTTGCAAGGCAGCATCTCCCCCTGCGCGTAGGGCAGCATCCCTCCCTGTGGGGCAGGATCCCTCTCTCTTGCACAGTAACCCTTCCCCTCCCAGGTTGTGCACGGCAGCGGCAGACGCTAACTGCAAACTGCACTCAAGACAAAGGCTTTCCAGGGGATTGAGTTGGGATTTTTAATTGGGATCCCAAAGACAGCAAGAGGCACTGTAAGATGTGCACCCTGGTGGAAGGGACCGCTGGCATTTGTGGATCCACCATTTACCTGGCTGTTTGGGAAGGAAGGGGGTCTTTACTCTTGGCAGCTGCCTTATTTTGTCCCACCTGAAACCTTTGCAGCTGTAAGCACACACAATTCGGGTTGCTGCAGGAGCTAGGCCTTCGGAGGTGTTGGTAAGGACAGCCAGTTCTTGGGTTTAAACTAACCCTCACCCCAAATCCCAGAGAAAGTGCCTCTTTCATGAGCCTCTTTTCTTCAAGCAGCTGAGATCTGACTTTAAAGAATTGCATCTCCAGCTGTTACACGATTGGTGGGAAGGCCTAGGGGAAAAAGGACTACCAAGTGTAGCTGATGAACTACATGAAGCTATAGTTGGAGATGCCTGAACATCCCCATTCATCTCCACAGGGAGCTGACTGACGCCCACAAAGGTTTTAAGGACATTAACTACTTCACAGCATGCTTGAACATAAGAACCCAGGCGCAGCAGCACACTTTGAACCTGCAAGTGGCTTCCCGTGAAGGCCAGCCTTAGAAAAATACACATGGCCTCCCACCTCCTTGGCTTCTGCTTGGGAAAAATGCACGGAACAGGCTCATTGGGCTGGAATGTCAGCCAGCAGGGCAGAAACGCGAATCAAGCAACAAGGAATTGCCTTTTTAAAAGCTCCCCTATGAGATGTGGTTTTTTTGCCTTCACTCAGGATAATAATCTCCATTTGGAAACAGCTTCTCTCCCCAGGGTGGGTGGCGAGTTCTAGTTACGCCTTCCTGCTGCATTAAAGATAAGTGAGGCACCTCAAGGAGATGCTCCCTCAATGCAGCCAGTGGCAGGAGGGAGGGAAACAGACAGTATCACAGGGACGGCTGGCATGAGGATGGCTCATACGTGTGCCACTGTGATGGAGGCAGGTTCTCTCATCAATCCCATGTGGAAATATGGCATGGAATTCAATTATCCCTGCGCCTCTGGGGGAAGATGGTACCACTAAAGGCTGTGGTGGAAGGCAAATAAATAACAGGGTCTGGGGCATGTACCGGATCTGGTCAGAAGATAGTTAAACTTAAAACATCCTGGCCCAGCTGTAGGCTGTCTTTTCTGTCTGGGCCCACACTGGTAACATGCAGCAAGGCAGCCAAGCAACACTCGCTCCTTTTTCTTTTGTCCCTATCACCAGTAAAGAAAATAAACCAAACCAACATCAAACCACTGCGTTATTTCTTACATGACATAGTGCAGGACGCTCATTACAGCACAGCTGGGGAAACGGACGGCCATAACACCAGCTAAGGGCTCTGGGCCCACAAATAGCCCACAGAGAACAAAGTCATACATAATTAGATTTTTCTCTAGGCAACAGGAAGAGAATACAATCTTCCAATATTTAGTTAGAAGAAATTAAGTGTCCTTTGTGTCCTATTTAATAGGACAAACACTAGCTGGTATACTTAGCTGCAAAGGAGAGAATTAAGAAAAACCATCCTATTTATGTGTCAGCTATGCAAGACCCAGAGTATCATCACAGAACAGTTTGGGTTCGAAGGTCATCTATTTCAACCCCTGCAATGAGCAGGGACCTCTTTAACTAGAACAGGTTGCTCAGAACTACATCCAGCCTGGCCTTGAATGTCTCCAGGGATGGTGCATCCATCCCCTCTCTGGGCAACCTGTGCCAGTGTTTCACCACCCTCATTGTAAAAAATGTCTTCCTCACATCCAGCCTGAATCTTCCCTCTATAAGTTTAAAACCATCACCCCTCATCCTACCACAACAGGCCCTGCTAAAAAGTCTCTCCCCCTCTTTCTTATAAGCCCCTTTTAAGTACTGAAAGGCTGCAATAAGGTCTTCCCAGTCTTTTCCAGGCTGAACAACTCCAGCTCTCCCAGCTTTTCCTCATAGAAGTGCTCCAGCCTTCTGATCATCATTGTGGCCCTCCTCTGAGCCCTCTCTAACAGTTCTGCATCTTTCCTGTACAGAGGACTGCAGAGCTGGATGCAGTACTCCAGGTGGGGTCTCACCAGAGAAGAGAGGCAGAATCACCTCCCTTGACCTGCTGGTCACACTTCTTTTGACACAGCCCAAGATACATTTGTCCTGGGCTGCAAACACACACTGCCAGCTCATATCCACCAGCCTTTCATCCACCAGTACACCCCTGCTGAGTCCTTCTCCTCTGGGGTACTCTCAATCCCTTCATCCCCCAGCCCGTGTTGATACTGGGGGTTGCCCCAACCCAGGACACTGGAGAGTTCACATCTCAACACTTTCAAAGTGTGGGTCAGCAAAGCATTCCCCACTAACCGCCAGAAACGCTTGGGGCGTTTCTTTGCCCCTCTGCTTTATGGCCACCATTTTACCGTGCACAGGAAGCCCTTTAACAGTTGCATGCCTGAGCCACTGCTCTGCCTTCCTGTAGGAGCTGGACTAGCGACCTCTTGAACCGTCTCTCTCAAGCACATGTCTATGAGCTCATGCTAAACTAAAAGGAGGCTAATCTTAGCATAAATTTGCACTTATCCATCTTTCGTAAGCATAAAATGAAGGTGGAACACAGAGCACTTGCAGGAAAGCAGTGTAGCAGGGAAGATTAAATGTAGGAACTGAGAGTGGACTTGGCAGCAGCTCTGGCAACATGCTTCAGGGGAAGGCTTGGCTGAGGGGTGCCGCAGGTGAAGAGGCACTTTCAGCCACGCACAGAGGCTGGAGCAGCAACTTCTGACCCCCTCAAGTGGCCTGTGTGCCCTCTGGCAACCCTGGCTGCCAATAAAGCCTCAACTGAATACCAAAGAGAAAATTTTAAGGAGGCCATGAATGCATCTCAAATGCTCTTATCACCATTCAAGCTGATCCGTCTGCTTCCATGACAATCAGGTAATGTTTAGACAATAATTCTCCCCTCCTGAATGACTCTAGAGCTATAGCTCTCTCTCTATATATACACACACAGCATCTGTCTACTACAGATGCGCCCTTACACTGGTGCACACCTACACCCTGATTACTCCAGTTTTCACCAAAATCAGCATATTTTTAGATTCAGTTCTGATGTAAACAGATCAGCCTTGCAAGTCTTAATTCAGATCTTTTGCTGTCAACTGCAAGTATCTCAAATTCAGAGTAATTCATGTAGTTTATTTCCTATAGATGACACACATCATCTAGGAAACAGGATTAAATGCACATACACAGTGGTGCATTGCAGGCAACTTATTGCTGCAATGATCACTCTTACTTGTCAATACAGGGATTGCTGCTGTGTAAAGTTAATCACAGAAGTAAGTTCTACTTCAGTAATCTCGGTGCATATGTTAACACCCCAAAAGCACTTAAAGTATTTACCAGTTTATTTGTATTACTTAAAAAATTGGCAGCAATTGTACTTTTTATGTTACAAAATGATTCTTGGCCTGCTGACAAAACCCACTACAAGTTACTTGGTCGTTATTCATGTTGTCTCTGTTCACCAAACAGGTAGCTCAGGAAACAAGGCACATCAACAGTGTAACTGTATTGATTGTTGAGCATAAAATGGTTTAAAAGATGTGTGTGGTAGAAGCCGCAGTTATGGGCCAGAGATCCAGTTCCAACTGATCTGACATCCAGAGGTTTCATTTCCTTCACAGTAGAATACGGTAGTCACAGCTGGGCTTTCTAGAAGGGAAATTTGATGTGGCTCAGGTGGTCTGCAGGAATAATTCAGAGCAGAAGCCAGGGTAAGCACTTCTGGAGAGAGGCAAGAAGGAAAGGGGATTCCTCCTTGCTCCCTCTTTTAAATGACATTGGTGCAGTTTCATAGCACAGCAGTTTCTCCCATAGTGGAAAAGCAGAATACAGAATTTAGTATGGCAGATAGGAACACGAAGTGTACAAGACTTTCAAAGACAGCATATGCTACAAAACCCCTATGGCCAAGACAATTAAGACCCAAGACTGTTCCAAACAGCTCCAGCTTTAGGATTTTTAATTATTAAAATCAGGTACTTGAATCGGAGGTCACTAAACCTAAGCTTCTGTATTCTGCTTCAACTACAATTAGGAAGCCGGTTTCTAGAGGAAGTATGCTTTATATGCTCAGTGTTAACTAGCTTGGAACACAGAAGTATAAAAACTATTATAGATTAAGAGTAAGTGCTTGTTGCTTTAGCACTCCTCCTTCCAGTCACTTCTTGCACTGTATTCTCAGTAATATCTTGTTTTGACTTAAAAAAAAGATCAGGGCATAGTTCCGTTTACATGACTCATCAGGTGTTCTTCTGGGAGCTGGAAAGAAAGAGATTTAATTACTATTATATAGTACTGCAGGCAACTTTCAGGCTGAATTATAATCAAATGTCATTTGGAAACATATGGCATAATATGAGATCGGCTTAACTCCATTATCTCAAGATGAGAAATAAAGCCCAAATATTGAAAACCTTCAAGAAGGCACCTACCTTCAGTTAGTAATTCCTTTCAAAAGAGCCCATTTACTGCTCCTGACACAGGGTCTAAGTCTATATCATAGAAACAGGGTCTTGTAGGAAGTCCAGGCATAGTGCTCATCTGTACAAGAAAAGATAAAGTGTTAAAATGGAAGCAGCATAGTTTCATGCAGAAGATACAATACTAAAGACTATGATGGCAGCTCCTTGCACATATACAGCTAGTTGCATGATAGTCATGTACCATTTTGAAGCATACTGTGAGAGTCAGGAACTTCTGGCTCATTACGCAGATCTGGAGGTTTGGATTTTTATGATGAGGGTTTAGTTTGGCTTCTGCCACTGCCAGTGACCAAGCCCAAGATTTGGCAAAGTACTTAAACATCTAGCTGACCAGTTAACTGTCAGAGGAGCATTCATGGACGGCTGTGGTGAGCCAGTAATTACTTGTGGCAGTATCCTGGTTATTAAAATGAGGATACATATTTTAATACAACTTTGCTGACTGCAAAGTCTCAGCTGATTACAATTCTTTAAGAGTCTAGAAGTGTTAAATAATGAAATAATTAGGAATAATTATTATTGTAAAGAGAGTTTAGTTTGTGGTTTTCTTTTTTAACTGGGATAAAGCTTAAACAGAGACGGAAAGGTCGGTTCTGACTGGAACAGTTCTGAGGCATTCAAGTCAAAAGAGCCATGCAGTGGCAGAACTGAAGCTAGGAAGTCAGCTGCCAGCACTACACTTGCCTCAGGCCAGTCGCCTCCAGTTGTCCCATCACCAAATACCCCGTTTAAAGCTGAAGAATGCAAGACCAACAGGGACTACACTTGGCCTGATTTACTAATGCAGCTGACAGGATTTCCCCTTCCCTAACTCAGCGTTTAGTCCAGGCAGCACATATAGGCTAAACACAGATGCTCTACGAAGGTGGGCAGTTTGTGACCTTGCTTGGTAGTTTGTGTCAGTGGTCATTAACTGCTTTAATAAAAAATTCAAGGTCTCATTTTCTATCTGCATCCTCAGTTTCCACAATCAGTATTGTTATGCCTATCTCTAAGAATCTGTTTGCCAACCTGGTGTTTTCTCCCTGAGCAAGTATTTTGCACACTTACCAAATTACCTCCCATTCTTCCTTTGATAATGATCTAAGCAGCAAGGAGGCACAGCTGTATTGCTTAAGCATTTTCTGCAGTTCTCAAGACCATTAGGTGAGCTTTTGGAGTCCCATCCATTTTTCTAAGCCATTTACAAGTGCTAACATCAGTCCCATATAGACTATACCACTGCAGGTCTTGCATGGTTTATGCAAAGGTAAAAATCACTTCAAGACCACTCTTCAGAATGAATTCTAGGACTCCATTAGCTTTTTGTCAGAGCTGCTGCTTTCTCTGACAGAGAATAGGGGAGCTACAGAGAAGACCCCCATTCCTTGTATTTGTGTTTAGTTGTATGAATATTTTGCTCTCAAGAGCCAAGATATTAAGGGATTTAAAGTGCCTGGAGAGGTTTTCCTGTTCTCACCATAGTCACCATCAGTCTCTGGTCATGCAGAGCAAGAAACTTCCAATTTATTTACTTAACACTGAAGAATCAGGACTTTGCAGATCTCCACTTACAGATTCAGAGGGCCACAGCAAGAGGTGAGACAGTGACATTCAATAGAGAATGAGTTGCCATATTGCTGAAGTTGGGCCTCGCTTTACTCTTTCTTGCACTGGCTATTCTGAAAAGAATAGTCAATTTTCCTCCTTTCCTATCCATAGAGCAGCCATAGTAGCTACCCTGCTACTTAAAAGCAATCTGCTTAAACCCTGAATTCTCATGTAGTACAGGATAATTTCCATCCAAGCTACTAATTTTCTGTACAAGTGCCTACAATACTTAATGCACTCAGTTATTTTCAAAGCTGAATAAACGAACTTTTCCTCCATTATTCTCCTCCCTTTCAATACTCCTGTACTGCTGTAAAAGAACACACGGCAATTCACACTATTTACTTACCTGAAAAAAATTAGACCACGTGGATATAATCAATCCCCTTGCAAGAACTCAAATAAACCCAATGCTAACTAAGCACCTATTATTTATTGCACTTATGAAACTCCAAAAAAAAAAAAAAAAAAAGCCATTTAGAAACTAAAAAAATCAGAGCTGAATAATTTGCTTTCAATTCATCAGCAGCATCAGAAAAGAAACCCAAGCTCTTTGAGTCCAACGATTTATTTCACTTTCACTTTAAAACTCGATAATATTTTAAATTACATTTCCTTTTAAACCTCAAAGTATTTCATTAAACTACAACAGCTTCATCTTTGAGCCAGAAAGTGAAAAACCCAAAACTCAGAAGCTGAGAGAAAAAAATAAATATGATATACCTTTGTGATTATCTCCAGATAACAAGAATATGCATGCACCAGTGATTAATTTAACCTCAAATTCCTCATAAAAGCTTCTGCACTGAGCTACACATTTGCTGCATTTGCAGCTCAGAGTTCAGTGGGTGCTGCCAAAAATTTATTCTGAGGCTAAAACACCTCCTGCTGAATGGGTTTAAAATAGTGGTCTGATTCAAAATGCCCTGAATTTTTTCTCAGAAGGAAATCCCTTCCCTGGCTTTACAAACACCACAGAAAAGTTATCTTCGTGTCCCTAACTGGAAGGGTTACTGTTAATTCTGGCAGAATTAACACCATGACTTCCTACATGTGCAAGAAAACATTAGGAATCTGGGAAGGGAGCAGAAAGGACAGTCCAACATCATAAAAACTGAAGACATCAGAAAAAGAACTAAAGTGTTAGTTTTAATGTCAGAAAACATCTTGCTCTTATCCAGCTCACTAATGCTGTGCACCCTTCCTTTCTCCAGTACTGATTAAAAAAATAATAGATCATTATTTGGATTAAATTTTGGCTTGCAAAAAAAAAAAAAAAAAAAAAAAGAAGCCATTAATAACAAGCACGCTCTTCCATTTTATCCCAAAACATACATTACTCTTTAAAAAGACAGATGAGCAAAGTTTAATCAGGATGTGGTTATTTAATCTATGTTGGATAATCTGGAAGCCCTTACCTAGCTTTTTTTTTTTAGAATTAAAAGAAAAAGATTTCCAGTATTTGGCTCTAGCATTGGAATGAAAAAGGGATCCAACTCTGAAATCTGCAAATTTCATAACCTGAGCCACGCACCCTTAATGCTTTTGAAAACTTATCAGAACAAACATGCTGCCATGAGGACTTCAGAAAAAGGTTGAGGCCCCAAAATAAGGAAAAGACAAAGCAGCTTGCTCCAGCTGCTCCATCCCCTAAAATAATCAAACAATACTCAACATTTACCCAGAGGAGATTCCCCAGATAAGATTTCCAGTGGATCCTTTCATCCTAAAATTCTTTCTTTAGATGCAAACCTGAACATTAGTTCATTTTGCAGGGAGCTTCTCTTTCTGCCAGTCAATTAATATCAAAGCTCTGCCAGGATCCTATTTCCATTGTGGCTACTCTCTCTCCTCTCAGCTGACATTGTGCCAATCACATCAAAGAACAGACATGAAAAACTCAAGGGCACAGTGAAATGAATTGCTGGAACTGATGGAGGCTGAATAGCAAACAGATGGTAGGTAAAACCATGAGAACCAAATGGGAGGGGAGACTGATAAATGATTAATAGCATAGGTCAGCTCCACTTTGGAGGTGTCTCGTCAGAAGTTGTTTGCTTTGTAAGCTCTGGAGTTGTCTTGTTCTACCCTGATCTGCAAGTGTACACAGACTTCACCTGCAATACTGCAAAGTGCTTTCATCAGGAATACAAAGTCACAAACAACAGCAAGTAGCTGGGCCAATGATTTCTCCCATCCCCTCTACCAGAATGTAGTTCCCAGATTTCATTAGCTACAGAGCTCACCCCTTCCTCAAAATCCAGGAAGACAGGGGTATGGGAACTGAGGAGTATCCTGGGGGCTTGCTAAGTATTCAAATGGTCAGACAGTCTATTTCAGCTTCCCTCTTCCCCTGAAAAATACCTGTTCAGGGTATCTAATACACTGGAATGTTGAAACACCAATTGCAACTGACAAGGATTCTCCTAATCTGAGATACTTAAAAGTAGCTGCCTATTGGAATGCACATAAAGCTTTTTCCTCACCCCACGGCTGAGGGCTTCATGCAATCACATACCGTTCCTACAAGTGGATACAGGAACCCAGCACCAACACTGGCCCGAATGTCTCGGATTGGCAGAATAAAACCCGTAGGTGCTCCTTTTTGTTCAGGGTCATGAGACAATGATAAATGAGTTTTAGCCATGCAGATTGGCAGGTTTCCAAATCCCTGGGAAAGGTAATGAAAAGAAAGAGAAAGTGGAAAGAAATAAGTGAAAACGTGGTAAGTGTCCTGTACACAAATGTAATTGCTCTATTCTGCCATCCTCTGCAGTCATCCAACATTTTACCAGCACATTTTATTCCTCACCAACTGCTTCATCCACAGCCTGTCAGATCCATTGACCATTCTGCATCCACATTTCTTCTCCCCCAAACTCTCATCCTGCCCTCCACTAAGTATTAAAGAAAGAATCACCATGCTCTCCTGCGCATCTAACTGAGCAAAAGACTTACGGTATGGAAGTGTTAGATATACAATGCTGATAGTCAACTTACTTACTCTCCTCCCAAAATCTTAATTTAAATAGCTCGGAACTAAAGTTCATGTTCAGATGAAGTCAGTCAATTAGAAACGCTTGATCAATATAATTGAAGTTTATGAGGAAATGGCAATTACATGCCTATGGTACGTTGACAGACTTTTAAAGGGATACACAAGAAACAAGAAAGAGGAAAAAACATGTATGCCAGTAGCAAACGAACTGCAAAAGCAAAATTATTCAAGCACACTGTAAACAAAGAATGACTAGTTCTCACATCGCTCTTCTCTTCAAAGCCCTTTACAGACCTTCATTAATGCAGAAGCAGATGAATTCACAAGAATGTCATGGTAGAGAGGAGTAAAAGCACCACAACAACCAAAAAGCACTGAATTCAACAACTAGCTGCCAGGTTCAAAACTTATAGAAGTAGACTTTTTTCCACAAATAGTGTTGTATTGCCTCTGGAACATTTTTGCCAACAAAACTGTGACTACCAAAAATCCACCTGGGTTTAAAAACTGGTTAGACACTTCAGTGGAACAAGAGAGAAGAGAGAAAAAAAATAAAATAAAAACAACCCCAGAGACTATTTAGCATCAGTGTGACTACTTGTAATTCCCCAATTCCCAAATTGCTGAAGGACTGGAGAGTACAGTAGAGAAAGACCACTGAATCTTCCTGCCCTCCTCTCCCCACACACTATCACAGATGTGCTAGTGGACCAGGTGAGTTCTGTCTTCTCCACTAGAAACCAGGGCCAGTTTCTCTCCTCCATGTACCACCACCTCCTCATCCTCCTCTGCCATGGCAGCATATAGTGAATCCCGGGAAGAGAGATTATTTGAGCGACAATTTCCTTCATGCACAGTTTGAACACCACTGTTCAATATGAAAATTTTAAATGAAAAGCACCACTGATATCCTGTGATGTGGAAAACTCACTTGCTTAGTGTACAAGGCAACTTTCTCCTGTGCTTCTGGAAGTAGCTCAATGTCCCTTGCCCCGTAGATCTGCTGTGCAATAATCCTGATCTTATCTATAACAGGGAGCTAGGGGAAAAAAAAAACAACACAAAAAAAGACAGGCAAGTTAGTGGGGCGAAACTACAAAGAGCTGTAACATCACAGCAGCTTCATATCATTGTGCAACGCTCATCTGCAGATAGGAATAGCTCTTCTATTTGCTGTAGACCAAAGCTGTACAATTTGACAGTTTTCAAAAGACAATTTATCTTCTTGTAGTCATTTCTCTTGGCAAGAGGGCAAAACTAGTTTATTAGTCAGAAAAAAAAAAAAAAAGATACACAACAGTATCTTTTATACGCTGTGCTTACATGTTCACCACCACCACGGCAAAAGAAGCATCTTTATTTTCCCTCAAGTCTAAGTCAAAAAGCAGGCAAAAATAATTTGAAGGAATACATGTCAATGGTTAAATAAAAGCACGAATAAAACAGGCTAAAGAAGAAAAATTGAAAGCATCTGTTAAGGAGCTAAAATAGATAAAATGACATAGCTGTACACCTCATTAGGATCTTGAATAGGTGCTGGCTATTCAAAAATTCAGGCTATAGCCTAGGAACTAACAGTGACATCATTACCTCCACGTCATCTGTCACATTTGCTTATTATCTTAATAAACAAATTCATTAAAAAGACCACACACACACTCTTCCACCTTGACCTGTAGTGTGACTCTGTAAGCCCTACTTGCAGAGAAAGACAAAAAAAAAAAAAAAAAAAAAAAAAAGAGTTAAAACTGGAAAAATTCTGTTCCATAGCCTGGTGGTATATAGATTTCTATCCTCAGCAACAAGCGCACCTAGATGCTCTGCAGTAAGGTAACAGGTTTGGTCAGGCTTGCTCCAGTCCGTGCTCTGATAGGAATGCACATCTCAGGTTCAAGAAGTAAACTTCCCCTTACTCTGAAACGTGGCTGCCACGGTAGAAACCTGTGTGTCATCCCCAGCAGAGTCACAGCAGCATATTTCAGTGTCAAAAGTAAACAATATTTCATTGAGTAGTCAAAACAACATGAACTGAATAACTAGGTCTTTGAGATTAGTAGAATAAATGCTATGTTCTAAAACCAAATTTCTTCTTAGTTTCTCAGAGAAGCCTTTCAGACAGTCTTTAGCAACTTAAGCTAGTGAAAACACCTTATAAACAAAGTACCTCTGTAATATTTACCAGTTCATACCTTCACATCATAGAGGAACCTGAAGTTGCTGGATGTTTGCGATGCTCTCTGAACAGCTTGTGCCAGTGCAACTGCTCCTTTACCTCCCTCTGCCCAATGAGTGCACACCACAGCATCAAACGCTCCTGCTTCCTTTGCCTGTTGCACTACAAGGGCCATTTCAGCCTTTGTATCTGTTCTGTAAGAAGAAATGTTTGCACATTTGTATCAGAATGTACACACAGTAAATTAACTGTTCAACCTAACCATCTTCACTCTTGACAAGATCCAAAAACTGTCCAAAGAAACCACACCATCCAGCCTTTGGGAAGTTGCTGAAGGATTATCCACCACAGCCTTCTCCACCTTGGTGAAGACAACTACACCACAGAGTAACTGACAGTAGCAGAACTCTAGAATTATATGCAGAAACCCATGACTCCTGACAGAGAAGCATTCCAGACTTTCTGCATTTTCTGTCCTGTATCAGCAATGTAACTTCTGTTTTCACAAGTGAACTCAGGAAGGCGTTAGTATTGCTGATTTAGAGATGTGAAGGTGTGCTATATCATGCGTGCACAACAAGCTAAGGCCCCTGATTTGTCTAGATCAGCCAATACACACTTTCTTCAGGTGAAGAATCCTTAGCTGGCTACTCCGATTCAACTGGCATCAGCTTTAAAATACCAGCTAAAAGCCCTTCTACCTGCATGAAAAGACCACACACAGATTCTATTTCCTGCCCAGCAGAATGTGCAGAGCCAAAAATGCCGCTTAGCAGGGCATAATTATTCTATACAGTGGACCACTGAACACAGCATGGTTGACAGCACCTCATCAACTAATACGAGCTTAGATTCCACACAGTCACAGGCATCTTTATGTACACAGTAATATGGCCAGTTGGGGTGTAAGTAGTGGCAGATACTAGCCATAAAATCCTAAGTTAACTTTAACTAAGGGATGCATTTGAAATGGCTAAGCAGAGCTCCCCTATTTATTCAGCATCTTCCAACAATGTAAAATGCTGCAAACAATACATCAAAAGTACTGAAAACAAGAGATTGCTAAATATAGCAGATAAAATGTCAAAATTTTATATCAATGCACCACTTCCATGCCTCAGCTCACTTACTTGAAAGCATTGACAGCCACTACTACTGGGACACCAAACATCCGTGCATTTTGGATTTGCTTGTTTAGGTTACTACAGCCTTTTGCCAACAGTTGAAGATTCTGTAAAGAAGATGGCAAGCAAAAGCATGTTTTATCAGGGCAATGAAACTTTTGTTTCAAATCCACTACGTCCACAGCTAACGAAAAAAAATGCCAAAATGGGAATGACACTAGAAAGGCCAATCCCCAGGGGTGCTTTCTGAACAGTCCAGACCACGCATGCTCTTGGATGGAAGATAGGAAAAGACATGACTACTTCTAATGATCAGGGGTTTCAGCTGCCAAGTCAAGGTAAAAGAAATCCCTTTTTATCATTTTTTTGTTATTCTTAGAAAGTTAATACCCACGCTCATTAACTCCCCACAGTAAAGCCTCATTTCCTCTTTGACACATTCCTCTTTATGTATTAAATATCATTAGCAGTGAATTTCATGACACTTGTTTGAAGTCTGCGGCAACAGCTTCCGGCTTACACATATTTACATTTTGCAGCATCAGTGACTACTCATGGAAATGCAGATATTTCATCTCTTCCTATGCAAAGAATAAACCATACAGAAGCTCTGTAAGTGAAAAAGCTACAGCAATGTAGAGAGCCAGACTAGTTATCCAAATTTACACAACCATTCAAAGAACAGGGAGAGAAGCCGAGACTTTAATTCACTTTTCTCTCTGCTACTGCTAAGAGAGTAATTAGAGAGGCACTCTGAATATTTTCAGAGACAGTATTTCAGCCAAGCAATTACTCCATACTGAGAGGGTCAGGGGACACAGAGTAGATATTACTATGAAAAACTGAGTGCAGAGACAATTGCATGAACTCAGGAGAAACTAAAAGGTTGAGTCAAGTACAAGAAATGCTTGAAAGAGCAGAGCCAAAAGTAACCTTATTAAAAAAAGAACATTACAGCTCATATGAGGAAGCATTTCCCTGGCAGCTAAAAAAGTGACACACTAGCTATCCAGGCGTGCAGTGCATGACAACATTATGGCATGACCACAGTTAGATGGTCAACTGTCACAACAGCTAAAGAAGGTTACCTCTTCCATGTACTCCTTTGGTAAAGGTACCCCAGCAGTGACCTGGAAAAAAAAGATGGAAATCCATAAGATTGTTATCTGTAACAGCAATTCATGCTCGTTTCTTATAAAACTGCATCAAAATTCAACATTCTACTACAGGCCGATTCCTTCTATAAGGAAAAAAGCCAAAAAACCAAAAGAAAGAATGAAAGACTGCAAGATGCACTCACAACTTAAGACTGACTGAGGTAATACCACAAGCACCCCAACATACATGCACTTTGCTAGGATAATGAAACAAGCAGGTAGGTACCTGTAACATACTACAACAAAGCGGTTTACAAGCAACAGGGACACAGACTCATTTTACAACTGCCAATCTCAATACAACTAGAAACAGATTAAACCATACCAGGTTTTAAGTGACTGGATCAGAACAACAATAAAAGCCCCTCATGCCTGAAGGAAACCTTGTCTAGTACTTACTGTAGGGCCTCCTCCATGCATTTTGAGAGCTCGGACAGTAGCAACCAACACCACCACATGAGGCCGGAGACCAGAATACCGGCACTTAATATTAAAGAATTTCTCCATGCCTATGTCTGCACCAAATCCTGCTTCTGTAACTAGAGTAAGAATGAAAAAAAGCCTGTGAGAGAAATCATGCCCTGATTATATCTGTCAAAAAGTTTCTTCCAAGACAAAAAACATCATGATAAAAAAAGGCATATCCCTCCCTTCAAAACAAATGAAAAAAATCACACACTGCACTTACCAACAAAGCCATCTTTACCCACAAGCTTCAGTGCTATTTTGTCTGCCAACACTGAAGAATTCCCATGTGCAATATTGGCAAAAGGTCCAGCATGAACAAACACTGGTGTTCCCTAGAAAAGGGGGGGGTGTGGGAGAGAGAGAGAAAGAGAAAATCAGAGGCTACAATTTAGGAGATCAGCAGTATTTCCGGAACTAAGTACTATGATATCTGAAGGTAAAGAAAAATACTTTAAGAAGACATATCTTAAAGCCTTCTGATCAAACATTTGTTATCAGTAATAAGGACTGCCAGGCAAACAGGATTATAATAATCTGCACAAGTGGAGATATTAATCCTCTTAGGAAAAGGATAGCTAAGTCCCAGAAACTCCCTGCCATTCTCCTGCATTCAGACCACCCAGATTCCCAAAACACTTCCTGGCATTAAAGACAACAGAACAGAGACATATGAAAAATTATTGCATTGCCTTGGGGTCATCCCACAATGTCAGACCTAGAAAGAAAGAAGCCTTCTCCCCTAGCCCTGAACCTTAGGTAGGAAATCACAGTAAATCCCCTACTCTACGCCAAGTAAGCCCACACTGACTGATGAATGAACGAAATCAGTTGCTTCTTGGCTCCAAGAATTCATGTCCAGGAAATCATCTTTGCTCACCTCTAGTGTCTGCATGAGGTTCGGTTTAACAGCATCTTTCATCAAGACAGCCAGAGCACCAGTCACTCCCTAAATGAAAAAAAAAAAAAAAAAAAAAAAAAAAAAAAAAAAAAAAGGCAATCAGTACCAAGACAGCTCCTGTGCAGCATCAAGGCTCTGCTTTTGTCCTGGTAAGCTTTCAGGACCAGAACCAGCAGCTGCTCTGGATGAAATTAATTCTAGTCAGGACAAGGCAGAATAACAACCTTTACATTCTTGTAGGAGGATCAATGATTTCTGCTGGGGGCAGCCTCCCTGTTCTGACCTTGCTTGGCCATTACGTGCTACAGCAAGGTTAGCAAACAACAGCCACAAGAGAGCAACCCTTAGGTATGCATGTTTATGGCAGTCCATTCAGTAGTACAAAGCCATGTTGTCAGGTTTTGCAGGTAAATTGGTCTTGGACTTCCTTCCTTCTTCATGTCAGCAACCAGGCTCTCCACATATTGGTCTTGAAATGTTGTAAAAAGCTGCTACATCCCGCCCAAGTCTCTTGTGCGGAAATAACTTTTAAAGTGAATGTCTGTGCTCATGAGAAAGACCAGGCTGACATCATGAAAGGCAAACACCGGAGCCCGTGTTTGCTCCAAGGTGCAGCAATATACCCTGCTGCAAGACTGTCTCCTGCTAAGTGAAAGCTTGTGAGTTCATCTACATTTACCTTCTGAAGAGAAAATGAGGGTTTGGCCATCCTTGAGACTGACACAGTCCAGTGGGAACCAATCTGACTGTAACCCAGCGCTCATAAAAGTAACTAGTATTGCTACCATGGGTACAGAGACAAATGTTCACAGCAGTTATGAAAACCTTGAATCATTTACTTCTCTTAATTTCAACGGGATTGCAGCACTCATTATATGATTTTTTTTTAAAGAGACATTCACTGCTTTGTTTCATTAGTTTCAATCTTGCCACATGAAAGATTATTTAACATTTAATAGATAAGCTTAAACTTCAGTCATCTCCAGAATAATGAAAACTACAGAGCAAGATTTCCATGGCGACATTTCAGGCCTATGTCACTCAGCAGCACTTCAATACATCCCATCCAAAAATCTGCAATCAGTTTTCGATTACACATTTCTTCCTAGTTCTTCCTCAAGGCATGCTCCTGACATTGGTTATATCACAGCAGAGGGACCCAGACATCTTATTATGCCAGTGTGGTCTCTGTAATCACCACATTTCTGCCTGCAAGAAGAGTACATAATGAAGCAGTCCTAATGATGCAAACTTATGGCTGCCATCATTGCAAACATGTAACTTTCAAGGGAACCTGCTAAACAGGTCTGACACCATCCTCCATTCTGCAGTTGCAATGGACAAAACTGAATATAATTAGATTTTTTTTTTTTAAGTAGAAAAAATGTCTTGAGATTAGTCTTCTGTCACCTGGTCTCCATGTAAAACTCAGAGCAACCTGCTACCCAAACACCACCTGCTTCCACCGCAGATGGGCAGCAGGAGAGACTCCTGTTTTCTAGAATAGGGTTTAACTCTGGTAAATAAGAATAAACTGGCAGCATGCTAGCAGGAGGAATTAAAATATCAAAGCTGGCTGCAGAACTTTGGCATGTGCCCTCTCTCACTCCCAAAAATGCCTCGCATAAAGACACTTACAGACAAATGATTCCCAGCCTAGCCCTTTTCCTGCAAGGCCAGAGTGAGGCCACTTTGTTAATATACTGTTTCTTAGGCTTATCCTGGCAGGAAGTAAAGCAAACAAACCAACCAACCCCAAACAAACAAGAAAACAAAAGTCCCACAGCAAGACAGCAAGACCTGGACAGGCCTTATTGCTGCATCACGCCCTGCTGGAAACACTGGTCAGGCTATGCACCCTGTGGATTCTTTTATCTCACTGGAAATGTTCATTCAGAAAATGCAAAACAAACCTCATTAACACCATCACATACAAATTTGTAAGACGCTTATTTTTTGCACAGGAGGCTGTGAAGTATCTACTACACAGGAAGCAGTAAGCACCAATGGATCTCTGTTGACTACCAATATCTATATCTGTTGACTACTGTGACAGTGCTGAGCTTGTTCTGCCTTTAAGCCAATTAGCAGGGCATAGTTCAACCCACAGGGCTTGGTTCGCCTTCCGTTCTCCAAATAGGGTTGCCATCTTCAAAACATTTATTAGAAATGTCTGGGGCACAGGCTATTCCACTGAAACCATGATGAAGTACCATCTGTGAGAGTGCTTATCGACATACTCCACAAACATGCCAAGAACTGTACTAAAGTCTTGCATGGGCAGCTGCAACTGCTGCTTAGGTCTGCTTTACATACTGGCAATAGACATCACCTGTGCTACTACATTTAGCATTTCATACAGTAGAAATAAAAGATCTGTGTCCCTCATCAAAGGTTGCCATATGGAGACCTTGCACTTTCTGCAAAGGGCTTAGCTTTTATAGCATTCACAGCCTCCCAGAATGAGATATTTCATAATCTGTAATAAAATTTGCATGAGGCTTTGTTCCTGCACAATGTTTTCCTTACTCCAGGGAGTCTGAGAAACAGGATGGCCAGCAGGATGCATTTTGAATTCTTTCAATCATAAATACGCTTTCTATCTAGAAGACACTATGTATTTCCCTATTAATTTCTATGGGGCTAACTTCAAGTTGACACACAGCACATCACACAGGACCTGCCAGGTCACAAGCGCGCGTGCGCGCATGCACACACACACCCCCCTCTCTGGATAAGGTGCTAGCCACAGTTAAGTAAGAAAACCTTCATTAACTCCAGTGGCTAAGACTTCATATTTGACCTTCTATATGCTAAGGTCTTTTCTGTAGCGAACTGTCTAGGCTTTTCAATCCAAGGACTTTTAGAGGTAAAAGCAAAAAAAGCATTTAAAAGCTGAATGACTCTCTTACAAGGTCATCTGTTGTAACCGGTTCTCCTTTCTTGTTGGAAGCCACTACCATTCTGCCCAGTCGCTTTTTCATATCGTCCAACCCATCAGAGAGTGCTAGAACAGCCATGATTTCACTGCTCACTGTGATATCAAACTGAGCCTGCAAGAGATCAATAAAGAACATGAACACATCAAGATTCCCTAGCAGCAGTCCTTACCTCCATTAAATTCTTAAAACAAGGCAAATCACCACCACCACAACAAAATAATTGTAAAAATAAAGCTATATTACTCTCAGAACATACTTCATTTAAATTTGGACATTCAAACTGGATTTTTTTCCTGCAAAATTAAGTAAAAACTATTTATTCCATTGCTATTACATGACTCTCTCCTGATGCATACATTAGTGATTCATGTAAGAATGCTTAACACTAACAAATTATATTTTTGAAGACTGTACTAACTCATCTGACTATCACTAAACAGTACAATACATGACAAAAAAAATAAGATTCTATAGGAGACAAAGGGTAGAATTCATCTGACATCTAATGCAGACACCGCCATCAAAGCTAACACCCAAGGGACATTTCCAGCCAATAGAAGGATGCTTTTCTGAGCACAATTAATTTGAACTATTAATTTGACAGTTACTTAAGGGATGAGAGGAGTCACAGCCCAGATTGCCTGTTTTCCTCTATTGATTATATAACGAATCCACGCAACTAGCTCAGATACTGTAGCTAGTTTTGGCCAGATACATCCCCCCCAAAGCATCTGCAATGGTGATTATTAGCCATTGCCAAGCATAATCTTTACAGAAGGCACCCGTGCACCACTTACTATGCCACAGTCATCCCAGTTTGGGAAACCAACATTCAGGAGAGACCAGGGAAGGAGAGAACAAACAGTAAAACCAAATACTGCACTGGTAGTAAATTTAAATGCTTGGTTGAAGGGACATTCTTTCCTTCAACAAGATGTTGGTCAAAGATGGAAATATCTGGACTTACAGAAACTTACTTTAGGATCACATTTTTCAAAGTATTTTTAAAAACATTCAACAAGAGGGAATTATTACCGTTCGTGAGAAGCCTTTTTCTGTTAGAGACTGTCCAATAGTGATTTTCCTAAGGAACCTGTCATTTGTATCCAGTACTGTGAGGAATGCAGAGAGAATGATGAGAAGTCACATTGCAAGTCATGTTACATTTATGCCCTATGACAAACACTCAGCTAGATCACTTATGAAGGAAAGACAGCAGTTTGACATACCATCCTCTCCTACAGAATGACAAATGCTACTCAACCTGATCCTTCCTCTAGACTAAAACTGCAAAGTTATGATACCCAAAGTCACATACAGACCCTGCACCACATCCAGAGGGAATCTATGTACTTCTGCATGCACTGACAAGTCCAAAGTCTCTCTGGAAAGCAGAGCTGCTAGCATTACTGCAATTGCATTTTCACCATCATTAGTCAATGTGAAACCAGGAAATTACTACAGCCCAAAAGAAACAAAATTATAGTATTATAAATTAAGTGATAAAATGGCCAGATACTACCATTTTAAGAATAGTTTCACACAGACCCTTAACTCAAATTACTTTGGAAACACAAACCACCAAATTCTGGCTTAAATTTGCTGTTTCTTACTATCTGCTTGAAAAATTTTAAGTATGTTATAAAATATTTCCCATGAGGCAGAATACTTCAGCCCCATCACAAGTTATGAAGGAAATTCTGAAGAATACATTTCATACTACTTTAATAAGGAGGAGGAAAAGCAATACTCTGGGGGTCTAAATCAGACAGAAATTTCCGTATTTGAAATTTCTTTTGCTAATGAAATACTAACTCTGCCAGATCAGAGATTGATCTTACCTTCCAGTATCTTTAAAAACCTTTTAAAAATCTGGCCTTTATTTGCTGTCAGCCCCCAAAAGAGCAAGTGGGCAGATTAAACTGAGTTTAATCCCAAAGCAAAAGTCTCTCCTTGCTCTCAGAGCTTTCTCAGGTTAAAAGGCTGTTGGCTACAGTTGCCAAACTCAACTCTCTCAGTGACTGACAAATCCAGGAACACAAACCCGCACAATTTGTGAAGTCTTAATATTTGTGAATTCAGAGTGGATTCAAAGTCTGCGTATCAGACCCTTTAGAAATGGGAACCAGATGCAGGCATCTATCCCCCCGAACACTTGAAAACAAAGGCCAGCCCTGCCCTCTTTCCCATTTTTCCAGGAAACACAGTTCTGGCTGCACTTGCAAACCTCTTTCTGACACACATTTTGTTTCTTGATAATTCTTTCATGTAATGGCTCTTGTACCTCTTTGCCATGTTATGGTGCCTGGGTCAATGTCCAATCTCACAAATAAATTGACTTCTTCCTTTGTCAAAGCCATAGGATCAGTTTTGTTAATGCCCAATTTCTATGGGAGGAAACGACAAATAAAAGAAAAGGTATAACAAAAAGATTGACAGAAATTAACTTTTCACTACAGCAATAAGCCTTCAAGCACCAGTATCTTCACATTCAGAAATAAGGAGGAGCTGCCTTTTTGGCGCCCTTCTAGACTCCACAACAAGGTAAGATGATCCATTAGTGTGTACCTGGAAGCAGCACTTGCTGCTGGCCAGCTAGGAAAGGGCAAGGCAGACAATAGAGCTCATTAGGGTAGGTTGTTTCCAAAATTTGTGCAAAGCACCTACAGAAAGAGAGCTCTGCAGTTCTTACATGCCTTGTTCTAATCATTAGTCTCACATGCTTACATCCATTTCTCATTAGTTTGCCTAGGGTCACTGCACACAGCCATACGTATTTTAAGACACTGCTCTCAGCATGCTGGTTAAGCAGCACAAAGAAGGAATTAAACAATTCGGTCACAAGGCTGTCAGCATCCCAAAAAGCTGATCTTGAACATACTGAGAGGATGGGCAGCTTGCCAAGTTGCTTAATTGAAAGAAAACTTATCTCAGGAAGTCTGATACAAGCACAAGCTTAGGAATAAGGAGAACATTGAGTTGGTTTATGAACGAGCTTTATTAATTAACCAGACAGCTAATATGTATTTTTCTGAAGAACAGTAGGGAAGAAGAAAGTCTGTTCTCCTCATCAAGATCATCATTTCGGGGAAAAAACAAAACCAAACCAACCAAACACCCCCTCCCAAAAAAACCCAAAACAAACAAAAAAAAAAAACAAACAAGAAGATAAATATAATCCTTCTGGAGTACTGGCATTCCATTCACACCTCAACATTTAATAACCATAAGAATGGTTAGGTCAGAATTCCCTCAGCACTCCATCAGGAACACCAAGCAACATGACATAGCTTCTTTGCTCAGCAGTAGAAGCAAGCCACACATTCTCTAACACAGAAGACATTATGGCCAATTAATAAATCAGAGTTGCAGCTTCCTAAATAGTCTGACTATTGCTCCTGACTTCCAAATGGACAACTGATCCAGCCTGAATACTGTACAAACAGGTTTGTACTTTTTATGACCTGAGTAGGCTCCAGTCTGTCCTCCTAGCCAGAAAGTCCAAGCCCACAGCAAAGCTATTCCTCTGTTAATCTTCATTTTTTGTGGAAGTCAGGGACACATGCTAGTTCACATTCATTTCTGGGGATCAGAGGAGCTGTGGTCTGCTCAGGGTCACTCATCTAACTGGGAATTCTTTTTTTGGGAATAGGAGGAATGGGAAAAAATGCCTGTCACCTACATTGCCCTTTCCCATTTTCTCAGTCTGGGTAAGACAAAAAATTCTCTCTACTCTCTTTTCGCTGAATTTTATAAACTGCCTTTTTTTTGTGCTGCACTATCTAAATAGCTGTCACATGGGAACTATTCATCTCTAGCTTGGTCCTTTCTTAACTGCATTAAGGACACTGAACAGGCACCATTAACATAGGGCACTAATCCCTTTGCCTCTTCCCACTGTGTTACTCATCAGCATATGATAGTTACATTAACGATTCTTCCCCTTCAGGCTGCATCTCAGTTTTCTGTGCTGTAGAAAGGGCTATTACACTTCTGCACACTTTATGTAAAAAATAAAATGCCAGCAGAACGACCTAGAGAACAACACAAGGGCTTCTGTAACCTAGTGCTGCCTACATAAAGGAGAAGTAAAAGGAACAGAAGTAGAAACCAACGTGAAACTAGTGAAATTACCTGTAGTCTTCGGATCTGAATGTCTGAGAACTTCCTAACACCATTGTCAGAAGGCACCAAACGATTGTAGAGAGCCTTACATAATGAAACAGATAGCTAATTAGCAACACCAGTACAGCCAAAACATCTTGGCCAAAGTGGGCTGGGCTCAAATGCCTCCTACATAAAGATCGTACCTGGTCAGTCTGAGTGAGCTCATGGAATATACGTGCATCAACAGCAGCAGCAACCAGGTTGTTGGCTGCAGTGATAGCATGGATGTCACCAGTGAGGTGAAGGTTAAACTAGAGGAGATAAAACATATCAGTTACCTCATCCTGCTGCAATTTTCATTTATTTCAGTTCACACCATAGACAGATGGAAAGAGAAGTATTAACAGCAATGTTAAAGTGGGTGAGGATGGAGGGGGAGAGATTGCTCAGTGCAGGAAAAGAGGAAAGAATTCCTCTAAACCAGAAAATTCCTCCCCCACATTTATGTCATTTACAAACTTCCAGAACAAAGCTTCCAAATAAAAAGGTTTGAGGTTTGTTGGTTTGTTTTCCACGAGAATAGTTCTCACAGGCTCCTTGACACCTGAGAAGACCATGGTAAGGCACGCCTGCATTGCTCTTCCTTCACCTTCCTTCTGACCCACTCTTTTCGCACAAATGGGTTTCACACATAACATTAACCGAAGCTGCTGCTGCTCCCACAAAGATATCTGAGCTAAATTGAAACTAGCAACCTTGTGTAGTGCTAGCAGTAGAGCTGTGGTTGCACAGAGCTCTGCATAAGCTAACCACTTAAACACACAGTATCATAAGCAGAACTTGTAGACCACATACTACACAGTGACACTGCTGATAGTTTTCTTGGTTCTATCTCATCAAAAGATAGTTTGAGTGGGTTTGCCTACATGAGTTATCAAGCTGCACTGTAGCTATGATGACAAAAATTCTTGGGATATATAGCTTCTGTGACAAACTTGCATTATGGCAGGGGAGTAAAAGGTGTGGTTAAAACAATACTCTGTAGCCGAGCAGCAAGGGAAGAAGATGAAACGGGGACATCAGAAAAGGTGATATGACAAAAGACCATATAATAGTATTTTATGGCAGCCTTGCTACTGTGGTCTTAAAAACCAGATAGCTAAAAGTAGAATGTAACTAGTCACATATAGTAATTAAAAATCCTAATTAGTAAATGCTGATTGTTGTCTCATTCTACATACATGCAACAAGAAGCAATTACTACTACCTTGGTTCTGCAGTATGACCTCAAAAGTGTTTCACTGGCTACCACTTTCCTAGGATGAAAGCTGCATGCAGAAATACCCAGTGATGGATCAAGGTCATTAGTGTAACTAGTGACTCCAGATACTTCAATTTTACGAGACATGCATCAATTAAAACACCCCCACAAAACTGTATTTATACCACGTGGGTCATACTTAAAGAAAGTCCTTTCAGCCAGTTTCGTTCCAAGAGTGGAGCTGTTTCCCACTGCTGCACACAGTGAAGTATTTTGACTCATCTTATTAACACTCCCAAAGAGGAGGAGATTATTTTTCCTGTCACATCTATCTTTCACACATGTTCTTGGCACCTGACTAAATCAATATTCTGCCTCCTTAACATTTTTATCTTTTATGGACTTGCTACATCAATTGGAACAAACAGCACTTTTGATCATTTCTGCTTTTCTTCCTAAAATTGCCCTGTGTCAATCTATAGTGCATAAGACAAAGGTAGAATTCTACAGGCAATTACTTTGAGAATTGAGAGAAGCATGAAAGCACGTGCTACACGTGCCTTTCAATTCCCTGCCCCCAGACACAGGATTTTACTTGCTGCCAAGCCACGTCAGAAATATTCTGCAGCGCCAGTCCCCCACAGGCTGAGGTCTTGGCATTACTGATTCCCAAGTTCCCTTTTTCCTTTTCATGTTAGTAATCTAAACCAGAAGTACACCAAAATAGCTCACAGAAAGAGTCGGTGACCACTGCTGCTGACAGAACTACTTAATATGCTTCCAAAATGTATTGCATCATTATCACCTTCATTTCAGTGCTGGGAAAAAGAGGCACAGGATGTACTTTTCTCAAGCGTATACAGCAATTCCAGGCAGAGAAGGGGAGAAAAACAGAGAACTGGGAATTCCTAGTTCTGTGAAATTCCCTCACCATGCAAGCATCCTTCTGAAACAGCCAAAGACATTTAAAAGAAAACCAAACACAAAACTGCTGAAATAAAGCATTCTTTAGAGTGCTACACACTGGGCCATAAACAACAAAGATTTTGCAAGTCATCCAACACCAGTATCTCTTCAAGGTCTGTGAGCTGTATGTGCAATGAAGCTTTGTATAAAGAATTACCTCTTCCATAGGGATAACTTGACAATAGCCACCACCTGCAGCTCCACCTAGAGAGAGACAATAGTCAAATCACACAAATAAAGGTCTCTCTAGCCCAGAGTGGCGTTACATATGTTTGCTTAATGGCTTGAAGAAGGCAGCTACTGTTGAGCACTTAGTTTATACCCCAGCATAGAACTTGAAAGACAACACTGAAGGTTTTATTTTCTTAAAAGGAAATGCAATTGTAATTGGGAATTATGTAGCAGAATGAAATCTCCAAATTCCATCTTTGCCCTTTTAGTTAAACTGCAAGCAACAAAACAGTCAATACCTTTTATACCAAAGGTTGGTCCCTGAGAAGGCTGACGAACACAAGCAAAGACATTCTGGTGAAGGTGTGCTCCTAAGGCTTGAACAAGACCGACAGTGGTGGTGCTTTTCCCCTCTCCCAGGGGAGTAGGAGTTATCCTGCGGTAAAAAACCAGAACAGACACAACTAAACCCTTGTAGTGGGTGAGACTCAAAACACTTACAGGGCTAAAACAGTCACCCAGTAATTGCAGTTAATGCCAATCCACATTCTGGGTTGGCTCAGACTTGAGCTAATCTTTACCAATTTGAACTTGGAATGAGATTGGCAAATTATCATAACTACTGAAGACCTTCCTCTGAAACAATTTGCTAGTTACCTCTGAAGGCAGGTTACTAGACTAGGAGAACTCTGACTACAATCCAGTCTGCCCTTCGTAACCCTGACACTCGTACCAAAACTATTCATCTCCAGGACAGAAATGTTAAACAACATTCCCATGATTTGCCACAGGAGATAAATCTAGATTTTCACCGTGTGTTTTCCTAAAACCCAGAGCACCCCACAGAGTCACCTTACCAAAAGACAGTAATAGAACAACATGCCATGCTAATAAAATTTCTTTTCACCTTGACATCATGTAAGTAATACCTCAGTCAAAGAAATACGTACCCAGTAACAACAATGTATTTGCCATCTGGCTGGGTCTTCAACCGTTTCAGAGCTGACAGATGAACCTTGGCTTTAGTTTGGCCATAGAGTTCTACCTCATCAGGGAGCAGACCAACTTCTCTTGCAACTTGATCAATGGGCTTGGGTATGTAAGACTGCGATATTTCAATATCACTTAAAGAAAGAAAGGTAAATCTGTAAGTCAAAGACTTCTCACAAATTCCCTGCTTCTGGACAGCATAAACTACAAACACCTCATCTGCTTTTTAAAAGGGAAGCTTTAACTCCTCCTAGTTAAATGAAACAATCCCACTGATACTGGCTACAACAGATTAGACAAAAACCAAAATACCAAAGTAAACAACAAAGCCATCCCTCAATCTTCCCCCCACCAAGAAAACCTTTTCTGTAGGCAGTATGTTATACTCCCTTATGCTATTTGTATTTTTCAACTGATCTTTGGGAACTTGACACCAACAACTGCTACTTCCAGAAGCTAGGTATTTGCCTTGTGAGAATGAAGATTTTCCAAAATCTATGTGTCTCACTATCTGCTGAATCAGAAACTATCTAGCTGATCTAAAAAGCCTCTGGAAGTCCATGCTTATGCCTTAGTATTATCAGGATGACCCAAGCCTACACTTCAACTACATCACAGCACCACTGCAAGTTAGCTCTGCTCCCTTAGGAAGGCCTCACAGTTTTCTCTCTAGTTCTCTCCAAACTTCAATACCAGCTACAATCTACATATATGCATGCCCCATATTACACAAAGCTTGGGAACAGAAGTGAATACTATACTGCATTAATATTGCCAGTGGTTTCATTTGAAAGCATTACCTCGGAACTGGCATCTTCAGGGTCAGCTGGTTATATTGGATGTTCCATTTTCCAGGTTGGAACTTCTCCAGAAAACGCTGTGCACTCTCCACTGTGCTCTAAAAAGAGCATTGGAGGGCATTATAGCAATCAACTCTTTGAACCATGCTAGTTAACAATGAGACTCAGAAAGGTCCCCCCCCGCCCTCACCCCATGTCTCAGTTTGGGATTAACAAAGTGCTTTGATTAAAGCATTTGCCAATAATCCAAAATGAGTTTCTGCTCAGTTTTCTTAAAAAACAAAACAAACCACAAAACAAACAAACGAACAAAAAACCAAATCCAAAACAAAACTCCCCATATCTATCCATCTACTGATCCATATTCCAGTGTGATTGATTTTTTGGAGTGTTCTGTGCCAGCAGGGTCTCTCAAGCAAAGTGGGTAACAGGGAGCTGCCTTATACTGTTACTCTCCTTTTTACCCAACATACTTACAGACAGTTTTGGAATTACAGCCAGAGCATTGTAAGAAAAGCCCGTTTCTCACTGTTTTGAGACGAGGCTCAAAAAAAACCCAACCCACTTCTCTGTCAAAAACCAAAAATCAAACCAACCAACCAAACAATACCCCCCCTAAAAAAACCAAACCACAAAACCCCACAACCCCCCCCCCAAAAAAAAGGCACAAAACTCAAAATACAACCCCTCCCCCAAAAAAACCCAACCCAAAACAAAACAAAAAAACCCACAACCAACCAAAAAAACCTCTGTCTTAACATTTCCTTAAGGTCCATCTTCTTCCTCAGTTAACTGAATCAAAATTGTTTGGACTAGAAGTTGGAAACCCTAACTAGACCTCTGTAAGAGTAAGAAGGAAGCATCAGTTGCCTTGGTAGCATGCTGGTGGTCAGAAGCAACATACTCTAAAAGTAAATGTGGAGAAGATGATCACATACCTGCATCAACATGGCCACAGTCATAGGCCCAACGCCACCAGGAACTGGTGTGATGTAGGAAGCTTTCTCCTTTGCTGTGCTGTATGCCACATCCCCTACAACTCTTTTTCCACTGGCCTTTGTGCTGTCTGGGGATTTAAGAAAAGTTCTACATCACATTTCACCAAAACAAAAGGGAAGCCTGCACTGACTGAAGCTGAAGTATTTTCCTCTATTGGAGTAAACAAAACACAAGGTGAGTACCCAGAAAAATGCAAAGAGATAAAAAGTTAAAACACCAAAAGATTAAACTGTTACCATCACACTTTACTAAGAGAGTGTCAACAGCTCATGCAACATATCATAGAATGGTTTGAGTTGGAAGGGACCTTAAAGATCATCTTGTTCCAACCACCCTGACATGGGCAGAGACAACTTCCACTAGACCAGGTTGCTCAGAGCCCTGTCCAACCTGGCCTTGAACACTGCCAGGGATGGGACAGCCACAGCTTCCCTAGGCAACATGTCCCAATGCCTCACCACCCTCACAGTGAGGAGTGGGAAGAAATATCTTCCCATTAAGCACCATTTATCCTCAGCCAAATAGACCTCTCTTTCCCTAAGGATGCAATTATTTTCTCAGTGGCACATAGCCCATGGAGCAGTCCGAAGATGACTCCAAAACAAATGCCGGGATGGAAAGCACAGATCAAGTTTTACATCTGTGCAATAATAAAATACAAGTAGGACATACAATCGAGATGTCTCCTGAATCATCCCTTCACAGATCCTGCTATACTGTTGTGAAGAATTAGTACAGCTTCTAATCTGAAGAAGATACAAACCAATGGTCTAGAAGAAGCAAGAGAAGAAACATGGCTGACTTGTTCCAAAAATCCAGGTTTACATTTGCTCTGGGCCCTACTCCTGAATAAAATCATTCGCCTTTACAGAAACGGAAGACAGGAAGTGCTGAGCTCCTGAATTACTCATTGCCATTCTAATGATGGACTGGTAAATACTGCAGTTCACAGAGATCAGAGTATTGTCAAAACAAACCTCATAGGTGGCTTAAGATAGCACCAGTAGAACAATCTCCTTCTATTCCGGGGAAAAAAAAGGAAAGAAAGAAAGAAAAGCTACATCCTGTTGCATTACATGGCCTAACAATTCAGAAGCAGATACAGTATTTTTTCACAGTGGTGACCTTTAAGCTCAGCCATAAAGACAGAAAAAGACAAAATGCTTTAGTAAAGTAGCACAATCATCTAAAGAACTCACTGGTTATAGACACAGCATATAAAAAAGAGAAAATTTAAATATCTCCTGGAATGACAGATCCTCATTTCAGATATAAGGACTCTAGGGAACATCTAAGCAGTGTGAAAAAATCCGAAGACAGATTTTAATGTTGTTAACATTGAAATATATTGCATACAATAAGCGTATGTTTCAACAGAACACAGTCAAAAACTTTAACATACATTTGGCAAGGGGGAGGAGTGGAAGAGAAACCGAACTCCTGAACAGCTGATTATGTTAAAACCGAAGAGAGAACAAAAGCAGACCCTGCCAACTCTGATTTTTAGCTGCATTGTTACTGACAATTAGCAGCCTGGACGCTTTTGCTGTGTTTGTGTTTTAAGCAACAGTTCTTCCCCCTGAAGTTCAAAGCTTGAACAACATCACAGCTGTTAAACAGTGTTTCTAAAGCCACTGTCAGTTTTGTTGCCTGAACCGCAGACCAATTTTGCCTTCCAGCCCAGAGACCAGTTTAATAAAGGTTGCAAAAGGCAAATAACATAATCATAGTTTCTTCCAAGGACACCAAGCAGGCTTACCTGCCACCCTGGCCAGGAAGACTCTAGGCCTGAGAATGATGAAAACAAGTAGGCACACCGAACACAAATAGCCTAATCCATTACACAGACACAGTGGCGACCACAACGTAAACAGACCCCCAGTCCCTGCCTCTGCATCTGCTCCTCACACCAAGCACTGCTGAGCACAATTTAGGATTAATTTCTTAACAACTTAACATTCAATTAGCCTTAAAATATTATTCTTTTGAAGGAAAGCTCACATACAACACTTTCTGCATCTCCCCATAATTTTACCTTCTCAGCTTTCGTCATCCCACTCTTAAAAAAAAAAAGAACAAACCAAAACCCGTTACAGACAGTATCCGTGACACTATAACCATTCCCAGTGCGTGTGTTGTCCTTAGTCCCACAGGTTCTGTAGCCAACTCGAACACATGAGAGAGCACCTGAGGACTCCGATATCAAAGAAGTGAAAGGCATACCTACACACATGGAATGAACAGGTACCATGATCTCCATCTACCTCCAGAGACAGCTGCATAACAAACAGCCTGAGTGCAGCTTCTGGACTGGTGCTAATTCAGAGTCCTACTTTCATTAGATAAGGGCTGGGAATATTCGCATGACTTTCAAGCAAACTTTTGCCAATGTACATACAATTCTAACAAGTTTCTGATGGATATATGACTGCAAACACACAAGACCACACATGACCCTTATCTATAAGACATTAGACCATCTGCTTCCAGTCTGTTTATTTTCTGTACATCAGTGGGAAAGGCGTTTCATGAGAGATCCAACACAATCTGATGTTATAGGTCTATGATGCCACCTTGATTCCCAATACATGAACATATAAACAAAACATCAAGTCAAAGCTTTCTGTATCTTTCTAGCTCTTTTGGTGTTTAAAAAGCATGGCACCAAGATACACAGAGGCTGAACATCCTTTGCTGTTCTTATATCCACTGTTCAAGATTTCCTGTTGGCTGGGGCTACAAAATCCCACAACAGAGGGGGACTCTGAGCTGGGTTGCTTCCTCCATTAGGACTTGGGAGAGGGACACTCCAGAGACTATGCCATCTCTGGGAATATTCTCTACCAGCACTGCTCTCCCTTCCTGCAGCAGAGCAATTCTACAGTCCTGGAATAAGGCATTTAAATTTTTGTCGGACTAGCTCTCTCACTGCAGCAGTGAGAGAGAAAGACAAACACAATCCAGCCTGGAAAGGGAATAAGACACACTTGTTTCCTCTAACAGAGGTTTCAGAAGATCCTCCTTCCTCTCTCTCTAGCTGGAAACCTGGAAGAAATTCTGTTCAGCTGTAGTACATGAACACAAAACCAGATGTGCCTAAACTACCTACTCTAGCCTCTAAACCGGCAGCCTTGGGAGCACACAGGTCACCCTCCATCCAAATACACAACAGCTGCATTTGCATGGCATTATGTGGCTATAACTTTTTTTAACTCCAACTTGGCAAGCCTGCATGAAGTCAATGTCCTGATATGTCAAATCATATCGGCATTTGCCTGAGAGGGCACCCTAAGTTGCAATGTATAGGTATATTCAGAGACTGCTATGTCCTTCAGCTGTAACTCACATCTACATCTAGGAGACACCTAGCTGGGGGCACTTCCGCCAATGTAACATGTATTGGAAATGTGTTATTTCTCCCCTCACTCCATTCAAAGCATTATCACAGCTAGCAGCAATATTCTACCTGTACAGACATGAAGCTGGAAAACCTGGCAAACTAGCTACTGTTTTTTCTGTAGCATTACAATTCCCACAGTTCCGGCACCAGTCTCCCAAAAGATTAATCTGAACACTTTTTCACAACCTATCAGAAGGCAAGAAAGCGGTAGGAAAACTCAGCAGCTTCAGAAAACCGCAGAAAAAGAAGTCCATGGCATCCATCATTTTGAAACCTCACAATTTCCATGGTACTCTATCAACTACCTGACTGTCAAGTCTCACAATGCCAGTAAGCATATTGCCATGCAACACTGACTAGGCTCAGAACTCAGTGCACTGCCCAAGGCACACGAATTGCAAGAATCAGGGATGTGTCCTCAGAGACTCAGTTCACATCAAGCCTGAAAAAAAACCCCATCATACCGTATGTCAGAACCACAACAGTAGTTTTATTTGCAACATGTTAATGGGGGAGACTCCAAGCCATTCTGTTTCATGCAAATAAGCAGTGACCCTACGGGTTTTGGCAAATTGCCTAAGTTTGGGTACAAATACATCAACAACAAACAGCAGCAGCAGATGACTTTAATTAGAGGATTAATGTTTTTAAATGCAACTCAATGTCATCTTTGAGGAACAAGACTTCTGAACAGAAATTTCTTTATATTTCATTAAATAATGGCAACAAAATGACTGATTAATTATGAAAACTACCTTCTAAAAGCTATGTGGGTGTAGTATAGAGATAGTTGGATGGTGACTAATTTTCCATATCATTCAATATCTGTAATTTGGATTTAAAATGAGATGAAAACAGAAATTGCCAGACTGCCTGTTCCTTCTTTACAAGGAAGGAGTAGCTAAGTGAAACCCTACCCTAAAATCCATTACATTAAAGCACTTCGTTCTGTGCCAGAGCCACTGTCACTAAATACTCTTGCAGAAGCTGCTTTGTTTCAAGACAACAGCCACTCAAGCCTAAGAAGTTAATGTTGTGACTCAACAAATCCACAGCTACTTGCTTGCCATTTATGTATTTCAAACAGAACAGCTTATAAGATAAAACTGCAAAGTAATGACAGCAAAGCTGTGCGCTCACAAGTGACAACAGAAGCAAGACTTCACTATGTAGCGGGGGCAAATTACATGGATATTCTTTTGCAGTATTTTCTAGGCCTTCTCTTTCCTCTACTAATCATCAGCATCATGGAAGGCAGAAATAAAACTGCCACTGATCTGGTTTAGGACAGTACTTCAGATAACCTTTGTTTATGCTAGTTCCTTCAGGGGTTGCCATCATTACCTAAGACAGACTTAAAAGAGAAAGAAGTCCTATCAACTAGAAACACCAAGGAAACAGTATCCATGTACTTACTTAGCAACTGAATTTACATACAAATAAACACATTCCCACTCTTTATACATTACCCACGCACCCGGCACATGGTTAATTCCACAGTCTATTACGATCGCACCAGGTTTGATCCATTCACCTTTCACCATTTCAGCTTTACCAGCTGCAACCACCAGGATATCAGCTTTACCAACCTATGTAAAAAAAAAAAAAAAAAAGAAAAAAAAAAGGCAAACAACTCTGTATCACACTGACAGTGGAAAAATGCGGAGCTGCTTCAGCAGCTGCAATTGCAGTGAAACTGCATTGCTATTGGAGAGATGAAAGGGCGCTGTCAGCAATTAAAGGTAGCTAGCAGTTCCTTGGCAAGGACAAATTCCTGTGATCAGAAATTATGGCCTATTTTCACACCCTTACCCTGAACTACTGCTAGTCAATGCTTCACAACCTCCTTTGTACTCCTCCATGATTCCCAAGTGGATCATACAGACTACTTTTAGATAAAATTAAAGCCTTCTCCATATTCTTATCTTCCTCCCTTCAAATATCCTGCATATTCAGTTGCTCTTTTCAATGCTAGAAATATAACCAGCACTCCTCAGTCAGCAGCCAAGAACAACCCCTGCACGTTCACCCTGAAGTGAACTCTAAGCGTCACTTCACTTGTGGCAGCGCTGTCTTGAGATTTTTATGTCCAGGATTGTGTAACATACAACTCCAGGGAAAGTTGACTGTAATTCAGCACTAATATTTGATCAGACAGTACTCAGTAAATTTGACTGATCTGGCCACAAAGCTGGTGCTGAAGACACTGACTAAAGCTCGTTGTCAGTTCTTGCACTGCTTCATTCATGTTTGTCAGGAAGCTGATATCCTTTGGAAGTTTCTCTTTTTATCTTCAAGGTAGATAAATTATTTTTAAGATTTCATTAAGACTTAGCACTTCAATTGTTAATCAACCTAATGACAGTCTTATTGAACAGCAGCTTAGTGGCATGAAGCGCTGCAGTACTTCTGATCTTTGCGAGTTATATTCAAATACACCTACCCCCTTTTCAGCTTTAATACCTGCCTACAGAGCCTGGCAGTGTTGATTGCTCTATGAAATCCAAGTAGGTGGCAGCACAGCAACACATTATTTCTGTCATTCTCACTGCTAGAGAGGAAAATGGTACCAACTCACAGTCATAGAAAATAGACTGGAAAAAAAAGCCAAACCTGGAGAAAGCATTTTCCAGCCATTAGAGCTAAAGAATACCTGGCCTTTTTGGGAAGAAAAACACCCCCAAAAACCCAAAACCAAACATATTGTCTTGCAGGCCACTATAATGAGGAAGGGATGATTAAATTCTCAGCACTTGCTCAAAGAAAATAAAAATAAGAATTTTACTGTTGTAATTAAAACCCTCTAATTAAGGGCCAAAACCAACCAGGATCCTATTCCAGTGTAAGTATTCACACAGCCATGCAATGAACAGAACTGGCAAACTGATTTAGATGAAATACAAGCCAGATCAAATGACTCAGTATCAATACACCAAGCAGGGATGCACAGACAGCACTGGCTTGCAGCAGGTAAGTAACAGACTCATGCATCCAGCCTGTCCTTACCTCCTCCGCCAGTGTTGAGGTCTTTGAATGGCAAGTGGTTACAGTTGCATGATTCCAGAGCAGCAGATCATGCATGGGAGCACCAACAATCTTACTGCGACCAACCACTACAGCCCTTTTCCCTGCAACCTGGATGCCTGCACCACAGAAAGTAAAAATAGGTCATAGTGCATCCTAGTACAAACTAACTCAAACAGCTTTGGAGTCTTTTGGTCAGTTTAAGTCTGGCTCTGGTACTCCAGGATAGTCATGGTTTAAGCCCAGCCAGTAATTCAGAACCATGCAGCCGCTCGCTCACTCACTCCCTCACTCACTTCTTCCCTCCCCCTGCCCCCCATCAGTTCCCAGAGGGATGGGGAGGTGAACTGAAAGAATACAAATCCCATGGGCTGAGATAAGAACAGTCCAATAACTAAAGGTATAATACAAAACTACTGCTACTACTGCTAATAAGAATAATGATAAGGGAAATAATACAGGAGAGAATATAAAACTAAAAAGGGAAAAAAAAAAACCAAACCCAAACCCAATAAACACAAGTTATGCACAGTGCAATTGCTCACCACCCACTGACTGATATCCAGCCTGACCCGAGCAGCAGTCTGGGCCTTTCAGGTGACCCTCCCCCGGTTTATATACTGAGCATGACCTGCTGTGGTATGGAATACCCCTTTGGCTAGTTTAGGTCAGGTGCGTTCTGTCTCTGCTTCCTCATGGCTTCTTGTGCCCCTCCTCACTGGCAGAGCATGAGACTGAAAAGTCCTTGATCAGGGTAAGCATTACTTAACAACAACTAAAACAATGGTGTGTTACCAGCGTTGTTCTCAGACTAAATCCAAAAAACACAGCACTGCACCAGCTACTAAGAAGGAGAAAAATAACTGTTACAGCTGAACCCAGGACAAGGACCTATTTTTCTTCTTGGCTGTGTGTGACAGAGAATTGGAGTTGGGAGGGAGGAAGGAAGGAAGGACCGTTTTAAAACCAGTTCTTTTACTATCTGAAAAGGCAGAGACGAAATGTGGCATCTCAACAAAAGTTTTGATATGAAGCACAGCCTTGCAATGTGCATAATTTATCCTCTTATTGAAGACTACTGCACTCATGAATAACAGATGGAAACATCCTTACCTGTCTGTTTGATAAGTTCCATGCATCCTTTTGGTGTACAGGGAATAAAGCAGTCTCCAAGGTCCCCTCTAGAGAGTTTCCCAGCATTGATGCTACTTAAGCTGCATTTTGAAAGAATAAAGGCCAAATAAGATTCCCAGCCTCATTATCACTGTTTGAAGAAAAAAAAAAAAAAGAAAAAAAAGAAAAGGTTTTCTTTCTGGAGTGGCTGTCATGCTCCCCAGGGGTGAAGTCAGTTTACCCATCTACATCCTTCTCAGGTGCAACAGCATTGGTTATTTTTTCTGTATTGATGGGTTTATCAGAGTCAAGTGGCAGCTGCACTATAAAGCCATGGACAGCAGGGTCTCCATTCAAAGAAGCAATGCACTTGAGGACCTACAAGTAAAGACCAAAAACCTGATGGCTGATAAACTGAAATATGACTGATGTAAAGAAAAAACCATAATCCTTCCTATCTGGATTAAAAGATACACACAAGATATTTAGTTTTCCCACCCAATGACTCGCATTTTTTACTTTTAGAAAAATACCTGTTAAAGTCTAAATTTTATGTTGTAGTGTTTTAATTTTAAAACTAAAAAATAATAATACTAAAAAGCCCCACATCAAAAACCTCAGCAGGCTGCAGGCTTTTTTTTTCTTAGTTACTATCTACAGGCAAGTAGCCTCTTTTTATATAAAATGAGAGGACAAATAAAAGTTCATCTGTTGAGCTCAACACCAATGTTATATATTCTTTCATTACTGGCTGTAACTACTTACATCAGCTTCTGTTGCTGTGTTTGGCAGTTTTATGTGATTGGCACTGATCCCAATCTGCAAACGAGAATACCAACAAGTCATCTGATTTCTAAATTGACATCAGGGATTGGTCTGGCTATTCGCCCAATCCAGCCCAGTCACAGCTACATTCTGTCACATTTCCCAGGTCTATCTCCTGTTCCTGTGGCTACAATCCTATTATTTGGAAATAGCATCAATGAAAGATGAAAGATTAGTGCTTTGCCTATATAGATTGGTCCATACTTCAACTGCCCTATTCACCTTCTGACATGAACATAATCTTAGCTTGACAGACAGCATACTGCCTTGAAATGTCAGCAAAGAAGATGCTAGATATCACATAAGGAAACAGAGACTCACCTACATTCCCACCCCTGCTATAGCATGTAATATACCACTTGGTGACAAATGCAAGACAACTGCAGTTACAAGACATTCAGGAAATATAAGCACATGGTGACATGTCAGGAAAGACAGAATCAGCACTTCAGACACATGTAATCTAGGAGATGATCATACAAGCAGTGGCACCAGCCCACACTGTTGTTACGGGAATACCCCACTTTGCTACATGTCAGGTTAACACACCTATACTACTTCCTTACAACAAAGAATTCAGGCCAACATTAGTTTCTCCAACACAGGCAAAGCTTAGACAAAACTATTTGATTTGCATCTGTTTTCATATTGAGATTTGACCTACTGTGGGAAGGTAAAAAGAAATATTAAGAGTTCGGGCATTACCTCAGCAGCAGCCTTCAGCTTCATATTAATGTAAAGGTTTGAATCATCCCGATTTCCAACCTAAGGATGAAAAGCCAGTTGAGTCACATTGCAGAATAGAGACCCAGCTGCAGGCTGAGATGGGCTTAACCCTTAGTTTCCTTTGAGCTGCACCAAGAAGGCAGAAGTATTCCTGAGTAATTGTAAAACACACTGTCATAGACTTTAAGCATCTGGAACTAACAGGAAAGAGTTCCCATTTCCTCCATAAACACCATTTTCCCTGTTGAAAAACCTTATGAACACAGCGCTCTCCAAAGTAGAAAATACTACCTGCCATCTCATCTAAGAAAATTAAATCTCTAGCTAATTAACATGATCAGCAGGTGCTGGTAACATTCAATTATTAGATTAAGGCTTTCAGAAAAGTTGGGCCTCTTTGATATCCAGGAAACTTAATTTTATGCACATATATGTGCCTTTATGGAGCGATTTCTTCCACTACTGTTTAGACCCTTGAGAATTTTCCTGCCAAACAAAAACCATCAAAACAAGAACAAAGCAACACACAAAGAGAAAGCAGCAAGTGGAGCAAATGCCTGTAGTTTTTGACAGTACTGGGTGCTTACACTATAGCTACATTTCAGAAGACTGCTTGCATCATTCAGTATGTTTTGTTAAAGTAATATTCCTTGTAACCATATGAAAATGAGCAGCAAATAAAGAAAAAGCTGATAAGCAAACCCTTGAAACCCCATTCCTTGATACTGGGGGACTATCCCTGGTTTTCATACAGATTGCAAACTGCAGGGGTGACTGCATTACCTGATCACTCAGCATACACTGGTTCTTCTTCCCTAGGGTTAGACAAATGGGCTATTTCCCCTTTAAAGTCTGTTAGGTTTAGGAAAAGGTAAGCCTCAGACAGGGCAGAAAAGAAGGAAGAGTGCAGGCATCAGGAGATGTCAGTGAACAGACCATATATATTGTATGAAAGAGGACATTCTTGACTATGGACAAAAAAATTCTTTGAGCTCAGAGGCCACCAGATACGTCTCAAGAAAAGAGCATGTATTGTGTGAGGTACTACATACCAGAAACAGCTACTTGTCCTAACTTAACTGAAAAACAGACAGCTGGGAGTATCTTTATTAGGAGATTAATGCCAAGCCCAGGCTGTTTGGTAGCTTACAAAACTGTCAAGAGAGCCAAAAAGGAAAGAGGTTGTAAAGGACTCTGAGACAACCCAAGATTGAAGAGAACACAGGCCAACGCAAAAAAAAAATCCAACACTATAAGACAGCTATTTTTAAGACAATTCACAAGGTCATCAGTTCAGCAACTGTCATCAAAGCATCCCTTACTAAATTTTAAGTAAAAGACTTTCCTCCTTTTCTCTAAACACCTGAAGACAAGTTTTCTGTAGAGATGATCTTCTTAAAACTAATGCAACAGAAAAGCAGAAAAACACTAAACCACAAACAGATTTGTTCACGGCATTGAAGAGGAGCATGGTCTTTGTGTATTATAGCAGTCTTCGCACTCTAATCCAGAGACAGGCACCAGGAGCTTTTCAGGAGCCCACAATACTGAATAAGGACAGAAGACACTTCTCTAAGCAGCCACTCAAAATTCCTCAACGCTCTGTGGCCACAGTTCCTTTTTCATGACACTTCCTACTGCTAGTCGCCACCTGACCTAAGCATAAAGAATTTCCAATTTTTACAGCTACAGGGGAAAAAAAAAAATACAAACAAATCACCTTAATTCTGTCAAATACAGGCCAAATCCCTGTACTGACAAGTGCCTTTTTTCTCCACAAGTGTTTCTGTGTGGACTCTAGCACTTACACTTCCGATAGACATAAAATTCAGAAATGGGATTTTGCTCCATCCCCCACACTCAAAGCCTTCTTGGCCAAAGGTGGTTTTGGTTGGTTCCCCTCACCCTCTTGTCTCTCCATGTTCTGATACAACAGCATACCAAAATCCTGTAATAAACCCATTTCAAAGATTTCTGGTACAAGCACGTTTCTGAAAGCTGACAGGCTTCGTGCTTCAAGAAATGCAAAAACTTGGAATAGAGTCTACAAGCACTGCTTCTTCTTAATAGCCAAGAAGCCTACTTTCACCATTCCACAAGCACACATGCTCAAATAGAACTGCAGGGGTCTGATTTAATAAAGAAAAACTAGCAAAAATCCCCCAAAATGTTTCCAGGCCCCAGTACCTGGGGAAAAGACACCTCAGAATTGTGTTACTATCCCTCAGGAAACTCAGCTCTTCTGTTCCTGTTAAATGTTAACCATTGCAAAGCAACTTTGATGAAGCTCATCAGCTGTGCACTTACCATTGCAATACAGATTTTCTGTAGTTGTCATTAAAGAAAACAATACCTGCAAAATTGCAAGTCCTGGTCTGAAGCCTGGAAATTTCTCCTTCATCTCAACAACTTGCTGCTTTAGTCTCTCTCTCACTTGTCTGAAAACGGAAAAATACCAAACAAACAAGGCAGAAGTTAATCAAGGAGCTGAATTCTCATACAGTAGTAGGTCAGGAATTGAAAAGATGACAGACGGGCACACTGGTAAACATGTACTTATGCCAGAGTACTTGGTCCCAGCAACCTCCGAATAAGATTAATGTCCATAAGTCTCTTCAAACACTTCGGAAGTTTCAAACTTACTTAACATCTTCTGGGGTTTATGTGGTTTTGGTTTTTGTTTTTTTTTTTTTTTTTTTTTTTTTTTTTAAATAATTCTACTTTGTGCTTCTTCACCCTCCTCTTTTCCACCTCATAGGACACAAGGCAAAATAACCCCAACAAACCAAACAACAAAATTTGGCATGGGAATTCCTGGGATTTCAAACTCTCTACTCAAAAGCACATCCTCTTTCCACATAAGCCATATCAAATCTACTTGTTTTTCACAAGCACCAGCCAACGGTATCACGCATGCTGTCCTGGTAAAGAGTGATGGGTCTACAGTGGTAAAACACAGTGTAAAACTGCTAAACAAAGAGGAGGTACCTGCAGATACACCTCTCTCAGTTGGTCAATACTGTGTGTTCCTGCAGTCCTACACCCCCCCCTTCCTGCCTCCAGCCTGCTTCTGAGCTTGCAAACATGCATGTGAGAAAACACCCCCAGCCCAAGGGCTTCCAAACAAGACAAAGATTCTTCCATGGGAGCAAGAAAGAGAATGAGAGCTGGACAGAGGTGAAGCTGTGAGGAAAATTAGCTAAACCCTCATACACAGTTCAGATCACATCTTCAGGAAAAAGAAGTTTAAAGGTACAATTATTAAAATACAACTTTAAAGGGAAGCATGAGAGGATTCACTGATGAGTTAATCTAGCTCAGATGTGAACTCATGTCAGTTCACTATGTAATGTTTTAGAGATAGCAAGTATTCATCACCAATATATTATCCGGACAGCTCAAAAACCACTGTCATCACCCTCCCTAGCCTTGCATTCCCAATTTCTCTGTCTGGGCCACATGCATGCTCCTTCTTCACCTGGGAATGTGGTAGGACAGAGGCCCTGGTGCCAGGCTGTCGTGGTTTTTCAAATTCGAAATCCTGCCAAAAGCCTAGGTGCAGCCCAGCACCAAGGCTTTGTCTCCTCACTAGAGGCAATCAGGATTCAGAGAGAACTGACAAGTTGTGCCCATCTCATGGGCTCACAGAGCTGGACGGAGGCTGTGGCACTTCACCGCAAATGTAGGAGATACTTAGAAGCAAAAGAAACATAAGCAAACCTCACAGGACACTAGAGGCTTGACAGGCCTGTCCTTCTCCATGTGACCTCCAGCCTGCGTCCCACTCACTATTCTCAGAGACAAGAAGACACTACCATCACACTTCACAAATCCCCCCTGCTTCAAACACAGATGGTTCCCTTGTGTTCACCTACCCTCAAATCAGTATCACAAGGTCTCCCCAGACTGGAGGAGGTGCTGCTGGTGCCAGTTCATTAAAAATTCAAAGAGCAAGTGTACAGGGACAGAATAAGTAGCTGATGCCAGCTGGAAGGCTGCAATTCCTGCTATATAGGAAAATTCCAAGATGACATATAGCCAGTGAAGCCAAGTCTACCCTTCAACTGTGAGCTCCAAATCATAAATGCAAGAGGCAAGAAGGGAAATGGGAGCAGCATACCGCCCTGCTGCAACCCAGCAGCACTAATCCCAAGGGACAGTTGCAGCTGGCCCAGCCAGAAGCAGCCCTAAGGCTGTTATAAGCTCTGCCTCAGAGAATCACAGCCTCCTGCTACATCCCAAATCATGCATCTCTCCTGCTGCATCCCTAGTCACATGGTCAGAGCTCCACTGTACCTGAGGAGAGGGTTCAGAGTATTTCTAGGTGTTTGTGTCTGGCCAAGCTGTACAAAGTCTCTTAACAAGCTTCAGTAAAAGAGCTTGTTTTCAGCCTTATTTAAGAAATAGTAGTTTCTAGGCTTCCTTTAGCTATCGCCTCTGTAATAGACCTGACACTAATACTGGGTGATGAGTTCAGAAAACAATGTCACAGCAAGCCCTGTCCTAGCAATTCTTCATGCTGAAGTGACAAAAGTTCATCTGCTGGGTAGCAAAATCAACTGCCTCTCCTTACACTCCTGCTGTAAGGCCCCAGGGAAGGCACCAAATATACAGCTGCAGACACAACAGGGCCTGAGCTCACAAGCAGCACATAACAACAATGCAATGACTTCAAGGATCATCAGAAGCCCACTGCACATGTCTTGTGAGTGTGTCCTGTGGGCCAGTTCTTTGAAGGAGCCATTTCTGACAACAGTCTCTGGTGTTCCAGTAAGGAAAGCACAGCACTGATTTGCGGCCTACAAGCAAAAAGAAATGCAAATAAATACAAAACATATCAGAACTTTACTGCATCATAAATTACAATACGAGACAGCCAACTGGAAAGGGTCTCAGGTCTGAGTTTTACTTTCAATCCAGTCTTAGTGGAGGAGAAACAAGCCCACCCAAGGGTGTAGTTTCCCTCTGTCCTCTGTGAAGCAGGGCAGCGGCATGATTTTACCCCCAGCAGCCATGACTATTCACATATTATACTACTGTCACTTTCTGTAATTAGACACTAATTCACTTCCCTTTCAGCTACAGAAATGTACCTTCGTTCACTTCAAGAAACTTACACATACAGCAGTGCTGATTTGCTTTAGGAGCTTTAAATCAAGAAATCACTTGTTAGACAGCCACCTAGTGTACCACTACCCTCTAGTTACCACAAAAGCCACAGGTGCAAAGGTTTGAGAGAAAATTAAGGGAAAAAATAAATCCCTTTTTAACTCTGCAGACTTACAAATACATCACAAAATAATCTTTGAAAGCCAGCAGCTATTTAGTAATACAGTTTGCAAAATTCTATTGTGGACTTCAGGTCTTCACAAGCCTAAAAGTTTATATTGTTAAATCAACATCTTTCTACTAGCTGTATGAAAACATTTTTAAGTCTTCAAACACAATTTGCAATTGCATGTGGCTGTTTCTCCAAAAGCCCTCTGACACCAAGACCCATGTACCCTTCTACAAACTCATAGTGCAAACAAGGGTCCAGGGTCCACACAGGTTAAGGACAGCACACAGCTCTAAGCATACAGTGCAAAAGCCAGCTCCACAGATTGAAGAACCTGTTAGCCTTTTTTTCTCTAGACTGCAACAGTGGGCTGTATTTAAATTCATTATGTGAATTTTCCAGAACAACAAAGGACAAACCATACTCCTCCAGCTCTGCTGTAAAAGGAGACAGAAGCATAGCTCCCATGTCAGTGCCTCCCACAATCACACCTATGGGATTATGTATATGCAATGGCTCAGGTGTCAAGCACACACATCACCATACTAAAGATGACACCAGGCTGTCTTTCTGTCTCTTTCTACAACAAGTGGTACTGAACCACACAGTCTACTTTAACTTAGCACATTTGCGTGTGGTATGCTTCAGTGCATGCCTGAAACATTCTAGGTAGGACGTAGCAAACAGATCTCACAGATGAGGATATTTTTTTAGTTCAGACTAGAATTAGCTGCAGTTTCAATAGGAATTCTGAAAAACCTTTGAGGCCCAATCTGAAAAAGCTGAACAGTTGTCTTTACTGCATTTACCTCCACTTATAAGCTTAGCCTGATGAGCACTATAGCCAGTACTTTAAACTCAAAGCACTACCTGGCCCATCCCTAGGGGCTGGGAGGGATGTTAAGTTTTCCCTGCCATCACAACTCATCAGCTGCTCATCCACTCCAGGAATGTGCCATCAAACAATTCAGGCCAAGCCAGGGATTTCCAAACCTGGGCTACCTAAGATGATAGTGACTGAACACACTCCTTACTGCTGTGAACCTAAGCAGTAAAGCAGAGCCACTACGATGTTTTGCTCTGAGTATATATTTCAGAAACAGTATTTTTACTTTAAGGGAATACCGGCAATAAAATAAAAGGTTGAGAATACCCTATTTTGATTCCCTCCAGCCCTCCATATGCTGCATACTTAAAACACTGTTTCTCTTCATTTTATTAGCAATTAGTTCACTGTTCTGTTGAGCAATACCTCACCTTTTGCAACTCATTTGCAATGAGGCAAATTTAATTTGCAGCAAAATCTAAGGATGAATTACTAAACAGCCACTCAGAGAAGTAGAGGAAAGCCACTCTGACATAATTAGCAGAAACATTTTATTCCAACATTACATAGACTGTACAGGTACAAGAGTTTGCTTCTACTTGAAAGAAGCAGCCTTAGCAAGAGAAGCATTAATTTAAACACCACACAATGTCCGCTGCCCTGTATGTTCTCCTTCCCATACATGACATAACCACGCTTACTATCCTCAGGTAATATTCAAAGCCACTGAATATATCTGCTTTCCTTCGTACCCTTTCTGAGCCTTTCAAGTTTTCCTTATAGAGGTATGGAAGCTCTCACTGTAAGCATTTATTCTCTTTCCATATTTAACAAAAATGCGAATGCCACTATCTACCCGATTTTTGTTTAAATAACTGATGTGACACTTAATTGGGTATTTTTTTTCCACCTTTCTTTGGGGAAGGGATGCTTGGTGGCAGCAGAAGAAAGTTCACAACACTTAATGAGTTTTGATTTAACACACACAGAGAAACCCAGATCTACATAGGTGTAACACTACTTTATCAATTCACCTCATTTGTTAATATTTGACTGACTTACAAACACTTTTCTGGATTAAAGGATAAAGTAACAAAACCCACCCCCTACAAGATAGTTACTGAAGATTTTGCAGTTGATGTAGTCAGAAACATTCCCCCCTTTCTACAACAGGCAATTCAGCTGAAAATTCCTAGGGAAAAAAAACCACATTCCTATTGCTGTTTCTCCTGCTGCAGACTCCTGGCCAGGAGATGAACTCACAATGAGAATTCTCTGGACCAGCATTTCTCTGGCGGGCATGGAGAAAGGGACAGGTATCCACAGGGTGGATAGGCCATTTCCTCATGCCTCATTCAAGTACTCCAGTAGGAAAGACTGCCAAAAGCATAAGATGAAGCACAAAAGACAGAGACTGCAATACCCAAGTGAAACCAGTCCAAAAAATTACCGGGTAAGAGAATACACAAGCACCCTTTCATCATGGATATTAAGACTCAAGACACATTAGACCTACTTTTCAGAACTGCTGCACTGTCACTCAGATGTAGACTGTTGTACACATCCATGCCTAAGATCAGGTCTAACAACTTTCTCTAGATTTCTTTAGACCATTTCAAATTTACCCTTTCTGTCCAAATTCCCTGGTTATAGAGACAGGGGATACCCAACAAACTTACCTAACCAAACCTTGTTTGCACAGAACATAACAGTGCAAACAAGGTTTGGCAAACAGTTTAGCAAAGGGTAATACTTCGCTAAACACTGCACTTTGCTAGGGTTAGGGAAATGGATTTAGCTTTCTTACCAGATGTGCATGTGTAGTACCAGCAGGAAAAGCAAACAAACTGAAAAGCACAACACAGGCTCACCTACATTCAGGGCTTGCCAGTAAGTAAAAGCTGAACAGCACAAAAAAAAAAAACACCTTTTCCTTTAGGGTCTGCCAAATCTTCCAAAGAGCTTTAGCAAGACACCTGTCAACATTCATCTTCATGTTATCCAGTACGTGTATTAAAGTATTTCGTCATAAAAAGGAGTGACAAATGCCTGTATCGTATAAACACAGAGACCGTACTTAAAGCACATGCTCACATGCTTGTAAACCATCCCAGCAGGAATCCATAAAGATTGTACATCGGCTAGCACCTTCACACCTCACTGGGCAGAGATGCTGAGCTACCCTGCAGGGCTGGTGCTGCACACTGCGACCGAGAACCGAGCAGATGCACCCTTGGGCCTCTGCACGGGGTGTGCGTGTGTGTACGGACAGCACTTTACGTTATTCTGATCTTTAATACTATCTTTATTTAGTAAGTCACACCATTTCCAGCCGCTAAAAGTGAGCTTTGACTGCAAAGTAGTGAAAAAACTTTAGGGTATCTTTAAGCCTGCTTCGCCCTGGCAGAGCCAAAGCAAAGGCCACCCCAGGCCCATTCCCCGGCTGCCCCCCAGCCCCGACAGGCTCTTCCTTGATCTCAGTTACCCCAAGAGATAAAAATCCCTCTGCTCCCCACAGGCTCCCCCCGCCCGAGGAAGCCCCAGCACCGCGCAGCGGCGGGCGCTTGGCGGGAAGGACGGGCGGGCCCCTGAGGGTACGTACGCGGAGACTATCTTGCCGCTGAGGATCTCGGCAGGGGCCATGGCGAGCGCGGCGGGACCCCGGGGCGCCGGCGAGACGCGCTGCCCCCACAGCTGACCTGCTGCGCGTCACACGTGCCCCCGCGCTTTCAGCGGCCACCGGCCCCACCGCGCAAGCGCTACCCCCGCCCCGGAGGAGGGAGGGGAGGGACCCGGAGGGGTGGCAATGGGCGCTGCTGGCAGGGATGATTGCTTTATGTGTTCGATTTCGTCCGTTCCGCTGATGTGAGGATGCCGGCGTCTGGCCGCTGATGGGGCGGGAGGGGTAGAGCGGCGCGGTGAAATGGCCGCCAAAGCGTCTCACGGGCGCCGGCCGCGGCTTTTCTGGCGTCCTGCCCCGCTTTGCCGAGAGCGGCCTAGGCGGCGGGGCTGGCTGCTGGCGCTGAGCGTGGGGGGTGAACGCTGCGTCTGTGGCTGGGGGCGCTCGGCTCCCATGGTGGCAATGCACGGTGGATTCCTGGCTGTACGTTAAAGGAAAATCGCGGATCTGTATAAGAATTATCTCTTGTGTTTCATGTGCTGGGGCTGCACTGTGGTACTCTGGAGAAGTTGTGCTAAAAGTCGTGTATTTGGTCAATATAAAGTCACCAAAACACTGGCTAGCCAGTGTAGAAAGAGGGTGATGAAGAGGAGGGGCAGGCTTGTGGCCTGTTTATAGAAGTTGTCACAAGTGAGAAACAGGTTCCTAGCGGTTGTTTTCAAGGGCTGTGCTTAACGTGAGTAATCCTCTTAGGACTGGTAAAGGTATAGCTTCCTGTCAGGTCAGTGCACTTGTCCGTGTGTACTGTTATTTACACAACCAAGGCTTGCCTTTGCGCTGCAGGCCAGCACAGACTTTTTAGGACCTTGCTGAGAAAGTCAGCTTTCAGTGGTTTTCTTACACATGTGGCAAATAGCCAGAGGTGGAAATGGGGAAAGCAGTTAAATGCCACTGAGGCAGGCTTGCTCATGCAAGATAATGCCACGGCCCAGAGAAGTTAAGGAGTTCATGAATGTTCTCTGCTAATATCTAGCATACGGTTAGAGAACAGGACCATGACTCAAAACCAGTGATAAAAAGGGCAGGGACAGGGAACTGGCAAATTGGGATAGATGATGGGGTGAGCCCCACAGCATTAGGTTGCTGTTGGAGAGTAGTAGCATATTCTTGTGCCTTTAGTAAAGCAGTACTCCTCATACTGTAGCCACAACTGTCACATGAAAGAAATGGGATAACCTCACTGCAAATGAACAAGCTATAAGGAATAGGAGCTGGATGCTAAAACAGCAGTGTTCCTGCTGAGAGTTTGAGATGTAAAAGGCCCATGTGAAACACTTTCACATAGATTTTTGCTTTACATAGAATGCATAGATTTGGAAAAATTACGTATCTGTTTCAGAGAGTTTGCTGAGAAGGCATTCAATCCTGCTATTCCCACAAAGGGATTTGGGGAACCATCAGATTTTGAGAAGGAAGAAGTGCAGGCTTTGCAGTTTCCACCTAGGGCACGAGAACATGAGGACAGAAATATACAAGCCCTTCTGTTTCAGAAGAAGCTTTACAGTTGCTTCTCTGGTGTTCTGGGAGGGGAATATAAGCCATACATAGTTCGAAACTTCTCTGAGGGTAAGGCTTTTCTTCTTTGTGTTTCCTTTCATAGCCTAGCAAGTGACATCTTTTCTCCTTTTTCTGCTTTCTTTTCTGTTTAGGGGAGAGATTGTTACCTTGAGTGATTAAACTATCCTAAGTTAACAATATGTTGTAATTGTAGGATTAAAGGTCAGAAATTTCTCTTTAGAAGTGACTTGGAAAAGACAAAAGGCTGTATTTTAGGGGGTTTATATGCTAAATAGGAAAAGCTAGAAAGAACTCCTTTTTCTCTTTCTTTCATTATGTATTCCCTGTATTTCCTGGAATGCCCAACAGGAACTTGCAGTATTATACAATCGAAACTGAGATTACACAATTAACTGAGAGAAGGGATTTTTGTGGGCTGCTTAAAATTCTGTGCGTTATTTGTTTCTTCTGTTGCTTTTATCTGAGGCATGAATAAAGTCTTAGGGTGGGACTCTGTGTTTTTTGAAAAATGTGAGAGATGGACTCCTTCAGTTAAGGACAGGATAAACTCACAAAAAGAAGATTTGACACTCAGGATGGTAACGTAAAAATGTAAAAAAAGAAAAAGCTACGTTACTTGAAATATTCAGTTGACCTTATTTGCAGGAGCTGTGGATTCCTGCCCAGAGCTGCTAACTTGCATGATTTGCATGTGTGTGAGCATTAATCTTACTTACTGCCTTTTTTTATTTAAATGCCTCAGCTTGTGAAAAATAAAGTCTCATGATGACAGATAGAACTTTGGAAATTGCCTGAATTTATTGTAGTCTAAAAATCTGAATCTGTTGAGTCTGAAAAATAGGAAGGGAAATAAAAATCATAGAATCATAGAATCATAGCATAGTTAGGGTTGGAAAGGACCTTAAGATCATCAAGTTCCAACCCCCCTGCCAATAATTTCGAACAACTTCTATTACTTCACTATTTTTGAGCTAGATTCTCATTTTTTGGGAAGGGGCAGACTCAAGAATTTGAAGTGCTTATGCTGGATTATCAGACTGGCTAATGCCCTTGTATCATAGCAGGACATTCTTTTGTATTTCTGGCTTGTCTCATGTGGCAGTCAAGTACTAACGCTGAGACTGTTACTCAGAAGTTGTGTGTGTCACACCTTTATGTAAGAACATGTTCTTTAACATTCATTCTTAATTATCATCCTGAGGTCAAAATACTGGAAATGGCATAGGAAAGGTTCAGAAAAGGGATTATGTGATGAGAAATGGATGACCAGACCTTTCTGGTCATATCAGAGCCAAATCCAGCTCCAAAATGCAGTAAAAAAGTTAAAGTTACTATTGACATATGGGAAAACTCAGAGAAACAGTGTCAAAGGAGACAAACATGGTGAAAATGTTTACAAAGTTGACAGCAAGGGTCAATGTTTTATGCTTTCAGTACAATTCTTCTGACCATATAAATGCATAAGGATGAAAAAAAAAAAAAGCTGATACTATTACAAGAACAGACAACTCTAAGCGTATACTGTTTTGTACCAAAGCAGACTTATTTTCTAATGGCTGTTAGGATGAAGAAGGATAAAACCAGTTACTTCAGGATAGGCTGAAGCCCCACGGTAAGAGACCTCCTCTGAGTGTTACCCCAGAACAGCTCTTCTGCTCACTCACCTCCCTGACAGACATCTCTGGGTCTGATTTGGCAACTCCCACAGTTTAATTGTTTACCTTTGCATCCACCCCCTCTTACCCAACAATTCAAAAGTCATGGAGGCTGATCTTTAAAAAAGCCATGAAGTCTGCAAAATTCATGCCAGAAAGACTTTCAGTGTTACTGATGAGCTAACAGCTGTGCTGCTGCTGGCACAGGGCCCCAGAAAGCTGTGATTTGTTATGGGAAACTAACGGTGAGTCATCAAACTAAGGAAGAACATGAGGTTTTGCCTCATCCATTAAGTGGGACAGCTAGGATAGGACATTGTCTCTAGTGAAGGAGGAGGATTGGAAAAGTTCAATTAGCTCCATAAACCTTGGTTAGAAAAGAGATTTTGAGAAAGCTTGTTTGCAGGAGCACTTCAGAACAGTATTAGGCTTTGATTCTTCAGATGCTTAAAGGAAACCTTTCCTTCTTAGAGATGCCCCACTGAACAAAGCAGGATTGGTTAAATGAATGATATTACTCTAGAATGTACCCTAACTACCAAGATGGAGGACACAACTTTATAAGGGGGTAACAGTGACATATTTAAATACATACTATTGATCAACTTGCCCTTTGATCAGATCATGCTTTGAATTAGCCATTAGAGCTAAGCAGAATTAATGTAGATAGCATGAGATAACATTTATTCCATCATAATGTTTCCTCAGTGTAGTTATCCCGTAATCTGTTTAGCTGCCTCATGTGCCCCATTTATTTTTGATATTTCAGGGAAATAACAAGTTGTGATGCAGGCAGCTGTTGGACAGTCACTGAAAAACTAGCTGACCTGGGTTAAGATGGTATTTGCTCTCTGGCCTTCTTCTCAGGGTTCCTGGTCTAATGTTTGAACTAGGAGAACAGGGACTTGAAGTGTTCCTCATCCACTTCAGGGCAAAGGCAGACAGATTAATCAAATCACTTCCAAGAGCAGTTTTAATCAATGAACTGATTTTCTGGAAAGCAAGATACTTTCATCACAGGTTTTTCTGACAAAGAGGTAAAGCTGTGTCCCACAGGTACCAAACAGGCCTCTGAAGTGCTGAAGTGAGTGTACATGTGCCTATATAGATGGGAATGTATTTCCTAGCATATACGCCTTATATTACAGACCTTTGTATCCCAAAAGTTTGTAAGCTAGTTGGAGCAAGCACATTTCTGACCTTTCCTTTTGCCTAATAGCTGTGTGATTTGTTTGGTATTTAAAACAAGAACTGCTCCATTTATAAATGCGGCAGAGCCTGGTGGAGGCACCAGATTCAGAGACGCATTGCTAATGTTTGCCCTGAGGCTGTGGATTGTGTTTGTTCCTGCATGCTGAGCTGCATCAGAGAAGAAAAGCAGTAAATTAACCTTGGAAGTCTGCAGAGCTCTACTGTCTGCACGTCTCTGGAAGAAGGATTTCAAAAGAACAGCAGGAGTTGTGCATGCCTACTACTGTGAGCTCTCCCTGAGCTTTCCAATTCGTAAACCAGCTTGAGATCTGATGAGAGAGTCTGTGCCATGAAATAGTCTGTCCTTTACTGCTGTCCACAAGAGCTTTAAATAATTCAGCAGAGCAGTGTAATGTTTTGTCCTATGGCGTGTGTCAACTGTAGCTGGCAAAAAGCACAGTAAAGGCGCTTCTGGTCCCCCTCAGCCTTTGTTAGGAAGCTAAGCATTTTGACGTCTCTAGTTTGCGCACCTTGGTGAAGTTGCTGAGCTTGCACATGCGGTAGTTTTGCTCTGGAGCCCCAATGCTTTGCAGAGCAAACCATGATGAGCCTATGCTTAGAAACAGTGCCTAGGGAAGAGACAGTGATGGACACTTGGCCAGGCCACAGGCAGATGCAGAGCAAACCATGATGAGCCTGTGCTTAGAAACAGCGCCTAGGGAAGAGACAGTGATGGACACTTGGCCAGGCCACAGGCAGATTCAGAGCCTGTAGACTTGGTGTGGAACAGGAATATGGTGAGCTCGGTAGAGGGTAATCTGCTTGGCCTGTGGTTCCTTTTTATGTCTAGAAGCCTGGAGAAGAAAATGAATAATCCTTCAAGAGGAGCTGTGTCATGTTATTGGTGTTACTGGTGTCTCTTGTGCCCACCATAGCAATGTAAGACTGGCAGGCTGACTCTGAAGGAGACAGTCCCTGTACTGGTTATACAGCAAAGAAGATATTGTAGCAATAAGTGAACAAGACAGAGCAGATTTGGCCCTAAGACTTTTCATGCAGTATAACATTGACACTAGTTTAGACATTGATCCTGTGAACATATGTGGTGAGATGTCAGTAAAGGATGAGATAAGCAGCATGATCTGAGCTGCTGCTACAGGAACACGTTTGGGGCCTGAGTCTCCCTTCCCTTTTCCTTTGAGGATTCAGGTAGCATTCCTGGAACTTTGTGAAAGGATCTGCTGAATGGGACAAATAATTTTTCCTCTTTAAGGACAGTTTTTTATTCCTGCCCCTATTGCTTTCTATCATTTCACCAGTTACAGGATGATGGAGGTTTTGTGCTAAAGGCAGCCCATGTGGCTTTCAGGAGCAGCAGCCTCTCAGGGAGGCAGACTCTCAGGAGAATGTAGATGTAATAACTGATGCTGGTAGCTCGTAATGTGATGTTTATTGTATCTTATTTAATTGAGATTGTTACAAGGGAAAGGACATTCATGTTATTACCTAAAATTGCATGCAAACACAAATATGCACTCACACTTCCCTTTAGTCTCTGTGATTTGCCATTTTCAATTGCCCCAGTGATGCCCAGTGAATAGGAAAAGCAACTGGGATATGAAGCTTGGCTTTTGTCCTGGCTGTTTTCCACCAGGACCCTTCTTATAGATGATGCAGGCTTAGATTCAGAAGATATATATCATGTTAGAAAGAGGACTTCTAAGAAGGAGCCTAGCCAATTTGTCTGCTTGCCATTACTTATATGACATCCCTTCAAGGTCATGGGAGGAGATGGTAGGGAATGGATGAGTCTGTTGGGCGCTGGTGTCCTGCCAAACAGCACTGCAGGGTGGATGTGGCAGAGCCTGTGCTGAGGATCTGGACAAATTCAGGGTTTCCTTATAAGTGTCCCAAATCTCACCATGACATAAACATGTGCTTCTGGGCTTGGACTCCTAACTAGGCAGCTTGACTGCAAGATGAATTTGGGCTTAAAACTGATCAGGTCGACTTAACTTAAAATGAGTCAATAGCAGTACGCAGGTCTATACCAAACATCCCAGCTCATGGTCTCTTATGCTAATCACTGCAAACATGGCACACTCAGTCAAGGAAAAGGTACCTCATATGACTGTCGTACTCATGGCAGCAAGATTTCCTGCAAAGATATGCCAATTTTCTATGTTTGTGAAATGGGATGCAGTCAAATAAATGTATGCAATCTAACTGCTGACATCCTCATGGATCAGTGTTCTCAACAGGCAGAGCCATTGTTAGACCTATGGTTTCAAGGCATCAGGATGCGGACCCCTACTTCCTATCCATGTACTTAATTGCTTGCACTCTGTGTAGCTTATTTCAGCCCTTCACATCTTGAGCTCCAGATAATTGTGAAAAACTGGTGTAACAAATACATTTAAAAGTTCTTTGTAGTAATTTTCAGATTGGAGGAATAAAAGGCTGGGGACAAATGTCCACTTTTGATGTCCAAGCTTTGTCACATCTTTGGAGACAAGGAAGTTGTGATAGGAGAAGAAAGAAAAAAATTCAAACAAGGTGTGAGACATTTAGGGAAAGCGCTTTCTGCAGTGACACTTTAAAGTGGAACCAAGTGGAAAAGAGGTAGTTTTCTTCAGCTTTTGGGTTGCATTATGCTGGTTCTTGAAAAAGGTGACACTACTGAGGACATGCTCTTCTGTTGACTCATTGCTAGTGTGCTCTGGGTTAATGTGAGGAAGGGCAGATGTGAGGATGATTTGCTGTAATAACTGCCAACTTTGGCATTGGGCTTTCTTTAAAATTTAAGGTGTTCAAAGTGTTGTTAGCTGAAGTACTTTCCAGGTTTTCATGGCAACAGATCTCCCAGCTACTTGCTACATGCCCCTTCATTAATCAGTCAGAATACTCCAGGGTGGAAGGGCAAACATATGAACATGAACCAGTATTCTGTTTTTACTGTGCTCCTTATAGCTGTGCAATTGGTAAAGTTTGAAGGGGAGTGCCTTCATGTGTGAAGAAATTGGAAGATGTGGGCATAGTTCAAGCATCCTTGCCTCCCTGATGCTTTCTAGGGAAGACGGTGAAGTCTGGAGCTCTTAGTACTTCTTATTCAGAGTTGGCTATTGCGCATTAGGAATTTAATTGCATTGGTGGTCCCTTCAGAAGCAGTCTATTCCCAGAAGCATTGATTGAGAACATCTGAGACATTTTTGCCATAATCTCTTTGTAACAGCTATTCCTGACCTTATTCTAGCAGGCTTTGCTAATGCCTTCTTCTTAGCCTTTGCTTCTGGATCCAGTTGTTCTCTGCTGTTGTGTCAGTAGTTGAGGCTGGAAGGGACCTCCTGAAAACATCTGATCAAACTACTCTGCTCAAGCAGTGTCAGCTAGATCTGTTTGCCCAGGACCATGTCCGGTTGGGTTTTGGTCTCCAAGGATGCACAGTCCATAACCTCCCTGAGCAACCTATTCCAGTGTTCAGCTGTGCTCATATCTCCGTTATTACTGCTGCTCAGCTGCCCTCATATCTCCCTTATTACTCCTGCTTTTTCACCCTTGTCTCAGCTATTGCCTCATTGAACCACTTCCTTATGCTGTGCTCTATCCATCTTTAACACCTACGCATGTTCCTCCTGAGGCCCACCTCATATTTAGGAATCAGTGAGCCAAACCAGAACAGTTGGCAATTCCACCACAGGACAATATTCCTACAAAGCTTTCCATCTTGGCATTATTTGAATATATATGCCTGGACTGGTGGAGAAATCATAATTTATTTTCTAAACCAAGAGCTTTGTCTTATCAGAGAGTAACTTCTGTGTTTTTTCAGCCACAGGCAATCTTCTTAAATACTTAAGGCCCTGAATGTCATCAAGGTAAAAAGACACCTGAAGATTACAAATCCTTATCAGAGAAAAGCCTTTCTAAATCAGCCTTACAGAGATGAATGAGAAGTTTATTAGTATGTGAACAGGACAACATAACTTTCTATCAGTTGCTTCTTGTAAAACTTCTTACTTTTTCAGCACTGTATTTTAAGAAGTCTGGAGCATTCTTTTGTTTTCTTTTGTGGGCTTTGTTATACAGCAAGGTTGCTATCAGGAAGGAAAGAGGCTAAAATCAACCCAGTCTGATTACTTTTAAATCAGAAAGTGCCCCATGAAAGCTAACATTTCTGTTTGGAGGAGGAGGGATTCTCCTGAAAATGCAGGTGTAAACCAGTACTCATTACATTGCTGAAGTCACAAAATTATGTCCCTTGCCCCAGAATTAGTAGATCTCAAATACTTCTTTATGGCAGGATTAAGAAACGAACAAATACAGAGTAATACAATCCATGCTGCAATCTATACTTGGGCTGACCCACTGAAGCTCAGTCTGCCCAATATAACAGGCTAAAAAATCCCTTATTTGTTTTTGGGTGCCTTGGTGCTATGGCACCCCATTTGGGGTCCTGGTGTAGTACTGTTCCTGCTGTGGTGTTGCAATGGTACATGTTATGTGAAATGCCAGCCATGGAAGTCAATGGGAATCTTGCCATTTGTTATGACTATGTCAGTGATTCCTGTTATCATAGGTGATGCAATACCTGTGGTACCATGATACAAATGTCACAATATAGGTGCTTGACAATGTGGCAAACCAGCAAACAAACAGTGACAGTAACAGCCAGCCAAGGCAAATAAAGGATTAGAGGAAGGTAAGTTGCTCACAGTTTTTGTAATTTTTACAAGGTGTTTTGGATACACACAGAATTTGTGTTCTTGTTGCTAATTAGCTCTGAAAAAGAATTAGTCAACATTTCTCAAGTATGAGAGGGAGTTTTTACAATGGCGTGTAGTGATAGGACAAGGGAGGATGGTTTTAAACTGAAAGAGAGGAGATTTAGATGAGACATTAGGAAGAAATTCTTTACTATGAGAGTGGTGGGGCACTGGCACAGGTTGCCCTGAGAAGTTGTGCCTGCCCTGTCTGTGGCAGCGTTCAAGATGAGGTTTGATGGGGCTTGGAGCAACATGGTCTAATGAAAGTTGTCCCTGCCCATGGCAGGGGGTTGGAACTAGATGATCTTTAAGGTCCCTTCCAACTCTAACCATTCCATGATTCTGTGATTCTAAGTAGTGAGAAATATTTTTCCATAGCAGCAGTCCAAAGTAAATGCTCCTCACATAACAAGAGTAGAAGTCAGTTCTTTTCTCAGTGCTGTAGAAATACAGACTTCTTTAACATTACTCTGTGAGGTCTAGATTGGATTAAGTGTCAGCTATGTCCATAGGCATGCCGCTGCAGCCAGAAGCGGTCACTTCAGATGCAGCTTGAGTCTTTCATATTCAATATGGCCCTGATTCTGCACTGAGGTATGGCAGAGTCTACATCTGGGAGTGGTGGAGGTGAGCAGAAGATGGAAATCTGTGCAGAACAGAAGGGACATTTTAAGCTGCATGTACTGAATGTCACAACCTCACTTTCTCAGTGCTTTGTCACAGAACCCCAACAGCCATATTTAAGTAATCCTGACCACTCCTGGTAAAAAGCAGTGCTGTCTCTTCCAGTTCTGAGGGAGTGATGGATACAAACTGAACCTTTTCCCCCAGTCTCTCATAACAAACAGTAGTTGCAGCACATGCTGAGCCTGTTCAGACAGTGGCAATGTTCCCAGTGAAGTACATGCTCCCCTGAGCTTCAGGAGTGGAGCTGGCTAGGCCACGCAGAATTTTGCCTAATGCCTTTCCATGCTCCCAGTTCTAGTTGGAGGGAGCCAATTGTTCATAGAAAGCAACATGAGTTCTCCTGTATGATTCTCTTTCCTGCAAACCATTGGCTTTTTAAGATATTTTTTTTTTTTTTGGCAGTGCCATGTTCTGCAACTGGTAGTATAGTCAGAAGTCTCTCTTGGAAGAGTCTGGATAGCCCGCATCTTTTTTGGAGAGTCCTCTGTACTGTTCAAAACAATGGGAAACAGGCTGAATTCAACAGCCTATGAATTAAGCACAGACCCACCACTGAAGCCTACTTTATGAATGTTTACAGTTTTCATTAACTTGAACAAGAACTTTATGGATCTAACTATGTATTCTGCTATTTGTCTTAGTACCAAAACCATTACTGGAATGAATCTGGTAGAATCAAAATATTAAAAGAAGACAAAGCGGTTTCCCACTGCCTTGTGTGAGGTCAGTAGACTGACAACAGATAGCAGAATAATTTGTTTTTCTTGCTAAGTGACCTGCCTTTCGTTTTCTCCTCAGACCTCTTCCTGCAATTGTAAAACTGAAATAGATTATACACATTTCCATCTGAATACTGCATTTTCACCCCAGCATGTAGTAAATATGGTCCACCGTACACCGAGTTTAGTGACCATATGGCTATTTACAAGCCAGAATCTGGAAGACTGGACCCAACATAGGCCATGGATAAATTGTGCAGCTAAAGCTGTTATTCATACATTTGACGCTAAGGGGAGATCTTGTAACAGAGAAGAGAAATAGCAGGACGTCTGCAGATTTTGATTTTGAAATCAAAGGTGAAGGCAAGTAAATGGAGTTTATTCACTTCTCATTTGGGTGGTAAGAGTTTACCCATTCCTCACCAGGGGCCTAGAGCCCCAAGCAGGGATGATTGCTGACGTTTATTCGCCACTGTAACACTGATCCTGTTTCAAAGGCAGGTTATTATTACTGTTATTATTACTTTTTTTCTATCTATTTTTCAACTTACTGTTACACAAAATTGCCAAAGTCCTCTTTAGCCTGTGCCTGGGAGACGCAACCAGCAGGTACTTAGGGGAAACACAACACATGCTTCCCTTGCTCCACAATCAATGGTTACACCCAGACCTCTGCATTGGACCCCTCTTGGTGGTCCCTCTGAACCTACTGGGTGTGTATTTCTACCCACCCTTGCTGCGCCATGATGGGCTCCTAGGTGGGTCATGCAGGATGAGGTGCTGTGCAAACACCCCCCCCCCCCTTGGATGGTCCCCTCCTCCTCCAGGGTCTTCATGCCGAAGGATGGAACAGGGAACTTCAATATGGCCATAAAGCAGAGGGCAGCAACAAAGCCAGCCCCTTTGCAATCGCACATACCCATGGCCAAGCTTCTGCTCATCTGACTGAAGACAAAAGCTTTCTTTATGTCTTTCTGATCCTTTAGGTTTCAGCAACAGTTCTTACTCTTTACAAATTAGTTCAGTCCTTGTGACCCCTGGGTTTGTGCCTGGTCTACAGGGCAGAGTACATACTTTATCTGAAGGTAAAATTCTCTGTTGTAGGATGATCTCATATGTATTGCCGCCGTTGTTATTAACAAAGGAAACAAAATGCTGTCATTTTATTCATTCTTTTCTGTTTTCATGGGCAGGATAAAGGCAGAAGGAAAATTAAGACCAGCTTAAACTATTTTGGGTTACAAAATAATTGTCAGGGAGCAGCAAGGGCTGGTTTCTCTCAAAGGGAAGGAGAGCCAGGACCTGAGGGTAGCCCCAGCCTGGGCAGTGCACTTACTGGTGGATGGCCATATCCTGTCTGAACATGGGCAGAGCTGGGTGGTGGTAACAGCATCCATCAACAGTCCCAGATCAGGCAACCAGCCAGGGCGTCAGGAGCAAATGGAGACAGGGCCATAAATATGGCTCCTACATGGTCCAAAGTCCATCCAGGAGACAGGGACAAAGGTAGGCTGGAGACAAGCTACAGTGTGTATGCACGGGGTCCATCCATCTACACGCAGCTCTGAGGCTCATTCAGGAGGCAGGGCCAGAGACTGGACTGGAGACAGATTTGCATGTAATATAGCCTGGGCAGGGACTGAAGTGCCTAATGGATCTGGTCAGGGAGTTAAGGGTCAGGGCACTGACAGCAGCCTCCCCTTCCCTCAAGGAAGCCATGGGGACAGGGTCCTGCATTCGCGGTACAACAGCCACCCATACAGTATGTAGTGAGTATTCAGCCCTGCAGGTGGAAACATACTGCCTGCGTAGTGAGATCAGTAAAATAAACTTGCTTATCGTGGATTATAGATTCTTCAGAGACATGGTGAAGTAGGGGAAAAAAAAATCATTGGTTGGAACTTCTGTTTAGTTCTAGTAATGATAATGAAAACTCTGATTATTAATCATGGCTCATCTGGATTTTTGTCATGGCATAACAAGGGTTTTTAAAGCACTACAACCTGCATTTCAGGCTTTCCCTGGCTGCAGCAGGAATTGTTTCTGCAGTTACACCAAAATGATAACTTGCTTAATACTTCCTATTTGCTTTTAACCTGAACAGCACAATTCATGAGAAATGAACTCATATACTTTTTGAAAGAGGAGCACGTAATTGTTTTACAGAAAGCAGTTTCTTTTAATTGCAGACTTCCTCCAGCATGTGGAGAAGTTTGTCTGAGAAAGATATTAAATGGTTTGCCTCTTGGTATGACAGATCATTTGTTGGTCACTCACTTAGAATCATAGAATCATAGAATAGTTAGGGTTGGAAAGGACCTGAAGATCATCTAGTTCCAACCCCCTGCCATGGGCAGGGACACCTCCCACTAAACCGTGCCACCCAAGGCTATGTCCAGTCCAGCCTTGAACACCACCAGCGATGGAGCATTCACAACTTGCTATACATTTGCATGATACACTGGCTCAGGCTGGAGGAAAAAGAAATAAACTTTTCTTGTGCTGGCTGCATTTTCTGTCCAAATCTGATGAACAGCACAGTTTGAAGTTTGGCTGCAAACTTACACGATTTCTGTTATCTTTTATATTATCTTCTACATTATGGTACCCCAGTTAGCCTAGTCTTCTCTTCTCTGACTATACAGGTTGTTTAGGTAGATGCTGCTCAATGTGAGGGTATCACCATTTCTGATGCTAAGACATGATTGCTTGTTCCTGTTGCATGTATTGCACCTGCCTACTTTAGATAGTTAGATGCTTCATTTCACCTTAAGATTTTGGCTTTTCTGCAACTTAGTCATGCTTGATAGGTATATAGCTACAGTAAGATTAGATGGACAATTTCAAACTCCCAGATTCACAGATGAAGTTTGTGTGTCGTTGCTTATGTCAGAATTTCATCGATTTTCTTTCTGGCTAGCTGTTGGCTCCTCTGTTAGATCAGCTTTCTTTAAAAGATCCCACAGCATAGCAGATTTATTTTTGAAACTGAGAGCTTTTGTAAGCTGAGGGGCCGATATTGCTTTTTGGGACAAAAAGATCATGGATCATCTTCAGCTGCTCGCCTTTCCACTGGCAAGTGCTTCCTGGAAGATGTTACTATCCTAGCTAAGCCTGGTGTGACTCAGCCAGGCATGGTACAAAAATAGTAATGATTTTCGGATACTTAGCAAATGACGAAAGCCACTCTGTTACAGTGTGACACCAATCAACTTTATCCAAAAAAACAGCCAGGAAATAAGGGTGAGGGACTGATTGGATTATGGATTTAGTAATGTGCTAAAATAGATAAAAAATTCCAAATCATTGCAGTAGTGCTAGCAGAGTTATACTACACAGTTATAAAATAGATATGGTAAGAACTGGTACTTTGTTACCTGGAAACTGTACTAAGAGCATGCACAGATTGGAACTCATTAGCTTTCACTCTGAAGATTGCGCCAAGAGAATAGCAAATAATTGATGGTTGAGAGAACATCCACCAAAGATAGTATTTAAAAAACAGAAGGGGGGACACACTCATGCCTATACCTAATAATGGCTTCTCAAAGGACTTCTTTAAATGAAACTGTGATTAGTTTAGAATACCTATTTCTGACCCCTGTTTCCATGAGAACAGGAGCAGCAGCAAGAAATCACGTAACTGGAGTTCTTGTTGGTTGCAGAGACACAGGAAACTACAGATATCACGTGTATAAGCATTAGGATCAGTCAGCATAGTGTTGTCAGGAGAAGAGGGAGGTTTTATGGTGTTTTTAAATCCCTCAATATACTCATAGGAACTTCTCACAGTTAATATTACTGTTATTTTTTAACAAAAACAATAAAGGTCATTTTCAAGTTTAAATGACAAGTAAGAAGTAAATTTTGCCTTAGAAAACTGCAGCTCTCAAGCAGCAAATAGCAAGAGTTTTGAAAAAGAAACTAATTGTAACAAAAATCATGAATTATAGTGCACCTATAAAACTACCTAATAAGCACTTCCCTTTTATGGCATCGTTTCCTTAATGGTATTCCATTGCATCAATTTTAATATGTGCTGTCAAAACATCTTTTTATGTGTTGCAGACTCACTTATTTACTTGGAGTGAGCTACAAAGAACAGTCCTAATTTTCTCTGTGATTAGCTTAAATATATTGTTGGACCAGAATTGTTTTTCAATGGAAAATTCAGGCATGAATTCTACTTAGTTGGGCAATACTGTAGAATCTGGAAAGGAGCATAACTAGCATGATGGAGTATTATACTTCCGGAGAAGCTGTCATTCAGATGTCTCTGGTGTAAAATGGGAATGTGGCCATTTCTGCAGTTATTTAAAAAAATGGGCAGAGAAAAACATAGCCCTGAAGTGCAGGCAAGTGCAGGCAGAACCTCAGTGACTGCAACTACAGTTACTGCATCAAACCATCAAAACTCATCTATTTCAACTTTGATTATGAACTGCAGAATTTCTGAATATTTGCAAAGTTGCAGATCTGAGCAGCCCTGGAGAAAGTATGACAGTTTCCTATTGCTTCCATGAATGACTGTTTCTTCTATGAAGTGCAGACCATTCCATCATCCAGAAAGTGTATTTAAAAGTATAATTTATGATTCATAAAATCTGTGAATTAATACTTTAAGCTGAAGGAGGGTAGATTTAGATTAGATATTAGGAAGAATTTCTTCACTGTGAGGGTGGTGAGGTCCTGGCACAGGTTGCCCAGAGGAGCTGTGGCTGCCTCAACCCTGGCAGTGTTCAAGGCCAGGTTGGATGGGGCTTAGAGCAACTTGGTTTAGCGGAAGGTGGGGAACTAGAAAATGATCTTTAAGGCCCCTTCCAACCCAAACCATTCCACAAATATGTATCTTTGAACAAAGTTCTACTTAGAACAGTATCTCGTTTCTAGTACTGGTCAATAATTAACATCCAGGAAAAAGTATAAGGAAAGGCTTATGTATGAAGTGATCCTTCCTCAGTATGACTGCTCCTGCCAATCAGTAATCTAAGTTTAGTTTTCTGTGTGAAGGTATAAAACCCCCTTTCCTGCATCTGGATATAGGTACTTAATTGTGCAGTCTGTTTCCTTAAGCTTTCTTCAACAAGCTCTTGTTTACCATGTTCAACAGTATTTAGTTAATTGTGCTGAGCCTATCTAAAGGCAACTTCTTTTCCCAAAGGAAAATCGCACAAGAAATAAGGAGCAAAGCCTGGAGGCTGCAGGTAGCTCATGTACATGTTGCTTTTGCAGGGAGAGGTTGAGCAGCTTGTAATTGATGCCATTTATTGCAGTAGCAAAATGTTCCTGACCTTTTTTTGATCACAAAGCAAAGGTACTTCTAGTATGTCAAGCATAATCAAATATTTGTCTCTCCTATTTGTCTCCTGCTACTTCTCAAGAGTGGCTTTATATACTAGGCCATTTAATAAGGAATTTGAACTAAGATTATAACAGAATGTTATATTTGGCGATCTTAATGGCCACCAAACAACTACCTCAATTTTCCTATATCAGTATGTTTCATATTTACAAGCAACTAAACCATGTATATATGTGTGAGAGAGCAGGGGAGCTGTCAGCATGACACTGAAGAGCATAACATTTTAATGCAGGGAGATTTATGCAAAATAAGGACATAGGAAGTGGTGCACAACTGATTCCTTATGTTAACTGCCACTCAGATCTCACAACAAACACTAACGGCCCTAGAAGCCCATGATACTGCCACTGTAAGAATTAATACTTTATTCTGCTTATTGTCACCTGGGGATTCTAGTTAAGCAAAGCAGCTTTGCAAGATCTAAACCCAGGCACAAAGTCCTCAGTTTCAGTATGAGAGAGGTTGGCAACTGGAATAGGTCAGAGGAGAGAGGAGCAAGAAGGATACAGTACCTCATGATGGAGGTCATTCCTACTTTGTGCTCCCTCTCCACCTGGGAGATTAGCACAGTGGTAAGTTTTATCCGAGGATCATGCTGTTCTGCTTTGACTGTCTCCCATGGATTCGTCACACCAAAAGGAACTGCGAGCAAGCTAAACCAGCTTTATTTCAAACATAAATTCTTTAGCTTAAGCCAGAACCTGTACAATAATTATGTAGAGAGCTAAACAACTGATTAACTTATGTTTGCGGTATGCTCTAAAATAGTTGCTACTTACATTTGGGGAGCACTGCACTTTAGTAACACTAATAGTGTTGGAGGGGCACTGAATATCTCACTTTTGTTTAGAAGCTCTTGCAGACCACTTTAGCCACTATAGGAGTTATTTTAATGTACCAAGTTTTGTAGCTGTCATGTATAATTGGGGTGTAATTTTGCTGCTGTTCTTTTAGTTAGTATCACACAAACATAGCAATATCCAACAGAAAAAGTTCATTATTTCTGAGCTGCCTTTTCCTTCCATATTACAGATACTGTATGAAGTTGAACATAAGATGTTGGAGCTCAGCATTCTGCGAGAAGAGAACAAGGCAAATAGCAGGATCATAACCTTGGACTTCAGAAGAGCAGGTTTTGGCCTGTTCAGGGGATTTACTTGGAAGACTCCCATAGCACATGATCCTGGAAAGAGGAAGGGCTCAGCAGACCTGGCTGATTTTCAAAGATTTCCAAAATGATCCATTCACATGTGCAGGGAATCAAGCAAAGGTGGCAGGAGGCCAGCATGCACGAACAAGGAGCTCCTGAGTAAACAGACATGGAAAGGATGCATAAAGAGAGGGAATCAAGGACAGGTAACTTTGGAGGAATATAGAGACACTGTCAGGTATATAGAAATGGAGTTAGGAAAGCCAAAGCACACTTGGAATTGAAGTTGTTTGGGGTAGAAAGATAACAAAAAGGACTTCTACAGGTTAATCAACAGTGAAGGGCTAACCAACCTGGTAGCCTAATATGATGAAATGACAAGTTTGGTGAACAAGAGGAGAGCAGTGCATGTTGCGTATTTGAACTTCAGCAAAGCTTTTCACGCTATCTCCCATGACATCCTCATAGACAAATCAATGAAATACAGGTTAGATAAATAGACTGTAAAGTGGATTGAGGACTGAAATTCTGGTCTCAAAAGACGTGAATGACACAAAGTCCAGCTGGACGAGTGATTACTGGTGTATTCCAAGGGTCAATACTGGACTCAGTGCTGTGTAACATCTTCATTAATGACCTGGATGATGAGACAGAGCACACCCTCAGCAAATTTGCAGATGTTAAAAACTGGGAGGTGGTTGTGCTACCATTTAGAGAGAGCTCCACAGACTGGAAAAATGGGCAAACAGCAGCTTCATGAAATTAAATAAAGGACAGTGCAAAGTCCTGCACCTAGTGAGGAAAAAACGATGCACCAGTACAATCTGGGGACCAACTGGCTGGAAAGCATCTCTGCAGAAAAAGCCCTAAGGCTCCTGGTGGCCAGCAAGCTGGCCATGCACCAGGAATGTGGCCCTGCAGCAAAGAAAGCCAACACTCTGGGTTCAGGGAGGATCTTATCAATTTATATAAATACCTGACGTGAGGGTGTAAAGGCCGAGCCAGAGTCTTCTCCGCAGTGCACAGTGAAAAGACAAGAGGCAATGAGCACAAACTGAATTACCGGAAATTCCACTTAAATGTAAGAGCCGTTTTTACCGTGAGGGTGGTCAAACAGTGGATTTACAGTTACAGGTACAGGTACAATTACAAGTTACAGGCTCTTCTCCTTTTTTATCATTTTGTTTCTGTGGTGTGGCTTCTCTAGAGCCAACTGGTAAATGAAGAGTCACCGTTGCAAGGAATGAGGTCAGAATTTGCAACCTACAAAAAGAGATCATGGCAGTCATCTTGCATTCAGTTCTTGAAAGCTTATGTCAAGTAGCTGAAAGAATTTGCTGCCTCTGTAATCACTGTAGAGTCATAGTCAAATATCGGTATTTATATACTGGCTAGGGAGAACTAAGTGAAAGAGTCCGAGAATTGAAAAAGTGTCTTTGGAAGTAGAATTCCAAATAGTTTTCCAAAATGTTAGTTTTACAGCTATTATGGTTGTTAACAATTTGGCTGTAGCAGGGTGACATGTTGCTCTGAATGAAAGGGAACCATGACAGCCTGGATCCAGTACACCCATGATGTGTCTTTGCAAGGAGTTATGAGAGAGTTCAAGCATCACTCAGCCACAGTGCACATGTTATGAGTCTGCACAGTGTGACTAAGGGATATGTAGGGTGATGAGATTTGGAGTATTGTTATCTCTGGAGTTAAAAGATGTGGATCAACCAGGCTTTTCCTGTGATTGTTGGCTTAAATGTCATGAGTAATAATTATAATCAATGACATTTTCATTCTTTCATGATAGGCAGTGTCATAATGTCACTAGGCAGGTTTCAGTGGAGTTTCAGAGCAGATAACGGTGGGTTGGAAAGTCTCTTTCAGTGGGAGTTTGTGTGTCTTCCTGGGGACTTCATTCTGCATTGGAGGTTACACCATGGGGTAGGACTGGGGCACTGGAACTCTCCCATTCTCCTTGTGACACACAATTCTTTACCTGATCACAACCTCTCTTGCCCCCTTCCCTACTCCTGGACTGGTGTGTCAGCACAAATAATGCTGGCATCCTCTGAACAGTGGAACACATGAAGAGACAGAATGACAGGGTAGTACTGATTAGAGTCAGGCTATTCCATGGAAGGCAGCACAGGTGGTATAGAAGAATAGTCTTTCAAAATACCATCAAAGTATGGATACCTCATAGTTTTTGGTACTGATTGGTATCATGCACATTTACGAAGTATGATGCTACCAAAATATCAATGGATTACTTCTCACTAGTAGTAATGACTGTGACAACAGTACGTGAACAATGTAATTTACTGCTTTCTCTAAGGAGATGCAATTTGAGCAGCGGTGTTAAAATCTTGACGCTACATGGAAGCTATGTCTTAGATTACAGTTTCAAGTATTTTAATGAAAAAAACCCAGCTATTACCGACTGTCCAATATATGAGAACATTCATTATCTTTTGAAAATCTGGCTGGAAAGATATTCTAGCCCTCACACATAGGCTATGCTGCAGCTTGTAACTATTCTTTGGAAAGTTTTCATAACTTGAACCAGCTTTCTTACCACTGAGAAGCCAAAAAATATCAGAGATATGTGCAGTCTTAACTTTCTTGATATTTGCTTATTCCTAGATACCATTTTCAGCCAATTTTGTTCTGAAGAGTGTTCATTCTTATTTTATTCTGAATGACTCTACAGAGGGAGAGAAAGAAAAGCAGCAGCAGCCTAGAGAAGAGTCTGAAAGGCATATCCTCTTATACTGCATTAATGGCAAGAGGATCTGCTGGGATTTCTACTAATAAAGATGAGGGTATTCAACTCTTTGTTTATTTGCAGAGATTATGAAACACTTTCCAGAGGGGACACTTGCTTTTGTTGTTGGCTCTGGTCAGATTCATCAGCACTGAATTAATAGATGTTTAGATAAATTTTGTGCCCATCTTAGAAACTCCGGCATGTGTGGAACATATTTCTGTGTCATTGAATGCAATTGACTTTCAGCTGACATAATAGTCCTTCAGGATGGCAAAGACTGGGCATATACTCCCTGCTGTGTGGTAATGAAGTCTAGTGGCTTAGGAGGTAAGTTGTGATACCCAACTGTGAGTGATGTTCAGGTAAAGATACAGGTGAATTTAAAGTCTCATGCTCCAGCTTTGTACTGATGCTCAATAAGCACATCCATAGCCAGTAATATCTGACCAGAAATGTAAAAAAGATGCTTCTAATCATCTCTCAACTATTAGTACCAACTCCTTCCTGAGACCAGGACTTTCTAAAAATGTACAAGTGGATTTAGCTGTCATCTAGTGTACCGAATCTTTTTGTACATGCAGTATATCAGCAGACATGCTGTGTCTGGGACCAAGACCTCAGTGGATGTGATAAGAGTCAACAAGAGAAACCAGTAGTATCTCTTCTGTAAATCTGGAGCAATTTGTCTCTCTCCATACCTGTTTGAGATGAACTCTAGCTAAAGAAGATAGTGATAGAGCAGTGCTGGTACAGCATTCAAATTTTGTGCTGAAAGAAAAGGTTCTAGAGAGACTGATGCTCCTTTAAAGCATTATGTCCTTGGATCCCTCACTGTAATCAACATGTTCCTATGCAGCAATTTCCAACTGGTGAAATGTTCGTAGAAAAAAAATCCTTGCCGGCTGCTCCAGGTCAGAGTAATCAATGTCATCTCAGAGATGCAAAATAACTCCTTTGTTGACTTGTTGTTCACTTGGTAAATCCCCAAGTGCCATAAAGGTTGTGTAAATAATGAAAGGTATCTGCTGTTGAATGACACTTCTGCTCCCATATTGCATTATGTACTATCCAATACTACTTTCATCCCCTGACTTGAGGCATAAGTAGGGCAGCAAAATGTAGCAGTTTCTTTGGGCATCTGCTGGTTTTATCTACATGATTCACAGTACCTTGAAGAACCTTGGCTGGGGAAGACCGTCATTTCACTCTTGAAAAGGTATTGGCTGCTCAGAAAATTAAATTTGAAATTAGTAGGGAAGCTAAAGTGACTTTACTTTGAGATATACAGTAAAGGGAATGAGCAGCAGCTTAAGTTTGCTTAATCAAACAACAAGTGATACCAAGAAAAGATAGGAAATTCTTTGTATGTACCTCTCCTGCCAACTGTCAGTTGGCTAGCATCATTGTGAAGAGCTGTGTTATTTAGCAAAAAAATGGAAAGCAAGATGCCCTTTTTACCTTGTGAGAGAAATAGCACTAATTTATGAATTAACTGCTACCTGTTGATGCTCAAGGAAGTGCTTATCTAGGGCATAGTTCTCACTGTTCTCAAGTTCAACAGGAGGTCACTTTCCCTTGTTGCTGGGCATTAGTGCCCAGATAATTCCTGGATAAAAAGTTATGGAGGTACTGGATGATGCAAGAGGGTTCTGAAACTAATTCTGCAGTAAAGAGCACAAAGTACAGGTGCCATCCTTGCCTCAGACATAAACAAACGATTCTGGTTTTGTCCTATAAAACAAAAATCAAAAGGCAGTGAAATATGAAAGGGTTTTAATCCTGTTTGGAGGTGTACAACTTGCAAGAAAAGGGAGTACCTTCCTATGAAAATCACATTATGTGAATATTGGTGTGTTTAGAAGTCATAAAAAGATTTAGCAAAAAATGCAACAAAGTCACAATCTCCCCCTTAGAAAACAGCAGTAGCGTATACTATTTAATAGGCAGGAGAAAAGTATTGCCTTTTTTCTGAGTCAAGTTGGTGTTAGTTGTTTGTGACCATCTTCATAGCCTGAGAAGCAATGCCTTGATATAATTTATTACTGTTGACAGAGATGAGGCTGTACTGACCAGGCAAAATGCTGAAAGGAACGATAATGTTTTCCCAGAGGCAGGCAAAATATTTGCCAAGGTCTAATTCCACAAACTTCCACGTAAAGAGGAAAAAAGCACTAAGTTAAAATTTTGATTGCCTCCAAGGACAATAAAACTACCCTGAGCCTACCTCAGCTGGCTGTACTCCTGAGCGACAGCTGCATGACTGACTGGGACAAAACCAGCCAAAAAATGATATAATAAATCTGTGGCAATGAAGATTGCAGTAATGTGCAAGATGGATCTGTCTAATTTAAACTAATATTTCTTGTAGGATTTATAGTAAGCCATCAAACGTAGAACTTTGTATCTTCCATTTTAACACTGGGTACATCACTTTTCTGCAATTCTGCAGGACGAATTATTTCCAGTAGATGGATTTGAAGTGCTGCAGTTACATCAGTTGGCAAAATATGGCATACAGAACCACATGCATTTTTCTAAAAAAGTCTTTGTTTCTGTTTTCTGCGTCACTTCAGCATCATGAAAATCCACAAACATTTGGGCAGATACAGATTGTTTTTTAGCACTGTGCTGCTGAGAAAAACTAAAAGGAGGGTTTGGGTAGAATATGTGAGATTTACTTCATTGAAGCTTTCTTCCTTTTCAGGCTTCCCTTATACCTTCTACAGCAGTTCCGTTATTTCCTTTTTCTCCACAGGTGAGAATCAGATTGAACAAAATGACTTTGTATGGATGTGGCAGACATCCCTGTTGCTTTTCAGCCTTTCTGATAAATCTAAAACAAATATATCCTGCATGATCTATGATTGTGTTGAAAAATGCTCAAATATCTGCCCTATTAGTTTTTGGAATAACCCAGAGTAACAATGGGCTAAATTCACCTATAGTGAAACTTAACAGATTATGATGAAAAAGGTAAGATAGATGAATTTTCCCTGAAAACTCTTGCTAAAATTATTGCAATAAATCAGTGTTACTTGGACATATAATTCCACTATCTCTATTTTAGAAATAGACCAAAAAAAACCCCAAACCAATGCTATTTATAGCAAAGTGTTAATACAAAATTTCCAGACATTTATAGGTGCTACCAAATCTCTTTCTGTAAGTTAGCTGTATTATGAGAAAAGGTCTTGTTTTAAAGATGTTCTGATTTCGTTGGTATGGTTTTGGTCTGCACTGGAAAGAGGACGAACTAAAGAACTGTAAAATCTGTTTCTACTCTCTTCCATAATTGAACCCAAACCTCGCTAAGGGCTTACAGAGCCGAACAGTTCAAACCAGCTGTATTCATTCTGTTCCCTGCCTCTGATATCAACACTATGTTTTGGTAGAAGTGGGTCATACAAGCCTGCTGTCCCACACAGCTACAACACCACTTTTAGGAAGGCCCTTCTGTCATGCACAGCATTTGCATGGGTAGTCCTTGCAAGCCTCATATTTATTCCCTAAATTTGCTGGAAGTAAATTTAAGTAAGCTGCTTTGTCCTAATGGCGAATACTGGTCTTATTCCTGGGGAGTGAGGAAGTGGAGGGCTGAAAATATCCTTATCCCTTACTGTAGCCTAGTTCAGGTTTTCTGGCTGGAAGGATGGTCCCTCCTTTTCCCAGCCTTATGCCGCACAGGCAATGGGAGAGAAATAATGGTAGTCACTATGGCTGGTATAGGGTAAGATAGGCAAGATACACCAGGAGCTCAAATAACAATACATCTTTCTTTGTGGTTCCACACATGATCTTCTGAATTTACTTGTTTTGCTCTTTCACAGAAAATCATTCTGTCTTTTTTCTTCTTCCTGGAAGCCAGGAAATTTCCTTTCTCTCCCTTCCCACCATCAGTTTTCCCCTTCTGTTGCTTTCCTGTAGTGTCCTCAGTAAAATACCTTATTCTCTTTCCTTTTAGTTTTTTAACTAAAACCAGCTTGTGGAATAGGATCAGTACAGAGGCTGTTTACTCTTAAATAACATGTTCCTTAGATAAGGGAAGGCATAGACATTAGCATGTAATGGAATCGCTTTGCTTTGGATTGCAGATGTCTTTAAAAAATATTTTACTTTGTGACTAGAATAATAAAATTCACAGTTGGTGAAACATCATTGATTTTATTTTAGTTCTATCAGACTGTGAAAGGATCCCTAATCATATTGGGACAATAAATAATATTTATATTATTATCTATCTATTTATAGAACTTAAATAATATTTTTCTCAATGATTTTTTTGAGACCTTTTCCTCTTCTTTACCACTGTATTATAAAAGAAGCAGATGAGCAATTGTGTAATATAATTTTGATGAAACTATACTAAGGCTAAGAAGACAGCAATATTTTTGCCATTTGATCTATTGCATTTACTCTTGTTCACAAAAAACTTCAAATAAAAAACAAGTTCGTGGCCAGTTTTCTGTGAAATTTTAAAATAAAATGGACTAGTACACAAATTAACATAGCATCTGTTGTCACTTAATAAAAAACAATTATGCAATCTTCAGAATTCACAGTGTAAGTTGCTGGTAACCAGGAAGATACAGGCAATACTGTTTAATATGGGATACCTAAACTGAAACATTATGAATGTTTTATTTTCCTCAGTGTTTGTCTACACTGCAGATAGCAGCTTCATATAGACCTACTGGAAGTCAGCTAGCCATGGCATCAAAAAGGTGAGAACTTCTTGGTAGATAAATGAAGGCTTTGTGAAACACCAGCTTGTCACAGAAGCTCCAGGAATTTGCACTTAGTATAGCTATCTTGAATATCTCTACAGTTCAGGTATACTATCTGATACAGTGATGGCTGTTTTGACAGGAGGCAAAATAAATAACAAAATAGGTCATTGATTTCCCTAGCTACTGCAGTCCACTATTCCTGAACTCCTTGGCTTCTGGAGCAATATAGTGGTATGCTGGATGTTCACTTTCCCACACTGGAAGTGCAGATTAATAAAGGCAGAGCACAGCTCTTCTATCAGTGTTTTTGCAGGGCAGCATTCTCACTTTGCTGTTAATTGCAAGTCTGGAAGCAAGCAGCTGTCAAATTGCCTGATGAAATACAGTCTCAAGTATGGAATGATTAGTTAACTGGCAGGTGTTAGAATCCCTTGGTCGCTGAGCTGTCTAGTTTTGTAAACAATAACTGGATGCACCCACACGTGGGCATGCCCTTCTGAGGAGCACCCTCTGTACTACCCTGTTGAAACCTTATCTGTGGTGACAAAAAGCTTCTACACTAGCTCTTGCTGCCCTCCACTCTTCCTGCATGGTTTTGTTTAGAAGGAAGATAGTCTGTAAATGCTCTTGGAACGGAACAGCCTGGAAGAAAGATGCCATGAAGGAATCAGTGTGTCCAGTATCAGAGTTAACTGATGAATTGTAGCAGCCCTCTAGCTACTCTATATTGAGCCCAGCAAATGGCCACCAAGATCATTAGAGGGATGGAGCAAATGGCGCACAAGGAGAAGCTGGCTGAGCAGTTTTTCAGCCTGAAGAAGAGAAACGGATGATCTAATTGATCTAGTTCAAAATCTCTATAAACACCCACTAGAAGACACAGCCAAAATCTCCATTCATGTGAACAATGAAAGGACAGCAACAGAAACAGATAGCAGCAAGGAAAATTCCAATCGTGTATAAAGACGAAAATTCTTCACAAGAATGAACTAGCACTGTTACAAGTGCTAGTTCAGAGGGGTTCTGAAACTTCAGTCCTTGGAGATTCTCAGAATTGGACTGCCCTGGGCAACATAGTGTAACTACAGAGAATCCTGCTTTGAGCAGTGGAGTTGGACCAAATGACTTAAATTATCCAGTTACTCTAAAAAAATTCCATCACTAGGGTGTTGCCTAGAACAGCAGTGAGATCCCTACCACAAGGGTCTGAGGACAGCTTTTAGCCAGAAGTGAACTTCAAAAATTTTAAAAGCTCAGAAAAGAAAGCTTGAGGGGGAAAGTTTGTATACAGATACAGCATGATTCAAAAGAAAGAATAGTGGACCTTGTTAAAGCCACTGTCTAATTCTGGCAATAGCAGGCCTGACATCCTGCTGACTAATTTGCACGATATTGAGCCTTAATGAGGTAGCGACACTGTGTATAAAGCAGGAGGGGACTAGCTCTTACGGCACTGGCAACTCTCAAATTCCATAGGGGTTTTAAAACACTCAGCACTTGCAGGGAGAAGTGGTAGATTTTGACAACGCAAAAGAAGAGCCCTGTGAGCAAATGAACTCGGAACTCTGTTGCAATTTCCTTTCACTACATTTTTCCCCTTAGTGCTTTTTTTCATTATTGTTCATGCTTTTTCTCATTTCTCATGCCTATTACTTTCTCTGTTGATTTATTCAATCACACGCATTCATTTCTTCTAGGATGTTACATATGGGCCTGTAAGAAGATAAAGAGTAAATGCATCTGGCACTTGTGTTGATTTTGGTGTCCTTCTGTGTGCATCCTATCATTTGCTGCTGTGCAGAGTATGAAGGAACATCTAATTATATGCTTTATGCCTAGGTACATCTCTTAACTGAGTAATCAAATAGAATTGAGGTATTTCGATTCTGTGGGGTTAAAGCTTTGATAACAGTTTTTACAATTACGGTAGACACTGTCATTCTGTCTTTGCATAATATCTGAGATAATATGCCTTAAAGACAGGGGGTTTCAAAAAGGAAGGAAAATACTAAGTAGATTTCGAAAAGATAGACACTGTTAGCTGATTTCTTAGTAATCTTGCCTAGAACAATAGAAAAATTAATTTGACACTGTTTACTTTCATGTTTTCTGAACACACATGGAAGAAAGCTGGTGGATACTGGAGAGAAGGGAGTTTAGTTTAACAGAGCTCTGGATTCTTACTGTGTTCTTGGAAAAAGTGCAACAGCTCAATGAACAAGACCAGACTATCTCTGCCAGAACAAATTGCGTATCTAACCTACAGGGAAAATCAGTGTAAATTTTCAGTTTCACATGTAAAATCCAGTCTGATTGATTCCTCCTTTCTTAAGGGGGCAAATCAGTATTACCAGACTGGGGTAGTCTCGTGTCAATTGCTATGATTCCATGGTAAACCATGTAGGAACGGGATGAGCAGAAACATAATACATTGAGAATTGATTATGAATCTAATGAATATTCATTAATTAAAAATACAAACAAATATTCCCCTTTCAAGTACAAACCCTTCCTATGGGGTGCAGGTATTTGTAACTTTAATCTGCGAGTACTTCAGATGCAATCTGGTGGCCTTCTATGATGGGGCTACGGAACTGATGGACAGGGGTAGAGCAGTTGATGTCATCTACCTGGACTTGTGCCAAGTGTTTGACACCGTCCCACATGACATCCTTGTCTCTAAGTTGGAGACACATCAATTTGATAGGTGGACCACTCAGTGGATAAAGAACTGGCTGGATGGCCGCACGCAAAGAGCTGTGGTCAATGGCTCAATGTCCAGCTGGAGACCAGTAACAAGTGGTGTCCCTCAGGGATCGGTGTTGGGACCCGTCTTGTTCAACATCTTGGTCGGTGACGTGGACAGTGGGATTGAGTGCGCCCTCAGCAAGTTTGCCGATGACACCAAGCTGTGTGGTTCGGTTGATATATTGGAGGGAAGGAATGCCATCCAGAGGGACCTTGCCACACTTGTGAGGTGGGCTGATGCCAACCTGATGAAGTTTATCCATGACAAGTGCAAGGTCCTCCACCTGGGTCGCTGCAGTCTCAGGCACAGCTACAGGCTGGGCAGAGAAGAGATTCAGAGCAGCCCTGCAGAGAAGGACTTGGGGGTGTTGGTCGATGAGAAAATGAACATGAGCCAGCAGTGTGCACTCGCAGCCCAGAAAGCCAACCGTATCCTGGGCTGCATCAAAAGGAGCGTGACCAGCAGGTTGCGGGAGGTGATCCTGCCCCTCTACTCTGCTCTTGTGAGACCTCACTTGGAGTATTGTGAGCAGTTCTGGTGTTCTCAACATAAAAAGGACATGCAACTGTTGGAACAAGTCCAAAGGAGGGCCACGAGGATGATCAGGGGACTGGAGCACCTCCCATATGAAGATAGGCTGAGAAAGTTGGGGCTGTTCAGCCTGGAGAAGAGAAGGCTGCATGGAGACCTCATAGCAGCCTTCCAGTATCTGAAGGGGGCCTATAGGGCTGCTGGAGATGGACTCTTCATGAGGAACTGTAGTGATAGGACAAAGGGTAATGGGATCAAACTTAAGTAGGGGAAGTTTAGATTGGATATGAGGAAGAAATTCTCTACTGTGAGGGTGGTGAGGCACTGGAATGGGTTGCCCAAGGAAGTTGTGAAAGCTCCATCGCTGGCAGTGTTCAAGGCCGGGGTGGACATAGCCTTGGGTGGCATGGTTTAGTGGTAGGTGTCCCTGCCCTTGGCAGGGGGGTTGGAACTAGATGATCTTAAGGTCCTTTCCAACCCTAACTATTCTATGATTCCATGATTCTATAATATCAGGTCGCAAAGTACTCCTTAAAAGGCAACAATATGTTCCATTTACTAAGGCAAATTTCCTTGAAGAAAACTTCAGATGAAAAATCTGATCAGTAGAGTTGAAAATAGAGTCTGTCTTTGGTGATCTTATCTGAGAGTAGAGAGAGAGCAATCACACATGAATCTCACCCGGGTCTTTGGCAGTATTTTCTTGGTGAGCCTCATGATGAAGGCAAGTTGGGTCTTCCTACTGTTTTACAAGAGGAACAGACAGCTTTTCTTCCTCAGAGATTGCTAGAACATTAGGACATTTTCACTGCTTAGAAACAATTCTAGTTTACTTTCCAAAAATCATGTAAGCCATTAACTGTTACTGAAACAGTAAATTCTTAAATCCATGAAAGCACTTTGGAATAGGAATATATGTATGTTGAGAAGCAGCTGTGTCATCCTGCCTTTTCAGTCAAAACCTGCTCATCAGATTATCTTTGTTTTACTGAACAGATGTCAGATGTTAACAGGAGAAATTCAAGTTTTTCATAGCACATGATGTATAAAATTAATTCTCATAATATGGGTAAGGTTTCCAAAGAGAGGGAAATAAATCTGCAGAGCAGCAGATAAACAAACACAAGAGATTTAAGCAGCCTGAGAAAGATAGAGGGCAACAAGTTGGCTTGAATGCTGTAAGTTTCTCAGAACTTCAAAACTCACAATGATGCTGAGAAACTTCAGGAATAACTCAGTGAAAGGAAGATGCCAAATCAACAGGCTCAATTTACAATCTGAACATTAAGTACAGCAATCCTATTAACTGACTAGGTAGAGGACCTTGCTGCAGGTTGCTAACACAGTAGCACCAAGGCAGACAAATTTAGGCAGCTCTTTTCAAGTCAGATGACTGAGCATGTTACCCAGTTACGGCACTGAGGAAAAGCAATTAGCCAATGCAGTTTTAACATTTTAATCCAAATCTGTACCAGCTGGAACAAGATGTCTATATTTGATCATAAGTGCTTCAAGCAAATCAGAAGGTATGTCTGGTTCAGTAGGTAGGTTCTTTTAGGACCCACTTATTTCCCAAAATTTAGATAATAATTTGAAGATTTACCCCATTTTATTCTTTCCGCTTTAAACTGCTTATTTGATTAATTGCACCGAACGTGTCTGACAAAGTAACTAGTTTGGGGAATTTAGCTCCTTGTTCATAATTTGAATGTTTGAATGTAATTTCTGATTTATTTCCTGTCTTTTTGAAATATATTTTGCAGAAAAAAAAATCATAGCAAAATCCTAAATATTTTGGAAGGATTTTAGAAGACTAGAGAAAAAGAAGTATCTGGAAAGGTGGTCAGTTTGAAAACAGAGCAAGCTCCACAGACTATGAAATAGAGAAAGATGAAGAAGGTGTATGCTGGAAGCAGTCATTAGTGAGCCATACTCAGCCAAAAGAGCACTTGAAGAAATAGCAAGACGAAGGAAAAGGAGAGCCAGGTACATTTTTTCTCTGTATTGCTATTACAGCAAATCATTAAGGTCTCTTAAGAAACTCTTTAAAAGCTTATTAAACAGTTTTTTGGGTGCTCTAGCTAATACAAGTTGACTCTCTGTTCATCTGATGGTAGTTTAAGGAGTTTTTAAGAGCCTTCTTCAGCAACCTGAAAGAATGATTTTTGTCACAGAGATACAATATATTGCAGAAGAAAAGAACTGTTTGTAAGAGAGGAGGTGCAAGGACTGTATTGTTCCCTTAAAAGGCAATCAGGAGTTGATTTATTCAGTGTTTTAAAAAATGAACAACAATTTTAGAGGTTTAATTAAAAAGAATCTTGGTATTTTATTAAAACTCATTCTATTTAGAGTTTCATTGCTTTCATACTACTGTGATTATTATTAGCACATTGCTGTGACAGTACACATTCACTGGTGCACTACAGCTTGCTGGCTTCAGAGAATATGTAAGAAAAATAACGTGCTTTAATATAAATGCATTGGTGGTATCATATGTAAACATTACAGTAACTGTTGAGGTTACTTAAAGAATTCATTAGAACCTTCAAACCATTGCCGTTTCTTTAGCACCAGAGCAACCTGGATGTCAGGAAGTCTGTTCAGTAAAATCAGAATTGGGCACAAGTTTAAAGTGATCAAAATATGAGACTGTATTCTATGTCTGGCTTTGCTCTTATTTGCAATACACAGAGTAGCTCTCTTTCCTACTGCTTTTCTATTTATTGGGAGACTGCAGATGTTCAAAATATTCGAATGTTTTAAGCTAAAGACAAAACAGGTTCTTTTCCTACGGAATGTAGAGAGATGAAGACTAATCAAAGGTTCTGTAAATGGATGCACCATATGAGTAGGATTATTAGAAGGTTTTTATAATTATGTTTGTTTATCTAGCAGCCTTCCAGTATCTGAAGGGGGCCTACAAGGATGCTGGGGAGGGACTCTTCTTTAGGGACTGTGGTGGTAAGACAAGGGGTAATGGGTTCAAACTTAAACAGGGGAAGTTTAGGTTAGATATAAGGAGGAAGTTCTTTACTGTGAGGGTGGTGAGCCATTGGAACAGGCTGCCCAAGGAAGTTGTGAATGCTCCATCCCTGGCAGTGTTCAAGGCCGGGTTGGACATAGCCTTGGGTGACATGGTTTAGTGGGAGGTGTCCCTGCCCATGGCAGGGGGGTTGGAACTAGATGATCTTAAGGTCCTTTCCAACTCTAACTATTCTGATTCTGTGATTCTATGATTCATTTCTGTAAGAGAATCCTAGGGATTGCAAACTATTTTGAATATTTTAGGATCACTTGTAAGGTGTCAAGCAAACACAGTTTAGAAAGTAATTTAAGCTACTTGTATCTAGATTAAATGTCTCATATTCCAGAACGTGGAAAGTATTTACAGTGTGCTTCTCCAATTACAATTGTATAAATTATGTAGTAGCCTAATCCACTTTTCACAGTATGGGAAATTGGAAGAAATTAAAATGAGGTAAAAATCAAAATAAGTGCAAGTCAGAGCCAGGAGATACTTGCCTATTACATGTAGGGCTAATACATGTATTTTTTCTTCCCAAAAAATTCAACTCAGGAAATAGTAGGCAAGTTCAGTCTTACTGCACGCTCTGTCATGGTAAAATAGTCTGTTTCTCCAAACCTATGAATTGTGACCTCTGGGGAAAAATAGTTTTGCTACCTTTGGATCACCTTCAAGCTGATATGTTTTTGATTATATATGTTAGTAGTGTATTCCAGTTCTGGAAGACATGTTTAATCAAGGGGGTTTCACTAATGAGAGAGGATTTTGGCATAACATTGCGCCGCTCTTGAGGTACTCACCCTGTGACGTGACTGGCCCTTGGCATGCGTGTGCGGTCAAGGCAAAGAAGACGGTTGAGACTTCTGGGGCTGCTCTGAGCATCCTTCTAGCATCCCAGGGGTGGTTTTAGTTTCCCTAAGGCACAGAAGTAGTCTTCAAGCAGCCTTCAAATCAAAACCTATTATGATGATATAAAACCTCAATTTTTTTTGCAAGCTAACTGGCTTCAGGACATTTATAGGCTGGGAGCCTAAATATGCCATTTGTGCTTGCTCTTCTTTGGTTATTTTCTGGCACAGAATGCAAGTAAAGCCTAGTCACTGAAGTCTTAGGATTATTCTGGATTTTGAATATTAATTTTGCTGCAGTTTAATCCCATATGGAAGTAGAGACCCTGGCCCTGGTGAATTTAATAGCAAAACTTCCACTGACTTCAGCAAGGACAGAACTTCTAGAAGAGACTGTGCCCTTCTGCCAGAAATGGTTTCACACAGCTAAGACTTTGGAGCCAGATAATAAAATGTCTAGAAAGGAGGTTCAGAAAAATATCACCGAAATAGTTTTGAAAATGATTTTCTAACACTAATAAAGAAAATGTAATAGACCATTTTATGTTCCTGTCCTCAGGCTATGCCTTATACCATGATTAATATAAAAGAAAATTATATTTCCTTGATTACTCATTCAAGCAGAAAATGAGTTCCGTTACCTGAAAATTTAGAAGTTTCCTGAGTAATTGGATAGCCTTTGTACATCTTCAATTTTTTGATGTTATTGGGTAGTTTCTGTTATTTACTAAGATGTTTTAGCCTAATCATTTTTTGACAGGATAAAATATCACCATTACAGAGGGAACATTCTCCCAACAGATGAAACAATTTAACAAATTAGATGCTGAATGCAATTTGCTGGTCAGTGATGCAGATTATACAATGTGCAAGAAATAGTTTAAATATCAACCAGAAATAACTATGTAAATTACACAAAAGCATCCTTCATTGTGCTGTCTTTCTCTTTCTTCCAAGAGTGCCAAAAGCAGAAATAACTTGAATGTCTCAAATACGCTGTATAGAAATCTGTCTGCTTCAGAATTGCAGGCTCTTCTTTCAGTGCTGAACACGCTTAAAAAAATCTAGTTTGACATTTGAAGAAGAGCGGATTGACCATCAGTATTCACTTAATTTCTCCTGGTACTTCTACCATCGTCATCAGCTTTTAGGGATGGCTACCGAAGATAGGTTCATATCTTTCAAAGCCTTCAGAGGAAAGGTCTGTAAGAGTCTCCTTGAGGCAAACTAGCCGTGTTTGAATTTGTGACTAGTGCATTACCCAGCAACAGTAGCAATTCAGCAAGTGCCAGAGGCAGATCTCCTGGTCATTGCACCTGCTGAAGTTCCAGTAGTGAGCAGAGGCAAACCGGAGATCGAATAAAGCATTCTTGTATTTGCATCTAGCAACTGATTGAATACCATGATCTTCCAACAGATACTGTTTGCTTGAAGCAGAAAGTAGCATGGTAAAGATGCAACAGGCACAGACTACTGTTATTTCTAGATTTTATTTGTCGTCCCAGGAGATGGGACTGTCACTTAGTGGAAGACATACAGGTAGCTGTAGCTGCCCTTCAATTCTATAACATGAAACATGTGCTTCAGGGTATAAGAGAGAACAGTTTGCCTCCAGCCTCCTTCTTCTCTATAAATTGATTCAGTTGTCCTAAATGCTGTCACTGTTAAAGCTTCAGAGCTCCTAGAATCTGTGTTTAATTATTTTGAGCATATGTACTTCAAATAGTTAAAGGACCTAGTGTGTTCAAGTGTAACTGCTCAAAGAAAAATAATGAGAGCTTATAAATATTGATCCTAGGTCAGCTTTGCTAATAGAGGGTGCCTCTCTACTGTCATCCTATGAAAGATGTGTTGAGAAGCTGAGGTGAAAGATAATGAAATGCAGATCCTTGAGTGCCTTTTGCTCCTTGCTGGGAAGATAAAATTTTTCATTTTCTCTCATCCCACATGGACCACTCTTGTGAGAATTGGTTGAAGCTTTCTTCTACTTTGTGGTGGGCTCAGCAATTGCACAGCATCATTCTTTGTCAGTGGAATAAAGAAGTGGGCTGGACTGTACAGAAGTCAAAAGGTCTTTTCTAATATAAAGCAAGCTCAGAATATATGGTAAATTTTAAAAATGTTTGGACAATTAACGGTTGGAGGGGTCCCTTTAAGTTTGCTCAGTGGTCATTAGATTGTAATGTTGCCAGAAACAATATGAAATCCCTACATGTAACTAGAAAGTTTGGAATAAATCTGAGGATGCTGCACATATGGAGGGGGGAGACAGGAGAAGTAAAGGCAGTTTTGTTCTCTAGCTCATGTACAGAATCACCAGAAAAAAAAAAAAAGTAACCTGGTCAAGTCCTGTGCCGTTTATCCCTCTGTTTTTCCCCCTAATCCACTATTGATATTTTACTTTCTTCTTTAGGCAGTGGGCTCTGGTATTGTGTTTTGTGTAATTTCCCTGTTAGCCCTAGACTGAATGCATTTTTATCTTGTTTCTTTTGGCTGTGTCTTCATATATACATACTTCTGACTTTTTTCTCTAAATCTCTCAAAAGAGACATTTGCCAGATGTCTTTAGTTTCCATGTTACAAAGGTTTGATCTGTATGGAATAATTGATCAGTATTTTATGTGTTAAATTTGTTCAGGCATTGGTTTCTAATTCCTACCATTATCTATTACTACATCTCTTCATATTGCTGCCCAGAGACTGACAAAATAAGAGATTAATTGGTGAAATGCTGCTAATGTTTATGAATTTTTTGACTATTCAAGATAAAATGGCTTTGAGAGATAAGTATGAATGCTGTTTTTGCTCAACTACAGCCACTGTTGTTAGTCTCTAACACCCTATTTATTATTCATAACTGGTGCAGCAGAAGTAAGTGCTGTCTGTGCTGTTTTCAATGTTCACAATCCTGTGGATTCTGTGAATGTCTTTTGCTATCTTTCTTCCTGCCTCCCAGTTTCATGTGAGGATCTCTCAGGGCTCTGTCCTTCATTTTACAGGAGGAAACTGACAGAAAGAGATTAAGGTTAGAATGTCAGGTTTCTCTCAATTTTTGGTGTTGATTTTATGTGTCCAGTCCCCGATCCTTTCAAGTGCACTCTGCATTATTGGAATTTAAGATGAAAGCTGCCCTTTGAAAACTAGCCATTGTTGCTTCTTGCTTTTCACATCCTTCAAGGCTGGGTAAAAATCTCCTTTAAGATGATGGGTGTGCTAGTTGCTTTCCATTCTGGCTGAAAGTGGGAACAATGATGTGCCCCTTTGTTTAACAGTAATTGGAACATGGGAAGCTACTTCTGAGACCACTTTGAATGCCAAGCACAAACTGGAAAGTTTTGATCTGCTTGTGGGTGCATGTTTAAAAGTAAGCAAGGAAAGTGGCAACTAAGAAGAGAAGTGCTTCTAGTATGGGCTTGAGAAGAAGATTGCTTGGAGCTTTTTGTGCAGAATATTTCTGGAGGAGCAAAAAGAACTTCTGATTGATTGCTGCCCTGATTGGAGAAGCAGTGTTTTATATGTGCTCTGCAAATAAGTGGTCAAAGACAAAAGATTGCAGACCCCACATAGTGTAAAAGGATGGGCTTAGGAACCATAAACACTTAAAATTGTTTAATGAGCACTTAGATTAAAAACATTAGGGGTGTGGTAATGTGGAAGTCCTGGAACTGAACTTACTAGGACAGTCTCCATTTAGGTGCCGAGTATATTCTGTATTTAACTTCCCAATGTTGTGCTGAGCCACATAGTCCTCTCCCTAAACTGTGCTCCAGGAGTGAATACAGGAGGAATACTGAAAGATGCAGTTCCCTTGACTGTTTGGCCTCATACCTTATTGAGTTAACATGTTAATGTTTAAGAAACAGGTTCCTTCTAAAAAAAATGATAAAACAGTTAAATGACTCCAAATACTGGATTTTATTCTGCCAATGTATTATGTAGCACTAGGTGAAATTTTAAAAATGGAGTGGTCCGGTTGCTTATCTGCTGCTACTCTCTTTTCTGATGGCTATCCCCCTCTAGTAGAGAATATAAGTCTGGTCCTTCCAGCTTTGAGAAACTAGGCTACAGACAGCGAAGAATTCAAAAGAGCAAGTGTGAAACCACAGCCAGTCATCCAGCTGATGATCTCTGTTAATCCCCTAAACTAGATAGCCAGACATCTTTGAGATTATAGATTGTTTGTTTTGGGTTTTTGTTCCTTAAGTTTTGTTTTTTTCACCAGTTCAAGCAAATAAGACTGCTACTTCCCTTTCCCCCCAGTTGTGTTTCTTTAGCAATGTAATAGGCAAAAAGAACATGTTCTGTGCTAATCCACTGGCAGTAGATTTTCTCTAAACTTCTATTACATTTAAAACCTATTTGTATTTATGATGTTGCCTAAATTCCTAGTGATTCTGGATGAAAAGCAAAACTGCTTAGTCTTGGAATATACTAGATCCTCTGTCCCTCACGAGTTATCCTGGTTGAAAATCTGGAGCCTCTTTCCTGGGAGAATGAAGAAGTCATGTCCCCCCTGTAGGAATTCAACTCCTTTCAAAATGTTCTGTCTCTGCATCAGAGCACTTTGGCTTTACTTTTTCCCAGTAAAGCAGTAATGTACATAACATGCTGTTGTTTCATGACTCCACTGAATATAATGTTTACGTTTATTATAGCATTTATTATGGAGAGTTGTTTTTTGTAAGAATTCTTCTATTTCTTTGTTTTCTTGAGAAAGTGATGTTTAGTTTTGCGGTTTGTTTTTTTTAATTTTTTTAATTTTGGTCTTGATTTTTTCCCACCACTTAAGTTTGAATCTGGGTCCCTTCTCTGCTCTATGAAACAATGGGAATAGAAGGAGGAAGGAACTTCATCTGGGAGGGTGGATGTTGGTCATGGATCAGCTGTTTAGAAAGGAAAGGGTTGTGGTTTAAGAAGTGGGAGGAGGCTGGTGTAGAGTAGAATTGAAGTGAAGGGAGTGCAGGAATGTGCTGTGGAAGAGCAACACACCAGCACAGTGTGTTTGAAGGGTCTTCCAAGTTCCAGAGAATAGAATAATAGAATCACAGAATCACAGAATGGTTTGGGTTGGAAGGGACCTTTAAATGTCATCTAGTCCAATTCCCCTGCAATGGATACCCTAATGTTGGTTTTGTGACGCCTCATGTTGGCTCCTGCTGCCCATTGTCCATCATTTTTTGCTGGATTTTCTCTGTAGCTTTACTTCCCTGGGTGGCAGAGGAGCATTTCCTTGGGGAGCAAGGGTAAGAGGGATGGTTCCTAAAGAGTTTGGGCAGGTGGCTGACTCCTCCACAGTTAGGGATGGTGGGGGAAGAGGGGTGCATACAGAATGTGTGTCCTGACTTCAATCTTATTTTGTCCAGTCAGTGCCTCAGCTGTAGCTTGAAGTCCTCCTTGCAGGAAGAAATGAACTGATCTGATCTAACGGTTTGCAGTCAGGCATAGGAGCAGTCTTTCCTCCCCCACTCCTGCCTTTGCAGCCCTGCCTTTCTCTTGGTTTGCCATTTGTCTGACCTGTCAAGGTGTAGATTCATCTTACTAGCCCAGCACTGAGATGAAAAACGAGAACAAAAGAAGGAGAAACTCCCCATCTCCCTCCTTCTCATTCCTTCTCCTTTTGCTGGGATAGCTTTCTGTAAAGTTCCCCAGCTGAAGTGGCTTCTTCTGGGTCAGGTGAGCTGCAGAGCCAGTGCAAGGCACAGGGAGAGGCCACATGGACCTGAAAAGGCAAAGGAGAGACACTGCTGCTGGTGATGGCATTGAGCTGTCAGACAAGAGGAGATGACCCAATCTGACCTCAGCTGCTGCCATTGAATACTGATTGTTTTTTGAAGGGGAAGTTGAACTAAACTTGTTGCAAAATGAGGTCTGATCCAGAAAACTGTGAATTAAAAAATATGTGAGAGTCACCTTTTTTTGTATCTATTTTTTTGTGGTAACATTGAAAAGAAAAACAGGACTTTTCACCACTGTGATGTTTCTGGTAGTTTGATTTCTTTTTAAACAGACTCCTTAAAGGGTAAGTTGTTTTTAAGTGTCTGTATTGATCAAAGAATAAAGCTCAGTAAGCTCAGTTGTTTCAATTGTAAATACTTTGGGAATGTTTTAGCCACTTCATATAGCTTTGTAACTCTCTTTTCTCTTGTTCTTCCACTGGCATTATCTTCTGCATCTTGAACTTTGCTTTGCTAGTTAGATTCAGGTTGTCTGCTAAGGAAAGAAAAAAATATTTCACTTTGCTTGAGTGTTTTAGTTGTATTGTAAGAGGCTCTGAGGTAAGGACAGCTGTTCTTGATATCTGTTGAAAAGCTGTTGAAGAGCAGTGGGTGTGACCAATTACATTTCATTCCTATACCAAAGCCACTTGTTTAGTGATTGCTTTGAGCTAGCAAGCCTTCTCTGTCTTGCCAACTATTTTTCCTCCTCCCATTGCCTACTTTCTCTTAAAATCATAGCAAAAAAAAGGAGTCAACAATTATTTGTCAGCTTAGGTTGAGTAGATCTAATAAACAGGTGTATGACATGAGTCATGTCCTGCATAGCAGTTGTTATCTTCTGTAATTGCATGGTTCACATTTCATATCACCTGCCCAGTGTATGTAAAGTACTTTGCTCTCTCTGCTGATTTTGTTGTTGCTTTATAGAAAAGAGCCTTTTTTAAAGGCTTCTACGCTATAATGAATATGAGTATGTATAATTTTTTTCCCTGCACTTGTCTAGTAGACTAAGTGTAGCTAGATTAAATGAAAAGGAATTGTGAAGATGCTTCTCAAAAGACAGCTTTGGCTAGCGTAACTGCAGGGTATATAGGTAGGTATATTCAAGGCAAAGAGGTCCAGGGGAAGATACAGGAACAGGCTGCAAGACCATGAGCCATGGCTGGGAGCTGTATCTGGAATGACTTAAATGAGACAGAAAGGAGTCTGAGCTATGGCAGCAGGGGAAGTTGTTCGGACCCAGCAGACAAAATCTCCTTTTTAGTAAATATCCTATTTTGTATGTGTGATACAGAGACTTGTTTTTTCAAGTATGATTTATAGAAAAGTTTTGAATCTATATCAAGTATTTAGGAACCCATCTTTCCTACATTTAAAAGCCAGCCAACGTTGAATCAGTCTTGGATGAGGTAAATTGGAGGAAGAGAGAATTCTCTTTTGTACGTAATCAAGAAACACATATTCAACATGCTCAGCCAGTGACTTTCAGCCTTTGATCTCAGTTTGCTGCCAAAACTGCAAATAATTGAAAAGAGAATGAGATACTACATCAATCTTGAATCCTAGTGTATGTTGCAATAATTTAATATTAAACACTTAAAACTTTAGATTTTTTTTTCTCTCTCTAAAGGATGAACTTACAAGAAATTGTTTTCTTGTATTCCAGCCTACTAGATGAGAGTCCTGGACAACAATGGAAAGATAAGGATTCCTTGACATGCAAGCAAGAATGAATCCTTAGTAGTATAGACACCATATGTTTATTGGTCTCTTCCTAGTACAGTGGCAGAGCTGCTTATCACTGCAGCTGAGCTTCAAAAGAGTGGACCTTCAGAACCTGCAGGTGGTATTGGGTACTATCTAAATGTATTGCACCATCCATACATGTCTGTGCTCAGCTTTAAGCTAGGAGCCTCAAGGAGAGGGCTTAGTATGGTAGCAAAAAAGTTTTCCTCAAAGTTTAGTTCTTTTGATGGGTGTCTGAGATACTGTGATCAAATTGTGTAGTGGTTTTTTTTTTTTTTTTGCAGCTATAAGAAGGTGTCCTTAAGGAGGTTGCCAGGGGAATTTAATAATGAGCATGCAAGAACATATAACAACTGATGAACACTGCCCAGAAAGATTCTCTTTGCAATTCTGTTCCAGCCCTTTTTCTTCACTCCTTCAGTATAAGGTGTCCTTTTTCTATAGCAGCTTTAAAACTTGTGGGAGGTGGTGAAAAGCTTTTTTGTTAGATGAATCCTCAAGTTAAACCACTCTTCAGATTGCTCGTATGGCGTGAATTTGCTAGAAAGCCAGGTTGTGACTGTGAGATCTGGGGTGCTATATGTAGTGGGAACGCTGAGAAGAAAATTCGGTGCTTTACTTGTGGAGTATACAGACAGTATATACCATACAATTGGCCTGGTGAATCTTTTGGTCCAAGGAACTGCTCAGCCTTGAATAATCTCAGGTGATAATTATATAAGTAACTCTTTGTGTTAGGCACAAGATAAAATCTATCCATTCATCAGTGATGGGCCTGGGTTGCCAAGCATTTACCCATTTTATTCACTACAACAGCATTGTCTAAAGGAACTGCTTTTGAATCTATTGGCACAAATGTATTCTCCTTCATGCACTTGTACATGCAGGGGAACATACTATCCTGAGCTACATCTTATTTGGACTTTTTTTGCTTCCATCTTGTTTCAAGGCTCCTTGCAGCTGTTTCACATGTCTGCTGGACAGATGCTGCTCCAGATACAAACTGCTGTAGTTCAGAGTCTGATCATCCCCTTCTATGCATGGGAACTGCTGTCTTGATGCTCCTCTCTCCAAAAAAAATTATCATGAAAATACATTAATTACAGGCCTTTTCATTTTATATTGTTTTAGGAAATAATAATATGCGTTATATATATAAAAGAGAGAAGAGAAATTGACTTATTTTTCTTTGTCTACTGACAAGCTGTTCCTGATTATTTATCTTTTTGCTTTTTATTCCATCTGGCTATCTAACACAAAATTCTTAATACAATTAATTACCCTTTATTGAAGGCTTTTGTTTATTACCTAAAATAGCTGTGGCTCCTAACTAAGAGAAGATCTGAATGGAGAAGAAAGGTACAATTCACAGGTAACTACTTAATGCTGCTTCTAGTGCTTATTTTGTATCCACAGTCCTTGTTCCCTCTTTCCCCTCCTAAATTTGCATTTTGTGGACACTTCTGCAGAGCTGCACATGTATTATTCTAATCTTAGTCAGGCCTGTCTACCAGGCAAACCATGTGCATTAGTTCTTAGACAGGCCTATGACAACACATCTTGAAGTTATTGAAGGTAGTCAAGTACAGAACAGGTTTTTTCTGCAGAACCTGGTGTGCTGTAATGTGACTGATGGCAGTGACTGCTGTAGTTTCTGGTAGATTTACCTATAAAATGTCAGGTGTCTATTTTACTAGTTGATTTCCTCTGGATTTCATGGAGAGAAAAAACAGGCATAAGGATCTTTTGAGCCCGTTGATGTCCTCACAAATCCAACTTCTGCTCATGGCTATGGGTAGCATCCCCAAGGTTCTTCTTGATTCTGGAAGATTTTGCCATACATTTATGGAAAATGAGGGGCCCTTTAGCAATAGAGTCTCTACTGTTGTCATGAGAAAGGATCAGGAAGACAGTTGCTATAAATAGGGGGAGCTTTGGCAAGGGTCAGATATTTAGAGTAAAGGGACTTGCAGAATCAGGGCCTGGTACAGGTGGTTTCAGAGCTATGCCAGGATGTGAGGGGAAAGCAGCTCTTATATGTGTGAGCAACTAAGATGCACTTCTGTAGTATTTAGCAGTAAACCTCTACATCACTATCCCATCAGTACTGAGGATGGTAGGGAATATGACTTTGCCCTTAAACAGTGATTGCGGGTTACCACAGGCATAAGTAGGGTTGGATAGAGACAGGTTCAACTCTGTATAAGAACTAATCATTAGACAGTGCTGGCACTAGGGATTTAAATCCTTTGTAGCTTCCAAAAGGCTTTATCTGTTAAACAAAAAGATTTTGAGATTAAAAGCAGCTGTGTTTGGACCTGAAATATAGTAATGAGAGAAGATGGAGAGGCTCAAGAAAGGTGAAGACACAAGGTAGAAAGGCAAATCTGATGCTGAGGAAAAATTGCATCAGCATAAGGTAATTATGGGAATGGCTGACTTAGTGGATAGTAATACTACCTTGGTTTGATCCTGGCTGCACTTGCAGAGAAGCTGAAGATGGCAAAGGGGGCAGGACTGTTTCAGCTATGTGGGTTGACAAGAGTAAATCGAATTCAGATGAGATTTCAGAACATTGTGTAGACTTTGAGGTATTATGGGTTCTAAAATGTAACAATGAATAACATGAGGCTTTATCCAAGAAAAATTTCAAGCATGTCAGCTTCTCTAGAGTAAATTAAGTTAATGCTGTGCAACTAATCAAGAATTTTGAAAGCAATCCCAATGTATAATTGAGAATTGAACCTTGCTGCAAGATTTCCGTTTTTTTTTGTGATAAATGTTATCTTGGTGTGCTCATTTCGCCTGTGGTAGAGTTGATTTTCTTCATAGTAGCTAGTATGGGGCTATGTTTTGGATTTGTGCTGGAAAAAGTGCTGATAATGTAGAGATATTTTGTGAATGCTCCATCACTGGCGGTGTTCAAGGCTGGATTGGACATAGCCTTGGGTGACGTGGTTTAGTGGGAGGTGTCCCTGGCAGGGGGGTTGGAACTAGATGATCTTAAGGTCCTTTCCAACCCTAACTATTCTATGATTCTATGATATTGCTGAGCAGAGTCAAGGCCTTTTCTGCTCCTCACCTCATTCCACCACCAGTGGGAAGGCTGGGGCTTCACAAGAAGTAGGGAGGGGAAACAGCCAGGAGAGCTGACCACAACTCACCAAAGGGATATTCCATACCATATGGTGTCATGCTCAGCATATAAAGCTGGAGGAAGAAGAAGAAAGGGGGTGATGTTCAGAGCGATGGCATTTTGTCTTCCCAAGTAATGGTTATATGTGGTGGAGCCCTGCTGTCTTGGAGATGGCTGAACACCCCCCTGCCAATGGGAAGTGGTGAATTAATTCCTTGTGTTGTTCTGCTTACACACACAGCTTTTGCTTTACTTACGAAACTCTCTATCTCAACCCATGAGTTTTCTTACTTTTACTCTTCTGATTCTCCCCCGAATCCCACTGGGGGGGGATATGGGCAAGCACCCATGTGGGGCTTAGTTGCCAGCTGGGGTTAAACCAGAAGAGCCCTTTTTGGCACCCAGTGTTGGGCTTGAAGGGGTCAAGATAATGACAAATTTGACTGGAATGTGCTAGATCAAATAAATAGCTATTATTGCTGTTTAGCTATTAATCCAGAGGCTTCTGTGCTTGCCATGGGGCTTGCTTCTCTAACTGTATATTAGAGTCTAGTGCTCGTTAGTGGCTGCTTTTTGCTTTGCTGCTTGCTGTCCTGCTTATCATCTTACTCTGCAGTGCCTGGGAACATTTTATTAACAGCAATGGCCATGCGCCTGGGCTGGCAGATATCCAGGACATTGCTGCTGTTTGTGCTGTTCTGCTGGTCAGGCTGGATCTTCATTGTGAACTGGAGTTGAAGGGACTGTGACCTGTGGATGAGTCCATGTGGCAGCAGGACAATCAGGAGCATCTGTGGATGTGGAAAAGCCTATGTCAGAGCAGGCAGATCTTGAAGCACTGCGGCTGTGATTATGTCTGTGCTGCATCAGGTATACCTCTGCAGGGATTGTAGTCTAAGGATAAGTCTACACTAGAGAAGGTATACCTCAAAGCATCTGTGGCTGTGGATAAGTCCATGCTGTAGCAGGTACATCTTGAAGCACCAGTAGCTATGCATAAAGTCATGCTGGAGTAGCTCAAAGCATGTGGCCGTGGATAAGCCCATGACAGATCAGGTTCGGCCCTGGAGGGACTGGGGCCATATGTAAGACCGTGTTGGAGCAGGTTTACTTTGAAGGGACTGTGGCTGGGGGTAAGGCCATGCTGGAGCAAGTGGATCTCTTGAAGGCATTGTGGCCAGTGGATAAGGCCACACTGGAACAGGTGCACTTCAAAGTGAATGTCACTGTCAATATGCCTATGCTGCAACAGGTATACCCCCCCAGGGACTTTGCCTCACAGGTAAGGTTTCACTTGGAGCAGGTACAACCTGAAGGGGCTGCAGTTTGTGGATAAGTGAAAACCTATGGTGTGGTCCAAAGGGACCAGGCATGGAGATTGCAATAGGTATACTTTTAAATTGCTGTAGCCTATGATTTGAGTTGCATGTTATAGGAATTACTATAGCAGAACCACCTGAACCAATGGAGGACAAGCTTTACAAGAAGCAGTATGAGCGCAACAGTATCTGGACTTGAGCTGGCTTTGGTGCACAGTAGCTTCATGTAATGTGTCCTCTCTCCTGTCCTGAGTGACCACCATGGGAAATGGAGCCCAAAATCACAAACTAAATTAACTTGATGGACATTCTGTGGACATTGATAGATGTTTTACAGACATTTCATAGGGGTGATCCGTAAACTAAAGGAATGATATCTGTGTATCAAAGGATGGGCAGGGTGGTGGTGGGTAAGTGAGGATGTATTGGATAGTGCAGGACCCCAGTATTACATAAATGTTGTGCAATAAGGGGTGGACAATATGCTGGTTTTGGCTGGGTAGAGTTGATTTTCTTCATAGTAGCTAGTATGGGGCTATGTTTTGGATTTGTGCTGGAAACAGTGTTGATAATACAGAGATGTTTTAGTTATTGCTGAGCGGAGTCAAGGCCTTTTCTGCTCCTCACCCCATCCCACTAGTGGGAAGGCTGGGGCTTCACAAGAAGTAGGGAGGGGAAACAGGCAGGAGGGCTGACCACAACTCACCAAAGGGATATTCCATACCATATGGTGTCATGCTCAGCATATAAAGCTGGAGGAAGAAGAAGAAAGGGGGTGACGTTCAGAGCGATGGCGCTTTGTCTTCCCAAGTAGTGGTTATATGTGGTGGAGCCCTGCTGTCTTGGAGATGGCTGAACACCCCCCTGCCAATGGGAAGTGGTGAATTAATTCCTTGTGTTGTTTTGCTTGCATGCACAGCTTTTGCTTTACTTATGAAACTCTATCTCAACCCATGAGTTTTCTTACTTATACTCTTCTGATTCTCCCTCGAATCCCACTGCGGGGGCATGAACGAGTGGCCATGTGGGGCTTGGTTGCCAGCTGGGATTAAACCATGACACTTACTAAAATAAGGATATTAACTTAAATGGCTTCCAGTTAATTCGCTTTGTTTTGAAAAGAATGTAGTTACAGAAAAAAAAAATCCCCACTCATCTGTGTTTATGCATCTGGTGTTTAAAACCAGTGCCAAAGTAGTTTATTCATTGTGCTACCCAAAATGTCTAAAATGAGTACATTGCTGGTTCAGAGCAAATGCTAATTATGTTTCAACTTTTTTCTGTGACAAAGATATAAAAAGTTTTATTTAGCTTTTAAAATCTCAGTATTTACTTCTAGTATTGCTGGTTAGTTAATCATTCATATTTCTGTACTAAATATGAAAATGCTTGGGTTATAAAATGATTCAATCATGTAAGAGCTTTAACTGCAGCGAACAACAAATTCAGAAGCATGTTATGTCAGAAAGGAGGAGGAGGAACTTCTGTTTAGGTCTTGCCTTCACTGGGAAAGGAAACACTGATAGTATCTGTGTAACCTTGCACTGATGAGCGGGCATCACGTTGCTTTGAAAAGATTCATATTTGAGATCTGATGACTAAGTGGTGGTGGGCACAGCTGCTTTAGAATCAGAGATGAAGGAAAGAAGGAAAACAAATCCAGAATTGCTATGTGAAAACCTTGCTGACATGTAATGCTGTCAGAACATTTATAAAGAGCAGAAACCCTATTCAGTGTCAATCAGGTACGTGCTCTATTGAATGAAATCTTTATTATTTTAAATGTTGCCAAAGCTCTGCAATTGATAGCCTCTGGATTTATGAGCAATAACCTCTATAAGTAAAATGACATAGTTAAATTTCAGAGAGTTTTTGTTTTGGTTCCAGTGAAAATTTGTTCTTAAAGTCTGGCAGTTTATGCAGATTAAATGGTATTTCAGTAGGCTTATGTTTTAAAAATCCTCTGAGGATTCAGAGGAAATTGAGGAAGTTTGCTATATTCTAAAATTGTAGAAGTTTGCTTGCTCAAGAATCTAGTTAGGATTGCTGAACTAAATACAGGAGAGGTATTTTGTACTTGCATTTAGGGGTTGGATTTTTTGAGGTTTTTGGAAAATTGCACAAATGAATATGCTAATAAAAGGTAAAAGCCACTGCTTAGCATCATAGTAATTTTTTTGGACCTGATCCAAAACACATTGGAATTATTGGAAGTCTCTTCATTGACTCAAGTGGGTTTTGGATTAAGCTTTTAAAATTCCAGGTCCCATACTAATAAATGTTTCAGGTTCTGGTCTTTCAGTTGCTATGTCTACCTAAGTAGTTTTCCCACATTCAGGTTTGCATTCTTTTAAGGAGAACTTGAGTTTTGAAACGACTTCTCCTAATGAGACATGAAGATACAAGCTGATTTCTTATATTTGCTTTTGGCAGTGCTTAAAGATACATTTAACAATAGGTAAAGATTGGACAGCATGTGTGTAAAATCTTCATCAAACCTATCAGAACCTCTCTCTGAATACTAGTAAAGACTTTTAGCTAGCAATGACAAGAATAATCCGGTCTTTTTGTCTTGGAGGTTTTATAAGTGAGGTTTTATTTCAGAAAATAAATTTCAATCTGGAGAGAGGATGGGATAAACAGCGAATTATGCAATTTAGACCTTGGAATGGCTGGTAAATGTGCTATTCTTTTGGGGAAAGGGTTCAGCCTTGTCATATGGAGAATGACGCACAGTCCACATTTATGGGCAGAGAAAGTTTTAGTAAGGTTGTGAGCTGCATGAGAAACTGCTTTTGAACATCAAATAATTTAGCATTTGATTCTGAGGTGCTGAGTATTACCGGCAATCTGTTTCCTCATCTGTACCCTTGAAATTCCTTGCTCATCTGCTGTCCCCACAAGAGGAGGAGAAATCCGAGACCAAAAAATGATGCCTTAACTGAAGCAACAAATGCATTTTGTATTCCTAATTTAAAGCTTTAGAACTTGTATTTGCCATTTCAGAACTTTATAAAAATTCCTCTTTATGTTTATGAATGAAGTTTAAACACGGAATCACCCCTCTATTGCTATCCTCCTTTTTGCATTTCTTTCTTAACTTCCCTATATCTTTTTAAACAAGATATAACTTACATTTTGCAGACAGTGACTGTAACACAGTGCTAGAGGAAGACTGCTGTAGTGTCTCCATTCTGACTAGTAACTTTGTGTGTGTGTGAACAGCTTAGCTTCCTTGGATTTTCACAGGAGAAATAACCATAAATATCTTAAGACCTGGAGGGATAGACTAAATCTGATGCTTCTTTACTGTTGATTTCTTAAGAGCTATGGTTTATGAGAACCAGTTACCAGAGCTTCAGATGTTGCTGGTGAAAGTTTAATTGCAAAAAGTTGTTTGTTGGTAACCTGTTAAAATATCACGGGAAGAAAATACCCATAGTTTTAGAGATGTTCTTAAAATGCTGCAATTGCAGAACTGCTTTCAATAACTCAGTCACCGAGAGTGCCTATAATGATATTCTGGTAAAGAACAGATTAAAATATATTTTTTAAAACCACTATAAATCCGTGTTAGTATATTATCTCTTTAACTACTCTTAATTTTAGTTCTGGTTCTTGAATATTGACTGAAAGGTATGAGTGGCCAAGAACTTACAGGGAAAAGGGATGGTGATCCAGGGGGCTGAATAAATTTTATATCCACTACATTATTGTGCTCTTCTTCAGTTATCTGCAACATGCTTTTGCTAGCAGCAAGAAATATTCACATAGAAGAGTTTGCTGGTCTGTGCCTCCAGGGTCAGAAAATATCAAGCTCAGAGAACAGGAATCCCAGAATAATGTCAGCATTTCATTTTCATAAGACTAGAAAAACATTAAACTTTAGTCTTTATTAATATATAAGATAAATGTTCACCTGTGTGAATCAACAACAGAATTCTGCCTAACTCAGTTGAGACAGGGTTTTACTCACAGTGAAAGGCATGTTTTCATGTCCAGGTTAATGATGAGAGAAACCTTTTTTTGTTTAAGGGACTCAAATGTATACACAAACTTTTGTTACCTGTGAATGATGTTAAACGTATCTGATCTGGGATTTCATGCAGCATTATAATAATGTTTCATAGCTTGAAAGGCAAGTATAAGCAATACTTTGGTTTCTGTGTTATTTCAGTGAATTAGTGATGATGGGGGAAAAGTTATGGCATAATTATTAATTTTTTAAAGAAGCTAGAATTGAATTTTCTGTTAATGTGAAGATGCATTGCAAAATGAATATAAGTGAAACAGTATTTTACATGAATACCAATAAGGAAATAAACTGACTTATAGCTAAAACCAGAAAAGCAGCTAAAACTGTGCTACATCTCATCCATATTCATACAGATTTCATTTCTAACTGGTTGTAGAAAAAGTTGCTTATTCAGGCTTTATGACTAAAAGACAAAAGTTTGCTTTATGCAGTAAAAGGTATGGTAACCATGTATTAGGTAAGGGAGCTTCATATTTATGAGGTGTGTTCTTTGGATGCTGAGTAGAGCAAGATATGAACTGGACATTCCTTGCTGTCATAGTCACACAAACGAAGCAAGTCTCTCATGTCTCCCAAAGTGCAGTTCAACTCAACAGCTTCAGTAGCCGCCTCAGTGGCAGTGATGGAAAAGGCATCTAGCATGTGGCATGCTTTTCTTGGTCAGACACAACAGGTTGTCTTGAAAACAGCGCTGACAAGTGCTGTTAGTTGAAGAGACTTTGGGCTTGTTGCTTAGTAAGACCACTAGTGAAACAGACTCTTCTGCTATATAAATTAATCCTGCAGCATAATAAATTGCATGGTAAAGAGGCAGGCTGGGGAAAAAAAAAAGGTAATTTTATTTTGGGGAGAGATAATGGAGTATGTGATATGGCACATAGGTCTGACAGGAAAAAGTCTGCTGCGTTTTCCCCACTCTTCAGGTCACCTAGATCTTAAAAAAAATGATGCCCTGGCAGCATGTTTGCAGGAAAGGTTTTCTTATGGCAAAGATAACTGTGGTTATCACTGTTGCTTCTCAGCCTCATAAAGCAAGAGGTCATTTGAGGAGCCTGAGGCATGGCATTCTCAAAGGAACAGCCAATACATCATGTCTGCTTAGCCAGGAGAAATTAAATGCTTCATTTGCTGACATACATGAAAAACAGAAACTCCCACCCTGTGTTTGGAGCTATGGCAGGTCAGATCTTCAGATGGTATGGCGTTTGCTGCAGAGATAAATGAGTTCATGCTATTTGGGTATATGTCCTGTTTGTCTACCCACCTATATAATCTTGTTGCCTATAGATTGCCATAGGGTCTAGGTTTTAGGGGCAGTTATGAGCTTACTTTATTGTGCATTGGCCAAAGGGCTCTTAAATCTCATCACAGGTTTTTATACCTAGTGAGGGACAGCTGATGCCAGGAAAAATCTCTCAACTCTGCTTCCCTCAGAAAGCAAGACAAACGGTCTCTCTGCCTGAGACATTAGGAAGTTTCAGTTCCTGCTCTATTCCTGTTACCCGATTTACTTGTTTTTCTTCACATATTGACTTTTTTCCTCCCTCACTTTTCTCTCGAATTTCTGTCTGGCATGAGTGCATTGCTGCTGGCACTGCTTTGTGTTTGCCTGCTGTATATCCTCAAAGGCTTGCATGGGGGAACTGCTGTGGGAATAGGGAATAAATGCAGTGATATTTTCAGAATCTAATTTATTCATTTATAATACAGGAGGTGCTGAATTGTTATAAGAGTAGACGAAAAGAACTTGACTTGAGTCAAAGAATCTCAGCTCCTGTGCCAGCTCATGTCTACACCATGCCAATAACTAAGAGAGTTATTCAGTCACCCTCCAAACTGTGCAGAAGTCCTACTGGGCAAAATGAGGCTGTTTAACTATATGTGTTTGTCCTTTTTGATGGCAGATGATTGAGTGTGGTACTCTGTTTCTCAGCAGTTATAGAAATTAAAGGTGTCCCTCAATATGATTGGCAAATGGTATCCTTCATGGGTTGATATTGGGATCAGTGCTGTTTCACATCTTTGTCAGTGGCAAGGACAGTGGGACTGGGTGCAGCCTCAGCAAGTTTGTGGATAACACCAAACTGTGTAGTGTGGTGCATACTCTAGAAAGAAGGGATGTCATCCAGAGGAAGCTTGGCAGGCTTGAGAAGTGGGCACATGTGAACCTTATGAGGTTCCACAAGGACAAGTGCAAGGTCCTACACCTGGGCTGGGCCAATCCCAAGCACAAATAGAGGCTGGGTGGATAATGGATTGAGAAAAGCCCTGAGAAGGAGTCGGGGCTGTTGATTGACCAGAAGCTCAACATGACTTGTCAATGTGCACTGGTATCCCAGAAAGCCAACTGTATGCTGGGCTGCGTCAAAAGGAGAATGATGAGGAGGTTGAGGGAGGTGATTCTTCCCCCTACCCCACTGTCATGAGACCAAATCTGAAGTACTGTGTTCAGCTCTGAGGCCCCCAGCATTAGAGACATGGACCTGTTGAAGCGAGTCCAGAGGAGGGTCACAAAGATGATCAGAGGGCTGAAGAACCTCTCTTACTAAGAAAGGCTGAGAGAGCTGGAGTTGTTCAACCTGGAGAAGGCTCCAGGGAGACATTGGAGCAGCTTCTAGTACCTAAAGTAAGCCTATAAGAAATCCAGAGAGGGACATTTTAACAAGGGCCTGTAGAGATAAGACAAGGGGTTATGGCTTTAAACTGGAAGATGATAGATTTAGATTTGATATTAGGAGGAATTTCTTCACTGTAAGGGTGGTGAGACTCTGGTACAGGTTGCCCTGAGAAGCTGTGGCTGCCCCATCCCTGAAAGTGTGCAAGGCCATGTCGGATGGGGCTTTGAGCAACCTGCTGTAGTGGGTAGAACTAGATGATCTTTAAGGTCCCTTCCGACCCAAACTGTTCTATGATTCTATGAACAAAAGCTTTGCTAATGACTAGAAAGTAATGGTGTGGAAGAAGCCTGGAAGGCTCCTATATGCTTATTCTGGGGTGCAGTCAGTAAGGGAGAAATATAGTGGTTGAAGGTAGTAATTCCTCCTGGATCCCTGCCCTTCCTTGCATCAGAGGGAGATGCTTTATTATTGCAAGTTTTTATCGGACAAGGGGGATATTCTATATACTGGCTTCTGCCATGATACTTCTGTGGATTGAAGCATGATTACAGAATCTTCAGATCCTTGTAATTGTTACTTGTGTAATAGTTGTAATAAATATTTATTTTCTAATGGAACATGCTAAAATTTTCACACTGAAATTCAAATATTCTTTTTGATTGAATACATATTGCTTGTCCGTGCTGTACTTTGAAGTAATGACATGGAGAGTAAAGGAGCTGAAGTTTCTCAGCTTGAGTTTATGCACTTTAGCAGGACAGTGGCTTTCCATTTGTCTGAATTCCTAGTCTATGAAACATAGCTAAAAATGTAAATCATAGCTTAAATCCATTCTGAGGTCTGATAGCATTTTAAGGGTCTACAAATGGACAGTCTAGAAACCACTGCAATCTTAACTCTAGTTTGAACTGAGATCAAAATCTTCTCTAGTGCTAGGCTTACTTTCTAGTAAGATAATCCCATTACAGTATATGCAAGACAGCTATTGTAATGTACCATGAAGTGTTAAAAGCTGGTTGTCTTTTGACAGGACCCACAGCTCTTACCTTCTTGAACAAAGTTGACAAGGTGGCCAGTGTCCATGAACCTTTGATATGATTCATTCTTTCCAGTAGAGGTAAAATGGAATTTCCTCTGTTATGATTGTTTCCAGTAGTTGGAAGTTGGGAAGGGATGTTTGGAGAGCAAGTATTCCAGCATCCTGCTCAAAGTGATATCAGGTTGCTCAGGGCCGTATTCAATCTAGTGGGGTTTTTTTAGTATCTCCAAAGATGGAGATTTCACAGCCTTTTCTGGGTATCCTGTTCCTGTGCTTAGATTGCACTGTGGAGAATTTTTTCATATATCCACTGGAATTTCCCTTTTGCTGACTTGTGACTGTAATCTCTTGTCCTGGCTTGTGCACTTTTTCTGAAGAGTCTGGCTTTGTTGTCTTTCTAACTCCACTTGCACTTAGACCCTCCCGCAGTCTTGTGCTCCTGGGGTGGTACAAACCAAGTTCTCTTGGCACCTCTGTTTATGTCATGTATTGAGCCCTGATATATATTTGTTAATGTTTAAAATAACCTAGAAGTTGCCAGTGTCCTCAGTAGGACTAAGGCCAATGAGAGCGCTTATTTTGCTTAAGCATTTTGAAGTGTTCTTCCCTGTGTGCTTTTAATCTGCAGTATTTTCATGGAATCATAGAATGGCTTGGAAGGAACCTTAAAGATAATCCAGTTCCAGCCACCCTACCACAGACAGGGACACCTTCCAATAAAGCAAGTTTCTTAAAGGCCCATCCAACTTGGCCTTGAACGCTCCCAGGGATGGGGAATCCACAGCTTCTCTGGGCAACCTGTTCCAGTGTCTCACCACCCTCACAGTGAAAAATTTCTTCCTAATATCTAAACTAAATCTGTCTTTTTCTAGTTTAAAGCCATTCCCCCTTGTCCCATCGCTACTTGCTCTTGAAAAAAAGCCCCCCTCTGGATTTATTGTAAGCCACTTTAGGTACTGAAAGGCAGCTCCAGGGTCTCCCCAAAACCTTCTCCTGATGCATTTTCTGCAGAGGAGGTCTTTTCTCCTTTGTCTATTGAGAACAGGCTATTCATTTTGTTGGAATGAGTACAATATCTGAGGTCTGGACAGATAGCTTTGTTTTCATTTTGCTTCCTTATCTGTCCCTTATTTGTTACGTCTAGTCCTTCTCAGGTAATAAAAAACTTGTTTACTTCTATGCCTTCTGTTGGCAGTATGTGGCACTGCTGTGTTTAATGAGTAATAAGTTTTTCACAAAACTTGAAGCACACGTGCCATGCTATGCATTAGGAATGACTTTCCTTTAATGATCAAATGTGAAAATGATTCAGTTAATTGTTGCAAAGAGTTGTGTAAAATGTAACTTAGCAGAATATTAATAGAATGCTTTACAAGATGACTGAAGGGCTTAGGATATGGGGCAGTAGAGTGCATATTAAAACGAAGAATGATTGCACTTTAATCTAAGCCTAACAGAGGAAAAGGTCATCTTAATTCTCTATTGCAAAAAAGTCTACTCAAAATACATGACTTTCCTAGAACATTCTAAGCATGTTGTAGTGTAAGTTGATGAAAGGGTGCCTGAGAACATCCATCATTCTCTTGCTTTTTTCAGTGTTGCATTTTTCTAGAAAAAGTTATTGTATTTGTATGTTTCCAAGCAGGCTCTAAAACATGGCAGCCTGCCCCCTCTATTTTTTTCTTCTTTCCAAAATTAAAAGCTTAAATTAGTTATTCCATTCGAGGCTTTTAAAAAGATACTTGGTGTAGGTAATGTGCAATAACTAGCTTTTGAGTTTGTTCAGATAGGTCAGATGGCTTAATTATTTACCCATGTATCTGTTTGACTGTGACATCTAAACCAGCTCTTGTGTCTGATCTGGTGTGTCTTGCATGGTGACTCTGAAGATGCATTGAGTTCAGTATGTAGAGCTAAAGACAAGAAAGTTTTCTGTTTTGTTTTGTTTTGTTTTGTGGAGGACACTGATAACGTCACTTTTTTTTTTTTCCCTGCATCCTTATGGATAGGGGTATCAGCCTCTGGGTACTAGAGCCAATGGAACTGTTTTTTCCTATGCCAGATGAGAACCCTGCCCATGGTGTCTTAGATTTGTGAATGGTAAGTGTTACTCAAGGAACTGGACAGAATGGCTTATTTTTACTTAGGCTTACTTAATAATGGCATTTTGGTTGTTGAGTGTCCTGTTAAGCTAAACTGACTTAAGTGGATTGAAACATTTGCAGACTCCCAGAAGACTGTAGTATAAAAGTACCAGGTACTTGTTTAATTTCTATGTCTGTTACAGATCTAGTGCAGTGCTGATAGAGTAGATCTAAATAGTGTACTTTATAGCTGAATCTTGCTTTTAAAGAATCTTTCTTCAGAGAAAAAGAGGGTGTTGGGACAGGAGTTCACTTTGCAAAGAAGTTAATTTCTGTTTAATGAATGGTGCTTTGAATATGAGGACAGTGTACCGGGATGGAGCACATTTATTAGCCTGTTCCACTACTTATTGTAATCCTTGACTTAAATGTGGTCATGCTTTCTTCTGAGATGTTGGTGTTGGTGGAGCCATAAGTATGAAGATCTGGTTACCTAAATCTGCAGTCTCTTCTTCAAGGCATAGAGCTTCACAGTCCATCAGTAAATTTTTAGGACCTTCTGAGTAATACTGTGTAAATTCAGCAGTCTCACTTTATTTGTGAGGCTCTGGGCTTCCCGTTCTAAATTGTATGGGTATAAGGAAATGTGAACAACTTGATCTCATGCAGATCTGTGGTCTACTGTGGCTAAACTATTTCTTCTACCCAAGTTAATTGTCTTAAGCTAATGCTGTTATTTTTTCACTATATTACAGTCTGATGAAGGCCATGAGTACAGTTTTCTTTTACCTCCTGGAACCCAGAGTCCCTTCTCTCGTAAATAACTCGCGCTTGAGCAGCCTGTTTCTGAGGAAGGCTCTGCTGACATTTCATGCTCACCTCGACTCCTCCCTCCAATACAAACTCCACTCTTGCTTCTCGTAACTTCTGTGTAAGTTTCTAAATCCTTTATGTAGTGCTTTGGAGACAGTATGTCCTGCTAAATACACAGTTATCCTGCATACCACACTAGTGGATTACCTCAACAGAAAAATATGACTTCAGTCTCTGCTGATTTCAGTTTATAAAATTGTGCAGTACCAGCTCTATGTTCTCTCTGCTTCTACAGCTTACATGTATATATTTTCCAAATGTCTGAGGGAAAACACACAACCAGTTGTCTGCCGCAAGAACTATTGTAGTATCACAGGAATCTCTATCTCTAGCTGACTAGAAGGGAAATGTAATTCCCTCAGGTCCTTCCCTCTGAAGAGCTTGGGGTTACCCTGCACTGTGTGCCCTTTCAAGGGAGGCAGAGGGATGCAGTTGGCACAGTCAGGTCTTGCTGGACACTCCAGATGCTCCTTGCAGAGTGTCCACATGTGCTTGAATGCACACAGCCTCTGAGACTGCAAATGGTATACAGCTTTGCCCATCCAGAGCCTTTAAATATATTTTGAATTCAGTGTGCTTGCTGGGCTCATTCATAGTAACCCCTGAAAATAGTCTTAAGATCATTTCTTAGTTCCATCATTTTCTGCTTAAAAATTATTTGGGCTACCCTACCATTATGGTGGAGTGAAAGCACCTTTGAGATTTTCAGTGCTTTTTGCAGTGAAAATTGAGTGATGCTTAGTTTCTTTTAGTGAAGCATCTGGCTGGAGCGAATGAAGCATGCAGATTGTTTGAGGAATGAGGTCAAATTCTCCTCCTTTGCATCAGAGTTCCAATCCAACAACTGCTGGACATAAACAGCTGCTGAGATATCTCATTTTCCTGTTTCCCACAAAGGAAAAAACAGCAGCTGGGTCTGAAGTGCCTCATATGATTTAGATGAGTTCCTGGTTATTTCTACAGATAGATACCTTCAGTTTCATCGACAGAGTGCAAAGTAAGAAGGAAGGATGGACCGTAAACTATACATTTTATTCAGAAACACTATTTCTTATATGTTTTGTTAATGCTTCTACCCTCAGTCCTGGCCTTAGAGGAGAAAAGTGTGTCAGTGCCCCAAGATGGCATACTAGGAATTGCATCTGGCTGACATTTTTTGGGGGACAGGGAGATTGCTGGTACTTCAGCAAACCTGTGGTTTAATCTTCCTCGTCTTGCTTTATGGTCACGTGAGGTGAAAAAGGTAAGAATATTTAGCGCCAATACATTGGCCGCTTCTGGAATAACAAAGCTATGGGTGTCTTTTAAATTATCCTGTGATTTTTCTTGTTAAGATTTTACTACCATCTGTAAAAGTACACTACAATATCAGTTCTGGGGGCTGGAATTTGCTGTTTTGGAAATAGAACTATTTTGGATTGCAAGCTATGGGAGGGCTGCATGTCTGTCTTCAAAGCTGAAATGAACTGCAGATGAAACCCATACTGAAAAATAAAAAAGAAATATTTTTAAATGCTACTGTAAAACTAACGCTTCTGGGACAGGGGTTATGTATGAGGAGGATGCTTTTTGTCAGCTCTTTTTTTTTATTATTATTTAATTTTTTTTCTCCCTTAAATAATTTGGATATACGTAAATCTGGCAAAGATTATTTGCTGTGAGCAAATTAAGGTGTCTGTTTTCATAGGTGGTTCAGATGGGAGGAAGGATGGAGAGTAGTTAAGATGCAGATGGAAAGTGGCAGGAAATTATAAAACTTCCAGACCCTATGAAATCATGCAAGTTCTATATTGTCAGCTTTAGAGATCAGCATTTTGCAATTTCTGCATTTATAATGGCTCTGTTCAGAGATGCCGTATTCAGGGACCTCTCAGTGATGAAGTTGCATTGCTTACTAACATCCATTAAATGTCTTCCTCCTTTGTGATGAGGCGTGTGCAGTGGAATTCTGGGTTTTTAAGGAGACGGGTGTGTGCTTGTGTGGTTTTAAAATATCTGCTGTTACATGTTCGTGTTGACAAAGGGAAGGCTGAAGTAGTACACTTATAGGGAGAGCAGGAGGTAATGAGTTCTTATAAAGAGAATTGATTTCTCAGGGCACTCACCCCATAGTTGTGGACCACAGAGTAATTTCGCCTGTGACATAGAGCAGTTTTATCCTGGTTGTAATGAGCTGCTTGTGTTAAGATCCAAGTTGTCACCTCCATCTTTGTTTCACACTTCAAGTGATTCATTTTGGTTTGTTTTCATTTTATAAGGGAGTCTGAACTCAACACGCATCTTAGCCTTTATTTTTAAGGAAGTTCTAGAAAGCTTTCTTTTTCTTAAAGGTAGTGAATTTGTACACAATTACTGTTTAAGTGCATTTGGTATGTAATCTGTTTTAACAGGATATTTTCATATTTTTTCATTTAATGATTCCTTTTTTTTTTCTTTCATTGAAAAGACTCAATATAGAACTTTCTTACTTTTTAATTCAAATTTTTATACCTTCCCACCTTAGGATGAATATTTAAACAGCACTCTTCAGTCTTGCTTCAAAATGTCCCTGTGTGCATCCTCTCACAAGGATTTTTCTCAATTGCTGCCACTTCAGGATATTGGATGCAATAAGACAGAAATTAAAAACTCACCTACTAGTATCGTCTCTCCAGTTCCTTACAGTTGTAATCAATCCACGCTGACAGCAGAACACAGTCCAGTCTATATTCCCTCATCTTACATGGAAACCAGGCATGAATATTCTGCAATGGCATTCTGCAGTCCTGCTGTGATGAATTACAACATGACCAGCAATTTTGGTGATTCGGAGACTGCATCCGTGAGGCAAACGTCAAGCCCCAATGTGTTATGGTCTGCTCCCAGCCATCTCTCCCCTCTGACACTACACTGTCAGTCATCACTTCTGTACGCAGAGCAGCCAAAGAGTCCATGGTGTGAAGCAAGACCAATGGAGCCTGTTCTACCTGTGACCAGGTCAGTAGTACTCACTTCCTTAAAACTTTGCTGAAAAGTATTTGCTGTTTCTTTAGTTCTTTTAAGTCTTTACTTTTTTACATTTGACTTCTCTGTGCTGGTCTCTCTGAGAAACAATACAAAATAAACCCTCCACCAAACACCAAATCAGACCTGGGTTTTTTACATGTAACTGCTGAAATTGGATTATTTTTTTTCAATAGCTCCTCAGACAACTGCACACCAAACAAAAGTTCAAGACTACTAGGTACTAATTTGTGTCATAAAAATTACTTTTGCTCTGGCAAATTAAGTCCTTTGAGTGAAAGAAGTTAAGATTCATTCTTTATTCCTTTCCATACAATCTTGTTTGTATTCCATTTTATCTGGATTTTTTTACTGAATCTAATAGTTATGAAGGCTTTTCATGAAGTTAGAATTCAAGGAAAATGTTTTCTTGGTTTTTTCGGTTTTAGTATTAACAGTCCTGCAGCAGCATGCACCACGTTCAGAGTGGTACTGCTACTGAAAAATTCTGACACTTTCTTGTTGCTCTTCTCAACTGACTTTATGAAGGCATTGTGGACAGCAGACTCACAGCCTAAATTTTAAGCTGTAAAGAAACTGTATTTGCAAAACCATGTTCCCATTCTGCACATTTACTCATATTGCAAACCATAAGCAGTATGTAGATCATCAGTAGGTGAACTCTATTTATGGGCACAACAGCTATTGGATGGATAAAAGCTCAGGGTGTTGCAGGTGCTGTTCCTGTTTTAGCAGCTGTGTGTTTACTAATAGGGCTCCTATTTAACTTCAGCAGTCATTGTGAGTATGAAAAATAGTGTGTTCTGGCAACAATTTTAGTTCAATTGATAATAAAAGCTATTTTTGAGACTACCCACATTCCTTCTGCAATGAGTGGGCCTTATGCTGTCTGCACAGGGCTAAGGCGTGAGATCTATTCTCCTTCTGACTTGTAGGCTGCACATATCTTAAGCGTGGTCACCTGACTATTCTCTATTTGGAGTCAGCAGAGAGTAGCAGGCAGTTCTGTAGAGCAACTACTTTAAGTGTAGGTGTGTGGACTGGGAGAGGCTGTTGTGGTAGCACTTCCATAAGAATTCCCCAAGCAGGTCTAATGTGAACAGGGCTAACATCCACGCTCTTCCCGCTTGCGTTAGTATTTCAAAACTTTGACAGCCCTAGGAAGGCTGTGGTAGGTTAATGTTTAAAGCAGTCCAGGTGATGGGACAGCTGCTGGGAAAACGCAGGAGCAAGAGCACATCATCAGATGCTCTACACTGTGCTCTCTGAATAGGCAGAAGGGAAGCCAAAACTGTCACACTGGAGCTTAAGTAAATAAGTTTTCTGCCAATTGTAGAGATCCATATGGACTACTGCTCTTGTAGCTGATGACCTAACAAAGAGGAGAAATCAGTGAAGTCTAGAGTCTAAATTTAGGAATGATCTATGGATGATCTTTGTTGTTCAGCAGCAAGTAACTACTGTGTTGCTTGGTAGCTGGACCTTCTCAGGAGTTCATTTGTCACAGCATGATGCATTTCCATCTCCCATGTGTGTACAGAAGTTGTAAAAAAGAAAAAAAGTATTAATTTGACGTGGAAACACAAAAAGCAAGAGCTGTATTGCCCTTATTGTGGATATCTGTTCTGAAATCAAGCTGCAAAGAAAAAACCAAAAATCCTGTGTTTCCTTTTGTTTTATCCGTTGGTGAGATCTTTAATTAATGTCTTGAACGTTATATTTATTATCATGGGAACAATGACTGTGACACTACAGATTCGTAGCTTATACCTGAAAGGAAGAGTTCTTGGGATTGAAACTTAAAGGAATAGCTCTGTGAGAAGGGAGCAGCTAAGGCTGTAAAATGTAATCTTAAAGTGTTGTAGTTTGAGAAAAGGGATTTTGTTTAAAAAATGAGTAAGAAAACATTGCTACATATTTAAGTCTGTTTCACAGTTCATTTTACCTTTCAAAATAATGCAGGAGTCTCACAGTGAGCGGAGAGTATTTTCCCTGAGTGTAAAATTCTGTTAACGTTAGCCAAACAAATGTGATCTACTTTGCTAAAACTGATGACTGTGTAATTTGGATCTACTTGTACCTGAGCTTAAAATAAGGGAATGCTGAGAATTCAGGTTCCTTTTCTCATAAATCATAGAATCATAGAATAGTTAGGGCTGGAAAGGACCTTAAGATCATCTAGTTCCAACACCCCTGCCAGGGGCAGGGACACCTACCACTAAACCATGCCACCCAAGGCTATGTCCAACCCAGCCTTGAACACTGCCAGTGATGGAGCATTCACAACTTCCCTGGGCAACCCATTCCAGTGCCTCACCACCCTTACAGTAAGGAATTTCTTCCTCATATCCAATCTAAACTTCCCATTTAAGTTTGAACCCGTTTCCCCTTGTCCTCTCACTCCAGTTCCTCATGAAGAGTCCCTCCCCAGCATCCCTATAGGCCCCCTTCAGATACTGGAAGGATGCTATGAGGTCTCCACACAGCCTTCTTTTTTCCAGGCTGAACAGCCCCAACTTTCTCAGCCTATCTTTATACGGGAGGTGCTCCAGTCCCCTGATCATCCTCGTGGCCCTCCTTTGGACTTGTTCCAACAGTTGCATGTCCTTTTCGTGTTGAGGACACCAGAACTGCACACAATGTTCCAAGTGAGGTCTCACAAGAGCAGAGTAGAGGGGCAGGATCACCTCCCTCGACCTGCTGGTCACTCTCCTTTTGATGCAGCCCAGGATACGGTTGGCTTTCTGGGCTGCGAGTGCACAGTGCTGGCTCACGTTCATTTTCTCATCAACCAAAACCCCCAAGTCCTTCTCCTTGGGCTGCTCTGTATCTCTTCTCTGCCCAACCTGTAGCTGTCCCTCGGATTGCTCTAACCCAGGTGTAGGACCTTGCACTTGGCATGGTTAAACTTCATAAGGCTGGTATCAGCCCACCTCACAAGCATGTCAAGGTCCCTCTGGATGGCATTCCTTCCCTCCAGTATATCAACCGAGCCACACAGCTTGGTGTCATTGGCAAACTTGCTGAGGGCGCACTCAATCCCACTGTCCATGTCACCGACCAAGATGTTGAACAAGACGGGTCCCAGCACTGATCCCTGAGCGACACCACTTGTTACTGGTCTCCAGCTGGACATTGAGCCATTGAGCACTATTCTTTGCATGTGGCCATCCAGCCAGTTCTTTATCCACTGAGTGGTCCACCTATCACATTGATGTGTCTCCAACTTAGAGACAAGGATGTCATGTGGGACAGTGTCAAACGCTTTGCACAAGTCCAGGTAGATGACATCAACTGCTCTACCCCTGTCCATCAGTTCCATAGCCCCATCATGGAAGGCCACCAGATGGTCAGGCAGGATTTCCCCTTAGTGATGCCATGCTGGGTGTCACCAAGCACCTTGTTGTTTTTCATGTGCCTCAGCATACCTTCCAGGTGCACTATATGAATTCAAAAGGAATGTATTTAACTTCGTGAAATGCAAATGTTATACAGTGTAGTGTTACTTTGCATCAATAGTTCAGCAAAAATGAATTGTATTTCTTATAAAAATAGACATGAAGATAAAAGGAATGTGACAGACTACTTTAAAATATAATTACACTGAAATTTATTTCTGCCTTTGTCCTCTAAACAGAAGGTTTTAATTAAGGAAATCAAAGGTTTATTTTCAAAATGAAAAGAAAGATTACGTTGTAAAAAGCATTAGGAAACTTTAATGAAGTTACTGGAGTGGTGTTTTTGGAACTTAATTTGTTCTTTTTTCCTATTATTTTTCTTGTGCTTCTGACTAATTGCAGCTGGAGTGTGTAAGTAAAGGGTTTTGAGCACATAGGCTAGTAACACTTGTTTACTTAGAATTATTTAGTAACTTTGTCTTGTTCCCTATGCGCTCATATTATATCTTGCTTAAACTTTTGTCTGAAGTCATAATTATTTGCATTATTCTCTTATGCTTTTTCTTTTTAATTGTGTTCATTCTGTAGAGCAGTTGAAAGTATCTTGAAGTGTCTTTGAGGTGATGGATTGGCATCTCTTTTATGGTGGAATAGTTACAGAGATTAAGGAAAAATGTCTCTTAATTTTGAGATATCTATGTCCTGAATTTCAGCATAATAATCAATGTTTGGAGCGTAGCAGAACTTGCGCTTTGGAGAGAGAAATACTAACAGTTGTGTGGTATTAACTATTCTAGAAGTTATAGTGGGGGGAGTCTCTAGAAAAATGAGGAAGATAAAGACTGAAAAGTATTCTTCATCTGTTTTTTACCAATCATCTTACACACATTCTGGGAGAAGGGAAAAGCCTTCTTCAGTCCTACAGCTTTGGCTTGTATGAGATAGTTTGAATTATTTCCAGGCACTGAATGAGAAATTTTTAAGTTAGAAATGTTGTTTCTCAGTGGTTTGTTTATTTTTTTCCTCTTTCTTTTTATAATATAGAGTAGTTTAAGTTTTTTTAAAAAACTGTCAGACAACGGATGCCATGAGCAAATGTAGCTACTTTCTGGGTCAAATCCTTGTCACCCTTTTCCATTTTTAATGAAATGTTGGATTTATGTTCAAGTTTTCTGGGTGTGGCAGACACAAAACACTTGTGGCAAGGCTAGAGGTAATTAGGAGACATGATAGATGCTGAATAACATAAATGGTCTTGCTAATTCCTTCTGCTTTAGGATAATCATCCTGCCACTGCTGATGACTAAATGTACCTGAGGACTGATGTACCTTAAAGCTCTCATCTATTTCCTAGTTCTGTTGCCCATAAAGACAACAGTAACAAAATGATTAGGTTTGAACCTACTGCTGTGCTGCTTCAGCTATCACAGATGAGCAGATTTGATGCCCATTTGGCCTGCAGGAGGAATTCACTCCAGATTGCTGCTCTGTGTGCAAGCTGTGTGCCACAGCCTGTGGAAGTCACGCAGCTTGCACGGGTGACTGTTGTTAAACTTTTAGGCAGGGAAAGAAAAAGTGTTTTTAAAACAATTGTCATGACTGGAAGGTGGAAAGCAACACTCCCCGGTGAGGATGCTTTAACAGTGGCAATAATCATTGCTCTCTACAGCGTATCAATCAGTCACTGAGGTGCTCTCTAGATAATTTTGATTATTTTCTGACTCTCATGGTTGGATCATGATTTCCAAGTAGAGCTTAAAAACATACCTCGTTTGCTAATGTGAAATGCCAAATTATTTTTTTCTTCCAAATACAGGGAAACATAAAGGAATAACAATGCTTTTTCCTCCTTGCATTAGCAGCATATTAGGTGTGTGTGATACAGTCCCTTTATACTAAGGGGAGTTCCCCACACTGGTCTTCATACTGTGGCAGAAGGGAAAATAATTAGTTATTCAGCAGTCCATTAACAGGGCTCTGTGTGCAGTCAAAGACTGGGAACATGAAGGAACATTATTTAAAAGCTTGCAGTAACTTAATGGAACAAGGAATACCATAATTTTTCTGTTTGGAATTTGCTCAGAGAACCATCTTTCTTCTTTTCCAGACTTTCTACTAGGAAATTGAGCACATTCTCCTCAAATACTTATAAACTTGGTGATATTTATTTGGCACATGGGTGTGTTTGTCCTTATCTTCTGTCATGAATCCAACACAAAGTCTATGTTATTTAAAGTCTCTTTGATAGCATTTTCAGCTTGCTTCTACTGTTCTGTTTAAACTTGCTCTTGTTAGTGAATAGGTTTCTTTTGCCTTGGCAATGTGCTTTAGAAGTCATAAACCATGCTACCTGCTGTCTTATCCAAACTTGTATTTCTTCTCCTCCATAAATCATCTGGAAGTTGGGATGAGGAAAATTCTAGAGTTTCTAACTTCTGCCTCTGTGTTTAAATTTATACCTATAAATTGATTCTCAGGTTTTTGTCAAACTGCTGCTGAGCATTTGCGCATTACACTATTTTCTCTCTGTCTTGGAATTGCCTAGACCATTTACTATTGGATTTTACGATCTTAAAGGTCTTTTCCAACCTTAATAGTTCTATGATTCTGCAAAGGTAAGACATGCCAAAACCACCAAGAAAATGAGGCCCTGATAAAAAAGTGCAATGGATGTGCTTCCTATATATAAAAACCTCTCCACTGATAATCTAAGTTCCTTTCCTCTGTTGTTTGTTTACAGGATCTTGTTGTCAGAAATTGGCTGTTGTTTCATGTGTCTATCCTGTTCTAATTTTAATCCAGTTGCTAAAAATAGTTCCATTAAGTTGTAACTATTTGCAGCACTTTAGGAATGCATATATATTGCTAATTTATATGGAGCATTTTTTCTTTTAATGTATGGAAGTATTTTATTAACTGTGTTTTTCCATTCTTCTTGTATTCAGACTACCTTTTATTTAGCATTTGGGTGATCAGTGTGGGTTGTCACCTCGAACAGAAAGCTTTATCTAACATTGTGACTTCATCTTGTAGCCTGAGATTTGCATCTCAAGATATTTGTCTTCAGCATCTCATTGAATGAACAAAGCCTTATTTAAAGGATGACATACTTGAAACTAGATATGTGTGTATTGCTCCATCTGGAATTTTGCCTTGAGAACAGTACAAAGCAATTGCTCCTCTGCTTGTGGTAGCATTTACCATGTTCGACTGAGCTGAGTTCACATTTTCCATGCAAAGCTTCCCAAAGGCAAAGTCCACTTGGTTTGCAAATTCCTTTTTTCCCCAGAGTTCATGTGAATAACACATCAGCAGTCAATTTTTGTGCCTGTAAGTATTTTAAAACTTCATAGTTTCTCAACATTGAAAGCTCTGGGAATCAGATTTTATGCTTTAGATAACCATAGCAGAAAAAGGCTTATCCTGTGAAACAGTATCCTGTGTTCAGTAATAAGAAGGCTCTATTGAGGCAGAACAGAAGACAATGGAAAATAATGAAACTATTTGCAATGTAGATTAATTTTTCCTCTTTTATAACAGATTTTTCTTTTTCTATCAGAGAAACATTGAAAAGAAAAACTAACAGCAATGACTGTACAAGCCCTATTGCAAATACTGCTGGCTCAAAACGGGATGCCCACTTCTGTGCAGTCTGCAGTGACTATGCTTCAGGATACCACTATGGGGTCTGGTCATGTGAAGGCTGCAAAGCATTCTTTAAAAGAAGTATTCAAGGTAGGACTATCAGCTTTTGATAACTTCACTCAAAAATGTTGTTTCAGGGGTTGCAGTGGTTGATCTAGTAATGAGTTGATCAAAAATCCTGGTATATGGTGCTGCAAGCTGAAAATAGAGCAACCCACGATTTAACTAACTTATCTCTTGGCTCTTATATTATCAAGATCTGGAAACATTACAAAGTGAGCAGTTGATTTCTTTAGGGAAGAGGTAGAATACACAGCATAGGAAGGTCCTGCAGCAAAGGCCTCAACGGGATGGCACTGCAGACCTGGGAATCTGATTGCTGTTTGTGTCCCAAAGTAGATATAGTAATTGTGAATTTTTTATAATAGACACAGAGTAGGTAAATATCTGGAATCTTTGCTAGCCAGGAGCTAGTCTCAACAAGAGCGTGTTGCCTGGAGCTGTTGAGTCATAGCACATAATACCTACACAATATGTAGGATATAAAAATATGTGGAGCAAGTATTAGGTGCAAAAATGGTTTCTGTTATTTCTCAGCCCTCCACCCCCAACAGCCTACACTTCAGTATTTCTTCCACTGCCAGATCTCTTCAAGATTTGTACTTTAGTGCTTTAATCCTTAAATATTTGGTATTTAGTTAAAATTTGCTGAGTGGCTGCAGTATGAAGTAAATGTAGGTCTTCATGTTTGTTATCACAGCCTATGGGCAGTGATTTATGCATGGTATTGGAACTTTGGACCTCTTCATTTCTTGAACCATAGCTCTAGTTAACATGCTGTTTGGCCTCACTTGGGGTCTCTTGGTGGAAACTTACTTGGATTGACACTGGGTACTACATGCAGATACTAACAGAGAATTCTGTCATTTTTCAGTTTATAATGTTCCTTTCCTCTTCTGCACACAAAGCCTTTAGCAATCTTGAGATTGTTTTTTGGTTTTGGCTCAATATGGCGGAGTTGGTGTCACTATTAGTATCAATTTTAATTCAAAACTTGTTTGGCTTTTCAATTTATTGTACAAGTTCTGCATGGACAAATAACAACTTCTATACACTAGTGCAGGTACTTTTGATTTCTAAAATAATTGAAGAGAACTTTGCCTTCCGTTTGTCACAAATGGAGACTGAATTTGATCTCAAAGTGTTTTCTGTCAGGAAAATTATTTGCTTGCTCTGGGTTGCTCACATGTAGTTTGGCCATGAACAAGGTACCCATTGCGGCCTTTTGTACACTTTAATGTACCCTGTCAGGTAACGTTTGCTTGTAATTCAAGTAAATGAAAGTAAGTTGTTGGCATAAAACACTAGCAAGTACTCAGTTGTAACTGCTGTTACGAGGGGTACTGCTTATAAAACCAAAAATCTTCTGGGCCTACTTACAGACCAAAACATTGGGCCAATGTCTAATTAAAATTAAATGGTATGACTGAGCAACTGTGTGCGGTCTCCTCTGCTTGCCCAAGTTTGTACTGTAGTGTATTTGTCCCACATCCCTGAACATCTGCCTGCAGGCTAAATTATCCCACGGTCACAGGAGTTTTTTGACCACTTTTTATTCCTGTGTGCTTGGGCTATAGTGCAACAGAAAGCTTCCTCCTCCTTTTCCCCACATGTTGTTTGAAGAGTGATAAAGAGTAATTTGTTTTTCAGTCATATCTGCCGGTAGGAAATGGGACAAACTGTAACCTGATCTTTTTAAAATTGCCAGTTCAAAAATTCAAGGTTAAAATTATTTTAATTTTGCAAGGAAATAGTCACAGTGCTTCAGTTAAACAGTTACTCTTGGGGCATGAACTCTTGGACTTCCATCAAGTAAAAAAAAAGCCTCTAGTAACACTATCTTTGCCTAATGTATTCTCAAAGTTTGAAAAAAATGACTTTAAAACCCACAAACTGAGAGAAGTAAGAGCTGTAAATGAGTGAATATTTTTTTCACCCTTTGCAGTATTTGGCAGGAGGTTATTCGACTGTATTTACACCTAGAGCACACCCCGGTTTGCAGTAATAAAACTTTGGGACCAGATTACTGATTAATGAAATACAATAACATAAAGGAATTTGGGTAGGGGTGACATGAGGTGGGAGAAAAGGAGAAGAGAACAGAGGAGGCTGTAGTGGAAAATGGTAAAAATAAGAGAAACACTTGTCCAGATTATCTATAAGTTATACCTTCTGCTTGCGCTTTAGGAACTAATCAGTACAAGTCATTTTAAACTAGTCTTCTTTCTATCTTGAGCTGCTTTTTAAATTGACTTTGATCCAGAGTCAGTCCTCCAAAGGCTTCTTCATTCCTGAAACTCACCAAGTCAGAGAGTGTAGTTAAATAGAGCTGTAGTTTACCTAAATCTTTGCAGGACTAGAGCTGTATGCACTGACTGCTGTTTTCAACCCTGCTGAGGAAAAAATAATTTATTATCTACCACCAGTAACAGTCCCAGTAAGAAGTTGGAGGTTGATAACAAATTTCCACAAGAGTGTATGTTTCATTTTCATAAATGAGCTGGTATTAGAGGGTGCTTAGTTGTCTAATAGTCATCACTAAAAACTGGTGTATGTGCCTGGTTACTTTTTGAGGCCACAGATTGAAGTTTTCAGTAGAAGAAAACATACATTTGTTCATCAGTTAAATTAGTGGAGCTTAGATAGATGCATGTGAAGAAGTTGTGATGCTTAAAACCAAGAAGGTCCTGGTTTGGGAAATGACAGACTGTTGGAGATGTTAAATTTACTCCTCTTCCTCTTCTGCAGGACATAATGATTATGTCTGCCCAGCTACCAATCAGTGCACGATAGATAAAAACAGGCGCAAAAGCTGCCAGGCATGCCGGCTACGGAAATGCTATGAAGTGGGAATGATGAAATGTGGTGAGTTTTGCATGTCTGTGTTGATCGCTTGGTTTTGCTGGCTTTTTTTTTTTCCCCTCTTTTTTCTTTTTCTTGGAATCCTAAAAAGGCACGACAGGCAATTAAAGCAAGGTTTAAGCTGGTTTTATAGGAAGGAATGTACCAATTCTTAATGCAAAAGATTTTCATTTTCAGAAGAAAACCCATGGGAAGAGGTAAGGTGTAGGTTGGGCACATGAAGGCCATAGTACCTCTGCAGAGCTCTCTGAAGGCAGTTTACTTACATGCTGTGTTTTGCAGAATGGGAACCCAAGACTAGCTGCTGCCTGAGCCTCAAATCAAACTGAAATCTTTTCTCATATGGGGTAGATGAGCCTGTACTATGCTCTGCTGGCTGAATGTAAGGCAAGAACAGCAGTGCCTCATCAAAGCAGTAGTCAATTAGCCTAGTATTCTGCCTTCAACAGTGGCTTTGGAAGGAGTGTAAGAATGAGACTAGCACCTCTGTGAAACTACTGCTGACAACTCAGCTCCCTGAAATTTGCAGTTGAGGACTTCTGGTTTAGAAGAGGTTTCTTGTATGTGTCTTAATATATTAATATTTTGCATTGTCCCTCTTTTTAGTCCTATAAAGTCTTAGCATCTACAACATCCCACAGCAGCTTGACCACCTGTCATGTGAAGAACCAGATCCCTGCTTGCCAGGCTTCTTTGTGGGGCAAAGCAAGCTATTTTCAGATGATGCCACGCAGCTCTTCTATTAAAAGAAGTAGTGAACAAACACTCTGTTACTGCACCATTCAGAATTATACAACCTTTTTTCTTTTCCTATCTTGTACTTGCAGTGACATGACTTCAATGTAGTTGCACATTTACAGATTATATTTTAAAGGTTACTTTTAAGAAGAAAGTAACTTGAAAGATGTTTCAATATTTAATATACTTTCATGGCCAAGGTTGTTTGTTGTTTCTTACAGATTCTCCAATGTACATGATAGAAATAGGCTGGGGAAACATTATACAGGAACACTGGAGTGAGAAGAAGGGCCCTGTGCTTGGTCTGCTGTGATTTGCAGGCGTGCATCTCATTCATCCCATTTAATGTAGATACCTATTTCTATTTCAAGGCTAAGCACTGTTTTAATCCTCCCACTGATCTGAAGGCTGTTTGCAGAATATTATTTATTTTATTAAGAGAATTCTTTAGAATTCCAGCCTCCATTTATTGCTGGACAGTTAATGGCCATTTGTTCTTGTGGCAACATCGTCTTGTAGCTCCTCTTTATTGTTAATGGTCTGGTTGTGTTTACGGTATACATCACATCCCCTCATAATCTTTGTTTTATTATGCTTCATAAGCCAAGAGGTCTTATCCTTTTGAAAAATAGGAAAGTATCTGAAAATCATCAGGTTAACTTGTCCCTCAATCTGCTCCAGAATTAATCTATTTTTCACTTGGATGATCAGAATCACGGACAGTATTCCTGTGAACTCTCCTCACAGTAGTAGCATCAGTATCTCCTACCATGGGAGCTTTTCCCTGCATACAACCCAGGATCCTGTTTGCCTTGTTCATGGTTGATTTCAACTTCCCTATTCATTTCTAGCTGATAACTCCCAGCTTAGAGCTACAATTTCAGTTGTTCCTTGTATTATTTTTGTACTTGTGAAAGTACATTTATTTTCTGTTGCTCAAGTTGTCTAGTTCTTGCTATATGAAGCTCCTTTCTTCTTCTGCACTGATGATGCATCTCAAAATTATGGATGTTTCTCATTATTATGGTCTCAGTTACCTTTGCTGTCTGGCCTCCAGAAGGGAAAACCTTACACTTGCAAATGAGACTCCTTTTGAAACCTTACTTTTTGAATGGTGTTACTGTCTTTTTTTTTTTGATCTCTGATATTTTATTCAAAGTTTTTTGAACAGAGCTTTCTATCAAGCCCCAGTTCTGGAGTTGGAGAGCTTTTGTAAAGATTGATTCCAGTACGATATTATAAGGTGGTCCTCCCCAGTGCATTCCTGAAACTAATACTTTCATTCTAATTGTCCAGGAAGTCCTGGTTTGTGATAAGACCTCATAAGCATTATGGTATTACAAGTAATAAATAACAGTATGTACTTATGTCTTAGCCTGTCTTCCTTTTAATTTTGTCACATATTCATAAGCATATTTTCCTGCAATGATGAATGTTGTAGGACATTAATGACTGTGCCAGACCAAAAATGACACTTTGAAACTGTTAACAGGAATTTTATTTTCAAAAAAATAGTTTTCTAAGTAGTAGCACTGAAACCTGAGACTCTTGAGAATTTTATTTGAAAGTCTCAACAGTTTAATTTCAGAAAAATGAACATAAAAAATTATTCAGAATTTTCTGAGTTGCCTGATCAGTTAACCGGCGCCTGTGAGTAATGCTGATGCATGGACACGTTGTGACAGCCATTTAAACTAGACAGATTTTAAGACTGTATTTCTCGCATAAAGCGTAAATGCCATTTCCTGCAGACCAGAGTGATTATCTTTCAAATTTTGCCTTGTTAGAGCATATTTTAATGCCAATTTTTCATTGTAGAAAGCAGTAAAAGCATATGTTTTCTTTTTAATGAAGCTTTTTCCCCCATCTTTGCTCCTTTTCCAGGTCGCTAAGTGAATACATTGGTTCACATCTGCTAAAACTGTAAATAAGATAGAATGATTTGTAAGTGCGTTTTTGCTCAGTGGAGACTTGTACAGCAGAAGTGATAAAAGAACCTCAATTACTACTTTGTGGTTTATGAAAGCTCTCCATAAAAATTCTGTACTATTTGAATCAAATCTTTAAGTCCTTATTTTGCATCTTACCAATAGACACCTTGAGAAAAAAATGTGTGTGAACAGCATACATTTCTGTGTATAAATGTGATTAGGCAGTACATGCCATCTGTAAAAGGGGAGGAGACAGTAGGCAAATGTGGCTTTGGAGTTTCGTGGTCTGAAGTTCTCTTGGATGTCATAACATTCATAAATGTTGAGAATCAACCCAACAAGCCACACATATTTCAGTGGAAGCTAGCCAGGGGTGCTTTGTATTAATGTGATAATGAATTTTCTTACAAAATATACCATCATTGCCAAAAGCACAATGAGGGGCTTGGACACTGCAGTTGCAAATTTCACTGTAGGAAATCTGTGTTGCGTGCTGTTCCAATCAAGAACACTACTGCCAGGTTTTGGCACTAGGACTACCAGCAATGGTAGAAAAATAATTGCAAGGCACTGTCAACAGGAAGAAGGAAAACAGAAATACTGCAGTAAACTCTTCCCAGCAAACTCAAATAAACCAGACAGGGATAAAATTGATCTTCTCTTGGAATTTTTTGGTGTTTACCTGAGCAGCTGAAATGGACTATAGACTGTTTGCCAAAGGCAATAAAGAAGAGGGGAGTTACTTCATCACTCAGCTATAGCCACTCTGGGAGCAGCTATACTTGTGCTTTTCTTTTTTGGTTCTTGAGGCTCAAATAGACCTTCTTCCATGAGCAGTTCCTAGGCTTACCTTTTATTCCTCCATTCCATCCCACTCCTTTTCTCCCAGATGCCAGCTCTCAACATATTGAAAATGTTCCAAATGTTCCTCCTTTCTGCCCCCTTCCCTCCCCAAGTGAGGAGGCTGAGGGGCTGTACTAAGGAGCGATGGAGAGATACTGCCCTTGAATACTGGCATTATTCAACAAGTTTGCAGAAAGAAAACCAGAACTCTCTGCAGGCTGATATGGTTCAGGAGTTGGCTCTTTTCATGTCGTGTGTGTGGCTACTGTGTGCAGTTTCTGGAGAGCACTTTGGAATGCTATAAATTACTTTTCATGCGGAAAGTAAGTGAGGCCAAAATATGTCCTAGCATTCTCTCCACATAAGATGTATTAATTATATTCTAGCTATTATAGATATTACTGTAATTTCAGCTCGTATTCTCGTGTGTGTATGGCAGATGGCAGCTTCTTTGTCAGTAGGTCTGCTCTCTGAATACAGGTGTACTCACCAGATTTGCATTTGCTTTCAAGGGTGACTGGAGTGATAATGATTTACTAATGCATACTTGAGTGAATTTTAAGCTCAAACACTGACAAAACTGATTTTGATATATTCAGTGGTAGAACCTGCAGTTGCTGCTGAACTGGTTAGTTGCATTAGCAGTTGCCAGGGACCAAAATCAATACCAAGAGCAGTGTGCCATGTAACTGCCCACCGTAACAGACAGCATTTGCCATTTTCAAAGAATCTGTAAAGCAGGAGTTGCTTTAAAAATAGCGTGTTTCACTGCTAATAATACTTGTTGTGGCTGGTTCATGGGTAAGTGAGCAGGCTCATTTTAGTGACTTCTTTTTCAGTGTGTCTTACTTCTTATCTTCCTGTGATTATATACCCATGTAGTCTATGATGCTGTAGTCTGAGGTCTTGCCCTTGGCCCAGCATTCTCAGCTGAATACAGCTGTTTTCTTGTGCAAATAATAGATCTAAATAAGGAGAGTGCTGTAGGAAGGAGGAGGAATTTTATCATCTTCTGCATTTCTGCAGTTATCTGAATTCCCTTTATATGAACGAATATTAGCTATTAAGTATAAGTTAGGGAATTTGTGGTGAAGTCTGAAAGAGTCCCTTATCTGGGAAGCTCTATGTATTTTAATGCCATGACTTTATGCAGATTGATCCACATCTCTGTGTCTGATTAAGCTAAACATGAAGCTGACCTATAATTATTTATAATATATAGTTTTATAAGCACTTAAACCTACCTGTTGGATGCTGACAGACATACACATAAGATTTCTGGGTCCTGCCTAAATTTTGGATTTGATTAGAAAGTACTGAAGTTCCCTTCTGTTGTTGAAATGTGTGTTAATTGGGAAAGGCTGCTACTTTCTGATGTGTTAATTGACAAGCAATTAGCAATCTGAAATATTGTTTTCATAGTTGTGTAATCTTACAATGCACTTTTTTTAAATACAAGCAGAATGAATTTTACTGTAGGAATAAGAATAAGTGGTATCTCTTAATTACTGACAAACTGTTTTATGCACTGCTCAGTGAATCAGCCTCCGCCTGCTTTGGCAATATATGGAGATTAAAAATTGCAAATAATAATTCAGAATCTGGTTTGGTTGGGTTTTCTTTTCCCCCCTTTTTTCATCACCAGCTATGTTTTTTTACTACCAAGTTTTTTATGCAGAAATGTCATAACACTCCTGGTTTGGCTTCTGCACTGGAGATGTGATTATAAAAACTTTTTACATTTTAGATAAAGCATTTTTATTTTAATAAGCACTGGCTACATATAAAATCTGATTCAGTTAAATAACCTAAAGTAATTTAAAGGTGATTGCTATTTCCCAGTAAGAACCCTTCACAGCTATTGAGACCTTTAATACTGTCAGTAAATATCACAACCTGACTGAATAATATTAAGACAGAGCATGGAGTGCAGCTGTGTGGATGAAAATTGTACAAGATTATATCAGTTAGAACAGGATATTGGACTATTATTTTTTAATTTAAAATATTTTTTTCTTTTACTTTCTTTGATCTTTGTTAAAGTACCTGATCACTTACCTGTGTGTTTATATACACACAGGTGTATACAAACACACCTGTTTATATATATGTGTATATATATGTTTATATATATATGCATATATAATATAAAAGCACCTGTGTGTTTATATCTTCGATGGGTTACAAAATGTTATTTAAAAATCTTTGCTATAGTGAATTAGAAAGTATAATTCGAATGTTGCCACCAAAGGCCTGATATTTTCCATGCCACCGAAGTGGGGGTGACAGTATAGGAGAACTAAGGACAGCTGATCAGAGGATGAAGAGCCCGCAAGAATGTGCTTGGTTCATTTCAGTGTAAGAAACTGAGCTAGGGTCAATGATCTGGTTGCAAGTGCTTGCTTGATCACACATTGCTTCTGGCAGGTCTGTCCAAGCCACTGGAATTTCTTCCTTGTGTCATCAGGCATCTCCTCCTCACCTTAATTCCCTCTTAAACCAGTATTTTTTCTGACATTATAATTGTAGATATGGTCCCTAACTGAAAACTTCTCTATGAAAACTGTGTCTGTCATGGAGCAGTTGGTATTTTTTGATAACCCAAGAAAATTTCTCTTCTGGACTGCCCATGGCTTTTAGTTCCTCTGTGCTATTTTTCTTCTTTTGTCCTTCAAGATGCCCATTTTCAATGTTCTTCTGCTTTCTCAATAGTAGAAATAATGTGTGGGTTTTTTTCTTGCTTTAGTTTGGATGCCTCCTGGTGGTTACTGTCTCTACAATACACGTTCCTATGGAAATCAGAGCTATGGATCTCTGTAGAGAGAGCACCCTGATATCTAGGTATTTCCTCATCTCTCCAGAGCTGTACTTTTGTTCCAGTTGCTTAGCTCACTGTCGACCTTTCCTCTTTGTCTTCCCTGGTAGAAAATATTTACATACTTTCGTGCATGACGTGACTTCAGAGGAGTCTGCCGCCCACTGTGCCATTCTTATGTTTTTCTGAAGCTGTCAAAGCACTTTGAGATTTTCCTCTTGACCTTTGTGCATTAGTCCAAAATGAGGCTTAGCACAGAGTTCTCTGAGGCTTATTGAAACATTCACTACATCGTCCAAGCGCCTCTGTAAAAATTAGTCTGTCTTGCTGTCCTTTGACTCTCTAATGAAGAAAAGGATTTGCCCAGACAAATGGTTGAAGAAATTGCTCTGTGACTTGCACAGTTCTCCAGGTAACCTTTTTTTCTTTTTTTTGGAGTATCATCATCTAGTCTAATTTCATGAATATACCATAACATGTCTCAAGTTCTGATTGTCTTTGCTGATACGCTATCTTTCCATAAGTACTGTTCACCTGCTCTGGCATCTTCTAGCTAGTCATTTGGCTAAGCATTTGGTTCTGCAAATCATTGATTGTTTTCCTTCAATCCATTATTTGTGCAAATATCCTGTCTGTACTCAACCCATTTTATCCTATCCATATTCCTCTTAAGGATGCAAAACCATCCTTGCCCCAAATTGTGCAGACTTTCAAGCTGGACTTCCAGCTGATAATGCTTCCAGTTCCAAATGCCTTCTTACACTTGGATTCCTCCATGACTGAGGACTGTTTGTTGAACCAGCATTGCCTATTTGTCTTCAGTCTCTCGCATTTCCAGGTAGAGGGTATTCTCTGATATTGAGAACTTCTGTAGTGGTCATCCTGTTCTCTTTTCCATAAGAAGTGGCTTACTAAACATGCAGCAAATAAGAATGATAACAATATGCAGTTGAGAGTTCCACATCCTGAAAGTCCATCCTTATCCATTCTTTTCAATGCCTTCAGGGTGTACCCAGCTGGCCTTTGCATCCTGCCCCTTTCACAGGTTGACTCAAATGGTGTTTGATAGCTGAAGATAAGCCATGATTATGACCTGAAAAGCCACTTCATCTGAGGAACCTCCACCACTGAGAGTCTGCATTCACCCAGCATCTTATTTAGCAAGACAAAGCCTTGTCATTAATTTCAGCATCTGGGATTAATTTTTTTTTGTGGCCCCACTGCCTTTATTTTTAATTTGGCTTATGTTCAAATCTGTTTGCTAATTGAAACCCATGGCCAGAATTGCATTGCCTGGATGGAATTTAGACAATGCATGGTGGCTATGGATGAAGGATGGTAGGAATCACTGAATCCAGTAACTTAACAAAGGAAACTGCCACATTCCCATGTCCACAAGTAGCAGGTCTGAGTATGTACTGTTGTTAGGCACATATACACACAATATGTGTATCTGCAGTCAGCTGCACAGGCTGGCAGAGACAGAAAATACAGTACTCATGCAAACAAGCAGTGGAGAATATATGCATTCATACAATATGAATCCTTTCACTAGCTGGGTTTAGACACTCTGTCAAGTAGATGGCCAGTGGATCCCTATATCTCCTCAGCTGATGGCCTTTGGGACTGTAGCCTCGCATCAGTTGCTGGTATTCAGCCTTTCCCTCCCACAAATGGCCATAGAAACACACATGTGCTATGGATCCCTTCAGTAAGTAGCTTTAGAAAGTCAGTGTTATCCAGTAGTTGGCCCCTGGACCCTCTGTTCTTCCAGGTGCAAACTCTCCTGTGTGTGTGAGCACATATATACACGCACATGCAAAAACAGGTCTATGGCAGCTGGTCCAAACCTATTGCTGTGCCAGAAGCTGACACCCAGGTCCTCTGGTCTTTCTAGTAGGTGGCTTGGACTACCTGGTCTCTCCAGGTGAACTGAAAAGCCTTTGCTGTTGACTTGTCTGCAACCTGTTGTGCCCAGATCATAGGCTGAACATTCTCCTTTGGTAGCCCTGAAAGTAGCCTAGGCAGTGTGTTTTTTGTCACTGATTACAAGTTCTTAGGATTGTTCCATCTTCATCATTCCTTTACTGCATTGTCTTCAAACACTTTATGAAGCCTTTAGTTGCATACCCTATTGAAGAAGAACCAGTCTGTGACCAGGGCATGAAGTCTTCAGGCAATACACTGAAAAGAGTTCATAAATATGGTAATGTCAAGGTAGTAGCAGTAGAAAAAAGGATGCTTTTGTCAAATTTATTGTGGAATTGAAACCAAATGAAAGAACTTATTACACTTTCAGACTCCATTAGTCTCTGTGCATGCAATAATAAATGTTGACATAGTATAGATTCATGTTAGCACAGGCATTTTAATATCTATGAAAATTCAACTTTTGAGTATCATATGTCAGTAAAAGTGTTCATGACCAGCGCAAAAAATTAACTTCTGAAAGATTTAGAGGACAATTTAGCTGTGCTATTAGACATGTTAAGTGCGGAAAGATTCCAGCCGAAGGATCTCTTCAGTAACTTAATATTTTTTAGTATCCTGGTTTCCAATACCGTACAATCTGTGGTGCATAAGTTACTGCCAAGGATTATCTGTAAATCAGTAAACATAGTCCTCTTTATAGAATATGCTGAAGGGGTGAGTGAAGCATAAGTCATGGCTGAATGTTTTAGCAACTACCTGTGATTTTGGAGATGCTTTTAGACTCTCCACGGCATCTACGCAAGAACAGGTAACAGTGATCCTACCAATAACACTGACTGAGAATTGGAGAATGTTTGGTGTTGATAGAATGAACAACAAATTAAGTCCAAGAATTTAAAGGGATCCTCTTTGCAACAGAAATTGCATTCTGCCTGCAGAACCCTCCAAACAGGGGGCCTGCTCTTTCTAGTTGTAGATATCTGAATTAGCTTTGGGGAAACTCCTGCCGGCTTAATGGGATGTAGGGAAAAAATGAGTTGCATCTCAGTAAGTCCCTAGCTGCACAGCCAGCTAGCAGTGAGGCCCAGCTGTGCTTCTGGCTACATCTTTACTCTGTATCATGGCCCCGACTTCCAGAAGTCTTCTCTTCCCCCAGTTTACATCTAAACCAGAATTTACAAACAGCTATCTTTATTTGCATTTAAAGACATGATTTATCTCTCTTTTCATGTCAATGGGAATTTTCCCATGGGTGTTTGAAGTAATTTAACTGAAGATCAAAAGCAAACATTTTTATAAGTTATTTTTTGTTTAGTAGAAGAAACAAAAGCCTCAGCTAAAGTCAGTGGAAACAAAGCTAAGCCAATGCTGAAGGCTCTAGAGATTCTGAAGCTTGATGCTCAGTACTAGAATATCCAATATTACAGGGTTTTCCTGCTTCTCCCCAAGCATTTGGATTTACATAATGCAACACTGAGAGAAAAATGTAATCACGTGTCTCTCATGTCAGGCTCAAGAAGAGAACGTTGTGGATATCGGATCCTGCGTAGCCATCGTAATTCAGAAGATCACATGCATTGCATTGGCAAAGCTAAGAAATACAGTGAGACAGCAACCCGTGTAAAAGAGATCCTGCTCAGCACAGTCAGTCCGGAGCAATTTGTTTTGACGCTACTTGAAGCGGAGCCTCCCAATGTGCTGGTGAGTCGTCCCAGCAAACCATTCACGGAGGCCTCCATGATGATGTCCCTGACAAAACTGGCAGACAAAGAGCTGGTTCACATGATTGGTTGGGCTAAAAAAATTCCTGGTAAGTAATTCAGTCGTTTTTGTTTATTTAAGCCAATGCTTTTGCCATCAATGTGTAATTGTCTACCCTGAAATAACAGCACAGCACAGTAAATGTGAGTATGAAAGTCCTAGGATTTTTATATTGTAAAATAATGAACAATTATTGTTCTCAGTAATTCACCTGGATGTATTTTGATTTAGACAGGGACCTAGCTCACAATTTGCTATCTGTTGTTAGTCAAATACTTGTTCATTTTGCTAAAAAGCATAGTTGCTGTTGCATGTAATTTCTACCTCATCAACTATAAATACCTGATTAATCTGATTTAAAGGTTCATTAAAAGGGTATTAACTAGCTGCTACAAAAGACTTTAAGACCAATATTTTCCTTGAGTCCTGTTAAAAGGTTTCTAATACAGTTGAAAACAAAATTGTGTCTGAGCGCTCAGTGTCTACAATCACTTCATTTGACATAGTTACTACACAAGAATGTCAGATTGCAAAGTGGTACATAGTACTGATCTCCAAACTACCATGTGCTGACCTTCAAAGCAAAAACCAGTAGGGATGCGTTTGGTTGTTGGCAACATAGAAAACATACACTGAAGTTCAGCTATATGTGTTATTGCCTTGAATGTCTCAAATGCCACCCCAGTATTGTGGCAATGTACCATTTCACTTCTTACAACCTACAAGTGGTGAGCGTTTGCAATTCCTTCTCCATTAAGTATCCATGATTAAAACAGAATAAAAAATAAGTCAGAATAAAAGCAGCCAGCACACAGAGATGGTAGTTGCCAAAGCATGCAGAAAAACTTGCTGGCTGACATAGACTAAACCACAGACCTTGCCCTTCAGCAAGAGCTTAAGTGACCAACTAACAATAGTGAACTGAAAGAAGCACTGAATAATTGGTAGACATACAGCAGCATGGGGCTTAATCCTTAATTTTTAAGGTAGAGTACTCTGCTAGAATTGGCTAATGTATTCTGCAGTGTGTCTGGTATTCCTAACCCCCGTGTCCATCATGACTGAGGAGCCAGCACACCACAGCTCCTCACTTGGATTTTATGCTGAAGGTAGTCCAAGCATGCTGGTGCATGCTTGATCTTGTTATGCTTGTGCACTATTAACAGTATTTGCTGCTGCTTAAATACACATACACAGGAAGACTTGGCAGTAATTGTTACATCTAGAGATAAACTGAGAGTGTACATAGTACAAGAAACAAGGAATATTTCATATGATCCTTGAACTAAGAAGCCAGATCTAGGTGGAGTGGCTGAAGGTGCTACCAGCTCCAGCTGCTGGACCACATCTTCTAAGTGCAGATTACAGTCTTCATGGCTTAGCCACTGTGTTGGAGTGTGCAGGTGTGATAGCTTTAGGTGTGCAAATTTCAGGTCAGCTGCTAAGCTACTGGGGAGCAGATACTTGCACAGTGTGAACATCTTAAGCCATCTAGCCGTTTGCAGCGCAATAGTGGTTTTGCTGTTAACAGGGAATGTTTTACACTGAAAGCCCAAATCCTTAAGTAGTGTCAACTGCTATAATTTCTTGTCTAATCAAAAAAACTTGATCAAAAAGACCGTTTCAGAGGGCTCTGTATGGTTATGTTAACCTGGTAGGAAGTGAATTCTGAAGGAAAACCAGGGAAATTCTTTGAAAATGACCTCATTTTAGGGAATATTTGAATGGGGGAAAAAAAACCCAAACAACCTTTCCATTTTCTGATTATTCTTAATTTCTTTTTTTTCAACTATGTCAGCTCTTTTGCAAAAAACAACCCCGAGCCCAAAGCTTCAGCCAGCTGAGATTGACTTTTTTGATTTGTTTTTGAAGATCAGCTTCCAAACCAACCCAAATTTTGACATTGATCGCTTTTAGTTTATTTTCAACATATGTCAGGAAAAAAAACCCTTTCCTTGGCAGTAAGTATAAAGAAAACCCACTGAAACAATCAACCCCCTTCAAAACAGTTCCAGGCAATGTTGACGCTTCATCTTGTATGTTTGGTTTGGGGTTTTTTTTCTGATCACTCCTGTTACACAGAACAGAAACACCATTTTAGAGCAACGCCGAAAGTCGATGTGATTGTTTCGTATGTTCCTAATGTAAATAATATTGCCGTAGCACATGGCAGTTAGAACATTTACTTTGATTTGGATTCATTTATTTTTTATATTAAAATAACCATGATGTCTAAAGCTCAGGACATAGAATTTCAGGTTTTGAAACTTCTGGCCTGAAATTAATCATCTAGATCCATGCCTGGTTCCTGGAGGTAGGTTCTTAGGAAAAAAATGTACAGACTTCTTGGGTAATGGCCCACTGAGCAGTCATTTTGATATCTGTAAAGCTGCATTTCTGCTGTTGTGTGCCTGGGCTTAGAAGCCCATTTTTACCTCTAAGTTATTATTGGATATTATTTTGACACTCACTGAAAGTGAAAGAAAATCTTTTTCTTTTTCCTTACAGATGCTCATGTTTACAGTAACCCTTAAATAGGAAAGATAAATTTTGAGGGCTTTTTTTTTATATATAATATTTAACGAAATTCTTTTGTTAGCGGTTGTACTCTGTGCCTGTGTCTGTACTTTCAGTTTAAGGGGTTGTATTTTTGTTGTTGCTCAGTAAACTAGAATCTGATACATGGATTTTTTCCTTCTCAATTGCAAGTATTTTAATCCTTAATTGTCAGATGACAAAACTTCTGTAATTGCCTTTTACTTTGTTTACCTCGTCTAAGGTAGTTCAACGTGGTTCAAAGCTGAACTGTGTTGCTAATCGATAGAATGTTGTCATAATGCTGAAATTTGGATTCATTATGCAGCCTAGTGTGCTGCTGGCCAGAGCAGCGTGCCTTTTGCTAGTGACTGTGCATCCAGCACAGGAGTTTTTCTAGTCTTAGTAATTTATAGTAAAGTGATTAGGTGTAGAACACACAATTTAAAGGACATGTGGTACAGCCATAGAAAAGTAAGTAGTTTAATGAATTCTGCAGCAAATAAACTAGGACTTCTGACACTTCAGTCGAAGCTGTGGTGGTTGTGTGTTGTCCTCCGTCTCTAATGCACAAGATTGTTTGGAAAAGGAAAGGTTCTGTCCTTCTGACGGCTGTGCTCAGTGCTTGTAAATCATACTGCTAGTGCTGATAATGTGAGTTTAGCAGATGACATCCGGATAAATCTGGGTGTTTAAGTATCTGTAGATTGCACACTGGGATTTGGTCTAACCTCTCACTCAACTGAGATAGACAGTTTTTAAACCAAAGAGCTGTTTGTTTGAGCTGGAGAATTCAGGGCAGTCTTGTGTAAACGTTTATTTAAACAAACTGAAATGTCTCTTGGCTGTTGTTTCCCAGGAAGCCGCCACTTTTAGCTTCTGCCATTCACACTTCCATGGTTATTCTTCTAAAAGCATTTTTAAAATTTTGAGTGTGTGTCAGGCAGATAATCTGTTGTTGGCTGTGGATTCTGTAATAAATTATGTGACGGTGAAATCCAGGAGGGAAGGCACTGCTCACTGGCTCCTATTTACCCTTCTTACACAATGAGGAGCAAGCCAGTTTGAAAGGCAGCACTTTTATTAATGATAAGAGTGTGTGCACATTACCCACTTTATACCAATCCAAGGCTGTCACTGACTGTCTTCCAGCTTAGTAGTTTAATGATATTAAAATACACAGAGCATTTGTATAAAAAAATGCCAGCAGATTCTTTGATGGTGCAAACGTACTGCGTGTGTTTTAAGACCTCAGATATCTGACTTGAACTATGGGGAACCTGTCTCCCATGGCCAAGCTATAAAGAGTTTTCCCCATGCAGAGTAGTAGAAAAGTGAAATGAAAATGACAATCTGAAATGAAATTCTGAAAATGAAGCACTTTTGGATAGGATAGAGACCTATCAATCAGATCTGCTTTGAAAAGTGGCCTGATCTTAGTTTTGACCATGGAACTGGTCTTCGTCATATCTGTTTTACTCTTTGACTGAGCAGTCTGCTTTCCCACTTGCATTTTGATAATTTACACTTCTGGCCTTTTGGTTCAGGGTGTGTGAATTTTATTTCTGTCCCTATGGCTTCTGTGCATCTTTTTTTCCCTAGTGTTTTATTGCAGAGTGAGGGAAAAGGAGGGCAATGACTGTCTCTACCTTCTGGCTGTGCTGCAGTGTGATCCAGTGCCTTGATGTAAATTCTAGAGAGAACTAAATGATGGAACAGTTTTATGCACAATTACATTAGTCCTGTTCTTGCTGCTGGGATGCTGTTTGTGAAGGCAATGGGGACACTGCTACCTTCACCAACCACCGTTGCCTCTTTTTGATTGGATTTGTTTGCTTGTTTTCTTCTGGTTTATTGCAATTTTGAGGAAGGAGGCAGCAGGAAAGGGATGGGAGAGGGCCAACTCATGGCATTTACAGAGGGGGTGATAACACAGAGGCATCAAGATGTGGGTTCTTTAACAGTTAGGCAAGAAACCCAGGAACATGTCTGTATTATGAGATTAAAAGAAACCTGCAAAGAGCAATCAATTGCATTCTGGGGAAAGGACAGACTAACTTCTTAGGAGCCCTCTGCAGTTCAATGCAGTAACCTCCAACAAATGTGAGTTTCCCAAATGATTCTCTGAGGCCTTTCTGGATGCTGTGGGACTATCATCTAAAGAAGTGGCCCAGCATAAGGCTGGTCCTCTCCCGCCACTTGAGTTTCACCAGCTGTATACGAGTAATTGCACTGGAACATCAATCTGTGCTATTTCAAATGTTTTGTGGCAGATTTGAGAATGATAATAAATATTTATGTTTCTATCTGAGACGGCAGCATGTTGCTTCTGATGTCAGTGCTCCCTTTTCTGGCTTTCTTCACAACAACTAATTCTTTCTGTTTCTTTTTGTTTCTCATATACTCAGACTTCTTTCTCAAAACACAGAAATAAAGAGGTTGATATATATTATCTTCATTTTTTTAGGCTTCATTGAGCTCAGCCTCTATGACCAAGTAAGACTCTTGGAGAGTTGCTGGATGGAAGTTTTAATGGTTGGTTTGATGTGGAGATCAATTGACCATCCTGGGAAACTGATTTTTGCACCAGACCTTGTATTAGACAGGTAAGAGCACAATAAATTTCTTGAGAGCACTTCATATTAGCGTGTTTGGAGGTAAGAGGAAGAGGATTAAGTATGGAGATTCTATTAATATTTTATCTAATAACATAGAATCATAGAATAGTTAGGGTTGGAAAGGACCTTAAGATCATCTAGCTCCAACCCCCCTGCCAGGAGCAGGGACACCTCCCACTAAACCATGCCACCCAAGGCTATGTCCAATCCAGCCTTGAACACCGCCAGCGATGGAGCATTCACAGCTTCCCTGGGCAACCCATTCCAGTGCCTCACCACCCTTACAGTAAAGAATTTCTTCCTCATATCCAGTCTAAACTTCCCCTGTTTAAGTTTGAACCCATTACCCCTTGTCCTATCACTCCAGTTCCTCATGAAGAGTCCCTCCCCAGCATCCCTATAGGCCCCCTTCAGATACTGGAAGGCTGCTATGAGGTCTCCACACAGCCTTCTCTTCTCCAGGCTGAACAGCCCCAACTTTCTCAGCCTATCTTCATATGGGAGGTGCTCCAGTCCCCTGATCATCCTCGTGGCCCTCCTTTGGACTTGTTCCAACAGTTCCATGTCCTTTTTATGTTGAGGACACCAGAACTGCACACAATACTCCAAGTGTTCCTAACAATAACTTCTTGAGGTTCCACATCCTTACAGGGGCTTAAGGAATACTAAGTATAAACAGTATTATTGAATTTGCAAATTCCTGAATTCCTGTAGCTTCACATGACAGTGTGGAGCTTTTCTGTATTTTTCACGCCCTTTGTTGGCTTTGTTCCTTATGGTCCAGGTCTCTGGATGCTGCAGGTGTTGACACAGCAACGCAATGCACTACATTGGCCATTTTTTTCCCATTTCCCTCAAAAAAAGTAGACTTAATGTCAGGCCATATTTCAATTGAAGTAGCTTTTCTACCTGATTTTCTTCCTGCCACTGCTGCTGTTCTCAATAGCACCATGTACCAGCAGGGAAGAATAGGGATAAGTAAGGAGGGTTTTCTACAAGACATTAGAAGGATTTGAAGTTTTATAATTCTCCTGCATTGCTGTGCTTAGGTCTTCCTCTTATTGAAAACATCACAGAGAAAAAAAGCAGCATATTACAGAAAGCATAAGAAGCATCCCTTTGAATACCTTGTTGTGTTCAGTACTGTGGATTTTTGAATACTGTGTTGTACACTGCTTAATTGCTCTTTTAGTCCAGTACATGTAAAAAAGAAACCTAACCAAAAAACTGGAACAGTAACTGAAGTGGTGGGAAATTTGCTGCTGCTTCATTTTAAACCTATTGCAGGGAATTAAGGTTGTTTGTTTGCTTGCTTGCTTGTTTTCTGAGAATGGGACCATTTCTAATATCCAAATCACCACAAAATCACCAACACCCCCTTCCCTCCTCCCCAGTCTATTTATACCTACACACCTTTGAGGAAAAAGGTGCTGGGGGACGGAAGTAGGGCTTGTTTTATTCTTTAAAAGTTTCCTATTATTCCAAGAAACTTATTTTAGGGAATCTTTTTTATTCACCAAGTCCTCAGACCTCCCTCAGGTGCAAATAGGTACTAACTCCTTGTGGAAGAAATCTGGAGAATGATTAGAGGTGATGCTGTGGTACTGTGAAACACTATAGCGTTTCAAACTGATTGTCAGAATTACACTGGTGTGAGAATAAAGCCTCTTACAGAAATATGGTCATACTTACCCGTGGCCCATCCTGCATGTGCCTTAATGAGAAAATCAGTTTCTTAGAGGTGCTGACCTTTTATACCACTGTAATTTTCAATTTAGATTTCATGTTAGAACCTTTCAATTCTCCCAAAGATGAGATGGAAAGGCCTTTTTTAGCTGGCTGAGTTGGAGTTTCTTCATTCTACTTTTTCAATGACATTTTGAATGTGTTTCCATAGGGACGAGGGGAAATGCGTAGAGGGAATTTTGGAGATCTTTGATATGCTTCTGGCCATGACCTCAAGGTTACGAGAGCTGAAACTGCAGCACAAGGAGTACCTGTGTGTCAAGGCAATGATCCTCCTCAATTCCAGTAAGTATGTGACTATCTCTGACACTCACTAAACTGTACTTTCTATATAGAATGTGGCTGTGAAATCAGCCTCTAAAAATGGCAGAATTATCAAATGAGATAAAGCTGTTGAAAGAGAACAATAGGAAAGGACTTCTAACTGCCAGATTGGTAAGGATGTTTGCTCAGGAAAATGCTAAGCTGTATCATTTGCTGGATTTATGGTCTATATCCTCTTGTAACAACTGCATGAAAGACCCAGAGTCTGAAAGCTTCTTACAAGGTGGGGCTCAGGACCCAGGATGTGGGTATGTCTTTTTCAGCAAGGACTTTTCTCATATCTCTGTGGATCTTGGCGATGTGTAAAGTTGTTGTGCAGTTCTACAAACCTGTCCTTAATTCTTAATTCTAGTAAAACCAGTTACTCAATTGAGTGATGATTAATTAGGCATATGTGTTCCTATTTAAAGGTCATTAACTGGTATAAATGATTGCAAGCACTCAGCTGCAAGTTTAGTTTCAGGGTATGAGCTTTGCCTTGCGAAAGGCTCGCTTAGCAGCGTTCAACCCAAGGCAGGCAGGAGCGTGTTTGGCAGTGTAAGGTAGTCTGCAGTGAAATAATTTTATTCCCCCAAACATTTTGTGATTAATGTTGTCCAGAAAATCCTACAATAAAATATCAGCTGTTGCATGGGCTGTTTTCAGCAAGGAGCTGCTGTGTAGTTCTCAGCCCAGTTCCGAAGTGGAATGGTCCAGCAGTTATCCCTCTTGTTTACAGATGGATCCCATTATTTCAATAGACGACAAAAGGTGGGTTTTCTTTTCCTAAAACAAATCCTCACACCAATGAAGCAGGCAAAAACCCCAACAAAAAGCTGCGTTCGTCAGCCATGTTTCCTTCAGAGCCTCACCTCTCAGAAAAGATCACTCCGAAATGTTCACCTCTCCCTGCTCGCCTTTCTTGTCAAAGTTCATCTTTTACTCCTAATTTTCAAGGTGTTCCGGAGCTCTGTCCTTCCATAAGTATCTTTGGGAGAACTGCCATCCCCTGCCCCCCCCCCCCCCCCCCCCCAGATCTCTTCTGCTCCATCAATGATGTTACTGTGTGTTTTCAGACCTCCTTAGTGGTGATTTATTCTCTTCCCTCTACCCCCAATTCCCTTCTTTTTGCTGACTTTTAAGGTTTCCCACTGTGGGTAAATGCTGTATTATGGCGCCTGCAGTGAGCATTAGGGAGACCATGGTAGGCTGGGTCTATGGGCAGTGTCTCTCACCATGTTCTCCTCCCTCTTTAGGATATACTCACGCAAAAGAGGGTTTTTTCAGCAAGAAGAGATTAGAGCAAGCGTAATGCTGTAATTCATAATAGTTACTGAATTTCAAAGTACAGAGTAATTCAAAGGGGAAAAAAGCCCTGGAGAACGGAGGGCACATTTATGTTCAATGTGTTGTCATGGGAGTATCTGGGAGAATTGCTCAGTTTGCAAAGGATGTGGCCATCAAATTTTGGCAAAGGAATGTAAGCTGAAGCTTGGTGTGGCACATGGAGCATCATTTGTACAGGCTTGAGGATGGATGTCAGGAAATGTATCTTCTCTAATCCTGTTGAAACATGATATCAGAAAAAAAGTCCGCTGTCCTAGCTTCTTTTTCTTCCTCATGCCTGTATTTGTCTCTCTGTTTAGGTATGTTTCCCTTGTCAGAAGAACCTGAAAGCAACAAAAAACTGCACCACCTGCTTAATGTGGTCACAGATGCTTTGATGTGGGTTATTGCGAAGAGCGGAATCCCCTCACAGCAGCAGACCACTCGCCTGGCCAACTTGCTGATGCTCCTCTCTCATGTCAGACACGCAAGGTACATTTTACAGAGCACGTGTAACGTACAGTGTTGGCGCTTGTTTATTACAGCCACAAAATGAGGCTTGAGCACCAGAGCACTCCTGAGGGAATCCTGCTACTGCTCTTCATCTCTGTCCATTGTAAGGCTTTCCTTCCTAGCACAACTAAACAGCCTCTATACTCAAATGCTTGCTGGCACTCAGAAACATTGTGTTGATATTAAAATGCCACTTTAACTGTATTACATTAAATTATTCATTATGGATCTGCCTGAAATGCTTAACAATAATTACACAAATTCAGCTTTTCAAGAAGACCCACCCAGCCATCAGAGCTCTTCTGTCCAAAATTAAAGTCTTTTTCCAAACTGAGCTGCAGTGTGGGCTTTGGTGGAGCAAAGTGTACTGTGGGTGCCAGGTTTGTCCCAGGCCAAAGTTGTTGTCTTTTACTCAGAACCACAGCATTTTTGCTAAGGGACTTGTGCCGCAGCAATGCCACGCTCCTGCTTTTCCCATTGGAAGCAGTTCCTCTGCTCCCTGCCAGTCCCTATACCTCCTTGAGCTGCTCATCTTTGCTTGCAGTACAGCAGACTCAAACACAAGGTCCTACAAACAGATGCTTTAATCTTCAGGCTGTTTGTAATTTTAAATTATCACCCAAAGCCCAGCTATTCACAAAGCTGTCTTATGTCTGCACTTGGGACTGTGTGTCCAGGGCAGGCAGTCCTGGGACCAGGCTGGACTATGTAGAGGAGAGATGGGTATATCTGACTTTGTGTAGAGACACTGAAGAGGGACAGCGACCTTTGCAACAGGCTTCCTGGGAGAGTGGGTGACAGCAGCAAGCACCTGACTGGCGAAAGGCCAGTTTGTGAACTGGGCGTGAGGTTGAGAGCTGGCCCTACAGGAGCTACAGCACCAGCAAGAGCCAAAACGTACTCGGAGCTCCAATGCACTGCTGTCACCTGGGTTGCCTGCTGTGGTGTGACACCACATCACAGCATCGCAGGAGCTCTTGTGGTGACATGATGTGAATAAATATTGGGAATTTTTATGATTTCTTATTCAAACCAGGGTTTTTTTGCTGTGCCTGCCTCAGCCAGAGTCTGGAGGCTACTTGTGACCTATCTCCTTGCTTTGCAGCGGTCAATCAGTTATACTTTGTTCTGGACATACCTGCTGCTCTCAGCCATGATTACCAAATGATGCAGGACTCTCAAGATCTGGGTGTAGGAAGGGGTCTGCAATTTCTTCTTTGCCATTAATGTATTTATAACTCTTGAACTGTAGCAGAACCTCATTTTTCTGGAAGCCTTGTCCCCCTCCCAATTCAGTCTCCTAGGTCATCTGTGTGCTGACTGCCTGCTACTATTACCACTGTGATAAAGTTGCTGTTGAGCAAGCTCACTTAGATTTCAACCCCAAAATCTTTAGTGCATCTGAAGTATATCCATGTGCAACTGCAGCAGCAATAGCCATCTCCTCTTAGTCCAAATCATGATCTAGCCACAGAGCATTCCAGCTAATCGGGTGTCGCTGTACCTTACTGCATAACAAAAAAAAAAGATTGCTTTAAAAGCCTGGAGCCATCTGCAAGATCTGACACCGGACACGGACACGCAGAGAGGAAACAAACCGCTTGAAGTTAGACAGGGTAATTTGGCCTTCCTCTTCAGCCAGGCAGGAGCCAGGTAGTCATTAGAGCTGCGCATTGTAAATTCCCCTTTCGTATACAGCTGCTGCATGTGGACCTCCCACATTTACAGCATCGAAGAGGTTTTCTGTTATCAAACACAATAAATTAATAGGGTCGGTACGTCCAATTCTTTCCTGAAGTCAGTTTGTGTGGCGTAAAACAAATCTTGGTTCTCTAAGTAGTAAACCACTCAGCCTTAAAGTACTGGGATGCTGTTACTGTTGATAGTGGTAAGTGGTCTCTGGGACTACAGCAGCTAAATCTTCTTAACCCCAAATTAAAAAAGGACTCTCTCGAAGCCCCAGGCGTGTTTCCTTCTCTGCATTGTTGGACCCAGATCACTGACTTATTTTCTGTTCTCCTGCACAGTAACAAGGGAATGGAGCATCTCCTGAGCATGAAGTGTAAAAACGTGGTCCCAGTGTATGACTTGCTGCTGGAGATGTTGAATGCGCACACCCTCCGAGGGCAAAGGAAGTCCCCGGCCACGCATCCCGAATTTGGCCCGTTAGAACAAATGGAGACTGGAGACAGTCTGCGGAATGGGGCAGCCCAGTAATTCTGCTGAGACCTGGAGATGTGACACTTGTTCAAAGCTATGGGAGAAAACAAAACTGCTGTGGTGGACCTACTGAAGTGTGACCTAGTGCGAGTCCTCATCTCTTCTAGATCTGCAGATCAGTATCTCAGGAAAGGCTTGTGGGACGCACACTTCTGTCTGTATTTCTGACATTTTAATAGCTGCACTTTAACAGTGCCTTTTTGGAGCCTCTTCAAAAGCACCTTATGAAGTTAAGCCTCAGAACAGTGCTGCGAGACAGGGCATTACTGCCTCTCCTTTTCAGAGCCAGGCAAACTGTGACAGAGAGCTAAAGGGACTGGGTTTAAGATGACAGAAGTCATCTGTATCAGGGCTAGGAGTGAGCACCTAGGTTTCTGTCTCCCAGACCAAGGCTTTTATGTGATGACTAGTCGATCTCCTCTTTCATAGGATCATAGAATATCTCAAGTTGGAAGGGACCCATTAGGATCATTGAATCCAACTTCCTGCTCCTTGTAGGACTACCTAAAACAACATGAGACTGTATGAAATGTAGAGCAGCATTTTGGGATAGATCCGCTTTACCTGTGTGTGCTGGTCCCTGGGTAATCCTGCTTTGCAGCTGATCTAGATAAAGTGCCGAGATATGTACAATGTAAAGGAGTTTCTTCTATTCTTAAATATGCAATGGCTGCAAGGGCCTTCATTTGAAGGCCATTCAGAATAGCTTCTAAGACCAGTTCAGAGCCTCTTCAGAACTGTTAAACCAAGCTTAAGTTTGTATTCTGTGAGCCTGTTCTGAACACTCACATTATTATCTGTGTATAATTCTTCAGTGCTTTAAAGAATGACCAAACTGCCTGGATATTTCAGTCAATGCTGACCTTTGAAATGTGTTTTGTCTGTGAGATTAACATGTTGGTTTACATATTTATTAACGATGTTAAATCTAGTATAATAATTAGGTACAAGAGGTTGCTCTGTGAATATTAACTGTTTGCATCTGTGTATGATCTGCTAATCCGGGCTTGTGAAATCAGCTATAAACAAACCATCTTCCCTCCCCTTTGGACTTGCTTGTGGAAACACGTCCTGCCCACCAGAAACCTCTTGCAGGCATCTTGCAGGGGGAAGGCACTGGACTGGAGCTGGGACCTGGTTTTGCCTGCTGCCCTCAGGTTTGCTGGTTGCTTGTTTAGAAGGCGTGTTTTCATGTCTTGTATTGGATCCTTCAAAGAGCAGGGACAGGACAGTTCTGGCGCTTCCTTCACTGTGCAAGTGTGAGGCCATGTTTGAGCTGCATTGAAGATGTGGGTTTAACCCCCCCCCGCCTTGCTGATTTCTGTGTGTGTTTAAGCTGCACTGAGGAAAAAAAAACATAGGAAATGGCCTGGCCAAGGGCCTCAGTGTGGAGCAGGACGGCATCATTCAGTCTGGCAACTGCCAACATCGCATTTTGATGTGAGCTAGAATCACGCTAAGTGGATATGTTCAAATGTAATGCATGTGTTCTCCGGGCATTTCAGGTATGGAGAAAATAAACTGGGATCAGACCAAAAGTCTGTTTTGAGCCAATAAGTCTTTTGGTTAGGGACTTTATTCCATTTGCGTACTTGGAATATTACTCAAACTTTTGATCTTGGTGTTTTTTTAAAGCCAAGGAGAGTTTTTTTTATAGGAAGCGCATAAAGAGTTTTCAGTAAGTCGCACAAATCTGTTGTCTTGTTTTGATCTTGTACTGTACCAGATGCTGCTGATGGTCTACATTTTTACTGGCTACGTTTTTAGTGTTTTTAAGAAACTGTAATATAGCAGTGCCCTTTGAAATAAGTGTCATATTTACTACAGAAAAGGGAAAAAATGAGAGTACAGTCTGGAATTTAGTGGTACTTTCATTTTGAGGGAGGTTTTGCTGTGAAATGGATGTGATTTGGTGTTTCTTGGGCTTGATTGTGTTCTGGCCTCTGTGCTTGTTGGTTTTTTCTCTCTGATTTTCCTATCCTGTGCAATCTTTCTGTTTAATACAGTTTTTCAAAGAAACGATGAAGTGATCCTTCTGGTTTTGTTTTGCATTAGAAGTGCTGCACCTCTGTGCAATGCTGAAACAAACCTCTTCTTAAAAAGAAAATGGGAAGGAGTGCATATAAATTGTAAAAATTAGCTTCTAAATGGAAAATTGCCCTGGATTGACTGTGAAAGGGCAATGCTGCAGATTTGTGCCACGTGCTGTGATTAATCTACGCCATTACTAGCAGAGCGCAAATAGGAAAATGTTGTTTTAACATGTATGTTTGTCTCAGTGAATACAATTTTATTGAGTTACTACCAGTGCTTATTTTTACATGGGCAAAAGCCAGTTGCTGTTGACTCTGGATTAAAGTAGCTGAGGTGGTATTTGGACAAGGAGGAGGTGCACGTCTCTAAAACAGCAGTTTATAAATAGGGAGCTGTGTGACAAGGACTGAAGAAGGGCGCCTTTGGCTCTTGAGACGTTGGGTTGATCACGGGTCTGTATCCCACAGGCCCTCTCACACGCTGCATTCCTGATGTGGAGCACATCTACATCCCTGCCAAGCCTGAGCAGAGCTGCCACACTGTTTCAATTCAGATTTTGGGGAGGCTTTTCCAGTTTCAGCAGGAATGAACGGAGGGCTGTGAGGAGGGCAGGGCTGGTTTCGTTCACTGTGCTGCTGTACATCAGCTTCTGCTGGGACCTGGCTGGAGGTGGCTGTTTCTACCTGAAGAAATGATGCTGCAGTTCTGGGATGTTTGTGAGCGAATGTGGTCCATGCAGGAGTGCCGGCTGCCACGGGTTCACAGAAAAAAATCAGAGCAGGGAAATAAAAAGGCCCAACTTCTCCTCACACTTAAAAACGTGCTCAAGTTCTGCTCGAGTCTGGGGCTAGAGCTGAAGACTGAAACAAACCTGATCTTTTTCAGGAACTGTGGCAAGCCTCACAGCATTTCAGGCAGGTGAAGTGCTCTGTCCCCAGGAATGGGTGACCTTTCCCACAGCTCTGCCTTCTTGCAAGTAACTCATTTTTAGTACAGTCATGTCGCCAGTCAGAGAGGAGAACATGGAGAAAAGATGTGTTGGAACCTTCTCCCGTGAGATAGGGACTGACAGGATGAGTACTCCTATAAACTGTGTAGCAAACTAAGAAAGGTAGCACTTAAAGATTCCTTGTCCAATAAATATGCATATTTCCAGAACAGTAATATATTGATTCCTTACTGATTGACTGATAGATCTATAGAAGGGTCATTGTGATGAAAGGAGAGCATCCTTTCAAGCGCTGGACCTTTTTCTTTTCCTCCTCATGGCCTGTGAAATATGGAAGACATTTTCTGCATTTGCATTATTAGAGTGGTTTAACAGAGCCTGAAAGTGCAGTGAGACCCCAGAAAGTTGCCTCTTGGTCCTGTTCAAGCTGTCACCAGTGACCGGCCTCTTCTGATGTAAGAATTTTTGTCATATTTGGACTTTATCATAAAATCACAGAATCTTAGAAGGTTGGGATGGGGCATCCACAACTGCTGAGCAGCCTGTTCCAATGCCTCAGCACCCTCACAGTAACAAACTTCTTCCTTATCTCTCTCCTTTCCCTGCCCTTCCCCACTAAGGGAAGCACCCCTGGGAGACAAGGTGCTCTGACCTGGAGCGCTAAAGTTAAAAACAAAGTGTGGATTCACAGGGCTTCATTTGAGGGGCCTTAAAGTGAGCACAGCCTAAGGGCCTGTCACAGGAATTACTGCTTTATAGGGCTGAACAGTGAACGTATATATATTCAGTTGAACATATATATTTTCAATAGATCTATCAGGATATCCTGTTCAGTTCTTTAGATGGCAGAGAAGCTTATAAACCCCGTTCCTGGCTGCTGCAAGAGAGCACAGCCAAGGAGAGTCACTAGCAGCTGCTTTTATTCTTAGCCCAGCTGTTTTTTATTCTTAGCCCAGCTGTAGGCTGTACCACTTCTTTCCATGGTGCACGGTCCTGTGGTCCTTCCACACACTCAAGAGTTGGAAGTCATGGGAATGCCTTTGCTATCAATCACCACCATTTGTCTTGGAAGAAAGCATTTAATGTTATTTATGTCCTGCAAAATAATTGTTCAGCAAAGCAGTTAAGGACATGGTCATCCGTTGCGCTGAGCCAGTGCCTAAACCAGTGCTAGAGCCTTGTAAATGGGAAAATGAAAAGCAAGTGAACTGCTAAAATCTAGAAAACAAGTATTATTAATTTTTCACAGTGTTTTCCTACTGAACTGTGGTAAATTAAATGGCACTGTTTCCTAGTGAAGACTTCATTTTACTTATGATCTGGATATTTTAAACTCTTTCCATCTTTACACATAGGAGTCACCTCTACTCATGCATTGTAGAGTGTCAGTGATTTCAATTTAACTGCATATGGAAAACAAGATTGCTTTGCTATAAAAATGCCAACTTCTGCTGCTACTGCCTCAACTGACAAAACCTTTGCTCATTAATAACCACACACGAAGGAGCCAGCATGGCCATTAACAGCGCTACTGAATGTTTCCTGTATCCGTTTTCCCCAGAATGTTCTGTTCTGAGTGCCATTTTATATGTGAGTTTAGTTTAAATGCTCCACATTCGAAGCAAGTTTGTAATGGAAACGGGTTTATGACTGAAGCTGGTGCCTTTTCAAGTATTTTATGTATGTAATTCTAATGTGAAAAAAACCCCATGATCCCATCCTTTCAGCTGCTCTTCAGTTCTGTGAACTTAACTTGTAGTATTTGTCTAGTGATGTGTGTTTCATTCAGTTGTAGATTGTTGTGGCTGAATAAACAGGTATCATGAAACCTAAATAATACATGGCTTTTTGTTCACTTCTTTCCTGTAGCTGAGCTCTGCCTGGTTCCATGGGTGGAGGGGGAATAGGGAGTAGGTATAGCTGACTATTGATTGAGGTCTCACCTCCCTGCTAAAGAAAGACGACTTAACTCAAAACTAGTTTTGGCCTGGTTCCACTCCCTCATAAAACACATGTGCAAAAGCATGGACAAGCATGCTTGCTCTCACTATTGCTCTTGCCCTCTATTTTTAATCTTTTTTTCCTTCCCTTCACTGAACACTAACAACCCAGACCTGAATGAGAGGATGCCACTAAGAAATTGGTGGGTATATATGATGACTTGTTTGAAGCAGACTTCAGTGTCAGCCTACAGTGCAGTGGTTATTATCAACTAGAAGTAAAATTATTTAAAGTAGGTTTTAGGGAAAAAATAAAAAGTTACTTTCCTAGAAGTATCTTTTTGGTGACATTTTGAGATATTCTCATGAAATCTCTTCTTATATATTACATCAGCTGAACAATTTGCTGTAACTGTACATAATGAAAGGAAATTGCCGGCTATGGAATTTTCTTTAGACCTTTTAACATGGTTCAGATTTTTTTTCCCTGATTCTTTAATGGCAGAAGAACTGAATATCATGTCAGCAACTGACTATTACTTCTTGGCAGAAAGGTTTGCATGGGCATTTTGTGACAACTCGGCAATGAAATAATGGTTAGAGTTGGCTGACTTCTACAGGGGCAGAAACTTAAATGAGCTTAAATGTCTCTGTGTGGCAAGGGGCAGAAAGGATCTGTCATTTATCTCTGGATACAGCACTTCTGAGAGTTGTAGCTGTGAAAGTTGTAGCTGGAACACAAGCCTGGCTCTACAGACACAGCTACATGGAGTGGGGTGCTAGCTTACAGGCTGTGAACACTGCAAGCTGATCCATGTGTCTTTAGTAAGCTGGAGGCTGGGCACTGCCACTTGGAATCACAGGATGGTTTGCGTTGGAAAGGAACTTAAAAGATCATCTATAGCTGCAAACCCCCTGCCACATGCAGGGACACCTTCCACTAGACCAGGTTGCTCATAAGCCCTGTTGAACCTGGCCTTGAAGACTGCCAGGGATGGGGCAGCCACAGCTTCTCTGGGCAACCTGTGCCAGTGCCTCAGCTCCGTCATAAATGAAGAACTTCTTAGTATGTAGTCTCAATCTCCCCTCCATCAGTTTAAAGCCATTCCCTTGTCCTATCACTACATGCCCTTGTAAAATGTCCTTCTACAGCTTTCTTGTTGGCACATTTAGGTCTCCCTGGAGCCTTCTCTTCTCCAGGCTGAACAAATCCAGTGCTCTCAGCCTGTCTTCACAGGAGAGGTGCTTCAGCCCTGTGCTTGGGATTGAGGTTGAGACAAACCAGTATGGAGCTGGCATGCCTCGACCCATACTTGAGCACATAGGGTTGATGGAAACTACTGTATGGTGCTACTATAAGATGTGCCAAATTGCAGGCTTTGACTTTTCATGTTGCTAATTTTGCAATTTTAACTATATCCAGTTAAAATATTAGTACAGTATCCTGGAAATAAGTCATGCTTTTTTGCAACCATAGGTGGGGAAGAGGCTGTTAATTTGTTACAGGGGCTGTCTTTCTCTGAACGTAAGAATGCAAAGCAACTTGCTTCATAAATCCCCTTGCCAGAAGATGAGGAATAAGCAATCACCAGTAGGGACAAGTGGAGAAAAGGTGGGAGAATTCTTACAGGCTAATGATAAATCCTTTTTCCTATAGGTAAGCATTACAGAAATTGGCTAATTCCTGGGTGATTTTTACTGTAACCAAAACTCTTAATATCACACTGAGCTCTCCTTGTCATGCACTTACATCTATCCAGCACTGACCTAACTCTTGGTTCGGAAAATTAGTTTGGGATGGGGGCAAATAGCTCAGCATTTTGAACTACTAATAAGCATTACCTGATTCAACTTTGTATTCTTCCTTCAGGAAATTAGTCAGTTGCAAAAGAAAGGATCTGTGCCACTGAACACAGGCTCCACTCACAAGTTTTAATCTCTTGCTTTGACAAGTGAGTGGTTGTGCTTCTTCTGACACTTGCAGTAGGATGCAAATTGAGTTGACATACACAGAAATTGCTCCCCCCCCAGACACACCAAGAGTCCCTCCAGACATTGGCAAAATTTTAATGACAGTACTCAAACTGTACAACCAAAAAGCAATGGCAATGCTGACTGTACACAGTGATTCTCCAGCCATTGCCAAGTGTCAGTTTCATTTTAAAGATGAAGCTTATAAAAATGCACAATTCTCTCCCAAGATACTGTACACTATTCAGCAGGTTAAAAACTGAAAAAAATCTTTCATTAAAAAAGTCATTACATGATTTGTATACATCAGGGATAGTCTACATAATCATATTCATCTAGAAAATATGTGCATTATAAACCACTTCCATGCAATGCAACAGTTTCTTATTTCAAAGGTAGTATAAAAAGACAACACAGCAGTCCTAGCCCCTAGAACACAATATGTAATACAAATGTGCATCCATTTATTAAATGTTTTAGACAAATAAAATACTGTAACAAAGATTCAAAACTAGATTTTTGAATATTTCTTTTTTGTTTCCAACAAGTGACTACAGTGCTAAAAGATACAGGGAACAAGAAGTGTGTGTAGTAATCATTTTAGCCAAAGTGCCTCTTCTAAAGTTGTGATACTAAACCCCAAAGTTTGCTATGCTAACCTGAGACAGTCTATCTTTAAGATTACTGTGATGTACTTTCTGCATCTACTCAGTATTTTACCACCTTGCAAGTTTAAGACAACTATAAAATAATCCTGCAAGTTTAAGATAACTTAACCTATAAAATAATCTATCTATTGCATTAAAGTATAAGGTGTGTTGCTTATAGTTTAGAAGTCCAAAAGAGCGCATTTTGGTACAACTGAAGAGGCAAGGGCTGCTTCCTAAATTGGTGGAGGCCCGTTAAGATACTGCAGCATCAGATGCAAAGAACGGGCAAAATTGTTTGCCCTTGTGCAGCTGTAGTCTTCCTCAGAAGATGGAATTATACAAACCACTAGCAAAAGCAGTAAAAGGAACAACTGAAGTGGAAACGCTGCTCGTAATACACGGTAAAAGAAGTAGGGAGTCTGAGGAGTTGCTTGAGTAGGTTGTGGATGGCTTTCACCTCTGAAAAGGAGACAAAAGGGGGGGAAGAGAAAAAAGGGGGAAAAAAAAGGTGCTTTAGAGTTAGAATTAAACAAGCTGTTTAACTCTCTTTCTAGGGTCCGCCCTACCCCTCCAAGACATAGGGCTGCCAATCTACAGGAAAATACACTAAAACTGTAACTTGAAAGCGTGCAAGGCTGCTCAGTGTGAAGCCAGCTGCTGTTTTGGGCTCACTGTCCTTACTGCTGAAGAAGAAACATTTACTTGCAATAGCTTAGATCACTGCATTTTTACCCTATTTTCAAATACAAACTTAACTTTTCCCTGGAGACAAACAAACCACTCTAAATACACATTAAAGTATAAAGGAAAGCCATCATTCAGAATGGTTAGCCTCTTCTCTCGACATTATTGAGATCTGTCCTTTGAACAGCCCCTTATGTTCAACCTTTGTCCTTCATGGTCTGTTTGTAAGTGTTGTTATTAAGTGGCTCTAAGCTGCAAGTTTCTTTTTCCAGGGATGCTAGTGGAATTAAAGGAGGTTTTACAATTGAAATATTCCCCTATTTGGCACAAAAGAGTATTTTCTCAAGAGTAAAGACAAGCCAAGGTTGCACATTGGTGGAGAGGTCTAGGAACAGGAGTGCTAAAGGAAAGCATTCACCAAGATGCAACCCAGAGCTGGGCAGTAGAGGAGACACTGCAGGTAGGCAGAAATCACCTCTACCTGTACATATGTCAACCTATGAAAATACCTGCCTGGGTTTCTGCTGGCACTCAGCTCATCTCTGTATTTCTCACTATCCTTCAAGAGATCACAGGATCATAGAATGCTTTGGGTTGGAAGGGGCCTTAAAGATCATGGGCAGGGTCACCTTGCACTGGACCAGGTCGCTCAAAGCCCTGTCCAGCCTGGCCTTGAACACTGCCAGGGATAGGGCAAGCGAATATAAAATAATACCTTCTGCTGCTGCTTTTTCTGTCATCTGAAGCTGTCCGTATGGTGATCTGCTGAAAGAAATAGCTTTTAGTATCCAGGTTTCAGAAACAACAAAGAATTTCCCTTTCTCAGAGAAGACAGTTGTAAAATTTAAAGCCCTGTTGTAAATTCTGTAATAAGGTACATGCACCTAAAAGGTAAAATGATTACATTTCAGGAACTTTCAGGCTAAATGTCAAAATATGCTATATGCTGACAGGAAAATATTACAAAAAAATACTTGCCTGTTTCACAGCAGGGCTGGATTTCTCTGTGACTTGATTATAGACCCCTGAGTCCAAGTCATCTGGAACTAGTAGCAATGCTCTGGTATCCTAAAAGGTAACCATGAATTCCTCTTTAAAATGCATGTTCAAAACTCATAACAGATGAAGTGCAAAGAGCCATTCCTTCACTGCGTCTCTCTGCGTGCACGGACAATTGCCTCTTTACATGTGCAGAACCACTGCTAAACGGATGCTCCCATTCTCCAGCATAAAGAAATGTTTTACTGTGCACAACCCAAAGGAATTGTAATGGAACAGATGCATACAGGTATTAGCTTGAAAATACCTTTCATCTGACAGCTCTCAGGATAAGCAATGTATTGCTATGAACTACAACTCCTATGTGTTCATTACATACTCCCAGCCTGATACTTGGTACAGATCACAGGATAATTCAGGTTGGAAGGGATATCAAGAAGTTCATCTAGTCCCTGCTCAAAGCAAGGTCACGATAAGACCAGATCAAAACCCTTATTCAAAGCTTTATCCTGTCTGCTCTTCAAATCCTTCAAGGATAGAGACTGTACAACATCTCCAGGCAACCTGCTTCTATACTGTACTAGCCTTGTGGTGCTGAAGTTTTTCCTATAGCCAGACTTCATTGTTCTTTTTTCCACCTTATGAAGGTGCAAGTACTTAAGTTTAAAGTCAGACTTTTATAAATGTCTTTTCTCTTAGTATGTTATTACTTTTCAGTAACAAAGATCCATGAACAAGTATTTAAACTTTGACTCACCAGATCTCCTTGTATGGTTTTTAAGTCACGTGAAACTTGTTCAATAAGGTGTTTCAGTTTCCTTCCAATTACATGGACCTTCTCATCAGTTTCAATGTCATCAACATTTGATTTAAGCAGCAGATAAGCAGTGAGTTCTTGACGCAAGTTTACTTTAAGCTGTTGTTCCAGCAGCTCTTTCTGTAGTTGCTTAGAACAAACAAATAAAAACCAGTACAACAGACTTTTACTCTCAACTTTAAGGATATTCTCATGGAGGAACTCTAGAAGGCTTTAAAGAACAACTCAACCTGCCTGAGAATCTGCAATACACAAGAAAGACTATTACACCTACATATGAAATGAAGATCTCTTGAAGAGACTGGTTGTATCTGCTTGAACTAACAGAAATAATTCTAGTAGTAATTAATCCATAGCAAAAAGACATTACATGTTTGAAATTGGAAGTCTTACACCAGAATAAAGACTGTCCACAAGGAACTTAATCCATATTATTATTATGATGCTTAATTATGGAAAAAAACACCTCATATAGGCCATCTCCGTGAAGAAATTTTCTAAATATCCAATCTAAACTTCCCAGCATTCATGCTGCCCACTGATCCCAAGAGCACAAAGACAATGATAAGAAGCATGAGCATCTTGCAATCCCACTTCTCAGTATGCCATAACTTACCTTCAATTTCTTGACCCTTTGTTCCAACACCTGCATGCTGACTTCAGTTGTTGCTTTTTGCAGCTTCTCCAGCTCTTCCTCCATTTTACCAAGCCAAGCAGAGATGTTGCTAAGATCTGAGTTCAGCTGCTGCCACTGCTGCAATTTCTGTTTTATTTCAAGGTCACTTCTGAAGTCCTGAACTTGGATGAGCTCCTGCCTATCAATAATGCCTACAAATGATAGAACAACAAATGTTTAAATCTTCAGTAAGGTGAAGAGTGTGTAAACATGATGCAAGGAGGTTTATGAGTAAATTATTCTTCAATCTACTCAAGGCCAAATAATTGCTACCAAGTACTACTGTTATCCAGACACAATTTTCTTGAGATTCTGCAAGTCTGTAAGTTTCATATTACTGGTCAAGTTATCCATATAGTAACGCTACACATGATTTTAATCACATTAGTTGAAGATGTTTTAATTCAAATCTAAGGAGACAGAGCGAAGCCGTGATTTGGCAGACACCAAAATTCATCATGGGATAAATTATGATCCTTTAGGAGTATCCTAACAGCAGTTAGGACTTGGATTTATGATTCATCAGTCCCATGCTAAAGGAGATGCAGATGCCACCTGTGTGCTCGCTATTTCTGGAAGCACATCTAAGCCCTTCTCAGAGGTTTTCCTGTCCATCTCATGTATGGGACTCAATTCTGGTCCAATTGTGACATAACCTAAGTAACCTGGCGCATATAGCTGCAGTCTTCTTCTTATCACTTGATTCACTTTTGTGATTGCAGTATAGATGTGTTATTACAATCTCAAGCACCTGAAACCAGGAATGAGGTCCTAAAAGGTTAAGAGAACCAGGATGTTGGCCTATTTGGAAGAAAGGACTGCAGTGAAAAAAGTGAAGAACAGAATACATTACCAGCACTGACAAAGCATTTCTGTAAATGGGAGCTGTAGCATCTTGTCATATGGAGTACCAATAACTGAGAAAATTAACTACAGCAATCTTAATTTAGACAAAGAGATGCACTACTTTGGTTTGAAATATAATTAAAAGTCTGTGAAGTATTCAGTATCACACAGAAGTGAAATTGCTCCCATTCATTTCAACCAACAGAGACAGAAGTATACTATGACTGATAAAAATCTCAAACCTGGCAGAAAATGTAAAAGATTAGAACAGCCAATACAGGTTGGATGGTACCAGGTGAGAAGGCAGTTCAGCAAATTTTAGCAAAATGTATCGATTTAGAGGATATTGTTTACTTCTATTTTGTTCCCAAGGCAAATATGCTGCCTTTGTGCCATCTCTGCTTTGTCTTCCACAGTCACAGGACAAATACCCCAGCACCAAAGCCACTCCTAATACTCGGTACCTGACTGCTTCTCTGCAGCTGCTATATTCACAAGTTCTTGCTCAAACTGGGGTTCTTCATCGTTCATGTCAGGAGTTGCAATTTTCTCATTGTTGCTGCTGCTGCTTGCAGAGCTGAGCTGATTCACCTGAAATGACATTTTGATGGGTGAGTCCTGCAGGTTAACAAGCTGTCAAAGGTCAAACTTAATTTCTGTTACTTTGGGGTGGCTGGATGGTGTGTCAGTTTTAGTACTGGGCTTCTGCATCTTTTTTAACAGTTTATTCTGGCTCTCCATGCCTTCTCAGTAAACAAACACATACCATAGTGACACTAATTATTAAAAGACTGAGCATGGCAATTTAATTGATTTTGCACTACATGTAGCAGACAATGTACATTTGCTGACTGTCTTTGTTGGATATTGGGTCTTGGCATTATTGACTAAGACTGGATTACTGACTGAGATAAAAGCAACCAGATACCAGTACCATCTTGTGCTCAGAAGACTGCTTACAACTGGTCCAGATCCACTGAGCCTGGCAGCTGCTGGCAAAGCCACAGCAGGCATCCAGCCACCAAGGCTAAGGTACCAATGAACAATAGCCATTTTGGCATATATTTTAGTGCCCAGAAACAGATTAAATGGTGGGCTGCCTGTTAGAAAAGTACCCTTCAAATCCGTCTGCCTAGGAAAGGCAGATAGCTACATCAGTAACTATCAAGGGAGAGTATTCATTCAACAGTCTCTCCTTTGGGGGGGGGGTTAGATTCCCCCATATTTTATGCCAATAGGGAAATAAGTTCCTCCAGACACTGACTTTTATCAGGAGCCTAGCATGATTATTCCAAATTACTTTAAAGAAGCTTCCCTAGCGAGTGGATAGAGACTCCCACTGGTTACCTGAACCACCAGAAATAATGTCTAAATTTGGATAAAGTGAACATTTCCCCTCTGCCTAATCTTTTCCTTGGTGCTGGAGGAGGGAAGAAGATGGTGTTACACAGGAACAACACACTGTGTAGTACAGGTTTAGTGCCCATACAGCTTCCAACTCACATAGTCTGGCTTATAGCGAGTACTTGTCTCTGGGTCAGACAACACATTTCCAACCACTTCTGCCTGTTTGTATTGGCATTTCCTGTGGACTGGACTGCTTGGAGAACGCCAAGGATGAGCTTCTGAAACAGACTTTCCTGAAACAAATAAAAAACCCAACCCATACACCATGAGTGGAAAATCCCATCTCCACAAGAAAGATGTTGCTTTGTGTTGTTAGAAAGCGCTTTGAATAAAATGGCATCAACTTATGGCATAAAAATGACAGTTTTGCAGCTTTCCTTGCAAAGCATGCACATCTGCAAAACATGAACAGTGTTCTAAAGGTAATGAGATGAGAGCCATGCAGTTACGGGACATTCTGTTTTCTTCTGGAAAATGCTTGAACACATGTATGAGCATTCAAAAAAATAAAAGAAAAAGGCTGCACTGTGGTTTTGGAAAGTTTGCATCCCAGTAACACTATCACACATCTGCAACACATGTCAGAAGGGACATCTATAGACATGTCCTGATGTGGGGAAAGTTTGGTCTGGATTTAAAAGACAGGACACACGCAGTTCTGTCATGCACAAACCACAAAAACTACTTGCAGAGTTGGAACTACTGCCTTCAGTAATTATGCAATCAAAATTAGAAACAACCAAAAAAAGATACTACCCAGAGCAAACCACCAAGAAAGTACCAAAAGACTTCAGATCAATACAAAGAAATGCACATTAACCACCTTGGCATTTACCAGGCAAAATCTAAATGGTATGTTCTTGACTGCTTTGTAATGTACATGTGAATACTGCAGCGTAAGAACACCATGACAGGATGAGACATGGTGTCCACACAAGGCAGGAAGTCAGACATTACGTATGAGAGAGGTTGAGGAATATAGCGTGCAGCACAGGGAGATTGCCATGTTCAGACACATGCATTAGCAGGTGCCTACCAGAAGATGCTTTCAAAGTTTTTGTGGTCATTTTAAGATATGCCTCAGGATTTTCAGTGATTTCTACATCTGAAAAAAGAATAATGTCATTTTCCTCACTATTTAGTATTTTCCAACTATTAAGAACAACTGAAACAATGAAGGACAGCAAAGACAAAGAACAAAATAAGTTGGTACTATTTTAATCAAACAGTCTTAGAAATTAAGGTTTCTAAAACCCTTATGTTTCTGAAAAGATAAGCTTAGTTTAGACAATACCATTCCCTTCATCAAGACATCCAAGAGATGAGACTGCTCACACCTATTAACAGTACCTGAAAATGAACCAAGAACGTGGGAGGAAGACCTCAATCCCCCTCCCTTCCCACACAGGGACATCCTGCAGTTGTCCATGTCAAAACAAATAGCTGGCAATTGGTTCTCACCTGACAGAGCACTGTAGTATGTCCCTTCTTCTTCGTCTTCATGAGAGGAAGAACCTCCCACATCACCTGTGTGATCCCACTCAAGTGGAATGGAGTCAACACTGACAGGGGTTTCACAGCCTGATCTTTCATGACCCTGAGTAGGGGGCATAAGGTGGCAAAGGGACTGTGTTGAATTGGGCTCCTCGCTGATGGCCTTCTTACACCAGGGATCATTCTGGATTTCTCTGGAGTCTTCTGGATCTGTCTCATTTTCAGAGGTGTCTCTGTCATCATCCAATCCCTAAAAATAAATAACAATTATTGCACATTAAGATTTACAATAGATCTACACTGCTTAATGAGCTAATGATTGAGCCACACACTACTACTGGGGACTATTTTGTGGTTAGCTGCAGTAATCAAAGACCATGTGACTAAAATTGAAAAGAAACATCACTTCTGCCTCCTTTCTCTTTTGCCAAAACAATCGTCACATCAGGAGCAACCTCCCTTCTTTCACAACACTCAACCACCACCATAACATTTTTCTCTAATTTGCAGATGGAGGTACCCAGTTCCAAATAGGCAGCAATGAAATGATGCTTAGGTCGGGGTGAACAGCTACTTGTAGATGTTCATGTTACTTCCTCTACCTTGCTTTCCAATAGATGTTCTTTCTTTTTGAGCCAAAGCAAACTGAGAATCATCTAAATGTTCCCAGTGAGAAGTAAAGAGCATGCTGTCCCCCATTCAAGGTCCTCCCAAGAAATTGGACAAACAGGTATTCTAAGCACATTATTGAAATTAAAGAAAAAAAAAGTGATACTAAACCCACCAAAAAAGCCCTCAAACCACTACTTTAAAAATGTTAACCCTGTAAACTACTTCCATGCAATTATCCAGATTCTGCAGATGGAGTCCCAAAAGGAGAGGTGTGAGGAGAAAAGACTAGTGACAAACATTTAGCAAAGCTGGCAAAACTGCCGAGTAGGTCCTGACACCCGTGAGCTCAAATCACTTGGTTAAGCTGCTAGGGATAAGCAATGAGCATTGCAGTTCAAACATCAAAATCTTGCCCAAGCATCAAAACAACTGTGGCTTCTTACAGGATGCCTTGAAGTCAGTCTTTGATGGAAGCGGGCAACTCGCCCAAACACTTCCTGACAGTATCGATGAAGTTCTTCCAATTCATTCTCAATCACAGCAGCATCCAAAGGCTCACTCTTCTGAATCAGTTGCTCCCCAAAAACGATTAGCTGATCAATCTTATTGGTGTTTAGTGTTATTTCCTGCTGGAAACCCTATTTGGAACACACAAGAAAAAAAATCATTTCTGCAACACCCTTTTTGAGCCTAAGGTTTGGGTTTCTTTTTTCATTGCACTGAAAGAAAAGCAGCAATTGACATTGTTGTCTAATTTCATTTGGCAAATATACTTCTACTCAAGAGGTCCAGAGGTTTGTTTTATTAGCAGGATTATAGTTCCAAATGAAGTGGCATTTTCCACCCATGTGTACATCAATATAACTGCAGTGTCCTGGGCCTGCAGGGGATCATGACAGAGGAGCTTAGCTTATCAGAATTTATCCTTCTCTGTTCTCTTTTTCTCAGTAACAAAGAAGTTTGCTTGCCTGGTTGGGCCTCCAGCCTACACAACAATAAATCTACATCCCAAAAAGATTAGCAGTGCAGGGAGAAAGAAGAAACAAGCACATGAACAGGTAGCAAAGAACTAGTATATTCTTTAGAACCATTGCACATGCCTGCTGTCTTTCTGTTGGAAGTCCCAGCTACAAACAATGCACTCAGAGGAGAGATCCTACCTTAATGCCAATTCAAAAAAACTTCTCACCAGCAAAAAAACACCTGAATTTAGGAATGTAGCTTTTACTGTTAACCTGCATGTGGTCCTCTCCCAGAGAGATATCACTGTCATTGACACTCAGTGTTAGGAAAAATTGGCAGGATAGAACCGAGCTTGAACACTGAGTCTGAATTTAAATATGATTTAATCTTGATTCACAGGATAGGCCTTAACAAATGAGTGGTGTCTTAATACAAATATAGTCCTACAGAGCTCTGCTGGCTATTGTGAAGTTCCAGAAAATAAGATGATTCTGTCAAGAGAGGGCAGCCCAATAGGATCAGCCAGGCTGCTGATATTAAACAACTACTTTATAAGGATACGTACATTTAACTGTCGCATTTTGTCATCAAAATTACTTTCTGAGAAGTGCTCCACATTTGTCAGCTGGAGGTCCATTTCTGTGAGCCAAACAAGGATGCTTTCTCTTGTCCCCTCAAACTCATCTCTCCGATTGGTGAAGTGCTGAACAGGAAGAAGAGAGCCAGGATTAAAAGACTTCAGCTACTAAAAAAAGTGGTCACAGAAGCCCTCGGAAAACAGTGTTTAGTTTCAAAATTGCTGGTCACCTTAAACGCCGTTGGGGCACAAATGGCAGCATGCCATGTATAAAAACAGCCCCTTTCCTGTAGTGATGCTGGAACAAAGTGTCCTATGTTAGTACATTATTTGTATGAGAGAGACAGTAAAACTTTGGCAAAGCAAGATGTGCCTATAAAATTATATTCCTGCTTCCACACTGGCTATCCTTTCCCACATCATTATACCAGCGTAACAGTTATTTGGACTCAGGTTTAACATTTAATTTGTTCTAAATTTGGAAGACAGACAGACAAAGGAAGCAAGCCCCATCTTTAATTAAAGTGCTTAAAACTATGACATTGAAATTAGCAAAACAATGAAGAAGCTAGATCTCAGATGACCATGCCAGTGTAATTAATTCATCATTTGGCATGGAAGCCAGGAGGAGCTCTCCCTGCTGCTATCTTCTACAGAAGTTAAAAGACATGTAGCTTGTGGTGCTCCATTTCTTAGTGGATTCACTCTTCAGGAAAGGAATCACAGAACATCCCAAACTCTAACTGCACAGAGCAAATCTGTCAGCACTCTCACAGGCTCATTCACTAACTTTTAGAATCTACTAGTTTTGCCTGTCAATTGCTTGCAGCGCTGCTATAATTATAAATCGGGGAGCAATAAGTTTTCCCCAGGGCACAGCACAGAATATCTGCTCAGAGATCAGTTTAACTGGACAAGCAGGACACTTCACTGAAGTGTCACAAATACATTTTTCTGTGTAATAGAACATTCCTCTATCACGCAGAAAGCACAGAAGGACAGTGTGTTATAGTCTTCAACTACCAAGAGCCCATGGCAGGAGGGCTTGAACTAGATGATCTTAGGGTCCTTTTTCCAACCCTAACTATTCTATGATCTACTAAGGATATGTTTTTGCCATATACTTGGTGAGACCTTTCTAGATGTCCTTTTCTACACTGGTAACGCAAGACAAAAAACAGCACAAGGTAGTTGCTCCACTATTCGTTTTGCCCTTGGGTAATTCCTACAGAAACTTGTAAGCGCTCCTCATTCTCTCACCCAGCTGTGCAATTACCTTGAGTCTCCTCAGAATAGCAGCGACTCGTTTCTGGAGATAATCCCAGCGCTGGTTGCCCTCGTGTACCATTTGCTTCAACTTGCTGGCTGAGTCTGTGCGGTTCTCGCGTGCGAGGCGCCTGTACTGCTTATTGATCAGCTCCAACTGAGTGAGTCGTTCATGAACTTGCCTCTGGAATGCCTACAGGGTGAATCAAGGAAGTCAGCTCCCTTGCCAGTAAGAGAAAGGATCTGGATGATACTATTTTTCACAAGAGATGATGATGCCCTCCCCCTAAAATCAGACTTTCTAACTACAAAATTAAATCCAGAGAAGGACCTGTATTTTCACTAATCTGCTCAGACTCAGCTCAGTAGGAAAAGAAGAAAAAGAAAATTCAACCCACAGACATCTCCAGCCTACAAAATGTAAACATTTAAGAGCAGGATCTTGTCTGTTTATAGTATTTGCTTCTCCACCATAAAGAAAATAATCTGAAAACAAATAAATCAGCCAGACACCTAGCAGCCACACAGTGGCCACATTATTTATGTTCTCTATGCCACCACTGCCTAACTGGTGTTTTTTCTCTGATCGAGACATTTCATACAGACATTAAGCACACAGCAGTCTGGACATTCAGCCTGATGCTGACCATAAAGAAATTAAGTTAAAAAATTCACCTCAAATTTCTTCAGCTCCTCCTTTGCATGTGTGTACAAAACCTCTGAGGAATTAGGCCTAGCTGCTATCCATTCTGATGATACTAGCCAATCTTCAAAGCGAGAATAGTCATCCAGAAACCTCTGCCATAGGCGCCAGGTTTCCTCGATTCTAAGATGTAAAGGAAGATGTAAAAATAGAAAGATTTTATCACAAGCCAACTATTAATTTGGAATTTTTTTCCTTTTTCAAAATTCAGCTTGTGGCAAAAGCTACAGCGTTTGTTAAAAATGCTGCCACAGGCTTCTTCAGGAGGGGTAAGAAAAAGACTTACTTCATTCGCCTTTCCATAGACATGGCACATATGTTTCTCCACCGTCTGTCCAAACTCCTGGTAGTCTGCTGGATGGAGTCACACTCTGTCTCATTAGCACATGCATCTGAATCGTGTAGTAGGACTTCACAAATATTAAACACAGATTCCACCCCTGCGGTGTGTTGCTCTATGTCTCGTTGCAGATCCTGCCATTGGCAAAAGAATAACTTGAGTAGAAGGAAACGTGCATGGCTAGACTTCACACATACCCTTTCAAAATGCTGCAGAAGATGGGGAAAGAGCAATTTGTGTGTCATGAAAAGCTTCTTTAGCTTTATAAAACAGACTTGCAGGATGAGCTGCACAGATGACAGGCTGACAGGTCAGAACAGAACTGCCATGCAAAAAGGGATTGTTCAGCTTTCATTTTTCAGTGAAAGTTCAATCTTCTCATTAACAGTCTGCACAATATTAATGTGCATACAAAATCCAAACCTTACACATACCATAAACACAAAAAAGTAACCACATACTCACTAAATTTGACAGTGTAAGATGACAATGCCTCATATCAGCTTACTACCCTGTAAGACTTGACAGAGAACTCGTAGAACAGTTCATGTACTTAGTTACTATTTGATCACAGGCTGGTATCAAGAAACACAGCACATGAGTAGCTGGTGTTACACTGCTTTTCTTATCCCCTCTTGTACAGCTCCCGTTTTGACAGACTATTTTAAAGGGTCTGGCAAAGACCCTTTGTCTAATCCACACTGCAGATTTCTTCTCCAGAGCCTGCATACCCATCACAGTCTCCAGCACAGTCTCATTCTGTACCTACATCTAGTCCTACCTTTTTGAGCTAATTGAATAACAGAAAAACAAAGGCTTATCTAAGTATTTCTTATTGACAAGACAGCTCTGTACAATGCTAGCAGCTGTAAATAATTAATGAAATTACAGTGTTCACTATACTTCCATTTTTTACAACCCTTTTCTGGCTTTCCTAATGAAGGATTTGAAGACTGTTGCTTGGATAACACTTATTCAAGCAACAGTCTCTATTGCTTGAATAACACTTATTCAAGCAACAGTCTCTATTGCTTGAATAACACTAGAACAACAAATACAAAGGAACATTTGAACTCCCATTAAATGGTATTAGTGATTTAAGTGGGCAGATGAAGCTGGTGCTACTTTAGACTTCCAAACCCAAAACAAAATAAAAAAAACAAAATAGCCCCATCATAGACACAGCTTGTAGTAAATACAAAAAAGAGGTGAAGGAAGGCCCTCCCAGAAGTCAACAAGCTGCAAGGAGCAAAGAATCACCAAGTAGCAGTCTTCAGTGGTCTTACATGGGTACCTGAAAGTAGGGCTGAGCCATAAATGGTCAAAATTTGGCTTGTGGGATTCTGTGGTAATGTACAGCTTTAAGGAATGTGGAAGCCAAAATCCTTATACAGATGAGAGACTGCCAGAAGCAGACCCAACATAATTTTTGGCAGCTTACTAAGGATTTACAGCCATTTTTTGAGCAAGAGGCAGCAGTGTCTTTTTAACACAGGCTCTACCCTACTACTGGTACCAGAGAGACTCTACTGAATTCATTAAACTGCACTGGATTTACAGCTGTATTAGTGAAAATAAGAATTTGGACCACAGATTACAAATCCACTCTACTTGCACTGTGGTAATGTTGCTGACACAATCTCACTACTTTCAGTCATGTCTGGGTTCATGGAATAACCCTAGTCAGAATCCTCGCCATTTTCCAAGGTGTTATTCCAAATGACCTGACTGTGTTATGGTGAAACAAACACAACAAACTGAGTAATGGAGCCAGGAACATACATTGACCCCAAAAAGGTGCTTTTCCTTCAACTCTGCACAGCATTGCCCACAGAGCTTAAACAGACTACATGCTACTGCTAGACATCTGCATTACCAGAACAGCTTTGAAATCTTAAAATTAATACTATTAACATTTTACTCTTCATCCTTTAATTGAACAAACATGCTATAAAACATCTCTGTGGATGCACAATGTTTTCAAATGCCATTATTCAAGACTGAACAGGTAAAGCTTTTCCAGTCATGGATGTCAAATAAAAGAAGCCTGCAGGGCATATTTCTCACCATCATTCTGCTCTTGCTGAAATAATTGCTGGATATAACTGAGGAAGATCCTTTTACTTGCCACGTTCAGATAAAGCTTTCTCTATTGCAGAGAAAAAGAGGCTTTTTGTGTGGGTTTTTTTTTTTTTTAATTGTGGTCTTTTTAATCAGCATAGTCTTCTCATACTCAGTCTGCTAAAAGTTTACAGCAGGAGTCTAGAGGTGCTCAGAGGTGTGTTCGAAACAATACAAACAACAAAGCAGTAAGCAGCTTTGAGCAGCAAATGATGGCTCTTAACAGCAAGCTGAAGCTTGAACACTCATAATAAAAACGGTTCAGACAAAATTCCTTTGTGCCTAACATTCTTCTCAACCTGGCAGTTTATCATAGCCTTTGAGAATGCAAAGGTTTGGATGGGGAGAAAATATTTTCTTGTTCTTTATATGACCATTCATAATGCAGGGTGAAACCAACTAGAGGCACTGATCAAGGCTTCTGGTGTGTGACCAATTCCTGCTGTGGAGCTGGTGGGAGTCATCTCAACTCCTGTTGCAGAGGAGCTGGCCCTTCCCATGATGTATGGGACATGAATACATGGAGAGCCATATCAATCATATGCTTACTGGATCAGGCCTCAGTCAAAGGTATGTTTGCACAAGTCCACCCTCCAAAACTTAAACATCCTTCTCTGCCAAGCTTGCTCTGTTGCCTGCAAGTAGTGGAAGAGAACTAAGCTAGTGAGGGCAATATATCGATATCAAATCACAGCACTTAAATCTGTCACAGCTAGCTTGCAGGAGACCTGGCATTCACGCCTTGTCAGCCTAAATAATCATCATGTATTTTGTCCACTGCCTGTGCCCTGCCTATCTGTTATGAAACCTGCTGTACTTAACTGAGCAAATGTAAAAATGCTTTTGTTTGTATTTTCCATGTTTTCCTTGGGTGAAGAGGAAGAGAAGTGGAGGGATAAGTCAACAACATACTGAAATTACAGCAAGCAAATGAAAGTTTTCCATGTAATGCATCTTGGCAGATATATGCCATGAAAAGCAAACAGTTAGAAGGCCTTGCTATAGAAAAGAAACAGGTGATTTTAAACCAGGACCAATGTAATAAGCAGCATTTTGGCTCATTTACTCTGTCTGCTGCTATTTCCTACCTGCTGTTCTGCCAGTCTCTTCTGGATTTCTTGGTCATCACAGATGTCATAAATCACAGGCTTGGAAAGCTCAGACTCAATCTGGGCCAACCAGGTGCGAAGGTTACTCATGTTTTTGTCCAACAGCTGCATAAATTCAAATGTCTCCTTCAGTTTCTTCACCCTAAGCAGACCAGTAAGAACACTTCGTTACAAAGATCTGCAATAAGTGGAAATGATGTTAGCAGAAGGTGATGACAGGCATGGCTTTATGAAGCACTTACTGTTGCACCAATCTGTTGCCTGTAAATCAGGAGCCATGCTTTAGTCAAAACCTACCTAAATTTGCTCAGCAGGGCCCTGCTCTAAAGCTGCAGGAAGCTCTTGTGTGAATTCTTTAATGAAACTATATGAGCAGAGTGAATTTTCACATGCTGGTTAGCTCTTCAGTCAGCTCCTGGACATTTGTGTTTCAGTGGGATTTTGTATCATAACATGCCACAGTTAAACTAAAATGGGTATCTATGGTCTGATTTTCCTGCTGTGAATTATATCCAGTGTCTTCTTCAGTAACCAACAGGCCTGCTCTAATCAGCAAGGTACCGCTCTGCCAATGGAGGCAGAATTTGCCCAAAGCACAGGTACAACACCTTTGTCAAATGGATGCTGACAAGAGAGGAGAAGGCCTGAACAAAGGTCTGAACTTACAGTGCCACGATATTATAGCTCTTCTAAATAGCATGCTGAAATGTGTGGAGATGTACCAGGGTCTCCTGGTGGGCGAAAATGAAAAAAGAAAAAACCCCAAACAATCCTGAAGAGGGAGAACATCCAAGCACTAGAGAGAATTGTGCAGGAGACAAGCAAATGAACCATTGCGACCATTTACTTTTCTGATAGCTGTTTGTAGCACAGGTCTCAAACTGCAGACAAGCTTTTCTTTATTCCCAGCCTTTACAGCATATTCTTTTGTCAAAACCCCTTACCAGCCCCTTAAGTTATCTGAGTAGCATGTTTGTACATTTTGTACAACCCCATATGTTGGAAGAATATCTGTTAAACTACCTCACTGCTCTCAAATCTGTCCTTGAAATTCTCATTTATAGCAATTCCAAACAAAAATCACTAAAAAGCACATGAGTGGGATGACACTTCCCCTCTTCTGACTTCAGATTGGTATCAGAGCTTGCCATCTAGACTTTGCAGTTAATAGAGAAAAAGATATAATAACCTAGATCATGATTTCCATCAGACCTGTATTAAACATCCAAACCACCAGATGAGATAAACATTACCAAAAAGCATGTACTTGTCTCCATGAACTGTAATGGTCTACCTTGCAGTATTATAAGCATGAACACTGTAGATGCTAAGTCAGGTGAAATCATTCCATGCCTGCCTTAGGTAGAACCCCCGTCTAAGCCAGCACTGCTTCACTGTGCTGTTCTCCTGGCTGCTTGCATCTCTCCGATGTATAGTTCTGTCCCTGTGCCTTGGGAGGGATTTTTGGACCTGGCATGTCATTTTTAAAATGCAGATTCCTGAATTAAACCCTCCGTTACTGCATAGTCTAGCAACTACCCAGATGAGCCTCATTATCTAAGTGCAGGACAAAAAATACTCACTGTGAAAAGGCCAAAACATTCTCCATTAATTAGCCTCCTCTCTTGGGAACTAACACTAGGGGTCTGAGATGAACCTTAACATACTTGGCAACACCACTGATGTGCAGGCTAGGTCTGGAGCATCGTGAGGGGATGTAAACTCATCTAGTGCAGTGAAAGATTACACCAAGACAGCAGTGCCCTGACAGGGTACCTGGATGCTGGTCCTGCCCTTCTCTGCAAGAAAAATTCATTTTCTGGCCCGCCATCCTGCCTGCTGCCAAACTATTCTAGAAAGTTTTAGAGGAGAGAGATCCAAACTGCCTGTAACAGAGTGGCTTTTGCAGTTGCCTATTGTAGAATATGATACAATGACAGAAGAAATACAGGACAGCTAATTTGTAACGAATATGTCACTTCCTAAGCAACAACCTACCTTATTAGCAACCTGAAGGTAATCAAAGAGGATACATACATCAGCTAGACACCTGATTTAAGGTAAAGCACTTAGGGAGGAGATGTGGGAAATGATCCTACTGGACTTCTTCAGTCCTACCGGTTATTGTGAAGGTACTAAGTAAGGCCAGCAAATTTGGAGTCTCATATGGATTCGCAGCATGGGAGGCACCTTCCCCTGCCTCTTGTCCCAAAAGGATGAGTAAGTACTTTCAGTTGTTCTACAAGGAGGGTGAGAAGAGCACAATGCTACAGTAGGACTCCTGGCAAGTATTTAGCAACTCTGCACAGTCCAAAACATAGAATTAGTCGTGTCTGGTTGATGCAACCCTGCAAGCCAGCCTGAAGAATTTGACAGAAGTCCATGGTCCACCTTGGTCCATGCAACCACAAAGCCATTGATACTGGTTAAAAGTGCAAAGCAGCTGCTTCTGCCCCTGTGAACTGACAGTGCTTTCTACTGCTGCAGCTGACAGAGAGGAAGCCAGTGGATAAGAAAGGCACCTAGCTGCTCTTGCTTTCCTTAACAAGCTCTTTTCAGAGCTCTGCTCCCACGTTCAACCCTGCATGCAGAATGCATCTGGCTCCCAAGCAAACAGCTGGTACATAAATTTTCCTGCTCCTGGCTCTGCTTCTATTAAGTGGTGCTCAATGAACATGTCATACTCTGGTAACTGTAACTGCACTTTCTTGTGCTATCATGGGCTGGCAGTAATCTACCTGGGAGAACAAATTCTTTCTCCACCCTATCTCTCACTTCTGCCCCACCAGTCATTTTAGATCCAGTTGGTTATGATGCTCAACAGGGCCTGTGACTCCCCAGGGTATGTGGCCCACCAGAGACAGGTGACTTGGGAACTATTCTCCCTGGAGAGATGTAATGATATAGGCTCTGTATTGAGCACTGAAGGGAAGAAGCGCTAGAAGAGCCAGGCCTGTGGAAAAGTCTGAGCCAAACATCTATGTTGTTGCATTGTTAACTTTGCATGACTTCAGGTCAGTCAGGAGGAAAGCAAGGCTCCATTGCTGAGCTGTCCCTCCCTGGCTGTATCCAGTGACAATTTATTCACTGCACATTCTATGACATTCCTCACTAGTGCTTTGGATACGTCTCTCTGGTGAATTGCAAGAGATGAACATGTTGGGATCATCTGATGCCACAGCTGACCTGCTGAGACAACAGTTTACTGTGCTTAGTATCACCTCTGCTTCCCTGTACTCCCTTCTCTGTTTGTATCCATCTCTTTGCCATCATGAAGCTGCATTACAAAAAAAATTCAGGGGTTGCAAGATATCTTTCTTCAGTCTGCATATTGGATAACAGGTAGGTGAAAGTAGCAAAGGAAGAAAAACAAAGCAATATTAGATTATAAATAAATTTCTCTATGACTGACAGCACAGAATAAATTAAAAAGCAAGAGTTTCAGAACCCAAGCGGAGGGTTTGCACCAAAAGAATCCCCAAGAGTATTATTTTGTCTTAGGCATCACTCTAAAATCCAAGTTACTGATATTACCATAAACAGGTTGGGCTTTATCTACTAGTGTTATTAGACAGCAACACTGTTGTACTGCAACCTTATATTTACTTTCTAGATTGCCATTACAGACACCCCATTGTAATTTAGTAATTTAATCTGTTGCATATTCTGGATAGAATATGACATTTGTCAGTAATTTAACCACCCTTAATGTTCTAAATCATTAATCTCAAACTTGAGCTAAGCAGCCACTGAAGAATAAAACCCTAACAGAAGTTCACACTAGTGCAATGTGTTGATAGGAAGGCAGCCATGTCCAGATGCTCACACTGGCTGATCTGTTCTTGCTGCAGTCATCAGACAAAAGAGCCCAAGGTAAGGGGATAGGGCTCTACACTGAAGCAACACAAGTCACAGGGAACTGCAATTTGTCTGGCTACAGCTCAAAGAAAGATGTAAACCACACTAATTACAATCACAAAAGTATTTCCCAACAACCACTCTCAGCTGCATTTCTGCACACTGCCAGTATTCTTGTAAATTATCTGTTCTTTGCATGAAAGAAACCTCATGAGCTCTTCCCAGATGCATCCTGAAGTGACTATTTGTTCAGAAAGGCAAGCCTCCTGGGAGCTCAGGATGGGGCGCACAGTGCAAGCCTCCAAGCCGGGGGGCAAAAGCTCCCCCCACATCCAGGTAACAAATCACCCAACACACACTGAATTAAGAGCAATAAAAGTTCAAGTGCAGCAGCTCAAGGAAACAGCTCCTCCCAGTCACCCAGAAGTTAAAGAGGCTGCCACCACTGTTGCTTGCATTCTTCCTCTACAGTGTTATTCTCAAGTTACTTGGTCAAACAGGCAAAACTGACTTATTACTGAATAAAGGACTACCTACCCACGGTTCACTTCCCAATGAGAACCCACCATTCAACATGCCCCCAGAAGCAAAAAACCAACCAACCAACCCACGAAACCAAACAAAAAAACAACTGAAAAACTCTAACAAATATAACCACTAATCTAAAAACCCTAACAAACACAAATATCTATTGTACTTTGCAATGGGCCCAGCTTAAAAGATATCCTGATTCAAAACAGCGTTTGGACACATGCATAAGATGCCTGGAATAAGCCAAAAAAAGCCAGTTTCTAAATGTCTTAATCTTTACACCAAAATAGAAGTGGCAGAAAAAGAACAAAACTAGTAGATTATAACTAAAAGCTGGCTGCAAAAGTGAACAGAAGGACTAAGTGACCTGACTCAAGATTGGATTTGGGTCTTAATACCCTCCATGAAGTTGCCAGCATTGGGCTACAAGAGAAATGTGTTAAGCTGTTTCAGGCTGAATCACTGCACAGCCCCACAAATACACAGAATATTTTGTAGTAACTACTCAGGAAGAACCTAGGAGTAGAAGGCACTTCCAGGTTCACTGAAATGTATTCACACAAAGAATTGCAAAATGTTGGTAACTGCATTGCATCAGGTGTCAAAATGCTGCACTAAAAGGTACAGGTAAGCTCAAATAAGGTAAAAAGTAACATTCAAATTTTAGTGCCTGACAAAAAACATCCTGACATATATTCTAAACTCCCCTTCACAAGCACAAACGTCTTCAGAAGAAGATATCACATACATTTCTTTTTAACCGAAGAGGAGCTGAATTTGCCCTGCCAGCGGATAGGATTGTTTACCATCCTGTGAAGCAAATGAGATGCACAGCCCAGGAAACCTTTGTTCAGTAAGCCGCCGGGTGAGCTTAACCATGAGGGACAAAAGACCTGATCTGGAGAGGTGATGTCAAAGGCAAATTTTAGGCCTTCGTATAAAATGCAAGGCTGTTTCTTTGTAGAGCACGGGGCCCCAGTACAATGACAGGAAGCCAAAGTGTTCGTAGGCTGTGTTAGCACAGTAAGCAGAGCAAACAGCGGGTGTGCCGGAGGAGGCTTTTCTCATGTTACCCAGCCAGGGAGCCCAAAAGGTTGTCGCAGCCCTCCACCGCCGTGGGTGCAAAGCCCCTAAACACGGCTGATTTTAAGCGAGAGGCGTCTGAGCACCATTCCTCCTGCTAATGTGCCGCAACTCCCGCTCATCCACTCGTCCAGGGCGAATCGCAGGGAGCCAGCCACTGGCGCATCGGTGCCCTCCCCCCCACCGCCAAGGCCGGACCCACTGCGCCAGCGAAGCCTGCTTCAACTAACCCCACCGCGACCGCACCCGCAGCCGCCTACCAACATGGCACTTACGGTTTGCAAGAAAAAACCATTCCTCAGCTTGCAAATCCCAAGCTGCAAGGGGGACCAACCGTCTGTGCGACCCCGGCAGGCATGGAAGAGGAAACCCCTCCTCCACAGATGCCCTATTTATTCATCGCTTTAGCATCGCGTGTCGGGGGGGAGGCTCGCTCGTCATCCTCCCCGACCCCAGAGGTGGGGAGACACTGTAGCTCTCCCCAGTTTTAACCCCTGCATTTTGGGTTGGTATTTTACCTGGCAAATGGCCGCATCCCTTCTCAGAACAAAGCCACGAGAGCTTTATTCTGACACAAGAATTAGCACAGGAGGAAACGCAGCTGAACGGCTGCCTGCAGCTGGCGACAAAAAGGTTGCACGCTGGAGGCTTCGGCACTGAAAAAGGTAGATGTGGTGCTCATTTCTTGTGCGAGAGAGGGACTAGAGCCTCGGACCCGGATGATTTGCAGCAGAGTCAGTTTGAAGCAAGCCCAAAACACCACGAGAAAATGTACATCCACGCACAGGCACCACGCACACAGATATATCCTTACTTCCCCTGCGCTCTGCTCTCACGCCTTTAGCACTGTATCCCATGTATTTAAGCATGAATTAAATCTTCCCACACACTAACCTGTCCTCTCTTTAACCTTCCAGTGTAGGCAGAAGGCCTCCAGTGCAAGGAGCTTGTTATACTGGAGGACAAAATAACCCCTGATCTTCATTTATGTCATCATTCATTTGTGAAAAACACAATGTCATGATTTGTGTTATGACTGCCAGAGATCACGGGGTGGGAAAAAAAGGCGGAAGTCGGAGAACCTTGGATTAAAAGTCACTCCCCACCCAGGCAGTATCAGGGAAAAAATAAAGAAGCTATGATAATCCCCCCAAAAATGCAAAGGTTTTTCAGTATTCAGGTAATTTTCCACAGACCTGTACTGGCTTGCCAATCACTTCCATTCAATACATGGCAGGATAAAAAGTGCCTGGGAAGACCCTGCACACCACTGAGAGAGCTTCAGACATTTGCGCACGTAAATCATGCCCAGTCACTCAGCAGTTTAACCTGATTATGGCCCAGGGAGGTTCAAAAATACATTCAAAATGGTACATCTCAGAAAATGCGGAAATAACGCTTGCAGCTTGACACTGGGAATGGTGAAAGCATGCAGGAGACAAGGACTGCCCTTGCACCACCAGCTCCCCCTGCTCCTGGCACAGCTTGGCACACATTGCATAACCAAAATAAGTCCAACCATCCTGTCTAATAAGATAATGAATTCTGTCACAGGTTTTGCACTGACGAGAAGCATAATCCCTAAAGGACAGGGAGCCTGGAGAACACTGAAAGAAATGAAGCACTTTGCAAGTGAGACTTCAACTGCCTGGATTTTCCCCCCCCCCCCCCACCAAAATAAATACAAGAATGAGATTTTTACAGTGGTACTGACACAAACTAGCACAACTCTGCTGAACATGGCTGTTAACATTTACCTGGGGGCCTCCCTGCAGGATACTTTGCTTCCCTTGCAATGCGTGCAATACTGATCTGCAGCAATTTAAAAAGACCTTTGAACTGACTGTGAGCTGCAGCAGGGTAAGACAACACACCAATACATGGTGCGTGAGTGTTTGCCCTGCCAAAGGGTAATAAGCAATGTGGTGGAAAATAAATAGACAGACCAGCCAAGAGGCGCTGTGAACTTGCTTGCTCCCTGTGCCTACCAAGCTGAAGCCAGCTGCTGCTGGAGTGGCTGTCCAGCTGCAGTGCAGTGCAAGGCAGAGAGGAAGGGTAGGCACAGAGCAGTGGCTATATAAATAAAACCTCTATGGAGCCCTTGCACAGCTCAAAGTGGTGTCACTGGAGAACTTCAACCCTGTACAGTTTTACTGCAACCTGCAGTTTCAGGCTGTTTGGGAACTTCAGTTACGGTATGCAGGAAAACAGCTGAAAACACCACGTATCTCCCAAGTGGGAAGGAAGGGGCTGATTTCGGTTGTGGCAATTTAAGATTCCTGGATACTGCAATGATGGTTGGCAGCTTCTGAACACTAGTTGCTGAGGACTAACATTTAAAAGAATGAAAAGCCACATCTGGCCTTGCTGGCTTCCCTGTGTTTTCATGCTCGCATTCATGGGTCATTTGAACCCATTCCTGCTATGTACACAAAAAAAATGTACCTTTCTCTACAAGGCTGAAAACATGGACCAGACCTATCAGGTAAAGAAAATGCATCAGACAGTGCCCACAGCCAGAACAGCTGAGAAATGGCATCCCCCATCCACAGCTTAGCATCAGTGAGAAGAGCTGCCAGATGCCTTGAGGTACAGAAATGCAACATGTGTTACTGTAAAGACAATTCTGCAGACCCAACTCTGCTGAAGGAAGCACCTGATGAAGCTGGTAGCTTTAATGAAGGCTCAAGCAAAATCCCAACACACTGCACTACCTGAGGCAGTGCACACATTCTCCCGTAACACATGGATGCTCCTCCAGCCTGCCAGCAGGCACTATGCAAATATCAACACAGAAGGCAAACACTTCCCCATGGGGCTGGGAAGCTGGTATCAGTGGTGAATGGGCCAGGAAAGTACACTGAGGAACATGGCCATGCACAACACAGTTCCTTGGCAATTCTTGCCCATTAATTCATGGCTGGGAACGTAAATCCTACTCAAAGGGGTTTTGGCTGTCTATCACCCGCATGCAGCATGTGCACTCCTTCTCCTACTGTTTCAGGCAAGTGCAAACCAAGTGTACAGCACTTTCCTCTGATAGCGCTGCTACGAGGTTGGTGATGACAGAATAAAAGAGGTTTGCTGTGTCCATTTTTATATAGCCCAGTGCTCCCTTTCTGCCTGTTAGTATGTTTGCATTCCCGCTCTGTCAACAGAGACTTCGTAAGAAGTCTCCCCTGGTAAGAGTATCCTGCAAGCTGAACAGAAATTCATTTGTTCTCCTTTCCAGGCATGCTAATGCCTTGACGGTTACTTTATCCCAATGAGAATTAACATTTTGAGACCTCCAAGTTTGCACCAAGCCACCCTCTGGCTGCGGCACATGCAGCGAAGCTTCTGTCACCACACAAACTGAGCACCGGCATATAATGGAAGTGTTAAGTCCTCCAAGTGCCACCATATGGCCAAACTGAACTTGTCACTATGAACTATGAGAATCACTTCAGGGACTAAATGGAGAGCGCACCTAATCTGTCCATCTGTCCCAGGACATTTATTGGTTTAAAAAGGTGAAATAAACTTTCAGGAGGAATGCTCTGTATTGATACATTGGCTCAAGAATGGTTTGGTTTCATGTTTGTTATCACACAGCCATATGCTGCGCTACATAGAAGATAAAATGTTACTCAAGGTTTCAGGGTCAGTCATGGAGACATCAGAAACCATACAATTGGTATTAGCTATAAACCACATTTAGACTCCATTATGGATACAGACTATTTTGTACTCCTTCCACCTTCTCATTTCACAGCATATGGAGGTGCTGTGAAAATAAGTTTCTACAAGTAGCTTCTTCAGGACCAAGACAAGATTGTCTCCCTGTCACAGTCAAAAGCAACCATTTCTCTCCAGGCAACAATCTCCTACCTCAGCTGCCTCAAAGCTTCCACAGCCCTCTGGTAGTCCTGCCCATGTCTTTCACCTTCCCCAAGAAATGAAGCAGTGCCCAGTATGCCACTACAGCAGCAGTTGTGCAACGCTGCAATTTCTCTTCCAGACAGCAGTGGTTTCACAGCCCCTGTACCATGTCCCACAGGCTCTGAGCTTTCTGGAGCCAACCCATTCTATCCACTGTATGAAACTGGTGACTGGATTTTTGAGATGGTGTGAGGCTGTCTGGACTGTGATGGCTTCATGCAATGGGACCAACATGATATTCTGCCACCACTCTATTTTCATGAGCTTTTTCAACACAAATACAATATTATTTTTTTTAAGTCTTTTTGCAAAAGCAAACTGAAAAAGGAGACAGTTTGTCAGCATGAGACATTACAATCCATGCTCACAGCTTATCTTGCCTCCAGCCCAAGGCTCCTTTGCTCTGCTCTACTCCCACAAGAGGCCCAACTTATGGTACATGAGTGACCGGTAGAACTGCTGCCTCCTCCCCAACACTTGAACTTAAGGCTACCCAAAAGCACAGGAAGATCTTCTTCCCAAGTACCCCAAAGTATACCTGTGACTGAGGTGTAAATTCCAGTCAACTGAAGCCTAATTTAATTTCTTCAAACCACCACTAAAGCAGGGATCTTGAAACAAAAAGTTGGAAGGTTGTAAACTGGGCCAAATAAACCTTTAGGACCCTACAGATTCTACTGTGAGTGTCCAGACTGATGGTTAGTGATGACTGAGCAGCTCAGAATAGCTGAGCTGCAAGCCAAGCCCAAGCAAGATGGATTAGGTGAGGAAGGAGATGTGCTACACCCATGCTGCGAAGTGCTCCATGAGTATTAAATCCAAGAGGACCAACAGAGCCCAGTGGGCTGTCTGATAACCTAGGACCACTGAGGGAGCTGCCTCAAGCCATAATTTGTCAGGTCCTTTCAAGTTCATTACACTGGCCCTGAGCACAAAGTTGGTGGAAATCACAAGTAGAAACTGGCATGTTCCAGACCTTTTTTGGGATTAAGAACATGGGAACAAGCATAACACATCGCACCAACTCTCCAAGAGCTGCAGCATTCATTTAGATATCCAGTACTGGGAGCTATGTTGATGCTTTAGGCAAATCTGCAATAATGTACCTCAAAGCACCACCATACACTTGTCTGAAGGTAAAGATTTAACATCCCAGGTAGACAAACAAGTGCTCTGCTGTCACAGACTACTTGAGTAAGACTGACAGATCTCTCTTTAAATATTCTATCAGTTCCTTAGCACATTTTCCTAAAGATTACTAGAAATGTGCCATGTTTACCTCAGTTTTAAAATGGTGCATTTTGATCTGCATTTTAAAATAGCTACAATTCAAAACTAACACACAGCAGAATATGATCATAAAAGTGCTTGAAAAGTGACGTTACCCTACTATCAGAACAGAAAGAGCGCTGTTATAAAAGAGAGGCTTTCTTTCTTACACCATATCAAACACAAAGACACCTAGAGACAACTGTTGCAAGACTCTTCTGTGCTTAATTAGTCACAGCTCATGTGTCACTCTTAATTCAGATCTCATTCTTGATTAAGATCCAGCGCACTCAGCAGTACGTTGTAACAGCACAACCACCCGCCATATCTGTCCCAAAAGGTAACTAAGCAAGAGAGTGCCTGAGGGTTCAGAGAGGGTGGTTACAGGCAAAGCAAAACCTTCGGAGAGAAGTTTAGACCAACACTAACTTGATGTTAACCTTACTATTTCTGGCTTACTAATAAACCCAGACAGGCCACAAGACCCAGCATCCTCCTCCCCAAGCTGTGATAAAAACCAAGACATAACAATGAAGCAGCATCATCTCAGTAAGGCTAATACTAAAAGGATCATGATGTTCTTAGCTCTGTCAATTATAATAAAGATGTTAAATGCTTTAAAAAGAGATTATTGCCTAAACTATGCTGGTTTCTATTTTAATGTCAACTGACAGTATTTTCCATTGCACGCTCATGCAGAAAATCCTGAATTTAAAAAATAAACTCAGGGCATGGTCTTCCAGTTGCTTTTAGGAAAGAGACTGAGTAAAGAAATAGCACTAATATTAAATGAAATTTCATACACTTTTGAATGTAAGAAAGGAACATTATCATTATATAAATATGACTGACTACAGAGGTAGGCCAGGAGTCTATCTCAAATTTCTCTGCATTCAGACATAGGGTGAAATACAGGCTTGTCTTAAAACAGGAGACTCTTCTAAGAGCCAAAATGAACTCTTACCATACTGCCTTAAAATTAAGCTGTAATTCAACGCATGCAACAAAGAAATAGCTTTGACTCTTCTTTTTATGCAGTTACCATTAAAATTATATTACATATGAGTTCTTAACGCTCTGCCCTCTAACCATTAGACAAATTAAGACATTTGGTGTCATAATACAGCAACAAGTCATAATGAAAAAACATTAATTTCAGTGTAATTTGACTCAATAGATTTCAACAGAACTGAGAAGTCATGTCAATCTGTTTCTGATGGTCAAGTGCACTGGCCTCTGACTTATCTCATACAAAACATTGAAAATTATTTTCTTACCGTGCTCCAATGACATCAAAGAGATGCTGCCAGCGATCACTGATTTTGCTGAGTTTATCATTTATTTCTGCAACCCGGCTCTTGTTGCTAGCCTTTATTAGCTCATCACCCATTTGTTTCAAATGAAGCTTATTTTCACTGAACAGGTTTATTTCTTCCATGTAATCCTGATAGGATACACACAAACATTGATTAATTCCTGGGCAAAATAAAGCAACAAAACTAAACCAAAACTATCAGTTTCTTTTCCCATGTGTGTGATTTGAGGTCAGGTTTGGCTTGCCATGGTTGAGGTTTCTACATTAGCATGTAGAACTTTTTCACTTAAAACAAACTAAACCAAAACCAAACCTCAATGGAAAAGCACTCTCACAATGAAGCCACTATGAAAAACATAAGCAGCTTAAAGACTTGCAAGTGCCAGGAGTAAGTACTCCTAAAAATAGCAGTTTAATGTTCTGATTTTGTGTCTGCTTTCCTGATTTACCTTAATTTTTCAATCAAGCTACCTCAAAAGAACCCAAATTCAAGTCAATGATGGCTTTATTTTGCTGGTATTATCCAGAGGAGACCTGGGATTAGATATCAAGATGTTTAAGCCATGGGGAAGAACACTGCAACAAAATAATGGTTCTGTTTAAAATCAAGCTAATACAAAAGTATTAAAAAGCACTAACTGCACTGGCTACCAAGGAGAAGGGGGAGATTTAGATTTTCTTTTTGATTGTAGCAACTTCTTGTTTGCCTGGCATAACACCTACCCCATTCTTCCATCTTTTCTTTGCCCTCTGACTACTAGTTTTGTAATTGCTGACAAGGGTGAAGGTGCTGAGAACAGTGAGAAGCTCCCAGGACACTCCTGATCACCAGCAGGGAAAGCTCTGAGCAGCGCTGTATGCACATCTGGCACCCAACAACCCAGACCCCCACCACCACACTCACATACATTATGCTCCATGCCTAAATGCAGTCAGGCAGCATTTCTGTTTTGCATTATGCTCCAAGTCTGAACATCAAGACAAAGGTAAGAGCTGATCCTAGAAAAACTCATCTTCTCATAAAAGCCTGTACATACTGGTTTTATACCATGTATTGCTTTTGAGAGCCAAGGAAGAAATGAGGAATGGTGTCTTTATAATGAGCTATCAGACTGCAACTGAAGAAAAGTGGCATTACTACTTACCTTCTGCAATTTGTCTATCATGTCTTCAATGCTAACATCTGCAGTCTGCAATACTTTGCTTTCCATTTGTACCAGCCAGGCGCACAGCTCCTTATTCTTTTCATTGAACACAATCCAGGCATTGAGCTTGTCCTCGACCTCCTGCTTACGCAGAGACACCTATGGATAAACATACACATCAGCTGCTGGCAACATCTTTCTCAGGAAGGAACCAGCAATTATGAGCCTTCTAATTTGATAATATTCCGCATTTGATAATATTCCATTTTGCAAGAGCAGTTATCAAATATCTCTAGCTTTCTTTTCAAAGCCAACAAGCAGATTGTTACTACGTCTTATTTTGGATAGCAGGGCAAAAAGTTGACTAGCCAGATTCTCTCCCTCAGAAGAATTAAACTGAGTGACAGCTTTATAAATAATGAGCTCACATAACAATTTAAATATTCCTCAGTGAAAACCTGAAAATGCCAAACAAAGAACTACTACATATTGTTTAGTAAGGTCTCATTACACAAGAGAAATAACAGCTAAGTAAGTTCTTATTTTTCTGCAACTGTACAAGAAACTTTGTGAGTACTGACTGCAATTATTTTGTCTATATAAAAACCTCCCTCTTTTCTTTCTGTTTGCTCACCAGTTCTTGGAGAGCTTCCAAAAAATCAGCACCAAAATCTATCCTTTTTATTGAGAACTATGGATTTTTTTTCTCTCAAAATTACATTTGCTATGATGGATAAACAAATTGTCTAGACAGAGAAATTAAGGTCTGATGCTGCCTGAACCACCAAAGCTAGTATCACTGCTCCAACATCTCAGAAACAAGCAGGGTCACTCTTCTACCAGCTAACAGTACTTGTTTCTAGCCTAGGGGTCTTAAATGATACATTTTTATTAATTTACCTGCTTTGATGGATTCCTGTACTAAGATATATGGGACAAAGGAAGTGAAAAATGGTTGAAGTTCTACTAAAATAAAACAAGACAAACAACTAACCCTTTACCCTTGACAAAGAACTCTGTGTAAAGACTGAGCATTTTGCTCGCCTTGGCCATAAATGGCCACTCTAAATATCACCCAACGGCAAGAAACACTCCCTCATCACATCTCATGTGCACCACATACAACATCTGACTCCTCAAAATTCCATTCTGCTATGCTAATCTCTAACACTATTTTGTACCTCAGGGTCAAGTTTAAGTGTGGGAGCAAGAACATCTCCACATAACACCAGGATCAAAACAATCTCCCAAGTGATCTCAAAAGTGATCTCCCAATATATTGCTTTTGTCGTTTAAATTTTGACTTCTTTCTTTTTTTAAGCAGGGAATGGGAAATGTAAGTGATTTCTGAATCTTTAATGCTGATCTAAGCAAAGAGATGAGCTGAAAGCACTGTCTTGGGACACAGGGAAACCATCTTTGAAGTTCTGAATGGGAAGAAGTCTCCTGGAGACCCCAGGGACCTCAAAAAGCCTCCCTAAGAAGGCCTCTGCTGTGAGATGCTCCCTCATTCCTTCAGCCTCAGAGGTACGAAGGGTAAATCCTTCATCCTTCTTCTACCACTTGCAGCATCCCATAGAAACAAAGAATAGTTAGGGCTGGAAAAGACCTTAAGATTATTTAGTTCCAACCCCCAATCTCCCATGTGCTGATACAAGTTAACTTGGTCAGTGGAACAAGACACTATGCATGTCAGCAAAGCCATTGTTACAATCCTGAAACAATCCTGTAACAATCCTGTCTCCATTTTCACCTGCTAAGCACGGACAAGGCAGGACTTTAAGAGCAAGAAGCGCCTTTTAGCTGGCTAAGAAATACAGATGGGGTGTAAATCGGGAAAAATCTCCCAGACAAGCTTCTAGCGAGACAAGGAGGTACCAAATGTCATCAGTTCTGGGTAAGGCTGGGTTTGGTGGCTTTTTAACGGAAAATAACTGGCGCTTGAAGGTAGTTGACATAGTTTTGGGTCCTTAGAACCTTAGTACAAAAACTGGGAAAAACAATAGAAACACAGGTCCTGGGGATGGGGAGTGTCTGGGACTAGCAGATGTCCAGGATGGGCACAGTTAAACTGGTTGATGGGTGGAGCAACAGGGTGATTGCTACATTAACGAACCCATTAAGCTGGTGTAGACATTTACTGGGGAGTGTCCTGGACTAGCAGATGTCCAGGATGGGAACAGTTAAACTAACTGATAAGTAGAAGGACAGGATGATTGCCATGTCTGTAATGTTAATTAAGCTGGTGCTTCAAAGACTGCCAGCAGTTATGAAGATTGTTAGAAGAAGTAAACTCTGAAAGACCACCACCACATTTTTGTATGCATGAGGGAAACTTCTGGAAAATGATGTAATTCCTGTGTAGCCTCATGAATATGTATGTATGCCCAAGTGACTATATAAGGATGGCCTGTGTGGCAATACGGTGACACCTTAGGAGGAGCTATCCCGTGTCTCCCAGCGCTGCAATAAAGAATACCTGCTTGTCAACTTGAAAACTTTGTTGGTGAGTTTGTTCCTGGAGTTTTCTCCAAATCACTAGGAACGTGACCCCTTCGAGCCACTGCTTTGAGCACTTTCTCCTTGGACCAGGTGCCTGGTACCAGCTCCATTTTGTACCCATAGCATGATGCAGGAGCAATCTGAGCATTCCCAAGGGAGGCTAAAATACTATCGAGGTCAGGTCCAACCTATACCCTAGTGTTCCTTAGGACAGGGTACTTGCTGATAGAAGTAGCTGAATCTTTGCCCTACATGTACCTTGCAAGGGCAGCTATGTAAACGCTAATCACTTGAGCACATATGCTCACTAAAGAGTACATATGTCCCTGCCCAGTCTGGCACAGGCATGTGGCTGCCATGCTCTAGTGCCTGTGACAGATGCAGAATGGTTCACTGTAAACAGCTTTCATCTCTCTGCGTCTATACTGCAGATTTTTCTTCACACAGTCCATCCTGACTCCTCTATTTTGTTAGCCAAAACAAAGCAGTCATGCTAGCAGCACAACCCATCAAGTCTGCTTTCATACCATCGTGTCTAGCGCTGAGCATCGGGGCAGGCTGAGCAGGGAGGCCCACCAGGGCTGTGTAAACATTTCAACACATCCCTCCACGCCAGCTCGGAAGAGATTCCTCCCACTAGACTTCTGTGTGCCTAACACAGTCACATTAATGTCACCCTTTTCTTGTGCCCAAGTCAGACTGAACTAAATGTTGTTCCCTCAGGAAATTAAAATGGAAATTTTGAATAAAATCAGAACTTTAAATCACTACAGGAGATAACTACTTGGGTAGACTGTAGTGGGGTACACGCAAAAGATAGGTTAATTTTCAGAGCTGCTCACAACAGTTGAAACAGCATCAGCAGTTGACCAAAAAACTAATAAAGTTCTCTCACTTACAGGCTCAACCACAGATTTCCATTAGGAAAATGGTTCAGGCATTTTGATTTAAAAAAAATGGTTCTATCTCAGGAGGGGGAAGGTGTCTCTGGGATTATTTCCAGAGTTCAGAAACAGTTAACACAGAAAAAGCTGGCTGCAGATAAAGGCAAAGCCCAGTTTAAGCCAAATATATTAATTTCTTCTTTCTCACTGCAATGCAAAACAAAATCCAAACACCCAACCCAAATCACTATTTCCATCACACCAAAGTTTTTTAAATAAGCACAGCTGTTCATTACTCTGGCAATATTCCCACCAAGACTACTTCACCTTTGGCCAATTAAGGGTTAGGCACGAAATGCTAACTCACATCAATACTTCTTTACAAAGTGTAAAATAAAAGCTATTGACTTGTGAGTAAAAGAAGCAAGAGTCTGGCTTGCTGTCATGTAGAGCTATCCAGACTAACTTAAGACCCTGAAGTATTTTACTTCTTCCAATCCTGTTAACAGGGCAAAGTAAACACACATTCAAACTGCATAATAATGTACTGAATCAAGTTCATGTGACTTTGCTGGTAAATGTTCCCCAGCAATTTTACATACAGCACTAAATTAAGTGTAATATAGCAACAAGCCACAAAGAATGCAAATGTTTCGCAGTATTGTACTGCTACATAAAAGACAAGCCAGGTCTTAATGTGTTTAAACCCAAGGAGCCAGTATTTAAACACACTGAAGTTTTCTTTATCAGCTCTCCTGGCATTTTTTTATCAGATTGCATGACCTCCCCCTTCCTTTCCCTGCTTCATACCCTCAGGCAATTCCTGTATTTCTCCCTGTCCCTCCTCCCTCCCTTTGGCAGCCCAGAACAAAGTCACCTATTTCAGTAAACAGCTGCATCAGAGCTCTGTGCAATTCAGGCTCTCACTAGTTACAAAGGGTTTGCAAAGAAGAAATCTCAGCAGTTTAGGTCCAGGAAACAAGGGCAAACTTCTGCCCTGGTCAGCAGCACCAGGAGAAATAGCGTTCCCATCCTAGACTGCAGAAGTGAGCCCAGCCCAAGAGAAATCCCGCCTGCTAACCCCTCTGCCCCTTTGCTGCCAGGCCCTGTGAATGTCCCACTACAAGACCCCAGAGGAGGCAGAAGCCTTACCCGTGAGCAGAGCTCTCCCCACTGCCTGTGCAGATGTTCAATACGCTCCTTGAGCACCGACACATCCTCGGTGAGGACACAGTCCGCCAGCGGCACCATCCGGGCTTGCACCTCCTTCATACTGTGGGCCCAGTCTGCCAGCGACTGCTCCAGCTCCTGCATGGAAATGCACCCAGAAAAGCCTTGGCACTAAGCTCCTCTGGTTTCCAAACCTGCTGGTTAATCCTCTGCCCGGCCCGTGGGGGAGGAGAGGATGGGAATGTGCACAGCCCATGCAGGCTCTCCGGTAGGCTGAGGGCCAACTTCGAGCACCCAGAGTCCAGGGCAGAGCTGTTGAGACGTGCAGCATCCCCCGATGCATGATCCCTGCAGCCCCCCATGCTCCAGGGCAGCGTTTGGGGTGTCGTATCCAGGAAGGAATGTGCCCAATTCTTTTTTTTCTTATTTAGGCCAAGTTGCTTTCCACCTGCATTTTTTCCCCTAATTTCAGCTTATTCTTTTAAATAAAGTAAAATTGGCTCCCTTATCTAATTACTGATTTAACAGGCACTTCTATCCGATTGTGGAGATTTCGAACTTCTCATTCACAGAAACACACTCTTTTTTCTCTATTGTTCCTCCGACTCTCCTTTCCCTTTATAACAAGGTTATGGACTTTCCTATCAGTGTTAAAATTGTCACCTAAAAAGCAGAGACACCACTGCACACAGCTGGGAAACAGAGTACTCTACACATCAGGTACTAGGTCTCGTGTTGCAAATTGCTGGGAAGAGACACTGGCTCCTCTAACAAAAACCAGCTCCTACAGAGGATCCAATTTGTCTCATTTTAGAGGGCAAAAATGGCAAGTGTTTGTATCAGGAGAAGTGTGCTGGGTCCAAGCCCCATGAACATTTTCAGAGGTCTTTTGAGCCTGTCACTTACCTAATCATAAAAGAACTCTGATCTGCTTCAACACTGGAGGAAAAAAAGCCCCACAACCTGAGACTAAAATTCACCAGAGCTCACAGCAAATTACTCCCTATGGATGTGCAAATATGCATTTATATATCTTGACAAGGGTTGAACCCCTGCATTAACTGAACTAATGATGGAATTTCATGGGACTTTGTATAAACCTTGTATAAGGTCCAGGCTTATAGGGAAAAACAGCTTTATTCCATAAAAGAGTGAAACGCAGGGAGAGGAAAGAAGGTCCCCCCATGCCATTTTGGTCTTTGTTTCTTATTATACTATGACACCCAAGAGCACAAATATTATCTCACAAATAATTCAGGGCTACAGCAAGACTGCTGCTGTGGGAAAGGCTGCCAGAACTCACAAAGAAGATTTCAGACAGCTGATAGAGAGTTCAAAGCCTTGGCTCGTTAATAAGCTTATTTGTTCCCACTACATAGGTCAACAATTCACTTCATAAAAGGATGATGAAAGATTGACCAGTCCAGACAAAATGCCTCCTACCTCTTGGAATTATTTTCCTTGCCATTTAATTTTCAGGGTGCAACTATGGGTTGCCAGGGTTTCTGCCACTCCCTTACTCTTAATTTTCCTTCTCTTTAATTACTGTCAGATCCCACAGGTGTGCATGGTGTTCTGCAGACACACAAAGTCTCTCATTTGTGGAGCTCCCTGTCCAAAATGGACTGAAAACAAAAAGGGAGATTCAGCCACTAGGACAGCAGCCAACTGAGCTGAGATCAGGAGCTTTTTTTCTTTTGTTTAAGGAACTGCTTATTTTATAAATTAAGACTGTGGAAAGGGAGCAGAAGCAGGAAAAATAAAATCCAAATACTACTATTCCTATTAGCAGCAGTCAGGACAGTATAAAGGAGAGAAATGCACTGTCATTAAAGGCAGGTAAGACAGAAAACTGATTTTACAGGGATCAGGCGTCCTGCAAAGACTACATCTATTTTAATACAATAAGGCAGTTTGATACCTTCATATCTTCCTTGACTTTGTAGAGCTCTTCATGTTCAGTAGGAAGTGGATCTTTTACTTTCTCCTTTAGCTCTTGCAGCCTGCTTTCCAATTCCTTCGTTTGCTTTTCACAGCAGTCCCAAATCTGCTCAAGGAGACCCAAGGAAGTTATAAAAGGTGAAGATACTTCAGTATGACATACTGAACCACATGGATATGTTGCAAAATAGCCTCTTCAACCCACTTAAATAAACAATCTGGTTATTTGCATTTTCTTTTCAATACATACCACCCACAAGAATTTGAGTCATGGATGTACAGAACTTGAACCCTCTCTTGTATTTAAGGTTTGCCTTACAAAGCATTTTTGCCCATCTTGTTTTGTCCAACCCAACAGGTGTTAAGCACAGTCTTTAGTTTTGGGATAGTATTGATGACAGCACATGTGTTGTTAGCCATGACAGAGAATTCACTGCTCTAAGGAAATGGCTACCCTTCTTTTTAGAGATGCAACAACAGGAGTATCAAAACCCTCTAAGCTGAATTTTAGCTCAGGCTTCACATCCCAAAACAGGAAAGCACTCCAAGCCACAGGGAAGGCTGCGTGGAGACCTCATAGCAGCCTTCCAGTATCTGAAGGGGGCCTATAGGGATGCTGGGGAGGGACTCTTCATGAGGGACTGTAGTGAGAGGACAAGGGCTAACGCGTTCAAACTTAAAGAGGGGAAGTTTAGACTGGATATGAGGAAGGAATTCTTTACTGTAAGGGTGGTGAGGCACTGGAATGGGTTGTCCAGGGAAGTTGTGAATGCTCCATCACTGGCGGTGTTCAAGGCTGGATTGGACATAGCCTTGGGTGGCATGGTTTATGGGAGGTGTCCCTGCCCCTGGCAGGGGGGTTGGAACTAGATGATCTTAAGGTCCTTTCCAACCCTAACTATTCTATGATCATGAGAATAATCAGAGCATGTATATCCATTGCTGCAAAAATGGATGCCAACCCATTTCCTTTGGAGAATCAGGGGACCAGTTTGCCAGAAGCCCTAATGGCATATGACAGGCACTTCCCTCAGAGCCCCTCTGCTGTAAGCAGCAGTTCAGCATTTGCCTTGTTGCTAGAGAGCTCAGCCCTGAGGACAGTGGGGCAGGGCAGGTCTTGAGACCCAACGCCAGAGAAGCAGGTGCTGCTCCTCCCTAGGGAGGGCATCATGTACCTGTATGGTGCTGCTGATCTGCATTATCTTCTCCTGCAGCAGGGTCTGGGTGTTCCCCCAACTTTGCTGTAACTGGCTGAGCTCCTCCTGGAGAAGAGTGCTGGTCTCTGGATTGGAGACAGTGCGCAACTTCTCCCCAACATCAACAGTTAAGGAGTACATGGCCTGCCACCTCTGAAGAATCACTGCCTTAGCCTTTAAAAGAGAAATAAAAAAGTTTCTAAGCTTTTCTTAGCAAGCTTTACAAGCACACTCCTGGCATTTCACTTGGGAACAAGTGAAGACACAAAGGGAGTTTCAAGGCACTATTTGTTCACATTCATGAAACAGTAATGAATAGATCATTTCCTATCTGCATTTATAATTTCAGAAAAAACAAGTTTTTGATTTTATTTATAAAACTCTACAATAGCTTTTCACACACAATCTATAGAGTGAAATTGCAGCAATTACAAAAAGATGTAAATTCAGTTGTATGAGTTATTCAGAGTAAGAAACCAGTTTAAGTTCTGCTATTACCTCTAGCATCAACAACTAACACAATTTTTTCAGAGATAACAGGTCCGTTAACCATGACATGTTCCAAGTGAAGTAACCCATCATTAATACTTTGCCTGAAACACAAACTGGCCTATAACACAAGCAGATAGGATAATTGTTTCTTTCTGCAAAACAACAGCAGGAGGGAAGGCCAATTTGGAGTGGGAGGGAGAAGACTTGTATGGTTTTTCTCATGAAGGAAAAGCATGAACACTAACTTGTAAAATCTACTGAAAATCATCTTCCCACAGCAGGCAAAAATACAGATGAAATAAATATGGCAAGTACCAAATGGAATGCTGGTAATGTGCTAACCCATCAACATCAGGGGTGTGGGAACACAGTAAATCTCAGACTGCGCCAGTAGCATTCAGTAATGTATTTTTTAAGGGTTTTAGATTGCTTTAAGCAACCATCAAGTTCACTGCTTGTTTTTACTTTCCTATAAAACAAAAAGGTGCATAATTAGATGGAAACCCAAAATATACAAAATTAACAAAGGAGAATATTGGGGTTTTTTGTTCTGGTTTTTTTTTTGTTTGTTTGTTTTTTTCCTCACTGCGTATAAAATGCAGAACTCAAATGCTCTGAAGCTGCCCAGGCCTGTGTGTCCTGGAGGACAGACCTTCTTCCAAGTGCCTTATTCTGTGCTCCTGGCTCCTCCTGCCTATCCCTGCACACACAGGACCCATATAGCCCATCTTGCCATGCATGTTTCTGCTTCCTTCAGGCGAACTGCAAGTCCTGCATTCAGCAGCCACGTCAATAAGATCCACACATACCTAGAGGGTACCTGCTTACCAGGGTTTCTGCCTAATTTCCCTAGCATCCTGCATTTCCATGTTCATATCAGTAATATTTTTAAAGCATACAAGGCTACTAAATGACAAGGAAGTTTCCTGGTATGATGAGTCTTTCACAATGTCACTATTTTCTCATCTGCGCTCAGCAGATGGTTTTCCCCATAAAGCATGCAATTATTAATTTTTTTTTACCTCACTGGACAGAAGTTGTTTCAGTCTGAGAAAAACCCACAGATTTTAGATTTATGAGAGATAAATACAGTACCTTGCAATCATAAACTAGAATTCTAAGCTGGTAAAGGCTATAGCAGTCCTGGCTCTTCACAGCTACAAGGAAGCTGTTTGTATCATCAAGAAGTCTGCTGAGACTCTGCAGGGAACTCTTGAAGAGCTGCCACTGGTTCATGCGTCCATCAATATCCATCTTCCTCTGCTGAACCATCCGGATGACATTCTGCCACTGTGCTTTCAGCAAGGTGAGCTTGGAAATAAACTCTGTTCTGTAAACGACAAATGCTGAGCGTTAACATATTTTGATCTCAAGGCCACATTTTACAGTAATTGGAATGGATTTCCATTTGCAACATTGTATTCCAGTCATAACGCCCAACTACACAAAAAGCTCTGTGCAGCCCTAAGTTCACCGCTGCTCTCTGTATTTCACCTTCTACGTAATCCCAAAAACTTTTTATATGATACAACAATGGATAGTGCAAGTCATTCCTGTTGTGGTATAGCAACATACATAGTACAGCAATCACAGAAGCAATATGAACTAAACACTTCTCTGAAGAAGGTCAACGTAAGTAAGACAAGGTCTGTGATGATGCTGCAAAATTGATCTCCACTTTTACCAGGCTGTAAGCAGGAGTTCAACCATCACTGTATCCTACAGCAGCAGGACCTGACTGCAAAGTGAAAAGGCTCTGTGCTGTTACTGAACCCATTCAAGCCATTTTTTGGCTTCTTTTACAACATGGTTTGATCATAGAATCATAGAATGGTTGGGGCTGGAAAGGACCTTAAGATCATCTAGTTCCAACCCCAGTGCCATGGGCAGGGACACCTCATACTAGATCATGTCGCCCAAGGCTCTGTCCAACATGGCTTTGAACACTGCCAGTGATGGAGAATTTACCACTTGGTTAGACAACCTCTGCCAGTGCCTCAGCACCCTCACAGTAAAGAACTTCTTCCTTATATCTAACCTGAATTTCCCCTGTTTAAATTTAAACCCATTACCCCTTGTCCTATTCGCTACAGTCTCTGATGAAGAGTCCATCTCTGGCATCCTTGTAGTCCCCCTTCAGATACTGGAAGGCTGCTATGAGGTCTCCATGCAGCCTTCTCTTCTCCAGGCTGAACAGCCCCAACTTTCTCAGCCTGTCTTCATATGGGAGGTACTCCAGACCTCTGATCATCCTCGTGGCCCTCCTCTGGACTTGCTCCAACAGTTCCATGTCCTTTTTATGTTGAGGACATCAGAACTGCATACAATGCTCCAAGTGGGGTCTCATGAGAGCAGAGTAGAGGGGCAGGCTAACCTCTCCTTCGACCTCGTGGTCACGCTTGTTTTGATGCAGCCCAGTATACAGATCCAGCAGGTCTAGCTGGAGTGATTGAGACAACTCCCATCTATCAATTCTGCTCCTCTGCAGGAAGCCCTGGCCCCCAGAGTAGCTCTTACACAAACACCTATGTTTGTGGAGCTAGCTTCAGTGAAAAAATCCAGCAGCTTTGCTTAGTTTAGTCCAACCTCCCTGGCAGCTTTAAGCTAAGCTATGGTTTTTGTACAGAAGTGGCCAAGGGGAGCACACACAGATGTGCCACATCTCTGGAAGCAGCAAGCTCTGGCAGAGAGAGGTAATGTGTTCACAGCAGAAATGCCTAAGGCAGTTGAACCTCTGCTCACAGTTATTACTTGCTGCTTCTCACTCTACATCGATTAACAGAAAAGTATAAGATCATACTGATAAAAACCAGGTCTAGTTACCATATGTTTTGGATTGTGCGCTGGTGACTCAATGCCCTATCATGTGTGCCAGGGGCAATGTGGATAATCTCAGACCTCCGCACTTTAAAAAATAGAGGTCTAGAAAGAGAAATGATCCTTCATATGCAGCATTCTCATTAGGCTCTGTAAGAAGGTTCTGTAAGCTTCTCAACCACTGTAGTTTCAACAACTGCAGAGTAGCAGTAGACAAGGAAGCCTCCTGCTCAGGAGTAATTACTTTTGTTAGGCAGAACATCCAGTTACGATCCAAAATGCAGTCTGGCCAGGGCACCAGCATTTCCTTGTCTTTGCGTCTCTTCACACTTGTGCAAAATGTGCCATGAAGTTATTTAAAGAGCGAACCCACTCAAGGATTTGGGTTTATGTCCTCATGAGAGCAAAGATTCAATACGTCCAATGAAGACAGCATATTCACTAAGTTACCGAGATCTTAAGGAGAAAAACTGATAGATTACCTTTGTGTTGCTTCTCCAGATTCCAAGGAGAGTAGAACTTTTGCTATGATAGAATTAAATGTCTGCTGATTTATGGAAATCTCAGTTTGCAGCATCTGAAAATACCATAAAAACAAGTTTCATCTATTCATTGAACAACTTTCACTGTGAAAGCTGGTTCTGTTCCTCTAGAGGGACAGCTTTTATTTAATTTTAAATGCTGAAAGCTGTATTATTTTCAAGAGCTAGCATCACATGCATCCTAAAAGATTCCACACTTTCTGGATAGCAGGAGGAATTTGCACATATGCAATAGCAAAACCCGCCACGAGCTGTGTAAGTAATCTGATGCCTAAAGTTTACTGGATTCATTCAGGAGAAATGCAATCCAGAGAAATCCATAGAAAAGGTATTAAAAAAGCTACCTATAAGGGTGAATATACTCTTTATCACAACAAGCATAAGTTTATTCTAGAAATCAATGACCAAATTGATTTGGAGAGTCTAACTAAAAGAGAGAAAATAACTTTCCATAGACCCTAATGAGTATCACTAACATCACTTAACACCCCATGGAATTAGCAACAGCACTTTGGGTAGTGTCAAGCTATGCTCCACTGCAGCAGCACAAAGCTCACCCTAACTATTCATGATGTTCACCATTTACCACTTGGTTTTATTTTATTTATTTTCTGTATTTTGGTTGCTTTCCCACCCTCCCACCACTAGGACAAAGTCTATAGGCAGACACTTTGCTTAGAATTGCATCCACATACTACCACTAGCATGCAATGTACCTTCTCCTCTGAATGGATAGTATTATACATGTGTGAAACACTACCAACAAGCGTTTAGGAAAATGCCAGAGAAAAAGATTTCCACCAAAATATGACAACTGATAAAAATGGAAATATGCTGTGAAAACATTTTGGTTTAAATGCAGTTCTTCCAGAAACTGTTAAGGTTCCTGCCAGACTGCCAACAAGCCACAGGCTTCAGTATTCTGGGACAGGCAGACAGGCAAGCAATTTCAGGGTTGGAGAAACCTAGGACTTCCATGACACAGCACTTGAGGACGCACTCCTAAAGGTCTAATTGCTGCAAAAAAAGGAGCCATCCATTTTGGAAAATGACTTTCACATTTCAAAGTTTTCCTCTGAATAAGTACAAAGCCACATTTCAAGAGTGAAATGCTCTGTAAAAACTCTGCCCAAGTCTAATTTCAAAAACTGTAGCATTTTTAGTGATTTCCCCCCAAGAAGATGTTTCAATTTTTGGGAGTTAGCTTTACCTCATACACTCTTTGTTGCTCTTGCAGGTCTTCAAACTGTACTGGAATATTTGTTTTTACGGTGTCTTTCATTTTTTCTAGGAATTTCATCCAGTTTTCACATTTCTGAAAGAACTTCTTTTCATCATTTTGAGTTTCCATGCTGTAAAACAAAAGAAATAATCAGAAACTATTGTGTTGGTGGTCGTTTTTCCACCTATGCTTGCATATGGTCTAACATGGCAGTTGGTAATAATAACATGGTAGGGTTTTGCTTGGCACTTTGCTGCCTTCTTTACCTATGAATATCCAGATTTTTGTTCCAAGTGACTTGGAATACAGATAGTTACTGAAAGGGCAAGAGTTCAGCTTGGAAAGCTCCTGAGAAAGTTGAGAACACATTGCAAGACTTCCCATGCTTTAATTTGGTTTTGATTATTTTCACAGAAATGGTTAGTGGTAATTTTGTGTTTGCGTTTCGGACCTGCAGTATTCCAGAGCAGCTGCTGTTTTCTGACTCCACTGCCGAATCAGGCTCTGCATTTTCTTCAGGGTGAAGTCAGTGAGTGGCAACCTAATGCTTGCTTCATTCAAACTCTCTATGCTTGGAGAAAGTGCAGCAAGCTTCAGTGTATGATTCTGGAAGTAAGAAAAAGCCAAATTAATTGCAAAAAATACTGCCTTTCCAGCATTTCAAAGAAATACAGAAGCCTATTTCTCTTCTGTAGGAAGCATGTGAATGTTAGGCATCCAAAATGCTTACCCAACCCCCAAACCATTTGTGCCTAACTTCAGATATAGGAAACAAAAAATTCACAATTCCCTTACACAATGTCTGCTTTTCCAACAGTACTGAACAGATAGATACTCAAGTGCTGGTACCCATATGTTGGGGTCCTCAACATAAGAAGGAATTGAACTGTAGGAAAGACCAGAGGAGGGAAATGAAGATGATCAGAGGGCTGGAGCACCTCTCCTGTGGAGACAGGCTGAGACAGTTGGGACTCCGCAGCCTGGAAAAGAAAAGGCTCCGAGGAGACCTTAGAGCAGCCTTCCAGTAATTAAAGGGGCCTACAAGAAAGCTGGAGAGGTCTTTTTTGCAAGGGCATGTAGTGAGAGGACAAGGGGTAATGGCTTTAAACTGAAAGAGGAAAGACTTAGATGAGATATTAGGAAGAAATTCTTTACTGTGAGGGTGGTGAGGCACTGGCACAGGTTGCCCAGAGAAGCTGTCGCTGCCCTATCCCTCACAGTGTTGAAGGCCAAGCTGGATGGGGCTTTGAGCAACCTGGTTTAGAGGAAGGTGTCCCTGTCCATGGCAGGGGGATGGAACTAGATGATCTTTAAGGTTTCTTTCAACCCAAACCAGTCTATGATTCTATCATTGATTCTATGATTTACTTTGACCCTACATTCAGGGCAACAGGTTAGCTCCACACCAAATCTGGTGAAAAGGATCTTCCATCAACCTCAAATCTAAGTGGTTTTCTTCCCCTCCATGCAGGTGTTTGGCCTGCAATGCATATCTAGACTTATTATAAACTTTTATCATTGCTTTTTGCATTTTGGATTATTTTGGATATTATAGTTACTGTGATGGAAATGCTGTAACTATAATGCTTAGGACACTAAGAGTTTCTTGAAGTAGGCAAGAGTTGATATCCTATAGACTCTAAAATTTCCAGTACTATCTTTTTGTACTTGGCAATCCAAACATACCATGAGCATCTCTGAGTTGTCCGCTTCTCCCGCTACACAGAGACTATCAAAGGCATCTATGCAATTATTGACATTACTCTCCAGTGTTTCAAGGTGGTGGTTGAAATCCTCCAGTTGTAGAAGATTGAACTAGGGCAAATATTGCATATTTATGTTAATTATTATTTAATACACAGTATACAAAAATTTAATACACAGTATAGAAAAAGGTGCAATAAGCAGTACAGTCAGGAAACCAAAAAGATGTTAAATCCAAATTCCACTGTATTTATAACTCACTCACTGAACTTTTTCTTTTTGCACTGGGTAAGAGGAAAAGGTAAGCCAAAGCAGAGGACAAGAAACCAAATCTCTAAATCCTGAGAGATTCGCCTCTATCTGGAAGGAATAAGGGCAACCTGTGATACCTTTTTGTAGCTTTGGGATGTTTGATTTTTTGTGTAATTGGAAAGCCAAAACTTAGCTTATCAGAGGGACGAAACTTCTGAAAATGAGTTTCCTTTGAGCTACACACAGGGCCTGTTCCCATGTGCCTATAGCCAAGGCTGTGTAGCTTGCATGCACTCTGCCAGGGGAAATAACTAGGCTGGAATTCAACTTTTTTATTCCCTAGGTTGGTCTCTTTGGGTCAGGGAGGAGAGCACTGGGAAAGCTTTTTCTTTCTTGTAAAAATTATGCTCCTCGTCTCTTAGAACATCAAAGCAGCACATTTTTATAAGGAATGAATGGCAGCTGATTTAATATTAAAAAAAAAATACCTCAAATTCATTTAACTTCCTCTGCACCGTCTTTTCCAAATAGAATGGTCTCTGGAGTGGTTCCATCTTCTCCAACAGAAAGGCTTGAACAGCTACTCCAGCCTGCTGTTTTATCCTACCAGCCATCAAGGAAATCTGGTCACGATACACTGTTATGTTTAGAAGGTCCTGCTGTAAATTCTGATGAGAGAAGGGGAAAGAAAAAAAAAGCAAATGAATCAGATCATTAGTCATGTGCCAGTTTCATTTAGTATCTTTTTTTCTGTAACTGAGCTCTTTTTGTTGATCTCCTTTGGGAGCCAAATTCGGCTATGGTGGAAGTTTCAGTCTTTTACTGGGAGGATAACTGGAAGCACATCCATTGACTCTAGCATTAGAAAAGGCGCAGTTCGAAGTTCAGTGAACACCAGTGACTTCAGGCAGTGGGGTGCTACAGCTAGAGAGATGATTAGGAAGAGAAATCAGAATATTCTTCTTTATAGAATGAATATATACTAGCAGATGGATAAATTGGCCCATGCTGCAGATGATTATGTTACAAACATATCAGCACTTTGGATCCCTTAGTGAGGGAGGACTATGGATTTGGTTTTATTTGTTCCCCTTTACTACAGAAATGACGCTATAAATTTAAGCCCTAAAGACAGCACAAGAACAAAGATAAGTCATGTTACACTTGTTCAGTATACTTTATTATTATTTTTTTTTAACCTGGACAACTGCAGTTTACTTTTAGCCATGAAATCCCCTGGAATTTGCCACTGTATATTGTCTTTTCTGTGAGTATTGAGCAAAGACTTCTGATTGATAGCAAAGAACAGACATGTTTCCCTAAAAAGCAAGATGGCCCTTAGTTCCCAACCCCTGTCTTTGGAATGGATCATGCTGTAAACTGTCACTTCAGCCATTTAGTAAATAACCCATTTTGATTTCTTACTCTCTCTCTGTATTTATTTTTATTTATTGTGGTGACAGAGCTCTATAAACCTATAATCTATAATTTTTTCTAATATGTGCTAGAGGAAAAGATTACAGATACTAAAATACAGTTTTGTAATGCATATGCATTTTCAAATGCACATAATCATATGCCATATCACTGATCTCCATTATTCTAACTTCTCACTTTAAAAAAACCCACAATAAATTCTATGTATCCTACTCACACACACCAGGACAGGATCTACACCGTTAATGGCACTCTAATGGTTATGCCTTGCTTAGCAGGTGCAAAACTCTTCCCAAAAATTTCCAGAAAATGGGAAGCCTTTTTGCTGACATTCTGATAAATTTATGTCACAGCCATTAATAGATCAGAAAAAAGTGAAAATGTTTTGGTCTAAACTTTGCTGCTGTCAGCTGTTTCTGACATAGGAAGAAATATATGAATTCTCTTTCTCATAATGTGAAGTTTCTTAATTGGCCACAAGCACAATGGGGTAACTTTGGACTCCTTCCAATGTATGGCTAGAGGTGCATAAAGCATGATTAATCATCACTCTGTCCTGAAACAGGATTATCATATTTCTTTATTGCAGTGTGAGAACCTAATAACAGCTGTGCTGCCTGAGAATGAACTGTATGTACCCTGTGGTCTCAGCATGAGATCTCATTTGCCTGAAGTCAGAAGCATTTAGAATAATCTAATAAGCTTAGAAATCTGTGAATTTATCAGACCAAGCTAAAAGAAAAAGTACCAAACCCAAATAAAGCCTGTCTGAAGACTGTAGAAGACCTCAAAACGGTCCGGTGTGCTGCAAAACTGGTCTTTTTTCCCCAGTTCTAGTAGATATTATCTCTCCTCCCAAGCAGTGCCCCATAAAGTAAATTATTTTTGTTTAATGATTCTTTCCACCACAGGCCTGATTCTTTGTATAGAGCAGAAAGAGGCAAAGATGGAAGACAATTGCTCCTTTCTCTCTCTTCTCATCCTATGCTAACTCTCGTTTGGTTTGGTCTCAGGATCTGGTCCAAGTATTTAAAAGAAATATAAAGTGCTTGTTACTGGAAAAATCCTACAGATTGTTAAGTCTTCCACTCCCTGGATTTGGGTGAGGAGGGGGGAAAAGGTATTCTTGCTCAAAAAAAAAAAATAAAAATAAAGCCTGGTTTGTTCCAGGCAGTAAAAACATATTCATGTACCCTTAAATCCTGTATCCTCTTCATCAGGGTTTCCATCATGTTATCCTCAGGCATGTGAGCATCCAATAGCTGAGTGCACTGCTCTCTGTGCTGTTGTAACTTGGCTGCTGCCTCCACGCATGAAGTATCAAAGGGCTCCAAAAGCTGCAGGGTTGCTTGTGCTGCCCGCAGTTGATCTGTGATGTCTTCATTTACTGAGTTCCACCTGCCAACATATCAAAAGATAAGAGCACTCCCCTAGTAGATTTTCCACCAGAGTACGACTTGGTGTAGGATTCCTGTGGGAGTTTCTTTGCATTCATACCCATGTTATTGAAAGCCCACTAACACAGCACCGTTTTGTGCTCTGTGATCCATCACAAAAAGGTAGCCTCAGTTATTCATCACATAAGTACCCTTAGACAGGTGAGTTGTATTAATATGGATTTACAAATCAGACAGATGTTCAAGTTCTGCTTCAGCAACTTTTTTTTTTTTTAAATACTAATAACTGGGGGTCTTTTCTGCACGCTTACCTAGAGTGTGCCTCTGTGCACTTCCGTTCAATAATATCTGCAAAGGAGGGAGAGCACTTCTTCTTCAGGTTACTAGCAGCAGCCTGGAGCTTGGCCAAACATTCTTCATTGTTCTCCGATTCATCTTGAAGAGACTGCAAAATGGATTAGAGCAATTAGTTGTGGAGACGAACGACCTAAGTATAGTTTCCCTTACAGCTCGGTAGGGATAGGGTAGCAATGATGCCACAGGTTTGCAGCATGGATCAAAATGTTTGTGAAAAATGTAATAATACCTGATTCTGGAAAGAGAGGTGAAATTGTTCAAGTTAAAAAAAAATAAAAATGAAAATAAATACATAAAAAAATCATTCAGGAGGTGATTTATTTGCTCTTGCAGAAACAGCTCATTCAACAAACCCATAGCCTTGAACTGATTAAATTAATTCACTAGAAACCAAAACTGTTTTTATTTCAAGCCACTGTTTCAGGAAAATTTCTACTCGCAATAAAGTTGACTTGACAAGCCCTGTCCACGGCTGCATGAGGACCTGATGTTTCACATGGTGGTGTCTTTCAGCACGTGCAGAAGACTAAAAACATCAAGGGATCTTTGTAATCCAAAATGGAGGCTCTGCTGGGAGACATGCTAGCAGCTGACCTGTACTTATTTCTTGAATCTTGTACCTAACTTTCATTGAAGTTGAATTTACACACTAAATAAAGTAAGAAGTCTAAAGATAGCCCTCAGTATCTCTGGAGGTAAAAGAAAAAATAATAAAATTCCACTGACTTTGCTCAGATAAATTTTTCTATCTTTTTTTCAGTGGTGTTTGGGGCTTTTTTGTCTGTTTGATTAAAGGCACAGAAAGAAAGTTATTTTTGGAAGTAAGACAACTTCAGTAATTTACCTGAAGAGTTTTGACCTGGTTTCTCAAAGCTTCCAATGACACCTCAGAAGGTTTACACTGGTCTGTGCAGTACAAATACCTCATCGTCATCAGGCTGACTTCTTCATGAGCTTCTTCATATACTCTCCACTGCTCCAGTATTGACTGCATTGAGGTTTTTAACTGTGCAACCTGCAAATGAGTCACTTTTGTTACTATTTCTTGGGTAGTCTTGACATATAAATCATCATAAATTGACGCAAAATCTAAGATCAGTGCTCACTCCATGACAATCCAAAGAACTGGAGTATTTTCTACTTGGTAAGGAATTGTGCAGGCTTCAAACCATGCATATTTGATGGAAATAGAAATTTAACCAAGCACTATTCTGTCAGCCAAAACTCCAAAGCAACCCAAAAAGTAAAAGATACTGAAATAATGAACTGCATATTCCTTCCTGCCAAAAATCAACCTGACACAGGAAGAAGTTGAGAGCCTTAACATTCTTAGGAAGCAGATAGTTTGATCCAGAGATCAACTTTCCTTTTAAAAAAAATTTGAACAGAAATTGCTTTGTATGGAAGAAGATGCTACTACAATACTCTGGAGAGGTATCATCTGTCTTACCCCACTGCGCAGGCCCCTCTGAATCAGCCTAGGAACTTCAGGACTCTCATATAAAACTAAATTATAGATATCCACTTTCTTTTCTATGTCTTTTTAATTGCTGCAGTTGTTTATATGGGGGCAAGCATGGTTTCCATTTGCCATATAGTCCTAGACACTGCAAACACAGACCCACAATCCTAATTTATCATTATTTGTTCTTTTTATCCTTCTCTATCTGGTAAGAATATAAGGCACATCATATGATCATAGGATGGTTTGGGTTGAAAGAAACCTTAAAGATCATCTAGTTCCATCCCCCTGCCATGGACAGGGACACCTTCCTCTAAACCAGGTTGCTCAAAGCCCCATCCAGCCTGGCCTTCAACACTGCGAGGGATAGGGCAGCGACAGCTTCTCTGGGCAACCTGTGCCAGTGCCTCACCACCCTCACAGTAAAGAATTTCTTCCTAATATCTCATCTAAGTCTTTCCTCTTTCAGTTTAAAGCCATTACCCCTTGTCCTCTCACTACATGCCCTTGCAAAAAAGACCTCTCCAGCTTTCTTGTAGGCCCCTTTAATTACTGGAAGGCTGCTCTAAGGTCTCCTCGGAGCCTTTTCTTCTCCAGGCTGCGGAGTCCCAACTGTCTCAGCCTGTCTCCACAGGAGAGGTGCTCCAGCCCTCTGATCATCTTCATTGCCCTCCTCTGGACTAATTCTTACAGGCCCATATCCCTCCTGGGTTGGGAGCCCCAGAGCTGAATGCAGTACTCCAGGTGTGGTATCATGGGGGCAGAGCAGATGGGGACAATCACCTCCCTTGACCTGCTGGTCACACTTCTTTTGATGCAGCCCAGTATATGGTTGGTTTTCTGGGCTGCGAGTGCACATTGCTGCATCATTTTGAGCTTCTGGTCAACCAAGAGCCCCAAGTCCTTCTCCTCAGAGCTGCTCTCAAACCATTCTCCACCCAGCCTCTTATTTGTGCTTGGGATTGGCCTGACCCAGGTGCAGGACCTTGCACTTGGCCCTGCTGAGGCTTATCCTGGGTTAGATTAAATATTCATCTAGTTCGATATCTATTTTCAGTCATGCCAGTACAAGATACTTTAAAGAACATGAAAACCAGGTAAATGAACAAGCATAGGACCTGAGAAAAGCAGATGCCGTATTTCAGTTCTGACTATGCATCCACACAATGGAAGATGAAAACTTTTCTACACCATAGTTCACCCTAAATAGACTGCATAGATGGTTGTATGCTAGTATCCAAGTTCCAGGCACGCACGTGTTGATGGATTAATCATCCCTGCTCTCATTTGAATCATGGCAGGATGAATCTTTCCTTGGTTTTTGTAGCCTGCAGCTAATTACTGACACACAAGGAAGATGGAAAGACATTATGCTCATGAAATGTCTGGGCCACAGACTCACAGTCTTGAGATCAACCTATGAACAATACAATCAAGGTATTGCATCTCCTTAGACCTATATCTGAAATCACAGCCTGGCTCTGCTGAGAGCAGTCATCCATGGGAAGAAAGCAGTATTCAGTGTTTCACTGCACATTCAGACATTCTCTACAGCAGATGGTTGTTTATTATCACAAATTTGCATGTAAATAAATGTACTCATTATTATATCTTCTGTGCTTATCAATTAAATCTAGATAAAAAGGTCAGTTCCAAGTATAAAGAGAATATAACTGCAAAGACAAGGTACTGGAGAGTCAATTTGCATGGGAAATCAGTCTGCCAGACTCTCCTTGAAACAACTGGAAACTACACAGAATTTGAAGATAGCGAAATCCATCCAGTTGTCTGGACAAGAGAGTAGCTGGGGGATGGAAAAGCTTCAGTGAGAACAGGGCAGGAGTAGGTCCCTTCCAACAGTGTACTTCAGGGGAGAAAGACCAGGGCATGAAAGAGAAGCAGATCAAGTAAGAGAAAATAGGTCTCTGTTTTCAACTTGACAGAAAAATAGCAGTGCTATTTTTTTCCTTTTTTTTTTTTTTTTAATTTTCTTAAACCGCAGATTATCTACTACTACTACTACTTTGAGAGCAGACTTTCTCTCTCAACAATGGAAATACATTAATTTAAATTATGGCAAAGACTTCAAAGGAAAATCTTAGGAGGATTAAGAATAAGGAATACTTAGCATCTTTTCTGTACCAGCTCCTGCCATCCTATGAAGAATATTGATAACACTGGTAATAAGAATATGCATAGGAGGAAAACTAAACTCAAACAAAGCTTTTACCTGGTTTACAAGTCTGTCCATTTCACACAGCTCAACTATCCTGAGAGACTGAGCTTCTGGGTGTTGTTCTGCACTACTAACCAAAGCCAAATACTGTCTGAACTCATGAAGGATTAAGGATTTAAGCTGTGAGTTGATTTTCTAGCTTCTAAATAAAAAAAAAAAAAAGGAAGAGTGGTACTTAGTTACTGGCTGGGTTTAAACCACAACAGTCCTTTTTTGCACCCAACGTGGGGCTCGAAGGGTTGAGATAATGACAGATTTGACCAGGGTGTGTCAAAACAAATTTGCTATAAGCATTCATTGTACCGGATTAATAGCCATTGTTCATTTTGATATATCTGCTCTTGCAAATATAAAATAATATTATATGTAATATAGTATTGATAAATTTGCTCTTGCAGCTGTTGCACTTGGTCTCAGTTCTGTAACACTGTAATTGCAGCCTGCATTTCCTGTTTTGGTGTTTATTGGCTTTGGGGCCTGGGCTGAGGTTCTTGTTTTGTTGTGCTTTATAATAGTGGCTTGTGATACAGTAGAATTGCTGGTCATGAAACTTACCTGGTATGTGTTCTCAGCATTTTCATCACCTCTATATTTTGGAAGCCATCTAATGGGAACTATTAATAATTATACCTTTTGCCATTTCTCCTCGGAAAGCCATCCAACGGAGGAGATCTCCCCCACCAAGTTATTTACAGCAGCATTTGGGAATTTTTAAAGTTTTCACTCTTTTCAGCATCTTGGGATGCTGAAGCCAGCCTGGCCCTATTGCTAGGAATCAGTATGTTGTTGAATACAGTTCATACCTTGCTTAGGCTTAAACAGCTACATGTGGGCTATTCCATCCTGCATGAGAAGCACTGTGGCTTGAAGGAGAAGAAGAGGAACTGAACCTTCAGTGACAGTCACTGTGGCTACTCAAACCCCAGTGACAAGCATTGGAGCTACTTCAACCTCCACACATGCACTGTAACTACTCAAATTCCGATGACCAGTACCCCAGCTGCTCAAACTCAAGCAGCAATTGCAGTTATTTTTATCCCCTTGACAAGCACTGCAGCCACTCAAACCCCAGCAGCAAGCATGGTGGCTATTCAATCTTCAGTGACAAGCACTGCAGCTGTTTTAGTTCCCGTGACCAGTACCTGATACTACTCAAACCCCAACAACAAGCATGACAATGACCCAGACCTTGGCAATGAATAATACAACTGAACTAGAGAACCAATCCAGGTTTACTGGACTGTGTGGATCAGACAGCCTGGCACATCAGTCAAAAGGCAGCAAAAACATGTACCAGAGGAAATATGAATGCAAACAAAGTTTTTACCTTGTTTATAAGGCTGTCCAGCATTTCACTCAGCTCAGCTAATGCGACAGGCTGAGCTTCCGGGGTTTGTTCTGCACTGCTATTCAAACCCAAACACTGTTTGAGCTCATCAAGAGTTTTGGATTTAGTTGCGAGTTGCTCTTCTAGCTCCTAAATGAAAGAAGAAAATAATAAAAAAAAAAAATAAAAAGGAAGAGAAATAAGATCTTTTGATGAGACCATAGCAAAACCTTCTGTGTGAAAAGCTTGAACATTCCTTCTTTAAAACCAATTTTGTGTGATTCTTCAGCCATGCAACAAAACCACAATTTCAACTCTCATACAGAACAACTGCTTTATAGGAATTCAAAATGACAGTGACTGCTTTAGACAGTGTCCTGCAAGTAGAGCGAGAATCAGTCCATTTAGTATCAGCATGAGCACTGTACATCATACTTGGGAAGGAAATAATCAGGAGACAATTCTGCAGCCACCACGCAGGCCTCTGTACCTCTCCTACAGGAAGCCAAAGTTTTCCTGTTAATACAGCTGAACGTTTTCTTGGGCAGGGTAGCATTCAGGTCTCCTCTGTTCCACCAGACAGATATAAGATAGGAATTGATTTTCAGTATGACAGCCCCCAACATCCTAACTACTGCTAGACAGTTATTTTCAGCTTGTCCTCCTAGGAGAGAAACTTCACTGAAATCAATGGAAATGCCTGGGAGAATAACTTCCCACCCAACACAATCAACAAGATTATAAACTAGTCTTGACATGCCAGGGAAAGCTCAGCACTAAGTTCTTCACAATGTGAGTAAATATTCATACACACAATGGGCTGTAACATTTTCCTGTAACACTATAGTTAAAGCCATGACCATTTCCCTTCCCCCTGCTTACTGTCCCCAAAACATTTTTAAATTTGTACCTCATTTTTATTGAGAAAATGAATTTTAATGAAACATTTTAGCCACCTGCATGCTAGCACTGTACCTTGCTGGAAGCAGGTTAGTATTTTAGTCAGAGATACCCTGTGCCTTTCTTCCATTCTGGCCCCTCGATATGTTTCAGAGCACTTCAGAGACACAAGTAACACAGTGTGCAACAGAGCACTCTGGGCAATAAAAGCAGCCTACTACAAGAGAGAGACATGTAACCATGGCAATGGAAGAACAAATATTTCATGTTAAAAAATAGAGAGGGAACACAATAGTCAATGAAAAGAGCAGACTGTCAGAGAAATAGGAGCCAATTATTAGTTGGCCGCACCTATACTAATTTTGAGGGAGCTGATGCCTATTAAAACACAACAAAACCAAAGGACACTCATATTCCTGAAGCTGGTGCAGAAAGACTACATTCTGTGGCAAGAGTAGAAGGAGTTGCTATTTTTCCAAATGGGACTGTGTTTTCCAAGACACTTCCACCACAGTTCTTCAAACTAATGGGACGGATAGCTTTTGCCATGGCTGTGCTGAACTGAGAACAACTTCTTTTGAAGGCATCACAGAATAAGATCTACAGTACTGCTATACAACACTCCAAATACCACAGAACAACAGCAGATGCATCTTCAATTGGAAGAAAAAAACATAAAATAGCAATTCACATTAAAAGTGGATCTGGCTCTTTATCACCTGAACCTAACATGCTTTAATTAGAATTACATTGTAGCATTCTTCTAAAAAACACCAACTTCCTTTATATGTTTTCTGTTAAAATCTTTGCAGTTCCTTAGTCTGGATTCAACAAAGCACTAAATGTTTTGACAATAACATCACACATACAAGGCTTTACCTTGCAATCATCTAATGTATTCTGTGCAGAGATCAGACTTGCTGGAGTTTGTAAAGACCTCAGTCGCTCACTCTGAGCTTCCAGCCAATTGTGTAGATTCTGTGCTTTGTTCTCATTTTCAGTAATATCCTCCAAGACGTCTTCCAGGTCTTGTATCTGAAAATTACAGAACTATTTTAACTTACTTAAACCTAGAGGTGAGCAGAAACAGGGCTTCCCCTCCCAGGACAAAATTTGAGATGACAGTATCTGCATTGAAAGTACTATTAAGAGAAAATATTTTGAAAGGAAAAGTTGAAAAGTTTTACTGGCTTTTTAGGACCTGACCCTTTCCCTACGAAGAAAACAAGGCAGTGGGGGTTTTACAGCTGGCAGCCTGTAGACTTGACTAGGTGGGTGACCCTAGGCTATGGTGACACATTCATAAGGAGTTTGAAAACCTCAATTCTTCCTCAAACCCACCAACAAAGTTACTAACAAGCGAGGCACCTTAAGTCTCCCATCTTCAATCTTAGGCCTGAGGATCTATTAAATCCTAGAATGCAGTTTCTTGAAAATGGTTAGAGAAGGTAACTTCCCCTCCAATTGAAATTCCATAATGGAAATTTTCAGTTGTGCAGGAACCAGATTTTCCACTTGAACATGTTTCTTGAAGGCTTTCTGAGCCAGAAAAATTTGGGAACTTTCTGTTTGTTCAGCAGTCTTTGCATCTGGATTCAGAGTGGGCACCTTCTCCCAAAGCTCAGTGCATTCAGGAGAGAAAAAGAGATGGAAAAGGAATGTGCTCGTAAAAGGCTGCATTCCAGCAGCCTCATGCTTGCATTTTGGAATTCTAAACCTTCCCCATGTCTCTTCCATATCACATGAGTCACATTAGATTTTCTGGGCACTGGGGCACAAGCAGTGGCATCTAATTCTGGACACATGGATTATTTTGTAGCCTCACTACAATAATTCTGAGGCACTGACTGAAGCAGATCTTCTACTGAGAAAGATGATCTATAGTTAGGCTACATGTAGAACTTGTCCATAGCTGTTCTTCAAAGCACTCCATTGGGAAAGCATATTTAATTGTTTCAGAAGGAGGACACAGACAGACAGCAACCCATTTACAGTGACCTAGCAGGGCTAGAACAGGACTGGGAGCTAATCCCTGCTGTGCCTTTTCCAGCACATATATCCCTATCTGAATACAGCTGTCAACACTTCTTTCTTATTAATTATGTTTTTGGCAAATCCAACTGCTAAAACAGGAAAATGGGTGACAGCTTAATTATATCCCTATTTCTTATTTGCAACACATGGCATGTAGAGGGGTTGTTTGTTTTTCTGGTGCTGTGTCTGCGAGCAGGGCCTGGCTATTTGTACCAAGCAGTGTAGCACCTCTCCTTTCCACAAACCATCCAGTATTTTCTCCCATTAAGTTTTAAATGCCCCAAATTTCACAGCTCCCCAATTTTTCCCCAGTTCACAGATCTCACCAACAGGTTCCCCCCCTGCAGACTGTAACCTGAATTCTTCCTTTTACATAGTTTTCTCAATATAGATCTTCTTTGTTGACATGGCACTGACTGTATTTTCTTCATATGAGGAATCTTATTTTTTCCACCTAATAGAGTTAACTAGGATAAACCCCAGGCTGTCATGAAGAGCAGGTTTTGTCTATTTTCTGTTCATGCAAGTTACAGGAGAGTTTACCCTCCCAGACCTTGCTGATGTTTAAATGCCTGCCCACGAGGTGATAGCTGATGTGCTACAAGGCCACTCCATAGGCTGCCATACTGGACAGCAGCATGGTCAGATAGCAGAGAGCACAGGGAGCTTTATTGTGTTCAACAGTGTTTACAGACTCAGGGAGAAAGGCTGCTTGCACAATACAGAGCACTGGCAGAGGCAAGATCAGAGCTGTGAGAAAGCAAGCAGGAAGAACTCAGGCAAACCTTTCTGTTCAGAGCTGCCTGCACCCTGTGCCACTGCAGGTTCATTTCTCCAAGATACTCGGCAAATTCTGTCCTTTCATATCGCTTGCTTTCCACATCACAAGTGCTCATCTGCAAGAGTGATTGGTTAACAAAATCTACTGTCCACTGTTTAACGTTCATTTCCATCATATATTCCTGGAGGGGGCAGGGAAGAGATGGGAAAGAACAAAAATATAAAACAGTTAGTTTGCCAGTTTTATTCTGATCAGTTCCACAGATGCTTCAAGTACAGTTATGGGACACTGATGGCTTATTCTGAACCATGGCCTAAAATATTTTTCTGAAAGACACCTGGCTGTAGGAATAATTTTCAATTTTTACCATTCTACATTCATGTAGCTATTTCCATTCATTGAAACTTTTGCAGAAAATCCCTACCATTATGCGATTAGCTCAAGGTAAGAACTAGTGCTGGAGCACAGAATAAACCTACAGGTACCAGGCCCAATACTTTGTCCATTGTACAATACCATCACACTGCCATAGGCCCAGTTTAGACTAAGACCAGGGCCTTCCCACACTCCTGTGACTCACAGACAAGTGTAGACAAGGGTTTATGCTCCTTTATCAAAATACCTGCTATCAGAATATCTGGGAGGAGAGTGTCCTCCAGTAAGAATGTTCTTGCCCACAGAGATGAGTGAGAAACTACATGCAAAGTGAGAATATCATAAGGGAATGTCTTTTTTATTTCAGCTCTTACAAGAGGGGAGGAAAGGGCTCCTTACTGTATCAAGTAGTACCTGGAAAAAAGCCACTAGGGAATACCACAGTAGAGATACTGAAGCCGTAGCTGCTTCCCTGAAGGAATTTGTGACCCTGATCCCAGCTTTCTCCCCAGCAAACACATCTCCACATTGCTGATAAGCGCAGAAGACACACCAACAAATTGATCCCTAAATATCCAAGGGGTTAAAACCAGCACCTCACCTACATGTTCTAACTACCAAATCCAACTGATATAGACCAAAATGCTATATAATGCTATACTAATGCACTTTGAAAGAAATGCTTACCTTGGCACTTGCCTCACGTGCAGTACCAAAGTGCCTGTGAACTGCAGCTGATAAAACATAGTATTCAAAACCCCTGTTACCTAGTTAACTGGATCGTGGTTATGGAGCTCTATTACAAGGTATTCCTTGTTGAAAAGACAGACTAAAATACAGCATAAACACAGAGTCTATCTTCCTAAGGAAGTAATGCTTTCCTAGTGAACATGTTTTATAATCTAAATGTCAGAGAAAACAAGTGAGACAGATGGGACAGCATGAGATTATAGCACAGCAGGCAGTAGCTGTACTGCAGGGCCGGCAGTGTTTTGTGTGCCATGAATGCAAAAGGTTTTTATAAAGGAAGATGTTAAGGCACCTTTGAAACTGTTTGAGGAACCCTCCCAAGAGCAAGGTGAAGGATGTCACTGCGCTTATAGGCTGTTTTCATCCTTTCTACAGCTAAACACCTTGCAGAAAGCCTGGACTTAAAGAGTTTCTCATTTACCTTGTACTTCTGAAGGAGGCTTCTGACTTGGGCAGCACTCCACTGTGCCTTTATTGGCTCCTTGTATTTCTGCTCAAATTCCACATCATACAACCAGCTCATTAGATCAACAACAGCTTCCAGTGATGAACGTTTTTCCATCTGAAGCTGGGGAAGAGCATATAATGAATCCTCGACACTCTGCTTGTTAGAAAAATCAAGGAAGATGACACCCATATTTTTAGAAAGGCTCAAGCACTATAACTACAATTACTGGGGTATGAACTTGAAAGTGAGCCCTGTGCTACAGAGGGATATATGACATAAGAAAAGGTTGAGAATTCAGAAAGTTGAAGTAAAATTCTTTATAATCTGAACAGACTTACACATCAAACTGTAAATATGATAGACATGTACAAAACAGCCCAGGAAGAACACAGCAATAATTAAACTGCAGTACAATATTGGGGATATTCTGAAAGCAAGAAGACAGCTAATTAGGAAGGAGGTGCCTTATGGAGCAGCCAACTGAATCCCACAGCAACATTTTAAAATAATTGCTTAGCTTGAACTGAGAGATGTCAGCAGTTTCTCCTCACCTGGTGCAGCTTTTCTTGGATGGCTGGGAGCTGTGTAATCAGTTCTCCCCATTCTTGCTCAATCTTTGCCAAAGATGATTTAATTGCTGCAGTATCACCTTGCTTCATGTGAAAGAGCTGGTTGGCAGTGCTCACTACAGATGACTTCAGGGAAGATTTTTCATCAATCTCCTTAGACAATGTCTGAGGTGCATAAGAGAAATTTGAGAGAGGGTAAATTTCTATATATCTTTTAAATAAAGAAGACAAACCAGTTTTTCAGTCAAAGGATGAACTGCCTTAACAACCAGATTTTAGCAAGTTTGTGAAGTTTAGAAAACCTAAACTCAACATGTTCTGACAGCAGGCAAGGCCTTTTTCTGCCCACCTTGATACAATGCTGAATTCCACCTTTTGCTCCACAGGGATTGGGAATATCACTTCACACAGAGGGTCCAGGGAGCAACCCCAGTTCTCAAGCCTCTGGCCAGCTCATACCTACTATTTCACCTTCATGATGTTTGCTTTCCCACTGTGCAAGACTCTCTGTCAGGCTTCACAGTGGGGCTGAACCTCCTGACTAGTCATACAAGGGGAGCACAGCACCAGGGAACAGGCAAAGACATGAAATGTAAAATTCAGCATGTTTCTCTTCCTTGATTTTGGCAAATCATCTTCATGAACCTGCTCCCTAGTGAAGAACAGCCTTAGTGTTCACTAAGCCTACGCTCCAGATTCAGTTGGTAAGTGGCCCATCAGCTTGGGTGAACTGCTGTATTTGGCATCAGGAGCAAGACAGAAATCATACTATTACGTTGCAGATGTTTTACAGATCCTGGCTGGGCTGCGATGCCTTGCAGCTGGAGTTTATTATGAGGACTCCATTCCAATTTATGCACTCTACCTGGCCTCCCACTCTGAAGGAAGGTCTTTGATGGCTTCCCATCCTCAGGGTTCCTCACACAGATAATGGGGTGGCTTTGGGGCCATCAATGCTATATTATGTGGGCAGCTTCTGGGTCAGGGCAAATAGAAAACCCACTGAAAAGGTCATTTTCACTGGAAGACATAATGTGTTATCTAAACCTGACAAGAGAAATTACTTACAAACAAGCTCTTGATGTTATTCCTGATGGTGACAGGATATTGTGCCACATTGAGAGACTCCTCCTTCAAAAAAATCATTCTCTGCTGAGCAGAATCCAGCCATTTCATCAGTTCCTCTGAATGTCTGTTGTAGCTACAAGGAGAAAACAAAGCACACAAGCATACATCTCCAAGCTGAGTCTAAGATACATTTCTCACCCTCCAAGTTGTCCTCTCAGTTAGGAGGCATGTGCTATCTGGCACCTATGCTGCTACATAACCCTACAGAATGGCTACAGGATGGATCAATGAGCAACACAACAGTTCTGCTGGACGTACGCAAAACAGTTCCTATCAGGTTTTTTCAGCTGGTCTGGTCTCCTAGAAATTCTCTTTCTGTATTCACCCAGCAGTTGCCAGGACAAGCTGACATGGGAAAAGAAAGCTTTGCTGGAGGTCAAAACCACCAGAGGAGATTGTGCACGCAGCAAGATACAGTGCACAATACGCAGCAGGGGTAAATACCAACAAACACTAGTATGCTCCGTCCACACTATGGGTCCAACCATCCTGAGCTCAGAGCGCACAGACAAAGTATGCGTGGTACATCAGCTGGTGGACTGTGATATAGAGCCACAAACTTTCTCCAGCCGACTGCCATGACTGCACTGACAGTTGGCTTCGGGAATGTGAAAACATTGGGTCTTTCCCCTTTGAAGAGCTTCAAAAGAAAAGTGTATCAGCCAGTATTCGATGTTTGTAAGGTGGAGAGTGTACATGCACAGACTGACACATTACACCTTTCATAGAATCATAGAATAGTTAGGGTTGGAAAGGACCTTAAGATCATCTAGTTCCAACCCCCCTGCCATGGGCAGGGACACCTCACACTAAACTATAACACGCAAGGCTATGTTCAACCCAGCCTTGAACACTGCCAGTGATGGAGCATTCACAACTTCCCTGGGCAACGCATTCCAGTGCCTCACCACCCTTATAGTAACGAATTGCTTCCTCATATCCAATCTAAACTTCTCCTGTTTAAGTTTGAACCCATTACCCCTTGTCCTCTCACTCCAGTTCCTCATGAAGAGTCCCTCCTCAGCATCCCTGTAGGCCCCCTTCAGATACTGGAAGGATGCTATGAGGTCTCCACACAGCCTTCTCTTCTCCAGGCTGAACAGCCCCAACTTTCTCAGCCTGTCTTCATACGAGAGGTGCTCCAGTCCCCTGATCCATCCTCGTGGCCCTCCTCTGGACTCGTTCCAACAGTTCCATGTCCTTTTTATGTTGAGGACACCAGAACTGCACACAATACTCCAAGTGAGGTCTCACAAGAGCAGAGTAGAGGGGCAGGATCACCTCCCTCGACCTGCTGGTCACACTCCTTTTAATGCAGCCCAGGATACGGTTGGCTTTCTGGGCTGCGAGCGCACACTGCTGGCTCATGTTCATTTTCTCATCAACCAACACCCCCAAGTCCTTCTCTGCAGGGCTGCTCTGAATCTCTTCTCTGCCCAACCTGTGGCTGTGCCTGGGATTGCTCCGACCCAGGTGGAGGACCTTGCACTTGGCATGGTTAAAATTCATCAGGTTGGCATCAGCCCACCTCACAGGCATGTCAAGGTCCCTCTGGATGGCATTCCTTCCCTCCAGGGTATCAACTGAACCACACAGCTTGGTGTCATCAGCAAACTTGCTGAGGGCGCACTCAATCCCACTGTCCATGTCACCGACAAAGATGTTGAACAAGACGGGTCCCAACACTGATCCCTGAGGGACACCACCCGTTACTGGTCTCCAGCTGGACATGGAGCCATTGACCACAACTCTTTGCATGCGGCCATCCAGCCAGTTCTTTATCCCCTGAGTGGTCCACCTATCAAATTGATGTTTCTCCAACTTAGAGACAAGGATGTCATGTGAGACAGTGTCAAACGCTTTGCACAAGTCCAGGTAGATGACTTCAACTGCTCTACCCCTGTCCATCAGTTCTGCAGCCCCATCATAGAAGGGCCAGCTTGCATTTGTAGCAGGCCAAAATGCTTAGGACAGCATGATCAGAGCTTCTGTTAACACTTCCAATATAAAAATTGCAGCACGATGCAGCTAACTCTCACCATTGCACTGACTTTGCAATGGCAGCAATTAAAACATTGATCCTACAAAGTAAGCAGGAAGTGAATGAATTGTCTACACAGTGAGAGATCAGCTGTGTAATGAGCCACTCTTCTGATCACCACTGCTTTTGTGTTTGGTTGTTTGGGCTTTTTTCCTCATTTTTAGGTCGAAGGAGCTCTCTTTGTTATTAATTCACTGCCATATTCCAGAAAATAAATCAACAGGAGATCAGAAAATAATTTCTAGCTGATACCTCTAGCTGCTTTCCTATACCCACCTGGCCAAGAGTTTGAGTAATGTTTGCAGTCGGTGTAGTTCATGGCCAACTTTTTTGGTTAAAGATAACCATTGTTCTTCCAGCTTCCCAATCTGGTAGCTTATTTCTGGACAGCTCAGAGCAGTCAGCAATTTCTTCCCTTCTTTCACCATCTGGTACAGTCTGGCATGCTTTTCATTAACATTGCTTTTGATTTGCTATGAGAATATGAGAGGTTTACAAAACAATAATATTTTAAAAACTGAAAACACAACTAGCAAAATACATAATTTGTTCTAACTTCTTAATCTCACATTTCCTCTATCATGCATTTTGTTTCCCAAACAGAAAGAACCTGTACTTCATTACATGCAAAAGGGACACAGTTTGTTTTGTTTCCTCTGAATAGGTCAAGACAGATCTCAGCATAATTTCATACATTAGTAGAATGACTGTCTTATGATTTGATGGGCTTTTTTGATACATTTATACCTCAGGCAATGGACAAACACTATCACATCTGGTTGCGCTGTCCAAACATATGACTGTCCTCAGCAGAAAGTTATTGTCCTGTTCTTAGAGGGCCTTCAGACTCTATCCTGCTTTAAAAATGTTACCAGTCTTCTGAAGGAAGCTGTTGGTGTAATTATTGAATAATGGTGGCAGGGAGGAATGAAGACTTAACAGTGAAGACATTAAGCAAAGGAGTGGTCTGGTTTGCTTAGACGCGTGAAAAAAGGCAAAGCATCATTTTAGCATTACTATGCCTCACTGCCAGGTCAAAATGAAAAAAGGGAAAAAAAGAAAAAACAGCTTGGGAAGTAAATCAGTTCCAGGGAAAAGGCAGAAAGTAGCAATTGTGTGATTTGCCTGCAGGAATAAAGGGCTTGTACAATATTGTTAATAGGGATATTTCTCTCACAGGAATGAAGACCCGGGAAACTTTATTCTGTTGTGCCCTTGAAACTGTGAAGCTCTAGTGCTGGGACTCCTCCCCTTCCCCCCAGAAGACAGAAATCAGAACATTTCATTTAGAATTCTCAGGATTTTAAAAGCAGCTGATAAACCTGCAGACCTTCTGTTCAGAAGTAACTAGCAGTTCAGATATTTGAAGCTACTAGGTTGATTCTCCTCTTCCATAGTTTTATATCATGGCATGAAAACCATTCCTGAGTTACAGAGAAGTAGCTCTGTGTTCACTCCAAGGCTCCCTGCTGTCCTTGGGATCCATGTATAGCCACCACACCATGTTCTCCCAATTATTTGTATTTGAAGACCAAGTTCTAAAGTAGCTTATAGTCGTTATTCCCACTTAAATGAACTTGTAGCTCCTGGCTGAAATTAGCAGCCTGAACCCCTGCTACTTTTAAACGTAAATCTTCAGCTTGCATCCACACACAGACAAGCACACAAAGGAAACAGTGCCCTGCAAACAATCTTCTCCTCATATTCTAACTATTCTTTTTGCCAGCTCTACAGATCCATGAGGAAAACAAGTCAGAAACATAGATACATAAATACCTCCAAAATTGAAATCCTTTCCATCAATCTTTCTTCTGTTTCATCAACCAAATTCACAGAAGGCAATGTAGAGGTAATTGCCTCTATCTCCTTATTCAAAACTAGGTATTCATCATCAAATTCCATCCATTCCTAAAAAAATACATTGTAGCATGAACATAGCACATATCTATCTGCATTTTTGCCACACTAGACTGCTTATTCTAGCATGAGCAGCTCTCGCTTTAATGAAACAGTACACACAAAAAAGGTCAAGAACGATTTTAGCACGTATGAATTAATTATTGAATTTGCCAATATTTTTAACATTTCTTATTTTAAAGTGGTATGGTTACTTTTTTATTCTCTAAGGGTGTTTTAAGATCTATTTTAAGTTTTATTTTAAAGTGGTGCTGGTATTTTTGTGCCGTAAAGGACTCTTCTGTCAGTCCAGGCACTCAAAAATGACTGTAAGAAGTCACGAATTCCCACCCATGTCAGAGTAATGGGTTGAAATGTCTACTTTCAGAGGTTTTCAAGGAAAGAAGCCAGACACACAGAGAACAAGTAATAGACTTCTGCTGTCCAGTGGAGACATGAAAGGACAACTACTAGACTAAGAAATCACTGGTGCAGAAAGGGTTTCCCTAGACGCAACTCTTTTTCTTCCCCCCTGCTTTTCTTTTGACTCATTACCTTTAACAGGCTCTCTAAGTGTATACCATACTGGCAGGCCTTCTGCTCCAGCCATGTGACTTCATTCACCATTTCTCTCCAAAATTCCTCTTTGTTTTGTAGGATGGAAGGACTCACTTTCTTTGAAAACTCTTGTATGAAAGCCATGTGGGTCACAAGGCTGTGGAAAAAGTCCTGAAAAAGAAGTTTAAGAGAGACCACACACCTAAACCAGGAGTATGAAGAAGACAGAGAAGACTCATTGAGAAGACCATCCAGTTTGAGAGCCTCTCACAGCTGGAGTCAGGAGCTCTCTACCCAAATTCTGCATCACCCCAAGACACACAGTTACTGATCATTTTACATTTAGTCAGGAACCAGTGATGAGTGGCATATGCTAATTTCACATATACATTTCTAAAGGAAAAGATCTACATTTATAACTTCAAGAGGAATCTCTGGATGAAGCACTCTATAGACAGATAGGAACAGCCCCATGCTCGCAGACCCTTGTTCTCATGGGGGGACTTCAACCACCCTGATATCTGTTGGAGGGACGGCACGGCCCAGCACAAGCAATCCAGGAAGTTCCTCGATTGTGTGAAAGGCAACTTCCTTCCGCAAGTAACAGAGGAGCCGACAAGGAGAGGTGCCATGCTTGACCTCGTCCTCACCAACAGGGAAGGGCCGGTTGGAAATGTGATGCTCCAGGGCAGCCTTGATTGCAGCGATCATGAGATGGTTGAATTTGAGAACCTCAGGACAGTGAGAAGAGCGTGCAGCAAGCTCACTGCCCTGGACTTCAAGAGAGCAGACTTTGGCCTCTTCAGGAACTTGCTTAGTAAGGTTCCATGGGATACAGCCGTAGAAGGCAGGGGGCCCAAGACTGTTGGTTGATATTCAAGGATCACCTACTACAAGCTCAGGAGTGTTGCATCCCTATTAGAAGGAAGTGCAGCAGGAGGGCCAGCAGACCTCCTTGGATGGATAAGGAGCTGCTGAGGAAAATTTGAAGGAAAAAAGAGGCTTATAAAAGGTGGAAGCAAGGACAGGCGGCCTGGGAAGAATACAGGGATGCTGTCTGGGAAGGTAGGGACCAGGTTAGGAAAGCTAAGGCCCAGTTAGAATTAAACTTGGCTAGGGATGTTAAAGATAACAGGAAGGGATTCTCTAAGTACGTAGTGAATAAAAGACATATTAGAGACAACGTGGGCCCTCTCTGGAAGCTATCAGGAGAACTGGCTACCCCAGATTTGGAGAAGGCTGAGGTTTTTAATGACTTTTTTGTCTCAGTCTTCACTGTCAAATGCTCTGACCATACCACCAAAGTCTTGGAAGGCAGATGCAGGGACAGTCAGAATGAAGACCCTGGGCCCACTGTAGGAGAGGATCTGGTTTGCAGCCATCTTAAGAACCTAAATGTACACAAGTCCATGGGACCTAATGAAATCCATCTGCGGGTCCTGAAGGAGCTGGAAAATGAAGTTGCTAAGCCACCTGCCCATCATATTTAAAAACCCATGGCAGTCAGGTGAAGTTCCTGATGACTAAAAAATGGGAAATATAACCCCCATTTTCAAGAGGGGAAAATGGATGATGAGGGGAATTACAGACCAGTCAGTCTCACCTCTTTGCCTGGCAAAATCTTGGAGCAGATTCTCCTGGAAGACATGCTGAGGCACATGAAAAACAACAAGGTGGTTGATGACAGCCAGCATGGCTTCACTAAGGGGAAATCCTGCCTCACCAATTTGGTGGCCTTCTATGATGGGACTAAGGAACTGATGGACATGGGCAGAGCAGTCAATGTCATCTACCTGGACTTGTTCGACACTGTCCCACATGACATCCCTGTCTCTGAGTTGGAGAGACATCAATTTGATAGGTGGACCACTCCGTGGATAAAGAACTGGCTGGGTGGCTGCATGTAAAGAGTAGTGCTCAATGGCTGGAGACCAGTAACGGGTGGTGTCCCTCAGGGATTGGTGCTGGGACCCATCTTGTTCAACATCTTTGTTGGTGACATGGACAGTGGGATTGAGTGTGCCCTCAGCAAGTTTTCCAGTGACACTAAGCTGTGTGGTTCAGTTGATACCTTGGAGGGAAGGAATGCCATCCAGAGGGACCTTGACATGCCTGTGAGGTGGGCTGATGCCAACCTGATGAATTTTAACCATGCCAAGTGCAAGGTCCTCCACCTGGGTCAGAGCAATCCCAGGCAAAGCTACAGGTTGGGCAGAGAAGAGATTCAGAGCAGCCCTGCAGAGAAGGACTTGGGGGTGTTGGTTGATGAGAAAATGAACATGAGCTGGCAGTGTGCGCTCGCAGCCCAGAAAGCCAACCGTATCCTGGGCTGCATTAAAAGGAGCGTGACCAGCAGGGCGAGGGGGGTGATCCTGCCTCTCTGCTCTGCTCTTGTGAGACCTCACTTGGAGTATTGTGAGCAGTTCTGGTGTTCTCAACATAAAAAGGACATGGAACTGTTGGAACGAGTCCAGAGGAGGGCCACAAGGATGGATCAGGGGACTGGAGCACCCCCCATATGAAGACAGGCTGAGAAAGTTGGGGCTGTTCAGCCTGGAGAAGAGAAGGCTGTGTGGAGACCTCATAGCAGCCTTCCAGTATCTGAAGGGGGCCTACAGGGATGCTGGGGAGGGACTCTTCATGAGGAACTGGAGCGAGAGGACAAGGGGTAATGGGTTCAAACTTAAACAGGAGTTTAGATTGGATATAAGAAAGAAATTCTTTACTGTAAGGGTGGTGAGGCACTGGAATGCGTTGCCCAGGGAAGTTGTGAATGCTCCATCACTGGCAGTGTTCAAGGCCAGGTTGGACAGAGCCTTGGGTGGTATGGTTTAATGTGAGGTGTCCCTGCCCACGGCAGAGGGGTTGGAACTAGGTGATCAAAGGTCCTTTCCAACCCTAACTATTCTATGATTCTATGATTCAGTTCATATGAAATATGAACTATGAAATTCATTGTACAAAGATAATGGTAGGAAGAATTTAACTATAAGTAAATTCATAATTTAGCATGAGGTAGTTATCACTGGATAGCTATTATTCAATTTGTTTCACCTGGATGCAAGATGACTCCAAGCACTAAGGGTATTAGCATTTCTAAGGGTAATATGCAAGGCACAGTAATCCTTTGGGATAAGTATAAGGTAACAGTTTGCTTTAGCTATGGTTCAGCTGAGCTCCTGAGAAGTGTCTGAACAAAACGCTTACCCCCACAAAAAAGTTTTGAGGGTTTAACTTCACACTCTTCAGTCAAGATATCTTTACTAAGGACTAATAATGAGTACAAGAATTTCACTTAAGGACCAGACCCCAGGCATAGGTTATGTGAATATCCTGTTAAGTCTTGATTACCAGGGCAGGGAAAATGGCTTTTGTCCTTTTTTTGCTTTTGTAAAACAATGCACGCATATTTGGACTGCAGATGAATTCTTTGCTTTCCTTTGTAAATAAATTCCTAACATTTTGCTTTGGACAATTAAGGGTTAATTTGTGAGTGACAAATACCATTCCTACCACTTTGGAGTAGTGATTTGCAGTGTTTAGCATCCTGAAGCAGTTCTTAAGGAAGTCTGAGATATGTGGACCACTCAAATCAAAGCATTGACATGACAGAGTCATCAGTCATAGCATTGGCCAGGCCTTCTTGCCAAACAGCAGGACAGTGAGGATGCAGGTGCATTCTCAGCCATCTCCCATCAGACACGTAGCAACTTGGTACAGGGACGCAGGGTTGTCAAGAGGAGGATCTAAACTATCCTCCATTCAGGAAAGGAGCTAAGGAGCTGTTACGAGTAAGTTTCTTCTATTCGCTCATGATTGCACAGAATGCTGAAAGCAAAAGAGCCCTCCCAGTTGCTAGACAGCAACCTCAAGATCCTCACTATTGATTTATTACCAGTAATTAGGAGGACATGTGTTTTCCTCACCCATCAATATCTTCTGAGGTAAGCCATAGTAGTATTAAACTGACAAAACTGAAATCCTGATCTTGATTTATCACCAAAACTGCAGATGTAATAACAACCTCTCTTTTGTATTTTAGTGTGTCCTATTTTGATCTATGGAAAAAATCTGCTTTGCTTTCTGCATGTACTCCAGTCCCTCCCCTATGCTATAAGCTAGTTATTTTCTCCATAACACTGGAGAGAAATCAGTCAAAGAATATAGTGCTCCTGCTATGTTGATCTGAGCAGTGCTGCGATAAACATCTTATACCTTGTGATCTTCCAGGTGAGACTGTAGAGCTGCTCTGCTTTTGATCAGCTGCTTTGGATCTTGTGCAATCTTCTCCTGTCCAATAGCTACCAGGTCTGCAAATCCATGCAATAACTCCTCATACTGCCTTCTACTGATGGAAGTAGAGTTCAGCTCCTCATACTTTCTTTTCAGGATCCTCCACATGTCATCCAAAACATCCTACAATGTAAACACAGTTTAGTGATTTATGAAGGGCAAAAATGAATTTTACAAACCTGCAAATACACTCCCAGAATGCAAAATAATCATCAGCCTTTTGATGCTAAAAATATATTGCTTAGAAGAATTAAACCTAGCTGAATAAGTGGAAACTGTACTGTGCTCTTACCTCTAATTTATAAACTTCCTGGATTAAGGTGATAGGTAACTGAAGTCTTTCCCCATGGCCTCTCAGTTTTGCTACTTGGTTTTCAAGGTCCTGCAGCTCCAAAGCACAGGCATCAGTTTTCTGAATTAAGTACAAAATAAGCTATTAGGAAGAATTCTAGTTCCATTAAACTTTCCATTATCACTAGTAGTGCAGCGGATCCAGGGGCTGGATCTCTGCTGTGCTAGCACCTCATAAGTTTACAAGGAGACACTGAGATCCAATGAGCTTATAATATAAATAGGTAAGATTGTTCATGACACAGCTTATTGGATTCTGATGGCACAGCCAGAAGAGAATTCAGGTCTTGTGCCTCAGTCCAACATTCAACATGCACTTCAGTTTACTAATTCAAGAGCAGCCACTGAAATGTTCATGTACTCAGAAAACATCATTTTTTCTTATGAAGTAGAACAACTCAGTCAGGAGTGGACTGAGTCAGGTTCTTTCTGAAGGAAGAAAAGCTATATACTTCTGGCATTCCTTTTTCAAGAGTGGTTACTTGACAGAATATATGTAAGGCAACAGTCCTTGCCAGGGGAGTCAGCAGTTCTGAATGTAGCTTTCACCCTGGCAGAAAAAATCTGCCGATAAACAAGGTTATGGACCTGTAACAAAAAAGTTGCTTCACCAAGAAATAGATAGATAGCAGATGACCATTCTGCGGAGAATATGTAGTCTGTAGAGAATTTTAATTCTCTGCTGGTCCTTACGAAGGTTGAAGAAAATAGCTTAACTGGTCAAATGTCCTAGGATAAAGTGCTCAGAAATGCTGAATGAGTAGATATAAATACTGTAGTCCTATTTCCACAATGAAAAACTAGTTTTGCATATAAAAAGAAGCATAACATGTGAAGTGCTGTAACTTATATAGCTCTTTCATTTTCTGCCAGAAGGTGGAGCATATTTATTCTGAGAGATTGTGGAGAGACTGGTTCTTCCACTCCAACTACTAAAAGGACTGGAATTTGGTCTGACTACAAGAAGGGGTGTAGTAACAAAAAAAGGGTGGCAAATACTGAACTCACTTCTTCCCCATTCTTAAAACCTAAGTGAGACTCAAGCTTTAGAAAATATGAAACTTAACAGATTGCAAAAAACTGGAAATAAAAAACAAATGCTGAGAGTTCTTCCTCTCCTTTACATTGAATGAAATTACCTGAAGCTGTTCAGAAATATTGTGTCCATGCATTGCATTCAAGCATTGTTGCAAAGCAGCTTTTTTCTCAGTTAACTGATCATAAAGCAGCCTGGTTTCATTCTGCAAAGAAACAAGCATCAGAGGTATATCACCTAACAGGAATATAGTAACAACCAGACAAAATTACATAACAAACAAAATGATTACCTGTTACGGCAAAAGCACTTTTTTCCTCTTAAAACAAAACCAAAAACAAACTACCACAACAAAATAAGGCATGTGCATTATTTAAAGCAGTATTTTAGAGAAGGAAATTTTGTAGTCTGCGTTATGTATAAAAGCAGATTACCCTCATCACAGTGATCCTCTATGACTGTAAAAATCTGTGAAATTTATAAAGAAACAAATTCTTTCCTTCTGCAAATGTGCTCATTACTGACCACTGATGGAGCTCCGTGGATCTGCATAAGCAAACATTGCAAGACTAGTCCTGCTACTGTCTAGAGACAAAATCCCATTGTTCAAAGGAACTGTTAATATTCAGGAGTAAAGAGCTAGGCTGACATGCAGATGACAAGCACACTGGAGTTTTGCTGGACATTGCAAACTGTACTCAAAGGCTAGGATTTTCTTTCCTTACTTCAGCCTAAATACCTGATCTATTTCCCAGCAACAGCTAGTAGATTTAGCCCAACATGAGAATCTATAGAAAACTTTCTTATTATCTGCTTTTCTGAAGATGAACAAAAAAGGCAAATTTGCAGAACTATAGCTTCTGCTACTGTGGCACAAAATCTAAAGGAATAGTAAATATAAAGGGTCAAATCAACCTCCAATATATAGCTGCCCAGTGCCAGACACGGCAGCAAAAGGGAAGAACCCTGCCTCTCCTGAACCCACAAAGCAGCAGAAAGAATATACAAAATTTTTCTTGGTCTGATCCCTACACACAGAAACTTGCTTTAGCCGATAGCTCAGTGTGCATGGGATCCCAGGTTACTTCCATACTTTCTGCATGCAAATCTCCTGTGATCAAGGCCTCTATGGTAGTCAGCGCTGGAAACAGCACTGTATAAATAGCAAAATTAATTTGCTTCTTGAGATGTCAAGACAAACCTGTTCAGTACCAAAAAAAAAAAAAAAAAAAAAAAAAAAAGGAAAGCCCATCATAGGTTGCTCATATGTAACCCAAATGCATTAACACACTGACAAGTCTAACAGATGGTGTGAAATAAGATGGGCATTTGGCAGTGGAGTACCTGGTAATTGCTATTATGATCCAGCCCAGCTTTCATTGAGTTGCTCCTTAAAGCAGCGGCAGCTTGAGTTTGTTCCAGCCGTGCCTGCAAGTTGTTAAAGCACTCAGAGAACACATCTGTGCTCCCACCAGCATGGCTAACAGACTTTAGATCATCCTTTTTATCACTCAGATCAGCGTGAAGTTTTTGCAGCTCCACAGAAAGAGTCTAAAGGGTTGGAAGAAAGATAACAAGAGTGAAAAGGGTCTCTCTGTCCAAGGACTCTTGACTGTAAAAAGTAGCAGGTTTCGAGTTGATAATTGTTGTTAAAAGCAATAGGCTCAAATCTGTGCAACACCAAGTTTGATGGTGTTATTCCTGAATGACAGAGAAAATATCATGCCACATATATTCTGTTGTAAAAGAAATCTACTGGGGATTCTCTTTCCCTGGATGCTTCAGGACAGTTACCTCGTAAAGAGCCTGCTGCACAGGTGCCTCTTCAGCAGAGAGAACAGAGGTGTTTAACATTTCCTCCATGTTATTCAAACACTGGCTGATTGCCAGAAGCAGTTCAAACAATTTTCTGTCCAAAGAAGAAGAGACTTCCTCTGCAACATTATCCTGGGAGTAAAGGCAAGTAAGAAGCTTTCAGTACTTTCATCCAAGTCATGGCTAAGATTCATTCATTCGTGAAAAGTTAGAGGTTCAGTCAGCTAGTAACAAAATGGGATTAATGAAATACTGAGGAACAGACTTGGACGAGACAGTAATATGCATGTAATATTCAGAGCTGTCAAGGCCAAAGCTGAAACAATGACCATTTATGCACTGGGAGTCGCTGTGGTCTTACAAGTCTCTAATCTCATGAATGGGCACAACACAACTTGTCTTGTCAGCACCAATATTGCAGATTTACTGAAATCATTAACAGGCTCCTTGCTTTATACAGTTTGAGGCGTTCTACCCACACTAGCAAACCTTTGGATTCAGGCAGCAGAAATACCATAGCTGAAACTTGAAATGTTTCCTCCCAAAATCCTAAGCTGATTTCTATTTCATAGTCCACACCTGATGCAAAAGCTACACTACAGTGACTGCCATTTGAAATAATACGATTATTGCTGCTTCCCAGTACCCAAACAGTGCCTTGTGTCTAGAATTCCTTGTATTTTTTTCAATGCTAGGACATGACATTTTTACCTGTGTATGAACCACATTTGCTTCTTGGCTTAGGTCCCCCAGCTGGACAGTGTAAGTTTTCAGCTCTTCCACGGTGGGGGTTCCTGCACTAGCAAATATGCCTCGGGGTAGCATGTTCATCTTTGCTGTAATCTAACATTTAGAAAAAGAACATTGCAATTAGGTGAAAAGCTCAAATGAAGACAGGGCTATGGGCAACTAGACAATACACCTCTCAGAAAGCATTAAAGTTTCAAGGCATTATATAAAGCACTTGGATAGTAGGGTTCCCTTTTTACTGGCAAAAATCAGTTGGGTAGTCTATGCCCTGATGGAACACTGATTGAAAAAGCAGCCTCTGATTCCCAGCTTTAAGGGTTACAAGTTGTAGTTTGTACTAAGACAAGCCTACTGCCTATTGCAGAGGAAGTCTTGCCTGAAAAAGCTGACATTCATTCTTCTACATGACTGATATTCTTCCACGTAATGCAGCAATTTTAGAGAACAGGAAATGTAGTCATCTTAATTTAACGTGAACAAAACTGTTAATGACAGAAATTAGAGCTGTGTCCAAACAGTAAAATTCTGCAGTCTGTTCAGAATATATATATACACACAGTGTGCTCTGGTTGCAGTCCAAACTCCACTTTTGATATGTGAGAGAGAACACAACGGTGAATGGCACATAAAATTTAAGACAGAGATTTGTTTTGACAAAAATGATTTTTTTCAACTTGCAAGAACTGAGACTTAACCCACATCCATGAAAATCATCTGGGAGCTTGTTAGATAACTCTCTTAGTTCTCTTGAAAGAATTAAGCAGATAACATCTTGTCTGAATGCTAACTACAAGGATTCACCAATGTGCTCCCACACTATGCTTAGCAGTCACTACTTCAGAAACATTATTACTGTGCAGTAAAATCAAAAGACAATCATGAAAACAGTACGCAGTAACAATTTTGTCTGGAAAATGTTTGCACAGATTTCAGTTATCTGATGAAGAGACATGACACGATGATGCAGGAAGACAGCCTAATTGCTATCTTTACCACAACCAACTGCCTGCAGAAAGAGTGTTTTACTGAACTTAAACAGACCTGAGGTTCCACAAGCTGGCAGAGAGGAGATTTCATCTTTGATGACAGCTCTTGTTGTAAATACTGCCATTTATTACCAGTTTGGTCTTTTGGAGCTAAAGTGGAATCAGCCAGTTTGCTCTCTGGATCAGATTCTCCACTGCTGCATTGAGAAAACATTATTAGCATAGCAAACACTGAAACAGAATAAGCAAAATTAGATTTGTAAGACTTCTTATTGCTCCTGCCTCAAAACCAAAGTGAAACCAAGTGCATGGATGATCTTTAATCCAAACTTTGATACATTTCTTCTGGCTTTTCCCTTCCTGTGAAACACCCGATGGGCATGCTGACAGCCTCCATCTCTCAGTTTCACATCACTGATTCTGGTAACTAGTTTTGGTATTTTATACCTTGATTCTAATTTTGAAGTCACGCTGTCCTCAACCTGTGGCTGCATTTTTTCCACGCACAACTCAATGAAGTCAAAGAGGCTTTTCTGTGCAGCTGCTTTTATTTCTGGATCCTGTGGACAGAAAATAGTGTGAACAGTAAAATTATGTGTACTGTATTAATCTGATTGTGCTTCTCCAATCACATTTTATGTGAATTCATTTAGCAAAGAAAATCATAGAATCATTGAATAGTTAGGGTTGGAAAGGACCTTAACATCATCTATTTCCAATCCCCCTGCCATGGGCAGGGACATTGTACATTAAATCATGCCAACCCAGCCTTGAATGCCGCCAGGGATGGAGCATTCACAACTTCCTTGGGCAACCCATTCCAGTGCCTTATATCTAAATATAAATAATAAATATATAAGTGTAAAATATGAATATATCTATCAGAATAAAATGCAGTTTATATGTAAACATGAGATTACCAAACAAATCTCTTTCTGAAGATGTGTATTTTTATGGAACATATTTCTGCCTGAGCCAGTTTTAAAAGCAAAACCCATCAGTCATAAAAAAATCATGCATATATGGGAATTTAAAGGCCATCAACTGCCATCTTTCTAAAGACACAAAGGAAAGAGAAAATGGAGATTTGATCAAATATGAGGCAGAGTTCCATTAATAAAAAAGAGTGTCGAGTGAAGAGTGAGCAATTTTAGCAGCTCATGCTGGATCATTTTCTCTAACTCTTTTCTAATAGCATGAAAAGGGCAAAAGCAAATTTTCAGTTAGCAAAACAGAAGTAGTTTACAGAGCATAGAATGTAGTAGGATTTTTTTATTGTGTTAACAATAAACATTCACAAAGCTTTGGCTTTTGCAATGTCAATAAATAAGTTCAGACTTTATAACACATTAGTGCTTCAAAGACAGGAGACTGGAAGGATGGGTGATGCCATCTGAATGCCTACAAGGCAAGTGGCAGGGTACCATCCAGCTCCGCAGTGCTACTAAACCTTCTGGACATGGGATTTTAGGGGTGAGGCCTTTTTTCGTCCTGACCAACACATGAGAACAAATCCTGGAGGTGACGGGTGGCTGAAACCAACCTCAGACAGATTTGATCCCACACTGAAAACTTGCAGCAGGTAATAAACGCACCTGTGCCCCTCAGCCACAGGGGATATGAAACAGCCTGGCTCCTGGATGGTAGGGGAATTACTTGCCAAACAAGTGGCTGTACAGCAAGGGCAAACTGGGGCATGCTAGAGCCATTTGAGTGTCAGATCTCAAGGGGCTCTTTCCGTCCTCTTTTGTGAATCTGTAAAGGGAGGCATGATGTGGGACAGCTTCCAGACTTGACAAGGCAGCAGAAGCTATAGGTGCAGTTTGAGGAAATAGCAAAAGTGGAGCTGTCTTAGACTTAATCATACACAGAATCAGCAGTGTATGAAACACAGCTGCTACTCTTGCAAACTTTCAGTTCCATTTACTGAATGTTTGATCTACTCTAACTTACTGCTGAAGTCCTCACACTCCTCTCCCTGACAGTTAGAAGGCTTGTTCTGCTTTTCCTGTTAGCAGATGAATTTATACTAACCCTTTATTCTTTCTGTTTGACCAAATTAAAGGAATGTGAAATTTATGCTTATAAATTTGCCCACATACCTGCATTTTCTATCTGTCTGTGCTCACAGAGATATTTCAACAAGAGCCTTTACCAGTACTAATTCTCTCCTGGGCCATGCAAGCTCCCACTTAGACTGTGCTCCTCCAGCACTGGAGAAACTGCAGCTGCTTCAACCAAGCACATCAGGTGAGCTTCTCCAGAAACCTGAACAGTGGGGACTACTTCCAAGCCAGGAGCTACTCTCTCATCTGCTGGAAAACTCAGAAAAGAGTGCACAGCTGTGGCCCACAGGAACTGGCAGGCACTATCATTGCCAGTTACAGATTCTTCAAAGAGAAAATTACTGATTAAAGGCCTCTCTGCTGTGATGCTGTCACAGACAAATATAGCATTTTAAATGCATTTAAAAAAACAAACAAAAAAACCCCACAACCCTTTTCCTGTACTGCTTGCAAAATCGTGACTTGCCACTGAGAACTTAAAGCAGAAAAAGTGTTGTTCAGAGACTCATTAAAAATCCACTGCTTGCTGCATACTATAAATAATTATACAGCACTGTAAAGCAGAACAATAGCAAGTCTGATGTTTCTGATTGACTTTTCCCCCTTTCTTACTTCTAACTGTTCTTCAGCAACTACTGCACATTAAAGTGCCGTAACTCTCTCACTCTTGCTCTGCATAGCATTCATATGCTTTACCTGTTCTTCATTGCATTTTTCTTGAAGCATCATCTGGAATTCTTCCAAACTGCACTTCACTTCCTTCAGCTTCAGGGAAAGAGCTTCTACCTCTTGCTCGTAGTCTGCACTAGCCCCAGAATCTTCCATTAATTTAAGGATCTTTAGTTCAATGTCTGCTATCACCACCTAGAATGGACAGCAGTCAATTATTCATTCTTAGAAGTACAACACTCCTTTCCTGATAACGTTCTGAAGTCAAAGCTAACACTTCTCCCCTCCAAAAAGAAACATGGAGGCAAAAAAAGACATAGCTTCAAACCCCCCAGATTTTCTCTGAACAATTAAATAAATAAATTTTGTACAGTTAGTCTTAAAAGTGTTTCAACAATAGCCTCTGCAGGAATTTGTATTAACTCAGATACAGAATAATAAAAGAGGAGAGGAGAAACTAAAGACTCAATTTGGATACAACCAAGAAGACAACACACCTCAGTGGGGAAGGAGGCAGTGTGTGAGACTGATCACATCACCCTTTGGGAGGAATGATGCTGAATTACCAGAACATAGTAATGTTACTGTATGTCAGCCAGGCTATTGTAAACTGTTGGGATCTGGTTTTTGATTCAAACTGCTGTGAATTAAAGTTATGGCATTACTTTAAACTCACATTTTTCAGGTGAGCGTGGAGATAAGGTACTACAGCTCAACTGCTAAGTAATCAACTGCAGTAAATTAACTGCTTTACATCATATGTCCATATCTAGAGACTGTTTCTGCTTCATGCTATTTGAGTTTTTCTCTGTAGATCTTGACTAGGTTAGAAAAACCTCCCACCACTACCAAGTTCTTGTCTTAACATTGAGGCAAGTCATTAAAAGCTGACAGTTCAGCAGCACTTACACCTGCCTGAAGCCTCCTTGTTTTTACCAGTTCAACTGCCCTGCCTATGCTGACACGAACCCCAAAAGGGATCCAGACACAGACAGTTACTTAGGTGCATTCAAGATCCTAATTCCTGCAGAGTTCAGCACCTGAGCGCTTGGCTGAATAACAGCCCAAATCTAGAGGCATTTCCTGGCATGGACTCAGCTCCTATTAACAAAACATACCGCCCAACAACAACAACAACAAAACAGCTGGAAATGTCTCCTAGCAATTTTAAATGGGGACATTTTGGTATTGGCTCCTTCATAGCAAGTGAAATTTGATGCTTAATGTAGAGACAGTGCTTGGAGCAAACTGGTACACCACACTGGCACCACAGAGAACTTCAAAGTGGCATGCCTGCCACTTTCTTATAACCTGCATGCCAGAGAAAAAAGTTGCATCCCAGGCTCCCACCCAGCCCAGCCCCTCATGTCAGTCCTGCTTGAACACATCTGTTTTCACCAACAAGTATCACCTACTCCTATCCTTCTGCTGCCATCTGGGCCTGGCAAAAGGATGCCCTGGTGGTAGGTCCAAATACTACCACAACTCACAGAAGGCAGGGGACAAGCCCCTATTTTTCTACCTATGCTGGCAGCTGCTCTGCATGAAGAAAATTTTACCAACTGGGAAGCATTCTTATGCCAGTCTTTTGAATCAAGTGAAAGTGCCACAGAAAACAAAAACATCCGTTTTTTTATCCTAGCTGATTTATCATGATTGAGACCAATGAAAAATTACCTTTTAATGGAGGATTCAAACTATACTAAGCCACGTTTCTGAAAATAATCCAGAGACAAAAAATGCTTTAAAAATACTCAAGAATTCTACCTAAATCCCCAGATGCATAAAGATCCCAAATCTAAAGAGTGTTTTTAACTAAGCCCTTGGAAAGCTGCGCCTGAAACTGAAGCCAAGCAGTTACATGTTTTCTGCACAGTGTAACGAAGGTGATTAAGTGGGGAGAGCAGAAGTGAGCATTGCTTTTCTGCAGACACACACCTCAGGGAAGTGCAACTTGTACGGATAGCAGCAGTAAACTGTCTGCTCTGTCTTACCTGGTAATAGGCAAGCTGCATTTCCACCGCATGCTGCATTTTGCGGGTCTGGGGGTCTGACTTCAGGGATACTTTAGTTTTGTCTAGCCACTGCTCCACCTCGGCAACCTGGGCCTGGCACACCTGGAGGATCTTTTCTGGCTCCAACCTGCTGGGATCCACAGCTTTCCCACGAGAGCCCCAGGTGATGTCGGGGACAGGAGGCGGCTTGTCACTCTGAAGGAAAGCACATGGAAGAAATGTGGTTATCTATCTGCTTTATCCTTTCTTTCCCTTCCCCTTACCAGTGGGAAATATTTAACTTTTGACATCACAGAGCTCCAAAAGAACTCTGCCACCATGTTCCCAAATTAAAAATGAAAGAAAGAAAAGGAATAAAGAAAGAGAAACAGAAAGGGAAACTCAGCAGCCAAATGATCCAGGATCTGGTGTAACAGGTTTCCAGGCAGCAATTTGCATTTGCACAGGTATACCTGAACAAGAGGAAGAGGGATGACGCACCATTAGCCAGCTCTCCCCTGAGGAGAGATGTTTTCCTGTAGGAGTTAGATGTAAAAGCAATGCAGTTTATAAGCTGCAAAGCAAGCTGTCAGGCAATGCTTACAAGCTACTTGCACATGTTCTGCTCCAAAATTCAACCAGTGCTTTATTTGGGCTTTAGGTCACACAGGAAAATAATATGTATTTTTAAGTATGTCTCATGTAATTCTTTCTAACTTGCACTCCTTTAAAAAGCAATATTGCACACTCTGTAATAAGGAGATATCTAGAATGTGCTAAGACATCTGCAGTTGCTTGGAAGGCTGTACAGGTGTGTATATACCTTCGCACATACAAATACTGATACTTGATAAGTAAGTCAAGCAAAACACCACAAGAATAAAATTACCTATACACTACTATGGCCCGAGAGCATACGTTCAGGCAACTGAGACAGTCACTGGTAGTGTACAAGATGAGATTTGGCAGAAAAACAGGCAGCAAAAGCGCATGGTTTCACCTATCAATGTCTTAATCACTACTATTCTTTGCCTCTGAGTCACCATGGGACAGTGCCATTAAACACAAAAAGGGTATCTGAGCTTACAATTCCCAGCTAGCCTAACTATGTCTCCTGAGGTATACATGACTGAAGAAAAAAAGGTACCAACTTACTTCAACCTCCACCAGAAACTTCCAACTCTAGTTCTAGGCCTGTTTGTCCTAGTTCATTCATCTAAATAACAAAACAGTTGAGTCAAGGTGCCTCCATGAAGTGTGCGCAGACAACTATGCAGACCATACCAGTGTGTTTCATCAAACTAATTTGACTGTATATCTGAATTTCTATTTCTGTGGAGGAGGGGGGACCAAGTTTACTGCAGTAATGTTGTCTAGCTGGGGAGGGGCAGAGCATGCTGACAATGTAAACTAAATGCTTAGGTACACATATGTGTGTGATGAAAGGGTGTCACTGACGAAGATATTAAACAGTACTGGTCCTAGTACAGACCCCTGGAGGACATCACTCATTATGATCTCTGTCTGGACATGGAGATGTTGATCACTACTCTCTGGATGCGACCAGCATCCAACTCCTCATCCACCAAACAGTATGTCCATTAAATTCACCTCTCTCCAACCAGAAAGGATGTTGTGGGGGACCATGCCAAAGGCCTTATAGAAGTCTGGACCTACAGAAGTCCAGACAGATAACAACCATAGCTCTTCCTTTGTCCACTGATGTAGTCATTCCACCACAGAAGGCCACTAAGTCATGCAAGAACTTGACACATTCATGTCAGCCTCTTGCCTTCCTTTCCCGATTTCTTACACCTGGAGATTGAGATCTCTTGTACTCTATGGAAAGTGTCATTAAGATCTGCCAGCTCTGTTCAGCAACCTTGTCCCTGAGGGCAGTTCCCCAGGGGGTATTGATTAACTCCTTGAACAGCCAGAAGATATTATACTGTGTATAACCTATAGGCTACTGCGCACTCCTCCCTTAGACTGTAGCACGCCTTCCACAAAGCATCAATATATAGGAGTTTCAATCTCTTTAATTTCTCCTTTAACTCCCACTTAAAAATCCCATAGTTGATGTATGCTTACATCACTTGAACCCCTCCATTAATGCCGGTATGAATGCCAGCTTCTTATTTCCTGAAAACGCTCCATTTTGTTCTCTAGTAAATGGCATTTTCAAGGACCAAATCAAAATCACCCAAAGCAGTAATATGAAGACCCCACAAAGGGTTGTAGGCTTCCTACCATATCATAAATACTGCAACAAACTCCAGTAGCATAACCACAATGAATCAGGGCCTCTGCCTACTAGGCAGGTTGCACAACAAGCTGAGAAATTCACCTTGTTCAGCCTACTTCATGCCTTCAAACTCACCATAGCATGACTGCCATCACCTGCACCAGCGTCTTCAGAACTCTGCAAAATTTGCATAGAAGTTTCCTCACCATGTTTACTGTGCAATTCCATCATGTCATCAACATCCTGTAGAAAGAGAGGCAACACTGAAAGTATTTGTAACATTAGTAGCGTGATGTGTAGTAGGGTAGATGTGGCACTTAGAGAAGTAGTTTAGTGCTGGACGTGGTCGTGTTAAGTTTACAGTTGGAGTCAATGACCTTAAAAGTCTTTCCAATCTAAATGATTCTATGATTATTGCTTTGTTGTGCAGAAACAATTGCAGTTATTACATCATTGAGACACTATGCAAAATGACCAGATACTGGTCTTCTTATGTACAAAGAGAACCTCTTCCACAAACCATCCCCAAACAAAATGCACATTTTATAGCCTTTCTAGTAATTAGTGAAACAAAATGCTGCTACCAACTGTTCATTTCTGTCTTTGGGGTTTTTGACAGGCTAGAAGAAATTAATATTCAATAACACAATCACTTAGGTTGGAAAACTAAAGGTCAGTGAGTCCAACCAAAATGTGCAACAGGAGAAGAGATTTTAAATGGCAAGATTTAGCGTGATATGGAAGATGGAAGATCTGAAAAAAGCCATCATGTCCTGCATTTCTGCAGTTCTCTCGCTTTGCACACTTCAGCAATACCTAGGACTTGTGCAGATCTTTTCTACAAAGATGAGACCCAGTCCCCATGGAGATAACCCCAAGTGCATTACCTGAATGAGGCCATCTGACAAGGTACCAGAAGACCAGGAGGTTGCACTGTCTTCCTTGTGCCTTTCATCTTCCCTGTCCAAAGGCCAGAATTTTGCATCTTTCTCTGTGGCTGTACATTCCTTTGAAAGTAGAAACAGCTATGCATTACACTGTGAACAGGAAGCTCAGATATTCCTTCAAGCAATGTAAATTACTGCAAACCTTTAGTAACACATTGGTCTATTTCTGCTTTGTTTATCTATCCTTATTGTGTTTCCCAAGTCTCACCCCTTCTGTTGCTCTGTAGCTCTGCTGCAAAATGAATGGCAGTTGGATGACACTAACAGTTTTCTCTAGAGACCACAGAATATCCTCATTTTTTCACACTATATATGAAAAAAACCCAAGCCCAAGAGAAAACCTTTCTCCTGTCCCCTAAAACATCCTGTATGTAAAGAAAACTGCAGCAATGAAAGGGCAGAAACCTTGCAACTGAAGTGCTTGGATCAGAGTAGTAAGGCACCACCTCTATGCAGGCTGTTGGGACTTCTTCACACTGTCAAGCCATGGATTTTCATCCTTGCCTAGCCTAAAGCAAGCCCTTCAACACTCTATCACATCTTTGACTCATTTCCTTTTGATTCTTGTTGCAAGGGTGTAGCAAAAATTCTAATTAATATCCATAGCAAGGATTTCAGAGAAATGGAGATTCTTCAAAACCTGATTGAGGCCACAGTCCCTTCCAGGAGATGTATATGAAAGTAGCTGGTCATTACCAGCCCAGGCAGGCTGTGAACTGCTGTGTGAGTGGGTATCTAGGTTACAAGTTCATCGGCACTTCTGCACATTTCTGATTTCATTCAAGTAAATCTCGTTTAGTCCCTAGGATGCAGGAAAAGTGTGCAGAAAGTTTCATTGATTTTTCTTTTTTTTTTTTTTTTTAAATTTTTCCAAAAGCTATTAACTACATCATGTAACTTTACTCCCAGCTTTGTTCCTCTGCAGTTCACATGGGCATTTAGACACCGCAGGTTCGGATCAACCTGCTGAGCACTGTCTACCATTCTCCCAGAAATCTCTCCTTCACTTCCTTCCAATAGTCTGATCATACCCTTTTTTCTTAAGCTCAAACATACAAATAATTTTGATTAAGTTTTAACATTTCAGAGGCTGCCTAATTCTCTCTAAACCCCATTCCACATATAGACACTGGCATTTAGGCTCATATTTTGCCATGAACACTTCCATAAAGGGGGTATTACTGTCTAAGTAATGGACCAAAAGCATGATCACACATCACAGAATGAGGTGCTGTGTAACATTGATATTGTAATACTGGTAGGCTGGCTCAAGTGCAATTTCTTAGTATTCTGGAGCGATAAAATATATTTTAATTTGTTCTAAAGTGTTTTCAATTAACATATTTTTCATAATTTGTCCTGTACCAAAATCTTGTGTCTTACATATACAGCTGTATATGCAAGATACATACCAAACTCACCTTGCTGTGGAAAGAACAGTCTTCTGATTCTTCATCCAAGGAAGGTAGAAGAGATATCATTCCTCTTTTTTTCAACTACAAAAATACACACAAAGAGACAGTCCAGTTATTCATGACAAGAACAGTAAAAGCCTCTTCTCTTCTGCCTGTAAACCGAAAGAAAGTTACCACTTGAGGTCAATTTTTAGAGAGGCATTGAACATCTGCCATGCTACATTAAAGTAATTGAAAACTGCAGGTACTAAGCACCTCTGAAAATTGGGACTTTTTCTGCGCTATACTGTTTTAACATCACAGCTATAATAAGGTCAAATTTCATTTTGCTCCATAAAAACAATTTACTGAAAATCCCATAACAACTGATTATCAACAAAACAACACACTGAGGATTTTGCTGTTGATTGCTTGATGCAAACTTCATGTTGGATCTGCTCATGCTAAAAAAATAATCAGAGGTACACTTCTCCCACCTTCTATACATGCATCATACTCAGTCCTTCTGGGACCATTCAGAAGCACAAAGGGGAGGAGAAGAAGTATTAATTCACAGCTGCAGGGCTGCTCCTCTCTCAGTGCCACTCCTCCTGGAGGAAGAAAGGTTATTTACCTGCCTCCTCAGCTCATGGGTAAGTGATCACAACGTGGTGCTCCACTTACCCGCTGACCAGAAACATCAGTCCCAATCAAGTCACTTTGTGCTAATACAGAGGCTGTAGGTTCATCTTCTGATTCAGGCACTTCTTGCTGTAAGTGCTGGTGAAGTTCAGACATTGAATTCTTCATTCCAGTAAGGACATCTTCCTTTCTTTGGCACAGCTTTATGATTTCTTTTTTTACAGCTTCCATGTCTCCCTAAGGAGCAACAATATCCATAAGCATCCATTTTTATTACTTAACAAAACAGTAATGTTACAGATGATAACAGTGATGCATCTTACTGAAACTGGGGCTATTTCCCTTTTTTCCTTTTTCAGGACATTCGGACAGTTCCCCATTGTCACTACAGAAGATGTCAAGATACATGCAAAACAGCAGCAACAGATGGAACTCAGAACAGCACTTGCTGCCTGTAATGCAGACGTTGGTAGCCTGGAAGTAAATGTGAAAGGCTGGGTAACTAACTCTAACTAGGTCCTGCATAGCCATGAGGATATGAGTTTCCTTCAGGACAGAGGGAATGCAGCTGGGTTACATTACTATGTGTGTCAGAGCAGGTGATGAACTACCTTCTCTCAAAACCTGACATAAAACACTTAGGATAGCCTTGATGAGGTCAAAGACAACAATAAGGGTAGCTCAGGTAGCTGAGTTTTTTTTTGTTGAAGCTGGCCTAAAAGAAGGAAACAAACTATTCACTGGCTTTTAGTGACATGTACTGGGCCATAACTATCCCATGTCTTTCAATGTGATATTGGGAGCAATTATTCCCAATCAATATCCCAAGCTTTGATGCTATGCAAGTAATAATCTGAGACAAATGAAAGCAGTAAGACTGCTGCTTCCATCTCAACTACAGCTTCTTCTGTTAACAATGCCAGTGTGGTTGCAGGACTGGGTAAGTAGAGGCAGAAATCCCAGAAATTTTCAAAGGACATGGAAACTTTGCTCAGGCAAGGGTATTTTTTTCCTTTTGTACACTCAAACCCACAAGATAAAATCTTCCAAAGGCAGAGACAAGAAAAAGCCATTGGAATGAAGAAAAAGTCATCCATGACAATTTGGCATATTTTATAAATGTCCACTAAGAAGACCATTTCTATTTGATTCGTTGCAAGAGAAGACTTTGCAGCGTACATTCACCAGTTTGGCAAACTTCACTAGCCAAAAACTTCCTCAGAAACCAATTCTTTATTAATGCCACTTCTTCACCTGAAGTCCCTCAATAAGATGGGCAATTCCATTGCCCACATCTATTCATGAAATGCGACAGTTGTGAAAAGGTTTTCCTCTAAACCAGAAACTATCAAACAGAAAGTCCTACACTGAAAGACAAAAACAGGAACAGGGAAATGAGTCATGCCTCGTACTAACATCACGCCTCCAACATCCAACTACCTGAAAGCAAAGCAGCTATGTACTTAGGAGCCTACCAAATGATTATAGTTATTAGGCAAGTACAATGTATATATATTAACTTTATTGTGACTGACCGCAAAAAGCTGAATTTCAGAGGCACTTTATAAACAGCTATTACACTCAATTAGTCATTTCCTGACTTTTGCAGTGCTGTCCTTAAAACACATCTTACTTTTGATTAAATAATCAATTCATCCATTACAGAAAGCAGCTGACTGCAGGGAGAAAAGGGACATATGTTTATGAGTTAATGAAAACAGTGTGGCAGCGAGGACAGCGAAAGGAGTCTAAAGAATCCCTAAATAGAACTGCCAAAAGTAATGCTACATGGTCAGTGATCAGAAATGGACTCAGTTCTCTGCTTACACATTATTCCAAGCTGCTACCTCAGCAACATTAGCTGGATGCTGAGCACAGGGGCAAGATATGAATGCTGCATATTGTTTCACCAAAACAGTTGTCAGCTGTCAAGAAAGCAGCATTCTAAGTTTTCCTTAGAAGTTGATATAGGTACAAACAACACATCAAAATCAATAAGAAGTAAATTATGGAAGATATACCCAACTAATATTAATTGTAATATCTCTTGATATATGTCAACTTACACATGCACAGTCACACTATGTCATTTAATTGACTGCTTGACCATTCATGATGGGGAGGGGAAGCACACTGATATTTCTCAGTGCTCTGCATCGTTGTGATTAGTGTTAGTCAGGACAAGTAGCAGACATGAGGGAGTAAACAGCAAAAGTCACCTCTGGACAAGTCTTCTGAGCCAGTGGTTGGTCTTCTTGGGATATTTCGACCAAGGGGTTCTTTAGGAATTGTTTCAACTTTTCTATTTCTTGCTCACATTCTTCTGTTTTCTTTACAGCTTCCTGTGAAATTGTAATTTCTCATAAATAATTGTGAATTCAGTAATACAGAAACAAACTAGTTAGTAATGCAAGAAACTTGTACTGAAGAGTACTGACGCCTCCTTTGTATCTGTAGTTACATGTAAAAGTATTTGATCTGCTAACTTTGCACGACCCTTTCTTCACTAAGTTTATTATTCACTTGCTAAAGACAAACTGCTCTATCTATAAGTTGAAGTATGGCACAGTATTCTGCCTAGAAGCACCTCTTTGCTTACTCCAGGGTAGTACTATAAATTTGGTTATAAAATGCAAAAAGCATATTTAATCATATTCACTACGGTTTAGAACAGGTTGAAAAAAATGGAGAAATTACAGGGTGTCATATCAAGTTAGAAAGGTTACCTGGTTTTTATTGGTGCTCAGGTCTTTACTGCCAGCTAGTTCTGCACTGACCACAAATGAACTGTGCTGCACACCAAGCAGACACTGCAGCTCAGAGGATAAGCCAACCACAGTATCTGTCAATTTGAATACTTCCTATAAAAAGAATAAGTATTTCTACTTGGTAGGAGGTTCTGCTGCTTATATGGCTTACTGGGAAACATATACATTATAAAGAGCCAAATTCACTTTTACTCATTTGAGAGTGGCAGCAAAATGTCATTAACCCCCATGCTTTACCGTTTGTGCAGAAATGGGCAGTTTCCCCTCCCCCCCCAATACTGCAAATGTTGGTCAGCCACTGCCTGCTACAACGTCTCAGGGTAATTAAGAAATTGTTACATCTACAAACCAAAATATTTTCTGAAAACATTTAACTTGCAGAACACATTTGGGGTCTCTCTCTTTACTGACTGTCAGCTGAGAACCAAAGAATTTTTAAAGGCTGTTCCTCAGGTGACTCCAAAACCTAAAGAAGAAAATGCAGTCTACTTGAACTTACTCTGCTGATAACAGCATTTTTTTGAGCCTGACAGGTTGAAATAACCTCCCTGCAAACTGTGCACAGACTCTGCCTTTCAGAGTAGAGTCTCTCCTGCTATGAACAGTAGCAGAAAAAAAGCCAAACTGGAGAAGACATTTAATTGTGGCCTATAATCTTAATGCAATAGCATTAAAAATCAGAGGAGGAAAACAAAGAATAGGTCTTCTGCTCAGTTCTATGAGAAACTAAAAGTCCTCTAAAAGGGTGATTCTCTTACCATACTTTCACTTCCACATGAATAGGACTGTTTAGTAATAGGTAAAATGTGTACTACCTCAAAGCTTCCTTGATTAAAAATATGAATAATTTGTATACAGACTCCAATGTCTCCTGTCATGGGCCAGTATGTGACCATAGCTGCTTGACTGAAGATAGCTCATCTGTTCTCTGCCTTCCACTAAGGCACAAAAAAAAAAAAAAAAAATTCTTATTTTATCCTTCTCTTAATATAACATAAATTATGCCATACATGTGGGACTGAATATCTTCCTAGAAGTGTTGCTCTCTTTTAAGTTATTTCCTGCTTAACATTTGTTCTTTACTTTTCCTGTTGTGATAATACTAGAAGACATACCCATGGCAAAGGCCCACCTGCCTATAGCATACAGGCAGGCATGCATTATTTTTTGTTATGAAAGAGCTTTCTAAAAACAAGCACAGTAAATCAGCATTTATGCAAATAGAGCCACTCTCTTGCACAGAAAACCAGTAGAAGCAGCTGCAGCTTCCAACTCCTCCTCCTGATGACATTCTTTAAGTACTTGACAGGCCATAATAAAACAGAGGGCAACATTCAATTCAGATTTAAGTTACCTAAAATCCTTCCCTAAAGCTTTTACGTTTTGTTACTGTTACAGGTGCAACTTAATTATGCAGAAGCTACTAGTGCAATATCCTATTGCATCACCAATAGCAAAATATGGGCAAATGCACCCAAGCACTGAGATTTCAAAACTAATCCTCAGGAAAAAAATTAGTATGTATATATATTTGTACAGGAAGCTTGCCTCCCATTTGCTTTCCTCTCTATCAGGATACTTACTACCTTTCCATGCAGTACTCAATATGCCATCCTTTAATAGCTTTATTCTTTGTTACGTCTTTGCTGGTGCTAGACTTCTATTGTAGTACCGCTTCTTTCAACCCATTCAACACGACTGGAAAATCTTTTTTGCACAGTTTGATATCCTAGTGTCATGGGTTCAGCAGCAGCAGTCATTTTTCTCCTTCTTGGTAGCTGGTACAGCGCTATATTTTTGATTTTGGGCCTGGGAACAGCGCTGATAACGCCAATGTTTCGGTTACTGCTTAGTGATGTTTTGGTCTGGCCAAGGACTTTCTGAGTTTCATGCTCTGCCAGGGAGGAGGGGAAGCCGGGACGAAGCAGAGACGGGACACCTGACCCAAACTGACCAAAGAGGTTATTCCATACCACAGCACGTCATGCCAAAGATGGGAGAGCAGAGAGGAGAGACTCGGAAGGGTGGTGGGGGTGCACTGTGTGGTCGGGCTTGGTTTTAGGTGGTGAGAATTGGATTCTTTCCTTGTATTTCTCTTGTCATTATTATTATTGATGGTAGCAGTAGTGATTTGTGTTACACTTTAGTTACTAAACTGTTCTTATCTCAACCTGTGGGAGTTGCACTCTTTTCGATTCTCCTTCCCACCCCTCCGGGAGCGGGGGGAAGAAAGAAGGGGAAGTGAGTGAGAGAGGCTTAAACCACAACACCTAGCTGCCAAGAACTGCAGTTTTTCCAATCTGTTCTCTCACAAAGAAATTTCACTCAGCTAAAGATTGTTGGGTGCCTACAAGATAAAGACAAATGCTAAGCAAAAAAGGTTACAGCTGTTTCAAAGATGAGAAAGATCAAAGCCTTGACCGAATGCTTCACATAAACCAGTTAGAAATCTCACGGTAACACTTTATAATTGCAAAGCACCCTGTTTCTGATAGTTTTAAAGTGCTTTGAAAATTCTCGAGTATTTAATCTGGTAACTCGCAGAAAAAGGTACATTTTACCACATCCATTTTTCAGACATAAGAAACTGTATGGACTAAAAAACCCAAGATTGTAGGAATCACATGGATCTCACACAGTCATTGCCTTTTTTTTTTTTTTTTCTCACAAATTGAAAATCAAAGATGGACATTCACATTTTAGCTGTCACTTGTTTCTGCCTGGCCTCTGAAATACCCAGTAGGAAGTTGGATGCTTTAAAGCATCTGCTGTACTGCAATAGGGGTGGAAAACCAAATCAGTAAAGATACTGTATTATTTTTTCATAGTGCTGCTATAATCCTGCTGAGAAATGGATGGGTCATATGAGAATTTTCATACCTCTGCTCACTTAGGAACACGCACAACCAAACTCCAGGTTGTCTCCAAGTATATATACCCTGGGCAGTGGAACGTGATGGAAATATCCCTGAATTAAAACCTTCGTGAGCTGGTGCAACCACATCACTCAGTGAAGTGCTACAGAGATACTACTTCAGGTTTGGAGCCAGCACTGCTGTTTCATAACCCTTACTGCCTATGAGTTAACACTCACTGACCCATCAGCACTGCCTTCTCTTATAGCCATGTGTCACACCAATGACATTACTTCTGTTTCCAAACCTGTCAACAACATCCCCAGCCGCCCGTCACATGTTCACTTATGTAGACACATCCTTGGACCTTCTGAGGGCAGGAGTTGGTGTGCCTCAAAACCAAGTGACAGTGGTGGAAAACAGTTGCTTTCCTGGCTCACTGATTGGAGATCATCTTTACTAAACGAGTTTCTGCTGTCATCAATTTCTATTCCATGACCATCAACAAAAATTTTCATGTTCAGGTAAGTTTAAGTACTTGAATGTTGCAGATGTGAACACCTGCATGTAACACTGGACTTCAATCATCAGTTGTGCAAACCAGGATCATAAGGCACTTGGGCCTTCATTTCTTCTACAATATACGAAACAGCATGCTGTCAAGTTGTGACTGAATTGGAAAACTGAAATGAATTTCAGGACTATTCAGAGTGCCTTGTCATAGTATCAAATTACAAAAAGACCCCAAACCATTACATAGAGTCATAGAAGATGTACTATATACCTGGGTCATGGTTTAAGCCCAGCTGGTAACTCAGAACCACACACCCACTCGCTCACTCTCCCCCTTTTCCCCCCCTGCTCCTGGAAGGATAGGGAAGAGAATCGAAAGAATGTAACTCCCATGGGTTGAGATAAGAACATTCCAGTAACTAAGGTATAACACAAAACCACTGCTGCTACCACCAATAATAATAATGATAAGGGAAATGACAAGGGGAGAGAATACAATTGCTCACCACCTGCCAACCGATACCCAGCATGACCGAGCAGTGATCTGGGCCTTCTGGGTAACTGCCCCCAAGTTTATATACCGGGCATGATGTGCTGTCTAGTGATTAAAATTGTTACAAAATAAAGGTGGTTTAGGTGACAGTAAAGAAAAAAAAACCCCAACAAATCAGTTACCTCCAGAAGATCATTTTGTTCTTTAGTAATTTTTTCCAATTTCTTCAATTCTCTCAAAAGCTGCCTTGCTCTCTGAAAGACTGAGAAAGGTTGCATTTTCACCCCTGGTAGCTGTAGTGCATCCTCATAGGACTGTATACGTACAATAGTCTTCTTCATAGGACCAACATGGTCCAGTATAACCTATTAGGATACAGGAGAGATGATAGACATGACACTGAGTTGGAAAAATCAAAACTAAAAATTTATACTACTGTCATGATGTGAAAAAGTTCTCTCTGGTGAGTTTCCCATTTAAGAAGGAAGAATATTTTAATCTTGGAACAAACAAGTGAAAATCTATAGTGAGGTCGTCTAAAGCAAGACAAATATATAACTAACATTTACAATTTTGCCTTTTCTGCATATACATACAGTTTGCATAGTGACAAATAAAGGATCATATTCAGATTCATTACTATTTACTAAGTATATCATTTCCATTTAAAATGAGGAAGTAGTTGAACATTATTTTCCAGAAGAAATATCAGTTTATTTTTTCCATGTAATGCAGGCATTACAAAATCATTCTCTGGATAACAAATCTATGAAAGGTATGACACTCGTCTCTTCCCTAATACTGAATCCATGCTTTTTGCATTTCAGTTACCTAACTGAAATGGATGTGGTATAAAAGAACAGATACTATAATGCTTTGCTTTGCTTCACTCAAGCAGAGAAAGGAAAACCATGTGGCCAAGATATCTTTGCAGTGAAGTCTCTGCATGATGAAAAGGTTTTATGGCAAGTCACTCCAGCCTGCCTTTCCAGAAATGTCTACTAAACTTTGCTTCCATTTTTTGAAAAATAGGGCCTGATTTTGAGACTTTCAGATTACTTACTGTTTGATGCTGAGTGATATGCAGCATCTCTGAGAGTCAGGCCATAAACTTTCCAAAAATGGAGACACTCAAATATGGCAGATATGTCTGACAACATGTACTTAAGCTACATATTCGAGTTCACTATGGGCATTTTCTCAATAATGCTTTAATTTAAAATGTTTTCACTCAAACCAAGACTGTGCTTCTTGAAAGGATCTCCCAACAGTCTCACCTTGCGTTTACACTGAGCAGTTGTCTTGGACCATGCAAACTGTATTTGTTCCAAATGAAGCTGAAGCAGAAGACACCCAGCCACTAATTGATGTCCATACTACAGGATCAGTCCAAAGTAAGCCCCCAAGACACATATAACACAGATATCGGGTCCTCTGCACCAACTGTTTTGCCCTACCAATGTGTTCCTCTTGGATTGCACTACTTGCTACTGTAGAAATATGTAGCTGAAATCATGACTATAAAAATACTTTCAATCTTTGACCTGAGAGTTAGAATTTGTGTGATACTAACATTTCAAAATCATATACTAAAAACTGGTAAATTGCAAAAGTCACAAAGCAGCTTGTGAAAACATATTTATGCTAACTTATGCATAAACATATGGAGAAAAAAGTCCATACAGGAGTTTTCACAGACCTGTCCATGTTTAAGTTGGTCTTTAGGAGAAAATTCTAACAGATCTTCAGATGACAGGCTTGTCTTCATTTTGACAATGTCCTTCTCAAACACTTTAATGTGAGATTCAATGGCATCCAATTCCTAGATTTTGGGAAAAGAGATAGTATTTGTAGATAGTGCAAGTACCAAAGCCAGGTTGTATTTCTGCCTTTCACTTACATTTAAAAAGAAATACTGAAAAACAAGTGCAGTGTACACAGGATATGTTAATGGATGCTATCAAACAAAAGATTAGTTATTATAGATTATGTATCATAATTAACTTCTGAAGGAATTAAATTTCTAAGGTTACCTGGTCTGTTTTAAACCCTGAATACAGAACTGAAAGATCCTTGAAAAGTCACATTATAAATTACCAGTAGTGACAAGACATTTCTGCAGTGGTGACAGTTATCAGCGTAGGAAACTGTCTAAATACATGCTTGCAACTTTCTGTTGGAAGAGTCTTACGTCACATCAAAAATGGATCCACATGAAGTCCAGCTGCCGTGAACTCTCATGGAGTCAGAGTCACAGAATAAATTAGGTTGGAAGGGACCTTGAGAGGTCTCTGGTGCCCATCAGAGCACGTTGTCTGGGGCATGATCCTTTTGATAGCTGCGTATCTCCTAGGATGGGGACTTGACCCTCCCCCTTTTGGGCCCCTGATCTAGTTTTTAACCAATCTCACTGAAAAAACAACAACAAAAAAAACCAGATTCCTTTTTAATATGTAGATGGTATTTCCTCTGCTATCATTTGGGTCTGTTACTGCTCACTCTGCAGACCCTAAGGAAAGTCTGGCTCTATCCTATTATGTTGTAGTAGACAGCAGTAATACCCACCCCCAGCTATCTCTTCTCCAGACTGAACTGACACAGGTTTCCCAGCCTTTCCTCCTACATGCCATGCTATAGCCCCCCAACCACCTTGAAAGCCTTTCTCAACTCGCTTCAGGAATGTCTATGTCTTCCACTGGGAAACCTAAAACTGGGCACAGTACCCACATATGATCTCTCAGGCAGCCCAGGACGCCGTTGGTCTTGTTGCAAGGCCATGCTATTATGCCATGATCAACTTGTCCACCAGGACCACAACCCTTTGGCAGAGCTGCTTTCCAGGTGGTTGCCCCCTGGCCTCTGTTTGGACATGTCCCCTCCGGGGTGCGAGACTTTGCATTTGTCTCTGTTGAACTTCATCAGCTTCTCTAGCCACAGTTTGAGTCCAGGTGCCTCGGAACAGCAGCCCTACCTTCTGGCAAGATAAGTTCTTTTAATTTGCCAGTCAACAAGCCCTGCATTTCTCTTCCTAAACAAGGAGTTTCATTAATACTCCTTGTTTATACTATATATATATGTACATATATGTATATATATACATACTATATGTATAATACTAAACTTTGCAACTTAATTAGATATCAAACACCTTCTGAGATGGTTTGTTTCCAAACAATTAATTTCCTCACTTGTTACACGTACTAAAACCAGCACACCTTTTTACCTGTGAAAGGCAGTATAATCTGTATTTCATAACATATGATGAAGCACTGATAAAAGGCACTTCTAGAACACTCAAACTCACGTCAGCCACATGCTGGATCTGTGGAAGAATCTCTGCTATCTCATGCTGTAAAGTAACTACTTGCTCATCTATTTCATTTAGCTGTTGCATTACACTGTCTGTTTCAAAGATTGGTGTTAGCTCCTCCAACTCCAAGAAAACACTGTGTAGAAGATTTTGCTTTTGTTCCGAGTCTTCCAAAGCCATCTGGAGACAAAATAAGAGGTTACTTTGATTCATCAATGGTGAACATGAAAGTTTCACAGGGGTTAGGACCAGAATGAATCAGTTTTAATTTTCTATATGTTATTGACCGCTGCATATATTCCCAAAAGCTTAGTTCAGATCAAAACACTTCACTCCTAAGGGAACTGAACTGCTGCATTCTGCAGGCAGAAAAATGAGAGACGTGGCATGATTTCAAGGGAATCAGTTAGATAAAATAAGTCTACATGAGCATGACAAAAGGTAAAAAGAGGAAGATGAATTCAGAGAGAGGACCCACTACAAAAACAGTATAAGATCCTGGAGAAGATTCCTCTCCAGGTCCTTTGCAATGGTCAGGCTGACCCCAAGTATATGAGCAAGACATGTCAGCCAGACACCTGAAAAAGGTTTTCTGCACACCAGCCTGCAGATAGCAATGTAACAAAATGCTCCAGAAAGTACATGGCCACTTGTTCATGACGGGAAGATTCTTCCCATTTGCAGCTAACTGGATGAGCTTTTGGATTAATTATAGTAAATGTCTTCATGAAGAACAAGTGAGGGTTGAAAGAAACACATGATCCACTTGTCTCTGTGGCATTGAAGGAAAGGACTGAATGCATACCTCAACTCTAATGCAAACCTTGGGTGCATTTTCAAATCCACTAGTTTCCTAGCTCAGAACATAAAATTCACAAACACAGGGTACAATAAAATTTTGTCACAAAAATGTTCACAGATTTTAGAATTCAAAATCTCCTGATTGTGGCTACATGCTCTGTAACATATCAGCCCAGTCAGCTAGTTTCTGTAAGGAATTCTTATTAGCTTTAGTATTAAAATCTATGTTCAGAGCACCAACTGTCTCTTGGCATAAGCCAAGGAGTGAATGTATAAAAAAATAAATTTCAAAATCTAGAATTTCCAGAAATCCTCTTGGCACTTGCCTAGCCCTGATCTTCCCTGTAATATTACAAACATTTGACTCATGAAATTACTAGTCAGAACTTCCTTCAAGATGTAGAGAAAATGGCCTTCCAAACCACAGTTTACTTCGAAGTTTCCATCTAACACACAGACATTAAACACCACTTCACCCTTTTTGGATTACATACACACTATACAGAAAGAACCATGTATATTCAGGCAGTCAAAACCAATTATAACCACACAGTAGGGTAACAGAAGACAACCACGTATATTCAGGCAGTCAAAACCAATTATAACCACACAGTAGGGTAACAGAAGACAACCACATATTTCAGAACTTCCACAAGACAGGTATGTCCAACACCAAAAAGTATCAATCTATATTTCACGAGTCTCAACTATTTTTCACGTAAAGGCTTTACTGAAAATAGTGAATTATTTATGTCAGTAAGACTTAAGAAAGCAAAATTATGTCTCTGCAGAACAACCCGTTCTAATAAGACTATCTGCATTAACACTTACCTGAAGATCATCACTACGTTTGCATAAGCTTTTTGCAGAGTCATTCTGAGCATCTGCTCTTAACAAGCAGTTGGTGTTTTCTATCCAAACTTTCACATTCTTCAGGAGTTCATCGTATTCTTCCATCTTGTTGGCAGCCTAGAAATTTTAAAAAGAAGCATAAATGACAAGATTTTACAAAGAAGCATAAATGCACTTTTATTCACTGTATAGGATAAATGCATCTATGGACAAAACTAAAAGAAAACAGGATGTGTTTTCATCAAGCTCAGTTTAATTAGTACGATGAAATAAAGATCATAATTTTTCTGAAAGTTTCATGATTTCAGGCTATTTCCTCTAATCAAAGCAAATTATTGGAGGCATTGCTGCAATGTTAATTTAATAGACAGCCCATTAGCAGAGTCATAGAGAACCCTCTTATCACCCACCCAGAGTCCCGAATTCCCCATCCTAACCCACACATCAGCCATCTGGTCTTTTGGGACTGCAGCTGAAGGTGATGTTTGTGAGTCCAGAAACTGAGCTACCGTAAGATGATGCACCTACAGCAGGCTTTTGAGTTTTTTGACTCATTTGACAGCTTTGGATGATATTTTATGAAATGACTTTATTTCGGGTTTTTCTAAGATGCGAGGGTTTTTTTCTCATACTTTTACATTTGCACCCACCTTGTTTAAAATGGCAGTTCTGCGCTCTGCAAGTTGTGAGACCTGCTGATACTGCTGAAGGGGGGACACTAAGATATCCATCAACTCCTGTGCATGGCAGGAATTTTGCTCTACTATATCATGCACTTCTGCATCCAGTTCATTGAGTTTGTAATGCCAAAGGTCCAGCATATCCCAGATTTGCTGCATGGACAGAGAGGGGAAATGAAATAAAAGGTTAGGCTCAAAGATAACAGCAGAGTTATTTGTTCTTCATGTGGGGCATGAAGAATTACAAAGATTTCGGAACTGATATGACGAGAACAGAACATGCTGCATCTAATGGTGTGATTCACAGTTGAAAAAAACCACGTATTTTACTATGAGAAGGTAAATATTCACCAGCTAAATGCTTGCTTGTACCTCTCCTTTTACAGATGTAAAATGAATGTAGGGCCATTTTATGCTCCTGCTAAATCAGGCTCTGTAGAAACAACCAAAAAATCTTTCAACACTCACAGGTGGGCTTTTTTTGTTGTTGTTCTTTTTTTTTTTTTTTTTTTTTTTGTAAGATTACCTTCTGAACTTCTTTAGCTTTTGCAATGTTTTCACTCTTCTGTTGCAACATCTTTTCAATAGCTTGAAGGCCATTGTTAATAGTTTCTGCTTTTCTTTTCAGCACATTCTGAGGAGAGCTCTGCAAGATTTCAAAGCTAACCTGTAAAGAGAAAACGACAGGGAAGATTACAAAGGTTTGCTTGTTTCTCTGCACCTCCTCACCAAAATGATTCATATTCTTTTTACGTTTATCTTGAAGAGTCACTTAAAACCTCAGGAATGGTATTACATTTGCAGGAAGAAGTGTTATTGTGAGCAGGTTCAACATTTATATGTTGTTCAGTAATTTCCTCTCACTTAAAAGTAACTGCTCAAGAAATGCAATCCCTGAAGAAACTAACAATAAGACACTGCAGCTCCCTGGGTGCTTAGGTGCCCTTTTAAACTAATCTGTAACAGAGGCTAATCATGCTGCGTTGTGGAAAGGGTCACATTTAGATTCATACTGTAAGAAACCTAGAATGACACCTCTATGTCTCAGCTGATAGCTATTACTTCCATGTAACAAATACAGGAATATAGAAGTGCACCAACGTATTATGAATTTCTAAATATACATTTAGAGATTTAGTAACAAAATAAAAGGCTCCGAGCCCCCAAAAGTATGTGGAAATTAATTTTAGTCTGCAGAACTCCACAGAAATGAAAAAATCAGTACACTGGAGGGCCTGATTTTTTATGTAAAGAGAGAAATTCTCAAGCAAGCTGAAGCTGAGTAATTGCCTGAGCACAGAACTGAGCGACACAGTTACTAGGCACCAGGTTACTATGGACTATATGAAGCACAGGGAGTAAGAAAGTTCTTGCTCTTGGCCCAAAGTTTCATCTTTTCTTACTAAACCCCACTAGCTCTTAGGGTCAGCCAAGCAGCAGGAAATTGTTAAATCATGGTAACTTCTGTATGTGCTGCAGCCCTAGGATTTTTGGGGCACATGCACATTGAACAGCTTTATGTTGCACTGATGCAAAGATGTCTAGTTTAGTAGTTATTCTGCTCTGAAGCTCCCTACACATTATCCTTTTTCTGGGAAGAGGAATTAAAATTATTAGTAAGTTAATAAATTTTTTATCCATTTTATTTCTTAATTTTATTAAAATTATTCATTATTTATGGATTCCAACATGTAGTGTCAGACCAGTATAATCACACCGATTGCAAGATATTGCATTGATAAAACTGCATTATCAGAATGAATATATACCAAAAAGAACTACAGTGCTCCTCTCAAATACTCACACTCATACAAAAAAAGCTATGATGTCCAAGCTGTACTTAGTGCCTAAGACTCTTTAGAAGAAGGAACTCAAGACTGTAATCACCAAACACTTGACCATTACTACTACCCTAGAGCATACGAAACATAGAATCATAGAATAGTTAGGGTTGGAAAGGACCTTAAGATCATCTAGTTCCAACCCCCCTGCCAAGGGCAGGTACACCTCACACTAAACTATGACACGCAAGGCTATGTTCAACCCAGCCTTGAATACCGCCAGTGATGGAGCATTCACAACTTCCCTGGGCAACCCATTCCAGTGCCTCACCACCCCTATAGTAATGAATTGCTTCCTCATATCCAATCTAAACTTCTCCTGTTTAAGTTTTAATCCGTTACCCCTTGTCCTCTCACTCCAGTTCCTCATGAAGAGTCCTTCCCCAGCACCCCTATAGGCCCCCTTCAGGTACTGGAAGGCTGCTATGAGGTCTCTATGCAGCCTTCCCTTCTCCAGCCTGAACAGCCCCAACTTTCTCAGCCTGTCTTCATACAGGAGGTGCTCCAGTCCCCTGATCATCCTCATGGCCCTCCTTTGGAATTGTTCCAACAGTTTCATGTCCTTTTTATGTTGAGGACACCAGAACTGCACACAATACTCCAAAAGTGAGGTCTCACAAGAGCAGAGTAGAGCGTCAGGATCACCTCCCTCGACCTGCTGGTCACGCTCCTTTTGATGCAGCCCAGGATACGGTTGGCTTTCTGGGCTGCAAGCGCACACTGCCGGCTCCTGTTCATTTTTATATCGACCAACACCCCCAAGTCCTTCTCTCTGCAGGGCTGCTCTGAATCTCTTCTCTGCCCAACCTGATGTTTATAGTGGTAGTTTCCAAAACAGAAGAGAACTGTGTAGGAGTGATACAGAAGCTGGAAATTAGAAAGCAGACCAAGCACTGACTTCATATCTTTCCTCAGAAAAAATGCTGCATCTGTCAATGCTCTGGTCATCAGCAGGGTAGGATTTTAATTTCAAGACTTCTTACTGTGATAAATCCGGGATAAATTTATTATATTTTTTCACATAAAATGCATGGCATCAATACTACAATTTATTTTCATCTTTAGGTTAGCAGGTTTAGAAGGAGGCAGAATGCCATCAAAATATGACAAGTTAACTCAATTTAACACTTGTTATTTCTCAGTATGTAACTAAACTGACCTCCAGTTCCACCAGGATTTTTTTTTGTTTCCTAAATACATTTTGAAAATTTCCAAGATAATTTATATTGTTTTCCACTACCCAAATGTGAAAAGAAAATGTTATCTAGTTTCCAGTATCAGTTCTTTCACTCTTGACATGTAGTGCGTACATTAGGATTATCTTTTACCTCAGTAAATGAAACCACAAACAACAACAAAAAACCCCAACAAACCTAACGCATAAATACTGTTTTACTTCCCTTCTTCTTCTCTCTCCTAACCAATTGTTGGTTCTGAAAAGCCTGGTTCCTTTTGAAATAGATACTACAAAGTTAACTAAATGAAAACTAATAAGCTGTAATGAATAAGTCTCTAAATATTTAATGCAAAATAAAATGAATAATCTCATAGATACTAACAAGTAACTGGACTTCAAAATTGTTTTATTAAACTTTCTGATTTCATCAAATTAACTGAGATTTAGCCTTTAAAATTAGCATTAAACTTATTATTCCTGAAATAAGAGAACGAAAAGGTTTTTTTTCTTTTTAAAAGTAACACAAATAAATAAAAAAATTCATAATTATACCAGGCTAAACTTTTACTCCAAACTTACAGTATGACTCCCTTTTCCTTTAATTTTGCTTCCAGTTAATTGTTTATATTCCCCGTAAATAGAAAACACTGCCAAAAGCCGATGCAATGTCAGTTAGTTATTCAAATTCCCTGCCTGCTTTTAAAGGAATGCAACCATGTCCCAAGGAGTGGTATAAAGAATGCCATGATACCCTACCACATGTGCAAATTAGATTAAAAAAAAATACCTGTTTTCAAAGTCCTCTTTTAACTCAGTTTGGAAAATATCTTCTCAGTTAAGCTATACAAGCTTCCCAATCAACTCTTAACTAGTAGTTCAGTTTAAGAACCAGACTGGATAGAAGACAGCACCCATATCATATCCAAGACTTTATTGGTAGTGGGTCTGCCATGCCCTTTTTTAATGGAAAAGAAGTATTATATTCACACTGCTTGTTGTAAGGTCATTCTGTAAAGGAGACAGTTAATATGAGGAATCTTTCCTCATGCATTCACTTTCACAGAGAGGAAAAGTGCAAATGAATATAACCAATGTTTCAAGTTGAAATTTACAGTTACAACTTTCATCAAATACTACTATACTTATTTATACATTACAGAAACGTAAACATGAAAAATACATCAACAGTTACCTTGTCTTCTAGGTCTTGCAATACTTTCTTGCAGCCCTCCAACTGCGTTTCGATCTCAGCAGGAATTATTGTATGTAATTCAGAATATCTGATCCGGAGTTTCTCCATGATGTCCTTTAGAGTTTGACTTTCTTTACTAATCACACTCTGAATCTCCTACAAAATTAAGAATAATTCGGCAGTTTCACCCAGTTTACACTGAGTACATATGCATATGTACATATATGTATATATACACACACACATACATATTGTGTTTTATATTTCCTACCATAATTATAGTTTGGAAAAGTTGGGGGGTTTATATCAAGCCTCATTTGACTACCTCTGCAAGAAGATTAACTTTGAGAAATACTCACTCATTTAACCAAATGATGCTTTTCAATCTGTTAGAATTAATTAAACTTGATAGTACTCCAGGTCAAGCAACTGACGCACTTATGTTTATTGAGAGGTATAGCAATGTAATATTTGAAGTGGTGCTATGATTAAATGTTAATCTCTGTGCTCTCCCTTTTTCCAAAAGTGCATTTTCTCTTTGAAAGACATTTAATAGCCAACATTCATTCCTTCATTATTATAAACAACACAAAGGCCACAAAAAGCAACAGGTTTCAAGCTGAAGTGTCTGCTTTCAGGCAATTACGCAGAGCAGCACAGCAGGCTCCTTTCAAAACAGTAGTTTCCAGTTCTGCACAAAGAATGCAGGCTTTATAAGATAAAAGAAACTTGAACAACTGCTTCTAGGCCTGTGGCCTAGAAATAAAATCTGATCTAAGTTCTCTCGCAGAAAGAAAGAAGAAACTAATTTGTTTTGAAGGTTTTCTAGAATTTCAAGTTGAAAAGTTCTGTTTGTTTGCTTTCTGGTTCCTTTTCCCAGTGTTCAGCTGTTTAAGAAACTCAAATTTTAAGTCAAGTTATTGGGGAAAATGATCCAAAGCTCCTACCAACGAAAGGCAATAAAAGACATTAAAATTAAATCCTTTGCTTTTTCAAGCAGGGGTAATAGTAATCCATTAACTCCTAGTCTTCACTTGGGAATCTTTTCCCTCATACAAATACAACGCACAAAAGAAATATGTAAGAGTCTGAGATTGATTTATTTTCTATCATTCCATGACAACTGCGTCTAATATTAGGAAACTCAAAATCATGAAACAGCCGTGTGCCTCATTCTACCATAGAGAAGGCTGCTGCTGTCAAATGACCCAGTTAAGATTGTGCCAGTATTTGCAGGGGTTTATAGATTCCCTGACTTGAATTTGAAAGAATCAGTTACTACATTAGTCTCCAAAACAAAACATGTCTCTGCAAACTGGTTTCTGTATATAAATGCATGTTCACATTTCACAGACTATTTAGCTGGAAAGCATATGCTTGTAAAAACTGTCCCAGTCTTTCTCTTAGGGGACTAGATGATATTACCTCCCATTTGCATACTCATCTACGTTGGCAAGGTAAAACTTCACCCCCCGACTAACCTAGATTTGTCATCTGGAAGGGAAATAGGCATTTCCATATAAAAAATGCAATGGAGCCCCAAGTAATGTTATAGATTTTAGAGAAACTAGGTATTCTTTGGAAGAAGGGATGAAATTGTGGTGCAGATTTTGGCTTACTGGTGTTTGTGTCAGTCAAAATTAGGGACATTTTCAATCCTTTTAGCTGAATCTTCTACTGCTACAAAGAAATCATTTAACAGGATTGCTGCTAACATTTGTTTGTGCCAATTGACACAAGGAACAGGAACAAGGCCTAAACTCATGTTTGGGCGAGTTTTAGGCGCTCAGAGTAGTACAGCTTGGATGCAAGGGAAAAAAACAGGCATCAAGCACTTGCAGCGGTAACATCTCCTCTTGGATACAAAGAATTCAGTAAAAGAGTAGACCCAATTCTAAGTCCTGATTCTAGATAACTATCGATAGAAAATCAGCCCTTTCAGACAAATTGACAAGGTTTCACCACAGTGATGCTGGCTCATGCGTTTTCGGATGTAGTTAACATTTCTCTCTCATGCTAGCCCCTATAATAATGCTCATATCTGCCATTACGGTCTTCGGCTTCTGTGCTTTTCCTAGTTCTTTACCAGCTTCAAGCATTCATCTTCTGAAGAAAATATATGGGGGGAACCTGCAACTAGTTTTTATACAAAGCTCAGCAGAGAGCCCAAGTTTGTAACAGACTTTAGTAGGTTAGAATAAATAAACTATGAAGTTCTATTGTTAAAAGATAACTCAAATACAATTAAAATATTTTTAATCAAGATTAAATAATTAAGACAGTAATATAAACAGTTAAACAAGTTTGAAATAAATATAATTAAAGTAATAAATAAATAAACTTTTAGGAATAACAGAATTTCATAAAGTCAATAATTCAAAGAAGGACAACATACAAATAGTTAAATGACATAAACGTATAGACTAGGCTGCTGCAGAGTGCTGGTTGCTGCTGGTGGAGACTGTTGTCTTGATCACAATTTGATTCCTAAGAACTATTTACTGGGTTAACCCCTGATGTGGGATATAAATCCAGAGCACCTGAAGTGGCCCTGGCTAGGTACCAGATGGGGAACAGGGACAGGACATACACTAAGCAGTCCTTCCTAAAAGGCATGCATCTGGCTGTGGACATGGCAGGGCCAGTCATGGTCTGCTAAGCCAGATTGATTCTTGTCATGGGTTCAGCAATAGCAGTCATTTTTCTCCTTCTTGGTAGCTGGTGCAGCACTGTGTTTTGATTTTGGGCCTGGGAACAGCGCTGATAACACCAGTGTTTTCAGTTACTACTTGGTAATGTTTTGGTCTGACCAAGGGCTTTCTGAGCCTCATGCTGTGCCAGGGAGGAGGGGAAGCTGGGAGGAAGCAGAGACAGGACACCTGACCCAAACTGACCAAAGAAATATTCCATGCCACAGCACATCATGCCCAGGATGTGAAAGCACAGAGCAGAGACCCAGAAGGGTGGGGGTGCACTGCGTGGTCGGGCGTGGTATCGGGTGGTGAGCAGTTGTATTCTCTTTCCTTGTATTTGCCTTGACATTATTATTGGTGGTAGCAGTAGTGGTCTTGTGTTATACCTTAGTTACTTAACTGTTCTTATCTCAACCTGTAGGAGTTGCATTCTTTTGATTCTCCTCCCCATCCACCCGGGAGCGGGGGGAAGAAAGAGAGGGGAGTGAGTGACAGAATGGGCTGTGTGATTTATGGCTTAAACCATGACAATTCTCTTTTTAAGTCAAGGCCAGGTTGGACATACCCTTGGGTGACATGGTCTAGTGTGAGGTTCCCTGTCCATGGCAGGGGGTTTGGACCTAGATGATCTTTAGGTCCTTTCCAACCCTAACCATTCTATGATTCTATGATAATGTGCATATGCCTATGTATATACTTTACCACTAATTTTATTTGGAGCAAGTTCAAGCCCCAGAATAAAAGAGAACATATTCTGAATGACCACACACAATAACAGAGCCTTCACCAACCTCCAATTGTCCTGGCTTTCCAGAAGCACCTTGTAGTAACACAGCAGCATTCTGTAACGCATGTGTCACAGCAATTATTTCTTCAGCAAACTTGTTCCTCTGTTGAATCTCAGCTTGTACAGAATTCTTATGGTCCTGGATCTTTTCATACAACCTATGAAAGATTTCCAGCAAGAATACGTTGTTAGACTCTGTATTTTAGAGTTATTTTCTGTAACAAATCTCTGAGATTTGGGCCTTTATTGTCTCATTTTCTTTAAAAAATGAGAATTCAGATACTGCTAAGCAAATTATGTTTGGTAGACCGAATCAAATAGCGTGCATATTTAAACTGCAAACAGCTCAGGTTCTCAGAGTCTCAAGATGCTAGAAGAACAGAAGACATCACACAAAGATTTACATGTCAAAAAATGGGCACAGAGAGGGCAAGTACAATCACAGATTGGGGGGGGGGGGGGGGGGGGGGGGAGAAAATTAAAAATTTGAGGCAAATTTCAAACAGTCGTACTCAGTAAGGCAAAAGCTGAAGTGTTGAAAAAGCACAAGGTCTCATTTTCATACGACTGGAAGACTCACAACTATCATTCAAGTTCACAAGAACCTGGAACCTCCAAATTGATAATTATCCCTTCTGATTTCTACATTTAAAGATAAATTGCAGCCCACACATGATATGGTCATATCAACTCTAACTAATATCTACCAGTGCCCATGGGGGAGGTAGCAGATGGGTTAGATGGAGCATTAGTATGACCCAGGAGGGAATTCACTATCTTTTTAAGTGCATACCTAATAAAACACTGTGCTTATAAGTAGTCCCATGTCTATCTTCAACAGAAATTTCACACTACTTACTTTTTACAGCGATCTTGCATTGCCTTTATCTCACATAAAGAAGGAAGGGCAGCTTCTGCCTCAGTATTTTCATATGTGTTCAGGATGTTTCTTATTCGGTGAAGAAGTAGGAGTAAAAGGAGCTGCTGCTGGTTGATGTTTTCCTCAAATGAGTTCACAAAATCTAGTAATTCTATCAGTTCCTCTCTTGTGGCCTTTTCTTTCTCTTTAAGACCTTCTGGCTGTTCTTCCTGGAGCTTATCGAGAATTATTGTTTCTCGTTCCAGCTAAATAAACAGCATGTCAAAGCATGAGATAAAGTGCTCCTTTATTCTATCACCTTAAGTTACATTATTCATTTACTCATACGCATGACTAACTACTGGGAATTACATAGCCAGAGAGCTTAACTCTCTTTAGTGTGCCAAAACATTTGGGTTTGCTCTAACAAAGCACATAATCCCCCACAGAGTAGTTCTGGGTCTAGAGAATTCATGCTATAAGTATCTCCATCATTTCTGTATCTAAGCTCAAGAAAGGCTGGGGATAAGTGGCTGATCAGTGGGAGAGAAATTATTTTCTGCACTGACCTCAGCCTCATCCCGACCACATTCCCCCAAAATTCACAGTTTGTTGAGCAACTCACCTCTTCATTGATGAATTTCCATTCCTGCTTTAGTTCTTCACAGTTAATTTCCAGCCCTTTTGCCACTTCAAGCAAACCTAGCCAATTTTCCCACAGTGCTGTCACAATCCTGCCCAGGGCCCTGTCACTTCTGCATAATCTCATCAGCTCTCCAGAGACCTGCCTCAGCTTCACAAGATCATCTTCAGCCGACTCGATGCTGGAGACTAAAATCTTATAGGAAAAAGAAACCAATAAATCAATAAAATATGCAGTCAGAAGTGTTAATGAAGCATTCAGTAACATGATTAGGATCCTCAAATAAAACGGCAATCGCTACACTGAGCTGGTTAAATATGGTTGTAATACAAGAATTCTGTTTGCTAAGAATGTCGAGAAAGATGGGGTAAATAAAACAAACAAAACAAACAGAAGAACAGTGTGCCCAGGCAACTACGTTGTTCTTACTTCTTTGTTGTTATTTGGAAGGGAAGAGAAATGAGCAGGAGTTACAGATACACAAAATGATAAGCTTGTAATACGATGATGAGTAAAAGAGAAGACAGTGAAGAGGTTGCTTATAGCAGTGGCTTGGCATGGAGGCAGCAAGGGAAAACTTTCCAGGAAACTGGAAATTCTCTGGTTTCCACTTCTGACGGAAAACAACAGCAATGTTAGAAAACTGATCAGTCCAGGTGCTGCAAAGAAGCAACGAGGAATCAGAACAGAAATACAACACTACCATAGGCACTGATAATGTTTGATTTCTACAGCAGTAAGATGTACTCATTTGACATGGCCTATTACAATCCAGTCTTTTTATAGGCATATAAATGTATCATATGGGTTTATATATATAGAAATACAGGTCAAAGAATTTCACTTCTTTCTACTAGGATGGAACACTATGATACGGTGTTCATAACTGCATAACAGTTTTGCATGAGATTTTTCAGTTCTTCAGAGCCTTTTTTACCTTGCTTTCTTCTAAGTGGTCCAAAGCTTCTTTATAAGACATCGGTGATTGAGACAAAGAATGTCTAAGCATCTTTTCCAGTGTGTTAAGATTATCACACACCTTATCTTTGGTTTTTGTGTACCTTTCATATTTTTCTAAATACCTGTAAGAAACAAGAGACCAATTAAATTTGTTGTGGTTGCTCTCTCTAATCATAATGCTCACTAGAATTAAAAAGAGAATATTCTGAGCTGGCAGACCTTACTATTTTAGAAATTCAATTCGCATTAGTTCTTAGGGCACTGGAGCATTGTTATTAGGTCAAGAGGCCTAAGCGCCCCAGCGGTAAACAAAAGCAGGTATGTATATCCATATATCAGACATGAAGCTACTTAAAAGAATTGTATGCAATGATCTAAGTCTCCATCCTTCCCAGGCATTCCCAAAAGTTAGTTCCCACACATTCACATGTTCCACACAGTCTATTTGTCCCTACAGTGTGTGGGGACTGTACAATTCCAGCTTCTTATTTCTGTCTCTTGCCATCTCTTTGCTATTACTAAAGCCTTTAAAGTCATCCAGTTCTTTTATTATAAAAGCAGATTGGAAAGTTATGCTGAACAGAACCAGAAGCACTGAATCATGAGCACACAATTTAAAAAACATAGAATGATTGAATGGTTTTGTTTGGAAGAGACCGTAAAAGATCATCTAGTTCCACTCCCCTGCCATGGGCAGAGACACCTTCCACTAGACCAGGTTGCTCAAAGCCTCACCCAATGTGCCTTGAACACTGCAAGGGATGGGGCATCCACAACTTCTCTGGACAACCTGTTCCAGTGTCAAAAAACCCTCATAGAAAAAAATTTCTTCACAATATGTAATCTAAATCTACCCTGCTTCAGTTTAAAGCCATTACAGGCCCTTCTTAGGCTGGATACAGTACTCCAGGTGGGGCGAGAGAGGAGTAGAGGGGAGAATGGCCTCCGTAAACCTTCTGGTCACACTCCTTTTGATGTAGCTTAGTATACAGCTGGCTTTCTAGGCTGCAAGTGCACATTGCTGGGTCGCGCTGAGCTTCTTGCCAATCAACACTCAGGGCTGCTCTCAATCCATTCTCTGCCCAGCCTTTATCTGCGCTTGGGATTGCCCTGATCCAGGTGCAGGACCTTTTACACTATCTCCCAAACTTTTTCTGTGTATACACGTGGAGGTACATCTGAAGGTATACACCTTCAGATCTCTTCCATACCTACATTTGAAGGAAGAAAACTATGGCCTGCATCTTGTTTGGTCTTTACTTCCTTAAGTCATCAGAATAGTCTATGGAAGACGTGCATTAGGGTCCCCGGGCACCTCTGAAGATTGTTCTAACCTGCACCAGCACTGAATTAGAGACTGTGGAAATATGCTTTCTTCTGATTGTGGTAACCTATGACCCTTGGTCATACCCCATAGATACTTTTTTGAATATGCTAAAAAGGATTGTATTGTAAATTAGTAGCAATGTTAATTATTGTCTAGTAATTTTCCTTCCAATCACACCTTGGAACAACAGAAATGCTTAAAGTTCTTTCTGCTAAATTACCTGTTTGTATCAGAGCAAAACCAACATTGCATTTATTATCAGTCAAATTTCTTAGAGTAAGGAACATCAAGATCTCTAAAACATACCTCTGTTCATCAGTTTCCTTTCTGTGAGCCTTCTTCCTTAATGCCAAACTCTTATTGATTAATTCTGTTAAAGTATTTTCCAGGTATGTTTTGTCTTCTGGTTTCACTAGGTTTTTCAGCTTGGAGTACAGGTTTTCTATGTTAGCCTTTGCAGAGTTGAACACTTCTGGTTCCCATTGTGGGGTCTGACAGCCCTCCTCTGAGCTACTGAGCTCTGGTGAGGCAGACTGGACTTGAGTTTCGTAGTCCTCAAGCAACCTGGCAGCCCTCTGAACAGCCGTGGTATAAAGCTCACCAGCCTTACATGCCTCCTCCAGAGTACTCTGAAAATGTTAAAAAGACACATGAACAATCAAGAAAAACTACTGTGCTCCTCTATATATGAGATGGTCTTCTCAGATTTTCACACCTGGCCGTCTTTGAGACCGATATTCCCCCTAATTGGCCTGAGGAGGTGACTCTACTCCCTAGGCAGCCATAGAGCAGCGCTGTAACTATGGACTGATTGCCTTCAACCATAGGAACAGGTCAATACTAAAAAAGTCAAGAGAGAAGGATGGCAGAATACAAGAGCCATAAGATCCCTTATGGACATGTGTCATGGGTTCAGCAGCAGCAGTCATTTTTCTCCTCCTTGGTAGCTGGTGTAGCGCTGTGTTTTTTGATTTTGGGCCTGGGAACAGCGCTGATAACACCAGTGTTTCGGTTACTGCTCAGTGATGTTTTGGTCTGGCCAAGGACTTTCTGAGTTTCATGCTCTGCCAGGGAGGAGGGGAGCCGGGAGGAAGCAGAGACAGGACACCTGACCCAAACTGACCAAAGAGGTTATTCCATACCACAGCACGTCATGCCCAAGATGGAGGACGGACAGGAGAGACCCAGAAGGGTGGGGGGTGCACTGCGTGGTCGGGCTTGGTTTTAGGTGGTGAGAAATTGTATTTCTTTCCTTGTATTTGCCTTGTCATTATTATTATTGGTGGTAGCAGTAGTGATTTGTGCTATACTTTAGTTACTAAACTGTTCTTATCTCAACCTGTGAGAGCTGCATTCTTTTCGATTCTCCTTCCCATCCCTCCGGGAGTGGGGGGCAAGAAAGAGGGGGGAGTGAGTGAGCAAAACTGCGTGAGTTATAGAGGCTTAAACCTCGACAACATGGCAGTATACAATCGTCTGATCTGTTCAGACAAGGAAAGCCCAAACATTGATGCTGTATTTGTTTATGGAGGGGATATCTCCGCTATGACTTGCAGAACTGCTTCAAGCTAAAGCCTCTTCTTGTGTGTATTTATACACAGAATAATGTGTGACGTGTGACTTCGCCAGCTCCTGGATTCCGACAGGGCAGAGAAATTTTGGCATTGTGCTTTCCACACAATACCCAAGCAGCGAAGATGCAGCACAGCAAACCAGGAAATCTGGTGGCAGGACCATAAGCCCATCAGGGACACTGAATTCCCCACGCTATTATTGGCTAATACCTTATATTTCCTTGTTTGTATCCATCAATCTCTTGGGTAGTCAAGGCACAGGTCTTCTTGACCACGACACAATTCCAGAACCTCTCTGCTATGAAAGTTACCACTCTTTTGGTTTCCGACATAAATTTATCACTAACACTTTCTCTTTGTATTAACACTTCTCTTCAGCTTAAGCAGTCCTTTTCAGTGCATTAGGTTTACCCCTTGCTTAATTATATCTCAGCTAGATTTCCTATTTGTCCCCAGTTTACCAGCTTGAGCAAATGCAGTTTTATGAACTGCTCTCAACACTTCTCATCCCTCTAACAGCATCTGCTCTGGTTTGAGTGGACTTTTCCTAACAAAGGCATCAAGAACCAGGTCAACTGTCCAACAATCCTTTATCAATGCCTTATATACTTGTATTGAAGCCCTGAATCCTGGTTGCCATTCCTTTCCTCACTCTTCTGAGGCCTGATCCCAATGGTTTGACCTGTGCTTTACTCTCCTTGATGATTCCCAACTTATAGGCTTTTTCTTTACAGTAGAAACAAGGAACTTCTGGGCTTTTTTATCACTGTCACAATTGAAAATGGTACATAAAATCAGTCCCAAGAACAGCCCCAGGAAAACTGCACCCAGTCTCTCTTCAGCTCAGTATTTCAACACAACTTTTTCCTTCCTCCCCTTTACTTTTCTTTTATGTAAATCCCCACTGCTTGATTATAACCAAACTGAAAAAACCTAATTTTTCTGTATCCTTATTTTCTTATAATGATTCCTATCATATCTCCCAACACAGAGATGATCATGAGCCAATTCAGTTATTAGAATAAAAGAAGGATATAAGTCATGAAAATATAAATGCTAGTCACCCACAAATCATCTGATTATTAGGAAAAGACATATAGCCATACCTTACTTTTATTAAATATACTTACAACACGGGCAGCAATGTCTGCCTTCAGCTGTATTTCATGATCTTGCAGTGTCTCTAATTTTGCATCTGTACCAGCAGCAACAGATTTTTCTTCTTGTTTTTCCCTCTCTTTTTCCATTATACATTTAATAGCAGAAAACTTTGCTTGGATCATATTCTGAATTGCTTCCCATCGTAACTTTTCATACTGCATTGTTTTTATATCTACCAGAAGTGGCTGAAGGAGTTCTGATTGAATATACTTTAAGATGTGGAATAGATGTTCTGAATCATTCTGACTATCTTCCTTGTTTACACCCTGGAGACCAGAGACCAAGTTTTCAAGAAGCCGATTCAATTCCTCAACATCTTTCTCCAGGTTCTTTATTTCTTTCCTCTTAGATTCTTTGAATGGTGTATCAAAGACCTCATTTTTGTTTAGTTGATTTGCTGTCTCCTGGATTAAGTACAATATTTGTTGAACTGTCTGAAGCAGAATCAGGGCAGATGTAAGATTCTCAGCAGGAGAAGAGCTAGAACTATCATTTATCATGTTAGCTTCTTTTCTTACAGTGGATATCACAGTCTGGATTTCATTTAGCAATGCTTGAATCTTATCATATTCCCTAACAACATTATCAAAATGTATCATCTTCCCTTTAATTTTATTTTTAATTTTTAAAAAATTAGTTTGCAATTCATCCAGCTGCAGTGAGTCCCATTTTAGACCTACACATTCAAAGATTTCTTTGTACTTCATTATTTGTGACAAATTGGATTGAAAAGCTATTACTTTTTCTTGAAGTGCTTTGGATTTATCCTTCACTTCCACCTGGGAACCTAATAATTCATCTTCCAGGTTAATTTCACCAGAATGTAGATCATTAAGATCACGCTGCAGTAAAATTACTCCTTCAGCAAACTCTTTGTAGACAACTATCTTTCTTTCTACTTCATGAAGTTTACTCTGAATTTGCCTCTGTGTCTTCCTTGCTCTGTTCTTCAGACTTCTTAACTGATCAATCAAGAATAGTTGCTCAGACAGGCTCAGTTCCCCAGCTGTGACCCGACTTTCTGTACAGTGGGATGAGATAAGCCCTTCTATTTCCTGTATGTCCTTCAAAATCTCCTTTAAAATGGCTTGTTGATTGATTAATTCTGACCATGTGCTGCTTTGGTTCATGTCAGGCCTGGCAAGAATCTCAGCATTTCGAAGCTGACAGTGAACTTTTTCTACTTCTGCAATAATTTTTTGCCTCTCCTCCAGCTGGAGTTCTAGGTGCTGTAATCTTTGAGCTGATTTTAAAACAAGAGCCTTGTACGAATTCTGCAATGTTTGTACAAGGAAGGTCATATCAGAGCTCTCCTCTGGCTTTAAGTTGGGAATGATGTGCTGGAGCCCATAATTCAGTGATAGAATCACAGGTTCTCTGTTTTGAACTTCCGTAATCAGAAGCTGACAACTTCTGATTTGTGATTTAACATCATTGGGAAAAAGTGCTGCTTTTTGATCAAGAGAGGACAGTGAATCTTTGACCCATGAAATATTTTCTTTCAGCTTCTTCATAATTTCATTTTTCATGAGAGCAGGACCAGTGACCTGAACATCCTCTCGAAGAGTTTGTTGTGCTGATAATACTTCCAATTTGTTCTGCAAATCATGCATAGAGTTCTCCAAAGCTACCTTCTCTTGATCACTCCAAATTCTTTTCATCTGCAGTTCAATCCTTCTTTTTAATAGAGAAAGACCATGTTTAATGTCCTGTAGCTCTGTAGTCCAAAGCACAGGGTAATTGGCTTTTCCTGCAGCTGAGGAATATAACTCTGCTTGTACATACTGTTCTTGTATCAGCCTCTGAATATCCCGTGCTTTATCCATAAGCAGGTTAAATTCATCGATTTCTGCTACAACTTGATCATGTTTCTTTTGCACTGTTTGTTCCATGTGTTGCCACCATTGCTCCAGTTGCCTCATTTGGCTTTCAGTTAACACTTTATCCATGCATGTTAAATGCTGAGATAAACTTTCTTGCTGAGTCTTCAACTGGTTTAAGACATCTCTTTCTTTTTTTAAGGACTCTATGCATGTCTTAATTTTCTCCAGAAGAACTGTGTTGTTCATAGGGCCCCTGGCAAAAATATGAGTAGTGTTTAAAAATAGCAAAACAAACTCCTAAAACATGGAATAGGCACATTTAAAAAAAAAATATTTGGTTTTTAGAAAATTATTCACTCACTTCATTCATTTAATCATATGTATCTCTCAATGTTCTCTCACCAATTTCATTACCACTGTTTCAGTATCATTATTTCTTGCTTATCTGTACAGCACTAGTTATTTCTAGATAACTCTGCAAGAAAGGTATATTCTAATTTATATTCTCTAAAACTGCAGTATTTGTTAATACAGAATGTGTGATTTCCTAAAGGAATACAGCCTCCCTTTAAAGTTACAATAAATAAAATTTTAAAAATCAGCAATAGTGTTTGTTCATCCCTAAGTGAACTAATATTTTATGGTAATCTCTGATTTATGATGAAGATAAAGCTTAGTTATAAGAAAAACTTTAAAAGTTCCCATTTATTCAAGAGATTATTTACTCATCTTTTATTTCCAGGAGTATTTTGAAATTCCCACCTAAAATACATTTAGCAGCTTGATTTTTATTTTTGTGAATCTCTGTGCTGTAAATTAAAATTATTTATTCTCCCTTATGAAGATAGGCTGAGAAAATTGGGGCTGTTCAGCCTGGAGAAGAGAAGGCTGCGTGGAGAACTCATAACAGCCTTCCAGTATCTGAAGGGGGGCTATAGGGATGCTGGGTAGGGACTCTTCATGAGGAACTGGAGTGAGAGGACAAGGGGTAAGGCGTTCAAACTTAAACAGAGGAAGTTTAGACTGGATACGAGGAAGAAATTCTTTACTGTAAGGGTGGTGAGGCACTGGAATGGGTTGCCCAGGGAAGTTGTGAATGCTCCATCGCTGGTGGTGTTCAAGGCTGGACTGGACATAGCCTTGGGTGGCATGGTTTAGTGGGAGGTGTCCCTGCCCCTGGCAGGGGGGTTGGAACTAGATGATCTTAAGGTCCTTTCCAACCCTAACTATTCTATGATTCTATGATACATTATTGTGAATGATAGGCTAGTTCCATGTTTTGAAGGCTAATACATAAAAGGTGCTAAATATATTATGTGCATTGGTTACCTCTGAATTGGTACCATAGACTTACTTCCTGCCACAGAATTCTTCCTATCAAATAAGGTTAATTTTCAGAGTAATGAGATATTTCACTCAGAAAAAAATACAACTGATGAGTCCTTAAAGAAAAATTAATATTTCACATCTATCATAATTTTTTAAAATTATTTTAATATGGCTTTTAGATAGGTTTTGATCACAGCAACCATTTCTTTGTTTTGACTAAAAAATAAGAGTAGATATTGCTAAAGAATAGCAGAGAACTGCCAAAAATGCTTCTGTTTAAGGTTCTTAAATTCACAAACCGATGAGGCTTCTCTAGATACCCAATATTAATGAGAAGGACAAAACACTGTGTTCTTGCTGAGCATTATTCAAGCATGGCACAAAATTCAGTCTAGGACCATATTTGTTCTGCAACCTATTATCAGAAACCCTCAACTATACTTACAGTTTTATGTTATCTTTTTCTGTTGACAGATTTTTCATTGAGGACTGTGCAGCAGAAAGATTTTTCTGGTACTCATTAACTAAACAGTACTGTTGTTGCTTCACTGCCTTAACAGCATCAAGTTCTTGAAGCAGCCTGTCCCAGCAGGGTACTGTAGGATCTGTGGTTTGCAGACCTGCTCTGTTTGATCCTGTTGCATTGGGAAAAGCTTCTTGACTATGACACAAAGATTTTGCCTTCCATGTTTCCAATTCAGCTTGTAAATTCTACAATCAAGCCCATCACAGAGAGGGGATTAAAAGAGGATCTCAAAACACTTTCAGCTTCAAAGCAAAATACAGTTAAATACCGGTATATCTACAAATATATACTTGTTCATTCACATGCAAATGAACATACATGCCTGGGCACATCATGGAAGCACATGTGCAATCATAAGTGTATCTACTACTGTGCTCCAGAACAGCAGTACGAAAAATGGTATTTACGTGGACATTAAGGCACAGTGTTTGTAGATTAGCTGGTAGACATACTGACTAATCATGCAGTCAAACTTCAGATAGGATGATATGAAACAATTTTATTTTGCCCAAGTGAATCATAATTCTGTAAGTGAATCACTACATTAACAATGAGGAATGGCTGCACTTTCCATACCTCCAGCTCTTTTAATTGTTCATTTATAAGCACAATATCCAGTTCAGCCACTTCATTTTTCAGCTCATGGACCTTTTGCTCCTCTTCAAAATACTCAGTGTTTAGTTGCACTCCAGGAAGTATCTCCTTCTGGACAATCACTTCTGCATCTGTGTCCTACAACACAAAACAGGATTCTTATTTCTGAAGGTCCTAAACCAGAACGTTTTCTGATTGCAGCACTTGGCTTCACATGTTTAAGTCATGCCTAAATCCTACTGTGGCATCCTCCACAGCCTTTGTGGGTCAACCAGGACCCAGAGGCTGGAACCTACACCACAACCCCCCACCTTTGTGGTCACCCCAGCTTGACAGCACTGCTCAGATAGCTATGTAATTTCTGCCCATAATTTTAAATTTGAAACTCTGATATCTCCACCTTCAAATAACATTCTCCATGCACCCACCTCTGCTACTGATATATTCAGAAGTCTATCCTGTCTTTTTCCCCTCTTCCTTATACATTTATAGACCTTTAGTCACCCCTCACGCCCACATTCCTTCTGCTCAGCACCGGCCTCGATACACTGATGCAGCCTTCACCAGGACCTTTTCTCCAACTATTCTTCACAGGGCAACTCACGCATGAAGCACAAAGCAACTCACGCATGTGACACAAAGCCACAGCTGCTACTACAAATGCTATCTGACATCAGGGGTAAGACAAGCGTTAGGGAGCCATGTCTCAGTTGCAGTGGGGAGGAAGGGAATGGGGGGCTCCTGAACCAGACCCCGGCACATCAATTCCCACAATGACAGAAGGACAAGTCACTTGGGGTGTGCCAGGTTTAACAGCCCATCAGCTGAGCTGAGGCTGCCCAAGTGGATACACTCACCCAGACCCAGTTCAGATGCAAAATGTAATCCTCTATATCAGCTTCAGTTATTGCAGACAACAGTATACATGAAATGTCACAGGCTTATCATCACATGGCAATGACTTAAAAATCTTTCTGTGCTTACCTTCTCCCCCTATTCCTGGTGTAAACTGTGATGCATTTCACATATAGACTTTGTGTGACTGAATACATACAAGTACACAGATGCAACTACAGTGTGAGCTTGTCCATAGTACCAACATATAAAATGACATATTCTTGTTTGACAAATTTACTATATTGATAACTTAGATTATTTTACTAGGAAGCAGCCAGCTATCCCAGCAGCCGTATCCCTTGTAAGCAATCGCTGTCTCTGTCTCCCTGTGGGTCGTGAGCTATCTGAAATATACCTGCTTCCAATTGTGGGAAACAGGTAGCACATTGTAGACATTATCAGAAAACAATAACTATTCATTTGAACTCTTTTGGTTATTTTCAGTCAAAACTGAAGGGGGGGCACTCAAAAAATGGCCCATCAGAGAACTGTTCCATTTCTTTGTGTAAACATCTGTAACAGTTGTATCAATTCAGACATAAGATTTCACCTTAGCAATCTTTGGAGTGCCATTGAATTGAAGTAAGCTGAAAAACTCAGGTAAGCTATCACAGAGTGAGGAGTAAATCCATTTTACCAAAATGAAATACAAACACATCAAAACACACAGTAAAGTGTCCTGACACTACGAAAAACCTCAGGCTTGCTGTGTAGACATTTTGCTTGTTTCATGATGCTCTCAACGTACACTGTGGCACTGCCTCCCCATATACACAGACACATAGATAGTACCAATCTCCCCAGACACTAGTTTTAATGTTTCCCATATGTTTTCAGTATCATCAGATGGCTGGAGAGGGATGAAAAAATGAGAAGGTAAGAGCATGGGTGTTGCTAACCAGCTACTGTCTTTCAGGTACAGAGCCAGGGCTCTACTGCTGACTCTTCACAGTACAGGCACAAGAGAAACTGACAAAACATGACTTTGGCTTCAGGCTAGGGCACAGCTCTCAGTCTAAACCCTTTCTTATCCAGTACCTTCCTCAGCAAATCAGCAAAACCTACTTCCCCTTCTCTTTGCAAACCCCAAGTTTGGCATGCTTAAACACATGCCTAAAGATCACATTTAGAAGTGAAAATCAGTCAATTTAGAATAGAATACAATATTTTCAGTTGGAAGGTACCTACAGCCATCACCTAGTCCAACTGCCTGACCACTTCAGGGCTGACCAAAAGTTAAAGCATGTTGTTAAGAGCATTGTCCAAATGACTCTTAGAAACTGACAGGTATCAACCACCTCTCTAGGAAGCCTGTTCAGTTTTTGACCACCCTCTTGGTAAAGAAGTGCTCCCTAATGTCTAGTCTAACCCCCTCCTGGTGCAGCTTTGGACCATTCCCATGCATGCTATCATGGACATCAGGGAGATCAGCACTGCCCTTCTCCACCTCTCCTCCTCAGGAAGCTGTAGAGAGCAATGAGGTCACCCCTCAGCCTCCTCTTCTTCAAATTAGACAACCCCAAAGTCCATAGCTGCTCCTAATAGGAAAAATCTTACATCCCTTTCACAAGCTTTGTTGCTCTCTGGATGCATTCAAGGACCTCCACATCCTTCTCAAATTTGTACCTTGTTATGCATTCAGCTTGAATTAATTCTCCTTTCTCTACTTCATTTATTTTCTTATGCTGGATCACCCTTGGATTTCAATTTTCTGATCTGCCCTCATTGTGATGGCAAAACTATCACAGCTAACTACAATAACATGGAAATAAGTTGCATTGATTAATAATTTAAATAGAAATTCTAAATATCATAAAGATTGATTATGATGGCTCTGAAAACCAATATTTCTCTTTTTGAACAGATTCACTGACAAATATGATGTGGCTAGCACTTTGGATGGAGTTTGTAACTACCATGGACACAAAGCAGAACTACACACAATGGTCTCAATTTTGATGTGACAATAATTCCTCTTCTTTTACAACAGAACTTCAGCTGAAGCCCATGTGGAAACAAAAAAGGCAATGAGTGAGAAATTTAGCTTGAAATAACAGCGTGGGTTACCTGATGTGCAAAAACGGAGGGATTAGGTTCCAGACTATCTTGCTCAGCTGCTGAAGATTTTGGGACACAACTCTTCTGGCACACCTTTTGTTGAACCTGCTCCATGTCTTCTTTACATGATTGACTCTTGACATCAGTACATTTCTCCTTTTTTGTAAGAAATGAAAAAAACAAAAACAAAACAAACCAACCAAGTATTCAAAAAGCCCAAATCAAACCTGCTCAGTAGTAATAACTGCTCAAGAAGACAAAGTTACAAAGCCTGTAATTATAGGTAAATGAGGAAAACCACGGTTACATCTCAATTTATTGTGGGCAGGGTTATGGCAGAGGAAACCATTTAGAAGCAGCAGTGCTATAATTTTGTTATAAATTTGTAGAAAAATTGCAGATGTAATTCCTCTGACCTATGCTGTTCATCTTTCATTATTCTAAGCATGGACCTTGAACTGTGTACCCCTGGATGCAGTCTTGAATGCATTTTTTAGAAGGTTAAGCTTTTTCCTGGGGCTCCAATCTTGTACTGTAGACAGAGTTTGTGGTTAAGACACCCAGCCAGGCAGGATATTCCCATGGGCAGCCTGGGGATCTGCTGTATGTACATGCTAAGGTATTTGCTGACTGTAAGTTCAGCCCGAGTTTGTTTATCATATAGAGACAGATAAAATAAATCAGCCAACCACACAAACTAAAGAATGGCAAATCCTTACAGTATGACCATGGGGGAGAGCACAGCATCAGGGACCTGTCCATGCTGCACAGAAATCTCAGCTAGTGGCTACAATTCAAATGTACTGAAAGTAGCCCAGAACAACCAGAATAAATAAATTTACCCTAATTCTCAGCCAGCTCATGGGTGCATACTGTGCTCCATCTTGTCACAACTACACTGCTTATAACACTCTTAGGCTTTCTATCTCCAACATGAACTTAGCCTCTTCCCACTCATTATAGTTCCAACTCCTAAATGCTGCTCTAGTCTGTCAAAATTCCCCTTGTACCAGGGTGCACAAAACAGGACACAGCATTTCAAATGCAGCCTCATACGTACAGAATATGTAAACTAGAAATCTAAATAAATGAGACCCAAGCACAGTAACAGAATTCAAGGAAAATGGGAAGATAACTTCACAATACATCCAGGTGACTCAGAATGCAATATCCTCAGGAAGCCATGAAGAAAAAGATAAATCCCTCCATATTGATTTTAAATGTACAGAAGAGGATTCAAAGAGTTAATGCATACTAAGTATACAGCACATCAAACAAAAATAGCTTGATGTAACTTGAGGTTTTTACTATTTATTAGAGGTATCCCCACTACATATACCCTTAGACTCAATCACTGTTGCACAATCTCCTGTCCAGTTACCTCTGCTGAATGGGTTGCCTTTCCTGTTTCATCACCTTCAATACCAACACCATCCTGATGTCTTTCCAGTTCTGCTTCACCATTCTGAACTGCATTGTCCAGAACTTCATCTTGAACCCTACCATGCTTGTCCATACTTTGCCTCTCTTTATCAGCATCCCCCTGCTTTGAAAAACACAAAATGTTTACAACTAGTAAAAGCCACAGTCCAAACTCTAAGTTTTACAAAGGAATGACACACTCCACAAGCTATCTTGAATTAATTTAATGAATGAAGGAAAAGGCTGAGGTAACCCAAACCCAGAGTCTTTTAGCAACACCTGTTCAGATCAGTTTGCTGTATCAGGACCTTAATCACTATGAAGAGTTTCAGGAGAAACTGAACTGGAGTAAGTGCTCACATGATTTTTAATACTGTCATAGAAGTTTCTATTTAGACACATTTGGCAACTTTTAACTACTGGTCTTGCTCCTTCTCCAGAAATGCCAGTACAGAAGGTTTCTACTCTCATAATTTTGATGGTCATCTCTCCCTGCTGCTGTTATCACTCAATGGTCAGGTCAATGAGAGAGTTCTCCAAATTGTTCCCTCAGCTTTGTGCATGTGAAATCATTTACAGTGTGAATGTCTTTCTTTATGTCCCCTAAAGATCAGCAATTCCAGGTCAGTGACCTCTCATTACATCTCACTTGTCACCATGTAGTTGACAAAACCTGTTGAAATCACAGGTATGTTGCAGGTTTTGCATCATGGAGAAAGCGGGTCCAAGCCCTGGGGGCTTATAGAGATCACACTGATCTCTCACGCACTTCTCATGTGCAAGGCTGAAGGGATAATTTGGAGAAGATACTTTATTACTCCCTTCATCAGATGAGTAAATTAAGTCTCTGTAAGACTACAAATTTTAAGGAATTACATATGCTTTTCTAGTGGACAGACACACATGGATATATATATACACTGACATGTATTGGAACATATTGGTCAGGCACCTGAACAGTCTGCCCCAATTTATCCTTGCTTTGACAGACACCCTGCAAAGGGCTGTCTGACAATACACTGTTTTCCTTCAAAAGTGGATCATTTTGCTTCTCTTTCTCTGGCATATTTCCATTTACATCTTGACCCTAAGAGAAATTATATCAAATAAAACCTGCTTGTGTGACTGTAAATACTGTATTTTACCATTAAATCTCTGAATGGCAAAAATTATTATCTAGGAAAACAAACAGGACAAATACTGTGCTGCAGTTTTAAACAGGCCTTACTGGTTTAAAAGAAGCTCTCAGAGTTCTTTCGGATAAGTGTATCTGAAATTTTCTCATCTATATACCTTCTCCCTCTGTGTCCTGATCAAGGATACCTGCTCTAATTAAGTGCAAGAGAAAGCTTCTGAATAGATACTACTGGCTTGTTACAGACTTCTTGTAACAAGTTAAGGAAGTTCTTCCCCACATCTTTGATTTTTATACACATGTACTTACAGAAGGCTTAATTTCAGTGAAATAATGGATGCATCTGAGAGACAGATGCCTCTTTAACCCATCTTCCACTGTTATTACTGTCAACAAATATACTCACATCACACTCTTCCGAAGGCTCCTTTAACTCCAGCGCAGTCAGGCTCTCTCCTGCGGCAACAGGAGTATCAGAAGTGATCTGTATCTCTCTCTTCAACACTGTATCTGCCTTATCTTTCATCCATATTTCAGCACCAAACTCATCTTTAAACTCAAGGGCTCCACTTGAAATATTTTCTTTCTTTTGCTTGACATTTTCAAGTCTCTCTTCCAGACTTCTGTGTTCATTCTGAAGAGTTTCAATCTCATCCTTAATAAACTTCTGTCCTGGTGAAGAGGTGTTTCGTTTAACGGTTTCTGCTAAAATCAAAATCTTCTTTAATGTGTCTTCGCATCGACTAAGAGGTCCTTGTTGTTCCTTTAAACACAAAGAAACATTTTATTGGAAAGTATCCTCACTCAATATACTTAATGTTAAGATCTAAAGTCAATCATTAAAATCATAAACATATGTTGTGAACAACAAAGTGTGCTGAAAAGCACACACAGACCTATTTGCTGCAAAATGTCACATACTAAACAAGTAATTTTAAGTTAGTCATTTTAATAAGCAGAGAACACCTGAAGCTATAAGCATCAAGACAGTGATAAAATAATCAGATGGTTTGCTGTGAGGTGCATGATGATCTTTCCAAGTTCTGAGCAAATAACCCCCCACTCTCTCTTACTCCTTTTTCCTTGTTAGAGGAATAACAAATACTGGAGGATGGGGAATTGCAGTGATCCATATCTGAGCTATTATCTCAGCTTTCAGTAGCTCTCTATGCTCACAACAACAAGACTTTGTTATCCAACCTGCCAAAGTGCAAACAAATGCCTACTCATGTCTGAAGGACACTTCTTAAAAATGTTCACCCAACATTTTCCCAAGCTTTCTGCACTGGCTAATTTAAAGACACCGACTAACACCAAATTTAGTCTCTCTCCTAGTCATGCCCAGAGAGAAAACAAAAAACCCCCACAAAAAAATCAAACAACAACAACAAAAAACCCCAAATGAAACAACCAAATTGAAGAAGCCTGTGTGCTTGAGCTAGGACAATTGTATCTTCAGTTCAGCTGACAATAAAAGTCCCCTCAGTTCATTAAGACTGTGTTTAGGCATACAGTTATCTTGATAAAATGAATATAACATATACTTTATATTTTGGAAAGATTTCTTATTTTTGTCAGTTTGACACATTAGCAGTTCTTGTTAATAAATGTGATGGTCTGTACCAGCCCCTAGGACAGAGACCCACTTTCTCCATGAGGCAAAACATGTAGCATACCTGTGATTTCAACTGGGCTTGCTCCACTGATGACTGATCTGTGGCTGTACCTTCACAATCAGCAAGCTTCTCAGAGAGAGTTTTCATCTCAGTGCTCAGGCCTGATACCATATCCTGAAACCGCTGGTGCTCCTGAACATGACTTTCCAATGTCTGCACTATGGTCTAGAAACCAAGGAATTTCTAGGATTAGTCTACCATTAGCTAAAACAAATGTAATTTACCCACAGACTATAATAGCTTTCCCAGGACCTCAGCAGCACAAAAAATCTGCCTGCTATAAAATATCTAGCTAACCACAGGCGCACAAAAAATACCTGACCCTCTTCCCAGCACATCATGGCCTCCACAGTGAACAAAATGGTCATTAGTAGCAGGAAGCAGAGGAGTTTGCACTCCATAAGAATATACCTCTAAAAGTGAAGTCTGCTATTCAAAATAGATTAAAGATTAGATGCAGAATGCCACACAGAGTGCAAAAGCAATCTGCACTAAACTGGATGGAAGCAATAACAAACAAGATGCAGAAAAAGCCATTCATCCTTCCAAAAGAAAAAAAATAAATAACCAAGCTATTGTGGATTGGAGTTTATAGGAACAAATGCTTCATATTACAGCTATCTGAATTTGTTTATATAGGTACAAAATGTTCTTCATACTTACTGTGCTTCCATTTGTTTAAATTTATCCCTCTGCAAAGCACAAGGTGGTGAAAAAAATGATCTTCTGGTGCCCCTTTTCCCACGGGGGGGGGGGGGGGGGGGGGGGGGGGGAAGGGAAAGGGAAAATTCCCTGTCATACAGAGGAACTTTCAACCCCCAGTTTTACCTATAAACTTGCCATCTGAATGACACTACAGGCAAACAGTGAGAACTGCAATCAACAGGCATATCAATAATCTTGTACGGAAAGAGAGTGAAGTTCCAACCTGTAGCTGGCTAAGCAGATTTTCATGTTGTTGCTTTAATTCCAACCATTCCAATTCTCTGAAGCAAGGATCCCCAGCATGACCCTGTAGGTGATCCTCTTGGCTTTTCAATTCATTAAATAGGGAAGTCAAATCTTCTGCTTTCTGCAGGAGGCTGGAATAGTTTGTCAGCTGAGCTTGCTTCTCTCGTAAACCAGGTTGAAGGACAAAACCTATCTCCTGTTGCTGTTTCTCCAGATTGGTTAAAGCCAGTCTCAGATCTTCTTTGCCTTGCTCATACTGCTCCCTGTTGAACTGAAGTTGCTCCTGAGGGCTAAAAAAAATACTGTGTTTAATAGTATTAAAAATTTTCTATTAATTTCCTAGAAAATGTCAAACTGAACAAGTCAACAATTAGACTGAACTTAAGCATGCTGAATACTTTTTTTCAGGTTTTAAATTACTGAAGTTATTGCTACTGAACTGGACAAGTAACTAACCTGCTTAAACCTTAACCTTCTAAAGCCTTAGTTTCTAGCATCTGAGACGTGATGTTCATGCTTTGTATTTTTCCCACTTCTCATTACAGCAGAAGTTCTGTTTAAAAACTACAATATGGCTATGAATCCATTTTCTTTGACAGCTTCTTATGACAGTCTCCTGGAAGGGAATGTTCTGTAGATGATACACACTGCATTAGTTGAGATGGGAGGTGCAAGAGTGTTTTAGAGATATGGATAACAAAACTAGCATACGGAATATGGGTCATGCTAGCACAATCCAGTGCCTACTTTCCTGACCTTGACACTGGATTGCAGTTTGTGTGCTTTATGAGCATGCATGCTGGCCTGCTGCAGGTGCACAAGTTGCATTTGTACACAGGAGATATGCAACTATTATCAGTGAGACAAAAGTAAGATTCCTATGTTCACATTTAGTGATGAAGCTTAGATATTTTCCAGATGGAACTTAAATGCCAACATTTGAAATTATGATCCCACACAAACCAATCCAAATAAATAAAGTCTGGTTATAATTCTGTAAAGTACACGAGGATAAGTGAGGACAATAGCAAAGCTTAAGTGTTTCATTTTTTGCCCCTTATGATTCGTACTTTTTTGGAAAATGAGAAATAAAGTGCTAGCCTCGTATATGTTAAGTACTCTTGCTTCAAGTTCCCTATTCCAGTTCTGCACTGCCATTAACATGTCACATCTGTTATTCAAAGATATCCTGATCCTGCAAGGTCCTGAACATCTCTTCAGACATACTCAGCACCCCATCTTTTGCCTCCCACATGTTGTGAAGAGGGTGCTCTGCATTCTGCTGTATTGGATCCCATACAGCCAGTGCTCTACCTTTCTGAATGCCACTTGTATTGCTTGCACCGAGTGCTCAGTAATAAGAGAAGGCAACGGAATATTCTCAGAAATACTTGTTTCAGTAATTAATTCCTTGGACATTTTTTTAAAAGTATACAGCAATGTTCCCAGTGCTTTTACTTAAAGCTGGGTCAAGGAGGTTACGGCAAACAAATATATTGAAAGTGTCTGCATGTGCAAGTTTATGTTTATGCAACACACCTGAAATCACCTGATATGTTTTAAAGGATCAGTCTGCTCTCAGACACAGTTGCCAAAGTGCCAGCAACACTGAAGTGCCTCTACCAGCTGCTACAGCCAAGAAAGCCTCCCAGACAGCCAGAATAAAATAGGCTTTAAAAACAATTTAAAAATCCCAACCTCCTGGATTTACCCCAAACTCTCTTCTGAAACAGTACAAACCTGTGGAAAGGTAGATTCCACCTCTGCTAGGGACTATGCCTGGGGCACAGAGCACAGAATGGCCGCCACAGTGGTGAAATCACTGCACCCTCACTGCACAGCCTAATGAAACAAGGAGCATTGGGTGCAAATCTGGTTGGGTTTTGGGTTTTTTTTTTCTGTTTTTTTCTTACAGGAGTGGCTGAGCTACTTCAGTATCAAAAGCAAATGTGAGGCGAGCTGGGCAGACCCCATCAGCTGTCCTGCCACATCCTTTATACCTCCTGGCTACACCCCCCACTTAACCTTTCAATCCAACACTGCAGAAAGACAAGTATTTATGTAGGTATCTCGTTCTGCCCCCAAAGAACACAAACTCAATGGAACTGGTACACGAAGAAGAGAAGAAAGTCAGTATAGCAGAATTGCCTCTTGGCAAATTCCACATTACCTTCTATATTCAGTGGCTAGCTGACAGGCGCTTTCCCACTTGTGCTGGAGCTCAGAAATAGTCTGCTGAACCGCTGGCTTCTTTTTTTTTTCATTTCTCATTAAAGTTTCTCCCAGAGCTACCATGTTCTGTATTTTGGCCTCTCCTGCATCTTTGAGAGCTGTGATTTCCTGTGTTAAAAAAGAAGCAGATGCAATACATCCACAACTATTTTTGGGTACAAAATAGAAGGTACTACCAATTATTTGTTCATACTTTGCGCAATGCTGTTCAAGACAAAAGAATTCTCCTTCCAATATATTACATAATGGATTCATAAAAGGACAGATCACCTAGTTTTAGAATGTCTGGGATAATGAAGCTGATTTATTAATTATTCTCTACGTAAAAAAAAAAAAACCAGAACCAACCCAGAGTATTGTGCTGATAAATAAAAAAAAATGCTCCAGATCTTAGAGAAAGAGATTTGCCACAATGCCACCCCTTCCACATGTAAAACCCAGCATCCTTATCCTAAGTGGTCAGAGAGAGGAGATACCGAAGAGGCCTGAGAGACCCGCCACCCAGGTAGTGAAGCAGCCCAGCACAATGGCACTGCAGCACACCTGAAAAGCCATGACAGATGGCCTAGCTATGTTACTGACCACCCTCTTCACCTCTGGAGCAGGCTATGATGGGAAGGAGCACAACTGCCAGGTGCTGCTCCACCCAGACATGCAACAGAAAATCTCATCTTATGTGCGTAAAAAACTACACAAAAACAAATCAACCATCCCATCCAAACACACTTCTCTGCCCCCAAATAAGTGACAAAACCATAGGCAATCAGCAGTGACAGCATCTTTTAGAGGGTACTGACTCATTAAACATTCCCCCGATATTAGCATGAACTATGAAGTGGAAAAGGAATATTTTTTACCCAGTACCTTTACTTGATTAATCCTTTCGTCTGATGGCAACTCACTTTCCTGTGAACTCAGTTTATTAATAGCCTCCTCGAGTTTTCTGATCCAGCAAGAAACATCCTGGGCAAGTTCTTCAAAATTCTGTCCTTCCACAGGAAGTCTCTCAGTATTTCCTGCCATTTCACTTACACGTGTTATCAGTGTCTGGTATCTACTAATAAGATCACTGGCTTCTGAAACAGTTTGATATTCTGTTAGCCCAGCCTCCCTCAAGGAATTTGCAAGCTGAGCCATGGAGTCAAACGGTTTTCTGAAAAATACAAGAAATTAATAAACATTTATTTGTTGTGACAACTTCTTTAGAAGACAGAAGTTTAAGCATGACAAGTGCAAGGTCCTACACCTGGGTCAGAGCAATCTCAGGCACAGCTACAGGTTGGGCAGAGAATAGATTCAGAGCAGCCCAAGGAGAAGGACTTGGGGGTGTTGGTCGATGAGAAAATGAACATGAGCCGGCAGTGTGTGCTTGCAGCCCAGAAAGCCAACCGTATCCTGGGTTGCAAAAGGAGCATGACCAGCAGGGCGAGGGGGGTGATCCTGACCCTCTAACTCTGCTCTTGTGAGACCTCACTTGGAATATTGTGTGCAGTTCTGGTGTTCACAACATAAAAAGGACATGGAACTGTTGGAACAATTCCAAAGGAGGGCCACGAGGATGATCAGGGGACTGGAGCACCTCCCATATGAAAACAGGCTGAGAAAGTTGGGGCTGTTCAGCCTGGAGAAGAGAAGGCTGCGTGCAGACCTCATAGCAGCCTTCCAGTACCTGAAGGGGGCCTATAGGGATGCTGGGGAGGGACTTTTCATTAGGGACTGTAGTGATAGGACAAGGGGTAACAGGTTCAAACTTAAACAGGGGAAGTTTAGATTGGATATAAGTAAGAAGTTCTTTACCGTAAGGGTGGTGAGGCACTGGAATGGGTTGCCCAGGGAAGTTGTGAATGCTCCATCGCTGGTGGTGTTCAAGGCTGGATTGGACACAGCCTTGGGTGGCATGGTTTAGTGGGAGGTGTCCCTGCCCCTGGCAGGGGGGTTGGAACTAGGTGATCTTAAGGTCCTTTCCAACCCTAACTATTCTATGACTCTATGATTCTTAGACAGAGACTAAAGAAAACAATACCTCTGCATTAACAGTGTTGCATACAACTTTTCAGGTTTTGTCTCATTGTTTTTGATCTCTTTCAGTTTTTCTTCCTGAGCAGTGAGCCATCCTTCCAAGACTGTAGTGCTTTCTTTAAGGCTAAAGAGAATATAAATACAGATATAGGTCAAAACAAGAGGCATTACATGACTAAAACCTGCTGACAGCAGTGTTTTGCTGAAAAAGTAACGTAACGTGCCTCATCATGCAGTTTTAAGCACAAGCTTAATTTTTAGTATCTCAGTTCATGTCACTGAGACCATCCATAAGCAGATACTCCCATATAACACTAAGTCTGCTATGAAGTGAAAAAATACACAAAGCATACAACAAAACACTCATTACCCTTTATGAAAATCCATCTTTAATAAAAAGCAGGGCTGTTTGTCATTCACTATGGCTGTTTAATAATGAATCATTTTGCACCCCTTGTGATTAAAATGTCAGAAACTACATTAGTTCCCTACCTACTCAGCTGCTGGAGAGAAGCACCAAGTTCCTTTGCCTGTTTCTGACATTTGGAGATCAATCTTTGTAGTTCTGCTTCTTGATCTCTTACACGGCTGTTAAGGTGGTTAATGCTTGCTTTGGGCAAGTAATGCTTCACTTTATTCAACAAAGCTTTAACCTCTTGGATATCTCTGTCTTTACCTTCAGATGTTAGGAAGTGCTGAATAAGAGCACAAACACAAGATGCATCTGTCAAATTTTCTGTTGTATAATAGATATTTATGTTACAAGAGTTTTTCAATTCCTGTTATCTCCATAATATTTTCTACAGCAGTTCCAGTCCCTGAAACAGAATATATGTTAACTGACAGTTTGCTGATGATTCTAATTGTAAATGGAAAAGTTGCTGTTTGCAAAATAAAGAGAAAGTGAGGCAGATGACTTGGATTTTCCTTTCTGCAGTACAAATGCACAGAGAAGAAACAGACAAGCATCATTCAAATCTAGCACTGGCATCACTATGTCTTCTGCTGCTGCTTAACTGTGACTGCTGCTTAACTGTGACTGCTGCTCACAGATGTTGTGACACCCTCTTTTCTGTTGATTCTGCCTGACTTAAGAGTGAAAACCTGGCTACAGCAAAGTGAACATATTTTTTCATATTTGAGACAAATGGGGGTCAGAATTTCATTTTACTCTCCACCTATTTGATTTTCTGCATCTTTGCACATTGAAGTACTTGGTCCATTGACTTTCACTAGCTACTGTCCTGTCTCTCACTTGCCCAACCATGTCTGAACATGAACACTGATACTCCATTTTGAAATAGTTTATTTTCAATCTACTTACTGACAATGCTTTAAGTTATTAAAAAAATGTTCTTTCAGCCTCAAGTTACAAAACTACTGTAGATGAATTCGCTCCCAAGAACAGTCTCCTGTGTAAAAAGTAAAACTTAGAGTACAGCCAACTTTAGAAATTTGAACATTTTAATACTTTACCTTTAGCCTCTGCAGCCTTTCTTCCAGTATCGGTTTTGTTTCTGAGGGGTCAAAGCACTCCTTCAAAGATAGCTGAGTGCTGCTGAACCAGTCATTAAAATTCTTGCACTGACCTGAAAAAAAGATACATTCCAATTTTCTTCATTAACTGTATTGTATAAAAGAAAATCCCATTTAACATGAAGATAGCAGACAATATGTAATTACATTTGTCAGCGCTACTGTCAATGGTTGCTTTGCACACCAGGACACATGACAAAAAGTGCTGTAGCTCATACTTTTTTTAATTGACAATAAACATACCTGTTCATCTGGGAGGGACAGTCTGCTTCCTGGGTTTGCCTACAGGCAACTTTTATCATTTCCACACAAATATCACTCAAAAACTATCTGAACGTGAGACTACCTTTGGGCTTAATTCTACACCTGCACAATCCTGTATCTGCATAAAACTAAAAACTACCTAATAATGTTATTCATTCTCATAACTAAGATAAAGTAAAAAATGACTGGAAAAAATGAAAACATTTTGATTTTTGTATTTTTTCATGCAATGTTCTAACATATTTTCCTGAATTATGATTTATATTCCTCTATTTTTTTGCATGTGAAAATAAGAAACAAAATACTTTGATTCAGATTGAGTGGTTTTCTGGAATCAAAAGCCATTTTTAACCAAATCTATATCTTGTTCAGAACCCTGAAGCTGTGTGAGCTATTGAAGCAGTTTCAGACACTGAGCCAAGAATAAATTAATTGTATAACTCTAAGAGATTATGATGGTCAATACAAACCTATAAACCTATTTAAATATGAAATGTGTTTGCTTACGGTTCAGAACACCAATAAAGTGATCTTGAAACACATGTTTCTTCTTATTAAATAAATCAGTGACACATTTAAGCTGCTTATTTAATTCATCCACATCAGGACAATCTGTCTCTTCTTGGAGCAATGTCACATAGTGTTCTTGTTGCAGAATTTTCTGGTGTATCTCCTGAATATAAAAAAAAAAGGACAACTGTTACAAAGAAAATGCTGAAGTGCAAGCAGAAGTTCCCTGTACAGAGCTGCTGTTGTACCAACCAGAATGTCGCAAAAGGATTTAGTCCTATGCGCCAAAATAATTTCTGAAAGCATATTGAATTAATAAGGCAATCAAATAGGTAAATACAAGCCCTAAACTCTCCTTAAGCAGTATATATACATCTGTATGCACACATAATCACACATTATGAAGTTTAACCATGACAAGTGCAAGGTCCTACACCTGGGTCGGAGCAATCCCAGGCACAGCTACAGGTTGAGCAGAGAAGAGACACAGAGCAGCCCAAGGAGAAGGACTTGGGGGTGTGGGTTGAAGAAAAAATGAACATGAGCCAGCAGTGTGCACTCGCAGCCCAGAAAGCCAACCGTATCCTGGGCTGCATCAAAAGGAGCGTGACCAGCAGGTCGAAGGAGGTGATCCTGACGCTCTACTCTGCTCTTGTGAGACCTCACTTGGAGTACTGTGTGCAGTTCTGGTGTCCTCAACATAAAAAGGACATGGAACTGTTGGAACAAGTCCAGAGGAGGCCACGAGGATGATCAGGGGACTGGAGAACCTGCCGTATGAAGACAGGGTGAGAAAGTTGGGGCTGTTCAGCCTGCAGAGGAAAAGGCTGCATGGAGACCTCACAGCAGCCTTCCAGTATCTGAAGGGGGGCTATAGGGATGCTGGGGATGCACTATTCATTGGGGACTGTAGTGACAGGACAAGGGGTAATGGGATCAAACTTAAACAGGGGATGTTTAGATTGGATATAAGGAAGAAATTATTTACTGTAAGGGTGGTGAGACACTGGAATGAGTTGCCCAGGGAAGTTGTGAATGCTCCATCACTGGCAGTGTTCAAAGCCAGGTTGGACAGAGCCTTGGGAGACATGGTTTAGTGTGAGGTGTCCCTGCCCATGGCAGGGGGGTTGGAACTAGATGATCTTAAGGTCCTTTCCAACCCTAACTATTCTATGATTCTATATAGTTACTCTTGCACATTTTGGCATCACACAAAAAAGGTGTGTGAAGTTCACAGTAATATAGTATGTTCCAGAGAATATAATACCTAGAAGCTATAATGCCTTAGGTGCCACAGGTATTATTCCACCCCTAAATGCCTTACTCTGTAGGTCAAGTGCCTGTGGGTTGAAAAACAACTTGGAGTGAGCTGAGAGAATTAAAAAAGCATTTTTCTTCCAATGCCTGTGATTTCACTGCCCCAAACACTAGCAGCCTGAGGCCCAGAACGTGCATAATCCACACCTCAACAGGAGGCTTAAAACTTGCCAGCCTTCAACCTCCAAGCAAGAAGCAGCTTTATTCACCTCTCTCCCTGCTGCAAAGAGTATGAAAAGTTGGCTCAAATTGCCTACTGGGAGCTTCCCTTGCACAAAGACAACCTCTGTGTATTATCCAGTCTTGGAAAACATATAACCTAGTATCCCCGCTACTACTTCAACCTACAGCAGACAGTACACTGTTGTCATGCCCATCACTAACTATTTGCGATAGCTGCAAGGGTTAACTAACTACATCTGATAACATCCAGTGAAAACAGGCTTTCTTTCATGCTTCTGGCAGCTTAAGGAAATATTCAAGCCAGGCTCTTCACCTGAGCTATTCTAGCACTTTACAACATACATAGGAGAAACCCTTATGAAGTCTCGCCCAGGAGAGAAATAATGAACAAAATTATAAAAGATGCATAATTTGTGGCACGCTACCTCTAATTTAGTAAAGATTTCTAAGGTGTCAGAAGGCGATAAAGCATTTAAAAGCGATTCAGTCATTCCAATCTGTGTCTTGGCCAAATCAAGGTCTCCTTTTAGTTCTGCTGTATTCAAGCTGAGTTCACTGGTCCCCCACTTCGTTGACAAGAGCTCTTTCACTAGCTCCATTTTTTGCACAACAGATGATCTGATGACCTTAAAATTGAAAATGAAACATAGTTAAGAAACAATAGCAGATTGATTTCCTACAATATTACTGAACTCCATGACAGACATAAAAAGCAATAAAATTACCTGAGATCCAGATATTCTGATCACAGCTTGTTTCAGTTTCTTTCTCTCCCACTCCACAAATTGAAAAATAATAGTATTTAAGCCCTGTTCTTCCTAGCATAGCTGATTTCATCTTTATTTGTGATGATATTTACTGGTGCTGCTTTACTAATAAATTTATTTGTCAGTCTACCCAAAGCTGGATGAAGGCCTTACCTGCACTTTGGCTACCATGAAAAAGAGGGTGCCAGCTCTCTCTGTAACACACCTCCCCCCTGCAGTGATCCCACTAGGGCAAATTCCCCATGCCGATCCAAACAATAGGCAAGGAGAGCAGAAAGGTAGAGAGCTCTGGCTCAGGCCAGTCATAAGGAACAATAGGTCCTTAACCTTGTCCTTAAGGCTTGTGCAGATTTGCAAGACAGCAACTCAAGGGCATCTGCTGCTCCCAAGGAGCAGTGTGCACAGTACAGGGTTGCCGAGTCCTTTCCTAAGCTCCTTAGATCACTTTACCCAGTGAATCTCCTCTGAGTTCACTGCCTGCTGAGGATAAACACAAATAGGCAAACCAGGTCAAGCTCAAGGTGCATCTGACAGACACTGGGATCACATGTTTAGGGAACTGGTACAAGATAAAGGTAGGCTAATGTGGTCTCAAGCAGTGGAGAATAATTTATTCTTTGCTGTGCGCAGTTAACACAAAAAGATGCAGATTTCCTTATGATATCCCAAAGGAAAACATCACAGGAAAACACCACTCTATGCAAATAGCTATATGCTACCAAGCTACCTTAACCCATATCCAGGTAAAGGTACAGTTTAAAACAGTCAGCATGCTGAGTTGCTGGGATCCCCAAAGGGATGACGAGGCCCACTGTTAATGGCCAACAGCTAAAAGCCAGATATCACTCATATTGGCCTCTTTCAGCAGGTCTGCAAAACAGCTGGGCCACGTCTAAGCTCCTAAAAGGCACAGGACTGAAAGAGACCTTTGTGTTTAAAATGACAGGTTTGGTTCTAACAGCTGTAGAAAGACAACAAATGAAAAGTCACTGCTAACAGCCAACAAAATGCTTCCAATTCTCTTTGGCTTGATTTAAGTCAACCCAAGACGTGCTTGTGGCAAAGATCATACTAGAAGCATGTCTTTAGTAATGAGTACTGGCGTATTAGCTGTAAAAATGTCTTTGTACCTGTAGCTCCAGTGGAGGTTCATTACTATTTAGAAGTTCTTCTATCTCAGCCACTGTGTTGTCAAATTTCTGCAGTTTCTCCTCTTGAGCTTGTAAGCATGCCTAAAAGGGGAAAAAAACATTGGTAACTGTTTCCCCCAGATTAAATTTCCATCTTTCCCTTAGAAAATTACATTGCTGATACTGTGATTCTGCAATGTGGCATACAGAGCTTCCACAGCTGATCCATATCCTGATTTTCATTTTAATCATTTACACTTTTTTTTGTGTTAGAGTCAGAAACACTCTGTTTCGCAGGCAAAGCAATTGTTAATGCAAATCTACCATAAACTTAACAATAGTTATTATTTTATTTTATTATTATATATAACTATATTATTATGAATATTTATTATATATATGTTATTATATATTTCTTATTTAGATTGTAGAATAACTTATTTGATATAAACAAAAATATATTTGCAAGAAAATCTTTAATTTTGTGTTTATTTCTTGCTGCTACTATTAAAAAGGGATATTCTCAGATGTTTCAGTGTAGAAGTGGCATCCTGATGATACACTTTGGTAGGGACCTAACAAAATACAAGCCATGCTCTAAGCACTTTTTTAACATAGAACCTTTGTACATGAAAAGACCTCTACTCTACCTTTGAATGAATTTTGGAACAAGCCAGTAATGTGGAAGTAAAATACCAGGTTCAATTTATGAAACAGGATAGTCACATTGTCTCATATTCCCAAACTGATACTCCAAACTCCCTTAGGACAAAGTACTCCTGCTACAGTCTCTATACAAGCAATCATCAAAACGCGTTCATGTGCTGCAGCCCTTAGAAGAGTTCCCATTTGCATTTGCATACTTGCTACAGTGGAAAGCAGGACTTCTCTCACATTATTTATAGTGAAATTAAGTATACAGTCAAATAATTCATTACTCCTCTTTGCTTCTTGAAAGCAGGTGCACCAGTGTTCTGTTGGGTGGTCACAAAGGACCCTGGGTTTCAACCCTACATAGTATGATACATATTGCAACAGTTGGTTTGGTTTTTTTTTGTAATTAACATTAATGTAGAGATGCTTCAGGATCAACAGCAAAAGAAATAATAGTAAATGGACACATGAACCTGAGGCGCTCTGAGGTATTTAAAAAAAAAATAGCAACACAGAGTTCAGTTTTCTCTCCTCTATTCTGCTCTTATAATAGCTCATAGGAAACATGGTTTCTCTCTCCCTTGCCCTCTTCTCCCCTCTCTTTTGAGAGCTATCCTCTTGCAGAGGAACCTTATTGCAGCCACCTCCAGCACAGCCCTTTCCTAAGCACCAACAGAGACATGCTGGGGGCATGGTCACATCATGCCAGGCTTGAGCAGTTTCCAGGTAACAAAATGGCTCTTAAGATGCAGTTGCCAGCTGGTGCATTTTTACTGGAGCCATCAGGGACCTCAATCACCCCGGTAAATTCCAGCAATACAATAGTAAAGGCAATAACAATGTGACAAAATATCAACCTCTGCACAGTGTTTATACTACTGGCTTATTGGAAAGATCCATATACAAAGAAGACCCTGTTTTTTTACTGCTTTGCAAATTAAAACAAATGAGCTGTGCTCTGTGCTAACAGTAGCAGTAATGCTGCAAATAAGTGTAATTAAAACCAGGGCATTTGTAGTATATAAACACTGAGACAAAACCACATGCATATTTTCAGATAAGCATATATGGGATATATTTATGTCTCAATCCTATGCAAGCAGGAAATATTTTTGTTGAGTAGATACTGGCATATAGTTAGTATATACCAACAAAGTGGCATAGCCTGTCAGTTATGGATCTAAAGTCAGAAATCTAAATGTTTACCCCTGTATGTGAGGCTCTTCAACGGCACAGAGCCTGTCCGTGTGGTTTTTACATCCAACTGCACCCTGATACTAAGAGTTAAAGCTACAGTCTGTGCAACAGAGGCATGGGCAGCTCAGGCTCTGCTGGTGCAGCCTCTGGAGACCTTTAGCAGCCAGCCACTACTAAGGCCACACTATGTCTGCTGGAGAGCACACCAGAACAAAGACTGCAGGAGCAAATAAGCCACCTCTGCAACCTCTTCCTGAACCGTGCATTGTCCGATCATTTCTGAGGCTCCAGCATCTTCACTGATAGGCAATTTCTAACTAGAAAACTAATCACTAACCTGCACATAATCTCTTTCTTTTCTAGGCACAAGGAAACGTGCATCATTGTACTCTAGACTACAGGCTTCCCAAGCCTTCTTTGCTGTTTATACAGCACAAAGGAATGAGAGGGCTTCTGTGGTCTAAAGCAGCATTTGTAGTGCTGCATTAATTTCAAACAATTCAGTATACATATACTCCATTTATTAGTTTCCAAGACTTGTATAGTACATTGAGTGAAACTACGCATATACAATTGCAAATGTTACAACTTCCTCTGCTTTTGCAGTGCTGATATTTCTGTGATGTGTGTGTTTACAGTCCAAAATCTATATCACTCCCATTAAGAATAAAAAATTTCCATTCAACTTACCTTCAGCTGTGTAAGGTTCTCTTCAGTAAGACAATGGCCTTCTGCGTTCTTAAGTTCTGCATGTGCCCAAGCATCAATTGTGCCAGATAAACTAAGAAGTTTGTCCCACAAAGCCTGAGCTCTTCCCAAATTATCACAGTAGTTTTCAGTCTTTTCATTGATCTATCATGAGATTTATGTACAGAAAACACACATGGATTTCAAAATGAGAGTTATAGTCTAAAAGCAAAATCAGCATAATAAAATAAGAGTGAAATGAAACCACCCACAAAAACAACAAGTGCAGCAAGGGGAAAAAAATCTCATGCCTTCACAGTGAACTGGTCATGGAGAAGATATTTAAATCCCTGCCACACATGTCACCAAACATACCAATCACAACAGCAGCTTGCCAGTTTTAGGGCAGGTTTAGAAAAGAGCCTTGCTCATTATTGTTTATCTACTCTCAGTAAATACCATCTAATCTCAGTATTGATGTAGTGCTTAGATTGACAGTGGCAAACATTTCTCACCAAAAGCACCAGCACTATAATTCTCCAGATTGTCTCCAAAGTCTAAATCCACAGAAGTTGTTATGGAAGCTTACAGATTCATGCAGAAAGCACAAATATTGCCTTTCTGCCCTTCCTAGAATTATTTACTATCAAGCAGTACCTATGATATAAAATACCTGAGAGATGAGAAACATTATGCCAATAGCCGCTCGACAAGCTCTGCTTTGGTAAATACTTGGATTTATCTCTTAAGAATCTCTGCACTTAATTTATTGCAAATATTACACACACGTCAGAATCAATTACTATAATGCATAACAGATAAGACCACCCTGACAATTTACTTTTTACATACATCCAGCCATCTGTCCACAATAACGTTAGCCTCATTCTCAAACGGAGGCTCCTCAAAGCTTCTCATTTTATTAAGCTGGAATTGAAGATTTTTGCAGATCTGATTTATTTTGTCTACATCTTCAGCATGATCATTAAATTCCTCTTTTGCCTCTTCAATCTGTGAAAAATGTCAAAAGGACACTTATGAACATGTTTACTTAGGATTGTTTATTTGGCAAAACATTTTTAAATGATGCACTGCTCTTTTCAGTTTAGAGAAACAACAGCCTTACAAAAAATAATCTATTTTATATATCAGGAATTTCATATATGATGAGACTAAGAATGCATCCTGCATTGTTATATCCCTGTCATGCTGATAGGAATATTTCTTTGTTAGAAATTTGTATTATTCTGTTATTGGTTACGAAGCAGAGGAGTGGGAACTGTGGATAATATATTTCTGACTAAGAGAGCCAAAACTATGGTTTGCTTTAAAATTTGCAATTGAAAGATCCAAGGGGACTATACATCCATACACAGAACCTCAATTACAGAAATAAACAATGCACAATGTAAAAATCATCTGAAATACTATTACAACTAATAAAAAATATAACCTGGCATTCTGATCCCTAGGATTTTAACTGCTTTTTTAAAAAAGCTTAAATCCTACTTTAAATATAGCACTGTCAAATATGCCATTGCCAGAAACTGAAATGTCCATTTTTCCTACTTTCTATTTAAACATTAGACTGCTTCTTTGTGCTTAATTGTAACGTCAGGGTTTACAAACATGGAAGCTCGCTGGAAAAGAAACACTGACCTCTAGTGTTAGGCAACTTGATATTAAAAGCTCTCATTTCCCGGAGACAAGCCTATTATAACCACTGTGATAAGCGGAGCAGCACACACAAATCAGAACAAAGTAGAAGAGCTTCTCTGCTACTATTTATACAATTATAAATAAAAAATTACCAGTCCTCAAGGACATGCCTGTACTGTGCCACAGCTATTGCAGACCATAGTTCTGAGAGGGGCAATTGCAAAACTGAGGGTGAGGATGAAAGGGTTGGTACCAGAGAGGTCTCCATACAAGTAGGGACCAGGGTATGTAGGCAATATCCCCTGCAGCAGGAGCCTGAGTAATATGACAGGCCAGAAGTCTCACTGGTGAAATGATGTGATATGCCTGAGTGATACAAGATGCCAGAGTCTCACTCTGTCTCAGCTAAACACAGAGTGGCACAGAGAGACACCATCCAAAGCCTGGAGGAAGAAACCTTACATTCCTTCTTGAATTTAACCACCCCAGCACTGCCTGAGAACAATTGTTCATATGGGTGATGCTTCATCAGAAAGCCTAAAAATCAGATCTGAACAGTCAGTTATATAACCCATCCAGGTAATGTGAAACCTGTATGATAAAATGGTCATAATGGACATGCTGCTGCTCAGTAATCCATTAGCCATGGACAACTATGTCCAGTGATTGTATTCACTTAGCTAAGAAGAATGTAGCTGGCTCCCAATTTTTGCCTGAAAAGGTGGTAAACTTTAAATAGAGGGAGTGTCCAGCAATACCTGCTCATTCAGTCTCCTCAGCTAATGTAAAAGGTACTGCAAATGTTTAACTGCTACCAAAGACAGCATGGAGCAAATGCTAACTACAGAGGCCAAGGCTCTTATACAGAAGGTCTGCCTTTCAAGTAGGTTTGTGACATAAGTGAGAGGAGAAATATTGAACTATGGGGAGGGACTCTTCATGAGGAACTGGAGTGAGAGGACAAGGGGTAACGCGTTCAAATTTAAACAGGGGAAGTTTAGATTGGATATGAGGAAGAAATTCTTTACTGTAAGGGTGGTGAGGCACTGGAATGGGTTTCCCAGGGAAGTTGTGAATGCTCCATCGCTGGCAGTGTTCAAGGTCAGGTTGGACAGAGCCTTGGGTGGCATCGTTTAGTGTGAGGTGTCCCTGCCCCTGGCAGGGGGGTTGGAACTAGATGATCTTAAGGTCCTTTCCAACCCTAACTATTCTATGATTCTATGATGATTCTATGTTGTTACGGCTTCTAACCACAACAAATTTTGGTCAGCAAAGTCAGTCTGATGGCAGAGAATCATGCTGCAAGTGCAAGCAGCTCAAGGAAACACTGTAAAATCACTCACAACCATTTTGGCCTCCTAATCCATACCCTAAGGCAGCACCATGCTAGCAAGCTCCAGGCTGTCTCTAGTGACAATGACATACAGTGAGGTACACAAGCTCCAGCCTGGGCAGCAAGACAGATCTGTCATGGCCCAGTCTCTGAGCAGATGTGCCATGCCGACACAGCCTTACTGCTCCTGTTCCCGATCCAGCTTGCTTGAAGATTTCTGCACAGCACTGGACAGGGCAGACAAATCCCACAGCCCTGCCTGGGACCCAGCAAAATGAGCAAGGAGAGGATACAGGTCTAAAATCTTGGTTATAAGCTACAGCGATGACAGAGAAACAAGCAGCCACAAGGAGCTGCATTACCTATTAGTTTTGCTTTCAGTGGTACAACACTTTAAAGAACCTTCTTAGTAACAAATTAATTCACTCTTTTTGTATAGTTACAAACTGCCCATTATAAGCTGTTTAACTTGGTGGAAAATAAATGTTATAAAGGGTATGGGTGAAAATGGCTGATTAGAACATACAGTTTTGATAGGACAGGATTTTATCTTGTTTTCATATTAGATCATAGTTTTCCCATGTTGTTGAGGTTTTGTGTTTGTTTTGGGTTCTTGTTGTTTTGTGTTCGGTTGGTTGGTTGGTTTTTAATCCCTCCGCTTTAACAAGACATAGATTCACTAAGCAGAACTAGACATCAACTTAAAACAAAACCAGGGTATGGGCTCTCAATCTATTTTGGAAGCCAGAGTGGAAGCAAGGCCTTAACATACTCCCTGAAGGCTGAGTGTACAAGGGCAAACTTACATATAAATGCTCCCAGGAAAGGCTTTTGTTTCCTTTTCAATAAGTTCTTGTAACTCACCTTTGTTATTAGTCTGTTCAAATTCTCCTTCCCCATGTAAGAAGTTTGCTGGGAAAGCACAATCTCCTGTTTCTGGATAATGCTGGTCAGACTAGTTTTGCAGCTTTGATATTGCTTCAGGAGCTCCAGAGCCCTTGCACACTGCTCCTGGCTATTAAAAACAGAGATGTATTATTTAAGGCCTAAGCATAAAACAGCAGCCTCAACCCCTTGTCAGTTTCCTTCTTCTATATTCAGACTTGTGGGGATTTTGATTACTATATTTGGAAGAGAGAAAAGGGAGATAAATTGTACCAGTCACAAACCCTGTGATACTGTGCGATACCTGATGTGGTAGTTGGACAGGTTTTGCAATCAGAAATTCCCTTCACCATCGGATGCTTCTGATTTACATTTAATTGTGATGTGAATTGAGCAGTTCTGTGTGCATGATACTCTCCACCTGAAAGGTGTGCTCAGTCACCAGTAAACTGGAATACAACATGCGGCATATATCACAACAGCTTGGGTGTTGGGCAGCGGGAAATGCCACCTCAGCCCAGCCTTCAGTGGCATATGAAAACAGATCATTCCTACTGACACCTGTGCAAGGCATGAGGATCAGCAGAACTGTGCCAGTCCATACAAAGCCTCCAGGCACCTTTAAAAACCGTAAGAGAAGGACAGACGCCCTGGGCAATCAATCATAGCCTTTCCCAGTCTTCACTCTCACAGACTTATCAAACCAAGCTCCTTTAGTCTTTTCCTGCATTAGAGACTGTTTTCCCAGCTGTCTTCTTTCATTTGCTTCAGTTTGACTTTTCTTTTTGAATGTGCTGGCATGAAATTCACAGCAAATACAGAAGGCACATCATTTCCAGCAGCAGCCAGGGGTTTTTTTGGGTACCAACGAAGCCCAACATACCACTACATACCTGCTAAATGATGAGACTGTGATGTCTTAAAAATATGTAACATTCAGGAGCACTGGCTGCAAACTTCTACATACAATTCTTTGCTTTATGACAGCTTATAGCATCTTAACAGTAACATTTGCTACTGAATCAGTATTCAATTTACTTTAAAGTATGGTCTAAGGCTTTTTTTCTGTTTCATTTTACAAGCAAACTTCTTACTTGTACAATGCTACTTTAAAATGTAGCCTTTCTCCTTACCATTCAGCAAGCAAGAATTTTGTATCCTCCCATAATCTCTCTGTATCTCTGCACTGTTCATTTGCTTCCTCTGCTTTTTCCTCTTTGATCTGTAGGAGCTTATTAGCAATTTCTTGCATAGATTTCATTTCAACAGCAGCACAATCCAATTCTTTTTCCAATTCTGTTAATGATTTTACCCTTCATTAGGAAAAAAATGAAATACAGCTTTATATTAAAGTAAGTCTAACTTTTCCACAATGTAATTATTGAGTTCCTAAGAAATTCATCTTGAGCTGCACATACTATATTTAATGACATCATAGAAAGTCTAATTTGATCTTCAGTTGCTGAAGTAATTTGACACGGCCCTTTGGATAAATTATGCTGACCTAAGCCCTTTGAGAAAGTAATCAAAAATCCTAGAGACCAATAGGGTCTGTATGAAGATAGTGAATTCTTCTGTATTAAAAGGTAAGCACATTCTGGCTATCTTAAAATATGATCTAAGAAAGGAATCTATACCATAGTGTGGGATTTCACAACTTAAAAATGGTCACATCATCTCCTCTCCCCTCCCTTTTTTCCTTCCCATAAACAGTAGTAAGTTGTTTATTCATCCTTTGCAAGGCTGCACAAAGCTCCTCTGACAGCCAATAACATGATCTGAGACACATAGATCATGTTATTGGCTTTCTCAGACTGTGGCAAAGTAACAGAAGGCAAAGTTTCAGACCACGTGCATTAGTGCTCAGCAAGAAGACCCATCTCCCTACTTGAGAGTTTTCTCACTCAAAATTAAGATCATAATCAACCTCCTCCTATTTTTTCTTCATTAATGCTGCTTCAAACAAACACATACATAGGAGTTTGAAAGAAAAGAAAACACGGAGAAGGTTTCCTTATTTAGGCTGTGGCAAAACAAATAAAACATAAGTTCACTGCTTCTTCCAGTGCTCCACAGATACTTCATAACACATTCAGATTTCAGTGAAGGTGCCACAGGCCATCTGAGTTCACTGAAACTGTGAAAGTGAAAGAGCTTCAAAAACAAATTCACCTTTGTTGAATAGCTGGAACTGTTGGATCCTTCAAGCCTATTTTGTTAATTCTGTCATATAGATCCTGAATGTTTTTAAGGAGTTCACTGTTTTTTGTGGAAAAAATCTTGTATAAGTCTTTTTTGTCTGTAAGCATCTGCTCATTTGAGGGATCGTAAGTCACATTTAGCTCTTCAGATAAAGTCAGAACAAGGTTTTCACAGCAAGTCTTTCTCCCACATTCAGAATCTTCCAGAGAGATATCAACTGCTTTCAAGCGTTCATCCAAACATTTGGCCTCTTCTGTCATATGAGAAACTTCTTGTGCAGCCTCTCTCAATGCTTTTCCATGTATTTCAGGTTCACATGGGGGATCTGTGAGGCATTTTATGGAAGACTGAATCTTCCTCAATGAGGCCATGAAAATTTCCAGATCCTTAAGGACTGTCTCACGGATCTGCATTTTATGGCTCATTTCTTCAAGCTGATTTTGATAGTAAATCATAATTTTACTTGCAGCTTGCAGATCTATTGGATTAAATTCATCTCTTGCTGAACTATCAAGGTGTTCTAATTGTTTGCACACTTCAATCTGATTTAATATGGATCTCTGTAGTTCCTAAAATTGAGAGAATGACCAACAGCGTTAGCAAGTGAAGAAAAACCTGTATCCTGCCTTAAAGCTGAACTTATGACTGAAAAATAAATTATACTAGCAATAAAATAAGTACTAAACTTAAATTATTAGGGTGATTATTATTTATTTATTTATATTAATTTTATTAAGGGTGGTGAAGAAAGAAAATCCCTTTTTTCCTAATCTACACTGTGGTAGAGGGAAGGAAGAAACAGCTAAATTACCACACACAGGGAATTTGGTCAGCACGATAGAAACCCCAAGCCTCTTTCCAGCAATCAGTCAAAAAGGAGAGAAAGATAATGAGAGTCCTAGGACTGAAACCAGCAGGTTCTTGCAGTGGGAGATCACACAGGGCACAGGCAAGCACATAGATGTTACTCCGCCATCTTTCAATTTCTTTGTGCTATACTTTCCTAGGAGACTTATATGCATTTAAAAATCTCTTGGTGAAGTCTGCATCCTGTCTGGTTACAGCCCTCAGACAAACAGCAGTGTGTCAGTGTTATGAAACTCCAAAATTGCTAAGAGCTGGGAAAAAATTCAGGGTCCTTCCAGCCAAAAAGAGTTATCTCCGACAAGAGAGCGCACATGCTCACTGCCCTACAACTTGAGACACCTAAACCATGCTTTGCTTGAGAGCCAAGGGCAGACAAATGGAAACTTGCAGTTCTGGACAGCTGGAGCACTTCACATATGAAGTAAGGCTGAGAAATTGCAAGAGACAGCTGGAAAAACAGTCTCTTATGCAGAAAAAGACTAAAGGAGTTTGCTTTGATAAGTCTATGAGAGTGAGGACTGTGAAAACAAAGACAGGGGCTGTTCAGTCCGGAAAAGACAGCTGTGTGGAGACCTCATAGCAGCCTTCCAGTATCTGACAAGGCCTTTAAGGATGCCAGAGAGGGACTCTTCATCAGGTACTGTAGCAATAGGACAAGGGATAATAGGTTTAAAATTAAACAGGGAAAGTTTTCAGTTTAGATATAACGAAGAAGTTCTTTACTGTGAGGGTGGTGAGGCACTGGCACAGATTGCCTAAAGAAGTGGTAAATGCTCCACTGGCAGTGTTCAAGGCCAGGTTGGACAGAGCCTTGGGCAGCATGGCCTAGTGTGAGGTGTCCCTGCCCATGGCAGGGAGGTTGGCACTAGATAATCTTAAGGTCCTTTCCAACCCAAACCATTCTATGATTCTGTGAATATTCACCCTGTGTAATAGACAGAGCAGAGCCTAAGCATAAGATATTGATAGCAGGTGAACAGGTTACTGCATACATGCAGAGATTCCAAAAACATCCTGAGGTGTGCTCAGACACAGGCAGCTTAGCTTGGCTCACAGATTAACACCACATTTTGTAAATAACTCCAATAAGTGATACAAAAGCCAGGAGGGAAGACTATAAATCTGGATCAAAGGAAAGCCCTAAGATAAGATGAAATGTTCATGACCATTCTTTTTATAGTAGAGCCTACTGAAGGTCCCTGTCTGGCTCTACAGGAACAATGACATTTAAAGCAAAGGGAGTAAAATGCTGTTACAGCCTTCAGAAGATATGGGAACTGGTCCCAGACTCCTGAGTGAAAATCTCATGATGTTTCCCAGTTACTAGACGTACTAAAAAACATTCTGGCTAAGGTGTGGTCTCTGCATTTTCCCTTACCTTTAGTTCCCTATAAGCAAGATCACTATTCATCACATTAAACTGCTGGATGTCCTTTTTTTTTAGCCTCTGATCTAATTCACATAGAAGAATGGATTCATTTTCTATTGGCAAAACAATTTCCAATGCAGTCCTTAATGAGTTTGTTCTACAAGAAAGGTAACAAAACACGAACTGTGAAAACAAGCAAGAAAAGAGACATTTTACAGCACAAAAAAGCCACAAAAATAATGTAATTGACTAACAGATCTGATCCTCCTCCTCCTGAGGCCAAAGGAGTTTTTCTATTGATTTATAAGAGAAACAGTGTGAATCCCAGTGAATTTAACTAAAAGGCTGAAGGAACTAACAGTAAACATGGGAATACTACACAGTCATGTTACGAAGATCTGGCGCTGTGCTTATTGGAGAGATTCACACTATCTGCAGTGTGTATGAAGCAAGGATAATTAAGAAAAGCTTAATCTTATGAATTACTTTTTTTAAAGGTTAAAAATGTGCAGATATTTTCTGTAATGCACACTATTCCCTTCACAATACACACATTAGTTACAATGAACTGTTTCTTAGCTAATATAATGAAATGCTATTCTATACCTGGTACTTATAATATCCTGAAGCTCTTTCCATTCTCCTTTCAGTTTGCCTCTTGTCTCAGAGATAGCAGCCTGCTGTGCTTCAACCACAAGATTTTCTAACGTAGATGAGATGTTTTCCAATTGTGTCCAACCAGAACTGGTTTCACTTTCTATCATCTGAAAGACACACAGAACTACCTGTGTTAATATCATACTGTATTTCTCAATGGACCAGGCAGTTCATAAAATTACATTCACAAGAGTCCACAGAAAAAGTGAAAACATCACCCAAAAGTAGGAGTTATCCATCGGTTTCTTTTTCATTAAGACTCTATTTTCAGCTACATGCAAATCCCTACCAACTTTTTATGATGAAAATTCCAAGGTCAGACACATACCTTGGCTACATTTTAGAGAAGGTTCAATAAATACGGCTCAACCATTTTTACTACAAGAATGAATGGAAAATACCTCAACTTAGCTCTGTTCGAAAGAACAAAAAATAAACGTAGAACTGAACCAAGTTCTGAAATGCTAGATGAGCTTTATATTCTTTTCAAACAAAGACTTGAAAAATAGCAGCAATAAATTTCTCAACATCAATTATGGGCCTTTTATCATCCCCTTAAGGTTCTCACAAACATAATCAAGTTATAAGTTATGGAACAGTTTCATTCTGCATATAAACCACTGCCATTTGACGGTTCAGTGATGACTCCTCCAGCCCTTACCATGGTCCATTACTTACCACTCCTGTTGAAAAAAAAAAGCTGGTTTTTGTAGCTTTTTTTTGCATTAGACCTACTTCAGCCTGCAGATCACAAACTGAGACACCCCAATTTCTTCTTCCAGCAACACTTGTAAAACTCCAGTGCTAAGTAGGAATGCAGTTCTCCTGAATGCTAAACCTTTGATTTCCCCTCTACTTCTAATAAACCTGGTTGTAAGAATGCTCCTTTTTCCTCAATACACATAATGGAGAGGTGAGAAAACAGCAATTTAGGCACCAAGTATATTTGTGAAAAACGAATACTTACCTGTAGTTCCATCAGCTTATTCTGAAGGCATGAAGTGCCTTTTATTTCATCAGTAAAGCCAGATGCTACTTTGTCTCTGCTGATTCGTAAAAGTTCCTCCATGTTCCTTATCTGTGTATTATAGCTAAAGAAAGAAGCAATCACTTGTGGTAACAATATTACTTGTAATTTAATGGAACATGGCAGGGTATGGGACTTGCTGACCAATAGATTACCACATAAAATAAGCATGGTCTACTGCAAATGCTTATTTTTATCTAAATCCCAAATGAATGGGCATAGATGAGAAGCATATAAAACAGCTGAGAAATTGCTCACCTGGCTAATTTTCAAGTATGAATGCCTGCCTGCACACTCTACATTCAGTTTTATGACTGCAAAAATGACAGATCTTTAAAAATTTGCAATATTTGAAGTTATTAGTAAGGCAGGTACAGATTTTTCTGGCCCAAGAAAAGAACAGAAGTTGTTTCATAACTTTAAGCGTTCATGCTAGAAAATCCTAATGGTTGAAACATTTAGCTACTATAGTGCTCTCTTATCAATTACAGAGCAACATTCAGTAAACTATTGAACAGAGTTCTGCATAGCAAAAGTGCACCCTATGGTTAGTACATTCAGTTGATTTATGAATGTCTAGCATAGTATCATCTTCTAATATACATGCATTTTATATGCATTTTATTCTTTAAAAAATACCTTTCTAATAAAGCTGATACGGACAAATCACTGTCTTCCTCAAATTTCTTTGCACAGCTTTCTCCATTGTGATGTTTCACATCTGGTTCCAAAATTGTATCTGCAACAGGTCTTGAGGACTAAGTAAAAATAAAAAGGTGACAGTGACTTCTGCATCAGGTATCAATAATGAAGACCAACAAATATAGAAGACCAATTGCTCATGTGTCCCACAGGAGATGAGAGATACCATTCATGAATACAAGTTATTTTTAAACTCTATCATGAACCAAAAGAGCAAATTTTTGAACACTTGCAGCCAGGTCATTCATTCCTTCCACAGACAGTGGGTCCTTGGCAAGCACAATCCCCTTGTGCAAGTTTTTGCTGCAGTTCCATGGACATCCATGGGCAAACCACAACTGTCTTCTGCAGCTTTTGTCAGGCTCCTTATACCAAATGCTTTTGCATGTCACCTGCCTGTATTCCAGCATACTTTCTACTACTGAGTTTGAAGCCAGCTGATGTTATACAATTCATACTTTTGATTACCCACAACAGATTTCATCATTGTATCAGGGACAATATCAGCAGCCTTACAAGAGATGTTTCTTCTTAATTGCCAATTCCTACATATCTTCAAATTTCACATAAATGCAGTGAGTCCCTTCCGATAAATGACCATTCAGGAGGCTGTCTGATAAGCTGTCTTCAGCCTTACGTGCATTAATGTTTACCCTAAATGAGACATCTTCTGTGGCAGCCAAATGGTGAAGTGCAGCATATTCTCTCTCTGAAGTTATTTCTAAGAAAATAACATGTGTTCTGTTTCTACCTGTATTTTTCTAAAGCAAATACCTCCAACTCCTCACGATTTTTAATCTCTCTGTCCTCTGAAAATTGATCAGATTACTCGGACACTATGGAGGATTTGCACTTGAATGCAGCTTCACACATGATTCTTGCAGCTGAAAACCACTCTTTAGAAAAATAAAATGCAAAGCTGGAGACATCTCCTCAGATGCCTAGTTCTGTTCCTTTCATGTTACTTTTTAGTATTTATTTAGTCTACATTCCCAAGCACAATGGGTTTTTGACATCTGACCAGAGGCCTGAGGTCCTACCACAATAAGAACAGTAAGAGAAATAATCAGTTTTCCTTTTGGCAATGATCTCCCATAGACAGAGCACTGTTTTCTACAGTAAGTATAGACCTCTTACCTCCTGTACTGAAACAATATCTATTTGTTGAGAAGAACCAGGCTTTTCTCCATTCTCAGAAGCAATAATGGAGCTCCTATGGTTTAAAAGAAATTTCAGCTGAAGAACAAAACACGAAATACAAAGGGAAAAAGAAATCCTGGCTAATGATTAAAAACCAGTGCATCTGTGATAAAAGGTACTCAAATATTGTACTTGCTAGTTTATGAAGCTTAATACTAAATGTTTAAATGTACAGTTGCCCACAGTAATGTACTTGGCAGTACATTTACAGTATCATAAAATCAATCCATATATATGACTTCAATGAAGCTACAACACATCAGGCACTGAGTCACCCACCCTTTCTTAGATGACTGTCGTTTTCCAGCTTGAGACAGCAGAGCTGTGTGAGTATCTGCCACAATTTGTTGAATCTTTTCTAGCTTTTGTTCATAGTCTGCAGTCAGTGTTCGTATCCCTGGGACGGTTTCGTCTAATAGTCTTCCCAATATTTTAAGGTCTTCTAATGACTTGCTAAGTTCCCTCAGGCTGCCTTCGTGTGAAAAAAAAGCCTAAACAAAGAAAAGCGATAGAAAAACCTCATGCGAAGTCACGCAGATACACTGTTATTCTCATACAGTTTTTTTCTATTTCCATTGTCTTCTTGGATGAGTGCACTTAAAGCGTAAGCTGCCAAACCAGGAAAGAAACATTTATTTTCCCTCAATTCTTTTTCCAATAGAGCCAGGAATGACATTAGGATTTCTGGCAACATGTTCCTCAGCTGCATTCACAAGGCTATACTGACTCTTGCTCGATTTTAAAATCCATTATGTTACTACAATTTTAGCTACTTTAGAGGTCCCAAAACCTCTTCACACTGATATGTCCCATTCACAACAGAAGTAGAATTGGAAAAATCTATTTTAAAAATCTCCCATCAATATTTATACTTCCCATGGTGAAATCAAGATATACTAAACATCTAAGAAAAATATGAGAAGAATGCACCTGAAAACACCCATTCCTCTTTACTCTTGCATACGTAATATTTGCTGATCAGGAACCCATGAGAAGCAAAGACTAAAACTCCACTGAAATCAGTAAAGACCAGAATTTCATCAACAGAGCAATTTCTTACCCTTGCAGTAGTAAACTGGCCAGATCAATGTATCTCAAAGAGCAAGATGAAGTAAGATACTAGAAGCAATGAAGTGCGAAACCCATTGCTTATGCAATATGTAAGATTCACCGTAACTCGCTCTGGCAAAAGAAACATGAACTTCTGATGTCTAACTCTGTGGCTTATATATACACAGAACAAACGCAGAGATGAAGGACGGCTATTGCACTGTGAGAAGATACTTTCACTTGAAGGCACCTAATGCCATTTGTGCAACTGTAACAAAGCAAGGGACTGGCAGAACAAGTAATCATTCTTATCTTTATACTCCGCACAGGTAGATCTGTTTTTATGTTTCAAGGCTGTCACAGAAAAAGAAATGGAAAAAGATACCATCCATGCAACAATTCTGAAAGTCTGCAAGGAGGGCAACATCTGCAGTCAAAATAGGTAAAGGAATAATTTGGGTGGCCTCTTTGTTATATGTTTATGTAACAGGCATAACAAGGTCCATGTTCCACAAACACATGCGGCAACAACGTACCTAAAAAGGAGCAAGGACAGACAAAGCATTCACAAACAAAGGTAGGTGAGCAGAAAGGGAGTGTGTCAGGTACCTCATGTTCCTTGATGAGCCCTTTGGTTTTATCCATACTTAGGAGTTTCTTCTCTTTGCCTAATTGCTTATTGATTTTTTTTAAAGTTGCATTAAATTTCTTTTTTTCCCTTTCTACTATGAGCTGGAGGCAGGATGTAATTTCATGATGAACTGCCTGCAAAAATCAAACATATTGCCCCTGTGAGGTGGTGAGACACTATTACTAAGTAAAAACCACAGAACACATTGTGACAAAAAAAAACTTGTTTTCAAAGGCGCCAGGCCTAATGAGAACAGGCAGTGGATTGTCCTTCCTGTATTACCTCACCTCCCATCTTTTACAAGCATCTTTACTCTTTTCTTCCACTACCAGCTTTTCACAATCCGATGAAATATTTTTCAGTTGTTCAGCTGTTTTCAGAAATTTGTCAAGAGCTTTATTGTCCAGGCCATTAAAAAATTCCTGCAAGAAAAGCATCACAATGCTTTTGATCATCCCAATGCAAACAGAACTGAATGTAGCTTATTTACCTAATAAAATTACATCAGTAGTATACAAAAAACATCCGTAAAACATGCATACATTGCATGAATGGGCTGTGGTGGCCCTTGCATGAGTGGGGTACAAGAGCATTCTGCAGGCAGTATCAGTGTATGCTTTTTGGAGAAAAAAGCACGTGGTTTTCTTGCAACTCCTCTTTTATGGGTAAATTTGGTACTAAAAAAAGATTAAGGTCCCTGAACTCTGCCTCATTTCTAGGGAATATACGTGGCCATGTACTCTGCTTGTCAGAGAGAGGGTGATAGGCCTGCATCAGTGCATTGGGGTACTGGAGACAGCCTGGAGCGAGACTCTGCTCTGCTCCCAGCACATGACTGACCAGGCCTCACTGCGCAAGACGAGGCAATACAAATCTGCACACTTCCATTTTTGGTTTCTCACTAAGGACCCCCCCTTTAAGAGATTCAGATTTTGAGACTGGACACTTTCTTTTTACTAGTTTGACATTGGGATAAGAAGGAGATTCAGTATTTATAATAACACTTTAAAAACCTGTCCAGGAATTCAGGCATGGTATTTTTGTTGGGAATCTTAATTAGTAATCAAGCAATAAAAATGACTGTAGTTCAGAAGATAACTAGCTCTGATTGGGTGATGGAGTAATTTAAGACAGGGTACTGAACTAACTGCCATACAGACTGACATTTCGACATTTCTACATAACCACAGCATCACTGGGGTTTGGGCTGGAAAGGATCTTAAGATCATCTTGTTCCAACCCTTCCTGCCATGGGCAGGGACATCTTTCACTAGTCCAGGTTGCCCAAAGCCCCGTCCAACCTGGCCTTGAACACTGCCAGGGGTGGGGCAGCCCAAGTTTCTCTGGGCAACCTGTTCCAGTGTCCCAACACCCTCACAGAAAATAATTTCTTCCTTATATCTTCCATCTATATCTAACCTCTTTCAGCTTAAAGCCATTACCCCTTGTCTTATGAATACATACTCTTGTGTAAAGTCCCTCTCCAAACTGTCTGCCAAGATAATATATGCTAATAGTGTTAAATCAAAAAGCTGAGAAAAGCATTAATAAGTAATTGGAAAAAAAGCAGATACATTTCTCTCTGTGGTACCTTAGCCTTTTAGAGACTAAACAGCACTAAGAAATACTCAGATTTATCTATCTAGAAAACAATCCCACCTCGTATCTTGAAACAGATTCTTCAGGACTGAACTTTTGACGGACAAGTTGCTCAGCCTTTGAAATGGAGGCCTCTAGTTCTTTCTGGGATTCTTCAAAATTGAGCAAAGCCTCCTTCTCTGCAGATCTCTTCTCAGATTTAGACAAGATGTTGCTCATGTCACCCATGACAGCCTTGGAAGAAAGAAACTTTTCAGAACATGCCTGAGTGTCAGTAATTACATAAAGTTATTGCTTCATAACATCACTCAAGTTGTTTTGGTTGAGATACTGATCTTTGCAATGTTTTTGGTTTTGCCCCAGCAAGAGCTTGAGAGACAAATTCCAACAGTATGAAGCCTTTTCTATTTCACATGACTGACAAGGAGTCTTCATAATCACATAGTGCTAAAATTAGAGATGAGATGTCTGTGTGTATAAAGTACAGTAACAATAAAAAAGTTGTACCTCTATTTTGTCTTTGGCTTCTTTAATTCGTGCCTGCAGCCCAGCATAAGAATGCTGTTGGGACAACTGACTTGAAACATTTTGCGTCAGGGATTGTAATCTCTCTCCTGCTGCCACAACTTGTTCTTGGCATGAGGTTCCCCTTGCAGCCAAGCTCTGGTTGAATGAAAAACATTAGAAGCCTCTGTGGCATTTATGTCGTTTTGTTTAAAGGAACTGAATGAAAAAGCCAGTCTTGATCATTGATGATCAATATTTGGTCCAATAAAAATCTTATATTCCAATTGTGGTGAGTGTATTGCACTGCAAAATCTCAGTGTGAAGAAAGACATTTGCTGCCATCCACAGGGGATTCTGTTTTCTGAAACAGTCTGCCAATGTGATCTCTCTCATGTCTTTGCCTCAGAGCCAATTACAAGTATTTTTTAAATATGTGCTCCCATCCAAATAGCTTTCCAAATGAATGTACAAACCACACATTTGGATATGTATTGTCTGATCATGAAGTCATCCAAAAGTAAGCACCTATTAAGGCTCTGATTTTCTTGCGGCATTCAGTACTAAAAAGCAGAAAGCAGCTAAATATTTTGCATGCACAAGTCGTGTGCAGTATTTGAATATTTATCATGAAGTCGTTCGAGAGCTGTTTTGACTTATGAATATTCAACACATTTTCCTGTTTGAAGTTGTCAGTTAGCATTCTTCTAATGATAATCAGTGCTTTATTCTAGATTTCAACCTATTGTACTGCAGGTAATAAGCAACATGATCTCTTGTGCTCACAGACATGGAGATACAATAACAGTCATGTTTTTGGAGGCTGTATTTAGTTACTTCATTGTTAAATAACAAACTAGTGTTACACTGCAAAATGAAGCTTATTTCATAAACATATGTCCATAATTACAAAAATATTAATAGATTCTTTTTGTAGGCTCACACTCATAATTCTGTCTACTAAACACAGTGCAAGAAGGCACAAACCAAAAGTAAACTGACAGTAATTCTGATTCACACTTACTGTAAGTGGATTTAATATACCAAAGAAGATTTCTGCTTAATTTTAGCACTTAAGAGTAGCTCCAGTGAAACCTCCCTTCTGGTGGTCATCTTCCTACTGTTAGATTATACTGGCCCTGCTGCAGAATTAGCAAAAGGCAACTTAAGACAGTGCTCCAGCTTCTCTAGTGCTAAAGTTGGCATCTTTCTTCAGTCTCACCTTCACTGGCAAGCAAAGAAAACAAATCTGACATTGCACTGAAGCTAACAAGTTATATGTGCATACTGCCACCTGCCATCTGCTAGGGGTGGGGGGTGGGTAGTAATCCCTGGCAGACAAACATGGAAAACAATGGAGACTAGTGGAAGAAATTAATCAGCGCTCACTGTGAATGTGTAGAGCAACTGTCTATGCGCTGAGATACACAAATTACAAAGCATGCTCCTTAAAATACTTCAAGTATTCCAGTTTTGGACAGAAAAGCCTTCAATACAGCCCAAGTTGCCTCAAATCCCTCCCTGCACTGGAAGGTAGGTGCTAGAAAGGACTGTATGACAAGAGGAAATTCTCAGCTTGGCACCCAGCAGAGTTTTAGACTGCTGCAAATGTTGTGCTGGGCAGGGAGTAATTAATACCACTCAAGAGCTAGCTGCCAATCAGCAGCACCAATGGCACTTCATTGGCACCTGCCTGTCACCTGGACACACTGATGTTCATTTATAGCTCATATGGGAGTGATCCTGAAAAATAACAAAGCACTAGCACTGCTTTGACTTTTTTACCAGTGTTACACAACAAAAATCTACATTCATTTCTACTTCACTGATGATGACTCATTTTACTCCTGCCATGAATTCCATGCTGAAAGATGAGAATCTGACGAACAAGTATTTTAAGCAGTATATTTCCATTTTCACCTGCAAATGTTCCTCCATCTCAGGCTCCACAGGACCCTCATGACTGATCTCACTAAGCAGGCGCCCGGTCTCTGCCGTCCAGCTGTCCACCCCACCGAGGAGCTCTTCAATTTTCTCCAAGCTCCCTGGAACTTCTCTGGTCTTTTCAGTAGTATCTGAGCTCTCTTCACCAAGCTGTAAACAAAGAGCAGGGTAAGACGTTCATTCCCGTCATCAGTTCATGTGTCTCTCCACTACCTTCCTGTAACAGACAGTCACCTCTTAGGTTACTTCCCAGCTGTTGCACCCAACAGGCGTCAAAAGAGAAGTAAATGCATAAGGCATGCGAGGTTCAGTTTTTCAACCTGTTCCCCTCCCCTGTAAGCAAACAGCCAAGGCACACTATAATGGAGAACAACTCCTTGGCTGCAGCATCCCCCACCTGGTGCTGGTCAAATCAAGACCAGGGAGCATGCTAACAGTTTAATGGTACAGCAGCCACAGGGCAAGCTCAAGCATTTGCCCTTGCCTTTTTGTATAAAAAGGTAAATATTACTTATATTATAGCCATAACGTCCAAACCAATGACAGAAAAATAACTCCTGAAGTCCTTAAGGCCTTGTAAGGGTGCAAGAGGCCTTTTATCTCTGCTTTATGAATGTATTTCCTAATAGCACCTCCTACTAAGGGTTTTTCTAGGAAACCCTGGATATCCCCCACCCTAGGGAATAAATTCTTTGATCTTCTTGCATTCTCACTAAGCTCACCTACAAAGATATTGTAATCTTTTGCCATCATTTAATGTCACAGCAGTACCTTTAATAAAGGTCAGTGAAAGGCTCAGCTTAGAAAATGAGGAGCTCCAATATTCCCAGGCAGAATGAAAATGTCATTCTTGTGAAAACATTCTAGGAAATGTAATATGTGTAACATTAAGCATGTTGTGTAGGAATTTATAGCAGCCTAAAAACCTGTCAAGTGAGCTGGTGTAACGTGGCACAACCCTAGAAACATCTATGCTGCAATAATTTCCTTCTGCTAGCTGAGGCAGAGATTATAAAATTTAGCAAAGGTTCACAAGCTCTTAAGAAATTGATTACTTCCATTTCTAAAACTGACTAAAGAGCTTTATTCTGCAAAAAGATTTCCTTTTATAAGTGGTTTAAAATATTCTATTTAAAAATTTGAACATTTTCCAACATGTTATAAAGAGCATTTAACTGAGTCACAAAGACTTAAGAATGGAATGCCCTTGTGTATTCTCTGTTCCTGTTTTAAAATTGGCAATACTGAGTTGACTGAAAGATTTATTCATCTCTGATTCGCAAGCTGGTAAGTCCAGAAAACAGGACTCTGAAGGCTGCATGGCAAAAGAGTCATATGAAACTAGTAAACTTACAAACTGTGTTTTCTTGATGAACTTAGCCCATCTCCTGTTCAATTTCTTCAGCTCTTTGGCAATATTCGATCCAACTTGGTCTTTGCTGACTTCAATGAGATAGTTACCAGCCTCATTTAAGGAACCATGAACCAAATTCCACTTTGACAGGATCTCAGCAGGGATCTAGACAGAGGCATTGAAATAATTTAAAGCAGAACCCTGTCAGAAGTTTATTTCCAAAACGAGGAACAGAAAAGCAACAACAACCACCACTGTCATATACAATGCTTTCCATCCAGGATGCTTCCAAGTATCTCTGTCATTACATTACCTCATTCGGATGCTCATTTCGTTTTTCTTCCAGCCACGTCTTTAGCAAATGGATGTTTTCTGTATAATTACTCCAGGAAGACAGGACTTTCTGTAGGGTGGCATTTACATTGGAAATATAGTCTCTGCATACAGAAATCTTTGACTCCACTGTCTTAAACAGTTTGCTAATTTCTTGAGGATTTCCAGCTAGGACATCAAATAGGGAATAGCATTATATGTTTGGAAACAGATTAATTACATAGAAACAGTATTTTACACAAAATATAAGAGGGAAGTAAAACTGGTGACAGCACATCAGCTCAAAATAAGTGGTCTTCATATCAGTTTATGTGCACAAACTTACCTAAGTCAGGACCGGTTATGTTCTTGTTTTTCAAATCTTCACAGATGTGAATAGCAGTTTCTAGTTGCGTTTCAAGTCTCTTTTCCTCAATGAAATTCTGCCCAAAGGGAAAAGTAATTGGCATGGGTAACACTAACCCACATAAAACTGGGTATGAAATGCAGCTTAGGATATATATTTTTTTAAATATGAGTCTAAAACCTGCCATTAAAAGTGAATTGAGCAAAGCCCATTCAGCAACTCATTTGCACCCCATAGTCTTAAACAGACCTAGGTTTTTTTCTGCACATTCAGAGAGTAATTTAAATGAGAATATTAATTCCTCAATGCCATTGTCTGAGTCATAGCTTTGCACAAGTCAGAGTTACTTATTTCAAAAAGTTACAGCCGTAGGGCAATACTTATAAATGGCATCTAGAACAAGTCAGGCAGAATTTAGTCACCTATGTCAGAAAAGTGATGAAAGGTAGGTTTCCCTGCATGCACAGAAATATTGATGTGCCTAGTTCCTACCACAGATCAAGCAAGGTCCAAACTGGGGATGGAAAGAGTGAAAGAGGAAGAAATGGGAGCAGAGGAGGAGACTTCTGCTTTGAACATTCAACCCAGGGAAGGAGGGTTGATCCTCAGACCCACTCTGAGTGGCATCTCACACTAGAGCTTCTCATTTCTACAAATGCCCTATTTAGCAGGCTACAGAACAACCTCTGCTGTGACCATGACAAACCTGGGCCACCATGCCACCACTCAGCCAGGATAGCACAACATGGGACCAGAAGAAGAGCCAGCAACAAGCCTTAAACTCCTTGGGAAAGCTCTATATTCTATCAGCTTGAGAAAGACCACAACTGTAGAAATAACATGAACCATGAACCAGAACTGTAGAAATAACATGATTAAGTATTTATGAAACCAACTGAATTGAGAAACTCAGAGCAGATTTAAGTCTGTACTCCCATCTCACCACAGGGAAGGTTAATACTGCTCAGGAAAACCGATATTTATACAACCTCTTGCTGTCTCCTTCCACAGTTTAAGGCTGGTGAAATTCCCACTAATTTAACTAGTGATGTGCCACTCCGAAAAGCCTCTGAGAAACTCTTAAAATAGAATTCACAAGGAGTCCCATTAACTAGAAGTGAAACAAAATTGGTGGCATAGCATTTTCGCATCTCTGCCTCTGTTCTTTATGCAGTATGCTTTGTCAATATTTGGGGTAGGGTAATCCAGAGCCTCCTGTAAGCCTACATGTGGCATCATTTTAATAACTTGAGCCCAGAAGCTGAGATAAGCATGAAATGAACCAAGACAATTCTTATTCACTACGAAGCATAAGGAGGTAAGGAAGCTGGGAAAAGGAAAAGGCAACAGCAAAATGCAGTATTAGCCAGCATTGTGAATGATAGCTGGCTTTGAAGATAGGAACTACAGAACTACCCAGAGAGGTTTGTGTTGATTTAAGCTAGGGAAGGGCTGCTACTGCTGGTTCTATAATCTAGAAAGAAAGAAATCTTCACAATAAAGAATAAAAAAGGACAGAGAGAAAATTACAGTCACAGCTTGCTCTATTTCTCCAAACTGAAGAAAGAGCTCTCAATTCAGAGTAAAATGGGAAGATGCAGGGGGAGGGGACACGGGGGACGGACACGACTTCTATGGAAGTCTATCTGTCCTTTACATAAATCCCAGATTCCACAAGTTTGCCATTTTTCTATCAACTACTGTAGTATCTTCTGACGAAGACAGACACAAACTTGATTCAAAGAGAGGTGGTAAGAAGAATTATTGTCAGGGTGTGATATATATATATATTTTAAACTTACATTCCAACTTTCCAGCAGTGATTCCACAGACTCTTTTGTACCATATTTCATGTCCCAAATATTTAGCTTTAACATCACTTCATTGGCTATAGCTGAGCACAGTCCATAGTGGTATTCAAGAAAGGTGTTGAAGTTTGTGAAACGAATATTGCTGAATCTGCAAACAGTGACATATTCTAAAAGTTGATTCAAAATCATTGGATATAGAAAGTATTAATGGATAAGGTTTTTAGCTTAAAAATCCAGAATTAAGTATATGTAAACATTATTTTGATACAACAAGAGTAAAATCTTAAGATAATGACAATTCATTTTTTTTAAGTAGCAACAATTTTGAGTCAATATTGATGGCTCAATTTATGAAAAACCTTAAATGTCCAGAAAAGGAGCATCTGCCATCTGTATGTCAAAGTGTCTCTGGTTACGGACATAGAGTCACTGGTCATTTTTTTAAATATCCTCCAACAGATATATGTGGTTGCACAACCTGTAGATCTCAGTGATTTTAAAAGGTGGAACTTAGAAATTTCAAAATCCCCCCAAGAAATTTTCACATATAAAATATTCATGTTTCCTACCCCTAATGGATGTTTCCTATCCACACTAGAAAAAGGCATTTGAAAAGGTCCTGTTGATGAGCTCCATTCTGTACACATAATTAGACATTCACTGGACCAATAACTGAATAAGTAAGTGCCTGCTCCACTTCACTGTTAATCTGTGCTTAGGTGGAAAATGCTCTTTTCCTGCCAGGCATGGATAAATTATATGCTTTTTTCAGAATAGCAGAGCAAGTCAATAGCAGAGCTAGAATACGACACAGTCAAAGTAGCGGGAATATGAAGATCACAACCTTCTTTTCATTTCCTCTAACTTTTCAGGCAGGACTAGTGGAGTATTCTTCTCATCTTCATTCTTAAATGATTGAAGGGCATCCAAGTGAGAATCAAAACAATCCATCAAGCCCTGGGGAGAAAAAGACATAGTAAGCCTTTCATGTTAATTCTAGAGTATTACATCTGGGAATCAGCAAGTCACCTGCCATTAAGGTGAAAGCTATTAAGAACTAGCCAGGACAAGATAATATTCCAGTGTCTTTACTCATAAAAGTACAATGCAAATATTTCTCTCATCACCTTGTAAAGTGCATATTTAGTGCAGTACTTATTTCTCTGAGCACTATGCATCTAGTTCAGAAATGTTAATCAACACTACCCATCCTATCAGTTTTTTCTGCACTTTCATAAGGGCAGGCTGTGACAGGACAAGGGGAGATGGCTTTAAGCTGACAGAGGATAGATTTAGATTAAAGGAAGAAATTCTTTACTGTGAGGGTGCTGAGATACTGGAACAGGTTGCCCAGAGAAGCTGTGGATGCACAAATAAACCTATTAGGTCACTCCTATTGCTTAATACTTGATCTGATTGCTCAATAAATTTCCATCTAACACCATGCTGATGGCATATCACATGACTCTGCTGATGGCTGGTTTCACATGGTTGGGAAATATTTTACAGGCACGTGTCTGAGCACCAAATTCCCTATGTAAAAATCAAACATAAAATGCATTGCACGAAATATAAGCATATTCATAAGTGGCATAAAAAGAAGTATGTTTAAAGTTCATTTCTATGTAACACAACATGCCAAAAACCATGTTAATGGAAATGGCTACATCCTGGGGCAGCCCTCAACCACAAAAGTAGTGCACAGATTTTAAATCCTTGATTTTATAACCTTAATACTATTACAGTCAGACAGTTATGAACATTGGTAAGTAATTTGATGGATCTTAAGAGAAAGTAAAGTATCCATTATAAGGCAGCACCTTGGCAACAAGATCCCTACATGAGACATACTGGAAGACTTGACTAGAGGAAAGGTGGGGAATTCTCAGAAGAATGTCTTCCATTAGGAAAAGTGGGTTTGACAGGAATTAAGTATCTTGCGTTTCTTCTTAAGGAACTTAATGATTTTATATACATGTTCAATGGGAAAGAAGAAACCCCTAAAACTGCTGGTTGATATCCAAGGATCACCTGCTGCAAGCTCAGGAGTGTTGCACCCCTACTAGAAGGAAGTGCAGCAGGAGGGCCAGGAGACCTCCTTGGATGGATAAGGAGCTGCTGAGGAAAATTCGAAGGAAAAAGAGGCTTATAAAAGGTGGAAGCAAGGACAGGCAGCCTGGGAAGAATACAGAGATGTTGTCCGGGAAGCTAGGGACCAGGTTAGGAAAGCTAAGGCCCACTTAGAATTAAACTTGGCTAGGGATGTTAAGGATAACAGGAAGGGATTCTATAGGTACACTGCAAATACAAGACAAGCTAGGGACAATGTGGGCCCTCTCCAGAAGCTATCAGGACAACTGGCTACCCCAGATCTGGAGAAGGCTGAGGTTCTTAATGACTTTGCCTCGGTCTTCACCAGCAAATGCTCTGACCACACCACCCAAGTCTTGGAAGGCAGACACAGGGACTGTGAAAATGAAGACCCTGGGCCCACTGTAGGAGAGGATCTGGTCTGAGACCATCTTAAGAACCTGAACGCATACAAGTCCATGGGACTTGATGAAATCCATCCGTGGGTCCTGAAGGAGCTGGAGAACAGAAGTTACTAAGCCACTGCCCATCATATTTGAAAAATCATGGCAGTCAGTTAAAGTTCCTGATGACTGGAAAAAGAGAAATATAACCCCCATTTTCAAGAAGGGAAAAGTGGATGAGCCAGGGAACTACAGACCAGTCAGTCTCACCTCTGTGCCAGGCAAAATCTTGGAGCAGATTCTCCTGGAAGGCATGCTGAGGCACATGAAAAACAACAAGGTGCTTGGTGACAGCCAGCATGGCTTCATTAAGGGGAAATCCTGCCTGACCAATTTTGGTGGCCTTCTATAACAGGACTAAGGAACTGATGGACAGCGGCAGAGCAGTTGATGTCATCTACCTGGACTTGTGCAAAGCGTTCGACACTGTTCCACATGACATCCTTGTCTCTAAGTTGGAGAGACATCAATTTGATAGGTGGACCACTTGGTGGATAAAAAACTGGCTGGATGGCTGCACACAAAGAGTTGTGGTCAATGGCTCCATATCCAGCTGGAGACCAGTAACAAGTGGTGTCCCTCAGGGATCAGTGCTGGGACCCGTCTTGTTCAACATCTCTGTTGGTGACAGGGACAGTGAGATTGAATGTGCCCTCAGCAAGTTTGCCGATGACACCTCACTTGGAGTACTATGTGCAGTTCTGGTGTCCTCAACATAAAAAGGACATGGAACTGTTGGAACAAGTGCAGAGGAGGGCCACGAGGATGATCAGGGGACTGGAGCACCTCCTGTATGAAGACAGGCTGAGAAAGTTGGGGCTGTTCAGCCTGGAGAAGAGAAGGCTGCATGGAGACCTCATAACAGCCTTCCACTATCTGAAGGGGGCCTATAGGGATCTCGGGAGGGACTCTTCATGAGGAACTGTAGTGAGAGGACAAGGGGTAATGGGTTCAAACTTAAACAGGAGAAATTTAGATTGGGTATGAGGAAGAAATTCTTTACTTTAAAGGTGGTGAGGCACTGGAATGGGTTGCCCAAGGAAGTTGTGAATGCTCCATCGCTGGCAGTGTTCAAGGTCAGGCTGGACAGAGCCTTGGGTGGCATGGTTTAGTGGGAGGTGTCCCTGCCCACGGCAAAGGGGTTGGAACTAGATGATCTTAAGGTCCTTTCCAACCCTAACTATTCTATGATTCTATCTCTATCTCATTCTTAGAAATGCCAGAACTACTGAGGCTGAACAATAAAAATCATAGATAAAATGGTTAAAGTCTGGCGAACCTGTTACCAGTTAAAAAACATCTCTCATATGAGGAACTGACTAGCAATAGTACAAAGAAGTGACGTCACCAAGCCACTCAAGAACCTCTATTTACCATTCTTTCAAATTCTCTTTAAGGACATGTCAGAAAAACATCCAGCCCGTTCACAAAAAAAAAAACAAGTACACCACTACGATGATCAACCAGGCATCAACACATCTACTCTTTTCTGATTTTTCAGACTCAACAGAACATTTAAACTATTATGAGTGCAATGAATAAAAGATCAGAATAAATCACCTGCGTGGTTATTAAAATACCTCCTATTGCTTTGAATGGAATTACAGAGTGATTCAGCAAATACTTAACTTTCAACACACAAACTTCATGAACTCGCTGGAATGTAACCCTGAGCCCAAGTGCTTTTCTGAACAGGTATGCATTAAGCATAGATTTAAAGATAAGGATGCAATTACCCTGTGTTACTACCTAACAAACAAATGAGTTGCAGGAACCACATAAAAAAGAATACCTTAGTTTACTCATTTAGATAGTATTTAAATTTAATTTCACCCCAGTGAAGTCAAAAACCTTCCTGATAGACTTATGCAGTTACTTCATTACATTCATCATTGTTCAAAGGGATGCTCATAAGAGCTTTTAATCTTCAAAAGATAAAAATATTCACACCACTACCTAAATGTCAAACAGCGTTTCCATCGCAAGTGCTTTGCTAGGTCAGACTGCAGCAGAATGCTCCGTTGTGATCAGCATACCTTAAATATTACAATGATTTTTCTGAAGACAAACATTGCTTTAAATGGGTCCTGTAAATCAGGCAAATCTTCTGCCTCCAGATGTTCTACTTCCTGAAGCCAAGCCTCAATACTATCCAGAGGGGAGGGCAACATCTGGTCTAGCTTCACTTTCCATTCATTAATCTTAAAAAGAAAACCAAATGATTAAATTTCTCACTATTATTGTCTTTCCCATCCCTAAGATACTGATATAAACTCCATAAGCTGATGCTCAAAACACCCCAGGGAAAAAAAAAACCAACAAAACAAAACAAATAACACCTGTCACCACTGAGAAAAGGGAGCTTCCAATGAAGTCAGCTGCTAATCAGCTAGCTTTAACTGAGACCCAGGTTTGCTCTTCAGCCTGTATTCTCTGTAAAAGCTACAGAGAATTTGGCAGTTGATATCCTTGGCTGGTGACCATCTCAAGGCCCAGCAACAGTGAAATTTACAGCAAACTAGTTGCAGAACAGAGGCAAAACAGGGATGCTCTACACAGCCTTCATCATGGGCCTGATAGGGGAACATCATTCTATAAAGAGCATTACCAGCAAGCACCACTACATCCCCACTCATGGCAGATGGAGATGACAGAGTCAAACTCACTGCAAAGCACTGACCAACCAGATTTCACTATATCACTATCCATGCGATGGGAAAGAATATATTAACACACTTCTGCCAGCTGCATCATTATCTGAGCCATAATTATTTCCCAAAAGAATCTTTAAAGCATAGATAGGCCAAAAACTTTGATCAGAAGAGTGCTTAAAGATAATCAGGTGCAGGCCATTTTTTGCAGAGGTTTCAGAGTCCTGAGGCTCAGGATTCAGAAGGATAATACAAAGTCATCTGCCTGCTCTCAGGCACTGTACCCCACTCAGTTTGTCTGGACTTCAGCTTCAGGATCAATACTTCTTTTACCAATCCAATTAAAATATCACCTCCTCACTTCTCTCTGTGCAAGTTTCTGGGGTAGACTTAGGCTTCTCCATCAAACATGCTCACACTGGTAACAAGGTGAGCTAAAAATGCCTCTAACCTGAGAGATCAGTTTATCCCACTCTTCTATTATCTGCTGCTGGGCTTCACTCAGCTCAGCTTCACTTCTTTTTGATGACAACACAGGCAGAAAGGGTTTTTTTCCTTGATTAAACGCTTCCATAAATGACATCATTTCCTAGGGATAAAAAGAAAGATTAATTCATAGAAGACGACTTCAGATACAAGCTCATGAAGCCAAGTACTGCCTTTGAACAAGTTGGTATGACTTCCATTAACTTCAAAGGGCGTGATGCACAGGAAGGTAAAATGAAAGAGGCAAAGCTGTCTCCAGGCAGTATTTGTGTCTGAAATTATAGGTGCCATTCACTAGCAAAATCTGTATTTAATATAATGTCAGTGCAGTCAAGACACGGTTCTCCCCTCCCACCAAGAGAAGGGGAAAATTCCTCCCCTCACCATCCCCCATAGGCCATTTTATTACAAACTCTGGCTACAATATAAACTAAAGGAAATTTTACTTCAATACAATCTACAGCAAACATTTCAACTACTACCCAACATTAGTTGGGTAAAACCTGCTGTTATTATTATCACAGAAATGGTGAAGGTAACCTTGTAAAGGACCTATGTGTTGAGCTTTGTCCAAGTCTTCAACTATGTCAATTAAGACACTAATTTAATCTCTCAAAAAAAAAAAACCCAAAAAACCCCTATCTCTGTTCAGAAACCAAGCAACATATGTTTTTCCTAACAATAAAGATTTTATCCTACCCTTCCCTTGATAAGAGTCCTCAATCAGATGAGGGCACTTATCAAATTCATTGTCAGATCTCCAGCTCTTGTTTAAAAGGTTATTTAATGCTTCAGTTTAGGCAATGAAGATGAAAAATAGTAAAAATGTTCTCAGAAACAGATATTCTTTTCACAGAAGCAGTTATATATGAAACGCAACTTACTTTGTACTTCTGATAATATGTTTCATTCTCTGTGTCGATCAACAACTTCGCTAACTTCTTCTCCTGCGCAGCCAACCAGCTCTTGGCCTCTCTTACTATTTCCTGGTAATTAGAACAGAAAATTTCATTTTCCCATTTTGAAAGCCTTGATTTAATTTACATTGTGTCATAAAACAGCACATATTGAGCATATGATAAACCCTGTTCAAAGCCATTTAAAAATAAACAGTAATTCCTAGGACTCTAATGAATTTTGGGTCAGCCACTATTACAGATCAAGGCCAAAGTTTTAAACCTGGCACCTTGATATATAAAGGCATCTGAAAAGAGACTGATGGCAGTCCTGCTGAAAGGAGGTCATCAGTGTGGAGATCCGTGAATAACTGATTGATACATAAACTCTTACAGGAGAATACAGGGAACAGAAAACTTTTTTTTCAACCAGTGTAATCTGTGAGAGACAATTTCTGTCCACTTTACATGTGAGCTATTAAAGCTGGCTGTTTTGCACATTTACAAATCTGCCTCTACCCTAGAGGTAGACAGACTAGACTTCAGAGCACATATGAAGACAACCAGCTTGAAAATGTCCTTTGTAATAGGTAAATGAAAAAACAGGACAACCTGCACAGCAATTCCACCTATATCATCAAAAATCTATCACACTGAGTCCTGACTACCACAAAACTGCACCAGAAGATTCAGTCCAATCCAGCCCTGTCAATAACTGAATCAGAAGACCTACTATCTAACTGTTATTAAGTTAGGTTAGAAACTGGACAAAGACAGTACTGATGTTCCTGACATCCATGACACGCGTTCATTTTAAAGTGCCTCAGTGATAAACCATATGACATACCTGCATGTCTTCTTCGGACTCAGGCAAATTCCTGGAGTATTGCAAAAACTGAGCCACATAAGTCATGATGGATTTTTCATCTGGATTCATAATGTCAACATCTACAAGAGACAATACACCATTTACATAATCACGCAGCCTTCTAGGCCTTATCACATAATTACATGCTATGCTGCAGTTACTAAAACACATTACCATAAACATGTTTATTTTGCAGCATCTCAGTTAACATACCATTGACAGAAATTAATATGTAACAAACATTTTTTTTCCTTGGGAATATTTTAATATAGCATGATTAACAATTGAAAAAACTTCTCCCATGAACAGAAAAGTTTCATATCCTTTCTTATGCATATTTTACCTGCGTTTACTACCAATTCAAAAATCCTACAAATCCTAAGTGCAGTTGGTGTTATAACATAAAGAACCTCAGGTCTGAACACTACAGTTACGATCAATGCTCCATTTCAAACTTAAGCAATCTTTTTTTTTTCCTGTATTACAAGTCCACACATATAGGATAATATTAATCTCACTCTTGATTACAGTGATTAAAAAAAAGGCAAATTTTTTACCTTCAGGTTCAAGAAGCCGTGGAATATTCAGCTCCAGTTCTGCAATTCTGAAAGCCTCTTTCAGGTTTTCTTTATTGCTTCTAGCTTTTGCCTTCTCCAAATCAACTAGACCTGGTCGTAAGGTTTGGATAATGGCTAAAAAAGGGAGTCCACTTCTCCAGCTTGACTTGAAATCGGCCACATTGATAGAGCCGTGCCTATCCCCAAAATGATTAGAAACAAAATGTTATAGTCTATTACCTCAGATGTGCTAAGTACAAATTTAGAAATACAACATACATTCAAGAAAATGGAGTATAAACCAAATGCAAAGAGCTATTGAGAACTTCTGCAGATGCTTCACCAGACAACAATAGAGCCAGTACTGCCAATTGCTGCAATTACATATTTTATACTTTTTTGCAGAATTACTCAATTTTTTTTATCTTATGTTGCATTCTGAAGATGAACTCTTGTTGATCTGACATCTTTCTGGACATCATGTTGGAACTCAGTATCAATGTATTCTATGGGATGGAAAAACAATTAGCAAAGCACTGAAGAACATGTAGATATTTGTCTGTAAAGGCACTGAGTACCGGAATCACCTCTGACATTTTAGAAAATACAGACCTTAAAATTGATCTACCGCTGCAAGAAAAATATTTTGTCCCTTATTTAGCTTAGTGTCTTTAAAACATCTTCTATTAAGTGGTACCTGGACAGTGCTCTGAGGTGTCCAGCTCCACAAACCACAGTGAATTCTGAGACAACTTTCCAGGAACAGCCTCCATATTATGAGTATGTTATGGAATGCAAAAGAAGTGGGGTTTCACACGATCAAATTTAGTTACAGAACAATAGGCCAGGACTTACAAGATTTGTTCCTTTACCAAAAGCTACAGTATGCACTGATAACAAAATCATTCAACACAATCACAGTTCAGAAAGGATGCTACAGGACAGACAGCAATATTGCTGAAAAACAAGCAATGCAGTGTTTTGACGGGGAAACACAAGATGCAGGAAACCCAGAGAGCCTACATTTTCCATTAGAAAAGAATAAAAAGAATTGAGACTTTGTGAACCAGTGCCAACCATGAGGATTAAGACTAGCAAACATTCCACTGGACTTACTACACAGAAGCTCCTAAAAGAGAAAAGCCGAACAACACAATTTACATTGTGGTATTTTATTAGTAGGATTAGCTTCACATTATTATATTTAAAGGGCTCATGTCAAAACATTTAAGGCCTGATTGATGCTAAAAGTACTGGTAACAACTTCTGAAAATCTGAAGGATTTTCATGAATCTAAAGGATTTTCTGCTAAGCTGTCACCAATATGTTTAAAAAAACAGGGAAATATCACCACACTTAGAGGAAAACAGTAAATACAACGTACAACATATTATTCATAAGTCTCGAATGAAACTTACAGTGAACACTGTTCTTTTGCCCACAACAAAAGAGCCTTTGTAGCAGACATCTTCCACCGTTCCTTAATTTTAGCACTTTTCTTAGCTGATCGGCTTGACTTTGGAGCGGAGTCAACAGCACTTGACCAACCAAGTGAAGGCTGACTGTAAGTACAAGCAAGTGTCCTGGCAACTTCTTCAATCTATCAGAGATGACGGGAGAGTTAATCAGGCTTCAGTGAAAAATTACAATGATGACAACAATGCCAGAAAATCACAGACAATTAGAAAGAACTCAATCACAGCTGTAACAGTAGCACTCTGCCCCCAAAGATCAGATCAGGTGTTTTCATCTGCTCCATATGAATTATTTCATGCTGTATTACCATCTTCAGGTGATTTTTCGGCAGGAAATATTCATCCAAAGACTTCCATATGGGTACCAGTAATGGACCTCTCAACTCAATGCACTTTTCTACTCCTCCTAGCAGTTAAAGCAGCCCTGGCAGCTGTGTTTTGTGTTGTCAACAGTGCCATGCACTAGGCATGCCCAGAGTTTGCCTGCTCACTTGGAGTGCAGGAAAAATCTCAACAGACCTCAGAGATCTGCATTTGGTTAGAGAAGCTTGGTTTTGATAAAAAAATAATGCACAGCCTACGTGCAGTACAACAATCTTCAACACCAAAGTACCTTTACCAAGAAAAATGTAGGCTACAATAATGTTAAAATAACTTTGCTTCTTAGTGCTCTCCTGAGCCCCAGTCACCCCCAGCATGCCCATGTTAATTCACTGCTGTGTTCTTGCTAGAAGACAGTTTGGCTCCATCATCCTCTACAGCCCTACAACATAGAATCATAGAATAGTTAGGGTTGGAAAAGACCTTAAGATCATCTAGTTCCAACCCACCTGCCATGGGCAGGGACAACTCACACTACACCATGCTGCCACCCAAGGCTCTGTCCAACCTGGCCTTGAACACCACCAGGGTTGGAGCATTCACAACCTCCTTGGGCAACCCTTTCCAGTGCCTCACTACCCTTACAGTAAAGAATTTCTTCCTCATATCCAATCTAAACTTCCCCTGTTTAAGTTTTAACCCGTTACCCTTTGTCCTATCACTACAGTCCCTCATGAAGAGTCCATCCCCAGCACCCCTATAGCCCCCCTTCAGATACTGGAAGGCTGCTATGAGGTCTCCAAGCAGCCTTCTCCAGGCTGAACAGCCCCAACTTTCTCATCCTGTCTTCTTAAAGCAACACCACGTGCTTTTAAAGATTACCATAAACTCATACTATGCAAGATACAAGCTCAGTATCTTGTATAAGACACATCACTGTAACAGCCTCCATGTTATTTCAGGCACTGGCACTTGTAAGGTGCCTGCCAAAACAATCCTGCATGTAAGCATTCAGCCTCCAGCTGGTACATCTTTGACCTGGATGTGGACAAGTGACCACAATGTGAAACTCATCAATCCACATAAAATCAGACATCTATATTTGCATTATCTGGTCCCTCTAGTCTCTGTTTCTTGCAACCCCCCCCAACAAAGTTCCTGCAAGGAAGGGTTTGAATGCAGGCTGTATTCAGCCTACATATCATTACAGGCCTTACACAGGCAAAGTCTGGTCTATTTTTTAATTGGCTACTTTAAAAAAAAAATCTCAGTATCTTTTCTTCTTACCATTTGTAGCTAGATATCATTCATCAATTAGGCTGTAATGCCATCATTGCATTGGTGAATCAGCTAAGAGACACATGAAAAACTAGTAAGTACTGGTGCAGCTCCTCCCTGAGCCATCACTTCCAGATTTCAGACTATAATCTTCTCCTTTGTACTAACTCATCTTTCAACCACGTTAAGTCAACACATTTTTGTGTTTCTCCCCTCTACTAAAATTCTCTTACATCGCTGAAATACTTACATGAAAATGAAATATAATTGTCCAAATTAGGCCAAGCACAATGGAAGGTTTTCCTTCAATAATGTCAGCAACATGAATATTTATGAGCTTGAGCTACAGGAAAAAAAAGGATCATTGTTAACAAAGAAAATGTTCCACCAGCTAAACTAGCTTTAGTTGTGAATTTGGAAGCTAATACTCACTGATCTGCTCTTTAAAAATGTCAAAGCATTTTCTATGTTACTTCTGCACTGGAAGACATTAAATCCTTTTTCCCGTGGCTGTAAAGCAGAAAGAACAGGTTACATCCTCAGCTGTAAAAACTCATTTTATTTTATATTTTGATAAGGGAAGTCCTGGAAAGATTCACAAATTACTTTGGATCAACTTATTTAAGTGTATTTCAGCGTCAGTGGTATAAGAATAAGTTACTTGCAAAAAGCTCTATGACTCCAGAGGGATCAATCATATGGTTATAATTAAGCATATCTAGAAATCTTTGCTGGATTTGATGAAGGACTGAGGTAATATTTTTATTACTCTGTCTTACCAGATGTTGACCTGAAAGCACTTCCAACAGATCCAAAAGCAAATGTCCATGCTGTATGTCTGTATAGAGGTCTGAGATAACATAAGGAGGTGTATGCTGCAAAATAAATTTCCATGCTTGTCACACCATCTTTTGTCATTTTGAATTCAACATGCTACAGAACATCACAGGTTACTCTGCTGTTAAAAAAAAAAATCTTAGCATCCTTTAATTTTTCAATACAGTGAAATATAAATCCTGCATCTAACCAGCCATATCCTGCTTCTAATAACCCATTATTACATTTGTCTCATATCCTCTTTTGCCTTACCTCTGTATTTTATAAGGGTTATTTAGGCCTCATTTGTACTTTCCAAGGAGGTATGTGGTAAAAGACCCCAAAACTCTGACAAAGGGAAAGGTGCAATGTCCTCACTTGGGTCAGGACAATCCCAAGCACAAATGCAGAACCCCATAAAACCCCAAAACATGTGCCACAATCTAGCACAAGTTTTTTGTTTCACCACATCAGCAAGAAAGATACTGTTCTCTTCTTACAAAACACGAATGCCCTTGGACAATCACCAAAACAATGCTGTTGCACCTATAAAACAAATGCTTTCCAGAGGCTAATTTTTCCAGGCAGTACCTAATAATCTTTCATGTTTATTCCTAAACTTTTTAATCTCCAAGCAGCACATCTGAAGCAAAAAGGCAAAAGGCATGTCTTTCTTAAAGAATCCCCTTCCTACCTTTGCCAATATTGAATTTATCCAGCTAGTGAAGGTTTTCTTCTGTGTAAACTCTCGCTGCACTGGGGCGACAGGGGGAAGAAGAAAACAATTGTTAATGGAAAAAATTATCTGGTTTTATTTCTTTTTCTCAAAAAGATACATGGCATCCATCTCACACCTAAGGTCAGATATTACGCAATATTTCACATCACTTTTTTTCAACTTCTATTTTAGAGCTGGCATCTTCTTGCTTGCACTGCAAGGACCTCTACAACCAGCAAGTATACTTCTACTGAACACAGCAAAGAGCAACTAATGAAGGTTTTCTCAAAAGTTCAATAAAGGCAAGCAGTGGTACAAACACATAATTCTACAGAGCAGTACATGTAGAATAACTTCATCCATTCTTATGTGTTTCTTGAAAGACTCAAGGTTATCATCAGTACAAGATCCATCTTGAAATTTGGGAAAAGCCATTAATGGGGTTGGGTGAAGAGATCAATGGAGGCTGAGGTTAGGTGATAAATGCAGATCTGTAGGTGAAGCCAAGGAATGGGATGTCTTGCCTAACCTAAGGGCTGGGGAGAGTTATTAGGCTGTCATTGGGGAATATACCCTCTATATCCTTTCCAGTGCTGGGCCTTCCCTAGGGTATACAGACCATTAACCTGGCCACAAAGGGGCACATGGGGTCTTAGAATAGGAGGGAAGAAGAACTGGAACTCATGCCCCAGTAAAAAACCCAGTGAAATGGGACTCAAAGCGTGACCTGGTCATGCAGAGATCCAGCTCTTCATCCAGGTCCTGCAGGCCAGTACGCAGTGATAAACTACCAGCAGTTGTGAAGGGAGATAGGAAGTTGGTTAAGCCCATGTTTCAAAGATCAGAATATTTAAACTGCTTCTTGCATCAATGTAGAGTTGAAGAGAGGAAAAAGCCTTTCTCCATGGTTTGTGGGCAGCAGAGATGAAGAAAAGCCTGGTTCCCCCAAAGCTGAAGAAGAGTATGAGCAGCAGAAGCAGATGAGACCAGCTCTCCAGTCCTGTCCATGGTCACAGCCCATGGAACACAGCCCATGCTCCCTCCCTAAAAAAGCACCCCATTCCTAAGACACATCACCATCAAAACCACACATTCCTGCTAAACATCTGTAAACAGGCCTGAGGTAACAGCAGGAAGTGTTGGCCCTGAGGTTACACCCCTCCATGCATGGCTACAGGCAGCTGCCCGAGGGGGTGGCCTGCAATGCTCCTGTCTCTCACTGCAGGCAACTGGGAAGCAAAACCTGAGAGACAGGAGAGGTAATGAGCAGCGAGCAAGAGCAAGCTCCTCTCCCCGCTGTGCCAGGCAGCAAGAGGGGCTGCATGAGGTAGCCTGGAGTGGAGGATGGGGCTCTGGGTAACTGCAGACACAGAGGATCCAAGCTCCTGCATACAAGGAGGCAGATGGGCCTTGGGATGCCAGCCCTGCCAGCAGGATAGAGGAGAATGATGCGTGTTGTGCACCACGGCCCCAGTGCAGCTCCCTGAGGAGCAGCAGGTGGTCAGGCAGTGTGCCAGGCCTGGAGAAGGTGTGCAAGGCAGCTGTGGCAATAGTCAGTGCCCACCTCCCAGCTGAGGTAAATCCTCCCACTGCAGGAGCGGCACAGCTGGAGACTGACAAGGCCATCAGTTTGCAAGAAGCAGCAAATCTGGGAGATAGGGTGGGAGCGACCATCTCTTCTGTCTCTGAAAGCACCCTCTCGCACAAAAGGTTAATGTGAAGGCAAGTTTGACATCATAAGGCAAGTGCAATGCTACTCAGCAATAGATAAGTATGGTTTTGTAGGCTGGGCATGACGAAAGATACCAAAAATAGCAACCCCATGGGAAAAAAAAAAATCCTGACTGCTCTGCCCATGAAAATACCCCTCAGAGTAAAACGGACCACAGTTTATCACTCTGGGAATCTGGCAACCACAAACCCCAGTTCGGGGCGGCTTTTCATCATCCAGGATTGCCTGAAGGGCCTGCTGCGCAGAGCTTCATCAGCTCGTGAAGCAGAGCAAGCTGAGTAAGGATAACACAGACTCCTGCTCCCAAGCCCACCATCCAACCCCACAGACCTCCTTACATGTGTCGAGGGCTGTTTTGCATTCTGTAGTTAACACATCTTTCAACAGTCCTCCTCTAATCGCCACTACTATGATTCTGTTGAAGCCTATTTCCCCCACTTGCTGGATTGTTTTGTGCTTGTTTTTAAGTATTAGAGAGATTGTGATAAACTGTAAGATAAGGGCAGTCTTGAAGCCATGAACAAAAATGCAACCTCAAAATTCTGTTTTGTTTGGAAAACAGAAAATAAGCACAAGATGCCACACAGACCAATCAGCATTGCAACGCTCACAAGGAGGACATAAATAGCATGGAGATACTGGCTTCATGTTAGCACAGGGCTCAACCACACCCTTTGGTTGAAATCACATGCGGGAGCCATTCCAATTACCTAAGGAGTGATTATTGAGTAGCTGCGCTCAATCTTATCAGGCAGGCAAGGCTGGTATTGCTGGCACTCAAAAGGAATTAAAAACAAATATTGACTACTTTGCCTCACGCCAGTGACTCTGCCAGCTGTAGCTCTTGCCAAACACACTCTACTGTTACTGATTTAGAGAACTTGCTCCCGGGGTCGGTCACAGAAAGAGTTAGGATGAGGACATTTGGTCTTGTTGTGGTCAAATCTCTCCCTACTAAAGTGCTACATTATGCAATATGGGCCAGACACGTCAAGTGTTGATTCACATTGGCAGCTCTTAGGCAAATGTCTCGCCTGGTGAAAGTACAAGGCAGTTATTTCACTGCACACACCTAAGCACACCTTAAACCCTCCCTAAGCTACAGCCGCTGCCTAGTGCAACCCATCAAGCTGCCTTCCAAGCAGCTGCCACCTCAGCTGCAGTGCGGCTTATTTTCCTACCCAAATTAATAACAGTAATAAAATCTCCTCCTGAATTAATAAAAAAATGCCATGCTTGCCAATATTCTCCAGACTGTAGTGCAGCACTCACCACTTCCACCCAGACCACACAACCCACAGCTTGGTGCAGATGTGCTTCTGTCACCATGACAGACAGTCGTATTGCAATTTTCAGGCTGTGTTTTCCCTCCCAGCTCCCATCTTGACTCTACTGCTCAGAGGCACTAATGATTTAATCAAGCTCTCAAATTCTTATCTCTACCACATGGTCAATTAATACGGATTTTTATTTTTATGAGGATGAATGGATTCTTTATTAGGCCTTTTTATAGGACCCTGAGCGACCTTGGTTTTCTCTTGCCCTACTTTTCAAAATGTCACTGACCCAGAATAAAAAAACCCAACAAAACACTACCAAAAAAATCCAGATAATTTCATTCACTTCAGGCCAAAAGTCACCAAGTCAAAAAGTGGATCTAGAGAACAAAGTAAGAACATGCTAATCTTAAACCACCCAAAATCTATCATATTTCACCCAGTGTTTTAAAGGTAATCTTCAGAACAACTCTTTAGAGAAGAATAACACATAGAAGCAGTGTGTTACATAGGCTAGCCAAAAATCAACACACACTGCTGGACAATGACTGTTTTATCCAGTAATGAGCTATCAGCAAGTGCTACAAACCACACTAATCATTAAGTGCTGCAGTATGGAGACTCAGTGGGAACCATGGAAGTGCTGAGCTCTCCCAGGAGGAAGAGGAGGGCAGCAGCACTGCCAGTCACGGTTTTACTCTCAGACTTCAACGGCAATACAGAAAAGCCAGACTTAATATTAACCTCCTCTCCTGTTGCCTGCCGTGCCTCCCTTCCTGTGCTGGGAGACAGCAGCTCCAGGGAAAGCACCATCTCCTCTCTCGGCAGGGAGTTGGGGAATCAAACTACCGCAGAACAGATGTAGCCTGTCTACCCACACTCATCAAGCAACGTCACCAAACAGCGAAGAGATTTTCTTCTATCGTGAAGACTGGTGCATCACTGCCAGTGAACCATTTAAAACTGTGAGGCTTTTTTCTTTAAAATAAATTTTAAAAAATTAAATCATTATTTGAAATTAATGAGCACAAGTCTGTCTGCCATCTTCCCATCTCTGTTTTGTCAGAAGGAATTATCTCTTGTGTATGATATTTTTGTATCTTCCTTTCACCACTGAGGTCAGCTCAGGCTACATCTACAGTAGCAAGCAGTGGAGCTCAACAGGAACAGATCAGCAATTTAAAAGAGCTGGTGCTCAGGAAGTAGAGCACCCACCACATGTGCAGGGCAGAAAGGCTGTGTTAGACTAGCTCTATCTAGCCTGAATGCCCACAGAGAGCCATGGAGTGCTCCATCTTCGGAGCATTTATTTCAGTTTCAACCCAAATAACCATTTCCACACTCCCTGATGGCTTAACGAAATGAACCAAAGCATGGTCAGGAGGGATAACTGGGAGAACTCCTTCAAGACAGTACTGCTAATATCAGCTAAACCATGGAGTGTGAGTGACAGGAACTATCAGAAGAACTGTTAAGTACTTGTCAGCCCAGGGAGACAGAGAGTCAGCAATTCACCCCTGAATCCTTTATATAATCCTTTCCCTTCCATCCAGTAACAGAGTTTGATTCTCTGCAGACAGGAAAGCAGGGAAAACAGTTACTTCCAGCATTTATGCTCAGCAACATAGAATCATAGAATAGTTAGGGTTGGAAAGGACCTTAAGATCATCTAGTTCCAACCCCCCTGCCAGGGGCAGGGACACCTCACACTAAACCATGTCTCCCAAGGCTCTGTCCAACCTGGCTTTGAACACTGCCAGCGATGAAGCATTCACAACTTCCCTGGGCAACCCATTCCAGTGCCTCACCACCCTCACAGTAAAGAATTTCTTCCTCGCATCCAGTCTAAACTTCCTCTGTTTAAGTTTGAACCCCTTACCCCTTGTCCTATCACTACAGCTCCTCATGAAGAGTCCCTCCCCAGCTTCCCTATAGGCCCCCTTCAGATATTGGAAGGATGCTATGAGGTCTCCACACAGCCTTCCCTTCTCCAGGCTGAACAGCCCCAACTTTCTCACCCTGTCTTCATAGGGGAGGTGCTCCAGTCCCCTGATCATCCTTGTGGCCACCTCTGCACTTGTTCCATCAGTTCCATGTCCTTTTTATGTTGAGGACACCAGAACTGCACACAATACTCCAAGGGAGGTCTCACAAGAGCAGAGTAGAGGGGCAGGATCACCTCCCTCGACCTGCTGGTCACGCTCCTTTTGATGCAGCCCAGGATACGGTTGGCTTTCTGGGCTGCGAGTGCACACTGCTGGCTCATGTTCATTTTCTCATCAACCAACACCCCCAAGTCCTTCTCTGCAGGGCTGCTCTAAATCTCTTCTCTGCCCAACCTGGAGCTGTGCCTGGGATTGCTCTGACCCAGGTGGAGGATCTTGCACTTGTCATGGTTAAACTTCTTCAGGTTGGCATCAGCCCACCTCACAAGCATGTCAAGGTCCCTCTGGATGGCATTCCTTCCCTCCAACGTATCAACCGAACCACACAGCTTGGTGTCATTGGCAAACTTGCTGAGGGCGCACTCAATCCCACTGTCCATGTCACCAACAAAGATGTGGAACAAGACGGGTCCCAACATGGACCCCTGCGGGGCACCACTCATTACTGGTCTCCAGCTGGATATTGAGCCATTGACCACAACTCTTTGTGTGCTGCCATCCAGGCAGTTCTTTATCCACCGAGTGGTCCACCTATCAAATTGATGTCTCTCCAACTTAGAGACAAGGATGTCATGTGGGAAAGTGTCAAACGCTTTGCACAAGTCCAGGTAGATGACATCAACTGCTCTACCCCCCTCCATCAGTTCCATAGCCCCATCATAGAAGGCCACCAAATTGGTCAGGCAGAATTTTCCCTTAACATGGTGTTAGGCAATTAAAAAAACAAAAAAAACCCCACAGTATGTTTTTAGTCAAGATTACAAAGTTTATCCACAGGAAGGTGATGAAAATACTTCTACAGGAATGGGCCTTTGCAAAACCAAATATTGTATAAATATTAATGAATTAACTGCTGCCATGTCTGTGTGGCAAGTGGGAACTTTCTCTTCTACATTATTCCTTTCAACCTCCTTTTCCTTTTGAAAGCAAATTATCCAATTTACCACAAGTGCTGCTAACTCAGGAAGCATGATCACACTGAATTTTGGCCTCCAGCTTTCTTAAACCCTTTTGCTCTTCTCATTGCTGGGATGCTGGAGCAGCTCTGCCCAGAATCACCACTGTCTTCACTGCCACAACAGCCCATGAAGTAGTACTGCAGTACTTGAGGGCACAGACAGGTTGCATGTTAAATTCTTCAAGGTACTACGTCATATCACTTAGATATCAACAAACTTTTAAAGATAAGGGCTTAAGTGGCTTTTCTAACATTTCAAAGAAAATCCACAAATGAAGCAGAGGATTGAATATAAGTGGCTCTCGGGGCTCTATATAGCTGCCTCTGAAGTCATCCACCCCTTAGGCATTTTAATGCCAGTTTTTAACCAGTTATGCACTTGATAATGCTTTTAACAAATTGAAATTTATCAAGTAGGGAACACATTTAAACAACTATACAATCTATTTATTCATTAGGCATGTGAAATGGACAAAAATACCCATGACTTATTCTTTTTTAGGCAGTATCGTGTATCAGTTTCCTCTCCAGTGTCATCAGCCCCGTCACATGCCATGAAGTTATGCAGTTACGGGAACTGCAGACCAGCTCCTCGCCCAGCCAGCAAGCAGCATAGACAGGGCATACATTTTCATGTGGCTCCTATACGACTTTTCTATTTGTAAAAGTTACTTTGAAAAACCATAATAAACATGATCAGAGGGCTGGAACACCTCTCCTACGGAGACAGGCTGAGAGAGCTGGGGTTGCTCACCCTGGAGAACACTCCTGGGGAGAACTTAGAGCAGCTTCCAGTACCTAAAGGAGCCTACAAGAAAGGTGGAGAGGGACTTTTTACAAGAGCATGTAGTTAAAGAAAAACAGGTAATGGCTTTAAGCTGAAAGAGGGGAGATTCAGATTAGACATTAGGAAAATGTCTAATATAGGTGGTGAGGCACTGGCACAGGCTGCCCAGAGAAGCTGCGGCTGCCCCATCCCTGGCAGTGCCCAAGGCCAGGTGGGTGAGGCTTTGAGCAACCTGGTCTAGCAAAAGTGCCTCTGCCTATGGCAGGGGGGTTGGAACTAGATCTTTAAGGTCCCTTCCAACCCAAACTGTTCTATGATTCTATTATTCTGGTTAAAGAAAGAACAAAGTGTAGTTGTAATAACATTCTGGCTGCAATGGATGAGCATACAGCTAGAAACAAACCAACAAAAAAGCTGGGTAAGAATTAGTAGTCTACCTGACCTCTGGATGAATTAAACAGGTCTCTTTAATTGGAGATACATGCAATCTACTACAGGCTGCACAACAAACCTATGCATATATATCGCCATATTTTCAATCTCACTTGAAAAGAAATCATTCATAAAGGATTAGACATAACTGCATGAAAATAGCATGATTCATTTATGGCATTAAAGACTTTTAAAACAGTTTTAGCAGCCACATTCTTACATGATCATCCTTTGGGTTACAGTAATAAACAGTCATGTGTATGGGGATTAATAAGCAGAGCCAAATATTAGGACGATTGCAGTTAAAAAGTGAAAGAGTAAGCAGATGCTCCAAACTCCGAGACCTGAAACACACTTTCCTGTATCTGACTTAGTTCAGCAAGGTAGAAAGGAAAGGAAAAACAGAGTTCTGCACAGGCTTGCTGTGAAGTATAACACATAGTGTCTGTTTGCTGTCCTAGGGAAGAAAGGGGAAGGATTTGTGCATGGGAGGGAAAGTGGGGGGTGAATCCTCCCCCAGGTATAAATTTACATCCCGAAAGCAAAAAATATTCCCACATTCTCCTTACTGTAATCCTGCACTCCTGCTCATCAGCAGAGTAGTCAATCTCCAGCAGTTCTCAAAGCACTGCCACAAAGCCCTTCTCTTACCAAAGGAGGTGATATGCCTCCTTAGTTCAGGTAGCCGAAAAAAATGCTGCATTTTGTTTGACCAAGGGTGGATGCTGCAGCATCACAGCTCCATACACAGAACCATTTGTTGTTGTACCATTTGTTGCATCTTTAATCCCTACAAAAATTGCTCATGTCACTTCTAAGGGATGTCTCCAAATGTTTTACAACAGCCAGGTACATACAGCTTGGCCCCTGATTTGCAGTGTGTTCATTTCAGCATCATCTAGGAGCTCAAATTATTACAGCAGAGAAATATAATTTAGTCATTTCAATTTTAATAAGCAGGGCTCCTCCACTGAATAAAATCCCCTGACTAAACTGGCTAAAATCCCCTACTGTCATTCAACACAAACACCAATATGACTTTTCAGAAAATAGCATTAATATTACTTCAAAATAAAACCCTATTCAACAATCACATGTGACTAATTCAGCACTCTCTACCTTAAAGCTAGATAGCGCTTTCCAAACCCATTTCATGACAACAACCAACTCAGTCTTTCTACCAAAAGCTGAGTTTGACTGGCACAACAAATGTGTGTCTGACAATCTGTGCTTGGTGCAACAGGCAGACTAGTTCCTGTCTGCTAGGAGGTTTTGCTTGCTCTCCTGAAATGTAATACTGAAGCAAAATGGAAGAAAATTCACCGTTAAAGACATTTGGCTATAGACCACTGTTAACACTCACTCACCAAAACACACTGCTTCAACAACATCAGTGCAAATATGGATCGTAAAAGTGACTTGGCACAATATTCTTTTGCACCATCTGTTTGAAACATATTTTTTCTCAACTAAGAGACATAGCAATTTCACTGCAAGTGAGCTAAAAGGAAATAGCTCTGTGGAAACATGACTTACTCCATCCTTCCTAGAATAATCAGGCTTTAAACACATCAAAGACAGGCTTACCAGCAGCGCTAGTCCTGCTGCCTGGACTAGCCTCCTAGATAGCCTCCATTAATGTTTTCATGTATACATTCAGAAGAAAACCAGCCTTCCCAGGAAACTCAGCATGTGATTAGGGAAAACCCATAAAGCCTATCCAAGAGGCCAGCTCTGATGCCCTGATTATCACCTAACTAGTCCAGGTAGCTGCCATTAAATTGGAAGAATGAAAAATCAGCCAGTGAGTGCTTCCTTAACGAGTTATAACTCATTGCAAGTAAGGATGAAAGACTTTGACCTGCAAGAAATTTGTTTACAAGCCACAAAACTTTTCTACTTGTTTTGGCCACAAGTCATCCGTCTACACTTGCAGGGGATATAGCAGTAACAACAGAAAAACAAAGTTGTACTGTAATTAACAGTCTCATTAATGCAACCAACTAATTGCCAGCAAATTGAAAGCAAGGAAACCAACAAAATGACACAACTGTTTTCATGCTGGCAGTTCCTTTGAAAGTACTTTACAGTAACATGTATTCTGAGTAACAAAATGTAAGGATGACCACATCTGTAACAAAAAAAGGCATCAGATCTGACAATATCCCAAGAAAGGACTACAAGAGCTGTTATTTTTCATTTCGCTGCCAAAGGGTCTCTCATGAAACACAGAAACGTCTGCAAAGAAGCACAGACTAACTACAATGATCATATGCTATTTTTTTACAGTTTTTTCAGAATTCTCTTCAACTTACACACAGATTTTTGCCAAAAATCTACATCAAAAAGGCACAGAATAATACAGCAACTTACCTTGCAGCGAAAGATAGAGATCATCTATTTCAGAGGAAGCCTGCTCCTCTGTTGAGGGAGATGACTGCTTTGATGCCATACTGAATTCTATGGAGAATCTTTAATCAATTTCCAAACTAAAATCATAGAAAAAAAAAAAAAATCAGTAAAGTTTGACATAAAAACTGATGATGCTTGAGCGTATAGTGCTGAGACATGCATTTTGCTTTGGGTTTTCTTCCCTTAGTAGGCTGTTTCCTTAGCTTATACAGAATAAAGCAAGTGTTCCTACTGTGTGAATCCAAGTTTTGGTCCCTTGACTTTTCTAACAGCGGCCAGCAGTACTCCACAACACAAACCATGGGCCCCAGTGTGTCTTGCCATGAAAACAAAAGCACTGGGACTATGGAAATTACAACACTGTTGCTTTCTTTGAGAAAGCCAGGGTGCCTTCTGCAGATTTGTTGCTGCCAAACCTCATTTTTTAAGATCTTTGTACTTTTCAGGCCTTTCTTCCTGTCCAGATAATTATTGCAAAATGGAAACAATTCAGGCAGAATCTACAAAGATTAAGGTGAAATGAAAAAGCAGTGGTTATCATACAATAATCACAACTGCTGTCTCTGTCTGGCACCTTTGTTACTCCTCAACCCCCACAAAGGAGTTTCTTTTCCCAACTTCTTCATTTTCCAATCCCTGAATACCTCCCCAACTCTAATGCAGATTTAGTGAACAATATCTTTCTTCAAATACTAACACTGTTTCTGGTACTGCAGTACGTACAATGCTCAATCTGCCACTGTAGTAAAACCTGTACACTTTAATACAGACATATTTTAATCAAGAATTATAAATCTAAACAAATTCAAAAAGAAATAAAGACGAAAATTAAATAAGGGCTAACCTTAAACAAGCTTTGTAACCTAACTAACTGTAACTTTTTCATCAGAAGTACCAGGATTTACACAGTTTATATTAATAATTAATCCAAGAACACACAAAAATAAAGGGCATGAATAGATGAGTAAAGAAACACAACATTAAAGAACGCCAAAGAAATTTTACCTTCATTCCCTTGTTCTTATGAATCACGAGGCAGCCTTTGTTTACTCTGCTGTATACTATATTTCCTCACTCCCTGTCTCCCCCACTGCACAGAAAGGCCAACATGCATTTAATGAGGAGCTATTTGATGTTCTGTTTTCCTCACTCTGAGCCATGTGTGTCCTTGTGCTTTATCCAAGAGCTGCTCTGATGACAGGATTATTAAGTTCCTCACACAATTTTCTATGGTACTTATCACCCCAGCATCTGAACACTTCACAAACATCAATCGCTTCATGTTTACAGCATCTACGTGAGATCATAGGTTATTGCCCACATTTAGAAACACGGAACAGTTTGGGCTGGAAAGGACCTTCAAAGATCATGTAGTCCAAATGCCCTGCCACAGGACATTGCTTTACCAACAACTAGCAAAGGCAGAGAGAAAATAAAGGAAAAAAACAGTTGCTAATTTGACTCTAGTCTTCCAGAGAAATGGATAGTAGTCCATTTTATTGAAGCACTGATTCAGCTGCTGTGGTGAGTATGCAGCATTTCTGCAAGTCACCAACAACTTAAAACTGAAACTCAAGGCACAAGATTCAAGAAAGGGGAATTCTAGCCAGTGCCTAAGCAAAAAGAGGAGAAAAAGGACTAATTCAATCTTTGGCAGGCACAAGAATAAGATGATATATATCAGCTATGCCTTGAGGTTAGACTGGAAATCAGAAGATTTCTAAATAGCCAAGAAAGCCAACAAGATGTTGGGTTGCATCAACAAGGACATCACCAGCAGAGATAAAGAAGTCATTGTCCCATTCTGCATTTGTCAGGCCACACCTAGAATACTGGGCTCAGTTTTGGTCCCCGCTATACAAAAAAGATGTGGACAGGCTGGAGAGGGTTCAGAGAAGGGCCACAAGGATGATAAACAACTGGAAAGCCATGTAAGGAAAGGCTGGGAGAGATAGGCTTGTGTAGCCTTGAGAAAAAAAGGCTCAGGGGAGACCTTATCGCCGTTTTCCAGTACTTAAAGGGTGGCTACAAAGAAGATTGAGACTCCCTTTTTACGAGGAGTCACATAGAAAACACAAGGGGTAATGGGCACAGGTTAGTACCAGGAAGATTCTGACTGGACACAAGAGGAAAAGTTTTCACAATGAGAACAATCAGCCATTGGAATCACCTCCCCAGGGAAGTGGTGGATTCCCCAACACTGGACACTTTCAAGATTCAACTGGACAGGATGTTGGAACATCTTGGTAGATCGTGCTTTTGCCAAGAATGGTTAGACCAGATGATCTTTGAGGCCCCTTCCAACATCGTATTCTATGATAAATACTGGATTCTAACAAAGCCTTCGCACACTGGCAAACAGTACAAAAGATTTACGTGACTCTAAGATCGCAATTTTTCAGAAATAGACAATAAAGTGATTGCCTTTAATAAAAAGACGCTTGGACTTCCAACCCTGGAGAACTTTCAGAAGTCCTCTGTTCTCAAGCTAGAAGTACAATTCACAAGTCAGACAACTAGATAAAACCACACAGATGCCACTGATAAAAACTGGGGTTTAAATGCCATGGCTAACATCTTGCAGGAACCGAGCAAAGGCAAGGGCTGAACAAGAATCCAGTTCTGCCAGCAGCACTGCCTATGCCCAAGGCAATGCAATCTTTCCTGGGAAACTCCTTCCCTTTCTCTGAAGAATAGGCAATACAAAACCAAAATCTAAATATGCAAAATGACAGATGGCCTTAAAACCTTTTTGGTATCACTGTATGTCTTTAATTTGATTTTGTGATTGCTACCTTGAAGGCTACTAAGTTAGCAGCAAGACCCAAATGGGAAGTATGTAAGCAAAATCCAAATCACAACCTCAGATCTGTTGCTTTTTGCTTTCAGGACACAGGGAGTTTCATAATTATATAACAGTAAATCCTGGACAACAGTGAATCCACGGGTAACATCAATGAGCTTCCCTGAAATTGAACCTGAGGTTTTAACTCAAATTGGGTGCCACGTAAAGCAAGAGGGTAGGACTAGAAGCAAATGCACAGACGCCCACCATGACCACATCAGCATAACCTGCAAGCAAGACATCCTCAAAACTATGTATATATCTATGTTCCTGTGGTTCTGGGGCACGCTCTCAACACCAGTAACAACACATGCTCTTTTTAACACAAGTTTATTCTCTTTATTTTTTATTTTATTTGAAACTAATCACTAATTAAGGATTCTCTTTTAAAGCACAAAAACAGCGCAAAATCACCTGTGAAAACATATCTGCTCAACTTTAACACATCCAAATTTGAGATGGTAACAAGTCATCTTCACCTAACCTTTCTGATGCTGAAGTCATTGGGAGCACAGTCCAGAGAAAGGGAGCAGGATTTGGCATTAAAATTCCTCAATAATAACAGGAAAATAAGCAAGAGACATGAACAGCACTGATGGAAGTTCCATAAACAAACAAAATGCATTTTTAACCTTTTTGTGGCTGTTCCTCCTCTGTCCCCATCCTATGGCAGCTACACAGCCACACAGAATACAGTGTCTACTTTCATGTGACTGTACTGCAACTTCGTGTGACGGGACCCCAATATCAGTTCAGATCTCCAAGCATGAAAGTAGCTGAAGTTAAAAAAGTTAATAAAACTTTCAGGATTTTAAAGCAGAAAGTACATTAAGCTTTAAAGCATTAGCTTTTATTAAGTTACTTAATTTAGGAATTAATTAACTTAAATTATGGCACGTGATCATAGAACATGTACAATTGAGAAAAAAAAAAAGCAAGCATATGCTCCTATTTTCTTCTAAGGTCAAACTAAGGCCTCCTTCCCAACAGGATGTGGGTTTTTAAATTACTTTTTATTTACATGCAGAAATCCACCCAACAAATCCACAGTGCAGGTTATAAAAACGCACAGCTAATACAAGGTGAGTTTTTGGTAAGCTTTCATATCCCTGAAACCCTCCATTCACAATCCAACACAGCATACCCCCAACATTTTGTCCTGCCTCTGATTCTTGCCCTGTCCCAGCAGAAGACTCCACAGCTGCTTTGAAAGGGAGACACACACACTCTTGGAGGACATATCATAAGGATTAGTATTCTTTAAAAAGTACAAAGTACAGATTGTCTGAGAAGGGATTATACAGGAACAATATGCTAGTCCCTTTGCCCTCCCTGCACCTGAATTTCATCCAAATAAAGCATAGGAAGTGTAACTATATCATAGCAATCTCTGAAGAGTCTAAAACAGTCAAGCTATCAGTAAGATTGCTTAGCAGAGCTTTTCATAAGCAGTAGGAACAATCAACTTTTCTACTTCGTATCTAAGTCAATTATTTTGTTTCACAACAACTAAAAAACTGCACATCTAAACCAATCCTTCATTCCCCTGAAATCCTGGACAACTAGGAAATATATGCCCAAAGGGCTGATAGTAAATGAAATGCTTTCAAATGACACCATGTGTTTTCAGCAGGAATAAAACAAAAAGTGAAGAGAATGCGTCCTTCCCTCTTTCTGGAGAGTCTAGCATTAATGCAGGAAGCATTAAGCGCTTACACCCTGGGATAAGCTCTGAAGTATCACAGAGCCAAAGAGAAAGTTCCAGGAACACTGGGACCTTCTTTCTAATGGATTTGTCTCCTGTTGATTAACTTATATGAACTGCACCAGAGTTGTTGTCCAAGCTCATCTTTTCTTCGGCATGGGAGAAGCCACACAAGAAAGGCACAATATATATGTACTCATCAACAGAAAAGCTTTCCATGGTGTTCTCCAAATGTGTAACTTCTTGATCACCTGGGCTGAACCTGCAGCTCAAATGGTTCAACCATCAACAAAATCTTCTCCTTTCTTAAGGGCACTCATAAAACTCAAATCTCTAGTGGGTATTGAGAGAATATTTCTCCCTTATCTCTCCAGCTGAAAATACAGATAGGAATTAGATCAGCGCAGTCATACAATGTAATTTCAACTTCACTCTCTCGGAATCTCTCTTCCTTTCCCAAGTTCAGATGAAATTAGCCCGCAGAGTGAAAAAAACCTCCCGAGAATTAACATACAGGTACAAGCACATCGACAGAGAGAAACCTGAGAGCAAGTAGCAGACTGCAAATCTCAAGGAACTAACTGGATAATATACCAAAGCTTTACATTCTACTATCATAAGACCAGACAACGCGGACTTAAATACCATGTCTCCAGTGAGGCTTAAGTCCCAGTGAGACCTAAGAGATGCTCTTCTTAAGCAGGGTCTTTGTAAGGACATTCTTGTCTCATAAGAAAGGGGGAAAAAAAGTTCCAGATGGATTTGGAGGATTCATTAGCAAGGATTGCACAGCCTTAATGTTACAGTTTGGATCAGGGTGGTTTGCAAACCTTGCCTTTCTGGTGTTCCAAGTATTTAGCATGTTCAGATTTCATTGTATGAAAAAAACAATGTATGTAACTATAGTAAAAATATAAAACATGCATTTCATTAATTATTTAAGGTTACTTGTACAAAACAGCTGTGCAATCTAACTAGTAAGCAAGGTAAACTAGTTGGTGTGATTTTAACGCTGTCCCAGGTAAGCCAGTCTTCAGCCTCCAAGTTTACCGCTAACTGCTGTGTACCCCTACACTGTGCTGCAGCCTGCTGCACAAACGTACCCTCAGACTCCGCCCTGGGAGCCAATCTTGGAAAATCATATGGCATGAAATTAGCTCACATATGCACTCCTTAAAGCTGAAAGCAGCAGGTACCTTGTAAGCAAGCCCAGCTAGAGGTAGCTGAATACTATAACCCACTAATAGTAAATCCCTGCTTCATTGGTTTTGCCTTTGTAGACACATGCCCCATATTTTCCCAATTATGTTGCTTTCCACTGGTGTTGCAATAGGAATTACAGACATCTTTGCATGGCATCTCCAACCGCTTGCTTTTACTCTTCCTCCTTTGAAGTGCCACTGATTATTTACAACCCACTCAGGGACTCGAAAGACTTTCCCTCCATAGAGACCTCTACATATAAACTGAAGTCTGTTCCTAGCAACAGATTATTACTCATGTATTCAGTCGAGCCAAACTCATGAACAGAAAGGGCAGATTTTTATCTTTGGTGAACTAGTCCAAAGGAAGTAGCTCCACCATGCAGAATGACTGAAGACCCTTTTCCTTTCTGGTTATTAACAAAGATCTCAGTTTGTTTTATATTCAGAAAGAAGCAGTAACGCTCAGAAGTGCAAGTCTTGAACCCTGCAAAGTGCTGCTGAGATGCCTTCTTTTGGCGAACTCCTTTTCCCTAAGTCTGTCACAGCCTCCCTAAAGGCAAATTGTTTGGATCTAAACCATACCCCTTATATAATGTTGGTTTGGGTTTTTGACTTTCTATAATATTTTCTTTTCCCCTCACTTCCAATGTCTCACACCTCTCAAGTCAGAGAATTTCACACAGCACTTAATTTTGATGGTGATGCTTTCTCCTCAACATTTCATCTACAAGGGTTTCACCGGTTTTTTACCCAGGGTCGGGGTGGGGAGGATGGAAAGCATGCATTTTCCAAGATCTTTGTACTAAAATGCTCTGTTTTCTTAAGGTGCTACTCCAGACTGAAGTTCATGCCTCACACATTTAAAATGCTTGTCAACATTGCTTTTGTGGGTGATCTCAGACTGCATGCATGTCGACAGCAGGGGTGGGAGCACACAGCAAGCATACCGATCCCTTTCCCTTTAAAGCCAGATCCTCAGGTAACAAAAATAAGGCTAGCACCATTGACAGATCTACCCCGACTTCCCAACTTGAGGAGGTGACAACTTCTCTCTGTCTGGCAGGAAAAAAAGGTATTTTTCATCAGCCAGTAAGCAATAATGGCACACTCTCTGCACTTTCCTGGAGGAAGAAAAGGGCTTCCATTAGGTTTCCATCACTTTGAAGGTGATAGGGAAAAGAGGCTATAGCCTTCTGATTCTACATAATACCCTACAGCAGCCAGATGGGTATCAGCCAGTCTTTTAATAAGTGGTATTAGAGCACGTTGCATTAGAAGGACTCTGCACTACCTGGGATAAAACTGAAACAAGACTGGCCTTGGGTCTTCCTCAGCTATCAGTAGCTGGAGAAGATGGAATTGAAAAGGGAAAAGCCTGGAAAAGGCTGAACAACTCTGCTCAGAATGAACTAAGCCCAGAGAGCATTAGATCTGCAGAGAACCAGAGATGGACACAAAGCTACACTCCACTGCCACAGAAATAGTCTTGCCTTGTACGAACTGACACACTGAAACTATATGCACAAGTAAGGACTCTGCCAAAGAATAACAGTTGCAAGACCAAAACATCTCTTATTAGTTTATTTATGACAATCAGCAGTACATTTTTGTTGTCCAGGGACTTTCCAGTGATCTATTTATAGCTTTTGAAAACATGCCAGGACAAGCATACGAGTATACAAAAGCCACAACACTTTTTAAGGTCAGCAAATATTGCTGGTTTGTCTTTGATTTACACATCAGTAATACTTTCTATTATAGAAGCACAATGGATCTTCTCATTGCATTAATCAATTTAAAAACGTGATTAGAAAAGTATCTTTCTTGACCTTTTTTTGGGGGGAGTGGTAATATATCTGCCATCCGGGTACAATTACACAGTTTGAGAACTGCACTAACCACATGCTGTTGTTAACAAACACACACACAAATGCTTTTATCAATAGAGTTAAGCCTTGTTCACACAACCACAAAAGCTGACCTGTGGCGGTGCATGATGTATTTGCTTGCCCCAAAATAAGAGCCTATCCCACATTTACGGATTCCCAAGGGGAAATACAGCATTAAAGCATACTTACAAAAGTTGGAGAAAACATTCAGTTTTCAACTGGTTTCCAAGTTTTCCCACATTGTTAATAAAAGCAAGAAGTGCTCAGAACTCAAAATCATAATTGTTAATGTAAAAAGAGGAGTGATGAGCCTGGAAGCTCCAGAAGCTGGTGCCTTGCCTCTCCGTCACCCCTGGGTACACTGCTATGCAGGAAGCAAAAAATACTATGGTGACTCAATGGCTCCACTGAAGTCAAGTGGTTGGATGACAATTCAGTCTCCAAAACACTCAGCCCGTAAGCACATCCCAGCCCAAATCTACCTGTGCAATGCCCGGAAGCCTCCAATGCTGTGCAAAAGCCATGTTGTTTATACAGCGTGTTGCAGCAAGGCCAGAAAGGAAAAGCTTTTCCAAAGCAGGGTGATTCACACGCCTCCCTGCCGTCCAGCACACTAGCCACGCCGCAGCCCCAAGGCCACTTCCCGAAGATAACGGGGCTGTGGGGAAGGGTTATCGTAAAAACAACATGAGAAACACAAGCTGGCTCAAGAGCCGCGCTGTACCTGGGAAACGCATCCAGTGCATAAACACAACCCCTTCCTACCCACTTGGGTAATGAGGAAAGCAGGCAACAGGATGACAATTGCTGTCATTTCACTCCTACAAGCCCTTCTGCATTTTCACACAGAAGACGCCTCTATCTGCCCCCCTTGCCTTGCCTACATGAGCTCAGACAAGGCCAGTGGCCAGGCACAGCACTGAGCAGCCACACTCTGCCTGGCTTCCTTTCAAGCAAGGGGAAAGGGTGCAGCATGGCTACAGCAGTCCTAGCGCTGCAGGGTCCGGACAGACCTCTGACCTTCAGGCATGCAGTTCCCGTCAGAAAAGTGAAGGGCTCCCACAGCTCATCGCTCCCCATCCTCAGTGCTTCCTGGCTCAGGGTCAGTTTTTACAATAAAGAAGGGAAGGGGGAGGGAACTGCCTGCAATCAGAAAGTTTAACCTTCATGCAGGGGACTGCCTGATGAGAACAAACAGGACAACACTGCCGGCTTTAAGCAAGCAAGAAGTATTGCCGGAAGTTCTTTCTTCTCTTTACAAGTGTTTCTTTCTTTCCCCTGGATTGCAACTGAGATTCTTTGGTTCATGTTTTAATAGAGATTCACAGACAGCTTCCCACTAACAATGGAGCCACTTTACACGGTGTAAAAAGGTATTTAAAGTAGCGGTATGTAATAACTATACCTGCTTTATATTAATGACATGATATTAACGAGAATCAGGCTCCTAGGAATATTCTTCCTTTGAAGGAACTGAAATGTTTCCTTTCCACTGCCTTCCTAATTCCCTTTTCCCCCAAACAAAGGGAACAGTAGATAGTTAACAAACAGATTATTCTGTTGAGTGAAGCTCGCCTAAGGAATAAAAAACCTGGAGTTACTCAATTAAATAGTAAGGCTGTTCTTGTTCCCAAAGATCTTCCTGAAGAGCAGGAATTTGCTCCTCCAGGAAATTAAGAAAACGGAAAGGTAGGGATAGTGGCAATCTAAACGCAGGAGTTTTCACTGAAGCAGGGACTTGTCCCTACTGAGCAAAACCACTGGAAGCAGCAGTGCAGTGTTTGCACAACAGGCCTCTGCACACAGAGCCATTGATGGTGCCAGGAAAGGGGAGGAAAGTGAAATGTAATGTGTATTTGGGAGCCAAAAGAGAAAAGGCATGTCTCATGCTAAACCTATCTGCTTTGGCAGTATTCCTGTAAAGATCACGAACTTGTTTTGATCACTAAATATAGCAGAGAAAAGGAATCTACTGCAAGTAGCTCTCTCCAGCAGTGCTTGCTGCTTTACACAGTCAAAAGAACACAAAAGAGAGATTTGTCAAGCAAATGGCAAATGAAGCTTGCCAAATTTGAAGGACAAATTCCAATTTAAATAATAGGTCCTAGCCTGGCAGCCATGAATTCATCAACTTCTCTCTCAAGCATGTCCAATAGAGGCTACAGCAATGCAAACTACCACTCCTCCCCTAGCACACCTCCACTCTGACACTGAGGGGCTGCCTCTCCAAAGTGTGAGTTTTTCATGTCCATGTAATTCTTTCAGCTGAAAATTCCCTCCAAAGTGCTAGCCAGGGTCTTGTTTATTTGGTGTTATACTTTCTGTCCCATGTAATTCAAGGTTTGTGGGCAAAGGAGCAAGTGCAGCCAGCATGTTCACATGCCTGTGCTGGTTCTGCACACATGAAGAGGGCCCTTCGACGATGGTGCCTCCCACACTGAATGTGCAGGACCCTCTGCATCAGGAGAAAGCCAGTGCTTCACTCAGACAACTCAGCAGAGCCTCTGCACCGCTCGGCCAGGTAAAGCGCTCATGTTTATTGCTTAAGAAAAACACAATGTGTTTCTCTGCTTTCAAAGAATTAGCTGCCCCATACAAACCTAAATCTCTGATTTATAGCACAGTTTCAAGCCTGTAGAAAAACTTCTTGTGCGCAGTGAAAAACAGGCCAAACACTGTTATTCTTACCAGTACTGTTGCCAGAGAGGACCAAACAGTCAGACTGCACACAGACAACCCAAGAGAAAGAACTTGGTGCTACACAATAACCTGCTAGAATAAACTGTTCTCACTATGCAAAATAATAGTACTAAACAAAAAACAACCAGTGGCAATCGTAAAGCCAAGGACTCCAAATCAGAAATAGCCCAGACTAAAGGATGCCTTACTTATTTCACGCATTCACCTACTGCACATGCAGGATGACAGCCTCCTCCGCAGTATCTGAATCGCGGAGCTGTTCAGGCTGTTTTCTTGGAGAATCTGGATTTCTTACAATGTAGAGAAAAGAGGACGAATGCCCATGAGCCCCGTGCATCTCCCTCACTGAAAGGCAGCAATATTACTAACACAGAAGTTACTTATACACAAGTTCAGTCAAGCAACAGAGAATGTACGTTGAGTAAGCAGAGCTGCTGTACCATTCCCTCCTGGGCCAGGCAGTGGAGCAGGGCCACAGCCAAGCAGGTGAGTAAGCCGCAAGCCACGGCTGGCTGCCCAAGCCAACTCCAGCCCACCAAACCATGGCTCTGTACTGTTTGGAGAGACACACCTCTCTGAGTCACCGTCCAGCATGAAACTCCAGCAAGGAGATGGCGTGTGACTGCCAGTGCAAGTCCCTGGAACAGGATATGCTTCAATTTCCTTACAATCATGCACTGGCTTTAGGTACAGTAAACTCCTGGACTGCTTTTCAGAGAATCTTTGGAAGAAGATACATGTTCAGAGTCACCTCCAGGCTTCTCAAAGGCGACGCCTTTACTTGCAAACATTATCTGTAAATAGAAATTGTTATTCCAAGTCTACCTACAGCATTAGTAAGGCACAACTGCTCTGCAGGAACAGTGTTTGCTCACACCTCCACTACAGAGACATCTGCTTCCCCCCCCAAGGAAGCGCTGAGATGCCCTGGGCATGTGACTGAGAAGAAAATTCAGATTCAGTCTTTTCAATCCTCCAAAACGAAGCTGACTTTTCTCTTGCTTCCCTCTTACAACCTCTGCTTTCCCCATCCCGGGGGTATTTCATCACCAACATCCCACCCAGTTCCGCGTAAGAAACAACACTGCAAACAACCTACCAGACACCTTTTTTTTTCCTCTAAAAAAAATCCAACCCCCAAAACCAAAACAACCCCAAACCTGCCAGCCTGCAAACAGACTGCAACCGCCTGTTACAGTCCAAGTGGTTGGTGAAGCGGGATGACAATACCAGGAAATACCTGGAATCGATCTTCAATGTTTATTTTTGGAGACTGGCTTTTCTCCCAGTTCTTATTTAATAGTTTGCTCTTTCCCTCCTCTCCCCAGCTGCTCTCTCTGGGATCAAATTGCAATTCGTTTCACCTCTTGGAGTTCACCCACAGACCCCCTAAGCAGAACTTGAGGAATCAAATCCTGGCTCTGGCAACACATTCCTTCTATTTCACAGTTACCACGTTCTTTCTCATGTATCAAAAAAGATAGGAGAGTGCCCCGGTATTTGTCTGAAATCAGAAGTGCACAGGATGCATTTAACATTGAGTACCCGCCTGTACTTGGCATCTCTGCTGTTCAAGCAAATTCCTTCAACAAATTCTCTCCCTAGACAGCTCATTTAACAAAAGAAGTCTTTCTGCTGTAAACCAGACCTCTCCACAAGAGGAATTTCATCCTTACCCTATTTGGTTTACCTGCACTGATAAGTTAGGCTTTTTTCAGAAAACCTAGTGATTTTTTTTCCCATGCCACTAAATAACACAGCGGGGCCAGTAGCAGTTCAGAGCAGACCAGGTCACAGCTCCCTGTGCGGCTCCAGAACTCCCCAAGTTTGCATTTAGATATGCACTGCAAGGTTTAGATATGTCTGTTTAAAGAGTTTCCTCATATCATCTGAACACCACTGAACAATTACACATGCAGTCTTAGGTTACTACAAGCCTATATACATGCTATATATATATATAGGCTTGTATATATGTTCCTGAACTATGGATTTTTGGAAGGGAAAGGAGGATTAGTAACAAGCTGCGCAATTTTGCAGAAAGTTTTCACAGAAGGGAAAGGAACACCTACTGGGTTCTGTCCACCTCCAAGAGCCAGGCAGCCAGTCTCGCCCCCAGGAGAGCAGCAGATTGCAAGGCAGCTGTGAGGAGCACCGGCAGGGGAAGGAACAGACCTCTGGGAGTCCGCAGTCATCCTCATTGCTTCCATCTCTGCCACTAACCTGATGTGCGACCTTGAAAACACCACTCCGCAAATCCCCTTCAGCCTCTTATTTATAGCAGAAGATTGTCTGGTGCTGTGGGTCCAGCCCGAAGCTTTTCCGAATCCAATGACTGACCAGGGGAGGAGGAGGATGGCTTTGAAATGGGCATCACGGTCTGCAGTCCAGGCACACCACCTTACACTGTGAGACCTATACGGACTCAGAGTCTCACAGAAATGAGGACACTGGGAGCCCTCCTAGAATCTCTGCTGGGATATGAGACACTTTGGCTGAGATTCAGCTCTCCTGACACTAAAGAGCTACACAACAGATGCCTCCACGTGCATTCATTGTTTGAACTGTGCAGAAACAATGGAGAGAAACAAGCACTTTAAGGGCAGTTCATCCAATGATTTTTAGATATTCAACTCTGCATGGATGAATCATGGCCCAGAAACGTTTGCTCCTGTCTAGTGACTATGAAAGAAGCCTGGAGAACTGTCTCTCATGCAGATAATTATGTTGTAGTTGGACAAGATTAACTTCACCCTTTTAAGTTGGGGGAAAGGAAGTAAGCAAACAAGCACCTCCTTCAGTTTATACTTAAGTGAGAAAGCTTGTCTCCACCAGGGATACACTGTGCAAGCGCTCTGTGCTTTCCTCCCTCATAAACACCTCGTAACACACACAACAGGAAACCACCTTCACAGAGAGTGTTCAGCTTTCTTAGAAAAGCTTCATTTAGTCATTGAACTTGAAGCTTTCACCAACTACTCCTGCAAGCAAAGCTCCATGCTGCCCACTATATAAGAGCCTCCAAGAAGCAGGACGTGCTGCTTGTGGAGCAGCTTCATTTCTCTCCCTGCATAGTTTTGGTGGTTATCAACACAAGCTAACCCAACACAAAACACAGGTGTCGCTAATGCAAACTGTACTGAACCCATTCCTGAAGTATCTTTACCTCTTCATAGCCAGTTGTACGCAGGCTGTTTGCCACAGACTGACAAGGCATGTTCAGCAGCATATTCATTCTCCTCCCTGCCACACCTTTTCACTCCATCATTCACCAACTTCTTGTCTATCTCCTGGCAACCAACAGGCCAAAAGATTCAGAAAGCAAAACTTTTTCCTGTAAAACCCACATTTCTGTCTCCTCCCTACACTTACATGAAAGGAATTACAAGTGCTTTGTTTTCCATCCTAATTGTCATTTCCTTTGATAGAACTTATAGCCTGAGTCTTAAAGCTCCAATAACTAATACCATTCTATTCTCTTCTTCCCCATTCCTGGCCACAAACAGCACTGCTTGTATCAGGGTCAGCAATTCCTTAAAAACCTCTTGAGCCAATCTGTGCCACTGTATTGTGTAGGGACTTATTAGCAGGCTGCAGCAAGGTCAGAAAGCAAGCATGCATCCCTATGAGAGACCAGAGACCAAAGTTAAGCCCAGAGTCAAAGCTCTGCGCCATTTCCCCTCCCGTGGGGAGAAAACAGCCTGTTCTGCAGCAGCCCTTTCCCCAGCACAGCTTTCTGCTCCCTTCCTGTGCGTTCAGCTGAGCTAAACAGAAGTGTTTTCCCCACTCCCTCTTCTGTCCCCATCCTGGCCCTTTCGCATCTCCATAGAAGCTGCTTGCTCCATCTCCTGCTACAAACACTGTGATTCAGGTGACCTGTAGAGGCTGTCTTCTTCATTTCCCCACAAACACTGGGATTTATGTGATCCATGAAGGTCACAGGAAGCTGGCCAGTATTCAGAGACACTGTTATCCTTCCCATTTCCACTCTGCAATGTCTTTGTAGACAAAATCTCCAGGCATCAGGGGTCTGTACCCTCCCAAGCTAAAATACATTCATCCTTCACAGTGACCACTTGCTGCTGACACCCTTCATGCTCCACAGGATGGAAGTCAGTCCAGGAAAGATAAGATAGTCAAACCCATGTCCTGTGGGGTAACATACACTGTATTTCTGATTCACAGTCCAGTAGTTGCAGGTGCTACCGCAGGTATAATCTGCTCCTCCTGGGGAAGCTGCATGTTGGCAGAGGAAGAAGCAGGGTGAACATAGCCTGCTCCTTAGCATGGACATATCACCTTTACTCCCAGACATATATTTAAACTCCAGACCAATTCGTCCACTTCAGCTGAAGTAAAAAACTCCTCCAAACCCAACTGAAGCCTTGATCAGAACAGAGCACAGCTGGGGAAAAGTCAGATCAACCTTGTCTCCCAGTGGCTATATGGCCACCTGCGTCTCAATTACAGGAGTCTTGCACCCATACCGGCCAAGGACGAAATGCAGGCAAAGAAAGATTAGGTGAGAGGTGTATGGAATGTCACCTTGCCTTTAATCACATCTTATGGATCCAGCCCTGAAGCGTTACTCATACAGCACTCCACACGTATAATCCCACCACCTAATCCGACTACTTGCTCAAACAGGCACGTTGCTAGGAGTGGGTCCTTGCCACCACTGTCTACATTTCCAGCATTCCTCCAAGACCACGTCCTCTCCCACATCTGAAAGTCACATGACAGTTCAAAACAAACTGTGGGAAAGCCAAAGCAAGCGTGGTGGCACACAGGCGTCATTCCCTCAACACGAGAAACAACACAGCCCACTGCAACCTGACCGGTGCCCTCCCACACTGCCAGGTCTTGTTGGGGAAACACTTCAGTTGTGGTAAGCAACAGATAAGCATCTCTGCGCATACACAGAAACAGCATCTCAGCTGGTAGACTTTTAAAACCGGTATTTATTGTGCCCCAGGGAAGAAAATGAATTGGGTAAACGGGCTGAAAGGCACAGCTTCCCGAGGAGGAGTTTGGATGTCTCTTCGCATCTCTCCATACAAACCCAGCCATTGAGAGTCCAAATCTAAAACAGAGCCACAGTTGCTAAGAAAACAGCGCTGCAAACAGATGTCAGGAGATGATTCATGGAGTAAGGGCATATCCCTGTACTACAGATAAACCAACATGAATGAAGTTCTTTATACCTGATCTTCCAAGCTGTGCTTCTTCACGCCTCCCTTGGGCTTTTTGCTTTAGTTCATTTCTATATTCAGATGGCGAGGAAACCGAGCAGGGCTGAACTCGACATTCAGAGAATTAATTACTGGTAAAGGGGTTTTGAAGTGTGTAAAAAGAGCTCAGTAAAAAGGCTAAACTGTGGTCCATTTTTCCCCAAAACAAACCAGTTTTCTCCTGAAATATGGAGGAACTTTACCCAAAAACCTATCAGAAGAAATCAGCTAAACCCCACAGTTAAAACTGCAGAGGAACAAACAGTAACCATTTTTTCTTTTGTTACTTTCCCATATATCATAAAACTCCAAATTAACAGCTAGGGAGATAAAGCATTTTCAACCTATTAGATCATTAGCCAGTAATGCATGCCGCTTCTTGAATTACTTCATTGTGTGTATGCTCAAAATCTGAGCCTGACGAATAAATAAAAAGTAGCTAGCACATGCAGGACTGCCTGAGTGCTACTGACACCAACAAAGTTCTCATTTACTTTAATGAACTTTATTCAGATTTTACTGGAGAAAAATAAGCTCCTTTGCCCCTCTAAAACCATCATGCTCGATTCTTAGCATGGTACGATACCAACAGCACTTAAAATACAGTTTCCTGAACTCATTTGCAAAGAACTGTTTAAATAAAGGAACTTTACTATACGTTTTTATAGATAACTAGGGTAAAAAGGTAATTATTATTCATTACCTTGCACTATGAAGGGAAGAACAAACACCACTTATACTCTTCTGAATACATGTTTGTACAGCACCCTGCACAAGGGGGGCCCAAACTTCACCACAGTTGATTCGGGTCACTGCTGATGTTCCACCACCCCTCCAAGCTCCCATGTGTCACTGCCCATCCTTCTCAGCTTCAGCTTGTCCTTGCTGCCATTGCTTGTAGATGCTAGGGTTCCGCTCCCCTGCTGCCTCATGCTTGCTGCACACCACCCCGTCCACTCCTGCTACACTGTGCCTTTGTCTGCATCAGAAATCAATTATTTAGGCTGCCCTGATTTCACTGTGAGGTGCCTGCCTGTGCGCCTGTGGGGTGGTAGATACTGCTACTGCGGGCAGCACTACCTGCCACCACCATGCTACTTCGCAGAGCTGTAAAGCCACCCCAGAAGTGGCTGAAGGCCATGACTCAGCTCACCAGGTGCCAGATGCTGTGTGAGTGTCCCCTGCGGGAACTGCGTTTTGAACAGAGGTGCAAACAAATGCGCCAGCCAAGACACAGTTTTGTCAGCTTGGCCAACAGTCACCATGACGAGCCAAGATCCTGCACATGGCACTCACATCTTGGTCTGTCTGCCCTGTGGTGGGAGATCACCCTGAAAGCTGAGGGAGGAAAATGTGGAAATGCTGGAAAGAGAGGGAGAGACGGACATGAGGCACCCTGAAAGAGGGAAGCGGAGGTGTGAGTGGAACACAGTCGCTGATCTGAAAGAGGCTGGGAGAAACTCAAACAAACTTGCTCCAAGTTTGCTCTCTGTACATTTTGAGTAACTTGAGCATGCACCTGCTCTACCTCCCAACTCCTCCAGCAGCTCTCGGGCAAAACAGAGAACAACCCTGTTTTGAGGGACAGGCAGAGGACTGAGCCTGGCTTTAGTCATGGAGGTAAAAAGAGGACAGCGAGGCTTCTCTTAAATCCTAACACACGCAGCACCTGACACAAAGCAAGCACCAAGTTACAGACCAAGAGCCCTACACACAGCATCCCCTGAGCTGCAGTAACACAGATCCGTAATAACTGCTCTGAGAGGAAACGGGAGGCTGCCAGGAGCCCTTGGGAGAGGGAAGGGAGGGAAGGCAGGAGGGAGGCCTGCTCACAAGGCGGGGAAATAAAGAATCCCACATGCAGCAAGAACAGCGAGCGCAAACCCTCAGCAGGACATGTTGTAACCAGGGCAGAAGCAGCAGCAGCGACTTCAGGCTCATAATAGAGCAGCTGAAGAAACGCCTGTACCTCCTGCGGCTTTCGCAGGAAAGTAGTTACTCCTTTTACCGAAAACTTTGCCCGAACAAGTATCCGCCACCAGCTTTCACAGGCGTAACCCAAGAGATAGCGACTCCATAAGCGACGACCCACGGCACCTGCACAGGAGGGGAGGTGCAGGACAGCCCCGCTTACCTGCGCGCTCCCCGTCACCCACAGCGAGCCCACTCCGGCTTTCAGCGGGGGAAACCGTCCCGCAGGGCCGGACACCGCTCCGGGGAGGCAGGGCCCGGCGGAGGCGGGAGTTCCCACAACACCCGCTCCCGCCGCCGGCCGAGCCCCGCCGCGCTGCCCCCGCTCCGCCAAGAGAACTGCCGCCGCTGCCTCGTTCTGCTTCCCCCTTTCCCCGGCAAAGGGGCTGCGGGGGCAGCCGGGCCGGGGGACAACACGGACCCGCTCTGGGAGCGGGGTCCCTCCGCGCCCCCCGTGCAGCGGCGTCCCGCGGGGCACGGGCGGTGCCGAAGGTGAAGCCGGCACCGAGGGAACAAAGGCGGCGGCGGGGAACAAAGAGCTGCAGGTACCGGCGCGGGGGAGCAGCGGAGGGGAGCGGGCCGGGCGGAGCGGCGGCGCCAGCGGGCCTGGGGCGGGCAGAGCCGCCGCTCCCCGCACAAAGGCGCGGGCGGGCCGAGCAGCAACTTCCCGCGGGCGGGCAGACTCACCGCGGGCGCAGTCCCGGCATCGGCGGCGGGCGCGGGTGGCGGCGGCGAGGGCGGGCGGGCGGGCGGCTGGGTGGAGGAGGAGGAGGGACCGGCCGCTCCCCGCCCCGGCCACTGCCAGCGAGCGAGCGCGCTCCCCGCCCGCGGGCGGGAAGACGGCGCGGCCGCGGCCCCCGCAGCCCAGCCCAGCCCGGGCCGGGCCGGCCGCGCTCCGCCTCCCCCCGCCACCGCGGGAGGGCCCCGGCTGCCGGAGGGGGATCACCGGGGCGGGCTCCGATGCCCGCACCCAGATCTGGCGCTGGCGGGAGCTGCCGCAGCTTCGCCCCCTGCCCCGGAGCGGCAGCTCCCTGCCGGAACGCCCCGGTAACCGGCTGCCGCGCGGGTTCCGTGGGATGCCCCAGCGAGAGGAAGAGGACAGCCCCCGGCTCCCCAGGCACGCATGTCCTCAGGCTTGGGTTTCATGCTGGGGGTTTCCAGGTGTTTTCTCTCCCAGCGCTAATCGGGACAGTGCTGCTGCTCCCACCCCCTGGGAACAGCCAGACAGGGCCACAGCGTGATTGATAAGAACCGGCTTATGAACTGTGAAGATTTGGGGTCACCGGTGATACAAAGAAATAAAATACTTCACAAATCAGCAGCGCCCCGGAATCAGATGTAGAAGATACGGAGTAGAAGTGGATAAAAATTGGAGACCTCTCTGGTTCCTACACAGCGGCCCTAGCTCTCCCCAGTCTCAGCTCCCTCCAGCTTACACACGGATCCCAGGCATGAGCCACAATTCCCTCTCTTCCAGATTCAGACCTCCGTCAGCTTTAGGGACAGCATCACCTGGACTTGCCCAGCCAGAACTCTAAACGGGTAAATGGGGGCCAGGTATGTGAACATGGAGCAAATCGGGGGCTCTTTAGAGCTTCAGAGGAAGGGTTTTGGAGGAGGGAGAGGAAGGAAGTTTTTAGATTGGCTCCATTTGATACTGGATAGCTTTTGGCTGTAACAAAGTGAGAGGACACAAATACTGAGATTCGAGATTTGCTTTACATACCCAGGGGTTTGCTGGCTACCCGAAGAAAACTGGAACTTACCAAAAGCAACTTCCTGCCAGTGCTGATACATCGTATTTCTCCTCCACCTGTGCTGATAAAACATCGACTTAAAAGTGGAAGTGATGTCCTGCATCTGAAGGCTACAAAGCCAAACACACTTACTTGCTCAAGCTTCTCATGTACCCACAGATGTGTCTGAAGAAACTCTGCCAGATTTGGAGCCCAGATTTTCTGTAAGGAAATTTTTCTTCTCCAGGCAAAAGTGCCCCCTGCACCTTTTTGAGTGTTATTTCAGCTGGAGCCCAAGAACGTGAGGACTCACAGACACATCTGTCGAAGCTGGTCACGACTGCCCTGAGTTGGAAAACACCTGCAGCAATTCATGCTGTCCTTGCAGCAAATTGACCTGTTAGTGCTCTTTGTGTACTTTACCTGTTTTATTGAGGATTAATTAGTGTTTGTACACTGACACAGTTGTTTTCAATACTCTATGGACATGGTTGAAGGCAAAGGGCTGCATTCAAGCTGTGCTGTAGTCTCCTAACTTCTGTGTTATGGCTGCTTTAATGCATGTCCGTGAAGTGAAACAAGCATTTCTGACTGATACAGTACTTTTGACTGCCAGATTTCAGTCTAAGAAAGGAAAGAAGAAGATGCAATGTCAAACCCAAGCTCTATTACTTGAAGAATTGTTTCAACCCCCTCTTGATCACCTGAAGCTCTTCCACCTGCCATCAAATTCAGCAGAAGTCTCATGGAGTCTTGACCTTTTCTGCCTGGAAGAACACTACCCACACTATCACTCCATGCTCTTCTCACTGGCTTAACCCTGCCGTGAATCACAGAGGTACACAACACTGCAGGCACCTGCCAGGCTTTGTCAAACACCAGCACAGGTCCCAGCCCAAGGTGCTTGTTTTCACTTAAATTATGCATTTCATAACTACCTTGTAAATCACTTTGAAGATACGACACTAAGTATTACTAACACTAAATGGTATTATTGGACAGGCATAATGCAAGCAATTACATAGTAATACTATTTAAAACAGGTGCGTGACACAAAGGTAGAATTAAGTCACATATGCCTACTTTACATACATATTTCTTGGCTCTTGATTACTCAGTGCAGCCTGACACTCTGAAAATTCACTTTCATCTCTTTTTACACACAGCCTTCCAGCTAGGAGCTGCTAAAGCCCTGAGCTCAGACTAACGCTTTGACAGGTATATGGGTGCTGTCAGCAAAGCTAGCAAGTGACTGCCATGGGGTCAGCCTTTGTGGAAGGTGAACAGATGGAAGCTGTGTGAGCAGGGCTCTCACCTACTGCCCATGGGTGTCCAGAACAAGCTGCCTGGATGGATGCATGGTGCACTGGGGAAAAGACTTGCAGCAGCACAGGCTATGACCAGCAATGGTGAAGGTAACTGTGGTGGGAATGAGAGGTCCTCACAATTCCCATGCGACTCCTCAACATGTGTATGGTCAGTCAAGAAGTGTGTCTTGCCCCAACCTTCCCACACCACCCTTGGCAGCAAACTCAGATCTGGGTGTCTTTTGTACAAGGCATCCACGTAGCTCACGCTTCCAGATCCCACGTGAGTGAATGGCATGAGCTTTGTGGTAAGATATTCCTTCTGTAATGCAGAATTTGCGCTATTAGATTCCAGCATTGGAGGGAGATCAAATGCCCCAAGTCCACTGGATAGTGTTAACTCTGAAAGATAGTGATGGCTGTGTAAACCAAGTTTGTTTGGATACTTCAAGTCATGTTTGCTCTGTAGTCTGCCAGAACAAACCTTTGGCCTGGTGACTCTCCTCTTTCTGCTGTGTGCAACGCCCTGTGCCATGCTGGCACAGGGGAGCTGGGAGCCAGAAGAAAAATTAGCCTGGAAGAAGAATACTTGTTTTCAGCTGGATTGCTCCCGGGATTTGATTGCAGTATGGACACACAAAGAGGTATGTTAGCATGACTGAGGGGCAGCAGGGTCCAGCACAAGGACAGGAACACACAGCACAAGCTGGAGGTGGGAACAGGATGATACAGCAAGAGAACAAGGTGTAAGTGCCATGCCAGAAACATCAGACTCAGTGCCCAGCTGCTTTCTGCTCACCCCATCCCTCACAAGAGACAGAAGGATTGGTAAAGAGAGGGAGAGGTGAGAGTAGGAGCTCACGTTTGGACTCTCCTACCTTCCACCCTGCTGGCACAGGAAATAAGAAAATAAGGCAATAAGGCTGTGGTTTTGCAGACACAGTTTCTGGTGGCAGCACTTTGATGGAGTGGTTGGGTTATGCTCCTTCCACTGTGCTGGTGCAGCTCTTTGTGCCATTGTGTCATGAAACAGACCAGGAGGCTTCTTTAAAAAAGCAGCACACTCCCCACCTGAGTTATTTTCACCCTGTCTCAGTTCCCAAGCACAATTCACCTCATCTCCGCTGTGCAACTGGAGGAAGAGTGGTAGAGAGGGAAAGTGTAGCTAGAAGCAGGCAAACAGGGGTCTGCCTAAATCTACAGTGCCTCTACCCATGCCCCAAAGCCTCAGGGAGAATTTCTCTTCAGCAATCACAGGCAACTTGTTTGTCAGAACTGGAGACATCAAAAAGGAGGAAAGAAAGGTTGAATCCGTGTAGGCACGTGCAGCATTTGCATACTGTTTTCCTCTGCAAAACATAAAAGGAAATCTGACTGTAATCATGTTAGAAATGCTCCCTCTTCTCCTCCCATTTAATCTAAACATTATGTATGACACTGTCCCCAGAGCGTAAAATGGCAATCCAGCAGACCACTTAGGCATGGATGCTGCCTTTAACACCTGATTGTTTCTGCTGAAGTCAGTGGAAAGATGTAGATGGCTAAAGCTGTACATGCTTAAATGCTTTTGTTAGGTCATGGGCTAATTTAAGGACAGCAGCAGAGCTCCAAAAGAGAAAAACAGGTTAATAACACTGAAGTCACAGCAAATCTGTAGTAAATCTGCTGGAATAGGTTCATAATTAGTAAATCTACACTTCTCAAAGTAAATATGCTCACCTTTTCTTCAGTTCCCTTTTCCCCCTGAAGACTTCTACACTGACAAATTAGTGCCTGAACCTTACAGCAGCATCCAGGAGCCTGCACTTACATCTTCCTATACAGCATTGCATGAGTGGGGTGTTTCAAGGGGGTAGCTATCTTAATGTTGAACTGACAGTTTGATGTGAACTCCATAATCTTTCAGAGCAGAGGCACCGGCCTCCGCTCATGCAAAGTGTCTCCTGAAGACAGGCACCTGCAGTCTGAACTGAGAAGGGCTCATTCTGCTCCATTTATAATGCTGGCAGTGTACATGAATAAAGGTTTCCAGTCTATGTTTTTCCACCTTCCAAAGCGCACCAGTTTCTTAGGTGCAAGGTGGGCTTGTTACACAAAAAGATGTAACTTCAGGTTCCACGCTGAAAATCCAAATTCAAAGCTGAGTTCCCCAGCCCTCAAAACCAACTAAGTGGAGTCTCTTGGATCACTTGTTTCTACTTGTGGAAACTCCAACCTGTCCAAGTCCTGCATTAGCTACTAAAGTGCCTTTCTGGATCCCACTTGAAGCCTGGCATTCCTGATGGGCTTTGTGGACTTAGCAGACTGTTTTATGAGTCTGTTAGGCTCCTGATAAGACTGGGTCATGGTCTTATGGACCTTTAGACCTTAGCCAGATCTCATCACTAAACTCAGGCAAAGGTTTTGTGCTCAGAATCCTCTTATCTTAAACCCAGAAGTTTAACCACTTTTTCCACTTACATTAGCCATTCTGTTAAAAAATATAACCTCTTCTATCCTTGGACTGTCACTGCTGTAGCACTTGTACTGCAGTGTATTTGTAAGAGCACTGTAACAAGGCTGCGGTCGAGACCACACTAATCCTATCCACTCTACCCTCATGTTCCAAGGTAGACTGGTACCTTCCAAGCACACTGTATCCCACCAGCAGTTTAGCATCTCAATTTTGGCTCTTTTTCAGAAGCTGGGTGAGAGGAACCTGCCAAGAAACACTGTATTCAGGTGACCATAGCAGAAGCTGGAAAACCAGGGCATAGGTTTCAAATGCCAGGTCTGGATTCAGGAACCTGTAGGATATACAAGGAAATTACAGCCACTGGAAAGCTGCTTCTTTGCAAAATAGCTCCAATGGGCTATCTGCAAGCTCCAGTGCTCGTAAAGCAAAACTGGACAGCAAAAGGCACCCAAGGTCTTATGCACTGTTTTATTTGATGGCCTCCTCTCACTCCTGAAGCCCTTCTTTTAAGGCTCAGCCAAGACCTACAGTAGTTTCACTTTGAGCAGAGGCTATTTTAATCTCCTGACAGCCTTTCCCCTTTCCTTGCCACCTCCAGGAAAAGCTTTTTCCCGTAGCTGCAGGTCTTGATAGTTCTAGGACACACCTGGGCTGAGGACTACAGAAACAACATCAGCACGTGCCTCCTGCTCACACTATGCAGGGCACCCGTCTCACACCTCCATCATCAGGGTAGGGTACCCTACAGCAGCTTTCAGGCAGCAGGGGTTTGATTTGCCTCTGCTTCCGCTGCAACACATACGTGTCTTGGGTGGCTACAGCCCATTCCTAACGATGATTAAATGGAGAACAAAAAAGCTCTTGAGGGTAGGAAGTGGGGCTAAGGCTTCTTTGGAAGCGGGATTTACTAATCCCGATCACCGCCTTTAAAAATCAGTGCCCTTGGGCCCCAGCCAGCCCTCAGCTCTGTCAACATCTTTGCTGCCAACTTTACTAACAGTCACACAAATGTAAATCTAGTGTGAGAAGAGGATTAGGCCCATTCTGGTTTTGTGGCCTATGAAATGTCTACTGCTCTGTTGCCATCGGGCAGTGATTTATAACACAGAAAGGGGAATTCAGGCTGCATCTTCAAAATTGTAAAGGAAGAAGGTAATTCCAGAAACTTTGCCAGCCAATGAAGTGTATGCGTACAACATTTCTTCCAAGTCAGAAGCTAACAGCCTGTATCTTGCCAGATGCTGGTTGAAGTACATGATTTTTTTCCTGTGAAATAAGATTAGCAACAGCAATCTTCCATGCATTCAAGTTCAGGATTTTGTCTGCAAGGCTCAGGCGAACATGAGCCTGCCTGGATACTGCCCTTCTCTGTACTGCTCTTACTTGGGATGAGACCTGTGCAGGGGCCTATGTAAGAATCTCACTAAAATTATTATTTCTTCCCTGCTGATTCAGTTGGCCGGGCTCTGCAAGAAGGACTGCGGGAATTAGATTTATGGTTTCTAAGAGTTTCAGTCTGATGTGGGTTCCTGACTCCCTTAGGCTGATTATTTTCATACAAAAGGCAAGAAAAGGGTTTTTTTACTACGTAATTCATGATTGGATTTCAGCTCTTGGGCTGGGAATATATTTTGATTCCAGGTTTCTATATTCTTAGAGCATGGCTCAGCTCTCATAGCAGGACTGCAATACCACTAAATAATTGTTACGATTATTAACAGTGTAACTCCACTGAGCCGTCAGCAGAAAGACAGCCAAGCTGAATACATATTTCAATTCAAGATGCAGAATTATGCATATTTATGCACAAGCCTGGAAAGCAGACAGAATCTGACATGTACTTCAGGGCAACAGATACAATTAACTTTTCATTGCCTTTATTATTTTCCCATTTATAATGGTCTCTAGCTCAAAAGTCTCAGTCCTTGCCTGTGTAATGTTGTTGTCTTCAGTGTAAGTTCTTGTGGGCAACTGTGACTTTTTATTGGTCACAGGGATAGGTAGGGACTATAATGAGATACTGCACTGCCCCTGGAAGGCACAAGTGATAGAGCATTTGCCAAGGTGGGAATCCATCTCCCCAGCAGACCCTTGCGTACACTCTATAAGAGAAAATACCTTGCAGATCAGAAAGAAAAGTGGTGGCGCATGGAAGACAGGCTGCAGTGACCTCTTGTTTTGGTGTTTACTGCTGTTTGTTTTGGCATTGCAGACATATTTGGTAAACTGTCATCTGCTATAATTTGTGTGGGGACAGCTCCCATATTGTTCGCTGTCCTGCAATGCCCAGAGTCCTTAAATTGCTCTTTCATTTACACACTGGTCTATTTTAAAAGCAGCATTAGGTGACACGTCTTCTCCCTTAAAAACAGTGTGAGGATCCTGAGCTACCAAACACTTGTGCAGCTGCACAGCAGGATTTTAGCCAACTCCTCTTACACTGAGCAAAAGATCTGGTATTTATTTGTAAATAGTTTTCCAGAAACCAAGGGAAATGCATGGTAAATAAGATGCTGTTGTGTTTTCTGTGTAAGACTGTCCCTTGAAGCGTGGCCCCAGCTCACTGGCAGTACTTCTCTTCCTGCAACAGGCCCAGCTATTTTTGGCCATGAAGGCACCAGTGCCAGGAGCTGGGGGACCTTCTGCTCTGCAGCAATGTATGTACCACCATCCCCTCACATGCGGGCAGCCACCAGCTACTTGTTAGTACTGGTCACAGGTTTGCTTGCTCTTCCGCTGCCCAGGGCTGACTGCAGAACAGCTTGCTTGCAATTGGCAGGGGAAAAAAACCCACTGTTTTGCACTTAGCCCAACCATGGAGCTATGAGCTGTCAGCAGTCACCACACACCTCAAAGAAAGGGAAGGAAAATGACCACAAAAAGAGCCCATACCAGCACAAAGGTGGGGTTAAATCACTGGGATCAGTGCAGCACTGCTGTCATCACATCCCACCCCCTGCTGGAGCCCATAGGTGGGACCCCACAGCCCTCATTCTCCCCACACCTCTTCCACCCTGGGGATGCTGCTCCCCACAGCCAACCTGTCAGGGTGAGCTCACCCACCGCAGTGGCTGCCAGCCCCAAGACAAGCCCAGCTCTCAGAGGCTGAGACTCGCACCTCCTGCAGCCAGCTTTGGGCTCCCTCATCCTCGGAGGGCAGCGGTAATCCCTTGTCTCCTTTGCCGATCAGGGTTACTCTGCTCATTATCGCTCCTAAATTGCTCCTGACATGGGCTTGTCCTGCAGCAAGTCCCAGATCTCTTACTCGGATACAAGCTACCAAGACTGGGTCTTGGTGTGCAGCAGGGAGCTGAGCTGCCCCCTCCAAGTTTGGGCTGCTGGACATCTGTACAGTGAATCCCTGGCCCTTATTCTGCAGAAATAAAATAAATGCTCTTTCCAAATTTTCATTTCTGGATAATATCCACTGATATACAGGCCAGTGCAATACGTTATCATGTATCATATACTGCTTGCACTGCAAAAAGCAAGGTCAAAGGAGCACACCTTGCAGGTCAGAAATTTTGTGATGATTGCAGTTCTTCTGGGAGTTGTTATTAGGGTTTGCAGTGCACAAAATCCAAGACTCTCCTGTGGCAAAGGGGCATATCACTGCCACCAGCAGAAAAAGACCCTGTACACAGCCCTGGAGGTGTCAGAGCCAGTACACTCATGGGTACCCATGCAGGAGCTTGTTCCTAATGGAGGCAGGTGGAGGTTGGACCTGTTCCAGGCTAAATTGGTGAAACAGATGCTTAAGCCTCCTCAGGGTTTGGTAGACATGGAGCAAGATGGTCCCAGTGAGCATCCAGAGGAAGACAGGAGTAGAGGAGTCCCCAGCAGAGCAGAAGCTCACACAGATGAGAAGAAGCAGGTCAAGAAGGGGGGAAACCTGGGTGTGAAGAGTGATGAAATCCTGACAGGGCCAGAGCTCAGGTGGAGGGCAGCTGACAGAAGACCTCGCTGCTGTTCCAAGAGGCATTTCTGTCCTTCCCCACCACCTCTAGCTGGATGGTCTTCACATCTCTGCATCAGGACTGGCACATGTGGGAGCCATAAATCCCAGCTTAAATGAGCCAATGTAGCTGCAGAACGGTCCAGAAAAAAGGCATGTAGTTGGTTTTCAGTTGGCTGGTTGGAGCCAGTGCAAGGGTCCGTAGCTGATAGATCAGAGAAGGGGGGAGCAGGCAGGGCACAGGCTGCAGCTTCTGGCAGCTCTGTCCATGTAGGTGAGCATGACCCAGCATTTTGTTTCAGCTGATCTCAGTGGGGCAGTCACAGTAGGGTGATCCCATCCTGAGCTGCCCCAGCTGTGACCTCTCCTTCCATCCTACACCAAATTTAGTGATGAGAGGGTGCCAAGGTGAGTCAGCTCAATCAGGAGATCCAACACAAAACTACCAGGAAGCATTTCCTTATTGACAGGGTGATCAAACACTGAACAGGTTTCCCAGAGAGGTAGTTAATGCCCCAAGACCATCAGTATTTAAGAGGCATTTGGACAATGCCCATAATAACATGTTTTAACTTGTGGTCAGCCATGAAGTGGTCAGGCAGTTGGATGAGGTGATGGCTGTAGGTCTTTTCCAGCTGAAATATTCTACTCTTTCATGGAGGTACTTTTTGGGATGCTTCTGATCAGTCAGAAGAGCACTGAACAAGTTCATCCCACCGTCACGTCATCACAGTTCAGTGCAAAGGGAGTCATCTTAAGCATGGGGTTTTCTGATGTGGCTGAACCCATTTACCTGCCCATAGCCCTCAGTGTGGATGGTAGGGTCCCTGTTCCCATGGCACATGTGGTTGGGCAGGACTGCAGCACTGGCACTGGCACTGACCAAACAGCAATCTTGCCCTTCAGGGAGCTGAAGCAACCAACAGCTCATAGCAGAAATTAAAAATAGCTTCTGTCTGGGCTGGTTGCACACTGTGACTCTCTGTGCCAGTAAGCACCAGAGCGAGGGATCAGGGGAACTCGATTTCACAGCATTTCATGCACTGAGCTGTACCTTAAAGCCACCCCTCCAGTGTGACCTTGAAGCAGAGTTGGTCTACGGCAAGACCTGCAGTGCCAGACAGCAGGCAGACACTGACGCTCACGCACAGATGTGCGATGAACTGTCCTGCCATGTGGCAGCACTCACTTCGGTAGCAAGGTGCAGCACAGGGCTCCGGATATTTCACCAGCCTGGAAGAAAAAGCCAAGTCAAGGTCATTCCAGCAATACAAACAAGCTGCAGGTAGGTGTGTGTGAGCAGACTGTATTTCTATAAAAGAACACATCTTTTAGGACAAAACTCAACTCTTGGTAGTGCAAGCAAAGGTAGGCTGGATGTGGGAGAGCATGTACTTGCTGGAGCAATGAAACAACTCATCTGCAAGTGCCAGATGGGATCCAAGAAAGCCCTGTGTGACACAGAGATGCTGTTATTCCATTGCCACCATGGTCTAAACCAAAATGTAAATCTCTCTCAAGTCCTCAAGTCCAGAGTATTACCCCATGCTGTTTTAATAACAAAGTTCACTGTATAATTTGGCTCTGTTCTCCTTATTCACTTCAGGCAAGTCCAGAAGTGAAATTGGAATGGGGTAAAAGGCCAGAGCTGAAATACAAACAGAAGTTGCTCATAGCTCATGTTTGGTTCATGCCACCAAACTTTTATTTTCAATGCTACTAATCCTTCACTTTCATGATGACTTCAAAATTTTTTTACTGAAAAAGCTGAATCCAGAGATGTAGCTGCAAAAGGGTAATTGCCTCCTGTGCGCTGTATTTAGAAGAGACAATTAACAGTATATTCCAGGGATGGATTGAAAAGATGAATTTTAACAATGACAGAGTTCAGCAATCAGGAAATCTTAATTTTAAAAATCTATCTGGTATTTTTATTTTCTTTTTACGTTAAGTCTCCGGGATTAATTCAATTTTTAAAGAAAGACTGATTTCAACAACTGTTAGAATTAATTAGATGTGACTAACCAGGAGGGTACCTGTCAGTTTTCTTATTCAAGTACGTATCTCATATGCATTTATTCAGATTCCTAATTACCTTTTTAATAAAACTATTAGCAATAGTGAATGGTGCTTTTTGTTAACAAGGTTATTTTTCACTTGGGCCAGACTGGATGGCGGTCAGACTGCAATTAAAACCGAGTAAACAAGTGCTTAAAGATGTATTTTTGCTATAAAGATATCCTACCTGTGCTGGATATATACAAGACACAGAACTCACACTTTTTAAAAGATTAAAACTGATTTATTAAATAAAGGAGCTTTCTTTGTAACTGGATTTAGATTTTTTTTCTGGATCTCAAGGAAGTGCTAGCTCTCATCCTGCTGTCTTCTTATGTAAAAGGGAGAAAACAAGTTTTCCTGCTTTTTCAGTTGTCAGTTTCTTGAGCTATCCTTAACCAGGTAACTGAATACCTTTAAAATGAGAAACACTCTTTCTGCTCCTGCAGAGCAGGCTCTTGCTGAAGCCAGGACCCTGCCCCATGCCAGCGCTGGCTGCTGGACCCTCAGACCAGAGCAACTTGTGGGCACCGAAATCCACAGGGACTTTATGTCTGTGTGAAACTGGGGCTGCTGTGGGTCATATTTAATTAAACAGCCTTATTTCCAACAGAGTAAAGAAAATTAAACAACTCCAATGATCTCAGTGGGCTTTCGGAGCGCAGCACCAGGGGCAGGGGTAGCAGGTGGGCTCCTGGTGACACGTATTGACATGACAAATCTTGCCAGTGGAGTCAAAAGCATTTTGGTACAGAACTCCTACAGAAAGTGTTTCGTCCCAGTGCCAGCAGGCAGGGGATTCTCTCCTCAGTGTGGCGAAGGCCTGTCTAAATGAGGGACCTTTATTAAATGCTTTTAATCAAACCCCATGTGATTTGCAGAAGCAACGATGACATCTAGCGGGGAAGCGCATTATTTACGCTAAGGGGAAAATCGCAGTTAATGCTGCAGGCAGCAGGTAATGAGTTTTTGGAAGAGATTTTTCCAAGGGGGACTTAGCACCACTGTTGCTAGTGAGTGGAAAGGCATGAACAACAAACCCTGAAAGTCCGTCCCAATTATCTGTAAACGTTACATGACCTCGAGTTTCTGGGGGATAGCTGATACTCAGCACTGAGACCAGCCCTGTTGGGTTTTACTCTATTTTAAGCATCGTGGAATCAAATCTTGTTCGAGCCTTAAACCTGCAGGGTTAAAGCAGCAGAAGGAAGGGATCTCACTGTCGAGCTTAACTCTATGTTTTGCCTATTTTGTACTAGAGAGATTAATGTTGCGTGTTTATGTAAACACCACATAGAGACACGTGATATGAATTACTCCTCTGCAATTATATCTGACATATCGTGAAATGAGAATTTTTGTGCCTGCAGCTCTTGCCTCTCTGTGCTTTTAAAGGACGGTTTGCCAACATGTTGTATCAGAAGTTAAAGGAGGAAGTATTTCCCTAGAAACCTGGAACGGCAATAGCCCACTTTACAAAAAAAGCTATTGAAGGGAATGATAAGCCTCCCATAGCATAGAAACAAATGTGAGACTAAAGAGGAAGAGCCTATGGCAGGCTGCCAAGAAAACCTATTACCACCGGAGCCAGCAAGGAGAAGCTGAAAAACCAGGAGAGAGATGTGCGTTTAAGGTTTATTTCGCTTCTTCAACATAAAAATGCATGAGGTCTACCCATTAATATCCTGTTTGGAAAAGGCTGTTGCATGTCAGGGCATAGTCTTCAGATTGTGGTGGTTAAACTTCCTGCAAGATCCAGTTTGCCTACAGGACAACATGGGGTCAGAAGCAGCTTTCACGGCCTTCCCCAGGAGAGGGGCAGTGAAGCAGTATTGGCAGACTTTGCAAAGAGCATGGTTTTTTGACAGAGAAAAATTAATCAAGACCTTAAACAATGAGTTCAGTTACACAGAGAACAAAAGCATTCCTCAGTTTAGGCTTGTTCCTTAAGACCTAATACTAATAGAGAACTCTGGGATTGTTCAGGATTATTGTAGCATTCAGCCTAAATCTCAAGGTAAATACTTGACTCATGTTCTCTGCTCTGGAAGTGTATTGAATAGGCAATAAAACTTCTCCCTGAATAAAGGGTCTTATGTCTCACAATGTCCCCTTCAGCCCCTGCAAGGCTCCCTGCCTGACTTGGCAAGAATGGCAGGACTTGGATATGGAGGGATGCTGACTCCTTCTCATCCACACACTGTAGATGCACACAGAAACTGGAGACCAGGAGCACTTTCCTGAAGTGATTTCCACTGGGATAGCTTCTTTTAAAGCAAATGGTCTTCACGAGCAGTTCCCAGTGTCCTGTGTTCTTGCAGTCATACAACAGGATTTTACTCATTACACATCAGTGTCTTTTTTCTTCTCTTTTGTTTGTGTTTGCACTTTGGTGCTTTGCTAAGGCTTTATTTAGGACCCCAACTTGAAACTTGGCTGAAGCAAATGTGCAGCTGCTGGAAAAGGACAAAAAGTAATCCCTGCCAGCACTGAGGTGTGTATGTTCAGAGCAAAGTGGATTGTACGGACTGAAACAGGGTAGATTTAGATTATTATTGGAAATAAATTCTTCACTATGATGGGTGGTGAGGCACTGACACAGGTTGCCCAAAGAAGCTGTAGCTGCCCCATCCATGGCAGTGTTCAAGGCCAGGTTGGATGGGGCTTTGAGCAACCTGGTCTAGTGGAAGGTATCCCTGCCTATGACAGGAGGTTGGAACTAGGATCTTTAAGGTCCCTGCCAACCCAAACCGTTCTGTGATTCTATGATATCAAACATGCAATCACATCTGCATTTGACTGCCTTGTACTATTATCTTCCTACCTCCAATGCCACATCTAGAGACTGAAAACCAACTCCCAGCACTGCTTCTTTGGCCAGAACAGTGTCAGTATTTTGGACTCACCATATATACATATTTATTTTCTCTTTTTGAACACCCAGACAAGGCACGCCAGTACCCACCTTAGGGGCATATGCACAACAATAGATAACACGCACAGCAGCACTGCTCTCTGCCTAGCATGAGTATGGAGGGTGGCAAAGCTGCTGCTGTGTTATGCGTACCCACTCATGTTTTGCAGTTTCCAGCAGCTTGTGGGCAACCTTGAATGTTACTGATCAAAAACCTTCCAGTCCTGATCCTCTTTTCAATTAATGTTATAATTCAATGTGCAAACTCGGGGTTCCCCTTTTCTTCACACAGCAGGAGTTACCGACACAGATAACTGAACTCATGGCCAAGACTCAGGAAATCTCCTCTACTCTCCACTCGAGGTGACTTAAGCAGCAGAGCTTCTTTTTTACTGATTTAATGATTTTCGTCCCCACTGTGTGCCCATAAAGCACAAGCCAGTGCACAAGTAGGAAAGTAATGAAAGCAGAAGGGTTTATTTCCCAGTTGTGTACACAGGGCTGTAACAGAAAAAAGCAGATACACAGCTCCCACGATGCAGCCCCCTTTAATCTATCCTTACTCAAGGCTTGCAGTAGTTTATTATGGATCAGTAACTCCTTATTGGTTATGCCTGTATTCTTGTTGCCCTTGTCAAGCAGCACTTTACTCCAGTATTAAGCCCAACAGATTTGAACAGGCTCATTTGTGATCTTTTAAAACTCCTCACAAAAATGAGGGATGCAAGGCAGAAGTACCATGTGAAATGCGCTGGCCTGTGTTATGCAGATTGACAACCAGATAATCAGAAGAGGGTTTGAAAGCTCTGAGTCCTCCTTTTCAGTGAGGGGATTTGTGGATGAGAACTTGCTCTGTGGAAAGGCAGGAAAGAAACCTCACTGAAAAATAAACAGTGAGATGGTAACAGCTTACTGTAAGAGGTTTTGGTTTTGGTTCCTTTTTCCCCTTTTTTGGTGATACAATGCAGGAAATTCATTGGAGGAAATGCACTGGGGAAGATTTGGGAATCTGGGCATACTGGGAAAAGCTATTGCAGAAATTTTATCAGAGTGTTTGCTTGTGATATTTCCATGTTTCTCTTTACCATCACCAAAGTGACCAGAGTGCAAACCACAGTGACTTCCCAGTGTCTTTCAAAAGCCTTTATTAAAGCTTGGAAGGGTGCCAGATGAGGCTGCTCTACCTGTAACCAGTCTTACTTAAGGATACTAGCATCATGGGAGATTTCTTATGATGGTGATACCCACATGGGTGACGCTCCTAAATCCATTTGGGAAGTATTCAAGCAGCTGGACTGAACGTGCCCCAGTGGCTGAGGTTTTCTGGAGAGCAGAGGAGAGGACAGGCTGTACTCACATGTGCAGCACAGCATGCAGGTTCTACAGTCATGCAGGATGTCTTGACATGCAGGAAATGGTCATGGAGATTGCCCACTGAGATTCTGGCTGCCGCACTTCTGGAAATCTTTAGCAAACAGAAAGAACCAGAGAAAAGCAGGGGATGTATGGGAGCCTTGAATCCATCTGTATGTAATTGCTAGCACTTTCAGGCACTCTGACACACACCCCCACACCCATCCCACAAATTACCCTCCTATTCTCATTACCTTTAATAAGCATGAAGAACCAAATTTGAGTGTCCTGGGAAGCTTAAATATGCTTTCTCACACTCACACAGGTTTCTCTACCTTCATCTGGAAAGCTGACTAATTTACTCCATGCTATGTGTAATGTCTGTGCACACAGCTGTGAATGCTGCTCCTTACAACCCTACAAATAGGGCACATTTCCAGAACTTCCTTCTCAGGTTTCTGCCACAGATTTCTATGCCCTTGGTTTAGGTTTCTCTCTGCCCACACCATACCTGCCTTAAGGGTGGCTAAAAGGCTTACAGTAGCCAAGTGCCACAGAAAGAAGAAAGAAATTAATGTCTTCAGAGCAACACCCCATGACTTGAAGCAGGTTCCACTGTGCACAAGCCAGTTGTTAGGTTATCTGTCCTTGCTCCTTGCTCCTGCAGCCTGATCTCCCTAGCTACCAGCTAGGAGAAATGTTAGCTGGGGCAATGCCAGTACTTTCCTGCATGTCTTCACTCCTCCTTTAGCTCAGCAGATGCAGTTCTGTTGGTGCACATTCATAAATGCTGTGATTTATTTGATGCACAGATGATTGGCACATTTATGCACTTTCTACATGTAGTAAACCCCAGGCCTGGTGTATATGTACAGATTCATTTATGTAATTAAACATTTAGGCATAATTACTCTAATTGCCTAGCTTGACTTGTTAAGCCTCTGATTCTGAAGATAAAATTAATTTACCTAAAGAAGCTCCATCTTCGTAGACCCCTCTTTCATACTGGTCCTTTATAGGGGTTTGCCATCTCCCCTTTCCCACATCATGGCTCCTTACATTAGAGGCAGGCAGTGACTAGGGCTGCTTAATCCTCAGAGCTGGATACACGTCACAGGCAGTCTGCAGTAAGGTCTGTTTGCTTGCACAGTCCCACAATTCCTAGCAGGTCAATAACCCAGCTGTAGCTTGGCATGGTGTTCCTTTCTCCCTCCCTCCATCCCCACTCAACAACCAGTACAGGCTGAAGAACCCTGTGAGGTCTGGTTGAGCAATGTGTGTACCTGCATACATGTATGAGCTAATCCCTCCATGTTTGCAAAACTCCCTGATCTGTGCCTTCACAGATGAAATCTACAAATGAGAAAACACTATGGTATGAGCACAAAGCTGCAAAGATCTTGATGTTATGAAAACCAAGCCTCCAGCATATGAGTCCTAACTTTGCATTTTGACTATGCAGATAAGAACATGCCACCTATTCTATTACTTTTTACAAAGGCTCTGGTTTAATCATTGATGTGCTGAGAGGAGGTATGCCTTCATTCTTGCAATAGCTCCCCACTGCTTAAGCTGAGGTGAAGGGTCCTGAAGGAATGGAGCTGTTGTAATCATTTGCCAGCTCCTCTCATCCTTTCTTAAGAGGTAGATTTTCATGTGTTGATCATGTGCTGTCTTGATCTGCCTCACCTACAGCCTTTTGCTTGATTTTCTGCTTTCCCAAATTGTATGTCTTTCCCAATTCTTTCCAACAGATGCATAAATTACCCTCAAAAAAGCAACCATGGGAATCCAGAAAAGAGCTACTGCTAACCAACGCTCTTCCTTAGCTCTACAAACGCATTGAGTTGTGCTTTAAAGCCATGCCATAATGAAGATTAAAGTAAATAATGCAGATGCCTTATAGGATTTCTTCTCTTTCTGGGCTCTGGACAGTAGTAACTCCTCCATTTATTTGGACAGGTGGAAAACAAAATGGGGCAACCTCATTCACCCTCGTTTAATTCTCTGAAATAGCTCTAAATGAGATTTTACAGTTTACACCACATATACAGAACAGTGATCCAACATACAGTTCTGTGGTAATGTCCTTTGGGAAACGTATTTAATATGTTTGTGGATTTCCTGCTTGTGTGTAATACACATTCCAGGCTCCCATGAGGAATCACAAACAGCCTTCATAGCATGCCACAGCACACTGGCCCACTGTGAGAACAAATCTTTCCTTGGAATTCAGAGCTTCCTGCTCCTGCTTGGAAGCACTTCTCTGTACCACTAGGTGGCTTTTCCACCCGGTAGTTTTTCTCTCTTTCTTCAAAGTCACTACAAGTACAATGAATCTGCTCTTAAGTGCAGCAATCAAACTGGTGGAGAAGAGAGAAGAAAGCTAATCCTTCAGTAGCTGAGCTCTTAAATTCCTCATACTTTTACAGTGAAATCTTTATCCTTCTAATGTTTTGTTTCTAGTTAGTTACAGCTAGCTAGCTTACTTCTAGATTTTGAGTAGCATATTTGCTCAGATATATTTCTGTATAGCTATGAAACTTTGCAAAGTACTAGTGTGTCTGATTTTGTGATAGACATATTTGTAATTCATCAGAATAAACCAATTAATAACCCAGAAACAGGATGTGTACTATTTAATGAAATGCATTGTCTCACTCACCATGGTCTCAGGAAGAGTAAATCCACATTTGCCTTTTCAGATATTTTACTCTGGTTTTTAACTTCACTTAAACCTTTTAACTACAGATCGCTGCTCACACCAAAATACTGCAAATATCTGGCTATTGATAGTATCTTTTTCAAGGAGCACTCAATGTCTAAAAAGGGAAAAGCCCTGAGGGGCTCATTGACTACAGTACAGAAGACTGTGGGGTGAAGGATGAGGGTCATAAATCCACAGTTGTGTTAAAAAAGATCAATCACCCCCCTAGTTTTTCTTTAAGTTTGGCCACGTTCAGTATCAAGTATTTTATTGGAAGCAAAATACAGCTGGGTTGAGTGGAGATATTAAAAGTTTGGCACGTGATCTCAGGATTTGCCTTTTTCATTTATTTCAGACATTTTTTCCTTTCATATAGTTAACTCTTGTTTTCCATTACAAACATGGCTGGAGAGAAACCACAAAGCCCTCTCCTGACAAGCACCCTTTGGTGGTATGAAAAGCTGCACCAACTCCTCTTTCAGGCAGAACGCAGTAACACACATGGGATACACACAGATTTTAGGGGGACTAATCCTGAAACTAATTTTACACACATCAGGTAAGATTTCAAAGAGGAAAGCCAGCTGCTGATGAAAAGGCTGGAAAAAGTTCCTGCTTTAAAAAACAGCAGAGAGCTGCATTTGAACTTGATTACCTCTGTAACAGCTTGTTTCCACCTCCAGATAATCAGCAAAGATGGACCCAGGCTGGCAAGAGGCAGAGAAAAATGCACTCGGAGCTGCTCTGTGTTGATGCAGCACTACTTGGCTCTTGGTTGCCATGTGCTGATGTGCACTGCTTTGATCTCTGCCCTGATTGTAGCAGACATCTTTTTACACCAACTGGTTTTCAATGCACAGCTTTCCCAGAGCCCCCGGACTAACAGCAGATTTCTGAAGGAAGAAGAGGATAATAATTAAATTTATTACAGCAAACTGGCACTCAGTAAAACAGGGCAGTAATATAGCTGAATAAATAAAGCAATTGGGAATACATTTGTTTTCATTATACAAGCACCTTTCAAGCAGCCTTTATGTGGTGTAACAGCCCATGGTATAACCCACTCAGACCCAAGTGAGCTCTGTCCAAGCAGTGAACTTAAAAAGCCATGTTACCACATTAGGCTGGTGCTGATTCAAAGTCAATATAATCGGCTCCTGGGGGCTTTTCTACTGGGGCCCAGCACCACATGAATGCAGGCACACAGCTTTTGGTGAGCATGGAGCACACGTATGAGCCACCTGCGGTATCCCAGTGTGTACCACACTGACATACCCTGACCTACCTGCAGTACACCATGTAGGTTGCATGTCCAGGCTGATCTTTAAGTTACAGTAATCCTAACAAAAAAAAGTTCTGATTTGTCATGCTTCAGTCCTTTCATCATAATCTGTGCCTTTGCTTTGGCCCAGCACAGTTTAAAGCGCCTGCACAGCATGAACATAAAACCCTGCCGGTCACTGCTGGCAGTATTTCACTACCAGTGAGTGCTACAGTATGTGACTAAAAGGCACTGGACAAGTGGGAAAGCTCAGGACAACCTCTGATCTGTTGGCTGTCCCTCAAGCTGTATTATCTCTGCAAACATGCGCTTCCCTAAATCTCTATATAATCTTTTCCCAGACAGAGTAATTAAAAAACAGTTCCATGTCCCTCTCCCTGGCTAAGCATTTTGCAGCCTCCTCTCCTCATGCCAACAGTCTGTGAATTTTGCCCTGTGATGTTTTTTTTAAATCAAACTTTGTACTCTTCTGCCAGCTCTGCTCTTTATACAAAACTTTTTTCAGGTGAAACACTCTCTTTTCCCTTCTCCACCTCCTGGAGCTTTATTTACATGCCCAACAGTCCTTGTGGAAGCAAACTCCGATCTCAGTCCTGCATGGTTTTTAAACGCTTCCCTCCATGAATTCCTACCAACTCTTCTTACGTCACTGTGCCCACAAGCTGGAGCAGACAGCTGTGGCACAGGAGCAACGTGAGCCTGGTTTCTGTGCCAGGGCTGCTTCCTGACCTGCTGCAGGTCTTGGCGCACAAAGGAGTTTCTGTGTGATACCTATCACTGAGTACAAGCCCTGGCAGAGGCATCACCCAGATGGGAATAGCAAAGTAACAGCCTGGGGCTGCTGCGGGAGGCAGCTGGACACCTCTCCCAGCCTTGAAAGCCACTGAGGCCAGGGCCACCTCCTGCCTACAAGGGCCCTAACCTTCTCCCCAGCCCTTGGAGATACCCACTACAGAGCTGTGGCTCTTGGTCATGGGAATACTTCGTGTGCTTTCCGTAGGTCAGTATTTCTATTAGATATGCCTCAAAGCTTCTCCTCTCTTGTCATCTTCAGAATTATTTTATTCTATATTTTTGTGCCTTTGTGAAACAGTTTTATACTAAACATGGGACACATGGGTGCTGTGGTGTGATGTTTTTTACTGTTTTGGTATAGTTAGAAGGACATGTAAAGGACTTTGAAATCAATTTTCCAGCACAACAAACAAATGTTACTATAATCCTATATTCTCAATAATTTTCTTTTGAGTATAGCTAAACCATATGGAGAAGAGTGTGAAAACACCTTCTACAAAGAATAGATTTTTCTTATCAAGGACTGTGCTTATACCTCATACTTTAATTTGTAATGATAATTTTAAAACAGTGGATTCAATGTAATAGTATTTTTCTACATGGATGCCAAGGTTCCTGCATTTGAAAGGCTACATGAAAATTATCCACAAATGCAGGCATTCATTGGTAACAGCTTTTCTGGCACTTTTCATCAGATATCTGCAAAGGAAAAGAGTGTCCTTATTTCCCTCTTACTGGTACAGAAGCACAGAGAGGAAAAAGGGCTTGCGACAGTTTATGCCTGCTAACAACATGATGGCTTGCAGAAGTGTTGAAGATTTTTGCTTCCCTTTGACTTTATTTGGTGTTGAGAGCCCTGGAGGCCCATTAAGCAACTATCAACCTTGACCTAAAAAAATTCTTTACTTTTCAATCTATTTATTGTCTTTAGAAAGAATATTTCAACACCAAGAAAGGAAGTCACATCTTAATTCTGTTAGCAGTAGTCCCACAGGTTTCTTAAAACTCATTCAGAAGATTTTATGACCTTGCCAAGATTCAGGTATGTCCAATTTTCAGCACTGAGTGCAACCCACATGACTCCAAAGAGATGTGTGACTATGATGCATAAAGATAAATCCTTGCAGAATCACAGCACTGGTTGGTATCTTCACTGGAAATTAAACATCTCATAGTACAATAGAATGGTTTGAGTTGGAAGGGACCTTAAAGCTCATTCAGTTCCAGCAACCTGGCCTCGAACACTGCCAGGGATGTGGCAAGCACAGCTTCTCTGGGCAGCCTGTGCCAGTGCCTCACTACCCTCACAATAAAGAACTTCTTCCTAATATCAAATCTAAATTTCCCCTCTGTCAACTTAAAGCCATTCCCCCTTGTCCTGTCACTACATGCCCTTGTAAAAAGACCCTCTCCAGATGGTGAGGTATTACAAAGAGGTATTTTTTTGTAAGTACACTTTTGGGAGCATGGTGTGGCTCTTTAATTCAGAGCTCACTTCATGCTGAAAGCCTACAAAGACTGCCTTGTAAGAAATAAGAAATAACCCTTAAAAGCAAAAGGTGACATTTTCTAAGTTTTTCTTTTTTTTTTCTTTAATGCCACCCAGGTTCATGCATGCAGGCTTCCCCAGCTCTGCATTAAAAGAGTAGTTATATTAGTAACTGTATGTGGAAAAAAGGCGGCTGAAACCACAAGGCTGCAAATGCCCATCTATACAAACTTTTTCAACTTCAGTTTTTAAACCATTTAAGCCAAATATATAAATCAAGCCAGATTTGTTGAACACATGGCTCAGTGATACATATCATAAAACTTAGCTAGGCTTACACAGAAATCTGATCTGAGCTTCACATTTGTGTTTTATGCTGGTTTCAGGTTTTCTTGCAAGTATTTTACATGCCCTAACAAATGCAACTGCATTTTAGTTTTCACACTGGCAGGATCCTTCATACACCAACACACTCTACAGCCGCTTTAGGTGCTCTGAGGGGTTTGGTGACCATCTTCAGGGTCAGCTCTGTAACTTCTGTCCCTCGAAGGGACAAGATCACAGGGAAAAGAGCTGTGAGAAGTCTCTTCCAGGCTGTTCGATACCTGGCCTTGTGTCATATCCTGGTTTTGCTTCCTTGACTTGCCTTCCTGGCTTGAATGTGGCCATACCCCTTTGTGGTGGCTTTGCAGCTGCCATCACTGGGGCTGCTCTGCTCAGTTTGCTGGCGTGCTGCAAGACCGCACCTCAACAGAGACTGAGCTCATATTAAGAGAGCCTGACATGTGGCGTTTCCGAGCACTTGTTTTAAAAATCAAACCAGCTTGTTACGTTACAGGAAAAAACTATGTCATCTTCATTAAAAATCTCGCAGGCAGTTGTCATTTAGCTAAACAATAGGGTCTGCCACTTTAGCAAAGTCCTGTTTGCCAGGATTCCACTGAACATGATATACAACAGCAGTACAACGGGCAGCCTCTTGCACCATCTAGATGCCAGAAGTCCTGGTCCCATTTTAGTCCTGGTTGGAGGGTGGTGATTTTGTTGATCTAAGAAGGTGTTCCTATTAAATCTGCACCTGAAACAGGGCTGTTAGTCATTGCTATACTGCGTTTGTCTTGTTCTCTCCATTATTCTTTGGACACAACACAGAGCAAGACACTACTAGCATAAACGCCAGATCTTGTGAACTCAGAGGCTGGAAATTTCTCTAGGACAGAAGAGTAAGCTCTATTTACATACACAGAAACCTGCAATTCTATCTACAAAGCTTTGCCATTTTAGTTATACTTTGTTTACGATTTGGTTGTATAAATGATATTGAATAATTATACTCATCCAAGGACATACGATATGCCCTCAAGCAACTGTGTCACTCTGTGTCTCCAGTTTCCTAATGAAATCCAAGTTCACTAGGAAAAATGAGGAAGAGTTCTCTCCTGGGTAGGACTTACAAGCCATATCCCCCAGACAAATTACTCTGCTAAGGGAGTGATTCCATCAGGACTTTTTTTTTTCATAATAAATCCAATTCTGCCCTTGTTACCGTCATTGTCAGGACCCTGTCAGTGCTCCCCTTCAGCTGCCACTGAGAAAAACAGGTTGAGATGTAGCAATATGGCCCTGGTATTATCATATGACCAGAAGTGTAAGCAGTCCACCAGTGCTGGTACGATTAAAGAATAGGATAGAAATGGCTGCACAGCTTGCAGTTGCAGAAGTCCTGCCCTACACACTATGACACAAAAACAAGGAGAGTTTTGAGAATCCTCCTGATTCCACACATGGGTTAAGTATCGGCCAAACAAAGAGGCATGTAAAAAAGGACAGTCATACGGCAAAACCACATTAGAGAAAGTGGGCATATTTAGCCTACAAGAAATCCGGAGAAAAACATCTGATTAGCCAGAAAAACTGCAAAATTTAAGACGAGGTAAGCACGACAACTCCAGCTCCTTCATGAATAGTGTTCTGTCTTCCTTTGTTGTCTGACCCAGCTGGTTTTAAAAGCCCCTTCATCAGCAGTATGCAGTGTCCAACAATAAAAGTGCAAAACTAAACAATCCTTAGAACACTCAGGCTCTTAATTGATAAATCTACATTGCAAGTTGCTCCAGACCTGTTTAGTTATGAAAATGTTTTTTTTCTCTAAAATACAGTGGTCAAAAAATATGCAGTCTTCCACTGCCTCCAAATATTAATAACTTCTTCAAAAAATGCTTCTCTTACAATACATCGTATTTTATTACTTGCTTTTCAGCAGGCACAGCAGATCACAAGGATATATCACAAGATGTATGGGCAAACTAAAACAGAGCTCCTGCAATTTAAAGATATGCTTTAAGCATGCTTACACCACAGCTCTGTGAATCAGGAGTCTTGTGTTCTTGGCCAACTTCTACCATTTACATATCCTGACCCCAAATCTACAGCTGCTTAAATTCTGCTGCATGACTACACTGAACTCCAAGGGCAGGACTCAGGAGACCTTCAATACAAGTATTGCAACTCCCAATACCTGGCAATTCAGATGGCCTAATAAGTGCCTCTGCTCCCTTTTCAGCCAAAGCAGTTAAACTCCATCAAATGTAGATATCCTGCATCCCAATCAACAAACTGTAAGTCATGCGAAGTCTTGCTGGATCTCTTTCTAGCCCCCCGTGCTTTACAGCCAACAGTGTAAATTCAGGAGGAGGGATGAAAGATGCAGTGACCTGGATTATGTCATAACCTGGTGGCTACAGCAGCCTTCTGAGTCATGAGCGGGTTGCACCCTATCAGGCCAAGGTGAAACTGAACTAAGATTTCCCACTCCCTAGCTGACTACATTTATTAAGCTATTATGGGAAGGATAAGCTCTAGTGCTTCTCTTTTTTCATTCTTTCCACAGAAGCCTGTGGCTTCTCTGTGAACAAGGCTGAAGTCAGCTCTACAAGGCTCCGAGTGTGCATAACATAGTAAGCCTCTCCAGGGATTCAGGTGAAATATAGATACGTCTTTGCTGTGCTCCTCGACCATGGCAGGATTCAGACAAGAGCCTGGCTCCACCTGTCACTGCCACCTGTGCAGTCATGGGCATTCCAGTTTAGTGGCCAGGACAAACGAGTAGGTAGTAGGAATTTTTACATACCTCTAAGGTCAGACAGTTGCCACAGTGGGTGATTTTTATAGGTAGTTTTCTTTAACCTGGCCAAATGAATACACCTGAGTCCATTTCTGGTGCCCAAAGTAAGTATCGTAAAACTTACCCATTTTGAAAATGCACTTATTTAAGGACCTGGATGACTGAGGGCAAGTTATATAACCCCTATGTATTTTAACTCACCACCCTAAAATTTTAATTACTACTTTATGTTGATATTTTAAGGGTTAATTTACATTTGAGGGAATATCACAGACACTCACATAACTCTGCACGCTTTCTGTGTAATTAAGAAAAGCAGCAATGTTCATGCTACCCTGAAAGCAAGAGCCTGTAGAACGACTGGTTACATTCAAAATACTTGTCATACAGGTTCTGAATTGCCCTGGGATGCGTGGGTTGCATTACCTTGAAAAGGGTGCAGCAGTAAGGCAAGCAAGTCGTTCTGAGTATCATCATGTGTGTTGAGCACACCTGGCCTTTTCTGGAGAACCTTCCCAGGATTGGAAGCACTTAATATCCCAAAGATGGAAGACTGAGGGAGATGGCTCATTGGCATTTTCAGCAGATTGAATGAGGGAGGCTCTTGGTGGTGGTGTGGATGTTCTCAATACACCTACAACAAACAAAACCATAGTGAAAATGAATTAATATTGGCTATCACATTGTTAAAGGGGCTTAGAAAGGTCCTTTCTCAGGAAAGAGCTCTGACCATTTGGCATTTACATCAAAAGTGGGCATCCTATCCTGTAAAAAAGTGAGATGTAACTGCCTACCATCAGCAGATCCTGCATAGCACATAATTCAAGGTATCTCACTTTTAGTCATGTCTGAGGTGTGGGATTGAGTTTCAGAGCCATCTTCACATTTGGTTTGTTATCAGTTAACTCCAAACAGCTCTCTCATCAGCCTGTAGACTTCCTGGTCTGTCTGTCAAGGCATCTGCCTTTTCCATTGAATTGCACAAGGAGTGTAAGGGCCTCTATATTGTAGTTTGAAGGTTAGGAGTTACAATACTGCAGTGCTAAACATGCTCACACATATTTTTCTTATTGGCTGCAGATCAAATCTTCAAATACGGATGACCTCATCTATAATAACAGCTATTGCTGCAAATGATGCTGCTGAAACCCAAGTGAATTCATAATTAGTGTAAATTATGAACATATTCCCCAAACTGTGGCTTCTTTTCCACCTTTGAATGGAAAATGAACAAATGTTGTCAGAAAGAAGCCTAAGGAAGCTTTCACTCTTCCTCCTCTAATGATGAGTAACTTGACACGCCCTTGAATATGAACTGGCTCGATTTCATCATCTTGGCACTTCAGGGTTTTTCAAGGAAAAAAGTGCAGAATTGATTAAAACATGCATCTGTGCATGTTAAGACAAATTCCCATCTGCTGTATACCTTATACTTCGCGTCCTGATTTTCTCATCATATCGAATCTGTCTTCCCTAATGATTCATTTGGTATGTACATGCCTTGCCTAGTTTCCTGCACACTAACTTTTGAGCCTGGTGGTAGGATCTGAACATGTTTCCTTTCTCTGCCTTTCATGTTCCAGGATGCCACGTGGTAAAGTCTCTGTACCTGCTCATCAGGTTGATTCCCATTATTTCCTTCCCATTGGTCTAGTGTGGGGTGTACCCCTTTCAGAAGTTTAAGTAATCAGACCAGGTTTGGCCTCTTGAAAAGGTGCTTTTTTCTTCATGAAGCTGTAACAACTAGATGTGATCACTTTGTCCCTGATGAGAGTCCTGAGCGCCCCCAAACTCTTCAATGCCCTGTGGAGAGGCTTGTTCTCATCCTTGTACTGGGGATATGCTCTTTAAACTGGCCCATCAGCAAGCAGGTTCTGCCTCTGGGGAACTGGGAACGGGGATCCCTGCTGCTCTTGGCATGTTCCAACAAGAAACTTCCTGCTGGCGAGAGTTCTCAGCAGTTGTTTGCCCAGGCAGCACAGCTGGCTTGCAGACACTGATGTAACTCCCACTCTTGCACACAAAATTTGATCCAATATGCAGTAATTCCAACTGATGCAAGTCAGCATGAAAGAACTTACTCCTTTCTTAAAGGACAAATATCTTTTAATGGATCTGCAGAAATTACAGATGATGTGGGGAAGAAGGAACCCTCTAATTCTGGGCTTTAGGTTGATGAAGAGCTATGCACAAATTTTGTTTTTTTAATTCTACCCTTCCTCTGCTGTCTTGCTAGTAATAAAATATAGCTATAAAATAATACAGCGATGGTAACCAAAGAGGTGCATGCATCCGGTTAGTAACGTGCCTCTTCCATACACAAACGGTGTGGATAATCAAGCAAAGCATGGGAATGAAGGTATAGTCAGCTATTCCAAGCAAAAGCAAGCAATTATACAATATAATTCCTGGTAGCCAGAGCAAACAAACCCTACCCACCCACAAAGCAACCAACCTCTCCCTCCACCTTCCCAAATTCAATTGCTTTCAATTCCAAATCCTGGCATGAAGAGGCAAAAAGACAAAAGGTTTGTAATTGCTTTAGGATTTGTTAGTCACTTTGAAACACCATGGGGAAAAAAAACCCTCAATTTTTTCACCATACAGAGAGTAGATTATAAAATTTAAAAATTAAAATTACAGGAACCTGGAAAATGGAATAAATGGAAGTATACTGAAACTGTTATCAAATCTGTATCTCATTCCCAGGTGAAAAATGACAGGGCTGATAATTACACATTCCACTCCTTTATAGAGTTGTTCCGAGGAGTTGCCAATTAATGACAGTAAAATACTCTTATGCTATAATTGAAGGCATGTAATAATTTAAGATAATGTCAAATTAATAGATTAATAAATGTCAGAATAATCTCCTTTTTAACACAATAGAAACACTCCTTAAATAATGTCACCCAATCTGATGTTTGAAATGGCATGTGACACGGATAAACGCATGGATTTAAGTTCACAGAAGAATGATAAGACTGCAACAACTGCATTCCTGGAATGATTTTACAGAGAAGACCCTATCACTGCAGTCTCTTTTATTACTTATTTTTAACTTTTTAATTATTGTTTGTTATAACAAATCACAACGTTGTACACCTTGCATCTGCATACAATTACCTAGTCACTAAAATTCTGTGCCTTTCCAAGATTATGTGCCAATATAAACACCTGGAGAAAAAAAGAAAACCTAACCCAAGCAGCTTGTCAGATTCAGTAATGATGGGCATACTCAGCCCTCATCTAAATGAGGCGACAGTATAAGTGTCTTGTGACACGAAAATACATGCTGCTGTGTAACTCCATGCTAAAATAGCAACACAGCAAAGCCACCTGATTCCATTCCCTGGAAATCCAGGCTTGTAACTCTGAAGCCAAACATCCACCATCTAAACAAAGCCTGTACTTTTTGCTTTTGTTGCTTATGTTAATATTGTTTGGGCTTTCATGTTCACTTTGTCTGGTCTGCCACCGGATCAGATTTCTGAGGTACTCAGTGACCTTTCCCTATCATATCCAAATGCTACAGCAATTTAATAGTGCGTGAAGAGTTTAGCAAATTTTCAGAACTAAATAATACAAAGTGTTATAAAAACAAACAAAAAATAAACCACTTACATATGGACCTTTGACATCATCCTGCAGAAATAAATTCATAACCAGGCTAAACTGAAATCAGGGGATTACAGCAAGTCATTGAACTTACTTTTATTGCAGTTGGTAAAGTTTTTAGTATAGCAATCATAGAATCATAGAACAGTTAGGGTTGGAAAGGACCTAAAGATCATCTAGTTCCAACCCCCCTGCCACGGACAGGGACACCTCCCACTAAATCATGTCACCCAAGGCTCTGTCCAACCTGGCCTTGAACACTGCCAGGGATGGAGCATTCACAACTTCCCTATATATAATCATAATATTGGTAGTAATATATTCAGTCTCTACAGAATACCAAAGAGACAATAACCAAGCCTCATTCTTTCCAAAGTCCTTTATTTTACCCAGGGAGACTTAACATACTTGTTAGACCTATCTAAGAAAAGTGATACATTGGTTCATTATTTACATGTTTACTAATGATAGCTTTTCCAATAGAACTTAAAATAATTCTGCTCTCACTGGATTTCATGAGCAGTAACTTGTACAGAGATAATTATATTTTAATATCTTAAATTGCTTACTAAAAAGTACTATGCAGAACTCAGCAATGACCAAGTACAGCATAAGTAAGCTGAAACCCCTTCAGAATGTTCTTTCTCCCACTGCTGTAATGGAACATTAGCACTTGCCCAGTGCTCCTTCACTAAGCTATTGCAGTAGCTCATGCTCAAGCACAAATTAAAGCACTCTCTGGGTTTCTTGCTTATAGTAAAATGTATTACTTGGAAATAAAACATATTTCCTTATTCTCCCATGCATTTTTGAAGACTAAATGTTATGATAAATACACTCTCACCTTCTCAAATCTGGTACTATTAGAACATTTTATTCATTTACATTCAAAGCAACCTAATATGAAGCCTTCCTCTGACCCTAGGCACTTTAACATCGTTAATAATATAACAATCCTAGCAGTGTTAGAATAATTATTTCAACAGGAAACTAGCCATTCAGACAGCTACTGATAGTCCTTCCATCCTTCATCACGCTGGGAAGTAATTTTATTTCTCCTTCATAAAATGGTATCAAACAGATGTCTTTTGCACAGAAAGATGACCTGATTCAAGCTACTGCAGATGATGACAGAAAACAAGTCCCACAGTCCTGGAGAATGTCCTGCCACCTGCTCCTTCAGTTATATTAGGAAAGGAAACCAACTGACTGCTGATGACTCACTGGTCTCCAATTGTTTAAAGCTTTGCAAGGCAAAACCAGTACCTTAAATATACTCAGTAAACAGTGGTCATCTAAACAGATACCAAGCAAGATGTTCTGCTTCAAAGATGAACTCCTGGCTCTGCTCTTGTCACTTGGGCAGGACAGCCACAGCAGCAGCTGCAAGTTTGATGTATTCTGCACCTCATTTGCCATCAATTCCCACAGCTGTCATGTCAAATTCTTACAGCCTGTGGGAATGTGGCTGTGATTAGGCTGGTTTGCCAAGCATCCCTGAAAATGCATGCGTTATGGATGTCATGCTCAGATGGCACTTGTGTGGTAACCTGAAATGTATTCAGAACATCTTTGGAGCCACCTACTGCAGACAGGACAAAGAAACACTTTTTCTGAAAAAGTTCCATTATAGGGTACACTCCACACTGCTCTTGGAGTGCCCACTGGAATCGCTTCTTACCTTAAATGTGCAAAGGTAATTTAAAAGCTCTTTCACTAGTAAGGTTACATAATTTTCACACTAACAGTTCAAAGTCAAAGTAAACAAGTTTCAACCACATACAAAAACACTTTCTGCTTTTCAGGTTACCAAGTACATACCAGAAAGACATCTCACTTCATCATTTGTAATCACTGCATTTTTTTTCCCCTGTACAGTTATTCAGATCTTGTTCCAGAATTCATCATCAAGTTAATTAACAGATTTCAGTGGTTCTGTGTTTAAGGGGAGATTGTCTGTGGCTTGACTCTGGGAAAATAGCACAAAAGAAGGCAGCAGCTTGTTTTTCAGCTCCTGTCTTTGCATTTTCCGCTCAAGAGCCAGGGAAGCATGTAAATTAGAAAGCACATGTATCTCGCAGGATTAGCATTGCACATTTCTCAGAGAAGGCAGAGAAATGACAACACACCTTCCATTCTCGAGATAGAAAAACTGATCATGTACCATTTCCAGGGTGTTTTCTTTTCATGTTTCTCTGCCAAGCTGCTGATCTGAAATCTTACTTACATTTCATTCATCCCTCTTTCAGTAACAGCCGCTCCTCTATTGATAATATAATTGTTTTTTATAATGCCTCAAGGGAGGTTAAGCCTGTAGGACGCAAACATATGCAACATACAAATATATATAATGTAGAATATAGGAAATTTATCAGGTTCATTTGGTGAATTGTTATCTGAGCACTCTGAGTAATATTTCTCCAAGAAGTATTTTATAATGTGAACATCAATTACGTAAAATTGCCTCAAGGCCAAGAGAATCAGAACGCACCAAATGAATTTCTTGTAAGGGCCCATTCCTTCAGAAATTTAAATGAAAACGCAGATAAATTTTTCCAAGTAATCCCCAAAGTGTAAATTTAGGAAGCAAAAGGTCAAAACCTTTAGATACTGTTTTAGTAAGTATATTCGGCAGCCAAAAGCTTAATTTAGATCGGCTTTTTTATGGCACATAAGTATTTCAAGGCAAAATAAAAATTTATTCTAATGCTCACGGTTATTAACAAAATGTCTGCTTCTAGCATTTAAAATTTAAACCATGATGGTCCCATTAGATTAACCTGACACTATGTATATTATAGACCATCAGATTTCAAACTGTATTCATCCAATAGATAAAGCGTAACTTCTGCTCAGCTAAAAATAATTTTCAGAAATACATCTTATCTTTAACAGAAGACATAAAATATTGGAAAATACACAGCTTCTCTTGGGAATGTGTTCTGGTGGTTAACCATGTAAAAATGTGTGGTTTATTTCCTATTTGAATTTGTCTGGCTTTTGCCTCTGGCCATTACTTCTTATTATGCCTTTCTTCAATAGATTAAAGAGCCCTTTAATATCCTGGATTTTCCCCCAGGAATATTTCTATACACTACAATTAAGTCACCTTCCAATCCTCTTTGAGATATATTTTAACAGCCTGAGCTCTTAAAACCTCCTAGTGTAATGTATTTTCTCTAACCATCAGATCATTTTGCTTCACTCTTTCTCTCATTTTCCAGCATGCTGCTTAAAATCTGAAAACCAGAACTGCATGCACTATCCTGTGGACAACATTTTTGAGGCTAAACATAAGAGGAAAAATAAACACTTTTTTTATTCCTTTGTTTATACATTGATTAATCCTTTTCTGCCATAGCCGCATACAGGACAGCCCTTATCTGATTGCTTACTTATTCTGACCCCTAAATCCTTCTCAAAGTCATTACCTTCCCAGACTACACTTTTATTCTCCAGTTACAGGCTCCACAGTTGGTCCTGAAGAGGCAGCTTTATAGCTGGTTGGATTAAAATAGTGAAGTTTAAACGGGCTGCTTGTACCAACCATTGTGATCAGTGCCCCACCCTCACCATTAATCCTGGAGTTCAATTCTGGCAGCAGCAGGTTTAGATCTGCCTCCAGATCACTGCTAAAATATAGTACAACATAGAATACTCCTGGAACGTCTTCAGACACTATTTCTTTCAACTAAGTTCTTCCTCTTCTTGAGATCTAGCAGCAAATTCCATTTATGTGGTTTGTTGGCAATGCACGCACCCAATGCTAATAACAGTATCATGCAGCACCAAGTCTGAGTCAAGTACAGCCTCAAAACAGTGTTAACATCTGTTTCTATGAAAATACTGTGTAGACTTATGTCATATTCTTTAATTTCAACTTTTTATTATTTAAGTTCTATATCAGATGTTCTATTTCGGTTAGGATAGCTATTAAGCTAACCAGCCATTTGGGTCATTGCTCACTTTTAAAAACGGCAGCATCAGAGAGCACTGAAGCTTGCATTTTTCATGGCATTTCTAGGATGGAAACCCCAGCAATGGTGGACTTCCAAAGTACCTGACTTCAGATGTTCTGGTCCTGCTGAACTTTAAGCCACACACACCCAGCCAGGGAGGTGTGGAACCCCCAGAAGTGCCTGTCAGCTCTGCATCCCTGTGGGTAACTCACCGCCCCCACAGCCAAACGGCCTGTCTGCCGAGTCAAGACCACTCACGGCCACTGTCTAAAACCAGCTCTCCCGCTCATGTTTGTATCACCAGACTGCTGCTTCTGGGGCCGACGCGGGCAGTGCGGGAGGAGGAAGAAGAGGGCAGGGCTGGGCCTCGGAGTGCTGATGCCAGACGGTGGCTCACCGTAAGTGCGAAGGAAGGAGTACCGGCTCGGCGGGGCCGCAACCAGCGGCAAGGAACCGCCACGGCACCCGCGCCCGCACCTCGCGTTCGAAGCCGAGGCACGCCGCCCGCGGCCTCGCGCAAAGCCGAGCTCTGATTGGCTCACGCTGACAGAGGGGCAGGATCGGGAGCGAGCAGCTGCCAATCCGCGCTGCGATGAGTTTTCCGGGGGGGTCCCGTCAGCGCGACCCGCTGCTGTGCGCATGCGCAGCGGGGTGGTGTTGGCGGGGGCGGTGTCGGGCGCGCGCGCGCGCGAGGCAGAGCGAGAGAGCGAGCGGGGACCGGAGTGGAGCGCGGAGCCGGGCTGAGGCGAGGGCGGCGGCGGCGGCGGCGGCTCGGGCCGGGCGGTGTCCGCGCTCCGCGACGCCTTGCCCTCGAGCGAGTTTCTCCTGAGCGAACCGTTCTCTCCCCCGCCGCACGCACGGGATCCCGCGTCCTTTCTGCCGCCCCGCAAGCGAAGCCCCCTCAGCTTCCCGCCCGCCGGCCCGGGCAGCGCCTAGCCGCCTTCAGTCCGCCCCTCGCGGGCGGCCTCGTCCTCCAGCCATGGCTCTCTGCAGGCGCCTGTCCCGGCTGGCTGCCCACCTGCAAGACCCGCAGAAGGTGGCCGCCTTCCAGCGGCTCTGCGGAGTGGAGGGGCCTATGGGCTGGGCCGATGCGGAGCAGAGAGCCGGAACTCGGGGGCCGGTGGCTAACGGCGGCCCGCCGGGCGCGGAGCGGGCGGGAGGGCAGGGGCATCCCGCCGGGAACGGGACCGTGCCCGGCGGGGCGGGTCCCCCTCAGCGGTGGAGGAGGAGGCCGCGGCGCAACTCCCTCACTGAGGAGGACGGCAGCCAGGAGTTCTCCACCCGCAGCCGCTTCCTCTACTATCTCTTCAGCCTGGGCACGGAGCTGGGCAACGAGCTTTTCTACATCCTCTTCTTCCCCTTCTGCATTTGGAACTTAGACGCCTGGCTGGGCCGGAGGCTTATCATCATCTGGGTGTGGGTGATGTACCTGGGGCAGTGCGCCAAGGATGTCATCCGTTGGCCGCGGCCTGCCTCTCCGCCGGTGGTGAAGCTGGAAGTGTTCTACAACTCGGAGTACAGCATGCCCTCCACTCACGCCATGTCGGGCACCGCCATCCCCCTGGCGCTCCTGCTGCTCAGCTACGGCCGCTGGCAGGTAATGCTCACCTCCTTGCCTCTCAACCTGTGTTTCCCAGCCCCGGGGTATAGAGATGGGGCAGACCTGATTTCTTTTTGGAAGGGAGGTGGCTGAGTGAGGTTGGGAAAATGTGAAATTTGTGCCTTTTTCTCCCTGCCTCCCCTCCCCCCCCCGTTTTTTTTTTTTTTTTTTTTTGCTGTTTCTGTGATCCCCACGAGTGCTCAGGTGACAAGACCTGTTCTCATAATTCTGTCTTCGGAATGGAAGTTCTGCTGACTTTGCGAGAGGTTGGCTCAGTGTGCGTTGAAAATCTGCGGTAACAGTCTGCATTTTGTTCTTGAGAGTTTTCGGTTTTAAACTTCTTGTAGGGTGAGTGCTTTGCACAAAGTTTTATAAGCATCTGATGTTTCTAAAGGCGTTTGGGTTTGCTGACTGAAAACTTGGTGAAGAGACAGGCTTTTTTGCTGATCCTTCTTTACTTTTACATCACTTTGTGTCAGTCAGACTGTAGCTTTAGACTTTTCTTTAAAATGCTTTTAGTCTCATTACCTGTGAAGTGAAAATGACTTTCTGTTCTGAGAAGCACATATGTCTTCAGGTGATTTTACTACTATTAATGTGCTAATAATTAGCAGGAACTGATAATCTCTGATGTTTTCAGCACCTTCATTCAGCAAAATTTTAAGATCTGCCTATTGCACTTTGGGTCAATAGATGAAGTAAGACTTTTGATCATCTGAGGCATGTGCTTCAGCGCTTGCTGTTAGCAGTATGGGCAGCAGTAAGAACTCCAAAGAAAGCACAACATATTCTGCTCTCTAAATCACTGCACCAGTGAGGGAGAAGGCTTTCCCAGACAGCAAATGTTCAGTGCAGGGTTTTGAGAGCTCTGTGTGATGTTTAAAAAGTTATGCAATAAGGCTACTGTTAAGTTGTTAATGTTTACAAACTCTTACTATAACACCTGCCTATTTTTAGTCAGATGTTTGTAATCTTGGTAGAGAGAACTGTCTTTTTAAACTTTGGTCGGGGCTGAACTTGTCTTCCCAGTTACTGTTGACAATTACCAATTCTGTGCTGTTACAGCGTGACACTTGGTGGTTTTATCTCAGCATACAGAATGGGTGCCGGAAAGAAAAAGAGGTAGTTGAAAGTTACATGTTGTATTTCGCCTCTCTTTAACCAAAGTTAGTACTGCAGGGTGATACAGCATGCCCAAAAGAAAGCTATTAGGGATTTATATTCTTTGCTAGGAAAATATGAAGTATCACTCTGCTAGAGTTGAGCAGGCATCAGATATAATGCTATGTTTTGTGGGCATTTGAAATATGTATTTCTAGTTCTGTCAGTGAGATACTTAATCTTCAGGTTGTTGAGTGTTTGTTTTGGCTTTTTTAAATGACTAAAATGGGAATGTTTGCTTATTGCATGTTAGAGATGTAGGGATGATGCCAGTTGGAAGAATGAACTGGATTTCTGTTTCTTTGCATGTGGGAAACCTCATTAAGTAGTATCAGTCGATTGGCTTTACACGGACTGTTGTCATGTGTGCAAAGAAGAACCCAGTTTGATTGCTTTTCCAGTACCAGCAAACTGACAATGTGTGAAATGGTATTTTTGCCAGTGAGCCACGTTAGATCTTCAGCTTGCCAACCCTACTACTGTGGTCTGTGAAATACTGTGATAATTGACTAAACATATTTATAATGAATGTATATTAAGAAATCATCAACATTGAGTCTTGTTATTATTTGTTTAGAACCATGCTTAAGAAATGAGGAAGAAAAATATTTGAGTCTTAATTTTAATTCCTTCTTCCTATGAAATAGCTATGAATAACATGGCTCTCTGAAACCAACTTCTACTTTTTCAAAATGTTCATTTAATAAAAAAACAGACTTAGTATTTTAAATTTATTTCCAAATATTCATCAAAAGTTAAACTATGGCATGTTAAGTATCTTTTGATTTACCCCTAGAGAGAGTTAAGCTTTCATCTAATGCTGCTTCTGTTCTCCATATTTTACTTGCACTGAAAGGGAGTAGAATCTATATGGCAACTTTTTGTCATGCTTTTCTGGAAATAGGTGGGGTTACTGACTGACCTCAGAACTTCTCGGGAAATTATTAATGATAAAGGAGATTTTAATAACTGTTTTTTATTAAATTATACATATTAGTCGATACAGATGATTAGATTTAAACTTGTCGTCAAATGTTTGGGTTCAGTCTTTCTATATATTCCATAAAAGCAACCATTACACTGACCATGATCATGATGGGTCCACATTTTAGGACTGCTTGTTCAGAAAAGTCATGGTGGAGCAAGACTGGGCATGAATTTGACCAGGTACAGCTATAAGTTTTGTGCAGAGACTTTTATTCTGGAATACAGGTAACTTTAATTGAGTTTGTCACTTTGAAATTTACACTAAACCGAAGAAAGTCACTCTTACTCTAAAAGAGGTTAACTCCAGTGTGAAGGAAACCACTTTCCCATATTGCTTATTTGGAGTTTGCTTTCATTGACCTATGACTTCCTTCCTACTACTGTGTTTCTATCAAACAAAGACAATCTATGAGTCTTTCCTGTGAACAATAGAACAGAGCAAATCTGTCTTACGTTTCTATGCATGGCCCGAATTATCTATTTAAAACCAACACTTTTTAACTCCACTAGGTTTACTTTTAACTTGTTGAATTGAGTTTGTGCTTTCCAAGTTTTCAATGCCTAACAGTAATCCTATTACAACTATTTTCCTTTCATGTAGTATTCAAAAAGATTTTGACAACACAGAGAAAAACTGAAATGCTTGCTTATAAATGCCATTGTTCAAGTAAAATATTTTCAGTATTAAAGTATTTTAAAGATGGTTGTGGCAAATTTTTACAATTATACACTTTGGACATAGGGAATATGCAATGCAAATGACTTTCAGGTAGACACTTGTTAAGACACCCTTAAATGGACTGTTCTGTCCATTCTGGAATATAACTTTTCAGTTTTTCATTGTATTATAAGAGCTTGCCTGAAACTTTTGATTCTGCTTGCATAATCTGTATTTATTATTGTTAAAGCTCAGCAGGAAAACCACTTGTTTCAAAGACATTTCAGTAACCTTGAAATTTAACATGCATGCCAAAGGCTCATGAGAATTTAGGAGTGTTACAGATGTTAATGTTTTTCTTTCTGTCACTGAAGCTGTTATACCCTAAAAGAGAAGGGCAAGCACTTAAAAGACAGTGAGGTTGTAGATCTCGATACAATGTGGGAAAAAGTATACCTTCATCACACTGGGGAAAACCTGCTTTCTTTGAAATACTGACAGTTCGAGCCAGGCTGGCTTATATCATGTTCTCAGTGGGGAAGAAGAGATAGTGTCAGTTGCTAATTATCTAAAAAATCTCTAAAAGCCTCAGGCTGAGATTACTGGAAAAAGTATCTTTTTATATTGTATTTGATTACTTTGAACAGCTGATTTCAAATAGATAGCACTATATATTTTACTAGAAATGCTGCTTGAGTTGATGGTACCTGACTGTGTCATAACCCTACTGTTTCGTTTTGAGGAGTTAAAAAAACAACAATAAAAAAAGAGACACGGAAAGTATGCTTTTCTCCAGTTCCTCCAGGATGCAGCCTGACTCTTGTAGTAGTTATCCAGATTAGGAAGTGATGAGTTAACACTCCCTCCTGAGCTCTGGATTAATAAGATGAGTCAGGAACTGCTGATTCTCATTGTAGGCCACTAAGCAAACTTTAAGTTGGTATTCATCAGGAACCCATAACCTTGATTGAGCAGTAGCTGTTCTCTATATTAACTAACATTGTTTGAATGGACTTATCTTCTGAAGAAGTTTAAATATGACAGCATTGTCCTCCCTATGTGCTTGTCTGCAAATCCTATCATCAGTGACTGTCTTTCCTCCCCACTGATGATAATGGCAACCTTAATAAGCAGTGCTACTAAACCTGCAGTCAAGTGCATCTGTTCTGTAATGGCTTGACTGACATACCTAAAAGTATTTTTCAGTTTTTATTTACTTAGTGATTTGTTGACTCTGTCCTTAATTCTGACTGTGTAAGACTGTCACATGGTACTGCATCCATCACCTTTCTAGAAATCTTTCATCTGCACCATTACTTCTATCAACCAAAGCTGATGAATCTAATTAGAGGAGGTGGGTTTGAGAGGACCTGTTTTGGGATTTCAGAGGGGTCTGCATAGTTCTACGATTCTGAGACTGACCATTACTAAGTATTACCTATAGGGTTGTCCTCCTGCTCTTCCATTTCAAAAGGCTTATTTCATATTCTTCACTGGGAATGAGGAAAAATTGGTTGTTGGGGTTGGATGAATAGTATAATGACAGTGCTATAGTGAGAATTTTACAGGACATGGGCAAATCCTAGCTTTAAATGTCTGTCCTTGCTGAAAGGCTTGCATAATCAATAAGGCTGATGTGATGATAAAATTGGAAGCTACACATTTCTTCTGTACAAATTCTGTGTGTAAGAGCAATCTCTTTTTGGAAAGAGAAGCTTCACCTCAGAGAAGCCCAAATGGATTTTGGCTGAAATACTAAAATGTTGTGAAGAAACTCAGGCAAAGAGATATGTGCTTGTCTAATTGGTTTTTTTACATGTGTTTCTTAAGCAAACAAAACATGAACAGCATTGCTGAAGGGGTAATCTGAAATCCTAGAATTGCCCATGCACTAAAGAGCTCTTGAGACAGAAAGATGGCCATTTGGAGGGTCAGCACTTGCCTTGTCTTGTATGTTTGAGTTATAAGGTCTTCTTTTGTGGGCCGTATTAATGTCCATAGTTCATTTGTAAAGGAAAGCTGGGAAAAGTTGTGTGGCCTGTTTGATTTGGGTGCTCCTAAATATTTAAAAAGAACATAGCCAGTTCTTACAAATCTCGTGGGGAATCTCTGTCAGAGGTATGCAGCAGCCTGTCCTAGTAAACTGCATTGATGGGCATTAAAGATATTTTTCAGATTTTCATAAGTTAATCTTTAATTAATGTAAATGTTCCGGGGTGGGGGGGAATATGTAAATAATGCTGTAAACTTAGATGCAGTTTTTGAAAAGGAGAGGATTCAAAAGAAATCTTTCTCACGCAAGTTTTTCTTTCTGAGTGGATTGTACACGCACAAAGCATTCCTCATCCTTTCAAATAGGATATGCTGATTAAACCTGAGCAAACTTCAGTTTGCAGGAAAACTAGTTTTAAGTGTTGGTGGTATAAGCAGAGCAAGCTGGAGGTGATTCTTGCTGGATGTGTTCAGGCAGGGATTTTTTTATTTTTAGGGATACAAGTAAAAGAAATAACAGGCTTCAATTCCTATTGTCACTCCTTACTTTTAACTCCCTGCAGGGCCGGTATTGAAAGCTTTATCTTGGAATTCAAAGAAGAGGTTCTTGCAGTGACATGTAGCATTCTCAGGCTTTCATGCTTTTTGATGTTTTTCAGTAGAAGAAAGAAGGAAATAATTGATAATTGTAGGTTAATCATTGTTATTTATCACTTGGCCTCATCTGAAAAAACAGGGATTTGTCTGTATTTTTCCTAAAATGACTGATAAGTGGTCTTTCCTCTTTAATTATCCTCTTCTCCCTTCTTTTCTGCTTCCTCCACAGAATCATCTATATGCTCTGCTTTTTGTATGACTAATGCAAATACATAGCCCAGATATCTTATTAAAAGCATGATGCTTGGATTCTTTCAGTGAACTCTGGCCCAAATTAATTGTCTCAAACTTAAGGTGAACTTCTGAGTTATCATATGATTTTAAAAGATCATCGAGTAATATTGTAAAATACAGAAAATATTAGAAAATAATTTGGATCCCGTTGTGGATGCTGGAAACTTCTCCAGTGTAGAATGTGCTTTAAAAAAGTAAAGAAATGAGCATCTAGAGTTTATTTTCAGAATGTTCCATTATGAAAGAAGGAATTTTCTGACCTAGGTCAAAGCTTTTAGGACAGATTGTTTCCTTATGAGCATTTTGAAACAATGGTTATGTTATTAAGACTCTTGGCAAAAAGTCAGATTAAGGGGAGGGAGGAGGATAGGCAGTTGAGGGAAACATTTTCCATGGGATCCAGTCAGAAGCTTGCAAGCATGTTTTGGAGGATGTAATAAAATAAAATGGGAATTTCCTATTGAAAACATAGAGCATAAAATTCTGAAAGACTTATTGGGAATAGTTTCAGTTCCAAATAGGACCAATTTAATGCAGTTTCTTTGATTAACAAGATTCTGGATACGGGAACAAAACTGAGGCCTGAGAGCAGATGAGTAGTTGACTCAATCAGCTTTATTTCTAGCTTTTTCTTCAATTTAATATGTGAATTTAAGAAATCAGTAAACCATTTAAGAAATAAACCAATTAAGAAATCAAAAAAACATGGGTTTTGGGGGGATTTTTTTTGGGTTTTTTTGTTTTATTTTTTAGTAACATGCTTGGTGATCTGTCCCTTACTCATACACATCAAGACTTGGACGCTTTTCTTAATGGGTATGATGCCTTCAAACATTTTAAAGCCAAATGTCAACAAAGTTATCTTTTTAATATCTGTGTTGAATTTGTGTCTGTTTCTGATCTCTACCTTGCTGCAATTCCACCTGCTTTCACTTCATCTTCTAATCTTGTAGTTGTAGTACATGCTTATGCATATTATCAAAGTTGTATTCTGGCCTTCAGAAAAATGCTTGTGCAAGCTAGATATCAGCGATTTCATCTAACATGGAATGTGGGGTACTTTTCTCAAGGAGAAGTAGTGACAGGTAAATACTGGGTTTGAGCTAACGTGTTTCTGAAGTTCATGTTAAGTGTACTTTGCAAATATCTTTATTTTTGTATAAGATTAAGATTTTCAGATCACAAGGCACTGTACTAATAGAAGTTATTTGATATTTAAGGGGATTTGTTATGCCTGGGCAGCGGGAGGTTACAGATACACGACCGTGGTATACCCAATGTATATATGCAAAATACATACAGTTAACCTAGTACCTCGACATTGCATTATTTTCAGACAATAATTTGAAAGTAAATTTGTGGCATCAAGGTGATGTCAGCTTGGCATGCTGCTGAGCTGTCTTCTTGCTGAGCTAGAAGATGTGTGGGAGTGTTAATATTCTCCTTTAGTTACCTTGTATACTTACCTTTATGTGTGAGGACAAAACACATTGCCTTGTCACCTGAAGGTAGATTTTTAAGCAGGTGCTACCAGTTTGGTGTCCTAGGAATTCTTGAATCCAGTGGCTGCTTTTAAATGGTGTGAGTGAAAGCAGGACAAGGAGGAGGCAGGGTATTTGTGAGCTTTATTTGTATTGGACTAGGGGATGGTTCTGCATGATTTCTAGTGCTGTCTAAGGAGGCCAATGAACTGTGAAATCCCAAAGTGTATGTACAGCTGTATGATGCTCTGCAGTGGGGTACTGGGGTTGTGGGAAGAAAATCTGATCAGTAATACAAGGAAATATGGATATAACATGGGGAGAAGCCAGGACAGATGAAGCTTAAAACCTTTTTCAGGTGAAATTTTATTTCTGTACTTTATATGAGAAGATGTCTTTAAACTGATAGTTATTTTACTGACTGGTAAGTAAGCTTCAAACATAAACTGACAGTTGTCAAAGTGTGCTCGTTATGTAGTGGAGGAGCATAGAAAAGAATGGTTTGTGTGGGAGCTAAGCACAAAAATACACTTAACTGTTGTATTGAGGATTATTCCAGAGGAAATTAGAATAATTGTTTGGTTTTTCTTTTTCATTGCAGACAGCACAGCTCAGCATACTGTAGTGAGTAAGCTCTCTTGGTGGAAATAAACTGGGTTTAGGACTTCTGTGATTATTATTATCATGCATTAAAAATACCATAAATCAGCATGTCCCTAATACTGCGGATACATTTGTGGACAGGTCATGCTAAAGCTGTTTCAGTAAGAATAATTTGTCTGAGTTTAAGTTAAAAAATCTTTTACTTTAAGATGATACGTGAATTGGGGTAAAATGTATAATTGGCTTTTTATTTGTAATTCAATAAGTAAGTGTTTGAGTTCTTGGATACAGAAGCTTTGCTACAGAAGAACTAAACTGTCCAGTGTTTTCAGATATTTTAATGAGTATTCTCAATATTATTAAAAACAGAATTAGAGTGAGATATGAGAGTCAAATACTCTTTTTGAACTTTTCTTCTTCCTCAAACACTCCTAACTGAGAGCGAACATTTCTTTTAATTTTCAGAATTTATCTGACTCTCCCTGTTGTTCACAACGACCTGTACAGGACTCTTAAAATAAGACTTCTTACATACACCTTTTCCTTCATTGTTAGAGTCTTGCTGTTTTTAGCTGCTGTAACTTCTCCCCCACCTCAGTATCATTAGCTGCTACAGCCTGCTGAGCCTGACACTTCATGGGTCTTCCTGCTAAAGCTCCAGCTTCTGTTTCTGTCAGGTATTGAAGAAACACAGGAAAAATCTTTATTAAAGAAAAATCTTACTCCTGATTAGCACCTGAAAGCACAAAGGATGTGTGCCAGGAAACAAGAATGGGCGTATGGTATCAAGTGATGCGCAAAACTGTTTGAAACTTGCATATGAACACATGTAAGCTCATTCTACCACCAAGTAATTGTGATGGTATTCATTTTTCTGGTCAAGAGGTCTGCATTGCTTCTGGAGTTACTAAATCTTCCCTTGCTAGTCTCTCTCTGGGAAACAAGAAGACTGTCTTCCCAGGCTTTCATGTTGTGGAGCAGGTAAGGATGTGCTAGAAGCGCCTCTACTTCAGAGGATATAGGATATACCTATCCCTCTATATACATACAGCATGTCTGCTTTGGTAGTCCTCAGGGATGGGGGGAGAGTGGAGCATCACTGTGCAGGAGGTTATGCAGCTGAAGTGTCTTCCTGGTGCAGGCAGCATTACTTGTGCCCTGAGATCAATGGAAGTGCTGGAAGAGGCATAATGGCGTAATGTATTCTGGTGGTGCAGCACAGGGTACAAGGATTGCTTTTGTGGCTACTATAACAATGCTGGCATCTGATGACTCTGTAGTCATGTCTTGAGTATGACCTAGTTACTGGTGTATTGCCCGTTATTAGCATAATTCTGAAAGGCAAGAAACTGTATTTTTTCCTTCTTCATTTCAGTTAGAAATGGATCATTAAATACATAATTTTGTTTAGGTTACAATTTGAAGGTGAATGTTGTAAAAAAAAAAAAAAGACAAATGTTGCTACAGGAATTAGAGTTTAAACTAGATGTAACACAACTGTGAGCTGGGCATTTAGAATTGATTTTAATGTGAAATTTGTTTATTATTGAAGCATAAGCTTCCCAATTTTCCATTAGTTTGAGAAAATTTCTTTAGGTTTGACATGCTAACATGGTCCTGGAGCTAAGAATTCAAAGAATATTGGAATAATGTGGAAGACTTATAATCTCCCAAACCTTTCACGGAAAAACTGATTTAGAAACTTGTCAATCTGTTAAGTGGCCTTCAAAAAGGACATACACCTTTTCCAAGAAGATTAAAGATACTTTCTCTGATTTGTTAGATAGTCTACCCTTCAGGTTACCCATGAAAGGAGCAAGAGAGAAGGCAAGAGAACTGCCTGCAGTTCTTAGTTTGTATTCCAAGATTCAAGTACCTCTAGACTGCCTGTTTCTATTGAAAATGCTTATCATGCAGGAAGTAAAGCAGTTTTGGAAGCATGCTATTTTGTCTTGTGACTGCTTCTTTTATAGAATAATTATTTTTAATACTGAAAGGAGGAAGCCGTATCCTGTCTTGTACAATGTTTTGCAATATGGTAATAGGGAAAGTATTTCATAATGTGCTGCAAGATGTGAATTGGCATACTTTTATCCAAAACCTAAGAAAGGTAAAATGCTAAGTTTCTGCACATGCTGATTAAGATGAAATGTTTCGTTTGTTCCTGGTAAACAGTACTTATTAATTACAAAATCTATCAGAAGATGGAAATAATTTGAAATAATTCCTTGATTATTTATGTTCAATAAATATGGATTGTAGTAGGAAACTTACATAGGTTCGTAGAGAGCAAAAATGATTACTGTTCTGGGAGTTTCGTACAGATGCTCAGATATTGAGGACTGCAGAAAGGAATTGAATTTATTTGTAAATTATTATGAGTTCTTCCTTTTCAGAAGAAGGGTGAAGCTACTATATTCTGCTTGGATAATTGTTAACAAAACTGCAGAACAGTTTCACACTGTAGTATATAACACAAGGCTTGTCTCTGCCCATATTGCTGATTTAGGATCTCTTTAAGATGGCAAGACTTAACTGCTACTGAGATCTATTAACTTCTTACTGCTTTTTCTGAGAAGATATGACCAAAGCCCTGAACTTCATATCCTGAATGCAAAGGAAGAGGACGAGGAAAAAGTTGAAAAACATTAATCTTTTGGTATTATGAAAAGTGGATTTCTTTGAGGTGGCCTAATAGGCTTGGGTAGGCTAGGGCATGGAAAAGGGTAAGCATAAGTTGCATTAATAGGAATTAATTACATAATTAATTATTACAGAATTCTTAGAGTGATTTCTTTTAGGTTATTTTTTTCCAAACTCTAATACAATCTCTCCATTTATTTTTCCCTACCAGTATCCCCTTATGTTTGGACTGATCCTTGCATTCTGCTGGTGTTTGTTGGTTTGCTGTAGTCGAATTTACATGGGAATGCATTCAATTTTGGTAAGAAAATAATCTTACTAAGATCCTATTTTAATGTTGTTCTAATTTCATAAACTTCCATCACACTTAAGTTTTTACAGTGCAGTAATTGTATATAGATCTTTTTATAGAATGGCCTACCATGCAGGAACAGAATACTTGCATTTCTCCCGCAGTACATGAGTACAATAGCTAAAAGTAGATGTCAAACTTCTGTTAATTTATACTTTTCTTTCATAAACTCAATCCACAGTTGAAACTTAGCTGATGTTTCAACTAAGTTTTGAAATTGATGACCACTAAATCATAGACTTAAGGTTTCTCCTACAGAGTGGAAATAATTTTGTGGGATGAGAGTGGCTGTAAATGTCCACTCAAGTTCCACAACACCTGCTTAAAGCATGTGCATTTCAGATGTCATGCCAAATGCTAGAGTTTCACTTACCAAAATTTCTTAAACAAAATAACAAAGTTGTCATCTTTGAAAAAGGGAATTGCTTATTAAAAAGGATTAAAAAGAATAAAACTGAAACACAAATACAAGCAATGTAAAAATGGGAAAACAAGATCACTACAAAATGGTAATTGGAATTTAAGACCATTAATAGGGATGGTTAAAGAGGTTTTTGAGGATCACCTGCTAGAAGGAGAAAAGTTAACAGAAACCAGCAAGCCTGGTAGTGAGTAGTAAAGCTGGTTGATGAACACAGTGTAAAAGGAGCATATGAAAATAAGTCAGCATAGCAAAACTGACATATTTGCATTAGTGATTAGGAGGCTTCCCAAGTCAGAACCATCGTGTGGGGGACAGTGGGATGAACTGATATATTAGATTACAGCGTCAGCTGATAGATAGTCTATAAGTCATGCAACAAATAGGGATTCATCATGTAGAGTAGGTTATTCAGCAGTTTCATATCTGATCCCTCTGTAATGTTTGAATGAATACAGTTAACCATGTGTTATGTGTAATAAAATCAACCATGGTGCGTAAGTTGTGGGGGAGGAGGAAGGGTTCAAGGTAAATATGGGAGAAAGCAGCTGTGGTTGCTTTTGAAATGAGAAAGTCTGATTTTCCTCTCAGTCAATTCTATTAGAGCTTTTATCAAGCATTCTATTAGTGGAAGTGAGTAAGAGTGATTCATTGAAGATGGAGCAATACAAATACTGCTGATGCATGCCCTACCCCTAGCTCATGTGGAAAATTTGATAATGTGAATTAAGGTGATCTGGTTTCTACAGCTTGGATTTCTAAAAAGCTTTCAACAAATTCCTCCTTAAAAAGTAAAGGTGGCAAAAGCTGCAGATAATTCTGTGCAACTGAGTGATCAATGAGCAGTAACTGAAATTTAATGCTAAATTAAAACATAATTTGAGGAACCTTTTAATTAAGAAAAGACATTTTAAAAACGGTAATAAAACTGAAAATCAAGTGTGAAGCCACTCCTTTAATAGTGGCAAACAATTCTCCATTCTTGCAGTGTTAATTCTGAAGCTGGAGTGGAAGGTCTGAGCCACTGTAATGCCTAGCTGCAGTGGTCCTTCACTGCCTTACCAGCTGTTGCTGCCAGTGTGCCTGTGTCTTGGCACCCAGGCACTTGGATCCAGTGTTGAGCTGTTACAGCAGACTCAGTTGGCAGAACTGACCTAGCTGGGCAAGCTAGCATGGTGCTGACTGTAGGCTGAGTGCCTGGACAAGTACCATTGTAGCCAGCAAACAGAGTCATAGAAGAATCACAGAATGGTCTGGGATGGCAGGGACCTTTAAAGGCTATGTAATCCTACCTCCCTGCAATGAACAGGAACATCTTCAACCTGTTCATGAGCAACCTACATGAGGTTGTTCAGAGCCCTGTCCAACCTGACCTTGAATGTTTCCAGGGAGGGGGCATCTGTCACCTCTCTGGGCAACTGGTTCCAGTGTTTGACCACCCTCATTGTAAAAAATTTCTACCTTACATCTAGTCTAGATGTACCCTCTTTTAGTTTAAAACAAGTACCCGTTGTCCTGTCACTGCAGGCCTTGCTAGAAAATCTGTAGGTCTACAACTCTGATAATGGATCATTTGATCGTAGTTCCATTCATGTTCATTCATGATCTGATAATGATGCAGTTGTCCTATTAATAGGCGGTCAAATGCAGTTCCTTACCCTTAACATAAAAAAGATGTGTTGTGGCCAGTAAATGGAAGAAGATGGGAATTTACAAGTTGCTTTTAACAGATCAAAGAGACTTCTCTTCTTGCTAAATTAACTTACATTATTTTTTGAAATAGTTATTATACTGAAACCATATTTTTGTCTCTCTTCAACAGGATGTTATTGCTGGATTTCTGTATGCTGTTCTTATCTTGGTTGTCTTACATCCAGTTGTGGACCTGATTGATAACTTCAACTTAACTTACAAATATGCACCCTTAATTATCATCAGTCTCCATTTAGCCCTGGGCATCTTCTCTTTCACTCTAGACACCTGGAGCACATCTCGAGGCGACACAGCTCAGATACTGGGCTGTGGTGCTGGAGTAGCCTGTGGCTCTCACGTTAACTACATGATGGGTCTAAATCTAGATCCTCATCCCAAGACTTTACCTTTATCACTTTCCTCTCTCACTGTGACTGTGTTTGGAAAAGCCATATTGCGGTTGTTAATTGGAGTAATAGTTCTGTTGTTAACAAAAGTAGCGATGAAAAAAGCCACTATTCCACTGGCATGTAAAATATTTTGCATACCACATGACGATGTACGGAAAGCAAGGCAACGCATGGAAGTTGAGCTTCCCTATCGTTATATTACGTATGGAACAGTTGGGTTCTCCCTCATGTTCATTGTTCCTTGCCTCTTCCACTTCATTGGTCTTTCTTGATGCAGTTTTATCACTTTCAATAGGGAGAACAGAGCTAGTTGCTTTTCAAAGAGGTGCACAGTCTGCTAAAGCAAGGCTAGTGAGCTTCGCTTTGGCAGGGTCTTCACTAACAGCAATACATAGAAGGCAAAGCATTTAAAGAACTTTGCACATCTTTGGATATGGTATGGGGCCAACAGTCAAATATCAATCCACAAGAAGTGCTGAACTCTATAAATGCTGTGTCTAGACTTACTGTTGTAACAAAGTCTGTGTGTGTGACGCAATTAAAGTATCTGGAATGTCTGTACCTCTCTACATTGACATTTTAACAGGTATGTCCGACAGCTGATCAGAAGGCTCCATTCATGACCTGTTTGCCATTTCATAATAACTTACAGAAGTTGTTGGACCATAGACTGCTAAATTTGTTTTCCTCTGTTCTTTCCTGAAGTCCTGCTTCAAGATATTTCAGTTAATAGGCATTTCTAATGGACCAAACTTATAACGAGGTTGAATTTTTCTAAAGAAGTAAATAGAAACCTTTTTTCTTTAGCCCCCTCTACAGAGTAAAATGTCTGGACTGGTATTGGTAAATACCACTGAAGTGTATATGATCCAGGTACTGTATTTTATGGTTTAATAACTGTGCCTTTCTGTTACTAAATTAAGAAATGCCATATATACTGTGATGTAAAAATGCCAAATTTTATTTAAAATACTACATAATTAGGCAGATATTTTTAAATGTTAGATTGTCCATCATGTTTCTGGCATGGTTCAAGTTAAACTGGAAAATATTCAGCTTAGCCTGATCAAAATTGCATAAATGAAATAACGCAAGAATCATGTCCTTAAGCTCAAGATGTTGTAAATGGACAATAATCCCTTTTGTAAGTATTTTTAATGTGTATTGTAAGTTACTGGAAGAGGATATATTTTTCTGGAGATTGTTTATATAGTGGACAGATATTCAAAGTTAATTATCTAAACATATAAACAATAAAAAACATGCTGTTCTGCAAAGAAATGGGCTTCACTTATTATTCCAAAATAATTTAGAAAGACCATTGTCTTTAGATACTTTCTTAGGAAATATAATCCTTATTCTAGAAAAAATACATGTATTTTTATGCATTAACATATTTAAAGGTGATCATCACTTTTACTCCATTTAGATAGCTATAAGACAATATAATAAAATTAAATTTTTAATCATTCTGATAGGTAGATTGTGAGCAGTCAAAACAGTATGGTCAATGTATAAACAGTTTGTGCATATCTAAGTTTTACTGAATTATCATGCACTTTTCAGCTTTTCATGATCCTTTTCCCAGCAATGAGTAGAATACGACCCTTCAACTCTAATTTCACGTGCCTCTTGTGTTTCATTTTGTCTCTGTTCATGTGTTGCTTAATCTGTTCTTCCCATGTCAGGAACAGTCTTATTGTCTGGCCAGATGTGAATTACTTAGTTTTGTATTGTACTTTTTTTTTTCCACGAAAACCATAATTTGGTTGAAAAGTCTAGTGATAGAATACAAAGCTTAATTTTCTTTGTAAACAATATTTGGATTTGGAAGGATTTTTTTATTGGAGCTCATAACTCCAAACTGTTAATATGTAAATTAACAAAGTTAATCTTTCTTCAGAGCAGCGAAGTTATGGTACACCAGCACTAGGTGATGTAAAAAGCTAACTTTTCTGATGCATTTCTTCAGTGCACTCAGAATGTACCACTATGAATGTATTTAAACTGATGTATTCAGAACCGATAGTGTATTAAACAACTTCGGTAGTTGAGAAGACCTTCCCTAGAAGAAAATGGTTAGTTTATTTCAGTGCGTGTTTCTGGATTTGATTTTTCTATCTGTCCCTCTTTTGCAGTTTTATGCTGAATGTGCAGTAAAAGGTAAATTGGTTTCCAAGGTTTCGAGGGAGGGATTTCCACTTGTTTGGCTTTGCACACTAAGATAGTCATTAAATAAACAGCTGGGGGGAATGTACACAAAATGCCTTACACTTAAAGCCCTGAGCAAGCAATGTAGTTCAAATTAGATTAAATTAGTCTGAGGACTGGTGAAAACAATAGGATAACTTTCTCTGACGTTTAAGGCATATTCTCCTTAAATATCCTAGCTTTACATCTTATAGCGAAAAAATGGTTAAATTCTAGCACAGAAGACACAAGTGAGCAAGACTGATCTTTTACAGTACATATTTGACTTCTAGGAACTTCAGATTTACAGCATAAGGGTATTCTTAAAGCTGTCTTTCCAGGGTGTGCTTGCTCTCTTCTATGAATGGAAAATAAAATCTACTGTGAAAGAACTAGAACGGGAGGAAAAAAATCATATGCAGGTCGGGCTTTCAATGGGCGAAGGAAAATTGCACTGTAGCTTATACTACTGTTACTCATAAAGATATATTTTATATTTTTATACATTACATTGGGTAACTTCAAAATGTCATGTTCCATATACCACATAGTCTAGTCCACAGAAAATATATATCAGTGTTTACACAGCACCTTCACAATGCACCTTCACAACCCTGTATCTAAGACTGCAACAACTCTACTGAAGTTTACATGAAAAAAATGTTACTATTCTATTTTCATGTTTTATAAGGAGTTATAGTCATGAGGGCAGTTGAGCACAAAATATCATGCAATATGAATACTGTTATAAAGAATAAAAAATGCAAAAATCTAAAAATCCACTTTAAATATGAAATATTTGTATTTTAATATATTTATGTCTAATAAGAATCTGAGATCCTTCAAATTGGGCATAATGAAATAGCAGGTGTAACTGGAGCACTTCCTTTACACAAAGCAATTCCTAGAGTTGAACGTGAAAACTGGTGCTTGTATAAGCATCAGCTGGTACCAAATTTATTTATAACTTTAAAAGGTAGTTAAATGACTCTTCAGAAGGACAGTACACATGAAACCTTTCATGAAGTGGTGCAAAAACATATTCATATGTCACTGCTAGTTCCAGGTTGTATCATCCCAAGTAGATAAATACGGCTACTTTATAGAAGCAGATACACATACACATTTATTACAAAAAGCCACAAGTTAAATTTATCTTCTTTGATTGCTATATGAAATAACAACTGAAACAATCACGCAGAGTGCAATTTGGCACAAAATTCTGTTTTCCAAGAGGCTGAAGAAACTCAAATTAGTCTCAGGCTGTGTTAAACGTAGGAGTAGGATTTTTCTTGACCTGGCCCTCAGTCAGAACTAATATATGCATTGCATCTTGGGCAAGTCTGAGAAGCTATTACTTTGGAAAAAAAATCATGTTTGTAAAAAACCTATTACTTCTGCTTCCCATACCGTGCACTGGGGTTGAAGCATCTTTCTCCTGTGTGATCCCCTATGAAGCTGTTCGGTCTTTGATCACATTTGCCTTACCACTTACCTTGCAAACTGGGGGGCAGAGGAGGTGGATAAGCTGTTTTAAGTTAAATTGGTGAACCAAAGGGAGCTGTATTTTGTTTACTTACTTGGAGATTTGTTTTTTAAGCTTATGTACAGATTGTCTCCTGTGGGAGAGACGAGTAAATAAACAAAAAACCCCAAACAAACAAAAAATCAGAAAGATGCATTTATTTTAAAATGGCATCTCTAAATGTGGTTATGTGGCTTTTTTATTTCTTTTATTACCAGAACAGTGTTAAATTGTCTGGATTTTAAAAGCTATTATGTTTTCCTTTACTGCTATCTTGTTAATACTGCTTTCAGTATCTTTTACTCCATTTCTTGCTTATTTCCCAGGGATTGTCCTGAACTTTTTGTAAGCAATTGCTACTTATGTGAAGATTGTAATTTTGAACTTGTAAAAACTTAAGGGCTGTTAGTGGCTGTTAGCTGCTCAAATACACAAAAACAAATCTTGCATGCTGTAAGTAAATACATCTGTTGTGCTAAAAGTTGTTTCTATTTCAGTATTTACTTTCTCAATACAAAAATGAGATTTTTTTCCTTTTGCACACTATCCATCAGATACTTAATAACTCAATAATATGAAGGGGCATTGCTGTTAAATTCCTGTTAACTTTACTGGGAGTTCTGCACCTAGTTCCTTCCATGTTGCATTGAGAGTGAATCCTGAAGGTCATGTCTATGCTCTGACATATATACAGGCATCCGTGTGTGTGAAGTGACTTGCTTTCTAAGGTGTAAATGTAATAGTCTTACTTTTGAGGTCTGAGATTATTATTTTTAAACTCACACTTAGCCCAGTTTTTACAAGACTTTTAAAGGGCTTAACTTGGAAGCCGTTTCTGTAGCTGGAATTGGCTGTATGTTTGCAGTACTTAATTCATGCTTTCCCCTCTGTACCATAATTGCACGGAATGCCGAGACCCCAGAAAGTCAGTAGGTAAAAAGATGAGAGGAGAATTGATTTCTTGAGGTACTGTGACTCAACTTACTGTTAATTGATTCTTGGGTGTTTTTTTGGTCTAATATAGGATGTTTATAGGTTATACAATTAATTTCTATATTCTACAAATGTCTTTGAGGAAACGACCTTTTTTTGTGGGAGGAAGTATTATTGAATGACTTCATGCCAGAACTTTATTCTAGTGGAAAGCTCAAGTGGCCTTTTTGTTTCGGCAAAAATACATAAGCCTATTTTAAAGTTTACTGTAAATACCGTATTTGTCAAATTGATAGATTAGTTGGGTTGCTCATGAAACAAAGGCAAACAAAGCTTAACTGAAACAGAATGTGAAACTGTATGGCAGAGAAGATACAGCTCTGTGTAGCTGTTCTCTAAAAAGCGAATACCCCATGCTGAAGTTTAAGCAAATACAACTATGCATTAGAAACATTTCTCTGCACTCTGTTCTGCACCAGAAATAATATGTATGTTGGTAAGAGTCCTTTCAAAGCAATATGTGTTTGCAGCATATAATAATAGCGTATAATAATAACAGTTCCTGTAAAATCAAAGAGGAATGGAGGAGTAAAGAGGAGACTATTATCTTCAAGATACTGACCAGTAAATGTAAGCAAAAAGTCCTGTCAAGCTGGAAATTTTTATTAGTCACCAAGCTTTGACTAAATTAGTCACTACAGTTTTCTCCACAACTTAATTTCTGTTAGAAAGTGTAAAGAAAGACGAGGGTGATATTCCTGAAATGGAAATTAGATCTTAAGGCAGTTCTAGACTTCTAAAGTAGTGTAACTGGGAATGATCAGTTCATGAGCCAGTAAACTGAAAAGTAAGAGCAAAGTCTAAGGAGGATTTTGTATTAATGCACTTAAAAACAATGCCAAAATTTGGCCTATACTTGATTTATATAAAATCTATAGTATAGATATATATAATATATTGCATATTGGAGTTTAATATTTATGTACAGATTTTTTCTTGTTACTGCATTCCCTGATAAAAGCAGGTGTTCATAAAATATAAACCAGCCTTGTCTGTGCAAGGCAAGGTTTTGTGTTAGTAGTATTTCAGGAAAGAATGCAGTTGTAACCCCCAGTATCTCAACCTCTTGGAGAACTATAAAAAAAAAGGCAAAACAAACAAAAAAAAACCGCTTTCAAATGCAAGCCCTGAGTTAGTAGAGGATCATATAATGGTTGCTGTGTAATACTGTAGAACTGATGTTTAAAAATTAATACATTGGAACTTTTTGTTATATTATCCTTAATGATTTTGTACTCATTGTACACTTCTGCAGTTGTCAACTAATGTTTAAACTCATATTGATTGGTAACTGAAGTGTCTTAACTTCATCTGCAATGAGTGGGTAATAAAGTACTGTTGGATTCACTTGTGTTTTGTTGTCTTTATTCCTTCCAGTGCTAAGACGCATGTGGTTGGATACACACCACAAGCGTAAAACACGGATCACAGGAAAACTCATCTATCAGTAACTGTCAGAGCAATATTGTCTTTTAAGGTGTGGGCTTAAGAGGCGTAAGTTTAGGAGAAAGAACAAGGAAATTCTGAAATGAGGTTTTTCTTTTTCCACTGCTTCAAAATCGGGACTATTTAGCTTCATATAAACAATGAAACAAACTATTGATCCAACTGTAAACAAAGATTTAAGTTTTTTCTGTCTACAGCTTTCATCAATTGCTGCACACTGATAAATGAGTATGGAAGGAAGCTTTCAGTCTAACTGACAAGAAACTTGCTTTCTATGAAAGTGCCTGTTTGGGGAAAAAGAAATCGTTTCCCAAATTCTGTAACTGTTCAGTTTGGATTTCCAGTCTGACAGCTGCTTTGACTTACACTGCACAGGCAGTTTAATGAGGCAGCTCAGTCCTTGACTGAAATCAGACTCCTTATGGAAAACAACCAGATGCATTTGTATCCTGTTGGATCACCTTCTAGTAATTTCTACCTGCCTCCCGAATCTGCTCTGAAAATTGGCCAACTGTGTATTTTTGTTCCTCAGACTACTAAATATATACAGATTTCCATGGAATGTATGTAGGCAGTATATTTGCACGAGCTTGCTTCCTTAGTAAAACAGACTAATTGCAGAATACTATTAATTTCAAGTGCTGTTAATTTTGCTTTACTATGGTCCCAAGACGCTTTAACTGCCGTTTAATATACGGGCATGAGAAAGTATTAGTTCATCTGTGTATTTGCATTACCTTTAAATAGCCAGCCTTAAGTTACTTCGAGAAGTGCAGCAAAAATATACTGGTCAGCACAACTCTCACTTCCTCTCTTCCTGCAGTGTACAGTGCCCAGGGAGGAAGTTTCAGCAGTTAAGTAATGTTTCCAAAGAGTGTTGCAGAACACTCTAGAAGAAGTGGTAACTGCCCCTTGAAAAGAAGCTGTTACGCCATTTCAGATCCATTAATTGGGCACTGTAAAGCATTCCTCCTTTTGATAGCCTGAAGGATTTATGCGGAGATAGGTCAGGAGATTCTATTTGTGACATAAGGTAAACACTTTTATGCTAAGCAAATGTCCTACCACTTGGAGAGATTGCTGTGACTTTTGTTGTCCTACCAAGGCCTTTCTGTCCTGTCACAGCTGTCAAAAACGTAGTTAACTAGGATGTTAACCCCTAGGACACAGAAGTGTATGATCTGTTGGTTAAGAGTTTGTTCTGTAAGTTTCAAGCTACTTCTGAAGATGCTGAGACAAATGGGTTTGGGTTGGTTTTTTGTTTTTTTTTTTTTTTCCTCTCCAACACAAAACCATGCCCCCAAAAGCCCCAACAACAACAAAAAAAACCAACACTCAAACCCCCAAAAGGATAAACTCAAAAGAACCTCAACAAATATAACTAAATCACACCTCCTTGATGGCAAGATTTTAATTCATCATTCCACTGATGTTTTATCTATTTATGGTCTCTGATGAGGAAATAAAGGTTTATTGTAAGGACTTAAGTTGTTACTGAAGGAAATCTCTGATCCCTTGCTTCATGAAGTGACTCATAAGTGCTTAGTCCTTCTAATTATTAGTTCTAAATGAAATATTTTTTGAAAGGATTTTGAGTAAGCATTCATTCTCTGCTTCAACAGCTGTTGGAGCTTAATTGATAGACTCATGGCAGTTTAGTTTATGCTATGGAACTGAAACCAGAAAGGTGTAATTGGAACTCTTCTGATCAGCCAATCCTGACCCAAGTATTTCTGAATACGTAATTAAATCTCCATAGACCTGAGATTTGGATCTTCCTCAGTTGTATATTGTTTGTTACTCTTTCCATGAGACTGCCCAAAAGCTTAAATTTGCATTCCACTGGGAACTGTCCCTCCATTTCACATTTTGTTTCATAGCCTTTTCTGTGCTTTGAACGTGGTCTGTGAAGAACAATTGGATGTAGAGGCACTTGGTTTTCTTTTTTGAAGGATTTTCTTACTATCCTTTTAATTGTAAAATATTTATTACACCATTTATTATTGACTTAACTGAATGTTCTGGTTTTATACAAGTGAATTATTCTGACCTCATACAATAACTTTTCCAGATAGCATGGCAAAAACTTGGTTTACAGATGATGTGGGTTTGGTATGGTTTATAGCATTCCTTTCCAAGTATGGCTGGTACACTTGCTTTTTACTTGCCTCTAATGTTCCAACTCTCCCTCCCCTTCAGGGACAAATACATTCTTCTGTCCCCACAACTACTGAACATAGATTACGTCCTGAAGAGAAGTATTTTCCTGGTTTTACCACATAATAAATCTTTTAGGTGTGGGAAGTGAGTCTAAATCTGCTAATAATCTGTGGCGTTTGGGGTTTTTTCCCCCCTCTAAAGACATTGCAGCCATTTGCAGGGGAGCCAAACTAGTTTTCTTAATCTTGGGAGTAAAGTAGCAAGATTCCTTTACACTGCCATAAAAATCAGTGAAAAGCTGCGGCTTAAACAGATGCTTCGTAATGAAATTCAGAGAAGTTTAGACCACTCAACAAGAGGATCTTATTTCTGTGGATACTATTCTAAAACTTGTTAGTTCAGCAGAACTAAAGCATTTGTTCTGCTCTAGAAAGCACTACAAATTAGTGATAGAAAACAGCTAGTGTGCAGTAGGCAAAATTACCTTCAACTAGATGCTGATTGGCCTTTCTTGCATGGGAAAGCAATGATTCCCTGATTCTGTACAAGTGGCCACTTGCCTCCCAGCCATCTGGTGCTTTCCTATGTGCAGCCTCCCCATGTGCTACAAGCCATTTTCCTCACCTTCACTGACACCTACTTTTCATTGACTTTTCAGCTTTTTTCTTTCAGGTAGCTCCAAAGAACAGCATCCTCCCAAGCTTTACAGCCATACTTCATGCTTGGTGGCAAGCCACAGCAAAGGTTCCTTCACCTCACAACACAGAGCATTCATGTGCCAAACTGATATCCTTCAGGTATGCAACTTCTGCATGGTTGGGTATCTCCTTTCTGCATTACGCAGTCTGGTCTAAAGTATGCAGAGTAAGATGGTTGAGGGTGAGAAACAGCAAGAAAGTTTGTCACTAGATCATGGAAGAAAGAAAGGGGGGAGAAGGAACCTGTGTGTAGCAGAGGCAAGATATTGGATATGATGGAGAAAAGGGTTGTGGGAATAGGTAAGTGGAGGACATAAGGAATTGCAGAGGTGTTGGGCAGTAACAAGCTGAGGAATATAGTGTTGTAAATAAGGCAGGAGCTATAAATCCTTTCCCTTTTCAGAACATCCTTGGAGTTAGGAAGAATTCCATCTTTTAATAACTTTAAAAAAATTTTTATTTTTTTTTATTCCTGCAGCTGTGAGAGTGGGGAGCAATTCTGGCTTACGGCTGTGGTCATCTGCTATGGTAGCCAGAGAATGGTCCATTCCCTGTACTAATTCTAATGCAGTTTGATTACAAGTGGTCTCATATTTGAGTTTGTAGATGGATTCAGCAGTTAATCTTTTCAGACTCTTAAAAAACTCCAAAACACAAAAATGAACAACCAAAAAACCCCCAAAGAATCAAGTTCATTTTCTGAAAGTTATAGTCCTCGAGCGTATAAGGCTAATTTGACATGATAGCTTAGTAAGCATAAGCGTAACATTCTGCTTCCATATCAGTTAAAGACATAAATTTCCTCTGAATTATTTAATCCATCACATGTTTGATCATCTCTCCTGGTGTGCCAACAGCCATATTTGGGTAATTCCTCCTGTGGGAGAATTCAGTTCTGGTGGCTAATCAAGTCCACAACTGCCTTGGGAAGACTGCCCAAAAAATGCCTGTTATGAAGAGTTACTTTACAATTGCTGATCTCATGCTGTTAAGCAAAGGGATGTAATCATGTTTGCCTCGTACAGAATGAATTTCAGAACACTATGACCTAGATTTTTATTAACTTGCAAAGATTTTTAAACTGAAAATTCAGCGAGAGCATGTACTCTATAATCATTTTTGGTCATTTACTGTTTGCAGCATTATTCATGCTGTAATGGCTACTCATTGCTTCGTGGTCATTGCTGTGGATCACAGTGGATGGGTTGCTGGAAACTATAAATTAAGTATTTATATATATGGATGGAACTATAAATTAAGTAAAGCAATTACTAAAATTTACACTTGCTGCTTTTAGATTTGGAATATTTTCTCTGGGCTGATGTTTATAGGACATAATGCTGTCCCTGGTAACTTTTAATGAGGTTTGAGGGAGTAAATGTTGCCAACATCTTTAAAACAGTGGTAAAAGCATGAAGTCAATCAGTTCAATATTCAGACTGCTTTCATATCAGTGCTAATTAGCACTGCATTGTGTTTGCCCTGCAGCAGCAGTCCTACTCATTCCTGATGCATTGGCCTTGTGACAGCATTGGTATTGTGTCTACACTTCAGGCTGACTAAACTCATTAGTACATAATTGAAAGCAAAATAAAAATATTCTTCTGGTCAGATTTGGCTCTTTTCCCTTAGAGGCATGTCCAGGCATCTTTTTTAAACATCTGGTTGCTGAGATTTCTTTCTTGTCAATGCAAATAAATGTCCATTTCATATAAGGAAATACATAGGAGCCACTTCAGTAGTTATGCAAACACTGTTTATGATACAGCAGTTCTGAAATGCATATCTGCTCTGAGGACCTAGTGCTGCCCTGAATTCCTGCTCCTGAACTTGTTCAGGATTTTTGGGGGGCCAGTCCTTTGTAACTGATCTCTGTGTCAACCAATTTCAACTGCAGTTAGAAGACTAGACCTTGAAGCAAAGATAAAAGATGGTACACACCAATAAAAAAAGCATACAATATATGGGATCTGACAAATCCAGGCTCTTAAGAAACTGTCCCCAGAAAGTCAATAGGTAGCAGATTGGAGCAGCTTTGTAATGCACATCTGTTTTGTATTCAGGATCCTTGCACATGAATGTGTTGGCTTAATACTGAGGTTCTCGGTAAAAGCCAGGAAGAAGAGGAATAGCTCAAGAGAGCTATCCTGTTAAAACTTTACAAATACAGAAAGAACTGAGTGCCTTTAGGTGAGCTGTGTGCTCTGGGTGCCCTCTGCTACTACTCAGATGGAAGGTTCCTGCTGTAGCATCCAGGTCTTTCTGCTTCAGTGAGGAATCAGGAATTCCTGCCACTAACAAAATTGCCGAAACCCCAACTCTGAACATGTGTGCCCGTAGCATGCGTGTTCAGAGAGGGTGACCAGGAAAACAGAAACACTTGTCTGCAGTCTATTTTCCCTACCTGAACTATGCTTGGAACATCGAATCAGCCTTCTAGGGACAGTTACAGGAACAGTTGGGAAGGCTGAGGAGGAGCCCACAGTGAATGGCCCAAACTTCTGCTTTCAGCAGGATTAAATATAAAATCTTAAACTGGCATCCTGTGCTGCAGGTCATGAGAAATTGTGAGCATCATTACCAAAGCAGCATTAGTAAAATTAAGACTTCCTGCAGAAAAGGGATGACAGACACAGCTCTTCTACTGCAGGATACATAGTTAACTTAGGATCTCTTGAGTCGTAAGCTGTAACTCTGAGCTGACCTCTAAAAACTGCTGTCCTTATCCAATAACTTGACTTTGCAATCAAAACATCCTTTTATTGTGGGATGTGATTAGAGTATAGAATTTAATCAGCCTTTGATTTTGGTTTATTAAGTGCTTATTCAGCACTATGTGGCAATTAAGCATTAAAATACCTTCAGTAAATCCAGGAACTTGGTAACCATGAATCATAATAAATTTGCCCCATTTCTAGATTGTATCAAGTTCTGTAGGTAGAACTGCAAAAAGTGATTGAGAAAAGTTTGCCAACTCCCTGTCTCCCTCAACAAACAGATGATAACTGAAAAGTTAAACAATCCAGTGAGCTGTAACTTTTAAAGACGTTCAAAATAAACCCTTCTTTCTCCAGCTGCAGAAATCTGCTGATTGAACTAAATGCAGTAATCCCTGGTATGATCTCTGATATGGAACTGTTGGAGCGAGTCCAGAGTTGGCCATGAAAATGCTCAGAGGGCTGAAGCACCTCTCCTATGGAGACAGGATGAGAGCTGGCATTGTTCAGCCTGGAGAAGGCTCTGAGGAGATCTTAGAGCAGCTTTCCAATATCTAAAGGGGCCAACAAGAAATCTGGAGAGGGACATTTTACAAGAGCATGTGGTGACAGGACAAGGGGGAATGGCTTTAAACTGTCAGAAGGGAGATTTAGATTAGACATTAGGAAGAAATTCTTTACTGTGAGGGTGGTGAGGCACTGGCACAGGTCACCCAGAGAAGCTGTGCCTGCCCCATCCCTGGTACTGCTCAAGTTGCTTCTAGCAACTCGGGGACAGTTGTGTCACAACGGAGTTGTGGTATTATGCAAACACACAGTAAAAAAATTCTCACTCTAGAGAACTTGTTTGAGCACCTGACCTCAGTGCTGGAGTACATGACACTGAAACTCAGATCTGTTTAGACAACTTTACTTTTTTTTAAGGTGGGGATCATAAAGATTCCTTTCTCAAGATGTCTTGTTGTGAGTGATGTCTGTAAATGACTTTCGAGAGTTACAAGCGATTTTTGGAGCAATTGTCATGGAACTACTTTTGTGAACTTTACAGATGCACTTCTACCTCACAGATGCTGTGACTCGGCAGCGTTGGTGTGCTATCAAGAAATTGTACTTTCTGTTAATATAGCTGGATCCATCTTGGAATACTGAATACCAAATCCGTGGCAGTAGAGCTGTCGTTCCAGTTGATCTTGCAGCTGTTTTTGCTTCGTGAACAATGAACAGAAGGTATTTGTTGCATTTGTGGCAGTACAAACCATCCAAGGAAACTCAAGATTAAAAACTAACTAAAAATATTTCTCATTGTAATATTGACATTATTATAATGCATATTGAGCTAAATTAAATATTGTCTTCAGTGAAATCATACACATCCTGTTTTCACATTTTCAGAACAGCTCTCACTAATGTGAGCAGTGATTAATCCAGGCTGACAGACTTAAGCAGGACCTGGCTTCACCACAATGGCAGAAGGTATTTACTGTGAAAATAATACGCATGTAATTTGGTCTGTCTTCAGTGTACCACGCAGAAACAAAATGGTCCCCAAAATAACTGTTAAGAAGAAAAATAAATGAGAAAGAGCTCCTCTTCATGGCAGTTGGTGAGCTCATCTATCCCCTGTGATACCTGCTTCTCTAAGCAGCTGCTGTGACTCCATAATTACAAATAGGTGTTCCAGTCTCTGTCCTAACTATTTAGAGGCAGACTTTGAGCTGAAATCAAGGTGAATCATCACGCCATCTGTGAAATACAAGCCAAGCTGACGATCTCATGGTGTTGCAGTGATGACAGAGTATTCTCTATTCATAGATTATTGTGCCAGAGGTACATAAATAGCTGCAGTAATAAAGATAATAAAGTAGTTATGCTGGAGCATGAGTTTAATTACAAATTTGCACGCTACTAGCGGCACGCAACGGAAACTGTCAGTACTTTGAAGTATCTTTTGATGAACTTTCTGCTTTCATGACATGTCACAGGTATGAAGGACATTAAACTGATGTACAACTCTTTTTTTTATAACGTTCTGCCATTATTACCCATGTGATTTGACCACATTATTGGGTTTAGATAAAGTTCTTTTTTACCTTGCTAGAAAAAAATATAGTCAGCTCAAATGTTTAGTTTTTAATTTTAAGAACAGCAGTCTAAACAAGGCTTGTGAAAGTATTGTTTAAAAACTCGTCTTGAAGTAGCGTATTTATGATCCTGGTATTATTACAACAACTTACAGTGCTGATCAGAAAAGACTACAAATCTGATTTTAACTGGTACAAAAATCAAGGTGCAGATTCACCTGTTCACTAACATCCAGGGTCATGAAGTAATGCAATACTCTGCAGCTGGGGCCAAACTTGAGTGCTGCACAGGGAATTAAACATAGAATGACAGATTTTGAAACCTGACACGTTGATGAGTATTAAATAAAAAGAAAAATCGCACGTGAAGTATGCTACCCTAACAACCTGTATGTGCTACCCTCTAAAACTGGAAGTAAAAAAAGGGGAAAAATCCTGCTTTGAACTCCCCTTGGCCAGGGGAGGGCCTGGCGCCAGCACAGCAAAGGCAAACCGCAGCAGCCCCCCCGGCCCCTCTTTGCTTGCGTCCCGCCCCGGAGCCCCCCCTGCGATGCCGGAGGAGGGCAGCCCCGCGCCGCACCCCCACAGCCCCGCCTCCCTCGGACGGGCCCCGAACGGCGCGCGCCGCCCCCGCGCCGGGCCGCTGCCATGACGCCACTTCCTCCCCCTCCGCCGAGGAGGGAAGATGGCCGCCGGCGCGGCGGCGGGAGCGGCCAATGGGGTGGCGAAGGCTCCGTGGGCGGGGCCAACGGGGGGCGGGGCGGCCGGAGGAGGGGTCCGGAGGGGTCGGTCCGCGGCGGGCGGTTCTGGGCGGTGGGGGCTGCCGGGAGCCGTTGTTGAGCGTGGGGGACGCTGGGTCCTGTGGGTTCGGTACGGGTTGGGCAGGGGTTGCCTGAGGGGGGTGGTTTGGGTGGGAGAGCAAGCGCCCAGAGCTGGCCCTGTGCACAGCGCTGGACATCTCTTGGCGTACGTCGTGCCCTGTGGGTGGGAGGGGAAAAGGGGGGTTCCTGGAGTTTCGCTACCTCACCGGTGTTTTTTCTGTTTCCATTAGGCTAAATTGTGGCGTCTCGTGCTTGCGTGATTGTGATGCTGCCTGTGTTGCTGGTAAAGCTTGAATAAAAGCGGTCAACTTACGCTGTGAGTTTATCCTGTTACTCAGGGTTACCTGGAGGCTTAGAAAAAGTAACGGTGCTCTCAAAGCACGCTTTGCATGGGGCAGAGCAGGTGGAGGGTTGGCACTGGCCTGGTCACCCTTCCTAGCTTTGATGCTGTGTCTGGGAAAGAATCGAGGATTGAGCCTGCCATGAGGATTGGGTCAGTGTATTGATAATTTGGGTAGGCACATCTGATGAGAGTTGTGACTGGCCACTTACGGGCTGCCAGGGTTAGCGTTAGAACCTGTACTGGCAAATAATGTATGTTTAGTGAGCAGTTATGCTGGTAAGTACCAGCATAGGTGTTGTGAAGATGGGGATCTTTTTTAATATAGTAATAGTTTTAAAGCAAAAATGGTTTTAAAAAAAGCTAGTTTTAACAAAAATATTGTTGTTTTTAAAGAAAAACAGTTTTAACAAGAATACTTTAACTAGTTTAAACAAAAACAGTTTTAAAATAATAATAGTTTTAAAATAAAACCAGAAAATCTGGAAAAGGTCAGAAAGAGAAATAAATTTGGGTTTTTTGTTTCCTTGTTTTGCTCCCTTGGTAAAAAGTGAAAAGAAACTTTTTTTATGTTTTTGAGCCAAAACCCAGGGGAACTCCTGCTAAAGCTGTAATATATATATCCTTAAGTGATATAAGCAATAGGCATTTCAAAATATGCTGTGCTGGAGAATTAACTTTTTCCTACAAGATAGAGGGAGTGGAATGGTCAGTGCTGTGTTATGTTACTGACTCACATTGGTTACAGTTCTGCAATAATTACAAATGGTTGCAGTAATTGCAAATTCGTTTTCTGTAGAAACCTGTTGCATACTTGGACTGAAAATGTGCTTTGACCTGGCATACCTCATTCAAGGCTGCTGCCTCCTAGCTCTGTCTTTTGCTGTCCTTTTCTGGAAAGACTGTTGGGAATCTCCTCTTCATAAAGGGCATGGAACTGTTGGAACAAGTCCAGAGGAGGGCCACGAGGGTGATCAGGAGACTGGAGCACCTCCCGTATGAAGATAGGCTGAGAAAGTTGGGGCTGTTCAACCTGGAGAAGAGAAGGCTGCGTGGAGACCACATAGCAGCCTTCCAGTATCTGAAGGGGGCCTATAGGGATGCTGGGGAAGGACTCTTCATGAGGAACTGGAGTGAGAGGACAAGGGGTAATGGGTTCAAACTCAAACAGGGGAAGTTTAGATTGGATATAAGGAAGAAATTCTTTACTGTAAGGGTGGTGAGGCACTGGAATGGGTTGCCCAGGGAAGTTGTGAATTCTCCATCGCTGGCGGTGTTCAAGGCCAGGTTGGACATAGCCTTGGGTGACATGGTTTAGTGGGAGGTGTCCCTGCCCCTGGCAGGGGGGTTGGAACTAGATGATTCTATGATTCTAAAAGGCATTAATGTAGCTTAGTTCTGAGAACAAACTTTTCACAGACCCAGAAAGCAGCATACTAACAAAAGACCTTGTGTCTCTACATTCTTCATAGAATCATAGAATAGTTAGGGTTGGAAAGGACCTTCAGATCATCTAGTTCCAACCCCCCTGCCAGGGGCAGGGACACCTCCCACTAAACCATGCCACCCAAGGCTCTGTCCAACCCAGCCTTGAACACTGCCAGCGATGGAGCATTCACGACTTCTTTGGGCAACCCATTCCAGTGCCTCACCACCCTTACAGTAAAGAACTTCTTCCTTATATCCAATCTAAATTTCCCCTGTTTAAGTTTGAACCCATTACCCCTTGTCCTCTCACTCCAGTTCATGAAAAGTCCCTCCCCAGCATCACTATAGGCCCCCTTCAGATACTGGAAGGCTGCTATGAGGTCTCCACGCAGCCTTCTCTTCTCCAGGCTGAACAGCCCAACTTTCTCATCCTGTCTTCATACAGGAGGTGCTCCAGTCCCCTGATCACCCTCGTGGCCCTCCTCTGCAGTTGTTCCAACAGTTCCATGTCCTTTTTCTGTTGAGGACACCAGAAGTGCACACAATACTCCAAGTGAGGTCTTAACAAGAGCAGAGTAGAGGGGCAGAATCACCTCCTTCACCTGCTGGTCACGCTCCTTTTGATGCAGCCCAGGATACGGTTGGCTTTCTAGGCTGCAAGCGCACACTGCCGGCTCACATACATTTTCTCATCAACCAAAACCCCCCACGTTCTTCTCTGCAGGACTGCTCTGAATCTCTTCTCTGCCCAACCTGTAGCTGTGCCTGGGATTGCACTGACCCAGGTGTAGGACCTTGCACTTGTCATGGTTAAACTTCATCAGGTTGGCATCAGCCCACCTCACAAGTGTGTCAGGGTCCCTCTGGATGGCATTCCTTCCCTCCAAGGCATCAACCGAGCCACACAGCTTGGTGTCATCGGCCAACTTGCTGAGGGCACACTCAATCCCACTGTCCATGCCACTGACAAAGATGTTGAACAAGACCGGTCCCAACACCCATCCCTGAGGGGCACCACTCATTACTGGTCTCCAGCTGGACACTGAGCCCTTGATATTTTAAATGGATTCCTATTTGAGAGATATGGTCAGATTCTATGAAGCGTGTGTGCAGAGCAGCTCCTCTAGCATAACTGGTCGTTGTCAATTGTAATTTTACATAATGCTTGTTTAAAGTTTATGTGTTGTTTTCTGCTTGTTTAGAGTTTAAGGCTATGGTAGCTATTTGCATTTTTCTCCAGGTATGTTTTTCTGGGATCAAGGAACGGCCCTAAGGTGGGCCTAGGACTCCTCAGCAGCCTCTGTATACATAGCGAATGATGTGGGGCCTGTCTGTTTCTTGTGTGTCTTCAGACTTCTTGGAAACATTTATCTTTTTTTTTTTTTTTTTTTTTGCCAGTTCTGCTGTACATGGGATGATTGATGATGTTCAGGTAGATTTTTAAATGTCCTAAATACGATATTTTTTTTTTCATTGTTCTTTCTTTCACTGTGTCAGTCCTGGGGACAAGAGTCCTTTGCTGGACAGCCCTAGGATCTGCTCTGCACCTGACAGGTGCAGAGACAGGAGGTCTCCTGTAAAAACACATTGTTGTTATGTACTGGCAGCACTTCCCTGCTGGGTTCTACAGCTTTGGCATGCTTTTACTGTAACTGTACAAATAATGTGATTTCTGAGCTCTTCTGGGGGAAACAAAACAAAACAAAGCAGAAGGAAATCAGCACTACCATATAGATGAACCATGTTGATGTGAAGTCACCTGTGTAGACTTCAGGGCTTGGCTTTAATTGGTGAGTGGAAAGATTTGTATGTGGGTTCACTTCTCGTGTGTGATGATAAGCCTGATAGTGGATTTCACACCAGACATGGATAAAGAGTGTTGAGACTTGGCAAGGCCAGGTTTTGGAGATTAGTGTGTTTTGTGACTTGCAAGCAATTTAGGAGCAAGATGGACAATGGAGGACATAGGAAAGGCAGGAAGGGTGAGTTGTCTATGGCTTTGTGGGGTTAGGAAGGTTCTCTTAAAACATGCCTTTGCTCTCTTTAGACATTAGCCTGACCCGCTATCCAGTTCTCCCTTAGCTCTTAACATTCTCATGTTCCCATACTGTCTCTTTTCCTTTAACAGAAGACTTAACTAAATTCTTGCTGGTGCGTTTTCCTCTCTTATTTCCTCCTGACACCTTTTCCTTCCACTTTCTTCCCCTCCAAGCTGCCCTCAGACTGTTCTCTCACTCCAGCTTGCAGCTGTTGAAGCCCTGGGGAACAACAGTTCTACTGCAGCACTTCGCACCTACAAGCCAAGTGGAGCTGTGCTGGTTCAGATTGCACAGAAGCGTGTTTTCTTAATTTGTGGGGCTGGTGCAGTCAGCATGTAGAGGTGGGATGTGCTCAGTGCAGTCTGTAAAGAAGCATTTAATTTAGGGCTTATTAATTAAATACATGTGGAGGAACTTGGTGGTGGTCATGACTGATCAGAGTGTGTTATATTAGCTTCCTGAGAACAGACATCCAGGCACTTTTCCAGGGGCCTACAAGAAATCTGGAGAAGGACATTTTACAAGGGCATGTAGGAATAGGACAAGGGGAAATGGCTTTAACTTGAAAGAGCGTAGATTTAGATGAGGTACTGGGAAGAAGCTCTTTACTGCGAGGGTGGTGACGCACTGGCACAGGTTGCCCAGAGAAATTGTTCCTGCCCTGTCCCTGGCAGTGTTCAAGGTCAGGTTGGATGGAGCTTGGAGCAACCTGGTCTAGTGGAAGGTATCCCTGCCTGTGACAGGGAGTTGGAACTAGGTGAACTTTAAGGTCCCTTCCAACCCAAACTGCATTCAGATTAAGTCATAGAATGTTGCCTTCAGATTAAATTTTGGTAGTTTGGATGAGTTGTTTCTATGATGTATTTTTGCCTTTGCTGATACTTTGATGCAAGTTTCACCAAAATATTTGGGTGAGAACAAAGCAGGAGATGGAGATGGGCAGCTCACTGGAAGAAGAAAGTAAAAGCCAATCTAAGGTACTGAAAAAATCATGCTCAAGTTGCAGGAGAAATAATGAATAATTTCCTTAGGCTGTTCCGAAGGTCTCAGCACAGAATGCGTTTTCTGTCCTGTTTCTAGGCCTTACAGGGTACTTGAGTATTTTCAACAATTCAAACATTTTGTGAGTAGTGGCAGGAGGTGCAGCTGTGCATTGGAACGAGTTCACATTAATGTTTTCTTAAAAATTGTCCAGTCTGACATGTTTTCATTCCGTTCATTATGTGAGGTCCAGGAGGACTATTGCATTATCTAGTCTGAGCTCCTCTGCAAGATAAACCATCTGTTCTGTTGCTTGTACCCTTTACAGACTTTACATATATTTATCTCCCCTTTTCAGATTTAATCCAAAGTCACTTCTTACAGATTGTTGTTCTTACGTTTTTGTTATTATGTTTTATTACCTTAATTGTATTGTTGAAAATATTTTGAGGTGACCTTAATGTTTACTTTCAGACTGAAAGTTGCAACAGAGAGGAACTTAAGTATTTTAAAACCTCTTAGTTGCTATTGTTTTACTCTTTGAGACTTGTTTTATCTAAGGTCTCACTGTGGCTTTATAAGGGCTCTTGCTATCTTTCTCTGATTTTGTAGTTTCATACCTAAATGAAAGTTTGATGAAAAATCAAACCTAAAGGGTTCTGGAAATCCTTTGTTTAATATAGCAACTGAAACTTATCTGTGAAAAAGCAGGTGTATTAAACCACTCATAGTTCTTATGCTGGATTAAACGAATTGATTAAAAACAAATCAGCTTTAAAGTAAAATTACTTTTTCTTTCTGTTTTGTTAATCGTCTTTCTTGCAAGTTTTTTTTCTTCAGCCGAATCCTACTCTTTTTTTCTTTGCTTTTTTTAGTTGATGAACTACTTTCACTTATGCCTCTCTCTGCAGCCAGCCATGACTCCTGTGGTCTTTCTCTTTCTCCCTGTGCTTATTATTTCAAGGCAAACCCATTGCTCAGCTTCTTGTTAAAAAAGATGTAAAAGTGCTGTACAATTGGTAAGCAGTTACATTGGCGACAAGATAACCTGACATTTAACTAAAATTGGCAAACTGCTTGCTAGATGGAGCTATTTGCTGGCAGGACCTGGACTAGGAAGCTTCAGATATTGATCACTCCTCAATAATCTTTTTGTAATAAGCATTTCTGAATGTTTGTTGCCATGGGAATGACTGTAAGGGCTGGAAATATTATTTTTCCTTTGTGGAATCAGAGGGGACAAGCAGATGGCTGTGAAAACAAGAATTCTTGTGTAGAAACATAGAGCTTTTACTTGCAAACTTGACTTACTCAGGTTTTGTGTATGGTTTGTGGAGGATTTTTCTTGAGGTAAGTGAAGTTGATTTTAGTTCCCTCAATATCTCTCAATGTATTTAAGGAGATATATGGCCTGGTTTTGAAAGGGGGAAAAACATGTAAGGAAAAATTAATTCTAGTGGTTTAATGTCTTGGGTAGCTACTACCATGAATGTGTAGTTCTGGTTTAAGAATGTTCATAGCAGCCAGATATGAGGTGTAACAGAGCGGCAGAGGAAGGGGTTTTTAGTTACAGGATTTGATTTGGTGTCATCTCCCCTCTTGCTACTTCTCTGGGAAAATTTAGTGGTGGGTATTTCTGGACTTTGTCCTTGTTGGATACTTCCAGAGCAAACACAAACACACCAGTCAGTTGTTCCCTGTGTGCTTCTGTGTGCATTGCGTGGAAATGCAAGAGTAACATCTTGCATCCTCCTGAAGTCTAAAAGAGCAAAAGCTCTGAATTGAATTCACAAAATGAGACTTTAATGAAGTGTGTGTAACTTTTGGTCTCTCTGGCAGATCAGAAGAGAAAGTTGCAATGTAGTTAAATCTGGGTTTGGTTTTTTATTTTATTTTCCAGGTTTTGGTGCTAGACAGTTCTAAGTAAAGGCCATGATCCGTGATTAGCAGTGGGATTTGAGGAACTGAGGCTTTTCAAAGGAAATAAAAAATGCTGGTACCTTTAACAACTTTCTTTACAGTACTTCATGCTGATTTCCTGTGCCTTGCACTGTAAATGAAGCTTTTCCTTCCTTGAATGCCACTCTATTAAGGAGACAATTAGCTTATAAAAACCGATACAAATTAGCGGATGAATATATAGATGAAATAAAAAGTGTGAGTGCTCTCTCTTTTGAGTTGTGCGGTCTAGGTGTGAGACTGCAGCTGCTGGAGGAGCTAGGAGCTGTTCGGGAGCGGTGGTCGTTAGTGCCATCAAGTGGGCTGGATGCGCAATGACAGCCGCTGTCTTTCACGCACCCATGTCACCTCCTGCCTCGCCGAGAGACTGGTGATGCGTGTGTCCTCTGCCACGCTGATGGCACGTTCGTGTTGCACGGAGAGGTGCAGGCACTGCAGGACTGACTTGAAATGTTGGACCAGATGATCCTTGAGGTCCCTTCCAACCTGGTATTCTATGGTAAATAGTCAAGTTTGAGATGGAGGCATTGCATTTTCTACGCAACACCCTTTGTAAAAAGCTGTGGCTGTTTGGAAGAGCACCATGCAACTCCTTCAGCTTTTATCCCAACAATATCAGGGGCATGGAGAGAGGAAGCCAGCATAATCTGGAAGATGCATCCTCTTTGTGCACATACATAACCCCTTCTTAATACTGTCTTATGCTGCTTCTGAAACTATGCAGTAAGCAAATGTTGTGTCTTGCTATTGTCTGTCTAGCAATGTGGTATCTTCCAGGAAGAAACGATGAGCCAGCTTATCTCATAGTTGCTTGTTTTTCAGTCCGCCTTCCTATTTGTGTTCTTTGCTGTGCAAGGGCAGTTGTGGGTGCCAGGCTGGCAAGGTTATAAAAGTAGATGAAGATAGTCAAGGCTTTTTCCCCCGCTGTTGTAATTGGAAACTGCTTTGAAAGATAAACTTTATAATTTCTGCTCTAAATTATATTTATGTTGAGTTTATACTCTTGAACTGTTGTGCCAGTATTGTTCTTGAGTGGCTCCCCTCCCTCCTCAGCATTTATGCCTTTGATGTTTTGAAGATAGCAATCGTATCCCCTCTCAGTCTCTGTCTTTGCCAAGCTATGCAGGGCAAAGAATCCCAGCTACTTCTTGTAAAATAAACAGTCCATTACCTGGATCATCTAACCCGTCCTCCTCTGCACTTGCTTATAGTTTACTTGTCAAGAGGTTGGCTTCAGCAAATAGCCTTGCTGGCAGCCTGCTGTGACCCTGCAAAATATGGATTGACTAAAGCATTGAGAACCATCATGGCTTCAGAGCAGGGTTATTAAAACGCATAAAGCTCTTGACTTTGTTTTTGACCCTTGCCTTGTTTTGGGCAATGCCATATGCTGAAGAGATTGGAAAAGTCTTTGTGGATCTCAGAAAAATAAATTCCCCACCTGTGTCTTAGGGGTTTGTGGGTACTAATGAAAGCATATAGTTTTTGTTGTCCTTTGCCAGCAGGGGTTGGCTTTGTTGCTGCATATAGTAGTGGTAGAGTATCAATATCTGCACACTTGCTCTTTTGTCCTTCCTTTTCGTGATTCTATTTCTTACAACTGTGTCCTAGTTCTCATTGTGAAAAACCACTTGAACGTGGACTTCCAGTGCAGTGTGGTGGAAAATCACTGTGCACTTGGATATTACAGAAAGGGAAAAATGATTTTTTTTAAATCTTTGCATGGCATTGGTGAAGCTGTACTGGAGTCTGTGTATGGCTCAAGTGTAAACACTGCCTAAAGGCTCCTGAAAACAAAGAGCTGAAGAGAGTGCCTTGCATGGGTACTGTGCACATGCATGATGTCTTGGCACCTTTTGTGGAGACTGAAAAGTACATTCTGTTGAGCAGCATAGAGTCAACATAGCTCTAAACCCCTTTATTTCAGTCTCTCCCATGCTGCTGTTTTCACTTAGATGACGTATTTTCCTTTTGTTGCCTCCAAAGTATTGGAAATTGAGCTTAGGACTTGATAAGGATTCAGCAGAGCCTCCAACTGTCAGGCTATGCACAAAGAGCATGTTTTGGAAATTGATAGTCTGTTAACTGTCACAGGCACACAAGGATCTCTAGCTTCTCCTGTTGCTTTGATACTGGAGAGGGTCTGACAAATTATGCTGATGTGGTGATGTTCTGGATTGGCTAAATATATATATGTGTATGTTTATACACATGTATGTGTAACCACAAACATAGGAGAGAAGATATAAAACTAATAAGTCTCCCAATTATGTAGAGAGAACAACTGCTGAAATCAAAAAATCAAACGGGGTACAACATATATAAAAAGGATATTGTAGGATGTTACTGGCAAAGATACCTTAGTGATCTGCATGTTCCTGGGGAAGCAAATGAGGAAACTGGGGCGAATCTGTTTTCCCTGCTTAGGCTTGGCAGATGTTTGTACCTGTGCAATACATCTGGAACCGCAGAGAATGGCTTAAGCAGTTATACTGTAGTAGTGTTAACAGTTGCCAAGCACACAGATATTGTGCTTGGAAAATCATGGTGCTGCAATGTATAAGAATATCTTCTTATCAGATCACCAGCACCATCCCTAGTGAAGATGAGAACTGCAGCAGCTGATTTAAGCTTGGGTTTTAAAGAAAAGAGTCTTGAAAGCATAATAGTCTTATGTTTTGAAGAATGAGCTCTGATAACAAAATGTACTTAAGCTAAATTACTGTTGTGAAAGAATTTCTAAAGTATTCTGGTAAACAAAACATTTTATCTCATTATAGGTATTTTGGCACCCGTGTGTGGTAGTAGGAGCTATTTTTCCTGCTGTAGCTGGGTTTCTTTATATCCTTTTATTATGGTTGCTGCTAAATTCAGGCTGAAATTTCCCAGGCTTCCTGTGGTGTAGAAACAAATTCTTTGGAAGAATTTTAACAAAACTTACTAACATTTGGGAAGAATCTTCTTAGTTATTTCCAGTTAGTTTAATATGAGTATGTTGGTACCAAGAGGCAGTGTCTACATTGGAGGAAATAAGTGGTGTTATTACAGAGTGACTATATTATTCATGCAGCTGCAGAAGTAGTTTTTTCCTTTCACCTTTCTCTGTAGAGTGGATCACTGGGGTTGCCCATTCAGTGGTGGTTTTGTTCATCTTAAAATGGCTCTGAAACTCATTGCTCTTGGATTCTTTTTTTGTAATCCCAAACTTGAAAGGACATCAAAGCACTTTTTGATTGTGGAATTTGCAAGCGCATTGCAGTGCTACCCAGACTTCTGCATTTTATCTTGTAGTGTAGATGTTCAGAGCAAGGCTTTTACTTTCAAAAGGCTGCAGCTGACTGTACTTACTAATGTTTGCGTACACAAGTATTACCAGTTAGGCAGATATTGTCTTTGGTTCAGTGATTGAATGAACACTGCATCTTGGTGGGAATTACTCAGTAATAAGCTGTTCCCCCAGAATAAGGACTAGTAAGTGTTCATAGGCCAGGTTCTTGTTCAAATGGACTCAGATTAATAGCTTTATTTCTCTTTTCTTTATCTGTGAGGTTGCCGTGTTGGTGCATAGCTCTAGTACCAAGTCAAACAACAAGCTGTTTGACCTTTTAACAACAGAAAATGCTGTTAGTGTGGAGGCGTATGAGGAATAGTTCAGAGAAAGGTTTGAACCTTCTCTTCGCTGCTATATTGTGGAAATGCGAATGGAGACAAGCTTACTACTACATGCAGTATAACATTGTACCCTGTACATTTGCTTTCCAGCAGTTGCTGCCTGTACATAATTAGGAGGCTGATTAGTTCTCTATCTTGTCTCCTGTGTTTGTGGTTACAGAAAGTAATGTTAATATGGTGTCTATGGTGGGCGGTGCTCACAAGAGAAGGGAAGTGACTTTTCTGTGGTCACTGTGGTCTGATGAGATAAGCACAAATGCAGAAGCTGAGACTTGGATTCTCTTCAAGTTTTGCAGCTGGTTGGCTGAATAGCCATGGTTACATTACAGGCACACACCAGGACAACAGAGGTGCTGCTGTGTCCTGAAGCTGTGAGTTAACCTAGCATCTGCTGGAGTTGGGAGCATTGATGTTTGCACAGCACTTGGACAGTGAAGTCTTCCGGAATGGTTGGGTGTGCACGTCATGCACCTTCTGTTCCTCATGAGGGTGTTAACCAATATCCTGGGTCCCTTCACAGGAGGAGGTGGCTGCTGGAGAAAGAGGCTATGTTGTAGAACTGGCCATGCCTTCACTGGAAGATGCTTGCCCTTCTTTTAGAGGGTGATCTGGATACCTCACCCCATATGTTGTTTAATGTGCTGGGCTGGAGTAAAGGTTAATCACTGTCTGTGCCTGGGAGGAGAGCGGAGAATGGGGAGCAGTAGGCACAAACCTCATATTTAACTCCCGTTTTGGAGACTTGTTCCAGTGCAAAAGCCAAGGCCCAATGCTAGGCCAGTTTTCTTGGCAGCTCCTGTCTGTTTTCTAGAATCTACCTGGGGATGCAGTTTGTTGTTTACCTATTTAGAGGCTGTGAGTGTGCAATTTAGACATAGATGAGCTTTTGCAGAGGGTTTTTAAATATAGTATCCTTTACAAAAATAAATGAGCATATATAGAATATAGAAGAAAATGTCATGATTACAGTATCTCTTTCTGTAATTGAGCCTTTGCCTGGGACTTTTTCAGATCTGCCTTTATAAAATAGGATTGCTTCTGCTGCAGCTTCTGTCAGCTTGATCTGAGATTTGCCATAAGAGTAAAATAGAGCATCTCTTATCCTCTTACTACTTTGAAGTCTCCTTTATTGGATGACCACCTCAACACCTGGATGCAGTAACATCCTCTGCCTGGTGAGGGCACTCCTAGGAAACCTCCCTCTTGCGAGACAGATCTTAGTTGGCTCCAGCTGCTCATGTCATCAGTGTGACAGCACTGACTTTGCTGCTCCTCTGTTAGAAGGTCTGTGTCATTAGAATGGAATTGGATGAAAAGAGAAGATTGAAAAATGAAAATTCTCAGAAGTGTTTGAAATAATGGTGAAATAATGCTTCTTAGAGTATTTGGAGACCATGTTTCATGTTAAGGTCTCCTAAATTGCTCAAGAGAAGGTAGTTTAGCTATCTAGGCATCAGATTTTAATAATTTTGGCTTAAATTTGAAGCCAGAATTAGTAACTTGAGCATTTTTGTAGCTTTATATGGTGGTTTCTGGCTTATTTGGGTTTTTAAATTGTACACTGGTTTGTTTAGGATGGCTTGTCATCTGGTCCTTTGCAGCTCTTTACCATCTCTTTGGTTCATGAATTTGTACCAAGGGGCTTTCGGTTACTCAAGCTTGAACATTAATTCGTGGCAACTTGGACCTGAAGTCAGGCCTAAATTTTCTGAATCTTGCCTACCTCCACAGTGTGGAGTAGAAAGTAGAAAGGTCTTTCTACTTGAAATGCAAAATCTTACACCAAACCCCAAATTTTAATTTTTCTTTTGATTAAAATATTTAATAGATGGCTTTTATGATTTATGCATTTAAAACTACACCTGGACAAATCCAAAAGTTGTTTTTGTGTTCTCTCTCCATGGATGTCTGGTATAATATTCAAAAAGAGGTTTTGTTTCTGTATTGACATGAGCACCTGCTTATACCCCAAAAATAAGCACACAGAAGTTGTAGTTTCCTTTTGGTTTTTTAATTGTTGACCCCCAAAGCACTGGGCACCTGTGAATTTCCACCTTTGCTCTCTCCTAGCTCTGACTCTTATTTTTTTCCCTCTAACCAATACTATTGTTTAGAGCCATTTACTGGGTTCTCTCTCCCACCTTACAGCACTTCTCTCCATTGCTGAACAGGATTGTATCCCCAAGGTCCATACTGGTGGGAGGGTAGGAATTGATTTCATGGAAGGCAGACAGTTTGGTGGACCTGTTTTTTCTGCTCTTCCCATAGACTTTGTGGCAGTGTTTTGTCTTTTTCCTTCTTTCTTGATACAATATTTTTTTCTCTTCTGCAAATGCAAAATCACATGGAGTTTTTTTTTTCTTGTTGTGCATTACACTTGGAAACTAGATGTAACTGATTTGAAGGGATGAAATAGTTCTGTTGGCAGTTTACATCTTGTCAGTGCACCTCAGTGTGGCCTCTCACACATCTCATTCTATTCCTGTTTGATAGACTAAACGGTATTCTTTTTGCCTTAAAATGGCTTTGTGGGAATACTGGAAAACCACCTTATCTCTCTGTCTTGGTAAAAGACAAATTCAGCTATAGGAGTTTGTATCCTGCAGAAATTCTGCATGCCTGATGGGTGTTCTGTGCTTCCTCTCAGTGCTTAGATCATTTGGCTGATCCATCTTCTGCTGGGAAGCGGTGTCGGTGAGGAGAGGTCTCTACGGGTGTTGTGCATTAGTGAAGTGCAGGGTACTAATGTGTTCTCCTCAGCCAACCTCTCGCTTTGCATGTTTGTTTTCAAATGCAAACCACATGTAATGTTGAATGCATGAACTGCTTTCCTCTGCCCAGAGCTCCAGGTTTGTTCTTGAACTTTTAATAATAGTGAAAATGAAGGGAGGGTCTGTTTGTATTGTTTATAGTAGGAAAGAGCAGTGCAAGATTTCATCTACTGCTGTTCAAATCCCTTGCTATTTTTGGTATTTGACCTCTGCAGAGAAGATTGCCAAAACTACAGGTTGTTTTCATTTTTATTAGTGTTTCTACCCTCCTACTCATAAGTGACTCTCATGTTACTGATTAAATATTTGAGAAAGTTCCATTTCTTCCACATTTTCAATGGTATTTTTCAGAGAGGCAATTTTGTGTTTCTGTATGTTTTTTAGCTGACATTCCCTTTTGGAAATGAGAGCCTTGCAATCTGGCAGCATCTTGTGTACACCAGTAACGCGAGAAGGAAAATAACTTACAAATTGCTCATTTATTTTTTTTAAAACCTCTGGATTGCAGAGGACTGATGAGTCTGTTGGCTTGAGTTGGGACTGCAGCATTTAGTACGCTGCACAAAGAGCACAGTGCTATATGCTGGGACAGTACTGAGTGTTGAGTTTGTGCAGATGAGTGCTTACCTCTAATTTCTCTGTCATTGAAAAGGGTGGCTTTCAGCACCTGTGCCTGTTTGCTTCTAGTCTTACTGTGTGGTTGTTTCCCCACTCAACTAGTGAGAAATGCGTAACAAAGCATCTGAAAATCCCATCCCACCTCTTTGGCGTCTCTTCCAGTTCATGCCTTCTATTCTGAAAAATCAAGCTTCTTTCTTTTTTAAAGGAGCCTTGGGGGTCAAAATATTTTTTCAGACTACTGTATTCATACTGAGTTCCCAAGATGTAATGAGTTTTGAGTGTCCTTCAACAAGCTTGTTGTTCCTGGTAGTTGTGATATCAAGGAGATGTGCAGGGATTGCATGTAACTAAAGTTAGTTCATAGAAAAGATCACATGAATGTAGCTCCAGAGGGCTAGATAGAGTAACACAGAAGTTTCTGGCTTAATTTGGGAAAGGTGGCTTTACCTTGCTCAGGGGGTGCAGATGTGAATGCAGATGAGATGAGGCTGTTACATACAAGGAATGGTGATCTCTGAGGATGGGTCTGGACTCCTGTTTCAAACGCAAGTGACTAGGCATAGCCAGACACCTTCAGCCAGATATATATGTGTCATCCCAGTAGCAGTGTCTTCTTGGCACCTTATCACCTGGGTTTTGTCTATGTTGAGACTAGATAAAGACCGCAGGCCGCTGTGAACTGGAATTAAGTGAAGTACCTGAATTTAATCAACCAGCTCACATTCTGAGCAAAGGAGGTAACTTGGGGAAGGAAAAGGTTTTTGGCCAGTGCTCTCTGCGATCTCTTCTGAGACTGGAACAGTTCAAGAGCAAGCTGTCTGTGCCCCTCAGAGTCTTTATGTCAACCAGTTTGTCACTTTAACATGAGCAGTTTTCATTATTGATCATTGCAACTGGCTGTTGTGCTATATCCAAAATATGTCAGGTTTCAAAGGGTTCTTTGTGGTAGAAACAAAACAGTTGTGTTGTTGAAGTTAAGGAGTGCTTGAATAAAAGTGCTTTGCTTCTGTGGTGCAGAGCACTATGTGCTTTGTAAGTGGCTGCAGTCCAATGCTTACTTATCTTCTATTGTGTTTGGAAGACCATTGTTTCCTATTTGTCTCATAAATTTAACACAGATCCTATTCCTGCCATTTAAACTTTCCCATCAAAATACAACACTGACTTCCCCTCCTGCAAAGGAAGGGCTGGCAGCTACACCCTGAAGTTTGAGCACGAATTGTTTATATAACCTTCAGTCACAATTTCATAGGAGCCTGAAGACTTTCTTACTAGGGCAGGCCTTTTACTGAGTTTTTAGCAAAAACCTGGCTGTCATCAAATGCAATTTTAAGGCTTCTTAGTTGTTGCCGTGGAATTGAATTGAAAACTGTACCCTCCAGCTTCCTGATGGTATAAATTGCACATCTATCTGGAAACATGAACAGCATTTTCTGGTATTTCAAAGTACCTGTACTGATGTCATTCAGGGGTAAAAGTATAAGAGCTATCTAGGGATAATTTTGTTTCCCAGAAAATATTATTAAATCTGAATGAGCGTGCTTTTGCAGGCTCTGGCTTTTTACAACTTCTGGGTACTTGTAGAGTTCCCTCCCCTCCTCTCCTCAGCAGTAAAAGCACCGACATGAGTGTTGCAGAAACAGCTTATTGAATAATATTCTCTATCGAAGTCAGTAATATTTAAACAACTGCAGCTTGCTTTCCAAATGGATGACATTTGTCAGGAACATGTCTGTATGAGTTTACTTGGCCTCTTGAGTATAAAAAGTCTGAATATTTAGAGCTTGAAAATCAGGTCAGTCTGGAAAAGTACATTTTTCTTATAAAAAGTTTACAGAGAGAACCCAGTTTTTTTTGTAACCGTAGCACCACAGGATAGCTGGTTTATGAAGAATTCTTCCTCCCCTTCAAGCACATGCTTTGAGATATTACTTAAATTGAAGCTTCCATTGCAATTTTTCAGTAAATTGGATTAAGTAAAAGTTGTTCTTATCAATAATATTAAAATATTTTATTTCTTAAATTTCAAATGCTGTTTTGCATGGGAGTTCAATAGTTTTGTGCTTAAGCAGTGTGGCACAAGGTCTTTCAGAACAGTTTGCTTTATGTAATAGTTCTAGTAAAAGCTTGTTCCATTTGAGGACATACTCGGAAAAGCAAGTAAGGAGCAAGCTCTGTGGGTAGGGTTCCACGCAGGCTAATGCCAGAAAACATGTTGAACTTCTCTTCAGAGGGGAAAGGAGTTTCCACAGGATGTCTGCGCTTTATGGCAAAATTACTTGTAGATGTGCTCTGAAAGGTTGCCTTGATTTGAAGATTAACCTGAGGACCTCGTTGTCAGGATGCTACTGAAGAAAATAGCTTAGTGGGATTATTTGTGACTTGGGAATTGAGTGTGCCTACTTAAGCTGTTTTTAAGAAATTGCTCCTTTGTCACACGCTGTTGTGAATATTTATATGTACCACATGGGAGGAGGGAAAGCAAAGCCCTGAAAGTACAAGCAGCACCTCGAAGGAAAAAAACAACTGAACAGCAGAATGCAGTTTTGTCATAGCAGTCTGTACCAGTGGGAAGTTATGGGGGTGTTGACCCCCTAGAACATGCTGTGGTTCCCTCAGTGTTCAGGGGGAGGGGGTTTAACACAAGAGGGTAATCTAATTGAACCTGTAATTTTAACAGGAGTCATTCATGTGGATGATTGTGCTTACTTTAGGTACTCCACTACAGCTTCCTTTTCAAAATGGTTGTAGCTTGTATCATCATAGAATACCAGGTTGGAAGGGACCTCAAGGATCATCTGGTCCAACTTTTCTTGACAAAGCATGACCTAGGCTAAATGTCCCAGCATCCTGTCCAGCTGAGTCTTGAAAGTGTCCAACACCGGGGAATCTTCCGCCCCCCTGGGAAGATGATTCCAATGCCTGATTGCTCTCATTGTGAAAAATTTTCCTCTTGCGTCCAATGGGAATCTTCCTGGGAGTAGTTTGCGCCCATTACCCCTGGTCTTTTCCATGTGACTCCAACCATGTATTGTTTATGAATGCAAATATCTCTTGGAAGTTTAAATTCTTCAGTACTTTTCTTGACTCTGAATTGCTGAAAGCCTTTTCTGCAATTGCAGAATTGAATTTGCCTTTGTGTTACAGGAGAGAACTCTCTTTTTCTTTTTGGGTTTCTAGGAGGGCTCAGTTGTGCTAGAGGAGAATTGCCTCTGAAGGGGAGATTTTTATCAGTTGCACTAAGTGCCAGCATCATGTGGTTTTGTAGGATGCTCAAAAACCATTTACGTTCTTAGGAGAATTGATGAAAAAGGCAAAGGTGCTTAACTCCAGTGAATTCCACTGATGTCATGTAGCCTGTTCAGATGGTGTGTGGTTATGCTGACAGGGGTTCATGTGCGTCATTGGGCACCTAAATACTTGTAAAATTTATCTCATCTGGCCATTTCAGGCAGTAGTTGTATGTAATTTTGGTCTCATTGTCTGCCTACCCTTTGCAGATCCCTCAGCAGAAAAGTTCTCACAAGAAGTCTCTTCCTGTTGTCTTGAAGCAGCTATTTGTGGGCTGTGCCTCTAGTAACTTCTTAGAGCACCTCCTCAGGTAGTGGTGATGACTTCATTTCCTTTCCACTTGTGGAGAGCATCACTTTATAAAAATAATACAGCAAATTTAGCAAAGTGGCTTTCACAGGATTTGTAGACAAGACTATTGGGTCTTTTAGAGGGGGTTTATAATATAGTGCTTACAGTCACAAGAGGCTGAACTCCTTAACTTGAGGAGCCCCTTCCAGTTCTGTGTTTCTGTGCATGAAGTGGTTGTGTGTAGGACATGGGGATAATTAAGTTTTGACTTCATGCATCATTTCTGTGCAAGATGGTTTTTTACACATTTTTAAAGCTAGTATTATTTAAGAATGCTATAATTAAAACTCACCTTGGTTTGTATTTGTCACAGGTTTCTGACAACATTAGGAACAGCATTTGAGATGACAGCACTGGAGAAGATTGAGGAGCAGCTTGCTAGTCTAAGCATAGCAAAACGTTCTACACTAGTTGAGGAGCCTGCTTACTTGCTGGATATAGACGTTTCCAAACCAGCTCAATCCGAAAGCAGTCGCTTTGTGGCAGTTTCATGTTCCAATAAGTCAATTAGGGTCTATAACAGGGAAACATTAAGCTTCCTGCGGGAGTACAGTAACCATCCTGGGATACTTAATGGAGTCCGATTTGCACACACGTGTGACAGCACAGTGTTTTCAGCATGCAGTGACGGTACAGTGAAGTGTTGGGATATTCGTTTATCAACTCAGAAAGCTGTGCAGGTATTCCATGGCTATCCTTCCAACGTTCTCATCAGTTTTGATATCAATTGCAGTGATACCATCCTTTGTGCTGGAACAGAAAAAGTCGAAAAGGACACATTTCTGGTGTTTTGGGATGCAAGAGGCATTGCAGACTGTGCCAGCACAAGTAAAGAACCCTTGGGAGTCTACTCTGAAAGTCACAATGATGATATCACTAAAATCTGCTTTCATCCTATCAAACCCAATTTGGTAGTTTCTGGGTCAACCGATGGGTTGGTTAATGTGTTTGACATTAACAAGGATAATGAAGATGATGCTTTGATATCAACTTGCAATTCAGATTCATCAGTAAGTTTTATTGGCTGGTCTGGGAAAGATTATAAGCAGGTCTACTGCGTGACACATGATGAGGGATTTTGTTGGTGGGACATAGCTCAGCTAGATACCGAAGACCCGATCACGCTGTTGCATGTTGTGGATGTCAGAGAAGCAATCCGTCCTGAAAACGACAGCTTACATTACCTGGTAGGTGGCTTGTACCACGAAAAGGCAGACAAACTCTTCCTTATTGGAGGAACGTCCAGAGGAAACATTCACCTCATGCGCTGCAGCGCTGATGGCCTGAGCCTGGTGGGTACCCTTTGCAGAGGACACTCTGCTCCTGTTCGCTCTTTCTGCTGGAACCTGACAGATGAGTCTCTGCTGACGGGTGGAGAGGATGCGCAGCTGCTGCTATGGAAACCCGGAGCTGCTGAAAGGGCCCTCCCAAAGAAAGCGTCTATGAAGATTGCGTCTTCTGTGCAGAAGAGAGTGAGAGTTCACAAGAGTTCCCTCAAAAGCAGGAAAAGGTAACATCCTGAAAGTAGGGACCTCTGCTGTGTAGAGCTTTCCTGGTGTTTAATCTCTCAGGCAATTCTTGGCTGTGCTTTATTTGGAGGTGTTCTGTGGAAGGAACTGCAATGCTTGAATTCTACCTGGGAATGATGTATTTCAGTCATTAGAAATGACTTATGCCTTTTTATGGGTTTTGTTTGTTTTGTGTATTTGCATTTTTTTAAAGTTGCAAATATCAGAAAGGAGTAAAAGCTCTGGAATTCTTGAAAAATATCTCTTACATTATATAAAAATGTTTCTGTGGTTGTTTCATGTCTCAGCCAACACTTCTAATGTGTAGTACAGGCCTGTGGCTTGCATAACTTGTTACCTTCCCACTAAAATTCCCTGGCATGTTTTAAATGCTTTTGTATTTCATGCAGTATTTTGCTTTCTTTGCAGAAACTTTAATGAAATTGCTCACTGTATTAAAAGATTTTATGTCACATCTTTATGTCTGAAGGAATTACTTCTTGGTAAAACAGAAAGTAAGTACTGTTTTGCACTGTCATGTCACTGGTTTATAACAGGCTCATAAAGAAGCAGTGGATACAGCCATATTTTTTGTAGCAAAGGTATGAATGTATTCAGCCAAGGAGGAGCACAGAATTCCATACAGCTCATTTTTAAGTGTATGCAAACTGTTAAACTGCCATTATTTAGGGCATATTTCCTCCATTAAAATACCCAAGAACCTTGTAAGCAGCTTCATTTTCTCCTGGTAAGTACATCTCAGGGAGGTACACCTGGAAGATTGCGGCAGTGTTCCATTGGTTAAAGAAATAGATAGGTATAATTACACCAGTGGTGCTTAAAGTCCCAAATCCTGCATTTGAAATAAGCCAGTACCACATGCTAAGAAGGGATGTTAAAAACCAAAAATGAATGATGCCTTCTGAGGCTAGACAGAGTGCCAGCCAACATGAGGAGACTGTAACAAAACTTTTAGAGGTTAGAGTGTGTCCTTTAAAGAAGTGTTTCTCTCTGCGGAGAGGTTTTATGCTTAGACATCTCCCCAGCACAGCTCTGTTTTAGTATTCCATCAGATACCTATTACGTGATGCAAAAATTGCCCTGTACTTCCGAAATGGGTGAGTCTTTATTCTTATTATTCTCCCCTGGCAGACCACAATCTCTGTGTATGGCTCTGCACATGCAATTACCTTCAGCCTTCTGAGGATCATTGCTGTTGCATGGTGGTTGGTAACTACACCATAATTAACACATGTGAACTATAACTGAAGACAGCACAAGAGTGTTTCAGAATTGCTATGGTATGGAATAGTTGGCAAAGGAGTTAAGAGGGGCTGAGTTTATTTTTTTCATCTGAGACTGGAGAAGTAATTCTTTCAAAACAAGCTTGAATGTCAGGTTTAGAAGATTAGTCTGGAGTTCAGAAGGTTTTCAGGGCACAGAGGATAACTCTAGTAGATGATTGCAGCTGTGCTGAAGATGTCCTCATCATCTCTGAAAACGAATCCTATTCAACCACAAGTATCAAGTTTTCACATAATACGTTTTACAAACTGTTCGTGTCTTTGAGCCACAACTATGCATCCATGGTTGTTTTAGGTCTGCCTGTTGGTGATAATTGAGATGATTCACTTGCTTTCGTTACTGCTGGTTATTTAAAAATGCAGCTTCAATTTAAAAATCACATTTCTCAACCTTTTTTTTAATGCCTGGTGTTACGTTCACCCAACATCCTTGTCTGGTGCTTTTCAAATTGCTCTGTGCTATTTTGAGACCATTTGGGCAGTGTCAGGACTGTGACGCACCTGGATCATGTGCTCTTTTGAGATTTATTCTACCAGGTCACTCGTTATTGCCCATTTCTGTGGAATTCTGTGAGTGGACCAGAAGTCTCAGACCCCTCTGAATTTACTGTGATGCCTTCATAGGCCTCATGGTGTTCAGTGCCAGTAGCTGGGGAGTGGGGAAGTAAACGATGATTGAGACCTATTTTCATTGCGAGTTCAGCAGGTAACTTGCGTTTCAGGTCCTCTGCCACTCTCTTCCTGGTATCTTGATGCACACAGTGGAGTAGGGTCATTGGCTTTGTCTAATGCTTTAATTGAAGAGAGTTTTGTTTGCTACATACAGGAATGCCCAGTGTGGGAGCTCCTGGTTGCCTCTACTTGCTCCCAAGTGTCTGCTGTGCGAGGTGTGGGTCTGTTCTGCTAGCTCTCTCTGACTTAAAGCAGCAGAGATGGGAGTGCTGGTACTGGAGTGCTTGAAGTATGCAACCTGTATCTGCTAACTTGTTTCTGAATTAGATCGATCTGTCACAACAAATTGATATCCATCACAGTTAAAGCCATGCTTTTCCCTAAGAAGTTGATTTCTCCCTTTTTATGCATAACTTCAACAGCAGTGGAAGGAGAAAAATGTATGTATGTATCTTAAAATTCTGCACAAGGACGGCAGCTGTCAGGAGTCTTGGGCTTGTATTGCATCTGAAAATACTTGATTTCTTTTGTGTTGACTTCATTTCAGGTTAACATCCATAGAGATGGAAACTACATGTTAACTAGTAATTAGCATTGCTTGCTTTTGTAAACTGCAAACGCTGTTTCACAAACCACAGAGCACAGGCACAATAGGTATGTAATCATATAACAACAGACTTGAAATTAGGCGAGTTGACTTGTCTGATTTAATTTTTTGGGTTAGTTTTCATGTCTGTAAATTGCCTTCAGGATTGTTAAGAAACAGAGAATCATAGAATCACAGAATGGTTTCGATTGGAAGTGACCTTTAAATGCCATTTAATCCATCCCCCTCTGCAATGAGCAGGAACATCTTCAACAGCCCTATCCAACCTGGCCTTGAATGTTTCCAGGGATGGGGCATCTGCCACCTCTCTGGGCAACCTGTGCCAGTGTTTCACCACCTTCATCATAGAATCATAGAATGGTTAAGGTTGGAAAGGACCTGAAGATCATCTAGTTCCAACCCCCCTGCTGTGGGCAGGACACCTCACACTAAACCATGTCACCCAAGGCTCTGTCCAACCTGGCCTTGAGCACTGCCAGGGATGGAGCATTCACAACTTCCCTGGGCAACCCATTCCAGTGCCTCACGACCCTTACAGTAAAGAACTTCTTTCTTATATCCAGTCTAAACTTCCCCTGTTTAAGTTTGAACCTGTTACCCCTTGTCATGTCACTACAGTCCCTAATGAATAGTCCCTCCCCAGCATCCTTATAAGCCCCCTTCAGATACTGGAAGGCTGCTATGAGGTCTCCACGCTTCAAGCACAAGCTTTTGTATCACTTCAATGACACTACTAAGGGAAAGCAGGGAAGACCATGAGTTACATAATCGTCCTTGAAGTTCCTGTTGAATCTGTTCTTAATATCCAGGGTTCTTAGATTAGCTGAGTGGGAAAAGGAAACAGTTGTTCTCCCTCATATCCAGTCTGAGTGTACCCTCATTTAGTTTAAAACCATTACACCTTGTCTTGTTGCTGCCAGCCCTGCTAAACAGTTTGTCCCCATCTTTCTTATAAGCCACCTTTAAGTATTGGAACACTGCAATAAAGTCTCCCTGGAGCCTTCTCTTCTCCAGGCTGAACAAGCCCAACTCTCAGCCTGTCTCCGTAGAGACTGTGATCTCTGATCATCTTCGTGGCCTTCCTCTGGACTTGCTCCAACAGGTTTGTGTCCTTGTGTCAGAGGCTGCAGAGCTGGATGCAGTACTCCAGGTGGGGTTTCACAGGAGCAGAGGGGGAGAATCTCATCTCTCGCCCTGCTGGCCATGTTATATGTTTGGCTTTCTGGGCTGTGAGTGCACACTTCTCGGTCCTGTACAGCTTTTCATCCACCAGCACCCCCAAGTCCTTGTCCACAGTGCTGCTGTCAATCCCTTCATCCCCAGCCTGTGTTGATACCAGGGTTGTCCCAACCCCTGTGCAGGACCTTGCCCTTGGCCTTGTGTAACCTCCTGAGGTTTGCATGGGCCCACCTCTCGAGCCTGTCCAGCTCCCTCTGGATGGTATCCTGTCCTTCAGGTGTGTCAACCGCACCACGCATCTTGGTGTCATCTGCAAACTTTCTTAGGGAGCACTTGATCCCATTGTCCATGTCACTGGTGAAGATACTAAACAGTGTTGGTCTCACTACAGGCACCTGAGGGACACCACTCATCACTGAGCTGCATCTGTGCATGAAGCTGTTACCCACTACTCTCTGGATGTGACTGGGCATCCAATTCCTTGTCCACTGAGCAGTCCACCCATTAAATCCACACCTCTCCAGTTTAGAGAGAAGAAAGCCATGGGGGACTGTGTCAAAGGCCTTACGGAAGTCCAGATTTGACCTTTATAAAACTTACATAATTGAAACTCTGTGCAGCAGCCGGCATTCAGGAATCGCCGACGTTCAGGATTCATCGCCGTGTGAATGTTTAACCCCAGGGGAAGCTTTAATTCCGGAAGCAGGATCAGATTTTTTCCAGTAAATGAAAATCCAGACAGACTAGCTAAGTGCAGAAAAATGTCCATCTTCATTCAGAGATTATTGTAAACCTGTCACTGAGTATTTCTGAGCAGCAGGAGATTATCCTGCTGTGAACACATGAGGATAAACTTCCTTGCATTTGGCACGCTCCTCAATTTCCTCTTTGTTTCTTTTTTTCTTCTCTGTAAGTAAAATCCAATACCTGCACCCTTACCATGGTGTGAGGGTGAATGCCACATTGAATGCAAGCTTGCTGCCTTTTCTTGAAGTACTGGTTTACAATTTCATTTGTTCAAGTAAAAGACGTATCAGGATGATGTCCCATAGGCAGCGCGTGATTCCAGCAATTCTTTCAGTAGAGTGTAGGATTTTACCCACACCTTGGGACTGCGGTGGAAATTATTTGACAAACTAAAGGTGTGGATTTATTTCTAGGTGGAATTTAGTTATCAGCCAGAAATAACTTTGTGCACAGATTGTGTATGGCATGTGTGCTCTGTATTCAAATGGACATAACTGCATATCTACATTGAAATCCTTATTAGCAAATGTGCTGATGCAGCAACAGATTTGAAAGACATCAAGTGTAAGCTCTATGCTGTTTTTGAATGGTGCCTTTCTCTCGGCCAGCAGTCTTGTGCAACTCTGTAGGCCATACTCTTGTATAAAGCGATAGATTTTGTCCTGTGAAGTGCTGACTCAGAAATGGTTCTTTCATGGTGATAAAAGCTGGGCATCTGCGCGCTCCTGTAGCCACATCTTGTGTTTGGTGTTGGGGCTCCTGCCTGCTGGGAGGGAGCCTGGCCCAAGTGTTGGTGTTGGCATCAATGCAGTTAATAGCCAGGTCATTTAATCAGCAAAGCTTTTGTACTCCTGAAAGAGCTGACACTTTTGTCCCACCTCATAAAGCTTGTCTACATCTGCCATGGTTAATTTGGAGTTAATTCTCTCCATCCCTTCAAAGTGGTCTTCTGTTATTTGGCTGCTTAGTCTTTTTTTGGGGGTAGTCATGAGTTGTGTCCTGGTATCTGCTTTTCTGGGGGGTAACGAGTCCATCCCTTTCCCCATGGGCTCTTCTGTCCTGTGTGTAGGCTGCTGGACTCTGCACTTCATATTGCGCTAAGTGCAGGGTGGGAAGCACAACGAGGAAAGAGAGGAGGGAGGTTGGCCCTTGCTCACAGGGGCTGGGTGTCTCTAACTTGTTCTGGCAATGAGGAAAGCCGCTGTTCAAGCCAGTACTGCTGCTCCTTGGTTCTGCAGGAACCAATGGATTTGGGGATTTCAAATTCCCTGGAAAAAAGGGAGGCAAAAGTGAGTGTGGAGATGACAGCTGAAGGCAGCAATTCAGCCTGCGGGCTGGGAGCTGTCAGGTGACAATGCAGTGCTGCATTCCTTGGTTCCTTATCAGAATTATTTGCAGATAACTTGGCAATCAGTTGTGAGGATCTTTGGTACTTCTCATTTTCTGTTTCCTTTCTCGACACCAGTTCCTAAGCAGCACAGGTGTGTTGGCTGATGGGAGACGAGTGGGGTCAGCTTCAGTTACTGCCACTGCCTGTGTTGCCTGAGCTTGCCATTAGTGTGTTCTGTCCTACTCGAGACTGAAACACATGCATTTCTTCCAGTCATACGTCCTCATGCCTGTCGATACTTTGAAATCTGTATTTTGGAAGTTACCTACTTTTTTGGTAACAGAGTGACTGAAAATACTACTGTGTGCTCTCCTGCTGCAATCTCGGCACCAAAACCTTTATGGGAATGTATTACATTTTCAATTCAGTATAAATTTCAGTCTTATTCTCTCGTGCTCCGAATGAAGATTTGATGCTGCTAAAACCCCATGAAGGTAGTACTTGTGCAGCCTTTTGCCCCAGGAACTCGAAACTGGCCGTGAGGAATGCTGGAAGAGTTCACGAGAGTTCTCAGTGCTTAATTGTAAACGATCATTTGGGGAAGTCTAATAATAGTGGAAAAAACCAAGGTCCATGGAACTCAAGCTAAGCAGTAGATCACCAAGGGCCTGCTGCATCCTAGGTCAGGTATTTGCTATTACTAATACTAGCAAGTGTGTTAGACTGAAGCTGAAGCACAAATGCAGGCCCACAATTCAGTTTTCTGGATGGTTTTAATACAGGGATTCTTAATTACTGATGGAGTTGAGTACCTGTGAGTACAGCGTACAGCAGCGCTCACCACTTCAGATCCAGATTAAAGATTACTGAATACACACAGACCATATAAATGAGCTGGAAGGGACGTTTAAATTCTACTGAGACATCTGGAGGGTGGTGGAGAACAATGCCTAGATTTCTTTTACTCCTGCACTGTGGATGTACAAGGAATGAAGGCAGACAGGGAAACCAATAAGTGCTTGTAACATTACCTTCAGCTGTAATGATTCCTGCCCCAAATCCTGGGCTGGTGCATATAACGTTTGCATTCAGTCTCGTGTCTCTCATCTTAGAAAAAAATGGTTTCTTTCTTATGTGCTTTTGTTTCTGTTTATCAGATCAGAAGAAAGGAGGAAGTGTGGACCCTAGGCTGGGAACTGTGGTTCTGCTGATGCTCTATTAGCAAGTGCCCAGCTGCAAATGCCTCTGAAAAGCGTTGCCTGTGTTTGGAGCTGGTATCAATTGGTGTCTCTCGGGTACCTCTCAGCACAGCAAAGCCTGCAGTGCCCACCAGAGTGCTGCAGAGGATACTAGCTGCTAGGTGGGCTGATTGCTGTGTCTTGAGAGAAACTGAGGCTGACACGTTTTGAGGAGGGCAACTCTTATACAGGGAGATCTTAAGTGTTGCTTTAAATTCTTTTACTCAGACGTCTGCAGAATTCATAGCGCAGCGTTTTCTGACAGTGATTCGCGGATCACTTGAAGAAGGGAGCCTCAAGACTTCACTATAACAATGGCCTTGGTGAACCGTCTCAATTTAGGAGCCAGAAATGAGGGATCAGGAGAAACAGAGGGATGTCCCCTGCTCTGCTACAGTATTTTCTCAAGTTTGTGTAGCTATGGAGTTTGGGAACACATAAAAACAGACTTGCGCTTCCTATGCTGCACCTTAAAAACATACCTGAACATGTAAATGTAACAAATGCTACCAAATGAGCACTTAGACGCCGAGCAGTTTTATGTTTCAACATTAGATCTTTTTGACAAAATGAAGCAGGGAACAATTATGTCTGTTATTATGCCAAGACAGCAGAGACAACACTCACGAGGACAGCAGTGTCTTGGATCAACCAGAGTGCTGTTTGTGCTTCACACCCCACAAATCAAAGTCTATATGAGGCCAGTACTGGGCAACCTCATGTTTATTAGAAATAAATGGGCATTTTATAAAACAACCTTGTTTTGTTAAGACACGGAGCTGTTGGAGCGAGTCCAGAGAAGGCCACAAAGATGCTCAGAGGGTTGGAGCATCTGTCCTATGGAGACAGGCTGAGAGAGTTGAGGTTGTTCAGCCTGGAAAAGAGAAGGCTCTGCGGAGAACTTACTTAGAGCAGCTTCCAGTACCTAAACGGGGCCTACAAGAAGGCTGGAGAGGGACTTTTAACACGGACGTGTAGTGACAGGACAAGGGGGAATGGCTTTAAACTCAAAAAGGAGAGATTTAGATTAATTATAAAGAAGAAATTCTTCTCTGTGAGGGTGGTGAGGCGCTGGCACAGGTTGCCCAGAGAAGCTGTGGCTGCCCCATCCCTGGCAGTGTTCAAGGCCAGGTTGGATGGGGCTTGGAGCAACCTGGCCTAGTGGAAGTTGTCCCTGCCCATGGCAGGGGACTGGAACTGGATGAGCTTTAAGGTCCTTACCAACCCAAACCATTCTGTGATTCTATGTGTGGGTCAGAAGGAACACCTCAGATAGCAAACCATTAACAGGGTAGCAACAAACTTTGGGTAGTCTTCTATATACTTTATAGAAGTGTATTAGGTATTAGAGCAACAAGAAGGTTAAATGATTGTTGGAATTAGTTCTTATAGTTGGGTTGAATTTATTGAGTCCTAACTGTTGCAAACAGTAGAAAGTATGAAGGCAATTAAGAAACGCAATAGAACACAGGCATCCCACCACATGCCAAGGAATGAGTGGTGGCATTTTGTTGGAACATCTTGGCAAAAATAAGCCCAACTGCTTATTTATTTTTATTACTGTTATTATTTTAACATTTCTGTTATGGTTTATTGCCAGGATGCCCAGACAGTGAGTGAACGGTAACTCCTGGTTGTTAGGAGATAGTTCAGTGGCATGTACAGCATGTGCGAGTTTCTCTTCCCTTTATGCATTCACCTGCCATCCAGGACACTTGTATTTTCACCTTGCTTCTCTTCCAGATATGCAAAGCCTGCCTGTTTATTGTATTTCAGTTAAGAATTTGACTGCTTCTATTTTCTAGACTCTTAGAATGCTCCAAGACTGTATTCAAATGAGGCATAACTGAAGTATTTGTGGTTTCTTTCAGGGACGTGTGATGTATTGGACACATTTGCTGATCGCTAGATTTATTAACGTGGTGAAGTTAGCACATGGAGAGTTACCTATTTATACATTAACATGGCAGTTTTAACTGTCCTGTCAATACTCCTTAAATACACCAAGAAAAGGTCTGAGGCTTGATTATGGTTGACAATTTCTGTAGATGTGGGAGTTTTTAGAGAGTTTGGCTTATGAAACAATTCCAAAAAGCTCCGTAGTATCTCGTAAATGAAAAGCCAGTGTTTTCCAGATGGCTCTATAAATAAATTTAGTAGATGCAGAAATAAGCAAAGGTATTTCGAGAGCTCCCGGCGTGTTTTTGCACATAACGCCGGTGAGCTAACAGAGGAAATGGACTTCTTTTTGTTTGCAGAATACAAAACCCCTCAAGTTTGTAGCGTTTTTTCCATCCTACTGGGCGAGTTGAGCTACTGCGCAGGTTTTTCTTGTCCATCGCAGGTTTCCATGCGTACCATGTTCATGAACCCTCCTGCAAAACCTTGGAGAAGGAAGGTCACACACCATTAGCTTTAGACAGTCCCTGCCAATACAAACCAGAGCATTCTGCTGGGGCAGAGCCCAAGGTATAGGATAATAGCGCGTACGCATGTAGCTGGCCTATAGCAGAAGATACAAAGAGCAGTTACTGCTGTGTTTGTGTCATGTCTCCATTCTTTTCCCTAGTATTTTAAAAGTCAGTTTAACTCCCCATGCAATCCGGGGTCATCTTACTACAAACAAGAAAGGGTTACTGAAGTTTTTCAGTATCTTTAAGGACCGCCTGTATGTGTTCCCTGCCTTGCTCTTCTTGGTCCCAGAACATTTCTGCTCTTCAGGGGAAGGTGAATTTGACAGTTACCAGGATGATTTCCAACTGTCTGGCTCGCCAGCACAAGCACTGGGACAGCACCAAAGAAACAGGAAACATACTGGTTTAAAATAGATGCTTTTAATCCCCAACTGCAAGAATGTTCCGAGTAAGTGCCTTAAAAGCACTGGACTTGCTTGCTGACGTCCTGGGCCACGTGGCTTCATGCAGCATATTGAAAGAGGAGTGCAAAGGGATCCCATGTGTACCTGCACCTGCTGAAATGCCTGTCTGAGGGGGACTTCATGTAACGGATCACACAGAGGAGTTTGGAATCACTTGGGAATGTGATCAGCTATTGGAAAGTTTTTAAGATGGTTGGTAGGAAAGCAACTGCGTAACTGGAATAGTCTAAATATATACTTGGAATAATAAACTATTGCGAATCTTCTGGTAGAAAATGGTGCTCTGTCATTCAAAGACTATTTTCCCCAGATTTTAGACAGGATTTATGCTTTTTTTTTCCCCTCATTATCTCCAGTACAACTAAAATAAACCAGCTCATTTTCAGACATATGTTACACAGTTATTCTCAAGGAGTGAAATTAAGACTTCTGAACTAAAGAACCCAAGTGGAAGCTGGGTTTCTAAAAGTGCAGCTTTTTTATATATATAACATGTGTTCTGTTCCATTAAGATGGTTTCATTATTATACATTTCAGGAGCAGAATGGTCTTGAAAACCGTTACTATATATCAATTTTAGAGAACGATACAAAACAGCATCTCTCTTTAGCTTCCCCAAGCTGAGGGAACCAGCTCCTAACCTGCGTTCGGGCTTGCTCAATGGGTTTGTCGTGGCTGGAGGCATTGGCAGAGCCCAGGTTTCCCCATGCAGATAAACCGCTCTGTACCTGCTGTACGTGGTGCTGTATGGGTGAACAGTGAACTGTCCTGCCAGAGCGCTCACCACTGCAGTGTGTCGAACAGAGCGGATGTTGTGTTTTGCACTTGCAAACAGGGAAAGCAAGGCAAAAAGCTCCCCATCTGCACAGTAGGAAATCAGTACCAGAGCTGGGGCAGAGCTGAAAACTGCTGCTCCTCTCCTGCTCCCCTGCACTACAAGGCTGCTGCTTTGGCCTCTCCTGGAGTTTATAATGTTACCATTAGAGGGAATTTGCTCTGATAATTTAAAGCTTTGAAGCTTCTGTTGAGGTCTAGAACCTCCAAAGGACAGGGAGACAAGGAGCATGCAGTTGAAGCACCAGCCAGAATATATCACACATGGGCAGAAGAGGAAGGGTGAAGAGAACAGCAGCAGCCAAGTCAGGTGTGAAACCAGAAAACCCTGACCTTTCCCTAGCCCCTCACAAACTTCTGTCAAGCTTGTGCGGACACGGGTGGCAGGGAGGGCAATGGGCACATGGCTTTAAAGAGTTCTTGAAAGAGAACAACATCGTGGTTTGGTGGTTGCTTCCTGGGAGCCCCTGGGCAGGGTGAGGGGTGGCAGCAGAGAAAGCAGAACGCTCATTTGAAAGTCAGACAAAGAGGTGATAGAAACTCCTATTAGATGTGTATCAGCAAGGCAGGAGTAGGATGGGTGTAACCTGTGTGGCCTGTCATGTGCTCCATCAAGGCTAAATTGCAAGCTCAAGGGTTCCTGTAGGGATGGCAAGGGGGCACTAAGGTCCCAGAGTCCTGTCTTCCTAAAGCAGAAAGCCTCAGAGGGATTGCATGTCTCCAAAATGTGCTGGAGTTGTAGCAATGCCTCTGTGGGGTGTGAGACTGCAGCACCGTGCTGCATGGATAGTGACGAGCCTTCAAAGGACCCAATGAGCAGCCGTTTGGGGAGAGAGGAGGGAAAACTGAGATAACTGTGAACAAGATGTGCAAGATGAGCAGCTGCGTAGCAGCCACCAGTGTCAAAAACAACAGGACCGCAGGAGGAAGCAATGCTGTTTGGGAATCAGTTGTCACCCATGGTGTTTTAAGATGATGCCCTGCAATGTGATCTCTGTTTACATTTTAGGAGACCCATTTAACAAATGCAGAGGTAGGATTCCTGCCAGCTCTGTTCAACCAACTTTGTTTTCCTTGCTGATTAGCGCTGGTAGAAGGCAAGCACAGGCAAGCACCTGCTTGTGCAAGTCCGACAGGTAGCTGGGCCTGGGTATGGGGGAAGCAGGGCTGAAGCTTATGCTTAGCTCAACTCCTCTCCTGAGCAAGGCTCTGCCCTCAGACCTCCTTATATTCTGCTCCCATATGTGCATGTCACGTTACCAGAGTACAGACTGTGCCAGTAAAGCACCACAGAACTTGGTTCTGCTTTGCCTCCCACTGCCCAGCTGCAAATCCCTGAGGCTATGTCGCAAGCATCGTGAGTTGCCCATTTTGCCCAGTTCAGTGATGTAGGGTTAGGAACCCTGAAGTGGGATCTGCCTGATTCAAACTCAGAGCAGCTCAGCAGACACGGCAGTGCCTGTAGGACTGATACAGATTCAGGAGGTGGCAAAAAATGTCCAATGGCAGAGCCTGGCTCAACACTGAGTGGTTCTGGTTGGGCACAAGCAGCAGAAACCTGTTCAGAGAGACTCTGAATGATGGCAGAGAGAAAAGTCAACGCTGTAGTCTTAAAGAGCCCCAAGATGAAGTTGAATGAAGGTTTTTTACCATGGATGACACTAAAGCAATCTTGTTGGTTTTTGTGTGCTTTTGTCCTTTAAAGAGCTATCACGGAGAGCAGTAACAATGAGTCTAACACATGGATATGAAGGAGATGGCATGAACTGAGAGACTGTAGGGCACACAGAGGTTGCCACCTTCTGACCCAGTGACTGATAGAAGAGGTTTATTTCATTTCACTTGTTTAACAAACCCATGGAGCTCTCCTGTGGGTTTGTTTGGTTACTAACAGTTTAGTAGTGATATATTTAACACCTTGAAGGCACTGATAATCCCTTTAAAATCATCATTCTTGGAAGCCAGAGCAGGTCTTAAATGACTGCGACCATTCATAGCCTCCATCATGGGAAGGTTGAAGACGGTTTTTAGTTCTGTGTTGTGCCTGGCTGCGATGGAGTTGATTTTCCCTGTAGCAGCCCCCACAGTGCTATGCTTCGTACTGCTACTTATAAAGGTGTTGGTAACACACCAGTGTTTTGGCTGCTGCTGAACAGTGCTCCACAGCAGCAAGGCTGCCTCTCCAGCATTCCCCCCACACCAGTAGGCTGAGGGTGGGCAAGATTTCGGAGGAGACAGCGCCAGGACAGCTGAACCCAATGGACCAAAGGGACATTCCATACTGTATGGAATGCTCAGCAATAAAAGCTAAGAGAAAGGAGGAGGAAGGGGAGCATACGTTATCATGACGTTCGTCTTCCGGAGCAACTGAAGCCCTGCTTCCCGGGAAGCGGCTGGACACCGCCTGCTGATGGGAAGTAGAGAATAAATCTGTTGTTTTCCGTTGCTTCTGCACATGGCTTTTGCTTTATTAACCTGCCTTTATCTTGACCAACAAGTTATTTTCCATCTTACTTTCTCCCCTCCCTGTCCAGCTGAGGAGGGGAATGATAGAGCGGCTTGGTGGGAACCTGGTGTACAGCCAGGGCCAACCCCCCACCAGTACATATTTAGGTTTTCCCAAAGCCTTGGAAAACGCTTGGGAAACATAGGAGGCCAACCCTAAAACCTTCTGAAAAATATTAATTGGGAAGCAAAATCACATACTGCCCTTGTCTCCTTGTATACTTACATGGGAGAAAACCTCACACAACTGCAGACCTCACATCTGGAGATGCTCGCAGGTGGAGCAATGGCAGCTGTTGTCCTTTCAGAAAGATGCACAAATGCCCTGGTGTAATGCTGCCTCTGCATGCTTTGTAGTATCTGTATTTGCTTATTGTAACGCTGCTTTGTAATAAAATTGTACCCTGGGGCGTTTGGGGTGTACCAGTGGGCGTCAGCCACCTTCATCAGTGCCAGTATTGCCCAAAGCCCTTTGCTGAGGCAAATGGTAGGAGACTCACCTGTAAGAGCAGGGGGTGGTGGTGTTACTGTACCACTTGCACCATCAGCCTCTGACTGTGCTTATTGAAATGGATTCCCTTAGTCCTGGGCTGTATGAAATAATGAGATTTTTCCAGAAATAAAATGGGGTTGGTCCAACTGGCAGCGCTGAGTGAGACACAAATGCTTCTGGCTTAAAAAAACCCTCAACACTAGCTTCCTGTGAAAATCCTGCTCTCGTTTTGAAGGCACTTCTGGGGTTCTGTAACTGGGGTAGTGCTACCAGTGGCTGGATTTTACACTTCCTGTGTAAAAGAAACTTACCCAATGTGTTTGTCACCTGGAACTAAGAATTTCCCAGTTTCTTCCTGTTCTTGGTTAAGTTAGCCTGACTCAGATCTAGAGTTAGCTTCATATGACAACTTTGTCATGGATTTCAACATTGTCTAATTGTTTGGAGTCAAAGTTTGTATTTTAGTGTTTTCGCTGATGTTTGTTTTACTCTTGTTTCATTCTTAGTGAAGTTTTGCGTTTGCTGCTTTCTCCATAAGGAAACAAAGAGTAACAACATCATGACATAGCTGCAAGTTGTAAATCCTTAGTTGGCTTGAAATGTGCACATAGCAACACAGCCTGTATTAGCAACATAGAAATATACACAACAGAATGAACTCTACAGATAATTGTCATTTCCCTAAACTGTTGTTTACAGTGCTTTAACTCAAGTATAGCTTATAATACAGCTGATGTACCACTGAAATGTACTTATATATGAGAAACTTCCAGAGTTAAATGTATAAAACTCAATTTCAGACATGTTTAAAATTTCTTGTGGAACAGTGGCTTCTGTGAATACATTAGAATTCATGGTAAAATTAATTAACAGCCAAGAATGTAAGTCTCTAATCCTGCCACACCTCTGTGAGCACTGCTGCATGCAGGTTTGGTGGGATGACTACTCAGAATGGGAGCCCTAAACTTTCCTCACAGAGGTCATAATGTAAAGAAAAAAACCCACAACTCCCCCTCCCCTGCAGCATGCTGTGGTTTACATGTGTACATTATAGAAATCAACCTTTGTAGAATTATGTTCCCTGTAACATTAAGATGATAGGCAGCTTACAGTCTCTCTGAAGTGCATGTGATTGCGGGCCATCTAAAGACAAGATGTCTGCCTGGTACTGGAGGAATGCACTGGGTTGGGACCTGAGGTTCTAATATGACCCCTAGTACATACCAGCCCAGCCCCACGGCTTCTCCTCTGCAAGACCCTTGTAGTCCTTCACCTCTCCCATGTGCAGAAGAAAACCATGGGAGAGAAGACGGAAGGCTGTACAGAGGCTGCTTATGCCTACTTGAACAGCCTGTGAGCTCTGCAGACTCCGCTCTTTAGTTCATGACTGCATGTACGAATAACATTTGGTAATAGCAATGTTTATTACAATAATCAATGTATGACAAGATGACTGCCTGGGAGCTGAAACTGGATGTCATGTGAATTAGAAATAAGCTGTGTTGTAATGGCAGGGGCCAAAATTAACCATTCCAGCAACTTGCCTTTTCTCCCCCCCAGTAAAGAAACAGTCACTCTTGACAACTCAGTTTAATAATTCTCTTAAAGGTCTCAGGCCCTCTACACTCCCATAAATTCTCAACTTTCCTTAATTTGAAAGATTAAATGTTTGAACTTCAAATTCAAACACTTAAAAAGATGAAACTGTCTCCCTTAAAACACCTGTGCTAGCCTGACCTTGGTAAATCCAGCTCTGAAGCGACACTTGAGTTGTCAGCAACACTGGACTGTTTCAGGAGTGCATGGATATGGTCCATGGTGCAGGTGCAGCTCCATGGGTGAACGAAGTTGCACGTGTTTAGTCTCTTTTAGATTTTGAGTACTTTTCATAATAAAACTACAGACAAGAGCTCCTCTGCACAAAGGAAGGAGCCAAAGGAGCAAGAAGCTTTTGCAACCACTTCCCCATTCACTTGGTTGCCTTGATAGCAGCAGGTCATGAAAGCACTACCAGTGCTGAGCAGATGTTGGAAGGATTTGGTGAGTACCAAAAGAGCAAATTGTGTAAAGAGGTAGTGGAGCAATAATCAAAATAATTGCTGAGAAAGGTACCATAGCTGTTAGTAAAGAATCTCCACATGATGGACAGGGGTAGAGCAGTTGATGTTATCTACCTGGACTTTTGCAAAGCATTTGACACTGTCCCACACGACATCCTTGTCTCTAAGTTGGAGAGACATCAATTTGATAGGTGGACCACTCGGGGGATAAAGAACTGGCTGGATGGCCGCATGCAAAGAGTTGTGCTCAATGGCTCCATGTCCAGCTGGAGACCAGTAACGACTGGTGTCCCTCAGGGGTCGGTGTTGGGACCAGTCTTGTTCAACATCTTTGTTGGTGACATGGACAGTAGGATTGAGTGCGCCCTCAGCAAGTTTGACACCAAGCTGTATGGTTCGGTTGATACGTTGGAGGGAAGGAATGCCATCCAGTGGGACCTTGACACGCTTGTGAGGTGGGCTGATGCCAACCTGATGAAGATTAACCATGACAAGTGCAAGGTCCTCCACCTGGGTCAGAGCAATCTCAGGCACAGCTACAGGTTGGGCAGAGAAGAGATTCAGAGCAGCCCTGTGGAGAAGGACTTGGGGGTGTTGATCAATGAAAAAATGAATATGAGCCGGCAGTGTGCGCTCGCAGCCCAGAAAGCCAACCGTATCCTGGGCTGCATCAAAAGGAGTGTGACCAGCAGGTCGAGGGAGGTGATCCTGCCCCTCTACTCTGCTCTTGTGAGACCTCACTTGGGAGTATTGTGTACAGTTCTGGTGTCCTCAACAGAAAAAGGACATGGAACTGTTAGAACAAGTCCAAAGGAGGGCCACGAGGATGATCAGGGGACTGGAGCACCTCCCATATGAAGATAGGGTGAGAAAGTTGGGGCTGTTCAGCCTGGAGAAGAGAAGGCTGCGTGGAGACCTCATAGCAGCCTTCCAGTATCTGAAGGGGGCCTATAGGGATGCTGGGGAAGGACTCTTCATCAGGGACTGTAGTGAGAGGACAAGGGGCAATGGGTTCAAACTTAAACAGGGGAAGTTTAGATTGGGTATGAGGAAGAAATTCTTTACTGTGAGGGTGGTGAGGCACTGGAATGAGTTGCCCAGGGAAGTTGTGAATGCTCCATCGCTGGCGATGTTCAAGGCCAGGTTGGACAGAGTCTTGGGTGACATGGTTTAGTGTGAGATGTCCCTGCCCCTGGCAGGGGGTTGGAACTAGATGATCTTAAGGTCCTTTCCAACCCTAACTATTCTATGATTCTATGATTCTATGTAGCACAGTGTGACCCTAAGCAGCAAATTGCTTAGGATTCACCTTCCAGAGCAGAACTGGGTGCTCAAGCTGGAGAAAGAAGAAGATACATCATTATTTAAGCAACTATTCCAGTGATATCTTCACATTGCTGCCTCCTGCTGCTCACTGCCGTATTGGGAGAGGGTCAGCAGTCACTGGGTTCAATAAGGAACTAAAGAAAAGCCTCAGATTTGGCTTTCAGAAGATATGTCTATGCTCCTGGAGTACTTCCCATTTGCTTTGCTCAGGTGTATCATTTACCAATCTTAAGGAAAAACCTGCAAAACTGCAGTAATTTTGTGCATCCTGGGAGATGGGAATGACTGGAAGCCAGTAAAGCATGGTAGAGGGAATAGTTCTTTTCTCCTTAGAATGATGTGAAAACACACTGAAGGTTTTTAGCTTGCATTCGTAACACAGATGTGAGCAGCAGGAACAAATATATATTTAAATATGTGCTTTTATATTTCATAACTATATTTAAAAGGTGTTAAAGAACAACAAAGTTATGGGAGAAAATGAAAAAGAAATAAGCCATTCACAGGAAGAGAACTATAAGATAGGAGAAATTTGCCTGCTAAATTGTGTATTGCACAATGAGGCAGCAAGTGGTGTGGTTTTACAGTCTAATCATACATGTTTGACTACGGTATTTTTGCCCCAGTTTCCTCATAAGCTAAGAGCTGCAAAGAAATAGTTCCAGTTAAGCTAAAAAGCACAGAGAAATGGGTGGTATTTCTAGAGGAGAGGTATTTTTCAGTCACTGGGAAGGTCTGAGAATTCTGCTTGCAACACTGTTGGCCCTCGTTCCTCCCTCTTGTTTATATTTTGAGTTTTCAAGTCACATACTGAATTATGCCAAGTGACAGAAGGGAAAATGTCTGCATGGAACAGAGTCATGCTCCCATGAGGAACTGGCTTCCTTGGCATACCAGTGTTTTCAGGCACTAGTGACCCTTTGAGTGAGAAATAGAAAGAAGAATGATGAGCCAGATTTCCAGACAGGCACGCAATATTAAACACATTTGAATGTGTCTTATTTATGCTCATAAGGAGTTATTTGTATTTCTCTCCTAACAGTTTGAACCTACTGTAACCTTCTTTAATAGTCTCACAAGTTGCTGCCCTCTTCAAGGGCTTGATTAGCAACCTTGCTTTCATCCTTTCTAGCAGGGATGTAGCCTCTGACTGGGTAGAATAGATTTTGGCCAGCGGTGAGGCATGCACAACAGTTACAAATTAATGAGGGAAAACCACGAGCTAGATGTAGGATAGACATATAATGCAGGATCTATGTGTGAGTATGGAGCAAAAAGGCGAGAGGCTGAGTGTGGTTACTTAAGGCTTCTGGCAGCATGTTTGTGGCTGTGATTACGGTTAGTGTCTTCATATGAAGCTTCTCTCCCACGTAAAATTTGCAAAGCTGTGCACATGCCCCTTTGCTTCTTAATATAGCAAACATTAGTAGAAATTGACTTGGCTCACAGTTGAATCCAACTTCCTGGGTAAGGAGTAACTTATTCTGATGCCTCATTTGACCACTGATATAATTTATGTTGTTTTTATTCAAGCACATGTGCCAGAACTGTATTTTTTTGTACAGGTGGAAAAGTTAGTCTGGTTTTGTAGTACACAGGTTTATACAATTGCCTAGCTTCCCAGATGGGGACGGAAGTCTGCATGGATAAATGTGTCTTACTGTAGTAGGCAAAATGGTTCACAGATGCTTTGGTTGAGTTTGAAAACCTCTGTGCAAAGCTGGAGAGGCGTGGCTGTCGTAAAAAACTGCAAAAAAGGGCAAGAAGTAGATACAGCTCTGTGGTTCATTAAACACACTTGCAAGGGGGTCAGTACAAGCAGTTCTAAAATCTTCTGGATTAAAGACCAAACTGAGAACTGGAAATGCAATTAGCAGGATATACTAAATTATGGCAGAGTTCAGTGAATGCAGGTGGTCCACCTGATTTCAGTGCTCATCTTTATGTGGCCAGGACACATAAGATAAAGCAAATGGAAACTTCTCCCTGTACAATGGAAAATGTTGATAGGTTATTTTTTTAGTGTAATATTGATTTTTCTGAGCACAACCTTTTGTAAAAAAGCCATCATCTCAAGAAACTCTGGCTGCATACACCAGTCAATGACACTTAGTCCCATTAGTGGGAAAATGGACATAACCACCCAGGGAGTCTCTCCTCAAGGAAGCAGAAGAGCTGGGGGAAGACAGGCTGAACAGTCTCATTACTGACTCAAACTAGTTAGAGATTTTGACCAACAGTGTATTCACAGAATCACAGAATAGTTAGGGTTGGAAAGGACCTTAAGATCATCTAGTTCCAACCCCCTGCCATGGGCAGGGACACCTCACACTAAACCATGCCACCTAAGGCTCTGTCCAACCTGGCCTTGAACATCACCAGCGATGGAGCATTCACTTCCCTGGGCAACCCATTCCAGTGCCTCACCACCCTCGCAGTAAAGAATTTCTTCCTCATATCCAATTTAAAATTCCCCTGTGTAAGTTTGAACCCCTTACCCCTTGTCTTATCACGGCAGTCACTGATGAAGAGTCCCTCCCCAGCATCCCTATAGCTCCCCTTCAGATACTGGAAGGCTGCTATGAGGTCTCCACGCAGCCTTCTCTTCTTCAGGCTGAACAGCCCCAACTTTCTCATCCTATCTTCATATGGGAGGTGCTCCAGTCCCCTGATCATCCTTGCAGCCCTCCTTTGGACTTGTTCCAACAGTTCCATGTCCTTTTTATGTATTCTGTTTACACACAGAAAAACTGCTCCAAGAGGATGTTCCCATTATCGGGAGGCACACAAGAAATACCATTGTGACCCAACCGCTGGCAAGGGACCTGTAAAATCTCTGGTTTCACAGCTCTCACCTCCCGGGCCACTCTGAAATGACCAAATAGTGAACTGAAGGACAAGATGGCTGAAAGTGTGAAATACACATGGTCCAGAATACCTTAAAATACAATGAAATTTGGCTTAACAACAGTTTGCTTAAAAAAACCAGAAAACAAACAAACAAAACAAATATTTGTAAAGGAAATTGGAAATGTAAATAACTTTGATTTAGGAAGTAATAAAGACTTGATGGGTTTTGGAATGAGGCCAGTCTACTGGATCCTTAATGAAAATAGGAATTCAAGAGCCACTGGGAGCTCGCCAAACTCATATGATAGAGGAAAATATCCCATGTTATACACCTATTGTATATTTGTTTTCATGGATCAGAGAGGTTCTGGCTGATGAAGGTACCCAAGGATAGCTAATGCTATGCTGACCTGCACTCAGCCTTTTTGGTAAACAAATGGCATAATTTTTAGGGCTTCTGAATGCAACAGGACAGACATGTGGTCCATTGAAGATAGTCCATGCAAGAAGGTTAGTACACAAATTCTAGAAGAATGCAAGGTGGTCTTTCAAAACATTTTTCCTTTGATGTTGAATACCCCAACATGCAACGGGAAGTGGGTGCAAGCAGCTGAGACCAAGCCTGTTATGCATTGGAGAAATGTTTTAAACAAGAAAAGATGAGGTCCACTTCCAAACTACTTTCCCTCATGACAAAATATCCTCAACATTGTTTTTAAGACTTAACAGAGACCACTTGCCTGGACTTGCAGCCAAAGTAGCTCTCTTGTTGCTTCTTTTTAGGAAAAGAAATTGAGATGGGAATGGTTCCCTGAAAACACATGCGCGCACACACACACACACACACACAGGGTCAAGCCTCAAGCTGACATTGCTGCCAATTCAACCTGGCATTGAAGTGCCCTTGATTCCAGAGATGGAGCTAAGCACAGACAACATCAGTGTACTGTTGCTGCAGGACAACCTGGCCTACACATACAGCTGTGGCACCTGCCTCCCTGAATGTTAGCTGAGGTAGAGAAAACGTACACCACCTCCTGCAGATTCAGCCAGTCTCCTGAGCAGGGACTGCTCTGAGGATTAAGATGAGATCCAATCATTCTTAGAAATACCATTTATCTCAAAAAAAACACAACTTATTCTTGGGAAAATAAGTAAACACACAAAGATTTTAGCAAACAGAAGTAGTATACAAAGGACCTTTAGGCTTGACGATCACTGACCTACCTACATGTAGAAGCTATCAGTCCTCTTGCAACTTTGGATGGACCGGCAATATAAGGTGAGCCCCATTGTACATCCATTCCAGAAAGCAAGAGGGTCTGAGCTATGAACGGTTGCCATGTAGGATTGATTTGGGCTAAACTTCTATGTGGTTAGATCAGTGTTCCCACCTGCAAGAAGTATACTGGGTTGGATGCCAGAAATAAGTCTGTTGCATGGGAAATGTGAGCCATGCTATTCAGCACAGTTTGTAAAAGCAGCAGCCATCTGTTGGGGTTTATAGCAGGCTGAGAAACACAGGATGTTTACTTTTATTCAGATGTGCAGTGGATGTGCCTTGTATGAGCAGACTTGCTACCATACTAATAAAACAACTGGGACATTAGACTCAGGAGAAAAGCTTGGTTTATGTAGTAAAACAGAAGTTGAGCAAAATAGAAAATGTTACAAATATACATGCATGCACACATATACATGATCACTTAAGAAAAGGTCAGCAGAAAACAGGCCAGACAGAAATTCAGAACAAATACAGAACTAACTCAGAGACTAAACTGGCTGCTTTCCAAGGTGTTCTATAGAAACCACTCCCAGAAGAAATAATCTACGAAAGGTAAGATAAGGAAAGGTCCAGTTTCAAAATAAATTTACATGGCAAAATTATGAGCTGAGATTAATTTAGATAAACTCTCCAAAAGGGGATTTGGCATTACTGACAAAACTGAAATGTGGGTGTGTACAGAAAGAATCCAAGACCTCTGAAGATGAGACAAAGGCACTCCCTCATGATTGAGAGTGATCACCAAGACACTTAAGAGGGAACTGGGTTCAGATGCCTTTGACTACAGGAAATTGTCATCCACAATCTGAATAACTTGATGCTGCTGTGAATGTTAACCACCAAAGAGGAAAAATTCCCATGAGAGTTCAGAGGATGCAAGCGGAATTCTGCAAACGCTAAGAGAACGAATCCAAGAAGTAACCAAAGATGCAGACAGAGACGCTGGCAAACAGCATTAGCAAAAGTTAAGGTTGTTTTTGCCAACAAAGGAAAAAGTTAAGTAGAGTAAATCAAATAAAAATAAACATGTAGCAGCAGTAGATGCCCTACTTTTTTCCTGCAAATGTCTTTTACCTTTGGGTTTTTTTCCCAGGAGGTAATGAGTATTTTTGTAAATCCCAGTTGAAAGCAGACTATCTTGCTTATATTTCTGACTAATGGGTTGAATCAGCAGGTAACATTTCAGAGGGCCAATATTTTTGCAACTAAAATAAAACAAAGAATACTGCATGCATGGCTTTCTAGTTGAAACATCATGTGGATGATCACCAGCAGAACCAATGCTAGATGGTAATTTTCTTGAAGAAAGAATTTGAATGGGATGATAGGCAACGGTACCATATGAAAGCTTTGGCATGGATATTTGTTATAATTCTGTCAATTTGTTAAAAGCAAAAGTGGGGAACAGGAGGCAACCTAAATTGCTTACATATATATATCAAAACAGTTTGCTAAGTGCAATGACACCAGGAATTATGAAAAAAGTCTTCAGCATATTCACTATTGTGTATTAGAAGGGGAATGTGTAACTTCCTACAAAATCCCTCTGAAAATGGTGGGATCACATAGGGTAAAGGCCTAAGGCGGGTTTCAGTGGGTGTGGAATTACATTTGATGCAATCAGAACAGTTTGAATGTCAACGAATTAAATTCTGGGTCAAAACCAGTGTACTTTGGAAGAAAGCTTGGTAATTCAGAGAGGATGTTTTATGTAGAAGATGGAGAAAATCTATTTTGATATTTTCCAGGATGCAGCTTACGTAGTATTTTAAGATCCTAAATGAAGCACCAGTGAGTTTTCAAGAAAGGAACATAAGATCATAATATGAATTTGACCTAGGCATAAATCAGTGAAAAAGAAAAAAATCACATTTCAAAATTGTACTCAAGCAGGCATTGAACAGTGCTGGCCAGGAATATCTCACACTCAGGCTACAAGATGGTGATAAAATTTTAAGAACTAAGCTCTACAAAGATTATAGGACTAAAAAAAACCATCTCAGCAGCCTATCATTAAAACCCAGTAACTGAATTTAATTATTCTAAGTTCTATATTATTCTAAAACAAACTTGCAAGGAAGAACTTGTTTGAAGGACTCTCATTAGCCATTTGTGCCCAAAAAGCTGTCAATATTAGAATTTCATTATCTAGTGTATTTTTCATGGGCTTTAACACACAAAGTAGAAATGCACATCGACAGAATCACAGTTAAGAGATGAATCTGCTCAGAGGTAGGAGCTCTGTGTAGAAAGACATACTGGAATCAAATACAGCTCAGAAGTGCACAATTCCGTTAAAACATTTATTTACTCAAGATGAGTGAACACTCCATGAGATCTGATTATTTTTTATCTGCATCAGCTGAAATGGCTCAAGTGGGAGCCACAATTTCTTTTAATGTACTAAATATAGCTTAAGATTAATTTTCCAGAGGTGTCAGCTGGTGCTACTTGGTGCCTTAGCAAATCATGGTTTTAACTCCTCCCTGCATCTTCTTAAAAAGGAAAATCTCAACTCTATTTTTGATCTTCTCTCGTTCAAGTCTTTGCTATTGATTCTTTCTATAACCTCTTCCTAGACCCACCTGACACCAGATAATGTTGAAAATTCTCAAAGTGTGGGGACTGGATAACATGTCAAAGAAGCCAGTTAATAATAATATGCCAAATCTTATCACAGCATATCACAGATTTCATATTGGCTCAAATTCTTCTATATTTACCGAGTTTTTCTTACCCTAAATCTGGTGTCTAGACTTCTCTTTAGAACACATTTTTCAAGTTAATAGTGGCGCATGTTTGTTTAGTGGCAAATAAGCTTCTAAACTTATTAATGTGTTATATATGTCATGTATATTGCAATTATGGTAGCCTCTTAAAGTACAAGGACATTTAACCTCCGTGGTGCTCTTGGGTTTTTAAAATTTTGTTTCATTTTAACCTGTTCATTCTTTTTGCTTCTGTAACAGGACATGAAAAGTTGTAATATTCCACCTTGCCAGATACCACAAAAAACAAGTAACACAAAGGGATTTTGAAAAATAAGTCACTCATTCACCCATCTCCATTCCATTGAAGGTCTTGACAGACCTCTATCAAATTGAGCCTGGAGTTTTTTAATTCTGAGCTCAGTATCTGCAGCATATTAAGCCTCTCCTCATGTAGGAATTGTAGCGAGCCATTTTTTTTTCTCAGCTTTCTCTATATTCTCTTTCCCAAATACAGTTTACACCAAACTATGCAGTTAAAGATACAGAAGGATGCATGACATGTTTGTACAATGGTAGATTCATGTTTCCTGTTTTATTCATTATTTCTTTCCTACCCTTAGCATTCCCACCTCTTTTTGTCATCAAGTACTGGAGAGGCCTTAATGCCATTCCTTCTGTTTCCTAAAAATCAGTTCTACCAATGTGCTCCTTTAAAGAGGGGCATTCTCATCTCTTCAACTAAGTTTTTAAACACCATTTTTGTTCCTGTTCCAATTATTTATTGTTGTGTGGTCTGCTTGGTCAGGAGATTGTTCAGGTGGTTCTTTGTTATTTTCTGTCTAAATCTAATCAACTTCTACCTTTTTCTAGGATTCATAGCATTTGGATTCCAACTCCAGTTCCTGTCTCATGCAAAGTCCTTTACTGCAGGTCATTTATAGGGTATCTGTACTTCCTGTACAGCATCATGAAGGAATTACAAGCCTCCTTATTCACATAACTTTCTCAGTGGTGAAATTATCCTATTTGTTAACCTTGACAATGGATCTGGGAAGATTTTAGAAAGTGCTCTTCTAACCTTTCTTTTGCTGTCCTTCCCATTTCAGCAGTATAGATTCCTTTCCAGTGCTTCCCTAGAATAACATCTCTACTGCTGTATCTGCCAGCCGGGAAACAGCCAGCCACATAAAGTGGGACCACTTGGTTTTGCTCCATGTGAGGGCACACCTGTGTGCACAGCAGACTCCCAGGAAGATTTGTGAAACTAATACTCAGCTATTTCTTTCCAAGCAGCTTTGCTCCCAATGCTCCTTAAGAAGTTGTTCAAAAGCTCTGTGGAAGTGCTTTCAGCACCTGTACAGCCCTTCCTCTGCCCAGCTTTGGATTGCAAGCTTTGGAAAACCCATTAGGACTCACATTTTAAACTTATTTAAGTGCTGCTAAGACACACTCTGTTTTTAAGCATTCCCTACAATTCTGAGCTGAGCTACAGAACACTTCTATTTGCCATAATTTGAAAACTCTAGAAGTACCTAACAGGGCATTGACAAGTATTACTGCACAGCTGATACAAGGGGGAGTAGGCAAAAAGTAATAAACATGTGCTTGTTATTACAAAAACCTGGTATGGCAATTACAGATGGTGCCCAAAAGTTGGGCATGACCATTCCTCCCCAGAATGTAAATGTATGAATTGGAAGTTAACCACAGGGTAAACAGACTAAATAGAATGCTTTTTTGTTACACATGAAATTGATTCAAAAGGAAACAAAAAATCTCAGATTGTGCTGTTTCAAATTGATGGATCAAGACAGTTACTTTGATGCACTATTCCACTGCCTTCATTTCTGTTAAAAGCTATATCAGAAAAGCCTTGCTCACATGCTGATTTGCCTCTTCAAACAGCACTGCTACTTCCTCCATAACACTTTCTCTTTCTGGTCTTTTTCTTGCTGGTCTGAATAATTAGTTCTCCGTGGAGATCAAGTCTTTTCTTGCTTACTGGTATTGGAACACGGAATATCTGAACTAATCCCACAGCAGCCCCAATAACGCTCCTTTTGACACACAGGAGATCCTTTATGGGGCATTACGTGCCCTTTACTGTAGACAAATACGCATCAGATGTGCTATGTGAAACATTTACAAGCTCCAGATAGATGCACGTATGTTTATCCCTCAGTGGAGCAGGACTTCCACAGTGGTATCTATGTAGCAATCCTGTTTGATAAGCTGCTACATAAAGAGCGGAATGCCAATGCAGATCTGAGCCCCTGTATTCCTGCCTGGGTGGCCATAACAGATGGCCTATAGTGGAACTTCAGTCACACAAAAAAAACATGAAGCAGCACAAATCTGAGTCACTGGTATGAAAAACTGTTTTGCATGACTCTTGACTGATGTTCTGACTGGGTGCTAAAAAGCACAGTGCCTAACTGCTGAAGAGCTGGCCTTGGAAATGCCTTTCTAAGCTGCATTCTAAAATCCATTTTGTAGGACAGTAAGGCAGTATAACTTCTACAAAGGATAGGCTTGTCTTATGCCTTTGATAACAGTGGAGAACCAGTGATCAAAAGAACTTATTATTGCTTGTAGATCTTCAGGAAGGGCTGCAGGTATTGAATACATTATATATACATATATATGCCTACATACTTGTATGCGAGATGTTGGTCATGTGAACTTTATCTGATCATAGTTATTTCTTATACTTGCAAATTGATATCATATTTATACAAATGCATATATAAACAGATAACACATCTATGTAAAACACCTGTGTTACTTGTTTCTTCTCCATCTCTGCTTGGGATTCATGTCACCATTTTTAAAGTAGCAATTTTTACAAAATACAGACTAAACAGAGAATAGCAAGCCATATAACACTGACCCTTTGAAATATTAGCAGTTTTACATTCATATCTTATGTTGTGGTCTTAAATCTCCTCTGAGATGGAGACTTCAAAGACCAAAGTGGAAAAATAGAAAGCAAACTTGAAATAAATGAGAAGGCAACTCTGTAAACTCTGCTGACCCAGTGATAAAAAAAAGCAAAATTGCTGTTTATTCACAGATAAAGCCTGTATTTTTCTTGAATTGTTACCATACAAAGATTACCTAATACAAAATACATCATGATCAAAATGGACAAAACATACTACACAATGCATTTGTCATGCAAGAAATAAACTAGCTGAATGCATTATTTACCAGCTTGTTCAGCTATACTGAGGAACTAATTTCATACCTATTATACAAAGACATCATGAGAAGTAAAAAGCTCAGTGTACACAGGCTAGTGGACCTGGACAGGCTTCATTTTTATCCCTTCTGTGGCAGTTATTTTAATAAACACCCACATCACATGCTTCAGGTTTCAATTCTTAGTGTTTTTAAAAGACAGATTTCTTTTCATACTGTGAAGACCAAAGTATGACCATGCAAAATTACATGCTCAACTTCGCCTATAAAGCCTTACAATTTGCAGAGTATACTATCAATAACTTTGCAAGCTGCTCATTGCACTATTCAGATCAGAAGCAGCACATAGGGAGGGCAGTGAATACCTGAGAATTAAAATATGTCACTGATGAACACAGAATTAACAGAATTAAGTATCTGCAGGTTCTGTCCCTCACTGACAGGAGCAATCGGAAGTTACACGTTTTTTTGCCAAATGCTATCTTATATTGGTATAAAATCCACTGACCTACATTCTTTGTTATCAGAGAATCATGAAGTCATAGAATGGTTTGGTTTAGAAGGGACCTTAAAGCTCATCTAGTTTCAATCCCACTGCCACAGGCAGGGACACCTACTAGACCAGGTTGCTCAAAGCCTCATCCAGCCTGGCCTTGAACACTTACAAGTCATGGTTATCAACCCCTGCTTGCACTCATATTGTTTAGGTGGCTTCGTTTAAGTGAATTTACAAACACATACACATATCTCTTCTAAATTTGACTTACAGAACCATTCTGTAACCGTGGAACAGTTCAATCTTAGTTAAATTTTGGATTTTAAATACAATTCTTCTGAGAAATGTAACTGATTACAAAGCATGACAAATTCTACAGTTTTCTGATGTAAAATCATGCGGAACTTCATTTTAACAGATATCTTGACTGCTTGATTGTCCATCTGGCCAGCAAGAAAAATTAAAGGATAGTGTTAGGGCTGTTGCAGTAAATCTCAAGTAGCATTTCTGTCTACTTGAGAGAGAAATAACTGGCACAGCAGGTCAGCAGAAATGGATGCGAGGGTAAAATAGGACAGCAAAACTGTGAATAGATCATACTGACTCAAAAGTATTTGTATTGGCATGTGTAAATGGGAATGTTGTCTGCAACAGGTATGACAGCAGATGCTGGAGGTGTTGACTCCTTAGTTGTAGTAGTTTCCAGTCTTGGGTGCTGCAGTTCAAAATAGATGTGAATGACTTTGAAACAACACAGGGATAAGAAATAAGCATCTTAAGAGGTTTATAACTGTGACACACAAGGACTGAAATGATATGGAATTGCTTAGTCTACAGTTAAAAAAAAAATAGGGGGAGATGTATGTCTGATGATATGCAAGAACCATACTGTTCATGTCCATTATAGCTGTACTTTGGTAGCATGGAGCTTTTATTTTAACTAGTGTTCTAGGTTCCTCAGTATGAGCTGGACCAGGGAATTTGCCTGGCTGAAAATAAGCAATAACGAAAATAGCTTCACAACAGCTTAAATAACTCTAAATCAGAGTCCCACCTCCTCTATCAGGTCAACATCGGTACTCACGTACCTGGAGGGTAAGCTGAATCAAGAATCTGAGTGGGACAAAAACTAGGTGTCCTTTATAGGACCAGTAACGTTCAGAGGGTTCAGATACTCATTACCTGCAGAAACAGGGGGAATGTGATTGACCCATCAAAGCAACCAGCCCTGAAACAGCCCTTAAAGCTGCTTCCTAAAGAGAATGACTGTACCTCAGAGGTTTTTGGCCATAACAACACAGGAGGACTGCTGCTCATATGAATAGTTGGGGGTTTTTTTCTCCCAGAAACACAGGGGACATAGTGGATAGTTTTTACAAACATAACAGACATACCAACACCATAAGTTTTATTTGAAAAAGAAAAAAAAAGAGCAACAAGACACAACCACCAAACACCAAGCTACCAGGGAAATAAGTTTAAACAAAATCTATGATGTTTAACAATATTATCTACAAACACTCGTAGTGCGGGCAGCTATACATACAAATACACTTAAAAAACAGGCACAAAATGACTCGGAAAGCAATCACACAATGGCTAAAGAAACCCAAAGACAGGGGGTGCAGGGCTGCAGATCCCTGCCGCTGAGAAACGAGCCGCTGCTGGGGGGGGAACCGAGGGCACTGCGGGCCGCGCCTGAGGCTGCTCGGTCCCTCCGGCCGCCCCACGGCACTCCGGCACTGCCAGGCCAGCCCCAGGGCCCGGCGGCGGGCCGGAAGGAGACGCCTCCTGCCCGCTGACTTCCCCAGGAAGGGGGCTCCGGGCCCCCGTCAGAGGCCTGGTGCGGCGGGACAGGAGCTTTACCTCAACATTAGCAAGGTTTTACCTCAGCATTGCCGGATTTTTTACCTCAGCCGACGGGCCTCGCACTGGCGGCGGTAGCCGCCGCTCATCCGCCTCGCCCCCGGCCCGCAGAAAGACAAGAAGGGAGCTAGCGATAACAAGCCACCCGGCATCATCGCCATCACCGCCGCCGCCCCAGCCAGCACCGCCTCCTCGTCCAGCAGCGATCCCCTTTCCCGGCTGTCCCGGCGGCGGCGGCGGCGGGCGCCAATGAGGCGGCGCGTCCCGACGGCAGGCTCCAGTGGGCGGGCGCGGGGGGCGGGTCGCTGGCCGGGGGGCGGTGGCAGCACGCTCGGTTGTGAGTGAGTGAGTGAGTGTGTGTGAGTGAGTGCCATGGCCGAAACCCGCTGAGAGTGACAATAGGAGCGAGCCGGAGCGCGACCCCGAAGCCCACCGGGATCCCCCCTCTTACCTGAGCAAGCCGCTGGCGGAAGAGGCCTTCCCTCCTCTCGCAGCACCGCCGCGCCGCCAGCCCGGCCTGCCCCCCCCCCCGGCCGCCCGCGCCGCGCCCGCCGCTCCCCCTCGGCTCGGCCCGCACTCGGCTCCCCTTGCGCCCCCCCCTCCCCCCCCCCCGCCTCCTCAGGGCCCCTCCGCAGGGCTCCGCCGGGAATGTGAAAGAGGCTGCAGCCATCGCAGGCAGCGGGCCGCGCCGAGTGCATGGGACTGAGCGGAGCCCGAGCAGCCGCCCGCTCCTGAACCCGCCGCCAACGCCGCCCTGCGCTGGGGAGGCCGCCAACGCCGCCGAGGCCTACAGGCTCCTGCGCCGCCGCCGCCGCGGCAGGGACCGAGCCCGGCGCGTACTACACTCGGGCCGCCGTCGCCAGGCATCGGCCGCGCTTCACCAAGCCCGGCTCAAGCCGCCGCCTCCCTCCCGTCTCCGGCTTCTCTACCAGGAGAGTCAAGGTAACTCCATCCCTCCGTCCCTCTGCGCCGGCCCGCGGGGGAGCGGTGAGGCGGCGGCGGTGCGGGCAGGAGGCGCGGGCGGGCCGGGGTGGGAGGCCGGGCGGCGGTGAGGAGGCGCGGGGGGCTGCGGGGAGGACATGTTCCAGCTGCGGTGCTCCGCGGCTCCCTTCTGGAATTGACAGCCGATAGCAGCAGGCGGGAAGCAGCTAATTACACCTCTGCTTCCCCGGGCGGGGAGCGAGCCTCCGGCTCCTTCCCTGGTGGTGATATCCGTCGGTATTTTCACGTCCACTCGCCTCTCAGTGCATTGCTCCCCCCCTACCCCGGGGACCAGGAGATCTGATATGCGTGCCTATTTACCAGAATACTTGGGGAATAAATTAAGATCCCCTGCTGAAAGAACCAAGAAGCAGTGGCTGTGTTTGCAGCTTTGCCATTCGCACACAATAAATAATCCCCCCCAACCCCCCCCCGTTCTCTGAAACAGTGTATTTCACTGTGATAGTGTATTCAGGGAAGCGAATGTTCATTTGGAGAGATGAAAAAAAGATCAGTGTTTACTGTAAGGTTGTTAGGCTGGATGTAGTCTTGTTGAATTAGAATTAGATTTTAATAATTTATAAAGCAGGTTAGGGAAACTGTTACTAAATTTACAGCAGAGAAGTGTCAGTAAAGCTTCTTGCTGACACAATGATCCTGCAGTTTAAGTGATCTACTTCAGCCCCTGCCCATTATTATTATTATTATTTTGTAATGTAATTTTGAGAGAGCATGGAAACATTTCTGCAGAAATGGTTCCACTTTGCTGATGCACGTGACGAGGAGGTGAATCTTTTTTTATGAGATGAAATAGGGCCAAACAATTCAGGTTTTAAGAATATATTTTTGCTGATATTTCCAAAATCTTGTTTATGTAACAGGTAACTTTGTGTTTGCATGGTTTTTGGGTGGACTGTTGAAATCTTAGAAGTGGGTTGCTAAAGTACAGGCCATTCTATTTCAGTTTATCTTTTTAATTTATTAATCTTGGCTAGGGCCTGAATGCCCTGGTTATGGTGGCATTTTTTTCCCCCAAATGATAGACAAGACCAGTTTAAGGTATGGGTTCATGTTTCTGATAGTATATTATATTTAGAAAGCATATCTACGAATCAAAATGATGGAACAAGGCTTTTCCATTATTGTAATGCCAGCTGCACAGTTCAGCTTCTGGGTGCTGCACATGCTTCCTGGAAGAAGCAGTTGAGTTTATTCTTCCATTTTTGATAGATTTAATGCACATATACTTAATTTTGCATTAAATAGTTCTTATCTTTTGGAACTTGTTTACACTGTTGTAATAAATAATACTTTCTAAAGCTTTTCTTACAAAAGACAAACCCAAACATGTCTGTTTCAGTGGATTTAATAATTTATGAAGCATATGAGTAACCAAATATTTTAATAAAGCCAGCACTCTAAAGTGTTCTCTATATTGTGGAATCAACTTCTTTTAGCATACGAGTCACTTTGGTAATTGAAGTCAACAGACATTGAGGATGAGTAATGCTTTCCAAGGACATGTTCTGAGACCCAGATCCTGCAAATGCTTATGCCGATGCTTAACTTTGCAAAGTGGGTAGCCTTACTGGAATCAACAGAGCTGCTCTTGTTAATGGTCGTGTTATTAACGCAGATAGCTCTGTCGATTTCAGCAGAGGTATACATGCTGGTGAAGTTAACTGTACACAGAGCTGCCTGTAATATGTAGGCCTAAATCCCTCCTGTCTCGTTTCCCTTAAGTATTACTCATGTATTTCATCAAGATGTGATGGGCCCTTTTAGCAGCCAGGACAAGGCTGGTAAATACAATAGCTGGATGATTAATTCACTGTTTAAATGTTTCCTTTCAGTATTTCATAGTAGTAGGGAATCAGATGCAGGAGTACTGAGGCAAGGTTTTTAGGAAGAAGCAACACTTATTTCTTGGACTAGCTGACAGAGCTGGGAAACAAACAAACTTTTGCTTGCAGAAACCTGTTTTTGGCTCTTTGCCCCTCCTGCAAACCTTGTCTGGTTTATGCCCTTAGAAAGTTATGGTTACCACACTGCAATTCTTACAGAAATGCCAGAAGGTGGAATAACTGTGTATAAAGAGCCTCACAAGAAAATAACTTGAGTGTTTCTAAAGTGGCAATATATAGAATTTGTCAGTGTTAGTAAAGTTCTGAAGCATAGCAGTACTTTTTGCTATACTTTCTTAAATTTCAATGAAATCTTGTATGCAGGTGTGGCAAATAAACTGAACATTTCTTCCATCATATTTTTTTTTTGTCCTATGCATATTGATGACTGTAATGGCAAAGAAACAGTTGCCCTTTTTGTGTACACATTCTTTCGCATGAGCAGTCCTTCACAGAATGAGTTAAAATTACTTTATCCCAAAGGATATGTAGTTAAGGCTACAATCCTATGTCAAGTCTACAGGTTTATGAAGTTCTATTGACATAACGAAGTCAGCACTAGGTCTGAATTTTTCTGTGGCAGGACTTTTGGCAAATGGGAGACACAGATGAAAAAAGTGAGAAGAATTATTGCACTGTTGCATTAAGTTTATTCCATACAATTTGTACATACGTTGACGGATTAGCTCTCGATCTGTCTGGGTGACTTGTCCATAGAGAGTGGTGCAGAAAGAAGATGATTTTTTGAAAATTTAGGTTAATCTCTACCCACTTGGAATATGTTGGTAACGTTTGTTTTCCTTCAGTAGGGATATGTCCTCAGCACCAACTACTCCTCCATCAGTGGATAAAGTAGACGGATTTTCTCGGAAGTCCGTCAGAAAAGCCAGACAGAAGAGGTCACAAAGCTCCTCCCAGTTTAGGTCTCAGGGCAAGCCTATTGAGTTAACTCCCCTGCCTCTGCTAAAAGGTAAGATCAAGAATGACTTTTAATAAATAAAACAATAACAATTTTACTCTACAGTCAACTTCTGAAATCAAAGTATTCTATTGCCAGTAATCACAGGGAGATTTTGTCAGCAATGAGAAATGTTTCATACCAGAATTGTATGTATTTAAGCTCTACAAAATATTTTATCAGTGATTTGAGGGTGCGGTAATTGTTTGCAATACTTTTGAAAGTTTTAACTGCTCCTGTTGACCTGTATCATGACTTGAAATTTCAAGGCACTCAGGCTATGTATGAGTATTTCAGTTAGTGAATCCTCAACAGTTGATGTAAATGAAGAATAATTTTGGTAAGGGTAAATTGACTTGTGAGCAGAGGGAAACTTTTTTTTGGTATCTTTCCTTGACGTGTGGGTTTGCAGCCTGAGACAGTGGGGCCAAGTTCAGCCTACAGGCATATTTTGAGTTGAGTGCCCTACAGCAAGGTGGAGAGATAGGACCCCCTCTCATACCTTTTGTGGATGGGTAGCTCCAAGCTCCTAATCTCTGCTGAGTTTTGAAATCGAAAGGTCCCATGAGCTGCAGCTTCTCAAGGGGGAGGATGCTGCCAATCAGGTCTTAGGCAAGACACTACTGTATTGAGAACCTGTGTATCCCAGCTCTGGTTGAGTTTCTGCTGGCACATTTAACCTCTAATTTGGGAAAGAAAATTATGATCCAGCATACTACTCTTGAAAGGATGCCAGTATCTCTGTAATACCTTGAATGCTTCCCCTAAATTCCAGTTGTCACTGAATTTCAGTACAAATCCAGGGGCCAAAAGCACCTATCAGAATTATGTCTGTCTGTTGAAGAAGCGGGAATTGCCTTTCAGAAGCATTGCTTTTACACTGAATTCTCAAATGGTTTATTTAGATTTGTGGATCTCTTTCATTGCAATTCTTATTTTCTGCTGTAAATAGTGAAAATAAGCATGGTTGGTGCTGATAATTCTGGAAAATAGGAAGATTAATTAATGTTTGTCCCATTTTTGTTTAGTGGGCAAATCTAACTCCCACTTTCTCTCCTCTACCTGTTTGATAGATTTGTTAATCAGAGTATTGAAATACATAATAAATGTGTAATTGCACTTTGGTTTCATTCTTAACCCCGCTTTTTTATAAGAAGAGAGAAGTTGCAAAAACCCCCCCACAAAACAAAACCAGCCCCCCCCCAGGGGCTGGTGTGTCTTTTAATTTAGTAAAAAAGTGTGCCTTTTAATTCATTAAAAAGTAGGATTCTAGGATTAGTTCTAGTGGAGTTGTCATTAAAGTATTGGGGACTTCTTTCTGTGAGACACGTGTCAGAATGCACAAATGGCAATACTGGTACGTCCAGCCCCACTGCATGATGCCTGACAGTGGCCAACTTGGAAGCAGAGAAGAGAGGAGAATAGGAGGTACAGAGTGATGCTGTACTGGAATGCTTCCTCTCTTTAGCATTTCTCGATGTAGGGTCAGTTGGTGCCAGTAGCTTAGACTTTGTAGTCTGCAATGAGTATGATTTTCTGACTTTTTCTTCTTTTGTAACAGTATGATAAAGAAGCAAATGTACCTTTCAAATAATTTTAAAGCTTGGTTTTATACCCTTGGAGGTCATTTTTGGTATGCAGGTGATTTCTTTTGGAAATACTAGTTGCTACACTTCAGAAGGTGAATGGAGTTTATCCTTTAGTTTAAATGGGTGAATTACTGGAAAATATTGAGATTTGTATAAATGAAGAAATTGATGTTACAATAATTTAATTTTGCTGTGTAGCCCATTCAGGGAATAAACCAGGCATGTGCACAAGCATCAGAAAAATGTTGCCTTTGTCTGAAGACCTGGTCTTGCAGAAACATAGGCATATACAGGTGCTTAATTTGACTACTGTAGTTAGTCCCATGGATTGAGATATAAAACCATAATAAGATAAAGAAAACAGATGGGGAGCAGAGATCGGTGATGAGGCATTTATGATTAGTGTCATAATGAGTTATAGTGGTCCAGCTTCAAATTAAGAATCAGATCCTGTGAGTTAGTTTTCCCTCTTTGACTTAATATGTATTCCCAGAGGCACAGGGATCTACCTGTGCAGATTAATTTCCAGGATTTGGGCCTAACAGTCTATCTGAAACTGCAGTGGTATTAGTCTCTGCTGAAGGGATACTTGCAGTTAAAAATCATGCTATTGTTTGGAAATATTCTTGACCTACATTAGATTTGTAACATTCAGGATTATTAAACCTGAAGGAAGTGAGGAAACAATTTTCTCCTGCATTTTTCATACTTTTCTTGGCCAACTGCCCCAAAATCCTAATTTTTTAAGCTCCTAGGTTTGCACTTACCTTCGAACAAGTGACTTGTCCTATTACTTAAGTCCAGTAACCATATGGTTTCCAGTTTTATCCTTATTGTTTGTCTCTTTCAAACCAAACTAGAGCAGAGATTTCAGCAAAACAGCTTTTTAAAGTCTCAGAAAAATGAAATCAGTTTGGAGATCTATAGGTGCTTATTTAAACTTCTTGTTTTGAGTGAATTTCAAGTTTAATTAAACCTCTTCAGAAATACTCCTGTGCAGGAGATTTTTAAAGGACAGACTTTGAATTCAACCTTAGATGTATTTCATATTCATGATGCAGGAACTTTGCTGACAGAAACAGACATGCTATGCTCCCTCTTTTTTTTTTTTTTTTTTTTTTTTAAGCTATTTTGCATATTGGCATTTCCAGGCTACCTTCTCTCATACAGCACTTTTATAGACTTCAGGATCTTCTTTGATTACAAGAGCCGTGTATGCAGAAAACTAGATAAATGCTTAGTCCATTCTTTGCAAGTTTTTATACTATGCCTGTCACCATAATGATTTGAGCACCTTCCAGTAGTGTATTAAGTGATGTGACTACACATCTGTCACATCTTATCTGCTCTCATTCCTTTCCCTAGGGGCAGAGTCATATATAGCGAAATGGCTTGTTTTGGTAGTGTTTTAATGCAGTCTGTTGCCTTCTGTGAACATACATGCCTGTATTGCAGAAACAGATAAGTCAGTGTTGTTGTTGTTCATTTGGTAAAAAAAATATTTCATGAAGGAAAAATAGAAAAGACACTGTATTTTGATGCTGTGTACAAATCTGAGGGATAAGCTGCTACATAGAAAATGTAATAAGAAGAACTGGAATTTTCCATATCGCTTATTGTAAGAAAAAAAGTATAAAGAAATGAAGTCGTTACTGTGGTGTTTGTTTGCTTTAAAGTGTGTATTGTATCCTTTTGTAAACAAACATTTAATGTGTTTAGAAAATAACATGTCCTCTGAGGCTCTGCTGGGCTGTGTTCAGGCTTTCAAAAGCCGTAAGCCAAAAAGGGGTTCTGTTTGCCTACAGTAAGGTCTTAACTTTTCAGAAAATTTAATTATTTTTATTTGTTGTGTTGTGACTTCAATTTGGAGTTATCTTTTTAAATATGATTAATATCCGATAGAACATTTTAGACCCAGCCTTTCTCCTTTGTTTCAAGTGTAGAGGAATGGGATGAGAAGTGCATACGGGAGTTGTGATACAATTGGCCTGTGTACTCTTACTCACTGTGTACTCTTACGTATGTTTCAATCTCACATGCATTTTTAAATGTTTGCAGGCTCTTGCCTGCAGTTGCAGTGCATTATGGCTTTTGATTTTTGCTTTATTTTTAAAGGGGCTGTTGGTATCATCAAGGCTGGCAGGTGCCTTAGGTATCTGGATGTGGGACAGCAGTCCTGGTGAAAGGCCCTTTTCCAGGACTGAGTATTTCCACTTCTGAGCCTGAGTCAAACCCAGCCCAAATTTGTTAACCAAGTCTGTGGCATGCATCAAATCGTGCTTGCTCTGTAGAGCAAGATAGTCCTGTGTGTGCATTGGATAGGTGTATTGTTTTATTTTGTACTCTTTTTACTTGGTCTCTAGAGGTAGATCAGGAGGAGTGCAATGTTAGAAAGCAATTGGTTGGAAAAAAGTATACTGTAGTACTGGACACATGAAAACAGAGCAGTTTCAGTTTTACCTGTATAAAGGGAAGTTAATTTGTGTTTCTGCCAGTGTCTGTTATGGTATAGGAGTACCCAGAGGATGAAGACATACATATAGATGTCTAAAAAGATCATATGCCTTAGGAATACTTTTAGCATCTTGAGAAATTGAACAAAACATTTGCATGCAATTCACAGTATTGTTCCCATCCCCCTTGCCCTCATTAAAAATACGTAAGTTGGGTAAAGCAAACCATCCAAAAGTAAGACTTAAATTTTAAATCTGTGTATCCCATTTTTGTAATTTCAAGGTGTGCCTACGTCTTCCTATCATCCTCCCACATTTTCCAATGATCTGATATGATTAGCGTAAGTTACTTTCAGGTTTTCTGAGACTATTATGTATTTTTGTTGAAAACAGCTCAAAGTATGATTTTTATTTTTAGAAAACTTTTCTTCCTTAAAATAGGCACTTGGAACAGAAGTTCTCTGTCAACAATACCAATTGCTTTGCTACCTCAATATTATGAAATTTATGGAGCTTCTAATACATTTATCAGATAGTTTCCATGGCATTAAGGAATTGCTGTAGTGGCAACAAAAGAACATTGCATAGTCAAAAAGGGAAAATATCTTTTTCACTTGTTTGCTTTTGATCATTATATTATGGGAATAGGACCACAATCCCAAATGGGAGAAGGACTTCACAGAATCATAGAATGGTTTGGGATTGAAGCAGCCTTAAAGATCATCTAACTCCCCTGCCACAGGTAGGGACACCTTGCCCTAGACCAAATTGCTCAAAGCCCCGTCCAATTTGACCTTGAACATTTCAGGGATGGAGCAGCCACAGCTTCTCTGGACAACTTGTTCCAGTATCTTACTACCCTCATAGGGAAGAATTTCTTCCTAATATCTATCCTAGATCTCCCCTCTGTCAGTTTAAAGCCATTCCCTCTTGTCCTGTTACGACATGCTCTTACAAAAAGTCTCTCTCCAGCTTTCTTGTATGAGGTATTGATATATGAGGTTCTTGTCATATGTAATTAATTTTGTCACTTTCCTCTTGTGGTCTTGATAGTTGTTTTTTTAATATATACTTAACTTTATTTTTTTCAACATCTGGTGGTCGTAGGAAAATTCTTTGCAATAATCTTAAAGATTTCTGATTGTTTCTAAAAGGTATTTATTTGATGGTGTTTAGAAAGGGCAGTATACTAATAACATTATGTCTTTTTGAATTTTTCTCTGCTTGTTATTGTCTCCTACAATTGAAATGTAGTTTTGTCTAGCCACATTTGTAGAGAATGTGTAGAAATGCTGACTTAAAGTTTAGATCATAATAAAAGAATACGTCCTTATCTTAATGGTGTATTAGTGAACCTGTGGTTGCTGAGAAACTCTGTCAGCTTAGCCTTGATCTTCTAATATTTCCATTCAGTGGTCTTTATTTATTTCAAAGTCTCTTTAGGTCTGGTGATTTTCCTACAGCCACAGTGGTGGTGGTTTTGTTTTTTTTTTTTGGGGGGGGGGGGGGCGAAGAAAGGTGGGAAGGTGGGTTTGTTTTGTTTTGCTTTGCTTTTTAATCTGAAGCCTTCAGTACAATTGTTTTACTTCCAGAATTTCTAAGTCTACCTGCTGGAAATTGGAAATGTGGAAATGTTAAGGAATGATCATCATTCCCACATCTTCTTTTTTTTTTTTTAAGTTATTTAAACAGTGAAGTAACTTGTAATCACTCTGTAAAATGTATTTCTGTACTTTTCACAACATTGAGTCTAAAATCTTGGTAATTTTTTGCAGGAGCACTTAGACTTTACTCTCATTAGAAACTTTTGTTTTCAGTCTGTATTTGTACCATGGCTCTCTCTAATATGTTTCCCAGTATTATTTATTTCTTTAATAATATTACATTTTTCTTCTCTGTGTTCAAGTGTAACCCTATGGGTCTGTAATAGAACCTCCTATTTCTATAGTAAGTACCTCCTTTATTTTCCTTTCCTTTGAGAAATAAAAGTTCTGGCTTAGCCATGCAATTATTTCTATGTAGTATACATGATTGTTGAGGTATAATGCTGCCTATATAATTGATTTTGATATGGAACTTTAGTGTTGTGAAAGGTATATTTTTTAATATCTCTGGAATTTTGTGTATATAAAATTTGTGTTTTTACATCAAATGTGTAGAATAGTAAATATATATCATTTATTAATATGCATATATATGTTATATATAAAGTTTAGAGTTTGAGCTTATTTAATTTTCTGTTCTGTTTTTAAAACTCAGTACTTTTAGTGAGATACTAATTCTGTTCATTGATAAAGCTCTATAGTCAGGAAGCAGTCCCTTCGCGTTCATCTGTTGTAAGCTACTGCCTCCCTGAGAAAAGAGCACTTTCACTTATGCGTTCTGGGGAGTGGGAGGAGGACAGAAAACTATTTTTACATGCAGGGTAACTCCCTTTCATCTACAGTTTTTTCATTCAAGTTATTACTGTTTCTTCTGCTCAGGCAAAAATTCTGAAAAGTAACAGATGAGGGGACTTAGAGTTCAAAGAGTTTTGGTAGGGTTGGACATTTATGGATCAGTGGTGGGACCGTGTAATCTTGGTAACTGTCTAATTCACAAATATCAGCAGTGGATGAACATTAGAAGTTAAAGAAAATCTCTTAGAAAAATACTGCAGTCTTCTTTCAGAAGGATATGGCAGAGCTTATCTTAGTTTGAAACCTCACTGGTTGTGTCAGTCTTCATTACAGATGCAGTTACGTGACGTTTTTTTTCTGATGGTGAAACTTCTTTGAGAAATTCCCAAGCATATACTACAGTGCACTGCCTCTCATTTGTGTAAACAGTATAAACAGATTGTTAAAAACATTTCACCTTCTAATTTTAGTGATGTGGTTGCTCCAGTGTCTTCTCAAACAGTTAATTCAGCAGAACTGAAATGGTGGTGAACTTTTATACAGGGTTGATGGCTTCTGTGTGTGTGGTTATCTGCTTAAAAATAAAAAAAAAAAAACAAACAACAAAATTGCTGCAGCTACAGTCTGAGGATCATTATAAAGCATTTTCAAAAGATAAGGCGGTTGTCCAAAGAACTGGTGTAAAAGACTTTTGTGTCCTTAGTTGTTGCATGTGATTGAAAAAATTGTCTGTTTTGAACAAAGTCTTGAAGTCAAGCTATAGGGGAATCAGTTGTCACAGTATGTCTGATATTAAGTCTTACAGTAAGTTGTATTGCTTGAAAACAAAGTATGTAATAGAATAATTTTATTTTAAAACACTTTAACTGGAGCACCTCCTGTATGAAGACAGGGTGAGAAAGTTGGGGCTGTTCAGCCTGGAGAAGAGAAGACTGTGTGGAGACCTCATAGCAGCCTTCCAGTATCTGAAGGGGGGCTATAAAGATGCTGAAGAAGGACTCTTCATCAGGGACTGTAGTGATAGGACATGGGGTAATGGGTTTAAACTAAAGCAGGGGAAGTTCAGGTTGGATATAAGAAAGAAATTCTTTACTGTGAGGGTGGTGAGGCACTGGAACAGGCTGCCAAAAGTAGTGACAAATGCTCTATCCCTGGCAGTGTTCAAAGCCAGCTTGGACAGAGCCTCGGCCAACATGGTCTAGTGTGAAAAAATGTTTGGAGTCTTTAAGAAACGATAACAGTGGTTTGCTTTGTATGTGGGCTGTAGTTTTCTGTGGGATTCCTGAAAGATTTTCAGGAAGTTCTAACAATATGTTGTATGACAGCTGTCATTTTTTCACCATGCTTGTAATATTTATCTACCTGATCTGAACTGGCCTTTTGTGGTTCGGGATTTTTGTACCTCTTTGGAGTGTCACAAGTTTAATTTAATATTATTGTGACTTTCTTGGCTTTTTTTTCGTGTGTGCTTACACCAAACTTGGATTTTCAAGTTTTAAAATGCAGGTGACAGTAAATTTGTTTGTTGCTCTCAAGGTTTTGAATATATTATCAATTATATATGGATTAGGTTGTAAAGGAAAACTGCTGCAACTTAAGTTTCTCATATTACAAAATGATATTGGGATTAGTCAGAAACTGACAAAAGGATGATTCCAGATTTTAGAGGAGTTAAATATTCTTATTTTTCTTTCATGTTGCCCTGTAGGATATAGTGTGAATGCCTAAACTTCCATTAGTTTTCTTGGGAAGTTTAGGTCACGTGCTCTCCCCTTTCACATTCCAACAGCAGGGCATAGATGTTAGATGCAGCCTCTTTATAAATTATAAAGTCAATCTAGTATGTGTTTTCTGACTTCTCACAAGGTTAACTGTTCAAAGCTGTTTATAGAGAATGTTTTCCCATGTATGTGGAAACAAAGGTGCAAAAGGCGATGATTACAGCTGAGACAGTACTTGAATCACTGTAGAGAATGTAACTTATTTGTTGAATATTGTCAGTGTTACTAAGGGAATAAATTTGGCAGTGTGTTATCTTTGGTGTTTTCAAATAACATTTTTGGGATAGCTTTTTGCAGAAGTTGAGTTGGTACTGTGTAACTAGTTGTTTGGTTCTCCTTCACTTTCCCTTTATTCCACCCGGCCCATACTTCTCCTTTCTTCTTCTTTGCTTGTTTATCACTGCATTCGTTACTCCCACTTCTTCCTATAACCTCTGATAGGTACGATTCACTTCTTTTTCCACAAGAGGGTGATAAAACTCACTGGTACATGTGAAAATAAGCTTCAGGTGGCGTGGATAGCAGAGGTTATTGAAAATCTCAATATGATAAAATTAGCCATATTTCTAAAGAAAAAACCATAATCTGTTCTTCCCAAGCTCCATCAGTGCGTTAATAGTGGTTGTTTGCACTTCTGGAGACAAGACTAGACCTGTCAGGATGGAGATCCACCCTGTGAAAAGCATGCCAGCTCCATCATCCCTCTGTTTCAGTGATCAGACCATACTGCAAGACAGTCTTCCCTTTCTCTAATTTTCCCTGCCCTTGCTCCTCAATGCACTCTCTTGATGTTTCTGTTGGTTTTGTTGTGTTTTTATTTTGTCCCCCTTCCCCCCCCCCCCCCCCCCCCCCCCCCCCCCCCTTATTATTAGAGGAAACAGAACCTTCCTCTCCACCAGTGCTAAGAAACTGCAGTAGTTGTAATTTCTGTTCATGTTTTTAAAGTACAGAAAGGGTTAAAAGGCAAAGCAAAAAGGACGAGAAAATAAATAACCACTGCTGTGATTTACCTCTTATAGAGGTTCTTAGTAGAAATCTATATCTGCTTTTGGCTCAACCTAGACCTTAACAGGTATTTTGCTCAAGAATAAACACCACTGTAGTTTTAGTTTTTATTTTTAGTACTAGAAATGATGATGGAGAGAAGTGGTTATTAGTCCTCCTGAGAAGAGTAGCTCCAGAATTGTCTGTCTTGTGATGGATTTTGTGGCTAAAATTCTGGCACCTGCCTTTGGCTCTTGCAAAAGCAGTGCAATTGTCTCATGGTGTGTTGGATGAAAAGGTACAGGAGCAGAGCTGTTAGGTATGTTGGGAGGGTTGAAATGCAGCACTTTTTAGATGCACTTTGAGGAAGAGACAGCATATCAACGAGGTTGTTAGCCTGTATTTTGGATGCCGTCATCTTAAAAAAAGTGTCCATTGCTGTGAACTGATTTAGAATATTGTCTTAGCAGCCAGACTTTACTTGTGGCTAATGAGATTTAAAGAACTGCAGCAAGTCCTGATATTAAAAGAGCAAATGGGATCTATATTGTGGGTTAAGCATAAGGTAGGCAGTGAAAAGGCTCCTGGAAAGTTCTAGATGCTTCATTGTGAGGAGTCAAAGGAGTTGTGGTGAGGAAGGAGAAAGGAACAAAATGTTTGAGGTTATGTTTACCCCATAGTCCTATTAACTGTGAAATTCCAGGTCACTCTTCCTTAATTTCAGGAAGAAGTAATAAATCAAAAGGATTCAGTCTTTTAACAAAAAGACAACCGCAGAGTCAGTAATCTCATTAGAGTATCTCAATATTTTGTCTCCTTCTAATAGTAGGGAATTCCAAAGGCAGGAAAAATGTGTTGAATTCCACAGGACAAGTCTGTTCCCCTTCCTGTTCTTTCAGTGTCCTATTGTCCCTAAACTACCACGTCCATAATGTGCACAGTCAGGTTCTACAAACAGTATTTGAAGCACCATGCTTCATGGGCAAGAAGGGCTAAGTTTTAAGATTTGGTTAAGGTAGCTCTGGATCTCAAGTGGTACAAATTCTTCCAACTAACACAGCTGGGACGACGACGACGATGGACACCCCTACCCCAAAGCAGCCCTTCTACAAAAGAAAAACTAACCCTTATGAAACCCAAATACTACTTAGAATTTCTGTATATAATTCTGATCTGGTTCTGAGAGAGTGTAAGGGGATTGGAGAGATTCAAACTTATATTACCGATGTAACAGTATTTTTCTTAAGTTTTCAGGGTATTCTCCTGATGAAGGAATGGCATAATATCTAGAAACAGAGGTGGCTAAAAACAGGTTTTGAAGTGTGTCCTCAGCAAGTTTCTTTTTTTTCCTGCTTAGTAAGAAACAGTCATTCCTGTTGCAGAAACTCTCCCAATCCAGGATTTTTCAGAGACGAGGATTGACATACCCTTCAGAATACAATTATAGAATCATAGAATAGTTAGGGTTGGAAAGCACCTTAAGATCATCTAGTTCAACCCGCCTGCCATGGGCGGGGACACCTCTCACTAAACCATGCCACCCAAGGCTCTGTCCAACCTGGCTTTGAACACCACCTGCAATGGAGCATTCACAACTTCCCTGGGCAACCCATTCCAGTGCCTCACCACCCTCGCAGTAAAGAATTTCTTCCTAATATCCAATTTAAACTTCTCCTGTTTAAGTTTGAACCTGTTACCCCTTGTCCTCTCACTACAGTCCCTAATGAGGAGTCCCTCCCCAGCATCCCTATAGCCCTCCTTCAGATACTGGAAGGCTGCTATGAGGTCTGCACGCAGCCTTCTCTTCTCCAGGCTGAACAGCCCCAACTTTCTCATCCTATCTTCATATGGGAGGTGCTCCAGTCCCCTGATCATCCTCGTGGCCCTCCTCTGGGTTGGCATCAGCCCACCTCACAAGTGTGTCAAGGTCCCACTGGATGGCATTCCTTCCCTCCAACGTATCAACCGAACCATACAGCTTGGTGTCAAACTTGCTGAGGGCACACTCAATCCCACTGTCCATGTCACCGACAAAGATGTTGAACAAGACGGGTCCCAACACCGATCCCTGTGGAACACCACTCGTTACTGGTCTCCAGCTGGACATGGAGCCATTGAGCACAACTCATTGTGTGCAGCCATTCAGCCAGTTCTTTATCCCCCGAGTGGTCCACCTATCAAATTGATGTCTCTCCAACTTAGAGACAAGGATGTCATGTGAGACAGTGTCAAATGCTTTGCACAAGTCCAGGTAGATGACATCAACTGCTCTACCCCTGTCCATCATGTGGAGTTCCATAGCCCCATCATAGAAGGCCACCAGATTGGTGTGGCAGGATTTCCCCTTAGTGAAGCCATGCTGGCTGTCACCAACCACCTTGTTGTTTTTCATGTGCCTCAGCATGCCTTCCAGGAGAATCCGCTCCAAGATTTTGCCAGGCACAGAGGTGAGGCTGACTGGTCTGTAGTTCCCCGGCTCACCCATTTTCCCCTTCTTGAAAATGGGGGTTATATTTCCCTTTTTCCAGTCATCGGGAACTTCACCTGACTGCCATGGGTTTTTAAATATGATGGACAGTGGCTTAGCAACTTAATTTGCTAGCTCCTTCAGGACCCGTGGATGGATTTCATCAGGTCCCATGGACTTGTATATGTTCAGGTTCCTAAGATGGTCTCGAACCAGATCCTTTCCTACAGTGGGCCCAGGGTCTTCATTCTCACTGTCCCTGCTGACTTCATTTGCCAGGAGTTCATTGTTGATCTCCCCTTGTTTTGCATCCTAGCATGAACAGGTATTGCACTACAGCAAAAAGTCATTTGAGAGCTAACATCTTCAAAGTTATTTCACTTGTGGTGAAATGTGCCAAGCCGTCATAGTCAATGAAAAGCACATAGTTTGGAAATAAATGTTTTTTTCATGTTTATTTGTTTTTTGGATACTTCTGGATGAAACCCCTGATATTTACAGTATAACAGAAAAGCTCTACAACACCACATAATATTCAAGAATAAAGCACAGACTATTTTTCTTTACAGTTAGTCTCTTTAGAGGAAGCATTCAGTACTTAATAATATTTTTGCCCATGTTGTTTTAATTGTCTTGAACAGCAGGACCTATGTGGTGTCCAGAGCTGGAGCAAAGATAGTTGAATAGATTGCCCACCCACATGTGCTTATTTTCAGGAGAGGAGTCAAATAGTTGAAAGGAAAGTAGTTCAGCCTTCTCCCCTATTCCTAGATTCAGTGGCCAGATAGACTCCCCCATCTTTTTGAGCTCTCGCTGCATTTGTGGTTAATACAGTTTTTCTGCATTGTTGTTTCCCAGGTTTCTTGTCCATACTGAATATCTATATTTGGGATTATTTTTCCCAGATGTATCAGCCTGGTGTTTTTCGATACTGAATTTCACTTTATTTTCAGGCTATGTAAGGAATTTGCTTAGGTTACTTTGTATTATTTCTGACTTTACTGCTACTCAAAGTTCCTTATTTAATATCCTCAGAAGATGTTATCTATATGCTATTTTAATCATATAGATCATTAAGGAAGTTATTAATGTCTGGACTGAATTGAATCTTACATCTCACTGGCATTTCTTTCCAGCTGGATACTTTGAGATTTTTATCCTTTTATTTCTAGACTTTTCTGCAGTACAGTGTTTCTCAGCTTCTCCTACCCCCCAAAATTGGAATGAGTTTTAGATGTAGGACTGTAGGGGAAAACAGAAGTGTGATTCATGATGGAATAGAGTAAACTTTGTAAACCCTATTACAATCAAAATTGAAGCTGTATTATAATAATTCTGTATATATCTTTGCATTGATTTCAACATGCTGTCTTTGTACTTTAATTTGTACAGTAGTAGTTCTTAAATGATAAATTATTAAGTAAATATTTTCCTAGTAGAATATGCTTTCTATTTTTGTATATCATCTTGAGAACAGAATGTGATTCCTTTCTGTAGGGTCAGCTATTTGAAATACTTGCCTGTGTTTGTTCTAACTGCATAATCTATAATCCTCAATATGTCTTTAATCCACTTTATCTCCTACAGAACTACGTCTTTGGAATAGGGAAGAATATAGTGTGAGAGACAGAATCTAAGGGCATAAAGTTTAGGAAGTTTAAATCCATTTCTGAGGTCAGCATTTATAGATCTTGCCAAATAACTGGTAGAAGAAATGACTAGTGAAGAAAATTAAATACTACTCATATTTTCATTCCTATTAAATTAACAAATAATAAACAAAGAGGTCTTACATTATTTCGTATCTGGAAAGAGGATAAAATCAAAGGTGGAATATATCACTTGGCTAATCTGAAACTTCTGCAGTGTTAAGGGAAAGGAATTGATTTATTTTTCTTTTGATTCTTTGTGATTATTGTGTGAAGTTGAATCAAACTTAAAAATGTTTACTTTTTTTTACCTTTGTATGCATGACTCAGGTAGAAACCAGAGTGCATGTTTCTTAGCACCGACTGCTTGAGATTGAGCGGATGCATTAACCTGAAACTAATTTAGCTGTGGGTTCAAGGAGGGCAGTGTGTACACACATGCACAAGCGTGTTTAGAAGTCTATTTTGGAAGAATGAGTGTGTCCTGGTGTTGGTTAGTAGTCTTTTTGACAATTTGATGTGCTTTTTTTGTTAAGGATTGCACCAAGAGCTTCTGTTGTGATTGCTTCATTTGAATAAGGAAAGAGAAAAATTTTGGAAAAAAATTGGCTGTAGCCTAAATATTATTAGTATTAATAGGCAAGTATTAAAGTATTAATATGCAAAATGTGACTCTTGAGCAAAATTATTGATGCTAATGGGGATGTCTATTCTGAAGGACTTGATAAACTGCACATTTTTCAAGTAGGAGAATAGGGAAGATCAGTCATCAACAAGCGGCTATCAAAATTTTAGAAGATTATTTATTTATTTATTTCTTAATTAACCCTAAGCAAGTTTTATCTAAAACTACTATTTTTTTTTTTTGGTTCTAAATTTCAGGTAGAGTATTTTATTAGATAAGTATTGTAGTATTAGGTGCAAATACAGGTGAATTTTTTTTCCAATTGTTGCTGTTGCTTTTGTAGTTTTTGGTGAGACAGCAATTGAAGATTATTAAATGAAACAAGTTGTTAAAGGTCTGGTTTCTGTGTTTGTCTGATACTAAAGTATTAGGTACCATTTGTCAGGGAATGACTGATTTCTCATTTCACCTGGCGACAAATAATCTGATTTTACACGGTCTTTGGGTTTGGGGAGGGGTGGGGATAGTGATCATGTGAAATGGTAAACTTCCATCGCAGTGAAGCCACACTACATAGCAGGCCTGGGTTCAAACACCTCTAGTACTTCCATTTTCTTTTTTTTTTAAGTAGTTGGTGTTAAACATGAGTATTCCTGGTTTCATATTTAGAAGATGATGAAGATCAGCAATGTTAAATAAATCTGGCATATCTCTCTTAATGTTTGTTGTTCTTACAAATGGTTAGGAACATGCATGACACTGAAACTCCCACATTCTTATAATACTAAACAGAAGGAAAAAGTGTGGAATTTCAGCATTCTATATTTGTGAAACTTCTGAGAATCCTGTGAGGAGATGTAAATTGCAGGGAAGCTTATTTAGTTGAGTAGAGATTTGCTTTCTACAGGAAAAAAAAGTTACCATGTAAAGCAGCATGGTCATAGTCTGCTACTTGCCCTTATATGATGCCATCTAATCCATCCCCTGGAAGGGATAGGAACTGGCTAACAGGGCAGCAAGGGAATCTGAACACTGAAATGTTTGTTTTGTACCTGCAAATGCCATTGCGATAGCATCCATATGGCTGCAGGGAAGGCTGGCCTGTGTTTTAGCTTCTCCAGTGAGGAAATAAGTAGGAATTTGCCTTTTTCCATTTAAACAACAAGTTTTCTATCAGCTTCACTGCTTAAATTCATATTGTGCTTTCTGTGATGCCATACCATTTTCAGTAAAAGAGCAGTTGCATGGAGACAAAGGCTGCTGATTTAAGTCTCAATAGAGAAGTCTGTTAGGCTTCAACTGTGGGAGGATACTAAATGTAGCTAAGAGGTTGGCAGATGCTACCTGGACCAAACCTACTTGAAAATATTAAGCAGCTGTTTAGTAGGTTTGCCTAAAACCCATTTAATGGCTGGAAGATTTGCTGGGAAAAATATGACAGAGGAGTTTTGGTTTAAAAATGTACTTATTGTCTGGATGTAATTTCTGTTCATGTTGAATAAAAAAAAAAGCAGAGTTCAGCTACAAATATTTTTCTGGTGTTGATGTGAGGGGAAAAAAAATCCATCTGCAAGCTCTTCCTTCTCTTACCTCTTTTTTTTTTTTTTCCTGTGAATTATGTCAGTTTATGTGACTTTCCTTTTCAAGGGGAGTAATACCATTTCTGATTATGTAAGTTAAGCTGAAAGCTGTGGAGTGTTGTCTTCTGAAGTTTTCAGAAAGCTCAGAGCAGCTGCTGCTATTAATGTTTTTCTAAGCTATAACAATGTGAAATTTTACTTCAAAGGGTTTGTTTTGCACTGCAGCCTGTGAGAGCACCAGAAGGAGGCCAGAAGTGAGGTAGTGGGACTAGGCCTGTATTTCTACTGACTGCATATGGAGCTCTGTGTACAGCCCAAGAGGGAAAGCTTTCTTCATGTGCTCCTTCTTCATCCATTGCATTGGCCTCTGCAGGTTGCATGGTCCTGGGAGCTGCCCTTGTTTCTTGCCAAGCCAAAGTGTCTTTAGCCATACCATTTCTGACCTGTGAGATGCTGTGAGGGTCCCATGAAATAAGCTACCCCAGCATTTTTTGGTTTTCCATTTGGTGGACGAAGAAGGGAGATAAAGAGATAGTGTGAAGCTGTTGTGCTGTGTGACTAAGCAGAGAGAAAAAGCCTAGGAAGCCATTGCTCAGGACCAGGGGAGTTGATTCTAGCAGGAAGTATGAATTTATAATTCAGTTCTAAGTGCGGTTCCCTTTATGACCTGTTCCATGGGGAGAGTTGATTACAGGATCTCTGTGCTGGGTCGTTAAATAGTTAACATCAGTGGAGATATTTATGCTTCAGAAGCAAAGATTTGCACACTTGTGGTTGGTTATAAGCGTTTCCAGATCCAGTTAACCTGGAAAAAAGTCAAGAGAGGTGATTAATGTTTTGTACCTTTTGAAATAGGTTTAATTTTGTGCACCTAAATCTTCTAGCAGGTGCTGTATAGAAACGGAGGAAAAGAAAATAAATTACCTTTTCAGCATGTCTTCACATTGAACCACAAAATAATATTCAAATGAACAAGAATCTCTTGTCTGAATCTAAATGGAAAATGCAGTTTTCGATGTCCTAATGACTCCAGAAATGATCATTTCATTATAGGCAAGTTGAACTAAAACCTAGGAGATTTCTGCAAAGCTACCTGAAAGAAAAAAAATACAATTCTCTTTCAAAGTGATGCAAAGAAATAGCAAGAACTTTCTCACAGTCTGTGTTGATCTGTCTCTGCTACTAGTTCTACTTCTGATAGAAAAGAGTTTTCAATTTTCGTAAGTATGTTCTGTATGATTTATTTACTATTTTTCTTGTTACACTATGCAGTAGCATGGCTAAAGTTTCTGTACACAGTTTCATGAAGTTTCAGTAAGTCTGATAAAATTTCTAGAAACTTATTTCTGAAAGAGTGCCCTTCTGCCTATGTGAAATGGTTGCTTTAGAATTTCTCTAGTGGTCCCTTGCTGTTTGTCAGGGATGGCTTTTGTGCCCTGGGTCAGTCTTTTGCTTTGTGCATGAGTACCAGCCCAAATTTGGCAGAGTTCTTTGATGGCGTAAGATTATTTTGTGAGTAACAGAGAGAGATAGGGTTATCATAATTAAGAATCATCAGGCAATTTAGCATCTCTTATTAACCAGAATGTACATGTGTCATCCTTGCAGAACAAATGATTTGTTTCCTCTTAGGTGTGACAGAGGCATCAGTGTTACTCCTGTGTTTGGTCCTAGTAAGATCAATACTAGGATGCATCATGGAGTTTGGGACTTGAACTAATTGTAGAAGCTATAGGAGAGTGAAAGAGACCCATTAAATGATCAAAGACCCAGAGAAAATGCTTTGTGCAGTACAATTAAAAAAATATAATCTGTTTGAATAGTTTATCGAAAAGCTTGAGGTCTGGTATAGTCATAGTGTCTTATGTGGAGAAAATAGTGGTCAAACAGAAGAAGAACTAATGCTGTCAGCTAAAGCCAGAAATTAGGCATGCATTTTTAATAATGAGGAGAAATATGTGCTGGCAGGAACTATTCAAAGTGATTTCTGGTTTTGTGCTTCCAAATCAAGAGTCACGACTTTTCTGAAAGTTATATCATAGTTGAACACAAGTTATTAGACTGAGTTCACAGAGGATTGCTTCATTAGGGAATCTTAGAGGCTGTTTCATTTAGCTTGGGCTATATGCTCTGGTAGCCCCTTCTGGTTTGCAGTTTCCTACATCTGCAGTTGTAACAGCCTCAGCTTTACCCATTTCAGAAGCTTTGAAAGTTTGTAGGTAAGGCAGTGAGGGATTTGGGAAGAAAAGTGAGGCTTTCATGTGTTAGAGTAGTTGGATATTTCCTCGGAGGAATTAGAATGTGTTGATTCCTCTGCTTTTTATATCTTCAGTTATACTCTGCTTGTTCAGAAGTGCTTGCTCTTTTTGCTGCTCACTCTGAGACTCTGGGTCGTGATTTACAGAGTGGATGATGACTCAAAATACAAGTGAACTTGGTGGGAACTAGTCCTAACTACTACATAGTGCTAAGTAAACATTCAGAGAAATCAGGATGTCTCAAATTGGGCATTGAAAATTAATGGATGCTTTCAGCCTGAATCTTTTTATTTCTCAATGTTCTTTTAAATTAATATCTTGTGAGTAATACAGCATAAAAATGACAGTCTTTAAAAATGTTTGGTTTGAGAAAAGCAAGAGATAAAAATTAAATATGGCATTATGCAAACTCTTAAGATTCTTTGCTTTCATTACAGCTGAGTAACTGAAAGATTGCTCTAATCTTATTTTAATAGAAACAAATCCGATTTAATTATTTATGTTTTTCTTTTCAAAAATCACAGACTGTTGTGAACGTTTTTTAAAGTCACAGCTAAAGGTGATGATACAGCCTAGTGTGAAGTTCAGGTCTGAGCTAGACTGGAGCACTGTTGCTTCATTGGCTCATCTGAAGCATGAGGTTCCTTCCTTCTCAATCAGATTTTTTAAGTGTTTAAAGTAATAAAACTTTTAAATGAATTATTCTGGTTTTTAATTCACTATAATAATTCACTGTTGCATTACTTTTTCTTCCTGAGGGTAGTGTGCTGTGGTTTTTCTAAAAAAATAGTCTTTTTTTAACTGAAATCTGTAGTTGGTTTTGTTGCTTCGCAGGATCTGTTCCTTCTCATTAGCACATTTTAGCAAACCTCACCAGGGTAAATTAGGGCTCTAGATTTAAAATAATTTTAAACTGCGATTCTGCGTAAACTTTTCTATTTTCTCACTTCCCTCTGCCTGTCCTGAGCACAACTGTTTATCCATGCCCTTTCTCTCCTCTTCCTTTACTGCTGGGGAGAGTGCTGATGCCACCTGCATTTGTGATCTTCATTATCAACTGTAAACTGTTTGGTAGCAAATGCTTTGTATGTTTGCTTGGTATTCCCTTCTTTGGGTCTAAATCTTAGAGAACATTGAACAACCTCTCTCAGTGCTGTGAAATGATATTTTACAGCACTAAAAAGTTCATCTCTGTGGACTTTTGGTGTGTTTGTTCCACCAATTTTGTGGTGTAACATGCAGTAATTTAGTGTGATGAGTTGTGTGTCCTTACATTAATTTTTGTCCTTCTTAGGCATTTGCCTTTCCATTTCCAAATATACGTGTTAAAACCAGTGAAGCAGACCATTGAAGGTAGAAGGGAACCTCTGCCTTTGCAGAAATGAGTGAAACCTCAGATGATATGATTTAAACCAAAGCAAAACAAAACAAAAACTGCGAGGTTTCATGGCTGTTACAAACTCCTTAAAACTCACTTTTTGATTTATTCTGTTTAGGAATTTGGGGAAATGAAACACAATATGCTGGTGAATCCAGAACTTGCAGAGATCTGATATATACTTACGTAGAGGCAATGAGTTGCTGAAATGAAAGCTGTTCAGCCTAGCGTTCAAAAAAAGATTATGCTCTTGTCTGAAAATAAAGGGCTGTAATCTGAGCCTGCCTTTTTAAAAGAAGTTTCCTCTGACGTTGTTTCAAAGTAGAGTCTGAAGAGAAAGTAATTTGTAAGCTGTTGAAATACAGTTCAGTGTCAAAGCAACCAAAGAAGAAAATTACTCAAAATAAATAGTTGCTTTTATTTTGAAACTGTGTCAAAGTGGAGGAGCTTTCTTTAAGCATAGTTACTATTGGCTACACAAACCCCTCGTTTCTGTGGCTAATGATAGATAGGAATAATATAATTCATGCGTTGTCATAGTTTGCTACTTAGTCATCTTGTTTGGCACTCCCCTCTTCATGTTATGTGTGGCCATAATTCAGCAATGAAAGCTCACTTGGGCACTGGTATTACAGTCCAGTAATCAAAGAGGCTGGGATTATGCAGATAATGAAAGGACTGGCCAGCGTGTGTTTACCCACGAAAACTGGAATGATGTTACAGGCAGTAAACAGCTGGGGAGCTGCCTTCAGCGCTGGACTATGGCCGTCACTCCTACGTCACGGCTGCTCTAGAGATCCAGGGTGGGTAAGCAGAAACCGAGAGCGCTGTTGGGTTCAGAGCCGTGTGTCAGCACTACTACTTGGAGTTTCCGCCATGAAAAACTTAATCTCTTGCAAATCTGTAGTAATGTTGTCCTTTGTTTGCTGTTGCTGCTGTCAAAAGTAGTATTTGAAGGAGGTTACTAACATTTGATTAGAGAATACTTGATTTATTAAGCTAGCAGTTTCCTGGACATTAACATAGATTAGAAAGATAAAGAGGGGGTGTAGCATGAATCTGAATGCAAATAAAACAGAAAACCACTTTTGGTTTTGTTTTCCTTTTTTTTTTTTATTTTATTTTTTTTTTAATTGATAACCACAATTTTAGATTCTAAACTGAACATTTTTCTCAGAGGCCAACACCAAACCTTTGTGAATCATTTGTGATTCAAAGTGTTATCTTTGGTTAACTTTATTTTAAATTTTGGAGTTGAAAGCAATTGCTTGGCTCGATACTTGAATGTGGGTGTAATTGGAGGGCAGTGTAATGGATAAAATGATGAGAGAATAATGGGAAGTATCTGAAGAATTGAAAGGGGAAAATAAGTTTGGTTGGGGTTTGTTTTGTGGCTTTTTTTAAAAAAAAAAACAAAAAAAAAACTCAAGCCCTTTCCCTCTCTTGTTTTTTAAAGGATGTTTCATCTCTAAATAGTGTAAGTTCTTCCAAGCTACCTATGATTTTTTTGTGAAGTCGTTTCCATGCTCTTGTCAATGCATGAATAACAAATAATAGAATGGGTGGGGAGGAAGTTGATTGCAATTTGACTTAAAAGCATGGATGTTTTGACCTCAAGGATTGGCAGTTTGAAAAGAATGATTTGCTGTGCTGTTTGTGTGAGTGTTGGTTTGTTTAATGTTAATCACCATCCAGTTATGAATGTAATTCACTTGTTAGGCAAGTGAATTAGTCTGTAGGCTAGTGTTGGACTTTTAAACATACCTTCAGTCAGCACCCAGGTTAGAAGGAGGTATGCTCTTTAGAGTGCTCCATTGATAGAAAGAAGCAATATTCATCTTGTGGATGTAATGAAGGTAAGGTTCTTAAAGGTGTCTGAAAAATAAGAATCTTTTTTTTTTATTATTATAGTTTTTTATATACTTAAAAGATGGATTTCCTAAGATACTATTTTGAGTGACTACCTGTCAATTTTTCAAACATAATCAAAGGATAAGGAGGTGTGGGGTTTTTGGTAGTGCTTTGTTGTTGTTTTTGTTATTTGCTTTTTCTAATTACTCATGTTTCAGGTGCTAAGATTTGAATAGGATGCTTTTTTATTTGCTTTACAACTTGAGATGGCTATCTTTAGCAGCTGTAAACTTTCAGTGGCAGGTATCACTTAAAAATACTGTCTGCGCATGCTGTAGCAAAGCTGTGGACTCGGAGGAAAGCTGATCCTTGTTTTTTTAAATGATGGTTTTATTTGGCTTGTATTTGCAGAGCTTTATGAGACAGTGAGTCAAAATTAGATCAACTTATAACCTGATCCTATATTCAGAATTCTTCTAGCCTTGAGAGCCCTAAGAGCTGAGGATGCGTAGGATCATCAGTCTCCACATTGTAACAGTTTTCCCTGCATTTCAGAATTAAGGCCAGTTTCTGTGTTATTCAGAACCAAGTGTAATTTGGTTATATTCGCACTTTTCCTGATTAAGGATTGCTGAATCAGGTTCACTATTTGCCAGGTAGTCATGTAAAGGGAGATGTGTGTTAATGTGTGTTACCCTGGCTAGTGTGCTATGTGGTAACATCAACAAGGCAAAGTCTGATCACTGTGTTGAAGAACGTTAAGAGGGATTGTACTTGTATTTTAATTCAAAAAAGACATTGCAGTGTATTGTATTTTATGCACATTTTTTTGCTGAGGTGAAGACAAGTTTTGAAGCTGTCATTTAACATACCAGGTCCTGACTTGGTTCTCCTCCAGTTGGAGGTAGAGTGTTATGTACAGAATAAAGGTAAAATTGGAAATCCAACTTGGTTTTACAGTTTTCCAAGTTTTTATGTGAAAGTTATAAATCTAGATGCTTTCATACCAGTAATGTGCTCTCAAATATTTCCATGAGAAAAAAATTCTGTGTTTCTGTTTGGTTTAAGAAAGGACATCAGCATTGCTTATTAGGCATACAAAAAAGAAGCTCTACTTTCAAAAGAGTGGTCCAACAAGAATTTTGTACACATCATGTGTTCTACTCCTTGGACATTCAGAAAACATCAGGAGTTTCAATTATAATTCAGACATTTCTTCAGTCATCAGTTTTTGTTTTAATTGTTTGGTTTTTACCTGAACATTTTCAAATAGTTGTAAAATTCTCATTCCTACAGATTTGAATGAGTTCATTACTTATGCCAAGGAAAAAAAGCTTCATTATTTTTAATTTATTTTTCAAATGTGAAGGAAGCCCAGAACATAAAATGGCCAATGTTTGTTAGCTTAGGCATACCCAAAAGTAGATAGCAGCTTGCTAAGTAGTGACAAGAAAAGGTAGGATGATCAGGGAAGGGAAAGCAAAGGGGAGTTGTTGCTCAGTCACAAAATCAGGAAGTTGAGAGGAACTGGACAGACCTGTTGTATGGGAGGAGTTGGAGGGACAAGTGCAGGGCAGTGAAGGGGAATTAGAGCTTACTGGTACCAGAACTGGGCTGAGTACTGAGGAACCAGAGAGCTCTGCTTGAGTGAATGTATTCTGTGTGAGAGAGGAGGGAAGTGCTACTGCAGACAAACTGCTGAGGTATCTGAGCTTGCTCTAATATCTAAACCATTTTTTTCTCAACTTTTTAAAACTGTGCATTTTTGTAACATTGGAAAAGTAAGAAGGGAATTCAAGGGTTACTTAGTATGCTGTTACTTGGAGATAGTTGAGGATGTGGAAAAATGATAATAAAATTTTATTGCTGAACAGGTGAAGTACATTACTGTACAATAATACAGTTTTGCTTACAAGTAATTTAATCAAAAATACCAATAAATTTGCATCTGTCTACAAGCTGGTTAAGTTTTTGAGTAATTTAATTCTTTTCAGGTGATCTGAGCTATTGCAGGGAGGGCCAGGGATGAATACTTGCACCATGAGTGCCCTAAGGTAGTGCTGATGCCTCAAGCAAGGATTATCTCATAGTTGGGAAGAGTAGTGCCCAAAGCAGAAGAACCTGCCATTTTCCTCTTCATTGCACAAGCAAGCCTTTTTTAATTTCCTTTGCTTTGCTGTGTCCTGATCAAACCCTTGCATTAGGCCAAGAAAACCTGTGCGTCCAGGTAAGGCTGTGTGCAGTGAAAGAGGACAAACTGGGCTGCTCTTTGCACCTGATAAGAGTGGGGACAAACAACTCAGGAGAGCTCAGCCATCTCTGGTAGGCCTGGTTGAGTGCAGGAGATGGCACTGAAATGGCAGGAAAGCCCCATGGGGAGTAGGGAGCTGTGAGTCCCTAGCTGGGAGGAAAGGGTGCCATGGAAAGTCAGTGGTGTCCTCTCCTGTACTGAGGTCAGTGCAGGACATTGGGATTGATTGGAGCTGAGTACCCTCAGATATCCCTTAAGTTTCTAGGCTGGTCACAGATCACCATAGCACCTGCCTGCCACATCTGCTTTGAACATTGGAGAATAGCCTCCTGTAAAATGATCAATAACCATCAGGCCTTGGTCTGTGTAGAATCTACTTTGGCTGTGCCTGAATACCCCATGGATAATCCAAGAATGTAACTGGGAATAACCATGTCCTGTCCCATCACAGTTGTGTCCACAGCTAGAAACTCCTACATTTTTCCAGCATTTTGGATCAACAAGCATGAAGTCTAGGAGTTGAACAGTGAGAGGAATGCTCTTGAGCTGGGTTTGAGGGCCCAGATTGCCTGGTGCTCCTGTGATGGGCTCTGTTTGTCCTATGGGAGCTTGCTCTCCTTCTGCTCGCTCCTCGCTCCTTCCAGGAACAGAATGTCGGTCACGGTGCTGTTGTGGGAAGCAAGGATTTCTCGTTGGTTTTGGGGCACCATACATTTGAACCCAAATAGATGTGCATGCCTTTTCTGTAATATAATTAACTAGAGTTCTTGCTGTATTATTTCTGTATTATTGGAGTCTTCACTCTGGACCAAAGTTGTACACAGCCATACAGACCTGTTTCTTTTAAAACAAAAATAACCAAACCCAAACCAAACTAATGAGGGAGTGGGAGGCAGGGATGCACAGGGCTAGCGGTGGTGGTTTGCAGGGCAAGGATTTTGCAGTCTGCCGTATATGTTCATTCTTTTTAGCAGAGTCACATTTAAAGCAGATCATTTTTGCCTTCTTTTCAAGTGAAAAGAAGTTCCTTTCTCAGCAAAACAGACCATCATAGGAGCATTCAGTTTCTCATTTGCGGAATAAATGATTTCAAATTTTCTTGGGTCCACAGGGAAAAAGGACTCCACTGTTTTACCGGATGCTGTGTTCTCCAGAACATCCCATTTTTTTAAATGGCTGTTTCTTTATGATCCGCAGTTGAAGGCCCTTCCCTGTTCTCTTGGCAGTGTATGCTGTCTTCATGGGGTGGAACAGGATCCTTTTTTCTTCCTAGGAAATAGTATTAATCCTGCCAGTATTTAACTGAATCCAGGATTACCAATGTGTGGAAAAGCTCTGCTTTTAGTTTTTACAGATGATGTTCAGGACATCTTATAGTTGCATTCATGTTGTGAAAAGCTCATGTTGTGTTTGTCTGTGGTAACCTCAGAATTTCTAGAAGGGATTTATTATATTAGTATTAAATGATTGCAGTGTTCATTAGTGAAAATGAGCCAAGTTCTCTTAATAAATGGTAATTTTCTCATTTACGTTCTATATTTCTGAAGTAATGGCTTTTAAATACTTAGCATTTAAATTTGGCATTCTAGTCGAATAATAAAGTATTACCATCACTGTAAAGTAATTTAGAATGAATTTAGATAATCTAGTTATTTACTTTTCCCAGTGTTTTCCTAGCGAAAGCTGCCCAACTAGTCTGTCTGTTTCATGATCTATTTTTCCTGTTTGTACCAATTTGGTTGATAACTACACAGAAGCACAATAGTTAGGATGAAATTCCAAGAGGCTCCAACTTAACTTTTCAGTAGCAAAGTGATTAAGAAGCAAGCAAGGCTTGCTGAGTTGTCTGAAACATCATTCTGTAGTGTGAAGCCAGCTGTTTTCTGTTAAGTAGGTAAGAAAGATGTCTGTGTGGAAAAAAACCTGTTTCAGAATAGGTTGCTTATGTGTGTGCATTGTCATCACTTGTTTCACTCATTAAAAATCTAACTATACATGTGTTTTCTGTCTGTTGTTTTGAGTAGATACTTGCAAGTTTATGGGTAATATGTAGGGGGAAAAAAGACTGGTGAACAGGTCAAGTACACTTGATCTCTAGTACTACAGTTAATCTCACGTGTTCTGTAGTGCTTCCTTACAGGATTTAGAACTTTAAATGTATAAACCCTTTGTGGGAAGGTCGTTACTTAAAAGTGTGTGAGTGAACTTGAAATAGAATCTTGGAGGCTAAATTCTGGTTAATTTGTGTTACACTTTGGGCTTTATCTTGCATGGGAACAAGTTCCCTGGAAGCTTCCTCATTTGAATTAATGCAAGTATGAGGCATACAGATTCCTCAGTGCAGCAGCTCAGAAAGAGTTACTCAACTAGGTTACTTCTCCAGTTGTGACTAAGGGGCCAATTAGCAGCATCCGGAGTGAGAAGGCAGCGCCTAGGTAAAAATAGATGGCATTTGGAGAAGCTGGGGGCTGTTTTGGAGAAGGTCTTCAGCTGCAGACTGAGAGAAGCAAGGCAAAGAGGCATGCTTCAGAAAGGAGTATTACAGACATGATTGTGAGAAACTCCACACACAGGCAAAGGTAGGATTAGCCCAGAGAAATGTCATGAAGCAATACAATACCAAATTGGACCATAAAACTGAAGGGCCTCTGCTGCCGATGGAATGCCTGAGCTGGATTCTTCACTCCCTTCTGACAAGACAGATAACGCTACTGTTGATATTAAAATGAAACAAGCTGTAATATACTCTGAAAATGACAGGAACCAGAGGAGTGGGTGTACAGCTCTCTCGATTGTTAGGTCGTATGTTAGGGATTTGATACTTTAATGCCTCAGTCAGAGAAAGGAGTAAGGCACGCAGAAGTGCTGCTTCAGTAGGTTTGCTTGAAGGCAATTAGTTGACAACTGTCAGAGTCTCCTAGACCAAACAATTAATATTCCAGGTACAGGGCAGAGAACTTGATGGCATGGGATTGTATTTTGCTTTCTAGTCTTTACAGTTATAACTTCATCCTGTGATGAGAGTTTTGATGTTCCTTGTCTGTCATTTCCGTAGGATACCGAAGCCTTAGGATTAGTGTAGTTTAAAACTCTTGTTCCTTACTCACCTAATTTGACTGCATGTTAGACATTGGATTGGAAAAAGGCCATCTGTACATGTGCTTGCTGATACAGCCTGAATGTAAAGTAATGAGAATGTAGAATGCTGTTTGCTTTGTCTTGATAAACTTCAGTTCAGTGGCGGAAATTACTTATTTTTATTTTAAATGGCATGCTTTACTTGTCATTTAATAGTGTATTAGTGAATTTGGTATTTCATGTGGGGGAAGGAGAAAAAAAAGTCAAGAAGGATGCACCTGAAGTCCTAGCTTTAAATGCACAAAGGATGTGTGCAGGTTCTGAACTATTGCTAGTAGTCTAATCGTGAGATTGACAATTCCTAAAAAGTATGAGCAAGCTAGGGAGCGTAGGAGCTGTGTACTCATATGATCAAGGTAAAAAGCATGTTTGGTGTACTGTACATGCTTTCCTGATCAGTGATCTGCACCTGCAGAGACTCTGTAAAAATGCCTTTTAAAAGTTATGCTAATTCACCAATAATGTATTTGGGTCATCTCACTTATGAAGAGGAGCTTTCAGATTCTACTCGTGTATGTATAAACCTGCAAAATACATGCTTTTCCTGCTAAGTTTTTCTCCGTTAATTTTTCATGGAATACAAAACTGCTGAGATTGCTGTTCTTTTTTTTTTTGATTAGTAAGCAATGAGCTTTCTGCCAATTAGAGCAAAGGTGTAATTGCAGTTATAAAGAACCAACATAACACTCCCTTTGACTTCAGTTTGGCCAGGATGCCAACTGAAGATGAAGTTTGTGACCACAGCATACCTGAGGATAAATAAGCTATTGGTAATCAGCTTATCATCTTCAAAGGAGAAGCACCCTTACTGATGAGTAGTTTGGAAGAGATAGAGAGGGTAGCAGTGTTATTTGGTAACCAGGGAAGATACGTTTTATTTGTATTTAATGCCTAAACTGTTATGTCTGGTTGATATTTGTAACAGTCTAAACTAAAAACGTTTTGCTAAGTGACTTTGCTATGCACAGCAGAGCAATACCTGTGGTTGTATTAGTTGTGTGACATAACCTTGTAGTCTCTGTATTTTTCAGTTTTCTCAAACTTGTTTATGAATCTTAAGAACATAATACAAAACTCTTTATTTGTAATGGGTCAAATATTTATTTTGAAGGTGATACACTGTTGTAGACTTATAGTCGTATTTCAGAGGAGCTAAGTAATCTAGAGAAATTCACTTCAATTGCCAAGGCCCAGTGATAGATTTGTCTGTCCAGTAGCAGGTGGCATTTCTGAGACACAAAACCCCTACGACTGATGTGTATGCATGCAGGTAAATATATTCTCCCCAAAGAAAACTTCATTTTTAAAATTCAGTGATTTTTGGAAGAAGTCAGAGTACAGAAAAACATCCATGTGTGTTATGGTAATGCAAGGCTATGATAAGGGTGGTTCTTTAGACAATTACAGATATTCAGAAAGGAGGTCTTTGTTCTCTAGAACCTTGCATTGGGGAGATAAAATGTCTACCCTGTTTAGGATTCCAGCAGAAAAAGTAAGGTTGCTCTTTAAAAGGTAGAAAAGTGGCCTAAATACTCTTTTGTCAGTCAAGTTTCTAGGTTTTAGCAACAATACCCAGTTTAGGTATAATAGAACAGTGGACTCTAAAGATGAATGACAATTACTAGTAAATGAGTTTCTCATTTCCATTCCTTTAAAACTGAGCTGAACCATTCTGTGGTAGAGGAGATCCTGATTTTTTAAAGGAACAGCTGGTATTTTTATGTAGACGTATGTAAAGATACTACAAGTAACATAAAATATCCAGCATAACACAGATTTAACTTGACAAGGTATAGGGGAGAATTATATAAAGTCATGTTTTTCCTTTCTATTGATGAATTCTTCCAGATCCTGAATAATCTGAAGATCAAGAGGCTGCTGTAGACATGGTCTAGAACGGGGATGTATTTCTGTGCACTGGGGAATCTGAGACAATCTACAGTAACTACAAAAGCAAAATAAAACAGATTATTTGTTTTCTGTCATTTAGACAGATCTACTGGGCTTGGCCATGAGAAGGGTGTTCCCTTAACAAAGAGCTTGACTAATTTGAGTTGTCATGAGGCACTGAATAACATAGTCTGAGCCTTACAAATGACCATATCACAGGGCAGCTGAGCAAGCCAGAGCACTGGAAGGCCTTATGCAAGGAACATATCTCGAAGGAGGGAATGATGTGGTAACATCCTTTTTTGACAAAGAAACCATTTGGTTTGCTTGTGGGTACAAAGTCCTCATATAGCATCTTTTGAGTAATGCTTTCTAGTTTCAAAATTGTCAAAGAGATGTTATTCCAGTGTGGTCAGGATATACCTTCAGGTTTTCCTGTGTTTTCTCGTGGCTCAGCCAGGATGTAGTGGGGGTTAGGTTCTTGTGCTCAGGAAATGCAGATGAGCAGTGAGTGCTGTAACTCATATTCCTGTGGGACATGTCGCTGCAGATGCATCATGCCCTGCAACCCCGGCTTGTCTTTGGCATACATTTGGAATCCAGCTTGAGGTGTTGATTCTGATCTCGGAGGTTCTTAGTGGGCTGAAACTAGTATTTAGAAGACTGAATGAATAATGAAAGCCAAACCAAATAATTTTGTCCTTCTGTTGTGCCTGAGTTTCTGCAGCAAAGAGGAAACGTGTAAGAAGTTGAGCTTTCAGGGGGGTCCATTTTGGGACTTTAGATTGAATTCCCAGCTTGTTTCCACGTCTTCCGTCATAACTTTGGGGTGTATTTATTAAATCCTGTCTTCTTCTTTCATAAACATAGCATCTTACACATGTGCAGTTCCATAAAATCATAAAATTCTTAATCCATTACAAACATTGCTCCTTCTATGGAAAGAATGAGAGAGCAAACTAATGACAGACAGTTGGATTGCACAGTGCATTACTGGAAAATGCTTGGAGACTATTGTGGTATATTAGCATAGAGTAGAATATGTTCTTGACTAAATTTATACTACCAAATGAGAAGAGAATGGAAGTTATGTTTTCAGGGTTCAATTAAACTCTTCTCAATGTATAAATAGGGTTAGAGAAATCTATATTTCATATGTATGTATATTATTTAAGTTAATAAATGTAAATATTTTTAAATATAAGCCTGAGCTCTTAGTGGGTTGTGTTTGTAGAATAGCTTTCACTTAATTACTTCTTTCACTGGGGAATGAAGTACTCCTGTGACTTCTGGGGGATAAATTAGTGGGTCAGTACCAAGCAGAGTAGCAATCCTGGCACTGGTTCTGACCACTTTTGGATGAGAGTTATGTTTTGGGTTTCCTGTGCTCTTGGTTCAGGGTTTGGTTTTTTTAAAGTGTCTAAGTATTTATACATAAATTTCATAGAGCAACTCTGTAGTTTGAGCAAAATGAATGTTGCATATTTTTATTTGGGGCTGGAACTAGATGATCTTCAGGTCCTTTCCAACCCTAACTGTTCTGTGATGAGGAAGGATGGCAGTTTCAGAGCAAGGTGTAATTTCTGGAGTCTCAGAAAACCCAACTACGAAGATTTTTTTATGTAGAATCAGTTTTTTGTTTGTAATAGAGCATGATGTTAAAATTCAGAGATCTTTAAGTTTGCGGAGATTTTGATTCTTAGACTAAGGATTTTGTTACACAGCTCTAGGAAACAATGAAATGGGTCTTAGTGTTGTCTCCCAGGAAGCATGTACACATACTTAATTAATCATTATTTTATTATGTACTTAATGCACCAAATTCCAGTGCAAATCCTGAACTGCCGTGTGACTCCAGTTAGAATGCAAAGTAACTGTAAGACTTCTGTGACATGTTTGTGTTCTTACGTATAATGATTGTTACAGTGCAAAAGCTTCCCATGTCATGCAGAAAAAACAAAACAAGTGATCTGATAAGAATCTTATGAAAAGGAAGACAGTCCTCTTCAGATTCTTCTGTCTGCCTGTTCAGCAGGTCATCATGAGGGCTTTTTTGCAAAGGTGTTTCTTAGTAGCCTGGAATTTTTAAACCTTATTCTGGGTTTTAGATTTCTTGCCATCCGAGGAACCTAGAATCATAGACTGGTTTGGGTTGGAAGGGCCCTTAAAGATCATCTAGTTCCATGGGCAGGGACACCTTCCACTAGACCAGGTTGCTCAAAGCCCTGTCCAACCTGGCCTTGAATACTGTCAGGGATGGGGCAGCCACAGCTTCTCTGGGTAGCCTGTGTCAGTACCTCAGCACCCTCCAGGGAAAAACTTCTTCCTAAGATCTAATCTAAATCTCCCTTCTGTCAGTTTAAAGCCATTTCCCCTTGTCCTATCACTACATGCTCTTGTCAGAAGTCCCATTCCAGCTTTCTTATAGCCCTCCCTTTAGGTACTAGAAGCGGCTGTAAGGTCTCCCTGGAGCCTTCTCTTCTCCAGGCTGAACAACCCCAGCTCTCTCAGCCTGACGCCATAGGGGAGGTACACCAGCTCTCTGATCATCTTTGTGGCCTTCTCTGGACTTGCTGCAGCACGCCCACATCCTTCTTATATTGGGGGCCCCAGAGTGGAGCACAGTACTCCAGGTGGGCTCTCACAAGACCAGAGTAGAGGGAAATAATGAGGTGTTTGTTATAAACTGCTGGTCTTGTAATTTTGTGATATTTGCCATTAATTTACATTAAAAAAAGAAACCCCAAAAACCCAAACCCAAAAATCCCGCATGATGTAGCCAGAGAAAGTTGAAGCTGCAGTGTAATCCATCATTCTCCAAACAAACTATAAGATAAAAGTGATATAAGCACAGCATAACAACGTTAAAGTAATGAGCCGAGACTTGTGTCTCTATTAACATTTGGAATTCCAGTGCTCTGCTAAGAACTTAGGAACGGATGGAGGATGGCAGGGTCCTAGAGACTTGCAAGGCAGTTAAAAATACACTGAAAACCAGCCCGAAGGACTGTTGGTGATTTTAAAGGAAAGGGAGATAGCAGTAGGGTGACCCAGTGGAGCACTGAGTTACTATTGTGTAGCTCTGCTCTATGCTGTAATTTGAGAAATCACTTCGAAAACTGAGATGGCTCTGTTTACATTGCTTTCCTGTCTCTGGTCTTCTGCTTTAGGGTAGAGGAGCTGAGCAGCTGGGTAAGTTCAGCTTGGTTTATATTTACATTTGCTCTACCTATAGCTTTTGCTATTGTAGTGTCTACAGGAAAACCTGTCTTCAGTTCTGATGTACTGCTCCCCATCAACAGCTGAAAGGAACCAGTTGAAGGTTCAGCACTGAAGGCATTACCAGCTAGAATTGAGCAAAGGTCTAAAGAGTAATGCTTACTGATCCTGGAGTCTCAGAAAACCCAACTACAAAGATTTTTCATGTCGAATGAGGTTTTTTTTTTTTTTTTTTTTTTGTAATGGAGCATTATGTTAGAATTCAGAGATTTTTTAAGTTTGTGGATATTTTGATTTTTAGACTAAGGATGTTATAACATAGCTCTGGGAGCTGGTGAACTGGGTTTTAGTGTTGTCTTCCAGCATAGCTAGGCATGGTGAAAAAAACAACCCAGTATACTAAATTAACAGGTCAGTGCCTAAAAAATCCCTAAGAAAACACCAACCAACGAACAAAACCCAAAACAACCACAAATCCTATAAGTATAGATATGCTTATGTTTATACAAATGTGGAAAGAAGACAAACAGGGGTTTTGTTGATTTGTTGGTTTTGGTTTTGTTGTTCTGGTTTTGTTGTGGTTTTTTTTCTTTTTTTTTTAATTGTTTGTTTGGTTTGTTTGTTTTAAGAACATTTGAAGTTAATATAGTTTTCTTTTTTTCCCCTCCCTCTTAGAGAAGATTTTGAAAAGTAACAATTACATCTTTTATATCTAATGGTAGAGGATTAGGCTTAAGGTTAGGCAGAAGTTGTATAGCAGCTCAGTATTCTTAAGTGGCAGGACAAACATGGGCAGCAGCTCTCTCTAGTGACTGTTCAGCAAACCTAGTGACTTCGACTCTTCTGGGTAAAGGTTAGCGTGTACTGAAAAAGTGCAATTCAGTAATAACTTACTTACCTAGTGTAAACTTTCTGAGCCAGTATAAAAATCCTTGAGTCAGTCCAGGAAAATTGGCCACAATAGCTCTTGATGTTTCAGCAAAGTATTTTTGTCTTATTTTGGGATTTTATGCCACGTATTCATTTTTGGAAATTGAAGTGACATTTCTGTGTATTTTTGCCTACCTTTTTTCTTCCCTTAAAAGCAAAAATTGCTAATAATTGTTTTTGAAATAATAGTAAAAATTTGGGAGAGAGGGAGCAGAGAGAAAGCACCCCACAAGACCTGTGATCAGCTTGGGGCTACGAAATAAGTGTTCATTTGATGTCTAGGCACACTTAACTATAAATAATGTAATGGGATATATTAAAGATGTCACAAGAGTGTCAGAACCTTCAGGTATGTAGATGTTTAATCAAATCTAGCCCCTAACCACTAACTCATTCATTCTTGTTTGCTTAAACACTTTGAGTTCCTGTTCTTTTCCTTTAAAAATATTCTACTACTTTCTTTGTGTTACCTATTCTCTGAACAGTTTTTTCCTCTCTGTCTTTTACAGGCTTTCTGCACGTGCTCTACCTCATTCTTTTTCCCTTTTCATCTTTTAATACTTTATGTTGTTGCTCTGCCTTCTTTGGCTTCCCATTCTGTCCCCTTGTCATAATACTCGCCGGTGCTTTGCTGTTCTTCTACCTCTTTTGTTCCACTCATTTACTTGCTTTTGTCCCATCAATTTTTCTCTAAAATTAGCTTAATCTCAGTCCTTTTCCATACCTTCTCTGTTATTTTCTTTGACCTTCATGATTTTGGCTTGAACGTACTTGTAGGTAGAATAGGTAAACTTTGTCTTGGGTTACTCTATTAATCTAAACTCTTCCCATTCATTGAAGAACTTGTGAGAAGGGGTTGAGAAGTGTTGTAAGCTTGCCTGTGGAAGAAGGCATTGCTGCTTGACTATGAAAAGACACGATTACTACTAAGTGGTTATTATTAGTACCAGTGTGACAGACACTGTATACTACCAAAACTCTTGTATTTTTGTGGGACCCAGAGCAACAATTGGTGTACCCAGATACCCTGATAATCTTGTCTTCCATTAGTTGCTCATGAATTCAAGTATATTTACTTGATTGCTAATTATTATCCTAGGTGTTTGATATAGCTCTGCTTCATAATGGATTCATCATGTTGGGTTAGCAATGAGTAAGAGGATACAAACCTTTAAAACTGAGTGCACCCTGGAAGCTCTCTACTCACTTGTGAGTGACACATTGTTGGTGCTAATTTGCAGTAATACAGTCTTTTTGCAACAAGTATGGATGTAATAGTACTTTACTATGTAATAGTACTTTACTATGGCTCATCAGTAGCTTTGACAACCAAGCTTGTGGTCTTTGTTCACTTCCAGGTTGAAATATATCCACAGCACACACACCACTGGTGTAGTCAGTAGTGGGATGAGCAAGTGCTGGTCACAGATTGACAAAGCCTAGCCTAAAGGAGTCTTTTTACTGAGAGCTTTGCTGCTGTGGCTCTGGATTGAGCCATACGGGTGAAAGTGAGGAGGCTTAAACTGTTGCCTGCACTTTGGCTGCTATGGAAGTAAGAAAAAAGTATAATTAAAGTTTAACAAAATTTTAAAGTATGTGGTTTAAAAATGTGCTTTATTGAAATTCTTTTTTTATTGCCCATTTGGTTTTAATTCTTAGTCTTGTGATGGAGACAGCAGCCCTTCATCCATGCATTCTATTAAGGTGCTGAAGCTTGTCAGATTTTACGTACATGATTAAAGGCAGAATTTTGTTTAATATATTTAAAAGTATATCTATGCTATAAAATTTGGCAGTATATATGTCTAATAAGGAGTATCCACTGTTGCTTGTAATGCTGCTTCATGCACTCAAGGCACTCGGATCAAATGCTAGATCACTGCTTTCCGACTACTCATCCTAGTAAATGATGTTTGTTGAAAACCTCTGTGAAATGACTGGGGAGCATTTGCAAGCAGTAGAGGGATTTGTAGTATCTAGGACCCCTGTGAAACTACCCAGCAGACTCACACTTGGTGAGAACTTTGTTCGACTGAATCAGAAGAAATTTATGGTTAGGGAACTAATTCTCAATTTTGTGATTGGTTATCTGGAGAAACACTGTTTATCAGGAAAACTGGTGGAGTATGTCCTGTGTTGCACTTCTAATAGTGCATTTTGAATGTGCTGGAAACAGTATGTTCATGTTGTGCTTATCGTTTTGTGCATGTTCACTCATGAAAGTCAGCTTGAGTTTGTCCCACTATATTTATTGCTGAGTGAATGATGTTGGTAGTGGTTAGACTATGTATTTTGAACACAGTGCTTAACTACTGCCCTGCCTGTATAATTATTAAGTAGAGAAAATGGTTTGAGAAAACAGCTTTGAAAAAACGACCTATTATAAATGAATGATTACTGACTTCACAAAGCATTCATAATATTGACAGCCAGTCAGGAAAATTAAATGAATGTAATCAGGATAGTGATTACTTTTCTCAAGAAGTATGTGTAAGAAAGAGAGGGCAAACATTTATACTTCTTGGCATTTTAAGACCAATATTCCACTGAAAAAAGTGGCTTTTAAAAATGTGGCTTGTTATATACTTGGTGGGTATTTGTATGGCAGGACCTTGAGTGAGTGAAAGCATTGAGCTGGGCATCACTAGACCTCCTCTTGAAGTCAGCTTCTCAAAGCAGACAAAAAGGCTTTCAAATTCAAATTTGCAAGTTTTATTTGAATAAAACCTAAAAAGTTATCTTCTTACCAAATAGAATCTTCATAGTGACCTGTTGGGAACAGATTTATGCACAGCTGTCTGCTTTGTTCAGGTAGGTTCTTACTTCAATAGTTGGTTGTGTTTAAATTGGTGACTTGGCAAGTGGCAGCAAAGTGGGAGCAGTTAGTTTTTTTTAGGGCTTTTTTGTCACAAGGAAATTTTAGTCAACTAGAAAAATGGTAGTCCGAGGTTTATTTAATAACTGGAAGATATGGAAACCGAAGAAAAGTTGGGGAATTATTTTGCCATTAAGTTGGTAGGGAAAGAATATAAGAAAGAATCCCAGTGGGTAGAGGTAGTTGAATATGGAGTTCTCAGATGTTGTGAAATTGTAAGGAGGTTCTTAAAATTAACCTGAGTAAAATAGTTAGTATTAATCTCACTGTCCCACATTCTTGACATACTTTGGGTTTAGTACGTGTGTTATTATTTTTCATGTTTAATGTGGTGGTTGCTTTTACTGTCAAACAAGAAGGTGATGCTAGTTCCTTACGCAAATGTCACCTTCAAGCTGGTTAATAGCAGTAACTTATGTACTGGAAGCAATAGTTAATTCTGAGGGCATTTTGATTTTAATTATTAATAAATCTTTGATGGTACGTATGTGGGTGCAGGGTATCATTTGTGAGCATATCCTAGTTTAGCTTAATATTTTATATGTGATCTGCATTATTTGTCCTGTTTTCTTCTAATTCAGAGCCCTATTATCTCTTGCATGTGCAGTCCTGGGCCTTTTCCTTGTAGTTGCCGTGCTGGTTTTAAGCAGCTCAGTCCCTTCCCCCATCTTCACTTCTTGGCATTACACCCTTCATTGGAGAACTACGGGCTGAAGTGGATCAGGGAACAGATCCAGGTGTTTAGTTTCTCTCCATTCTTGGCTTTTAACTACCACTGAGAGGAGAACCATAGCTCAGTTCTCTATATGCAGTTTTGCTGGTCTAATGCATTGTTTTATTTTTTTGTGATCCAAAATATTTTACTTGTAAATAACAGCAATTAAAATATTAATGTAGTCTAAACATGAATATTTTTTATGCATGTAGGAGATTTGCAGGAGTAGTATGCTGTCAGATTTTTATTCTTTATTTGATAAAAGATGGAGAAGGCAGAGACTGCAGAGATGGCTGATGAGAAGGGATGGGCTGCTTGGATTAGGATTATTTTGAAAAAGGCTATTAAGAGAGAAACTGAATTGCTTTGGCCATTTTAGAATTAGTATTTCAGCTCTTGTAGTAACAATTGTTCGTCCATGTCTAAAAAAAAAATTACACTGTTTACAGACAATTTTCGTGATAACTTTATGAAAGAGTTGCTTTTGTTAAAGGCTCTGATGCTCTCTTGATTATCATTGTTCCGATGTATTAGTACTTGCTTTCACTAAGCCAGTTTTCTTTGAATCTTTGAATATGCAGTGTATTTCAAAAGCTCTGTATAGGTTTCAATGGCTAAACAGAAAACTGAGAAGCCTGAAAATTAATTTGTAGCAAAGACCTTCTGAAAATGAGGAAAGTTCTCACAGTCAACCAAATGGAAGTTTATTTTTCTTTAAATCTTTATTTTAATAAATAAATATATACTCTCCTGTACATTTGAGATAAATTACACACACCACTTAATTGTGTCATTTCAATTTAATTTTTTAGATTATTGAAGTATCACCGGTATTTACACAGATTTATCAGAGCAGTTGCTGAGTTTTCAGTTCTTTCAACTTAAAGTAGATACAATGTAATATTGCAGGCTGTCAAATTTTGAGCCCTAAATGTTTGGCTGCCTCTTAGCACAAGAGTAAAGTGTTGCAGAATTCATTGAAAGCTCTGAGTATGCTTCTGCTGAGAAGAAAATTATTTGCTGTTTTTCATCAGGAAACTGTGAACATCTCTAAGGAACTGCACGTTTTGTTTTAAGTCATTGCATTAAGGAGCTCAGCTCTGCTATGGAGCTCAATAGGTCTGTACCCCAAGCACCACTGTGCTTCCTGCTCCAAAGAGCAAGAGAGGAAGGCTGGGGAAGTCCACTCTTAGTGATCTTTTGGTAAGGTCTGTACAGCTGTGAAACACGCACACAAAAAAGCCAAACCCTCTTCTTCCCCCACCCCCCCAACAAACATATAAACAAGAAAACACAAAACCACCATAAACCCAAGCCAACTAATAGCATGGTCTCTGTGAGAAGGTTGGGAACATGGAATGCTGCTTTTACTGATTTCTGACGCCCTTTTCTTGTGCTGTGCCCATTAGGACCCCTTAAAATTTACACTCATATACTTTTGCTGTTTCCAAGTAGAAAAACAGAGGCATGTGGTGGCACCCTGAATCCCTAAGCACAATGAGAAATTGTCATGGGTTCAGCAGCAGCAGTCATTTTTTTCTGCTTCTTGGTAGCTGGTGCAGCACTGTGTTTTTGATTTTGGGCCTAGGAACAGCGCTGATAACACCAGTGTTTCAGTTACTGCTTAGTGATGTTTTGGTCTGGCCAAGGACTTTCTGAGTTTCATGCTCTGCCAGGGAGGAGGGGAGCCGGGAGGAAGCAGAGACAGGGCACCTGACCCAAACTGACCAAAGAGGTTATTCCATACCACAGCATGTCAGGCCCAAGATGGAGGACGGAGAGGAGAGACCCAGAAGGGTGGGGGGTGCACTGCGTGGTCGGGCTTGGTTTTAGGTGGTGAGAAATTGTATTCTTTCCTTGTATTTGCCTTGTCATTATTATTATTGGTGGTAGCAGTAGTGATTTGTGTTATACTTTAGTTACTAAACTGTTCTTATCTCAACCTGTGGGAGTTGTATTCTTTTCGGTTCTCCTTCCCATCCCTCCGGGAGTGGGGGGCAAGATAGAGGGGGGAGTGGGTGAGCAAAACTGCATGGCTGACTGGACTTAAACCACGACAGAAATATTGCATGATATTTCTTGCAGTTTTGTTTTTCACTGTAAATGGCAGCTTGCTTAATGAAGAAAAGTAGATCTGACCAGAACAATTGATTTACGGGGCTTTATTTCGTGGGGCTTTGGTGGTTCTTTTTTTTTTTGTTTTGTTGGTTGGTTGTGGGGTTTTATGATTGGGTTTATTTTTTTGGTTTACCGCTGTAGTTTGCATGGCTCAATGTCGTAAGGCAGCAATGAATTCCGTATACTGCTTTAGAGCGGTTTTTCTTGAGAAGAACTTAATTATATTTTTCATTCTGTTCCCACACCTCCAGACACTTAACTGGAGGAAAAATGAAAACAAACTTTTATTAGTTATTTTAATGCTTTAGTCATTTTTAAATTTTTACTTAATACCAACCCTACCTTAAAAGGAGTGTTGTCTTGAGTCATATGAGCTTGGTTGTAACTTGTGCTGAACTGTGTCTTAATGGAGTCCCATTTGATTTCAACCTGGTTTTCATTTTGACCATGATATTCTTGTTGGTGAAAGTGAATACATGAAAGCCATGTAGAACAATGCAACTAAACCGATGTTCATGTAACATCATAGATTTTATTGGTACCATTTATGTGTTGTCAAGTTCTGTGATGGATTATGGATCGTATACAAAAGAGTGGAAGCTAGAATTAGAAATAATACTCTTGAAAAGTAACTAATTGCAGTTTTATCTCTCCTTTTTTCCCCTTTTGTTCTTCTTTTTTCAGCTTGTATTTACAGTCTGGCTTTGGAAAGAAATTGTTAATTGATTAACTGTTGCCTGCATGCTAATAATAGTGAATTCTGAAGTTTGCTCTAATTTCTTGTATTATTTGAAGGCAGGTAGTCAAGGAGGCAGTCACAAGTACTTTGCTTCCCCAGGCCCTTTATCTCCTGTGAGACTGTAACCTTAGAAGGGGCTGCTCACAGAAGTGGTCGTTTTTTGTAATGTGTGAAGGCTAACGAGTTTCTGTGACTCTCTGGCTTATTTTAGGTTTCCTCACTGCCTGCTGCGAGGCATTTGAACCTGTGCAAGAGATCTGGCCAGTGGGATAGCTTTAGGGTGACCTGGTTTTGGGACCTTCATTTTTCCGGAGGTGTTTGGGGAAGATTTTTTTCTTGCATAGCTGCCGTTGTTGGGATTCTGTAGGACCACTTCCATCTTCTGTGCCACAGATGTTCCACCGTTCCTTTGGGAACATGGGGTGAACAATTCCGATGATATGAAGTGTGGCGTCATAACTGTAATGCTTCCCTCCTCCCCCTTAATTTCCCTTGGACACAGCTGTTGCAGAGCTTACCCAAGCCTAATGAATAAGAGATTGGTGTGTACTGCCTGATACCATCAATTAAACTTTACCCAGATCCTGGTTGTTTTTTGTGGGATGCAGTTTGCACAACCTATTGAATCCTGTCACTACTGCAGTACTATAAGCAGAAAAAGGTTGAATAAACTGTTGTACTTCATCATGTCAGGTCAGAAAGCATGTAGCATCTTTATTTATACCGTAGTCCATATTTATTCTTTTCAGTGTTTAAGCAATGCAGAGAGTTGATGTGAAGTGTCTTGGGGTCCTTGCATCTCTATCAGTACTTTTTAGGAACTGTATACTATGATCTTGTAATATTTCATAGGTATTTTGAGCTTCAAACTAGTAACTGTTGTGTATGTTTTAATTGAAACAGATTCATGGAACTTTGTCCTTAAAACTACTATACAATTACTAACAGTTTCCAGTGTTTGACAAGTATTCCTTAACTTGACATACTCTCGTGTCAGCCATAAGAAGTTCTGTCTTAGGCTGGCTTTTTATAAGTATGCACAACTTTTAGGAAATGAACATCGATTCTTTACTATTAAAATTTTCTAGTTGAAATCAGCAAAAGTTTTCATTTACATGTTGTGGCTTGGAAGGTAATTTGCTGGATTCTGGTGACGACAGAGCATTTGTGCCTTTAGGAAATTGACCAAAGGAAGTGAAGTGCCCTCTAGTTTGAGGGCATACTTTCAGAGTAGAAATTCGTATTGAATTTCTGCAGCTTTCTGCTGCTGTTAGCCTTTTGTGTACATGAATGTTGGATAAACTAAGCTTTCTGTGTGCTCTTTTGATGCACTTGGTAGACTAACAAACCACGAGGAAGTTTACATTCCTTTTCGTATTTTATTAAGTGTTTTATTTGCTGAGAATTAAGAAAACAGAGTAAAAGTAGTAAGTAGTACATTCTGTTACTTTCCTGGTCAAGCACATATCATTATTTTCTGTGAAAATGTTCCTATTGATGTATGTTATGTCTTCATAGTACAGCAAATAGTCCTCACTGTGTTTCAGTAAAATTAATTTTGCTATGGAAAGTGTCAACATTGGGGTAGTGATTGAGTCTGAAAACTTGTTTGCAGAATTATAGTCTTGCTGTGTATTCATATACATATTTATGTATATTCATATAGGGTGTTTAGAAATATAAATTAATCAAGCTTGATCTGTTTGACAGTTCTTTCATCCTTCTTCAGAGTGTAAGTTATTGATGGTGAATGTCAGCCTTCAGTGAAAACAGTGGTATATTGCAGAGTTACATCTTGAATGCTGTTGTGTGTGTATTTGCTGCTTCAGCCTGCACTTTATTGGTGAACTTTATTTTCTTAATAGCAGGTGATGATTAAATTACTTCTACAGCACATTGTTCGGGATCTGAAACACACAATAGTAATACAGTTTCTATAAGGGGTTTGTTTGTTAATCTGAGCTCTGTTTTACAAAAAATATATGAATGCTGCTTTCCTTTGAAATTGATCTTCAAAAAGAAATCCTGTTTTGTATAATAAGATGCCAGACTCACAAAGATTTCCTTTCTTGTTTCATAGACGTTCCATCTTCAGAGCAGCCTGAACTGTTCCTAAAGAAACTTCAACAGTGCTGTGTCATTTTTGACTTCATGGACACGCTTTCAGACCTTAAAATGAAAGAATACAAGCGCTCCACTCTTAATGAACTGGTGGACTACATTACAATAAGCAGAGGCTGTTTGACAGAGCAGACTTACCCTGAAGTAGTTAGAATGGTGAGTTCCTTCTTTCTCATGGTCTCTTTAAATCCACTTGCAATTCCAGTTACGCATTGTGGGCAAAATTGAACTCTGGAGTAGGTGGATTAAATGAGGCCTTTGGTTTGTTTTTTCGAGTAGACATCACTTGGGGATAATTCTCCAAAGAGAAAAATATTAATTTTTATATATTCTTAATTAAAGTCAAGTAGATGATGGTTATTACAGTGTCACAAATGCACAAAAGGAAACCTGGATTGTTTCTTGATGGAGAAAGACAGCAGCTGTAAAATCAGTGTTCCTCACGTTTTCCCCATCTATCCACCCTCTCCCCCACTCAGGTATAAATAATGTAATGTCATTCTTTAAAATTTATCCAAGGTCTTGAGAGTGTACTTTAGGTGGAGATAGCCTAAAGTATACGCAGGTAATGATCTTTAAAGAATAAATGCTAAAAATGTTGTATAGGGTCAGTGTGGAAATTTCCTGGTTGTATTATGTGGATTCATCATAGCTGCCGTTAGAGTGAGCAACATTATGTGGTAATAAAGCCGTACCTTGTATATATAGATTGTAAAATAGTAGTGTTTTCAATGTAAAAATGGAAGCAGTAACAGGTGCTAGCTATATGGTGAAGAACGTTCATTGTGATTGACAAAATCAATCACTGCTTTCATAATGTTTATTCTCTACTACTGTACAGAACCCTTATAACCTGTTATCTAAATGAGAAGGCAGTTAATTACATATAAATCTGGTGATGTTGGTTTCCTAATGGTAGTATGTGATCATGGAATCCACTGGCTAAGTGCTGTAAGCGGGAAAACATGAATAGATTTTACTCCTTATTTCTTTTCTGACACACACGGACACATGCTGCGTTGTTTGTCTGAAATATTTAAAAATAGCTGTAAATAGTGACAGAACCATCAAGCAGCTAATAATGAAGAAAAATGAAACAGTTAAGGGTGTATAGAAAAATCTTGATATGGTTGCTTTGTGTGTGTGCATTGTCAGAAAGCCTGTAATTATCTGATCAGATTCTTCTACTTCTCCTTCACCCTCCCTTTCTCCCTTCTGTACTGGACCAATCTTCTGAATGAACTGTTTTCAGTCTGTTGTGCTGTTTTATTCAGCATGTGGTCTAATGCATCATTCAAATACCAGTCTGAATACAGAATTACTACTCCTTTGCTCATTTCTTCCACTGGTGCTGCACTGTAGTATCTAAAGGGTTTGCAAACATCAGCTTAATCTTACTTGTATCGTATATGATGAGCAAAGTATATAATACCCTTTATATAGACAGGACACTGGTGCACAGGTAACTTCAATTAAATAAGGTATTTTTTCTGTGTGTAGCAGATGCCTCCAGACTCACCTCCTGGGATAATTTTGGTATTTATTTAGCATTTCTGTTATTGAGGTTGTATTTGCACATTGACTTTGGTAATAGTTGTTTACTGCAGCAATATTTGTAGAATAAAGATGCTGCAAGTTAGTGTTGTCTGTCGGGTCCCAAGAAGGAAGAATTTGATCTGTAACTGCTCGTAAATTTCAGTTTGAATCATAAATCATAACCTATGAAGCAAACTGAACTTGAACTTTAGAAGACACACAACACATTTTTGCTGTGTGTCCAACTGTCTTTGCAGTCATTTATGTTAATTCATAAAACAGCTTTTATCTTAAGGAAGTGATGCATTGCCTAAATAGTTTGAAAAGCATAGTTCTAAATAATTTTCTTCAAATAGTCTGGAACTAGAATACGGAGGAATCATTGGAAGTAAAGATACCATTTGAATTTTGGATTTTACAGATACTTGCTAATGGAGCTTCAAGAGTTCCGGCTTCAGCTTAGCTCATTTTTGATGGAATACTGTTCTGTCTTTTCTCCAGTATTCCCCTGATCCTTTCATTGCATCATGCCCTTCATATTTCTTGCTTTTGCCTTGCATTTGTGCTCCAGTGCTGAGCTCAAGCTATGTTTCCTTTTTTGTGCCAGGGTACCTAAGGAGGGGAGGACTGACAGTGTTCTCAAGTCTTATCTGGCTACTCCGTGGCACTTGACTGCCCAGGCGTGGGTTGTTTTGTTTTGTTTGAACAAATAAAAAGATACCTAAATAGTTTTGGAAGTGGACATGCTTTTTTCCCTGAAGAATTTCCTGAGAAAGTCCTAATATTTAAATTATGCAAGAAACTCCAGCCTGCAACAGACACCTGTGTGTTGATGAAACTGTTACAAGAATCATAAAATAGTTAGAGTTGGAAAGGACCTTGAGATCATCTAGTTCCAACCCCCCTGCCAGGGGCAGGGACACCTCCCACTAAACCATGCCACTCAAGGGTCTGTCCAACCTGGCCTTGAACATCACCAGCGATGGAGCATTCACAACTTCCCTGGGCAACCCATTCCAGTGCCTCACCACCCTCACAGTAAAGAACTTCTTCCTTATATCCAGACTAAACTTCCCTGTTAAAGTTTGAACCTGTTACCCCTTATCCTCTCACTACAGTCCCTAGTGAATAGTCCATCCCCAGCATTGCTGTAGCCCCCCTTCAGATACTGGAAGGCTGCTATGAGGTCTCCACACAGCCTTCTCTTCTCCAGGCTGAACAGCCCCAACTTTCTCATCCTATCTTCATATGGGAGGTGCTTCAGTCCCCTGATCATCCTCGTGGCCCTCCTCTGCACTTGTTCCCACAGTTCCATGTCCTTTTTCTGCTGAGGACACCAGAACTGTACACAATACTCTAAGTGAGGTCTCACAAGAGCAGAGTAGAGGGGCAGAATCACCTCCTTCACCTGCTGGTCACACTCCTTTTGATGCAGCCCAGGATAAGGTTGGCTTTCTGGGCTGCAAGTGCACACTGAAGCCGGCTCATGTTCATTTTTTCATCGACCAAACACCCCCAAGTCCTTCTCTGCAGGGCTGCTCTGAATCTCTTCTCTGCCCAACCTGTAGGTGTGCCTGGGATTGCTCCAACTCAGGTGTATTGGAAAGTTGGAGTCCTCTAAGTTGGAAAGTTGGAGTGCCTGTTGCAGCCAACAGTGTTCTTGCTGCATGTGCTCTTGGAAAAACCCTTTGGTGGTTGTATTCCATGTGGGCAGGATGCTGTGCTCTGGAATTGAATTTGTGAGAGTGAATCCATGGCAAACACATGAACGATTTCTATCTGTCATCCCAGTGAATTCTAATGAAGTGTTTCTACTGAACCACATCATCAGGGCTTTTGTGGGTTGCAGGTACTTTGTATTTTACAGGTGAAAATGTTTTTTTAACTCCTGGTCTTTGCTTATAAAAGCAAGACTTCCTCATCACATTGACTTCAGTTATACAGGCCCTAGAGGGAAAGGTAGGACTTCTAATATTGTATGAAAGAAGTTTTCAGTACATACTGCCTGGTGAAGGGACAGCATTAGTCACTTTGTTCTGAAGCATGATGTTTGATGTAACTTGTTTTTTCAGGAAGTGCATCTTCTTGTTTTGAGAGGAGCTGTGCTTGTAATCATATACTAAGGGAGACTCAACTGCACACAGTTGACTTTATGAGTGCAACGGGTGCCTTTATCTGTTTTTGTGGATTTTCATCTAGGTCTCCAACTGTGTTCACAAAGGAGCTGTCACACTGGCAATCTCGGATCTGTCATGATAGTAAAGAAAACAGCAGTATCTGTGTCCTGAGCAAATGAGTGTCCCCATGGACTGCCTGCCACAATTGTCACAGGAGTGTTGTGATTGAAAAAACAATATCTTAAAAATGATCAAAATGGAGCACGTGTGTTCTTTGTCCCCTTGGAAGGTCTCCTCCCTATTACATTTTGTGTTTTTGAATTCAGGAATAAATATTTCCTGCTTGACCCTTTGGGCTTCACCTTTTGGAGGTGAAGTACTGTGAACAGGGGAAAAAGAAAGAAGCTAATTTGTGATTTTTTTTTTTGTCATTTAAGAGCATAAGAAAAGGTGTGCCAGTCTGAAGCTGATATTTTAAAAGTTAATAGTATTTATAAAGAGGTATTAATGGCTAAAAAGTGTTTTCCTATCTTAATTATCTAAAATGTCAAAAAATGTAGTATCTGTGGAAGAGCCTTTTTTGCTTTAAACTTTTATAACATATTTGTATATTAGTGCTCTCTGTGACCCAAAAGGAGTTTGGCTTTATAGATGCTAGACTAGAGAGAGATTGCCTGTAAAGTTCTTCAGAAACTCTGAAAATTTTAATTACTTCTAAAATGTAGTGGTGTTACATTATAAGGGCTTGAAAAAGTCATTTGTGGTAACCAGCATAACAGCTCCTCAATATTTTTACTGCCAATTATCCTAAATTCATGGCATTAAAACCTTAATCCCTAATTGTAATATCACATATTTGCATCTTGTTCTCTTGAGCATATAATATGATGCTGTATATAGCTAAATGTGAAATCATTTGGCTATTTGTCAACCTGTGCTTCTTTAAACCATTGTCTTTAGCTTGATATATACACAAGTGTTTGGCATGTTATTGTTTTCTTTTAAAAAGAGAATGAAATTGAATTTACTAATGGCCACCAAAGCAAGCTTGCGGTGTCCTTGTCACTGTCATCAATATCAGTTGATGGGAAGAGCAGTTGGGATCTGTGTTAATGGCTGTGAGCTGGATGGATTTATTCAGGAGGGTATTGCTCAGTGTGCTTCCCCTGCAGTTTGATGTGTTGTTCAGAAGGGCACATGACATTCTTTAGAATTAGGCTAGTCATTGGAAAAAAGGCCCTTGCCAATTAAACCACACTCTGCTAAGAAGGAAATGCCAGTGATGTGGCTTTATGAGCCAATAATTGGATGCTTAATCTAAAATGTGATCCTGTCTGAGCAAAATGTGGAGGCTTAAACTAATGATGCTGATATTGCTGGTAGATTAAGCAATAGTAGTTGAATGAATTAAATGTTTGTTATTATCTGTGGTATCCTAAAGGGTGTATGTAGTAGAGCTTTTTGTTTCCTGGGTATTAGGACATAGATTGAGGAAGCTGATCTCTTTCAATTTGAAAATCAGATGGAAAAAATTGACAAGCTGTTAAACTGAGAAGTCTGGATGAAGCTCTTTGTTGGTGAGCAGCATTTCAGCTCTCCTATTGCTGCTTCAAAGATTGTAAACCTGACCCCTGACGTTTATCATGCTGTTTATCCAGCAGCCATGGATGGTTGCCAGCCCGTAAGAGATGGCTAATGAAATATTTTTGTGATACACGTTTTAGAATGGAATATTGTTACTTTGTTCTCCTCTCTTTTAAGCGCAGAAATGCCTTTGACTTCCTGTTGTTGTTTTTATTTTTTTTGTAACGACAAATCAACTTAAATAAGACTCTAATCTCTATAGCCAAAGTGAAACATCATATTAGATGTCTTGTGGCTTAGAAGCTGTGCAGAGGTACACAGTGAAAGGAACTTGGTTAAATGAATTCCCAAAGAAATACCAAATTTGCATTTTAATCTATTTATTTATTTTTCTTCTTTCTATTGACATAAATCTAGCATGGTTGAATCACTTCTACTGCAGGCTTGTCTCAACAGAAGTGAGAGCAGAATCTGATCAGGAGTTTTTGTGACAGACCTGTTAAACATGAAGACTATCTTATTAACATGTAAAAAAGCCATGGCTTAAGGAACCTATTTTTCGGAAGTGTTCTAGCTGTTCGACTTCATAGGAATTTTGAATTTTAAATTTTCTACAGCTTTAGCTATAGCTTCTGACTAAGTATGACACCCTGCTTGCTATCTGGTCATCCTGTATAGGGTTTTCAATGTTAAAATGTTCTTGGATTAAGATTTTTGTGCAAATATACCTATGCTAAGGCTTATCATTTTGATTTAACAAAAAACATGTGCATATGTTCCTGTTGGTTTTTGTATTAGACTTAAAGATATAATGCTGAATGTAATTTCAAGTTTACGGGAAGTAAATGAGATCATACAGTCTTACAAGGATTTACAAATGTTTCTTTTCTAATATTAATTTTATATAACATCAGGAATTCTGTAAAATTTTAGGAATTCATTTTAAACTCTAGTTAGTAGAAGCTGAATGGATTGTTCTGAAACCATCTGAAATGCTGAAAGGAAGATGCAATGTCCTTTGACCCCAAAATGGACTTGGATTATAAATTGTCATCTAGATGCAGCATGATGGAGCAAGCATGCTATGGAAATTAGGAAAAAAAAAAAAGATAAGCGTCACATCATATTTTAATTTCTGTTCTTCTTTCTTTAATGTGAGGACTATCAATTCTATAGAAGCAGTAAAAGAATCTAGCTTCTTTTATGCATTATTTGCAAATCCCTCTGTTAGATGCATTGTATTATTCACATTCTTTATGCACCTAGTTTGTACAAAACCCACAATGCTTATTAAAAGAAGAGGCTCTGATGTTCTGTACTCCTCTCAAAAAATCAGTTGGAGGCAGCTCCTCTTGCAGTAGTTGTCCCTAATAATTTTTCCCGACAGTATGTAATTACATTTACCCGTATCCATTATTCCTCCTGCTGGTTACATAGGCCTTTCATTCGTCAGACCTTATCTGCATAATAGTACAGTTACTAGGTCTAAAACAAAAAAATAAACTGGAAAAACAGTTTCTTGTTTCTTTTTCCAAGAAGTACTTGTGCTGATTGCTCTGTTTTTTTGGTTTTGTTTTTAAGGAGTGCACACCTCTACCCCAATTTTGGCTGTGTCATCTTCTAAAATACCTTTCAAGCATTGTGTCTGTAGATAAGCACAGTATGAATCTTCTGGGGGATTGTTTTCTTGGGGTTTGGTTTGGTTTGGTTTGTTCTTCAGTTTGAAGTCTGAGACAGTGTGAGTTTTGTAATGCTGCCTAGAGTTCAAGTTCAGATATTGGCAGGCTATTACTTCATCCGATGCCTGCTCTAGAGGTGAGGGGCTCCTTCTGCTGGTACCGTGCTTTAATTTGTCCAAGATGCTTGAGTTTCTGCTGTGAATTTTTAGACTGCGTTGTATAGAATTAGTTGGGGACACATTAAATAAATAAGTGTTCCCTGGATCATCTCAAACTATAGTTACGTGGAGGTAGTGAGGAACAGGATTGTTACTAGTAGGGTATCCTGTTATGGTGCAGGTTTAGGTGACACACTTGGATTTCAGAGCTCCAGTTCCAGCAGTTTCCAGGGGGGCTGCCTGGGGATGGGTCTGTGCTGGTGCTACTAACAGATCCTGAGTGTGCTCTTGAAGTGGATCTCCCATTTGTTCACTCCACTTGGACGTTTGTGACAGAGAAATCTTAGGGTTTGAAAATTCAGTTAATTTTGGACAAAATGTTTACTCCAGGAGTGTACTTAATGCTCTCCAACTTGCTAATGGGCTTCAGTGCAAGGGATCACTAGAAAAACTCCTCTCTCCAAACATATTGTAGACGATGCAGCTGAGCACCAGAAATTTTGTTCTGCGAACTTGCTCCTGTTGCACTTGTCAGCCAACAGAATTCTGAGGATCTCAATTTTGCTGCTTGCTCATCTGTATGAATGGAAGCTGCTACCACCACAGAAGTAGGTGATGGTAAGCTGACAAGTTTAGGAACCCTGATACAGAGCTAAATTCTTGCAGGTTATTTGTTAAATCTTAGGAAGACTTAAAGATCAAGAAAAGATGAGGACTTTTTTCCCCTCACCCTGTGATCTGGATTGTAGACTGTGTTTGAAGTCCATTGTAGTTAATTTAGTGCAGCCAAGTCTGAAGTAATGCTGCTGGGCAAAAGAAGGTTCGTAATACTAAGCTTTGAAAGACTGTATTCAGGCAAGCAGTGGTGCAGAAAAGGACCTGAGCGTTGTGGATTACTATCATGAGTATCTTAATGTGAGTTTCTGGTACAGTGCACTGTTCAAAGAAATGAATGTTGCTCAGTAAAAATGGCAACATACAGGAAAAAAAGAGGGAGAGGATCTGGTGTTTTGTACCTACCCCAGTATCCTTGCTGTGCACAGGTGGGAGCTCAAAGGAAGGAAGCAAGAGTAATCACAGGATTATAAACCAACAAGGAAACTAACAACTGCCTGGGTTCAGAAGCTCTAGCTCTTCATTTAGCAGCACAGAGGTCAAGAAGTGCCATGTCTATATAAAAATACCTACATATAAATAGATATATACTGCATATATGCAGATGTGAAATAGATCTGGTGGTTTAACAAGAGCCATCAGGGAATTGGGCAAATTCAACCTTGAAATCTGAAGAAGGCTGTTGTTAGATTAGTAGTAAAACTTTAGGTGAGTGGTGGAATCATTTATAATCTTTTAAGATAAAAGTAGGTGTTACTTTTGTAAGATGTACTTTAGTCAAGCTTCTGGGAACAATTCAATGGGTTATATAGAGACATTATAGCTGAGTGACTGCAGTAGTCATTTCAGGTTCTAAAATATGTAAATCCATAAACAATATGAAAAAAATCACACACAAATACATTGAAGAAGGACAAGTTTAGTGTCTGCTCCATGGGCCATTGTTGTCTCCCAGTTAGCATGGCTTCATGTTACGACTTAATTACATGTTACTGTTACTGTATGTTGTTAATTTGGATGGTAGTTAAAACATTGCATGTGCAGAGAAACTTGGTTTCAATTTCATATGTACACAGGGTTTATTTGGATGGTTCCACATATTGGTAATAGAAGAACAGGTATTTTCTGTGAGCTAATTGGCTATTCACTTACCTTGGGGTTTTTTTATAGCTAATATACTAAGCTTCCCTGCGTGCATGTTTGTTTTCAGGTTCCATTCAGGAAAACTATTACTGATGAAAATCTTTGTTTCAAACAACACAGAGTAGGAATGCTGTGCTGAAATTAAATTTGTGAAGTGTTTCTGTTACAGCATCGTCATTTTCATAGCACTCTGGTAAGGGACAGAGAATGGACTTCTCAAAACATTTATTCCTACCTTCAGACTTAAGCTTTTTAGTATTTTTTTCCTAAAAGCGATTAAAAATATAAATGTAGTGCTAAAATCAAAGCTTTCCTGAAGCTCATTACTTTAACTGTATATTCATAGTTCTGCATTGCCAGGTACTAGTCATCAGATCTATTCAGAATTTGTAGCTCATTCTTTGTGGGAGTATCAGAGCAGCCTTCCCTATCTTGTTTGTTTTTAATGAATTGACGTTGACTTGTAATAGCCTGGAAAGGTTTTTATTGAATGGTTTGGGTTGGAAGGGACCTTAAATCTCATCTTGTTCCAACCCTCCTGCCATGAGCAGGGACACTTTCCACTAGGCTAGGTTGCTCAAAGCCCCATCCAACCTGACTTTGAGCACTTTTGGAGATGGAACACCCACATCTTTTTTGGGCAACCTGTTGCAGTGCCTTACCACCCTCACAGTGAAGAGCTCGTTTTCATTTTTCTTCTGGTCAGAGTTGTGCCTGGCTGTCATACTGACATGGAGCATAGAGGCTTCTGGCATCTTGAATTTAAAAATCTGTCATTTTGGCATTTCTGACTTGATCGTGGAAATTTTAGATTCAATGCCAGTTGGTAGATATTACTGATCTGTTTAATTGTTCTGGCACTTGGGTGTTTAAATTCTGCATACCCTACAGCAGTGATGTACTTTTCTACACCGGTTTGATATTTGCTTCTGAAAGGGACAGTAATGGAGGATGTAAGAGGAGATCTGTCATCATAACAACTTTCTACAACGTTAGAGTTCTGGTTTGCTTTACAAAAATAGCATCCAGGCTTGGAGGTGTTCCTAACCAGTGGAAGATGGAAGTCGGTATGATCAATAGTCATTTGTGTTGGCTATGGGAGACAAATCATCTGGGACTGTATATGCCGGCTGGCAGGCGTGTCCTTTGGCTTGATGATCCAGCAGAGGTCAGAAGAGAAATGATTTAGCTCTCCGGCTGAAGGAATTTTGGCATGCTGAGTGGGCCCAGGGATAAATACTAAATAGCTACCTTATGCCCGTCTGAGAAAAAATTATTCTTTTGGATTTGATGTAGCATATTCCCATCTTTGTGTGGTGGCTGTCAAAGTCTCTAATGTACAGCTGGCCAGTTCATGCATGGAAGAACTTGTTGCCTCCACTTCTCCCTTGGAGGCTTATAACATCAGCCACCCAGAGGCTACTGATTCAGATAAGCATGCTATAAAATTGACACTGTATGTAAATGAGCTATCATGCTGTGTTGTGGTGATTAATGTAACAGTAATGACACACATTATCTTTTAAAATTATGATAACCTGGGGAAGTCACTTAAAGATAACCTGTTCTGTCTGTTCTTCTCTGGAGAATATCTGCATTTTGGTTTCATATAGCTTATCTTTTCTCCTAATGCAAAAAAGAAAATGAAAGAGAGCAAGCTATACACTAGGACCATATTCTACTTTGTTCATTTACTCTTGCATGTTAATTTTCTTATGCAAAAAAACTGCTTTAGAGTTGCCTTGAGACTGGCCTCCTTGTAATAGGCACTCTCCAGAAATACTGGTTTTGTTGCAAGCTCAAGACTCAGGTGTCAGTGCTGGCACTTAACGAATTGTTGCTGAACCCTTCATACTTCTGTCATGCTGTTAAGGCCCTGGCACTAACTGCTTGAGGCTTGGTTTGACTTAATTTAAATCTTACAGGAATTTGTCTTAGTTTAGCTTTTCATTCTGAAAGTAGACACTTTTCCTTGCAGGATTTGCTTGTGCTATAATTCAATATCTGTTCAAGTTTCTAAGCACAACAGCTGATGAATACTTACATTTTCTCTGATCTGTTGGTACAAGTTTCAGTAATTTATGTATGGTTAAATTTGCATGAAAATTTCTTTTTTGTTTCAAGTAGTTTAAAGCAGGGAAAAAAAGAAAATAGCTGTGGAATGCCTTTGGTTTTGCTAGTTTCCTATTTTGGTCCAAATCCTGAGAAGGCCGGGATTTTTGAATGTGAAGCATTAACCAAAAATGCTTCAGTAAGTATTGCAGAATCCCAGATGTTCAGATTCGAGGCACCAATAGGTATGTTTTCCCTTTTTGACTTGGGTGTAATCCTTTGGGCCATCTACCCTGTTTTGCTGTGTGCTCTTAACACAGGAACAACTCTGTCATGCCGATTCTGATAACTTTCCTCCTCTCCCTGTTTTTTGTGCTTTTTTTTTTTTTTTTTTTTTTAAATCTATCAGGGATAGTAGAAGGAGGAGCTCAGGAATGTGTATTCCTGGAATAGTTATTTGACCCCTCCTCATGCAAGTCTTTTCATGAGGGGCTCTTGAGGGAAGTAAATGAGTCGGGGGAAGAGGATGGAGGAGACAGGAAAAGAGTATCTCCTAATAAATATTAGTTGTCACTTGGCAGGTATGCACACAGGGCAGGCAGAGTTCAGTATCAGCACAGACTATAATAAGAGCTCTACCTGTTAAGGTTGAAAGCCACGTGACTTGAAAACATGAGATTTATGTACACAGTGGAGGCTTCTGTGAAAGTGTGTTTTACTGTAACTGTAGCGAAATACACCCTCTAGTGGCAAGAAGTGAAAAGTCCGAGCAGGAACCCCGTGTGACCCCTTTGTGTTGGGTTTGGTTTTGGTTTTGTTTTCTTTTTCTTTTTCCTGTGCTCACTTGTTTGCCTTACTTTTCTTTTATCTTTTGCATGTGCTCAGTGAATATTCCTCACTGGTATGCACCACATGTGCTTTCCTCCAGTTTTCTTATTGTTTCATCTCTGCTTATGCAATACCTGAATCTGTTCTGGTTTTCTTGCAAATATTTTCTTGTAAAGCTTTACTTTTTCTATTTCAGTCCATTTTTTCCAGTGTTTGAATTGTTTGTAAACTCTTGGCTTTAAGGCATCCTTTCTTACTAAGTTGACAGCGTATTGAAAATATGTTTTAATAATATAAATAAATAAGGATGTTGCAGAACATACTAGCTTTGTTTCTTAAATAGTTTAGTTTGCCTGAACTGCAATGAAGTATAGACAGGATTAGGAGATAACATGCTGCTTTTCCCATCTGTTTGATTAACAGCTTAGAGATGGGTCAAATGCAGTAGCAGTGTGCAAAGAAGGCACAACATCACCTTCAAAGTGCAGAAAGGCTCTACACCATTTTGCAGTTTATCAGATTTGCTGCATAATAAGCTATACACTCCATTCAGCGCTATAATTAACCCAGGAAAGCACCCTGGTTCGGCCTTTGCTGGTAGCATGAACCTCACAAAGTCAAGCAATCTCATCAAAATCCATCCAAATAAGATTAGGCAAAATGAAACAACCATGAAATAAAATGCAGGCTAAGTGTTGAGCAAATACTATTTGTTGCTTTTATTTAGTACCAATTTCTGTACTTGGCATGAGGTGTCCAGGCATATAATGTGTAAATCGCACTCACAATTCTTAACAAGTGCTGATAAATGAGACCTTAATCAGATATCATCAATGTTTTCCCTGCTTAACAGGAAATAACTCAAGTTTGTATGAAAACACTTGTAAATATGTGTTGATAGCATTTTCTGCAACTCCTAAACAGTTGTGGCTCTCAACTCATTGGTGCCTGACAGGATTGGGAATTACATCTTGGTAGGCACATCTGGAACATGGTGGAAAATGGTGGCAGACTGGGTAATGCCAGCATAGTAGTGGAAAGAAGAAACAAAAACACCTGGAGAAGGGCAAGGCTTGTGGGAGGTTTGTAAAGTGTCAGGTTCCTTAGACCTGTGCTTTTGCTAAGGAACTTTGTCAGATAGCAGGCACAAGAAACACTGCTTACATGATGGAGGAGGGAGTAGGTACAGACATACAGAGTCCTGAGATCTAGTACCTATTTGAAAAAACAGATCTAATAATTCTTTCTTTTCACTTTCCAGGTATCTTGCAATATATTCAGAACTCTCCCACCTAGTGACAGCAATGAATTTGATCCAGAAGAAGATGAGCCCACCTTGGAGGCATCGTGGCCACATTTACAGGTTTTTGATAATTTATCTCAGAAATGCTCGTCACTGCTTAATGTATCTAATTTTCTCAGCTGCTTTTTTACCCTGTGAATCTGAACTAGGCTATAAGACACATTTATTAATATTGTTCATGGCTATAGTATAGTACATACAAAGATGGGAGAGTATTTTATGAAATTTGCAAAATTTGAAGCTTTCTTTCACAATTGTATTGATGGTGCCACTCATATTCTTGTTTTCCTTCACTGATTTAAAAACTATTCTGCGTTCCAGACTGTTCCATTGCACAAGTGTCTTTCAGCAGTTTCAGCGAGAGCATTGTGGGGATGATACTGCTCACAGTTTTGCTTTACAGAGGGTAGTTAATTTTCATACAAAAGTCCACAGGTGTTGGTAGGTGATCAGAAATATAAATGAGAATCTACATGCCTAAGTCTTCCTTCGTCAAGATTTGCCTTCTGGTGTTTGTAGCAGGATGCATGCTCACTGTTGTGTATCATCCCTTCCTCTGTACCCCAAGTGCCAACACAAGGTATTCTGAACAAAGACCATAAACTAATTTTGGAGAAAGGAACACTGATGCTAATGCAGTAAAATCCTTTATAGAAAATACAGATGCAGATTCTGTCTGTGTTAGTCAGGACAATGACTTACACCACTAGTAAATTTAGAAGAAGTTTGCCTGAGGGGTAACAGTTTCTGGAATCTGGAAGTTTCTGTGAGCAAAGGAGCACAGTTGATCTGAGCTTGATATGAGGATTTTATTGGAGAGTTGCATACACAGTCCTTGCCTGTGAGCAGTTTGTTTCACTCTTTTGTGCTACAAATTTAGAATTTGTTAAAATGTAGGTTTTATCTCTCATATTTAAAAGAAAAAAAAAAGACTCTTAAAAGCTTCAAGGCAGCTCTGAACAGCTCTGCCTTCCTGGAAACAGCACAGGCATATGTATCTTCTATCTTGTGTTCTTTGACAGTAGTGCTGTAATTTTAAAAGTCATTATTTACATGGAAATGATGGCATTTCTTAGCTGGTGGATGATTTACCCTTGTCAGGAAGAAGGAAATGCACCAAAGTATTTGTCAGGAGTTGATGGAATCGGTCTCCTGATGATTTAGTATTAGTTATGTAAGCTGTCACGTTTTCCATCATATTTCTAAACCTCTCTCCCCCTTTTTGATTTCCTATCCTCCTAAGAAGTCAGAGAACACTGACGTAAAGCAGCAACAGTATTTCAGCATATTGGTGTTAGCGTAGAAAAGTGTGAAATTATTTTAAAATGTAATTTTTAGCTTCCTTTCTCCTTTCAGTATCAATATTCATACTCTGAAGTCAGAAAAGAAAAAGTTTTAAATAGCTGCTCCTCTTGAAAACGTTCAACAAAAATGCCACAACAGTCTCTGTTTCACATCCCTTCCTTTTTGCCTGGTCTTCATACTCTTCTTTTTCTCCACTATATTGAAAGTCTGTTACTGTCCTGCTGAATAGTTGAGGCAGAGATGGAATTGCTTGAAAGTAAGCAGGTTTTCACCAGCCTGAGGCTAATCTTTACAGTAAGTTAGGAACTTCTGAATAAAATCTGGTTTGTATTCTTCTTCTTTGTTTCAAGTTGTAGTAAAACTTACTCTAAGCAGTTTCTACTTTAATTGAAATATTTCCAACTGTTTCCCCAGCCCTTTCAGAATTGTAATGTCTGTATCTGATGTGACTTCAGCCATTCAGAGGGCAGTTTAAATGTGCTTTCCAATTACTCTCGGAAGCATTACAAGATGATAATAAGCATTACAAAATGGCAGTGCCTGTTCTTGGTGATGAAATGTCTTTGACTGGACTTAAATAAGCAAAACTAACTTTAAAAGCTCATATAATTACTTGTAACTCTAAGATAGCCGTTTGATAAAGGAGAAAAACCTTTTTCATTTCTTCCTACCTTTTGCTCTGTGGAAAAATAAGCATTTTATCTTCTAGCAAAAGAATTTCATGGAATCATAGAATAGTTAGGGTTGGAAAGGACCTTAAGATCATCTAGTTCCAACCCCCTGCCATGGGCAGGGACACCTCACACTAAACGATGCCACCCAAGGCTCTGTCCAACCTGGCCTTGAACGCTGCCAGCGATGGAGCATTCACAACTTCCCTGGGCAACCCATTCCAGTGCCTCACCACCCTTACAATAAAGAATTTCTTCCTCATATCCAATCTAAACTTCCCCTGTTTAAGTTTGAACCCGTTGATCCTTGTCCTCTCACTACAGTCCCTGATGAAGAGTCCCTCCCCAGCATCCCTATAGGCCCCCTTGCAGCCCAGAAAGCCAACCGTATCCTGGGCTGCATCAAAAGGAGCGTGACCAGCAGGTCGAGGGAGGTGATCCTGCCCCTCTACTCTGCTCTTGTGAGACCTTACTTGGAGTATTGTGTGCAGTTCTGGTGTCCTCAACGTAAAAAGGACATGGAACTGTAATTTAGAGAAATATTTTAAAATATAAAGAGTAATCAAGTCATAAACTAAACAGTTGAATTTTTTTTCTATTCTTTTGCAGCTTGTATATGAATTTTTCATACGATTTTTGGAAAGCCAAGAATTTCAGCCCAGCATTGCCAAAAAATACATAGATCAGAAATTTGTATTGCAGGTAAGCTGATGTTTATTCTAAATTTAAGGCTTCATTCTGCTTTTGAAAAAAATGTCTTTAAAAATATTTTGTTTAAAATTTGAAAATGTAATTTTATTTGCAACAGAAAAAGGCTAAACAAGCATATGCAGTGAGAGTTTTCAGTCTATGGAGGTAGGGGAAATATGTGTGTGTATCTTTATATGTCAGTCTTGTTGCTATAGATATATAAAATGGATGGTTTGTATCCAGTTTTGATACCTTAATCAAAATATTTGACTTACTGGTTATGAGAGGGAGCTGAAGCAGTAATTGTTGAAAAATGAAAGGTTTGCTATCAGGTAGTCCAAAAATGCTACTGTCTAGAAAGACTACTTAAATGCCTGTTTTAAGGTGTCTTAATATTGTTAAAATATTTCTGTTGGAAAGGGAGAGTATTTCTTCCTTCTATCTGTGCTGGAGAGCTAGCAGCAGGGACAGAAATTCATCAAGAAACCTATTCCCAGTGCAGTTCTGAAAACAGTGATGCTATAGTGGTCGGGGAGGAAGTAAATCAAAAGGCCAAGCTCTATTAAAAGCATGCAAGAAGTAGCATCAATAATAAACAACATTGGGAAAGAATGTGTACCCTTATTTTTGTAGTTTGCTTACCATTGTTATGGCTAAATGGAAGAGATGGGTGCTATCACTCGGTCAGCTGGTAGTCAGGGTTTTTGTGTTTCAGATTTAACCTTCTTCCCTTCTTCCTCCTTTTGTATGAGCTAGGCTTCTTGTATGCATTGTTATTTCACTTGAAACTACAGTGCTTGCTCTTCTATGGGGACGAATTTTTGTCCAGGCCTTGACAGACAGGACAGAGGTGGCTGATGGAAGGTGTTTTCTGGGATAAGCCAGAAAATTCCACAGATACGGCTTTTCAGCTTTTGGGAATAGGCCTGTCTTGTGTTCTCTGTTCCCATCATAATTTTTGTATAACTGCAAAGTCAGAAAGAACTTTAATGCTATCTGTAGCTTGCTTTTGAAATTGGGGAAATTTAGAAAGTTTCCTACTTAGTCAGAAAAAGAAGTTTCCTTGTGGGCTGAGACTTGAATAAAAGCCAAACTGAAAGTGGCAGGAGACACTCAGCATTTGTGAAGACCATTCTCTACCACTCTGTCCTACAGCTTTTATTTTTCCCTGTAGTGGTCAGGCAATAAAAGTAGTGCTTTTCCTGTCCGTGTGTATTATTTTTATGGATAACTAAAACCATAGCAAAGAGAGCAACTTCTGTCCCTAAATTCAAAGATTCAAAGGAGAGATTTCAGTTTCCTTCTTAATATTACAGACCTTCTTCACCCTACAGAAGCAACAGGATATTTATGATTTATCCATTTTCTAAATGCAACAATGCTTTTCATCCAGATCAAGCCTCTGTGGTGGAGTTCCCTTTTTGTTCATCTAAATGCTGACTTGAACAAAGGGCTACACCAGTCTGATAATAGTTACCTGGTGGAGATGTAAGAATATGCATGGGGAGATAATCAGTCTTTACAGGTTTTTCCGGACTGATTTTATTTTATTTAGTAGGATTGCATTAGAAGAAATATTTGTGTTCCACTTAGAAATCTAGAGAAAATAATTCCTGGATGCTCCTGTTATGTGCTGCTGGACTTGGTCATGACTGGTGGCATTCCACTCATGCCCTTTGAAGGTGTCCAAACATTATAAGAGTTTGGAATGGTAGAATGGGTCTAAACCAAGGGTTTTACTTTTTTATTTTAAATCCTGTTAGTGTTTATTAAATCTATTAAGTGAAAGAATGGTATCTACTGAAAGAGGGGAATATGACATTTTAAAACCATCGTATCTGAAAATGCATGATACTATAGTTTAGAGTTCAAACGAGTTCTAAGAAGTCCTAAGTTCTGGCCATATGGTTAAGTGATGCATTTTTATGTATTGCTATGCACAGTGTGTCGATTTAAAATTCACTTTTTTTCTATAAAAAGTTAATGTTGAGCCGTATAGATACATGTAAGGAAATACATCTCTGTGTGTGTGTGTTTGTCTTCAGCCTGTAAGTACCGGCTTGTCCTTCCACTTCTTATTCCACTTCTTACTGTATTTGTTGTGTGTCTGGAGCAATTCCTTAGAATCTGTGACTATAGACCATTTACATAGGAAACCAGTTTGAGACTTAAGGACATTAAGCATGTTTGATGTTTCATGACAACGCAAGTGTTGACAGTCTGAAATTAGCTTTCTCTCAAAATTACTATTTTTTTTAATGTGAGGATCTTTATTGAAGTATTTCTTGGCAATAAGAATGCCTATATGAAAAAATTATGCTTTAATGGACGTTTTTTACACTTTTTCTTATTTGCTTGTTTTTTGCTTTTGTTTTTTGAATACGGATATGTTTCTGGATTTCAGCTGTATGTTTTGATAAAATGCTGTATTTAACAATGTAACTGTTCATTTCCAAAGCCTGCGTATATACAATCTGAAATGGTTGGCAGTGGTTGCTAAGAGACATACTATTCTAATATATCCACAAGTGTCTGTGTTATGTAGGTTGCTATTTTGGAAAATTTATTTCCCTTCTCTACGTATGCTTAGTGTCAGAACAGTCACGTAAATTACGAAAGTCTTGCAGCTTATCCATAAAAATAAGACTTTATTGTTGAAACCTGGTAACAAATTTGGCATATCAAAATAATTGCCCTTCTTTAAATGAGAGACGGAGTCTTAGTTCAGCAATGTTTCCGTAGAGGATCTGTGTGAGAGAACTGGAAATATGAATACTTTGCTCCTAAAAGCAGTCCAATAAAAAAATTAAAACCAGAAGTGTTTCCAGCTGTTTGCAGCATTTGGGTGAAATTTACTATTTGGGGAAGAATGAGGTGACTGTTTATTTATTTAACTGTAGAACTAATTGAACAAAGCAATATGTTTATAACCTCTGGGGGGCAGCTGACATACCTTATTGTTCTCTCATGAAATTCCCACCACAGATTCTTGCTGCAAGGAAAAGATAGTGGGATCTCATTACAAGCTACAGAAAAATCCAAAACAGTGTGGAAGGATACATACATCAGTCTTAAATTGGGATATTAGAAAGCAAAATGCCAGACAGCGTATTTTAATAATATTTTTCTGTCTTTTAATTTTTACCTTCTCAAAGTTGTGTAGCAGTTTAACTGAGATCTGGTAGTATACATACACTGCCATATGTACTTATACATATGTCAGTATCCATTTGTGAATCCAAGATAATACTGTTTTCTACCATTCCTGTAATAATTTTCTGACAGCATCTTACACATTTGTCAGACCTCTGACAAACTCTTAATTTCTCTTGCAAGACAGGTACTGGTTGACAGTTAATTTCTTTTTCATGCAAACGAGTGGTTGCTCATTGTTGCTACCTTAAATTTACCTTTTTTCTGTGCACTAGGAGGATGGTGGTTGGTTTTTGTGTTTTCTTGTTTGGTTTTGTTTTTTAAATAAAGTTTACTTTCTAACTCATTCCAACTGTCTGCCAGAGTATCCAATGCTGTGGTGTCAAAAAAGGGGAAGAAGGGCTAAGGGGAAGCTCATACTTTTGTGGTAGGGGATTCAAGGAGAATAGAAGAAGGATCTGCAGGTGATATTCCTGCTGCTCATTTCATGCCTTAATTCTTAGACTCAACTTCAGGTGTCAGTGTTTCAGGATATATTTTGTACAGTAAAAGATGCTGTATGGTGTTCTTTTTTGACTGAGTACCGCGTAATCATTCTGCTGTTTTAAAATGTTACTTACAAGTTACATAGTAAAGGTAGGCTTTCTGTTGTTGGGGTTTGTTTAAACTGGGTATTGAAGTTACCATTTTGTTCAACATGGAGGATTAATTCCACCTGATGCTTTGATTTCTGTTGGTTAGCAGAGATTGTATAACCACAGAGCCAGTGCTGGCATAGGCTTCACTGTTCAGCCTTTCCACAGTGTGAAGGCCTGCAATCACTAGGAAGACTTAAGAACTCACAATATAAATTGCAAGCAATTACAAAAATGTGACCTTGACACAATGTTTTGGGAACAAATAAGACCAAATGAGGATCTTTTAGTTCTGCAGACTGAGGGAATGGTGAATGGTAAGAGGTAGACTGTCCTATTTTGTGGATATGACAACATCTAAGAATTTATTTGGAGGAGGAGAATAAAGGCAGCATTTTGGAGCCAGTTGATCAAAAGTTTATTAGTTGCTTGAGGTTGCCAAAGTTTTGTTATGCCAGAAGTGGAAATCAATAAACTGAGTTTTGTGGTGATGTAGTGGGGTTACAACTACAGATTTTTTTAATACTGTATTTCTACACCTTGGGTAACTGATACTGCATTTTTACATGCATGAATATGTAATTCATCTTTTATATAGAAGTCTGTGTCTCATACTTGTCAAATGTCTACTGCTTCAGTTCTCTTTTTCCTTTGAACACAGCTGTTGGAGCTGTTTGACAGTGAAGACCCTCGAGAACGAGACTACCTGAAAACAGTCTTGCACAGAATTTATGGCAAGTTTCTGGGTCTTAGAGCATTTATCCGAAAACAGATTAATAATATTTTTCTACGGTGAGTTGTGGAAGAAGGTACGTTTTGCTTATGAACACTTCAGGAAACCGATATATTACTCATATTTAAATTTTTTTTTTGTTTTAGATTTGTTTATGAAACCGAACACTTCAATGGCGTAGCTGAACTGTTGGAAATTTTAGGAAGGTAAATTAGTCTTTATTTGTTACCTGTCTCAAACTTTCCTTCTGGACACATTGGAATAGTGTCAGATTTGGAAAAAGTATTACTATAAGCCCTGTTTCTGAAAGCAGATGTGTGCACATGCTCATCTTTATGCCCATGTGCAAATCTCTGTCATGTCTTTGCCAAGAATATGTAACTGGATGCAAGTTAGAGCCAAAAGTATTGGATTGACTTTCCATATGTGTGTGTTAAATTTTGTGCACTTCATCCTTACGTGCTGTAGAAATAATTACATTATTTTGAGCACACTAACAGTGCGAATATTTTAAGGAAATCTACTTTTCTAAATTAACTGCTCCAGAACATCTTGCTTACATGAATTCACAGACCACATAGACAAGGTCTTATCTGTTTGGCAACAGGTTTGTGCAGCTCTTTATAGGATTATTCCTAAGTCAGAGCTGAATTGCTACCGAGGTATGTATTGCACTGCTAATATAAAGCAGGACAAAAGTCAGCACCTGTTTAAAAATGGCATAAGCCTGCTATTTGTAAACAGGTGCTGACTCCTAAATTATTTTAATCCAGGAAGTGCTTGTTCAGACTTCAAGAATGTTTTCTGTGATGGTAACACTAACAAATATTTCTATTCTAATTTCCAGTATTATCAATGGGTTTGCTTTACCTCTTAAGGCAGAGCATAAACAGTTTCTGGTGAAGGTGCTGATCCCTTTACATACTGTCAGGAGTTTATCACTCTTCCATGCACAGGTAGAAATTAATACAAATATTTTCTGCTCAGTGTGGTGATACAGGATGATACCTTTTTTTAAGGTTGCTTTGGAAACTGAATTGCATGTTGCATAAAAGATGGGGGGAAAGTTTTGAAATGTAGAAAAAAATGCGATAGATTTTTTTTTTACTTTTCATTTAACGTATTTTGTATGATACATGTCTTGCTTCTGATTAGATAATTAAAAGTATAACAGAAATTGGTAATATTTTGGGGATTTTGCTTAATAAACTCTTTAGATGTCTCTTTGATACTTTCTCATTCTCATAAGTTTGCGTTTCCCATTCCTCTCTCAAAAGGATATTTGGGTTTCCTTAGTCTTGTGCTGTCAAGTCTCTTCTTCACCCTGGCATCTTTCTGAATACCAATACCCACATTTTTGCATAATCTTTAACATTCTCACTCACCTGTTTCTTAATACTGTATTTATGCTCTCATGTATCTTTTTATACATCCAGCTTTCATGACGTAGTTTTTCCTTTAAGTGATACTGTGGTACCTGTTGCCTTTTTCTCTGATTTTCAGGTAGTGCTGATAAAGCTGTGCTTTCCAAATATATTATTCTAGTTTTTAGCTGTCTCAGCTCATCTTGCCGAGAGTTTTCATGATTTTGCTGATGTATAAACCGTGTAAAAAGATACAGTTTCAGAGAGTAACAGGAGCTTGAAAACGTTGGTTGTATGACAGTATTTAGAATTCTAAGTTGCTCTGATTGTTGCTGTATATGCTACTTTGTCACCCTGTTTTTTTTTTTTTTGTAATGTGTTTTGTTGTTTCTTATGAACTGATCTTTGAGTGGATTTGCACAGTGCAAACCATGCATCTCAGTTTAAAATTGATGCAATTGGAGAAAGCTGTGTAGCATCTTGTCCTGAGTCCCTCTTTTAAAAATAATTGTTTTGTTGTGCTTTCTTTATAGAAATGTTCTAACTTCATTTTCTTAAATCTTTACTGCTTCACAGCTGGCGTATTGCATAGTACAGTTTCTGGAGAAAGACCCTTCACTCACAGAACCAGTAAGTATTTCTTTCATACTTTTTTTTTCTTTGCATCATAAATGGCTTACCCTGTTGAGAAGAAAGGAAAAAAAAGTCTAACTTTTTTCCCTTTAATTTAGGTCATTAGAGGTCTAATGAAATTCTGGCCTAAAACCTGCAGTCAGAAAGAGGTAAGTAATATTCTAGTATTATAGAATCATAGAATAGTTAGGATTGGAAAGGACCTTAAGATCATCTAGTTCTAACCCCCCTGCCATGGGCAGGGACACCTTCCACTAAACCACATCACCCAAGGCCCTGTCCAGCTTGGCCTTGAACACAGCCAGCGATGGAGCATTCACAGTTTTCCTTGGGAAACCAATTCCAGCGCCTTACCACCCTTAACAAAAGGGTTAAGGGTGTATATTATTTGTATTAACAAAACACAACTATTATTTTGTTCTACAATATGATAGGCAGGCAATCTTTAGATATTTCCAGGTAGATAGCAGATGCTGTGGTGGAGTATTAATTCTTGTAGGTGATTTCCCATACTTTAATTATGGGGGTTTTTTTGACAGTTTTAACTGTGAAAAGTTTGATAACCATGTTTGACTTTTCACAAAACTAACTATTAACAAAACAAACACTGGGTCTTCTGCAGAGAATTTCTTTTTGTTTCTGAAGGAGAACATAAAGTTGAGGATAGATCAGTAAATTCTGTTAGCTTTGGAATTGTTTATATGTGAGGATAATATTTTTCCAGGGAGGATTAAAGATATTTTGTTGTCTAGCATTTACCTATTAAACATGTAAAAGGTGCAGTTAGACCTTTGTATTTTTGTTTCAAATCTTTGATGCAAATCTGAGATTCTCTAATGAGATACTGTGACACAGTGAAACTGTTATTTTGAATATTGCTTCTGAAACTGAGGTGAAATTAAGATACTCTCCTTGCTTAACAAAGTTAAAGCCTTGACCGAATTCTTTGACTGTATTAGGCTAGGTTTTCAGCATGGCTATACTGGTGCAATTCTGAATTTTGTTGTAAAGGACTACTTTAAATACAGTGTTTGCACACACTGGTCCTCATTCTTTTATGAGACTGAATCTAGAAGCTGTTAAAGGTAGAACTGATCATGTTTTTTGAGAGAGGGTCTTGCTGAGCTAGTGTGGCCTCCATTTCTCCCTGAAGTAGAATTTGAGAGTTATCAGCATTTTGCTAATCAAGATGATTCAAAGGTTTTGTATTCAGTTCTTTCTTCCTTGTCCTTAGGTCATGTTCCTTGGAGAGCTGGAGGAAATCTTGGATGTAATTGAACCATCACAATTTGTCAAAATCCAGGAACCCTTGTTTAAACAAATTGCCAAGTGTGTCTCTAGCCCTCATTTTCAGGTCAGTTGTAGAGGCTATTGTTTGTATAGGAATGTGCTGTCTCAGTTTCAAACATAACACCCTTCCAAATGTATATATAATTTCATGTTACATTGTTTAAAATGCTTGCCTTCTGGATCTCTATGGAAGAGGTTATGTTGCAGTGAAAGTTTAGTTCTGAGCTCCAGGAATAACTTGTTAGATATATCTGGGGTTACAGCACAGAACTTGCTGTTCTCAGCCACGTAAAGGCCTTTAACTGTATCCAAGCAGACTTTGAGCCCTTCTGACTGTAGGTGATGTGTATTCACCATATGGCCTTGGGTCTGATAGACCATGTAGGATGTATTTGCTCCTTTTTTAACGCAGTATTGTGCACCTTTTTTGTTTTTCTACTTACTTCCTTCTGTAAGGAGATGTCTGGTTAGAGATTATAGAACCCATAGCCTGTTCACATTGCATAACAGAAAGGAGGGGAATAAATAGGATTTAAATTGAATCATATGTGAAGAAGGAGGTAGGATATATGACCTGTAGTGCCTTCATATTAAGCTAGGTGACCTATCCTGTCTCAAAGGCAGAGGTGTCTGTTTTCATCTCTTTCTCGGACTACATTTGTATTTAGCATAATTTAGATCACTGTTTCCCCTCCTAAGACAACCCTTCCCCCCCACCCAGCTCCTCCCCAAAGTGATTATTATCACTGGTACCTTCCCCACATATAAGATCCCTCATTGAGCTCAGCTACTGGGCCTTTCCCTTCTCCTTCCCCTGGTATTCCAGCACAGCTCTCTTCCTTCTGACTGCAGTCACAGGATTGAGGGAAAGGGGCGATGGGAAGTCTGTCTGCTCTCCCTTCCCCTCCACAGCTGCAGCATTAATACACTGTCTACACCTGGTCCTCAGTGAGTAACAACATACCATACTCAGGGAAAAGAGAGAGTGGATGCTGTGTGATTTGAATTAGAGGATAAAAACTTAATTCCATTAGTGCATGTTATGCTACTGATTAAAGTAGAGTTTTAATTCCAAAGTTAATGAATCCTGTTAAAACATCTTCACAAAATTTCTCTGAGATTTATTTTTCCTTGAGAAAAATGCGAAATTATAGCTATCTGAATTCCTGTTAATATTTATTCCTTTGACTCAAAGGTGGCCGAAAGAGCGCTGTATTATTGGAATAATGAATACATCATGAGTTTGATAGAGGAGAATTCAAATGTTATACTTCCCATCATGTTTTCCAGCCTTTATAGGATTTCTAAAGAGCACTGGAATCCGTAAGTTTTTTGCCATTATACTTTATCTTACCATTTGACATGCCACTGATAAACTTGGGAAACGTCTGCTGGAGAACATCAGAACAGGAGAGATCCAGATTCAAAGCTGGCATAAACAGCTGCAACTCTATTAATCCCAGGATAAATTAGTCTTTACTTGAGTTTTTCTCAAAATGTTTTTAATTATCTGGTATGTGTACAAAAATCAGTACCTTGTTAGATAAAAATAGACTTTGTCACAAGTTGGAAAGAAGAGAAATTAGATGTTAGGTTGTTATTGAAGAAAAAGTGTTGCTCATCAAGCATTTCTCCTGCACAGTTTTTTATAAACTGGTTAACATCTTAAGCCTGATTGTAACTTGTCTAGAAGAATGTTGCTTGACATTAATAAAGCTTTGTGACTGTATCATGGATGATACTGACACCTCTGGTAGACCTCTGGTACTGTCATTTTTCTAAACGTTTTACGAAGCATATAGACATTGGGCTGGGTTGCTTTTTTCTGAACTGATTTAAACACAGCTGGTCTCTGTTACACACAATAATAGAGCAGCTGATTCATATTGATATCCTCTTAATTTGGCATTTTTATTTTTAAACTGAATGACCTAGTAAAAAGTATTTTAATGAAAAATACTTTTATACTTGGATGCCATGTATTCTATAGTTGAGAAGTTTTTTGAAGTCAAGATGGTTACCATTTAATAAAACCAGTATTTTTAATGAGCTATGCTATGTTCAAGTCCCAGTTGCTTTAAGACCTTACTGTAAAGTATTTGTAAAATATTTCATCTTTTCAAACATTAGTCTTTTTGTTCTGTATCTCTCCAAACTCTCAAATTTGTGAGAATGAAGGATGAGTCTAATGCTAGTGGAAAGCTTTAAATAATGCTGGTCACAAAAGGATACTTTTCATGGCATTACTGTATCACCATTCTTCAACCTGCCTGTACTCCTGTCCAGCCCTTTATACTGAGCACTGAGATGCTTCTGGTAATGAGAATATTCCAGTTATCTCAGTTTGCAGAGTTTTTCATACCTGCAGGAATTTTGTACCATTGACACACAAGTCAGGTTAAGATACATGTAAAATAAAGAAGATATTTAAAGAATTTTTGTATTTGTAACATTATTTTTAAATGTAGGCAACAAAAATGAAAGTTTATTGAAAGAAGTAAGGGATATACAGGGGTGCAAGGGAAATGGCACACAATCTGCCTGCCTTATAGGTTAGTTCCAAAGGTTTCCAGCACCTGTAATGGTGATTCACTGTCTCCTGGCTAATTCACAGTCTTCTAAGCTGTTTCTTAAGCAGCCCCATGTCTGAATAGTAGTGGATCAGGAACTAGATAAGTTAGTCAAAATTCTTAAAAAAGGTTTTAGATTTGTCTCTTTCCCTTGTCCCTTTTCAGTTGCTTTGCTGTTTCTGTATCTTCAACTCTGCCAGAAAGAAATTTTGACCTCCAGATAATCAGATGATTGGCAGATCCATCTGAATTTGGAAATTCTAGTATATTCTAGGTTAGTTATCCAGTCAAATGATATAAAAGCGTAAAATATATCTCTCTTTTTGGAACCTTTGTGGGACAGAATGCCTTTGAAGCCTTTGTGAAATTATGATTACGCATCATTTCTTCTTGTATGAACAGATCATGCCTGTTATGTTTTGTGCAATTAAGCAACTTGAATTCAAATAAGCAGCAGTGTACTGGCTCTTGGGTAGGGTTAGTAACAGAAATATGCAAAATAAGCAGAGATCATTTAGCGACATATATATATTATCTATCTATGAAAAAATAATTTATATGTGTATTTATCTATAAACACATAGTTTTACACAGGTACTGCAAGGATCTGTGGAGTTTTTTGGAGAGGTTTTTGTAATATCAATATCGAAATGAATATGAAATGTCTGAGTACAAGGAAATCACACTGGAAATACAGCTTTATTTTGCATAGATGCACTGAATGTTCAGCTTCATAGAAAAATCATAAGAAAATATGAATCATTCCCATTTCATGTTTAAATTCCATTCTTTCTGACAGCATTGATGATTTGAATCCCTGGAGATCAATTCAGAATTGTTCCACAGCATGAGGGGAAGAGTCTGTAGATATATGTAGTAGCTTTCTGTTGTTACTTTTTACCCTAGAGTTTTGGGTTCCTCCACTGAAGAAGTCAATAGAGACATGAAAGCTGATTCTCACCTTTAAGTATGTTAATCGAAAGTAGTTTCACTGAAATTAAAGAATTTACATTACTCCACTTGCAAGGGCAGAACTGGTTGCGGCAATGCTGGTAAGAGAAGATGCTTTTATTTCACATTTGATTTCATCTAAAACTAATAGACTTCTTTCTTTTTTCTATTTTGATGTTTCACAGGGCTATTGTGGCTTTAGTCTACAATGTGTTGAAGGCATTTATGGAAATGAACAGCACCATGTTTGATGAGCTGACAGCCACTTACAAGTCAGATCGCCAGCGGTAACTTTTTAAAGCTTTTCTTTCAGCTGTGCATAAGGGCTACTTTTTAGTTTTTCCCTCACACTCAGGTGCAATTGCATAATCTCACACATAATAGACACAATGCCTCATTTTTCCCTTTGCATGCTCTTCAACCTTCTCTTTGAAAGATGCAAGATAATATCATATACAGGTTGTTCTTTACCCCTTATGAAATGCAGTATCCATTGCATTGTTTGGGAGTTGCATTCCTCATGGAGTTCCTTTTGACTCTGCATTCCAAAAGGCTTGAGTGTATCAAGATCTTCAATAGTAAGAGAAAAACAAGGGTTTAAAGCTAACACTTTGCTTAAAGACTTTTAAAAAAGTTACACTGGGGTTTGGAAACATGAGGGGCACATCCTAAGATTTGATTTGCCAAACTACTGTCCATAGGCTAGATATGGTCTTAAAGCAAAAAGGCATCTCTCAACCCTTTAATTTCTTATTCCTGGGTCTCTCTATATTGGAGTCTTCTAGCATGCAGGATCCATTAGATACACCAATCATATATACATTAGTTCCACCCTAGTAAATTGCTTTTTGTCTTTTCTCCTGTTTTTCTCAATCATCATTTTCCAATTAAAGAGCAGCATCTTTTTTCAGAAGTTTCAGCTTACCCAAAGCGTCAGGTGAAAAAAATGAGGAAACTTGAGGAACTCTGAGCAGTTTGCAGTTTTATTTAAGTCATACCTTTTCTATGTCTCGGGGTTCTCCCAAGCAAAGCAAAGGGTACTCTATGTCATTTGAACTTGTTAGTTAGCATTGTCTCTAAAGTCTTGGAGGCCATGTTTTTTGAATTGTGTGACTGGAATCACACTGTCCTTTTGTTCTGCTTCATTTTTGTAAAATACAAAGTTTTATACACACACACAAAAATCTACACTTAACAGGTTAGTCCATTAATACAGTATTTTAATTTTAGAGACATGGGTATGTATTTGAGTTAAGATGCCAGATCAATTCCAAATAGGTGTGGATAAATAAGGCTCAATCTGTTAGTGCAGTTGAGACAATGCTGCATAGTTTTCTAGAGGAAAAGGCAGAGAATCTTAGGACCGGTCATCTAATCTGCCCATTTACTGAGGGAGCTCAGTGACTTACATCGATTTGAGATTGCACTTCGCCCCTTTGGATGGGGAACTCTGCTCTTAATGGGACCAGACACTATACTAGTATGTCCCATGTCTGGATAAGGAGTGGGGCTTACTGTCTGAACTGCACAAAGAACTTTCCTTGCACCTACTGATATTGTAGCTCCTATCAAGGCTGATGCTAACCATTTCATCATTTTTATTTACTACTTAACATATTAAAACACGTAAAACCTTAATGTTTACAGAAAATCTTCAGCATCTTAATAGAACTGCATTTCAGAAGGGTAACTTGATACGACTTAAAGCTTGAGGAGAAATATGTTAGATATTAATGACTTTGATAGGTCAAATAGGTAAATTGAATAAGGTGATCATCTTCTAACAGTCTTTTAGGTAAGCAGGCATATATTTCATAGTGCTTAGAAAATAAATATCAGTAAATAGCCTGAAAATGTCAGCCTATTTCACTTATTCTTTTATTTAATTTGAAATACTTTTTAGTGACAGTGGGCCTGGTTTTTTGTTTGTTTTTCTTTTTCCCTTTAACATTCTTCAGACATTTACCTGAAAGTTGATTGTATTTTTATATGTTTAAAATACACTTGGGAAATAAAAATTTCAAATAAATGAGCCAGATATTGGCATTTTGACTGAATCAAGTTCTGTAGGAATATTTCTAATCCACTGAAATATTTTTCAAGGATTCTTTAATGTGGCTGGCAGAGAATGTGTCTGTAGTTGTTAAGATTTCCATTTCATCTGAACCTACAAGGTGATGTAGTAGAAATTGAAAGGATTTTGTGCCTTGCAATATCAAGGAGATTTATTCAAAGTAAGCCATGGCAGAGACAGGAAGTTAAGAAAGTAAATAATGCAGGTAAAGGAAATGTTAGGTTAGTTATTAAAGTTTATTGTTAAAGCAAATGCTACATAGATCTTGTAGGAATTTGTAAGGAAAAGGAATAAATCACTGAAAGCCACATCTTGTAGCTTGAACTTTTCCTTGGCTGCTACCTAAGTGATATGAAAGCCACCAGTTGATGTGAGTTAAAGCAGTGATTCCAAAAGAATAAGGGAATGCTTGTTCCAGAAAGTGGCTGTTATTTATAAGATTAAAAAATACCCTTCTTAAAGGTTATCTTGAAAATAATTAAATGCAAGCCAGTCCTGAACTATTAATTTTTTTAATTATATCTTTGTTCCATAATATATTAAATATTTTTAAATATTCCATTATTATGGAGCCCTTTTTTTTAATTCTGCTTTACAAATTAGTGTCAGTGCATCCTGTCACTTCAGTCAGCTTATGTTTTATATTCTTTTTGTATTGCTTTGTTCAGTGATACTTATGTAGGTAACAAAATTTTTTAGAAACTTAAATACATGTTAGGAAAATTGCAGTTATGTTTAACAAAATCAGTGCTGCTAATTCATGTCAGCTATAGATATTTTTAACATAAATATTCTACAGTATTCTCTCCTGCTGACTTTTTGTTTTATTTCATCTGTCAGTGAGAAGAAGAAAGAGAAAGAACGTGAAGAGCTGTGGAAAAAACTGGAGGATTTGGAATTAAAGAGAGGTCTTAGACGTGATGGAATAATTCCAACTTAACAAAAAAAAAAAACAAAACAGCATTATTAACCTGTGGAGTCACACATTTATGTAGTAGAAGATGGAGCAACAGTTTTCTGTATTGTGCAACTTTACAGTAGATTTCACATTTGTTTCATTATTACAACAGCACTGTATATACCTGTCTCTAAGTAAAGGAAAAAAATAAGGACTTTAATCCAAAGTTTGGACAGCAGATGGACTTCTCAGAACTTTGCAAACATAGTCATTGTTTTAACCCTTCTTTAAAACCAGTCTTCAAAGATCTGTTGATGAAAATTGCAATGTCAAATTCCATTGTCAGGACCTGTTCCTTATTTATCATTAGCAGAGAGTATAACACAACTTTCAAATGTGAACAATCTTAAAATTTAGCTTGTCTTTCTGCTAAACTGTTAAGTGTATTTATAGTAAAAGAGAAAAAAGACTGTCATTTCCTTATGAGTTTGTGTAACATCCTCCTTCTCTGGATAACTTTACTGTAATTTGACTTTTTTTTTTTCCTTTTGCACATCTTCATAAGTTGAATGTCCATTCAGATCAGGGCCATGAAAAACGTAGGTCTTGAATAAAAGTTTTGTTTACTGGTGTGAGCATTTTTTTTAGTACCAGGCTGTCTCTGGTGCTTCCTTAATTTGAACATTAGGAGTTAAAAAAACAAGTAGGTGATAAACATAGTAGGAAAGGGAGCTTTGGATTCATGCACCAATTTATTGCAAATCCAAATTAGTGTCCACAATACTTTAAAAACAGGCAGCGGTAACACTGTGGACTTCGGTACCTATCCAGTATTAGTGATGTGGCATTGGACACATACCAGAGCTGTTTTAGAAATACTAATTGCTAAATTATTACAGTGTGCTTTTATTGGACCATTTTGAAAGAATAAAGACAAATGCTAAACAGTGTGAGCATGAAATTAGTTTCCAGTGGTCATGGATATAATTGGAAATTGAGTTGAGATAGCAGTTTGGACTGTTTGGAGTTGTTGCCTTACTTTTTAATATATATTTATAAAGTGTTCCAGCAAAAGAGGATGTAGCCTCTAAGAAACATACTATAGTGTTTTTGTGGTTCTAGTACTATTATTCATCACAGTACCAGCCCTATGGTCTTAGCTGGAAAGGATTCTGGATAATATACGTCTGCATTCTCATCTGGATGCTCATTCCTAACTACTGTATTTGTTACCAAAACTGGTTCTACAAATGCTACTGAAAAAAATTCTGGAAATCCTAATGTTCTGAGTATTAATAATAAAATTTAAAATGCTTTTATATCAAAGGTGCATTGTGACCAAATTGTTTAAAACGAAAGAAAAAATACAAAAACAAAGAAGAGGGCTGTATTATAAGTATACATTATTGGCTATCTGCTTTGTATTTGAAAGTGGAATCTTACATCTTTGGTAGGTAAAATGCTGATAAGACTTATGTACAGTATATATTTAGCTAATGCAGTTGCATTATTATATACCGAAAGGTATGTGTTTCAGGATTTTTCTCCAGGATGCTTTTGAACTGTTATAGACATATGACAACAGTGAATTGATAATCCTAAACCATCGATCCAGCAGTATTTACAGTATAAAACTGAATTGGTGTTCTTGAGTCTTTGTGATAGTTGCAAACATGAATTTATGACCTGTTGCCATTGATAGAAATACAGTATAAATACAAGCTTGTATATTTTTCTTCCTACCATTTAAATATACAGTAGGATTTGAAGTTTTCTTGGTTTTAGGCATGGAAAAGAGATAAAAAAGAATTCCCTCCTAGACTACTGACTGTTTCAGGATTATCAGGTCACGGTTTGTATTCCCAGGTCTGCGCACACAAATGTTGTAAACTCAACAATTTTGTAAAAACTTGACACTGTTAATTCTGGAAAAAAAAGTGGAACTAGTCATATGCAACACCAAACACAACATGGTTTAGTGGGATTAGTGCAAGCTTCTTTTAAGACCGTTGACTGGGACGCAATGTAAATTAGGCAGTTACTGTCATAGTTGAAACATTTTATTTTAAAGTGCCGAAGCAAAGGTGCAAGCTGAAATACTGAAGATTAAATAAATTTATAACAAATCCTGTCCCTTAGCCCATTAATTTTGACAGTCTTTTATTTCTGTTACCAAAAAATACTTGACAGTGTGATTTCTGTGTGAAATGATCATGCTTTACAAGAGGGGTGGACCCAAACTCATGCTCCAAGACTAACGTTCAGTTTTGAAAAACTGAGATAGAATGAAGGAAAAAAGATTAATGTTTTCCACCTGGTGGAGTAGAACACAGCAGTGTGAAATTAGAAAAAGCACCTTGTCCTGTACTTAGAGTTTAGGTGAGTGTTGTTTGTTCATAACTATTTTTTGTTTTGACGTGACATTCTGGTATTGATCATACGAAACTGATGAGAACCTGATGGGTTGCAATATTTTACCTCTAATGTTACCTCTGATGTGGGGATGGTGGGAAGTACCTAAAGTTTATAGATGATTTGTCACTTCCAAGAAGGGACGTTTCTTTAAAGTGAATGAGACGATGTGATATTAGTCACTTGAGTCTAAAAGGCTGATAAGACACTAGGTTGCACTGTATGATGTACATGAAGAAGCACTTGCCACAATGATACGACCTCACCCCCCGAGATCCACTATTTGCCACAATCCAAATGCAATGTCCTGCCACTCTGCAATGCTCCCATCAATTGGAGTTGTAGACAAAGAAGGTGGCAGTTTATGGGCCCAAGTGTGATCAGTGTGTATTTAATTATGCTTTCATTTGCTTCTTGAGTTCCAGCAGCTACCTTTATTTGTGTAAATGTTTGTATTAACTGCTCATATGGTGGTTGTTGGGTGGTCACTTGTGTCCTGTACCATATTGGTTTCAGGAGAAAGGATTGAATGCTCTCTGGTAAAAGGAAAGAGCTGCATTTTCAATGCTAGGGCATTGCATTAGGTTATGGGGATATACCAACTGTAAAAGTAAAGTTCCTCTCTTATACTTTAAATTGAGCCCACATTGCTTGCTTTATGTTGCAAGTCTCCCTTATTGTTTTTCTTTCCTTGCTTTTGGGTGTTTTTTGTGTGTCTTCCAAAGGTTGGAATGCTTTAAATAAAAGTATTCTAATGCCATTGGAGTGTTCACTAAAAGGGTTATAGTAAATTGAATCTTGGTTTTGTTAGCATAAATAAAAGGATTTAATTTTTTTATTTCCTCCTGTAAATGGGAAAATTTAGGGTGTTAGAGCCAAGAATTGCTTGAGGAAGAAATATAGCAGCTGTACTTATATTGTAAGTGCATTAAGTACAGCCTCAGGCTCTCTCACTCTGTGGAAAGGAGAATACATTAGGAGTTCTAAAAACTTTCATTTTGCGGAGGGGGAAAGACAAGTTTCTTCTCTCTTTCAAGTAAAACCGAAATAATTTTATTTCTGTCTTGGAAAACAAAGATGGCCTATTCTCTTAACTGTGCTACAATACCATCCCAAAGCAGTTGCCCTAAAACAAGACAAAGGTGACAATGCTCAAAACTGAAGAATGTGTTTATTTAGATGTGGCTTTTTTTCTTTGGTTTGCCCTCTTCCCTTAGTAGTTCTGGAGTGAGCCATGGATTAGTTTGGCTAGTTGCTATCTGAGCAGATTTTGTATGGCCCAGTTTTTTTGTTTTGAAGTCTATGAAACAGTATTTTGAAACAGAACGGAACTAATTCTGATTGAAAACTTATCCAAGTGTTGCTTCCCATCCACAGAAGCAAACACTTTTTATCATGACCTCTCTGAATACAAGTTTTTGTTACTTGGATGACTTACTGTAAATATGTTGTATTCATAACCTCATGTAACAATGAGGAGTTTTCAAATATAAATAGTACTGATACATTTCTTGTCGTTGTCCTATTTTTGATTCTAGTATAGCGAATGACCTGTCATGCTTTTTGTTCAAGGTTAGCATTAGATTCATAGATCTTAATATTTTAGCATTTCATTGTTTAAGCAGGAGAGGGCAGCAAAAGTTCATTTTTCCCCACAGGAATGCTCTGGTCAATTGCTGGTTTTAAATTTAGATGCATTTAACTAACTGGGGGGAGGGGGGAATGAAACCTTTTTCATATAAATTCAAAGGTGCATATGAAAATATATAGGCTGGTCCAACCAGACTCTGAAAATGTCTTCTACTTTACATTGAAGTAATAAAAGAAAAATAATCTCCACTGCTGGATAAAGTACACGCAGGTCTTAAGTTCTTGGATTCAAATGTAATTCTTTGGAAATAGTTTACTTTCTCAAAAATGGTATCAAAGAAACTCAAACTCAGTGGTGCTCCCAGCTATAAATGTGTGATCTTCCTCTTCTGCACATGCTCAAGAGGCTCTGTACTGTGGGTGCATCTAAATAAAAGAAGCAATGAAGTGTTTTCCAGGTGCTTGGCTTTTTTTTCCACTTCCTCCCATCTAAACTTCCTGTATCTTTTCAGTGGTGAGCTTCCAGCGATCTGATACCCATTCTGTATTGACTGTAAAGACAGAGGAAAACAATCGAACAATGAAGTGGCAATTTAAGTTTCTGCCAGATTTACCATAGCAGATACACATTTCACAAAGTTGGGTTTTTTTTCAGGTCCTTTCATGATGATGAGCATCCTCATATTGCACACAACCACACCTGTGAGGGAGGTAAAGGGCAGTGGATACAGAAGAGGGGATTTAGAGCCACACAATGTTCTTTATAAACCCTTTGAGCCTTACACTTTGCAGCTGGTGAAGGAACTTGTTCTTTTATAGCATCATCCTGCTGTTTCAGTCCTGGAGCTACTCTGTCTTGCAGTTTGGAAGCGAAGAGAAAGGCTTAAGATGGTCATGTATGTGGAAAACACCCTCTGGAAGAGCCACAGATAGAGCCTGGTAAGGGTCAATGCTGGTTTTAAAATGGTTTTACTAGAATTGTTGCAGATATGGATGCTGCAATAAAACTGGGGACAAGATGTATTTTACATTTACCTCTCATTTTAAAATATCAGTTTCCTATGTGGATTATTCCAGGAGCCTAGTTCTTAAAAATTCTTTCCATTTTGATTTTTTCCAAATCAGATTTTCAGCAGTTGCATCTTGTGTGCCTTTGTTAGAAGAGCTCATTGTCACAAATCACTTCAAATACTTGTAAGACAATATTCAGATCTCTTAACAACCTCACGTCTCTAGTTTCTTATTGCAAGGCAAGTATTTTCCAAAGAAGTTAAACTGAGAGCATGCAGTAAATGGGTCTTCAGGGTAGAATTTGTATTCAGTACTTGAAAGTTAGAAAACAATCTTTAAAAGATTGGAATTAAAAAGTAACTTTTCTACTTTTGGTAATGATAATTGCTTTGCTAATTTTTCATCATTGTCTTTCTTCTCAGGAATGTTTTAGTTTCTCATATAATGGCAGAGTGCCTAGTTTTATCTTCCATTGTTTGGACCCCAGATCTCAAGTCTGTGGCTTACAAAAGTAGTTTTGTGTGCAGGTAAAGGCTGTTGCCAAGTCTGTGCTCAATTGTTGCTTCAGTGTACAGTAAAGAAATAGCTTGGGTATGTAACTAGAAACTGATACAAGGTCTTGCATTACGAGTTTGGGGCTGTCTATGGTTTTAAAGATTAAATGCTGAAGCCAAAGCAAATATCCTGAATTAGTTAGTAAATACCTTAAAGTGTACTGACTGTGAGTAGTGACTGCAGGCTTTTCTGGAAGCCTCCATCAGATGAAAAATTGTCATGCTGAAACTTGATCTTCTACTATTTTTCTGTTTGTGTTGCTCTTTCCCTGCTTTCATTCTGTCTCTTCAGTACTTACCCCTACCCACGCCCGCCCCCCCCCCCCCCAAATCACTGAAGGTGTGAAAAGCTTGGGATCACTCAAGAAGGATGGAAAGCTTGTGATGCGCTTAAAGAAATGTGTATTTTTGTGTTGCTGGACAGTGTCTTATGCCTTTGATACACACTTGAAAATGTCTGGGAACTCATCTTGCATTACCCCTGAATTTGGGAAGGTCTTCCAAAAAGAGAATGAGAAAGGGATATTTTGTACAGCTTCTAAACCTTATTTTTGAAATTCTTAGTTTGTCACCACCTGGCACAAGTTTTTTCTTGTGTACAGAGCCTTGCACTTCACTGACAGAGAAAGCAGCAACCCAAGAGGCAGTATTTGTGCAGCATCTTGCTAGTGGAGCAGCGCACTGAGGATATGTGATATGCCAACCTGGCAGCCAAAGCAGATTGAAGCCCAAGCGTAATTGCCCTGAGAGCAAAGAAGAAAAGACCAGGCGTTTGTAGAGGGATGTATGGAGACTTCCAGCAACAAAAGGCAGGGGTTACCTGTAAATCTTTTTCGAATTGAGCAGGCTCAGGTCAATTTTGAATCTTCACCTTCTGGTGAAACAGACATGGTTTAGCTGTGTAAGGAAATTGGTTAAACAGTCCAGCTCAATTTTTGGGTATCTTTTAATATTAATTCTGCAAAATGTACTGAGTAGGACCACAGCTTATGCTCATCTGTCATCACTAAAACTATGTGATGACTCCCATGCTTTTCTAGATGCTACTTCAACTATGTAGATAATGTGCATAAGTGGAAAATCACTGTCTACTTAACTTCCTCCTACCAAAACAGGCGTCTGCATTATATAGCTGCCTGTTTCAGTCACCTTGGAGGCAGCAGGCTAAAGTCTCCAGCTGACAGACCTCAGAGTAAACTGAAACTTGGCAAAACACACTCTTGATTTCTGGAGCAAGGAAATGTGGAATTCAAAGAGTGGTATTTAGCTTATTAGTCCACAGATTATTTCACAAATGCACAGGGGTGTTATTACAATTTGCTGTCCATGACACTCATTAGGCAGTAATTGTCATGGTTAGTGATTATACACCAGATTTCAAACATCAATTCTGGCCAGACAAAAATTACACTCAGGAATACAAAGGGAAGAATATTTGCTGCTGTGGTGTGGTGCTTCACACTGCTGCCCCCCCCTTCTCCCCATGCTCCTGCACTACGGTGCTGCAAACAAAAGCCTCTGAAGTCTTGCAATGGACTGAAGTTCAGCGAAATCTCCTGTTTTGCTTGGTTTAAGTCCAAAATTGTCATAAGGGGGCAGGATTGGTGAATGTGGACCAGTGGGGTGTTTCAGCCTCATCCAAGCAAATGCTTTTCCATGCAGTTAGCTAAAGAACAGAGATTTATTGAGAGGTCCTGTGGAGCTGTGTTCTCACCTGACCTTGCGACGTAACTCTGCTTCAGCAGAAAATGTTGAGGCTTTTTTCAGTTTTATTTCCATAGTGACCTTCAGTCTATTAAATCCCCCCTAAATTTTCCAACCTGAATCATTAAAAGACCCCTGCCCTGCTTCAAATCCCATTGCTATTTGATTATTCAGTTTGTTGGTAAACCACTTTGAAAATGTTGTAATCTATAAATTTGCTCCAATATTGAGAAATGCCTCTGCAATAAATGAACAGAACAGCTAAAGATATAGGAGTCATGGGCTTTGATTTGACACTCTAATGTAAGATCAGACAAGGATCTTCCCCCACCTGACCTATTTTCATTTTTCTCTTGCTGTAGTGCTAATTCTGCTGAAGGTAAATTTGAGTATGTGCAAAACTTTAAGCCAGAGAGGAGAAAGGAGCTGCTTTCAAGTGCTATGCTTCCAGAGAAGGTCCATATAAGTCCCCCTTCAGTGCTCCTGGTCCATATAAGCACAACCTTCAGTGCTCCTCCCTCAAGCTGCCCTCTCTGTGTGCAAATCAATGTGCCATCATCCCCCAAAGCTCTTAGAGACATAATATCTTAATTTAAGGGTATCTCTGATCGGTATCTACAAAGACTAGATCCTCACAGGCAGTGTAAGCCTTTTTGATTCTTCTGCTAATACAGCCTAGACCGGCTAAGCATATTGTTGCTGGTTTGTAGTTTTCTGTCAGAATCCGGGAGAGCAGAGGTGGCTCCTTGTCCTGTGGCATTTTAGTCCATCAACTTTCAACTTTCTTGACTTTTGTTTTCTCTGAATTTTCATCTGATTTTGTTGCAGTGAGCATGTGTTGGTAACTTTCTATGCAGTCCAAATGCACTTTAGTAACGAAGATCAGGCATTTGTACAACTTTGTAGTACATCTTGCAGGAGCCTGAAGCACTGGCTCCTCTGACGCATGGTTGAACTTAACTGGGACAGAACTGTGGAGAGAACTGCCAGCAGTTGGGTGCATGTGGTGGCATAATAAAACAGAGTTTATTTCCTTAGGAAATTTTACCATAAAGGGACATTAGGCTTGTTGCCTGGATTGTGAGCAATGCTATTCCAGCAGCAGCCCCCTGGTTTATATCAAGTGCTTCAAACTTGACCAAATCAAGAAGGGGCCTTAGCAGTCATAGCACGCTATCTTGCAGCAGGTATCAGGTATGTATAGAGTCTACCCTTTAGTTTATGAATTCAGTGCCAAGGGAAAAGAGACCAACTAAATTAGATTGTTAAGGCACACCACACCCCCTTTTTTTTTCCCCCTATAAATTAAGCATAATTTATATCCCTGCTAAATCCAATTAAACTACTTGCTCTTCTAAATTACCAAACGAGTTTCAAATTGTTGGCAATGAAATGTATGCAGTATATAACTTAATGGAACAATATCCTACGTATTATTGGGATTTCACATCTAATAATTAAATGTAAATGCTTGGATTCATTGTCTAGAGAAACAGAGCCTATAAATAAGCCATTTAATGTCATACTCTTTGGTTGCTTGGGTTTTTTTACTTTTTTGGTTGTTTTTTTTTTTGTTTGTTTTTTGATTGTTGTTTTTTTTGATTTGGCTTCAGTTAGTCACTGATGTAGAATACCCTGATTTGGCTGTGTCATTATTGCAGCAAGGAGAATGAAGCAAGAAGTACAGATACTGCAGTAATAAATAACAACTCAATTTCCAATGCTTAAACTGTGGTTTCTGCATAAGCTTGGTTTCGTGGGATGGCTGGCGGACCAGCCTCCATTCGTTATGGTTGGATAGCTGCAAGGCAGAACTATGGTAAGTATTAGATCCCAGGGCTTTATTGAACAGAATAGAAACAGAAAAATCAGATTAAAGTGAAGCATTTCCCTTACAACAATCTTTCAATAGCCAGGATGTGCAAAATACAGGTAAGGCTTAGGGACAGTGATTTCAAGCTTGCTACGGAAATGCTAGGTGTCAGTTAAAATTGTGTGAATTTACTTCCATATTGGCTGGTTTCCACCTGTTCTGCCTGACTTGGCAGTGGTTGGAGTCCCCAAAACGCAGCTTTGAAATCTATTTTCCTTTACTGTAGGCTTGAATTGTTTTCCCTGTATTTGAATTCTGTCATTCCCATCCGTTATCCTCATCAGTTTGTTCATGCTAATACGTTTTCCGAGTAACGTCTTGCTGTCTGGAAATGCCTCTTTGCAGCGTTGGGTGGTTATCTTTTTGCCTGCAAAAAGAGAACTGGGCAGGTGACGAGAAAGGTTTCTTGCATTCCCGTTCCAGTGGGATGGGAGTGTGAGTGATGCAACAAGGACATACCTGCTTTGCATGCGTATGAGAGCAGGGATGTCCTGGGGAGAGAGGGCCATGGGGTAACCCTCACCCACTCCCCCTGGGCTCCCCAATCCTTAGAGTTTCCATTCCACTCACTCTTCCTTAAGCATCTCAGTGACTAGACGCCTCCTCATCCCTCCTTGCCCCAACCTGCCACATGCCCTCTCTCATTCAGTTTTCCTTTTCTTCCTCTTACTAGAGACCATCTTTCATCCTGTCCTAAACTCTTCCTTCTCTCTCAAGAGGCAACTCTTATTCTTTATTGCCAAATCCACTGCAGCCCCAAATGACATGCCTCTGATGTGGAGATCATGTAGGCTTCAATTGTTTTGTTTGAGCAAACTCCTCCTGCTCTCCAGAGCTCATACCCTCATTACCCACTATTCTGTGGGATCCCTTGTCAGGTCGAGTTGCGCCTCTCACCTGTCCCTTCTAGAAGAAAGATGTCCTCTCCTCTGCTATGTGAGGATGTGAAAGACCTGGACATAGCAAGTCAGTAATGACCGAAAATCAATCAGGTGCTTAAAGTGGAGGACATGTAGAGAAAAGATGTGTGTTAGTCTGGATCAGAGCTTGTCCCTCTATAGAAGGGGATTCTGTTTTCATCTCAAAAATAAACCCCATGGATTTCTTCCATGGCTAAGTTTTAAAAAAAGAGAACATTTTATTTTTTTTTTGCCTTGGGTGCACTTATACTTCATTGAATGATGGAGATCTTCCCTCTTCTAAGTACAGAAACATGATGAGACAGTACAGCTTTTCACTAAACTGCATTGACTTAATTCTCTTCCTGCCACAGTCAATGATGGAAGTCCTGTTGCTGTCACCAAAAGTAAAATAAAGATCTGTGAAGGGATGGGACAAATCTGCTGTGTCTGTATGGGAAACCAGTAAGTACTAACAGGAGTGATGTGAACTCATTTCCTTTTCCTGCAGTAAACTTATCCTATTCATATCATCTACTATTGTGTGTATATTAGCTGGCTGACGTCTAGAAAGCTTTTATAGATACAAGCTTCAGAAAAAATGTGAGATCTCCGTTTGTTTCCTGTCTGTCTTACAGTGATGCACCCATCAGCTCCAGAGAAAAACTGAATAAATTTATGCTGCATTATCTGTGACCAGAATGTGAGCATACAGTTAAACGCTACGGCACATACAGTAAAACCCAACCCCTTCATGTTGAGACAGTTTTTCTAAGGCTGTCTAGACACAATACCTGTGTACAAAAGAATTTGGTTAGGAACAGGGCAGCATCGTCCAAAAAATGCTATTCTGCTACTGGGGAAATTGAAAGGATTTTTTTGCTTTCAAGAACGGGGAACTATCCTTTCTTGGTGCAGTTGTCATTTCATAATCAGCATTATTCAGATACTGTCTTTTCTCCTCTGAGGCTATCCGTTATTATTACTTAACTAAAACATGCTGTCCTGAGGAAAAAAAACCTCTTTACCTAGTCTCTGATCTAAGGAAGAGTGGAAATTAACCAGTGCAACTTCTCTTTCTTTGTCTGGAGAATAACAAAAGCATCCGGGAGAGGTGTTTAGTACAGATTGCAGTAAACATAAGTATGACGCTGAGAAGTGAGGTATGTACTGTTTTGGCACCCTGTAATGGAAGTGGACTGACATTTTGTGAACCGTGGAAGAAGATAGCTTGCATGAAGTGCACTGCTCTGACCCATGCATGCAGAGAAGAAGGGATGCTGAGGAAAAATGTGGGGTTTATAACCAACACACATCTCAAAAAAATGTGAAGTTTTATAATTCACAGTGCTATAATGAGGTGCAAACAAAGACCAGGCAAAACCATTTATCTTCCTGTAGGGATGAGCAGATGCTTAAGAAATTAGGGAAACAAATAATTTTTGAACATGTCAAATCTGTCTACATCCGAGAAAATGCTTTACTTCCATTGCCCTGGTGTATCAGGGTAGAGTTATCATGTCAATCAAAGGCTGAGTCTGGATCTCTTGCTCTGGCCACCTGTGTTGTTCTGGTGATCGAATACTATAGTTTTGTCTTGCAAGCTAGCAATTTCTTGGGTTTGGATAAGCACTTTGCTGATGCGGAGTTTATGCATCTGACACCTCCATAGCAGTAGCCCTAATGAAATGTCACGACGTATGATAGGAATGTGGAGGGAAGGGAACCCTGAGAAGTTACTTGTCTCTGCATGAGACTTCTAAGCTGGCTTCTGTGTGGGATTCAGAGAAGTTGGGGTCCTTCAGTGGCTGATGGCAGGGCCAGGGCCAATGGTGGGAGATTTTAACGCGCTGTAACCAAAACTAGCTCTGGGTCACTGAGGCAAGCAGCTCCGGTGCTGGTGGGATCTGCAGTGGAGCTCCAGCACAGTACACAGCGGGCTTTCCTGAACCAGGAGAACCTCAGCAGAGCAGACAGACCTGCCAGGAGCCTGTAGCTCCTTTACCAGGAGCAATGGCAGCCAAGCTCCCTCCTCACATACAAAAGAAGCCCCTGGTGGGCACCAGTGACCAGGAGTGCTGCTGGCAGGGCAGGCAAATGGGTATGGTACAGCAGTTTGTGCAGCAGGGCCTGCAGGAAGAAGGGCACTGAAGCCCTGCCAGTTCAACCAGGGGTCAGTGGTATCCACCAGTCAGAAAGCCATGGCCTCTCTAAGCACTGCACCCGCCATGACTGATGCAGCTCCCCAGACGTAGCAGCAGTGAGCACAGGTTGGGAGTTGTGCCCAGGTGAAGCAGCTCCTCCGCACATTGACAAAGCTCTGGTAGGTGGTGAGTAGGGTGAGGAGTGTCAGGGTCGTGGTTTGAAGTTCCTGCATTCCTGTGATACGGAGAATCCTCCTCATTCCAGCATTGCCCTGGGGTCAAGCAGGGAGACTAGGTGAGCAGGGAGACTAGGTGATCTTTGTTGCTCAGTCTAGAGTCACTGTCTCTTCCTTACGTGTTAGAAAGAGATTTGGGAAACCTTTGCATGGATGCAGTCCTGCATATGCAATAAAGCAACTAAAATGGGGGGAAAGAATGGGTTAGCAAATCTTAATCTGTCAACATGGCGGCTCCTTGGATTAGAAAAAAAGAAAAGGTGATTTCATAGTTGGAAAAGACTGAAACTGTGACGTAGAGAAGCTGTCATTGTCACCAGTGTCTTTAAGACACACTGTGCGTTCCACCAGGGTTCTCCACGCTGTGCAGAGAATAGTACCCAAAAGCAACAAAGTTGAAAACTTTAGATAATTTAGGACTATGGCTCTCAGGTTTGTATTAGTACCTATGCTTTTTCAGCACCGTGGAGCCAATCTTTATGGGGAGGGTTTTCTAAAAGGAGTATAGACAAATATAGTTTTTCCCTTTCAATGTCAACGGAGGTTTGGCTATTGCTAACTCTTGTAAATTTAACCTATACTTTGTGGTGCTTTTCAGTGATGCTAAAGGGCCATGGGTTCAGACATTCAGTTCCGTATATCTTGGAGCCTGCAGGGCATTTGCTCACTTCATATAGTCGTCACTTGTGTTAATTAAAAAGGCAAACCTTAACTTTAATTTTCTAGCCTTATGTTTAGGCTCCAACCCAGCATTTTATTATCTTTCCAGCTTAATCTGTGAGTAATTTGTAATACATTTTCCTTACAAAGCAACTTCTGTATGTTGTATTCTTTACATATCGAAGGGGTTCATAGTCTTGAGTGGGAATCCCTACGGTACAGTTTGGCATACTACACTGAAAAACATACCTTTTAGTCATTTCACTACTAGGTTTCAACTTAAATAGATGATCCATGGTTTAAACAGATGGATTTCAATGACTGTTTGCGACATGCCAGCTGCCAGCAAAGCAAGAAATTATTATACCGGGCCATGATTAACCTATTTGACCTTTAAGCATATGAGGATATAGCAGACAGTGTCAGAATCAAATACAGTATGAAGTGCTGTGAAATATGAAACTTTTCTTGTTAGACTGTTAGATCTTAATATATTCATGTCTGTTTTGAAAGTGTCAAAATGTCTGTTTTTTAAATGGCAAAAGCATTTTGCTTTTATCAGGATTTATTTGTCTAACCTAATTAAAGTAGACATAACTTACACAGACAGCTGAATATAAAGCATGCTCAAAGAAAAGCAGAGGTGTGTAGCAATTACACCATGAAATTGAGAAGAGCACCATGGTGCTCTTTCAGTTAATCTGTGATATGGTCCTGGCAGTGATGCTCATAAGTGAAAGACGGAGCTTCGACATCTCTAGCAGCTCTTGTTTTCCTCTCCTGGTAATTCTTCAGTGGTTGACGAGTTGGTGACTTAAGATAGACAACAGCAAGCTGGCAACCCTCTGCTCACCTAAGCTGTCTCTGAATGGTTGCAGGAGTTGTTTCTCAGAGGCCTGCTTTTCTATATGGCCTTGTGTCTCTGTAAGCACTGCTGGACCTGTGACAAGGAATGAGTGCACCCACAAGGACCTTGTAAAAATCAGTGGCAACAGGATGATGCACTTAAATTGGAAAGAGTCTGAGGACTCAGAGTGTTGACTGAGATCCATATTTCTCCAGAGGCTAAAAAGAGATCAGGCTGGAAGATTTAGTTCTGTCTGCTGCTGAAGCTTCTTGCCTGTTTCTGTCTGGCTCTGTGCTGTGCCGTGGTTTGGTTTGGCCTAGTGCCTCTCTGGGATTTGGGACTATTGTCATATTTGTTTTCCTGGCTGGGTTTTGACTAGTTCAATAGTCCGATGGGTTTGTTCTAACAGGATTCACAGGAAGAGATGGTAGCTTTGTTTCAGGAGACTTCATTTCCAGCTTTGTCTAATCTGTAAACTTCACTCATCACCAAAACACTGCTGGAAATGGAGCATTAACACTGGTGGTGATACATATCAAAATGAGGTGGCTTTTTTCTAGTGCACTGGACAGGAACAATAGAGAAATTAATGAATTATAGTAATGTATTTTTGAACTTTTTTAGTTTTGATTTAGAAGCTTATTCTTCAAATTCTGAGCCCAGAGGAGATCATAGAATCATAGAATAGTCAGGGTTGGAAAGGACCTTAAGATCATCTAGTTCCAACCCCCCTCCCAGGGGCAGGGACACCTCACACTAAACCATGTCACCCAAGGCTATGTCCAATCCAGCCTTGAACATTGGCAGTGATGTAGCATTCACAACTTCCCTGAGCAACCCATTCCAGTGCCTCACCACCCTTACAGTAAAGGATTTGTTCCTCATATCCAATCTAAACTTCCCCTGCTTAAGTTTGAACCCATTACCCCTTGTCCTTTCACTGCAGTTCCTCATGAAGAGTCCCTCCCAGGCATCCCTGTAGGCCCCCTTTAGATATTGGATGAGTAATGAAGGTGACATTGCCCACTAGTCTGTCATAAAAGCCTAAAATGTCCTTTCAAAAGACCATTAAAGGAAAGCTACGGAACACAGAAGTGCTTTGAATTAAATTGGTTATTGTCAGTCACATATAGTTCACATAGCACCTGTGTTTATTGGCGAATCTTTTTCACATTGCAATGAACTCAGAGCAGATCTCTGGGTAATTAACTGGTGTACAATTAGAGAGCCCAGTTCTCATCCACATCAATGTTTAGCCAACTCCATTGGATTTGAATTCTTGAACTACACTGGGCTGAATATAATCAGCATTGTCACCATAAATGCACAGTTTAACAGGGAATCATAGAATCATAAAATAGGGTTGGAAAGGACCTTAAGATCATCTAGTTCCAACCCCCCTGCCAGGGGCAGGGACACCTCTCACTAAACCATGCCACCCAAGGCTCTGTCCAATCCAGCCTTGAATACTGCCAGTGATGGAGCATTCACAACTTCCCTGGGCAACTCATTCCAGTGCCTCACCACCCACACAGTAAAGAATTTCTTCCTCATATCCAGTCTAAACTTTCCCTGTTTAAGTTTAAACCCATTACCCCTTGTCCTCTCACTACAGTTCCTCATGAAGAGTCCCTCCCCAGCACCCTTATAGCCCCCCTTCAGATACTGGAAGGCTGCTATGAGGTCTCCACACAGCCTTCTCTTCTCCAGGCTGAACAGCCCCAACTTTCTCAGCCTGTCTTCATACGAGAGGTGCTCCAGTCCCCTGATCATCCTCGTGGCCCTCCTTTGGACTTGTTCCAACAGTTCCATGTCCTTTTTATGTTGAGGACAGCAGAACTGTACACAATACTCCAAGTGAGGTCTCACAAGAGCAGAGTAGAAGGGCAGGATCACCTCCCACGACCTGCTGGTCACACTCCTTTTGATGCAGCCCAGGATACCGTTGGCTTTCTGGGCTGCAAGTGCACTCTGAAACCGGCTCATATTCATTTTCTCATCAACCAAAACCCCCAAGTCCTTCTCTGCAGGGCTGCTCTGAATCTCTTCTCTGCCCAGCCTGTATGTGTGCCTGGGATTGCTCCAACCCAGGTGGAGGACCTTGCACTTGTCATGGTTAAACTTCATCAGGTTGGCATCAGCCCACCTCACAAATGTGTCAAGGTCCGTCTGGATGACATTTCTTCCCTCCAGTGTATCAACCAAACCACACAGCTTGGTGTCATTGGCAAACTTGCTGAAGGCGCACTCAATCCCACTGTCCATGTCACCGACAAAGCTGTTGAACAAGACCGGTCCCAACACCGACCCCTGAGGGACACCACTCATTGCTGGTCTCCAGCTGGACATGGAGCCATTGAGCACAACTCTTTGCATGTGGCAGAAAACATTGTAAAGGTTGATGTAAAGGTATACACACTTTCGAAAGTCTCTGTGAAAACTGAGAAGCGTGTTACCAGTAGCGTGCAATGTCCACAATGAGTTATTTAGTACAGGTTTGATAAGGGCAAAAAGTGCAAGAGTAATGTGCTGCAGTGTTTAAAGCTTGCATTCCATGTCCTTAAAAATATAAAGTGAAACACAGTGTTGTCATTTCAGGTAAATGTCTCATGTTTTGTCTCTTACAGCATTTCTGTCCAGGCTTTCAAAAGAACAAAAAAAAAAATGTATATTCCATACAAGTCTGTCATTTATTCACCTTAATTCTTTCTATTTCTGTCAACCTCAATGGCTGTTTATAGCAAATTTGACAGAATGCTAGTGCTTACTATTTTTAAGGCATTATGAGTATCGTGGATACCTGTCATGTTACTGCCCTAGAGCAAAAGCCACTGTACCGTTGTTCAGTTGTTGTACTGTTGCAACCCCTAATAGATATCAGGGAACCCATGTGTCAGTTTTGATGCATACATCCCCAGAAGCACAGATGTCATGTCTCAGTGATTATATAAAAACCCCATATCAACAACACTGGTGAGACCAGTCAGTCTCACCTCTGTGCCTGGTAAAATCTTGGAGCAGATTCTCCTGGAAGGCATGCTAAGACACATGAAAAACAACAAGGTGGTTTGTGACAGCCAACAAGGCTTCACTAAGGGGAAGTCCCGCCTGACCAATTTGGTGGCATTCTATGATGGGGCTACGGAACATTTATGGACAGGGGTAGAGCAGTTGATGTCATCTACCTGGACTTGTGCAAAGCGTTTGACACTGTTCCACACGACATCCTTGTCTCTAAATTGGAGAGACATCAATTTCATTGGTGGACCACTCGGGGGACAAAGAAATGGCTGGATGGCTGCATGCAAAGAGTTGTGCTCAATGGCTCAATGTCCAGCTGGAGACCAGTAACGAGTGGTGTCCCTCAGGGGTCGGTGTTGGGACCGGTCTTGTTCAACAGCTTTGTTGGTGACATGGACAGTGGGATTGAGTGTGCCTTCAGCAAGTTTGCCAATGACACCAAGCTGTGTGGTTCAGTTGATACGTTGTAGGGAAGGAATGCCATCCAGAGGGACCTTGACACACTTGTGAGGTGGGCTGATGCCAACCTGATGAAGTTTAACCATGACAAGTGCAAGGTCCTCCACCTGGGTCAGAGCAATCCCAGGCACACATACAGGTTGGGCAGAGAAGAGATACAGAGCAGTCCTGCAGAGAAGGACTTGGGGGTTTTGGTTGATGAGAAAATGTATGTGAGCCGGCAGTGTGCGCTTGCAGCCCAGAAAGCCAACCGTATCCTGGGCTGCATCAAAAGGAGTGTGACCAGCAGGTCGTGGGAGGTGATCCTGCCCCTCTACTCTGCTCTTGTGAGACCTCACTTGGAGTATTGTGTACAGTTCTGCTGTCCTCAACATAAAAAGGACATGGAACTGTTGGAACAAGTCCAAAGGAGGGCCACGAGGATGATCAGGGGACTGGAGCACCTCCCGTATGAAGATAGGCTGAGAAAGTTGGGGCTGTTCAGCCTGGAGAAGAGAAGGCTGTGTGGAGACCTCATAGCAGCCTTCCAGTATCTGAAGGGGGGCTATAAGGGTGCTGGGGAGGGACTCTTCATGAGGAACTGTAGTGAGAGGACAAGTGGTAACAGGTTGTCGTGGTTTAAGCCTCTATAACTCATACAGTTTTGCTCACTCACTCCACCCTCTTTTTTCCTCCCGCTCCCAGAGGGATGGGAAAGGGAATCGAAAGAATGCATCTCCCACAGGTTGAGATAAGAACAGTTTAGTAACTAAAGTATAACACAAGACCACTACTGCTACCACCAGTAATAATAATGGCAAGGCAGATACAAGGAAAGAATACAATCGCTCACCACCAGCCCGAACAAGCAGTGCACCCCCCCACCCTTCTGGGTCTCTGCCCTCCATTTTACGTCCTGGGCATGACGTGCTGTGGCATGGAATACCTCTTTGGTCAGTTTGGGTCAGGTGTCCTGTCTCTGCTTCCTCCCAGCTTCCCCTCCTCCCTGGCAGAGCATGAGACTCAGAAAGTCCTTGGCCAGACCAAAACATTACCAAGCAGTAATTGAAAACACTGGTGTTATCAGCGCTGTTCCCAGGCCCAAAATCAAAAACACAGCGCTGCACCAGCTACCAAGGAGGAGAAAAATGACTGCTACTGCTGAACCCATGACACGGGTTCAAACTTAAACAGGGGAAGTTTAGATGGGATATGAGGAAGAAATTCCTCACTGTAAGGGTTGTGAGGCAGTGGAATGGGTTGCCCAGGGAAGTTGTGAATGCTCCATTGCTGGCGGTGTTCAAGGCTGGGTTGGACAGACCCTTGGGTGGCATGGTTTAGTGGGAGGTGTCCCTGCCCCTGGCAGGGGGGTTGGAACTAGATGATCTTAAGGTACTTTCCAACCGTAATTATTCTATGATTCTATGTTATCAATGATTATTTATAACAATAGTTGCTTTGCCTATATGGGTAACTTCCTTATGGTGCTAGTTCTGCAGCTGTTGCTCAGGCAGTTTTCCAGATCTAGTTTCTCCTGAGACAGGATGAAGTGTTAAGCAGAGAGGAATACTAATCTTGGCAGCTGTCATTTAGAGCGTGCCATTTATTTTCACACTCAACCACGTATTGCCTTGCCTTGTAGGTGTCAGAAGGGCTCAAAACTTGGCAGGAACCAGGGAGTTACCAAGGTCTTCATGTCAAGCAAAAGTCTGTTCTCTTGGTAAGTTTTCTCTGTATTTAGGCTGATTTTTGTGTGAATTAGACCCATCTTTACATTATTTCAGGGCATGTTAGTCAACCATGATCAGTTGTAATTTTATGTGGTGGCTGTTGTTTTCAGGCCCTGGTTTTGCCCCCCCATCCCCCTTTTTTTTTTTGTCTTAAATTGGCACTTTTTAACCAAATACTTTTCTCAGGCTCCGATTATGTAACATGTTTGGTATTGACAGAAAGCAATCCGCTTTTTTCCTAATTAGTGATGCTTTATTCATTATTACTTGGAGCTATGCTTGTCAAACATACCCTTCCAGAGCAAAGATATGGTAGCCTTAAGAAAGGTGTCTCCTTACTTTCCTAAGGACCATGACTAAGGAATTCCACAGCCTGGGCTTGCAATGGTGCTTTTATTCTCCTACTTGCCCATTTTAGATGTGTATTTTTTTCCCCGATATCACTGTATATATAACAGCTCTTAAGTCCTCAGGGAACTCCCCGAGAATATCCCTATTGCAGGCAGATTCTTCCTGGTGGTCAGGAGTGTTAAGCAGTTCTTAATCATTGCAACACACAACTTTCCGACACTGTAGAGTATGACTCCTGAATCAATACTCACACTGCTTAGACTAGGGCAGGTATGAGACAAACTGGTCTGCTCTATCCCTTTTTTTATTTGATATTATGGCCATCCTTGCACCATTGGGGCAGGATGTATTTTCTTCAAAGCTGTCCTTCTCTTCATCATGGAGATTCTTAACTTCTTTCTTCCAAAACATTTTTCTCAGAATTAAAGGTTTGAGAAATTAATTTTTCTGAGGTACCACATATCAGTACCAAACATGTAAACCAGCAATTTTAGTAAACGTAATAGAGACTGTTTGTCCATATTGCATAAAATCAGGTTAAGATCAAGACTCTGAGCTGAACCTTTGGTTCTGCTATAGATTTATGTTTGTTGGAATTACCTTGGTTTGGGTGCAATACCTGTATGTTAGAGATGCTCGCTACCAATTTTTGGAAGCTCCAGCTCTTCTAGTGGCTGTAGGCCTTTCAGTATTTCCCTTCTGGATTGAATCTATCACAGCTACAGGCCTTTTTCAGCAGAATAGTGTTATCTCAATAGGCCAGATCTGCCTCAAGCAAACTGTGGAGTAGCATTTTTTCTTACTGCTAAGCCTCACCCTTGGACTTCATTTTCCAGGTCTGGATGGAAAAGGAGATGAATCGTGTTTGGCAGTTTCCTTGCAACAGCGGTGCTACTAAGGCAGTGTATGTGCCAAAGTGGCTATGATGTTGTTGCAGACAGGGCAGTGCTATTTCACAGCAATTCAGATCTTCTGGGCTAGATTTTGCAGGTCTGTTCTTTGGGCTGTTCTGCCACTTGGAACACAGGTACCCCCACAAGCAGCAAGGAGTAATTATCTCTTCTGTAAGATGGGTCATTACCCTAACTACAAAGTGTGGAGTGGTTTACTTCCACAGCAGCCTTGACAAATCCTCTTTCCTGACTTCATTCTTCTCACCCTAATGCTCATTCAGGCAGTGCAGTTTGTGTTGCATTAAGCTTAGGAAGCAAAATGAGCAAAAGTCTTTTAAAGCAGAAGTAGCATTGCATGCCTGAGACATTCAGCCAGGACTGGTGTCTCATTGTTAGCAGGGAGAGTCCATGTTAATCTCATTACCGTCTGAGAATACATTTCCTGATTGCTGCATTGTGCTTACAGTTGGCAGTATTTCTGTCAGATCATTTCTATGAGCTTTACTCACTTCCTTTGAGTTTAAATTACAGATCAGCCATGCCCTCTCAAGGTTAAACCTACTTTGTCTGTCTCTTTGCAAGCCAATTCTTCAAGTCACACTCCAACACAATACCCAGCAGCTGTGGGGATGGATTGAGGAATCTTAACATACTTGTTTGTAGTGCTGTTTTCAGGACATAAAGGTTTATTTCTTTCAGAGCTACCAGCAAAGAGTTAATCACCCATGGAGACAAAGTCTAATATTAGCTTGCATATAGAAAAAAGTAAATCTGGTGACAAGTTTTTTAGTGAGTTCATCAACTTACGTCTAGCATTATATAACTTCATCTACTGCTACCTGATAGCTGATAACTCACCATGGTCAACATGAATCCTAACCTCTCTTGGATACCTCTCCTGTGAACTTGGCCAGCAAACCCGTACCACCTCATTTCCTCATCCATTTCTCTTCTCTCACTCTAGAACCTACAGCCAACCCTTCCTGACCTCTCTGTGTGCAGTGCATTAAAAATCTCCTGTCCAGTCACTGTCTTTGCTTGCCTGAGTGTATACCAGCTTCTTCTTGGCCTGCCAGCTGCCTATGTGGTTCGCTGCAGTAGTTACTGTGTGCAGCGACACAACATTGTTATTTCCCTTGGTCTGTCTCCTCATAGCACACCTCAGCTCCTTTCTCATGACTAATCCAATTAAAACTTGCAGTGCATTAACTCTCCATTCTTTACTGTACCTCCTTGACCACTTCTACAGTCTTCCTTCTCTGACCTCTGTTTGCACAGTAATATTGCCTAAGTTATCCAAGGTCCTCTCCATGCTTGCAAGGCATCTCAAAAAGCATTTGTAATGCCACCGCAAACTGTATTTCAGTTCCTTCTTGAAAGTCAGTGGTGTCATTGATGTCTGCAAGAAACGCATGAGCCGATGTGGAAAATGTTTTTAACATTTTGTTCACTCCTCCATAAAATACTGTGAGAAATCTTGCTTCTGCTAGAAAGACCTAGAAATCAGGGGCAAACACAGTAATGGTAGGTTGAAAATACCCCGCAAATCTACGTTTTCAATCTAAAACCAGAAGTTTGGCAGCTAATGTGAAAAGCAGTAATTTTCCATTGAAAAACATGGTGGTTTTCTTTTAACCTATTTTAAAATTGTGCTCTTATTTTTTTTTAAACCTAAACTAACACGAACACTGTCAGTAGTGCTTCACTTGTGTATGAACTCTCACCTTTCCACCCCGTCATTCGTGTCTCTCTCTTTCTGAGTTATGAATTAATCAGGATACAGACAGGTTGCTCATAGTACCTGGAATATTTCAATACTTATAGAACTATAAATTATCCCTGTAGATGGTTAATCATAGGAAAAATATATTAGGACATGTTTGAAGTTGAAGCCTCTTCATTGAAAAGGCTTCTCATTGAAGGATGAAGACGGAATCAAAAATTCCCTGCACGGCTGAGAATTTGGGTGTTCGTGTTGGTTAATCTGTTTGGGTAATTTTAATTTGGGAATTGTATGTGGCATTGGAAGTGAACAGCACCTGGTATTGCCATGTTTTCTATGCATAGGAGAGGAGATAGGGAAAGACAGCAACAAGCCACATTCAGAAGGCAGTGAAGAATCTGTGCATACCCAAGGTCTCTTGCAGCTATGGAGTCCCCCATGTTGGAGGGTGAGAGCCCAGAGAGGTCTTTGAAAAAGAGAGGTGGTTTTTCAGAAAGCCTTTTGGAGTGCACAGGCCGTGTACTGGAACCTCTACAATGACAGGTCAGTAAGAGGCCAGTTCAGGAGCAAAGCATCCTCCCTGCTGGCCAAACTTCCCAGGAATGCACCTGGGAATGGTGCTGTCCTGCCAAGAGAAACTGAAGCCACTGGGAGTCCAAGGTTTGCTCTCAGGATTTGTGAAGAAACCCAAAGCCCTCTCAGGATTTGCTGGGAATTGGATGAATTAAACCCACAGGTACTTCATAACCACTAAAGTTACACATGGTGTAGCAGCAGGCTGCTGTGGCAACTCTAGTGCAAAGCCCATAAGATTTACTTGAGGAGCAGGTAAGGCCATAAGTTACCAGTTCTCATAACCTTTATACCTTGAACATCATACTTGATGTCTGTGTTCTGCCTGTCCAGAACTCAGGGGAAAAGCCACAAAGCCTGAATGGGTGAGGGGATGCACAGTCCTCATGAGATGTGCTTTCATGGTCACTCTGTTCTTGTCTCTGTCTGTGTGTCTCACAAAAGCAACAGGCACGTGAGTGATGGACAAAGTCATCTTTACAAGTTTTTAAATGTCACCTTTTGTTTTGAATAAATTCAAAAGATCCAGGGAAAGAAAATATGCAGCTTTTAAACTTCTGATGTACACTGGAGGCCAGGCGTATGTGGTAGATTTATTAATTCACTTCAATTACAAAAACACAAACAAAATGCACACAAAACCTCACAAACAATAAGCTGAAAAAACTCTGTCTGGGAAAAAGCCAACTCTCATGCATTTCTTGAGACATGACACAAATCCCTCAGAACTTGCTGTCTGTCTCATAAACAGACAGGATTTTCTAAAGCCAAAGTAAGAAGGAGAGTCTGCAATTTGTCTTTCATTTTACTTTATGAGGTTATTCAGTACAAATGGAGACAACAGAACAGAATCTTGGTTAGCTGAAGTCAGTGAATCCAAACTGAATTCCACAAACCCAAAGTCCAACACCTGGTTTTCTAATCCGTAGAAGAAGAGGGATCTGTCAAAGCTGGCTGATCTGCCATCTGGCAGCTATTTCCTGTATTTGTCTCTAATCCTGGGCTGATTTTTGCTGGCACATTTCCAGAGTTGAATAAAGGGAATTTATGATGAATATTTTCACTTTTACCAATATTTTCACTGCAGGTCAGGAACTTTTAAACTGTACATTTTAAAAAAGCTGTTAAAGGTTTCTTGTCTCGCTTTGGTTTTGGTCAGCAAAAATTACAGAAAAAAGGTTTTAGGTATTTTTTGTGAAATTTGCTGATATTTTTAGATCAGTGGCAAGACTTTGGCTGCTCCTCTTGACGTCCCTGTGATCTGATTCTGCTTTGAGTCTCTTCTTGTTCCCTTCTCCAATGTCCCACCTGATAGGTCTTCACTTGAAGGTAAAGTCCTTTGGTGCTAGCACAACTGAATAATAATGAGTGAGAATACTGGGAAAGATCTTAACCATCCCTCCCTCCTAACTTCAGGACAGTTCTCAAATATTTAGTAAAAATTCTGTCCCTTTTTTCTTTGTTCTTCCCTTCCTCTTTAAATTTTCTTTTTTGTTGTTGTTGTTTGGTGTTCTGTTAAGTGAATTAATTTTCTGAAGTAGTGGTTTCCCATGTCATGATGGCAATAGAACTTAATGTTACTGCTTTTCTGTGTCTCAGGAGGTGATTGTGAAAGCCCGGAGACTGAGGTTGGATGGAGGGACTCGTGTCAGTGACTGGAGAGTCATTGCTGGAGAATGCACCTGGGTGCCTCCCTATCTTGATGTCCAAGGCTTAGCCCTCTCATTGCAGGCTCTAGGGCAGAGTTTTTGCACGGCTGATGCAGCCTGAATCCTGGTAGGGACCTGTTGAGCTGCTACATCAGAAGTAGGTGGTTAAGAGGTGTAACAGTGCGAAGGGAAAAGGTGAAAGAAGAAGAAAAGTTAGGATGACAGTCTGACCCGGTGTGTCAGTGTTCATCCCAGCATATGCTGTAAGCTGAGGCAAAGGTCTGCTGCAATGTCATGTCTAAAGAGGGGACAGCGGCTGTTGGTTATGCAAAATGTCCTGAGATGTTATTGTGAGGCTTCTTTGGTTGTAGACAATTGCTTCCCTCTTTCACTTCTTCCAATTACCATTTCCTAAAAAGACACAAAAGGCAAATTTTGGTGGTGAATAACCAGCCCTGTGTGCATGTTACTAGTTTAATTTACCGACCAGGGAAACAGCAGGGCCACATAGTAGACGGAAAAAGAGCTGAGCAGTGGCTGCTCCAAGCTGAAGAGTAAAGTATAGCAAGTGCTTTGCAGGTTACCAGGGGATGTTAGCATGAGTATGAGCCCTGCTGTGGCACCAAATATAGGCTTTTGACCTTGGAAGTGTGACAAGGGCCTCAAGCCACAGGTTACTCACCCTGAAGTAGGGAGAGCACCTATGTAATATATATTGTTTCTTCCTGAATACTTTAATATCACATTTCCTCAATGTCTGTTTTCTGGTTTCCATAGCTCATACTACAGAAGGCCTGAATGCAACCTACCAGAAGCATATATTTGAAGCTTGTGAGGTAAGTTAACAAACTCACTTGCCTGCCTTTAAGAGCACCACCCCAGGCTGTCTGTAATTACACAGATGCTTGCCCTGCCTTTTCTGGATGTGCCTTGGTTTTGGAGCAGTCAGCACTGGGAAGTCACTGTACAGCCATGAGCTGGTGGCAGGGAAGGGAGGTGACTTTGTCGAGGTCACTGAGTCAGCTTGTGGCTGTACTTCTCTCACCTGCTTGTCTTTTGTTAAGTCACTGATGAGCAAGTTTTTCATAGCACCAAGATTCCTCGACTTCTCTCTGTCCTGTGAGTTGCTGAAAATTGTGTTTGCATGGTGAAGGCAATGGGCACAATTTCCAGATTTCATTTGCACAGTGGTGTTTATCTGTGTGACAGCTGCCTGGGTCCTCAGCAGAACATTTGCTTTTCCTGCAAACTCGCACCTCCTTCCCCCATCCCTTGCCTTTGCTTGTACAGAGCAATCAAGTAAAAAAAGATCGTATGCAGTTGACAAAAAAATCAAGTATTTGCTCACAAAACATTTGAAAAGTCTTCCTTCAGGGCTTGTTAATTAGGGGAGTAATGATGATTTCAGAGCCAGCCTCCAATCTCCTCATAAAGGTGTTGCAATTCAACTATGGAAAAGAAGATCCATTTTGCCCCAGTGCTTGCTCATTATTTTGCTCATGAAGATATTCCATTTGTTTCAGGGCTGATGTTATGAAACAATACACTTTAAGCTAATCACTATTGGAAACGAAAGGCTTGCTTTACAGTCAATGGCTTTGATGCCTTGGGTAGTTCAAGTCAGAATCTGCCTCTGTCCTGCCTTGATTGACAGGACCCTTTCTATATATTTGAGCAATTAAGCAACCCAGTAGCAGCCGTTGGGGAGACCTACTGAGCACAAAGCTGACTAAGATTGCTGTGTGGGTGTCCTGCTGCTCACTCTGGCTTCCTGAAACATCATCTGCAATTCAAAGCTGCAAAAGGGGATCTGACTCCAACAAGTCAGGTGAGTGTGCTTCTGTGTTTGCTCCATGTCATGGCTCTGGCTTGTGAATAAAGAAGCAGGTTTTGCTAAAGAGGCAAAGAATAAATATTTAATTTGTTCTGAAGTTCGTCTTTTCTGGTCTCAGATGTCTGCTTTTAAAAATAAGGAACATTCACCTTTTTTTACCCTTTTGAAGCGTAAGTATAAACAGACTGTCTTTTAATCACGTATAAGACTATAGTGTATGCATGGCGACATACATGAAGCAAAATTCATGCGCTAATCTAAAACTCTATTTAGCAAATTTAAAGGATTTGGTTTAACAGAAGCCTGGAGGCTCAAACATCAGTCAGGTGAAAGGCAAGCCAAACGCATTTAACTGAAGTCCATCCATCTGAGGATACAGGCCAATGCACACAAGTCTGTGTGCCTCATGCAGTAGCTGACTTTCTCAAAATTAAATGTCAAGTCTGGGATTTCTAGGTGGATGTTTTTAAATGCAGTGCAAGTATGTGAAGTACAAAATGGATCTTGCGGCTTAAAGATACTTTCAGGCTCTTTTTGTTTTTTGGCAGAGGAAGTTTTCCAGAGGGGCTGGTTACATTCTGCACTGATACAGAAAGGTAGCAAGTACCAGAGGGACTTGGCTGATACTGGGCTGCTCAGACAGCATGAGGAGTTCAAGCCTTTGTCACCTTGGCCCTGTGCTCTCTTGTCTGAACAGCTCCATTCACCAGTTTGGCAGCCTTGCTTGGGTCTGAGCTGGCTGGTAGGGCAGTGCGTGCAGGAAGGACTCCCAGCCTCTCTGGCTGCAGCCCTGGGAGTGGACCAGCATCAGTCCACTGCTCAGGGTATTGGTAATGGCAACTCCAATAACACTTTTGGGAGGTGCTGAGATTATAGTACAAGTTCAGGAATGCTTGGCTCCTAACTTAGGCTAAGCGGGATAAATCCAGAATTAAGTGCCTCAGTCAAAATGCTGGTGTTACATGCAGACTGAACCCTAATGAATGCATGGTGTTGCAGCTGTGCTGCTTTGCCCCTGTGCAGCAAAGCAGGGAACCTGTCACCTCACATAGATGTGCCTGACAGACAGACAGAGCCCTTCTAGACTGACCTGCCAGAGCGAGTACTGACAGGGACTTCAGCCAACAATGTGTGTGTGCACTGAGAGAGAAGCCAAAGGCCTACCTGCCTAGTGCCAGCTCAGGGCAACCCAAGTGGGATGGTAGGAAAGGTTATCTGCAAAGTAAGCTTGCAGTATAGAGATTTCTGTGGGTCTGAGGCACTGGCTGGTGGGTTTGTCGCTTCCAGGCAAACCCCACTGCTCTGCAGGGAAAGTCTGCAAGCTGATGTATTCTGTTACAGACCTTTTCACTAGCACTTTCCACTTCTGGGCGAAGCGGTAGTTGACCCCTGGTTCTTACATCTGTCCACCTTCTCTTGGGCAGAATGAGGATGGGCAATAGCATGTCTGAGGGGAGGAAAGGCAGTCCCAGCTTGAGCTGAGTCTGTACATTTGTACTTGGACTGTGCTGGCTCTCCCTTCTGCCTCAGTATGAAGCTGATCCTGGGTGCTGTGCTTCTCCTGCTGATGGCTGGCTGCGGCGTCATGCTCCAGACCTCTGCCGTTGACCTGCGGACCTTCATTGGCTGTGCTGTGCGTGAGTTCACTTTCCTGGCCAAGAAACCTGGCTGCAGGGCACAGCGGGTGACAACGGACGCATGCTGGGGACGCTGCGAGACCTGGGAGGTGAGGCTGTGCCAGCATTTAGGGTGGGTGACTGGCATGGACATCCCCGGGTATTGTGCTTACCCATAGGTGGTATATAGTACAGGTGCTTCCCCACCTAAGAAAAGAAACCCACCCAACATTAAGCAGCTTGCAGCTATCTACTAAACAGGAAAAGTCTGTCCCACTCCACAACCACCTCGCTACCACTGCCAGCAGTGTTTGCTGTCAGTTGTTCCCTCCCTCCTTCCACTGCCTCAAGGGGGCATGTGATGGTATTAATGAAGCACTTATGTAATACTCTCATTATGCAATTTGAAAGCCTCTTACAGCTTGAACACTTATGGAGAGAAGGTCTTTGTTACTTTACCGGACGAAATTCCTTTGAGATTAAGATGGAGCTCCCAACTGATGGGTGATAAATATTGTTCCAAAAAGCAAATCCCAAAGAAAATGTCTGCTTCTAATTCAGTCCCGTTTTAAATCACAGCTGTGTATAAATACGAAGTGGTTACGTTTTGGGGGCATACAGGGGGAGAAAGAAAAAGCATAAGTTCCTCTACACACACTTCAGAGAACAAGTTTCTGACTGTCTTTGCCTTTCTGCCACTGGAAGGCTCAAGGGGACAGTCCTGGTTTAGTTTGTTCGGGGAGGTGTCAAGTGACTCCAGACGGATTTCATCGACATGAAGACAAGGACCCTGTAAGTGACCACAGGAGGAGCCACTGTCTTTATGCCAGCTCTAACTGCCCTTTTTCACTGCCTGCTGGGATAAGAGGAAAGGCAAGCAGTGTCAACATTTCCCTGATGGGGTAAGGTTCCTTCAAGGGCCTTCTCATCACCTTGTTCATCCAACTCTGAAGCTCCTCTGGCAGCACAGACCTTGCAGACTTTCTTAGTGTACTGCAACACCACTGGCATGTAGTTAAGCTGAATGCATCCAGTTTTAGGCTCAGCAGCTTCTAGAAAGCACCATGATGTATGTGGAGGGGGGGTTTGGGAAGAGGGAGGCTGTCTGGATATCTTCTTGCTGAGAGGTTGCATTTGTTCTTTTTCACGCTATCATTCTTGGTTCCCAGGGCAGGCTCTTTACACAGCACAGGGGGAAAGAAAGAAAAAATTTAAATGTCTCCTGATTGTGTTACTTTATGCTGTGTCCCATCTCACAAGACAGTGGACTCCCTCTCCTGTTTGTTCTGCCTCTTCTTGGAGTCTTTGGAAAATGGGTGCCCCTATCAAGGAAAAACTCACTTTTCAGCAAAAGCAATGCCACTGTGATACCACATGGCAATGGGGGTTTCAGGACCTTCAGGCTCCTATTTTCTCTTGATGTCTGAGGTCTCTGGCCAAGCTGGTTTTCTCATGGGGAACTGCAGACTTCCAGGCTGGCTGCTGTACCAGGTTCATCCCCTGTGGTGTACCTCCATTGGGCTTTGTGGGATGCACAGCCTGACTGGGAAGACAGGTCTGGCTGAGAAAAAAACAGCCATTTGTCACCTGGATGCATCTCTGCTCTTAGGCAGCTTGTGCACAGTGAAGGGTTTCTGGCAGAATGCATTTTCTTTGATGGACAATCAATCCTTTTGGAAAAAAGTAGCTGCTTTTGGCAAACATGAGCATTTGGTTGAAACACTAATAGTCTGCTGAAAGCTAGTTTTTTTGGGTTGGCTTTTATCTTCCTTCCAGCAGCTTTAATTGTAGCTTTATGTTTTAAACAAAGAGAAACATGCACATACACCCACTTTTCTCCATGGCAGGGCTCCAAGAAGCAAGTCTTGAAGGATGTAATTTAAAAGTTATTTCCAATGTCTCTTCCACCTAATCCAGTGTCTCCCCTATTTACACTAAATCCCCTTGAGGAAACTGGAACCCCAGATGCTTGTCTTGCTGCTTGCCTGAGGCCAGTATTTCTCCCCCACAGAAACCGGTGCCGGAACCACCTTACGTTGAGTCTTACCACCGGGTCTGCACCTACAACGAGACGAAGATGGTGACAGTGAAGCTGCCCAAGTGTGCCCCTGATGTGGATCCCTTCTACACCTACCCTGTGGCCATCCGCTGTGACTGCGACATCTGCTCCACTGCCACCACTGAATGTGAAACTGCCTGAGCTCTCCTTTCCCACGTTAGGTGTGGAGGGGCCAGCTACTTCCCTGGCTTCATCTCCCTGATACCTCCAGCATTACAGAGGGTGTAATTACGCCAGTCAAGGATTTGATCTTACTCTGTAATGCTCTTAATGATTGACTTTTCTGGACAGATGAGGCTTAACCCCACTCCTCATGCTGTTCAAAGCATTACTGCTGTAGAAATGTAGTGCACATCCTTGTAATAGCAAATCCTGTGGTAAAAAAGGAAAAAAAAAAGATGCAGTTTCCCTTCCTTAGAGGCTTTTCACACTGTGACAACTTTCTCCTTGCACAAAGCGCACATGGACCTAACAGTCACTAGGGGAGTGGGGGAAGCAGACCACAGAGGCATCACCACCTCTGTAACAGCTCCTTTATTCATGTCAGGTTTTAGTTCCTTCCCAGTAATGTAGATGTAATCACTAATATTTCCACCACCTCACCCCCGCCATTAGTTTTTCTTACCCTGAGGTCTATCAGGAGTAGCAGTCAAAGACACAGCCTTAAGGCCAACGAAACGGAAATGGATACCCAAATTGCTACCTTGAAATTAGTGTGAATGCATACACAGCCGTGACTTAACAAAGTACTTAAGCTCATGACTAAGTGTTTTGCTTAATATCAATGGACTTTTACAGTTAAGCACATATTTCTGTGATTTGCTTAATTGGAGCTATATTGTTGAAAAAAATATTGCCTTAGAAAAGTCAAATCCTTGGAAATAAAAAAAGAAGCACATTAAACCTGCAGAACCAAAAGCACGTATCTTCCCATCTGCTTTTGTCCAGGGAGAGAGGAGAATTGACTCCACGTAGAATCAGTGAGACTCTGCAGAGCCCAAGAAGTCTCTCCTGACAGTTTCCAGAGTCAGAGGGACCAAGCCAAAACGTGACGATTGTGGTTTGGGTTCAATGAGCCAGCCGCTGGCTGAGCTGGTGGGAAAGGGGGCTACGAAGGGTGTTCCCACACTTCCCTGTGCTGCTCAGCTCCATGGAGACCTGCTCCTCTGCGGCTGCACACAGAGCTTGTGGGCAGCCAGATGTGCTACAGGAAAGCTGTGGAATGGCCAGTAATGTGGCCAGGATGGGTGAGACAAGCCCAGTTAGGAAAGAGAGCAAACATGCCAAAGGATGGTTCACATCTTCTCAGACCATTTACAGAATAGGGGACACCTGGGAGCTGCTGCAACAGCCCTCTGGTGACCACAGCCACATAAGTGCCTTTGTGCTCTGGTTCCCACCTGCAAGAGGACAGATCCATGTTCATCCCTCATTCTCCCCTGAACAAAATGGGAAATTATGTGAAAGGAGGAAGAGTTGCCAAGTGGGAGAGGTCCCCAGGAGATAACAAAACAAAGACACCTTCTCAGATAGCCGTTAGGAGAGAACTGTTGCTGAGAGTAATGTCTGCACCTGCCTTCCCTCAATTAAGTGTCTTGTCTTCTAGATGCGGTCACCTTCATTTCCAGGGTTTCATGCTGGAAACTCCCCCAAGCATTCTGTCCTCATTGAGACAGATTTAATTTAACCTCTAATAGATTAGTTGCTGACAATTTCTTTTTTGTCTGTGGAACTGTAAAAGCTGCATTATGGTTGAGTAGGAAGGAGGTGACTTTATCACTCTTCTCTAATTCTCAATAGAGTGCTTTGTCAAACAGCAGCAGCACTAGTTTTCTGCTGATGGGTTTAACTGCCCTTTCAGAAGTTCTTGCATTCTGTTTCAAATTGCACCTCATGATCCTTCTGATCTTGTTACTATTCTAACTGGTTTCACAATTATTATGGGAGACCTACAAAATATTTTGTGTCCTTCATAAACCTCAACATTGTAGTATGAAAGCAATTTAAATCAAATTGAAATTTATTTATGTGTAAAGATTTCTCACATAGAATATGTATAAGCTCCTACAAACTCTTTTCCAGAGCCGTAAACACCTGCAAAACATCTCCTCAATGCTGATATGAAGTCATTTCCTTCACTGGACTTCTCTCATGGAGTCTGGGTGTGCTATAGCATCAGGATTAGAAGTAGGGTTAGAAAGTGGCAAACTTCCTTCCTTTGCAGCCAACAGGAAATATGGGCTGTACCAAGATATGATGAGACAGTGGGAACCTCAGCAAGTGTTCAGAAGAAAAACTCCGTGGAGTGTGAAAGAGGGTTTTGACTGATGCAGTAACAGCTAAACTGGAAGGTGGAAGAGTGGGAAGGATGTATTGACTGAAACCATGCTAACACTTCTGGATGTTTTTTTAAGGAGGAAAGCAAAGGTGAATGGTGATGCTGTGGATTTGCTGTGGGTGACAAAAGTACAGCCAATGCCAGAGCCCACTAGCCTATTTGACTGGCGCATATCCCACTTCAGCCAGATATGCTGGATTACCGCAAGTGACTTTCAAAGGGCCAGCATCATTCCTGCTGCTTGTGTGTCCAAACCAGGGGCTTTTTTCCAGAATTTACTCCACTACTAAGTCTTCATTCTGTTAAATTCCCATCAGTTTTAATACTTGCAACAAGGTCTTTTAGCTTTCACACCCTTTTTGCTGCAGCTGGAATGGCATATTCTGCCCGGAATTTACAGGCAGTCAACATAGCCCACACATTTTGAAACATGAGAAGGCCCTTTCCAGGCAACATTCATCTCTTTGGGGGCCTTTTCATGCTCTTTAAAGCCACAGATTTAAACCTCACCATCCCCCCGTCCAAAGCAATTAAACAGGCCTCAAACAGGTGTCTCTGGTGAATGCATTTGCAAGGAGTGTTTGTCACAGAGATGCCACATCTCAGATATTATGTCTCCCATGAAACCCCTTACTGTGCTTTTGTAGCACATTGGTTTTCCCCTTTACCTGGCCACTGATCGCTAGCACCAGACAAAAATCCTCACATACTGCAATGTGGAGCTCTTAAAAGTGTCATTTGCTACTGCACATTTAATCTGGCATGAAGTGAACTACGTAAAAGCAAGGGAAGGAAATTTTGCTCTAAATGCATGAGGGGAACTTGACATGCCTGGGAGAATTTTATCGTGCAAAGCAGTGAGTGAGAGAGAATCTCCTATGCAAAGCCTCAGTGTTTAACCATTCACAGCTATGCAGCCCCATCTTGGAATGCCTGCTGCAGTGAAAAGTTTTCTCTAAGGGAGATGGCTTTATCTGTCTGCTCAGGAAGGAGAAGGTGGATATATGGAGAAGACATGACTGTGAAACTTAGGGACTGTACTTGGCTCTTGGCTCTGCCATAAACATCCCAGGTGAGGAGGGGGAAATTGGTGGATTTTTTTGTGCCTCAGTTTCCGTTGTGGACAGCAGGATTGATAATAAAGCCATTATTTTCCTCCTTGTGTGTTTTGGAATGTATGGACTGCCAGGTTGCTTGTAATGAGTCATATCTGTATCCTGCACAGCACTCAGTTTCTCAGGCTTGTTGTCACACTTTTAACATGAGCAGCAATAGTCACAGTCATGCAGTGCTTTGATTTTTCACAACGCTTTCCTGTTACACGATGGCTACAGAAGTCCCCTGGGTCTTGCAGTTCAGGTCCCCTCGTTCCTGTGCTGCAGTTAGTGTGCCCACCCATACTGACTGTGTCAGAAATCAGGGTATTTCACCCCGTCTTCAAACCTGAGTGACAATAAGAGGAAGGGTAGGGTGCCTCCCTGGATACATTTCTTGCACTGACTGTTTTCTGGGGGATGAGACAAGCAGCTATGTCCTGCTCTCACTGTATTCACATGAAGACATAGGAACTGCTGCCCTGGGATGGAGAAAAGGGCTGTCTCATCCAATATCCTGCTGCTGACAGTAGCCAGCAGTGGATCCTCAGGGAAATGTGAAAGCATCAGGGCTGTATGTATCCTTCCCTGGCTATATCCACCCAGCTTTAGCAGGCAGCAGTTTAGGAAGTTTCTGCTCTGGCGGATGTATTCAGCATCTTCTTGTTGATCCCAGATACACAGTTTCTCCATGCTGCTTCTTCCCAGAGAAAGTCCGGTTGTGGAAAGTGGTTACTAATACCAGAGCTTCCTCCAGGGCAGATGAATGTCATGTGCCCTCTTGAATTGTCCTGGCTCCTTTGGGAACATATCTATTTATAGCATCCAGGTATTCATGCTGCAGTGCCTTCTTATTAGGAATAGAATAGAACTTGCTACCCTTTGTTCTGAGTGAGTGCCCCAAGCAGGGGCTGGTTAAGCTTGCTGAGGTTCGCAAACTGCAGGAACATGAAAGAGCCTTTCTCTGGTGAAACTTACTTCTTTAGCCCAATCATTATTAGGGATGTTGCTCAGGAATGGTGGGATTTATAGTCTCAATTTGAAGACCAGACCAGCTGGTCGATAGGATTGCTTCTGGTCTTGAAAGGAATGCTAATGAAAAGCAAAGAAACTAATTTGTTTTTTTAATTTAAATTTTTATTTTAGACAAGATCCACATTGCTGCATTGAATCACTGGACGACTGGAGCCAGTCATATTCTCGATTCCAGTCCAGCATTTAAGAGCTGTCTTTCCTTATGTAACTTCTTCAGCCTTTTCAGCATTTCACTGTCTCTCCTGATTCACCCTGCCCTGTGTGCTGAACAAAACGCTACACAGCTCCTCAACTTCCTTACTATCAGTAAAGGTTTATCCAAGAGTATTGTAATCTGTGTGTTAGGTTTGTCAGGGAATAACGAACTCCCCTCAAAACTCCTAGTGGAAAACTCCGAAGAGGAACATGCCTGAGACAAGCAAAAATCTTCAGGGGACACTGGAAGGTTCAGGTAGTTCCCGGACTATCAAAAAGCAGCCTATATGTTAGTACATGTTCTTGCTATCTGAATTGTCCTGCAGGTTGTATGTGATTAGCACCTGGGAAAATAAAGAGAGCACCACACCTTCTGTAAATGATGCTGTCAAAATACTTAGTAATACATTTATTTTGTTAAAATAAAACTATGTACAATAGATGATATTAATGTGCAGTTACAATATACAATAATTACATGTTTAAAAGAGGATAAGCAAAAGAGTACAGAATCATGTGTCGTAAATAGGAAACTATTAGTGTTTACATGCTTTTTAAACTATGAAAAACGTAATTGCTGGGAAAAAAAATTCCTTGGTTTGAAATCTTATTGCTTTGAAATGAATTCTGAAGTTTTCATGAATCTTAGAAAAAAAGATATACCATTCAAAAGTCAGACGCCATGTTTTAGTACTCATCCTTTGGTTTTACCAGCCCCATACTCCAGCAATATTGCAAACAATAACTTTTAAGAGAGAAAAATTCAGTCGCTCACATCAAGTAAATGACTCTTTTTCTTATCTTGCTAACAGATGATTGATGATGTGTTATGTCCTGATTTGTGTTGAGGTCATTACATCTGCTTCAATTAGAATAACTTGTTTCAAGGAAGGAAAGAAACTTTCTTGTCTTTGTGTTCTCAGGGGAGCAGAGAATCTCTTTGTAGTGAAACGCTTGTATCTGACAAGTGCATCAACATCATAACAGGTTAAACTGGATTCAGTTATCTTTGCACTCGAGGACAATTCAGGTCCATCTCTCTTCTTCTCTGCAGCCTTCTTTGACGTCCTCCCAGTCTCAAGGTGCTGCTGTGCTCCAAGTATACCAGTGTGACTCCACAGGGGCTTTTGTCAGGCTCATGCCATATATGCTGGGGCTGCATGGACACCATGCTATGCCTTGCTCTGGAGCATTTCCCACCTGGCAATTTGGGCTCACCACCTTAGATCACTTCTGCTCATGAGCGAAGAAGACTGCCAATGTCATTTCCCTCTCACATTGCTTTATGTTATTGCTCTAATTGATCTATTGATCTAATATTTACAAGTTTGAGGAAAGTTTGTGCTCATTTACTCCACACTGACAAGGCAGTTCGGTGCCTGCCAGTTCTGTGATGCAGGTAAAACAGCTGCCTGTTTTGGGGAGAAGTGTTGGGAAAGATGGTATGACAGTCATGCTATGGATATGGCTTACACCCAAACTACTTTGACAGACATAAGTCAAAAACTTCTTCATGTTATCAGTACAAATAACTGCTTTGTTGGAAGATCTGGAAACTGTAGGCTGGTGGCAACTGTTTACTCCAAACTCATTAACCTCCAATCAAAGTCAAAATTCAGAAGAGTTGGTATCAACAAGAGCTCAAACTGATCTTTGGCAAAAGCAAATGCAAAATTAAATCTGGAATCCTGAATGGGAAGAGATGAAGTTAAATGACAGCAATTAGTGAGGTGTCAAACTCAGAAAAGATAGATACATTTTGTCTTGAATATTACACTGTTACTATAGTCATTTTCATCTTCATCCTCAGTAATGGTTGAAAAGTAGAGTTACAAATCCAGTCTCCAAAGCTCAAGCTGAATATCAGACCAGCAAAGTATTCAGATGCCCAACTTCTTTCAGGAGTCCACAACCTCCAAAAGGTATAAAAGGTTCTTGGACCTGGCTCAGTGTATCTGTGTGCTCAAAGCCTGGTCAGCAACAATAAAGGGCAGAAAAGGAGGAAGAGGAGAAAAGATTCATATGCTTTCTGCATTAGTCATGTGTGGACCCCATTGAAATTTTCCATTGTCTTCATGAGAATTGAAACAAAGCCAGCATACAGAATCTTTGAAAATCCCACCCTAAAATTATAGTTAGGAGAAGCAGCCAAACACTGCATTACAGTCTGCACATTTTGAGAGGGGGTGGGAATCATGTTCAAAGTTATTTCTGTTAACATATTTTCAAAGGTAAAGAGATTTTTCACCATTGACAGCAATTCATATGAGTTTTGGTTGTTGCTCTGTGACATACGGTTTTGTGACCTCATTTTCCTCTGACAATGAGGTTCTGACTCTTTTTGCTGTTCTATTGGGGTTCCTGGAACTGCCCAGGAAAAATAGATTCTTGTTCACATGTTTCTGACAGCTTTAATCGAAACAAAGAAAAGAGTATTTGAAGATTTCTTTTTATCCTCGTTATGAGCATCCCTTAACATTCAAAATGAAATTTAAATTTTAGGATCAAACTGACTAATTGTAGCTTTGGGCCCTGATTTTGCATCTCTCCCCCACAGCAGAAGTGCAGATGCCATTCTATTGCACTCGTTGCTTCTAATTGGTTTTGTCCCACTTTCTGATGCAAAAACACTTCTATTCATATTTTTGTTTTGATAAGTGAGGATATCTAAGATCACAACCCACTACCGAAAAGAGTGGTGGCTTTTTCTTGCTTTCAGAGGGCCTTTATTCACTAAGAGGAGATTAACATTTATAGTAGAGATTTATTTTCATTTTTGCAAATGTCAAATGTGTCAACCATCAAAGGTCAAATGTGTCTAGAAGTTATCTGACATAGGTTGCTCCATGCTCACTTCCTGTTACAACAGGTGCTCTCCCAGTCCTAGAAAGTTGTGAACCAAGAAAATGTTCTGTGATTTCCAGATTTGTTTTTTTATGTAGGATAAAACACATTACAAATCTTCTTCAGGGAGAAGGAAAATTTAGGGAGAAAGGCATGTGCAGGCAGATTCCTGCATGCTACCTGTTTACTGAACAAATGGTCTCTGGGCCAACATGAGTATATGTTGATTGCTTTGCTGAAGAAGACAAGTGTGCTTCTAAACAAGCCTGACTTGATTGATGCCACTGCAATTTATTTTTAATCCAGATGAAGTTTCAGCACGGTGAATCAAGAGGTATTTACTGTGCCACGTGGGGGAAAAAAGCTACAGAAAAGGTGATGGGCCATAAGTAAGCTATGGAAGAAGACGGGCATCTTGCATGTCTGGATTAGAGGGGCTTTTGTAACGACAAGGCAGCTTGCATGTTGAAGTTACATCTGCTAGACTTATACCTGGTTGAGCAAATGCTCCTATATGGACCTGCATAGGGTTCTCCCCAATTTTTTTTTTTTGTGGAAGTCTTTGTGGTACCTCATTCATACCATGCTGGAACTGATTGGTGTTTTAGCAGTGCTCTGAAGGGCAGAGGCATCTGTAGGTTGTTTTAATGTGATAACAGCTCTCCATGTCTTGAGATATATCTCTAATACCTGGTATCTCCATTATCTCCTTGCAAGAGCTTGCATGAAAACCCCTTGGGATCTCTGTTTGAAACTACAGTTTCAGGTTAACAGTTCCTGGTAGAACATTAAGATTTCAGGTGAGTCCAAAGTAGATGGATTTTACAGGATCTAGTAGATCCAGTAAGTGCTTTTGAAATGATAAGAGACTATTACCACAAGCACGTCTGTCAAGAAAGGTTTTGACATTGGCTGTATGAAGAGGACTTTGTCAAACAGGTTCCAGGGGTGGTTTATTGTGGGGAGTGAAGGCAGTAAGATTTACATGAAAACGTCCGGGAATGAGCTCTGATGCCTTGATGCTTAAAAAGCCTTGGAGCGATAAATTGGAATGTTGAAAGACAAGAAAGGTAAACAAGCAAGCCATGGGGGATAGAACAGGGATGTTGTGGCAGGGGGGATCTGCATGCTGAAGAAACTGAAACACCCCAATCTGGTGAACCTGCTGGAAGCGTTCAGGAGGAAGCGCAGGCTGCATCTGGTCTTCAAATACTGTGACCACACAGTTCTCCATGCGTTGGACAAGCACCCCCAGGGGGTGCAGAACATCTACTGAAGAGCATAATCTGGCAGACCCTCCAAGCTGTGAACTTCTGCCATAAACTCAATTGCATCCACCAAGATGTAAAGCCACAAATCATCTTGATAACAAAGCACTCAGTCATCAAACTTTGTTACTTTGTATTTGCTCGCATACTGACTGGTCTGAGTGATTAGTACACAGACTATGTGGCTATCAGGTGGTACCACTCACCAGAGTTACCTGTGGGAGACAACCAGTACAGGGCTCCCGTGGATGTGTGAGCAATAGGCTGCGTCTTCGCAGAGTTGCTGTCTGGGGTCCCCCGGTGGCCTGGCAAGTCTGACGTTGACCAACTGTACTTCATCCGGAGAACTCTAGGGGGTCTTATTCCCAGGCACCAGCAAGTGTTTAGCACCAACCAGTTTTTCAGTGGGATAAGAATTCCTGACCCAAAAAGCATGGAGCCATTAGAAATTAAATTCCCTCATATTTCATACTCTGCTCTAGCTCTTATGAAGAGTTGCCTTTGTATGGACCCTGCAGAGGCAGACCTGTGAGCAGGTGCTGCAGCACCACTGCTTTGACAACATTAGGGAAGCAGCAGATCTGGGCAAAAAACATGGAAAAATGGCTCAGAAACCAGCCCGATGAGCTCAGTTGGTAGAGAATGGGACTCTTCATCCCAGGCTCTTGGGTTCGAGCCCCACATTGGTTGCCATTTGTGGCGTATCACGACACGGACTCAAGTTGATGAGGAGACTCAAATCCCACTTTATTACAACCAAGCCCTTTTTATCCCCTAGTTCGGTACTTTCCCAGCCTGCACAAACATGCCACGTTCAATCTCATTGGCCCCTGTAAAAATCCCCAGGTAAATAGTCTAATCACAATGCCGAGCACAAGTTGTCCAGACAGCGACAGCTTCACCCCACCGTCTCAGACCCTCTCACAATCCCCATATCATCTGGCCTCCAACTGAGACTCCCCCCACAACATCCCGGCCTATCCACCCAAGGCTTGCTTGTTTACCTTTCCTGTCTTTCAACATTCCAATTTACCGCCCCAGGGCTTGTTAAGTATCAAGGCCTCAGAGCTCATTCCCAGGCTGTTTTTCATGCAACTCTTATGGCCTTCACTGCCCAAAGTTTATAGCCTCTATGACTCTCCTAACAGTGATCCTTTGAAGGTGAAATTGGGATTTGGTTCTAGCTCATCTTACACTGAGCAAACCTATCGCCTTTCACCTGGCCATCATTTATTGATTTTCTTTTCTTGTTACTAATGGTGCTTTAAAATAACTAGAAGTTTATATCTGTTGCCTTATGCCTGTGCTTGCACTGTGTCTGGTGTTGTGATATTTCTGAAAATAAGCTTTGCAGCCTCTTCACACACCATCTGTTGGCTTTTAGAAAAGGTATTAGGTATGACTTGACAGATAGTCAATGAGTCTCCTTACATCTGCTTACAATCCCTTTTTCAAAGATATTGGCCTGTGCTATTCCTGCCTCCCCAAAATAATAAGCATAAGAGGGCAGATCCTTAACTAAGAATCCACATTGCACGGATAAGTGTATCTACATAATCTAATCCAGCAGTAATATTTATGGGGTCTGAATTAACCATAGCTATTTTAAAAATATTTATTTAAAAACCTGTAGTTTCAAACAGAGTTGCGATGATTTGTGCAGGGTGCTGTGGTTTAATACATTCGGACAGTACCATTTTAGCTTCTACGTCATCATGTGTTTTTAAATTGATTTTCCTTGAGCCTCCGCAGTTATGTTAATGCTACAACTTCCTATTTGATTTTTCATTGCATATTCCTATCCCATGCCATCCTATTAGTATTAACAGACACCCCTGATACTTGGTGGCAAACAAAAATATCATTTGATTACTTGTAGCTTTCTCTGGGCATGCTGGGAATGCTAGATTGCGCTTTTCCAGTGTGCTCATTATTTTATGATAAGCTTAGCTGTCAGTCTGGATTTCTATTTCCTATGTATTTTGTAAAGCTCTAAGAGTTTCTGGCAGCTCCAACCTGAATGTTTGCATCGTGCTTCAGCTAAAACAGACTTCACTTACTTTGACTTGTATATAGGCTAGCACTCTACAGCAGCCTACATGAGCTAAAACAAAGTAATCATCCTATTTTATTTCCACCAAAGTAAATGGCAGCACAACAAAGCTCTAATTTTCTCTGAAATCTGCTGAAAGGTTTTTCTTTTTGTTTCAGTGGACTTCTAGTTGTGTTGTAAGACAACAAACATTACCTAAACATTTATCGATTGAATCCACTCCTAATTTTCCTCATACTCCCCCACTATCTCTGCACATTATAGTTCAGCTGATTGCCAGTCTCCCAGCCATGTGAATACTCACTGCTCTGCCTGGGGATGGCATGACATGAACTTCTTCACCAGGCTTCAGCACAGTCCTCACTCTGAGCTGTGCTCTGTTAGCCAGTCCATTTGAAGCAAATGTCTGGGACATAATAAAACAAAATATAAAATAGGAACAAAGAATGACAGCAGCAAGGAAATCTTTTGCTTGTCTTTGATTTAGCATAATGTTGTTTTCATCCATGCATGTGTGCTGCAGGAAAGAGATGGTGAGTGAAAGTTGGCTGGGTAATGGCAACAATGAGCTTGCCTTGAATTTGATCACTTTGGTTAGAGAGAACTGTTGATTTCTACCTGGAAACACTTCTGGGTGTCAGAGCTGGTTTCTGTAGGTGTCCATGGTAAAGTGAATTTGTGCTAAAGGAGCTTGGATTCATAACCATCGATGACTGCAGGACTAGGCACTGCATCATGCTTGCTCCCTTCTCTGTGCCAAGGGTGCAGTTCCTACAGCACTGCCAAAGTCACTAATTGCTCCAAGTAACAGTGAGTCTGTAATTTACCACTAATCACACGAGTTCTTCTGGTTGCATGTGTGTGCTCAGCCATGCTACTGTGCTTCTGAAGAGGAGTGTGCTGGCAGTCCCGTGGAGTGAGGTTTGGGGGAATGCCCCAAGGCTAGGAAGGTGCACTGTTGTTAGGTGCTTACTCCAACAGCACTTCTGAAACTACAGGCACTGCGTTTGCAAGGAGTTACATCAGAAGTTTTCAAATCTGTGTTTGCTGGCACTGTGATTTTCTGCTTGGGGAATGGAATCTATAACAAGACAGTCTCATGGTATTGCCAGGGTACCTGAAGGCAGATGCAAGTAACAAGACATCCGTCGAGTTCACCTCTGAGCATCTGTGTTGCTATGGTGTGTACAGCCTCCCTGGAGAGGCTTTAGTGAAAAGGCACACTTTCTTCAACAGCAAAGAGAGCTAACAGGCAGCTTCCCTTCCCTTATGGTCTGGATATCCCATCTCTGTGCTGTCAGCTGCAGTCCATCATGTGCGACTTTTGTGAAAGTTCACTCCTGCCGACTGCAGCTGGGCTGCAACTTAAACAGCACTCACAGTAATGAAGATGGGAAAATGGGAGCAAAGAAGGAAGTAATGAATGGGAGGAAGAAGGCTACAATAAATCAACATGTTTACAACTCCACTTTGATACGTTTTTTTACATGAGATACTCCATTAAAAGAAAAAAATCTTAAGGCATTTGGATCACCTTAAAGCACTTGAAGTCAGTATGACCTTTGGCTTTTTGGCTTTTGCTATTCCTGTCTGCTGGGTGAGATGTAGAAATCCAGCTGATCTATAAGGTAAATTTTCAGTTGCCATGGCAATGTGTCTCATTCACGTTCTCAGTTTGGAAGGGAGATTGTTCCATGCTGCTATTTTATGTCCAGGGCTATATTCTTTGGTGGTACACTTTCTTTGTTTCAGTACATTAATGCTACAACTCTGTTCTTCCTTTCCCAGCTTATGGAAACATGGCTCAGCCTGGACATTTCCCTGTAAAAATACAGTTAATTGCATTTTTTTGTTGTAAGAACATTCCTTAAGTCTGGAGGTAAATGTTGATCCATTTTGATAGCTTGGGTGCAGCAACATCCTGATGGTATGAGGTTCCACCATTAAGTAAAACAAATTGGAATCACTCCACCTTTGCTTACATGTGGTTTGAACAAACTTAAGCATATCCTGAAATAGTGAGTCTTATAAAAGAAAAGTAGTTAAAAAGTACATCCTACCTATAGTGTATATCTTACATATTAGATTTCTACAGATCTCCATGTGCTTTCAGTCAGTTCAGATTCAATCCCTAAGTACTGCAAATTCCTAATTTTGTTGATTCTTGCTTAAGGCCAGAAAAGGAGTTTCTCTTGTTTCTTTCACCTCCTTTAGAACTTTGGTTTTCCACACGCCACCTTCACATTATTCCTAAGGTAAAGAGTCAAACAGGAGCAGGCATCCTGGTTTCTGTTGGCTTAGTGCAGTCTGCAGTAGTGGGAGCAGGCTGCATACAACTCTGAAGGGTTAGGAAAGCACATAGACATGAGTTGGCCTAGTGTGATTCATCTTGGAGGTTTCACAGAACAGAGGGCTCCTGTATTGGGGTAAGAAGGACCCTTTTCTGATCATGTTCCCCATTTCAGTTGCATGTGACCTTCATTGCCTTTCTAACCTGCTTTGTTTCATTGAACTCATCTTGCTTTTCTTTCCAAGTGACTTCACACAAGGGTGCAGCACCTATGGCACTTTGCACAATGCTTCTTCTTCTTCTTGGGGTGGAAAATGGTCAGGATTGCTTCATCGAAGACAGTCTTAAGGCCTTTCTGTGTGAGGGCTGAGCACTCCAGATAACATTGTGCTCCGATCTGAAAGAGAGCAGAGAAAATGTGAGTACCCACTGCTGGTTGAGACAGAGTGAGCCTGTTTCATCATCCATTTACATTCATATGTGTCTTGCCACAAAGGGAAGCCCAGACCTTTGGAAAGGGGGTCACATAATTATTCCATTTTGTATCTGTCTGCCTGTGGGATTAAGGAACAAGCTCAGGTGTTCATCCTGAGGGATGAACACCAACACCAGTATCTCACCACAGGGGGTTAATGTGCAGCAGGATTTCTCTGCTCGACCCTCCAGAGAGAGGGGACCTGCACCCATGGCTGATTGCTGGACCAGGAGCTTGGCCTCCCATCTGTGCAGCTGGGGAGGGTTTCAAGGAGATGCTGGATTGTCAGCTGAACCCCTTCATATACTTGGATCTTTTCCCCTGACCTGTCGCTCTTATGTCCTGCCTCCTGCAATACCAGGGAGCTGTTCCCTGGGGGAAGGTTTCTATGTGGTTTCTGGGAATTGCGAAGCATTGTCTTGAGATGGGAGTCTCCTGGAGTGCTGGTATAACACAAGCACACAGAGTGTCCCGGGAAAGCACACTCAGTTTATTCAGCAACCTTGTTCCTTATTCTGCTCATTCTGCTAATGGATGCTCTTGCTGGCCTTTGTGGGCCAGAACCTGTAGGAGCAACAGCAGCATATAAGGTGGAAAATACTGGGGTCTAAATGCCTGTATTTCAGGGCTTGAGAAGGGCTTTTAATCCCTCTACTTTCCCTGGGAAAAGGTGTAATAGCACAGACACCTTGAGAGCTCCTTCTCTGCTGCTTGAAATGCAGTGGGTAAGTGAGAATCAAGCAGTCCACGCTTTGTAAGGGGTAGGGATAAGTTTGGCAAGAAGTGACCACAGGGAGGGGTTTGCCACACACACATCCTGCCTGCAGCCTGAACAAGAAACTTGCCTTAGGTAAAGTAGGCAGCAAAATCTGTTTTGCTGCCCCTTTGCTGCTGCTGTACCTTGTTGCTTTGCTTAGAGCTCAATTGGGTATCACAAGAGAACAGCACACTCAGGACACAACCTGTGTCTGGATCCAGCCTATTTGAACAGAGTCTTTAATCTCTGGCTGGGACCAGCCAATGTGCCACAGAAGAGTTCACTTTTAACAAAAAAAACCCATCAAAAGCTGTGATCAATTGATAGTGTGGGAGTCCAGAAAAAGATATTACCTCCTTTGCTAGCTTCACTCCGTGCTCGTAAGTGAGTGGTTTCTCCTTCATGTAAAGCAGCCGAGCCAAAGTTTTGGGATCATCCCGAAGATCAATCTAGTTAGAAAACACACAAACCCTGAGCTTAGAAGTGCCTTGCTCTAACGCTTGAGACAGATACTCATAGCTTTACAAACTCACAGTCATGTCCTTGCATAAGGGCTTCTGTCCTAGTCTCAGATGATACCATGGAAATGAACTCACATGTTTGTGGGGTATTTTATTTTATTTTAATTTATTTTTAATTTTTAGTTTTTAATTTTAATTTTATTTTTTATTTTTATTTTATTTTTATTTTTCCTGTTTAACATGCATTAGTTCTTATTGGCAAGCTATTGGTCCACAGCTCAGATAGCTGCAGTACAGTCAAGATGCAGTTCTCAGTGACTCTCACAAGGCATCTTGAAAAGCATTGGTGGAAGTCCGAGACGCACTGGAAGAGGAGTCTGCTCTTGCACTGCATCACCCGAAAAACATCCTGACAGGCCAGGCAGACACAACTCAGTCTGACTGACTTGAAAAAAAATCCTTTATTTCCATGGAAAACATCAAAGTGAAGCATTCTGGCATTTCAAACCCATCCATTTTCAGACAGTGTGATCCAAAGGGCAATACTTTCATTTTAAAATGGGTGATCTAGATTATTCCAGTGTGGAAAACAAAGCCAGTGTTAGAACAACTGGACTTTCCTATGGCATGAAGATTTTCGTTTTGACTAGAGTATTCTTTTTATCTACCTTGGCTTAGGTTACTGCCCAGTGTTTGGACGTTTTCTAGAAGGTCATATCCCTGCTTTTCTCAGCCTCTAGCCACAATGTGTCCTGGAGGAAAATCCATGTTTAAGGCTTTTTTAAAATTTATTTTTATTGATAGGTTAATAGATTTTAAGGCTAAAATAAAGTGATTTGATCATTTTGTCCAACATCCATGATAACACAAGCAGTACAGTGAGTCACTAGTTGCAGTGTTGATATCAAAACTTGAAGGGAGGCTATTTCCTTCCTATGTCTCTAAGTAAGTCATTTGGTTAATTATTCTCATTCTTAAAAGGTAGTTTGAAGCTTAGCTTCTGCTTCTAACCATAAACTGATGTCTTTTTTCTCCTCACGAAAGACCTGTCAGAAACCTTTTCTCCTTATAGATATTTATGCCTTGTTGCCACATTTATATACATTTGAATAAAGAGATGGATGAGTTTCTCCAGTTGTGACTAGTGTGGGATATCTGCATGTTGGTTTCCATTCTAGTCCCTGAGTTTTCCTCTAATCTAGCTGCATTTCACATCAGAAGTTAAATAAGAAACCTTTCCACAGAGCTCATCCTCCAGCCACCCCTGGGATTGAGTAAGAATCCCTTCGCTCTGAAGAGTCCTGCGATGGCTGGCAGTGTCCCAGAGGATTACCTGTGTTCCTATGAGGACGTAAGGCACGTTGGGCATGCAGACTTTCAGCTCGGGCACCCACTCCTCCTGGACGTTGTGATATGAGGCGGGGTTCACCACCGAGAAGCAGATCAAGAAGACGTCGGTGTTAGGGTAGGACAGGGGTCTCAGCTGGTTGTAGTCCTCCTGCAAGGGGAAAACAGCAAGTGTGTTATGGGCTGGGGGATAACTGCAAATGGGGGCATCCCGTTGGCCCTTGATGAACTGCGCAACACTGCCCCTCCATACTAATGCATATTTACAACCTCCGAGGAGCTGCTGAGGGCAAAATCACCCCTCGTGGGCCAGGGGCACCTGTTTTTTGTCAGCATCTTTACCCGAAAAAGCTAACACATTTTGTTTGTGTGTGCATTATCTGTGGTGATGGTGGCATAGAGGGTAATGCTAAACAGCATCCATCTCTGGTGGAATAACAAAAATTGATCTTGAGGCTGTATGTAGAAGTCTCAGCCCTTTGGCACTGTGATACCATCCTGGGAATTATCATTTCACTGTCACCACTAGGTAATATGTGCTGATAGCACACATCACTAGGGGCTTTTCTGTTAATATTATGGGTTTTCTATTCCCCAGTAGGCATTATAGACATGACCATACACAACAAATGGTGTCTCCTGACTATTTGATGCCATTGCAGTCATGTTACGGTATGCAGCAATGTGTCAGTCAGCAGAAGACACTCATCTTGAAAGCACAAAGCAGATCAAATCAAGCCTGCACTGCCTGGGTAAATCACTGATGGTGATTCAGTGTTTCCACAGGCCCTGGACTGAGGAAAAAGAGATGTTTTCTCTATGGGATAGTTGTGAAAAAGGTGAATTTTCAAACAGCTCAAAGCACAGCTGTGACATGTTGTGAGCTGGCTTTGATAGCTGAGTTTCAAGGAAGAATTAGGTTCTATTTTCAGGCTTGAGATGTTGAAAGTGAGCAGAGGTTTTGCAAACCAGGTGAAAGGAATAGACTGGCTCTGTCTGACAGTGAGAGCATATGTAGCTGTGTCTGGAGGGTTCTTTTCAATGAAATCTGTTAGGAAATTTCAGTGCAATGAAACAGATGCTTCTGTTCTGAATCTTTTTTTTTTTTTTTTTTTAGAGGAGTCCAGAATAAAAAAAGGGGAAAAGAACACAAAGTTAGAGTGTAGGGAACAACAATATATGTTGCTGTCAAGCCTGACTGAGACCTAGGTCTTTATAGTTTCTGCATTCCGGGCAAGCTTCTAATCTCTACAGTATGGTTCCTTTTAGTTACAACTGTATGAAAATTGAGCTGGTGCAGTTTTGTTTTGCAGATACTGAAATAGTTGACAACTCAGTGAAAAAGGAAGACCAAAAATGTATGCATGTGCTCAAACTTGAGAACATTTATTTGAGGTAGGGAAAACACACATTAGGGGCAGGAGCAATGCTAGCTGCGGTCTGTCCTGCCAGAGAAACTGATGCAGGACTGCTGGAGAAACTGATTCAGGACTATCATTTTGTGCCCAGATTAGATGATGCATTAATTCAGCCTTGCTTCTGCCTTGCTTTGATTGTGTCAGCAAATGAGAGGGCTTTAATTATGGGTTGAGTCAGGCAAATCTTCTTGCCAAAGTCTTTTGTTCACTGAGTATGCAGCGATAACATAGCCCAGGCTACTTCTGTACCAACACTAGTTGCAGAAAATCGCTAATGGATTATGTAAAAACAGTCTGCTCCAAACTTTTCTAAACAAAAAATCTTAATTATTTTTTTGAAAGGAAGCATGAGGCCAAATTTAGCTCTGTACCATTAAAAAGAAGTTTAAAGAAACATCCTGAACCACAAACAAAATATTTTTTGTCTAACTGAATGTTCATTTTCCCAAGCCCACCTCACCAGGAAAATTACCAGTTACAGCCACTAGCCCCTCAACCACAGCATTTGGGGTAAAGCCAGAGGACTCATCAACTAACCTATGTCTTTCCAGCCTCATAGAACTGGAAGAATGCGTTACAAAAGGAGGTGTTTGGATGTGTCAGCTTCCAAGAAAGAGTGGATTCTCCATATTCAGGGAATGGCAGGGAAAAAAAACCTCAGACATGTTTGTGGAACATCAGCAATACAGGCCATGAAGAAACAAAGTTGGTGGGAGGAGATTTATCCAAGGTTCTGGAGATGACACCCAGCTTCCAGCAGATGAGTTAATAGAGGCAAAGTGGATGTCAAGATGATGGGATTAACGGAGCAATTGCATTATGGAGACAGATGAATTTTATGGAGATGCTGTGGGTTAGGAAGACCTGGCCTGATTATGGGGCATTATTTTAACCCAGATCTTAAAATCTGAAATTAAATATGTTTGTACCAATCTACATGGGCTGATACTACGTGCTTGTGAAAGGTATTTTCTGCGCCTTCGGTTTAATTGCTGCAAATCACCTTCCTAAAAGAGCCACGCGGTGGCAGCAAGCCCTCGAGGAATCATGATTTGGGATTTTTGTGGAAAGCAATTGGCTAACTATAACCAGCTTCAATATTCCAGGCGTGCATATTTAGAGGGGCTGGAACTTACTGTACCATTTCAATTACAAACTAAAAGCCCCAGGTGCTCTACCTGGCAGCGACAGCTACAGGAAAGTACATTGCATTTTATTTGGTTTGCGCCTTTGTGGCCCCTAGAAAATACTTTTTCAGAAGGAGCGTTCCTAATTTGTATTAGCAGCACAGAACATTATATCAACTATAAGGAGGGACAGCCGTGCATCATATAGCAGAGGTCTCATCTCCCATCAGGGCACACGGGGCTTGCACGGATGTGTTAAAGCACAAGCACATATGCAGTGGAGAAGAATTGACCTGGGCTTCTGTACATGCCTGTGTCTGTGGGCTGGCAGGAGCCTCCAAGCCACATCAGACAAGGATTCAATTGGATCCAAGGATCCAATCACTGTACCTGCTCTCCAGGAGAAGGCTATAAAAATTTTCAGCCGACCACTATGAGATATGGTGCATCAGGATCATTTCTCATTGAGAGATGGTTGAAGTCAAGAAAATGAATAGTGTAAAAAAGGGACTGGACTCTGCATGGGTGTGGGATATAACCAGAAGTGCTGCAGGCAGTGGTGTTTGGGAAGGGACCTGAGTTCTCATGGGCTTGGGCTGCAGATGATTATTAATTTGTTTCATGCTCTATTTTGCTGCCAGCTCCAGACCTTGGCCTTGCTGAATTTCCTGACTGTGACTTGCCAGAGCTGAGACACATCGACTGGTGTTGCTCCCTCCCCACTCTATCGCTGCCATCAGCCTTGCAGTATTCAGGTCCAGAAAGTACAGCAAACTTTGCTTTATTTACGTTGCTGCCATGCTGGTCTCACATAGGCTCCCTGCCATGTCAGCCTGTTAAAGCACTCCACACCTGAGTCCTGCCTGGGGAAAACCAGACCACTGTTTTCTTCCCCCTAGGACTGTTTGTGCCAGGGATGCAGAAAACCAGAAACCCCAGATCTGGGGTCTCTGCCAGCTCTCCATTCAGGCTGACAGAGGGTCCTGCTGTAGGAGTACATTTTCCAGTTGTTATTTCATTAGCATATGTTTTATAGCATTGTAATGTCAAATGCTATTTTTGGCTATGACTTCACACTGATGCCTTTGCAAAGCCACACGACACAAGGAGAAGGAGGGAGGAAACAACCCAGATGATCTGTTGTTCTAGCTTGAGCATGTGGGAAGCATCATCCCTTCAGCCTCCACGGAGATAGAATCTAGTCATCAAGAAGTGATTCATGCTCTGAGTTTTGACTAGATAGCCACGTCCTATGGACCAGGGTCTGAAAGGGAAATGAGCCTGATGCATTAGAAGTGGTTCTTGGGGGCAGATGGTGTTCTGGCAAGTTTGAAGCAGTCGATGGCAAAATGACTGTGGATGGTGGGGGGAAGTTTGTCACAGATTAGTGTTTCTTCTGGCTAAGGAGGACAAATAAGAGGATGTGTCACTGAGGAAATGGGTGGCAGGTGGAACTGTCAGCCTTAAGGGAAAATAGTAGCAATATTAAGGCACTAGGTACAATCTGACTGAGAACTGAGTATAAGACCACGTCTCATTTGGAAAGGCTTGCCATGCTGCTGGATCATGACAGACACACCAAGCTCTGCGCTTATGAGCGCAGAATACAAAATTGAATATGACATAGGTGATTTACATCATATTGTGGGACTGGTTTTGGATCAGCAAGGGGTAACGGGTTCAAACTTAGGGGAAGTTTAGATTGGATATGAGGAAGAAATTCGTTACTGTAAGGGTGGTGAGGCACTGGAATGGGTTGCCCAGGGAAGTTGTGAATGCTCCATCGCTGGCGGTGTTCAAGGCTGGGCTGGACAGAGCCTTGGGTGGCATGGTTTAGTGGGAGGTGTCCCTGCCCCTGGCAGGGGGCTGGAACTAGATGATCTTAAGGTCCTTTCCAGCCCTAACTGTTCTATGATTCTATGATCTGTGTCCGTCATGTGAACAGAAAGGATGTGTGGATGGTAAGTGACACCAAGCTAGCTATGAAGCGAGCACTGCTGCCTACACACATGGAATAAAAGGAACAAAAAAAAAAAAAAAAAAAGTGAAACCCAAAGCATAAAAGCCCCAGTCCTGCTGAGTGTGGGTTTTTCTGGAAGTGGCAGTTTGTCCTGATGGGGTTTTTGACCTCTGCATACTGCAGCAAAGTATTTTCTGTAGTATGTGGCCTTCTGAGACAGGAGGGTCTCCTTCTGCATTGTTTATGCATTTCATAGCAGTCAGTCATGGCCAAAAAAAGCATAGCCAAGAAGTGCTCCTGAAAGCAAAGCCCTGCATCCAGGGCTTCTGGGTCCCAGGGAGTGAAGCAGGCTCCCAGATCTGCTTTCCTCTCCTGGTGCCTCCAGTTCCAGCTGTGACCAGGGGAGCTGGCGGATGTGGGTTCCAACCTTCCCAGGCTAGGAGGGAGCTGGCAGCTGGGACCTACTCCCTCGCTTCTCAGTAGGTGATTTTCTGCAAGGTTTCTGTGCAGGCTGTGGTCCTTTTCTTTATTCTGTCAGTTGCTGGCATTTGGAGATAGGAAAGTTTCACCATGAAAATATGTTGCTCCATGTACCCTCTTCTGCCCTTCTACTTGCAGAGCAAGGTGGTGAGAAACACTCTCTCCTCCTCTCCAGGGGGATGAAATGAGCCCACAGACCAGGGTTGTTCTGCAAACTTTTAGTGCAAGCGCACTGTATCAGACTGTGGACAGTGAAAACAGTAAAAACATTATATGTCTAAGTAAGCAGGAGGCACAGACTCTCCTGCAATGGACGCCCTTGTCCTAGAAGGACGATGTTTGGATGGATGCCAATCTGGCTGGGTTACCATTTAAAAAGTCTATAGGTGGTGACCAACAGGATGGTACTGTATTGTGTTTCTGATCTTGAAAACCAGAATTCTCTGTATCTTCAATGCCATCATGTGGTAAATGTAAGAAAACACTGACTGTATATGAAAGGTCATATTTGCAGTAAAAGATGGATATATAGGAGGCTGACCAGCCTAATCAGGCTTTAGTTTTTTTGCTTAGATGAAATTCAGTCTTAGGAATGAGTGTATTTGTGCGTGTTTTATTGCTGAACCAGAATGAAAGCTCAATGTAGAAAACAGAAAGGAGAAGGTCAGCAGTTCAACTCACACCTGATTGTTAGTATTTGTAAAAAACCCCAAACACAAACAGCATGAACAGCAAATGCCAGTATATGGTAGTAACAAACAAACCATGGGAAAGGAAAACGATAAATGTTTTGCAGTAATTTACCTGCCCTGCAGTGTCATAAAGTCCCAGCAAGTGTTGTTGTCCTCCCACAGTCACAGTTACTGGAAGAGAGAAACGAGATGTTTATGCACAAGCCAGTGGCCTCATTTTCCTGTGTTTTAATCATAAAATGCCAATAGCCCCTTGTGCTAGGCACATTAGCACATTTCTTACAACGTGCATACTAAACCAAGCACATCTATTCAACCCAAATTGAAGGCAATCTGAACTCATAGCAAAAGCAAATCCTTTATGCCAATCTCTTATTTCTTTACAGAGGCGCCAGAGGGATGAGCTGCACACACTGCCACTATCAGGCATCCAAACTGGGTGACTTTTGCTTCTGCCTCTGCAGCCACCAGCTGAGCCTCATGAAGTGCTAGGACCTGAAAACACAGAATTCCTACCTCCCCACCATGAGCATTGGGGTAGGTTTGTCATGGATCATTGAGAAGTGTTTAGGCTTATTATATTTATTCCAGTCTGTGCAATGATGAAGCATTCAGCAGATGTTGTTGTTTGGTGGGTATCATTAGCGATATGCTGCCTCTTTGGCCAAGCTGTCCTGTGTCATGCAACTGCAGGTAAAGCTTCAGTGCTTAAAGTGGGGCTCTGTGGTGGATGCTTCTAAGGGCAAGCAGGAAGAGGAGCACCAATATTTTCAGGAATCTTGGGGGCAGATTCTGTTGCAAATGAAGGAAAACATGGCTTTGGTTATTGATCACACTCAGCATGTTTATGTCTTTCATAGAATTCACTTTGAACTTCGTTTTGAGCCCATTGGCATTGATGAAAATGCTTTCTCATTACCTTTGGATGAACCCCAGTGTTAGGATTATTTTGCGTAAAGGGTATGATCTGTGTTAAGGACTTTTAGTTAACCAGTTAATCTGCTTAAACCATTACTACTCAGCTGGAAAGAAAGGGGGAAAGGGGACAACCCATTAGTCAACAGGGAGATTTTAAACATTCACCAGGAAGGTTGCTCATAATAATGGTATTCTTGCAGCCCATGGACTATTGCTTTTTGTAAGCATGAGGGCAAACAGCTGGAACGAACACAGAGCTACGGCTGGAGTAGTAGAGGGCTAAGACTGGTGCTTATTGGCTGATAACAACCTGCAGTTAATGAGGGCTGGGAAAGATTAATAGAGGAAGCTTAAAAACATCACACAGGTTCTTGCTGATTTTTTCGTAAAGTGAAGAGGCTTTTGTGGGAGAAAAGCACTACAGTTCACGGAAGTTAATAGCTCCTGCACTGGGGAGCAACATTCTGTTTGAAATCTCTTAGACCTGAAGTCTCTGTCAGTGTGGCTGGACAGACTGATTATTCAGCAGCTTTATTTGCTTGCAGAGCAACATGGTAATTTTACTAGCATATAAACAGAACAAAATTGACATCCTGAAAGTACAGAGGCTCAGCAAGGACCAGACTTGCTGATGAGAGCAGCATGGGCCGCATTCACCTGCTGCTGGGGCTGCCTTGTGAAGCGATGGGGAAAGAGGAGACGGGAAAGGAGCTGAAAGCACTCATCCTGCTCCTCAGTTCAGGAGGTAGCTTGTACACAGTGCAGCTCCTAGGGGAACTCAAAACGGGGCTAGCTGTTGAGCATAGATGTCCATGGGTGGACAGGGAAGCCCAGGAAAGAGTTACCACAGTTGGGAGATGGGTACCAACTCCGACACGAGACAGTCCAGATGCCTCATCAACTTCCTTCAACATGACTTTACTCTGCTTGAGGACCAACTGTTGAAAGATATACCCTTCAGATGAAGGCAGTTTTCCAGCTATGGTGTGTTAGCCATGCAAAGCGGGATGCTCATAGGACAGCTGTGTGGCCATGGGGTGCATAGAGGTGCAGGCGATCTAAAGTGTCAGACAAATATGAAGAAACATTTGCCATATGTCAGTACTGACATAGTCATGCAGCTCTGCCTCTCATACTGGCTAACCCTGAGCACAGGCAACCTGATCTGGGTCCTACTTACGAAGATGAGCTCAGATCTTCAGAGTTTTACAGACTTAAAAGTCAAACTGAAATTTACACTGTCCAGGCTTGGATTGCTGTGAAGATTTCCTGGCCCATCTTTTGGTGGCATCTGACTGACAGAGCTACCCTGGCAAAAAGCCCTGATGCAGATACAAATTGCTGTCTTGTTCCAGTAGTTGGTATGATTCGGAGATAAGCTGTTTGTATAGAGGTCCAAACTGTCTCTGGTGCGCTATGCTTTGCCAGAAGGATATGCTGCAACAGCTCCTGAACCTGTGCTCTGTGGTCCATGAAGTCATGATGGATATTTTGCAACAGGTCTGTGGAGCCACACACTGAACAGTTATTGATTTTGCAGTTCAGTTTGGCTCTTGGTGACCTCTGGGAAATGCTGAGGGGGAGTAAAGAGGTTGTTGGTGTCATACCATTACTCTTCACAAACACAAGGGCTAAGAAAGGCAGGTTTTTTGATAAATATACCCGAAGTCTACCTAGCTTACACATCACATTTTAATTCTCCCTATAGCATCCTTCCTCTTTCAGAGGGTTCTGCAGTGAATTTCTGTGTGGTACCAGTCACATCTTTTTTCTTTTTCATTTCCTTGCTTTCTCTTTCTTTTTTCTCTTTTCTTTTTCCTCTTTTCTTTTTCTTTCACTTTCTCTTCCCCCCCTTCATCCCCCATCAACCTTTATATTTTCTTTCTTATTGTCAATGATTCTAATCTGTTCCATCATGAGAAAATGTCCTTCATGTCCACATCACCTCCCTAAGTTTACAGCTACCATCCCAGCAAAACTATCTTGTTGGCTAAACTTCAGCAACAGGCAAACTGCTGTCTTTGGATTCCTGACTCTGAAGCAGTGGGGACCAAATGGCTTACACTGACATTCCAAATAGTCACTGGCTCTTGAAACAACAATGTCTAGATCAATGTATCTGTGCTGAAACTTCCACTACTTTCCTACAAGCAAAACAGATGTCAATTATAACGTTTTTTGCCTGTGAGAACATCATGCTATTTTTATACTGGGAATTTATCAGTCCCTCTCTATTTGGCTAAAGGCTGTTCAGTGTGTCCACTTGGCAGGTTATATTTATGAGCAGAGATTGCTCTGCTAGATTTGTAGGCCTTATTTTTGGGTTTATCCCAGTTTACTTTTATTTACTCTGTTACCATCTTTTCCTGTTCTCTCAGTGGCCAGCCCTACGGGAAGCCAACAAGGAATTCCATCCCAGTCATAGGGGTAATGCAGGCTCCTTTACAGGCTTGCGAACTCAGCTTTATGAACAGTCTTGGAGTAACAAGACAAATATGAACTCCCCGTGCCATTTACTGGCTATATTAGTATATTGATTACTTGCTGAAATGGCATGGCCTTTAACACTGAGCACAGTGGGGACTGCAATAAAGCATGGCTGAATGCTTGCACAGCCATGGTTTTCATTTGGCTCCAGTCTGGGTTGCAGCAGATGATATGACAGGCAGATGTTTTTCCTCTTTGCACTGGGTGATTTTAACCAAGTGCAGGATGTGTAAGGCACTGCTTCTAAAATGTTGGTTAGATCAAAAATTAGCTGGGTATTGCTTGCTCACATTTGAGTAACTATTTTGGGTCACCTGCAGGGCTTTGTCACAAGTCTGTGTGCCTGGAGGTTTTGCCCATAGTCTTCAACACAGAGCTCTGAAACATGCTGTCTCACTTGGAGGCCACAGCAGAAAGGCAAGATGGGGTTATTGTGTGGGCTGGATGTGGTGTGTGGACCATCAACTGATCTGAACTGGGAGCTTTTTTTTTAAATAAGCTGTTAGTTTGTGTTCATGGGGACAGTGCAACAGTTTTTGTTGGTGTTCTTGTTGCCCAGATTGCCCCAGATCCACCTATCAATGGTCACTTGTTGCCAAACTCTTCCCCTGTTGTGTTTCATTTGCTCAGAGCAAAGTCCTGATGACTTTGTGGGACTGAACTGAATGCATGGAAGAGCCCTTCAGCCACACAACAGCAATGTTCATTGTCTGCATTGACAGGAAGGGGACATAAATGATCTTCTGCCCTCCCAGAGTCTATTATGTTGATTAATAGCACAAAACCCCATGTATGTCTTTGGTATGAAACCAAACAGAGTGAATGTGTCCATCATGGGGTATTTTTCTATGCCTGTGAAGAAATGCTTGCAGAAGTAAATGACTAGCTGGAATATACACAATAGCTTAGGCAGTGTCTAATATGATACTGCATGCAAGAAGTCATCTATTTACTCTATTGTCTTCCTGCCAATAAATTAAGGTCCAGCTGCTTTGGAGAGAGATGCCAGGAGCCTGGCAGGGAGCAGAGATGGTAGCACCTGCCTGGCTGGAAAGGCTTTCTCATAATTTTTTGGTAAATTAGTCTGCGATGAGCCTCAAACTTTCACAGGGGTCATCATCTGCCTTTTTCAGCAAGCTCTGAGTATTAAGTTTGTGCATTTCTCTGCTCACTATGATTATCTGTACCAGATGCATGTTACTTAGCATAGATTAATGGGTCTGGGTTTTTGGTTTGTTTGCTTGTTTTTGTTGTTGTGTTGTTACTGCTTTAAGTTGACCAAATTTTTAATTTCTGGATAGAAAGCTCTTTACATGTGTGCCTTATAGGTTTCCTTTCCCTTCCAAAGGTGCTTGTTCATGCAGGCCTCACTGAAGAAGTATCAGTACTGTTTTAAACTCTAAGATCATAGAATAGTTAGGGTTGGAAAGGACCTTAAGATCATCTAGTTCCAACCCCCCTGCCAGGGGCAGGCACACCTCACACTAAACCATGTCTCCCAAGGCTCTGTCCAACCTGGCCTTGAACACTGCCAGCGATGGAGCATTCGCAGCTACCCTGGACAACCCATTCTAGTGCCTCACCACCCTCATGGTAAAGAATTTCTTCCTCATATCCAATTAAACTTCCCCTGTTTAAGTTTTAGCTCATTACCCCTTGTCATATCACGACAACCCCTAATGAAGAGTCCCTCCCAGCATCCCTATAGGCCCCCTTCAGATACTGGAAGGCTGCTATGAGGTCTCCACGCAGCCTTCTCTTCTCCAGGCTGAACAGCCCCAACTTTCTCATCCTATCTTCATACGGGAGGTGCTCCAGTCTCCTGATCATCCTTGGCTTCATCTTGGCTTCATCTTGTGCACAGTTTCGCAATGCTACTTCAAAACAAACTCCTTTGCTCATGCATGTATTTGTTGAGTGAAGCTCTACATGAAATTGTAAATGGATCTGATCAATGTGCTAAATACACACCAGATACTAAGTAGGGAGGATAGTAATGAGAAATAAACTAAGCAATATATTTGTCTTTAGTATACATATGCACACACACATTTTAGATACAAAATACAAAAATGCGTATATATTTCAGTTTTTTGGTTGAACAAAATTTTCAGTTGTAGGGTGAAATATTTTGCTTTAACTTGGGGCACCCCAATCATTCCCAGGACATATGGAAAAGGGAAGGATTCAAAATCACAAAGGAACATAGACTTTATTGGCAAAATAATAGGTGAACCTCTCCATATTCAGTAGCAAAGACTGGAGCCACAGTCACCTCATAGGACTAGAGCACCTCACAGGCAGGCAAGATCTGAATCTCCTTCTCCTCAGTTCTTGCAGCAAATAAACTGATACGCCTTCTTCCTCGTGAATATGCCCTAAATCTGCCACAGCACACCTATGAAATCCGCACATTTACATCGATGCCAGAACCATTCATTCCCAGTTTCCTCTGTGTTCTTTACCAAAATTATTGTCAAGTAATTAATATAAAGAATTAATTCAAATAAAATGGTCAGGTATCTAAGTAACTGAACTGAAATTACATATTACAGGCTTTAAGAAGCAACGTCTTTGAATAGTCCACAGAAAGCCGAAGTGAATGTGGAAAGTGAATTGTTGTAGCACCTTCTAAGTGTTTCAGGTGCATTTATGGATCCTATTTTGAGTTGTACCTGTGTTTAGAAACATCTTTCTTTTACTGATTCAGAGGTAGGCCTGCCAGGGATTAATCTTTCACATGCTGCTTTAGTTTTGTTCGGGTCAACATCTGAGAAACTTATTTTAGCTGCTATGGACCAGTCTTCAGGAGATGTTACATTGCAGCAGCTGGAGCTGGAACACTCAGGAAATCTGCAAATGAAAGCCCTGGGGATGCTACAATCTGGCAGCCACCAAAGAAGCCAGTCAAAAAAAGAGTAAGACCTTAATGTCATTAATGACATCTCCTAATCATTCAGGCCAGGAATGACAATCAACTCGGCTGAGCTGTAATGACTGCTTGCCACTTTATCTAGGTGTTGCAAAAAAATAATACGTTGCAGCGTTTTTTCCTTTGAAATATTCCTTTTGCTTTGACTGGATGCAATGCTACAACATTTTTGTGACAAACACACCAGATAAGAGCTGGTGTAACAGGACCCTTGGCTCACTCAGGGTTTGCCAGTGCCCTGTGACTCAGGACTGGGCCATTCTTCACTTCCACATGTAAGGGTCATCTCCAGTAAACTGAGTCACATGTTGCTCATGGCAAGTTCCCTCATTTCCTCCTTCATGGCAAACAAGATCTGATTACAGCCAAATTGATTTTCTACTTCAGACTTATCATGCAGCTTAGCTATATTCTTTCTGACAGGAAAATCAAAAACATGCTATTTTGCCCCAAAATTGGCCTAAATACTGCACTTTAGATGTAAATTATATTAGATGCCTTTAATTGCTTCTGTAATCATCTACCACTAGCTTGTATGGGCCTCTGAGAGACAGCATTTTTCAAAAGAAGGACTCTGAGTAAACCTCACCATTTTCTGTCACCTCATCAATGGATGAGGACTATGTTCTGCTGAGCAAATACTTTTGCCCATCTGATATTTACAATATCTGAAAAATATTTCTAGTTTGCTCCCTGCAGTGGGAGGACAGAGAGGCCTCCAGGGCTGGGATTCAACTGATTTCACTCAGTATAGCTCTTGGTTTAATGAGGTGGTGAGGAATTCACTGCTTTGTCTTCAGGCCACAGACATTTAGTGATTTTAAAGCCAGATAAGATTCATAGCATCATTTATTCTGTTCTAAATAGCTTATCTAGTGTCTCTCTACAAGGCATATTTACTTGTTCTTATATCATTCCTGTATCCCCTTTCCAAATTCTTTTTTTAAGCAGCCAGTATGACTCGACAGTGTGGTCTAGCAATAGTTTCATTAACAATCTAGCCAGAGGTAACATGGCTTTCCTATTTTTACCTGTCACCCCTCAGTGGCTGATCTAAAACTTGCATTGGTTGATTATCCTTGTTATTTAATGAGTCTGGCAGTACTTTATGATTTTCTTAAGGCCAAAGCCAAGTCATTCTTGGCTTTTGTATTTGTAAGCCTTTTTATTACATTCTTTTTAACTCTGTGGTTCTGTGGAAAATCTAGAGACTGTAACTCAAATGCCCACTCAAGGCATTTCACAAAAGGGGAGGAAAACAGTCATGCACATGCAATGCTTTTATGGTATGGAAGTTAATGCTAAAGACTTCTGGAAGCCTCAGATTGACTATGCAGAAACAAGATTTTCAGGTACTTCTGGAAGCATCAGAAAAGAAGTACTTAAACACTTTTCAGTGTTTTCTTTTTAAGCATCTCTCCACTGCCTCGAGGGACTGCTTTTTACCTTGGACTTTTTGCACATGGCAAGGGGCACCCCCTTTCCCCCTCCCCTCTGCCTTGTCCTTATGGGTTTGAGGATTCCAGTGGAATTGATGGGAAGTTGCCCAACCCAGACTCACACTAGAGCTGCACTGGGGAAGCAGGCTGACACCAAATGGTAGCTCTGTTGTCCCATTCTACAACAGGAATAGATTCATTTAGATGGTGTCATCCTATCGTAAGATTCATGGCTTGCACTGTGTGGCTTTTTAAAATCTTTAAAGGAGAAAGGCTACAGATTTTCACAGCTGGGTATTTGCTATGCAGAGGCAGAACAAAGAAGAGATGCACCAGTCCACCAATCATTTTTATTCAAGCAGCTGATATGAAATCCTGTTAATCTTTCAACATGCATTGAAGAAGTCAGACTTCAGCACTGGCCAGCTTAGATGACAAAGAACAACACAAAAGAAGTGGAAGCTGATTAGGAAGATCAAGCAGAATGAATCTGGTCCAGAAATGGATGAAAGAAAATGGAAATTCCCAAAGCATTCAAAAGAAGCACAACATTAAAACATGAGCCAGCTTCTTCTCAGTCTGGGACATTACTTATTTATAGACAGCATGAATGAGGTTGATTTATTGGAATCATTTACCTCATTGTTTGCAAAATCAGCACTGGAGGATTTCCCCTGCATCTCAATGAGTTATTGCTTTGCTAATCAATCCTTGAGCAAATTCAGCTTCACTGATACCAGAGCCCAAGGAACCTTGGGATCTCTGCAAGAAAAGCTGTGCCCAGTTTCTCCAGTAGTACAGTCCTGAGGGACTTCTTGGGACCTCAGCGTTGTGTAAAGCTGCACTAGATGGAAAAGGCTAACATGATTATAGTGCCCAGGGAATTGAAGAACAATTGACATCGTGTCTAGGAGAGTCGTTTGTTAGGTCTCATTTTGTCTCAAATAGAGGGCTGTGCACTGTAGCAGACTGGGAGGCGCTTCCTGCTCACTGTGCACCCTCAGCTGTCCAATGAAAGGCAGTTCTGCTCCTGAGTTAGAAACTGATAGTAACTGCCTAGGTAAATGCACTAAATTTGCAGCCTAATAAACTCTGATTTGTGCATTTCAGTGATACTCAAATTGAGGGTCTTTTTGCTCTTTATTGAAAGTAATAGCAATAAATCCAACCAAATACTCGACAGTGGAACAAATGTAGCATTAAAGAATATACATAGATAGAACCTGAACATATTATTAAAAATATTATGATTGTTCCTAAACAATGAAGAATACTAGATATCTTCTTAACTCTGATGGAGGGGAAGTGCCCTTCCTGAGACCATGTGATTGTCTGTGGCATTGAGATGAATGAAAGGAACAATAATTTTGGCTATGACTACAGTATAAGCCTATACAAAAAGTGGAAGGCAGCATGTAGATTCTTTTCTATGCTTTAAGCTCCACTGAATATTTTGAAGCTCCCATCAACATAAAGCAGTATCTAGGAATATCTGTATTTTTGAAGCTGGTTTTATGACTCAAGTCAATAGCAAAGGTGATAGAGCTCTGAGATTATTAAACAGTAACTCATAATTGGAGTAACCTTATTAGTATTTTAGCTACCTATGCTGACCTGACCTGCAAAAGACCAGATATTATGGAATTTTATGTGTATTTTAATACAGATAAAGTCAGTCAAGACTCTCAATCAACTGTTTACGGAAACCTAAAAGTGAAGGATGCATTTGGACTTTCCTTAAAATTGATGCTGAGATCATAGAAAGCAGAGCAAGGAGTGTGAGTTTTACTCCAAGGAGAAATAGTGGGAATAAAGGGAGCCTTTGACTGTTTGCCTAGCTCCTCTCTCCTGTCCATGTAAGGCAAAAGACACTCCTCTAACTCAAATGAGTGCTGGGGAAGACTATCTTCAAAGCTGTGTCAAGCTTCTCTTTATCAAGGGAACATGAGACTTAATAAATAACATCAAAATAAATGGAAGATTAGGGGCAAAATGGACAAATTTTACTGAAATATATCCAGGCAATACACAAGGTGTTTCCCAGAGCATGGGAGGATGAGGCTTTCTGTACGGTTGGAATGAGTCAAGGCAGCTTTCCACTACTCTTGCACTACTCAAGGATCAAAGCTGGGATTTTTTGCCTGGAAGAGAGAAAGAAAGCAGTTTGGAGAGGCAGTGCTGCCCAACAGCGCTGGTTCTTTGCTGTAACAGTGTCTTCCTAAAAACCTGGTGATCTGCTTTGGTCTGGGTTAGATGGCAGTGGGAACAAATACTGCTGATGGAAGGGCACAAAATCTCTTCCCTGCGGTGGATAGGTTGTCCTCACTGTGGGCTGGATCTTCAGATGATGGAGCAACTGTATCACACTGACAGAGGTCCCAGGTTCTTGATGAGAAAGAGATTTCAAGTAAAGCATTTTAATCTTCAGTAGCTACAACTTTAGTGGATTGAATTCTTTGAGGATTTTGAGGCTAACAAATTGTGGAGCTTTCATTTCTAGCATTCCTGAAGAGTTCATGGCTGAGAATGGCCAAAGACAGATATTCTGTGCTGGCCATGCTGGTTCTCAGAATTGCCTCACATTAATCAGTGTGGGTAATTTTGGTAGGACAGACAAGAAATGAGGGGTACAGAACCTCATGACCTGTCCTAGATGCTGTGTCAGGGCAGGAGAGACATGTTACCTCAGCAGTGTTGTTAGTACTACAGCTTGCAGTGCACTATGGCATATCCTACTGCTGCCAGATGTGATTCAGGGGAAAAAAGGTTTCTTTATTTACCAGCTTTTCTATTTTGTCTTCAAATAAAAAAAAAAAAAAACAACAAAAAAACCCCAAAACATAACCCAAACAAACAACAGATGCCAAAGCTAGAATGGAAGAAAAATGTATCTATAGCATACACAGAAGGGGACAGGAGTTCGTCTTCCATAAAAACCTGGTATTAGAGGAAGTACAATAGATATGCAGGAATATAAACCAGAAAGGAGAAACTAGCTTGGCTGCTGTTTGTGAAGAGCCTGAGTTCCCCATTCCTTACATTAAGTGCCAGGCAAGCTGACCAAATCTGCCCTGACCTAGCTGCTGTATATAATGCAAAGATGTGGTTAGCAATTGGCCAAGGGGTTTTGGGTGCTGCATTTGGGCATAGATCTGCCAGGGACATGTGTGTGTTTTTGTGTGTGCCAGGTGCTGCCCTGTGCATTTGAACAAGGCACTTGCAGTCAGACCTGAGAGCAGAGCAGTGCTTTGGGCATCATTCCAGGTTTATGGTATTGTAACTTAAAATAGCATCTGATCCTTTGAGCTGTGAACCGCAGGGGCAGTGGCACAATTGGCACACTGAACTGAATCTAGCTGTCTCCAGTGTAATGCGTTGCATGATGTGCTACGACAAGTGCAAGAGTTCAGGAGCATTTGGTTTGCCCAAACTGCAGCACTTCCATAGCTGACATTTTACATATCACTAATCTTGTTTGGGGCAAGAGAAAGATTAAATGACATTTTGAGGCTTCTTCCAACACCAGCCTCTCTGATGCTTCGTCTACACTTTGTTTGAGTTTGACCTTAACGCTGGCTTCTCCTGTGCACTTTTTCCCTGAGAGGCATTGCCTGAAAAGGCTTGAAAACAAAGTACCTGTTCCTGAACCAAAGGAGGACCATGGCAGAAACTCTGCTTTGTGTTTCCCAGAAACAGAATTTGTCCCATTGTACTTAGAACCAGGACCAAACTTCAGCTGCTATTTACCCTGCAGCTTGCAGAGATTAGCTGAACATTTGTGCAGCAGCCCTAAACCTATATGACTTAGGAAGCAGAAATGTTAAACACCATAGACAAAAATCTTGGAAACATTTAAACTTCCTGATAAGAAAATCTGAAGTACCATAAAGGTTTTAAATGCTGTTAATGCTTTCTCTACATCCTGCTGAGAAGCCTTCCACTTTCCAGTGCAGCCCCTGCAGACAATGAGGTGATTGTAGTCTTTGAAAAGCAACAGATGCAGATGGATGAAATGCCTGGTCTTAACTGTCTGTGCGTTTGTGTGTGTGCACATGAAAGGGAGAGGTGAGTGCAAACCCGAGCATAGGATACCCTTATCCTTTACTCAAGCATGATTGTGCTTATGTGAAGCAGAGTGTGATCCAGCCCATATGATCTAAGAAGGGTACTTCCTACCACGACAGATGATTTGGAGGCCCTTTCAGCGCACACCGGCTCTTGCAGGAGAGCAAGAGGCTGCACTTTGGCTGCAGCCCAGCCCACATGCTGGATGTACCGAAAAGGTGCTGAAGTGCCTGCTTGAGCTGAGGCTGGAGGATTTTTTCCTTTGGACAGAGGAACTAAATCCAAATTCCTCTACAGAGCTGGTCAGGGATTTTCAGATAGGAAAATCTACAGAATCAGAAGTTTCCATGAGAAGCTGTTGCTTTCAACAGAAGAGTTTGGATGTTTCCCCTGGGAGAAAAGAAGCGAAATGATGTGAAATAAGTGACCCTGATCTGAACTGTTCCCTTTATTGAAAATACCTGAACCAGTTTATGTAAAGCTGTTTTTCTGCTGTAAGTGTAACGCATGCTGTGTGAGTGGTGACTCCTGCACTGGGAGGAGTAACCCCTGAAGGAGAATCCAGCCAGACAGACCCAGGATGCTATGGGCATCACGGCATCTGGTGACTTGCTCAGCAATGGGTAATGCAGCCTGGTCAGGGAGCAAAACACAGGTACCTGGATCTGTGCTGTCAGCTGCCATGGAATGATTTTCAAAATGGCAAAACAAGGTTTAATATAGATTCCAAAATTTTCAGGTTGTTGCAGATGCATTAAACCTAAGGCTTGCATGGATCGATGTGACCACCATATTGATTTAAAAGTTCTGGAGTGACACTGTTGAGTTTTTCCAGAAGAGCATTTATTTACAATTTTTATTTGCAGACTGTTTGCTCTTAAGAAAATTTTATATTTTTTAACCTTTCGTTCTCATGTATAATGAAAATTAATTCTGAAATGTATAGCTTTTCCAAGAGACAGAAATTTGTGACTGGGCTTCTCCTCTAGCCAAAGCTCTTTAAACTTCTGTCTCTTAGGTTAGCATTAATGAATTTAACTTTTAACTTTTTTAATGTTAATCATTCAATGATTGAATAAATTTTTTGACTCAAATCACTTGTTTCAATTTGGCTGAATTTTAAGGAATGTCTTGCATTCCCTGTTAGCTATAGCCCTATTTAGACTTTATTTACCTTCAAAAAGATTTATTAGGTTTCATTCACCTTTTCTTCCACCTTGTGAACAAGCGAGGCAGCTCTGCTGAGCTCAGAAGAATTATTTTTGGTTGGGAGAAACATCAATCATAATGTCTTGTAGCTGGGAAAAAAAAGTGAACTGATTTTGAAACAAGCAGTGTATATTTTTATGTAAATTGCTGTTAAAATGTTTTGATCTTAAAAAGCAATGGTCACTGGTTGCAGAACAGCAGAAATTTATGATGAAATTAGTATTTTTATATCATTTGCTTTTTTCTCTTAAGCAAGAAAGGAACATAGTCAGCAAAATACAGGATAGAAGCAAATACCTCCATTAAAAAATCAAAATATTAGCCAATATGAAATTGGGCATCTCTGCAAATTATTTTTTCATCTGACAAAAATATTTATTTTCCACCTAGCTTTATTTAAGGCTGTATTTTCTTAATGAGTGGTTAATATATGCAGCTCTTTAGAAGAGGCATTTTGAGAGACCATTTTAAATATCATGCATGGTATTTTTCTCTATTTCACACTGCACTCCCGAGAGCTGAGCAGTTATTTCCCCCTTGTTTTCTGGAGCTTTAATCTGTATTAGAAAATGTTGACACACTTCTTCAGCTACATGAAAGCGCCACTAATGGGGATCACATCTGACTTCAGAGGAAAGGGACTTTAAAGAAAAATCACAGAACATCGCAAATAAAGGAGAAATGAATCAAGACGGAAAATCTACAGCTATTTCCCACAACTGATTCACAAGTATGATGTGAATTGTACCTTTGATTGGAGTTACTGGTAAGCACAGTGAAAAGATTCTAAGCAGCATATTTTACACAATCAGACACATGAAAAACCTTGTTTTTAAGGAAGACATTGTTCTCCATTTCTATTTTTATGATGGCAACACCTCATATTATGACTCCATTGTATTAGGCCGGTGAACACAGGCTGACAGAGGCCAGCCAGGCCCTGCAGAGCAAACATGCCAACAATGAAGGTGGAGAAAGAAAATTTCCTGTTTCACAGCAAGGGAAACAAGGTGCACAGAGGGGATACTGCTCCTTGGGACCAGGCAGGGAAGCTGGGGTACAAAACCCCAAGCTTTAGTTTGCGGCTTCATCTCAAAAGCAAGGAGTCTTTAGGTTTGGCCATCGTTGCAGGCAGCGCATCCTGGTGGGTGATGCTCAGAGCCTGACCATCATGCACTGCTCAACCCAGTGGGACAGTCAGGGCTCCTTTTCTCTTGCAGGTGCAGGGAGCTGCAGAGAACAGAGCATGTTGCCCATGTGCACTTTTGGAAAGCAAGAGCCCCTGCAATATTTTATTTGAGCTGATTTCCCTGACAAGAAGATTAGAATGGCTAAACATTGCTACTGCTGGAAACTGATTTTGAACATCAGCAAGGCAAGTGCTTGCCTCGGCCACAGCTGCCTGGCAGGGATTGTTTCATGGGATGTTGCTGAGTTTCCAGGCATGTTGTAATTTTCCATTGATTTTTAATGAAAGAGTGCTGATGCTTTTATAACAGGCACCTTGGGGTCTTGCACTGGCTTTGTCCAGAGCCAGACTATCAGATAGCATTTTTTCTTGGTTCCTGCCCTTTCAGAGTTACATGTCTGACAGATGCCCCGAAATTAATTCAGAAAGTACATCCACAAAGAAATCAGGCTGCCAGATTAAGCAAAACAGATATTAACTCAGACACCTCTAAGCTCAGCTGAGGTGGACTCTTACACATAGAAAAAAGCTGAGTTGTGGAAAATATTTTTTCTGGTGCATTTTTGGCAGTTTAAAAGAGTTTTGAGCATTTTTGCCCATTCTCACAGCAACAAACTTAGAAAACACGGAGAAACCCTCAACTCTCTGCTTTAGTGCCACAAAATCAGAGTGAACAAAACAGCATGCAGCATTTCAAACCAAAAATCCAGAGAAGAACCAATGGCTGTTTGAAGGGCAGCAGCAAACCAGGTTGGCTAGTGGCGGGGCACATGCAAATCCATGTGGTCATTTCCCTACAGCAGCAGATGAGCACTCTATTACCTGACTTTAAATGTCCTCATGGTAAAAGCAGGTAAAGAAAAGGCAGGTAAAAGCAAACTGAGAGATTCTTGGGTGGGTTTAGCCATTTTGCGCCACACCTCTCACTCATGCCAGTGGGCATGAGGAAGCACTTTGGGGCGAAGTCCCGGTTTGACAGAGTCACAAGGGAAGAAGTTCATGGGTGCATGAGTTATAGCGGTGCCAAGGCTTTCCTGTACCAACCCTAGGCTTGATTTTGGAGACCTTTGCTGCCGTTAAAGACTGCCATTATTAAGGATATCTCTGTGGTTGCTTTCAAACCCGCCCATATAAAGCTGCAACCAAGCTGCATCAGGAGAGAAATGCAAGGGGGAGGTTGATGCTGGTTTTAAACCCTGTCTGATGCTGTTTGCATGAGTTGGAGGGAGCACACTGTATGTCTGGGATGTATAAAACTGTCTGCCCAGCTGCCTGCTAGTGCTCTGGTGCGCTGTGGTGCTCTGGTCTGCAATTAGTGACCACATCATGTGCTCAATTATAGCTTGTGGCAAAATAAAGTGGAAGGAAAGAGGAAGCAAGTGTGTACCACAGAGGTTTGTCCAAAAGCCAGAAGAAACTGCTGCAAGATAAAGAAAAGCCTAAGTTTTGTTTCAACTGCTGATATGTTTAGTGTTTTGAGCAAAGCGCCTTTTCTCTTTTCCTTCTGTTTGTTCTTGTTTCATCCTATCATTTGTCACAGGATGAACGGTAAAAGATTTTTACTCTTTGGGTACAATATATTCACTTATTTTTAATTTTTCTTTGACCTCAGGATTATCCAGGGCTCCCCCATCAAAAAATCACCAGGACAAAAACAATGCATAAAGTCAACAGCCAACATGTAGATACCCAGCATAGTACCTACACGTTGGCTGTTGATTTTGTGCAACCAGGCAGAGAGTAGGTGCAAGGAAAATGTTGTGCAACCTTGACCAGGTGGGAACCAGGAGCAAGAGGGTGAGGACGGCACTGTTTGGTGTATTTATTCCAGTCTCAGCTTCTCAGCTTCTCAAATCTCTGTGCCACTGCCTCTCTGCCAGCTCTCACAGCAGCCCAACAAAGGGCTCCCCATCATCCAGAGCCCCTACGTGGGTCATAAACAGGCTCTGCCTGTACCTGAACTGACGCAGTGCTGCTGGACAATGAACAATTTACATAGCCCTTTCAAGAGGCCGCCAGTGAGTGTAGACAAGAGAGGACCCTTTCCTAGTGCAGCTTGCCAGCAGCAAGCTCTGTGTGCACACAACATTTGCTTTCGTGTGCGTGCTCGTTTGCCAAGTGACATTTTCCATGGATGCTGGCTGAGATCAGTCTGCACCTGCACATGTGTGTAACCAAGGCTGCGATTAGCTCGTTTGTTTGAACAACTGTGATTTCAGCTCTGTTTTAGTTTTTATCCTTTTTGCCCATATGCTTACAGCTCATGTTTCTAAGTATTTGATCTTCTGCATACACCAAATGTGTGCTTCAATAGATGCACGGCAATTACTGCCCTCTCCTACTGTACAAATCAAACTTGCTGTTCATCTCTTTCCCTGCTGGCATACAATCACTTTGTCTGCTGTTCGTTTTTGAAGTATTTATCATCGTAGCAAAAAAGGAAGCTGTAATATCTGGGAGTTATATCTACATTGTTTTGATGTTATGCAGGGAGAAAATGAGAAGGGCGAAAGCCCAGCTAGAACTTAATCTGGCTACTGCTGTAAAAGGCAGTAAAAAATGTTTCTATAAATACATTACCAACAAAAGGAGGGCTAAGGAGAATATCCATCATTTATTGAATATGGGAGAAATATAGTGACAAAGGATGAGGAAAAGGATGAGGAAAAGGCCGAGGTATTGAATGCCTTCTTTGCCTTGGTCTTTAATATAAGACCAGTTGATCCCAGAGTACCCAGCTCCCTGCACTGGAAGACAGGGACCAGAATTAAGGCCCTGTAATGCAAGGGGAAATGATTATTGACCAGCTACACCACTTAGACGCACATATGTCTAAAGTGCCAGGTGGGATCCACCCAAGGGTACTGAGGGAGCTGATGGAAGTGCTCACAGAGTCACTTTCAATTATTTATCAGCAGTCCTGGCTGACCGGGAAGGTCCCAGTTGACTGGAAGTGAGCAAATGTGATGCCCATATATAGGAAGTGACAGAATGAGGATCTGGTGAACTCCAGGCCTGTCAGTCTGACCTCGGTGCCAGGGAAGGTTGTGGAGCAGATCATCTTGAGTGCCATCATGCAGCATGGACAAGACAACCAGGTGATCTGGACCAGTTTATGAAAACACTTGACTAACCTGATCTCTTTCTATGACAACATGACCTGCTTAGTGGATGAGGGAAAGGCTGTGCATGTTTTATACCTAGACCTTAGTAAAGCCTTTGACACTGTTTTACACAGTATTCTCCTGCAGAAACTGGCTGCTTATGGCTTGAACAGGTGCATTCTTCACTGAGTAAAAAACTGGCTGTATGGCAGAGCCCAAAGAGAGGGGGTGAATGGAGTTAAATCCAGCTGGCGGCTGGTCACAAGTGGTGTTCCCCAGGGCCCTGTGCTGGGACCTGGGGATGTTGATTGATGGCTGGCTGAACACGAACCAGCTTGTGCCCAAGCAGCCAAGAAGGCCAATGGCATCCTGCCTGTATCAGCAATAGTGTGGCCAGCAGAACCAGGTCAGTGATCATCCCCCTGTACTGGGCTCTGGGGTGGCCACACCTCCAATCGTGTGTTCAGTTCTGGGCCTCTTACTGGAAGACACTGAGGTGCTAGAGCATGTCAAAATAAGGGTAGTGAAGCTGATGCAGGGTCTAGAGTACAGGTCCTATAATGAGTAGCTGAGGGAACCGGGACAGTTTAACCTTATTGATCTCTACAACTACGTGAAAGGAGGTTGCAGTGAGGTGGGGGTCAGTCTCTTCTTCCAGGTAACAGGTGACAGAACAAGAGAAAGTGGCCTCAAGTTGGACCAAGGGAGGGTTAGACTGGATATTAGGAAAAATGTCTTCACTGAAAGGGTTGGTAGGCATGGGAACAGGCTGCCCAGGAAAGTGGTGGAGTCGCCATCCCTGTAGGTACCTAAAAGGCATGAAGATGTGGCACTTACTTAGGGACATCGTTTAGTGGTGGACTTGGCAGTACTGGGTTAACTGTTGTACTGGATGATCTTAAAGGTCTTTTCTGACCTATATGATTCTATGATTTTATTATTACATAACACTGAGAATACTCACAGAGAGCAGAGCTTTCTTTGGCTTGACACACGTAAATTTTTATACCAGACTGACAGGGCTGAATTTCATTTTGCTGTGGTTCTTAGAGGGATGCTAGAGTAAATGGTCCGCTCTTTCAGCGAATATACATATGGAAAGATTGAAACATTTTCTGGTCTTCCTGGAGAATGACCATGTAAATCCAGAAGTCTGGGAGTGACTTCCTGGATTGTTTCATCCTTGGAGTCAACTAAGATTGGAGATAGAGGTGTCCATGTAAGGGAATTGATTGACTGTTGAAATATGTAACGATTAGGGATGTTTTGTAAATCAGAACCAGGATTTGGAGGAGAATGGAAAAGAGAACACAGATAGGATTGCAGACTTCTTGCATTGCAGAATTTCCCCTTGCCGGCTGCTGTAACTACACCATGTGGCATTGCGTTAAAATCAGCGAAAGAAGCGTGAATCACAAGCAGTGGGGAAATCCCTATGCCCCAACTCAATGGAGGCAGCAGCCGTGGAGCAGAGGTATGCAACATACCAGCGTGGCATGGGAGCAGGATGGATGAAACTGTCTCACTAGCTGAGATGCACAGTGCTATTTTTAGCAATTGAACTGTGTGGCCAGCGGTGAGTCTGGTCTGATGCAAACCGCCACACTGCACTGCTGACGCTCATATGGCAAACACTGCTGCATGGTGTGTATTCTTGAATCGTTTCTCTCTTGCCATGCCTCTGACTTTGTTAGCTGTTTTTAATTCTCTCTTTTCTATGCATATAGTGAAATGTCTGCAATGCTGCCTGTACCACTGGGAAGGAACAAAACTTTGCCATAGATACTGAAATACTGGCACACATCCTAGCATCCTAAAAAGTTATGCAGCAGTTCAGCCTAGAGAGCAGAAGCCTGCTGCTACTCTGTGTGTCTGGACAGGCCAGTAAGTTATTCTGGTTGTGTTTTCTGCACACTTTATTTTTAGGAAAATCCCACTGTGGTGTTTTTCCGCCTGCCTAATGTAAAAGGGTAACCCACCTCTAATCTGGTAATAACCAGAAGATCATCTAGCTCCACAGGTCACTGAAGAGTCAAAAGCATATTTAATACCTGAACTTTGCTGCTGGCCCCTGACTGTGGCTGGTGCTTGCAGGGAATCCAAAGCAGCTGCGCAGAGAGGAGCTGCGATGTGTCTGTGCAAAAGGCAGACGAGGGCCAGGGGCCAATTATTTCTCTGAGTTGGTGGCATTTCTTCCAGGAATTTTGCTACATCGTGACTAAAACGTCATCTTTCTCTTGGCCAGGGAAAGACGTTGACCCTGATCCCACCACCGCGCTGGGGTCCTCGCTCAAAGGCACTGATCTTATGATGCGAGTATGGGGGGGGGGATTATTCCCATTTCAAAACATTACCAGGAAAGGTCTGATAAGTCTCTTCTAAGGAGGTTTTTCCTTAAATGTTGGTGTCTCATTTCCCCCCATCAAATTCCCCATGGGGTCATCATCACCATTAATCTTGCTCTGGTGGTTCATGCTGCCCTGGCCTGCACCCCTCCCTGCTGGGGAGAGACTTCCTGCATCTGACTCAGTGCAGCACCGGGCCCAGAGCGAGCAGATGGAAACAGAAATGGACTGCTCATTCATCGCATCCTCCCCGTGCACACTGACGTGGAGCAAAGTTCTGCCCTGCTCCACCGTGCCACGCTTTTGTATGTGTTGCACACTAACACCACAGCATTCCAGCCTTTTTCAACAACTGCTGCTTCAGGGTGGCTTGCAGCACGGAGGCTTGTGTTTAGGGAAAGGCAGGCTAACTTCCAGCACAGGGATCTGTAGGACTCAGAGTGCTTAGGAAATACCCATAAAATATCAGCTCATTACACACACTTGGTAATGGAGGTACATCAACAATGAGTCAGATTTGCTGTTTGTCATTGCAGCTCACAGCTGAAGCACTGTGAATAACTGTGTGGCTTCCTCGGCTGCGTTGTGTACAACAGGGAGAGGAAAACACGGGGGTGGTTAATGTGCTTATGGCTTTGTTTAATGCAGTGCACTTCAAGCAATGAATCTTCTGAAGTCACTCCAACCAACAAGGTGCCTGGAGCACCAAAACTAACTCAGTGGATGAATGCTGAAATTTTTCCCTGTGTCTTATGCTGGCTTTTCATGATATGTTCCTTTAAATGAATAACAATTTCCTAAGAAATTTCCGTTTGCATGGACGTCTATAAGTGTGAGTGTTGTATTTGAAAGGTGAAACCAGTTAATTTTCTCTAAAGGTAGACAAAGGAGGAGTTTTAGGTGGTTTTTTTTTAAAATACTGAACTGAATAAAATTATGGGAGGGGAGAAGGGGGGAGGAGGAAAGGAAGGCTGTTTTAAATCACTTCTCAGTTCTGTTGAGAGTGGCAGGTAGTGCAGTTTCTTTTATCCACACCTCAGAAGGAAGGAAGAACACCTTTTAGTCCTGGGTGGAAGATGTACTATTTTTTCCTCCTCCTGTGACACAGCCTATGGGTGCAGTCCAAATCCAGTCAATTGTCAAACTACTTCTATGGGCATAAACTGTTCATAGGAAGGTTATTAATATACAAGGACTTGTAAAGAGCTGACACTTGTGCTGACAGGAGAATTAAAAGACAGGGGAATATATCTGACAGGCACATGCTTTCCTTGCACAAGACTGAAGAGATAATAGCATTTTTCCAAGCGGATATGGCGCTTTCGTCTCTAGATTTATGTGTTTACACTACAGTCTTTACAGTTGCATGATTGGCCATGTTGTGCTATCTGTAAAAAGATCTTTTGTCCCTTTAAATGTCACTTACCATCAAATCACAGAAAAACTTAGAAGCCAGTGTTGACATTAATGCAAACAGATCTAAAAAATATCCTGGGAAGGTTCCACTGATAAACACTTTGGCCTTAATTTTGCAGTTGGATGTGTGTGGGTAGATGCATGTGTTCCTGCAGAACCTCTCTGACTGCCAGGAGAGGACACATGTGGTTTTAAGTCAGACATTTGCCTTGATTTTTTTTGCTGGAAAGGGTCTTAGTGAGGGATTTTGAAAAGCAGTCAGATGACTGAAGAGCACAAAGCCACCAGTTCTCACTGTGAACTGTACGTCATAAGTGTCTTGGGCTTTTTGGAAGCTCAAACATTGCTTTATTATTCAAGTAGCATTGCCTAAATCTAATTTTCCATTTTTTCCCCAAACATTTACACTCTTCCATCACACTAAATCCTACCTTGTTACTAACCATGAGGGCCAGAATTTTACCCTCAAGTATTCATGTAAACCCCTAATCTTCAACTAACTAGACACCAACCAGAAGGAGGATTAGCCTTGCATGAAAATACATAGAAATTCATAGGGTTTGCATATGTGTGTTGCATATGCAGGGAATCTTGGAGGATGCAGAATTGAATAAATGATCTAAAAAAAAATCATGTTTAACCGAATCTTGATTTTAATTCTAATCTTTTTAATGCAAACCAGGTATTAACATAATATTTGAACACTTAGTTTCAGATATTAGGACCTGTGGTGTGCGTGTGCACCTAAGTTTTTTCTTGGCAGTAATGAGAACTGAGTCAACACAGCTTCTATAAGGTCCGTCACAGTGGGTTTTAAGTGAGAACACAGCACTTCTATCTTTCTTAAAGATGCTGCTGCTAGAAAATGCCCTAGAAGTTTGTCCTGCCAAAGAGGCTGTTTGTCCTTCTGTCAGCGATACTTGTAGGAGCTGTGCTCTCAAGAGGTATCTGTTCTGAAAAGATTTCTTCCCTTCCAGGCTTTCCAAGGTCGTGCTTCAACACGAGACTTGAAAATCTTAAATGTCAGCAAACAGTTGGACAATCTGTTAAGCACACACAGAATCTAAGTTAATTGCCTTTTTTTCCATCACTGAGTGAGCTTAAAAATGCAGAGAAATTCCACCAACTTTGCTACCTAATTTAGTGTTATCCAGCCCGCTCTTCTCCTGTCGTAGTGACTTTCGCATATATGCTCAGAGCACTCAGCCTATCACTCTGGTTATATTTACTGTTCTTTGGTGTTTTCAGCATTTCAGAAGTCCCTCTTGGGTTGAATCCCAGTGAGTTAATGGAAAAGTCCTGTTGACTGTATTGGAAGCAGAAACTGGCTTTTAAGACTCTTCCTAATCTGAATTTAGATGCTGACTGTAATTTACAGCATACACAACTAGAAGGGTAATAACAACCTAGTAATGAGAGTTACCTGTCACCCTGAAAAGTGAAATCAGTTTGCAAAGTAGGTATGTGTGCACACCCCCTTTGTACTCCATTATACTCTGGTTTTGGAGATCCTTCTTTAGGATAGTAATGACACATTGCCAAGAAGGGTCAAGAGCTGTCATTTTGAATATAAAAAAGAAAAAAAATCATAAGCTTGTTAGATGGTTTAAACTGGTGTTTAAAGTCAGCCAAAGCAGAAGAAAATGCTCATTTGGCATTCAGTCCTGTTGATAAATTACAGCAGCTTCAAATTCATTAAGTACAAGCCTGATATAGGGTGATGCCCCTTCTGCGGCTATATAGAAATCACCTCTCAAGTAGCACACGGCTAGTGTGATCCAACACCAAATGACAGGCGAAGTTTAGGGCACTGCTTTGAACCCTCAGATCACCAGAGCAGAGTTTGCCCTTGCTCTGAAGGTGAGCTCATGGGCTGCATGTAATGACAAATAAAGTTGATTCCAGCTAATCTTGCTGGCTGGGATACTTTCCTGGCTTCAGCCCAGACACAAGAACTGTTGTTCATCTCATACATATGGACAAAGAAAGTAGGGTAAAGGAAAAAAAATATGCTTCAGGAAGAAGCTTTCAGAAGTACTAAGTACTGGAGAAACTGGACTCATTTTTACTTCAGAAAAGAGATGAATTTGGACTGCCACGCATAGATGTGTGCATGCTGCCTCTGGAATATAATGAGGACCCCATCTGCTATGTGTGTAGCAAGACTGAGCTTTGCACAACGTGAAAACCAGCCAATGGCTCCACTGTCTTCACCATGCTTAGGAAAATGGCTCTGTTGTACTCAGCTTTCCATATTTAACAGAAGAGACTGCATTGTCCTTTCCAGGCACAGCTTGAATGCAAGCTCATAAATATGGCTAACATGGCTTTCTTGCTTCCACAAGTTTTCATTACAGTCCCTACTTACTAAAATGTTAAGTCATTAATTGAAATTCCACCTTCAGTGGCACAGCTGTCCATCAGCTGTCCCCAGGAAATCTGACTGACCAATGACAGCAAAAGCATTGTGATGAGCTTTTCTATGCTCTCCTGGTGCTTTTTGAAAATTTTCCATCATTTTGTCCTAAGAGGTCAGTGCTGCTCTGAAAGCTCAGTTGTGCCTCTGATTCAAGCAAAACATCACATCATTTAAAACAACTACCAAAATCAGACACTAGTCCTTGGATAGTTTGGGAAGGGCCTGTCTTAATAGTACTTTTTTCAATGATTCTGTGACTGAAGCAGCAAGGAGTTACCATGCCCATGTGGCCATATATATTTAGATATAAATAGTTTTCTACAAATGAGATTTGCACATGCTTTTATGAGAAGGCGTGGAAGCCGTAGTAGTAGGGGACTCATTTGCACCAATAATTAGCATTCTAAAATTCCTGTTTTTTTAATAGGCACATATTTACATGCACACCCCCTCACATACACATGCAGAAAGATATTCAGGCAGTCTTTGCAGATTAACAGCACTCTCTTCTCATGTCATCAGCATCGTTAACAATGCTTTCCCATGCTCACTGTCATTACTGGCTTGAGTGACTAAGACACTTGCCATACGCTGGCTTTGACTCCTTCTCTGACCATGAGATTCCTTCACCATTTGAAGAATTCCACCTCCATCAGGTTTGACTTCTGTGGAATTGCTCCCAGCTTCCACAGTTTGAGGCAGGCAGTGATATCTTATAGTTCTGAAACTGACTGGGAAGAGGAGGAGGAAAGAGGAAGAAAACACAAAAGCAGAGGGGAAGGAGGCAGGCAGTAGAGCAGACAATGTAGACTGTTTCTTAGCATCATTTAATGGCTGCTTTGAATGGCTGAGAAATGACACCAGAAATTTTATAAAGGTAGAATATGTGTTTCAGTGTATAATTATATGGTTATAATGTAGTGATAGGGATAATTAAAAACCTAAAATTCTCTCTCTATTTGTTTTTTGTTGTGTTTTGTGTTACAGCTATTTCATGGATCATAAAGTATTATCCACGACAGGATTTGGAAATTACTTGTTTTGTTATGTGGTTGGGATTTTTTATTATTATTTTTATCTTTCATCAATCTCTACAGATTGTAACTGTGTATTTGTTGCGAACAACTCAATGACAGCTGAAGACCAAAACAGGTCTGCATGGCATCCTGATGCAGGTACCAACAATGAACGCAGCTGCACTCCCATGACGGCAAACACTGGCCCATGTGATTAAGGCTGTCAGGATTTAGCCCAGTACACATTTCTTTCAGTGAGTGGCAATCTCTCATCTGATCCATGTGGTCATTTTGTGAAGCAAAGTACTAAATTTCAAGCCTAGTAACTTGCACATATGTTCCTGCCACCCACCAGGGACTAGTAAGATTCCAGTTTGAACAGGCACTCTTGATTTTGCTTGCCTTGTATTGGGAGATATATGAGCATGCTTATTTATGTGAGATTTGGGAGAACAAAAGCTAATTAAATCCCACCCTTCCAATACGATATATATTTTTTCAACCCTGAAGCAAATTTTCTGTGTGTGTTTTGGCTTTTAAACTCAATAACCCGCAGGCATCAACCACGTCAGCAAAGAAATGGAAAGCTCATTATTACACCATTAGAAGGTTTAAAACTGAAAACGAGAGGCTATAATAACAACAAATGGGATATCAAAGACATACACAGCAAATGGGATATCAAAGACATGCCTTTCTACTTGAGCCTTTCACTGAATTCAAGAAGGAGGGATGCTGTGAAGGTTGTTTTATTGTGCCTGTTCACTCTCCAACCATCACACTAGGTTGAGGGTGTAATGGCTTTTGTTGGATATTATTGTAGATTTTTGTTGAACCGGATAAACAGAAGAAAATTTGATAGTATGACTTTTGGAGGTAAAGATGTGCTGCTGGGCCATGTAAATGAGCATTCACTTCCTGCTCGGTCTTGCTTTGACAGTGTATGCAATGACTGTGCCACATGAATTTCATAGAACAGTTTATTTGGTTTTACAGCTGGCTCAGAGATTCCAGTATGCATTTGACTAAAACCGTGTTTTCTAGACTTTTGGGCTGTTGGAGGTCGTTTAGGCTATTCTGTCCATATGAACTCCTTAAAAAAAAGATTCCATTCTGCCCTCAGCTTCCTATTCTCTGTTCCTCTCTAGGCCCTTTGGACTGTATTATTTTTTTCCACACAATCCCCAGCCTTGATGTTTGCAATAGTGGAAGCTTTTTCCTACAGACCTTATTTTCTAAACCTTCTATTATTTTTGTGACCTTCTGTGATACTTTCCATTTCAAGAGCATTCTTTGGGAGAATGATTTGATACAGAGAAAAACAATTCCAGGTCTTACAGGACATGTGTTTCCACCCTGATAGCTCATCTTTTCAATCCTGCAGTCCCCTTCCCCATGCTCACACAGGTGATGTGTGCAACCCCAGTTTGAACCCATGGGAGCATGGTGCTTTCTCAGAGGTAGGCAGGTTGCAGAGCCAGATGGGGAGTGCTGTTTTTTGACTAGTGAGGGTGCTGCTGCCAAAAGTAAAATGCCTCTGTCTGCCATCCAACTGTTCCTACATAAGCAACAGTTTTTAAGTCTTTATCTGCATGTATATCTTCTGAAGGAAGTCTCTTGTATTCTGCACTATTGTTTTCCTGTGAGGAAAAAAATCTGCTCGGAGCAGACCCTTTCAGGGACTCAAAGTTCCCTTGAGGAATGTGGTCCTGAACCAAAAGCATCAGGTGCAGCTGATCCCAGTAAAGCTTGGAGTTTATGAATTGATTGAGGAGGGTGGAAGGATCTCTGGCTAGAAGCCAAGCCAAGGCAGGCTGAAGGCTTACAGCACTGTCCTATCTGCTCTGATTTCTTTGACGTGTAATGGTTTGCTGAGGTGTGCAGAGCGTGGTCAGGGCCCTTTCTGGTTAAACACAAACCACAGGTATAAAATCTGAATTGCAGAAGGGAAACATACTTTTCAGCTGCTGGGCCTGGACGTACAGGAACCTCCAACATTTTACCTCATTTCTGCGCGCTCCAGATAAGTATACTGACACTATCCTTCAAAAGGCAAGCCCTAGAAATCATGGCTGGCTGGTGTGGGTCATAACGCCCTGCCACGTGGTCTTGGCTTGTCTTAAGTGAAAAATATGGTTGGTGTTTAGGACATTAACAGAGTAAACATCAGCAACAGTCCATGAACCTTTGATTTTGAGACATGGGAGTTGTATTTAGAAATACTGCAGACTGAACTTGTTTCCCAAGGTTTGTTTCTAACCCTGTGGATGTTTTAGAAATTGCCATGTGCCCTACTGAAGTTTCCAGTTCAGGTCTGATGGGATCAGTGATGATAGCTGATGTCTGTGCCTATGTAGAGGGACAATGCTAGATTGTCATGTATGAAACCTGCGGGTACCAAACAGCATAGGGATTTTGCATCATCTGTTAAATATAAGGAATTAATTTGTTTTTCAATTCCATCCCACCATCAAAACAAACTTATATCTAAACCTTCAGCCCACGGTAGTCTTGATGGGCAAACCCCATGTAATTCGTGCAAAACCAAAGAGGGAGAATTATAATTTTCACTCCCTGTAGACTGAAAACTGAAAAGGTTTGGATTGGTTTAATGGCCCTGATGAGACACAAGAACAGCATCAGTTCATCTGTGCCTGAGTGCTTCAGCACAGACACAGCATTGGATTGATGGCAAAAGTGTGTGGCAGCAATTACTGCCATGAGAATTACTCTGTGAGGAAACATAAAAAAATCGTTTAACTCCCTCACTTACCACTGTAAGTTAATTTGGACATGCTATATTCCCAGCACAGTTATAAATTTAAAAATAAGAACAGTCAGGGCTGTAGCTGAAAAGGGACTGGATGGTGCAACTGATCAAAAAGTGCTCCAGTATATACTGGAATATAGCTTACAGAAAGCTGCCTTTTTAATCTTACGCCTTTCTTTCTGGAACAAAATATGGTACTTCCAGCCTACAATAAGAAATGAGTCATAATATTGCCATTCTGCTCCCAGCACAACTGGAGCATACCTATGGTATGAAGTGGGAGAAATATTTGGCAAGAAGAAAGCTCCAGAATTTTTTTATGGACTGTCAAGACATGCTTAATAAATGAAGAGTGTTATTTTCATATTGCGTAATTCAGACTTTCTTCATTCTGGGGTTGTTTCAGCAAAACACGCAAGTGTTTGCTATTTTTAATTACTGTTTAAACCCAGATGGCTGTTAACATACTTATAGGAAGGTCTTCCCTAAGGGTTCTGCTTCCTGATGTGCATGGAGTCAAACATATGCTTATACCTGCATGGGGACTGAATGAAGTCTGGCTGGTAGATATGGAGGGTGGCTGTTAGTGGCAGAAAGCACATGAGGTTGCAATGATCTGTGGTCCTTCATCCTCTATTTCTGCTATTTCCCTCCGGACAGATTTCAACAATCTCCAGCATCACTTGTGTGAGCATGGACTCAGCCAGGCTGCAAGAAACAGCCTGAAGAGGAGTACAGCGAAAGCCTGGGTGCCCAGCTGGAAAGGTTTTGGGGCACAGGATGGAATCCCCAGCTGTGACAACGGGCATGTTGCCTTCAAGAGACCATATTTCAATGAACAGATGCTGAAACATAGAAGCAATCATGATGTATATGGCCAGCTGGGAAGTGTTTTGGCAAAGGAAAAAGGGCTTAAACTTTGAACTCTTCCAGGTGAAACATAAAGGCAGGAGCAACTTGTGTGCAAATGGAAGGGCAGACAGGGCTGCTTGTGGGTAAAGCTTTGGTCTGCGACACAGTTGATTTGGCCTTGATTCCTGCTCTGCAGCTGTGTGACCCTCCCAATGCCGGTGTTTCCCTCCAAATAAAATATGAGTATTGACATAAACCTGCTTTTATGTAAAACCCACGAGCTCTCATGTATTACTGTGCTTATACTAGAGACTGTTTATGGGTCAGACTTAATATTTACTTAATATATCCTACTACTTAATATTAAATACTGATACTATTAACTGCTTTGATGCCTCCTGCCTGTAAGGCTTTAATGATCAAGATAGTCTAAAATGACAGTGCCTCATTTTATTTTTCGGCATTCAGTAGTGTGCAATGAATTGTTTAACTTTAGGCAGTGCAGGCATTATTATGCTGTGGTCATATATGAAGTGTGGGTTTTGACCAAACAGCCCAGAAATGTCTCTTGCTCTTGGTAATGAAAGCTCACAGAACTGGAGAGCTGATGAACATTTGAACTCTTCAGAGTGTGAAATAATAACAACCAGCTGGTGCTTTTTCTGTGGGGAAATGGCAAAGATACAGTGAGCAAATGGAAAAGATACAAAAATCAAATCTTGTTTATACCACACCAGTGAGAATCACTGAGAAACTGGTTTGGATTGGTTTTAAGAGGATTTCAGAACAAACGGGTTTCTCAAAATCTCTTCCCTTTCAGAACAGTGTCATTCCTCTGTAAACACAGGATCTTCGGACTTTGGGTTTGAGAGCAGATTCTGAAAAAGGGAAGGCTTGACCACTGCTAAGACTCTCTGGAGAAATTAAGATGAGAAAACTGTTAGGAATTGTTTGCCTATATATCTTCAAACTCCTTTCCTTAAGTTAAAATGCTAAATTATTCTTGCTATATCTGTAAGGCAGCGTAGGGTGTCTGAGCAGACTCCCAGTCATTTAATAACGGGATTGATGAATTCAGACACCTCACAGGATATACCTGGTCAACGATGGATTGGTATCCAGAAAGCCAGTGTTAAAGTAATGTGGAGGCTGGTTGTGGAGAAATTATATGTCTTCTTGTAATAGCAGGAAGACACTGGAGAAAATTTAGTTTGATCCTATGTATAATTTCATCATCATAAGATTACTATTCACTTTGTAATCCTTTAACAAGGTGAAACAGTAATTTCAAGAACAGTCTCAGGGCTGTATCCTTTTGAACACTTCTCCAGCCTGTGTTGCCATGTATGTTCTCTCACTTGGAAAAGCTCTTTCCTTACCTGAGAGTATGTGTCAAACTGCAGTTTTTTTACTAGAAAATCTGCTTTCCTTCATAAGCACTTTTCTCTGGAGTTTTCCCCACCCCTGTTCCTTCAGACATATTGATCTCCATAGGCTTACTTCTTCCTAGCATAAGATCTGGGGTTTTTAAAGCCAGCTACATGTCTGGGATATATATGCTCTGGAGTTCCAAGAGGGCAGAGGGAGGTATTTCTAGAAATAGCAAGATGACAAAAAGAAAATCTAGTCTTGGCTACCTTACTATAAACTCAACCCATATATATACATATATATATATGTGTATATGTGTGTGTGTGTGTGTGTGTGTGTGTGTGTATTCCCCAAACCCCCCCAGAAATGAGGTTTCCCATCTGTCAATGGGTGGATATAAATCCCATTGGATATTGAAGAGGCATCTGGAGTGTACCCATTCCACTCCCCGTGTCAGTGATCATCACCCATTTACCAGATATTTTTGCTGACCTAAGGGAACCTGTGGTCTTTCCTCCAAATGGGTGATTGCAAAAATTGTGGCATGTCTAACATTCTCTCCTACAGCTAAGAGTCTGATACTGAGTCTCCTGCTTAGCATTTGTGTTTCTGTAGCTAAAGGTTTAATCAGCATCTGAATGAAATATTTCATAATCTAATGGGGTGCTGCTGAGGGATGGGCTTACTGCCATCCTGCAGAGAAGACCCTGATATCTGTGACAGGACTTTTGGCCACGTAAGAACTGGGAACCTTCAGCAGCTCAGGAAGCTGAATGAGGGGATTTGAACCTCTTGGGAATCAAACTGGATTTTTCCAAGGAACCCAAAATGCTTATTTTCAAATTGAATTTGAGTAAGGTATCCAGCTCTACAAGGTGCCTTCAAAAACTCTGACTTAAGTTTTCTTAAGAGACAGAGGAAGACGTATATTTTCCATCCTCTCATATATGGCCACAGCTTGAGGTGCCCAGACAAGAGAGAAAACTCTTCCATCCAACTACATTTTTTCTACCCCAAAATGACTGTACTATACAGCATGAATGCCAAGGTCCAGGTTCCCTCTGGGCTTTGCACATTTTATTCACATGATCTGCCCTGACTTTCTGGTTCCTGTTACTGTTCTCTCTTACTGTTGCTGGTGAAGTTTGGCCCTTACTGGGATTATGGCAGAGTTGCTTTTCTCTGAGAAGGTATTTGGGAGATTTTCCAACACCAAAGTGCTCCTGTGCCATGCCAAGATGGCATCTATATTCCCCTGCTGATGACCCCCTTTTCTTCTGTATACAGTAGTAAAACCATGGAGAGAAATAAAGCTCATTTACTAGCCACCAGAACCAACAGGGGTTGCATTTGTAAAACGGTGGCATTTGGACTGTTGTCTTTCTTATCAAAAGGCATCTATGCAAATATTTTTGAGGAAAATTCCCTGAAGTGGAAACTATAGGTACTTCTCTAACTGCATATATAAAGTAATAGAGGAAGAAATCTGGGAATCAACATCACCAACATACAGCTTCTCTGTAATCTAATAAGACTTTCAAAAATAGATCATGCAATTATTTTTATATGAATATTTCCTTGAATCTCCTGCTAATATGTAAGGTGAAAATTGGTATTTCCTTATTGAGAATTTATTTGTTGTGTGTCATAAATATCTCCATTCTGATTTCCTGGGAGAGTAGCGGTTTGCACAGAATTGCATTAAGGAAATTATCTTGTTTTTCCCCTTACTTTATTCATCTACTTGTTGGCATTTTATTATATGCCACACATTCCTTCACTTCAAGGGTTTCCTGGCTTAGATTTGCTTGGCCCCGACTCTGTGAGCCTTCCAGATGAACCCAGAAGTTTGTGTGGGTTCAGAGCTAACCTGCAAAAGAATTGCTTAAATATTATTTCCTCTGTTTTCAATATCAAAATGTATTTACCACCATTTCCTCATACTGGAGATCATCAGACTAAAAGCCAGTATTATGGCAATAGGCATAAATATTTACAGCTAATAGAGACTGTATCTGATTTCAGGTGTCCACAGTTGCCATGCTCACTGGGAAACCAGTCTCTTTCAGGTTACGTTTCCAGCTCTTCTATGAGATAAATACACTAGGCATCCTTGGTGGTGCCTTTTCATTACCTCTGATGGCTCTGTTTTTATTCTTGCCTGACAGCTCACAGCAGGAGCACATTAAAAAGGGTTGCCCGTATAGAAAATCTGAAATTCAAACTTCTGAAATTCAGACACCCCAAATGAACTTACTTAGGTCAGATGTAATTCATACTAGGACAGGATTTTGAGCCCTCTGTTGAGAAGCTCCTGCGAAGGACAGACTGTTTTAAACTCTGGAATGAATCCTTTCTATCAAACAGCAGCATCTTGATTGGTAAGGTGACAGATGGTAGAAATGCAGCTATATAGGGGAAATACTGAAAGTGACCAGACTGTAAATGGTCTCAGAAGCTGAAATATAGGTTGAATTTCAAGTTCAGACTTGTTGCACATAACTTAATTCCCCTAGCCACAATGATGTCTTTCCTAACTTTATATGGCATGAGCTCCCAATCAGGTCCTTTACTGTATATTCTGTCCATAATATACAAGCAGCATTACTAGAATGTAGCTACAGACACCTCCCTCCATGTCCACTGGGCATCACAGATGAAGTCCTGGTTCCAGTGTCACTAACTTTGGGAAACACTCACTGGAGCAAGATTGTGTTTGGTGGAGGGAAATATACTTTGAAAACCTTTGAGAGCTCTTGGAATAACTTCTTTCTCCTGGAAATCAAAATATGTGGTCTTCTTAATCAGAAATGTGGATTTATTAGTCAGTAATGTGATGACAAAAGCCATCAAAGAAGAGGAGAAAAAAGCCACTCTGTAGGTAGCCTGTACCAGGGATATTAAAGACACAGTGAGTGACAGTTTGAAGACTTTTCTCCTAAGCGTTTGCCTGGTTCTACCATTAGGTTTGCCAAGGCTTGCAGAGATTGAAAACCTCTCCCTGCAACAGTTGCAGCTCTTGACGTTGAAAGAGCCTAAAACCACACCTGAACTCACATTATTTGAGGTATTTCGCTTGGAAATTTTTGTCTATTGCACAAACATTTCTTTTAAAGGAAGCCTGCCCTTGGATAATGATGATTACAGTACAGTAACTGTAAAATGGATAACAACAGTAACCAACTAGAACTGGCCAGGGGGAAGATAATTCTGCTTTGTGACAACTTCTGAGGTTTCACAATTTGTTTTCATTTTACAATGGAATGAAAACAAAACCTTCAGATACTATGTTTTCAATTTAGGTCTTTCTTGCTGCACTGTCTGAAACAACCAAAGGGCCCTGGACCTCAAGAATTTGTCCTTCCAAGTATTAAAAAAATGCTTCAGCTTTCATGAATCAGCATTTTCTCCTGGTGGGATAGTTCGTCAAAAATGCTCTGGGGACAACTTTTGCTAACCCCAAAAGATCAAAATCATGAGTCATATTGCCCAAAACATAGTTGTTACAAGTCACTTGGTTTATGATTTATGGGTTGCTTCTGGACTGTCTTCTCTTAAACATACCTTTCCCCTCCATCCTCTAAGGATGTACATTTCTTTCTCACCCTCCTTATTTTCCTGGGTTTTTTTTTGGTTTTCATGCAGCTGCTTGTCTCTTTTGACCTCCAATAGCTTATACACAATGCTGAGCTAATTTTTTTACCGTATGTGTGGCAGGAGTTTGCCAGGAAAGATGTGGCTGCTGGGTGATCTCTGCAACGTCTGTAATAGTGGTCACTGAGAGGTGGTCCCATGACTGTCCTGCAAAAACCTGACTGGCTGCGCATTGGTTTTCATTCATCTCTGATGGCATTTTCCATTGGGCAGAGTTGACATCTGTTAGAAGGGAAGAACATCTGTTCTCATGTCTTGGCTGGCTGCAGCCCTCACCTTCTTGACAGTGCTTGAGGAAATCAGAAGAGACGCATGGTAATAATTATCACTCAGCGCTTGTGGGGCAGCCACAATGTGTGTAATGTCTGTGGCTTGGTTTTGGACCAAGCTGGCTCAGAGGTGGCTCTGCAGGACCCATATCTAGTTCTGGCCAGCTCCATGTCCCATCCTGCATCAAGGAGTATTTTGCAAAGACAAGCTGTCTTTCTTTTTCTCTAATATTTCAGGTGGGAAGACCCTATTTTTTGAGAAAAATAGCAACGTGGAAAATAAATGCCAAAAAAAGGAAACACAGTTATTCATTCTGAAAGATGGAGCTAACTGCAGTAAGGGGATCAAGACCTGGAAGGACTTTATGTGATGGAAGGTACTAAGTGCTCTCTAGTCAGGTGCTCTTTATATAAATTGTCTCAGGCACTTCACTGTGGCGTACTGTGAATACACTTAGCCAGGGACAAGGATCTCTTGTGTCCTCAGCGGTTTCCACCCTGTTAAGCATAATCTCAAAATATGTTTTTCCTTGCAAAATTGTTACAAGACTTGTGGGTTTTTTTGGTATTAATCTCTCACATTCATGCATTTAAATAGAGGGCAGGGGAGAGAAACCATAATCCATATGGTTGGGAGCACCATATGGAGACAACACAAGTTATTCCTGTTCCACCATTTTCTTGGCATAGATTTCCTCTGGCAAACATTATTTCAGATTGGGGACCTTATTCTGTATTCACACTCCTCATCGCTTCTTACTTCCTTGGAAGTATCAGGAGAGACTTACAGCATTGCTACAAGGAGCTCTTTACACAAAAAGAAATAAATTGGGCTATATGCTTCAAATAACGGAAGAATGAATTATTTCACCATTTCAACAATTTCCCAGGAGGAAGAGTTGAGGGAGAAAATGCACTTAACACTCTAAAATATTTAAATAACAAGAACTACAGCAACCTCACCCCTCTGGACTTCAACCAAACTGAATGGTTTAGGTAAATTCCCAGAAGATGTCCAAGTGGCACACTTCATCAGAGAATATTTCTATACATGGCAAGGGAAATTCTCCATATTAATGATATCATGCACTGGCTCAGCTGATTTGGAGTCCTTCCGTAAGGCCTGGTTTCTGGAATACGAGCTCCACTTCTAATGCTGAGTTTGAGCCTATTTTTGTGGACAGTACTCCTGGCAAATTACTTTCTTAAAGCTTTATTTCACATGTATTTTTTAATGAGAGATGTTACTCCCTTGTATTCCAGGAATAGGCTTAAAATATTCTGAGCAGTAACTAGAAGGCAACGAGATGAAGGGAATTGCACTTGATTTTGATATTTACTGGATACATACATAGAACAAAGCACAGCAACACTGTGAAGGTAGAGGATCATTCTAAGCTTAAAAAAAGAGCATACAAATGCCCTTCTAAATTTGTTTTACATTTTTGTTGAAAATTTTAATGGTAAGTTTTCAGGGCTTAAACTAGACAGAAATTACAAGCAATTCTATAGCATCCTTTGTGTTTTGATATAGTTGAAAAGGTCTATGTGTAGTTTTAAATAAACAAAAATAAATGCACAATTACAAAATACCTCTCTAAAAGCATTTTTTAATCTATATGTAGATAGACCCTGAGTCCTCAGTGAAATTTCTGTGTCCATATGGACCATTTGGGAAGCAGGATCGTACAACCCAACCTGTCAATAGCAGCGCTCCTTTTTAAGATCAAATGGCCAAGACAAAATCCTGGGCATTATTTCCACAAACCATTGCTTGATACATATCACAAAAAAATACATGGTCTCAGGAGGCATTTTCAGTGTGAGTTTGCTCCAGAGCTGAGATTCCCTGGTGGAAACACCTCACCTTTTAAATGAAAAACCAAGTTTCTGCATTTTGCTGCTCATGGACAACATTGCAAGCAACTGGCCTCCCAGAATTACTGTAGAATCACAGAATGGTTTGGGCTGGAAGGGACCTTAAAAATCATCTAGTTCCAACCTCCCTGCCATGGTCTAATACCTAATCTAAATCCACTCTCCTTGACCTTAAAGCCATTCCCCCTTGTCCTGTCACTACAGGCTCTTGTCAAAAGTCCCTCTCCAAATTTCTTGTCATCCCCTTTAGGTACGGGAAGGCTGAAAGGTCTCCCCGGAGTCTTCTCTTCTCCATGCTGGACAATCGTAACTCTCTCAGCTTGTCTCCATAGGAGAGTTGCTCGAGAGTTGCTCCAGCCCTCTGAGCATCCTTTGGACTCACTCCAACAGGTCAACATCCTTCCTGTGTTGGGGGCCCCTGAGATGAACACAGTACTGCAGGTGGGGCCTCAGCAGAGCAGAGTGTCGGAGTCACCTTCTCTGACCTGCTGGTCATGCTTCTTGCAATGCAGTCCAGCATCGTTGGATAACTTAGCATAACTTAGTGTGTGGATAACTTAGCATAACTTAGTGTGTAGATAACATAACTTAGATAAGTTGGTTTTCTGGGCTGAAAGTGCACTGTTGGCTCATGTTGAACTTCTTGTCAACAAACACCCCTAGGTCCTTCTCCTCAGGGCTACTCTCGAACCATTCTCCATCCAGCCTCTTATTTGCGCTTGGGATTGCCCCCACCCACATGCAGGATGTTGCCCTTAGCCTTGTTGAGCTTCATGAGGTTTGTGTGGGCCCACCTCTCAAGCCTGTCAAGGTCCCTCTGGATGGCATTAGATTAGAAAAAAAACATTGACTCTGGCTACTTATTGGAGGAAAACATGCTGAGCTAAGCTAGCCGGTTCTGAAACTGAGCTGGGGAGACTGCTCATAAAGCCAGAGTGTCCAAAACGGGGAGGGTCTGGCCTTTGAGAACAGAACTGCTCACAGCAGCTGGACAGCTGCCCACTCTGGAGCTGGAGCATGGGACAGTCCGTGAACTTAAAACACATTTTCCAATCTTATGGGATTTCCTTTATGGTCTGTTCTCAGCAAAGTAGCATTATTACTGTAAATAGATGCTCTGTTTGTCCCATCTCCCAGGGGATAAAAATTAATGTTATGTTTGAACATGTATGTTTTCCCACTCATTGCTGAAGCTGCTCTTGTGCTTGAAGTCTGCAGAAAGCTGAGCATTAGCAGATACTGTTAATATCATTACTTCAAAGTTATAGCTGGATGTCTTGCCAGAGACTATTTAATAAGTGACGTGGCCTCTGTTCCCTCAGAATTCAGGGGATGGAAAGTAGCTTTAGTGAGTCATATCAGGCATCCTCCTGCACTGTGGCAGGACCTTGTTGTTCAGCCCCTCTACACAGCCCTCTGTAACTCTTTCAGATGCCCAAGTGCTGCCTCCTATGTTCATGACTGGGACTGTTATTTCCATGATAAGCTCACATGCTGTCCTGAACCAGGAGTGAGGATCCTGGTACAGCTCTTCCCCTCCTGCTCCCAAGCTATCACCTTCCTGACTGTGCCTCCTGTGCCACTGTGCTTGGGAATATTTTTACAGCTGTCTACCTCCCTCGTTTGGGAGTTGTTTTTTTCTTTTTTTCCCAGTGCTTCTCCTGTGAGTGAATGGTTTTTCCATCCATCCCCTCCCCTGAGACCAGTTGGCGTGTTTCATATTTCTGAATTCATTGCTGTGCCAGTCCCCAAGGCAGAAGGGCAAACCTTGGGCAACCTCACTGCTGGATTTGCTTCTGCACTGGGCCCACACTAAGTCTAGGAAGCTGTGCTAGCTGAAATACCAAGTTCTCACGGTCTTTCGTGCCTTTTCCTTCCCTGGGATCCCAGCTACACCACTTTGGCTATGGGGACTAGCTGGGTACACCACTTCCCAACAAGTGCCACAGGGTGCAGATGGCACTGTGTTCCCCAGGACTCTTCTGAGCCTACTCTCCCATGATGACTGACTTTCCATGCCCACAGTGCTATCTGACTAAGAAAAGGGATATCTGACTAGGAAAAGGGTTTTGCTCTTGTTCATAAATCTGTGAGTATGTATACTACAGAAAAAATAAATACTCAGGAAAACCCATCACTGCATAATGAAATCTGCATCTGTTTCAGCCAAAGGTGGTAGCAACCACATGGTTGGATTGTATCCTTGGGTCCTCCCTCCTGCTACACCTACCTGGCTGTATCCTCACTGCTGAGACATGATAAATGGTGCTTGGGACTACAGTAAGAATGATTCATTCTCAGATACAGGAGAGCTTTCTTGTCCACCTGGGTATGTGGGAAAGTCATTGGCTGAGGAATGGTGCTTGAGCATTTAGCACATGCAGAAGTCGCACTTGAGGTTTAGTCTTTGCATTTAGCCAAGACTGCTGTTAGCACGGCTTGTCTTGGGTGAGACACTTCTGAATTTGAATGCAAATAATACTGGTAAGTATAAGGTAAATATTTTTTTATTTTGTAGCTTTTAGTTATTGGACATTATTTTAAAACCCATTTTCCCTGATCTTATCTGGGGAAAAAAGAGAGATGAATGCCAGTTCATTTCACAAATCTGTTCAAGAATTCATTCATTCAGTGCCACTTGGGATAAAACTTGGGGTGGCAATTCATAAAGCTTTTATTCTTTGGTAACTTCTTCCCTAACTTAGCTGGAAGACCCATAGCTTGGGACACAAGAACAATATATCTGAAAGGAGACTTGTGAATGGTCACTCTTAAAAACAGCCTAGAAATATAATAACTTGGATTTTTTTCATTGCAAAGATAAATAAGAATTTGACAGGAGTTGTCATTATTGTTTAATGACTTTGTCTGAACAGAACAATGGAAGGAAATATGTTTGTTCTTCCTCATCCCTTGCCATTTCCATGATGTCATTAGGTCTGGCCATAACAACTGGAAAGTTAGAACATAGGAAAAGGCACTGCCTGCAGGGCAAAATATACACAGTGGTGCATGATAACAATGATATGTATTACTAGCACAGACATCAAGGTATCAAGGTTTATCAAGAGAACAGAAAATGAGATGGAAGTTTTAGTGGAGATATTTTGCACTGACTTAATAACTAAGCCATTGTTATGCTGATTTAGTAAAAAGGCTGCCACATCTGCAGAAATGAAGGCGTTTGTACATGTCTAGGAATTTTGGTTGTTTAGACTTCTTTGCTGAGTTTTTGCTTTTCTTTCCTACATGTGGAGCATCTGCTGATGAAAAGTATCTACCTGGCTGTTAACAGACACCTGGTTGAGCACCTATAGCCTATAACCTATAGGTGGTTTTGCCTTGTAAGTGGTGTGGATGGCTGGCCCCATGAACTGAACTAATTATTGATTTTGAGATAGTGAGTGGATGAGATTGTTAGTTCAGTTGTAGAGATTGTCCTGCACAGGCCAGAGGCCACAGTTTCAGTTTTGGTTTTCTCAGCTGATGTCACCTCCTCCAACGTTACACTCATTAGAAGTGGAGGGAAAGACTAAAACTGACTGTCTTGCAGCAGTGACAAGGAAAGGGTCATTTTCTCATCACTTCTGCTGTAAATCCTCTTTGTGCTCCAAGTCTCTTTGCAGCAGTCCATTGATACATAAGCAAAATTTCAAAATATGTTTGCCCATCCATTCATCAGAAGAGTCATTCCAAAAAGTCGCTTTCTACACCACTGAGTACAAGAGTGCTGGATTGGGCCAAACTCACAGCCCAGGGAGTTAAGTCTTCATCTCTGAGGTAGCAGTGAGCAGGTTTAAGATAATTTGATATTTATCAGACAAAATTTAGGTCTTATCCTGGCCTCTGACAGAAGGTGGTGTTATCTCACATTTTATTGTGTCTTGCAGAAGCCTTTTTCATTAGCTTATGATAGCACTCAATCTCTCTGATATCTGGTCCAACCTTCCTTTTTCCAAACCTTGTTAAAATTTTGTCCTCTGTAACTTCTGTACAGTAATAAGATCCCTGGGTTAATCACATACCATGCAAAGAAATATCTCTTTTTAAGCACTTGACTTTCTCATCTTTCCAACCCATTCCCTCTGGACTGTTATTGACCTTAAAAAAACCCCATCATAAGACATCCAAACCACTAATACACATTCAAATGGTCTAACTTCTTGCTTAGTATTCTTCATGTTTCCTGTTGCCCTTCAAACACCACATAGCTAATACAAAATAATAGACAGAGGGGCTTAGGTGGAATTTAGGGTAGATAAGTCTGGATAAAATAACCTGTCCGCTTTATCTATTCCTCTAATTCCTGGCACTATCCTTCCTGATGCGCATTGTAGTTTGCTTATTCTCTACATCTAGTTGTTAGACTGAAAATGTTATTCATGGGGCAGTGTTGTTCCCTACTGTGCTTGATGCACGAGGACAAATATTGACTGCTGATACTGGATGAAGAAATGAGTTCTCTGCATAGGGCTACAGCAGCTTCTGGGCTGAGGCCTGGGTGATCAGCAGGATGCTGGTGGGTATGGGAGGGATAGGTGGAGAGCTCTTTTGTGTCTCTTTGTAGCATAAAGTTTGTCACTGTAAAATCAAACCAGTAATGGCAAAAGTACAATGAGAAGATGTATAACAAAGACAGAGGTAGGAAGCTGTTCAGGTGCTGCAGACTCCTGCCCAGCCACAGCTGCATTTCAGTAATGCCAGGGGACAACAGGGACTTTGTCACCACAGTGCTCAGACCACTGCTGTAGAAACATCTGCCCTGAGTAAATAGGATCACAAAACATGCACACACCTTTGTCTCCATGGGCTTCAAGCGGGTTGTGCACCCGCAGGACAATACAGGGATGCGGGTGAGGAAGAGAGATACGAGCGATAGTTATCTCAAGTCTTCGCATACGGTAAAACACCTTTGGAAGGAAAAGATCTTAAGATGCTTAGGGGTGTATGAGGTGCCTGTTACATATGAATGCGGAATAACCACAGTGATACAGGAAAAAAGCACCTTTTTTTGGTATGAAGACTGTCTAGGCTTCCTGGATGTGAAAAAGCTTGAGGATCACTAGAACTCCTCCAATTTATGTGACACAGGACACAGAATAAAACCTTCTGTGGGGAACCTAATAATTAGTGGTTCTGTCAAATTTATCTTCAAAAAAGCCAGCTACGAAATCCTATGATTTGTACTGTACATTCCATGTTTTATTGAGAGCCCTGATTTATTCTGGATGATACCAGGAAGATTGGCAGAGAAGTCCTTTTAGCTCCAGAGAGGCAAAATGAAAATATCTGTTTTGTAGCTGCTAGTCTAAAGAGCCAGATCTTAAAAGAGTCACTGCTTTCTTGTCTCATGGATAAAGTTCAACTCTGTACCATCAAAATTGGATGAACATTAAAAGGAAAAATAAAAACCCACACTGCAAACATTCATGCAAATAAACATTACAGCTCTCTGTCAGTGCTATTTATAGCTCTTTCAGTTTAATGACCCCAAACATTGCATGAAGGGTTTGTCCAATGTGCTACCAAGGCTTTTTATAGGAGACAACTGCCTCAAGAATGTGGTAGTGTGAAGACTCCCACAGCAGCACCCATACAGAAATTGCAAATCTCTCTGGGCAGTCTCTTCCTGCACCCATACAGAAATTGCGAATCTCCTTGGGCAGTCTCTTCCTGTCTAATAAAGTTTCAACAGGGGAAAAAAGTATGGGGTTTCAGCCATTGCTTACACATAATGGCAAGCAGAGATGGGTTGAAATCGGTGTGCGTTAGCAATAAATTAAAAATAACTAGCACATCAAAAGTCTAAAGAAATGTGCTTTTGTGACTGTAAATGGAGAAATTTGGGATGTTACAGTTCCCATCTGTTTTCTGCAATGTCTTTGTACGTGTTTCCTCCCACATGGGGAGAGGGCGCAAGGCAAAGCTGCTCAATGCATGAGCTGTCTCCCTTGGGTTCTCCTGCCCACCCCAGGACTGAGAGTGACCAGCCACTGACAGTGCCATGATCAATAACAGCACATTTCCAACTGCTCTTTTTCATGCATGGATGTAAAGAACACAGATTTGAGTCAGTGCTGTGGCATACAGGCAGGATATAATAGATTTATGGATCTGCACAGGAACAAGTGACTGCTATAGCCAAGAGTAGTAGTACTGCTCCTGTTCTAATAAAAATGCCAGAGAAAAAGACTCCCTTTTCTTGCATGGCTTACCTGACCAGTAAGGCTGTGATCACTACTGTGCGAGATCAGCGAGCAAAGTCAGACAAATTAGATTGAATCATCATTTAAGAACAAAAACTGTGTCTGCTAACAGTAATTAACATCTGTATTCTTCTATATTGCTTTTAATTTACAGAGCTTCAGTCATGGCTGAGCTAGTCTGTATGCTATTCATTACCTGATCACATGCCACTGCTAATTTTTTTCAAATGGATTCACTATTTATAAATGTTCACCAGTTTCTGCTGACACATGAGGGGAGGGAGGGTCATATTTATTCTATGCCTACTTTATGAACAGAACAAAATAATTACAGTTGCAAGGGACCTGCAGTGACCATCTGGTCCCATTGCCTGACTACTTTGGGGCTGACCAAGTTAAAGCATGTTGTTAAGGCCATTGTTCAAATCTTTCTTAAATACTGACAGGCTTGGGGCATTAACCAACTCTTTAGGAAACCTGAATATAAATTTATGGAGGAATAAATTTCATGCTAAAAATTGCTGGGGTTTTAGGGTTCATGAATACCAAATAGGATGCTTGGTGGCTGCCTAAGTAACAACACACATCTCACTTCTGTATTTCACAGAGCAAGCCAGTTAATTTTGGTATTATTAAATCAACTTTGCCCGTTGAATTGAATTTTTTTGTTGGTGCAACCTCAGCCCTAATTAAACATTTATAACCTCACATAGCTAGACACAATACAAGTCACCCCAACTGAGAGACCTTTGCTCATGGAAAATCAACATCTGATGTTCAAAAGACAGAATGGAACCAGCATGTTAAAGCATCTACTCACTATCCAAACAGTCTCTATTGTTACAGTTATTGCCAGTAATATCCTGTTTGTCACTGGGATAGCACTTTGGTTTGCCTGCTATAGAAATAGCATTTACCCCGTGGTTAAATCCTTTCAGTGTGGACCTTTGGAAATTCACCAAACATGAGGGAACCCCAGGGTTCTGACCTCCAGCAAAACCTCTTCAAAATGCCTTGATAAGTAAACAAACCTGTAAACTTCCATACATCCAACAAAAGAAACCATTTTTTGTATCCAAATAGCAAATTTGCCTTTCCCATCTGTCTGGCTTTGCCTCTGACCCTATTCTACATCCATCACATCCCAAGCCTGGCAACAGGCCCTGAACAAATTTGCTTTTTGTGGGCTGTGGGTGAAATCTGTGGTAGAAAATTACTAGTGTGGAGCTAATAACTGATTTGGGCTTTGGTACCCTGCAGCTGCATACATGGTGAAACACCAACAGCTTTTCTTCCCAGCCATCACCATATCCGTGCTGTAAATGCTGTGCGAGTTGTCTGCAGGAAGCCCGCTCCTTCCCTAGGTGAAATCCCTCTACTGCTTTTGATTTCTTAGAGGGACATTAGACCCAAATTTTGTAGTTTTTTTCAAGCCCTTTTATGTGAAAGGTATTGAATAAGTACAGTACAGGTCTAATACTGTTGGAGCTCAGTCCTTTGAAATGCTGGTTGCTTCCTGTTGGCCACCCTTGTCAGTATGTTCACCTGCTTCACCTGTCCTATGGAAACCTGCCCAGGGAAGAAGCTAAAAAGATGCAGCACAGCAGGGCAAGTACATGTAGCTGCAGGGCTATGAATGGTTAATGCCTTGGCCACAGCAGTGGTGCATCTGGAGCTTTTCCCAATGCTGGGCTGGATAGTATCACCGTCTCTCCCGAGTTGCTGGAGTCTTGTCAGTGAGAAACTGCTCTGAGATCACCACTGGAGTCCTCAATTTTTAATGCTTTCCCCTCTGCCGACTTTTTCCATTAGAAAGAAGGAAACTGGTAAATGCCCTGGGACTCACAACCAGGCTGTGACCTGGAGAGGCAAGAGAGAGAGCTTGCTAACGCACCACTGCTGGTAACAGTGCCTGGATGAAAAACCTTCAATGGGAAGTGCAGCTTCACAAAAATCTGTAGTAATTAATTGCTTTTGAGCATTTCCAGCATGGAAGACCAGAATCAAATAGTTTCAGTTTGTTTGGGAAGGTTGGATTTGGCAGAGACAGGGGCAGGGGCAGACAAACTGGTTCCCTGGTGTAAATTCAAACGCGATTTTGCAGAGCCTCAAACCCCCTGCAGGATCTGCCCATGTATGAAGCCTCCCTGTGCTCCATGGTGCCTGTGGTATCACCATGACAATAATATTGCTGTGCCCATGGTACTGCTGTGTCACCTTTCCTCTCGACTATAGGCTGCCATAGCTGAATGGGCTGCTGCAACAGAATAGCCTAAAGTCTGTAATCTCAGCAGTAAGGTTGTCCCAAGGGAGCTCTTTTCTCTCTCAATACCCACAATATTTTAGATAGGTTATTGGGAGGTGTCCCTGCCCCTGGCAGGGGGGTTGGAACTAGATGATCTTAAGGTCCTTTCCAACCCTAACTATTTGATGATTCTATGTTATGCTTTATGCCATGTGATATTTTTATGTTTTATGAGCAGGACTTTTTCTGCTGCAGAAGTAATTTGGAATCATAGAATAGTCAGGGCTGGAAAGGACCTTAAGATCATCTAGTTCCAAACCCCCTGCCATGGGCAGGCACACCTCACACTAAACCATATCTCCCAAGGCTCTGCCCAACCTGGCCTTGAACACCACCAGGCTTGGAGCATTCACAAATTCCCTGGGCAACCCATTCCAGCACCACACCACCCTTACAGTAAAGAATTTCTTCCTTATATCCAATCTAAACTTCCCCTGTTTCAGTTTGAACCCATTACCCCTTGTCCTCTCACTACAGTCCCTCATGAAGAGTCCCTCCCCAGCATCCCTATAGGCCCCCTTCAGATACTGGAAGGCTGCTATGAGGTCTCCACGCAGCCTTCTCTTCTCCAGGCTGAACAGCCCCAACTTTCTCATCCTATCTTCATACGGGAGGTGCTCCAGTCCCCTGATCATCTTCGTGGCCCTCCTCTGCACTTGTTCCAACAGTTCCATGTCCTTTTTATGTTGAGGGCGCCCAAACTGCACACAATCCTCCAAGTGAAGTCACTGCTCAATTCCATGCGCAGTTTTGTAGTGAAATTGGTTTAATAAATGATGGGATTTCTCAAAACCCTGAAATTTCATCTTTAATTAATGCTAGTTTTGACCACTGCAGCTGAACAGGTTTTTTTCTTGGAATAACATGTTAATATATGGAGCTATTTTTTCCCTTATCTTTCTGAACTTTCTCATTGAAAGCATTCTTAGTTTATATTTATGTGCTGTAAATAGCTGGAAATATTTTAGATGTCTAAGTCTTCAAACCCTGAAAATGGAGCTTGATTTCAAACTGCATTTTTACTGCTTTTACCTTATACCCTAAGGAAATAAGGATTACGCAGTAACATTCTTCATTCTTCCCATCCTTCTCTCAGCCCTCCTCTCCATCAGTAACTTTTGAGCTCACTGGCAATTTCTACTGCTTCTGGCAGAGAGGAAAGGAAATTGAAGCAAGTCCTTGCAAGTCACCTGCAGTTGGGTAGGGAAGAGAAACTCAGTGTAGTACCCCACCGAGTGCCAGCTTGCCTGTCTGGCAACAGCACCTGTGTGTGTGCACTGCCCCATGCACAGGTGTGTCCCCACACTCACACCAAAAACACCCAGCCACAGGCTGATGCATAGATGATCTGGCACCAGCTATTGTACACAGAGGTATTTGCAGGGCCTGGAGAGAAAGAAGGGCAAGTAAGAGCTACAGTTGATGTATAGCTGGGAAGTGAAGCTGTAAGGGATAAGAGATCTCAGCTTTTCATGGGAAAATGAGTGCTGTTGCACTATAAGGCATAGATTTGCACAGCCAGGCTTCCTTAGTGTTTTTGGCTTGTGCAAGTGTGTGCTTAGAGCATGCAATATGCTTTCCTATATCTTGTTTGGGTAAAGGTTGTTTTCTGGGTTTTTTTTTTTTTTTCCTAAAATGGTTGTTTAATCTATCTGATGGGAAGGGTAGAGGAGAGAAAGCGTTGCCTGCATTAGAAGTGATGCTGCCCACTCTTGGGGGGGAACAGGACTTCACATTTTCATGGATCAGATTCTCCAGTCACACAGCTTGCTTGTTTGGCCAGTTCATCTACTAAACCTGACATGAAGCCAGAATGAAAGCAGAGCTTTTCCCATTACAGAATACCAAATCTATGATAAGCCATGCCATGAAAATTCAGTTTTTAAGGAGGTGGGGAGAGAATGAGGGAAACTCCAGCTGTTGCTGCAGGATAAGCAGTGAGTTTTGCAGTGCTTCTAGAATCTGTTTTTCAGGGATCTCATAAACAGCAACTGTAAGCCAAAGGAGCAGTGAGAGCAGAAAACCAGCAGGATTTTGGATAGGAAAATTTAAGGAGAAGTTTGAGCAACTGTTTTAGCCTAGCACACCAGCTATATGATAACTTTGGACACAGCTGGGTAATGTAAGTAATTGCTACAGAAAGAGGCCTGAGAATATTGTACTTAAATCTGTGAGTCTGTTTTGCACAGTGATGCAGTGAACATCATCAATGATCTTCATTGCGTTCATATTTTTTGTTATATTGCAAATTCCCTCATAAGAGAGTACCCAAACCAATTGCCACTTCTGCTTTCCCTACAGTCAAGTTATAACATTAAAATCTATTTATAGGTGGAGTAACAAATGTCTCCGAAAGTAGTTACACTCTGACAGTGCTGAAAGAGACTATGCTGGTTTTCTCAAAGATTAATACTTAAATAGGATATATTCTCAAAGATTACCACTTAAATAGGATATAAATATTGTAATCTATGCATCATTTGCTGTGAGGCACAAGATCACTGATAGCACGTATTTTTATGTGTATATACATATAGCCTTCATAACTGCAGCCTGCAAAGTTCATAACCTCAGAATTTCAAAAGCAAACCAAGAATACAAATTGAGAGAGGCAGAATTGTATTTGTTGTCCCCAAAATCCAAGGGATTTAATTGCATCCCTAACACTTGTTATTCACCAAAACTAAAATAAAAATTGGAAGCAAACAAATAAATTCTCTGAATAAATCCTGCATTGCCCCAATTATATGAGCTGCCATCTAAGTTGTCTGGCTACCATCCAGGCCTGAATCACGTTCCTGGACAAGAAGTAACCCATGCACCCCCTTTGAATCATCTTCTCCTCTCCTTGAGTTTCCTTTACCTCCCACCTGCCTCTGCTGCAGTTCTCAATTAAATTTCTTTTAGAAAGCTTTCTTACCTGCATAGTGGTCAAACACAGTGGGGACATACTCCTCTGGGAAGGCATCATTGGCATAACTCATCAGCAAACAGGTTTTCCCAACTGCACCATCCCCAACCACCACACATTTTAACATCTTCTTCGTGTTATTGCTGCTTCTGTCAGTGCAGTTGTCATTTTCCTTGCAGTTCATTCTTGCTGTTGCTGCTGCTGCTGCTGCTCTTGCTTCTCCCAGGACTTCCAAGTGCACATGAAGGAAAAATGAAGTGCGATTGTATTGACTTTTCCTGAGTTTGGGGGGGGGGGGGGCAGCAAATCTCAAACTCAGGAAATCATACTAATGTTTCCAGGCTGTCACAGCCGCTTCTAACAATTACCTGATCGGTAAAGAGAATCATCGAGGTGAATAAATTAAATATACAGAGAGAAATATCATAAAAAAGCTATCTGTCCCTGCTAGTTTGTCCGAGTCAGGAAATCTTCATCCTGCTTGGGAGTTCTCAGTATTTATTGCTACTTAAAAAATATCAGCAGCCTGCGGCTTTGATTCGCGTTTCCCTTCCTCCAGCTTGGCTGCAGGAATCAGGGATTCCTGTTAAATCCACTCCATTTTCCATTTCATTTCTAACATGGAGGAGAGCCTGGAGGTTTTTAATGGAGTTTTTCCTTTCTTTCTCCAGCTTGCTGTGTGTCAGGAAATCATGGGTTTCCTGCTGAATTCCATATTAGGATCAGTGGGCTTGTGAAGGGCTGCAAACAATGGGAGCTCTGTGTGTATTTGTACTTTGGAGGAACTCTGCCAGGACATGGAGAAAGAAAAACACTAGAGGTCTCTCTGCAGACCCAAGTTTTAGGCTTCCTGCTCCATCCCATGCTCGAGCTGCTCTCTGGGCTGAAGCGCTGGGATCGGCAAGGAGGATTTCAGAGAGGCTGTGGAAGTCGCGGGTGCTGGACCTACACAGCCAGGCAGGGTACGGGGAGGCTGCAGGCTGTGTCCATGTCTCAGGGTTGTCTGTTGTTCCCAGGTGTGATCTCCTCTGGTCTTGGATAGGTATTTTCCTCCATCTGGGAGGGGAAGCGGGGAAGGTGGAGAGGCAAACAGGAGGTATACTGGGTAGGTAATAGTTTAAAGTAATCTTTCTGTGTCTATAGCTCTTTAAAGAATTTTATTATAAAAATAAATAATTGATTTTTCAATTCAGGCACTCAGGAAGTTTATTTCCCCTCAAACCCACACACACACAAAAAAAAAAAAAAAAAAAAGAAACAAACAAACAAAAAGAGGGATTTTTCCCCTCCTAGAGTATGTACATAAATACGGACAGAGAGAGAAAAAAAGTGAAATTAAGAGCAACAGAAATTAAAAAAAAAATATATAAAAAATTAAAACACCACATAGCAATCTGTGGAAAAACAGTTTTGAACTGTATGATTCCTGTCCCCTCTTCTGCTTTGTTTTGGTGTTTCATGTGCCTCCCAAGTCTTTCTTCCATTTACATACATAACAGTGTATATGCGCATGAGGGGCCAAACTCCTTGTTCCTTCCACAGGAAAGATTTTGCTATTTCCAGGAGAAATGAGCCATACACTAACATAAACCCCAGTACAGCAGCCCAGCACATCCTGCTGGCTGCGTTTCCCTTCCACAAGAATTGAAGGCTTTGAAAGGGGGAAACACTCCCGACTGGGACTCCACCGGGAAGCACACCGGTGCTAAACGCTTCCGCTGCCTTGCTCATGCCTGGTTGGAAAGAAGTGCTCAAAAGCACATACAGGCTCAGAGCAATGCACACCTGAAAGTGTTAAGACCAAAAAACCTTAAAAAGGAACTATCTTAGCCCCAGATTGCAGGTGTAAAACACAACCTTAATAATGAACTTCTTTAGCCCCAAACTGTGTTCATCCATTTTTGGACACTTAAGATTCAGCTCAACAGGGTGCTGGGCCATCTAGTCTAGATCATGCTTTGCCAAGACATGTTGGACCAGATGATCTATGATTTTGTAGTGAAGGGACACAGTAGACCCACCTGCAGTCTCCCCCTGAACAGGCTAAGCCCCACCACTGTCAGAGCTCCTCAGTGATCTAACTGTGTGCTGGACCTGCTCTGAACACCTTTCCCAAGAAGTGACAGATGGATAAAACATGCAAGCAGTGTTAAACAAGGTTGGTTTGCTTGCCTGGAGAGCCCCAAGGAGCTTTACTTGCTGTCTCTTATCAGGAGTCTTGGTCATTCAGTAATTTGTGCACAATGTCCCATGTTCTCAATCTTCTTCATGTCCTCCCTGTTGACATCAGGGACCTCAGTAGACAGTGTTAGGATCAGCGTCACAACCACTGACACAGGGCACCACTAAAGGGTTTTTCACCATTAGGAGTTCAGGTGGCATCCTCTTAACTTCAAAACTACAGCCCAGGGCTGAGATTTACCCAAGAAAACTTGTCAGCTCTGAGCACCTAAACCCTCATTCTCTAAGTATTTACTCTGTTGATCATTTCCATCAGCGGAACAGCTGGGTCATCCTGTGGGGCATCAGTGTTACAAGGATTTACACTTTAAGCTTCTTTCTAGTTGCAATTGAGGTCAAACTCTGAGCCTATGCTTCTGTTTAGTGATTTTGTTGCTGAGTAGGTAACAGCAGTACTTCAGCACAATGAAGCTGCCTACAGACAGCAGTGAGGAAGTCACAGGGCTATTGGTAATGATTAGCAAAGCTCAGAAGGTCTGGTGATTTTATCTCAATCCAGGGCTTTTTTGCTCTTTCACTAATCAGGTTAGAAATGGTCAGGTTCGCTCACAAGATCTCTGTCATTCCCATCTCACAAATCCAATAGGAGCAGGCTGGTTCCAAGCCACAAAGTTTGGAAAAACCTGGCTGAATTTAAAATGTGAATCCAGTTATTCTAAATGCTTGGAAAGTTTGTTTAAATGTGTGTGGTTCTCAGGTATCCAACCCAGTTTTATTCCTATTCATTTTACAACTTTCTAGCCAAGACCACCATGTCAAGAAAGAAGGCTAAAATAAAAAATAGATATGGCCAGGTGCTATTATCACTGTGGTATGAAGATGCCATCTGAGACATTTTCTAGCAAAGTTTCTCAAGCAAAGTACTCTGCTACAGATGAAGTGCCTCTGATCATTCATTAAGTAGCAAATTAACTGGCAGCAGATCTATTCCTAGGACTGAGGAGTATGTCCAACTCCCAGATATATGTATGGAAGCATCAGCTACATCTTCATCAGCACTGGTCTGACAGGACATACCTGGTGCTGCTTCCTTGGGAATTAGCAAACCCAAGGCTAAGTGAGAAGATCTGTAGGAGATGAAGGACTTGCAAATTTGTTAATTAGCTCTGCAATGAGCAATATGCTTGCCAATTAACTGTATTCTATATTTCTCTGAAGGCACTGCAGTATATGGTGCTCTATAATGCTCTTTCTGCTCTCTTCCCCTGGCCAACCCTGCCATTCCCACTTTTCTCTAGTCCCTCTTGCAATGCAACAGTCTTCCTTTGTGCAATCTTATCACTTTAAAACTTGACATTCAGAGGAATTTTCTGCATTAACTGGTTTCCTTACAAGACCAAACCACTTTGATTATATGGGGGTTTTATTTTTCCTTACATATTGTTCTCCTAAATGTTCCCTTTCATCATTCCTCCTTGGCCTAAACCAGACAGATCCGCCTGTACATTCTCACTAATGAGAACAGGCAGCACAACAGGATGGGGAATTTTGAAGGTAGCTGAACTACAGTGAACCTTTTCTCACCACATCTTGCTGCTAGAAACAGCCATGTACAGCCACCCTCCTTCCACCAACAAATGTTGATGTGGGAATGAGGTTTCTGGCGCTACTGTTGAACTCTAAATTAATCACAGGCAAATCTCACATTTTTTCTTACCCATTGTCTAATCTGTTTAGATTGTCAGAAGTTTTTAGGGTAGGGATTGTGTTGGTATTGGAGTGAATATACCAGAACCATATTCAGTTTAACTATCACTGTACTGTTCAAAACCTGGTTTCCCTGGTGATCAGATTCAGGACCTTTCCAGACTTGTGATAAGAGCCAGATTCTTGAAGTTGAAAGATTTTGGGACTTTAAGAGATACCCACAGTGACCGCATTTTCAGGAGAGACCGCTAGTCCTAGATAGAACATCCTTGGTGTGGCTCCTCGTTGTTCTTGGGTTGCCTGTATGGCCCTCTACATTTTGAATTGAAATAATTGAAATTTTCCTTATTGTTTCCATCCTCTCTTCGCCTTCCTTGCTTTCTAGGCAGCCTCCTACTCCAGTGAAGTGGCCATTGAGATCTCAAGTGCATTTGATATATTGAAAAGCAGAAGCAGCAACTGAAGGAGAAAGAAATAACAGTTTATCAGTGAGCACAGGAGGGGTAGAAGTGCTCTGTGTGATGCCTTTTTAGAGGTAGCTTGCTGAAGGGCAGGTAGTGACTTTCACCTTTGAGGCTTGTTGAGTAAGACCAAGCCCCTTTACAGCTGTCACATGCTATCAGTCACACTACCATCTCAACACCACCATGGTGGTCCATGACAGCAGTGGGGGGTTCCCTGTCTCATGTGCTTCCATGGATACAATTAGTGTGACAGGATTTTCCAGACACACCATGGGAAAGATGAGCTTATGAAACAAATTACTTCTGGGAGATGAGGATGATTCATTCATCTCCTGTCCATCAGAACATGTCCAGCATCTTCCCAGAGGCAGATGCTATATAATAAGAATTGTACATGGCATATTTGCATGTTTGTGAATGGGAAGAGTTGTTTTCAACTAGGAGAGTTGTTGCCCATCTTGTTACCTTACATTTCATTCTGTGTCACTCACTGTAGATATTTGCTGTGTTACTCAGCTATCCACACAGCTGGTGATACTTGTCCAGAGTCTGGATTTCCAGCTGTTCTGTTCATAGGTATTTGTATTTGGACACTGAGGATGAGTTTTCCTTGGAGGCATGAAAGTTGCCTCTCCCGTTCCCTTCCATCCCATTCTGTCTCCTCCCCTCTCCTTTCACACCCTTCTTCATCCCTTCTCTCCTCTGTCTCCTCCCAATCCCTCTCCCTAGAGTAGAGCTGATGTATGATAAAAGCTGTTCAACTCTCTCCTTGTGACAGAGGACAGAAATGGACATATGTAAGCATTCAGCCTGGGGTTAGCATAGGAGGAAAAATATCACTTTAGTGAATTTATTCCTCTCTACCTAAATTGTATTTATTTTAGGCTGAGCAATACAGCAGGAAGTCAAACAAGTAGGAACCTCATCTATGCCTTTTCTGCATCTCGAAATGGCATTTACCTCTGCAGACAGTGAACTGCTGGGAATGTAAAAGGGCTGCAATCAGGAAGTCAAGCTGCACTGAGGGCACCAAAATTGTAACCAATTAGCACCATGCATGCACACATGCAGTGAAGTCATTAAAGAACAAATCTATTTTGTTCACCTCTGAGTAAGGCTTGGGACATAATCTGCAATTTCTTTAAAAGCAGAGAAACTTCCCCAAGTTAGATGCGACCAAATGTAAAGTATCCAACTTTTAGATACAGAAAGTTAGTGTCTAAAGGCATGCCAATTGGAATCTGTAGGTTTTCAGCTCCCCCCCTTTTCAGGCCAAATTGCCAAGCTGGCTTTATTGTTGAAATGCACACACGGCTGATCCATACAACATTCATGCAGTTTTTACTTTCTTGGAAAGAAGGGAGCAGGCTGCTTCCAGGGAGGGAATGTGCTTTTGTGGTTCATATGATCATTTTGCCTCTGCTCAAAAATAAGCAGAAGGCTGGTGCTGTCTCCACATTCCAGTAACCGGCAGACGGGAGGAGAATCAAAGTGGAAAGCAAAGGGATGTCACGTTCTTTCTTCTGTGTCTCCTTGCTGAGCTTATTATCAGCAAAGCTTTGCGGCAAAGGCACTGCAATTAGACCTGGGAACACCATTTTCAAACCTGCTGCTCGGACTTGCACAGGTGGAGCAGATCATTTAGGTGATGCTCTTATCTCATGTGTAAAACCAGAATGAAGAATGTTTCCCTTTCTTCTGCCTGTTTATACTGTTAATCTTCAGGGCAGGGACTAGCTCCTGCATTGTTTGAAGTGTGTGGGCCCATGGCAGAGAAAAGCAATTTACTTGCTGACTGTCACCAAGAAAGTGTCTGGTTTAACCTCACAGTGTGCTTTTCAAAGGAGATAACACATAGGAAACTCTTCTACTTCCTCCTCCCCATCCCCTTCACATTAGTTTTTTGCTGGCTGACCTCCCTCAGCTCACTCTAGGGAGAGCTTGGCTTTCCACCAGTGATTGAGTTAATGGGAAGGACGCTGGTAGTAGCAGGTTACTTTGCTCCTTTTGTAGCAATTGGAGATTTTATTTACATTGCCAAATCATCTTCTTGCTTTGAAGGTGTCTGGGTGTGGTGCTAAAACAAGTGAAGAACGTAGGCACCCTACCTAGGCTGCTGAAATATATGCCCAAAACAGCATGAGGCCTAAGGTTAGAGCATTAGGTCAATGCCTTGGGACCTACAGGTACCTGAATACGCAATGGAAGGGGGAGGGAGAGGTGAAAAAATAGTCAGAAGCCATCAGACACTTTTTGGGTACCTTGGGATGTCAGAGGGAAGTATGTGAGAGCCCCGGGGAGTGGCTGCAGTGATTCTCCAGAACTCCCTGCAAAGGGGAGAGCCAGGTTGCCATCACCTTCAGCAGATGCCTATGGCTCAGTTCCTCTCCACCATGGATGGTCATATTACTGACCCAACAGCACTAGCACAGCCCTGCATCCCCCCTCAGCTACCTGTAGTGTTTACAAACTGCACCTAGCTTAAAGGCCACAGTCTGGGCTATCTGAACCTATGGAAATGTGTTCCTGTGCTTTCAAAACCATATACCCCAGTGCTTTCCAAGAGATCTATGCAGCTTTGTAGTGCTTTTGCTGCAGGTAGCACAGCTGTTAACATACCTGTGATAACGTATTTGGTTTGTGTACAGCATAAGCTGCAGTCACAGCTTTGCAGGCATGCTGTGATAGGCGCTCCTAGCACCCTCAGGCTGATTTAGAAACTTTCACCCATCTGTGCCTCCTCTTTCTCCTTGTTGTCTGGCTCATTCCTCCTATGAGAGGGCCCTGACATCCCTCGGGAGGAAGCTCTGCTTATTTAGCAGCTGCCATTTGTGAAATTTAGATATAATATATCACTGGGGAACTGAGACTTTTAAATACTGCAGTAGGGTGCTGTGCCCTGCACCGTGCTGCAATTAAGTGATGTCATCCCATGATTTTTTTAAGGGTCAGGGCTCCCTTTCCCTGCTCACCTTTCTCTCACAGTGGCACATTGATATCAAATAGGCCTGGCTGCACATCTGCAACCACCTCAGAGCTCTGTGTTGCTTCCAGTGTCTGCCATTACATGGCAGGAATCCTGGTGGGTTGTTTCTCTTAGTTCAGAAGCACTTGAGACCATATTGTCTTCATGGAAATCCATTTTGCAATGGTGATATGTCACGAGATTTAGTGGGCAAAATTTCAAATTTTGTTGAACTTCATTGGAGTCAAAGGTCCTGTAATGCATCAGAGAGGTTGCAAAGTCTCCATCCTTATGGTAATGATCAGATACAGGCTGCTCTTTGCTTCAGCAGATGCCCAGGAAGTGATCAGGGGGATCTGTTCTTTTTCTTGTCTCTCTGATTTGCACTCTGCAGGTATCAGACCTGATTATTTGGCTTATGCAGGGATGCACTTCACATTTTCTAATATACAGAGAAGCATGTAACTTTTCATTACCTGTGGAAGTGGGTTTTGGACAGAAGCCTGTATGTCCTCTTTCCAAGGGGGATCAGTGCAGTATGGACATGAACAGATGTCTCAAAATAAGTGGGTTTATTTAACACATGAAGCAAAACATCAGAGGAACTAACTTGATAACAGCCAGCAGCTGATAAGCTTCTGTAATTTAAATTTCAGACTTCTTTGACAGATGTTGCTCATGAGTGACAGGAGCAGAACAACCCCAATTTACATGTTGTAACTAACGCAGGTGATCTGGAGACACAGCCTGACCTCAGTAGGCATCACCCAGTACAATTTTTTTCTTGGGAAAGCTTTTCGGAAAGCTCTGGGCTCACTGTACTCATATGAGCCCTGTGACCAGATGTTACACTGGCTTTTGTCAAGCGACCCAGCTGTGAACCCTTCCCTTTGTCACAGAGTGGCTTCTTTTTCCACTCAAGCATCCGAGTGGCCTGAGAGCACACTGCTGTAGGAAACACTTGTAATCATACCCTCCAGAGCAATTCTTCTTCAATACCTTGCCACACAGGTAGTGATGACGGTGAAGCACAGCCAGGCTCCCACGTTTAGTTCTGAGCCCACCAGCCTTCGTCACCACCATCAGCTGAGCTGAGAGCCCCACACAGCAGGTGCTGTTTAGGTACACAGTAGCAAAGGAACCTGATGGCTTCCAAAAGCTTTTCAATCCTTCCTGTTTTCTCTGCAGATCTATCAGCCATGTCTCATCCCTATCTGAGAATTGAAAGCACTGGAGTCCTGGAAGAAGTTGTGTCTTTCCTTCTGTCATGGGTGGGATCCCTCTCCTCTGGTGGCAAATAAACATCAGGAATGAGGTGTTTCATTTCAGCCTTTATCATTGCACTTTGAAATGCTCCAGTGATTTTTAATCCTTCCTGTAGATCACCTTCAGAGCTTTGTCTACTTTCCAAGTAGCCATTGAGACTGATTCTGCTGTATTAGCTACTGGAAAATAATATAAATAATAATCCCGAGTTTAATTAACTCATTATTTACTTCAATACTGGCATGGTGCTTATATACAATTCTCCTCTTTCCTAGGAGTCTTGAGCACTGTTATTTTTTTTGTCAGATTGGAAGTACAGATTGGAGTGGCATCCCGCATTTCAATGTCTCTTTCTATTTTATCCAGACCATCTTGGGCTGTATTTTGACTGTGGAAGGAATACAAAGAAAAAAAAAAGAAAGGAAATTAAAAATGGCAGAAACTTACTTTGTAGGTTTTCCTCTTCCCATGAGACTTATAGCATTTTTTGACCAGGTTCAGTTACAGTCCTTTTCCAAATATACACTGAGGTGAGGAGGACTGGAAAACAGTCCATGGGGAAATCATAGAAGAGTGGGTTCATGTGACAGATCTTTCTGCAACTTGTCATGCTGTGAATAGCAGGGCAACAGCCTTTCAGCACTCAACCATGTCACTGCCTGCCTTGCTTTTGATGGAACTGGGGTGAGTGCGTGCTTGTGGAAACAAGGTAAAACTTAACTAGTGTTTTTTATCTCAGGAAAAGGTCTGGTTTGCATTCACATTCAATGTTTGCGTAATAATATCTTATTTTAATTGTCCTCCTGTTATTGTGGCCGCTGCTCCTATTGCTCTGTGCTGGCATGTAGAATTCACATTCAGCAGTGCTTTGAACACTGCAGTGGAAACATGCTCATGTTTCATTAAGCATTAATTATACAAAAGTACAGGGAGCAGCCCCAGGCTCACAGCATTTGCAGTCTAAATGTGCAAATGACAGTAGGGGAACCAGAAGAGAAAGCGCTGTCCAGTTGATGTGTGAGGTAGTGGTGTTGCTAGAAATAGCAGCCCGTGCCCTTGGCTCATAAATTGGTGGTTATCTCCTGTTAAGTTAAATGCCTTTGAGTCATGTGCTGTGCCTACAGCAGGTTGCTCTGAAAGCAAGACCAGGGCCAGATTAGCTGTTTACAGGATTTTCCTGCTGTGGGATCTGTCACTCTGCAGTACAGTGCTAAAACTGTCCTGCCAGTGCCACTTTGCTGCATGGTAGACAACCCATGGTCTCAGGCTGAGACTCATCCACTTTTCTCCATAGCAGCAGAGATGTTTGTTTGGAAATATCACTTGGAAAAGTATATTCCCCCTACCTACCCAGCTGTATCAAAGACTGTAAAGACACAAGCAGTGAAAATCTGATGACATAGGGGCTTTTCCTTAGTTTAGCTCTTTCATTCTCCTGTTGTTGCCTGTCCCTGTTGGCTGTGCTTGAATTTGGATTTGAACTTGTTGCATCACACAGCTCCCATCAGCTGCAGCCATTCTGCCCCAAGGGGCAAAATCTAACTATGGACACTTCCCTGCAACTGAATTTCTTTGGCGAGTCCCTTGGCTCCCAGCCAACAGAAATCAGTTTAGGAACCAACAGGTTGGCAAATTTGGGGTTTTGAGAAGAGTGGATTCAACATGGGCTTGAAACCCAAGAGATTATAACAATATAGCTGTGAGATCTTCCCAGTTGCACAACAGCATCCCACCTCTTCTCTTTCCTTCCAGAGAATAGAAACCACTTTTACATCTGAGCAGGACAGATCTGATAAGGTAAGCAATTTCATATAACCATGAGGTTACCTCTCACTACAGGCAACCGCTAACAGCTGTTGTTTCCCACTGTGGATACACACAGCTTTGTTTTTATGATGCAGGGGAAAACTCGGGCTTTCAAACCCTAACAAGCTATTTGCTTCTCCTTTTCTTCCTCTTCACACAGTTAACCTCTGTATCCAGCTGCAAAAGCATTTTCTGGATAAGAGTATGGTTGAGCTGGTGATATTCCAGCCTCTCCTGCCTCTCTGTAATTAGCAGCCACAAATGTGCAGCTGTGTCTGACCCTTTGCCATTTTTTTTGCTAAGGCTTTTATTAATTTGACACTAGTTTTCATAGCAACTCACAAGGTAGCTGTAACAAACATTCAGCCGTACCTGACAGAAAATAGTGGGTTTGTCTGCTCAGAAGGTTATACGAAGTGTCAGGGGCCAACTGTGGTTTGAATCCTGGGGAATGCTCCAACTGTTTGATGGAAAAACCGTGGAGAATTAAAGTGGAAACATTACAGTTTAAAAGCAGAATTTGTGTCACCCTGAGCTACTGACCTCTGTTATCATGGCATATCAAAACTCCTGCTCTCTGTGGAGTTGGCAGGTAGGAGGAAGCTTGTAACACCCTTAACGTCACTGTTCCTGGGGGGACATGCCCTTGTCACCTGTAAACTAATTTAAAATGAAGGGTTGTTTCTTTTGTTAGCTGAGGGAGATTTTTTTTCATCTTCTGATGTTTTTCATTGTTTCTATGAAAAACTGTTCCCAGTGCTCTTGTGATCCTTTTGCTCCTGCCTTGCCCACTTCTGGTGTAAGGACACTGCATAGGAATGCTCGGACACCTCAAATTATCTAAATTACCTTTTTTCTTTTTTAATTTTTTTTTTTTTGCCAGACACTGTGATAATGGCCACAGTATGTGCAAGTCTGAGTATTGTCTTGTTTTGGTGGATCTACTTACACTTTTGGTTTCATGTGGTGTTTTGTCTCAGGTTCCTTTACCCTAATGCAGTTTGATGGCAATGTTCACCCAGTGTATGCTCTATCTAGAAAGGAGGACATCCTTTTATCATTCCTTGGCAAACTTGAAATGCTCTCTCAGAAAATACATCTTCATTCACAGTGAGTCTCATGACTTTACCCGAGATTCCTGTTATGATCTGGTTGCTGTAATCAAGGACACCATCCTCTCCATATTGATTATTCACTCTTCAGTAGTTTACAATCTCTTCTGTCTTTTCTCTTGCTGTTGCCCAGTTTGCAAACACCTTAATCTGTTTTCCCTTTGGTGTGGAAGGGTACATTATTCAACACAAAAGCATCATTCAGTACTATCTAGTGGCTCAGCACTGTGGAGTATGAACCTCTGTCCAACAGTGGATACTGTATAGCATTAAGCAATTTGTTCCATGCATCCCTTGCATAACTCGTTTCTCCAATCTACCTGCTGAAGGTAGTTTTAAGGTATCCATTTTACTATCCCTATTTTCACCTGTTCTTGGCTCATGCCTTGGTTCTCCTGCCTAGTAATTTCTTCTCCAGCATAAACGAAAACCCCTGATCCTTTTAGCCTCAGGCCATTGCTCTGTGATGTTTATCCTCTGCTTTTGGAGTGAAACTTTGATGGTTTCTGAAAAGCTATGGATGCACTGGACAATTAGGTGACACAGTGTGCCAGTGATCAGTGTGTGTTTAAGAAGTGTTGCAGTTGTTAATGCTTCATTCTCCCTGTGCAGATTTAATGGTGGTAACCCCAAATGCACATCATATATTTTTACTATTGTTGAACGGATAAATCTTCCATTTGAATTCTCTTGAAAGCTTGCTAATTTCTGTCTCAGATACACTCAAGATCTCAGCGAAGCTTCTATGAAATGGTTTTGTGGTTGAGACAGGAGTTCCTTTCTCTCTGATATTCTATGGGGACAGCGTATAATATTATGTGTGCCTGTTAACTGCAAGTAGTCTTACTGTGATCCCTAACACTTGCTGCTAATTCTAGTGAGTGTGTAAATTGCCCCATACTGCTCTGCTTTCCTGGTTGCTTCCATTTGCAGTGAGGCATAATTTGAAGGACTGCACCTTGCACTCATTTGCAAAGCAAAATCATTCCTAGATGTAGGCAAGTGTGGGATGAAGGAAAGGACATCCAGACATCATAAAGCAGCAGTCTGTGTCCAAAGCATGCCCCGATGCAGTTTTACAGCTGCCAGCAGAAGGGTAACCAGCTATGTAGAAAACAGCTGCATTGCCAAGGAACAAAATTACAGAGCCAGATGTTCCTCTTGGAAGTACATTACACTGAACTTGACAGATGAGTGCTGTAGCTGCCAAGTACATCTCTTATTTGGTCATAGGTAATAATCCCCCTATCAGGGAATGTGGAGGAAAAAGACCACACAGAATATCCTCATCAAAATGTTATTGTTAAAATGTTAACTTCTGTTGGACCAAAAAGATTTCGGAGCTCCATGGCAACCTTCACATCTTGTTTGAAGGATGATGTTGTTTACTACCAGGCATGAAGTGAGAAACTTACAGTAACTGAAGCCAAGGGCTTTCAAGGTATTTGTTAGTGAAAGGTGACTAACAGGCTGATATTTTTATAGCAACCACAGTTGCTTGTGGGCGCTGTTGTAGTTCTCAGATAAGACTGCAAGTGAGAAGGAGAACTTCTGTTTTTGTCTTTGAAGTAAAAACCAGTAGTCTGGGTTTCTGAGGACATGTTTATGCTGCAGCCATATCTGTGATGCAGAGTGGCAGAGGCAGACCCAATCTAGCTTTAAACTAGCCAGCTGGGTGTTAGTAGAGACTAGTCACTGCAGTGCAGAGTACCTTCATCAAGTCACTGCCTGTGTATCTTCACTGGAAAAATTTGAAGCTTGATGTTGCCTGTATTGCAGTCTAGAGCTAACACTGCTAGGGTCCCCATTACTCTGCGATGGCAATATGTAGACACACAGACCCAGATTCATGCCAACTAGTGGGATGCAATTCATAAAAGTGTCGGAGTTGGGGGTCTGGCTACAGTGTTATCAACAATGACTGCTACCTCCTTAGGGAGATCTAACCCCCCAAAGACTCCAAACACCACTATAAGTACTTATCTAGTGGGAACTTAGATGACTTAATTTTTGGAAATAGGTAATGTAAGCATGTCTGAAACAACTGAAGAGATAATTCATGTCTTGTGTCTTTCAGTTATCTTTCTTAAAGGTTCTGAATTTGATCCTTCTCTCCTGGGACTCTCAAGTTGCAAACCCAATTCTTTCTTTAAATATCTTCTATCTAATAACCAAAGAATCTAACAATAGCCCAAATCCCTCTGCCAAATAAATCTCTTGGTGGGGAACTTACCTCTGAAAATTACTTTGGGACAACATTTCCCATGTGTGATATTAAACTCACCCTTGCACCACTAACAAATTTAAGATCTGATATCTCAGGGATTGCAACAGAGTTCAGTGAAGCTACGGACCGTAAATGAAACTTGCAGGTCATAATTAACAATTTCTTTGCCTCTGATCACATCTAGTTTATGGCCCTACTACTCATCAGCAGCTGAGGGAAGGAAAAGGTCAGGTTAAAAACCGTGGGTTTGGACTGAGAACATGCTGCACTGCTCACACATTTTCCAGGGACTCAGGGACAATAAGTTTCTCTCCCCATCTAGTGGTCATTAAGAGACTTTTAATAAAGCAGTAGTCTAAACCTGGGTGTTTAACTGCCCTCTGTGAGTGACGCATTTTGCGTTTTTTCCATGCCAGCACAGGGAGGAGATGGTTGCTCCCTTTGTTGTAGCTGAGATGAAAGCAGAGATGAGGATTTCTGCAGATTCCTTTTGTTTCCAATACACTCTAAATCAAAATATGATGAGGGTAAGAAACTGAACTGATGGTAGGGAATGATTGTTAACAAATGATTAGGAAGTGGCTGCTAATTTTTCTTTCCTCTAATCCTCCTGTGTGAGTTTTGAATCCTCCTGTGTGAGTTTTGTGGTGAGTGAGAGTAAGATTGAAATGTGACAGGAACAGAAACATCTTCATTGCTGACAGCTTGTTTGGCCTGGCTGTCGTTGATTCTTTCAGAAAACAATGTGACATTGGGGGAGAGAACAAGAACATGAAATTAAAATTAATATTGATGTTAAGAAAGTCTGCTACTGACTTGTCTAAATCTGGGCGCTAGCAGAGTAAGTAGTGAAAGCAAATGGAGTTGTTTGGATTTTTTCCCATTCCAGTGTCCTAATTTGTTATCAGAAACAAGGGAAGAATATATATAAAGCAAAAATGTGGTTGTAATATTAACGCAAGACATTCCATTACCTTCCAAGAGATTACTTATGAAACACAGCCTTCAGGATTGTTACATGGGGAGTGGTCCTTTTTGGGAAAGCAGTGCTACTCCACTTTTAGAGTGGGTCATTAAACAGCACCGAGAGCTGTCCCAGTGATACCTTGTGCTGACTGTGGGTTACTTGTGGATGGCTCCCTGCCTCAGTGCTAGAAGATGTCTCATCATGTTTTCAAGTGCTTCATGGTAGTTTTATTATTCTGTAACTGTGAAATGAGGGGAATGATATTTTTCTTTCTGTGAATAAAGGTGACCTTTAGGGGCACTGGGTGGAGGAGGAGCTCAGAGTTTGTTTGCTTGTGGTGCTGCTCCACCATCTCACTTGAGATGCCTATTATAGCCATCAGTGATGAGCCTTCCCCTCCTGCACACTAATGAAGCCTTTTAACTGGGATTTGAATTGCTCTGAGCTCTAGGAGATTGGGACAAGCTTCCCTGGTGAGGAGACAGATATTTCCCCTCTTAGAAAAGGGGTACCCACTGCTGTGGACTTCCCATGGACTGACTCACCTATCTGACAGAGTTTGTTTTTAATAAATCCCTAAAATAGGAAGGAAATCTGGAAGCTCCATGACACCATGGAAAAAGATCAAATTCTCCTGGCAGAAGGTTTCCACATCTGACACCACCTTTCTGGAAGGTATGGTGGGATGAGTTTGAGATAGAAAAAGTGCAAGTTAAATTTTGTCCTTATCTCGCACCTAGTTATTATTTTCTCCACTTGATGCTATGGAGACCTTTCATTCTGTGCCTTACAGTGCTATAATAAAGCAGATGGAGAGAAATGTACATCTTCCCTCTAGCTCTCTTATCAATACCTCTTATAACAGTAAATAGCAGAAAAATGGAGCTTGCTTGTCAATGTTAACAGCTACCATTGCTTCCTTTAAACGCAGACACATATGTGTTGCTATCTTTTCTAAAATAAATAACAGCATTGGACAGGGCTGGGGGCACATTGTCTTACCTAAATAAGATCTTAGTGGCAGCCCATGTAAGATATCTTGGGTTTTTTTTATTTTTAATTTCAGTAGTTGTTTCCTTTTCAGAGGATATGAAAGAAGCTAGTCAAACGCAGACTAGGTCACCAATTAATCTCAAATTAGGTTAGGTTGACAGCTAACCCTAATTTACACAGCAACATATATCTATATTCATAGGGGTAAATAATTGACAATGCATCATTGGTTTGGCATAGCTCTATGAGCAGGGGAGAGGAATGCATCCCCTTCCCCATCAGCATCACGTTTCCTGGCCCCTGCCCAGACACAGCTGGTTCTGGTTTGTCTGTGGCCTCTGCTTTACCAGACATCACACGCACGTCCTGCCCTCCTTGGTGGGTACGACCTTAATTGAGATCGCCTGCGTATTCCTGAAATTCTACTTTTCGTTATTGACACAATTAATGGAAATCTTGAGTACAATTCAGCAGGATGGACCACTTCAGGAGCTCAATGGCAACCCGTGATATCAGTCTGAGGACAACTTGTTGGGACACGATTTTGCAGGCAGATGCTCCTGGAAACCATCCTTTGTTAGTTTCTCATGACTGAAATCAAGATATCCAGCATTTACTACCTTCTCCTTTCCCAGTAATCCCGTCAAAGAGGGAAATTAGTTTGGGTTTGGTACAATGTGTTCTTGATGCATCCACTCTGGCTTTTTTTTAATCCCTTTATTGCTCTCGTGGCGTTTATAAGCAGATTGTTTAATAATTTGCACTAGTCTCTTTCCAGATTGACAGTTTAATGGTTCCCCAGATTCTCATTTTCTACCTCTGAAAGGAAGAGGTACTCTGTTTACCCTCCTTGTATGATTTCATGTGAAGTAGCGGCAAAAAGATATTGCATTATGACAACTATTCTGAGTCATCCTGAGGATTAATCAGAAACAATGGCAGTGATGGGACCTGGATGATAACAAAGCAGCAGGGAGAGGCCATGCAGAGGGTGTGTGGCAGCAGCAGTGGCTCAGTCAGGATGGGCTGCAGAGGGAAAAGCAACTGTCAGACAAGAATTGCACACACTGAACAATCAGTGGTATCAAAACTGTTGGGTATTTGGCTTCTGGTATTTTGATATTCTGGAAGGGCAATGTTGGCTTAGTGCGCGGCTGTCCACCTCCCACTGTTGAAAAGCCATACTTCCCTTTTCCAGCACTCAGTAGTGGCCTGAAAGAACTGAAAGGCCAATGCACAACATTATCTTCAATCATATCCACTTTAATCTATGGTGCTCAAAAAAAAAAAAAAAAAAAAAAAAGAGGAAGAACCCTGTAGTTTAATAAAAAATGAATTAGCTTTCCAAACAGCTTATTTTCTAAAAAAGTTTCTTTTTCTCTAGCATTGCTTTATTGACCTATTTTGGTGGATTAGGTACCGGGACATGATGCTTATATAAACTTCCTCAATAAGCTATGTTTGACACAAATATCCCTTAAGGAAACTATTCTGTTCTTGCTGCTCATAACTGTATCTTTTCTTTTTTTTTAATTCAGAACACAAGAGCAGAAGCCATAAGAACAGAGAAAACAGAAGACACCTGCATCACTAATACCTTCACAATTTTCCCTTTGCCTGTCTTTGCATTAAAGAAAGAAAATGATTAAATTAATTGCTAGTTTGGAACTGTGTTTATAGTGTCTGCTTCTCACAGCTTAGAAAATGAAAGTTTGGGGAAATCCCATCATTCTGGTGATAATGAATTTCAGTTTCTAACACCTCTGATGTGTAATATCACCTGAAATATTTGTTCATTTAACACTGAGTTGTGATGGCATTGCGGTTGTTAATGAGTTTCTCTCTTTTTAGAATGTAGGACTGTGGCTCAACCTTAGCCCCTGTGCATGGGCATACAAGCTGACACGCTAAAAGAAACAAACAGACGACTGAATTCCTGAAGGCAAGGGCAGTTTTGTGTTTGCAGGATCAACCCGTTAATTTGACATTATTCTTTCAGAGTAAAACCAGCAGCATTGTTAAGTACAGTACACACTGCAGAATGTTGTGCTACTGCCCACGCAGTGAAGAAAGCCATTGAAAAGACATTGCTATTTCCAGTTACTAGTTTTATCTGTATAGAGACAGCAACCACAGAAGAAATCTTCTATCTCATAGTAGATCCTGGATTCCCGTTTTCACTAGTTACTGTAGCAAACAGAAAGGGGCTACCTGTAGAATTTTATACCAATTCTGTGAAGAATATATCATTATTATTTGCTATTATGTGTTGGGTTGCAGCACAGCTTTGCATGACAGACAGTACTTTTTTTGGCACAGCAGCTGGAGGCACTGGTGTGCATCATGGCCTTATTGTTGCTTGTAAATCCACCCTCATATGTTATGCATGGAAGGGTATTTGGGTGCAAGTTTCCACCTGGTTTAAAGTGGTCTGGTGAGCTGATGTGCTGAAGTTAGTGAATGAGGGGTGGGTAGTTTATGTGAGTTGAAGACCTGTGTCTATCCTCACCCATCTGCCTCCCAAGAACTGCAATGGCACACTCTTGTGCCGTCTCCCCTCAGCCACACTTCCTATGTCCATCTCCCCCCATGCTCTGGCACCTCTTGCTCTGTGCCCCCCTCCCCAGCACTAGCTGCACCCACCAGTCCATTTTGGGCTGTCTGTACTTTGCACTTAGTAATGTATAAACAGACATTAGCTGCTCTAAGAAGAGCTCCTCAGAGCTACGAGCAGGAGCATTTCAGAGCTTGTTGGTCCAGCTCACCTGAATATATCATTGGTAGTGTTGAACTGAAAACAGAGAGTGTTGAAGTGACAACAGAGCAATGATCAAGGTTGCCAAATCAAATCCCTCTTTTAATTCTGCCATCACCTTCTTTCCTTCACACCATGAGTTTTAAGTAACCTTTGCTGGCAGCAAGTAGCTTTCTTTTCCCACTACCTTTCTGCAATGCTTTTCCATGCTAAAGATAATGCATTTTAAAGTAGTTATTTTTTGTTATTGCTAAAGCAGGTGCTTCATGTTCCCAAGTCAAATATTCAGATTATTTAAAACAGATCTCCTCTTTGTTCCTTCAGTACTTTGTCAGCAGAAATTAAATCAGCAGAAAAAATGTGATGGTCACAAAGCCCAGTTGTCAAATATCCCCATTACAGAGAGCTCACTGTCAAGTGTCTGCAGACTTAATTAACAGGAACTGCAGCCAAGTTCATAGAGTATTGGACGCAATATAAGGGAGGTTCACAGGAGAGACTGCAGCTCAGTTTTGTAGGTATACCCGTTTTCTCCCTTAAAAAGTACTTAAAAGTAGAAGATTTAATTGTAGGGTCACTGGAAATATTGAGCAAAGAAAGTCCTTTGGAAAGCCCCATTAGTATACCAGTATGCAATAAATAGTTGGAGGTTAGCTGCAAAATGCACAGATCTTGGTTCTTGAGTGAGCTACTGAGAGTTAAACCCAGAAAAAAAACCCCTATGCTTTAAGGGGGAGCAGGGTTACTGTCTTCAGTACTCTTATGTCCTGTTGCTCCTGGTAATGAAGAAATGGCGTAGGTCCTCATGGTTAGGAAGGACTGTGATACTAGCAAGATCTATTTCAGCTTTTAACAAACCGTAGCTGTGAAGACATCTCACAAGATATACACAGTTACTTTTTTCTTTCTTTTGTGGCTGTTGAAATTGTCCTGACTGAAGAAACGTCTTGCATCCTAAGAGTAAGTCTAAATAAAAAGTAAAAGTGGGCAATAACAGCAATGTTGTCAATGCGGTACTGGCGTGACTGGGAACTTAGGAACAGTCTAGAGGTGTTGGACAGCCTTTGATGCAGAAAATCCTCTGTTTTGATACCTGACCTCACTAATTCTGTGATGCACCACTTCTAAAAACACATCTAACACTTCAGATGCAAGAAAGCATCCCTGATAATATGAAACATCAAATGAATAACAGAAGTTTGCCATGGTGTGTTACTTGAAGATGATAAATTGACACTGACCACCCAGAAATAATAAAGACTGAGTTATATTTAAAAATAAAGCCTAGTTAAGGAATTTTGGTAGTTGAGCAGTTAGGCCATCTAGAACCCAGGCTGGCAGGTTGCTGGCCCTCTGAAGCTGACTCAGGAATGTACATATGGTTTACAATTGGCAGTCTACTGGGGACACTGATAGGACATTTCTCTTTGGCTTTGTGGAGGTATAGAAATCACAGCCCAGCCCAACAACAAAAGAAGGACATGAAAGCTGAGGCCTTCTCCTTTGCCAGAGGGGTGGAAATCCATTACATACCTAACAGCAAACTTTTCTGGGACTAAAGCCTTGCTTCATTTTTGTTACTTTAGCAAAAGTTGGTATCACTCTGAAGACCAAGAGGGAGCACTGGATAGGAAAAAAAGGTAAAAGGAGATTTTAGGATATATCCAAATTTTAGGGGTGGTGTATGACATATGACACCAAATGTGTTTAAAAAGGGAAAATGGGAAATATATCTAAGAAAATAGATGAGTATTGACTGAATATTTGAGGAAGAGTACTATATTGACCCAGGGTGTCATTTCACTCGTTTCTTTTGTGTTGCTCCTTGGATGAATTTGGCTCAAATTCTGTAAATGTCAAAAACAGGTCAAAAGATGATTGCATTATTTGTACAGAGACTTTCTCATGGTGGTTGCTGTTCACAGCTAAGGCTCCAGAGTGGTTTAGTAATATAACTAATGAAGATTAATACTGCAGATAAATTGTTTTGCATCTGATGTAGATGACTATTTTTAAAACTGTAATAATGTAACTGGGAAATCTGTACTCATTTTAAAGTTCCAAATGACTTCAGAGTTAAGTCTGATTTACAGAAAAAAAAAAAAAAAAGCTTCAGATGCAGTATCTTCAAAACATCTGTATTTAAATTGTGTCTGCCTTGTCACCTCTGATGAGCAAGGTATGTTGCTTCCTCTACTCTTCTAGGAGATATGATTTAATATTTTATACTATGTACCAGGAATAGCAAAATGAAAGACCAAATTAAGTCAGGAAGAGGCAAGCTTGGGTGCTGTGCAGGGACAGGGCCCAGACTTGGTTAATTACTTTACACTGAAGGAATGACCACTTCAGCAGTGAAATCATTGCCTTGTGTGTTATTTGGCAAGTCTCCTAAGGACCAGTTCATAGAAATGAACTGAACTCTTGACACTGCCTGTCCACTGATGACTGTACAGTGGGATTTTTCACTCTCAGTCCCTGTTTCCTACACGCACATTATGTTCTTGGCTATTGCTTGGGGTCTTGGTAAGATTCAGGCTGAACTTCCTTTCTGCTTACTGAGTTTGGACAGACAGTTCCCATGGGAAGCGGAAGGCAAGTGAGCAGAAAAGCTGAGACTGCAGAGCAACACGCGCTCATCTTCCTTCAGGCTTTTTTCATGGATTTGGTATGGAGATAGGGAACACTCCCACATTGCTTTTTGAGAACAGGTTTTTTTTCCAACTTTTTTCATAGAATCATGGAATCATTTAGGTTGGAAAAGAGCTTTAAGGTCATCGAGTCCAACCATACATCAAACACCGCCAAATCCACGCCTAAGCCATGTCCCTAAGCAACATGACTATGCATGGATTTGATAAGTTTAAGATTTGATAAGCTAATACTAGAAAGTTTTTAGTTAATTAAAGTACAACATATACAGATTCGTGTGGTTTTTCTGTGAAAGCGCATTTAAATGCTTGGATGTTAGTCTTATTTTCTTTCAACCATTTGAGATCCTTAAAAATTAATCTGCAGGTCCTGGGCAGCAAACTAAATGCCACCAGCTGGAATATATCCAATACCACATTGCTTGAAGCAACCAACATGGTGTCTGCAAGCTTGGCACATCCTTCCTATCTCTGAGCACCTTGCAAATAAAAGTACAGCAAATAAACCAGCTATTGCCTATGACTGCGGTTTTGGTCTCTTGCTGTGTAGGAAAAGTGTAGGCAGAGCAGTGTTTTGTTTAGTTTGGGGTTTTTTTGAGTATATGCATGTGAGGTCTGTATGGAAAGCTCTTTTACGGCCAACAGCATCTGTGTGTAATATACAACCAGGAAAGGACTTGCAACAGATTTCCTGGTGCTCTACATCATGGACCCCAGGCACCCTAGCCGCTGAAAGAACGGTTTGGTGAGTACTCTTCATTACAAAATTTCTGAATACCTTTTTGCTTTCCTCATGTTTAAGGAAAGCTTGTTGTGGCCTTTTGTAGAATTAGGAAGTTGTGTTGATTAATATGAGTCACCAGTGTGTTACTTAATTTCCATCTTCAGCTGGATAATGGAACAAATCATTGCAAAATTAGTACAAGTGCAGTAGAATTGTAATCACCAGGTCACAGAGCTTTTAAAACCGAAGTTGTGATAACCAAAAGAAAGTAAAACCTCAGGTGGAATAACAAGAAAAATTTCCCAATGGTGTGTTGTTCCAGGCCCCTGGGTAACCCATGTGAGGAGTGTCAAAAGTCCAGTAAAAAAGGTTATTTGATCCTGGGTGAGAGGAACCTCAGTGAGTAGGCACCAGGGACTAGCCAGGTACATGGGGATATAATATGGCTTGTGCCCCTTTCTAGTACATATGATTTTGTTTATGAACAATGCCTACTGAACATCTTAATCTTTGCTTAATTCTGTTTATTGCTAAATGATTCCTTCTCTGTCATTTCTCCAGGGAAATGTTAAATTATTCGTTTTTCTGCCCATCTGTCTGGTGGTGTTTCTCTCTTTCTGGAAGGAATCCAAGTCTGGTAATTAAGGCACTAAGAACAGTCAGAGGTTTGATCAGTAGATAAAATGTAATTATAACAGATCTGTGAGTCTCTCTGCAGTAAATATTTTAACACCTTGGGCCAAATCCTCCATGAACATAAACAGAGTTATTGGAGATCACAGTCTTACACCAGCTGGGGATCTGTGTAAAACTGCACAGACAGCTCCATTGTGGTTGTGTGGGAAAACTTAAAAAAAATTTACCTTCGGAAGGTGATGAGGTGCAACACCCTGTGCCCAACAGGGAGCTTGGATGGAATGTTTGGGGCTTTTTTCCCATCCTTTGACATATGCTTGCTGATCTTTTCCCCATGGCTGGTTTCAAAAATCCTGAAACGGAATTATGTCTGTGTGGTAAAATTTTCAGAACTAATCTCTTCAGTCACAGAAGTGAGTATGCTCTGTCTTGTAGTTGGGTTCACATGTGTTAATTAGGCAATCCCTAATTCAGGTGCTTAGGTGAGGATCTGCAGTAGAAACATTTCACAGACAAAAATCACAAGAAGATAATTTTGGAAAATAGTACTAAATTGGCTGAAAATTCACCAAGATCCACCTTTTCTGGGTATCTTGTTTACCGTTCTGCTGAAGTCTGGAGCATAGTTAGTGTCAGTCAATAGCTATGTCACTCTGGCTTCCCTGACCTTAGAAAATGCTCAAATGGGACACTGTCACATTCACCAAGGTCTTCCTCAGCTGTGAGCCCTGTGGGAGCCTAATGTCAAGTATTATTCACTGAACCTGTGAAGTACCAGGTGTTGTCCTGCTGCCTCCTCACCCCTCTGAGGTGGATTGAAAGCCGTAGAGGAACATGCAGGAAGGTCACCTGCCATAGACATGGAGTGAGAAGGACTTATGGCTGGAAAAACACCCCTGCATGTAGTAGGAAAATTTCCAAGGAAACTGTACAGATGAACCATAACAGTTTTGAGCTGTCCCCACCCCAGTCTGTGTGACAGTCATTTCAGCTAATCAAGACTTACTTCCTATAGGATTTAAAGATTTTAGTGCTGAACAAATAAAAGGAGCCTGTGGGGATGAGAGCCACACTGCCATCCGCATGAGTAGAGCTTGTTGTGCCTCCATGCTGTGTGCTAACCCCTGCTTTCAAGAAGAAAGGCTGAAATGTTTCCACCAGCGAGATCTCCAGTGAAGGAAAGGAGCTCAGCAATCAGGTTTCTGCCTTGTCACAGGTGGCATTTATGGGGCTCAGGATCATGCTGAGAAGTAGTGATGGGGTCTTATACAAAAATCAGCTTTTTATCCATTGGAAAACCTACTTGGTTCAGTCCTGCTTCAAGTGGTCATTTGCAGAAATGGTCTGATGAGTATTTCAGAGGGTCCTCTCCATTGGATTGCATCTCACTCTGAAGGAGTTGTGCAGAAACCGAAGGGGTTCAAAAGCAAGATGAAAGAGAAGATGAAAACCAAAAAAGAAAATGAATTTTAAGGCATTGGAAGCCCGATGGCAATTCCTGCTTGCCATAATCGTGTGGCACAAGTCCTGCAGGAGGGGTTCTGCAGAAAAGGTAGCAGCAGTTAGTTGGGAGCAGACAGGTTATAGCATAATAAAAGAAAATAATTCCTCAATGTGTCTTGCTAAGAAGCGGAACCAATAACCAAACAATAACAGCTCATCTAACACAATGACATTTTAACAAAAACATTGACTGAGAATGTAACTTTATTATAATATGAAGAAAAATAGTCTCATTGAAACGTTATGCACTGGCTTGATCCTTTAACAGGGGTTCCAGGGAGCCGAGGGTAAAAATTGAGTCTATAATCTTCCTGTATTATGATTCATATCATATAATTTCATATCATATCATAGGAAAAGCCTTACTTCTATTCTCCAAGACCGGGGTCCCGGGCTCAGATGGCATGTCTGGGTGGTCTTGATCCTTACATGGATTTGATATGAAAACTCTTACCTCAAGTCTACGTCTGCATTGAGTATGTGATCAAAGAGTAAACCACAACTATCTTTAAAGTCATCGGAAAGCCTCATGTCTATAAAAGAAGTATTTCATTATGATTCAGAGATGCCAAAACCATAGTTTCCCTTCAAGGTTTGCCAATTCATTTGAAACAAGACGTAAAGGATGCATCTGTGCAAAGGCTTGAAGTTATGCAGCTGTAAAAGTGGGAAATCTGTTGTTTATCCTTCAGAAGTCATGAATTTGCAAAAGTAAACAATGCAGAGATTGGAAAGGATGTATCCCATACCATACAATGGCATCTGTCTCTGTCTAGCTGTGAGTACTCATACAGGAAAAGCTGTGGTTGGCTCTGACCATAAGCTTTTAGAGGCAATAATAAGAAAAGCTAGTGGCAGCACCAGCACATCTATAAAACATAGTGATGTTTGTGTAGAAATATGCTACTGTGGTTAAATGCAGACCAAGAGAAAACACATCCCATAGAGGTTTCTTGATCGGATAGTTTCTGGCAGGGGAAAACAATTAGAAGGAGGTATTTTCAGGCATAAATAAACTTTGGGCTGAGCAGCATTTGTGAGGTAAGAAATATAGAGCCCAACCATGCCAGATCCTCAGCTCTCCTTGGCCATTCCATTGTATATCAGTGGTACATTGCTGGCCTGGGAGGAGTCAGCAATTGTGGGTTACCTGGGTTTTGGGAATCCATGCAAAATTAGTTCATTTTGGGAAAACGTATTTTGCAAATAGTGGAAAAAGATCAAGAAACATGATACCTCTTTCATCTTCTGAGAGAGCTTGGTAGTGCTGTTTGAAATGTGATGCTTTTTTTTTTTTTTAACTGGAAAAAATAATAAACTGCCTGCAATTAGATTTTTTTCTATTAAGTTCAGGACTCTTATTGGAATTTGCCTGTAGGAGCTATAGGAAATGGTCTTGTTATTTACACCTTGTTATTTATATGTGTGAGTTAGCTCTTTGCAAAATGCTTATTGTTTGGCACAGTTTATTTTCACATTTTTTTCCTGGAAGCCAAGTGCATCAATAATGAAACATAGCATCATAGAATCACAGATCTGGCTTGGAAGGGACCTTCAAGATCATATAGTTCCAAGCCCCCTGCCATAGGTAGGGACACCTTCCACTAGACCAGGTTGCTCAAAGCCCCATCCAGCCTGGCCTTGAGCACTGCCACTCATGGTGCAGCCACAGCTTCTCTGGGCAACCTTTGCCAGTGCCTCACCACTCTCACAGTAAAGAATTTCTTCTGAATATCTAATCTAAATCTACCCTCTTTGAGCTTAAATCCACTCCCCCTTGTGAATGGGGCTTTCTGGGCTGCAGGGGCACATTGCTGCAGCATGTTGAACTTCTTGTCAATCAACAGGCCCAAGTCCTTCTCCTCATGGCTTCTCTCAATCCAGCCTTTTCCCAGTCTGTATTTGTGCTTGTGGCTGCCCAGATCAGTTGCAGGACTTTGGATTTGGCATTGTGGAACATCACAAGGTTTATTATGCCTTTTGTAAAAGACTTATTAGACAGCTGCTTCCTTCTGATTACTGTTACAAACAAAGAAAACTTTTGGTTCAATTATTTAGCTCAGTGTTCAAAAAGCAGCTAGATGAACTCATGGAAGAAGAGCCTGCCTGTAGATATTAAATCCAAAGAAGCCACTTCTGGCTTAGGAAGCTCCTGAACTGCAGAATATCACAGCTTTGGAGAGTAGCCTGGGACTATATGCTCATACGCCTGCTATGTCCTTTTATTTCTTTCCATACACTTGTTCTCAGCTAATGTTGGATATAGGACAGTGGGTCTTTCACCTGAGGTAGTAGTATCTCAGTATCTTGTCTTCATGTTTTTTTTTCATGACACAACAGCTTTGCTGCTTCTAGCATGTTTCTCAGCATCAATACGCCTGAGTTTTTGAGCTATTCTGGGTCTGCATCATGAAATAAAATAAAACAGCTTATTAATACAGTAATCTGCATGCTAAAGGTTGCACATGAAACACAAGAAGAACAGGATGTATTGAAACAGCAAGGTGGTGCAGTTAGGTATCACCCCTCCCTCCCATGTAAATCTAAAATTCGTCACATTTTGAAAGTAACCATTAAAAATTACAAAGAAATGTCATAAAACCTCATGAAAATACCTTTAAAAGCTTAATAGTGGTTCACGTATTTCATTAAATAACAACCAGAGCAGTAAAACATTTGTGGTTGGTTCTGATCATATGAGCTCATTTGTGGCTTGACTTTCTCTTGATGAGAGATCTGCTCTTGAAGGCAGAAAAAAACAATGGGTTGTTTTATATATCTGATTTAATCAGATCACCAAAAATCTCATTTTCACTGCTGCCAGGGAATCAGAAACATCCCTGTATCCTTCTCCTCAGTCTCAGATATCATTCTGCATCCTACGTGTTTAGACCAGTTGAGCATAAAGAAATATATGGTAGCAGCAGTTCAGTGGAAAGTTTAAATAAATGGTTCAGACCACTACAGCATTTAAATGGGGCCATCTGGGTATATAAGTCTCAGGAAACTTCGTATTAGAAATACCCAGTGCAGTCCTGAGAGGTTGCGGCTCCCAATTAAGGAGACCTGTCAATACTTCTCCATCTCCTTGGTATAGTCACTGTCAGGACAAACATCTCCTCCACTGGTAGGGCTTCAATGAGGGTTCATTTTAGCTAAAGACGTTCCCAACGCTTCATTAGGAAAGAAAGACCTCTCTGCAGCTGGCTAAATAATCCAGTTTAACTGTACTGAGAGGCTCTTACCCTTCCCTGATGCTCACAGCAACGGAACTGGAGTGGTGTATTTGCACATCTTCTTGTGTTAGCCGGCCCGGAAAATATCCCAGAGGTCTAGATAAGCCCATATGTAATTCTAGGTTTTTTAGGTTTGTTTTTGTATGTTTTGTTGGTTTTTTTCCCCCTTAATTTTACAGTTGAAGTTTCAAGTTGGGTAAGTGAAAAGACATTTAATCAGAATACCTTTCAAAAAAGGAAACTATAACTTGAAAGGACTTCATGCCTTAACAATTGTCTGAAGCTAATTTGAACCAGATGGCTACTTGAGAATCCCAGAGGGACATAAAATAACACTACACCTATTTTTCATCAGCCCTCTCTAAGCAAGTTTACAAATTTTTCTATTATTTATTAAGGTCTTCTGCATTCTTTTATAAAGATTCTATGATCCGCTCAGCAGGAAGCTGTACTCAGCCTCTGCTTCCTATGGCCCAGGCAGAATCACGTGCTGTCTTTGACACATTGATCCCTCTGAGCCTCTGAAAGCAGTGAGACATATGAGAAGTCCTGCAGAAATGTGGAAGACATATGTGGCTTGGAGCTTGGTGAATTTCTAGCAAAATTTACTTATGCTCCAGATTCATACTAATTCCTCAAAATCTGCCATTTGAGATTCTCTGAGCTAGGAAAACAGGAGGAAATTGAAAGTCAGTGTAGACCTGTGTCACCTTTGCTCACAGGGTCTGAGTTATTTGGGGCTGCCTAACTGAAGAGAACAGCTTTAGGTATCTCTGTGAACCTATTGAAAATGTCACCACAATGCAAAGCAGCTGTGAAAAGCTAACAGTAAGTAAGCTGTGTTAACAAGGGAATTTGGAGTAATACAGAAAATCTAGGGGCTTGACAATTTAATTATAGTTGGGCGGCAGTTCAAGAAACCTCAGAAGTATATATACCAGAGATACACAAGTGTTTTCTACCAAAAGCTGCTGGATAGATGTAAATACTGCAAGTAATTGGGTTGTATCACCTCTGAAGGGATGGCAAGTTATACGCAAGTGCTGGGGAGTAGAAGTCACAATTGATTTGCAGCACCGAAGGGAATCAAGGGGTTATGCTCTGGTTCTGTGTATGAACTACTCCTGTATGCAGCACAGGGAATGGAATGGAGAGGGATTAGGTCACATGGGGAGATTTTTGGTCTCAAACGGGATTTGGGAAGAAGAGGTGTAAGGATGTCTTAGGCAGTAAAAGCAGCAACATGAAGAGAAGTGTCTGGAGGCATGGGGTGAGCTAGCAGAGGCAGATATGAAGATAGGCTTGTGAAAGAAGCCTATGGTTGGATTTGGAGATTAAGGGAACAGAGAACATATTTTGCAGCCAGTTCTTCTTCAACAGCAAAGAACATCAGCAGACCTTGCTCCCATCTTGGCAGCTGGGGAAGGAGAGTAAGGGAGCATAGCATCCAAAACCTTAGCACAGCCTGCCATCCACAAAGAAGCATTTTCAGGACTATGGGAGGGAAAGAGGGGAGGAATGGCAGATGAGTATGCAAAGTGGGTGGCCGAGACCCATATAGTGAAGCTGCTGCGAGAAACTCCTTTAGAACTGGGAGCCTTTTCAGATATGGGGTGTTACAGGGTGGTTATTTACTGTTATCTCCAAGGGATACTACACAGGATCTGGGTTTCTTGGGTTATTACCATGAACAGAGGTTCAGAACATAAGGGTGACTTAGAATTGCAGGATTTGAGAAATAAGTTAGCAGGTGGAGTAAAGGAAAACACAGAAGAAGATTTGAGTAAGAGGAATTGGAGCTAATACTTTCCACATTGAGTCTCTATTCAGACTGCACAGGGTAGGGTGAATAAAAGTATGAGGTGGAGGGAGAAAGAAATGCTGCAGAAGGGAAAGACAAACATACTCTCTGTGAGCTGGGAGGATACAGGAGCAGTTGGAGCTTGGCAGAGGGAAAACTGGTCTTGCGTAAGGGCCGGGACCAAGTACTGAAGCTGAAACACAGTGCGTAGGGAAGCAGCAAAGCTTTTGTTATTAACCATCATGTGCATTAACCGTCTTCTGCTCAGTTCATGGGACTAGGTTTGGGCGTCAACTGGAAGGCAGCTGAAATCATGGAAACACTTCAGTGTTAGGAATTGATGTAACCAGGACAAAAGAATGGTTTAGAAGAGGCAGACGGTTTGGCTTTACAACACAGATAATTCCGATTATATGATGTTTTCTGGTTTTGTTGGCAAAAATTTGCCAGCAGGAGACAGCAAATGGCTTTAACTTACTGCTTTTTTTAAGGAAAGCATTATTTTTTAAAGATCTCTCTATTAAATCTCCATATATTTGAAGCCTGAAGAAAACAATCTAACTCGGGAGGGGGAATAGAACAGCCAAAAATGTATTTGTTAAGCCCTGCGATGGAGAATATATATACTAATGTGAAGCAGTGGTGACAGAGGAAGCTTTAGACAGCTTCAAAACAAAGCCATTGAGGCAATCAGTCCTGCAGGACTTCAAATTCTTGCATTGAGACAAAGCTTTTTTTACATCAGAGCTTGAAAATAGAAAAAGAGCAAGCCCAGCCAACTTTGAGCATTCTGCATGTCACTTGATGTCCTGAAAGGCTGCAAGAGTTTCTTTATTGTTTGCTTGCATCATACGCCATTTGCAGTGCTGCTTTGCAGGTGTTTCTTTGCTCTTTTTCTTTCAGTTTCATTGGGTGGTTACATAGATTTGTAGCATATCTCGTGTATTTTTTAAAGCTTTTGTTCAATTGGATTCTCCTTCCCTCCCTCAAGCCTCAAAGGCAGATCTACAGGAATCTTCTAGGGATATGACTCTGAATTATTTTAAAAGCTTTGCTTTTCTTATTTCATGGTCTTATGGGTCACAAAGAGCTACATTTGAGGATAAGCATCAGCTTCCCCAGCATGGAATAAGGTCAGACTGGATTGCACAAAACACTTAAGCAGATAAATCTAAGTACTCTTCTCAGTGTCTCCCCTCTTCCCTATTACTGATGAGGTTTCTTGAATTTAGTTTGAAGTGACAGGAGGGTGGAGTTCTAGAAAGAGCAGAAGATCCCTGTCATGGGTTCAGCAGTAGCAGTCATTTTTCTCCTTGGTAGCTGGTGCAGTGCTGTGCTTTTGACTTTTGGCCTGGGAACAGCGCTGATAACACCGATGTTTATAGTTACGGCTTAGAATGTTTGGTCTGGCCAAGGACTTTCTGAGTCTCATGCTCTGCCAGGGAGGAGGGGAAGCTGGGAGGAAGCAGAGACAGGACACCTGACCCAAACTGACCAAAGAAGTATTCCATGCCACAGCACATCATGCCCAGGATGTCAAACAGAGAGCAGAGACCCAGGAGGGTTGGGGTGCACTGCATGATCGGGCTTGGTATTGGGTGGTGAGCAGTTGTATTCTCTTTCCTTGTATTTCTCTTGTTGTTATTATTATTGGTGGTAGCAGTAGTGATTTGTGTTATACTTTAGTTACTAAACTGTTCTTATCTCAACCTGTGGGAGTTGCATTCTTCTGATTCTCTTGCCCATCCCCCCGGGAGCTGGGGAGAAGAAAGAGGGGGGAGTGAGTGAGTAAACTGCGTGGCTGAGAGGCTTAAACCACAACAATCCCCAAACCTCTATCATAGAACTTGAAATAGCATTTTAATTCTATGAAAATAATGGTGGTTCAAGAGTGGCTAAGTAGTGATATTTTAATGTAAAAACCAGCAAAGGAATATTGGGGTTTATATCTCCTTAATGAATGACCAAGAAATCATCTAATATAGGATGCTTTCAAATTAACAGCAGAGAGGAAATTGCATTTGCTTTTCTTCAAGGAACAACTGGATATTGCAAAATTGTTTCAGTGATGAGGCTTTGCTGGATTTGATTCAGATAAATGCTGGAAGGTTGGTTCTACATTGTTCGTGTTTTATGCCATAACATCAGTCATGCTATCTTTATTCGTGTGCTGTTGTAATTAAGGAACCTGTATGCTTTGTCACTTACAGTTCTGGCACAGCTTAGCTACGGCATAGGTGGGGAATCTGGGAGACCTGGCTTTGGCCAAATCCAGCAGAAGACAGACGGCTCAAGGGTGGGTACTTCAAGATTTTGTTCACAGGCATTGGCTCCCAGGGTGCAATATCAAAACCTGTACCAGCTGCCCATCTAATCTAGGTAGGATGGGATCCACGTGATTAAATGAGCACCAACCCACCTTCCCATGTAAATAATAAAAACCGGATAAACAGGGCCCGTTTTTTGCCAGTGCTACAGCAGCTGCATGTTCCATTGCAGCCTGTCTGGTTCTGTAGCCTGCAGATCTCATGTGAGAATTTATGCCCAGGGTGGGCGTCCCCATATCACTCTGATGATGGCTGCTATGGACACATAGAAAGGAACAGCTCTAGGGACCTTTCACAGCCAGAAAGAGTTGTGGTGCCTCTGGTTAACACTTGGTAGTCTGTGAGGGACGGGGTGGCACTTATGGGGCTCACAGGCTCTCATCCTGAGTGCCCAGGGGCCTGGCAGGAGATAAGCTGGGTGCCTTGAGAAAGGCTGTACCCAGCATGGGCAAGGAGTAACTCTGCCACCAGGTCTGGAGGGTTAAGGCAAGCAGCAAGAAATAGCTCTCTTGTCCTCTAAGTAAGACAAGCCAAAGGTACTGGTTTTGTCTGTGTGTTGTGGCTGAGGGAGATGAGGCTTTTTTGGGTATGAGATTATGTTCTATATTTTTGAAAGGGCCCTGCCACATTTGCACAGTGATAGGCATACGCTGGGCTACCTGCAGTTGCAAAATGCCTGCTGGTGTTTCCTTCATCTCAATGTTCTGTTGTTTCCTGAGCAGTTTATTTTGTCCCTCTGAGTCTGAATCATAGAATCATAGAATAGTTAGGGTTGGAAAGGACCTTAAGATCATCTAGTTCCAACCCCCCTGCCAGGGGCAGGGACACCTCCCACTAAACCATGCCACCCAAGGCTCTGTCCAGCCCAGCCTTGAACACCACCAGCGATGGAGCACTCACAACTTCCCTGGGTCCTGATATGCTTTTAACTTGAAGACAAAGGTGAGGAGATACCTCAATAAGAAGCACCTGCTCTGGGAGCTAAGGTAAGGGAGTGAAATGGTATTTTTGCCTCTTGCTCCTGGCTGGAGATCAGTACTAAAAGTCATTATGGCTGTGGCCAGTTTAGATATCTGTGTGGTAGAGACAGATGTGTTTCCAGGAGGATGCTGGCATTTGCTGGTATCTAGCTCTGGGCTTCTTTTCTGATGAATGTGGACTCTGTCGCATCACAGACTCAAAGAACAAGGGACAGCACAGCCCTCTTTGCAATGTAGCTATTTTAATGGCAGCATTTGTATCAAAACGTGAGAAGATGGCAATTCCCTGCTGCATGTCTCCAATTCTGATGCTATTTCCAGGTCAAGACAAAGGAATAGTATTTGTGTTCTGTTCATAATCTGTGTCCCTGTGTAAGATCTTTGACGTTGTGCACCGTGCTTTTGTTAGCAGTAGGAGATGGTGTAATCCGTATGTGCATAGGCTAGGTTTTTAGCTATATATAACCAACAGGGGGCATTAGTTTTATACTTATTAAATGTGTATTTCTACTCCTAGCAGAGAAAAATCTCAAAAGCTGTTTGATTGAAAACAGCAGTATGAGAATCCTGTATCCTACAAAATATACAGGGTCCTTCTTGTCCACAAGATTTAGTGATTGTGTAAGTCTGTTATGTTTTATTTAGGTCTCTCTTGTGTATATTTCAAGATTAAGATAAGTGAAATTGATATAGTTAAGAACCAGATTATTTTTGTATGATCTGTAGCTCAAAAAGCACTTGAAAAATGGTGTGAATTGGTTTGTATTGGTGATTTCCAGTTTTCTAACCAGAAATTAAAGTAATTATATCTTTCTGATGGAAATTAGATTCAGCAGTACAGAGTCAACTGCTGCTTTTCATTATGGAGGAAACCATGCTCTACATTATTTGATTACTGAATGCAAAAGACTTCCATGAAGAACTACAGTGCAAGGACAAATTGTGGTCTTTGCAAATAAAAGTAATATTTATAATGGAGAAAATTATTGTGGCTACAATCACTCATATTTCTGTATGTGGGACTATTCATATACACATTCTGAGGGAGACGTGGTTTTCTATATTTATAGCACTGACTGCAGAAGCAATTCTTTGCGCACACAAAATTGGAAAACTGTAGCCTGCTCTGGACTCCTGTCACACAGAAGCAGCTGGATAGCTGTTTTAGGTGAAGTGTTTTTTACAGGCTATAGTTAATTTGAGCTGCATTTGGAAATATGGAAATATGGTAAGGAAGTTGAAGCTAAATAATTAGGCCATACAGCTGAGGAGAACTACTTGCATAAAGCAATGTCAGAACATATTGTTGGCTAAAATGTACAGATGCTCTAAGTTTCCAGAAGTTGATTTAATTACCTGCTTCATGATAAAATGGTGTTTACATAACCTAATAACATTAATTTCTTCCAAAATAAAGTAACAGTTATGATTTTGAAGTAAAGTAAACAAATGAGCAACATCTAGCAGTTGCAGAGCTTTTGCATGCCAGGGTATCTGGGATGCTGTGAGCAGTTCTTGGTCCCGAACAGTCAGAGAAAAGAAATCCTAATTGGATCAGTGGCACATGGTATCTTCCCTCCCCTAAGCCCTCTTCCTACCTTTGTCATAAGAAAAGGAAGGCAGGAGGAATCTGGTTCATTTTTGTCTAGCAAGAGCAAAGGTGAAGGGGATACAACTGCAGCCAGCCAGTCCGGTAGCAAGGTGCTGCAGAGGTAAGAGTTATGAAGTAGAATGTCTGCACAAGAAAAATGGATATAGCTTTTCAACTTGCAGGTGATAAGTGAAGGTATAGCTTTTGGCAGGTGTCTTTAGATGGTGCCTGAAGCAATGAGGGATGGATGATGCTTCCCAAGCATTTGTCCTAATGGTAAATGCATGTGTGCATGGTTCAGGTTATTACGGAGCATTTCTCAGCCTTGTTGGCTGGGGGAATTAACAAGAAGGGTACAAATACTTGCATGTCCATTTGCTGCTGCCTGCCATTTCTGACCGCTGCCTGTTGCCCAGTTTGTGGGATCTTAACAGACAGCCCTGCATTATTAAACAGATTGCGGGAGACATTCCAGAGCATGGGCTCACAGACAGCTCCTTCAAGTGCCATATCTGCGTAAGGACAGCCTAGACTCCCTTCAATGCACCCTAAGAAGCAGCTTAGTTTTAACTGTTTCTATCAGGTTGCAGGTTTGCCTGCATGAGAAAATGAACCTCTTAAAGATGTCAAAGTTTAAGTTACCAAAAGGTAATTGCTACAATAGCTTCCTCTTAAAATCTGCTCCTATTTCTTCAGGTATCTGACTACCTTCTTAATGTCAACAGTGATTTTTTTTTTCATATATGGTCCTGCCTTGAGCCCAGGGGCCAGGAAATAAAAGTAAATTCCACCTTGATGCTTATAGACCTTTTCCAAAACTATCTTTGGGTTGCTGTGGCCCAAGTTCTGGAGCAGTTCCCTGTGCTTAGATGTATGATGTATGTGTTGGTCTTGTTTTCTCATTTTGTGACAGCTCTGGTCTCCTGAGTGCTGGGATAAGTGTCCTGCTCCAGGAGGAACCATGTTGTTGTTCCTGCTGCAATGATTTGACTCCAAGGGACACTGCATATTAAGACTTCTTCCATAGTCCAAAGATGCTGCAGGTAGTACAAGGTCTGTAAGCTTCGGACTGGCCACTCATTATAAAACCACAAGTGAGTTTCATCTTGCATTGCTTACCTGGCATATTTGTAGTCTTAAGGCAAGCAACCAGATCATGGTAATTTAGAAGATTTTCTTTTTCTTTTTTTTTTTTTTTTTTTAAGTTGCTTGGCTCATGCTCTGGCACATCCTTCTTTCTCATAAAGCAGAATTTAGTGTCTTTCAATACTTAAGTCAGTCTGAACTGCATTTTAAACAGCATCTCATTTATTGGACCTGCTTGTGTTAGTGAAGAGTTGTTTTATTCTGTGTATCCAATAGAACAGCAAATCAGGGACACCTTTTCCATGCTCATCAATTAGGCATATAAGATATTACTGCTTTCCAAAGAAGTGCTTGAGTAGCAGCTGTGTTATTGTTATAAAAGTTTTGTGTGTCAGCAAGTTCTGTGTCTATGGCATGTCTTCTGCAGAGCCAGCAGCAAATCCTAATAAAACATAATGTGAGAGAGCACAGCCAGTGAGATTATAGGTTGAGATTAACTGCACTAAAAAAAGGCCATTCCATGCTAAGTTTTTTAATTTCTCTGAAGAATCACTAAAATAAACATACCGATTTAAGGGCTTCCTTCTGCTTCTGTGAAAATCAATGTGAAAACTTGCACAGAGTTAATCTGAAGAAAAAGTGCACAGCCAGCTATCACTCATCCTAAGGCTGGACAGCTAAACTGCATTGCCCACGTTAGCACTGGGCTCAGTGGAAAACTCTAGTGGTGCAAAGATATTTAGCTGAATTAGATGTTTAGAAGACAATCTATGTTGTTAACCTGCAGATATTTTTGCCTTAATAGTTAGGATAAGGGACTCATAGTTAATTTTCTTTTTTCCTATTGCAGTTAGACATAACTTGAAGGATAACATGTATGGAACGGGTGATGACCCTCTGCCTTCCAGGATGGCATGAATGATCAGCTCATCATCAGATCGCATACTGTTGTGTGATGCATCCATTGGTAATTGGTTTTGCTGTACTATATTTTGAAATCAAGGTTTCTGTGTCAAAGGTATCTCTATGAAGATGAAGTATGTGAGCAAGACTTGGTGAAGATATGCATCTGGTGTCATGCTTCTCTGTGACTGAAAAGGAGTTTGGGGCAGTGAAGCATCAGGCTGTCAGTAAGAGGATCGAAGTCTGATTGTGGGCTGTACCCTGATTTTTTTTTTGATAGCCCAAATATTCTGTCTTAGTTTGCTATCTACAGAAATCTATTTTATTTTTGCTGACTTTCCAGTGGTACAAGTTTCAAGGAGTATGTTTAAACTCAAAATTTAATTCTCTGCTGAGAACTACTGACAATTTCTAAAAAAAAATAAAAATAAAAGAAATCATTTTGAGCTAAACCCTGGTGTCATTTTCTTCTCAAACACATTCTTTTTAATAAAATTTGCATACAAATAGGCTTAAAACTGAAAAAATAAAAATCAAAACCAATAAATAAAATATTTAACTTGAACATCCTACATTAGAATGGAATAAAAAGCATTGAAAGTGTTTAAAGCATTTTTTTTGCAGTTGCTTTGTGTTTTTTAAGTGCACAATTTTCAGGACAATTTAATGTCATCCACTTATCTCTATGCTTCAGGTGCTAAAAAGTCTTGAGATTTTTCTCATGTACTTGATGCACAATCCTCAGGCTCTCAGAGGCATTCCTGTAACAGTAAATTGCGATTAACACAGTGGATTTCACAGTTCTGGAGAAGGATTTTTTCTGTAGCTACTGCTCAATTCAGAAGCAGCTCCAGAACCTGATACAGTTCTCACGCAGAAAAGAGTCCAGAAGAGGTGTCAGGTAACCTATAACGCCTCTAGGAACGAAAATGAAGTAACAGACTGTTTCAGATGGTCCAGCCTGCCACACCTTTTGCCACAAGCACCACTGGTGACTGACTGGTTGGTCTGTCTTCCCTCCTGCTAGTACAGCTTTCCTGACTGCTTTCCACACGTGCATGCTACCAAATGTGGGAAGAAAAAAGATTCAGCAACAAAAGAAGCCAAAATCAGACCTAGAGACTCTGCTCGTCGAGCCATAGGATTACAGACTCTCAGCTTTCACTTCTTTAACGAAGAAAAGTTTCTTCCCTTGGGAGTCCCCCAGAAAACCCTGAGAAACGGTCAGATCAGAGCCTATGAAGCAAACGACGTCTCTGAGGGTGCAGGACGCCCGGAAAACAGCTCTGAGGCAGAAAATGACACCACCCTCCAGCAGGGTGCTCGCTTTCCTCCTGTTCCCGATGTGCGACCGCGGGCGGAGAAGGAGAGCGGTATTTGCACCTATTCATCTCATGCTACCCCAACCCCCTGCTGGTGGGATTGGAAGATCCGGGGGTGTAAACGGGATATTTTGCTGCCTGGGGCCTGTGTTGGGCTTAATCCAGACTATTATCCACTGCTGCCTGAAAAAATGTGCCTTTTTGCTATTAGGATACCATTTATTTCTGAGTTCCCTGCTCTTACCATGTCAAGGATTTTTTGCTCATTCAAGTAGTCCACAGATCCCCATGAGCACTGCTCCCTGGAGGGAAAAGCAGTTTTTTGTGTATTGTAAAATAGGCCCAGGAAGAACCTGTGAGACCATGCAGCCCTTTCCTCTGTTACAGATTTTCTCAGAACATGTTTGCATGGGCTATTTTGGGCTACAAAAGCTTTAGGAGTAGTCAAAAAAGTAGGAGAAACAGAAGATATTTTTATGAGGTGTTTTTAGCTGGACACCCCTTTAAATGCACAGCACTTCTATGATACAACTGAATTGTTTCCTGTTCTAAATCTTTCATGTGATTCAGCTATTGGCAAAAATAATCTGAAGAGTATGATTTTTTGAAGCATGGGCATCTCTGTAATCCCATCTTCACATGATTGTTATTTTAGGCATTATCTGTTTTAGGGTAGAAATGTTTCCTCTTTTAAAAAAAAGGGCAAGAGAAGGATATTATTCTGTTTTTCTTGGCTTTCTGCAAATAATCCAGTGATTTTGCTGTGAAATATGACAATAAATTTTGGTTCCCCTCACCTTATTTCTCACGAGGAAACCCTAGAGGTGGAAGTTGCTTCAGGCTTATTAGAGCCCCCAGTGATTAACCTCAGTGCTGACGTTTGCTGCCCTTATACTGGAATAATGCTCCCTCCCCTTATTCCACCCTTTTGATCTGCTGAACACCAACTGTTTTCATCACTGACTGCTGTGACTGTGCCCCTTCTATCCTTGTCCCAAGTCTGGCTTTTCAGGCATCCGTAAACTACTATCCTGTGTTATTGGTCTTACTGGGTTTTTAGGTTAACTTGGAGGACTCTTTCCTCTTCTTTCCAAGTTGAAGTTTGAGAGTGCCACCTATTCTGTCCTGAAAGCCTCAAAGACATGAAAACTTTCACTCTTATCACTCTGTTTTTCTACCTGTAAATGTGATTTGTAATGGTTTCTTTGCAGGGTTAGAAATATGAACCCTATACCCTTGAAAAGAAGAAATTTCCCTTCTTTCCAGGGAGAAAGTCCACAGGAGTTTTGGTTTGGACCTTGCAGTACCTGTCTGATGCTGTGATAATGGACTTCGAAAGTTCTGATGCTGTTAAATCTGAAGTGTTATTTTAGGTAATTTCAGAAGCTTTAATGGCTCCTTGTGGCTGCACAGCTGGACTTATGATAGCTGGTGAAGGAATATGAAAAACAATGTTAATAAATTGATAATATTTTAACAGGTGTTGTTTTTTTTTTTTTTTTTTTTTTTCCTCAAGTTTCAGATTCTGGCTGAGGAAAAGCCTGTGGAAAAGTTAAGTTGGAGTTTCTAAGCACTTCTGTCTTTATGTCTAGTCATTGCAACGTGGCCTTCAGTTACATTTCCCACAAGTTTTCATATATGTGTGTGTATATACATCTTCCTCCCCTGGCATCCAAGTTCTGTGCAACTTCAGCTTGTAATACCTTTGGTGTGCTCATTACAGAAAATGGAAGGTATAAAGCAATAAGGCAAGGTGTATAAAAAGTCTCATGTTAAAAGCAAACAAGACCTGGAAATTGTTAAATCTGTTGCAGGGCTCTTCTATGAAGCTGTGCAAGTCACTCGAACCTAGTGTCTTCCAGTGCCCATTCTTCCTATTTTTTTTCATAAGCTCAAGGGAAATGCAGAGGTTGTGATCTGGAGAAATGCTTTGCTCTCACAACTGTAATTGAAGTCATTGGACACTGAACATGTAATCTTCTAAAGTGGAACTCATCTGCTATAGGATCCTGGATGTCTCAAATTGGACACTGTGACTTACCAGAGGAATCTGACCTTAATCTCACTGTGCTCCAGTTTCCTGTCTGATCCCTCTATAACAAGGTAAAATGCAGAAGATGGTCACTGATGCCTATGGAGCAGCAGCAGATTAACGATGAGTATCACAGAGAAATTAATTGTGCTATCTTGAGTAGAGGTTGGCTGGTGTCCCAGGAACATGGCACAGAGCCTTGTTGAATGAGAAACATAAAGGGGAAAGACTTAAACCATTACCTATTGTGCTGGTGTGCTCCCCATCCCCCTGACCTTTATTTCCCAACACTGCTGAAATGATAACCATCAGTGGTGGTGGTAATGGCTTCATTTGGGGCCTGATGGCTCTTCAGCTCAATTTGGGGGTGACACATAACACAATAGCAAAACGCTAATCTGAACAATGCGCACCACCACCCCCAACCATAACCTTAGTCATGGTCCAACTCAAGCCAAATTTCTGTAGTGGTATGAAAACATGACTATGAGTCAATGATCTTACTCCATAAAGAGTAGACAACCCAGGGCCTGCTGAGCTCCCCTGCATGGTAGCGGGCTGCATGCCAGGATCTCCCTCTGAGTATGGACATCTCTCAAGGTTACTCCTTGAGGCAGAGAGATTATCTACCACAACAGATTCTCCCTAAGTGATTAATAGCATGTTAAACTTTGAAATCTTAGCCAGGTGATATAAAGGATTGATTGCATGTATATGATTCTTTAGACATAAGTCCTTGACCAAGTCTGAGACTGAGTCCAGCTGCACCAAGACACCTCTCTGAGAAGTTTATAAAGCAAAGGGGTGTTCTGTGAAACTCATGACTCAATGGGAGTTTTGTCTGACCCTGTCCTTTCTGCAGTAAATAACCAAGTGTACCTTGTCATCAAATCTTGTTAGACCACTGTCGCATTTACCATCAAACTTTATTAAATTGCTGGTTTGTATCAGTAAAGATACTGCTTCTTCTCTCATATGAATGTGGTGCACCACACCATCCATGAAAACCGTTCACTGAGCACTATCCTGAGCGCATCCTAGGCACAAGATACACAGGAAGCCTTAACTGTTTCTGATTCTTGTGTGATTGTCTCAGCCATACAACCCTCTCTGAGTGCTGTTGCCTTTCATAAGCTCTGCATCTCTTTGCTTTGGTCTGTGAAAGGGCTAAGGGACAGGAAATCCATAGCCTCCAGGTTTAGTTGTCCAGACTGACTTACACAACACAACAGAGAATGAAGAATTCTCATTAGTGCCAAATTAGATACCAGCAAGTACTTTGGCTCTGAAGCTTCATTGATATTTTCCATCAATTATTATACCAAAGGCAACAACTTTTGTAAAGTTTTTATTGATTTCCTGTCTGTCAAACTGCATTTTCAAATTCTTAGTGGGTGAGGAAGCAAAAGACAAAAAATAGGAAAGAAACGGTAATTTATATCCTCTTCCCACCTTTTTCTTTTCCTCCTAAGTATTCTTTCTTGGTATTATCAGCTGCTGCTATGAACAGAAGTATTTTCTCCTTTCTGAAGCCTACTGTCCAAGCGAAATGAAGAAATGCTATCACATGTATAGCAGATCTGATGCATCACTTCAGTAATGGTCAAACTCAGATTTTAGCTGTGTGGTGAAAGGGACAGTGGGCTCAGATATGCTTGCTTCCTGCAAATTTCTGATGAGTCCCATGAATACTTCTCGGGTAGTATTTTTGAGAAATTAGAACAGAATTGATCTTACTGTCCTCCCTCCTGAGGTGAAGAAAGTTGTAGTAGGAGCTCACATGTTGCCTCACTCTAGTTTGTGACAAGAGGCATGCTTTAACCATGGAGAAAGATTTAGTAAGGAGCTCATGCCTCATAGACACCAGAAATGTTTCTTTTGTCTCATTCTTCTGTGCAGGTTCTTAGGACTTTAAGGACCAAGCTTTACCTCCTTTTCCTACAGTTAGCGTGCTTCGAGCATCTCTTTCTGGCAGCTGTTTCCCACTTTAGCCCTTGTTTCAGTAATATACCTGTAATTCATGAGACACAAATCCATTTGAAATCAAACACTGCTAGTTTTGTTGTTCATAGACTGATTTGCATGAGTTGTGTGTTTTAAACCATCTTGATTATGATTCTTAGTATGGGAAGTCTTCTGTGTGCACCTAGGTTAGAAAACAGCTCTAAGCCTTGCCAAAGGTATCCCACCACTCGGTTCTACTCACAATATTTTTAGATCTATATGGGTGGGGGTCTTTGAGTGCCCAAAGGGGTCCCAGGGAACCTGACTCACCTTACTACATGCTAACACTAAAAGCAGAGGCAATGCTGGAAATCAGTTTAACAGCACCTATGTTTTAATGATTAAGGTCATTGAGGTGGATCAGTGCCTGACCCATTTATGCTGGCCTATGCCTCCCTCCTTTTCTAGGAGCCTCCTCAGTCCCAGGTGATGATTTTCAATTCATAAATTCATGGAAGATGCTTTTAAAGCTCTGTGCTGTGGATGAGAAACAGTGCTGAAATGTTTAATAGTCCCTGAAGGGGACTATATAACACACTCCTGTAGGTTTAGATTCAAATGGTCCGCTCTTCACCAGATGCAGCTGAACTTCATAGCATGCTCTGTCTCCACTTGCTGTTGGAGTCAATATTTGCTCACTGCATGGTGGACACGGGGTATAGTGCCTTTTGTTGAAATGCCAGTAAAGAGGTAAATCATCCTGAGCAGGTGCTTCAAATTTCAGAAGAAAGGAAATGGTGAAATAGAAGAGGGAGGAATCACTGTTTCTCTTTTGCTCTGGTACAGGAATGTGCTTTTTCCTTTTTAGCCTTTTTCCTTTCAGGAAAGGAAAGCTAGTGTATTTGCTTAAAGAGGTACAGCTTGAAAGCTGGGAAGAAAGAAGGACTAGGTATCCTCTGATCTTCCATCAGGAATGTTGTTACACTTTAGCTATTGACTTACCTGTTCTGGGATTAAAAACAAAAAATAAAAATAACAGTTTGAACCACAGTGGATTTTCTGCAATATTTAAGAGCAGCTGATTGAGACTGGGGTATTTTTTATTTGGAAAGAACTGCTTAGCTGCCTTTTTCCTACTTATACTGACCTCAAACCTTTCTGACAGCTTCCTGTGTGGTGGCTTGATGCTGTTTCCAAGTACAATTTGAAGATCCCTAAGAGTCATTTTGCAGTTTCCAGTTTGCTTTCTTTATCAGATTTTTCTTTTCAAGATTATCTTTAGCCTCATCGACCATTTCAGGAAAAAACAAAGAGGTGTCCTCTGGAGTTTATTGCTACCTTGATGCAGAAGCAAGCATCCCACCACATGTCCTGCCCTTTCTATTCCATCAGTTGTCTGTGACATTTAAATACATGATTTTGGAGCTTGTCCCTCTCCATAACCTATTGTTTAATTAATACCACTGGGAATATAGCAGAAAAACTTAATAGTGGGATCTGAAGTTGAGGACACGAAGCAGGGAGGATGAAGTGACTGTCTGGCATGACTGCCACACTGCAAAGAAGTTTCGTAGAAAGAGTGAAAAAGAAGGGATTTGAAGCATTAATCAAAACATGGGGGGGGGGGGGGGGGGGGGGAGAGAGAGAAGCCAAATAAGCAAACCTTGGTGTCATGGGTTCAGCAGCAGCAGTCATTTTTCTCCTTCTTAGTAGCTGGTGCAGTACTGTGTTTTTGACTTTTGGCCTGGGAACAGCGCTGATAACACCGATGTTTATAGTTACGGCTTAGAATGTTTGGTCTGACCAAGGACTTTCTGAGTCTCATGCTCTGCCAGGGAGGAGGGGAAGCTGGGAGGAAGCAGAGACAGGACACCTGACCCAAACTGACCAAAGAGGTATTCCATAGCACAGCATGTCATGCCCAAGATATAAAAATGGAGGGGCAGAGACCCAGAAGGGTGGGGTTCTCTGCTGGGTTGGGCTTGGTATCGGGTGGTGAGAGGTTGTATTCTCTTTCCTTGTATTTCCCTTGTCATTATTATTATTGGTGGTAGCAGTAGTGATTTGTGTTATACCTTAGTTACTGGACTATTCTTATCTCAACCTGTGGGAGTTGCATTCTTTTGATTCTCTTGCCCATCCCCCCTGGGAGCTGGGGAGAAGAAAGAGGGGGGAGTGAGTGAGTAAACTGCGTGGCTGACTGGACTTAAACCACAACACTTGGTTTCAAAACAAGGATAGGAAATGAGTAGAAGAATTCAAATTGGGTTCAAATTGGGTGGAACTGGTGAGCAGAGGTCCTGGCAATACTGTCCCGACTGATCAGTCACACAGTATTTGCCTGTATAGAGATGTTTTATATGGCTTAACTGCTCACTTGAAAGAAATGAAGGTGTTGCTGTCCAGCCGTCAATTACCAGGAGAGAAATTTTCCTGTATGAGCTGAGCTCAGCAGGAGTACCTTTTAAACCACAACACCCTAATGAGAGCCCTGAAGATTTCAGAGCTGCAATGGGAAACAAGAAGTGTTTGACAAACATGGTCTGTTTCACCTCTCAAGCAAGTTTTATTTCAGCATCCCCACACTGCTTGCAGTGCAGCTGCTCCTGACTTCCATGTGTCCAGACCTTTTTCCCTTTGGAAGCTGCCTGAGGACGCGAAGGCATGAGAGCAGTTTCACCCCCGTCTTGAAGGAGCTGCTCCTGCAGCAACTCCTGGTGTGGTAGAGATGTTAAAAGTGCTTAACTCTAAGCAGAGTTGTTCAGGTGACCTCAGTGTGACTTGTTGGACCAAGACCCAAGTGTGGGAAGGAGGAGGTGCTGAGAACAGTCTGGGGAGGGGTAGGGAAGTAGTGAAGGGGGGGGGGGGGGGGGGCTAACACCAAAACAAAAACCCAACAAAATTATTAATTATTTTTTCCACAGTGGAATCATTCCCTCTGGGAGAAGCACCGCTGCTTGTGCCAACTACTGCAGGGGCACGCCGCACATCGGGATGTGCTCTGCAGGCGTGCTCCTGCCCTAGACAAATAGCTATTTGCCATCTGTTTCCTTATACGATCTTTTCCAGGCTGTAGCAGTATTCAACAGAGGCAGAAGCAATAGGTGGAGAAATTCCTTTCAGGATTTTGCTGTCCTCAGCTTAAGAAGACAGTGACTGAGTAATGAAAAGGCTGGAGGGAGAAAGGCGACTGGATCAAGAGTAGGGGAGAGTTTACACAGAAATAGGCGTGCGGCGTTTCGCTGCTCTGACTCATCACGGACTCTGGTGCTCCGGCCCCGGAGTAAGGCAGTAGAGCTGGGTCCCTGAATGAAATGATGGAAAAGAGGACTCCAGCCCCAAATCTGCCTCCTGTTGCGTCCTTCTTACGGCTGCTCTCACACGGAGAACAAGGAATCCTTAAAAAAAAAAAAAATAATGTTTGATGATCACGCAAGGCTGGCATTTGACGTTACCTTGCACTTTTTGGTCATCATTTGTGGGCAAAGCGCAGCCACCTGCCACTGTGTCATACAGCATTTCGTAGTCTGCTTTCCCCAAAACCCACCCTCTAAGAGCATGGGAATGCTGTCTTAAAAGATAATAATAATAATAAATTGTATAGACGAAAACGCAGGGGTCAGGGGCTTTGGGGGTCTGGTTCACCCAGGGGAACAGGCGAAACTTCGACGGGTTTCCCGGAGAGCCACCTCGGGGCCAGCCAAGCGACAACGCTTCTCGGGGCACGAAACCGAGCACTACCCGCGGGACTCCGCTCCCTCCCGCCCCTGTCCCGGGGCGGCCCTGCTCGGCGGCAGGGCGGGCGCGCAGGCGCGGGGGGGGGGGGGGTCGGGCGGCGGCGCTCGGCGGTTTCGTGCGCTGCGCGGCCACAGTCCGCGCTGCAGCCGCCGCGGGGGCGCCACTACCATGAGCGGCCGCGGCCGCCCCTGCGCGACTCACGGGCACCGGGCGCACCAGCCGCCGCCGGCCCCCCCCCGCTGCCGCCGCCGCCGCCGCCGCTGCCGCCGCCGCCGCTCCCGCGCACCCCCGGCCCCCGAGCCCGGCGCTGCAGGATGCCGGGGGGCAAGAGAGGGCTGGTGGCACCGCAGAACACCTTCCTGGAGAACATCGTCCGGCGCTCAAGCGGTGAGAGATCCCCGCCACCCGTCCATGCGTCCCTCCGTCCGTCCATCCATCCCTCTGTCCTTTCATCCATCCCTCCTTCCTTTCATCCATCTCTCCGTCCGTTCATCCATCCCTCCGTCCCCGCGGCGGCTCCTCGGGGCACGGAGCCGCCGCGCCCGCTGCCCCGCTGCGGTCTGTGCCAAAACGGTGCCTTCAAGGAACGGGGTCTCTGCTGTGCCCCGCCAGGCTCCACTGGAGCCAGCCCTTCATCACCCTGTCCCTGTCCCCCTCCGTTTCTTTTTACCTTGCTATCGGTACTCCTGCTTCTGAGAATAAGTAGTCATCATTTACATTTCTAATACTCCCTCTGCTCGTCGTGTCTTTTTTTTTTCCCCTTTCTTCACAGAATCATAGAATGGTTTGGGTTGGAAGAGCCCTTAAAGATCATATAGTTCCAACCCTATTGCAATGGGCAGGGACATCTTCCTCTAGATCAGGTTGCTCAAAGCACCATCCAACTTGGCCTTAAAAACACTGCCAGGGATGGGGCATCCATAACTTCTCTTGTTCCTTGTTCTCTTCTTGTTCTTTAGTTCTCTAGTAATTGGGCTTGCAACTGTTTTCGTTCAGGGTTTCAGAGTCTTTGTAATTCTGTGCCACTTAAATCTGTGGTAAAGGTGCTGGGAAGGAGGATGAGGGAGTGACTGTGATTAGGATGATGGTAGTCCTGGGGCTGAGCAGATATGTAAAGAACCGCCTGCACTTGCTCATCTACAGCTCCTTGTTAGGTGGATATTTACAGGACTGGTTCAGGACTGCATGGCTGTCAAATTATTCCTTGCTGTTGGAGTTAATTTTATCCTTTGACCCAGTGCAAAGCACTGATCAAGAGTACTGTGTACAGCTCCATTAAAGTTACAGTGCGGTTGCAGACTACCATCTCTCTAGATGTATTAATGTAGATGCTGCTTTAGGCAAATCTTGTGCTAGTTACATTCCTTTATTTGTGTCATTTTTGTACTGGCACCTAACTACTGAAACATATGAGTGTTTGCACAAATGAAGTGCGGTAAGAAACCTTGACTTTGCATATGCTAAAAGATACCTTGTTGGACAGCTCAAGTTTAGGGTGACCCTGCCATACCAAACACTGCTGTGCCAGTTTGCCTCTGGGGACATGAATGGGAAAGGTGGGCAGAGCAGAATATTGAGCGAAGTTGCCACATGTATTGTTAATCAAGACATTAATGTGATGTGAAATCATGCTGAAAAGTGTTCCCTTCCACCTTTCTATTACATGACTCTGGATTTACCTCGCATTCATGGTCTGGACCTACCATGGTCTGGTGTGTTGATTAGATGGAAGGTGGTGAATTAGTGATTTGTTGACTTCCATGGGAGCAGGAGTGGGATAAGGACTTAGAATTTGTTTTAAAATATTTTATGTTAAAATGCCAGCCTTGTATTAAGCCATCAACTGTTTTTTGGAGGGGCTTCACCCCTTTGGTGTTGCCTCTGTCAGTTGTGTGGTTGGTAGCTGACTCCCCGTCAAGCTCTATAGCTGCATGGTTACCAAGAGCTAGTTTCCTGCAATAGTGTATTTATTTAGCAGAATATTAAATGCAAGCTTAATTAATAGGGGTTTATATAGCACTTTCCCTCTGACAATTTCGAAGTGCTTGTGGGTTTTAATTACACTTCACAGCTTCTTATGGAAGAGGACACGCAGAGGCGTTCCTAACCTGTTCTTCGAATTGTGGCATAAATTGGGGCTCAGAGCATCACAGTTGTTTTCCCAGGGTCATGGGGCGAGTCTGTGGCAGAGCTGGGAACATGGTTTGGGATTGCTATGCTTTTGTATCATGCTTTAATTAAATCACATGTCCTCCCTGGTGAAAGATCAGTAAGCTTTGAGACGTCAAAAACTGGAAAAGCTCAGAAGGCTTTTGAACATTATACTTTAAAAGCATGTATTCCCCTCCAGATTTAACCTGGTCTAATTTAGGAGTATTAAATCGTGCTGATCTGGTCATTCATTCTGCTTTTTCTCTGCCACTGATGATGCCTATACACGATGCTACAGTGGTAAATCTTCCCCATTGGACAAGGTGAAAAGTGGATTGGGAATTTGTTTTTAACTCACTTAAGTGGTCAGTATGGTGCCCTGAAACATGATTTAGTTCTTATTTTTGTCATCCAGGACATAACCTTATTTGTCCTTTATAGAAATAGTAATTTTCATTGGATTCAGTGCTGTTTAATCCAAACTTAATGGCATCCAGTAGAGCAAATCTGATTCCAGTGTCTCCTGCCAGTGCTCCATAGAAAGCAAGGATTTGATCTGCTGTGTGCAGGCTTTTGTTTTTGTGCTTGGGTTCACCAGTTTCCAGGAGTTTTTTCATTGGCAAGTTGAGAAACGGGATGAACGGTAGACTGATGATTGCTTTTTTAAATACATTTTCAGCATCCTCCAAAAGAACTCTTCCATCACCTTTACTGGTTAAGGGACGTGCTCTTTTGAGATTTCTCACAATTACGCAATCCCTTTTCATTCTTGACAATAAATCTTTTCTTAGCAACGAGGAGAAGGTTAGTAGGTAGAGGTAATGTCTTTTATTAGGCAACAGATGCGGCTGGAAAAATTAGGCATTTCAGCAGAGAGGCTCTTCTTTAAGAGCATGGAAGCAATGGTTTCAAAATGGAATGTAGCTGGAGTCTAATTAATCAACGTTGCCAGAGATGATTTTAAATAACAAAATTTATAGACAAATTTGCAATAATTTTAAAATATGGAGAGTTAGAACTGGCATAGTGGGAACATGGTGTGCAGGGTGGTGGCCACCCTGGTTTTAAAGCAGTCATATAGTCAATTTTCAGCATTATTTACTCATTTTCTGTTTAATTTTGTGAACCTTTCCTTTTTGCCCCGGCTCTGACTGCAAATGAAGTTAAAGCTGTGGGAGGAGCAATCATGGCAAGTCAGTCATAAGCAAAGCATTTAAGATCTGAGTAGAAAGAATGGGGTGGCCATGGCTCTTCTGCCCTCTGTATGGACAAGTAGGATTTCTGGGCTACCCTGCCAAATTGTTCCACTCCCAGCCAACGTGTTTGGGAAGGATGGAGCAACTGCCAAAGCTATGGGATGGGGCAGGGAGAGGTCCCACAGTATCCCTTTGCCCAGGGAACCTCTGTTTTGGAGGGAAATTTACACCTTGGAGCTTGTGAAGTGTTTTAGAGCAGGAGTGTACTTTGTTTTTTGGGCAGCAGCAGAGTGCATATGTTTCCCAAAGCCTCTGGTGGGGGACAGTAACCTCTGAGCTGCTTAGTGGGTTCTTTGCCCACACCTTAGCTGAGCTCCACATGAGCAGAAACAAAATCTGTGGGAGAAGCAGGGGGATCTGTTGGTAGACCAACTGCTGCAGTTGGTAAAAAGGGCCAAGCCCTCAGGATACACATACCTATCTTCTGGCTAATCTCAGTGCAGTCTCCAATTTTTCTTCTTCTTTTAAAGCACAGTAAAAATATGTCCAGTAAAGGTCTTATCTGAGACTCACAAAGATTGATATGATCTTACTACGGTCTTGACTGTGCCCTGGATCTTAAGAACACCAGGTCTTTTGTTGAGCTGAAAAAAGTGTTTTGTGGCAGCACTGGGTTAAATCACATTAAGGTGACTGCCTTTTACTGCCATTAGTATTTTGGACATTTAGTAAGGGCCTTCCTTAGGGCAGTGTTCTCCCCTAAAATGTTCTTGTCAGTCTGTGCCTGTTATTGCTAAAATTATTGGTTGCTCCTTTAGCGCATTCAGAGCTTGCTGATACTGACCTCGGCTCAGCATCGTGGAGGTGTCACAGGTACAGAATTGGGCAAGTCTCCAGAGCAAGGCTGGGCTTCGTGGTCCTGGCAGGCATACAGAGCAATTCAGTGAGTTGAGCCTTGCACACAGGGGCAAGAGAATGTGTTTGTCTTGCTTGTCCATCTTCAGCCTTCATATATTCTAGCAACAAAAGCATTAAGCCTACGTTAATGGCATAACTTGCTTTTAAGGTAGGGGGTGAGTTTGGGAAAGATTAACTCTGGGGCTTTGTGGCAATATGCAATAAACAGTGCTAACAGTCTGGAAGAGGGGCTTAATTTAGTGGAAGGTCATATATAATCTTACCTATATGGTAAGAGTCGTAATTACTGGTTATTGTTTCTGTTGCAATAACTCTTAGAAGCTTCCTCAGGAAAATGAGTCTTTTGGGTCCTTCACAAATGTATTTTGACACTTGGGCTAAAATCCTGGCTCCGCAAGGCTTACATGGGAATTTTCCCATGAGCTTTAATGAAGCTAGCATTTAATTCCTGGCCTTTTTCAGCTTTGTGCCATGTTTCTACAAAGCAATTCCTTCAGACAGAGCTTTACACTCTGCTGGGTCCCTGTGACTTTGAAGGGCGAAAGGATCAGCCCTCGGTACAGGTGACTGGGTTGTAAAGGGAGGTTAGCCAGGAAAGGGGAGGGAAATGAGAGTCACATCTGTAGTGCTAAGACACTTTTTCATTTTTATTATACTAGTATTATAGATAAAATAAGTGTCTGTTGTCTCTCCTGTCCTTCTTACTAGCCCATGTAGTGTACCTGATGTCTTACAGGCAGGGTGACAAAATGTTGTTATGGGACCTGATACATGTAAGCTTTGCTCCCCTAAATTAAAACAAAACCGCATTTTCATCTGATCCAAGTGAAGTTACAAATGCTGCAGAGAGAGTTCTTTAAGGTAAGTTACTTCAAATTTACATAATGTCTGTCACTGTGGATCTTCTGAAAAAATGCGGACGTCAGCAGTTCCCTAAATCTCTACAGAAGGACACTATAAACTGCGGGGTGAAAGTTTCCATCCTCTGGCTCAACTGACTGCAGAAAACTTACTGCAGGGATGTCCAAGAAGCTTATGACATTAGGGCTTTCTTTGGCATTTGAAGGCACAGGATTCCTTTTGCAGTTTCTAGGACTGCAGGGGGCCTGCTGATACGTAAATCAATGCAAAGTGGATTTTTACACGAAGAAGCATTACTATATGACATTTGTGAGGAGTTTTCAATTGCAGGCACCCCGATTTCCTTAATTCTCTGGTTGGCTTGCTGAATGCAGAAAGATTAAGCATGTCTGAGTGCTGCTGAAAATTGAGGACTTTTACATGGCCTAAATTTTTTTACTTGTTTTTTATCATTATGTTTTTAATGGTTATGGCAGCTTTGTACCATTGTATTAATTTAGAAACCCAAATAATGCGATATCGTTAGCTAAAGGAGTAGCTGGATTTCCTTGAGGTCTGACCAGCTGCTTGCTAAAAATTGCTTGCTAAATTGTGGGTCTTCTTTCTAGTATTTCTCGGTGAGCGTATTGTGGGCGGTGGGAGAAACGTTGTGTTCGGGTGGACGCTTGAGCGCTGCTGAGCGCTTGCCACAAGAGGTCACTGCAAGAGCTGTTGCGTTCCCAGGTTAATCTTGAAATCTGGGAAGAGAAAAATGGAATTTCTGATTTATTTTCTTTTTAAAGTAAATATCCAGGTTTTTTATTGCTGTTGGAAGGAGTATGCAGCCAAAGAATAATGTCAGGAAGTTAAGTGAGCTGTGGAAATACATTTAATAAGTATGTTTAACAGGGTAGTGTTTGGTGGTTGGTTGGGATTTAAAGTTATTCTCCTGGAAAGCTAAGGGAAGAGGATTTTGTGGTTTGATAAAACGAAGTAATAGAAGAAAATTTTAGAGTTAGCACTTTAATTGCCTGCTTTTCAGGAGAAAAGAAATCTGATTCTTGTTTAATCAGCACACTCAACGACGGGCTATTTTAAATGGTGAGCCCTGGGTAACCCAAATAGCCAGGGCCCAATCCTGCATGTGACAGTGGGAGGGAGTCTGACTGCTGTGAATAGCCCCTTTGGAGACTGGCCCAAAGCAGTACCTCGGTACCCGGCTGGGATGTGAACTGTTGATAATTTTGCTTCAGCCACTTGCACAGTGAGCAGAGCATGGGAGAGGCAGACAAATCTCTGACAAAACAGGGTTTTGTGAGATACAGCCAAGCTCTGTGAAACTGCAGCCAGGACTAGCTTCAGGCTGAGTGTTTGCAAGAGGAGCCCCAATGTCCTGACAACTACTGTTACTGCAATTTTCTCATGTGGGAATGTGAAGCAAACACTCTTATTTGTATAAAGCTAGAAATTTGATTTTTGGGTGCTCCGTGAGGGTGCCTGTGCATCTGGAGTGAAAGCTACAGAGTTCTCCAGTTAAAATTTAGCCTCGCTACATCTATGTTGTATTCTGTGTAATTTTAACAGGGAACAGATTCAGAGGTGGACTTTAGATGGTAACTGGGATATGTGAGGATTAGTTTAACTCTAGGACAAATGAATGTGTGGGGGAGAAACTGCGATCAGAATTGTATGAAATGTCATTTTGCAGGCATCTTACAGGGATGCTCTCTTGTCCTTATCGACTCAAAACTCTTCCTGCGGTCAATGACGTGCCACAGTAAAGGCAGGGGACTGTGCTGTCTGTGGTCTTTCATATTCAGGATAATTAAAGTTTTTTTTTTAAGTTTTTAGGAGGTAAATTTCAGGCAGACTCTAATCTTTCCTCTTGAGCTCACTTGCTAAATTGCTGAAAGCTGCTATGTTCCCAGCTAAGTGATTTACCCGTGGATTTAATATTTCAGCCAATGCTGGATTATTTATCTTTTGTTTTATTTGAGGTACATTTATTTGGGGCAGGAAATAGATCATTTTAACATAGTTGGTACAGTGGCAGCTTGCGCTGGGTTTAGTCCTCTTTGCATTTTCGTAATATGAATATTAAATAAAAACAACACTGGTACAGAAAGGTGACGTGAAGAGTTAGTCCTTTGAGAAATTTTTTTCAGGCAAGCAACACAATGTGCTGAATAAATTGGATGACACTGATGTTTTGCATGCTTTAAAGACACTGGGGAAATAATAGCTTTGCTAGAAAACAGTAGTGTGGCTTCGTAGTAAAGAGTACAAAGTGCTGCTGGAGGTTGCTCCTTTAAGCACAACAGTTTGTCTGCAGCCAGCCCTGGAGCTGGAGGGATGCTGTTGCCCATTGAGGCTGATTTCAGAGGGCAGTGCCCTCCTAAAGGGTTTAGGATTTTCTGTTGTATTCTGGGGAGATGCGATGCAGTATGTCTTGAGTATGGGGTTGGAGTCACTGTGAACGACGCCAGTAAAAGTATGTATTATCAGGGCAGAGACTTGCTCAGGAGGGCTAAAATAAAAAGAATGAGAACATTTTCTAGGACCTCCCTCCCCAACACACACATAGAAAAGCCCAATGAGTTTTTCAAGATGGTTTAAACAAGACTGCAGCAATATGCTGACCCTGTGCAATTCTAAGGAGAGTAAGCTGACAGCAGTTTATGTGGCCTGGGGCTTTAATAAAACAGCATTAGCAAAAAAGGCAAATTCCAGATGTTTCACAGACCCTGTCAGGGCCAGGCTGCATTTGTTCTGCAGCGGAAGGGTGGGAATTCCAAATGACAGCTCTGTGTCAAGTTGCTTGAGTTAGTTTATTCCGAGATGGAATCACTGCTCCTTTTTATTATTATAATAATTATTATTACTTGTATTCTGCTGCTTGATTTTTTTTAAAGCATCTTTTCCGTGGGGACTTTTCTGAAGAGATCAGTTGCCTGTCTTCTTGGGATGAGATGGAATTCAAAACAGTGATTTAAACAATTTTCGTTACAAGTGGTACCCAAGCTTTCTGGAGAAAAGATGATTAGAGACGATGTTTCTCACTTGGCTAAGCATATATCCTGGACTGATTTAGCTGTTCTTGCCCTCCTGTGATTATATAACATGAATTTTACGCTGCTTTGGGCATTTTGTTGGTTAAAAATATTGCTTGCACACTGTGTTTTTTTTTCTTTAAACAAAACAAGGCTCAGTACTGTGTTAAGTATTAGCTACTGCAAGACAGAGTGAGATTAAAGGCTTGCTGTTCTACAGCATAGGCTGCCTTTGTACAAAAAATCTTTTTACAAAGTAAAAGTGCTACAACAGCAAATACAGTGGCTTTAACAATTGTTTTCCTCAACTGTGTTTTCCAACCTGAAATTTTGCTAACTGTATGCCTCTAATAATTCCTTGTGATCAGTATTAAACCTTGTAAATAGCTATTTTAACTAATAAAAAGCCTGCTGACTTCCTAAGAGGAATCCAGCAACTCTGAGACAGGTGAGTCTGCTGGTTGAACCCTGCTTCCGCATGCTCTTATGGACAGACCCTGGTGTTTAGATGCATTTAGTCGAAGAACTCTAGACAACATACAGATTTGTGATTTGGGCTCTCTGCAATATATCAGAAAGGGAGATGGGTGGAGAAAATGATTGGTGGAGGCAATGACATCAAGACAAGCTTAGAAATAATAAAAATTGACTTTTATTTCTAAGGAAATGGGAAGTGAAAATGCATTTTCAGTGCATCAGGGAAATCTAAACAAGGATGAATGCATTACCAGACATTTCAGGCTAATCATCATGCAAGTTCGAAACTAGCTGCATGTTAATGTTTCAGAATATAAGATATTACCACATGGTAGTGGCTGAATTCAGTGTTTTCCAGTTACTGGTAGCTAAATTCTTTTAAAAAATACTTAAACTTCAGAATACCTCCAATATAATATATTCTTTAAAAAAACTGGTTTGTGGAATATAGCTCTCGTATATCAAATCCAACCGGAAAACAGCTGCGGACATCCCAGACCAGTGTTCTTCCTATGCTTATCACCCTGTAAGTTCCATACTTTTTTTGGCTTTCGCCTGAAGAAGGCGTGAAACTCAATTCTTATCTGTTGAAGACTAGGGCAGGCAGGGTGAGCTTGCCTCTCCCATGAAGGGGGTCTGAGCCGTGGTCTGTCTTGCAGAAGGCATCTACTCTGGGTGGAGCATCCTTGGCATGTGGCATTGCAGGGCTCATGCCCATGCTTTAGAGAAGACTGTGTAAAGGTCCTTTGGCTCACTCCAAAGCTATTTGGTATGAACTAACCAATGTGGGGTGTGGGTTATCAGGGGAAGGGGAGGATGAGTAGTGAACTTGGGATTTGATGATGGAGGTGCACCCAGTGCTTGCCTGCAGCAATGCCTGTGGGGCATGTCCTTGGGCTGCCATTGGGTGAATACCCATGGTGTGGGTGTGTTTCCTCTCTGTTACATTCAGTGAGTCTCAATGTATCTCAGGAAGGAGCAAGTCAGTAGGCGGCCTGTAGGCAGGTCTGTAGCATGCTTGTCTTTTGCTATATCTGGGCTGCTTGAATGAAGACTTGGCTTCTACTAAAAGGCTACTATGGGACTTCACCACAGAGTCATCACAGCAGTGCTCAGGGGGACATCTGTGTGCCCTTGGCTGAGGGTCTTTGCTTTGGAGCTGCTGGCAAAGGAAGAACATACAGCCAGTTGTGTTTGAAAGGGGACAGACTCTTCTTTGATGTTAAGCTGCCCTATGACAACCGGAGATGGAGACAAAATGTCTTTTTTTCCAGTCCTTGTCTCTTACACGAGGTTTAAACAGCCAGCTATGAATTGAACAGAGTGGAATTTGATGTAGTCAGACTGATGGAAGTTTTAACCCAAGACGCAACTGTGATTGACCTTTCTTAGTGAGGAAACCATGTAACTGAGTTGTAGAAACGTGGAAGTCAGGCATGCAGATGGATTTAGCCCAGGACTGTCTACCAGGACTGAACCTCACGGGAAGCAACTGCAGAAATCGACTTTCATGAGTAGTTAGTGGTGATGAAACGATATAAAACAGTTTCTTCTCCAAGTACGTAAAACTCCTAGAAACCCTAAGGTGGTATTGTCTACTACAGAGTTTCTGTTGTTTGTCAAGGTTAGGCCCAAAATGGAGACGTGTTAGAGAATATGCAAGGAGTCACAGCAGAGGGTTCAAAGCAAAAACTCCTCTATGTGCCTTTGCGCATGGCTAAAAAAAGAGGTTTTCTCAAAGTGTCCTGTCACCCAGTACATAGTTTGGTTGTTTACAGCTGGGTGTGGTCTGGCTAACGTAGAGTTAAATCTGCCTGGAGTTTTGATCTGAATAAATTGTAGAAATAGGGAAGAATTGATGTGTTTTGGTTGGAGAAAATAACATGACTTTTGATAAAATATATGGTAGGCATGGAGTCCTGTGAATGCTGGGACTTTGGTACACAATAAAACTCAAGGTACAGATGCTGACTTGTTCTTCCTTAAATTTTATCAAGCTGCTCACTGAGCAGTGGCATTAATGAAACATGGATTCCTATGGCTTTGTGCCCACAGTTAGATTCATTTGCCTCTAGCAAGATGCAAACATTCATTCAAGATTTTTCTTTGGCTGGAATAGGACACACACATACTTATTCACGTGCTGAGTAAGGATGAATAAGCCTTACTTGCTTAGGAGACAAGGGTAAAAATGTCAGTGAAGCAAAGAAAAATTCATGGGGACAAAAGACAACATATTCTGAGATCTCATCAGATTTCTAGTACATGTAATATATATCTGATCCAACCTTACAAATACCATAGATACTTCTAATGTCTATTTTTTTCATTTTTTAAAAATCAATAGTTTGGCTTTACATTTTGTTCTCTCCCAAGTTTCTGGTGGATTTGTTTAGTTTAGTGAATGCGTGCCTTATCAAGTATTTTGAGACCCTCAGGTGTAATAGGAGACAACCTTTAAATGCAGTATGTTGTCTTGGTTGCTGGCTGAGACAGATCGTCCTCTGTGTACTCTGTGTCCTGAAACAGTTATGTGGTGGGAATACACAATCAAGATTATGTCTGTTGGTTGGGGAGGTTTCAAAGCAGGGTGTCCTTTGCTTTTGGACTGTGGTCCTCTGGGGAGCACCTAGATGTGCTCAGCATCCACGAGTGAGTTTGGTATTGCAGCCTCTCATTGCGCAGGTTGTGCAAATTATATTGGAATATGTGAGCAAAACTTTGGTTTATTCCTGTAAAGAAATCTCTTTTCAAATCTAACCAGAGGACTTGTAATATTGGTTGTTTCCCTGTGGGGTGGGGAATTTCGAATTGTTTATGCTCCCTTCCTCTCCACCTGCTGGGGTGTGGTTGTGGTAGGGTGGCCACCGTGAGGAGAGCCCAGTGGGTTTGGGGGCTGGTGGTGCCTTCCAAATTGGAGAAGATGCAGAATTGGGGTAACATCAATACAACGGGAACCCTTTGCTTTCCAGGGGCTTGGGTTGTTCCTGTGTTATTATCTGCCCTGTGCTGAGGAAAGCTGGGCTGCGTCCCTGCTGCAGAGAGGGCTGCGGAAAGCCAGGGAGATCTTAAGGTAGTGCTCAGGCTTTACTCCATGTCTCCTGCTGCTTGTATTGAGGGCATCTCCCTTCGGGTAGGAAAGTGAATTTTTAAAGTTGGCATTTAGGCTTAAGAATATCTGTGATGGATTGAAATAAATTCTTTGAGCATAAAGGGGTTAGATTTAACAAAATCTAAACTTCTGAACTTGTTTCTCACATCAGTTGGCTTCTAAATATTTTTTTATCTGCTTTTCTACAGAAAATTCAATAATCTCTGATTATTTTTTCCAAATTCATACTTATAATGAAAAAAAAAGATACTGTTTTTTTTTCAGTACACTTCTCTTGTTCAACAGAATAATGTTATCATAATGTAAAATCCAGTCATGATTATAAATATGTGTAAGAGGGGCATGTGTAGCTCATGCAAAAACCGTGTCACTTTCACATGAAAATGAGTGTATGCACCTGAGTGTATATCTGTAAGTAATTGGCATAACCACGCTTTGGCTATTATGTGGAAAATTTGTAAATATTTCCTTAATTTCCTCCTCCCCCACCCCCCACCCCCCCAACTGCTGAAAGGAACGTTTCCTATAATTTCTATACAGCAGTGAGTGTAAATAGTTTTATTTTAAAAGCTTCTTAGCATCAGTGAATCGGACTAGTTAGTTCCATAGCTGCAGTCAAAATGAAATTGAAAACTCACAGTAAAAATAAAGAAAACTCTTTCATTGAAGACTACAATTTGAGGACCTCTATTTAAGTGAGAATATTATTTCTGAAACAAAATTAGGGATGTTTACAGTCTCAAAGCACATAACATCCCACAACATTGTGTTTAAGCAAAATTGGTATTTTCTTCTTTGAAAATGCCTTGCTAAAAGCAGGGATGGAAGAATCTTCCCAAACTAGTGGATAAAACTATTTTAAGACTAACTCATAATGTGTTGGTGCCAGTTCGTGCGTATAGACTGTAGGCACAGGCTGAAAGAACAGATGACTGAAACAGTATTTAAACCTGAGTTCAGCCTCCTAGAAATACTCCCTGCCAGTATTTTGTAGTTACAGCTCTGGATACATGTTACTAGGATGAGCCAAACCCACCTATGTACATTTTTAGTATACCACCCCTGAAATTCAGTACCTGTTTTGTGCTATTTCAACATTTAAGTCAATTTGTCACTCATTACTTCCCCACTCATGCTGAATTTCCACATGGGTCTCTTGATATTTGCACTCACAGGCATGATGTGGCTCGTTGTGTGCCATGAGATGCAGTGGGAACATCAGAACATCTCACTCCTCCCCAGTGGCTCCTGATGCTCTCTGTCCCTCATCTCAGGGATGCTGCCTGTATCCTGCAAAACAGACTGGGACCTACCAGGAGGAAAAATTTACTTGAAGCAAGAAAGTTGTCATCAGTGTTGGGCACAAATTAAGTTCATAATTTTAAACTCATTTTGCAAGTTAGTTTAAGGTTGATTTCAAGATGCATATAAAATGAAAACCAAACATGGCACCTTGCCCAGATGCTTTGAATAAACTGTTCAATTTCTAAATTGTTAAAGTTTTGCTACTTATATCAGTATTTTGGGGTGCAAGAAGCTACTTTTATTACTAAGTTACCCTGTTACGTCACGTTTTCTTTTCTGATGCCTATTTTGATTTCAGTTCTCTCTGAAATTTCACACTACAAGTTGCCGTCATGAATAACTCTGCATCTGCTGTATAACACATGGATTTAATTGTGCTTTGCCACTGACATCTGCCCTTTGTCTTCTTTTCTCTTTCTCTTTGCAGAATCTAGCTTTTTGTTGGGAAATGCCCAGATTGTGGACTGGCCTGTAGTTTATAGTAATGACGGGTTTTGTAAACTCTCTGGATATCATCGAGCTGACGTCATGCAGAAGAGCAGCACTTGCAGGTATGCCAGCTGTCTGTTTGTTGCCGCTTGATGCACTTTAAAAACCATAATCTGCTGAGGAGAACAATGAGGTTTTGCAAAAGGTATTGATATAAGAAAAGTGTTGTTTTGTAGAAATGGAAGTATTGAGACAGGCTTTTAATGAATGAAACCAGAAACTTATCCACAACATGGTAAAGCACTTTGAAATTTATCCTGGCTCATATCAGTACAAATGTTCTGTAGCTAATGATCCAATAGAGAAAGTGGGGTTTTAGGTAATATATTTCAAAGGCTTTTCTTACTATTTGTTTTTTTTTTTTTTTTATTTTAATTCTCCTGCTGTCATGCCAGGAGGTAGTGGGGTATTCTGTAGCCCATGTTAGTGCCTGTTATTTCACATACAGAGGGCGCAGTAATGTGCAAACTGCATCTTTATTCCCAAGAGAGTGATTAAGCTGATGATCTATCTACTCTAAGCATTGCAACTTTATGGCTTTTTCCTTTTGTTGGTGGTCTCTCAGGAGCAGGCAGCTATGATTTATGGTTAAACATGCATCTGTGCCTTGTCTGCTGTATCCTTTAAAAGGAGATGATTTGGGGAAAGACTAAATCCCTAATGCGTGTGCATGAGCAAAGTGAATGGGGACAGAGGCAATAAGGAATGGCTGAGATACATATTTGTTTAGGTTTTCCCTTTATTCAGGGAGCAACCAACTCCAAGGCAGTGGAAGGAGGGAGCTGCCTACCTACAGAGATGGTTTTTGGGTGATGAGTGCTGCCAGATACTGATCATGGGCTGATGCTTCAGCTGGCAGGAGCAGGGCAGGCAGTGAGCCTGTCCTTAGATGTCAGTCATTGCTAACTCCAAAAAGCAACAAGCGCTGATGTGTGGTCACTACTCTTATCTTCTGGGAAGGGGAGGAAGCCTTGGGAGTCCAGGATTGCTCTGTGCAGCCAGGTGTCCTCTAATGGGTAATGGAGAAGAGATGGACACATGCCACTGAAATGAAATATTCATTCACATAGTAGCAATAGAGTTGATATACTCAGTGGGGCTGAAAGAAACAGCCTTATCACAGCTGTGCTGGATATAAATACATGCTTTACCCTTTGCTTTTTGCTGTCTTAAATAGAATCATAGAATCATAGAATAGTTAGGGTTAGAAAGGACCTTAAGATCATCCAGTTCCAACCCCCCTGCCAGGGGCAGGGACACCTCCCACTAAACCATGCCACCCAAGGCTCTGTCCAACCCGGCCTTGAACACCGCCAGCGATGGAACATTCACAACTTCCCTGGACAACCCATTCCAGTGCCTCACCACCCTTACAGTAAAGAATTTCTTCCTCATATCCAATCTAAACTTCCTCTGTTTAAGTTTGAACACGTTACCCCTTGTCCTATCACTACAGTCCCTAATGAAAAGTCCCTCCCCAGCATCCCTATAGCCCCCGCTTTAGATACTGGAAGGCTGCTATGAGGTCTCCACGCAGCCTTCTCTTCTCCAGGCTCAACAGCCCCAACTTTCTCATCCTATATTCATACGGGTATTGAACTATATAGGTTTGCTGTGAGCCAACATTTTTATAGTCTGTGCACATTACAGATAATTAAGAATATAAAACAGAAATGTAGGAAAATACTGAGGAAGTAAAGGTTTAGCAGTACCTTTCTAATAATGATTCCCCTGTGCCTTGTGCCTCAAATACTGAGAAGATCAAAAGGTTTACTGTATCGGAGTGCTTTTTGTGAATGTGATGGACTTTAGTTACCATTTGTAAAGATCCTGTTTTGATGGTGTGTTAAGTAAATCATACAGGTGAATCATACAGATGCAAATCCAAGTAAGAGTTATTATGGAAAATGGAATTCGTAGGAGAGATTTGGTTTTTTGGGTTTTTTATTTTGGTGGGTTTTCCTTTTTTTTTTTTTTTTTTTTAATTTTTCCTTTAATCTTCATTCTCTACATACAAACAATGCAAGTCTGTCTATCCCCTGATTCAAGTTATTGTTGTTACTGATCATCAGTGTGATAAAGGACAGTTTATAAATTTTTGCATTTTTTGGTCTGTTTGCCCCTGTCTATAAGATACAGTGCTTTCAAATCAGTTTCATCCAATCTTTTCTCCTGGGTAGTCCAGCGAGTATTCATTGTATCTTCTTTCTGTCTATCTCACCCATACCCTACATTGGCTGCTCATATGTCATCATTATATTCAGCTTCAGGTGGTCTTGGCTGATACTAATCACAGGGAGGGGTGGATAAACAGAAGACGCTGGAGGTATGAGTGATTTTTGTTTCAGCTCAGGCAATGAGTTAGTCCTGTCACGAGCTGATCATCCCTTTGATTTTACAGTATTCTTATCACCAACAAGCAGCGTTCCTCAGGTATCAGTATTAGGACAGGCATTGCTTAACGTCTTTGTTGGCAACATAGTGGGATTGAGTGTGCCCTCAGCAAGTTTGTTGATGATACCAAGGTGTGTGGTTCAGCTCTGGGGCACCCAACATAAGAAGGACAAGGACCATTTGGAGTGAGTCCAGAGGAAGCCCTGAAGATGATCAGAGGGCTGGAGCACCTCTGCTATGGAGACAGGCTGAGAGAGTTGGGCTTGTGCAGCCTGGAGAAGAGAAGGCTCTGGGGAGACCTTAGAGCAGCTTCCAGTACCTGAAGAGGTCAACAAGAAATCTGGAGAGGGACTTTTGACAAGGTCCTGTAGTGACAGGACAAGGGGGAATGGCTTTAAACTCAAAGAGGTAGATTTTGATTAGATAGTTGGAGGAAATTCTTCACCATGAGGGTGGTGAGGCACTGGCACAGGTTGCCCAGAGAAGCTGTGGCTGCTCCATTGCTGGCAGTGTTCAAGGCCAGACTGGATGGGACTTTGAGCAACCTGGCCTAGAGTAAGGTGTCCCTGCCTGTGGCAGGGAGGCTGGAACTGGAGGAGTTTTAAGGTCCCTTCCAAACCAAACAATTCTGTGATTCTATGATCTGAATTTTAATCAGCAACAATGTGCCCGTTGGCAGGAAAATCGCTTAGAAATGCCTCAGTACAAGTGCCAGCCTCCCTAGTTTCACAGGCACTATATAAAAGGCACATCCTACTCAGGGGTCAGGCCACGTGAATAATGTGTGATGGGAATTACTGTGTGTTGTTCTTCCTGGGTGCCTGTGGTACCCAAAGTTGCATCTGTAGCTGGAGCTGATACATAGAATAATTGGTATAAGGGAATGCTAAAATGCACAGGATTTTTAGGCAGAAGAACCTGTTTACTGTTGAAGATAAGCTGACAGTTCTGGAGGATCAGGGCATTTGCAGTTCTGACATCTCTTAACCTTCAACTGACCTTGAACCCCTCCCCCCCCCCCCCCCCCCACCTGAAGGTGCATGAATAAATCAGCCAGCATGCAGGAAAACCACTTGTTTCATGCCCAGTTGCCCACACTCATGACAATGTATGTCTTGATAAATACCTTGAAAGAGTTAACAGCTATAAAACATTAAAATCAAGTTTAATTTTCTAAATATTTTTTTCTAAATATTTTTCTAAATATTTTCTAAATATTGTTTTTCTAAATGTTATTTTCTAAATATTGTTATTTATTAGTTAAGCTCTCTTCTCATGTAGCCTTTGAAACAGCAGGCACCCTTTGAATGGCTGGTTTGTAGCCTACCCTGGCATTTTACACTTGGCTTTTGCTCCAGGCTTGGCTTTGCTTTGCTTACCCTTCCTTGCCTCTGAGAGCCTTGTGCTGGGCTGGAGATAGCTGGTTGCTGGTTTTGTTTTCAAAGAGGAAGCCTGCTTATAGGCCCTGTTTACATGTTGCCTTCCAGCTGTACAGGAGGATGGAATTGGGTCTCCTTGCTGAAGTGGTTGTTTACAGATAGTGTTTCCAGTGAAGCACTCGCAGTGCTCCAGTCAGCATCTCTGTTCTCCCTTGTTTTGATTTACTGCCATTACAAGTGGGATTAAAAAAAGTCTGTGAGAAAAAAATCTGTCTCCAGTGAAGCCAATGGCAAAATTCCCACAGCATTCAAGAAATGGGATTTCACATGGTGGGTACAGCGTGATGGACTTGAGAAAAGTTCGGTTTAATACTCAGATATCACTCCTTGACCCGATTTCTCTGTGTGTGAGAAGGCTTCCTTGCACTGCCAAAGCTGTGGAAAGAAACCTTACTGAGGGTGCCAGTGGGACCCAGGGAGCTGCGCCATTTCTCTCTAGAAATGGCGTTTGCTCTGTAGCTTACAAAGCTTTGAAGTTGTTGACGTGTATCTGAATTTGTAACCTGTGCCTTTTCATCCAGTGCTTCCGGATGAAGGGAGCTGTAAATTGGATGTAGACTTTTGTGCTTCACCTGTCCTATATCCTGGATAATTTCTCACAAATGCTGCTAAATACCACCCTGGCATGTGCTGTAGACCTGGAGCTGTTCTTATGCCATTGCTGTGAATCCTAACAAAGGACATAAGAGCACAGTACAAAGCTTCAGATGTGTTTTTTCTGTGCCAAGGGATGCTTTCAAAGGGAGATGAGAGCCCAGGCATCTTAAATGACAAATGGTCTGTTTCAGAGATGGCAAAATTATCTAAGATTGTGCCTTTCTCTGAGTATTTCAGTAAGTCTTGTTTCTCTTTGATACGTCTATTTTCTAGGTAGTAAGATTCCCAGTAGCAGAGTGGGTTTGATATTTACGTCTTGTACAGTTTGCACTGAAGGCACTTGACAATCATTACATAGCAAAAAACACGAAGCAGAAAAAGAGTGGTTGACTGAAGAAGTAGGAGTTCCTTCATGTGTACAAAATAGGACAGACAAAATTAAGTTAAACCTGTGATAAGCAAAGATCTTATATAACTTGTACAGTGAGTAGCTTTGCGGTTTCTTTGGTGCTATTAAAAATTGCCTTCTGAAAAATGTTTTTATTATCCCCCAGGCCTTTAAAATGTCTCTTTATATGTGAGAATATAGCCTTTAAAACATAAAGTTGATCGTATTCAGAAATGCTAACTAGTATTCTCCACTACTCGGAATACCGAGTATCATTTGTCATCTTAGCACTAATTAATGATGACTTTCTGTATTATAAGCCATGTAAAAGTCAAGCACTTCAACAAATTCATGTTATTTTTTTCCTTCAGGACTAAGAGAGACATTGTTTTAAATCTTAACAAAACAAAAAAGAGAATTCAATTGCACAACAGGCTGTGTGAAAACTACCAGGTCTTATTTTGCCTTACAGACAGAAGAACAATCTTCTTTAGCTCATCAGTGCATTAAAAAGGCATAGATTGAAAAACCCCAAACCAAACAGACTCTTTTTGTTGTCACCTCCTGTATAAATGTATAAAAGATGATCAGCTGACCTCAGGAAAGAAAGACAGGTCTTAAGAACTGAGCAGTAGGCTGTGTTTTGCTTTCCTTAAGATGGCCATGTATGTTGATGATAAGCAGTACCTTAATGAAACCCTGTGCCCTGGGTAAATCCATTTCCTGGCATCAGTTGCTTTAGTAATGGCATCTCCATTATAGTGCTGTCCCAAAGGTAACGTTTATGACATGTCATTTATCAATAGCTCTCCCTGTGTTACCAGAGAAAAAGCAGCTGAAGTGACATCCAGATGTTGGAGTCACTGCCTTCGTCACCCATGCTGGGCAGCACCTTATTCTGGGAGCAGCCTCATTGCCTCCCTTGGTTGGCTGTATAAAGAAAAGATTCATGATCTGGCCTTCATTGAGTGTTTTAATGCTTGCTGAGTCACTAACCACTATGCTCTTTTATTGTTTCTTTCAGAACAGTAAACATAAAATAAATGTTTATTGAACCTTTGGAGGTCTGTTGGTCAATAAAAGAGAAGCTGCATTGGAACCACAGAGGCACTGATAGCTTTTCTCTTTCATACTCTAGGGTTGTCTGTTGTAGGTTCAGCTGAAGCTCAAACTGTTTGTGAACAAAGAAAACACACACACACAAAAAAAGTCTGATCAATTAAAAGTGTATTCATCTAAGTGTCTGAAAGCTTTTACCCCATGTTCCATTTTCCTTCAGTTCTGTAACTGAGAATTTGCACAGAGCAGTCTTCACTTATTTTTAATCCAGAGAAGAATAACGATGAAAGCCTTGCTGTTTCCTTGCAGAGGCTTTCATAAGTAAGGTCAGGGGGTTGGGTTTGCTTACACCAGCTGGAAGTCTGACCTGGAAAAGAATGTGAAGATGAGATGGTCAAGTGGCAAGACATAGCAGAGTTAAAATTGCATCTTTATATTCTCAGCCTGGAGGGGGATGAATCTCCAAAAGCATTTTAATGTTTTACTTATTTTTACTGAAATATTGAAGAAACACATTATACAATGAAGAAAATGAGAATGAATTGGTTATGTTTGGTAGTAGTGCAGATGTAGCTACACTGAGACAACTCATGCACTTGCTTTCTGTGCTGAATTTTCAGAGTGTTACCGTCATTATGTCTTACTGGTTAAATCCTACCTCTGTTTGCAATTGGTATTTAGTAAAAGGTTTCTGATTATCTTACTGTCTCAGATGCATCTTGACAAGACTAGATTTGTAGTCATTGATTCAACTATCAGCCTTTACCTGCAGTAGCTTCCACACCACCTCCAGAAGCCTTTTCAAGAGGATTGAACAAAATTTGGGAGTTTTTAGAGGTTTTGTTCTGTTTTCTCTGTTTTGACAGCAGTATTCTTTTGGCCTGCAGCTGTAGCATTATAGGTTATCAGCTCTTTTTTTAACCATATATCCTTAAAAATATGCTCAGAAAAGCATTTAATGAAGCACTGCAATTGATTTATTTGTTGTCATTTCCAGTAAAAAAGGTGGTCATGGTTATCATGTTACTCGCTATTGTAGGTTTCCTTGTGACACTCTAAATATTTAAATGAACTGTAAACCATAGTTAAACTTGGCTAAATGACAGTTAATAACATCTCTAATGCTTTTGCTGTTTTAAGGTGACTTTAACAAAGTTGTTGCTTGCCTAGAAAAAAGAGAAACCTTTTTTCTTTTTCAGTTTTATGTATGGGGAACTGACAGACAAGAAGACAATTGAAAAAGTCAGACAGACTTTCGACAACTATGAGTCAAACTGCTTTGAAATTCTCCTTTACAAGAAAAACAGTGCGTATATATTTGTATATGGTGTTGGGTGTAATAAAGCATATTTAAAGTATATAATGTATTAAATTAAACTTCATTTTGACATATGGGTAAATTTTGGGCAAGATATGGGGAAGAAATGGGTATTTTGGTTGCCACAGCTCAAGAAGAGAGCTTTTTTTCAGAAGTGTTTAGGTTGCCAAGAATAGTGGTGGTTCCCTGCTGTCTCTAGTCTGACTCCTTCTTTACAAAATATATTTAGTTTTGAGGATTGTTTTACTGAAGGGAAACTGACTGAAATCTTGAATGAGGTTCCCCCACATCCTTCAGGAAACACCCCCATCTCTCCTCAAGTGAGAACCCAGAACCCGATTGCCGTGTGTGTGTGCTCCCAACATTGTTGAGATGCCTCTGTGACGTGTAAACCAACATTAATGAGCTCTGGTGAGAACTTAAACCTTTTAGACTAAATCTTCCTGTCTGTTCATTAAACAGTAGAAAATGCTTTTAAATTTCTTTAATTCTGCATGCTTCAAAGCATTTTACTGAATACTTTAGTTAAAAAGAGAAGCAAGAGCAGCTCTGAAGTCCAGCTGTTTCTGTGGGTGCCCAGGAGAGCCCTCCAAATGACCTCTTTTTGGTTCCTCAGTATATGAATGTTTATGTCTCTACGTTTTCTGCTTCTCTGCCTGTTTCCTCTGCAGGTCACCTGACTGGCCCCTCACATTAGGGGAATTTCTCAGGATAGATTCATGTTGGGTATCTTTGCAGGTGGTGATGCCTGTCACTGCCATGCCCTGTGTCTGTGTGATTTTCAAAGAGGATCCCAGAGATCCAGTGCTCTCCCTGACTGTCTTCCCTTTTTAACTGGACTGGCAGCTCCTGCTCTAGCATGGGCCAGTCCTGAAGTAATTTCCTTTCTATTTCATTTAAGTATAAAATGAGGAAAGCCTTCTTTTGGTGACTTTTCTGTAACAAGCTTTTTGCTTTGGGTTGTGAATTGTCTGCTGGAGCTTGATGATGCTTCAGAGATTTATTAAGCTGCTGTTGCCTTAATAAAATCTTCACCTTTGCCCAGCTCTCCAAGCCTATACTTTTCTTAAGTTATGCAGGATTACAAAAGGACTTTATGGAAAAGTACTCATATATCTTTTCAGGCTTGAGCCAGTTCCCATCCATAACATCTGTTGCCAGCTTTCTTCTCTATAACCCGAAGCACAGAACTTCAACCTCTTGCTAATGCTAATAGGCTCACCTTTTGGCTCCAGTTCTGTTGCTGGTTTGCCCAGGGTTTGCTTCCATTTATCATACTCTGAGACTTGTGGAAGGTCCTTCAAGAAACTGCATTCTTATCCTCCAGGCTGAATATTGCAGCAGATAAAGAAATAAAGAATAGTTATGTGTTGCTGTGAATATACTTCTGAAAAACATAGACAGTTACTCTGTGGAAGGGCTTGTGTTTATCACTGGCAGAGACCCTGCCTGGAGGTTGCAGTGCTCTCAGTGTACCCTCCAACTCACCAAACAAGAGGTGCTTGTGTATTTTTGATGATGTGGCACAACCTTTTTTTTTCCTCACCCATTGGTTTATGCTTTAGGCAGGAGGAGATTTTGAGATTTTCAGGTTGCTTTCCCATCCTCTTTGCTTTGGCACAGTGTCATGGTTTAAGCCCCTCACGCAGTTCATTCACTCACTCCCCCCTTTTTCTTCCCCCAGTCCCAGGGGGATGGGGAGGAGAATTGAAAGAATGCAACTCCCACAGGTTGAGATAAGAACAGTTTAGTAACTAAAGTATAACACAAATCACTACTGCTACCACCAATAATAATAATGACAAGAGAAATACAAGGGAAAAGAATACAATTGCTCACCACCCAATACCAAGCCCGATCATGCAGTGCACCCCCACCCTTCTGGGTCTCTGCTCTCTGTTTTACATCCTGAGCATGACGTGCTGTGGCATGGAATACCTCTTTGGTCAGTTTGTGTCAGGTGTCCTGTCTCTGCTTCCTCCCGGCTTCCCCTCCTCCCTGGCAGAGCATGAGACTCAGAAAGTCCTTGGTCAAACCGAAACATTGCCAAGCAGTAACTGAAAACACTGGTGTTATCAGCGCTGTTCCCAGGCCGAAAGACAAAAACACAGCACTGCACCAGCTACCAAGAAGGAGAAAAATGACTGCTACTGCTGAACCCATGACACACAGAGATGATCTGTAAGAGCTAAAGATCTCTAGAAGCATCCATGTGACTGCTGACTTCCCGCACCCCCTTGGCATTTTAACCAAGCTTGTGAGTTTCAAGTTCAGACCTGAAGGTTTACTTAACTTTCTTCTCCTTTACTGCTTTCCTTCTTACATAGTCCTCAGCTCTACCCACTCAACTATTCAGCAACCATGTTAGGCATGCATTTATATATATATATATATATATATATGGTAATATTCAGCAAACCTTTTTGCCTGCTTTTTCCCTCGATTACTGCTTCTACAGCAATAGCCACCTTGCCTCTGTCTTTGCTTTTTATCAGTGCTGTTGTACAGGTTATTTTGCCTACTTACTTTCAGAGCTTTTCAAAGGGTGCTGATGAGTTGCCAGGTATAACTGCAAGTAAATTATTACTCCAGAGAGCTGCAGCACTCTGTTTTAGAGTTATGAAAAGAGTCTTTTATCTTAGCTTAGCAACTGGGAATTGAGATAATCAAGTAATCAGCATAATGGCTTTGGAATTATCACAAAAATTGGTCCTCCATGTCTCCCACTTTTCCAGTTTACTGCTAGTGAGCTACTGGTTTAATTGCAATTCAGCAATGCTGAATATTTTCATGAACTCTTGTGGATTTTAACCTTTCCCCCAGTAGTCCTAGCCCAAAAGGGTTTCATTGCTCTCTGGGCATCTATCCTGCAGTTCATGGCACAGTTCCCAGACGTGATGTGTTAGCAGAGATTTGGGGGGGTCAGTGGTGCCCATGGAATAACAGTGGGCAAGCAGTTTTTCTCAATGTGTCAGTTCTCAGACTGGCATTGAGGCAGCTCATGAGAAAAGCCGTTATGTCAACTGGCTGAAAGCACATAAAATCCCGAAGGTAATTAGCTAGCTGTGAAGGCATTTATAGTGAGGTGTGTATAGGTGCAAGTTTGGGAGGGAGGGGACACGGGTCATGGAGCTTTGCTGGATGGAAAGCCTCTCTCACATTTATGCCCCTGTAGGTGAACGGGGTGTTTCCAAGCAGGATGCTTAAAGTCTGTCAAGATTTTGCCCTTACAGAGCAGACCTACATGTACATAGGGGACTGCCATGTGCATTTCAGCCTAGGAAGAAATAAGACCTTTTTTAGCTCCTGAGCACCTGCAGGAGCCCTGTGTGAACAGTGAGGATTTACCAAAAGCCATGCTAACCACTCCAACATAGTAGGGATTTTTTGGCTGTTTATTTGATGAGTGGTAGGATTTTAAAATATTCTGTATTTATTTCAAAAGCTAAATTGAGACAACTGCGCTGGGAGAGTGCTCCACTGGGCAGGACAATGAAGGGTATGACTTGAAACACAAAAAGGAAATTGAATCTCGTGATTTGTTCTGATAGCACATTTATAGTCTATGTGTGGATTAACTCAGTTCCTCTGAAATAATGGAGTAGCATCAAATTTGGAGCATTTGACAGTATACTCCATCAGTTTCAGATTTGATAGCTTCATGTTATGTGAGGAAAGAATCAAAGATGCCATCCATCCATTTTTTCTTGCCTTCCTACCTTGCAGACACTAAGTTTATGAAGCATGCTGGGGAAAAACAAGAGCAAGAAGTCAAGAATAATATATTTTATTTCAGAATTGAAATTTATGAAGCCTCATATCTCTACTTATCATCTGATCAGATTAATGAAGCTGTAAAAATGGGAATATGTTATTTTGCTCTGAGGGGCTAAAATTAAAAGATCTGAAAGATGTAGAAATATTGAGGTATGATCCTAAACTACATGTGTGTTATAATAACATGTAAATACTGAAGTTTTCTGTGTACAGAATGGGGAAAGTTTGTACTGCACCACAGTCCACTGTCTTTTTATTTTTCTCTACTTCAGGAACCCCGGTTTGGTTCTACATGCAAATTGCACCCATAAGAAATGAGCATGAAAAAGTGGTTTTGTTCTTGTGCACTTTTAAGGATATCACTTTATTCAAACAACCAATTGAAGATGATTCAACAAAAGGTAAATATGACATACACTATTATTTTCTGATAAATGATAAAGTATGTGCTTGAGCTTAGTCCTGTGACAGAGACATTTCATGCTTGTGATCTGTGTCTTGAATTCAGGAAATATTTTGTGACCTCTCAGAGTTTTGAAGCCGCTCTCCTAAATTATTGCTTAAAAATAAAATATAATAAATCATCATGAGCAGAAATTCTGCAATAATATTTTGCCAGAGTTGCAAGCCTTTGTAACTCTGTGTCTTTGTAATTTTGCTACTTCTTCACTACAGTTGGCATTTGCTAAATATTTCAAAGTTTTGAGTAATTTTGATGCTGTGTTGTTTTGGGAGACCTTTCTCCTAAGGACTGGTATTCTTTTCAGGAAAAAAATATAATTTCAGCTCCTTTATGCTGAGATGTTGATATTTCCTTCCTTTCTCACTCTTGGAGATCAACTGTGAAAGAGACAGCTTGTTCGGGTCCTTAACTACTGGTCAGCCATGATGACCACATAGTAGTGGACATCATAGATTTACTTAGCAGCTGCTGGTGGTAGTGTTTGTTGTGATGTGTCTTGCTCTCATCACCTAAGAAACCACGGCCAGACCCACAGCTTTGTACAAGAGAGAACTGGGAGGGAAGGGTGGAGGGGATATAGAAGCATCCTCTGCTTTGATTTAAGAAGTGTCTTATGTCAAGTTCACGTACATATTGCTTTGGGTAAAATAGTATGCATTCACATAAAGAAGGTCATTTATGCTACAGCATCTACATCCCATCTTCTCTTGTAAGCTGCCTTCTAGCAATTTATTTTTTGATATTCGTTTCTCTTTGTGCTTGTAGAAGGCTTAATTTCTCACCAAGAGCAGTATGTGCTCAAAACCGTCTTCCTTAGAATAAACTTGGTGTCATTTGAATGCAAGCAGGATTTAAACTATTTTCTTATGGTCTAGATAACACTTCTTGTATGTGTTTGGAGAAGTGAAAAGTAGATTTATAAAGGCAGACTTAAAATAAAATGAAAGGCCTCTCTTTGGGCTAAGAACAAATACGAGATTCTTTTGCCTAGAGAGTATTACCCGTAAAGTTAGAAGACCCTGATATAGGATATCATAAGCCATCATAAGCTTTGCTGCCTCTGCAGTTTAGTTAGCAACCCGCAAATGTTCCTTTAATTCACTTTCTGCTCCATAACATGGAATTCTTCTTCCTGGAAATAATTTCGGTATTTTAGGATAAATGCCAGTTAACTGAAATACTTCAACTGTAGAGGTCTGAAAGCATGGAACTGGCTCCTTGCTGTAGTATATATAATATTTAGTGGGAGCTCATCAAGGAAAAAGGCAGTCATTGCAAGGATCCTTTTGTAGGATTTCCTATTTGGTGCTAACTAGGGAGATCAAGATGTATCTCATATGGAACCAGCCCCTAGACCCTCTCCTTTCACCAGCTCTGTCCCACTTTTTTGCAGTACGTAGTTGCATTGAGCGTGTGCTTGCAGGAGGAGAGGGAAAACAGGCTGAAGGTGATTCCCAAATGCAGAAATGACGAATTTTGCCTCCTTTGGATTCTTGGCCTGGGAGATTTGTACTTGGCTGTCTTCCCTGGGGAGTCAGGGGTGTGCTGGGGGACTGTCTTGTGGTTGAGAAGGAGCAGAATATATCTGGCATCCATTATAGGAACAATATACATTCCCACAGGAAAGAGCAATAGCTGTGAAGTGCATAACTTGTGTACTGCTGTTCTCCAGTGAAAGATACTATTAGTTAAAATGCCAGGTCTTAATGATGAACATTGCAAAATATTGTCATCAGCAGCCAGAGACTTTTGACTGTGTGGTTAAAAAGCGCTTACAGTACAGCCACATCTCTTAAATTTCTTTAAGGCATATGACTGGAATCTTAAGGGTGTTTTGATTAGAGCATTGATTAACACTGATCAATATATCTAACAGGCTCCATAATTACAAACCAAAAAGCAGATTTACCTTCTGCTTTTGCATAAATTAGAGTTGGTCTTTTATATGTTTTGTATATATATAATGATATTTGAATATTTGCACCATTTTACTACAAGGTTGGGAAAACAGCACTATTGTATTACGCTTTCTATTTCAACCGGGTGGATCTACGGAATCCCAGGGCACTGGGATCACAGTGTTGTTTTGTCAGACACAGTGCTGTGAGAGATGCATAATTCATTGTCCCTGCAGATAACATTACAATGTGCTTAGAAGCTGTTAGGCCACTTTCTGAGTTATGTGATTAGTAAATATATACATTATAGCTTAGTGGAGAATTTTTAAACTTTCATAAAAAGCATTCCAGTAAAATATTGCTGTTGAGTTCTGGGATTTGCCATTGAAAGAACTGGTTTTTTTTTTGTTTGTTTGTTTTTTTTTGTTTTTTTTTTTTTATTTTTAAGAGAAGGATGCAGGATTTTTCTTCAGAAATTCTGCCAGGACTATGCAATACATAATACATAAGTAACTATGGCGCAGATGAGTTACTGTCTATTACTTATGGGAGCAGTAAATTTGAAATAAAAAATTCAACAGAAATAAAATATTGATGTCATTATGCAATAATCTCTCAGTACCAATATATTCTGCACTGTTCGAAGGTGTGTTGCCTTGTTAGGAAACTTCAGCAAATCATGCTCCCAGAAGGCACAAGGATTTGGTATTTAAATCATAACAGTGGGTGTATCCACACTGCAGGGTGTCTGTGTGTCCTGGCTCCTGGAGGTAAACGGTTGAGTTGCCAGATCTGCTTGCAGTGGCTGCAAAGTGGTCAGCATCTCATGTAGACCTTGCAAGGGAACAGCAATTTTTGGGAACAGGGAATGCTGCTCTGGTGCTGGGGATGCTCAGTAGTATTGAGGAGCTTTTTGTATTTGTGGAAACAGGACATAAAATAGTTATCTCTACAAAGCTCACTGCAGTGGAGAGTTGGGATTTTTTTCCTAAACTGAGCTTAAAAATATGCTTATTTACAGGCTCAGGACAAAAAATACAGTTGACATCACAGGGATGAGCCCTGTGTGAGCGATGGAAGCTAAGAGAGGTCTGAGGCAGTATGACAGATGGTGTGTGTCTCTGCTTACCTGTGCACTTGCCGTTTGCTGTGTGTTAATGCTGTCACAAAGGAGGAGAGGGAGGAGGGGCCTTTGCTTGCAGGAGGGAGTAAAAGTAATGAAAAATTTTCCTGGGTCACCCAGGAGACTCTGAATTTGCTGCAGTTCAGAAAGCTGTTGAATCTTATTGGACTGAAAGGAAGACTGGAGAAAAGGGATATTTAAAACCTGTCTGCCTCTAATAAAATATAGTGGCAGAGATCAAAACTCCTGTTTTCTGAGAAAGTAGAGTCAGTTTGGCACAAAGGATTTGACTGTATTGTTTTCTTGATAGCTATATGGCATCTATTATCGCTGGTCAACGTGTGGGAGACCTATGATGTATAGCAGTGTAACACTAACCAAAAAGTAGTGTTGTACCCTTGTAATAGAAAATTACTTGGAAAGTGTCTAATCATTCAAAAGTGTAAAAATACAATCTCAGTAGAAGCAGTGATGATAACGAAAGGAAACATGAGCCACCTGCTTGACATGTTTGCTCCACTTCACTAAGTGGGTAAAGATGCCATGGCAGTTGTGCAGGTCTGGAGGTAGGGAGAACACTCTCTGTTGGCTTGGTTTATGGTTTGTAGTGTTCCAGCTCTTGAGTTGGTGGCTGAATGAGCTGTGGATGGTGGCAGTGTGGAAGAAGAGGGGTGAGAATTAGTGATGGGGCAGGGGACGTGACAGGAGATAATGGCTGCACTTCATTGTCACTGAGATGATGCCTTATTTTCCAGAGAAGGAGCTGTGTTGTTTCTCTGGTCTCTCTTTCTTTCCTTTTGCTTCTCTTTGGTAATATGAATATTTTCCTGATCTTGATTCAGTACCAAGTAATAGGTACTGAATAGGTATGCCTGTGACGGTACAGGTCCAGATCCCCAGGTGTCCTGGCTGAATGCTTTACACAAGCAATAGAAGACCATTACAAGTGTATGAAAGAATGCATTATGTATTTTCTTTCAGAGAATGAATTCCAAAGTACCTGTTTTTTTAATGTTTGTACCACTGTAGGGTCACAGTTGGATGCTTTTATCAGCTTGCTGTGCTTTTATTCTGTCTTTACCCAGTGGCCTTTTAAAAACATCTGAAGACTTTCAATCCCTCCAAAGACATACAGTGGTAATAATCTTAAGTTTATTTGTCAGGAAAAAAAAAAAAAAAGCCACTTTTCTGGGCCCTAACTGTTAGAAGAGCAGATGGGGCTACTTCAAATGTTAACACCATTTGAAGCCATTGTGCTGTAGATGATATTGAACTAAAAGTTTAAGGATTGAAAGAAAACGCATCATTTTTTGGCTAATAGTGGAGTTTCACCTGGTCGTGCAATGGCTTTATTCCTTTTGTTATCATCAGTAAAGAAAAAATGCATCCTCTAGGTAAACTTGCAAGGTTTTTTTGGCTAGGATTCTCACTGGTTGAGTCTCTTTTGAGTGAAATATCATGCTTGTCACCTGCTGGAAGTGATTGGGAAGAACTGGTGAATACTGATGGGATGCTGAATTAGGATGCAAAGATGTGTTAATGAGGCTTTTACAACTCAGAACCATGTGCTGTTAGCAGATGGGATCAGAAGATGGCACAGTAGTATCCTGAAGTTGTGGTTTTTTTTGTCGGTGTGTGTCGGTGTGATGTTTGTTTATTTTTCTTTTGTTTGTTTGTTCTGGTTTTTTGTGGCTTTTTATTTTTTCTTTCACTTGGTCAAGCCAGACTTTGGCAATCAAGACTGTCTGGGACAATGCTGTAATGCTCCCAGTGATATAACTCTCTGTGGTTATATAACTCTATGTAATGATGCAACTCTATCTCGGAGTGTGACAGGGCTATAAAAAGTGTAGTAGTTGCAGAAATATGCACTTATGCTTGCTAATCCTTGCTAAGCCTATAATTCTGATCCATTTTTATCTTTAATAAGTGCAAGTTATTAAGCATATATAACTAGTTGCACATGGGAACTTTTTTCCTTGAGGGGGTATCAATCCTGGTGATAATAGGAGAAGTAGGTGGAGGGATTAGAGCATGAAAATGAAGTTTCTACCTTTAGCTGAAGCACCGTGTACCCTGTTGAATACACCACCTTGACAGTAATCCATAACAGTAATTTAATAGGTCACAATTTGGATATCTTTACCATGTTTTTATTGCACTTTTCCATGACTGTGATAACAAGGGACTTGGTGCTATAGAGGCTCACTTGTTCTGGTTGTATTTCCTATTGCTCTGATCTGCAGAGTTTCAACCCCAGTGCCTTCAGGCACCAAGATCACCTCGTCTTTCCATTCTCTTCTGGGTCTAGAGTGCAGCATCCAGGGATACCTAGGTCTTGAAAAAGGACTTTGTGGGGGATGACAAGAGAAGTGGTCATTTGCCAGGACATGTGTCAAGAGTCTTCCAGTGTCAAGAGTAGATGACTCCGAGGAATGATGGAAAAGAAATTCCATTGAAATAAAATCTAACCCTCTGAGAGACTGACTGAATTAAATGGGAAGCTGATCCTTAAAGCAGTAACTGTAGATGGATATTCTTTCTGTGTAGAAAGCTGAACACTCATAAACCATACATAAAATGAGTATAAATATAGTAGAGCTGGAGAGTTTAAGACTCTAATCTCTATATCACAGGGCATTACATTTCACTAAATTACTCCTCTGCTGAAACCATGAACTTGTAACTAAATCATCCCCTCCAGACAAATATCCAGTATTGACTTAAAAGTCTGAAGAGACTGAGGACTCACTATGTTTCTTAATATTTTTTTTGGTTTTTCATTGCACTTTTGGCTTTAGAAAAGTGTCATATTTAAATTAACCTTGCTTCATCTTCTTGCAGTAGCATCTTATGCATTTTTTTTCCCTACTATACTAAATAGTCCCATTAAGGCACTTACACATCTAATCAAGTCATTGCTCCACCTTCTTCTGATAAAGTAAATTAATTGAGCTCCTTAAGCCTCTGCCTAGCCTGAATTTGGAGGTCTGGTGGTGGCAGATCCGCAGACGTTTTAGCTGCACTTTAGTCTAGCTCATTGGAAACGATAGGGGTGAAGCCGTGGTGCGATGGATTTCAACCTTCCAGGTTCCCAGTCAGTTTCTGCAGCCAGTGTTGTAGCCAGGTGGGTTCACAGCTAACTCCTCAATATTGCCAATTGCTCAGCCTCTCCAAGCTGTTGTGTAGCCTCTCTTACGTGTTGTATATCCAAGGAGTAGGCAGTTTTTTTGCCAAAGCAAACCACATACTGAATTGCTCATCTTCTAAGATCTCTGGATTCTTTTCAGAAATATTCTTTGCATTTCCCCCTTTCATGCTGGAGATACAATTTGCATTGCTTTTGCCTAGATACCTGATTTCCATTTAAAGCTCGTTTTAATGGCACATGCCGAGGTATCAAGCACATCATCCTGCATGCCTGCCCTCACTACTGATTAACATTCCTCTATTCTTCCTATCATCTTGGCATTTCATCAGTCATTTTATAATGACTTTTAAATCACAGAGAAAAGCATTGAATGGAAGGGGACCTGTCCACTGAAGGTCCAGAAGGCTCTCAGTAAAAATTGTTTACTATTTTCCACTTCTGCTTGTTAGGTATCTGCCAGGTAGCAAGTTCTTCATATGTTTAACCTGTAATTTACTGAACTGTGTAGTCTTGATATTTTGTTGTGAGTGTCAATTCAGTGAAGATTATTGTACAAGAGGGTTTGGCCAACCTGTGGCTCTCAGGTGGTTCAAATGCAGCACCTGGATGAGCTGATGTTATATGGTAAGCATCGTGGCTGTTCTGATTTGGGAGCTGTTTGGTCCTTGGCTGCAGCTGGGAGCTGTCCTAGTTTCAGCCACAACAGGAGCAAACCCAGGGCAGCCACTGAGGTTTTCATCAAGTTGGTGGTCCACATTGCTGCCCAGCCCAGCCCCAGCCAGGAAGTGCTCGTACAGGGGGCCCTGCCTCATGCTTCTCTGGCATACATCATACATACACTGCAGCTCCGGCTGGCTGTTGCATTTAGCTTTCAGCTTTTTCTGTCAAGATGTTTGGCTGTCTTCCTGAACCAAATTTATACTCTTATAAAATAATGAAATTAACATTGCGGGGCATTTTACATCATTCTCTACTGACAGCCATTATTATGTTCCTTTCCTTTTCTTTTTTGTTAAACGTATTGAAACTCAGATCAACTTTTCTCTCGTTTTGCCTGGCACTGAGATCAAGCTGAGCAACCTGTAATTATTTGGGTCAGCCTGTTTGCCCTTTCTACATGAGTGCAGAAATCCTTTTGGTTTTACTATGGGAGCTCTTCAAAAACTTCATTGTTGCAGTAATAAATCCAGCCAGAGAAGGACTTTTTCCATACGTCTTTAGCTTTCCATGTCCATTCTCGTAAGTCATAATTTCTTATTCACATGTTTACTTATTCCGTTTTTCTTTCCATGCCTGAGTGCTTTGTTGCATGCTGCTTTTTCATTTAATTTTCTGGCAGCTGTCTTCCTTTTGATCCTGAGCCTTTGGCTGGTGTAGTACTTCTTCCTTAACCATTGAATGGTACCATTTTGCTGACAAACTTCTAAAAGGCGGTTGACTGACATTTGCGGAACTTGGTGGTATTTTTTGGTGTGGTGGCAAATTTACACCTTTTTTTTTCTTATTTGCTTGTGGGAAATAAGCCCTTGGTGGCCCTATGTGTGTGTATGAAGTTTAGCTGTAGTTGCAGAATGGGAAATTTAGGAAGTTGAGCACTGTAAATTTATGGCTATGCCAGAATTGAATTTAAGAACGCATCGTATACCTAAGGTAGTCTAGTGGTGTATAAATCTTAGCACTTACGTCAGTAGATCTCAAAACGGCTTGAAAATCAGGTCATTAGCATTAGCTTCATTATAAGGAGAACAAACTGAAGCTCAGAGAGGTAAATTATGCCCAAGATTACCTGTTAATTCTTCATCCATTTTGAGCTCCCCAGTATTTGCAGTGGGTGGATGGTAACTGGGAATACAACATGGAGCTAGAAAGAAGGTCAGATGTGAAAACTATCCCAAGAGTGCAGTTCATTTTCAGACAGTGCAATACATGGAATTTCAAATCAGGAAACTTATCCTAATGTTTTGAATTAAATTTGAATAGACTCTGTGGTTCTTCAGTTCATAAATAGTTTTACTGCATCATGGGAGTGATTGAGATTTGTTTGACTATTATTCTATTTATTCAGGAATCCCATTCATCCCTCTCTCTCTAGCAAAGCAAAAGCAGGATGATTAAGTTTTTTGAAGAGATAATGAGCTCCTTCAACCATGCTTTACCTGCAATAAAGAGCAAACAGCCAGCTATTGTAATGATTTTACTGTCTGAACATCTAGAAATAGTTGAGATTTGTAGATGTGAACTATTTATGCAAAAGGATGATCCATGTTATCAGTCGAATGCCATACTGTCTGAGTGATGCTAGTTCTTTGTTTTTGTGGCTTAGTCATAGAGTATATATTATTTAAGCATTCTTTATGTCAACCATTTTGTTCTTCACTGTGAGAGGAGAACAACCACCTTTCCATGGTCTGGGGGTGTTCTTTATACTCCTGCAGGCAGGAATTCACATGAGCATCACTGTAATTGCCCTCTGCAGTTGTTTTTCATACAGGATATAATTCTTAACCCAAGAGTTTTCATTGCAGTCTAAGACGTTGGATAGTTCCCTGTTAAACTGATTTAAAAGGCATCATTATTTCTGATCCTTTTAAGACCAGACAAACCTTGACAAAAAGGTTAATTGCAACCCAGTAGAGCTACACTAATGTTTTATTAGGGGGAACTAGCCATGTCTAGATATTTCAGAACAAGTGCACTATAAAGAACATTAACATCTCGCCTTGAGATTTTAAACTCTTCATAAACTCTGATGGATGAACTTAGCTTTAAAATAACATAACGTAGTTTATGTACTAGAGATTTTTTTAAATTTTTTTTTTTCAGCCTGGCTGCTAGCTCGGTGGCTAAGTCTGTGTTTGGACCTGTAAACAAATCCAATAAGAGAGATTGCAACTTTTCAACTCCTAATTGATTTTGAAGGGTTTTGTGTCTTGAAGATACTTATATTTGAAACTGTTTGCTGTTATCTTTGAAGGTATAGGGTGTGCCTATTGACTACTGGTGTTTGTACAGGGAAGGTGTCTTAAGCACTAGTGGAGCAAAATTAATTTATTACTCCTTTTTTTTCTTTCCAGAGAAACCTTTGGCTCAGCTGTTGTGTGAAGTATGCCATCAAGTCACCCCCAGCTCAGTTAGTCCCACAGAGGGCTGTCAAATTGGCAGTCTGAATTAGAGCATCAGAATATCTTGTGGATATAAAATATTTAACTGTGACTAGAATGTATGGAGGAAGAAAAAAACCAAGCATGCTCACAAGGGTAGTGTTACAGCTGGGCCAAGGCAGAGACTAGTTTAGCTCACATCTAACAGAATGCTTGCCATCTTCAAGTCCTATTTTTGTAACTGTATGGAGCTGTTAAACCTTCATCTTCAATTTATTGAGAATGTGGGAATTTTAATTTGAGTTAGGGATCAAACCAGGGAAATACTTTGCTAAGCTCTTGTTCAAAACCAGACCTTTGTTTTGAATCATGAGAATGAATGCAGATCATGAAGGTGGTGTTTTGTTTTTTGTTTTTGTTTTAAAACAGGGGCACAAATTCTTCTGGTTTTGCCCATGAATCAGAAAGTAATTAAAGAGGACCAGGGGCAACAATCATTTTATGTGTATGTTATTCCAGAATTTTACTTTGAGGTGGTTAACATCTTCCTCTCAAATACCCAGTTGAACTTCTTGTAGGGAGAAGCAGCTGTTGGCCTGATTTGGTGTGTGAGCTGATGATGTTGCCCTTGTCCTAAAAATTTGAGTGCAATGGTGCAAGTTCAGGGTATTATTTTTCAAGTGGTGCCATGGAAGGAAAACACAGTCCAGATAAGCTGAAGAGAGCATTAGAAGTGTTGCTTTTCCCTCATGTCTTCCTCCCTCTCTTACACCTGCTATTTGTGCCGCTCCTTAACTCCTTCCAGACAGAAAGTAACTGTGAGGACAGGCAGTCACTAATGCATGGGATAAAATTGTCATTCTTTTCAATTATCTCTGGAAAGGAAAAGAAGGGAGAATTGTTTGAAAAAAGCACTGACAGCAGTGTGCAGCTATGCAAATTTTGCCTTATCTATTTAAACACACATTGGTTTTAAATATAATTCCGAACTTATCTAGTCTACATCAAGGTCTAGAAACAGAGGAATGTACTCTATATGGTTTATTTCAGACAGATGCAGCCTGTATGCATTTTCACCTTCCCACTCATATCCCAGCATCTTGCTGTTGCTATGTTTTTAATTCTCTTGAGTTGTAAATAGGAAACAAAAGAACTTGGTACTTTATCACACTATTGCAGATGGATAGATTGGAGCAGGTAGAATAATGCTGAACTTTGTGCTGGATTAGAAAAAAGCCGTGTTATTGTATTCCGTTCTTCCAGTGTCCAGAATCATGGCATTCACAGGGCTTAAAGAAATGTGAAAATGTGAAGTCTCTAAATGAGGCTGGAAGGGCTTTTTGCAAAAGATCTGCTCTAGCACAAAGCAAAGCTTTGGTCTTGGTGGACAAAGAACACAATGAAATGGTTTGCCTTGTGAAAAGAAGAGGTCAGATCAGATGAGCAGAGTGGTAACCTTGAATACTTCTTCCTTTCACATGACACTGATGATCTCCTCAAGTTAGAAAGAGAGTATTTGAAAAAGTCATAGTTCTTCCTTTCTTTTTATTTTTACAGCAAAAGAATTGTCATTTTTTGATAAGTCTTACTCTTCCATCTCCCTGTGGTACGTCTTCCCCAACTTCCCCAGGCTTTCTGTATTTGTAGTTAGTATTTTTCTTAGTGAAGACAATGACAAGGGGTTTCTCACCAGTTTTGCTTTTACAAGAGGAGAGGTATTTTTTTAAACCCATATTTTTGTGAGTGGTCTCAATCTGTGAAGCGCCATGGGAAAGGATTTCAAGAGACTACATGAAGCCATCTCCTATTATTGCCAGCCCCTGACTCTTCTCCTGATCGTCATCTAATCACTGTACAAATCCAAATCTAAATCTCAGAAAAGAAACATTGAATCATTAACCATCAGCCATCAAAAAAGTCACAGAATCATCGAATGGTTGAGGTTGGAAGGTGCCTCTGTGGTCATCTTGTCCAATCCCCTTTTCTCAAGCTGGACCCCCTATGACCAGTTGCCCAGGACTGTGTCCATACGGCTTTTGAGTATCTTGGGGATGGAGACTCCACATCATCTCTGGGCAACCTATGCTACTGCTCAGTTACCCTCACAGTAAAACAGTGTTTCCTGGTGCTCAGACAGAACCTCATTTTTTGTTTTGTTCCCATTGCCTCTGGCCCTATCACTGGTCACCAAAAAGCCTGACACTGTCCTCTTTGCACCCTTCCTTCAGGTATTTATATACATTAAGATCTGTCCCGCACCCCTGAGCCTTTGCTTCTCTAGGCTGAACAGTCCCATCTCTCTCAGTTTTTCCACAAAGGAGAGATACTCCAGTCCATTAGTTATCTTTGTAGACCTTTGTGACTCCCTTTAGTATGTTCATGTCCCTCTTGTGCTGGGGACCCTAGAACTGAACACAGCACTCCAAGTACTGGCCTCAGCAGTGCTGAGTAGATGGTAAGGATCAGCTCACTTGACCTGCTGGCTGTACTTTGTTTAATGCAGCCAAGGATGCCACTTGCCTTCTTTCTAGCAAGGGTATATTGCTGGTTTGTGTTCAACCTGGTTCACTGAGACCCTCAGGTACTTTCTGCCAAGCTGCTTTCCAGCTGGGTGGCCCTCAGCACATAATGGTGCATGGGGTTGTACCTCCTTAGGTACGGGACTTTCTACTTCTCCTTGTTGAACTTCATGAGGTTCCCATTGGAGTAGCTGACAAAGCTGGGATGTGACAAATGAAGGCGTTCTGGACTGAATCCAGCAGTTTGGCTGTGGTGGTTCTGGCTTTGCTGAGTGCTTTTAAATCAGTGTTGTATCAGCTCTGTGGGGCAGGGTGAAAAAGGAAAGCTTGGGAAATGGCCTGAATTCATCCCTATGTACCACTGGGAAGTGTCTTTCCAGGGGAAGAGGACACTGTGTGTGCGTGTGTGTGGAAGTGCCTGCTCAGTGCCTGGAGGTGGGTGACCACCTTCGCAGAGGAGAGCTGCTCTTTTTCTCTCATTCTTGCAGTGTGGTTGCAGCATGCCAGAAGCAATTAGCTGGATGCATGGTGGCCTCTGCAATTACAAGAAATATTGAGGCAGAGCTGTCATGGTGCTGTTACCATGCTCAGTTGAGTCTTCGAAATCACTGGCTAAGAACAGTTCTGACTTTTGTCTTAAAGCTTTCTCTTTGCCACAGTTTCGTAGACAACTGGGAAAAAGAAAGCCACATTTTTTTTTTTTTATCCTACAAATTAGTAGTTCATACTCAGGTCACTATAGTCTCTCTTGACCTTGTTTAAACGCAGAAAGTGCATGTTCCTAATTGGATATCCCTGTTAGCTCAAGAGGCATAAGCCATATCCGAAGTTCACATTTAAGGTTTAGATGTGAAAAGTTAATAAAGTTTCACCTTTTCCCAGTGCATTTTTTATGTGCATTTTTGTGGTCATATATAAATAGCCTGACACAAATGTTTTGTGCTGAGCTGGTGATGGGTCATGATATTTAAATCTGTTTTGATAATTAAATGATGAACAATGGATTTATGTTTGTGTGACCAAGATATATACATGGTAAATTGCAAAGCCAAATTGTAAATTATTTTATTCTTGAAATTTTATTGTCTTGTCTGTTCTCTGCTTTTCATTTTATCTACCACAGGGCTTCCCTTAACTTTCCAAGTCCGTGACTCCTACCAGACAACAGGCATTTAAAAATGAACCTCGCTAACAGGAAACACAACATTTCTATTTCTCAGATGTGACATTTCCCCCAGTTTTCACATACTCAGCATTCAAGTTAAAAGTAAAGCCTTCTCCTGAAACCATTTCCTGTCCATAAGTTGTTTGACATTTTATACACACCTGTGTAGTAAAATACCAGGCTTTACCTGGCTAAACTGAGTGTTGAGCATATCCTTCAGTGCTCCTGAGGAGCCATTTCCTTCCTGTGGATACATGGATTTTCAGTTTTCCTGCTTAACACCAAGGTGCTACTTAAACCCCTGGTGTTTTCTTTGCCACTGCGGGTCTACCTCATCCATTGACGCATCACACCAGGTGTCATGTTTGAGTGTTTTCCCAGCAGGAATGATGTGATATCACATTCCCAGGTCGATGCTGCCATCAGTAACAAACTCTTTTTAAATGTTGCACAAAAAATTCCCTAGGGCCTGCCCAGTGTGTAGGTCTCAAGCTCCCATTAAGGCAGCTGTTTATCATTAGTTTAACAGCTAAATGTATTTCTTGATGCCATTTAAAATCTAGAGCTTAACCCATCTCCAAGGTCTTAATGATTTTTTTAATTTTTATTTTTTTTTATTCTGAAGCATTGCTGTTGATGCACTCCTGAATTTTGCTGATTTTGGTTGTATTTTTTTTTTTTGTTCCTGAAATCTAGTTGGGGCAAGAAACAGTAAAGACTTTAGGATCAGACTTCTGGGGCTGCTCCAGTGGCCCTGAATCAGCAGGAGCCTTTCTGTAGCTGGGGAGGATTTTACTTCAGCAGGATTTACAGACTTGGGAATACTTTGCACTAACTTCAGTGGCTTAGAATTAGCTTTCGGAAGCATAGTAAGTCCCTAGAAGGCTGAAAGCACAATGTGATCCCTCTAACACAGTGTTTCCTAAAGGCAGAAGAAAGAACAAGACAGAGGATTTTGATTTTACTGAGATTTACTTGTGGTTGCCTTGAAGCAGCGGTATTTTTCCTCTTTTGCAAGTCTTAAAGCCTGGAGTCTGATGCTGTTCTGTACAGCCATTTAGAGCAACTATTCAAGTCTGAGACTTAATATCCATGAACATGAAGGAGATTTACTAGCAATGAAAGAGGTATGAGTACTTCTGACTTGATTTCCTTCTTTTCCGCAGGTTGGACGAAGTTTGCTCGGTTGACGCGGGCCCTGACAAACAGCCGGAGTGTACTGCAGCAGCTAACGCCGATGAACAAAGCTGAGGTGGTGCACAAGCACTCACGGTTAGCAGAAGTAAGTGGGACAGATACCAGTCTGCTACTTTTGTAAGGCAGGAGGAGATGGGGAAAAAAGCCCTAATACCCATTAAGAAGTAATACTGTTAAAGGAAAATATTTCCCAACCCTGATTTTTTTCAGCATCTCTCCTGCTAAGCAGCACTATGTGCCAAGCCCATGTTTCTGGGACAGATAATGCTCTTTCAGTCATGAAAACAGTCTCCATAGGTCATTTTTACCTACCTGGCCCTATTTCTGTGGATGCAGTTCTCAGTTTGCTGCTTGTTGCTTAACTTGGGGTGCACAGTGTGCTCCTCTGCATGCTGTTTCACAGTGACATGGAACCAAATTTGATGTCCTTGAGCCCTGTGGATGGTCACTTACTCTCCAAGGAAATGCTTGATAAACCTCTTTGGAAGTATCACTGTCTAGGTCCATGGGCTTGTGCAAGGCACACTGACTACATATATACCTTAATCTCAACTTTCTTGCAAAGTCATTCCTGCAATATTTTGCTCATCATTTTTTTCTTCAGAACTGATGAAATTAACACTTTGGCAGGTTGCAAACATCTCCTTAACAATGCAGATGCTGCAACAAGTGAATGCCTTCAGGTTAACTGGTGAAACAGAGGTATTGCATTCATCTTCATGTCCATTGGTAATGAAAAATATATGGGTCAAAATATATGGTCAGAATATATGGTTTACTGAAAATGAGAGCCCTAAACACATCATGCTAAAGCGTTTGTTTTGGGCTCGATGCTAAGAACTGGTAACAACTTTAAATGCTTTGGGGTTTTTTTCATTCCCTTTCTGGCTTTAATGGACTTCAATAATAAAGACACTAATTAAAATCAGAATGGAAACCCATAGTTTTCAGGTGTTTGGCAGTGTGATATTTTCCCTTAAATTACCCTGTACCAATAACTTGGATGACTGCTGAAGTTACTCTCACATCTTGCTTTTTTAATTCATGACATTTCAGTGTTCTGTAAATCCAGTTACATCCATTATTGGTTTAATGTAGAGGAGGAAAGACTGGAAAAGATATGGTAACATTATGCAAATAAGTCTAAAGCAGTTACATAGAATGAGGGAGGAAATTGTTCACCAAGACCGCTATAGCTAGAGAAAAAGTAATGGCATTAAGTCACAGCAAGGAGGATTTAGATCGGGCAATAAGAAAAGCTCAGGTAAGGGAGAAGGTTGTACTCAGAAATAGGAGGGAGAAAGTTGCTTGGAGAGTGTGCAGTCTTCTCTTACAAGTTATTTAGAGCTGCAAACTGCTTTCTAGGCTAAGTGCTGTGAGGAATTCAGACTGAGTGGAGGTACACCATCACGGTACAGGCCTCACTTTCCGTACTCCTGTGTCTGAGGAGAAGCATTGTCACAGCTCATTCCTTGCGGTACTGCCCACTTTTATCAGCCATAACTATTATCAGCCATTTTCATTAGTTTTAGATAAGAATAATTCACAGAGTCTGATGAATGCAGCTGACTAACAAGATATTGTGTATTCTTTAGTGGTTTAAAATTAAAAATTCATGCAGCATAAAAGAAATAATCATTATAGTTCAGTGGTCTCCACAGCCACTTGCTGCCCACTCACCGTGTCAAACTCAGCATGAAATTATGTTAAGAATAATAATTATGCTTTTACAGTATCCTGGGTACTCCTAAGCACTCCACCACTGGAGGCACAGAGAACTATCAAGCATATGTTCATTGCATTTGGCTTGAGCCCTAGGTAGCTTTTTATTCCAGCTATAGTGAGGCTGTTTCCAGCTTCTGCCCCAGTGAACAAGGCAGGGAACAAATAGGTTTGGAGAAACTGAGGAAATAAGTCTCAGTCCTGATTTATCATGCCAATAAAGTGTTGTCCACAGATGAGCCCAAAGAGATAACTGGAGATAATGACCAGATTATGAGTCAAAGCCAAAACTGTGTTAAATGCAGGGTACAATTTTGGCACAAAGGCTGCTGTGAAAAAATGACTGTATTGATCATTGCTTTTATTCCAGGGAAGGACCCATCAATCCACCAGGAAGTTCAGTGCGCTTCAGTGGCCAGCTAAACCTTTCCCATTGGTGGTTATAGGAACACTGTTAGTGAGCCTTGCCCTGGTCACTAGGGAAGGAGCACCTGAAGACTGATATTTTCATATTACCAGATGTTTGGCATCTGTGAGGGTCTCTAGTAAGTGCCATTGGGACCACACTGCTCAGTATGCATTGCTGTTCATCAGGAGCTCAACACATGGCTTAGTGTTAACACTGCAGCTGGTGTGATATGAGGCTGTTGGCAAAGGGAGCAGCCATGGTCTCCTGGAGGTCTCTGCCACACTCTCACTGCTGCCTCTGTGGTGGGTCTAGTGGTTTTCTGGCCACAGGATAATTTTTCCAATACAGCTGACTCTGTAGAAAGCAAATTGCCACATAATGTAACAGTAAGTTAGTTTTTCATCATGTCACTTTAACTGACTTGCCTTACAGGTCTTGATCACTAAAACTGACTTTAGGGAGGGTGGGATCAGGTAGGCAGAAGGAGATTTGCATCACATGAGGTTACAGACTGACACTGGGCCAGATTAGACATGGTGGGAAGCCACATCCTCCAACACAGAATGAGAGAGGCTGCTGTTGTTGTCCCCTGGTGATTTCTGAAGAACACATTTTCAATAGAGCCAGACTTTTACTGTCTGATCTCAGTGACAGCTTTCTCATCTTAAAAAGAAGACTGCAAAGAATTAAGGGAGAATCTGTATGTGTGGTACTTTCATATTCTTAGTTGTGCTGTTTACTCAGAGCCATTTAATCTTCTTCATTGAGGAAGAATCCTGTGTTTGATTGTTTTTACATATATGTGACTGTGTTTTGCAATCTAAATGTCCCTGCAAATATGGTGCATCAGCTCCAGTATGCGACAGGTATAGGGCTGAAATGAGTTCTAAAGTTGCTGGAATGATTCATTTTATCCCATACAGACTTGAGATCCCCAAAAGTAAAAGGTGTTATTAGTTCCACAATACGCATGAATGTTTCAACTGTCAGTGCAATATATCCCCACGTTGTGCATTCCTTTGTGCTTTTCTTTCTTGTCTTGAACTAAGAGAGGTAATTAGATTAGCTGGGAGGAATGTCTTAAGTGAATTTGGCTTGGTTTCTGTGAAATGCTTCCAGTTCCACATTTTACAAAAGTGTGCATGTAGGAGATTATAGACATGCAAAAAAGAAAAGTAATTACAAGAAATTAAAGAGAAGCCAGTAGTGATACTGAGCTTGTAAGAGCAACAGTGTTTTGAAGAAAATGAGAAGGAACCATGATATTGCCAGGGTGTTCAGACAGAAATTGAGCATGCAGTGCTTCATTTTACAAGGAGGTCAGCCAGCAAAGTTGAAGTCTGGTTTACCTTTGATATGGTATTTTTCTGTCCCAATAGTGGTTTAAAAGAAGAGGTCAATCATAGAATCATAGAATAGTTAAGATTGGAAAGGACCTTAAGATCATCTAGTTCCAACCCCCCTGCCAGAGGCAGGGACACCTCCCACTAAACCATGTCACCCAAGGCTCTGTCCAACCTGACCTTGAACACCGCCAGCGATGGAGCATTCACAACTTCCTTGGGTAACCCATTCCAGTGCCTCACCATTCTAACAGTAAAGAATTTTTTTCTTATATGCAATCTAAACTTCCCCTGTTTAAGTTTGAACCCATTACCACTTGTCCTGTCACTACAGTCCGTAGTGAATAGTCCATCCCCAGCAGCCCTATAGCCCCCTGTTCAGATACTGGAAGGCTGCTATGAGGTCTCCACGCAGCCTTCTCTTCTCCAGGCTGAACAGTCCCAACTTTCTCATCCTATCTTCATATGGGAGGTGCTCCAGTCCCCTGATCATCCTCGTGGCCCTCCTCTGCACTTGTTCCAACAGTTCCATGTCCTTTTTATGTTGAGGACACCAGAACTGCACACAATACTCCAAGTGAGGTCTCACAAGAGCAGAGTAGAGGGGCAGGATCACCTCCTTTGACCTGCTGGTCACACTGCTTTTGATGCAGCCCAGGATACGGTTGGCTTTCTGGGCTGCAAGTGCACACTGACAGCTCATGTTAATTTTCTCATCAGCCAATACCCCCAAGTCCTTCTCTCTGCAGGACTGCTCTGAATCTCTTCTCTGCCCAACCTGGAGCTGTGCCTGAGATTGCTCTGACCCAGGTGTAGGACCTTGCACTTGTCATGGTTAAACTTCATAAGGTTGGCATCAGCCCACCTCACAAGCATGTCAAGGTCCCTCTGGATGGCATTCCTTCCCTCCAAGGTATCAACCAAACCACACAGCTTGGTGTCATCGGCAAACTTGCTGAGGGCGCAGTCAACCCCACTGTCCATGTCACTGACAAAGATGTTGAACAAGACCAATCCCAGCACCAATCCCTGAGGGGCACCACTCATTGCTGGTCTCCAGCTGGACATTGAGCCATTGAGCGCAACTCTTTGTGTGCTGCCATCCAGCCAGTTCTTTATCCACTGAGTGGTCCACCTATCAAATTGATGCCTCTCCAATTTAGAGACGAGGATGTCGTGTCAGACAGTGTTGAACGCTTTGCACAAGTCCAGGTAGATGACATCAACTGCACTACCCCTGTCCATCAGTTCCATGGCCCCATCATAGAAGGCCACCAGATTGGTGAGGCAGGATTTCCCCTTAGTGAAGCCATGGTGGCTGTCACCAACCACCTCATTGTTTTTCATGTGCCTTAGCGTGCCTTCCAGGAGAATCTGCTCCAAGATTTTGCCAGGCACAGAGGTGAGACTGACTGGTCTGTAGTTCCCCGGCTCATCCGTTTTCTCCTTCTTGAAAATGGGGGTTATAATTCCCTTTTTCCAGTCATCGGGAACTTCACCTGACTGCCATGATTTTTCAAATATGATGGACAGTAATGAAGGATTAGTCTTGTAACACTTCCAAATATGAACAAATACTCATATTCATAACTGCAAAATATAAGCTGGGATGTCAGTACCCACAACCTGTTTATGGAACATCTCTGCCCTTGCTATTGGGATGGTTTCTGAAAGGAAACCATCACTCCATCTGGAAAGGCCTCCCTTTTTGCAGGAATTTCCTTAGATGCCATGCTGTTCCCATTCACTGAGTGATAACTGACTCCACACACTCTAAATAAATCAGGTCATTTAGAACCAGCAGGTTGACTTGCAATGTCCAGTGAACACAGTCCCTTCTTTGTGCTGCTCCTTACAGAAATCCGTAAGACCCCATATTGGATCATATTAATGGAAATCAGTAACGTTTGCTTTTCTGTCCTTTACAGGTTCTCCAGCTGGGATCTGATATTCTTCCTCAGTACAAGCAAGAAGCTCCAAAGACTCCACCACACATTATACTACACTATTGTGCTTTTAAGACCACTTGGGACTGGGTCATTTTAATTCTGACCTTCTACACAGCAATTATGGTTCCATATAATGTCTCCTTCAAAACAAAACAGAACAACATTGCCTGGCTTGTGCTGGACAGTGTCGTGGATGTTATTTTTTTGGTTGACATTGTTTTGAACTTTCATACAACCTTTGTTGGCCCTGGTGGAGAGGTTATATCTGATCCCAAACTCATAAGGATGAACTACCTGAAAACATGGTTTGTGATTGATCTTCTGTCCTGTTTACCATATGACATCATCAATGCCTTTGAGAATGTGGATGAGGTAAGTGATCATAGGTTTAATTAGGAATTAATTTAAGGACATGGTACCTGGCATCTGGCAGCAATAAGAAGCAGCTGTGAAGGTCTGTGCAAATGTGCAGGGATAGACAAGCTGCTGGTCTTTAGCTATGTGGCATTTCTGTGTTGAAGAAGAGGTGTCTTATTACTTCAGTACCATATGTGGATGTGCACATTAATGCATGTGGGTTTTAGAATGACTTGCTCATCTTCCAAAAGCATTGTTGAACGTCCATATCAAAATGGACTGGACCACTTGGTATGTCCCTTTGCCACAGCCTTCGTTTTCATACCCAGTGATTGCCTTTACGCAATTCTAATCCATTGCAATGCTGATTAATATGACTTGACATAAATAATCAAAAGTCTGTATCTGCTCTGACTGAATCTGATGGCAGGCTTACCACTGACTTACACAAAAGTAGAGAATGCCTCTGAATGAGCAGTTTTAAAATCCTGCCCTAGGATTAGTTTTTGAACCATGGTGTAACTTTGTTTTTATTTGTGATATCTTTTAAATGTCTAATTGAGAGGGAGATTTATCTATTTTTTAAAAATAGATCTTGATCTGTCACTGAAATTTTATGAACTGAAGAAAGAAAACAAATATCTTAGACTCCGAATTAAAGCTTAACTGCTAAATGTATTAACATTTATGAAATCAAGCTTGCAGCCTAATATAATAGAGAAAACAAGTAATAACTATGACAAATAATGCACACACAAGTCACTGTAGAGAAAATTATTTACTGAAAGGCAACTATAATGGCATTAGGACCTGTTTTAATTTTTCTCTAGAGCCTTTTATCTTTAGGGCCATAAACAGATGAAAAAACCTTTGCTCATTTTTTAACATTTTTTCATTTTTTTCTAAGAACACTGTTGAGTGGTTGTTTGTTTTTTGTTTTGTTGGTTTATTTTACTTTTTTAATTCTCAGTTTCTGCAGTTCTATATCTTATGTTCACTATGTAAAATCTACATTCTTATTTTTTTAATGCAGACTTTGGTGCAGATTTTGTAGAGCTCCTTTAAAATTCCATCCCTGTCTCTGTGCTGAGCACCATCTTTTGACATTGTTCCATTTTATTTATAGCAAATATGACAGAAGTGATAATACTTGCCACTTAAATGCAAGATCATATGAGGGCTGCCCGTCTGGAAGCAGGTTGTACAATCAGGCTGTGTAAGGAGGTGCTATTATCAGGGTTGAAACATAATACAGCTATTTAAGATAACCAATTTCAGACTAAGAGGAACCTGATTTTTATAAAAATGCAGCAATATCTCCAGATTTTCTTGCTTTCGTATGTAAAACAAACAGAAAATTTGTGTCCAAACAGTGCAGATTTGAACGATGAGTTAACTTCTTTCTCTAATATATAGAGAGGAAGTAAACCATCTGTAATATTTGTGACAGTGAAGAGAACTGCAGGCATGATGCATTATAACTGAGGTATGCTTAGAGCGGCAAACTTTAACCAGAGGTAATAACAATAACCAGATAGCAGTGATCCTAAAGCTGCGATCAGTTGCTTTCAGACAAATGAAATATGAAGTCCTTTTTAATAAGAGAACCCGTAGTACCATTTCTTTCTCATGAAACTGTGTGTCACGGCCCTTGAGCCTGCAGCAAACACTGGAGTATAACTGCTTATGTACTTGATTTCAAACCCCTCCAACTCCAGTTTTCCCTAGTGCCTGAAAGGAATTGAAGTGATTTTGAAAAAAGGTGTGTAAACAGTCAGTCTTTCCCTCTTGGGTCTACATTTTCCTTTTTTTCTGTCTTCCAGTGGAGATACATATATATATATATTTTTTTTTTTATATGCCTTCATTTGTGACATTTAAGTCGTTTGAGATGACGGGTGTGTTCTGAATGGTTGTAATTATGAATGCTCTTTCTTCATATGGCTTTTAGCATTTATTTTAACTGGTACTTCTTTTCTGGGATTTAACCTTTTGCCCCACTAGCAGCTCAAACACTGTTCATAGGTAAAGAATATCAGTAATGTTAATTTGAAGAAATACTCTGATTTAAAGGAGAGTATTCTTCATTAGAAGGCGTTTCCTCCTTGATGCAAGTGGAATTGAGGAAAGCTCTTTTAGCTCTTGATTCTGGTAGGTTTTAGCTCTTTATCTTGCCCCTGGGTGTTTGATAAGAGTATTTGTCTTTACCATTAAAATCGCAGTTGTGGCATTTCAGAACTTAACAGAAAATCAGAGCTTAGTAGTAAAGACCTCGGGGCAGGTCCCGGTGTTTTTTGGGTTCTTGATATGGTGGTGAAGGATGGACCCAAATCAGAGTGAATAGCCTAAAAGCCATCTGAGTAAAAGATAATTTTCCAAATTTTCCTTGTGTGTCCTACCTTCATCCCCTTTTCCACATAAAGCATCAAATACACTTTTGTTAGTTGTTAAGGAACTGGGTGAGTAGGGGTGCACACAATTGCAGGTCATTTCTTTCCTTTGCTATAGGCAGATCTCTCATAAAGAAGGATATGGCTAAGGAAGTTTAGGTTTGTGTCTCTCAGTTATAGATGGAGAGTACCATATGTGATATAGGTGCTTGAAGGTTCTCAAGCAGAGTGTATAAGATGTCTTATGCACTTGAATACTATTTTATGAAGTCAGAATTAAGGAGATTAATCAAAAGATTAAAATAAAAAAAATGAGTTTGAAGAAAGGAAATTTGAGTTTTCTTACTGAGGGTTGAAGTTCTTCAGATTCAGTTAGTCTTTGCTGGAATAAGAACAGTGCCATTTCCATCACAGAAAACATTAGGCCAAGGCTGGAGTCTTGTGAAATTCCCACCTGAGGCAAACATGACTGCAAATCAAAGTTATTTTTTTGGTGACTGGTTGCAGAGCCACAGTAGAAGGGTATGATGAAAAGGATTATGACACACAAACAGAGAACTGGGGGGATTAAAATGATTTGAGGCAGAATTAGAGGTGTAGGCTTCCGTGCCTGGAGTTACAGAGCCAGGCTGTTACAGTCAGCTCAGGGGATTTGGATGTATGACAAGGAGGGGAAAAGGTAAGATAATGAGAGAGAGACCTTGAACAGCATAGAGTGATCTAAATTGGTGTGATGGGTGAGGAATTAAATGGTATTGAAAGGGTACCCCTTAATTGTTCATAAGTGGTAAGTGGTATTGAAAGGGTAGGAAAACAAGGTAAAATAGGCTGGAGAAAATGAGTTAAGAGAGGAAAGTGGAATCTGTAGTGGGATATGTACTTTATTTAAGAAAATTGATAGGATTATGGTCCTAGAAATCAGGAAAATGCAGGGCATCTTTTCTAATTGGGAAACATGCACTGAGATACATTCTGGCTAGGCCAAAGCCATACAGAAAGCCGTTTCTATATGAGTGTGTGAGAAGGGGCACTATAAAACATACTGAGGAATCCAGGAAATTCTCAAGGTACAAACCAGAATGGAGGGTGTGTGCTCAGAGTCTGGAACTAGGCTGGTTTTGGTATTCCTTTTTTAAAAGTAAACCAGTACTCTGAAACTTCAGTTTTAGTCCCAAAGTGCATGTTTGCTGGTCTCTTCTTTTAGATTAAATAAAGAATAAAGAAAAAAAGTTTGGAGTAATGGGAGATATGGTGTTTCCATCCAAAGATTTTGGTCACATGAAGTTCCTATTGCTGTTAGGCTGGGAAGTATGTAGTAACTGAAAGTCTGATTTTTGTCTTGGAGTTTCATGTCCCATGTAGTGAATCTATTATTTCCCTGAGTATTAACTCTTCCACTGGTATATGCACTGTCATTTATATTTCTAAAATCACGACTTCCTACTTTTGAAGCTAGAGAATTATGTTACCTTGGGGCTTAGCCTATTTATGTGTTCTGCCTATTAGAGAGAGATAAATATTCCACCTCAGTCTGGGCTACCAAAAGGTTGATTATAACATGGGTAACTATTGATTCCATACAAGTCACAATTATCAGAGTCACACTGTACTGAAATTGTCAGCAAATGGGGTTACAGTGTGCCTGCAGACACTGATCCCATTGCTTATTCACATATGATCAAACCATGCCACAGCTCCCTTTGGGACCAGACGCATAGATTTATATTCCAAGATGTTGTGCAGGTTCTTGGGTTTTGTCCCATAGAGCCATGCAATTGGGAGGGTATCTGGAGCTAGAAGGAACTCAGATACTCACATTCAAGTACGAGCAGGCTGATACAGTGCTGCTGAAGGCTGCATTTGAGCATTTGTAAACTAGTGTATAAAGTAAATATTCCTAGGACTAGGTGGATGAACAAGGTTTTGGCCAAATGGGAAATGCTTCCCCAAATTAAGTGTTAAATACATTTAAATACAGCTGGCACCCCCTCCCTCGCCTTTGCTATTTGAAAAAATATTGGGGTTTTTTTTTTGTTTGGTTTTTTTTTTTTTAATTTTCTCTTCTTGTGTGGGAATTTTTGCTGAGATTCAAGAATTTCTGAGTTTGTAATGAAACAAAACCTAGAAACTTGATCTCATCTCTGCCAGACATTGCACGAGTAATGTTGCATACTGCAATGAGTATTATATATTGCAATGAGTGGACCAGATGTCAGGATCGTACATACAGATAGTCAAATAGATGATTTTCAAATGAGTTGCATAAAAGATTGTCCTTTCTGCAAAAATTAGTTTTCGTGAACTAGTGGCTGGAAGTGAAAGAAGACAAATCTAAATGACCTAAAACTCTGGAGTTCTATGCCTATTGTTTAATAATGTAAGACTTCAAAATTGGCCTTCAAAATTTAGTAATCACTGCAGGACATATTAAGACATGGGATCTTTGTCATCTACTTTTGATTACTGTTACCGATCTATTTCAGCAGTGGCAGAAACTTCTTTGCATCACTCAATAGCAACTAAAATAAGAACATCTATAAACTGAAAGCAAGTAAAAGCTGATACAACTAGTTTAGCCATATTCACATCTGCAGTGCTTTACTGTAAACATTCTATTTTCAGGATATATTTGAAGATGGGTTTATGGACCCCAGCCTGAGTGACATATGCAAGGTGAAGATGAATCAGTGGTTTCCTAGAATGTGGCTTTGGCTCTGAAATGAAGTCTATGGCTAGCTACCTTTCTTAAATATAGGAGGCTGACATGGAGGAAAAAAAATCCCAGAACTAAATCCCTGCTACAGCCAAGTGTTAAAACTATGATGAAAACTCCTAACAATATAATGATAGACGTACTGAGCCTGGGACCTGGCATTTTCCCCTTTGTTATTCAGTCAGATGACAACGAAATATGAAAAATACTGTCATTGTGCATAGTGTGCAGAAAACTGAAATATAATAATATAATGGCTTGGTTATGATGTCCAAATATAAATGTATCCACCTTAGGCATATATTATACCAGCCCTCCAGTACCCAAAGGTGGCCCACAGTGTCCAAGGCCAGGTTGGATGGGGCTTTGAGCAACCTGGTCTAGTGGAAGGTGTCCCTGCCCATGGCAGGGGGTTGGAACTAGATGATCTTTAAGGTCCTGTCCAACCCCAAACCATTCAGTGATTCTATGATTATGTAGATGGTCAACCATATTCACCACTGTCACTCCCTCCTGCCACCCCTGTTGCACTTAGTTGCAGAATTGTGCCGTGTGTATATCTTTTATTCAAGCTAAGTTTTTATTCAATTTCTGCTAATGTTTAATTCACAGATTTTTCAATGCTGTGCAAGGTCTGGGATATTTCTGCAGGTTCCCCTGTGGAGACACATGAATGTCATCTTGATATGAGAGGCAACTTGTGACAGGAAAGGCCTGGGATGTTATACCCCTCAATGCAGGGATGTTATACCACTCTCATGAGCATTATGCATACTGAAATTTAATGACATGTCTCAGTGAGTTTTTTTGGTTTTGTTTTTAATGTGTTGTATATGTTACTGGGAAGCAGATGTTGGGTACAAGCGATTTGAATCAAATCTTTAGTCAGAGCCGTATTAAGTGATGAAGTCCAATTTTGGCAAATTGTGTGTGGAGTACTTTCAAGGGAAGCTTTGAGTCCTGTGTGATCCCTTTGGTTGCAGAGGAGGGAAAAGCTTACAAAGGAGATGAGGCAAACGAAATAATCCTGTCATATACTCACTGAAATAATGCTGATGGGAATAGCACAAATCCATGTTACAGAGATTGCTAAACACAGCCATAAATGGGAGGAAAAGTCGCGAGCTTAGGGATGGGCAATTGCTCTGCACAAAATGGAGCCAAGGTACAGCCTTGGAGAAACTAACTGCATGGCTGATATCAGAATTATCAATGTCTTACTAGCAAGACAGCCTTGCAGCTTGGTGTGAGTATTTTGTTGAAGACTGAGTTTGTGTAAAATCTGCCCTTTGCATCAGGGATATGTGTAGTTCCTTCCAGAAATACTTACAGAAACACTGCAGCTTTAGGTTACTTCGTCCAGATATTTCTTCTCTTTTTATTCCTATGTTGGCATAGGAAATCTGTAGTTAGTTGCTGGCATTAAACTACTGGCTAAATTCAGTTTCCTGTTCAGCAGCTGTCCTAATGTGATACACCTTCCTCCCCTTCCCATTTCATCTTCCATCCACCTTCCCTGACAATTACCAGATTTTATGATATCATCCTCTTTTTTCCCCCACTTGGGCACACTGATGCACTAACATTACATTACTAACACTAACATAGTTATTTACTATTTGAAATGTATTGCTTTGCATTGTTGTGCCATAAATGATTCACTTGAAGTTTCTTTCTAATGTTATAGCTTATTCACATTTTTTGGGGGACAGGGAGAGAAAAGAGAGAGGGGGAATAATATCTCCCCCATCCTCCTGGGGAAAAAAAAGATAAACCTTAAGCAATAAATTTAGAGATGCTTTCAGAAACTGCATGAGAAAACTGACTTCTGACTTGCTTTCATATTATTATAAAGACTTGATTTTGTGCTCACTGCAGTCTACTCCCATTTCTATCGCTGGTGGAGGGTCAAATATTAAACAGGATCTGCTGCTGTTTGGACCCAGAATCTAGATAGCTTGTGCAGAATCAAAGTCCCTTACTCCCATGTAATGTAGATTTACATAAATTGAATGCAACCCTAAATTAAGTTCTTAAAGTGGTGATAAATCAGAAATTTTGCTTTTTTATTTTTCTCATTCCATTTTCATTTTGATTCGTTACTATGCAACTCTATTACATTAATTGTTTACCTAAAAAGAAGGGTTTCTGAGATATGGTGGAAGATTTATTTTAGCATTAACTCCAGTAAAGAAGCATTAAGGAGCTATCCAGGGCTTTTAGAGCTAATCTCTATTTAAGTAGCTAAGCTCAAAAATTTCTTTTGGAAATGATTTGCTGGTTAAATTTCAAACAGCCTGTACGTCCTCCTGGATTGATCTCCTGCGCGGCACAGAATAGTATGTTCTGGATATGTGCCTGCAGGCTCACCTGCTTGTTGTTGGCATGACTCACTGTGCCAGTTCCCCAAATCTGTAGGTACAATGTTTCCTTTTACTTTGTGTGCCATCATGCAGTAACTGCACTGAGAAGATTGCCCAAGGTGTACAAAACTGGTGCCTTTTTCACTGCTTCAATAGCAAATGCTGAGCTATACCTTGACTTTACACAATCAGCTAAGTGATTTGGGTGATTTTTTAATTTGTTTGTTTGTTTGTTTGTTTGCTTTTATAATTACTTCTGATGAGAGAAATGTAATGAAAGTTCTGTCCGTGATCTTTTAAATCATATTTGGTCTTTAAATCGTATTTGGTCTTTAGTTCAAAATGTACTAGCATGTGATTAATCTGATGAAACACAGGGCCACGTGTAGTCCACAGGAGATGCAGGCACGTCCAGGGAATGGCTCCTTGTCTCCAAAATAGGTATGAGGAGTCACCCTGTCCTAAAATGCCTATTTCCCACCATTGACTGTAATGACATGCTAGTGTGACTAGCTCACATGCAGATCCTTCCGCAGCACGTTTTGGATTGAGATGAGGTATGTCCTTCCCTTGAGACTGTATTTTCTTCACTTCAAATTTTCAGAGGATAAAAAAAGAATCAGAAAAAAAGAGGGTAAAACTCATGGGGACCTCTTGAGTCACTGGCTTTGGTAGGCAGATGCATCATATGACCCTTCCGATAAACTGGTCAAAATCCACCTTAACTCATGTTGGCTGCAGATCTGTCTTAATTTGCAATTGGTGCATGTGTCCCTGTGCCAAGCTTCTAGGTTAAATGTTTCTTTTCCTGCCTTCATGTTCCTCTCATCTCCTTGATGTAGTGTTCAAGGCTGGATCGGACATAGCCTTGGGTGGCATGGTTTAGTGGGAGGTGTCCCTGCCCCTGGCAGGGGGGTTGGAACTAGATGTTCTTAAGGTCCTTTCCAACCCTAACTATTCTATGATTCTATGATTCTATGTTCTTAGACAGAACAGTCATGTTACGTCTGTCCTTCTGTGTGTGTTCCTCCCCTCTCCCTCCAACACATCTATTTTCCTTTCCTTAATCTAAGCAAACTGATCTCCAGAAAACCCGTTTATGAAATGTAATGAAAATTTTCTTGGCCATTCCAGCTGCCTCTCTCTGCACAGAGTTAAGTTTGAATACATCTCTTTAGGGCAGTATGTATTACTCCGAGCACGGAATTCACCTTGACTTTGTAATTGGGGTTTGTTGTTTATCTCTTGATGGTGAAAGCACTCAACTGATCTGTCCTGGAACTACATTAACCTCTTCTGTGAGTGTAATCACTATGAGTCACTGTGGGGTAAAACCATAGGCCCAAATATTTCTTTTTCTCAGCAATCTTCAGCTAAAGATCTTTTAATTCTAGAAGTTTTTAATTTGCCCTGTAATGGATGCCTTGAAACTGCATCGTTAAGATTTGTTGCACTTTCCTTTCTTCCCACCCGGTTATTCTTTGCACTTAAAGTGTGTTCCAAGGGTGTGCCATCAGCGTATTTTGTGACCCTGTAATATTTCTCTGTACTTCATCAAGAAACTGAGAGTTGTTGCTTGTAACCCTTGCTAGACTTCCTTTTAATGGTTTCCATTTTGCTATCCTATTGTTCCTCAGTCACCATCTAGTTGTGGTTCCTGCTTTTTGTGTTTCCTACTAATTTCACCCCATCCATTTCTGAAATACTGCATTTATTTTATTTAGAAAATGGGGTGTTTTATCAAAGAAAGCTATCAGGAAAACTTGGCTAGATCCCAGCTAACCTAAGCCTGGCAAACCTATTGCTGCACTGATTGCATTTTGATTTATCTCAGAGTTTCTAATTACTCTTTCCCTTAACATTTGTTCAGGTAATGTATCTGTTTATTTCCTTCTTGATGCATTACCTTTTCTGGAATCATAAACATAATCTTTGAAAACTAAAGCTAAAAGTTAATTATTTTTAGCCCAAGCCTGGATTATTTTTACTTCATTGCAGCTTGGTTACTTTTGTTGTTCTTTTTTTCATTTATGAATGTGAAGAATCTTTGGGTGTTTGTTCTTTACAAGGAAAAGTGCAACCTGACATTTGGCAATTCTCACTTTATCTCTGTTCTTTTTAGCCTCCAAGGTGTAGCTTTCTGTTGATCAATTGTTTATTTCTTACATATTGTTGGTTCTCTGGTTTTGTTTTCTTCCTTTGAGTGATTGCTTACACAGTTATAACTAATGCCCAACTTTACAAGTTTTTCTCCTTCTTTGGGATACAGCCTCTGGATATTTTGTACGTTTTGATGTGAGGGCACTTAGGCATTCTCTGCTGCCAGGTGTATGACTAATATCTCTCATGGTCCAGTTGTCTTCACTTGTGATTGTCTATAGTTCAGTATACTGTCACTTATAATTTACCAGCTCTTGCCTTTTTGCGATCAAGAACCCCAGTCCAGTTTTCTTTGTGATAGTTCCTTTTCTTATTAACTGATTCAATTCCTTCTTCAAGCCAATGGGGACTTCTGCAAAATCATGTCAAAACTAAATGTAGTGTAGCATCACCTTCTGTGGATTAATCGGCTATTCAGTGAAGAAATAAGCATGCTATTAGATCTGTAGAAAATCTCAGTCTACTGTTATTAATAGCAGTTATTCTCCAAGCTCGTATCAGGAGAGATGTCTCACATTGTGAGGCAGTGCTCTATAATATCTATCTCAGTAATAACATAATACAGGTTTGGATGCTACCCAGATCCAGGCTATCCAGATTTCTATGGATGGGTTTAATTTCTCCTCCCGTAAGATGTGTAAGTGATAGGCTTTATCTTCTTTGTATTCAGGGGGAGGGGAGAGCGACAGCTCCAGGAGGTGATTCATCCCATCCCCAGCTATCTGAGATTGGGTGAATCACTCTCCTGACATGCCTCTTTCTTCACTCTCCACGGAGTAAAGCTGGACTCTTCACGTAGACCAGATAGTTGGCTGTAAGGTTGCAGCATTATGTAAAATCAATCCCACTCCAGGAGGGGAGTTAGAGCTCAGTCATGGGGTGGCTGTGGCTTGTTCGGGTGTGCTCAAGCTCAGCTTACATGAAACCATTTTGTTCTTGCATGGAAATAAAGAGTTCAGCCTGGGCCTCAAACTCCTCAGAGGATTTGATCACTTTAATGGCTAGTTTTGTTATGTGCAGATTGGTGTGATTGCTGCGTCTAGCAACCCTAAGCATATTAGCTTAAATTTAGCTTAAGAAGGTCTGTATATACTGCAGTCACACCTTTGACTGCAGTGGCAACATGTCCTACAGCATTTCATAGCAAATTTCTGAGCTCTGGTTCTTGGCCACTACATAAAATCTTGAAAAAAACACAATGTCCTGGGCATCAAAACACGGTGAATATTCTCCTGCTTTTTTCTTCCTCTGAGCTTTTATGAGACAGTGTTTTCTGTTAAATTATGCAGTACCAATCCCCATGATAAGAACCAGGAGGATTTCAGTTTTAGAACACATTTAAAATCTGTGTTTCTTTTTTTTTTTTTTGTTACTGTTGCTTATGTGCCCACAGCTAACAACAAATAAATAAAAAATCACGGAGTAAAATCTAATTGAAAAAGTGCCTAGAGTTAAAAACCTGTTTTTTCTTAATAAAAGAAAAAAAAAAAAAAAAAAGGGCATGAAATTTACCACTCCAGCAAACTGGGATTCCATTTTGAGGTTTAAGCAGATTTTAGTGTATTTAGATGATAGAAAGTAATGGATGTTTTTTGTTTTATTTTACTTTTAAAAACATTTATGCAATATTTTCCTACTGCAGAAAAGACTTATTAGATTAGCAAATAAGCAGCTGATTAAATCTTTAATAGCTTTTAAAAAGATGCAGCTCTGGTATTCTGTTGCTGCTTTAGTGTAGAAGAGACTCCACTCTCTCTTTTCTGGTTTGCAAGGACATCTCTGGTGCTCGTATTAAGTTCGGTGATTTCCTGCACTTGTTAACTTTCATTTTGCTTTGGTGACAATGTTCCCTTTATCCTCTTGCATGTTTGGCTCTTGACCACTGTGTAACATGACTTTGACAGCTTCATCTCCCCTGTTGCCTGCAGTATCAGAAATTCATTAAGTGCAAGAGAATTTAGCTCCCTGTTCTTGCTCGAGGTGTGGCAATCTGTGCCCATGGCATGTGTTGCAGTTGCAGGAAATGTCTTTCTCAGTCTTGTGGTCAGAAAAGTTTAGCCAGTTGTAGACACACAGCTTACACACTTCTTTCATCCTGGAAGACTGAAGTTTGATAATGTGATAACGCCTAAGATCTGAAATGGCAAGATTTGGGTAATTTTAATAGGAAGGAGTGGTCCCTCTGCATTTCAGACAAAGTGCTGTCATCACTTGTGCCTCCACTATAAAGCTGAATGTCCTTTCTTAGTATATCAAGGGAATCTGAAACCACAAGTTGCAAGGCACTTATGTCAATAAAGTTTGGCTTTGTTTAATCACAAATGGCTAATTAAATTCCAAAGTTGAATATCCATTCATCAAAAATGTTGTTCTGGATGAATCTGATATTGTCTTTTTGGTGAATTCAGCTGTCCTAAATAGAAATAGTGGTATTAAAAGGGCTAGTTCAGAGCTACTGCTTGTGTCCTCTCCTGATCCAGTGGCCTTTGAAGTCACTGGGAAAGTCATCTGTGGCTTGTACCTATAACACTTAAGTTGATGACGTGTATCAGTTAGGAATTTGGTTCCAAGCTTGCCACAAAAAAATACAATTCTGGAGTAGGGGGGCTTTCAGTTTACAGATTTCTGCAGCTGGGATGATTGAAGATAAGCAAGTGGAATGTCTTCATCTGATTAAGACATGATCAAGTACATTAGCCAAAACCTCAAGGGGCAGGGTTGGATGGTTCATGACATAATGAAATATTCTCAGTCAGAGAACACAGAAGAGAAGATATTACAGTCAGTTGGTCAAATTTACTAAATACTCAATGGAGTGACAGATGGTTCTCCCAGATGCTTGGACCTTCATATAAGGTCCAAAAATTTGCATTATTTGCACAATGCTAGTATCAAATGGGATTACATGTTCCTTTCAACATTTCTAATCATCTATCTGTTCCTTGAGTACTGAGGTTACTTCAGTTAAAGCAGATGCTCATCCTTTAGAAGAAATATAAGAAAAATGAAATTAAAGGTAGACAACAATCTTTTAAACTTAAAATACTGAATTTCTTAATAGCCCAAATATAATTCAAGACATTTAAACTTTCACATAATTTGCACAAAAGAGATTGTTGCTGAATCTTAGTCAGTGCTCTGTACATTACCAGCTGTGTATTTATCATCAGACAATTTTTTTAAGTGTAAAGGTACTAGCTTGACTCAACCTAGTACCTAAAAAGTGCAATGCATCACATGTTCATTTACAATGTGCTTAATTGCTCTTTCCTAGTTAGTGTTTTATGGAATAAGTTTTTAAAGCTTCAAATATTGTCTTTATATTTTCCAAGATTAGACTTGAAATGTGAATACTCAATAAATATCTCTGATTTTTCAGCCTTAAAGTAGTGGGTGAGACTGAACTCCCTTTAAGATTTATGGTGAAACTTACTTAAATGAATTAATCTTTGGAAATAAGGCATTTCAGTGTCATTTAAAATGAAATATTTCTCTTTGTTTTATGCGTAATAGATGTGATTGTGTTTAGGAAAAAGAAATAAAATAATCACAGCATAAACTTTCTCCCAGACTTTGCTGCTAAACTGCTCATGTAACTTAGAGAGAGATGTAATATGGATGGAGAACAGAGCATCAGACTGTAAACTCTCCTGTTTGAGGGCTGAATCTTGGTTTGGATCTGTGCAGCAGAAAGTCCAATGTAAGCCTTGCCACTGGGACAAACATAAACTACTGGGTGTGTAAAGGGGACTCCCAAGTTTAGATTCCAAGTCTCTAACTCCTTCCTTAGCCTTAATCTTGGTAATGAATAATTACTCTTTTGATTAAAATTATATGAAATAATGCATATCTCTCATTAGGATCTATCAGATCCTAATGCAATAGGGTCTGATCCTACAAAAAAAAGCCCCATCCTGCTGTTTTCTCCCTCTGATTTCACAGCAAGGTGTAAACTTTCAGAATCAGTGCTAATTCACAGAAACACACGGCAGAATAATTTCATTAAATACACTATTAATATACTCTGTAGTTTTCTTTTGTAATGTAGATACGGTTTCTGTGGGGTGTGACCTTCATTCAGGAGTACATTGGCCCCTGTCCATTGTGTAATGAACTTTGTAGGGTACTTCCCAGTTTTTTGGGCAAGTTGGCTGTTCAGAGTGCCTCACAGACATCTATCCCAAAGCAAATAAATAGATATATGTTTAGATGGAAACAAGAATTGTAAACTAGATCTGTGTCTTGTGTAAATGCAAAATACAGAAATCAAATTGGGAAAATTCCACTTTCCTCCATTGGTATTAGGCATTATGCGAGCTTGAATGCAAATATAAAACTTCAATCTATGAAGGATTTGGGGATTTGAAACAAATTCCAATAGGATTCGAAAAGCATACAAGAACTTTGTCGAACAGATTACCTCTAGAAATATCAGATGTATATTACCCTTCAAACATAAGTTGTGAAAAGAAGCAGAGATGCAAAAGACACAAAAGTATTTCTAGTATGGAAAACTCCAGACTTTTACTGTTTGATAATATTATTAGCCAGTATTTTGACTAGACTGATGTGATAATGATGCATAGAAAAGGGCAATTTAATCTTGGCACAATAACTAGGAATATTTGCCTCATTGCTTTCTATGTCTTAATTTCTCCTTTAAATTAAATGTCTTCAGCTTCTGAATGTTTTATATTAGAAAACTTTCTTTGCAAAAAAAAAAAAGGTTTGTAAAGAAACTTCTATTTTGAGCCATTAATTAAATGCACAATTTAGGTATGTCGTGGGATTGCAATAGAGCAGGAACATGTTTTTCACCTCTTTCTGCATCTATAAACTCTATTAAAACAGACTGAAAACCATTTGTGCATTGAGGAGGATGTACATGTTTCTTGTTCCCTCTGCACTGTTTCTATTAACTTTTTGATGGTTCGTCTGCTTCTTTTCCCTAAATATTTGTATTGCTATTTATTTGTACTTGGAATTATAGACTTCATTTATCATGTGTGAAAAAAAAAGCAAAACACCCCAGAAATACTTGGTTTAGGAAAATTCTGCAATGGCTGTTGATCGGAAAGGAAATTAACCTGATATGCAAAGGAATGTGGTTTTCTTGCAAGTGCCTTGTGGTCTGTATTAACCCTCACTCAGAAGCGTAATGGGCACACAGATGTTTGTTCCATATTCAGTGAGACTTCTTGTAAATAATGAAATATCCAGAATTATATTGGCTGTGGTAAAAGATAGTATGAGGCAAAAACTGTTGGACTAGAGGAAGTTACTCAGCTATTTTCTGGTAGATGAGGGTACCAATAAACGGATTTTTATGTAGTTACCTGTTACAATTAACTTCCTGACATTTCTCTGGAGCATCTGTTAATGCTGAGGGCTGTTGAAGTAGGTGGACCCTTGTTGAAGTAGGTGGACCCTTGTTTTGGCCAGAATAGCAATTCTCTGCTTGGATTTCACAGAATTCTGTTCTCTGAGAAGCCTTGAGAAGACTCTACTTGAATGGTGTAGTTCCATTTGTGACTGCTCTTCCTCCTTGAGGTCAAAACAGAGTATCTTATTACTTCAAACTGGCAAACATTTTGTAATAAACTCCTTTTTATAAGAAACATGCCATTTCTCACTTTGGATTACACAGAACTCTTCTGTTATGTGGAAAGACTGAGCTTGAACAAATTAATTTATCCACCTAACGAGTGCCAAACTTGATTTACCCTGATGAGGACAAAAGTACTGGAGGGGAAGGAGGATTTGATCTTGTATTCTATCATCTGGGGCATGAAAAAATTGAATAGAAAGATTTAAAGCAGATATGGGAATTGCTATACAGCCTTCTGTGTTAACTAACAGGATATTTCAGATGAAATAATGATTTTTATTCTTTTCTAGGGGATCAGTAGCCTCTTCAGCTCCCTAAAAGTGGTACGTCTTCTACGACTCGGTCGAGTTGCCAGGAAATTGGACCATTATCTGGAATATGGTGCTGCTGTACTGGTGCTGTTGGTGTGTGTATTTGGACTGGTAGCCCACTGGCTAGCCTGCATATGGTACAGCATCGGGGACTATGAAGTTATTGATGAAGTCACTAATACGATCAAAACAGATAGCTGGCTCTACCAGTTGGCACTGAGTATCGGGACACCATATCGATACAACACCACTGGCTCAGGGCAGTGGGAAGGAGGACCCAGTAAAGACTCCCTGTACATATCCTCTCTGTACTTTACCATGACAAGCCTTACAACAATAGGATTTGGAAACATAGCACCAACCACTGATGGAGAGAAGATTTTCTCAGTGGCCATGATGATGGTTGGCTGTAAGTAGAATTTCCTTTTATTGTGCTTAAGCAAAAGATGGTGGTATAACACACTTGATGTGAGCTTCTGTGACATCCTAAAATATCTGAAGTACATGTAAATAATAATGAAATGAACTTGGAATTACTGAGAACAGAAAATGAAATTAAGTAGTTGCTGTAGCTTTTAAATTGTTTATGAGAGCAAGTGTAGTATGTTCACAAGTATGCCCAATGACAGTCTTACATTGAGTTCAGGGCCTCTTCTTTATCCTTCAAAGATGACTTTGAAAGGTCATGGCTGGAATTGGGTTAGAAGTTACAACGTATGTTCAAGTTCAGGTAGCCTGACAGTTTTGCTTGTAAATTTGCAAAATGTTTGAATTTGGAAATGTTTGAAGTGTTTTTAGCCAATTCTTGACACATTTAGTGATTCCGTACCGTCATTATGTACTTCATGGCACTGGTTTGACTTACAAGGCCAGATTTTATATCCTGAGTGTGGTGACCTTTGTCTCCAGGAAAGCTAGAAGTGAAGGAAGCAGTTAGGCGCTATATTGCACCTTTTGTCTGCTTCGTGCTATTTTGTAGCTCCGCTGAAATGGTTTAGAAACAATAGTGGTAAATGCACATTTCTCATTTCATGTGCTGCCAAGGTCAGATCACTGAGCAGCTCTCCAGATTAACAGAAATCTTCAAAATATAGTAAAGACTGCTGAAAATGTCCATAACATTTGGGAAAATTATTTTTCTGTAAAATAAATAATTCTTATTTTTCTGATGCTTTTTGTTTTCTGAGCTATATACAAGCACTAAGCAATTACGTAAAAAGAGAGCAACCAAAACCTTTTGAAAATAAAACCTACATAATCTCTCTGATAATTATCTCAGCTAGCACTTTGAGCTCATCTCAGAGAAATACTGAACTATAAAAAGTTTTTTTGCTGAAGTCTGTCTAGAGCTTTAGAAGATTAAAGCTATTTGTTTAGATTTTTAAATGCTTTTTAAAAAAGTGGTTGTAGTTTAAGGACTCTGTTTGCAGCATGATGCAATGAAATTTCTGCTGAACTTCATCTTTACATGATGGGTTGATGTGTTGCAAAATATTTCAAAGTCCGTAAAAGCAAATCCCCAAGCTACAGCATTAATGAGCTGTTGCAGTTAGGCCATAGAAAACCTATAGGTGCTGATTAGCCATTTGTTGAAACTGCTTTGTGGTATTTACAGAAGGCTGGGGATTTGGAGGATAAAGTGGATATAGCACATTTTAAATATTTAATATTTACTTCCCTTGTCTTCTGTGGGGAATTCTATGCCCTGAAGAGGAAAGCCCCACCGAAGGAACTAAACAGCTGTGGCAAATGATTTAGGGCAAGGTGAGAGCCCTAACTATTGTTGTTATTATTATTATTATTACTATTGCCATAAAGACATAATGAATAATAATAACAAACCAAAATAGATACATGGCCTCAATAAGTGAAAACGAGGTGGAGATTATAACCTGTCCTGTATTTGGTCTAGGTGGATTGTTCTCTTGCTTTTTCACCTCTTAAACACGTTAAAGATGAGGAATACACATAGCAGTATTAAGGTTGGCATTTACAACAATCTATGTGTGTGCCATTGGCTGATTTAAATAGTTTTCTTAGGTGTTACCTAAAAAATTATTAAATGTACATGTCAGATTTGTAACTGGTACCTGTAAGCTTAGTTGTTGGGAAACTATGAGTAGGTTTATAGGCTTTTGGGCAAAGTCAAAAGTAGAATCTGAGATTCAAGAAGTGTGGCAAAAGGACAACTGTGTTGCTTATTGCATAAAAATAGTGCCATCAAAATAAATGTGGCTTCTCTTGTGAGTGAGGTGAAGAGCATTGTGGCATCAGCAAGGCTACAGACAGAAGAAACCTTTTTTGATCATTTGCAAGTGTAAAAATGCTCAATTACGATAAACTAGTTGAATCGATTATCTATTAAATATCAATGAAGATCTGAAGATGTTAAGTTCATGCACAACAGTATGATGACTGCTCCTGAAATCTAAAGGAGTTGCTTGCAATATTTCTGCAAAGATATCAGACATGCAGGATTGTAAAAATATCCTTTTCAATGCCAGCTGCTGAAAACATAACAGTGTGAACACCAAAATCAGACAGGGAGGCACAAATAACCAATGGAAAATGCAATTTCTCAAGCACAGTTGCCAGTGAGCTTGGGAAAAGGATTTGGCCCCAAGAAAAGGTATAACTAAGAAATAAATACTGAGTTTTCAAAACAAGATGTTTCAGTTTTTCTTTCGAAACAGTGTTTTGATATAAGTGGTCAGCAAAACTCTATTACAGTTCAATGAATAAAGCCTCTTGCCCCTGAACTGAGTCCTGTTGCAAGCAGAGAGAGACTGTGAAATGCCTTTGGTATCTTTCCTGAAGAAGTTTGCTAATACCAATAGTTGATATTGGCAATGCCTTTTCTAACAGACTGTGCCAAAAAAATGTCTTAAACTTAACACTGGAATCAGAGGTAGTAATTCATCACAATCCCAGCTGCCTGCTCAAGCAAACTGCAGATACAAAAGAAAACCTTCATTGCTTTGTCAGCTATCAGCAGCTTGTTCTTCAAGCCCAATTTTCCTATTCATGCTGGCAAAGTTATCAGGACCAGGGAGGAGTATTTGGAGAGATTTGCAAATCCTTCTGGTGGGCAGGATTGCAAAATGGTGTGCTTGTTAAAAATAGCTAAATTAAGATATGTAGCTGCTGATCAAGCATTGCTTGTTGCGGGGCAGTGGTGGGGAAAACCTAGATGAATGGGGATGCTTTTCAGTTTGATTGGCAGTTTGTCACTTGGTTTTTCACTGAGGATGGGATTGAGAGGGATATTTAGACCGAAATACATCACCTGTGTTGCAAGAAATAGCTCTCTGGATAACTTAACCTCATCTTATGCAGCTTACTTCAGATTTCTTTTTGCCTTACTTGCTTTTTGTTGGTGTCCAGTGCTGTTCAGCAACATTTTTTGTGTAGCGTTTTCACACTTGAAAAGCTAAAAATAGCAAACATAAAACATCCTATGATGAGGGAGCAAGGTTTTTACAAGGATTATTGCTTAAATACCTATGGTGCATTTGCTGCATAAAGTTGCTAAATATGCATTGATAATCTGATTTCTATTGCTCCTTTTGTGTTGATCTAGGTCCTTTTGTCCACTGTCTATGCAGAGCAGAACAAATTGGGATGTCCCTCAGAGCCTTTGAACGGACAAGGAATGGTTTATCACTCAAGAAGGAGCTTTCTTATAAACCTCCCATTATCTTCTGTCTGCTCACAGCCTGTAGCAAGAATCTGTCTCTGTTGCTGCATGTTGCTCTAGCTCAGTCTGAAGGCAGGCTTTAGGCTACTGCAGCCATAGATATAGATGTAAAACTAAAAAGGAATGTATTAAGAAAGAAGCCAGAAAGATACTTCTGCTTTGTCTACCATTACTACTTTGTAACTCAGCATAGACAGGACTTCAGTGTTCAGAGGGCCCGTAAAAGGGAAGAGGCATTTTGGGAAAGGTGGCTTGCAGAATTCAAGAGAGATGGGGCTTTCTGAAGAAATAAGTGTGGTTGTTTAAGCGACAGTAGTTGGTGTACTGCTGTGTCTTCTTCCCCTCTGTGATTCCACTGTGAACAGAGTGGCCAGCTTCTCAGGGTCTTGGTTTTGGCTGGGACAGAATTAATTTTCTTCCTAGTAGCTAGTATAGTGCTGTGTTCTGCATTTAGGGTGAAAATAATGTTGATGACACACCAATGTTTTAGTTGTCACTGAGCAGTGCTTACACTAAGTCATAGCCTTTTCAGCTTCTTGTGCCCTGCCAGCGAGTAGGTTGAGGATGCACAAGCTGTTGGGAGGGGAAACAGCCAGGACCCCAGTGGGCCAAAGGAATATTCCATACCATATGATGTCATGCTGAACAATAAAACTGGAGGGATTTGGCTAGCAGGGTGTCGGTCTGCTTCTCAGGGACTAGTTGGGCATCAGTCAGTGGGTGGTGAGCAATTGCATTCTGCATCACTTGTTCTGTATATTCTTTTCTCATTGTTTTTATTCTTTTCCCTTCCTTGTCTGTTCTATTAAACTGTCTTTATCCCAACCCATGAGTTTTACCTTTTTTTGCAATTCTCTCCCCCATCCTATTGGGAGTTGAGTGAGCAAGCGGCTGTGTGGTGTTTAGCTGCCTGCCAGGTTAAAACACAATACCCAGCTTGCAGCTCAAAAGGTCTCTGATGCACTTTTGCATGTTTCTTATGTCACCTGGAGCAACTGATTTGCCTCTGTCCACATGCAGCAATAAAATTGCTCTGAATGACACAGAGCAGATTGGAGAGTCAGTCTAGCAGCATAAATATGGCATTTACAGGAGTTTATATGTCCAACTCATTGGGCCCTACCAAGTGTGTACTTTATCTAAGCAGCAACAGAAATTTAATATGTTCAATTGGCCACTGAAATGTTCCAGTGCTCCTTGTTGCAAGGGAAGGTCAGAACAAGATAGCAAAGGCAGGAGTGTCAATGTACATTTAATACTTCACTGTTTCTCAGGATGTGAAAGTCCCACAAGAATCCCATCAATTCTCTGAAGAGCTGAGAAAGGGTGCTTTGTTGTTCTTTCTGTGGGGAGATACTTGTATCTCATATGCGTAGGTTGCTTTTACTTCTATTTACTTCCAGACTTGTGGGGAGGTGGTTGTAGAGAGATAATATTTTTCAATAACTGGTTTTAAATTATGATGAAGGCAGGCTTGTTAATTCAAATTGTTTTTGTGTATGAGCAGAAGAATTTGTTGTGATTGTACAGGATACCTTCTCTGGAAAACTGGTCATTTCTGCCAACTGTTGGAGTAATTTCTAGGCAGCATTTTCAAAAACTCAGTTTCTAATTTCATGGCCTAAAATGCTGACTTCTTGTTTTCATCTTAAAAATAGCCATGTTGACAGTTTGCAGGTTGGAAAAGAAAAGAGACATCAGTGCTAACATTTTGTCCCCATGTTGTTACTGTTCAGGGAAGAGCTGATGAAGGGTGGGATGGGTGGGTTCCTCTTGATAGACTGCTCTGCTTTTCATTTTACTACACAGAGAGAATAGGACACCTTCTTTCCTACTGAGATTAGGTGAGACACTGTCATCTGAGCCACCTCTGGTTCTAAAATCTCACTTTTGAGCGAATGATGTTGAAAGGCTGCTGATTGTTCACTGTATCCCCTCTTGCTGCTACTCAGCTTTTGCTTTGGAGTTGTAACATGGACTGCCACAGACTGCCAATCATTTCTTCATTAATCTGCCAAAACCTAATTCATTATTCAAGTGAGTTCTTTCATTGTTCAAGTAACATTCATCAGTCGCCTGTCAATATATGGTAGTTAGCCACTTGAGTGCTGTTTGCATGAATCATGCAGGTTTATCTAGTAAATTTGTTAAGCAGTGGCTAAGCCCACACGCTGACAAAACAGTGTACAATTGTAGGAGAACGCTTGTCTGGTAGACTTCCAGACAAGCAATCCTAAGAGTCCATAGGATTTAATCTTTGATCCTGAGGAAAATCTATGCGTGAGATAGTACCTTCTAGCAAAAGTGGTTAACATAGATTAAATCATAACTTTCGACAGCAAGAGAAAGTAATGTGAGAAGGCTTTACATGTATAGGAATTCATAGGCTTGAGTATTTAGCTGTGGTCGAAATCCAACTCTGCACTAAGGGTGTCCTACAAGAGTCAGTCCTACGTAAGGACATTTTCTTTTCCTGCAGATGTGGGTTATGGGAGAGACATGGCTCTGCACCAACTGTCCGGAAGCTGCAAATGGGTTTGACCTCTTCAGCAGTAGAGGACTTATACCAATCTTTTGTGCTGTTCCTCATAGTTTCTTATAATGTGAGCCAATGGACAGGAACATGTCTCTCTGATCAAGAGCACTGCCCCGCTAGCGAGATTTTCATTGCTTCAGGTACAGATGTAACCCCCAAACTGCATTAGGCAGATGGAGTGCAGGATGCTTCCACAGCAATCGCTGTGAAGTGACTGAAGAGGTGGGTGACAGCCTGCACACCTTGGAGGGATCACTTGCAGGTTATTGCCAGGTTGGACCTAGTTTTGAATGTTGTACAGAAATTTTGCCCAGTGAAGGAGAGATGAAGCAGCTTCTCACTTCTTCATGGTCTTCTACATTGTACAGTGTTAATCTACTACATAGTTTAGCAAAACTGCCCTGATAAATCCTACTGAGAGGAGGGCGAAGGCACAAGGATGCTTCCAAACTACGAGCTCTTCTGCGTACAGCTGCTTCCCTCCTGCTTCTCTGCACAAGCATGCATTTCCGTGGAAAGGCTGAAACTCAGCTATGCATCAATAACTACGTCTCAAAGACAGAGCACTTTATTTAGAGATGGTGGAGATTGTCTAAAGGAGATTGTTAGTTTCCAATTGGTCTTCTAAGAGATGTAGGGCTAATGGAGGAGGAGGTGTTGATGTGGGGACTGCCTTGCAGTAAAGAACTTCTTGACCCATAGTGATTTTAAACATTGAGACAGGGTGCCAAACATTTTCCCCAAAGGGCTGATTTCAGTGTGTTTCTAGCTGTTTTGTTCTGGGCCTGCTGGCATTTGGCCTCGTCACCAATATCCCACTGGATGAAATAACAGGAGTAAAGCTGTGCATCACTGTCTTTGAAGTAAGTATATCTTGATATTTCAGAGCTTGAAGAAAGGTTCTTATATGGTGGCAAGACACCTAGAAGATTAGGGGTAAAGATTTCTGTATGACTAAGTCAGTGATAACAGTTGTAAGTGAAACTGGGGATAAATTTATTAGTTTAATACTTCAGACGAGGCAATGAGAAAGGTGATGAATTCTTTAATATCCACACCAAGAGAGAGTGGAACTATTCATTCACATTTGCCCATCAGTGCAGACAGAAGGAAGTGACACAGGAAGTTGCATGAAGTTGCCTTGCAAGTTGAAATTTCCCCTTCTGAGTGCCATTGAAAAGTATTTTGACACTACTGGACTGCCGAACCATAGTCCAAGTGCCATCAGTTATGAAAAGCAACAATATAATTATGTTTCTGTGATATCTTTTGATTATTAGCACACTTACTTATGTTTCATAGCTGGAGCAGATGAAAAGTTTCCATGCAAAGTATTGGTCTCAGTGCAGCAGCTGAACTTAGCAATCTTAATATTCTCTGAACAGCTGCATGGAAAAGGCTTAGACTATAAATGTAGCAGTAGCCTATAGTAAAAAACAAGTTACTCTTAGGGAGTAAAAGGTCTAGTATCATCTGCTTTTTCATGAAGCTTCTGTCTAAGAATGAGATTGAGATGGCTAAAACAAGGATAATTAGCAGAAGCATCGGGGGGGCATATGCTCTTTGTTTTGCATTAACTCTGACATGGCAGTTTTAGATATTCAGGTTCTAGTTTATAGCAAAACCATGTGTCTTTACATAATGAGCTTTAAAATGGTAAAATAGCCTCCTTGGGAAGCTTTATGGGATTTTTTTGTCTTTTGCAAGGTTACTGCCAGTGTGGATTTATATGAGCTTTACTTTTATTATCATTGGCTTGATATGTTTAAATTAATTTATGGTATCAAGAGAGATGGGGCAGTGAGTGGGAGAGGTAAGAATAAAGAAAAAAATGTTATTTTGTGCTATTGAGCTATATTATTTAAAATAACTGAAAATTGCTATTAAATAAATGAAACATAAATGTGGAAAATCAACCCTTACACAGTGCTTTTGCTCATAAATGGTGCAAGCAACCGCATGAGGTGGTCCCAGTGGGATTATCAGGTTGTCCTAGATTACTCATAACATCTGTATCTGTTAGGAAGCAAAAAGTTTTAATTAATCCAACTAGATCAACAGATATATCTGGCTAGCTCATGACACAGCACAGCTTTATAGCATATTGTGCTAGTGGGAAAAACACATCTTTGACAAAAGATAACCCCCAAGATATTATACCACTTGTGTGGAAGGGGCTAGGGATATTGTTCGTGTTTTTCTGTTCTGACATTTCAGAAAGCCAAGTGAGTGATCTAGGCCTGTTTCTATGCAGAGATCCTAGTAAATCTGCAGGGCTTAATTTTGTATACTCATGAGATAATACCTGTGCGTGGTTGGCATTCAAAAGGGAGAGTTACCCAAGTAAGTCAGGCCAGTTACCCAGGGAGCTTCTGCCTGATTTCAGTGGAGCTGTGCTCCTCTGTGAGCACTGCTTTTCAGTGGGTAAACCAGGTACTTTCTGTTAAATCTGTTTAATGTTGGCCTAGCTTTACTTGCATACAAGTGCTATGGAAAGTTGTTAGGATGGGCAGTGGTGTGAAGAGACAAGTTGTTTTAGAGAGTGTCCCACAGTAGAAAATTGAATTATACTAGGCCTTAAAATATTATTTTTTCCAGGTCATTGAAGAGATCTTCTTGCCTAAATTTTATTAGGTTGAATTTCAGAACTGAAAAACTATGAGACATCATTGCACATCCAGAGAGGCTGATAGAGTTGGGTTGATTTTTTTTTATATTGTTTTTGTGGAAGAAATAAAAAAGCTGGAGTCTCTGGGAGGTTTCATTATTGCACTACTGCCTGTGGTACTCTAACACGTTTGGTGCTACTTGAGAGATACCAGGTAATTGGATAAAAGATGAGAGATACTCGTTCTTGGTTTGTCATTGCTTCATTTTTGTAGGTCAGAAGTAGTAGAAGGTTCATGTCCATCCTGAAAATACTGAGAGCACTGAGGTCTGAGCTTGCACGTCTTGTGTCTTCATTCATGTTTCCTGCAGCTTTTTCTGCAAGAACCTTAATAGAAATCTGAATTTTTTTCTGCAGATGAAAGTGTACCCTATGTTAGAGTATGAGTGCAGGTGCCTCCTTAAAGAGCTTTACCCATTTTTCTTCAGTTTGGAGGAAGGACAAGATAGCATCCAAAATGGCATCACTCCCTGGGTATCTGCTGTGCATCCCAGCCAGTCAAATGAAGAAAACCCCAACAAATCCAGCTGTGCTTCAGTAGGAATATTTTAGTCATGAATGATTAAAACTATTTTTTTTCCACTGGCCAGCTGCCAGGGTGGATTTGTCAAGATGAGTTCATGGCAAATTAATCCGATTTCTTTCTTTGACAAAACAACTGCCTAGTGAACAAGGGGAATTTAGTAGATATGATATAATTGAACATATTAAAAGTCTGACACTTGTCTACTGAGTGGTCTCATAGAAAACAAGTGAAAGATGATCTCAACACAGTCATAATAAAGTTGGTGATAACTGATTTAAAAAATCTCTCTCAAAAAGTAATCTAGGGCTTCACTGTGCTATGTGGAGGGAGTTGCCAGGGAAGTCTTTTTGCCATGTGTGATTTTATTCAACACTTTCATTAGCAGAGCTGAGTGACAGAATAAAGAGAGAACATCAGAAGAGTTACAGGAAGGGTTGCAAGTGATTTAGTGGACAGCATCAGAGTCCATACTGATTCGGATAAACTAGAAAAGTGGCCTGAAATCAACAAGGTGAATGGCAATAAAGACAAATGCAATGAAGCATGTGTAAGGAGGGCAAATTAAATGTATAAGTGCAGTGTAGGGAATAACTGGCTAGCTGCTGTGAGGATGGAGAGGATCTTGGAAAAGAGACTGGGGAAGTGGTAGGCAACTGCAGACTGAATGTGGCAAAACACTAGACTAAAATCTATAAATCTCACTCTGGAAAGTATCAGGAGCAGTATCACAGGCAGTCCAAAAAAGGCATTTATTCTGCTTGGGTCAGTGTTGGTGGGACATCTTTTTGGATATTTTATAGAGGTCTTTAAGAAAGCTGTAGACTAGCTGTAGAGAGAGATCAATAAAATTCTGTTAAGAGACAGGATCTCAGGGGAACAGTTGAAGAAAGCGATTTTAGTTTAAGCTGATGGAAGCTGAAGGACAACATGAAGATTGACTTCTAGCATGGAAAGAGTGTGTTTGAATGAGGAAAAACATTGGTCCTGTAAGTTTTCCAAAGGGCTGTCAGGTCAGTTAGGAGGAGATGAAAGACTAATGTTAGAAACAAGGGTTTCCACCAAAACTTTTCACCTCTGGTATGATTCAAACTATGGGCAAAGCCACCAACAGATTTGGTTGACTCCATTTCATCAATGAGCATCTGTCAGGCTTGCTCCAGGTATCCTTGCTCCTGCCTCAATATGCCTCAGCTTATTGGACCAGGCAATCCCTTGAGGTCCCTCCCAGCCTTATATCTCTCCCTGATTGCCGACAAAATAATGTACAGCTGAAAACCTCTGTTACATGCTAGGCAAGGTAAAGCTAGCAAAGCTTACTTTCTCTAGATGGTTGACCATCCTTTAATATTTAGTGATGTTTAATGGTCCACGATGTGGCCGCTGCATGTTTGCATTGCATATTCATCCTGTATTGCCTCCATTTGAACTGTAAAATGTGCATTCACATGCTGGGGTACACTCATCATGGGGAATTTCTGCTCCTTGTGGAAATGCTGTTGTCATCCAAATTGTGCAAGGCATTGAGAAATGAACGGGGGTGTCCAACACTAAGACAAAGCTTCAGTGGGATTTTTTTCTCAAGTACAAAGGTTGCATGGTAGCATTCATATTCTTTAACAGATTTGGAAGTCATTGTTTGGAGCTGACAAATCTTGATCCAGTTATTTATGGAAGAAGAACCTGTTCTCACTGTGGGTCTGAATCAACTCCATCTGCAGGAAACAGGAGAAGTAATTTCAGATGAGGAATTTAACTTATTTTTTGCTTTAAATGTTTTTCTTGCTGAAATACAGCTCTCAGCCAAATACTCTTCCTTCAGTGTTTTCATCAGGAATTTTTCATTAAGAAAAAAAAATACACTAAAGAAAGATTAAATATTAATTTTATTTTGGAAAATTTATTTTCCTCTCTTTTTTCTTGAGTTTATTCCTTTAATTTTTAATTTTTTTTTTATTCCAAATCTTTTGGTGTTACCCACTGGAAAAATAGTGGAAGGATGAAAGTAGAATCTTCCTTAAAGAGTGAGAAAAAAGAGAAAGAGATTTGGGAGCAGTTTTCTCATTTTCAACAATTTTTCTCTTTTTCCAGGGGAAACTAAGCAAGCAGGTAAGAGAATGAAGACCAGCAGATAAAACTGTTGACAGATTAATAAGCTTTTATCTTATTTTGTCTGTAGTTTTGTTGCATAACAACATGAGGGAATTTCTAACAGAGTAGAACATTTAATTTCTTCTTAAGTATGTCATGAAAATTAAAGCATATTTCAAAGCTCTATTGTGAAGTGTAATCAGAATTGAAATGGGATAAAGTTGATGGAAAAGGGTTATAAATCTCTGTCATTTCTACATGGTGATGTGGCAATTAGAGGTGGCTTGGGGGTGGAATTCCTCTGCAGGAAAAAGTCCATCTCTATGGAAATGGCATGGTGTCAGCTTTTTCTCAGTGGAAGATGTTTAGTTTTGAGGTAAAAGCCCCTTCAATTGAGATCTTTCCTGAAGGTGGAACACTGGAAGTAGCAGTGATATCCATGTCCTTTCAAAGTTTTTATTTGTGCCTGCACATGCTGCAGTAATGGTAGCAGCTTGGGAAAAATTGTAATTCTAAAAATGTTGGCAAGGTGAAGCAGCTGAAATCATCATCAATTGTCTTACAGGCAAACCTTACCTGCCTTTGGATGGGGTGCTGTATCCTAAATCTCATCTCTGTTGCCTCACATGTGATTGAGTGACGTTAGATTAAAGTCTAGGATGGCAGAGCAAGGTGTGATGAATTCTTAGCTATTTTTTAATAACATTTAATCAGGTCCTTCGTTCCTTCCTGAACCTAAGACCTTAGATATGTGGTGTTTTTTAAGCCCTCAAATAGTCCTACTGACCTCATTGTTTCTTAATGAGAGCTTACCTTCTAAGTGTTTTTCTGGCCACAAGCCATAATGAAACGAGCATTTCTGATGTTTAAGGTTTATGGGTGGATCTTCCAAATATAGTCGAGAGAATTAGGAGGGTAAGTCCCATTTGACAGTCACTAGGACTCATACCTAAAATTCATGTAGGCATACTATAAAACTTAACCAACCATTTCAGTGAGGTCCATGTATGGAAATTGACTTTTATTTCAATTTTTCACATGGTAGATTTGAGTGATCACCTTCTTAGTAAAGACTTGGGAGCAAACTGCCATTTCTTTATATGGTGAAAGGAGTAGCTTAATTTGCCATTATTCCTCCTAGAGCAAAAACATTCTAAAGCATGGAATCTGATGAGTGCTTCCACTCCATTATTTTTGAATAAGAAAGGAAGGCATAAGGAAGGTTACTACTGTGCCTCATTAATGCAGACATTTCCTGCTGAAATTGATAGTCCAACTATGTAAAGGAAATGTAACTTTCTAGTTAGTCATAGAATCATAGAATAGTTAGGGTTGGAAAGGACCTTAAGATCCTCTAGTTCCAACCCCCCTGCCATTTGCAGGGACGCCTCCCACTAAACCATGACACCCAAGGCTCTGTCCAACCGGGCCTTGAACACCACCAGCGATGAAGCATTCACAGCTTCCCTGGGCAACTGATTCCAGTGCCTCACCACCCTCAAACACAATCTTTCTATGTTAGAACTTAAAAAAAAAAGGAGAAAAAAAAAAAGTAAGGTAACAAAGAAGTTCAGAAAAAAAGCTGCTGGCTGAAGTAATAAAATGGGGATGAAAATTGGTCATGCAAGATGGAGCTTGTAATCACATCTGCTTGTCTGAAGAGGAATGAAGTGAGGCAGGAGAAAAGGGGAAACAATTGTGAGAAGCCTACAACCCCTGTGGCATGGTCACAGGCCTTGGAGGTATGTGGCCAGCCTTCCCTTTCCCCATGCACAAGGTAATTTTAGCAGAGAGGTTGGTATAGTGACGTGCAAGACTTGTGTGCATGTGCTTGCGTATAAATGACAGTGTGTTGAGCCCTGTCACGTATGTTTCAGTTGCAGCAGAGGCTTGAAGGCTGGTCCTGCTGAGAAGCAAAATACAGATGAGACTGCTGGTGTCTCGTGGGACCTTATGGGAGCTGCTGTGGTTGATCCCCTTTTTTATTCCTTGGGTAGGAGTAGGCAGGGGCTCATAGTTTCACCCTTTTGGGAAGTTAATGGTTAGCACTGGCTGTGAAATGGGATTTCAAATAGCAGAATAAGAGAGGTTTATCTGAAGCATTAATTTTCATTTTAAATAGATAAATCTTCATTGCCCGAACTTTGTTACAATTTCTCAGGGATCATAACAGATGCACATTATTTTTTGTTGCATTGATGGGCTTTGGAGCCGGAGTACAATTTTGGGATGTTAGTGACTTTGTAGATCCTACAGCCTGCTTTGGCAGATTGCTTTTGTTCCAAGCTCCAGAGTAGGACCTATCACTGCAGTTGTTTTACATATTCTACCAACTGCTAAAGGAGCAATCCAGGAATGCGCAAGCTTAAATCAACTTTCTGTGTAACCTGTTAAAAAAACTCCAAACAAACCAACCCAAGAATGTCAGAAAATATTAATGAATTAAATCCTAAAGTGCTTTGCTAAATGGAAGACTAATGATAAATATTGGGGCCCTCCCAAGTAAACTGCTCTAGCTATCTTTAGAACAAGTGAGATTAAAACTCCCCTGCATTACAGACAGAATAGTGAGAAAATTATCCATATGGTTTAAACATGGGTGTGTTTTTGTTTAAATGCTTCTATAATCACCACAAGCCATTAAATGCTTCTAAATGTCTGCTATATTATAAGGGGTGATTAGAGGCTTTGGATAGAGTTTAATGGAAACTGCATCAGTATTGAACACCCACATGAGCACACAGAAGAGGAGGGAAAGAAAGCCGAGCTGAGCAGATATGAGCTAGCCTAATTACTCAAATTGTTGTTGGTTTTACAGTCTATTATTGATATATAAACATGCTGCTGAAGAATTAGTAATCTAAAACATTGCAGTTCATTAGAGTTTTTAGTGATGCTCTAATAGCCATGCTCCATCTGGATGATAATAATAAATAATGGACTGTAGAGAAGTTATGCATCCTCACCTTATAATCCATTTTCAGCCAGCTGAGAAAGCAACAAAGAGGATGTTTGCTGAAATATATCACTTGGTGTTTATAAATCAAAGGGAACAGAGTCCTCTGTTCTTTTTCACTGCACTAGATATTTATTCCTTTCCTCTTTGCATGCTGTACAAATATTTCTAACCAAACTTATACTTTGGATAAAGGCATGTCATCATGTCAATATGACACAGATATTGGTGCAGTGGCATAACATTTTTAATGCGGTTTATGTTGCTACAATAAGAATGTCAGAATGAATGAGACTTTCTCATAGTTTATTGCCTTTCAGTTTATAATTGTAGCAACAAAGTACCTTTACATATAATGGCAGGTTGCTAACTAATGTGTTTTCATGTGTACATGAAAAGGAGTAGTAGTCAGTTGTGGTCTCTTAATCAGTAGCATTTAACAGAGAGAGGAACAAGAGCTTTTGGGTAGAGATGTCTAAAGGTTAAAGCGCTCGTCTAGTTTCATTTCCACATCTGGTGTTTGGTAGAATCATAAACTTTCACATTTGATGAATTTTGTGGTTCTTTCTTCCTCTCCAAACCCATGCATGATTTATTGATTTAAGTGTTCAGTGCTTAGGGGGAGGAACTCCCCACGTTCCTGTACAGTGCTTACCAAACCACAGTCCAAGTTAGAGGGAGCCAACAAAAACAGATGAAAACATTCCAGGAATCACAATAAAGGGAGTCTGATTGCAGTGGATTAATCTGAATTTCTGTAGTTGACTCCACATACCTGGTTCAGACCTTGGGTTAAATTCAAGGGGTGCAGGAGTTTTTTTTTTTTTTTACTAATATCCAATAATTTGCTTGGAAAAGTGTCATAATAGAAGATAAAGTTAATTTTTGACAAATCCATTTATTATGTTTTGATCCTATTACTTGATTTTAGAACCCAGTGTAAACCAAGAGACTTTACTGAATTCTGTTTAGGTAGTTTGGATATCTCATGTATCAGATTGAGATGTTTTGACAGTTATCCCATTGTTATCATCAGGGAGTCTCGCCTCATGTGCTGTTTTTTTTCTTGAAATGGTTTCTGTGAAGGTGTTTTTTTTTCCCCTCATCTTTCCCTCCAAAATTGCTGACATGGCACAACTGTTGATCCATTGTGCAGCTAGGTAGTTATGTCCAGCCGTAATTGGAATAAGGCCATCTATGTTGCCCCAGGGTAAATCATGACATAGTTTTTCTGCTTATTTCTGTCCAACCAGAATGCTACCCTTGTTGTTTTGGCAACAGGTAGAGATCTATAGGATCCATAGGCTCAACTATGCGACAATATTTCTTGCTGATACTGATTTCAGCTCACTTTTTGTGACAAGATAAAATGTGGAGTGTGTTAACCTGGGGGGCTGATTTACATGGCATCTTCTCATTAAACCAGGGAGAATCATCAGCTCCTATCTTTCTTACACTGCTTTTCTTTTCTTTTTCCTTTTTTATATGAAAATAAGCTGGCTTTAGTCAGAGTGTACTTATGGTGTTGAGATGTACAAGCGAGTACCTATTAATGCAGTGTGGTATTTTGTAGCTGTTAGTAGCATATATTTGTATAAGCAGAAAGTGAATCCTGTGTTGTGCATCATAGTCCTGTGTTGTGCATCATAGTAGAATAGGGAATTGTAAGAAAATTTTGTTTGGGTTTTTTTCTTGTATTGTTATGAAATTATCTATGCCATCCCATAACATTACAGAAATAGCATGTGAAATAATTGCTGCTAATTAAACCTTCCTGGTTTCAAACCATTTCTGTAATCTAATTAGGCTAAATACGTAGCTGAGTGTTGTGTGGGATAGTTAATGAAAATATTTGCAAGCATGGATCATGGTGAAATTAGAAAAGGTTGAAATTAGTTATGGTCAGGATTTTTCCTTCCTCTTCTCCAACCTTCAGTATATAAATGAACTGGGATGTGAGGGCTGGTGGTGAGGTTTGTTCCCTGTGTTTCTTTGTGCTACTAGGGGAGAGGTTTTCTGCTGTCATCTGAAGCATTTATCACAGCAGTGGGCATAAGTATTTCTTTGGGAGGCTAGTGCTCTGTGTTCTTAATGCAGGATAAATAAGTTGGTTTTCTCCCCCCCCCCGAATTATGTTGTCAAAGTCTTTAAGTACACAATATTTGAGACATTGAAAATGTATTTAAAAAACACTGTGGGCCTGTTTCATAGCAGTCATTCAGTTTGATTTAGCTTTAATCTTGCCCAGTCTTCACCTGAAGATTTGATGCACACTTCTCCTACAAAAAGCACAGACTCCTGCCTTTTCATTATTAGTGCATACACAGCACTTCGCAGAGAGTGCAGCAAACTTACTTCAAAAAGCAAGGTGTCCCACTTGACAAATCTCTAAGGATTAGGAAATATAAGAAGTACCAAATAGCTGTGTTAAATTCTCTGTGGAGGAGGATTCAGCTTACGTCTTACTTCCAGTGGCTGCATGCACAGGGCTCATTTCTGTACTATTTGTGTGGATCCCAGAGATTTCAACTCTGCAACGGATGAACAAAACCATGGGCAGAGATGGTCCAAAGGAAAGAATGTCAGGCAAGTGCTGTTTTCATCATCCAGACCTTATGGAGGAAAATGGCATGCATTTTGGAGTGTCAGTTGTAACCCGGATTCATGTTCAAACCTAGGGTGAAACTGGAATGGTTGTTCTGTGCAAGGGACTTGTTTGCCGTGGAAATGTCTTCATGGAAAGAACAGTATACTCTTTTGTTTTAGATCATGGAAAATCTCTGTAAGTGAAGGGACCAATGTAGTCAGATTGAAATGTTGTTTCCGGAGCTTTTATTCTGTCTGTTCCTTTATTGGCCCGAAAAAAATGACAGTGGGGAAAAAAGAAAGAGGAACAGAATCCTATGCTTGGGGCATGCAGGAGGGAAATTTCAAGGCACTTTCTCCTCATTTTTGATAAGTTTATTCCTTGACTTTGTGGTTCTAATTCCATTACAAATTTTATTCTGTGACCTGGTGTTTTAATTCCTTTGCTAATTCCACTCCGTTTTGAGTGGGGTTTTGTGTAAGCACATCTTTGAATCTGGCACTGTGACACCTTAGCTTGTTTCTGGTTAAAGACTGAAATGGTGGGAACAGAATTAGAAGAGGCTTTTATGCACATACCCAAATATATTTTGAGGGAGATCCAACTATTTCTGGTCCCAGATGTTCCTGTGGGACATTTAGGGCAGGAAATGTAGGCAAGCAGTTGCAAGTTACTTTAACAGGGGTATCATTGTAATAGATGAACATTAAACTACTCTTAAGATGAGTCTTATGACCTTGATTATTGTATTACTGCAATGATGTCCTCTGGGATGATTTGAGTTAGGAAGATTTGCAAATGAATTGGATGATCATGCTTAGAAAGTGAGAGAAAGGTTTGGGTTTCAGTGTGCTGTGCCTGTATTTGAACCCAGTGAAGAATATAGATTTAGTGTCCAGTACATAGCAAAGGCCAAGAATAGGGAGATGAAAGACTCTGCATCCTGTAATTTTTCTACTTTCAACCTGCTCAGTTTCCCACAGTGCATCAATTTTTAAACTGAGACTTTAATCTACAACATTTTAGCCTCTTCTGTGAAGGGATTTTTTTTTCTTTACTTTTTCCTTTTTGCCCGCTATGTAAAACCATCTGCCGTTTACATTATGTTACTTCAAGTTCCCAATCCCTTTCTTTATGCTTGTTTCCTTCTGTCTGTCACACTACAAAAATGACCATGTTATTTGGAAAGTTTGTTAGGAAGTAGTTTGTTTTCATCTGTGGTGAGCCCTTTTGCTGGCAGCCACAGTATAAGGCATGTAGGTACTATTATGTTCCTGTGTAGTTGATATTAAGACTTGATTTATCAAGGGCAGAGTGGAGTGCAGTCAGCTGGGAGTGGTACCGAACACCCACAATAGCAGTCTTGCAGGGATGTGCTGTTGTGCAGCTGTGGTTTAGAGGCAGTTTTCAGTATTGCCTTGACCTCAGGCATTGCAGTACCTTGTTTTCTGGACCCTTTAGCAACATGGTTTGTGTTTCACCTTCTGGATAAGATGTAGAAGGAAAAGGCTACTCTGAGTAAATACAGGATTTGATACTCAACTACTGCTTACAAACAGGAAGGAAGGCATTTTTCAAGTGCTGATTTCTTTTTTACTCTCTACTGGGAAATACATAGATTATTGCTTTACTGCTTTTCTGTTTGCTTATCCTGGCTTTTGATCAGGTATAGATCTACATGGTAAAAATGCTGACAAAACATTTATCAGGAGTACCACTGTTCCTGAGTACCTTCTCCTTCCTTTCCGTCACAGTGACTCAGTTCCCTAGAAGCTAACTCACCTGACCTGGGTATAAATTCATCAGTGGAAATTGTCATTACCTTTATTATTTAAAGAACACTGTTTAATTAAAAAGAAGATTGTCTGCTATGCCTCTGCCTCTCCTTTTTTTTAATTTCCTCCCCTTTATTTGAAAATTCAATGTCAACTCTGTATCCACTCAACAGCTTCAGCAATTTAAATAGTAAATACGTGACAGTACATTTACTTTCAAACATGGAACAGCTGTAATGCAAAAAGCTTGGAAAAGCTAGCCAAAACCAGGGATGTCAGTGCTCCCTACATTTTAGAGTCAGTATTAGCTGTGTTTAATTTGTTAAATGCAAAAGCAGCCATGGTATCAAAGATAATGGAAGTCTAGACCTGATGTCAGAGGTCTTGTCTTCTGGTAATACTGTCCATGTGTTTCTGATGGTACTACAAGTGCTGTGAGCTCCAGAATGAAGCTCCATGCTCATTTATGCTCAGCCGGGCCATAACCAAGGCTTGGCAAAGTTGCACCATGTGGGTGCTCGATTTGTTTGGCAGTTTTGAAATTGGAGTTTTATTTGAAGACAGAAAATAAGTACTCATTTTTCTGTTACAAGTGTCAGTAAACATGGATAGCTGAACTGGATACACAGGGTCTTCTCCAAGCGTTTGCTTTGAATAGTGAATACCAGGGGTTACAAAAATGCCTATATGAAAATGTAGTGTACCAGCTGCCAGGAAGAAAATTAACTCTATCCCTGACAAAACCAGGACTGTACTCCACCACAACAAACCTTCAAAGCGGTGGCTGAAGCTACAAACTTCCATATAAATTCTAGGTACCGTTTACCTGCTTTCAGGATGGGAGCATGGGATAGGGATATGGAAATGGACAAATGAGTTAGCTGTTGTCTAACGAGTTTCTTGTTGAACACAGTGTGGGTAGAAATGTTGGAAATCCCATGAACAGAAACTTATAGAGCAGGATGGCTACTAGGATCTGCTGTCCATCTGAGGTCCACCATCACAAATGCTGTGCGGGTCAGAAGTTATTCTTTAAAAGGAATCAAAAGAGGTCACTGTGGCAGAGTCACTGCCCTCACCTGAATATTTGAGGAGAAGGTGGTCATCAGAATGTTTCCCTATGACCTGAGCAACTGTCCTTGGTCTTGCATATGAACTCCACTTCTTTCACCTTCTAGAGGTCCCAGGTTACTTTTCTGACATACCCACTTATTGTACCTTGCCCTGGGCTCTTGTCTGTTTCTCTCCCAGATGAATTAATTCATCTCCTATGACCAAACCTGGCTATTCTTGTCTCTTTCTCACATCCTCCTTGTTTCAGTAACTCCATTTTTTCAGATGCCTCTGCCTGGTCCATCCGATATCCTTGCCAAGGCTATTTGTCTCTGCAGAAAAGCAGCATTGAAGGTGACTTGGGAACATTTAGATTAAAAAGAGAAGCAGCTGATGATTCTGGGTAATTCCAAGGGTAGTCCTCATTGCAACACAATGATGCAGGCATCTGAATTTGCTTAACCTTTGTTTTCTACTTATGCTTGTATGGATCTGTTTCATGATGTCTGAAGACCCTAACAATGGTCCTGCTTTCACTTTGCAAGGAACTCACCCAAGTTAAATTTTCCATTCTGAAAGTTTATGCTGAAATACTCTGGCATTATGACAAAACTTTCATCTGCAGTACCCTGTCCTGCATTTCGTTCTCAAAAATTTCAGTGGCTTTGAGCTTTTAATACAATTACATAATCACATTATGAGAAAAAGTACATTTTTAAATTGAATGCTGCTTCCAAAATTAGTATTTTAAAAGATGTCTTGGTTCTTGAAAAATCAAATTATCAAGATTGTATTTTTTGTGCAAATGTTTGCTACTTTTGAGGGTTTTCTTTCAACTTTTGCAAAAACTGCTTGGAACATTAATGTGCAGTTGTAAAACATCTGAAAATGCTATGGCCATTTTAAACTTATAAAGAAGAAAGAAAATAAGAATGTTTTATATTGAGAAAAGATACACTTTTTAGTGTAACTAATAGGCTTTTATTCTCAAATGGCTTTCACTGTATGTTTACTGCTATTTTTGGGAAAAGCAGCAACTATAGTATCTTGAGAAGAGATGCTGAAAACAGGCAGCTGAAAACAGCCACAGTCAGGTGATTATTTGGCATATGGAGAGAGAGGAGAAGGTTGCACCTGCATTTAATATCCTGGTGCAGCTGACTTCTTGAGACTTTTATCATTCATTATTTCATTTCTTTTCTCAGTCAAAAATAGTCCTAGGGTAACAAAGCATAGCAGTGCTTAAATGCTTAAATTCTTTTGCCTTTCCCTGTCATTCTGTCTTTGCTTCTGCTGGTGCTGAAATCAATACACATCTTGCAAATACGTCTCTGAAGCTGCTTGAGGCAAAGAAATCGGTCTGCAGGTTTGCTGCCAGAACAGTGTTAATTCAGCACCTCCAATAATGCAGATAATGTGGAACAGTCTGGATTTAGACAGTTTTTGGTTTCTCAAAATAGATGGCAGCTTTTCTGTATTGATTTCAAATGGATCATGAAATGTGCATGTAATGAAGGTAAAAGGATTTGAAAACCCTTTTTTACCAACAACTTGAAAAATTACTACTGCAAATGAAATATGGACCTCAGTCCTTATTGCTCATCTTTTATCCACCTTTCCTTCCCTTTCTTTTTTTTCTTAGCAAGGGACTGTTGAAAGGGACTTCTGTCACTTTGTAGGGAAAGGCTATTGCAATGATTGGAGCTTGATTCTTCTGGTGCCATGTTTATGTTATATTTCTAGACCTTCTTTTGTCACTTTTCTCTGAGGAAAACATTACACCTTATACTCTTTTTATACTATCCACAAATTTAGAACCTGTTAAAAATTATCTTTAGTTAGGAAAATAAAGTGCTGGGTAACGTTCTTTTCGCTGACCAACTGCTGGTTGCAAAGACACGAACAGCCTACAGAGCTTCTAGTTCATCAACAATAGTATAGTATTCAGTCATGCTTTAGATCAATGCAGAGGACAAAGTCACTGCTTCTCCGTGGATGGGGTGTACTGCCCTTGGAATGGTTTTAAAAAAAAAGGAATTTGAATGATTCAATTTCTATTTGAAATAAAATAGGTGAAACGGTGAGAAATAGACTGGCTTTTGAAAGACTGCGATATATATATGTTCATTTAGTAGTTGATGCTGAGAAATGCTATCGTTTATTTTTCTCTGAAGGAAGATGAAAGATATCACATGGAAGATCGCTCATGATCAATGTGTTTAATAGCCTTTCCCAGATGTCATCTCAGCCTATGTGAGGATTGTGAGATGAAAAAGGAGAGAGTTTTCTTTGTCCAGTAATTAAGGAAAATCAGGATACTATATGAGTAGTTACTTTCTAGCTGCTTCTAGTAATTTAATACTAGTCTGTGCCACAACAGTAACTTTTCTGTACATCCTCATGAGTTTAAATACAAAGATATTCAGTGTGGCCCTTATAAGTCTGAATGCCCTGCATGCAAATACTGTTGGAGTACTACAGAAATCCCTTACTAGCAAGTAGATTGGAAAATTATTAAGCTAGTTAAATTTTTTGAGGGATAATATTTTTTCAGTAGAAGAAGCTAATTTGTGAAAGAGGAAGCATTTAATTACCTTTGCCAAAGCATTGTTTAAAAACTTGTTAGCACTCTGTGTCCTCTTCCTTCTATTACTTGCTGATAAATTCCATATGGAACAAGTTGACATATGATTTTCGTCATTAAGCATCCTTTGCTTTGAGTTTTTTATTCTTTAGTGTTACCTAGTGGATTATAAAATAGGGAAAAATGATTTAATTGTGATTCTTATCACCATAATCTACCCCCCAATGTTTAAATGTAAAAATTATTCCCTCTTTCCAGTTTGGTCTCAAAATTATAGTTTCCTGGGAGAGAGAAAATCTGAGACAAATCAATCTCTAAATGTTTTTGAAGACAAAGGAGGTAAATATCAAACTTTGCTGGGGGAGAGGGAGGGGAGGGAAAGGAAAGGTCAAATTCTGAATTTCCAACTGTCCCTGGAAAACAGTGGCAAAATGTCTCATTCCAGTAATAGCTGGAAATGGCACAGTAAACCAGCCTGGGCCACCAGCTCATGAATGGGACCAAGCCTACAGCTTCAGCAGTCAGAAAGTCAAAAAAAAGCTGTAGCTAAACAAAACATATTTGTTCTGCATTTGTTGGCTCATTTTTCCAGTGAGTGTATGGTGTGCTGACTAATGTACGTCTTTGTATGTCTTTGACAACTTCCCTTTCCACCAAGGTGACTCTCTGTGGCCATGCAGCATGATTTTCTGCAGCCTCTTGTCCTTAATATACATCCTCATGGTACCTCTTCACTAGGGAGGCCGTAAGGGAACATGTTCTGCCATGTATGCTGCACACTGACTCTGCTCAGTGACATTCATTTCTTTGGTCTTGTCTAGTTACGTAGCAATTAATGACTCTATGTCTGCATAAGGCAGGAGGAGATTTGCGGGGTGAGCACCCGCTTGCTTAAATTGTCTGTGTGTTGGTGGTGGGTTCCATGCAGGGTTGAAAGGATCATATCTCATCCTCTACTCAGTCCCTCTCAGTGTGTGTTCTTTAAAGTACTTATGTTTGCTGATTGTTTGTAGAAGATGAACCTCGAAATGGACTGTACATTCATTTTGTGTAAATGAGATGGGAGATGGACAAACTCTTACTGATTACGATCAGTAAACAGTAGCTTTTCAGAATTTTAATTTGTTGTTATTTTGGTTAGAGCACTCAGAAATGTCTTTCATAAATGAAAATAAGTACCTTAGGTAAATAAATCAGTCCTTGAATCTGGCATTAATCTGCCCAAAATAATAATTAAAAAAATGAAATTTAATAATAGCCTTATACCTCTGAATTGTGAAACGGAGATAGCATCAAGGACTTTTGGGGCATTTTATCTTATAAGTTAGTTGACATTTCATTAGCTTCTGCCACAATTCTCATCCTTGACTTGTGGATGAATCATCATCGATAAAAATAAAAGCAGGTTTTACTTAGCAAGTTTGTTAATAATGTGAAAAATTTAAATAAATTAGAGTTTTCTTACCATAAAAAGCTTGGCTATTTCCAGTCTATATCAGTTCTTCGTATTAAGTAGGTAGATTTGAAGAGCAGAACCAGAGCTCTAGTGGTGTGTGTAAATAAAAATAAACAGGTATAACTAGTGCTATGTTTCACTAGAGACTTTCACAGGGAAATAACCCTATGAGGATTATCCATGCTGTATATTTCAAGCTGCCTCATGTACCAGCTGTGGTCATTTAAGTTGTACATAATTGTCATACTGCAATATAAGCGGTGTGATCTCTGGCCAAAACCAGTCCAAAACAGACTGTGGAGAATGAACCATTAATACTGCTTGGCGTATATTTAACATGCTTTGTGTCATTTCATGTTTTTAAAAGAATGTCCTGGTTGGAAAGGTGTGGGCCATGAGGTAGGGGAGGTTGTGAAGCGATTGGGATGGAGGTTTGGGGTGACTTAGGGGTCAGGCAGGAGGAGCTGGGGTTACCGAACGTCAGTTGGGACTTCTAGCAGGGGATCACAGATCCTTACTGTGTCCCTGCTCTTTGCAGGAAGTTCTCTCAATGTACTCCTTTTTCAGCAATTGTAAAGCTCTTGGGGAGCCACAGAGCCCTTAAAATATCTCAAGTCAGTAACACCTTTTCTGAAATTCACTGTCTCAAATAGTATTGCTCTTATTAGAAGGTTGCCTGAAACTTCAGAGTTAGGCTCCAGCTTCTTAGATACCACCTTACTGTAAACTGCATCTTTTTTCCTCCATGTTTTTGAGAGCACGCCACTTTTTATTGATGTGAATGGTGAGGGGGCTTTACAAAACCACTCAGCTGTAACCCAGCTTGGTCCCAACAAAGTCACAGTCCTACATCTAGCAGCCTATTGAGCCTCTACCTTTCGCAGCCACTCATTACATTTTCAGGTAAGTGCCACCTTCCATGTTCCTCATTTTGAGGAGGAGGAGGTAGTTTATACATGGTCACAAAGATACTGGAAACTTCTTCATGAGTGACTTCAAAACATTAGGAAGGAAGTTGTCTATAAGGTTAACTGTTGCTGTTGTCTTGATTACATGTGCTTTGCTGTGTGGAAACTTGTAAAGAGTGTCTCTTCCTTCCAATGCCTCAACTCCTATGTTCTATCACAGGTGTAGATAAAGATATGGCATGAGTTAGGGCCAGCATTTGGGCAGTCATAGCTGTTTTGCCATGGGAGCAGCCCATCCTGCTCAACTGAACTGTGACGATGGTGGCACATGGAAGGTGATGGCAGATGCAGGACAGTGTATTCTCTGCCTCTGTTTTGACTGAATTTGAGGGGAAACGTGCAGGTGAAGGGAGCATGCAAGTTGTCTGTGTCTTTGTTGTAGCAGCTGACACCCTGAACACTCTTTGGGTGATGCCTATGTCTTAGACTGAAGCCAAGTTATGGGGACCATCATGTTGTGGCCAGGTTATAAAAAACAGGCAGAACCTCATCCTTTAAGCAGTACCGAGTCTTTGGTATTCCTACTAAGTCTAGTAGGAGCCTTAACAAGGCGGGAGGTGATGAGTCTGATAATTATGGGGGTGCTGGTCAACAGCCAGCTGAACATGAGCCAGCAGTGTGCCCAGGTTGCCAAGAAGGCCGGTAGCATCCCTGTATCAGAAATAGTGTGGCCAGCAGGACTAGGGAAGTAATCATCTCCCTGTGCTTGACACTGGCGATGCTGCACCTCGAACCCTGTGTTCAGTTCTGGGACCCTCACTGCCAGAAAGACATTGAGGTGCTGGAGCATATGCAAAGAAGAGCAGCAAAACTGGTGAAGGGCCTGGAGCACAAGTCTTATGAGGAACAGCTGAGGGAACTGGGGGTGTTTAGTCTGGAGAAAAGGAAGTTCAGGAGAGACCTTATGACTCCCTACCACTATGTGAAAGGAGGTTGTAGTGAGGTGGGGGTTGGTCTGTTCTCAGAGGTTAGAAGGGGTAGGACAAGCAGAAATGGCCTCAAGTTGTGCCAGGGGAGGTTTAGATTGGATATGAAGATAAATGTCTTCACTGAAACAGTTGTCAAGCATTGGAGTAGTGTTCCCAAGGAAGTGGTGGAGTCACCATCCCTGGAGATATTTAAAAGACATGTAGATGTGGCACTTAAGGACATGGTTTAGTGGTGGACTTGGCAGTGCTGGGTTAAGGGTTGGACCCAATAATCTTAAAGGCCTTTTCCAACCTAAATGATTCTGTGATTCTATAAAGCTGTACGATCTTGGCCACTGTTAGCAGAAGGAGAAAATTTATGAAAAAAAACCCAAACCCCAGCACTTTTAGCCCTATTATTCCAACGAAACCTGGCTGTAAGGGTTACATCATAAACTGTTTTTTTTATGGATGTGTGCTAACCTGGAGAGTTGATGAAAACAAGATGTTCTGTATAAATTCTTCAGAAAGATCCAGGGATGGAGAAATACGTAGTAATTTCTTCTAGTGTCATGGCAACCAACTCTACTCAGAGGAGGCATCTTATCAATTAGGTTAAATATAATTAGGAACAACATTTAGTGAAATGAAGAAAAACAGCTTAGAGTGATGTCAGGTGGGAGGCAGCTAAACTTATAAACAAAATAAAAAATATGCTATATCAGTTCTGTAAGACTTCAGCAGAGGCTGAAAGGAGGTGTGGAGAAGAGGAAGAAATTGAAAGAATTAATGAGATAGTGAAAAAAAATTGTGGTAGAAACTTATTCACATAATACAGAAAGTATTTAGTCAAACCCTTAGTTTTGTTGAAAACTGTATTTTTATTGAAAATTACATATTTTGAAGAAAATGATTAATATACAAGAGGTTTTTATTTCCAATTTTTATGTCACAACTAATATGTCCTTGTTTTTCAGATTATAAAAAAGTTCTCTCTTGCTCATTTTCTTACTATGCTTTTCATATTTTTTTTACACTAGAAAGAAACTGGGGAAAAAAGAATCCTTCCCTTTATCTTCTGCTGGAGAGGTTTTAAAAAATTCAGAGAAAATCTTACTTTGTTTTTAAAACACTTTTCACTTTGGTGGCAGGGGGGTTGGAACTAGATGATCTTAAGGTCCTGTCCAACCCTAACTATTCTATGATTCTATGATTCTATGAAAATGTAGAACATAGTAAAGAATTAAGACATTGGGTTTCTACTTTCACTTTACAAGATATTCTGAAACTACAAATTTGGATTAGAAAATGCGCAGGTGATACTTTCTCTCATTTTTTTCTAGGAAAAAAGTGGCAAAATAATAAAATGGAGATTAAGAATTTTTAAAACTATAAATGACTCAATTTTATGAAATACTTCATTCTGAATTTTCCAATAAAAAATAAAACAGGGGCAATTGAAGTAAATGACAAATATGTAACAAAATTGAATAGTTTATCTTTCTTTGTAAAATGTATGTATAAATGTCAATTATATACTGATTGTGATAGTTGTTATTATTATTATTTAAAATGAATAGACATGAAGAAAATTTAAATAGTTTCCCGAAGGCCTTTTTCCTTTGGGAAATTTCCCATACATATTCTCGAAGGAAAAGATACACATAAATGTTTATTACCACCCCTAAAACTCACTAACATCAGCAGCTACTTTCCATTGACCTCAGTGAATTACCGATCACAACCCCCGGGAAAAATGAGTTCAGATTAACATCATTAAGAACCAAAGCAGGTGAGCTTGCAAATTTGGTTCAAAGTGTTTTTATTTAGGTTAGGTCAATGTGTGTTAATGTTATGCTTGCTAATATGTACTTGCAGGAATAAACACTTGCATAAAATGAGAAATATGTGAAAGATTGTTTCTCCCAAGCCATCAGTAGAGGAGATTAAGAGGGTCTGCTTCATAGATACTAAATCTGAATGCCTTAAAGATTAAAGGAAATATTTGCAATTTGATCAAACAAGCTGTGGGGAATAAAATGAACTCCATTGGGACTGGGTTTGCAAAACTGAATAAAAATGTAAAGGAAACAGCTTTGCAAAGTCAACTACAATTAATAGTTCAGTATAAATCTAATGTACTGTTCTGCGGGAGCTTGGGAACAAGCAGGCTGGAAGGCCTAAAAAGATGTGCTAAGAAATGGATTGTTGAATTTCATTTTCATTGGGTCTGAAAACTTCATCCTGCAAGGTTTCCAACTGTTTCTTACTGTAGTCGTCAGAGGTAGGAACAACTGAATGCGAATGATACCTGCCTGTATTAGTAGCACTGACTGGTTTAGGCTATTAATGCAGATGGACCAAAAAACTGTACAGTACTTTCAAACTCCCCATTCCCCATATAATCCCTATTCTATTTATAATTTCAGGTTTCATTGCCCCTAACAAAGGAAATTAATTGCATATTTGCCCAGCTTTGGCTGAGAAGCAACTGAGAATGCTTCATGTATTGGCAAAATAAGTGGTGGGAGAGACCCTGCAGTAATTCCTTCAGCTGTCAGCATATGAATGAAAACATCAAAAGCCAGTTAATCTTTTGCATTCTTAGCTGATCTCACTGTTCCTTGAATAAGGACTATAGCTGTTCAGCATTGTTATTGGCACATGCAGTGGTGTGACGCTGAGACTGCCAAAGTGGAGGATTAAACATGTACTTTAAAAATTAATGCTTACTCTTGCTGCTCAAGAGTTAATGTTCAAGAGACATCCTGTAACTGTTGTAAGTGTTGGATCACATCTTGGACATTTTTATTCTGTCAAATCTCTCATTTATTTTCGCTGGACTTTTAGGGTTGGCTTAGTCACTCTTGGATAAAATCCAAGAAAGAACAGCTTCGCCTGCATCTGCCTTGCTCTGGGAAATAGTCAGTCTTGCTGGTAGTAGAAAGGTGATAAAATGTTCCCAATTATTGGGAACTCATCCGTGATACTAATATAAACCTAAAAAAAATAAATCAAGAACAATCTAATTTTGCCAGATTATTTTTTTTTGTTGTTGCTCCTTACCTATAGTTGTATCTAAGTGCATTTTTTTTTCTCCCTTCAGGTCTTTTTTTCTGCTTAATCCTCAAATTAGAGTTTCTAGTTTGATACAGCAATCCCACCACAGAAATGATTGTGAAAAGGACAGATGAAATTCAGTGTCAGTGCATGCAAATGAATACACGTAGGCAAAAAATAGCTAGCTATACCCGTAAAATAATGGTTTCTAAATTAGCAGTTACCACTCACAAAAGACATCTGACTGTTATAGTTTCTTAAAAATATCCATGTAATATTCAGTAGTGGTCAACAAAAGGCAAATAGGATTTCTAGACAAGTGATTGAAATGAATGTTGTTGCCCCACACTGCACTGTACTAAACCAAGATTTTGTAGGATTAAAAAGGGCGTCTAAAAGGTGTCAAGAATGAAGCATGGAATGACTTTCTCAGATGGAGAGATACAGTAGACAAGGGCTTTTCATGACTGAAGAAAACACAGTAGAGGACAACTTACAGAAATAAAGAGTGGTTCACAGGAGCTGAAGATGAGCAATTGCTCACTTTCTCAGAAGGGGAGTTGGGAGTTGGCAGTTGCCAATGTAAAGACTGGGGCAGCCAGACTTGCAGAACAGCATGACAAAATACAATGTCACATAATGTTTTGGAGAGAAAAAAACATAAATGAATTTGTGGAAAGAGATATTCTTGATTGAGATGTCTGGTTGGTGGCTAATAGTGACCACAGACTGGAAGCAATGGGCATTTTAAAAAGTCCCTGGTCTCTAGGTTCATGGAAATCTGGAAGGAGCAGCCCAGAGCAGAGATGGGCCATGCGCCTTCTGTCTTGTACTCTGATCATAAGTATCCAGAAAGGGCTGCAGTCAGAGGAAGGATTTTGGCTTAGATGGGCAATTGGTGTGATACTGCGTATCACTTCTGTCACTATACACATCCGTGTAGGCCTTTCACAGGACATTTAAAAATGCTGCAAAACAACCACAAAAATGTTAAAGGAAAGTGATAAAATACACTCAGTTACTCTCCTCAGATACTTTCCAGACATCAGTGTAATTTCATTGACTTCAGTGAAATTAGTGTTAATGTAGTAATGGTAATGCAGCAAATCTAATTCCAGTGTCTCCTTCCTGGAATAGGGAGCAAGAAAACAGAGAGGAAATCAGACAGAAACAAGTGCTGATCAGAAGAAGTTGGGCAAGGAGGATGAGAGCTCCAGAAGCTGCTGCCAGGAAATAAAGACACTTTTCCAGTCTCTCATAGTCATGGAGAGTTCTGCAATACATGCACAGAGGCTGAAATGAAAAAACAGATTTTATTTGGTTTAGTTTGCCAATTTATGCAGTCTTTTGTTGTTCTGTTGAATATGCTCAAGCCCCTTCTACCAAGAGAGCATCAGTGGCTAGTAATATTTCCAGCAATGTTTTTATTCTTGGTGTTATATACAAGAAAGAAGTGGAGAGCTGTGGGACTAGTGGAAAGAAGTGGAGGTAATGTGCTTAATATAGTATTTAGATAGCTCTTGTTTCATTGTTTCTTGTTGGAGACTATAAGGATGCTGGAGAGGGACTCTTCATTAGGGACTGTAGTGCTAGGACAAGGGGTAATGGGATCAAACTTAAATAGCAGAAGTTCAGGTTAGATATAAGGAAGAAGTTCTTTACTGTGAGGACGGTGAGGCAGAGAACAGGATGCCCAAGGAAGCTGGTAGTGTTCAAAGCCAGTTTGGACTCAGTCTTTGTTGACATGGTTTAGTGTGTGGTGTCCCTGCCTGTAGCAGGGGAGTAGGAACTAGATGATCTTATGGTCCTTTCCAACCTTAACTATTCTATGATTCTATGATTCATCTGAAACCAACTGTTTGTAACCTATGGAGTGCTGATATCTAGTTCTACACATACATATATATGTATTACTGTTTGATCCTCTGATAGGCAATGCAAAAATATATTTAAGTATTGCCTGTGCCTGTCATTTTGCCATGCCATTGCTTTTCAGCAAAACAGTTTGTGGCACTTGCAAAGGTGAATGTGGAGAAGATCTTCCTAGGACCATAGATTTTCTCCCAAGTGCCATAAATGCTACCAGAATATACTGAAATCCAAATTGACATGTGTAGGAGATGAAGCCCTCTCAGTAAGCACATTCATACTGATATCTTCCCCCAAAACCCTTCTCCACAGATGAGGACGGACTTTGTGGCAGCAGTGAGTGACAGCGAACCCACAGACATATGACTGAAACATGGTCCTACCAATGTGTCAGGGCAATAGGGGTGGGTATACTTTGGATACACAAAGAGTTAATTGATAGTGATGAATGCTAATTTGAGGTCACCTTTTTTCCTACCTCCTCCTCTTGGTAGGATGCAGCATGGGGTAGCACTTACAGTTTCATAGAATATGAAAGTGAGAAATATGCTCATTTTTGCGGTTAAGTTTCATTTGGCTATTGGCTATTTTATGCAACAACCACCAAAGAAGTTCTGAAGAAGCTGTCAGGCTCAATGACAGCTCAGCATCTGCCACAGCTAAATCAATGCTGTGATGAAGGACAGGTTCCCAAAGTGGATAATAAAAGCAGAGTAAAGTTAATTTACCTTGAAAGCCTGAAAATGTTAGTGTGAAATTTTTTTAAACAAAACCAGCATCATTCCAGCAAGATATAAGAGGTACTGAGGTCTAGCCCTGAAAAGCAGTCTACCCAAACATTGTCTTTAGCAGGAGTGGGGAGCAGGCTTTACACCAGCCATGTGCACAAATGCTCTGATAAAATGGAAACTTGGTGCTAATAAATTGGGCAAAAAGGGGGTTGCCTTGGCCGAGATTGCTAACAGTGTGCTAGGAACTCATAGTTTGGTTTTGTGGAAAATATTCCATTATAATATGGGTTGGGGAGACAATTAATTACTACAATATTGTTGTGAAGACAATGAATGTGCCAGTTTTTCTTAGGCTAACACTTTTTTTCATCAAAATAGGATTTTCTCCCATTGTTCAGATTTCAGAGGTTTAAAATCAGAAGACTGGAGGCAAAATGTTTTGCTAAGAATTATTTTAGCTTTATAAAACCTGGAGGTGAAATGTTTCAGCTTTTTGTGGGTTTTGTTTTGGTTTTATGGTTTTTTTGTTTTTTTGGTTTTTTTTTTTTTTGTTGTTGGTTGATTGTTTTTGGGGGGTTTTTTGTTTGTTTGTTTGGTTTGGTTTGTGTTTCTTTTGTGGTGTTTTGGTTTTGGTTTCTTTTCCCTTGGTTTTAGTGTAAACACTTCAGGAAAGGAAAATTTAAATTGAGATAGACTGTCAGCATCACATAAAAAATTTTATATAGAAAATTTTGCTCAGCTCTAGCCAGAGAGGCTGAATTTGCAGGACTGAGAATTAGAGGGAAGGTGCTCCTGTAGGTGACTGAGATGAGTAAGAAACATTATTATTCAGTTCAATGAAGCCAGTTTTGTGAACATTTTACAAAGCAAAATTATTCTCAAAATAATAGGATGCAAACAGCATCTCCAAATTTGTCGCTTTTGATATCAACAGTTAAGTACTTTATTTTTTCCTTTTTTTTCCAAAAAATACCCTATAATTACACACAAAAATCTATCCTCACAGAGTTCAGGTTGATGAATTAAAATACAGAAAGAAAGAACTACTGAACTGAAACAGCATGCTTTACCCGTGCTCTATCTCATTAATGTTTTCAGGCAGATGCTCTCTAAGTAGACACTGTTATGTTAACAGGTGTGGTTACCACACCTCTCAGGGCTATGTGCGGCCTGTGTTTTATAGCTGGAATAGTACATCTAATTGTCCCAAATCCATTCTTACTAGTTGTGCTGAGGTAAAGTTGAACGCTTAATTAAATGAATAAGCAAAGTTAGATTTGTAAGGAATGGAAAGAATGAGCAAATTAGGAGAGGGAAAGGAAAATTAGAAGCTGCAGAAATTCTGAGCTTGTTCATATTGTATGTTCACCTTTACGCTTGCATACAGGTATATCTGTGTGTATGTACGCATATATATGTGTATATTTGTGAGTATCTAAAACATAACAACATGTAGATTTATACAGAAAAAATTTTTACATTGGCATATGCAGAAAAAAGACCTAGGAGCAGAGAGCTAGAAACATCTTCTAGTATAGTCCAGTACTTTGAAGGAATGTTTACAAATGTCCTATTATATATTAACATGACAGGCAATCTAGATGGTGCTCCTCAGGGTGCAAGTGATGTTCTGGCAGCCTGCCTCTAGCAACATTGCTATCCTGGGTTCATCTTAATGTGACAAGAACTTGGTGTCCCACTAAAAAAATTCACTTAAAAATATTACAGAAAAAAAAAAAAAGGAAAAAGTATCAGCAAGAGAAAAACTCCTCGCAGCTCAAATCTGGCAACAAGCTGTCAAGTTGTTTCACATGGTAATACTGACAGCTGCCAACTTTGCTCAGGAAACTTTTCTCTGGGAATGATCCCTGTGGTTCCTGTGCTTCCATTCCATAGTGCTCAAGACCCTTTGTGTCCTGGGCTTGTTACTGGTGACAGTTTTGGCATGGTGAGGCATAGTGAGAAAAGCACACGGGATGGTTTTGATCCACAAGTGCCAGCGCAGGCCAGTAAAGACAGCTCTCTGTGAAAGCCGCTTCTTTATTTCTTTGATGGAGAAAGGGAGAGATGTATGTGATGGGTAGATGATTGTTTGACAGACACGAGTCAGCTTTTTTTGAAATACTGTGAGATTTACATGGAAATGAGTTAATGTTAAAGACAATACTCAAAATGGAGAAAATGATAAATAAGGGATGGAGTAAAGTGATAGAGCTATGGGGTTGCTGTCATTCATGGTGAACATAATTCTCATGAATTTTTGTCATCTTCTGCCTCTCTGCTTTTCTTCTGCACCCACTGTAATTCCTTTAGGGAAGTGATTGCATTGTAATTAACATTTACCATTGCACAAAACTTTTTGCAGCATGTGAAATGATAGATGTGCCATTTGGTAAGGAGGTGATGGATTTCTGAAGAAACAGGAATTATGAAGTACGAGTATATGAAATGGCTTAGCTCACTAGTTAATTATTATTTGTGCTTATGTTATTCTGTTCTCATAAATGGAAATCTAAATATTCCTCCCATAATCATCACCGCCAAAAGCTGTGATCCATTAGACCCAACTTCCAGAGCGGATGAAATGTGTAGAAGAAGCCTTAACTCAGCCTCTTACTTCAGAGCTCTTAGGGAAAAAAAATAATCCATAATTAAGGGCCCTTTACTACAAGACAGGGATTTTTCAGGCAAAGTGAGGTTTTGCCTCTCATTTAACACATGGTAATGCTGTTTGCCCTGCTGCCTGCTATGGTGTAATTGCAGCCATTTTCAGGATGGTCATTCCCATATGATGCTTAACACTCTTGATTAATATGATGAGGGGGAAGCAGACCCTAGCAGACCCAAGACATGTAAAGCTTTCCAGTTGCAAGAAAGTGCAGGAAACTGCATCCAAATGCCCAGATTAGACCACTGGACCTGTGCTGAGTGCTGTTCCTGATGGCTAGCACCTTTTCTCAGGTGAATGAACATAGGCTGGCTGTGGATCTGGATCTGGATCATCAGACCCAGGCACCTGGTGGACCCTAATGCTCAGGGAGGGCAACATGTAATTTTGTTGTCTATGCTGCTGAGTAGTCTTAGTCAACCTTAGATCATGTCTGATACTTTCTCAGGGCTAGAAGCCAAACGCACTGATAGCTGTGGACAACAGTAGCCTTAATTTAAGACTGTGTTTTGCAATACCAATTCAGCCAGTCTTGGATTGCAACTGTGTGCAAAAATATTGCTAGTCAGATCATCATATTTGCATGGTGAAGAGGCATTGGAGCTTTAAAGTAAATATTTTTTGTTAGCTAAGTGCTCTCCAAAAAAAAAAAAAAAGAACAACAAACCCAGCTCACAGTTTCACCATTTAAAAATTAGTGACTGTACAAGTGCAGTTGAAAGCCCTTACTTTGAATGAATAAGAATTTATGCATAAAAAATGCAAAAATACTTAACTGCCTCCAAAGCAGCTGTTCCACTCTGCTGTGCAAAAAGTGTCCCCTATAAAGGCAAGAACAGAAAGTGTAAGTTCCTACAGTATAGTATTGATGATCTTAATTACATAATTACTTTGCCCTCCTCAGATATCAATGTTGACAAGGATTTCACAGCCCTCCATTATTGTTAACCTCTTAATTTAGAGTTTGCATTTCTATAATATCAGGAAGGTGTTGCGTCAGAAAAACAGGGGCGAATGTCAGCCAGACCCAGGGAGGAACCATGCACCTTATGTGACTGCAGCATGGTATATATGAACGCATGGATGGCCACCACCTCCCTGCATTGACAATATGGAGTATACATCTGGATGCAGGAGGGTATAGGCCATGGTGATGATGAAATCAGACTGACCATGGTATGCATTCACTTAGAAAAAATTGCATCCAACTCCCCCTTGATTTTGGCAGTCAGATGATTTTGGTGGGAAGTTCAGAGCTGAATTTAGCTGCTGAATCCAGACCTTTGCCCTTTAGCTTCTCTTTTGCAAAGTGGGTGTAACAATGCATAGCTTGGGCTTGTGGGAAGATAAATATGTTGGATTATGTGGCATGGGATAGTGTAGTGATAAGATTGCAGGGGTAGTTGGAGGAAAGATTTTTTTCTTTGCTTTTGGTACTTTTGGAAGTAGACTTTGAAAGCTAATATGCTCTGATGTTGTTACCTCCTCCCTGTTAATAGGGAGCAACTGTATTTAGGACACTAACTGAACACTGATGTAGAACTGGTGTCAGCATTGCTGGAATGGGGGAATGTATTTTAACAGCACAATGTTTACTGGGGCCAAGGATTCAAAATCAAAATTGGCCTTTGAAGACCTGCAAAACCATAGGATTGTGTGGTGCTTTCACTAGCACAGCTGGCAGGCAGGTGTTGCTGTGGGATGGAGGTGGGAGGCTGAGGCTGGCATCAAAAAAGTGCTATAAAACCATCATAAGGAAGAGGGCTCAGAAGGATTATTTTATTCAGAATAATATGCTTCATTGAATAATTTTGATGGATTTGAAGAAAGCCGTTTACTGTGAGAGCAGCAGCCTATTGCTGCTGCTGCATCTTAGTGAGGCTGTTGGACTTTGGGGATGGACACTGCACTGTGCTGCCAGCTGTCACACCAAATAGCATCTGCAAAAGTTTTGCAATGTAATCAGATATATTAAGGTGAGGTGGAAAGAAATAACAAAAAACTGCTCAGCTTTTAAATAGTAAAATCAGGTATTTGGGAACTGGGCCTATATCTAGTTATATCTAACATCTCTATATTGGAGTTTGTATTGAATCTCTCCTGAATCATATCACTTTAGTAATGTTAAAATAATAATCTTGCAGGAATACCTCATTCAGAAAATTCATTGAAGAAGTTGCAGCTAGCATCAGCATGAAAAAATGAGTATCTATGTTTTTCCAGCATCAAGGCATCCTCGAATCATAGAATCATTTGTTGGAAAAGACCTTTAAGATCATCAAGTCCAACTGTAAAGCTGACACTGTCAAGCCCACCGCTAAACCACGTCCTTAAGTGCCACATATATAGGTCTTTCCAATACCTCCAGGGATGGTAACTTCACCACTTCCCTGGGAAGCCTGTTCCAGTGCTTGACAGACCTTTCAGAGACAATCTTCCTAATACCTAATCTAATCATTCTCTGGCAAATTTGAGGCCATTTCTCCTTGTCTTACCGCTTGATACTTGGGAGAAGAGACTGACACCCACCTCACTAATTTTCTTTACAACTAGAGTTTAGAGGCATATTGTATATGCTTAGATTAATAATAATCTAGCATAGAGCAGACTGTAGGAAAATTAGATCTCTCAAGTAAGCCTTCCATTCCAAAAGACAGATGTTTCTTTCTGGACATACTTAGCATACAGTCAGCATAATCTGACTGTATGCAAAATATAATAATTTATATGCAATAAAATAATTTAATTTTAGAAAGGTCCTTGGTTTTAAACAGGCAAAAGATTCATAGAACAGTATTGCTAAATCATTCAAAAATGGTTTATGTATGTACAAATGCGGTAAGACACTTTTTATATAAAAAAATATATAGAGCTGAGACCCTTGTATATTAATTAGAGGATATTTTTCAACACTGAAGAGTAAAAATAGAAATAAAAAAAACAAATAACAGTTGAATCACCTCCCTCACCTTTAGGACTGAGAAAAAATATTTCTGTATCATTATATCAAATTGATCTCTATGAAATCTAGTAAAGACTTTTCCAGACTTACACACATGGCACAATTAATTAAATAAGCATTGCATGACTGTAGGAACGTAACATGAAATGTCTGGAGAAATGCAGTTCATAAAAGAGAAGGTGAATAAATGCAATTTGACCTATCCAGACCTCTCAAGAAACTGGGTATTTTCACCTTCAACCTCTGTAGCATCATCTTTCTCTTTTCTTGTAACAAGGGAGACTAAATTAGAACTATTGAAGTGTATGTATACCTTTAGAGATTTCTTTAGAGATTATTTAAATCCTCTTACTGGCAAGAGAGGCACAGTATTTTATTTCCTTTGGAACCTTTTGCAAATGATCTTTACTGCCAATTCTGCCTGCCAAAAATAATTAAAATCCAGAAAAAGTGAAATGCCCTTGGTAGCACTCCTCTGCCTTTGTTTTTTAAAGGTGAGGAGGAGGGTTCACAGTTGGCACTTCAGCATTTGCTCATTAAATAGGGATGCTCTGCAAAATCTTTGTTTGCTTAACTACAGACATTAAGGATTATTGATGAAGAGCCTTAAACCTTTATAGGCTGAAAAAGGCAACATCAACTTTAGATGCTCGCCAGCAGGGAATCCAACCTGCTCTGTAGGTGATCAGATTCCTGAGCTGGGGCATGCCGGCCAATTAAGGAGCTGATACAGCTCGCTTCTCTGTCCTGTCCCGTCTCTGTCTATTTGCAGCTCATGCATCTATCCAGCTGAAAGTTGGGTGGGGAAGAGCAAAAACAGGTAAATTGTATTTTTAAGGCAGACTAATCTCTTCTCATAAAACTTTCCCAAGCAGAGGATCCTTTCCCTGTGGAGAAGTGTCACAACAGGTGTCACAAATACAATGCAAATTATTTATGTATTATTTCCTTATCAGCACAGACTTGTTGTGTTGCAAACCAAGACCTGCAAACCAATAAATAGTAAGGGTTTTTAAATTACCTTCTTTTCTAGGTATCAGATTGTGATGGTTTAAACCAAGCCAGCAACAAAGTATCATGCAGCTGCTTACTCACCACCCCCCTACTTTTCTCCTTCCTGGGCAGGATAGGGAGGAGAACTGGAAGGATGTAAAACCCCCAGGGATGGGGAGATGGTTTACAGAGATCTGGATTGTCTATGCCAGATTACAAAAACTGTGCTCAAAACCAGCAAATGAGTCTCAGCAGCTACCAGTGTTGGTGTAGGGAAGCACCACAGGCAAGGAGAGTATTTGAGGCACAGCTTCAAAGCTGGGAAGAGCTGAGTAGGTTCTCTTTAAATATTTGCCAAAGCCCTCCCCCCCCCCCCCCCCCCATGCAGTAATCTGTAAGAGAAGAGGAATATTTAGATGAACTCAACCATGTGTCTTTACCATTTCTGACAGGAGGCAAACGAAGGCTTTGATTTCCAGCACAGAGATAATGCTGGTTTTGTCTGCTGACTCTACAGCATGTAGGCTCCTGAATTCTGGCTTAGTGAGGTACTGCTGGGTAATGCTTTCAGTGATTTTGCAGGCTTGATCCAATGATTTATCATATCCTTAATTTCTTGAACGTACATACTCTTTCAGTAAAACTTTCCAGGATGCTATATTAGAAGACACAGGACTAGAATTTCTCTTCTGACTGTATAGTTTCTGAGGTATCAGAGTTGAATCTCTCTTATCCTGACCTTGCAGGGAGCTGTGTCACATTTTTAGTTAGCCTGTGTCTTCTGTGTAGGTTTGCATGGTCACTTGGGTCTCATGCATTGTAACTGCATGTGCAGTCTAGCTGTAACTACATTTTGAGGACAGTCCCAGCTTCTCTGTACATTTGTAGTCACAGTAATTTGCAGGTGCATCTAACATCAGAGAAGGAGACAAGAAGTATTGTGCACTCACATATCTGATGGGCTGAGTTCATGATAAATCAGCAGCTGTTCCTCAGAAGGATGAGGGATGTTGCACTTAGAAGAAGTGACAGTTCATCAAGTTTTTCCTTCTACAACAGTCCAAAAAAATGGAAAAAGCTGAAAAAAAAGAAGAGAAAAGTCAGGTGGCATGCATCAATCTAGACTTTTTTATAATGCACATGCTCTTTACTTTGACTGTTATATATCTGAATGCATATAGAGATAGAGAAAACCTTTCTGTAGCTAGCAGGTGTGATGCAACAATCAGTAAAGCAAGGTAAAAACCTACCCTTGCAAAAAAGCTTCATTTCTGGATATCACATACAGTATTAATCTGCTGTGTTTTCTTAAATGGAAACCTCGTGTTTGACTTTGCTGCACATTGTGTGACCTTGTTTGGTATGTTCTTGTGCGTCAAGATGAAAAATCCCAAGACTTTGGTAAAACAATCAACATCACATTTCTGATGAACTTCAGGATCTAATTTTTACATGGATGTAGTAAAAAGCACTGTGAGAAATTGAAGTACAATTTTTTTATTATACAGTTTTAGGAAAGCATCTGTTTGGTGTTGTTTGTTTTTTTTTAATGTGACCTCTCAAATAGGTGTGATGAACGACAGTAAATTAGTGTGAAAGAAAGTGAGTTTTCTCGAATGAGGTAGAAATATGTTGTTGTGTAGAGGGAAGGCATTATGCACTGAGAGATGGAAGACATTATTTCCTTTCATAGTGGGTTATTTCTTGCCATTTGTAGGCTGCAGTTGTTTTTCAAAAAAGCAATATGGAAAGCATAGCTGCATTCTGCTATAAAGCACCTCCGAACAAAGATTGTTAAAAATGACAGACACATTTCTGTGTATTTGATAACGTTAAGAGCAGAAGTAGTACCACATATTGGTATTACGAGATACCAGAATAATTCTCTTTTCTGCAATATCTGTAATGCCTAATGGAAGAATGTCATTTTGGGCTTGCTTGCAAAGGTAATTACATTGTGATTCAATAAGGCACCTTACACTTGCTTGACTTTAAAAGAATCTTTCCATCCACCACTATTTAAGACAGCACCAGTAAAGGTGTGCATTTAAGTTTTCGCTTAAATGCTTTGCCAAATTTAGCTTTCAGTCTCCATGAAACAGTGTTCACTGTATCACACTTGTAATAATATATGGAGGTTTATGCCTTTTCAGTTGGAAAGGCTTACTTAAAGCATTTGATTTTCCCAGTTATGGCATACCATTCTTTGGTATTGCGTTACTCAACTTGCTGAGCTTGACAGTAACAGTGGCGCATGTGGAAAGAGGAGAATCAAACCAGAAGAGAAGGTAACTCTCTTGAGGCAGTTTGAGGTAGTGCTTCCTATTCTACCATGTCCTCTGTCTCTCCTAGTCATATGCCTTCAGCTGTGGGACTTTCTGTTGTTCCCTCATCAGTTTTTCTCTCATTGAAATCATTAGTGACTGGCATCCAGAGTTGATGTGACATACCCAAGTTGTCTGCTGGGACTGGCTGTGAAAGTGAACTGTGAAATGCCACTCTGAATCTTTCCTGTGCACATCTTGGCTTTTGACACAGAACCCTATTTGTATAGATAGCTCCTTAACAGGCTTCGCAGGTTCCTTTCTTCTCCATTTCATTTCTTCATTGGGACTGAGGCCATTCTTTACTCATAGCACATGCTAACTGAAATGATCTTACAAGAGTTCAGCATGATTCTTTGGATAGTGCCTTCAGGGTTTACTGGCAGGCTAATTTGAAAATTAGTTTGGATTAGGATAGAGTGTAGAGTTAAAATGCACTGTCTGTTTTAAAATAGTTTCATGTATTGACGTTAGCTGTATGACTGATTTTGTAAATTAATGCACAATGAGTGGCTGTATGAGCTGTATAGGTAAAGTCAAGAAATAACTGTGCATGTATGTGTGCGAGAGCATATGCATAAATAGGATTTTTCAGTTTACATCTATATATTTGCAGTAATTTGTAACCATACATAAAATTCTTTGATGTTACCCTTGAATTATGAGTAGCAGTAACTGGAGTTTACATATTTATTCTTTATCACCTTTGGTCTTTTTCAGCTCTTCTTTATGCAACTATTTTTGGAAATGTCACCACCATTTTCCAGCAGATGTATGCAAACACCAACCGATACCATGAGATGCTGAACAACGTGAGGGATTTCCTAAAATTATATCAAGTCCCAAAAGGCCTTAGTGAAAGAGTCATGGATTATATTGTCTCGACCTGGTCCATGTCTAAAGGAATTGACACAGAGAAGGTATGAGTACATGAGGTAACAATTTAGACAGCAAGACTTTTGTGTCCGTTGTGTGCATTCTTAGAAACAGGACTGTATAACAGCATATAACTTACTAACAAGTCCTTAACTGCATGCTTCTCCATTATTCTGTTTGTTTCGATCTAAACCTAGATGTTTTTAAAAAGGACTGTTTTGCTGCTTTGGAAGTATGCATTTATTTTCCATTATGTTAAATGTTTTCAGATTCCCAGTCTTTCTTCGCCTAAATGCTAAATAATTTTAATATATTTAACAATTGAAATCAATGGCAAATTGGTCGTCAGATAAGTCCGTGAATGTAATTTGATGTCTGACCTACATTGGTATTATTCTGAAAATTATTGGCATCTGTGAGTGGCAATGAAATGAGTTTGATTGGCTTGGACCTTTGCTGATACCCAGGACATCAACATATCCATCAGCGTAATTAGTATAGGATTTAATGGCAATAGAGACTGATCTCCTTGAGCTAAAATATCATGGCTAGAACTTAAGGTCTTTGGTTGGGAGATAGAGAAAATCTGGCACTGCTGGCAGCCATGTAGGGTAGAAGTCCTACAGGGCTGTAGCCTTCAGAAAGGACTGGTCATTTAGGTTTCTTCAAAAGCTGATTAAAGTAGAAGGTCATCTTTGGAGAGTGATTCACTGTGTGGCAGGACAGACCAAGTGAATTGTCCTCAGGGCGTCTCTTTCCCCATGATATGTGCAATGAGTAGTCTTGGATATTTTAGAGAACTGAAGTCAGATGGGAAGTTTTCCAACTGCAATACCTTGAATGTAGGTGAGATAAAACAGTTTTAGGTCTAGATTTTTGGTTAGTGGAGATCAGTGACACCCCTATGGCTTCTGTGGACCTGATACACATCAGCTGAAATTAGGCATTCAATCTCCAGTTTCTGTGAAGATTTCACTCCTAAGAACTTCAAAGTTTGAGGGAAGGTAAGAAAGTGTCATGGTAGATTAATATCTTAAAATGTCTAGTGCTTGCAGGAATTTGAAGTTCTCGCTTCAGTTGAATCTATTGCAAGATATGTGATGATGATGCAGCTTGCTCAGATATGCCAAGAGAAGGTTCCTACACCGAGAAATTTAGTCTTACATCATGCTGGTGCAATAGCAGTTATCTTAGTAATCATGGGCTGTAAAATTTGGATACCATCACAAATACAACTATTTTCAGTAACAAGGATTTTGATTTCTTTGATTCTTGTGCTTCAGTATGCCGCATTCTGTAATATGTTAACTTCTTATACACTAATACTCTAACTTCCCAGTCCTGATTCATGCAGTGTTAAAAGTGAGCTTTTATAGTGTAAACTACTGTAAATGCATTCAGTCCTATCATGTAAACTCAAAACCATATGAAAATTCAACTTTCATTTGCATTTATCTCCTTGCAGTTAAGCCAGAATCCTGTGTTATTCCACTACAGTTTCATTAGATTTTAATGATGCTTTGCAGTGAATTAGGAGAACCTATGCTTTAATTACTGAAATTTCCTTCCATAGTTTCTGCATGTGTGCTTTTATAGATTATAAAAATGCAGTTAGAGCCATAATCTTCGACTCCTGGTAAGCTGTGTTCTTTCATCTGTAAGATAGTAGTGGCTGCCTAGCTAGATAATTAATATGGCTGTAACATCTGCGACTTGGGTTTTTAACAATTTTCCCTTGGTAAAGACTTACCTAAACTTAGGCCTGGATCCAAAACCTATTTAAAACAGTGGAAGGATTTCAGGAACCTCTGCATCTGGACACCAGTAGTTGCATCTAATCGAACTTCCCAGAAAAGCACATGTTACAGAAGATCAGGAGACAAGATAAACGTAAGAACTTGAGCACCGGTTTGAATATTTTGGTGTTTTCTATCCCTTACAGCCTGCAAGCCTGCAAAAGCAACAGCAGCAGTGGCCGGTAGTGCCTGCACTGATCATCCCTGGGTCTATATGAGTGTAAAGATCAGGCAGTTTGCTTTGAGCTGCAGGACCTTAGCCAAAGTCAGGATTTGTTTTAGCAAAATGGTGGAAAGCTGTGTTGTAGCCAGGCAGCCTTCCTACCTTTATCTCCACTCAGGAAGGTGTTGTGATGTGCTTCACCAAAACAAAAAAGAGAAAATGGTGTAAATTCCAGCTGAAAAATCATAGAAACAATGGTACAGTCCCAGAAAATAGTCATGTAGGGTGGATCATTTCTCTTGCATTAGGTCCTTCATTACACCTTCAAGCCCACTTGTAAGACCCTCTGCATTTAAATGGAATCCATCTGTACTGAACCTAGAGCACGAAGTGGATGGGAATATGCTGTAGGGACTTCCAAGGTACACAAAGTCAGATTTATTAACGTAGGCATTGTGGGGTAATGGAACTAAATTGGATTTAGCTGAGCTGCTAAATCCAGATAGTGCTCCAGTGTAGGTTGGAATAGGTCATTACTGCCCCAGGTCTTGAATTGCTTCTCTGCTCTGCTTTGTCTGATGGGCTGGACCTGACCTTAGGGGTTTCTTCCAATCTAGTTTTCAAAGCTTCAGTAATGGGATTCTGACCAATCTGTTGTCTGGATATCTTGTGATTTCCCATTCTCCTTAATTTTGATGAACATTTCAAGAAGCTTCTTATTACCTTGCAAAACACATGTGCTTGTGGCACATGATAATTAGTGAGGAATTTCTCAACTTTTCAGCCTCCATCAGACAGCTCAGTTTCCATCATCCCAGGATGTCTTTCAACCTAACATACAGGATTAAATCCTAAACTGTTCCAAATATATCTGCATTGTCACACTGAAATGTGTTTTACAACATAATTTACCTCAAATTTATAATGCATTTCATTCAGTCACTCAGCATGTTGAAATGGCTTTGTTTTGAAAACCAAATTCAAAGAACAAAAAGGCTAATGTACTAATAGAGAACGAAATTTCTTATATGAGCGTTATGGTAGGTTCCTATAGTGATAAACATTCCTAGCAATTTGATGGAATAAAAATAAACCCATGCCTGTATTTCTTTGATAACTATAGATTTTAAATTAATATGCTTGAAATTGAAATATAATTTAATAACTTCATTGGAATTACTACCACTTAACATGTAGATTTGTTGCATCAGATCTCAACTATCTATGCTAGAATAACACATTCACTGTAAAAAAACAGATCTTGGCTAAAAATGTTAAGGATGAGTCCTTAGATGGGACCTGAAGGCAAAGTGGAAGTTAGCATGGAGGAAGATAAATGAAGATCTGGTACTTGATGCTTGTGAGAGCAAGCTGTCCCAAACAGAACTTTATCTTAAAGCCCCTGTCTGTTGTCCTTGTATGTGGAAGAGGACTTGTTCTCCCACACTGAAGTAACAGTGCTTAAGAGCACACTGTTTTGGCTTCCCTGTTCTTCTTGGGAATAGCTCATCTTCAAAGCCTGTCTTCAAACCTCAGTGCTTCAGCCTGTCTCTGAGTGTTCACAAACAAGGAATTAACAATGACACTAAAAGCATTAGCCTATTTATTGTTATTACTTAAGGGGAAGCAAGTGGCCTCTGATCTATAATCTTAAATCACTTAAACATGAGAGCCCTCCTGTGACAGCTGGATGATATATGTAATACAAGCACATGAACTCTTATCTCCTGGTGTAATGGTGGCTCAAACAAGATGGACTTTATTTTTTTTTTCATATTTAGTGCTACAGGTTTTGGGCTTATTCATCTAATAATGAGCAGAGCTAAACAGATGACAAAATTAAGCAGCCTTTATATACTAAATACTATCTCTGATCCAGCAGAACATATTTTTTTTTGAGACAGGTAAAAAGAGACAGTATATACCCTGTATATGACCATTTTTAAGAAGCTGAAAAAAAATCTTTACAGTAATAATTTGATATATGACACATACATGGAATTCAAATCTCTTAGTTTTTATTGAAATCTCTAGGCAGCAAATGAAAAATTTGTAGATACTAGCTATTCTATAAGAAATAGGTCATACATGAAAGCAGAACAACCATTACCAGATGCAGATGTCTCAAGGTCTCATCTAATGATAAAGTTCTGAAATGTCAGTAAAACCCAAAGGTTTTCTCTTCTTGACCTCTATGCTATTGTATGGCTTATGATTTGATCAGAAGGCAATTAAATGAATGTCTATCATGTTTTAACAGCCCATTCTTTCAGAATAGTCTTAGGTTGAAATAAAAAAAGGCAGCTATTTAGTCTCAACCTAAACATCAATGGCAACTGAATAATGAGAGCCAATTCCACATTGCAGTGACTGAAATGGAAATAATGGGAAAATAATGCAGTATTAAAACTATTCACCACTGGCTCACTAAGCTTTTATACTAGAGAGATGGGTTTATGGTAAATAGAGCTTGTAACTATATTAAACATTAATCTACAGAAGGACAGCACGCTTTAGTCATGTTTGCTGTTTATAAGATCCTCAAGAACTGTAGCAATAATTTGTGATACTCTGAGATGATTAGGGGAATCAGACTGCCATTCCTAGGTGTCTCATCACATAGAGGTGTCTGTTAAGTGCTGGCTGGATTTCCTTGTGGATGATGGGGTTAGAAAGCTTCCAAGCTTCATGGCCGAAGAGAACTTCTGCAAAATTAGGTGTGACAGCTACAACCAGTTCCCTGCTGAAGAGGGAAGGTAAAAATCATTTGGACAAGTATTTTTGTTTCGTTGTAGAAGCGGGGTTGTTGGTCGTTCCTTGCAGATCGGGACGAGGTGAACAAGAAGTCTTCCTTCACCTCGCACAGCTGAGCTAGGACCAGGTACAGTTGCAATCCACGGTTTGGAGAGCGGGATGCAGGAGAGATGGTCAGGGTGTCACTGTTCTTCACGCAGGTCCAAGAGTGGGGCCTGTGCACCAGTGGGGCTTTCTGTTTCACCTGTATGGATGGTATGGATTATTCACCGCTGTATGCACTGTGCAGAGCCAGGAAAGATACACTATTATCTCTGCCTCTTGGATGCGTTCATTTTGGGATTGATTCAGATTAAAGTATGAACCTGTCATGTTTGAGGAAATGTCAGGGCTATGTAGCAGCTCACGAGCTTATTTTCTGGAGGAGTAAGTACCCGAGTGGATGGGGTCAGGTGTTTTCCTGAACACTAGCACCAAAGGGATGGGTCTGACAGAAGGGCTGACAGATATGTAGAGACCACATCTAGGGTAAGGTCTTCTACAGATCTCTTTTAATGCTTTCACCCTTGAATGTCTTTCTGAAAGGCTGCATGTTAGAAAGTAAAGCCACCTCCAGAAGAAGCACAAAATAAAATAATCCATTGATCAAGTTCATTCTTCCAATGAAAGAGTGACCTTGGTACCAGAAGTTACCACCCCAAAAAATATTGACTTGAGAGATTCTTTGATGTGTGCCATATCTTTTCAGATGTTTATTTTTCTTTCTTTTATGTTAAGTACATTTTTAATGATATAATTCCCTGTAGTCTGCTGTCCTTTACCCCGTTAGAAGTTCATGTAATGATTGTGCTTGGGACACATATTATAGCAAAATTGAAAACCTTCAACTTTAAAACCATTATGCATCCTGGAATCCGCTACTTTGGGTCATCAGTGAATGTTACTAATGTACTACACTTTTCACTGTGTTAGACAAACGAGCAGGCCTTGTGACAGTGAACCATTTGATTCCTTAAAATACATGGTGATGGCTCTCATCTTCCCCTGATTTCAGACCCATAGCCAGATTATGTCAATGTTGACAATACTGAATTTAATGTAATCTAGAGCCAATTTCTAAGGATTTTTTTATGTCTCTAATACTTGTTACTCAGTTAAGCCAACTTAGTTAACAACAGTAGTTAATTTTGCTACTATACTTGTAAATCTAGGCATTTTGATCACTGGTTCAGCTCATGTATTGTTAATAAGAAAATAAGACACTCAGTTTATTAGACTTGATTGTCAGATCTCAATTTGTGAGCACTAAAATTCGAGGGACCTTGGATTTTAGTGCAATTAAAACAGAGAATACAATTGCTTCTGAAACACAATTGTTAGTGCCAAGATATTCAGTGATGTATTGAAGATTACCTTAATGCATTCAGGGTTGATAACTGCTCAGTTCCATACATCACCTTTGAGTTACTTACAAAATTACCTGATTATTACAGGAAAATGCTCTGTGATTTGCCAGTCAGCTGTTTTCTCACCTCTGTCTCTTTGGCCTCCAGGCAGTGCCGAATGTGAGACTTTTAGCCAGGTCTGCAAAAGAATGCAACACTCAAATGAATCAAATCCTTTTAAACATCTGAATAATTTGGTCAGGTGCCTAGAGAGTATTGTGGGTTTTTGTAAAAAACTGACCTTGATTATGGCTGCTGAATATGTCTGAAAACCCAGAGTAGCCTTTGTCCACAAAATAAAAAGAGCTAACTGTGGCCTGTAGCTGTTGAGAAGTTGGAGGAATTGATTTTATTTATTGTTAAAGCTGACATTTTTTAGTATATTCAATATTTGTTACGGTTATTCATTTAAGAAACAGTTCTTGTTATTCCACTGCTAAGGCTGTCTAAGCTCTTCACTTGAATATCAGTCAATATACCCCCCAGCTAAAACCTGAGAAAGTGAGAATCCTGTGGTCAGAAAGAGAATTGCAAATAGATAGCATTCATGATTCACTGGCCTCTGCCCTTTTTGTTAACAAGTCTGAATGGATTCTGTAACATTTACTAAGTGATCCTGTAGTGTTTTCCAGCTGGGGAAGATTTTTAAAAAATACTTAAAATCCTTCTAAAAGATATTGTTTGGACACGCTCTTAATCTGTACAGTTTTTGTTTCAATTCATGTGCTTTTCTTTGAGTTCTTTATAGTCTCTGCTCCCCATAGAGTTCTTTGAGCTGTTCAAGAGGCTTATCTTAAACTGCCTGAGCATGCTGAAGAAATGGATGGGAGAGGAAAAAAGTTAGATTGAACCTCCTTGAGAATTTTATTCCCCCCTTACAGATCTCAAGCTGAAAAGATAGTGAGATGTTTTGTGCCAATTCCCTGTGAGCTGGTTACTGACTTTCCGATTTTCTAGCAGCAGCTACAAGCTTTTCATTCTCACCACCAGCGTTTTATGTATGCCATAAGGTGCTCTAGAGATGACAGCGGTGTTGAATCTCTGCCTTGGGTGGTATTGTGTTGGGGTTTGTATCAGTTGGATTCCAGGTGATTGTCTTACACTGACTTTGAGGAGGCTTAATTTTCTCTCCAGAGAAGGGAAGAGATAAATGTTATTCTGTGCTTTACTACCTCCTCTCTCAGTTTTGTAGTGGTTCAGGTCTTCCTGGATACACATGGCATGGAACCTTGCTCCTTTTCTGGTAGAAACACAGTTAATACCACCAGCAAAGATTCTCCACTGGGTAGAATTTAACTTTCTCCTCTGATTTTGCATTGAAACATGACAGGTTCTGTTCTTTCATGCTGCTTGGATGCATATGGACAAGCTGACTGCAAAGTCTGTGACTACAGATTTATTGCAGAGCAACTTTTTTAGCAGCACAAGCATCTGGTCCCTGCAGACTGACTGCTTTAAGCCATGTGCTCCGAAACTAGCAGCTGGTAAAGCATTGCAGTCAGCAATCTTAATATCCTACCTTGGTTATAACCGATAGGTTTCTTGAAATCTCTAAGGAAATTTACTCTTCAGAAATTCTTGGTGGGGTTTGATGCACCGCTGAAAGAATATACAGGCTAAAAAAAACGTCCCATCTGAACTTTGGTTCCAGTAACATGAAGTTGGAGGCATTTCCCTAACAATGAAACAATAGATTAAGTACTACAGGGTATCCTCTCCCTTAAACTGAATTTCTCTTTTACACCAGTGTGTGTGCAAATGGACTCACATGCAACTGTGTTGCCACTAGTTTGTATCTTTTTAGCTGTGCACTGCCTTAAAAATGCTGAGATCTCAGTAAGAGCATTTTACAATGTCAGCGTCTTCTATTATCACTAAGGGATCATTTTCAGAAAAATGTTTACCTGAATTTGAAGTGCTGATTTTCTCATTTTCTGCTCTTAGGATCTTTGGGCTACTTATCATTAGCTTCCAAATGCTTCTGTGTGATGCTGTATCACATTATGCATATTCTTTGGAAGCAGGAAAATTGTTGCATACTGCAATGTGTCACCAAGAACCCCTTTTTACAGTATAATGAATAGAGAATTTGGCAACATCTGTGAGACTCCTTCTGAATTCATGACACTGGTATTTGTAAGCACAAAAAGAAGTGCTGCAAAGTCAGATTGTAGCTTATGATGTCCTGTGCTTGGAGCATACAGAAAACAAGTAGCTGAATATTAAGATATTTTTATCTTTGCCTTTTTTTCCCCATGTATATCTACATTTATCTTTGTCAGTCAAAGTTCCTCTGCCAAATCTTTCAGTATTAAGTGTTTCTTTTACTAGTCATCTGTTTCATTCCCTGTTCTCAGTATTTGCAGTGTAGCAGACAAGAAAACTGAAATTATGTTTGTTCCTAGCTAACTCTTGCATCATTATTCATTTACTGGTGTACTACTAGTTAATAAGTGATATTTCCATACAGAAATATGTCATTAGGAGAATCACTTCTGTCATGACACCAGAAAATTCCTAAATTATGCTTTTTAAGATTGGCTTTTTCCATGGAATGGAATTTCTTCTGTCTCTTCATATTACAGTGTGTGATGTGTGTGATGATAGATAGGTCTGTTGTGTGTATACAGAGTAATGCTTTGAGTGCTGTCTTTTAATATTCTGTATTTAACTCTGTATTTGTGAAGAAACACTATGCTGCTTTGCCTCCAAGTGGCTTTTATTCTTTAGGGACACAGTTAATTTACATTCTAAAAAACAAAGGATCCTGAGACATCTCAGAGTCTTGTAGTAACAACCTATGCAATAATTTAATTTTTTTTCTTGCAGTTTGAAAGCTTAAAAGATAAAATTTAGAAATCAGTCACGTACAAACACACACATTTTTCTTAAGAGTAGTGTTTGAGAATTCATGACTCATGGCCTCAAAACAAAGGCATTTACATTACTAAAAGTATTAAAGGGGCATAAAAAACTTACAATTTAGGTCCAAGAGCAGATAAAACATTAAAAAATCATCAATCATGATACTAAAAAAAAAAAAGGCAGAAATTTCATTAAATTACTATTGAGAAGAAGAAAGTCGGCATGTTGTTTTATTTTAATAAAGACATGCTTTCTGTTTGATCCAGAAGCAGGGCTGAGGTGAAGCAATCGCTCTCAAAAATATTTTTGGTTGTTTGAGGTTTTTTTACTGGAAAAAATAAGGTGTGTCCATATTTCTAATGATAAATGGAATGACTGGAGTATGTATATGTTTGCAAAGCTAACATTTGCCCTTAATATAATTATGGAAAGGTGATACAGCATATGACAACAGTGATGCAGACAAGACATTACTAATGCAAAAAATGGTTTATTAGAGAATGTCTTGTCAAATGTGTTTATTAGTTTTTTATGATAAAACTAACTTATGAAGGGTATTTTAATGTGTTCTGTACAATGTTTTGTTACAGAAAAATAGCATTAAGCCAAATTGACTTACTCTCTGCTAAATCAAGTAAAATCTAATTATCTGGTAGATCTGGGAAGGTGGTTGTAAGTGAGGAAACCTAATGCTGTGGGGAAGTTTCCAAAGAGATACTGTGCTTCATAGTGTTAGGCACAGGAACCATTATCTCTCTTGTTAATTTGAGATGAGATCAAGAGATGACCTGGTTATATTTTATAAACACTTACACATGGAATATATTTCCAGTGTTTACAGGTATTTTATCTTAGTGACGTGATGAGTTCTCCTGGCTGTTGGCTGAAAAATGAGGAAAAAAAATTAGTTCAGAAGTAGCACATGTTTTAAAAGACAGAGTAGCTGTCCTTTGGAACAACTACCCTGTATCATTTGAAAACATTAAATCAAGGCCTGCTAGGTTATAATTTTAAAAGGCAGTCTGGGATTGTTACGAAAATTATGAGTGGAAGAGGCTAGTGCAGATGGTTGCAGTAGCTCCTTCTAGCCTGGGACTTTCATAGTACAGAGGCTTAGAGAATAATTTCTTCACCTTTTTGCATTCATGATATCTTTGACTGCAGAGCAACTTTGATCTATTGAAATAAGAAAGGAGCTAAATGTTATTAGTAAAGTAGAAATTGTTTGCTACTTTCCCACTCTAAGTTTTAGGACCTTTAATAATACTTTACAATCATGTACCTCTTCTGAATTAAACAGAAATTAAAATTGTGGCTTTATATTAACATGACCATTTGCCTCAAAGCTTAGTCAGGTTTACTCAAGTCTTCCTCTGTTTGCTGATATTCAATGGTAGTCAACACATTGACCCAATGTCCCTCTCTCATACTCTCTGTAGAGCAAGCTGCCAGTTTAATTCTGTACAAAGAGAAATTAATCAGTACTATTGATTTGCAGTCTTCTTTATATGAGACTTCCGGAGTGCTCTTAATCTCATGCTCTTCTCTATTATTTATCCTAGGAAAACTTTAAAAGGTTTTATATATTTCTCAGTGCAATTACCTACCATACATTTTAGGTTTATAAGGATGCTAGTATGTATAGGAGGATGTGCAAATATTTAACATATAGTTTACAAACCTAAGAAGACCCACAGATTTTCACTTTCTTTCTTCAGGTGTGTTTGTGTTACTATTTCAATAGGGAAAGCTATTTAAGGTAAGAAATTAATTGAAGGTCTTTTTAAATTGATCTGGTATGAAGATTATCTTCATATTCACTGGACAGTTTTTCAGTCACCTTTACTTTATGTATCATAAGTTTTTGTAATACTTTCTGTTTGCTCTAATCTCAAGCTCTTTGGATTTTCTAGTCTGTAAACCCTCCAGGGCAGGTTACTTATTATATGTCTATATGACACTGGAACTAAACCCTAGGTGTGCTTGGATACATGTTGGTAAGTGGTCATCTACACTAAGACTTTTGAAGACTAGGTTTTCTGGATGTGAGGAAAATATGTTTTCTATTGTGAATGGTCTGTCTTTCTATGTCTTCAAGCTCCTTAAGCTCTGAGTGTCCGTTCTATGCTCCTGCAGGGACTGAGTGTAGCAGCAGGAGGATAGCCAGAGCACCAAGTCTGGAGGGATATCCACAAACAGGACATAGTTATTCCACCTGCAATTCTGGAAAACAAGTGTGAAAACTGTTAGGAATGAGAACAGTGTAACAGCATAGTCCCTTCTTCCACATCACTTTTTCAGCTGCAGTGAAAGCAGTAGATGGTAGAAAAAGACTACCCCAACTCAAGATAAAACTCCTGCCAGAAGCTTTATGAAATAACTGGGTGGATGGATCTTAAGATTGCTTGTGAGGATCTTAAAATCCATCCGTTCAGTTATTTCTTAAAAGCATACACTGGCCATGTGTCATATTCCCAGCTGATTCTTTTTCATCTTTCTCTTACTCAGGTTCTCTCAATTTGCCCGAAGGACATGAGAGCAGATATATGTGTGCACCTAAACCGGAAAGTTTTTAACGAGCATCCTGCCTTCCGGCTGGCTAGCGACGGCTGCCTGCGAGCCCTGGCTGTGGAGTTTCAGACGATCCATTGCGCCCCGGGGGACCTCATCTATCATGCTGGGGAAAGTGTTGATGCTCTTTGCTTTGTGGTCTCAGGATCCCTAGAAGTCATCCAAGATGACGAGGTGGTGGCTATTTTAGGTACTGTGATCTCTATTGAAATTCTAAGGGTTTGGATAAATTTGCCTTCTGCTTTGCTTTGAATATTAACTAGTCTTGCCCAACATCAGCTGAGACTGTTAGGAGGCTAATGGTTGTCATAAGATGGAGATGTTTTGTTTCCAGAGATACTGCTGTAGAAGAAAGCCCTTCATCTTTTATGCCATTGGGAATGCTCTTTCTGCCCAGCATGGCTCACTGGTCACAACTGAAGTGTCTCATCACTGAAGAGAATGGCATTGGTATTTCTTGACATTTTTTAAATAGTCCGGTAAAGAAAATGCACATCATTTTATATTAGTCTCTTGGGAGGATTTCCACTTTAACCTTCATGCTGGCATTTTAATTTGTCTATGTACTAGCCCAGAATAACAGCTGGAAACAGTCTCTACAAGGAAGCAAAATTGTCACTTATAGTGAACTGGCTTTAGAGAAAATCAGCCTGATCTGACCATGTAAAGAGATAGGGATGCACCTATCTCTTTGCATAGTCTACCCAGCAACAGGCATGAGAAGTCTCAATAACTGGGAAGCTCCAAGTTGATCACCCTTTCACCCCACAGTGGTGTCTGGTTTGCCAGCAGTGGGTGGCAAAGAGACTCATGCATGCTTCTCCTAGCTTGTAAGGAACTGGAAAAGGCATAGCAGATGGTGGGACTGAGGGGTCAGCACTAGTGTTGAGACAGGAATCATCCTCAGAGGCAGAACAGTATAGAGGAAGAGCTGGTAGCTCTGCCTAAAACCCACCCAGAGTCTGACTTGCCTCTTTAAAGTAGACCCACTTATTGAAGAACTCATCTTCAGTTGAATATTAGCTATTTTCTTTCTATTAAACTGGAGCTGTGGTTCCCTGAGGGCAAATCCAATGGGTGACATTGTCCTAGGGGACTTCTCATACCCCACTGAAGCTCTGTACTGCTTCTTCCCTGTAAGGGTGGTCCCAGAGGGCCCCATGGGACTCTCTTGTATCTTGTGGGGATGACTGCTGTGAGATGAAGGTTACACTTGGAGTTGGCCTGGCATGTGGGAAGAGAGTGGACATGAAGAGTCACTACTGGTCATAAATCAAGGCTTCAGCTCCTTCCCAGCTGGCAACAAGGGGGAGAAGAGGAGAAATTAGGACAAGTGTATGCCAATGGATACTCCTGATGTGTTGCTGTACAAGCCTGTCTATGTGTGTCCTGCACTTGAGTGGGAATGGGCAGTGTGCAGACGTGTATGAGACTGAATGGGGGCATTCCCCAAGGGCATAACCCAGGTCCTCCCAGCTGGAGAGTATGAACTCAAGAAAATGCACATCCATGCTCTTTTGAAATACCTGCTGCAGCTTTCTGTATTCTAGTATATACTAAGGCTTTTAAGAAGAGAGATTTAATGAAAGAATGAATCTGTTTCCTTATTCAGTTGTAGAGTCATTATGGTGAAAGCTCCTAAATCTGGAATTTCCAAAGTAAAAAAATTTCTTGTATTTTAGATCACTGGACTGTTTCATGTTTATTATTAATTTCAGTGATGATATATTTGCTTACAGCTCTTTAAAAATCAAAAGCTTTAAGACTAAGTAGCAGCATTTAAACAAATAAATGCGTTTTTGAGTACTACAAACAATAAATATATAATTTACTGAACTAGAAACCATCACTAAATGGATTACGTGCAAAACTTTGTTGCCTTTACTAATGAATATTGTTTGTTTGAAATAATAGTAAAACTTTTTTGTTTCTACCTTGTAGATATGGTAAACCTAGTATTTAGGTTATTGCCCATTTGGCTGGAGAGACTTTTAACCATTTCTAGTTAAAGTGAATTCCCCTAATTACCAGAAGTGCCTTCAATTCTGCCATGGCTGCTGACAAGCCGTCCCATGACTCAGAGCTATGTTCATTGTGTACTACAGGGATTGGCACAACATGTAAATGTAACTTAAGATAAACTGCTTCCTCTAGTCTTAGAGCACACTGAAGAGCGTTTTAATGCTCTGAGAAATTATTTAGCGGAATAGTGAACTGAGTAATTATGAGATGTTGTATGCTGAAAATTCACTTATGAAAGGAAATGTCTTCTAGATATATTTGCAATGATATTGTCCTGGGTTCAGCTATAACAGTTATTTTTCTCCTTACCAGTAGCTGGTGCAGTGCTGTGTTTTGCCTTTAGTCTGAGAACAATGCTGATAACACACGGATGTTTTAGTTGTTGCTAAGTAGCACTTACCATGATCAAGGACTTCTCAGTCTCTCATGCTCTGCCAGTGAGAAGAGGCATAAGAAGCTGGGAACCCAGGACAATTGTTTGGATTTTTTTTTCTTTTCCATTTTTAGTTTTATATTCTCCCCCCTTCTTATTTCCCTTATCATTATTATTAGTAGTAGTGGTTTTGTATGGTATCTTAGTTACTGGGCTGTTCTTATCTCAACCCGTGGGGTTTATATTCTTTTGATTCTCCTCCCCATCCCACCCAGAGGTGGTGGGGATGGAAGGGGTGAGCAAATGGCTGTGTGGTTCTGAGTTACTGTCTGGGCTTAAACCACTACAGTTATCTACAGTGGCAGCTGTGGCACCTGAAGTAGTGACTACAGAACAGTGATAAACATGATTTTTATCGATCTGTTCTGCCTTGAGAAGTTCAAGCACAAGGAAAGTGAATCTGCCTAAGAGGGAGACCAGATTTTAAAACATCTGCCTAATATGAAAACTTCTGTATCTTGCTTTGAATAATCCAAGCATCTGCTGTCACACTGGGTTTCCTAGCGAAAGACAATATATAGGGTTGTAATACTAGTCTGCCTATCTTCTCCATCCCTTAGCAGTAACCCAGAAAGTAAATGCAAAGAATATCCTTTGGAAACTTGTCCTCATCAATTTCCTCTATGGGACCTGGAATGCAGCAGGACATGCTGTCTGCCAGCCTCTGCTCCTTGCAGAGGAAATAATCGTGTAGTGTTGTTTACTATGGTATTATTATTTGCCATGCTTAAAGCAAGAGAGAGAAGGAGAAGGGGAGAAGGTGTGTCCCTTTTTTTTTCCTTGTTAACCCTGCTCCCCTGCCAATTGATGTTTTGGTGTATTCTTAAAAGTGGAATATCCTCAAAAAGTGAATCAGGTAGGGACACGAAAATGTGTTAGGAGCGTGCATCTTCCAATTCTTACATTCGTGCTTCTGTCCAGAGTGCAGTTCTTCCCTCAGGTCCCAGCGTAAAGCATTCCATAGTGCTGCTGCTTTTTCCCCTTGTCCATCTTGCCTTATCACATTCTGTTTCGTAACAGCCATGGTGAGTTGACACATCCAGCCTCCCTGCACGCTGAGACAGTGTCCTCAGGAGACTTGGCATCCCATCCAGGTGCTTTCTGCAGCTCTGCTGTGGAGACAACCATCCTTTTGGTCAGCAGCAGTTTTCCTGGCTCAATGGCCCCAGCTTTGGTGTTTCAGAAGCAGGTGAAACCCAGTGATTGACGGGGCAACTTGCAGCACTGTGATGTTTTATTCTCTCCTGGTTTGTTTGTTTTCACTGGTGCATAATTAAATGCCCAGCTGCTGTAGTAATCAGCATTACAGAAATTGGTACATTGACAGAATGAATCCAGTTGGAGCTCTGCAGTTTATATGTCTCATTAATGGAGATACCCAGGTGCTCCATTACATTTCCCTCATAAGTTATCTCCATCTCTCGAGGACATCCTACCACCTTTTGCAGGTACTGACTGCTGCTATAGCAGAGAGTGCACCGCATGCAGAGCTGGTGTGGTGGGGTTCTGCTTTGCTGGAGAAAACAAGACCCAGTCATTTTTGCATAACTCATCTGCAGTTGCTAGGATAATGGAGAATGGCAAACAGTCTTGTCTCTAATTACCAAAAATTTCCTAGCTGGTGAGGTGACCCTAAGAAGACACATCAGTAATTTTCCTCTATCTCAAGCATTAGTAAACAATATAGCTGCCACTGCTCTGCCTGGGGGAGGTGTTACTAGCAGAGAAGTCTCAGGAAGGACCAGAGGTTTTACATCCCCCAGGCTAACAAAATGAGGCATCTGCTAGCAGAGGGCACCTAACAATTCACCCTGCTGCAACTAACCTGAATTTGCTCCTGGTGAAGAGTTTTGTGTAAGTGGCAATGCCAACCAAGTGTCTCTGGAAGCTGCTTTCCAGCTCCCGTTATTTTGCACAGCTGACTGCGTAAGTTGTACTGTAACTTAAACCAGGCAGATTGATTAAGAAGGTTTAAAGAAGTCGTTTTGCCAGTAGAAAAATAACGACCCACCACATTCAAATGTTGATTGTAGGAATTGATCAAAAATATTGCTCAGACTGCATAGCAATAAAAATATATTGAGCAGTGAAATCCTAGTGGGGGCTGATTGAATTCAATTTTGATAGTCAAGCCAGAATGAATTTATTTTTAATAGCTCATTTTCAGCCACACTCAGGGTCCTGATACTGTATGTATTCAATTAAGTTGTATTTGCCTTTATGCATATTAATTCTCAGCATGTTCTATATATACTCCCAGAGCAACCTGTTGTTTATTGGATTTTTTGTCTTTTAGCAAGCCAGAGTTTCACTTATTAAAGGTCTGGGAAGGGGGTATTATGCTGTATCAAAGGAGTTAAGGAAAGCAAGAGTGCAAGTGGCATGTCTTGAATTTGGTATGACAGCTGAAAATTGGGATGAGTCTTTTTCTACTCTTTATCTTACATGCGCTTGGAGATCAGAAGATTAAGTCTCCTACTAAATGACACAGAGGAAAGTTCTTTAGAGGCTGGTCAAGTAAGAGCACCCATTTAGGTGAACAGGAGATGCAGGTGCTCAATAGTTGTAATTTGGTGTCTGGGATCCATACATCAACACTTTGAATTTCCTTGGTGTTATCCAGCCAGGCATGTGCTTTGTGCAGGACAAGCATGACCAAGTGTGATGCACTCCCTGACATAAAATACTGCCTGTCAATGCAATTACATCTCATAGTATTAGTAATTAATTCTGTGATTTTAATTAGTTTAGTTGGAGCTTGGGTTTCTTCTCAGGTGGAATGAAGGGGGCAGAATATGCGCCTGTGTCATATCAGCTCTTGATATTTATACTGAACTTTTTTTATTTTTCATGTGATGTAAACCAAGGCAAACCAGCTGTGAGAGTTTCCCCAGGTTAGTAATGTGCACCCAGTAGCAATTTCTGGAACAGCTTGTGTCCTATTTCTTTTGTGGAAAAAGTCCCTTTTGTTCCAATGAGTTAAAGCTCTAAAATAACTGAAAGTAAAATGATTTGTAAAGGAAAGGGTTGGGGTTTGTTTTTTCAACTATCAGCATTGCAAAAATTAATGTGATGCACATTGGTTTTTGAGTGTTGAATCTCAAAGTATTTTGCAAAATATTTGAAGAATTACTGATCTGAGAACCAGTGTGATGTGGTGCTCTGTGCTGTGCAGTTCTTGAGCATGTGCCTTGCAATAAGTAATATCTTGCAGGTCTGAGTTGGCGTATGTAGTACCATGTAACATTTTGTCCCACAGATGCTTTTTCAAAAGCATGATTAGTTCTTACTGACAGAGTTGAAGGGAAAGTTCAATTTTTCCACATTATTTTGTAAATTTAAAATATTTTTTGTCTCTGTCTGCATGCTAGTTAACCATAATAAGAAGCATCAGTCTTAATTTAGTGCCAGCTGGTGTGTTAGAGATGTGATCTGCAGCCTTCAACGTCAGAAAGATTCCTTTCACTGAACTGAAATGTTTTTGAATTAGACCTGCACACTTCACTGCCAAACCCAGGGACTCAGAAGTCTTGGCAGTGACAGAAAAGGAAAATTATTTAAAAATCATGTGATATATTTCTTTTAAATCAGACTAACAATTTGAGGCAGTTTGATTTGCTGTATAAGTTTTTCAGACGGTGGGACTGGTCAAGCTTTCAAGTTTATTTCCTCAGTCAGGAAGAATAGAAACTTATTTCTGTATAAAATCAAATTGGAGATATCCTGGGCTTCCAGAAAAAGATGAAGTACTAGAACACTTGCACTAAAACTGAGGGAGATGAGGCAGAATATCTGTATATACCATTTTGTCTTCTTGCAGCGGTCCTGAATGCAGAAAGAAAAGTACATTTCTTTTGTGTTTCTAGGCACAGATGGGGAAGGTTGCCCTGTGTTAAATAATGCAAAGTACCTTTGCTGGCATGTGACTGCACAGCACAGAAAAACACCTTATCACCTTAAAAAGTCTTGGTCCCTTTTATGTGTTTTTCTTCATTGATTCTTTTCCACCAGGAATTTATTGTTTCATTGCCTGTCCAAATTTTCTTCCAAAGGCCCCATCAACTTCTCATGTCTACTAGGATATTTCTCATCTGGAGAAGGATAAATTTTTCTTTTGCATAGATATGTAAGGGTTCTGAGACATTGCTCAATAAGAGTCTTTCCTTTCTGAATGCAAGGACTTTTTCATTCCCTTTGCAAGGTCCTGAGGAGTTTCATAATGCCCTTCAGAATTTTTCTGCCTGAACTGTCCATGTGTGAGCTGCTGTCTCACAAATTGGTAAGTCAGTATAGTGCAAGGCTGTGGAGAACACCCTTTTCCCCACTTTTGTATGGGAGAGTTATCATTATAAAAGATGGAATAGTGTGACAGAATAGTGTATAGAAATATCTATTATATAGTTACATATTATATGTACATATTATAGTACATATTTTATGTACAGTCTTATGGACATGATACACCAGCAAATTTTTGTCCATACCTAGGATGATACCAGTGTAGTTATTTTAGCAAAAATTATGCCTGTCACCAGCACCTTGCACATGTCCTCCTGGTTTCTGTGGTTCTTTCATTGCCAAATCCCTACACCCATGTTCCTGCCAGCTTTAATCAAGCAGTATCCAAATCGTCCTCTTCCCTTTCCTCATACCAAGTGCAAAAGGTATGCAAGCAATTCCCACTGCAATTCACAGTGTTCTTTTTTGCAGCAATGCTTTGGTCATGGTGAGAGCAGGGACAAGAAGACTTCCTATGGCTTCACCTCCATTCAGGAGGAGTATTAAGACTGCTCAGAACTCAGAACAGTGCAGATTGGGGAGGTAATATGCTGAGGCCTCAAGAAATCTCTAGAGAAAGGCTTTGAAAAGTCTTCAGGCTACATCAGCCCCAAGCACCTGTGTATTCCCAGCCCAGCATTGGGCTTATACTTGAGGGGTGCATATGTTGTGCAACGTATACGTGCCTCTGAGTAGGTGGTGTTTCAGACCTACCAGTTAAATTCTCAGTTGCAACTCTGAAAGTTAGTTGTTGGTTGTTTTTTTTTTCATTTCGTTGCACTGTGTAAAATTATACTTGAATGAATAATTACCACTCTCTACTCAGTGAACTACAGTTAATAGGGACAAAGCATAGCACATTAATTTCTGTATTTATGAAAAAAGAAGTGTTTTGGAGAATCTGGTTGGGTTTGTTTATGTTCAGTACATTTCTTAGTATATTTATAACAGGGAAACGAAACTTGTAAGTGTGTGTGGGAAATGTCAAATTTAAGAGCCCTTAAACACTTCCAAGATATTCTGATTTCTGAAGAGAATAAAGCACAATGTAAGAAAGCTTCTAGTTTCACCATCAAATCCAGCAACTGATGGCTCATGGAAGAGTGGATAGGTTCAGTTCATCATGTCCCAGCCTTTATGAGAGACCTAGTGCAGTTCCCTGACTCACTGAAGACAATGAGAAGATCTTCTCAAGTGTATGAATGGTGATTTCATTTATCTGTGGTTTGGGTACGCATACTGCAATGCACCATCATGCAGAGTTTCAGAGTAAACATGCTTTGTTTTCAACTTCTTGGCTTAGATTAACTATGTATGACTGTAAACTTGGGAAGAAAACAAGTATTTTGCTGACATTTCAGTGGGAAAATCATAGTAGTCCATCCTATTGAATTGTGTCTTTTTAACTCCGCTCTGTAGCCACTGAAAGCAAGACTCAATTCTGTCCTGTGTCCACCTCAGAGACCAAATCCATTAAGCAATTTTGTTCATTTCAGAAATGGTCTGTTTCCTATAAATTATGTAACTGTGCTGAGTATGTCTGTAAACTAGGTTTTGAACTGTGGGTATAGACAAGGACAATTAACTGCAATGGGTAATTTCAAAACAGTACATTAGATAAATGTTATGTTACTAGGAAATGCTCTATGATAAGGAGAGCATTTCAAAGCTGCATGCTTTAAAAATTATACCAGCTGTATTATGTATAGTAGTTAATTTTAATTATATCAAAACATGTAGAATTAAAAGCAGTTCAATGAGAATGCAGTTATAACCTTTCTAAGAGATGATTCTGCTATATAGACTTCTGTTAGAAAATAAAATCAAGGAGATTAAGTTAAAGACTTACGCTTTTTATTTTACTCTGCATGAGGAATGTGAGATATGCTCTACTGAATACAATACCTAAACAGAAACGGAAATAGAGAAATACGTCTGACCCCCAGAAGTAATAAGGTTGGATAAATTATTACCCTGGTCTGTGTTCCCAAAATAGAGTTGAGTGAAATGTTAGAAGTTCTTAAAAGAGGAAATACTAAAATATATTACATTTTTTTTATCCCCAAATCATCAAGAGGCTGCTTGAGGTACCTGAAATCAATATCAATACCACCACTGACTGACTGATTTTAATTTCTTTTTTTAAGTGCTAAAATAAAAAGCTTGGATAACATTGAGGTCTGAAAAATCCCCAAAAAACCCAAAGCCTTTGTCTCGTGGCTTCTGCTTCCAGATTTGAGGTGTTGACCACAAATGGCACACTATGGTTCTTGCTCAGCCTATGGCTAATAAGCAGCTGGGGAGCAAAAGGCAGCTTTTGGATGCTTCAATGTGCTTTCTGTTGCTGCCACTACTTCTCCTCAGAGCAACCATAGCGTCTCAACCTAAAAGCATAACTCCAGTCTACATCCATGCTGCTGTTTTGGTTAGATCAGGAGTATGATTTTCAACCTGATATCCTGATCTTCCCAACTTGTCCTGCTTCAGTTTCTAGTGTGGCTTTCTACGTGGATTCCTTGCAGATGAAAGGAAACTGGGGTATGTTTGAGCGTATTTCATGTATTTCCATACCTTAGAGCTCTTCTGTCTGTGGAACGGGACTACAGCTAATCTTAAGTCCTCAAAATGTTCATCAGCTGTTCTGCTTCACTGCCTACCAATGCAGAAATAGCTTTCAGGTGTAATTTTCGCATCTGGTTGGAGTTATTTATATGTGCAGGTGTCTAAGGTGTCAAACCCTGTCTTAGCAAACATTGACATACAGACTAAAATGTAAACCTCTACTTAAGTGGATATGTTTGTGTTTAGAACTAGATGTCTGGATATGTTTAGGATGTAGAGCTGGTTATTTATTTAGAGGTTGAAAGTCTCAGGGAGGTTTTTTGTGGGTTTTTCAGGAGTGTTGCAACTCACTCTGAATTAAAAATGTTTAATTCAAAAATTTAAAATGTGATCCTTGGCCTCTGGAAACTGGCTCCTGCACCACACTGCAGAGCCATGGTGATGTGGGAACCTTGATGTCACAGGCTTTTGGAAAAAGCAGGGCTCCTAAGTCACTTAGAAGGAGACCCTCAGAAATAATGTATTGCCTGAGCATCAGTTAGGTACTTATTATATTCAGGAGACTTTGAAAAATCCATTACCTCATCTTCAGCTACAAGGAGACCTTTACAATCTGGCTTTTATGTGTTGTAACACTCCACAGAGCAATCTAAAAATACTGTAAAAACCTGGGGCTACTGTAAGGATACCCAAGTACCTTGGATACTTTTAAAACATTTACCCTTATTAGTTTTCACAGTTGGGAGCTTATTTTAGAATCATTGATGGCATAAGACAGTTTAGGAAGAAATCATTTGTGTGCTGATGAGCACTGCATAAGCAATACCTTTTAACAAATTTGTCCTTCTGATTTTCAGGTAAAGGCGATGTGTTTGGTGATATCTTCTGGAAAGAAACCAGTCTGGCCCATGCATGTGCCAATGTACGGGCTCTGACATACTGCGATTTACATATTATTAAACGAGAAGCCTTGCTTAAAGTGTTGGACTTTTATACTGCTTTTGCAAACTCATTCTCAAGGAATCTCACGCTGACCTGCAATTTGAGGAAACGGGTAAGGCAACAATTCTTGTTTTCTCCTTTCTCTCTCCAAGACATTGCATGCTTTTGCAGACTGCTTGCAGTGTTTAACAACCCCTACTTTACTCTCAGTGTTTTCAGGTCATTGCAGATTAACTGGCCTTTCAGTAAATGTTTGTTAATGATAGCTCACCAGTAGATTTGCAGCTCTGAGAAACAATCCTAGCAGGCTAACACATGAATTACATTTCCTTTTCTTCACAGTTCTATTTTTTCAGCTTTTTTCACCCATTGCATGATGTATAAAGTTTTATTTTATAGTCTGATAGAATACAGATTCTGGATTCCTCAGAGGTGTTTAGTCTCTCACCTGCTAAGATACAGGTCAGAGGACAGTGTGATGAATCTGCATGGCATACACCAACTAAGAGAAATTTATTTAAGTTAAATAAATGAAATGTACTCAGCCAAAATATTGTATTAATACCTGCTTCACTCACTTGCATAGTTTAAAATTTTAATATGGCAAGGTTAATAAAGCTTGGTAGCAATTTTACATTCAAAGTTCACTCCTTAAACCCTCCTGCTCATTTTATAATCAATCAGCAATGCTCACTATCCATTAATCCTTTCAAAGAACACTCCATCTAAAAATGAATTAGCTGTAAGGACATATCTTTAAAACAGGTTAAGGGATTCTTTAATTCACATTGCAGCTGCAAAATTTGATCTTTATGATTTTTTTTAAGATTAATGAGGGTTATATAAATTTCATTTGCATACAGAAATCTCATAACGATGATTTATAGATTATTGAGCATTAACTGTGATCCTCTAGCTGCTGAAACACATTTTTCTGCAGGTGTACCTGGGGCATCTCACCTGATAATGTACCTCAGTACAGTAGTAAGGCTGCCTCATTTTTTCACAAGACAATTTCAACTTCTTCAGCAAGAGGAGTTCAGGACAGCTAGAATTTTACTTTTCTGAGTCTATTTTCTCTCTAGGTATGAGAATATCTTACAAATGCTTCTTTCCATTTTTAGTGCATTCCTTGTGCTCATTAACGTATAAAGTGTGGCACAACATAACCATGGCAAAAAGCACATGCAAGGGGATTACGGTCCCTCTCTGTCTGTGCTGCAGCCTGAAAGAACTGGATTATAATGAGGTTTGGTTTCAGCTTCTCATCTTATCTCTGACTTGAAGGTTAATTCTGCTTCAGACCTGAAGAAGGGCTTTGGGGCTTGAAAGCTGGTTTGTGGTTTCTAGCTGTCATGGGTTCAGCAGTAGCAGTCTTTTTTCTCCTTCTTAGTAGCTGGTGCAATGCTGTGTTTTTGACTTTCAGCCTGGGAACAGCGCTGATAACACCAATGGTTTTAGTTGCTGCTCAGTAATGTTCACTCTGACTAAGGACTTTCTGAGCCTCATGTTCTGCCACAGAGGAGGGGAAGCCGGGAGGAAGCAGAGACAGGACACCTGACCCATACTAACCAAAGAGGTATTCCATACAACAGCACGTCATGCCCAGGCTGTAGAACTAGGGGCAGTTGCACGGAAGGGTGGGTTCACTGCTGGGTCGGCCTTGGTATCAGGTGGTGAGCGGTTGTATTCTCTTCCCTTGTATTTCCCTTGTCATTATTATGATTATTGGTGGTAGCAGTAGTGATTTGTGTTATACCTTAGTTACTAAACTGTTCTTATCTCAACCTGTGGGAGTTGCATTCTTTTGATTCTCCTCCCCATCCACCCGGGAGCAGGGGGAAGAAAGAGGGGAGAGTGAGTGAGCAAACTGCGTGAGTTATGGCTTAAACCATGACACTCGCTTACCATTTCTTTGTTAATAAGATGTCCTCCAAGCCTTGACTTCAGTGTCCCAAACTTTTCCAACTCACCTACCTGTGATGTGCCATAAACTTCAGACCTGAGATGACAATTCTGCTCAGGCATTGCTGATGATGATTTCATGGGACAAGATAATGCCACATGCATTGTGCCAAAATATATTCTTTGCTTCTTAAAACAGAGAACCTGTCACTTTAACTAGCTTCCTGTGTCTCCCCTCCCCCTGTTAGCTGTGGCAAGGTTGTGTACAGCAAAAACATGTACATATCTTGTCTAAACAGGGCATTGTGCTAGAGTTCAGCTCTATAGTCTGTGGATGCATATTGGGGAATAGCCTCCTGGCTGGATTTTTATTGATTTTCCTCTCTCTCATGCACCTTTTTTAAGGAAAATTAGTTCCCCTTCAGGACCCTTGCTTAAGCAGTCCATCCAGGTAGAAACTTTCCATGGAGTTCGGGTCCTCAGTACGGGTACCTGCTGTCTAGCTCAGAGTTAGGTATACGGACTTTGCCATGGCGGTAGTGACTTAAAGCAAATAGGAACAGCACTTCTAAAGAATGTTAGATTTTGTGGAATGACAGGAAATGTTGGTCAGGAGCATGTGTGGGTATTACATGAGAATGGATGGAGAGTGAAAGAAAGGTCATGCCAATGTGGTACATGCAGGATGGATTTCATTTCACAAAAAGTTGGGTGATAAAGTCCAAGGTAGTCTCCTGTCACCTGTATAACACATGAAGAATGGTTTTTCCAGAAAGCAATCACCTGGCCCCTCTTCACTGCCCAGTCTAGGATGGGAAAACCATCCCCTTTCTGTTGACTTTTGAGAGACTTCGTGATCACTAACATTTAAATACCATAGGTGCATCAGATGAACCCACCTCTGATGTCTCCTACAATTTTACCCAAGAACTATTTTGAGAGGAGTCTTACTTGTAGTATTGCAGTAAGGTCCAATAAGAAGTATTGCAGCTCTAGTATTGAGCCAGAGCCTGCTTTGCAGAAACTCTGTGTATTACTCCTAAACAGATTCACAGATTCATAGATTCATGCTACTTTCGACTCCAGGAACACAATTTAAATCCTGTTACATAAAATTATTCAGGCTATTGTTTCAAAACTTGTATCTGCTGAAAGCATATGTGATTTCCTTTAGGGCACATAAAAGTCTGGTGTTGAGTTCATCTATTATGAAAAGTAGTGCTTTTCAGGAGAGTTTCATCAGGCAAACAGAAAGCAGTTGTTCAGGCAGGAAGACTGGGCTGACAGAGCTGCACTGTACTGCAGCAGTTTGTGCTGGAGTCATGTAATCTAAATGGAAAGAAAATTATTGTTTTCTTTAACTGATTTCAGTAGAAATATATTTAGCACTTTTCCTGAGTAGTTATTCCTTGTAACGTTTGACATCTAATTAAAACAAGAATACCCTACTTGCAGTTCTGTATTCAAGAAAATGGCTGCTCTCACTGTCAAAAATAATGGACAAGATTGTTCTTCCTCATGTCTGCTCTTCAAAATACATGTACATGTATGTAGGTGCACACACACGTGATTTTGCTGCACTGTCCCTCACCCAGCACTTAAATGTCGTCCATAGACTGCAAAGCAATTTAAATGTTCAGAAGGCTAATAAATTAATAATAGTACTGAGTACAAAAGGTTAGTTCCACATGACAGAGAAGAGAAAGCCTCAGTGAAGTGGGAAAATAATATTTTCTCAATCCCAAATAATATTTAGAGGCCTGATATGTTGAATGACCTACTTAAGGCATCTGCTCAGCATGCTATTATCAGCTCTGGTTTTTTGTTGTCTTTTTTGTGTTAGGTAGCTCAGCCATTACACTGCATTTATGAGCCCATAAAGTGAGCGTGCCTGCGTGCTTTTCAACCTGCAGTCATCTCTCCTGCCCTGGGTGGTGAAGTGACTTTTAATCTGTAATTGCAAAATATTGCAGCATATCATGCTCTGAAATCTTTTTGGCACATCTAGTGTCACTAATACATACTCCAAGGCAGAAACAACACTCTGAACTTTTGGTTTTTTTCCAAACAGGGAAAACAATTAATCTGGGAAGATATTCTTTAAAATCATAATGAGATTACATAGCTGCCTCTGAGGACTGGAAGTTATAAAGCAGCGTTTGGGATGTGTCTTCAAAGAGTTAATTATTGCCTTCTGATGTTGGAAGGGAATATTAATAATGTCTCATTCATTAAGTGCCTTTCAAGATTTCAAACATCTGGAGGAGGGCTTCTCTGCAAGCTTGAGCCATGTGGATTGGCCTGCACAGGGGAGCCAAGGCAGACCTCTAGGAAGCTCAAAACTGTACAAATAAATGTACGTTTTATTGATGGTCAAAATTCAAGAAGGAAAGTCTACATCAAGCTACCATATGCATTCCCACAGGCAACAGGTGGTTTAGGTGCAATAGCTAGACCAACACAGTCTGTCCAGGTGCAGAAAAAAATTGGAAGTAATTTTGGTCCTCCTGAAATCACAGCTAAAATTCTCCTGTTCTTAAGTAAAGCAAAAATTTCCCCCACAGCTTTTAAGGTACACAGTCACATACTGCTGTTTTCCACCATGAACAAAATGAGCTGTGTTGAAGAAATGAGTTAGGGGCAGCCAGGGAAGATGACAATTGTCTATATAGGACCTCTGGTGCACTTACTCCTGGAAGGTGTGCTGGGGAATGAGCCAAGGAGAAATAAGTAAGGCAGTGAAATACCATCTGGAGAGGCTCAATTCTTTTCCCTGTGATGCTCTTAAAGCCAGGAACAACACTGTGACAACTGATGTTATCTAATATGTCCAGAACACTCTGAATCTCTGAGGCTTTTTAGTGGGTGAATCCATCAGACTGTCTTAACATATATCCTTTTTTCTTTCTATTTCAGATTAGAATAATTTCTTTTTAAATTGGCTTTCTGTTTTTGCTTGAGGTTTTAAGGAATCACATTTTGTGGCATATCACGACACGGACTGAAGTTGATGAGGAGACTCAAATCCCACTTTATTACAACCAAGCCCTTTTTATCCCCTTGTTCGGTACTTTCCCAACCTGCACAAACGTGCCACGTTCAATCTCATTGGCCCCTGTAAAACTCTCTATGTAAATAGTCCTATCACGATGCTGAGCACACATTGTCCAGACGGTGACAGCTTCTCTCCGCAGTCTCAGACCCTCTTGCAACCCCTGCATTGTCAACTGAGACTCCTGCCACAACTACATCCTGGCCACTCCTAAGGCTTGTTTTTCTACCTTCCCTGTCCTTCAAGGCCCCAACTCATCACCCCAGGGCTTGTCAAGCACCAAGGCCTCAGAGCTCATTCCCAAACTCTTTTTCATGCAAATCTTATTGCATTCACTCCCCACATTTGGTTTCTTGACTCAATCACTGATCATTTCTATGTCACATAGTTTTTAGAAAAGCTTTATTTTAATTTGAATTCTGCATTCATGTCTCCCAAAAGTGAAAGTTGTACCAAGGACCACTTAGAATCCCCCTTCTTTTTCATTTTTAAGACTCTCCAGATGGTGTGCTATATTAGCAAGTGTCCTGATGCAGAAGCGGTGTCAGAGGCAGAAATCATTGCTCTGCATATTGCCCTTTGCTCTGGAAGGTTGCACATGTTCTTTCAGACCTGTGGATTTTTGCAGGTTTTGAGCTCTGAAAGCTATTCACAATTACAGCAGCTTAATTCAGAGCTGTTTGCACTTTGCCAGCTGGTGCTCACACTCAGTCCTCGTCAGCTTTTGGGAGTGACTTGCTTACATAGAAATGGATCAGAGCATTGTCCTTGGGTAACTCTGGCAAACAGAAAGCTGTGGGGTAGCTGTGGAGCAGGATGTGCTGAGTGCCTCCTCTGCCCAGTGGTCCACCTGCACTGGCAGGTCCATCATCCATTTTCACATTTTTCGGTCTATTGTTGGGCACTTTCTCCATGTGGGACAGCAATGATGGCAAAAGCTATCTGGGAAAAACAGGCTTTTCCATCAGTAATGAAGAGAAGCAGGGGAGAAATGCATGATGCTTAGCGAGCTGCTGTGCTAATAATGTAGATCAGCTGGTGAGGGCTTCAGTGGGGTCTTGGACTTGTCTCCTATGATAGTGAATTTTGCCCTCCCTCAGGCTGATACTCAGTCCTCATCCGTCTCTCACTCCCGGTACTTTCCTCTTGCGCATGCAGCTTATTCCTCGCTGATTTGAGGCAGTGGCAAGGGTCAAGCCCCTGGAAGGGCAGATACAACAGATCAATTTCTATTATGGCTCATGTGGCCAGCAGGCTTTTGAAATGACTTAATCCAGAGTTTGTTTATAACTCAATGGCTTGCTCAAGCGTATTGAAATGAATTTGTTCAACTTCTTGATGGCAATGTAGATGCTATGTTTCCTTTCCCTGTCTGTATCTTTTCAAGGTTTCGAAGCATCTGCAGGCTCATACATCCTGCTGCCTCCTGATCCTAGCTGAAGCAAGGGGACACAGAGGGGTTCCCCAGCCAGGCCTGCTGCCACCCCTCTTCACTTCTGCAGGGCAAACAGAGTGACATTAGTCACAACCCACAGCTGTGCTGCCCCTGACATAATGTTTGGATGTTTACAGCTCTTGCTTAATTACTACAATAATAGGCAATTATCCTGTGGCTGTGGCAAAGGACACTCTTCTCAGTTGTGTAAGCCAGAGATCTCAGCGCTTCCTCCTCAGTCCTTCCTTGTGTGTAACTCCAAAAAAAAAAAAATGCACCTTTAACCTCCTTTTTTATTTTTTCTTTTTCAAGCAATAAATTCAAATTGGTTTGGGCATAAAAGGGGATTTATCTCTTCATGCTATGTCTGTAGAGCTCAGAGGCTAGCCTTGCTTTTAATGTCACCAAGTTTCTTTCTACGCCTATATGTGAGAAAGGTAGGATTCTTTTAACCTTGTTTCAGGATGTTCCTGCTCTTTCCTGTGCTTCTCTGGTTTTTAGTTGTATGTTTGTTTCATCTTTTATGTGAACGTGTTGTCGCAGGAAATGAAGTCCTACAGCTGTAGTTTAGTAGCAAGTTTAGTATGATCATAGAGCAAATATGTTATACCCTCAAAAATCAATTTGGTTTTATGTTGTTCACATTTTAGCAGACTGCAGCCTCCATTATGCTTGAAGAAGCTTTCACTTATGAAAATTTTTTGCATTTTTCTTTTATTGTTCAGCTTCATTGGATTCATAGCTATTTCCAGATATGTTGGTATTCCATTGCAGTATTTGATAAAGGACTATTCACTGATTTAGATCTAGTACCATCTCTGATGATGTTTAGACCTGTATATTGAATGTACATGGGACAGAAGAGTCAGCTTCAAACATTTAAACAATGTGACCTCATCCAAACTGCCAGTCAGCAGTGGTACGTGGCTGGTCAGGGTCCAGGAATTTCTGAAGAAATTGCTAATGGGTCAGGGCCATACACACGTGGGGAATTTATCAGTATGGAGAATGGAGCAATTCCTTGTGTAGTTGTAGCTATGTGGTTAGACAGCCCAGCACAGTCCATGCTACACCTTCTGCCATTGAGGGACACATGCAATTCCTTCTGAGTGAGGATTACAGATCTGAGCCTAGGGTTTATTTCTGCAGCTCTTCCCTCTCCTCTCCTGTTCCCCTAAGCTGTTCCTTGTGTCTTTGTTGCTCTTGAGGGACATGGGGATTTGAGTTTAAGGCAGTCAAAGCGTAGAAGTTAGTCCTTGGAGGACCATGCTTGACTTTGCTAGGTAGAAGAGCAGCATAAAAATTCAGAGAAAGCTGCAGCAGCATTAACTTCACCTCTCTGAGCCGCTTCCAGACGGCATTGGACAGCTGTCTGAGCAGAGCGATTGCTGTAAAAGCTGTCAGTAGCTTTGCTTTTTCAAGGTTGTTTCATAGCTGTGAGCCAAACTCTTTCCTGCTTGCCTCACTCCCTTGCCTCCCCTTTTTGCCAGTTCATACCTCCCTTACAGTGGTTTCTTCTGGGCACCTCTCAGGTCATACAGATTGTAGGAAATCAGGGGCACAGGATGAATTGAAGCTCTGAACTCCCCCCTTGGGGCACAGAGGGAGCAAAATGGATTTCTATCCAACAAGCACAGCGTGCTTGGCTGTGACCGTGTTTGTGGATGAGTGCAGAAATGGTGATAAACCTGAAATCTCTTGAATGCGTCCAGAAGATAGCAACAAAGCTGGTGAAAGGGCTGGGTGGAATGTTCTATGAGGAGCAGCTACGGACTTCGGGGTTGTCTAGTTTGAAAAAAAGGAGGAACAGGGGTGACCTCATTGCTCTCTACAGCTTCCTGAGGAGGGGAAGTGGAGACAGAGATGCTGATCTCCCTGGTATCCAGTGATAGCATGCATGGGAATGGTACAAAGCTGTGCCAAAGGAAGTTTAGACTGGACATTAGGAAGCATTTCTTTGCCAGAAAGGTGGTCAAACACTGAAAGGCTTCCTAGAGAGGTGGTTGATGCCCCAAGCCTGTCAATGTTTAAGAGGCATTTGGACAATGCCCTTAATAACATGCTTTAACTTTTTATCAGCCCTGAACCGGTCAGGCAGTTGTTCTGGGTGATCACTATATGTACCTTCCAACTGAAATGTCCTCTCCCCTCTCCTCCTCTCTTTGCTACCTCGAAGGTTTGTGTATCGTAGTAAGTGTTTAAATACTTAACTGAAAACCAGGGCACTGTATATTCCCTGGGGTCTTTGCGAGGCCTGGAGTGGTATGGATTCATGGCACAGTCTGGATTAATACATTTTGCCTTTTGACTGCAGGTAGATGCAGAGGTTAGCCAGTGCACTATCATCTTTAATAGTGTTTCAGAGCCACATTAATCCCTCAGGATACCAGCAAGCCCTTATTCTATTCTGAATATAATTTCTAAATTAAGTACCTTCTTCAGAAATCCTGACTGGGCTTCTGTAGGAGCAAGAGGCAAAGCACTACCAACTCTGTTAAAAGTAGGACTGAGCACAGTTCTGATAATCAGAGGTAGACTTACTTTTGGTTTTGGATGTGAAGCTTCCCTGTCTTAATTCTAAATCAGAAGGACATTTGATCTTGTTTATCATACTGCTTGTGTTTGTTGAGAAATGCTGGGCAGTTTAGCATACTTTTCATTTAAGGACCTTTGAACACAATGGTATGGCTACAGAAGAAAGTCATGTGTGCCGATGCGCTGCTTTTTGCACACAGAAGCTCAACAGCTGTTATAAAAGGCACTCTACTGATTTATCCCAGTGAAAGGTATGAGCACCTCTTCTTCAATCATCTGAGTGATGTATTTGTACGTGGAGAGATCTATAAACAGGAAATGTTAGGGATGGGCCGCATCCATAGGAATACAAAAATGTAAAATGTCTGTGTTAGAGTGAAAAGCTAGATTAACTATTATTCGCTATTGTGCTTTCTGTGAATTAATACCATTTTCTTCTTTAGAAGGTTCTCATAATTAAGAGACTTTCCTTAGCTGACTCAGCTTTCTGCATGCTCTCTGCTAGTATCGATTTTGGGCAGTATTGCTCGTACAGAACTTGAATGATGATTAAAAAATCAAAGGTCTACTATATTTAATCTTGTAAATATTAAAATACAAACACTTTGTGTTCACCTCCCCTCATTGATTAAAATTGATGCTTTTAATTTCTTCCAACTGCTAGGAAAGGGGAGGGAATGTGCATGATGCAGTGGGAAGCAGCATTGACATTTTCTTTTTGATTGCCAGTTCGAGGTATTTAGCATCAGCCTTCTCTGTGTTTTGATTTTGCGATGAACATGGGCACTGGCAACTCAGCCATCAGCAGATCCAAGTGGATCACCATCGCCATCTCTGAGCTTCCCTCATTGGCTGTTACATTGCCAGGCTTAGCTCTGTGGCAAGCTTCCTTTTGAGCAGGTGTCCTGAGATAGCAGATCTCCCCATAGCTTTGTGTGACGACTCTGGTATCTAATAAGCTGTGGGAGTATTACAAATGCATTTGTCCTACTGCTGAGAGTCACCAATTTATTTTGTGGTGTCCTCAGTGTGCCTGGGAGCTGTCGCTGCTGCAGGTGGTTCCCTGCTTGTGGGCCACCTCTGCTATGTAGAAGTGTGCCTTATGCCAAGGTGACCAGCATCCTAGCAGGTAGGCTTTGCACAGAAAGTGGGGAAAGAGGTCTATTGTGTTCTCACATGCCTCCAAACAATTAGCCCAGAGCAATGGATTTGTTCTTGCATGGGATGCTGAGACTAATTACTATATAGATCTACAACCTTTTCAGCATGATAACCACAGAAAAAGGGGGGGATGTTACAAAACAGATGATTAACTGCAAGTGCTCTGGTTGCTTCCATTGTTGCTTTCTGAACCTGAATGCCTGAAGTTTTAGTAATACAGCACAGCATGACTTGTAAGTATGAAAATTAGTTTCTACACGAGACTTCTCACTCACAAGACCTTATTTCTGCAAGATGTGGAATGCCAGTTGCAATGCATCCAAAACCATGGCTGGAGAAAGAAAACTTCTTGCTTATTCATTGGAATAATAGAAATAGATTCCTGTAAGCTTCACAAGGAGCAGACAGAGCTTTAGTATTTGCCCAAGTGAGAGATTTCTATCTCTGCCCAAAATGGGATCCATTTTGACCAATGTAGAAGTGATCAGGAACAATTTCACAGCTGTTTTGCACTGTACAGAGCATTGATTTTATTCTTGTCTCACCCTCTCTGAAAAAGATTTTGCCTTGGCTGAGAAAAAGGCTTCTCACCAGTTACATACTATGAGCCTGTAAAATGCTAAATAAAGCTCCCTGTGTAAGGTCTTTCTTTTCGGTACAAATACAAATCCATCAGTCTACTGTTTTGCAGCATACGCTTCACAGATGCAATAATACCCAAATGTGCTAGTTCAGCATGTGATAATCATTGCAGTCCCGCAAATCCTAGATTTACCTTACTTTCAATTCTATTTTTGGGCTGCTTTCTACAGCAAAGAAACAGTGCATGTAGGAAAGTATTAAATCACCCAAAATATGCAAGAGAAACTTTGTGGGGAAGTTTGAACCAATCCCACTAGTTTTAGTTAAAAATAAAACCCAGCTTGTCACTTCCAACTTAATGATCGTTGATTGACTGTGCCTTTTTTAATTGTCAGCCAGTTGCTGTGATTAGCAATCTGCCTCAGTTTAGGTCCCATGCAAAGGAAGTCTGGAGAAGTAATTTTTAGAGTAGCTGATTTACATATATGCCAGAGGTTGCCAGAGCTGAATTCAGGAAGATTCAGGGAACCACCTGAAATAAGCCAAGTCCTCTCCTATTGCACTTCTGAGCAACTTGCATAAAGGCAAAAATATTCAATGTGTTTAGGAAGGAATGTGTATTATTAATCCATGTTTTTTCTTCGTATTTTTACTTCTCAGTTTTCACAGCATTTAGTCTTAGTTTCTTTCCCTTCCTAAAGACAACAAAAACATAATATAGTATTCAGATCTAAGTTACTGTTTAAAAAAGGAGCATAGTGTAAGCAATTATAAAAGGCTCTTATTCTCTTGAATCCATTATTTAAACTGCCAGTGATCTTTTGAACTAAAAGTCCCTCACCTAAAAGACTGTTAGGTGAATTGTAGATTATTTTATTATTACTTCACAAAGCTATCTCAGCTGTCAAAAAGATTTTTTCTATAGTCCTTCCTATCTAAATATTTCCATCAGTCACTGTACATCCAGAACAGGGGGACTTAACACTCTGTGCTCTGTGAGTACATATCCCTTTTTGAGACAATTCATTGTGCTCTCTTTTCTATTACTGACAGCACTCCTGTTACCACAGGAACAGGCTTTGGCTTTTTCTGAGAGCCTAAACACTTTGCACTCCTTAAAAATGTGAAAATGGGGACCTAAGAAACAAGCAGATGACAGCAGCAAAGAGCAACGATTTCTAAGCAGGGTATTTCTACTTGTCAGCTGGAATATAGCATTTTTATTAAGATTAGCTTTGCTTTTCCATTTGTGCCCATCACTTGCCCTTCAGTGCACAGACATCCCGTTTTCCTTCTCCATGTCCCTGACCTTATCAGTGCATCCTGGCAGCCTAGCAATTAATTGCTTTGCTTAGCCTCACTATTTTCACCGATTCTGCTGCCTGCCATTGTAATGAACTTCTATCTCCATCATGTGTCTAAGGCAAATCCATTTTTAAAAGGAGCAGTTGTTGGTAGTTCAGAGCAGCTCAATTATGAATGACTCCCATCCTCCCAGGCTCTATTAGTCCTCCTGCTGGAAAAGGCTATAGTAGAAATGTAAATGGATTAAGTGAATCATGGATGTTTTTCATGTGTTATTAATTGTCCCTGTTTCCATTTATTAAAGGACCTAGCCAATAACTTCAAGATGTTCTACAAAAGTACATGAATAATAATTTACAAGCTCAATGCAGCCATGCATTCATATAACAAACATGACTGATCCACATGAACCATCAGCCATAACTTAAAACATTTGTCAGAAAGTTTGAACCAAGGCACTTTGGTCCATCAATAACATGTCCCAGACCAGTTGTGCTCAAATTCAGTCCAACATGTCAGCTAGCCGCTAATAAAGGTCGATAAGGGCTCTGCTGGGACAGAGATTTACTTTGCAAAATCCCAGAAAGCTTTCTTTAGCCTTACTAGCCTTCTTGTGGGCAGATGCTCTTGCTCCATGGATCATGAGCCCTGCCCATTGGGTGAAACATCTGGCACAGCTGCACATCTGTAGGCATCTCCTAGCATCTGAGGTGGGTGCTGGACCCAACTGAGAAGAGTCGACCTCCTAGAAGTGCCTGGGCAAGGCCTTCCTGTGAAAAGAAACTGAAGAACTGCTGTCTCATGTGGGAGGCTTAGGGTTAGCTGGATTTTTTTCACACACTGGAAAAAAAATCAAACCAGGGAAAAACAGAGAGGATGATTTAGCCAAAGTCTCAGAGGTCAAAAGGACCTCTGGGAAGCAAACTCAGTGTCTGAGGTGAAAAGTAACAGAGACAGAGGTAGAGATCAGTACTACTTCTGCCTAGTGCCTGTCTGCATCCTTGCAGCAGTGTTTATCCTGTTGTTGATTGTGGGTGCACAGGGAGTGGCAGAAAGCATGTAAACAGTGTGCAAACGGGGTGCAGTGTAGTCACAAATGGGAAAATACAGAATCATCAATGTTATTGATTGCAAAGACCTGGGTTTTGTGCAGGTACAGGGTTTTCTTACTAGCTCCAGGCAGGAAGAGAGAACAAATCAACTAGACTGCCTCAATTTTTACATGAGGAGGTCATTTCTGATCACTTTTGAAGCCAGATTTGCCAAAGTATACAATACTGAGGATTACAAACTAATTTGTTTGGGTCTGGAGCAATGCGATAAGCTAAGGCTGCAAAAATGGCAGGCTCAGCCTCTAAAGAGCATTCTGTGTCAGTGCCTAAATACATGGATACAAACATAAAACAGTGCTGATGAGCTTTACAGAGATCCATATCTAGAAAAGAGGTGATAGCTGTGATAAAGGTATTGATAGATACAAGATCATGAAAAATCACATGAAAACAATTGAAGGACTTTTTCCCCTAAAATAGATTAAATGCCTGGACACAGTAGAATGATACCCACAACTAAGATATAGCCAGATCACTTAAATACTTCCCAGCAGAGCCTTAGCTTATTGCCATGAAAGCCCAGGGATTGATTTAATGCAGTCAGCACGTAAATGGGAAGGAAATGGTTCTTCACCACACCATCTGTTTATCCCATCCCCATAACCCCACCGTTAACTCTTTTGTGCTGTCTCTTCCTCTTGCTGATACTGTTCAGAAATAAATACAAAGCTCTGCAGAGTCACCACTTTCTGAGTTCCTCAGTTACATCTTCTGAGGTTAGAAAAAAACATCTAATAGTCCCGTTGGGGACAGTCAAAGAACTTCATCCTCCCTGGGTGTTTGTCACATACACAACCTGCTGGTTTTGCCTGCAAGAGTCTCTGATAGAACTGTCATTAGTAACTTCATTTCTGCACAAGTAACCTTCAGGGAACAGCACACTTCTCTTTGTGGTGAAGTTTCATGTGGCTGATGCAGTATTTCCATGCTGTTGTAAGCAGCTCACTAGTTAGTGGATAGCTCTCTTCCATGCTTTTCTGACTGTGGGTGATTTTCCTTGACTGTGTCCCAGAAAGGAAGAGCTCTTCACTGCTGCAGGTTCAGGTACAAGGGAACATCGGCAACATCACTGAAATGGAGTGTTCGCTCTCTAAAAATTTTTCATTTGATTATGCCATAAATAGAAGGCCCCTGCTCTGCTGACAGTTAAATATGCCTCTGAAAAACTGAAATTCCTTCAATCTCTTGAGTGAAAGCATCCTCAGTGGTAGCTTTACCACTTTTGTCTACAGGAAGATGCTTAGGTAAAAGTAGCACATCCTCTTCGTGGTATATTTCTTCTTGACTGGATACTCTTCAATATTTGCACGTTCATATCTTGGGTCTTTCTATTTTTTCCCTTCAAAGGGTTCCTCCCCACTGAAGCACTGGCTGTGATCATATTAAAGGCAATTACAGTATATTTCAACAACCAGCACTCCATACTCACACATTGCCAAGTGAGAATGCTCAACTGTGAAAGTTTTAGCTCTTGCTGGGTGAGAGGTTTCTGTTGAAGAATTCCAGGGATACTTGTTAAGGTTATTTCACAGAGCTTTCTACAGTTAAATGAAATAGACCTGTTGGTCTTTTTCCTGTTAAATTAGGATTTCCCGATGGTTTAACTGAGTTATTTCACATCTATTATGCAGTGGGCTGACCCTGTCTTTCAGTCTGTGAATGACCTATTGGAGTTGTTAGTCTTTTCTGAGTCTTGATTTCAACTTAAAAGAATTGCCAGGTCACACCAACAGTGGATTTTGGGCTGGTGTCTCTGAGCTGAGAAGCAGAGATGCGGGTTGCTGAATTGCCCCAGCTCATTCTCCCTTGCAGCATTCCTGTGCCTTCGTTTGCAAGGCATCCTATGGGGAAGGTAGGCATAGGGATATGTCCAACAGTCATTTGAGCCTGGGTTTAATCCAAAAGATCTGCAGAAAGGGAGTGAGCACTGGCAGCACTTCTCTTAATTTGACCAGGCATGTTCAGTCTTCTCTGATGTGGCAATAGATTGTATTTATGGGTCAAGAAGAAAAAGAAGTAACTCTGAGGTTGTTTTGGCATGGTTGGCTAGCTGAAAGAAGAACCATGGCAAAGCATGAGCTTTACACTTGAAAACAACAGAGCCAGATTAGAGCAGTTCTCAAACAAGCCTAATTAATCCTCCCTTTCTGCGGGGAAACACCACTATGCTACAGCAGGGGTCCTTGTGCCTGTCTGTCATGTGGCATAGACATGCACTCACCTTCAGCCCCTCAAGCATTTGAAAGGTTGGGTCCTTGACTGGAATCTAGAAGCAAATAAGAAAGAAGCACATGACTTCCTAGCCACCAGCCTTAATCTGCTCAACTCAGGAATACTACCATGTTTTTGAATTAGCTTGAATCTGGAGTCAGTGGCTCTCACCACCACACTATTTTCCGCTATTAGACCTGCTTCAGGTGGGGAATGTCTGACAGTGACAGCACAGCATGTTTTACTGCTCTGTTTTGTAATGTGGAAAAACACAACAAGGTTTGATGTCTTGGCTCTTTGAGGTACAGAGGTTGCCCACTGTCCCTTTCATTTGTATCTGTGGTTCACATGTCCTGCCCTTTAAAATTATTTGTTCATTTCTGATTCATCACTTCCAAACAAAATTGATGGTGTTCTACATTGCATGGCACTGGAAATGCATTGTTTTAATTGAAGCTCCTGTTTTAAAAGCTTTTCAATAAATTAACAAAACCTTGAAAATGATGAAGTGAACTGAGTAGCTGATAGCACATTCCATATAAAAACAAAGTTTCTGCAAGCCAGGTAGAATGCCCTCAAGGTAAGAAGCAAGACTGATAGCAAGGGGTGTTGTCTTTTGTTAGATTAGTGGATATAGCTGGAAAAAAATCAACAAGCTTTCAGCTGCAAAACACTTATTCAGGTCTGAAGACTTCAGATTAAATTTCAGGCATTTATAGTCTGATACAGTAATACGTAAAGAAAAAAAACCCCACAACATAATGATTCCATTTAATTTAAATTTCCACTTAAAGTAGAGATGAGAGAATAGTTCATTTGGGAACAATTTGCAATTCTTTTGCTGATGTATTACTTTGTAAATGCAGAATCTCTCTTAAGCATTTATTGAGACCATTTGGTCTTCAGGCAGAAACATATAAGAGGCAAAAGCACTGAGAGCAGAACATAAATTCTGCAAATCCTCTGCGCCCATGTTCTCTGTGGCTTTGTGCTAAGGATATGCAGGAATACTGTACCTGTCATAAGTAGGACTGGCCAGAAGCCAAAAGTGAAGATTTTGACTTTTTTTTTTTTTTTTCATTAGAATAAAAACAAGACCACCTGAAAATTTTCGCTAAATAGAGATAGTGCTGCCCACCTCCCCTGCCCTCTTTCAATGCAAACCTGAACAACAGACAAGTTTTCCTGGACTGGATTTAATTTCAGAATTAACTGCAATTACAGTTGAACCTTTCCAACTATTTCAAATCCAGAACTGTATTTCCCAGACAGGACATTAGTGAAAATAAAGTGCATTATTAATAATTTTGTTTTTCTTTAATAAATATCTTTATATTTGTGTTTATTCTTTTTTAGTTTAGTTTTTCCTATTATGGGGGCTCTGGGCTAGAAACCTTTGTTCCATCCCCCTTGCTCATCCACTAAGCATCTCAGTGACCCTGGACAAATGATATATGACCTTTCTGTGTCCTGGTTATAGCATCTGTCAAAAGAGACATCAACATTAATCCTACCTTCTCCAATACATAGACTCATAGAATCAACTAGGTTGTAAAAGACCTTCAAGTTCATCAAGTCCAACCATTACCCCAGGACTGCCAAGACCACCAACAAAGCACATCACTGAGGGCCTCATCTACACAGTTTTTGAACAATTCCAGGGATGGTGATTCCATCACTTTCCTGGGAAGCCTGTTCTAATACCTGATCACCTTCTCTGTGAAGAAATTTTTCCCAATATCCAATCTATTGAAGAAGGGTCTTCTTCCATGTCAGTTTGATTTTCAGCACATAGGGACTGCCTGCTCCTGTGCTTTAAGGATTTCATTCTTGAAGAGTGTCCAACCTTCCTGGACCCCTTTGTCCTTCAGTAATGTCTTCCAAGGAATTCTGCCAACCAGCATCCTGAACAGGCCAAAGTCAGCTCTTCAGGAGTCTAAGGTTAAGGCTTTGCTGACTTTCTTCCTGACTTCTTTAAAGATTGAAAATTCAATCATTTTGTGATTGCTTTGCCCAAGACAGACTCCAACCATCACATCACCCACCAGTCCTTCTCTGTTTGCAAACAGCAAATCTAGCCAGGCATCTTCCCTAGTTAGCTCCCTCACTAGCTGGGTAAGGAAGCTGTCTTCCACACACTCCAAGAATCTCCTGGATTGTTTCTTCTCTTCTGTATTGTACTTCCAGCAGACATCTGGTAGGTTGAAATCCCCCACAAGAACAAGGGCAAGTAATCATGAAACATGTCCCAGTTGTTTGAAGAGCACTTCATCTGTAATTTCATCCTGGCTAGATGGTCTAGAACAGACTCCTGCCAGGATATTTGCTTGTTTGGCCTTCCCCTTGACCTTCACCCACAAACATTCAGCCTTCTTATTCACATCATTGAGTTCAGGGTAGTTGATGCACTCCCATACAACACAACCCCACCACCTCTTTTTCCTTGCCTAGCCCTTCTGAAGAGCCTGGAGCCATCCATTGCCACTCCAACCATGCAAATCATTCCACCACATTTCCATGATGGTGATTATTTCATGATTTTCCTGCTGCACAATGGCTTCCAGCTTCTCCTGTTTGTTGCCCATGCTGTGGGCATTGGCATTTAAGTTGCCTTGTGGTCTGGACTCCAACAACAGCATGTTACCCTATGGCTCATTTCCAGTGAGTCCCTTCCCTCTTTAAACCTAGTTTAAAGCCCTCTCTATAGGCCCTGCTAGCTCTTGGGCTAGAATCCTTTTCTCCCTTTTGGACAGGAGTACCCCATCTGCTGCCAGCAGACCTGGTGCCATGTAGACTGACCCATGCTCAAAACCGCAAAATTCTGAGCAGTCACAGAGCCAGGAATTAATTAGTGAGATTTTTCTGATGTAACCGTTGTCACTGGTTGTGACTGGCAGGAAGGACAAGAACACTGCTTGGGCTCCTAAACCCTGAACTAGTCACCCCAAGGCCCTGAAGTCCTTCTTGAGTCCCCTCAGTCTTCTTGAAGAAATTTTCTCCATGCCCACCTGGAAGACTAATAAAGAAAAGGGAAAGAAGAATGGTAGATTCTGTTTCGAGTTAAATCAGGCTGAAGAGCGGCTTGAGAAGTCTTTGGCATTTTTCACCATCCTAGAATGCATTGTTTCTGCAGTCTGTCCAAAATTTAAACCACCCTGCTGTCATCTGGAGGCTTTGAACTTTCCTTATTTATGCTGAAAACGTGTCACTCTTAGGAGATACTGCACTGGGCAAAGTGAAGATTGTATTCTTTAAGGAGTTTCATTTTTTTAATGATCTGTAATAAAATGCACAGACTCATCTGTACCACAGCAAAGCCTGAATCAATTGACCCTGCGGCTTACTGACATTTCATTAAGCCAGTGCCCATATCAATTATTGATCCAATGACCAGTACAAGTTTGCAAGGACCAAGCCTGCATGATCTATTTGGAAACTGTCCTGCTGAAGAGGCATTGTATTACAGAGAGCACACAACCCACAGCTGGAGTAGGAGGCAATGGGAAGCTTGCTTCAACTCTTGAGCCCTAGAGTACCTTATGTTGATGTCCTGGCAGGATTGGTGGTGGCAACATGGTCTCAGTGTACCACTTGGTGTATGTCACCAGCTATTTACATCAATGTGGAGTTATGAAATGGGATGGTTTTGTTGTGGTGGGTGGAGGCCATCTTTGCTAGGGTTCTCCTCCACAGCCAGTGAAAGATCTTGGGTCTATTGAGCTTGGGGTTTTAGCCTTCTGCAGGGCTTCTCTTTTCCAGGGTCTGGAAATCTACCATGGTCTCTGTAGGTACCTCAGCTTCCCTTCTTGCAAGAGCTCTGTGCTATACAGAGCAAGAAACATCTGTAAGATCAAGGAAAGAAAGTCCAGTGAGAGTGTTAGAAATCTGCTTTTCTCTCTGCCTTAGTGCCAGGCAAAAAAGCAGGAGAAATCTGCCAGCCCTTTGCTCCCTCTAATAATTTCATCTGTAAGGAAGAAAAGGGGAAAGGTAGATGGATACGTGATGATCTTCATCAAGAGTACATCTGCAAGGAGAGATTGGTAGAAGGAGAGAGTAAGCAGGAAGAACCTTTTCTTTTGCTCACCTACTAAATGACCAACCCAGACTAGACTTGTTTGACATGGGAGAGTTGTTATGGAGTGAAGGAATGTGTGAGAAGAAGGGTCCTGATGAGACAGTACTCAGTAATAGTTAGGCTGCAGCAGTTCCTATTGCTCTCTGCTCAGTTTCCCATTGTTTAACCATCTCTGTATTGTGTACAGAAAACAAATTAGGTCTTGATTCAACAAAGTATTTCAGCTCCTGAATCCAATTTAGTCTTTGTATTGAGTTCAGTGTAGGATTTAGGGTTCTGAAGAGGATTTTGTTTCCATCAACCCCAAAGCTAGGCTTCATTGCCACCGGTTATGACAAAAGCCACATGGGAGGGACTGTATCTCTTTGGATCATGGTCACAGTTTAGTCTCTCCTGAGGCCACACATACTAATACTCTTCTCTGCAATGGGCTGACCCTAAACTTGGCTGACCAGCAATAGACCCTGGTTGAAAAATACCTTAAATTCATAAATTAAGTAGCCTTTCTGGTTTATTGTTTTAAATAATTTTGTATGTGGAAAGTGTGTTTTGCTGTCTTTGATAGTATTGGAGAAATACTATACTGAATCTGGCCATTCTGCATGGTAAGACATATGGTAAAGAATCTGCTATTTTGTTAAAGCAAAATAAAAAGAAAATCATAAGGGCAAAGCAGCAAAAGAAGTTATAAGTTTCAATTCCAGAATCTTTTTTAAAAACCATGGCAAATCTTCCCACTTCCAAAGATGCAGAGTGTCCTCTTTCAGCATCCTTTTCCAAGCAGAAACACAGAGCCCAACAGGCATTGGATGTAACAGCTAAGCTGGCAGCAGCAGAAAATCCATGCATTGTTTTCCCCTGAGGTACAAAAAGAAGGAGGCATCTGTAAGTGCTGAATGTATGGGCAGGAGGTGTTCAGGTCTTTGCAATTGAAAGAACAGAAGAGCTCCCAAGTCAGGAGACTGAGCTGCTCTCAAAAATTGTTCTTGTGATTGGTGTAAATGTGTGCAATTGTGCAAATAAAGTTTAGAAACCTGACTCCTTAGCTCAGCACATGGTTAGTTAAACACGTAATCACAACATTTGAGAAATCAGTGCCTATCACTCAAGCTGAGCTGTTTGACTGACCTTTTCTTGAAACGTAGGTGTCAATGCTACCTTTAATCAAGGTTTGACTGATATATTAGAGCGTCAGGAAAGGACTTTGTGTAACATTTTACATCCCTTGTGCATTGCCCTAGAGGTGCAGCAGTGCCTTAGGCCTTTAATCTTGAGTTGAAATCCTGAGAACACCTATATGTATTTTCTTTATGGCCATTTTTTTAATAAACTTTCTTGATTTTGGCAACAGAACAAACCAGTGACCTCTCTCTGCTATCAGCCATGGATCCTAGTCCCTTGGCTATAAATAGTTAACAGTGATAGAGAGATTTCCTATTAATTGGAGAAATTAGGGTAGTATTATTATCCTGTCTTACACAGGGAGAGATGGAGACATAAAGACACAATGTGATTTGCACTTGGCCAAAGGTCAGGCCAGCAGAATAATTATAATTCATCCTCCTGAATCCCAGCCTGGTGCTGTGTTAGGCCATGACACTCTTGGGATGTGACAAATGTGACTTGGATCTCTGCCTGCTTGCCTTCTCTCTCTTCTTCAGACATGTTTTAAACTAAACCAGAATGCTTTCAGATCCATACCAACAAGTATGAAGTAGATGGGGCAAACTTTCAACTACTCTCTTCTTTATATGCATGCTTGTTTGCAAATGCAGATCAGCCTAATTGATTGTCAGCATGCACAGATGTCTCCCTGCAAGAGCAGTTGAGAGCTGTGCAAATTGACTGCAAACACAAAATGGAACCAGATTAAAATTTGACCTACAGTAACCAATTTCTAACACACAGGGCAAGCATAACAAGGTGATGGAAGTTCTGGGCTCTGTGAAATCAGTTATTGACTGTTGTTGGGTTCTTCTGAAGGGTCTCTCCCTCCCTACATGTTCCCCTTTTTCTTTAGATGAGCGATTTGGGGAACACAGATCTTTATTAAGTGATGATGAAAAGATTAACTCCTTTCTTGCAAATGAAATGCCATTAAATCTTCCTTAGAAGGGCTTTTTCAACATCGTGAACTTTATTCTCTTTTCCTTGAAATGACTTTGTTACTTGGATTGGAAATCTTCACATCGCTTACAAGTCAATTCTGTAATTGCTTAGGAAGAAACTACATGAATACAGTTTCTCCAAAGCAGAATTAAAATATGCTTGGTAGCAAGCTTTTGCTTTTGTGTGCTACTGTGTCTGTGAAGTCAGGATCAATGGAAATTTGCAGTAAGGCGGTTATTTACTGTTTCTTTCAAGCAGTCAGCAGACAAACCTACAAAAATCTTCTTTTTCTCTGAAATCATGGAATAGTTAGGGTTGGAAAGGACCTTAAGATCATCTAGTTCCAACCCCCCTGCCAGGGGCAGGGATACCTCTCCCTAAACCATGCCACACAAGGCTATGTCCAATCCAGCCTTGAACACCGCCAGCGATGGAGCATTCACAGCAATCCAGCATGAAAGACTGTTTAGTGAAACGTTACTGTCCCAGAATGAACTAATTGCTCAGCAGTCAGTCATTTTCACTGCACAGCCAAGGACAGAGATTCCTTTCTCACACAGAGATAGAGAAATGGTTTAACACAAAATGGTTCGTGGGACAGGAGGATTAAGGAGAATTTACTGGAGAGCAATTAAAGTAGTTGTTAGAACAATTTGTTTTTGAGGCTGAATTTCACATCCAAGGAAGTCTATCTGAGGAGTGTACAGAGCAAAAGAACAATAAAGCCATTGTTTCAGGTCATCTATTGTGCATTCTTAGTTCAGATTAATAAAGTGAGCTAAGAAGATGTGGAGATTTACAAGATTATATTAGGTGAAGCAGCCTAAATGCAGTTTGCATTTGGAAAGAGGCACCTTGGCTTCAGTCTTTTTTGTGCTTTCAGCTCCTTTCTATTTCTGCCAGGTTTCTTGCCACTGCCATATTGAGTAGAGGGTTTCTGACCATACTTCTCGGTTGCAGAGACTCCTGCCAGTGCAGGACACTGCGATCAGAGGCTGCTGTCATGCATGAGCTGTACCAAAAAGCTGTTAATGGAAGCTGGGTTGGAACTAGTGCTCCTTGCTGGCCCTTTGCTGGTGTTTGCTGGTCTTGCTGACTTGGTCTTCCCATCCTAGCTGTCTGCTCCTACCTCCTTGCCATGCCCTAACCTAGGAGGAGGCATTACTCCAAACTCTCCCTTGGGGTTAAGAGCTGGATTTGCATCTTGTGAGGGACGCTGCCATCACCCTTTCTGTATTGGAAGGGCAGTAAACCTGAAATGAAACAGGTTTTCAAGCCAGGGAGCCAAGTCCAGACACAGTGAGTCAATCCACAGTGCATGGCAGCAGCTTCTTATATCCATCCATCCCAAAGGAAGGTTTGCTTAAGACCAGCTGTTTGGGTTTCTCAAGCTCACCATGATGGTAACAGGCTGGACTTTCAGATGAAAGACAAATACGGATGTCCCGTGGCCCTTCACTGAACTGCATTTCACAGCTCTTCTAGCCCAGGTGTCAGGGCTTCAGTTTTGCTTAACTGGGCACAGAAAGGCTTGTGTGAGGCAATTTCTTCATTTATTAATTTCTGTCCAGTCTTCCAATAGTTTATAATTTTAAATATGAGCACATTCATGTAAATAAAATTCATGTAAATAAAAAGAAAGATTTGTTAACGTCTTAGTTATTAAAAATAGCTGAAAAAATAAGATTTAGAAACATTTTAACATCAAGTACTAATAGTGAATCATGTTCTCTGTGACCTGCCTAGATTTAAAAACACTTTGGTTTTGGAGCAAGGCTGTTTATCAAAGATTACATGTGAGATATTGAGCTTGACTGGCCTAGTTTTTGGAATATCAAAAAAGAGGGTCCCAGATATGCCCTGTTTTGACAGCTGAAGGCTCCTAGAGAGGACTAGTCCTCAAGGACTGAGGGATGAAGCACCCTAGACTTACCTGAGCACATCAAAGCAATGCCTAGGAAGGGTTTGCTGGTGATGACAGTCCTTAGCAGTGCACAGTGCCAGCGGTGGGTTAGATCTGAGCAGGGTCTGTCCTCAACATCTGGGATTGGGATGTGATTTGCAGTGCAAAAGAGTGGTTGTACAGGAGCAGCCAGTACAGGAGCAGCCAAAGCCATCCCAGGTGGGCTCCAATTTCCTAGGTGCTATGGGGAGACCAGCTCAGTTCCCCACCAGTTGCTGGAGGCTTTTTCCCAGAAGCATGGTGAGAACAAGGGGGGTTTGCCTTCCTATTAGGGGTTGATCTGATTGCTTTGTGCAGGCAAAAATGTCTGTTTTTTCACAAGCTCTCACTTGGACCCACCAACCTGGCATGGTCTTCTATGCAGTTGTCATTCGTCCTCCCTCTGCAGCTTCTAAAATAACAGTGTTTATCTGGAAGGACTGGCTGGTCTCTGAGGCTGGGTGGGAAATGCATCCCAGCTGGGAACTGGCAATACCCCAGCATGTTGGGGGGGATGAAAATAGCATCAGTTGAAGGGTGTAGTACACACACATACATACAGGGAGAAATTATGGGAAGGCTTCATACACTATCTGCACCAAACCCTGACATTTGCACTTCTGTAGTCAGGGGTTTGGATACTTCTTACCCACCATCATGTGGAGGATGTCTGCGTCCAAGCAATATGTACAAAGCTCCCTGTGTAGACACAGGAGACAAACAGGCATTTCAGGATACAGCTTGTCTAACCTGTTTTAACATCTAGCTGCAGGTGAAATGACTCACACCCTCCAAGTGCCTTTACCTCCCTTGACTGTGCAGGTGTCCTGGAGAATTAATTTAGATGCAGACACAGGCTTTGTAGGTGAACTCTCTTCTGGGTGTCTGTGCTCTCAAAATTGGATGTATTTTGTAGATTGTTCTTGAAAGCAGGAAAATAGCACACCTGCCTGAGCACTGCATGGGTTGAGTATCCTGTGTCTAAATCCTGGATCTGACACAAATTCACCTCCCTCATTAGCATAAGAAAACCGGCAATTACTTTTCTACGATGCACTCTGAGAGGTGAAAATTAATAGTATTTTTTGCAAATGTCTTTACAAAAGTTCGTTCTATATTGTACAGCCCAAGCATATAGTAAGATTTCCTTATTATTTTCAGTTGTATTTGTTGGGGGAACTTTAGCACTGCTTCTGAAGAGAATGAGGTATATGTGATTGCATTATTTGTCTGATATTGTTTATATCATCACAACCTTTAAAATCCATTTGCCAGCTTTAGCTAAGCTTGTGGGAAGGATTTGCCTTAAATCATTTCAGGACAAGAAGGCAATTGAAGACAGCTGTCAAATTTCAAAAAAAGGACCTATATAGAAGGACCTGTATATTAAGGTGCCTTCTAGGATGTTGCTGTATTAAATGGGAACGTAAATACAGGGATCTGGGCAAACACATTGGATTGAGAGTAACCAGAAGGGAGATGGAGCTTCTACTAAGACATTAATACAGGCAAGATAGTTACCCCTGGAACAAATTTTTGAGAGGTGATCACCACCCACATCTGCCTACCCTGTGCATTAATGGGCATGACCTGTTGGTTACTGATTGTGGCCCCAGTCCAGTCTCATGACAGGGCTCCTCCTTCTGCTCTACATAGATGTCTGTAGCTGTGGGGACTAAAATGTTGTGTTTGCTTTCTGTTCCATTTTTGGTGCTGTAGAAACACCCAATGATCTGAGCAAGGCCAGTTCTGCCAGGCCAGGTTTGCCCCTTGCTGCAGGACTCCATCACCCCCAGATCATCAGCTACATTTATACGATGCTACAGCTTGGGCACCCAGAGTTTATTAGTCACCGTGAAAATCTTTACATTGATGGCCTTGTGCGGCTTTCGCTCTCTGTCGCTCAGTGCACACCTGCTCTATTCATCACCATGACAACTGTGTGCCCTTTTGGTATACGTTTTGTTATAAATTTCTGTGAATTTCTGCAGTGAGGGACCTGCACACGTTGAACACCATTAACAGCATGGGTTGTTCTAGGAGATGGGACAGGATGATCTCTAGTCAAATATTTGCCACTTTTATGAACTTACTGTAATTCTTCAAGACTTCTTCCAGTTCTTTAATCCATTAACATGCATTCCTTGGAGTCTCTTATTAAGGGAACTTTGTGAAAGGAGTAAGGTCATGAAGGGATGATTTTCACATACTGATACAAAAAAAGAGAACAGACAAGGGATGCATTTCAAAGTGTCTGGAAAAGCCACAGCTTTGCTGATTAATTCAGCAGGAGATGGAAGAAGTTCTGTGTGTCTCAGCCTTGAGCTCGCTTCCTGACCTCTCATTGCTGCTGCCCTCATCGGCATTTGGCTTTGGGTTCACTTGTACAAGCTGGCACCTTACAGAAGCTGCTACAGCAGTAGTGTACCCATTGTCTGTACTTTTGGTAGGGTCCCTCTTTGGAAGTGGTGATGGGCTGAGTTCACACTTGTGGCGAGTTACCTCAGGGTACAGAGGGGAGGGAAAAGAGGCTGGGGATAAGATCAAACAGAGAATCTCAAGTTTCTGTTGTCTCCTCTACCTGCCTTGTAGATAACCCAAATACTTCAGTTCCCAGGGCTGGCCATCAGTTAACTTCCACTTACCCTTCACCAGCGCAATAATTAACATCACCTGCATTCTTCTGCCTTCCCAAAATAAATATATTAAAAGCAAGAAAAATAGGAACCTGGTCTCATGAGACAGGGTTTGTGTCACATGAGGTAGTCTTTCGCAATCCCATCTGTAAAGGAAATGAAGTCCTATACTGATTCTCCTTCACATTAATGAATTTAGCACTTGCCATGAGACCAGGGTATGGCTCTTTACCCCTTGAGATGTGCTGTACGCACAGTCAGTTCAGTTTCTTCTGATTAACTCCTTTGGGGTTTGTCTGTTCCTGGGACATGCTTTTGGACAGGCCTCTGAAAAGGGTCAGGGACAACTGAAATAGCTCATCCAAAATAAACTGCTCCTAATTTGCTGAGGAATGTTAGATTGCATGAGGTGTATTTCTGTTCTTATTTATAGAGAAAAAATAGCCAGTAATAGTTATTAGGGATTAATAGAATTAAGTCTCCATGTAAACACATTTAATCCTATTCTGTTTTAGGTTAAACCACTGTGGAAGTGGATTAAATCCAACTAGATGAAAAAAATCCTAATATGGAAAAATTTGGTAGTGAAAAACAACTATTACTGCTACGATTCACATCTTATTTTTTCTTTTTTTTTTTTTCCCAGTTCTTTATCTGTGTAAATTCTTTCAAATGTAAATATTCTACTGTTGTCATCTGATCCTGACCAAGACTAGATCCTTGCTGTGCAAGGCATAGTGTACCGTTGGTTGTGGGTGGATGTCCTGAAGAGGGGACAGTCTCCATGGGGTGATGCAGGGATGAAATGGCTTCTTTGTGGTGACAGAGTAATTCAGTGGGTGAATGAGGACCAAGACCCCAGTCTCCAAAGTTTCGTAATCTCACAGTGTCAGCTGGTATATGAGGGTCTGCTTGGTTATGCATTTCAGACTGAAACCCAAGATATATACAGCTGTGAACACAGCACATTCATGTTACATGAGAAAGCCAAAGGGAGTGTAGGCTCAGGCCTGTGCATCAGCCCACCTTTGCTCCCTTGGAAATACAGCTCCACCAGTGTTGATCAGTCCTGAACTCTTGACACCCAGCTAACCCCTGGATTTCTGAGTCCCTGGGCATTTTCCATGCCAATTCAGAGTGTAGCAGGCTTGCTTCTTCAAAGGAGCTGCCCACAGTCATTCCAGGATGTAGCACTTCCTAACCCAAGCAGAGAAAGAGGAAAGGATAGATTGAAGAGCTCTGCCAGGCTCCTGCCTGCATCCTACAAGAGACTGAAGGAATATCTTCTGCTGTGGAGGTGACAGGAGGAGTTTGGGAGTGTGTCTTCCCCACTGCATGGGTATGAAGAAGGGAGAAAGCCTGTGACTGAGAGGTTCCTGTGTCCTTGGTCTCACTTGGCTGGAGAAGATTTGCACTGTAGATCTGATGCTGTTTGTCACCTCAACTGCCTGTCCCTGCAGCAGGGACATGTTCAGCCTTCCCCAGAGCATTTGCCCCATGCTGAGGCATGGCAGCGCTTGAGTTCAGACCCCTGTGTCACTGGGCTTTGCTAATCTGAGTCGCATCTGGCCAAGTGGTTCTGGGGCAAAAAACCTACATTGATTTCCAGGCTTCCAGAAGGGCACATTTCAGGAGTATGAGGCACAGGCAGTGTCAAATTAGTGAAGTCCTGGTTTTCTTCCACAGAAGGCAGCAGCAGCAGTGATGGGTAATTATATTCCATGCAGGGAGATAACCTTTGGTTGAAGGTATTTTGAACTGAGAGGAGAAAAGGGAGAAAAGAAAGAACAGGAATAGACTGGGGGAAAAAAGGGAGGTAGGGGTAGTTTTTGGTGAAGTGCAAGTTTTTGGAGAGCAATCAAAAACTGGTGCTATTTTGGTTTTGGGGGTTGGTTTTTGGTTTGTATTTTTTTTGTCAGTCTGGTCTTCATAAACAGCTGGCAGGACAAGAAGATCTCAAAGTGCCTGTCCCAACCACACATTCTGTGCTGCACTGGTCACACGAGCACTGCAAGTCCCTGCCAGGCTGCGGGCAGCTGCCAGCCTTGCAGCATCCCCAACTGCCTCTCCCCACCACCCGCCAGGCATAGGCTGGTTGCAGAGAGGAGGGTGCTCAAGCTGTGAAACAGGGTCATGGCCAGAGGGCAGGGAAACATGGGATCAAGGATGTTTCTCCCACACCAGATATTTCCAGGGACCTAGTCATTCTGGCCTGGCACAACACGGGGCAGAGCAGCACACTCGGACAGGGAGAGCTGCAGAGGAACCAGCCATCTTCTCTGAGACACAGCTCTGGGACACATCCATGTACCTGGTTGCTTTTGATTTTGCGTCATCTGCCAGAGGTGCCGCACTGCCCTCCGGGGAAAGAAAGGCACAGGCCAAACAACACAACTCACCTTCCAAATCTTCATTTAGAGAGCTTGGCTTCAATTTAATGCAATTACTTAATTTTGCATCAAGGGCAACTTCTCTTGCATTTATTTGCTGTCCCCAGTGGCTTGTCTGAGGGAGAGAATTGCTCCATGAGGGTAGGTGCTAATGAAGGGGAGCTTCCAAATGAGTGTATGTGTTGTTGCATCTAGGTCAGAGGAGTCAGATGAAAGTATCTTCCATGTTTCTCTCTTGTTGGTTTTGTTTTTTTTTTTAATCTGGGCTTCTAATAAACATGTTAACTTTCCAAATTATTATAAGCAGCTGCATCTGTAAGCAGTACAGAAGGATATATTTACTGCATTTGAAAGCTCTCTAACGAAGCTTTGAAGTCCAGCTCATCCCAGATTCATGCAGAGAGGGGCTGTAGCCATTGTGGCACTCCTTTGCCGACTTCTGAAGATCTGAGACTTGAAAGCAATTATTTCTTTGCAAATATGGACAGGTGTGAGAGGACTTTTTATAAGAAGTAAATAGATACTGAAATATGGATATTCAAGTGGATACTTAAGAACCTACAGCTGACTGTCACAGTTTTGTTTGTGTATTGCCGGGGCTTTCTTTTCTTACCGACACTGTCCCTACACAGACGATATTTGCGTTTGCATGTGCTACTTTTCATTTTAGTTTCCTCACACAGAGACCAAGAGTTTCCCTATCCTGCCTCAGTCCCACATTCAAGAAAACTGGATAAACAATAACAAAACAAAACAAAAAATCATGTAAGTAATGTGCATAAAATCATCAGAAAAGTTTTTGTTCTCTGGATCCTTCTACAGCTTGAGGCTCACATTCCTTTTTCTATCGAGATGCTGCAAGGTGAAATAACAGCAGTATTAAACGGCATAGTGTCACAAAACAGTGGTTATTGCTGGGTTTTGAAATCACATGCCTTGTTATGGTTCTTCTTCATGGTGCTTCCAGTTCACCCACACATATTAGGCATATAAACACTCCAGGAAATGCTTGTGTTGCTATGTGAAGCCACTCAACATGGCACGTGGGGAACCTAATTGCACCCTCCAGCCACTCCTAGAAAACTAGTGATAAGCAAAACTAAAAACTATTGAGCACATTTGAATTTTCCAGTCTCTGGAAGGGTATGTATGTTGATTAAAATTACAGCTGTGTAGTTTCCACTGAATTGCTGTTTCCTTTTGATCTGTACTAAAGATAGTGATGGAGCAGGTATGAATGAGTAATGGGTAGGTAGGTATCATATCATTTAGGTTCTTGCTTGTTTGCTTTCTTCTCTTTATTCAGTTTCTTTCCTTCTCTTGGTGTTAGAATATTTTTAGTTCTTCAAGGCTCTGTCTTCTGCATCAAAAATAAAGGTGAAACCTACTTTTAATCTACACTTTTAAGAAAGTATGTGTGTATATATATATATGTAACCTATCTATGCAGTGGCATATATCTGAGGTTACTAAGTCTTCATCAGCCTCATTTGAATTCACTGCAAGAAGTGAAGATAGAAAGGAAGGAGAAATGGCTCTTATCTCAGTACTGTTTCCCTGTGTCCCAATCTTTGCCCTACGTGATGTCCTTTGGGTACTGACTCTGTTATGGATTTATCCCCCATAGATCATCTTCCGGAAGATCAGTGATGTCAAGAAAGAAGAAGAGGAGCGCCTGCGCCAGAAGAACGAGGTGACACTGAGCATCCCTGTGGATCACCCTGTGCGGAAACTCTTCCAGAAATTCAAACAGCAAAAGGAAATGCGTAATCAAGGTTCAACGCACATTGACCCGGAAAGGAATCAACTTCAGGTGGAAAGCCGGAGTGTGCAGAATGGGGCCTCCATCACAGGCACCAATGTGGTTACTGTGTCTCAGATCACCCCCATCCAGACATCCCTGGCTTACATGAAAACCAGTGAGGCCGTGAAGCAGAACAACAGAGATGCGATGGAGCTCAAGCCAAATGGAAACGGAGACCAAAAATGTCTCAAAGTAAATAGTCCCATGCGGATGAAAAATGGGAATGGGAAAGGGTGGCTTCGACTGAAGAACACAATGGGGACCCATGAGGAGAAGAAGGAAGACTGGAACAATGTCACAAAGGCTGAGTCCATGGGGTTGCTGTCCGAGGAGCCCAAGTCTACTGACTCAGAGAACAGTGTAAATAAAAACCCGCTGAGGAAAACAGACTCTTGTGACAGTGGAATAACAAAAAGTGACCTTCGCTTGGATAAAGCTGGTGAGACTCGCAGCCCGCTGGAGCACAGCCCCATCCAGGCTGATGCTAGGTATCCTTTCTACCCTATTCCTGAGCAGGCCTTACAAACCACATTGCAGGAAGTCAAGCATGAACTCAAAGAAGATATACAGCTGCTAAGCAGTAGGATGGCTGCCCTTGAGAAGCAGGTGGCAGAGATTTTAAAAATATTGTCTGAAAAGAACGTACCCCAGATCTCTTCCCCTACGTCTCATTTATCACCCCAGCACCCCCTCCAGATACCCCGTCAGGATATTTTTAGTGTTTCAAGGCCTGCCTCACCCGAATCAGAAAAAGATGAAATCCACTTTTAGCATATACCTATGTGTATGTATGTATACAGTATATATGCAGAGGTGTATATATACCTTTATACATATATATGTGTGTGTATACAGTAAATATATATACATATATATTTTCACTTGCATTCAATATGACTTGAACACACCAAGGATTTTGATATGTAAATATTGCATGTCCAGCTGGATTCTGGCCTGCCAAAGAAACTATTATTAACATAGATATTGCTTGTATAATATGCAGTTGACTGCATGCACACTTTACATTTATTTATAATCTCTATTATGTAATAAAAGAATGACTTTTGTGTAACAAAGGCAATGTACTATTTAAAGAATCAGGGTCTAACCTGCCAATATTGCCATGACAGTTTTGATCTCAGGCTGGGTGAATTGAGCTTTTATTTCCTCACTTGTATTTTCTGCCGAGTTAAACAGTAGATTAACATGATGTGGAGGAGCTCCAATTAGTTCAGACTCCAATTAGTATTGTTTTCTGTATCATTACATTACAATATACTGTATAGTTGGTGATAAATTCCCCTATTCCTCCTAAAAGGGAGGGCTTAGCTCAGTGGCCAAGGAAGGTCACCATGTCTGGTGCTGGGGGGATCATTGGAATTTATTTGTGTGGGTATTGTGCATGCACAGCCTTTTATTTCAAGTATCTGCCTGCTCTTTAAACATCGTAAGTAAGAAATAATAATGGTGATTTATGTAACAAAATGAAACTAACAGAAACTCTCTCAGCTACACTCCCTGAGTGTTTGGAGGTAACTTTCTCGAAAGCCTCCTTTTAGTCATGCCATTTTTACTAAACTGTTAGAGTAACATTATGCAGATTCTCTTTGCAGCACTCAGCAATGGTGTCCAGTTCTGTCAGTATCTTCATTAGAATGTCCCATTTTTGCAGGGTTGAGCTTGCTCTCCCACTGTCCCCCCCATTGGCCCTGCAGAAAGATTTTGCACGGGGTCTGAGCAAGGGACAGAACAATTGTAGTTCAGCTCCTTAGCAGCTGTGTGAGCAGGTTTGAAAGTCTGAAGTTGAAAGGCTGCTGTTAATCCCCCTCCACTCTCTTTTCTGAGGACATTTGTCAGTCTGCAAACTGCCTTTGAGGATGAGAGAAAATAACTGGTCAAGATGAAATTCACTTTCGTCCAAGGCACCAGGGTGAGAACGTTTGGATGGGAGAGTGGTGGGAGTGCTGGGAGATGAAGTCCTCCCTAGGGTGCTGCCCACTGCTCTTGCTTGGACTTGTGGAAGGTTTCAGTGCAGGGTGGGGGGGTGGCACACTTCAAGAGCAGGCCTACAGTACCCACACAGCCAGTTGTCACATGTACTAAGTCCCTTAGGTCTGTCCTCTTAGCTGGCTCTCATCAGCATCTCCCAGTCTTGAACTATGCTTAGACCCTATCTCCACCTCATAGGCTGGAATGTCATCTTCCACGCAGCTCTGCTGGTTTCACAGGCCTGCAGCAGGGCAAGCTCTTGCACTGGATCCTGTTTGTTCTCCTGTTTGGAGCTGACATTTTGGACTCTGGCTGGGTCTGCACCTGAGTGCAGTGGGGGTTTTTTGCCTCTGTGCACTGGTTTTGAATCCAGATACATGTGATGTACAGCAGAAATGGCCATCACAGCTGCAGAGGTGTTAACCTGTACAGCTTGAGGCCAGCCCAGCAGAGTGCAATGGCTCCTTAAGAGAAGGACTTGCCCTCCACACTTAAATAACCTCTTGTATCATGATCCCATGTTTTCAAAGGTGCCTGGACTGAAACATATATGTACCAGAAAGCATCACTATCAATCAGGTAAATAAAAGACATGCTTAGAATTAGTAGGCATCCTGACCAGACACCAATACCACATTCATTACTTAACATTAGGAAACTAAACTAAACTAAATTGCTTCCTGAAAAAAACTAAAAAAAACCCCAAAAAAAAACCCAAAACCCAACCAAAGGAACAAACAAAATAAACAATCATTTGCAGTAGTGGCAATTAGGAACCTACATCTTAGGGTGAACGTACCTTCTGCTGCAAAATCCAAACCCTTAAACCTCCAAAAGTTCATAAGAAAGCCGAAGAAGTCATCGCTTCTGTTGTGTCTATTCATGGAGGCTTTTGGGGAGATGATGGTCTTTCTCATTTGCTGTTTCTTTCTGTCCTGTTTCTGCCCCTTCTTCAGTTCTTTTCTTTAGGAAATGATAACCAAAAAAAAGGAAAGAATAAAAGGCTGCCAAAATGGACATCTCTTCACAAGTCTAGTGGTTAGGCTGCCTGCTCTTTATAGTTTTCCACAGTTGCAGTTGCCATTGTGAAAACTTTCAACTGTATTTTGCAGTTGCTTTTCTGTCACAAGTGCAGATCTGTAACTCTGCAACCATGCTTTGGTCTGCAAAGACAAACTGTGGTAGCAAAACAGCAGGACCTTGAAGGTCCTGCTTTAAATCCTACCCTGGGACTCTGATAGAATCAGAGGTTTATAGGGTTAGGGAGATACAGAGTTGTTGCTGGCTGCTGGAGTACAGACTGACATTATGGGTACAAATTTAAGTGCCAAGCTTTGAAGATTTGAATGCTTTTGCCTGACTTGGATTGCTGGTTAAGACAGACACACAGCATCTGCCCAAAGCTGCCCAGCGAACAGCTGAATCACACAGGCTGTGTTGGGATCAGATTTTGGTGAAAAGTTCCTTGAATGCATGAATCTGCTGCAGTGTGATACTGTAAAAGAGCCAGAAGGGTAATGGGGGTGACTTTGTTAGAAAGCTTTAGCCTTAATGGCATTCCTCTGCCTTTGTGAAGGACTTCTTTTCTTTCTCTTGTAACTGATATTAATTCTAGATAGAACTGCATGGCATGCAAAGGGATCTCTATTTAGGTTTATCTTGTAAGTCAGGTGTAACTTTGTGCCACTTTACAATGAGAGAACATGTAACAGGATTAATCTGACCTTGAAAATTATTTGAGCCTGGAATGCCTATTACAGTTCAAGTGAAACTCAACTGGTTAAAATGTGTAGTGGCTAAAAGCTATAAATAGTGTAAAATACCAAGTTCATGAAACAAATATGGTGTTTCTAGCTCCACTTCTAATGCTGCTTTGACTCTGATATTCCAGTATTTTCTGTTGCAAGTTCAGTCAAATGAGCTTGTATCTTGCATGAGGCAGTAGCATGATGGGTGTCTTGGAAACATGATAGATGCAGCCTACAGAAGAGCCCTGTGTATTGGGGTGCAGCCAGAGGCCAAATTTGTGGGATTAACTCTAGTGGCTATTGCTCTGGAAATCTGGCTTCTATAATTCTGACGCATTTTGCCTTCAAAATTTCGTGATAGAAGCATTACGTGTTGTTTCATGGAGTTGTTACCAGGGCACTGGTTCAGCTTTCCCATACCCTTGTGGTTGTGCATGTTGACTGTGGTGCCAACTGGGATATTCCTTTTCTGTTAAAGAAATGAGTCAGTCTTGTTCAGGCTTGACTGAAAGTCATTAAGTGCAATAAGGACACTAATGTGTCTCTTCCACCTAGGCCAGTGATCAAGCAGCTATATATCACGTGGAGGGAGCTCTTGGCTGCATGCTTTAGTTTCCTTTAAGAGCTCTATACCTGTACGTGTTTTCCTGCAACATGCTGGTAACAGCATTCTTAGCACTTACCTTGTGCTTTGTGTGTTCAAAGCATTTTACCTTCACATAAGTGGATTTTATCTTTCTAGACTTTGGAATAGAAATAAAATGTGTACAGAAAAGTGAGCACTTTCCAAAACAAATGTACTGGAATACCTTCAGTAGCATTTTTTGTGTAATGTTACATATATGAGATGGAACAGCACTTCAAGACAATACCTGCAAAAAATTAATTGTAGTGAAGATTCAGTTCTTCTGAATTTGTATTTGTAAACCTTTTTTGTCCATCTTTCTGTCTCTGCTAGGGGACAGGAGTTAGAGCAGAGCTGACTCTGGAAGTGACAAACTTAAGCTTTGCCGATTTTTCTTTTCCCTGTTCTGCAGAAGTAGTACAAATGTAGGGACTCCACGCGGCTGGCACTGAAGTTCGGGCTCATTGCTAGATTCAAATTAAGTCTTCATTTATCACCACATGGGAAGCAACACAGTTGTGAACTGAAGGTTGGATCTGGTAATCATATCGGACCTTAAAGTGTATTTTGGAACCCAAGACAACTTTTGAGAATTGGCAGCTGCAGAAATAACGTTGTACTATTTGCAAGCCATGAGCAGTCGCTCTGGAAGTGACCAAGACAGTTACACAGATGTCATTGTTTGCATGGGTCAGAGAACAGATATAGTATTTCATTAAATAGCTTGGAGGCTTTTGTGGGGGAAAAAACATCCTGAACTGAAAGAGAAAATAAAAAGCCAAAGGTTTAATAGGGAATTTGGGACTGAGGAAGTAGGAGAATATATTATAATGAGTTGACACTTTTTTACTTGGATTTTGAGCATTTAGAAAACCCAGACCTATCTTTTTGGATGTCAGAGTTGGACAGATTATGTATTAAAATAAATATCTTTTTTCCTAAATGAGGTGGCATCAAAGTGATACCTGTTTGTTGTTTTTTTCTTTTTTTTTAAGTGTTCAAATACCATTTTCGTACAGAGAAGGGATTTAATAGGTTTTGCTACTGTTGTTTTTAAAAGGCTATATTTAAAGGCTTTTTTTTTTCCCATTCTTTTTTTGTACAAGAAGCTCTTGTGATAAGACATATCTTTAGGTCTATATGATCTATAATGCTTTATAGTCTTGCTGCTAACATACTTGTTAGAGAGGGTATGAGAAGCAGGATCCCTCTGGGGCAAAGCTTCTCTCTATGGCAGCCTGGGCTCTGTGACTCTCCCATCCGGAGACAGGAGAGCAGTGCTTTCCCATGGAGCCATCAGGGAGGAAAAGTTTGATCTAGCTAGGTTTTTACATCTGGGACTAGTTTTTGTAACTTTCCCTTTATATGTTTGGTATAAACAAATAACACGATCTCTATGTGTTTTGATGGTTTTAATATGTTATAGTGCATTTCAAAATTAAATACATTCTTAAAGCACTGATGAAGCTAAAATATTCTTGTACAAAAGCAGCAAATTTTCTTACTGACATAAAGAATATTGTGCAAAGGTCAGCCGTGTGGTATCTAACAAACAACAAACAAAATAAAATCATCCTTACTAAGGGTGCATTTAGTCACAGAGAAAATTGACCCTGTATTGCACAGTGAGACAAGAAGGCACACTTTGATTTTGAGTACTCAAATGATAGAAGCATTCAGAAAGGGCTTGACCAAGCCACAGTAAATAAATTATATTAACTTATGTTACGTTATGCTAATCAGCCTCCTGGTGCAAGGCAGGTGGAACCAGGCATCTGGGGCAGTATTCTCACAAACCATGTTATCCATTTATCCATAAAGCAGTCCAGTGCTTTTCTTCATTATTTTCTGCTTGGAGATGTAAGCTTGCTTGGCCCACAGTCTGAGACTATTAGTGTGCACCAACTCTGTATCCGGCTGTCTGCCACGAGGACATCAATTAGCCTTAATTAAAAGCCCTATAAAATGGATTTTTTATTAGGTTGGACTCAGTGCTCCTCCCTCCCACAACCCCCCAAGTGACATGGCTGTATGTTATCTGGTCCAGAGCAGATTCAGTCCAGACCAAGCAATGGCAGACTGTATTTCTGCCTGCCTGCCAAGGATATATAGACACACCATATGCATATACACCTACCCATTTGGAATGGGGGCTCAGATCTGGCCCATTTAAGTAAGACAGTTTTGGACAGGTAGAATAAATTGTGCTTCAGAAGTGCCAGTCCCTCATCATTTATTGTAATGACTTCAGATTAGGCACTTGATTTGTAGACTGCTAGAGGGTAAATGAAGTTAATCCAATCTATAACTCAAGCTCCCAGCCCAATCTTGTTTGTGTAAAAAGATGCCTCTAAAAGGGACCACTTACCACCTTTCCAGCACAGAAGCACTTTTATATAGGTGTGGCTAGCAGTACAGGGAGCCCTGAAATGTCTCAGCATGCAACCAGAAACGGTGTTCAGCCTCTAATCTGCTAATGAGGGCTCCATGAGGGCACTCAGATGCTCAGTTTTTGGCCTCTGGTGATCATGTTTTTTAACTTTTTACTCGAATACTGTGGCAGGATATGCCAGGTACCCCATTTTCACAGGCTGAGATGCTCTTCATCACAGTGCACAATGAAAAGGCACAGAGGAGAATCACCAGTCAATTTTTGGACAGTGAAAGGCTGCCACCTATTTGGGATCTTTGTCTGCTCTGGTGTATTGAGTATGTTAGGGGTTTTATTGATAAGCTGTGTAGTGCAGTGGAAAGAGGCCAAGGCTTGGAAATGTCCCACAAAGGAAAAACTTGTAGTGAAGAGCTTCCAAGATAAACAGAGTGACCGACTGTTAAGTGATTGCCCAAGCCATGGCGGAGCACTGGCTCTGTGCTGTTCAATGGGGGAAGAGAGGGGAGAGGGAGAATAAAAGATATAATGAATGGTGTCCAAAAATGGTGGCAATATTCCACTGAAATCAGTACTTACTAGTCTTTGCACACGGGCTGTTTTCATCTTCATAATTAATTTATTTGGAAGTTGGTAGACTTCTCTTTCCTTCAGGTGGCATTTAAGGATGAGGCTGGCAGCCGTTTCTGGGGTGACAACTATGGGACAGGGAAGGGCCATTAGAGGATACTCAAATATAGATGTCCTTAGAGGAAAATGTGGGATTCAGGATAATCAAAGCTCTCCCTGCTTGCCGAAGTCCTGTCAGAAGGGGGCATAGAGTATGCAAACTGTGTCACATCAGTGTATGACTCTATATTTGAAGCTGGCCCTGCTTTGACTAGGGGGATTTGACAAATGATTTCCAAAAGTTTCTTTTCAAGGTATGTTGTTTTATCATTCAGTGATTCTGTAGATTTTAGTAGCGCAGATAGGATATAAAATATGAAGCTTCTCAGTTATGCTCCATTATTTTCTAATTTTCAGTGTAAATACCATACTGAGGAATGTGGTGGGCCTTTGAACTAAAGCCGTGTAGTGCTAGTAAAAGTCCTCTTCATTGCTTTGGGCAGACTCTAGGGCTCTGCTCAGCATTTCCATGTGTGCTGTGTCAGGGCGCTCAGGCACTTCTCTGTCCTGGGCTTGGTTTCAGAAGAATTTCCTGAGTTGTTTGCACCTGTTTTCTCTGTCACCACTTTGTTTTCCTAGAAAAAAAACCTTTCTGTGCTGGTGTCTACCTCCTCCAGCTGGTGGGTCAGGAGAGGACATGCATGGCTCATCGCAAGCATGTGAGGAACAGTGCCATACTCTGCATTTTCTGGCTGATTGGTTTGGTATCCAGTTGCATCCAGGGCTGCTGCCAGGACCATTAGTTGGAGGTCACAGTTCAGTTTGTAAATTGGGTGTCTTATTCAAGCTCTCATGGAAAAAGTTCTTTTTTTCTAAAGCAAAACAAATTTTCTGCTCTTCTCCTAATTAGTCCTCTGTTGTCCCTGCAGGATTAATTACTGCCTTCTTCGCTTGCATCATCAAATGCTGTTTGGCAACAGCTTTTTTTTTTTTTTCTTCTTTTCTTTTAGGTATAATTAGGAGCCTGGGCATTAAAAACAAGCTCAGTCAGATGATACTTACTTAAAAATTACAGAGCTGAAATGTCACCTAAACTAGTAGTTTAAGCCTAGCTATTGAATACTGACCACCCCACTGCACTCCCTGTGTGTTCAGAGCTGGTTGCTTTGGGATGATCAGTTCACCAGTGTGAATGTTCTTCTCCTGAAATCAATTAACAAACAGAAGGGTTTTTGTTCTGCAGGGTGCTCCCACAACATGCCTGTTAGAAAAGGTCTGTGGGTGCAAGTAGGTAATGGCACCTCCCAACTCTTCCTACTGCCCATTGATGCTTTGTATATTCATAGAATCATAGAATCATAGAAAAGTTAGGGTTGGAAAGGACCTTAAGATCATCTAGTTCTTCCTGGCCACATTTTTTTTTTTACTTAAAAGAAGGGCTGAGTGCCACCAACTACATTATTCTATCAAGTGGTAAATTCAATTTTTCAAGTGGGAGAGGCACTAGCTAGCAATAAGGCAGGATTTGAGTTTTAAAAATGCGCCTTGTGGGAACTGGGCAAGCTACCAGAAAGACAATAAAGGATTTATCTGGCAATGTGTACCAAAGGCATGTTAAACAGGTGAGTGGGAGAATTATTGATATCAGTGAGAAAGCTCACTAACATTAACGTACAAAGCAATTCTGTAAACGTACCTTTCAACTGTCCCAGTAAAATCACTGCACTCAGACAAGGGGAATTAAGGCTTGTTTCTGTGGAGTGCAGAACTAGTAAATCAGCTTTCCCAGGAAACTTAAGCATACAACACGTTTCTTCAAATGTAATAATTAGCACTATTTTAGTAGCATGGGAAAATTTCAGAACTAATTCAAATGTGTTTCCCCTGCCGCTAGTTTCACTGTGATTCAATGATGCTCCTAAAGCTGGTACTATAGCTGGTACCTATTTCTCATAGAACAGGTTTGTTCCTTTCCTTGCTTGCCACTGATTGTCAATTATTTGCCCTTGAAGAGAGCTGTGGGCACTGTAAGAGATGTGGGACAACATGGTAAACCTGCAGCTTGCAGGGATGCAGTGAAGATAAAGGTTCACCATATTTTTTTTTCCTGGAAAACACCCCAGTAGTAAAAATACACTTGCAAACTGTCTAAAGCTCCAGTGCCTTACCACCACATTTTATGTAATGAAGTCCCATTAGTACAGCAAATCATTCCCACATGAATTAGGACATGATATGCTTCATAAACTTTACATGCCCTTTAACTGTTTTTATGTATATAACACTTGGATGAGGCTTTTACATGCAGGTATAGCTGTGTATCTAATTTCCTTGTGCTTTGAAAGCTACACAATATGAAGCAGAATATTTTCTACAGTGAAAAGCAGTGTTTCCCTTCCTTGTGTGCTTGTTTATGGTTTTTCTCTTTCCCTTCCTTCCTTGACTTCTTTTCTTCTTGCCTAGTTTGTTAGGCTAGCAACTTGTAGAAACAGGAAGATTGATTAAGTAATGTTGCATCAGCAGATTTAATGAGATAATGATCTGTTTTGCTGTTTGTATTCAGAAAAAATAATATGCTAATAGGAATTGTAGTTAAGGATGATTTTTTAATGTCCTACTTAAATACCAGCTAGTGACCAAGTGGTTCAGTAAAGTGGTCTCAGCAGATCTTGTAAATTATGCTCTTTGTTTTGAAGGTAAATATTTTCATCCTTTGAGCATCTTCTATAAGTGTTCTTATTAAGATCACTGGAAATCTTCCCATTAATTTCTCTAACCTAGTTCTCGCAAAAGGACCAGGACTGAGTTCTGGTGTGGGCTGATTTGATGGCACTAGAATTTTGATTTCAGATCATTTTTTAATGCAAATGTGTCGAAGATTTCATGCCCTACAAAATACTGCATGTTGAATGCAGGCAGAAATGTGGAGGACATGTTTGAGGATTGGGACGGCACGGTGACTTGCCATAAAAATCAGCTGAACTGATCAAGGAAAGGGCACTTTTTAATTAACACATCTTTGAATCCAGATGACTTATTCTCAGTGTCTGAACTGTCAATAATTTCCACCCAAAGTAACTGCTCAAAATTCATGACTGTCTAGAATATCCTCCTACAAGCCAGATATGTACATAAGCTGTGCAAACTCTCTCTTTGGGGAGGAGTACAGTTATTAAAGTTAATGCTGCCACTGAGAAATGATGACAAAGACAGGAGGTTGTGCACCAGGTACTGTGAGACTCTGAATCCTGTCCTGCAGCCCTGTATCCAAGCATTGCTGATGTAGACATAGGCTGATGTGCTCAACTGTTGAATCCTGTTTGTTTTCCCTCATGCCTGTCCACACTTTGAGTGGAGTAGAACATCAGGAAGGGAAGGAGCAGCTCACATAGGACTTCATGAAGTGTAGCCCCCATCCCAGATCAGGCTCCAAAGGGTAAAGTCCTGGCTCCATTAGAGCATGAAGTTTTTACATAGGCTTTAGAATTCCTCTCTGCCTACCCCATCCCTTTGAAATGCTTATAAATTCCCACTTATGCTTAGGCAGCTAGTCATCCTAGGCTCTTAAATGAAGAAAAATCCGGGGAATGTATACTGGGAGGAAAGAGGGATAAGGGAAGGGGATGATTTTGCATGTGTATCTCTCCACATGCCCAGCTCCCCAGTGGTGTCTGGTGAAGAAGCATCCTCATAACGGCATGCTCACAGGATTATCACGATTAGTGGCAGGGGGAGACTTTTCTAAAGAAATTGTCATCACAGATGACCCCATTACAGTCAAAACATGGTAGTATTTTTCTAGCTTTTTTTCTTAGCCTCACCCCAACTGACAACTGAAAACTAAACTGAGCGGGAGCTGCTATACAAGCCTGCATGGGAGAGGCAGAACCTAAACAAACCACCCAGCCTGCCTTCGTGAGGTGCCCACACAGTCTGTGCTGGGCACCTGTTCAAGGCATAACCCGCTTTCTCTTTCTCTGCTGAAACCCAGCTGCATGGCGAATATGCTTTCTTTTTTAACTTTCCCTGGAAGCAGGCAGCTTTGTATCACCAGCTGAGCACTCACTGACCCATGCTCATGCTGTGGTCTCACCCTGCACCCCTGAGGACCTAACAGGGACAATCCTGCAATGCTCATCCCTGGTTTGCGATAATCCTTCTGCTAACATTAGCAGGACATGGGCTTTAAAGCCTCCTTTTTACCCTGAAGTCCTTAGCTCTTAGCTTTGATCTCAAATTCAAGGTGTTCCATTAGCTGAAATAGCACCAGCTGGTATAATTTTGTTTGTGCAACCCTCACGGAGAGGTTGGTCAAAACAACTGGTTTTAAAAGCTCACATTGGAGAACTGATTCTACAGAGTAACTGCAGCTTTTGAATGTATGTGATTCACAGACACTGGACTGCGGGGAGGAAAAATATTTTGAGAAAATTCTTTTTTGCAAGGGAGAAATTAGGGGAAAGGGTTATTGCTCAGATAATGTTTCTTTTGTTACAACTTGCTGCTCTTTGTACACTAGCCAATGCAAATGACATTCATGTTCCTGATGATATTTTTGAACAGCCCAGCTATCTTTTTTGCTGTTGTTAATATACTGAGGATTTGGGGGGGATTTTAAATGCCTCTGCCTTTCAGGATTATTTCTACAAAAGCAATTGTGAACTGTATTTTGACATCAGGAAGCTTATAAAAACCTAGAGAAAAATAAAGCATTTGGAATTGAACAGCTATAAAAGGAATGCACCTCTGCTGCCATATCCATAATCTGCAAAGCGGTCATGAGTTACATGGAGGAAGGACCATCTTTCTACTAAAAATGAAACATCAGTTCATACAGAGTGGATGCTCCCTTGACCACTCGCATGATTGATGAAGAGGAATGTGTGGGGACGCAGTGGTTAAATGTGACTCCCCTATCACTTTTGGACATTGCCATGTGTGGTCCATTGAAGTTGGTTAATCTGTAGCAAGCTTCTTGTTGCACTCTGTGTTTGCTAGAATTCAACAGCAAGGAAAATGTGGGTCACTAAAACATTGGCAGACAACTGTTTCTAACCCAAAGCATAATGGGTTTTAGCACAATGAACTGTATGTACTTCTTCAGGGAGGATCAATGTTGATTTTTTTTTTCCACACGTCTTTATTTACATGTGGCTATATTTTCATTGATACAAAATAAAAAGCGCATTTTATTGACCTTGTGTGTTTGTGTTGTTACCTCTCTGGATCTCTGGCACCACAAAAGCAGTAACTCCTGTTTTCCTGTTCAAAGCAGACTACAGTCTGTTGAGATTAATGAGCAAAACATAATCTTATTTCTAAGAGGCTTGGGGGTGAGGGAGACACATAAATCTATTGTTAGAATAGGGCTTGTATACAGAACAATAGGAACAACGCTTGGCCTTTCTCCTCACTAGCCTAAAGACAGTAGGAAATAAATCAAGCTGAGCTGGGCACAGGTATCTCATCCATAAAATATTTGTAGCATCTAATTCTCTTTTCCAAGCAAATCAGGATGAAGAGGGGGTACTTTATCTAAGTGAATAATAAGTATTTGCTTATAACCTTTTGTTCTTAAAATGTTCCGTTTCATTTGGTGCAAATGTGTAACTTTGTTTCAAAAAAACTCTGTATTTGCATTCCAAATAAAAAAAATGAAGATTGGACAGGTGGTATAGAGGCAGAAGTGTTTCACTTGTATATATAAATGATTTTGAACGTATTTCCTCCCTTTGCTTCTTTCATCATTAGCTTTGTCACAAGTAGCTTTTTCCAAAGAATCACCTGTGCCAAACTGCAAGTGACTTCTCTGACATAAATATACACAACATTGCTGACATGTTCTTGAAATGACGGTAGCTCTGACACCCCTTCAGCCCAGAAACCAAAGCACATGGAAACCAGTGGAGTTTCTTCTGATCTCTTGGAAGTGGCTTTACCCCAGGCCCCACAGGCTTTGCCCCAACCAGTGATGCTGTCAGGGTATGGAAGGGTTATTACAGCTGGGATAGACAAAGTGGAACCAATTCAGTTCAAGGGTACAGCATCCAAATCTAAATGTCCACAGATAGGTGTTGCTGCCTGTAGGGACAGATTCTATGGGGAGAAAATGTTTTCTATTGTGGTGAAAAATATCCATTGCTGGCCTTTTCTGCATTTGACTTTCTGAGCACTTACTCTCAGCATCCTCAGGCATGGTGATGAGACCCCAGGCTCAGCACAAGAGGGAGGGCAACTTAAATGGCAGGCATTGGGAGAGCAAACAGGCCATAATTTCTGTTGCTGAAAACCCAGTGGCAGAGACTGCTTCTGCTGCTTGTCTTTTGTAATTAGGGTTGGCTTTTGCCAGACAGGAAGCTGGCAACATCAGTGCTGCAGCTTTTTCCAAGTGGTTGTTTGGGACTGTGTCAAGGCTGTGCATCCCAGCCCTGGGAATCACGCTGGAAAGGGAGCTGCCAGACATGATGGAGGGAAACTGAAGGATGAAACAAGAGTGGATTTATTTGCAGAAGCTAATTTGTTACTAGCTGACAGCAATGGTTTATGTGGTAGTGCAGCTGTGTCTGAGCAAGCTGGCAACTTCTGTCATTATCCATGGGACTGGTTATCACCAGCATCCCAAGCTCCTTCCAGTACCCCCAGACAGGGTTTGGCTTGTACCCCTGGTTGAGATGTGAGATCAGTCCCCAGGATTGCCGAGGTCCTGGAGGAAACAAAGCACCCATTTTTCACTTTTTCACGTTGTAGATAGCTTTACCTTTGCACATTGCCATCTGCCTAAACAAGCCCTGAAGCCAGGGAAACAAGTTAATACATATGCACATCTCATTCGCTTTACAAGAGCACCATCCAACACACTGGCTGAAGATATATTCTCCAGGGATGATGCCCCCACTGATTTAGGATCCAGCTATAAACAACGTGTATAAGCTAATCTAGGCCAGGAGCACAGGGCAGAGACAGAGGCTTGGTTCAGACTAGCTTCTTAACCATATCAGTGCACCCTTTACAGGACACTTCTTAAGAGAGTTTTTATCCTTATTTATTAGGCAGAGAATCATACAATAGTTAGGGTTAGAAAGGACCTTAAGATCATCTAGTTCCAACCCCCCTGCCATGGGCAGGGAAGGATGCCTCACTCTAGACCATGTCACCCAAGACTCTGTCCAACCTGGCCTTGAACACTGCCAGGGATGAAGCATTTACCACTTCGTTGGGCAACCTGTGCCAGTGCCTCCCCACCCTCACAGTAAAAAACTTCTTCTTTATATATAACCTGAACTTCCCCTGTTTTTAGTTTGAACGCATTACAACTTGTTCTACCAGTACAGTCCCTGATGAAGAGTCTCTCTCCAGCAACCCCTCAGATACTTGAAGGCTGCTATGAGAACTCCATGCAGCTGTTTCTTTTCCAGGCTGAACAGCTCCAACTCTCTTTGCCTGTCTCCACAGGAGAGGTTTCTCAGCCCCCTGATCATCTCTGTGGCCTCCTCTGGACTCCGTCCAGTAGTTCCATTATTCTACTGTATTGGGGGCCCCATAGCTGAACTCGCTAGTGCAGGTGGGGTTTTATGAGAGTGGAGTAGAGGGAGATAATCACCTTCCTTGACTTGCTGCTCCAGTCCCCTGATCATCCTCATGGCCCTCCTCTGCACTTGTTCCAACAGTTCCATGTCCATTTTATGTTGAGGACACCAGAACTCCACACAATGCTCCAAGGGAGGTTTCATGAGAGCAGAGTAGAGGGGCACGATCACCTCCCTCAACCTGCTGGTCACGCTCCTTTTGATGCAGCCCAGGATATGGTTGGCTTTCTGGGCTGCGAGAGCATACTGCCAGCTCACGTTCATTTTCTCATTGACCAGCACTCCAAGTTCTTCTCTGCAGGGCTGCTCTGAATCAATTCCCTGCCCAACCTGTATGTGTGCCTGGGATTGCTCCAACCCAGGTGGAGGACCTTGCACTTGTCATGGATAAACTTCATCAGGTTGGCATCAGCCCACCTCTCAAGCGTGTCAAGGTCCCTCTGGATGGCATTCCTTCCCTCCAACGTATCAACTGAACCACACAGCTTGGTGTCATTGGCAAACTTGCTGAGGGTGCACTCAATCCCACTGTCCATGTCACCGACAAAGCTGTTGAACAAGACCGGTCCCAACACCGATCCCTGAGGGACACCACTCTTTACTGGCCTCCAGTTGGACATTGAGCCCTTGACCACAACTCTTTGTGTGCTGCCATCCAGCCAGTTCTTTATCCACTGAGTGGTCCACCTATCAAATTGATGTCTCTCCAATTTAGAGACAAGAATGTCATGCGGGACAGTGTCAAGCACTTTGCACAAGTTCAGGTAGATGACATCAACTGCTTTACCCTTGTAGAGCATTTTCTCCTTCTTGAAAATGGAGGTTGTATTTCCCTTTTTCCAGTCATCGGGAACTTCACCTGACTGCCATGATTTTTCAAATATGATGGACAGTGGCTTAGCAACTTCATTTGCCAACTCCTTCAGGACCCGTGGATGGATTTCATCAGGTCCCGTGGACTTGTGCACATTCAAGTTCTTAAGATGGTCTCAAACCAGATCTTCTTCTACAGTGGGCCCAGGGTCTTCATTCTCACAGTCCCTGAGACTGCCTTCCAAGACTTGGGTGGTGTGGTCAGCGCATTTGTGGTGAAGACTGAGGCAAAGAAGTCATTAAGAACCTCAGCCTTCTCTAAATCCAGGGTAGCCAGTTCTCCTGATAGCTTCCGGAGAGGGCCCACGTTGTCCCTAATCTGTCTTTTATTTGCAAATGTAAATGGCAAGTCTCTGCTTGGAAGTGCCAAAGAACTACAGCAGTGCCAAAGCACAAACCTGTGTGACAGCTTCTGTCTCCATGAGCTCTGTGGCTCAAGTTTGTACCCATTGCTTCCTGTGGTCTCTTCATTTTGCCCAGTGCCTGCAAGTCTCTTGCTCCACCCTAGTTTTCGTAGGCTTTGCTACCTCCCAAGAGGTCCCACCACTGTCAGCAATGTCTGTTGCTCTGTGGCAGCTAAGCAAAAGACAGAGAGCTGAGCACTTGTTTAGTCCCTATGAAGGGCATAATTTTAAAGCATGTGGTTCTTCTGGGAGAAATAGGTATTTAAAAAATTCCCAAACCTGAATTTTCTCAACAAATCTGGTTTCTCCCCTTTGGATTTTCGGAGATGCTGAAACAAGGATGAGAGTAACTGAAATAAGAAGAGGCAAGTGGCTGCTTCTGGAAAGCTTGTCTCAGGGTCCCAGGATGCAAAAGCAAACAGAGCTCTAATGGGATATTTGGGACAGTCCAGCCATTTCTGCAGCAGGTCATGCAAGCCCACCACACCCCCCCATGCCAAAATGACTTGTGTGGTCAGGTGAGCAGAAAAGTTGGCCATGTTAACCCAGTGCTGTGTTAGCTCAGTAAGTTTCAAAAATGTTCAAATGTCATAGGTATTTTCAGGAATTCCCAGTTTATACGGACTGTATGAAGGGTTTTTTTATCATTAGACCAGTGCAACTTAGACTGTTCTTTTAAAATATGTTCTCACTGAGCGGGTTAGAAGGTAAAAAGTCTAGGACAGGTTAAATATGGTAGCAAAAGGATAAACAGCAAAGTATGCCATCCCAGAGGTGCTTTCTTCACAAGTGTTGCTGCCAGGATTAGTGCTACTCAATACCTCTCTTAACAAACAGGAGGAAGGTTTCCCCAGTATGCTTTTGGCATTAGGAAACGGAAATAAATGAGGAGGAAAGGCTGCTGGCCAGGAGGTCAGAGTGCAGGTGCAGGATGTGCAGCCAGCTAAGTGCTCCTGACGTGAGATGGTGTCAGCTGTAAAGAGCCCTCTAGGGCAGAGGCCAGCAGCACATCACAAAACACTTTGAAATCATCACTGCAGCAGATCAGGGAGTGTGCACTGTCGGGAACTGCCATTGATTGGCAGAAAGATGGACTAGCCAATTTAATAAACCTGTTCCATCTCTTTCCTCTGTAATTCTGTGACATTTTCTCTAGGAAAGTAACATACTTCCAAATTAATCTGATTGCAGTGAAGCAGGTTGTCATCAGCTGCTGGAGAGAGCAGAGCAGTGAAACGGCTTGTCTCAGCAGAGAGCAGGTGAGACCACTGCCCCCTTGGCATGGGGCAGAAGGTGACACTCTGATAGGTTGCCACATCTGTTTACTAATAAATAGCAGGGAAATAAGGAAAGCAGAAGGTACCAGTGGGACCAGCTGTGGGGAGCTTGGTGGATGCAGCCCCGATGCCTGCCTGTCTTTCTCCTATATATTCTAGCCTCTAGGGCTGAGCAGATCCTGTGCCAGAACTAGGTAGTGCAGAAATGTGAAAGCATGTCTCTCGCTCACCAGGCAGCAAGGGAAAAAACAAATCTGTGCTCATGCAGCACAAGAAAAATCAGAAGTCACATTCAGGGATTCAAAAATGGTGGCAAGATTTTGTATTTGTTGATATGAAAGGAAAGGAGGCAAGAGGATTGGAGAAGCATAATTCTGACCCCCTCTCCACCTCTTTCCCAGTTCCTTATATTCTTCCATTCAGATGGAGTAAATTACAGGTTTCTGGTGGCAGTGTAGTAAACATTCATTAGAAATAATTTTCCATTGAAGTGGAACAGTGAAAAATGGCATCCTTGGTTTCAGGGTTTGGGGAAAGTCAAAGTTTTTGGAAATATTCATAGCCTTTCAGAAGTAGTTCAGCCTGCTGTTATTTCCCAAACTTTCTCAAAAGGGTTCTGCTTCATGTTCAGGACAGCAAACTTCCTTTTTCAACAGGACTTTTTGAATAGGACAAGCTCTAGATCAATGTGTATAAGCAAACCCTTTGAATCCCATTAATGGTTCGCAATCTGATAATACAAAGCATATTATTTATCTAACATGCCCTCGTCCTCCTTATCTGCCATTTACTTTGTGAAGCAGGGCCAGGAGATGCAGAGATTTCCTCCAGCCAACAGATCAACAACCCTTTGTCTTTCTCCTTCTTTCTAAAGATTAAAAACTGCTACCTCAGTCTTTCACAGCACAACTGTTTAATTGTCCATGCAATAAGCTTATCTTAGTGAAAAATGAAAAGTGACAAACAAGTTTCTAAGGCATGTGCAGACTTCTGCATCCCCGTAAGAGAGAAGGCCTGGCCCAACACAGCCTCATTTCTAATAAACCTACAGCTTCAAGAGATTGGCAAACCTCATCCTGGGAACATATGACGTGTAACAGATTCACAAAAGACTCAGTTTCACAGTTTTCCTTTGGTAGGCTGATGTTCTTACCCTTCCCTTCCATTTTCTCCTATTTAGATATATATTTGGGGTTTTTTTTTTTCCTTCTTTTCACCTTTTCCTTTGTCTTTTTTGAGCTCTATCAAGAAATGCAGACTTTTGTTCTGGATGATTTGACCTGAAGTTTTGAGGTTGGCTTTTTAGTCTGGCCATATAACTAGAGCAAGGGAAGAAAAATAACGGGAAGAATCAAAGGCATGAATTGTGACAGCAAATGTATGCTAGTAGTCTAGCACACTCTATTTCCAGATAAGCTTGCTTGAAACAAAGACAGCTAAAGAAAACAAACAAACAAAAACCCCAACCTGCTAGAACTTGACAGAACTAACCGCTCACCATATGATATTTGCTAATGAAATGCATGGAGTGAAAAATGTGTGAGAATCCTTTCTGTGGCTTTTGGGGGAGGGTGATGAATTATATTCAAGTAATGTAATAATCAAATCTGAAAATGGGTTGTGGTGGGTGGTTTCTTCCCCCCCTCCCTCTAAATCAGGCCATAATGTTTCCCTCAGCAGATGCAGACACACATAATTTCTTTTGGGATTTTATAACCATGACAACCAGTTTTAAAGGAACATTTTCAGTTTCCACAGTTTAAATTAGCAGTGTATCCAAAAAGAGGGTTGTAAAATGAGCAGAAGTAAGCTACTATTTCTACATCTTCTTAAGAACAATGGAGTGCTACATTTTTGCCTTTATTATATACAAATATGATACAATGTAAAACAAAGCTTCTATACCAACTTTTATTTTAAAAATAATTTTAAAAGCAAAGTTTATTTGCTTGCTAAAAAAGCCTTAATTTTAAAGATAGTGAAATTTAATCTTTCTCATTTTAACTCATGTCAGATTTAGTGATATTGTAATTTATAATGAGTAAAGCATGTTGACATTTAATGTATATGACTGCTTTGAAGTTACACCCTTTTAGTAGAGATGAATTTTATGAGTTTTACCAAAAGGGTTGAAAGAGTTTAGGTAAGCTAAAAATAGCTTAGGAGCGAGTTCAATCTGGTTTACACACCATTCTTTTTATTTTACAGTGAAATCTCATTAGCAACAAAGTGCAGAGAATTTTCAGGTGCTTTCAGATACTCTAAAAACTGACAGCAAGCTCTGGACTGGAGTCACAAAGAGGGGGCAGTGCCCAAGCCCAACATGCTGCCCATGTTTAGCATCCTGATGACCTGCTGATCTGCAGCTTCACCCCAAAAGTCTCCTCTGTGCTCCCATGTCTGGGCACCCAGGACTACTCACGGCTCATTGACACTGACCTGCACATGCTCACCTGATGCCCTGCACTGCTTATTGACACTTGTGTTGCCCATTTGAACAGCTGGAGGACCAAGGCAATAGGAAAACAGATATATACATCACCCATAGAAAGAGAAAAGATAATCCTGTCTCAAAATCCCATTTTTTCTCGTCCCGTGAAAGAAACTAGAATAACCCTTTCTTAGTACCTGTAGAGTTGCACCCCCAAGGTGTCTTCTCTTGACGAGATGAGAAATGAATGTTCTCATTTATACTGGTGCCTGACAGGAAATGAAGGGGATGGCTCTGGGGGCACAAACCTTTCCCCCGCTGTACTTGCTGTTACAGAATTAAGGAAGATAACTGAAGATATTAAATATAATTTTCATACCTTGGAACAAGTATGTGACACACAGGAATACAGAGCAGAGGTAGTCTTTAATATAGCGCAAAGACCTGCTTAGGCTGAGGGTTACAGGAACTCATATTTTCTAGTATTATTACTGGTATTATGCAAAATTTCCTGACACCTGGCAGCTGTGCAAGTATTAGACCTAAAGCCATGTGAACTCACCAGAGCCATCACTTACATGTTTTTAAAGTAAATGCAGGGATCACCAACCCTTGAGAATACCATGTGAACTTGCATGTGAAGTTATGACCTCAAACGGCTGCAAGCATTGCCTTTACATCAGTCTGCTCTTGGAAAACAGGCTCATGGTTTCTGACTGCAGTGCTCACAGTCAGACTACTACAGGCTACAGTGCTGACTACTCAGGAGTGACCCTAAACTTGGAGCTCTGAAAGCACCTGGGATTTCTTTCCTTTTTAAATATTAATTTAATCTGACTTTGATATGTATGTGCAAGCAAGAGAGACTCTGCACGGCTACATTTCACACAAATACAGTCTTCCTCTCAGAGTCCAGCTGAATTTCACTGCTGAGATCTCACTGCTCTCCAGCACTGCTGTCCCCTCTCGCTTGCTGCTGGAGCTGTGCTCTGGGTGCAGCATCAGATGTTCAAAGCGCTTTGCAAAACCCAGGGGAAGCAGACACTCTTTTTATTAGCAGAACTAAATGCAACAAAGGTAAACAGACCCATTTCCCTTGCCTTTTAATAGCAGGTCTATGACACAATGTCTCTAATTAGCACTCAACAGCTGGCCATAGCTGAATCACTGGGAATGTTCAGCAGCCTGCAGGTATCTTGCCATCCTCCCCTTTCATCAGTGGTTACCTTCAGTTGCAAATGCTTCTTCTCTTGACTATTGAAAAGCCAGCTGTTATATCCTGGTCTTTGGACAGGATCAGGAGCTTCACTGAGTGAAGTAAGCAAAAGGGTGGGCTGAAGATAAAGAGCAGCTTTAACAGGTGTGCCTAACCTTTGTGAAATCCAGAAGGAAAAGTAGGCTTCAGATAGAAGGCAATTTAAATTCCTTCCCCCTGTTACCTGGATCTGATCCAATAAGAACTAAGAAAATACTGGGTGTTATTTTCAAGCATGAGTGAATGCATTTACCATTTAGAATAGAGACCTTAAGAGGCTCTAAGTCTGTAAAGATAGTAGTCTGTAAGAGATAGTGTAACACACTTTTAATTAAAGTCTTGAAGTGCACACATCCGTTTATAAAAATTTATAGGTATACACACGCACATATGCACAGGCACACACATACTCCCATATTCCATTGCAATCAAATAAAGTCATTGAAGAGATGGATTAAAGAGAGAAGTTAGAAAGAGGAAGAAGACAACAAGTTTTCACCCACTGGAACAAAAGCCATTCTTTGAACAACCAGCAAGGAGATGACAGTTTAAAGCAGTTGCGTTTCCACTGCCTGTGTTTCTTCCCCTAGCTACTGCGGCTCCCTCTTTTCTGGCCTCTGAAAAAAGAATTAAGCTCAAGGAAATGCTTCACAACAGCAATAATACAGGACTCCTCCAGGATCCTGCTTCTGCTTTGTTTGAGAGGAAGGGTCTTTTCTATCATGAGCAAGGCAATGCTGTGAAGGGCAAATGTTAAATCTAAGATGGCAGAGCCCATTGCAGTGCTATCATTTGCAATCCCAGGGAAGATACAGTTTATCACAGAGTTCTGGGCTGAAGAAATGAATGTGTGGTAAAGAAATTAAAGTGTAGTCTTGACCCTAGTTACCAACAAAGAGCACAAATGCTTTTACTAAGTAATATTGCACAACTTACTATCATTTGACTGAAGGAATGGCCCTATTCAGACAGACAAGAACTCTTAAAAGAATAAAAATAGAAAATTCTGCAGGTTTTTTTCGGGTTCATCCTTTCAGATCAGCTATGACACACCTAGTAAATATGTGAGACTTGATAGGGCTGAGTGGTATATTAGAGTCTCTTCCCAGGGCTCCTATCTAATTTTTATCACAGCCTTCAGGAAATTAAATGTATTTTATATTGTTCCTTCGTTTGTGATGTACATGACCTTGGTCTAGATTTAGTTTTTTTCCAGTTGGATCAAATTAGGCAGTCATAATCCCTCCTTTCTGTTGTTAACTGAATCTGAAATATCTGAATTAATGAGGTCTCTTGTTTTGCTATCACATGATCTAAGATGCCAAAATATTTACTTTCTCCCTGAATGATGTACAAAAGAATAAAAATTTTAATCATCTACATGCTCCTTCAAACACTCCTTTACATATAAACCTCTAACCTAGCTGCCTTTTACTTTCCAAACCATACACTGCAGTATACAAAGAACGCCCAAATTCTGTCAAATTTAACCACATGTATAAAGATAATCCCAGGCATGATGTGCTTTAGACCCACTTAAACTGCAAAAATCAGCTTAACCAAACTATCTGCTTCTACTGTATCTTTGGACTAAGTCCCTCAAATAGATAGCCCCAGCACACAGGATAAACTAAAAGATGTATTATGAACTCAAATGAAACCATGAAGATTAGGGAGAGCTAAGATTTTAATGTACTTCTAATATTCATTTGACAGTGGAACTTTCTCTAATACAAAACCTGAAAAACTAGGAAAAATGCTTGTACTTTATGCTGCATCTAATGAACTATCCTGTAACAAATGGTAATAGTTAAATAAGGCAAAAACTATGAAAGTGCTGTTGCTCTGGCGCTGCTGTCAGTTGGCATAACTCCATATCTTCGTTGTAGCAAAAGCCAATTTAGCAGCAGCAGAAGATCTGGTCCACTGTGTTTGAAAAGAAGCAGATGAGCATCTCATCTCTCTGATGCAAGAGGCTTTTTTTTGCATTCCCTACGTACTTTAGCATACAGATAGATGAAGCAACTTCCCACTTTTCAACTTGCAAGCATCTGAAAAGAGAAAAATACCGATTTGTTGGCAGTGACAGTCAAGAGGCAGGCAGCAGACATAGTAGGTGCTCTGAGTACATATGCATCTAAGTGTTTTTGCAAATTAGCTGTGCAGCATAACTTATGATATATCTCTAGAAGTAAGAACAGAAATACTGTTAATTCCTTCTGGGTCTGTAGGAACTACTCTATCGTTTGGGTTCAGATAATTAGGTGCAAGTAAAAAAATTTACTGGGATCAAATCAAGGAGGTGCTGCTGTGCATAAAAAATACAGAAAAAGAATTATATCTTTCAGTGCTTCTTTTCAGTCCAGCGGGATCTTGAGAAACTTGACTTGGACAGCAGAAACCTCGCATTGTTCAACAAAGAGATGTGCAAGGTTCTGCACCTGGAATTAAACCCATTCCCTCATGCAGGCTGGGATCTGCCTCAAAGAGCAGCAGACCTGCTGAAAAAGAGCAGAAGATTATGATGAACACCAGGTTCAATAGAAATTAAGAGTTCATGTGACCTACAGTGAGATGGGGAGGGAGCTAGTCTTGTTTAATCCAGCAGAGAGGAAGCTAAGGATGATTAGGTGGCTTGAAGGGTAGTTCAACTATTTGCAAGGTAATTACAATGATTACAAAGGCAGAGTCAGTAGGGGTAGAACATGTAAGAAGGAAAAACACCCTTAAATTGCCATTTCGGGGGTTCGGGAGAAATTTTTTCACCAGGAGGGTGCTTCAATGCTGGAGGATGCTGCACAGGGAGGTGCTAAAATGTCCATCTTTGGAGGCTTTTAAGACACTGATAGCCAAAATCATAGACCAGTAAATTGAACCATGGACCTCCAGAGGTCCTTCCCAACCAACACTGCTATGTGTTGGATTCCTGTAAAAGATACCCCATGCTTACCCCCGTTCCTCTATTGGCAACAACTATGTTCTCCCAGATGAATACAGTTTTTATGGTATGTCAAGGAATCATAGAATCATAGAAGAGTTAGGGTTGAAAAAGACCTTAAGATCATCTAATTCCAACCCCCCTGCCATGGGCAGGGACACCTCACACTAAACCATGCTACCCAAGGTCTGTACAACCTGGCCTTGAATACCACCAGCGATGGAGCATTCACAACTTCCCTGGGCAACCCATTCCAGTGTCTCACCACCCTCACAGTTAAGAACTTCTTCCTTATATCCAGTCTAAACTTCCTCTCTTTAAGTTTGAACCCATTACCCCTTGTCCTATCACTACAGTCCCTAATGAAAAGTCCCTCCCCAGCATCCCTATAGGCCCCCTTCAGATACTGGAAGGCTGCTATGAGGTCTCCATGCAGCCTTCTCTTCTCCAGGCTGAACAGCTCCAACTTTCTCAGCCTATCTTCATACAGGAGGTGCTCCAGTCCCCTGATCCATCCTCGTGGCCCTCCTCTGCACTTGTTCCAACAGTTCCATGTCCTTTTTATGTTGAGGACACCAGAACTCCACACAATGCTCCAAGGGAGGTTTCATGAGAGCAGAGTAGAGGGGCAGGATCACTTCCCTCAACCTGCTGGTCACGCTCCTTTTGATGCAGCCCAGGATATGGTTGGCTTTCTGGGCTGCGAGAGCACACTGCCAGCTCACGTTCATTTTCTCATTGACCAACACCCCCAAGTCCTTCTCTGCAGGGCTGCTCTGAATCAATTCCCTGCCCAACCTGTATGTGTGCCTGGGATTGCTCCAACCCAGGTGGAGGACCTTGCACTTGCCATGGATAAACTTCATCAGGTTGGCATCAGCCCACCTCTCAAGCGTGTCAAGGTCCCTCTGGACGGCATTCCTTCAGGTTGGCCTCAGCCCACCTCTCAAGCATGTCAAGGTCTCTCTGGATGGCATTCCTTCCCTCCAAAGTACCAACCGAATCACACAGCTTGGTGTCATTGGCAAACTTGCTGAGGGTGCACTCAATCCTACTGTCCATGTCACCGACAAAGCTGTTGAACGAGACTGGTCCCAACACCCATCCCTGAGGGATGCCACTCTTTACTGGCCTCCAGCTGGACACTGAGCCCTTGACCACAACTCTTTGTGTGCAGCCATCCAGCCAGTTCTTTATCCACCGAGTGGTCCACCTATCAAATTGGTGTCTCTTCAACTTAGAGACAAGAATGTCATGTGTGACAGTGTCAAGCGCTTTGCACAAGTCCAGGTAGATGACATCAACTGCTCTACCCCCGTCCATCAGTTCTGTAGCCCCATCATAGAAGGCCACCAAATTGGTCAGGCAGGATTTCCCCTTAGTGAAGCCATGCTGGCTGTCCCCAAGCACCTTGTTGTTTTTCATGTGCCTTAGAATGTCTTCCAGGAGAATTTGCTCCAAGATTTTACCAGGCACAGAGGTGAAGCTGACTGGTCTGTAGCTCCCCGGCTCATCCATTTTCCCCTTCTTGAAAATGAGGGTTATATTTCCCTTTTTCCAGTCATTGGGAACTTCACCTGACTGCCATGATTTTTCAAATATGATGGACAGTGGCTTAGCAACTTCATTTGCCAGCTCCTTCAGGACCCGTGGATGGATTTCATCAGGTCCCATGGACTTGTACACGTTCAGGTTCCTAAGATGGTCTTGAACCAGATCCTCTCCTAGAGTAGGCCTAGGGTCTTCATTCTCACAGCCCCTGCGTCTCCCTTCCAAGACTTGGGTGGTGTGATCAGAGCATTTGTGGTGAAGACTGAGGCAAAGAAGTCATTAAGAACCTCAGCCTTCTCTAAATCCAGGGTAGCCAGTTCTCCTGATAGCTTCCGGAGAGGGCCCACATTGTCCCTAATCTGTCTTTTATTTGCGATGTACCTAAAGAATCGTCACAGAGTTATGACAAAACACAAGTGTCTTTGTATCTCTACAAAAAAATTTGGTTGGAAATCTGCATTCTTTGGGGTAATCTGTATTACAGTTTTGTATTTTCCTTCATATCCTCAAAGTATTTGAAAGCAAAGAAAAAGAAGATTCCAAATATCAACACAACAAAAAAATATAAATGAACTAATAGTAGGTGATCTTCTACTTTCAGCTACAGGAACTTTATCTCATTTGAAAGAAGAGTTCTAGCTACAGAGCCAGAAATAATTTACTATGAATAGGGTTACCAACAGATCTTTGCTTACGCGAGTCCATATGGAGCATGGGGCACAGGCTCAGCTGGTGCAAGTTCAGCATGTAACCGTCAGTGCAAATATTGTGATGTACACCAGCTGAGATATGGCCTTTTGTTTCTATTTTTATAAATCAGCTGTGAGAATAAATTTCTCCTTACTTGCCTGGTATAGTTCTGTTAAGATGTTTAACCACACTAATACAATGACTATGTTTTTAGTGCAAACCACAAATGAAACATCTTTTGTGCACATAAAGCACATCTTCTAGCCCAGATTGATTGTAGAGGTGCTAATTATATTATATAGTGTTGCAGGAACTACAGTAATTCACTTCTAAAATCCATTTAATTTCTTTTTAATTACTTATGTTTACCAATTCCTTTAGATTTGGAAGAGGCTCAAAATTGCAGTTAGCAAAGGAGGCTTGAAGTGGAATGATTAAGAACATCTGGCATATACATAATTATACCAGGCAATTTATTCTGCCTTTATCATTTCACTATAGCCGTGGTAATGAGATAGAGCTGGATTCCATCACTTTTCCAAACATTCAGAAGTACCTTACTGCACAGACATTTTCACTGAAATAACTGGCAATAACTGAAGTGTATAACAAGAAACCTTGGAAAAAAGGGTGTCAGATTCTTTCCCTTACTAAGTGGAGCTGCCAGTCCCTGATGTATGGTTAGCTTTGTCCATGAATGAATCCAGGCAAGTCTGAGTTCTGCTGAAAGACTGCTTGAATATAACTAACTATAGCAAACACCACGGGCAAGTTGTCATAGCTCAACAAAAGTACAAATCAGGATGATTATGCTAATATTTTACCTTTGACAGGAAATAGAAGTGAAGAAAAAGCAGAAAATGTCACACCACACTATTTTAAGAACTTCTGAAATTAAACATTCCATTCTTGTTTTAAAAAGTTGCATGTTGTATAAAGATAAAGGAGAAATTAATGAAAGCTGGTCAATGGCTCTACATCCAACTGGATACCCTGACAGGCTTGAGAGGTGGGCCAGTGCAAACCTCATGAAGTTCAACAAGACCAAGTGCAAGGTCCTGCACCTGGATCACGGCAGTCCCAAACACAAATACAGGTGGGGCAGAGAATGGATTGAGAAAAATCCTAAGAAAGACTTCGGGGTGTTGGCTGATGAGAAGCTCAACATGACCTGGCAATGTGCACCAGCTCCATCCTGGGCTGCATAAAGAGGAGCATGCCCAGCAGCTCAAGGCGGGTGATTCTCCCTCTCTACTCCACTCTCATGAGACCCCACCTGCAGTACTGCATTCAGCTCTGAGGCCCCCAACACAAGAGGGACATGGATCTGCTGGAGTGAGTCCAGAGGAGGCCACAAAGGTGATCAGAGGGCTGGATCACCTCTGCTATGGAGGCAGGCTGAGAGAACTGGGGTCGTTCAGCCTGGAGAGAATTCCTTGGAGACCTTAGAGCAGCCTTCCTGTACCTAAAGGGACTGACAATAAAGCTAGTGAGGGACTTCTTACTAGGGCATGTAGTGATAGGACAAGGGAGAATGCCTTCAAGATGACAGAGATTTAGATTTGATATTAGGAAGAAATTCTTTACTGTGAGGGTGGTGAGACACTGGAACAGGTTGCCCAGAGAAGCTGTGGCTGCCTCATCGCTGACAGTGTTCAAGGGCAGGTTAGATGGGGCTATGGAACATGGTCTAGTGGAAGGTGTCTTTGCCCATGAAAAGGTGGTTGGAACTGGATGATCTTTGAGGTTGCTTCCAATCCAAACCAGTCTATGAACTGCTTTTGAGTCAGCACATGCAGTGACCCAACTCATGGTTGGTTTGCTTCTGCTGTCCAGGGAGACCTTCAAATTATTTCAGACAAGATAAAAGAAGGGCCTTTGATATTTGTACATCTACAGCCTTTTGATACACTTTCAGCCCACCAAGTATCCCATCAAGGCAAGTACTATGGGGGTGAGTACAACAATCAGGGCAGCATGAAGAGAGGGAAGATGGCCCTGTTTGGACTCTGCTCCTGCATATCAACAATGATTGTTTGTCCTGGTGTGCAACCTGTACATTTGCATGATGCATGATACAGATATAGCTAGGGAGATGTTGGTGCCATCTATTCAGCAAAACCAACAGAAGGTTATAAAGATCGTGGCCAAGATCACGGTGGGGAAACTGTCCCAGTTAATCACTGTTGACTTTATTGCTTGTGAAAGACATTAAAACAGCCAGTATGCAGGCCAATGGACCAGTTCACATTAGAGAAGAGAGAGCACCACTATTACCCTAACAGGCACTGGCTTCCCAAACTTACGGCTGGCAAGCGAAGGGTTCACCATCCCTTGATGTATTTAAGAACAGACAGAACCTCATTCAAAAGAATTTAAAGCAACTCAAAGGAGAACTATGAACTTCATACATAAATTGCTGCCTGAATCTGGTTTCATTTTGTAAGGTGTGAGACTAGCTGATCAGGGTGACTCTTTCTGGTCAAGGATGTGTTAGTCTTACGCCCTAACTACAATCTTCTTCAATCTTCTTATTCTTAGCAACCATTGACCAGGCACAATCCAGACCCATCTCCTGGGAAGTGCCACTAGCCACAGCATTACCAACAGTTTGTATTCCCATTGTGCTGTGAGGACCTGCAAGAAGTCCTCTTCTGAGAGCATTCCAAGGTTATATGACCAGTGTCGGGAATAGCCATCAAACGTGGATCACTGCAGAAAGCCTGACTCCTTCTATATGAGTTCTTAAAGTAGAAAATGAGCAAAAGAGAATTTGGTGAAATGTGGTCTCCTTCCTCCACAATGTTTCACAAGAAAAGTATTGCCATCACATTAATTTACAGTCTCAGCAGTCCAATTTGAAAACCAATAACATTGTTTCTGAAAATTCTGCTTTATGGATTTCCATAAAATATGTAATGGAAATATCTAGCTGTACTGCACAGTCAGAACAGTTTCAGCTGGAAGGAGACAGGGCAGAATGATGAAATATAAAAGTGATAATAGTAGGTTTGAAAGTTCTGGAGTGCTCAGTCTGTTAAGCACTACTACAGTTTAGGGCCACCATGGGTCAGCACTCTGGCCAGCTGATGGAGGGATATTTTACCCTCTTCTCCTGGACTAATCAGCTGAAGGGACACTTCATGTCTATCCATCAGCTAGGGCTCAAAGGAAGAGGCTAGTGTATCCACACAGACACAGTCAATAGTTACTCTTCTCACCATGAAACTAATTGCAAAAAGAGTGATGTACCAGGCCACTGGCCACCCAACTTTATTTTTAAGGATGACAGGATACACTACATATGATCTCCATCTACTGCAAGGAAGGAAAACTATAGGTAAGCAATACTGTCTTGTGTCCATTTCCTTTTGCCATTTCCTCAGGTTCTTAGCCCAAGACATTCTTTCTTCTGCTGTCTCCTGCCCTTATCATTCACTCGTTATTGGCTCCTAGCTGCCATGTGGAACTGATTTCCCTTTTTCATTCAGGGGATCTGTCAAATCCACCACAACAGTGACTCTTATTTATCTTTTCTTATGGTTTAACTGTAGCTTGCTCCATCTTCCTGATTGTTCTCTTGGACACTTTCAATGTACCTTACTCCAGTCTATAGTACTCTTATGAATACAAGTGAAAATTTTATTGAAGATGCAGCTTTTCTTCTGTCTGCCAGATATTGAACCAAATGAATTTTGAGACTACTGTTCAAATCCAGGCACTGAAAATGCATATGCTTACTCCTGTAAGCATAAACCAGACAGACTTTATAAGATACAGTTCAAACTTGATTTGAGTTGGTCCAACAGCTTGCTTTACATAACAACATTAACATTTTCCTACACAAACTGAGTCTTAGAAAATTCATCAAAGAATGCCTTCTTCTACAAACAAACTCCACCACTTTTATCTGACAGATGCATGTTCCCACCTCAAATTCACATTCCTTTTCATATACGATTCTATGATATATCTTCCCTGGTCATACTTTAAAATTTCTACAAAGGAATTTTTTTCATACTCTTTCAAAGACTGAATAGAAAGATTTTTATTTTTTAACTTTTATTTTATTACAGTAGTTGTTTTCATTTGAAATATTTTATTGGCATATTTGCAGATTTCTTGATATATGCAAATTTTGCATCTATGGACAGGTTATGATCTGATTCCTCCTTATAGAGCTGAAGTGATTCCTTTTATTTTAGTTATGTAACTCCTGATTAAAGACTCACTGAGATGATACATTTGAAATCTGGCCTGCACAGCTCTAGTGCCTGTCAGTTTTCTTGGTTAGCACAAGATTGTGCACTGATATAAGTTGTGCCTTAAATCTTACTTCCTGAAAACCACCTTTTGGTAACCAGTTCTCAATCCATCAAAACAACCAAGATAATTTTCAGGATCTGCCTGATGAAGGTGCTCAAGCACGGAACTGTATTAGTTATTTTTAGCATTGGCTGGGTTTTTTTTATTGAAAACAGTGTTTACTTGCATACTTTTGTCTATGGCGACGGGTCACTTAGCAGAAGATTTACATGAACACAGATCTTACCAGATTACCCTATTTTTTTGCAATTATAGTGTTGCTGCACAAGATGAAGGACGAGGTAAAGAAGGTAAGAAAAGAAAAATTCAACTGAACTAAGTGGCAAACATGGAGACTCGCAAATTAACTGGTCCAAAGATTTTTTTATCTATTAAGTGCTTATTTTCACAGTCCTCAGAGGTCCCATTTCTTAGCCAGTGTAAGTACAAAAGTACCACTACTTCTGACTCTAGTGGTGCTCCAGACAGAATGAAAGCCCTCAACATTATAGCCCTCAATAACGACAATTTCCATTCTTTCATCAAGTTTAAATTTAACCTTTATGATGGTACAAATCAGTGTTAGCACTGAACATTGTTGAGGATACCCATGCTTTTCTTTTTTGAATTAAAGTAACAGTATGCATTCATTAACATAAATTTATGTTGTTTAATCTATGATTCTATGATTCTTTTATTTAATGAAGGGAAACACCACTTACTCAAAGCAAGGTGGTTTCTGAGCCATTTCAGGGTGTGTGTGTTCATGCATGCAAGGCCTGATAAACACAATACTTCCCTTAAGAGATTCTGTTTTCTGTTGCTATAGCTTTCCCATACTATTATTAAGTTTTTCCACTCTGAGAATTCATATAAAGCAGCTTAGGCCTTTTTGCTTTGGTTTTGGTTATTATGAGTTTTTATTCTTTTTTTTTTTTTCCTTATTTTTTGGGAAAACCAGTTGAGAACAAAGTTTAGAGGATCAAAACAAAAATAAAAGAGAATCATAGAATGGTTAGGGTTGGAAAGGATCTTAAGATCATCTAATACCAAACCCCCTGCCATGGGCAAGGACCCTCAGAGTATTTGAAATCCATCTCACACTGTACTGGAACTTGCCTCCTTTAAGAAATAGCTGATAATAAAATTTTCTTTCTGCCTTTTTCCTCTCAGTTGATGGATGTAGCCAAGAATTCTTTATAAGTAAATAAATAATTTTTAAAAATCGAAATTTCTCAGTTGAAATAAATAATAATATAATTATTTTTCTTTAACATCTCTGCAGAAAATCAGACACCTTGTCTGTGAAACAGGATACATGTAGATCAAAGGTTTTTACTTTAAGTCATATCAAAAAGACCTTGCTTGATTCTCTACCATTGTTACCATGTGCAGAGGTGGTAAATGGTGTAACTCTTGTAAATGATAAGCTCATGTCAACCTACATGTCCCACATGATATCCTTGTCTCTAAATTGGAGAGACATCAATTTGATAGGTGGACCACTCAGTGGATAAAGAACTGGCTGGATGGCAGCACACAAAGAGTTGTGGTCAAGGGCTCAATGTCCAGCTGGAGGCCAGTAAAGAGTGGTGTCCCTCAGGGATCGGTGCTGGGACTGGTCTTGTTCAACAGCTTTGTCAGTGACATGGACAATGGGATTGAGTGCACCCTCAGCAAGTTTGCCAATGACACCAAGCTGTGTGGTTCAGTTGATACGTTGGAGGGAAGGAATGCCATCCAGAGGGACCTTGACACACTTGAGAGGTGGGCTGATGCCAACCTGATGAAGTTTATCCATGACAAGTGCAAGGTCCTCCACCTGGGTTGGAGCAATCCCAGGCACACATACAGGTTGGGCAGAGAAGAGATTCAGAGCAGCCCTGCAGAGAAGAACTTGGAGTGCTGGTCAATGAGAAAATGAACATGAGCCGGCAGCGTGTGCTTGCAGCCCAGAAAGCCAACCGTATCCTGGGCTGCATCAAAAGGAGCATGACCAGCAGGTTGAGGGAGGTGATCCTGACCCTCTACTCTGCTCTCATGAAACCTCCCTTGGAGCATTGTGTGCAGTTCTGGTGTCCTCAACATAAAAAGGACATGGAACTGTTGGAACAAGTGCAGAGGAGGGCCATGAGGATGATCAGGGGACTGGAGCACCTCCTGTATGAAGATAGGCTGAGAAAGTTGGAGCTGTTCAGCCTGGAGAAGAGAAGGCTGCATGGAGACCTCATAGCAGCCTTGCAGTATCTGAAGGGGGCCTATAGGGATGCTGGGGAGGGACTTTTCATTAGGGACTGTAGTGATAGGACAAGGGGTAACGGGTTCATACTTAAACAGGGGAAGTTTGGATTAGATATGAGGAAAAAATTCTTTGCTGTGAGGGTGGTGAGGCACTGGAATGGGTTGCCCAGGGAAGTTGTGAATGCTCCATCGCTGGTGGTGTTCAAGGCCAGGGTGTACAGAGCCTTGGGTGACATGGTTTAGTGTGAGGTGTCCCTGCCCATGGCAGGGGGGTGGGAACTAGATGATCTTAAGGTCCTTTCCAACCCTAACTCTTCTATGATTCTATGATTCTGTGAAGTACTATTTATTTGTACTGTGTTGGATGACAAAGCTTTTGTTTAATTCTTAAATTCTTCCTGGAATTAAAATACTTACTTCCTACCTTCATCCTTTGTACTGAACAGGTATTGTCTGCAAGTACCCAAACTGCAAATGTCCAGACTAAGAAAAAGAAGGCACTGTGCAATGGACCTGCTCAGCAGAGCACATTATGCAGCTCAGCACATTTCAAACATACAATCAGTCATGTTCAGAGTGCCTTTTTTGGAGGGCTGGAATGAATGTAAGCATGCTGTTAAATTCAGCTCACTTGATATTGCTGAATTAAACAAGAAAACCAAAGAAGCTCTCCAAGCTATTGATTTCTGCAATGCATCGTATGCATTTACGTAAATCTAATTAAAACACTGTGCATAACCCAATTACGAGCTATTCCCTTACAGCAAGTTTTATATTTATCTAAGCCACGCTGTGCCAGCTGTGAGACATAACCCTGGCTTTGCTAATAGCTATTGTGTAACAGCTGAAGTGGTCAGATAAATACACTGAGGATTTTGTCTTCTGCTAACAGATCATGTACTTGGGTGTCAGGACCATTTTTTGCCATATCAGGATACCGAGTTTTACTACACTGACGTACTTCTGCTATCAGATTGATCAGGAGATAAATTAAAGGGACAACTTAAAAGGCAAGGAGTTGAGAAGCTGAGGGACAGCAGAAGGCCCCCATTTATTCCAACCTTTGGGTTAAATAGAGCATTAGTATTTAGATTTTGATGGGGATTTTACCAGTGCTCATCATAATTCCCTGAAATCCTGTAAATGCAGCTCCATCACACAAGTAGTAGTGGCCAAAGACACAGTAGGTACCAGCTCTCTCCGTTTTCAACCAATAGTATACATAAAGCTTCCTGCAACAAATCTATGCCATGTTTGTTACAGTAATAATTGCCTATGTATAATCTTTTCTAACATTGGATAAAGATTAAGATTCACATGGAGAAAACAGTATACTCAACTTTTATTTCCAGGAGTGAAGCCAGACCTAAACCTTGCTGTCCTCTCCAGGAGCACTTTGAAGAAGTACCCTCATTCAAGGCTCAAATTTATGCCCTTCACAGTTCATGAAGAATAGCTAATACAGAAAAACCTTTCCTAAGACTGGAAAAGGGAAGAAGGATAAGCCTGACTGAACCATATAAAAGGAGAAGATAAGGACGAAGAGCACTGGTTAGGGTGATATAGAGCCAAAGGGACTGTGAGCAAAGCATGGATGGGACAGCGCAGAGTGATAGTGGGAAGAAAGGATGCAAGACTTCCTTCAGTGAGTCACTTGTTATTTTGTTCCTTTAAGGCAGGAATTAGTGCTGTTGGGTGGAAAGCCCAGCCAAGTCCTTAACTAAGACTCTCAATAAATACTTTTTCTTTCCTGTCATTTCTTTGCTTCCTTGATGTCAGAGGCTCACAGGGACAGCTTAGCAGGCCAGTAGCTTAGCATCTATTCCCTACTCAAGAAGCACTTTCCCAAGCAATGCTTCAACTCCCAGCACAGTGACTGCAGAGGCAAAGCTGCTGGCTGCAGAGCAGCATGACAAGTAGCAACCTCTCCTCATGCGACCTTTAAGCACAGGCTACAAGCAGTCCCTGGGGCAAATGAGATTGATGTGGGACTTGAGCACATGTACTACCCAACTCCAGGATTTCAAACTACATACCATTTCCTTCCAGCTGGAGACAAATTTATGAGTTTGAGCAGGCAATAAAAGCTTCTTTCCATGCTAATGAAATGTCCAAGTCCTAATGGATTAGTAGTTTTCTTATCAGATTAAATCTGCATTTTTGCTGATAAAGACACAAAAGTCTCTCCTAATAGGCTTTCAGATTTTGTTAGCAAAAGTACATCTCAGTACAGCACAGTGCCTATGGGATACGAACAGGACACAAAAGGCACTAACACTTTATGACGGAATGCTCAAAAACTCTGCTTTCCTCTAACTGTCCAGAGCAGAGCCAGGCAATGTGCAGAAGGCTATTGCTGATGTAAAGAATCCCTGTGGGAACTTTCCTAGAAACCCATGTACAGCCAAATCACCTCTAGTCACCACAGCAGTCCCTAAAGTTGGTTTGCAACAATGGAGCCAGGAGAAATTCTCCCATTCACTTCAAAGGGTTCAGGCCTTTCTGATACTAAATGCTACTCCACATGCCCCTTTGTGAAGCCTGTAAATGAGCAGAGATCCCAAACTCAGGGCCTCACCAGCAACTTTCCACCCTAGAGAACTGCAAGTATTATTTTGGGATACAACACCAACCAGGCAATTCATCCAGAAAGCTGCTTAAGCCAGCTGGCTCACATCTACGTTGTTTAGAACTTACCTTTTCTGTTCTGAATTTGTCTAGAAATAAATTGAAGAGGTCCACAACAGAGCTAGATGATTGAGTTATCTGCTAAGCAATGTGGGGGTTAGAGGTCCAGTGTTTAAGTTGGCACTCTGTCGTTCATTTAGCAGCATAGATATTCCCTAGAAGCCTGGCAAAGGATAAGATATTGCTGTGTGGCTGGCCTACTCTCAAAACACAGAGTAACCCTATGATGCTGGAGATCAAAGCCCACCCACAGCATGGTGGCATAGTATAGAACAGCTATAAGACTCTACTTGCAGATGAGAACTCCGCTGTCTGCAGTGTCCTACAGGTGCCCACATACTGAATCTGAGCCTGGATCCACTTCCTTGGTCACCTCATCATTCCCGTGCAACAGTGCTTTGTCATATGGCCCATGAGCTTCGCAAGCATGTTAGACCCCCTGCACATGCCAACCCTTTTGGTGACTCTTCTGTGGAAGTGGTTTAATGTACAGGACAAGATTGACACAATCAAAGGGTACTTTGCCAAGATTTTGTACACATGGTTGATTTTTTTTAAATTTTTTAATTATTCCTTATCTTTTGGAAAGTTTTGCATTTGTTATTTTGGACCTTAATAGAGTGATGCCATTTTCCATTTCAATCACTTCTCCAGCTGGCTCTCCTATTTCCATTTCTGTCTGAGACTAAGGTAACTTTTAGAAAGGAAGGAGTAGAAATAGATGAATCATGGCACTTAAAGTCAGAGAAAAAAATCTGAACGGAAAATGTAATTAAGAAGCAAATTGAAAAACTGAAGCACCTGTGATATAGTGCCCGGGAATGATTATTTTAGGGGGGGAACCATTGCAACTTAATTCCCTTTCACTCTGTTGCTCTCAGGATTTGGACTGTTTGCTCATTTGTTTGGATAAAACATAAACCTTCTACTTGCATTTTTGGATGCAATGAGTATTATTTTGCGTTTACTTTAACTACTGCCACATTCCCACTGATAATAAAGTTTCCATTGCTTTTCAGAAAGCTTTAGGTCATTTGATTTATAGGACACAGTTATTAACTGCTCAACAAATAACTTGAATTAAAATAGTTTTACCCATTGGGAAAAGCACTACAGCACCTGTAAGAACAAGGGTTTTAAAGAGATTGAAACATCTGGAGGAAATTCAAGATGGGAGGGGAAAATACACAGAAGGGTTACTGTAAAAATGGTAAAGTGACATTTTGAGTTACATCAATGACTGATACAAATATAACTTTACATGGAAACGTGAGTACTCTGTGACAGGAAGCACTGCTGGGTCTTCGTGAAGTTTGAATTCAGGAGCTCCTTACCAAGGTTGAAGTGGGATGAGTTGCAATAAAATTACTGGCATCTGAAAAACGACTGAGACAAAGCTTCCCAGTCTGACTTTGCATAGTATAAAAGAGGCCCTTTTCTTAAGTGAGTTTTTTAATTTTCCAGTAGCATTTAAAGTTGCTTCATTGCTATGGGAGAGGGTGAGCAAAGGAGACAAATCCAAAATTGACCCGAAGTTCAGGATTACAAGTCTGAAAAGTTCTGCTCAACAGCAACCCTGTGCTGTCAACCTCTTCCAGCTATCTCCTGACATTTCTTTTTCTGCTCAACACAAACTCTGCCCAATAGTGGACTTCTGACTCCTTCCAAAGAGAGGCTAAGCATCAAAAATCAAGGGCAGTGACTCTTAGAACACAGCACTTTCAGAATGCTGCTCACTTCTGTGCTATTACATATTTATCAATACAACTATAACAGCTGAAAAAAGATTGAAGCCACATAATCCCCACCAGAGCATAGCAAAAGAAGCCAGAGAAATGGATGAGATGACATTAATCTAGTTACTAGACTTATTAAATCTAAAGTACTTGTTAAAAGTAGAGATGAAAATTTTAAAACTGCTGCAATTAGTTGTCACCAGAAATCTGAGACTTTGAGACAGCAACAACCTGCATAAAGAATAACTTTGCTGAATTTACAGCATTTATGCTGTCTTCAGCCTTCCTGAAATACATGCACAGAATATAGTTAACAATACATTAGACCTGTAGGAATCCAGAACTGGTCGAGACAGCAAGGTTTCAAGAACTGGAGTATCTGCCTCTAGCACTGGGCAGATTCTTATGGATTTGGAAGTTTTTCACACAGCAACTCTGAGAACTACAGCAGTTGAAAGTTTTGTGAAAGTGTTTTTACACTACAAAATAACATTTTAGCAGACTGGAAACATATTGTGAAGGCAGGGACATTCTAAGGAGAAAAGAAAAAAACAACAACATCAAACCAACACACGAAAGTGTTTTCAAAACATGTATTTCAATACTGTTGTGATCAAACAGGCTCAAAGAATGGATAAGGCTGGAAGACATCCCTGGAGATCATCTAATCCCACACTCATGCTCAAGCAGGGTCTCCTCAAGCAGGTTGCTTAAGGCTGCTCATTTAGCAAGGCTTTCATTTCACCTAGAAGATGGCCCATGTGTGTTACAAAAGTTCTCAGATGATTGTGAAATGAGCATTGATGATCAGCACCATGGATTTGTTAAGGTTAAAACATGAAGTTTAATGAAACAACCTCTGTTTCAATATATTTAGGAATATTGGCTGATACCAACAGCTATAGCTGATTGATGAAGTTGAGAAATCTTGGGTAATTTCAAGAATTTGTTTGCCAAATATTTGGCTTTGGGAATCATGGGAAGACTGTAGTCCTGCATGGATTGCACAAAGTACCTACATAGAGTGGACATATCTATGAATGTTTGTTTTTAATACAGTAGCATGGATCAGTACTGAGCTCTTACTACGGTTCTGTGCATCTCATCCTTTGGGCGTTTGCAGAGCAATTCAAGGCCACTCTTCTGAAGGAAAGACACAAACGATTTCTTCAAATGACCACTTGATGTCACTTGACACCATGCTAATAAACTTAATGAAGCCCACTTCTGGGCAATAAACAAAGGTTCTTGGAATACGTGTCTGAAAATGAGAAAGCAAGATTCTAAAAAAGTACTATATAAAGATCATATACGTTTGTTATGGATTTGTCTACGGTTCTTGTAAACCGGAGTGGGTAAGTGCTAAATTACTTACAAATACACGATCTCTGTTGTTCAGAGAAATATTGGTACCTGCTTTCTGTCCCAGAGGGAGTCTAGAATTAATCAATTAGGCTAAGACTTACTAAGTTAGGATGTGTTCCTCACTTTTGGGTACCCAGTTTTGAAGAGACATCAAAGAGATACAGATGTTTCTAGATTACCCTTCCAAAAAGTAAGATTCCATTAGCAATCCAGTGTCACTAGTCACTTCGAAGGCTTTGGCTAAGCCTCAGGTTTTCTCTCCCTTACAATGTCATTCCTTATCGACATAATGAATTCCACATATCCCATGTGAATGAAATACCAGCTCTGAAAACTAAGGCAAGATGCCATACTTCCTAATCTATCCAGTCCAAAGTAAAGTGAATTATTGTTCCCTGACAGTATTTTTCATACATCAGCATGACCTGAATTCTAATACATTCGTATTATCACAGCCTTGCAGTCTCTCTTCTCCCATTTTCCATTTATGTACTGCTGGGACATTGATTTATTTGTGACAGAAACTTTTATCCTGAGATTTGTATATGCTTGTTTTATCCCCTGGTATTTGCCAGCCAGGTGGTCTTGCCATGAAATAGATCTGACTGTTTGTAAAATAAATGTTAACCCAGTGCATTTTCAATCCCAGAGCTGGCTGAAATATTTTAGCCAGAAGAGATTTTTATTGCTGTTTCATTGGAAGTGCTTCATTGAGGCTTCTCTGGATACTGTTTTCAAACTATTATTAGATAGAAAAAAATAAATGACTTCCTGAGATTGTCCCATTTTATTTTGAAAATGTCACAAGAGATTTGTTCTTACCTTAATCAAAGCAATATGAATGAGTTGCATTGAACTATATTTATATAATATTTTATATCTGTTTTCATGTCTTTTTAGCATTTGAGTGGTTCCAAATTTAAATAGTTTGGAACCTCTATTATCCAAAATTTTGAAGAACAGAATAGATTCCGCTCTTGTTTGCCTTTCAGCATTGGCATTTATCACAGAAAATAGCCAGCCCTGTGGCTATAAATGTTAGGTACTTGCTCTCATTTATGAAATTTTTGGCTTGGAGACTATACGGTCTCACCCAGGTAACAAGCTTTTTCTTGGCAAGGTTGTCAAAATTGATACCAATAGACCAGCTACAGTCTTCATTTAGTGGAAGTCAACTGAAGACTGCAGAAACTCAATCCTTGAACTCAAGGATTGTCTAAAACCACTCCAGGTATCTCATTTATTATTTATAGTGCCTTATTAGCTATCACTCTTTTTGCCTTGACCCTCAATTCTTGGCTAGCACTGGGAGGAGCCATGGTGGATCATTCTGTGAGGACTCCTTCAGGAAATGGGGGGGGGAGGAGGAGGATGTGGAACCTTTCCAAAAACCTTCAAGGATGACACAGTGATGCATTTCATCTCAACAACTGTCTGTAACAAATTTGCCTCTCCTCAGTAGCTCAGCTCCTTCTTGCTTTAGGAGCAGCTAAAAGACCCCAAAGTTTCAGTGTCTGTTTATACACTAGGAAGTTTTCTGCAGAGCTCTTTGGTAATGTACTGTATGAAGCCACAACTGTGAGGCAGCATCCACAATTGCTGCAGTACTGACTATTGTTATGTTTATATCTGGGACAAGGGAAGAAGGGAAAGGAAGAAGGTCATGCTTTTGGATTTCTACATCCCACACCAAGCAATCCAAGCTAAATTTGTATAGTAGATTGGGCTGTAAATGTGGTCTAGCTGTGACTTCTTCAAGAGGACAGCATTAAATTACTTTACATTGAGACATAAACACTCGTTTGACAATTTTAACCTCCCTTACTTTCCATAGGAACCAAAATCTGGAATAGTTTGAAAGATCAAGATCCAAACATGCTTGAAATAGGGTAGAAAAAGTATCTTTCATGCTCTTCTCTGTGGAAGATGATGCTGTGTATACTGCTGCTTTTATATTTAGGAATTTCTTGATTCATTTGCCTGTACCACTGCTCAGGACCATTTCCAAATTCCTGATCCCCAAAGAAACAAAAGAATAGGAATATTATTATCATAATTAACTCTCTTCCTTAGGGAGGTAGCTTTAGAGACTACTTTCTAGCACTGCCTTCTCTAGCTGTTAGTGCTTGCAGCTCTCTAGTGCTTTTTAATCTTTGTTTCCACAAACACTGAGCAGATATGGGTGATTTATTCCTGTAATTATTGAGCTCTTGAAGCTGTACCAAATGGAGCACACAGTTCCATGCTAATCATTGCATTAAAACCCACTGCTGAGGAAGAAGGAAACCCCCCAAACTATAGAAGTCTACCTAAACCACATTTCAGCCATTGTGTGGTTGTCCATCAAACGATGGTCTACAAGACAAAGATGAGAGAAAGACACACATGCAATCCATCCTATTTCAGTGTAGACAGTGCATGCAAGTTATTTATCTAGTGCTTTAAATTGCATCTCTTGGTCCATTGCTTTAAAATGAGAACTGACAAGAAGTCCTGGGTGCAGGAAGTGTTGCCATTTCATTGCAAATCAAAGTGAAAACTGTAAGTATTTTAAGAAATCATGAAACTAATTCATAAAGTCACTTTGTTGCAGAGCATTGGGTTCTAGTGTACCCAGATGTGATAACGGTGAAAACTGACATAAAGCAAAAGCTTAAGAAAAACAACAGAGGCAGAGATAATGACTGTATCTTACCAAAACAAAACATTCTGCAAAATTAGAAATGATGGAACCATCTGTTTTCATCGAAAAGCATATTGGCAGAAATATATTAAAGGAGATGTGTAAGTGCATTTATTTGCTTAATTTGCGACTTTTGACCTCATGGTTTTAGTGCCAACTCACTGTCATCTTAATAAACAATAAAAAGCAAAATCAGCCAGGCAGTGAATCACTGAAGCCAGCAACTTCAGAATGAGAGAATGTCAGTGTCTTCTCTCCCGTCAGGTTAGTAACATGAAAGGAAGTGGGTTTGCAATTGCCTGCCAAGTTTGTCATGGCCCTACATGAAAATGGGAGCACAAAAGGAGAAACTGGTTTCCTGTACCTCAGCTTAGGAGAGTGATTCTGCACAAGCCCAGCTTTAGGTATGGTGCACAGCACATTTGCATCTGAAGGTGGGTACATCCCTCTGCTCTTTGCTCCACCTGGACATAAATCTGAATGTTGCTATTTTAGCATAGTCATGTGTATTGAATCATCAGTTACACATAATTACTCCTTTCATTAGCAACCATTACAGTGCGTGTTCCTTTCCATTCGTTTTCATCTTCAGCTATGTTTCCACTTATGTTAAGTCAAGAAACTCCTAGGGCTAAATGTGATGTCGGAGAGTTGTAAATCAGGCAGCACTGTAAATCAGGTGTCCACGCTGGTATAACAGTCATGTAAATGAGATTGAAAGAGACTTGCAATTTCATTCTATGAAAAGAAAGATCTTTGTTTTTTCAGCAAGTTAACTTAGCTTTCCTCCTGAGAGATGACCCCTCTTAAATATGAATCTGTGAGGAAGTGAAATGAGCCTGAGCAGCACACAGCTAGCCCTGAATGCAAAACACCAACAAGCAGTTCTTCCTGTGAGCTGAAAACCTGAAGAGTTGCACCAGCAGTAGTTAATGTTTTGTTTATCACCTCTGAACTGTGATAAAGCCAGCTTTGAGAAGACTATTGCTGTGGATAAAATCAAAAATTAAAGTGAAAAATGGTTGCATATGCTCACAGCTGTGTTTCACGTCCTTGCTCATTTAAAGGAGGCAGAATTGAGGCTCTTGTAGAAAATAATTTATTTATGAGATGTGCTCTGGCTTTCCAACCAGAGGCATCAGGAAAGCATGCAGGTAGTTCATTAGGGTTCAGGATATATGGCAATTCCGTTGCAAACCTTATAACTACTCATATGAAATTCTTGCCAAAACTTCATATCAACACATATGGTCAATTAGTGGAGAGCAGGAAATGCCATCCACAATTCTTCCTGGTATTGATCAAATGCAACCGAGTGTTGCTCTGCACAATCCCCCTCTTCAAGCAAAACTCCCTTCTAATTTCAAAACTGGATGTGCCCAAGAGCCACATTAATCATTCTTCAACGGCTCAGCGCAGACCTCCAGCATGCCGCAAGCCACTGGCTCACAAATGTAACACGAGCTTCATCAGGAACTAATCTAAGCATATCTTGGCTGTCTCTTCAGTGACATGGGAGTGCAAAAAGAAAAACTAAACCAAATAACTAACTGAAGTGCTCTGTCAGTTAGGATCCTTAGTGCAATGAAACCAACTTCCCTTTTTCTGCCCCGCATCTCTGTAGCTCAAGAGGTGACCTGTACAATACTCATCATACTGCACACCATAGATGTGCGAACAGCATAAAAATAAGTATATTAGATTTGTGAAAGAATGGATGGCACAGGCAGTGTTGTGATGTTCTGTACCTGCAATGCAGTGGAGAAGCTGTGATCCTTGAGTCTCCCTGAAATGGCCCACAGCTCTCACCATGCTTCTGTGTGTCCCAGCTGTCTTTTCATCTTCTCTGAGACACTGCTCCCCACAAAAGGTGGGATACTTAACTGTCCTTACTAAACTCTCCTTATAATCAATCATTTTCAACCAGAAACCTCTGCACTCTGTGCAGAGAAACACAGGCTGGAAGTGACACCCAGAAACCCCTGAAAGGAGATAGCTTTCAAGAGGAGCAGCTCAGAAATGGTGGTTTCCCTTTTCACTTGTCAGATTTCTTTGTTGATTATGTGTTTGACACGAAGATAGATCTTGGTAATTAATAGTTTGTGTCAAGATCATCTTACATTGCTTAAAGAAATAATTTGAGAGTGTCACTGTGATTCATTTGAGCTATTGAACTCTGTATCATTTTCAGAAGGAAAATGCAGGATGACTGTCTTTACAGAGCAAAAAGCACTGAAACCCACTTGTTTATTTTCCTGAGAGCTTTCCTAGAGCTCACATCAGCACAAATTCAATTTACAAAGGGTGTTTGAAAACCAGGATATCACTCCACAGTAAAGCATCATGAACATAACAGACTTGCTACTCCTAAAGAGGGATATATGTTCTTCCTGGTGTCTCTGGACAATTCTCTTTGCATCTGCTTTGCTCCTCCCCTTTCCCAGCGTTCCTCTCTCCTTGGACTCCAAATCCTGGTCAGATTTCTTTGACCTTGCTTAACACACACAAGACTAGATGTGGACTACATATTGGTCCCTTCAAACCTTTTGTCTTAGTATCTCTTTAGCCCTTTCAAGGGCTAAAACATCTGCAGTGCAAGGACAATAAAGGTAGTGAGAAACCATGCAAAAGCCTGTTCCTATCCTTTCACAAAACATCTGAGCCAAGTAAGTCTCTTGCTTAGCAGAATGTGGCTGCTCCCCCTAATTAGGAGTTCAAGATGCCTTAAAAGACATAAAGTGAATGTAAAACCCTGCATGAGTTAGAAGAAGGAAAAGTGAGGTCAGTGGGCACTACAGACTAAAAATTGAGGTATAATGCCCTTAAGGAGTCATAGAACATGCAAATGAAAGCAGTGGGATAAGAATGATGCTTAATAAACTAAGGAGATCACTGTTTTCCTGCCTCTTTGCTTTGCCATTGGGTAAAGATCAGCAGGAGAAATTCTGTCCACAACATTCCCTTTTTTAGCCAGACACAAAGGGAATTTTCTTACTTACCATAATTTTCTAAGTATTTGTTGGCTGCAGCTCTCTTTCTTTGACTGCAGTAGTTTCATTATTATTTATGTTTCTTGGGACTTTGTACATTCATTTCTGAATATTTTATCTATTTGCCACATAATGTGTCCATCCCCAGATACACAGAATTGGAGTGATACTTCCAGACAATCTCTTCCCGTGGCCAACAGAGCGCACTTACTCCTGAAAGGGATGGCGATGGATGGGAAGCAGACTTCTTTTGTCTCCTTGATCAGATCCTGCGGGTGACATCCAAGCAGCCTTAATTCTGCTCAAGTCCCAGTACTGAAGCAGCCTGTCTTCTCTTCAGTAATACTTAATCCTTGAATTTCTACAGTGACATTTGAGGTGGCCAGAGGGTTCATTCCCTGTCTACAGCGAAAGCTAACGCTTTCTTGGCTACACTATCATGTTTGATTCTCCAAAGTCTGAGGCTTTTATGCTTAGTGAAAGACCCTCAATGCCTCCTTCCTTATAACAGCCATCAGTCAGAGAACTTGGCCTGAAACAATTTCAACTGCAGGTCTTTGCTTGTAGGAATTTCAGCCTATCTCAGCTGCCTGTGTAAGAATACCAGAACCACCTGACTGCTGTGGGATGGGGTTGCTGGGTGGGTGAACGTGGGGTGTCTTTCCTGGGACATTGAGCAGCCAGGAGCGCTGGAATTACAGGACAATAGGAGAGCACCTCAGAGAGAAAGCAGCTGTAACTCCCCAGCTTGGACACTCAAATGCCTGTGCATGGTCTGGATCTGATCAAGTTGGATTTCCTGGCTGTATTTTAACCAAGTCCATGAGGGCCTTATGTCAGATGCTGGCAGCTGAACTACATCTGTGGCTGGTTGTCGTGATTTAAGCCGTAAATCACACAGCCCGCTCACTCACTGCCCCCTCTTTCTTCCCCCCAGCTCCCGGGGGAATGGGGAGGAGAATAGAAAGAATGCAACTCCCACAGGTTGAGATAAGAACAGTTTAGTAATTAAAGTATAACACAAATCACTATTGCCACCACCAATAATAATAACAACAAGAGAAATACAAGGAAAAGAATACAATTGCTCACCACCTATACCCAGCCCAACCAAGCAGTGCACCCCCACCCTTCTGGGTCTCTGCTCTCTGTTTTACATCCTGGGCATGATGTGCTGTGGCATGGAATGCCTCTTTGGTCAGTTTGGGTCAGGTGTCCTGTCTCTGCTTCCTCCCAGCTTCCCCTCCTTCCTGGCAGAGCATGAGACTCAGAAAGTCCTTGGTCAGGCCAAAACATTACCACGCAGTAACTGAAAACATCAGTGCTATCAGTGCTGTTCCCAGGCTGAAAGTCAAAAACACAATGCTGCACCAGCTACCAAGAAGGAGAAAAATGACTGCTACTGCTGAACCCAGGACACTGGTGCAAGGCCAAACTGGTGAAGTTCAGGAGACCTGAGCCCATTGAACCAGCTGAGGGCAAAACAGTTTTATGAACAGTAAAATTTTTAATATTACATTTTTTCAATTTAGTTTTAACTAATGATTTGCTTCATGCCCTAAAAAATGGGACAGCAGACAGACAGGAACCAATGCAATGAAACTGGTTTAATGTCATCCACAGCATTGGAATAAGATTTGAACAGAGTGAAAAAGGAGCTACACATAGTACATTTATATCGAACTGAAAGAAAGATAATTCTTCATTCATCACACGTGTCCTAAAATCAGCACAGCAATATCAAAGCCAATTAGGAAGACAATGATGACATAATAAGCAGTCTTCTGTGATGTGGTTTATGAACAGTTTATCACCACACTTTGGCTACAACAAGAATATAGTCCAATAAGCTACTAGCTTCAACTCACCTTTAGATCTCTATAACTGACTCATATTGATAGAGCCAGGACCTAACCGTGGTGATGAAATGTACTGTTTCTAATTATTCAAACTCAATGAAGGTATATCTAACAAACATATCAAATATATTAAACTGAATTCATTATGGTTTATGGATTCCCAGTACTACTTAAATCAGTGGGTTAGTGGAGCAGAGAAAACCTTCTGTGTGTTGAAGTGACAGCATAAATCAATAACTAGATACAATGTGAAGGCAATTTATGTTCCTTTTGAATCTCTTTGGGGTTCTTTTGCAGCTAAAGTATTCCTAATGTGCTTTATGATTTGCACAGGACTGGGAATAGTCTAGAAGACATGATAGGATTGGGAGAAAAAGGGATTGTGAAAGCTGAGATGGATAAAGAAAGCAGATCCAGCTCATTTGAGGCTTGAAGAAAGCTGTAGATAGTAGAGTCCAAAGCCAATGTGGCTCTGAAAAGGAGCTCCTCACCCAGTCCTGGAGAATCAGCAGCACTAAGATTACTCCTGAGGGTCAGACCTCCCTGTGTGAAGTATCAGAAGAATAGAATAGTAAAAAGGTTAGGGTTGGAAAGGACATCAAGATCATCTAGCTCCAACCCCCTGCCATGGGCAGGGACGCCTCACACTAAACCATGCCACCCAAGGCTCTGTCCAACCCAGCCTTGAACACCACCAGCAATGGAGCATTCACAGCTTCCCTGGGCAACCCATTCCAGTGCTTCACCACTCTAACAGTAAAGAATTTCTTCCTCATATCCAATCTAAACTTCCCCTGTTTAAATTTAAACCCATTACCCTTTATCCTGTTGCTACAGTCTCTCATGAAGAGTCCATCCCCAGCATCCCTATAGTCCACCTTCAGATACTGGAAGGCTGCTATGAGGTCTCCACGCAGCCTTCTCTTCTCCAGGCTGAACAACCCCAACTTTCTCAGCCTATTTTCTTATGGGAGGTGCTCCAGTCCCCTGATCATCCTCATGGCCCTCCTCTGGACTTGCTCCAACAGCTCCATGTCCTTTTCATGTTGAGGACACCAGAACTGCACACAATACTCCAAGGGAGGTCTCACAAGAGCAGAGTAGAGAGGCAGAACATGTAATCCCTGAATATCACCCAACATTCTTCACCCCCCCTGCCTTCTAGGGCTTTATCCCATGGAACCTGACTGAGCAGCTTCCTGAAGAGAACAAAGTCTGCTCTCTTGAAGTCCATGGCAGTGAACTTGCTGCGTGCCCTTCTCAGTGCCCTGACAATCTCAAACTCCATCTGGTGATCACTGCAGCCAAGGCTGCCTTGGAGCATCACATTCCCCACCAGCCCCTCCCTGTTGGTGAGCACGAAGTCAAGCATGGAGACTGTCCTTACTGGCTCCTCTATCACTTGCAAATGCAAATGACTTGTCTGTCACCAGGTAAAGGGACGCAGACAGTTTGCACTGCTGGAGTCATGGGCACAGGGCTACACAATGCAGAGATGCAAGCTTGGAGCTGCATTGGCACAGCATCATTTCCCAACCAATGAGTCTCAGTTTATGAAGCATAATCCTGATGCCACTAAACCATTTCCAGTTGTACTAACTTTTAGGGAAGTGATTTGGGTGCCTATGACCCCCAGCAGCATGGGGAAGGAGTACATCAATATGAAAAGAGAGGATGTCCATTATCAGAAGCAGGAAGGTAACATGCATATTATGCACTATTTGCCTAGCGCACTAAGTTAACTCAGATCCTATGTTTACTCTAAAAGGTCATTGCAGCAGTAGAGGAATTTGAAAAGCCTGTTACAGACAAGAGAAGCCAGGGCAAGCATGCTGGAAATGCACAAACACAGCAAGTACGAAGAGTATGGACATTTGAGAAAGGCTGTGTCAAGGGATAAACAGACAAGTGCACACCTGAGACTTCCCAGATCTTTCCTTCTACAAATCAAGAAGATATGCAACAGAGATGACAAGGTGGGCCTGGCTTCCAGTGAGCCGGAGGCCCTAACTAGCCCATGGGTTTGTTTTATTTCTGATTCCAGATTCACATTCCTCACTTTTAAGAATGAGAGTTCTCAGGGAGACATTTAGAGCATGGCACAACAGCTGGACAACATGTTTCTCTTTCCAGGATTATGGAAGGTGAAATATCATCAATGAAATGGAATTGCATCAAAGTCGAATCACCTTCTTCCACTGCAAATATGTTTCGAGGGTTTGAACCCTTTCATGTGACTGATAGAAAAATCGACCTACCAGTGGTCCCAAACCATTATCCAGTGATCTGGATACCAGCCCATCAAGTCCCTGCTTCCCACCAAGTTTTTTTCTCATGAATGATCCTGGCCACTAACAAAATGCTAATGTCACTTAGAGGCAGGCAATCCTGCTAGTGACTCTGTGTGTCACTTGTCCTGAACTTGATGGCACACAAATAAGGGAAATAGGTTGCAAGACAGACAAGCAGCCTTTGGCTTACTACTCTTAATAACCACACAATCTGTCGCAAAGCCTGAACTGACCACCCCTGCTCTGCAGCAAACCACCCTCAGTATTCTGCAACTCAGCCAGAGGTATTCTGCAATTAGAACACACAAAGCAATTCCTGCTCCCATGACACAAAGAAGAAATATATACACCGATTTTCACTATATAAGCTGGAAAGAAAAACACTGGAGGATGTTGGTTGAGCTACACCACACAAGGAGCTGCAGACACTAACCAGCAGAGGAGAAGCTCATAAGTAGTATCATGGCCATGAAGAACACCAGGTTTGCTGATACCTCTGCTGCAGACTACTTCTGCACATGCAGACAATCTATCCTCCCTGCTACTCTGCATGTGTTGGCCCTGTGTCACAAGAGGAGTGAAGCACCAGCCTTCCCTTGTATGTAGAGTTTCTGTGGTGTGTGCACACCATGAGCATTTTTCTAGCATTTCCAGAGGACCAAAAACCAGATCTGCTGAACAAATGCTTGATCATTGTCTAGTACAGCACAATGATAGGCTGCCTCTAGGAACAGTGAAGCTTCCAAGTTGAAATGGGTGGCAAAACTGAGATCGAATGAGTAGCATAAATAGGGATACGGGGACAGGACAGACACTCTTATTCCCAAACACTTTCTTCAGAACGTGATTTCTGCACCTGGATTTAGGAAGAAGATTACCCCTTTCATACCACTCATTTTGTTAGTGTGGGTGTCCTGGGTTCAGCAGTAGCAGTCATTTTTCTCCTTCTTAGTAGCTGGTGCAGTGCTGTGTTTTCGACTTTCAGCCTGGGAGCAGCGCTGATATCACTGATGTTTATAGTTATGGCTTAGAATGTTTGGTTTGACCAAGGACTTTCTGAGTCTCATGCTCAGCCAGGGAGGAGGTGAAGCCGGGAGGAAGCAGAGACAGGATACCTGATCCAAATTAACCAAAGAGCTATTCCATACGACAGCATGTCATGCCCAGGATGGAAAAACTGGGGGCAGGAACCCAGCAGAGTTCAGTTTATGGCTCGGTCATTGGGTGGTGAGCAGTTGTATCCTCTTCCCTTCTATTTCCCTGGTCATTATTATTATTGGTGGTAGCAGTCGTGGTTTGTGTTATACCTTAGTTATTGGACTGTTCTTATCTCAACCCATGGGAGTTACATTCTTTCGATTCTTCTCCGCATTCCTGCTCCCTCGGAGTGGTGGGGAAGAAAGAGGGGGGAGTGAGTGAGCAAACTGCGTGATTTACAGCTTTAACCATGACAGTGGATAAGGTAGCAGACTCCTGGGCTCTCAGCTGACTTGTCACAGCGAAGAGAAACAGGAAGAGAGTCTTTTGTTGCATGAGGAGCAACATGTTACATGATGGACAGATGGACTTCACTTTAGTTTGTATGATGGGAACAAATTCCGTAGCAAGCTGCCTAACAGGGATAAATTCCTTACACTATGGTAAATGGAGAAAGCAAACACTTATGCTTATGTAAAGGCCCCATCATCTTTCCTTGTCAGAGGATCCTCAACTTCTGTGTCCTATTTCCTTCTGTTAAACTGCTCAACTTCTTTATCCCCTTCTCTGTAGGAAGATTGGTTCCTTTTGTCACATAAGCTCCTGGTTATAAACCAAGTAATAGTAGCTAAACCTGCTGGCAGATGGTACATTCATTATTTTGAATTTCTTAGCCCCAGAGCCACCACAAAAAACAAAGTCAAAGAACTAACATTTTTAGTTACACCAGCAGACTGAAGGGCTCATATATTCCCTACCAAGCAACAGATTAAAATAAGCCTAAAGCAACAAGCAATTTCTGACTTTTCCATATGTGTTTTTATTTCCATATCTCTGGTGGCTACCTACAAGGAGGAGTATGTCAAAAGCTTCCCTTAACTTGCAATTTCAAGTCTGAATTAAATTATTAGTGTCAGTATAAGATCCACAACACTCATTTAGCTCATGCAGCACAGATTCTGCCTGCCTGGCTGCCTGCCTGAACATGGAGAGGAGAGCCTTCCTCATGAGGAACCCAGTGGGAATTGGGAAGGCCTTGGTCAGCAAGAGGGGGTTCAGCCTTCAGCCGAGTGGAAGGCCTTGCTGCTGCAGCCTCTCCTGAGGGTCTGCTATGAGGTATCACATCTCCTAGATTTCCTACTCCCTTATTAGACTTCTTCCCATCACGACCTATGACATTTCTGAATGACCATTGCTGCATCGAATTTTCTCTAGGTGCTGAAGATAAACTAATGGAAGCATGAACTCAGTCTCCCAGGAGCAAACAATAACCAGGAACAATGGGAAGACATACAGACTATGCCATGGCACTTCCCCACTGCCAAAAACCTTGGGTCATTGGTGCCGACAGAACATTCAGTCCTGTCTTCCCAAACATGTTTGGCTTCCCACAGCTGCAGGGCCATTACAGCAGTGAATTTGTTCTTACACCCTTACCTGCCTGCAAACGTGTGAGCAATTCCTGCTGCTCGTTTTTGTGGAGAAACTTTTCATATCACAGTCATCAGGCTCCTTCTACACAGTCAAACCTGAACATCTGTAGTGCTCAGCTGGCAGTAATCAAAGCCACACATTATTCTTTGCTACTTCACTCCTCCATCACAGCCCCACCGAGGCTTGTTCTCTGCTCCTGTGAGTCAAAAAAGGACAAATAGAAGTTCAACTTTTTCTCAGGTAAGTTCTTCTTTGTAAGTATTTGGCTCCTGCTTGACTTTGTTCACTGCTATCTGAACTGCCTGAAAAGAAATCAAATGCAGCCTTTCCTAGCAACACGGTATTAGAAGAGGATCAGACTTACAGTACCTAAAAATGGAGTATTGCACTGACTACAGTCAGTTAAACTTAAAACTAGTGCCTAAAAGTCTAGGCTCTAAAGGGCTGATTTTCCACTTGAAAACTTTCAGACTTAGATATCTGATTCTTCAGCTCAGTTCGCTGAGGGTCAAGCTTGTCTTATGAAGAAACTTGGGCCGCTGCCCCATCTCTTGTTCTGGGGCCTCCAGCTGAATTTGCATGACATCTCGCCTTGTGCTACCTTTCTGTGTACAGTGACTGCATTCTAAATGCCATATAACAAGTAGTGAATAGTATATGGTTGTTTTTCTCCAGCAGTAAGAAAAAATATGCTGCAAGGATGAGGGGCTTTAGATTAGCAACGGTTAAACTGCTCAAAACTTTGGCCCAAGTCAAAACTCGTTGCATCATAGCTTTTTTACAAGTGTTGTGGTTTAAGCCCCTCATGCAGTTCGTTCACTCACTTCCCCCTCTTTCTTCCCCAGTCCCGGGGGAATGGGAAGGAGAATAGAAAGAATGCAACTCCCACAGGTTGAGATAAGAACAGTTTAGTAATTAAAGTATAACACAAATCACTATTGCCACCACCAATAGTAATAACAACAAGAGAAATACAAGGAAAAGAATACAATTGCTCACCACCTATACCCAGCCCAACCAAGCAGTACACCCCCACCCTTCTGGGTCTCTGCTCTCTGTTTTACATCCTGGGCATGATGTGCTGTGGCATGGAATGCCTCTTTGGTCAGTTTGGGTCAGGTGTTCTGTCTCTTCTTCCTCCCAGCTTCCCCTCCTTCCTGGCAGAGCATGAGACTCAGAAAGTCCTTGGTCAGACCAAAACATTACCACGCAGTAACTGAAAACATCAGTGCTATCAGTGCTGTTCCCAGGCTGAAAGTCAAAAACACGATGCTGCACCAGCTACCAAGAAGCGGAAAAATGACTGCTACTGCTGAACCCATGACAACAAGTTTGGGAAAGTCTAACAGCTTCTTTTTTTATTATTATTTCTAAACATTCCCTGTGTTCAGCCATCACTAGAAGTGCTGAGGCTACAAATGCTTCTTGGCATCTGTAGAGAATAATATCCCCTCATTCTCTGATGGCAATGTACTTTTCAAGCCTCATATTCATAAATCTCTTAAACGTCTAGGAGATAACTAAATATGACTGTGTACCACTATGATAACCTAAGGCATACAGAGGTTGAGAAACTTCTCATGCATTACCAACTGAATTAGAGCTGGGTATTGAACCTCCAAGTCCTGATCCCTCATTTTTCTGCCAACCATTCACCAGTGATCTCTCTCCCAGTAATCAAGCAGTTTGGCAATTACAGGCATATTTCCAAACTTTAGCTGCTGATTCTTTTTCTTTCTTTCAGCAAAAATACTAACTTTAACCCATTGTTTATATGCATAGAAAAGACCTTTAAAGGTCTTAGCACAGATGTCTTGGATTTTCATTAAGGAAAATTCCCCTCTCAGTGAAAGGGAGATGGAACTAATTCCCACATTACTCAGTTGCTGTCTTCCCTTCTAAGGAACTACCTTGCAAGGAGACAACTGATCCAGCAGCCACTGTGCCGCCTTGCAGCTACATTTGGATACTCAGCCAAATGCCAAGTGTACATTATGGCACCAGTGAGACAGTGGGAGGAGGTGAGGTTTCACAGCAAGTTCTAGGGAAAAAGAGGGAGAAAGAAGGAAAGACAGTTGAGCAGGAGCACCATCGAAAGGCCATATCTCCTCAGATGAAAGTGGTTTGAAGGTCCCTGGTTCAACATCTTCTTGCATGCCCCTTTCAAGCCCTCTTGCAAAAGTGAGAAGGACAGGTGTTTTATATTGCTTAGGCTTCCTGTCTGTGTTGGTCACACGGTCAGGCTGCATACTGATGAATTTGGCCAGAGACCTCTAAATTGAATCCATGCTTTTTCCAAAGCAATTTTTATAAGGTGACACCAGCAGGTGTATTTTTCATTTGAAAACAAGAAGGCTATTTCATCAGAGATTAATCCTAGACTGGAAGAAAAAAAATCTTAGGACTAAATTGTAGATATTACATTTTTCAGCTTTTTAAATTAAGGTGTCTAAAGGTCACCATCCACTGCATCTCCTTGTGCCATGCTCTACTGCTTCAGCCACTCAGTCTGGTTTCACCTCAAGCATTGCTCACTGTCCCACACTTTTCTCATAGTCTAGTCATGTGGCTAAAATGAAGACACACTGAAGTCCCACACCCTGGGTCTATCTAACACATGCCCAAAAAGGCAGGGTACACATAGGCAGCCTTCTCATTTGAAGACTCCTCCAGAGTTCAACCCAAGCATTTCCTGGGCTGGAGGTCTGGAGACAAATCTGTTTAGCAGGGAGCTCCTTTACCTTGCTAAGTAAATAACTGCACTTCCCACCCAGTGGCAAAAAAGAGGCTCCTCAACACCTCTGACTTCTGTTTAAAGCCTCCAATAGCTACTTTGCTAAGAATGGTCCTCAGCCTGCCATCTCCAGTCTCTGACATAGGAAAAGCTAAAGCCACATGAATGGGATGATGTAGTCAATTCAATGGGTTGATTCCTGGCCACTTTAGCTCTTTTCTTACACGCAAAGCTGGCAGAAGCAATGTCATTCACCGCAGGTCTCAGCAGCAGGGGTTGCTGAAGGGAGATGAGGAGCTGGGTGTTGAGGAAGCTTCCCTGAAATGACAGAAAGAGCGGAGGCACTAGAAACACAAGCCTCTGCCAAGCTCCTTTGCTCAAACTGATGCCCTTCAACCACTTTGTGCCTCATACCCAGCAAAATAGGCCATATTTCAAGGAAACATTAGTGATCTTAGATGCCCAAAACAAAGCAGTGAGCCACAGCTGTCCATCAAAAGTGGCTTCAAACAGGTTTGTTACAGGTGAGAAGACTAGAAGAAAATGACAGTCATTGGTATCTATCCCAAAACCCAAGGACCACCTGACACAGTACCTGCCAAGCTATCTGCAAATGTGGAAGCTAGGAAGATGGAACCCCTAGCTCTGCCTGAAGCCTACTGACAGAAGCTGCTACAGGAGCAGGTGTTTTGTACAAACCTTATTACCAAAGAGGCTAAAAGATGACAGCTGTGAGAAAATGAAACCATTCTCTGCAGAGTGGTTGCTGGTGGTGTGTGAGAACCGGTATTGGAAAGAAGTCCTGTTGCAGTCTTATTACTCAGGTGTTAAAGGAAAATTGTATATCTGGGAGATATATGCTGCAACACTGTTTTACACATTTAACCTCACTATTCTTCTTATAACAGATGGAGAAGAAGTGCTTCTTGCAGTGCAGGTACAGTGAGACCTCTCCAGTGGGTCAGTCTGACTTAACTTTTCCAGTGTTTGGTGACCAAGGCTGCCAATACAGGTTCAAGACTCTATGCAGGGATTAAAATCAGATCTAAGCAGATAACGGAAAGATCCAACTCCATCTGAGGGATTATTTTGCAGAAGTTCTGGCTGACCATCACCAATTCTACTAATTATTTTTAGAATTAATCGGTCCAGCAGATAAGTTGCTTGGATTAGCAGAAAAAGTTCCTACCAATTCCTCTTAAAGAAAGAAAGGACAAAACAACCTAAAAAGGACAGACAACCCTTGTCAGGGAGCAGAAAAGCTACATAATTACAGAAGCACTGAGGGAGTTATGATCTTGGCAAAATTAAAAGCAATTAAGACAATTACCTGCTTGTCTTAACAAAAAGAAAAGCTACTAATGTTTTGTAGTCATTGTTCAAACGCTAACCAGGATGTCTCTGCCTTACACCACCCTAAGACACCACCTCATACTCTATATTCGTGATCCTGGATTGTCCCTCTGTATAAAGCATTTTGTCTGATTTGTTAATAAATCCAAGCAGGCACGTAAGGAGAGGTGAGTGGTGACTTCTTTTTTAGCCTCATGATGCAAGCCTCAGACTTCAAGACTGGTACTGCTTGTATGCAAAGGGCAGTAAGATTTTCACTTTTTTTTTTCATCTTGCTGCAGAATTTAATTTCTGGCTGGTTGCTTTTTTCAGCTTTCTCTGGACACCAAAGTGCAGCCAAATTTCAACAAGAGAGGGAGACCGGGGTTTTTTTTTTGCATTGTAACATTCAGAAGTGGTTGATGCTTGCACTCAACCACCAGGTTTGCATCTAGTAGTGAATTTTCCGTTCAAGTAAGACCGGCAGGAAATTTTGAGGCTTTTTCTAGCTTGCTTCTGTCATCTGCCTTACTTGTATGCCATAATCTTAAGGGAAATCTGTTTATCAAGTACTCTAGTATCACAGGTGTATAAGACACTGGTGATCACCTCAACCTGTTCTGTCCTCTTTTTGTTGTATGCTTATAACATTTGTTCATTTACTACAAGTCTTTGATATCAAATGGGGCATGATTTATGGTGCTTGTTGGTGTGGGTAGTAGCCTGTGGAATTTTTCCACTACTGTTTGGTGCCCAGTTCTTGCAAAGGACTGCGTTCAATATCCTAGGTGCCCCAATATTTTTATAGTTCATTTACCCACCATTAAATGCAAAAAAACCTTCAACAATTAATGACAATGAAACAAAATATTACCAGACTGCTGAGATTATACTGCAGCTATACATAAGCTTGTTAATTCTAGTATATTGAGAGAACTGACTTAAAAACTGGATTCTATGTGTTACAGAAATGCTCCATAACATCTATGTTTATCCTGCAATCATTCTATTCTAACAGTGTCATGAACCCAATTCTCAAGGTTCTGAAAAAGGAGGACAGCAAAACTTTTGTTAAAAATGTTCAGATATTGTTTGCTTCAGGGTATGCTAGCAACATTGGGTTTCTTATAGTACAAAAGCAGTTTCATGCATCATTTTAACTGTGTGGTTAAAATGGCCACTTTTTTAGAAGCCACAGTCTTTTATGAGGAATTTATTTGCCACTCATCCTGATAACCACCTCCTACCTTCTGTACCATCTAGAGCAATGGCTAAGATTACAGTACCAGTTTACACATAACGTATTTTAGAAGCAATTCAGTTTCAGTCTCTGAGAACAACAACTATTTCATGGAAAAATACCTCATTCATTTTACACTTAAAAACACTGTAGTGAGTATGTTGGCTTTCTAGTCTGATACCTTTTTTGTTTGCTTCTGTTTCATATATGGATGATATGGCAGCTGCAAGGTCATGTCACACTCCAGTACATGTATATTGAGTAGTTTTTTATAGTAACAACCATCTTCTAAAAAGCCCTTCTGCCTAGGAGAATTATCTATGATCCATAACTGGAAGCTTCCTAGAAGCAGTAATAATAATATAATGCTATCATGGATAATGGAACAGACATTCTAACATAGAATCATAGAATAGTTAGGGTTGGAAAGGACCTTAAGATCATCTAGTTCCAACTCCCCTGCCAGGGGCAGGGATACCTCACATTAAACCATGCCACCCAAGGTTCTGCCCAACCCAGCCTTGAACACTGCCAGCACAAAAGAAATACATTTGCTTTTAAAGAATCCCTACACTATATCTCTACATTTTATCACAAAGATTTCTAGAAGTTCTTGATGACTGAAAATATTACAGTAATTGATTCTGAAGTTATTCACCAATAAAAATGGATTTTTTTGTTAATGGTTGTTAGGAATAGTTCTTGGGTGCTGAATAATACACAATCCAGAAAGTATGTGAATCATTCAGATGTCCATACTCTGTAGCAAAGAAAATACTGATGCTCTGGAAACATAGATATCAATGTAAAATACTTTGTTTTCAAAGCATTGAATATTAATGGCAGGATAGAATCATAGAATCATAAAATAGTTAGGGTTGGAAAGGACCTGAAGATCATCTAGTTCCAACCCCCTGCCATGGGCAGGGACACCTCACACTAAACCATGCCACCCAAGGCTCTGTCCAACCTGGCCTTGAACACCACCAGCAATGGAGCATTCACAGCTTTCCTGGGCAACCCATTCCAGTGCCTCAGCACCCTCACAGTAAAGAATTTCTTCCTCATATCTAATCCAAACTTCCCCTGTTTAATTTTGAACCTGTTACCCCTCGTCCTATCACTGTAGTCCCCAATGAAGAGTCCCTCCCCAGCATCCCTATAGGTCCCCTTCAGATATTGGAAGGCTGCTATGAGGTTTCCATGCAGCCTTCGCTTCTCCAGGCTGAACAACCCCAACTTTCTCAGCCTATCTTCTTATGGGAGGTGCTCCAGTCCCCTGATCATCCTTGTGGCCCTCCTTTGGACTTGTTCCAACAGTTCCATGTCCTCCTTAGGTTGAGGACACCAGAACTGTACATAATACTCCAAGTGAGGTCTCACAAGAGCAGAGTAGAGGGGCAGGATCACCTACTTCTACCTAAAGGTCACACTCCTTTTGATGCAGCTCTGGATACGGTTGGCTTTCTGGGCTGCGAGCGCACACTGCCAGCTCATGTTCATTTTCTTATTGACCAACACCCCCAGGTCCTTCTCCTTCTAACCCTTCAGACACAAAATACAGATACTCAATCATCTGTATATTTTTTTTTAGTTTTCCATTCACAAGTATTTAATTCTTAACAGAGGCAGGTTAGTGGAAAGGAATACGGGCAGGCTGCATTAGGAATCAGAGCATTTAGACTTCACTGGAAACTGGTGGACAAGCATTGACAACTCTTTACAAGCTAACATGGACCATATCGAACATTTCCAATGATTTTTCAACGAGCAAGATTGTGATTTGAAACTGAAACCTGTGGCCCATGCCCAGATTTCAGTAAATTCAAAGCTAAGGAGTGACCACAGAGAGGAGACTGGGAAGGGACTTCCAACCTCGTAGGTCCCTTCTTTAAAGGAAACCTTCACCCGAGGATGGGACAGTGAGGTTGTGGCTGTGACCCTTGACAATATCTCCTTTGCATGTGGTTCTAAAATGTGGTCTGTTCGCACCTTATTCTGCTTGGTGAGGTTGAGAGGACAAGCTCATTTAAAAGTGTCACCTCTGAAAATACTGTGGAACAACAAACCAAATAATGCAACTGAAAATAGTCACAACAGTGTGTCCTATTGTTCATCCTCTGCAGGCTATGCCAGGGCTGCCCTGTGAACAGACAGCTCAGTTTGACCAGAGTCCATTCAATTATCCTTTAAAAAATGACTCAAGCCCAGCTGGATGTCTGCAAAGCACTCCAGAAATCATTGCAACCAGCTGACCCTGTGGTCAGCAAGGAGTTTGTTATCCTCACACTAGGTGACACATTTCAGATGTGTTTTCAGGGATAACAAATTACTAAACTCGAGTGAGCAAGAAATACAAATATTTGAGGTCCATCTTTTGCAAATATCCTGTAGCAAGGTATCACTTGGCCTTCTGCTTCCATTAGATATGGGCTACAAACTTGATGGATTGAAGTGCTCATGCTCTGAGCAAATACATTGACGGTGACACATCCCTTCAGTTCTTGGGGTCACCAATGACTGCACTGCCCTAGTCAAGTTCATTCAAAGCAACATTTGTCTTTCTTATACCTGCCGGTGCTGCAGGGCTGTAAATGAAGAACAGCCTTAACAGTCTGTTAACCAAAGGACAGGAGAAAAGAAATAAAGAAGCTTCAGCAATCCTTACCAGCAGACTTCTAACCTCAGAGCAGGCTGCTTGTTAGCATGAGCTTGTTGCTCACTCCAGAGAAAGAACATCTGCAGTACTTTTTACTTTACCACAAGCAGAAAATCAGCAATGGCCTCAGCACTGTATAGTTTACTCTAGTTTTCCTCCCTGTATTCCAGCACTATGCTATGAATTCCAGGATCTAAACATCCTACAGCTGAGTGGCTAAGATATCATGCCATATGTCCAGACATTTAAGCCTGCTTAGACTAACGCTAAAGCTTTATTGAACTGAACCCACTTTAAATAGGCACTTATTTATTTGGATTGCAAACTTGATAGTCTGAATGAACACCAACTACATCCACACCATTGTTCTGTACGTTGCTGAACATGAAGGCTACCTCAATATAAATGTCCTATTGCATCCAATGGCTTAGGTCTAAGCAAAACAAGGACCTTGATAAAATGTCTATGGTTATTATTTTATTATCTATGATTAATACTGGGAAGATGGTGAGGCACTGCACAGGTTGCCCAGAGAGGCTGTGGCTGCCCCATCCTTGGAAGTGTTCAAGGCAATGTTGGACAGAGCCTTGGGTGACATGGTCTAGTGTGAGGTGTCCCTGCCTATGGCAGGGGGTTGGAGCTAGATGATATTTAAGGTCCCTTCCAACCCAAACCATTCTATGATACTATGAATATTCAGACTCTTCTGAAATGGCACCAAAATGCTGCCAAAAAGAAAGGGTCCTACTAACAGGGGCATTCTACTGGGTCATGGAGTTTCTGAAGAAATTGGGACTGTCTTACAAGAGAAGCATACATGCTCTTTTCCGACAAAAGCTCTCTTTCACCATTAGACATGTCCATGATTTTGAAAAAGAGATGAAGAAGAACAGGATTTGTTAGCTGTCCACAGAGGTACCCTGAGTGGGCAGTCAATCCCAGCTATGTTCTTTTCATCGGGGCATGAACCCCAATGCATGCCTAATAACCCGCATTCAGGACCAAAGCTCCTTGTTTCTGATCTTCTTCAAAAGATAATGTATACTGATTAGAAATATGTGGATTTTTTATTAAGTTGTTAAATCTGCACCAACAGTAGCATGCGGCTGTCCATTTCACAATGTAACTATTTCAGAGTCTCAGGCTAGTCTCAAGCAAAGTCTCTATTTCAGTCTCAGGCAAGAATCATGTCAACATATTGTGAAAAATATAAGGATATAAGGAAGAAATTCTTTACTATAAGGGTGGTGAGGCGCTGGAATGGGTTGCCTAGGGAAGTTGTGAATGCTCCATCCCTGGCGGTATTCAAGGCCAGGTTGGACAGAGCCTTGGGTGGCATGGTTTAGTGTGAGGTGTCCCTGCCCCTGGCAGGGGGATTGGAACTGGATGATCTTAAGGTTCTTTCCAACCCTAACTATTCTATGATTCTAAGAATGTAGCAGCCCTGGATAGCTATCAGTTTTTACTACAATAGTATAAATTAAGCAAATTCTTTCATGTGGTAAATTAATCCAGGTTGACACTAAACCAATTTAGAGCCCAAGAGCAATGGAATATCTTTAAAATACTAGGTTAATTATGATCACCTTTGTTGTCTTAAAATACTCATTGCGTCATTCCATAGTATAATAGCCACATGTCAATTTATTGTGGTATTATTTCTTAGTGTTTTCATTTGTAATCTCCCAAGATACAAGTAGTAAAAGAAATCATCAGTTCTCAGTCAGAGACACAAACAGACTTACTGTCTAGTTTCAGGTCTGCTGCTGACCTGCTGAATAATACAAATCATGCCTCTCTTTTACATTGGCCTGCTGTGCCAGAACACCCTCCTCTGTTCAGCATTGTGGAGCACAAGCATTATTAAGGATACACAACAGGAATGAAAATGCATTTAACCGAAGACTTGACTAAAGAGATTGGGAAAGAGATGAACTTCTCCTGAGGTGTGTAATGATCTATCATTAGAATGGTTACTGTACCCCACATAGACAGCCTCTTCTGAAGTGAATACTTATGGACAAATGACAAGTTTTCATGTATTTGCTCATTTCCTGAACTGTCTTTTCACTTCCAGCACTTTCCATTTCTGGTCACAGTGCTTAGTTCCATCAGTAAAGTCATTGAGTCATTTCATTATTCACTTCCTTTCACATTAACGTAAATGACGCATCAAGCCTCCGTGCTTAACCCCTCTCCCCAGCTTGGTGTAGCACCTCTCAAAGAGATGAGCAGTTCCTGCAGAAATCTTTCTCTGGCATTTCTGATTGGGCACATTTAGGTGAATCCAAAGCAAATAAAATCCCTGACTCAAGCAGAGTTAGAAACATATTTAGAAGCATTATCCAGCAGGTAGTTTGCATAACATTGAGTGTTATAAAAGGACAAATATTTGTTGGCTATGGAGCTTAAGTTACAATATCCCTCCCTATAGGATACATAAAACATAGATGCATGACATCCTGAGCAAGTGACTCCTACTGGAGGAGTGTCTACTTTTAAAAACATTACTTTCTATTTCAGTTTGAGGACAGCTTTGCTGGTTTTTGTTGTTGTTGCTATAGCTGACTGATCTTATACTCTGGTGATACATTTTTCTCCCTTGCCTGCCTTCACCAATCACTATACATCTGTCAAAAGTGTTAGAATCAGTTGGCACAGTTGCATCATGTGTGGGAACAAGACGGGTCTTGTGGATATCCTATGAATTTTCATAACATGAACAAGTTAGCTATAGAACCTGGCTGAAATTTTAGTACTCTTCAAGATGTTAAAAATAATCAGTCAGCACTTAACGGGTCTGGATTATTGAGGCTGGAGGTAAAAAAATCCCCGTAACAAAAAACCCCCAAACTAATCAGTCACAGAGGACAATTGAGAATTCTGCAAAAGCAACTGAAACATTTTATAGACTTTGTAAAAGTCCCAAATGAAGTCACAAAGTTCTGTCATTGAATTAAAATATCCACAATAGCCTGCTCCAAAATGGAGTCTAGGATGTTTTAGAAGTTGAATAAATGGCAGACTTCATACTTAGTGCCAAGATTTCAATTCCAAGCTTTAGTTGCTTCACTTCAATATTGTCTAAACTTATTTTTTTCTGTGTGCTAAGATTAAGAAATGATATTGCTGTGCTGGCAAGAACTGTTTTTAGGTGCTGAAAAAATCAATCATGCAGAAGGGAATAGGATGGGGGAAAATGTATGCCAGGTTATTTATTATCTTTTTAGAGAAGCCTTGTATTTTTTCAAGGCAGCATCCTAAAGAAAATTTCATTGTATTTGTAGAAACAACAATGGAAAATCCACTTAAAAAATCTGGAAATTCTGATAGTAGCTCTTCATTCAGTCTAGTTTAATTCAGCTACATATCTTCAATATATGCCAATCAAATTAACAATTAGTGAACAGCTGTTAATAGAAATGCATCTTGGATGTTAATAATGTGGGCTTTATGCCCCTGCCTAGCAAAGCTGATATGTTAGAAGTAATAAGAGTATTAGTGTTAGAGAGCTGCCATGTTGCAAAGGTGGGTGATTAACTAACACATGGGTAGGACCTTCCTGTCCAAGAGCCCCTGTAAGCATAATTGGTGCCTCTCTTCCTACATGATGCAATGGAGTATCATTTATAGTTCCCAGCTGGTTCAAAGGGTGACTGGTCTTCAGAAACACAGGAAGAAGTTTGCCCAGTAAAAGAAGAATTTTGTGAAATAGCATCTAATAGTTATCATCTCCTCCACCCTACACATGACCCTATCTAGCTGTTACAGCCCTTTGGGCTCAGTTCTGGAAGAAAGAAACTCACAGCCTCTGTCAAAGAAAGCAAAGCAGAGGCTAAGCACATTGCAGAGTGCAACTGGAGGCATCCTGTGCAGAGGCAGATTCTAAGTCACTGCCAAACATACCGAATGCAGCAGACATGCCTTCCATGGCAGTCAGGACAGAGTCTTCTCAGGTCTGGTACCACAGCCTGGGGCTGCAGAAACTTATCATCTTCCATGTTAGAAGGAAGAAGAGAAGGAAGATGGCCGTCACAGAGCTTCAATGAATTTTTCTGTCAGCATGTGTTTCTGAACATGAGAAGCAATCCAACTTGGTCTGAAGTCTCTGGTCAACAGAAAAGGTCATGGGAAAGCGATATTGTGGTATTCAACAAGTTAACACTACAATTAAAGAGAGGCTAGGAAATAGAATTACAACCCCATGATTAGACAGATACCATGAAGAGAGGATGGGAACTCAGCAAGACTAAATTATTAGGTCAGCTGAATGGAAAATGAAACAGAACAGACCAAAAACCCTATGATTCCTTTCTCCATATTTATAATCTAAATGTAAGACATCCAAATTTGCCTTTCTGTTCTTTGTCTTTGATTTTCTTTTTCTGTTTTTACACAGAGTATCACAAATGACAATGGAACAAAAACCAGTCTAAAAAGGCTGCTTGTTCAAGTTTAACCAAATAAAGTCTTTTTTGACAAAGTCAGGAAATTTTGCAAGAAGGTATCAAATTCCATCAGTGCTTTTACTGTGATACATTCAAGTCATTTTGTTTTGATAGAATAATTTCAGCTACTATTATGTCAAGCAGAAATAAGAGTGAAATGTTCTAAATTACCATTACGAAGCATTTCAAGAAAGCCATTTCAATATTTCAGGAACAAAAAAATTCCCAAACTTCACCTGGTATTTAATTTTGACTTCTAGTGCTGGTTTGACAATAATAGTCTAAGTTTCTTGCAGAATGAAAATGTTGTTTTCTGGCCAGCCACCTTCAGTAATAACACTTCAAATGTAATTTGGAGGAATAAAACAGACCTATTTCCACATACTGCTAGGAGGCACTGTTCCAGTTGTCTTTTGGCCTATTATCTTACCAGAACCTCCTCCTCTTCTTGCAGAGCAAGCATTAAGGAATATTTCATGAGCAACAGCAGTGAGCTACACACAGCACATCAACCTGCAGTAATAGCCAGGATGTTCTTTTTTTTTCCCCTTACTGATAAATTTCGCATATCTAAATACTGTTTCCTCAGCTGGGGAATAACATGGACGGTTCCAGGGATAAGTGTTGCACACTGCAAAAATCTTGAGCAGGGTTGCCCAGAGGAAGAGGAGAAGGCAGCATGCACAGGTAGAAGCTGTGATGCCCAGCTCTGCGCCCGGGCAGCACCGAGACATGTCATTCCATTTTCAGGAATGGAACTGAGGACTATGAGAAAACCAACTTGGATTCAAATGATCTGGGACCCAAATAGGTCCTCCCAGTGCCACACACCACCCTGTGCAGGAAAAATGTAAATAAATAGGGAGGTCTAGGCTGCTCCTCCGCTTTCTCTGCTACCCCATGGTGTAAAACCAAAAAGTGCTGTTTGATGACTTCTCCCACCTCCAGAGAGACCCCAACATGCTGCCTACACTTTCAAGTGGGTTACATACTATGAAGTCAAAATGATACCTTTTAGGGAAACCAGAGACGTTGTTAGCAGCCAAGAGGCTGCTCATGTGACCTTTGCAGCTCACACGGCGTCCTTCTGTCCACACACTGCCTCCATATCAAACCACCCCTTCCATACAGCAGGGATCAAGGTCCTTCAGCCTGACATTCTGGAGATCCTTGTACCGTGAGCAAAATCCATGGGGTTATTTAAGGCATCACAAGTTTCCTGTGCTTTCTGTCTCCTCACCGAGTTACATCTGAGTCAAAATGGGTAGGAAATGGGGAGGTGGGGGTTATAAAGTTAAAGTGTCTGAAAGTCTGAAAGAGGTCACTATCATGAACCTGGAGATGACAGAAAAGAACAAATGGCTCCACTGCACTGAATACCACTTTCAGCAGAGGAGCACATTTCCAGGATGTGACCAAGATGTGTATTTGAGTAGTTCCGAGTCCTGTCTGTGCTTTTCCTGGTATGAAATACATACTCCTTCTGCAGGCTGTGCAATAGGGACAGATTTCATTTGCTTTTCATAGGCATCTGCGCTGAATATCAGCCAGACTGCAGGGATACGACGTTGACAAGCCAACCGTCAACAGGATTTTATTTCCTAGCCTCTCTTTAATTGCAGTGTTAACTTGTTGAATACCACAATATCGCTTTCCCATGACCTTTGCTGTTAACCAGAGACTTCAGGCCAAGTTGGATTGCTTCTCATGTTCAGCAACAGCTGTGGGGAGCAGCCGATTGCATTAGGAAATCTGCAACCAGAGGGACTGACTCCAAAGCACTAACTGAAGTGTGAAATTTGCTTTCCCCTCTCCTCTTAATCATCCCTTCACATTTAAAACCCCTGTAACTACTTTGATGCCACCATGCAGTGGAGGGAGAGAAGGGGAGGGAAACTGAGTGAATACAAATTAAAGCATATTCATTAATTATAAATATTCATTGAGTGGGCTAACTGGTGCTAATGTACTCCTGTTTGGGAGGGCCTCAGCAGCGTGACAGAAGGCTCTTTAAGAAGAAGCATTATTTTTAGGGGACAAAGTATCTGGAAGAAATGAACAGTTGTCTGAAAGGCCAGAACATGTTATACACATCCAGATCCTGCTGGGAGATTTTCTTCCAGAAAATATGTGTGTGTTCCAAGGCCATTAGGTCAAATTCTGGTCTGTTTGTATTCCCTGCTGATGCTTCATTTCTTAAAACATGCCAACACACTTAAAGCTAGTGCTGTTTCAGGCTATGCAATGGTGCTGATTCAAAGGGAATTTTTTCTGTGTTCATATTATAAATCTGCTGGCTTTTGCTTGCATTCCTGTTCTGAAGTAAGAGTCCAGTTTACAAAATTAAAAGACCACCCCAAAGAAAAATTTAATTTTCCACCCGAGTTACAGTTAAAAATCCTTTTGAAATTATTGGAAATATTGCACCCAACGTTACCAATATGCCCTTTTATCTCACACTTTACAATAAAAAAATCCACACGTTGTGAATATTAACAATGCCAGACTATAAAAATGTAGAAAAAAACCCCAGAGAAATTAATGGCTTTTCACTTTCCAAAGGCCTTCAACCCTTCCAAAAACACTGTTTTGATGGATGAATGTGGCTGCCCTCTTCACGTATGCCTCAAGGAGAGGCTGCCAGAACCAGACACAGCCTGTACCTGCTACACCAGCCCTTGTCATCGCATTACAACTTTGAGTTTCATCTCTATCACTGAATAAAATAATCACATCTTCCACAATTACAATGAAATAACCTGAGTTCAGAGCGCTTCACAAACAAACTGTTAAGTATCACCTATTTTGCATTAATAGGGCAAAACAGATGGGAAGGCAGGGCTCCGTGCCAAAAATAACATGATACACTGTTGACAGGACTGGAGAAGGTCACCCACCCACAACCCTCTAAGCCTATGCTGCTATCAGCCTTCTGGGGCCAGTGTCTCCAGACTGTCCCTACATTGAGGCAGGTGGTGAGCACAGGGAGCTGCTGACTTAGGTTGCTTGGTCCCAATTTCCTTTTCAGGCTTTGGACCAGCATACAAAAGAGAAGTACAGCCAAGCAAAGCCAAAGTCCTTTGGCAGAAGTTTTATCTTCAAGGCAACAAGAAGCAACGTTTTCAAAATATTTCCCTCGGAGGTTTTTTTATGCTGTGAGCAGTGCTGCCTGTTGGAGATTTGGCGTTGATTTTAGGGCAGGATAGGCTCATTTTTAAAAAGCAAGAGACAGATAAAAAAACACAATAGTGATGGAAACATGAGATTTGTCTTCTAGTTACCCAAGGACACATACAGCAAAATACCTGGTATCATTGTAACTCTTCATCTTTGAAGTTTATCAGTATCTTTTAGGCAGAAGTTCAAACCCTGACACAGTCCCATCAGCACTTCAGTATTCCCAAATACAGAAGAATACCAAATGTTTAACCAGCCTTCGTCCTTCAGACGAGAGCTAAAAACTGCTTGTGCTGCATAGTCATTCAGGAGTTCACAGAACATAGAATCATAGAATAGTTAGGGTTGGAAAGGACATCAAGATCATCTAGTTCCAACCCCGCTTCCATGGGCAGGGACACCTCACACTAAACCATGCCACCCAAGGCTCTGTCCAACCCAGCCTTGAACACTGCCAGTGATGGAGCATTCACACTCGGTGTCCAAGAGCTTGTCCTCAGGAAACGGTTTCACTCATCGTTTGGCTACTTATCCTTGTACCCACAGCTACAAGTGTATTTCACTCCTAAAAATGGTGGCACTTCAGGTTGTAGGTTATTTATAACTCTGGAGATGCCTCTGGATCCTTCAGCATAAAAGGCAGAGGAATCTGAGGCTTCAGTCTTCATTGCTCATCACACCAGCTTATGCATACTTAGCAGACACAGGGTAATCTTCAAATATTTCAGTCTCAGGGCCACACAAGTGGGATGATTTTGTACAACAAGATCAGTAAAGCATACCAAACTGGTCTGAAAACTTTGGCTCAATTAGAGGGAACTTAACTCTCCCAGTTCAGTCTCTGATAAAAAGCAGGCTCCTTTATAACCTTCCATGAGTGTTATGATAATCAACACCACAGCTCAGCTGTTAGTCTGTGATCAGGAGCTGTTTGGGATGGGAACAGCAGAGGATGCTTCACGCCAAAGGATCAACACATCTATCTGGGGCAGTCGCAGCACAGCCTACCAGTCCTATGTCTGGCTCATATCCATGCTATTCATCCCTTGCTCTCATAAGAGCTGAGCTCCATCTGCAAGCTTAAAAAAGGAAAAAACAAGCAAACTTTTTTCTCCATCACATTCTGTCTAAGCAGACAGCTTTCAAAAGGCTCAGCATTTTCTAAGTTGCAGGTTCCTTTCATGTTTCCCACAAAGTGGTTGCCCACAATCATCAGATTTGTTTGAAAACTGTTGCCTTCACCACTAAGAAACTAGATGCACAGTTACATTTCCCTAGGATATCAGAACGGTCTCCCTGGATCACAGAATGGAGCGTGAAAGAGGCAGGTTCATGTCAGAAATGCAGATGAATAAATGGTAGCTCTCAGTGTGAGGATTTATTTATTTAGCAGACTTAGAATGAAAAAGGAAGACTTGAAAGGAAAGGGCAAATTTTGTCTACCACATGGAACTTCTTTTATTAATTCTTCAGCCATTTGAATATAACTGCTCCTGGAGGTTGCCAAGATCAGAGAGATGAAAGGTCAATCGCTCATGTAAGCACCCTATGCACTCTTTCAACTTACTCCCCAATTATATTTTTTTAACATTTGAAAATGCTTTAGAATAGCAGGTGCTTATCTCACTTGTGTATGGTTCACATGCAATCACCTGCTTTCCCTGTGGCTGTCTTCTTCCACTTTAAAACCTCACCTTTCTATGATGATTAACATAATAGTCATGTATCCCAAAGGGGGAAAGGTGGGAAGACAGAGGAAGTGCAGTCCTCTGGTACATGCTAACTGTATCCTGGCCTGACCTGTGACAGGTACGTACCCTAAGGTATTTGGTCAAATTATAACACTTCTGCTACAGGAGAAGCAGTCAAGTTGAGTGCACAGGGCTCCATGCTAGTCCCTCACCACTGAGGCTTTGCTGGCTGCAGCCTGAACTGAAAACTTCCGCTGGGTTTGATTTGAGCTCCAGGTGGAAAAGGCAGAGCTGAAGAGAGAAGGCAGCAAGGGCCACCCTGTCCACATGAGACTGTGGCTGTGGCAATTTAAGATGGGGCAGTGAACCTCATCTGAAAGGATGAAGGGACAGTAGCAGACCATGCAGCGTAGGTTGTTCACTTGTATTTTTTTCAGTGTGAGAGCACATGAAGCCACATTCTTCCAATATAAAATGTGTAGATACCTGATATATGTGGCCTGTACCAGCACAGTTCCAAACTGCTCTGAAGATGATGATGCTGTGAGGTTCATGCCACCTGTCACTTGAGTAGCCCATGTGCTCAACTTGAGTGACGAATCCGCTCCAAGGGGATTCCTAGAGCTACAATAAACTGGGACAATGGCTTAGTTTTCAGCTGCCTCTATTGCACTTTGCACTCTTCAAAGATCAGCTGAAGGTACATCTCGACTGACATCCATCATCATCACTATTTGAGAATGAAGCTAGTAAGCCAGGCTTAGTATAACAGCAAGCTAGCATCTTCTGGTGAAGGCTAGATAGCTCATGAAAGACCCAGGGATTGAGCTTCTGTACCTTGTGTTACCCAACATTACAGTCAGTGTAGGAAATAAGAAGGTTAATAAAGATACACCATTTAAAAATTCATATCTACATAATGAGTCCCGCAACTGCTTACTTTACCCAGAATGAAACAGGCCTGTACGACTAGGAAAAGCATTTAAAGCAATAAGAAGGCGGCATTTCCTCCAAGTTGTTCACATAGATATTAATATTTTAGAGAGAGTTTACAAATCGCTATGTGCCACTGCACAGCAGCTTGCACAGCACAGTGCGTTGCACAGGCTGCCATCTTGGTTGCCCTTATTAAAGAATAAATCATGTACAGAAAGGGAGGAGCAGATTTGTGCTGCTCTGTAAGGGCTCCTGACTAAGCATGCTGCTGCTTTTAGTTACCCTCAGATCTGGCATTTTAATGCCTGGCAGGGGTACGATGTTTTGATTTTACAGCATCAAGGGCACAAGAAAACCAGATTCAGATGATTAAGCTTATCAATATAACCTTTTGTTTCTCATTTCTTTGTAGAAAACTGAAAGGTTTAAGGCACAGAGAAGTGCAAAAACTATCCTGGTATGTCCTCATTACCTTTAGCCTCATCACAGATGTTGAGCTTGTGGCCTACTCACAGCCAGTGAATACCAAATACCCATCTTTACCTATGGATGGAGGTAACATTTTAAAGTGAGAAGGATGAAGTTTAGTGCCTGTACCATTCCCTTGACTTTTGTTTTTTCACTGATATCTGGTGGGACATGTCCTACCAGATGGACAAATCCATCCTGACTTGCTACTTCCTAGAAGATCCAGAATGGAACAATGTAATCCTTACTGCTTTTCAGTGCCCACCCACTTGTCACCTGAACAAAATGACATGGACAAACTTCATCTGGACATGAGGAAAGAGAGGTGAAGAAAACAGCTTGTCTAGAATCTTTCACTCCCCTTCCCCTACAAGAGCACCCAGCTAAGCCTTCAGGAGGTGCAGCTGCAGAATGGCCTTAAGAGGACCTTCTCATTCAGTGGAGCCATCTCAAGGGACATGGGATGAGAAAGAGAAAAGTATAGGGCATTTCTGTTAGCAGGATAGCAGCAATAAAGCTAGAGGGAATGTTCTGTGAATTCAAATTAATGGCAGAAAATCTATCTCAATTTCCACTGCCTCACAGCCTTTTCTCTCTGGAGGTGCAGCCTTACACTGTGGTATATAACATATCTTCACACTACAAAGTCAGGGGGAAACACTGCTATCCTCTACTCTTACTTTCTGTATAAAGTTGAACAGAGAACTTCCTGGGATTTCTCCCCATTTCAGGTACAGTTTTATTTTGAAAAAGATCTAATCTCATTTTAACAGATGCCAGCAACAGACAGCTGGCAAGAACTCTTTGCATTAGCTCCAGTGACTACTTGCCATTGCCATGAAAAACACAGTCTGTTTCTAGTCTGGTTTTAGCTTGGCTTGAATTTCCAGCACCTGCATACAAGACTATGAAAAGAAAGTGCAAGTTCAGCAGATATGCTCATATCCTGATTGCCTTTATCAACATCTGCAGCATGAGGGAAAACTTCTTCACTGGGCTTGAAACCTGTTTTTCTCAAAGACCATGTGCACTGGCCCTTCATAATGAATTCACCAAGAAGTTACACCCATGTGCGCTTTCTACTCCCTATTTAGGTCTGTCATTGTAGTAAAGATTCCCTTTAAGATTTTGTTCCCAGACGTTATTGCAGACATCTGAACTTAAAATACGCTGACCTACCCAATAAAAGTGTAACCTCAATGTATGTTCAATAGGACCTAACAGTGCTCTGAGTTCAATAAAGAACACAGGTTTTTATCATGTTAAAAAAAAAAAAAAAGAAAAAGAATCTAGGCATTTTGTTCATATTCCTTCATAACTTGAAACCAACTTCTTTTACATAAGAATATTAAAAATACAGCTTTGTGATTTTCTTTCTGTTTTCTCTCACCTTCTAACCTGTGTTGGCAACTCAGGTTGCAGACAACCTGAACTGTCAGTTTTGGACTATCTTGGAAGTTGGTGTAGGTGCAACTCCTTGTATTCTTTGAAACATGATTGATCAAATGCTGTCACAGGAGAACTCATGCTGGATTCTGATGGCACAGACTCTGCTGGAGTGAACCTGAAGTGTCACTCTGTGACTAAGATGCATAACGTAATGCAGAATATGTTTTAGGGTTTTTTTGAGCTTAGGTCAAAGATCCCTTATGTCTCCTGGAAAATTCTGAGACATGCTTGGAGATGATTTTGCTGACATATAATTTTCTATATTTTTCTGTCTATCTTAAGCACAATCCTATGCTCTCTTTGTCATCAATAGCCTACATAGTTATGCAATATCCTGGGCTATGCAACCTGCTACTTAGATGAACAAGGGATCTTTCAAAGATTCAGACTCCGTAAGCTATCACTGAGTTTTAACCAGCTTTGTGTTCTTTGCTAGACATGCAATTAGGAGACTTTTAGGAATTCTTTTGGGGAGGGAAATATAATTAATTTTATTGTTAGTCAAAACCTGCCAACTGACAGAAACAAAAGCCTTTCAGAAAAATATACTAATTTTGATGATAACCTTAGTCAAGCAAGGTTTATTAGCATCAGTGCAGAATTAATTATTCAAATGGAACACAAAGCTTCACCCAATCCAATTAGGAAAGGGGCTGCTAAGAAGATTATTCTTCTTCAGTATATACCAGTTATAGGTCTATAGGGTATCTATAAAGATTGTGAACCCAAATCTGATATCTAGGCAAATGGCCTAACAACCAAGCACTTTGCAAGTTGTGATAGTTTGTTTCTTTTCTACAGTTCTCAGGACGAAACTGTTCTGTTCTGTATTGTAAGTAAAAAATAGTGGGAGCAGCAGCAATTCTGCATACTCTGATTTAAGACACTCCACAAGAATATGGAAGAGTTTGTATGCCAAGATTCTACGTCACCAAACAGCAGACATGCAAAGAGACCAGCTACCATGCTGAAGTATGGTAGTTACTTCTAAGTAACCCATTTGCTACTTAGAAATGGATAAATGAATCTGAAGAACTAGAGAGAGAAATGTACTCATAAAAGGTGGAAGCAAGGACAGGCAGCATGGGAAGAATACAGGGACGTTGTCTGGGAAGCTAGGGACCAGGTTAGGAAAGCTAAGGCCCACTTAGAATTAAACTTGGCTAGGGATGTTAAAGATACCAGGAAGGGATTCTATAGGTACATTGCAAATAAAAGACAGACTAGGGACAACGTGGGCCCTCTCCAGAAACTATCAGAACTGGCTACCCTGGATTTGGAGAAGGCTGAGGTTCTTAATGACTTCTTTGCTTCCATCTTCACTGGCAAATGCTCTGACCACACCACCAAAATCTTAGAAGGCAGACTCAGGGACTATGAGAATGAAGACCCTAGGCCCACTGTAGGAGAGGATCTGGTTCGAGACCATATTAAGAACCTGAAGGTGCACAAGTCCATGGGACATGATGAAATCCATCCGCGGGTCCTGAAGGAGCTGTCAAACGAAGTTGCTAAGCCACTGTCCATCACATTTGAAAAATCATGGCAGTCAGGTGAAGCTCCCGATGACTGGAAAAAGGAAAATATAACCGCCATTTTCAAGAAGGGGAAAAGGGATGACTCAGGGAAGTAAAGACCAGTCAGTCTCACCTCTGTGCCTGGCAAAATCTTGGAGCAGATTCTGCTGGAAGACATTCTAAGGCACATGAAAAACAACAAGGTGGTTGGTGACAGCCACCATGGCTTCACTAAGGGGAAATCCTGCCTCACCAATCTGGTGGCCTTCTATGATGGGGCTACGGAACTGATGGACAAGGGTAGAGCAGTTGATGTCATCTACCTGGACTTGTGCAAAGTGTTTGACATTGTCTCACATGATGTCCTTGTCTCTAAATTGGAGAGACATCAATTTGATAGGTGGACCACTCGGTGGATAAAGAACTGGCTGGATGGCAGCACACAAAGAATTGTGGTCAATGGCTCAGTGTCCAGCTGGAGACCAGTAAAGAGTGGCATCCCTCAGGGATGGGTGTTGGGACCAGTCTTGTTCAACAGCTTTGTTGGTTGGGGCTGTTCAGCCTGGAGAAGAGAAAGCTGCATGGAGACCTCATAGCAGCCTTCCAGTATCTGAAGGGGTCCTACAAGGATGCTGACAGGGACTCTTCATCAGGGATTGTAGCAACAGGATAAAGGGTAATGGGTTTAAATTTAAACAGGGGAAGTTAAGATTGGATATAAGGAAGAAATTCTTTACTGTAAGGGTGGTGAGACCTCATAGCAACCTTTGAGTATCTGAAGGGAGGTTGCAGGGATGCTGGGGATGGACTCTTCATTAGGGACCGGAGTGACAGGACAAGGGGTAATGGGTTCAAACTTAAACAGGGGAAGATTAGATTGGATATAAAGAGAAAGTTCTTTACTGTAAGGGTGGTGAGGCACTGGAATGGGTTGCCCAGGGAAGTTGTGAATGCTTCATCCATGGCAGTGTTCAAAGCCAGGTTGTACAGAGCCTTGGGTGACATGGTTTAGTGTGAGGTGTCCCTGCCCTGGCAGGGGGGTTGGAACTAGATGATCTTGATGTCCTTTCCAGCCCTAGCTATTCTATGATTCTATGATTCCTAAGGTGGAAACACACTTGGACTGAATTTCATCTCGTCGATACTGCTTTATCCCGAGTATCCTGAGTCCTCTCCCCTTTGAGCAGACACTTCACAGTTACCATCTACGATTGCAAATCAAAAAGTTCTGATCTTCTAGAAAAGTTGCCCACAAGGCACGGATCAGTTCCATCTGGATTCAAAAAGAACAGGGAACAGTGATCACAGACCAAGTAGGCCAGCATTCTAGTCTTCAGACCCTAATCTTGAGTTATAGATACTGTGATAAAAGAAAACACAACAGTCAAAAGTAATTCTAAAAATTTCCCACCAAACACGCAGCAGTGACACCTCTGTATATGGCAAATGTGGCTTTGAGGCCCCACATGACATCAGGACAAGCACAAGAGCAGAGGGACACTTAACAGGAAAACCACAGCCATGTGGCATGCTTCTCAGCTTCCCAAAGCCTATACATATGACTGAAGCACTTTAACACTGCTTGCTGTGCATTGCCTCCATCCTCATGTCCGCACCTGGTTAGCACACGTTAAGGTAACCCATTCCCATTTAGGCTTTTCTATCCACAAGAGAGGCTTATCAGTGAGTTAGCAATAAAACAAACACATTCCTATACAAAATTTGGAGGAGAAATTATCTGTGACCAAGTTCTCAGCAGCTCCGTGCTGGGTGACCAGAATCACATCTGTGGATTTATACCAGTGCCGAGAACCAGCTGCATACAGAATGATAAGGGTGAGAAACACTTGTAAAAATATGCAAAGATAAAGAATACACAGGTGCCTACAATTCATAAAAGAAATGATAATTGTTTATGAAGTAGCAATTTGGTTCCCAAGCCTATCATGTTATGAAGCTAAAAGCAACAAGTTGTGAGGTGGTTTATTGGCTAATGAAATTGTCAGCAATAAGACCACTAAATTGCACTTACTGAAAATAGATAAGCATCCTATTTGTCAGAATAAGTGGCAGAAAGATTCAAAGCAATGTGACATGGCTAGTTTAATCACAACAATGGCAGAGTTTAACTGAAGGTATGCTCTAACCCAATTAATGTAAGTACCACAATCCATTATCTTTTGTGGAACATGCTATATTCTTTACCAAAGAGAAACTTAACGTGATTTAAATGAAGAAACTGGAAAAAAGCCCTGTGCAAAAGACACTTAAAACCAGCAAATGTAACTATTTCCAGTCCTCGGAGTCCTAAGTCTGTAAAGTTCAAGTGCAGAATAAGACACTTTGAATGGTGAAAATAATTAAGCATTTGAGCAGAATGCTTTACTATAGTATAGTTTACCATTATCTGACCTTTTGAAGTGCAGATTGGATGTCTGATTAAAATGTATACTCCATTTCAATTACAAAGTACCTGGCTGCAAGAAAAATAAGCTTTGTGCAGTAGACCAAACCAGGTAATTACAGTGGCTCAAACTTAGTGAAATGTGATAGCAAGATATGTATGCTGCCAGAATACATATGTTGCCTGTTGATGGTAACAGCTGTTTGCTGAGCCATTTTTGTATCCTGGAGATGATGAAACTTCCACCTAAGTGAAGAACTGAATTAATTTGGTACTGTGAGTGGAATATGGCTTCTGGGTTAACAAATCAATGGTTATAAAAAGGTTTGGAATGTTTGCTTTGAATCAGACCCACTACAAAATTCACAGGTTGCTCTAAGATTTATACAGCACTACAAAGTACTAGTACTACAAAGGAGCTTAGAAATCCAGCAAAAGTGGTTTTGCAGTGGAATGGCACCTTTTCTCTCTCACCATGCAGATGTGCTGGGCAAGTGCCATCCCAGCTCAGCAAAGGGCAGGTTTGAAGTAGCACTTCTTTGATAAAACTCCTTCCCATTAAAATAATTTCTATTTGTTTTTAAGGAGCATTTTTGGGGAGTGGGATTATACTGTAAAAAGCCTGTAGAGATGTACATATTTATGGAATTGACAGGGGCACTGGGAAGCTTCTAAATATTTCAGGTACTATAATCCAGTTCTGGTTTACCATAATAAAAATCCTTGTGCCCTGGTATCTCTGTCACTAGAGACTCTTAACTGTGAAATGGAGTGTGTGCTTGCATCAGGACTGACAGAAGAAATGTATTTCCACACAGAGTTTGCAGGGGTATATTCTGTAACCAGGTATGACACAGGGCTGTGTTGGAAAAGTGACTAAAGTATGTTGCTTTCTGAAAAAAACGGACAAAAATATAAAGGGGCATGTGGTGCAGTCACCATTGCCATCACAGTTTAAGCTAGTAAGCAGATACTAGCCCCAGAGTTTTTGATATAAACTCAGATCCCATTCTTATCCTCAGATTCTTTTCAGCTGTAATCATATTAGTAGTCTTGTGGAGCACACTTTCTTTTGGCATGAGCAATTCCCAGAAGTGAAGTCAGAAGTTTATAGCAGTAAAGCTAACTCAAGTGGAAAGATGCTTGCAGGTGTTGACATCATATTCTCTCGTGCAATCCTGCCTGTTCTGCAGCCTGTCCTCTGCTGTCAGGGGGATAGGAAACAGGTTTGAATCACCATGCAGCAGAGTTTATGGTGAAGCTTCAGCCATGGAAATGAAATGCAGCAATGTCTCCACTACAGAGGACTTAATAATCTCCCAAAAATAACAACCACCCTGGTTTCTCTTCCTCCAAGTGACACACTTGTGCAGAAATTTTCTTCTTTCCGTCTATTCACTTATGTAGTTCTAGCACTACTGAGATTTTGCACCTGTTTTGTGGCACAGTTCCATGGAGCCTAGACCTTCAGCCATCAGCTCAGACACAAAGAGATCTGAGACTGATTTGATTGCTGGATAACCTCAAGAATACAGAACACCCCTATTTTGTATACACACAGTGTATTTTGAGAAAAGAATCCAGAGAATAGATTTTCTGAATTTTCTGAGGTGACCACTGTTTGCTGGACACACGGCCTCCAAGCCAGTGCTATGGATGCACAAATATCTCTCAGGAGTCCCACATTTCTGGCCCTCATGCCCCATACAGCTGAATTGCACATACAAGGCAGCACCATCACATTTGGTAGTGAATATGTCTGGGATGTCAAAGGATCCCTGATCTGCACAGAGCTCACAAAATCTTTCTAAGAGAACCATCAGCCCAACAGGCTCTCAGGAAACTCCTTCACCCAGCTGTTTTTTCTTGCTGCTTCTTGGGTCACTGATGAATTGTTGCCTTCTCAGCCCCACACTGCTTCCCTAAAGGCAGGGGGTAATTTCAGCATGTTATCCCCAAGATTCAGAATTTACCAAGATTACCTTGATAACCAAGAGCTTCTGCAAACCACAGCTACTCATTTGTACATCCCAAAAGCTGTCCAGACTTTGATTTCAGGGAAGGAGGAAGTGAAATTGAGTCTGAAATGGGAGCTGGTTGGCATGGCCTGGACTGAGCACATTCATACTTAGCATGACCTTGAGGGATATTTCATGGCTGCAAAGACAGACCTGGGAAGACAGTATTAGCACTTCAACTCACTTCCGTTATCTATCCCTGAATTTCAAGGCAATCAGTTAATTTGCCTACATAGTCAAAGCCTCACTCAGATCTCAGGCTTCCTACAGAAAGAAAAGAATGTCAAAATGGCATTTTACAAGCTACTGACAAAAAGGAACAGGAGACTCATGCTTCTCATCAATGATGCAAAAAAAGCATTGGATTTATCAACAAATGTACAGGCAATGAGTGAATCAAGACAGAGCCATTTGTCATGATTTTGTCTTTTGGGGTCGGGGGCTTTTATTGCCTGACTGCCATCTGCATAAGCAGCTGGACAGCATGTTAGCAAAGAAAATTAAAATAATAAATATGATTAATTAACAGCATCAGCACCGGTCACATATTTGCATTACTGGAAATGTTAATAGCTATAAGAATAACCTTAAGATAGTGGAGCAATATGTTATAGCATTTCTTAGCTATCTAGAGGAAAAGGTGAAATGAAATGGACTTACAGTGTCTGCCAGGTCTGCTTCTGCTGTCAAATCACCTTTTCCCAGATGAAGAATTGTAAGATTAAGCTCCTAATAGTTAGCAAATCTATTCCAAAAATATTTCATAAAGGAGTTTAAAGTCCCAGCTTATTCAGGAATTGTCAGAGGCCTATTTTCCCATTCAGGGGCTTGGTTAGATTAAAAAGATTACCAAGGAAAGCAGCAAATTCTGCACCCCATAGTGTTGTTAAAACATAACTAAATCCCTATTTCTGAGAGATCTGTTCTAGCTCAAACAGAGGCTGCAAAGCAATGCGCAAAAGCAGGAATTACTGGAAGGAATTCTCTGGCCTATGTTACACAGGATCTGAGAATAGAGTATTATAAACAGCCTCTTCTGGATCTAAATTATGGTTTTCTGGTCCACTGCCTTCTGGTTAGTAGGGAAGTACAAACGTTATCTCCCTGAGAATGTGAGGACTCTCCAGGGATGCAGCCTCTGAGGAGGACACACAGGATTTGACCCTTTACCCTGCCCTCTGATGTTCTGCTAGATCCACAGCTCCAGCCCACAGCAAGAAAAGCATTAAATAAGCTTCCTCAGCAGTGCTGCTTTCACATACCATCATCCTGGCCATCACTCCCACTTGTGGTTCTGTGCAACAAAAGCCCTGGAGAAGAAAGAAATGCTGGTGTTTCATTCCATTGCAACCTCCCTCAAGGGCATCTGCCTCAAACCTTAATGTCTCAGAAGCTAATGCCACAAACACAAAGGGTGAGGTATGCACTCCAGGTTTAAAATGAAGGGATGATCTAGGCAGACTGTGCTGGATGAAGTGGTGGACTGCAACTACAAGTGAAACTAAAAATTTACTTTGGAGAAGGTGGAGATTTGCATCACATACCAATAAAAGGGAGATGGGAGGCATGTTTTCTATTAGGATAAGCTAATTGCTTTGGGAGAAACAGCTGTGCTGGGCACTGGTTTGCAGTGTAGTACCTTACCAGTGCACAAGTTCAAGTTTTGGGGCAGGCTAAACCTCAGCAGTGCTCCTGACTCTCACCTCTAACATCTGCTTTGGAGCTTGTCTGTAATGAAGCATAGAATCATAGAATAGTCAGAGTGGGAAAAGACATCAAGATCATCTAGTTCCAACCCCCCTGCCATGGGCAGGGACACCTCACACTAAACCATGCCACCCAAGGCTCTGTACAACCTGGCCTTGAACACCGCCAGTGATGGAGCATTCACAGCTTCCCTGGGCAACCCATTCCAGTGCCTCACCACCCTCACAGTAAAGAACTTCTTCCTTATATCCAGACTAAACTTCCCTGTTAAAGTTTGAACCCGTTACCCCTTATCCTCTCACTACAGTCCCTAATGAAGAGTCCATCCCCAGCATCCCTATAGTCCACCTTCAGATACTGGAAGGCTGCTATGAGGTCTCCACACAGCCTTCTCTTCTCCAGACTGAACAGCCCCAACTTTCTCACCCTGTCTTCATACGGGAGGTGCTTCAGTGCCCTGATCCATCCTCGTGGCCCTCCTCTGCACTTGTTCCAACAGTTCCATATCATTTTATGTTGAGGACACCAGAACTGCACACAATACTTCAAGGGAGGTCTCACGAGAGCAGAGTAGAGGGGCAGGATCACCTCCCTCAACCTGCTGGTCACGCTCCTTTTGATGCAGCTCAGGATACGGTTGGCTTTCAGGGCTGCAAGAGCACACTGCTGGCTCATGTTCATTTTCTCATCGACCAACACCCCCAAGTCCTTCTCTGCAGCGCTGCTCTGAATCTCTTCTCTGCCCAACCTGGAGCTATGCCTGGGATTGCTCCAACCCAGGTGGAGGACCTTGCACTTGGCATGGTTAAACTTCATCAGGTTGGCATCAGCCCACCTCACAAGCATGTCAAGGTCTCTCTGGATGGCATTCCTTCCCTCCAGCATGTCAACCGAACCACACAGCTTGGTGTCATTGGCAAACTTGTTGTGGGAGCACTCAATCCCACTGTCCGTGTCACCGACAAAGCTGTTGAACAAGACTGGTCCCAACACCCATCCCTGAGGGACACCACTCTTTACCGGTCTCCAGCTGGACATTGAGCCATTGAGCACAGCTCTTTGCGTGTGGCCACCCAGCCAGTTCTTTATCCACCGAGTGGTCCACCTATCAAATTGATGTCTCTCCAATTTAGAGACAAGGATGTCACGTGAGACAGTGTCAAACGCTTTGCAAAAGTCCAGGTAGATGACATTGACTGCTCTGCCCATATCCATCAGTTCCATAGCCCCATCATAGAAGGCCACCAGATTGGTGAGGCAGGATTTCCCCTTAGTGAAGCCATGGTGGCTGTCACCAACCACCTTGTTGTTTTTCATGTGCCTTAGAATGTCTTCCAGGAGAATTTGCTCCAAGATTTTGCCAGGCACAGAGGTGAGGCTGACTGGTCTGTAGTTCCTTGAGTCATCCATTTTCCTCTTCTTGAAAATGGCGGTTATATTTTCCTTTTTCCAGTCATCTGGAACTTCACCTGACTGCCATGATTTTTCAAATATGATGGACAGTGGCTTAGTGATTTCATTTGCCAGCTAAAAAAACCCTGCGCCGTATAGCACCTCACTTGGATGTGTCTGCGGCCTTGGAAGCTTGATTACCCTGCATTCTCCTACAACTGGACCCTGAGCTTGGGTAAATCCCACGAATTCTGCCTAAGAGGATGCAGTCATCTCTCAGAACACAGAATGCATAGATGCCCATATCAACAGGGGCAGTGAGGGTGTGAGCAATACATGCACTTACTTTTCAATTCATTACCACTTGCATCAATGTGCCTCACACTCTAGGGCCATTTGTAAACCTCTTATCACATTTGGCTATAGTCTATCAGCAGTGTGTCCCTGCAGCAAAAACAGACTTACTGCATGCAGCCAACAAGTTAAGGGAAGTCATCCTTCGTATCTATTCAGTGCCTGTGAAGCTGTAGTGCTGTGCCTATTGAAGACCTCCATAGGTCCCTTCCAACCCAAATGATTCAATGGTTACCAAGGTGCTACTGTACCTAACTTCATGTGGTGCTCTTTTCATCACACAGAGATAATAGTTGTCTTCCCCAGAGCTTCACCATGTATTTCATTACCGAAGGGGTACTAGGCACGAGAGAGTGCAACATCCCCTAGAAAGGACATTAGAATCATACTTACTCACTAGCAATGCACACAGAAGAATGAGAGGGTTAAAAAAAGAACAAGTCAGGATAATGCTGACTGATGTGAAGAGGGAAAACACCGGATATTGGGAAAAGTTGTAAGGGCTTCTATTTTAAAGATGTTACAATTACTGTGGTCCACAAAATCACAACCGAACTATTTTCAAGCACTTACTTTCTAATATGCCTTTATTTAGGGCAAAATACACTGCCATGCAAATTTTTATTTTAGGATCGGAAAGCAAAAGGAGACATTAATAAGGACAACCACAAGTAAATGGAAAAGTAAAGAGGTCTCATGCTTTTTGCAAGTCCAGAAAACATCCTGAGCTAAAAGTTTAGAGCAATGGATATGGAAGCTCCAGAAAGTCTTCCATTCCTGCATCAAACTCACTCCTCCTCAGAAACAAGCAGGGCACTGTGTGTACAGTTACAGTTCAGCTTAGGTGTTGCCTTGAACAGATGATATTACAGGAAGCTTGTCTTCATCTAAGATATTTTTAAATCAGATGCTAGACAGAATTAATCAAGAATAGTCACAATGCAAATGTCCCTGAGATCTTATTCAAGCTGGAAAATAGGACAGAGAGGTTTTCTCTTACTCCTCAGCCCATGAGCTTGGTCTGTGATGAAGAAAGGGTGATAAAACCAGGATGTCATCTGGAATAAAAAAATATCAGGAGCCACACTCCATGCAGATGCTGGGTGCATAGTTGACTTTCGGCAAATTTAAGTGGGTTTGACTTCAGACAGTCAATTATGAAGATACTTGTTGGGGACAGAGATGTTGGATACTGAAGTTCACTGCCTGGACTGTGTCTGATCTCTCCATCTGGTATGAAGGAGTCTGAGTGCATGCTGAGGCTTTTCCCCCAGATAAATCTCATAGTGCCTGACTGATGCCTATAAGTGGGTCCTGGGCCACCAGCCTGACCACACAAAAGGGCCTGAACCTGTACTTGAAACAAGGACATGTTCAGCTCAGTGAAAATCACTGCTCAAAATATACACAGAAATAGGGCAAGACCTAGGAACATGACTAGGAAAAAGAGTGAAATGAAAATGTGAAAAGTAATATAGCCTGTACAAGACTCTTCCCTCACCCGGGGCAGTTTCATCTAGCTAACAGAGATGCGGTTCACATTAAATGCCTGGCATGGATAATGTTTTCACACTGTCTCAGAAAAGGCATCTTTTCAAATCTGTTAAAAAAACATACCACAATTCAGTCTGCATTTCCATTCACTTAGCACTGTTCACCATTTTTCAATTTGAAATTTAGGAATATTTTTACATGGTAGAAATGACAAAAATCAGACAGAATCTTTCTTACTACTGGTATTTCTTCTTCAAAAGCAGCTCAGCTAAAACTTTCTTACTTCAGGTAATCCAGGCAAAAAACCTAGATGAAACCTCAGAGGATATTCAAGCTTAAAAAAAGAAATCACATACCAGGAAAATCAATTTCAAGAAGTCTTTCCCAGACAAAGCTTCTTAAACACAAAACTGCTAGCAAAATTACTTCCTTTTATTTATCCCAAATGGAGGTTTCTCCTATTGAGAATCATTCCTATTTGAGCTACACAGAAGGTGGCTGCAGAAGAGGGTTAAGCCGGGAATTCCTGATTTACTAACACAAACATTAGTAAAAATTTATACCAAGTGTTGAGCAGGGACTTTTTTTAAATTGTATTTATTCTGACGCATGGAAATTTTGGGTATAGCCAAGTGTTCCCACCATACTTCCCATCAGGGCTCAGTGTTTGACAAAGAGAAGAGACCATGACTAATTTCACAAAGGATGCTCACCTGGAGCCTAACAAACTGAGAGACAGACACTGCTCTGCTAGCTCAGAATGAAGAGTTAATCCCTGCTCTTCTGTCATCTCTAATTGCTCTGAGGATCGAGGTGCCAGACTCTTCCCTTCTTGGGGGAGATGTTCTGCTTTTCAATCAAACTTTGGACAGAAGAGACAGGCAGCCTCATCCTCTGGGCTGGTTAGGGTATCCATCTGCAAAGCAGTACTATGAGCTCCAGTGCCTGCTAAGTATTTCATGCCCAGTTAGACAGCAGAAAAGCTGTAGTTAATCAGTTTCCATAGGGTGAGCTAATGCAGCTGGTCACAGTGATGTGCCATGGTGAGGATGCTGACCCAAGGTTATCAATTCTGGTTTCATTTGCATGGGGGAAGGCAGGTTCTGGGCAGCCACAGCAAGACCTATTACTTGTATAGGTACAGTATGTTCCTTAAAAGGATCATGTTCTGCATGGTCCCTAGATACAGTGAAAGCTATGTTATTCACATTTAATTTTCTGTCAAAAACTGTGTTATATATTAGGGCCAATACAGTTGCTGCTGCTTGTTTTCAGTGCAGCTAGGAACTCTCTAAAAATAGAAACCAGTCAAAGAACTCAAACAGCAGCCTGCGTCATTACTGTATATCTTCAAGCCTAGCAATATGAGAGGATAAATAAAAAAGGATAGAAAACCTCCAGGCCACAAAAGCAGAGGAAAGAAATAAGTTTCTAAGGGGGCAGGGGGTGGGAAATCCCTCTCAAACGTTGCAATTTTAAATGAAAAACAACATGACATTAAGATTAGCTTTTTGTTCATTCCAAGACACAGAGAAATACCCCAGGTGCGTATAAAAAAGTATTATGGCTAACAAAATCTTCTCTCTAAAGAACCATACAGAATTGTTTAAAGCCTTGTACCAGCTTGCATCTTGTGGACCAAAGGTCTCCCAGAACCAGCATCAAACCCACAGTTTCTTTGAGGCTCTTGCCCATGTTTGAGAAGGCTGTTCAGTCTTGGGTGCCTAAGGTGCTAATGATCCATATATCACTCATATTGAAGTTTCAGTAAGGGAATTATCCTGTTGTCAGAATCACACTCTGCTTCCAGCATGACTTCGTCTGAATTTCCTGTTCTACTTCTTCGATCACATTGTGTATTTGTTAATTTGAAGATCATGCCCCTAGTCTCAGAGGAAACCCATTTACCAGAGGTATTAAACTAAAGTCACCTTCAAGTTCAGTCTCTCTAGGGCACAATCCCAGGTCTGGAGCTATTTCTGTATCTCTTTTCAAAGTTTTCCAATCTTGGATTTCAGGATGTCCACCAGAACTGAACATGTTATTGCCAGCAATGGCCTTACTAATGCTACCTCTCCTCACCTCCCAGACAACAGCACCTGGTCTGTGAATACTCAAGGGTCTGCCCTAATGCCTTGGCTGTGTGTTCACAGCCACCTCTGTAGTACTTGTTTCCACATACACAGTTGCCTGTTCCTTTCATAAAGCCACCTTGTCTCACCCTTCCACCTTCCCAAATGGCTGCCCAGCCCTCTAGACAGGCACATGGTGAACTGGGCTGAGAAACCAATGAGGAAGGACAAAGACCATGGAAGGTAAGGCACCTGCTTTTGGCAGCAATGTAGACTTCATTCAGCTGTACAAAATCATGTTTTCAGAACATTTCAGTGCCTCCCCACAAAGCCATGTCTCTCCTCTGAACAAAAGAAAGAACCAAAAAACCAACAAGTACTCAGTGGTACAGAGGCTACTTAAATCTGGTGAGAAGGACAGCATTTAGGCAATGGGACATGCTAGCTGGTGAGCAAAGCAGGCAGAGAGCTTCCTCCTGAAATAAGGTCTCCAGTGATCTGGGATGGGTAACGCTGGTATAGTCCAATTCCCCAGGGAGCTACTGAGCAGGCTTTTGGATGGGGTTGAAAAGAAGCATGGGCTACGTGGACTATCCAAATCCTGGTTCCCAGACCGGCCTCCTTGCTTCTCAATGGAGAAATAATGGATTTTTGTCTGCACATGCTCAGTAATACTTGCACTCTCCGATGATGTGTGTGAACGTCTGCTCCCTCTTCCACCCTTGCTGTTTATCTTGCTCAGGCAGTCAGCAGGGTTGCTGCCCCAGCCAGCACAAACTGGTCATTGTTCTCTCTTTTTATGCTAACCTAACTGCTTAAAATAATAAGTAGTTATTAATTCAACAAATATTTGTTTAATGATGAAGGGACAAACAGGGAGCTGTTTTCAGTTGCAGTCATGACTCTGCCTCTGGATGTTATGATGGTGCCATGAGCAGAATCCTTATTGCCTTCACCCCTGCATGAAAATGGGAAGCCTTTCTGCACAGAGGAAACTCTCTCTTTGTCCTGGAATATGAATGCTAAATTTAAATGTCATTAAAAGTACATCATGGAGCCTGAAGCTTTCTAAACAAATCTGGTTATATTGCGTCCTGAAGAAGCTGCTGTCAATAGATAATTTACTTATTCACCTTCTTTTAAAAAGCATTATGCATTTAACTCTTTAGAAAGGCATTTTAGGAAAGATAAAGACCCTGATCAGAGGTCCCAATTTACTATTCTTTATTTCCTTCTGCATTTTACAACCATGTTAAGAATTTGACTTTTTTTTTTTTTTATGTTAAAGCTAAGGAGGGCAGATTTGTGTCTCTTCAAGCATTTTAAATACAGAATACAAGCAGTTGTGTTTGGCAAGGTTTATCAAAGCCTGTAAACTAAAATTTCTTCTTGATTCCCACTGCTCAGCTGCTACGTGATAACACGAAAGTCTTTTGTGAGTAGAAATAGATCAATCAGATTTCTGTTGTCCAGGCTGGAACAAATGCAAAAGCAGAATTAGGGACAAAAAAAATCACTGGAAGACAGTGACATATTAAAAAGAATTCCTGGGTGAATTAGACAAAAGCAAAAATATCAAGACCTCTAATTCAACTCTGTCCTCAAGAACTTCAGTAATTCTAGGGAAAATGGGAACCCATCCTAGTTGGTCATTGTTTCAGTTTTGTGTAAACAGCAGCACTGCCTCCCTGTCTCACTTATCATTTTCAAGATTTTGTCTCTTGTAGCTTTAGCATCGAATGAAAAACAGGAGGGGATTTTTTACCTTAATTGCTGAAGAACAAAGGTGTCAACAATTTTCAGTGTATTACCTGTCACCAAAGACACCAAGCTGCTTTTAAAAGTCATAGAGTGCCAGTCTGTTTTTTATGATGAGATTTTCAGCCCTATAGCCTCTCTGATAACAGCTCAATGTCTCAGAAGAAAGCAGCTCTTTCAGTTTGCCACTGACCACTTCTAAGGCCTCTGTTAGGCTTATAAATGGAATTTGTAAGTGAGGTTTTCAAACGTTAGCACAGATAACCATATGTTAAGTTCACATTTCTCATTGATAACACTATGCGTATGAGATAAAATTAAAGCAAAATTAAAACTCAGAGAACAACTATCCCCACATATAACACAACACTGAGAAACACAGCATGAATGTACCTCTCTACTACCATTGGCATGCTTTCAAGATACACATAAATATCTATTCTCATGATAACATATATCTATAGGGCATGGCGACAAATTATAGCATCCTTTTCCTTGGTTTCTTAGGATCCCTTACCTTCTGTTATGTCTTCTGATATATACACCAGCCACAGAGAAACCTCAAAGAGTTTCTGAAAGTACTTCTTTAGCAGCCCTATGTGGTACTAGCACTATCCTATTAAGGATACCATACAGAGGTATTAAAAGTGTAAGGAAAATCAGAAGTGTTTCTTAAACATGCCTTCTCCAATATAAATAATCCAAACACAACTGAGAAACCACATCATTGCAGGACTGAGGAATGCAAAAACAAATATACTAAATAATATAGGGAACAATATAGGGAGAGAAAGAAAGGGGTGTTGACTAATACATCACTGAAAGCCCAAGGTACCAGTGGGAGGCACTGGATTAACTGTAGTTTATAAATATGAGTTTAAGGGGGGAGGCTGCCCCATTTTATTCCCTGAACTAGAAAGGTATGTGTCCAGCTTCAAATGTGAAATCTTATATTAAGATTCTTTATTGAAGATATATTATGATCCCAATTATAAATTTTTGGTTCTCCTGGGTGCAATTTACGAAGATTTATGTGCAAGCCTAATTCTGGGAGATGAGAACATGACTTATTTTAGTATGCAAAGAAAATCTGATCAGAGTACTATGATCAGATAACTTCAGGAACACCAAAGACAAAAAGCCTATGGAGCTTGGAGCCAGCATATTTTACAGCAATGTCTCAAGAAAAGTCACATTTTATGGCTACCTCACACACTGTAGCAGACAGCTTGTTACTGAAATAGAGCAAAACATTTTCAACAGAAATAGAGGGAATAAGCATTTCTTAGTGGTTTTGGTTTGAGGTTTTGTTGTTTGTTTGGTTTGGGTTTTTTTTCCCCATAAAAGTAGAGCTGCTGCTTCTCTTGAAAAATTTCAACCTGTTAGAGAAAATGGAAAACCAAAGCATTTGGATTCTGAAAAGTTCCCAGATTTCAGCCAAAAAAATGACATGTGACTGGCATGATGTTGAAATGCCACCTGCTCTCTCCATCTCTCTGGGTTAGGTTTTCTATGGGAAACAGAGAGACAAGCTTCAAGAGGCTCAGCAGCATGGTTTAAGAGGAGGGGAGAGTCAGAAAGCCTCAGAAGAGAACAGGAGCACAAGGTGTTGAACTAGAGCTCGCACATTGTGCTTCAGCAGCATTTCTAACCAGACCAGGAGGAGGAAGTGAAGGTGGTTTTGCTTTTTTTGGACAGGAATAAATACATAGCCCAAAAATTGTTGGCTTCTAGTTTTACTGGCTGAAAAGTAAAAAATCTTCCATAGGGAACCCTCCACCCCCTCTCTGATCCCCCAACACATTTGTTTGACCAGGTTTTCTGGGTACTGGCATGTTGGTTCAGTGTTTCTTTTTAGGGAAAAAAGAGGAGACTGTAGTCTGTCATATCTGAGGGAAATGGGTTATAGACAAGAGACAGATGACAAGGGTGTTTAGGCTTGGCGTTGGCAGGGTGTCAAGGGTTGATAAAAGGAGGTGGGAACCATCTGCCTAGAGAAGAAGGTTGCTGAGATGGAGGTAAAGGGGTTAGCACAAAGAGAACAAGTATATACTGCGTTTTCAGAAATATTTTTGGTTTAAGTTTGAGAGTAGGGTAAGTGTGGACCCATTTGCAAGCCACACATAGAGAAGTTATTAATGATGCTCAATATGAGCTTATTCTCATTGATCAAAAAGTGGGTAAAAACACACTCAGGAACCAAACATTTGCCTTACTTCATAAGACTATGGCAATATTGAATCAACCCACAAATCAGCGAATTTCAGGTACAAAAGTGCTTAAAGTGGATTACTCATGGTCCTTCTAAGTATATGTGCCAGAGGGTCTAACTGAAGGAATCTGAATTGCAGCTGAAGATTCCTTGGCAAGTTTAAGTTATCCTTTCCCTGCATGCATCATTCATACTTGTATAAGCAGCTTCAGAGAGAAAAGGATCAGTTGTATCTGCATCTATAAACCTAAATGGAAGGCTAGTAGAAAACAGTTCTCTGCAAGTTTTCTGGTCTTACAGAGTAGAGGGCATGATTATGAAAAAAGGCATACATTCCTAGTTCATAGCAGACTAGATAAATGCTAAGCAAGGATCTCCAGTCAGGTGTGACTCAGATAATACCAACTATAACATAAGCTTGATGAAAGCAGAGCTATAGACCATGAAGGAACAAGAGCAGGGTGAAGAAGAAACCAAAATCACAGAAAAAAAATGAGAAGGAAAGTGGTATTTTCTATGACTGTCTAAAACAGTAAACTGAATACTAGTGTTCTAAAATGAAACTCAGAAATTAGTGTCAGGCAAAACAATAAAACATCATGCAGCTGCAGGACACTCAGCACTACTAAAAAAGTGACAACTCTTGGTCAGGAGCTTAGTAGTGTTATGAGATGAGCACAGGTGAAACAGAGCTCTCAGGTGGGTTTGTGAAAACGTTTTCTACCTCATGAAAAATAAAAGGAACACCTCAAAATGTCAAGTTTTATAAGAACTTGAAGCAAAATGCTTCACTTCTTACAGAAGGAATAATTAAAAGTCACCAGAAAAGCTAGAAAACAAATAAAAAGGGACCAGCTACCTTTCCTCTACATCTTAACAGAGTTGGTTCAAAACTTCAGGATTTGCTTTGGCCAACTCAAGGATTTTCTCAGTCACAAGAACTCTGTGAATTGTCCCTAATTCCAAGGAAGCTTTTGTCCCAGTCTTTTGTGAGGTCTATCTTATGCCTGTGCTCTTAGACTCTACGCTGTAATGTTCATACTGTCTTTCTCCTCTTACCAGCCTGAAATGTCCCTTCTTGACCAAGTTCCACTGTATCACAGGTGCAAAGCTACATCCTCCCTCCACAGCTGCCACTCAAGAAATGACTCAGAGAAACCTAACATACAGACCAAAACCAGTCCAGTCAGACAGTGCCTCTTGCATGTTTAGCAATACAGCTTCCTGTAAATCACCAGTTTTGGGACTCCCCTCTTTCCATACTCGAACTTCTTGGCAGAAATATGTGTTCATAAGCCATGAAGTGCTTACGGGCACAGCAACTCTTCAGGGACTTCACAATGCCCCAAAGACTGGATGTGTTCTGGAATTGTGTTGCTCAACTTCATGGATAAAAAAAACACTGATAAAGGGAGGCTTTTTGAAAAATTTTTTGAATGGAAATGTAGCCGTGGAAATACAATTTGCTTATTTTTGCTCCTTAAGATAAATGGATGGGCAGGATAGGAAAGGTTGAGGTCCAAAACTGAGTCTGTCTGGATCACAACCAAGATCCTCACACATCAGAGGTCTCTGACACAGGCAAGGTACAGACCTGGAGAGCTGTTCCTGCAAGCCCAGACAGAGTCATGACTGCTGGTAGTGGAGTCTCAGTCCCTCCTCCTCTTTCTGCCTCTCTAGAGAAAATACTGTTTTAAACAATCCACCTCTATGGTAAACTGTAGCTGTGAATGTGTTGTTTCACAGAATGTTCAAAATCAACTTCATCTGTGAACTCAAAATCAGCAAAATGTTCAAGAATATGCTGAAATCCTATTGAGGTCTGTCGTGGTTTAAGCCTCTATAACTCACGCAGTTTTGCTCACTCACTCCCCCTCTTTCTTCCCCCACTCCTGGAGGGATGGGAAGGATAATCAAAAAGAATGCAACTCCCACAGGTTGAGATAAGAACAATTTAGTAACTAAAGTATAACACAAGACCACTGCTGCTACCACCAATAATAATAATGACAAGGCAAATACCAGGGAAAAGAATATAATTGCTCACCACCTGTACCCAGTCTGAACAAGCAGTGCACCCCCACCCTTCCGGGTCTCTGCTCTCCGTTTTACATCCTGGGCATGATGTGCTATGGCATGGAATACCTCTTTGGTCAGTTTGGGTCAGGTGTCCTGTCTCTGCTTCCTCCCAGCTTCCCCTCCTCCCTGGCAGAGCATGAGACTCAGAAAGTCCTTGGTCAAACCAAAACATTACCAAGCAGTAACTGAAAACACTGGTGTTATCAGCGCTGTTCCCAGGCCCAAAATCAAAAACACGATGCTGCACCAGCTACCAAGAAGGAGAAAAATGACTGCTACTGCTGAACCCAGGACAAGGTCAAATTACTTCATACAGCCTACTGTTGCATTATCTTAAGTATTTGCATTAAGTGAAGTTAGACTAAGGGTCTATATAAGCTCACATATATAGCAGTTCATTTCTCCTATTTCTGAAATCCAGAAAACTCCTCCCATTCAGAATTCAGGATTCATTCTTTTAAACAAATCTGACTGTATTGTTTTCAGCTCAAGAGAAAGACCAAGTAAGAAAGATACAGGTAGCAGATGTACATCTCTCCTTCACAGTAGCAATTTTCATGTGGTATGAGTTCAAACGTACGGCTTTATTTTCATATACACTAACTAAACTGAATAACAAATATTTGGGTTATCTCAGTATTAAAAGAGTAAACCTGGTTATACTTTTATCAGAATCTGAAAATACTGAAGGGGGAAAATAACCGGAAATCTTAACAAATCAGACAAAACCAAGTAAATCTAAGATAAAATCAATGAAAAAATGTCTTTATTCTGCTAAGTACTCACAGTGATTCCAGGACACCTGCTGGATAAAGCCATGCTACATGGAAGGCCTATGTGGAAAAGAGAAGCTAATTGCTGACATGAAAGCAAATCTGAGAATTCATTATGGGGATGAATCCAAGTACCCAGTACATAGCCAGCCCTCCTGCAGCCAGGCTGAGTGGAAAGTGAAAGTATCCATGTCTGACAGCCTGAAAATATTTTGGCATGGTATAGCGCAATGGTCAGCACCAGCAAAGCCACTGAAGAGGAAGAGATGCCACAGGGTCTCAGCCCTGTCTCAGGCTCCTGCTTGCCCACATGACCACCCTCTCTGCTTATTTAGGCTCTTAATTATTCAACACAGGAGGCTCTCACATGGGTCCCAGGGGACACTAGAGCACATCTGTGAGTGATGTGAATGCCCCAGAAATGGAAACATATTCAGGTAAATCATTTGATCAGTACTCGCAGGAATGAACACTTCCCCTTGCATAAAGGGAACCAATTAAAAAGGAAAAATAAAACTTGTTGAGTAATTTGTTCTCAGTGACTAAGATAACTCTAATCAATTCCATTATTTAGTCTTCCCAAATGCTACCAATCTGAACTTCTTTCTCCTACTTCCCAAGAATGCTGTGAAAAAGCAGAGGATTAATTTTTTAGCATGAGACAGCCTGACCTTGTACGCCATTAAGCAGAGTGTTTCCACAGTTTCCATGTAATTTTTCACGGATGAGTTCACCTATGTACCAAACAAACTATTCATGTTACCAGACTTGCACGGAAAATAAAATCTGAATTGCTGCTGTTTAATGAAAAGGTAACAGTCAAAGTGAAACCTTAAAAAAAAAAAAAAATATATATTGTCTGTAGAAGGCCGAATCCCGCTGTATTTTTAGGGCTGTCTCTGTGAACTTTCAGGACTTTCTATCAAAGGAACAGACACTGTTCATCTTTAATATTTCTGAGGATGTGAACAAAGCAGAAACACCTTAAGACAAAGCCCAGATCCAACACAATCAACAGGATTTGAACCACTGATTTCTGAGGATCATAGGGCTTCATAGCAACTTGTTAGAATTTAATTTCAGACCTTTAATTAAACTTTGTACCATACGTGCCATTGCTCAGGGCAGACCTTAAAGGTCGTCATTCACCTGAGGATTTACAACTTGTTTGCACTTCTCCTTTCTGCTGCAGTGAAGACAAAAGCTCTCCTGATAACACCAGGGGAGCACACACAGACAGCTCGGCAAAGTGCAGCATCCTGTCCCACCAAGACACATCTGATGGCTGGAGCAAACCAATGGAAGAATGGAGCAAAAGAAAAGGTAACAGCAACACTGGTTTGCTCAAATGTCTGAAGCATGTGGTGCTTGCTGGGGTTATGTTTGCTTTGGCAACAGTGAAGACTGCTCTGATAAACTGTGGTACACTGCACTTGCCAGCAGCAGCTGGTAGCAATTCAGAGGTGTAGCAGGGGTTTAGAGAGTGGCTTTATGATGAGGCGGTTTTTTATCTCAGATAAGTGCAAATGAGCTAGGTTGGCAAAGGGATAAAATGTTAACTCAAAAACTTTTCACTCTTTTGGCTGCAAGAAAAGATTAATACAGTTTCCTAAAAAGTTGATGGTTTGATTGGTTGTTCTGTTGGTGGTTTTTATTTTTGTCTTTTTTTTTTTCCTAAATCAGCAAAGGATTTATCTGTGAAAAAACAAACAAGAAAATTGTTTTGATTTAAAACAAAACCACTCTTTCTGGATACCAAAGTCCACACCAAATGTGCAATGTTACGATTTTCTCCCTTAAATTTTCTGAAAGAGAATAATTCATGGTGAAATACAGCTAAACACCAACATGAGAAGAAAAAAAAAGTGCATTTTCACATATCCAGATATGTTCTTTCCACATTTCTGTGTGTAAAACACATGAATTACCTTGCTTGAGCAACCTCTCAGAAGCACCCAGGAGCACTGAGCACACATGGACTCCAAGCTTTGGAAGTTTCAAAGAGAAGATTAAATCACTCTTATAAAGATAACAGGAGAACAGATTGCATCACCCTTTCTTAGTGTACTGGTAGCTGATTTAAAAGATAAAAGTATACAGCAGTCTTCAAACTCACCTCCAAGCTAGATGAAAATACCGCTGAAATTAGTAGATCTGAATAGAAAAGGAAGTATTTCTACATTGGGGCAGTTCCTTGGGTAATACAAAATCTCTTCATTCCATTGATTTCAGAAGGGCAACATCGATTTAATCAGACAAGGATTGGTACAGCGAATAATACTGCAGGACCCCCAGGTAGGTGCTTAGTTGGAATTGCCCAGTCAGGAAGTCAACACCATTTGTAAAAGCCATAAATAAGAAATTGCTATTCCTATGATTGGGAAAGGATAGGTGTGACTGCTTTTTTCTCACAAACCTGTTCATCTCTAGGGACAAAGACTACCTGATTTTCTGCTGACTTTGAAAAGTCAGTCCTTCCTGTACTCATTTATTGGCATTTACCACTGAAATGTAGATGTTTATTGGCACTCTTGGAGAAAAATGAATAAACAAAACCCCCAAAACAAACAAGTAAACAGAAAACCAAACTGAAAACACCCTAACACAAAATAGCTACCTGTAAAAAGTTGTATTAATGTGAAGAAAATTTCTCCACCTGCAAACTGAAACTTTATCACCAATTTTGAGGTTATACAGTTGCATTGTCAAAATATATCCACAGTGTGAGTGTGTGCATGTGAATGCCTCTCTAACTTTACTGTGGTTTTAGGTACTGCCTACCACGGTGGGGAAACGATTGATGTTGGTGATGGTAACTCAATTCTACATCAGCATAGAGTAGTCAATCTTCTGGCACTATAAGAAAAAAGCCTGAATAATGTTCTATTGACGTTCTGTAGAGACTCTCCTTTCTGATGTTATATATTATTGATGCAGCTTCTTCCAAAATTGTAAAGATTTTTATTGTTTACAAAGTGAATTATGCTTTCATATCTTTTGCCTTACTTTTTTCCCCAACTGCTTAGCAACAAATCTCCACAAAGGGAAAAAAAAACAGAGCATGCATTCTTTTATGTCGTACATCAGCAGCATCTCTGGTATAATGGTGACCTCAGACAGCTTAACATCCAGGATGCCTTTGGTCCATTATGTTAATCCTTATGTTCTGTACAGAGTCTGTATACATTAATCTATAGATATTGCCTTTGTAAGTGTTCTAGTCCAGTTCTAGTTTATAGCTTTATAAACACTGTGCTCCGTGTTAAATATTTTTTAAACCACTGCTCATTGTCAGTTCCTCCTTTTCAAGAGAAAATCAGCCCGATTCCAGAACTTGAGGTGGGTCAGACTTGTGCTAGATTGAAGAAAACCTGCAGTTACCAATCCAACAAGTCAATACATGCCACACTGGAAACATACCTCTGTAGATGTAACCAATATATAGTATCTACAAGATTAACGTTACTGTTGTTGTTATTTTAGACTCATATAGCCCACCATGCAAGAAAAAAATTATTTGTACCTTGACAGCTACATCTTCTGTCTTTGACTTAAAGCAAAGTCCTAAACTGACTATTGTTACATGCTAGATGGAAAACCAATTGTTATAAAACTCTTCTACGTAGGTATTCCATGCTCCCAAAAGTATCTGAATAGGGAAAGACAGATTTGGTGATGATGATGTATAAGTAGTAAGGGGAGCAATCAAGAGAAGATATCCCAATAACATGAAAATAAATTACATCTTCTCAAAACAACACAATGGGTCAAACAAGAACATCCAGAAGGTGCCAACCCTACAATGCCAAAAGAAAAGCACTGTATTATTTTCTATCTTTAATTTTAATGAACATCAAGTTGCTATATTCAATGAAATGCATTTGCAAATGGGAAGGTTAAACAGGTTTACAGACTTATATTGGTTTTGGAGTGCACTGAGTCAGATTACTTCCAACAGAGGCAAGTACAGCTCAATCATTCTTTAATCTAATTCAGCAGGTACACAACAAATACATAGTGTGCACTCACAGGCCAGAACACCTGTGCATTGGTTTCATGAATTTGCCAGAGGTTGCAAGTTTTAACAGTAGGCTGCTCTGATATTTTATTCTGTTGGAGAACTTCTGCTATTCAGGTGAAAAAGACCCTAAGGTTTTATGCTGAAACCCACTGCCCCGACTCCTCGGTGTCTGTAAGCAACACTGCTTTGGTACACCTGATATCTTCGTTAAAATCCTGTTATGGGGAAATGAAGACATGTCATTGAAAACCTATAACCATCTTCAAAGCAAGAGAAGTCCTGGAAGGTTGTAAGGTGCAATATTTCTAGTTCATAAAGTCCTTTTATTTAGAATTGGGGTGACAGTTATCCCATCTCTGCTAAATTAGCATGGTGGTGCCTTTCCAGAGTTTAATTGGCAGCATTTAAATGTCTTTTAAGAGTGAGTTCATTTTCCAAATGAGCCATTACTGGCTCCCTTTGTCCATTTCCAAGTGCACTGGAATTTGTTCATGCAAAATAGAACTTGCCAAGAAAAGGGGAACACTCAAATATGCTAGTGGAATTGGGCATCCTCACAAGTAGTCTGAATATCATGTGTACGGGATGGATACTGAGGACCTAGAATGCTAAAGTTCTTTAAACCAAAGGGAGACATTCACATCCCTCAAAACTTACTCTAAAAAGCAGAACCCATATTTCCTTATCTTGACATCTGAGCCAATATCCTCTGAGCTTATTCAATGCACTTAGTGTTCTCAGAGAACAATACATGCATTGTACCAATTATAAGGGGTTGTGGTAAACACAAAAGATACAGTAAGACTCCAGAACATAATAAATTGCCAATAATTAGCCCTACTAGCATCGTTTCAGTGCAGGGACTGAGATTTTCCTCTCCTCCCTTTATGACAAGTATTATTAGTCATATTCTCAGGGTAATGCATGCTTCAGTTTTTCTAAGTGAAACAGCTGTCAAGAAGTAACTGTGCTATTCTATACAGTTCAACTCCAGAACACTTGACAAAAAGTTGGTCAGAAGAGAAGCTCTGGAATATCTTCAATTTAGTCACAAGCTCTGTGTAAGGGTTGGTTCCATCCCTTCAGAATTGGCACAGAAAACATTGCTTCTGGGGTTCATCACCTGAACTCCCCTTGCTTATTCACAGAGCATCATTGGTTGTCACACTGGGAAAGATTAGCCAAGAATTCATCTGTCTCTGCTCAAGGTTCACTCATTCAAAAGCAGGGAGACAGAGAAAAGAGGTGGCAGATAGAAACTGTGCTCTACATTCCTGCAACCGAAGATGATGCAGACCTGGAAACAAATGTGTTTAGTTCAGCAGTCTCTTCAGCATATTAGCTGTGTTCTCTGCATTAAAACAGAATCGTGACAAAAACTGTTAAAGACCTTTGTTTGTGTTGAGAGAACCAGACACTGATGGAGACTCTAGTACTCTAGCTCAAATCACAGTTCAGCTGTGTATGGGGCTGCACAACCTCACATAAATTACCTGGATCTAACAGAGATCTCTTCCATCTGTAAATGGAGATAATTACTCCAATTCTATTCTTTGCAGGACTTAGCAAAACTGAAATCCACTGAAGACTATAAGGTGATAGCAGGCAAATGAGGACCATGGAAGCTTTTAGAGAGATGGTCCTCTTAACACCTCACACAGCAAGCAAAAGGATTCACAAGTATACTCAGTGCAGTTCACCACTGTCCATTATTACCATTCTTGCATCTGGAAAGGTGCCTACATATTTATGGAAAGGTATACAGCTCTCAAAGATACCTTCCATAAGCCCACCAGAGCAAGTCTGGTTGCAAATATTTCTGCCCAATAGCAAAAGCATTTCTAAACTAAGATATCCCTGGCCACCTCATGTACAGACTAAAAAAGCATCCTAAGCAAACAGTTTGTATTCTCTGTGAAGTGTATCCACAATTGTCGGTGCAGGTGAAGGCCAGAAGGACTTATTCCAAGAGGTTGCTTCAGTGCTCCAATAGTCTTTTAGACCAAAAGCTGAAAAAAAACACCAACCCAGGAATGTACTACACAGCAGCATTTAAGCAGCAATGTAAAAGTGAGTATTTTCAAAGCAATCACAGCTAAGGAAAGTATACCTGAAGGATATGGGCAAGGGAATACAGGAAGATTAATTATTCCCCAAGGGAATGTTGCATTCCATGCATATCACTTTTGCACAGAGCTGGTTATTTTCAGTACTGTGCAAGGAGGCTGGCAAAGAGTATTTCAGTAGTTGTTATTAGTGCTGATTTACAAGAAATTTGAAGTATTTTTTAAAGTATTTCAGGTTGGAAGAAGACATTAAAGTGCAACAATCTGTGTACAAAGACAGACTTTAAAAAACCCATATTGAGTTTCTAGCCACAGCTCCCCCTTGAACTGATTCACCTGAAAAACAACCTGGGTTTTGCTGCCTTCAGTAATTCTTCCCTGCTTTTGCTCTCGTCTCTATGTAAATGCAATGAGTCTGTGTTGATTCCTTACAGACTGATTAGTCATTGCATATGTAGTACATTAGGGTCATACCTAGTCCTTCCTTCTTTAACCTTCTTTAATATTTCTTCAGCACATTAAACAAATCTTGACTTATTACAGATTAAGGCTTCTTATTCTAAAAGTTGAAAAGACACTTGGCAGAAGAAAAAGCACAAGGAAAAAACATATCCTTCAAATATTTCAAGTACCCAAGAAGCACTCACTCACATTGAGCTGCAGAGATCTTCAGGATATGCCAGGCTCCCCACACACAGTATCACACAAGTTCAAGAGAGAGTAGGGAGGTTTGCATCAAACAGAAGGCTCAGAGGCAACTCTGCAGACATACTGAAACAGCAGAATACTGAGTGCCAATGGCAAGATCTCCTCACCCTTTGAGACATTGGGCCACAAGGCAGCACTGGGCTGGAAGCAGTATAAAGACTGTAGCAAGTGGTTACAAAGCAATAACAAATCACTTGTTTCATGTGGGCTTCCAACTGTGCAGGACTTCCACTAACTCAGATACATGATCTTGGAGCAGAGAATAAAGTCCTGCAAGATGCGAAGGTGAGGTGTTAACTTGGTTAAAACTGGATGTATCTACAGGTTCTTGGTTATCCACAAAGGGTTATCTAAAGTCTATTTGAGACAGCATCTAGATTCTTGCAGAAGGACTTTTATGGTCATAGTTTTACCACTTCCTTTGGTCCATGACATCCTCAGGAACATGCTGATCACAGCCATGCAATACCTAAAGCTCCAACTTAGTGAGATGTGCTACTTATTTCAACAGAGCGTATCAGCGTAACCATAATTCTTCATACAAGCCTTACATCACTACAGGGATCAAGCCTGACTCTGCTTGGGAATGGAAAACTGAGAACATGAATCATAGAATGGTTTGAGTTGGAAGGGACCTTAAAGATCATCTAGTTCCAACCCCCCTGCCATGGGCAGGGACACCTCCCACTAGATGAGGTCACCTAAAGCCCCATCCAACCTGTCATTGAACCTTTCCAGGGATGGAGCTTATCTGGGCAACTTGTTTCAGTGTCTCACCTCCCTGGTAGTGAAGAATTTCTTCCTAATATCTAATCTAAATCTACCCTTTTCACTTTAGAGCCATTTTCCACTGTCCCATCATTAAATGCCCTTGTAAAAAGTTCCTCTCAAGATTTCTTGTATGTCCCCTTCAGGTATTGGAAGGCTGCTATAAGGTCTCCCCTGAGCATGAAGCAATAGAAAAGGTATTGTTAACCTGAAAAGCTGACTTAGATTTTCAGGGACTGGAGAGAGGATGGGCAAACAGAGGAGAGGTATTAAAACATACGCTGTACTAGTAGTACTTTGGATATTTTGTATATTTTTTTTTATGGTTACACCCTGCAACAGTCTTTCTCAACTTCTGTCAGGGTGAAGGCTGCTCATGAATTATGTATTGTTCAGTACACACACTGTACTTATTTGTCACCAAATGTAGAAGGTGATGTAGAGGTTCGTGGGTCAACCTCAAAATGAAAAGCAAGTCATATTGCTTTTGCTAATTTTTACCTAAATATGTTCACATGAGACTCTCAGACACTTCACTGCTTTCACTGAAAATGTTATTAACCAAAAGGTTTGGGTTATCAGTAAATGTAGAAAATTAATTATAGAGGTTGTAGAAACGACAAAACAAGCTTTAACACATTTGCTGAAATATGCCTTTCTGTGGATTTCTCTGTGTGATTGATGTTCCTTCTCAACCACTGCCTTTTACACATTCTTGGAAATAAAAATGTATGCCAACTGTTCTACATCTGGTTTTGCAATATTTGTATCCAAAATAAATGAATAATTTGCTAACAATACTGAAAAAAATATGCATCTCAAAAGCTTTTCTTTTTTATAACCTAAAAAGGGTACAGCCATCAATTTCAACACTTATTTGGTACATTACTTCTTTGCCATGTTGCTATCATAATCATAAAATGTGACTGATGTACCTTCATCTGCTACGTCTTTTAGACAGGTTTATTGGCTAAACTACAAATGCTCAAACTCAAAGGCTATGTTCCTTTTACAGAGGAATATTTTATCAGCACGTGTTTCAAAATGAAGTATCTATTGTAAATCTGTTTCTAAATCTCAGTATGGCTTTAGAGTCAGCCTTCAGACAAAACTTCTACAGCAGTGTATATGTTAAGTGTTTCATTCTTATCATTTCTAATAATCTATCATCTAAGCATTTATTTATTTATTACATTTCTGCCAAAGTCAGGAATAATTTTTCACAAACTTTGATTTATTTTACTGCTGGTAAGACAATAGATCATGTACCCAGATTTTATTGCATATATAAATATAACTGTGTGAGATAATTTGCAAGTTAAAAACAAACCTGCAAATAGTTATGATGACAAAATAATATTGGAAAAGGAATTTATCAAAGTCAGCTTATTGCTCAAATTATCAGCAAGCAATTTGAATTTGGACTAAAGCAACAGTGATTTAACAATTTATGCCGTGATTTTATTGCCATTCATGTGAATGGCAAGGTTTCCATGAAGAGCAGCTGAGAGCAGAATTAAACCTGACCTGAGGGTCTAAAAACGTGGGTCTCACCATATACAGATTACCACCTGAAAACTGCAATTATACAAAGTCTGGGTTTGACTGTTGGTCTGTGTGTGTGTCCTCCACCCCAAAAAGCACAGGGGTTGATTTCAATTAACCGGATGAAAATCTGAAATTATCCTTTCCCTTCTAGCAGAGGTGAAAAAAAAAAAAAAAAAAAAGCTCCAAAGTCCTTGGGTTGAATGTTGATAAAGTCAAAGCTAACATATAGCAAATCAACACTACACAAGTTACAAATGATCTTATTTTTCACTTCCAGAAAAGCCGATGTGAAGTTCAGTGTGAAATTAGCCCATGAAGTACAACTTCAGTTTAGAGCAACCACCAGTGACAATCTGCAAGTGAGAAGATCAACTGCCTTTGACCCAGTTCAGCTGGGAGATGAGCTGGAGCAGCAGAACCCACAGTGCCAGACAGAAGAGGATGTCATCATGTGGGCAGGAAGATTTTAGCAAGTCTCACATGGAGGATAAAAGGAGGAATTTTCCATGGGACAGGAACAGAGAGGAAAAGCTAAAGTGGCCCTGTGTGGACTGACAGGAGGAGCAGCACTTCTGAAACGCAAGAGGGAGTGGAGAAGAGTAGTACTTCACCTGTGATGACATGAGACTGGGATCAAAGATGCACAATCCCAAATTCCCTATTAAACCACTGGCAAAATCCCTGGAAAACATGAGACAGTCCAGGTGTTAAAACTCCAGTGTTTTAACGGCAGCCCTATCCCTAAACAGGGATCAGCTGTGCCAGGGGAAAAAGCTGGCATTGCTGCAGGGATTGCAGGAATAATTTCCTATTTTGCTCTTGCTGGGAATCTGAACACCAATACCTATTAGTTTATGCCAAAGAAAACCAAACTAGTCTGCTGATCAAAGCTTTAGAGTCTTCAGCTCAATTTAAATCTTGCCTTCATAATTTTAGTGATGAATGAGTGCTACCAAAAGGATCAGAAGAGGCCAGTGAAGAATTAACCACTGATTATTAAGTTAGAGAGAATATTCAATACATTTCAGTCTCTAAAGTTAATGATGAGCTTGTGGGTAAAGGCGCATCTTTCGTTAAAAATACTGCACCAAAGCGAAGCTTGATCTATTATTCAGTCAATGCTTTTTTGAAGCAAATAGTCATTTGACATCAAACCCCTTTTATTTTTTGTTTTCTTTTTAATGCCATGTCTACTGAGGAGGCGGGGCACCAAACATCCTTGGACAGCATTCCTTTAGCTGCCGTGAATAAGCAGGGAAAAGAAAGGGACAGTCTATATATAAAGGTATAGAAGACACAGTAGTGGAGCATTTTGCACTTTCTGTGGGTGCAGACAGATAAAAGGGCTTTGTTTACACTTATTTTTTGGATGAGACCACAAGTAGTTATTTATGCTTCTGGACACATTGGAAGTCCATATTTGCTGACAATAGAGGCCTCGCTGGTATATCAGCCTGCACCTTTATGCAAGGAGAAAAGAAAAGCTGCAGGAAATAAATGGAACTGGAGACCCTGACGGTGCAGAGGCAGAGCAGGGGGAACTGACAAAACAGATCAATAAAGTTTGTAGGTGTCTGTAAGACAAAGGCTGCTGCAAAATAAGTCTCTGTTGGAAAGGAAAGGCACACAGTTATGCATTAAAAGGAATAGTCTTGCAATAGTGTTAACTGAAAATCTGTCTTTTGAAATTAAAGGGCAATGAGCTCTCAGGACCCTGCCCATGATGGTGAGATGCTGGAGTGGGATCTAAAGCAAAGAAGCATGAAGTGGGAGAAGAGCTCCCTGCCTATGAAAGGGAGAGATGGCATCAGTAAGAGACACATGTAAACAAAGGCAGGAAAGCAGGAGACAAAACATAAGGCAGCTTTGTAGAAATAGCTGTCAATCAGAGATGATGGACTGGCAGGGAATTTCAGGCTCTTCTTTTAGAGAGACCGAGAACAGCAGTTTACATCAGACCGTGTCCTAGAATAGCCCAGGCAGCAGCATGAGACTCAGTCATGAATCAGGAAAATGTCTCCTCTTTACAATCCAGATTTGCCACCAGCAGAGAATAAAGCCAGATTAGGAACAGAAGCCCCATCTGTATGAAACATACTGGGATACTGGAGAGTGGGACTTAGGGCTAAGTAGTGCTAGTTAAACAACAGACACAGAAATACCTGGCAGAAAGAGAGGCTTAATACATCCTATTATGCACCTTGTCTGTTCATGCTGTATTTAGCTCACTCCCCCTTTCCTCATCCGGAGGGCATCAGACCGGTAACAGTAAAAGAGCAGATTGGCTATTCCTGGTCTGGGAAAGTTTCTGATCACAGAATGCCTGAGGCTGGAAAGAATCTCTGGAGATGGTCTAGTCAAAACCCCTGATCAAAGCATAACGAAGAAGAGCGTATTTCTCAGGTCTGTGTCCAGCTGGGTTTTGAATAGCTCTAAGGATGGAGGCTTCACAACCTCTATGGGTAATCTGTTTCACCCTTTGATGACATTCACAGTAAAGAAATTCACAGCAAAGAAGTTCTCATATATTTAAACAACATTTCCTACCCATTTGTGCCCACAATGTAAGATCTAAAAATATATCCACATAAGGATGGCCATCTTGGGTCACACTACATTGACCCTCTTCTTTAGGATTGTGGAATAAACAGTTGGACAAACGTACATCTATGTGCTCTTATTAGGAAAGGCTTAATGCTCAGCTAAGAGAGCAGAGGAATGTCCACCACTTTTAGAGAAGAATCACCACACTGCTGGTTTTGCAAATAACATGAGATGAAAAGAGACCTCTGTCAATCTCTCTTGAGGAAGACCAGCTGTCTACAGGCACCCCCAAGTCTCTCATCTTTTGTCATGAGGGGTTATAACCATTGTGCTTTATAGAAAACACATCCCATCCCAGAGCCTATCTTGTGAGGGGGACTAGGGAGATAATGTCACTGTACTACATACTCCTTACTTAATTCTAGCAGCATTTCCAGGTTCTTTTGACTGTCCAGGGAAAAGCAGAGGAGGATGCAGAGGACAGTAAACAAAAAAAAAAAAACAAAACAAAAAAGGTTTAGAAAAAAAAAGTCTCCTTCTGCACTTACTGTGCCACTTTGTTCAGATATTGCTTTTCGCTGTAGCTATGCTGTTTTGAGAAACACCACTGAAGCCTCAGAGTTTGGCCATAGTATGTCCAACTTTTTGCAAGAAACCTGTTTGTTCAGAGAAACCATGGATATACACAGAGCAAGCAAGCTGCAGGAAGCACTGCTTTAAGGAGAACCACACTTTGAAAAACAACCATCTCTATCACCCTCCATGAAGGAGGAACATCCTTAATAAAATTACACATTGTCTTACTCTTTTGCTCTGCAGTAAAGTTAACTGCATCACATTTGAAGTTGCCTGTTATGGACTGTAAATTTGTGTCGCTGGATGTACTTATACTGTGCTCTATTTAGCAGGACTTTACTAACTAAAAATATGTATGTAAACTGAAATGTATCATTTCTGTCTTTCAAATGAGTATTTAGTACAACTTATTTGGGCAAAATAGGAACAAAACTTTGAAGGCACACTGAGGTAATTTCTGCCACACTTTTACATTATTCTGTCTCTTGTACTGCAGCTTTGGATTGCTTGATGTTCATATTCAGGCTTGTTAAATGTGCTTTTGATTTCTGAAGCTAAATAAGTAGTTTTCTTCATGGGATATGAAGTGCTTCAAAACACCATAGAACTTTTTCCCCCAGTATTACCTTACTGCACAAGTCATCTTTCTTTGTTTCCACATACATTATGGTATGGCATCCTGCAGGCAAATGACTAGCCAAATTTATACATTTATTTATTCATTTTGGAGAGCAGTAACAGTTGCAGAAAGCTGGAATTTTAAAGCTTGCTGCATCAGGTCCTGCCAGAAAGTATCTTTCCCTCATTTTTATGTAAGCCTCCCCCATTCTGCTTGTGTATGTGGGACAAGGAAGCATGAAAGAGAAGGAAAACTTTGCAGTACTCTGCTAAAGCAAAAGTACTTAGGACAACATATCCAAAAAACTAGCATTTTCCTGCATGCTGTGAAAACCTCTTACCAGTCTGCTCCAACTTGTTACAGAGAAGTAAGCAAGCTGATAAACACCTCTTGCTGATTTTATTTCCCTAACTTTAACAATGCCTCGATTAACAAGGTTGGGCCTAATAATTATTCAGAAGCTGCCTCATGGGCAGGTTTTGTAGCTTATTGTTGCTGTACATTTTTCAATTGTCAACAGTTGAGAAAGGGACAATATTAAAACACCTCAAAATACCTCACCTGAAGTATCTTTTCTTATTGTGCATTGTGATATAAAAAGAACTGGGGGGGTGAGTGGGAGAAGAAAGATTTCACTGAATATTTATATCTTTCAAATTTTCAGATTATTGAAGAACAGGAGTGGAGGAATGAAATGGCATCCTCATTGTGCCGATTCCTTTTATCATCTGAATCTTCAAATCAGCTAGTGAGATGCATAGGTACATCTCCCTTAATAAATGGTTCCTTATTGTGTTTTACCACATTACATAGTGTCTGCTTTAGAAGACTGGCACTTTGCACCTACCACAACATTATTGGAGGCAAGATTCCAGATACAATTTAGTGCATTCCTGCAACAGAGAAGCATAACAGAAAAGCCTTGAGCAACATGGTCTAGGGTAAGGCATCCCTGACCATGGCAGGGGGATGGAACTAGATGATCTTAAGATCCTTTCCAACCCTAACCTATGACTCAAGGACTGGAAGCTGAAGTTAAGACTATATTCAGTCAAAGAGAAATGAGCAAAATGTGAGGTAACTGTGGACCAAAGTAAAGCATGCCAGGTTCTACCCTCTTTCATTTGAGGTCTTTCAATAGAGATTGGGTATCTTTTACAAAAGACACATTTTTCTTTAGAGATCTAGCAGAAAAAGATAGAATATTTGACAGAGAACCCACATTTTTAAAAGCCTCAGAAATGTGCTAGCTGAATTCAAGCACTGCACTAGTCAGGGCTCTCATTTTGAAGCCAGAATCCAAAAGGACACAGCCATGTCTGCAGCCAAGGTCTGCAGTATGTAAAAATACTGTTCAAAGAATAAAATTCACACTGCTTAGTTACACATTGCACAAGGATTCACACTACAGTATGCTGAATAAGCAATATTTTAAAATCAACCATTGCTGAAGTCAAGAGGACATGTATCAAACTGCCACACTCTTGAACATATATCTGCGTCTTGGGAATGCTGAAAAGAACATTCGGGAAAAATAAATATCCAGGCTGAAGCCTTTTGCACTTAGCAGCTGGTATGTCCATCCTGATCTCTGTCTTCTGTACAACAGTACACGGATTAAGAAAAATGAAAGCCCTTCCGTAGTCAAGATCCTAAGGGTTGTAAGGTACGAAGTAGGGTAAAGAGGACAAAGACTCATTTGTTTGATTTCAGGGAGTGAACATACAACAGGTGGATCAGCATATCAATTTCTGCCTTATTGAGGGAATTGTATTACTTCAAAGATATGCTAACTGAATCAGAAGAGACATAGGTCAGTGTCTTCTGAAAGAGATTTCATGAAAAAAATCTTTTTTATTCAGTGCTCCCTGGAATTACAGCTTAAAGATGAAAACCTGATAAGTGCCTGACCTCTTCAGCTAACGTCCTGACTCCTTCCTGGTCACATCCCTTTCTTAATTTGAACAGTCTGTCATTTTTCTCCTGTTGGAGTACCTTCTCACTGAGAAAATACCAAGACCAAAGAAGCTCACTAACACTTTTCTGTGTCTCCTTACTAGTTCTTAGTGTTCTCTGTAAGATTTCATGTTATCCTGCTGTTTTCCCAGCTTAGAACTGCTTTGTTGTTTCTCCTCTCTCTTTTAAGGGTGTTTCTCCCCAGACCTCTGTGCCCTCCATGTTTCCCCTCACTGCTTTTTCCTGTATTTGTTGCTTTGTTGTTTTCTCCTCTCTCTTTTAAGGGTGTTTCTCCCCAGACCTCTGTGCCCTCCATGTTTCCCCTCACTGCTTTTTCCTATATTCAGTTGTGATGCTTTCTGGTACTACACCAAATAACCTGATCAACATTGCCAATAGTTTATTCTCACTTCTTCTTCCCAGAAAGGATATACGAGTCAAGGTATATATTTAAAATAAAAACAGACAACAACAAATCCTTGCTCTTGGCATAGAGAGAGTGTTAAAGATGAAAACAGCTTTGGCAGCATTCTGGCTGACTCCAGCTTTCCTGTTACTGCTCTTTGGTCTTCAGCCACATCAGTGGTGGTGGTGGTCATTCCCCGCATCTATTCCTCAGTATGCTCTCACAACCTAGAGAGCAGCTTTACATTTCCTGTGTAATTTCAGGAAATGCACAGATACTTTTCCACTGGAAATGTACCAACTATTACATGAACTGATACCAACCGCTGCACTAGTCTGTCATCCTGAGTTTGGAAGCTAAATTATCTCCATTGCTCTCTGATTCCTACCCTTGTTACAACCCCCAAATTTAACATTAAATTCCCCATTGCTCAGCGGAATGGAGAGTGACTCTCCACTTTGAAAGCCACAAGTGACACTAGTACATACCGAAATATGTTATACTTCAATTTTCCTTCTAAAACACCTTTCTTTTTTTTTTTTTTTTTTTTGTCAGCAATAAGCCTTCAGCATCCTTTTTTTCCAAGGAGTTCAAGCTTACAATCAGCATATTTAGCGCCTGCACAGCTTTTGTTGCTGCAGCAACCCCTCTTCTCTCATTCCTCACTTCATACTTACTTTAACCACAAGTTTTACTAATTAGTACAGGCTTTTCTCACAGTTGTCTCTTGGATATCAGAGTCTTTCACTGTAACTTACCATTCATTGCAGACTTCCCTAGCCTAGTAGGTACAGGTCCAAGGAAGTTTTGTACCATTGACCAAGATTCAAACCTGGAAAGCCAAGTGACTACAGCATAAGTAAAAAAAAAGTGTTCTTTTGCTAATGTTTGAGATCCCTATGAATCACAGAATCATAGACTCGTAGATGTCCATAAAAGTTTCAACAGCAATGCAGGGTAGCTGGATTGAGGAAGTCATAATTCAACCACGAACAATTGAAGAATTTATGCTTGTAATAAAGAAATTAAGACACTGTTTCTTATTTGCACCTCATGTTAGCCTGATCACCAACCAAAGCCGTGCTTAGAGTGCATGATTCTATGTACTACTCCCAGTGGGCCAGGTCAGATATGCATCAGAAGTAAGTAAAAGGTGATAAAAGAGGAATCCTATCCACTCACCAGGTGAAGACTGTGAATGCACAGTCCCAGGATGCTCCCAGTCAAAATCACAGAATTTATGAGGGCCCAGAGGTAAGCTCTAACCTACAAAAAAATACTTGAAATAGAATTTGCATACTTGAGAGATTGGTTCATTCCCCAAGCACAGCAGAGCTGGCTTGATTTACACTGACAAAACCAGCATATTGCTGGGAAGAACCTCTGAAGGGCCCCACAACTTTGCAAGCCTTCATTCCCTGGTATCAGAAATGGGTCCTGCACCAAGTCTAGCTACCTGCAGCAAGCAAAGCCAACGTTTTTGACTAGGCATCCACTCAGAGCTGGAGCCTGACATTTCCTGGGAGAAACAAAGATCTGAGAAGTTTCTGCAGTAACATGAATGTGTCAAATAGCTTTCCAACACAGGAGAGCAGACGCTGCTACTTCTGTCTTACAACCCTAGACAGTAGCCAAGCTCTTTCTAAAGCTGAGCAGGGGTTTTGAATGCCTCTGCTTTGGAAGACCTCTTAAAGAGATGCAGTCTTAATAAAGGAGGTGGTAAGCAGTTCAAAAAACATAATTTCATCTGTCCATCTCTTTAAAAGGTTAGCTTTCTAGGAATAATCCTGATATATTTGATAGAAAAAGACAACTACTTCACAATAATTTATTGATATTTTATAGGGAATATCCTTTCAGTAGCCTAACTGCTCCAGATACAAGCACAACTGAAAGGAAAATCTACGCAAATATTGAGTACTTCATATAACACATTACTGTGTTAAACTTCCCTTGCATTTTTTAAAACCTAATTTATAGACCCATAGTCTAACAGAGCACAATTAGCATGATGAGATCTAAATTACACTAATGGACCTCATTAGGAGAAAAAGTTATAAAATCTTCAGCAGTTATTCAAAGGCCCATGTTAACATAAGGAGACAAGGCTCACAAGCTTCCTCCATAGTCAGTGAAGAGAAATAGGTTCCTGTAAAGTGGAAGAGTCAGTCCAGGAATCTAATTCAGATGTCCTGATCCAGCCTCAGAGGATTATATCTCTCATCATCAACTCTGACTGAAGCCTAAGGAGGCTACGTTCCCAGAAGGAGAATATCTTTTGTGGTTGCCCACAACCTTCCATAGCAACTTATATATTGCAAGATCACCACTATTATTGCAAAACCTGGTATGGAAAGAGGCATTATGATGAACTGGATATATCCATTGATTTATTCTCCATAGAATAATAGTAACCAGAGCAATTAAAAATGTCATTTCCATATTTCATATGAAGACTGTGAGCATTGTGCGATCCAATAACGGAGCTCCCAATAAAAACAAAAGACTGAATCTTGAGCCAGATTGCTTCTTGAATCTATCTGGATAAAGCGTATAGTGAGCCCATTATACCCAGTCAATAACGGGATTAGTGAATGTAAAGTAGAGAACAGGAATCACAATACTGAACTCAAAGCCTTCTCTTACATTTCAAGTTTTTTTTAGAAGATAAAGTTTTTTTTTTTCTATTTTCTCTTCTTTGTAGTCATCATAGAACATTTCAGAAGTGAGCAGGGAATTATTTTAACGATTTAAAGGTTTCATAAGCTGTTCTACAATGACGAATTTAGTACTATAGAGAGAACAAAGCATGACAAAGATTGTAAATGGGTTCAGTTTGGTATGTAAAGCTCTAACATCATATGATTACACATCTATCAGCTCTTGAAGTCTCCTGAATTCACACAGAATGTGGTTTCTTAAGGCTATAAATGGCAGCTATGAAAGATGAAACTTTTGCACATTTCTTTTTCAATGGCAGCGTTTTACTCGCTTCCGAATATCAGCTAATAACCAAGAGCACTCTGTGGGTTAGATACCACTGCTTTATCTTCCCCTTTGGGATGCAGCACTTTTGGGCCCTTATTCCACGCTTTTTTCCTTTTTTTTTTTTTTTTTTTTGTGGGGTGAGGGAGGCAGTTGTGGGCTGTTTTCTGCTTGTTTCTTTGTTTGTTGTTATTTTGGGGTTTTGTCTGGTTTGGTTTGTTCCCCCTGTCCCTACAGTGATCTGGCTCTGAGTCTGCTGCCTTCTACCAATGCAAAGACAAAAGACTTCAATACCAGATCATTCATCAGACACATCCAAAATCCTCACTGCTGCTTTGATAAAGGTTTCTTCTGTACAGCCCTTCTTCTGACCAAGCAAGCAGCTTGCCAATATCCCATTTTAAAGGCCAGTATATTTCCCTTCTCCAGTTAGCAACAAGAAAATAAGAACTTTACTTCGATACCAATTAGATCTTTCCAACCCAGTTCATACTCAACTCTCACTACACCAAGAAGGCTAAGAACCTTCCTGTCCTCTCCTCTGCTAGTATTGTTGCCTCTGACCTTTCCTATGGCACCCTCTCAGATAAAGACTTTTTATGACCTTGGCGTACCCAAATCCAGTCCAAATGCAAACATCTTTCTGTTTCTATTCTAATAGTTTCTGTATTTGCTCAATCAGTCTGCATTCACTTCCTCGTGCTCCAATGCCAGACCTAGTTCCTAAAAATTATAAACTTAAAGAGCTTAACTTTTGAAGGGAGATTTCATAACCCTGAAGTCTTTTTTGTATTGTGTTATTGTTATTTTTTTTTTCCTTCTAACAACACACTATTATTCAGTAGGACCCTAAGCATCAAGCCCAACAAATAGCTTTGAAAGGCTTTTATCATGGTAAAAATGTTGCTACAGCAAGGATTGTCTACAGAGGAAGAGATAAGGGTTACACTGGGTTTTGGTTGGTTTGGGCTTTTTGTGGTTTGTTGGTTTTTTGTTTGTTTATATTTTTTTAGTATTAGATGAAACAGTCTAAGTGGAAAAATAAACAAGTTGTTTTTTTTTCATTCTCGGTATCAAAGGACATGACCCTGCCACCTGTCTGCTTAGTAAGATCTAATTATTTCTTCAGTTTATTACCTTTTTTCTCAGACTGATAACCCCTTGGCTGTTAGGAAGGACCTAAGTTGTTATGAAGAAGTGTCTTCACATAAGCCAAACAAGCTGAGTTTATCATCATCACAAGAATTCGTTTAAACTAATTTCAGCCTAAACCCCGTATGTTGTAGAAACAAGATTAACAGCAAGCAAGATGCCACATATTCTTTAGAGATGGATCCAAAACACCTTTGCGTCTTCACATACACTTATCAACTATGTGTTGTGCAGATAATATGACAAAAATGGAGTAATTAAGTAGTGTCACAATAATATTTACTTACTTACAGCAATATTCTATAATTAAAAAGTATTGCACAATATCTTGTATATTACCAAGTTCCTTCATTTGATCAAAAAGCTTTAAACAAGCTGTTCCTTTGGAAAAACTATCTGCATTCTAGACCTGCCATTTCATAGTCTTTCTTACTCTATTCCCTAATTAATAAATTGGACATTATTTAATCAGATATCAGCCATGTCCAGGGCAACTTACTTTTGCCATGCATTCCATGTCTCTTTGTATCATAAAGATTTTTGGTTAAAATCAGTAAGCTATGAATTACTTCTTGTTTCTCCCTTGTAAATTTCCTGTCCCTTGAGAGAAACAGTTATAATTTGCTCATCAAAGGATTTGCTGGTTTTCAGTTATGTACTCCAACCTCCAGTGAGTGAGATTAACCTTATGAAATTTTAAGAAACTATTTCTTCTTCACATATTTCCCCACATTTACCTGAAGCCACAACTATAAGATCAGCCTTTGATTTCTTCTTGATAAGAAGAAAAGCTACATGATCTCAAGTTACAATACTATCCTGGTTAAAACTTTGCTGTGTGATTTTCTCCCATGTGTATAATTTGTATATCACAAGGGAAGAACAGAAGAAAAACAAAATGAGTACACAGGCAACAATACCATGGAGACATTTCCAGGATGTAAGAAATACAAATTACTCTCCTGAACCAAGGTGCCTATGTCTGTCTTGGGTGTTAGAGCAGACAGCATGCCAGAAATGTCCAATAAAAAGAAACTGGAAGAGTCTTTAATGGAAAATGGCCTGAATGAGCCTGTGAAGGCTGACTTTAGAGTATCTCTAGGGCACAGATCTAAAACTTCATTAAGAGGTGAGAAACCTTTGAAGTACTTGCATAACATGTTTGGCAAAGCTGACAATGACAATGGGGTATTGCTATTCATACAGATTCAATTAAAAGCACAGAGAAAATGCAGAAGTGAGAACACAGGAGACAAAATGCATCCTATGTGGGTGCAAGAAGTATCACATGAAACACTTTCAAGTTCTTCCGGGTTTTAGAACAGAACATTTATAGAGCAGAAGATCATTCATGACAGAAACAGCAACATCCTTTCAGCTGAAGAAATTCAAGTTTCCAAAAGGCTGTGCCCGAGTTTAATCACTATCTTTTCATTGGCAACACTCTGAAGTTATAAAATGGGGAAAATTTCACCAATGTCAGGAGTTGCACAAGTGCAAGGAATAAAAATATTTAGTCCTCTTCAAGCTTGCAATGCTGCAACAGTTTAGTCAAAAGATTATCCATTATCAAAAAATAAAAACTTTGAGTCCCAAAATTCATCACATCATCTGGAAATTTATGAAGATGTTGACCAGAAAGGCAGAAAACATGAAAATTTTCCCAGGAAATCAGCTGTCATATTTCAAATGGATTGTGAAGGAAGTATGAGAAACAGGCATTTGAGAACAAGAACATGACAGATTTTGTAATTTTCAGAGGTAACTCTGAACCTTCAGCCATACACTTCCTGGATGCAGACATTAGTCAGTCTGAGAGCCACTGCTAAAGGAATTAGCACTTCTGCAGTGTTAAATACATCCGCAGGATGTAATACTTTAAACATGCTTTATTTTGTAGTTATTTGGAGGGTGAGCTGCCCTTAAATTAGATCTATTCCCTACTAATAACTCCAAGATAGAAACTTTTTGTCTGTATGGTACCAACCACAAAGAGGGTCCTAGAAGGACTAAACCAAACTAAGCATCAAAGATTACAATGTCAACAAAACATCTATGCAGAGGTTTGTTTGAACAGGTTGAACAGACATCTTCCGAAAACTGTTTGAGCAGAGTTAATTGTCCAGAGGGTCTTTACAGCTTTAGAGTTTTGATCCACTGAGTGCGGAGTCAGTGTTAAACTGCTGTTGCTGCCTTGTTCATTCTTTCCCAAGGGTCACATTAGCAATTTCTCAGCCCACGCTTATTTTCCTCTACTGGACTAGATACCAGAAGACCTTTCTCTAAAACAGAGCCAAGCCTGAGAAGGGATGGACTGCAATATAAGAGTCAGAGGTGTCGCCATACAATCATGGTCTAGGGGAAAAGGTAAGGCAGGAGAGGTGACAAAGATAAGGTGGTCTTCATGTAGTATGAGAGACAAGGCAAGGACACAGGACTTTAGCTGCCCAGCCTGAGAGAGCTCTTCCCTCATTGTCTTTTAGCGCTAAGATAATTCCAGGGACATTCCAGGAACATGAAGACTTTTTGGCTAACCAAGATAGCAATCGAATGCAAACATTCATATTAGGGAGCTTAAGTGACAGAGCTGCTAACTGGCAGTTCTCTGTAGCTTGTTATGCTAACAGGAGTTCAGCTAGTGCTATAACAAGGACAACATTACTGACAGATCCCCCGCACACAGGATACTGAAATCTTGACCCCTGTGAAGTTGGTGGGTGTCTGTCATTAAGTGGGGACATGACTCCGTCAGAATGCGCTAATGTTTCTTTTTTTATTTCCCACACACATGCATATGCACCTCTTCCTTCAAAAATATTCAAGTTTCAACAAAACCTTCCTTTTCCGGATCAGTCTTGGATAGAGTGCCAAGAGCAAGAAGTGCCTTTCAGCAACCTGCTTTCTAGGTGGGGCTCACAGAAATAAGCAGCCCAGTCCCTTTGGATAGCAGCACACCCAACCCAAGATCAGCTGAAGAGCATTCCAGCTGTCCAAAGAAATTCCTAAACTAACTATAGTCTCTGCCACCAACTGGGGCAAATAATATGCATGAAGACAAGGTGGGACTTGCCAAACAGATGACAGGACTAGGCCGTCTTGCAGGAGAAAGCTCCCTCTGTCAATCGCTGTTAATCAAAATGTCCTGTCTGTGGTGTATATCTGCTGGTAGCATCCCTCTTCCTACTGTACAAACCATACAGACCAACCCAAGCAAAGATAATCGCACACAATTGCCAACTGGCAGAAGAGAAGCTGCAACACCAGGCCACAAATCCACAAGACACAAAGATAACACAGAGAAATTCAATCTAGAAGACCTAGGAGTTAGGTCTGTGGCCTGACAGATCTTTTTGGGGGCTCCAAGTAGTGCCCAATTTAATTGCTCTTTTCCCCTGCCCTGAAGCCACCTGGCTCTCCTTACCAGGGCTCTGGCTTGCTCCAGGAGCTGCTGCTTCTCCAGATAACACCTGGAATGCCCTCAGCACCACTGCTGACTTTGTCAGGAGACCCTCTGGGCAGGACAACAATACTGACAGCAAAGCAAAGCTCACTGCATTTATTGAAACACGCGTATTTCCCACTGTTGGCCGTTGAGGCACGCTACTAATAACCAGTTAAATAAGACACAAAAATACTTGCCACCACAGTGGGGAAATATGGGTATACTTCTGCTCATTGTACCTGCACGAGCTACTCTCTATTCTTTGTACTTTTAGTCTAAATCTTGCATAAAAGCAACATGCAGAAAAAGATGTCTGCTCTTTAGGCTGTACTGCAATCAGCAGTTCTGAAGCATTTGAAATCAGTGAGGGTACAAAGGGATGTTTTTATTTCTGTCATTCCTGTGCTGAGGGATACCAGACACGCCATTCCAGAAGTGTAGTCAAGTCAAAGTGGACTATAAATTTTAAAAACAACTCTTAACCCAGAACCCCAAAGCTGAGCTGGAGACAGCAGCCCTCAAACTACTTTTCAGATGTGCAAACTATCATTTATAGCACAGGAAGTTACTACTAAAAAGCATAGCATTTTTTGGCAGATTCCAGGAAGAGCTTTTATTATTGTCACAGTGTCTGTTAATGGGTGAACATATAGAGAAGTGGCTTAAATATTACACAATTCCAATATTAATGTAATGAATGATCCAAACAGGCTGTTGTAAACTCAGATCAGATCCTGAACAGCTTTCTGGTAAAACACGAGTCTTCAATTCTGAAAACTGAATTTAAGGCCAGATCTTCCCACACTGAGGCAATGTAGCAGGTGAATCAACCCCCCACACCCCCTGTTCCTGCAAGGAAAACCTGTTTGTCAAGGGTTGTATTAATCACTAAATCGGATCATCTGCATTTTTAAGTCAAAGGGAAGCTTTTCTTTACTTATGGACTCTGTATCATATCAACTCTAATAGAGGAGCAGAACCAAGCAACTTAATATCTGATTTTATCATCCTGCACCTTTCCAACAGTATGACGCCGCACAGCTCTAGAGGTTATCACCAAACATGTCATGGAATATGAGGGGAGGAAATACTTCACCTATGAAATTTAAACTTATTGTATCTCTAAATGCAGACACAACTATTTTTATAAATCGATATGTTTCCAACAGAAAAATACATAATTTTTCTCTTCACGTACCAGAAAATCAATTTAAGAACACAGCAGCACCCAAATTGTCTGCTTATGAGCAGACGAGGATCCTTCTCTGTGCTGTTCCTTCTATGATCTCAAAGAGGTTTTTTTATCATTCACAAAGCACATCCTGTAATGAAGTTCAATCCATGTCTAATAGACTGGCTTTGTTAACACAAACCAGGGATTCACAAAAATTACCAGTTTTCCTCTAGACATGGTCCCAAAGCATATGCTTTTGACAGCAATGTCTTCTCTACTCCAGCAGTGACTTAATTTTCCAATTTCAAATTCAAACCTCATCGTTCATTAAATCTCTCTTGGAAGACAAGCACTTCTTTGTCACCAACATCCATTTTTGCCTTCATTTCTAAACAGATTGGAACTTACACAGCAGATGCCACTTGACAGCGTGTGTACATACATAACTCCCCAAAAAGTTGTTTCAATAATAGAGAAGAAAGGTCCAAAGCAGTGCTGCCTTAACATGAGCTCTCTTCTTATTAGAGACCAGGAAACTAAGACAGACACTGATTTGGGGTAAAATCAGAAATAGTTCTTAAAACATTAAGAACTTCACCTGCTGTTTCTGTCTTGTTAGCCACTGAAGTACTCTTTATAGGACGTACTCTTTAAGGTATAGTCATAAGGAGTAAAAGGGAAGCTATCTATCCATCCATCTTCCCATTGGAAAGTAAATTCCTTTCTTTCCTGGTCCTTTTTACCTGTGATACTTTAACCACACCAGAAATGCACTGAGATATGAGAAGGCATCTAGAGGTGAAAAAAATCACCTAGTAGGTTTCTGTATTCAACAGCATGGTTTCTGCAACAATGCTTAACAGAGCATCCCAGCCTAATTATCACCAGAGCTTTGCCTGATGCCAGCCCATATATACTGGATATGGATCTGGTTTACTTTGCTAAAAAGTTACACAACTAAAACAGTGGTCTCCTTTGCTGTTCTGTTTGATATTTCTCTAATATTTACAACATTCTTGAGGAAAAAAACCCCAAACACATACCAAGCTGTTCTTTAGATTTCCACAGCGACAAGAGATCTTCAGATGCAGGAAATGTCTGCTGTATCTAGAGCCTTTTCTCTTCCCCCCTCACAGCCACCCACCTCGCTTAATAGAAATACAACCTCCTTAAGTCCTCTCCCTTAATGAAACCCATTGTTATGTAAGGTACTTCAGGCTGAATGTGAAACAAATTATTTCATTGTAGGTTATCTTAAAAGTTATATCTGGATATCCAAAAATTGAACTAGTTAATGCTTTCGGCAGATGTTTATGCTATTATGAAATAAAAGCAAATGGATCTAGGATGAAGGTACTAGCCTACATTTCTTTTAAAGTCTTAATTAGAAGTTCATTGATTTTTCTATAATGATGTAAATATGTACAATAAAAAGAGTTTGCAAACAATATACTCTTGGTATTCACGGCACCAATAAGAAATGCTACTGTGATGCATTCTCCATTATGCTAAGTGGAAATTAAAATATAAAGTCTTTTTAACACAAAGCATTTGAGATAAAGGTAAGTGAAAGATGGGCAAGAACAAAATGGTCATTATGCTTGTTTTATGAACAAAAACCTGATGCAAAAAGTTTAGACCCAAGTAATTTTCTGTATCTCACCAAATCTAAATCACCTGTCCTCAGTTTCAGAGCCACCCACATTGTTGCTCTCTTTATTATCTCTCAGATTAATCAAAAGCCCAGAACTACCCAGGAGCTAGTCTACAGTGGTTAGAATTTCAAAGCACAGCACCTATTGTGTCCTCCACCATGCTCCATCCCACACTACCAACAGAAGCTCCCCGTAGTCTTCCAAAGAACCACTTTGGACCTCCCTTCCCTTTTTCTCTGCGCTGCATTAGGTGGGGAGGGTTGCAGAAAGCAGCCACAAGTACTTGAAAACTGTCTTTCTATAGCCAGTCAGCACCACAGCTTAGTGCACAGAGACTTTGAGGCAGGAATGTTTGTTTTGTTCCATGTTGTAACAGAAAGTGAACCATGTTATCAAGTTTAGTGTCTACCCACTGCATTATGCAGTTAAGCAACATAAAGGAACTTTACACTTGCAGACAAAAGTTCCTTCTCTAATTCACAGCATGTTTAGCAAGAGAATAGATATGCATTGTACCTTTCTTCTCCATACGTCAACTGATGACTCAGCCTGGCAGTCCTACAAAAAGCACTCAGACTCAAAATTAATGCTCTAGCAGAGAGCTTTGCACTAGCTTGCAATTTAGATTGTTTATGATATGAACTTAACGAAGTTCTGGCTTTCTGGGAGTCTCCAGATGTGCATTCCCATTCATGTGAGTCAATATTGGGGTCGTAATAGAGAGATACTGTCTCACCCACCAAATAAGAAGTGGCTCAGAGGGGCTGCAGTTGCTTTGGTTGTTCTGTACATTTCCCAAGCCTAACACGTAACTTCTCTAAATTTGTGCTTTAAAAGAGTAAAACTTACACAACTTTTTATGTGCAGAATTGGAACAGGTTTTGGGGTGACATAACACATGCTGAGGAGTTTTTTAATAGCACATGGAAATACTTATTCCTAGTGATCTGTCTCAGAAGTATTATACATACCCGAAACAGTAAGTAGCTGAAAAGAGAGGCAAAGTCTTCATAAACTTATAGGACTTCATAAGACTTCTTAAATTGGAAAAGACCTTTAAGATCAGAGTCCAACCATTAACCCAGGACTGCCAAGGGGACCACTAACCCGTGTCAGTAAGTGTCACATCTACACATCTTTTAAATAACTCCAGGGATGACTCAAGCACTTCCCTGGGCAGCCTGTTCCAGTGTTTGACAATGCTTACAGTGAAGGAAGTTTTCCTAATATCCAATCTAAACCTCCCCTGGCCCAGCTTGAGGCCATTTCCTCCTGTCCTGTTACTTGGGAGAAGAGACTGATTCCCACCTCGCTACAACCTTCTTTCAGGTAGTTGTAGAGAGCAAAGTTTCCCTGAACTTCCTTTTCTCCAGGCTCCCTCAGCTGCTCCTCGTTAGACTTGTGCTGCAGATCCTTCACCAGCTTCATTGCTCTTCTCTAGACCCTCTCCAGCAACCAATGTCTCTCTTGTAGTAAGGGACCCAGAACTGAACACAGCATTTAAGGTGCAGCCTCATCAGTGACGTACAGGGGGATTATCGCTTCCCTGGCCTGCTGGCTACACTATTTCTGATACAGGCCAGGATGCCGTTGGCCTTCTTGGCTGCCTGGGCAACAAGCTGGCTCATGTTCAGCTCTGTCAGACAGCACCTCCAGGTCCTTTTCTGCTGACCTGCATTTCAGCCACTCTTCCTCAAGCCTTTATGGCATTGCATGGGGTTGTTATGGTCCAGGTGCACGACCTGGCGCCTTGCCTTTTTGAACCTCATACAATTGGCCTTAGCCCATCAATCCAGCCTGTCCAAATCCTTCTGCAGAGTCTATCCTTCAGCACATCTCCACTAGCACTCCCGCCAATCTTGAGGATTCATATAGAACAGAACAGAAATGTGAGTCACAAACCAAGATCAAAGGGCTACTGTTGAATAAACAAACAATATAAACCGCTGGGTTTCATTTCCAGCTTTTCATCACATCTCCTGAACCCAGCTGAGCATAGAGGAGTAAGATCAGGTTTTTTGCATTTTAATTTATGCAAACAAGCTCATTGTCTCACACTATCCTGAAATATTTGTGCTGTTTGAAAATACTAAGTTGTCCATTTGAGAAACCATCAAACTGAGCATGGCATGGCTCTCCCGTTGGTGATTTTGGAGAATACACACATTATGGAAAACAGCTCTTTTGCTAGAGCTATGCATTTATTCTCCTGCTGGTCACAGCACAAGCAGTTTTCATTCCTGCTCTTCTAGGTACTGCATGCTCCAAAATTAACTCAACCCTTGAGCCAGAGGGAACTCAACAGATCCAAAGATGCACAAGCTCAATTCCTAAACAGCTTTATTTCTGCTTCCCACATCAGCTTTTGTAAGACTGCCTTCATTTCTGATGATTCCCTATTTGGCAGCAATGGGAGTGGAGTGTCATAGATCTGCTAGTTCTCATCACCACTGGCACCCCTGTTATAGCCTCAGGTTTGGAAGCCCTCCTGCCATCAGGAGATGAACCGTTCATGAAGTATTGAAGCGCTTGCTTACTACATAAACAATCCTCCCATGCAAAGTAGAAGTGCCTTCACCATTCCCATCCCAGTATCTTTCAAAGCAGCACATTCAGAGAAAACACAAAGTGGCACTACTGAGAATACACTTGGCTTCATTTGGGCTACAGAAACTCCTTTCCAGTCCCAGGTCCCATCAGTATAAACTGATCTGGGACAGACAGCACTGCTTCAGTCTAACCTTCTCAAGGAAAGTTAGTCTTGCAGAGAAGGAAGTTAAGGGAAGATTCAGAAGGTGCAAGTTTGACTGCTGCCAGCTGAGCTTTGCATAAGGAAAGAAGGTCTAATCACATATCTTGGAATAGGCACACCCCCTAGTGATGAGCAGCACCTTGCTAATCCAGTCAGGAAATGAATAGCCCCTTTCCATCGTACACCTCTGAGTTGTATGTGGCTGCAGGTCAATTTAAGCTGGCAATTACACCAGAGTAAACATCTGAGCTCTCTTGCTTTGCCAGCATAAGCACGTAATTTAAGGTAGCATTTTTCTTCTGTTCATGACCAAGCAAAACCACCTCTATGATGCTGGCTGCAGCACTGTGCTCTGCCCTCCCCAGGACAAGCAAGTGACACTGCAACATTCATGTGCTACAGCTGTTCACAGCACGTCCTCCCAGGAGGACATGCATAGCCCAGCTATTTGCTTCTATTTGCATTTACAAGTTTCAAATTTGAATGTAAAAATTATGCCTAAAAAGACAAATTAAGTAAACAAACAGCTTAAAAAAAAAAAAAAAAAAAAGAAAGGAAGAGGTGGAAACTGCTGATACCCTCAGAGCTAATGTGGAGACAGAGTCTTTGGGCATGCAGTTGAGGCACATGCTATGGTTGGGTCAACACGTTTCTTGCTGCTTCAGCTGTAGCAGGTAGCCGATAGCTATACCTTGAAAAAAGTTGACTCCAGGGCAGAAAAAATGAACAAAAACCTGACAGCTTTGGACTAGGAAACTACAGTTCAACTTTCTCCTCATGCCTCGTGGGAAGTGCATTTCAGACCCTACACAACTCTCGCTCACATTCCTACATGGACTGGACTCCTCAGTTACACTCTCAAAATACATAAGCTACAGCCTCTTCTGACCCTAGCAATTTTTTGTTACATTGGTATTTCTGTAAGTGCCAGATCACAATGTCTGGACAAGCAGCTTAATTATTTTTTATTTTATTAAAATAAAAGGGAGCAGAGAGGGCATCCTTCTACAGAAAGCACCTTGTTTAATAAAAAATAAATAAATGAAAAAAAATTGTTGAAACCACTTTTTATAGAAATATTTTAACAAGTTTTGGAGTAGCATAATGCACCTCAGCAACCTTCTGCTTTTGCATTTACAGCAGTGCTTTGTCTGTGCTTGCTTCAATGTGGGTTGTGTCCTCAGCTTCCAACCCCTGAGGTTCAAGACTTACTGTAAAATGTCTTCTGCCATGCAAAGTGACCATTTTATGAAGCTTTTTGTAGTCTTCCACAGCGACTAATTTCTAACAGTTACATCTGCATTCTGAACAAAAAAATGTTAGAGGTCAAGTTAGATTAAAAATGACTCCTTATCCTTTCTTTTCTAAAAAGATATTTTTATCTGGATCATTTCTGTAACACTCCAAAAGACTGTGTTGGTACAACTGCGGAAGCAGGAAGAAGCAATATGAGAGAGAGACAAGAAGGTCTTAAGACTGCTCCAATCTTCACAGCCAAGACCTAAAGGATCTCCAAGAAAATTTTTCTCCTGACTTTGAGAGCTAAATTATTTGTAGCAACTGGAGTCCTCCCAAGAAGAACCAGAGTGAAAAACAAAAATAAATGCCTTGAACTTCCATACACATCCTCCACCCATATTCCTGTTTGACAGAATAATGTTATTTCCGTTTACAACCATTAAAAGTCAATCTGAATAGACTTAATATTAAAGATCACCTCTAAATAGTTCTTTGAGCTGCCAAGCAATTTTTACTTCCACATATATGCCAAACAATAGGACACAGTTTATTCTCCAGCTCTCGGAAGACTCATGGGACAGCTAATTCAATTGGTATACTTGCTGTGATACAGTTAATGTCAGCAAGCTGGAAATCTGAAGATATCATGCCTGCATATAAACACAAAGATAATCCTTCTGAAGATTGTAACTAAGTCATACAATCAATTTCTTCTGAAAGAAGAATGTGAGTCATCTGGCATCTCATGGCTACTTCTAGGAAGTATGAATGAGTCACTGATTTTTCATGAACATTCTAATTTTTATCTCAAATGACAATATGATTCCATGATTTTATGATTCTAAATTGTCAGAGTAACACATTCAATTAAATGGACTTCAACACTTCCCCCCGGCTCCATTAATTATTCCGCACAGCTGCAGACTGTGGTATGGGCAGTGGGAAACCTCTTGTCTGCAGGTGGCTATTCAATACAATTTTGCATAGCACCCTAGGCACTGGAGATGGACAAATATGAAAGAGCTAAACTGAGATCACCAGTTAGAAGAGAAAGACGGAATAATTCAAGGAAAGATATAAAGCTCCATTATCCATCACAGCAAGCTTGGAAAGTATTTTCCCTCTGCACATTCACCCTATTTAATGCAATGAACACGTGGCACATTCTCCAGATAGCGTGGATTCACACACTGAGCTATCTGATAAAATTGGTTAGAGATTTTCAGAGGGAAGAGATTTCTGTCAGAAAAATGCTCATACAGATGGCTGAGGAATATTGCACAGGAGTGTGTTGATGACACCAAAACCTTGATGGACAGCAGGCAGCTTTCTCAAGAGTTCCAGCTACCCAGAAGCTCTGTGCAGACACAGCCAGCACAGGCAGGCCACCCACCAAGCAAACTGCTGGGGCGTGAGGCAGCCAAATACCTCAGAGTTTCTGAAGCCATTTATTCCTGGAGGATGCAAGAAGTTTTGAGAAATGAACTGGATCTTTGTCTTTTCTTAAGTTGACTGTTTTTTTCTGCTTGTTTCCTACCAAACACAAAGGCTGGCCATATGTTGAGATTTTCCAAAGTCTCTTAAAGTATTTGGTCACTTAATTCCCACAGCAATTTCCAGGGAGTTTCAGGGACTCAGCTGATCCATCCAAATATTCACAGGAGAACCCATGTGTCTGTATGACCAGAAAAGTTAAGTGCAATTCATTCAGACCAAGACTCTATGGCTGGCAAAGCAACAAGTGGAGAGCAGCTTATCCGCAGTTAGGTGTTAGCCTCCTTCAAAAAAATATTCCTTAGAGGAATAAGAACACAGATTTCATGGTTTGGATTCACAAGACAAAAAAGTTAAATAGAATCATAGAATCAGCTAGGTTGGAAAAGACCTTTAAGATCATTAAGTCCAACTGTTAGCTCAATCTCCACACTTAAAAAAAAAAAAAACAACCAACCTATTTGATTTGATATTTTGCAGCTTCGTCCTATTTCTTAAGAAACTAAATTTTAAATGGAACAAAAAATGGCTCTATGTATTACCTTATGAAGCTTTTTGTCCTTAAAAGGCCGGAATTCACATACATGCTTATTTCTTCACTCATAACCTATTATTACTCCATTAAAAATCTTTCTGAAAAAGCAATCTGTTTGGGAGCAATAAGTACTGAAAGTGTTTTCTAAAGTCCCAGCGGTAAAGATAAGACCTACTAATTTTAGAAGTGCTACAAGAACTAATGAAGCTCCTGTTTTTCTAGAGAATTCATATTTCGTGGTCTTTGCATTTCACTTTCGTACAACAGGTCCTTCATAGTTTGACTGGGCAAAACAAACTACAAAATACTTCAGTAAAAGTCATACTTGGAAGCTACAGCAGGTTCTTCATAGCCAGTAGAAGGAAGAAAAAGAAAAAATTAGTTGTCCAGTCTCCTTTCTGACCAATAAGGAAATAGAAATTTCTGAGGTTCAATGCATCTAACTGATTTTGAGTAGCTGCCATGGCATGAAATAAATCATTTCTTCAAAATATCCATTTCTCTCCATCAACTTTGACGAGAGTCTCAACAACAAGTAAGATCAGCTGCTTGCAGTGCAGATGTCTATTAGTTGATACTGATGAATCCCAGCTCAAAATGTCATCCCAACCCCAGGCATTTCTCTAAAGTACTGGAGGTGGAAACTACTAAGAAAGGTAGGAAAGCATTTGTTAACTTGCAGCCTGCGGACAAAGGAAGCATCCAGTCAACTGTAGTTGTAATTTCTAGTAACGAGGAAAAGCAACCACTTTGTTGGCAGTTTATTTCTTTGCGAAGCTCAGGAGATGCAATTTTACAGACAAGATATAGAGCAAGGTAAACTTTCACTCAGCTTCAGCACCGTTGATATTTTGTTCTCTCAAGAGGCACAGCTCTTTCCTTCTACTTCCAGAGGAACTCTATGATTTCTTCAAGTCCTCTGGGGTAGCAAAATTATTGTATATACCAAAGAAAATGCCACACAAGAGAGATCTTGCCTATGGCATGTATAAGTGACACAGTAAAACTCATCAAGGAGCAGCTGTTATTAACCTGCTGGCAAACTGAGCAGGGATGCAAAAGCGAATTGAGGGGTGATATTCTCACACAGCTGAATGCATGGTGTGGCCTAAGCCAGCAGTGCTCAGGCTGAATGCTCAAGGATGCACAAACCCTGAAACCACCGTCTCGTGCTGCTTGCATGCACACCCATAATTCTCAAAGCCCCTCTCTTTTGCAGAAGGGCTTCCTGATGATCCCAGGCATCCTACCCAAGCATCAGTCTTCTGACTCATCCCATTCCATACCATACCTCAACCCTTACATACTTGCAGTGGAGCCCCACAGCCATTTGAGTAGTGGACCAATCAAAGGAAGTTCGATGGGAACAGGGGAAAAAAAAAAAATCTAATTCAGTCCCATGAACCAGGAGAGAACAAGATAAGGCTGAAGGTATAATCAGAAAAATCTCTTACATATCCAACTCCAAGGCAGTGAAACCTAAGTTTTCTATTCCACATATAACTACAGGCAATTAAAACCAGCAATGCAGTAGCTGATTTCAGGCTTTTGTTGTGTTGATTTCATTTCTTAACACTATTTTTTCAATGCAAAATATGACAGCTGAGAAATTGAAAGAATTCCCCCAGCAATGGTCTTATTGAGAGAAAGTGATGTGCTTAAAACACTATTGATTTAACCTCCGAGTGTCGTTGTCGAGACAGCCAAAAAACTGCACACACACTTATTTTCAGTGACTTAGTAAGAAGAAAAAATAGTCAGATGCTTTATTACTACAAACCACTACTTATATACCTTTTCTAACACACACATTTTTTTAGCCACAGGTTAATATAAGTTAGCAACAGCACATTATTGGATGACCCTTTAACCGCATTACCGAAGTCCATTGTTTTGCAAAGTTCTTCCTTTGTAGTTAGTTACTCCCCTTATCTGATTCGCTCCTCCAGATGCCTTCTACTTTCTCACTCAGATCCCTTTGGCGCCTCATTTCTCATGGATACACTTTAATGTCTTCAAGACTGAGTTCTAGCATCATGTCTTCAGTCAGGGAATCCACAGGCCTACTGTAGCCCCCTCTACATCTGAGGGAGCTACGCATCAAAGAAAGATTACACTCCCGACTCATTGCCAAATTGAAATAAAACTCAGCAAGCCACATAATGATGGAAGGACTAGCGCAATGAACTCCAGAGGAGCTCCTTATGTTCCAACAAAGTCTCCATAAGACACCTCCCTACAGAAAAAAGAAAACCCCTAAGAGTGCTGACCTTTTAAACAAATAAACACTTAAACCTGAAGACTTGTACATTTGTTTGTTTAATTTTCATCATTGCCCAAAGATAAAGCACATATAGGCCGATATCAAGAGAAGTTACTTAAAGTGAACACTGAAATACAGTTCATGTTCAACAAAAAAACTAAATGATTTCTGCTTGAATGCAGTTTAAATAAATAAAAAGTTTCTGCCTGAATGCAATTCAAAGCCATCAGGAGGAAGACATTCACTGCCTGTTGTAGCTAAAGTACTGCAAGCAAGGGTATCCAGCTCTAAGGACCTCAGGTACCATGTTTCCCGCAAGATACAGGTATACTGATTTCTCCAAAGCATTCACTTTTATACAAAAAATTTCAGAAAGAGATGTTTAGAAAAAAACCTCATTTTAATTGATATTTAATATACCCACTAGATAGTCACTGAACAGATGGTAGATACACCACATCAGTAACAGCATTATCAGCAGCAGAACTATGGAAGCACATATCAGTAGCACTGATAATCCAAAGCCCTGTCCAGGAACATACATAGTCAATTATGTAAATAACATATTAACCATACAGACTCACAAATATCCCCAGCAATTTACATGCTTCAATCCTTTGTCTGGATTATTATTATTTTTTTAAATCAAAGTTACTAGTGGTTCTTGGGATGTACATTCTAATTGCTATAAATAAATCATGAATGATTGGCTCAATGTATTTTTCCATGGCAACTCCTGCGTCACACACAACGTTACGGTTTTGAAGGAGAGCTGTGCTCTTTGAGAGCAAGGCAAAGATTCACGCTTCTGGTGGGCCTCAGATAATTTTAGTTTCTGTTTGAGTAAAACATATACTAGCAATGAAACAGAACAGTTTTCAACTAACTGTAAATTAATTTAGGCACCAAAGTCTATATAGTGCCCTCCACCAGTGCAGAGAGCTACATGGCAAATTCCCATGCAAAATACAAGGCTTCTTGACTCTTCAAGCACAGATCGCCTGCAATTTCCTCAAATATGCAGCATCACACACTGGCAAAATCTTGTTCTATTCCTGTCTCACATTTGGGTCCTAAGAAACCTGCCTCCTTAAGTTGCCAGCAAGGAGGGAGAAGAAAGTACTTTCCTGAGGTTTATGATCTGGTCTAAAAGCTGACTTCTGTGCATAGTAGGTTGGGCTCAGAAAAATGTAAGGAGCTCTTTTCAACACAGAATTCAGCCCTGACCAGATAAAACAAACTAAATCTGAGATGTAGGATATATTCTCCTCCCTCCCACCCCCCAAATAAAGGGCAGTCATACATTACAGAAAGTCACATCTGTATTAGAATAGAAAGTTCCCAAAGTGCAGATTTCCAGCTGTTTCCTGAAAGGAGCACATGAAATATTTGTTAATTTACAGAACCAACATAAATTTTCCATTTATGAAGTAAGATTTGTACATGAGTTTGGAAATTTTGGCATCTGAAATCCAGAGCCTTCCACTGTTAAATAGAAGGAATCAAGTTTAAAGACTCAGGTTTTTTTCAAACTTTCAAAAGCTTCCCAAAAATCCCAGTTATAGCACAGACCAATTTCTACAGCTCTATGGAACTTTTATTAGTCTATTTTACAGACAATAATAGTTTTATCTATCAATATATCAAAAATCTATTTTATTGTCTATTCTATAGACAATAGAAAAACTGTCTATGGTTCTATAGACAATGCAATTCAGATGCATCTCCTGAGAAGAAAAAAAGAAAACAGTTCTACCTTCAAAACTGCAAGCCACTATGTTCCAGTTCCAGGGCAGGATGAAGCCTTCAAAAGGAATCATTCTCATCATACTATCTGACCAAGAGTTCAACTCATAACAGACATCCTTCCACTTCTTAAGCTTCAGCCAGAAGCTTGAAGCACCCAAGTTTTCAACCTGACTCAAAACTAAACCATGGTTTGGCCTTAGTTTCAGCTTACCCAGATTCAGATACTGGTATCTTAGAGCATCACTAAAAGCTTACATTAAATAGAATACAGAGAAACCTATTTTGAAAATTAATTGGCAAGACTCTCTCAACCAAGAATTCAAGCTCTTCCTATTTCATGGTCTTCGTATCATTTGCATCTGAACAAAGGTTTTGACATCAGTTGTTTACTCTGCATTTTCTAAGCAGTGTATATTTATGACATCTGCTGCATACCTTATACCATTTAATTTCCATTTATTCAGCAGCATTCATGTTTACATTCAGCAACATGCATGAGGCTACACATACATTTGTTAAATAGCTATTTGTGGAGTACAATTTACAGTGATGTGAAACCAGGTTCTTATTTCCAGTTCCTGGTGAGCATCAGGAGAGCAAAGTGAATTATTCATGCTGGGTAAAATTTCTGCATAAACTTTTTCTTGGGAGGAAACTGGGTTTCTCCTCACATAAACACCTTTTACTGTCTGTTTTCCAGAAAATGTGTTGGGCTGTTTCTGAATATTTTAATGAAAACTTCATTTTAAAATTTTCTACTTGTTCAATAAAGAAATCTGCACTTTCCATACACATCTCTTTTCATCAATCTCTTTCAAAAGGGAAAAACAAAAATAAATGTACACCTCTGAGAAACTGCACTGTATTATCAGTAAAAAGGAAAGGAAAAAAAAAAAAAAAAGAATGAATTCCGTATGTCAGGAGAGACTTTTTCATTATCAGAACCTACCTGATTTCAAGAAGAACTGAAATGCTGAAATCTCTCTCAACCATTAAGTCTAAACTAAACCCAATTAACCACAGGGTTCTAGAGATGGGTAAACTTGAGATCTTGCATGGATTATGTAAAGTCTCTTAATAATTACAAATGATTGTTTAACAGAACAAAGCTATCTGAATAACAACAATCTGGCTCATGCTAATTATTACAGCTCTCCTGCCAAGGTACCTTACTGTTCCAGAGCTTCCAGACAAGGCCAAATGAGAATGGCGCGTTCTCCATCACACGAGTAAATCAGAATCACTTTAATTATTCTCCAGCAGGACTCCAAAGACTTCAAGTCAGCATGGCCTGAGCCATATGTTTCTTTCTGTTTGGGTAATGCTGCTAATGAGCAAAGTTGGAGAAATCCTATTTCAAAGTGATGAAGCACAGACCTCAGCATATGTTTACCTGAGAAGAAGTAATTTTAATTGGAACGAGTACATTTACTGCTATATTAACCAGGAGGTTTTGAGATTAAAGTGTGAAACAACTTGGTTACATCCTCGGCTGGTGCAAGTCAAAGTTACTTCACAAAGCAGCTATGCTGAATGAGACCACTCAGGCTGCAGCTGGTTGCATTGCTCATCATAAAGTGCTTACGACTACGTGAAAAGCTCAGGGTCTAACACACTCCCTCACACGGAACAGCCTCTGCAAGATAAAGAATGTCACCATTCAAGGTCTGAAGATGTCTGCATTCTTTGACCTGGACCTTCTCTTGTTCTGAAGGCAAAAATATTTTATAAGCCAGAAGATTCCTGTAATGAGCACTCGTGAAAGAGTCATTCCCCACCGCAAACTTTAGGGTAAAATTATGTTATCAACCAGGCAGCTAGAGATGGCTACAGAAGAGCTAAATCACAAAATATTGGCACCAATGCTTCTAACTTCACGCTAGTTCAAACATTTTTGAACCATCCCAGATATCCTCATCTTATGATTAGTACAGCTTCAACCAACAAGGAGAAAAATCTATTTGAAGTGAACTATGTCTGGATTTTTCCAGCCAGTTCCAATATAATGAACAAACCCCTTTTTCAAAAAAAAAAAAAAAAAGAAAAATCAGCTTTGAGGTTACATTTAAAAAGCACCAAGTGAATGGCCTGACCCCACTATAAAGCTGTGACGTTGAACATGAAGACTGCAAATCAGAACCAACACCATGGTACTTGTTCATGCTACTATGCAAATCAAAGGAAAAGCAAATAGGGAAACCCACCAGCAGCTGAAGAAACCTGACACTCTCTTGTCTTTACTTTCTTAACTTCAACCATATGCCTCAGCTATCACAACAGAGTCTTTAAAATTCCATCTCCTTCATTTCTACTTATGGCGGGGGGGGGGGGGGGGGGGAGAAAAGGGGCAAGAAAAGGGGGAGGAAGGGGAAGAAAGCTTTGCTAATAGCTTCAGCAGCTTGAGAAGGGGATACTGACGATGATTGCAGTCATCAGTTACACAGAGTGACCTCCTTAATTTCTTATCTTTGCAGTCAATTCCACTGTGAATGCATCTGAACATACATAATTTCCCACACAGCTGCTATTTCTTTGCCTTAAGCCCCCTCTGACAACTCCCTGTAGATAATCGTTCACCTGTAATCTTTCTTATTTTCCAAGTACCATCTCATGTCCCACATCTTTCCCAGAATTTGGCTGCAAATGTCCAATTTTCATCAAGCTTCACTTACACATTAGTGGAAGTGGAAGAGAAAGTTATTTTAGGGGAAGAAAAAAGAAGAAAATCCTTCAGTTATTTTAAGACACTAATTGCAAGTTAGAATGCAATTTTAAGAAAAAGTTTATATCTTCATTTAGAGTTTAGCAGGTCTAAATTATGCAGTTATGAACATTATGTTAGCCTAATCAATAATTTACACTAAAAGTACACTGGAATTACATACCAATATATAATGGTTATTGTACATAGGCATCATCTTACTCAAAGGGACTTCTGAAGTTATTGGTTTAAAGTTGGAATGCTTTCTTAGCAAAACATCATAGAACAATCCTGTATCTGTAGGCATTCACAAGGCACTAATTTCTGTAATCCAAGTTCTTTGAGGTATCTTACAATTTAACTCTCATATCAGATTCAGGAATTTATTGTGGAAGAGAAATAAAGTAAGAAGAACTGCCACTATCACTGCTGCCTGGTCATGACCAGATTTCTAGGTGTTTTTACACTTAAAATTACAGGTGAGAGATAGGTTCCTTACTCCAAAATTGATCAGAAATGCAAACACCTTGTACAGTTACTGGCAAGTTTTTGAGGCAGATTTTTCTTGGAGGCACGTAGTGATAGGATAAGAAAAAATGGGCACAATGGCAAGTCCAATTACAGACTGGAGACATAAACCATAACCTCCACCACCCCACACACAAACACCCCCTCACCCCCCCCAAACAAACCAATGAAACAAAACAAAACTCTGCAAAAATAGTGAAACTGTGAAGCGAGTTGCCAAAGCTGGAGTCTCCATAACTGGAGATATTCAAAACTGGACTTGACGCAACCTGAGATAAGCTTTTTTAGTTAGAGGAGAGAGTTCATCTTCCAGATGTGCTTTCCAGCCTAAGTCACAAATCACCCTATATTACATGGAGCACCTACGAGTTCCATGAAAGTCTAGCCTAAGGTTCTTGGAAGACCACATCGCACCCCTAAATAACATTTGACATAATGACATAAAAAAAGAAGTTAAATAGACTACACCATTCAGTAAGGACACAAATTCCTTCCGCTTCATCTTTGGAGAAATATTATTAGAAACATGTTGACCAAAGTTAAAATTGAAGTGCTCCTCAGGACACCACATTGTGGCAAACACCAAAATCAAAAGGGAAACACTAAAAAAACCCCAAACAACCAACCAAACTCCCCCAAACAAACACCAAAACATCACAAAGAAAATTAGAGAAAGAGACAAGATACTTCAGAGGAACTCCAAATTATATCTGTACCTCATCAGCACTAAAAACATTATTGAAGGTATGACATACAGCCCTTGTAGTAAGCTGGCAAGTCTGCAGAATAACATAAAAACATTTTCAATGTTCTTGAAAGAAGACACAATGTGAAAGCATAATCATTTTCCCAGAGTCTTTGCAGCCTATTCCAAGTGAGAGGAAAATTCATGAGTTCCCCTTCCCTTTGTTTCAAGTACTCCTCTAGCAATTATTGTTGTAACAAATATATTTTGACCTGCATTTAAATATGCAGTAACCAATCTATCTAGCATCTTCTTTCACCTGTTTTTCAGAGTGTAATCAGAAAGATGTTTTTAAGTGATTTTATGGACTGGATATAAAGGTTTCTCTTTTTCTCAGACTCTTACACAAATTTCTGTGTCTGTGGTCAATATGTTTAATAACCATCCCAATCTATGAGCCTTGCTTTCCTTCATAATTTGCATGCATAATTTCTTTATTAGGCACAGTCTTTCCAGCCCCTCTCAATAGTTATTTGCAGAAAAAATAGGTTCTGCTGAGCCATTATTAGTTGCAGTCTTACCTTCATGCTGATCTCCCTGCTTCCACCATGACCTTACAGTTACAACATCCAATTATATATGCCCGTCAATTCCCTCATTCTGGGGAAATTGGGTCTTTTAAATTCAGAAGCCTAGCTCTTTCCTTCACCTCCACAGCTTAATATACAAGGTCATATCTAGCAGTTATGTGATTTCTGTTCCCAAGACTCTATGGCCTTTACTACTTCTTTTCTCCAGTACCTGCCATGTTCAGGAATAGCTTGTATCCAGTTGTTTCTTTTGTAGCTTCCATTCAAATACTAGTACCCCAATTTATGAAAATCCTCCATTTTCTATCCAATTATAACCTGATAAAGCAAAATACTAATTCTCTTAATTTCTTTACTTCTTCAAAAAAAGAATTTATTTAAGTACCTCACTTTAAAAGTGTGTATTTCAGGATAAGTGAAATTACTTCTTTTTGTGAAGCTATCGTAATTCCTTAATTAGTTATATAGTCTCCTTCAGATCAAGGCAAAGAGCACCAAAAACATGCTGCTTTTGGAAGTTCATCAGCGTCACTTCACATAAACAGGCTGCAGTGATAACCACAGGTGGAGTCTATTGTTATTGTTACTTAACTCCCACACAAGATTGAGAGAAGCAGGTAGAGAGGGTGAGTGCAGTGCTTTTGTGGTAGCTATTTATAATTATATAATTTATATTTATAATATGCTTTGCCACATTTCCTATGACACATAGAGAAATAAGTAATCTGTTGTTCCAGTTTTCTCAAACAATTTTTTTCATACACACACTTAAAATAGTTTGCAAGAAAAATAATCACCAGTTGTCAGCCAGCCAAACCTCCAGATAATGGGCCTTTTTATACTTTCATCTCTGAGCTACCACCATGGTTGCTGAAATGTCAGGATTTGAAAAGTTACAACAATGTTACTTAAAGTCCTTTTCTGAACTTTGAACAGTCATTAATTCTTGTAACACTGTTGGTTAGCTGCCACCCTCAGAGACCACCAGCCTCTGCTTTACCAGTAAAGCTTTGCTCTTAACAGAATGCTCTCTAATTTTTTTGTGAAGTGTCAGATTTGTATATCACAAGAAGTCACACAGCCTGGCTTGGAATGGCAGGATACCTGTCTCCTGTTCCTATTTTTCTTCTTGATCTCCGTGACTTCAGACAAGCTGCTTCACCCTGCACTGGTTCTGTCTTCCCTATTTGTAATCAGGGCATAGACCATCTCCCTGGAAGGTGTCTGTGCAGCACTTAACACAAAAAAAGGCTTTAAGTCTTAGTAACCATAAAAGTAGGTGACAAAATGGATTGTAATCTCAAATAAAGTGTCATTTACTACTGTTTTGTAGAGTATAAAAACTTCTACCACTTACTATAAGGAAAAATAATTACAACCATTTTAAGTCCCATTAAAAAATAGATTAAAGCTTTCTCCTGTGAAATTAGCATTAAAAGTAAATTTTAAATGTGTAGTTGATGCATTTAAAATACAAATAAAAATTTGCACCAATACATCGTCTTACACATATGAACAACATGTGAATATGTACTTGTTTTCGGCAACAAAGACTATATTCCAATTCTGGATAAACCACAAAATATTTAGTATGGGAATCAAACTCAAACCAAAAAGTAGCACATGTTGATTCTTAGCCTCTATAAACAAGACAACTGAATACCAACCTCAGCATTTAACAGCAATGAAAATGAGTAGATACATTTTCCTACAGAAATAGAGAATTTTAAGAGCTTTAATATTTTTGGCATTTATATCCACTCTTCAATACCTCTACATCAATTATCACCCACACAAGCTTTGAAGACTGAAAGTAGATAGTAAGTCTAGCAGAACTTCATGGTGGGAGTTGCAGTTTTTTTTCTTTCAAACCTTAAAAGTAATCTTGTAAAAGGTAATTTCAAAAAAATCCCAAGGATGTTAAAATCTGGGACTGACTACTTATCTCCCAAAGCCTAAATCAGTGGATTCACTACTTTAAGTAATTCTGAATTTAAGATTGGATTATTCATTTTATTTTTAAAGTAACGGTTTGCTTTAGTTCATGGAAGTATTTAGATTGAGAAGCATTGTTGACTTTATTATGGAGGAGACCAGTAATTCTTTCTGGCCCTGCAGAATTACAAAATTGCCGCTGAATTAGAGCAAGGAGACAGATAGGAAAAAAAAAATGGTTCTCATTAGGCCTTGGAAAAAGCCACAGATAAAGCAAGAATTGTGTGGCAGACAGCTTCCTTCTGCAAGTAATAGAGGAGCCGACAAGGAGAGGTGCCATGCTTGACCTCGTCCTCACCAACAGGGAAGGGCTGGTTGGAAATGTGATACTCCAGGGCAGCCTTGATTGCAGCGATCATGAGATGGTCGAATTCGAGATCCTCAGGACAGTGAGAAGAGTGTGCAGCAAGCTCACTACCCTGGACTTCAAGAGAGCAGACTTTGGCTTCTTCTGGAACCTGCTCAGTAAGATTCCATGGGATATAGCCCTAAAGGGCAGGGGAGCCCAAGACTGTTGGCTGATATTCAAGGATCACCTGCTGCAAGCTCAGGAGTGTTGCACCCCTACTAGAAGGAAGGGCTGTAAGAGGGCCAGGAAACCTCCTTGGATGGATAAGGAGCTGCTGAGGAAAATTCGAAGGAAAAAAGAGGCTTATAAAAGGTGGAAGCAAGGACAGGCAGCCTGGGAAGAATACAGGGATGTTGTCTGGGAAGCTAGGGACCAGGTTAGGAAAGCTAAGGCCCACTTAGAATTAAACTTGGCTAGGGATGTTAAGGATGACAGGAAGGGATTCTATAGGTACATTGCAAATAAAAGACAGACTACAGACAACATGGGCCCTCTCCAGAAGCTATCAGGAGAACTGGCTACCCTGGATTTGGAGAAGGCTGAGGTTCTTAACGACTTCTTTGCTTCTGTCTTCACCGGAAAATGCTCTGACCACACCACCCAAGTCTTGGAAGTCGAACGCAGGGACAGTGAGAATGAAGACCCTGGGCCCACTGTAGAAGAGGATCTGGTTCAAGACCATCTTAAGGACTTGAACGTATACAAGTCCATGGGACCTGATGAAATCCATCCGTGGGTCCTGAAGGAACTGGCAAATGAAGTTGCTAAGCCACTGTCCATCATATTCGAAAAATCATGGCAGTGAGGTGAAGTTCCTGATGACTGGAAAAAGGGGAACATAATCCCCATTTTCAAGAAGGGGAAAATGGATGAGCCGGGGAACTACAGACCAGTCAGTCTCACCTCTGTGCCTGGCAAAATCTTGGAGCGGATTCTCCTGGAAGGCATGCTGAGGCACATGAAAAACAACAAGGTGGTTGGTGACAGCCAGCATGGCTTCACTCAGGGCAAATCCTGCCTGACCAATCTGGTGGCCTTCTAGGATGGGGCTATGGAACTGATCATGGGGGTAGAGCAGTTGATGTGATCTACCTGGACTTGTGCAAAGTGTTTGACATTGTCACACATGACATCCTTGTCTCTAAGTTGGAGAGACATCAATTTGATAGGTGGACCACTCGGTGGATAAAGAACTGGCTGGATGGCCGCACGCAAAGAGTTGGGCTCGATGGCTCAATGTCCAGCTGGAGACCAGTAATGAGTGGTGCCCCTCAGGGATGGGTGTTGGGACCGGTCTTGTTCAAGATCTTTGTCGGTGACATGGACAGTGGGATTGAGTGCACCCTCAGCAAGTTTGCCAATGACACCAAGCTGTGTGATTCGGTTGATACGTTGGAGGGAAGGAATGCCATCCAGAGGGACCTTGACATGCTTGTGAGGTGGGCTGATGCCAACCTGATGAAGTTTAACCATGCCAAGTGCAAGGTCCTCCACCTGGGTCAGAGCAATCCCAGGCACAGCTCCAGGTTGGGCAGAGAAGAGGTACAGAGCAGTCCTGAAGAGAAGGACTTGGGGGTTTTGGCTGATGAGAAAATGAACATGAGCCAGCAGTGTGCACTCGCAGCCCAGAAAGCCAACCGTATCCTGGGCTGCATCAAAAGGAGCGTGACCAGCAGGTCGAGGGAGGTGATCCTGCCCCTCTACTCTGCTCTCGTGAGACCTCACCTGGAGTATTGTGTGCAGTTCTGGTTTCCTCAACATAAAAAGGACATGGAACTGTTGGAACAAGTGCAGAGGAGGGCCATGAGGATGATCAGGGGACTGGAGCACCTCCTTTATGAAGATAGGCTGAGAAAGTTGGGGCTGTTCAGTCTGGAGAAGAGAAGGCTGCATGGAGACCTCATAGCAGCCTTCCAGTATCTGAAGGGGGCCTACAGGGATGCTGGGGAGGGACTCTTCAGTAGGGACTGTAGTGATAGGACAAGGGGTAATGGGTTCAAACTCAAACAGGGGAAGTTTAGATTGGATATGAGGAAGAAATTCTTTACTGTGAGGGTGATGTGGCACTGGAATGGGTTACCCAGGGAAGTTGTGAATGCTCCATCGCTGGCGGTGTTCAAGGCTGGTTTGGACATAGCCTTGGGTGACATGTTTTAGAGTGAGGTGTCCCTGCCCCTGGCAGGGGAGTTGGAACTAGATGATCTTCAGATCCTTTCTAACCCTAACTATTCTATGATTCTATGATTGACCTTTCAGCCTTGTCTGACTTCTAACTACCTGAGTGTCACCTCATGAAAGTTCACCCTGTCATTCACATGTTGACCACAAGGCTTCTGCCTGACCCAAGACATAGCTTCCAGAACAATTTCTAATCCTGATGCCTCAGCTTCAAATCATAGAGAATGCAACATACACGGTCATTGGTTTTGCTCATTTGCAGCTGAGTAGAAAGTAGCCAAAAAGAAGCTAATCCTTCAAGTCCTTTCAATGGACCTAAAGAAAATCTAAAACAAAAGAGAAGAATATCACAAGGGCTTCATTTTGTTTGATCTGAATTTTAGAGCAAGATGAGAATTAGTTCTTTTTCTACATGGACCAATGCCCTAACACCAAATGCTTATATGGCTAAAAAGGCTTAGATCCTAACTGAATTATTTCCACATATACACCACTGGGGCAGATGAGTATTCAAGACGGGCACTTTGGCTGGTGCATCTGAGCATCCAAGCCTGAAGACAGGGCTCTTAGCAATTGATTCAATAGTCACTACTGAAGATTTAAATTTCTCTGTTGCATATTTCATTCCTAGAGCAAGATTGCAAGAAGTCTTTATTTTGGGCTCTGACTTACACACAACTAAGCAAGGCAGCTGGCTCCCTTGTGAAGGAGTCCAAGACCATAAATTCATCTATATTAATGCAATCTGACTCCATGACTACTGCAGACTATAGCAAAAGCTCACAGCAGCAGCAGTGAGCATCTTTGTTCTCCTAATGGAGCTATTCCACCTGGGGACACCTTTGAAGATGATGTTCCATGTTCACAGTCAGGGGTTAGCCCCTGCCAAAGAGCAAATAACTCTAATCCCCAAAGTTGGTGAGTTGGAGGAACATAAACTTAGCAATGTCCTCTATCTTGAAACAGCCCTGCAATACTGCCCTGTTGGGGCTTGAGCATGTGGTGGCACCATGTAATGATAATTCTGCCTTGAAGATGTTATTCAAAGGCCAAGAGCTTTTTAAAAGATATACTGCAGCAGCATTCTGCGGCAGCAAGAGCCATGCCACATGGCTTGTTACAATACCTATTGACAGACCATGACTGCAAGTCTGGATGTCCTGCAGAACTTAAGTGGGATCCCACTGAGATGCAATAAGTATCCTGAGTTTGTCCACAGCTTTTCCAAGGGAAGCACCTAGGAGGGTATGCCAAAGGATTCATGACACAGCCTGAGATCTTAGTTTTTAGGACACAGATGGATGCTTGTGACAGAACAGCATGAACACAACCAGCAAGCATATAGAAATTTGCTTGTGCTACCCAGCTACTAAGAAGGAGAAAAATAACTGTTGCAGCTGAACCCAGGACAGTTACACACTACTGCTGCTTTCTCAGAGCTTTTAAAAGTACAGAATACTATCAGAATCATGTTTGAATTATTTCTAGTGGTAACTCCTTTCCTTAGCACCAAGACCACCAGTGCAGTAGCAGATACTCAACAGTCTATGGTTTCTTCCAGACACATTCTTCAGCCCTATGTAGATGAAGGTGACAGCTCAAAGTGATTTCACTGTCACACTTCCCTCTAAGCACTAGATCTCTCCCCACCCTTGGCACTGCAGGGAATTTAGCTTAGACTTAACACGTGCCTGAAGTTTCAGATTCTGGTTTTAGGGCTTGGCTTTTGTTTTTATTAAGAATTTTGTTTCAAGGCACATATATACATACACAAAAATACTACCAGTGTGTTGTCATAATAATCTTACAGGAAATAATGCTTCAGAAACTGAAAAGTATTCTTCCTACACTCCCACATGCTCTGCTTTTTAAAAGCAAAAGAAGAAAGAAGCAAGCAAAATACCAGCCATATTCTCTATTACACACAGATTATGCAGGAGAAGTCACAGACTGAAGTGAATAAAAAGGTCCTAGTTTTGAGAAGTTTATCTTAGAAGTTATGCTTAGATTTTCCCAATTTATGTTCTATAGAAGGTATGAGAGTCTATGCATGCCTTCTGCAGGCTTTGCACAGCAATGTAATGTTGTTTTCCCTTTATAATCTCCAATATGTTTCTCTGAAACTGCAGATGTACTTTATCATCAAGTTTTGTGTTTGTTGCAGGAAACAACAAAAAAAATTCAAGGGCCGGTAACTTTGCAGTGCTTTCCTTGTATTTTTGGTGTTTCTGAAGTATGCAATTTTAATCTACCTCATTGATTCCTGATAGGATTAACAGGTAACATCTCTAGTCCTAAATATGCAAGACTGTTGGAAACAGGAGCAAGCAAGACAAGCTGCTTTTCATCTCTGATATTACAATGTGGAGGACTGACTCTGCTTCAATCTCCCCCTAGAAGTTTCATCAACCTGGGAATGGCTCCAGTTCTAGCTCTTAGCTAGACAGCAATAAATATCCTCATCAGCCCTCTGGAGCATACGTCACATCCAGTAAAGATGTTCACAGAACCAAGATGAAATACCAGTAACATATTCAGTGTAGTCTTGACTATGTGGACAGGAGTGGTTTGGTGAGAAAATCATACCAAAGAACATTAAAAAACCCCAAACAAACAAACAAACAATTTTATTTCTTTAACACGTCAATATATCAGAATATTTCAAAATAGAAGACAATTTTTGTAGCAGTGATACCATACGAAAAAACACTGGAAACCACACTAAAAACGTAACAGGTATGAAATCTGTAAAGTTTATCTGCTACAGAACAGAAGGACAAAGACAAGGTCATCTACCCTGTGCAAGTGAAAGAACAAGGCTCCAAAATCCCCAAACAAACAGGGGCAGAAAATAATCTCCTTGGCAAAGTTTTGCAGTATTTGAGCATCAGGAGAAATTCAGAAGCAGTATTATTGACTAACCAAGCTGACATTTGGCTACTGAATTATTTGATTTTTATAGTTCCTACTAGAGGAAAGAACACCAGGTCCATCTCCAACTGATGGCTTGGCACATCAACCAGAGAGTACAAAATATCAGCATTTTTTTCTTAATGGGTTGAGAAAGAGAGAACCCTCCTAAAAGTTTCTAATTTTCCCATTGCCTTTTATCTTGCCACTGCCCTTTATCTTGCTTGAGTAGTTGAATTTAAGCAGCACCTGAGGTCAAGTTCTTGTGATCAATGATTCCCATCTTCCTTCAGTCTTTTCTCTGGCAAGGTGGGTGCAGAGAAGGACTCCTAGGAGGACATTTGTGCTGGATACTACTGCCAGTGCTGCCCTCAGCCAGATTAAGCCACAGCATCCACATAAGAGAGACTGATAAGATGGAAGAAAAGCTCCTTCCTGGTGAAAGGAACATGCACGGCATAATTCATAAAGCAAGAGGCTGCAATGGTGGCTGAACACCACTTGAAAGGTGGTATATATCGAGCCCACAGCAAGCATTCAAGTCGGATCAGGACTGTGATACAACACACCTCAGTCTGATGGCAGAAGCTGCTGAGAGAGCATCGGACAAATGTGAAACCCTTATAAAGAGGTATCACAGATATCCTGGCACCTAATAATTGTGGGATGCCTTTGTTGACACAATCAAGGTCCAAAAATTAAAGTATCTAAGTAATTATATCTGTTTTCTGAGAAAGCTCCAGCTGCGCGGCAATTAATACTCAGCTGTCTCTATTCTATTGGCAAAGCTGCAGGAGTCCTTTATAGTGTTCAGCCACAGACAACATACTACATCCCAGTAGATATTTCATAGTAAACTGCTCAAGTCATTCTCCACCCCCTGGCTCTTCTTTTTGGCAAGCTACCTACAAGGTTTTTTTCCATTTTACTCAGAGTGTTTGCTAAGATTTCCACGCACAATCTTTGATCTATGGAGTGCTCCACACATTTGAAGTTCAAAATTCAATCTGCATCAATTGCTGACAGGAGAATTTCAGCCATAGGACTAAAAAAGAAACTCCCAGGATCAGATTCATGGTACAAATATTGAAAGCATAGCATACATTTAAGAAATACTAATAACTTTGGAAAATTGGGGCATAAAAGTCCCTCAGTTTACTCTGCATACTCAGCTATCAAGGACCACTAACTTACGTGGGAGAATTCATTCCAGCTCTCATTTTATTATTCATTAGCTTTCTGCAACACCTAGAATCTCACTATTTCTGAAATTTAGGAAATAGAAAATCTTGATCAATTTTCTTATGACTTTATGCCTCCTTGACCTATTTTCTTTTCTTACAAAAACCTCTCTTCTCTGAACTAAACAACCTCCCTCCAGGCCATCTCCTGCACAAGAAGCTTCTTTGCCCATAAAAAATGCTGCCCTTCACGGAACCCCTTTTAATTTCCCTTAATTCATCCTTTGTGCCAACCCATGCTTTCGAAGGGGACAACATCGTTCATGAGCAGCAGATTAGCTGCCTCACTCCAAATGAGCTGCTGTTTCCCAAATGAGAACCCAGGGCGCTGGTCTGATGATCAGGACCATCCTGTCCATGTGATGACTCGTTTGGTGGGGAGCTGCCAGGTATGCAGCAGCAGGCTATGTCCCCACTGCTCCTCTGCACTCACTGGACTGCAGTCCATGGGCTGCCAGGGTCAGCACCTTTGAGGAAAACTAAATTTACGTCCACACACTTCCCCCTCGCTTCCTCTAGACGTTATTAAAAAAGCTTAATTCCCTGATGATTCATTCACCAACGCCTGGGAGCAAGTTCAGCTTTTTGTTCATCTCCAACTAAAGTCTTTTCTTCCCTTTAGCAACCAAACAGCAAGCCTTCAAGATTAAAAGGAAATGAGAATGAGTGTGTAAGTGTATGCTCGCTTCCTTAGAGTGTATGAAAGGCTAATTATAGAAATTAAATGCTAATTTTTCAGGATTAATATAGGCAAATAAAAAGCGTTTGCATAAGAGGCTACTTCAAAAGCTTACCTCCTTCTGCTTCTCACCGTAGTTTCTACCCTTTCTCCCTATGCTACCTTACACCAGGTCAGGTTTTTAATTGGTGCTCATTATCCAAGCTGTGGATGCTCCTCTCTGGTCAGTCCTTTTGCCCACAGGCAACTGCTGGCTGCATTTCTATAGTGCTAAAAGGAAAGCAGACTCCCTTACCAGCAAGAGAGGCACTTTGAGCTCTGTCACCAGTAGCTTTCCTGACACCCTGTGAAGAAGTTTGAAGGGGAACAAAATGCATACAGCTGCAAAATTTTCCAGTCCAGCTCCTTTGTCTGCCAGGAACATACAGAAAATCAAATGCATGCATTACTGATATCTGCATTATTTATTTGGGCTTGTTAATAGGCACTGACTTCTACAATTTATAGACATGTTTGACTATCTTCAGAACAGTCCAGTTCAACATATCCTCGAAGCAGTCACTTAAAGCATAGCAGTGCAAACAACTCCATAAATTGAGGGTCTACTATATATTTGTACATACATATATATTTATATGTTTAATCATATAAAATCTTTCTCCAGCGCTACAAGGGGTCTTGGCATATCAGACTCTGATTACAAGTCAGACTGATGAATGGCTGTAAACTGAAAGAGGGCAGATTTAGATTAGATATTAGGAAAAAATTCTTCACTATGAGGGTGGTAAGACACTGGCACTGGTTCCTCAGAGAATCTGTGGCTGCCCCCTCCCTGTCGGCGTTCAAGGCCAGGTTGGGTGGAGCTTTGAGGAACCTGGTCTAGTGGAAGGTGTCTCTGCCTTTGGGAGGGGCATTGGAACTGGATGATCTTAAGGTCCTTTCCAACCCAAACCATTCTGTGGTTCTATGATTCTATGTCAAACAAATGTAATGCACATTGTCACCCTCAAACACAAGAAAAAAGTAGTTGAAAATACATTATTTTACTTTGGTTCTCTAAGCCAGATTTCAGCAGAACAGGGACTCACTGCAACATACCATCTAACCATGCTGACCAGAGCTCTCCAGCCGAGATGATTATCCTACCAAAAGCAGCAAGCTCACATCACAGCACAAGCTCTCTGTTAAGCAAGAATAGAGAGGTCCTAAACACATCAGGGCCCCACTCCATCACGTGCCAATAGGAAAACAAGAAGTGGGATGAATGTGAAATGTATGCTGTGCTGTTCCTAAATCGTCTTGGCTTTTGATGCACTTATCAAGAAAGTCAGTATTACGCTTATGCTGATGGTTCTCACCAAGAGCTACGCAACCACTCCCAGGAACTTCACCAGTGAAAGAATAACAGAACTGCCCCTGTTCAAGAGCTATAATAAGGTTAAGGAAAGAAAAGGAAGTAACTTGGCATACCTACATGCACATATTAATTAAAGATAACAAGAATAATTATACACTAGGGAAAAGCAAAGACAGGTCTCAGAATACCAAGAGGTCTATAAAAATTCTGGTGAAAGGCACCAAAACCTAAATAAAAAGGGCTGCAATTATCCTCAACCACCCACCTCTGCTGAGTGTGGGAAGGGACAAGAATCACAGCAAGAGAAAGGAAATGTCACAGATGGGTAATGAGGACAACAACTGAGAAACACTGTAACATCTCCTCAATAGACAAAAGCTGAACAAAGAGGATCCACAGCCTAATTTAGTAGCAGGACTCAAGACAAAGTTAAGGGGCGCTCAATACCTCTCCCTCGGCAGTGCAAAATGAACAGACAATGCTTGAAAATAATTGGAAACAATTGAGGTGAGCAAAAACTGTAATGGGTTTTTAGCAGGTTGTTGACATTTACATTTCACCTCTTTCAAGAAAAGGAGGAAAAATACAGAGAATCCCCTACCTTCCCCACATTTTTAAAAGGCACAATAACTCTTCCCTATAATATTTCTGCAGCAGACATCATGTTTGAATTAAGCATTTGAACAGAAAAATATAATTCACAGTAAGAGGATTGTACGCCTTTTGTATGTCTTTTGCCTCCAGCATAAATGCATGAACCTAAGTAGACCCTAGCTGATAAGCAACACAGCTAGAATAGGTGTATTGAACTGATATCCTACATATGCCTTTCTATTTTAATTGCTCAGTAACTGCAGCTGACTCCATAGGGATGGTGAGGAAGCTGACATCATTAAGAAAGGAGAAAGAAGAGGCACCAGCTACAGAAACATTTCAGCAGTAATTTCAAACTCAACTGGGTACCTACAATGGGGTTAACTCATGAATAACAGGAAGTGCTTAAAAAGTAGAACCCCCTCATTTGACATAAACAGTGCACAACTGTTTAATATGTTTCACAGAGCAAGGAGAAGTGATGCAGCTCAATATGAGAATCTGAGGGACTCATTTTGTTGCAGAGCAGACAATATACTACAGCAATTTTGAAGCATGGTGCCTTGAGCAATTTAAGCTCTTACTAAAATGTACAGCCACTCTTACACACTTACACCTCTATTGTGAGCAAAAGACAACCAACATTTAAGGTATGAACCTGGGTTGCCACATGGCTCTAATCAGTTTTCAGAATCTTAGTTACATTAATACTTGGTACCAAATCCATATAGAAAGAGTAATAGAGCACTGCCTTTTTAATCTAGCTGCAATAACAGAATGCATTTTATAAATTTATAAATGGTTTAATTGGAGAATAGCCTAAACCAAAACTAATTTCCCCAAAATGTTGCAGAGGAAGTCTAAATCCAGAATGAAGACTGCTAGCTCTAGCAACAACAACAAAAAGTCAGTACATGTTTCTGCTGTTAATCTTCAGTTAGTGACCTAGAGATTTTTACTGCAGCCTTTTGTTTGTACTTCCTAGAAGAACAGAACAAAAAATCCATAGGTGACAGGGCCTCAGCAGGACAGGTACAGGTCAGTGGGTGGATTCTGAATAAATTCTTTGCTCTTGTTCAAAAGACTCACAGCTAGTACACCACTAATGATTCCCACACTTTCTAAGCTTTCTTCTCAGCATTTTCTTGTGTTAGGCCTAAGCATCTACTAAGTACTGCTACAGACATTATACAGAGGTTTGTCAGATCCAGTAAGCATCTGGCTGAAGCTGTGGCACAACAGTTAGTTTACTAAAAGGCGATGATTTATAAAAATCCTAAGAAATTTCAGGTGCAGGGCACCTTACTGACATGTTATCCTCTCACATGAGAGATAGGAATCCAAATTCTTTTCAAATAATACTATCAGCATGCTTGCTCTGCCTTCCAAGAGAAGATTTATGATATAACTGTATAACAAATGTGCATTGTTCAAAAAAAAAAAAAAGCATGCCAGAGGCTTCTCACACTCAGCAATTATCTTAGTGGCATCAGCCACAGATATTTCCAACCAGATTAAAAACTTAAGGAATTAAATTCTGCATTAAAAAGTATTACTGGATCTCTTTGATTTCCATAGGACCCATTTCAAAAGAAAGGGCAGAATATGACACTGATGTCTGAATGCCCAGAGATTGCAAACTGAACATAAGAGTTCTGGAAAGGTTTTTTTTGCTTTACTTTAGATAGTAACTTAGAATATCTTTTGGCAGTAATTATATGGCATAACATACAGATGAGATGTGGCACACATTCCACCATATGGGCTGGAAAAAAGCAGATGTCAAGGGAATATCTTCCACTAAAAATATTGTGTCTTGTCTGACTAAGAGAATTGTAAATATTTTAAATTATAGTCAGAATATTTAATTGCACTCTTTGAAACACTGGAATTTACATGCAAAATAAACTGACAGATACCATACCTTGAAAATGTACTTTCCCGCCTTTTACTGTGATTGCATTACAATAAAGAGATATTCAATGTGTAAAAAAAAGAGCAGAGATCTTCTGGACAACATTCTGGTAAGAGGTAAAGAGAAATTCTAACTTCTTTCAAGATAGATTTTGGCTGCCTTCTGGATGACAGTGGGAAAGACCTGATGACCCAGAAGACCTCTTCCCAGCATTCACAAGTGTCTGAGCTAAAATTAGTTTCACTTGGAAGCCAGCTGCAGAATATTTGAGATTGCACGACTTAACGCACATTGCCCATATGCTAATTTAGCAGACAAGAAAGATTGTCATGGAAGACATCAGAGTGAGTCACACTGGAAACTAAACATCACTTTCTAGAAGATGACCCCTCACTGACTTCTGCCAGTCCAGTGCCTGGGGAGACAAGGCTCAATACACATTAAGCAACTCTGAATCTTTCACATGCCATGTAGTATTTTTGCAAACAAGGAAATCAGGAATCTTAGTCGTTATTTGCTCAGGCAACGTTTTGATTTGCATGTGAAAGCCAATGCTTGTAGATAAAGGCATAGGACCAAAGATATTTGAAGGTTTCAAATAAGGAAAAACAATTCTAAATGTTTCTATTATTTCCACAACTAAGTTGGTTGAGAGGGACATTAAGAAAAAAATTAAAATGCATTAGTAACTGAATATACCACCCCCCCCCCCGCCCCCCCCCCACCCCCAGATCCCTACCCTTCCTCTGGTGAGGTGCATATGGGAGTGGAGAGGTTTGTGTGTTGTCAGAAGGCTGCAGCAGTATGGCCCAGGTTATCACAAGCCTTTATATCTTTTGGAGAGAGATCCTGCTCCATGATGCTTCTGTACTAGCCTTCTTTCTCTCCAGTGAACCACCAAAGGGAAATCACACCTATAAATTCTTATTAGAGGTTTTTCAGTTTACTGTAATGTTCTTATTGGCGTTTGTCACTTTGGGGCTCAGAAGCACCAACACTACTTCTCTTGTTTGTATTTTATTCTCTGCACAGCTGGCACAGTCAAGCAGAAAAGACTGTCTTTGAGATCCGACTGTATTTCCAGATGTGATCTTCTGATACTTGGCTATGCATCCTGCAGCTATAACTGCTGCTCCCCCCTGCAGTTTTTCTCTCCGCTGGAGTCTTGGCTTCAGTAGTTCTGTTTCACATCTGGGGAGCAACAGTAAGGCCACAGTGGCAGCTTTCTTTGTGAATAGAAATACTTCTGATGAATCAAAGCACCCCAGTACCAAAGTATTCAGATCCCAGCCATACTACGTTCTGAGTTTATGGATGCAGCAAGACAGTTCCTAGCAATGGTCTTGCTATTCATCAGCACAAACCCTTAGTATATACAGTCAGCAGTTTGAAAACCTGTTTTCCCTATACCAAACTCATGTCCATGGCTCAGGTGCTCAGGGAGAAAACTTACGCAGGAGCACCTTTTGCAGCAGTTACTGCTTACTTAAATATGCGGCTCCTTTACCAGTGGAAGAAGCCAGATGGAGTGTAATCTCCACAGTATTATTTTAGCCAGACATATTTGTCCATGTAGAACTCCCTCCTGAACAGCTAACTGTTCCTTATCTTGTATTGGCTTGGATTTATCCAGGCTGAGAAGAATCCTTCCAGTTTCATTACACCTTTATTCAGAGCAAACTTCTCATGAGGGAATCCCAACAATGAGTTTCATCTTTTTGAGCTCAGTAGTTTCACACAGGTGAAGCTACTGCTGCTTCAACAGCAGTAGTGAATAAAAGCAGAAGCCAAATAAAAATACTCTATAAAATGAAAAATATAGATTGGCTGAAAGAATTTAACAGCTCGTGGCTGCAGTTTAGGACATGCTGTTATAAAACTGCAGCAGCAGTGCAAAGTATCGGTTTAGTAGCACAACTTTAGGACAGTAAAAAACAGGATTTAGCATGAAACGATACTCACAAGTCTGACAATGCACCATCCCCTCCACTTCCATATGCACTTTGCCAGAGGAAGGGTAAGGGATCTGGGGGTATTTTATTCAGTTAGTGATGAATTTTCACTTGTTTCTTATGTCCTTCTAAACCAGCTTATTTGTTGAAGTCAGCTACGCTTTCTGTTCGTCCACTGGAATTCCTCTGGTTTGTGTGATTAAGGGACAGAGACAAAATTTAACTTTGCACTGTTGTTAAGCTGACGCTCACACCTTCTTGGTATGTAACAGGTTCAGCTGGGTGAGCTTTCACTGAGGAATTTGTGAACAATTTGCTTCCCTTCTTTCTTGGACACAAGCATTTGCCTCATTGGGCAAACCCAGATTTTTGGGGAAACAAACCACAGTTTTCTTCCTAAACTTTATGGAAAGGTGTGCTGATCACCAGCAGAAGGGGTGAAGTATAAGGCACATGAAAGCTATTTTATTCTCTCTCACTTTCCCCTGCATTATATGATAATGGAGTTGGTGAACTTTCGCATCTTCTTCACCAAAACACACAGCAACACACACTTCAACATTTAGAGATGATTCCACAATTTCATCCTAAAATTCAGAGCAATCTGGCAAGGCTGTCTGGAGATTGCTCGCCTCAGATGTCGCTGCAGGGACTTCGGAAGTACACCTATCCATTAAACACAAACCCTGGGATCAGCGTTGTCGGCTCCTGCATAAAGAGGATCAAGCTTTCAGCATTGCTGTGGACCTGGTTTTGCATCTAAATAGGGCAGGGCTGCAAGGGAATGGAGAATGGAATCGTATCCACAAGAAAAACAATTGTACAGCTCCTTTCTTTGTGCTCCAAACAATGAGGTGCTTTGCTGCTGTTTTGAGCACCTTATCAGTGGTGGACTATATTATTTTATCAGGGGTAACATCCAGTCTGGCCAATAATACCAGTAAATCCAAGACCAATGCTCAGCAATTGAAATGTAAATCCGAGGGCTGCATGCAAATCCCCAGTGACACCTTATGATACTCTGTATAACAGGCAAGCACAGATGAAAAATTAATTGAATGATGCTAAAAAAAAAAAAATCATTATTATGAAACTTTTTTCCATACTGATGTAGAGAGCATAGACCACTTCTAAAGAAAGAGTGGAATAGCTGGAAATTGTAAATACAGTTTCTGTTTGAAACAGAGCCTTTCCATCAGGTTTAATAGGACAGGAATAAAAAAAAAGGAAAGTACTTCAAGAACAAAAGCATAAGATGGAAACGAAAAGGAATAATAAATCAATCCCGGAAAAATATCTGAACCACTAACTAAATAAATGCCAAAAATCTTAAGAATCCCGAGGAGGAAAATGATATTAATGTGATTTCATGAATGAGTCTGGTTTTCTTTAAATAATTTCTTACTTGAAAAGGCTTTGTTATAAAAAAAATGGCTGTCCTAGAGCTGTTTTTTCAGCTACTAGGATTAAGACTGGACCCCTCTGTACCTCATAAATACTTTCACTGTGCATAACACCAAAATCAAGTGGTACTTCAGACCTACTTCTGTGTTGTGTGATGCAACAAGCAGTGGTGTCCTGAACAGCAAAAAAGGGAATCCGATCTCATTCAATTTCCACTGCAGATCACTGAGTCATTGCTGTTTTATTATGTTTTCAGGGCAGTAAGTTCATATATTTTTAATCCATTATATAAAAAGCTCATGAAAACAAGTCTGCTGTTTGTGTCATTTCTTACTGTGTTGAAAATCTAAAAAAAAGGTAACTGAGTGAAAGACCACCTCAGACTGAAAAAAATATGACAAATTTCTTGAATCATAAAGCTTAGCCCTGCTTCTGGGTTTTCAGTGGCTTTTCCATATTTATGATGGAACAGGTGGTGTAATGTACTGTGCAGCTCTGATCCTCTGCTGTTACAGAACCACAGGATCACAGAAAGATGAAGCTGGAAGGCACCTCTAGAGACCATCTCATCCAGTGTCCTTGTTCAGGCAGGGTCATCTCAAGCAGGCCACCTTGTTCAGGTACTCTTTGTAGTTTAAGCAATTCCCTAAACCCATCTTAAACCAATACAATTAAAAATGTTCCCTAATAATTAAAAGATCTTTTCACAGGACTCTTAACTCTTGCTATTTCCACTTAAGATTCAGCCGTGTGTGATGTCATCACTGATCACTGACTTGCTATGGGGACTTTGCTTTCACAAGTTCTCTTCTGAGCCTGGTGTCCAGGAGGGCTGCAGAACCAGGCTCTCTCTGCAATGGTAGGTGCCCTTTTCACTGCATACCACATGAAAAAGATGTGATATTGGAGCTCCTGTGGTGCTGGCCTTCCTTAACCACAGGAAGATGAGCTTTAGTGTTCATAAATCCTCAGACAGGAGAAAAAAGCATATTTCTTCTTGGACAAATTGTGCTCATATCTTGCTGGTTTTCCAAAACCTCAGTTTCTCTTTGTGAGGTGAGGCTCACATTGACTTATTACTGTAATAGTAACTTCAAAATTAAAAAAAAAAAAAAAAAACAAACAAGCAACCAAGACAAGTACATTAACTATCTTAGAAATGGATTAGGCAGACCATGAACAAACTGCTAGCACTCTTTATGAATCTCTACCATTGGTAAGAAGCCAAACATCCTCTGTCAGAGGTATCTTTACCTAGACCAATTTTTTTCCACTAAGCAGGAAGCAATAAAAAACATTAGCTTTCATTTTAATTATTTGACAAACTGAAATCTTCCTTTAAAATTCACTTGGTCAGGAAATGCCTAACAGAACTATGACACTGTATATGAATAAAAAGGAGTGACTGAAAACAGCAGAGCTGAAGGATGGATCATACAAGTTCTGCCCAAGGGTATTTTGTACTGCTCCATGTAACCAAAACAGCATTTATGTGCTGGCCATCAGTGAAGTGAAAAATCACTACAGGTCTGTCTGCCACAAGCAATCCTACCTTTTGTTATCACAGATCTGGCTTCTATTCCTAGTATGCTAGGTCATAGAATTAGACAAAAAATCTGCACCCAGACTTGAGACACTGCAGGACTTTTCAGAGCTGGCAGTCAGCTTCTCCTTTCTGTACAGACAGGAGACATTTGTCAAATACAGAAGAGTTAAGGTGTGTCAGTGCTTGAATTTCATGTACAGTTGAGGCTTGAAGGTGCTCTTGGCCAAGGCCAATGACTTTATTTGTAGGTGAGCTGTTAGCATAGCGTTTGTGAAGATCTGGTTGATGCAGTAAAGCACACACATGCAGTAACTTTCTGCTGGCTGCAATTTCTGAATTACTGACACCACTTCCCCGTGCTCAGTGCTTTACAGATGTAGACATAAAGGGTGTTGCCACTGGACTAGAGAGGAAGAAAGGTTTTGATCCCTTACCATCAAGTTATCCTCCTCCAACTGGGAACCTTGATTCAAAACTCATGATGGGAAACAAGCAAGGAAACTTCTGAATTCTTCCCATTCCTAAATCATGAAGTCGCTTAGGCAAGGTATATGAAGACTTGCCCTTCCTCTGCTATACAAAATCTGTGTTACACCATCACAGCTATTGCTTCCCCAGTGCTTTGCTATTGATTGTATTCTGCAAACCAGTGTAGATTTGGCCCCAACTATGGTCCCAGCACAGCACAGCTTAGGGCTGCTGTCAGGGGAGAAAAGCTGAGGAGTTCTGCTTTTTCCATGGTCACACGTTTTTTCCTGCAGTTCTCACTGCAGCAAGAAAGGTATCAAGAGTTTTAATCAGTATGTCTCAAAGCACACACGTTAGTACTTTTCTGTGCTACCAGACAGCAGATTAGTGCAGTCTGGCTGCCAAACATGATTAATAACTTTGCAAGGGCCTTTGTACTGTATACACTATTTTCCAAAAATGGCAGAAATCAGAACAGAAGAGGGTGCATTGCAATGACAGTTATTTCAGAAACAGATGACTGGTTTTCTTGTGATTAAAGAAAAACCCAATTACATGAAGAAAACCCAGTGACATAAACCCCTCTGTAGTCCCCTCTTCCCCAGACTCCACCACCCCTCCTCTTTTAAATTGTTGTTTGGCATTCCTGAGATTAATTTCAGGGCTCTAAAATAAACACTTCCAAAAATAGTAAGCGGAAATTATAATCTTGCAAAGTGGAGTTTGTTAGCTTATTTTCCAGAAGCCAGAAGCCCTGTCTGCTTAAAACGCTTATTGCTCTACACAGCAAGTCACAAGAAGGTAAATGACTTTCTGTATCAGCAAAGACCAAATACTGCTGTTCTGGCACAGAGGCTCAAGTTTCTGTGGATGTGAAAAGCAAGTGAGCAACACAGGGCTGGGGGGACTGGGTCAAACCCAAACACAGAAGACAGTCTCTGGTCTATCAAGACCCAGTTATGCTTGATGAACAGGTTGGCTGTTGCAAGCCTAATCTGTTTCTCAGAGCCATAGATGGTCTCAGAGCCATGCTGCTGTCAGCATCAGATATTCTGATCAGCATCAGCACCAGCACCAACTTCACTATAAACATCTCCAAGAAGCCTTTTAGTTTAGTCTGCAAACATCAGTTATGCAGGCTGTTACCTTCCGTAGTCACGTACACATCCTCATTTCCTACCACTTTTGACTCTTTAAGCTCCGGCCCTCCCTGTGCTCATAATCTTAGCACGGCCTGTCACCCCCAATATGAGTTCATTATGCCTAATCATAGAATCATAGAATGGTTTGAGTTGGAAGGGACCTTCAAGATCATCTAGTTCCAACACCCTTGCCATAGGCAGGGGCACCTTCCATGAGACTAGGTTGCTCAAAGCCCCATCTAACCTGGCCTTGAATGTTACCAGGTATGGGGCATCCACAGTTTCCCTGAGCAACCTGCTCCAGTGTCTCACCACCCTCATTGTGAAGAACTGTTTCCTAATATCCAATCTAACTATCCTCTCTTTCAGCTTGAAGCCATTGTGGGAAAGTTACTTAGACTGTGATGCCAGTTATACCATCCTCCAGGATATCCAGCAACAAGGCAGCAATCAATGCAATAAATGTGAAGGGTGGTGTTGAAAAATGTATGGTCACACTCCCACGGAGAAGTGCAGCTTCCTGAGTACCCTAGCCAGATACAACAGCCACTACCCACCACATAGTTACTTCACTCAGAATAATGGTTGTCAAAACAAGGAAGGGGAAGGGGTTTTCCAGGTGTAATTTCTAAATCATCATGAATCTGCCTCAAAGTACATACACAGCAGAGATCAGATAAGCTGGGATGATACCTGATAAGCTTCAAATTCTTTGGGATGGGGGCTTTCACTATTGTCTGAAGTCTGTACAATTAATTGTACGGTTAATTCATCACCACACTTTGAGACAGTAGAGAGAATCTATTCTGTCAATGGAGCATCCCCATATACTATTGGAGAGTAGAAAGGGAGCAGCACATCCTCCACAAGGAAGAAGGCTGCAGAAGAGGAACCTGACACCCAGCAGAACTGCCAGAAGCCCACATCAAAGAGGTGGAAGAGCAAGCTCAACTTATAAATGAAACTTAGCTGCCCAGCTCTGCTGTGGCTTTCACCAGAGCTTTACTCCAGTATCTAATAATAAATTTCTAGATGCCATAGTTTTAAAAAAGCAAAATTTTAGAGAACAAACCTGCATGTAAGCCAAGAAAAAGCATTATCTGCTTAATTTTGCAAACAACTTCAAATAGTTGCCCAAGGAAATTTGAAGTCTCTAAGGAGGATGGCTGATGGCGACTGTTTAGATGCTAAAATACATTTAATATTTTTAATGCTGCTGATAACATAGAACCTGCAACAGCAAATAAACTTTAGCCATTTTTTTACAATGCTCATCGAGTTTCAGACATCTCTAAAACTGAAAGAAAAAAAAAAGTCCAATTATTTAAGTTCCATCTTGGGCTGCATCAAAAGGAGTGTGACCAGAAGGTCGAGGGAGGTGATCCTGCCCCTCTACTCTGCTCTTGTGAGACCTCACTTGGAGTATTGTGTGCAGTTCTGGTGTCCTCAACATAAAAAGGGCATGAAACTGTTGGAACAAGTGCAGAGGAGGGCCATGAGGATGATCAGGGGACTGGAGCACCTCCCGTATGAAGATAGGCTGAGAAAGTTGGGGCTGTTCAGCCTGGAGAAGAGAAGGCTGCAGTGGAGATCTCATAGCAGCCTTCCAGTATCTGAAGGGGGCCTTTAGGGATGCTGGGGAGGGACTCTTCATGAGGGACTGTAGTGAGAGGACAAGGGGTAATGAGTTCAAACTTAAAGAGGGGAAGTTTAGATTGGATATGAGGAAGAAATTCTTTACTGTGAGGGTGGTGAGGCACTGGAATGGGTTGCCCAAGGAAGTTGTGAATGCTCCATCACTGGTGGTGTTCAAGGCTGGTTGGACATAGCCTTGGTTGGCATGGTTTAGTGTGAGGTGTCCCTGCCCCTGGCAGGGGGGTTGGAAGTAGATGATCTTAAGGTCCTTTCCAACCCTAACTATTCTATGATTCCATGATTCCAAAATGTATCTAAGTGGAGATAAAGGATTTTAGTCTTTTCAGAGTTCTGAAGTTTATCAAATTCACACTCTTATCTTTGGTCATCTCCCAGGTGACAAGGAGAACATAATAAATGATCAGAGTAAATACTGCAAAGCAAAACATGGATTTAGCAAGGAGCAATCAGAAAACTGAAATTAAGACATTAATAAGCTTACCTATCAAAGAAGATGTGGAATAATTCCAGACTAAAAACTTCAACACAGCTTTCTAATTACAGATTATTCTTCATCATAGCAACATGATGAAAAACATCTTGATAAAGTTACCCATTCATCAGCTACTATCATTTCCCCATAATGATAATCCTGCTTCTTACATAGAAAGCTAGATCTCAAGATCTATCACTGGTGCACAAATTAACAGCTCCAGAAACTCAAGGGGTGTATTCTGAGAAAGCAAGCTATTCATCACTTTCCTGTGGCCCTTTTTTTCTGTGCATGTGAAGTGGAAGTGGGTAAAAATTAGTGAGACAAGACACTCCATGTTGCAGAAGCTAAGCACACACTTTAAACAGCATCCAAAGAAGAAACAGAATTACTTGTACACTTGCTGAATTCAAGCTTCTAATGCTAAGGGATGGCTGAAAGCATCCCCAGGACATGCCGTATTTTTATGATCAGTTTAATTTGGAAAAGAATATTTTAATCATCACAGTGATTCACTGTGATACTGAGGTTGCAACTGCTGTGCATGTTAATACAGCCACAGCTTACAAAGGAATGAGAAGGAGAGGTCCAGACACTATTTTTACCGTATAGACAGCACTTAAATTGTTCCAAACTATGTTTGGGGTCTGTGTTTGAAAAGCATCCACATTAGCTATCTCCTCTACATTATCATGCACTCCTCTCCTAAAAAACCCCACAAACCTCACTCATTGGAAGAAGAGTTTAACTCCCAGCAAGTGGTAAAGGAGTTTGGTTGTCACTCCTATAGAGAACCACAAAACAACTGGGACCTCTTTCCATGTGTAAAATACTGAAATAATTACCTTTCAGCTGTCTCACGCATGAGCATTGCATCAGTTTGTCTTTGGGCTAAAAAGAACAGGGCCATCTATCCAGAGGCTGCTGTAGTCTCTCTACTCTTGAATTCAGGGTTTCAGTGGACGGTGAGGAATACTTGTGTGTGCTCATATCCTATGCCATGAATACCATACTGAATGCTATATCCTATAGCATTCAAGTCCAGGTATTATAAGCCCTTCCTCATCACAACCCCTACACCTCTCCCAGTTCATATTTGCAACTGATACTTTTCTATTTTTGGAATCCTCCTTCCTGTAAGATGCTCCCTTAGATCCTGACAGAGAGCCCTAAACTCACTCACACATGGCTTCTTCTGCTCCAGGAAGATTTCATCTCCTTCAGGTCCAAATTCCTATCTTCATGCCAAGGATCAATGTCACACTCCCTCCGGGACTGAGAACAACTCTGTTGCACATCACATCTCTCAAGTATCATGCACTCAGCCAGAGTTTCCTGCAGCAGACTCCTCACACATTCCTCCTACTCTCATAATTTATTGCCCAGTAACTCTGCACAGCAGGAGCACAACAGGAAACCTCATGTTCCTAGGTGATCACTTAGGGAGGCAAGAGTCCAACCTTTGCTCCTCAGGGAACACAAGAAAGAGTCCCTTCAGATGTCTGCCCTGTACCACACTTTGAACAGGGTCTCTCCTTAAAGACATTATTAGATCACCTCGTAATAGAGAGGATTTGCACAAAAGGAAGGACACAGCATCAGACAGCTGTTTAAGGTTTTGATTCCTCAAAAGCATATTCAGGGACGGTCCCAGGGAAATAAATTTGTAAAATTAAACACATGCAAAAATGCTTACAGAATTCAGGCCTAAGAGACAACAAGTGGTCACATAAGCTTGGGAGAAGCACATCCAGCAAAGGATATCCTATTTTTGAGTCAAAATAGGTTTCAATAAACTTACCAACTCTATATAAACATTCTTACAAGACCATATCCATTTACTGCAGGAAGGATATAAAAGGAACAAAATATAATTGAAAATTATTATTACATGCTTATGCTTTAAAAATGATTGCTAATGGCATCCAAGAAGTTGAGAAAATATTAAGCTGTAAGTTTTATTAAACCCCGAAGGAAAGTCAGGAGACCCGAAAAGGCCAGAACAACTGCCCAGAGACAATGTGGAATTCATAGAAATGAAGGGGCCAGAAATCCATGTGAGTGGTTGTTGGGCTAAATTAGTCCAATAATCGCTCTCCACTGGAAAATAACAATGAACAGGGAGAGGAATTTCAAGGTTTCTGGAAATCTGGAACTTTTTTCTTCTTTTATTTTTTAGGGGAAAAAAAAAAAAAAGAAAAAGTTAAGCTATTTTGCTAGATGAAGGAAATGGGACTTTGCTATAGAAAAGGCAAACCTCCAGCAGTGTCAACCTAAGAAAACAAAGAAAGACAGAGATGCACAAGAAACTTTTCACTCAAAAAAAGGGAAGGAAAGAGGGAAGACCCTGAATCTATAGTGAGCAAAAATCACCAAGTGGTGATCATCTAAGCTCTTGCAAGGGGACTTCAAAACAAAGCTTGTCTCAGCACACTCAGGCCAGCGTAGCCTTGACAACTTGACAATACCACTTGAGCAAGAGATAGGCTGCAGTGAAATCGGAGGACCAGAGAGAAGGGCCCTAGGCAAAAGGATGAACACATGGATGTTACGAAGAACATCACTAAAACCAGACAACAGATGCTTCTAGCACCATGGGAAGTGCTTCATGCAGCAAAAATGTCTCTGCAAGGAGGAGTTGTTTTGCTCACTTACAAAGTCCACACAAAACAAAGCCCTGGGCTCTTAAATGTTACCCAATATCAGATGTGTTTGCTTTGTGTGAGCACATGACTGGTAAAGCAGAAAGGAGACTTTGTTCTTTGAAGAAAACTACCTTACAGACCATTTAAAACATAAGATATCAGCAAAGAACTCAAAGCAGCTGAGATGCAATTGCCTCCAGGTAACTGCAGAAAACTGCACACAGACGAGTGACAATCTCCTTACTGCAGCAATTTAGCAGACTGCTTAACCAAAAGTTCTTTTTTGATAACTTTGCACATTAATCTAAACCACAACTTTCCAAATCTAAGCAGTTTTACTAATTAAAAGTGAATTAATTTTCATCTTATTCTGAATATTCTTAGGGTGATTCCTAATAAATCTGCAATTTAATAGGAACATAGTGTGTTTCTTGATGAGGAACTCAGTTGCTCAAGGAAAAAATAATGGTCCTACTCTCTCTTAAGCTTCACTCAGATAACAAACCACTTCCATCTATGCCCATCTTCATCCCAACTAATTCACATGTGAATTATAGTCTGGGGCACAGGTAAAAATATCCTTCATTCCAGCAGCTGCCACTTTCCAAGTAGTAAAATCTAATATTTGGAAGAAAGCAATTGTCTCATGGACAAGGATACTTTACTAAGATATATAATCTTCCCCTATGTCATAAGAGGTAGAAAAGGAAAATCAGAGCAATCAAGTATGGAGATGTCAGCATGAATTAAGTCACTATCAATAATACTTGTCACATTTGTCTTCTTACACATTTTTATGTAACTTTAAGTGTGCTTCTCCCCTAAAGAATAGAACTGCTGCAGAAAATTCACATATGAAAATAATAGCCAAAATGGAACACATTTTTATTTCTGAGTAGAGAGTGTTTTTAAGAATGAGCTAAAATTGGATCAAAACAAGAGGATTCTTTTTTCCGGCATCCTTTTGCTACCAGCAGCAGGTACCAGCTGGTTCAACAGGTGATAAAACAGGTGATACTAACAGGTGCTGAAGTTATAGAATAACTAGCTTACAGGAAAAAAAAAATGCTGTTTCATATACGAACAAGTTCTATTTGGTTTTCACTCTGTCCCCTGTAATTCAGGTGGTCTTTACCAAAGATGTAACTGTCCAGCATGACTCAGAAAAAGATTAAGAAATTATCTTGTCTGCATCCAGGAATATGTGGAGTTTGATATTAAACTTGGCTAGGGATGTTAAGGATAACAGGAAGGGATTCTATAGGTACATTGCAAATAAAAGACAGACTACAGACAACGTGGGCCCTCTCCAGAAGCTATCGGGAGAGCTGGCTACCCTGGATTTGGAGAAGGCTGAGGTTCTTAATGACTTCTTTGCCTCAGTCTTCACCAGCAAATGCTCTGATCACACCACCCAAGTCTTGGAAGGCAGATGCAGGGACAGTGAGAATGAAGACCGTGGGCCCACTGTAGAAGAGGGTCTGGTTCAAGACCATCTTAGGAACCTGAATGTATACAAGTCCATGGGACCTGATGAAATCCATCTGCAGGTCCTGAAGGAACTGGAAAATGAAGTTGCTAAGCCACTGTCCATCATATTCAAAAAATCATGGCAGTCAGGTGAAATGGAAAAAGGGAAATATAATCCCCATTTTTAAGAAGGGGAAAATGGATGAGCCGGGGAACTACAGACCAGTCAGCCTCACCTCTGTGCCTGGCAAAATCTTGGAGCGGATTCTCCTGGAAGGCATGCTGAGGCACATGAAAAACAACAAGGTGCCTGGTGACAGCCAGCATGGCTTCATTAAGGGGAAATCCTGCCTGACCAATCTGGTGGCCTTCTATGATGGGGCTATGGAACTGATGGATGGGGGTAGAGCAGTTGATGTCATCTACCTGGACTTGTGTAAAGTGTTTGACACTGTCACACATGACATCCTTGTCTCTAAGTAGGAGAGACATCAATTTGATAGGCGGAGCACTCGGTGGATAAAGAACTGGCTGGCTGGCCACACGCAAAGAGCTGTGCTCAATGGCTCAATGTCTAGCTGGAGACCAGTAAAGAGTGGTGTCCCTCAGGGATCGGTGTTGGGACCAGTCTTGTTCAAGATCTTTGTCGGTGACATGGACAGTGGGATTGAGTGCGCCCTCAGCAAGTTTACTGATGACACCAAACTGTGTGGTTCGGTTGATACACTGGAGGGAAGGAATGCCATCCAGAGGGACCTTGACACACTTGAGAGGTGGGCTGATGCCAACCTGATGAAGTTTAACCATGCCAAGTGCAAGGTCCTACACCTGGGTCGGAGCAATCCCAGGCATAGCTCCAGGTTGGGCAGAGAAGAGATTCAGAGCAGTCCTGCAGAGATGGACTTGGGGGTTTTGGTTGATGAGAAAATGAACATGAGCTGGCAGTGTGCACTCGCAGCCCAGAAAGCCAACCGTATCCTGGGCTGCATCAAAAGGAGCGTGACCAGCAGGTCGAGGGAGGTGATCCTGCCCCTCTACTCTGCTCTTGTGAGACCTCACTTGGAGTATTGTGTGCAGTTCTGGTGTCCTCAACATAAAAAGGACATGGAACTGTTGGAACAAGTCCAAAGGAGGGCCACGAGGATGATCAGGGGACTGGAGCACCTCCCGTATGAAGATAGGCTGAGAAAGTTGGGGCTGTTCAGTCTGGAGAAGAGAAGGCTGCGTGGAGACCTCATAGCAGCCTTCCAGTATCTGAAGGGGGCCTACAGGGATGCTGGGGAGGGACTTTTCATGAGGGACTGTAGTGAGAGGACAAGGGGTAATGGGTTCAAACTTAAAGAGGGGAAGTTCAGATTGGATATGAGGAAGAAATTCTTTACTGTGAGGGTGGTGAGGCACTGGAATGGGTTGCCCAAATAAGTTGTGAATGTTCTATCGCTGGCGGTGTTCAAGGCCAGGTTGGACATAGCCTTGGGTGACATGTTTTAGTGGGATGTGTCCCTGCCCATGGCAGGGGGTTTGGAACTAGATGATCTTAAGGTCCTTTCCAACCCTAACTCTTCTATGATTCTATATTAGGTGCACTGTGTAATATAACCGGTGTTCTCAATAACTACAGTATTGTGTCAAACATGATTTCTCTGTAGGTAATGAAAGCCTTGAAAACCAACAGCTACAGCAGCAGAGCAAGATCATTTTTCTAAATTACCAGGAAGAAAAGGCTTTATATTGTTACAGATTCTGTGGAGTAATTTACCTTTAGGGAGCTCTGCTGGGCACATTAAAATTCACAAACCACGCAACCTGTGGCATTACAAAAATTAATATTTATTACTGTGAGAGCAGTAGCAATGCTCATATTTAATACAGTGATAGTGAATACTGTGACCTCTAACAATTTCTACTGACATCAATGGGAATTAGGGCTTTCTTCCTCACATAGAGATAGGACCAACACAGATCTTCCCACTGTTTTCAGGGGAAGGCTTTTATCAGTTATGCTGTGGCCAATAGGGAGTGGAAATTAGCACAAGACTTAGACAGGTCCCTAGTCATATTCACATTAATTACTCTCATATTCATCTCTTAAAACTGAACTATAAAAGAGAGGCAGAAAACGGCTTGAACTGCAGAGCCATGTGAGGCAGCAGGGGATATAAACCACTCTTCCCTTTCAAGGTAAAATATCTTTCCTGTCTCCTCCTAATGAGTAGGTCAGGCTTTGTGAACCTTTCAAGCCCTCCCACCTCCAAGGCTGATAAGAACAGAAACTAGCTGGGGATGTGGCATTTAAAATACAATTGTTAGTCTGTAAACCAAAACAACGCCTGCTTCGTTCTCCACCCAGCACTTCATGTATGTCATGGCAGAGTTTGTGGTAGGGGTTCTGGTGTAGCTTAATGGAGGAAGTCATCCAGAAAGGGACATGGGCTCCTGTCAACCTCATTACTTTTCGATTTCAAGCAGCATTCAGCAGCCTTTAAGGGAACAAGTTTACAATGCTCAGTAGCCCAGGTCCAGAATATTTGGTTTATTTAGCGTGTTTTCATTGGTGCATCAAAACACAGGCAAACCACCAACACATTGTTACTCCACTGGTTAATGTTTTTCTCTTTCCTGATCAGATCATCTTCCTTTTCCTGTTGTTCCTCAACAGTGAAGGAACCACTCCCAGCAATCCTTTTCTTTGTACCTTACATATATAGTTATATCTTTCTTTTCCAAGGCCATAAATCACCTCCAGTAAGAATTTTAGACATGCTTCAACAAAATTATGATCAGTCCAACTTGGTCTTCTTAGAGATTTCAAAATAAAACTTCACTTCCCAGGTAAAATTAACCCAAAGTGAAAAGAAACCCTGCATTTGAAGACAGTGTAATATCAGCCTGAGGTTAGCAAATGATCCTTAAATCCACTGGGAATGATGCCACTTAATATTAGCTGAGGAACTGACTCACTTTACCTACAAACCTGACCTCAAAATCAAACTATTTTTTAACATTTCTTCCATTCAGGATTCTCAGTGCATTCTTGAACCCTGAGTTGACCCCAGGTGAGGCACTTTCCAAGACCAAACCACAGCTCACATGTGCAGCTGATCCTCCATTTTCAACCACTGGTATGTTCTTAGCAGCCTGTTAGGGGCTGATGTTCAGATCACCCAATGTTATTTCACAGCAGGCTCCCCTGGACAAACTACATCCATCCCCATGGTATGCAAATCCTCAATGACTCTTCACTGTGTAGCACTGCACTACATTGCATTCTAGTATCAAAATATGGGAATTGCATTTTTTATCATCTAGTGACTTCCAGGGATCAATTTCTCATCACTGGATAACCTAATTTCTTTAAGGGCCCTGAGAGCATCTCCCCACTGGGAGGTTGTCCACTGCTCTGCCACCATGCTGTTATGCCAAGCCCTGGTGTCCCTTTCCTCACTGCAGTCAGCCCTGGCAGTCTCCATCCCTGAGCCAGTGCACGGATGATATATTCCTCTTTACAAAGCAATGCATGTTATTATTACTGCAGATTTTGAAGGCACATACTTATATCTACAGATAACATTGAAATTTCATGAGTATTCACATATATGCAAACATACTGAGATGGAGTTGCTTTTAGTGCTCTCCTCCCTCATTTCTTCTCTAGATTCTGATTAGTATTTTGAGACTTCCATTCACTAATTTATATATAGATAAAAATTATAAATCTATATATATTCATATGCATATATAAATATATATTTTATAAAGTTTATATTTGTAAAGTATAAACATCCCTCCAGCTGTTTTGCATTAGCTCTGTTTCAGACGTTTATTATTCCTCACCAACAAATACAACTGACCATGCACCATGTTAATCCTCATATGCAGGAACAACCCCCGAACAGATTACTCCAGGTGCCCAGCATTAAGTACATGTGAATAGTGAATTTGAGAAGCTGACCTACAGAAGTATCTTCCTTGCATGTGCTCCTCTAGATGGCACTCAAAGCTACATTTTCACTATAATCAGCAAAAAAATTGGGGGTATAAATTTTGCAGGAAAAAGGATAAGAAGAAAGCTTCTCCAATTTGCAAGTGCTCAGTAAGTTGTTTGGTGGGGCAGTGTTTCTGGGCAAGCTTTATAGGTAGGCTGCCTTGCAAGCAGGCATGAACTGGTGGTAGAATGAGATGTAACTTACATTTGCCTGGCCTCTCTCTGGTCTGATCACAATAGTCTTCCTCAATTCTGGTGTATGCTATTGCTGTCTGCTCTGATAATTTTTCATCTATTGAACATGTAAATAGGGAAAAGCTTCAGAGAAATGTTGCTTGATCCAAATGACTGATGCATGCCTAATACTTAGACAAACAGCTCCTTCGGAGAGAATACGAGGAGCACAGACTGCCAGCAGTTCTCATTAAAATATTAGGCCCTACCTCAGAGATGTACGAATGAAGAATGCATGGAGTTAGAGATGCTCTGACAATCAAATACATTTCCTTTACAAGCCGATTTCTAAATGTTTTACTGTGTCTGCTTTCCTGCATTAAATGCAAGACTGGGGGGAAAAAAAAGTTAGTCTTTAAGGTCCCTTCTAACTCAAACCATTCTATGATTTTATGATGCAAAAAGAGGCATGTCTGCAGACACACAACCATAAAGCTCAGGATTGCAATGGGTGAAAAGTCTCAGATGGTTGTAACCATTCTATGATTTTATGATGCAAAAAGAGGCATGTCTGCAGACACACAACCATAAAGCCCAGGATTGCAATGGGTGAAAAGTCTCAGATGGTTGTAACCATTCCTCCTGCATCTAAAAACTGTGCTATCTTGAAGTGGACATTTCAGCAGATATGTTTGTTTGTATTTCAGTAGTGGTGTTTGTTCCCTTTTGGGCAGATATGAAAAAATCGGTATAGCTATTAAGGCATAGTAGAGCACATTCATATACTTGAGAACTTATATGAAGCAAGTGCTGTAACAGCAAAGTCTCCATAAGTGCCAAGTTTAAGTTTTGTTTCATTTTCAGTTCCCAGAAAATTAAAAGCTTTTTTTTTTTCTGTATGGATAATTATTTTCTTTTCACTGGAAACTGATAAAACACAATCCTCACTTGGTAGTATCTCCAGGAATATTTGATCGACCACACTGTTATTCCTCCAGCAAGATCACTTCAACTCTTGCTGAAAGTGTAATGAAAGTTTGAGAAACTGGTGTCTCATGAACTTCTAATTTTTCACGGCCTGTCATTGTCTCTTGAGGTGACAAGCTTTCTTTGCTTAGGTGATTGGTCTCTCTGCTACATGATTTTCCACTCCTGCAGACACGTCCTTTTCAACAATTTCTACTTCAAATTCTATTTCAGGATCTAACCTAGCGCATTTCACATCCATTTTCAGTCCTGAAACTTCTACCATTATATGTTCTATCTTAGTTGCAGCATAAGCATCATCTTCTTATGGACCATTCACCCCTAGGCTTTTTTAATCAACTCCTTTTACAATCATAATTTCACTGGCAGCATAGGAAAGGTATTCTCAGGAATATTTGTTTTAATTTGTGTTGTAGCAGAGGGAATCATAGAATCATAGAATAGTTAGAGTAGGAAAGGACCTTAAGATCACCTAGTTCCAAACCCCCTGCCAGGGGCAGGGACACCTACCACTAAACCATATCACCCAAGGCTATGTCCAACCTGGCCTTGAACACCGCCAGCGATGGAGCATTCACAACTTCCTTGGGCAACCCATTCCAGTGCCTCACCACCCTCACAGGAAAGAATTTCTTCCTTATATCCAATCTAAACTTCCTCTCTTTAAGTTTGAACCCATTACCCCTTGTCCTCTCACTACAGTCCCTCATGAAAAGTCCCTCCCCAGCATCCCTGTAGGCCCCCTTCAGATACTGGGAGGCTGCTATGAGGTCTCCACGCAGCCTTCTCTTCTCCAGACTGAACAGCCCCAACTTTCTCAGCCTATCTTCATACGGGAGGTGCTCCAGTCCCCTGATCATCCTCGTGGCCCTCCTCTGCACTTGTTCCAACAGTTCCATGCCCTTTTTATGTTGAGGACACCAGAACTGCACACAATACTCCAAGTGAGGTCTCACAAGAGCAGAGTAGAGGGGCAGGATCACCTCCCTCGACCTGCTGGTCACGCTCCTTTTGATGCAGTCCAGGATACGGTTGGCTTTCTGGGCTGCGAGTGCACACTGCTGGCTCATGTTCATTTTTTCATTGACCAACACCCCCAAGTCCTCTGCAGGACTGCTCTGAATCTCTTCTCTGCCCAACCTGGAGCTGTGCCTGGGATTGCTCCGACCCAGGTGGAGGACCTTGCACTTGGCATGGTTAAACTTCATCAGGTTGGCATCAGCCCACCTCTCAAGTGTGTCAAGGTCCCTCTGGATGGCATTCCTTCCCTCCAGCATATCAACCGAACCACACAGCTTGGTGTCATTGGCAAACTTGCTGAGGGCGCACTCAATCCCACTGTCCATGTCACCGACAAAGCTGTTGAACAAGACTGGTCCCAACACCAATCCCTGAGGGACACCACTCTTTACTGGTCTCCAGCTGGACATTGATCCCTTGACCACAACTCTGTGTGTGGCCAGCCAGCCAGTTCTTTATCTACCGAGTGGTCCACCTACCAAATTGATGTCTCTCCTACTTAGAGACAAGGATGTCATGTGTGACAGTGTCAAACACTTTGCACAAGTCCAGGTAGATGAAATCAACTGCTCTACCCCCCATCCATCAGTTCCATAGCCCCGTCATAGAAGGCCACCAGATTGGTCAGGCCTCACCTGTTTTTTTTTTTGTTTCCCTTTCTCTTTAAGGATGTCAGCCTAATGCAGGTATTTTGTATTTTGTCAAGCAAAAACATCTCTGGTGTTCCTTTGTCCCAACTTCTTCAGCTTTTATACCACGTTTTCCTTTTAATTTAATGCTGTTCTCTGCCAGACTCTCAACAGCTCTGTCTCCTCCAGGATGTGATATATCAAATTTAAGTTCTGATGTTGGAACTCCCACAGAAATATCAGCAGTATTTCTGCTGTTAATTTTAGCTGGGCTAGCTCCACTTCTGATTTTGGACAGCTGATCTCAGGCTCTGTCCTTTTCCATTTTCTTAGGGAGATTTAAAACTTTGGGTCCTGTATTTTGGGCTTTTTAGTTTTCCTTTGAAGACCTTCCAATTTCTTCTTTCTTCCATTCACAAAAGATGATCCTTTGATTCTTATTTCAGGGCTAATCAGTTAACTGCCTTTTCTCCTTTGGGTAATTTGATAACTGTTTTTTGAATGATAACTTCATCAGAACTTGATTTTTTTATCCCTAGGAAGTTTCATATTCCACTTTAGAATCCATGTAACTTTTTGAAAGTTTTCCCTTACAGCAAGAAATTCTAAATTTTGTGTTGTAGGTTTTATGTAATTTAACTGTACATTCTGTGTCATCCACAGATATTTCAGGATTTGGTGTTTTCATTCCTGGCTTCAGACTTTTTTGCTTTGAAGAACCACCTTCCTTTAAAATTTCAGAATCTGTTGCAGAAAGATTCATGCCAGCAAGACTTGTGTTCCCTTTTGATAGTGCAGAATGCTGTTCAATTTTTGAAGAATCAATATCAACTTCTGTTCTGGGTTCAGCAGTAGCAGTCATTTTTATCTTTTTTAGTAGCTGGTGCAGCTCTGTGTTTTGACTTTCGGCCTGGGAACAGCACTGATAACACCAGTGTTTCAGTTACTGCTTAGTGATGTTTTGGTCTGACCAAGGACTTTCTGAGTCTCATGCTCTGCCAGGGAGGAGGGGAAGCTGGGAGGAAGCAGAAACAGGGCACCTGACCCAAACTGACCAAAGAGCTATTCCACACCAGAGCATGTCATGCCCTCTATGTAAACTGGGGGCAGTTACCCAGAAGGGTTAGATCACTGCTCGGGTCGGGCTGGGTATCGATCGGAGTGTGGTGAACGGTTGTATTCTCTTCCCTTGTTATTTCACTTATCATTATTATTATTGGTGGTAGCAGCAGTGGTTTGTGTTATACCTTAGTTACTGGAAGGTTCTTATCTCAGTCTGTGGGAGTTACATTCTTTCAGTTCTCCTCCCCATCCATCCAGGAGCAGGGTGGAGGAAGGGGGGAGTGAGAGGGCGACTGTGTGACTGACTGGGCTTAAATTGTGACAACTTCAAACAAACCCAAACTAGAAATTCTAAATGTAGTATTTGTAGAAAGACAGTACTTGTAGAGGCTCTATCTCCTTTGCAGGCAGAAAGAATTTTAGATCCAACATCCTTTAAAATGTACCAGGAGTTTCCTCTGTTTCTGCATAACAAAGATATTCAGACTGAAAAATTTCCTTTTACCTACAATTGGCCATCTCGGAAGGAGCCATGACATGATGTTCTGGCAATCTAAACTGTCCACTATCTTCAGTTTTCTTATCAGAGCCATTTCTTGATATGTAAGCAGTTTTCATATCTTCTGGAACTTCCACCAAAGATTCCTTTCTAAGTTTTCATAGTTCTACATATGCTGTCCCCAGCGAAAATATTCTAAATTTGGTTTTCTGAACTATTAGCATGTGTGTGTTATCTGCTGCTTTTTTCCACTCTTTTGCACTGCATCAGGTGTTGTATGTAATTCTGTTTCAGCAGGGCCATTTCCAGACCTTCTGCTTGTATGGATCTTCATCTTGTGGGATCCATTACATCTATGTGAATTCCACCTTCCCCTTCTTTTTTGTCTGTTGTTCATTTGACTTTCTATTTTGGGGATTTTGTTGAGACTGTGACTCTTGTTTAGCTGGGCTACTTCTGATCAGGTGTTTCTAAATTGTGCTTAGGTATCTGCGTTGTTATAACTGGCACTTCTGGTACAATAAACTTTGATGCTGATTCCTCATCTTTGTTTTTTAATGCTCATTTCAGCTTCAGGGTGGTGTTTTGCATGGGTTGGAATGCTGTTTTTAACTTCTTTCAAGTCTTTTGTTAAGGTTTCAGAACACTGCTTGGACTATTAAAGGGTTTACATTTCAGTGCAGTACTTCAAGGCTAATTACAGCACTGAACCCTGGTGGCTGGCACTAATTTTGCAACTGGAAAAGAAAGAAGAAAGAATTACCTGCAAGGATTCTTAGGTTGTTTTGCTGCTGTTTGTCTCATTTTACTCTGGTATAACTTTGGTGACAGTGTAGTTGTCTAGATCTGGAGCAATGCAAGTGTAGAGAGCTCTGTTCTCAGGACTTGAGTGGTCCTGTCTAGTTTGGATGGTTGATTCATCTCACCATCCAGTGGGGCACATCCTTTGAGTCTAGAATACTGCAGCTATCCTAAATGTTGCAAGACAGATAAAACTTTTTAAACCAGCTGCTCTAATCAAAGGATAGTTAGAATGACAAGGCAACTGACACCTTTAAAATGCTGCTTTAATCAAAGGATAGTTAGAATGACAAGGCGACTGACACCTTCAAAATGTTCCTGCCATTAAGACTAGGCCATTCAAAAAAATCCAAGCAACTTAGGCACTCCACCACTTTATACAGTGAGCCATGAAGGATTACTTCGCATCAGGTTGGCTTTTTAAAAACAGCAAAGATGCAGGTCAAACCTGTGGGAAAACCTGCATGCTTCTCTAATTATTTTTTGTTAATCATATCAACGCTATAAATTGTGCCTTTGCTTTAGTAGGCTTTTGGTGTCTGCTACTGAACTTTTCTTAGAAACGATCAGTCCTGTTTGTCCAGTATTGGTCTGGCCTTGCAGAATTTAATAGCTTTGGGCCCATAGCTAGTTTGAGAACTTGTGCTTAGGCATTTGGGCAAGGCTGGCACATCTCTAGACCTAGACCAGCTCTTCTGTGACAATGCAAAACATACACTAGGCACCTAACATGATTTGTCTTATTAGTGATGAAGAGTGAGTAATTGTAAGGCAAACAATAATAATAACAATATCATTATCAATCAATATTAAAAAAATATAAGGCAAATTATGAAGTTTACCCAGTTTAAGCCCTACCTCAGGAGCTGCTAACTGAAAAATAAGTCCTTTAATGCTATTGCACCAGGTAAATCTGCCACATAAAGTAGATAAACATATCAAAGCACAGTTTTATCAGAACACCTACACTGCATAAAGGAGAGATGTGGAGAAAATAACATAGGTCAAGTTTAATAAGAGATTATTTCATACAATTGTCAACTATTAAGAATGAAGTATGATAACTCTGAGTGCACAGCCTGTGACAAGCACTGTAGAAATTTTGCAGTCTGTGTGCTCATAATGATGCAGTAACAACTCATGCTCTAGTGTATAAAACTAGCATATATTAAAAAGAAACTGCTGGGAGGAATTAATTCCAAGCAGTATTTGTTAAATATAACACTAGGAATTTAAATGAGAAAACAAAAGTATCAATCACTACTCAGTTCCTGACAGTCACGGTGGCATTTATTTTTCACTCTCGCACTAGATCCATCAGAAAAGGGAATGTGAAAGGAGTCTGCCATTTCTGTCAGCTTACCCTCCAAGCGTGCAAACCAGAAAATAGCCCTACTTTTCAGAGAGCTGAGAACTTGGAGTTTCAATGGACTTTAGTAGAATTTGTTTTTCACTGAACTCCCTTTTGAAAACAGAGATGCAGATAATTTGTTTTTATGCTCAAGTACCTTCTTGAACACAGCAAATTTTTTCTGGCTACCCCAAGTACCAGGAGAAATACTAAATGCTAAAATGTGGGATTTTTTCCCACTATCTGATGTTCTGAATGGTGGTGGCTTTGGAGAGAGTCCCAGCCAATTCCCAGGTTTGACTGGGAAAGCTGGTTAAAAGCAAGTATTGCAAGCTTGACTAAGAACAACACCCAGGGATTTGTTCATCAAGGATCTGGTTTCTCCTCCTGTTTTACTTTAACAAGTTCAGCTCTGAAATTCATTTGCCATTTTTCCTTTGCTTCTGAGGGTATGCGATCTGATGCGATCTGTTTGAGATGTTTTTACTGGTAGCATGCTGCACCACAAAGAATCAAGTACATTGAGGATTATTTTTTTTTCTATAAATGCAGAAACCTATCTCAAATGCTGGCTTTTACCTATCCTAACATCTAAATCCTGCACTCTATTCCTTTATTTACAGTGAGCAAATTCATGCATCTCTGCCACAGGCTTTAAGGATTCAGACTTCTATGGAAGTTCAGGATTGCAGTTAATAGTGACTTGTCTAAACTTGAGGTCTCAAATTAAGAAAAAAAGTGCACCATTGGCCCTAATGATATTTGCAATCAGACAGCAAATCAGCAAAGCTAAGGAATGTGTACTAAGCAAGTAAAGCAGATTGAACAGAGTACTGGAAAGTGCTCTATCTACTTTGCCATTGCAAGGGACATCCAATTGGTCAGAAGATTATCTCATTTATATATCTGGTATGGGACTAATTATGAAACAGAATTTTACTAATCTGCAAAAAAGGCAACTACCTATCCAGGAACAATTAAAAACCTTTTTGAGCAAGACTGGAACCCCAAATATTCCATAAAGCAGGAAGATGAACATGGACAGAAAGACTAAATGGAAAGATAAACTCTGAAATTAACTAAAATATACATTTAAAATAAAAATTAAAGGCATATTTGAATCTTGTTCCCAGTGCAAAACAAGGAACATTCTTCAGTATGTCTTTGTCGGAGAAATCACTTCCTCACGCTGTCCATACTGTTTGATGATGTGACAACTTCTCATAGTCAAGTCTGCCTGAAAACCTTCAGTATGAAATTTCCCTTGCGTGATCACCCCTCCCATAGTTAACGAAATGTATACAGTGGTACAAGATAATCTGTCTGGTATTAAACTGAACACAGAAGTTGCATCAGATCCTAATACACTAGAAAAGCATAGCTCCAGTCCCAGCATGGTCATGCCATGCCTGTGCCTACTCACAGCCCTGTTGATCTTGCTCCCACAAATCCTCATGGGCTATGTCCTGTCCTTGTCCCATCGATCCCATCCCCACCAAGATGCTCAGTGCCCAGGCTGCCACTGCCCGGTCCCCGGCTGGGGTGGTGGGACAGATCCTGGCTGGGATGCCCTGTCCTGCTGTCCTAGGTTGCTCCCAGCCCTTGTGGTGCCCTGATAGCAACATTAAGCTGTAAGTCAGTTTAAACAACCTGAAGTGTTTCAGTCACAGTCAAATCAAAGCTGAATCACAGAATCATAGAATCGCTAGGGTTGGAAAGGACCTTAAGATCATCTAGTTCCAACCCCCCTGTCATGGGCAGGGACACCTCCCACTAAACCATGTCACCCAAACTAAGCATTTTGTTTATATTCCCCACCAAAACAAACAGAAATAAACCTGTAGTCTCATAAGCACCTTTCTACTGTTTGATGGCAACTGAATTTCCCTTTGAAGAAAACAAAAGCTCAGAAAATCTGCTGTCCAGCTTTCTTATAATCCAGCTGAGTTTGCATAAATGAGAGCTAAACTGAATGTTTTCACATAATCTTTTATACCAGTTTGGATATTTTTTAAGTCTGTGTTTGTAAGAGTTACACTACACAGTCTTGCCTCAAGCTCCCTCTGCCCCACCAAGATTTTAAAATTATTTGTTAATTGTTGAAGCTCAATCAGCCACAATTATGTTCACTTCGGACCTTTTTTACTTTGACAACAAAAGTAAAGCGACCTTTGAGAAGCTGGGAGTTTGTCACACCGTATCTTGTTCTTCTATGTCTTATTTTCTACGGAGATTTGTTACAGAGGAGCCATCCTGCAATATCCCAGGTTACGTTTCTGCAAAAGTCAGCAGAACAAATTATAGCAAAAACTTGGCAACTCTTTCATTTATAACTTGTATCTTTGCCAAGCGCTTCCCTGCTGTGTAAAGCAGATTGTCGCTTCTCACTTCAGTTCTTTGTGCTTTGTCCCACAGCTTCATCAGCATTTTTATAAGTGTTACAAGACAGGATATTACGTCTTCAGACAGACAGACACCTCTTTCATGTGCAGAGCAGGACCTGAAATGGAGAACTCTTCACAGAGGGGACTCCTAGACCAAAAGGAGATGTTGAGTGAAATCTGAGGTTTAAGATACCATGAGAAACCACAAGTGCTCTTATACGCTTACTCAGTACATAGAAACATGGATCAGAAGGAGAAAAAGCTGACTTATCCAACTTCATGTTTGTTGCTGCCGCCAATACTATGGCATCCAAAAATTTTCCATGTACTAAGAACTAGACAGTCAGCCTGTGGATGAAGAAAAAGTCAAGAGCTTATGGGTAAGAATTAAGGGGCCGGCTAACATGGGCGACACTTGTGGATGTTTACTACAGGCCACCTAATCAGGAAGTCAATGATGCCTTCTACAGAGAGCTGAAAGTAGCCTCACAATCACAGGCCCTGGTTCTCATGGGAGCTTAACCACCCTGGTATCTGCTGGAAAGACAACACAGCTAGGTACACACAGTCCAGGAGACTCCTGCAGAGCATTAATGATAACTTTTTGACACAAGCACTGGAGGATTGAATGAGGAAAGGTGTGTTACTGGACCTTGTACTAACAAATAAAAAAGGACTGGTTGGGCATGTGAAGGCTGAGGACAGCCTTGGCTCTAGTGGCCATAGAATGGTGGAGTTTGGGATCCTGTGTGGTGGAGGCAGGGCAATAAGTAGGATTACAAATCCTGGACTTCAGGGAAGCTAACTTTGGCCTCTTCAAGGACTTGTAGGAATCCCATGGGCTAGGGTTCTAAAAAGTTGGGAGGTCCAAGAGAGCTGTTTAATATTCAAGTATCACTTCCTCCAAGCTCAAGATTGGTTCTTCCCTAGGAGTAAGAAATCAAGCAAAGGGGAAAAGAAACCTGCATGCTCGAACAGAAAGATTCTGGGAAACTCACAACAGAAGAAGGAAGTTTACAAAATGTGGCTAAAGGGATAGACCCCCTGGGAGAAATATAAGAACACTGCCAGATTATCCACAGATGTGATGAGGAAGGCTAAAGTTCATTTAGAGTTACATCTGGCAAGGGATGTTAAGGACAAGAAGAGCTTCTTCAAGTACATCAGTAGCAAAGGGAAGAGTAAGGAAAATGTAGGCCCACTGATGAATGGGGTGGGTGCTCTGGTGATAAAGGATACAGAGAAAGCAGAGTTACTGAATGCTTTCTTTGGTTGAGACTCTACTGCTAAGGCCAGCCCTCAGGAATCCCAGACTCTGGAGGCAAGAGAGAAAGGAAGACTTCCCTGGCTTTGAAGAGAATCTAGTTAGAGATCACTGAGGCAAACCTAACACCCACAAATCCATGGGCCCCAATGGGATGCACTCACGAGTGCTGAAGGAGCTAGCAGATGTTATTGCTAAGCCACGCTCCATCATCTTTGAAAGGTCATGGAGAACAGGAGAGGTGCCTCAGGACTGGAAAGCTGATGTCACCCCAGTTTTCAAGGGCAAGAATGAAGACCCAGGAAACTACAGGCTGGCCAGCCTCACCTACGTCTCTTGAAAGGTGATAGAACAGCTCATTCTGGATGTCGTAAGGGGCAATTGGCACAAACTGAAACATCGGAAGTTCTATCTGAATATGAGAAAAAAATTCTTTATTTTGAGGGTGACAGAGCACTGGGACCTACAGAGGTTGTGGAGCCTCCTTCTCAAGATATTCAAAACATGCCTGGATGTGGTCCTGTGCAACCTGGTCTGGGTGAACCTTCTTAGCCAGGGGGGTAAACTAGATCTCAAGAGGTCCCTTCCAACCCCATTCCGTGATTCTGTGAAACTGCTGTAGGATTTATATGAGTCTCTTGTCTATTTTTATTTTATTCCTGTCAAAGCTCTCAGTGCCTAAAAAAGGTGTTTGATAGCAATGCCATTCAAGCAGAATGGCTTTAAATCAAGCTTTTGCAGCTTCTCTTGTGGTGATTACATCACTGCCTCAGCTGCTGTCTTCTTGAAGCTGGTTCCACAGGCAAAGCAAGGAATGCTTCAGTTCATCACTCCTCTTTGAATCCTGTCTCAGAAAGCATCATTGTCTTTTCAGAGTCCCACTGAAATAGCATCATTCCCCAAAGAGGTCTCACCTCGAATGTGCCTGCCCTCCAAGAGCAATCTTGCTTCTTTGTTATTGTCAGTGCCAGGTGACTTTTTTACCTGCAGCAGTAGAGTTTTCTTTTTAGTTTTCTGCTTTAAACAGGTAAAAGCAGAAGTGCCACCTTCTGAAGAGCCACCTTCTAATGTGCCTGTAGAAAAGTCCTGGGGTTTGCTTGGTGATGGGGAAGAGATCAGAACAAAAGAGTTGCAAGTTTTTAAATTCTGAAAGGAAAAAAAGTTATGAATAAGCTTACAGAAATGTCACTGAAATTAATGGATTTGCACAGCAACAGATGAACTAAGACCAGAAATACTTCAGCTCTTGACTATAGGGGTTCAGCTGTTCTTGCACTTTTTGCATTCTCCTCATCTCAGCTTCATCATTACTCAAGCTTCAGCACCAGGGAAAACAGATGTTAACACCACACACACACTGACACTATAAAGTCAGGATAGGACCAACACTTCTCCAGGCTAAAAAGCTACTTCCTTTGCCAGTTTCCAAGACACAGAAAATTTTGAATCTAGCTTAGTGAGTGTGTGTTTTAAAAGGTGTCTTATACTTCTGAAAGTACCTGAAAGTCCCTTACGCTCTGTGTCCCTGGGACTGGTTTTGGTAATTTGTAGGGGAATTGAAGCTCTATGGGATGATATTTTTTTTTTTTTTTTTTTTTTTTTAGCAAAGGAATCTACTGACTATCAGGTAGAAAGGAAGGGAATGTGATCCAATACTTCACTAGTGAAAACTACCATGGGCATCTTCAAGACAGATTAGCAGGACTGACTGTATTGGCTGATGTATAAACAGCAACAGGTAAAAACTCTGTAGCTCCAGCCCCAGATTCAGCTGCCTGCCTGTGCTCATTTACAGCTGTACAAAATTGGTTCTTCTTTCCTGGAAAGCTGTTGGTGATCTCCAATAGTCTGTGTGCTGAACATGAGCCGGCAGTGTTCTCTCGCAGCCCAGAAAGCCAACCATATCCTGGGCTGCATCAAAAGGAGTGTGACCAGCAGGTCGAGGGAGGTGATCCTGCCCCTCTACTCTGCTCTTGTGAGACCTCACTTGGAGTATTGTGGGCAGTTCTGGTGTCATCAGCATAAAAAGGACATGGAACTGTTGGAACAAGTCCAAAGGAGGGACACGAGGATGATCAGTGGACTGGAGCTCCTCCTGTATGAAGACAGGCTGAGAAAGTTGGGGCTGTTCAGCCTGGAGAAGAGAAGGCTGCATGGAGACCTCATAGCAGCCTTCCAGTATCTGAAGGGGGCCTTTAGGGATGCTGGAGAGGGACTTTTCATGAGGGACTGTAGTGATAGGACAAGGGGTAATGGGTTCAAACTTAAAGAGGGGAAGTTTAGATTGGATATGAGGAAGAAATTCTTTACTGTGAGGGTGGTGAGGCACTGGAATGGGTTGCCCAAGGAAGTTGTGAATGCTCCATCACTGGCGGTGTTCAAGGCTGGTTTGGACATAGCCTTGGGTGACATGGTTTAGTGGTAGGTGTCCCTGCCCATGGCGGGGAGGTTGGAACTAGATGATCTTGATGTCCTTTCCAACCCTAACTATTCTATGATTCTATGATTCTATGATTCTAATATCATGCAAGGAAAGGAGAGGAGGGAGACATGGAAATTAAGTTGCGGAGGTGGTAGCAGTAACTCAAGCATAAAAAAAATACCAGCATAAGAAGGCATAAAACCCTGAGGACCACACCAGAATATGGAAACTGAGCAAGATCAGGGATTTGCTGTTGATTCCTCATCAGGACACCATCCTCACCTGACTGTTAGACAGTCTGGCCAGTTGACTCATGGGGTGCCTGCACATCTCTCCAGCATGCTGTGGATATCCTGCCTGCAGAGCAAACACTGCCATTTAACAGCACAGACATGGCCAGTGATATTTCTGTACTTCCCAAGAACAACGCTGGTGAGGAGCAGGAGTCAGGAATGGCTACAGGATCCTGATAGATAGACTGAAAAAACTTTTCAAGGGGATCAAAGTAAAAAATCTTAGGACAACAGCAAAAGAAAGACTGTCTCGTTTTCCAAGCCTGAAGAACTATTTTCTCCTGTGAAAAACCCCAAACCTCTTTTGCAGAGCTGCAGATCTGCCACCACACGCATCTCCCTTCAGTGATGTCATGTCCCCTTCAGGGGACACTGCTTCCCAAAATGAAGCCACACAGCTGCTAATGACCCAAAACTAGTGCACTGCAAGACCAGTAGGCTGTACAGTGTGGCAGTGAAATGCCTGACAAGGTCTCACCAGCAAACACCCGCCTTGGGGACACAGCCTTGGGGTCACATAAGCATGTCCATCTGCTTTAGTTCCAGAGCGAGCTCTTTTCTCTTTTTCTTTTTTAAACACATTGTTACTGGATTTCATCTAGGAAAAGTCTGGGAGATTTTTTGTATTTGTGTAACATCGCTGATCTCAGATTTATGACAAAGGAAGTTTACTGCCTCTTGCAGCTGTTTCAAGAAGTTTCAAGCGTGACTGTGTCTCCACATATTAGGGGAAATTAAGAGAAGAAACAGTGCTTGCCACTGAGAAAGTACAGCCACACAGGCTCCCATCTGCCCTTTTCTCTGAAGAATAAAGATTATGGTCCTCACCTTCATGTACTAATGCGTGTTAGAGAGTTACCCAAGGTAACACAAAAATACTGCAGCAGAATCAAGAACAAGATTCAAGTTTTCATTCAGCATAAGGGTTGGGTTTTTTTTTTCCACTTCTTATAGTGGAAGATTTAGACACTGGTTGCCAAAAAATCAGAGGAAAACTCACAAATTTACAGTGTCATCCCAAATAAATAATCTCTTTGCTCCACCGAAGGCTGTTATTTCAGAGCAAAACCTCACCTAAATAGAAAGGATTTGAGGAAGTACAAGGTAGCAAAGCTGAATCCCACTCTTAAAGAGGAAAGGAAAACCGGCCTCTAATGAAAAATAGGGTTAGGAAAAAAAATAAAAAATAAAATCTAACTCTGCCAAAGCCATCCTTGACTGATTTTGTTTGAAGAAATTAAGGACAGGTTGAATAACAGAGGCACCACCTCCTATTCCAGTTTTTTGCTATTCTTAGAGCCAAAATTCTTATGCTAATTTAAACCTCCCTTGTTTTAATTTAAATTCATTATTACTGATTCTACCCACCACATCCTTGAACTGATTATTCTCCCGCTTTTTGAAGCCACTTACACACTTAACACAATTGAGGACTGTTTTCTTTCTCCTCCAGCTTTCTCTGTTTTCAGGAGAACCCATTCTTTCCATCTTCACACGTAAAAAGTACACTTTCTAGGTCCATCATCAGCACCACACTTTGCACCTAGACCATGTCACACTGATCACAACCCTATTGAATTGCAGTGCTCCTGGGTTTTTAAGGTTTCCCTGTTTCTTACCTGCCTTCCCTCCTTTGCATTCATGTAGCCAGAGGGATCTGATCTGAGCCTTTAACTTGAGCCTGTCCTTCCTGCTGCATCTGCTCTGCTAATGTACCCCACAGGCCATGGGCACCGTGTTTGTAACACCTGCATTTCCCACCGTGCCAACACACTTCACTAGCCCTGACAGATCCATTATGTTCTTTAATGACCCACACCCGGGCACCTCCAGCACTGCTGTGACTCCTTTACATGTTAACTGAGAGAATGACAAGTGAAGTTACATGACCCCTTCTGTCCCTGTGCCAGCTCAGACAGGTGACATCCCCAGGGAAGGAGATGCAAATGTTTCAGACTCTGGATTTAAGCTTTAGGTAAAACTGGTTTTAATTTCAAAACATTGGCACGCTTAAGGGACACTGCTAATGCTCTTCAACTGTCAGCACTTTGGCAGAGGCACCCTTGACTTCCGGTCCCAGTCTGTCTTTAGACATCAGAACCTGTAAATCTGCAGATTGAGTTTTCCACAAACAGAAGCTGACATGTCAGAAGCTTGACCATAGGATCTTCTGGCCATGATCCAGCAGCAGTGTCCCTCCTCTCAGTGGGATATTGAGTGAACAGGCAGCTAAAGCTACCTTCTTTGAGGATGTGGGCACACCCCAGCAATCCCTTGTTCCATCTTCTTCAAGACAGGAAATGTAACAGGCTCTTTGCAGGAAAACTGAGAGCATCGAGGTGTTTATTGGCATCCACTTATTGGTACTATGGACAAGTGGATACCAAGATTACACCCTAGTTTTGAGACTCATCCCAGACTGTTGCTTCACTATGCTAGCTAATAAAACCAAATTCAGTAGGTTTGTGTTTATGTTGGTGGGTTTTTTTGTAATTAGCTTTATACAAGTTTAGCCTTAATGCCTTCTATACCAAGTGCTTCACTGTGCTTACATCAAGAGTGACTACATTAGGTGCTGCTCACAGATTGTGCTTTACTTGGGGCAATCAGACAACAGTGTAAGGGTCTCTTCAATGCTAAAACCACAAACACACAAAAACAACATGTGTGATGTATGGAGTCTGCTCCATAACCCGGACCTGATATTCTGCACTACACAAACTAGACATTAAATCTGATATAGAAGAGAAGTACACGTAAGAGATTGGAATAAAGGCAGTCCAGAAAAAACAAGACATTGATACCTATCCTTAAAAATGGTAACAAGACAGTGACAGAGCAGCACATTCACCTGTTCTCTCCCAGACTGAAGCCAAGCTTGGTAAAGACCAAGCTGTAAAAGCAATGGCTGAGGGATATATCAATGTTCCTCCAGCCTGCAAGAAAATTAGTTTACAAAATGCTTACAAGTATTCCTTTAAGAGTATCTTATCCATTTGACTTCTGAAAATAATTCAGCTACTTTTAAGCAACTACATTGCAGCCAACAAATGAAAACACCTAACAAGTATTACTACAGTAATAGCATTGTGAAACATTCATTTATATCTGTTCTTTCTAGTTACCAAATATACACTCATGTCTAAATATTCAGCAGATAATTTGATGTTTCTGGATGTGACATTATGAATAATATTCCCCTAAAAGTGGTGGGAATACATTATGACTCATACATGACATCTGCCTTAAACCTAAGGAGTAATATAAACTGGAGTATTTTATCAAGAGATTATTAAATTTGGAACCTAAATTAATGAACATTAACCTGAGTGAATATCTAGAAATATTACAAATGTGTGGGAGGAGAGAAAACCTACTTGATGACTCAGCATAATTTTAAAAATAGTATTTAGGGGGATATAATGAGTACAGTAATAATTAAAAAAAAAAAAAGCTGTTCATGAAAAATTGAGTCAGATTATGTCTGAGGACAAAGTCTACTAAAGGTACAGCAGTGCCCCCCATCACCTGAACAGGCCTTGTACCAAGTCACTGCAAGCGGGAAATGAAAGCACCTATTGTCCATCATAGAATCATAGAATAGTTAGGGTTGGAAAGGACATTAAGATCATCTACTTCCAACCCCCCTGCCAGGGGTAGGGACACCTCACACTAAACCATGTCACCCAAGGCTATGTCCAAACCAGCCTTGAACACTGCCAGCAATGGAGCATTCACAGCTTCCCTGGGTAACCCATTCCAGTGCCTCACCACCCTCACAGTAAAGAATTTCTTCCTCATATCCAATCTAAACTTCCCCTCTTTAAGTTTGAACCCATTACCCCTTGTCCTCTCACTACAGTCCCTCATGAAAAGTCCCTCCCCAGCATCCCTCCAGCCCCCCTTCAGATACTGGAAGGCTGCTATGAGGTCTCCATGCAGCCTTCTCTTCTCCAGACTGAACAGCCCCAACTTTCTCAGCCTATCTTCATATGGGAGGTGCTCCAGTCCCCTGATCATCCTCATGGCCCTCCTCTGCACTTGTTCCAACAGCTCCATGTCCTTTATATGTTGAGGACACCAGAACTGCACACAATACTCCAGGTGAGGTCTCACAAGAGCAGAGTAGAGGGGCAGGATCACCTCCCTCGACCTGCTGGTCACGCTCCTTTTGATGCAGTCCAGGATACGGTTGGCTTTCTGGGCTGCGAGTGCACATTGCCGGCTCATGTTCATTTTTTCATCAACCAAAACTCCCTTCTCTTCAGGACTGCTCTGTACCTCTTCTCTGCCCAACCTGGAGCTGTGCCTGGGATTGCTCTGACCCAGGTGTAGGACCTTGCACTTGGCATGGTTAAACTTCATCAGGTTGGCATCAGCCCACCTCACAAGCATGTCAAGGTCCCTCTGGATGGCTTTCCTGCCCTCCAACGCATCCTGAGTTCATTATGATCTGAATGGGAGATTGCCACCATCCAAAAATTTTAAGGATGCATTAACACTGAGTTTGAAAGCTTGAGTTAATAAAAATTATTTCTCACGCTAGAGAACTTCATGTTTAGCTGTAAAAGAAATCTGGCTCAATTGTGTCTCACTGTAGCAAACACTATACTGGGATGTACAAATAGGAGCACTGCCTATAGGATCAAAAATATTCCTTCCACTGCATCCACCAGTGATGAGGCCATGCTGGGATTTTCCCATGTGCAGCAACTACAGTACAGTCAGCATGTCAGCTAGATGAAAAGAGGTGGAGGAGACCATAACCTGCAGATACCTAGAAAATATGACCTCTAAAGAAATGCAGAGAAAGTTTAGCCTAGAAAAGAGAAACCTAAGAGGACAGAGTCTCATGTTCATGTATATAAAGTCACCTAAAAAGATGATGGAGATAAATTTTTCCCTAAGTCTAGGATGGGGAGGACAAGGAGTATTAAGTTTAAATTACAACAGATGAAAGTTCAGGATGGCATAGCTTTAATCTTTCTAACACTCAGCAAAGCAGCTGATGGTATGGGGAGAAGGTATTGGGGTCCCCTTGAAGAAAGAGTTTAAGTATGGTGTCAAGCAGTTGGCACATCAGGAATGGCAAAAGTAGAATTGGTTATGTCTTGGGGGAGAAGGATGCCCTAGATAACTCGTTGTTAATCATATGAGATAAGGAATTTGAGCAGCCATTTCTTATGATTAACAAATGGACAGAATTCAATTCCTGCTTATACCAAAACCATTTCATTTGGCAACATGAAAGTACCTGAAAGAGGACCTGGGATTAAAAAACAAACATGCAGCTTGGCAGGTGTTGATAGGTAGCAAGCATTTCCCAGAGTCTTTAGAGAATGTATGAAGCATACCATCAAAGGGTGATTGTCTCTCTCACAAATGGGCATATATCTTATTAGAAATGTTTAACTTTTCCACCTTACAGTCCGAATAGCTCACCCAGGGTTCAGAGCATAGGTGTCATCTGACAAGCTTTTAACAAGAACCCAGCAAGCCATGAGTTGTTTAAAGCAAGATTACTAAACTGAGTTTCCAAACTCTATGTCTTGTCCTTTATGAAAAAATAATGAAGTTTTTTCTCTGTGGGTATTTATAGTACTTCATGAATTTGGGATGAGTACTAGCAAATAGCTAAAGTCAGTGAAACAATAGTAAATAAATGCATAGAGAAGTGAACCTAAACTTTTGATGAAATGTCTTCTCGTCCCTTGCCACTAATTAGCAAGGGGTAACTCACATGCCAGGCCTTGAAATAGTCTTTTACATGACACAACCATTAACTTTTCAAAGACATAAAGGGAGCCCCCACTCAGCTTTTTGCCTGCCTTGATACTCACTGATTTATAAGGCATTAGGGACTAGGTTGGTTATCCCGTATGACCTTCTGCCTAATGTATCTGGCACTAGAAACCTCAAAGCACAGACGTGGTGGGCAGCATTACTGCTCATAGACCATGAGGGCCCTAGCAAGGGCAAGAATTCGAGGGATTTCTAGTTTGTTCAGACAAGAGACAGCCGTGGTGGGAACACTCATAAAACCAGCCCACAGTTCCTGGGCTCCTATTTAAAACAACCCAAACTCCATCAACAACCTGCACACAAACCCCACATGATTGGATTAGGATCATTTGTCTGCAAAAAGCATCGGCTCTATGGAAGGATAACAAGGCCACTCAGAAGGATGAATGATTAAATAGACCAAGAGATTTAAGCCTGAAAGAGCTTAAGGTGGAAAAGGAAGGAAAATTTATATTGGATCTATGAAAATATCAAGACTACTTCCTCTGTGCCAACCAGTGAGTAATTGCTTCCCATATTTTCTAACATGAAAGCAGGTACCAGGTTTCTTTTGCCCAGAAAAAAAAGTCTCTGGGCAGGCACTTACACAAATTCGTGGAAGGAAAATTTAGTCTCTTGGAGGCACCGTGCAACCTCCTACATGAAGTCTTTAGTGGAAACCTGTTGTGCCATGCATATGCGTATGCATATGTATGGTGTAGGTTATGTCTACTTATGGGATGGAAAGAAGGTACCACTCTGCGCTGTATTTATCATGAACCACTAAAAGCATTCATACAGAAAGCAAAGACAGCTCAGGCCTCTGAAAAAGAAAGCCTCATTTTAATTCCTGCAGTACTTACTCACTTCTTTTATCCCTGGCAGAAAGATATAGGGGAAGATGTATCTTCACCTGACCCGAAAGCACCAATCTTGGTATATTGCTGTCTGCAATCCAAGTCATGACTTTGGCCCAAATATTCAAGAAAAGGGTGTATATTTCTATACAGTTCCTGGAGATTCACTTTGAGACTAGGACAACGAAAGAACCAAATATTTGCTTTGATTCCCACTTTCCTCCTCCTACACCTCTCCTGGGAAACAAAATTGCTGTGTTTTGTGCGTAAACCCAATGGCTGGAGATAATAAAGCCTCAGCGAAACTTGTTTTCATTCTTGTGATGCAGAACAGTAGATCAGTGGAAGCCCATAAGGGATGCTTTGTGCTCACTAGTGCTGCAGTGTCACCACCCTGGAGCACAGTTTAGCATAAGTCAGCTAAAAAAGACAACCGTGGCAGGCAGAAGTGGGGATCATTGCAATTTTTTTCCCATAGACAGTTGCAGCAACAGGGAGATGCACTGAGGAATGAGTTCTCACCCTTATCCAGTTTTTCCTTAGCAGCATCAGCTTGAATCCCTCCATTGAAGGAGGACAGCAGCCCTGAAATAAATCGCATACAAACCCAGTCCAAACCCTATCTGGATATCCACAGCACGAAGAACATAGAATCATAGAATAGTTAGGGTTGGAAAGGACATTAAGATCATCTAGTTCCAATCCCCCTGCCGTGGGCAGGGACACCTCCCGCTAAACCATGCCACCCAAGGCTATGTCCAAACCAGCCTTGAACACCGCCAGTGATGGAGCATTCACAGCTTCCTTGGACAACCCATTCCAGTGCCTCACCACCCTCACAGTACAGAATTTCTTCCTCATATCCAATCTGAACTTCCCCTCTTTAAGTTTGAACCCATTACCCCTTGTCCTCTCACTACAGTCCCTCATGAAAAGTCCCTCCCCAGCATCCCTCCAGCCCCCCTTCAGATACTGGAAGGCTGCTATGAGGTCTCCACGCAGCCTTCTCTTCTCCAGGCTGAACAGCCCCAACTTTCTCAGCCTATCTTCGTATGGGAGGTGCTCCAGTCCCCTGATCATCCTCGTGGCCCTCCTTTGGACTTGTTCCAACAGTTCCATGTCCTTTTTATGTTGAGGACACCAGAACTATGCACAATACTCCAAGTGAGGTCTCACAAGAGCAGAGTAGAGGGGCAGGATCACCTCCTATGACCTGTTGGTCACACTCCTTTTGATGCAGCTGAGGATATGGTTGGCTTTCTGGGCCCACAGGACGCCTTTGTATAAGCACTTTGAGGAACAAAATTCAGAGTTCTAGCCACAGTGTGCAGACACCACTTTGGACTCCAGAATAGCCTATCTCAGGTAGGAACAGACATGGGTGGCGCTTGCTGTGCATTGCCCTCTTGAGTGCTTTCTCTATTGGTGAAGAAAGATTGACAGATTATTTGATTATCACAAACAAGATTTGTTTGCAGTATCAATGGCAATGTCACGCTTCCACACAGCCTTGTTTCATTCATGAAACAGTATCTGCTTGATTTGGTTTTATGATATTTTCCTGTGAGTCACATAGTTGCAACATGAGCAACAGCAAAGGTTTCTTACAGCAGGAGGAGGAAAGCAATTGAAGCATGAGGCTGTGGAGTGGAGACAATTTTGATATGATGCTTTTTTGAACACAATTATGGAGCGTTACCTCTTTTTTTAAGAAAACAAGACCTAAGGAAATGTAGTTTTTAAAAATAATACTGAAGCACTTTCATGACAGATGCAATAAGTGCACTAAGATAAAACATGCACAAACGTATTTCTCATGCACTTGCAAGTATGTCAGATCTCCCAGGGGGAAACTGTTGCTGATCCAGTGACCTTCCTCTGAAAACACACGAATTTATTTGCATTATGACAGTGTGATGCTTAAAACTGAGATGAGGGCAGGCTGCTCAAAGTTACCTGTTATGCAAGTCTAGACACTCAACCCCCATTTTGTACATCAGCTGGCATAGCTGGGGGAGGAGAAACAAACTTCTGAGCCCTGAGCCTTTCTCCAGAACAAGTAGCAGAAAGCACTGCCTACATGCCCGGGACATCACTGTATACCCTTATTCTTCGAACAGTAAAGACCCCAGGTGGAGAATTTTTCCATTCAAAATAACATGAAGTAACTTTAACCAGGTTAAGTGACAAACAAGTTTGGGTAAGAAGCATTTTGTGTCCAGCACTGTATTCACATCCCAAGGGAGAGAAACACAAGTCTCTTCCACAATTAGAAGAGATTAGTAATATCCACAAGATCAACTAGTAAGCACTGCTGGTATTCTGCCACCTTGCTGCCTCCTCTCCAACTTGTGGACATGCTAACAGCCACTTGCTGATTTCAAAGTGCTGGTGGTGGTAGGAAGGACAATTGGCAGAAGCTTCCCTTGGTGGGAAAGGCTGGGTGTTGGCAAAGCTCTAACTCACCTCTCATAGGCATTGTTGGGTGCTTTTATGAAAATTTTCAACAATTCACTAATATTTTATCCAAAAGCCATAAAGCTATCTCTTTTTTTAGCATGCAAACAGGCATTTGACAGCTTGCAAAATATCAGGTGTGTGTGTGCAAGATGGGCTAAGGGCCAAGTATTGGAGAGAGCTGGCTGACAATACCCTCCTACTTCCCTAGCAAGTGCAAGCAGCATAAGCAACCTCAGGAGGAGGCTATGAAAAACCCATGGCCAGATCAAGTCTTTATTTCAGGTTCTGAGACTCTTGATGGAAAGCATGAAGGCTTGACACATGGCTCCAGTTTGGGTTCAATATGCAATATAAGCACACGCATGCCATCAGTCTCTTACTTCCGCCACAGCCAAGTCCCCTAATTTTTAAGGAGTAGTCCAGGCAAAACAAGACAAGCAAAGCCAAGTTAAGCAAAACAAATGGAGCTGGCAGTGCGGCTGACAGAGGCAGGTGAAACCCAGCACTCTCAGCACAATACTAAGCTGCAGTACTTTCTTCAGGAGCAAGCGCTAAGCTTGTACTAATTTTTATACTCTATTTTCCTTCCCACTCCTTGCCTGGCATGATTTGCTAAGTAGTGTCCTGCCCAAAAGAAAGGGGAATTAGTGAGGTGTCAATTTTTCATAAGTCTTTTTTTGAAACAGACTATATCACAAAGCTCAGCTGATGCCCTCCTTCCTACCTTCCTCTCCCTTTGCCCAGCTGACCCAGCTTAAAAAAGCAGAGAGGCAAGCTTTAAACCGTTATGCTGTTAAAAGAGTAGGATTCACACTATAAATATCCAGTATTCAAACACAATCGTTGAGCTCTCAGAGAATAAACTACCTTGATTGAAGAACGGGCTCATTAAGGTAACAAAGTGACAGCTTTGAGCAAGCTCCCTTTACAATTTCTAAATGCATCTGCTCTGATGGAATTAAAGATGCATTCCGACTGGGAGGAAAGAATGGCCTTAATGTGAGGTCTGCCTCTGGCTACATCATTAAGCAATAAGACGTGACAAGCAATACACTTTCAGGGGACTTTAGGCATACTTAGGTATGCAATGAGATATAATGGTCAGAGTAAAGCAATCTTAACCCCCAAGAGCACCAGTATGTATTATACATATCTCTCAGCCAGTCAAACTGTATGTATTTCCAATGCAGTAATACTAGGAACCAATCAGAGAGCATAATTTTTTGCATCCCAAAGCATTTTGGGTGAAATTCATCCCTGCTGCCTAAAAACCAAGTAATCAGACTTCAGATTAAACACACACAAGTCTCTATGTCTATTAAAAAGGATTTGTGAGCACTCATCACTCTAGGACTGCTAATAAGAGGCCAAATCCTGGAGATTTGGCCTGGAGATTTCCTTGAGCAAGTACCATGCCAAAATATGTACAGATGGACGTAGAGAGCCTGCACTGATCCCACAGGTTTTTGACAGCTCATTGAGTGCAGCTGCAGCAAACCAATGTGTATCCCCTTGTCCATGACTCTAAAGGGCCTGGAAGATTGCTATGTACATTGATGGGTGACTTCACACCATCTACTGCCACCATGATGCAGGTTTGCTCCCAGTTAAGACCTCTTCTGTGTAAAACTCCCACCTATCATCACTGAAGCAAATAAAATTGTTAGAGCTGTTCACGCTCTACTACTGGATACTCAGCGGAAAAACACTATTTTTGACTATACAGTAGGTAGAGGTGCCCCTGCCTAGTCACTCCTGAGGGTAGTAAGCAACCCCTGCAACCAGGGGACACCCACATCTGACTCAGCCATGTTTGCCAAATAGAGTAAAGACAGATCTCGATGACTGGGTTAGGGTGATAAACCTGTGTTAAAAAGAGTAGGATAGCCTTGCACTTTTGAGATCCCAAATGATGGTGGAGGAATTAATGTAGCAGGTTCTGCCTACTACTGCTTCCAGCGTTCCTGCCCCTTCATTGGGTCTTATAGCTGTCCTTGCCTCTAGCCTCAGAATTGCTGACATCAATACTGACTGAAGTTGCCTGAATTTACCCATATCCTGTTACTTATTCAAATTAATTTTTCAGAGCAGAAATTCTTTTAAAAGTTCTCAAGACATACACCTAAAAATGAAGGTGCTGAAGATAGTTTCAGAATGCTTTCCAAAAGCACACACTCTTCCTTTTGGACCTCTATGAATGCAAAATGCAGGCTACATATTTCATATCTTCACAAATTCAAAAGCAAGTCTGCTCTATTTGCAGTGTGGCTGTGTGATTTATGCATACTACACAAGCAATTCAGGTAAGAAAAACTGCACAAAAACTAAAGTCAATGTGGAAATTATTTTTCAGCTTACAAAAGGCTAATCGTATGATCAAGCACAACACACTGAAAGAGCCAGGTGCTCACAACTGCTAACATAATCTGACCACAGCAAATGTTCTGCATCAAGCAAGCACCCTTACTTGAAATTGTAAGGGTTCATACCAGTCCAGCAAAGCTAGGAACTATGTGGGCATTTCTCTTATAAATAAATGAATTTGTCTAAGTTGCTTAAATGACTGAATGTGAATGGGCTTCCATCTGGCCAGCCCAGAACTAGCAACCGGCAGCTTTAGACTCATTTAATAGAGCAAGAGGCCACCTGAATAACCTGGGGGTTTAGGACTCCATTCCCAAGAGTGGCTTAGCAATAACAAACAAAGGCTATTTCTCTGCTGTGTCTGAGACCTGTAACCAAAGTGTTTCCTACCAGTAAGATAGAATCGCATAAAAGGGAAGGCAAAACAAATATAACCAAAAGGGGCTCAGAACATTATATCATCTCTCACTGTCCTGCTCAAAATGGAAGTTTCACTCTGATGTTTTAGTCAGAAATTTGTGCTTTTACCATATTAGCTGGAATGGACATTTCCAGCCATGCCACTGATGAACTCAGATTACACCCAGGAAGCCACCTCCCACATAACCCTCCTGTATGTTTTCATCAATTCATCAAGGTTGATGTTCAAGCTCCCAGCCTAATCCTCTGCTCTACTGCAGCCACAGCCTCACATTAAAGCATGAAAATTTAAACTCATCATGTTTTGCAATATTTACAAATCAATGAAAGTACTGCAACCAAATGGCAGTTGCCTAGGGCTGAGAAAAGCTGCTGAGCTGGGATGCTTTCCACCAGTAAATCTGTTTCCATCTTCTATTTACAGGAATTTAAGAGAATTCATCAGTCATAGAGCAATTCATATTTTAAGACAGGTGAGAGCCACACAAGTGTACCATACCCAGTATCTCCCTAAAAATAGCATGTCCTCCCACATTTTTATAAGCAATGCAGACTCTGGAACTTTTCAGTCTAGAGAGCCCCAGTGAAGAAGCTTAGCAACTAACTCCACTGCAGAGGGTCCCACTCAGGCTGTGCTATACAAACTTCTGCCAAGGGGAAGGTAGTCTGGTGTAGAGCCAGGAGCTGGCCATGCAAAGGAATCTTTCCCTGCACCAGTATCTTTTATGAAAATTTTGACAGTCTCTTCCCAACTACATGTTTCCTATTGGCATGTTCCCAGAGAGAGTAGAGCCTGTCAAGGGAGCCACTGTTCTAAATTCAGATCTGTCCAACTTTTTCAAGCCTACACAATACTAGATTATCTCACAGCTTTTACTTAAGGTGGATTTCTTTAAAAGCTGTTTAAATTCTGTGTCACAGAAACCCTTTTAACATATTTGCTGCAAAGTTCCTTCATATAGAAGGACCACATTGCAAGAATACTCCCATTTCTTTAATTCACAGCTGGCTTTGTGTTATAGGCTCCTTTTGTAGAAATGCCAGTAATATGCTGGGACAGGTTCTCCACCACCAAATGGAAAGGGAATTTCTTTGGTAGCCATTGCAACCCATCCCACCATAATTCTTTCTGTAAATGTCTACCCTTTAGGAACCAGGCAATGGAGAGTATCCAACTCATCTCACGTTCCCTACATTCCCCACATTGCCTTACTTCTCTGGATATCAGTTTGCTGCTAGACAGGATGAAGAACTTTTTGGGAAGAAGATACTGATGAAGAGACCTACCAAAGAAGCTAGATATGTGTGTTTTATCTATAGTATGTGATTATTTTAAGATGAAAATCCTCTTGTTCAAATATCTTCAACAATATGAAACTGAGTAACATCCAAAGCTTTCAGAAAACAAGAGGATTCATACCATTTGAAATGGAACATTTTTAACAAGAACCTTTATAAATGCAGGATATGTAGATACGACAGATGGTGGGAACTCCAGAAACTCCCTTAACTTCAGCTGACTTTCACTGTCTTTCTAGAGTTAACAAGGCTACTCTTTTTCCTCCTTGTCTTCTACAACCTTTCCCCCACTGTCTTGTGCCACCCCTGACCCAATTCTCTGACCCTAAGGACTCTTTAGAACCATATCAAGAGCCTAACATATCTATACAACACACAGCACCGTGAGCCCTGTTTCTGATTCACTCACAGATGTTACTGGAAGGAAACAAAATACAGCATCCTTGTTAACAAGTTATTCCTGGAAGGCTCAAAGATTTTCCCATCAAGCTAAGATTGTTTTGGTTTTAAAGGTTTCTGAAATGTTCTTCTCCAGCTTTTCCCCAGACCAGTCATAACTTGTTAAATGAGACAGCAAATTTACCTTAATCACCGTTCTGTCACCTCATCTCTTCCTCCTAATGGGGTTTCAGAAGAATCATAAATTTGCTTTATTCCTGTTTAAAGGCTTAATACTTTTCTTTCCTGACATCAGGAATCCAGGTAAGCACAGTTAGCCTTCTGGAAAACATCTGAGATGGACACAAGTCTCTTGGATAATTTAGAGTCTGTAAAGAACAGTTACCTAACTAACGTGCAGGCACATTACCTCCACAGAATAAGAAACACCCTTGGTATACAGCCTACATGTCCTAGGTGTGTTGACCTGAACAGACACAAAGCACTGTCCTCTGGCTATAGCTTTACAAAAATATTACCTAGTTTATCAAGGAGATGCCTTGAAGGCCCTGTGCTATGGAACTGGCTGAAACCTTCCATTCCCCTCAAATAAAAATCAGTCCTGCAACATGGTGTACATAGGCCGCAGGTTTATAAAGAGTCCCATAATAGGGCTAGGAAAACTATATCTTACTAGAGGAAATACTTGACTTACTCTAATAATATCTAGCAGTTGTGAATAAGGCAGCAGTTCTGAAAGTTTGGCAAAGTGTTCTCATTGTTGTCTACCTCAGTGCTTCTAAAGACTTTCTGTCAAAATGCAATCTAATTGTTGCATTTGATGTGAGTGGACGTTCAAGCATACAGCTGCTTGTGACTGTCACTATCATTACATCAAGGAGACAATAGACTCCAAATCAGGCTGGGAATTTCAGAAGATGGGACTATTTTGAGACTTGCAATGTGTCTGGACTGTGCTAGAAGACAACCCTTCATTCCTGTGTGTGCTGCAGGAATTCTACATGAAGGTCTCATTTCATCTTTGGATTTCCTGTGCTTAGGAAAATTCAATCTTTCTGCAGCTGGAGCTGGACTGGAGCTCACTTGGCTCCATCCAAGCCTGATAGTCAGAAACTACATAAAGAAGAGTTTGGGCCAATGCTTGAAAACATACACATAAAGCCAAGTTCTGATACACAAGTTTGCAATATAGAAGACTGGCAAATACGGTCTTGAAAACACTCATGGTTAATTAAAATGGAGACATATTCCTGAGCCAAAAACTGAGGTGAGGAGCCATTTCTGTTGAATGCCTTATCCCTTCCTCCATCCAAAATGTTTCCACAGTATTGGCTGTAAAAGAAAGGAAAAGAAATCATCTCTTTTCTATCAGTTTACAATTTATTTTTCAATTTGTTTACAAGGCGACCACTGATCAACTCTATGAGGAGTTAAAACGCTTGCAGATCACTGTGAGTTCAAAGGATGCATCATGTAAATATATTGGGGATAATCACTATTTCTCATTAGCAGGATAATAGCATGCAATCCATCTGAAGGTTAGAACACAACATTTGGATGAAGTTATTGCTTTTACGTTTCTTTATAGCCTGACATGAAAGATCTGATACTTCTCCTGCATGTGACTCAAATATGAATAAAGCTCAGAACAAAACATAATAAAAGAAAATGAAGAATTCCTGGCTGATATAGATGCACCTGTGTTGTGGCTCAACTATATTTTGATTTCCAGCTCATTTTTTTTATTCCTCCAGACAGCTACTGACCATGTTCTAGAGGATCTTAACTTTGTTGAGGACCCCTTGACATTGCTGACTTCAATCACGCATCAGGGAGACTTTGAATAAATCAGGCAGTGCTATTGGCTAATAACAAAAAAAAAAAAAAAAGATGCAGCATTTACAAACCATTGTGGATATATACAGGAAGCTGTACTGCCTATCTAAACTGCCAAGAATGCATCTGCAAAGCTATGGTTTTTGGCTGCTCAAACCAAGTTTGCCAGAAGCTCTCACAAATTTGTATGGGAGTTCCCATGTCAACTGAACCAGAAATAACATGAGCAGATTGTTGTTTTGCCAAACTCATAAGAAAGGACCACAAACTGAACTCACCTAGGAAGAAAAGTGAAAAAGTATTTTCTTTTAAACATCAAGAGCTCATGCCTGATAGTTCAGGTCTAAAAGTCTCTCACTGGAATCCACTGAAAACAATTCTGATACTCATCTGAGCTTTGCATGTTTCCTAGATCGAGCATGTGTCTTGATCTTCAAGGTAAAAGTTCCTTCAACTTGAAGATCAGAGTGGTTTCTTCACTCAGACCTGGTCCCTGAGCACCAAAGTTCACTTGAAGTTCAAAGCATCTAGGAGCCAAAGTGCCAGGTCATACAGAAAGGCCTAGAAGACCTCTGTTTCACTGTCTGATCTCGTGCTAAATCTGGAGTAGCAAAGAAGAGAAAATCATCTCAGAGGTGCTGACAAGGAATTTGGAGATCTCAAGAAATGCATGTCTAACCAAGCAGTATTGGAATAGATTTAAACAATCTGACATCTTCCCCAACCTTTTCAGCATATATTGGTTGTAATTGGTTCAGATACTTCTCAACCAAGAAATGCAATTAAAGATACTAACTCCCACCACACTGTGGGAGCACAGCAGAGCTTTCAACACTAAAAGCTTCCCAAGAACATCTCCTAGCAGATGTCATAAACTTAGTGAACAGTGAATGGGAAAGAGAATCCCCAAGAGATGCAGTGACAGCAGAAACACTGCAGAGTAGATATTTCTGTGTCCTTACAACCATTTCCACACAGCTCTAGACTTTTCTTCACATAGTATCTGGGACTTGAGCATCTTTAATGAATCACACTTATCTGCGGCAGGGATTAAGAAGGGAGAAATAGCGCTTCCTAATCTCACAGAGAGATCACTGAGACAAAAAAGGCCTATCCCTAACATGTGGGATGTGAGATACTTAGCTCTAGACCAGCACATAGATGCACCAGTACAATTGTATTAGCAACAGCAAATAAATGCCCTGGAAGACTTTTGCTGCCTTCAGGCTCCAGTTGTTTCCTTGCTCGGCCCTGACATCTGCAACATGGGTGTATCAGCTGTCTCTGAATTCCCCTGGGCTCTGCACGCTGTGCTGCACCAAGGGCTGAGACACCTCCAGTAATGATCATAAAGTAAATCTAACACAAGACCATAAAGCGGGATCACAGCCATAGAAGAAAGAAGTTTTCTGGGCCTAGGAAACAGCAGCTGGACTACACCAAGCAACCTGGCTACCTTTAATAATTTTTGCTGCCCCTTTTCTCAAAGCCAGCCTCTCATCCTCCATGCACTTGGACACAAAAGGCCCCAGGACATAAGATGTGCAAGTCACCTCCTCAACAGCAGAGTTGTGTTAGCTCCAGTGCCTTCAAGGGCTTCATAGAATTGCCCATCTTGGCAATCTGCACAGTAAAAGCACACATCAGGTTATTACCTAACATGCCTACTCAGATTAACAAAGCCTGAGACAAGCTAATAGAAAAAAATGCAGCTCTCAGAATCAAGAGGGGTACTTTCTCGTGCTAGAAATGCCTGTGGCTTGGTTACCAGACTGGCTTGGTGAGTCATGCCTTTTAGGAGGCTTTCACTGTAATCAAGTGCTTAAGCATCCCACAGTACCGATAACCTCACCCAAAGTGAAACCTGGATAAACGACAAAGAAAGTACTGACATTAAAAGTGATACATTGCAGTGAATCACTCAATTAACAATCTTTGTGCAATGTTTAGTGAACAGAGAAGGGCTGTCCTATCTGGTAAGTGACTCACAACATGAAGGGTATAATACATCAGCAGTCAATCACAAAGGTGAGTAAGCAGCAGCAGTTTTGTCCAGAGGCTGAGTAGCATATGTAGCTACATGTCAATATGGTCCATAGTCCTGCTTTTTTTCACTTAGCTTAATGAATGCTACTGAGGTAATCTGACCATATTATGCAGTGTCTTATCTGAGGGGTCAAATCAAAAAGTATCAGAGGGAGAGGTTTTCAGACACTCCACATAGCTTGACTACTGCCAAACCCCTTCTGCAACAGTTGTCTGACTTCAGATAACCCTTCAGTATATCACAGAAAAGGAATTGTACAAATTCTACCTAAACAGAAACTTGGATCTACTGGGAAAGCCAACAAAATTCAATTTTAATACAAGATACTAATTTCTACCACATTTTCTAGAGATAAAGCCTGTCCTTTCTCCTACACGTGGATGATCAATCCTATCCCTATCCTGAAGTTTATCATTACTTCAACTGGTTTGAAATGTGGCTGAAATGTTCACTGTGCAGACTTTTTCAGTTTAGGGACCCAGTTAGAGCCCAGCTTCCTTCCCTCCCCATGCCAGCTGCTAGCAGGGTAACTGTGTGACCAACAACAGCAACAAGTCAATATTGTCACCACAGAAAAATCAATGTACTCTGCTGGGAAAGGATTCTGCTTTCATCTGTTTCAAAGTTGATGGGAAAGATACAGTCAAAATTGAAATTGCAATAAATAAAATCAAGAAATTGTGGTTATAAGCAAGCACAGTAGGTGAAACATAGTCAAGAAGTCAACACCAGCAGACACCCTCCAAAGGAACCCATTGTTTGGATCTGCACAAACATGCTCCTGTACCTGCTCTGCAGACAGCCTTCCACCAGCCCTCCTAGTCTCCACAGGTAAGCAGCAGAAACCAGAGGCAATGCACAAGAGCAGAAGGTCTGTTTCATCATCAGCCTCATGTTCCTTTCCCATGCACACATCCTTCAGTAAGCAGTCTGACCTTCCACATTGGCCAGCTGATCTCCCAAAAACAAGTCCAGAAGGCAGCAGAAACTTCTTTCAGGTAAAGAGTAAGCCCTGAAATTTTTAAACAGTAAAGTTGGTTCTAACACCCAATAGCCTGATGAATTTGCCCTGCAGCTGTGCAAGGGGCGTATGTGGACTCAACACATCAGCCTGCCTTTCCTAACACCTCCTCACAGAGTGTGAGTGAGGGTCAAAGACCTTTCTCTCACTTTCACTGCAAATTGCAGTTGACAGATTTGCACAGAGGGCAAAAGAAAAGGCGGTTGTTTTGAGCCAATATTGTGAGAGTGTGGGACAGAAACTCTACCAAGAAGGCAAGCATGGGTGAAACAGGATGACTACACATTACAGGGAGGATGTCAAAAGGAGACAGGTTTACAGAGGATGCACAAGGAGGCTTGGGGCTTCTTCCCCTTGGAGCACAGCCCTGCATCCCCGTCTCTCCCATCCAGAGGCATTAGAACATACAAAGGGGCAGCTGAGGAGTCAGGGCTCATCTGCCAGTCTTGCTCACAGTGAGTGACAGCCTGCTCCTGCTACTACTTACTGCAATTCAAGAGCTGAGCAACAACATGAACTCCAGAACAACATAATCAGGGTGAGCAGGGAAGGTAGTATAGATATCACACTTCAAAAGAGAAAGCTGTCACACACCCTCCCACACTGTAGTTTTCTCAGTGGTCCTGAAAGATGAGGACAGCTGGCAGCTATTTAGGAAGAGCTGAGTTTGCACAGCATCAGATAGGAATTCACCAGGCAGATGGAAAGTCTGTGCCACCAAGGCACCCTCCAGCTGTGTTAAGCCATGAAATCATCCTCTTTCTCTCTTTGTGAAGAGCAGAAAGACTTTTAAGTATCACACAAAATAACTGGAAAGGAGAAAAGTGTCTGGGCAGGTGGGCACTGCCTTGAGAGCCTTTCATGGCACTCATATGCTACGAATGTTTAATGGCTCCAAGCAGCATAGGAAGACTCATCCACAGAAGAGATATGGAGTCGGTGTAATATTACCCAAATCTTTGCTCTCTTTTTAAAGAGACTCTCCCCATTTCATACCACAAGCAACATCCAAACAAAAAACCCCAACCAACCAAAAAAATAAAACAACCAAAAACCAACCCCCCCCCAAAAGAAATGCAGAACCCACAGTCATATTCTTTAGCACAGAAAGTTTGACTCTACAACCTCAGTAGCTTTTCCCCCCTCCTTTTAAGACATGCAAATACAGATAAAAATATTTTAATGCTACTTATAAAACCTTTAAAATGCTGTGTCTGGGGTGATCCCATTATTCATAGGCTAGCAAGCCTTACATGATAGTGCCGCTCATGCAGTTGATTTCTTATTCAACTTTTATACAGCAGTTCATAATGGCGTTGCATATCATAAAACTTCTAGAATACTATTTTAATGTCTTCTCCAAATATTTCTAACTTAGCATTACAACAGTTGCTTACAAATACGAATGGTTTGGAATGCATGGACTTAAATGGGCAGAACTCAGAAACAGCCTCAAAATAACCTAAGCAGCAAGACAAAACCTTTTTCACACTTAAAGACTTAGTATTCACTCACGATTTCCAAGGATAATGATGTTTTTTCCCCCTTCAACAGAACACAAGGGCCAGATCCATCTGCATAGATGTTATAAACCAAAACAGATGACCTTGCAGTGGGGTGTTCTGTGGGAGACACTTTGAGGTCTCTTTTCCACTCCCTCTTCCCCATCCTGTATACCCATTCTGGTGTGAACACACAAGATAGGTGCTTATTAAGCTTTTTTACCAACACCAGAGACAAGAGAGTCTGTAAATCCCATCATTTTGTTATTGCTGTGCAAGTATTTTCACAAACAGCAGTATATTATCTTGGAAGTTAGCCCAAGCTCTTCCATTCCACATCAATGCCTTCAATATGTTAATTAAACAGGAAAAACCCTAACTACCCTCCTTTACCCAGACAAACTCTTGCTTCCACAAATTTCTGTGCTAACTCTAAAGAGTCACAAAGACAACTGTTCCAAGTGAGGTTTCCTATCTGTCTCAACAGCAGTCCACAGTATGTGATCCAAGCAACATCTCAGGCAAAGATGGGGGCAAAAGGCTGAATTCCAAAAGAGCTGTCATAACCCAGTTTTACTTAACCTTCAAGAAATACTAATGTGTGCATTATTTCTACATATTGACTTAATTCGTAGAAATCCAACACTTCCTTTCACTTTTAGAGGCCAAGGCAGTTTTCTATTACAGTATTACCCTTGAGGATACTGCAATATAATCTCCCTATCAAATGATGAACTAAGTTCAAGAGACACTGGCTTTAGAACAGTCCTTCCTCTGGCCAAGTACAGAAGGATCATGTCTATAAAACTACAAAATCTCCTGAGCCTGTGCCACTCAACCCCAGCTTACATTCAGCCTTTGGAAAAATCAAGTTATTTTGTATCTTTTCTCAGTGTAATGGAATCAAGCTCCAGATATTTTCAGCAGACCATGTCTGAAGAACACCTGTGTCAGAGCACGATCTCCAGAGTTAAACTATTCAAATAATGGTTTGTCAGTTCTTACATAGTAGCAACATGTCAGCTTTTCTCCATCACAAAACACAAGAGCACCATTCAGTCAATTATTTCAGGATAATAAAGCAGGTTAACCGAAAGTATGTGTAAGCAGATTATCCACAGATAGGAACAGCTGCACTGTATTTAGTTTTTGTTGGCAAAAGCAACACTCTGTAGAGTTATGAAACACCCCCTTGCAATCTTTCAACTAGAAAGAAGATCATCTGGATGCTGTATGCCATTAGTCGGAGTAGCAACAATCCCAAAGGAAGTCAAAGGGAGTATAATACTTGTGAAATAGAAGTCAGACCTGTAACATATGAACTACCCATTCAATATGAGACTGAAGTATTTGGGTCATTAATGCTTTGGTTATGTTAATTCTGCCTTCAAAAGTTCATTAAGCTATAAGGAAGAACACAGGATACTTGGCCATAATGCTGTAGCTTGAATCTTTTCATTTCTTACTCAATACGGGCAACATAATCACCACAATTCTATGCCACACCAAAAAAAAAAAAAGTTTTAGAGAAAACCCTTTCCAGAAAATATTAGTGACCTCAGCCCTAGTATATACCATTTATAGGAAAAGCTTTAATTCAATAAATTTTTTGCTTAACCAGTCCCAAAATATACCTAGTTTACATCCACATTCACTTAAACAACCTCTTAGGTCCTTATACTTGAGACCTGACAACAAGCTTTCATTATTGCTTTTCTATTTTTGAAGAATTGAATAGAGAAAATAAGCACCAAAATCTGAAGACTGGTCTGGAAGTATTTTAGCTGCTAAGTACACGCTAAAAGAGGATGAAGTACAGAGAGTGCCATGAGTTTGTGCATCTGAAAAATAACCCACCTGTTTACAAGCCATCATTACCTTGGCCACTGACTTCAAAGGGACTTATGGGGTCTTCACCATATTTTGAATTGCTGTTTTGCCTATGTTCATTAGTTAAAATGAGATCTCTGAGACAGCCAAGAAAGAAAGAAAATGTGAGTTTCAGCTCCCTGTGAATCTGATTGTTGAATGTTTTCAGCTGATTGCATTATCCCCTGGCCTAAGACAACTAATTGCTTTCACTCGATTGAACAATAATTGGATTGTTCCCTATAGCTGTGGTTCAATGCCACAGCATTGTGCTAACAATAATACAGTGAAAGCCTATTAAATCCATGGCCTTGTTTTGGAGAACAGGACCTTTAAAACAGATATTTGCTTCTTTTATGAATATTAATGCTGATTTTCTTCTTAAATCATTATAAGAACATTAAAAATATTTAGCAAACTGCAGCAGGGTGAAAGAGCAGAAAATGGGTGATGGTTTTCTTTCAGGCAGCAATTTTAGAAGACACTTTTCTAAGGTTTATTTACTGAAGAGTTTCAAAAGCATGTTTTTAGATCCTTTGCCCGAAAAACTTGCATTTAAGGAATTACATCACAATTTTTTCAGTTTCTTAGGACTATAGTCAAAATTACTAAAGATAGAACAGGTCTCCAAAGCTTTAACTCCAGCTGTCTCTTTGTTGTTTACCAAGAAAACAGGGCTTCTCTGAGTACTCAGAGGCATGCAGCCACATCTAGAGGCTAAACTAGATTCCAAGTGAACATTATTATTGGAGAGCTTTCTGTAACATAGGAAGAGAAACTGACCCTCCCAAATGATATTAACGGCTGGCTTTGCCTTGGCCAGCAGTTGCAGTAATGCTGCTGAGTATTGTCCTCGTCAGGGTGTGATGTGCAGGAGTGCTCCCTGGGTGAGGGTGGAGCACCCATTGAGAAGATGAGATGTAGTTCAAGTTGAAGAGCCACAAGTCTGGGTGACAATTCACAGCCTGTGTTCAACAGACAACCCAGAGGAGATACCACCTGTGGCCTTTCCATCCTTAACCCAGAGGCCGCTTCTCCTTAGCAAGATGCGAAACTGCTCAAAAATGGGGCTGAAGCTCATGTTCAGCTCACAGCTGTACTTTGTCCCAAGAATGCAATATTAATGCTGGCAAAAGAGTACTCAAATTCAAGTAATTTAAATCAGATTTATAGAGATCTGTAAGACTGCAGGTGGCCCGCTGTAGCCTTTGTCATGGTTTTGTGTGAGTTAACCTTGAAAAAGACTAATGTTTTATCATTTTCAGGAATCATCTCAAGGCAAATGTGTCTGGGTTCATTTCATGGTTGAGAAGAGTTTGCCTCTGCAATAAATGAGAACTTCAAACCCTCCTGCACCACCTGAGATGAAAGCTATCTCCTCTCTGAATTTCCCTTGGCTCCTGTTAGCTTGCTGTGGCAGCACTGCTCTTAAACCTTAGACATGTTCCAAGAGTAGGGACTGAAGGCCTCTAAAACCCTGCCTGAGGTGATTAATTAGATGAGTGATCACACACAGAGCTTAATCCCAAACCCCTAGAGACCTATGGGAGTTTATTGACTAACGACCTGCAAGTTGCTATCAAGAGACTCCCTGAAGATTAATTACGTGCCAGACCTTTCCAGATTATAGTCCTGATTTACAACACCATTTGGTATTAAGCTTGCCCAACTCTTTCTATTATTCAGTTTAGCATTAAGTGTTTGCACTGAAGTGTTCATACAGCTGTTTCAGGGAGCATTTTTGGAGAGGGTGTTTAGCTTCCTGACTAGCCTTTACTGGATCAATACACCAGGAGCAGGACCACAGCATATACTGATTTTTAACAGATTTTTGGGCATGGCAGAATGGGTCCATGACCTAGTGGTTTGTGTTTCAGGCTGTGCTTGGCTTAGGTCCACAGCCTGGTGGATCAAAATACTTGCAGAGGGAGAACAGTCTGAGCTCTTACAGCGATCCATTAGGCTGAAACTTGTAAAAAAATCTTGCCATGAGACTATTTGGAAAGGTAAGTTTGCATCTCCAGAACAGAGCCTGTTTCACTGACAACACGGATTACAGACTGTGTTGCAGTCATCTACCACTTAGAAGTTATGAGTCTGCAGTAGGGAACAGTCTGAAAAAGCCAGACATATACGTCAGGGATTTCCCCAGTAATAGGGTTACTCACCAAAATAGCACAAAGGAACCAACCTGAATACCTTCTTCCCATCAGGAAAAAAGAAAAGTGATAGAGAAATAGCGAGCATGCATAGGTGAAAAATTGTGACTTCATCAAAGCTGCTCTTTCCAGTTTCTGGGGGATCTGGATTTCATCAGTCCTCTGCCTGCACTCTTTAAGCACAGTTTCCATCTCTGAAGAGCTAAGGGAGGCAGTCATCCAGTGTCTTACACCTAAACAAGTCATCATTCATTTACAGTGCAAAGGCAGAGATAGAGGTCTTCCTACAGAAGACCATTTAGTCTGTGAACAGATTTTCTTCAGCAGTACAGGATGGTCATATTGAGTCTACATCCTGGCACCAGCCCCAGAAGGCACAAGCCAAAGCACTGACATTAATAAATAGAAGAAGTTAGAGCTGTGGTTATTCCTGTAGACCAGGTATGTTTACTTTTGTATGTTTACCAGGTATGTTTACCTTGGTAAACATCAGGTACAGAAGGCAAACATAAGGACCCTAAAGTCCCTTGATCTTCAGCCTAGCTTGTTCACAAACTCGTTTGGTCAGGAAGTACTGTTTTCCAGAAGTACGCTGCAGCACCGCTTGCTCAAGCATTTTACATTTTCTGATGTTGTTTTTTGACCTCTGTCATGGGCAGGTCACAGGACTGGGCAGATTGTCCTCACTCAATAACAGGATCCTGCACAGGCACCAAGTCAGCAAACTAGATATTGGATTGGGGGGAAACTGGCTCTACTGGATTGTCTTGCTGAAAATCTCCCTGACTTCAAAGCTTACATCTGTCTCGTGAGGTGGGGGACTGTTTCTAACTTTAGTTGACCCAAATTACTTCCAGCCTTCTGCAGCACACAGCAACACTGAGTCTTTGTATTGTGCCTTTGATCATTGCATCTCTGAAATAAACTGGCCTGTGTGTCTCTGCAAAGAAAGCTTTAAAGGCAAAGGCATTTAGATGAAGAACACTGGTGATTCAGCTGTCTTTAGTGCAATTATTCTCTGATTTAGAGTGGCAGCAGGGGAGACCCGTGCACAATACTGGCTTTATCTGCAAGGTGCTGAGTTTTTGTGTACTTCTATCGCACCGAAGAGTGGCTCCTCACCTAAGGGGATGAGTCATGCTCTGGTTTTCCTTCTGGTCCTATACATAGCATAAACAAGCTTTCCTGAAATCTTAGTTAAGAAAAAAATTATGCAAAGACCTATAGCCTGCCTCAGCCCCTGAGGAACCTTCAACTTCATCAGGGTTGGAAGACTGGGCCGTTCTTCCTTTGTATCCTAAATCATTCCATTTCCTCCTTGTCTCATTCCCTCAACAAAAATTCACACTCTTCAGATGCCAAATTAACGTGAAGTCATATATGAATAAGATGCTAAGAATGAGAGAATTTACGTCAAGATTTTAATGACATATTTTTCTCCCAAATTAATTTCTAGTATATACTGCAGTTGTATTCCTGCTGGGTGGGGTGAACATAGATCTTTTCCCTCAATACTGAGATGATTTTTGGTCATTGTCTCTACTTACAACTCCACTGACTCAGCTGCAATGGTAGGAAAATAACTAAAATTCTCAGGAAGGTTTGGTGCTTTGCTTCAGTTATTTCAAAATAAAAAGAAACTCAAGCAAAAAAATAAAGCATCCCAGAAAATGGTGAATCCAATTTTAAATACCACAAATCAGCAGAATATAACAAAAGTCAGTTTTTTGCCTATTTATAGTTGTGTCCCTTCTAAAAAGTGAGAGAAGGGAACAGAGGGTTTTGGAAAAAAAAACAAAGAAACAAAAAAACCAAAACAAAACCCCTAAACAGTGGGATATTATGTACCTGCTATTAAACTCCATCTGGCACTAACCCTGCAGGCAAGTAACAAGCCAAGACAGCCTTTTTTTTTGGGGGGGGGGGGAGTGGGGGGGGAAAGACTGATACTATTTTAAAACAGGGTAATAAATGCGTTAAATCAGTCACTCTCTGTGTGATAAGAGAGGCTTAAGAGAGAGATAAGAGGCTGTTTATAACTCCAACTGCAGAACTTTGGCTTTTGAGCTCAACTGGTAACTGCTTACATGGCAGGTCCCCAGTGCTTGCCCAGAAGGCGGATGTTACAGTCAGAGAAAATAAATAAATCTGATTGCTCTCATGTTTAGCCTTGCTCCAGCACACCAATTCTATATATGGCAGCCCTGGAGCTCTGGTACACAAACACCACAGAGCAGCACATGATGAGTTGGAGAAGCAGTCCAAAAACGTTACAAGCATTAGACAAGGAGGCAAGCTGGATGGTTTTGCAAGAATAAGCTGAAAGAAAGTAGATGGCATTTCTGCCAAAGAGGACTTGGGTCCTGCAGCTGCTCACAGAAGTGACACACAGTGACGTTGTTTAACTCAAAAAGGAGGTAGCTGCAAGAGAGAGAAACCCAGGAGACTCATGAAAAATAACATCAACATTGATCCAGCACTGTCTAGGCCAGGACAAAACTGAAGACAAGAGCTACATAACAGGTGCATATTGGGGTAGGCACAGCCTTGGCATCCACCAAGGAAAATATGGCCTATGAACATGATGGAGGAGCTGGCAGAGTATGTAAATGTGTTAAATAGGTCAGTCTCTGTGTCCAGCACAGGGATAAGAGGCTGTTCATAACTCCAAAAGCAGAACTTTGTAGCCCAGAGCCACATTTCAGCAGCATTTACTATCCTGCATAAGTACTTTTACACGCATTTGGGACTGCTCCCATCTCTAAGTTGTACTAAAGCCTCAAGACTGTGACTGAGACCTGTAAAGAGAGAATTACAAAACAAGGTCTCTGCTTTCTCTTCCCTTGTGCCTCCCAGAGGCACTATTTCAAACCAGAGCCCTATGTCCAGGTATGGCCATGAAGAATCCGTGAATCTCAAGGTTTTGCAAACCTCTAAGACTTCACTGAAGCTGGTAGCAGTTCGTAGTAGTCCAGTAGTGCATCAGCCCATCTGTGGACTACACTGTACCTGTTAACCATTCAAGACGAAATTCTTAATTAGGGTTGAAATACCTCTCTGACTGCACAGGAATGAGGTAAACCACTACATAGTTCCTCTGTGGGCCAGGTGTAACCAGAGGAAGGAGGGAGTCTGGGAATCATGTTGCACCAAAACTCTGAAAGCAACATGGTGGCTGGTCTAGAAGTATCTTGGTTTATGAATAAATGGGAGTTATCAGAGAGTGCTGGTAGAAATACTTCACAGAAACTGCAAAGTTCCAGCTGAAATCAGCTTGTGAGACATGTTTTAGAGAAGCAGGAGACCAAAGGATATGGTGACAAAGTAGGAACAAGGAATTAGATCAATAAATCCTCTCATTGCATGCAGCCCTGCTTAGCATAAAAATACTATTGAAAAAATAAAAGTAAGGCCTGTGAGTGGTGAATGTTTTTCTTGGTCTTCACATTTCTGCTGTTCCTCTGCACTTTTGTTCCTGCTTTTGAGCACAGCAAGAGAAGTGTGGAAACAAATCAAGAATCAGTCGAACACAGGAGGAGCAAAATCTCAGACAGCAGCTAATGGGAAGCAGAACATATGTTTACTGTCATCTTCCTCCCCACATTTGAAAAGCCACCTCACTTCCAAGGGGGAGAAAAATCCTTTTGCAAGTCTCTTGGAAGAGAGGAGAGCACCTCATCATCTGGGTGCTGGCTCAGCTCTCAGCAGTGGTTCATTTTCCTTCATCTGTGCCACCTTCCCCAGCATGTTGATGGAGCCCAGGATTAACTCAGCTCTTTACTTGAGTGTAATGATGTTCCACAACCACGTTGCAGGAGCGGTTTCTCTCCCGTGGCAGAAAGCATCACATTTTGCATGTGTGTCTGTGGGTTGTTGTTTCAGATTGATGGCTCATAGTGCTGCCACTGGCAGAAACGTCCCTTTCACAATCCATAGGACAGCTCAGTCCCCTTCCTGAGGGGCCAAGAGTCAATCAGAGGGATGGGACTGGCCCAGGCTGATGCAAGGATGAAGGGCAGCACAGCGCCCTGAGCCCAGACCATGCAAAACAGACCATGGCTTAAAAATACAAACCAACCCGTATATTGCTGCCAGTGCGGAGAGAGGGGAACAAAAGGAAAAATAATAAGTAAAAGTAATTAATTTAACTTCTGACATTCTTATTTAAACACAAAGATTCTTATATAGTCTCCTTATTCTGCAATCAAATCTTGTCAACAACCTTCGATTTTACCCACGGAGGTGACTTCTCTTACCCAGATGCAGTTTGTGCAGCTAGCTCCTTTGCACAAGAATAGGCAAGTATTAAATCAATTAAATAAAAAAAGATCAAGTTTGTAGTATTGCATATTAAGATGAGGATCACCCTCTTCACTGTCACACACCCGCCATGTCGGAGAAGAATTTACTCCCATGAATGAGAGGAGCCAATCTGTCCCAAATGTAGCCCATCCATGCTTTCTCTTGTCTGCTCCAAAGAGGATGAAAATTTCACTTTTCAGATAAGCACCTTTTACTTTGTTCCTGGATATTGTTGGCTTCTGGACAGTCCCACCTAGCAGCTCCACAGCACTGCCACAGTCATGTCTGTCTGAGATCAGAGCAGAAAGTATCAGGAGCATTCATCATCAACAAGATAAAACAAACATTCTTACCTCGAAATTTACCTCCAGTGATGGTTTCAGCTGAGATCTGAGCAACAAGGTTATCTGGTTATCCTTTTGCTGTTGCAGGAAGATTTCATGGCACAACTTCACAAAGTTTTTGTTCGATAGGCTGAGATTGGACAGGTATTTAGGTATTTTCTCATAGAGAGCAAGAATACAAAATTTAAAAAAAATAAAAAAAGTCTCTAGCTGACAAATTAATGAGAATGTATGAGACAGAAAAAAATACTTAATGAGTTGTCAAGGGACATTCTGTTTTACAGAACATTCCTGTCCACACGCTAACCGTGACATGTCACAACCAAGACATTTGCTTGTTATGAATGTTTGACCTCAGTTGCCCAATCAGGAAGAGGCAAGGTACTGTCATTAGGACTGTCACTAGGAAACCAAAGCTTGCTAATTAATGTTACTCACCAAAAGAGATGATGAACGAGTACTGTACAGTGATATTTACGCATTTTTTTCTGAAGTGCCCTCTTTCATTTCATAATTTATATTATTTCTATTCTCACCAGAAAAAAGCCCTATTTTGTTTATCCTTTCAGAGAGGTGAAGCAGGCCTGACTTCCTACCACTAAATCTGCAACCATACGTGCTTCCTTTCCCCTCAAAAAGCCAGGGGCCAGACCCACAGCTCTACCCTTGGCTTAATTTGTAGTCTTCATATTTCTGAGTTTTCTTACTCATCCAGGACAAGATAGATATTTGCAGACCAGAGCATCTCATTTGGGACCTTGGCTCTCCTTAATTTGGATCTTGAATATTAAGTTGGCAGCCACAGATTGTTTGATGGCTTTTTACTCCTATACAAGCAGTTTGAAAGTTTATCGTCTTTTTTTCAGTGCAGGGCAGGGAAGCTACTAGGAAAAAAGCCTTTTACATTCTTGGTATAATCACTAAAAATCATGGAGCTTTATTCGTATCATATATATGAATAAAGAATGGAATATATGACAGAGAAAAGATAAACAGGAATAAAAAACAGTAACCAACTGGGACAAAATAGAAACTATTAGTGAAAAGTGTGTATATGATATGCTTCATTGCACTCATAGATACTGTCAAGAGCAGAACTAAACATATACTGTATGGGTATGTATGCTATGCGCCATCATAATTCTCACTAAACGGTTGGGTTTTGCTTCTCCCTGCATTTCTCCTTTGTCCTCAGGAATGAATCAGCCAGTAGCAAAACTGTCTGCACAAACTCACCTGTGTGACGAGTTACCATAAATCCGATTTCTCCACTTGCCCCTGCATTCCCCATCACCAGCCCCAGTCCCCATCCCACCACATGCACTCTAAGTCTGCACTGCATCAGTGGAAGTTTGCTTCTAAAAAAGGAGCCAACATGCCTCAATAACCACTTGGAGTCATCTGAGTTTTACACACAGTAGGTTTTCAACATGGGGATTTTCTAATGCAGGCATGTTCTGGACAGCATTCCAGAGGCAGCAGATCCAGCTCCTACAAAACAGATAAGGATAGATTATAAGTATTGGTATGAAGGCAGATTGTCTCCTCATCTGTCATAGCACTTTAAACATTAATCTTATGTTAATTTAACAACCATTTGTCGTGTTCTTGCTCTGCAGTAGCAGCTTCTATCATTGATGACAAAAGCACTCAAGGTTTCTGAAGTTCATATTATAGGGACAGAGTAGGATTTCCCAGGCTTGGGATTTCCTGATTAACACTGACCACTTACACCTTGGCTGTCTCAGAGAGCCCCGTGCTGGGTGCAAGAACCAAAGCATTCAGAATTTGCATGATCCGCTGAGCTCCAGCACTATCTAGGACAGAAGCAGGTGGATTACAGACAACAGCTTTAGCAACACTCAAGGGGACAATGAGGGTGATTTCTCCTGCCTGTTTGCTTTCCCAAGATGTCCCCCCCCCTTTTTTTTCCCTTTTTCTTTAAATAAATTGTATTTTTTATACCTTTGGGGTTGGAGGAAAAACATGTCTCTTACCCGTGGAGAATTTCGTGTTAGACTTCAAGGTACTGTATTCCTAGCACAGGTAAGGCAATGAGAAACTGTTACTAACCCCAGTAGGAAACCACTATCACCTTTGTCTCACACCTTCTACCCTATAGCTATCGAATGGGCACTTGCAACAGATAGACTGAGCATCAGGCTTTCCTGAGTTCAAAGCTGATCTTGCTGTCTCCCTGGCCCCATCTTCATCTTTTTTCTCCAGTGTGACCTGAAACTAATGAGAATGGTTAATATTCTGGTCCCAGTGAAGGGATCCTCACCCTTAGCCAACACACCTGTCTCCTAGCATTGTAGGGCGATACATCCAGAATCAATCTTCCATCTTAGTGTCCAAACCACTGAAACAAACATAAAAAGGCAAGAGTCAAGAAACTGGATAAAAAAGACTTCACTCTGTATTGGTCAAGAAATCTTTAATGCTTCGTGTCATGCTTTAGAAAATCACTTTAGCCTAAAACTCACTTAGTAATTACAATCCCATTTCAGCCCCAGATACCCAAGTGAAGCTCTGATGGAAGGTTTAGAAAAGGCCTTTTAGCCACAGACAGGGAGATCAATCTGTTCAGTCTCAAAAGGGACAGAGTAAGAGGCAACTTGATTACACTGTCTTCACATGGGTAAGATAACGGGCACTTAAAAGGGGTTCATAATCTAGGAGAGAGGCTTAACAAAATGCTTCTGGCTTAAAGCTGAGTCCAGACCAGTTCCAATTAGAAATGAAACACTTTAAAAAAAAAATAAAAAATTCCAGGTTTTTTTTTTTTTTTTTTGTTTGTTTGGTTGTTGTTTGTTTGGTTTTTTTTTTAAAGCCACTTATTTAAATGGCTGTGCTCACTGGGACAGTCTACTTGGAAAGGATAGAGTATCCATACTAAGACTGGATGCTTTCTGGAAGGTGTCATGCAGTCACGTCTTACAGAGGCCCAAGAGAGAAACCAGTTGGAATTTACCAAAATCTCTCCTACCAGCTCCTTCTGAGCTTAGCTAAGCCCCAGAACAGTTCCATTAAAAAGATGAAGTATCCCTTCCTGGCAATGACACTGCAATGTTATTTTGGTCTATCTGGGCTTTAACAGTTCGTGCCTTGAACCATTATCAAAACTATGCTTGAAATGAAGAGACCACCCAAAACCATCAGTCCATTAGCTGTTTCACCATGCTAATACCTTATCACAGCTGCTTCTTGTCTGCTGTCATCCTTTTATGTGTTATCCTTTTTACGTTTGATCTGGAACAGAAGCTGCCTTGCATAGAAAAACAATACATTTACAGACATCTGTACAGCCTTCCATAATACCCTCCTGCGTCCACCATCACACAGGCAGAAAAAGCAAAAATGGCTTGACAAGAAGCACGCACAATGGACAGACCATGTTTCACTCCATTTAAACACATTCATTCCCGCTGCATTAAATAGCGAGCGCTGCTGGCCTTCACCGTACCAGCGTCCATCGTTACTCAATATATGGAAAGATGTTACAGGTCTATAAAAGCTCTAGATGATCCGGAAGTGGTTCAGTAGGAACCAAAAGGTCTGCATGGCTGTTTCTCCTAGCACATTTGGACCAAGATTCTGCATAGTGAAAAGAGAATAATACCATGACTTCCCCCAAAAATGGAATGTCTCGACGCAACATATATGTAATACAGCTGGTTCCCTTTCTGCAAGGGTTTCAAAGAAAACAGTTTGCTCACTGACGAGCATCAGATCCTATTAGCAATTCTGGAACACAATGCTGTGTGATTTATTTATCAAAGCTGATGTTTTCAAAAGAGTTAAAGGAAACATGACCATTTGTAAGTGGAGGGAGAGAGACACAGAGAAGTGCAGCACAAACAGCTGTCATCTAGAGCAGCTTTTTCAAAACTTTGAATTTCCATGAAGGATTTCTTTAAGAAGTCCTCAAAAGCTTTTGTTGAAACAGTTACACACATCCCTACGCAATACCTAATGAGGAGCACCAAACACACAGGTGCAGAGGGGTTTGCAAACACATGCAACCCCCTGTGGGCAATGCAGAAGACTACCCGTAAGTTTTAACCTGGCAGCCCTTTCTTGCTTACTCCTCTGTCTTTTCAGGAGAGAGCATATACCTAAGTGGGGAAAAAAATACTTTAAATATCACATTGTAGCCTGGAAAAGACAAAGCACAATTTTCCATTGCAGGTATTTTCTAACTGCTACATGAGCTGCAAAAGCATTTCCACAGGAGTTGTTGGAGAAGAGCAGCATTCTACACCAGCCACCAGCAGCAAGCAGGGTGGACCTGCCTGCTCTGCCCATGCTGGCTCGCGTGTGGTCCTTGTACTGGAGCCCCTATTCTCTTCTCAGCAGCACTGAACTTCAATGTAACTGCAGCTGCTAAAATAAGCATGGGATAAAGTCTACTGTATTCTGAGCAATTTGCTGCCATCTGTAGTCCTAGCAAAGCTTTGTTCAATCCATGGCAGGAACAATACTGCTTTTTACTGAATCCATCCAGCAACCCTTAGAAGTATGGGCCCAAGACAGCACAAGAAAAACATCGAGATGCCATGAGATGACAGGTCCAGCTGGGCAAGCAACAGTCAGTCTGCCAGGTGTGTGTGGTCACTGGGGAAGTCACCCCAAGGGTTTCCCATTGATAAGGAACCAATCCCCGAAAGTTGATCATAAACCTTCACAGGATCAACCCTGTAGTTAAAAAGAGATGCAAACACGGCTTGGGGCAATACCTTTCTTGCTGTTCATGTTTCTTATGTGTCTGTAAGCTATAGGAACTCAAAGCTGGGACAGAAATCTGCAAAGTCTGTGTGAAGCTGAAAAAAAGCACAACAGCCTGAGCAGAGACCCCTGGAGAGGCACAGCTCTTTAGCATACTTTAACACATCTGCAGATAAGACATTTCCTTTGTCAAGCCCCAACTGCTTGCTTGCCTTTTGTCTCCAGTAAGTTAACCAGGAAAAGGGAGCTCAGCCCACTGAGCTCTGCTCAGTCAAGCTCATAGGGGCCAAGAAGGGCTGGGGTTTGGAGGCCAGAAGGGCTAAGCCGCAGGGCATAGCTCAGGCACAAAACATAAATTAATGGCTGGCAGAATGTTCAGGAGACCAAAGACCTCTTCACCTCCAGTGGCACATGGCCCACTACTTAATTTATATGAGAAGTAACATAGCTCAAAACAAGCTAAGGCTCCTATTTTCACAGCCCCACTATCCTGAAGCAATTTCCTTCCTTCCTTCCTTCCCAACCTACCACCTTTATTAAAACTAACCACAAAGCTTCCAACAGGGAAAAAAAGTGCTTTCACTACAAATCGATGAAGTGTACAGCCAGGTTTTTCCCCAAAGAAAACAGTTTCCGCTTTTCAGCCTTCCCCAATTACGTTGGTATAACACATTTCTCAACGTGACAGGTGCTCTGCGCTTAATGTAACCTAAATAAAGTCTGCAGGTAGATGTAGCCCTCCAGTGGTGAAAACAGAGACACACAGCTATGCATTTTTAATTGTGTGCATAGGAGGAAGAGTTATCGTAAGAGGCAGCAACTGCTTCTTCTCTCTCTTAATGGCATTTGGGGGTGCCAATGCACAGAAGACATTAAATCTAGCCCTGGCTCCAAGTGGGCACATGAGCACTGTCCCTCAAAGAACATGGCTCAAGGACAGATAGAAGTAATCACAAAGGTGAGCCACATGAAGCTTCCAGAGCAAGGCTTCTCCATTTGCAGCCACGTCTGACCTGGAACAGTGTCCTTCTGTCAAGGAACCCTTTCAAACCAGATGTGGGGTGTGCTATACCCTGGCAGTCAGGGCAGCCTGCCATCTTAACTCAAGCCCAAAGCTGCCTGCTCAATCTCTTGGTATACGGGTAGTGGCCAAACCACCAAGCTCAGGTTGGACACCACCTTTGGGCTACTTCATGCACAGTCCTGCCCCTAGAAGACTTCACTGCCATTTCACCATAGCTGCAGTCAATCTCTCATCACCTTTGCATTGAACAAAGTCAATATTGGTTCTCAGACAACAGACCTGGGAGATCTTCGTCATCCAGGGGCATTTCCCCCACTTTATGTACTAATTCTTACCCTTAGAGTGTAGGGATTATCTGCTGCTATTTCAGGTTGTTCAAAAAAGGAAAGGTAAGAGAGGAGCAGGATATGACCCCAGGAAAGACAACTTCATTCACACCATTTAGCTTGACATGGGCACCTCAGCAGAGCCTGGGTCACGCTCCCATCCACCTCTTGCCACTAGGACAAGAAGAGTGCCTCTTATGAGTCAGTTCGAGCAGCTCCTTGCATTTTATTATGCTCACATCAGACCTCTACAGAGCTCAGCAACCAGCACACACAGTACTGCTTCTGGAGAGAAGCAGAGGAGAAAGTTCACACCAAACTAGCAAGATTTGGTCACTCTCTGCGTCCAAATGCTAAGGAAAAACTCCAAATGATGCTACAAAACAGGTACAGAGGTATTTTTGTCTTGGGGATGCCTGTCAGTGGGAAACGGGGTCCTTCAAGTTCCAACCTGGCCAGCACCCGTCACTGCACCGATACCCGAACTCAAGTCAACAGCTCTCCCGTCCTAGTTTTACACACAGCCCTGGAACAGCAACTTTCCAACAGTTCTTCAATATCGCAGTGCCATCTTCAGGTAAAACGCCTGCCTTGCACTACTCTGTTGGGAGGGACCTGGCAAGGAGAGCAAGGCAGGCGGTGGGGCAGGCACGAGACCCCAGAGTTACCTGTAGCTTGACCTCACTTTCCAGGTGTCGTGGTTTAAGCCTCCATAACTCATGCAGTCACTCTCTCACTCACTCCCCCCTCTTTTTTCCCCCACTCCCGGAGGGATGGGAAGGAGAATTGAAAAGAATGCAACTCCCACAGGTTGAGATAAGAGCAGTTTAGTAACTAAGGTATAACACAAACCACTACTGCTACCACCAATAATAATAATGACAAGGCAAATACAAGGAAAGAATACAATCGCTCACCCCCTATACCCAGCCCAACCAAGCAGTGCACCCCCACCCTTCCAGGTCTCTGCTCTCTGTTTTACATCCTGGGCATGACATGCTGTGGCATAGAATACCTCTTTGGTCAGTTTGGGTCAGGTGTCCTGTCTCTGCTTCCTCCCTGGCAGAGCATGAGACTCAGAAAGTCCTTGGTCAGACCAAAACATCACTAAGCAGTAACTGCAACACTGGTGTTATCAGCGCTGTTCCCAGGCCGAAAGTCAAAACACGGCGCTGCACCAGCTACCAAGGAGAAAAAAATGACTGCTACTGCTGAACCTATGACACCAGGTGATCCCCAGCCTTGAGAACTGCAAATGCCAGCTCCGTGCGAGCTATTTTAGCCTCGTGGCAACTCTCCCTCTCAACACTTACTCACAACATTGATATTTTCATCCCAAATGGAATGAGAGCAGAGACCTCCCAAGCTGATCCATCAGCCCCTTGTCACTACTTCATTCAGACTCGTGTCCCAGGACACAAATTACCAGGTAAAGCAATCACACATGAAGAGTAACTACTTGGTAGCGAGTTCAGGACTCCTGTGAGTTGAAATCTTCCAACTCTCCCAGCCCAGATATTTGTCCTAATTCAGGTACTTACACACAGGCCTTTCCATTCCGCATCCCACAAGTCTGAGCAGCAATCAGAGGTGGGCTCTGGCTCTAGCTCTCCTCCAGAGCAGACGTCTTCACCTCAGCTATCAGCATTTGGACCTGTTCCTCCAAAGGGTACCAAGATGACCATCAGCCTTAGACACAAATTTTTGCAGAAAAATAGGTATTTGCAATAATACTGTAAGCAAAGGGCCTATCTCATCGAGATCATCAGTAATGGCACTCTGATTTCATGATACAAAAGCTGTATATGTGGGGGGTATCACCCTCTAGACCTGGCCATGCAGGACTTGGATTAGTACATGCTACTGCAGTGCAGGACATTTAAATCCTTATGGCATTGTCATGGTGCAGTGCAATCACACAGTCACACCCTGTGGCTTCATGCACCTACCAAATCCCAAGGTTTCCCTGGATGACACCTCCTCAAGCAGCACTGTAGGGCTTTGGGAGAGACCCTGTCTGCCTAGGGCACAGTGCCTTTGGGAATGCTGTCAGGGTATGTGACTGATGATCACAGCTGCATATGGGGACATGCTGTAAAACTCACATGCCTTCCCCTAGCATCCCAGTGAGGGCTGCAAGCACTGGGAGCTCACACTGGAGGGTATCATAGGGGATGGTCTCGGCACAGCTGAAATGTCTGCATGGTCCTGAGCCTCAAAGGATAATATGGAAAAGCAATACTACCTCCCCGCTATGAACAGGAGATTGTGGCAACTCACAGGGAGAAAGACCTTTTGCCAGCCCTCCTGCCTCTTCCCTGACAGCAGATGTTACACACAACCCTTTTTGCTGCAAATTGACAATTTCCACTAAGCAGTTTGTTTCAGGAAAAGCTGCCTTCCACCAGTAAGAGCTACAATTTGGCACTATTCAGTCCAGCTGGGGATAATTCACCATCAGTGACACATCAGCCTGAAGGCTGCAAGGCAATGTAGACTCTCCTGCTGTGGTAGGAAAGCCAGGAGGTTGCGATGTTCTGCAGCGCACTTCAGCTCAAAGCATTGCCTAGTTTGGCAATTGGCGCTGCTTATCTTTGGGCTTGAATTAATTAAGCCCTGAAATGCAAGGGGTGTGGGATGCAATGCCGAATTACAGCTTTCAGTTGGATTCCCTGGGTCCTGTGCCAGTTGTTCTATGGTTCTGGGCTGGTCGTGCTGAGGCAGGTCAGCCCAGTAGCTGTTTCAATTAAACTGGCTGCAAATGGCCATAAGGAACAAAAAAAGAAAATACAGCTGAAAGCAGAGCAAGCTCATGGTGGTCTGGCCATGATGCTTCCACCAGCTCCTTTAGCAGCAGAAGAATTCGCATAAATGACCCCACCTTCAGTCTGCAGCAGAATTTGCCTAGTGACCAGGAGGATTCCCACAGCTTTGAAAACATCCATGGTGAAAAAGTAATTGCATGGGTTGCACAACATGGTGCAGTTGTTCTGGGAGGTAGGAAGCTGCTACACTGCTTTTTATTTCCACACTAAAGCAGTTGTCTCCACAACTGGACCAAGCCCAAGGCTCAGCATCTCCTGCCAGGGTGGTGTATCCTCAGAGGCAGCAGCTCCCATCCAGCATCTAGGAGGAATTTTGGTTATACGAATACATCTGTCTGTGCCAGGGATATGCCACCTCAGAGGCCTTTGGCCATTCACACATAATACAGGGAGCAAAGAGGCCAAAGCTGTGGACATGCAGCCTACCTCTTTTAAGCAGCCTGTTCCTCATGCACATACCCATGCCAAGCTCTAGGGTGTTGCTTTTTGGTTAAAGAGAGGTGTGGTTCAGAGACACACAAAGGCCTCTGTCTGATAAATAACATCTCAGGATTTGGGTGGTGGCTGCTAAATCCTGGTAACACCAGATTCAAATGAGGTGTGTAGAGGACTGAGAATTAATGGTTTCAGAGCTGTCCTCAAGTTGACAACACGCAGCTCTTCTCTTGGAATGCAACACCACTGGAGGAGCTGACTGATTTAATGCTGTGCCTACAGAGGCTGGTTGCAATGCTCAGTCTTTTAAAACACTGGTACCCAGCTGGTACCCAAGCCCTGGCTGGAGGTGGGTGCTGAAGTACCTCGCCCTGGAAGACGTTTCCCGGTGGCTGCTTCAAGAAAGTTCATCCTTTTGTGAATATTAATCAATTTCAATATCCCTTAAATGTGTTCAGGGTTTCATTTCAGTTTTTTTCAGGGACACGAATCCTAAAGCAAAGCACTGAGAGTGAAGAAGGTGATCTTTCTATTTCACTCAGGATTTTTAGTAAAAATTCCCATTTTCCTGAACTCCTACAGCTCCTGTTTTATCTTTGACCCTTCTTCAGCATCTGTAGAACATCATTAGAAAAATGATTCCTTGCAGACTTTTAAATAAAACAGACAAGAAAAAGAGTCTCGCAAGCCCACAGGCAAGCTGGAATGTGAACAATGGCATCAGAGCAGGACAAGTGAATGCCAGGGTTTGCAAAACATCCAGAGGAGTTGCCCCATCTCTGCAATTCAGATATGTCAGTTAGGTTCAGGTACACCCCTTGGATCCAGGTCCCTCAAAGAATCTCAGGGGATGGATGGTGTTAGAAACCTTTCTTTAGTAACATTACATTGTAACTTGTAAACCAATATACCATATATTCAATGAGAGTCTGGTTCAATAGAAATAAATCTTTATTAATACCATGCACATCATACGTATATTTAAAATACATATACATTTTTCTACTATTCACTTTAGAAAACAATTTCATAAAAACCTTCAATCAGGTCCCAGGTAACTTTAAACATTAAAAAGCATTTTTTTATTATAGAACCAGTAGGTGTTATTCCAATTAAGTGGTGTATAATCACCATGTATTTAACATAATGCAGGCTCATGCATTTTAGTAGAAATAGGTATTCCCTTTTCTGCTTTGTTAAACCTGTCAAATATATGATGATATACTTGACAACACCTGCCACAGTTGATATACGCAATTGTGATCCCCTGCTGAGAGCGTGCTGTGCAGATGGCCTTTAAAAGCTGGAGACAACTTATTTACAACTTTCTGGGTTTCCATGAGGTTACCTGGAGTTGTGGGTAACCCAGAACCCAGCTACGACAGAAACCAGAAAAACAGAATCTCATGAACAGCAAAGAGGAAAGCAATCTAAAAGAGAACAGGAGGGATTTGCCACATCCCCTCTGTGTTCATGGCAAACTGAGGTCAGGGTCATGTTTCCCAAGGTCCTGCTGAGTACCAAACCGGATCTGTATAGAGTGCACAGAGTTATCAGCTACAGACAGTTTGCAGATTTACAGAACATATACAAAGGCTCATATGAAGATGGGACTTTAAGGCACGAGAGTCCATACACTCAACACATTCATTGAAAACAAAAGTTCAGTTTACAGTGCAATATAAATGTAGTCAAGAACTCAAGTGGCAGCTCAATAATCACTTTCACTGATAATTAGGATAATTAGGCAATTGAGGAGCGAATACTTCTGCTGTGCACAACAGCCCCACCCCTGTACACGCTCCTACATGCTGAGCTTCAAGCACACAAGGAGCCTCTCTGGCTTTAGGGAGAGGATCTGTGCAAAGAAACTTAGATGATAAATGAAGCATTTACAGAATCAGGGCCCTAATATGTTGGGGTGACCGCACCAGGTCTCACAGGCAGATACCTCCTTGATGAGCCTGGCTGCCTCCCAGTGTATGCACTCCTCTGGCCTTTAGGCACAGCTCCTGCAGCCCCAGAAGGTGACCCGATGCATACACCCACACCATGCCTCCAACAGAGCCACCACAGACCCTTCTGCATTCAGGATCAGGCCCAGCATTTACAGCCAGTTAGGGAAAAAGCATCACAAAGAAAACTTAACTCATTAAAACACTAATTACAGTCAAGTGGGCTGCTATTCCGAGACAAACATGAATTGTCCTAAGCCAGTATTTTCAAAAGGATCAGCTGTCATTGCCAAGTCTGTCCTTGCACCCACCTCGTCTGTATTCTCTCCAATGAATATACTATCTATCTCCAAGGCAACTGAGCCAAAGGGAAAGAAGGACTTCCTTTACATCCAGTGCAAACATAGCCCATATGTGGGAGTTCTTAATGCAGTCATAATAGGATATATATATACCACTGAAAGTTGACCACCTACAGACAGATTCACACATCAGAAGCCAGAAGAGCTGAATTGTAGCTACAAACCCAAAAAAAGAAATATCACTGTATGTAGCTGTATTAAAATGCTGATAACCAGTAACTTGGTAACTAAATGTTAAAGTCAGTATATAATTCAAAAAGTGTCAAATTAAATATTTTGGGAGTAACTTGCAATGTTATTGCACTTTTGTACCTCTCTATCACCCATAAACTGTGGGGTTTAAGCACTAAAGTAGAATATTTCAGACGCACTTTTCAACAGCACAAATCACTGTGCAAAGCAGAAGGTAGTAAAAACTTGAGCAACCTTAAAATATTTAAAATTGTGGCCTTTGATTCAACTTCATATCAAAAAGTCAAGCATAAAAAACAATTTGTTTTCTAGAAAGAAAAACCCCATTTTAACAGCTCCTAGAGCACGTAGGAGTAAAAAACAACAAAATTTAAAAAAATCAGACAATTTTTTTTTTTTTTTTTTTTCAAGAAAACAACACATGAGAAAAATATTAGTCAAATGCTGTCCTCTTTCACAGGCAGCGCAACGAGTGTTGCTATCTGATCCAGATTTTTGGTCTGTTACATCTCTGTTCAGATGTTGTGACACCTTACTGAGAAGCTTTCTATGGGCAAGAAAGTATCTGCCTCTTCCAGCAGGCAAAGTTGCTCTTCAATGATGAATCTGATAGGGGCAATGGGTTTTTTCAGGTGAGGTCAAAGGCTTTAATCCTACTGAGCTTTTTCATTCCATTGAAACATGATTAATTTTATGTAAAAAGTTTTGTTTATTCAGGCCAGAACTATCCTATGAATATAATAAAGTAGGTCAGGGAGAGAGAAAAAAACCCAGCATTCTAGCATTTCATGTAGCTGCTAGATCATTATGAACTCAGGAAAAAATGGACACAGAGAAAAAAATGTGCTTAAATCAGATCACTTCAGAGTGGAAAATTACACAGTTTAAAAAATCAGAAGACAGGAGTAATTTTCCTTTACCACCTTGTGCTCTTCTAAGCTCCCTACCCCTGCCCCTAAGTCTGCATGAGGCATGCAAGTGGACAGCTGAGGCCAGAGAGCTCTTCAGGGGATAATGGCACCTCTCACAACAGCCCTCATACCAGCTTAAACACTCACATGATTTTGGGCTTGTGCAAGTCCAGGGACAGCAGAAATATAACCACACATAACCAAGCAGCTCTGTCACCGAATTACACTGACCAAGGGTTTAAAGACACCCTTTTGTAAGAGACAAGTAAATATGACTTCTCTCAAAATAAAAACAAAACCCTGAACATTCATCATAACTAATAGTGCCTCCCAAACAGCACTGCCCTGTTTTTCCAGCCTTCCCACAGTATCTGTACTGTTTATGTTCTCCAGTTTGCAGGTTGTCCTTGTTTTGAATTAGACTGTTGCCCTTTTTTTTTTTTTGTTTTGTTTAAAAAAGTATCTGGATTTCACCGTTTCCTTCTCTCTCCTAAACCTGTACTGGCTTCTGACTACTGATGTCGGAATTAACTTTGCTCTTCGCACCTCTTGCTTTTGTCTGTCTCTTCTCCTGCGCTAATATGTGCCTGAGATACACGATGATAGGTGCAGCACACCTGACTAGAGTTACAGGAGGAATCCTACATGAAGCACATCCCTGGCAAGTAGTGGTATTTGTTCATACTGTATAATGCTTCAGAAATAGCATGAGCCACATCTGCATGAGCAAAGCCTTTCAAAATAAAATGCTAGGTTCTCAGATACATATCTGCCTCCAGCTGAGTGTGTACTATTATTTACTTTGCTTTAAAGCTGTGATAGCCAGCGAGGCAAAGCCAACAGACCTGTAGGACTTTGACAGGCTTTGAATCAGCTTATATATTTGTTCAGCAATTCTGGGATGCAAGTCACCCACAGGTGAGCTGCAGGTGTACTGGTAACAGCTAGTTTACAGGCTCGTTAATCACATTTCGTATAATCACATTTCACCAGGTTATAGTGCAATCTTTGCTTTTGCCCCCATTGCCGGAGCATCATCTTTTCCCTTATATTACTCTTTGGTATTTTCATGACATAGCTTTGGCAGCTATAAAACTTTCCACTTGTAACCATCGATTTACAGAACATCTCCCACATCATATCTTGTGAAATTATATATTTACATGTTCTGAGGTTAATTCCCAGATTGAAATTAGACATTTCACTTAACCTGAAACACTATTACTAATGTTGGGCAGTTTCATCAGGAGAACCTCTGAGGTTTTACTAGCATCTGTCAGATACATTCAATCTCTATCTATATGAGAGTTATCATTGTGTTTCTGCCTCTTATGTTCCACATAAAAAGAAATAACTGTCTATTCCCTAGCACCAATATGAACCTCTGGCCGAACAGCAAATTAGCATGCAAAGAAGTATCAGGGAAACAGCTAGGGAAAGAATCAAATGAAGTTGAGGAAACACTGATGATGGGCTGAAGAAACAATCTTTCTTGTGAGTCATTCTGGTTTGTATTAAAAGAGCAAAGTAGATACCAGCTAAGAGATAATATAAGTAAAAGGTGAATGCAATTACTAAGAAAAAGAAATAAACCCAAAACCTTACAAATCTCAGTACAGAGTGTCTTGTACGTAGTGAGTTAGGTCTCTGAAAATCTTAAGCAAAAAGCTGTTTCCTTTGGCACTGACTCCTTCGTGGTCAAAGCATTTCTCAAAGAAACCCTCTACCTATACCTTTATAGTAAATAACTTACATTTTGCTCCTCACTGTTAGACTACTCCACTGCTTTGGGGGCTCCCCTTCCACTGGAGATGGCATAATTTAACTGCAAAGTTAATTTGAACATCTGTATCTACACACAGATAACTTAAACGCAGCTTTGTTTCTATGAAACACATTGCACGCAGTCTCTGCGGATAAGGACCTCCGTATTGCACCAGCTCTGTGTGTATGTCAAGGTACTTCATAACCAGGCAGTTAACAGTGGGGACTGCAGAGCATTATTCAAAGTACCTTCCACTCAGCTCTGAACACATCCGCCTCAGATCTCATGTGTATCTGCAATTAGTGCCTCATCTTAACACCTCAATAAGCAGTTCAAGCATTCAGAAACAAACATCAGTGGGTCTAACAGCTGCTTTAATTCATTTTATAAATAAGCAATTGAGAATTTTGCTCCAAGTGGCTGTTCGTGTAGCCCATTCCATAAACGGCGTTCTCTGCAGAGTAAGGCACGATGCGATATGAATGCAGCTTTTCATAATAGAGTGACTGAGAACAGCACTCTTGTACCATAAACTTCAGCCGTTTTCGTGCATCAGAGTAAGCTGTCCTACAACACGAAGCCTCCTTAAAGTATTCATAGCTCTCCCTCTCTGTCTCTAGGTGAATCTTCCTCAACAGATTGTTAATTAATACAGACCTACGGAGGTAGGCTTCAGGGTCATCCAAGAATCGGAGTTTCTGGAGAGAAAGTTTTAAAATACAAGTCCGGTCCTCGGGTAGTATCACGTGCTGGGGAGTAAAGAGCAAGCAAATGGATCTTTAGCATTGAGAAATGGAAACGGGGAACAATGGGGTCTGGAATAAGAGAGATACTCACTTCTGGACAATACTCATGGTAATCTTGATGTAAATGTTCTTCTTCTGCATATTTTCTCTTAAAGTAGGCTACTTTCGACGTCGTTAATGTCTTTGGTAGGCCCCGATCAGATCAGCTCTGCACAAAGGAAGAAGAAAAAGAGCTTGGTAACGTTTGCTGCTATGATGGCTGTAACACCATGGTCTAGGGTGTGCAGGGGAAGGAGAGGTTCAGAGGTGGGTTGCAGACAGCATGACACTCGGCCTTGACCTGCAGCCCTCAACCCACTGGAAAAACAGAGAGGCTGGCAAACGTGAAGGCACTTCTGAGCCACCACCCTGAGGCTTGCCAGCACAGCAAGCCCAGCTCTACAGTGACAACCACAGCACTGGCACGCGCTGCCACTGCTGGGCAGGGTCTCCAGGTCCTACAGCCGAGTGGGCTATGCCTGGCCATTCACAGCCTCGCAGAGAGATGCTCAAGCCAGGAAGGTCTCCATGCACTGCAGGGAGAGAGGGATGGGGCCACGCTTCTGCAGAGCATATTGAGGTGTGTGTGGGACAAGCGGTGGGTTTTAATTTCTACAGATCACACACAGAGCTCCATGGGTTCCCTAGAAAACCAATACAGAGAGTATTCACTAGATGGTAGTGTCGTCCCAGGGAAGCCGGAGAGCCTTAATGTCGGCGGGAGGGTGACGGAGCTGATTTGCTCTCTGGGTTGCATCAGTTTTTCAGGGCAGAGAGGACAGAAGCCCAGCCTTTGAGCTAAGAGAAGCAACTATTGGGCTTTTTTCCTATGACAAGAGCCCGGTGGAGGTCTGCTCTGAGCTTGCTCATCTCTATGGGATGGTGACATGGTGACCAATGCAGATGTCACCATCACCTCCCAAACTCTCTTTTGTAAAAAAATTCTGTTGTTTGCTTTTAAATGCACTATGGTTTGTTTTTCTTTTTTTTTTTTTTTTATTTTTTTTATTCTTTGTTTTGTTGTTGGTTTTGGTTTGTTTTTTTTTAACTCACTATGCTGGTGCTTGAAGGCACTTTTTAGAAGAACTCAAAGTCAAGTCTTATGGGATATGCTTTCTTCCCCAAATTGAGATCTCCTTAGGGATCATTTGAAACTTAGGTTTTCTGAGGAAATAAAGGACTTGTTTCTGGGCTGTTTCTCTGCCATAGTAGAAAAGCCAAAAGGTATTGCGTAGCGAAAACACAGACCTCATGTCCCTGGAAGGATCCTGCCACAGAGCATGGGGGGCTCCTTGAGTCTCACCAGCAGGTGGAAGTGAAAAGATACCCACACAACTATTTCAGGGACTGGTTGCATCTCTCCTTCACTGGTAGGAAGGAGTAATGTGCTCTCCCTTCCTTTCTCTACATCAAAAACTTTTAAGAAGGGACTGAAGAAGAAAACTCTTTGTAAGAGAATCTTCTATTTTCTCCCTGAATTTCAAGTGTGTGAGGATGGAGGCTTCCCATTAAGGATGTTACAAATCTGGGCAGAAAACTTTTGTCTGGTGGTTTGACGCCTCATTTGGAGCCAAGACACCCAGCCCTGCTTGGAACCCAGCCCAACATGGATTGCCTGAAACAGCAGCATTTCTCCAGGAGAGGGACCATTGCTCTTGCAGTGGGACAATGCTACACTTCAGTCGACCTGGATAGTAGCACACACCAGAGATGCTCTCTGCACAGACCTCAGCTCTCAAGGGTACAGGTACAGTTGCCATCTTTCCCAGTCTGTTAGCACTGAATTGCTGCAAACACTGGTTTAAATTCATAGGCAGCAACCTTCATTGCTTGCAAGTTTCATTCTCATGCTTGAATTTCACCAGAGCCTGGACATCCTGGACATTTAATTACTCTGATATTAGGTTGTCCTACGTGAAAACCTGACTGCTGTGTTATCTGAGAGCAAGCACAAATGCATTTATCCTCCCAGCACCATGGCACAGGAGAACATTACGGTTTTTCTCACTCTTCTTTACAGAAGACAAAGGTATAGAAGATGAAGTGACATTCCTGCAGCCACCCAGGCTGTCAGGTCTATGAAAGAAGCCAAACCCAGCATATAGGTTGATGAGCCAAACATGGGCCCATCCTTCCCCTTCAAATCAAGCCTCTAAATGCTAAAGCTTGCTCCCTAGTGGTTTTCAGTGAAAAGGCTGGAAGTACAGACCCAGCTCTGCTGGTTCTGTGCAAACCTCTCCTTTGCTGCTCCTGGCCACTGGAATTCTTCTCCCTGCCCCAGAAATGGAGGGTGATAGTGGGACTTTCAGCATCCCCTGAGCACGGGTGGCCCTGAAGACACCAGCAGAGAGCAGGGAGCCAGGACAGCACAAGGAGGCACTGGAGCGCTGACACCCTGACTCTCTGAGGGAGGGCTGTGTTTGAGCACATGCCACAGGCTGGGAGCTGATGCTGGCTGACGGAAGCAGATGGTAAGAACCGTATTTTGCATAGGGACACATATGAACACCCTGGCAATGGGTTCATCAATTATCCAACTGCTAACCCCTTTTCTGGGGTTATGATCAGCACCACCCTGGGACATACCCCTCAGGTGCAAAGTGGTCGGCTCTATTCAAATTACTAAAGAATTTACACCAGACAAAGTGGCAAAGTTAAAACAAGCCCACATAACCTGGTTTAGTAGCAAGGAAGGGAAACAACCAGCATATGAGCACCAAGAGCACCTCTGGGCTAGAACGTTGGTTTTAGACATGTGCCTACTTGTAAGTAAAAGGCTACACTCTAAGAGCAAATTAGCCACAAGCTGCTCGCCACCAGGATTTCTGTCAGCAAATTCCAGCAATTCCAAATCTGCAGGGCTTGGGGCACCCACTTCCCCAGCCCAACAGCTTCTACAGGTTGTCACAGGTGGTTCCACCTCCTCTGTCTGATAGGGAAGGGGTTCTGCCTGCACATCTGTAGCAACAGGATGAGAAAGTGAGCTGAAAGCAAAGAAGTCCCATCACAGGGCTGCTACACAAAAGCTCAAGGTCTGTTCTTGTGCTCAGTGTAGCTGCCATTCTACCACCTCCTATCTCATTCTCACTGTCATCTTTTGCGGCTGCTGGTGATGTCCACACATCTGTCTGCGTGTGCATGGGAATGATAGCATGAGCTGTGCCCTTGCACTGTGCCCTCGGCACCAACACTGATGTTAAAGCATACAAGGGGCATCACTCCCTCCAGGAGGCTTACAAGGACCAAGCCTTTCCCTAACAGTTATCTTCAAAGTCGGAGCAGACTGGCTCTGTGCATGCCTAATTGCTGCTTGGCTGGGGTTACAGGCATACAAGGCTGTAGTAATGCCGCAGTGAATCAGACCCTTAGTGCTTTGTTTAAATATAAACATATTGAATCAGTGCTTTTTGTGTAGAAAGCTATTCTCATGAGCCAAGTGTTTTGACAGTTACAGCAAGGTGGTATGAGTCACTGCCTCTGCCTCAGTCAAGCTCAGAGACAGACACATCTTAATCACATTACATTTTTTCAGCACTACACCACAAGTCAAGACACAGGGCCAAATATCCCCATGGGGACTAACCAGAGTAGCACTGTGTCCAGAGTGCATGGTTTGTCCTTCCAGCCTTGATGTACCTCTCAAAAGCACAATCAGCATCCCGCCAGCATTCTGCTGTGAGCCCTCTGCCAGTCACCAAGGACTCAGTAAAATTGGCAAAGGGAGGTAGCACTGCCAGGGCTCAGGAGCCACAGGGCAGGCTCTGCCTGCTCATGCTGGCCAGTGTTTACACCTCGCCGGTGCGAGCCTGCTCTGAATGCACAGCACATCGGAGGACAGCGGCTATAGCTGCCATTAACGCTAATTGAAGTTTGCAACATAAATCCCATGCGCGGCAGTGAGGGAATAGATGTCTCTGTCTCGAGCCTGGATCTCTCAAATGCAGCTTCATGAGGGCTTTAATTGTACTTTCAGTAGAGTAAAAGATGCCTGCTTCTATTTGTTTCTACAGAAATAATTACAGCACTGTATGTGTGGTACCCACAGAGTTATCAGGCATGTTTGGACAGAGGGTTATCTTATCTAAATTGGGCCGTAAATAGATTTATAACATGGCAACTTCACAGTTGAACTGCAAATTGCAAGAAGTACTCTTCATCTGGCCCCTGTGCTCCTGCATCACCCCAGTGACAGGAGCATGAATTAGTGCCAGGTGATTTCCAAAAGGGCTGTAAGATAGCTCAGACAGGAGGCAAGGCAGAATTTAAGAAATGATTGAACAGCCAAAGAAAAAAACAAACACAAAGCTTGTGCCTTTCCATCTCAAGCAACAGAGAGGGATCTGGAAGCCCCAGGTCTGCACAGCAGCTCTGCCCCAGAGCTCATGCATGAGACCCTGGGAATGTTCCCATACTTGCCTCTCTTCAGGAAGAAAATCATCCCTGCCTGCTCGGTGCTGCAGTGAAAGGGGTTGTACGAGCTGGTACTATTGGCTTGTTGATGCAGACGTCTGCAGGGGGTAAGCACAGACCTGCCAACACTGCGCGCGGAAGGTGGTGAGTCAAATGTGCTGGTGCCCTGCAGGGTTTCCTATCGCAGTATAAAGGAGAATAATCAATATGCAAGCTAAAGCTGGCTCAGATGGAAACCATTTCTGAACACCTCTTGCATGCACAAATAGAGAACCTTAGGCTTCTAAGCACACAGAAATTGTCATTTGTTATCAGCAGGAGACGTGACTTTGGCATGGCAGGGCTTATCATCATGTCCTTGCTACTGCTGTCAAACTGCAGTGATAAATTCCCACATCTCTAACCTTAGCAGCACTGGCAATTAGAGGGTGCTCAGCCGAAACCTTCCTCTAATTTCATGTGCTATGCTGCTGCATTTCCCTTCTTCTGGGGCAGGAAAAGCAGCTGGTCCCACTGTGGGACTCCCAATTGATAATGCAAAGCTACCAGACCACAGGCAGGTGCACATGTGGATCGAAAACACATGCCAGCCCCAGGATTTCACACAGACTGCAAATCGATTTCAGTCTTTACAGAGTATCAAGTCTTATTCCTCTCTCAGGCAGAGAAAGCCCCCTTTCATTGACCCTCAGAAAGCTGGGGACCCACAGCTGCGCTGTTGGCTGCTGGCTGGAGCTGCTGGCTTTGCACTTTAAGACTGCCTTTCTTTTAGTTTGCTAATTGCTTTGCAGGTCTCCCTAACTGCACATTCTCCCTGGCCACACATGTGTGTAAGGCACAAGCATCTGTATAGCTCTCATGAGTGCACAAAGACATGAGACTTAATGACTGGCTGTTCCTGTCTTACTCCCTGTAGTCCTACTGCTTTTATCGGTAGAATAAAGTCATATTTCCAGCTTTGCCTCCTTTCCACACTGATCCAAGTAATAACCCTCACTGATGGCAAGCCTGAACAAACTGAAGTCTGTAAACTTGTTAGCTATCTGAGGATGAGAAGTCAATCTGCAAAGGGACAATCTCAGCAGTTCTGGTAAGATTTCCTCCTCACACGGGCTCAGTGAGCATTTATGGCAACACAGCTCTGCTGAGTGGTTACCTGCCCCGGTGGGTCAAAAAGAAACACACATGGTTCAGGTGGCAAAGTCAGAACATACACAGCAAGTAGCTGGACCACTAGAGACGAAAGTGCTATTTCAGCAGTCCCACAGGGGGAAAATAAGAGTTCTGATGCCGCATCCAATTCTCTAACTTTGACCTTGCTTCCTGGACTCTATTTCAAACATCAGAAAAGTGAAATAAACTGTTAAGAAAAATCATTTCAGTCTCTCAGAGCTATAACTGTAATCCTGTCAGAATAAATGCTGCAAAAATACAGCTTGCTCCTCTAAATATCCGGAAGTTTCCTGAGCTAGAACATGATTACTGCCCTCAACATTGCCTCTTAAAATGGCACATTATTTTCTCCATAACTCTTTTCAGGCTCGGAGGAAGGCTAAAAGGGCTACTATTGAAACCACACCATTATTTTGAGTAGTAGCATTAATTTTCTATCATACACACTGCACTGCCTGTAGAGTAATACAGGTCTGGAGAAAGTCAGATTGAAGTTTTCATTTAACGGAATTATTGCAGCATGCATGTTTCAGTGTTTGCCTTATGTACGGTACTGTTTCTAGGCTGCAAGTAGATGCATCAGCATCTAGCTGATGCGTTCCCTTCTGGGGGGAGTGTTTGGCATGCTGTAGTAAGAATATTTCCCACTCCAGGGGAAAACCAATCTCAGATATGCACATGCATGCCCAAACTTTGCACTTCTACATGTGTGCACAGAGGCACTCACACTTTTTATGGACATGAATGTAAATAAGCAGGTTTAAATCCTGCAAGAGGGAAAGAAAAAGAGAGCACGTAAGTTGCATCTCACAGCATAAGACAACTATATTTAGACAGTTGTCTCATACCAGAGGGTGATACTTCATTAATAAGCAATGAAAGAGTAGCTGTGGTTCAGCTTTGACTGTAAAAAGATGACTCTGATTAAAATGACCTTCTGTAGAGCATGCCAGAGTCCAGCAGAGCAGTAGGCACTTCTGCCCACAGCCCGCAGTGTTGCAGGATGAGCAGCGAGCCTCCCTCTCAGCTCTTTGCTCTCTTCCACAATGCAGCAGAGGCGAGAGCTCACAAATACAAAACTTACTCTGCACCAACAGCCACGGGCTAAAGCCGTTTGGGCAGATGCCACCCGCAAAGCCCCGCGGACAACCCCACAGCTGCTGTCCCTGGCACAGCAACGGCAGCTCAACGGCACTCACCCAGCGAGCCCCGGCTCCAGAGGGGGGCTGCTCCCCGTCCGGCTCTCGCTACCGGGAGCGCTGCTGCTCCTGAAGGAGGTGGTGGCGGTGAAGGAGGTGGTGGCGGCGGTGGCGACGATGGCAGCTCCTGCGGGTCCCTGCAGCTCTCGGAGGTGGGTGCCCAGATGTGCCCCGCGCGGATTGGTCCAGCGGGAGCAGATGTTGCCCGGTTGCTAGGAGAGTTGCTGGGAGCGTTGCTAGGAGACGGTGACGCTCTCTCCATCACTGGCGCGACTCGAGGCCGCGGGGAGGAAGGAAAGAAGGAGGGGGAGGTCCCTCTAGCGCGACGCGCCGCGCCGCACCGGGTGAGCCGGAGGATGGAGCAGATGCCGCTGCTTGGAGCTGGAAAGGCGGTGAGGAGCTGCCTGGGGCGTCGCGGCAGGGGATGGGGTGTGAAACGCCAGAGCTTCTGGGGGGACAAACTGGCAGTACAACCTCGCCTCCCCTCGGGGCAGGCGGAAGGACGTAGGGAGTGTATCGGCAGCCGCAGGGGGGCCAGGTGTCTGTTGCAGCACGGGAAGAGGGGGAGAGATCTGCCTCTTCAGGGGAGATTGGGAGAAACATAATTCTGTGCCTGGAACGGCTGGTAGCAAGAGAAGAGAGACCAGCTTGTCTGCTCTTTCTGGGTCACATTCCTCTTCCTTTCTGACTTAGTTGCTCCTTCCTTTCTCCATGCCCACCACCACATCTTAGCACACAGTTTTTTCCCCTGAGCCTTTGGGATGTTCCTCCACGGTGCCATGGGCCTCACCCAGGCACATGCACCTGTGATCCCAAAGAGACACCGCAGCATTCTGAAATCCAATGGGCAGGAATTGGGTTTGCTGCAGGAATAGAAGCCACACAGCAAAACAATCCAAACCTCCTATTCTCCCAGACAGAACAGGTTACTGTGGGGTGGGGCAACTCCTGCATCTCAGCTACCAGGGGGATTTTACTACTAAGCACCCTCCTTATGGAAATAGGTGAGATATCAGACTCAGCCTACCCTCAAAACCAAGGGTCCAGCCAGCAAAGCTCAGAAAAAGTTTAAAAGCAGTAAGTAAAATCGTACCTATGTAACGCAGCATGCCCAGAGGGGAAATCCCTTTTCCAAAGATCCTAACTCTGGAGGTAGATACTGGCAGATAGAAGAGTATTTAAAAATAATTTTTTAAAATTATTATTAAAAAAGTTTCTCCAGCCAACAGTAGGGGTCTTCCCTGGAAGAAGAGTGCCGCTCATGACTTGGGAAAAGTGGTTGTGCAAGACAAACTTTTCTGGAAAGCCGAATTGGGGCCAGCGGCTGCACTGAAGTTACCACAACACTAACCTAGATCAGCCCCAGACACTCAGCCCGGGCTTTGCTCAGCACCCTTCTCCAAGAGAAAACTTCCTTAGACAAAAAATTTCCTTTTGTGCCTTCCAGCTGTGTCTGTGTCTGTGGATGGACACCACTGCTCCCAAGAGCCTCATGCTCATGCCATCACCATCTGGGCAGTTGCTTACTTCAGCCAATGCCCTGTCCTACTATTGAAGGTGACTCAAAGGCTCAGCCAGTGCCAAAACCAAGGTGAGGTGCTGTGGAAACACATTCATTTTGGCAGCATCTGTAGCTCCTGGACAACCCTGTTTTCTTGTGATCTGGAAGATCAGTGTTCCATGCATAGCATATCTGGGCATGTCACTGCTGGTAGGAAACACAGAGCTCCCCTCCCTCTGCTTGCTCTATGGTCTCCATGAAGGTCCTGCAGAGGAGCATGTACCAGGCTTAGTCCTTCTCCCTCTTACATGGTGGGAATGGAGGCACACTTCGTTTGGCATTCTCCTGATCAATATCTCATCCAAATTTTAACAACAGAGTCTTGGCAGGCCAAGTCCCAGCTAACATATGCCAACACAACAACCTCAAACAAGTCACTCCATTGACTTTGAGTATCTGGTTGTGTTTGGTACTTGGTATGCACTGACACACATGTGCATGCACTCAGCTCCTCTTGTCTTTGGAGTTTGAGAAATGATCAGTCATGGCCATATACTTGTTTCAAATTATCTCTGAAACTCTGCTTCTTCTATTGAGAAGTCAAATGAACTCAAACTAATTTCAAATTTGAATTTTCTAGGACAATAGAAAGGCACTGGAATTTAATTGATTTTGATTACCTGACTCATTATTATGCTGTCAGTAGTGATAGTTCAGGTTGATGTAATTTTAAATTTACTGTGAGATGAATCTGACATTTCCCTACCACTGAATAGAGGACTTGAGCAATTCTTCAGCTCTCCACAAAGATGTCATAATTAATTCAGTAATATCACTTCTGTAAGCAGAGATAGAAAAGGAAGACACAGAAGCACCTACTCTGTGACTAAGAGCTGAATGAACGACAGGCTTACTTACTCCAGTGTTCCTGAAATTGTATTTTTTTTAACATTCAAGACAATTTCTGCTGCAAAGACCCATCTTCCCCTCTCATGTCAGCACACAATCAGGACTTACTAGCTGGCGATAATTTGCAGTCAAAAGGTCAGCTAATCTTTCCCCAGCTGGCTCCAAGAAGCATTTCCAACCCCTGATCAGCTCAGAGCAAATTCTTCTTCAAGTCTAGCTGCTCTTCTCTGTCCTCTTTCTGAGGACCAGTGTGTGCAGGGAAACAGATTCCCTGCCAGTATAAACCAGCATTGCTTTGCTGGCTGAAAGGGACCTCTGTCAAGATGAACAACAGATGCTCCATCACACCCCACCCCATACCATGCCCTTCCTCTTGCCGTGGGAACACAAGAGATCACCCCTCATCCTCATCTGAAGAGGAGCTTTCCCCTCTGCCAGGGACACCTGGTTAGAAATCTCTGCCCAGCTGAAGTGTACAATGTTTTAATGCAGTGGAAATTAAACAGAACCATGACCTGGGACCAAAGTCTCTATTGACAATGATATTATTTGAAAAGATAAGACTTTAAATGTGTACTGCACAAGATAAAGCCTGGACAGGCAGACAATAAAAGAGTAGCTTTTTTTCTTTATTTGTTTAGTCTTTTTAATGCAAGATGCTTAGCATAGTGAGTGCCATAATAAATATGTTTTTAAATGGTTTAGAGCAATTAGAAATATAAAACCCCAGAACATTACCATTTACTTTACTTTAACTGCCTCAAAGAAATAGACAAAGATTAGTTCCTTCATTTCAAAGCAGCTATGTCTCCTTAAGCCAACTGTTAAAGAAAAATGAATTAATGTACTGTCTTGAATTTAAAGCACCAAATGCTCAAAAGATGTGTGTATAAAAGCACCAGTCCTCCCAGGCAGCATACACCTACACACTTGCTGTATTTCTAAACACAGCATGCAGAACGTATTTTCAAAATATAAAACTTACCTGAAATGTTTAGCATTTGTACTCAAAACACTGAGCAGTTTCAGACCCAAGGAGTTACATCCTCGACCAATTTTGATCCCTGGCATGGCCCACTCAGCTAACTCTGACAGACAAAGACCCTCAAAGGCTTTCCCAGCTGTTGACTTGTCACAGAAAATGCAGAGGAGTGCATCCAGTTTCTGGAGCCTGTTGATGCTTCCCAACAGTTGGCCAACTTCAGAGGGACCAGATGATTTGAGATGTTATCCCTTCCTGCACCTAAAATGCAGCCTTTGCATTTCATCCTAAAAGACCAGTTCTTTCTGTTTTTCCTGCACTAGAACTTTATTTTCTGCTCAATTTTCCAATTTATTGTACGAGAAAATTTGTTGGCATTTTGAAATTTTTTTATTTGTTTGTTTGGGTTTTTTTTACTTTTTTACAGTTTAAAAAATTTCAAGAAACTTCAAGAACAAGCTGGGGAACAGCAGAACTAATAAAACCCATTTTCCTATGCATTTATGCTCTCTGTCCCCTACATCCTCCCCACCAACCAAATTCCACCATGTCCCCTTGGACACCTCCAGCTCTAGCAGAGACTGCACAAGAGGCAACACAAGCTGTATCTGTTCCTGAGCCTCATGCCATTTTGATGGACTGACCCTTGCCCATCAAACCTAGTTCTTTCTGCATCTCTGTAAATAATCCTCTGTCAGGTGACAACATTTGTAGAAGCATAATTGTCTTTGAGACAGTTACTCTTACTTCATATGTGATTGAAATCAGCCAACCTGTTAAAAAATTACGATGGTGGAAGAGAGACTGGCAAGGAGACAGATGGCAGACAGCTCAGCTTCTCTAGCCTCAACTGAGCTGATTGAGAAGTGGGAATGTTTTCACCCTCTCGCGAAAAATTATATCACTCTTTCATTAAAATTCAAAACTTAGTTTCCCGACATTAAAAATGTGACTTTTCCAACTGGTCAAAATTAGCATGAAAAGAGGGATGTCTTGGCAAAACAATACTTGGTACTTCACCAAGGAATGAAGCCGTTCTAAGCAAAGAATTACAATGCAGTGGGAGGAAGAACACGACAATTAGAACAATAAGGCAAAACACAACTGGGAGCCTGGTGAGATCCACATGTGCTCATGCTGAACAGGGGACATCCCAGCAAGAGCAGCAACAAGCAGATTGCTAAGCCCAACCTTATATGTGCACAGCAATGCTGTACACCAAGCACATAGAGAACCTGACACGCTTTACCACCAGCTTTATGGGTGGCCTCATTCAGGCCAAGCTGCCCAAGTCTTGGCACCATGACATATGGCCCATTCCCCACTCTCCCTGAGTTCAATGCCAGCAGCTTCACCGTAGAGCGTGCTGAACTTGCGTGGGGTCACAGGCAAGTCTGTCCAAAGGAATAAAACATAACCCACTCTGGTTAACCCTGCGCTAGTAATCAGACTGAGAAAACCCACCCAACGTGACAATACTGTCAGCTCCCTCGTCACCCCACAGTGGCTGGGGACATTTCCACAAGGATGTTGTGAGGCTGCAGAAACAGCAAAGCAAACATAGTGCTCCCAGCAGTGCCAAAGTCCTTTACAGTAATTGCTGGTACCCCTTGGTGTTGGGTTTACATGGGAGAAATAGGGCAGAGCTGGTGAGGAAATTGGGGACAGTTGATGGGCAGGGTGAATTTAAGTGGTTTTCAGAAAAATGCATGGGGTAAAACAGTGTTTGAATAATCAGGCCAGGAAAGTGCTGCCCTGCTACCAACTCAGGCCATGCCACTGCCTTGGCAGCAGTGCCCACCTGAGCTCCCAGACCCCAGAGTAAAACACATACTTCATCACTAATTTGCACCAAGGAAGCGAGTTTTTCCAAACTCCATGTCTCCCTGGGCAGCTGAGGCTGAAAAAAGTTAGCGTAGTACCCCATTTCCTCGCCATCTTGCAGATGAAGGACTCAGGGCTGGGTTTTCTGTGCACCCAGACATGGCTCATATTGGCTGCCATTGCCGAGGCTTCCAGGGACTGAAGCTACCAACTGTTGCCAGGAAAAGAAATTATTTCTGGGCTGGTCCTGGAAAGTCAGCTCTGCGAATGCCAGCAGGGATTCAGAAATCATGGTTTCTTATGTCTTCCTCAAAGATAGCACTGCTATTCTGAGAGGAACAAACTACTCCCAGCTCAAAATCACCAATTTGGACAATTTTTTTAGCTTTTATCTTTTTCTATCTTAATGTAGGCATGGATTACAACTGCGACCTGGCGTAAGTATACCACACACACAAATGCATCTTGATCAAAGGTACATGCAAGCAAATGTAGCCACAAGATAAAGAAATATCCCTCACCACTGCAGTGATGTGCTCAACCTCATGACAGCCCAATTTCAGTTCTCCAGCCCAATGCTTGGGCTCTTACCTGTTTCCAAAGCAAGACATACACCCCATGGCCACTCCAACCGCTACAAGGGCATCCCTTAGCATCCTATACACCTGGCCTGGATGTCAGCAAAGCTGGTATCTACACACAGAAAACATGTTGGTGACATTGACCCACACATGCCCTGGTGCAGGTACATTGGTGTATAGGAGAACCAGTGGCTGGAGGACCACCACTGAAGGTCTGTGAGGGCTTGCTCCCCAGCTCCTGCGAGGGGCTGGATAAGGGATGGGAAAAGAGCAGACATCACATGCATAGGCAGCAGTTTTCCCTTCCCCACATAGAGCAGGCTGGAAGGTGGTATACAGGGGGAGGCAGACATGCGCAGCATGGGAACCTCTTCAGTCCCCTAAAGCCCCCAGCAGCTCCCACCTCCTGCCACAGGGCCCCTCTGTCCTTGCAGACAGACAAGGGGACCAAGGGGATATTTCCTGTTCCTCCCAGTTATACATTATAAAACAGACACCTGCATCTTTGTTCTGAACAAAACACATCCACCTCTCCGAGATGCATATTCAGTCTGTTCTGCCACAATATTAAAAAAAAGGAAGATACACTGGTTTTGCATGTCTACATGAGCCATCTGCTTCTATTTTATTCATAAAAAACTGTAACAACAGAGTTCGCCATAACAAAATAAGACTGTTTCTAAGATGTGGATGGTTGTATTTGTGCGTGGATAATTTCATCCCAGAATTCTGCAGAAGCTGGGTTTAATGTTTTTTTTTTTCCAGTCAGATATCATCTAGACATTAGTATTCCAAACGTAGCATATAATTAGCAAGAGACAATATATTGTATGATCATGCACGTTAGCACTTGAGTAGAATAAAAATGTTTCATTGTCAAGTCCGTAAAAACTAAGAATAAAGCCATACCACTCTTCCTGTTGAATATCCAAACATCTTTTCACATTTTTTTCATCTTTTTATCACAGTTTTGCACTTCAGCTCTTTCCATCACACACACACAGCAAGCAAAATGATGCTCGTGCCATTCCGGTGGCCTCACCAGTCAATACCAGCCATTTATTAACTACATTGAAGATAAAATTTTCAGTGCAAATCTTTGAACTTTACAAAAGTGAAAAGGGTACATGAATTGTTTCTTATAACCTTCTCAGTATGAACAATTCTCCTTTTATAGATGTATGTATCATAAAAATAATTCAGCAATAAATTCAAGCTGTGGAAGTCTTACTTTTGAACTGACAGAAGTTAGCGACCTGTTTTTTTATTGATTTGTCTGCACTGTTATTATTTAAAGTGATCAATTTTATAAATTTTGTGCCTGTACATTTCAGGCTGGGAAAAGGAGTGCTGAGATCTCTCTTGCTCTTGATGCACCCTCAACCACAGGTCTGAATTACTCTGAATACCAACCAGCTCGCTACCTGCCCATGGTCTGTGCTGAGAATATCACAGCAGTGAAAGAAAAAATCTTACAGGCAATTATTCTACTAAACACCAGGAAGGAGATGCAGTAAGTGAGTTTACAATGCTGTCCTGTGGCAAAGCTGGTGGAGGGGAAAAACTATCACATCACAGGGCATGCAGAAGAAAGAGGAGATGCACACACCCCTCAGCACTGCATCACCAGTGTCCAGCTGTGTCTGCAACAGTGAGACAACAGAAACCTATACCTGCCTTGAATGGTATATGGTTCCAATATAGAAATAAACCAATACACACTAAAAATAACTTATTACATACAGTATATTTAAATCAACAGTCAAATATACATTGAGATGTGCTTCATGCAAATGCCTTGGGGCACTCTACCATAAAAAACATTTTTATATATACACACATATAAATACCACACAGTATTTAAATGTTGAGTCTACCAGATGATTACTTCATTTACTACTCTTGACAAACAAAACTCTTCTGGGAAAAGTCAGTGAAGTTACAGTTGAGAATAAAGCCCAGCAAGAGAAAAACCACAGCAATGCCAGCAGAGGACTACAGGAGAGATGTGGTACCAGCTTAAATGGAAAACTCGTGTTTGAGGTGCCACGTAGTGACAGCAAAAAATTGGAGGATAGGTTTTATCCTGAGCACCATGAAGATAAAATACTGCTACCAGGCAGATCTCTATAGATATTAATGAGAGGATGGGAGATGCAATGATGGAGACAGTGTGAAGGAAAAGCACCTGGAAAGTGTTACCAAGACACAACAGGGATGAGGAAAGCTAGCAAAATTATATGATTTTCCCAGCTGCTAATGAGAAAGAAGAAAATTTCTTTCTTCAGTGTTACCCTAATTCTGAGAAATTAAAGGACAGGGAAGTATTTGGCACAATGAAGTGCCTTCATTGGAGATCAAGGCTAATTAACGGTTGTGGGACTCAGAAGAGAATTTAGCTTTTGCCTGAATCCTGAGTGCTCATTCTTCACTCATGGCCGAGATCAGATTTTTGCCTTATTACTCAAAGAGATCAGCCCATCCTGGGTATGATGCTACAGGCGATAGACACCTCCAGAGTATTTGGTATTTATTTGATGGTCACCCATTATGGCCAGGAGGAAACACAAGAGCGAGAAGCTAACATCCTCACTTCCTCACACCTGCAGCTGCCCAAGGAGCTGTGGTTTCTGTTAAACCACTTCTGTTAAGTAAAACACAACTATTTGCTTTCTAATTTTCTAGATAGAAGAGCAACTAACAGGTCCAAATGGAGCTTCATAACACCCACCCGGCTCCTGTGTCTCCTTTTCAACTTTTTTCAACCTCAGCTGCCTAATACTCACTGGATGTAACACGGTGATCATATAGTTTATTGTTCTGCAGGATCATATGTACTACCACAGCTTATCAGCATCACTGCCAAGCAGCAGACTTCCTTCTGCTTCATCTGTGGTACCTTGCAGGATTCTGGCTTTTATGTCCTGTGATGGGCAATACCCAAATACCATGCAGGTTCCCAAATTAGGATGAAAAAAAGTCTCAGCGTTGGACTTCTACCTGCCTTCTACAAGCATTGGGCTTTCCCTGCTCTGTGTACAATGATCTGTCTGGTGACAGTGTTTTCCTCAGGCTGTTCAGCTCTGCAGAGAGATCCCAAAATTCATCCTCCTGTGGCAAACTCAGGAGCAAAGAGGGGGGGAAGAAAATCTCACCCTCAGCTTTCTATTTTGGGGGAGCAGCACAGGGAGAGCTCAGCCAGCAGCTCTGCTCTTACACCCTCATTTGTACAGATGGCTTGTATGGAGCCAAGAGGGATTGCAACAGTAGAAGAGATGAATGGTATCTACCAAGTTCTTTATCCAGGCTACAGTATTGACCTATATCTGCTTCATAAAGGTGAAAAAACATGGATAGCTGTGTGGGTTGAGCAGGAACATCTTCCTGCTGCCAGCTGGCAAACAGCTTGGGGATTACAGCATGAGGATTAATAGCCTTTGTCATTTGTAAGTGCAGATGCTAACCTTACTCATATGACAGACTGATCTTCTTTGGATTGTATGCCTGTTTGCTGTTCCAGAAAGATGACCTTGGGCTGCTGTGAGAGACAAAATATTTACACATTCATTTCTTACGGCCTACAGCGTAGGCTGCAGGAAGGCACAAGCTCACTCAGCACTGAGAAAAAAGGAGGAAAAAATAATGCTGTATGCCTTCAGCTTGGAATCATATGTAGAAACTGGGTTTTAGCTCAGGCTTCATGCCAGTACAGCCCGGCTGTCCTGCTTTCTGGAGCACAGAGCGAGCAAACCCCCAGCTCTACAGCAGCACAAGCACACAGCCTTCCCTCCCCATCACCTTCCTGGCCACTGCTTGGGGATTTCATTTCTTGCCCAATGGCTAGTTAAATCTGCACCAGATTCTAAATAAACACCCAAACCAGCTATGCTGAGTTATCCTGTATGTCTTTCCAAGCTTCAGAATCTGTCAGCTTCTGGCTGCTTTTCTCACAGATGCACATCAGCTGGGAGCCAGCATCACTGCCTGGGGTATGAGAACGTATTTGCTGGGGTAGTGCACACTGAAGGGAAAAAACTACCTCATTCAAAGTGTGAGTTCTTCTACAAACCCTGGCTGCTTTTTTCCCCTCAAACCATAGTTGCAAACATCACACTTAGTACATTTTAAATGGAAAGTGGTTGTTCCTGCATACTAATTCCTTCAGGCTCTGTTGTGCTATTGCAGAGCATGATGCTATGGAAAAAAAAAAAAAAGAAGAAAGCAAGTAGAGAACAGGTTGTTTCCTCTGTCATTAACTCAGTCCACATTGCAGTGAACGGGTGTCATTACTTCGTAACTATGAAAGTATCACAGCCCAGCCAACAAGCTTCAAACTCCACAAGTGAACTAGAAAGCAGAATAGCAAGGTCTTGGTCATGAGCATCCTAACTTTAAGGCGACCCCTCGTCAGCTCCTGTGGAGCCTTGGGGATAATGTGATAGGGAAGGCCATATTGTTTGCTCAGCCTTTCTGTCCACCTTTCGTGGTGAAGGGCAGAAGGCAGCTGAGAGGCTGAGAGATGAAGCGCTGTGATCACACAGATTAAAGATGATGATAAATAAGGGAGCGGAAAGAAAGCTCTGCAGGCATGCTAGCTCCAAGGTCATCACCAGCTTCAACTGAAGGAGAAAATGCGGAAATGCCTGCTCCTCTGCCAAGCTGCCACCTTCGGCTTTGTGCCGGAGAAATGATCATTAGCAACTGGCGTCTTTTGGTTCTGTGCATCCAAGAACATCTAAAGACATTCGTGACTGAAGAACAGTCGATTATGTAAAGCACCAAATAACTTATTGGGATCTGCAGCGGCTAAATATATACCCAAGTATTGTTCATGTGCCCCAGGAGCTGCACAACCCACGTTACCCCTCAAGGGAAACACAGACAAGCCAGAGCGACAGGAGAGAGCAGGCCACAGCAGGGTCCAAGTAATTAAAGACACTGGTAAAAAGGAAACCCAAACAGATCAAATGATGTAGCAGACCATCCAGATAAAGCCTTTACAAATGGGCACTTCAGTAAGCTGTAGCTGTAGCTCAGTGGGCTAAAAGAGGTACTCATTCCTGTGGGCATCAGCTGAAAGTCACCATTATTACAGGGAATATAAACATGGTGAGATCATTCTGTTCTGTTGTCGACACACATTAAAAACAACAAACAAAACAAGAGCAGAGTGCCTGGCAGGATGGGGGCATGCTGGCTGGAGAGAGACCAAGGAAGGAACACACCGCAACTAGCTGAACGCTATTGCTCAAGATAGAGGGATGTGTCCAGAGCACTTGCCCACAATATTCTGGGCTTATTCCAGTGCATTTAGTTCCTTCCCACACTATGGTTTTGTGGGTTTTCAGGCTGTGATTTTTATTTTATTTTTCTTTCTCAAGAGAAGAAAATTCAAATAAGCTATAAGGGGATTCCAGACAGGGGTGTTAGAAGGGAACCTTAGAAAACAAGAGTGCATTAGGAAACCTCCATTATCTGGACTTTCAAGTCCCAAGCATTCCCAGAACCAGGTCAGCTATTTCTTTCCTGCTTGCTAAACTCCCCATGGACCTTCCACATCTCTTCTCCCCACCTGGAGCCCCACAGAAGCAGAGATCAGGCACCAGCATCCGCATTCCTGTGGACGGAGGCCAGTGGAGCACAGGGCCTCAAGTCTACTGACCATTGCTAACTGCAAGCCAAGTGCAAGTCAAGATTCCCAAGGAATGTCAATCTTTCTGGGAATTCAATCTTGTCAACCATTTCCAGAGGAAACAAGGGGTTAAAGCAGTGATTGAAAGGGCAGTTGTATTTGCATAAGACCGTGAACACAAGCCCAGCCTGTTTCAATATCAGCAATGGCTAATTCAATCTGTCAATGGGAAGAATATGGAATATGGGGGAGCTGCTGCAAAGCCTTCATATCACAAACAGCCAATCCTAAAAAGAAAAATTAGCCACAAAAGCAAGAAAAATCAAGGTAGCAAGCAGGAGCAACCCCCGCACCCAGCATTGTGTTCATCCCAAGATTCCTAAATTCTTCCATTGCTTCAGTAGGAATATAATGAACCCCACAAATGCACTAACATTTTAAGCTGCAGCTCCAAAACCCCAATGCTCCCTTTGCCTCATCCCTTTTCCCTTCTCTCTAAATTTTTCTAGTAAAAAATCAGGCCAAAGTGCTGTTGCAAGGATGCAGCAGCCTGCTTCCATTGGAGAGCAAGGTTTTAACATGTGCTTAGATAGTACTCTAAATAAGCTATTTGCACTTGCTTTGCTCTGACTCCTGATACTCTACACTGAAATTATATATTAAAATTCAGTTCCCTTAATGCTGTATCTTCAGAAAAGATCTTGATGTGAAAATGCCATGGAAGTCCAAAACCAGTTGACTTCATTACTTTAAGAGTATCTTTTCCACTCTTTTTAATCACACTGTTATAAATCTGGGTTATCTCCAGTTCATTGCTGAAACATATTATCAGTTTATACTTTTCCCTTAGCTAATCATTAAGCATAAGCAATACTTGGCAGGTTCAAGAAGTTATGAAGAGAAGGTCACTAAGTTTATTATACATACACATCCCAGACAATAAAATTAATTATAAACACTTGTATATACATTTTATGCAGTTCAGAAAAAAAGATGCAGAGACTGGAAAACAGTTGAAATCAGCAAATGCACTTCTTTAATTGGGCTGTTTCCTTTACTTTTTTCCATAATAAAAGTACACAATAAAAAAAAAACATTTATATTCTGCTGGTTACCACTCACATGCTCATTTTCTCTTGCAGTGGTAATATAGTAACATTAACAGTGCAGTCAAAAATGTATTTGCTTGCTGAGCTCTATTTGGGTTATTTGTGATACAAAGCCCCAGTAGTGCAAAGCAGATATTACACCAGCTTATCTAGGCAGTAAGGACAACCCTCTTACACAGGATACCCACCATCAGAAAAATGATGCTCTGAGAGGTAAGTGATAAGAATATATAAAACCATGGCCTGTCGAATAATTTGTATCACCTATACCAGATGTCCTTCTGCATGCAGATTTTTCTGTCTGCCTCACGAGGACAGACAAAGACTGTGTGTATGACAAGTGATAACCTGTGTGTATCACACCACTGCCCACAGGGTCTGGCTAGCCTGGATGTATATGATGTAAGCCTGCACCAAGTATCAATTTTGGTCAAACAGCCAGTGCCAAAATTTGCATTAGTTAGATTTGCACAGCACCGCTGAAGGGAAGGAGACGCTGTGGTGCAGTAAGAGGCAGAATTTGGTGCCAGGTCTCAGTAAATGACAAAAACAAAACATGAAATGATTCAGTACAGACAAACCTTTTCAGCAAAATATTTCCTGTGTCTTGCTATCATCAGCAGGAAAGGGAAGCTGATAGTATTTGAAGATCTCAGCACCTTACTGCCTACGTACCCCCATCACAGTGGAGGGATGAACATCCTCTGCTGTGTCACACACAGCATTGCAACAGCTAACAACTGCTGAACTTTCAATAGTCGAGTAGCAGACTAAGACATGTCCCCTATCTATCATCTCTATAACTTCAAGTCACAGAGACAGGAAATAAATTAAAATAGAAAATGACAATATAGTCTGTACCTTAACTACATAAAAGTGTCATCACCTCCTCCAGCAAGCCTGTTCCTTGCATTGTTTTCAGTTAAAGGCAGGAAGCATAATACTTTTCTCTGGTTCAGCAGGGCCAGCAGCACCTCAAGGGGGGTCCCCTAGATCCCCATTCCTCGCCTGCAGGAGAGCTCATCCCAGACATAAGGTGACATGATCTGGCATCCTCCACTGCTCCATGTGTCAAAACCAGTCCCCTTTCAGATGCTGAGAAGATAGTACAGGACAGCACATTCAAAGAGCCCTCAGCACTGAGTTGTGCTTAACAGAGTCACAGAGAAACCATGATCTAAAGCCTTTTTGTACAATGCTCACAGAAATGCTTTTCTGAATGAACCTTGCTTAAAAACCTAAGTAACTTACGAGTAAAACAGTGATGCAGAAAAGACTGATTCAGGCACAAAGGTGGATGTGCAGCTTGTTCTAGTCTTTTTTGGTATTTGTGATGACAGAAGCCAGGAACTTCAAGTAAACATCTAAACATGCATTGTATAACTGCAATATAAAACTGATGTTAGTTATCTCTCATGCAAACCCATGGCAATGCAGGATAACAAGTGCACAGGATGCTTAATTAAAAATACTGATAGTGCTTAGTGCTAATATCAGTTTTTAGTACAGAAAAACAGTAGTAATGTCTAGGCACTTGAAAGTTGACAAAGACTTCAAGAGTGCTTTCCCATGCTGCCTGAAAAATATACCATTCAGTTTACAGTGGTATCAAATGCTAATTTCTAGGACTTGGAAACACAATAATACAAAGGAAGAGAATGTGATCTGCATGCAGGTAAGCCTTTCTGTGAGCTATCTGCATGTCAAGAATATCTGCAAACTTCACTAATATAAATAAGGGAGAGAGGGAAGAGAGAGTTTACACCAGAAGAAAATAGCATCAAAATTGTCCTGTGACGGTCAAACTTATGACAAAATGAGTGAGACAATGACCAAGGAAAAGATTTTGTAGGTATTCCCACTGCTTCTCCCTAGGATTAATTATTTGGATGTGCAATAGGCAAGACAACCTAGAAAGACAAGAACTAAACTTGCTTCCCAGGCCTTGCCATCTGTAATACCTGTGACTGCTGACACTGAAAAGTCAGGTTAAAGTGCATGTGACCCATCAGAGCACTGTCGTAGCCATGGCACAGCTTTTTGCTGCTGTCTGAGAACAAAGAAAGACAGCTCACCGTATCAGGACCCCCAGGCTGTCCTGGTAACCACTAGGACTCCAGCAGCATGTGCCACCTGCAGACCTGTGTCCCCTTCGATTCCTTCATTTCCTGCCAATGGCTTTGCTCTTCCTCTCCGCTGCTGTTCTGACCCATAGAAATCCATCCAATCATCTCTTTGCGCTTCATGCTGCGTCTGTTGTATATGGAGATCATTAGTGTGACATCAGAGAGCTGGAAGAGAGCAACCTGGAAGATGAAAGTTTCTTTGTAGACAGGATTGGGCTGTCCTCGACGGATGGAGGTTTTGCAGTGAGACATCTCCTGACCCACAGAGTTGCGCAGGCAGAGCTTTCCATAAGTATCTAGGACAAAAAAGAGGAAATAGTATGTTTGGCACAGATGGTAGAATAAATGAAAGCCCCAAGCAGTCAAAAAAACCACCCCCAAAACCTCCAAGTAGAGCAGCTTTGTCTACAGTGAATAACAGATGAGGGCTGAACTGCTGTCATCAGAAAACCCTCGAGATGAGAAACAGCAGGATTGGATTTCCTCATATTCAGATGGGGAGAAAAAGGGATGAAACTGATGCATATTTCAGCCCTACTCTCTTGAAAAGAGCAGGAAATCTGGCTCCCAAGCCTTGCAAACCTGTCTAAGACTAACAGAAACTATGAGCAATCTCTATGGATTCTCCACATCAAATGATGAGTCTCTACCTTCCCCCTTCTCCTTCACAGTCAGGCTTCATTGGAGCTGTCTTACCAGGGCTTGCCTTGGCTTCACTTCCCTATCCACCACTCTCCTATGGAAGAATGCCCCTATGACCTTTATTTAATATAGCAAACAAAATGGGTCCTGAAAAAGATGGAAAGGAAACCTGCATACATTGTGAAATGATTTGAGCTCACATGATAGTTTCTAGGCTTTTTACAAATTCTCATTTGTCCTGATTTTGGAGGAAAGTACAATGATGTCATAGTTTAAACATTTTTGGTGGACTCAAGGTCAGTTTTATTCACTATTTAAAGTCAATACAAGGAGTAAAAAAGCTTAGTAGATGCAGAGAAGGGATATTTCAAGTCAGTGTTCCTATAAATCCACCCTTAAAACTCTTGCTGCCTCTTGTATTAATTCATTTATCTCTGTTAAGTGATCACTAATATTGTGGTCTCAGGCAGAGCTCTGTTGTCCCAATGCTCCACAGACTCAGCTCAGTGTAAGTTTTCACCTCGCTCTGCATGTGATGGTAACAGATTACTTGTCAAGAAAAGTCCCCTCCTAACCCCTTTGTGATCTGTGCCTAGGATTCTGCAAGTGAGGCTTATTTCAGAGTGTGCTGAAGATAGGAAATAAATAACAAGCCTCCGTCTCTTGTCTACGGCATTTCTATCCTCTTCTGTTCTCTTCTGATGTGATATTTTGCGCACTTATCTACTGAGCAACACAAGGTGTGAAATTACACTTCAGGTGTGAAAACACTTCTGTGTCTCCAAAGCAGGGCTTTCTGCTCCTCTCAAACTGTTCCACTGAAAAAACTGTCAGGAGACTGACAATCAAGGAGCAAATTGTGAGCCTGCACAGCTGTACAGCTATCCAGTTACTGCTGGGGAAAGTTCAGTCCAGTCATTAGCTGGGGTGCCAACCTGTCTCCCAGTGTAACCCTGGCGCTGAAGTACATCTTGCCAACAAAGACCTACTTGTTAGACACAAAAGCAGAGCTCTGACGTGAAATGGTTTCCTGATTGTTTCTGGGAAGGAAAGAACTGCTATACCTAGAGGTAGACTAATTCCCACAGTAATATTCAATGTTGGTGGTGCTGAGGGATTGAAATCTGTAATGACTTCACACACATCAGAAACACAAAGCCCAAGAGAGGACTGACTCCCTGTTCTAGCTTGACTCAATGTGAAACAATGCAAGCAAACTACCAGACACAGTCTCCTGCAGAGCTTGTAGAGATGTCACTTTGCTTTTCACTGACAAACTAACATGCGCTGTTCCCCCTGTGGAAGCCCTGGCTGCTGGTCTGAGGCTGTGAGGAACTCACTTGAAACAAAGTGGGGAGTAGGGGCTTTATGGGTCTTCTAAATGTCTTAATATTCTTTTTTTTTCCTTTTTTTTTTTGTAAGGAAAGGGTTTCAAAATAATGAAAAATCTCTGTCAAGGTGATTCTTAAATACAAATAAGCAGCTAATTAGTACAATTTGCTGTTTGAATTTTAATTTTTTTTCTTTCTTTCAAATTGAAAGCTTACATTTTCTATGTAATTTCAGTGTATTTTCCAAACCAATCCCATTTATAGGCAGAAAGCTGAAGGGGCTTGTTTCTGCTGACGCACAAAAGAGGTGAGTGCTGAGACCTAGGAATTTATGGAGGTGGACTATCTCTGTTTGCTCCTGGACCAATAACTCCTTTTTTTTCTAGATGTGTCTTTGGTGTCATACTGCTTTCCCCACTACCCTCCGAGAACTGCTTTGCTGATGGTGAGGGCATTTGAGTGGGATCACGGTAGGACTGGGTCAACAAGGGCACAGCAGGGGCATGGAGCAGCACTGGAAAGGTCCTGCTCCTTGATCACTTGGCAGCTCCCGGGAGTTCTTCCCCAGCCGAGGACTGCTACAGGCACTGTCACTGCTATCCCATCTGGCCACGGCAATGTGCAACATAACTAACAGCAGATGAAGTACTTTTTAAGTTATCTTCCCTTGCTACTTGAGGGAAAGGTCACCCACACATGCTTGTATCTCTTTTTCTGAGAGGACAGGGAGAGGACTGAAGTCTAGATTTTCCTCTCAGTTCCTTCTGACTGCCTCCAGTATTGGCAGCAGCTCATGTGGGATTCATCACTCCTAACTGCAGGCACATTCGTTTGAGTGATCCCCACAAGAGACAACCAATTTATAATCAATACCACCAGAAGCACAAGTCACAATTCAGCAGTGATCTAGTAGACAATGCTACCATTACAGATGATATAAGTTTTAACACTAAATCAAGTACCACAGCTAAAACACCTCATAGGATGCTGTTTCAGGATGTCCCAGCTAATTTTCCGGGCAATGAATGGATGAGTTTCTTGCAATTGTATACTCTAGGATGCCATATTTTTGATTGGTGCCTCAACTTTTGCAAGTGAGGAGTAATATAGCTAACTTTAAAGAAAAACAAGCATCACATGACCAATGACATATCCAACAGAGATCAAAGTCAGAAAATTGGACATTTTCTTTAATACACATCAGATCCACTACATAATTCTGCACCAAGGCCCTTTTTATACAGTATCAAGGTAGATGAGGATTGTGCATGTATCATCTGGATCAGGCAAGAACATGCAGGCAGGGAGGAGACTATGCTTAGGGCAAAGCCAATACCACGAGCCCTTTTCATGCCCATGTAAACACAGGCACAAAACCAGTGTAAGTGACAACTAAATCAGATTGCTAACTCTTCTCAAATTTATTCCTTTGGGTGTATTTTACCAGCCAAAAGAATCAAGCTTGCCTGAACAGAAAAGAGTAGGTGTGGATAATTTATTCAGCATTTAAAATTTGCCTTGCAGAGCTGGTACATATGAGGCTGAGCTGATATTCCGCTCCACTAACTACATTTTAAGACTGTGGTTTGCCCATACTCCATTGTGCTCTTTGCAGCATCTTTTTAGGTATCTCGTTAGGAAACACTTCATAGTTCTCCTTATGGTTCAGTCTGGTTCTCTGAGATAAAAAGGTCTCCCCTATATTTGGCTTTGTCAAAGAAAAATCATCCTCAGATACACAGTGAAATTTGTGGACCTACAGCAAGGATGAACTTGAAAATTTACTGAGGAATGTATGTGCAAGAGCATTCATTCATTATGAAGGCAAACATTTTCCACCTAATTACATGCTCAGATTCAATAATGGCCTCATTACTGTGGTATCTCAGCACTCTTTGCTCTTCAGTGTATTTACTCTCAGGCCACCTCTGTCAAGCACAAAAGGAGAAGAGAGATTAAGGCTTGACATTGGTTAAAATGCCTAAGTGCTCGCCTTCTATTTAGGCACCTATCCTACTGACATGAAGGAGAGTGAGACCTCTTAATATCTGGGAGTGTCTGAGACTGCAGCTTGCCCACAGTTACACAGAAGCCTGTGAAGAAGCAAGAACAACATCTAATTTTGCCAAGACCAATTTTAGCACTGCATCCATCAGGCTCTCCTTTCCATATAGGCTTTGGAACAGACGTTCTTGCTACAGCTCATCTTTAAATTAATTTTTCATCTCTGGTATGAGTGGATTGAACAATGTTACCGTATACATAAAATATCAACACCTCTGCATTTAATACCAAAGTGAAAAGCACTAAATCAAGGAAGGCTGCAAGAAGCCAGACACATTTTGGGCTGGCGCTGCATAATCTTACTCCAGAGGTTTGGCCAAACCTCTCCTTGTGCAGACTGCTCTTTCTCCATCAATACTGCCCCAACCATAAAACACCTCTTGAGAGATTGCAAAGGCAATCACTTTATCTGTGATTCTTCTAATGACCCATTTTTGCCATCATCCTTCTAAGGGAACTAACTGAAAATGACAACTCAGGGGAATAATCAACTATAATTTATATGTTCACTTTTTTCAAGCAGGGACAGTAATGTGCATTCTGTTTTCATTTACCCTAAGTTCCAGCATTATTAATAAAGCTGACCCATGAACAAGAACACTGCAAGTACAAAAACATCTAACAACCTGCTTGAATTTATATTTAGAAAGGAAATAAACAACCAAAGACTCCTGACCCTTTAGGTCTGTGGGTTGCAGAGTACAAAACAGTGCCATACAGATTTTCCCACCCTCACACCAGGCAAGCTAGCTCATTTCCAAAAGCAGTATAACCATGTCAGCATGCTGCAATCCAGACTAATAACAGCCACAGTAAAATAAGGTCTTGGTCCTAGAGCTTAATTTCACCCAGCTGGCATGCCCACGCTCCTAGCCTACATGATAAATGGCAGTATTGCATGGCAAAGCAGTCCCGGATCTTGCCTCTGTGCTATCTGTACAGAACAGTTCAACACGAAGTCTCTGAGACCCAGAAGACCATTCTCCACCACACATGGCTTTACCTCTCCATTAAACCAGCAGTGGGCAGAAATACTCTGAACCTGGCTCGTTATAACTGGATTGAGAAAAGAGCAGGGAGGAGAATTAGACCCCAGCTTTTGTTCCCAGCCCCACATGGTGAACATCTGGATTAGGCCAGAGGCAGGTTATGGCCTACTCTATAAATTGTACAAGAGCTCAGAGCTGCTTGTAAAGTTGCTGAGGAGACAACTTGTCTTAACCTATTCCACCAAGCCTCTGCTACTCAGGTACTCTCTCTTGTGGCTGGCCGCTTTCACATGAGGAAAAGGCTGGGATCAGGCAACCTTCACAACGTGAGTCATCAGAGAACAGACCAGCAGTGCCTTTAATTTAGAATGCAGCAGAAATGAGTGCTCTACTCCCTGGAAGCACTGTTAGGCCTTGTTGCGGTTTAAGCCCAGCTGGTAACTCAGAAACATGCAGCCGTTTGCTCACTCCCTGCCCTCTTCTCCTCCAGTCCCGGAGGGATGGGGAGGAGAATAGAAAGAATGTAACTCCCACAGATTGAGATAAGAACAGTCCAGTAACTAAGGTATAACACAGACCACTGCTGCTACCACCAATAATAATAATAATGATAAGGGAATAACAAAGGAAGAGAATATAAAACTAAAAGGGGAGAAGGAAAACAATAAACACATGTGATGCACAATATAACTGCTCACCACCCGCTGATCGATACCCAGCACAACCCAAGCAGTGATCTGCGCCTTCTGGGTAATTCCCCCCAGTTTATATACTGGGCATGACGTGTTGTGGTATGGAATACCCCTTTGGCTAGTTTAAGTCAGGTGCATCCTGTCTTTGCTCCCTCCCAACTTTTTGTGCCCCTCCTCACTGGCAGAGCATGAGACTGAAAAATCCTTGATTGGAGTAAACATTACTTATCAACAACTAAAACAATGGTGTCTTACCAGTGTTGTTCTCAGACTAAACCCAAAAACACAGCACCGCACCAGCTACTAGGAAGAGAAAAATGACTGCTATAGCTGAACCCAGGACAGGCCTAGGGGAGGGAATTAACAGCCTTGACTTGTTTCACGCAAAGAGACAGGCTAAAGAGGGGCAGACCAGGGCTCTCTGGAAGCAATGCCCAGGTGTCTCAGGAAAGAAAGCTGCTTCCAGAGAGCCTCTGAGCTCAGTTCCTTGGTGAATTCCATGTCCACGTCATTTTACAGTGCCAGCCCTCACCTGGGACACGAGTTGGGCTGGAGAGCCAACTTACCACCTCCCTGCACTCTCCAACCCTGAGGAGGTCCAGCTTGTTTTGGGAGGGGAAAGAAAAAAGAAATAATTTTTTTCCTTGTCCACAGCTATGGGACTGGGAGAGGCATCACCATACATTCTACTTCAAATGCACTCCTTTGATTCAGAAATATTGTTATTTTTTTACCCAGCAAGTGTAACATGGATGATACTTTTCATAGACCTTTTAGAAATATAAAACTATTGAAAACATCACTGGATAACCACGTGCTATCACTAGACGTCTAATTATCATGGAACATCCCCCACAAAAATCTCACAATTGCTTCTTGAAAGTCCATTATTCTGTGACTTGTTTTTCTGACCCTGATCAGTCCCAGGTCTCACGTGTGATGGGAAGAGCTGTACCAAGCCAGTCCATTCACCCAACAGTACCCAATACCACATGCATTAAGTCCATTAAAATACGGCAAATATGGCATATGCTGATTCTCTCCCAAATACCCTCCCAGTCTCCAGCCATTTGTGACTCAAGTCAGAGGCAGTGTTTTCATATATATTTGCCATCAGTGGATTTTTCTCTGTGACCTTGTCCTGTGTTGTACCAAACTTAAGCATCCACAGTGTTCTGTAGTGAGGAATTCAACAGCATGAAAGAGCTGTCCCCTCTTCAGGACCTGCTACCTCCTTGCTTCATTTCATGATTCTTTGGTTTTGTAACAGGAAACACAACAAGTAACTGTTGCCAATTCACTTGCTCAATGACATTTATGATTTTATAGACCTGTGTGAAATATTCCTTTTTCTTCTTTTGTCATAGCATGATGGGAGGCACAGTCTGTTCAGCTGCAGCTTGCTGCAGCTGCTCCCATACCTGTGATTGTTTCTAATACAGGTCTTTCCAATTCTGATGTATTCTATTTAAACAGAGGGAGCCAAAACTGTACATGGTATTCATTACACTGGTGACTGTATATTTACAGTTAAATACCAATTTTGCATTTTGTCCTATGTATGTTTCTAACCTTTAATTTGTTTGGGGTATTTTTCATTACTACTGCTCATCCTTGATTTTTCTGGGCATATTTATTGTAAGCCTAATAAATATATTACTCCCAAGTAGCTACAAGTCCATCCAGATTAAGTTTGTATTTCACAGCTTCTCCCATGCAATAACTTACATTCATCCATACTTCATTTTCCACCTCACTACCCAGCTGCTCATTACAGAGACATCCTACTGGGGCTCCTTGAATCTGGCCTCATCTTTAATGACCTGAGCAAAACTGTCTCAGCTGATCTTACTGTAAATTTATTCAAGCTATATTCAAGAATGTGCAATAAAAAGACGCAGGACAATTGGTCTTGTACAAACTTACTGTAAGGAACTGGCGAGTACTTGGCAGCAAGTAGCTGTCCAACACCTCTATTACTCCATTAACCAAGATCCCTGGAGGAATGAATCCATCCCAGCTCACCTTGGTACAGATCCCCCTTCTATTATTGATAGGATGGAAGCACGAATTACAAACCTTTAGGAACCCATACAAGTTCCCTGTTCAGCACTAGATATGCAGGTTAAAAGCTAGGGGTTTGGTTTGTTTGGGTTTGTTGTTGTTGTTGTTGGGGTTTTTTTTGTTTGCTTTTTGGGGTTTTTTTCCCAGCTTCCTGGTCTGATTTGGAGTAATTAAAAAAATTAACCTGTGCCTTAGTTATCCAGGAATTAAATAGATATAGTAACTTTTCTTCACTCACAAACAAGTTCATAAAATAAAATCCACAAACTGTTTTCAAGCATTCTGATACCAGAGCAATCAGGATCCTAATTTTTCTATGGGAGCATATTCTGTACTCCTCGGCATTGTTATCTGTGGCTCAGATGTTTGTTTTCAGACAAGGCTTTATGCCAAGAATTTATCCTGTTCTAAATAGAAATCCTGATAGCTTGTTCTCTCCCTCCTGTCTTCTCCAGCATTAATGCTATTGTATTTGTTTAATGGGGTTAATATGCTGCTGGTATAATAATGATCATGTATGGATGTAATTATTATGTGTGATTAATTCTGCAGCTGCTGAAAAGCTTGGAGGACTTTCCTTAGGCAAAGGAATATCTTCATAGTAGTCCTTCTCAAATTGCATTACACACAGACATAAACCCCAAAAGAAATGCAGAAGGGGAAAGAATGAAGGATGAATTACAGGAGAGAGAACTACATGCAGCAGAGCAGCTGATAAAGGTTAAACATCATGTGAACAGAGACCATCACTCTGTTGCATGTTTATAGGTCTGTTGCATGTCCCTGCCCATGGCAGGGGGGTTGGAACTAGATGATCTTAAGGTCCTTTCCAACCCTAACTATTCTGCGATTCTATGATTTTCTATACACTGACTAGCACGAATGATTCCCGGTCCATCGCTACAGTCCCAAGGTACTATTACCATGCACATAGCATGTAACTGGTTATAAGTTTTTGTAAGATATATCTGCCAGTGGTGTAGGCTTCTCTTGTTACTTTTATAATAATAAACATCCTTTAAACTAACACACTGGGTTTTATTCTAAGAAGGTACAAAAACACAGACCAAAATATGAACCCCTGCATAATGCTAGCATAGGCTAATGATTTTTACAAGAACCAAAGAGAATGAGATGCTCAGTATACCAGCCATTAGCACTAAAATACAGAGAGTGTCCACGCCTGACAAAACCGTAGATGTTTTTCGGCATAAGGCTTTTTGGCGCACACTAATAATTTACGGTCCGATGCTGCAGCCATACTCTTGAGTGCTCTTAAGTGTTCTGAGTGATAACGGATCTATTTGTGTGATCAGAGATTGCAGACCCAGGCCTGTAACTCAGCATGTTCTCAAAACAATACCTGGACACTTATCCTTGACCAAACTATCCTTAAATTCCACATATGTGACCGGAAGAGAAGACACTGCCTACAAGATTAAAGTCTCCAAGCTGTCCACCTGTTTTCTAACCCAGTTATTACTCATATAATCACCCATGACTTTGATATTTACCTTACTCAGTTTTAAGGTTTAAGTGAAGGAGAAGATATGCCCAGGAAAAACTGAGATGTGCACAATCTTCCTTTTCTTCTCTGGAAAACCATCTGGTTTAGCCTCTGCTGTCTTTAACACCTAAAATCACCAATGCTGCAGTCCAGATCCTTCTGTACACAGTGAAATCCCTGTGCAAGGATGCCAAGTAGAGAGCACACACACTGTAGGAGATACTGAGCTCACCTATGCAGGACTGCAGGTATCACATGAGAAGGTCAAGGTGGGCAAGAAGCACAGCTGGAGAATTTGCTGTTGTGCATAATTCTCCTGACATTCCTCATAGGGGCAGCTGTCAGCAGCAGACAATACTAAAGCCACTGGGCTGTGACAGGACCACATATGGGTACTGTACAGGCTCTGTACATGCAGGGCTAGGAATGGAAATGAATTCTGTCCGTTGACTTCTCTCAGTCTTACCATAAATGGCTGCCCTGAATAGCAGTCTGGGCTTGGTATTTCAGTGTCCTGAAGCGCTGTTATATCCAAAATCTCCATGATACTTTCAAGAAATAAACCACTCCCTCTGAGCCTCAAACAACAGAACTGTAGATACGACATATTCGAGAAAACACAGAGGCTATTTGCTCACTCTCCAGAAAGGGAGATAGCAGTTTTAGTTTTCAACCAGTGAAGCACTTATTGAGCATCTCATTCAGCCACCAGCATTTTTCACACAGTAACGATTGGACCTCACAGCACTCCTCTGCAGTGCTTGCAGGAATTAAAAGTGAAATGCTACTCAGGCATCTGAGACAAGGGCTGGTTTTCTTCTTTCTAATTTCTTTCAGCTTCTGCTTCACTGGGTTTTCCTTTTCTCACCACACTACTGGGAACTTTATAGGCGCAGAAGAATAACGCTGAACGCAGAAGCAACAATGTGACTTGGAATAAAAGAAGCAGGTTGTGATAGGTTCAGAATTCACCTGTAATCGTTTATGAATTTCTGTGTTTTACCTATAAACTGATTTAATGCTGAGAGATAGTGGTCTGACAATGCTGAAGTTGACCTGGATACAGAAAGGATGCAAAGAAGCATCTCAAGATAGCCTTAACAGTGAAGATTGAAGAACTGTTATGAAACAATGCCAGGACAATTAGTTTGGATGGCTGACAGAAGTTTTTGTCTAGCTTATCAAACCAATTAGACTAGGCTTATCTGAATTCCTGCAAACACACAAATGGAAAATTCAGGCAGAATCTAAATCAAAAAGTCCCTCAAAGAATGTCTTATTTTCCCACATACTGCTCCTGTTCTCATCTCATCAACACAGAATGCTTCTCAGGTTTAAAGTTGCTGCCAATCAGACTACTGCACTTCTGTACACTCACCAGCTAAGAAGCTGAATGGGATGTCTAATCAAGGCAGCTAAACTTTCCCATGCTGAAAGCTATCCCACCAGAGGCCCAGGACAGACACAACTCACCAGCACTCACAGCCAATGAGTTATAGGGCTGCTCAGGTTACTGTAACACATGGAGCTACACAACATGCACCCAGAAAGATGTTTGTTAGAAGAATACCAAAACCTGTGAACAATTCAGACATGATATTGCGGGTAGGAAGCTGGAAGGCAATTATTTGAGTTCTGTACAACAAAGACATTCAATTTATGGGAAAAGAGTGGGCATTACATATGCTTGCCCCAGCCAGACACAAGACAACTTGTGCAGGGCCTGATTTAAGAACAGAAGGGCTGCATAATCCATGTCTTCAGGCAGTCAAGAGAAAAAACTCCAATACCACAGGTAGATACATGAAAACACGCCAGAAAAAAACTGTCGTAAATTAACCTGGAGCTGTATTTGGACTACTTGTATTTCATTTCTGAGAATAAAACTTTAGGATGTATCTCCACTGCAGCATATATAAACGCAGGCGAGCTTGCTTGCTACAGTATGTGCTAAGATGATTGTCTTAGTCTGCCTTTGCTTTTAATTACTAAAAAGGTGTCAACTTGAAACCGTTTAGTAAAACATCTTCTTGCAAAAAAGGCCGTGTCTTTAAGTAACTCACATGGACACCTATGTTGCCACAGCTAATACAAGACTTGCAAAGGCTACACAGACTGGGGTCATTTTTTTTACTGCTGCATAGACTTGCCCTTAATTCTCCAGGGACTGACTGATGACAGATCATTTCTGTAATATTCTTAAGTATAGTTTAGAGGAAACTTAAGTTTTCACATCCATATACTGAAATATTACATAAATATTTTGTTAGCTCTGGGCCAAAATGCACAGCATCTTGCAAAAGCAACCTTAGCATTTTGCAAGGAGGAGATAATATGTCAAATCCAATGAAGGCAAGGGACTGTCAAAGGTTGTTACCTGTGACAGGCAGGCAAGCACATCACAGAAAGCAAACACACGAACAAACAAGAAAATGTTATTTCACATAGCCATTAGCTGCTGATTTCACACAGGAGGCAAACAGACAATACAAGATGAATACAGCATTGCTATTTAACCCCTGAATGAGGGACCCCAGCAACAAAGCAGGTAACACCATGCACTATGGCTGCATGACTTCACCTATATCGTGGACATTAGTACCACTAACTTTCTCAAGGAGTAACTACAGCTCAGGGACTAACTAAACCTCCTGTAATGCAGTTTCCATTTTTTCCTTTAGGTAATGCAGGAAGAGAACTCAACTGCTGCAACCCAGAAGAAAAACTTTCAAAACTTCTTTCTGCAGAAAATTTTCTTTTGCGGCAGCAGAGAAATCCCAGCAGCAGGATCCCAAAGGGCCCCAAGCACCAGATAACCTACCCCTCAGCGGCACAGCAAGGGGACTAAACAAAGTATAGCCCTGGAAAACACTTAGTGGCACTAGGCAGGGCCTCTGTAGGTCACATGGTAACATATAATCAATTGAAAAGTGCTTCTCTGTTTTTATGGATCTGCTTAGAATTGCCCTGTTCTTTGGGTATAATAGCACTTCTGCCATAATCAGATCTTGTCAAGGTATATGCAATAAAAGAGACATTCAAGTATTACTGTCCCATCAGCTGTGTCTTCATGATTGCCTCCAATTACATGGTAAAATTTACCAGCACATGTATCTGAAATAATGCTTTTAATTTTCAATCAGATGCTCTGCAAGGAAACCTACCTCAGCAATGACATAATTGAGTAACTTGAGGAAGAAAACAAAAAGCAAATTTTGACTCAATGGTGTTATTTAATAGCAGTGAAAGTACTTACCAGGTGGCCTATTAATTGCGAGGTTTCGGAAATGACTGCCTTTGATCACCTCCACCGACAGCCGCCCTGTAGTGGCATTGTAAGACAATCCCACGAGCAGCTCTGGCACCCCTCCATGCGACAGGGACTGTGTTGAAGAAGCGCTATCGCTGTGAGAGATTGCTGACAGACTAAGCTGAGAGTCTGCACTCTGCAGGGAAAGAGCACTGAAAGACTCATCAGGACATTCACCACAACCCCCCCTTAATTTATATCTTTTACCCTTGTTTAGTAAGATCTTTCTTAAGAAATAACAATGACTAAGAATGAATTACGATGGGGCTCCAGCAGAATCAGAGCATCGCTTTTACAAAAAAAACACCTCTGAACTTGCTCTTTAAAGATGAGGAACTCTGAGTAATGTGTTATCACTAGTGTAAATCAAAGCCTCTGAGATAAGACTACATCTTACTACATCAAATGCACAGTAAATCTCCTCGACAATGTCTTTTGGATGGAATGCATTTTGCAGTTTGGGGGTTTCTCGTCATGTACTGTGTATTTTCTTATTTTCTTTCTTTGCTACTATGATGCTCTCTCTATCCCACCCTAGCGCCCTCCTTCCCCCCCCTTCAGCTGGAAAATACACAGTTTATTGATTTCATGTGCACCATCTCCCACTGAGCTTTTTTGAGACAATGAATCATGACAGAACTCATCTATGCAAATTGATTGGCAGAGCCAGAGCAAGATGCAACTGTGAGGTGCATGGAAGACTATAAAGCAGCACAACCAGTTCTTCCTCACATGACCCACCTTTCCACTTCCATCTCTCATCAAAAGGAACATTACTAGGCATTCTGATAACATGGAAACTGCACAACACAGAAATCCACAAGCTAGTTGTTAGTGCCAAATGAGGTAGTTCTTAGAGAGGCAGTAGTACAGGTCCACCAGCATAACAGTGCACAAAAAACTACTGTCCTTGTTGAAATTAAGACATAATTAGTCTTGGTGGTTCCAGAACCAACCTATTATTTCTGAATGACACAGCATTTAATGATGTGTTTATATGTAGTACCTCTACACGATTTTGTTTAAGCTTGCTAGCTGAGCTATTTTTACTAACGCACAGCTTTGTGTGGGGAAGATATGCCCTTACAGATAAATTTTCAAGTGACAGTAGGACAGATCCACCAGCTATGCCCTAACAGCTCTGAATGAAAGGTGTCAGGCACAGCTGGTCCCCATTCACCAGATGAACAATTTTAGAGTCCATATTTCTTCCATCAAACTTACACTCAAGTTACTCCTTGGCTCCAAGACCAATGTAACTTTTGCTTCCCCTTCCTGGCTGATGTTGCTCAGGTAGAACAACTGCTCTCCCATCATCTTCTCTCCAATCATCTTGTGCACCGCATAGAGGCGGAAACGAATGGCATAGCTGCTTAACTCCTCTGGCTCCAGCTTACTGAAGGTAATTTTATCCTTGAACATGGGGATCGGTCCCCTCTGAACACTTGTCTTACCCCTCTGTTTCTTGCTAGGCATCAGCACTGTGTGTACTTGCCAGGTGTTCACTCCACTGCGATCTTTGTCTGGGATATCCCTTGCTTCTAAGACAGTAACTACTAGCTTTTGACTGGAGGCTTTATAGTTGAAGAGGATATCTAGATCACCACATTTACAGATGGGCTCATGGACACCATGATGAGCTGGTACACTATTCACTTCACCATGTTTCTGCAAAGAGAAGGAAGAAGTAAAAGCCCCATTGAAGATCAACTGTTTCTGTGATCCCAACTCTATTTAAAAGAAATTGTTCTCCTTATTTGCGCTTGCAAGTGTAGGCAGCTGCTCTGCAAAATAAGGATCCCACTGTTTCTTGAAAGGCCAGGGATAGTTATTTGCCTGATTTTGTGTACTATTCCTCATACAATCTAGTAAGCAATGGCACTTGTTGAATCATTTCCAATGAAAAGTTTCATCAATATTTAAATGTTTTGCAGGAGACTTAATTGGGAAAGAATCTAGAAAAAACTAAGAAAAAAAACACACAAAAAGAAACCCCTCAATTTTGAGATATTAATAATTAACCCTGAGACATTTAGGCTTAGTATGATTAACCCCCCCCCCAACTTCATCTATTACTTCAAATATACACTGGAATTCTTTCAAAATTGAATTTTTTCTGTTACCAAAATCAAACAATTCAGTCAAATCTGCTAACTTTTTAGGTATTTTGTTCTGCTGGAAATTAAAACAAAAATTAAGCACTGCATTTGAGTTGAAGGGAGGGGAAATCAAGATGTCAGAATTTCTTGCAGAATAGAAATTCCATTTCTAGATGCCGCCCTATAATTCAATAGTTTTCCTACAGCCAAAGCAATGATAATCAAGGAAAACAGTCTGATCACATACAGGTTTATTCTTTATTCCCTTTTTTTAATCTCCCAGAAAAAGCATCTGTTCCTTCAGTTTGGATATTAAAACATTTGGAATAAAAATTCAAAATAAACAAAACATGCTGAAACCAATTCACACACAATCTTTTATCCACTTTTAAAACAAAACCCATCTTGATAAAACAAGATAAAAAAACACCTTACCTTTTGATGAGTAGGCGTGTGCATTTCTGTTCAAAAGTACTTTTTTATCTTAGAGCTAGAATGTGCTTCATGTGATAAAGTGGTTGCTATAGTGATCAATGACTTGTATTTAAACATGAGTATACACTGTACTAGGGAAAGATTTTCAGTTAATAGCCAGAAGGTGAATTAAGGCCTGTCACTAGCAGTCTGAGTCACCCTCCTCCTCAAACATTTATCTTCTTTCACATTTCAAGTAACACTTCTTTTCAATATCTTATTGTTTAGAGTACAGATCAGGAATCTTATTGTTAAGAGTACAGATGATGGGCCACAGGACTTCTGACGTAATTCCCTTCACAAGTGCCTACGGTGGCATGTCTCTCAAACAAGACCTTGGACAAACCTCAAAAATTTTATCTACTTGCTGTCAATCTACTTTTTGAGTGCTCAGATTCATCTGCCATGATGTGCAATGCTCCAGCTTTTCATATGTGCTTAAGATTCATACACACAAATACAAAAGTTCATGCGTGCATATTAGTGATGGAGACCTGCTGCCATATGACTTGAGGAAGTGATGTCCAATGGAGAAATATCACTGCTTGGACAGCACACAGAATTGCTTGGTTGTCCATAAAAATGCCTTTCTGCATGAACAGCAGGCTGCAAAGACAAAAAAGCAAGGCAGGCTGCTTGCCTGGAGAGAATGTGATGTTATGTAAAGCTAAGTGCTGCTGTGTAGCTGTCAAGTTATTTCTGTCTGGCTGATGAAATAATATCTAAGAGGGAAACGTAATGGGATTGCACTTGACTCTTGTTCCACATGTTCATCCCTCCCCACTTTCATCTGTGCATTTGCTATTGAGGAGATGGAATCAAGGCACATTTAAGAACTGCTGCTAAAATGTGGAGATAACTGTGCCTGCAGCATAACTTTGCTTTCATCAACATGCCTGAGCTGGAGAATGCAAATTCATCATAAACCCACAGGTACAAAGATTGAAGAGCACTTTCCTGCACCAACAGGGCTAAGTATCTCATCCCCTGGCAGCATGTAGAGTAGACTGAAGATCAGCTATCTGGTTTTTGACAGAACAACTGGAAAGAATCTGGGTTTCAGAAAATCTCGGTATGTGCTACTATAGCTCTGGCCACATCCACTGCAAAGAAAACTGCATGAACTGGAGGCAGAGAGGGAAAGAGAAATGCCAGATTCTGCGGCACTGACCTTTCTGTGGGCAACCAAGCTTTAGACACCTCATGGGCTGGTCCTATCAGACTATTTGGGACTCACCCCTGTACAGGTTTTCAGCATATGAAGCTTACAGATGCTGTATCATCTGTCTGTGGAAGTCATTAATAGAATTCCCCTCAGCTTTCAGAGCTGGGCTGGGGCTGTCCTTTTATGAACATATTGGTTATACAGACACTTAAACTGGAATACAAGGAAAGTGTGGGGTTTAGGTATGTCATCCGAATGTCTTTCTTCCTCTTTTCTCAGCACAGCTGTTGAGAGATCAAGCCAAGTATACAGATTGATACCGTATGTCTACCCCAGTTGTCCAGTACAGCCAATATCCACTTCACTAGGTAAAATAAGTAAGTATCTGCCAGAGAAACCTGAAAGAGTTTCATGGACAAAGCTTAAAATGGTACTTGTGGTTGCACTGCAAGGGCATAAAATTACCATTTTTGTTTCTAAAGAGAGGTCCTTTGAGTGGAGCATAATAGTGCTCGGACATTTCTGGCATGTCAGAACATTTAGTTCCTGCAATAAAGTCTTTCATTAATGTATACAATGCCTTTGGATGAGAAGCTGCTTGTAGTACATAAACCAGGACTTAGTCATACCTGCCCCCTGATGCTATAACCATTCTTTGCATTTTTAAAATGTAGATACCAGGAGCAAAACAAGAAATGTATTCCAAAGAAATGCAAGAGGACACTGGAGACATTGCAGCGCATGTAAACCATGGCAATGTACATCAAATGTGTAAAAGGAGAAATGAGCCTCAGAAGGGCAGACAAACTGTGTGTCAGAGGCGCACAGCAAAGAGAGGGCAGGGCTGCCAGCACATGGAGTTCCCATGAGTAGCGTAGTATTTTGGTGAACTGGATTGTACAGCAAACCAAAATCTGGTCAAAATTCCTCTTAGGGCTGTAGCATATGCACCCAGGAACTGTTTTCCTTCTCTTTAACTTGCTGCAGGCAGCATGCTCTGAGGAAAGGAACCTTTCCCTCAAAGACTTGTTGCTTAGAGTTTGATGGAGGTATTAATTCAACAGCTGAGAAACAGTCTCTTTTAACTCAGGCTGAAGATGTGACCTTTATGCTGCTCTTTTAATATGTCTGATGCAGGCTGACTTTTTTTTTTTCCCAGAAATTTAATCTTGTGGTAAAATAATAATGAAAACCCACACATGACACTGAAAAAATATGACAGAAAAGGAGATGTTAAGTCATCAGGTGTTTACAATGCCTTAAAATCTGTGATGTTTTCTTGAGCCTTCAAATTTAAGGTGCAGAGCTAAGGAAAAGCAGAGGAGCTCCAACTTCAGGCTCTCTCCTTCCCTGGAAAGATGCCTAGTATCAATGGGAACCAGAGTTTTGGTCACTTGGCTAAGTCACGTGCCGCCTTCACCAGCTGCCTTCAGCTTTCCAGATGCTTCCCACTGCCTAAGCACCTGGAAAAACAGGCACAGATCTGACCCAGTGACCATGCACTGTGTCCCTAGACATGCACCCTGCACGTACAGTCAATATCAAAGCCCTGGCCACCACAGAGTGCTCTTTGCTAAATGATAGTAAATGCTGTCAGGCAGCTAATGGCTCCAATTTCAATTCAAAGATTGCAGTCAGAAATCAAGCAGTAAAACAGCTTCTCTGAATGAGCGTTAGTAGCAAGAGGTAAAATACAAGAAAAAGGGAAAATATGTAGAGAGGAGCATATGTTCATGCACACATGCACAGAGAAGTACCATTATCTTATTCTGTGCTGATCAATTTTTCACTTCATTTCTCCTCTAATATTTTTTTGCCCCCAATACTCTTCAAAAGCTTACGCTGTGTGTAATACATGATAATTCGCCATACCTTGGGGCTCCAAGCTGATGAGCTGTCAGTAGCATCATTTACTTCAAATCCCTGGTTGGTATCCACTTCCAAATGTCCTTCTGTGGCTTGCTGCCTAATGCCATCAGCAATACTGGACTCCATCCCAGGCTCTTTATGCTGCTCCATGCCCCTACTCTCAGTTGTTGCTCTTGAATCAACAGATAAATGGTCGTCTTCACAATAGGATAGGTTGTCTTGGTAGCTCAGTTGGCTTAGTCCATCCAGACCTAATAATTAAAAAAAATAAATAATTTCAGAGGGATTAGAAGAAATCCCTCTCTCTCCACCTCCCAAAATGTGCTTTTCTCTCTTTTGCTTTCTTTTGCACTCATCTCCAGTGTATGCAAGACAGTTTTTACCTCTGAGTACTGCAGCATGAACTTATAAAACACCATAGGCTGTATAAATCAGCATTTAATGGAGTGGACATGGCTGCTTCTCACCCTATCCTGAACCGAGAAACTGTCTGCCTTTACTTGAAGAAGTTAGCCACCAAATGTAATTATCAATTGACTTTTTGGGATATTAAAGTGCCTTGTGGCTGCCTTGCAGCCCCAGAGTAACTACTTTCATGAAAACACAGGTCAGACAAATAATAGAAAAGCACAGCACAGGCCTGATGAACAGGTATCAGCAATTTGCTTCTATGCAGGAGGATAAGGAAGAGGAAACAACAGGAGTTAGCATTGCCTCAAGTGGGTAGGGTTGGTGAGGAAAGGAGTTTCGTAACAGGGGGCCACCACAACCCTACTACCCATCCCTGGGAACTTGGGAGCACATGACCAGTCCCACAAGCCAACTAGGAATCTCCAAATCCCATAGTGGGGCTAAATTGTCTAAAGAGAGAATGAGGGGAGATGTGTTCCCTCATTTCCTGCCTGCTCTCATTAGTTACAATTCATCTGATCCTACACAATTCCTCCCCGGGCTAAAGTAAGGTTTATCAATGAGAACAAAATAGTTTTCTCTAGTTAGAGCACAGTTTCTTCTTTCCCATAGAAGTCTCTATTGTGAACACAGAGCATTTGCTTGAAGGTATCAGTGAGAGCTCTCTGGGTAGAGTGGCAAAGATAATTGAATGTGCAGGGACACAGATGAAAAAAAATCATGATTTGGCCTTGAATGTGTTCTGCAAGAACTTTCAGAAGAAAAACAAGGACCTTTGTCCTCCTTATGCATCTGATGCCAGGCCTTGCTTTTGCTTTGTCTCCCCTTCTTTCAAATAAGCAAGGAGCAGTTACAGTGACAGAAAACAAGTTGTGCTCCCACACTGCTGACGACAGTAATGAAAACAGAATGCCTTCCTTTGCAAACACAGCTATTTGGGGTTTGAAGATTTCACAGACTGGTTGAGATTGGAAGGGACTTCTGGAGGCCATCTTGTCCACCCCCCACCCAAGCAGGGCCACCTGCTTGCTTGTCCTCAAACCTGCAGGTTTGTTCTCAAGAAGGTCGTCACTAAAGAACAATCATATTTTTCAAATTTGGTCTCCAACTCTAATCTTTAAAAAGTTGAGGGAGGTGATCCTGTCCCTCTACTCTGCTCTCGTGAGACCTCACTTGGAGTACTGTGTGCAGTTCTGGTGTCCTCAACATAAAAAGGACATGGAACTGTTGGAACAAGTGCAGAGGAGGGCCATGAGGATGATCAGGGGACTGGAGCACCTCCTGTATGAAAATAGGATGAGAAAGTTGGGGCTGTTCAGCCTGGAGAAGAGAAGGCTGCATGGAGACCTCCATAGCATCCTTCCAGTATCTGAAGGGGGCCTTTAGGGATGCTGGGGAGGGACTCTTCATGAGGAACTGTAGTGAGAGGACAAGGCGTAACGGGTTCCAACTTAAACAGGGGAAGTTCGGATTGGCTATGAGGAAGAAATTCTTTACTGTAAGGGTGGTGAAGCACTGGAATGGGTTGCCCAAGGAAGTTGTGAATGCTCCATCGCTGGCAGTGCTCAAGGCTGGGTTGTACAGAGCCTTGGGTGGCATGGTTTAGTGTGAGGTGTCCCTGCCCATGGCAGGAGGGCTGGAACTAGATGATCTTAAGGTCCTTTCCAACCCTAACTATTCTATGATTCTATTAATTACTGTGTTTAACAGAAAATTAGTCATTTGTTTTGGTTTAGATGAATCTATGTTTTCATTCCCAGGATGATAAATGATACAGGGAACCTGGTCACAACTGACACAGAGAAAGCTGAGGTACTCAACAACTTTTTTGCCTCAGTTTTCACTGGCAATTGCTTGTTCCATATCTCTCGAGTCCCTGAATCTCAAGGCAGGGACTGGAGGAATGAAGTCCCACCCATCACAGAGGATGATCAGGTTTGAGATCCTCTGAGGGACCTGAACATATACTGTTCCACGGGACCTGGTGAGATGCATCCCAGGGTTCTGAGAGAACTGGCTGATGTAATCACTAAGCTGCTCTCCATTGTACTTGAAAAGCCATGCCAGTCAGGTGAAGACGCCCAGTGACCAGAAAAAAGGAGAACTTCACACCCATTCTTTAAAAGGGTAAAAAAGAGGACCCTGGGAACTACCAGTCAGCCTCACCTCTGCGCCCAGTAGGATCATGGAATGGTCTTTCCTGGAAGATGTCCGGGCATATTGGTGACAAAAAGGTGATTAGACGCAGTCAATATGGCATCACAGAGGGCAAACCCTACCTGAGTAATCTGGTGGTCACCTGTGCTGGAGTGACTGCATTGGTGGATAAGAGAAGAGCAAAAGATGTCATCCAACTTAACTTCTGTAAGGCCTTTGACATGGTCCCACACAATATCCTCAGTGTCCAATCAGAGATCAGTGAAAGTGGTGTACCTCAGGGTCTATACTGAGACCGCTACTCTTCAGTATCTTCATTAATGACATAGTGGGATTGAGTGCACCTTCAACAAGTTTGCAGATAACATCAAGCTGAGTGGCACACTTGATACACTTGAGGGAAGGAATGCCATCTAGAGGTACTTTGACAGGCATTATAAGTGGGCCAATATCAACCTCATGAAGTTTAACAAGGCCAACTACAAAATCCCACATATGGGTCAGTATCAGTACAGTACAGGCTGGAGGATGAAGGGATTAAGGACAGCCCTGCAGAAACCTCAGTGGTAAATATGATGTTTCTGATTCATACCCACTCCACAAAAAAAGAAGGGAAATAAAACCCAAAACAAAACCAAAAAAACCCAAACAAACAAACAAGCAAAACTCCAAAACCCCCAACCCAAAAAAAAAACAACAAAGGAATGAGGATTGTACACAGGAAACATTTCCTGGAGATGTGCAGAAATTCCTGCCCCCCTTGACTGCTCTTTCAATTTAACAGCTCAGAGATTAGGAGAATAACTTTATCCCCTTTTTTCAACTATGAATGTTCTCACATCCTCCCTCCCAGTAAACTGCATCAAGCATAGGCATTTCAACAGAGAAGTCTGAGAGCACCTCACAGCTTTGTAATTATGTGTACATATTACATATGTAATTATGGTCCTCTTCTGAGACATGGGAGATGACCCTTCAGGAGGATAAAGGAATCCAAATTTAGATCTCCCTGTGCTCTTCTCACTCCCTTCTGAAATGCAAAACCCACCTCTTCTTCTCCTCATGCTCCCCTGGCAGACCTAGTACTGAAACTGAGAGCCCTCATTGTCTCAACACTGCCGTGAGCTGAAACTCTTGAGTAAGAGCAGAAAACAATTTGATTTTTTGATATTACTCCCATTCTTCTCTACAAAATCAGAAAATAGAAAGAAGTAAACACAAGAACGTAAGCAAGAAATAAAATAACAGAAATTTCACAAATTTACTGAGACTGAATGGGTACAGGCACTCCTTAAGGCATTTAATTAGCAAGCCAATGTCTAATGCACATTTTAAACAGTGGGTCATCCATCAAAGCACACACCACACAGCAGGCTTTCAGAATAAAATGCTACTGTAGTAAGAAATTATCCTCACACAATTGTCTTGTGGTTTTGACTCCTGCTGGGATAATATCTAGATCAATAATAGAAGAATTTACAAAAACTACATTAAAGCTGTAAAAGGGTATTCATAACAGGAGAACTCCAGAAATATATTAATAGAGCAAGCCATCTACCTAAGACTTGGGCACAAAATGTTAGGAAAGCAAATGTAGTATTCAGGGAAAGGAACAGAAAAGGTGATTCACCAAAACCATTCAGTGAAACAGTCTTTTTCTTTAAATTTAAAGTAGTTTGGTAAGAGATGATCACTTACAAATACCAGAATTATAGGATCATTACATGTAATAACCCGACTATACAGACTAGAACAACTACACCTCTCCAATTACATCGGTTCTAACATTATATTCACCAAAAAAATGGTGAAAACAAAAGCTGTTCACGTAAAGTAAAAGGTCAGAGCAGTAAAATGCCTGTAATTTACCTGAGAGATCTTTAAGGAATAAAATGTCAAATGTCTTATGAATACCTGACATGAATAAACAGTACAGCATCAGGAACATACATTGAGACAGCATTATCTAACTATTTCAAATTTAATTAGCCAAAAGTCCCCACAGAGCAATAGCAGTCAATTCTAAAATTAAGGGTAGATAGTACTTTCTACTAAAAGAGTGTGCTTTGATTTTTTTCTTTTTCAGTCCTGCCTCCCAACTTTTCCTTGTTGTGTCATACGTGCCCACAGGTCAGAAAGGAGGCAAGGAGAATACTGAGGAACAGAAATCACCAATAAATTAGGAAAGTCTGCATTCAGCATTGGAGAACTGGCTATGAAGAAACTGAAGAAAATGATGAGCATCACCTCCAAACAGAACATAAAGGCACTGGCACATGGAAGCATCTCTCCAAAGACACAGGGAAGCTCAGTACATCAAACACTGAAAATCAGGCTGGAAAATATCCCCTCACATCTGCAGGTAAGTGGCCTGGTTAACCTACAGTATCTTTCTTCTTTTTCAGTGATACACAATCTCTCAGTTCTATGAAGCTTTACAATGTGCAAAAGAAAAGTCCTGAGAGGCCTCATCACTTCCTAAAACACACTGCCAGAGTTAAAAGATGGAGTTCAATAGATCTTGTTAAATAACATCACACAGTTCATTGACCAGCAAGAAACACTGAGATGAAGAGTTCCATGTATGCCTATTACCTCTGCAGACTAAGGTGATGTTTGCTTTCTGGACTGCAGTGAATCATTGTGCTTTTACAAGAAAAAGTAAGTAATAAACATATGCATATGTGTACATAAACATATGCTGAAAGTTAAAAGACTGTTTAAACATGGATCAGAGGAGGGAAGGATTTCAGTATGGATCTAGGTACTTCTGGACTTGAAATCCTCCTACCTACTAACAGTGCTTTTCAAATATCTCTTCCTGAAAGACAGTAACAGCAGCAGAGAGATGAGTCTGTGGGACTGAGGCATATTTGTCCTCATGCAGCACTAACCCCCTGGCCTGGTTTTTGGTACAGCCCCAGCTACAAATTACTGTATGGTATGCCATCACTATATGCTCCCTCATACTGAACCAAATCAGATGCAGGGAGACAGAGCAGTGCTCCTGCCCCTATTTTTAGATTAGCCATCAAAAAGTGCTAAAAAACTTCCTAGAAGAGCCTCAAAGGAGCAGAATTATTATCTAATTACAATAAATCTAAACAAAAATAACTTGTAAGTTTTAGGGGTTAAAGAGAAAAAGGATCTTAAATTTCAAGTGACGTTTTGCAATCAGGCCAAGATTGTTTAATTTACCACATGCCGGGTAATGCCTAAGAAGACTCCATGTTTCCAGAACTAAAATAGGCTCTTTATTAACAGGGTGATTTGCAAAGAGGCTGTGGGCAGAGCTGGCATTCAAACCATTCAGCTTCCCAAGAGCATCCTCCAAACACTTCCTTCCTGCAGTGAGCACTCCTCTTTCCAAGCTCTATTCAGCTTACTACAGAGATTTTTGAGAGGTGAAAGTTAAAGTTAAATGAGTCCAAAGAACAGACTGCCATGACACTGATAACAGAAACAGAGGGTCAAGGAAAATCTCGTGTAAGAAAATCTCATGATGTGAGAAAACTTTGCTGTACGTCAAGGCTGAGTGGGAGAGAAGCTATTCAGGGCTCTGCGAGATGCTCAACTTCGCTGCATGCCTAAATTTGGTACAAAGTTCTGATTCTGTGAGAAAACTGCCAGCTACATGAGGAAAAGGTCTGGTAAGAGAACACAAGGAGAAAAGAAATCTTGGGCAGAGTCCAAAGAAGGTCTGAAAGTGCCATGAGCCCAATCTGGACATGGCATTTTCGAAAGATCCTTCATCCCTCCCACCCAGAAAGGACCAAAGGGCATGCTCAGCTGAAACAGTGTTTGATATACCCTCAGGGCACAATGATGGCTTTATACCCACATACCTGTGTTTTGTGATCACACTAGGGGCCAAAATGGATTCTCACACAAATAGAGTTCTCAGACCAGCAACTGGAGCAGCAGGCTGTGGGGATATCTAGGACTTACCCCAACCATTCAGCTTTCCTCCCAAACATATCTTATCAGGAGCCGTGGGTGTGTGCAGCTCTTGCTGTACACTGAGTAACAGCAGCTCTACATGCCTCAAGCCTCTCTGGGTTTGAAGGAGACCTGACATACCCAAGGATTAGCTAGTTCATAGGCATTTGTTCGTAACGAAGGATCTAATCTTGACCTTAGTGAAGAATTAGGCAGAGTACCAAATGTCTTCGTGGAAGTAAGCTTCGACATCTGGTTCCATCTAGTTTCTGAACGCCTATTTCAACAATAGCAATATTATTTCTTCTGAAAAGAAAATTATGAGGAACTCTGCACCATGTTATGTCAGAAGAAGAGCTCAATGGAGAGCCATCTTTTAAAAAGATTGCTCTAATCAGAGGGTGCAATAAAATCAAGCAATTATATTTCAAAATTAAAACATCCAACAGAATTAGAAACAAAGGGCACTTTCATGACTCTTCCGTCTAATAAACTTCTCCAGATTTTAGAATGTATTCAGGCCAATTTTCTAAGTAGCTATGTTTTCAAATGTATTTCATCTCTGTTTGTATAAAAGAGTCATTACATTAGTCCATATAAGATCATAAAAGTCTTCCCTTCTGTGCCATAAATTTTAGTTTCTGTCATTGCCTGACATTTGGCGTAAGTGCCGGCAAGTGATACAGCATAATTCACTGTTCACCTTGAGTTTGCAAAGCTGTTACAAAAGCAGACATTCAACTTCTGCTACAAGTTGAAGGCTTGCTAAAGAAATTACTTACATGGCAGAGAGCAAAAATAATTAGAACAAAGTCCTGCAGTCTTTACTCTGGCAAAATTTGTGATAAAATCCATGAAAATCTCGGTTGATTAGGGGACAGAATTCAAAAGCCATATACAGGTAATGGAAAGAACTTCATGGACTTCAGCAGGACATGGATCCAGGCTTTTCCTTCTAAGCATTTTAGAAATGAGCTGCACGTAACCAATAAGGAAAACAAGTAAGAGAGAAAGCAAGATTCAGGAATTGCTCTCCACAACAAAAGAACCTCTCCATGTTGAGGCTTTGGAGTCTTAGACTCCAACTTCTTAAACCTTATTGCATGTTAACATTACTTTTGCATTCAGACACCTATGTATCATACTCCTCATGTCTGGAGAGCAAACGGCTGAATGTGGGCCTGTGGTCCACCCCTGCTGGTGTTGTTTTTTCAGATACTCCTGATCAAAAACTTTGTGAGCATGACACAGAGATATCAAACTGCTTTATCACCTCATCACTGTTGCCTGGAGATGCTTTGTGTTCTTAATCCTCCCTGTAACTGTTTACTGGCAAAAAAATCACAACTCGGGCTTTAGACTGTCTGCTGCCCTTGGCCAAGAAGCCAGAAGACACAGGACATTCCTAGCTCTCAGATAGACCTTCCAGGAAGAAAAATGGGATCAAGGGTTTAGGGAGGATTTAGGAATGAACTTGATAATCACCTGCTTCTTCAAACCTAGTAAAGCCTGTGAATTTCATATTGTATCAGCAACATTTACATATTATTAGACCTCACCCAACTCTGCACGTGACCCTATTGTTTTTTCATTAAGGTGTTTGACAGAGTAGAACACTAGGACACAACACAGAGAACCACTTGTAAAATCATTAGCATGTGCAAAGACTAAGTAGTAAGCGAATTACTTGAAAACTTCTTCATGTTTCCAGGCCTCTGCAGTTCCTGCTAAGGTAGAGAGGAAACTTCTTTTGCACAGAAAAAGTAACTCAGATATAACCTGCTCTGGGTTAATACCATGAACACATAATTACAGCACTTGGCTAACAGGCACTGCTGACTCCATCTGCCAGCAGCAGAGGAACTCAGGAGACCAATGTAAATTATAACCTTTAAAAGTGAAGATATGCATTTGAGCATGTCCCTGTGAGTGCCCTTTCCCTCCTGCTACCAACACGTGCTTTGAATATGAGATGGCTGCACCCTCATTAGTGCGTGAATATCTGTCAGATGGATGAAGGAGGGTTCAATACATACTATATATACTTGGCCTTCCTTTATCAGGATGAAAACGCAGAGGCATTTTGCTGATCTCCCTACCATCAGCATCAAGGAAGCGCAACAGCCGGATATTTTGATCCACTGACAGCACAGAGAAGGGAGCAGTGGGGACAAAGGGCAGTTGGTGTGTACATGCATGTCTGTGTGTGAACAAGCCAGCTGTCAAGTGTGGTTGGTGCACTGCCTGCTCTTGAGCATGGAGTGTATGATATGGTTGCCAGGACTCTCTTTGATAATCACTATGGCAAACCCAACCAGCTGAAATAAAGGACATTGCAGACAAATGGGTGGAGGACAGCATTCAGTGACACTGCCTGATTTGGGAGGGAAAGCATGCTTTTTCACCTCAAATCTCACACCAGCCATACAGCTAGAGGTGAGGAAACTGGATCCTGATTTTACACACTGTGTTAGGTCTACTAAAAATCTGTAGTATAAACTTAATGACAACTGCTGTCACTGCTCCATAAATTTATCTGCTGCTGCACAGAAGGCAGCACTCAACTCCACAGGCAGAGAGGACAAAGCAATGAAGCTGGCAGTACCAGAGCAAACTGCTCCCACCACCAGCCCAGCAGGAGCTGGCTTCTTCCATGTTGCCACACTGGTAGATTTGACCCTCTGGTCTGATTTGTCACAGTTTGACAATAAGCTTGCCATTCCTTCTAGAAAATTGTTTTCAACTGGAGGAAAAAGCTAACAGTTCCTAACTTTTAGAAATTAGTTTGTAAATGATCAGTGACCAGCTACCATAAAAATTGATTATTTTTATATAAGCTGTTAAAAATAAATTTCTTTGAAAATTTTTTAACTAAGAATTATTTCAAGCTGTATCAACCCTATAGCCTGAGTGTGCTATGATCTATTCAAATAAACTAATATATACAAAACTCTTCAGCCAACTGTGTTGTCAGTTGAATATGAGCATCTACCTAAGCTCATGCAACCTCTACAGAATTATTTTAAATGCTCAACAAATGCTGTTAAGTTCTATTTACATGTGTAGAAATTTTGGTTATTTAGGATAAAAAAAATTATTCTACTTAAAATGAAGTCTACTTTTCACTCAAACAGCTTGCCAAAAAACCCTGAGTAAAATATTATCCTTAGTAATTAAGCTGCATCTTCCACCATTTTATAAAACAACCATAACACTATAAACCTGGGTATGTGGACATGAGGCTGCATACTTGATGTGCTTTAACGTAGTGTGCAGTTCTGGTTATTGCAAGAAATTTCACAAAGGCCATGTGGATGAGCACTCCTGGCCTGCTCCTGTGAGGGCAACTCCTGGGTGACCTCCATGCAAATCCCTGCAAAATTGAGCAGAGCCCGTTTTCTAAGACAGAATAGGAAAGCTAAGGGATGGAGGGGAAGAGTTTGACCTGGTTTGATATATTATTGGACACTTGACTTTGATTTTAACTTTACCAACACCCAAAGCATGACTCCATTGGTTGTTATAACACTGGATGCTATTTCTTACTGACATCCAGGCAAATTAAATAGCGGCACTGGACAATCTGTATCAAACGTTTGATACGTCTGCTGTCGAATATCTGCCTGAGCAGCAGACAGCTCCATGTCAACTTAATATCTCTGTATTAATAACACTAACTTTACCCAGGGGAGAGAAAAAATGTTCACCATTCAAATATACAAGTGTCCTGATTAGGAAAGGACAAGGGGGAAACATTTTCTCTATCACCATGGAAACTGAAATAAAGGACCCATAATTGCAATCTAAATTCTGGAAAGATAATGAATACATCTTGAGATCTGCAGATGTTGCATAGCATATACATATTTCTAGCAACTTCAACTCAATTACCCCTATGCAGCATCTGGTTTACAAATCAACTTCCCACCACTCATAAGAAGGAATGTGGGATTTTTTTTCCTCCAGAGAAGATAGTGGGGGAGGAAGGAGGGTGACCTTTTTTTCTTGAAAGATATTTCAAACTACCACTATTTATTCAGAAACCTCAAACACTCAATCAGTCACAAAGTAAGCTTACAGGCATCCAAACACACAAATCTAAAATGCATAAAAAAAAATAATTCAAGAATTCTGTGCGGAGTTACCAAGTATAAAGAATAACTCAGCATTTGTTCGAAGCTTACCCCCAAAAAAAAAAGAAAAAAAAAAAAGAACAAAATACATAGTGTAGGTGTAAAAGACAGATGTATTGCATGTGTCCTGTCTGCCTGCATGTCAAAAACCCAGCAATAAGAAACAACAGTCATTTTGGCTGAACAATGAAAAGTTTGCAAATGCCAAACCTCTGCTTTTCCTATACATTTAATGCTGCCCTTGTGTGCCCACTCTCTTCTTAAAGATCTTGATTCTGTTTCACAGAAGCCGGTGACAGCATCATCAAGCCATGAAGGAAGCAGAAGTACTAAACAAAAAAAATCTATTTGACCATGTAACCAAAGACAATATCAGTACCTCTATGCATAATGCATATACTTGGAGCATCCCAGGAGCACGCTGTGGTGTGTTCTTTGTTATTATAGAAGCAGTCACATAGGCCTGGCCTTAAAATTTTCGTGATCAGGATGACAGAGGAAAACAGTGATCTGCAACAGCTCCCAAATCAGCAATACCCAGAATACCCAATGCACACAGAAAGAGAAGGGTTTTTCTTCTGAACAACTGGAAAGGCCTGCTGCAAACAAGGAATTTGTTAAAGCTTTTCATAAACAAAGAAGAAACATTTTGTAAAGGAAACATGCAGCAACACATGTGGAGTTGCTACTACCAATTCCCATGCAACTACAGCTCTTATTTGCACTTTCTTCAATCTGGAATATTCTTGCTTTTGCTGTCAACCATCTGAACTGAAGTTCAGACTGAAGTTCAATGTAACATAACTACTCAATTTACTGTCTTAACTAAGGAAAATACCCTGTAGCTTCACACAAAATCCAAAACATCCATCTATACCACAAATGTATATAAAATTGATGAAGAAAGTGCTGTGACACAGTAAACCCATGCTTCTACACATGCCCTTATGGGCAAAGAGACTGTGCACAGTGACCATGCATAATTGACTAACATGGACTGGTCATTCCTAACAAAGAAAAGGCTACCTTCAGCTGGGCTTTGTCCTTGCACTTAGACGTATGTGGTTTTGTCACTTTCTGGTAGGTAAACCATCCACGGAACCATTTGGTACTCAGTCTTAAAGGTAAGGTCCACTGAGGAGTGTCAAGTGACAGTGTCCTGCTTCTGCAACATATCAATCCCTACCTGTTAATCTGTTCTCACCCCATAATCAAAACAACTAGGAAGCTCGCAGAGGCGAACACATTTGGGTGTTTAGGTGTCTGCATGCAATGAAGGCAGAGAGAATCACAACTTGGCAGCTCTTGTACCAGGGGAGTTTTCCAACAAAAATTAAAAAGCCAGAAAGTATTTGGAAGCAAGACATTGTTTGTCTCTGGCCATAAGCATCTCTATAGCTGAACAATCCAGGGCTCAGGGCAACAAGCACCAATTCTGCACACTGCTGCGCAAAGAAATAGAGAGCTGCCCACAGAAAACAGCATGAAAATCAACCTATTTTCCTGTTGCTTTTTTCCTACTCCCAGATTCGGATTTCAAAACCAGGAAAATGGGATTCAGCTTCAAACTGACTCTCACTTTGTCACCTAAGGCTCTTCCTTAGCTAAACGACATGGCAGCCAAGAAGCAGAGGCACAATCATCCCTGCTTTTACCAGTCACCTACTTTACATTTTACATGTGGAGTAAGATTGAGTCAGGCTTCATTTACGCTACTGGGATTTATTAGCACAGACCTAGGATATGTGGAAAAATGGAAGAAAAAAGAGATCACACACTGTAGGAGACACTGCTGAGCCAGGAAATCCCCTGGTGTGGATGCAGTCACATACTTTTGCCAGCAGAGGTTAGGTTGCTTGAAGAAAACATGCAGCTGCAGAGGCAGAAAAGCACCTCCTGTCAGCAGATGCTGTGTCTAAGCTGGAGACACTGCAGGGTGCAGTGTATGCTCTGGGCTGTGAGGCTGTAAATGCTCATGGCCTTGGAAACTGAACAAACTGCTGGATCCCAATGGCTGATGAGTTAGAAAACACGGTATTTTTCTTCCAACAAAAAATAACTCTCACTTTTTAAGCATTATATTTATGACAGTTTTCCTGGTAGTTTTTGTACTACTGTGGGATCCCAATCAATTGCCTCTTCTACTTCTTTGCTTGGCTTGGATAAACACTTCTTCTAATGCAAAGGAGTCACTTCGAAGCCCTCTCCACTACATTTAAGGAAGTCTCTCTGAATTGGCACTAGCTTCTTAGACAGGGGAAGTTCAGGTTAGATATAAGGAAGAAGTTCTTTACTGTGAGGGTGGTGAGGCACTGGAACAGGTTGCCCAGAGAACTGGTAAATGGTCCATCCCTGGCAGCGTCCAAGGCCAGGTTGGACAGAGCCTTGGGTGACATGGTCTAGTGTGAGGTGTCCCTGCCCATGGCAGGGAGGTTGGAACTAAATGATTTTAAAGTCTTTTCCAACCTAAACCATTCTATGATTCTTCCAGAAAATGGCCTTCCACCTAGCAGAAATCAGTCTGGCCAAGGAAATGCTCAGGAAACCCAGGACATGGACTCTTGCTCCTCTTCAAAACAGTTTCACTACACCGCACTCACAACCTGCCAGACCCAGCATATGCATGCTGATTACACACTGTTAATAGCACCCAACATTGTATAACCATAAGTCTCTGTTTGCTGATTAACAAGGTGAAAACCAACTCCCTTGCAAGGATATTTGCTGGGGATTGCTACGGATAACAACTGCATTGCAACAAGGCAGATATTTATTTTCCCACTGATTTTTCTAATTAAAACTTTCTGTTTGCTACCAGAAGGTTGACTCACAGCAGCCCACCTTCATCACTGCTGTAACACCACTGTTTCCATAGCACTCCTGGGAAAATCACAGATTTCAGCAGCAGTAGTGGGTGAGTGTGTAGTGCAACAAGACTCACATGCATTCAGGATCAAAGCTGTTACACAAAAGAGACAATCCTGTCCTCCTTCCCTTTCCCTTGTTTCAGTTTTAACAATCATGTGGCCAACTCGCCTGATTCAGTAGTAGCAGGGAAGGTAGGTAACTCTCAGCTGAAGCAATGAGATGATCCAGTTCACCACACAGTGGCATCCTTGTGAGGACAGACATGGAAAGTAGCACACCTGTGTGATCGGAGAAGGGCAATGTATCTCAGCTGCAGTTTTACATTAGCTACTGACAACTGCAAAACTGGACCCTCAGGCCCAATGGTTTTATAGCTACATTATTTACGGCAATAAGTCTAGACCCCAAAATTGACCCTGTGAAGCAGAAGTTCAGCAAACCTCAGTGCTCTCATTAATCCAAATTCAGGGCTTTCTCTCCAGCACCACCACTCTCATACTACTTGCTGGAAAATACTCCCACACAGATTATGCTGATACATATAGACCATATGGGCTCCTCAGACTGAGGAGAAAAAATGCCTCCAAGAACCCAGCTTGTGTGGGCAAGCACTCATGACCAGTGCAATGAGTTCCCCACAGGGATGTTTCATCTCACATGGATACTGAGTTCCCTAGACAGTGAAGCACCCACCTGAACATCAGGTAGGGTGGTGAAGCCATGAGATCACAAGCTATTATCAGGGTCACTGGAAGGGACTTTCTATAGATTTTGCTATGGACTGCTTTAAAATTTAACCTAAGTCATTCATGTTGGTCTACAACTAGGTACTGATGAAGCCTCCTCAACTCCATCCGGGGAAACGGCAAGAGAATCACACAAACAGCATTTGCAGAGGTACAGCTCAACCACACCTTCCTCACCTACTTTAGATTTCCTTGGAAGACCGACACAGCCCAACAGTACCATCAATTGTCTATAAAACTGCACACGTTTTCTTCCATGACTGTAATCTTTCTCTCTTCTTTCACTGCAGCCTTTCCCCTCAGTTACTAAAACTTTCAGGAGTCTATGATGCCAAGCAAAATGAGGACTGCTGCCAAGAGGTCATTCCAACAGCCAAAAATCAGCTGGCCACAAGGAAGTCATACCTTATCTGGCAAGAGGTGAGGACCAACATCAGCTCATCTTTTGGCAGTGATCTCATCTCATGTAAGCTTACATTAGCAATTCTTGTGCTGTTAAGCAATGCAAAGATGCTAGGAGGAAACGAAGATGAATTATCCATGCTTCCAAAGGTCCTAATGGTCATTCCCTTCTGCAAGCATTTGCCTGCCATCATGGGTTTGCACAAGTAGCCTTCTACAAAGTGAGCCAATCTAGCAACACCAACAAAAAATAAAATAAAATACAGTAAGTACTACTGTTTGTATCAGCACACTGAAATACTATGCTCCAGCTCTGCAGTGTGCTCCTAGTATGCCTTCACGTAACCTCCACCACAACACAATGAGATCATTCACACCTGCCTCGTCTGTAGTAGGAGATGGAAGGTGAGGAGGCAGGGTTTCTAGGAGAGAGGCAGCACTTCCCAGATGCTGCCAAGATGCTGTTTATCAGTAAATGAAGCCTCTTGAGTCCCAAACAGCCTTCCCAGAGGAAGATAGTGCTGCAATTGCCATATGGGGAGTGGGAAGAGGATGCCACTTAGCAAAAGTGGATTAGAAAATACATGCACAAACACACACACACACACAATTTGTTCTGTAACTGCACTGAATGGTAAAATCCATTTCTTCCTCTCGAATACACTCTTCTCCATACAGCTTATGCGACCTTCTAAATGGCAAGAGCAGATGACAAGTACTCCTGAACACAGCATCCTTCCTCAGGCCCCCTACAGACCTAGACACAAAGAAGCTCTGCCCACCAGACAAGGAACTTGGTGAAAACCCAAACTACTGATCTCCTTGAGCTTGCAAAGATACTGTGTCTAAAATCACTGAGTGAGGATAAACAGCAATGTTGACATGCCCAAGACAGAGCCCACAATGGTAGGACCTTTGAAAATTGTGTTTTGAACCACTCCTTGGTTTCATTCCCTCAGCTGTAAAGCCGATATGCTGCAATCCACCCTCCTTTCAGGGCTATTGTGTACTCTCATCAGCACACACTTGGCACTAGCGATGAAGATCTTTTATAATTTGAAACTTTGAAAAGACAGAATTGCAAAGGAGTACTTTAAATATAAAAAGAAACATGGTACCACCTTCACAAGGACAAAAGTCTGTGCACAAACACTTCTGAGTGGTTCTGAATTTCCCAGAGAGAAAGCATTCAGTGCAAACTCACGTCTGCACTTCATTTCAGAAAGCAGAGGGCTCGTACCGCTTCCTTCAGAAAGCAGATGCATATTCCCAGTCACGTTAGCGCTTTCTCCCACTTGAGCAGCCTGGAGTATTTTCTGTGGAGTGCTTTTGTCCACTTCCTGTCTTTGCTTCCCTTCACTTAGTCCTAGCGGTGCTATTGATTCAGTGCAACCTCTTTAAATGTCCTGCTTTGAGTACAGGCAGTGATTTTTAGAGGGCTACAGTCCAGCTAGAACATTGACTGGCTCCATAGCCAGAAAGGTGATAAAATTTACAAACACTGGGATCTTAACATGGAAACTGGCCATCTATCTACTTTAGTCTTAGGTTCAGGCAGATGTTTTGTTTATCACACATGCAGCATCTTTTTGTTATAGGTATATTTTGTTATATGGGTTTATAGGACCTCATGAAAATTTCCTTCTTGCCTAGGAATTCCTGGCTGTAGGAAGGGTCATTTACTGAGGTCAGGAGTGCCCATATACAGCAGAAAGAATAATTTCCTCTACTACTGCAATTACTGGCAAAAAACAGTGACCTCTGTCAAGCTGTAGGCCAAGGTAAGTAAATGCAATAGTGCTTTCTAGTTTTAAAAACTCCCAGAGCATCAGAGGAGGCCTTCTCTTACACATGTATTGAGGATAACTATCTAGCCATCTAGACAAGATTCCTATTAGGATGTCAAACTTCCGAATGTTCTAAGGTTGGAAATAATTTTTTTAGTGCAATTGAAATGCAATCTTTAGCTAGCACTGAGATTGTCTAATTGATGGGGAAAAAGTCTCCAAGGACTTCATGCAGTTTAGTGTAGTGATTACCTATATACTACCCTAGGGTTATGAAAACAATGTCAGATAGCTCAGGAGACTCTTCAGTCACAGAACTCTCTGTGCAAAAATAGTTCAACTCTGATTCAGAAGACTCAGCTCTGCTGATGTGCCTGTCCCCATGCCTTTTTTGAGCAGTGTCTGCTGAAACTGCTAACTTAATGGTAACTCTGACTTTTTGTTTCTGAAGGACACGGTCCCTGAGTAAGAAGTGGACTAAAGCCATTGCACATTCACGGCACAGTTATTGCTGCTCTTCACCTTTTTCATTAATATGTTCTTTTCTCTATAGATTCAGGCTGGGAAGTGGACGGACTGGCCAGCTCTACCCCTCTGCTTGTGGCGCACTACTTTTAGAAGTGTCTTATTGTTTCACTGCTTTTTTTAACCCCAGTTTTTTAGCCAAATGTGTAATGATGGATTTGGCAGCCACAGTCTTGCCAGCCACCTCAGTCAGCTGAGCAGCAGCGTCTTAGCTGCAGGGGGATGCAAAGGCTGCTCTCTTCCCATTCTGCAATGGGAGACAGTTTCTCTATCAGAAACACTGAAGTTAGACTATGAAGGAAGGTCTCAGGGAAGCTGCAATAGAAAGTTCATCTGTATTTGCCAAATTTACAACTATATGATTTGCAAACGGTGGCAGGGATCTGAATGCATGGAAGGGTCTGTCTTCCCATCACTAACCTCTTAAATCAAGCACCTGGCATTGCAGTATTTCCTGCTGAACTACTTTCTCATTTTTAAACTGTGAATCAAAAGCATCTGAAGTGAAAAAAAAAAAAATTCCCTGCATTTTCTTGTGCCCTTGTCACAACATTATTAGCATCATTTAAGTACAGACCAGGACTTGGCAGCAGCGAAACCTGCACCCTGCTGATTATCGTGCATCACAGTGTCTAACAGACGTTTGACTTAAGAACCCAAGAATTTCATTGCTCAAACATTTCATTAGATCCCTAAGCCTAAAAATGGTTTTCAATAATGTGTATGCTGCTTTGGGGCCTCAGAAAAGCCACTTTGGGAGCTAGGAAACATTTTCTGGGAGGCAAAATGACATCAAAACCATATTTGATAAAAAGGAAAAGGCGTAATGATGGTTTTTACTCTAATGTTATTTTACTTCATTTCAGAAGCATGCTGTAAGCTTAAGAGAGGTGAACAAATATTGGATTTTATTTTTCTTATTTTTTTAAAAAAAATGATTCTCATCTGGAGTTTGGTTGTTGGCTTTTTTCCCCTAAACCCAATAAACTATATATTGCAATGACCTTGTAATAGGATTCTGTGGCTCTTTAATCACCAGTGGCTGATAAATGAAGCATATCTATTTTCTGTTACATTACTATTGGCAACCAGGTCTTCAGTAAGTGCCCAGAAATATTTCCATGGCAACAAAAAGCATTCAACATTGCTACTGTTTTGTGCAAATCTAGCTTTAAAATATTCTATTGTGGAGAGAAATATGGTACATTAAGTGAAATAAAGTCAAGATACAATGTTCTGAAAAGAATATAAGGATAAACAGGAAACATGTATTCTTCAGAAATGGGGTAAAAAAATGCCAAATGGAAGGAAAAATATTCAAAGCTAATATAATGCTACTGAGTGTCTTTACTGAATGTCAGCAAGCCCATATCCTCACTTACATTGACATGTTTAGGTAACAAAGCTAACAGAAATAAGGATACCTCAAACATCTTCTCTTGATCTTTTTAATCATGACTGAAATTTTAAGCTGCCAGGATATTACAGTCTCTCTGCATGTCTAGGTTACCATCAGAAGAGTTCACACTCTTGATGTTAGAGAATTAATCTAAAGGAAAAAGAGGAAATAAAGAGTTGAAAAATAAAATACAAAGAGCATGTGTGTGTTTTGGAAGTGAAGGGTCACACAGAACAGCAAAACGAGTTCTTCCACATGAAAGAGCTTGTGGAAGACACTTTCAAAACACAGTTCAGCACTTTCCCATTATACAACTGAGTTTTGAGAGAAAAGGCATCAGCTCCCGGCCCTCCAACTCTCAAAATTTGAGACCACTGGATGGCCCTTTGTCCAGTGCCTTACAAAGATAAAAAGATAAAGGACTATTTGAGAGCATTTGAAGTGACATTCTCTCTGGTGTAAAAAGTTATGCAATGCCCCAAAGGGCTTCACATTGAAGTAGAGAGCTCTAGGAGGCAGAAATGTGTGTGCTAGGCAGCTCTCTGTGGCCAGCCTTCGGATCCACAATGGCTCCATACAGCTTACTATGAAGGAAAGCCAGTAATATCAACACAGTTGAACAACTACTTGATCAGTACCTGCTCTCAGCTGTGAGAGAGGTTTAGAGTGACCCTCCCCTTTAGCTGCAGTGACTCTAGCATCTGTCTGTCACCCTATGTGTCTCTCAGTATGAAAATTAATCTGGTTCATCACCCACTCCTAAGGATGCTCTTTCTCAGATGTCTCTGCTGACAAGACTGCAGGTAAGAAACTGCATTGGCAGTGACAGCGGCCCATTCTTGACCCCCATTTCCCTGAAAGCTCACTACCTTCTCTCCAATCCAGTGAGCCATGGTGTAGTTCAGAGACAAGACAAAGATCTGGAGGCCACCATCAGAATAATGCTTTCAGCACACAGCTGTTCCCCAGCCCTCTCTGAGGGATTTGCCATGAATCACTTAACAGTCCCTCTTGGTGGTAGAGACTCTGCAGAAGGCAAGGTTGAGCCCTGGATAGCACTTTTCCAGGAGGGTACACAGAATCATAGAATAGTTAGGGTTGGAAAGGACCTTAAGATCATCTAGTTCCAACCCCCCTGCCAGGGGCAGGGACACCTCCCACTAAACCATGCCACCCAAGGCTATGTCCAATCCAGCCTTGAACACTGCCAGCGATGGAGCATTCACAACTTCCCTGGGCAACCCATTCCACATGTCCCTACCACCACTTGGAAGGACACTACCATGCCCTGCTCCATGGCATCTGTGCACACGCTGGACACGTAATCCAAACACACATAGTAAATCCAGACCTGCAGCAATGAGTTGGTGTCTGTTGAACAAACCCTGTGGGCAAGATATCACACAGGCATGTATAGGGGTACCAGAAGGTAGGGGGATGCGTACAGGTTAGAGGTTGTGCTCCAGGAGATACAGCTCCGGGGTGCTCAACCTGGGAACTGGCAATCATTCATTTAGAATATGAAACGAGAAGTCCCAGTTTGGGAGACAGAATAGCTAGACCAAAAGCTCTTTTTAATTATTTACTCCCTGGCCGTAACAGAGTGAGGAATAGTAATAAAGAAAAGAGTTAATTTTAACACTCTTAAAGAACATCGTCAAGGTTTATACCCTCTCAGTCTGATATTCCTATTAAATATGAAAGCAAACAGGCTGATCTTCTGCAGTCTGCACAAAAAGGGCTAAATATGTAAGGCTTCCCTAGAAGCCAAGAGTGATGAAAAGCTCTTGGTCATCATAAACCAAACATTTTCAAGAGCATCTACTGCCTGCTTCAGAAGAAGGAATTTACATATTAGAAGCCAAATTCTGAATAACCTCAGTGAGTCTCAAGTTCTTCAGCAACTTCAAATTGTAGACTCACTCCTCCTGCCCTGTTTCCTCCCTTATCCCCCTTTCTAGGATGTTGCTAAGGAGTAGCTTCAACACAGTAAGACCAAAAGATGGTGTCAGCAGGACTGCACATTCCTGCTTGTGGTTGGGACATACATCTCCATCACTCCTTGTGACCAAGGTAAATTCTAGCCACGTTCACAGCTATATTTAATGAATGCAAGTCACATGGCTGAAATTCAGTCCTGAACACAATCATCTGAAAAGCTGTTCACATCACTTAGTGATCAGGAGTTATAGTTAGGCTTATTTAAAACTGAAAATATCAAATTCAGTTCTCCTTCCCCTAATCTCCTGCCTGCTGTCCTCTTCAGCCGTATTTGAAAAGCCTGTGGGGGTGGTGGGAGGGAAGGAAAGTGATTTGGGAGCCTCTCATCCATAAAATCATGAGATATGGCTGGCTTTTTAGTACAGCATTCACAGCACATGGCACAGTAACATCTTGAGATTCCTGGCACAAAGAAACAAGGTTTGAGATTATATATATCTTTAATAGCAATGACGCAAAGGCAGATGGTTCTCAAAGCAAAGGCTTAAGGCTAAACACTCCCTTTGAAGGGTCCTGCTACCAGAAACAAAATAGGGAGGTGGCAAAATACTTCTTGATGCAGCAACAGGACCCAATTGCCTTCTAATACATAACATTTCACCCGGGAGATTTCCATTTATTTCAAGGAGATTAGTCTCATGAACAAGAGAAGAATTGGAAACAAGAGGAAAGGTTAGATTTTTCTTTGGGATTTGGGGAGTTTTCTTTCAGCTGTGGGAAACAAAGACAACAGAAAACATAATGAGCAGATTAGCAACTAAATCAAACAGATACCAGAAAAGTGAGGTCTGGATAATATTGTCAGGGTGCGTGCTAGCTGCTTACCTGCAAAACTTGCCTTGCCAATATTACTTTTTAAGGGGCTACCCAAGCTGAGGTTGTGCTCATGACCTCCCATCTTCATGGAGGGTTCACCTTCTTCCTCAACAATGGGAGGAAGCCGATCAAGTGTCTGGAGATCTTCATTTGTCCAGTAGGATCCATTGGCTATCAAAGACCTGGTGCTTTCAACACACTGCTCTGGTAGGCTGCTGGTATTTTTAACCTGTTTTTGCTTCTGCTGACTCATGCCAGAGCCATGAGGGAGGTTTTGAGAAGCAAGATCAGGACCTCCAATGTGACCATCTTCTTTAGGATATGAGTATTCCTCATCCCAGAGGTCCAAGTGTTGTTCATCATCCAATTCCTCAGAATAATCCTCATAAACTTTGTTATTCTCCAAGTCCCGGTTCCTCTCATCTTCTGATTTAAGACCCACTCCACTCAAATTCAGCAGTGAAGCAGATATAGAGTCTCCTGCTTGTTGGATAGCTTCATATATTTGAGACATCCAAGATGACAGTGGCTGAAGGAAATTCTGAGCAGCCTCAGAAGCCATGTTTAACACTATACAAGTATCTGGTGATCAGTTCAGCTTTGCCAGCATGTCACTTGTAATTCAGGTTGCTACAGAATAAGCGCTGTAAGAGATTATTGTAAATTACTTGTCCATCAACACCTGTTGGCACACTATGTAAGATGTGTAGAACTGAGAGGAGAAATGAAAAAAGCACTTCTACCCATTGAGAATAGCACTAGAAATCCAGAAACGATGAACAAATTACACGTATTTCTGCACAGATCTAGAAAGCTTTCATTCAATTGCTAAACCTTACATAAAAATAAAAACATAGAACATTGGAACAGAAGTACCTTTTCTGAAGCACACACATGCTGGTTACAGCTGTCAACGGACCTGGAAAAGAAGTACAAAACAACCTGCAGTCAAATATCTCAAATAATCTCCTGGCCCTGACTTCCATCACTAGCATTAGCATGTCCAGATGGGAAAATTGAAGAGCAGAGAATTTGGTGAGAAGTATGTTTTGACTGATTTAAGTGATAGGCCTAAGGTATGCAGAACCAGCCCACAGCAGACAAGTATGTCAAATGTTTTGCTCCAGAAAGGCTCTGAAGAAGACCTCTCCACAGAGTAGCACAACCCAGACTTGTTTTGTCCTTCACAGAAATCAAAAAAAACCCACACAAACAAGAAAACACACTCCAAAACAAACAAACAAAAACCCACCACCAAACAAAACACAGGAGGTAGAATATTATATGTATGAAATTACATAGAATCGAAGCAAGTTAACAAGAGCACCGGAATCATGCCAATGTATATTTTCTCAAAATTGATGTAAAACCTTAAATAAAAACATGACTTGCAGAAAGTTAAGGTGACTTTTTGCCCAGTATACATCTTCCCACATTATCACAAGACAGATATTCTTTTAGGAACCCTGAGAATGAGAAACCTACAAATAGGATGATGGGGTTAGGAAGAAAGAATTAAACAGTTACAGATTTTAGGCTAAAAGACAACTGAAACAAAACAAAAAGAAGCACCAAAAATGAATACCAGTTTCTTGCTGAACTTAGAGATCTAGGTGCAGTCAAACTATAAAAGGGTAAACACAGTATAAGCAGCAAGAAAATAAACTCAGCAGCAATGTGTATTACCTTCTGAAATGGTCTCCAGAGAAATGTAGTGGGAATCCCAGTTATTTGTTTTTTTAAAGGGAGCAGGGACTACAAAGATCCCACCTTGCTCAGTCAGCAGCTTTTTTACAGAAGAGACTTAAGATGTCTTTACCTTTTGAAACACTTGTGCCAAATAATTTTGTTCAGTGGGGTTGACTTACACTGCAGATACTCCCAACAAGTTTATTATCAGCTTCAGTATGTACTAAGAATTACAGTCCTAACAAGAGCGGTAAAGGAATGAAGGTCACTAGTCATTTTAAGAGCTGATGTCTATTACAAACTCTCCAGGCATGGGGCACATACTATTCCAGTATATACCTCTCAATCAGAAGCCTCTGGCTCAGTCCCTGGGACCCACATAATGCTCCCTGCCATGCATTAAATCTTTGGCAAAACACAGACAATGGCATGGCGTAACCATGCATGAGGTGAGCTGTTCCCTTCATTGACTGTCCTCTTTCCAGCCCTGCCCTTGGCGAAGCCTCTCTGCTTTGTGCAATTTTTTGCACAAAGAGAAAAATCAATTTTCTCACAGACCTAAAATGATCACACACTTCAAATGACACATTTTTAGCATAATGCAAATTTGTTACTGGTAAGTCACATCACCAGAAAAATCACTTGCAGGAGATGGTATTTGTAACAGTGAGATTCTCATAGGCATGGAAGGAGATAAATTTGGCTGGGTAAGTACTGGTTACCGGATACGTTTTAACCTGTCATTTATTTACAGGCAATAGCAAATCAATCTCTGATTTCAGATGAAATGAGAACTTCATAACACTCTACCTCCATCTCAGCAACAAGACACATGACAGCAGTAGCCCTTGGAGGGATGCAGGCATCCAATGCAGATAAAACATATGGGTGCTAAAATGAAGTGCTGATCTGTTCTAAAAATCAACAGAACATAGACTTGTGATATTTGCACAGGGAATAATTAGCTCCTCTTGCTATTAGATTTCAGAGCTAACACCCAATTGGTCCAACAGAGCCATCCCACTTCTCCCGGATGCTGTGGCTGACTGTACCACAGCTCAGGCAAACATCATGGTCCTGCATAAGAGACTCCACATTAGGTATTGCAACCATAAAGACGGAGGGAATTTTTCAAGGTGAGATTTTACTTTAGTCAGGGAATTAAAGCCATGATCTCCAGTCACCTGCATGGCTCGGATGTGGTCATTCAGCTACCCGAAGAGGCAGATAAGATTTGAACACACAGCTTTCATATATCTAGTAGCTGACCAGATCATTTTGCTGTAAGTAGGCTAGAGGAAAACATGACGCATACATACAGATATATATATCTCCATGATTCTACCCAAGACCTGGAAATTTGCCTAAAGTAAAGCTGGAGAATACCAACAAATGGTTTTATTTCAGTTTATAGACAATGGATAGACACTGAAGTATACTTCACCCAAAAAATCTGAACCAGTTTGCGGTAACACCTGCAACACATCTGTCCAATTTGCAATCCAGCATCTGCATAATCCCTACAGGTAGAAGCAGTGCAATTTTCACAGTACCTGACTGTTGAATCTTTGCTTTGCTGTTCCTCCAGTCCTGTACTTCTTTACAAAGACTCCACAGTCAGTGATACGCTGAACAACTGGAGTTCAACTGAATTATAAACTGCTTATTTTTGGTCCTGCAGCAGATGGATAAAATGTGTAACAAGTTGCAGACAAGTTTAAGCGGGCAGCATTTTTACAAACTCAACAGAGGATCAAAGGGGGCTGAGCTCTGTTACAGACTTGCTGTTTTCCAGGAGCTCTCTCCCTTAATTAGCAGGCACTACTATAACAGGGTGTTTATAATATATTGCACAACATGGCATTTTCAGCATAACAGATTTTTACTTTCGAATTCTCTAATAATTTTTACTTGGATTACAAAAAAAAAAATCAAAGAACTGAGAAGATAATTTAAAATGTGTGGGAAAGAAAATTCTGTTCCTTTTTAAAAGCATTCATGAGGAAAGAGAGAGAAAAAAAAACAGTTTAGCAAATTCACTTCAAGTTCCATCTTCTAAAACTTACAACAAGAATCTTCACACTGAATTGCTTGCTTAACTCAAAGCTTTTTTTTTTTGTTTTCCTCTTGGAAAATCAGATAGCTAAAAGGATCAATGTTAAGCCTTTCACAGAAACCATCATAACCTTTACTACAATCTATATTCCCTTGTCTTGATCAGACCATTATTACTGAGTAGTGCTCCCATTGAGAGGTGCAATTACTGTAAAGCTAAAAAAAGAAAACTATTAGCAGAATTTCAAACACTACCACAATGCAGAGGTTTGTAATATTAACAAAGTGTCTTTCCATTTTCTTGATATGTGGGCTCCTAAAAAATTGCCATCAGATGAGCATTTCTTAGAACATTTCCCTTATTCAAGCTGTCATAGAGCGTAGGCACAAACTGCCTTTTCTTCAGTCACATTTTGTGGGGCCCTTGCAGAAGTTGCCTACCAAACTCTTCCATTGTAGGGAGGTTCATAGACCACAGGTTGAAAATAGTGTCCCAGCATATAACAACTGAACAATTTTTAAGTAAGTGTTTATTTCTAAAACACTAGATGAGGAAGAAATCTACAGCCTCCTCGCTCTGCCTGGGAATGCACTGTCCCATGTAGAGACACAAGAAGAGATCAGCTCCCAGCTTTCAAAGGTCCTAAGACATCTTTGTCATGTCAATGTTTTGGGAAGCTGCACTTCTTTTGCTACTGCCAAGAAAACTGTACCAAAAACTTTTTTGGCAGTTTGGGTAAGTTGTTGAATCCATCTGTCCACAACTGAAACTGAGTAGTGAACTGGGTCACCAGTTTAGACAGCCACACTTCATGCATCCAGATGAATGATTCCTCTGCCTTCCCCTCTTTCCAGAAATTTTATTTAAGATGTTGATAATGATTTGCCTTCTGAGCTCATTGGCTCCTCATGTCCACCTGACATGACATGGATCATACCCATGGACTGAAGCTTTATTTGTGTGAACATCTAGGAAAAGCAGTGTTACAGACCCACCATGAAGTCCTGCTCCAAGCTTAGGAGGAAAGGTCTAAACCAAAGTGTGAATCTCAGCTTTTGTCTAGAACATCAAGGTTCTGTGCAAAAGACAAGGACATTTTGGTGTTCATAAAAGAAGTGAGTAAGGAAGGCTTGGAGGGGTAAGATGATCTAATAACTTTTTTTAAACTATCCAAAACTATAATGACCCTGATCCTGCTTTTGGACTAGAGCCCCAGTTAGCACACACGTAAAATAGCAGAGGAAAGATTAGAAATGTACTCCACTGAAGCCAGACAGCAGCAGTACTGGGCCAAGTAATCCTCTGTCCCAGTTCTGGGAAAAATCTGGACTCCTCACTCTTCCTGTAGTTGCCAGAATCATATTTAAGGAGATGCTAGTAGAGCCCTTCCATACTCACAGTGAAGGATAACCAAGCAATTAGTTTGAAGTTGTTGATGCCCCATTCGTGGAAGTGTTCAAGGCCAGATTGGATGGGGCTTTGAACAACCTGGTCTAGTGGAACGTGTCCCTGCCTGTGGCAGGGGGGTTGGAACAAGATGATCTCTAATGTCCCTTCCAACCCAAACCATCCTGTGATTCCATGATCCTATGAAACTGTATTTCCAATGAAAATTTCACAGTGCCAAAACCAGCCCCTGCTCTTGAAGCTGCTCGTTTGATTGGAGCCCCTTGCAGAAGCATTATGAGGGAAGTTCATAGACAGTGCCCAAAGTCCACATCAACTGTGGGTGTCACTGCTGATCAAGTTTCCCTAACTAAACAAAAATAGAGAACATCTTGATACCTTTTTGGCCTACATGCTATAAAAATGTTATGTAGCTGACTTTAATGCATAAAATGAGAAGACAGAGGCACTTTCCAAGCGATTATGTGCTCTGCAGTAATAGCTTTCACCTGGTGATTCAGAAACTCCAGGGCATTCAAGGAAGACCTAATGGTTTATACTAATAAATTACACACATCTCATTGGAAGCATTCAGGAGTTACAAATCAATAAGGCAATAAACCCACTGCTGCAAGGCATTGGCCCTGCAAGCCTCAAAAGGGTGAACTGAAAACAAATGTGAAATCAGACAGTGATGCACCCTGCTGCAAAGAATTTAGCCAACGCAGAGGAAGCCTGCAGGCTTATTCCTCACTCCCAAATCATCTCATGTCTTTGCAGGCAGCCTGCTACTAGTGATGCTGTGCCAAATTAGTTGTAAAAATTGATACCCAAATGATGTAAGTGGTTTTGATCAGGATATTTAGTCCGATGGTGTCTCCTTCTTTCTTCCCATTCCTTTGTTGCATGCTCCCCCTTTGTCAAAAATAATGGCAACAATTACTGATTCTCACTGTTTCAGTGGGATGGGGAGAAGAGGAAAGGGACAAAATTAAAAAAAAAAAAAAAGGAATTATGCAAATATGATATTTATTCATTGGTCAAACCTGTGGAGCCTTTTGCAAAAAAAAAAAAAAAAAAAAAAAGAAGCTACACCAGTAACAGGGCTGAGGAGCTGATGGCAATTCCCTATACTGACCACTTCCTGGCTTTGTTTTCGCTTAGACTGCAAAACCTCCTGAACTCAGAAGCGTGCTCATTTCATGTAAATCCAGTACACTCACAAAACAGGCAATCTGTGACTGCACAGATAGATACTACTGCCACCAAAATACTTTTATAAAACTTATAGAATCATAGAATAGTCAGGGTTGGGAAGGACCTTAAGATCATCTAGTTCCAACCCCCCTGCCAGGGGCAGGGACACCTCCCACTGAACCATGTCACCCAAGGCTATGTCCAACCTGGCCTTGAACACCGCCAAAAGACTTGAGGGATAACTGACCACAATATTTGGCTTGGATGTACCAGACAGCCAGATTCTGCTTCAGCACTGGTGTTAAGTCCAGAGTCACACTACTGAAGCCAGTTACATCCTTCGAATCAAAACAAGGTCATAGAATCATAGAACAGTTAGGGTTGGAAAGGACCTTAAGATCATCTAGTTCCAAACCCATGGGCAGGGACACCTCCCACTAAACCATGTCACCCAAAGCTCTGTCCAACCCAGTCTTGAACACCGCCAGCGATGGAGCATTCACAACTTCCCTGGGCAACCCATTCCAGTGCCTCACCACCCTCACAGTAAAGAATTTCTTCCTCATATCCAATTTAAACTTCCCCTCTTTAAGTTTGAACCCCTTACTCCTTCTCCTCTCACTACAGTCCCTATAGGCCCCCTTCAGATATTGGAAGGCTGCTATGAGGTCTCCATGCAGCCTTCTCTTCTCCAGGCTGAGCAGCCCTAACTTTCTCATCCTATCTTCCTATGGGAGGTGCTCCAGTCCCCTGATCATCCTTGTGGCCTTCCTTTGGACTTGTTCCAACAGTTCCATATCCTTTTTATGTTGAGGACACCAGAAGTGCACACAATACTCCAAGTGAAGTCTCACAAGAGCAGAGTAGAGGGGCAGGATCACCTCCCTCAACCTGCTGGTCACACTCCTTTTGATGCAGCCCAGGATACAGTTGGCTTTCTTGGCTGCAAGCGCACACTGCTGGCTCATGTTCATCTTTTCATCGACCAACACCCCCATGTCCCTTTGTGTTTAAAGAGCTACTTGCCACCATAGGCACAAAACCCTAACAGTTCTGTATCAAGTGGTAGTAGAAAAAGCAACAATGAATAACTTCAATTATTTATATTTCTCAAACAGAGGGCTTCAGAAAGGGCATAAAGAAAGTCACAGATCATTGGAGTATTAGAAAACTGATGTTAGTAGTGGCAGCTGTGCTCTTTCAAAGTAAAGGAGCAAGAAACATCTGTAATTACTGTATTAAGGAAATGAAAGAAAAAAAACTGGAGTCAGAAATCACAGCATATTCTGTAACTGAACTGCTGTCATTCATTCGATTGAAGATAGAAGAACCAAAAGGAAATCACAAGTTCAAAAGTCAGGAAAACACCGAGTTACACCACCACTCAAACCCACCCACCTGTGCTGTCAAGCTGTTGCAAAGAGCAGACCCAGTAGATTGATTCTCCACCCTGCCTGCAGCCGTGCTACCCAGTCTGCAGCAGCTCAACAAGCTAGGTTCAATTGGAGCAATTACTTGCATGAAAATCAGCAGTGGCAGAGCATGTCTAGCTGTTTAACACAATGAGTATATTTTAGAAACATTCTGAGAAGTCACCCAGTTACTGTTACTCCTTCCTCCCCCACACACACTCCGTCGTTACAAAGACTATGGAAATTGCTCTGTATGGACCACCATCAAGCAGTGCAGACAGTGCTTTTTGGGGACCACAGCCCTAAGTAGCAAATGCAGTGGATAATTGCTCATTCCTGGTTTTCCATGTGTACACACATGGCTAAATGTACAGCTCCAATCTCCTTTCATTTCTGCTAAGTCAAACCATCAGTCCAACCTGACATGCTGGGAGGTTAAGGGGTCACTGGGAAAGCCAGACCTGGTTTCAAATGGTTTAAAAGAATTCAGAGCCATAAATCTGAGTGTACCGTTGTCCCTACCAACTTAAGAACTGCTCCCTCACCTTTTACCCTGCATTTAATTTAGCCTTGTCGCAAACCTGGCTCTCTAATATCTAGGGTAGACATCAGTGGCAACAGTCACACTGCTCCATGTCCAGCCACTCTTCCTACAAGCCTCTATAGAAGCAATTAATAAAAAAAGCAATTTAGAAGAGCACCTTCATTTGGGCACTGAGAAACTTCCTTTTCAAGGGCTTCTCTCCCTCCTGCCACTGGCTGATTAAGGCTGATCACCATGGCTGAGATACATACCTCAAGTAGGTGGTATGAATAACCCCATACTCATTTCCAACCTGCACCTCACCAAGGACAATGGAGCTACTGGATACTCTGCAACAGGGTTACAAAGAACAACCACAATTGCATTTCTTTGGAAAAGGACATTCCATACCATGCTGTTGGAGGAAGACAGTCTACTGTGCACTCCAGACTGGTACTGCCACGCTCGCTGATGGACAGGGGTAGAGCAGTTGATGTCATCTACCTGGACTTGTGCAAAGCATTTGACACTGTCCCACACGACATCCTTGTCTCTAAGTTGGAGAGATATCAATTTGACAGGTGGACCACTCGGTGGATAAAGAACTGGATGGACGGCCGCATGCAAAGAGTTGTGCTCAACGGCTCAATGTCCAGCTGGAGACCAGTAACGAGTGGTGTCCCTCAGGGATCGGTGTTGGGACCGGTCTTGTTCAACATCTTTGTCAGTGACATGGACAGTGGGATTGAGCGCGCCCTCAGCAAGTTTGCCGATGACACCAAACTGTGTGGTTCGGTTGATAAGTTGGAAGGAAGGAATGCCATCCAGAGGGACCTTGACACGCTTGAGAGGTGGGCTGATGCCAACCTGATGAAGTTTAACCATGCCAAGTACAAGGTCCTCCACCTGGGTCAGAGCAATCCCAGGTATAGCTCCAGGTTGGGCAGAGAAGAGATTCAGAGCAGCCCTGCAGAGATGGACTTGGGGGTGTTGGTCAATGAAAAAATGAACATGAGCCAGCAGTGTGCACTTGCAGCCCAGAAAGCCAACCGTATCCTGGGCTGCATCCAAAGGAGCGTGACCAGCAGGTCGAGGGAGGTGATCCTGCCCCTCTACTCTGCTCTTGTGAGACCTCACTTGGAGTATTGTGGGCAGTTCTGGTGTCCTCAACATAAAAAGGACATGGAACTGTTGGAACAAGTCCAGAGGAGGGCCACGAGGATGATCAGGGGACTGGAGCACCTCCCATAAGAAGATAGGATGAGAAAGTTGGGGCTGCTCAGCCTAGAGAAGAGAAGGCTGCATGGAGACCTCATAGCAGCCTTCCAGTATCTGAAGGGGGCCTATAGGGATGCTGGAGAGGGACTCTTCATGAGGGACTGTAGTGAGAGGACAAGGGGTAACAGGTTCCAACTTAAACAGGGGAAGTTTAGATTGGATATGAGGAAGAAATTCTTTACTGTAAGGGTGGTGAGGCACTGGAATGGGTTGCCCAGGGAAGTTGTGAATGCTCCATTGCTGGCAGTGTTCAAGGCTGGATTGGACAGAGCCTTGGGTGGCATGATTTAGTGTGAGGTGTCCCTGCCCCTGGCAGGGGGATTGGAACTAGATGATCTTAAGGTCCTTTCCAACCCTAACTATTCGATGATTCTATGATTCTATAATTACTGGTTTCTAAACATGCAGCTAAGCCTCTGCTGGCATTTGGTGATCCTGCACTCTGCACATGATGGTTCTTGGTGCCTGACTGGGCCCAGGGCTGCACTCATAAAGCAAGGTCAACATCCATGTGGTGCTGCTTACATTCCTGCCTTTGCTGAGTGTTACAGGTGTTGATGCTTTCCTTAAAATATCAGCTAAAGGAGATGAGTGGTTTATAAGGGAACTGCATCTCCATTTGAGTGTGCTGCTAGGTGTAGAGGCTAGAGCAGCGGCTGTGTAGAACAACTTGAGAACATGAACTGAAAGTATCCTCAAGGCTGTAATACAGAAGGAAAAAAATGGAAAAAAAAATGGTTCTTCAAACGTCATGATGTTTAAGCTGAGTCCACATACCAGGAGTACATCCTTAACATCACAGCAAGTGTTCAAGGCACAGCACAATTGGAATATTTTTGTATAAAGCACAGTCAGGAAACCGCAATTTCTTTCCCAGTCTCAGGTCACATCATTATAAAAAGATTATATTGTAGAACAAAAAAGGCCCTTTTCTTTTTCAAGTCACGGCACTGAAACACATGGTTAGACACAGATCTTTACACAAGGGTTTTCCCAGCACTGTCACATGTTTCTGTGAAGTTCATTTCACCCATGAACTTTGTATGCAAAGGGCTCAGCAATGCCGTATGTAAGAACACCATCATCACCTCTTAGTCCTGAAATTCATGCTATGGCATCACAAGGTCTCACATGAGACCCCACTGACATTTCTCAGACCTCTGTTCAAGGGAAAATCCTCCTTCCTTGCTTTGGGGGGGATGCTTCAAGGGGAAATTTCACCCACACACTCTCCCACCACCTGAAAGGTTATAAATGCTGTGGGGAACTACTCCAGCTGACTATATTAAGGCCAAAGGTGTGATGATTAATCTTTCCCTCACTAAGGAATTCTGCACATGACCTACATAAAGGCTCTATATCACTCCAGTCATGTCAGGACTGTTTCATGCCACCACCACTTTCTTCTGCACATGCTTGGGCATAGCCAAGAAAGCAAGCTTGATATGCATGAAGTTAACTCTGTGCTATTGGTTACATGTTTAGCAGGTTCTCTGTCAGGTTCCACAGCTTGTTCTGAGCATTCCCTTGCAGTACCAAGACCATCCTAAATACAGGTGGGCTGTGTCCAGATGAGCTCCAGCTCCCCGCAGTGTCTCACTCCTGCAGCTGAGTGAGAGGCAATCAGGGCAGCGCATCCTTGCACAACTGATGGGCTCATTACTAAGGTTAGTGAAGCAATCAAGAATAGGATCCACAAAAGCTTCAAGTATCAAAAATATTATCCTCTGTGCCCCAGTAATTAAGAGACTTTGTCCTGGAGTCTCCTGAAAGGTTTTCAATTAATTCTTCACTTTCACAAAGATTTTTTCCTCATCTTGTTCCTTGGATAAGGACCCAAACTGTGCAATTAAAATTAAATTAGGAACAAACCAGCCAGTTGTATCTTAGAGCCATGACAAGGGAAACACCTATTTCATTCTATCACTTGGCTCGTTCTGAGGTCAGGCTCTATACAGAAACACAAAAACAACAACAACAAACTTTGACATTTTACAGTACATTTTCTGAATGTCAGCCTGTGCACCTGTAAAGTGCAAAGCAGACAGATTTGCTTATGTTTCTATACCAACATTCATTTTTATCAGTAGATAACTCAAAACTCAACTAGATCCAAGGACAAAAGAAACATCTCATGCACTGAACCCATACACACCTCTCAGGCTACGGCCTTCATGCACCTATGCTGTTGCAAATTCAGGTTTATCCTATTGCAGATGCCATAGTTATGCCAGAGGAATCAAAATGCAAAATGGCTTTTCTCTCCTACTTAGACAGACACTTTCTACCCACTCTTCATTCATCTTCAGATGTGGAGAAGCAAAAAGACTTCCCCAATGTGAGAGCTTTGAACTGGGAAGAACAATCATTAGTGGGTTACATTTTAAAGAACAGCAGAGTCTTTAGAATCAGGATCTCCTTGTAACAAATACAGCTCACCAGAATAAGTTGAGAAGACAAAAAGCGAACACTAACATATAAGTTACACATTACAAACACTCCCATCCTGCTTCTTTCTACCAAGCAAAGTCAGATTCTGAATTCAAAACAAACTCTATGAAGTCAACACTCCTTTTGGGAAATCTCCTTCACCAAGCAACTGCAATGCTAGAAACAGCCTTTCCTGGCTTCCCAGCCCAAGCTCAGGCTCCAAGTTTCTACATTTGCCGTATGACACAGTACATTAGCCCAGGGTTTAATATATCCTCTCATGCTGCTGTCCTTTAACAGAATTAACATTTCCTAGATGCATATCCCATATTGGCCTTACAAGAATCTAAACGCTATGGTGAAATTTAAACTAAATATAGAGGTGAAATTTTTAAATAGCTCTTAGCTCCAACTCAAAAAGCTGATTTTGTTTGAACGGAAAAAACAGGCTCCGACTTTAAGCTTCCATTGTAATTAATGATTACAACACATTCTTCTGCCATATCAGATATAGCACCTCATTAATGTGTGTGGTATTTTGCTTGTATGGCACAGCTGTAGTTAAAGTTGAATTAGTGTTTCCATTATAAACCCATGTTTTTAAAGGTTTATTACTCAGACATAAGATTCAGTCTGAAATGAAAATTGCCACCGAGTGTGTCAGCTGGGAAGCAATTCTTTGTCCTTCAAAATTTGGAAGGAACAAAACACAAAAAAAGCCAGCCACCCTGTTTATTAATAATTCACATTTTAAAAAGCATTGCAAATACATGTTTACATGATAGCCTGTGACAGCTCCCTAGAATGTCAACACCCACACACTCCTAGGAGATGTGTCATCTTAAAAACTGAAATAAAAGCCACATTTTTACACCACTTGATGAGAGGCGAAGAGAAGGGAAGAAAGACTTAAAAATAATATTGACGAAGGAAACTTATTACAAAAACTCTATAGTCTTTGTTTAGAAACATTAAAGTTGGGACTTTCAATGGAGAAGGAAACAATTTCAAGTACTTTTAACTTTCTGGTGCCTGTCCCTGGCTTACTAATGCATTTTGCAAGAAGCAGCCAGTCTCACTGAATTCCTATTACATATGGCATCCAAGCCTCCAACTTCCCATAAATCCTGGACTCTTAAGGTATGATCAGTTCATGCCCTTTCCAAAAGCATGTTGAGCTCTGTGTACAAAGCAAAATGTACAAGAAAATCTCCAGGGGCTCCACACTTTGCGATTGTGTCTTTCTACAATTAGCTGTAAGACAGAATCTCTGAGAGCAGACTTCTTAATTGAGAGGATTCTGAGGCCTCCTCTTGGCTGATTATTACCATGATTATATGCTTTTGACATTCAAATTTACAAACAAATGTACAATGAAATCACCAAATTCTCAGTTACCACCTTCATCAGAATGGGTGCATTTTTGATGGCTGAGAACCATTAAAATGTTACTTTTGTAACACAGTAAAACTCCCAGTTATTTTTACTCCAGGACTTACAGGTTTACCCAAGACATAACGTTTCCAGATAAAAACAAATACATGAAAGAACATGTAATAGCTAATACAAGAAAACTAGGACAGGCATATCTTTCATGAGCAGAAAGGTAGTGTTGCTACTCAGAATTGCTCACATTTTGCTCTTCACTAGATTAACAAAACACTCCCACAACAGAGAGAGAGTGGGGAGTGTGCTTTTTACCCAGTGTTGCCCTCCCTTTTTCAAGATATTACTCCAGACAACAAAGATAATGGAAGCATGGTAGCAATTGTATATCCATTTGATCAAGTTTTGGAGGTTAGTATAGTCTATCCAAAACCCTGCTCTTTTCCACACAAATAACCCAAGACACAGCAAATAGGTTTATCTCTGTTCTCCCAGTAGTCAAAGCTTCAAGAAGAGTCTGTACATCAAAGGCAGTATAATACTGTGATACCTACCAAAGCCCTCTTGAACTCTGGACTTCTCTTAGTAGTGTTTTCTTCTCCCTTGCTGTCTGTCACATGCATAGAAGCTCATCTCCCTTTTCAAAGCAGAGCTTCTTGTTGATGAAGTTGAAGAGGACTGCAGGGAGGATAATGAAGACTCTAATGGCAGACAAAACCCCAGCTGTGTCAGTACTAACTAATAACAGAAAGCTAGAAAGAAAATATCAGCACAAGTGGGAAAATTGCCCTGAGAAAGTTGTGGTTTTACCACATCTGTATCCACAGCTCTGCTTCCCCATCCCTTCCACAGAAGAAATGGCATTGAAATTAAGCAGAACTTGGACTTACATTAAATGCATTAAACTTTCTGGTGCCACCATCCGCATTGGGCTAATCTACTGGAGACATTGTGGTACATGTAATGTACCACAGCGTACATTACACACCAACTTGGTTCTGATCAAGGTCTTTGTTTCTGTCACATGATGAACTCCAACACAGAAAGGCTCTGATTTTAATAAACTTTTGTAACAATGCAGAATTCCACCAGCCTCAAGAGAGACACTCTGTAGTGCAACAAGAATCAGCCAAGAAACAGCAGTTGGTCATAAACCATTTCTGCACAGCTTGCGGTAAATTCTCAGAGGATGCTGTGAGGGGGGAGCAACTTAGGGGCCAAAAGACCCCAACACCTCCTTTGCAATTTTTGCATTTTCTTTTAAACCACCAGATTATACTATAAAGGCACTCATGAACTTCATTACATTTACTAAGAACCAGGTTAATGTATAGCCTGTGATCCTCTTTCAACTGTTGCTTTATCCTTAAGTAAGAAGTATATTACTGTACTACACAATTACCATTCTTTGCTGCAAAAGATCAGCCTCCAGCTCAAGTAATTCAGTTTAGCTCATTTGGTGTCAGGTTTGGCCACATAATGAGCACAGTGGTTTTGCACCAGCTGACAACCTAGTACTACACATCTAAATGATGCTTGTGTCAAACTGCAGAGAAATAGTCTTATTTCAATTTATCATGTTCTGCCTGTACCACTGGGTCTGCAACAAACCACAGGCGCCAGGAAAAAGCTTTTAAAGCCATTTCACCTCTCTCACACATATCAAAATGCCAAAACAAAGGACAAACACTACATACATCATCTGATGTGGATGACAAGGCCACACACATCAAAAACTATAAGTGCCATCTAAAAAGAAAAAGGCTTGTTTTCCCGGTAATTACTTCACCAGGAAGGGGTGAAGTTCAGTTGTTCAATTCAAGTCAAAGACCCTATAAAAATGAAACATCAGTACCATCAGTGGCACATCAGGGATGCCTGTTATTGCAAAGCTGCAGCTTACAGATGAGGTGAGCTCATGAGATGAGATGAGGAAAGGATGTAAATAGAGTCAGCCTTGCCTGTTAAACATCCCACTGGGAGTTTACAAGACTTGACTCAGCAAAAGATTTTGGTAAGAAGAGCTACACTGGCTTTAGTTACAACCTTGATATTGCACAGTAGGACTGTCATCTAGGGGATTAAAAACTCCTAAATTAATGCAAGCCAATATGCCTCAATTGGAAACAAAAATCACCAGTGCATAGCCACAATCCACATACAAGCCTGACAAGTGTTTAGGACCAAAGCCAGAGGAACATGGCTTACACAAACTCTGGAGGTTGCTCTGACCTTGGTCACCCCAGCCTAAGGAAGGAACAGAAGTATGCACTGAATTACAGCAGCTTAAATGACAATATCAAGTCTACGTTTCCTTTGCTGTCTTCTGCATGGGCACGGACACTTCTCTGGCAATTACTTCTTTATGTCACACCAGCACTAAGCAGGGTTCACAAAGACAGTAGGTCTCCCTGCCAGCACTGAAAATCAGTGCCACTGCTTCCCTGGACAATTTGGCAGGCACATACCAGACTTATCTTCACTTCACACCTCAACCCTGGGAGCAGAGCTGGGAACATGAAAGTGGCTGAGTGATACATCTACTCTGGCTATTTTCAGCTGCTGAAGTCACCATTAAGTGGCTGCTGGAGCCAAGTAAAAATCAAAGGAGCTGAGCATAAATCAAAGTAACCATAATGCCAGAACATACACAAAATCCTAGTTGGGTCCCATCCCTGACCCCTCCTTTCCTTAAGCATAGCATATGTAAGAAAAAGGATTATGCTTTACCTTACATATAAAAACCACTCGGGATCACCACATCTTAGCTTGCAAGTGTGTGTGCATGAAGTTGAAGCAGGTATGTAGCAAACTGACAATCACAGTTTGAAGGCTATATATGAGTGATCTCATTACCAAGAGCGTGATGCAGAGGGGTGGCAGACACTGCTATTTGTTAAGCCCTTTTATAAAATCTCATCTCTGAGCCCAAGGAGATGTCAGGGTTTATACTTCTTAGGCAGCTGTCTTGGGTTCAGCAGTAGCAGTCATTTTTCTCCTTCTTAGTAGCTGGTGCAGTGCTGTGTTTTTGACTTTCAGTCGGGGAACAGCGCTGATGACACCGATGCTTTTAGTTGCTGCTCAGTAATGTTTAGTCTGACCAAGGACTTTCTGAGCCTCATGCTCTGCCAGGGAGGAGGGGTAGCCAGGAGGAAGCAGAGACAGGACACCTGACCCAAACTAACCAAAGAGGTATTCCATACCACAGCACATCATGCCCAGTATATAAACTGGGGGCAGTTACCCAGAAGGGTTAGATCACTGCTCGGTCAGGCTGGGTATCGGTGAGCTGGGTGGTGAGCAGTTGTATTCTCTTCCCTTGTTTCCCTCGTCATTATTATTATTTGTGGTAGCAGCAGTGGTTTGTGTTATACCTTAGTTACTGAACTGTTCTTATCTCAACCCGTGGGAGTTATATTCTTTCCATTCTCCTCCCCATCCCTCTGGGAGTGGGGGGGAGGAAGGGGTGGGAACCGAGAGAGAGACTGTGTGGCTAACTGGGCTTAAACCACGACAACAGCAAACAAACAAGCCACCAGTATTTTCAAACACAAGTTGTGCAGCACATGCTCCAATATGACACATGACCCCCAGCTGCAGAAATCCTCAAAGTGCCCCTTTCTTTAACAGACCTGCACAGCACCTTGAAAAATTCCAGAAGAAAACTCAAACCCTTGACTAGACCAGACAGCCTGAAAGAAAGTTTGGAGACAAATAATAAGCTGCTATTCACTTGCTCTAAAGGATCTCAGACCAGCACAACAGCATTATTGTCCACCTATCCTTGTTTCCTGGTCAGCTACAGAGGAACAAGAAAGTTGTAGTGCAGTGGCATAGGACCTGGGATGACCCTTTAGGCTTCCCCTACTCTGGGACAGAGCTGTAAAAGGCACCTCCTGCCACTGCTCACAAAAGGTGCAGCAGCAGCTTCTGGGAGTAAGCTGTCAAAGCCAAATACTAACAACTGTGTCCACACAGAGGAAGAGGCTTTGTGAGCACAGGTAAGAAGGGACAGCATAGACCATTCCCCCGCCTCACTCCCCCAGATATCAGATTATCAGCCAGCTATCAACAGGGGCTGAGATCCCTGTACCGCTCCTCCCCTTCCCTGTAGGCACCAAGCAAACAGGAAAGGTGCCCCAGAAGGACCACCACAGTTCTGGCAGGAACTGACACCTCCTGCTCCCATAGCAAACCACGGAGTCCTTTTCCTAAAGACAGGCTGCCTAACTAAGGAGGTAGCTGCAAGTTTTGCTGCACAAGGTGCATCCTGTCCCACAGCTTTAAGAAGTTTCCTCTTCTCTCCCTCGTGTTATCTGTGCCAGATATTAGAGGTTTGTGCCACAGTGACTCTGAGGGAGGGCTGTGATTTTGCACCTGAGCACTGTCTCATATATGTGGGTAGAAATGTTACAGTCTGTGCACTTGACTACAGCTGGAAGCTCATTTTCCTCTGTGATAGGAGACTGGCAGGCTCTCTGTTCCTCCATCATCAAGAGGAAAACATGATGCACCTGCTTACAGTCCTGACCACTTAGCTCTGTCAACCCTCAGCTGTAGGGCTTTCTCTGCAGACTTGAAACTCTAGGCTAAGACTACACCTGGGAAATTATTGTAAAACTGATCTGGAGTAGAGCTCTGTTTGGTGTGTGGTGGAACATCTGGGCCTGGGAGGGAGAGGATGAGCAGCAGAAATGCACACACACCACTTGTGCTACAGCATTGCCTGAGTGCTCAGCCTTACAGCAATAGCTGACAGATTGAGGGCAAGAAGAGAAAATTTACTGAGGCATTCAACTGCTGGTTCAAACCCTGGGCACCCAAGTCCAGAGAAGGAGCTGTCCACCACATGCTTTGGGGTATGAACAGTCCATTCAGCCAGGACCCTCCAAGTCACTCAGTTTTAAACTAAAGAATTGATGCCACAGACACCTTTGTGGAATACCACAGTGGGTTCACACATTCTTTTGCCCAGGTGAGAGTGCAAGCCAAGAAACAGTGTTTGTGCTCCTGGCAGGCTGAGGGCATGCAAAACTGCACACACTCCTTTGCATACACTGCTTAAGAACAAACAAGAGGTGCAATGTGAAGGGCCCCAAGCTAGGAAAAAGCAGATCAGAGATGGAAGTGAGATCAACAGAAGACATCTAACAGAAGGAGCACAAGATATCACAGTGCTGTTCCTGCTCCATCTTCTCCCTCAAAGCCACCTCTACACTACAAGATAATTTCAGGGAAGAATCCACCTGGTAGAGCAGGAGGAAAGTGTTGGCCACACCTTTACATGCCTTGACAATGGCTGGGTAGCTGGCCTGTTGGAGGTTTCACAGCAATTCTGCTGGCAGACTTGGCCCATCCAGACAGACCAGGACAAGGAGAACAAATGCAAGAAGTGCCACAGTAGATTCACTTGGAGAGTCTGCAGTTAACAAAACCTTAATCCATTAAGCTTTGCATGGGTTAAATTTTGCATAATATCCTATTCCAGACAATAGCTCTTTAATTCCATTTGGTACAAAGCTTCCTGCAAAAGGATATTTACTGGTACTTTTTAATTACAAAAAAACCCATAAATTGTCTGTTTTACTGTCTGTGCTAATTACATTTCATTATATATTTGGAGTAAGCTATGATTTTCCTGCTGGTTCCCATGACATTTTTCATTATCAACCACTAATTGTCTAGCACGCACACTGCATTGTGAACCAAGTAGGCTGGTGTGTGGGCAGAAGTTCTAGAGAAAGCTGCAAGCCATATAAGTGCACATTATTATTATTATTACTATTACGATGTATTAGAAAGGTTCCACCTACTTGCATACCTACATATCCTCATTCCTATCAGCAGCGTCACAGTGCAGCAAAGCTCAGGAGTCCATCTGTAACAAGCCTTGTGCTCAACAAGGCTCAGCAACTACTGGAGGAAAGTTATGCGGGGTGAAACGAGTTGACAGCAGCCCCACTACAAGGACAAGTTCCTTGCTATGTGAAATGGAAACACCAAGAAGGTTTCTTAGTCACTTCTACTCGGTGCCCAAAACATGTGGGTATCACTTTGCCCACTCACAGTCTGAGGCCAAGGTTATAAAGGAAAACAGTGCCATATGTGGATTACCAAAGGCATAGGATAACTGATGGGATCTTTGTGAGAGAGATCAGAAAAAGACAGAAAAAAGGTAAAGGGTTTTCATGAGCTACAGCTAACACTGTTTCCATTATAGCAAAATCTTTAAAGAGTCCATATCTACGCAAGCTCAGAAAGAGCTATAAAGGGTAAAGCGACTCACTGCACACAGCATTTCATAAATTCAGACCAAGGGAAGCTGTAGGCACCAATTCTGCATACAGCAAGCTGCTAGAATAAGGAGCGTATGACCACTACTTAACGTTACCAGCCTTGGACAGGTGGCAATTCTATCCATGTGCACCACACAAACAATGCACAAACACTTCAGAAATAAATGTCTGTTTTCACAGGATTGCAGCTCCCTCCTGATATCTATTTCAAAGGAGACAAAGCCTGACCCTTCCTAACAGCACTGTGGGGGAACAGTTGTAGAACTCCTCCTCTTCTCCTCAAGGTGATCCACAAATACATTATCAGAAACACAATCAGACCACATTCAGTGCTGCGGCAGAAGAGTAAAATCCCTATCCAAGGCAGGAGGACTTGTCCTGCATTGAAGCTTTATTTTTATGTGCTGATTTCCAGATACCAAGAATGAGGAAGTTCTCTAGTCCTTTTATAGAAGGAATGCGAAGGACCAAAAGGCACTTTTGACTTGACTATATTTTTATTCATTTTTAAAGATTTAAGCTGTCCTTGTGACCTATGACATAGGCATGCAATTTCAAAGGTCTCAAAGACAGCACAGCAACTTCATTTTTCTTTCTTCTATAACCCACATAACCACAGTACCCAAACATCTTACATGTTTTAACATGTTTACCCCATCAGCAACTCTGTGAAGCAGGAAAATGCTAACATGTTTGCTCTATAAAAGGGGAGCCATGGCACAGACACAACCCAAAATGGTGGAAGCAAGACCCGAAAGAACAATCAAGAAAAGACCCATCCATGTACACAGGCACTTCAGCATCTAGAAATACTTCAGTTTTCACAGCGGGGCTGAGGGTCCCAAGTAGACCATATACAGCACCTTCCTAGAGGTAGCACCACAGAAACAGCTGCAGGCCTTTGGGCATCTCCTCAGCCACTTTGGGTCACCTGAAAGCCACAGAACCAGCATTTCTGCCCACAAAGTCTGGTTCTTCTTAGGCGCACAATCCAGTAGAGGTGCCGAACACATCCCAGCAGCACTGAGCTCACGGGAAGGCACATCAGGCACAACAAGGGACATGGAGGCAGTGGCATTAAGCCAGGGCACTCACCTAAGAAATGGGACAGACCTGAGTTCTCAGGATGCAGTCTGGACTTTGCTGACAATCCGCTATAGATAAATGACCAAGCCAGAAACATTTGGCAAATTTTGGAGCATCCAGCAGGTCACCTGTAAGAGGCGTAAGCCAGCAATGAGGAAGCCCAAGTGCAACGATTTCTTTGAGGCCAGGTTTTCCACTTTACAAAGGCTGCTATGTATCTTGCTGTATACAGTGTGGCAGCACTGTTTTCCCAGCAGCAGAAATCCAACCCTGGCCTTAAGCAACGCTCCTGACAACATCTGCAACCAAGTACCTATGGTTCTGTGAAGTATTCTGCTTCCAACAAAAGCCAATTTCCAATTAGAAAAGATTAATTATTTGTTTTGCTGGATGTATTTCAGACAACTGTGGAGCACTAGTTCAAGTAAACAGCAAGTACACAGTGTATGCTAATGATGATGCCCAATGTTCTGCATCCAGAAGAGTCCTGTCTTGCACTGCATTTGTCTATGTGTAAGCACACACACGGCAAATACAGATGAAAGAAGAGAACAGAGTTGTGTCTTAATGGAGAGGAGAGCATCCATGCTGTCTAACAGAGGTGATGCAAGTAACAACCTAGGCCTCTAAAGGGTGATTCAGAAATTAATTGTCAACCTTAGTAATAATCTTAGAAAAGGCTCCAATTCAGCATGGTATTTAAAATTCACTGAAATTAACACGGCCAGGGAGACTGAGAATTTTAGTGGCACAGCACTTGAATTGCCATTCACAAACTGAAAACTGGTCCTCTCCACGTCAAGGCTGAAGAGGTTGAGTGGGTACAGCACAAGGAAAATCATGGTACCCATCCATGCCTTGGTCATTCTGTACCACCACTGGTCCCCCCCAGGATTGTTCTCAGAATTGGTCCAACACCTGAGATAATCAAACTGAAAACCACAGCCTTCAGAACTGTTTGTTTCAGTTCTTCTCCAGAACAGTGAAGAAAAATTAGAACTGGGCAGAAAATTACTTTCCTAGTCCATAATCTATGAGTCACCCTGTCATGGTTTAAGCCGTCACACACGCAGTTTGCTCATTCCCTCCCCCCTCTTTCTTCCCCCTGCTCCCAGAGGGATGAGGAGGAGAATCGAAAGAATGTAACTCCCACAGGTTGAGATAAGAACAGTCCAGTAACTAAGGTATAACACAAACCACTGCTGCTACCATCAATAATAATAATGACAAGGGAAACAACAGGGGAAGAGAATACAACTGCTCACCACCCGATACCAAGCCCGACTGAGCAGAGATCTAACCCTTCTGGGTAACTGCCCCAGTTTTTACATCCTGGGTATGACATGCTGTGGTATGGAATACCTCTTTGGTTAGTTTGGGTCAGGTGTCCTGTCTCTGCTTCCTCCTGGCTTCCCCTCCTGCCTGGCAGAACATGAGGCTCAGAAAGTCCATGGTCAGGCTAAACACTACTGCAACAACTAAAAACATCAGTGTTATCAGCGCTGTTCCCAGGCCAAAAGTCAAAAACACAGCACTGCACCAGCTTCTAAGAAGGAGAAAAATGACTGCTACTGCTGAACCCAGGACAGACCCTCACACTCAAGTCTTTGCTCTGCCATTTCTTCTCTATCTCAATATTCACCCTAATCTCTGAACTCTGCTCAGTTCTGCATGCTGGAACTATTTTCCATTGTAAAAACAGCCATCACACAAAGCAGTGAGAGGACTAATTTGGCTTTCACCTATAACATAAAAAAGCAAGAAAAAGGCTGTGATGATAATTATCTACACCACCTAGATTAGATTAGAGAGAAAGAAACTAGTCCCTGAAAGCCAATCTCCTGTTGCTTAGGTCTTTCATGTTAGAAATGAGACCTGTGCTCAATTGCAAGTCTGAATTAAGCAGGACAAAGACTTGAACTTCTCCCTTTCACATGTCCTTTGACCAACTGACCTCCAGAAAACCCAACACAGTGGCAAGGGACATCTGGTTTCTCTCACCATCATCATGCTCTGCTCAGAGAGGAATTCCATCCTGAATAAAGACACAACTTGGGTCTAGGAAAGGTTATTCAATATTATGTATTTCCTAGAAAAAGTTACAATTTAAAAAGAATTTAATTGTCTAAGAAGAGCACATTTTCTCAGGAAATTTTCAGCCTGATCTTACTGTAGTAGGTTTGTCTTTGATCATGTCCCAGGCTTTATTGCAGTCACAGTATGACACACAGTTCATAATCGGATACACTTTATCATAGCTGACACCACCACTGCCTTACTGGTAGAACAGGAAGACTAGGGCTGTCAGTCTGCCACCTTTCTTGAACACTGAAGTCACGCTTCCTTTTTTCTCCTTTTCCTTAAAGACAACTTCTTTGTTGCCATGGTATCGCTAATGCAGTATTTTGAGATGGGAAAAGAAGATAACAGTGCATCATGACACTGACACATCTACCAACTGCCAACTTCTCAAAAAGGGTAAATAAGTAAGGATGCCAATGTAGACTTTTAAAGGCTCCTCCATCCTTTTTAATTTTTCCCCTCTCACATACAAATTGCTGTCTATAAAGTTCATGCCTTGATTTTGTGACAGAGAAGGCCTGAATTTGTCTCTCAGCAAGCAGTGTCTAGGTTTATTTATTAATTCCTTCTCTTCTCCCTATGCTGCATGACACCAGCTGAAGTACACACTCACAAGAGAACAGAAGCACCTGCATGTTCAAAAAATGCCAGCCCAGCTCCCTGTGCTAAGCCATGCAGTGACAGCTTCATCATTCTTGCTTGTACAGTGATTTCTTCCTGAACTAATAAGGCATCTACTGCTGAGCACAACCCACATTTATGTCAAAAGTAAGAGAAAGGAAAACAGGGACTGTGATGGTGTCTCCCATATACCACCTTGAAGTCACAATGTGTGGTCTTGTTTGCTTTGTAGCATATCTATCTTCCCTATCACTGACAGAAGTACTTTAAAGAAACCTTTACTAACTTAGCAAATCAAGGTCTTGCACTCAAAACGATGGCATGTCCCTCCTTGACCATGCATACAAGAACACTGCATCAGGTCCCTTCCAAAATTTCAGATAAAGCTCTGCATATGACCGGCTCAACCATGTTATCTCAGTAAAACCAGGGAACAGTCACAGTGACAGATTCCCATGTCCCAGCCATGTGCCCAACTTTGAGTCAAGACCAATGAACAGACAATGACAGACACAATGACTTTCAGCACATCACCACTCTTGCAGTGGTATTCACAGTGGTGACACAATGAGCTCTTCATCTCGCAGGTGGTGTAAAAGGACTAATAATGTAATGAAATGAAAACTTATATAAGCTGAATTTATAAAGCCTTCTGCAACAGAGGAGGGAGCAGAGAGCAGCAAGTGAAGCAGTGACAGAAGGTCAAACTGGAATGATCCCACTATGGGTCAAGAATTCAACAATAAGCACAGAGTCCTGTAGCAAACAAAACCAAGTATTTTATATTTGGGAGAGAGAGGAAAGAGGTGGAGAGAAAGGAGAAAGGAGGGTCTTAGTTGCTGCTTCTTTCTTGTTTGTGGGGATAGGAAGGATAAGTTGCCTGTACTCAGAACTGAAGTGCTCTCACCTCTTCAAAGAGGAATATAATTGGGATCTTTATGCTCTCATGTATTTATTTTTCTCATCCACAAAGCCTTGTTCTTAGTTCCACCAATCTGACCCAAGGCAGAATGACTCACCACAGCAAAAGGCTGGACAGCAGCTTATTTTTCTGAAGACCTGAATAAACCCTACTCCACCAATTGACCAAGGACGATGCAGCAGTAAACCTCTCGCTGAAGGCTGCGTGTTGCCTTGGCAACCTGCTTGATCTCCATTGCTCCGGGGACTGGAAATGTGCTGCCAACAGGAGATTTCAGCTAATCAAACCAAATCTCCTAATACTTAGACAATTTCCCATCTGTGGAGAGCAGGTCACATGCCTGCAGAGAGCAGAGCACCCTCCAAGCACAACCATGGCTCCTCCTTGACCTGTTACTTGTTGGATCCGTGTAGGCCATGGACATCTCCTGACAGCTATTGAAGGAGATGAGAAGGCAGCAAGAAGCCATAACCCACATTCCTCCATGGGCTCACTTATCCACATGGCAGCTCCACACCAGTGCTCAGCACGTGCCTGTCCGGCTGCAGAGAGAACAGGCAGAGAGGAGACTGGCTGCCTGCTGAGAGCTGCCTGCAGGCACCCGGACCCTCAAAGGTCCACCTCTCAACCCTGACCTTTGAAAGAAAAGTAGGGTTTCCAATACTGATAACATACACTCCCTACAGGCCTACATGTTTTGAGCCTTCTCAATGCTCTGTCCCCTTTTCAGCTCCCATTAGACACATCCAGGTAACATAAGAGGCAAACTGCTGACCAAAACAAGAAGTGGGAAAACCATGTATCTCTGGACCTCCCTAGACCAGAGGCTGCTGTCAAAGTGCAGCATAGAACACCTGTTGTATTCTAAACCTTCTAACTGTCAGTGCTAAAAGGGCAGCTTTGGTGGCTAATTTTGCCTTGAAAGCACAACCAGTAACTGATTTTTTTTTTAAGAAACAAGACCAACCCTTCTACAGCTCCACTAAAGGTTTCCAGCTCCTGCATTTAGCCCTGCCACAAAGACAGACGATCAGTCTGGCATTCAGCACAACCAAGGGGCCACAAAAAGAGGCATGAACAGCAGACAAGAGAGGAATTTTCTACATTTGTGCTGCTTCTGAGACAAGAAATTCTGTTTGCTGGGGATGAGATTCATATCCATGAAAAAGCACCAATTACCACCTAACAACCCCAGTGCTGCATCACCTAAAATCATAGGTTAGATTTTGAAAAATTATTTGATAGATTTTGATAAATGGTTAGAATTTGAAAGGACCTTAAGATCACCTAGTTCCAATCCCCAAACGGCCCTTTCCATGCAATTGTCAAAAGGAATCAGGGCATTTGAAAGCAGACTTAACCCTGGCATTCAGGCTCTCCTTCCACTCCTGGGTCATTTTTTACTGCATCCCGGAGGACACTACCCCACCAGTCCTTGAAACCCAAAGGCACAGACCCTACACCAAGTTTCATTCTGTGCATGTCATCTGCTGCCAGATTAACCCACAGTACTGTACCAGCTGGTGCGGAGGACCCTTAGATGTTTTTTTCCTGGTATGGAGGACATCTCCACAGGAGATGCTGCCCCACCAAACAGCTCCCTGGGACCTGGGCTAGCTACCAAGCTCAGGCTCCAGCTCTTGAGGAAGAGGATGCAGGAATTGTTGGTATTTAAAAGGGAGCCCTGAAGCAGAAGAAGGCTGCTCATACAACAGGGCGTTGTTTCAAAGAAAGAGCGTATTGTGGCAGATTTCTAGGCCTCCGGTATCAACCAAACAACCTACGCCCATGGAAAATACGTTGTAACAATATCAACAGCCATTAAAACAAATGCCTGGGGAAAAGAATGCCAGTGATTTCTGGAGTCATGCTTAGCAAGCACTGCCACCTTCCACCATGCCACTATGAACATTTCTCTATCCATGTCAGTGTAACAAACCAGTTCACTTGTTACTAGGGCTGCAATGGAGAAGGGTGTGAACTGAAGTCATTGCTCAGCAAACCAAGGTCTCTGTGATACATGAAAGGCAAGGAAGTCCCAAAGGCATAAGCAAGAGAGAAGCAGAGCTGGTTTTAATGGCCAGGAGAACAGCTGGCTCGCTACATGTGCTTTCCCATCTTATTCTTTCCTCTATCACACCTTCTTTCTATTCCAGGCATTCCTCAGCCTTGCTTAATCTCAGTTTAGCCAGACTGAATAAAAAATGGACCCTGGGACTTATACCCAAAATATCAGTCTCTACAGGGCACGGAAAATCAAAAGCATGGAAATCAAAAGCAGAGCTGTCACCAGTCTAATGGGGAGCAGGAATGATCTCAGAGAAAACAAATGCTGATGATGCAAGAAACCCTCCATAAATCCTTTGTAAAAGGAAACGTGCAGGGCAGGTTCCCAGCACCACAAAACTTGTGAGAAGGGCCACCTCCAGATGAAAGCGACCACAACACTGCCTCAAAGGATTCATTTGCATTAACAAGTTTCAAAGCATCTGCCTGGAGTTTCTTTCAAGCAAAAGCTGTGACATCAGACTGGTCTTGGGGATAAATGGGGAGCCATGCCACTTCAGAGCCAGAAGAGTCAGAAGTGGGGCTGCAGGTAGAGGCAGCTGTTAACCAGAACAGATGCAATGGAGACTAAAATAGATTCCACGTATTTCAAGGACTTCTGCAGTTCTGATGCTCCAGTCCAGCCCACATGAGCATACACACACACATTCTGAAAAACACTTGACATAAAGGACCACAAGAATAGAGTGCATCAGATTCCTTGGATGTTTTCAGACACACTGAGCCAAGCTACGGAGTCTACTTACTACTTTCTTTGGATCTCTCCATCCATTTTCTCCCATAGATATCACGCTAGATTTAGGTCCTCTTTTAACCTACCCCACTCACAAATACATGCAAGCATGGTTTCCCTTGCACAGTGATCAGCTGTGCCCTCTGCTTGACAGGACTGCAAATACTCTGCACTTGTTTTACTCATTATGGATCCAGAATTATGGCCTTACTACTGCTTCACAGTGAAATTTGATTTGAGAGCAGGAAACAGCACATTGACAAAGCAGAAAACAAAATGCTAACTCCTGTTTCATTATTGCAATTTCCAAGACCTCTGTATTTCAAGAAAACCAAAGAGGCATACAAATCCTCTAGATGTAACAAGTGTTGGTAACAGAGAATTTCCTTTTCAGACTGTAGTTGTCACCAAAGTAACAAACTAGGAAAGTTATTTTCTCATCAAGAAATAGCCACAAACCATTCAAAACCTGAGACTTACCTAATCACACTTACATAAAGCGGAAAAACAAGTCAAACCAGCAATGGAATTTGCCAAGAACACTTTTCTCAGAAGCAGCACATTTCAAACCTTTGTTCATGAGACAGGTTGCTAAATCCTTCAGATACACAGTGTTCACACACGCTGGCCAAAGCTGAAGAGAAGCACAGCCCTCAGTTTCAAACACAGGAGCAGTGCTCACGCTCTTTTCTCTGCATACGCTTGTTGATTTAAAGTCCCAAGGAAGGAGGAAGGCTGCTCTTAGGTAAACATATGACAGCCACTAAAGGAATGTTAGCCAGAGAAACAAGACAAAAGCAGCCTATGCTGCTTCCATTGGGGTTTGTTTAGAAAGTACTGCCTTACCTCTACCTTTCCTACTGCTCTCACCTTATGAGTGCCAGGTCCCTATTCAAACAATTATTCTGTTAGTGAATTTGCCTAAAAAAATATTTACCATTCACTTATCATGAAACAGTGATCTTTTTCTCTCCTGTAGAGAAATGTAATTTATTACTCAAACTCACACCCTGGTCATAAATATTTTGGATCTTCTTTAGAAATGTACTTTTTCCATCCTGGATTCCCAAAGATTTACAGAGAAAAAGAGAGCGAAAAAAGTAAAGTAAGAATCACAGCAGGCATTCAGTCTAAAACAAAGTGTTTCCTCTCTAGGGAGTAGCCTATCCCTTGTATTTGCCAGGCCTCAGTCAGCCATTTCCTTTCTGAGCAGCTCTGCTCACTGTCCAACTGGGGCCCTGCTCCATTGCTGTGGGCTCCCAGGGTGGAAGAGCAAAGTCGCCAGCAGCTCTGTGCTTGCTGACGGGATTTGTATACACAGACATAAAATCTGTTCTTACAACCAAAGGAGCAAGCGCAGGACTGATCCTAATGCATACCAGGTTATATACCTACTACACAGCCATGAAGAGTTAGAGATTTCGTCTTGGAGACTGCCTCTTACAGAGACACAATTCATTGCAAGAAAAAAGGTTAAAAATAAGAAATAGTAGAGAATGGACTTCAACTCCTGGATTTGGGGGGTGGGGGGTGTTTGTTTAAAAAATAAAAACAAACCTTAAAGTATATTTTAAGGAAGGCTCTGTTACACTTAACAGTGAGATCACATCCCGTTTTCATTATCCACACAACTGGTGCTTCGAATGTGCATTTTGGACACACATTTGATCCCCAGTAGAAGGGATATTTTTCCCCAGCATTCAGGGTAAATCCATCCCCACTGTCCCTGCCTACAAAAGGTCTCTCCGCAGAGAAACGAGCTCTTCCCAGCAATTTACTAATTAGTGCAAAATTTTGTTTCCGGCTTCTAAAATACCTGGTGGTCCTCAAAACCAGCATGGGAAGACTGCAGAGTAAAATCACGCATCTGAACCCAGCCGCACAGAATGTTCAGAACATCAGAGAGCACTGTGAAAGTGGGCAGAAAACGGGGGGGGGGGGGGGGGGGGGGGGGGCGGGGAAGGAAGGGGGGATACTCTCCACTCAGCAGGGGCTTGCTGACCTGGCTGCTCACAACCAAAAGGGCTTGTGGCTCTGCTGCCTGCAGCTATTTGTAAATTGGCTCTAATCAACTATCAGCAGTATCTTGTCCCTCTAAGGTAAACTGCTCCCTAAGGCAATTTTCTGCAGGTGTTCCTAATGCAACTCTTTTTTCCCCAAAAAAAGGGCATTCTGATGATCTTGTTTATAAAAGCTGCTGCCTGGCAGATCCCTGAAGAGTAGTCCAGACCAGCATCTTCAAAATAAAAGCTACTTAGAAAGAGCTCAAGAGGGGAGAAAAGTGCTTATTGAGCAAACATCATGCCACTTGACTTATATGAGTCTTACCACACTAGATTCCCCATGGATCTGGCAGCTGAAAAGGGTGTCTTGTTTCCTGGGCTGTATGATGGCTGCAGGCAAAAGGCATAGGATGGGCAGAGCCCTGATGAAAGGCCACAGCTGGGGACACATGCTTTCAGCAAGGCTCTTTTCAGACTCTCTTATGTCTCTGTGACGCCAGCATGCATGGCTGAGTGATCATGCTGATCAGCCATACGAGGTCCCAGAGCACACAGGCAGCAGCCATGGCACTGAACTAAAAATATGCAAGGGCGCAGCAAAGCAACAAGGGAAAAGCAAAGTCTAGTTCTATCAGGATTGTCACTGAAGCCAACTGATTGAGCAGGTTTCACACACTGTCCAGGAGACTTGCTTGGCCTTGGGAAAGCTCCCTTTCTGATTCAGAAGCACCAATCCCTTGAAGATTTGCAGGGATGGGCTACCAGGAAAGGGCCGGGGCAATTCAGCACGCATGTCTGTGGGTGCCTCGTTCCTTGTACTTACACTTAGTCCTAGTGCTGCGTGATTGAAAACAAATGTCCCAGTAGCCACTCCATAAGGGAAGCAGTGAAATCAGCTGCCAAAGAAAGAGGAATGTCTCAGGCTCAACACAGCTTACTAAGGACCCAGAAAAATCATCCTCCATCCATGCCACTGTCACTGAGTTAGATTTGTACCAGAGAAGTTACTTACTCCAAAATTCTTCCTGTCGATTATTCTGTTATTCCCTTAATTTTGAACTCTTCCCTTGACAACTTTCACTGTAGCCCCTAACATGTTTTGTGTGGCAATATGATGTTAATTCACTTCGATTCAGATTTCTCCAGAGTTCACCAGGCTTGTCATATACATGAAGGAAAACTGGAAACCATTTAAGTCTTCCACTCTGACTTGCATGCACTCGTTTGCTTTCCTTATTCTCCCACATTAAGCTTTCATTCTAAACTTTACTCTTGAATCCATCATTTATAATGTTGCAACAGAAAAAGTAATCCAGAAATAATGCTACAATTATGTTAGGAGAATAAACACTTGTCAACTCGACACAGCCCTTTTTCTGTTGTCTTTTGGTTGGTTGGTTTGTTAGTTTTCAGAACCGTTGTGCTAAAAGAGCTAGAGCACAGTTGGCAGAAATTCAAATACATTTTCAGATGTAGCCAGGTTTTATTATTTGTCAACACCCAAACTGTCTAAACTGTAGATGTACTTCCTTTAGGTCCCACTAAACGTCAAGCCAATGCTTGTAAAACCCTGACAATGTATTTCACACAAACCTTTACACCATTATTTTAAAGATCAAACATTCTTTCACCTGGGAGCCGTGGCCCAGCCAATTCCCCCAGCAATGTACGTGCTTCCAGCTCAGCCAAGCAACGAGATCCCTTTCAGGTGTCGGCTGCTGAACTGGCACCCAGCTGGCCATGCTCTTCTTCAAAGCTCCACCAAAAGCCCCTTGCCAAGGTTCCTGTGAGAGAATCACTCAGAAATTGATTTCTAATGTTTTTTCAAGGTGTACCATGCTCACGTCTCTCAGAGAGGGCAGGAGAGGGTATTTCATCCCAAGCTCTTTCACTGATCCGAATTTGCCTTTTTAATTTAAAGCCACACAAAGTCCTCGCTGCCTTTGCATGCCACACTGTTCCTCTCCAGCCAGACAGTGGCTCACTGTGCGGAGCTGAACCAAGACGAGCATCATTTAGACCTCCCCTCCCCTGATGTGGATAATAATGTATACTGTCTTGTAACAAACCTGGACTAAAAAACTAGTACAGCACTTACACAGCAGTCATCTCCCAGACAGGGAATGTCATTAATCCATTCAGCTCACTATGGGCAAAGCCACCCCAGGAGGCACCACCAGACCCGTTATCAAGTGGTGAGGGACAGGGATAGAGGAGGCTTTGCAAATCCGGGGAGGAAGAGAGATCCAGGGGGTACCCCAGGACTCCAGATTGCTCCCAAGAGCCCCAGTTCTGCTGACATTTGTCCCTCAACACCCCTTATCCAACTTCAGGTCCTGCATCCAGAGCAAAAGACTCATGGCGACACTGACAGCATGAGCATTCTGGGCCCAGGTAAGAGATCAACCCTGGCATGGCCCAGCTATGCCAAAAAAAAGAAGCTTTATACTGGTGTGGCTGATTTCATTCCTTCATAGATCAGCAGCCATGGAATACCTGCTATGACACTCCACCAGTATTTAACATACACCCCTGTCATTTCAGTTCCTTTGCAAAACAAATATCACTGAACACAGCATATGTTAGAGGTAAACTTGGCTGAACAAAGCCATTAATGTGCAGGAAAACCAGGATAGCATTAAAACTGCGCACAAGCAGCAACAGCTCACTCTTCCACTTTGCTCACTATATTAAGCCTTCCTCAACATTCTCTAGACTCGCAAACCCAAATATATCTCCCACTTCTTGGGCTCAAAGTAAAATTACTCGTCCTCCTCTGCCCCAAGCCTTAGTCAAAAGAAATAGAAGACAAATGAGAGAACTCATTATAACAGAGTCAGACCTCTGAGTCAGGAGCCCCACAACTGGGAAAACCTTATGAAACAGACTTCAGGTCAGTGCACTTCTCACTCCTCTTACCAAGGTATGAAAGTATGAGTGAAACATCTCTGGCACGCCTCCCTGAACTCACCAAGCATCTGCCCGGTGCTCCACTCTGGGCTAACAAAGTACAGCAGCAGACTATACTGGAAGGAAGATGCCTGTGCTAGATAAGCATGAAGGCAGAAATATTTACACAATGCATTTCTGCCCAAGTCATATCCACCTGCTGTTTGTTAGTAGGTACAGATGACAAGGGTCCAGACTCAAGAGGAAGAAACTGTCTTAGCAGAAGCAGTGTTTTAATTAAATACCTGTTTGGACTCCACAGCATTTCCTCACAAAGTGTTCTGTGAAGTGGCACAGTTCAAATGCACAGCCTTGTTTACCTGAAACCACACCTGAAAACTAACTGAAAAAAGTCTGTAAGCCATTACCCACAAACAAAATGTTAGCTTCACCTGTAGTCCAAAATATCAACAAAATCCATGTGTCCACTAAGCCTGTAGTAGAGAAACGTGACATGGTTTGATGAAGTATGCAAAGAGAGAAACTGTCTGTTTAGATTATTAAGTAAGCAGTAATTTAACCAAACAGTTTCCCTGTGGCTATTCCAGTATGTGCTGCTTGACAGCGGGGCTCACTACAATCCTGTGTAACTGCATGCTTCACAGATGGCTTTTCAGATCCAATCCTGGGTTCTACCCTTGGACTCCAGGTCTCACTTATTCCAGTGAAAAAGTTTCCCACTAATTTAATAGCATCTGAAGTGGATCTGGCTGTCCAGTTCATGAAGCATGAAGAGGTTTCAAGTGAAAGCCAGGTCTCTGGTCTCTGTTGCAACCCACATTTCTTCTACTGTAATAGTAAGGTGGGAGGAAGGAAAGCCTGGAGCAGCACTCAGTCTAGTGGGATGCCCAGCAAAGACAAGCTGGTAGGCAAATCAGCTCCTAGAGACAAAGCAAGCAGACAGACCAACTCAAACGTCACAGGAGGTGGATTCCCAAAGAAAAAAGTCTATGTACACAAGGGTGGTTCAGGTCTAATTAGAGACCTGAAAATCAATGGGAAGGATTTTCTTTTTCTAGTTAAATTTGGGTGGTGTTTGGGGTTGGTTTTTTTGCTGGTTATTTTTTTTGTTTGTTTGGTTGGTTGATTTTTTTAATAATATTCCAGCAGTGAAAGAGTGTTTCCAGAAATACAACCAAACCGTTACAATTGCAGATGAGGTGGATGGAGGCTGGATTTCCCCTGAAAACCAGCAGATTTTGATCAGAAACCAAGAAAGAGATGATCAGTGTTCCTCACCTCACAACTGAGTCCACATACTACTTTGGAAACACCAAACTAGAGAGCTTGTGGGTTACATGAGTCCAACTTGCAAGCAAGAGTATAGAGAAGAGCAGATCTAAATCTCAAAAAATGCAAGCAAAGAGCCACAGGCAATGGCTCTGCCAAGGAAAATAACCAAAACAAGAATGCAAATACCAAGTCAGCACATAGGCTAAAACAGTGCAGCTGGAGAGATGAGAGAAACAGACCTGGAATACAGGCAATAGCATCCACTGTACGATGGCAAGTGATGAGAGGCAGAGAGGAAAATACCCTACTAACAGCTATCTTGACAGAGATGAAGGAGACAGAACCTAATACCCCAGGAAGGGAAAAAAACCCCAGCAAATAGCAACACATGCACTGATTGAGAACACTGACAAGTAAGAGGAAGATGCCTCCAGAGTGGCTTTAGCTAATTCAAACACTTGCCATGTACAAACACTACAATCTAATCCCAGTGGCACTGATAAGCCACAGTATCAGACTGAAGGTCCAGCTGCTCATGATACACAGTAAAACCATTTGGAAATGCCTGAGCAAATGCCATAAGGAGCTCAAAACACCAGGAATGTTATCACAAAACCTTCACAGTACTTGACATGCACAAGCACTGTCATCTGTCCATGCTCAGCACTCGTGATTGACAGCCTGGAATATGCCTGGAGAGCACCACCACAAACAGGGGGGGAAAGGTGCAGCCCAGGGCTGTGCTGCCAACCCAGCCCAGATCCAGCCATGCTCTGAAACAAAGATTTGTCTGGATGTAAATATGGGGGGGGGGGGGGGGGGAGGAGGGCGGGGTGGGTGTGGGTGTGAAGGAGGAATAAATACTTAAATGCTTTAACAATGGATATCAAAACAATGCTCCTCAAAACCTTTCAGTTACTCTAAAAAGAATCTCCATTGCATTGGGGAACGCCCATGCCCCAGAACACACAGGGAATCACACTTCAGACAGATCAACTATGCTTCTAGAGTCTGTACAACTCCATTGAATGCAATATAGTTGTCTACCAGCAATGAAAAGAAAATCAAACAGTTTAAAGACAGCTATGATACTAATAGTGCAAGCAAAAAGTACAGGAGGGATTTGCCATCAGTAAAGACATGGTTGCAAGGGTAGTCCACCCCAAGGTTTGACTGCTGGGCAAAAAAAGATTGTGTTTTCTGTGACAAAAACATGCTTTAGATCATAGAAGTGACAAAGAAGGACACAAAAGTCATTAAGAGAAGCAAGAGCAAGAGAAGCTGTCAAGCAAAGAAGGCAGCTTCTACAATACCCGCTACAAGGACCGTAAACAACATAGCAGAGAGGGGTGTCTGGGCTTCACCTGTCAATCAGTTGAGAAGCAACGGAAAAAGTCAGTGGAGGGCCTCCAGGGTTCAGGGTAGTGAGAAGCTGAACCAAAAGGAAGTTGTAGCACATTAAGATGCAGCCTACATAATTTCCTGTGGCAATTTAGTTTATTGAATTAACTGTACTAATGCTGGTAAATCAGAGATTTGAATACTTGTTACCAGCAAGGGAATACATGTGATTTTCTGGAGCATCATAACAAAACTGAACATCAACAAAACAAGCAAAGTACAGCCCACTTACCCCCATCCTGCAGAAAAATGATGTCAGAAGTGGGCTCAGAGGACAGCCTGAGAGCTCATACATAGGTTTGGCTGGAAGAAAGAAAAAAACCCAAGTAACCCCTCATGTCATTCTTGACAAGGATGTCAGCAGCTCTTGCTACCCTCAGGACAGTGCCACAGCCTCCAATCAGAACCCTCTGCTGACTTTTGCTTCAGCCCTGGCACAGACCACACTAACATAAATGAGTTTGGCTGTGTGAGAAGAATAAGGGTTTGTGCACATTTATTCTGCTTTGTTTAATTTTACTTCACAGTGCATCTTCAATTTGAAACTCCTAATAGATGGCAGTTCACTTCACTGAATGATTATTAACTGCTGCAGCTTGGTAAATGAGAACTTTAGCTTAAATGTCAAGTTCCAGTTTTTAGCAGTGTCAAATGTTAACTTCAGAAGTTATCTAAATAAAAATTAAGACCTTTGAATAAAACTACTTGTAAACCCTAAAGAATAAATTTTGACTCTAGTGCTCAGCCAGCCATTTTCAAGGTGTTTAGTTTCAGGGAGAGACAACAGATTTTAGCTAAATTTTAATACTGTGGTAAAACTTCCAAGTATGATTAAAGCATCTACAGAACCTAGTTTTTAAATTCCCATTTAAGGTAGCTAAGTAAAGTTACTTGTATTATGTTTCAGAGCTTATAATAATTAGAGTTTACAGTAAATCCACAGAACTCAATAGAATTAACTGGCTATAAATCTCAGAGCACAAAACTGGTTAGCAGAGGTAGCATGTCAGTGATATCCAGCCTTTCTGCAAGGCGCCAAACATCGAGTGAGCTGATTAGTCAGTCTTTGATTAATTGTCTGCTGTGTAAGAGTCAGGGTCAATCTACTCAACTAGGTGAAGGTCTGGTGGACATCAGAGATGTAAATCAAAATCTACAGCAAAAGCTTCAACACAAGGTGAGAATATACCAGCAGCCTTTCTCCCCTGCAAGGACCCCTCTCCCCCAGGCAGTCTGCTCTCCAACCATAGCTGTAAGCAGATGCTGAGGAAAGAGCAAAAGCAAGAACATGACATCCTTGTCTCTAAGGTGGAGAGATATCAATTTGATAGGTGGACCACTCGGTGGATAAAGAACTGGATAGATGGCTGCACGCAAAGAGTTGTGCTCAATGGCTCAATGTCCAGCTGGAGACCAGTAATGAGTGGTGTCCCTCAGGGATCGGTGTCGGGACCGGTCTTGTTCAACATCTTTGTCAGTGACATGGACAGTGGGATCGAGTGCGCCCTCAGCAAGTTTGCCAATGACAACAAGCTGTGTGGTTCGGTTGATACATTGGAAGGAAGGAATGCCATCCAGAGGGACCTTGACATGCTTGCGAGGTGGGCTGATGCCAACCTGATGAAGTTTAACCATGCCAAGTACAAGGTCCTCCACCTGGATCAGAGCAATCCCAGGCACAGCTACAGGTTGGACAGGGAAGAGATTCAGAGCAGCCCTGCAGAGATGGACTTGGGGGTTTTGGCTGATGAGAAAATGAACATGAGCCGGCAGTGTGCACTTGCAGCCCAGAAAGCCAACCGTATCCTGGGCTGCATCAAAAGGAGCGTGACCAGCAGGTCGAGGGAGGTGATCCTGCCCCTCTACTCTGCTCTTGTGAGACCTCACTTGGAGTTATTGTGTGCAGTTCTGGTGTCCTCAACATAAAAAGGACATGGAACTGTTGGAACAAGTCCAGAGGAGGGCCACGAGGATGATCAGGAGACTGGAGCACCTCCCATATGAAGACAGGATGAGAAAGTTGGGGCTGCTCAGCCTGGAGAAGAGAAGGCTGCGTGGAGACCTCACAGCAGCCTTCCGGTATCTGAAGGGGCATATAGGGATGCTGGGGAGGGACTCTTCATGAGGGACTGTAGTGAGAGGACAAGGGGTAACAGGTTCAAACTTAAAGAGGAGAAGTTTAGATTAGATATGAGGAGGAAATTCTTTACTGTGAGGGTGGTGAGGCACTGGAATGGGCTGCCCAAGGAAGTTGTGAATGCTCCATCGCTGGCGGTGTTCAAGGCTGGATTGGACAGAGCCTTGGGTGGCATGGTTTAGTGGTAGGTGTCCCTGCCCATGGCAGGGGGGTTGGAACTAGGTGATCTTTCAGGTCCTTTCCAACCCTAACTATTCTATGGTTCTATTCTATGATTCTAACACATGTGCATTGAGTAGCCTTCGCACCTCCAACCATATTCATTTCCAAGGATTTTTGAGACTGATATGGTTCATTGTTTTCTTCCAGGTACTTAACCAGCCTCCCACTGAACCCCAGTACACTTTTTGCCCCCAACAGAGATATCTTCAGCAGAGACCTCTGCAGACCTATCACTCACTGCATGAAGGTCCAGTTCTTTCTGCTCCACCTGAAGCTGGCTTCCTCTGGTAGCCCTCAGGCCTTGTGAAGGAGTGAAAAGCACTCCCAGCCCACCTCCCCATTACTACTCACATAAGTCGGTACATCTGATGATCCCCCAAAGTTAATCTCTTTTCACAGTTTATGAGTCTTTGTCAGTCATGCCCAGCACTAGAAATATCCACACTGTCCACACTGTTGACCTCACTGCCTCTTCCAGTTCTGCTATATCCTTTTGGGAGTGAGTGGGCCAACAATGTGCACAGTGCTCAAGGTAAACTCTAGGTTTACCTGTGCTGTTGAGTAACAGCACAGTGGCACTTCCTACAGCAAAGGACAGCTTGCTGATAAGATCAGGCAATTCCCCATCTTCAGAGCATTGTGCCAAGGAGTGCAGAGACAGGGACTGCATCCACTTCCCACCTTCCAGCAGCAAGCCCCATGCTGTTGCAAGGGAGGAGGGACTCACATAGGGGGGACACAGCAAGATAAGGCTCAAGGGAAGACAAAACCCAGTGGGAAACTGTAATCCCCCAAATCCAAGAAGCAGGAGAACATGAGAGCAAGTGAGACCAGTGGGGAAATGGTGTGACTTGTTAAAAAAAGCACAAATTAAGATTAGTTTAAAACCAACCAGATTGTAACGCTGGTCCATGGGGCTACAGGAGACTGAGTACGTAGACAGAAAACAGGAATGATTTGAAGCTACCCCACACAGACTGGGAAACTATCTTGACAGGGTGATGAAAACACTGTATTTTTAGACATTATAAATAACTAGTTAAAAAACTGTAATAGAAAAGCAGCTCATCCCCAATGACACATTCTTCAGCATGCTATAGAAGAAAAGAAAAAACCAAAAACCACAGAAATCTAAGCAATAAACTTGGATCTGAAAAAGCAGAACTACATAAAAATCAGTGTAGCAGTAAAAAGAAATAGCTGGAAAGCTGCGAATACTTCCAGGAGCTCATGTACAGGTACTATAGGAAAGCATCAGGATACTTACATCATTAATTCAAATACTTTAAAAGGACTAAAAAAGTCAATTTGTTGTTTGGGGCTGAACAGCAGATTAAGGCCATTACTGGCAGTAAAGACAAAAACGGGAAAATGAATACCCTTCAGAATGTGAATATCATGTTCAAAGGAGGAAAAGATTGTGAACTTCTGGCAAGTTAAATGCGGAATCATAGGAGGGCAGACCAAAAAACAACTGTGGTAAGCAACTTCCTAACAGCATAAAAATTTAATTACAACTCTTTTTCAAGTGTTGCAGAAACAGGGCGCCTTCCTGTGGGGTCAGAGACAATGAAGGTGCACAAGGAGCACTCATGACACTAGGCCTAGAGTAGGAAAGCCAAATTTTGCAGTAGCGTTACCTGTAAAGAAGCTGAAGGACATAATTCAGCTATTTTCACTTATAAAAGGTATCTCAGTGATTGTACAACTAGTTCTTTGAAAATAGCTCTGTGTTCAGTAACAAGGCAAATAAATATTATGAAAACTAGTGAATAAGACCACAAAAACAGCCTTGCCATGACAAATCCATACTGCACCCCCATTTCTTCAATACAGTGCAGAAGTCTTGAAAAGGTTATAATAGAACCACACTAACAAGCAACTTGGATAATGAGGGGTCTGAAATAGCTTCTATTCAAATAAAAAGCTTCACATTTTCAGATAGAGAAAGAGGTAATTATGGGATCAGCACAGGAATGGAGGGGTAATAAAATGGTAAGTGGCATGGAGGTGGCAAATAAGGAATAAATTGTAACTACTTTCTAGAAAAGAACTAGAGGGCACTCACCAAAATGAGTAGGTATCTGGTACAAAATACAATGCACAGAAATAACATCCAATGCAACACAAGACTATGGAACTCACCCCTGAAAGACAATACAGGGTTTGGGAGCATAATGGGTTCAAAAAGCAAACAGACAAATGGAGTATGGGCTCATCACACGCTAACAAACATGAAACCCATAGTTTCAGGGTTAGAAGTCCCCAAACTGCAGTCAGAAGGTGGGAACACACAGCCAAACCATTCTGAAACATTCTCCCCAGGTACTTGACACCAGCCAGCACCAAGGACCTTTGCTTTGACGCAGCACAACCATTCTTCTGGCAGGTACCACATATTGCTTTTTGCTTAACTTTTTAAGTTACTTTGAAATTTAAATACAATCCAAACCTGTAAGATTGCAAGCTGTTGACAAAGGATGAAAAATTAACTGCTTGGCTTGCAGCTTTCACTCAATAGATCAAACAAGTAAACTGCTCCAATAGCTTCATCTGTCAGATAAATCTTTCTGATCATTTGCTCTAAGTTCACGGGTAGGAGTCCCAGCAGAAAAAGGTATCTGAAAGCTAATTCATGCTGCTAATCACCCAGTAACTAACAGCATCAGCCCAAGTGATATGCTGTGGGAACACAATCAATACCAGTCCCCTGGTCCTGCAACTCAATTGTATAAAAGTTTGATATTGTATAATCCCAGCTCTCCCCTAAACTAGGGCAAGGCATTAATCTGGAACCTTATCTTTATTCATTTTACTATCTATTTATTCATTTACTAAGATGCTCTCAATTTATGCCAAGCAGCACAGGCAAATGTCACTGCTTTGGTAGTGAATCCTCTACCAGGCCATGATCTCCTCCAGCCTGGACTCTCTTCTGCCACTAGGATAAGCACTTACCAGCGGTAGTTCTCTTAGCCAGATAACATCATTCCAGCAATGGCAAAGCAGCATCCTTCTTTCTCCCTCAGTCATGTGCATGTAATCAGTGGGATACTCCAGAGGCACACAGGCAGTTTCATAGACAGGCTTTGCTGCCTGCTGGAGAGGTCTGGGAATCAGCGCACAGGCCACCAGCCTAGGTCTGCCCACTGGCTGTTACTCACCCTAATGGACAAGGAAACCAGAGAAGCCTTAGCCCATCCAAAGCAGAAACCATTCCAAGTATAACCATTAATTTTGTGAGGAAGGGAGATCGAAAAAACGTCCAATTGTTTTTTGGATGAAAAGCACTCAACTTGGACAGGATGTCTCCATATCAGCCTAGATTCCTTTCACTTTTCTGGCACTTTTTACACAGCCAAGTAGGGAAAAAAGAGCTCGTAGAATCATAGAATGGGAAAGGAGAACAGAGATGGAAGAAAGAAAGAAGATAAAGTAGAAAAGGAAAAAGCAATTGGAAAGGTGTCATATCCCCCCCCAAACTGGGCGGCAACAATTCAGCTTCTAACGTTGAAAATGAGATTTTTTTCCCAGAAAAATTACAGTATCTTTTTATTTACATTTTTCTTTGATGCTGCCAAGCACTGCTGCCAGGAAAATAAGTTTTGAATAAAAATGTTTTGACCAGCTTTGCCTGAAACAATCGATTAGTGGTGAAGGGCAGAGCAGGAATAGGGAAAAACAGAAAAGAGGAGAGCAAACAAAGCCAGCCTGGCAGAGAGAAGCTGGCAGCACCCAGGCTACCAAGCACCTGACAAATCTGTGCTCAAGCTAACACATCCAGCCTTTTATTCCAAACAAGGTTTATCCTTTGAAGGATGCCCTGTGCTATCTTCTCCAGAGAACCCCATCACATGGTCTAGGTCCCTCAGACCCTACCAGCTCTCCCAGTACAGTCCGCAGGGCCTCTCAGGTGCCTGTATCTAGCAACGTTAATGGTTGGTGCTGAAAATAGATTAGGAGGCTCATTAGGATCCAGTCACCACAACGATGGTCATCAAGCTGGGTTAATATGACTCCAGCCAGGCTTCATGCTCTTGAGTAACTGCTCAGATATAGCTGGTAGTCTCTTTTCACTGCTCAGATTCATGCTCTTCCTTTCCTTTCCTATTCTTTCTTTTACTAATATAGTATATCTCTCCGGCATCTCTAACTTAACGCTCCATTTGCTGGCTGGCTGACAGGTCTCAAAAAAGCCTATCTTTCCACTTCCAGTGCAATTCTGTTTAATCTTGTGCGGAGAAGGTGTATCACTTAAGTAATTTTTTCTACTCCTCCTTTTCTGGATGAAAAAGGAAAGAAGTTTGAAAAAAGAATGACAGCAGTGTTTTAACCTAAACGGGAGCAATTTGCATGCAAATCAGATTTTTCAGGTGCCAAAGAAGATGTGGGGGCCCTGCCAATCTGGGGGGAAGAAATAAAAAGAAGGGTGAATTTGACACGTACACTGTCAAGTGATGAACCTGCAACTTTCAGTTTCTTCCCTAGGACAAAGTGCCCTGGAAAGAAAGTCTCGTCTGTACTACAACATATTTATTTTCATTCTCATTGACACTACCATTGTAGGACAAAGAGCCTCTTTTTTCTTTTATTTATATGCCTTCTCAAAGCCTCTTGCTTGCAAGTCCTACAAATGTAGTCAATACGTGAGTAGGTGCAGCTGGATATAAAATCAAGTGGGAAGTGGTTTCCTTACCAAACTTGATGAGAAAATGAGTTATACAATCAATAAAGTAGCACCAGACTGTAGAGAAAGAGAGAATCATATGATCTACTAAACAGCATCCAGACATTATCAGCAATAAATCATGGTGCTATGAAGTTAGCAGAGGCACAACAGAGGTGCTAAAGGTGTGGAGAATACAGAAACGCCAGGGAATGCAGCAGTCTGTCACCAGCACTTTAGCTCAACCAGTTCACCCCAACAGTATTTCTCCCAAATGTTAGCATTTGTTACACATGGGGAAAAATCCCTATGCTGCAGAGCTGGCACTCCTGTCATAAATAGGGTTATTTGCATCTCTCAGAGAAAGACCTTTCAGAAAATTATGCCTGTGGACATTTAAGTTCTTCTGGCAGCACTGAAGCAATCTTTTTGGGAACAGGAAGGCACCAAGCCCTGTGGCAGCGAATGCCAGAGCACTCCATACTTAGGACTGCTGTACTACCCCACAGAGCAGCTATGTAGCCATTCAAACCAGATCCATAGCACTGCCATACGCAGCCATTTTCACAAGAGCCTCAACATCGAATTCACCAGTTTTCTCTTATACTTGAAAACGCAGAGAGCGTAACCAGAGGAAAACACCTAGTGTTTGCCTTCCCATGGATCTGAACAATGGAACTGCCATACCAGGAGACAGCCTCCAGCACCTAGGTTAGTAAACAAGCTACAGCTGTCATTTGCTAACACAGACACACACTCGTCTTGGAAAACCTGTACTGAGCACAAGTTTTGCAAGTATTTGCTCTTCTACTTTCTACTTCGACATTCCCGGTATGCCAGTATAATTTACCACCACTGTTCCTACAGAATTGTTACACCCTTTCTAAAATAAAACAGGGCTATGTGACAAATCTAAAACAGAGAAATGCATCAGAGCAATTAGCGGTTCTGCTGCTTTTACTGCACTGATTGGAATTCTGTTCTCAAGCGAAAAGCCAGTTTTCCAGTGAGAAAACAGTGGCTCTGCATACGGGCTCCATCTGCCGGCACACTGCTCTCCAAGCTCTGCTCAGTGCATAGTAAACCGAAACAAAACCTACACAGCCATCAATTACATTTTTCTTCTCTCAGCCTGTGAATTTCAATAAATACGCTATCTGTTCATCTTCTGTGTGGGAGTTCAGTCATCTTCTTGGCAGCAATATTATTCTAGAGCAATTACCTGTGTCCTTATCACTTATCATTGTGCTTCATCATCTTTTCATCATGTGTAAAAACCAACCACTTTATTACTACAATTTCTGTAGGCAGCCCGGTCCTCTTAGTTACCATGGAGATGATCTGTCAAAAGAAGTCTACATTTAAAGAAGTGAAAGCTGAGAAAAGGAGGAGAAAAACACAAAGAGCCTGAAATGAACTTGTTTCTCTAAGTCAGAGTTTAAAACACAAAAAGCACATCTCGGACAGCAACACTGAGATGCCACTAACAACCAAGCTAAGAATCCATCAACCTGCCAATACTGAGAATGTCTCAATGACTCACAAGCATTACTATATGCTCAGAGGCTTGGCTTTAATCCCTCAGCCAAGTCCCATGACCTGCTCTTGGGAAAGCCAATTTCTTATTACTATAAATCAAAAGATAAAATAGAGGGAGGGACGACAGGCTGGAATGACAGGTGGCAACAGCAATTTTCCCCTCCCTGGCAGTCACTAGCAAGACAGAGGATTTTACATCAGCTGCACTATAATTTATACCCATTCCTGAAAGCCTCTTTGAATTTAGCTCTTTCTCCTCCAACTTCACCCTGGTTTTGCTCCACTTTCACCCCTCCCATGGACTCCTGCCCAGCTCTGCTCTTTTGCCCCTTCCCTCACATGAAGAGAAAAGAAAGAGGGAAGCTGCACATGGCTCTCTTCTTTCCATAAAACATATACACACTTGCAGCTGTTTTACCTCTCTCTTTCTCAATTCCTATATATTTCAAAAGATGCTGTCAGTGGCAGCTATTTACAGATGCTTGCTCCCTCACCCACACACATACACCCCGACTCACTTTATGAAATTGTTTTCCTTTTTGAATGTTTTCATCTCCTCCAGCCTTCCAGCTCCCACCCTTCCAAGCTGTAATTGCTCTCATGTTACTGCAGGAAAAATACTAGCAAAGTACAAAGCACTTGCTGATGCTCTGTGTTTCTAGGATGTGTCATTAGCAGCCTTGAGCTGAAACACGCCAGGCTGCAAATGGCTTTGGCTCTATTCATCTTTGTATCTCTGGAAGAAATAAGCAATCTCAGAGTTATCCGATTTCTTTAATGTCAAGTACACATGCAGTGAGCTTTAACGATGTGGCTTGTCATTCTGAACTGCAAGAGTACAGCAAATGACCACCTATTCACTATATCTGTTCACAGCTACCTAGCAGAATTACCCCAGTCTTGCAAATCATAAAAAGACAGCTAGGAAGAAAGGACACAATCTCCAAAAGTTTCTCCATACTTAAAAGCACTTTATTTTCTGTCTGTTCACCCTGTGACACAAGGTACTCAATTTTCATAAGTGCTAAGTGTCCATACTTTCCATGGGTTTCCACCTGCATAAAACTTTCTACATTAGGAAGCTGAGTCTAAAGAGCATCAAATTTAGATACTGCAAATGAGACAGATGTCTAGAAATCTGGGACTAATCAACTACCAGGGTATTAAAAAAGGCACTGTGGCAGAAACAATGCCTGGGTTCAGCAGCGGAAGGTTCCAGTGCTTAACTTCTGAGAAAAGAAGTTAAGCAGGAGAGGGAGAGGTTACAGTAAAACAACAGTCAGGAAAGAAGAGAGAGTGATTAAAATAGAAAAATAAAAACCAAAGTTATATCAGGAATGCACTGCCATCAGAGTTCAAGCAGAAATCTCATGGACAAAGCAAAAAGAACCAAATCTGAAGATTTGAGAGAAGACTACTTAAGTTTTCCTGAGAAAATATGAACTAAATAAGAAAAATCACATTCTGATCTCAAATCTGATCTTCCCTGAAAGCTTATTATGGAGCAGAACTTCTTCCCAACTGTCCCCTTAGCAAAAGTGCTATTGAAGAGAGGCTGAAACCACAGATAGAGACAGTGCAAGTTTCAATCACTGGGGAAATGGCACCCACACACCCTCCTTTAAGGGTGTGGGCCTTGTGTTTCCTCTTTCTCTTTAGATACCTTTCAGTGTCAGGTTGAGCCATCAGCTTCCATATGGTGCTGCAAGGCAGGCCCAGGCAGTGTCACTTCCTTGCTCTTTAGCATGGCTGGTTGCTGCACAGATTGGATGTAGATGGAGAAGTTCCCAGGCTACAAAGTGGTTTCCAGCATCCTGGGCCAACTTGAGCCACCCCTTGATAGGCATGCTGTAGAAGCTTCTGCTTCTGCTCATCTCATTTCCTCCAGCCAGGCCTTCCAGACAGGATCAGTGGATGCTGACTCCCTGTGCCCTTCCAAGGCAGATGCCCTCAACCAGCAGCATCTGTGTTGCCTCTCTGCCCAGTGCAGAGAGGTGCTGGCAGGCAACTCGGGCAGACGGTGGTTCTGCTTACCTTCTCCTCTTTCCCACTGACAGGTCTGCAAAGACAGCCAGGAGAACTGCCCTGACAGGGAACACTGCCCGTCCTGCCCGCTGCTGCTGGGGGATGCTCTGCCTGCAGCAGCAGCAAGAATAAAAATGGACTACAGGATAAAGAAGGATTTCTTCTTCTCTTCAGAACAAATCAAATACACACAAGTAACCCAATGCACGCACTGCCCCATAAAATGGTCAAAACATTCACCAGCAATGGGCCTTCCTTGGGGGCAGAGGAGGGAGAACCAGCATGTCCCTTTTCATTCCCCTCCAGAGAGCCAAAAGCACATTTCCCCACCAGTACCCAGGAGCTGCTGCCACAGCGAGATGCCAGATTACGGGTCAGACCAGGCAAGAATTGCTCCTTGTGCCAGGGCAGCACAAGATGGGCAAGCTTGCCAAGGGGGTGGCAACATACAGCAACTTCACTAATGTCAGTGGGCCCTGCACAATGGTTAGCAGGCCAGCACCTTCCCAGAGCAGCCTGCTACAGCCTGGAGCACTGCAGAGCACACACCACTCCTTCTGGCAATGATCCGTGCCTGGACAGTGGGCAAAAGGTACCTGCTCATCCCTCAGCAACATCACACATCCACAGCTTTCCTAACAGTCAGTATGACCTATCAACCATGAGCACAGCTGTCACTTTACCAGTCTTGAACTGGCTGGGACAGAGTAGAGAGAACATGTGGGTTGGCTGCATTCAGATGGCACCTGCAAACCATCCTCTCCATGGTCTTCCATGATCATCCCTTGGCATGATGATTAACATGTGGACTCAGCACAGGTATGTATGATCTGTGATGACATTGGCAATCCAAGTGTGAAACAAGCAATGGCTAGACAGTGCAAGCTGGGATAACATGCAGCATGCCAGATGCTCATCCAGCCCAAGGTCGCTATTGCCCGATTTTACTTCACCAGTGGCAACCACACAATCAGACCACCTAAACTCCACCTAAACTGTGCTTTGAACTGTCAGAAATTTTTCCACCCAGTGATCCAGCATCACTCTTCATCAAACCACAAAGTAGGGAGTGCAATGGGCAAGGCACAGGAAGACAGCACTACAGAGGGAGAAAAACAGATATAATCACTTAACAAAAGGTATGCTCAACCCTTTGTCCAGAATTGCTTTTTGCCAAAGAACGAAACAGAAGGCAACCTTGCATCTTTCATGGTTTTGCAGGTATAAACAAGTCAACACAGCTAAGCCAGTCATCCTGTCTGCAGGAGTAATCCAGAAATCAGAACTCCCACAACAGTACAGCCAGCCCTTGGCTGGAAACAGGTAGCCAAAAAGCCAGGATCCCTTGCAGTGAGAGAAGACAAGCCTGCTTTCTCACGGACAGTCTCACTTCATTTGTCTGGTGTTCTGCAACAATGAATGTGAAGACTTTAATAAACCCAATTTTGATAAAATGATCAAATTATTGCATCGCATTAGCACCTTCAAAATGTCAAGATGACAAGAGAGACTGAGGCACCGCAGCTCAGGGTGCTATATGGAGTGCCTGTACAGAGCCTTCCTCTGCCTGCGTGCAGGAGAGCTTGCAGGCACAATGGGGAAGGAGTGAAACACAGACCGTGTACCAGCACTGCTGGCAGGGACAGAAACCAGGACCTAATAGTCAAAATGCCAATCTGAAGGATTAGGTTAATGAAGAGGTATCATTATAACCATTCACTCTTTCCTGCAACACTGTAATACTTCAATAGCCTTGCACAAAGCAATGCGTAGTTCTGTGACCAGTGTTAATTATTTCAGCTCACAGCATGTTTATATCCTCAGTTCAGCAGTAGCCTTGACTTGTTCCTTAAAAACGTAACAATAAAAGTATTCCCAGCCTCACCTTAGGGCAGCAGTTTACTGGCAGTGCTAGATAAAATGTACAGTCAGCACCACCCACGCCAGTCTGCCTGGCAGAGGTGCTGGGTTGGACTGGATTCAAAGGCAGCTCTCCGCTGGGGAGATAGTGAGACACAAATCATCAATTCTGACAACATCCAGGTGGAAAACCAGGGGCTCCCTCAGTGCTTTTGGAGAAAAGCAGGGAAAGGAGATTGTAGAAGATCACATTCCCAGCTGTTCTCAAGTCACTTTGAGAATATTTTTCTGTATATATCACTGATTTATTGGCTGTTCCACAAGCTTTTTACAGGTTTTTCATTAACCAGCAAGTAAAGCAGGCAGCTAAAGTCAAACTAGGCCTGCGCATTGAACAGGCAGAAAATCCTGAGCAGTTTTTCCTTTCCCAGTACAGGTTTGAGGAAGACACAGACACTAGACCCAGGCGATGTTTTATCTTGTGTCTACAGGTAGCCACTTGCAAGCACAGTGCAAAAAAGGACATGAAACTGTTGGAACAAGTCCAAAGGAAGGCCACGAGGATGATCAGGAGACTGGAGCACCTCCCGTATGAAGACAGGATGAGAAAGTTGGGGCTGCTCAGCCTGGAGAAGAGAAGGCTGCGTGGAGACCTCATAGCAGCCTTCCAGTATCTGAAGGGGGCCTATAGGGATGCTGGGGAGGGACTCTTCATGAGGGACTGTAGTGAGAGGACAAGGGGTAACGGGTTCAAACTTAAACAGGGGAAGTTTAGATTGGAAATGAGGAAGAAATTCTTTACTGTAAGGGTGGTGAGGCACTGGAATGGGTTGCCCAAGGAAGTTGTGAATGCTCCATCGCTGGCGGTGTTCAAGGCTGGATTGGACATAGCTTTGGGTAACACGATTTAGTGGGAGGTGTCCCTGCCCATGGCAGGGGGATTGGAACTAGATGATCTTCAGGTCCTTTCCAACCCTGACTATTCTATGATTCTATGATTCTATGAAATTCTTGAAAATATCATTGACAATTCCCTTCAGACTATTTCCTGCCGTTGCTACTTACATGTATTTGAAGAACAGAGTAAGCCTATATGATGTTTTTTGCTGCACAATATTGATGCACAATGCCAGCACAGTACTTCAGGGACATACTGCTTTGCACCCCTCCTATAAATGCAGGGACACATCACCTCACTTTCAGCTCAACAGAGCAGCAATCCACTTACATACTTCATCACATGGCCTCCTGCACCAGTCAAATCTGGATACTTCATCTGTAAATTGTGATTTTCAATTCTACTTTAAAGCCCACACTCATATTGAGATTCTCAGACAAGGGGTTGAAAGTCCTTGGGGAGCTCAGAGCATTTATCCTCTCTAGGGAACAGCTCATCACACAAATTGCTGCCAGCAGTGAAAGGCAGTTAGGATCTTCCTGATTAATACAAAAATAGTATATATATATATACTTCCAGCAAAAACCATTACAATTGTGTCTCATTCTCCAGCCCCAGAGGAATCAAAGACTCTTATTGGAAAAAAAGGTAGAGATGAAAGGATCACCAAAAAACTGAGCTGAACCCCAAGATAATCATACTTGCAAAACTCTGGGAAACTTGTTTAAAGTGAAAACATTGATCTTGGGGCGGCACTGGGATTCAACCACTCTTCTCAGTAAAATCCTTCAGCTGTGGCAGAGGTCTAGCAAGGAAAACCCCTGGCCTGACATGGAATGATCTCTGCAAAAGAAGATCAAGAAACTGGCTTGCTGTCTGTCTGCTTTGTACATGGCATTGCATTAGACGATGCAGCAGAGATTTCAGCTGGCTTCAAGCTCATTTGCACAAGTAGAGGGGATAGTCTAGCCCTGGCAGAAATGCACAGCTAATTAGTCTTGCCAAGGATTAATTTGCAGGATAGACACAGAAAAGCCGGTAAGCTCTTCTGGGATCTAGCCCTTTCATCTGCAAAGAGCACCTACAACTACAGTGCGCTTATAGCCAAGAGACACCAGTGCCATGTCCAGCTGACACCACTGGGCTGCACATTCGTGCTCTTCCACTGAGGTAAAATTTTACATAGAGGCACTCTGTATGGTTGGTTGCCTTTACCAGTATGGAGCTGTGACCATCCCTGCATGAGGCACAAGAAGCAGTTCTTCCTCTTTTCCGAGTACTGCTGCATACTGCAACTAGTGTCTGGTAGCATCCTGGGGGTAAAGAAAAGAAACATTAAAATGTCTGTTAAAAAAAAATACAAAAAAAAAAAAAAGAAAGGCTGTGGAAAAAAATAACACATAAGGAGATTTAAAGAAAGGTGGACTATTTCAGCTGAAAAGACGAAGAAAAGAATCACTGTGGATAGAAGGGGGATTACCTTATCTCTCTATTAGATACAATGCTTAAATTGTAGCAGGAAAACCTGTCAGGAGTGAATTAGATACAGTTCATCTGGATGTGGGGCAAGGGAACAGACCTGTGGTCCTGTCCAGCTTTATTTTCTATTATTATATTTGCTCCTCAGTACTCACGGGTAAGACACCCTCCTGCTGACTAGTGTACAAAGCCAGACAAAATAGGATTTGGTACCCATTTTGTTCAAGCTGAAGAGTTTTCCCACAAAAAAATAATGGTTTTGTTTAGCCTTTGTCCCAGACATCCAAACAAAAAAGAGTAAAAAATAAAAACAACTAAACCATGAAAAAGAGAGCAATTCTACAAAAGGGAAGTCTGTATTAAAATCCATTAGCAGAGAAGCACAGACTCTATTAAATTTATTGCTTGGTTTCAGGACTCGGGAAGAGTCTCTTCATTTCCTGTACCTCTTGAGTATTTACTATGTCCCCTATGAGCTAAGTCTTCCAGAGTCATTTTAATGTCATGTTCTAAGCACTTCTGCATTGTAAATCATCGATTTTTATCTCCTTCTCCCAATCAATGCAAAGATATTTATGCTGAACACATAAAAGCTCTTGACACTATAGAAAAACCAATTACACCCTGCAAGATATTTGCTTTTTTTTTGGTCGTTGACATCATGGAATTATCCATTACACTTTGCACATGCCTGCCATTTACAGGAAAGCAGTGCGACCTTGCCTGCCTGAAGTTTGCATCTCTGTGACCTGGTAAAGCCATGGAGTGTGAGCTTGTAGCTCCCTGGCTCAGGGAGTACCTGAACTGCAAATGGTGAAAGCTCAGAGAAATCACGAAAGGAGCAGCAGGTCTCATGTCAGTTCCTCTCCTGTGCTCCTATTGAACGCTGCTTGCTGTCGGAGACAAGATGCTGGCTAAACAGATCTTTCTTCTAGCCACTGCAGTCCTGCTTCCCTCCACAGCCACAGGGACAGTGGAAAACTTACATATTTCTCCATGTTTTCCAAGTGCTGCAAGGATGGGACCTGTGTCTACTCTCTGTCAGTGTCCTGTCTCATCCCACTCCTACATGCTGGGCTAGCAACAACTATACTTAAACTCTAGGGCAGATACACACTGAAGCACCCATGAGCTCCCTTAGTAGTAACTGTATAGAGGACACCGTGAACCCTTTCACTTGTCAGCCCTAGTTTCCTTCTCTTGAATAATGCTCCATCCTTCCTGGATGCAATCAGGGCACTGGGAGTAAAAACACAGAGTATGCTTGGATGGCTCCCCCCCTCCATGCTACTGGCAAGACAGGTTCATGGGATAAGCCAGAAACCAGCCCTTTTATCTTAGCAAAACTGCAACAGACTTGTCACGTCTCCGAGACGTTTATGTTCATGACGCCCACCAGTCCCTGTCTTGCACTTTCTCCTTCTAGCAGTAGCAATTCACACCTTCCTAGCAAAGCACTGATGAGTCTGTGCTCCCTGGAAAGGACCCACTACCAAAGGACCTCCCAGGAGGTGCAGTCTCCCCAGACTCAGCATCACATTCTCTTCTCTCTCATGTCACCAGCTCAGCAATGAAAAGCAGGTCTCCTGCTACAGTGACTGACACATGGACATGCATCACTGTCACACAACTTGATGTTTTTTTCTCATATATTAGACAGGAATGTGTTTCGCTCAGCACTAAGTCAGTCAGCAGTATTTGTGGAATAAGGGTGTTGAACAAGACCACACAGGAGTGCTGTACCCTCCCTAGCGCTCCTGTCAACTTAGCCTCTCCGTTTCAGGTGTTTGTCCAGATTTTATCTGAAGTTGACAAATGCCTGTGGCCCCAGCAGGTGAGGAACAGCCTTCACAATGAGCTCAAGAGAACTGCATTTCCTTTCAAAACCTTGGCAAGATCTTGAAGTGTAGAAGGCTAATTCCAACGAAGTCAGGAAGCTGTGATGATTACAGCAGATCCAGCCTGTAAGCCATGAGCACATCTTTAATAACAGTATATATAGAGAGACAGTATTAAACACCCAATGGTCATCATTCTCTCTGCTGGTTGCAAAAGCAGGAATTACAAAAGCAGCAACACCACCAGAAGCTTTAGGGTCCAGAGTCATTATGCTTAATTCTCTTCAGATCCTGACTGACCCAGCTGAGTGAGGCAGAAGTATCTCTCCTGATCAGAACAATTTGTGTGTCTAGTGGATACAAGTTCCAGGTACTGCATGGGAGATTTATTCATTTATAGCCAAAGTATTTATACTTAATCTAGTTTAAGTTTTTGAACTTTCCTTAGAAGGAGATGGGGTTTTCATCTCTTGTTGTCAAAACAGGGAGAATGTAGTAAGTTCTCTGTAGATCACCCCCAAATCACCCAGAAAGAAAGGGCAACAAAAAGTCCCACTTTGTTTAAAAACTGACAACTGCACTTTGACTCCAAATTTTAGGGAAAAAATTAGCCCGCTACTTCACCACTCCCCCCAGTTATTCATCTCCTTCTGAACACCTGGAACATCAGGCAGTCAAAGGAACAGCTTGAAAATGACAAACAGATACTGAGGGCAGAAGCAGGAGTAGAGAAAAGATCACTCATTTTAAAGAGGTTGACAGAGACATGCACACAAAAGAAAAGCTAATGACAACATCTTTCAGCATATCGGTTCAATGGCATCAAGCCCTTTGGCTATCTCTTTTCTTTAAAAATCAAAGCAGTCTTAAATAATAGCAGTATAAAATTAAGCTGATTTCATGCTCTTCAATCTAAATCAAGTAAGATGGCACACATGGCTCAGATTAAAACCATAGAGGAAATAAAAACTTTAATTCAGAAGGAAATTGTAGACAGGGATTTGGCATCATTCTGTTAATCCACTTTACAGTCACACCTTAGTTAACTAGAAAACACATAAGGAAATTAATTGGTACAAACATAAATTAGCAGCGATGCCTATGTAATACCTATGCAACATTCATCAGGCAGGAGTCAATCAGATTCAAAAACACCTTTACCAATAGGCATCCTACTCGACAATGCTACATGTCAGTGTCTGAAAACAGGGTGGTCCAACGGGGCACTTTGTTCAATTCACCTGGCCATCTGAACAAACCAACACTGCTGCAAGCCCTGCAAAATGCTTCACACTTCCTATGGGAGAAATCAATCAGGCTGATGCATACCTACTCTGTCCTAATACCTGCCCCTGACTTCAGACTCAGATAGGACAGACCTGGAATCTGAAGGAAGGAAACCTAATGGGGAAAGTCTGCTGGGCTCAGAGAAGGCTGATAACATCTGAGGGGAAGTAAATGAAAGAAGGCAGGGCATTTGCAGTGGTCTGAAAGAGACCATATCAAACAAAATGTAACCATATTGTATGTACACTGACAAAGCACATGTACCTTCATCTCTTTAAAAGAGAGCATGTTGCATCTTATATTTCAGCTCAGTCATGTCTCTTTTGTCCACATCTCTCCTTTTCTGATCATCCTGTCTAATTTACACAGATGAACAAGGCACACTCTGCTTAGAAAACAAAGAAATAAATATGTCTTTCAGAAGTATGAGAGTTTAAAACACTTTGCACAGGGATGTGCACTTTGTGATTTCCAAAACATATATGAGGTAGCAGTTGTATCTCATTACATTATTGGAAGAAAGAGTCCCTAAAAAGAAAGGAGAGTCAATTGTTTAATGCTGAGTCCACACAGACTTTTGCATGCACACAAAGCAAGTGTTTCGGGTAATCTTCTCTTTCCTGCTGTGAAAGGCAGTCAATTTTCATTTGGAAGAAGCCTTGCTAATGTGAAAGTTAATAGAAAACTGTCATTCAGTGACTAAGAGAGTGATGTTGGTAGCAAGATCCTTGCTCAAGCACCTGTCTGTTGGATTTCAGCACTGAAATGCCCATCACTGAAACTACCTGCAACATGAATGACACGCTGACTCTCTGCCCATCCCCAGTACATGCAACCATGTGAGTAGCGTGCACGCGCTGCACACACTAGCAGCCAGAGGCAGCCTGAGGCACCTCTGGAATGACATTGAAGACAAAGCAGCGACCCTTGCTGATGGCTACAAAACAGCAGATGTTACTGTATGCGCCTATTATTTGCTTCAGAGCTATCAGGGGAAGAGGGTCATGCAAGCCAAGCACACCCTCCAGAACATCATTTGAGATAAAGTGTGTGCACGTGTGCACACATGGACATGCATCTGCACCTTTCCAAAGAGAACTGGAGGCGTCTGAGTGTGATTCCCCAATTTAACTCACAGCAAGTACTCAGAGGATGACAGGCTCTGCAGGTCTCATGTGCTGCAAGATCTGGATTTGAGTTCACTTTGCCATAAAGTTTGTTTCACTGTGACATAAAAGGTCACAGGGTGGATATGTGAACTCTCTCATAAAGCAAAAATCCATGCCAAGTTCTCATTAGACACAAACTGTTTATTGGGTAGCAAGGAGCTACCAACCCCTTCTGACAGCATAAGCAGCCTCTAGGTTGTGGCTCAACATTCTTAGCAGCAGCTTGACATACTGAATCAACACCCTGTCATTTTGAATGCAGCCTTGTAATGTTATCTGTAGACATGTGTGTACTCCACATCTGAACTCCCACCTAAAATTAATTCAAAACCTTCCAGGGAAAAGAGAAGGGAAATTTCAAGCTGTGCTCTGCTGACATGATGGTTACTGATTTCTCTCCCTACAAGGAAAGCAGAGAGCACCTCCAGTCAAAGGATATGTTACATTATGAGACTGCCCTGGAGGAGGGGGAAAGCAATGTGAAAACAAATAGCTCTTTTGTGGACTCTGCTTGATGCACAGGAAGGGTGATTTTGGTTTGTTTCCTTAATACACAAATACGCTACAAGTTTTTTTCCGAGGAACTAAAACTTTTTCAACCCAAGTACAGCCAGTATAATGCTCAAAGTCCTTCCAAAAACTGGGACCAGTCTTCTTGCTACAAAAATTTTCACTAATCAAAACTCTCTGTGAAAAAATAATAACAAAAGCATCCATTTAATTCTCTATTATTTTTAAGTGTTTTAAGCAATCATCCTGCAGGGTAAGATTGCCATGAAATAGACCCCGGAGGTACTCGCATTACAGGGGTGCTGCAGTGCCCTCTAGAGTCTGTCACTTCTTCATTCCAACATCGAGACAGATTCTTGCAGAGCAGGCTCTAAAGACATTACGGAGGGAGCGCTGTCTACCACGTGCGAAGAAGCACTGACAAGAGTTCAGATTCAGACGCTTCAAGTGGTTCTCAGTGTTATTCTGGATGATATCTCCCCCACACTTCTCTTTTTAAAAAAGCATTAAAGTACGGATTACATTTTAAAAAGGACTTTCAATATCAGTATCTTTATAATCCACAGAAATAAAGATGCTAACAAAGGTAAAAACAAATACTGTATTTTTAATTACTTTCTTCATTCCAAAACCCATAACTATTCCTGTAACTCAGATTGCAGGATGAAGAATCTACCCGGCTCCTTCCAAATGAAAATCTGCTGCACTCAGACCTGCTGCACTGAAACCCTGCCAGTGCAACAGAAAGATCGATATTGCTCCTAGGAGTGCCTTTTTCTGATTTCAAATTAGTTCTAGTTCCCTTCTCTCACATTGATAACGAAATATTTCCCAAAACAGCTCACTACTACACATACATGTCCATCTGCATGCAGCTAAGCATCATCCTTTTTTTCCACCCACAAACTGGCATGAACAAAACATATCTTAGAATCATAGAACCATAGAATAGTTAGGGTTGGAAAGGACCTGAAGATCACCTAGTTCCAAACCCCCTGCCAGGGGCAGGGACACCTACCACTAAACCATGCCACCCAAGGCTCTGTCCAATCCAGCCTTGAACACCGCCAGCGATGGAGCATTCACAACTTCCTTGGGCAACCCATTCCAGTGCCTCACCACCCTTACAGGAAAGAATTTCCTCCTCATATCCAATCTAAACTTCCCCTGTTTAAGTTGGAACCCATTACTCCTTGTCCTCTCGCTACAGTCCCTCATGAAGAGTCCCTCCCCAGCATCCCTATAGGCCCCCTTCAGATACTGCAAGGCTGCTATGAGGTCTCCACGCAGCCTTCTCTTCTCCAGGCTGAACAGCTCCAACTTTCTCAGCCTATCTTCAATACGGGAGGTGCTCCAGTCCCCTGATCATCCTCGTGGCCCTCCTCTGGACTTGTTCCAACAGTTCCATGTCCTTTTTATGTTGAGGACACCAGAACTGCACACAATAACTCCAAGGGAGGTCTCACAAGAGCAGAGTAGAGGGGCAGGATCACCTCCCTCGACCTGCTGGTCACGCTCCTTTGGATGCAGCCCAGGATACGGTTGGCTTTCTGGGCTGCAAGTGCACACTGCCGGCTCATGTCCATTTTTTCATCGACCAAAACCCCCAAGTCCTTCTCTGCAGGGCTGCTCTGAATCTCTTCTCTGCCCAACCTGGAGCTGTGCCTGGGATTGCCCCGACCCAGGTGGAGGACCTTGTACTTGGCATGGTTAAACTTCATCAGGTTGGCATCAGCCCACCTCACAAGCGTGTCAAGGTCCCTCTGGATGGCATTCCTTCCCTCCAACGTATCAACCGAACCACACAGCTTGGGGTCATCGGCAAACTTGCTGAGGGCGCACTCAATCCCACTGTCCATGTCACTGACAAAGATGTTGAACAAGACCGGTCCCAACACCCATCCCTGAGGGACACCACTCTCTACTGGTCTCCAGCTGGACATTGAGCCATTGAGCACAACTCTTTGCATGCAGCCATCCAGCCAGTTCTTTATCCACCGAGTGGTCCGCCTATCAAATTGATGTCTCTCCAACTTAGAGACAAGGATGTCATGTGAGACAGTGTCAAACACTTTGCACAAGTCTAGGTAGATGACATCAACTGCTCTACCCCTGTCCATCAGTTCCGTAGCCCCATCATAGAAGGCCACCAGATTGGTCAGGCAGGATTTCCCCTTAGTGAAGCCATGCTGGCTATCACCAAGCACCTTGTTGCTTTTCATGTGCCTCAGCATGCTTTCCAGGAGAATCCACTCCATGATTTTGCCAGGCACAGAGGTGAGGCTGACTGGTCTGTAGTTCCACGGCTCATCCATTTTTCCCTTCTTGAAAATTGGGGTTATATTTCCGTTTTTTAACCCTAGCATGTCAAAACTACATCAAGTGCCTTCCACTGACACCATGCCCTAATTACAAGCACCCATTCACATGTCGCTTGTAGCACAAGGTGGTCTAGATACATTTCATCCTTCTGCACTGGGAATGGTAGAGCACCTTCTACACATTTCAGACCTCTTGCTTCACCCCTACCAGTTACGCATCTAAGCAACCCATATGCTTTCCCAACTGGTAGCATCTGCCTTTCTGTTTTTGAAATACACAAATATCTTCTTTGTACTTGAACTGTGCTCAAAGGCAGTAGCTGATTTCAGGATTCCCTGATAAGCTCCCAGTAACAGATGGCTTTCACTCTAAAAATCACTTGGGGCCTAAAGAAGGAACATAAAGGGGGTTGAAATAAGGACAGAAGCCATCTTGTTTGATTTGTCACTGTCCGCATCAAATTGCACAAATGCTGTGGGAGATGATACATTTCAGGTAAGTAGTAGATACCTGCCTGAAGGTATGCATACACAAAGTACCCTTAAAAGAACACAGAGACATGGCTGAGCCAGCTTCCTGTTGTCCATTATCAAATACCTTCTCAGCATCACAGTGGTAGTAGTGAGTTCAGGTCTGGAGAAGGTCTTGGCCTCATGAGCCAGATAGTAAAAAGAGAGCAGGAATAAGGAGCTCTAGGGAAAAAAAGGAAGAGAAAAAAAAAAAAAAAGAAATGCCCAGCTGCTGAAAGACATGCTGCAAATTACAAAACCAGGACTGTCGGGACCCCTCTCAAAGAGCTTGGAGCTTCTATTAAGTCATGCAGCCATGAGAAATGATGCATCAATAGAAGATGGTCCTGGGTACTGCCCAGACTAACTGCTGGATGGCAGTGGGAATATCAAGGGCTGCATTCTGTGTGTGTCATTTCAAGGCACAGAGGATGGGGCATAGAACATGGCTCTTAAGAGTTGCTCTGGCTACATGCCAGTGTCTGGAAGAAGACTGAGGTCTCCAGGGGATATAGTGATCCCTTAGTCTCCAGCAAATAACACAAAATAATCAAGAGGTTGGGATTTGGGGATTGTTCCTTGAAGCTTGCCTGTTTTACCAAGCTCCACATCATTTCTGCTGTACTCTGTCCTGTCAGGCTTGAGCTTGCATGGAAATTACAGCACATTAAACTCATTCCACAGCCTGACTAAAGCACCTTATGTGACAGCTGGGACTGCCCATGGGATCTTCCATCACCTTTTCCATTAAATTCGGTAAAGACGACTTATCTGCTACAAGGCACGCTATCCTGGATATCACACGCACAGCCTTGAAATCTTTAGCCTAGCCTGGATCAGTGTAGCCAAATTCCTGGTCCATCTTATGACAAAGGGACTTTCCAAAGACAAACCTGTAGGCTTAAATTGTAGGTTTGAACTAACTGTGTGCCTTTAAACTGGCATAGTAGAATACAGCCAACAGTTCAAACTTGCTACCACATAGAGAGAAAGGAATGTTTGACTGATGGTGGAAGGAACATCACGGGACTGATAACAACTAACGAGACAGTAAATAAGACCAAGGATGCCAGCCTTCAAGATAGCAGAGTGGTGCCCAGCATGGAGCGATACTGGAACAGAACAGAAGCAAGGACATTCCAACTGCTAACTCAGCACTAGGACCTTGCAAGCATGAGCAAGCACTGAGGTCATTCAGTAAACACAGTGAGGAAGACCATCGTTGACCCCCAGAGACTTTCACTCAGCAAGAAAGCACATGCATCACTGGGATGCAAATATTATAATTAGTTCCTGAAAATATCAAGATTATGTAAATAATTTCCTGAAAAAACTGTAAATATGCATGAGTATGCTAAATATATAGCTGCTGCTAGCAAGTAACGTTCGTGCTCACCTTTGTAAAACTACTCGCATGTGTGCCCAGCGCTGCAATAAAGAATGCCTACTTTCTAAAACTCCAAATTGAGTCTTAGAGAGTTTCTCTGACCGACTTTTATGGTAACAAACTTACTCTACAGTTTACTCTCGCTGCCTCTCTCCTCCCAGTTGGGTCCAGGTCTACTGGGGGCTGGTGGAGCTGGTCTGACAAAGAAAGGGAAGAGTGGATTTGGGAGGAGGCTTGACAGACTGGTCAAGGATGCTTTAAACTAGATGTGTGGAGAGAGGGGGGCATCAGTCCATCCCAACACACCCAATCACTTACCAGCACCTATAGTAAACATTCAGAGCTACGTAGAGATATTGCAGCTGCGCCAGCCAATGAGCCGGCTTCAACTGGAGCTCGGCCCAGATGCCTGTAGACAAATGCTTGTAGCATGGGGAACAAACGAGGAATTAGAGATGTGTGCACATCTACGGGCGTATGATATCATAGGCATCACAGAAACATGGTGGGATGGCTCCTATGACTGGTGTGTTGGAATGGAAGGTTACAGGCTCTTTAGGAAAGATAGGCCGGGTAGGTGGGAAGGGGGAGTTGCTATTTATGTTAGGGATAGGCTGGAGAGTATGGAACTCTGTCTGGGGACAGGTGAGCAGTGGATAGAGAGTTTGTGGGGCAGGGTTAAAGGGAGAACAGCGATGGGAGACATTATTGTGGGGATCTGTTACAGACCGCCTGACCAAGAGGACTCTGTGGATGAAGCGTTCTATAGACAGATAGGAACAGCCTCACGCTCGCAGGCCCTTGTTCTCATGGGGTACTTCAACCACCCTGATATCTGTTGGAGGGATGGTATGGCCTGGCACAAGCAATCCAGGAGGTTCCTCGATTGTGTGGAAGACAACTTTCTTCTGCAAGTAATAGAGGAGCCGACAAGGAGAGGTGCCATGCTTGACCTCGTCCTCACCAACAGGGAAGGGCTGGTTGGAAATGTGATCCTCCAGGGCAGCCTTGATAGCAGCGATCATGAGATGGTCGAATTCGAGATCCTCAGGACAGTGAGAAGAGCGTGCAGCAAGCTCACTGCCCTGGACTTCAAGAGAGCTGACTTTGGCCTCTTCAGGAACCTGCTCAGTAAGCTTCCATGGGATATAGCCCTAGAGGGCAGGGGGGCCCAAGACTGATGGTTGATAATCAAGGATCACCGGCTGCAAGCTCAGGAGCGATACATCCCAACTAGAAGGAAGTGCTGCAGGAGGACCAAGGAGACCTCCTTGGATGGATAAGGAGCTGCTGAGGAAAACTCAAAGGAAAAAAGAGGCTTATAAAAGGTGGAAGCAAGGCCAGGCGGCCTGGGAAGAATACAGAGATGTTGTCCAGGAAGCTAGAGACCAGGCTAGGAAAGCTAAGGCCCAGTTAAAATTAAACTTGGCTAGGGATGTTAAGGATAACAGGAAGGGATTCTATAGGTACATTGTAAATAAAAGGCAGACTAGGGACAACGTGGGCCCTCTCCAGAAGCTAGCGGGAGAACTAGCTACCCTGGATTTGGAGAAGGCTGAGGTTCTTAATGACTTCTTTGCCTCAGCCTTCACCGGAAAATGCTCTGATCACACCATCCAAGTCTTGGAAGGCAGACGCAGGGACAGTGAGAATGAAGACCCTGGGCCCACTGTAGGAGAGGATCTGGTTTGAGACCATCTTAGGAACATGAATATATACAAGTCATAGAATCATAGAATCATAGAATAGTTAGGGTTGGAAAGGACCTTAAGATCATCTAGTTCCAACACCCCTGCCAGGGGCAGGGACACCTCCCACTAAACCATGCCACCCAAGGCTCTGTCCAATCCAGCCTTGAACACCACCCATGGGACCTGATGAAATCCATCTGCGGGACCTGAAGGAGCTGGCAAATGAAGTTGCTAAGCCACTGCCCATCACATTTGAAAAATCATGGCAGTCAGGTGAAGTTCCTGATGACTGGAAAAAGGGAAATATAGCCCCCATTTTCAAGAAGGGAAAAATGGATGAGCCGTGGAACTACAGACCAGTCAGCCTCACCTCTGTGCCTGGCAAAATCATGGAGCGGATTCTCCTGGAAAGCATGCTGAGGCACATGAAAAACAACAAGGTGCTTGGTGATAGCCAGCATGGCTTCACTAAGGGGAAATCCTGCCTGACCAATCTGGTGGCCTTCTATGATGGGGCTATGGAACTGATGGATGGGGGTAGAGCAGTTGATGTCATCTACCTGGACTTGTACAAAGCGTTTGACACTGTCTCACATGACATCCTTGTCTCTAAGTTGGAGAGACATCAATTTGATAGGCGGACCACTCGGTGGATAAAGAACTGGATGGATGGCCGCACGCAAAGAGTTGGGCTCGATGGCTCAATGTCCAGCTGGAGACCAGTAATGAGTGGTGTCCCTCAGGGATGGGTGTTGGGACCGGTCTTGTTCAACATCTTTGTCAGTGACATGGACAGTGGGATTGAGTGCGCCCTCAGCAAGTTTGCTGATGACACCAAACTGTGTGGTTCGGTTGATACGTTGGAGGGAAGGACTGCCATCCAGAGGGACCTTGACATGCTTGCGAGGTGGGCTGATGCCAACCTGATGAAGTTTAACCATGCCAAGTACAAGGTCCTCCACCTGGGTCGGAGCAATCCCAGGCACAGCTCCAGGTTGGGCAGAGAAGAGATTCAGAGCAGCCCTGCAGAGAAGGACTTGGGGGTTTTGGTTGATGAAAAAATGGACATGAGCCGGCAGTGTGCGCTTGCAGCCCAGAAAGCCAACCATATCCTGGGCTGCATCCAAAGGAGCGTGACCAGCAGGTCGAGGGAGGTGATCCTGCCCCTCTACTCTGCTCTTGTGAGACCTCACTTGGGAGTACTGTGTGCAGTTCTGGTGTAAAAGGGACATGGAACTGTTGGAACAAGTCCAGAGGAGGGCCACGAGGATGATCAGGGGACTGGAGCATCTCCCATAAGAAGATAGGCTGAGAAAGTTGGAGCTGTTCAGCCTGGAGAAGAGAAGGCTGCATGGAGACCTCATAGCAGCCTTCCAGTATCTGAAGGGGGCCTTTAGGGATGCTGGGGAGGGACTCTTCATGAGGGACTGTAGTGAGAGGACAAGGGGTAACGGGTTCCATCTTAAACAGGGGAGGTTTAGATTGGAAATGAGGAAGAAATTCTTTACTGTAAGGGTGGTGAGGCACTGGAATGGGTTGCCCAAGGAAGTTGTGAATGCTCCATCACTGGCGGTGTTCAAGGCCAGGTTGGACAGAGCCTTGGGTGACATGGTTTAGTGGGAGGTGTCCCTGCCCCTGGCAAGGGGTTTGGAACTAGATGACCTTAAGGTCCTTTCCAACCCTAACTATTCTATGATTCTATGACTGCCTTTAGCTGTCTCTTGGTTTGGGTTTGAACTCGGCTTGTTTTTCTTAAGCTTCTCAGATGGAAACAGGAAGGACCTTGCTTTTTAGTAATGATGGCAAAGACTTCACAGTCAGGAACAAGATGAAAATAGATAAACATGGGTTTTAAATTCTTCCCAATCCTTCTTAAACAGTACATTCTTTATCCATCTTCACCTGCACCCTCTTTCCCACACCTCTGTCCTCAGGGATTTCTGGATTTTGTCTTTCCAGCAGCAGCTTCTTGAAGCTACAGGCACACAGGTATCACGTGGATGTTACAGCAAGCATGAGCCTCAGTTCAAAATGAAGACATCAGTCTCCTGTAGGTTGGCGTGCATTGGGCACCTTAGCTCCCATCACAGTCAGTGCATCACCACTCAGTACAGCCTGGGGAGCTCAGAGAGCCACTCTGCTAAGCACTCACTCCAAATCTGCTTCAAAGTGAGCTGAATCACTTTCCTTGCTTCATGGAGCATCATGACTAGATCTCCATTAACTTCAATGGGAGCTCAGATGCCTACCACACACCTTCATGTTGCTTTAATCTCACAATGAATCTCACCTCTGCCCTTAAACCCATCACAATGACATAGAGTTGTGTGCTCTCTGGGAAGCCACACACCTTGCATAACATGTTATGTATACAGCATTAGCATAATTAAACCAGTGCAAGTTTCATGTCTGGACATGACTTAAGTATACATTCACTGTTTGAACCATTCTAAAAAACATGGGGATTTTGTTTTGTTGGTTTGATTTGGTTTTGGTTTTGTTTACAAAATATTACATTCCCTCTGCTAATTCAGTAGTGTTCCCTCCATGTTTTGTTACTCCTTATGTAATATTTTTGGAAACGACTGAGCAAACTACAAACACTGAGATACTACTATCTCAATCCAAAATGAAGTTGGAAAGCTTTTAAGTTGGTCAAACATACATCACATTAAATCACACTCAATTAACCTAATCAAGTATTTCTCTAATGAAAATATACTTTTCTGGGCTGGGAGTTTCTGACTCAACCACAATTCATTCAATGTTAAGGAAAAATCATTAGAAAAACCATCTGTTCTCTTTAAATAGAAGAACTATTTTTACCTTCATGATGAGCCCAAGTAATTATAAAACAAGGGTTGCAAAACAAAAACAAAACCAGTGGGTTTCAAAAAGAAAAATAAGAGGAAAGGACAAGACAGATGCTACCTTGTGATTACCGCAGCACAAACATGCTGCTAGCCATGTGCAGTTTAGGCCTTACACTCTTCACCCTGCTATGTGTCATCCCATTAGCTGAAGCTTCACAGTATATGCTGCAGGAAGGCATAGGGGTTAGAGAGTGAAATTGTGAGATTTGGTGAATGAATATTTACATACTAGAATTGAATGCCAATAGAATCACAAAGTTAAAGTTCTCAGAAAAGGGTGATTCTCAAAAGAAATCAGTGACAAAGTCCCACACAATTGTTATTTTTAGGTGTCAAATTCAAAACTTCATCCTCAAAATCATCAGTCGACACCTAATCCTAGGGGATCTGACATTTTTTGCATTAAAATTCCCCAGGCACCCACCTGCTCACAGAAACTGTGACAGAATTAACCAACTCCACAGAACTCCCTCATACCCAATCCTTCCCACAAACGTAACACAGAAACTTCTGCCGACATTTCCAGATGAGCTTATCTGTTACCAAAGAGACAAAGTGCCATATCAGATCAAGTGGGCAGCACCTTTCTTCCGGCAGTTGCACAGCTACAGCTGCAAGACAGGACACCCCTGAGTGGAAGTCCTGGGTCTGCCTAGAAGGATCTGAACCCCAGCATCTGCACTTCGCTAGCCTATGGAGTCCTTCTGAAGCACAGTAACTCTCAGAATACACTGCTGAAGCTGCTTCATTTAAATGCGCAATGTACCAAAGAGAAACACCAAAACACAACTCCATTGTGTACCAGTGAGTTACCTGACACAAGGCAATCTTGACTTCTTGCTTGTTTCATAGTTGTTGCTAATCAGAAAGGTGAGAGGTTGCCAGTATCTGGCATTCTCAGTCACATGAAAATGTTGGCATATGGCCTTTGCAACGAGGCAAGTTGACCACCCTCAGTACACAGCACCATGAATAGCATAGACTGAAAAGCCTGCAGGCTGTCAGATCATGGACTGCCTTAAAACACAGAATTTCCCAACATGAATTACAGCAACAGGAATACACCTTAATTTGTTTACAAGCTGTCTTCTGACTTCAGCATCATGAAATGCACTCTGCTTCCATGGAAAAGCCTATGGTACACCATATCTATGATTCTATATACGACCATATAAAATCCAGCAGGGAACACTTCTTAATTTTACACTGTGATGCAGGTAACAAGTAATTCAAACTGCAGAACAAAATCCAACACGCTGCTGCAAAACCCTTCAAGAATTTGTACATCTCATCTATGATGGCTCCAGTAAAACCTTGACAAGCACTTGCTCTGACACACAGCAACAAAATTGCCTGGACTAATTTCTAATCAGGGCTCCCTGCTGTAGCACCCACAAGAGGACTGATGAATATAATTGCAGGGTCAGAGGTACAGAACTTCTAAAGTCATTTTTGCAACTGGAAAATTAAATAGGTTGTAACTATATCCATGCTTCATGGAGCATGCATGGTTTTTAGAGGTCTGTTTAAATATGACTATCAACTTCACCAACTAAAATCTAAGCCTTCCTTGAACAATAATAGGTGTTTCAGCTAAATATGTGGATTCTGAAGTAAATGATGAGGTGATAAACTCATCTGCTATAACAAATAATATTTTAATCCTTGTGGCAATAAGAAAAATGCCTTCTTTCCTTTTATCTGCTCCTCTCAAAAGAAACTCAGAGGATTTCAAGTGCTGAAAACAAGAAAAAGGACAAAAAACCTCCCACACATGAAATATTTTGTGTGATTTTTATGGCAATTGTGTTGTTCTTCAGGGTTGACTCCAAGTTCTCAAGCACAAAGCATGTTATACAAAACAGGCTTCAAACAGCAAAGCTTCTTAGGCATTTTCAACAAAAGATTGATAGAAAGTGTTGGTTTCAGAGAGTAACTAGGAAACAAGAGAAAAGAAATACCCACTCTAGAACAGACAGTGTTTCATCCCCTTCTGCCACAGTATGGCAAAAAGTTATAGGCTCATTTAGTCAAGCATAAAAGAGTACCAAAAAGCCCATCAAAAAGCATCCAACAAAACCAACCAAACCAAACAAAACAGACCTCAATGTAGAAAAACCGTTACATCTTCTCTGAAATTCATTGCAAACTCCCCCATTCCAGATAGCCTAACCCACAGTTCTGATACATGCCAAAATATTCCAGCCAGCACTTTTCATATAAAGACAAGCCTCCTTCAAACAGAAGTCTTGTGTTTACATGGAATGATAGAATTACAGAATGGTTTGGGTTGGAAGGGACCTTAAAGATCATCTACTTCCACCCCCCTGCCACAGTCAGGGACACCTTCCACTAGACCAGGTTGCTCACAGCCCCATCCAGCCTGGCCTTGAACACTGCCAGGGATGTGGCAGCCACAGCTTCTCTGGGCAACCTGTGCCAGTGCCTCACCACCCTCACAAGGAAGAATTTCTTCCTAATGTACAATCTAAATCTTCTCTTTTTCAGTTTAAAGACATTCCTCCTTGCCTTTTCCCTACACATCCTTGTCAGAAGTCCCTCTCCAGCTTTCTCGTAGTACCCTTTAGGTACTGGAAGGCTGAAAGGTCTCCCCGGAGCCTTCTCTTCTCCAGGCTGAAGAACCTCAACTCTCTTAGCCTGTCTCCATAGAGGAGGTGCTCCAGCCTTCTAAGCATCTTTGTGGCCTCCTTTGGACTCACTCCCACAGCTCCATGTCCTTCTTGTGTTGGGTGCCCCAGAACTAGATGCAGCACTGCAGGTGGGGTCTCACAAGAGCAGAGTAGAGGGAGAGAAACACCTCCCTCGACCTGCTGGTCATTCTGCTCTTCATGCAGCCCAGGATAAGGTTACTTTCTGGTCTGCAAGCTCACACTCCTGGGTCGTGTTGAGCTTAGGTATCCCTAGTCATGCTTTTGATTCTTAAATAGTCCAGTAAAAAGGAAGGATCACCATATCTTAGCAAAACACAGACCCTGCAAAGCTCCAGAGATCTTCACATCAGGATCTGCAAGCTCACCTGAACTCACAAAACACAGAGGTTAAGAATAGGGGTAGGGTTAGGGTTAGGGTTAGGGTTAGGGTTAGGGTTAGGGTTAGGGTTAGGGTTAGGGTTAGGGTTAGGGTTAGCCAGCTGTGTGACAGTGCAAAGCCCAGCAGGACACTGCACCTCTACTTCCCAGATGAGCCACGCACATCTGGCACCTGAGACACACACGTGTCCATCCACAAACCAAGGCTGTGTGACAATTAGCTAATAACCCACTTTAGCAATTGAAACAGCAGAAACCATTGGAACAGCCTGCAATGAGCACACGAAGCGCTGCAGAAAGCGAGTGCCCGCAAGGCAGCCACAGGCCTCTGGGTACAAGGCCAAGGAACCACCACCTCCTCCCAGGCCTGCGTTGGCCTGCAGGGTTTGTGGCCTCAACCAGCCAGTCCTGAGATTTACCCTTCCCTTGTCTCTCTCGGAACAGAGTTAAATAGTTAATAGTTAATAGTTACTTAACTATAAATAATACTTAAATTGAATGATTAAATAATACTTAAATAATTAGAGAAAATATTACAAATTTTTTTCTGCAGATAATATTGATATGATTATCAATAACTACCTCTAAACAGTGCTAAAATGATTATCTTCTGGCCAAATTCACAATGCCAGCCGGAATCAGCAGTCCTTTATCTGCAGAGTCCCCCCTCACTTGAAGACCTAATGCTTAGAAAAAGAGAAAGTACCACATCAAAAAGCAATAAATTCTTTTAGAAAGCTCTTTTCTTTCACAGTGAGATATCACAGAGGGCTGAGTAGATCTGTGTAAAAATTACTGGGTTTTAGTTCAGTCACCAAACACTTTGCTTCAATTGCGCAAGCACTTGGTTTTCAGGACGAGGTGATGAGAGACATTTGTGGGACTTTTGAAAGATTTATATACATTATCTGAATATGCTCTCTAGAAACTTCCGAGATGTAAAACATTCTGTGATTTTCCACATTTTCATAAATGATTAAGTAAAAAAAAAAAAAAAACCTCTTTTTTTTTTACCAAAATAATTAGTTTTGGTACCAAAAAACTGTATTTTTAAAAATAACAGCCATCTGAAAACGTCTGCCAGCTGTAGGCATAAGCACTACCTGCAAGTTCCCAGATGCTTTCAAAGCCTGTCAAAGCCAGCGAAGGCTAATTAAGGCCGACTCCTCCTACCTGCTCTTGGAGGCACCTTGTATCTTGTACATTTGATTCACAAAAGCCCACTAACAATAATAATAATACAGCTAATAATAATACCTAGCTTACATGTAACACATTTTATTATAGTGCACTACAGAAACAGCAAAGGGAAACAGATGCAGGGAGGGGAAGCAGAATGCCACAGTCTCTGAAGAAGTCAGCAGCAGAGGAAGGACTGATGCCCAACACAAGTCCCAGCCATGCCTCCTGCATGGGGCCAAGAGAGTCATGAAAGGTACTTGCAAACTGGAGGTGTCAGAATGATGAGAAGTACCCTAAAAGAAAATAACCAGTCCTATTCCATCTTCACCCTTCCCCAGTGCCACTCAGAGCCCTTGCACTCCTCTCACAAGAAGTTTTCACCAGAGAGCATCATACAATTTATTCCAAGCCCAAAATCAGGACTGTGTTAATGAAAACATGCCATCCAGGTGTTCTCCCACACGTGCATGCAAAGTAGCTGTGATCCCACAAGCAGAGGAAGGAATAAGTGTAATTTTGTGTTTGTATACAGAAAGTGAGCTCCATGATACCTTTCCAACACCCCTTCTTCAGCCAGTACTCTGTCTATATCCTTCCTACTCAACCTGTCAATGCTTCTGATGCAATCATACACTTTGTTCTTGAAATCATATCCTCTCTTGGCTTATGCAACCCTCCTCTAACACCTCCAACTGTTCCTTTTCATGATCTTCCCATCTTCCTCTAGGCCTTCCCCATCTCCCTGCACTTCCCAGGAGACCAATTCCTTTTTTTATTCCCTTCCATCTTACTTCCAGTCTCAGCTTCTATTTTTTGCTCAGCTCTGCCTCCAATCCAGACTTGTCTTTCCGTCTACGCTAGATCTTGGCATGCCTTTCCAGTGCTTTTGCTCTACACCTTGTGAATCAGCTGAAACTTCAACATGGCTAAAAGCACAGCTCATCATTCTGTTTGGCCCAAAATCAGAACATCATCCTGTCTCAGAACTTGCTCTGGGGTTTTGCACCTTGTTTCTGTACAATGTCTGTATTGCTATGCACTTTACAATTTTCCTGTACTCTTTCAACTCCCTTCCTACTATTTTCTATTTTGATTCCTGTGAGGTGCTCTTCTTGGTATTTCACAAATGGCATCCTGTCTTCCTCATACCCACTGAGAAGGTTGCTACAGAGGTCACTTTTCATTGCTTTAACCAAGTCCTGCGGCTGGTTGCCCTGCTGATGGGTAACACTGCTGTTGGCAATTTTAACCAACTGTTTACCCACTCCTTTAACCCTTCAACACAAAGCCAGTCTATCTTACACATGAAAAGGAAGATATCCAAGAAGTCCACTCCTGATAGCACAGCTAAAATAGTATCCATGACTGATTAAAACTTGTCTAATTTGATTTGTTAACAGCCACAATATGTTGAATACATACACATCAAATAAATGATTGATAACTATATCCTTCTCTGACCAAGAATTCATCTCCAAAAACTACATGAAGAACAGTCAGTGCAAAGTCTGAGTGCCTAAATAGCAACTAACCACACCAGTTTGTGGAGTTAGTGTCTTCCCAGCCCCGAAACAGATTAGACTCAAGCCCTTGCTGAATAATTGATCAAAGTTGCTCAGTGCACAATCAGAGCCATCAGCAATAGATCACACAAATAGAAAGTGAACACAAGATCTCCTTAATGACTACTTAACCTCACCGATCGTGATGTCAACCAATCTAAGGCACATAAGAGGCTGCTTTTCAAAATGAAGTTGCCTGATGGTTTTAGATAACCTCCCCTGATAATTACAGATATTCTTATTTAGATAAGAGTCATCTCTACAGCTGAGCAGCATCACGGAAGGACTTAACCAGGCCAGATGGTACACACTTGCTTCCCCTGTGCACTTGTACCAAAAGAACACTTCAAGAAAGTAATGTGCAAGAAGTCCCAGACTACTGCAGATGGGTCCCTCTGGAAGTGCTGGCATCATTACTTAAAGCAAAGGCAAGCCACAGTGCTTCATTTTACAAACCCTGACACAGCTCACAATGTTCTCACAGCTGCAGTGCTTCCATCTCAGGGGCCCAGCGCATCCGCAGATGCACCACCGCACTTGCAAGACTTCCTTCTTACTTGCCCATCTGCACTGAATGTGACCCATTCCACAGTGACCTAAGCCTATTAAATCAGTGCTAGAGCCATTATCAGCAAGGTTCTGGGGACAGATTTTATTTAAGGTGTCCTACAAGCTCAAAAATGTTTGGTTTAGTGCCTCACTTGCATCTTCAAAACCTCTAAAAATATCTTTAAAAAGCCTGGCTCTAGGACCCACAAGCCCAGTGGCCTTTTAGCTTTTATTTTGTCAAAGAAGGAATGCTGCCTACACCTCTGCAACTGCATCCCAGTTCTTCAGATGAAACACTCCCCATCCTCTCCTCCTAGGCATATGAAGTTGCTTATCTTTGCAAATAATAATGCCTCAAGCAAACTCTCATCAGATGCAGCGTCCCTGGAGAATAACCCCCACTTGAATCAAAACCAGGAAGAAAACAGATTTAAAATGTTCTCCAATTTATTTTGCGAGTTACTTTGAAGTCTTACTATGTAGTTGAATGTTTTCTCATGGGGACAGGTGCATAAGCACAAATGCAGTCTCTTTACGAAAGTAGCAGTTTCACGTATTTAGAAGAGAACATACAATTGCAATCAATATTTTCCACAAAGCAAGCATTTTTCAAGATTTGCTTTCAACACAGCCAGATATTAGCAAGAATTTAAGCAACTCTACATCAAAATGAAATCAGGGAGGTAACATACAAGGGGAAAAAAACAGAAAAAAAGAAACTACCAGCTCTGATTATTTCCCAGTAGCAGGTGTTTTATACGCACCAGTGTGGCTGTGCTCAAAAAAGCCTTCCACACTTACATGCAATTTTACAGTCAGGTATCAAGCATACAGGCGTGGGAGGTAATGTCTCAGCTCACTAGTCGAAGTGCAGTCTCAGCAGTGCGAGCACAGGGGGACAATCACTGCCCTAGTCCCTCTGGTCACGCTATTTCTGATACAAAACAGGATGCTATTTTACAGCAATAACCAGATTAAGTTCTAGTTGGGCTTTCATCCTTCTAATTTCTCCCCTGCATAACCTCACAACATCTTTGTAGTCCTGCTAAGTTGCCTGCCCCTTCTTCCAAAGGTCATAAAGTCGTCTTCTTTTCCCAAGCTCCTGCTAAAGCCCTGTTCAGCTAGGCCAGTCTTCTTTCCTACCAGGTTCTCTTTCAGCACATGGGGTTGGCCTCCTCCTGCCCCTTTAATACCACTAGAGGTGTATTGAAATGATCCACAGTTGTCTTTAGCACTGACCTGAACTGTGTTCCAAGCTGTACTCATTTCAAATTGGATTGAAGCCAAAGCTGCTGGAGATCAAACTTCCTTCACTTTTGATCCTTCAGCCAGCAGGAACAATGAATTATTTAACAATAAAAATCAGAGCAGACTGCTGTAACACGTATCTCTGATCACCTCAAGTCAGCACCACTAGCTCTTCTGGCAGCCCAGAATCACAGAGAAAAAGAGACACTCTGGCTGTTATCCCCATCTCTGAGGAACAGTTCAGATACAAGGACAGAATTTGACACTACCTGAGCTACCAAAATGCCCCTTCTTATCCCAAAGCTCCCCAATCTAGCAGAACTCCCAGTTCTGCCAATGCTGCCACTGCTCCATGCAAGTGCAGGCAGGGTTGGAATCTGCTGAGGTGTCTGTTGGATATAAAGCTAAACAGAACAACACAGATTCGCCCATTTCAGTAAGAATCACAGTTTATATATGAGTGGAATTTAATACCAGCACTCCAAGTCCAAGGAATGCCACATTATTAATTTAATATTAGGCTTCTGTCTGGTCTTTTTATTCTAGGTTATTATTTCTCAATAAAAACAGTAATTTTCAAACAGATGAGGAATTAGCTGTTAGAGACACTTACCAAGATTAAATATTGAAAGCCACTGTGTAACTTAATGAACGCAAAACACATGGGTAGCCTTGAAGGCATGATGCCTCAGACCAAGGACCTCAGCTCTGCAAGACAACTAATGCTGAGATAGAGCAGGATGGAAGTTTACCATGTCTGGACTGGCACACAAAACAATGGGCAGTGCATGACACTCCAGTGGCCCAGGGCCAAGTCAGATGAGTTTAGCAGGGTTTACCAGCTTGGGTCTCACTGTGAAAGGTGGTGGCAACCACAGGAAAGCAGCACATGGAAGGAACCACAAGGAACAGCAAACAAAGAAGCACAGACATCTTCCAGCAAAGCTCACCTAACAGAAGCAGTTTGGGAAATGATGATCCACTCTAAAGCATCAGCAGCTGAACCGGAAGGCAATGCATATGCCTCCAGGCTGCTTTTGTACACTTCGTACTTCACTGTATCAACCTTCCACCATTGCAGTGATCATACTTCGTACTTCACCGTATCAACATTTGTACACTTTATACTTCACTGTATCAACATTTCACCATTGCAGTGATCATACTTCATGGTGAATCCCATCTCTTGTATTTTTTAGGCTTATGAGGAGCTAATTTACAGCATCATAAGAAACTTTAATATTCTGTTTGCTGCTCTCTTAGTCACATTATGCTGTTTTTCCTCTTAAGTGTGAGGAAATTGAATTAAATTGAAATTCTAGAAAAAAAATCCTCCAATTCCCCTTCCCTAGAAAGAACACCGACATTCTGGGTGCCCAGATCTGATCTTAGAGCCACAACCTATGAAATAAAACCTCACTCGGAGCTCTTCTCACCTCTGCTACAATCCCAGGCTGGGAGAGTGTGTCCACACAGCTGATCCAAGCTCCCGGTACACGCAAAACCAACAGCAGAGGGTCAGGGTGGTAGGAGCTCAGCTGTCCCCACACCTTAACCAGTCACCCATCAAGTTGCACAGCCTGAAGCCCGAGCCTCCTACCAGAAGAGGAGGTACATTAAACAAACAATACCTTTTGTAAGTATTTTGGAGAACACAGAGGTGTTCTTGTTTAAGGAACAATGCAACAGCTCTGCTGACTGTTGGGTCAGAAAGACATCTAATTAATTAAATATTGTACAATTACCCATTTCACATTTGTGCAGCAAGAACAGAGGTGAAAAGCCAAGTCACCATATTGTCAATAATTCGTAAAATACTATAAAATGTAAACTAATGATAATTATGTACTGAGCCCCACTAGTGCCTTTGGATCTCTACTTTGAGGATATAACTAACGGAAGGACAGATGCTGCTAAGCAAAAGTGTACCGTTACTCTGAACAAACCAAGTCAGTTCCTAATTCTCCCAAGGCCACCTTGAAGTGGTGGGATGACTTCACATCACGAGCCTGCGCCTTGCTTGAGATGACCCTTCCTCAGAGACACAGCCTCAAAAGAAATCAAGGAACAGCAAATACATGTGACCGTCACCAAATGACAAAAGGAAGAGAGAAATTAAACTCCCTATTAGGTCCGATCCCTTGGAAAAGCTCAAATGTAGGATCTTGTTCCTGAGAGCTTAAAAACTGCTGTGTGCTATCCTGGTATCTCTTAAAGGTTCACGTGATTGTTTCCCCCAGCCTGGCAAGAGATCTAGTAAACCAACCTAGCAATCTCCATAAAGCATTGGTGGTGTTTTTTCTGCAGTAAATCAGGAGGAGACTGCCAGGACCTTGGCTAACAGCAGTAATTCAGGTTCTAATTTGCCAGCGCTGTGATCCAAAATATTAAGAGAAATACCCACCCCACCAAGCAGCAGCACCACTGCCATGGCCAAGACCTAAGCCATGGTGATAACATGCCATCGGGCAACAACCTAATTAATCAAATAACAGAAGGCGATCATCCCTGAAATCATTTGTATGGTGTGGTCAGAAAACCCAGCAACTCCGGGTCTCTCAGACACAGACAAGCCTCCCGTGATTACAAGAACACCTGCTCTTTATTAGCATCCTAAAAGCAGACTTTCCTATTCCTTTATCCTCCCTAAAATTCGTGTCCGTGCGCACTCACCTGCCCATCCCTTTCCGTGTGGAAGGCACAGGTATCACACACAGCCACTACCACCATCATGACTATCATCACCCCATCCCCTGTAAGACCCCGGGGGCCCGGGCAGCGCAGCCGGGCCTTCTCACGGAGGAGAACGAACACCCTCTGAACCCCCTTTTCCCGCTTAGCCGGGCCCCGCGGTCCCGGTTCCCCTCCCTGCCGGTCCCAGGGGTAGGGCCGCCGGAGCGGGGCCCGGTTCCACCCCGCCGCGCCCGTCCCTCGCTGCTCCCCATCCGCCCGGGCCGGCAGAGGCAAAGCGCCTCTCTCCCAGCGCCGGCCGGGGAAGGGCGCGGCCGATGGCCGAGCCCCGTCCCGGGGGTGCCGCGCCCGCCCGGGCGCCGCCGCACTCACCGTCCGTCGCCATGGCCGCGGCGGCGGCCCGGCCTCCCGCGCCCGCTGCCCGATACCGGCGGCGGAGCCCCGCGGGGAGGCGGGAGGCGGCCCGGGCCGCCGCCGGCAGCGGGGAGGGTGCGCGCTGACCCGCGCGGCGCCTCCCCGCCTCGGTGCGGGAAGGATGCGGGCGCGGCCGCGGGGTCCCTGGGCTGCGGGAGCGAGCAGCGCTGCTGCAACCCGCGGCGGTGTCGGCGAGCGCTGCCCGGGGCGCTCCGGGCGGGGGGACAGCTCGGAAGGCGGCACAGCCCGACCACACCGCACCGCGTCCCCGGGCGCATCGGCACCGGCGGGACTCCGTGGAACGTCTTGGGGTGTTTCCCAGCTTGGGTGGTAAGCTGCTTCACCTCGCTTTACAAAACGTTGTGACATCGTTCCTCGAGAGCCCTCAGCCCTGTGATGACCTGTTAGTAGCCCACATAAGGTACAACAGGCAACCCCACCCTAGCTTTTGGGGACATGTCAACACACAGCTCCGGCTCAGAAACTAATCTGGAAACACAGCAGGTTGCACTGAGCCTGTCGCTAAGATTTAAATGCTGCTTCACTTTTCATGACACATACAAAACTTCCTTCCAAAGAAACAAGTTACTCCAGATCTCAAAAAACCTTTAGCAGCTGATGGCTGGCCCTTATGTCTTCCATTATTCTCCATATCCAGGTTTATGATTAAAGAGGAAACAGTTTGGGGTCTGAAGCTCAAGCTGTTGCAAGACAATTTTGCTTTGCAGCCAGCAGAGAAGACTGACTCCAGTTCTGAAGTAGTAGGGGCAACACAGAGTTTTGGCACGTTTCTCATTCCAGGGTTGCTCATAAAGTTCCTACTGCTCCACTTCCAAGTGTGGGGCCTCATACAAATGGAGGAGGGAAATATTCCATTACCAGGCTTAATCGGATGCTTAGATTTGAGAACAAAGATGAAAACGGGGTGAGGAAGCCAGATCCATGCAGCAAGCTTTATAAAACATGAATGGGCAACTGCAGAAGCAGAATGAACTTTAAAATGAAACATGCCAGTAAAGAAGAGATAAAATATCTGTATTATTTGAAGAATTTGCTATGTATACATGATGAAAGATAAACTCTCTGCATAAGGTCCTGTTATGTAAAACACACAAGTATAACACTAGAATGAATCTCTAGTCCATCTTCAGTCTCGAAAGCAGGACGAGGTCAACTTCAAACAACCACAACTCATGTTTTTCCAACATTGTTTTGAACTTCAACAGTAAAAATGATTCTGCTGTTTGTTATAAGGCCAAACTGTTAACTGCAAAATTCTCTTAAGTAAATTAATGTTGCTGCAAATCGTATAGCTCTACCTCAGTGAACACAGAGAACAATTAATAACCATTTGCATAAACACGTACTTTAAACCTGTAAAGATCATTACCAGAAATTGTTTCACTCTCAAACTTTCTTTTCCAGACTAAACCTTCTTCCACTGCTTTCTGTTTGTGAACACTGTTTTAGGATTCTCAAATGATTCCAGAGGTGATGTCTGTATTCTCCCCAAATTATACACAACACAGATCACTGCTGCCACCCATGGCATTTGGAAGTTGTCACATCACCCCCATATTGCTGATCCACCTTCAGTTTGAGGGCTGCAAAAACATGCAGACTGAGAACAGCTGCTCACACAAGCATTGCCAAGCTGACGTTTTCATCTAATCTGTCTTTCCAAGTGCAGCCCTCTGCACTTACCTTTACTTAATTAGACCTTGTTGATTTCACCCAGTATAAGAATAAAAATTAGACTGGAAAATGTCTTCGACTTAAACAGTTTCTAAACTGGTGTCACCTATAAGTGTTTTAAGTTTATCCTGGTTTTCATCACCCACACTGTACTTGTCAACATTGCACAGCAGTAGCTCAAACCTCCGCTTGGAGGATCCTTTAGCTTTGCCAAAGCAATGAATGTAATTCTCCACTCAGTTGTGTAAACATCTCAGAGAAGTTTCAGATAAATCATAAGTCTCTAATTCCTTTAGGAACACTGTAACAACATCCAGATACACAGCCACATCACCTTACTTCTAACCACCAGGTCAGCTGGAAGTTAAGCTGGTGTTAGAGATGAAGTTTCCTTGCAGCCTTCAAGGCTGCAACCTTTAGGCTACAACCAGAAGAGAAGTTAGAACCTAGAGAACAGTATTCTTGGAAGTCTAGATTTACTGTCTGGGGGGAGAGGTAGGTTGGTTTGTTTGTTTTTTAATGACAGCTGCTTGCTTCAAATTAAGCATTTAGGAAGTCCTGTTTGTAAAAGTCTGTAATTGCCCATCAGACTACAGCAAGGAATTTATTTTTAAGATTATACCAGCATTATGAAACTTTGCTTACAGCTGCCTCTAAATTCTCAGGATTACCATTTTGAACTATTAGCACTGCATATACTCAACGGTTCTAAGTCTATTCTTAACTTCCATTTTACATCTGTGTAATTTTATAAACAAATTATGAAAGCAAGCATTCTTTAATTACAACACTGCACCCATCTTTGAGCCTAGTCAAGCTTCTGCATGCTTCCAATGTGGATTTGTGAATCATTTTTAGAAGTGTGTGCAGAGAATTCAGCTGAAAACAGCCTGTCAAGAAAGTAAAAAAGAACTTTTTGTAGTTGTGTTTCATCCTTCGCTTTCTTAAGAAAGATACCTGCAAGTTGGAGGGAAACAGAAAAAGGGAAGTCACTTTCAAGTTTCTCTTCAAGGGAAGAACCCAGTATCATGCAGCTGGAAGACCTAGCTTAACCTTGGTGCCCAGAAACAGCAGAAGAGGATTGGTGCTGTAAAGTTCACCCTTACACAACTTCCGAAGTGAAGAAACTCACAAGAAATTATGAATTTGAAGCTGTAGTCCCACTATCTGCTAGAAAAAACTCTCCCTCTCCATCTGTACCTTTTTTAGCCAAGAAGTGATTCAAGTGCTCCACTGCATCCCATAATCACACTGCTCCACTATTACAACTCTCCTGCTATGATTCCCTGCAGTGTGAGGATACTGGAAAGCTTCTATACCCACACCCAAAGCAGCAGCTGGAATTGACAAAACTGACAAACACAGTATTACCAACAGGATCCTAACTGCATTAAGATAAGCAGAAAATACTGACCAAGAAAGTCTGGTTAAGTTTTCCTTAAGAGGTCTCTTCATGTTTCTTGTATTTGCTTGCCAAAAATTAGGAGCAGAAATGCACAGAGGCAGAATGAATTTAAGCTGGCAACAGAAAAACACAAGTGTCAGCTTCTTCCATGCCTTTCCAGTTTATAAAGATAATTTTGAATTCCAGTCCTGGCCTTGTACAGCTTAGGGTCATCTGCAGAATTAATACACTTTACATTTCTTCATTTGAATACACAATGATTCCAGATCTGCTGGAGATAGAGTATAATAAAAGGCTTATCACCAAGTACATTTCCTGCACCTGTGGGATCAAATCACAATAAACATTGCTGAAGTTGCACACTATAAAATGGAGCAAGTAAACTGTGAAAAATGATTTATTGTACTAATTTTCAACAGTCAATAACCTTAATTTCATGTTCACAGACAAAAGATTACAAACATGTCTCATTTGGGGAAATATTGTGAGCTGTTCTTTTACAGTCTCGGCTAAAACCATCATTTTAGATCAACATGAGTTCCAAGCAATAACTCACATTGTACAAACTAAATACAACAAGCAACCATGTTCTCCTTCCATCTCAAACAGAGTACAGCAACTTTGGTTCCCAAAAGAAGCATTCACCAGGTGAATAAAGGCATCAGAGGCTGTACCAAGAGGCAGCTAAGGTATGCCACTCGCTACCAGTATTCCAGCATCACCTGTAGTTCTGGTCCCAGACACTTCTTGTTGTACATTCAAAGACATCCAAAACAAGCACTTTGTGTTACCTCTGACATTAACATTTTGTCATTAAAATTAATATTAGTGCTTCTCCAACTGGATCCTCTAACATCTTCTCCTCTTGGGAAGAGATACTTCTGAAAGGAAATAAAAAGATTTTCTGACAAGCTTTTCAATCTGTCTTCCTTCATGGGAATTATTAAAGTAGAACTATTTCTGCCCAGCAAAGGAAATTAATTAGATGAGCTCTTGAGATCCTCTCCCAGTTCCTCTCCCCATTGTTTCAAATATGAAAAAAATAATCTTACTGGATTATGCAGCACACTATCATTCAAAGTATCAATTACAATTCCACTGATGAACAAAATATCGTGCTCCAAAACTTACTCAACCTTCAGAGCTTTCTGCTTCTCATGAACACCTTCAAGATTTCATTGCGAGTTTGTCAAATTGAATACTCATAAAATGAAGCACAGAATACTTGAAGAGATTGCTTAGGGGCATTCTTAATGCCTCAATTTTCTGAGAAATAGAAAGTGTAAGAAACTTTTTGTCCACAACATCTTGAAGGATAAGTAAGTAAATAAAGTAGTATTAAATGCTAAATGCACCATTGTAACTTCAATCTATCTAAAATTGAATGAATTCACATTGTCTACAACTAAGGTGATCATTTCAGTATTACAAAGTACATTTTTACTTTTAAAAAGTGCAAATATAAATGTGCTACCTCACTACAAATGTATTAATAATGATTATGCTTCCTTGTACAAAATCTCCTTCCATTACATAAAATTTTGGATAGTAAGTTAACTCCAAAAGATATACTCCTTACACTTACCTACGTCATTAAAGCTTTCCAGAAGTTGTTACTAACTCTTTGCGCCCACTTTAAGTAACCTAAGTAAATCCTACACTTTCAGGTTAAGAATTAGAACCTCTGGTCTATCAAATCTGCCTTCCACTCTGTAAGCAAGACTAAGCCAGTCTTAGACTAGCCAGAACTGCCAGCAGAAATCACCTTTAGCTGGCCAGCTACTTTCCCAGGAACACTACCCATCTTTGAGATATGGCAGCAAAGCAGTGCCCTGGCTCTTCCCAGAGCACAGCTAAATAAAGTATCTCAAGATAAAGAAGATGCAGCATCTGTTCCATGGTGCTTATGTTCTTCTCCTCAAGCAATATTGAGAACAGACCCTGAAGCTTCTAAAACCTCAATTTGTACTACATGCATTTGATGCTTCTCAGACCAGCTCCACCATCAGCTTTGAGAAACCTGCTTTACCATTGCTTCCAAATAAAAATCACATTATTTCTAGTAACATGAGTGATAGAAAAATCATGCACTCTTCTGCTGCAGTTTCCAGAATCCTATCCCAACTATGCCACACAACTTCTAATACAGCACAGGACACTGTTACTGTACATGTCTACTGGAGTATAATCCTTGAAGTACTGCCCAGCTGAAATGAAAGCTAGAGGGGAAATTTCGATGTTCCCTCAGTTCCACAAAGTTAAAGCTTGAGAGGCAGGTTACATAAATTCCCAGAGCTACTAGATCAGGTATCTTCTGTGAGTGGGAGAATGACCAAAAAACCTCACTTTTCCCTACACCTAGGAACATTTCAAAACAGAATTCATTACGGAAGAGTAAATCTCCTTTTAACTGGACTACTTTTAACTCTGAACATGCTATAATGAAATATATGTCGAAAAACGTGACTCTCGGGATTTTGCCACCACATGAGTGCACAAAGACTAAAAGCTTCAATTTCCGTGCTAAAATTTACAGGCTAAAACTAATATAGATTTTGCAAGGCAGCAACATATGGTCCAAAATAGAAAATCACAGAATAGTTAGGACTGGAAAGGACCTTAAGATCACCTAGCTCCGAACCCCTTGCCAGGGGCAGGAACACCTCCCACTAAACCATGTCACGCAAGGCTCTGTCCAACCTGGCCTTGAACACTGCCAGCGATGAAGCATTCACAACTTCCCTGGGCAACCCATTCCAGTGCCTCACCACCCTCACAGTAAAGATTTTCTTCCTCATATCGAGTCTAAACTTCCCCTGTTTAAATTTGAACCTGTTACCCCTTGTACTATCACTACAGTCCCTAATGAAGAGTCCCTCCCCAGCATCCCTATAGCCCCCCTTCAGATACTGGAAGGCTGCTATGAGGTCTCCATGCAGCCTTCTCTTTGCCAGTGGGGGGCAGGGGTGTGTGTGTGTTTCAAAAAAATATAGCATGCGAGAGCTATTAAAAACTGTCACTGGTTTGTTAGAATTTCAGTCACGGTACCTTCTTCATCTGAGTTTTCTTCTGTGATTACAGGCATCCCAATATGCTGAGTAACAGTTTCTTTTGCCCCTTGCATTTCACCTGCAGACAGATATTTAGGAAGAACTGTCATCTTTTTTTGCTTCTACATCTCAGGTCCAGCAATTAAAAGTTTGTCCACTTGCTTCTCTCTTGACTTTCTAGTCAAAGGCTGTAGAGAAATACCTATGCGTCACAGCACCATCATACAGCTCCCTAAAGAAACCTCCAATAAAAAGGAATTAATGCTATAAGTGTGAAGTGTATTAATCACCAACTCAGTGCAAAGATAATTCAAAATGCCTTATTCCGCTTCAACACTTCATCTACTGTTTTAAAATAAAGCAAAGGCAACATTGTGTAACACTCATGTCTGAAGAGGGATTTATTTTCTCAGTGAGTTTTTTTCCGGGAGAAGCTAAGCAAGTCAGAAGAGAGTCTGGAACTTTGAAATTAAATCCCTGCGTTCAAAATAAAGTTGATTCAAAACTAGTTTGCTGTTCAATTTCATTTAAACTTTAATAAATAATAAGCAAAAACTTAAATGGTAGAACAGCTTCTATCAGTTTAAAAGCTGTTTTTAAAAAGTTTGCCCCATAAACTTGTTTTTATCCCTAGCTAAAATCACAATGCTCAGAAGAAAAAAAACAAAAAAACCCTTCCCCCCAAAAAAAACCCAACCAACCAAATAAAAAAAACCAACACACACACCCCCACCACAAATTACAGAACAGAATCAAAAAAGAAGCAAGTCATGGGTGTATAAAAAGCTCTTCTGTCAAGAAGGGAAAAGTTAAATCTAGCTATAAACTAGACAAGTCTGGAACTAGTATAATGTATAATTGCAATACTGGGATTAAGGAAACAATTGGAAGAGAGTTTTGAAACTACAGGAGTTATTGACAAAAGATTTTTGTTCATATGGAAGTGCTAAAAATTTCAGTAACAAAAGTACAAGATAAATATCAGCTGGAAGGAGAATGACTGCTGTGATAGTGTAAGACTACTGATGTACTAGTCTTACAAAGCGATCACTGTCATTAAGACATTAATATCATTTTCTCTTCAGGAGTTTAGAGAATATTCCTTCAAGATGTCAGGAACAGAACAGAAACAGGCGAGACTTGCTTCAGATTTCATGAAAATAGTATGAACCATGAATATTGCCAGATAGGCTGATTTTCATCAAAAAGATAACTTCAAAAAGAGAAGCTATCTGTCAGAAGAAGAAACTGACATATATCTTAACCTTTAATATGTCGGTTATACGGCAACAGGACAAATTTAGACATTGCCACACAGAACATGCTTCTCCAAGGTCAAGCCTTTCCAGGGAAAAAATTAGCAGGAATGTACGTGTATGAGAGAGACTTCAGATTAACAAGAAACTGCATGTAATCACATTGTTAGGCAGAAACCTAACCAGACTATGGAAAACAAAGTTCAGTTACATACTAGTATAACAAAATATTTCTTTACTCTTCTACCTCTACTAATCAACAGTAAAATTTAACCCAGCTACGTCAGCTAGCAAAGCAACGGATAAACTTCTGCAGTTGCTCCAGGTTCACAAATGCAATGGAGAAATACCTTTGATTCCCAAAGAATCTCTTTTCCTTGCTAGCTGCGCTCTCCTACTGGTTTTTTTACTTCGGCTTAGAGATTTCCCATAATTCGATCCTGATTCAGAAGATTCCAATTTTACTTGTCGATGTCTTCTGGATTTGGAAGCCTAAAAGCCAAACATACATATGAATGATACAAAAAAGCTAAACTTCTACAGCCAGATATTACTATATGTCACCCAGTACTTCACATATCAGTAAGGACCATAGCATCAACTTCCATGTCAGGGTGGAAGAAGGGATGGAAGGTGTGCAGGTGGATTCCCACCAGTTACTGTTCTTTAGTTTTAACAAGGCAACGCGCTTCTATGATTTAATGGGTGTATCACTTAAATTCAGGCAATGAAACATTCATTTCTTTTCAAACCACTCTCTGTTGGCATCAGCCTACATTATGCTGGACACTGCTGTGTGCAAGCAAAAGGAACATCTCTGAAAACTGCCGCACCATAAAGCCTCCTTACTGTCATATTTTGCTTAGGTGCCTAGAAAACTGCCTGTTTGCAAGTTTGGGCTGTTATACATTCAAGAGCTCTGTTTCATTTAATAATGCATTTTTCAATATGAGATTTTAATCAACAACCAAAGTTTTGATGTTTCTCATAGGCCTGCTATAAAAAAGACAAATCAACAGCATTTTTCAGGTAGCAATTATTGAAAAAATAACTGCACTTTACCAGCTACTAAGAAGGAGAAAAATAATTGTTACAGCCGAACTCAGGACACAATGTTTCTAAGAACTTCCAACTGACTTTAAAACCTCAAGACCCATTTTCACAAGCATCTTTGGAGATTCCAATGTCTAAGCTTCAAGAAATTTGAGCAACTAAATTTGTAAGTATTTTTATTATATCTACTTGAAATTCCATCTACTTAAACAGAGCATAGACATTAAAAGATACCTTGTAAATGAAAATTCCCCAAGCATACACCATAGCTGCACTGTTATCACAAATCTAACAGGAACAATAAGAGCTCCAGGTTTCCCCTGTTTTAGGAAAACTAGAACAGTCAAAGGTTGAATTAAAGAGCACAATTTTAACTCATTCCTTTCTGATCCAGCATCTACATTTAAAGTAAATTTTATTTAAAATGGTAATTCATTAATGTAATAACTCACTACATACCAGTTAAAAACAAATACACCCCAATCCTCAAATTTTGTACCAACCTCAACAACCGCAGAGTAAGACTTGTATTTGATCCTAGCCAAAGCATTTGCTCTTTCAGAACCCTGCAAAGAAACAAGAGGTCAGAAAGTTTTCATACTTATTATAGCAATATTTAAATGAAATTGCACATCAGACAATCACTTGAACAATATCTCACTACCACTGTTATTCTATATTATTAGAACGCTGCCGAACTGTTACTTAAACAAAACAAATGAACAAATACATTTCAAATTTCATTAAGAAGACAGAGCATAATTTTGATTGTCTTCACTGTTACAAAGCCCAGGAGAAATAACTCAGATTTAAAACTTCACATCTTACTTAAATTCAAAATTGAAAAAAGCAGCTAAGGACAAGAAGAGAGATAATTCTATAACATAAAGAAACCCCATGGGTATCACATGTAGCTGAAACTCCAGGAACCATAACGAGTTTGACCAAGAACATGCAGCTCTTCCCCTCCTTACGTGAAAGGAACTTTTTATTATGAGCATCTAAGAGCTATCACAGCAGTGAATGCTCAAAGATTAATAGAAAACTATCTGATTTAAAAACAAAACCAACCAAACAACAAAAAACAACCAGACCCATTAGCTATTTCTGGAAGTTACTTTGACACTATCAAGCCCTAACATTCACTTCTTAGCCTGTGATCTGAAGTCAAAAAACTATTAGATCTGCCTTGCGCATCATAGCAAACTAATTAATTATTCTTACCTCTGATTCTAGTAGATTCCCTTCTTCCTTTTTATTTAGCATTTCATCAGTTTCTTTAGCATTTAGGAATAATTTCTGGGGAAAAAAGAATGTGGGGTTTTTTTTTTAAATGTCTGCCATATACAAGACAGCTAAAATACAAGAATTGTGAAAAACTAAACAAATATTTATACACACGATCATTTTCTTCACTGATCTTATGCTATGGCCTATCCTTGATTCAAGAATAAGTGTTACAGAGGTACTTCTATGGTCATTCTAACACCACCCGTAGGTCGCATCTTCCAGGGCTTACCTCTCAGCAACCATTTACATTAACATGGAAGCAGTATCACATTCCATGTCCTTCACCCCATACCATAACTCTGCCTAGGACTTTACTCATTCCATGCCTTCAGTGTTACAGTTCCTTCTACTTAAGTCTGAGATTTGCAAAGTACACTCATAGGTAATTACACTAAGAAAGACAGTTCTTATGTTCACACAATCTGTTAAGCCGCCACAGAATAATGGTTGATATTGCCTACCATTCTGTTCTGCTGCCATTCCTGATGTTCCAAGGTTATATGTTTAAGAGTAGATACAAAATCATCTTTTATCAAGCTCAGGGCCTTGTCTGGCCGGGATTTGTCAGCTGAAATGACACACTTCATTTTCTGATAGTGGTCATGAATATTCATCAGTTCCTAAAAATAAGAGAGAAGCTCTTTTCAGTGAAAAAAAAAAAAAAAAAAAATTCCAGCAATAAAGTAGTATTAGTCCTCAAAGAACAAAATCAGGTTTATACAAACCATTTTAAAGAGACCACTGAACTAGAAAGAATATTAGAAACAGATTCTGTTTAGATAAGTTCAGTTTTAGGGAGCCTAGCAATACTGCTACCTAGCACTGAAGAAAGAGTACCTTGCATTACTCAAACTGAGAAGGAAGTATCAGTGATACTCGGGATCAGTGCTCACAGAGGATTCACTCTGATATGGTAGTCTATTTTCATCTCTGAGGAAGTATTTTACTTCCTCCTTTTGAGGAAGCAGGTCATCTCACCCTGCTGTCTCCCACATTACTGACTTTTGTACCACTGTAGTCAGCCTTACTGATGATACGTATTTGGTAGCAGCAACTGGAAAAACCTGTAAACAAAAATCTATTATTGGGTAATAATGAGCAATAGATGAACCTATACCTGCCTTGAATTACGCCATTTTTTATAAAATTTAAGGCTATTACCCTAGTCTGCATGCCGTAAGAAGACTTACAAAGGACAAGACTGTGCTAATTAGAGAAGCTGTACCTCTTGGACAACATCAGAAAAATAAAACAAGCCCCATTGATTAATCTGTAGTTTAAAAGTATGTACCTCCAATACATCATTAGTGATGAGGCTGTTTACTCTGTTACTTGGCTCCTTAAATTCTTCTTTAAATTCATTTTCCTGAATCTTCTTCTTAGTTCTGTAGTTTAGCTAAAGCAAAAGATAATGTTTAGTAACCTAAAAGCAGACTGAAAATGTCACCTCCTCTTGAAAATTCTTACTGCATATCTAACAATCAAGAGATGCTGAAGAGCATAAAAATCATCAGATCAGCAGTAATATGCAGCTTTACGCTCAAGTGCTTGGAGTCAGCATTTCAAGAGAAAGATTCCCTAGTCAATAATGTAACCCAGCACCCAGACTCACTTCCACTAAAAGTAAGACATCTCAATTATAGGAAGAACATTAGACATCGAAAAAGTACTTTCAGGAGAGAAGCATACTACATTCAAACATCCTCCAAGCTTCACATCACATACCTAGCTACTTAAAGCAAGACATTACATTTCAACATAGCCTTAAAGTTAAACTAAATATGAGTGCTACTGAATTGTTAGCCATTGAAAGCTGAAGATATTTTATTAAAAATTGTAAGTTATTAATGTAATAAGTGAAATAAGCTCACAAGCTTTGGCATTGCAGTGAAATGGAATGCTCTGGCAAGTCGCAGTGTCCTAAAAATGTACGCTGCGTCATAATGCTGGGAGTTTATCAGATCCTGTTGAAATTTATGGATTTCAGGCCAATCCTTGAGTGCGATTCTGATCTGCAACAGAACAGTTACATATTATCATACCTACCTGAGTATTTCCACTAATAAAAATTAATCCAGCTGATGACTGTGATCATGCTATACTATACACAATGCCTGGATGTCCAGGGTGTAGCATGTCATATGATCACAGAACTACAGAAAGGATACTACTACAACATTTGTTATTACTATCAAGATGTTACGTAGATAAGCTTATTCTACGGATGTGTTAGATATTCTGTCTATATCTTTGACAGTGACATGTAACATAAGTTAATTCTTCACATTCTGAGGTGTCTGAAAAAAAATACGCACCTAGGAGAGGAGACTCCCACACACTGGGTATCAGGAAACAAAACTTGTACCATGGTTTGCTGCCAGTGAAATGCTCATAAAAGTATCTCTCCATTATTTCATGCTTTTGCTCCTCTCACATCTACTCTGCCCACTTCATTTTTAGTCTCTGTTAGCTTCTTTAATAACTCCTATACTCTCTACTAGTTGGTATACAGTAGTGGTTTTAAAAATTGCCTAAATTCATCTCCATAAAAGGTACTGACTTCTCTGAAATCAAGATATGAGGCATAATGGTATCCCTGTAGACTACTTAAACTTCAGTTTCGTACTTAAAGAATCTGGACTCAATTGTGCATATGTGCTCAACATACATCACACAGTTTCCTAGTAAACCACTTATTACATGGTTTCCAACTCCTTTACATGCTGGTCTCCTGTCCTAAAAGCAGCAAGGAGGCATGCCGTTCAGGCATTCACCCTTTCAACCTATTTGTGAATTCCACTACTGGAAATAAATCAGCCACTCTTCATTGTGTTGAAATTCTGAAGAATAACTGGGGCTGTTCACCATACAGCTGATCAGCATGTCCTCTGTTCCCATTTTGAAAGCTAGTCATCTTCATTTCTTAACAGAGAACAGCTTCCTATCTGGTAAAGAAGATATCTGAGACCACAGCTGCAATTTAGCAGGCATAAGCAATATTTTAGTCACCACCTCCTTAAAGTTCTCAAGCCCAAAGGTGTTTGAAAGGCTACCTTTTCCAAAGGGACCATCTGTTTCCAAATATTTTAAAAAAGTGAGAGGAAATGCTCTACCCATTTATAATGATAAAGCAGACAGAGGCATACCATGTATCTTATACCTAGTAACTCCTGAGAATAAAACATCAAGAATAATTACCTTCTGTTTTGGCTGACAAAGCTGTGTACTATAGAGTCCATACAAAAGGTACAGAGCACCAACTCGAATCTGGAAAGCATACGGGGGCAAGAAGTACTGCTGTGCCACTTCTAAAGTCTTCTTTGTGAGCTTATTCCTCTCCAAAGCTCTTATTCTACCACTAAAGTAAATAAAAGGGAAGCAAGGTAAAGCAAGTAAATATAAGAGTGCAGGCTTCAGAAAATCCGTAATGCAGAAACATAATTTAGGTATTTTAAAATATATTATCATAGGACCAAAGTCCTGGGAAGTCTTGAAAGACAACCAGCCCTTAAGCTCTCACACAGTACTGCATAAAATTCTCTGCGCTAAATTAGACTTAAAGCAAAAAATGTAACATCCACCAATCCTTTTTTAATCTCATGAGGACTGCATCAAGCTCCGAGGTGTCAGTGTTCAAATCATACATTACTAATGCACAAAATAAACTGAGCTAATAATTGGTTTTCAGTATCACACAAGGACTGATGTTTCACTGCCATTTATCTACACACCAGCCAGGCAAACCTTTCTCGAACGCCACGCCAGAAGGAAAACCCGGCTCCCCAGCACGCCATTTCACGGTCTCCAGGACTATCGCAGGGCAAACCCAGCATCGGGGAGCTGTGCGCTTTGGGCGGCAGAGGACGGGCTCCCTGAGGCGGGGCACGGGAAGAGAGCCCGAAGGGGCGGCCCGCAGCGGGCAGGCCGCGGCGGAGCCGGCCGGGGGACGGGTGGGCCCACCGGCCTCCTCACTCACTAGAAGATGGTGTGGAAGCGGCGCTCCCGCCACAGCTCAGCGAAGCGCTCGAAGCGGACGGTGTCGGCTTCCTGGAAGGCACCAAGCAGCTCCTCACAGTCCGCCTGCAGCCCCGGCACCGCGCTCATCGCGCCGCCACACAGCACCGCCACAGAGCGCCTGCGCGGCTTTCCCGCGCACGCGCACACGCTGCCGGCAGGGCTCCTCCGTAGGGGCGGGGGTTATTCCGCCCCGGGTATTCCACTCGCCCCCCCAGCGGCGGGCGGCCCACGGGTGCGGGGGCACTTCAACCGGCGCGCCTCTCAGCTGGCCCCGGGCGTGGTTGGGAGCAGCCCGCGGGGATGCGGGGGGCGGTCGGGCAGCCGCTGCTGTACGACAGCTACAGGGAGCCCGGGGATACCGGCGGGCTCCGCCGCTGTCCTCACGGGAGCGCCGCAGGGAGCTGGCCGTTCCGCAGCGCGGCAAGCCCGGGAGCGGCGGGGCTCGGCAGCGCCGCGGTGCACCCGCGCTTCGCGGCCGTGTGAACGTGAGGTGCCGCCACTCTCCCGGGCAGATGTGATCATGGAGGGCTGCTGCTGGCCTGCCTGCGCCCCGCTGCCGACGGCCGGTGTGATGGCCGCCCGCTTGCCGGCGCTGCCCGCTGGCCTTGGAGTGGGCGCGGCGGGCAGCGGATCCGCTGGTGGCTGCCCCCCTGAGCTGAGAGCAGCGTGCCGCTCCCCGCATGCACGGACACACGTAGGCGGCCGGGGCGAGCAGGGCGGGCGGGCGCGGAGGGGGCCGCGGCTGCCGAGCCGCACGTAGGGTGGGTGGGTGCGGTCTCGCCGGCGGTGCGGACTGAGGGGGGGGGCTCTCCTGGCCCGCGCACGTAGGGGTGAGCGGCGGCCGTGGCGGCTGCAGAGAGGAGCAGAGCGGAACGCTGAAGAGCCCTCGCGCCCCGAGTGAGTACGGACCTGCGGCACCGGGGAGGCGGGCGAGCCCCGGGGAGGTAGAGATGTGTGTGCTGGGGGAGCCGGGTTTCGGTGTTGTCTTCCCCGGTGAAGCTCCGCAGCCCTCCAGCAGTTTCCATGGGGGTTCGGGGAAGGGGCTCCAGTTTCAAGGCGTTGTTGCCGCTGTAGGCGCCCACGGGCGGAATTGCCGCTACGGCCGGGGCTTGGCCGGAGACGGACTGTGGGCAGCCTGCGGTCCGCTCCCGTGGGAGCGGAGCTTAGCGGCGGCAGCACCTGCGTAGGGAGCGGTCCGCTCCCATGGGATGAGGCGGGCTGTGAGCTGGCCTCGTGGGAGTTTGTCTGCGTGCTGGGGGAACCTCGGCGGGTAGAAACGGCATGTAGAGAAAGTAGGGAATGTACGGGATGATGCGTTGCGTGCTGCCTGCCGGGTATTTAAACCTGCAGGAGTTTCCCAATGTGATCGGGTCAAAACCTCACATTTCGCTTTCCCAAATAACTGTGCACTGCAAAATGGATTTTGAATTCTGTTGGCTCTGCTACCGTGGTCTCCAGTTCACCATTAGCACCAACTAATTGAGTCAAAGGTCGCTCCTTAAAGCTATCAGCTCCTACAGTGACAGTAGCTTCCACCAGACACAAAACCACCTTTCCATGTTTATTATATTTCCCACAAGGTTGCTGGAATACAACCTTCAGCAGAGCCTTTGTAGATGAGGAGGAAATGAATGGCTATCAGCTAAACAGCCGTTGTGTTTAAGCACCACTGATTGCCACTGTTATTGATTATAGGAGCATTAGTAGAGCTGCTGCACATGAACTGAGCAGGTTTTAGCAGCTGCAGGGAAGGAAGAGCTGCACCTGCTGGTTTTTGGGTTGGCTTTTGTCTGAAAAGACATTTTAATCTTTCATTTGGATTAATACTTAAGAAACACAGGGCAGTAACCCTGTTCATCTAGTACATGACCCTGTCTTCAACAGATTGTACTGATTTTGAAATAGAATGCCAGCGCTGTTGGGAAAACAGTTATAACATACTTCCACCCACAGTGGATTTATGGATTAAAAGCACAAGCAGGTTAATAATTGACACATCATGGAGCGAGTTGGTCATTACTTACAGGTCAAGCGAAGCCCTGTGTAGCTGCAGGAGTTATCCTTTAGTTTAAAAGGAGCAGAGGAGCTTGGCTTTGGAGTGATGCTGAATGTGTAAGGCTTCAGTGTGCTTTCTGATTTTTGTATTTTTTAGCATGCAGTGAGTATTGTGATTTCTCAGAGATGGTGTTTCAAAAAATACTAGATGGAAATGTCTTAGTTTTCCTAAGACAGATGGGGCTGCATGTCATGACACTGTCATTGTGTAAGATGATGTAAGATACAGTGAGGATGAGGCTGTTGTGCCCATACGGTGACGTGTGCTAAGTCTTTCCTTTCAGAAAGAGAATGAAAATGCAGATAAATAAAAAAATAAAAGCAACAAGGTCTCTTTGTAGAATTCCGTTTCTATGGTGTATATAATGAAATAGTGTCAATTTTTAGGTTAATTAATATTCTACTCCTCTTGATAAATTGTGTGTTTTTATCTACTGCTCCTTCAGTTTTTCATTAATATATTTTAATTCTTAATACACTGCCTTCCTAAAAAAGAAAAATCAGATGATGTAAGGGGGTGCTGGTTACTGTATCTTCTTTGTATTCTTACTTAACTCCTAAAGGATGAAGTCCTGTTTCCTCTATTAATTCCTAGCTTATAAGTTGCAAGTTAAAAAGCCATTTTATCCTGCACAGATATAAATGACAGGGCATTCTGTAAATGCACATTGCACAAGACAATTTTTTTCTGTTTTTTTTTTTTTTATTATTTTTAGTATCTTGTATGGTTGTATTCTACCCATTTTCAAATTGAAAGCATTCATCAGGTTTTAATGTCTTCTCATGAAAATAAATCATGGGTATGTTTTATTAAATAGTATATTCAAACTTCTGTATATGCAAGCCTATCACTAATACCAAGTCACAGGATCGTACTCTACTGCGACAGCACTGGCACTTGCCTTCTGCTTTCAGACTTCCCAACCAAACATAAATGTTGCCAGAGACTTTTAATATGTGCAATAGGAAGCACTATTGATTTAACAAGGGAGCAGGAGTCACAAGATCTCATTAAGTTATTTGCATGTACTGAGAGCAAGTGAACTCACCTGGAGACAGCACCTTGGATTCAAAGTAGTTCCTGTTTTGTTACTAGGGGCATTTTTTTATGTGATTACGCAAAGAGGCCTCTTTAGTTCATGCACACAGCCTACTTAATTCAGGTGGGATACCATTGTGTCCGATGTTCTATGATTCTATACTGTCCCTGGAAGTGTTCAAAAAAATGTGTAGATGAGGCCTTTAGTGACATGGTTTAGTGGTGGTCTTGGCAGTCCTGGGGTAAAGGTTGGACCTGATGAGCTTAAAGGTCTTTTTCCAACCTAGGTGATTCTGATTCAGTGTGAACAGGGTTCAGCTGTAAAGGCAAGACAGAATTTGTAAATGCTTTTGGAAAACAGACCATGTGTGCTTAATGTTAAAGTTTCTGACTTCAGTAGTAAGACCTCAAACATGTGAGGAGCCTTAGTTATGCTGCATAGTGGGTTTTCGTTCACTTTTTCTGAAGTGGTTTTTGCCATCTGCTATCATATTTTAGAACAGGGATAAGGGATGAACAGAAAGATCACAGATGTCACAAATTAGAAACAAACCCTCTCTTTTATTGAATTTTATACTGTTACACAATCAAAAAGAAATACAGTCACAAGTACATCAAAATGTTTCAAGAGAAATATCAATTGCAATATGTTGTACTTGGCTCCAAAAAAGAATTCCATTAAAATATACCACTTCTTCATGAGAGAATACTGCTATTATTCACAAAGTCTACCACACTGTATAAATCCAGTAGCAAACTCTTAATTTTTGGTAACTTGCTCAAGGTAAACAGGGAAGCAGAAGGAAAAATGACAACTAATTTCTGCAATTTGGATGAAAAATAAAAAAAATAATCACAGTTCTCCAGAGTGGAGCCTTCCAGGGAGTCAAGTCCCTGTAATTGCTAATGATATTTTTAATGAAAGGTGGATACCTAATTCATGTGAATTACTATAGAAATGGTCTTCTTACAAAGTACTCTTGGCCTGTGAAATGTTTATTTTCATGCTGGCAATTAGTTTGAATAATGTGTTTAAGTGCAGTGACATTTGTGCAAGATCTATGTTGTGTTCAGTAGCAGCTAATCATCAGGCTGGGAACAGATGGTTGACAGTGGCAGGACAGTTACACTTCCCAGCTTCCACAGCTTTGCTCATCAGGCAGAACAGTTCAGTCCACAGTGGAAGGGTGAAGAAAGCTTGCCAACAGGTACTGGTCAGACCACCCACATCTCTGTCTTTCACTACCACTGGCTAGCTGTTTAATTAAACAGCTTTTTAAAATAATGAAAAACAAAAACCCAAAACATACTATTAAATATACAGTAGGATAGCCTGTAATGATCAGACTTTTTTTAGGCTGTATTTCATTGGAAGCAGGGCTGATCAATTCCTCTAATATAAGCTTTGAAGTCTTTTAAATTGTCACCAGTGTTACAGGTAAAGGCCTTAACTTGTGGCTCTTTAATGCAGTAATTACTTAGGAAGAGTTTAACATGTGAACAGAGGCACACAGGAAAGGAAAGTTAATAGCAATTTCTTTCACCTGAAGGTTTTCACATATCAGCAAAGATCCAAGCCTGTCTCATTACACAGGAGGGAGGTATGTTTGTTAGAAAGGTGTACTTTGGACTTCTTGATGTATTCAGTATATTACACCTGAGATCAAGTTACTGGGCAGCAGACTTGAGTGACTGCTTGGTAGCTGCAGCTGTAGTTGGTAACTACTTTCAGATAAGGGAATGAATGATATCCTAAGTACTAATTTTAAAATTCCTTTCTTTTAACAAAGCCAACAGGGCTTGACTACTGCTGTAGTGACAATAATTTTCTGGAAGCTGACTTTGTTACAATCTCCTCACTTTATGTGGAAACGATAATTAAGGATGTTTCATATGCAGAATGAAACACTGTATCTACCTACAGTTCTTCACTGGCAAAGAACAAATGCTCTAATGTACTGTCTCAACATTTTAAAAAGGTAGCAAGTCAGCAAAGAAATTAGTCAAAATCCCTAAGAAAAGATTTAGAAAATAATGTATTATCATAGAATGGTTTGGGTTGGAAGGGACCTTAAAATGATCTAGTTCCAAAGCCCCTGTCATAGGCAGGGACACCCTCTACTCGAACAGGAAGATTATCCTCCAAAGCAGGTTTAGAATCAGACTGTGTATTCTGAAAGTCTAAGAAAAAAATATATATAAAAAAGTAAAACAAGGCAGCTAGGTGTCCTTCCAGATTCTGTGAACTTCCAGCTGCATTTAGCAAAGCTCTTACAAGGCCAGAGCAATTACTGTTACTTTTCTGTATTTTCTTCAGTGTCTTTGGGAGGTTTGGTGGTTGTATTTTTTGTTGTTGTTTGTAAAAAACCAAAAAAAAGTAAACAATACAGCTACTGCAGTTCATGCCATTAACTGCTTGTGTCAGTCACTTTTACATGGACAGTAAAACCAAAATGCTGTGCCTTATTATGTATAATTTAAAAAAAAAGAAAAAAAGTGAGAGTTGGGAAGATTCTTAAATGAAACATGGCTCATTTAAATACAGAGCTGCTCTCATTAAGACCAGAGATGATTCCAGCAGGCACATAACCATAAATCATGTGGGTCACTTAAGTTTTCCTCCTCTCTTTAACATAGATTTTCTTTATGAAAATTTACTGCCCTCTTAAAATACACTGAAGAGGAAGTGACAGATCCAAACAAGTCAGGCTGCTCCAAAATAAGGTCGAGTAGCAGAAGAACTTCAAGCATGATAGTATGAAGTTTCTCTTGGGAGGATGGAAAGGAAAACCCACCAATGCTTGCTGGGGCAGTAAGAAAAGCAGAACCCACTTCAACCTTTCACACATATCAAGACTATATCTCACAAAAGCATCACATCAATCCACATAGAGCTGAGCAGAAGGGATGCCCTTACCAGCAGGTTCTTTACCCTAACCCTTTAGCAACTTCACTGTTAAAACCTTTTATCTGCTGATAGAACATCATCTCTGAGACCTCACACAGCAGGGGCACAGTAGCTCTGCTGCTTTCATCAAAAGAAATTTATAAGCTTTGTATGCAGTTCTGGTGTCCTCAACATAAAAGGACATGGAACTGTTAGAACAAGTCCAGAGGAGGGCCACAAGGATGATCAGGGGACTTTACTGTAAGGGTGGTGAGGCACTGGAATGGGTTCCCCAGGGAAGTTGTGAATGCTCCATCACTGGCAGTGTTCAAGGCCAGGTTGGACAGAGCCTTGGGTGCCATGGTTTAGTGGGACAGGTCTCCCTGCCCATGGCAGGGGGATTGGAACTATATGATCTTAGGGTTGGAAAGGATGTTAACTATTCTATGATTCTATGAAAGGCTGCATTAAAAATCTGTAGTATTCAGCAGCAGGTGTGTATATATATATTCAAATGTTCTCTGCAGAAAGCTTCAACTCTGGTTTAGTGCACCTACATGCTTTCTCTTCTATGTGCAACTTCTAGTCAAAACTTTAAGTATGCAACCATCTTCTGCTGCTCGTGCCTTATCTGTTTGGTTTTTTTTTTAAGTTGGTAGCTAATAGTCTCCGTTTAGTTTAATACAGTTGTTTCAGTTTCAAAACTATCATTTTAGTGAAACAGTAAATTTTAGAAAACAGGTTAAAGCTTATGTATCATTATATTGATTGCAAGAGTCTAATAAAGCCAAAGTTTCAAAATAAAACCAAAATCATTCTTGTAACACTCCACATGATGTCTTACATTGAGATAATTTTTAAAGTCATTTGAAGAATGCACAATTATCTTGATCATACTTACACATTACAAGGTTCTATCAGTAGTATTGTGTTTTATGGCAGCAAAATGAGAAGTCACCTAGTTAAAGTTATGAGTCAAGAATGCAGCACAAGCTTCTCAAGCACCAGCTTAATTTTGTAATCATGCAGTTTTGTGAGAAAAATCTGTCTTTACCTTATCAGTCCCATGAATTTTACTTTTTCCTGCTTTCCAGTGTTACCTTGATAAAGCTTCCAGAGACAAGCCTTTAAGCTGTTCACAAGGAAGAATCTTTCCACTCTGCAGTAACACAGATATGCTGTCTCCTCACTTTAAAGTTTGCTAACTGGTGTGATAACAGATTTAGAAGTTAAACATCTTTGGCGAGCGGTAGTACAACACTGTCTAGGAGACTTCAGTACTGAATAGGCTCAAATAATTAACACAGAGATGTTACAATCAAAATAAGGGAGCAGTGATTTCCAATCAACTCTAATTTAAAAAGGGAACACAGATGAACAATAACCACTAACAAAAATATAAATTATCTCATTTCTCTCAGATAACACACTCCCCAAGGGGGCCTGGTCCACATATAGTTTATTGATGTAAGAAAACAATACAGTTAGTGTTAGATCCAACCACAAAGAGCAAAAGAATGAGTGAATGAAGGTTTTGTACAGTACATATAGGAAATTAAGATGTTTGTGACAACTATATATTTCTAAATAAAAAGGCTGCTAAATATATTCAAGTTATTGAAATCTACATGAAAACATATGGATGTTAATAGCAACAAGGTGCATAAAACCAAAACATCAAAATATTGAGCAACTCAATGATGTACTAGATAAAACTTTGCTAACAATGCGAGATGTTTTACAATCTGCTTGAAATATCACCTATACCACACAGGGTAAGCTGAACATTTAGATTTAAGATCATACACAATATTAGCATTAACTTCAACAGCTACAGGCAGGGGATTTTTTTTTTTAAGCTGGCAAAATGGCTACTTTAATAACATCAAACTTTCCTAAATTGAGAACGAATCCAAATAAAATGCTGCTAGCCCTTTCCAGATAAAGCCTTTCCTTTGACTAACCACACTCATTTAAGTCAAAAGCATAAGACAGCATTTAAGAACAATTTATATTACAACGTGACTAAAATAATGACATAGTCCAGGTTTAAATATGACTTCATAGGCAAACAAAAGAGGATTCTTCTTAAAAACTAGTTTTTATAAATGCAGAATATATTGCATGAGGAACTGCTGGTATTTTTTAAGAAAATATATTGTGCGATTGTGGCTACAATGCACTGCTGCAAAGCATTGTTGTTTCTTATAAAAACTATTAAAATAAAAAACTTATTTGAACATAAAGAGTAAGAGAACAGAAGTCTTCCAACTACCTATGAAAGCAGGGTGGAAGTACTGCCAGTTTTTCGTCTGTTGATGTTTTACTACTAAGTTTTGGTGACCAACTCCCCAGCCAAAAAATAAATATTTATATTTTTTTTAGATCAGGTGCATATTTCAAAGCTGCTATTGCAAGAGTGTTTTAAATGTAATGGACTTAAAAGTGTACATACCAAAGAGTTATAAAAATGCACTATAGTTTTGAGTTATTGTTACATAAAGAACACATTAAAAAGACTGTCAAAATAAGTAGAAAGGGGATCAAAACTGAACTAACTGAATTAGTGCAGTACTGTAGCCAGGCTTCTAAAATCAGATATAGAAAATATAAATAGACTGCTTTAGGTGATGATTCACCAGTGTCCAAAAAAGGAACAAGTATTGTGAAAGCTCAGTTAACTTGATCCAGAGCTCTGAGCAGTTCTTCACCCTGTAGCAGGTTTCTGTTTCCTTGTATGGGAGCGTTTACTTCGCAATCGTAACTCGTGAGTTGGGGTAGCCCACTTTCATCCATCGACTGCCCTAGAAGTTTACTTGCTATGTCTAAAGAGGGAGGGGAAGGAGAAAAAGTGCACTTTATTCACCACTTTTAACTTTTTCTCCGCAATTCTTCATAAAGGAGGTAAGTTTGGGTATGCTTTTGTCACTCAGTTCTCTTTCACACAACCCCCTCTGCCCCCCTCGAGGTATTAAAAGGAGAGACTGACCAGTTGATAGTAGAATGATTGTCTTTTGCTCCACTCCATTATGACCATTTGTTTTGCATCCCTTTACACGTTTCCAAGCAAGTGATGCATTTCCTCCACGGTCACCTGTCTGCTGGAATAAAGACCCCTAGAAAGAAATAAAATAAATCTTCTTTACTGAATCTTTGTAGCCCTCCACATCCCTCTTCCAAACTAACAGCTCCTGTCACTAATTACTAGTGTAGGCATTGTTATAATTTAAAGTGGACTTCATTCAGAACTTGGGGAGAAATATACTTCCAAGTACACTAGCCTTGAGAATTATTTAAAAGAAAAATTAATCAGATTTCAAAGACCTTGCTTCCCTTACAGAAAAGAATTACTAAATCCTGGTTATGATCAGGATTAGCATGTTCCTGTACACATACACACCCATTTAATTGCCACTGCTCTTGTGTGAGTAAGCATCAGGTTTTCACTGAAGTCTCTAATGGTTTCCTACACTGTAGTTAATAGTGTAGACAGGAGATTCAGGAACCTTGGTAAATCGATTCTATCTAAATTTAAGATGTAAATTCTGCTTGCACTCCAGTTATTGCCACCAAGCCACCTGACTCAAGCCAAGGAATGCAGTCCTAAGCCATTCTACCAGATACAGCTTCTTAGCATTTTGTTTTGACAGCAGTACAGAAGATACTGCAATTAGAAAGCTTTTAAAGGCTCCATAGGATTAGTATAAGTGAGAAGAAGCTGCCACTGAAACAGATGGAAGGAAAACACACCATCTTAGTATCAAATTTACTAGCAAAAGTAGTTGAATCTGCAAAGTTTTGTCTTGTTAGTAGTACTGACTGCTGCTAAAAGAGGAAAAAGTATTTCAGAACACTGCCATTATCCTGAACACTTAAAAAAGCAAAGAACATATGTTTTCAGGTTATAAAGAATCCGTGTAACTCAAAAGGACAGTTGTATAATAGAAGCTAAACAACTCTGACTTAGAAATTGCATTTCATAGTAAGGTTGGTCACCTGCATTGTTGCTGGTGTTTTTTGTTGGTTGTTTTGGATTTTTTGGTCTTGTTTTTACTGTGAATGCAATACAGCCTTCATATTAAGAAAGATACAGCTTGTATCTTCTGCAATGTAATGATTTGAATCATTATTTCATCAGGTAAGTATCCTCATTTGTCCAATTCTTTTGTCTTCTGGAAGGCTAATGTAATATTTTACTTTGGTCATCACTGACTTTCAAAACAAGTCCCACTTCCTTCCAGCTAAGAAGTTGTGGCAAGTTTTTGGACAATCCCAGAATACTATTTATTTAGCTTGGATTTAACACCAGTTTTCTTGTGTGTGTGTGCAAGGCCTCGTTCATCCTCTCAGAAATCCATTGTGGAGAAAAGACAAACAACAAAAGCACTTGCTTGAAATAATATCACTAAGACCCAGCTACATGGAAAATTCAGCTTCTGAATTTCTGTGCAGAAACAGTCAAGACATTTGCAACGCTTACTTCAAATACAGAAAAAAGAAAAATATTTAGTAAAGGATGAAGTCTGAACCTTAAGCATTAAGCATAAAAGCCTGAGCACTATTACAGAAGTTAATGCAAAACTGCTTGTGTTCTATGTACTTAATGACAGCTTGGGCTACTCTGAATGTTTAATCAGCAACACTACATGACAGCTGTAGCACCATCACATGAGAAAAAGGCAATGGAAGGCAATAAAATATCTTTCAGACCTGTGAATATTACAGAGCTACTGGAAGCAAAGAACGACATGCATAAAAGTGCAAAACATTTAGCAAATGAAATCAATAGTATGATTGTTTTAAAGTCTGCTTGCCTCATAGAATAAAAATGGACATACAAAAGTTCTCAGCTCTTCCAGATGACAAAAATGATAAAACCAGTATACAGCAATTTGTCTCATGCCCAAACCGAAATGCCAGTACAGGAATAATTCATAGTTCAAAAGAAAAATCATCCTGCACATGATGGATTATTACCTCTAGGAGACAGATTGCTGGAGAAACAAAGAATCTCAAAGGCTACCTTGCAGTAGAGGAACTAAGAACTGTACAAAACTTAAGAGAAGTGGGAATTTGCAATGATGGCAGAAAGAGATAATAGTATGTAATGGCAAAGCTCAAGATTTCAAAATACTAAGAACTGACAGTAACAGACAAAGATTACGGAGACAAAATACCCTTGGAGAAAATAACCTGGATAGCCCCAATTAAGTGACACAAACCTAAGAATACCCAAGGTTTCTTTTGAATAGCTAGAACAGACAATGATGAGCTACTCACAGTCACGTACACTTAATACTACAGAGAGTGTGCATGTAATGGAAGTGGTAGTTATATACATGTGCTAGGTTATATTAATTCTATTCCCTTATGGTTCAGATGGTCTTGTTATGTGATCAAATAAAGGAACATCAGACTCAATGAAAAAATGAAAGCATAGAAAGAAGCATAAGAACACTATCTCCAGTATTGACAAATATGAAAATTGAGTTTGAATTCAAAGGTGAAATATGGCAATTTCACATTTAAATGTGATGTCTTACTCTTCTGTGAACATATCTGTTCTTCAGTAGAATATGCATAAATGTATTTCCTACCTAATCAAGAAATGTGCTTAGGTATAGAGGGTACTTTTGAAACACCTGATAGTAAAAGAGAACTAAAAATCAGAGTACCTGTGTATACATGGGAATTTCACTACCAAGCAATTTTCTCTGATCCCAAGATTCCACTGCATACCAAGAACTAAAATCAGGAGTCTGAACTGGTGCCTCATTTCAAAAATTGCAAGGTTAAAAGTGAATATTTTAAAATGGTAAAACAAAACTCACAATTCCAACTGCCTGAAAAAGTGAACCATCATGTTCCATTTTTCGTTTTCTCTGAGCATTATGCAAAGCTAGCATCTTTGGATTTAGTTCTTCATCCATTGCAGTAGATCTAAGAAAAATTGATTCAGGCTGTTAAGACGTTTCTACTATCCTCAAGCCATTTTTCTTTTGTGGACACACATACAACATCACAGAATTGAATTTATAAACTATAGTACTTTTCTTTCATAATCAACTCATTTCAACAATTATTGTGTATAAGCATAGCAAATATTAGCTTTTCATCTTGCCATGAAGCTCAGAATGAATTTTATTTACAAATTTACAAAAATTATAGTCTTTGCAGGGAAAAAAGCGCAAAAGTTCAGCAATTCACTTTCAACAGAAGGAAGGGAAGGGTGAGTGAGGAAAAGTCTATTCTGAACATTCTATGCACAGAAAAGTGTTCTATAGATCAGAATTCTGATGTTTGACTTTGTAGAGTTTTCTATCATGATAAATATCTCCTACATATGCCACAGTCCATCATTATGAAATACGGGTAATTTCAAACACAATAAATGCAGAACACAGACTGCAGTCACCTCTTACCTCATAACAAAGTGGACAAGAAAAGCACCAGAAATAGTGTGTATATAACTACTTGTAAATTGCCTACAGCACTCTTTTAAAAAGCCTGCACATCAGATACAAGAGCGGAACAAAATTATGTAAGAGCCTGTATACAGTAGCTGCCTATTAAATCAGATGTTTATGTAAAAGCTACTGCAAAATTAACTTGAGGGAAACTTACTATAACCCATACTAAACTGGTTTCAAATGTCTAAATTTAAATGTATTGTTTTCTACTTTGAAACAGAATGCCAAAGACAACGTATAACAGTTGGTGGGATTTAAATGTGTAATACATCTAATTTCTTCAACAGATACTAGGGCTTAAGCTTTGCTTTTAAAATACCTTTTATTTAGAGTGACTGTTAGCAAACTGGGTGCTCTGGAACAAGATTTTTCTGTCTGATCCGATGTTCCTTTTCCTGCTCTGATTGGAGATGCAGTTCGACTCCTGTTCCCACTGTAAGGCGATCCTGGGGCACTACTCGTTTCATTGATTAGGTGAACAGGAGATGAGGGAACAATTAGCGTCTTCACATCATCCACACGTTCCGGCACTGGTTTTATTTCATCAGCAGTACTTGATGGTGTCTGACTCTGCTGAAATATGGTAATGGTGGCTGCATTCTGAGAGCCAGAAGAACTGCTTTCCAGTGGAGATAGCTGATCAAAGGATCGCAACTGGAAGTCATCATCCATTGGGATATAAGGAGCCAACATCTCCAGATCTAAATCAGTTTCCTGGAAAAAACAAGAGGAAAAAATTATAAATATGTAAAAACATCTCAGCTGTGACTTCACAGCTTCATTAAGGCTTTTCCCTTTACCAAATCCTTACAATATTTTTTTGCCATTTAACAAAAATATTACATAGAAGAAGAAGGATGTTCCTGAAGACATTCTAAGAGAAGCACAGAGACCAAGTATTAAGATTATACATAACTTTAAGTTAGTGTACATTACCTGAGTAGAGAATGGATTTTTTGCTTCTGTGTCTATTGCAAAGAGTTTCTCCACTAATTCCAGTTTGAATTCATTAGCCATATCATTATCCACATCAAAGCAGTAGTTGTTGGGACTACTGGGCTGTGAAAACATCGTAAGTGCGGTTTTAAGTTTCTGCCATTACATCATTTTGCACTGTATCTACAGGTTCTCTGAAAAATGTTCTAATGTAAAAGCTAATTCCAAACTATACTTGCACAAAATTCTAATGGGAAAGGAAAACACATTTATACATTCAAATTTACTCCACTCTGGAAGCACACAATTTGTTGGAACTCAGAAATGGCCTCTACAGTAATAGATTGCATCTAACTTGCTGTTTAGGGAAGTTGTCTTTGAACCATTTTTCTCCTAGAAAGACCAGTCCCAAGCTCTTCTTATTTCTATCAGGCAGTACTGCAAGCATTTGCAAGACTCACTTTGCTGAAAAGGTGATTCTCAGTTTCAAAACTGATCTATTTCCTCAGATTATGGCATGAGCTTAAGTCACAACATAGAAATAATTTTCAATTCAGGTCTTGGCTACATCCTTCACCTGATTTGCTCCACAAGCCCCAGCAGCACTTATATTTTAATGACAGTGTATCCAAATTACATAACTAACCTCAGGTGAACTTTGGCTGGTACTTGCATCAGAAGGGCTGGTTGGTTGCTCCTGCACCTGAGGCATGGTAAAAGAAAGTTCGAGTGGCTCTGTGTTTGGCTCCAGCTTTGATACAACTTCTCTATTGAGTGCAGGATCAGCATTGCTACGAAGTGGCTTTGTAGTTTCAGAAGCAGGTAGTGGGGACATTGCCATATTTATATTCTGCAATTTCTCACTGGATGAGGGGAGCATTACATCGTTATACAAAGGAACTTCATCACATTGTTGTTCATCAGACTCTATAAAAATTAAAAGAAACCATCAACCTAAGTAGCAATACTGTGCATGTCTACGGACCTCATTAAATTCAAACAGCAGCTGACATACCACTAGGCAAGTGATACTGGGAGGTTATTTTTACTGTAAAATACTAACTTTAATGATTTGCATATTCTCCAATTTAAACACACACCCACCATTACTGCTGAAATCTAGAGAGATAATTGTGTCTCCAGCGGCGGGGGCCAGCACAGTTAAAGCATCTGGTTCCTGCTTCAGTTTTTCAAATAGGCTGTTGGTATCTTCCAAGTCATCTTTGCTGAATATTTTGGTCATTTTCATATCAGGAGAATCCACTGGTTTCAGCATACACTCAGTTTGTCCAAGGGAAAAAATCAAGTCCTTCTGAACAATTCCACTGTCAGACAGAGAGGAAGAAAACTGTTAAAGAACAGCTAAAAGGAATAAATTTAGGGCTAACAGTTTTGTAAACTGGGAAGAAGAAAAATAAATAAATAAATAAATAAGTAAATACTGCCCACACTACAAAATCACCAGGATAGGAGCTTTAGGAATTCTTTTTTTCTTACTCATTCTTTCCCCAAATGTAACAGACAAAGCAAGTACTAATTGTGGTGCCATCAAGAAAAAGTCACAAAAATAAACGTGCTTTTCTGAAAGCATTCAGAAAGTAAGAAAAATATGTTACTTTTAAATGAATGTGCAGTACGTTGATAGACTGATATTGGTACGTTCACTGAAGTTCCAAAAAACTAATTTAGAACTATTGTACAGTTGCAGAAAAAGTCAACAAGTCTGCTTTCGGTTATAAAAGAAATTCTATGGTAAAAAATAGGATTAAAAAAAAAAAAAAGTCACCATTACTGCTGCTCTGAGTCCATGACTAAAAGTTATTATAGTGAAATGAACTGCTCCAGACTGCAGAATTAGGGAGTTGCCTAGAATGCACACAAACTCTCTCGCTTGCATTGCAATAGTAGCGATAGCCTCTGCTGTACGTTCATTTGCCTACAGAGATCTTCCTACTGACACTATAAGATCAAAAAAGCGTTTTGTTTTCAAATGCAATTCCTAATCTTCGGACTGGCAGTATTCTAAGCAAAGTTTCATTAGTAGGAAATAGTCATACCATAACACACTCAACAGGAGACGACATTCTTAACAAGTTGAAAAAAACAATGCAGTGCCATCAGAACCTGACTTTGTCTTCAGAAAAGATAATGACAAAGAACAGCAATGCACGCTCAACTTACCTCAACACATAGTTTACACAAACTATGCACTGTGGCTGAGAATTCTTAGTGTTGTATATAACAGTTGCTTGAGTTTCAACCCAGACATAGCCACCTTGTTTAGCAAGCATTCTGTACTGTCCTGTTGTCACCTGCCCTTTGGTGAACACTGAAAGCAGAAAGGACACCAGCTTTAATTAAGGGCAGAACACCCCCCCACCCCCGTCTTAAGGTAACTTCACTGCAGTTTCACATCTGCAATTAAAAGAAAGCCTTCATTCTTCTGTTGCTTTATCCCGGTGCTGTAGCTCATCTCTTGTAGCTGGAGGGCTTTAAATGTGTCTTTTACTTACTGTCGTGGTGTGTTTTGGTCAGATGATCAGAATCCAGCGCATGATAGTACTCGTAGATTGAGCGACCCAGGAGTTCTTCTGGCTCATATCCCATCAACTCTGTTATTCTTTAAAACAAGGGAAAAAATTGCTAAGTAAAAGCAGACATTGACTAGCACAAACACTAAAGAATTTGAATGCTTGTACATCTAGAAAAATCCCAAGACATACACATTAGCAGCAATTTTGGTTTATTAGGAGTTTTCATTTTTTAAGCTTTTTAAAATGGAAATCTCAGCAGGCACAGGATTTTACTTCTCACTGAATATTTATAAATCCTGTCCTGTGGACAGGATTAAGTAAATCCCTGCTTTCTAGCCTTCCCGCCTCCTTAAAAGTAGACCAGCTACTTATGGACTATAATATCCAGCTTAAGCAAATATGAGTATTTGCTAAAATAACATAGGCATGCGCCAACTATTGTAAACCTTCAACTAAAAAATGAGGAATCAGATTTGTTCTTCTTCCCACTCAATCACTGCAGGCTTTTAAAGAAAACTATTTTCCTCAGCCTCTAGAGGGCCCTGCTAAGCAAGGGAACGCATTTATTTTGCCATGCCCAATGTGACCAAATAAGTACTTTTCATATGACACCATCAACCCCAGAACGGTAGTTACTGCAGAGGACAGAGAATAACCTGCACTGACATCTCTTTGCATGTAACTACAGCAACTAATTATAAGTTTCCTTTTGTTATAAAAAAACCCCAGGCAGTAGCAAATAATACCCGATTAAAACCACAAAATCCCCCAGACTCAAACAAGAAAAAAAACCTCAGGCCAATGATTTCTTTCACTTCTGTTTTTAAAATTTATCAAGCTAAGTTTCCAGAGAACAGTAAGAGCAGTCTTGTGTATTTGACTACATCCATGATTTGTACCTGAACACAGACATCTTGGGGCCTATAGGGATGCTGGGGAGGGACTCTTCATGAGGGACTGTAGTGAGAGGACAAGGGTAACGGGTTCAAACTTAAACAGGGGAAGTTTAGACTGGATATGAGGAAGAAATTCTTTACTGTAAGGGTGGTAAGGCACTGGAATGGGTTGCCCACGGAAGTTGTGAATGCTCCATTGCTGGCGGTGTTCAAGGCTGGACTGGACAGAGCCTTGGGTGGCATGGTTTAGTGGGAGGTGTCCCTGCCCCTGGCAGGGGGGTTGGAACTCGATGATCTTGATGTCCTTTCCAACCCTAACTATTCTATGATTCTATGATTTTCAACAGCAAATGTATTGCATCAAAAGTACAGCTGAACTTTTGGGGGTTTTTTGGACTGGAGAAAGCAGACACTGATCTCCTGAGGAAGGGAAGTGGTAACAATAAAATGCATCTGATAAGTATTACATACACATTCTTTTCAGACACTAAAATCCACCACCATCTTTGACAAACCTAAAATCCTTCCGTTTTTTTCAGTGTCCAGGAGAACCTTATGATTTCAGTGTAATTACTGCCGCTACACTAAAGACCAGTTTGAACAGGCAGTTAACTGCAGGCAAAAGATTTATTCCAAAATAATAACCTGCACTCTCCCTAGATTTAAAAATATGGCTTTTAAATGACATCCTGATCAGTTAGTAAAAGCTGAAGAATCCCACCAATGATTCTGCTGTGCAGATGAATCAAGTTGCAAGTAAGACTATGTAAAAGTATAAGGCCAACATTAACCAACATGTACCAACCCTGCAAATCCTTCAAATGAATTATTTTTTAAAGTACAAAATATATATTACCTTTCATCACAATATGAAAATTTCATATCAAGACTGTGACGACTGAGGAACGTTTTACTGTCCAAGGGGACCTCAATGTTTGATGGATGAGGAATAGGTTCGCAGATCAACACCAGACACGTCATGGGAGGCTTTTTGTAGCCACAGTGAGTTTGATTACCACATGTGTCATATACACGTATGTGTCCAGTGCAGTGGAGTACCTATGAGAAAGTTCTATTTTAAAAAGAGACTAGGTTCTTGTCTGTCAGACAACACAATCCATTAACACACCCAGAGCAAAGTCCTACCCCTCAATGAGATAGCAACAACAGAAGGACAGCAGTGCTTTCAGATGGATGGCTACAGAAGAGGAGCAGTTTTCCTCCTCACGCTATGCAGAATGCAGTAAGTACACAGGCTGCCAACAACTTCCTCTTGGGCACTGGCTGAAGCCACACTTGATATTTCAGTGTTTCTGTGAACTGTTCTGTGAAAGTTACATTAATGACGACACTGACAAGCAATTGCCTCACAAAGGGTATCTTACTATTTAAATTGGAAAGTTATAGTAACACTAGCAGCTTCCATTTTAAATCTTCTGCAGAAGTAATCAAATACATTCTCCAAGACACAGTAAATTTCACATTTTGCAGGGCTTTTTTAACCATTCCGGAGCAGAAATTGTTCATGGACAGCAGCAAAGACAACAGTTTAATCCAGAATAATGAAATTTAGGTTATAAAAGAGAATTGCAAGCCATGATACCACTCGATACAATAAAAGGTTACTTTCTGTCCAGAGGATAAAATGCATTCACTGCAGAAAGTTATCAGGCTGGGCTTTTTTTGTTCCACCTGTTACAAAACAGATAGCCAGCAGCTTCAGAAAGCATTAAAGTCCTTCAGAGAGACCTCAACTGTCACATTTACAGTGTCAAATCAAAAGAAATCAGGTATCAGCATAAGTGGTGTCAAATATTTTTTTCTCAGAGAAGGCTTTATGCAAGCATATTTAGCAATTAGAATTTCTAGTAAGTAAATGACCTCTAAAATTTAAAATGGAGAATTCATTAAAAGTTTTGAAAAACTAATTTTAAAACACTGTTTCAGTTACCTCCATGATGTAGTCAGCATTAAAATTCAGCATATTGAAGCACAATCATTAAATTAGATAGTGAAACTCCATCTCATTACATGAAGTCAAAATGTTGAAATACAATGTTATGACATCTGAAGAGGAAGCTGACAAACTACGTAAATATTCCTTTGCATTAGTTACCTTCCATGTAGCAGACTTGATATTCACTGTTCTTCCCCTGCTAGTCAGTGTACACTTCATTCTGAGAAAAAAGCTGCGCTCTGTATTTTGCTCTTTGCCCTTTTTCACAGGGCCTAGAAAAGCAAACAGTAAACCAATTCTTAAGCTCTTGGATCACCTTTGGAAGGCATAATTCCTCAATGCCACCACCCCCCCCACCCCACCCCCCCATATTCTAGACTTCTGAGACTAGGAGAAGACCCCAAAAATAAATTAAAAAGATTAGTAAACCTAAAAGTGCTTTTGATAACAACATTTTTGAGAACAAGTTTTACTGTGAGCTAACTCCAGATTCCCAGGAAAAAGGAGTGAGGAGGATGAGAGACCAACTGAAAATTTAATATCCTTTAAAATTGTGAGAGAACAAGAAAAGCATGTGCAGAATGAGAAGTACTATCGAGTTGGTTTCCACTGAAATGCATCAGTAACTCACTGAAGGGAGGTTCAAATCAAATATGTTTTGGACCTGTAGCTTTTCAGGACTGCAGTGTTTTAAGTTTTTCAATTCAGAGCTTACAACTCTGCTGTTTACCTGCATTCAAATATTTACAGAGTGATTTACACTCTTAAACAGTACCAAGTTTTTAAACACATTATTAGCATTCTTGGAGAAGAAAATAGTCAAGAAATCCTAACACAAATTAATATTAGTTGCACTAATTTTTTCAGTCTTTCTGTCTTTCTACCATCAAGCTTTAACTTTTTGTCTTTACAGGGGGAGAACCTTTCAGAGTCTGTTACTAGCTAGGCTATTCTGGGCAAAGAAAATGCAAACTGATCCTAACAGGAGGGCAGCTCACTGTGCATGGAAGAAGGAAATAAAGCACCTAGGATAAGGAGCAGTGGAAGAACAAGTCTGCTGAGGCATGCTAAGGGGTGAGGACCAAATCATGGTAGAGGGTGGAGGTTCAGAACATGCCAGCTTACTTCTGATACAAGTTTATACAGTAATTTGCTCTCATCCTCCGCAGACAACAGTAGCTATGAAATTCTTCATGGTGGCTTGTACTCCAGCTACTAGTTTCACAAAATTCACTAGAAAAACATTAAAGCCCCTATGCTACATTGTTTATAGCTTCTAGAAGAGGCTAACGGGGGACAAGCCAACTTCATGCCACGTCAAAATACCCTCCCTAAAGGGGAGGAAGAATAAAGCAGAGTTCAGAGAAGCAACCAAAACTTTAATCCAGTAAGTTTTTTTATAAAACAGGATTTAAACCAATCTAGGAATTCATAGTTGAAGACCACATATTATTGTTACCAGTCCTCATGTTTAAGGCTCTGCTTTAAGAAGCCACTGTAAAAGATGGAGCAACTTTCTCAAGTCTGATTCAGCATTGGACATTATTTTTAAGATTGCCAGCTTTGAAAGTTTAAAGAGCAACTTCATAAAATCAGAACGCAGTTCAGTTTCTGCCAGTCACATTTATAGTCATTTGCACCTGTACAATCCCAAAGGGGAGTATTTAATGCTTAATTCAAAACCAGAATAATTCCAGTGATGTAAGAGCTGCAGTAGAATGCAAGCTGGGAATTCTAATAAATATAAAAATGTACTATTATTACTGTAATTTAGAGTTTTGTCTGCCAGCTTCATTTGCAAGACTGATTTTGTAATAATGCTTTCCAGACACTTTATTCCAGTCTGGCCAATTTAGGCACACTACAGTTGGTTTGCATGAAAAGCTAAGTAATATGACATTTTTAAGAATAAACTTTTGCAACAAGACTCTTTTTTTTTTTCTTTTTTTACACTACTTTAGCAAAGTTGTTTCCCCATCGCCTCCCAGATGCATTACTGTAAGCCAGAAGGATGGGGGGGGGGGGGGGGGGGGAAGTCTCATCAAGCTTTACAAAGATACTTTAATACTGAGGGCAGTTTAGAGAACACAAAATCAAAGTCAGGGCCCTTAATGTTATGGTATCTTATCAGGTCTCTTCCATTGAATTAAACAGAATGGCAACGTAAAATGAAAGCAGAGGTCAGGATTGGTAATTTAATCACAATCTAGATTCAGAGTCCATATAACCCTTGTTTGATGAAACAGAAATTAAAAAGGTCAGATTTTGGACATCTAACAACTAAGTAAAGCAGATTTGTTTGGAGGCATGCAGACTGCTAAGTCTTTATAGTCATTAATAAACCTTTAGAAGACATAAAAGGAGTAATTCATGGGCATTGGTTAAATTCAAAAGCATACAGAATATGTGAACACAGTGTTCTGCTCTCAGACAGAGTCAGAAATCTGTGAAAAGATACCAATTTCATGCACCAATTAAAAGGTGCAGAGAAGCATCAGTCCCAAAGCCCTTTCTGGGACTATCCAAGTATTGCACAATTAGTTTTTCAGTGTCTTAAATGTAGTACCTTTTTTTTTTTATTTTGTTTTGTTTTAAGTATACGATCACAGATTCCTGGAAGAAAGCATTTGCTTTCAAATTATCCTGTAAAGAAAACCCCAGACCTGGACAAATGCACCAATTTAACTTCTCCATATCCCTCTACAGCAGTCACTTAAGATCATTCTTATTCGAGTTACCTCTAATTTTATTCCTGCAAGCATGCTAATTCTTTCAACCTTCAATAATTCCATTTCAGTCATTAATTTTGTTTTAGATTAAAGTAATAATGAAGTCTCCTCTCCTTTTTAATTAGGATACTGCCAAAACATTCTGGTTATTTCTGTTAGTATCCCTGAACAAGGTTTATTTTGAGATTTAAGCACTAAAAGATATTAGTTTGTTCTCTCAACAGCGTTTTCTGGCAGATATCCAACTGTACTAATGCTAACAGGAACTATCCATAAATAAAATCAAATCAATTTTGTCCTTCTACTCACCATTTCTGTGTGTAAGCATTTCTCTCAGCTCTTCATGGTCACATGGATGAGTGAAATCAAATACACTGTGCCCTGTCAACTCAAACTGCAAAAAATAAGAGGCATACAGGTGTCTAACTTTATATATATAAAACCATAACTTTTATAGACTTGAAACAGTGTTAGGAAATGTTAATATTTCACCTGAGTGAGTCCCATACACTTGTTCACATTTTCAGACATGTAAATCATGTCCCCATCTTCAGACAGAACCATGACAAATCCATCAAGAGCTTTCAAGTAGAAACAGTTCAGTTCCTTCTCCATTTTGGCTTCTGTCTCCAGCTCACCTACAAGCAGCCACAAATTTTCACTTAAGTAAATATCAACCATTCTTCACTTACTATCAGGAACAACTTCTGGCACCAGTCTGCAAGGAGTCAATCTTGCAGAACTGTTCAAAAGTAGTATAATTCACTTATCTAAGTGGTCAATTAAATTTTTCAAGCTATAGAAATGGTATCACAAATCACAGAAAACCAGTGAGGTTAACCCTCTGTGCTCTTATGCATAAACCAATAAACTTTCTACCTTAAGGAAAAGGACTGCATAGCAAAAATCTTAACATTTATCTCAAAAAGCCATTACAAATTTCTCAGGGGCTTCCTAGGAGATGTTTCAGGGTATGGCTTACCAAAGTTACTTCTCCATATGGTATAGGTATGCATGCATGAGTACAGATAACCAGTACAGCATCTGTGGCATGCTATACAGATACTGGTTCATAAGCTAACTCACATACTCCTGTAGTTGCATGGGTAGGTGTAACTGCAGAGACAGATATACATTCAGCTAACTAGGATCACCGAAATAGAAAGGGGAAAAAAAAAAAAGCCCATTGAACAGTGGCCATAATTTTCCTGTACCATCACCAACAGCCTATTTCTACTACAAGGTCCTCCACCTTTCCATAGAAAGTATGCAACTATCGATGTATTTAACTGCTGATAGGTTTTGGAAACAGCTTGTTCTTCAATATAACTCCAGCCCCTTTTCCAGATTCTGCTACACTATCTGCTTACCAGCATCTAGCAGCTTTCTCATGCGCAAGTAGCTGATGGTCAGTCTCATAATGGATGCCTTGTCCAGGTGAGCACTCACAGTGTGGGGCAAGGGAAGCTGATGGGCAAGCTCATAGAATACTTCCGATTCCTTGCTCCTTCGGCACCGGGCTGCATCTCTTGACTTCTCTTTTCTGCGTTCCGAGCTAATCCTACATAAACAAAGTTTGGGGTTAATACAGTAAACAGAGTTCTCTTTGCAAGTTAAATTTGAAACTAAGCTGCCCAGTAGGCCAAGCATCCAGTTATCAAAATCAAGTAATTCAAAACCCGAGTTTAAAAGTGTAACTGTAATTCTGTGTAGAGAGTTCTGCCATGGTTGGGCTCTGACAGAATTACATTCAAACCCACAGAGTATTCCAACAAGACAAATTCAAACAGACATCCACATACTCAGAACTGTTCCTGAAGTACTTATCTTGTACTTTGACAGCTGCTTCTCTAGCCTCCAAATTCTGTTTCCTTCGTCCTTCCTAGCTCCTCAAGTCCATTCAAAATACTACAGTGTAAATTATTTCCAGCTCAATGCTCTAGCAGCCTCATATACACCCTCCAAGTTCTTCCCTTGTTAGCATCCTTATAAAGCTCACCTAACAGGTCAGATAAGCAAAGATATTGATTTAACATGAGGTGTCCTGATTTTCAAGCTATCCAAAAAGTCTCTTTTCCAGCTTTCTCCAGTACAGCCCCTTCCATAGTCTCCCCTATACCGGAAAACTCCAGCTATTAAGAAGTTGCCTTATTCTCCTTCCATTGCCTCTCTTAGGCTCACCTTCTCCAAGGCGCATTAAGTAAAAGACAACTCACTAAAAGCAAGCACTCAAACAGCCAAGACTCTCCATCAGTTGGTAACATGGATAATTCTCCCTTTTCCCAGTACCCACATTGATTTACATTTGTCTCATGCGTCTGTCACATGAGTTTTCAAGAAAGCATTTTCAGATGGAAGCTCCAAGTTTTTTTACATTTGAAAAAGAACTATGGTCCCCAAGGAACTTGTGTCACTGCAGCTAAATGTGCTTTCATTTTTAAATGGACAATATAAAAGCATATGGTATTATTGCCCATTTTTCTTTTCATATATCTTCTGAAGGCACCCGATACTCATTTTGCATACACCTGAGGTACAAAAGGCAGTTGCAATAACCTGTAGGATCTTCTTTTTTCCCCACTGACTTACATGAAAAGCGTAAGATAAACATGTCTGTAAACACTACTTTTATGATTCAAAGTCACATGCCTTTCGATGTTATCATAAAGAGAATGTGTCACTAATTAAAAAAGACAGAAAATAAAACACGGCATTACTTACTAGCAACAATTTAGGAATTACTTTTTTCAAGTATCACTAGTCTTAAAAGTCATATACTACCATTGCCAAATCCACATTGCTAAGTTTGCAGATCTGTGCAAAAGCACTTTTTAATTAGCATGCCTCTTGCAAGAGGTACCACAAATGATAAAGGAAAGCAATTCACAAGCTGATATTGCTTGGGAAATAATGAACCAGATTAACGTTAGCAAATATATACCCAAAAGAACATGCTTGCAATCATTTACTTGATGCGCTACCCACAATTGCCAAAAACTTGCCTAGTTTGTGTAGAAACGTGCAAGCAACAGCACTAAAACTAACACTGAAAGCATGAATGCCTTGAAACATCAAAGTTCAATAAGCTGTGATAAAGACAAAGTAAAGTATCAGAATCTATTCTATGATTACCTTCATTTTTTCCAGCTTCATTAAACCGTATGGCATCCCCATCTACCCCCAACCCCACCATCCTCTCCTCCAACCCTTGCCACTGCCAGCAGAAAGAAGTGCTAGAAGCTTGATTTTCAGAATTGGAAGTTTTATAGAGCTAAGAATAGGATTATGTTTTCTCCTTTAGTGGCATTATCAGGCTATTAGATCACAGAAGTACTATTTCTATGTAATGAGAAACACTAATAAATCAACAGTAATGGAGATCTTTGGAAAACTAACTTATGGATTTTACCATTTTAAAAAATCCAGACATACAGTAGTTCTATCAGTTTCTGTGAATGTAAGCTCATGCTCCTCAAAAGGGTAACCTAAAATATCTGATAATACTTCCCATCTTGCAGATTTCTTCAACATTCAATTTCCCCATGACAACAGAAGTTCCTGCTCTAGTCATGGATATCTTGGACTGAGAAGCTTGAGGCTCTTAACATACAGATATATCTGGAAACAGCTATTACAAGAAGTCTGACCTTTAACAATACTAAAAAAAATGTTTTTGCTATATAAGCTGACTGATTAAACATCTCCTATTAAAGACAGGCCTAAAGGAGCTTTCCTCTTCATGGAAAACTAATGGGTGGAGGTGAAAACACATCTGGATTATCTTTGTTCTGCTTCTTAGACCACAGATTCACTGACAAAACTAACATAAGTAATTATGCTGCCTTAGACAGATCCACCTTGATACCTCCGATTTTTCTTTGTTAGCTACTCATTCAAGATCCCTACACCTGCAGAAAGTTCATTCTACAATAGAAACTCAAGGGAGCATTACTGGAAGTAATTGGTTTCCATCTGCCTAGATGCCTGCAGTTTTGTCACATCTTCCTTTTCAACTGCAGACGCTTTTAAGTTTAAACCCCCATGTTTTGGCAATAACACTGCACACTTCAAGTCTACAACTTCATCAGGCTTGTGCAAATCACAAAGGGCATGCAGAGAAGGAGAATACGAGATGAAAATAGATGCTAACCTCACAAGTTGTGATTTCAGCCCCTTCCCTTATATTTTCTTTCTCAAAGCCTAATGTTCTTGAAAATATTTCAGCTAGTTTCTGGATTTTTGCCTGGTTTTAGCATGCTTAGCAGCAGACTTCAACATGAACAGTCAAAACTTCTCACAAACCATTGAATTATTAATCACTGAATGAAACACTGTTCTAATCAAGCTCATAGTGCTTCTGTTACAAAATAATCCTGGAGTAAGAGAATCAAGTGCTATCTACTGGAGGGCTGCCTGAGCTTACAATGGGCAAAACTCAAGGAAAAGTGCAATTTTGGTACCAACCAGTGCTGTCCAAGCAGCGGTCTCCTTTCCCTCTTACTAGGCATTTCCTTTCTAGAAAGGCTACTACTATAGACAGATATTTAAACTGTACAGCACAACAGTTTGCTATTTTTAGCTGCTGTTTAAAACTAAGCTGCAACCAATCTGAGTAAAACCCAGCAATTTAAATAGGAAGATTAACTACCAGCTTCAAAGAGCATTTCTTTAATGGATCAAATTAATAGAGAAAAGATCTTTCACAAATGAGGCTTAATTACCAAGTGAAGTCAGAGTTGCCTCAACATAGGATGCCATCAACTAAAAAAATCCTTCATTGTTGCAACTACTCTAAGCTTTGTTACTTACAGTTGCATAAAGTAAATGAAAAAACACACATCATCATGTGTAACTGCCCACAAAGTTCTGTGTACTCAATTAAAAGATGATGAATCCCTGTACAGAAAATAGATTTCCTAAGTGGGCTGTCTTTCAACTAAGGGGAAAGGGGGGCAAAGAAGCTCAAAGAAGCTGGACTTTAAACAGGCAGCTGTGAACTGCTTCAAAATCAACTTAAATAAGTCATTTAAGAGGGATTTTCAGAACTGCCCCTATGTAAAGAGGCAGTTTGTCTTCACAACAGAAATAGCTATTCTGTTGAGACAACAGGAACCCAGGCTCCATTTAAAACAAACCCCAAACTTAAGAGCTGTATTGCAACCTTCTGCTATCAGACTTGCATGAAAGAAAACCTCCTAAAGACTCAGAAGAAAATCTGAGCTGAAGAGTGGATTATACGTGCAATGAAAATATCAGAAATGCCGATGCTAGGCAGGAAATTGCATGCATTTTCAGGTATAATTTTTCCTGCACAATTTCAGTGCCAGACATTCATTTCCATTTTGTATTTCTGCCACCAGAATACAGAAGCAGAAAGCAATCCAGAGCAGGTTATGCATCACAGCTCATATAAAGCAGTGTTTCACTGACAGTTTTAAACCCAAACCTATGCATTTTCTATATGTAAGAGATGTTCACATGCAATAGCTGAATAAACAATCGAGTTCCAACAGATATTCGAATTAAGAGACCCAGAGCAAAAACTTGTTTCACCACCAGGATTCACTGCAGGTTCCCACTCACTGCCTCAAATCAAAAAGGCTTTAAAATACAGCAAGGCGGACATAAAGTCTTACAGCAAGCAGGAACTGGCCCAATGGCCTTCAGAACAAAGCACATCAGCAGCAATCACATTTGCACCAGTAAGATGTTAACATGGCCTCTCTACTTGAACGTGCAACTTCTGTCATTGTCATATGAACAATCTGGGTCTCTCAAACAATATATTGTTCCCCATAGCATCCCAAAGACCCCTCTGTCCACCACTCCATACTTCTACACATGATTCTCCAATTAAGTACACCCCACATTTTTTATCTCCTTCAGTGGAAAACTAATCAATGCCACATTTTAAGCTGACTTGTTCCTGCTTATTTACCACTGCCTGAAAGAACCCTGGAAAATACCATCGGTAACTGATAACTTTCAGTTTAAAAGAACTAAATTTAAAATGGTCAACAGATAAAGCTTAAAACATGTAGTATGTCAACTTTGTCTCCTTCTAGCTTTCTAAATCACCGCCGACTATAAGGAAGGTTTTACCTTGTGTACACAATATTACATTAACACAAGAAACAAGGGGGTTCCTGTATGCTTCTTTATTGCTGTTATCTACTTTATAGTATTTCTCCCGTTCTAACTTACTGTTCCTCTAATCAGGTAGATTCTGCCCTAATGATGTTTTCAATTCCCATGTAAAAGAGCTATTGTGCATGTATTAATTAATCCAGGCTCATCCTTCTTGATTTAGGTTTTGAGAACACTCTAAAAATTCATAAGCATCTTCTGATAGCAATTCACATTTTTTCACTCTACAATTGTTTTCTACAATTGAGTGGATTTGTATTTATCATGGTATCTGCTCTTAAACAGCTTCATAGAAGTATACTATACAGAAATAATATAATCCAAATGAATAATATGCCTCAAATCTGCTAACATCTCATTATTGAACTTCAACTAGCTTTCAGTTCTGCCATTAATTCCCATCATTTACTAGCACAAGATTCACACTCAGTACTTCAGTGTTAGATGCAACCTCTCCTCAGACTGTAAAACTAGCACAGGAAATACCAGGCTTAGAAATGGAGATGAAGATAGTCCATGAAGACCATATCTGCTGTAACACAGCTTCATTTTTAATTCATTATGCAAAACCAAAAAGATGCAGCTATTACAGTACAATAATACCCTAACAGTACATGCCATCATGATGGTATCAGAAAGTAGACCTGTAAGCAGCCTCTTATTTCACTTTTAAGATTGAACTCATTCCTGCAGCTGGTACAAAACTTGGTCATCTTTTCACACCTAGCCTAAACCAAGTGTTTCTGCCAGCACAGCTGTGTGCAACTCCCAGTTTGCAGCCATACCCCGGCAGAAGACATTAACACTGGTAACTTCACACCAGCCTAACTAGCTGTATTCAGGTGAACCATCTGAAGAGCTCAACCCTAGGCATGTCCATGGCAACTGCTCTTACCTACAGCACAACAGCGCACCAAGAAAATACCAACCACATACAAGCTCATGTAAAAATGGTACAGACTGCCAAAGCCATTCATTTTTCCTGTGAGGAAGATAACAAGCAAAAAAAACCCCACACCCAAATCTCATGTGTAATCATAAGCATGTGATTTTCTAGACAAAAGTCTTGCTCTTTATGAATTAATGAGCATTACAGCCCAGTAATTCAACTCAGGAAAAGAAATCAGAAATACCTTATATACAATAAGAATTAAAAGAGATTTAACTGCAGAAAATAGCATAATAGCCAGGCAAAGATGACAACACTGTATGTAAACTATTAGAACTCATTCCATTGCATATTCCCCTCTAACATAGCAATTTCATCCGTTTTCAATACATAAGGGTAGTTACATGCATTTACTCTAACCTGACTACCACCAAAAAAAAACCTAAGAGAGCCAGCAGGCAGTTCAGACCAAATTAGCTACAGCAGCACAAATGTTCCAAGTGAACACTGAAACCTACTGCTGTTTGCAAAACGATGGTGGGGAAAGGCAGTGAGAAGAGAGTCCATCAAGCTACATGTGAACTTACAAAGGCTAGTCTTCCTACCAAAACTGTGAAGTCTATACAAACAGCCATTCTACAGACAGATAAATTGTGGCACACAGGAACAGGCAGCAGAGCCTGAAACTCCTGAAGCCAGCACAGGACCACACACCGCCAAGATTATCCATCACCTCAATTTGGCCTTGAGCTGACCTGAAACCCCAACTACCTCCCCGATTAGGAAGTGTGATCCAGAAAGTGAAAGCTTCCAGAATTAGTATTTCCAATTCAGAACGTGAAGTGAACCTGCTGTGTCCTACTACACAATGTAACCCACTGATACTTTACCTCTCCATAGTAATTTACTGTTTTTCAATAACTACATGGCATACGAATAGCTGTTTGCCAGAATTTTTTTTTTTTCCCCCAGCTAGGTTATTCAGCTTTTTCCTATAATACAGCATTATTTTTTTAATTACCTCTAGTCTGCCCTTCAGGATGAAAGATACTTTGTACTTTAATTGTGTTTATTATTACAAAAAAAAAAAAATAGCTACTTAAGAGAGGTATCTGGACACCAGCTTTACATAACTAGCCACTAAGTGCTCCCCCCGCTTCAGCCCTCCTGCTTTTACTTCTACCAAGCTCACAAAAAAGATGCAAAACATAACCCCAAGATATCTGTCAGGCTCCCAGTTAAGAATGGTTTAGCTACAAACTGGTCTATCTTCCAACAGATGCAAACTCTTGATGAAGTAACTAATTTTAGTTTAAATCATGGCTTTAATATATGTAATTTATGTCACTGTATTCAGGTTTTCCAGATGGGAGGCTGGGCATTTCCCCCTCACTGCTTCCATGCAAGTTCTCGTCCTTTTACCTCATATTCCTCAACTGCTTTCAGTTAACAGGGCACTTACGATCAGAGGTTAATAAAAAAAAAATATATATAAAAAAGAAAAAAATTAAAAAACAACAGAACTGAAGAGATATAAAATTTTATTTTCCTGTAAGAATAAAGAACTAACAGATTCACTAAGCAGTCAAGAAAAATACTTGCAAGAACAGCTAGGACAAAAAGCCCACAGCAATGTCAGCTCAACATCCAGCAGATTCAATAGGGAACACAGCAAAAGTCCTTTCTGAAGGACTAGGCACCAAATACTCCTGTCCCCCTCTAAACCACGTAGACCTTCTCATTTCTTTAGCTTAGCTAGGCTGAAGCCTTTAAATTTGATGTGGATTACTTCAAGTCTTCTGTTCCATGGAACACATTCTCATCTCTTCCGATGTATGTGAGCAGAGGGCAAACATAAAAAGGTAAGCCTCCAGTAACTCCCTCTCTAGCTTTAACAGTCCATTCACTATTCACAAAAAAACAGAAAACAAAACCAAAAAGAACCCACCATCAAAAAACCCCACCAAACAGGCCTTGGCTTCAAATTATTCTGTTTCTTGAAATGTATTTTCACAATTAACACCAATCTGCTTTAGGATTGACAGCGAAATGACACATTCTGGCAAACAAAATGTGTCATCTTTTTCAGGTAACACTCCCAGGATTATTACAAATTGAGTTGATAAGGTGATTTAGTAAGTTACTTGGTGAAATCTTCCACTGTTGTAAATGTAATAGCACAGTTCTGCGCTGCTGATTCAGTTTCCTCGATTCTTCACTTGAACTTCAGGCTCTATTTTATGTAGTGAGTTACAAGATGTGGTAACATTTTTGCTCAGAACGCTTAACAAGCGTTCATTCACACCACACCAAATTAAACAGAAGATGCACAGTGTCTCCTAACACACACACAGTTTATTATGTATTGGATGTCTTTAAGAAACAACTAATGGATCATCTTGAAGCACCAGTTCTTCAGTGCCAGCAGAGCCATTTCAAATGTCTTGATATTAAAATATCTCAGTGTTTTAAAAGGCTACATTTTTGTACAAGTCCCAGTATTATCAGGCTTCTACAGAAAAAAAAAAAAAAAAAAAAAAAAAGAAAGACAGATTCAGCATGTGATGAAATTCCTCTTTATCAATGCACTTACTCTTGAGATCTTAGACCAAACTCCCAAGCTGGTATGACTGGGTGTAGCTTCAACCGAGCCTATGGCTCCACATCAAAGAACCCTAAAATGTTTGTCACCTAGATAAACTGTATTAAATAAAAAGCAACCAACAAACAAAACCCCTTTTTATATATATATATATGCTGGTATGTATTCACTTGATTTCATATTCATGTTTTTAATAATTTCAGGACTTAATTTTTATAGAGGCTTTTATTCTAAACTAAATAATAGAAGAAAACCTTAACAGTCTTTGTATTCACAGGTAATTTGGAAACCTGTAACTTTCCCGAATTCTCAGTCATTAAAGTAAAAAGGCTCACCTTCTCTCCTGGGCCATTTTTGTTGTTACCAATGTCATTAAACCCCCAAGTGCCTCCCATTTTGGAGCAGTACTCAGTGGAACACTCAGGTTCTCCTGCATGCTCCTCCACTTGCTCTCTTTCTCAAGAGAGGCTCAAAATACTCAAACTTTCTCAAATACAAAAGAGAAAGGGCTGTTAGAACATGAAAAGATGATTAAGGTCCAAGTTCTTTCCATGCATTACCTACATGGTTTTTCTGAGGCATGTAAACACCTGCCTATATAACTGTGTCTGTGAAGATAAAAGGCGCATTTGAGCTGATGACTTGTAATCTGGAACATTCCTTCCTTTTGGACATCAGCTTACTAGAAATGGGTTACTGTGCCTTCTTGCTACAGTTCTTGCAAGATTTGGTTTTGGTTTGAAGCTGTTTGTTTTTTAAATAACACATCTTGTAATCAGATCAGTATTTGCATCTCCTTGAAAGCGCAGATTTTTCATCCGGAAAATCTAGATGCGCTCGTATACCATTGCTGAACCATGCAGTACTTCCCTCCTGGGTTTACTTAACTGCATATTCTACAATCATATAAAAATTATTTTGTTGGCATATCATAACACCAAGCTCTACAAGAATAAATTGAGATAATAATGCCAAATTCTCTTCTGCAGAACAAACAATACTCAAAAACCAGCTGTTTGTCTTTCAATGTCCTCTTTAATACCAAAAATGTCACACGAGCCTACTTGAAATCCAACCTTTAACATAAAATGGTGAAATATTACTACTGAACAACACAACACGCTCAAGAATTCAATCCACTGAGTTACATAGGCTCAGCAAGAGTCTTCAAAGCTTTCAGGTCAGAAGGACACCAAAGTGAACAGGTGCACTCTCAAGAACCTCAGAAGGATTTGGGCTTACATTGCAACACTGCTGACATTTGCTAGTGTTATTCATATTTATTGACTTTTTTTATTTCCACTTCACCTTCAGCAGAGTCCTGGAAACAGCCTTATAAACTCCATGCATTATAGTTCAAGGATAGGGAGGAACAAAGGTCTACGATTGCTTTCACAATGCACCAAGAGAGAAGTAAGCACCTGTAAGTGCATACTCTAACATTGCTGACTGAAGCCTTACATGTGATAGCAGCATGGTCTTCTCTGGCATCTCTTCTGGTGGTGGTAGAAAAACAGCATGCAACTATGCTTCTCAAGGTTTACAAAGGACATACTTCAGCATGATCTCACCTAAATAAGCCCCGATGGACATTTCTGATGAGAAACCACCCAAGAAAAATTGTGATGGCAACTACGTGAGGGAATAAAATGGATTATCCACTTCACACCTTTACCATTAAACCAATAGTTGACTTAATTGCCAGGCTGAAGTTGCTGTTAACAGTATGCAGCTACATTTGTGTTGTTACCCCTCTCCCCCCCACCAAAAAAGGGTCCAGGATGTGCCTCCAGAGGCACCAGAAAGGAAGAGCATTCCTACACAAGACAGAGTTGCTAAAAAAGCTTGAAAGTACTTGAAATAAAAACCTTTTACCATCCCATCACCCTATTAGAGACCACCTGACAACCAGGGCCATCTGATCACATCTATGCTAGACCTCTTTACTAAATGTGGACCGGTTGTCGGTATTTCAGGCATGCCAATCAAGAGCCCTGGACTGCAGACTGGAGACACTGTTTGAAAAGGGCAAAGCAAGCTTTACTGTAAACAAAAACCAGAAAACCCTCCTGCTGATTCCATCAACATAATGCCAAACACTCACACCTTCACTGATAAAAGGCAACCAAAGCATCACCAGAGCAAAATTATGGAAAATATCTTCAGTAGGCAAATCCTCCACAGCTATTCCTCCCTGACTGTCAGTGCCTTGATAACAAGACAAGAAGGGCAGTAGCACTATGCTGTTGTCTTTATTTTTAGTGGGCACTCAAAAGTCATTTCTGATGGCTTTTATTGAAGGAACTCAAAACTGTTTCATGTTTGAGGAAATAGCAAAGAACAGACAGCACAGGCACTACCACAAGGTAAGCCCCATAGCAAGACAGACAACCCACAAAAAGCCAGAAAGCAGTAAAACCACCATTCTGTAAGCCAGAAGCCACCCTGCCCTCCCCATACCTGTGGGAAGACACTACAACAGATTTACAGAAAGATTTCTCCTCTTCTTACAACACAGTAGATACAAAAGGCTTTTGTATTTGCTTTGGACTCTAGTAATGGTGGCTCAGTTCCACCAGTATTGAAAGAAACTAACAGACAAAAAACAATGGCACATACAATCCTGAAGACCTCACACAAGTTTTAAGAAAAAACAGTAGTAGCTAGTGCCCCTCAGCACAGGACCTGGGCTTCTCAAACAGATTTTGGAGCTGGACTCAGTGGCAGAGATCCAGCAGCCTAACCCTGGTCTTCCAAATTATCCCTTAGACACTAGATGTTAAGTTTCAAGTCCCAGCTCTGAGAAGCTGAAAAGCTGAAGCTTTTCTGCAAGACACTCAAGTTAGGATGTAAAAGTTCACCATCTTAAGATTTAGAATGAACATTCAAGGAATTACTTAAATCCTCCTTCCTCTAATTTTTATTTAGCACCCATCTCATTAGAAAAATGTATTCTGGATTGGTTTAAGTCCTTTTCTGCAGCATAACATATGTATTTTTTTTAGCGTGTCTACTAGCTGCAAGCCACTACCAAAGTAGTGTAACCAGTAACCCTAAATGGCTCATTTACTTAAAATGGTGCGAGAATTACTCTGCTAATAGTGAAGTATCACACCACAGACCTGGGGAAAATCTTTTCACAGCATCTGCCATCCTCGCACTACAGTTTCTTAAAATAATATTGAGAAAAATCAGCATCCTTCTCAATAAATGCCTTAAATTCGAACCAAATGAGAGTTAATAAGCAAACAAAGCTCCCAACAATGCTGTCTTACCAACTCCATGCACTGAGACAAACTCACCCTTGCAGCACATGGGGGAAAACCCAGGCGCACATGAAAGTGATACAACTACTGAAGAATAACTAAAACCCAAATAACTCAGTACCTAATCATGTTATGGATACTTGGTTTCTTAGGGAATCTTTCCACCTGTATGTATATGAGAAGCCTGGGACTAGGTCAAAGAATGGATTCAACACATCAGTATATGAATCCACACTTACATTTACTATTATGACTAAATTACATTTATGTAAGACGGAGACACACACTCGGTCAAATTCCATAATTCTGCATCTCATAGCACATAGTTAGGCAAATAACAAGCTTCATTTTAACTATCAAGAGCTAAACACTATCCAAATTCAGGCACAGAGAGAGAGACAAGGAATAAAAGGATCACAATGCATGCCAAAACAGAGGTGTATGATATATACAATCAGTCAAATTTCTATAATTGAAGAACAAGACTCAAAGGTCTTCTCTCACAAAAGTATTCTCAATATGGACACCATCAAACCTAAACCCATGTAAAACAACCCAGGTTCTTGAGAAATGCTCAAGATTTTCAATAAGTTCTCTAGTGAACTCATATCCTTCCTTTTTGCTTAGCCATCTTTGCTCAACTGCACATTCACAGCCCCCAGGATGATCTTACCACAGATACAACTTTATGTTTTCGATTACAACCTTACAACCGAAATAATCTGAATATTCCTTACTGTTTTATAAGAAACATTCCCAACTTTGAACTCTGCCTACAGGAAACAGAAAGCAACGAATTCTCTTTCTTAAGCCCTGCCTTTAAGGAAGGAAGGATAAGCTTTGCATAGTGATTCTTACATTCTGCAGAAAGGAGATTACATCCAGGATAAGGAAATTGCAAAAAAAAAGTACCCAACTGGGACAGAATGGTGAGTAAAAAAAAACAAATGCTGAAGGGAATAAAAAAAATAAAATAAAAAAACAACCAACCAAAAAAAAAAAAAAAAAAAAAAAAAAAAAAAAAAAAAACAACCTGACCAAACTGAACCAAAACCAGCAACAGAGCAATTTAAGTCTCAAAACCCCTTTCTAGACCTGCAACTAAATTGGGGCAGCGGAGCAAAGCACAAAATAACCATTTCTGTTGCAACATTTTGTCCCAGACTTCTCAATAGCCATCAGCTTTCAGAAGAGAAAGGTTACAGAGAACCAGTGCTACCCCCAGGTGCCCCACTACGGATTTCATTAGACTACACACACACCCCTGCATCACTGTAACAACTCCAAATCACCACCGAGGTGATACAGACCTAGAGGTGAAGCACTGCCAGCTCCCAAGCCCAGCACCCTGCACTCTCAGCTCAGCACAAAGCTCACCATCCATTTTAAAACCCAAGCCAGTCTACTTCCCGACACAACTTACGCACTTTAACACTGATGGCGTTTAATCTACTCAGATGACCCTCTGATACAACAGCTAAGAAAACATATCTCAAAAAAAGAAAGCAACCCCCCCAAAAGGCATCGATATCAATATAAACAAACGGCGTCTTCTGCAGATGGCGATTACGGCAATTAATCCCTCCACAAAGCGCGCCGGTGGGGCACCAACGCAGAATCTGGTCACCTAAATACTCAAACTCCCTAACTTCACCGCCTAACAAAGGCTTTTAAGACTTTTATTTCCCCCTTCTAATTTGAGGTAACAAGCCTTGGTGAATTATTCATACTCCTCAACTCACATTATCCAGCCACCCTACACTCCTCCCCCCCCACCCCCGCCAAGGGTTTAGGTTTGATGGCTTTTTTTCCAATTCATATTTTCAAATTCCAAAAATGCCCGTTTCTACACAAAACCAGGCGGCCACCGAGCCCGGGGTGGTCTGGAGTAAGGCACAATCGCCACTCGTTTTCAGAGGCAAAGGCAGCCCGCGGTCGCTCCCCGCAGGCGCAGGGCGCGCCCCGGCTCCCCTCACAGCCCTGCGGCCGCTCCTCACCCGACCCGGGTGTCTCGGTTTGGACGCGCAGGCCGCCCGGGCGCCACGGCGAAGCACGGGGAGCGGAGCGGGACCCACGCGCGTCCCGCGGGGAGAAAGCACAGCGCACGCTCCCACCCGCCCGCGGAGCCGTGCGCCGCGCCAGGCCAGGCCGGCGGGACAGCTCCCGCCACAGGGAGCACCCCAGCAGCGGAGCCCCGGCCCGCTCCCCCCACCGACAAAATGGCGACGTGGACGGCAGGGAGAAGCAGCAATGAAAGAGCGAAGCGCTCCGCAGGCCGGGGCAGCGCGAGGGAAGGGGAGGGGGAGGCGGTAACAAAGCAGGGGGCTGCGGGGTGCCCGGGGGACGGCGCCGGCAGCACTGGGGGGGGGCCTGTTAGGGGAGGGGGGGTAGAGGCGGCCCCCGGGCCAGCCGGCGAGAGGGGGGGCGGGCAACGTGCTGCCGGCGCGGGCCGAGATCCGGCGCCGCGGGAGGACAGCTCGGGAGGCCGCCGTGCGGCCGGCGGTACCTCTTCTTGTCGGTGACGCCGCCGGGGCTGTCCATGGCGGCGGGCTGGCTTCTCCTCCTGCCGCCGGCTACCCTGGATGCGAGGCGGGCGGCTCCAACGGCCGGCGCGGAGAGATAGCGGCGCGGCCGGGAAGGCGCCGGGTCTGGGTCCGCGCGGGCTCAGCACATCGGGACAGGCTGCGGGGAGGTGCGGGCTGCGACGGGCGCAACGGCGACGGTGGGAGGCGCGGGGCTGCGCGCGGAGGAGGAGGCGGCGCGGGGGCGGGCGCGGCCTGCCCGGGCCCCGCGCTGCGCCAGTGAGAAGCGGCGGCGCGGCCCGGCCCCTCGGCCGGCGGGGTCAGCTGAGCGCTCAGCTGGGAGCGGCCGGCGCCGCACGTGTGGCGCTGCGCGGGGCGGGACCGCCGCAGACCGGCCCCGGACGGACCCCAGGGTAGGGGTCTCCGGGCCGGCACCCACCGCGTCCGCAGAGCTGGGCTCGCCCCAGCCGGGATCGCTTGGCTTCATGCGGAGCAGCGCTGGTGCGGATCGCTAAAGAGTCGCCCCAAATGGGACCGCCGCTCCCGAGAGCCTGCCGGCACGGCCGCGCCTCCGTGGGCACGTCGCGTACTTTTATTTTTACGGCACAGAACTTTATTCAGGGCTTGACGCCTCTCCCAAAGGTTTCCAAGTCCTAAGCCCAGGACATTTACAGTTAAAGAGTTCAAGCCCTCACGCTAATTACAGGGACAGAGCTCTACGTCTCCGGGCGGGCCAGCGGGGTAACGCGAGGGTCATCCCGCACATTTCCAGCAAGCTGTACAGCTTCAGGAGCCCAGGGAGGTCTTGAAGGACAGGGGTGCGCTGAGGCACAGCGCTCCCTCAGCTTTCCCTCCCTCCTACCTAGGCAGGCTCCTACCCCGCCGGTCGAGCACCGGTCCAGGCTTCGCGGGACGCGGGCTCTCAGTCCGCAGCGTCGCAGTCTCTGCCGAGGCTGAGGGGGAGCGACTCGGTCCTTCGCCCTCCCCCGGGGACGGTGGGCGGCCCGGCGGCGTTGCCCCGCGCTGCCCCTGCTCCACCAGCGGCCTTCGGGGGCATGAGAGAGCGGCGGGGCCGGGCGCTCTCCCTCCCACAGCCCCATGCAGCCAGTTGTAAGCGTGGTTCCGGGCCATTCTCCCCAAGGGCCGCGAGGCCTCCGGCTAACCTCGACTGTCCCTTGAAGCTCCAGGCGGGTGGGACACTTGACCTGGCCTGCCCGGGCCTTGCCAGGAGGCCTGGTGTTTACAAGGCCACGCAGGTGTTCAGGAGGACGGAGCCAGGCCAGAGGCCACAGCCATGGGGCACAGGGAGAGGAAAAGTGGGGGCTGAGCCCCTGCATGGAAAAGTAGAGGATCCACATTGACCTTAGCTGTGTACCAAGGCTGGAGAGGTGCAGCTCCTGAGAGAGGGACTTCAGAAAGCTCAGACCTTCCTGTATGTCTTGTGGGCTTCCTACAGCAAGGACTTTAAGTGATCATATGGAACTGAACCCTATGAGACTACTCAGTTTGCAGCTCAGGTGTAATGATACCTTTAAAAAAAGCAGCTTTGACAGGCATAAGTAACAGCCCTGTTCTGCTGTGTGCGTATGCAATGTAAGAAACACCTGTAGGGCAAAGCCATGCTTCAGAACTGCACCTTCCCAACACTTCTGTGGTGGGATCCAAACTTCCAGATAATGAGCTGTCCTTTTTGCATACAACCATGGATGTCTTGTGTTTAGTTTTTTGGGGGGAGTAGTTTCTTTTAAGAAAAAGCAGGGACCATGACATTAAATAGAAATCACAAGGAATTTCTGTATGAAATTAACTGCTTCTGCCTGCAGCAGTCAGATATACAGAAGAGGCACAGGTGCTATCGACTGCTTTCATTCCTTTAAGGTTTCTCAGCCCAACACTGACAAAGCGCAGCTTTGCTTAGCTTATGAGATGTGACAATGTAATAGCTCATGGCAGTGTGGCTGTGAACTACTGGTATTTCTGTTGTTCTGTGCCCCCTGGAGCCTTGAGAAGAGAAATAATCAAAGCAAGACTCAAACTCAGGTCTCTTGCATAAGTACCAAGAAGCCCTATGTAAGAGCTCACAGACAACTTCATCTTTCAAAATGAGGTATAGAGAGTTTAAATGTAGGAAGAAACTCACCCATGCACAGTAGTCATGCGCTCTTTTAGTACAGTTGCAGAGTCACCATAAAGAGCCCCTGAGGAATTTCCATGGTGAAATGGGGGGATCTCCTGGCAGGTGCAGAAATGACATGCCCCACCACCACCATGGGGAACACACATTGGGAGTTTTGGTAGTGAAGTGATGCTACCAGAGATGCTTCCTGTGCTTTAGAGAAGGCAGCTGCAACTCAGAGCAGCTGTTGCAGCTTCTCTAATCTGAGAGTGAGGATGAAGTGGTTCCTGGTGAGCCCACCACGCACAGACGTGAAAGCTTCTTTTTCGCTTATGACTGCAATCTCAGTGTTCACACTCCCTTCAAAGACAGAGTAGCATCGATGTGGTCCAGACCTGGGACTGCCTAGCTGTAAAGCTACAGAACCCAGCTTATCCTACCCAGTAAACTCTTATTTTCAATCCTACAGCTGCCACTCCTTTGAATGATGTTTTTGGTGCCCATAAGCACAGATGTATCGGATTCACGTGTGCACCTTTATTAGCATTACCTGAATTCACATACTGTGCAATAAAGCAAAAGGATTACTCTGATTATTCTCACACTAGGTTCTGAACATTTAAAATCATTCAGGCACAAAGGCTCAAGATATGTTAGCAATCCCTGAACAAGAGACACTGCAGAAAAATCGCAGTCTACAAATCACTAACACTGCTCAAGTTGATTGTTCAAAGAGATCAGACTTCCCAGTACGAACCGGCTGCAGAGCTGCAAGTGTTGTGGTCTCCTTACTAGACACATTTCTTTCATGCCGAACTTGCATACCCAAGCTCATAATAAAGAATGCTACTTCAAAACCCAACTGTGTTTCAGGAGGATGTTAGTGAAAACTTGTTCTGCAATTAAGCATTTCATACTATAGCAGCTCTAGAGAGATGTTAAGCAAACACTCTCCTCCACACACATCCTCCCTCTTATTAAGCTTTTGCTTCACTCCACTAAAATTTTACATATACATTTTCTTTCCCTCTTTGCTGGTGGCTGATAACAGAAAGTTATTACAGTATATAATGCCTTAGTCAATTTTCTTGACAATTGTTGGTGTGCTAAGTTCAATACTACAACTTACGTCAAGAGAATTTCCTGAATAAAATAGTGATTGCATATGACTAATTAGAGCAAATACAGAAGCTGATGAATAGGCAAACAGGTTGGTGAGGACATTGGAAGGGATTCAGCAGCAAAACGAATCAACATGAAGATGTGAGATATGCTTCTGCCTCTGGCCTCAGATCTGTTTGCTCATGGGTCACATCTCAGCATGATGGGCTCTGTACGCATTAACTCTCAGGATGTGTGCCCATCAACACTGATTGATAAAACTTCTGATAACTTCAGTGGGAAGATGATCAGGGGCTTAATTGTCTCATGTATCATCCCTCTGAAGAACATTTACTATTTCTAAGCATGTACTTACCAGGTGGAAAAGAGAAGTTAGACTCCTTCCATTTATCTTGCTTGAGTTGACAGCTCATATCACATGGGATGTCACTGTAACAACCTGCCTGCAGCACTGGCTTTCCTGGGCTTTTGCTTCATAGTACAGCCCCTTACATTAAGGGAATTAACATTCATTGATTCAATAAACAAGCAAGGTGCTACAATGAAGGGTGCATACTAGTCTATCGACATTTGATCACAAAACCTACCTTACCCACAGCACCCCTGTGGGAGCTTGAGAGAGAAGTGCAGCACAGCCTTGAATGCTGTGCAGACCTATGGCTCTGCTACACAGGCTGACAATTACCTAATGCTTGTTACTACAACTTACTGTGCTAACAGTGCAAGAACCTGAGATCTGTGGTGGTCATATCATTTCACAACAGAAAAGTGAATTGAAATTTGAATCAAATTCAAACCAAACCTTTGGTAGTGAAAGCTTAATGCTGCTTTTTCCCAAATATGAAATATTGTTTGAAACAAGAGTACGTGATGGGAGACAGAATTTCTCTTTGGCAACTGTTATTTCCTCTGGTCTTTTCTAACCTTAGTGCTTCTCCTCCCCTTCTTGTGCCAGAACCTTTTTTATTTTCCTTTTTGCTTTTGCACAATCCACATTTTTTAAACTATGACCACTTCTTAAAGCCTGCTTGACTCAGTGCACATTTAGGCATTTGGAAATACTGTCTTGACTGTGATTTCTGCACAGATGTACACCAATGTGGGTTACAAATTCTGCAGTATAATAAAAGCACTATGTCCAATTCAGAGTAATTAGATTTGGGGGAAAGGACTTTCCATCCATGAAAGGAATTTACCAGATGAAAGCATAAGGCAAGCAGGCGCTCAGAAGGCTATGCTGTACAGTCTCACCAGTTGGCTGTATCCTGCCGACCCGAGGCCACTCCTGAGCAGATATTGCCAATTGTATGGTGGTTTTCCTGATGTGGACAAAAAGCAGGATGGAATTTTAAAATCATCATTACAGAAAAGATGGGTTTGTGGTCAAAGCCCTGAACAAAGACTTGGGGAGACGAGGTTTGGTTCCAGGCTTCCTGTTGGACTTCACACAAATCACTTAGAGAAAGGCTTTTGGATTTCAGTGCTGCAATCCTTTACTACAGTGCTGAGTGGAGGAGTTCACTGCATGCTAGGCATGAAGCCTGGTTCCCTATGCTGTACGCTAGGCACATCTGGGGACCTGAGCAGGAGCTGCAGAAACCGGCTGAGGAGGGACTGACTGAGATAACCACAATGTCAACACGGAAAAAAGGAGTTCTACTTAGACGTATGGTCTTGTCAAAGCCAGGTCCAGTTTTTTGTCCTTCAAGATATTTCTCTGTGTTCAAGATCCTCAGCTGGTAACTCAGCCCTGCAGCTAGCCACAGCATGGGAACTCAGACAGACCAGCCAAAGTCTGGGGGGTAAAGTGCTCTCTTAGAGGTTGGAAGTGCTTGTTTAACCTCTGTACTGTCCAGCTCAGACCAGGGTTTGGCACCCACTTGGGCAAAGCTTCATTTCTTCCCTCTTCAGGGAGCTGTTTCACTTTAGCCTCTTAACTGCTATTTACAGAGAGACACTCCGGGACATGATGGAGCTGGGTTTAAAACCTCTCTTCAAGAAAGACAAAAAAGAGATTTAGGCACAGGCTTGCTCCACTTAGCATTTACAGGGTGCAGGAGAATTTAAACAGCAGGTTTGGTGCTCCTTGGCTCAGTTCTGAGTACTCTTGAACACAACATGTGCTGTTTTCATGGCCATCAGTCTCACTGCGTAAGAGAGAGATAAACCACTCCATTTTCCTCCCCTTTGCCACTGCTCGCACAATCCAAGCAGAACTTTCTTGTGAGGCTGCAGTGACCAGCACAGCACAGTCTTTTGTCACACAGGTAAGCAGGACACTGGCTAGTTTTGCTTGTGACCAACAAAGTGGTTTTAACCTACATCTCTGCAGCCAGCAAGGCACTCCCAATATGCCAATCAGCCCTAACACCTCATACCTACCCAGCTAGTTTTACTTTCTTCTTTGCCCAGCTTCTCTTTTGAAGGTACTATAAACACAAGTGAAATGCTTTGAGGACACGTAAGGGAAACCAGACAAGCAGTCAGCAGATGCAGCATGAACTGTGCGACAGCCTTTACACAAGTTATAACCTAGAGCAGAGGGAAAATGTGTTTCTCAGAAGGAGACGTGATTTCAATTTCATGCAAATTTCTGACTCCTACAGCTAGTTATGAGCTGCAAGAACGTTCTGAAAGGGGTTTCTTTTTCCTTTTTTCAATTCTTTTTGTCCATTCTTCCTACCAACCCCTTTATCATTTTACAGCCTGGACCACAAGTGTCTCACATGGAACAAAAAGAGTCCAAAATAAATCAAAAGATGAAATTATATAGGCTTCACTTGTAATTAAAACATAAAGGGCACCAAACTATTTTACTGGATCTGAAATGGAGAACTGTTTCAAATTCTGGAGTTTTTCTTCCTGTTTTTACATTAAAACATTCTTTCTTTCCAAGGATACAGTTTCTTAAATGTTTCTACTTAACATTTCCCCAACTTGGATATAGCTAAAACACAAAGGGCTTGAGGTTTTATTTATTTGTTTGTTTGTTTGTTTTCCCACAACACATTAGAAAATGCAGTGCAAGCTTTAATGACTATGTCTGTTTTAACATGCCTTTTGGAGGACTGTAGGCATTTATGAGGGAATGAGGTAATTAATGTATTACTTAGGCATGCAAAGACAAGTTGGAAGCAGCTGTCTTTCTTCTCTTGATATGGCAACACAATTGTTAAAACAATGGCTTCTTATATCTTTTATTTTTCTATGTTCACAGACCACTTGAGTTGCTTAAGTCAAAGCTTTAAGAGCTCACTGTATTTTCAGGACCAGTAATTTCTCTCTCAAACACACTGTTCTCTATTACTTATTTGAAGTAGCAAAATGAAAAATCAGTATCACAATCCCTTTAAGGAAATGTCGGTATTCAAGTAAACTCAAAAGCTCACATGTTCACATTTCAGACTCAAAATCATGACTTTCCTAGTACATCAATTTCTCTTCCAAAGTCATTTTTTCAACCTATTAAGCTAGAACCACAGCCTTCATGAATGCTGTGAGAAGATGTGAGTTCAGCTGATTGAGCTAGCTGTGAGAAGTGTCAGGTACCCCAGAGACTGGGATCCACAAGCAGATGAAGGACCACATCACATTGCTTTCTGCCTTGCAGAAAGCCAGGTGGGTAGGTGAGAGAGGATGCCTAAACCAGTGTTTCCAACTGCCAGGGTCAAGGAACCAATCGTTGCTCTAGGCAGAAGTAAGCACTTTGCCAGCTTGATAACAACAGAGCTGAGACACAGATTACAGTTCTTTTAATTTTCTTCCAGTTAATTAAATGATCAATTGCAGTATTGGCTTTCAGCCATGGCAGTGCCAGCTGAAATGAGCTCTCTAGTTTATGAGAGGCTAATCAATAGGCATCATTTGCAGTACTGATATGGTTTTTTTTCTATTTTAAAGATAAATATCAAAATGCAGAGGCAAAATACTGCTGTTATTCACAGCAAATTGAGATCTTCTCAAGCCCCCTATAAATCCCAATAAAGGGAAGAATGGCACAAGTAGTCACAGCTTTAGCTTAAGTTGTGTTTTCACTTCTTTGCTTACCATAGACTTCCTGCATGACCACAGATAAAACACCTAGGTCCAGATATGCAAAGATTCTCAGGCAGCTGAGATAAAGATCATTTGGACTGAGATACATGAGTTGTTTGTGGATCTGATTCCTTTGAAGGAGACTGAGTTTTCCACTTATGAATGGTATAATAGGTACTTTCCAGCAGAACTGCAGTAACTCCCATCATGGAAGACAAAGGCTAAGCAAGAGCTGAGGAAAGGCAGTGACTGAACAGCTCCAGGGTATTTGACCACAAAGTAGCATCTGGGCTCTCTGTCCGGTGTCTTCTCCTTAGTGATACCCACCTCAGCCAGTAGTAAAAGACCAACAACCCCTTTGATTCCTTCCCAGCTGTTTCTTGATTCAAACTATTCTCAAGGACTTTAGCTGGAGTCACTGTGGAGTTCAGGAAGGGTGTAGTGAACAAGGACCACCAGTGCTGGGTTGAAGCATACAATAGGCTGGGGGCATTCTTATATTGTTAATGAAGAATTTGATGATCGTGGCAGGTTATGGTAGGAGCTAATAAGCACAGCATTTGAGATCAGGAAAACCCTGGGTTTGTATGTCAAAAGATGTCAACACAGGATATAATAATTTTGCCAAGAAACTGAGTAAGCAAAATTGAGACCCATAATGACAAAGTTGGTGCACCAAACCTCTCCTTGCTATCTGAGATCACATGTTAAGTAATGAAACTGTTTATCAATAAGAGGCAACTCATGAGCGTGGGAAACAAAGATCGCATACGAACTGGATCTAGATAAGAATGACCACAGACCTCACCATTTTCAGAACCAAATGAAAATTTGCTTATGCTGCCAGCTTTTGCTCAGTGCAAACTTGTAGTACATATGCGTATTCATGCACCCAACAGAGAGAGATTCACACAAGCTAAACAAGTCTTCTTTTTCCTATTGTCTTGGAAGAGAGAAAAAAAGAAAAGGTCATGGATGTAATTTTCATCTTTAGACAGTTGAGAAACCCTCAGTTCATCATGAACAAAATACCTCACCAAAAAAAAAGAGACAGCAAGGTCAGAAACCAGTTAAATTTCATAACTATTTCATAGCTCCTGCCTTTATTAAAAAAAAATCATGATGCAAGAGGACTATAGCAATAGCATCTCTACTATTCATTTATAGTACTAGAACTGTTACGCAAAACTGGGAGAAGACAGTACTACCCGCAATATCCCCCAGGTAAAAGCAAGAATAGGCCCAAGTATAGCAGCTCGTGGATTATTGATAGGACTAGCAGCTGAACATTAAACCATCTTCTCCCAAAGCAGCAGCAAAAGAAATGTAATTGGTGGAGTAGAGCATGGTTTCTCAAGAAGGAGCAATCTGCTCTGGTATAATAGGAACACTTTTTCAGGGTTTTAAATTTATTTGAGCTTGTAAACAAACAAGGAAAAAACAACCCCTTAGGTACCAAGATCCATAGGAGACATAATCAAGGTGAACTGAGCCAGGAATTCACGAGCCAAAGTGTCTCAGTAGCTGTTGGAGGCATATGTATCACCGTAACTGATTTATTGGGCAGGAATGCACGCCCGGCTCACCTGCTACTCTCAGCCTGACATGTCCAGAGTGCCACACCCTCACCCATCTGCCAAGCATCCCTGAGGCTCAGAGGGACAGAAAGAGGCCTGCAAGTGCCAGAGTTAGGGGAAAGAAACACCTCAGTCACATCTCAGGCTCCTCTGTGGCCAGCCTCACTCACTGAGCAAGGCCCCTTACACGGCAACTTGGTGCTATCTCGTTTCCCTGCAGGTACACGCAAGAAGAGGGGGCAGAGGAGAGCCCATGCGAGTTGCCCCCAGTGCACCAGGCTGCAGGAAAGGCCGGGACAGGCAGGCTGCTCTGGCTGTGTGCCTTCTCAGTGGGAAATCGGAAACGTAGAAACATAGCCACAATAATAAAAACCAAAACAGACCCTCCTACCTCAAAATACAGGCATTCAGGCTTGGCTCAAACCAAAGGTCAGCTCATTGCCAGTCCATTGACTTCTTCAAGATCACGTAGGCAGCCAGTCAGCTTCTCAGGGATACATCCCAAGTTTCCAAACCCACAGATCTGCACCATAACCACTAATCTTCCTGGCAGGGATTTTTTACAGACAAAAAGTCCCTCACATGTTTTTACCCCATCAAGAAAAGACAAGTAGCTTGCATCATAAAACTTCTAATTTTTTTTCCCTGCAAAGCTTAAAAAAGTGGGCTGAAAATGGGTGAAAAAACAAGCTGAAAACTACCCAGGAGCACTGCATATTTAGCAAAACGTATGTATCTCATGTCCAGGAGCCTTCTTTAATTTGAAAAGTTTCCACATGACCTCAGAGTTTCTGTAGCATGTGTGAGTGTCCTACAGCCTCTGCTGCATATCATGGTAAAGAAATTGCTACTGCAGCCCTGTGGAAAGAGTAATAAAGTTCTGTCTATCATGTCTGAGATGGCACAAACGATCTACTTGTTAAAGTAAGTTACTATACTGCACATCTCAGTGCAAGTACTTAATTGCTGCATAAGCATGCTCACCTGAAAAATGCTGCTAAGCAGAGGTAGCTGCTGGTCACAGGGTTATGGTCTGTGTCAGACACAGGTATGCTTCCTAAGATTGGATGTGGCCAGCTTTGAAGTGCTGGGTGTCAGTGAAATCAGGCCAAGCTCTTGCAGGTTCATAGCAGGAGTATGAAGAAAATATAATTTCCTGGAGTTAGCTAACACATCTGACCAGAGAAAGTCAATCAGCTCATTGATTAGTATCTCTTCTTCTGTTGGCCCTCTCTAATCTCTCCTGCCGGGGCAACTCCTCCCAAACACCTCATTGCTAAATAGCAATTAAAGCATAGATACATTAGCAACTCTGCATTATAAACTCCCTTGAAGCCACGCGGTGCTGCCAAGCCTGGCTGCAACAGTGGGACTCTGCCTGACGACTGGCCGCTTTCCCATGCCTGGCATATCGATCAGTCACTCTGAAATGATGTCAGAGTTCATGTCCCGTTATAACACGATTTTGACCTTTACGAAGTGGCTGCAGCTTCTGCAGGGCGTGTGGTGTTAAACGGGGCCGGGCTCAGGTGACCATCGCTGTTCCCTGCTCCCAGGCAGCTCCTGCCCCACCAGCTGCTTTCTCTTCTGCTTGACTGGGCCAGATTATGTCCTTTCTCCTCTCAGATGACAGGAAGCATTCATAGTCCATCATAAGGGCAATAGCATATTGCAACTCTCCAGTCAGTGCTTGCTGCAGCACCCTTGCAGGCACTTGATGTGCTGCCCACAGCAGCATGTGCTACCCAGGGCTTTCCCCTTCAATATTCACCTTATCTCCAGGAACACAGGGACCAGCTGTGGAAACCTGTGTCTCCATTTACCTCACTGGGGCTACAGCAGTTTGGAGAGGGGTTTTTGTGAAGCTGAGGAAAAGGAGTTCTGATGGCAAACTTTTGTCTGTGGCACCTGGAGAGGGAATCAAGTGTGATAACCCTGTTGCTGCTGAGTTGGGGGCATGCACATGAAAGGGGGGAGGACGGGCAGCAAGAAGGCGCCAGCTCTAACTGCTGCTATACGCAAAAATCTCTGCTCTCCTGCGTCACCCCTGTGACGTTCTGCTGTGTCAGGTTGTAAGCTGCAGCTTCCAAGGTATGAAAGAGGACACTTCTCAAAAGCACATTGAGTTTGACTCAGTTTGCCAGTGCTGCTGAGTGTACGTGCTTCCAGGCAAGCTGTTCCCCCTTTGCTGCTCCGTGTCTTCTGTGTATCAGCGTAGCCAAGTTCACTTCCCTTGTGGTGGAACAAGGAGACAAGGAGTTATTTTAAAGTTCTGGAGACTTGTGTGAGGGCAGGGTGAGGGCCTTCTCACTTGTTTATACACCATTTTGGTAGAAAAGCAAAGAGGTGAGCCTGGGAAGAGGGGGGCTTTCCCCTGCCATCCTGCTGAGCTGTCCTTGGAGGTCCCGGAGCTCCCAAACCACACAAGGAATGGAGGTGGCCTGAGAGCACAGGGATGGTAAACACATGACTCAGGCATGAAGTGGTTTCAGCAGAAGGATGGTAATGCACAGACAATAAAATGGGAGCTACCAGCACAACATTTCCTGCTAACCACACACCAGCCTCTCTCAGCTTTCCAAGGAGAAGACACCAGGGAGAGGAAAAAGGGATTTGCTGAGGAGCCATGGCTTGGTCTGTGCCAAAGCATTACCCTAGACATAAAAGATGAGAAACTCACATCACAACCCAGAGGGGTCTGGGCACAAGACAGCTGCAGCAGACAAGAATAAGTAAATAAATAAATCAGGGACAGAAATGGGAGCAGCGCTGGAGAGAGCCGGGTGAAAGCCCACAGCCTGGCAGAGCTCTGTGTAGCCCTGGGGAAGCAAACACCAGACCTGTGCAGAGCCCGAGTGTGAGCCAGGGCTTTCCTGGGTGGGCGCCGCTTGTTTTGCCTCTCTAAGAAGGAGAATTTGTGCCGCGGCAGGTATCCGAAGTCACTCGCTGTGCACGGCTGGTTTTGGAGCTGGGCTGCCGTCAGGAAAGCCAGCATTGCGGGTTGCTTTAATAAATGCTTTCTGCAAGCAGCCTTTTAATGGGCTCTTTTGCCTCTGGAGGATGTGACGTGTGGTAACAGTCTGTCTGCAGAAACACTTGCCTGTCTGTCTGCAGAAATAGTCCAAACATGGAGTTTTTTCCTCATTCACACCAAAAAAAAAAGGTGGATTTTTTAAACTTAAAAATGTGCGTGCTTTCACAGAGGGCAGGCATGGCGCTGTCAGCTGCTGGGGGAGAGGTTTTCTCTCCATCACACACAGAGGGATCTGCTGCCAGGTTGCTCTATAGTAGCTGCTCTGACTGTTGCTATTTGTACTGGTGGAATATATTTTATGCTTCCCAATGCCTGGACTTACTGAAGTCCTGCACTTCTGGAAAGCCACCGGATATTAAAAAAAGGCTTTAGGATTGAAACTGTAAAAATATACGATATTAATAGCAGCGTTGATTTTTAAAGGCATTAACATCCATAGAAAATACAACTGCATTTCAGAAATGTTTAAAGGATAAATAGTATTCTGTGTCAAAATACGGCTCTCTGTGACAGGTGGGGAGGCAGAATCTGGGGCAGAGGGACTAAATGACATAAATTCATCTTCCTGTATATTTTGGAACATGATCTATTTGTGTTCATTGAAATGACAGCTTTGCTGGTAATTTCTTCCTTTCCCAGCAAAGAAACCTTAATCTCCTTACTGGAAATTGTACTATTTATGCAGAAAATCCTGCCTGAGATTGCTTGAGATCATGAGTTATGTAACCCAAACAGATGGAGCTGGAACCCTTTTTTTTATGTCAATTCATATTATAATCCCAACAGGCTGCAATCATTTATCAGCTCATTTGTAGCACAGAACAAATAGAGAGAGGATTTTAAATGTTCATTTAATATACACTTACATAGGAACACTGTCGCTAAATACTAATGATAGTAATTACGCCTATTAAGGACTTTCCTCATTCTTATGAACAGAAGGACTCTGTGTGATACACATAATAATATGTACATGATATTATGACCATCACCCTGCAAAGACATGTATGTGGTTGCATTTACATGTTGGATAGATGTGGCTATCTGCAGTGCTAGTATGAAATTAGATCTGAGAGAACCTGGGAGAGCAAAACGGTGAATAAGAGGGAAGGAGGAGCTACAGGAGAGCTGGAGGGAAGGAGAAGCTGGCCAGGGCAGGGCAATCAGTGTGAAGAACCTGGTTAATGCTGCCTTGTTCAACTCTTGAGCAATATTAAGTCATCCAATGATGAATCACCCATCCAGCTCCCAGCTGATCACGTGCATACACTGTAGAAGCCAATATATAATATACAATACAGAGTTTTAAAATTCACATTAGCATAATAGTCCTTCTGTTAACATGATCAGGCAGATAAAATCCTAAAAGGCTCAATTACACTTGCAGAGATTTTATCCTTTTTTGTTACTAGTGTGGCAGCTCTTATTTCATGTGAGTTTAAGCTAAAGTGAAAAAAGGAAAAAAAGGATGAAATGGGATGGGAGGGGAAGGTAACAAGCAAAGGCTATTCCAAATAAAAGTAATATAAATTGAGTGTCTAGATGTTCTTAAAACTGAAGAGGGCTTGATCAGATGGATCTGGGAGGAAGAAAAGAAAGAAAGAATGATTTGAAGCCAAGTCTAATTTTCTATCAAGCCAAAGTTCAACCAGAGCTAAAAAAAAAAAAACCAATCCACTGTATTTAAATATGGTCTTTGTACAACCACATTACTTTTATTCTATTCTGTGGGAATTCCCCATGTGATACACTTGCATATTTGGGCCCAAACTGTGATCTAAAGCTCAAACTGTCGCAAGGAGCTTTGCTAGAGGAGAGCTTTCAGAAAGCTGAGGCAGAACTCCTGATATGATACAGTATTTTTTGCAAAAGCAAAACCAAAACAGAGGCCTCCAGGGCTGGGTTTTGGGGTCTGTCCAGAGCTTGACCCCCATGTACCTGGCTGTGTCTTGTGTTTAGCTGTTACAACTACCACTTTGTGAAAACACACTGCCTAATTTTGCTGGAGTTTGCCAGCAAGAGCTGTAAGGTGGCTGGAATGGACTCTGGCCCAGAGAATGTAATGGAGACATCAAGACCTGGTCTGTCTCCAGCACCCTCTGCTACATTTCCACACATCTGTGGTGGCATTTCTCCTCTTTTTTTGGGACTTTTGTGGTGCTTGCCTCCTGGGTTGTAATTCCCAAAGGCATACCTGCATGGGATGCTGGGAGCAAGAGCTCACCTGTGTGCTGCGATTGCGGATGGTCACAAGACAAACCCTACATTTTGATCCCATCTTTCATTGTGCTAAAGCCTGAACCTTTTCTCTGGTGAATGTTTTCCAGGGAGCAACCTAGAAAATGGAACCAGACAGCGGCTTACAGCCAGGCACTGCACCATCAGCCCTTTTCAGGTCTCACCACTGACAACGCATCTTCCACTACAAATATTTCCAAACAGGACAGTAAAAACCAAGTCAGCAGGAGTCAAGTTTTAAATCCAGATATGGTTATGGCCTCTAAATTCCCTTGTCCCTTCAAACTTAATTTTTTTCCTTGTCATATTGTATTTAAGACTGCAGAGATAACAACAAATTTTAATGAAGCATCAAGTGATAGATATTGTTAAAAGATGGCCTGAGAGTAGAAGAAATTTAATCATTTCCAAGACAGACCTAATTTTACCCAGGGAGTTGCTATTTCTTATTCACAATGCTATGCAACACTTTGACCTCCTTTCTTCTGGACTGGGGGCTTTACCTACTTAGTACTACTAATGTGAGAAAGATTATAATGTGTTTTTAATTAATTCTGGATCTTGGCCAGTGATTAATCTAGTCAGATGCTTTTCTATTAGCCAAAACTTCAAAGATCCTCCTTTTATTTTTTCTTCACAAGGAAAGAAATGAGCTTCTGCTTGTAAATATATGTAAATGCTTAACTTAGCAGGATTTTGTGCTGCTTCATGAAGTGTGCTTTCTTCAGGATAGCTTTTCCCTGGATGATGTAATTTACTTGACTCCGTATTTTCTACTCTTGCACAACTGTGTTAGTTGCTCTAAGCAGATTAATCTGAGCACTAACCTGGCATTTGCTTTGCCAAACAGTTATTCAGTGCCCTGCAGAAAAGAATTGCTATTTTAGGGAGGTAAAAAGATCACTTCTCTGTGCCCAATATGACTTTCAGATGGATGTTAGTCTGTTTGTGTGTAAATAGGTCTAAAAACCCCAAGGACTGATGGACTGAACAAACCAGATACTGTATTAGCAGTTACGTAATAGAAGCAGCACTAAGAGGAGGAAAAAATGCTGTTTTTTCCCCATTGTTACAATGACAGTCCAGAGTCAGATGATATAAAGGGCACAGAGGTGATTTTAAAGGGAACATCCCAGCACTGGCTACGCTTCCTAAATCTTCAGCCTTGCAGAGCGTTTTATACTAAGAGTGTGGATTTGTGGGGGGACAGGTGAAAAGAGTGGGAGAGGAGAAATAAGGAGGTTTATTTTTAGTTGAAATTATTCTCAGACGGCGGAAGGTGATAGACTGATAGCTTTCAGGAAACATTTTGTTTAAACCTAAAGAACAGACTGTGGGGAGCAGATTCAAGCCATCTCCGTAACTCGCTCAACATCACTCGGTCAGTCTGCCCTTAAGGGTGAGATAATTACAGCTGTGCTGTCAGAATGAGGGATTTTTTGGTTCACTGATCAAAAATTCATTTTACATCAACTTGCAATGAAAATCTGACCCCTTGTTTGTTCGGGTTTTGGGGAAGTCAACATTTTCCCTCTTTTTTTCTCAAAATTATTAGCGTAATTCAGGCAGTATTCAAAAAACCACAATTTTTCATTTGATATTAGGGGAAAGAATAATCATGAATAATTTTGCTATTGCAAAAGTACTTCCTAAATTCAGCTCGGTAGGTATTTGGTCACCCCAAAACTTCAGGCTCATGCCGTGAAATTTCTTCCTGGGCTTCTAGTGATCTCTGAGTTAATATTCAATTCCTCGATATTTCTGCCTATTAAAGACCTAGATTTAGTACATCCAATCACATCTCCCTCTTGTGGCTACTTCCCACAGCTAAACCAACCTGTTATGTACTCAACATTATATGGGATTATAGAAGTTGCTTCTTTCGCTCACACTTCCTTTCCCTGCTTCACCACCATTTCTTGCTTGTGCTTCTCAACAAGATGCCACCAATGGGACTTTGGGGCTTGGGGACACTGATATCAAACTGGTTTTCCACCAGTCCCGTGCCAACTGGCTCATCTTTTAGACAAGCCGCAAGAGACATTAGCAAAGAAAACGCTTCTGTATCTGCATGATGGGCAGTTGAACAAACCCACTAATTAGACAATGCTGATGAAACATGGGCTTTGTAAGCAGTTTTACCCTCCAGAGCCCTTGTGGAGTTTTCCCCTTAAATTACAGCATTTTGCTGCTCCGCACTTGGGTTTTACAAATAGCTTCTTTTATAACTACATTTATTCTCCTGCTAACAGTTTCACAGAAATGATATTTCATTTTGATGAGAAAGCTTTTGAGCAGAAGCCAAATTACTCCAGGCAAAGCAGATTTTGTTTTCCTACAGTTTAATCAGTAGGAAATTAAGAGGCCAATATTGTGCTGCCACAGACGTAGAGGCGAGCAGCCACCTTTGCTTGCATGAATTTTTTCCCTTCCTCACTCCGCAGAGCATAACATAACTGGGAGTCAGAAGTCACCCTGTCTAATGTAAATCTGATGGTCCCAATCCTCAGCCCATGTAAATCAGCATCACTCTACTGGGAGCAGATTTACAGCCTTCATCAGTCGTCAGGTACAAAGCATCCACCACAGAATAGCCCATGATCAGCCAACCTTTCTTGTTAAAAAGGCAATTTTACCTTTTAGAAGAAATTGAGAGCATAATACGAATTCTTGTTTTATGTCCTTGCCTTAAGAGGAAGGCAGCTCTTAAGCAGCTTCTGGTGGCAGCTGGTCAAGACAGCATGAAAAGCCACTGAAATTATATATACATACATATATATTTTTTTATGCTGTCAGAAAGGGTCAAGACTGGCTGCTCCAAGGAAAGGTGTTTCTAAGCAAACATTAATGTGACATTCTGTTTGCAAGGGTTGACTTGGCCACAGAAATATGTGCCTTTTTTCACACATTTTGAACTCTGTAAAAAATAAGTTTAGAAGACTTCAGTCTGCTTATTCCATAGTGGAAATCAGCTCAAATTCTCCACCCAAAAGATATTTATCTCACAGGTTTTTGCTAATGTCAAGCACTATAGATTAAACGCTTTCAGAGGGGTATGTATTTTGTGTAGCAGATACAATACTTGTGTTTCTTTAAAAAGAACCTAACGTCATTATCTAGTTGATGGTTTTCCAACACACGCCTGCAGCGGTTTGTCACCATAAAGCCTCACTTTACAGCAAAAGACTGATTATGTACCCAGTACCTCATCCTTAGGTGTTAAAACTCCTTGCTGAAACCCCAGGCTTTTACCAAAGGAGTTTGCTGGTTGCTACGGAGGAATGCTGCAGGCAGCTGCCAGTCCCTGTGGTCACAGGATTTTAGCACTCAGAGTTTTACATGGGGCTATCTGAGGTTAAAAGCAATGGAGGCCGTGCTGGCTCAGGCTCCTCCTGCTCTCTTCAAATCAGAATTAAACTGAACCCCATTTCAGTGCTGGGCCTGGCCCTGTTACTTCAACCTGGGGCAGGGGATTTCCTACCCAATTCACTGGGTTTTTAAGGGGAGACATCTGCAAACTCCAGCTCTTGCTCTGGCTCTCTATGCAGATGCTCTATTCTATGTCTATGCTCTCTTCATGTTTATGCCCTCTCCATGTTTATGTTCAAGCAGGCTAGATCAAGAAAGGAAGAGAGCAGCATAGAGATGCCAACACGGACCAGGCACAGTTTGGATGCAAAGAAACCCTGTTGAGAGGAAGGGGCTGAGCTGTCTCCAACCCCACATGGGTCAGCCATATGCTCCAAGGGCCTCCTTTGCAGCATTCAGAGCCTGTGGCAGGGATGATCAGTGTATTTGATAGTGAAGGAGCATCTTTCGGCACTGCCTCGGTGTTAAGCGGCTCTCCTGAGAAGGCAGCCACTGATAGCTGGTGTTAGGAGAGGAAAGCAGAGGGTGGTGGCATGGAAAACCCTGTCACCTTTCTCCAGGTTTCCCCATCTCGAGAGTCAGCACTTTATCATATCTCTTACAGAAACTTTTTAAAGGCTTCTTAATTATCCTGTGGTCTCCAGCAGTTCCTGTGCTGGCTGCTAGAAGCACCCAGGCGATACCACAGGGCTCATTTTGTCAGATGGAAAAAGTTTGCATGCAAGCCACAGCAAAACTGTGTGTTTGCCTGACTACCAGGCTGGCAGGGGGTGGTGAGTGGAGGTGGAGAGCGGGCAGTCATGCTGGGTGGGATTTGTTTGTGCGATACCCTGGTAGGAAGTGACAGACTCTATATGAGCTGGATCTCAGCAGGTCTCATCTCTGAAGTGCTTCTCTGCTCCAAACTCTTGGTGTCTCTTGCCACGCTGGTGGGAGGAGGATGGGAATTGCTGCACACAGAGAAGTCACTTGGCATCTGAAACAACCATTCCTATTTTGCCCACCACATCCTGCTGTGTAGCTCACAGCCAGTGTAGCTGGAGTTTTCCTCTTTTTTCTCCACCTGAAGTCTCACAAAAGCCATTTTTTTGTAGGATACTTCCCCCCATGACCTGTGCCTGGGTACCACCACCATGGCAGCTTCACCTCACCCTCCTGCCTGCACCAGGTCTCCCAGCTATGACACTATGGGACTGAGGGTCAGAGAAAGACCTTTCATCCATTTCATGCCAACGGAAGAGGCTGAGTCAAAGCTTTTAATCACCTGCTAAAATTATTGTTAAATTACGTAGTTAACTCAGCTGTTTACTTAGCTGAGAAACCTGCTTTTAAGCTGGCAAACCTAGCTGCTTGCCCCGTGTTTTGGCCAAAACCCAAGCAAAGCCAAATGACAGTTCCTGAGTTAGAAGAGGATCCAAAACCAGATCTTTTCCTTGCTGCTTCCCTCCTCAGGGGTGTGCCCCCCATTCCCTAATCCCTACCTGCTCTGTTGCTCACACTGTACAGGGATGGCTTCCAGAGCTAGCTGATCCTGCCTGTAGCAGGGCTCCCACCTCCTCCCTCTCTGAGTCCCCGGTACAATTCCCTCCCATCTCCTCAAATCCTTCTATGACATGAATATGCATCATGCAGCTTGGGGCTTTTCCTTATACACAGAGGTGCCCTGAGTACATCTACATCTGCTGTTATGTATAAAAAAGCAGCTGTACAGAAGTATGTGCACACATGTGAATATGGTCATGTATTACAGGAAAATGTTTCTCCCACAAGTGTCCAGGAAAGAGTGGCCTAGGACTGCCTGTTGCTGACTTTTCTCATCTTTACTTCCACACATGCAGGGGAGGATTTCACAGGCAATAACAGCCGGAAATAGATTTCTGAAGAAGTTTAAATTGAGAATATTTTCCTCTGCTTAGGCAAGCATTTGACAGTGTAATTCTTAAATACACTTTATTGCTATTAAATTTAATACCCGTGAAGGATTACATATCTGCTTCTTTGCGAGTCTGGCAGGATTAGCAGAGTAGTGTCTACTTAGTGTTTTTAAAACATCAAACACTAACAAAGCCCTGAGCAAGAAACCTTTCTATGGTCTCAAAATGCCAAGGGTCCAGTGAATTGCACCATGCCAGGAAATCTGACGGCATGCTCTTTAAGAAGCTCCATGTTTCAGCTGCCGAAACACACAGCAACAGGGACAAACCTTGCGGCAGAAATCCTCTCTGCACCTAAATACTCCAAATTCTGCTCACTGGCAGTGTAAAACTGCTGGCTTCAACTCAGGCAGCCAGCTGGAGGAGTGGGAGCTTGCACCCCTTCTCTGCAGGCTGAAAAACTCTGGCATTTGGGATTTACATATTATTTGCACTGCTCACATAGAAACTAATTGTTCATAGTTGCATTGTTTGTAATGCTCTCTCTATTCCAGAAATATATATATGGAAAGAAAGTCAATTCTCTTAGTCCTGAAACTATGGATCTGTAGCGGAGATGTTAAGTCCTCAGAAGAGCAGGAAGTGCAGCTGGGATGGGATGAGCCAGGCTGGCTCAGACCCTCCTGGCATTGCAAGGAGATTGGTACAAGGCCCTTCGAGGGATCTGTCTCTTTAAAATGATCCTCAGTTTCTCAAAAGAGGCTGAAAGTCAAAACTGTTTGCTCTAATTAATGGCCTCTCCAGCTCAGGCACCAGCCTTAGGCAAATCCACCCCAAAAATCCCCTGGAATAACCACCACCACTTTGATGATAGCATATGAGGTGACTTGCCTTGCGTTACAGTAAATTGGCATGTGGGAAGAGCAAACCAGCCTCGCCGCTTCCCTGCTCCCTCCGGAAAGCTCCCGCACAGGAATGGGATTCTCCACCCTCTGTCTTCAAGGACACTGGGTCTGTGCTCTGTGAGTTGGAGGCAGTCACTGCCAAGCTCTGAAGGGCCCATAAGCATAACATATAGGTACCACACAGGGGCAGGGAAGCGTATTTTTGATTCAGCTGCTATTAGGGTGACTCTGGGCATCTACAAAGATGAATTAGCTCTGGATATTTCCAGGCATAAGGGTTTGGCACTGGAACTCATAGAAAAAAACACTTGAGCTAAAGAATGGTTGGGGTTTTTCGGTATTAATATTATTATTGTGCTTTCCTTTTTGCAGCTAATGAATATTTGCCCCTGGGGAAGGGAGCATGTGTGGTAGGAAGGCTGCGGGAACTGGAGGCATCTTTACAGGCAAAGCCTATCTGCAGAAGGTGAGTGACAGTAAAGCAGCACTTCCTGATAGGTACCAAATGGACCCAGAGAGGATTCACCCATCCCTGGCAAGATGTGATGGACAAGAATCCCCAGAAAGCTCATTTTCTGCTACAAAGGGGAAAAAAGAGACTACAAAACAAGTCTCTCTAAGAATTGCCTTCGAAACTCCAGCAGCAAATTTAAACGTAATCTCCAATTAATTCTTCACCTCCACAGCTCAGCTCAAATGCCTCATAGCTGTTTCCTTTACATCAAAGACATAGAAACTTGAAAAAAAACCCACAATCAAAGCAGCAAACAAATCATGAAGGAAAAATGGCTTCTTAAAGCAGCACGCGAGCCAGGTCTCTCCTCATTTGCCTAAGGAGAGCCCAAAGACAGAACCTTGCAGTTGCTTACTAAAAAATGGGGTCACATGGGAAGGCTCTTGGCTAAATCCTCTGCTCCATATCCCACAGCTAGGCTGGAATGAGCCTAGTTTAAAGCTGTGCTTCCAAAGCAAGCGGCTTGCATTGGAAAGACCTGGGGGTACACGAGAAATGCTGGCCAGCCCCACAGGCAGCCAGGCATTGCATTTGATGGGGACTGGGAAAGGGGTCAGACACCTTGCCAGGGGCTTCCACAGCCTGAACCTTACCCACAATTACCTAGCCCTAATTAGGTTGATGGGAAACAAGAATTTTCATGAACAAAGGCCAGGGCGAGGGGCTGTCACCATAGTGCAGCTTCAGTGATACTGGTTTGAATCATCAGCTCGAAACGAGATAGCATCATCAGCCAAGAATAAATATTTCCATCCTTGGCTCAGATTTGTTGTCATTGGAGGTGATGTGAGTGCAGGAGGACCCACAGGCACCCCATATGGGGCACAGCAGCTTTTCCACAGATGGCCTAGTGGGAGGCAGAATTTGTGGGTAATTCATTATCCAGCCCACAGTAGTAAATGCCGCACGGTGTGTACGCACCCAATACAAGACTGATTGCTCTGGCAGAGACCAGTGCAGTCCTGGGAAGTTTCCTTTGCGTTAAGTTCTTCTGACACTAATGTCGGTGCCTAAGCAAACACATCAGGATGACTAAAACACCGGGACTGCTAAAAATCACAGAGCACACATGCTGGAAATGTAGCAGCAAACCCAGAGCAAGAGGAAAGCAACATGCCTTTGTTTTTAAGGCTGACCCTTGGTCTCTCCTGCCTTTGCATGATTGAGTTGAGTTTGGTAAGGTGCGTACGGGTGAGCCAATACTTCCTCACGAAACTTCATTGCTATTTATGAGGCAGACCTAAATATTCTAGGTTAAAAAGTATTGTGTGCAAATTATGCACGTGTGAAGAGTAATTGAATTTGATTGTGTCCTTTATAGATATGGCAAGTAAAACCACAGCCTGCACTTGATAGAATTACAGTGTTGTAAGGGCAGCTGAAACAAGAAGAAATTCAGGTTCATTGCCCATATTACTTGGTGCCTCCATACAGCACTGAAGGTTTGTTGCACAAATCTGCAGCCCAGATATTCCCATTTGGAAGAACCTGAGATTCAGGGGATTATGAAGGATGCACGGGAGTATTAGGCAGTTCTCCATGCTGAAGGTGAAAAAGCCTCTCATAGAAATACTCACTGGTCTTTGAAACAAGAATAAAACATGCAGGATATTTTTAGAAGCTGGTCTGCACTTGCCAACACCTGCATCTGCTGATGACAGAGGCTCCGAGTGTCGACACCCAGCACCTCTCCTTGCCATACTGCTCCAGAGATTTACACAAGATTATCTGGTGCAGCCACGAGAAAAAGAGAACCATGAAATGCACATGACTAGCTGAAGCAGGGAGCATACCCTGACAAAAACACCCCTGAAAAATCACCTCTGAAAAACTCCAAGGACCTTGGTTCCCCTTCTGCAAACCAAGAACCTGTTTGTGCTTCGAAAACGCCACCCTAGAGCACCAGAGGTTGCATGGTGGCAATATCCTGCAGTATATGAGAAGGACAGAGGTGAGACTTGTCCACAAGACTTTAACAGCTCCCTCCTTTGCCCATATTTTATCTTGGTTAAGGACATGTCATCTCCAACTAAGTTACCTGTTTTGGACTTTGTTCTGGAAAGCCAAATGATGGCTGCTGCACAAAGACACCAGCACTAGTCAGTTATGGGAATGCTGGAGTGATGCGAGTTAAAATTTCTTTGGAACTCACACTTCAAAGCAGCATGAAAATACAGAGTGGTTTAGTGTTTTGCATGTTCACCTACCACTCCAAAGAATGGTTAGAAGCAGGTTGATAAGTAGGGGTTTGTAATTATCCTGTGTGTTTTTCCTTTCACCCTATTTGCTAATAGTTTCCTTATAAATAGACACACAGACACTGGAATGAAGCATTTTCCCATGAAAGACTACCAATGCCAGATTATGTAAGTTCATAGGAAATTACTTGTTATTACTTGTTTGGGTTTTGACATAAAAATTTGTAGTGTCTGAATTTTCCAGCAAGAGAAACTTAATCTTATTGTATAAGAATAATCCCAGGCCAGTAATAACATTTCTGAAAGAGCCAGTCATGGAAAACATGTTTCTCAGAACTGTTCTCAGGACAAGAAATTTCTTAGGCAAATCTAAAACTAGAAAAAAGAAAAAAAGGAAAATTGAGAATAAGGGGTTGGGATAGAGGGATGGCTGGAACTGCTGTTCTAGAGTGGTATGTGGGAATTCAACATGTCACTTCTGCTGTGCTTTAGATTACAAAGAGTCATTTGACATGGGAATAATAAGAGTAAAACTATCAGGTTATAGGGACTGTGCTATAGAAATCCATCACCCCTCAGGCTTGGTGTGAAAGTCCAGGATGTTTTTCTCTCTGTATGGTTTCTTCTCCAATCCTGAACAGGGCTTTGGAGGAGAAGCCAAGAGGTAGCCCTGGCAGCAGGCCCGTGACATAGGCAACTCTCTGGAAAGATAACAGGACTGTTATCAGCCTAGCCCTTAGGGGTGTTCTGGTTTTAGGGGTACAGCCAGGCATCTCCCTTGATATTCAGCTGCCACACAGGCTGGCTGACTGCTCCCTGCTGTATGGCAATGAACCCAGGCTCCCGTCCCCAGGACTTTCTCTTGCTTGCTAAGCATAGCTGCAGGGGCAGGCTCTTTTCCTACCCAGAGCCATACATGGAAAATATATTTTGCTGACAGCATTGTATCTATCAATTCTCCTATTAAAAGAGGAGACACAAGTTTTGTTTCTGCTAAGGCTTGTATGTGCAGTAAAAGCCCTTCTATCAACAAAGGCACCAAGGAAACAAGCTGGCTGAAACCCAACTAAACTGTACAAGATGTTATCTACGATCTCACAGCCTGTTGGATTAACGCCTGCTTGTGTTGAGGGCACCCTGTTCGAGCAGGGTCTGGGACCAGGGGTCAGGGGAGAAAGGAGCCACACTGCCTTCAAGCCCTCTTCTGGGTTCTCCTTTGTATCTGCCACCTCACTGTGCTATGTACTCTCTAAAAGGGTATCCCTCCTTTCCACCATGGTATCCTCAGTCTGTACCCTGAAGAGAAAGCTTGGAAAAAGGCTAGACAGGGAGGAGGAAAACAAAAAAACAAAGGGGTATTTCAGCCCTAACAAGGGCTGTAAAGAGCAGCATCAACCTGATAAACACTTTTCACTAGCAGCAGTAATGATTTGTTTGTGAAACATTAATTTGGAGCCAGTCTGACATAGATCTTTCTTTTCCCCTGTATTTATTGTTACTGCTCTAAGTGTTTCTCTGTGATCTAAGGGCATGCTGTAGAGCTGAGCACTGCAATAACCATGGCAGTCTTGGATTATTCACTTCCCAGGCCAACAGGGAGGACCTTTGTAACAGGAGGCCAAGGGCAATTCCAATCTCATTCTGAAAAGCTGCATTTCATTCAGGTACCCTTTGAGGATCAGAGTTTCTCCATCTTCTGAAGCTATTGCCTTAATCTAAATTGTTATTTCAATTGCTTTCCATGAATTTAACACTTAGAGGGATTAGGGCGAAAAAGCTTTAATTTTCCTTCTGACCTTCTAACATCATCAAACGAAAGTTGGGACATCAGAAAAGGGATTTTAAGTCAATAATTATTTGTAGCAACTATGTTTGTGAGCCAAATGCTGCCCCTGTCCAAATCCTCGCTCCCTGTATGGAGCAGAGTCATCTGCTGAACTCTTCTAGGTTTGGCTCTACACCGGTCTAACCAACACGACAGAACTTGCAAACAAGGCAAGAGAGCAGAGATCCAAATAAAAATCAGAGCAATGAGTCTGTTCTGCTTGAGTCCCAGCAAGTTCTCTAAATGGGCTGTTGCTGAAATCCTGACCTTGTTTGCTCTTGGGCTGCCTGAACGCTGCATACCCTGTAGCCAAGATGAATTAATTCGTGGCAGTCGAGCAACTTCCATGAAATCATAAAACAAGCAGAAAGCTGTTGGTGTGCTGTTGAGGAGGAGACAGGGAACCAACATGTAGGGATTTACGGCGCAGAGTACCAAGCTAGCACAGCTATAATCTCAGGTTGTATCGCCTAAAAAAGAGGCATATCAGGTACCTCATTCTGTTTTGAATTACCCTGGGCAGAAGTTAATGGATTTAAATAGGCTCAAAGCATGTGCCAGTGAAGGGACAGTAACCAAGGAGACCAGATCTTTATTCCTTTGACATTTCATCTCTTATACCAGGTAAGAAGCTGAACTGTGAAGTCTGCTTTTTGCAGACAGGTTTAGTTACAGTAATGAGCTGTAGGTATAGATTTCCTTTCAGTCCTCAGAGCTCATCTTTGTCTCCTCCCTGATCCTGTGTGGGTTTGCCTTGCTGTCACTTCACAGTTATGGTGACAATGCTAGAGTTAGAAAAGCTGGTTTAGAGGTGTGGCTCACGCTTATAGAGGGGATGGAGGGGAAAGGAGCTGTGCAAGCCCTTAGGGGCTGCAAGAAATAGCAAGGATAGCAGGAGACCTGGAAGGAGGCAAAACCAGTGGCAGGAGCCTCTCATCACCATTCCCTTGAAGAAGGTCCACAGGTTGCTTGGGCAGCACATGGTGGAGGGATCAGTTTAGATAGCTCATGCCATAGTGGATCTGTGGGGCTGCAACGAGGACACAGATCCATGGCAACATTGCTTTGCAGCAGGCTGCACATGGGGCCAACTCCACTTTCTGCTTTTGCAGGTCTTTTTTCTTCAGATGCTGCCTCCTTGGGAGGGAACCATTTCTTGCAAAATCTCTGCAAGCACTTTCCAGCAAAATGAGTCCCTGTTAGGAGTCTTCACTTACTCCAGTACCAAAGTACAGGGGAACCACAAACAAGAACTGTAGTGTTGCAACACCACTGTGCTGTCACAAGCCATCTCAGCTAAAAATAAACTGCCGGAATACACTGGCAGCCTAAACAAGCTTCAGACTTTCTTTCACCAAATGCCGTAAGGAAGACACCCTTCAAGAGCACTAACCCAGACAGAGCACAAGTAGCTTCAAATACTGCAGTGAGTTTCATTTTTGCCTCTCTTCTGAGTGTTAAGTCCCCCAAGCCCTCTCCTGCTCCTCTGTCCCCAGTAAGTAGCCTGGAGCCCCTGGGATTTCTCCAGAAGCATTTCTATCTGAAGACTTTGTCCTTGCTCTCATCACTTCAGTGTACTCATGTGGCCCCCAGGAGAGCAAATCTCCACGTGGGGACAGGAACAACCCTCACCTTTGCTTTAAGCTGAATTCAAGTAATCTGTGAGCTCTGGTTTGTAGCTCACCCCTTCATGTTTTGTGGTGATATGCAAGATTTGCACAGCTTTACAGGGAGCAGGGAACCAGTCTTGTGGAAAACCACCCACAGGCAGACAAAGGCTGGCAACAAAGCCCAGCGAGCTGTTTTGTCTGAGCCGAGACTGCTCCATCTCCGGCTTCTGCCGGGACTGGCAGTAGTTGAAAGCCAGGCTAGTTTTCTCAACTGATCTTCCTTTAGCGTTGCCAGGTTATCTGAAGTTCAGCTCTCCCCCACTGCCCCTGTGTGAGTTGAATGGAGTGAGATACCTGACCTGGGTTGCAAACACACACCAGGTTGCCCACAGCACATCGTCCTGTTGCTTGTCAAGAGCCCCTCTAGGCAAGTTCCTCAGCTCCTTGCCTTTTAAGATGAGCTGGAGAGAGTAAAGTTGTCCCATGATGACCCTGAGGACACTTTCACAAGGTTGTCCGCTGTGCATTGGACATGGTCCCACCACATCAGCAGCTTCCCATGAGACCAAGACAAGAGACAACAGCTCCCAGCTTCGGAGGCCACACCGTGCGTCTCATTTATACAAGATTTTCCGTCCCTCTCTCAATACTTTATTTTCAGTGTTCTCCAGCTCTGTGAGAAAGCCAAAGAGGCTGGAAACAAAGCTGGATCTTTTTTACTTCCTCTCCCCTAAATGCAGAGGTGAGGCACAGCTTGATAAGACCCACCAGCCTCCACAAAGTTGCCACTGGGCTCAGCGGGAAGCCTATGATCCACCTTTGACACCTCCTTGGTCCTGCCATCCTATAGAGCTGCATAAGACACTGGGATGAAATCCAGAAAGGTTTGGATTTCACCAACCCAAAATCAGTGAGAACAGCACAGCTCCCTTGCCAATCCCAGCTCCAGTGCATCCCCATGAACCCCATCAGCAGAGACATCCCCAGTGCCCCTTGCTGGGCCCAGGCATACATGGCCATGTCATCAAAACGAGCCATGCCTTTATTACCCGCTCTCTCTGCTTTGTGTCCAAAATAGCCACACTCAGGTGCTCAACCCACAGCATCACCAAGCCAGGCCTGGGAGGAAATCCCTTACCCTTTGTCTTCTTTCTTTGCCTTTTGGCCTTTTAAAAAGACTTTGACCAAGTAAGGGAACAGGATGCTGGCAAATGGAGATAAAAGCAGGCTGCAGGTGCTAAGGGACAATACCTTTCCTCTAGCATCAAGCAGTCATGGAGCTGGTGGGGCAGGTCAGGCTGCTTTTCCGCACCACCTGGACATGGAGAATCCCAGTTGAAGGAGAGTTGATGCTCAGTCCCCAGCTGGATCCTATGGCAGGTGCTGCAGATACCATGTCCTCAAGTCTGGCTGCAGATTTGTAGGCTGGCTTGTGCTGATATGGTTCATAGAGTGGTAGAAGAGAAAACACACATTGGCTCCTTCATCAGCCCTCATGTAGCATGTCTCGTTTATCAGTGCAGAGCAGTGGTGGTAGATGCAATGCTGGAAGATACCCATGGCTCAGCATGGACACCCAGTTGATAGGAAAATTTTTCCAATGTACCCAGTCTCAAGCAGTACCAAGTTCTGCAAATTTTTTGATCCAGAGATGCCAAACCTCTTCCAAGTGAAAGCAAATGTACCTTTAAATGCTCCCTCATCCAAGGTTAACCTTTGACTTAACCCAGCATGGCACCTCACTTGGACACCACTGAGAGAGGGCAAAGTGGTTTTTAGTGCACAGATCTCTGCTGTAGGGCTATGGAGCTGCAGATAGGATCATCTGTGGCTTTGTGGAAACAGTTGATCATCAGAGCTCCTTAGCTGGAGAGCGTGGTGTGCAGAGCATGGGGCCAGACCACTTCCAAGCACTGCTCCCACCCAAATCACAGTTGGAGCAGGCACAGGCACAAGCTGAGCCAGCATTAAATGAGAAAGAGTTTTGACTGGCACCTAGCGAACAGTGAGCGAGGGATGCACTTCAGATCCCTGTAACAATTTCAGCTTCAAAACCCCATGTAAAGGTTTGCTCATAGAAATTGCTAAAAAAGCCCAAGGCACAGAAATTCTTGGGCAGGTCCAGCTGTGACCAGCATGCTTAAGGTCTCGTTTCTTCAAATTATTAGCATGTATAATGAGAACATTAAAAATACCTCAGTCTGTGGGGGATTTGGGAGTGAAACCATGCCCTGTCTGGATCAGGCCCTGAGAAAGGCAGAGGCAGTGAGGGTGCAGGAGCAGCCTCTGTCTCCCTGTGCGTGGCTACCAAGCTGCAGCCAGCCCAAAAGGCAGAGGAGAGGACTATAAAGCCACACGCAACTGATTATGCCTTTCACTCACCTCCATTTGCTGATTGCAAGGCCGTGAAGGAGGGAGACAGTACAATTAAAGCAGCTGAACATTGTTGTTAGAGATGAAAAGCAGAGATGCAGGTCCCCAGCCTCCCAGCTGGCCTGTTACACTCCAGTCCTCTGGGAATAGACTGAAATCTACTGCCTGATGGTGGTGGGCAGTGTGAAATCCTTGGTCCCTGTGAGACAACAGAGACTGGGATGTGCCATTTGCAATGAACCTGGAAGAAAACAAAGCAATAGCTGGAGCTGCAGCCCCCTGCCACGGGATGAATTATGCCTTGCTAGAGAGGGGCTGATGCTCAGTGTTAATTCATGCTAACAGGAACTTGGCCCCATGTATTTGAAGCCTCTGTACCAAATCCCTCGTCATTGGCTGCAGATGTAGCAGCAGTGCATCAGCACGGAGGGGTGAAACAGGGTCCTGGCCTGGGGCAAGGCTCCTTCAGCAGCAGGAAAAACAATGGGCTCAGGTTTGAACAGAGCTCAGTACCTCCCAGCTTGCCTATAGAAACACTGTGGTACTGCAAACGCTTCTTGGGTTTTTGTATGTTTTCAGTCAGCAAACGCTCATCTGACTTTTCCCTGTTTCTGCATAAATGCTTAAAATTCTCCTGAAATGCCCTTGTAAAGTCTTCCATTTTTAAAGACAATCTGGAGGGTAAAAGAAAAAAAAAAAGAAATTAAAAGAGGTGTTCAGCCGAGGCAGACAATATTGGCTGGCTATAGGATTTATGCTGCATCATTGTTATATTTGGCTCTTCCTAATGTCAATATCCACTGTGTTTTTAAGGCTGCATTAAAAAGATAAAAAAGGAACCAGACAAGGACAGTTCAGGCCAAACTTTGGTACCATTGCATTGGTCAAATATACAAAGCAGCTGCTCTATAGTCCAGAATCAATATTTTCACGTCAGAGTGCTGCACAAAACACAAGCCAGAGAACTGGGAAGGTTTTGACAGGAATTTCTTTGGAAGGTTCTGGTTAGGCTCAGGCAGCTCTGGAGGCTGGGCTGGTGAGGAGTCAAGGCTGCAGGAAGCCTTTACAGGAGCTTTGTGCAGGGAAACATCCAAGTGTTTTACGGCTTTGCAGCTGTATGGGCCAGAGTGGAATTTGCTGGTTTAAGCTATTTTCCACTGGATCTACTGGGAGCTGTAGCTGCTGCTCTGTGGAATAAACTTGATCTTGTGGTGACTTGAATTTCCTCACATGAAGGAAAACATTTCCCTGCTAGTTTGTGTGTCCAAAAATACACTGAGAAGGGGAAAGTCATGTCAGACGGTGCAGCACAGATAGTAACCACATAACTTGCACCCTGTGTTATCCTCCTGGCTGACTGCGCTGCCTAATAAATGGTGCTACAGGGATGGTAAGTTGTGATGCCACTGCTTGGAGAGTAAATTACCGCTTTGAGAGCAAAAGCAGCAAGGTTAGTTTATCAGATATAACTTGTTTCTGCTAGGAAGGAAAATCTCAAGCCAAGGAGCTTCTCTCCACAAAAGCAAAATTTGTAGAGTAATTCACGCCAGCAAGTTATTGCTTTTTGTATCAAAGCATCTTTAAGATTAATAGAGAATCCCTCCGTATACAACATGTATATGCACATGAATGCCATTTCTTAACCGCTGTCTAGCTCCAGGAGATAGGAAGGTGGAGCAGCAGTAAAAGCTGGATCCATCCAGATAAGAGCCAGCACAGCACACAGAGAGCTGACTTCTGAGGAGAAAAGAAATAAAAATTCAAATTATCAAGAAGAAAAGAACGCTGAGATGTGAGGGATGCTCAGTGCCCTGGTGCAGGCCTGGGTTCGCCTCTCCTTTGAGATTATCTTTTATTAGTTCACTGTTGCAGGTTGAGATAAAGTCCTTGAAAACAAAACTGTAGTGACCTCTCAAACTCTAAGGAGTTCGGGCAACGTTTAAAAACATGAGTTTAAAACTCACGGCAATGGCTATGGTTTTCCAGGGTCTGCTTTTATCTGGATGTCTATATGAGGAGGGACAGGCTTTCCAGTGGCTTTAAGCATCCTTGCCTGGGAGGGAAGACACCACTAAGTCAGGGACACAAAAAATGCCTCAAGTCCAGTGCTGACCCTCACAAACTGCTCCTGGAAGTCACAGCCCCATGAAGGTGACCCAGCACCTTAGCTTGGGTGTGAGAAAGGCAGAAGCAAGCCCCAAATACACCCCCAGATACTCTCCAGTGAAGTCGAGCAGCTCCTCTCCCCAGCCTGCGACACCACAGCACCTCCTATTTATACACCCCATACCCTGTAATTGCGTTGGAGCTTTAATCAGCTGCAGCATAAATACATGGGTGCAGTAAACTGCTTCTGGGAGGGGGGCAGCCTCTCCTTGCTCAGGCTTCCTGAGTGGGACAGGGGTGGGACCAAAAGCGGCTGTGTAGTTTGGCCAACACTACGGTGTATGGTGGGGAGGGAAAGTTGCAACCCCTACATAAGACCCAAATTTGCTCCATACACCAGCCTCACCAGCACACAGCACTGGCCATACTCACCTGCCATCCCCATGGGTGGCTGGAAACTCCCTGTGTGATTTTGCCTGGGTTAAGGCCACACCGGAATTCCAGCATACTCCTGCTGGGATGGCCTGTGAACCAGACGAGGCCTTCCATCCTCAGGAGAGCAGCCACGAATTGTGCTCCTGAGCACCTCATCCCTCTTGCCCTGCAGAGGGGAGAAAAATGAGATACCAGGCACGTCCACATGCATGGTGCTTAGGTCCTTTTCAAGGTGCACTCTCATCTAGCACAACAGACATATTTTGCTATCAGAGCACACTGAGGGGGCATCCAGGGTGCTGCGGAGGGCAGAAATGTCTCAGGAGAGACTTAACTGGGCAAAACATGTATATTCTGCAATCTCCCATCCACACCCATGCTTGGCTTCTTGGGCAACTCTAACTGCCTGGTTTGCCCTATTCCTGTTCCAGAACAGTGGGGATTGATTTGCAGTCCAAGCTAATGGCGTGTTGAAGAGGCTGGGCTGACTCAGTGGGTGCAGAGGGCTGTGACTCATGCCGGAGGGTGAATTTCACCAAAGCCCTTGCTGCCTTACTGCCTGCCTGCCACGATGCCAAAGGTGCTGGCTCCATGGTGGGCAGCTACTGATCAGCTGCTGGCCTCCCAGGCAGCGAGGTGATGCCACTGGGATCAGTGGCGTTTTACACTAATAATCTGGATCTGCAAACCAGGAGTGAGAAGGGAGTAGGGCACCATGGGAATAGCGATGCCAACATGCAGGGTGGGTGGGCAGCAGCCAGAAACATGCTGGGTGCTGCAGCTAAACCCCCTGGTTCAGTGAGGCAGAGCTCTGCACTGGAGCTGACATGCGCTTCAGGAAGGCAGTGGGGATGCTGAGCCCAGCTAACAGAGCCAGGATGGAAACCCTGGCACTCTGCAAACACAGAGCCTGGAAACACCCAGGGGGTCAAGAGGTGAACCATGGTGTACCAGGAAAGGGGAAATGGGGAGGGGGGGTGAAGTAGTAAAAAGCTCTGATAAGGGCCCTGTAATCAGGATAAATGCTGAGTGATTCAGCAGCAGCTGATCAAGGAAGGAGTAAAGTATACTTGGAATGTTTAACTTGCTGGCTGTGACGGCACCACAGCCTCCTATGAAGCAAAGCAGCACATGCAGTGAGCAGGCAGCTTCCCCTATCGCCATGGCACCTGCTCATCTGCTTCTTCCAAAAAACCTGGCATCTGGGCTTCTTGCAGCTGAAGAGATGCCTCCTCCTATGGCAACTGCGGGTCTGTCTTGCAGGACAGCACCAGCACTTGGTACCAACCACCGGGCAGGAGGCCAGGACAAACAGCCAGGTTGTTTGCTGCGTGTCCCAGTAGACAAACACCGCTGGCAACCCACGTTACCTCCAGAGGGTATGTTGCAAGGAATGCAATCCCCTCCTTGCCAAGCCTTGTAACAGAGGCAAACAGCCAAGCTGCAACTAAATGTCTCGACAGCCTGTGTTATTTGCTCAGACGGGGCAGGTCTGCCTTTAGCCCGCATTTCACAGTGCTGGGGTGCGGTTCTCATGATGCTCACACCACCTCAGCTCTGGGCTCTGTGGCTGGGTAGTGCCCAGCATGGGCATTACCTTCTATTTCCCCTGCTAAATCCCTGCAGCAGGTAGTTAGGAGGGGACTCGTTTGCTCTGTTCTCTGAGGAGGCACTGGGAGGTGTCATGAAATGATCCACATAGGACTTTGCTGGGCTTTGAAAAGTCAGAAAAGCCAGTGGTGCTTCAGGTCACTGGTGGGCTTTCCATTGTCAGCTCCAGGAATAAGGGCTTGGAGTCCAGGCTGAGCACCCCCCTTCAGAAATCCAGACCTCTTGAAGGAGACCTAGAGCTGCAATGGAAGAAATCAAACAGGAAAAAACCCCAACCCAACCCCAGCACCTCCCAAAACCATGACCTGAAGTTTGCTTCTGAAATCTAAGCTCTCACCCCATACATAAAACACACGCGTGCTTCCTGCAGGCTCCACCCTCTTGCTCATGGCACGGCCATTGTTTCACAATGCCTGGCTGGCAAAAGAAATCTTCATCCTTCCTAGCAGAGATAGACACCAGCTGGTGGTCTCTGATGTGTGGGACCTCCATACCTTCAGCCCCTTTGCTACTGGCTATCACAGACGGGCCATGGCTTGGAGGAAGTTTAGTGGGACACTTCTGCTGCCTATGGAAAACTAGCAATGCCCAGGGGAGAAAACAGCCAAAACACCCCCAAAAATGGTGGTGGGGTGGTATGAATCCCCACACCATGATATAGTGGAGATGGAGGAGGTTCCTTGGTTGCATTGGGTCTTGCCACACTCCCTGCATCTTTTCCACACCTTGTGGCAGTGCGGGCGGCTGGGAGAGCCCAGCAGAGAGGTACTGCGGCAGGACGGGCTGTGTGTGCCATGAGGCTGAAAGCCGTTCTGCTGGAGCAACTTGGGGAACAGTGGGAATAGCTCCCTGTGCTGAGAGCGCCCATCTCCTTTCGTGGGAATAAGTGAGCATCTCTGGTGCCACTATGGTGCTGAGGAAGGGGCAGTGCCTGCTCTCCCCACCAGTGGCAGAGGGGGGTCCTGTCCATGCCACCACCAAAGCTGGCATTTCAACACCACAGCAACACTGCTCAGACAAAACAGACCCAGAGCAGACACATCCCTACCCAGATGGGCAGAGCTGTGCTTATCTGTGCCAGCTTGCGGCACTGACTGAGCACAGGAGTAGCTTGGCAAGCTGGGTAAATTAAAAATGAACAACCCCGAAAACAAAACACAGGTACAAATAGTGATAAAATCAACTTTGCAGAGATCACATTTATACTTTCTCCTTGGTACAGCACTGCTCCTTCCCAGCCAGGCTGCTGAAATGCCTCTGGAGGATCACAGATAGGCAAAAATACAAAAGGAGAGGGAGGAGGATAAACAAGACAATACAAAGATCATGTTGGTACTGAGTGAGGCATCCCTGTGGGCTGGCATGACTTAATGTGGATTTGCAAAGGCTTGTCCAGTGATTGACCAACCTGCAAGTGCCGAGGTGCAGCTGAACATGACCTGCCAACCGGACCAGTGAGAGATGGAAAGTCCCTTCAAGACCTGCCATCACTGGCTAACAAGTAGGGGAAAAAAACATCAAACATGGGATTTTACTCCCCTGGAAAACAGTTCATGGGACAAAAATGCATGGCCCTGCTGGTGCTCAACTGTTTGAGCTTCCCCATCAGCATAATTGGGGTTACAGCAGCCACCACTGGCCACAGTTCCTGCAGCTGGCAATGCACAAAGAATGCTTTTTTGCAGCTGGGGTTCATCACTGTTGCTCCAGCCCCGTGCTTCCTACCCCACTGTACCTCCGCAGCCACCTTCACTATCTTTGCCAGCAAAGAGGGAGGGCAGTGAGTGTGCTGTGGTGAGAGTCTGGGGATGTGTTACCAGAGCACTGGTCTGCACACACGGAAAACACAAGGCGTTTGCCACAGGCTTCTTGCCATGGTGCGTGCTGCTAAATCAACCACACTGAGACTTTGTGCTCCTTCTGGAGCCCCTTGCCCATGGGAACACAGGTATTGAAACACTGAGGCCCTCCTGATAATGCCAACAGCTCTGGCAGCCCCCAGAGCCCAATGAGAGTGGCTGCCATGCCTCACACTGCCTGAGACCATCCAGCGCCTGCCCTGGCCACCACGACCAGTTTCCCTGCCTGCCATGGCCCCAGCCCACTGCCAGGTTTCCTCAGCGGTGCAATGAATGTGGCCCATTGCATCATCTTTGTTCCACCTCCCCAGGGCAGGTCTCCATCAGCCCCAAACCTGGCAGCTTCCCCTGAGGGATCTTCACCAGCTGGCCCCAGCCAGCTGAGGGGAGCTGGGGCAATGCTTGTCCTGTGTCCCAGCAGATACCCAACGTTTTGAGTTGTTTCCTGGTCCCAGGCCATGCAAAAGCCAAGACTTTCCTAGTTCCTGGTGAGCAGCACCAGTTCCTGGTGTCTCTCTGAGACAGGAGCACCCTCCTCTGTGCCGGTTCCTGCCCACTTGCAAAAACTTGCCTCAGAGGAACAGGGTTGATGGGTTTTGAAGCATCTGGAAAGGGTTGTTATGGGTACATATTCAGCTATACCCATTGCTAGCGAGACAGTTTTACTTAGGCTCCTGGGAGACTGGAAATGAAGGCAGAAGTGGAGCAATTAGCCTCTGAGGACAGGACGGAGAGGTGAAGGTTGAAGGGCAGGGTGTTTCTCAGCAAAGTTGGGCCTGGGTGCCACCAGAAATGCCTTGGTAATACTGTGAGAGAGAAGCTGGTCCAGAAAAATAGCTCCCCTTGGGCTGGAGAGCACCCAGAGACATTGCACCTTCTCCATGGCCACTCATTGCCTGTCTTCTGAGCTGGGAGGCATTGCAAAGCTCGCCATCCTCCTGGCCACCTGCAGCAGGGAGGCCTGTGGCTCCATCACAAGCCCAACACATCAGAGTCTTAAAAGCAGATGCAAACCCCCCTCCATATAAAATTAAATTCATCAAGAGGTTTTGGCCTGAAGGAGTCCACAAGCTCCTGTGGGGAATGGGCTGGTACCAGAACCAGATGAGGACCCTGGGAGCTGCACCTCAGGGGGTGCAGAGGGAGGTGGCAAAGCCGTCACTGGATCACACCCGCAATATTTTAGGCATGCCTTTGTGGGCTTTTCTATTTCTGACCTTCCGCCTAATCGCATAAGCTGCTTTCTAGGGCAACTACAGTGTCTGCAGCTTTCAGTGGCTTCCTCCAAAAACACGAGCGAGGATTGCCAGCAGAGAGGTGTCAGAGCCGCACTCACTTTGACGTGGTTTATTCACCTGGATGGTCCACAGGCTTCAGATAACACCAGGCAGGCACCTGGGCAAGCAGAGGACTGGCAGCGCCTGGCTTTCACTTCTTTTGCTGGTGACTAAGGAGCAAAAGATCTGTTAAAGAGAGTTAGCTGTTTGTTTACAACTCTCTCCACACAGCAGAGGCTGAACTTTAAATCCAAATCACTCTCCACTCCACAATAAACAGTGGGCGTTGGGTTTTAAAGAGCATCTCACCATGACCTTGATGGCTCATTTTATTTGTGGTGGCATGGAAGGGAGCTCGAAGGTGAAATGGCTTACTTGGTAATACTTCAAGCTGATTACTACGGCCCATATATAGGGTGACCTGCATCTACTATCACTTAGCATGGTAATGACTAAGTACAGCATGTGGTTTAAGTATCTCCCTAATGCTAAAGCTAAATGCATCTATAGCTCTAACCCTCTAATTGACTGATTCTAAATATGATAGATTAGCTTTCCATCTCATTATATGTATCTAATCAGGGGATGAGGGTGTGTATACCCTTGGATACATGTTTTTTCATTCCTCCTTCCCTACAACAGCAATTAAAACAAAATGACTTGTCTACTTGGGTTTCTTGCAGGCTTATCTCGTACCCTACCTCAGAAAGCTTTATGATGATAATAAAAATAAGCTGCAGAATCTTGCTTCTGTGTGGACACCAAGATTTAGAAATGTAAGTGTTGCCTGTGTGACCTTTGCCTAATGACCCTAAATAGTTGCAGGGCTCTCACTGCCTGTGGTCATTTCCCCATAAGCAACTGGTTCATGGCTCATGGGCAGCAGTGACGAGTGGGAAAGTCTGGGAGCAAGCAGCAGGGAAAGGTCTTGGCACAAGAACCAGCTTAGGCTTCAGTTGCCCATTCTCAACCAGGATGCTCCTTTAGTAATTGCCTAAAAGAAGTTTCCTGATTCCAGCAACGCCTTTTCCTGTGGTCATCAAGGCCAGCTGCAAGGTCCTACCATCAGGCAGGTTCCACTCCCTTAGGAGCTGCTCACCATATCACCAGCCTGAGACACAAATGGGTGGAGAACTAAGGCAAAGTCCCCAAGTGACCTCATGTGCATCATGCTGAGCTCTAGTAAGCTTGCTGCATTTAGGCTTTCACTCTAGGTCTGGGTAGCTCCAGGCACCTCCTTGCTCATCATGCCTTGCCTCTGCCTCGGAACCAGTCTCCAAAGCAGGATGCTATTGGCCAGCTGCCTGTGTTGAATTCCAGTTGCTACTGGGGGCTCCTAAGCCATTTATTAGTGCTCCTTGGGATACACTTGTGTACACTATTAGAGTCCTTGGGATACACTTGTGCTCCATCAAAACAGAGAGACATCTACATGGCCATGAATACTCCGTTTCCTCTATGTTTAACCCAACATAAAGGCTATAGAGCCAAAACAAAGGCCCAGATACCTTTATGGTCGCCCTGTCTGGTCCAGACCAATGCTGATAGCTCTATACATAGACACACAGTAATTCAGCATGGGGAGATGAGACACGTTATAATTTTGTCATTTTCCACTTAAGTGTCCCGGGCACTGACTGCAGTTTGTGGATTTTCCATCTCAGACAAATGACCAGGCTCCACCAGAATAGCTGAGAGACAGCCCCATACTGCATTACATCATCTTCACCAGATTACCACCGGCACAGCTCCCCTCTGTGTGCACGAGGGAAACGCCTGCCCTGGGCAGGAGACTCGGGGCCATGGTAAATTGCTGAAGCACAAGGAAAATTAGAGGAGTCAGGGTAACAGATTAGAGAAGGCATCCCGAGCTGGCAGGGGAAATTCCTTCTCATTAGCAGCAAAAACAAAAGACACCCTTCAACTGCCAGGGTGTAATTTAGGTGAAGGCTCTACCTGGCAATTTTTATGGGTCTGTAGGGAGCCCTGGTGAAACTTGGTGATGAAGGTTCCTGCAAGTAGGATTTTGCTAAAGTCCAGGCCTAGTTAAGCAGGTTTAAAGGTCACATTTGCCTTTTTTCCTCCAGTTAAAAATGAGTTTTAACCTACAAAGATTATCATTTGAAAAGGAAAATTATCCTGTGACATATGGCTCACTTGACCAGTTTCCTTAGGCAGCTGGAGGCAGGTTTTCTCCACTGTCCAGGGAAGTGGCAGAAGCAAAGAGCTGAACAAAACCACCACCCAGCCTTCCCCTTAAAGAAAGGGTTAGCAATGAGTGAGAATAAAGGGCCTGAGAAGTGGCAAACAAAGGTTGCCCCAAGGACAGCAACAAGCTCAGGTATGTCTATCAGATAATAGTGCTTAAGCTCAGGCCCCAGAGTGTGTTCACAGAGCTTAAAAAAAATGGTGACTCAGCTGTAGGTGAAATACTTACTCACCTGTAATACTGCCCTCCTGCCTCAAGTCAGAAGGTTCAAGCTACCAATAGCGCTGCTTTCACTCCAAGTCTGGGGGACTTCAGCATCCCAGAAGCTACAGAAGATATTGGCCAGAGTTCTAGTTGGCATTTGCAAACCCAGTGACCCAGTTCTTGAGATGAACATGACACTGTGTCTCAGTTCAGAAGAAATACGTGGTCAGCACCAAACTCTAATAAAGGCTTTCAATACCCTGTGTCTTATGGACTGCATTTAGGAAAAGAAAGCAACACTTTTGTGCAGAAGGTATCTCTGGGCAGCAGACAGGTCTGTAATGACTAGAAGGCCTGGAAGTGCTTCCCGTCTGAGTCTAGAAGCAGATAAGATGAAGATCTATGAATTGCCTCTCAGTTCCAACCCAACCACAGCATGTCTTGGCTAACCTCCAAAAAAAGGCTTATTGACAGCTCTTGCAATGTTCTTCTCTCTTGGCATGTGTGGTGGTGGTGGTGCTGTTGTTGCAGTGGTTTGAAGATCATGAGATCCTGTTCCTGGAATCAAGAGAGACCAAGGTGAAACAAGTTTCATTTAAGGAGAAACACAGTTTTAGCTGCCACTGCTGTAGGAAAACCAAGGCTCTGACCCCAGCCCAAACTAAGCATTTGGAAATGAGAAACCAGATGATGAATAAACCCCTCATTTGAAGGAGGGGATAAGGAAGCGCTGGAGGAACTGAATCACCAGTTTTGAGCAATCCTGAACTCACTGCTAAAATCTCTCAACTCCACTTTTATAAGACCTGTTGCCAACAACAGCTGTGGGAGTTTAGAGCTGGAACAGGAGAGCTACACCACAGGCAAGTTAAAACTGTTTCAGGGCTAAAACCTTCACAATGACATGTTACCTGTGGGAGCCCACGTGGTGAAGCCTCTGCCTCTGCGTGACCCAAGCTCATTTCAAGCTTCCTTCTTGGGATGAAAGGGTTTGGGAATGTTCCTCAGCAATTCTGCCTGGCAGCCTTTCGCCGCAACACTTTCTAACTCCAACCACCCCTGGGACCTGTGGTCCCCAGGTCTCTTCAATCAAACCACCCTCACTGAGGCAAAGTCATCTGCCTTCCCTAGTGTGGATGGGTGCAGAGATGAAAGGGCAACTTTCTCGCACGTCTTCAGTAGTTGCTTGCAAGCAGCCGAGGGCACTTCTAAAATAAACTCCACCCTGTCAATCACAGCTCAGAGTTGTGACCCCATTTCTCAGATGATACTGTCCTGCTTCCTCTCTTTTCTAGCTTCTAATACAAGGTGTGAGAAGGCATATAGCCTATCCTTCTCCTACAGGTTTCAGTCATATACGGACATCACTGGGACAGTGACAGTACCAAAGTCCCCACCACACTGTTCAGGACCAGAAGGCACCGACAAGGTCAAGCACCACTTCTCTTTCTTCCACTCTTCCTGACCTCCTGCTCTTCCTACAGTCTTGGCTCCATCAGCAGGACATATCCACTGATGATGGTCCAAGGGGTGATGCAGAGTGCTATGCCCAGGGGAAGGCAGGACAGGCAGTGGGGTGGATGGGGAATTGCAGCACAGGCTGCAGAAGGCAAAAGGTGATGGGCTTGTGCAAGGACTGATGCACAAGTTCAGAAATGCTGCTGAGCAAGCCCTACACACAGTGACTATACAGCCTGTAAATGCCTTCCCCAGCCTTCCTCTTCTCTTCCTTCACTCCTGGGCCTCCTGCATGCTACATGCCCTGTTATGTGGGGGTTGAGACAGAGAGACAAGGGACCACTGTGGTGACTGTACACAAAGAATAGGAAGACATGGAAAAATACATAAACCCCATGCCCTCTGTTCTTGCAGTTTTATCACCCATCTCTTGGTGTTTGGCATTTTCTTCTAAGCTCCAATGCCTGGCTTCACATCAATTCATGGATCCCAGCTTTCATCTAAAATAATTATGATGACATGACATTCCAGCTTCTATTGATGTGGAGAATAAATGCAAGTCATAATCCAGATGTTAAAATAAAAATAAAGAAAAGACTGATATTATTATTTTGGAAAGCTCTTGATTCCTGAGTGAGCCGGGATTTTCAGACAACCTGACTCATCATTTCTGAATGCTTTGGTTTGGCAGCCCAGTATATATTTAGCAATACAAACCCTGACTTGCAGCTTCCAATAAGGATCCTAATGGCATGATAAGACAGATTTTCATCTCATTCACGTCATTTCCAAATATCAGGAAATTTACTTAGCAGCGAGAGTTGTAAAAGCTGTGAAATGGTCTCCCTGGGGAGGAGCAGAAACCTCCTGCCTATACACTTGAACAGCTGAGCAAACCAACAGAGAACAGGCAGCAGTGAACAGCTCTTTCTTTTCTGGCCAAGGGACAGAGCAGATGATCCCAGACACGTTTTCCTCTTCCCTTCTCCTGGCTCTGGGCATTGCTAATCAAGTCTTTATACCACAGTCACCGGAGCCTCTCTCATATCCAACTAGAGAAACGGCAACTTCCGCAGGAGGAGCATGCAGCTTCAAGGGAAAATATTGCTGCAAACCAATTAGGACTTCACAAGGAGTAAGGAACCTGTGCCAGTGTTTGAGAATGCACTCAAAGCATCTTCATCCAGCAGTTAGAATTGCATTTTTTACATTAAAATCCCTCAGGCACTTGGAGTCTGTGAGATCTTTTTTCCATTGCCTATCAAGCAGTGGTATTAAAAACAATGTCTTTGGCAGCACAGCCAGCCTGAGCAGATGAGAGATGATTTTCATCTATTCATTCTAGACCATCTGCTTCTTACCCTCAACTTTCAAAGGCCATGAATGAGATGTAGGCCACTGAATTTTATAGCTAAATTTCATGAACCTCTTTGAAAATGAAATGATTGCACAGAACACAAATTTAGAGACATCAAAGGGATCTTCCCTTTTCATGCAAGCACTAAAAGCAGTGCAAAGGGAACTAATTATACTTTGCTCTATTGTCAGTTTTCACACTGGAGCGAATACAAGCATTTTATGCTTTAAACCATGGCTGCCAGCTTAATATACTCCTAAAGCCAGAACCAAATTAATAGACTAAACCCCATGTTGCATCTACTCAGACAAGCAATGATGCCAGAAGAGCTGGCTCGCTCATGGAAAAACTCTTTCTTTTTTTGTATCCCTGCTTTGTTTTTTTTACATATCAGTGTTTCTTTGAATATTCCATTGCAGCATAAACATTAATTCAGCTTTTGAAAAGCAAACCTATTGCATAGATACTTTTTATTGAGCTGATCTTCATCCATGCTGCTGACAGAGTCTGGAGGGAACACAATTAACATGGCAGCTCCTCGTAAAAAGTATGGGAGAGTTCAAGGATCTCAGCCAAATGTGGCTGACTCAGGATCTGCTGACTCGAGTAGCTGAAATCATTACATAGACATGTGAGTTCCAGGCAAGCAACGGAGGAGAAGAGCTGCCCTAAATCATGAAGCAACATCCAGGTGAAATTGTGAAAATCAAGGAAATTAGAGCAGAACATGAGGCTTCAGGTTCAAACACAGATCTGCACATGTGCTTTGAGGCGAGGGTGATGGCAGGGTGGAGCGACTCTGACGCCATTTGAAATCAATGAAAAGTGAAACTGGGAAGAATCTCCCTTTGATATTTGATCCCTGCCCCATCAAGCCAACAAGCCCTGGGCCAAAGCAGGTACTGGCTGGCCAGGGTAGGAGCTTTTCCTGCTCCTCAGGGTGGCCTTAGACATCATTTTATAGCTTCCAGAAATCTACAAGCTTTCTGATTTATCGTTCCCAAAGATCCTAACAGAACACTACAGAGGTGTCTCAGTTTCCATCCTCCAAGCTTTCAGGACACAGATTGTTTGTTATTGCTACATAAATAAAGGTCTCCAAAGGTGACTATTGCACATTCTTCATACTGTCAGGGGTGTAAGCAGAGCTGCTTGGATTCTGTGACCATGGAAGCAGGATCACATTCTGATGCTGAAGATAACACTGTGGCACTAGCTTCTCCAGCAGGAATGATTCCATAAAGTCTCCAGAGCCCCAAGGAATGACAACCAATAAAACCCTGGGATGATACCAACATGCTGGCAAAAAAGCATATCACTTACTGCTCTCTTACAATGATCTCTAGGGAAGGTCATTCATAATCCTCGACAGTGGGGCACTCAAAAAGCTGTCAACACAAAATTCATAGATAGCTTTGGTTCTCTCACTCTCAGTGGCCAGCTTAGCTGTACTCACCCCTTGCCAAGCAAGCACTGCTGCAGTCATAACACTGGGAAACGGAGTGAGGAGATGCCTAGGTTCATGTCTGCACCAGACAGGTGAACGCTACTCTTAATTCACACCACATCATGGTTTAGACGCCACAGTGGCCCTCTTATGCAAATGCATTCATTCCTGTACCATTTCTTCCTATATGGAAAAGCAATTCAAGCTAGCCTGCATGACTGGTTCTTGGACAACTTTTCTGGATATCTGCTCTCTCTTCTCCTACTTACACTATACAGTCTTTCCTCCTTTGTCCTTTCTCCTCTCTTGTTCCAGTTTGAAGGATCTATAGACCAGCAAAGGGCCAAGAGACAGGCTGGCTGCAATGTGGCCAGAAAATGCCCATGGAACGGAGGGAAGACCAGAGAATGAAGTTTACATATAACAGATGATACAGGGAAGAAAGAGCAAGAACTGGTATAACACAAGCAGAAAGACAAGAAGAGTCTGAAGGTAACTGAACCTTTGTCCCATCTGCCAAACAGTTCAGCAGGTGGTTTCAGGGTAGAAGTAAAAGGGATTCGGTCAAGTAGAGAGGGCTTGGGTGGGAAGGGATAACACTTCTATGTAGATCTCAGCCTTGATTTCTTATTTCTAACTTGGTCTTACAGCAGGTGAGCACATACATACTGGTGGGTTTGTGCTGTAATGGGGGTTGTAGCAGTGTAATTTCCTTGACAAAGGCTTCTGTTTCTCTATGTCACCTCCACACCTGCAGTGGTGCAAGGCCTGTACAGAAGGTGTCTCTCTGCTGCACCTCACCCTTCTTGAAAGTTAAAGCATGTGACTAGCCCTATACAACCATGATCAGTTTTGCAAGAGGTTAGAAATCCTCCTCCTTCCCCAGTAATTTGTCTCTGCCCAAGAAACAGGCTATGATCCTGATGCACAGCTTCAAGCCCAGCAAGGAGTGCAAAGGTATATGCCAAGGAGCTACAGAAAAATCATCCCACTTCCAGAAAAGCAGGGAAAGCACAGAACCATCTCCAGAGTGTCTGGTTTCTACAAACCACGTCGAAAAAGTGTCTCAGTCTGCCTGTGGCAGAGGCTTGAGGCTGCAACTGATAAGAAGTGCCCTGTGCATAATAAGCCCTTAAATCCAAACCAAACTAAGTCACCCTGTTTCTTAGATAACATTTATCATTCTCATGGGAGAAAGTTGTCCTTTTGTGCTACCTGTTGGTTGACAACGCTGCTTTCAAGCAGTTTGCCATCTCTGTGGCTCTCGTTACAATAATGCTACAAATAATTTAAGTGCTACCACTTTGGATCAAAATTTTAATGAGGCACTAAACCCACAAAAGGGGCTCTGTATAGCGTAATTAAATAGAATTGGCCTAAATAAACAGTAAGGTTTTACAAGTTACATTATAGTTGAAAACAGCTGGGAGGCAAAGAAAGGAGCATTGAAGATGCATGATGTAAAAAGGCACTTCACAGAATGCAAACACTAAAACTTTTCATATCGCACAAACAGTAAAACACTACGAGCACATGACTTCCTTTTGATTTGGAAGAATCTGTGTGGGGCACAGGGCATTTGGTTTTTTTCCTTCTGCTAGTCAGCACAATGAAATATTTCACACAAAAACCCAAACAGTGGCAAAGAGAGCCATTTGTCCTTCAGAAAGAAATAAATACTGCAGAAACAGGTAATGTCTGTAGGAACACCTGGTTCAGTCAGGCCATGGGATGCTGGATCAAGGCTCCAAAATGCTGGACAGTGCTGGGACTCCTCAAAATAGTCTTGCAAACAATCAGAATTGTAACAAGTCTGTTTGGCTCAGAGCTGCAAGACACTTATATCATGCTCATGCCGACTCCTTGAATCCACTGCAAACGATGACATTCAGGCTGAGCCAACTAGCTCAGCATTCAGTTCTCTGTCTGCATCAGCTATTTACAATACCATGTTTGTTCTACCCCTGTCAATATTTGATCCAAGAGCTGCATAAATCCCACAAACACAGGAAGGTTTCAATTTCACATTAAGGTAATGTTGACAGTGGTGCTGCTGTACCATGTAAAGTCAGTGCACTGTTACTCCTTGAAAATGAAATTTCTCATAAACTTAGTTTTCGTTCATTTCCCTCCAGTCCTCTCAGCAGCCCTTTCCCGGAGCTGTAGCTATTGCTGCAGTTCTGGGCTCGTGAATGAAAAGTTTCTAAATTCATCTTGGTTTATCATTGGAAGAACTCCTTCTTCAATGGGAGTGAGAATGGGCTCCTCTTTTATAAAATCTGGATCAAAGTTGCTCACGTCATCTTTGGATTTCTGTCAAACAGAAAAGACAAAGGAAACAGATGTCAAAAGTATGCATCACCTGCTTGATCCTCGCTCTGCATCTTTAGTCTCTTGAGTGCAATGAGCCATCCCCTCCATAACTAAGACTGAGCTTACCAAAAGCTTTTTCTGCAGCTGGGCTGGGAGCAGCTGAGTGCCCCACAGAACCTCTTACAGTGCAAACCTTCTAGAGCCTTTGCAGGCTTCTGACAGGGAAGCCCCTCTCTGATTTAATTGATATCACCTCTGATGGGTTGCCTGCCCAGACACAGCAGGACAGGGCACATGAATCCGTTCCTTTCCTGAAGTGGCAGCACAGACCCAGACATTTGAAGCAGTTATCAGCTGTGTTTCCAATTAGCTGACTCCACACAGTCCTTCCTTATCTGCAGAGTGTCTATAGCTGGGTTTTGGGGGGAGGGTGGGTGTACACTCCCGCATGTGAGAGCCATTAAACTTGCACAATAATGAATTACTGGGCAGTGGGAAGGCAAATGGCTTGCCTCCAGGTGCTGGATTCCTTGCTGTATGCCACATAGTGGGACTGTTTACAGTGCACACACACAAACTGGGTTTGTGGCACATTTTCACAAGGCATGTGTTTTTTCTGCATCCAGAACAAGATATTTTATGGATATCAAAGTCTAATGTTCCCAGATGCTGTCCAGCTCAAACCAGAATGAGGAGGCTCCTTTAGCTTTTGATTCAGATCACAAACCAAACCAAGAGCCTGACTTTGAGCTGCTATAGCTCAACCGAGTCCATGATCCTGCACCCTGTGATCTTCAAGGAGCAGGACTGGGTGGACCATTGCCACTAAGAGCTTGAAGAGTGACCACAGCATGAGACAAATCAACTCTGGGCAACAGTTTCAAAGGCATGTGTCGTGGTTTCACAGAGACAGCCTCGGAAAGGCACTCCACAGACAGCAGCACCTTCTATCACACAGCATCCTCAGGGCTGTGTGGCACCACTGGGAAAAGGGGCAGATCTGTGTCCTCTGCAGCCTGTCTGCCATTTGAACCACTTCACTGACAGTGGCCTGAGCCGGGAACACTGTGCTGGGTGCTGTACAGACAGAGACAGACAATGGAGAGACAGCCCAAATAAGAAGGGTAGGTGAAGTGGGCAGGATGAGGATTACTTACCCTGCCTTATGTCTGGGGCAAGGCAAAAGGTAGTTAGGCGCCTGACCTGCTGCAGTTGCTCTTACAAACCTGCATCTTTTGGCTGAGTTGCCTTTGAAAATCCTGCATGGAGGGGAAATGTGACCTGTACAACGCCAGATGGCCAACGAGCAGCCAAGCCAAGACCTCACCTCCTGGCCCACCTCCTGGGCCAGGGCTTTTGTGTCAAAGTTGTCCTCCCTTCACCTCCTTTCCTTTCTGAGGGGAACAAACCTACTTACAGAACCCCAAAGAGAAAAAAACAAACAGGGATCCTTCCCCCCACCCCTCCTTCCCACGTACAATTCGGGGCCTGAACGGTGGCTCCATCTGGCGCTGGTTCAGCAGGTCCCAGTCCAGATCTTTGAAGTAGGGGTGCCGCAGAATCGCGCTCTCGCCACCCAGCCCCAGGCTGCCCAGCCGCATGGTGGGGTTCTTCGTCATGAACTGCAAAACAGAAAGGGCTGTTTGTTTCCTCCCATCCAGCAGGGCCACGGGAGAGGGACCTATTAGCAGTCGCACAAAAGCTTGTCCTCAGCTTTCCTGTTGAACCCAGTTGCTGGCCAGACTTTTCTGTTTCATTGTATTGGAGCTGCATGCAAGGAACTTCACTCTAAAGGAAGAAGTCAGGGTGTATTTCTCCTTAGTCCTTTTTCTTTTGATCAAATCCTTGGTTATCACAATAAGAAAGGAAAGTTGAATTACGTCCTTTGCACCATTATAAATGTTGCACAGTGGTTTTGATGGTTATTTATTTCTGTATTAAATTCTCAGGAATACAAGCTCGCTCTCAAATGCTGCTCACCAGGCTTTGGACTGGAGTCAGTCCCGAGCTGCATCTTTTTCCTAAACCTCAGCCTGCTGAAGCACAGCCAGAAGCCTATGCTTTCCTTCCTGTCATCTCAGGAGAGAGAGGAAAAGAGCAAGGCACTGGCTTTTAGAGCCCCCCAATCCTGAGCAGATGAGAGCAGACAGGTGATCATCTCCTCTCTCAACAGTGAAGCTCTGAAAGAGGATCCCTTTTAGTAACACTTTTATTCTGCAACCAGTGAAAAGAAATCTCAAACCTCAGCCAAAGTGCCCTGATTTGCCAGAGAGAGATGAGAAAAACCATACATCATGCACATGGTGTGAGAGGGCCCTGGTGGGTGCCCTTTAATCCTGACAAGAATGATGAAGTGTGAGTGCTGCAGATATTTCTTAAGGGGAAGGGAAATATTGGGGGAGGAGGGGAATCCTTCACCTAGGCAGGAAAAGAGCTAGTTGGCTTGTTAATTTAGGATTATAGTTCTTAAAAATTCAGTAAAAACCCAGCATTGCCCCTCCTCACAAGTATTTCTAAATCATTAGAGAAATCAGGTTATGTTTAAACTGGGAAAACAGCCGCTTTTATTTGCCTATTGAACCAGCAGCATAAAGCAAGCTCCACTCTGGTGGAGGTGTCCAGACGATTTCCTCAAAGATAAAAGAGCATTATGTTTAGCAAATAGCTGAACCAGCCAAACCAGACAATCGGTCACTGTTTCAGGAATGACCAAGTCTGCTGCATCTCGGCAATGGGGAAATTAAAAGAAGGGGAGGTGCAGCAAGAGATCAACTTCATTCTGACCGTAGGAGCTTTTCAGAAGGAACAAATTCTCCTAGGATGAGCAGATAAAAGCTCTAGTCATTCCCTACCTAGAGAGAAGATTGGGAGAAGAAAGACAACTGCCAGATTTGTTTTAGAAGTCTGCTCAATACCCCATCCTGATGGGGCTTCAGAGCCAAAGTACATGAGGCATCCGCAGCTGAGACTCTGCAGGACCCCAGACTCTCCTGACATTAGCACAAACCCCCCTGCTCCAGCCTGATCTCCTGAGCCCTTTGAGGACGTGTGCTGCCATGGGATTCCCTATGGCAGAACTGTTTCCCACCATTCCACCCCAGACATCAGTGTAAAGGGCTGCTGAGTGCATCCAGATTTGTGAGAGCAGTCACCAGGAGAGGAGCAGAGCCGGCATGGCTCTCTGCAGCTGGTGTCTTCCCATGGTTCTTTGGACTCTTTGACCCTCAGTCATGCAGTACTCCCAGCATCAGGCCCAAGTAAAACCAGAACTTGTCTCCCAAGCCTTTCAACCCATTCTTCTCCCTTTCTACCAGCACAAACCCAACATAATTTGTTTCCCAAGAGACTCTGCCCCAAAACTTCTGTGGGATACTGATCCCCAGACAACAGTTTGGTTTCCAAGCATGAAACAAGTCAAGCCAAAACCTCTTGGAGACCTGATTCAGACAAGTCTTTTCAAGTCTTGAACTAAGCTTCTTTGGTTTGCAAAACACGCCAGAAATCTCCTGGCAGCCCCATCTTTCTCTAGAGATTCCCAGACCACATTCTTCTCCAGTGTTTTTGCAGGCGATGAGAGAAGATGCTCAGCTGAAAGTTTTTCATCTGCAAAATGTCACCTCCAAATGTTTATTGAGCAACTCTAATTTTGCATGATAATCCAGAATCCAGCATGAAGCTCAACCTCTGGCATACAGAGCTCAGTGAAGAAACAGAGAAAAATAATTCAACGGTAAAAACAAGGCAAAACAGAGATGTTCCTGAACAAAAAGAAATATGTAATCACTCAAATCCAAGAAGGAAAATCAATAGCAAGACCATCAATCTTATGCTTGAACCAGGCCATCAATCCCTTGCTTTATTATCACATCCAACCACAGGGTATTATCCCATTCCAGTGTAGCGCCCCTTGTGAGCACCCTCAGACTGGGTCCCTTTAGGCTACACCAATCTGCAGAGCAGCAAACTTGAGCAAGGCTCTCACTGACCTCAGCTAACCCTCTCAGCAGTATCGCAGCCAAAACCAGCAGTTGGAATGAGCCAAAAACATGACTTCATGAGATCATTTGGAAACATTTACTGAAAGAAAATGCAGCAAGCCATGACAAAAAAATAAAAGCTGGAGATTAGTCCACAGAGGGTCCAAGAAGTCAGAAGCAAAAAATACGACATAGAAGTGCCAACCATTAGGAAAAATCTGCGTCAGCCCTGGGAGTTCAGCCCACAGGCAGGTGAGGGAGAGAAGGGTACCCATGCTGGTCCTCCCCTTCATCCATTATGTGGCAAAGACCATCCTGCAAAGGGGTCCAGGTCCCCCTGTCTGCTGAGCAATGCTGTATGAGGCTTCTTCAGTGCTGCTCATATAGAATCATAGAATAGTTAGGGTTGGAAAGGACCCCAAGATCATCTAGTTCCAACCCCCCTGCCAGGAGCAGGGACACCCTACACTAAACCATGCCACCCAAGGCTATATCCAACTTGGCCTTGAACACCGCCAGCGATGGAGCATTCACAACTTCCCTGGGCAACCCATTCCAGTGCCTCACCACCCTCACAGTAAAGAATTTCTTCCTCATATCCAATCTAAACTTCCCCTGTTGAAGTTTGAACCCGTTAGCCCTTGTCCTCTCACTACAGTCCCTAATGAAGAGTCCCTCCCCAGCATCCCTATAGGCACCCTTCAGATATTGGAAGGCTGCTACAAGGTCTCCACGCAGCCTTCTCTTCTCCAGGCTGAATAGCCCCAACTTTCTCAGCCTATCTTCTTATATGCAGCATTGCAACTTCTGTCTCAAAAGGCTCAGTTTGCAAACCAGTCTAACGGCCTGAAAGTTGGAAGGGATGTTCGCACAAAACAGATGTTTCCAAGCATTAATTTCCTTGAATTTACAAGTTCCCTTTCTCAATACTGGAATCCCCAATAGGTTTTACCTAACTCATGTATGTGCTATCTGCATCAGGACAATTAACTTTATGAGAAATATCACAGTGACTAGATTGCGTTAAATTGTGTCATATTCTAGGAAGACACTAACAAGCCCAGACCCCTTCACAGAAGTAATGCACTTCAGGAAGAGGAATACAACTTCCTGCTCAGCCACTCCCTTCACACTGTCAGCCAGCTAGACAAGGATGAAATTATGTAAGAGAAAGCCCCTGCCCCCAGGCAGCTCATCTTTCAAATGCAAGTGTATAGCAGAGATGGAAGCTATCCCCCATCTCACAGGCAGGAAAGAGAGACCCAGGGAAATTCATCACTTCATTTTGCCAGGAGCCCAAGAGCAGCCTGTCACAGATACAACTGCAGACCTTCAGTGTCAGCTGCTCTCTATCACACCACGTGCCTCAGAGGACTTCAGGATTGATGAGAGATCCTCAGTCTCAGGTCCTCTCCATCACACCACATGCCTCAGAGGACTTCAGGATTGATGGGAGATCCTCAGTCTCAGGTCCCCTCCATCACACCACATGCCTCAGAGGAATTCAGAATTGTGCCAATGCAATAGTCAAGCCCAATCCATTAAAGGAACTCAAGATTTCCCTGTTCACGGTATTAACATTTCCTGCCTGTTGCTTTCCCAAAACAAAAAGCAGCAGCAACAGCATAGATTAACACCCCACAGTCTCCCCTCTAGAAATGAGGGAGAGCAGAGAAATCAGGAGATATCCAACATGCTTACCTTCATTCAGATTCATGAGCTAAACTAACACGGCAGAAATTAACTCGAAAGGAAATAAGATTTCTCAAAGATCTATCTGATCTCAGACAAAAGGGAATCGTTATATAAATAGAGCAATTACTCTAATTAAGGCTTCCCTCCATGAGTCTCTGGACTGAATGCTGCAATTGCTGAAAACAGTTTGGCTGCCTATTACGTAAGGCAAACAAACCCGCATTCTGGGGTTTCATTAGTCTTCATCCACCCTAAATAAAGGAGAAGAAAGGTGGCTCTATGGCTCTGTCAATGTCTATATTATTTTTAAAGATTGGAAGCCAGGTGGCATTAGCATAGCAGACACTTCCCCCCCCCCCCCTTTATTTATCTTTTAATAAAAAACTGTTTATTTTGAGCCAGTCTTGTCCTTTGCTCTCTTGGACAAGGCTCCCATCACCCTCCATCAACAGTCCTGCCAGGGCGATGCTCACAAGCATGCCTCACTCCCCCATACAGGAACAATCAAGGGCTCAGACACACAAGTGGGTTATAAGGAGCAATTCCAATTCCCATAAATGTCATCAGCTGTGGAGAGCTCTCCCATGGAATCCCTCATAGTTGCAAGCAGCTCAGCTGGTGCCTGGTACTGCAGCAATTTGGCTGTGGGTGTGAGCCAGGTGCTTGGAAGCCCAAGTCTTACTGACCTTCAGTGAGGATTGTGCTGCCGAGAATAGGACTTGGAGTCATTGCAGCTATCTTGAATGCTACCTCTGTTTTACACTGGGCATTTGCTCTGATTGCAGCCATTAGACGCCATGTGGCGTTCTGGCTTCCTACCCTGGGCACAGCAGGATCGACTGCTAAAAGCCCTGATTTGTACTTGTGCAAAGTACATCCTAGCCAGAATGCAACCCACGCTTGTACAGGGCGCTTCTACCCCCATGCTGGGGTCATGGCTACAGAAAACTCTGAGCAGGTGAAACCCTTCAGAGCAGAGGGTTCAGTGACTGCAGTGGCAGGGCTAAGAAGTACAAGACTACTCTGAAACCATTTTAAGGAGGAGGAGAGGAAGAAAGAGAGTGAGAGATCTCTGTTATCTCCTTTTCCAGATAAAAGGGGAATGGGAAGGGAGGTGAAAAACAGTATTCAGCCCTGCTCCTACAAGCCAGAAGACTGTAACAATAAGCATGACAGCAATCACATGTTTAATGTGCCAGCCACAGGCAAGAAGGACAAAATGTCAGTGCAATGGATAATAAGCAGAAAAATTTGATCTTGCTTTCCCTGACTGCAGAAATGGCTGTTCAATGCTGCCCAAAGCCCAAGGAAACAAGAAGGATTAACTGTGTATCAGCAAACAGTGTGAACAAGGGAGCCTAGCAAAATAAACCAGATAGAGCAACTCAGATGTGGGATAGACACACCTGGGCCCAAATGTCCTGGTAGTGTTAACTGGTATAACACTGCTGACTACCACCAGGAGAGAACTTAGCCGAAGACATGGGGATTAAATGTTGTCCGAACAGCTACAAACTTCTTTACTGTGCTGAAACCTGCCTGTTTCCATGCCCCTCCCCACTGATCAACAAATAACTCATCAACACTAACACAGATGAAAAGGCCACAAGTATCAAATGTATACTGGCCCCTGACAATAGCTAGTGATTTTTGACCCCTCTGCCTTTGGTACTCCTGTAGTAAATCACATTAAACATAAATCAACTTTATTCATTAGATATATGGAATATTTAACATAGGTTTTGGTCAAGATGTCACTGTAGAAATCTGTATTTTCACAACTGATGAGTCAACCCCAGCTCCCACGTGGGTCACCAGCTGCATGGGCTGCCCAGACAGTATCAAACTCCAGCTGCTGTTCTTAAATTACTCCAATTGGACTATAGGTACGACATGGGGATATGCAGGTCAATTACTAAATCAATACATCCATCAGACTAACACAAACATGGATGAAGAATGAGCATCGCACTTGTTAACAGTCTGGGGGTATGCTCTCACTCTCATTTTAAGCAATGGTAAAATTTCCCTAGGGTTGCATGGGAAAACAATTAATCCTTTTCTGATAATCTTGTCAAGAGGAACTGGGAATCTATTACACAACCCTGGGTGGCCTATTTACATAGGGTCAAGTACAAAGGGGACCAAAGTGCCCCAGACAAACCTGTAAAAGCCAATTAAGAAAAAAAAAAGAAAAAAAAAAAAAAAACCACAGGAAAATACTTCAAAGAAGCTTTTTTGTGGTCTTGGTTATATTTCAATTCTTTTAATTTTAAAGTTCCTGAAAAGACACAGCAGGTCAGAAAGTTCAAAGCTGGAAGGACAAGTAAAACCTACAGCTCTGAATGGCTCGGACAGTTGGAGATTTGTTAGCTCTAGCAGACCCCCCAGTTAGACAGACTGGCCCCCTCCACTGGGGCTGCACAGCAAAAGCTGGTCCCATCATTCAGCTATCATTCCCATCTCTAGGTGGAAGCCAGGTTCTCAAGGGAAGCCTTGGGCCTTCCCCTAAGATTGGATTTTAATGGACTTCACCAAAACACTTTTGAGGGGCTATAATCACACTGTTTAACTATAGCAGAGCTGAGAAGGGAGCCCAGAACAAGTTTTAGGCTCAGACACAGGAATCGCTTCTTCCCGAGCACCTAGGAGCAAGCAGAAAAAGAAGAGGAGGAAAACAAAATTGGCACAATGAATGTTCCTTCACTTTTTCCCATCTGGGGCAGCAAACAGGAGGATGAGTCACACCTGATATTACAATAGGCTGGGTTAGAAGCTTCTGTTTGCAAATCTGAGCCTGCATACTGCAGACTTCAACAAGAAGCTAATTTCAGCCTATTGGAAAGGGAAAGGTAAGTCTTAATGACTACATCAAGATGAATTTGTCCTTGGCAAGCAATGCAGAGATGGCTTTAGTTTTCTTTCCACAGTGAATTATTCAGAAGCATGGGACTATTACTGTAGGGAAGAGGAGTGCTTCAAAAAGACGTGTGATCAGATCAATCGACAGAAGAGATTAAAATCATTGGGGAAAGCTGTTTGTTGAGTATTAGGAGGCAAAGAATAAGAGACAGCATGTTACAGCGATGGATATGCAAGCTCAGGCAAAAGAGGTAAGAAGGCAATCTGTGGTGGAGCACAGCCTTGTCACTTCACCAAAGTGTATGCTTATGGCAAAAAATTACCTAGACAAGATCATTTAAAAATACAGAACTCCTTCCCAGTTGGGAAACAAGAGGCTTTGGAGTCCTGCTTTTGCAGCAGAGGGTCTGGAGCCAACCAGGAAATGCAAGGTGAAAGCTTTTCTAAATAACAAAATAAAGGAAAAATGTGTACACAGAGCCAGCATAGAGTTTCACACAGAGATTTGAATATTGACCTCACTCTTACAGCCAAAGCTTAATCAAACTGTGCAAGAGGATTTATCAAGCCTGCCATCTCTGAAGAGATGCCAAGGAGAATAATTTATCAGTATATTTGAAGGCATTTTTAATATCTATCTGCTTTTGTTAACAGGCTCCTCAGCTCTGAGGATAAAGCAATGAGCTCATCTAGATCCCTCTTTGATTTCAGTGGGTCCACCATTGTGCTCTTCTTTTTCCTTTTAATCTTTATCTAAAAAATACTCCAGCATCTGTTTCATTCAGAAATAAGTTAATTCTGGCTATTCCAGCACTGCATGTGTAACAGATTATCCGCCTTTTTCTGTCTGTTGGAAAGAATGAACTTGGCTCAGATCTATAGGATGCAAGCTGAAGGATAGATATGTGCTTGCGCAGAGCAATGTAAAGAAAACATAGTCAACCTTGCTGCCTTGTTTCACACCTCGTAAGTGTTTAGGAGAGGACTGGAAAGCACAAGCATGGGGGGTTAGTCTAGTTCACACAGTAGCCAAACTGACCACCCTGACTTAGGGAAAAGGCAAGGAACAAATGGAGCAGGAATCACCCATGTACTGCACTTGAACATGCCAAGCAAAGCACAGCCCAGGTATTCTGAGTCTGTGCAAGGAGGATGTAGGCACTCGCCATGGTATCTGAGCTGATGGGAGCTTGTTCTGATCTCTCAGTATCCAGGGGTGCTGGGCCTCGAACAACTGCAGTGCATGACAATAAACTTCTCCAGATTTCAGAAGACCTCCCTCTCTGTGCTGATGTTGGGGTGACCAACTGCAGCAAGTAGGCATCTTGGACCATCCACGTCTCTCCTGAGCTTAGGTGTCCTTGCCAGCAGTCCAAAACCAGCCCTTTCCCCTCCACTCTTCTGTCACATCAGACTCTTCACTTTACATTTAAAATTGTGCTTCTTTCTGCTGTAAAAACCCTGGCCCTCTGCTTCCTCTCTTCATTAATGGCATTTTCAAGCTCCTTACAGTGGTGGAGCCACTCTAGTTCAGCACAGAGCATACACCATCCAGAAAGCCTTTCTTAAAATAAGATGCAGCACACATGAAAGGGGCCCTCACCAAGGGTTTGGGCAATCATGGTGGCATCCCCTTAGGATGGGCACTTTAGTCCTCCAAAAGCACAGCTCAATTCACTTTGCTTTCTGTCCTTCAGCTGCACCAGGGTGGAGTGCCCTAGGGAAATATCTGTCTCTCCAATCTTCTTTCTTCTCAGCCTGTGATGGCACACGAAGCACAACCTGAGTCTCCAAGGGCCCTGCTCAAGCTGTTATCCTGCTTACAGACAGACTGGACTGCCCTGTGCTCTGCATGCAGGACATTTTGAAATCATATCCACAGGCTTCCCCATCAACTCCAGAGAAATTGGTGGTGGAGCAATACCCTACTCATTACAGTACCTTGTGGGGAAGTCTCTTGTGTCTGATGGCTACCTGAGTGACTGAGGGACCTAAGGCAGCCTCACATTCACTCTTCTGGGCAGCAAAGGAATGATAAAGTCCTGTAGAAAGTTTTGAGTGGCTTTTTTAATTAACAAGATGAAAATTGGCCAAGCTATTGTGGAAGGGCCCCAATACCGCTCTCCCAGTGAAGGTGAAATGGCTGGCTGCCTTCTGCACTGCAACATTCCTGAGCTGTTTTTTTGCTCTCCAGAAAAACCCATGTGTGCTGCCTCCTAGCAAAGGGGGTAATTTACACTGCCAATGAGCCCTTGGTGTTGAACATCGCTGTGTGTGCTAGCTGTACAAGCAAGCCAAAAAAAGAGGGAACTAACAGAAAAGCCATCATTTCTGGGTGTCAGTCTGTGACATGAACTCATATGAATGTGAGAAAAGTCTTTTCCTTTCTAGATCAGGGCTTTTTTTGACTTCTTGATCAGGCTTCAAGGTTGTGGGATTTAAACTGTGGTACATTTAACAATTCCCCTTTCAACTGCTCCTGAGAATCATGCAAGCTCCCTCCTCACAGAAGCTGGGAAGGAAATCCCAACTCCCTTACATTGTGCTCCAGCAACCAAAACTGAGTCAATAAAACACAGGTCATTAGAGCAAGACCTGGCTCCTGCTGACCCACAGAGCATCACTGCTACTACAGCTGAGTCTGAAGCACTAATTGCCAGACATGACAGTCCCTTGATGTTAACCTGGCAATACAGAGGGGATTTTAAGCAAATCTGCAAGAGCAAACTATAAAGGAGGATGGGAGGCTGCTGTGCATGTCAGACTTCAGTGGTGTTGTCAAGGTGCAGGTATCTGGAGGGAGGAAGTTAACTTCATGATACAAAGCAGAAGAGAGTTCACTAAACCTGAGTATTTCCCTTTTGAGTCAGCGACACTTCCAGGCTATTGTTCTCTAGAAAAACAGATAGTCTTCAAGTTTTTCTTTACACCCTTAGCTCTGTATTGCTGACATCAATTTTCTCTGAGATGTGTTATGTTTACTTTCAGCTGATCTCCCTCACCTTTCAATACCTCTCTCTCTCTACACTAACCCACTGGCATTTGGATTCCCCTGCGCTGTTCCACCTGCCCTGGGCAGGAGTGCATGCTGCTAAAATCACAGCAAATTTCCTCTGCACCTTCCTATTTTCTTGTCTGATGTTTATTTTTTACATGAAAACCACGTGGAGAGAGACAAAGATTTTTGCTCAATCTCTTAACTCCAGTAGTGTCCTCTTCAAAATGCATAGTTTTAACCAGCTGGAAGGAGAACAGGCTGTAGTCTCATTTATGTCCCCAAAATATACAGCTACAGGCATTAGCTCAGAAGGAGCATTTCAGCTAAGCCAGAAGTGTTTCAGAGCTCACATTAAGACTGGAGGTTGGCACGCAAACACTAAGATGACATACTTGGCTTCATCAGACTCAGCTGTGACAGAAGGTCAGAAATCCAGGGTGCAGAAGGCAGAGCAATGCTGACATTTCTGTGGGGAGATGCCGCTTTCTAGCTCCTGCTGTTACCTGGCTCAGAGTGAAAACATCCAAGCTGCATTTGCTCTTCCAAGTTTCCAAACCTTTAGGCCAACCACTGCTATTTCAGATCATCAGTCTATGGAGCGATTCAATAGGCTTAGCCCTTCTCTCCTCATCTGAAATCAGACTTGGAAAGGAAAATCCCTGTGGCTTTCCTTATGAATTTGCTTCCCATTATGCCATCAACTTTTGAGATCTGATTTTCACTGTGTCCTTTTTCTCCGCTCCAACTAAGTCTGACTGTGAGCAAGATAGCATGACTGAATTGCATCTGAGAAAGTCATACATGAAGTGGGAGAAACATGCTGCCAAAATACCATCCTGCTTACAGGAAACAAGAGGATTGTATTTCATTTTGCAGTTCAGTCAGTTGAATCACAAAGCCTCTGGCTGCCTGGAAAGACACCCTCTTTGCTCAAGCACTTTCTGCTAGTGACAATTTACAAATTCAGAACATCAACATGCTGCAAACTCCAGCTGCACTCTCCCTGTAAAAGATACAGTGCGGCAGTCTCTGCTCTCTGCATGCTCACAGAGCTTCTCTTTCACAGTCTCTTTATCATCACAAACTGGTGACAACTCTGTCAACTGATGGCAAAGAGCATTTGAAAGAATTTCTTTTACTCACACAAACCCAATAATTCTTCTGGCATAAACTCTTGGTGACTGCATTCAAGTAGGGCTATGAAGAAACCTTTTGGGAGGAGGGATCAAAATCAAAGTAAAACAATGTTTAGAATGTGCTGAAGTGGTTTGAATCCATTCAACAGCAATTCTCCCTTTCTGCACTTATTTTTACACCCACAAGCAAATCCATGCCCAGTTGCTCACACAAGCAGTGGAGACCTCAGTCTGAGTCCTCTTCATCTGACTTGACCCACCGATACTCAAATTCCCCAGTGACACACTCAGACAAAGCAGGAGTGCATGAGTGAGATTTTCTGCTTCCCTCCTCTAGGAGTATTCACCCCAGGAAAATCCTGCTGATTTACACTGATTTAGCTTCCCCTACTCTTTCCCCAGCTCTTGAGGGAAAATATCCAAGGGCAAAAAGAGAACATTAAAAACGGAAAGAGATAAAAACTTCTTTTTGTACAGCACAAATATTTCTGCTTTCAATTCTAAACAAGGTCCCAGGGCATTGAGGTTGGTTTGTTTTCCTTGGTAAAGTGCTCAAAAACACACCAGGAACACCCGGTGACCTAAATGAGGTCCTAAGGATGCATGTTGGTTATTATTGGGAAACTGCAGAGATGAAAAGGATGCAGCTTTCAGAAATCGGATGGTTTCTGATGGGGGAAATTGGGGAAGCAGAATTATGGTAAACAAAAGCAAAACAAAATAACAGCATCCATAAAATTGGTCCTAAACCATCTTATCCTTGATTACAATGATGCTCTTCACACGGGCAAATGGACCAAGTGCTTTCTAAACCTAGACATACATCCATCTGTAGAACATCTCTAAGCACCTACATCTAATTGCATCATCCTGGCAGAATTTGATTTCTGTTTCAGAGCTTTGTACAATTCAGGACTAAGTGAATTCTCATTTAGTCCTTTTCAAGGTTAGAGGCCAGAACTTTTAGTGAGGGGATAATCCAGTTATTAAGGCTATTAAGGCCTTAGCCTGCAATACAAAAGACCCCACGTTTAACTCCCTGGTCTTCCACAGGCTTCCTGTGCCATGTAATTACTTATAATCATTTATGTCACTGCAGTAGCTGAGTGCTCTGATTCTTTGGAGCATTTAATATCACGGGGTAGAAAGCCCTGTCACAGCTGTAAGTCAGGGAGCTTAAATTCACTTTTTGTTGGAAGCAAACACAGTACTGATCAGAAGACACTCACACAGTAATAATGCTGTATCTAGGAGACATAATATTAACATCAGTAGCCTCTGAGAAAAATAATCTACATACTTTGCAGCTGAAAATCTACCATCTTTCTTCATGAAATAGCCACAAAGGAACAGAAAAGTCAGGTTCATCACTCCGTGTTACACTGAAACCTAAAAATACTGACCAACCGTTATCAGTACACTGCAAATATAATACCTCAGCAGTGATCACATTTGTTATCATTCAAAAGAAATCAAAGCGTGTGGGTTTTGCTCATTTTAATCTAGAGTTCCAGACAACCTCATGACAGGGTGTTTCCTTCCCGTTAAAGGTAATATGCTCTGATGCCTCTAAAAACTCATCATAAGAAAGGGAGGTGGAAATGAGGAGCTCTATAGTGATCAGCTCTTAGTCCCAAAAGCAGCCACTGTGGAGTTGCAGAAATTTAGGCTTTATTTTACCACCAGTGCTGTAAAATAAGATGCAAAAGTTGCCTCCAGGTAGCAGCCATCCAGGGAACAGAAACACTGAAGAACTGAAGGTCCAGTAAAAATTCCAGTTGCAACTTCCCTGGTTAAACACCAGGCTTCTGGTTAGTGCCCTAAATTTCAGCCTTTTTCCCAAAGCATACATAGCTTAGTGCTTCTCTCAAGCAACACACATGCATTCATAGAGGCAGTTTTGCTTTCATTCGGGTTTCACCAGCAACACGTGACACAGCAGACAAGCAGAGTGGCTGGACAGGAGGCCTTTTTCAGGCATGTAAGCAGCAATTGCTAAGCTGACTGTGCACTTTTGGAGGCCCTCAGTCGATCTCTATTAAAATTCTTAGCTCCATCCCAAATTCTGGCCCTCTTTTTCCAAAGCCTCTCATCAGGCTGCTTGCTATTAATAACAGAAGGTACCCAGTCTAAAAGCTGGGCTCTGAACACGAGCTAAAGCAGCCTGGGGTGACTGCAGCTTGTGCTGGCTGTTTCTATGAGGTCCCTCTCTGAATTAGGAAAATAAGCATTTCATCAAGAGGCTAAAATTCATATTTTATTATACCCTGAAATTCCTGTTACAATGAGCATCTAATCTGGCCATATTTTACCTCCATCTTATACTTACACTAGATACCTGCAACAAATCCACTCTGCTATTACTTGCTCCTGCAGTAGAGGAATTGGCACAGATACTCAAGATTCCCAACCCAAGAACATGAACGCGGCTCCAAAAGCCAAAAGAGTCTGAACTTCACTTAAAAAAATAAACCAAATAAAATTGAATATGTTACGGGTTATTTCCAAGACCAAAGATAGCCTTCAGCATGACAATCACTCCTGAGCATAACCTATTATTTCATTAACACAACCCTTTGCCTCTCAAGAAGTAGATTTTATTCTCGGTTGATTTCTGTAGAATTTATTAGATGTGTTCAGATACAGAAAGTAGCTGCTCAGTCAATATACAAGAGAAAACTTTCAGCAGAAACCTGAAGATCTAATGAAAATGAACTCTCCTTTAAATGGTCCCATCATTCATCACCTCATTTCTTAGGGTCAATGCTCCAGAAGTTACTATGAACTATCATTTTACCCTACTATTTTCTAGATCCTCTACTACCACAATATTTAGTAGTATCCAGCCTTAAACACACCTTTGTCACAGTGCTTTGGGAAGGAAATGGAATACTCTTATACTTCTCTTTACAAAGGGTGCCTAAATATATTATATGTCTTGATTAGGGGCAGGAAGAAGTCAGTAGCAGAACAGCCGTGTTACGTCTCTTCATTCATAGGTTAACACCCTCATCATTTAATCACCTTTTGATTCATTACAGTAAACCAGGTCTGTTCCACTGCACTAGGCGCTGTTTGTACACAGATAGCCTGAAATCTTAAAAAGCTTCACTCCCCTGTCATAGGCAAAAGATGCAAGGCACGTGGATGAGAGTTCCTGGGAAAACTGTGGAATACATGGTCAAACAACGACTAAGTGTAGCCAGCGAGAGCTCTCCTCAAACTGCTGTATGGCTCCATTTTTTTTACTCCACACAAAAAATCAAAACCCTGTCTTTGTATGCAGGTAGACAGGAAACCCTGGGGGATAACTGGTATTACCATCAGAAGGAAGGATTATCATGAAGACTTCACTTTTTCACCACTGCAATCGCATGGAAATCACATATTCACTATTGATTAAATACTGCGTATAACTGCTGCTTCTGTATAGTGTAACTGCTGCTGACTGTATAGTGTAAATCATTAAGTCAGCAGGGGAATGCCTAGACACACAGACATGCAGACACTTTGCTTGCCAAGCAGGCAGCTGAGCCATACAAAGGACATAACTATGCAAACACATCTAAGAGTATCAGGATTTGTTCGTTTGTTTGTTTACCTTTCAATCCAAGATACGAAAAAGACCAGGATAACAGCAACTTCTGAGTGCCCACACCCCCAGCTCTGTTTCCTTTTGCTAGATTTAGGCTGAAGAAAGCCAGAGAGAACTTAAGTAGCCAAATGGACTCACTGCTTTGAGAATTGCCACTGCGTCCTGCTGGAGCCATGTTGGGTAGACGACTTCATCATTCAGAATGGCCTCAAAGAGGTCGTCCTCGTTCTCCGCCTCAAAGGGTGCGTGGCCACACAGCATCTCATACAGCAGCACGCCCATGGCCCACCAGTCTACGTCAGGGCCATACAGCATCTCCTGCAGGATCTGAAGAAGAGATGGGAAAGAAATATCAACCCTAAAGCTTCTTAGGATGGGAGGAACAGGGGAGGAAACATTAATGTGGAAGTTCTCACTCTCATAACAGTGCTCTGCTAAGCTGGCTACGTGTCCAGGAACTTATAGGTGATCTCAAGCTGGTATCAGCACAAAGGTACATCAGATACATTAAATAAGAGCTTGGCTGCTCATAGGGTCACCTGGGAAACAAGCCTCTGCTGGGGGTTCGCAGGAGAAGAAGGAGATCTCAGCAAAATTGGCTGAGCCTCAGAAGCAACAGGGCAGCCGTGTGTGTGGGTTGACACCGCCTCTTCCTTGCCCCTGGGAAGGAATTGCTTACCCGGCCCCAATGGCAATCCTTTCAGCTGCAGAGGGGAAGGAGCATGACTGTGTGAGAAAGGCACAAACACAAACCACTGGCAAAAATTCAATTGTGTTGAAGAAGGATCTGAAACCCTGTAAGAACATCTGGCAGCATCTGGAAAGCAGCTGCTCCTCAAAAGGTGTTTATGAATTTTGTAGTGAGACTGGGGAATGACTGGGAGGAGATAGAAGAAAAGGAACAAGGATGAATTCAACCTCCTTTCAAATTAAACTGGGCCAGTACCTTTATGTGCCTCAAGATTTTTACAGCTGCTCCTCCATTTTTCACCTGACATTTCCTAAAGAAAAATACAGGCTTATCTTGGTGCTTACAGCAGCATGAAGGTTTACTCATGCTTTACTTGCACAAAGGACTGATTTTACAAGCATACATCTAGGAGGAATCCTTGCACCCAGCAGTCAAATAAGGTGTAGCTGAAGACACCAGGGAGTACGCTTGCTGTTCTAAAGCTAACCTACGCTTTTCATATCGTAGCCAATTTTCCTGGGGTCAGAAAGGTTCCTGTACCTCTGGAGCGATGTAGTCTGGTGTACCACAGAAGGTGGCTGTGGTAATGCCATCATGAATGCCCTCTTTGCACATTCCAAAGTCTGCCAGCTTGCAGTGACCCTCGTAGTCCAGCAGCACATTGTCCAACTTCAAGTCTCTGCAACGAGAATTTGTTCATCAAGTCACCACATGCTTGGAGCAACCCCAGCACAAACGGAGGCAGCGTCCCAGGCTTCAGAAGCTTAACCTGCAAACTGGACAAGCCTCATAATCATAAAAAAATAAACAGAAGTCATGCAGGAGGGGTTTTCTTTTGCTTCATCTCTTACAAAAGGGAGGGAGGAACAAACATCCATTCGCCAAACTCCATTTAGTATGGGCAGGTGCTATATGAGTTCTCCCACATGGCTTTCTAAACACACCACAAGCCTGGCTGGCACAGCTCCTGCTCATTTAGCTCTGGGACTCACTGGAGCAGAGGTTGCCAGAGCTGTCAAATTGCATAATGATGTTATGATGCAGCAGAACGCACTGCACGGGACGTGCTCTGATTCAGCAAAGTGCTGCACCAGGAGCATGTAGCTGAAGCCAGGAGGCATGCAAGGCTTCTGCAGGGGGAAACACATCCCCTCTTCTCCTGAGGTGTGTGGGGTTAAGATCCCAGACTTGCTTGTACTGGGGCAAGCCTGACTGATAAACCAAGCCTGGAGTGTTATCCAAGCTGAGAAGAAAAGAAGCTCTCTGCTGACAACACACCATAGGGGCTGGGGGAATCTGTGGCCAGCTTGGGACGCTCCCATCATAAGACAAAGTCTTAGTCCTTCCAGGGGTATCAGTTCCAGCAGAACTGCACTACTGCAAGAAGCGAATGTCTCCCACAGCCTTCATTAGGGTGCGTGGGGACCTCCTTGTCACTGTCACAAGAGACCAGCTGCAAAAGGTCTTGTTTTCGAATACGTCACCCCTAGCAGGCTGAGAGCTCCTCAATCAAAAGCAGAGCTGCCAAAATGACAGAGCCATAACACAGCTTATCAGCTTCCCTGACCTTGATACCGCCTGAGGGAATAGCCTGCAGTCAGAAGCGCTGTCAGGAACATGACCAGAAAGCACGGGGTCATCTGCAGACTGAGGCAATGCCTTCATAAAAGTACATACCAGGTCATAGCACCTTTGCTTGTCAGCTGCCAGGCATGCTGTAGGCACCGTCACAGATGGAGGAAAGGAGCTAAGATGGGAGCTTTGTGCAGTACACATAGTTTGCAGTTCATTTTTTGAACCATCTCAGGTACTGGTTCGAGAGTTATACAGAGACGTCACAGCAGCTCTGAGGCAGGGAAGCATTACAATCACCATTCTACTGAGATGGAGGACACATTATAAGTCTAGACAAAGCCACTTTCAAAGTCATGCAGGCGCCCAGAGAAAGATCAAATAAATAAATACATTTGAGGGTCTCAAGACCCATTCATGAAATACATGCTGGAACTTGATCCATTTTTCCCTCTGGTTGGACACCTATTTCCCTGGGAAGAGGGAGCAATGGGGAGGGTGGTAACATAGATGGTGGCATCTCCATATCAAAATGAAAAACTCTGGATGAGCTGAAATCTGAATCAAGCTTGATCCTGTTCATCCACTGTAACTATGGTCTTAAAGTGAAAATCAGGTGGTCAATTGCTTTGTTGTGCACTGGGATTTCTAGAGCCCACACCACCACCAGAAACCTCTCTGGAGCTTGAGACATCTGTGCAGTGGAAAGATCAGTGACGCATTGTGCTAGACAATTAGAGCCACATCCTGTCCTAAAGAGATAAGGAAAAGTATTATTAGCCTATGTTGAAAGGATGAGAAAGCAAAGAGTAGAGGTTAAGAAATTTGCCCGTGTCCCTGAGAGCTGAGACTGAACACCAGCTTCCCGAATTCCAGCTGCAGATCTTAATCGCAAGATCATACATCCTTTCTCTTCAACTTTGACACAGCATGGCAATACAAGCCAGCAAAAAGCCCTCTGCAGTGATGATGCCCTTCCCAGCAGGCCCACCAGCTACCTGGTGGCCAGTGAGATTCCGATGCCAACAACAGTGCCCATGCCTGCTTTATGCAGCAGTGTTTCCTGTGGGTGGGATGCTCAGCAGATGACATTTATTTTTCCCTTTCTGAGAATCAAAAATGGCTGTCAAGGCCAAAGGCTCGTCCTGGAAAGACTTCAGGCAAGCACAGTAAGAGGTATTGTACGTAGTCACCCATGACAGTACGCTGTCAGCAGCAGTTTCCAGCCAAAGCTCCTGTTGCTCTTCCCTGTGGTTCCTGGCAGAGCAGGGAAGCCCTCCAAGCGTGAAGGCAGGCCTTGTTTCCAGGAGTCTGCAATGTGGTTGAAATACACAGTTTATTCTTGGCTCAGTTTTAAATACAGCAAACATCTTTTCTGGGCAGGACTGACTGTTGGGGGTGTCCATAAAGGTGCAACTGGAAGGGAAATTTTGATGAACTTGCTTGGAGATCCCCGTTGCAAATCTCCCCCCACTGTCTCAAACATCTGCCATGTACTGGAATGCCTTGGGAATACTTCATAATACACTTTCCTTATACCCAAGCCAGCAGAAACATAGTCACGGGACTGTAGTGAGAGGACAAGGGGTGATGGGTTCAAACTTAAACAGGGGAAGTTTAGATTGGATATGAGGAAGAAATTCTTTACTGTAAGGGTGGTGAGGCACTGGAATGGGTTGCCCAGGGAAGTTGTGAATGCTCCATTGCTGGTGGTGTTCAAGGCTGGATTGGACAGAGCCTTGGGTGGCATGGTTTAGTGTGAGGTGTCCCTGCCCATGTCAGGAGGGTTGGAACTAGATGATCTTAAGGTCCTTTCCAACCCTAACTATTCTATGATTCTATGATTCTACATGGAGTGAGCAGGTTACGGTTCCTCATGGAGATCCTGAGGAGCAGAGGCAAGAGACCAGGGCCAGCTCTGCAGACAAGATCACTAGGCACTCTGAAATCTCTGCTAGCTGTGCAATACACCATGCCCACTACAGCAACAGGATGGTCAGAGCTTCGGCAGGTGCAAGAGCACTCTGTGCCTGCTGCGCCCTCCCAGAGAGCCCCTATATATGTAATTGTCATTAAATTTAAACTGGCTGCCGCTCGCTGGCTGACTACAGTTTTAATCACACAAAGCAAACCTCCAGCCCTTCAGCTTCTCAGCATGTTAAATCCATTAAGAGTACCTGTTGTTTCCTCTGGTAGTTAGGATACTGGCCTCTCCTGACTTCTTCCCAGCTATGTGAAATCCAAAACTTGCATTTTCTGTTTCCACTAACCGGTAATGTGACATCAATCTGCTCTCACTTGCTCAGGCGCTCTGGCTACATGCAGACCACTTTAGAGGAGGACCTCCCATGACAGAGACTTCTCAATGCTCTTCACTTGGCAAGGCCACAGAAGATGGTCCCACGCATCCCTCTTGGAGCAGGTCTCATGGACCAGCACAGTGGCAGGCTCAGCCACGCAGCTCCTCTGGAGCCTGTTTTCTCATAAGGTAATATTTGTCTGGGAAAGCTGTGGTCTGGTCAGATGTTTGAGCATTCATCCCAAGCGATCCCAGCAGCCAAAAGCTCTGTTCTCACTGCTAAACGTTGACAAGTCTCCCTGTGCACCATACCCCGTGAACCAACACAGCCATATGAGAGGAAGAACACTGACAGGTTTCTGAGATTTACAAGGAGCTCTTCATTTTTGCAGTAAGGATTCCGGGAAGCTGATGAAACTGGAAGTCATCCAGCTCAGAAAGCCCAAATCTACCTCATTTCCTTAATACTTGCATTTTCCATTCAGTATTTTTAGCAGTTCGATGAAGCAATAAAGGCAGAAAGGTTTTCTGAGGGCTGAGCTTCTAAGGTCCAGCTGAGGTTCTGCCTTTCACTGGCAAATCTCCACTGGAAAACATGCTTCATCCCGACTCAGAAAGGCAGTCTTTGTCCTCACAGGCAGCTCAACATAACGGCTTAACGACTTTGGTTTAGTCTAGATCCAGAAGAAATGACAAATCGAGCTGCTTCAGCGTCACTCACTGGAAGAGGTGTTCTTTACACATCTGCTGCTTGAGTTTAACATCTGTAAAAACCCAAAATTACAATTGCAGATGATCCAGCCCTTTCCTGAAGCATCTGTCAAATGCAATTTCCCTGCAGCCGGGAGCTTTGCCAGTGAATAGGCGTTATACATGTACCTGCCATTCGTTCTACTCTGATCATCTCACTCGTGATATGGAAATGATACTTTAATGAATGAAGTTTTGGTTTGGGTTGTTATTTTTTTTTTCTCTTTTGATTTTACCACCCTGTGCTGTAAGGGCTGTACACATGGTAAGGATCTTCTTCACAGGAGTAGGGATGGCAGAAACTGGCTTCCTGATTCAGCTCAAGGTTCTCTCAGGTTAAGTAATCCCAAAAGTCCAGTTCAAAGCTCGTAGAAGCCTGGTATTCCAGTCTTGATGCAAATCATTTAGTCATGAAAGATGTAGGTACAAAGCAGTGGGAGCTAGCCACAAATAGGTGCGACTAATGTAAAACTCCAGCCAAACGTTTAAGAAAAAAAAAACAAAAAGGGCAATTAGAAAATAAAATCCCCTAAACTGGAACTAGCTAAATGAGTCATTTTGGCATTTCTGAAAGAGAAAATCTTTGCTTTTTTAAATCTTCAGCATACAAGGCCATTTAGACACTCCTTGGGAACACCTTTGGGTAAGCAATTGCACATTCAAACACCCTTCACAAGCAGGGAGTAGATTTCGGTTTTTGTCCACCTCTTCTGCTGAAGTCATTTTGCTCCACAGAAATACTAAAATCTCCATCACGACGGAGAAAACTGTGTTTCTATTGCCTGCTCTGGTAGCCAAAGCAACACAAGCTTCTAACTCCTGCTCAGTGCAACTGAGATTACTTTTTGCAAAATGAAGCAACTTCAATAGAGGAGTACGAAAGACCTACACCTTGTGGAATAGCACAGTTGGTAAGATACTCATCAAAGAGGTAGGATTTTTCAAGCTGGAGGCTTGTTCCAAATACAGAAGACAACAGATTTAAACTAGTATTACAATTACATAGAGGAGAACAGATGGAGTTCTCAGTTTTATGTAAAGCCCTAAAAACTCATGTGAAGCTAATATGATTTCCCATTTTCCTTTGCATTCATTAATAACACTCAAACCAAAATATTTTATTTTAGTCAAAACCAATATTCTCTTAGGTTGCAAACAACCATTGTACTTTTAAGAAGCCCTAACAATTATTTTGGGTGCACAACATCTGAAGCAATTTTTTATCTTTCTTTCCACACTAAATGATGGAATCTCAGTTACTAAACTCAAAGCAAGTAATTATTTTCACAATTCCATTCTCACCAGCTTTGGACTAAGGACCTCCATGTATTGTTCCCAATATTTCATATCACTTTGGAAATTAAGGCGACTTCCAACCCCATGTGCCTTAGGTTGGAGAGAACCCACTTAAAACTTCCATCACAAAAACCAATTCGTATCTCCCACATTTTTCTAAAAACAATCACACTTTTTTTTATGGTCAAGTAAGTTTTTATAAACAGAAACTGATAATCTTACAGCATCAAGGAAAAGTTAAGGAAATTTCCTAAACAATGGCAAAGCTGAGTGTCAGCAGGTAGCAGCAAATGCAGGCTAAAGACAACACCTGCAATATATTCTACCAGAGCTAGGACATAAAAACACAGCCTGTTAATTGCTTAGTTGGTAGACATCTTTATGGTAGGGGGAAATATTCAAATCACAAACAAAACACCATGTTACCAGCCTTTGAAAAAGGGAGCCACAAAGCAGAGATCAGGCAAAGATCAAGTTGCACAAAGCTGGAGAAAAATGGTTTGAAATCCTGAGTTTTGCTGCCAAATAAAAGGACGAGCTGTTGCTCCCTCCCAGCCTTGGAGGCTTCCTGTAATTCAGCTCCTGACATACTTTAAAGGGGGAAATCAGTGTAGCTGGAGCAACCCTGCTGTGCTTAAAGAGGGCACCCTCTTGGGTGCAGAACCAAGTGAAGAACCAGAGGTAAGAATCAGCCCTAGTATACAGAATATAACCAGCGTGCAGCCATTTATATACACCATGGACTCACAAGCTGAGATGGAAAGTGTTGCTGCACACACCCACAGCTTCACAGCACAATCCCCCAAGTCCAATGGGATTTAGCCTGTGTACTTTATCCTTCGTGGTACTGCACGAGTAATGTTCAAATACAGTGCAGGACTGCAAAACATCACTACGCTCCTTGTTTTCCTGAAAACTGTTCTCTTGGGTGAAGAAAACATTTCTTTTAGTTTCCAAACAACTTCTGAGGTGCAAACCCATTCAGATCACCAGCACGCACGTGGACAGCCCCACTACAGCAGTCATACTGCAACTTCCAGTGCAATATAATAGGACAGGTGTTAGGTGTCCCTGCCCATGGCAGGCAGGTTGGAACTAGTGATCTTAAAGTCCTCCCCAACCCTAACTATTCTATGATTCTATAACAGAAATCAAGAGAAGATCTCTCCAGATATTTGTAATTCATAATTACCAGAAAGCAGGGATGAAACATAGTGAGGTGCCCTTCTGCTCTGCCCTAATGACCAGAAGTTATTTTCAAAAGCTGACCATGCATAAGTGTTTAGGGACTGTAAATACAGGCACAACAGCCCCAGACTGAACTTCCACATTTCTCAGAAGCAAATCAAAAGCAGAAATGTGACATATTGATTCAGAGATCCAACTCAGACCCAGATGAGTGGTATGAGTGAGTAAAACTCCTCTAAAAGTTAACACTTGGTGCTAGGCCATGTAACAGGAGACAGCAGTTGATGCAGCTGTGGGAAGCAGAGGCAGCTCACGGGGAAGGTTAATCGCACAGGCAGCTCAGTACCTGAGCAGTTTTCCAGCCAGGAGCCCAGCGCTATTCCTGGGGATTTTACAGCCTCATCCTACTACAGCACATCCTACAGTCTCTGCAGAGAGCTGCAGAGGGGGAACGTGCCAGTATAAAACACCCCCATGGCTTTTCTCTTCTTCACCTAACCCACCGTGCTGACACGCAATGCACAAACCTCTTGAAATGCTCTGCAGCCACATGTTAGGATAAAGGCATGATGGATAATGGCCACCCAGCCTCTAAAGCAGGCTCCACCTCTCTTGCAGACACCAGTATGGTAATAGTGATGCAATATGGACTCGTATCCGGGGTCAGATCCACCACCAGAATGCATGGCTGAACTTCACTGAAAACTCACACCACAGCACTGGCCAAGGACCACCCTGGAGGACAAGGTCATGGGTGTTTTAATTTGTGCAAGACAGAGGTAGATCCTCACACTCGCCTGCATCTGTGCTCTTCAGTATGTCCAAAGACACTCTGTATCAGTCTTACACATTCACAAGGATAAGTCTGATTAAGCTTTGAAATACATTCTTGCCCTGTTGCTTGGGCTTCAGACTAAACTTTGACTGGCAAGCATTTGTATCCAGAAGCACTCTGCTATTACATTTTAATCTCAAAGTCAAGCAGCCCTTGAAGCATAAGGACAAGTTTCTGCAAGTCTTCTGCCTGGGTTAAGGCCACACCATGGGTTTTTTGGTGGAGATAGGCTGGAACCCAGCGCTGCTGGCTCCCCATCTGCCTGACCCCCTCCTGCTGGCGGGGCCTCTCTGGAAGCTAGTTCCCCAAACCACATCAGAGCACCAGTCCCCTCCTGGCACTCCCTGGGCTGCTGCTGTAAGACAAAGCGGCGCCCAAGGCGTTAACTTCTCTTATGGCAAAGAAGCTGGCATTACTGGGGATCCAAGACCTCTCTGGTGGTTTGAAGTGCCAGTAGTCCCACCTCCCCTCCCTCTGGGCACTTCAGAAAAGCGTCTGTAGAAGCTAACACAATTACTGACATGATTTCATTGCTACTGAGATGAACAGACATGATTCATCCTCCAATTAAATTAGTGGTAGACTAAAGTATACAGGCATAGACTAAAAAAAAAAATCCTCAGCATACCGCAATATATAATTACAACACTTCCATGAAGTTAGTGGGTCTGAACCTGAGTGGTACAGATCCAGTGAGACCCCATGGGTGCCACAATTCTGTTCAAGACCAGGTACAGCTATTAGCTTCCCCTTTATTGGATGCACAGCAGCTGTAAGAGAGCTAATGATAGTTTCCAAAGGCAGATTTACAAGGGCAAAAAGACACATTGAAATGGAGCACCAGAAAGCTGGAGCCATTACCCATTACTGCTGAAATACAGACGCGCTGGAGATTGCTACATTGGAGTAATCTCAAAGATGGTGCAATCCATATATATTTATATGTCCACGTTTTTGTGTGTACTTTTATATATATATATATGTATATATAATACATATATTATTTGCTTCACTTTTATGTGGGACTCTACTCAGGAAAGAGGAGTTACACTTGAGGTATTTCCCCGAATCTCAGAGCAAATGTCCTCCCATTTACTGCGGGAAGGGGAGAGGTAGACAGAAGGCGGCTTCGTGTCCAGCTCTTGGTATGCATGCCACACTCTCCCTCTTCGGATGAGCTGCCAGCCTACTCCTGTGATAGACTCCTCAGTCCCACTGGGCAGCGACACTGGAATTTGCTGGCCCTGAGACATCACTTGCTGAGTTGCTCCCAACAGAGCTCCTATTTTATCCTTGCCAGAAAAAGAGGGAGAAAGAAAAAAACCCCAACTAAACCACAATAGTTCTTTCTGTGAGCCACATTGCCTGAAGTCTTCAGAGAAGGCATACAACACACTCAAGACCCAAATGCACAAACAAGAATCAGGCATGGACTTACAACCGACAGTGCTGAGAGGTTAAAAATATAATCCTATTATACCACTTTGACGAAAATAGACTATCATTGATTTGAAACCTGAAATTAGAATTAAATCAGGCTTGCACCTACAGTACAACACAGTCTCAACACTTCAACATGTAGTGAAAGAGTTACCCAAGATTAACCATCACCAACTGCCCACAGGCCACTGCAGAGCTGCTCAAAGGTCCCATCACAGCTCCAAGCTGTCCAGGTAGGATCAGGGTTGGACTGTGTTGCTGAAAAGGCTCCTCTTTCCACCCACACAGAGTGATACTGGTTTCACTGCTGCCTGCCACTAAGCCTGCCCTGGGGGAATTAGTAGCTCACACCAAAGCAACTCTCCTGTGCTGTCACTGCTAATCTCGGGGCTGCTGTGAAATCCACCCTCCCCACACTCAGAGTCTTAGGAGGAATGTTCCACTCCAGGAAATATCAAAGAACAAAAATAAAAATAAGGATGGCCCTATCCACCATGATCATGTGTTCAGACTGCCTCTGGCAACAGCTTGGGCAGCAAACCAACCTGTGCTAGCACTGGTAATGACAGCAGGTCTTTGTGGGGGAGACACTCCTGCATTGAACTTTCATGTCTAATCAGGCAGAGTTCACCATATTCATCTGATACAGATAAGATTCACTTTACTGAGCCTGATCCTGAAACCAGGGAAATCAGGGGAAAAAAATTCTGTTGGTTCAGTCAATTTTGGATTAGGGCCTTAAAAAAAATAAATTACTTAACCTTATTAAAGCTCTGAATTACAGATCCAGATTTATAAAGCTAAGGCTGTAGGTGCTTATCTCCTTTCTACAATGGAAAGAACAAAGCTGAAGGCAGAAGTTCTGTATTTTTAGACAGGACTTTCAAAAGCATTTTGCTTCGGCCTGCACTGCTAAATTTACTACTGACTTTTGAAGGAGCAACACTGGGCCAGCATGGATGCTTCTGAATTTTTGTCTGCACTGAGTTTTTGTTCACGTGGACAAAGAGTAGTCTGTGCTAATAACACACTGTGAGCACAAAGCACACAGGCATCCCGGTACAGTGCAGGTGGGGGTACTGCCTAGTACCCCTTGGAACAAAGTTTAAATACATTTCCTGGGAGATAACAGTCTTGAGAGTTGTTTCTTAAAAAAGACTGAGACCATCACTGATATCATTGATTCTCTTTTTTTCCTAAGACTCCAATAAACCCACAGGCAAACAAAGTGTTTTCTTCACCGCTCTGGTCTCCCTGCTTTTTGCCACAAAAATAATTTAAATAGCAGCAGTGAAATCAAAGGGGTTTGTAGGAGCCTAGCAAAATGGGTCATTATCCCAAGGTTTAGTTTCTTATTTCGTGCGGATTACTGTTGCTATTTACTCATTACAGCTGATTCATGCAGAGCTGTGTGAAGCTCAAGTATCCTGGATAAGCAGGATAGAGCCAGGTGACAGTCCTGGCTGGGCATGTTGAGCTCTCTGCAATCCCACTCCCACTTCTGGGGACTCCTCCCAACCTACCAGCGGGCAGGAACCAGCAACCCTGAGTTTTGTGCCAGGCCAAAAGGGACAAACTAGATCCCACGGGTCACCCCAAATGCCATACAGGCAGCAAAAAGACCCCAACCAGTCCATGAACAACGCTGGTTGGTTTTGTCCCTGTGTTACATCAGGCACTTAACCCATAACTCTCATTGGTCAGGACTCCCACTTCCAGCTAGCAAGGGAGACAGGACCTTTCCCAAGGCAGTTCAGCCCCTCTAAAATGTCACTCATCAGCTGGCAAGGCTATCTAAGTTCCCAATTTGGCACCTTAGCTGGTTGCCTGATTGCAAGCAAAACAGAAGTGAGAGCAGGAGTCAATCAATGCTTAGCTGACATGGCTACCATGCACAAAAAGCTCCCTTGCTCCTATAATATACGAAACAAATGAAACAGAAAATGAAAATTAGCACTGTCGTAACTGACCTCACCTATTAAAAAGAGATCGAGGAGAAAAGTCTGTTTTACACTGCTCACCTCTTGAGTGTTTAGCACACAGATCTATCAAGTCCCCGCATGAAAGTCACTGCAACCCAACTGCCATCTCCTCAGTGCAGCAGGGCACTCTGGCCTCTGCAACGTGCAATCATGGAGGTACTGTGCATTTGTGTCTCTGGAAATATGCTTCCTAGCATGTCTTGGCTTTCCAGACGAAATATTACAGTCCTTCTTCCCCTGATAAACAAGCCAGTCCTTCTATGGATGTTTACAGTCACAGCTAGCAACACGAAAAATCAGCGGCCCTTTCCTTTCATCACCCAACACATAGAGTATCAACTCCAGAGCAGAAGTGGGAAGATTGTGTAAAGGAAGCACAAGGGGCATTTTCAGGACAAGAATGGGTAACACTAGCAAGCCCCACTGAGACAGAAACTTGGGCATGTTAGGCACAAGTAGCATGTGCCTTTCAGTTGATTGATTCAGAGTCAATTCATGCTGTGACTCTGTGCTCACCCTTTTTTCCAGGACCAGGATGCCTTGCTTACTGGAGGTACCTCTGACAACTGTTCTTACCTTGGCTTTTTTCAGGCCACAGACTACAGGACTCTCAGATTTTACTATCTGAACTTGGGAAGATCTAAAACTGTCAGGTTCTCCTTGCTTACACAGGCCTGGATTATATACTTCAGTGTCTTGACTGTAAGTCCCTTTCTGCATGAAGAAGGCATCACAAATCCTCAATGAAACTTATTTCTTAGGAAGACAAGAAACAATAGGCAAACCAGACAGAAATCTTTGCTGAGAGGCATGATGGCACTGCACCAGCTCCGAATTCAGAATTAAAGATTTTGTATCTAAACCTACCATGTTTATACTGGCCAGAATTACACACCAATACACTTTTTCTATCATAATATAAAAGTTAGTCAATGTGAAGGCAAGATGTTTTTCAAAGAAGTCCTTGTCTGTGCCTGCTAAAAGTACACCCAGATGACATCTAAAGTGCATTGCTTTTTAGCTCATGTCCTCGTCAAAGTTTAGCACGCTCCACCTACAAGGCTGTATTTTTATGTTGTGGCAGAAAGGAGTTCTTAATGTTATTGACAATTCCAGTGGGTTCAGTCATCAAGTACTTCAAACTCATCTATGCAGTCTAGTGCTCCTACTCCCCGACGGGACTGCTGTTTTAAGATACTCTCCCCATGAATAAATAATTGAGGACTAATGGAAGACCATAGAGACTCAGATCGACTCTTTACTGCCCTGAGAAAAAGGAACAAAAGGTGAATTATATTAATTCTAACATGCTGAAATACATCGCCCACAAAAGATACATTAAAACTAACAAGTTCTCAGAACTATTCCAGATAGGCTATGCAGACAAGGAGCAACAGATGTCCCCTCTGCGCTTTGGGTACGCTATACACATGTGATTTACCAGTTCCCCGTTTCTGTTCTCAAGCAGAATTCACAGTCCTTTACTTTACAAATGGTTTGCAAACCTCTTCATGATTTTGCATAAGAAAGTATTTCACAGTAGGGTTGCAAGAGCAGAGAATGCTGCGTGGGGGATTGATGTGGGTGCTGCAGCATACTTTGGGCTAGACTGAAACAGGAAAGCAACCATACCATGACGCAGCAGCTACTTTCACATCAAGATTACATCCACGTGCTTTAAAACTTTTAAACACAGGGTTACTTTCACTTTCCACCTCGCATTGTCCCTGTGGAGACTTAGGAAGCACCAGTGATAAAAGTGCAAACCCAGCTTGCCTCCTTCTCTCCAGCCAATTCCTTAAGTTTGTGCTACTGGTTTTGAATCTCCGCATTCCCAGCATGCATGCCTGTGTCTCCACAGCTGCCTGGAACTCAACCCTCGGGCATTTGTTTCACTCTCCCCAAATGAAGCACTTGTCACTCCTGGCACTGCCAGCAACCTTCACCACGGCTGCAATGACTCAAATAGAAAATGCCCAACAAACCTTATCAACAGCCTTTCATTTACCCACAGCAACTAAAGCATGCTCCTGGAGCAGCTCTGCCCAGATATGGAGCAGGTTCAGCTGACACCTGGTATGATGCTTGAAGGCAGCAGGCTCTGCCCCAGAGCTAATCCAGACTTCAGGGATCGGGCAGAAGCACCTTCCACTGCGCATCTGTATGGCAGATTTCTTCACAAGTGCTTCTCCACCCCAGCTTGCTATCTCAAGGCAAAGCCCTCTGCAGCCCAGCGGCTCTGGTGCCCACACAGCACCTTCATACCGCAGACGTCAGAGCTCTGGCACTAGTGACACATTACTCAAACACGCAGTGACTTGCTGTTCAACCCAGCAGCCGAGCAAGCAGAGCTCCCCTTTGTCCTCAGTTGCCCTGGGCAGCTGGAGCTTTTTCTGGCACCTGACTAGCAACCCTGTGGCTTTCACCTCATGTACAGAAATGAGACAGAACATGGATTCCGGCTTAGCTTTTTCCTGCATCCTTAAAGAAAAGTGTTCATGTTTAGCACTGGCCAGCTGCTAAGGTGCTGTCAGGGCTGATTTTCAGAAGGTAAAGACAGCAAAGTCCATGTTTATGGTGATTTAAGCCTTCTCTTCCAGCACCATCGCCACATGGATTTCCTACCTGAACCTGCCCTTCCATGACCTGTCCCATCTGTGCTTTTTGGGGCAGTAAGGGTGCGATGTGCTGGGCAGACATGGTGCCCTGCAGAGAGGTGCGGCGATAGAGGGGAACCCAGTGATCCCCCATGTGCTACAACCAACCTACAAGCAAGAAGGCAGCCCTGTGCATGACACAGCTGCAGGCTTCACCTTTGGCAGAGGACAGCACTGCATATTACTCACGCCGTAAGCAGTTATAGGAACTGAGAGATTTCCTGGCTCACTCTGGCCAAGCTGTGTTGTGGCTCTCTGATGCTACCATAGGACTTCAGCTAGACCTTCTACTCCCTATTGCACCCCCTGCTTTTTTGCCAAGCTCCAATGCATTTGTTCACATCACACAGTCTCCTGCCCTGCAGCACTGTCCCCTTACACAGTTTGAGACATTCCCAGGACCAAGTATCACTCAGATGAGCAAGACCGGAAAAATCTCACCCACCCCCCCCACGCACAATTCCTATTTTGGCTTGCTGTTGGTATAAACCACAGATAACTTCATGACTTTCTGGCACCCACAATCTACATCATCAGCCAGCGAGTGGGATGGTCATATACGCATAAGAGCACCCAGGCGAAACCACAGAATGGTTAACCCTGCAGTGGGTTGAGAGAAAATTCGACCTTACAGAAGGCTCTAAGAGGAGCCAGAGGCTGTGACTCACCGGGAGGGGCTTCACAAAAACAGGGCTTTCAACAAGGCCCAAAGGAATTTCTTTAGGGAGATTGAGACACAGTTGAAGGAAGACACCTCACCTTTCCCAACATGGAGGGGATCCGATGACTGTCCTGCCAGGAAGGGAATTTGCTATTGTCCAGCTGATTGTTTCCAGTCTGGCTAAAATGGGATTGCAGAAGACTAATTGCTTCACTGGAGAGGAAAAAAAGAACAGTCTGGAATGATGGAATTATTTTGTGGATTGTTGTTGTTTGGGTTTGTTTCCATCCTGGCTTAATGAGCATTAATGACTTCAGTTGCAGGAGAAAGAGGGGAGGAAAGCCATTAGTGTGAGAACATGATCCACACGGACATCTCTCACCCAGCACACACATTCCTGCCCCAGACAACCTCTACAGCCATGCTGGCAGCAGCACATTGCATCTATCTTCCATCCATCCCTTCCTCCTCCAGCTCTTCAGAATGAGGAAGGCAGCTGAAAGCAAACAGAGAAGTTAAGTTTTCCTTTTTAATCTGTCTGACTGTGAGTGCCAGCCTTCCCGCAGCTCAAATGCTTTAGCAGGTTAGCTATGCTCGGCAGCGTCTCCAGAAAAACCACCGTCCCTTCTCAGAGGCAGGGAAACAAAAGCAAAATGTCCCAAAACAGCGGATGCTCCAGGAGAAAGCAATGGAGTGCAAAGCTTGTAAAATAAAGTTTGTTTGGTTTGTTTGCAGAAGCCACACTGAATCTTCCGAGATTACTGCTGTCCAGAGAGACAAAATGAAACCTAAAGCCGAGACACGTAATTAACGTCGAAATTCTTCTTTACATAACAGTGCCTGGGATGCAGCCACTCACTTGGCCAATGCTGTGAATGGCCCTCCCAGGAAAGGCCAAGGAAAAGCCTGCGAGCGAGTGATGCCTCTGTTATACCCTGTGGCTACAGGCACCCTTACATACTCAGTGTGGGCTTCAGAGGATTAGGGATCAGGAGCCTATGGAAATCATGTGCTCACATCTACAAGCCAACTCTATTGCAGGACAGCCATCTTCTAATTGGACACTTACCCCCGGAAACAGAACAGCTTGAATTACACCAAACCGCAGCAAAGTCTCAAGAAAGACACAAGCAGAGCAAGGACCTGGAAATACTAGGAGCTTCCCTGGAGTACTTCAGAACAAGTCTGGTTGTAAGGAAGTGAAGAGAAAGTATGGAGGACTCTCAGCCAGTCCAACAGTGACTTCAATTAACCTTTCCTAGACATGACAGAACATGGAGATATCTGATATTCCATGATACATTTGACTCATGCAGGGGTAACAGCTAGGCCTCCAGAAACAATCATTTGACATCCCTTCCTTTTAACATATCCCCAGTCCAGTGTTGTCTTACTGGTTCTTGGCAATAGTTGGAATTTGCTGTCTTGCTTCCTGGCCAGCAGGGATCCAGAGATGCCACAAGTTTATGTTGGGAAGCAGCATGCAACAGCTCTGACAGGAGTTTCTCTTGACTACCCTGTGGCTTAGAGAAAGCCCTCAATCCAGAAAGACTCAAAAGGCAGCTGCAACTTGAAATGATGAGGTGCAGGAAACAGGGCAGGCTGCAAGACAGTTTTCCACTAATTTTATCACACAACATACCTGATTTTCCCCCCAGGGATATCCCTGTCAGGGTAGTCACCAATTTGAGTGAACAGGACAATTTTACGAGATCAAAAAAAGTGTAGCGGGATGTGCAACACAGACTTTTCACTCATGAATCAGACTTTAGCCCACTTCAGCCACAGATGTCTTGTGGCTTTAGAGGTTCAAAAGCCAGTCTCACTTTGCTCTGACTCCTTTCCAAACCAGCATGATTTCCAGGAAGCAGCACAGGTTAGTATTGCCTTTCTGAAAGCAGACAGGAAAGTACGTTTCAAGTGGCTAAGTCACAGTTAAAAGCTATCTTTTTAACAGATATGGTGCAATAAAGGCTTATTTGGGCATTTTCTCTTTGTGCAGGGATAGGTCAAAAATCATGATTTTGGGTATGAGTTACACTGGTTCCATCTCAGACCTACTACCAACAGAATTTTTGACATTGATAGGCCATCACAACTTTGAAATTAACTCTGCAGTTCAAGACATGAGATGGACTGGCCAAATCATCATTGGCTTGCCTGCTGAGAGCTGTAACCCTCCTGTGGGGGTTGGCTCTGGCCCCAAAGAGACCCCAGTGGAAGAAAGACTGGCAGGACCATGCTCCGTGCTTACACAAGGGAAGAGGGACCTGGCAGTGCTGCACTCTGACCTTCACAGTGGGTGGACTGTCTCTTCAGGAGCTTGGCCAGCTATCAAGAGTCAGGACAGCTCCTTGGCTTTCTCATTTATCAAGGCTGGGCTGAGAAACAAGAAGCAGGCATTAGCTGCCAAGATTTTTGCTCCCTTCGGTGCTCAACAGCAGGTGAAGGTAGAAATTCTGGCTGTAAAGCTGCTGTTTGGGCACCAAGTTTCAAACTAGCAATATGAGAAATACTGAAATGGGGAGCTCCAGCTAGAAATAACTGTTAGGGAAGATAAAACAATTAAGAGAAGGTGCAAGCAAAGGCAAAGGCTACGTTGAGTTGGTAAGATTGAGTCAAAATCCCCAAAACAGAAAAGCATACAATTCCTCAACTTACGGTCAAGAGATGCTGACAAACAGAAATACAAAGGATACTAATACAGCTTTTAGGCACAAGTCAGAAGGACACAGGACCTTGCTACATTTTCATATCAGGGAAATGTCAAAAGGAACATAACCACATCCAGAGAAGGGAGGACAAAATCTGATGCCCACATGCTAAATGTCACATATGAGCATGGACTCTAACACGAGTGCCACATAACCCGCACGCTGATATGTGCTGCAGCCTCACTACAACAGCACAAATAGGCTTATTTGAAAGCCCATGAAGAGTTTGAAGGGATCACTTCCCATCACTCCCCTTCTACCACACGCTTGCACATGAAATAAATTCTCCCTGCTACCTTGCACAGCTAACCCTGCTTTTCCCAATTCCCTGCCCCCATCACGTCCCTTCCTCCAGCCCCCTTCCTTTTCCAACACAATAAACAAAGGAGCATGACCCTGGCAAGGCACCATAACACTTCTGTCTCCTCCAAAATGGCATAGATCAGAAATGATTCAGATGCAAACATTCACATCCTTATTGGATGGACTTTGCTAGAGCAGTACACCTGGATCAGGGATTTAGCTGGTAAATACCTCTCCTACCTGGAAGTAATTTTCCTGATTCATAAGCACTTCTTACTACGCTGCTGAGACCTTTGTGAAAGCAGCTCCTGATGGTACTAATAAATCATGTTTATGAAACTTTAATTGATCCAGAAGAAATCAGCTCAAAGTGTGGAGGATCTCTGTGGTTGTGAATATATCACACCTTGTACATGGTTGAGACTTGAAGGCTTGCTCCTTTTTCCATTGTTGTCAGCTGGAATACTGCCACCTGCTTTAGTGGAATAATAATCAGGTAACACAATTCTGAGACTAAATTGTGCCTTTAGGCACAGCCTCATAAAGGGGAGGTTCTCGATCCTATTAACAGCAAAGGGGTTATGACTCAGAGGGCAAATGATGAGTAATGCTTTCCCCTTGCTTCATGGGAATAGGCTTTGCAATCTGCACCCTGGCCTTCACCAGCAGCTAACTACAAGCCTCAGCACCAGCTCAGTAAGATGGTGGAATTTTCTCACACATACACTTTGAGTTGTAAAGTAGACAACCATTGCTGCAGTGCTGCCATGTAATAGCTGACATTTTCAACTGTGTTATTATTTTTAGTTTATTTTTATACCATTACAGGCAGCTGATGATTCTGAACTAGAATCTAAAGACAAGGTGTTACAATGGTCCACCACTGATATTAAAAGCTGCTGGAACTTTACAAATTCCTGTTTGTGTAAAACCACAGTACCTAAATAATCACCAGCATAAAGAACAAAATCTAAACACTGCGATATTGACCAAGGAAGCATCAGGCACTGATCTTGCTACAGCTAAAAGAATAAGTCAAATTCTCCCCGGATAGCTACGGCAGTTGCTGCAGGCCAAGTACATTAACTGTACTGATTTTCTCATTGTCTCCCTTACATAGTAGTTTTGCCCGCTGCAACACAGCGCATTGCAAGAAATCTTCCATTTCAGCAAGTCAGAGGGAACAGATGCAACAGCATTTTGTTGGCATAATCTTTGTTTTCAAAAATTGTGCAAAACATTTATTAAGGTTGACAGAGACCTTTTCCTCAGCTATATATACCAGCCTCCCTAATGCTATCCCAGGGGTCATATTCTCTAACATTAATACTGAAAGTTTCCTCTATTCAAGGTGGGTACAAAGATCAGCAAAATGACAGGATTAATGCTTGGCAATTGTGGGGATCTCAGAGCAAAAGTTTTCAAAACTGGGAAACCGGGTCCTTAAAAATCATAGGCCTGAATGCTCTCGATATCAGGAAACACATTAAAAATCAGATGAGCAGTTCTGGCTAAAAAGGTAGCAATAATGTTCACAGGTGTTTTTTAAAACAAACTTTACATAACATCTTAAAATTTATTTCTGTTTTTATTTTTTTCTCCTCATGACCTTCACCCCTTTAAAAAAGAAAGAAGAGGGCAGGAAAGGCAGAAAATTGGTCTTTTTGTAGAAAAATTTCTTCATTTCAGAAGTTCTAACCTAAACACTCCCAGGTGCCCTGGGACTTAAAGACTGACTCTAATTCTGGGCTCCTTTCTTTAAAATCTTGTCTGTAGTCGTTACACCTAGCTATTTCTTATATTGCATCTATATGCTTTTTAATTGTGAAATGCCTTCATAAGGATGTATTAGTCATGAAAAGAATGACAGAACACAAGTCACATCTAATCACTTATCCCCTCCACAGATGAGTAGCATTGCTTATTTGATTGCATCAATACCAGAATTCTCAGCTGACGCCGAGCTCTCATTTCAAACACTGGGTAAATGAGAGTCCATGCCTGCAAGAGTGTAGTATGCAAGCTATTACATGCAGGTCTAACAACTACACCAAAAGAGAAGAAGAGTGAAAGTATGAGACACTTGTATTTAGGTAAAGGTTATCCAGCCTTGGGGCAGGTGGGGAAACCAGACAAATTCTTGAGGTCCCTTCGAGCTCTGTTTTTTTAATAATTTATACAAACTCATTATGTGCAGAGTTTGCAGGTTTCAAATCAATCCCTTTAAAGAGCCATAAAGAAAAAAGTAGACACTAGCAGAGCCAATAACTTCTGTAGGCTATTCAGTAGTCTTTAGTCATGTGGAAAGCTGCATTAAAGTTCACAGACTATATACAGTGGAGTCAATGGGGCACAGAGATCTGATCTCAAAACAGGACTGCTATACGTAAGCATAACTGTAAATCAGGACTCAACTGTCCTGCACAGTGACTGATTAAACATGACATGGAAACGTGAGAGGCTGGGGTTTTTTTAATCTGCACTTTCCATTTGATCAAGTGCAGAGAAACAACACTTTAAACACTGCATGCCAGAGGCTGTAGAACAGCCCCCTTTGCAAGCATGCAATAACCACATTTGAGAGGAAAACAATGTGGAAGATGCACTGTCTAGAAGCACAAATAAGGTCTACATGAGCTGTTGACTGTCAGATAAGATAGCCACAGACATTACTATACTCCTGACCCTTAAAGACATTCTTTTGTATTTCCTAAGCTGAATGAAGTGCTTCCAGAGACTTAAGCATGAAAATTTCTCTTCTGCACTAAGCAGTTTTTGTAGGGACAGGGCTGTTGGTATGCTATTCTGTGCCAATTTGCAGCTTTTAGCTGATTTGCTTCACTCATTCACCATAAAATCAGCTTATAGTTCATTCTTTATACTATTCTCATAATATAGCACATCCTTCATTTTGTTCTGCTTACATTAATCTGCTGTCACCTTCAGGGCCCCAATCCAGGGAAGCACCAAGTCTAGTTCTCCTGAATGGAGGTTTTGAATAGATAGGGACCAGATCCCACAGCTGACGTTATGGTGCTCCACAGAGCAGAGACTCACACCCATTTTGGCACTTGCTGAGCTGTTTCCCACCCTTTCCTCCTGGATGCAAACAACCTGCCTCTGCTCATGTGTCAGAGAATCAGGGTGGGGAAGAGTGAGGCATCAAATAGAGCAAAGACAACTCTACTGTAGCACATTTAAGCAAAACTTTGAGAAAACTTTTAAAACACTTCATTAAATAAAAGATTTATCTTTATTTGCTAAGAAAACAAAGCTATGCATAGCACCTAAGCAAACCAATGTTAATCCCTGGAGAGCCCCCCAGCCAGCCAGTTTGCTCTGCTGGGCACCGATGGTGTCAGTCACAGATCCATTTCAACTGCTAATTCACCTCCCTCGGGAAGGCCTCTGGACTGCAGGGGAAACAAGATCTGGCTCCAGATGTGAAAAAGGTCATGAGATGAGAATAAACAAACTCACCAGTCGCCAAAAGAAAACAAACAAACAAACCTAGACACACCCCAAAATAAGAGAACATGAGGGATTCCATGGCTACAATAACTTGACCCATTGGAAAAAGCAAACTGAACACTAATAAAAATGCTCTGTTAACAGTGGGTGTATGCAATTAGGAAAGGCATTCAGCTTCTGTTTTCAGCATGTAGCTTCTAATTGATTTTGCTGAAAGAAACTTTGGTGTTGCTTCAGTTAATAGGAGACTTTCCAGCAAAACCAGTCTCTGTAAAAGGCTTATGTAAACCTTCCTTCAAGCGCCACAGGCTTATTGTTTGAATTGGCAGAGAATTAACCTGTTGCAAAAAAACCCTTCACTATATAAGCCAATAGTCATGAGACACATACCTGCAGACCTGATGGGTCTCCTACCACAGAGAAAGGTGATGGTTTCAGAGACCTGGCCAGTACCAGGCAATCTTTCCAGATAGCAGAGGATATGAAGCTTTCCCTTGCCATAAGTACCACACACGTGAAGGCGGTGCTTTCAGGTAACATACAAAAAATTAAACATTTCCTATTAACAAACTTATCTTATTTTCCCCAAGAGCTGGTGTTTAGCCCCAGGGCAAGACCTACTCTCATCTGGGTAATTGTATAATTATCTCTTGCCTCCCAAAGCGACCACACATCCTATTAAGCACAACCAATTCACAAGACTTACTTAATGGTGGCTGGTGCCACATCAGAGCTTGGGGACTCTGTGCAAACCATCCCACATTCAGAGGCATGATAGAGTACAATGAGGCAAGGATAAGTTGTATTAGAAATACCGATACGGACACAATGGCAGTGAAATAAGCTAACTAGCATGAGTCCTCAGGACAAAAAATAAGGTTCTGCAGCCAGCCAACAACCAGTCTCTTTCCCAAGCTCTCTAATCCAGTCTTTTAGCTCCTCTGGCTCTTGGTCAGCTACATTACCTACATGCTACACTACCTATACCCTTAACAATGCATCTGCCAGTCTGCTATGCCAAGCAGTGAGCCTTGATTATCACCTAACCTTTTTCTGGAAACATCCAGCATGAGCTGATCCCAGATATGTCCTTGTCCTATGACTCTGTGGGTAGGGAGGCACAGTATACCATAATGTGACAAGTTGAAAAGCTTGTTTCCATGGCTGGATGCATCCCTCTGTATGATGGGATAAGGAACCACACTGTACTTGTCAACATTTTTTTCAGGAAGAAACTACAAATAGTTGCTGCTGAGTTGACAGCTAAACCTCAGCTTAGGGCAAGACAGAGATGTTTCCTTGATAAGCCCAGAAAGCCATTTCTCCTTTGCAGGGTTGCAAACGAAAAAAGAAACAACCACCATAATCTGTGAAAATGAAAGCTCTCTTCTGAAAACAAACAAATTCACACATGTAACTTTATGGGACTTCTATTCTGGCCACAGCTTAGTAGCAGAAAGCCATTTCCTTGAAGTGAGAAGCAAACCCACTAAAAATGTCAGTTGCATCATGAAAACCATCCTGTAAGAGCACCAATCCAGTAGCAGGCCTGCTTATAATGTTAAAAAGTTGTATACAAGCAAAATACAGCATTTGCCTCAGGAACTCCATTTCAAAGACTCACAGCAGCAACTGCAGGAATATTGCACCATGGCTGTTTCAAATTGCCTATGTGTGGCTAGAAAAGTAATCAACAAACACCCGATTTTAGCTGTTACCAGCATTGTCACCCCAGGGCAAAGGGACACATTTCAGCTCCTTTTCAATGAATTTTCAGTGCTGGCTCTCAAGCCTCTTTGGCATTTCAAAAGAGAGAAGACACAGCTTTTGGCAGCACTTGCAGCAAAAGCAACTCAACCTCAACTTACCAGGAGAACGCTCACTGTATTGGTAAATGCAGACTCTCTCCTGAACTGCTTAATCTTGAAGGGGGCAAGGAAAAATACAGCATTATAATGTTTAAGTTTAGTGCAGAAATAAAACAAATGACCCAGGGTATTCTAGGCCAGCATCATTCTTACTTCATTGACCCTGGGAATCCAGAAAGAAGAGGCACAATGAATAGCTTGTGGCAAAACACTTTCTGATCAAGCTTTTCCTGGTGTCTCTCCCCCCTGCTCCCAGGTTCCTAAGCAAGCACTCACATTCTGATCACAAAATCTCCAAATTCTCTTACACAAGTGCAGTGATTCCCTTCAGGGCATTTCCTTCCATTCTGTAGACTCCGTTCTGGAGGCCGGTGTTCATGACCCGGCAGAAGCAACCTCAGTTCAGTACAACCGGAACCTGCAGCTCTCTCCTCTTACATGCCCTAGAACAGAGTCATCCCAACTAATTTTAAAACAAGTCATCCCCCTGCAAATCTGTCCCTTGCAGCTGAAGCTGCCTGACTCCAAAGCTCAACCAGGTTATTAACAAGATCAAAGCCCGTGCAGTTCTTCAAGCAGCTTTTCAATTACTCCTCCAGTTTCTACCATGAATTACAGCAGCACTTGAAGAGCGCAAAAACCCAGAGGGATCGATTACTCCTGCCCTGTGACAGGCAGCAGGCTGGGGGGCACAGGACAAGCTGTAAGCACAGTGGCATTACATTATGCACAGATACAGTTTTGCTGCTGAATGACTGACAATAACTACTGGATGTCACTATTTTAAGGATAATGTCGTTCGCGTAATTATCTGGCACGGTTCCTCTTTGGTGGTTGGCATTTTTCACAGGGGAGGAATTAGACCAAAATCCCGCTGTAGAGTAAGTAGATTTGCTATTCTATGCAGACAATCACTGTACCTTACAAGCTGAATACATATGGTATATATCAGTAGTAATTTTCATACTCTCAAGACCCAGAGAACATTAAAATGACACTCCTCCTCTATTTCACTGTGCCACATATATCGTACGATTTAATACTTGAAAATGATTTCATATTCTCTGTCCTCACCTGAACATCTGTTTCTCACTGGAGCTCAAGCTAGGAAGAGAAAGAGAAGTTGCTTTTACCTGATTTAGCCTATCAACTCACCATCAGATAGGAAAGTGTCCCCTGCACAACCCCTGGCCCTTCGGCCACTTCAGCCCTCAGCTATTCTGGTTTTAGTGTGTTCAAACCTGGGTTTATATGACACAGGAGGATGCATTACTAAACACAGGACTGCATTGCCTAGGTTAAACTGTGCAAAGCCCCAAACCAAATGGCATTTGGCTCAACCCACAGTGTGAAATGATACTAACAGAGCCTGGCTGGGATTGGAACTAGTCCCATCCTGGACCCAGTTGTGGGTCTCAGCTGTACAACTGTAACCAAGCAGCAAAAATCGAGAGTTGGCATTATTCTTTGCAGTGCTGGCATGCCACAAGTGGGACAGAGCAGAGCTACAGCAGACCATACAAAAATATGCATGTTTTGCTGCTGGAACCCAGGTAACAGTAGCCCAAAGAAAACAACTGGCTGTTCCTCTTTCCAGTGGTCTGGGCAAGAGGATGCCAGAAATGTTCTGCAAAGCATGTCAGAAGGAAGCCTTTCTGTATAACCAGAATGCCCCAGTGCTGACATCTCCCGGCTCTAGCTGTCCTGTTTCAATCCAGAAGTCTTGCTCTGCCCCTGGCCTATATGGTAGGATGCTGGTCAAATGGTCATCTTGGCCAGGGAGGCCTCTGCAAAGCAGACTGGCTGTCTGAGCCAGGCTGGCTGGTCTATGCCTTGATGCTTGAGCTGACAGGGGAGCACTTTGGCAGTACAGAAGGGAAAAAATATAACCAACTGTCGTCCTGAGTACAGAATAATGACAAATAAAGAGCTGCGTATACGAAGTAGATTCCTGAGAACAGCCTTGAGACCTGGGAATGGAGGCTGACACAGGGAGGCAATGACGCTTCGATCCAGTTGTAAACACAAAGATACCAGACACAGACAAGAAGGAAAAACTCCTGCTGCAGGATCATGGCAAGAATGAAAAGACTTTTAGTGGCTGAGCTGTGTGGCACTGGATAGGTGTGTCAAATAGATAGGGTTTAAACACAGGCCTACAGCTAATACAGGGAAATAAAAAGGCTTTGGTGTAACCAGCACATATTAGCCTTTAAATAACACAGAGGCAAAAGCAACAGCTCCCTGCATTTATCTCCAAGAAAATCTAGGAAGGTTTCACTTAAAGTCTGACCCTTTGTTATCAGTTTGACACATGCTCTATAGCAGCAGGACAGGCCCAAAGCAGCACAGTGGAGGCTTTTGCTGGTCAGCATGTAACACCCAGCAGCCACACAGGCACCTGAGATGCAGACAAGTTGCAATTCTGGGGCTTCAGCTATGTGAATTGCCACCAATGCAAACCCTAGCCTCTGTGCCTCTCAAAAAACCCATTTTCCTCCGTGCTTGCACACACATCATAGGAAGACCTTCCCTGCAGCCAATAGTGCAGCCAGAAATTTCAGTCCTGCCTGGAAGCTGGTGCACCATGTGCAGGGGAAAGCGGAGGTACTGTTATCCCAGCTGACAACTTGTTCCTGGTAGGCAGCAAGTGAGAGTTATTTATTATGCAGAAAACTCAGGCTATCATCTCAGCCATGGTATTCAGACAAAGAGAATGAATGAATGCAGAGCTCACCGATAAATGATGCCTCTTTCATGGAGAAACATAAGGGCTGAAATAATTTCTGCAGCATAGAACCGGGCCCGATCTTCATCGAAGCGACGCGACTTCTGAATATGGAACATCAAATCCCCGCCATTTACGAACTCCATCACAAAGAACAGGCGATCCTTCACACACGCAAACACAACAGATATGAACAGCATTAATCATACCTTCTGTCAGGCTTAGAAAGTTCAAAGTAAAACTATTATCGACCAAACAAAACCAGATTAAATACTCATGAGACACTGAGGAAAAAGAAAAAATGCCGACTTTTTCAGGAGAGATTAAGTCAATACCAGGAAGAGCTGTTAGCACCTCCTTGGCCCACACTCCTCCTGAAAGCGTTGTCCCTGTCATGAAATGAATTCTTGTCCACATGGGATTAGGTGTATCAGTAGGTGTGGCCTCATCACTAATCAGCTCCCACTGGGTTTCCCAAACTGTCCTTAGGCTGAATCAGCAAAGAGTGATACCCTTTCCACAGCACTCTCCGAGCTGAGCAGGCACAAGAGAAACCTGCAAAAGGTCACTTGCTCCATAGTAAACGCCTCAGATCTCTGGGGAAATACACTCCATAGTAAAACACGTATAACCAGACAACACTCAGGCTGCAGCTTTGCCACAACAGCACATGATGACATTGTCTGGAGGGTATCCTAATGCCATTTCTGGGGGAATATACATTGTTTCCTAGAATGGGATTTCCTACCATGCACCTGCATGGCAGCTGCTTGACAGACCCTCCAATTTCAGCTTTCCTCTGATTAACCTGCAGAGACCTCTGGGTGTTACAGGAACTGATAAGGACAAAGTATAAACTAATTTTTCAGCCGGACAGAAAAGCAACCTGTTTGATAAAGTTCAGCTCACTAACCACAGCTGCTCGTCTCTGAGGTTTCTTTTTTGGTTTTGTTCTGGCTTTTGCAAAAGTCTACAGACAGCGAGGCATTTGCTTACGCTACATGCTCAACAGTCTGGTACAGGTTAAGTGCACGCAAAAGGGGGGCTCGCTTACTTGCAAGACGAAGGGACACACAATGATTTGGCACAAAACTAAACCCTGAAATTGTTGCAGTCTGGTTCAAAAATTTCCCCTAGTAATTGTTTCTGGACATTTGGTATTGATTGTTTCAGTTTTACTCGGAGTACCAGGAACCAGCAGACTGGAAAACTGGCATACAATTCAGTTGAGACTCGTCAGCCTTTTAATGGTGCTGTTTGGCCTTCTTTCCCTACAAGCCTCTTCCCAGATCTGATGTTAATCATCTACAAGCTAGTTTTAAACCCTCTGTAAGTTTAAGAGGATAAGCATTGTTATGCTCTACTTTCTGGCAGCCAGCCAGCTTGAAATGACTACTGGTATTAACATCTTGAGATGCATCCAGCAGAAGAAAAGCCACCAGGAATCCTTTCATTCCTCTCTGCATATGAGCAGGAAAGCAAATGGCTCATAACAGACAAGAACAGCTTGCTTCTTGTCACCATCCTGGGCTCTGCTCAATAGCTTCTGGGCTTCTTCCAGAAGCTAAGATAGATGTGCTCCTGGCAATCTCACAATACTATTGTGTGTAGCACCGAGGCCACACGTTAAATGTTATCTCTGCTCCATATAAACAACAATACTTCATTGTTTCACTGTGCCTTTATTACAGGACTGCTCAAAGACACCCAAAGCTGGCTTGTCTATAGCATCAGTCTTAGACAGTAGCACAAACTCTGCAAACCAGCAAACCTTGGCTCTTCAGCCCACATCAGATGTCTAATGCTACATCTTTGATGCATCAGTTAAACTGAGCCTGGCTACACCGCACCTACATGTTCAGCAACCCTTCCTCCAGCTGCAGCACAGTTATCACCCCTGCCTTGCCAGTCAGGCCAGCTTTTACATCTCCTTATTATTCCTCCCAGCCTCCTTCCTTGCTGATCTCTCCACATGACACGTATTTATCTAGACCAGCTTGTCCAGGCATCTCTTCAAGCACACACTTAAAAAAGAAATCCCTCTTGCCAGAACTCCAACAGGAAGGAATTTAGCAGCAACCTGACGAGGGGTGTGTGTATAAGCAATATATATGCTTGTATAAACACGAATACAGTTAGGTGAATATGCAAGTATTTTCTACTCTTTCCTTAAAGGTGAGCTTCAGGGAAACAAAGTTAACTCTTCCTAGCATAAAACTGCTTCTCCAGTGTGGACAAAACCCCACGCCCATCTCAATCTTTTGGATGTATTCATCTCTACTATGATGCTTAAAAGAGATACTACTTCTTTCTCAAATGTTCTAGTGAGCACTGAAACAGCCAGGCTTAACATTCACATCACTGCTGTCATGGCATTAGCAGCTTTTTGTTACAAACGGCTCTTGCTTCAGACTAGCTGTAAAATGGTTTGGGTTGGAAGGGACCTTAAGATCATCATAACACCTCACCTCCACCCATGGTCTCACTTCAAAGGTCAAGTATAAATACAGTACTTTGAACTATATATGTGTATATATTTATTTTTTTAAAGAGGTCCAGCTAATTGTCTGTCCAGTATTCTAACGTTTAGAAATCCCCTGGGGAGTCTGAAAAAAAAAAAGGCAGGATAGGTATTGTAACTTGTTTATGATACAGCATTTGTGCACTGGCCTGCTACATACCTGGCAACATGTATTAGCAAAATGAACACTAACAATCACCCTTTGGGGAACAGCATCTAAGAACGGCAGTCTTCCATTTTCACTCCTAAGCAAGACCATCGGCTTGACAAACTGCAAAGACCAACTGCTCTCCCAGGAATCACTGAGAACTAAAATAAACAGTGGTATTTTATGGGGGAAAGAGGGGCAGGAGGAGGAAGGCAATTTTGCAGCGGGAAGATTAAGAGTGAATAAGCAGATTAAAAAGGCACCAGGAAAAGAAATCTCAAAATGACAGATAGTTCAGTTACTCAAAAATTTGATCTGATTTAAAGTTATGTGCATCCTTTCTTGAGGACTATCAGTGAGAATTAGAAGTTGAAAGCTGGAGTGTTTTTTGACAGGGTTTAATACTGAAATCCTCAGATTTCTATTCATAGAATCATAGAATCAACTAGGTTGGAAAACAGCTTTAAGTTCACCAAGTCCAACCATTACCCCACAACTGCCAAGACCACCACTAAACCATGTCACTGAGGTCCTCAATACACAGTTTTTGAACACTTCCAGGGACAGTGATTCCACCACCTCCCTGGGCAGCCTGTTCCAATGCCTGATCACCCTCTCTGTGAAGAAATTGTTCCTATTTTTCTATTTTGCATTGCTCAGAAGTCTTCCCTGATCTGCTATCTCTGTTTGACGTTGGCAAGAGTAAGAAAAGAGCATTTGAGTCAACAGGAAACAGTGACGTGAAAGCTTTTGCAGCGGTGGCAGCCACATGAGGAAATCACATTGCACCATTTCTGGGCTGGGATTGAGATAAATAAGTCACAGAGCAATTGTTACTGTAAATTAAAGAAACACTTGGAGGAAATAAAGTCCCTGAGATCAGGTGGGGTCATTTCAAGGCTGGCCTTTGGCTAGAGATTAGCCTTGCCAATTTCAGTGCAAGAGAACTGTTTGGGGGTTTTTTGGGTTGGGTTTTTTTTTTTTTTTTTTTGCGTTTTCTTTTGTTTTTTTATGTATTTGTTTAAATTTTAATTTGTTATTCCTATGTATTTGTCTATTAGCAGGACAGGGGCTGTTGGAATCACATACTATGTCTTAAGGACAGTGTTTGATAGCAGTTACACATACCTTCAAAGCTTCATTTGCTTGTTGTCTTAGTGGGGTTTTGGTGGGGCTTAAAGAGAGTGCCCTGAGTGCAAAAGCCACGGGGTGGGACAATCCACATACTAGTTACTGCCCCTTGCAAACACAAGCACTATGAAATCCAACTCAAACCAGCCCTTTGTCCTCACCAGCTCTACAAGCAAGCTGTTTTGAACCCTCATACATTTCCTCTTCATTATCACAGGAGAAAAAAAAAAACCCAAAAAATATAGATTTTATTAAAACAGCATCCTTTCCCTCTGCATGACCCAAAAAATTTAGTGTGATGGATAACTTACACCTCCTCCTAGTTAAAAGTCTAGCTGAAGTCCATGTACAACCTACACAAGACCAAAGACCTCTGAAGAAAGGTAAGGTGAGAACCCTACCTTTGATCACAGGCTTTCATGCTAAGTAAATGCGACAGGGCAGCAGCATTGCCCCCTTCAGGAAACACGGAGGGAGGAGATGGAGAAAGAAAGAATCCTTACATGCAGGCTGTAATAGCAAAGCTGCCTTCCCTATCTGCCCTACAACAGCTGTTGTGCCAAGGGCAGCATGGACCAGAGAGAACTTGTCTCAAGTCATCAGCAGAGGTTCAGGAAACCCACTGCAAAACACCAATGGGTGTCTGCTCTCCAGCCTCCAGAGCCACCAGGAACAGGCTTGGACAAGCCCTGCACATCCCATTCACAGCAGAGCTCTCCCAGACACTGCTCCTGCACACACTGATTTCTTGGCAGGACAAGGGCTGAGCTGACCCACCAAGGACACATCCCAGCAGTAATTCCACCAAGCATCTTCTTTAGCTACCAGCTGCCTTGTAAGGCAGCATTTGGAGGATACAGAGACCTGGTTAAATGTGGTTTAAAGCAACAATCCAATTTTCCCCCCCAGAAAAATTGCATTAATCAGAATTCCTGGCTCAGGAATTCTGCTAGGTTTGCATTCATCTTTTTGGAAATAATTCATGCACACAACTTCTCAGAAAATCAGCTTTAGGCTCAACCTGAGTTCCCTGAAGCCAAAGGATTTTCCCAAGAAAGCAGTAGTTTTTCATTGTTTTGGCAGCTCATGCTTTGCAGAGCAGAAGGCAGGCTTTCAAAATTATCTCCATACAGAGACAGCTGTGTCACTGCTTCCCAGCAAAAGTTTACTGTTTCCAAAAAAAGAGTAGCGGGGCTCAGGGAGCTTGCCAGCAAATTATTACAAGATAATTACAAGAGCTGGCGGGCTCCCTCAGCACTCCCAATGTCCCTGTTCTCCCTTTGTGGTCCACAACCCCCACACAAAACAATCCGCCTTAGGCCTTGCTGGGAGCATGCAAATAAACCGTGCTGTCACTGCACCAGGCTTTGGAAAGCCACATGTCCAACTCCCCCAGCAGTGCAAGTAGCCATCCATATCTAGGTCAAGGAACTACAAAGCACAGGACCCAGAGGAGGAATAATAAACAGGTTCATTTCTCAGTGTTTATCTTCACAGGTGTAACAGAACCATGAACTACACCCAGGCACTGCTCTGCATTGAAACGTGTTCCCTCTACACCCAGCCCTTCGACCAAGGATGCACTGCATCCTTGTGAGCTGAGTACTGCTCCAGCTAGGAAGTTTACAGGAGGGCAGGCTGTTCAGAGGGGTTATATGTGGCAGTGTTTCAAATCCAGAGAGGGCTGCAGGTGTAATAAGAACAGGCTCACTAAAAGCAACATGTGCGTCTGCAACAGCTGAAGCAGATGGGATGAGCTCAGCCCCAATTTCCAGACAGCGTCAAAGCCACATTCACCTGACTGAGATGGAGCAAGACACTGACTTATGTTAGGTGAAGATTTGGTCCTTTGATTTCAAATCAGAATAACTACATCAAGCAAAGAAGAAGCAGCTGGAATTACGTGCACGCATTAGCGGCGCTTCCCAAACATGGCCGCAGTGATGACTGCCACGGTACCTGCTGCTGCTCTGCTTGTGAGACTTCCCAGACGAGCAAGGCAGCAGCAGGAAGGCAGCAGGTTTTACAGCCATCTGACAGCTGGCTTTTGGCGCTCTGGCAGCCGTTTTACCTCTCTGCTTCAGTGGCTGCAGAAGTGCACACCAGCCTCAGGAACCACTTCTGCCTAGGAAACATCAAGCCATGCTAGGGAGCATGCCACAGACGGCACATATAGCCCTGGGGCTATCGAGATGGAGAGATCACTGTATGCCACATATGAAAGGCTGAGAAAGGGAAGGTTTCTTTCTTCTGATGGTTTTGGGGTGGTTTGGTTTCTTGTGGTTTTTTCTTAGCTAGAAGGGGGTGCAGTGAAATTAAGCACTCAATGGAGACAAGGTGCACGTGGCATCTACTCCAGGCTGGGCAGCTGGTAAGCACGCTTCTGAGAAGTGTGGGTCACTTCCTCATACCAGACTCAGTTTTAGATCCTTTAACAAAGCCACTGGCGTCATTGTCACAACTCCTGGAACAGGATAGTTATCACCAGTTATCACTTAAAACCGCACTCTGCTATCTGACGCTGCTGGTAATGGGCACAATGCAGGTTCTCCTGTGTGGCAGTCAGGCACATAAACATTGCCTGGAGAATAACAAATTGGCTCTTCCCATTTGCATAAATAAACTCTGTGGGGTCCCTCAGGGTAAAGGCTGCCTTCTGCACACATGTGTGCATGGCACCATATGACATGAAACCTGAGCTCATTCCAGAAGAGCTGAACAATGACAACCACAGCACAGGGCAAGCTGATGGGAGTTAGTGTTCTCACCTGCCCCGGAAAAAGTAAATAGATAAAAAAATCACAAATCTAACTACACACTCCAAATTTCTGCCTCTGTTTTCTTAACCATGCCACTAAAATCTCCAGCTCATAGACTGGAGAGTTTTTGTGACACACAAATTCAATTCAGCCATTCCTCTGGAAGAATGCAGCCTTTGGGGTACACAAGTGAACCATACGTGCATCCTTCCTCTTCATTCCCTCCCCTTAAGATGGTCTAATTATATGCCATTACATGATTAGCTCATCTTTTGAGCCAAAACTTTTACTCAGCATAAATGCAAAAAGATGCCTTTTATCACTCTTGTTCATCTGTTGTTTTTTTTATTAGAAACAAAACAAAACTCACAACTAGAAAAAACACTAAATTCATCCCATACACTAGGTCAACCAATCGAATCACGTATCAAAAAAAGCCTATATAATCCCAATTAAAAAAGAAAAGCAAGCCATCTTAGCTACCTTTAAAACAAAACATCCAAAAAGGAATCAAAGGTAATTGAAAGAATAAACAAAATTAAATCTTCCCCTCCAGACCTTTTAAAATGGCATAGAAAACTACATAAACACTCCTTCCCACCTCAAAGATCAAAAACCAAAGGGCTGGCTGCATTTAGAGGGGAATAAATTGAGGAATAAGAAATTAGAATGCAGCAAGATACAGACATCACCCGTTATCAAAGATTTATAGGACATCTGCACCCCTCAGCTGGCTGCTGGTATCACAGTGTCTTAGAAGAGACCTGTATGAGCTCTGTAAAGATCATGCTCATTTTACAACCCTGGTTCAGAAAAAAACTATTGGAATTGGTGTTTCTGGTTTGGAGTGACCACCCTCAGACAGCTCTGAACTCTGCAACACTTGCTGGCCTCAAACTGTGCTAGGGAATCATGGAATAGGAAGGGTTGGAAAGGACCTTAAGATCATCTAGTTCCAATCCCCCTGTCTTAGAGGCTAGAGAGCTGTACAAGCTCAGCTAAAGGTCTTCAGGAAAACTAAGGATGCCAAAACACTCAAAGGCCACTTGGAAACTGCTTACTTTGAAGGCTTTACAGATCCATCCTCCCACCCTAAACATCCCCTGGAAAGCAATATGGATTCAAAGAGACTGAAACCTAAAGCACTGCTGGGACACACCTCCTCTAGTTACCTCTTCTCTGAGCTTCGACTGCCCTTTCTTTTGGTTCTCCTCTTCTCCTCTATCCTTAGTGGTACCTGCTGGCTCAGGCTGCTTGTGAATTGCTTCTATTTTGATCTGTATTTATGCTGCAACTTCCTTGATTTTAGGTCAAAGACAAATATTAGTTTCACATGCTGTGGCTAACCATTGGCAACAGCATCTCCTTCAGCTACCCCTGCAATAAACTTGGTAAGTCTAAGTTACAGTCTCTCCCATAAACCACTGCAGACGGAGAAAGGCATTTTCTCAGCTTCATGAAGATTCAAGTACCCATGGTCCCTCAACAACTGGGGGTGGGAAAGTTACTCTCAGGAGCTACAACATGATGATGGCAGCTAACCCTTCAGCTCATATCACCTTTTTGTGCAGCCTAAGTGTGGACACCCAGCAAAGTTCACAGATCAAATCAGAAATGTCAGTCAGATCTTGTTTCATCTTCCACTATGCCCACAAAAAAGCCCCAACCAAAACTCTGACTGTGTTTGTTCCTGCAACGAAGAGACCATCACAAGGTGATACTGTGGACAACAGAGAAAGCTGAGCCTTTCAGATCAGGCTTTGGAGGCTTCACACATCTGATTTACTGGCAACTTGAGCTGGCATACCAGCAAAGATATCATGGGTTTTGGTGGATATGAACATTGTACAACCACAGGAAGACACACTTTTTACCAGGTTGCCTTTATTCAGTGGCTAGACAAAACAGGAGCCAGAGAAAGGCAGAAACAAACTGTTTCTCCCACGGTCACAAAGCAAACGTGAGAGCACATTGATACCTGCAGAAGCCATGCTGGACAGAAAGGTGGAGAGAGGAAATTCCCTATACTTCCTGTCCAACAGCCCCCCATAAAACCCTAACTCTCCCCTGCAGAGTCCCAAGTAAAACACAATCCAAGCCTGACCTCAGAAAGACTCTGAAGCCAGCCTCCAGCAGAGTGCCTTGTGTTTATAGCCACGATGCATGCTAGACTGTACCAAGCTTTTTGGAAAATGCCTGGCTCAGAAACAGGATGTCCCCATCAACTTCCTCACTTGATTTTTGACTGGCAGCAAGAAAATCGAAGTGTGCACTGGTCTTCCAACAGAGTGGCCTGGGGCTAGCAATGGTCTCAATACTCAAGAACAGGCGAAAATGTCCCAGTGCTTACAGAAAAGCAGCCAAGGAGTGCACTTGGCTGTCAGGTGTATGCATGTATGGAGTCATGCCTCCCCTGACATGCCAGAGAGGGAAGGCTGGGGTTTAGCGCCTGGGAGATGATCAAAGCTGTCCTCTCTGCTTTTAAAGAGCTCCCTCTCCAGTGCCTTTCAAAGAGAATATCAAAGAAGCCTCACCACTTCCTTACCACCCACCAGTATGCTCCTAGGCCTGTGTCAGGACACTTGATAACTAATCAAAGCCCTGGGAAGGCTGCCACTGCCTTTCCAGTCTTCCTTACCTCCACTATGCCATGCTCTGCCCAAGGGCTTCCCTGTGCTCTGCCCATCTGGTGACAGCAGAGTAGCTGGTGACAACCATGGTGATACAGACATCCACTGGAAGGACCATGACTCAGGGACTCCCCTGGACATACAGGGGCACTTAGACCTCTCTTGTGGCATCTGGGGATGGGTGGGTGAGCAGCCAGCCAGCAGCCACTGCTCAGTCCCACCACTTTGGCTGGTGGGCCCTCACTTGAAAATTATGCCCCCATCAAACGCTCCAGGTTATCTCCAACACTTATAGGAAGTGAAATAAAGGCTAATCTCTCCAAACACCTGAGTGACCCATGACATGATGCCCATGCTGACCACGGGAGAACTGCCTGAGTGCCCCAAGAACCAGCAGAGACGTGCAGAAGCCTTCCCCTTCCATGTCGAGAGCATGACATCAGCCTACAGCTTGTAAAGGGAGCACAAAGCTGTGTGCCGGACTTCAGGCTGCCCTTGTAAAATGGGACTAGTTCAATTATTATGCTGCCCTGGAGTCCCTGGGCCAGTCCCTATTGGCTTCAATAGCACTCCTGCTAGCTATTATCTCGGAAGGACGCTCGTTACAGAAAAATCACATCCCTCTGCCAAGTTCTCTTGTCTCACTATTTTTGGAACAGCACGGGCAGGCTCTGTGCCCCAGCAACTGTCAGCAGAGCCACCCAAAGCAAATCCATATAATGATCAGGCTAGCAAGGACAGTGCTGGAAACAGCATTGCCTGGGGTCCCCTGGAAGCAGGAGAAAAGGGATAAGGGCAATAAACATAAACCCTAGAAGCTATTTGACACTATTTGCATAGGAAGCTGATCTCCCCCAGCCCTCTGCATTCTCATGCATATGAGTGGAGACAAAGGGATTCAAGAGCAAACCACCTGCACAGGAAGGATAGTTCCTAAAACCCAAAGAAGACAGGACCTTCCTACTGCAAACTGCTTTTAATTAAAACATTCCAGGATCCACATTCCCCAGGATTAAATTACTGACTTCTCTATTTATACATATAGCCTCTTTCACCTGTTCTAGGACAGTACGGTTGAGGTGTTGGATGACAGTGTCAGGTAAACAGAAACAAGCATTTTCTGGTGCTTGTGCCCCCTAATGCAGGATCCACAATTATCTACAGGTCCCAGCACCTGTCAGCAACTCACAGATCACTGGGGTAGGAGCATAATCATCTGTGACACTAAAGGATGATTCTAAGGCCCTAGAAAAAGCAGAGATAAATGGCTTGGGCAAGCTGCAAAGCTCCCATAGCAAGGCTTTCAATTAAAAAAAAATAAAAATTAAAACCCAGAGAGGTGGGGAGCAAGGAAAACCTCACTCAGATGCATGTGAGCACAACTTAAACTGCAAGGGAGCAGCAGGTCTCCTTCCTTGCCTTTCACACGAAAGGAATCTGGAGGTGCAAGTCCAAAACTGCCCAGCCAAGCAGTGGGCAAGCAGAAGGCCACGTCCAGCCTCTGCCAGCCTGCTGTGCTGTTAATATTTCCTCTTTAGGCTCTGAAAACTGTGACCCATACCAGGCAGAGACAACACTGGCAGCTCCTACCACCTAGCGGCTGCAACATTTCTGTGTGACACAGCAAGAAGGCTGTTTGCAGGGCAGGCAGCCTCAGCTCACCCTAGGCTTTATTTGCAGCCCTTGCTAGCAGGTACCACTTACGCCGCAGTTGAGATGAAATTAGGACTACAGTGAGCACGGAGGCAGCACAAGAGAGCAGAAAACCTTTCTGGAAAACATCAGTGGCTCCTGTAAGCATAAAAAGCCCTCAGCTAGTTCTAAAACAGGCGAGCAAAGTACCAGCAATATAGATGAACTCAAGTAATGCATTGCTGTTTCTGGTACTTATTCCAGCTCAGCTAATGCTAGATTACTGGCACTACACGACATGGCACCATGCACCACAGACATACCCCAGGCTGTTTAAGTTACCCCCAAGGCTGCTTAAGTCAGGGGAAGAGTTTGTTGGTTTAGGTGAAATATTATACAAGAGCCAGAATTCAAATGTCTCCAGATCCAGCCAAACCCTCAATCCCTTTGAGCACTCTGTCCTCAAACTGCTGCAGCATTTCAGACACTTCCAAGGTCCTTCCTTTCCAGGTTCCACAATTTCCTCTTGAACTAGGGAAGGAAGGGTAAGAGGGAAGCATAACTGGACACCCCTATTCTACACACAGCCTCATCAGTGCCAAGCAGAGGGCATAATGACTTCCCCTGAGCTCCTGAAGCAGCCCAGGACATAATTTAACTTATGTGCAATGAGATTCCAACGCTGACTTACACTGAACTTGGCACCAACCATAAGCCTTTGCCAGTTAGTCCCAGCCTGTCTTGACGCATCTTGTGGGATCGGGCTCCGACTTTGCTTTGACAAATGTTAAGAAGACTCAGAATGGCTAGATCTTGAAAATGTCCTAAAGGCAGGCCCAGTAACTCATCCAGGATCTCCACAGCTGACTGAAGTCAAGCTTTGGTCTTTTATAACATGAACTGTTAATACTATATTTTCAGAGTTCGGGCTATGTGATACATGTGATGTGATTTCCATGTAATTTAAAGTGAAAATGGGTATTGTTTTGTGTAACCTTTTTCCCAACTCCAAATATAAGTAGCATTTTTAAATATTCAAAACACTGGCCAGCAGCCATAAGTGGTTAATATTTTCTTTTTTTATTTAATATATATATATTATTTTCTGCTAAGTTTTTGTTCATTGAGAGGATAACACCACGCCATATGAAGAACAAGCAGAAAACCCAAGTACTGTATCAGCCTGGCTAAGTCCTCCTGGAACAACTCTGTCCAATGAATACCCTGCTGTTGCAATCACTTCTCTAATATAGCAAAAGGGATTTAATTACAATTTTATAGGCACTTCAAATATGGTTATTCTGGATTGCAGTGGATGTCACTGAGTGCAGAACATGGGCAAAAGATGCAATGAACCACACTAGTCTCAAATCTACTTCTTCTTTGGTAAACACTTTCCTTTTTGGTTTTGTGTATTACTTGACAGAAGTGGTTTTCTGCTACTGACAATCCAGAAAACGAAGCAAAGCAAGATTCAAGTAAAAGAGGAACCTGAGAAAAACTGACAATAGCAGGGTCCTGCTGCAACAAGCACCACTCCCTTGGCACCCTTTCAGAGACTGACCAGCTCTGCATTCTGGGCGGCAAGGGTTGAGGGGTTCTTCCCTCCACTCCTCTGACAAGCTGGTCCAGAAATTCCTGTTCCAGGCTGCTCTCCTGTGTAGCAACCTCCTTTTCATTTCCAGTCTAACTGTATCCATGGCCAGTCCAGACTCATTTAATCTGAGCCAGCATCTTGACAGCTTCGTTTCCCTCTTCAGTGTTCAGCATCTGCAGACATCAATCAGATCCTCTTCTTGCTTTCAATTTGCTAGTCTATACAGACAGAGTTCTTCCATTTTTTTTCTCTTTACAAAAGACTCTGCAATTACTTCATCAGCCCAGCAGACCTTGCCTGCACCCACAGCAGATTGCATTCATTTTTTGAAGATGACAGACAGTTCTAACACAGTGACCTGAAATCTTCCTTAAGCTCATGGGAAATACTCTATGCAGCCCAGTAGCACACCTACTATTTTCACATCTACGCTGCAATTCAGTAAGCAATGCCATAGCAAAGGACATAGCAACAACTCACAAAACCCACTGTCACCCTGCATCTGACTTCAAATAGCACACACCAATACTGGACATCTCCAATATTTATATGAGAACTTCAGAAAAGCCATTAAATTATGGGCCCTGTTTCTTCACATTATAAAATACAAGAGGAGTTTCCTTGGTTACTAGTGACAACGGTGAGCTTTAAGTTTTGTTTCTGCTATACAGCACAGCTGCTCTGTGAACTGTGTATATAGGGAAAAAAACAAACCCAAACCATCTCAATCTAATTTCTGTTACATGAGTCTACCCAAGGTCTCCACCCTAAATGAGTATAGTTCTTAAACTCCATAGCTGGCTGTTGCATCACCCCAGTGAGAAGAGTAAGAAATGGGTGTGTGGCAGGATCCATTTGTCTGCCTTTCCCCCACCCCCTTTTTTCTTTCCACAGTATTTTTGGTTTATGTAGGAGTGAAAACACAACTAAAAGGGCAAGTTTCTCCTGCCTCTTTTAGGAGAAAAAACAAGCTCTATTACCATTTAGCAATGGACAAAAAAGGACCAGGAAAGGAGCCCAGGCAGTCTGAAAGAGCTATGCTGCAGAAAATGCATTGGTCCTAATAACAGCTTAGCTCAGGGGCTCCCAATCTTACCTTGCCAGTACAGTGCTGCTGCCACTGTCTCCATCACAGCCACTCCTCCTCACCACCCACACCAGCAACAAGCTCCCACCCACATGCACATACTACAGGAGGCTCTGAGCTGGACAGGCAGCGCATGTGCAGTCCTCCACTGAGGTATACATACCACAAATGACACGCTTCCCTGTTATTACCATTTTGCCAGGGAGCTTAGAACAAGCCAGGATTTTGTTTGCCAAATGCCCAGCAGTTGTTAGAGGTGGACTACAGCAGAGTGCCCTGTCACCCCTGAGCAAAGAAGTTTTCTCCTGGTTCTAAGTGGACATTTATACCAGGCCAGGGGCCACATACATAGGAGAGGGCCTCTGTCCTGAACATGACAGTCAGTGTCAGGAGGAAGGCTGTCCACCACCTGGGCTATACTTACAGGAGTCTGGAAGCAACAGTAGAGCTTGGTGAGGAATGGGTGGTTCCTTGCTAAGGAAAGGATGCGTTTTTCAGTCATGGTGCATTCAACATCATCATCTTGGAGAATGACGTCCTTCTTCAACACCTTCACTGCATAGAGCTGCCCACTCTCTTTCATCTTGGCAAGCATCACCTAAACCAAAGGGGAGGGTGAATTACAAGGGCTGAGCCCTCACTTTATGAGCAACACAGAGACTCACATTTTCTCACACTAGAAAGGTCAGTTATCTCATGACCAGGCTTGTGGATGCAAGTGAGTCAGTCTGTTAGTATGGGCATCAGTGTACAATCAATGACACATATGCTACTGTTTGCGCCAGGCTTCTCCACATAGAAATACCCACACATATTACTGCAGTGTCTGGTGCAGGGCTAACTGCCTGCAGCTCATTCACTGTGCCAGGGCAAACCCCCTGAGCAGTACCATTCACCCCCCCTCCCTCCTCAGTTATCAAATTCAAACGCACTACTCCACACCATCTTTGTGGCAAAGCAGAGAAACAAAACCCCCATCTCACCACATTTGAAACTACTGCCTTGTTTCCTTTAAAGGAAAAGTCTTCACATGCTCCAAGAAATGCCGCCCAAATGAGTGCTAACGCACACACTTGTAACTACTGGTATAGGCCCTGGCATGCATCTGTTCTTTCAGTTGCTTTTTTCTTTCTTGTGATATTCAACTCTTCACTTTGCTGTTAGCTTGTTTTCTCTTCCCTCTTCTCCCTGCTCGCTGTATCCAACTTTGTTGCACAAAGCATACTTCACTGGACAGCCCGTGTGCCCCATTATGAAATAACTTCATCCATCATTCAGCTTCTTAAATATGGAATGTGGTTCTCCCCAAAAGAGCCACAAATAACTCTCACCTTTCCAAAACTGCCCTTTCCTAATACACGAAGGAAGGTTAAGTCTTTGATGCCAAGTTTGCTCGCTGAGGTTTCACTAACGTTGTTGCTGTCTTTCAGGCTGCCTTTTCCCTGATGTCTCAAAGTAGATCTTGAAAGTAGTTTCTGTGGAAGAAAGTAAATAAGCATCAGTCTGCACAGAAATTATACTTCTGCTTCAGAGGTGCTGACATGCAGTTAACCTACCAACCTAGGCATTCAGGACCTGTTCAGATGCACTGTATGGCCACTGGAACAGAAGGCACATTGATACCACTACCCTGCATAGCTGCTACATGGGACTGGCAAACCTTGGTACTGAGCAGACCTGGGCTGAGATGTCAACGCTGCTTCCTGACCTGAGCATTTTCAGTGGTAACCCACTGCCCAGCAGATCCAAGAGACAAGCCTGACTCTCTCCACCCTCACTCCCCAGAAAAATAAGACACTGAGTGTGGAAATCGAAGTCTCCTATATAACATCAGAATGAGGGAAACTGAGTAATTTCTGCAATATGTGAAATGCTGGTGAGGTCTAGAATGCCAGCAGATTTCATCTGATCTCTGAGGTTAATACCTGATTTTAAGACTTTTACTCAAAGCTTAGTTCGGTGGGTCCAAAACATCAAAATATTTTTCTCTTCCATAGCTGGCTGCTGGCTTCTTCCATTGCTGCAAATGTAATGGAAGGCTTCTCATTCCTATGCCAGCAGTCAGGGGTCTGCACTTTCAGGACTTATAGCAATATCAATACACATTACTAGAGATCCTTTATTTGAGGTATGTGAAGAGCAGTCAACCACCAGCGCCCTCTATTCACAGCTCTCCAGGTATGAGTGTACGCATATAAATGACTTAGTTAATTAGCTCAAAGTCACACGGACTTCTTGAGCTCCACCTTGCGACTACTTTGGTGTAAAGCAAAATTCTTCCTGCACAGAATCATAGAATAGTTAGGGTTGGAAAGGACCTGAAGATCATCTAGTTCCAACTCCCCTGCCAGGGGCAGGGACACCTCACACTAAACCATGCCACCCAAGGCTCTGTTCAGCCTGACCTTGAACACTGCCAGGGACGGAGCATTCACAACTTCCCTGGGTAACCCATTCCAGTGCCTCACCACCCTCACAGTAAAGAATTTCTTCCTCATATCCAATCTAAACTTCCCCTCTTTAAGTTTGAACCCTTTACTCCTTGTCCTATCACTACAGTCCCTCATGAAGAGTCCCTCTCCAGCATCCTTATAAGCCCCCTTCATATACTGGAAGGCTGCCATGAGGTCTCCACGCAGCCTTCTCTTCTCCAGGCTGAACAGCCCCAACTTTCTCAATCTGTCTTCATACAGAAGGTGCTCCAGTCCCCTGATCATCCTCGTGGCCCTCCTCTGGACTTGTTCCAACAGTTCCATGTCCTTTTTATGTTGAGGACACCAGAACCGCACACAATACTCCAAGTGAGGTCTCACAAGAGCAGAGTAGAGGGGCAGGATCACCTCCCTTGACCTGCTGGTCACACTCCTTTTGAAGCCTTGTCTCAAGTGCCATAGAAATGGCAATCCTTGCGATGGGTAAAAACATGAGCGCATTCAGCACAGCACCCAGCAAAACTTCCAACAGATTTAAGCTTACAGCACTCTGAACACTCATCTACAGCCTATAGCTCACAGACAATGAGAGGAGATAGTTAAACACCAAGCACAGATTTTTATTTTCCTCATTTCATCTCCTTTTCATGTGCAGATTTTGCAAACAACAAATGTTAACAAGTGCTGTTTTTAGCAGAGTTGAGAAGCAAGTGTGGGACTTGTGTTTCCCTGCAACTCCCAGGATAACTGTGTTGACCAGCGTAGCTGGCTAACTATATGACAAGATTTACCATGTCTGGCAATTATGTTTTGGGTGTTAATATTTTCTTTTGGGCAAATAAAAATAAACAGACCAACATTTTATTATGGGTTATTGTGATTTCAAGCAAACTCACTTTTCAGTACTGCTTGCAAAGGAAACATGATGAAAACTGACTTATCAAATGACAGCTCTGATTTCCATTACCGAGTACGGGCATTGTCACTCAAGTTCTTACAGAGCGCATTAAACTCTGAATAGATTCACATATATATAACAGTTGGATTTTTAGGATGCCTTAAGTACTGAAAAGTAGAAAGTATATAGATATGTTCAAACCATGGCAACAATCTCACTGGGACCATGTCTCAGACAGCAAAGACCAGAGATGATAATGTGTTGACCCAGACCACAGATTTTAGCCAGGAAAACTGTAGTGAAAAGTGAAATGGTTTCCCAAAAATCACTCAAAACTACCGTGACAAAGCTGTGAAAAGAACCTAGGCTCTTGCTGAGCTCTTCTTTTGCTCTGCCACAAGCCACATATGCAAACAGAACATTTGTGCTTGCATTAAAAATAAAAAAAGGTATGGCATGGATTAGATTGATCACTTATTATTTAGGGCTCTTATTGCCCTCTCACTCTCACCAAACAGATAAAAGAGTGGAGTCACAACAATGAGAAACATAAGCAAACAACAAAGCAACACCTCGAGATTAAAGCCTCCACCAGGGTAAACCTGGATATAAGACATCCATTTTCCAGGTGAAGTCTTTGCCACAAGATGCAGACAGTAACAACCTACTCATGCAGTCCACTGCCCAACACCATCTGTCTCTGACTTCTCCTGTACCATGTAGAGACTCAGCTGTCTTGTAATGAAAGGGTGAAGGGGACAAAAGGAAAAAGACTCACCGAATTTGGGGAAATGCTTCCTGGTTGCAGACCCATGCATGCCAAGGTTTTAGCAAGCTCTGCTGAGTTCACCCCACAGTTTGGTGCAACGTTTGCTTGGCATCGGATGTGGACGTTCATTTTACAGACTGACAAGGGTGATGGTAGGGATAGAAAGTAAAAGCAAAGGAACAATTAAAATAACTTGGAGAGATTTATTGCTGAGAAATAATTCAGTAATTCTGCTTCAGGAAATATACCCATATGGATGTACTCTGGGTCTTTAAATTAAAGGGATTTTTGCCACTGATCTCTGCAGAAACAAAATCAGGACTCTCAAGAGGATAAACTCCTGAAAGTCAGGAATATACTCTAAACCCTCCAAAAGCAGGATGCCACATCTGAAGCTATTCACAAGCACATGTTTGTCAGGTATATAAATACTATTGTACCTATGCCTGCAGATAAAATTAGTATTTATAACTCTACAGAAGTCACAACGAACTTTCCCTGCATTTGCAGGTACCTAATTTTATAGGCATACTGTTCAGTAGGAAACTAAAATCTTTCTTGCTTTCACTCATGGATACACACACACCCTCTTGTGGGAGATGGAGGTAAACGTAGACTGCTGCGATCGTACAGTCTGAAGCAAAAACATAACACCAGGACACATTTTGTCATCAATTAACAGTGTGACAGACAGGGTAGTTAACCTAAAGCAAAGACCATTCTTCTCCTCAAATGCACTCTCATTGCCCTATTTTATTAGCTGAGGAAAAACGTTCAGGTAAAGGGAAAAATGAATGCAGAAAGCAGTGCTACCCATGAATAATTTCAATAATGCAAGTCAAACAAAGGTGTGCTGACAGTGCAAAGTAGAGTCCTTCTGGAAGACAGAGATTAAAAAGTAAATCAGTGGTTTTTAACTCTTGCAAAGATGAATATTTATTTCTCAGCTGTCTCTTGAATGTTACAGAAATCAAGCCCACACTGTGTATCAAGAGTCTAAAAATATATGTATTTTGTGCAAAAGGCTACAATAAGAAGCTGCTCACTTTTACACTGTAGGCCCTGCCGCATGATTCCCCACAGCAAGGAACCACAGTGGTCACAGAAAGTCGGGACTTTGTAGTTGTGAATGCTGAACTTGTGAGGAATGTTGATTCCAAACCTCTGTTCAGTCACCTGAGGCACCAAAAGAAGAGCACAGATTTAAAATCCAAAAATATACATCTATATGAGCTGATGTTCATTTACACATAAGCATTCAAGTGCAAAACTATGAAAAAATACTGCCATCTCAGAAAACGCCCCAATATATCACCCCACTGGGGTTTACTGCAAGTGAACACTGAGTGACCAACCTCACCTGCTGCAAGCCTCTCTGGTTTCTCTGCTGGGCAAGCTGGGCTACCTGACAGAGCAGATTTTAAAGAGGGCAGCCTAGCCAATTTTAAATTCTTAAAACCAAGTTAGAATTACAAGTGTGGATTAGCTCATCACATGGCTATCATGCTGAAGCGCCACATACAAAGTAAAGCTACAGCATTTTGTAACTAACCAGTTTTCAGATAATTAACTTGCATATTACGTGCAAACGTAACTTCAGGTCAAACTGTTGATTTTATTAAATTTTACACAGAGTAGTTTTCCCAGCTCCTAAAATCCTCATTCCTCTTCTCATCCTCCTTGTAATTAACAGTCTTTTAGCCCACATTTCATTGTATTACTTGCTCTCATCCCCTTTTTAACCTTGTTCTTTTCCAATTACGAATCATTCACATCTCAAAGACACCTTAGAAAACGTTGCACTGCTGAAGAAACCAACACCCACTTAGCCTCTTTGTTATTTTAAACTTTGTTTCTGAACATGCAGATCCTGGAAGACTGAGGGAAAACCCACAACTTCATTAAGTCAAGTCGAGGATGCAACTGAAACTACCAGCTTGAAGTGAGCCGGGCTGCTCACCTTTGCCTTCTTTTAAAGTAGCTTATATGTGTTAAAAACCCTTCATAATCCTAAGAGAGCAGTATGGAGCCTCACTATTTAACTTGCACTTTAGCTTTAGGCATTTTAACTTATTTTCATCTGGCTTGGCAAGGGGTCATTTTAAGAAGCCTAGCTCTACACTTTGGAGGCAAGAAATAACGAATAAAAGCAATTACGTATCTGCACTGGAAAACAGGTTTCTGCATGACACACACAATTAAAAATATTACAATTGAATTTTCACCAAACAGCTATTAAACAATTTCCAGTTACAGAAATGAGACACACAATACACAGGGCAGTTTTAGGTAAGAATGGCACTCTTGTCAAATACAGCTAAAACTAGCAAGAAAACAAGCCTTCAGAAACGCAAGTTATACAAGGGTTCTTTATTAAAACATACATAATTTCCTAGAGTAAAGGTGTGGAACAACGACTAAATGAGCACTTTGAGTTACCAGAAGAGATAAAAAAAGAGGCATAACAAAGACCAGTGGTTGAATTTTAAAGCAGAAGAATCCACATTAAGAACCGGGCATCAAATTCTGATGGCAACACAGGTAATCATGCAAGAGAACTACCAAAGAAAACAGTGGATTTGCTATTTCTTGATATCGTCCAGTGAAGACACCCTGCCTTCCTAAACTAGGTACTAGTCCAACCACTTATTAGCATTGACAGCAGAACAACCAGATGATACTGCATGGCCTTTATGCATGTCCCTATCACTCACTCTCACTTTTAAATCCATGAATAAAGATAACACAGAGTAGATTCTGTTACAGACAACCCCCACCAACCCAGACAACCCTGAAGCATCATAAATTATCCTGACCCATAATAACCAACATGACTTTACCTTGAGATCGGTGTTGTTAGTATTGTTTTGGCACGTGCAAGCTGTAACAATTAGATGATGGCAGCGCTTGTGTACAACACAGGTGCATACTAGGAAACAAAAGAGGCATGCTGAAAAGAGCTTTTGAAAGACTCTAAACACATCAACCAGCCAGCTGGGTTCTTTAAGGCTCAGCTGTATCATCAGGACACAGTAAAGATGTGAAAAATAATCAGTGGCTTGGCATTTCCAGCAGATCTGGAGACGCATCTCCAACCCATGACAACAGAAATTCTGCACTGGATCATTCCTACAGCCTAGAAAACAGCTGTCTATATAAAATATGGGTGATGCACACATAACAATACTATTCTCATATGAACTAAAAAATTGCTGTTGAAATAGTTATCCAGGGGAGAGTATTTCACACAACATACAAAAGCAACATTAAAGAACACAGGTCTGAGATACTGAAAGTCATCCCTACATCTCAGTGGCATTAGGGCTTCTTACACTGGATATCCAAGTGAGTCCCAACCAGGTTAGTTTGTTACTGAGGCTCAGAGCAATGCTTCTGCCTGGGAAGCTGGATAACTGCAGCAGAATGGTGCTGTGCCTAGGCCAATTAGCTAGTCCCCATCAAACGGGTTAATCACCCTGAAAGCAGAATTGGGCTCTCTCCAGGTATGAAGCTGGCTTGGCTGGAGTGAACTTCCACAACCCAGTGTGCACTGTGGACACCACTAAGGGCTAGAGATATTGTCTATGTAAAGAGATTTTTGTAATGGAAACTGCAAGCTGCAGATATGTTGCAGGGACCCATGCTATTCTGTTTGCTGCTGACTTACGCTGTATTTATGAAGGGTTATCAATAACATTCACTTTCACCCAGAAATTTTGTGTGGGATATCCATTTTATTTACATGCAGCTTTCTTTCATATGGGGACATAAGCACCCTATTATATTGCACAAGAAACAGGCTGCATTAGAAGGCTATACTGAATGACCATGCACCTTTAAAGCAAGTAATTCTATCATCTCACCACAGAAAAAGGGAAAGGCAGAACAATAATTAAGAGCAAACAAGCACCATAAACATCATTCAGCCAAAACATGCATTCAGACAAAAGTGTTGTGCCAACACACAGGACTGCCCTCTGAAGTCATATTCCTAATTTCACTTTGTTGAATTTCATAGGGAGACAAAGGAAGAGGGTGGCCATTCCATTAGGGTACTTTGTGTACCAATACCACCTGAATACTGGCTGAATGCTGTCCTAAGGAGACCCTGGAGGTCTCAAGCCTAGCTGGGTGTTGCAGGTACTCAGCAACTCAGTGGATCGGCACAGGAACCAGACCCTTAGGTGTTTGTATGAATGTAGGTGGCTGCTCCTGCAGCCTGACAGCTGCTCAAATGCACAGTTTTGGCTGGCTAGGGAGGAAGAGGAGTGGTGACTTCAGAGAAGCTTATAACCACAGGATGTCCCAGCAGCATGGGAAAGCGTTCCCAAAACAGCACATCCTACACACTCACCATGCAGGAGAAGAGCACCTTACCTTGGCACTGGTATCCCTGCTTCCCAAATACGCCCCTGTTCAATACAAAGTACGAACATAATGTAACATCAGAATGCCAGTCTTCTTCCAGATCATTTATAGAAAAGAGCCAAAACACAAGGGGATTCCAAATGACCGCATGCTTGTGGCAAAACTGCCCAGCAGTAACGGTACAATTCAGCACATGGGTATGAGAGCATAAGAAAGTACTGCAAAGGCCATAGCTTATAGAGTGGGCTGTTGTATGCATGTTATTCCCCATATTCCCTCCTCACTCTGCTTTCTGAAATAACTCACATTATTACAACATACACCACACTTAGACTGATCTCAGCAGCCCACATCCTGCTATTATCTCTCCCACTCCATGCTCTTTTGAGACATATCTAAGATGTTCTCCCTCTGTGCCTACTCCCCCACGTGTATCACCCCACACTTCACACCTCTGATAGCTTTTCTGTTCTCCAGGCATTCACTCTAGTATTTCAAGCAACTGTTTTTTCTCAGTGTAATATCAAAGCTCCACTCGAGTTAAGATCTGGGGTCTTACTTCAGATTGCCTGAGTTACTTTTCCCTCCCCTTGAAATAATAGGTATGTTTACGTAAGTGAAGAATATAGCCTCGTCCCCATACCTTCCCAGTTTGTTACCAGCATCCAAGATACACATCGCCTCTGGCTGTTTTGCAGTAGACTCCAGTTTGCAGCATAAATGCGCCTTGCTAAACCTGATGGCCAAGGGAAATCACATCCATGGCCCTTGGTACAAAGTGCAGGGTGACTGATTCAGGATCAGGGTGGCATGTTGGTCCCCAAAACGCAAAGGGATGGAAAGCTTTACATCACTATGTTCAAGCCGTTCTTACCAGATGAACTCCCTGCAGTGCGAGCAGTACGTTGGCTGTCGCAGATAGGTAGCCATGAATTTATGCCCATTCACCTGATGCACTCGCCTTCGCATTGCCCGCTGGCGCTTCCGAGTGAGGTTCTTAAAAATTCGATCCCTTTGAAGGGTCCCTGTGCAGGGGGCAGAGGGGAGAAAAAGCCATGAAAGACAACAAAACATTAACATTATCAAACATTATCATGCACAGTTATTGCTCCTGGTTTTGCTATGGCATAAGAAGGACATGCACCTGTTGGAGCAAGTCCAGAGGAGGCCACGAAGATGATCAGAGTGCTGGAGCACCTCTCCTGTGAGGAAAGGCTGACAGAGCTGTGCTTGTTCAGCCTGGAGGAGAGAAGACTCCAGGGAGACCTTTGAGCAGCTTCCAGTGCCTAAAGGGGCCAGTGAGGAAGCAGGAGAGGGACTTTTTACCAGGGCAGGTAGGAATAGGACAAGGGGGAATGGCTTTAAACTGAAAGAGGGAAGATTCAGAATAGATATTAGGAAGAAATTCTTCACTGTGAGGGTGGTGAGGCACTGGCACAGGTTGCCCAGAGAAGCTGCGGCTTCCCCATCCCTGTCAGTGTTCAAGATCAGGTTGGATGGAGCTTTGAGCAATCTGGTATAGCAAAAGGTGTTCCTGCCCATGGCAGGGGAGTTGGAACTGGATGAGCTTCCAAAACAAACCATTCCATGATTCTATGATAAAATGCTTTGAGAGGCCACAATTACATCCCTGATTTAAAGTCAGGGAACCATGTTCTTGAACAAGGATAGCACCTGGGACTGGCAACCAAGTTAATCACAAAGGCCCCTTTAGCTCAAAATTGCATTCTTCATCTAGAAATAACTGCCTCTTCCCATCTTTCTCTCCCTCCTCTCACATGTTGAGACATGTCACCAACAATTAATTCACAAGCTGTAATCAGACCAGAAGCTCAAGGCTAATGAGTTGTTATAACTCACAGCTTTTTGGACAGTAACTCCTAAAACATAACTACATGCAACAAACTGACCAGCACCCCAACTGCTGAGACAAAGCAGTGACTTGCTCAGTGAATAGTGTTTGTTCACCTTCAGTATTCACATGCTACACTTCTGTATCACCATTTCTAGAGATTTTGCTTCCTGTATTGGAGAAAAAGGCATAGCTTAATTTTTCAAGGACTGTTAATTGTTGGGTACATGCCACTCAGCTTTCTTTAAAGGGATCATTTTACAAAGGGTAAACAATATTTAATAGTTCTGGAAAGCAGGAACCCAGGAATTGCTGGCCTTTCAATGTGCATCGTCTCAAAACTTACCTTATTTTTCGAATACAACAGACTGTTGGAAGGGACCTACCACAATCATCTAGTCCAACCGCCTGACCAATTCAGGGCTGACCAAGTTAAAGTAAATTAAGGGCATTGTCCAAAGGTCTCTTAAACACTGGCAGGCTTGGGGCATCAACCACCTGTCTAGGAAGCCTGTTGCAGTGTGTGACCACCCTCTTGGTAAATAAATGCTTCCTAATGTCCAGTCTGAACCTCCTCGGCACAATTTAATATCACATTTTAATATCTACCAATTTAATTACTTCCTTTTTACTGGGTTTAATTCAGCCGTTGAACAATTTCCTGGCAAAGCTCAGTTTACACAAAACAAGTTACTCTTAATAGGCAGAAGTGAACTCTACATCAAGAAAGCCATTCCGGTACAGCAGCAGCCATCTGACTTGCAAATCACAGCCAGCTGGTCTTAGAGATGCTTGCATAGACCAGGTCAGACTCAGCTGAGCTTCCTAGATCAAAGCCTCATCTGGGGCACACTCCCCTCAGAAGCAAGAAATTAAATTTGCTGTTTTCAAGTTCATTGCTTTGCAAAGTAAAGGCCCTGCTAACAAGTGCATTTTGGGGATGCACATTGGAGTCTGATAGAGGTGACTGTACACCAATATATGTATTCAGGGCTCTTGTTTTGAGAGTGTGGACTGAATGCGAGACAAAAGCCAGCTACTGCCAAACCCTCTGCATGGATATAATGACACAGGAAGGGACAGGCAGTCTGTAAATTTCCCACCCATCTGATCATCCTGGAGCAGTGGACTGGCAGCAATACCCAAACACAGCTGTTACTGTGTCACTTCATCTACCCATAAAAGGGCAGAACATTTCCCTGCTTTCAACTAGCTTTGTTGATTAACCACTGGCAGGAAAACAAAAGGGAAAAAGCTGTCAATCTGATCAAGGCTTGAAATGTAAGAGTCCCACATCAGAGGCGTATTTCCCAGTCCTCTTTGTAGGAATGGGGATAAAGGAAACCATCCTGTCAGTACTGAACCCAGCCACTTCAGAGGGCTGTAAGCCACACGATGTATTCCTCTCAGTACTCTTGCCACACAGGTTTAGGAGCAAAGCTGGTCATAAAGCTCAAGGGGTTTTTTTCTGCTGTGTTCTCCCAGCCACAGGCTGGAAACCTCCTAACCGATGCTATAACTATGACATGGAGGACAGCTTGACTTTGAGACAGTCTGCATTTATTTTTAATAGAAGCACATGCTATACATTAGAATTTTCCTATTAAACACACACACAAAAAAAAGGATGTGGTAGGGCTGATCCAAGTACTTAACAGAAACCAGCTTTCTTCATTGCAGAACTTCACACAGATGGACAAAAAGACTAGCACAGAAAAGCCTGCCTTTCTAGGGAAATACTTAAAGATGTGTTTAATTTTCACTGAAGTCAACAGGACTCAGGGGACCACAGGAATTGCCAGAGTGGATCAGAACATTGGTCCATCTAGGTCAGCATCCTGCCTCTGTCAGCGGGCAACCAGAAGCACATGAGAGCAAGATGGAGGAATCCTGCACCGAGATATCATTTTGATCTCCAGAAGTGAGAGCTGATGTGCAGAAGTTTAAAATCCCTTCTAAACATTCAATCATCATTGCACAATTTCAATAGATTCATTATCCACCATAGGAAACGTAGCTGAGAAGAACTTCAAGAGGTAAACCAGTTCATCCCTCTTCCCCAAAAGAGAAGAGCATATTGCTTTGCTGAGCCCAAGCTTCCTACAACTTCATGTGAGAACTATTAATAAATAAATAAATTCTTATAGTATTACAGGATTTGCCCAGCTTGAAATTCAAGAGAACACCTCCTTCATCCAGATTTAAACACACACTTAAGTGTTTTCCTGAATCAGGGCCAAACACCTCAACTAGCAAAGTACCCATCTTGGCGTTCAGCATGTACAGGAGAACTTCCAAGGCATGGAAAGGGAAAAGCGGGGCTTATGAGTGGGTGGTGTGCATGTAAGTAAATCACCTAAAGCAGCAATCCAGTTACCAGCTTGCTCCATACCAGCTGCTCCAACAGCTGATGCCCTTTAGGTTTGTGCACTTACATTTACCAGAATTTAAGAGAATATGTTCCCGATTTAGCTCATGTAGTTTCTGGTTTTGCTACAGCTCCCCATAAGGATCAGCATGGGGTAATTGCCTCCCTGGTGCTCGCCCATGCAGCAAGAAGCCCACACGCAGCCAAAAGAAAACCAGACCTTTGCATGAGGATTAAGAGGACACTCAAAGGTGGTCCACAAAGCCACCAAGTGGGACACTGCTGTGTGTCCCTATGGTCTGCAGAGCTTCAGAGAGACTGCAATTTTGAAATGATTCAGGAAGACCAAAAGATAACAACAGGAAGTCAATTTTTCCATGGGCAATCCAGGAATTCTCCACACTGCCTGCACTGGGGAACTACATCCATGGCCAGCCTTGAGCCTTCTCCTCCAAGCTGTCCTTGGTCTCCATCTCCTGTTCCCCAGCCACCACCATCTCACACAGCACAACGGTTTTCATCTTACAGACCCACTTTTCCTTAAAACACACTCCACATGTCTTTTCATATTTTTCCTGATAGCATAATTTGTATTTAAAACATTCCTCAAATTTCACATTTTTCCCACATTACTTGGCTGCGTTAACCTGCTTACTTTCTCCACATGCTGCACATCTTCCAGGCGATCCTCACCCATGCTTATGTTCACCTCACATTACATTTCCTTGTAACAAATCTAAATGTTACTAAGCAGATGACTGACTTCAGCAAGGCCTGGATTACTTTCCATATGCAATCAGATCTTTTGGGCACTGTTCTTCTCGTTTCCTGATACTCTTTTGAGCAAAAAGGAGAGGGAGAGCACAGGACAACTTCAGCCACACCTAGGGCCCAGTAGGAAACCATCCACCACAGCCTCATAATCTAGTGGAACTACATATACAACCACATCCCACAGTATAAATCCCTTTTTCAGAGGGCTTGGGTGCTCACCTATCCCACACACCACACCGTGGAACAGGCACGTTCAACCCTCCAACAAGGTGCAAGTGATTTTGAAATGATGGAACATTTTGCTTTCAAAGCCACCTTCCTCCCAAACACCAATTCCCCCCCCCCCCCCCCCCCCCCAGCCACCAAGATGGCAGACAGGATTGGAACTAGATGATCTTTAAGGTCCTTTCTAACACAAACCATTCTGTGATCCTATGATTCTTTCCTCATGTGGAGAGTATTTTACAAAACAAAGCAGCTCTAAACCACTGTAGCAGACCCATACTTTTAAAAACCTCTAATCTCTGGTAAAGCAGCAGCCACCATAATGGCTCAAATGTCCAAATACTGCTATGAAAATAGGCAAGTAATTGCTCAGTGAAGGGAGTTTCCACATCCATGGTTAAATTTCAACGTCTGTAACTATGGGGTATTTACTATGTCTGGCTCTGTGCAAAAGAAACTACAAAGTTAAACAGTAAAAAAGCTTCTTCCTTTTCCGTTTCTCCACTCATGCCTAACACGTGTTTATGGCAGTGGAAATTATGCACATGGATGGAGAGGAGAATAAGTAAAGCACCAAGTCATCTGAGGACAACTGCACACACTAGCACACCGCTCACCCACTCAGCAGCCTCATCACACTGCCCTAACCTGCCCCCTGAGCTTATCTAATCCTGCCCTGCTGACCAGAGGTCCTCTCCTCTTTCTCCCCCCATTAGGTTATTTCAGGTAAGTCCTTTGGTGGCATAACTACAGCAGTAAGACAAAAGGAAGAGCTGCAGAATTAAGTGTGGGGGGGGTGTCCGTGTGTGTAACTATTTGCCTCTAGTAATTAAAGTCTGTCAGGTCTCATCTATTGGAAATCAATCTCACCATCACGCTATCAACCACTGCTATCATGCTGGCACAGCAAAGGTGATTTTGGCACCTCCTGATACATGACTATTTCTACTGTTATACTCCTGTATGTTTCAATGGGATTTTTCTTTGAAAGAAGATACAAAAAAAACCCCAAAACAATCCCCACAGTGAAAAAGGCCTTAGAGTAATAATGCTAATAGATTAAAACTTAGTTAAGCTTTTTTTATCAGTACCAGTAATGATACACGTTACCCTAAGCTCCCCTGGAAAAACTGCATGCAAGATCCCATTGTACTAAGTGATAAGCACGGAGCAAAGGCCAACCACTGAACTTACTGGACTGCAAAAAGCAACATAGTGGATTGACAGACCCCTTGCCTTGCACTGCAGCACTTAACATTTCAGATCAAGCTAAATGCTCATCTAGCCCATGCCCTAATAGCGAGTAGTAGTGCCTGTTTCAGGAAAATAAGATATGAAACCAAGTAACTGGCAGGGAATGAATACACTCACATCCTCCAGCCATCAGTATGTAGGTAACAGCAGGCTTCCTCACATATACTGAATATAAACAGAGGCTAAATCAAAATTAACCAAGATGTTTATTTTCCAAGCTGGAAAACACATATGTTAACTCAAAAATCCCTTACAAAGGCTTGATATCTTAACCAGGAGTTTTATCACCATAATCCTGTGGATAGTCAAATCCACAGGAAGCCTTGCTAATTAAAACATTACAAACACAACACAGCCTTGAAGAAGAGGCTGAAAGCCTGACTCTGAAAAGGGAAGAAGATTTAAAGGCTACAACCCAAAGTGGCATTCCTGGTGCTGACTGTTGTGCTTCCCTAGTGTTAGTGCTGCAGTGTGAAAGCATTGCCTTTCTTCATTACTGCAAAGTATTTTCTTCAGTTCCCCCCAAAGGTCACTTGGATACATGAACTGGACAGCTAGAAAACAGCCACATCCACAGGGATGGTGTTAACCACATACAGGTTTTCTCCCACTTCATGTCTGTTGAAGTTTCTGCCCTTCTGCTACTTTTGCCAGTCTGTGCATGAAACCAGATTGGTTCAAATCCCAGGCAAGGCTCATTGCAAAGCAGACATGCGGCACATCAGACACAGGCTGGGACTTACGTTTGATCCATCTGTCATTTTCCTCTTCAAATCTGGATAAAGTTTTGTGCAAAGACCAGAGAAAGAGCCAGCTAGTGCTGGCAGCACTAGCTTTTAGGGCTTCTAGGACTTTACAGAAAACCCATGTTAACGCGCAGTTCATCTTTATGAAGCCAGCCTGTCAGCCTTGTCTGAAAGTGTAAGAAGGAGGCATGATGCTGTCAATCCAAAAAATAAGGATTTTCCCCAACTTGCAAGTATGAAACAGCATTATCAGCAGTCTTCGAAATGAAAAAATAGTAATCATCCATGCATCAAATCACACAGCACTCTGCACTCAAGACAACGTCCCTGTTTCCTGTCTGAGTGCTGAAGTAGGCCAGGTCCATCTTCCTTGTTTTCCTGACATGTCTAGGGCAAAAATTCTATCAGCTCTCACCCTCAGCTCTCAGTGATTAGCAGCATTTGAGTACTGAGGCTGAATGATGATGTTTCAGTGCAGCAGCAGTGATAATAAAATCAACAAAGTTCACACAACGATATTAGTGAGCATGACAATGCTCAGCTATTGCTACAAAAGCACATCACAGGCTTATTTTTACAATTCCACAATGATGCCAAAGCTCTAGAGGCACTAGTAGGTGAGACAGAAAAGCTCAGAAGACATGTCTCCATGTTTCCCAGGTTAATCAGCTACAGCTCTGCTCCATCCATCACTGCAAACCTTACTGGTGTGGAACTGGGGTCCAGGACTTTTTGGAGGGTTCAGTTTTCTTCACTCAGTCCCTTACATTAGGATGTAGCAGTGCCAGGGATAGCAGGACAGCTCTGTTGAGTTGGAGCGATTAGTATGTGGCTGCTTGGAGCCATGCACGCGTGCAGGAGGGGAGACAGCTGCAAAGCACAGGCTAGAGCCCAGTGCCAGGGCTGAAGAAAAACAGCTGCTTTTTATCTGTTTGCATAAGGTCTGTGAGAACACGAGAGAGACGAAAGGTCGCTTAACAAACTCTTAAAACAAGTATTCTGCTACCACTTCAAGTCTACCAACCAGTTTTGAATACCATACAGGTTATTTTGCATAGAATTTTAATCATGATTGCCACACAGGTTTTCAGACATGCACAGGCCAGCTCAAAAATACTATTTTCCACATCTGCTTTTACAAGTTATTTCTGGGAAAAGCTTTTATAGATGTCTGCTCGTGGACATTGACAGCCATGAAGCAAGGCACAACAGCATGTTGTGCAAGGCAGAAAAACATGAGTGGAAAAGCCTTTCCATTCCTTCTGTGGTGAGTAACAATGAATGAGCAAACAGGATACTGAGCATAACAAAGTATTTCAGTGAACATGAGCAACCCCACACCATAAGAGACCAGGTTCTCGAACATAGATTGCTGCATGGCAGCCCATTTGAGCTTTTCCAGGCCACAGCTGCAGAAATGTTGCTGGCTTCCAACAATGATGTGTGTGAAGAGAGTGCAGGCACTTACCTGCATTTTCCTCTCTTCTCTTTACAGCCACACAACTGTGAGAGAAGGAAGGGGCAGCCCCATTTTTCACCCTGTACTTGTTTCTCTGCCAAGAGCAACCAAGGTTTTACCCGCACTCCATTTAATCATTCCATCTCTGTCAGGTTTTGCATTTGTTTGGCAATGGTAACCTCATGATACTTCTGGTTGTAAGAGAGATCAGGCTATGGTGACAAAAGCAGAGAACTGTCTCAGCTTGCACTAAGAGAGCGATGCCAATAGAGAAGGATTTCATTTAAAATTGGAATAGGGACTTGAAGGAAACACAGAAGAATCCTGAACACCAAACTGAGCCCTTCAGAGCCCCAGGCTGGCTCTGTGTGTGGAAGGTCACCCCATGTCTGTCCAACACCTAATAAGAGACACACAATACCCATGCAGTTTGGAAATGCAAGCTAAATTAGCCAGGTCCTATCCAGTAAGATAACAGGTACGTGCATCCCTCTGGCTGTAGTTGAATATGGTCTTCTAGCAGCAGAAAGATACCCCAGTCCCACTGCTCCCTCCTCACAATGGAATCCCCTCTCTACCATCTAAGACCTGCCAACATAACTCCACCTGCAACTGCTCCATAACCCGCTCCTGCCCCATTGATCTGGAGTAAGATCTTCAGGCAACAAAATGCAAAACAAAGCAAAAAACACTATTATTAACATTTTCATTTGACCCACACAAACAAGGAGAAACAGGCAGTAATAGCCGCCTCCCCTGCTCAGCTGCAGGTAGAATGGCACATCCGCTTGCAGTCTCAATTTTATCATAAGATGGGGACAATCCTCCTTCCTACTTTAAGATGTGCAAAATAATACTAATACCTCATAATTCTCACTGCATTGCTCACTAAAGCCTTAATGAACTGATTCCTCTCTCTCCTCCCCTCACCAATTATAATCATTATTATCATCATTATTTCCTTGTGCTTAGGCAAGTGAATTTCCATTGTAAAACCTCCTGTTAGCCCTTCCCACCTATTAAACTCCAGAGAAAAATGTTGAGATGTGATTTATGAGGGACGGAAACCATTTAAATACATTATTCATTAAAAACAGGAAAATAAAACTAACATAGCAACTTTGATCTGTCCCGTGATTAATTCATGCACCATAAGCCCTCTTCACCACAAGTTTTAGATTTCAAACTATGCTGTCTACAGAGAAGAAGCAGCACTAACGGAGTGACAGAATTCATAAGTCAAAGCTACCAGCACTAGTGCAAAATCCTTGATAAAAGCAGAATTGGCAGGCTGGGCAAACAGCAGGAAGATCCTGAACCCTCCCCTGCTCCCGACACCTCCGGGCCCGTGCATGTCGTAACCATCAGAAACTCGCATGCTCATAGATGGCTCCTCTAGTAGGTATCATAACATGCCATTAGGAGGCTGTACCCACACAGAGAAGCACGAGTTCCCAGTTAAACCTATTTTTAACCAGATGCAGTTTGAAGCTGTATTTAAGCAGATGCTCTGGGGACATCCTTCTTTTGAGCTATGTGGCCAGCTTCAGAATTAAAATTGACCATTTTGGCATTAAACCAAGATTATCCGCACAGGGTTTTACACTCAACTAAATGAGCTTAAAATTCACACCTTTATGTTTAGACAGCGCAATTTTCCAGGGACAAGAGTTTAGCATCTGTCCCAAAGGAGAAAGACCATGAAAGTATGTTTTATGTAACATGGGACAAAACACACAAAAAAACCAGGATCAACAGAAAGCCAGCTAAAACAGACTCATCAAGCAGCTTGTGTCCAGAGGGACCCAAAGTTTTGCAGTAATTCCACAAATGGCAACTGCATTCCTCAATCCAGCAGCCATCCCTAGGACAAAACTTCAAGCTTTCCTCACCAGGGGCACTGCACCTCTCAGTAAGAAATTAAATTGTAACCCAAAGCACAAGTGGAATCTGGTCAGGAACAAATTAACTGTGAGAGCTAATTAAGAAGGACAAGTTAAACACTTCCCTTTTTCTGTCGTTGGGGCCTCGACTGGTGTCATGCAATACCTGAGCCCTTCTCCAGTCTCTCAAGGTGCACTGGCCTGGTGCTCACCTGGGAGGATGACCAGCCCCTGAATCACAACCCTGCAACACCTGGATTCTCCTGGTTGATGGGTCACCCAACAGTTGCATCAACCCAAGTGGCCCAGCCACATACTCAGCTCTGATTACACAGCCCATCCTCAGCACTCTTGAGATTTCCATGTGGCAGCTTCGTAATAAGTTCTCTAATTGCAACAGCCTTAAAAAGCAGGTTGTTTACCATGTTGCTCTACCACTCAGATTCCCACACACCATGGACTGAGTAAGACACTGCTGCAGCAAAGCATCTGTCAGGAAACATAAATTCAGCCTCTTGTATCCCAAGCATATTGCTATCATGAAGATATCTGCCAAAAAGCAACACTTCTTTTCATCCAGACAGTCCCCACCTTGGTAATACAGCAAGGCAATGCCCACTGCTCAAATACTCAGGCTAGCAATCTCACTTAGCTTCACTGTACAGCCTGTCCTAAAACACTTCCGCAGATGGCACAGACCATTGCTGCTCTGCCACACACCTCACCCCTTCTAGTGCCAGCAGATTATTATTACTATTTCAGAGGGATTTCCCAAGGGCTGCAGGCCAGGAGGAACTGCATGTTCAGAAAACACAGCTGAGCTATCCCCAGCAGCTTCCCATGCAGCTAACACAGCTAACTGATCTATCATAGAATCGGGTTGGAAAGGACCTTACGATCACCTAGTTCCAACCCCCCTGCCATGGGCAGGGACACCTCACACTAAATCGTGTTACCCAAGGCTCTGTCCAATCCGGCCTTGAACACTGCCAGCGATGGGGCATTCACAACTTCCCTGGGCAACCCATTCCAGTGCCTCACCACCCTCACAGTAAAGAATTTCCTCCTCATATCCAATCTAAACTTCCCCTCTTTAAGTTTGAACCCATTACCCCTTGTCCTCTCACTAAAGTCCCTCATGAAGAGTCCTTCCCCAGCATCCCTATAGGCCCCCTTCAGATACTGGAAGGCTGCCATGAGGTCTCCACACAGCCTTCTCTTCTCCAGAATGAACAGACCCAACTTTCTCAATCTGTCTTCATACAGAAGGTGCTCCAGTCCCCTGATCATCCTCGTGGCCCTCCTCTGCACTTGTTCCAACAGTTCCATGTCCTTTTTATGTTGAGGACACCAGAACTGCCCACAATACTCCAAGTGAGGTCTCACAAGAGCAGAGTAGAGGGGCAGGATCACCTCCCTCGACCTGCTGGTCATGCTCCTTTTGATGCAGCCCAGGATACGGTTGGCTTTCTGGGCTGCAAGTGCACACTGACAGCTCATGTTAATTTTCTCATCAACCAATACCCCCAAGTCCATCTCTGCAGGGCTGCTCTGCATCTCTTCCCTGCCCAACCTGGAGCTGTGCCTGGGATTGCTCTGACCCAGGTGGAGGACCTTGCACTTATCATGGTTAAACTTCATCATGTTGGCATCAGCCCACCTCACAAGCATGTCAAGGTCCCTCTGGATGGCATTCCTTCCCTCCAACGTATCAACCGAACCACACAGCTTGGGGTCATCGGCAAACTTGCTGAGGGCGCACTCATTCCAACTGTCCATGTCACTGACAAAGATGTTGAACAAGACCGGTCCCAACACCGATCCCTGAGGGGCACCACTCATTACTGGTCTCCAGCTGGACATTGAGCCATTGAGCACAACTCTTTGCATGCAGCCATCCAGCCAGTTCTTTATCCACTGAGTGATCCACCTATCAAATTGATGTCTCTCCAACTTAGAGACAAGGATGTCATGTGAGACAGTGTCGAACGCTTTGCACAAGTCCAGGTAGATGACATCAACTGCTCTACCTTGTTCGTCAGTTCCGTAGCCCCATCCTAGAAGGCCACCAGATTGGTCAGGCAGGATTTGCCCTTAGTGAAGCCATGCTGGCTGTCACCAACCACCTTGTTGTTTTTCATGTGCCTCAGCATGCCTTCCAGGAGAATCCGCTCCAAGATTTTGCCAGGCACAGAGGTGAGGCTGACTGGTCTGTAGTTCCCCGGCTCATCCATTTTCCCCTTCCTGAAAAGGGAGGTTATATTTCCCTTTTTCCAGTTGTTGGGAACTTCACCTGACTGCCATGATTTTTCAAATATGATGGACAGTGGCTTAGCAACTTCATTTGCCAGCTCCTTCAGGACCCGCAGATGGATTTCATCAGGTCCCATGGATTTGTATATCCTTCTCCCCCATCTCCTCCCCAACAAGGATTTCACCCTGCAATACATATCTCTGCATTTCTGAGATTTCAAAAGCAGACATCCCAAAGCTTTAAAAATACTGGGTGCCACATGCAAAGGGTGTTGCTTACCTTGGCTCAGAATTTCTTTATATGTAGCGAGAGGGAAGGACCCCACTGGTTTCACCAGCTCCGTAACAGCCATCAGTGCCATCAACTAATTTTATTCTCGCAAATGGGTGGCCCTTTCCATATGAGCAGGAGTAATAAGCACGTATTCTGTCTCCCTGCAGGCTCCCCCATCAATTAATGAACAAGCAGAGGTGGGTGAGGGGGAAGAAAGTCTTTCTCCAACAGCTTGTGAGAGACACCTAAAATCTGCACTTTTTATCATTTTGCCAGTCCCTCAATGGGGAAGGAACACACAGGGAGGGAATTTGTTTAGGCTCAAGGGACAGTGGATGAAAGCCATCCTGTGGTTTGAAGCTCTCAACAGCTCACAGATTTAAGGAGTCCTCCCCCCATACAGCACCCTGCCTTCCTTCCAGCACCCCCTTCCACACAGTAATTTTCCAGCCAGATCAGTTCCCAAATCTGGTTTTCCATGCACCCCACAAATAGCTGCAATGGCATAATGTGTGACATGAAATCAAACCAGGGAGAAAAGTCAGCTAGGCTTCGTTGTGCCTTTTCTAAGGTTCATGTCCTTAGCATTCACGCTCCATGCTCCTCCTTACAGCACAGTCCAATGCCACATCTGCTGCTGGACTCAGCCCTGCATGCCCACCACATGGGACAAAGGGTACCTCTACAGCTAAGGTGTGTGATGGCCCTTGTGTGCAAGTCACCATCAGCCCTTATGGATGCAACATTGGAGCCTTTCTCTGAAGGACTTGCTTTTCTTGCCTTACCTCATATTCACAAGTGAAATACAGGACCAGAGTCAATGCAGGTAAAAAATGCATGGGACCAGACTGAGCTCCCAGATTCCTCACCCACTACTTAAACACTCTAAGCTGGGCAGGCTGGAGAGGAAACATCTTTCTGCCTTTGTTATTTCTGACCTGCAAGTGTGATCAGCATTTCTGTATCATGAATGTAGAGGAAGGACAAATTTTAGACAAAAATTTAGCATTTCCTGACTTTTGAGAGTTTAATTTTCTAACATTAGTGATATAAATTCATTCACTGGAATTAGAGCAGACTTCCCCCTCCATGGTTGTGGTTTACAAGCATGGCTATGGTCCCAGGCACACAGCTTCAGGCAGAGAGGATAGCACTAACAGGGGAGCACTTTGCAGGAAAGGACTATGCTCTGCTGTACTTGGGACAGGCAGACACACTTGCTCAACAAGCTTGACAGCTAGACGGCAGAAAAGAGCTGAGATTCTGTGACTAAAAACTTGGTTCCAGGTTCTAGCAAGAAACAGGCTTTGCTGGTCACAGCTCTTCTGCTGCAAACTTCCCTTGTCCCCTGCTGCTGGAGGAGCTCCATTTGTCCCTAATCTTCCCCTTCCACTACCTTTTGAGCTACTTTAAGCTTCTTCCTTATAGCACCTGCCCATACCCACCCATCAGCACTCCCCAGACCAGTCTCCTGCTTCTTTCTATAGCTCCTTCTTCCAGACCCTCATGGCTCTATTTCTTCTCCAAGTAATTTTTCCCAGTGTTTTCACCATTCACTGTCTTTGTCCCATGACAAAGACAGGGCACAGAGAGTGAGCCACCCTTTCAGCCAGACCTGCCTTCCTCCCTCCTCTGCATCACCACCGAGGGTTCCCCTCCTGCCTGGCTGCAGCACTCCAGGCCAGCACTGAGCTCACCCAGAGGATGGATCTGGCCCAAAACCACCCCACACCCCTGATCCAGATTTGCTCAGTTCCCCAGTCCAGCCAGTGCAGAACTGGCCCCACACAAGGCCAGCACAAGAGAAGTCCAAGAGCATCCTTTTAAGACACACAGATTTACCCTCCAATTATCTAATGGCCCCATTCCTGTATCAGCAACTACCAGCAGTGTCAGCATTTTCAGGTTTAACTGCCACTGAGGTGGGAACCTGATCAGTGCAGGTGATGTCCACAGCCCAGCCCTCAAAGCCACGCAGATCTCATGCAGTTTATCCCAGAAGATGACAAATGGGTAGATTTTCCCAAAGACAGCAGAAGGCAGACAGGGACAGTGGAAGCTCTCATCCCTCCCACCCTCTCCTCCACCAAGCTGGAGGTGGCGCTGGCAAAACAACATCAAGATCTCTTCACTCAAAGCTCTATTCTGATTCAGCATCTCACTCTGGAAAGCAACTGAACAGTTTCTGAAAGCACTCCAGAAAACAAAAACCAGCTGGCATTGAAGAGCAGGAAATGCTGGGCACACTCAGGAACAATCGAAAACAGGGGCATATAAATTGCAAACATGAGTATTTGCCTCTCAAAGAGCCAGTAGAAGACAAGCTCTGCTTCCTACAGCTTCATGCCAGCTTGCCTAATGCTGAGAACTCCATTCGGCTTGGCTGTTAGTGTTAGTGCCCTGCTCCAGTGAGGTGTGGAAGTCGACTGCCACAACATCCACAACACGAAGCAGGCTGATGCTGCTGGTCCTCCTTGTGTCTGCAGGGCCAGAAGGAACCTTGCCCCTCGCGCTGCAAGTACTAACAATGCATAACTACCCTCCAGGTAAACTGAGGTAATTAAGCACTGTAGCACAACAGGATCTTGTTACCTCACACATCCTCTCATACAAACAGGCCCAGCAGATCTACTCACATACGGAGTCCAGCACTGCCCCATGCAGCAGCCATGTGACAGAGATGACTGACAGACTGAGGTGCCAGATATCCAGATACAAGGAAAACCCTTGCCTGTCATGGTACCACCTAAACAGGAGTCTATTCCAGCAGCCAGAGCTGACAGACCTTCAGTTTCTGCTATAGATGTACACGGTGGCCCTAGACAAACTACTGAGGCTTTTGGACAGCCATTCATTTATTTCATCAGTCAGGTACCTTGCAAATTAAGGTCTAGGGAAACTTAGGTGCAGCCGTGAGCTGTGTTGGTACATGGGGCACCCCCCTTCATCTCAGTTCAGGGCATCATCCAAGTGCCCTTGATCACAATGCGTGCAGAGGGAGATGGCCATGAAACAGCATCCCCCAGGGACAGGACTGCTGCCATCATCACTGGCCACAGGATCACTGTCTCAATTTTCAGGGGCTTCCAGCACTGAAAATTGGAGCAGCGTTCTGCTCCTTCCAGCACACATTTGCCATCCTGCTTCACTGCAGCACAAGCGCGGCACTGTTGTCCAAGGCCAAGTAGATAGGTTTAAGCTCCTCTGGGAACCACCGTCACTTCTTCCAGGAATCACATTAAAATAAAGCAAAAATCTCTGTTCCTCATTATAGCCAGGAACACTGAAATCCCAGAGCAGATTGCAAGCTTGCATATTTATATCTACGTTTCAGAGGCCAGACAAAACACAGCCCATTGGAGAAGCAGTTAACTCTGATATTGCTGTCTGTTGCATTTTTAGTGTCTTGATACCTAAGGAGTTAGCAGATCTTGGCAAGCCATGAATGACTGCCAAAAACCTCTCAGCATTAGACATAATGCAAGAGCTCTGGAGCTCAAACAGATCATTTTCCAAGAAACAAAGGTGGTCTTGTGGATATGCAGCAGGCTGGGATACTGTTCACCTCCTGGCTCTGTAGTAGAGTCCCTCCATGACACAGAGCAAATCATTTTCCACAGCCTAGATCTTTCAGCAATCAGGAATTAACTGTTTTGTTTTGTTCTTTGTTTTCCCCTTTGAAATCTTTTTTTCCCCCCCCTGTAAAAATCCAGAGTTTTTCAAACTTGGGTTGGTTTTGTTTTGTTTTGATGGAGAGGCAAATGTGAGATATGAGTGCCAGGGTGCAAAACCACTTGGGTTCTCTCTGCAATATTTAAATGTGAAATGTAGCATGCAACTTTTGAAGGCTTCACTTTTAAAAAATGCAAAAATCACTATCCTCCCACCATAAACAGTAATAATTATTACATTCATTATCGCCAAGCTCATTCACTTTGTCTGTCTTCCAAGACTGCACTGTCATTGCAGTGACCCCTTCTCATGCCACTGTCAGCTTGAACATGGCAAGTGAAAGCCAAGTGACACCCCGGAACATGCAGTCAGCCCTTCTCCTAACGGCAACTTATAGCTCAAAGGACATTTCTCAGAACGCCCAAAGGCTCCTCCCTGTGAAAAGGATCTCCAGAGGTTCTTCACAGTCTTCCCAATTTTGAAATTCTCTCCTGAGATCATCAGTGCTGCTGAGAAGCTCTCCCATAGAATCATAGAATAGTTAGGGTTGGAAAGGACCCCAAGATCATCTAGTTCCAACCCCCCTGCCATGGGCAGGGACACCTCTCACTAAACCACGCCATCCAAGGCTCTGTCCAACCCAGCCCTGAACACCGCCAGCGATGGAGCATTCATAACTTCCCTGGGCAACCCATTCCAGTGCCTCACCACCCCATCCTTGTGCTTAATTCACAGAGGCTTCATGATAAGGACAGAGCTGATCGTGCACCTACTGACTTGGCTGACGTATCTCTGTTGGGGTGCAGGTTTGCAGAGTCTGACCACCAGGAGAGCAACACCTGCTCAGGACTTCAAGGTCAGCTTCTGGAACTGCTTTTTGGTTTTTAACTCAACTGGCATCTTCCAGTGAAGGTGGTGATCCACTGAAGCTCACCTGCCTCCCACCCAGAGATGCACAACATCTGTGGACAACACGCCTGGTCTTCACGAGGGCTCAGTCTGCTCCAGGCTGCATTTTCTCCTCCATGGGACTCAACATTGTTCTAACCTATTTCCATCTGGAAATGCAGGGTTGAACCAACATGGAGTGCATATGGAAATCCCTTGCCTGCAGCATGCACGTGTGGCATGCACATGTATAAAGCACTGGGAAAAATGTAGGCATTGGAAAAAAATACAGGGGTATAGGAAAAAAAACCTCCATGTCTCTTGCTTCTCTCAGCCGCATCAAACTTTGGGCTAGACACTGAAGACCACAATGTTCTCAGACTGTGAGCCAAAGATAGACAACCCTTCTTTATGCTAGCCTGCCCTGATATTGCCTGTTTAGATCTGGAGGTTCTCTGGATGGTGTCTACTATATGCCTTAGAACTTTGCTTGGGCTAGTGACGCAAAACAGAAGAGTGGCCAAACTAGGCAGAGGATCAGACCAAGGCATTTTTTGTTCCTTGTTCCTAGTTTCCAATAATTATCCCCTTAATTATAGAAACAAGGCTGAAAACAGTCATTATTACAGTTTACAGAGGACTAGTAAACATCTTTTTTCTCCCTCTTGTGAAAGAGCCTAATAATGTATCTGCAAATATAAGTTTACAGGACAGAGTAAGAACCTGCTCAGCACAACACTTATATCCCATTTGAGATTTTCAAGCTGAAAATCTTTACTGATTTTACTGAGTTGCTATTTCTTTAGATATACACCACTTAATGTTAGAAAAATGTATTCAAAGAAAAACAGCACTAAAAGACTGAGCCTTCGTGCTTGAGAGAAAATCATCCCAAACACATGATGTGACAGTTGGAAAATGAAGAAGCATTTCCGGCTCTAGAGGCAGGTTCAGGCTTCCTTGCTATTGCAAAGCCTACCAACATTAAATATTTAGTAATGGGTACTATATCTGCTCTACCAAGCCACTTAGCTTTTCAATATTCTCACTGTTCTATTTCTTGCCCAGAACTCAAATTTGTCTTTGTCTTTCCTGACACTGAAAGAAAAGAAACAACCATTACTTACCTCACAATGGCGAAATTAAAATTGAACTTCAAGCCAGAATTATCACTTTGAATGACAATGTAACAGAAAAATAAAGAAAAAAGGCTAATTGCAAGAGTTTGAAGCACTAAAATAGAAGCACTTCAATTTCTACAAGGCTTGCTTCATTCATTGATTCAGTCAAACAGTAAATTATTTTTTAATTCCATTAGCATTGCTCAAAATTAAAGAACAAATAGCAAGAGAGGTGGCAAACCAAGGGCATAGCAACACACCTTGCAGGCAAAGCTAGAAGGGACTCAAGCTTGCTCTGGAACTCCAGTGTTGCAAGGGAGAGAGGCTCGTGCCATCCTTCAGACACAAAGCTTGAGCCTCACGGTGTCAAGTCTGACCTCGCCTCAGTGAAACACCCTAACCAATGCATGATAGCCTGCTCTTCATTGTCTCTACTAACTTCTTACAGGTGTCCAGAAGCACCAACAACAGGAGTAGCTCACCTACACTCACTGCAAGGCTCTTGATTCCAAATCACACAGTCACGCTCAGAGGTAATCCCCTTCCAAGGTAAGGGGATTTTCATTTTTACTTTTGCACTGGTCACTTTACACAGGAAATGCCAGCTGAATGAGGGGGAGTTAACATAATCAGATACAGCTAAGTGTAGCAACAAATACCTCCAGCAGAAAAATGAAGACAGGAAGGGATAATTTCACTAGACCTCCCTCACTTCCTATTGCTCCATTCCTTTCTCTTCCTGAAAAGTTACATGTATTTTTAACATGTGAAACAGGCGTATTTCCCTGCCTCAAACAGCAGGCTAACACTGATGGACAGAAGAGCCATATGGGAGCCTTCAAAAGACAACCTCCTTCCAGCTGTGCATTTTCTATATTGCCCTCATCTTGACGGTACAGGAATGCTTCTGTCGGACAGGCTGTGCCACTCAGAGGGATGCCACCCTTCTCCCCCACCCCTGCCATAGGTTAAGTGCAACCAAATCAAACTTTTGGCCAGAAGAACTTTTGATCAAAAAAGCCTAAACAAACAAAACAACAAAAATTCCCACCAGTCCCAAAGCTAAATAACAGACAAGCTGCCAAAACCACTAGGACTGTCTACTTTGGGTAAGCATTCTAAGACAACAAAGTAATACAGTCTCAGGTGGACATAACATCCCAGTCTTGCTGCTTTTTTCCCAGCACATGACCATTGCTTGATCCTTTTCAGAGCAAGAAACATACTAGAGTCACACAACCATTCATACCAAAAATCCTAAACATCATATTGATTGGAACTCCACATGGGTCTATATGCTACTCTGATAGGGTCTAATGCAAACTAATCGTTGGGCTCTCTGTGTACCCATAGACACACACAGCCTTTAAGCGGCCTCTGCATGCTAGCCATAACAAGCAGGGAGGATGCGGTAGCAGCTACTCTCCAGATTAGGGCAAACAAGTGGGAAGCCAATTTTCGTGCTTTCAAGTTGCAAGTTATTCTCAGACTCCTTTCCAAACAAACTCTGATTTCAAATACAATTCTGACCCTCCATATTTCCAGCAAAAAAGGAAGAAAAATCTAATAAAACAAGATGTTATAAATAAGATCTCACCTTTTTTCAGAAGGAAACCCCTCCCTGATGGATGCCTTCACTATCTAACAGCTGGGAGAAGTCAGTATCTGCAATCAGGCTTGCACTGGATTATGTCTATTCTTGGAAACTCTAACTGTAACCACACATGGGACTAACTAGTAAAAAAAAAACAAAACCCAAAACCAACCCAAGAGCTGTCTTTGATCTTCCTGCTCTATAAGTCCACACATCCTCAATAAAGGCAGAGGAAAGAGAAGTAGACTTTTTCCAATATTTCTCATTTTCCTTGGAAAGCAGTAGCTGTACAAACACTTCAGTTCTCCATCTCTCATCTTTGAGACCTTGTTAGCAACATGCCTTAACAGCATGTGGCCTGTCCAGCTTTACATGGTAAGTGAATTTCACTAGAAAAGGTAATTCTGGTCCTCTCCATCCCGTTGCAGTGCCAGGGTGTGATACGCCTCATCTTTTCCATTGCTCCAAGACTATATTTCCCTAGTAGTCAAAATCAGGCCTTCGGTCCATGTCTCTCTCCTAACAGACCTTCCACAAGTGGGACCATGCCTTCTCCATAGTCCTTCGGAGTAAGAGCAGCCTCAGCTACACACAGAAGGGTGTCTTTAAACCTGCCACCATTTCCTCACCATTGGGCTTGGGATGCTGCTGTAGAGAGGAACATCATCTCCCTGTAAACCCTTGCTGTGCCCCCAGGTGAGGCTCAGCTGATGACTCCTGTAGTCAGCTCAAATGCTTTAACAGGCCACAGCCATCCTGCCAGGAGCAGAGTACTCCTGTGGTGTGAACCACCCAAAGAAAACCAAGTTTCACCAGCTCCTCTGCTGCAGCAGCTCTCCACCAAGCAGCTGTCCCAGCACACATCAGGCTGCTGGTTCAGCAAGAGTGAGAAAGCTCCCCAACAGCATCCAAGTACAGTACAAGCTAGCATTCAAACCTGCATTTTAAAAAACAAACACAGGAGCATTGACAGGCCTGGGCACCTAGCACAGGGTATGAGCTAGGGGAACTGCTAAGCAGGGGAGCAGGGCTCCCTCACAGCCCTCAAAGCAAGCATCCCTCCAGCTCACACCCTCCTTGTGTCCAAGCCACAGAGTGGCCGGGTGGGCTCCCTATGCTTCAGCCCCCAGCACAGCCTTCATGCTGAGCAATCAGTTTACGGACAGAACAAGAAAGACATTAAAAACCCAGTTCCCCCAGGATGCAGGTGACAGCAGAGCAGACCCTGCATCCTGCAAATTCTTGGTTTCTGTACAGAGAACAGCTCCCAGCGAATGCAGTTTGAGGCCACAGCTAAAACAAGTAAGAACCATGGTGTAGGTCTGAAGAAAATAGTTCTTTTCTGTGCCCCACCCAGATTTCCTGGGTTCTTCCAGCACAGCTCACATCCACACTCATAGCTGGTATCACAACAAACAACAGGAAAATTGAAAACATCACACTATAAAATAGCTACAGGGGAAAAAAATCTGCCTGGATACTTTTCCAGAGCAGCTGCCACACTAAAAACCTCCTAAGTTTCCTGTGCAAAGTGAATTTGGGAAACAGAAATACACATGAAATAGATGAGAATCATTAAGGGATAAAAATCATCCAGATGTTTTAAATGTGTTCTATTTTAAACGTGCCCTACATGCTCTGTAGCTTGCCCTTCAAGGGGCACCCAGCCAAAAGGTACAGGTGACAAAAACAATCCGTTTGAAGGACAACTTCAGAAAAATAAACCAGATCAAGCATGAATCAGCCCACTGGGTCTGAGATCAGTGCAACAGCAGAGCAGTGGGCAAACACAGTGTCAGCCATTAAGAAGAGCCCCTTCCAGATTTTCCTTAATGCTCAGAAAGTCCTCAGCATGGAACAACATACAGCCTGCGTGAAGAATGCCATTCGCTTCTGTACTGCTTTGTGACTAGTGGCAAGAATAAACACCAGGATTCAACTCTTAATGGAAACAAGCCAAAATAATTCCCTTACCTTCTGTAAAACTGCCTGTAAGAGTTATGACAACAAACACTTTGCCTTCAGGCTCCAGATCCACCTGAAAAAGTAAAGGAATCATTAGAAGATTGCTTTTCAAGGCAAAGACTCTTCTTGGGATTTTTGCATGAGAAATCTGACCAACAGTTGATAGAAAAAAAATAATCAAGCATCCATAACAAATTGTTCAACATTCAGGGCTCCATAAAACATAACCCGATTCCTTCTTTTTCCTAGAAGCGCTGAACAAGCTCAACCTTGTTAGAGGAAATGGAAATTAAAGAAGAAAAAAACAAACCAAAGGTTAATAGTGTTCCAATTTGTCAAATAAATGAAATGGGAGTAACATTAAACATATGCAATTCTCTGAAAAAGATCCATGCAGACCTGTTTGGTGAATTATATGGATATTTCCTCCCTATTCTATCTTATCACATTGAAACTGTTTCAGTCTCTCAAAATACCACCAGTGTTGGGGTAAACGCTGACTTCTTACATAAATCACCTTTTGGCCTTAAACCATAGAAAACAGGAAGCTGTTCATGCTGTTACCTAAGGACTTGTTGTCATTTGGTCTATATTAGACCGAGATGTAGAGCATAACTTTAGGGATCAGAGACTTAATCCTGGTGTCAGCCAACCTGTCTTTGAAAGAAGGTATGTATTTTTTGGTTAGTGGATGTTTTAATTTTTAGTTACATTTTTACACAATTGAGGTCTCTGGTTGGTTGGGTTTTCTGTTTTGTTTTTGTTTTTTTGTTGTTGCTGTTGTTTGTTTGTGGCTTTTTTTCCTCTGTCCACCAGCTAGTTTTTAGCAAAAATCACAGCTAAGGATTCCTGGTGTTTGAGTCAGGCTATCGCATAGAAATTTCACCCAAAAAAAACCCCAAAAACAACAACAATGCCAAACACACACACACAAAAAACCACAAAAAACCCACACAAGGGACCTCCCATGCATCCCCAAACTGCAAGCTTCAAATTAGCCAAGAAAAGCTTCACACCTTGTGGGTATTGATAATCTGCGCAGAACAAACATCCTGAAAATAGAGCTCTCTGGAAGAACAACTCAGCACAACCCCCCAACCCCCCTCTGCAATTGTACAGCCACCTTCCCTTGGTCTGGCAGAAACAGAAGCAAGTCTCCTATGTCAGCAGCATAGAGTTTCATCACGGAGGTGCCCAGAATTTAATACACCTTGCTGTATTTATGTATTTATGACTTGCTGTAGTCATAAACCATAATAACTAAAAAAAAAAAAAAAAAGAGAAAACCATTTCCTGCCTTGCAAGGAAGTAAGATGAGCCCAGGCTCCCTCTTTTTTCTTTGGTAACATATATTGTGTGTGTATATATGTGTGTGCATATATATATGTGTGTATATATATATACACACACACAGACACCCTGTATCCTGCTAACACTTTGATTCCTCTCCAGTGTTAACACATATCACGCCATTCAAATAAACTTCTAAGCATAAGCCTAAAGTCCCGCAGCAACAGTATACGGTCCATCACTAATCCAAACAATATTTGTGCACGGACTGTAAAACGCTGCCGGTACCAAAGGGTCCTTTCAAGGGAATAGACTAAGATACAGTCACAAGAGATAGCTGAACTCTACTTATCTAAGGGAGGGGCCAGTCAGCCATGCTACAAATGGACACAAAGTGTCTGCATAGCTGTAAGTGGGGGAAGAAGGTGTCCAAGCCGGACTGACTCCGCTGTGTTGAGCTATAGCAGCACTTCCTGCGGGCACCTTCGCTCCTGGGGATGCTAACTGCAGCTTCACTAACATGAGCTGAGAGAAAACAATATTCTGGGGTAAGCAACAGAGAGCACACACCATTCCTGTACATTTCCCTAGCCTACAGTTAGGTGCAGAAATACAGAAATTGGTTTTGAAACCATTGAGAACTTCTTAGGATGAACAGAGCAAATAATTTCAGGGAAAGGATGAGAGAACATCCTATTCACGCCACTCCAGCTATAATCCAGAAGTGACACACCGCTACGAAAGGAATACAAAACAGGGAAGCTAGAATTGTTTGGGAATATCCTATCAAGATGCTGATTTTATGGACACTGTATTTTCCACTTTAAAAAAAAAAATCATTTAAATCTCACAGGGAAAATGTAAATTAAATATGTAGCTCTGACTCAGTATTAATTTTAGTGTTTGCATGGGCTGCTTACTTACACACACTCTAGGAAGCTGTGTTTAATGGAGCCAGCCTTCTGCCTCCATTCCCCCTAAAAAAAAAACAATCCACTCAAACTCCAGTGATCTCATGCATCATTTTTGCCTAAACTTCCATTCTCTGGAGAGAGAGACACAGCTTTTTAAAGAAATTATTCTTCCAAAAATATTTAATATCTATAATACATACAGTCACCCACATTGATTTATGGGATATCAAGAATCCAGATTTTATGAGAAAATCCTTCCTTATTTAGTTTTCCAAAATAATTCAGTGCTTATCATTTTTCTGCCAGTCTCCATATGCATACATTAGACTCCTACTTTCATATTCACAAAGGGGATCTTTCCTCCCTTCTTCTGACATATATGGTCTGTGGTGGGAAGCAGAGCAAATCCTGCACTCCTTGTTTAGTCTTAAAAACAAAGGTCTGTCAAGACAAAGAGCTGGGTTGAGACCAGGAGATGCAACAAAAGCAGCATCCACCTTTGACACAGGGCACAAGCAAAAATTGGTCCAAACTCTGTGACACACCTTGCTCTCCATCATCTCTGCAAATGGAATTCCTCTACCAAGGGTAGCATGGTCTTACAAAACAGAAACAAAACAATTCTGAAAGTAATAATAAGAGATTTATGACAGTTCTAAAACAATCTCTCTCCCCTGCAGACTCCAAGATTAAAGGCCAGTTAAATCCCCTACACCAACTAAGCAGCCCTGCTCATAGAGTACCACAGTTCAAGAGCACTCAATAAAGATGATCTAGCTACACTTAAGATGATCTCACAGCCCTGTGTGAGCATGTGAAAATAAAAAAAACAGCTAAAATGCCCCAAAATGAGGACTGAAGCCTCAGCGTGCCAAAAGCTGCTGAAACTCTGGCACACCAGTTCCCCACTGGATGCAGGACCGATAGTAAAATCTATACAAGAGGTGAAATCAGTCAGTCTTAAGAGTTTCTCTGCTCTTAAACTGATAGCAACAGCAACAACAACAGAGAAGATACAATGAAATGAGTAATTAAAATCAACAGACCACTGGTAAAAGTCTGGATTTTGGAGCTGCTGTGATCTCCTTTAAAGATAAATGTGACCTGCTAAGCAGCAGGCAACGTAACACCTGAGGTCAACTCCCAGATATGTGGAATACCCCTGAAACAGAAAATAATCTCTGACCTAGAAAGCTAAAAGCAAAATATCTGACCGCAGACCTCCTCCATGAGCCTGCTCAAGATCAGACAATCGAGCAGCTCCTGGACAGCAACTCCCACCTGACGGCGCATGCTTCCTCTCACCACCACACAGAGCCCCCATACCACAGCCACACAACATGGAGGGGCCTCATGCTGGCAGCATTAATTCTTGTGAGCTCCTCACATGTGCTGGACCACAACCCACGATGCACATGCAGCCTGATGGATGCTCATATTCTGAGCTGGCGTGCACAAGTGGCACAACAACTGGTCCCAGAGCTAACCTCAGCCATCCTTGCAGCATGGTTCCTGTTCCTGCCCCTGCTTTACACCTTCATTACCGCCTTCACACTTTGTGGTGCAGGTACCAAAATAGTGAATGCTTTGGGACAGCTTTACCAACCCAGCAAGCAACTGCAGTCACATCTGGATACACAGAAATATGCCATAACCATCTGAAAACAGATGTTCACAAGTGAGTGTGCTACCCTACTTCCTTCTCAAAAAGGAGGAATTCCTAACATAAGCCCTCCTTCAACCTCTTCAGTCACTAAAGAACTTTATCACCAGCACCTACTTTCACAGACTGAGAGGATATCTCACTATGTTGTTATTTAATAGGTCTCAAGTACCTCAAAAGGAAGCAGCTGTCAAAGGACTGGCCCTCCAGCCATGAAGGGATAACTCTATCTAGGGCTGGCTGGCAGCCGGAGCCCTGACAGTGTGGTGGCAGGGCTCTGGCAATGTCAGCACCTCCCAGCATCAGCAAACACCCCCGGGATCCAGCCTCACAAAAGCATCGAGGGCATAACACCAGCACCACACATACACCAAGTTTTGTTACTCACTTTTCTTTCTTGTCTTCCCAGCATTGACCTTGGCTGCACAAAGATAAAAAATGTATTTTTACAAAGAAGCAGGGGCCACAATATTAATCTTGATGGAATTATTAAAGTCTAAAGCAGACCATGCAACTGGTTTAAGTCAACAATGCAGCTGATGCTGATCTTCTTTCTCAAAGAAAGCACACGAAGCTAGGAAACTCAACAGCTTGAAGACAACACAGATGATGCTAATGGGGAGCTCCTATATCATAACATAGGAGATAAGTGATACAGGAATGTAACCATCTCTCTGTATTTGACAACAATATTCAAAGAGTAATAACTACAGAAAAAAGTTTTCTAATGTCAAGATCTATTTGGCACAGGATAACTTTTGGAGAATCACAGAATTCAGCCTGGAAGGTTTAATATCAGAGCAGAAGTTATACTGCAATGGGAAAGTCCTGTTGTACTGGGAGAAGCAAAGGAGAAGCCTGAATTTTTATGCATGCATGATATTATGGGTGTCATAAGGTACACCAGTCTCCAAATAAATCAAACTAAACTGGTGGCATGCAGCAGCACACCACTGGCACACACAGCTGTAAACAGTAATCACCCTCCCCTCTCTCCAGTGCTTTCATCCTCAGCCTGGTCCCCCAGAGAACAACTGAGAGAAAAACCATCCACTTTCTGGCTGTTTTAGGGACAGTTGGCCAAGTTTTAGTTAACTGGAAAAGTGCACTTGTCAGTGTTGAAAAGCCTTTAATCGCTGCTCTCTTCCAATTCAAGGAAATGAAAGACAGCGTGCTCCTCCACAGCATAAAGAGTGGATGAGATCAACTGTTGGAGCTCGGCTGTATCTGTGAAGAGCAACATAGAATTTTGGCCCAGAGCTAAACGTACACTTTAACTTCTGTTGAACTTCACAGCCATACCCAAGAGAACACAAACAGTGGAGGATTTTGGCAAGAGAGCTGGAAACGAGCAGGTAAGGACTCATGAGTTCAGCCATGGTTTCATTATGCTTCCACTGTGAGACACAACATCTTGGCAGCGAGGCTGAACACAGGATCGAGGACTCCACTCCTAATTCAAATCACTCACACAGTGCCCCATGCCTGAACTTGCTGAGACTGCGCGGTTCCGCATGACTTCAAAGGGAGCTGCAAGGGACTGGTTTCCCACAAGGAGGGGCCCCAGACAACCACCTCACACACCTTCTCCAGGAAGGGATTGTACCAACATCGTTCCCTGACAACTAGGCAGGCGTTAATTGCTCCCCTTCTCCTCATTACAAAAAAAGAGCTAATTCGGGAACAAGCAAGGGAACAGATGCAGGGAAACCAGAACAGGGCTCCTTAATCACATGCCTTCACACATATAATAACTGGTCACGCATGATTCATCAATGGAAGAGGTTTAGAAAACAAATTCAGGAGGAGGGTAATCTCTCAGGCAGCCTATCAACACCCAGCTGAAACATCCACCAAACTCGAAGAGCAGGTATAGTCAGTCAGCCTCTGGGAGCACCTGGCAGGTTAAAAACCTGCTGCGGATGGGAAGAGGCAGATCTAAAGGATAGCTGCCTTCTTGCGAGTCACTTGTTCACCAAAAAGGAGAAAAGGTGGACCTCCAGGATGAATAGAGATCTTCAACACTGCATCTGGCATGAGCATTAATTCTTCCAAACAGAAATTCAGAGCAAATTTTTCCACCCTTCCCTGCAAACGATAATCCAGTCTGGGAAGTCTGATCTGAAGTGCACTGAAATCAATGGGAATCTCTTTATTGTCTTTGGATCAGACACAAAAGACAACTGCATTTACCCTGGAGCTCTGAACATCCTTTCTCCCATTGCTGCCCTGTCCTTCCTTCGCCACAGGCACAATTAGTAAGCATCCTAGAAGTACAACCTTTTTCCTAAGCCACGTCAATGTTGACGTGGCTTCAAAAACAGAACAAGCCAGACACTTACAGTGAATAAAGCAAATATAAAAGCTACCTGGGGACTTAATTAGCTTAATTAAACAAGTAGCTGTATCTTCTGACTTCCTACACAATTTTTAAATTTAATTAACAGAGCTGCATACATAATCAGTCATTTGTGGAGGCAATTCCCAAGGCTCTGTTCGGTTGAAAGGGCTGAAAGTCTGGGTTAGGCTAAAGCTGTTTTTTCACATGCCTCTAGTTATTTCTTCTATTTTTTCTTTTTTAAGCTCCTAACAGATCATGCTTATGGAATGTCAGATCTTCCCCTACTTTAATTAAAGATAGCACCTCCACCTGAGCATGCCCTTGTTGGACAGGTCAAAGTAGTAACTGAATCAGCCAAATACATGGTGTCTGGATTAATCAGTCCTTCTTGTATGTTTTGAGGCTGACAGACACCTGTCTATCAAGACAAGCACTTTTGCAAATCCTTAGGGCTGTCTCCTACAAAGGAGATTTTGCATTTCCAGACCAACAGATTAAAGTATTTTTCCTACAAACACACAGCATTTCCAGACCAACAGATTAAAGTATTTTTCCTACAAACACACAGCATGCAACCTCTAAGATTCAAATCTGTGTGCCTAAAAAAAAATAAAATGGGGTGTTGAGGCATCTTCTCATTCCTGCAAAGGCTGCAAGTGCTTTGGGCAGTAATTTCCACAACAGGCGCCAAGTGCAGATGTGGATAGCTCCTCAACAAACCATGGAAAGCTCTGGCCAGGGGAGGCCTAGGAGATACCATTTGGTGAGTGGCAGCAACCCGAGCTCATTTGTTCCACCCAAGCTTTGGATCTGGTGCTGCTGAACAGCAGCATCTCCCTGCTCCCACCAAGATTTAATTTTGACAGCAGGTCTCAGACAAAGTGAGCACAGGGTGGCACAGCACTGGAAAGGCTGCCAGCCCCACCTCAAAGTGGTAAGTGCACACACCATGCTGAATTCAGAGTGTTGAAGCCCTCGCAGCTCACTGTTTCCAGCTTCAGCAGACGCATGATTACGCCTAGAGACAAAATCTGGTCCCCTGGGGGTCAGCATGTCCATCCCCTGGTAGGGGACGAAGACTCAAAACTTCCGCTTTCTGCAAGCTATGGTTACTGTCAAAGTCTCAGGGGGGGGAAAAAAAACCCCACCACTTTCCAATAACCATTACTGCCACATGGTTGACGCTCTGGAGGTAAACCCACAAATGGGTGGAAAGTCAGTCTCTCTCATAACTCCTATAACCTGTTATTCCAGCTATTACTGTAATATTGTCATTCTAATTTTTTGTTCCAGGATGGCTGTTTAACATATTACTTTTGTTTTCAGTCAAGCTGCATAATTATAAGCTGCGCACCAGCCATGAACAATCATGCATAACTAATGACTCTTAGCCAATCCTGGACTCTTTAATCAATTTTAGTTTCATCCAAGAGATTACACTCCTCAACAGGAGTTTTGCTCGGGTGGGAAGGGCAAGGGCTGCAATGAGATTTATCTATTCTGTGAAAATTCCTGCCAAGAAAACCTGTGATTCTATGGAAACCTGCCCAAAAGGCTACAAATAAAATACAGATAAAAAAGGAGGTCCCAAATCTGCCAAAAAATTACATTTCCAAAAGTGTGAGCCAAAGCCTGCTCCTAATGGGGTTACACCGACTTATACTGGTTTTGACAGATCCCACCTCTAAAGCAATGAATGAGGTATGAATAATAGTTGTAGGTGGCTAGTCTTTAATATATCTGAAAAGTGAAGGTAGCGCTATCAATCTAGAAAAAAAAAAAGATACACACACAATAGTTCAGACTGCTTTATTTTTGTTCTCCTTATATTTTTAAGGAAAAACAATAGCTACCTTCTGGAGGGATTTCTGATCTCCCCCACCCCGAGTTACGTGGCAGAAGGAGAAATCCAATCACCTATTCATTAGTGCCACAGTACTGAAATTTCTCAGACTTCAGGCATTAACCCCAACAGTACCACCACTGAGCAAGAACCTGTTCCTTCAGAAATTAAAGCAAAACTCAAAATGAAACAGGGGATGGGGGAAGACCCCAAGAGTCCCATGCACACACTGGAGTCTGCAACAGAGGAGGACTTCCATGCACAACCCCAGGATAGTTTGAAATGACGAGAGTGGTGAACAGGCTGAGAAGTAAACATGAAAGGTGATGAGAGCCTAGCAGTGAAGGTCCAGTTTCTGAAGGTACAGAACACACCAATGTGGGATAACCACAGGTGCTGAAACTCCCGCCTTGATCTTTTTCAATGGGGCATGTTGTCACACACAAGGAGGTGTGTTGTCACCCTCCCCAGCCGGGCCCGTGGGGCAGGGCAGGAAGATGGTCTCCCACACTGCTGTCAGCGTGGTTAGAAATGGTGTGCAGAGCCCAGGCTTACCGCAGGCAGCTCTGCAATTGCTGGGGCACAGCCACACTGCAGCACGCGGCTTCCTGTCCTACACAGCTCCTGCAGTGAGCCCTGCTGACAGAGAGCTCCTGTACAGAGAGATGGTGGAGCAGCACTGCTGGGATGCAGGGCCCTGGGAGGCCAAGGTCTCCCCTTCTGGGCAAAGCCTTGGGGAACACATAGGAGCAAGGCAGCAAAAAGCCTGCTCTGAAACAACTTCAACCCAGGAGACATCAAGTCTTCAAAAAATGTTTAGATGAGGCCCTCACTGCCATGGTTTAGTGATGGACTTGACAGTCCTAGCGTAACGATTGGACTTCATGATCTTAAAGGTCTTTTCCAACCCATTTGATTCTACGATCTTATGAAGTTGCAGGCGACCCTGCTCTGTCTTCCCACCTGGCTGACAAACAGCATTTCACTTGCTCTAGTGACTGTGCATGGCAGCCAGGGGGCAAAGACCACTCTGTGCCTCCCTGAGGCCAGTCGGCTGCAGAGAGCAGGGGCAGGACCCACTTCCCAGAGGGCCTCTCACACCTTCGTGTCACCTCCCTCCCTGAGCTGTGTGACCATAGCCCGTGTGAAACCAAAATCATGTGGGCAGGACACATTCTGCCTTTCCCACCACATACACAACAAGCAGAGCTCTAGTTCTGCTGCGCACAACTTATTAAGCACGCATTGCTTTGTAACACTATACCAAATACCACCACGTCCCGTCCATCACTGGATTCCTCTCCCAACTCCTCTTGCCTTCTTCCAATAGCTTTATTTTATTTTTTTAAAAGATGGGAGGAAATCACAGATTAATTTCCTAACAGACAGATACTGGTCAATGCATGATCACTAAATTAAAGGATGGCAAAAGCAGGGCTTCGTTTTCAGCTGTTTGAATACTCAATCACAGCAAATACAACCATGCACACATTCAGTAGCTGGTATCAGGCTATTGGCTATGCATATGCAATGTATGGAGATCTGCCTGCAAACACCTGTATATGCAATTGCAGGTAAAAGAAGCTGAAAGTGGGACAGGGTCTCTGCTCTTGGGAAAACAAAGCAAACAAAAATCTTCTATTTCCATTCAATGAGCTGTAACAATAGGTCAATAAACCTCAACAACCAGTTATTACCAATAAACCAAAAATCTTTCAACAGTTGTAGAGCCCTGGGACACCACTTTAGCTATTACATTCCAGACATACAGGCTGTAAAGGGATGATGCTGACAGTTCATGTTTTAGGTCTCTCACCAAGAACACAACGCAGGAAACACTGTTTTCCATCTCCAGGTTCTGGAGGTGATCAATAAACATATTTTCTGTCACATAATTAACTTGGCAAAAAAACCCCAAAACTAACAGGAAGCTGCGCCAGTTTTGCAGTTTTCAGTAATAAAGATGGGTGCCAAGCAGGCAAGCTGGTGGCACCTCCCATTTGGAAACACTCCAAAGGCCATAGCAATGAGTTATCGAGCGGAGTTTCCCCCCAAGAAAAACAGTGACATAGCTGAGCTTAGCAGTGATGTAATGTCCCTGACAAGGAAAGAGCAGGTGAGCATACTAGCAAGGGAGCAAGGCCAGGTAGTGCATGCACCATCCAGCACACAGCAGAGACCAGGGGTTTGCCCAGGGAGGAACAGAACAGGCACCAGGCAGAAAGACAGAAGGAGAAACAAAAAAAACTGAACAGAAAAGAATTAACAATGGTCTCAGCCTTAAGAAGAACTCTTCCTAGGCACAGCATTCACCTGCAGTTTTAATTAACCTCATTAACAAATCCAGGCAGGCTTATGAATCATTCACAACTTTACATTAAAAGCAGCAAAGTCTGCATTATGGTCTGAGGTTCTATGTTCAAGGCACTCCTGTTGAATACCCAAGGACCATCATCACACAGTTACAGCAGGAGAGCACTGGGTAGCTTAGCGGAAATCCACAGTGGCGTACAATGTCAGACACTGCCTTCCATATCATGTTCATGGATCCAGCCCAAGGAATTGTGGACCCCTAAAACAACTGCAACACTCTGCAAAGAACCCCTCTGTAGTTGTCTCCCCAGCACATGTTTGCCCATCTACATGTTTGCACCGTTCTCCAGTATTCAGCGCTGGAAACTGATTCATAGTTTTACTGCATAATCTTAAACTTTTGTGAAAATCTTCTCATTCAAATCTCCATTAGGTGTGTCACTAGTTCTAAAATATCTTCCTACTACATATAACCCATTTGGCGTACTGCTGCTTTTCCATTTTTGCCCAATAGCTCTCCCTCCTTTATAAAACCAGGCTGCAGCTGATGAGATCATGAACCATTAAAATCCATTAGTCCTCCAGATATAATCCATCAGATTTCTCAACACCCCAGGTAGAAAGGAGAAAGGTCACAATTTTCTGCTACTCCAACCACTTTAAGACAGAGACTCACTTTTGAACAGCCAAATCCCATCTTTTCAATAACAGTTAAAAAGTTCTGGTGAAGAAGGTGATCTGTTGGAAAAGTCCAGCTGTTTACAGTGCTTGATCACTACTGATGGGTGCTGTAAACTAAAAACTCCTTGAGTGAGATGTAATAAGCATCTTGATGCCTGCAGCTTGACAGCAGGAAGCTGGGGTCTCATGATGCAGAGATTCAAATCCAAACCAAAAACTCTGCAGAGGGCTTGAGTTGCAGGCACTTATCTTCTTCCCTTCAAAACCAAGCGTCAAAAGTCTGTGTTTAATAGAGGGCTTTGCAGTACTCAGTGCTATGCTGTTTGGTGGGCAAATGTTTTGTGTGCTGCATGAGGGTCCGACAGCTCCCTGTTCTGATCATTGCTCACCTGCCTCAGCTTGACCTCCGGAGGTGCTGTAGCACAACACTGGGGATAGCTGGGACCCCATAACACAGATTCTAAGGGAACTTCCATGCCAGGTTAAGCCTACAGTGCTTGCCTTCACCCAGAGAAACTTCCCACAGAGGATGCTATCCCCTTGTTGTATCCCTGGTATATTCCTACAGCAGCATTGCTGTACCTCTCCTAAAGGCAATGCTATGTACAGAAGGAGCTACGTAGATGAGATCATACACATCTCCACCTTTTCAACCAAAGGCCACAAAGCCTTTTGAGGTGCTGAGGAAACCTTACACCATCAATTTTATAGACAACGAAAGCAACGTATGGAGATAGCACAAGCAGAGCCAGAAACGGCACTTATGGTCTTCACAAACCCAATCTAGCATACTGTGTGGCAGGCACACCACCCTGAAAAAGTGCAAGGAAGATTCTGCAGTACCCGTGAAAGCAATGAATGCATGCCTGGACTGCCCAGCAGTCCAACGGCAAGAAAAGTCAATTGCTCCACAGCACCAGAACCCGTCATTCTTCTCAGTGACTATAAAGCCTTGCACTAACTGCATTTGAGGGGCATACACCACCATCACCCCTGTCAATATCACAGTTAATTAACATGCAAAATCAAGTTATCAGCAACATTTCTGACCAAACATAAAATTTCAAATGACACGCCCCAGTAGCAAGCCAGTCTCTAGAGCTACAGCTCCCATCACAGATATCCCTCCATAAAATCTTTGCATTAATCACCCTTGGGGATTAACTAAAACAACTTCTGAAACCCATGGGCTATAACACCATGGAGAAGCCTCAGTACCTATGCTCTGGCTATTCTTTCCAGATATTGAATTCATCACAATGACTTTCTTCTTTCTCTCACTTCCTCACCTGGCAGTTTCTTAACACTGAAACCATCAACATTTGTATCCAGCCAGTATTAATCCACCACATCTCCTCTCACACTCCACATTGCAAGATGATCTGTCAAAAGATTTGACACGATGATCTGTCAAAAGATTTGACACTGAAGGATGAAAAGCAAACTATGGGTGATGTCTCAAGGAGAGACACTTCTTGGGGGACAGAGAAGGATGGAGAGAAAAGTTAAAAGTCCTTTAGCTCACACACTAACCCCTCTCCCATTCCCTGCCTGCAGCCTAGAGGATTGTTTAACAACCGTGGTGCACACATCCCAGAACATCATGTGAAAAAAAAGCAACAGTTTCTGGCCACCAATTAGATGCTTCTAAAGGTACAGAAGAAAGAAAAAAAAATAAAAAAAAAAAAAAAATAAAGGAGTGCCAAGGCATGCACTCCCCCAGCATTCCTGAAGGTATGATGTTTGCTCCTGGTGTCCAGATGTTACCGCTTGCATCTCTGCTCTAATCCTATGAGGTATACTGCTGGAAGTCACAGTCAAGTCTTCATGCAGCAAAAAGAATGTAGATTGGGATCCAGTATGCAGCTGCCAACACCCAGAAAGGACATGCCGTTGCCAACATTTGCTTTGCCAAGTTAGATCATATCCTATTTGTATAAGGCTTTTTGTTTGTGGGGGTTGTTTTCTGTTTAGGGTTCCTTTGGTCAAGGGAAAGGGGAAGAGTATAATAAAAATATTTCTGTAAAATAGCAGTTAGGAAAAGGTGCATAGATGAGGTTCTCCTTGGTGAAGGACCCTATGTTAAAAGTACAAAAAAGGATTAATGGGGTGGGGGAGGGGAAGTCCCAAAATCCTGAAGCCAAGCACTGCAACAGGAGACAGACTGTCCAAGACCAAACAATATTTAGTCCCATCAAGTCTATGATTACAGTTTTCCTCATCTACCTCATGAGAGAGATGATCTCACTACCCACTTGTGACCATAAAGTCATAGCTGTGACTCCAGCAATTGAGTTAAGGCAGGAAGAAGCTGAACATCGGCCTCCAGTCTTCTGCAGGCCACCGGATGGGTGACAAGGTGCCGTGACACTGAGATATGCTATTCAGCTGACCCAGCCATCTGCCTCCATCTGAAGGAGGATGCACTTGCGGGGTTTGTGTGCAACTGCGAGCTGACAGGCAGCCTGCTGGCACTACCAACAGTGGGTTGTCACGTATTTCCCCTTTTTAGTATTTCTTTTTCCCTTTGCAAAGTGTGGTTTCAAGATGAGGAAGCACTTCTCACCGAAGTGACCAAGATGTACCTTGGATTAATAAAAAAGGGGGGAACCCAGAAAGGGTCTGTAGAGAAAAAAGTCAGAACATGGTTGGAGTAGTTTTGCTCACATGTCAATCAAGAGCATAACCTGATGCTGACCACATTTCCCACCCAAAGTTCAACATTACCCACAAAGCTGCACATAAATGTTCTTCTCTTCATCCATGCCACAGGCAGTGTTGCATGTGCTTTACATTACAAATGCACATGCTTTTAACTCCAGCCCACTAGCTAATATGATTAAAAGTATAAATTCCCTTCTGCAGAAAAGTACATCCCTACCTGGGTGGCAGTGCTAATGTGGACCTTATGCACCTCTTCCAGCTGACAAATGGCCCTTGCTGAGAAGGAGCAACACTACCTTACTTCCCAAAGCAAAATGTTATTCACTCCAGGAAAAGTAACATCAGTTCTAGTCTTGCAGCCTTAACCAGAAAGCTTTCATCAGCTGAGAACATAAATCCCTTAGATAGCGTTTATCTTCTTTCAAAATAAAATCAAATGGCTTTCTTTTTTTAAAGTTTACCAAGCCCTGTAACATAGAGCCGAGAAGTCACTCGGACAGCTCCTCTCTTCTGTACAGGCAGAAGACTCAGTAATGACCCTGGGAGGAAGAAAATGGAAGAGATACAGTCACTGTAATAACTTCCATACGTCCAGTGAAGTGAACCATGACAAATACAGTCCCCTAAGAAAGATAATAAAACACCTAACGCTGTTCAATTCCTAATATGCATGATATTGAAGAACCCCTAGATAAGGTTACGGAAGTGAAGAGTCAGCTCTTAAACTAGCTGCACTGGAGCTGCTGACTAGATCCTCACAACCACCGCACCAGAAGTTTTGGCTTTTTATGAATATAAAAAGATTCCTCTTGCAGCCCAGCAGCACCTGAAAGGCTTCTAGGATATAACCACACACAGTAATATGAAGCACTGGGGTACACAGAAAGTCTGAACAAGTAATGACCCACTGGAAAATTCATAGCGAGAGATGGAAAGATCTGGTACTCTTCAAACACCTACATGTTCTGACTGTGGCTTTGAAGCAAGCCACAACACCGTCTATTGTAAAGAGCACTGTTCCTGTGGAAACAGTTGCTTAATATTGCTAGAGATGGAGTAAGAATAAATACTATAGGTGTACAGAATTTCACAGCTACCCATTTACTGGCAAAAAGTATATATATATTTAAAATAAAAATAAAAAAAGGTCCTGTTCTTATTGTTGACAGTGAAAAAAGAGTAGCAGGCAAAGACAACGAGGAGTTTTGTGCAGCTGAAGTAATTAAAAAAAACAATAAACAAAAAAACCCAACCCACATTTCTCTGCAAATAAAATTTCATATGCCCAGGACTATTAACATAAGGAGACTGTTGAGTCAAGCTAGAAATGAAACACAGAACTTATACTGAGGAAATGTTGATGAGTTTTTTTGTGGTCAGGAAGATTCTTTCAGAACAATTTTTTAGGAGCCAAGCACAGGGGCACCAGAGGTGGTTTAAAACCAGCAAGCCTCTGTTACTCTCTTCTCACCTAACAATATTGCTCAAAACAGGTACAGACGCTTCCAAAATGTTACTAAAATAAGAAGTGGCATTGCTTAAAAACAATGAGTGCTGCACATCCACTGCTGAGGCAAGTCTCTTTGCAGTAAGCGTCTTTATACATAGAAATAAACCCAGTGACCCCACATTAATCATAAACACTCCTTTCTCTATGACAAAGGGAAATGACAAATTAGCAAGGACACATCTGAAACCTTCCAAGATAATATCCACGTAAGCCAAAACATGCGACAACTTGAATGACCATTGCTTTTCTCTGAAGAAATCCCCTCAGACCCTACGGTTTATTCTTGACAAAATCAGAAGAGTGCAATTCTAAAATGAACCACCTTGATGGTTTTGGATATAGCTTTAATTCTCCACACTCAGGTTCTTCTAAAATACTGGAGTTCTAAAATTCTTAATTATAGGAATTTTAACCAACAAAGCAGTAGCCAGAAGGTGCACAACCAGTTAAAGGAATTTTTCCTCACTACATGCAGTGCTGAGAACTGAACTGAGCGTGCATTGTGTCTTGTCTGCCCCACAACATGCACAGGTCCATAGGCATTTCTACACTGTGAGCATTAACATCCTGTGCTCCTGCAGATGTGCAGCCACAAGCAGCAACTGCTCACCTAAGACAAGCTAAAAGATGCAGCTTTCAACACCTCTTCAGAAGAGCTTTGGTAACATCAGAGTGAGGTTTTGTACATGTCTAACAGTGATTGTAGTTAACTGCTGGGAAGAGCACAGGCTTGATTATGAACTGTTAAATCATTAATCAAGTTCCTCAGTTCATATATAATAAAGTGGAAAGCCATCTTGATATCAAGGTTTGATCAAAAGGAGATTACTGCCCCCAGCTCCCCTCCCCCGCCCAAAGTTTCCTCCTCTTTTCTTCCGGCTGTCACCACTCCTCTGCAAAGGCAGCAGAATGGACGCTGCTTTTGCACGACTCCAAAACCACAGTTCACAGCCCATCATGTTAACTCATTCGGCCTTTGACTGACATTTTATTTAGCAAGCCCAGCTGTGAAATGGGGTAGGCAAGAAGCAGAGACACAAGGAGAAAGCACTCTGCCTCTCCTGCTGCACATAGACTGCCCATAGGGCAGAGGAGGACAAAAAGCTGGTGGGCATCCTCCTAGATCTGCCCTGTACAAACTGCCAGAGCTTACAAGACAATGCTAAAAAAGTACTCCACCATGGTTAAACACAAATCCCATTCCTACTCCAAATGGCTTTGTAAGGATTAGCCCAAATAAAAAGGGTTTCATACCAGGACATGAAAGCATTTTATCCACAAGAGGCTGAAAACCATTCTGTGAGGATGTGCAGATAGTCTGAATTTTTGATGCTTTATTCCTGAGCTAGGCAGACACTCACAAATCCAAGAGTTTGCTCTCCATTTCAATGCTGTCACTCCAAGACAATAACAAACCCTAACGATTTGGATACAGTGAGTCCTGACCTGAAGAGTCAGCACCATAACCGTACACACAGGGATCCACTGTACTTCAGGTAGAGCTAGAGATCTTAGCCTCAACCTAAAGAACTCCAGAACACACAAGAGAAAATATATCTGCTTCTGTAACACAGCTGCCCATTTCTTTTGCCTGCATCATACCCCTTTTGCCCCTCAAAGGCAAAGAATAAGCACCTACTGTCTAGCTCACTAGTGTACTAGAACTTGCTCCTTTCATGTGGACCTGAGCACAATGAACTTCACGCTCTTCTAAGCTCACACCAAAATCCATTCAGCAAGATTTCACAAAGGAAAGTGAAAACATCATCTTTACTGGCAAGACAGGCTAAACGTTACTTGAGCTAATTATTTGAAAATGTGGTAAAAATTATTTACTATCATTAAGTACTGATGGGGTTATTATAATAGGGGCTAATTTCTGAGAGGAAGATGGCTTATCGTAACACAGCTGGGTTGCTACGCAATTTTGCTCCACTCAAAACCGACAACAGTTTAGTTGCTTGCATAGAAGCTACCAAACCACCACAATTCCATGCCACTGCGTTAAGGAAGACTTAACAAACCAGCATTTTTGATTAGCACAGGTCTGTAAGCTACTCTATCATGCAGAAACAAGAGGCTGAAACTTCTAAGGGAAACTGACTGTAGGGTCATTTCCAGCAATCTCCAATAAGTTGCCCTCTCTCACATCCACTCTTGTGAGCAATTTTTGTGGGAGCACCCAAAGCTCCTATACTGGACTTCTTACTGTTACTTAAACAAACAGATAATGAAGTGATAAGCATAGGGTTCCATCTTGCAAAAACTGATCATCGAAAGCAATACTCCTACAAAGCCCTATTAGGAAATGGAGGACCACCCTACATATTTGACACCACTGTAGTTTTCGTGTTAAATGGTGTGTTCCGAGTATCTTTGACAAGAAATCCCACCATGGATTTGGACCGCACAGGAACATTTTCCTCAAATGGTTATATTTTCTTTAAGGCAGAGGTGCAAACTGCCTTACAGAATAAATTTTCATTGAATATATTAACATTAGATGCCTCAGTCTGTGAATGACCTAGATAATAAACTCATTGCACAGAAGTCAATTCCTTCCCCTTTCTCAAAGCTCCACAAGCACTCACTGTACTCAATAAATTATGTACAACCCAGCTATCATTATAAACCCTTGTTGCATGCAAGGAAGGGGAAAGAAATGTGCCCAATTCTGCTCCTAATTAGATCACTGCAAAACTGGCAGCATAACTCCATTGATGCTGTTGGGAATACGCTGATGTAAACCTTGCAAACAAAAGCAGAGGCAAGAACCGGAATCCTATTCTGCTGAAATCTCACACAAGACATAGGCAAACCTTTTATAGAGTGACATTTTACACCAAGAAAGAAAGGAGTAAGGACAACTTTCACATCAATGTTACAAAAAAGAGATACCAGAAGGTAGTGAGGTAGGGATAGCACCTTCCCATGGAGTGTGCCAGAGTTTACATGGGAACGATAAGAATTGGGCCCCACTGCAAGAAAGATTTCTCTCCCTCTTCTTGAGATTTAAAGCATTTAAATTCTAAAAGAATTGAAGGAACCAAGACATTAGAAAACATTAAGTAAATCAATCTATAGGTTTCACCACTTAGAACAGGTATTTTTTCCCCACTCTTCAATCCAGGGAAAAAACCCCAACAAGCTATATGGCCTTGTTTGTCAAAAAAAAAAAATAAATGCAGGACAAAATAGGAATTAAAACAGGATAAGCTTGTCTTTCAGTCGTTGTTCTTGATCTAGACGACCTTCATTATTCTAAAGGAACTTAGCCCAGAATTGAATACATTTAGTACAAGATGAGCACACTGACCAGTCTAGGCAGAGAGAATTGCCCAAGAAACTAATTTGTACACGGAAAAGCCAATTCCAGTGCTATCAGAGACAGCATTTATTTGCAATTACTTTATCAGATAAAAGCACTCAGGAGTACAAACATCCCATGCTGATTTTTACTGTCATAGTAAAACTATCACCCTCTTTCCTATGTAGACCGTAGAGCCAGCCATCTCCAGAGAACTGTCAAAACCCTAAATGACCTTTCTGACAGCTTACATCTCTGACTCACACCTATAGCACTCAGCACAGTTATGACTGGTGCCTGCTCGAACCTTCTACAACATCTACAAAACTGTGAATGATGGCAAGCATTTCCTATCCAAAACCAAAAAAATGGTTCTCAAACTAAGACCCCATTGCTACCATAGAAGATACTAAAGCAAGTGAAGATCACAGAATCACAAAATTATTTGGGCTGGAGGGACCTTAGAGATCATCTACTTCCAAACCCCTGCCATGAGCAGGGACACCTTCCACTAGACCAGGTTGCTCAAAGCCCCATCCAACCTGGCCTTGAACACTGCCAGGGACAGGTCAGCCACAGCTTCTCTGAGCAACCTGTGCCACTACCTCACTTCCCTCATGGTGAAGAATATCTTCCTAATATCTAATCTAGAGCTACCCACTTTCAGCTGTACATGAAGATGTATACAAAGACTTTAATTTAGAAGTGACACCTTGCTTACACAACAGAGGAAAATTAAAATTTAATTTACACAAGAAAAAAAACACAAAATAAAATACTATGTTAAAATGGGACTAATGACAAAGATCTAAGAAAAAAGTAAGAAACAAGCAAAGGCAAAACAGAAACCACAAAGCAGGTCAGAGAGAGGGCTAGACGCCAGAAATGCTGTAGGCAAGTATGAGCTGCTTTTTCAGACCAAATCAGGCCAGTTGACAAGTCAAAATCCTGCCTCTAAGGCAGGCTGATACTAAATATATGAGACAAAGGCAAGAAAAACACCTCAGTGTTCAGATATGGAACTGCCATCTGTCAGACTGTCAATTCTTACTGTTCGGTGTAACGTCCTGGGACAGCATAGATATGCAGTCTGTTTCTCACATTCTCTCGCTCATTTGCCTCCATCTGAGAGGTTACAGGGCTCTGCTGATCTGTCAAATGATTTCACATTGCAAATGATTTTCTCATTTTTTTTATTATTCTTTTTTTAAACCCACACAGCAGACATGCAATACGCATACACCAAATCACACATTTAGAAGTATCTCTCACATGGGTGTGTTTTCCTCCTCTACTCCTGTTGACAGAAATACTCGTACTGCAATAAAAGTAAAGAAGTAAAAAAAACTTCCACTAAAGCCTACAGAGCATTGCCATGTTGGTTAAAATAACAGAATAAATCATCTATCTCCCATCTCACAAACAAGTCAGCTACCAAAGCTGTTCAACTTTTGTTTCTGTGCCAGTTCTTCATCTGTCTTTCAATAGCAAGGAGACCTCTCCTGGAAGGAGCCTGGAGAGCTGCCACAGTATCACTGATACAAACACAATCAACTCACCCATGAAACTCAATCTTTACGAAACTTGGCAGATAAACACCAAGAAGAAGTCTTTATGTAATGTCATCTACAGGTTCACACTCCCCTCCCTCCTCCCCTGCCAACATTTTTTTGTATTGGCAAAGCCTGTTGTAACTACACTCACAGCAGGATACTCTCATTCCAGTGCACCTGAAGGGCAGGTCTACATTGTATAATAGAGCGCAGAAATTCCCACCCAGCAACCAGGAGGGACAGCAGACAAGGTGAAATCTTATTCCACACCTGAAGTTTCAAATACTCTGCATATGAACAGCCCTTGGCTGCTATCCTTCCCAGGCTGGGCTTCATGGCTTGCAAGGTGACAGAGGAGACAACCTGGATGTGGCATCCATCTGTCATACAGACAGGACACAGGCAGCCTCTGTCTGCAGCAGATGGTACTCTCCATCTCAAGGGCTGCATCCTTCCATCAGGACACAGATGACGGTTGGCTAGAGAATACAAGTCTTTCTGGAGATGCAGTGGGTCCCACAAGGAAGACAGTGGCTGAAAACAACCTAGCAGATGCCAGGGCAACTCTGCCTGCAACTTGCCACCTACCCCACATCTGAGGAGCCCCAGGGAAGAGCAAAGCAGGGAGCTGACCATCAGCCGGTAAAACTGCTCTGGCAGGCCTGTGGGAGAGATCTGGTCATTGATTAGACGCCTTCAGTCTAGTGTAACAAGGGCAAAAGGGCACACAAGACCTCATCGGGGGAGTCAAAAAGCTATTTTTTCTATCACCTTGGGCCCAGCACATATCCTAAATCAGAGATTTAGTGCTTAATGTCAGTAACACCAAAATTATTGAGGAACACTTGCTCTCACACAGCACTGCACTAATCCAATGAAACCTTGTTTCATAGTGCTGGCTTTTGAAATAAAGCATGATGGTTTCTTTAGCAATTGACTTCCCTGAGAGAATATCTCATGATATCAAAGAATAAAAAATGTTGGCATTGCAGAAATTTAAGTAATTCATCTGGCTTACCTTAAATGGCTTAGCAACATTAATGGGATGCTTCAGGATGCACTTTGTTTTAGACATACATTTGATATCCTTGATATAATTACAAAGCAAGTCTCCCTCACAACCAGCCATGGCTTCTTGTACCAGCACATGGGCATGGCTTGGGAGAGGAACAACTGCCTGGTGAGCTCCACCAAGACACGATGCCAGGTTAGTTATCCAGGACTCCAGCCTGGTTCACTGCACGGCCCCACAGACAATGCAGGGGTGGAATAAGCAATCAGGACAAAAATTGCTCACTGTCTCCAGAAGAAATTAAGTCTGCAGCATGGTTTGACATATATTAACTGCATGCCTAAATAGGCTGAGATTCAGGAGGCAAGGAGACACAATGGCTGATCCAGAACCCTTTACAAAAGCCTCCAGCAACTCATTTTACTGATAACCCTTCTGTTCATGTTTTTCTCCATGGTTACACAAAAGGTCCCCGGTTTCTTGATTGTATTAGCAAAGCACACTAGCTACAATCAAGCCTAAAACATCAAAGGAGCTTTAATAGTTTGCAAAGAAAGGGCGAGAGTCTTATTCACTTCAGTAAGGGATATAATTTTCATATTGAATTATGGGGAAAATCAGTAGACTTTCTAATGGCATTTCAATAGCTTAAACAGCCCCCTTGGCACTCTTATCTGCAGGGCTTATTGACTAAAAACGCCCAAAATGGCCCCAAACCATTACTTAGAAAACTCTCCAAACAAAGCCTCGGACAGCCTGGGTAAAATGTATTTCTACAGAAAGGCCTGTGGTAAGAGCTAAATATAAAACACGGAGCGAGGCGAGGCCTGCAGGGTGCGGAGAGCAGGGCTGGGGATGGAGCTTCCTGGGGTACCAGGCTCACTTGTGCTGCAGTCACCCTGATGGCCTCCCTCCTCCACACCACACCTCACACCACCCCAGGACTGGGGCACGGGTCTGCAAACACCCTCAGGAGCTGCTTCTGCCATGACTATCACTGCTGAAAGAGGCTCAGGCATCAGCCCTTGGCCTGCCCCCCTCCTTTTAACTGGGGCTTGCAGGTAGCTCAGTGGCAACACCACCAGAGCTAGAGGCAGCAGAGGAACAGGTAATCTGGCACCAAAGTCACCCTGCACGCCAGCAACCACATTAGCAGGGGCTTTGACTCCAGAAAACCTTGTGTGACTGCACGACCCGCACCCTCTCCCAGCCACCCTCTCCACCCCATGGGAGAGCCGAAGCACTGGTGGATGGCCAGGCAGGCAAACGCAGCAGGGGCTGACAGGCCAAATGTGTGGGGAGTAGACCAGGCTCCACCTGGAAACATTCGTGCCCACCATGCTGCAGAGCCAGAGGGCCTGGGTACCTGCCAGCTGCGTTTGGGTTGAGCTTCAGCTTTGCAGCTGCTCGCAGCCAGGGAAAGCAGCGTGGTGGTACTTGCACAGCCTATCCCAAACTGCGCTGAGGGAAACGCATCCTCGCCTCCTGGTGTTCTCAGAGCCCTTCCCAACTCCAACAGCACCAAAGCAACAGTTCTCAAGGTGTAGCTGCGGAAAAAAACAGTCTAAGGAGCACACTAGGAAGTCAGTACCGCAGCAGGACCAGGCACCCAGCTGCCTGAAGGACAGAGAAACTCATGTCCTGCTGTACTCAGTTGGAAGCCAGGGCATGAACCGCAGTGCCACAGGCCCCTACTGGCATCCCAGCAGCGCCAGCCCCTGGAAACTGGCTTTTTGCGTGCTTTGACCAAATCTTTCCAACCTTACACACACCCATTTTCTCCAAGGATGTTCACAGTTGCCAGACTGGCTGCTTATTGGGGAGAAAGCATGCAGCCCCTTGTGACACAGTCAGCTCTAGTTGTCCTCATCTGCCTTGATCAGTAAAACTGTAATTAGCATCCCACACCCCAGGATTACTTAATACCTGACAAATAGCAAAAATATTTCCTTCATTTATTTATGACAGTCTTTATTTCAGACTGCAGGGCACCCTCAGACAGCTTTGGTACATGGGACTCTGCTATAGCATTCTGGAGGGTTTGTCTGTAGGGCCAAAGGACAGCTGTTTGCTAAAGGAAAGCACAGAAGCCAAAATTCTGGTAGTTTTCAAAAAGCATCCTATCTCCTGCGGTGAGTGTTTCTCTTTACTAGTCCATGTTGTAATGCAACATAATAATTGCGTATCTGTAATAATAATTACAGAAACAACTTAGAACTGATCAAGAAATAGGGAAGCTTAGTTTACTCAAGCCTAGTTTGCAATTAATGAACAAAGTGACTTTCACTCAGATCAGAGATCTGCACCACATACTTGTTTGTCACATGCATGGAAACAGAAATGACATGGACAGATTGCTGTTGCTTTCTATCTCAGCCTACTACTTATCTATGGAAGGAGACAGCATTTACTCCTGCTCTAAAAGCTGTGGTCCATATCTTCAGGTGGGAACAGGCTGATGCAAACACAAAATGCTGCTTCACAAAATCCTCTGTCAAGACCTATACCATATTTGTGGCTTCCTGATGCAAGTTGTACATACCTGGAGAATATCCTGCAGCAAAGCAGGACTCAAAACAAGAAACAACTCTATCGTATTTGATCTGCAGCACTGTGGCTCTCTGCCAAGGTCACGATGCTCTGATGAAGAAGTTGCATTCTCCTTTAACTCTTCAATTTAATGTTCAATATATACAATTGCATATAGACATGAGTAAAACACAATTATTTCTGCCTTAAGAAAGAAAAAGTCACAGGAAAAGATAAAGGCAAAAAGAGCTCAAGTTAAAGAATGCATGAGAATTATTTGTATTAATCTCACCCTGCACACATGAGCAAATGATAACAAACTCATCAGGAAGTTGTGATTGGCTCATTAATCTTCTAGTCCATCTGTAATGTAATTTCCTTCAGCATACTCTGATAATTTGCTACTTCAAGATCATGGTTTAATTTTAACTCCTTGTTAAAATCCTACAAATTATGACATCCCTACCCAGAGACTAACAATTTTTACAATCATAATCAAATAATTCCCTAGTCACAATGCAATTCAGTATCTGTAAAGAGTGTTTCCTCAAGCTTAAAAATGACCTCAGCTACTAAATAAAACTCATAGGAATAATCCTATGTATTGTAAATGTCTCCCCTTTTCATTACAACTCAGTACTCTGAATTACTTATATTGTTTCACTGACTACGGCTTCCTATACTGCACTCGAAGACAGTTAAAGAGAAGATAGGACCTTTTAAAGATGCATATGCCGAGTAAAAAGATTTTAGCACATGCTAGTGCAAAATTAGCTTTAAAAGACAAGTTTCAACCCTGATGTAAATCATAACATAACAGCTCTCAGACAGCAGCCAGCTTAATTCTCTACTGCACTGCACCTGGCTGGGTCATGCGCACCTGTGTAAAATGCTACCATTCAGGTTTGCACAATTTCACACCCACACTGGAAAATGCCTGCCAGAAAGAACACGATACTGGGGAGAACGCTCCCAGTTTTAACTACATTAAAGCATCCTCAAGGCAAGATGGCATTTAATGGACAATATTAATAAAAACTACAGTTCTGCGACTTGACAGGTAAATATAAGACATGGCAAACAGAGATAAATCTTGAAGTTTATAAGCTCTTATTCATTTGATCTGTGTAAAATTAATCAAATGTGCTTAACAACCAGGATGCAACTTAAAAAATATCCAGACCACGCTAACATGTTTACCAGAAAGACTTCAGAAAATAATCAAAATGTTTAGAAGAAAAAGGGTCAGGTTTGAAGAGTCTCTGGAACATGGATTTTAATGCAAACCATGAACAGAGAACTCTGTCTCAGTAGCCAGTGGGATGAGTCAGGTGTGGAAGCATTACTGATGAGACAGTTCATGTCCATACACTTACTCATCTGCATAATTGTTTGGGGTCATAATTGCAGAGATGTACCTGCAAGTTACGCTTACACACCAGCTGCTCCTACTTGCCTCTCACTGACACTTCCTACAGTTGTCACACACCAGCTGCTCCTACTTGCCTCTCACTGACACTTCCTACAGTTGTCACAAGAGGTTGTGACCAATGTTACAGCTAATCTCTTTTTTCTTCAGCAGGAGAAAATCCATGTTCATAGAATTACAGAATAGTTAGGGTTGGAAAGAACCCTAATATCATCAAGTTCCAACCCCCTGCCATGGGCAGGGACACCTCACACTAAACCATGTCACCCAAGGCTCTGTCCAACCTGGCCTTGAACACTGCCAGCGATGGAGCATTCACAACTTTCCTGGGCAACCCATTCCAGTGCCCCACCACCCTTACAGTAAAGACCTTCCTCCTTATATGCAATCTAAACTTCCCCTGTTTAAGTTTCAAGCTGTTACCCCTTGTCCTATCACTACAGTTCCTAATGAAGAGTCCCTCCCCAGCATCCTTTTAGGCTCCCTAAACATAAACAGAGCAGCATGAGCCTGGGAGCTTATGCCAAAACTTTCAGGCCAGTGTGTGAGCTGAGGAGCTGTTCCAGGTAATCCCTGGCAGCTCAGCAATCTGGAGAAGAGTTGAAGGACCAGAGGCAGCCAGCTGCCCTGCCCTGCTTGGCCGTTATAAATCCAAGGAGCATTTGAAGGTTACTAGTATATTGTGGTCCTTGTCTCTGAAAAGTGAACGCAAAATTCATGCACAGCCACATAAGTATTAAGCCAGGTTAAACTTCAAGGATTCACCAATTCTCCCCTCAGTCCATTCACTCCTTCCTTGCCTACAAGTGCTTTAGCTTTGCGAATGGAAAAAGGGCAGTATGAAGAATTTCAGAGTGGAGGTGTTGCAAATCATCTACAAACCCCTTGTGCTGCCTTGTTATCATGCCAGCAGTTCCCGAACCTTCGGTTACTACAAATCTGCATTCCGTATCCTTCTGATTATACAAAAATCCATGACAGCCTTGCTGGATATGTCAAGACAAATTATCAGGCAAGATGTTGTTCCCTTTCATCATGTGATCCTGGTTGCACACTATGCAAGATGCTAACGAAGCAAGCCAAAAGGGAGAGGAGAAAGGGAACAGAATATGAATGCTTGCTTACTTCCCACTAAATCCACCCCAGCTGTAATATTTAGACATTAACTGAAAAAGAGAGAAGCAGCTCTGTCTACATGCACAGATGTAGCATCAGTTTACAGCAGTCAAGTTGAAAAGAACCACCAATTTCCCACCCCATTGCACCCATCAATTCACAGGTAAAGGAGTTCTTAAAACACAAGCCTATCTAGCAGGGATAAAAAACTTTTCTCTCACACACAAAAAAAAAAAAAAAAAAAAAACCAAACAAACAAACAAAAAAAAAAAAAACCCACAACCAAGCAAGCAAGCATTTCAGGCCATCTGTCTTAAAAATCAGCACTACAGGATGGATGAAATGAAAGAAACAGTGGGTCCCTGGGCATGCATGCATCCACACCAGAGGCAATACTATATTTTCGTAATGTAAATAAGGCCACCACCTTTGCAACAGAGCAGCCCAATCCCATGTGTGGCCAGATCCAGTGCAACCAGGACTCCAGCCTCCCAGGAGGACAGGGCCTCTCTCAGGAGCAAAGAGGAAACACCCCCAGCAAATCAAACATAAAGAAAACCCTCAAAACCACAGCTCTCTATCCTGAGCTCACTCCTTTGCCCTGGCCCAGAGAGGTCCATTCTGTATTCCAAACTGGTTTAGCACAAGTCCCAGGAACAGTTTCCCTCCAGCAGCACAGCTAGCCTGGGAATCAGGGTACCCACACACTGAGCAAACCCTTGTCAACTCTGCTCTGGCTGTGCTGTCAGGAGCAACACCTGAGCTAACTTGTTTGAGGCGAGCTTGGATCCCTCCACCTGACACAAACTCACATCAGACACTGCCTGAGAGGGAACACCTTGAGTGCATGAACCTCAAGCCTATCTGTAGGGTACATAAGTACACCATAAGAAGAAAATAAAAGAAAGAAATAGTACCAACATACACCAATTAATCCTGCAACTTGGTATTTCCCCATAATCAGCTCAGAGGCGCAGCATCACACCTCAGTCACAGATACCAGCTGACAACAGAAAGCACCAGCATTCTCCCCAGTGATATGATCAAGATGCTTATCTGTTCTCTGCAGTGTCAGCTCTTTCCTCCACATGTGATTTTATTGTGGCGGTTACCTGACGACACATGCTGAACTTCTTTGCCTTAAAAAGCAAATACCAATCTTAACCTTGGAAATTCTCAGCTCTTCTCTACCTTATCTACCACAAGAAATACCTTTTTTCTCCCCTGTTTTAACACTTACAAACAACTTTCTGGATCAATACAATCACTTCCTCCTCCTTTACAGTAGCAGAAACAAAGGTGCAACCTTAAAGCCAGTACTATTCCTTTCACTTACCATTAGGACTATGACATAAATGAGGTTCTCTGGACTGGGTGTAAGTGACACCAACTTGGAAATAGCCTAGAACTAGCTGTAAGTGAAACTGTTTAACCAGCACAGCAGCAGACATAATAGACATAAGACTATTCCTGTCATTCTGTTAAGAAGTCAAAGAAGCTTACATGCACACATCAAACAATTGTGCAAGCGTGTATAGATCCGAACAGAAATACACCCAACCCCAGCCATTTAAGTTTCCAAGTACATCTCTGCATGCTAAGCTAAAGAATAAAGGTACATCATCATGTAAATCTACAGGTGTACTTTGATGGTTATGTATTATGAGTCTTCTCTCTGCTAGTCTACAAAGGGAGAGACTTCACATCTCTCAGCTAGAGTCTTGACCCTCAAGCTATGACAACCAAGGCATTTTTTACTTAGGGTTCCAAAATGCATCAGCTGAAATAGCAGTCTAAATAGCAGGCTAAACAAGTATGAAGCATAGGGGTACAAACAGATGCATGAAGGTTCACCTGTGTAAATGAGACACACACACACCAGGCTGCATGCATCAGCAGCACAGACGTGCAAGGACAAGCCCCAGCTCTGCAAACACCCTTCGAGCACATTCATTCATTCAGAAAGGAGCCCGGCTCCAGCTTCCCCTCAAGAAGGGTACTCACCCAGCCTTCAAAGTTGTCACTGGGACCCGCGGAGCGCAAGAGGTCCTGGAAGTGCAAGGTACAGTTGGCCACAAAGTCATCGTAGCCAATGGGGGTGTCGTGGAAGACAGACAGCTCGATCTGATGGCCGTCACTAACCGTGGTGGAGAACTCCTCGTTGTAGGTGGGTTTGTTGGTCTTCTGCTTGGTGCTGGTCTGCCCGACGCGCACCTGGTCCACGCTGACGGTGACATAAGGGTCCAACAGCTGGTATCCCTTGCGGAAGAGCGAGTGCCGGAGAGACCAGCGGGTGGGCTGCAGTCCCACCGCCTCCCCGATCCGCACCTTCAGGTACCCGTTGAACTTCATTGCTCCCGACATGACCGCCCCCCCGGGGCGCCCGGAGGAGAGCCTGAAGCCAGACCCCGGTTCCGCCGAGCCGGCAGCCAGCCCCGCCGTGCCCCTTCAGGGGGCCGAGCGGCGGAGGCGCGCCCGCCCCTCGGCCATGCCGGGGCCCCGGAACCGCCGCCCCCTGCGCACCGCCCACCTCCCGCGGCAGCGGGCACCGCTCCGCCGCTGCGCCCGGTCCGGGCCTCTGCTGCGGAGGGGCAGCGGCTCAGCGCGGAGAGGGACACCTGGGGTGTGCGACGGCGCCGGGCGGGGAGGAGCCGCGAGGGCGGGCGCGGGGCGCGCAGCGGGCGGGACAGGCTCTGATCGGCACGGCCCGGGCTGGCCCGGCAGCGCCCCCGCCGTTAGCGCAGGTGTGCCCGGAGCCGTGCCGAGAGGCGGAGAGCGCGGGGGAGCTGTCTGCCAGGCCGTGGGGAGTGGCGGGAGAGCGATGCCAGGGCCGGGCTGCTGCGGAGACACGGCCCTTCCCGTGCCCGCCCCGGCTCGCACTGCCCGGGGAGGGTCTGCGGCTGGTCTGGCCATACCTGCGGTACAGCTGCGCGGGGAGACGGGTTTAACAGCGTAGCATTCGCTCAGCTGCCTTGTGCCTTGTGTTCTATAGCAGACGATTTACCGCATCCTAACGCTGGAGCAGCGCATTTAAGTAGGAGAACGTGTACAGAGAATATAAGGATATGTTAATTTTGCTATTGAAAAGTTTATTGTTATAACTCTGCCGTTTGGGATTAATTGTATGTGATTACCATTCTTGGCACTCGGTGTGCAGGGCTTGTTTTGAGGTGGATTTGTTTTGCCTTTTCAGTGCACTTAATAAAGTCAGAATTTAAATACTTTTAATTACTTTCCAAAGCTCACAGCAAAACTGTGTGGACTGGGTACGGGAACAATGAAATCCTGTGTTCCCGGTGATGATCTTTGGCCAACGTTGTCTGGATTTGGTTGCAATCCCCGCAGTGGAGTAAGATGTCATTTGAATGCCCCCGCCGCAGCAGGATGGTGCCACAGTTGGCTGAGCGCGCACAGCCTGTGTGTTTGTTTTTATTTTTCTTGTACATTTTCAACCTATGCCTTTCCCCCCAGCCCTTCATCTCTCACATTCTACCCATTTCCTAGCAGACTGCCTCTCATTTCCCACCCTTTTTTCTCCTTACCCTCCTCCCCACACCCTTCTTCTAGCCGCTCCACATTTTACAGGAGCACCAAGCCAAAGCTCCTTCCAGCCTCAGAGCAGGGCTCCTCTTGCCTCCTCAGGAAAGAGCAGGTGGAACAGGTTCAGTAATGTGATCATTCATCACATAGAAGCAACAGTTCTGCCAGAAAAACTTGTAGACCCTTAAATCAGACTTTTGACAGGTCTCCCTGCAAGGCTTTTATGTTCCTTGATTTCTCATTGTGAGCCTGAGAAAAGAAGAGTTTAAGAATTTTTTGAGCTTGGTTAGGACAGTTCACCCTGAGGAGGAACAGCCTTAATTACCAAGCTGCATGAAATCCAGGCACCACAGGGGCTGGGATCTTGTCTCCAGGAGTGACCAGCTAGCTCCAGGTCTTTTAGCAGAAGGTATAGCTGTGAAAACACAGAGTAGTCTGTTCCTGTAAAAGACTTAAAGATACAGGAATTTTTTTGTTGGGTTGATGTTCCTTCTGAAATGCATTTAGCATTAGGGGTGGTCATTCTGGGTGGTTTTCTTTTCCTTACAAATATTCTGGTTTTAATCTTCACACCTTTTTGATTCCTCCATCCCACAGCAGTGAGGTGGTCAGAAATAAACATTTCATCAGCTGTATATCTGCTATCACTTCAATTTCTTGATTCACTGCTGCTCTTCTTTCATGACAGCAAAGAATGAAAAAAGCCCACCTTCTCAAGAGCATCTTTACTTGTCATTTTGCACTTTCATCGCCTCTATTCTATCATTGCTAGTCAGGAGCTGTCCCTTGGAGTCCAGCATGAGTCTCCACAGGATGAGGCTCAAGGCCTTATGCACGCTGGAGTGCTCACTCTTTAAACTCCAAATCATTAAATACAGATTTTGTTTTGTTTAGATGCCTCCAAAGAACTCAGAGCAATAGCAATGAAGAACAGTGCAGCATGTCTGCTTTGCCTCTGAGATTCCTGTGCTGCATTTATTTGCCTCATGGAACTTAAAAGCTCAGTACGCTCCTGCAACTGTGCAGATAAACCCTTTATAGAAGTTTTAATATCGACTTAAGGTTCACAAAAGCTCTTGGAGATTGGAGACTATAGTTAATAGATAAACATGAGTTACATTCACAGACTGCTATCATAGTGTCAAAATTTTCCTTTTACCTTTTCCTCACTTTTCTGAGGAAGCAGAGGTGAAAACTTTCCCAAACAACTTGTTAGAAGTAATGACTGGCTCAAATATTTACTGGCACAAACAAGAAATAGACTAAAATCTGCTAGTTAAAGGTTTAGGTGGTGCCATTTCCTCTGCTTAATCACGCAAGGTGAAGTACTTCACTACACTGGAGTTTCATATGTAATAGCAATAGGAAAGGGGACTCAGAAAACTTTTTCTGCGCAGTGGTTCATTGGAGTCTCATTGATAACATGATTCCTGTACCTGGGCCTTTAAAAAAACAGCAAATATTTTTGAACATATGGAAAAAGCAGGTGAGCTATAGTTATAAATATTTCTGACAAGCAACAGTACCCACTGCTAGCTTGTTTTCCATTGGAGGAAAAATTCAATCCTGTGGACTCACATGATGTGAATCTAATTAATTTTGTTTATCCACTCAGACCAGTCTGGAACAGATCATCTCAAACAGCATCTGAACACACCCCTATTCAGAACTCCCAGCCAAAGCTCAAATGTCCTGTTCTCAAAGAGAACTGAGTAGTGACATGAAGTCAGAACATCCCCTGCCTACTCTCCAGACACCCAAGCAGTGGAAAAACATCCCCAGTACAGTATTTTCTTCCAAGAATCAAAACGTCCCTGCGCACAACGACCTTGCAAGGCTGAACGCAGCAGCACCATCTGGTGATGGCTGCGCTGAAACTCTTTGCGCTGCTCTGAATGCCGCGCAGGTCTGCAAGAGCATGGCTTCTCTCTTTTCTCACTTCTCTCTCCTCTCTCCTCCTTCTCCAGCAGGAGCTTGGAGACCAGGCTCCAGACGCGGCAACATGATTCATTTTGTGCGCTCAAGTGTTCAGGGAGGCTGAGCTCTTCCCAGTGCTTCCTGCCAAACTGCATGGTTTCCTGAGCACTCGGCCACTGATACATAGCTGTTAAAAGAAACTGATTGAGAAGTATAAACAGATCTGATGTTGTGCCTGAGCAGCAGCATCACAATGGATCGCATGCAAGACAACAAATACAGAATAAAGCACATGAGGAAATACAATCTGAATTATAGGTAAATTACAGAATAAACAAAGAGGTAATAGGTAATCTTACTAACCTCCCACTCTAGAAGATTTTAGGATAGTGGTGGAGAACCACTGGAAAATAAGTTTAGTGCTCAGCAGCTATCTAAAGGACAAATATAATATTAGTAATTACAAGAAACACAACTAAGAGGAAAGCCAAAACTGTCACTCAGGCACTGTATAAATGATACACCCATACCATTTACATTGTGTGGAAGACTGCTTCTCCCTCCATCTCAAAAAATACAGAGTAGAACTAGGAAAGGCTGAACTAGAACTGGAAAGATGGCAAAGGTGATCAAAGCCATGAAGCATAAATGTGAAGGGAGAGAGACTGCCTAGCTTAAGAATTCAGGGTCTGGGAAAGAATGACTGAAGAGGAAAATGTGTTTGAGATCTGTACAATCATAAACCATATGAGCTGGATGAATGGGAGAGAATTTTTTCATTCTTTCCCAGACAAAACGTAAAGGGCACTCAGTGAAATTTGCGGTAGCAGGTTTAAAACATACAGAAGCATACATTTTTTTACAGAATGCATAATTATAATATAGAATTCATTGCCAAAAATGGAGGCCAGAAATATAAAGGTCTAGGTATTTATGGAGGATAGACTTCCTACTGACTACCAACCATGAGATAAATCCTGGCCCAGGAACCTCTTAAAACACAAACTGCCGGCTGAGAGGTTTAGCAGAGGAAGGACCACTCTGTGCCTCTCTTATTTCTTATCCTTTCCTGCTGAAGTATCTTACATCTTATTCTGAAGCCTCAGTTACTTGCCACTCTTTCTAACAGCATGGATGAGGTATGATGAATCTAGGAAGGACCCAGAGTCAATATTATATTCCTCTGGATTGTAATTTCCATATCTAAGTAAGAAAACTCAGGAGTGACACCTCTTTAGATTGGCTTAGACACCATTCCCTGCATGTGGTTGAACGGCCAAAGGTGGGAACAGCTCTCTTGAGTTTACTCTTGCATTCTTCCTCCAGGTCACAGTAACCTTAAGGATAAGTTTATGCAAGGTCTCTTATGTTTTTGGGAGTCTATCTGGAAAACTTGCAATTTGGCTCCAAAAACAAAGCCAAAGAGCTTGGCTAAGCCCTGTTATAAGTTTATGATTTAAGCCTGGCCTCATCTCATGCTACAACTATACACAAATTAGAGCCCATTCATACACATTTAAATACCTCCACTTCTTTTTCCTACCGAAGTGTACATTATTCCCTTCACCAGTAACCTATAATTCTGTAATAATTTAGTATCGTCCCCATTTGGCAAGTTAAGGTCAAATGCTTAAATTGCTCCACTTTAAATTTCTACTGAACACTAGTTACATTCAGAAGTGAGTCTGTAAAGCCATGGAAAAACTTGGGCTTTCACAACTACCATTGCAAAACTGCTACTGACATTTCTTGTAAATAGAACTGCAGTTAAATACACTTTAAAAATACAGAAATTAAAAGAGCTGTAGAGGCTAGTGAAGCAGGAACTAACTCTATTTGGTTCCTCTATTAATTTTAGTCTATTTATACAACTTCCCTTTTATAGTTCTTTCTATAAGCATGCTTGTTAAACCTCTAAATAATGACAGCTGCTAAAAACTGAATATCCCATGTGTGGAATCATTTGTGGTCTGTGGGAAAAAAAAAAAAAAAAAGGATCAAATTGCTCTCTAATGATAATAATTACAGGAGCAATCCAAAACTCACCAAAGTCAAAAGCAAAGCTGCCACTGATTTAGGCTGTACAAGAATCAGCCCTGGTTTGTATGTCTGCTGTTGCTCCTGATTTATTCCAGTGCAAGCTAGAAAACTAGCCTGCTGTCAGCTTTTCCTAGTTAGCATGCATACTTATTTTCCACTGCTAAATTGGAACTCACCTGATCCTTATTATTTTTTATTTTTTTGGAAAACACCAGATCATTTTATAAAGCACTGGTATTATAAACTGCAGAATATAGTTTATAAGAGCACTAACTCCTACAAGCCAACCATTAATACAACTAATGGCCTGTTTGTTGTATTAAACTGCTCTCATTTGTCTGGGTCCATTAACAAATGCAGTGGTCATTAACTGTTAACAGCAACTCAGTTATTAGATTTTATTACTTGTACAGGAAACACAGGAGAACAAACTGATTGTTTTAGTTTACTGGGGGTTATTTCTTTCCCAGCAGTCTTGCCCTATTATTTATAATTTAGCTCCTCACTTATTCCCAAACATGACAGACACACTCAGAAATGGGTTCAAGCCATCCTTGTAGACAGTGATTTCATATGCCAGCCCTTCCCACCAGCCCTACCTAGCCCAACAAACCTCTCCTTTAAACCACAGAGCTCAGTGGCACCAGCTGCCTCTGCTTTCTGATTTTTCTGTATCTTTTCACTGGGCATCGGCTTCCACTCACATATAATAATGGGATTTAAGTAAAAGATACGTCAATGTGTATCTCAGAGGCTGTAAAATCTTCTGTTTCATTCATAGCTCTCTAATTCACTGAAATCCAACAGCAAGTTTAAAAATACTTTTTACTTCCTTTTCATTGAGACTGATAACAGTGATCCCTTTGTCTTGCACAAACATTTAGTCCAGATAGGTGTACAGGTCTCTTCTTTCCTTGTGGCTTACAAATAAGCTTTGAGCCACAATCTTGCAAATGCTTGTATGTGAGGAATATTACCCAGTATTAACAAGATCTGAAAGACCTTCCTCATTCTGAATGCTGAAGACCCCTGATGCACACCTTACTTGCTCTGCTTGCTTCACTTGATACAGTTCAAAGCAATAGAAAAACAATACCAGTGCCAAATTCTCATGAAGCACCAGCAACAGCTTTTCATGAAAGTGGCTTTCCTCAAGCAGTCTGAGCAATTTTCTTCAACCTGCAGTGCCATGATACACAAATGAGGGAGGAGACACCCAGAAATGTGTTGTTAGTGCTCTTTGGAAACAGGATCTTCCAGACTCCCGCCAATCAGTGTTGGAGCTGACTGGTGTTGCAAGACAACCATCAGTACTTCAGAGGCAGAGATATGTGAGGTGACTGTGGTTTACCCTTTATGCAGATGGCTACATTGAATGGGATTGAAATAACACCATTTTAGAGCTCTCTGAGACTTTTTCTACTGCATTGTGGTTCTTAATGGTACTTTTAAGTTCTTTTCTCCTACAAAGGCACAAGGCTACACCTGGTATAAATGATCCTGTATGTTCACTGAAGGCTTGGGTCAACCAGAAAGAAAAGGCCGCAACCAGCACAGTGGCACAGTGTAGCAGTGGCACACATGGTGCTTAACTCTCCGAAGTATCATAGAATCATAGAATAGTTAGGGTTGGAAGGGACCTTAAGATCATCTAGTTCCAACCCCCTGCCATGGGCAGGGACACCTCACACTAAACCATGCCACCCAAGGCTCTGTTCAACCCGGCCTTGAACACTGCCAGCGATGGAACACTCACAACTTCCTTGGGCAACCCATTCCAGTGCCTCACCACCCTCACAGTAAAGAACTTCCTCCTTATATCCAATCACTTCCCCTGTTTAAGTTTTAACCCTTTACTCCTTGTCCTATCACTACAATCCCTAATGAAGAGTCCCTCCCCAGCATCCCTATAGGCCCCCTTCAGATACTGGAAGGCTGCTATGAGGTCTCCACGCAGCCTTCCCTTCTCCAGGCTGAACAGCCCCAACTTTCTCAGCCTGTCTTCGTACGGGAGGTGCTCCAGTCCCCTGATCATCCTTGTGGCCCTCCTCTGGACTTGTTCCAACAGTTCCATGTCCTTTTTATGTTGAGGACACCAGCTCTTCAACCTGAAGAAAGGCCACTCTTCTCCAAACAAAGTAATTTACAGTGCCGTATCTGAATGTGTTTTGTTGGAGGTGCCCCACCAATCCTCTTCTCATTTGTCTTGCGAAACAGGGTCTTGTCATGCTTTAATTACACACAAAGTGGTGAGAAGATGGTCATGGAGAGCGAATTTGGCCAAATTACATCAGCCCAGTGCTATCTGCAAACCCATTTGCCTGCTGTGGCAGCCAGTGAATCTAACACAATCTCAAGAGGAAAAGGGTGAGAGATTTTGCTAAGAACAAGCTCAAGACATTTCTAGTTTCTACAACAAGCACAGGTGGTTAGAAAGTGCTTACAGTATCCCTGGGGCAGGGGTTAAAGCCTCTTCTGTATGCCCATGTCTCTGTCTTACATGGCATATGCATGGGGATGTGTAGTGTTGCAGTGCTGGGGACTCAAAGATACGAGTCAACTTATCTGCTCCTGCATATAAACAAAGCACTTCAGATACAACTTCCCTCCTATCAGCTTCTGATAACAACTTCCTTCCTACCGTCTTTCCCAGGCTACACGTGCTAACATATTGTGCAACAAAACTAGTTAGACAAGAAATTTAAAAGTATTCAAGAAGCCTGAGGATGTGTACATTATGCCATTAAGAAGCAGAGACTTGCTAGCAATGGTCCCAGACTGTCAGGTGTGTATGCATTCTCCTTACCTCACTGTAGCAGGGTGGAATAAAAAGAGCATCTCTGCCTCTTTCAGCTTCTGGTACAGTTCAGAACATCATAAATCTCAGGATTTTCTGTGAACAGCAGGAACTGTTCAAACACAGAAGAGACCTCACAGTCTTTGCTTTCCATAAAGTAGGTGCCAGAGCTGTGATCTAGACCCTTGTCACAAAAAGTCTGAGCACCTCATTCTCTGCTTTTCCATGGGGTACTGTGCCATTGTACCAACCTCCCCTCTCTTGTTCCCCCTCCTTCACCTTTAATCACCTCTTACAGAAATGGTTCTTTTTAACAAAATCACTGTGTACCTCATGCAGCATGTTATTCCTTCCTTTTGCTCCCACTGGATCTTTTTTTTTTCTCCAATGATCTGGGTGTCACCTCAGCAAAGGAAGAGATCCTGTCACAGGAAGTGAAGAGCGTATTATGACTGTGGTGTGGTTGACATGCCTGAGGGACTGGATGCCATCCAGAGTGACCAGGACAAGCTCTAGAAGTTGGCCAATGTGAATCTCATGAGGTTCAACAAGGCCAAGTACAAGATGCTGCACCTGGACTGGGACAACCTCCAGTATCAATACAGGCTGGAGGACAAAGTGATTGAGAGCAGCCCTGTGGACAAGGACTTGGGGGTACTGGTGGATGGAAAGCTGGACATGAGCAAGCAATGTGCACTCACAGCCGAGAAAGCCAACTGTATTCTGGGCTGCATCAAAAGAAGCATGGCCAGCAGGTAGAGGGAGGTGATCCTGCCCCTCTACTCCACTCTGGTGAGATCCTGCATGGAGTACTGCATTCAGCTCTAGAGTCCTCAGTACAGGACTGTCTCTGTGTCTTCTGGACCTGTTGGAGCAGGTCCAGAGGAAGGCCACAAAAATGATCAAAAGCCTGAGCACCTCTCCTGTAGGAAAGGCTGGGAGAGTTGGAGCTCTTCGGCCTGGGGAAGAGAAGGCTCCAGGGAGACTTTATTGTGACCTTTCGGTTCTTAAAAGGGGCTTATAAGAAAGATGGAGACAGTTTAGCAGGGCCTCTTGTGATAGGATGAGGGGTAATGGTTTTAAACTAATAGAGGGTAGATTTGGACTAGATACAAGGAAGTAATATTCTCCAATGAGGGCGGTGGAACACTGGAACAGGTTGCCCAAGAGATCCCAAAAGAAAGATAGTTTCTGGAAGTAGGTACCTGCCACAGCCAAATAAAGCTTGCGTGCTTCTGGATCAACAGGACAGACTGCCAGCTGCACTAGACCTTGTGCAGGCATCAACATGATGTCCCGGGAGAGGAACTCTTCTGGCTAGAGAGCTGGGGACTGCATTGCTGAGGAGATTCAAAGTTTGGTGGGCAGTTCCAAGGGCTGCCATGCTCTGGTCCTAAGAAGACAAAGCAACACCCCTGTCTGCTTGCATTGAGTGAGAAATAATCTCTGTGAGAAATCATCATGAACTGTGCCCACCTGCCTGGTCCTCATGGGAGAGCCTGAAACTGAAATAGGTAAAACAGCAAACGATGGAGGGCTTGGTAAACAAAACTACTATAGTGGTTGCCAGAGATCTGTTTAAGTACTAGTACGCCAAATGTTCCCCAGAAATGTTTATTGAAAATTAATATTATTCCTTAAGAAGTGGGATGTTGGGTTTCTTCCTTAGTAGTTTAATTTTACATTTTTTTTTCAGTCCTCAAAAGATTGAACCATGACCTACACTAAAACAATAGTAGATATTGTTTAACAGTAAGTAGGCTAAAGAGGAGAGAAAAAGAAATGTATTAACGTAATGGGACTATTATGACTACATGTTGCAGACTCATTATATTAGCTAGTAATCTCTGAGTTGGCTTCTTTAACACTGGCAAAGTATCAGCAAGCCCTCAGAGTTCTTATTTCCGTCAAGACTTAGCCTGATCTTTCAGTTTCCTGCCATGTCTCTCATTAAATTCTTTCTTTTCATAAAGAAAAAAGTCCCATCAGCCGAGAACTACACATTCTTTTCTTTGTCTCAAGTGCCGAACTCTGTCCACTGAAACGCAGTTCACTAATAACCTCTATTTATCTGTACATTTTCTAGTAACCATAAGAGCTATTGTCTTTAATACCTATAGAGCAGGTGGAAGTTGAAAAGCCAGCAGGAAAGGATTAGAATGAATAAAGTTAAAAGTGTGAGTGTACTGTAGAGAATATGATGATAAAGAATGTTCAAAGGGAGAAGGGAACAATTACCTGGACTAGATGACTAGAAGAAAAAGAAACAAGGAACTATTGGGCATTATTAACCTGTACATTCTACATAAGAAATACTGACTTTTGTTCTTCATTCCATTACAAAGAACTCTCTTCTTGGTCCAGAACTCAACCCCAAACATCCCCCAGGGTACGATCACAGTGCTGTGGTAGGCCTGCACTCTGGGATATGCGTGAATCAGACATGTCATTGTGTTTCAGCTTTAATCGTTACTGATAGGAAGAAAACATGCTGTGTATGCACTTTCACTGAGATCTTTAAAATCTCAGTAAATCATAAGAACGTGTGATACCAAAATGCCATCCCAAGTACTCAGTGAGACAAACTGTTAGATACCTCGTTACTTAAAATAACACCTCTTTGGTGCACATCAATGAGTAGAAGTTACTTACATGTCCCCATCGCTACTCCATGGCGGTTACCATGGTGATACTCTCCCCTTCTTTTGAATCAGAGTGTAGGCTTAGCCACTAAATATCAGTGTAAATTTGAGCACAGCCTTATCTCATATTTCACACTGACAAATTCTGAGATGTTATGGAGAAACAGAGAGAAACAATGGTCAGGACCTCCCTGTCCATCCCATCTCTGCCCCAAACTATGCACACAGGCAGCAAACACTGTACATATGGATACTCTTGCTGAATGGCAGCTCACTCTGAATAATAAGGGGAAAAGGGGAGAAATGTCTCAAGATTGCTCTGAAAATTTCAAAGCCCTGTTCCAAAATCTTAGAACTTATGAAACATTTAGGAATAAGAAGGTATAGCTATGCTGCATAAGAGAAAGCACACCACATACACAGTGCTGCGTCAGACGGAAACTCTTGAAGTGCAGAGCTATGAAAAACAGGTTTTATTATTTTATCAAAGACCTCTAGATGGAGCTGCCTCTTTTGTTTTGAAACTCTGCAGCAGCTAGTCAAGTACTGCCAGCCATAAGGCAAGGCAAGAGAAATGCAGTGCTGTGTGAAAGCAGCTTAGGCATTTGCAACAAACTATATCAAGCATTGTTCTGCATGCATGTTTTGCTCTCTTTAGATATTCTAAGCTTTATCATAATCCTTTGAGAAACCAGCTTTGCCTGTCTAGCTTAAAAAACCTGCCTCTTCCAGAAGAGTAACATTTGTGAGTGAAAGGAGAGTCAAACTGGACTGCAGACTACTGAGACCTGAATGTAAACAACATGCCAGATCCCCAGCTGAACAGATCAGCCAGGCTAGTTTCTCTCGGTGGTGTGGCACTGATACACAGAAGCCTGAGCTCAAGAGCTGGACTAGGTCCCTAGGAAGAGGCAAAGACTGCAAAAATTAGTACACTGAAGAATTCCTTTGCTTCCCATGATGGAGGGCTTCATTTCTGGAAGGCCTACCCCTTCTATGGACAGCAGCAGCAGTTTTCCCAGCAGGGCCAGCCAGTCGGAAGAGAACTGACTGCACAGGTGTCACACTCAGCCTGCATGATCCTGTAAGCTTGGAGAACAAGCCTTGAGGCACCACCAGCACTATGCACAAGAAATACTAACAGTGTTGTGTCCCTCTTTGTACTGCACTATTCCTATCAGGTCTCAGAACCACAAAGCCCAGATTTTGGAAGGATTAAGGCAGCACACATCTCCCTTTCCAGGAGTAGCTCTGTGGAAAGGGACTTGAGGGTACAGGTGGACCGGCAGCTCAATATAAGCGAACATTGTGCAGCTGTGGCAAAGAAAGCCAATGGAATGCTTGATTACATCAACAAGGGCATCACCATCAAAGATAAAGATGTCATTATCCCTCTCTACTCAGCACTTGTCAGGCCACACCTGGAATATTCTGTTCAGTTTTGGTCCCTGCTATACAAAAAAGATGTGGACAGGTCAGAGAGAGTCAGAGAAGGGCCATGAAGAAGATCCTAGAACTGGGAAGCCATGTGCTGAAAAGCTGAGAGAGCTGTATCTGTTCAGCCTAGAGAAAAGAAGGCTCAGAGGAGACCTTTTCACCATGTTCCAGTATTTAAAGGGTGGCTACAAAGAAGACGCAACCTCCCTTTTGCAAGATGTCCCATATTAAAGATAAGGGGTAATGGGCACAAGTTATTCCTGCGGAGATTCCAGTTGGACACAGAAGGAATATTTTTCACAATGAGAAAAATCAGCCACTGGAATAACCTCCTTAGGGAATTGGTGGATTCCCCAACACTGGACACTTAAGATTCACTGAACAGGGGGCTGGGACATCTAGTATAAGTCATGCTTTGTCCAGAAAGGTTGGACCTAATGATTCTTCAAGTCCCTTCAAACCTTGTATTCTATGTTCCTTTTCAACATGATCCCTAAACCCATCTGCACCCTATCCTCCTTGCACAGGGTGAAGAGCATGGGTGGGCAGCGTCCAGAGTCAGCATTTCATTTCCCCTAATGTCTCATGGGCCCTAAAGAAGCCCCTGGGAAGACAGGGCAGCAGCCGCTCTGTTTCACTGCTGCCAGAGCCTGTCCCACTAGAGGGTACCCTCAGCCTGCAGCGGTGCTGGGCAGGGAGCTCTGTGAGTGCTGTTCTAATGAAACCTGAAGGTCAGGCCCAGGAAAGTAAAAATCAAACTTTACAGAAAAGCATGCTGTAATTTTATGATGCACTTTAATTTGGTTCTGTTTAGTTAGAGCAGCCCCCTGGGCAGGCTGGGACCGCACCGTGCCACATACAGCTGTGCTTTCAACTAACACCTCCAGCCTCTTTCAACAATGTGAATGTTAAAGCCTCCTGTGCAATCAAAGCCAAAAATTACTCTGGGGAGTAAATGAAAAAAAACCAGGAGACCTACAGGAGATGACATTTAAAATACATGTTTAATCTTATCAAAGGTATAAGAGAAAAAATGTTGAGATCTCTAATATTATTTGCATTATAGCAGTGCCTGAGGGGACTCAAATAAGCATAGGACTGCTCCAAAAACCTGGGAACTGGATGAACACCTAGTAAGAAGCACACAGCTTGTTTCCCATAACTTGCTGTCCTGGGTTCAGCAGTAGCAGTCATTTCAGCCTGGGAACAGTGCTGATAACACCGATGTTTTTAGTTGCTGCTCAGTAATGTTTGGTCTGACCAAGGACTTTCTGAGTCTCATGCTCTGCCAGGGAGGAGGGGAAGCCGGGAGGAAGCAGAGACAGGACACCTGACCCATACTAACCAAAGAGGTATTCCATACCACAGCACGTCATGCCCCCTATATAAACTGGGGGCAGTCACCCGGAAGGCTAGATCACTGCTCGGTTGGGCTGGGTATTGTTGAGCTGGGTGGTGAGTGGTTGTATTCTCTTCCCTTGTTGTTTCCCTTGTCATTATTATTATTGGTGGTAGCAGCAGTGGTTTGTGTTGTACCTTGTTACCAGACTGTTCTTACCTCAGCCTGTGGGAGTTACATCTTTTCGATTCTCCTCCTCATCCCTCCGGGAGCAGGGGGGAGAAAGAGGGAGAAGTGAGCGAGTGGCTGCGTGGTACTGAGTTACCAGCTGGGCTTAAACCACAACACTTGCAATCAAAACAGACAAAGCATAAGAGAAGAAGGAGAACAGATAAAAGAGGGGAAAAGTGGTGGCCCAAGATTACTCTGCAATGGGACAAAGCTGGAAGCAAGAGCTGGTTACCCTGGTCCCCTACCAGCATCCTCCTGCTTGGCTCACACTACCTCAAATGCTTTATGCTCACAGCATGCCCTGTTTTTGCTGTGGTTTGTGTTTTTCCAGCTCGGTTACAAACATGGATGCACAGCTCTTCTGAAAGCCAGGTTCCCTACAGTCCAGTTTCAGCTAAAGTAAAGCAGGTCACAGGAAAAACCTAGCATAAGTAAACATTAGCCTAAACTGTGACCTAGAAAAAAGAATCAAATATTTGGAAATGTCACCTATTTTCATGTTAATGGAAAATACACCGAGCACTTCAAGCTCTGCCTGTTCCAATACCTCATACTCCTGGAGATTGGTGACTAAATCTGCACCTGCTGTATTCTAAGGGAAGCTCAGAAGGACTTGATGAGCATTTTGGCTCACATAACTGGCTCACATAACTGGCAGTACTAACAGTCAATTATTGATTTAGATTAGGGATATCACCCTGGAATTCACGTGACTCCATCTCACTTCTATAGCTACATCGAGCACCCTATCCCCATTCTGCTCCGTACTGGTGCAAGACCTGGTTGCTTTCTACTAAACTGTGATTTTCCGCCAGCTCAAACCAATGAAAATGGCAGTTCACGTGAATATTTGGAGTTGCTGCAGGGGTGTCACTGATGAAATGGGATTAAATTATGAAGGAAATGTTGAGATACGTAACGGCCTGAGGTCTTGCAGCAAACACAGTAGAAGAATCAATAACTGGTAGGGCAGAAGAGAATTATTGAGCAAAGTGGATTGAAACATTCCACTGCAACAAAGCCATCTGATGGGAAAGGTGCTGGTTTCCATGCAGCTCTCAGAGGGAAAGCTGGCTCAGTCCATGGTGAGACTTTGGTCAGCATTAGAGATGGGTCAGCAGACAAGCACTCTGATGGGATGCGGTGCACCAAGGTGTAAATCCTAGGTTGCAGAAGGACTTGAACGTGGGTCTTCAACATCTCTAGGATTGCCCTAACCACTAACAAGAGCTGTTGGGTATTTTGGTATCAGCTCTCTTACTCACACAGTATTTTTGCACTAAAAGGAGAAAAGAAAAAAACCCTGAACTAATAACAAAAAAAAGTTTTCTTCAGAGGGCTGAAAAATTATTTGCTTCCTCATATTAGCTACTTAGCATCTACCTTACACGCCTGAATCTGTCCCTGATGTCTAAAAGGCAAGTTGGATGGAAGGGATTTTTGGGACTTGATTTGAGAGCCAGGAAAACCTGTATGCAGGTACTTATGTCTGTCCTTATGGCAGAAATTATCCCCATTATTGTCCCCATTGACATTACTGGGGAACTTTCCCGTCTGATAAGGGGAAATAAGGGAGTCTCCTGTAACATTAAATATGACCGTTATAAAACTTGTACAGGTAGAGCTGGTGTTTTATTTTTCATTCAAACCTTTTTTGTCTCTCTCTTTTTTTTTCTTTTGGGAGAGGGAGAGGGGGAATAAACCATGACAGATTTCTTACATAAACTTATATGGGTTTGACTAATATGAATATTACTGATGTATGTGTCTATGCAACTCTGCCTGTAAAACATTTTAGGGGCCTTGTGCACAAGATGTGTTCTGATGTAGGTGGATTATACATGAACAAGCACTGCAATAATGCGCACTTACACACTTCCCTAAACTCCTGTGGGTTGGTAGATATCAAAACCAGAACCTGAAATTCCCTTTTGGAAGCCTGATATACGTGCTTGGAACTTTCTCCCTGCATTCAATTGACTGATTTACAAAATGAATAGCATATGAATGGCTGTCATTTCCCTGCTTATTTTGAAGTGGCTGCACCCTTGTGACAATCAATGTTTTTTAATGGAAAACACCACATATTTCAACTGCACTGCTTAGCTATATTTCGGCATCCCATTTATGGCAGAGAATTATTTGTTACTGAACCCTTAGTGGTCCATAGCATCAACTTCATTCTTATTAGCAAGGCAGCCAAGTAATAGTTTTCTCCATTTACAGATATTTGTAGGACTATAACCAGAAAGCAAGCCATGAGTGATTAGGCCAGTAAACAGTGCAGTTTGCTGACTAGTGTTTGTTTTATAACCTTTGGCACATCTTGATATGTACATAATAATAGTTCTTAACCCATAAATAATATTTTACAGAGGTCACACTATAGTTATTTAAGTTCAGGGGTTTATTTCCCAGAACACTAAGTAGCTGTGAATGAATTATGTTTAGTCTGATCTGCCACGGAAGGGTCATAAACTTATAAGTTGTAGCAAACCATGGAATATTACTCCTGTATGTCAGGCAAACTGTAAATGTAAGAGAATAATGCTTGATAAGGGGAAAGTCTTTTTATTTTGTTAAAGTAATATATGTTCCTAGGGAAAGACTATAAAAATTCATGTTAACTTAAGTGACAATTTGGACAATCTCTCCACATACAGCTTGTGAAATCTGCTTGCTACAGGGGACTCTCTCTGCATGTCTGAGAGGCTACAAAATCCAATCTGAGCAGGCAATCTTTTCCTTTCTTGGCTCCCTTTAGTTTACAGTATCCCAGAATCCGCAGGAGGTGATGAGAGAAACTTCTGTGCCTTTGCGTAGGGCTAATAAAAAACCGGGGGCCATTAAATGCTGCAGATAGCCTGTTCAACTGCAACAGCCAGGCACAGAGAAGGCCACTACTTCATTTATTAAGTCTGATGAACACATAAAGGACAGGGAGGGAAGAGAACTAAACTGCTGATCAACAGGTAAGGACTTTGATCCCTTTGGAGGCTGCTCAAGGTTATCTGACAAGAGAGGGTATAGCAGAAAGCAGTGGCAGGGAATTGACAATGAAGAGTCCAAAGGGACTGTATATTCTAGGAAAGACACTGTGTGCATAAAACAGGAGATGGGGGCATGCTTTTGTAACACAAGGATATTTGATAATTTCAAGACCATCTGAGATAAAGAAATGGAGCCAAAAAGGAGCAGAAAAGTCTCCCAAATCCTGAAGAGCAGACATAGGTATTAAAAGTGAGAAAGAGCCAGTCCTGCAAGAACTTTGCCTTGATCCCAAAGAGGACACAAAACCAAGGGAAGTGGGGAAGCAGATCTGAGTCTGTATGCTTTTTGGTTTTGATTTTTGAATTTAGAACCTGCTGAAAAAAATGAGTTTCTGCATGCTTCCATCCATCCATGCTCCCGGGCTGCATCAAAAGGAGTGTGACCAGCAAGTTGAAGGAGGTGATCCTGCCCCTCTACTCTGCTCTTACGAGACCTCACTTGGAGTATTGTGTGCAGTTCTGGTGTCCTCAACATAAAAAGGACATGGAACTGTTGGAACAAGTCCAGAGGAGGGCCATGAGGATGATCAGGGGACTGGAGCACCTCCCATATGAAGATAGGCTGAGAAAGTTGGGGCTGTTCAGGCTGGAGAAGAGAAGGCTGTGTGGAGACCTCATAGCAGCCTTCCAGTATCTGAAGGGGGCCTATAGGGATGCTGGAGAGGGACTCTTCATTAGGGACTGTAGTGATAGGACAACGGGTAACGGATTAAAACCAAAACAGGGGAAGTTTAGATTGGCTATAAGGAGGAAGTTCTTTACTGTGAGGGTGGTGAGGCACTGGAATGGGTTGCCCAAGGAAGCTGTGAATGCTCCATTGCTGGTGTCGTTCAAGGCTGGGTTGGACAGAGCCTTGGGTGACATGGTTTAGTGTGAGGTGTCCCTGCCCATGGCAGGGGGTTGGAACTAGATGATCTTAAGCTCCCTTCCAAACCTAACTACTGTATGATTCTATCCTTTGTCCCCAAAGCAGTGAACTATGAGGTTAGAGCCTTAAGAAAGGCCAAGTTTAGGCAAGGAGTAGAAAAACAGTGGTCCTGAGCCTGTTCAGCTGCTGTACCTGTAGTTGCTATTTCAGGGAAAAGGAGTTACGCTCATGACAGAGCCCTCACTGCCAGCTTATCTGACAAAAGGATGCGGGAGAGCCAGCTCACTGTATACGGACCCACACTCAGGGCCCTAGCAGCTGGCACACACAGATGCATGTCACACTTCCCTTCCCAGGACCTGCCCTGTCTCACTGGTGGCAGGTACAGCACTGTGCTACCACCACCTTTTTGTCACCAGATGAACTGGAGAAAGCCAGGGGCTCCTAAAAATCTGACAACCTTCATGGGTGACCTTTGAGGGATGCCATCCTGAGGTGGTCACAACTTCCCAAAACAGAAAAGAAGTATGAACCAAGAGGTCAACAATAAAGATTGGATCATTCTGGTTCTCCAACATTTTGACTCCAACCAGGTACTTCGCTCCCGCTGCTTGCAGGGGGCCCTGTTATGAAATTCTAGCTGCCCTGGAGACTTTTAATAAGAGAAGATAAATAAAAAGAAAGCAAAAGGTCACCAGCTGCTTTTTTCAAGTTTGCACCCCTAGTGCTGGATGCCTAAATCCAAGGTTTAGTGAAGAAGTCTCACCATGTGGCATGGTGAGACAGGACCTAATTCACCACCCAGCTGAGCCCTCTGTTGCAAGTTGTGTTAGTGTTCTGGCACTTCCTTCCATACAAAATCAGCCCTGCCCAAATGAATACTTGCATACAGATGGGGAAGATCTTTAAAGGAAAAATACAACAGTGAATTGTTGAGTTCCCACTGAAAGGCAGCAGGAGATGCATGCCTAACTTGCTCATTTCCCTTGAAAAATTCCAATGAATATTATTTTTAAATTCATTAACTGTTAAAAAGAAAATAAGATTTGGGTAAATTTTATTGAATTTAGGAATTTAAAGAACAAATTATTTCTTCTGTGTGTAATCTTTGAGGGAACTTTGTTGAACTCATAACAACAAGCCTTTTAAACAAAATAAAAACACTCTTGTGTTTTTATTTTAAGTGTCCTGACTGTCCAATTCATGAAGGCTTTCCTACGATGCTGAATTCTAATTGAATTATAATGTTTGGGGGTGGGGGGTCTAAAACCAAGGGGTACTCTGAACAGCGTAACTTGTGAAACCTTGTTTCCTGTGGTTATGTCTCATGCTTGGATCATCCTGTGTCTAACATAGCATGAACTCCAGCAGAGACTTCTCTTCTTGGAGTCCTCAGTATGACTGTTTCCAATGTATTTCCCATTTGTATTAATACACCAGAGGCTGTGCTGAAGCTTTTCTGGGGGAAGAGAGAGGAGACATTCATTTTTATCTTTCCCTTCTACACAGACACCTGTTTCCATAAAACCTGTAGGAATCCCCTGTGAATCCTTTAAATATTCTTCCTGTTTGACTGATTTGGTTAAAATCCCTAAAAATTTCAAAACTGTTCTTGGGTGAATGGAAGCCAAAAATACAGATGTGAGAAAACGTGATATATTTGGTTATTTTACTTCCTTATTTGTAACTATAATGGTAATTTAAGATGTATTTTATCACTGAGCTTATGTATTGTGAAATTGCAATTCAAAATAATAGGAAAATAAAATAAATTTACTAACCACAACGTTTTTTGCGTCCAGAGAAGTTTAAGGACCAGAAACCTTGAGTTCCCTGGTGATCCAAACAAGTGATCTGTCACAAAGTTCCGGGCTATGCTCTATGACCATCCATTTCAAAGATACCAGCATGAGGTCATGCTGTATTTTTTATTATCTGTATTTTAATTCAAGCATTTGAGATTACAGCAAATAACGTCACTGTTATATAAAGCATAATAATTGCAGTCCTTTTCTTGCCACCCCCAGCCATCAGACAACAGTGGGATATAAAAAGGTTCATCTATTTCCTAGGTAGTGAAACCTCATGAAACAATGTAGTATAAAGATTACCGGTTTTCAAGGCCACTTCATACATATGCGCCATTGCTCTCTACGGGACAGAAGATACGTAGTGACATTCCTTTGTTGCTAGGGCTTATACAGCAAATGAGACTGTGATTTTAATGCGTGAAGGTCTTGCACTAGATTTCTGAGTACAATACATTTTGTTTCATTCTGTAAAAAAGACATTTACAAAATCAGGCATTTTAAACATCCTACATAATTGTCTGATCAGAAGGAAACAATCAGCTTATTACTTGCTGAATACATTGTATTTATTCAATGCTTTAAATAAGCAGATGATGCCTTCAAGGATGCTATTGTGCCAAGCAATGTACAAGTAAAGAATGAAAAGTGGTCATCTTCTCCCATGCCTAGTTCTGCTAAACATACAGGAAGTTTGGCAGCTGGGTCCATAGGCACATTTGTGACCATCAGTTCCTTGCTGCCTACACCTACGTGCTATAAACACAGCAACCCTGTGTTCACAGGAGACATCACTTTAAGCTGCACTTTTCTATGCCTGCACTTTTTGGTGAACTGAAAACCTACGCTAGTGTCACTGGAATGTCTAAGGGAAGCTTAGTCAAGCAAGCCAAGTCAGTAGATGTTGGTTGCCTAAATAAAACTGAAAATGTCCCTTCAAAACTCCTAGCCCTGGAATTTCAGGTGCACCAGAAATAAAAATTGAGATACTTTCTACAGCTATTACTAAATACAATATATGATAATTCATTTAAGACTCTGTATTTATCCTTTCTAGACATGGATAATTTCCTAACACCACAAAGCATCACTCAAGCACCATTTTTCACTTCCAGTAATTTACAGTGTAGTAAACCTTGACTAATCATCCTAATTATATCTGGCACTTGGAACTATAGCACCCTTCCTCCCACATCCCCACTCCCTCAAATATGCACATTCAAGATTAGCAATAATTTGAACATCATACCATATTTTTTCCCAGCTTTCAAAAGTGACAATTCTAAATTACTATGTGATCATTATTTATTAATTACAATAGTACCTAAAAATTCCAAATACTACTTTTCACACAGAACACAGAGAGGTTTAAAAGCCCTGTGGATGAGACACAATCAAGTTGCAGCAGTTTGAATTACCACAGGTCAGCAAAACTGCAGTTACTGAGCATGTGCATATACTTAATGTGTTGCGGATAGGACATAAAATGTATTCAATCAAACCTGTCTTATTGAGACGTAAGTGAATGTATTTTACCTTGCTTTTCTGCATGGCCCCAGTGAAGAAGTACTGCTTAACTGTGGCGTTACACCAGGGTAATTCAGAGCACCTGAGCTCTATAGCACTCCCTGTATCACCCAGGCAAGGATACAGTCATCCTTGTAGACCATGGGCATATGGGCACTATGAAGCAGAAGACCAAACGCATGTGCTTCCTACTACCCTCTGCAAAAAGGCAGATTAATACATAGTTAACATGTATTGACTTGTCTTGTGGTGCTTATAAAATGTATTTTGGGTTATGTTTTTTGTAACAGTTGGCTAGCAAGCCTTGACCGGCAAGGGTTAGGAGAATACCTGCACAGCTGGAGCCTTCAGTGGCCGATCACAGTCCCGCTCTCATCATTTCCCAGTTTCATAAATGTAAATATTGGAGGTTTTGTTTAAACCTTCAGAACCTAAACATGTCATCACTATTAATAACATATGTTATAAGACACCACATGCTGGCAAAATAACCTGCAGTAAATGACACAAAAAATATTGAAAAGCTTAGCATAAAAATTGAAACTCATTAATGGTACACTGTGCAGTTTGGCATACAACTAGAGGCAAGAATTCCACACAATGGGACTGTGTGAGTGCTAACAGCAGGCTCCCACAAGATAAAATAAACTTGGTTTATGGACATGAGGAATTGATTTTTAATGAGATTCTGCTTGGCCACAACATCATCCTGGGAGGATGAGCTGGTTTTCCCCTTGCCTCTGGTGCAAAATTATAGTTTGCAGAATAAAGACACATTTAAATTAGGCCTATGGATTTGCACCTTCATCATATTAAGTGAAAAGTAGGTGTTATGCCAGGTCTGAGTATAAAATGGTTGTTAAAATGCCTACAAAGAAGATCTCCTGTGTTACCTATCTGTACATTCTGGGATCAGAGGTCAGCCTTACAGAGAACACACACTCCTCGAGTTCTTTAGGAGATAAATTATCTTCCAAGCTTATTTCCTGCAGACAGAAGATTAGAAAAAACAGGAATAAATCTCTCTCTTTAGAAAAGCTGAGTGCAGGCATTTGAATTTATCTTTTCATGTCCAGGTCTCAACTGCCTGTTAGGGAAATGTTAAAACGTAAAGAGGTTATCAAACTTACAGTTTGATGTCAAATTACTGATGCGTTCAGTCACAGCAAGAAAGGACTGTCCCTTTGCTGCCTATTCATGTTCAACTATCTTTTTTATTCATTCCGTCAATTAAAACCAATACTAAACCTCCTCTCTGAACCCCAGAAAGAAAATGAAACAGATGGGAAGCGCCTTGTAACCAGGCATCACTTAGGGAAAAACAGAATACAAAAGCAAACACAACTATCAAGCCATTTCAGCTTTAAACTCAAAACATTTTCTTTACAGAGAACTCACATTTTTGCTTCCCAAATCAATGTCATTTGGCTCTGAACAGGCTGAGCCTCACAGTGTTGTTGCTTTTCTTCCCTCTCTGCTGTTATGGTTTGCACTGTTTGTGTACAATCATTGGCTTTTAATTACCTTCTGTTGCTTATTTCATTTGTCAATAAATAGAAAGTGCAGACCTATCACCAAAGGCCTTACATCTGTTTCTCATACATCTTAGCCACCCATGGTGCCTTAAGCTAAAGCTATCCCCTACTGCTAACCAGGCTACCAGTTTATAAGGTTTTTTTCTTTGCCCTTTTAAAAAGATGAAAGTTCCTAAAAGCTTTTTTTGTGCAAGTGATGGTTGAAGTTAATGAAGTAAGCATCTGTTAGGTGAGAGAAGGTCACCCTGGGGTTGGGCACCTCCCAGTGGTGGAACTGGCATTCACCCAGCGATTAGTATGTGATGACAACACCTTAAAGATAATTAGTTGACAATGAGTTGAGAGCCTGTTAACCCCTTTAACACCTTATAGTTTATGATTATAATGAAACACTTTGGGACAAAACAAAATGGATCTAGTTTTCCTTGAGTGATTTACCATTTTTTCAGTGTTTTGCTTATAATTCTTGTGACCTTTTTCCAAAGCAAGAAACAAATGCCAGCAGCCCAGAGTGAGTTTCTTTATCTTCATCAACCAGAGCTGAAATGTAGCACCACCTTTCTTTCTGTTTTTCTCCACTAGCTATGAGGCTAAAGACTCTTTGGCCTACGGTTGGAGCCTTTGTTGGGCTAGACACATGAGAAGAGATGAACATAAATTCTCATGTGACTGAAGGCTGAAATATCAAGGTAAGTTTTCTTTTCAGGTGTTTTTTCACACTGATGTGGACGTATCCCTGTGATTTTCATGGAGGCCATTGGATTTGTTTCACCTGAGTGTTACAGCTGGGTTTGCTCAGGCTTTCCCCAGAAACTAGGGCTATTTGGCAGAACAAGAGAGAGGCTTTTATGAACTAAGAGGTAAGAAAGGCAGGATAAGGACACATCTCCATTTGAGTGAAGCAAACAGGAAACAGCATTGATCATGGGTGTGGAGAGAGAAGGAGGAAGCAAATGGAGAACAACTGGCAGGCTGCTGTGATTTATACACACTGGCATTTCCCATCTTCATTCGTTCACTGAATGTGTTTAATCACAACATGAGAGCTCAAATGAATTATGACTGGCAGTAGCTCAAGAAATTAGGCAATAGCAAAGTAAAACAAATCTGTGCACAGTGTTCAATAAAAGGCTGTCTTGAGATTAAAAATAAAATTCCATTTTATTAAAAAAAATACATTCCTTTCTTCCCTTCTTCCTTTGTGTTTTCTAGTTCAATGTGACAAAGGTAGTCCTGATGAAAACATTTTATGAGAAAATGTCCTTGTACCATTTTTCGACACAGACCAAGAACAACGACTGGTCTTGCTTTTGTTAGGTTTAGCATAGAACTTGGATTCATTTCAGCAGAAACAGGCTTTATGTACCCAAACACATGGCTATCATCTCAGCTATTCTGTAAACTTTCTGAAATGTGCCCATCATTAACAGTTACCAGGGTACTAGGATGCACAACAGCTCCACACAAGTCTCATTTCTCTTGTGCCTCCCATTTCAGTCCTTAAAGTGCTTTAAAAACATTAGTAAATTAAGTTCCATTGTGGCAAACCTTCCCTGGAGAGAGTTTTATTCCCAGGTGACAGGCAAGGCAAGGCTTGCAAAGGATTCCCACAGCGGTTATGACCCAGACCTCCCGGCTCCCAGCATTGTGCTTTACTGCTAATTAAATACATCTAGATTAATGCAGAAAATGTAGAGAGTTTTGTTATGGCTTTTAGGTTTAAAGGCAATATATGGATTCAGCACTGTATTGAATGTCCATAAACTCAAAAATGAAGTATTTCCAGCAATTTCTAAGTGCCTTTTTAACTAGCTTGTACTACTGGGTAGTACCAAACTTAAGAAAACTTGCTGTCATTTATCTTAATAGAATTCTAGGAATAGAAAACAGTCCTTATCTAAAAGTGAGGACTATTATCCAAGACTGATTCACCTCTCTGATGTTACCATCATTTCTTCTAGCAGTGTAAAGAACTCATGATAACCTCAACACAGGAATGTAATTTACTATCGTAGGCAGATTGGTTAAAAAATCATAATTCCTGAAACACATCATTGATTGTTTGAGTCTTGATTACTAAATGTGATTCTGGGTTAATTAACCAATCCGCTTCATGATACAGCAGACAAAATATGCTAAAAATGCCATACAGATTCAGATTCTTGCCTGAGGGCTATTGCTCTAGTATTGGTCTTTAGATTCACTGTTCCCTCTTCCTGCAGCCCTTAAATGCGTGAACAGTTACAATGTTGAGTCCAGAATTATTTGTCTGACTATGAATTGCAAAAATAGGGTTCATAATTAGTGATGGAATTAAAATGACAACTTTATGGGCTGAAACACCAGCCAGCATAAAAGGGCTTGGCTCCGTCGACCTCAGCAGAGCTACAGAAATTTATGGTAGCCAAGGATCTGTCCTCATCACTACAAAGTCTTTTTTAGCCAGTTATTTCTTTTATTCATTTTTTAACTGCTTTAGAACATCGCTCCAGTGAACCCACCTAAAATATCTGGTTTTAATGGGATTCTGTGTCAAACTGCACAATCCTGTTGAATTCAGCTTTTACCTGCTTTTCTTGTTATCTAATCAAAAATGACAAAAACTCATGCTGATTTCAGCACACATGAATCCAGAAAACATGCAACATGGATAGGTATGTTGGACACTGCAGCTATGCTTTGCTGTCTTGAGAATAGCTGGATGTGGAGTTAGTGGAATTTTCAAGGACGTTTTTTGTACAGTTCACAATTTCTTTCAAAGTACAGCGTTGTTGCCACCACCCGGCTTTCCTGTGGGCTGATGCCTCCTCGGGGAGGTGGTGTCAATGGAGCTCACTTTCCAGCTGGATTTGCATTATCCCAGCAAAATGGGAACAGCCATTTTGATTTTGTTGATCCTCGAGGAGGTGGTGTCAATGGAGCTCACTTTCCAGCTGGATTTCCATTATCCCAGCAAGATGGGAACCGCCATTTTGGTTTTGTTGATCCTTTCAACAAATTTCCTTAAGAATTTGCAAGCCATATAGCAAGGTGTCCAGGCATTTCCAGTGCTCAATGAGAAAAATTTGCCAATACACAAGGATTTGCATGTTAGGTATGTCACTCCACCATCTAATCTCACAAACAGGCCAAACCACAGCATCTAGGCCATATAGGTTAAGCATTTTGATGGAGCAACATTATGTTACCCATGTCTTACAACCAGGAAGGAATAGTACGTTGGTCTACAGAGGTGTAACCACAGCCCAAATGCAAAGCCTTGCATTGGCTAATCTCATCAGCAGCTTCTGTGACAACATTCTTATTATCAACCAAAGCTCTCCCAGACTGGAGAGAAGCAAGAATACGACCAATATGTACATCCTGGGCTGCATCAAGCCAACTGTATCCTGGGCTGCATCAAAAGGAGCGTGACCAGCAGGTCGAAGGAGGTGATCGTGCCCTTCTACTCTGCTCTCATGAGAACTCACTTGGAGTATTGTGTGCAGTTCTGGTGTCCTCAACACAAAAAGGGCATGGAACTGTTGGAACAAGTGCAGAGGAGAGCCACGAGGATGATCAGGGCACTGGAGCACCTTCCGTATGAAGATAGGCTGAGAAAGTTGGGGCTGCTCAGCCTGGAGAAGAGAAGGCTGCGTGGAGACCTCATAGCAGCCTTCCAGTATCTGAAGAGGGCCTATAGGGATGCTGGGGAGGGACTCTTCATTAGGGACTGTAGTGATAGGACAAGGGGTAATGGGTTAAAACTTAAACAGGGGAAGTTTAGATTGGATATAAGGAGGAAGTTCTCTAATGTGAGGGTGGTGAGGCACTGGAATGGGTTGCCCAAAGAAGTCGTGAATGCTCCATCACTGGAGGTGTTCAAGGCTGGGTTGGACAGAGCCTTGGGTGGCATGGTTTAGTGGGAGGTGTCCCTGCCCATGGCAGGGGAGTTGGAACTAGATGATCTTAAGGTCCTTTCCAACCCTAACTATTCGATGACTCTATGATTCTATGATCCTGTTGTTCAGTCATAAAACCCACTCGAATGGCTGCTCAGCAAAATGGTCACTGCTTAAGCAAATGTCTTCAACTGAAGCATTAAGTCATTTGAAAAAAGAAGATCTCTGATGAGCAGCGCTGCAGATGGAGAAACTTTCCATTGGTATAGAACTAAATAAATATTCCTCTCTCAATGTCAGCAAAATGCCTCCACCAGCACAGCCAAGAAAAAGAAGGAAACCAGCATGGGAGCCAGCACACAGTCTTGTTTGGGGCTGCCTGAGAGTGGAATGGAGTCCAATATGTTGCCATTTTCCATACACTGGCCATCATGGAAAAATAAAGTGACAGAAATAAACTTTGTGGGACTTGAAAAGGATGAACACAATTTTCCAACCCACGCATGATTTTACAGTGTTAAAAGCCATTGCTAGATCAACCAACAAATTTTCTCCCAAGCCCTTTTCCTGAAGTTGACAGAGATCCTATCTATAGAGCATGACCGGACCTAAATCCACTAAAACCTAAGGGAATGTTGAGTCCCCGTGAGGATCATTTCAGTAACAGAGATTAGGAAAATGCCAGGAGAATTATCATATTTTGCTTTGTCATCTTTATGTTTAGGGAAGTTTATACAAGTTGTAAGCCTGAGTCATCGACTTTTACTTTCAGATAATGCTCAAGATTTAAGCAAGCTTCCTTTTAGAAGCGTAATCACATGCCTCCAAAGGTCACTTGTCCTTATGTTTATGTAACAGCAGCGTGTGTTTGTCATGTCCTGTAGTGCATAATTATCTGTGACTTGTTTTTCAGGCCAACAATATCTCTGCAGCTCTACCATGTCTTACTAGTACTGCTGCTGGTCTGCTCATGAATACCAGCTTTGAGAGATTTCCCTATTTATACAGCACGTGGTACCTGTTTTGAAGGCTCTTCCAGTATCCACAGCTCACAGGCACACTCAATAACAAGTAACACCAATCCTGTCATTTTCTCTGAACCAAGTATAATTTATTTTAAATTATAAGGGTGACTTAAGACCCATAATAATGAGGCATCAAAATGAAGCTTTAAAAATCCGCTTAGCATATGAAAATTTCCATGCATAACAAGTCTGTTTCTGCCCAGGTCAAGACTAACTTTTAAGTTTGAATTTAAGGGCAGGAACGGACTTATACAGAATGTTGCTCATGGGGGACTTTGAGCATTTGACAGACCTGCCCAGGAGTCACCTGGCATGGGAGACTGGAAGTTATAAAAAGAATCTCTTACCAGCCTTTTTAGGGAGGGACAGATACCGGCTTCATATTCCAGCAGAGAAGACAAGGGGATTTACCATAGAATTAGAAAGCTCTGAGAGGAGAGAATTATGAGAGTGAGGAAACTTAAGAAAGCAAATATGCAAGAAGAATTTATATTTTAAAAATCTGTGTTTCTCCCAGAAGTTGATGTAGATTAGTACCACTGATAATTAACAAAATTAGAAAACTTCATTCATCAATCATCTCTGTTTCAATTATTATGTGTTTCTGAAAATATGACCACTTAGACCAGAGAACATAAAAACTTGGAACTCTGCTGAGGATATTCATACTAGCTGGAGTGTCTTGAAGCTTTGTGGAAGTTTCAAGTGGACAATAAGGTCTATTTTTGCACAGAGAATGGAGAAAAGGCACCTCAGGAAGCATGCCAAATAGAGGAGGACTGAGGTCATGTTATGTCCAATCCATACCACAGGAAGTTTAAGGATAAGCAGACCTTGTGTGGTGAGACCCACACATAGGAGCCAGTTCTGCATCCAGCTGGAGAAACTCTACCAGGGCCATGTGCAATGCAATGTTCATTTTTTGTTAACATCTGTGTGGTCTAATTTTCTATTACTGTCAGCAAGCTATTTCCAGGACTGCCAGGTTATTTTGTCCATAAACATTGTCCCCATCACACATTTCTAATTTTAACCCTATTTGTCTCCAGTTGATTTACATTTGGCCAGAAGCAAATTACCTATTGGAAGCATTTATTGAAAATTAATTAGGTGGCTAAAATACCTCCAGCAGATTCCGTTAACAGTGGCTGCTCCTCGTAGCTCTCCAGAATTCAGCATTTTCCAGTTAAAACACCTAGCAATTAAAAAAAATTCATAAAATAAATGATATAATTAGTTCAAGAATGGAGCTTGGTCTCTTTGAAATCAGATGCGTACTTTAAAGGTTGCAGTGCCATACAATGGCAAAGGGGTTTATAGTGCCAGGGGATTTTCGATAAAGTAAGCACTTACAATAACTAAGTCATTGCATGAAGGAAAATGAAGGTATCCCTTGTAACTTAAAATCCAGCAGGCATATAGGGTAACTGTGCAAACACCAAAGCAGGGAACAGGAAAGAAGACAAGATGTATGAGGCAAGATTAAAAAGAAAAATACAGAATTAAATGAGAGGCAATCACAGCACCCAAGAACATGGAAAAATACATTGTATCTCTCTAAAGAAAAGCCAGGATGTTAACATGATTTACTCAAATAGTTCCACAACATTAAAATGAGTTTTTATTTTCTGTGTGTGCTGCTTCAAAGAACAACTCTGTGGGCTCATAAAAATGCAGAGAACAAATAGGGGCCTCTAAGACCAATTTATATGCCATGCCCACTGTGCACTGAGACACATATAATCTGTAAAATGTCAGCTTCAAAGTTCCACAGAGATTGGTGTTAACCCTGACCCCCGACCTTGCCGACTCTAGCTGGGCCCTCATGCTCTCTTAACCAGCTGTTTTAGATAAATGTGCTCCATTTTTAAAGAGATTGTCTCAGAGTTTTACGTGAATAGTAGTAATATTATTAACTCTCGCTGAAAAAACCACCTTAACCGAGAGTCTTTACAGATGGGCCAATCAAAGTCTTACCCCATGCAGAGAGTGGTGGGTTAATAAATATGTCATTGGACTGAAAATATTTAAACAACACCGGGAGAAAAGAGCAAGGCATGCGACAAAAGGAAAGCATATTAGTACTGTTCCCTGTCAAAATACACAGAGGAAGCACTTTACTTTGACTATTTTCCTCATAAAGAGACACGGTAGGCCAAAACAAACAAAGCTAAGGAATCTAGTTTATCCCACTGTTGGATACCAAGGACTATCAACTTAAATGAAGTAAAGTTGAGTGACCTAAACCAGGTTCTCTCGACAAGATTGTTAATTGAACATATCAGCAAAGGTAATAACACAAGCCATGGCCCTGTTGATCAATACTTCCATTTTATAAGGCCTTGTAGATGTTTTTCATATTTCACTTTATGTATCTCTCCAAAGGTAGGTGGAGGATTAGCCATTTGTGGTCTACCGGAAGTCCAAAAGTATGATGTAGCCTGCTGATTTGGCAAACCATGGGCAAAGTCTAAATCATCTTATTGGAAGGAAAATGTTCAAGTTCAAGGGCAGACGGTATATTTTAGACAACAAAGAAGCAGCTGGTGTCCACTCATAATAAATAAAAATAAACTGGGGTCAGAAATACAAGTCAACTGGCTCCCCATTCACTGAACATGAGCCAAAGACAACTCGAGTCAAAGGGAAGGCTGAGAATGATTTCACAAGGTTTTAACTCAGACCCACTTTGAATCCAGACCTAGTTTCCATGTAGATGGAGTGAGAATTACATCCACAGACTTCCATGAGATTTGGGTCTAGCTCTTCGGCATTGCATTCAGAGAACACCCATCCTTAACTTTTTGCTGCTGCTATGTTCAAAAGCTTTCTGAACAGATAAAGAATAATAACTCCTTAGAAGCCACAACAAACACAAAAACACTGCATGTAGGTTAAAAAAAAATAAAATAGGAGATTAAGAAATATTCCTGTTCTTTAATTAAAAAAAAAAACAAACGTATATTTGAATTCAAGCCACTGTTTAAAATATTGCAGCCGCATTTTTTCACACTATTTACTTTCAGGAGCCACAGTACAAACCAATCTTCTCATTGTGCTTCTAAACCCTCATTACAGTCTTTCTGGGTTAGCAGATAATCATAATATTGAGAAATCAAATACACGACTGTCAGGAAATGGGAAGTTAGAATCAAAAAAGCTCAACTTCTGCTTGTTCCTTCAGTATCTCAAGCTTCAAAAAAGAAAATCTCCATGTAATTACCAGTTGTTTGGCTGTTAACATAATACAAACAAGAATCCCATTCACTCATATTCACAGTACTCTGCCTGCAAAACTGACTCAGTTTTAAGCATCAAAATGAGATTGACAAGAAAGGGGAGTTTGAAGAGTAACGCATGATCATCCAAGCTTTAGCGTATTTAAACATTTGCTTTCTCAGCTGTCTTTTCCTTACAGTGTGAAATTTTCCAATTTCTTTGACAATGCCAGTAACTTAGGTTTAAAAGTTATGTTCCAATTATTAGAATCATGTTTTCTAAACAGAAAATGCAAACACACACTCAGACACTGGTGCAAAAAGTTAACAGAGACACAACAAATTAAAAAGAAGCAAACAGAGGCTTCAATAGATGCAACAAATAAAACCAAAAATATAACTAACTACAAACAATTAATGTAATAAATAAAAATGTATAATTATTTACTAGTTATCATTGCATTTGGTTAATATATAATTTAATATTTGATGTAATATAAAAATCTAAAACACTTTCCAACAGAGGAAGCATTAGGAAGTTCGAGGACAGGATATTCAGAAATCCTTTGTCTTGTACTGATCTGTGGCTGCTTTGCTTTTGTCAGCCTTCTTTAATACATAAATTGGCTCCCTAGAAAACCTGTTTGGTTTTGAAATGTAATCCCCTTAAATGGCAGGGGAGAGAAAATGAGTTTAAATTACAGGCAAAACAAGTTTGTGAAGGTAAATATTTTGTTTTCTAAATGCTCAAAATAGGTTAATAATTTTGAGTTCTGTGAACTTCGGGAGGTTTGCCTTTCCCCACGTGAAATACTTACTTCCTGTTCCCACTTGTGTCAACAGAAATTCTGTTGACTAACAGGTAAGCAAAAAAGGACATGAACACATGAACCAACCAAACTAAGAAACATGTTTCCCAATGGTTGTTTATGGTAAAAATCCAATTATGGGCTCTCAGGATATCTGAACGGTATAACAAAGCCCTTGGGAAGTAGTAGATTGTCTTGATTTCAATAGCAGCTCTTTCGAGGAAGAAGCCGTTCATCCTTGAAGCTGATCCATTGTTTTTAAACTGAATATTGTCTCTACTAGAACCATGAACTTGGTTTGCTTCTCATTAGGATGCTGTGAATTCTATATGGAAATCCAACCAGAAGCACACCATGGAGCAGCAGTTACTCTTTGTTTACAAACTCCCCATGGATTTTTAAAACTAATCTTACATTTTTTTTCTGTACCATCTCTGTACTTTGCACATCCATTGCAGGGCTTTGTCCTCCACATCTTCCCCCTTGGCACAACTTACTTGTTGGTAGCACTCTCATGTTACTGGTTCCCTTTTAAAACTATCCATGGGGAAAAAAGCTTCTCTGGCTCACCCTTAATCTGGTCACTGCCTCTCTTGTGTTGATAGAGACATCACAGCCCTTTGGTTAAGGTACTGGCCTCATATTTGGCAGACTTGGGCTCACATCTTTTCTCTACCAAAGACCTCCTCTGTGGCCTTGGGTGAATCACAGAAGGCTTAATTATAATGCATCTTTTGGTGCCCAACTCACAAACTCAGATCTTCTGCACCTTGGATGCAGTGCTACTTGAGCCTATGCATCTAGATTACCACCCTCTCAGTCTTTTGTTGCTGGGCACGTGTACAACCACTCCAAAGCTGAGCACACGTACAACGCCAACTGTTCAGCCACAGGTAAACATGTACCAGATCCCACACAGCACAACACATCGAGGAGACAGATGTGTGGAAAAGTGTTTCTTTTATATATCTCGTATAGAGAAGATTGGAGCTTTCCCCACAGATGTGCTAAGCTTCACATTGTTTCCTGCCCAATTCAAGCCTCTCACCTTGCTAGAGATTTTCTTAATTAGGGCACTATAGGATATTCAGAGGTAGGACTTTTCAGTCTCTTGTGTTTGTACAAAATAATTAAATGCTTGTTGGAGCAACTGGTGTTGCCTGAGTGATTGTGCTAACCACCAAATTAGAATAATTCACCCTCTAAGCATTTAAGCATTTAGAAAAATTACTCCTTGTAACATTACTGAACTGCAGTTTTCAACAGTTTTCAATTTACAAGCCTCCTAATTTTTTTCCAAAAGAGGTATGTATGCCTGTATAGACAGTTTAAACCAACTGACAATAGGTTTGCTTCTGTCAGTTATTTTTCATGAACCTCTTGGAGTATTCTACAGACTCCCAGAGGTACACAGACCACAGTCTGAAAAGCACTGTTACAAAGGCAGAAAAGCACAGGTTTAATAACATTGGTTCATTCTCCTGAGGCCTTGAGACTGCTGCCTTCATAATACATGTTCCGCAGACCTTGGCTCTGAGAAGACAGCATATGAGACACAATCTAGATGTTCACCTGCCAAGTGAGGAAAATCCTTTTCCTTACGAATGAGATGCAAGTATTGGCACAGGAGGTCACTAAAACTAAGTGTTTGCTGTTGTGGTTATGTGGGTTCGAAAAAGACAGATGTGCGTGAAACAAGATCCTCCATTCCATATGATCCCACTGTACTGTAAGAAAGTCATACGGGAACTCTGACACAAATGGAGATTGTTGAGTTTTCAATTGCAAAAGACATGGTTTGCTCGCTTCCCCCTCCCTGCAAACAAAAAGGAAGAGAAAGAGACATGTCCCTACCTGATGTTGATGGAAAGCATATTTCAGCTAATCTGGAGGCATTCCTAAGCTGCAGTTTATGGTAATAATGTCACAGTTATAATACCTGATTGTTAGAATCACCCTAAGATACTCACGACAAGTAGGAGCTCAGCCTGAACATGGTGGAAAAAATGCAGTAACAGCAATCAACAAGGTTGCAGACATTCTAACATCTCATTTCTCTAAGGAGTAAGAGTGTATTTAGCACTTAGAGGTCTGGTTTTTAATTTCTTTATGCTCCCTTTAATCACTGGAGAGAACTAGACCACTTCCAGGTCTATTTCATCTGAATTGCTTCAGATGTCTTCAAAAAGATAAATCTCACACTCCATGAGCCTTGCTCTCCATGCACCATAAAGAAATGCAGAATATTATCACAGTGCAGACAACTACACTGTAGGCACTTCCATTTGGACAAATAAAACACACCCCTCATGTTTAAGCAGTGCTGGTTCAAACTTTCTGGTGGAATAGCAAAAATGCAATGTCTTCAGCAAAGAAAACATCCATTTCTGTAATCAACTTTGCAGACACATTTTAATTTTCCTGCTGGGAGTACAGGATATTTACCTTTGGTCAGTATTCATTTCTGCACACATGACTCACCAAAATAGGGGCTACACGCCAAGTACCTCAAGGTCCTATAGGTTGTTATGCATGGTTGGACAGTTTCCTGTGATGGACTGTGGCAATTTTGGCAACCAGCAGAGAAAAATCCAGCTACTACTTATCTGGAGCTGGAACAAACTCCTGTAATCTGGGCTTGCATACGAAGGGGATTGGGATGAAAACGCTGAAGAGCTGGAAGCCAGATGGCAGAGGAGCAGAGACTGAGTTTATTCAGAAAGAAAACCTCCTGGAAGCAAGCAGGGAACTGAACCAGCTCAAGAGTCCAGTGACTCTAGTATAATCAAAATGAAATCCTGCTTCAAATCAATTACTTCAGTGCTTGGCCTTGGGCAAAAAATATAGGCACTTTAATCAATTCCAGTGTATTTCTGTAGCACAGAGTCTACAGAAGAATAATTAAGACCATAACTAAATTTTCTGTAAAAGGCTAAAGAGGGTCCATGAGGAATAATGTGGGTATTGGTGGACACGGCATTGCTGTGTTTTTCCATTCCATTGGTTATGCTACGTGCTTGCCAGCTGGCACCAAGCAGAACAGTGGTCAGTTGTCAGATGATTACCGACCATGACATTGTCAGGTTTCCTGATTTCTTACTCTAGAACAGCTTGCCCACGGTTACACTTCTATGGAAGGGGAAATCTGTGTGCTCACAGTTTGTCATTTTTTTCTACTTGAAGTAACACTTCTTTCCAAGATAATATTTTGAGCATAAGTTCTTCCTTAGCTACATCCCATAGCATAGTGCAGAGTTAGAACAATGAACGCAGTATGTTGATGGCCATGACATGAATATAACATAAAGTGGAAAAAAACTGTTATTTGGGAGAGAGGTTTTGTCTTCCTTTTCTGGATTTTTGTAGCTTCAACAATGGTAGGAACAAGGACAGTAACAGACAGCAACAGGGATAGTGAACAAGAAATAATAGTAGGGACTTAAGATCTTCCTGGCCTTTCAAAATACAAACTCTGCATGACATATAAACCAGAAACAGAGTGACCAGAGTGCCAGCTGTGGCTCTGAAAAATAATCAAATGTAACAGATTTGAAGATTAACATTCCATCACAACAGAAGCAGGAACCAAAGCTGTGTTTCTCAAGGCCAAAGAGAAAGAACTACATAGTAGGTGCATCTTAAAACCAAGAACTTTCTGGTGCTTAGAAGCCAGATCTCAAAAGCTTCACCTCAACAATAATCTGTTATTTTTCAGTAGGGGAATCATTAACAGATTTTTAGGCCACAAGGAATCATTGTGATAACCAAATTAGATCACCTGCAGTAACACAAAGACAGAACTTTCCCCTGACACTCCTATATCCATAACAATGACATGCAATTCACCTATATCTCAGATGTAATTTCAGTAATGCTATTTTGACATTTTAAAAGGTGAGGACACACAAATGTAATAAAAAGCAAGCTGGACATATAGTAAAGCTGTTAGTGTTCATAAAACCACTGCCTCTTCCATGGAGCAGCATCCAGAACCAACTTCAAGAGTCCAAGAGATAGAGGTTTAAGCATCCTTGGCTGATGCTTTTTGGTTTGATTATTTCCTCAGGGCTATTACATTCTATGCTATGACTTCACCACTGCTATTTTTTTCCATGGTATTGATTTATTTTTTTGTTAAAATGCTCATGCTTGACTCTGCATTTGAGATTTTGATGTAGTCACAAACCCTCTTTGCTCTGTCTGAGCCTGTAGTTATTCTTACAAAAAGAAATCTCTCTTTGTATAAGTTAGGGTTGTTGGAAAAACGATGGTGTTTTCACCATTGGTTCTACATGTATTCTTCCTTTGCCAGGTACCAAAGCTACCATTTTTTCCTAGATGATTCCAGCTTTAGTTCCTTAAGAAATAAGGGTTGTGCTCTCATGGTGTCCATGGCTCTAATTCAGTGTGCACTTAGAGGGGGCACTACCAGTGTAAAGAAAGAATACTTGCACACCCTCAACCCCACTCCTCCTGGCTGCCCACTTCTGCCTCTGCAGGATGTGTTTGTGCAGCCTTGCAGCAAATCAGATGAGGTAATGGCGCTGGCTGAAAACAGATGAGCCATGCAGTCTTATTAGCCCAAACCTAATATCCAGACCCCATCATTCACACATTAAGTGTGATCAGTTCACTACCCAGCTGTGTAAATGACTGTGCCAAGAACACACAGAGAGGAACAACGGGCAGCCTGAAGTGAACACAGAGGGAAAGAAGCACTGCATTTTTCAGTGGCCAGCTTTTTTCAGTGGTCACCAGACTACGTTCTGTGTGTGTGTGCTTGCACATGCATTCATCAGTCTCTGCTATTGCCTCCATCTCCCTGTAGAGCTCTTAAATCTGTCTGGAAATCTCAATCAAACCATACAGCAGGGCTGAGGACTCAAATACATCAAGTTCCCACTTCTTACATAGACATCAGAAAAGGGAAAAGGTTGAAGTCAGAAACTCCTTAGAGGAGAAAAAACAGTGTGAGCTCACCTCTTATCAGCCATCAGAGAATCCACATGTGCAGCCACTTCAGAGACACTGATGTTATTAGACACCAAAGCATCCACACTGGAGAGGCACAGGAAGCCTGACCTCACAATTCCACTGCTCACTGAGCAACTTGCTAGATTTACTAGCTTTTATTCAGCTGTTTGGGGGTCTCCAAAGAATCTGCAGTGCTGACTGTACAAGAACAACTCACTCTGGCACTGACAAGTAATTGGAAGGAAAAGAACCAGAACAGCCATTAAAACAGTCAAGGCAACTTTTTGATCCAGGACCTTTAAGAAAACCCAAAACGAAACAAATAAGTCCCCAACCAACACACAAAATAAACCCCAAACAAACAAACAAAAAAACAAAAAAAAAAATCCCAACAAAACCACAGAACAAACCCACAACAAAAAACCAGACTTAAACTAAACTTCAGCATGTAGGAGAACAACTCCCAGTCTGCCACACACACACTATCACCCACCTCAGGTTTGGTTCTAGGGGGCTGAGTTTCAAATTCATAGCCAAGCATGGCCTGTCCTTGGGCCTGAGAGCCATTTTGCAAGCAGCTTTTCACCCTGAATAAAACCAGCGGCAAGAGTTTATTACCCTTCACAACCATTCTGTGCATCAGTGGGAGCAAAGCAAACCCTTAGTTGATGAGACCAGAGCTCACACAGAAATTTCACCTGCCTCTTTCTGTAAACATACGCTGAGAGTCTGATTAAAGAAAACAGGACAAGAGGAAGGACTTTCTCCCAAAAATGGGAGAACGCTTGCCTGTTAGTGCTGCTGCCACCAGCCGCAGATCATTCAGACTAGTTTTCCTGAGACTTGCTTCATTTTGTCCTGCAGGGGTCGGTCTTGCCTGCAACACTCTGCAAAGTAGCGAGCCCTCCTGCTCTGCAAACATCAAATCCATTCCACTCCTAAAACACTTTAGGAGCTAACACTTCAGGGGAAACAAAAGGGATGATGATCCTCCTAAACTGTGTTATCTATACCAAGTAAAGCAAAGAGCAAAGAATAAATCCTATTCCCCTCAAAACTGTGGTAATTAGAGAATAAACTAATCACAGTTGGTGAGTTTTGATATAAGTTGCCTTTTTCAGCCCAAGCGTTGCGCTTGCACTAGCCAAGGTCTCTGGACATAAAATACAAAGTAGATCAAGCCTCAAATGCAATCAGATTTTCTTCCCTTGTAATGGACATACATGTTCCACGTGTTGGGATGCAGCCTTGCTCCTGAAGCAGTACCAGAAAGCAATCTCAGAGACTACAGCATGCTTTAAATCCTGCTTTAAGCCCACAGTTCTTAAATGAATGACTGTAGACATCTTGTCCTTGAGTATCCTGCACAAAATGGACTGTTATCCTTCAGGAGGAGAAAAAAATATATCCCAGTCCCAAAGCAGTGAAGCACTGAAATTCTGCTTATTGACCCTAAACTAGGTTTGACACACCAAGTGCTAAAAGCTCCTGGCCTCTGCACTGTAAGGGGGCTTTCTTACTTCTATGCTACTGACACAGGAGCTGAATGGCAGCTCTCTGCTAAGCTGGTCTTGAAGGCTATTTCACTAACATTTTCCAAACCATTTCAACTTTCCCACCACCTCAGGACCTACCCCCACCAAGAAGCATTTAATGTGGCAGCTGCTTCCTGAGACATTTGGCCTCCTGAATTCATTCCTTTGGGACCAGGAAAAGGAATTGAAGGAAGCTTGAGGTAGGTCACTTTTCAGCATTTTGTGGCCAGCCTCCTTCCCTCATCTGCAGCCCTGTCAGTACAGATCCTCGGATTAGAAGGAAAGAGAAACCCCTGTCAGTTTAAGTAACCTGAAAAGAAACAGGGGCTCAGAACAGATACGGATCTTCGCCTTGCATTTGCATGGGGGAAAATTATGTCAGAAAACTTGTTTTAGACTCAATTGCTGTCAGAGAAAGGACATTATCTTGGATTTTTAGTAGGAAGAATAACAATTCACGAGTTAGGAATGAAGGCAAAAGTTCATCTGAGGAAATAAGGTGTTTGTCTGGAAGGCAACAAGGTCCTTTATTTAGACTTTATCCTGCCTTGTACATTCCTATCTGTTGCTTCACATTGTCATGTGCTGGTTTGTCTGAGGAGATAGTAGCAGCTGGCCTGATTTAACCAACAGCTTGAGACTGCCTTCAAACCAAGCAGTAGAAATTTGTGCTACCGTAGATGTGGATGTAGATGACCTGACTCCTATCTATGCCTTCTATTAACAGGCAGCATTTCCTTATAACTTCTCAATACTTTCCAGGTGAAATCACTGAATCTCTACTGGGGATTACACATAGGATGAAACACAGAGTGGATTTTTGTCCATAGTTATTATGTCTCATTATTGTTGTCTGGCAAATGTATACTCTCACCTTTATTTGTCACCTTTCCTGCTCTTACACTTGTAAATGCTCCCCACAAGTTAAAAATATTTCTGATATGACTAGTCAAATATATAAAACAGATGCACAATTGCATCTTGGGATGGATTAATTCTGTCTGTGTGTGAGCAAGAGAAGGAACGTGTGGGTAGATCAGGGAATACATTGGACTAAGCACACCAGCTGATTTTTAAATCTCTAGCTCTTGATCACCATTTCTTTGTGTCTGTTTTTCTCCCCTCCCATGTAGACGGGAAATCAAACAAGGACATTTTAAGAGGTAATCCCATGTCGAATATCACATTTTAATCCAAATCAAACTACCTTAGGATAAGGCCAAAATATATCCAACAGTTTTAGTTCCTGTTTTTCTGTCATTTGAAGTGTAACATAGAAACAGCCAAATTGTCAGGAAATTTCCTCTAAACCAGTAAGGCAAGGAGCCAGCTCTGTAAGCCTTCTTTCAGATCAGTTCCTGTAACCTTCACTATCAGCAGGCAGTACAAATACTTAGTGGGATTTTTAGGTGTAAATTAGGCTACAACATACACTGTGGCAGACATTGACTTGCAGAGACGCAGGTTCCCTGGGTGTATTTTGAGCAACTGTTCTTTGTCTGAGAGTTTGACAACCTGGTCCTATGTCTCAAGTGTCAGGGCTACAGCAAGATTTACGCCTAGGCTCAGATCTTCTCAATTACATATATCATCCTGTATTGAGAGAGGCAGTTGGACATTGCTTTTCTGAGGAGGCAAGCAACACTTGTGTAATTAAATCCTCACCTCTGAAAATCCACATTAAATATTCACATCCTCCATAGACAGTACTTCATGACAGAAATATTAACATAGTGACCAATGAAGCTACAATTAATGGCAAAAGGTGTGGCTAGTGAAAGCAGTCCTGCATAACCACATGAACATCTAGGAATCTAGATGAAGCATTTGCATCCACCGAACCCAATTTGGGGTACCAAACCTGTCATTATCGTTTCCAAAAATTAAAAGCTACATGCCCAGGGCAACAGCCACTAGCCACTTTCATCAGCTATAGAGCAAAGCTTGCTTTCACATCATGTGCTTTATTACCTTCAGTGGGACAAGTGTTAAAATAAATGATGTGCTGGCTCTCAAGAGAACTCGAATCATTATGTGATAACTTCTTATACTGCCTTGGGCATGGGAAGCCCAAATCCAGCAGCCACAGTCCATTTATATCAATGGAAATTGTGCACTGAACCATTCTGAGGTGATTCACGTTTTCGTGTTTTGGCAATTCAGTTTTGAACCTATGAAATTCCCTGTTTATTATTTATGACTAGTCTCATGGGAGGACTGAGAGGAATATGTATGCTTTGGCATATATTATGCATGTATGTTCTGAACGCGCTATGCTGATGAGGGCAGAACAGACAAACATCTAGAAAAGTGAAAATAGCCATACTGAACAGGTAAGATTTTGTCCTCTTTGCTTATACTGTTTCATCTGCATTCTGTGTTAGAAAGGAGACGTGATAGAGCCAAATCCTGTTTATTTTCTCACGTGCCCATTATGTGGTTGCGTGCAAATATCCAGACTCATACAATCTAAAATAATGCATTAATGCCCCTGTAAAAATTCAGCTCTTGTACTTTTCTAAGGAGCCTGCTAAAAGAAACAGCTACAGGGTCAATCTCAGGTATAATAGATTTTTCTTTTAGGCTTCAACAATAAAATAGTTGGTGGTCTCTAATGCTACTGCCTTTAAAACATTCCTGGGTTTTATTAGGATAACCTATAAGTCTGGGAAGTCCCACCCTAACAGCAGCAGCAGCTTTTGTTCAGAGAATACAAGTTTCTTCTTGTACAATGTTGGACTCAAGGGTGTCTGAACTATGAAGGGGTGGCTAAAGGCATAATAGGCAACAGGTTTCAGACTTTTATGAGGGGGGTGCGGGGGAGAAAGGCAGCCCTACATCATGGTGCTAATGTATAACACTACCTGAAACATGAAAGGACTTCATCCAGCTCCTGTTATATGCATGGTCAGATCCTCAACTGGTATAGCATAATGAAGCCCCATTGATTTCCAGGGGGCTGTGCTGATTTACATTCCCAGATCTGGCCATATATCTACACACCATATGCTGTCCGTAAGCAATGAGAGAATGCAGAGATTTCTTCAGCAAACATTTCTATGAAACCACATGCAAATGAATGTGGTTTCTGAAGTGCATGAAACACACCTGCAGAGCTAAAAGACAATTTCTGATACAAAGTCATTTATTCCACTTCAAATGATCGAGTTGTTCCTTTTCTTTCTAAAATGCCTGTGAAATAGTGCCATGGCTCACTGCTTTTACGAAACTGCATTTCTTCTTGGTTTATTATTGCTGACTGACCTCATGAGCTAACTTTTCAGAGGAGTACATGTGAATTTATTTACATACGTGCCAATTATATTAATAGAAGTTGCAATGACTCATCACTGCACATTGCTAAAAATCCTCCCTCATCTCATCTTCACAGGGAGATTACTGTTCCACATGGATTTCCTCACCTTACCTTGCTAAGTTCCAACATCTTCACTCTCTTGGAAAGAAAAGTTTACTTTTCTTTCTAAGATGGCAGACACCCAGCCTGCCATCCCAGTGAACAGACTTGCAGCATCCAGTTGCAAGGGCCACTGCAAACTGTAATCCTATTTGGGATTCAAATCCCAATTATCCTTCTGGAAGAGAACAGCCGCTTGCTCTGCTATCTCTTGGCCCTTATTCAGTGACACTTAAGACCACACATGCATACAATCAGTAAGAATATATAATTCAAATTTGAAACTCTTTTGCAGTAGAATAGAATCACAGAGCGGTTTGAATTGGAAGGAACCTTAAAGAACACCTAGTTCCACCCTGCTCCACAGGGAGAGACACCTTCCACTAGACCAGGTTACTCAAAGCCCCGTCCAACGTGGCCTTGAACACTGCCACGGATTGGGCAGCTGCAGCTTCTTTGGGCAACCCTCACAGTGAAGAATTTCTTCCTAATATTGAATCTAGATCTCCCCTCTTTCAGTTTAGAGCTGTTTGCCCTGGTCTTATCCCTACGTGACCTTGTAAAAAGCCGTTTCCAGATTTCTTGTCAGCCCCTGTAGGCATTGGGAGGCTGCTCTAAGGTCTCCTTAAAGTCTTCTCTTTCCCAGTACCATAACATTTGTGTATAATATCAGGTATATTTCATAAGGCCAGAGCTGTCTGGACTGTCATATACTTCATATAGATAATATTTGTCAATTAATAGGTTTTTTTCTATCCTTGCTTTGCTCTTTCACATAACCCCCATATATTTGCTTTTCCCCAATATTCCTGCCTTCCTCTTTCTCAATCCCACTTGATTTTTCTCCCTCTTCTTTCTTCTTATGGCTTCACTTTTAAAAAATACATATTGAGCCACAGTTAAACTGAACCTGATAACGTTACAGCATTTGCATACATGCAAGATTAAGCAAAATACTCAGTACATGTAAACTCCTGCATGTAAGTGGGCAGCATGACTCTGAGTACTTATGGCTGCCTTTACGAAACTGCTTTGCCTTAGCCCAGCACAACTTCCAAAGAGGGCTTTTGAAAATCCCACTGCAATCTGAAGTTCAGAAATTATTCCTAAAGAAGACCATGTTTCTTGAAAAATGTTACTGAATGTTGGTGGTTTATAGGCCAGAATCCAGACAGGGGGTTCTTCTTCATGAGGACTATGAACATGTTCACAATTAAGATGGTCAGTCTGTCCGAGCGAAAAGGCAGGACTGAAATAGCTGAGGTGTTTTGCATAAAATTCTCTTGACAGTCATATTTTAGATATGCACCCATGTGGGCAGCTATTTCAGTGCCCTCTTTTTAGTTAACTATCTGCAGGTAATCTTAGAGGGTAAGGGCAGTATTTCTCAAGACAGTTTTGGCAAGAACTCCTTGATAAGAGCTAATAGATGTTAACTAATGGCATACCACTAATCAGATTTGTTGGTGGCACTGCTGTTTACAGAACACTTCAGACAATTTTACTTTATTTTAGGAAGTCATCAAACAAAAAAGTGGTCTCTGCTCCAAAGAACTGGTATTAATGTCAGACCAAAATAACAACCCTTTTTCTTCTATAGTGATGGAAGGGAGAGGTAGGGGCATGACCTTTTAGCACAAAACTGAAAGAAAGGAAGAGTTGTAATCCAGGACCATGGTGGAGCATAGCCATGGAGCCTGAGGGAGTGTAAGCAACGTCCCCTAAGAGCTCACAGGTCACCTCATAGAGCTGAGCTGAGCTAAACTGAACTGAAGTCTGTCAAGTCCCAGGCCAGTGCTTTAACCATCCTTCAACTTAGGCAGCTTTGCCCAGGTAGCCTCAGAGGTCTAAATCCTGCCCTGGGGTACGTGTAGCCTCATTAACTTACTCTAAGTAAGAGCTGCAAGCAGAACTTAGCCCACAGCAAGCAAAATTTATAGACTGAAAATGCCACATACTTTGCTTTTTATACAGTGAGGGAAAAAAAAGCTTGAAACGAGCCGAGCAAAATAAATCAAGACTGCATATTTTTCATTCTGCAAACAAGAAAATATATACATGCGAACATAAAAAACGCAGGTGCCCAAATACTGCAGTCGCCTCCTAAATCTGCACCAATGGCTATGTTATACCTGTCTCCAGACAGGTACATAAATTACTGTTTTTGGAGGAGGAGGAGGGGAAAATCATCTTAAATGAGCTTGCTTTTATTTTTTTTGCACCTTTTTCCCTCGGGCCCTGTGACCCTTTCACTTGAATTAAGTGTGCATAGGTGCCATGTGCTTTGAACATGAACTGCGCAACAGTTTATTCTCAACTGGAAAAGGCAAAGCTTTGGTTATGCTGCATTCCTAGTATTTTTTTGCACTTTATGGAAAACTCCCATAAACAGAGTACAACACAGTAAGCTTTCTCTGCTAATATGCTGTCTAGACTGCTTAAAATATGAGTTCTCCTTGCCTACAATGTATCATGGCTTAAACTTTTGACCTTGTTTCTTTTCCCTTTGACCACTTCATAGGTTTTGACCCTTTTCAAGTATTTAATACCCAAATGGCATGTCACCAGAGCTGCTGGGGATATGAGAACAAGAACTCTTAAAACCTGCACTTTATTGTGAAGTCAAGAAAACTGAGTGCAATCTAACATTAAAAGTTAGAAAACGTCTTCCACCTTTATGCAGGCTCCAACATACATCACCTTCTCAGGCTAGGCAACACTGATACATTATAGAAGTGACAGCAGGCTATTCGGTAACACCATCACATACGTGCTAGAAGGGGCAAAGGGTTTGTCATGGAACCATACAAACACTGGGGCATTGCTAATGCATGCCTTTGATTTCTGTTTATGGCCCCCAAGTTGAGTGATCTGTCTTGTTGGCACCAATCTGACTATTTTTAAATGATGTAGCAGCTGGCTCAACACATACTTCAAAGATCTATGTTCATGTCCCAAAGCCTTCTTACTGAAAGGGAAACTCTGGAGTAGCTTCTACTAGCTTACCCCATACACAGATGCAGTCTACATACTTTATCCCAGGCCATCATAGCATACATTTTAACTAAAAGAAAACAGTGAGATATATCAGGGAAAGCAAATATGGAACAACAAAGGCAACAATTAAACATTTGAGGATTTACAAACCTTGAAGTTCCTGAATAACAAGGCATAATTCTGGAGTTCTCATCCTGCAGTGTCAAAGAAACTCTTGATAGACATTAAGTGCAGGAAATTGGCCCTTCCTATGAAACGAAATACAGAAATGGAGTTAATTCCTGCACTTACAGAAGTACATGGATAGACACACACCCACAAAAACTTAGATCTGCTCATATTTCAGTAACAGAGCAAAGAAGCCACACTGGGGACCACTGTGCTGATTATTATAATCAGATATCAGTTTATGGAGAGTATCTAGCAACACCCATGTCTGATGCAGAACCACAGAATATTTCATCTAAGCTTTTCACATGCTAGCAGTAACAATTACTAAAGACACTCTTTTGCATGGAGACACTTAATGTGATATTTGGCCTACAATGCCTCTCCATTACAAACAGTCTGAGTGAAATCCTGTGGTTAACAGTCATTCCAGAAGTGGCAAATCAGCCTGGCATTCACAGAGGTCTAGAAATCCAAAGGTCCATAAGGGAATATTTTTCATTACTGACTAGAAAAATATACATAATTCTTAGCACTATTTCCCCAGCTAACTCAAGGTGGACACTCATAAGAACCGGAGATCTGCAAAAGCATTAACAGCATCCATACACAAATGTGGGAAGCCATCCCAGCACAACCTGTATATTTAGGCCTGTTGTGATGGGACAGGCACTTTTCAAACAAGCTTGAGATGTGAATCCCATAATTAAGAGACCCTTGTTGATGGGGGAAGGGTGGCTTCTACTGCTGTTAACTGTCACAAAGTGCCCTGAGATTATTGCAGCTTTGACACTTTAAGGGAGGAACTCACAGCCCCAAAAACCTGAAAGAAGAGAAACAACGACCTTGTGTATGGGTTAGCTTCAATTTTTCATTCATCTGTGTGCGTTAAAGGTCAGTTTTAACATGAGGTAATAAAACATGTCTACCTTTATGTGGAGAGCAAAAACTGATTGAACAAAATCATAACATGACCCCTTCTGTTACTGTACAGCTGAACTTGCAATGATGACTTCAAGGAAACTGCACAGACCATGAAGCAAATTCCTGAGCCCAAGAGAGTTTAAGTGAGACTCAAGTGTGATTTGCAGGCTCTCATCTCATTTCTAAATCCTCCCAGCAGGTAAGCTTACACAAGGCAGTAAGCTCTCCATCCAGTTTACTGCAAGGAGATTTCATCCCACTTAATCTACGCAATGGCTGCAAAGCTGCCGTTGGAGGAACTAGCAAGAGCCCACACAGATGAGAAGGAGCAAATCTATCGGACTCTCCTGAGGAGAGAGTCTCCTTTTGACCACTGAAGCCCATCCTCTCCAAAACCCTAAGATAGACAAGCTGTGGGACACATAGCCCCTCTTTTCTCTTAGCCTCTGCATGTCATTAACCATGGCAAAAGGGGTTAGTATCCATCTGAGGACTGAGAGGGGCTAAAAGCAGAGGGAGAGCTCTGTGCAAATTGGGGTAGGACACCCTGAATTCAGAAATTTCTTCTTCACTGAGTCCTGCTGTGGAGGTTCCTTCAGCTGCTCTCGAGCTGTTTCCTGTGCTGTCTCGTTCACCATCCTAAAATAAATCACTTTTAAAAGAGATATTTCATTAAAATGTCCAAAATCAACTGGTGGTCAAATGCCTGGATTATGAAAAAATTTTAACAATATAAAAATTTAAACCACAGGGAACATACACAAGGAGATATTTTCCTCCCTGTCTCAGTTTTATTATAAGGTTGCTATTGGACCATTTGGACCTTCTGAATTCCTCACCTTAGCAATCTCCAAGATTTCACAGGCACCTGTGCTGATAATCACAGGTCAGCATTACTGGATGCTGTGTACCTGAAGGATAACCAGACCCAGCTCTGTTCTCTTCCAGGCTCTTCTGCTCCAAAACATTTCAGTTTACTCACAGGAGGTTTCTGTTAGCAGGACCAACACAGAGATTCCTACACACATTAGACAAACCCTTGGTCTGCCAATCAGCCATAGCTTTCTCTCTTTCATTAGTGCCTAACTAATCTTTCTTTTCCACAAGTGCCCAGATCTGACAGTCCTAATGACTAAGCTTTAGCTTCTAATCTTTGACAATATGAGCAAATAAATCTTTAGTTACTGTTCTTCCAGGCCAATTTTTACCAGGCTTTTCCTGAGTTAGAAAGAGAAATCCATCTTCTTTCCTTTCTCAAGAACATTTTTCAGGGGTTTTAAAACTCATAGAGGATTCAGGCAGCCTTCTCTTCTTTGCCCAAATGGGTATTTAGCTGCTTCTCAACAGCTTAGGGACCAGAAGTACACCTAGCCCATCACCCTTACTCAGGGCTGGACACTTGTGGGGCTGGAGCACGCAACTCCTCAGCTTCAGAGCAAGAGAGTAATTCCATAAAGCCCCCACTGAATACACACACACACACACATACATTTATCATCTGTATGTCTGTCTCGCAGCTTTATTCGGGCCTAAGCAAAACTCCTAATCTGTATCAGACACTGTGGCTGTCACCCTTGTGATATTCCAGTGTTTCATTGCCTCTAATGTTTTTAGCTAATATTAGGAAATATTAGCCACAAGGCTTTGAGAACAATAGGAATCTTTCTATCAGCCCCTTGGGTTTAAGATCAGGACCTGAATCCCTGGTCTGAGCCAAAATCTGTACATTGTCCTCCCTCTTCCCACCCTAATTTTCCCATGTCTGCCTCAGTTCCCTGCCTGTTGTGCGTCTCTATCTGAGGGGTGAATTAGACACATGACTTTTAAATTGCGTAAAATATTTTGACATCTTCCAACCTACTCCTAAATCCTGGGTCAAATTATCTGCTAAGATCTGCTTACTGGGTCTCACTCTAGTGTTTTCTTGTCCCTAAATGTGCAAAACCATTATGTGAAATGGAAAAAAAGCTTACATTATAATTAAATTACAACAAAGCTTTAATTTATGGTGCTGAGCTGAGGAGCTAAGTTGGGCTAAACATTTTGTCAGTACGTAGCAAACCAAATGTGAATAAGGAACTGATGCCCTCTCTACATCTTCTTGGTGTTCTTGTATGCATTTTTACTTGTAAGTAAAAATTTGTAATGATACAGATTTCAGGCATACATTGAATATGTGCACACCATAATATTGATACATTTATAATGGTCTTCATATGGAAAATTCTAGCAAGTTCAAATGATTCACTAAGGTTTTGTTTAGGTATTCATGTCTGAACCAAAAACTCTCCAGAGGGTCATTTGCTTGTTTGATAAATCAGAAAAGAACACATTTTTACACATGTATTTTAATACAGGAAATATGAGTCTAGTCAGTATCTTTCCAAATACATGTGTCTGAGTGGGTTTTGATGTGAAATGCTGCTTAATGTCTTTTAAAGTACTATTTAAACAACTTCACATGAGCAACTACCAATCAATGTGTCTCCTATTTTCTAACACTAAAAGACCAACACTGAATAAATGTATTTCAGAATCACATATAATGAATAAAACAGAAAAAAAAATAAAAGTAGATGAGGAAGAAAAGATAACAGCAACAAGGCATTATTTAGAATATGTATTACCTCAAAAATGTAAATGGTCACCCCTAGTTTGGCTCTTATGGAAAAGATATAACGTGAAATTGGGCAATCACAAACCTTTTGCTGAGGTATGACTCAGCCTGCTGCATTTTGTAAGGGCTGGCAGGAACGGCACTGGGAGTACTGAGCAGTGTCCAGACAGGCCAGAAGCAACTGATTTATGACATGAAGAAGGGTGTAGCCAGAGAATAACTTCTAACAAATGCATCTAAAAATGAGCTGTAAAGAAATGATGGATTGATAGTACAGAGCATGCCCCCAGGAAATGCTGGTGTTTGAAAGCTCCCATTTAACTCTTGTTTAATTCTGTTTTGAGTGGAACCAGCAGAGGAAGAGGAGACTTTTCCCAGAAACCATATTTTTATATTATAAAGTGTAGAGCAATTCAGACAAAGAGTCCCAAGCATCTCAGCAGAGGAAATGGAAGACAAAGCTGCTTGCCAAACATGCACTAGCAATGTTTGCAGAGTTTTCTTTTCAGAAAAATAAATTCTAAGCCTTTTGGTAGTATGGCTATTCAGAAGTATTTTTGAACAAGCATCCATGTGTGGGGTGGGAAGAGTGGTCTATAATGCAGTAAGCCACATGAGTGAGAGTAGTTGCTCGATGTTTTGGATGTTAAGTTGTGCACTAAAAAAGATGGTCAAAGGCTGGAGAAAATGGTAGATGCTTAAACAGCTTGGACTGCTTCATTCATCAAAACCAAACAAACAGAAGACTGAGAAGTGACTTAGTACTTAAGTCTCTCTGTCAAAATGCCAAGTACTGAAGGCTGTCTATGCCCAGAAAGTGTGGTGTCCCAGAAACCCATGGGTGAAAAAAAGTTTTGGCTCTTGGAAGGAAATATTGAACAGATAGTTGCAGGGATTCATCACCAAGGAAAGTGAGAGACCCTCTGTCTCTACGTGTTCAGATCAGGCCGCTGTGCCTTTTTAGAAAAGAGGTTCCAGTCAAACCCAGTTTAGTTTTGTGCCAAATTCAAATTACTGGTCTCAAAAGACCATTACCCTTAGTAAGTGGATTACTCCTTGCTAAACTAGACTAGATAATCTACTGGTCCTCTCTGACCCTGAATTATCTTGGTCTTTATCTACCCACTTCAGTGAGTGTGGATACAAATGGTAATGTTAAATGAACATGCCTATTGAGATTTGCATTAGCATATGATTGCTGGGTTGGAAAAGCCTCAATCCAGTTTAAGGGAGCACTTAAATGCATATTAAAATTCCATGAACCCACCAGGACCTAATCTCATGCCCTAACGTGCATTCCTGTAGCACACTATAGAAGATAAAGATATCTATGTAAAGTGAAATACATGACACTTGGTAACATAGCATCGATGTTTTCTACTTTCCCAGTGTTCTTAGTATATACACTTGTTATTTTAAAACCTCTCTTCCTAAGTACAGGTAGTTCCAAAATAAGAAAGAAAAGAAGTATGGCATTATGGTGTTGATGTTAATTGCAGTACATGTGGGACCAATTACATTACCTTTTATTACAATCGCTCAGCATTTGTCATTGCAATGTCCTGATTTTGATTTCTTATAATTTATGAAAATACAATTGCATGCACTGGGATTTCTCATATATTCCATAAGCCTCAGGTTGAATCTTAAGGAATTTTTAAATTATTTATTTACTCAAAGGAGTTGTGTCACTCAAAAAATAGGGTTGGGAGAAACTTACTGTTTTATCTATGTTAAAATTATTCTAGTTCCATTTATACGAATAGCTGTTGTGCTGCTTACCTTCTGAGGGAATAACTTGAGAACTGGTAAGTTGTTGGAAGGTGACTTTCGCCATGTCTATGAAAATGTCCCAATACAGCCCAGGCAAGAAGTTTCTGGAAAATTCACGGTTCCCACATGCTCAGAGAGCACTTTTCATACATCTGTTCGGGAAAAAAAAAAAAAAAACCCACAAAAACCCTTTTTACTCAGCATGTTCAACTACCTGATAGCTCCCAGAGCAGCCTAGACTGGACTGGGGCCTCCCCGCAGGGCAACTATGGATGCCTGTGGGACTCAGAAGGGCTGTTTCTGTAATTACTGCTTTGTAATTTGGGTATGAAGACATGGGCACTGAGAACAGGTGATTGTCTCTTCTGTGGCCTCTCCCCTGGCGTTCAACCAGCATAAAGTAAACAGCAGCCTTATTGAAACGTAGAGGGGAAGAAAGCTGCTCTAGGCAAGGGCACACAAAAGGGATGTGTGGGTTAATTTTGCAAAAAGGACTGTAAAGAGCAGTAGGGCTGAATAAAAATTGTACAAGCAGGCCCGGTTTGGGGAGTTCCTGAGTTTTGTGGACCCCATTTTCATCTACAATGTTGTTCCTCCTCTTCATCTTTATACGAGATTTGGAATACTTCAGCATAACTAGTATGCAGTGATGAACTGTCCCAAAGCAGTATCATTCTGCTACCCCAGCATATAGCTCACTTTCCTTGGCAGACAAACAGCTGACCTTATCTCCCCTCTTATTTTACTTTACTTTTTTTTTCTCTCCAGCAGTTTCCAATCCTGGTGGTCCTCGTTCCCACCTGTGTGTACCTTTGTGACTTTCTCCCCTTTTTTTCACATTATCTTTGGTCTGTGTCCCTGTACCTTCCATGTGTATTTTACAACCTTTCTTACACAGCTTGTATGTCTGAGTAGACCCTTCCCAAATCAGTCCTTCTGCCTCCGCAGTGTCTGCTCTCATTTTGCTTGCCCTTTCCTTTGCAGTTCTTTTACTCTCTAGATCTTTTTTCTTGTATCTCCAGGTTTTATTTCCTCTGGCAGTGTTTTCTTTAGTTCCTATCTCCTGATTCCCTAATCTATTAATCTCTTCTAAGTTTTTAGCCATTCTCCCCTTGAAACCACTCAATTTCTTGCATCCATAACATCCCCTGGTAGAGATTTCCACAGCTCTGTTACCACTGTGTGAAGAAACACTTCCTCTTGGTTTTAACCTGGCTCTTCTTAGCCCCATGTCATGCCCACTGGTTCTTGTACTGGAAAAGATAGTGAACTATTGATCTCTGATCAACCTCTACTTACTATTTGTGGTGGTGTAGACCTCTGTCATACCACCACTACCTTCCAGAGTCAATCATTTCTCATATGGAAGTCATTCCGAACCTTTGATCATCCTTTTTGCCCTTTTTTGAACCTTTTCCAGCTTACTATATCCTTTTCTTCAAATGAGGGGATAGAACAACACATTATTTGAGGTGTGGGTGAACCATAGCTGTAGAGAGTGATGAAGTGATTTTTACTTTGCTTTCCATTCCTTCCCTAATCATTCCTAACATTTGATTTGCTTTTTTTCTCGTGGCTTCTGAGCCCTGAGCTGATGTTTCCATTCAAGGTTCACTTCTTGGTGGTAACAGTCAACTCAGAGCCCATCATTTATAATGAATCTAGGATTGCTTTTCCCCACATGCATCACTTTATGTTTATATACACTGAATTTCATCTGTCATTTTATTGCCCAGTCACTCAGCCTCATAAGGACCTTCTGCAGTTCTTCACCCTTCACAATCCTCACTGTTAAAAACCAACAGGAAGCCTGTGGCTCCTTTTTCTTGGGAAAGGTTAGCAGGGTCTGAGCAATGCAGAGAGTCAAAGTTGTCTGTTGCTGAGCTGCTCTTATACTTTTTTCCAGGACAAACTGGGCACTCTCAGGGAGCCCAGGCAAGAGCCTGTAGGCAAGCGAGAAGGCTACATAACACTCCTGCACGACTACACAGCAGTCTTCTCCTAAGCAGGGTCTGAAAGCATGGGTACCTGAGCATGGAGAGGAGCAAAGCTTACCCTCTACAGCTGCACACTGCTTGGGAGTTAGGCTGGCTATGGTACAGCCACACGTCTGCTAATGTCAGCTCATAAAAGGAAAAAAAAAAGAAATCGCCTTTGGTTTAAAGTTTGCCCCCTCAGTGCCCCCCTTTTCTTCCCCCCTCTCTGCTTCAAAAGAAAGACAGGTTTGAGTCTGACTCTGAAGCACCCTCCGCTACAGTATGTGCCATTTACTTTAGTAAGGCTGATTAAGTCATACATTTACAAGTAGACCTTCCATCAGAGCTAATTTAAAGCAGATGTTCTGGGTTCCACAGCCAGGGAGGCATCAATCTGAGAATTGCAAGGGTCTCTGTAAGAGCACTGTTTTTACTGCATTTTATAGTGCACTGGGAGGAGGTTAATTGGTGTAAAAGTTTAATTTCAAATAAGGAGCCCCTTTTAAAGTTGCATATATGCATATACTTTTTATGGAGCGTTATATTACAAAGTCAAAGTGGGGGAGAAAAATCATCCAAAAACATTTCAGGATCAAAGACACCCAACCTGTCAAATGCTAAGATATTTTTATGAGGAAATAGGACTCACATTTTCTCCAGAAGACGCAGGGAGAAGTAAGGAGTGGAAAAATATTTAACTAGATTCCATGGTATATTAGAAGAAGGAGGGAAAAAAAAACCATCCATGCCAATATGTTGGTTTCAGAACCTTCTGGCTTGGCCTCTGCTGCTGAAAATATTGGCAAGAAAATGCTCTGTGCTGTGATTATTTATTAGAATAGCAATACATTTGTACAGTTTAACAATAGAGGGAGGATTTAGAATCATCCATTTGCTCCATGTTCTAACTTTCAACTACTTTTGGTTTTTATTTGCAAGCCAGAATAATTATACTTATCCCTTGAAATTATCATCAGTACTGGCTTAACACAATTTTGTTATTTGATTAATTGTATTGCCTATGAAGGGGTCATGGCCTGTTTCTTACATTAAAAACTGCATAGGCTACTCCCAGATGTGAGACCAGTTTTCTTATAAATTTTGAGTCATATAGATTTGCATTTTATACTCCCTAGAAGTTATCACATTTTTGCATTTAATAAAGATAACAACAAAAGAAACTGTATTTACCTGGAAATTCAGTCTAGATTTGCAGATAATACAGACTCTGGCATTATTCGGCTCCAGAAAGGCTTTCCCGCACTCCTTCCTGAGGGAAAATGTCATTAAATTTTGCTGCTCTTCCTGCCTTGAATTACAGGAGCAACTATGGGCCTTGGCCAAACTTGCTTAGCACTTTCCAAACCATGGCCTTGACAAAGCGCCTTCGAGTCTACCAGGATAAGACAGATAAAGACAGGCCTAGAATTGCTTTTTGCAAATGAAATGAGTGATTTATTTAAGACTGTAGGAAAGCTATGCCTGGAAACTTCATACATGCTTCTTAAATCCCAGCTTAGAGCCCCAACCACAGCAGGTTCAGTTTCTGTTCCTGATAAAGACTTCTCATCAAACAGCAGCAAAACATGACAGCAAAGCTCTCATCTGTTACTTCTCATTTCCCATCTGTTCAATGCACAGAGCCATTTCAAGCTTGTATGACTGAGGGATATTTTTGTGGGTTTCAGTGTAGAAGGTCATTTCAGACTCACTGTGCTGTAACCTACAGATTGAGCTCAGTCAAGTCTTGTGCCCTATCTCATGCTCCTCTTCTTCTTGGCGAGGACTGTATTTCAGGCATCTGTGGTGTTGTGCAAGAGCAAGACCTCCGTGGTGATGTTCAGACTCATGTTTCAATCTGCTACATGGGATACACATCATATTAACCAAAGTGCTCATTGAGTTCCTCACCTCTGTCCATCTGTCCATAAGTGCCACTGTTCATACTGGGAGTGCACTGATCACTGTGCAGCTCAGTAACAAGGAATGTATGGCACCTGAGGAGAGGAAGAAAGGAGTTTACTTTGGAGAATTCCCAGCAGGAGCTGAACACTGGGCAAGCTGGAGGTGCAGACAGACAGTACATTTCTCAGACTGCAGAACAGTGCAGGTGTTGTAACTGCACTGGCTGAATGGACACTTTTATCATAGCAATGCAGTGAAGGAGTTGGCAGGATTTTATTGTTTATGAAAAAATCCTTTCCCCAAAATTAAGGGTAGCTGTGTAAAAGAACTAAATCCTCAAAGCTCTCATGACAGGGCAGCACACACGAAGACCATCACTAAATATGCTCTTTCAAAAGGTCACTCAAAAAGGTATTGACATGATCAGTGGAGGTCCTGTGCAAGGTTTGCACTTATTCTTTATAGTCTAGTTTAGTGGTAAACAGAGACCTGAGTGGGCTTTGTGCCCAAGGAAGAATATTACTCTTCAGGGGGTATGGAACTAACAACCTCATAATGTATTGGAGCCAAAACCAGGCAGAGAACACTGGGCCAAATGCACCCTGACTAGAAATCCCGCAATTTGAGAAGTCTACAACACACATGAATTCGAACAAATGCACTTTGAATTTAGAATAGATGCCAAGTAGTAACCATTCCCATGTGAAAATAGCTAATACATCTCTTGGAGACCGGTATGTTCTAGTGAAGTGCATGAACTTAAGGATTTTTTATTTTCCAGGTGAATAATGCAAGACTAAATTAAAAGCAGGAAATCCTGATAAGTGCTACAAGGATATCCATGCTCCAAAAACATCTATCCCCATCTTCTCTGGCTCCCTTTAGCAACACCTTCTTACTCATTAATCTCACTTTCAAAATTTTTCAAGGAAACAAGTTGCTGCCAAGCCTGGTATCTGCAGCCAAGCAAAGTTTCTTATACCACAGCCACTTAAAATATGTATTGTAGCTTTGTTAAAATACAGGGAGATTGCCCAAAAAGTAATTCCTACCTCAGTTTACACAAGACAACAGTGAGCTTCAGGTTCTTTATCTGTGTTTTGTCCTTAAAATTCATCTCTGAATATATTGCTTCCAAATCCCACGTGGTAATTTTCAGCCAAACTGAAAAGTCTGCAAACTGTGAGGTCTTACAGTTAGCAAATACTGAAATCTGGAGTCAGCTTTTCCAAAGAGGCTTCTGGAGCACTCAAGAGTGCTTCTGACTTTATTAGGGCCTTTTGCTTAAGCCTTCACTGACATCAGTAGGTCCCTAGTGACTTGGGGTCTCTCTACCCCAAGTTGTAGACTTGATGTTGTAGGCTTAAAGCCCTGGGCTTGCACTTCTCCAAGTGTCTCTTTTCCCAGATTACGTACGAATACTTACCAAGACCTTCAAGAGATCTTACATTTGCATCTAAATCCAAACTTGAGATCCCCAAATTCCTGTTCAAAAACTTTGCACCCTGCAAGTGCCTAGGAATTTTAGTGCTCACCAGCAAAGTTCCTTGGACACCTACATTCATGCCTCGGATTAGGTGCCGCCTCCTCCTTCCAGATGCTGTTAGGCATTACCAGCATCACCAAAGGAACACAGTCTGGACTGGGAATGGTAGACAGAAGAAGGTGCTTCTCTGAACGCAGGTTTAGGGGCCTAATTATGAAATCAGAGGAGAGATTACTGCTGCAGCCTCATCTCAGGTTCTCCTGTTGATCAATCTATGTAACTTCCATCTTCACAAACTCCTTGTGTTATACAACTCATTTGTGGGGGCATATGTTTCCTCATGAGTTGTCAAGGAAGAAACCATTAATTAATACCATGTTGATAAAGACCAAAGCCAGTAATTACTCTGTTAAATACCTTTGATATGGAATTATTCTGCAGGGGGTATAGCTGGGGGTGAGCTGGTACTATGGCTTTCTCAAAAGCACGGAAACCGAAAGATGAGTGTAAGCCAGATGCACTCTTCTTTATGCTGCAGTGAAGCCTCCAAGTTGCCAAGAGTTCATCAGATCTGCCCAGATGGAAGATTTCTCCACTGGGGTGAAAGATGATGTCCTGAGACAGCTTTCAACCATGACATTCACTGCTCGTTAGAGACAACATGCTTTTGATCCTAATTTTCAGCTGCTCAAATGTCCACAGGGGACTGAAAACATCTGAACTGCTAGTGTCTAAGCCAAAACTTTAAGATCTGAATGCAAGAGTGGGGCTGACCCTGGAGGTCTAACATGATCATTTCCATCAGCTACATCTTTTTCCTTTCCTCATGTACCTATTACTTGTCTCTAACATCAGTGGGGAACTGCTGGCTTAGAAATACTGGTATAGGTATGACTTCACAGACAGTGACGTAATTCTTGTATCACTCCACTTTTACAGTGAAACATGTTAAATAATCAGAAATGCCACCATGCTACAGATCTGTTTTCATCATTATCTTTCCTTCTCCGTTTCTAAATACACAGATCAATTTGATGTTCATAAAAACAGGAGACAAACTGCAAGACTGTGTCCTTGGATGCATCTCCGTGGATTCTGGAGTCTGGCTTCTGGTGCCAAACGGACTTTATGAACAGCACCCCATTCGACTTTGCCAACACATTTCTTGCTCCCCACTAACTTATGATGTCACTTGGAGCAAAACTCATCTCAATATCTTACTTTTATTACAGTAACTGTGTTGCAAAGCTGAAAATAAAAGCAGCAGTACCCTGGCTTCTCAGCTGCTAGATAAAGAAGAGCTACATCAGTTTATGCCAGCTGAGGATGTGGTTCAAGCTGATCGGGGTGTTTGAGTTTGTTGGGTTTTTTCCCCCCTGGAAACTGTTTGCTGTAATCTCAAGGACATTAGAAAAATGTTAACATCAGCCAGTTGGGGGCAGGAGTGAAAAAAAATCCCTGAAAATTCGATATAGTTGCAGAGCATTTTTTGTTTTTTCCATTAACTGATATTCTCAGGTTACCAGAAAGGAATTCATTGTACTTCTCCACTGGTAGTGGAACTAGACAGTGACAAATTTTAGCATAAATGGCCAAGCTGAAAACTAGTAGTGCTTGTGCTGGGGTTTGGGCCTTTCCAAATTCAAGGCTGATTCGACATCTCTTTCCTGGTCCTCAGCAATAAGACTAGAAAGTGAGGAAATTCATTGCCTTCAGCTTGCCACTGCTGGCTTGCTCCAATAGCTGTACATCACAAAAAGGACTGACAGGCTCAAAATGTCCATGTCAATCTGCAGCTGCCTTTAATCATATACAGATTTATGAGACACCCTCTCCATACCCCCTTTGGAGATCTAGAAACTGTGCTTTATTTTGACTTGACATACATTTTTCCATTTGAGATTAAGAAGTATGAGCCCTATTAGACTGCATTGCAGCTACAAAGTAAAAGGGGTAAAGCTCTGTCTGAAATGGAGGAAATGATGATGTAATTTTGAACTGTTAAGGACTGAAGGTATTAAAAGATTTGGAGTAGGATTTGGAAAGTCTCTGTTGTTACGTACAGTAGGGCTATATTGCCTGCCTCACCATCTGGACAGTGAAGACCTTTTTCCTATTTACCGGTTTGGGGGTTGTTGTTATAGCTGCGCAGCTCACGAGCACCACTGTACTTAATACTCCATCATCCTTTCCATCATAAACCCTTTTTTCCCTTGAGGGACTACAAGGCCACGTAAATATTTGCTGCAGGGTAAAGCCTGCCACTAAGGTCTGGTCTCAGGCCTAAGAGCAGCAGGAGCATGAGGCAGGATCAGGCTTGGAAGCTTTCCACCTTATAGTAATATTACACTTACCTCATTTTCGAAAACGAACATTTCTAGCCATTATCAACAACCATGGACCAAATTTTGATGCTTCTTTTCCATGGGTTTGGGCAGCTTGATGTCCAGTCCAGTCCCATCCCATCTATGCAGGTGACCAGTTTCATGGCAGGACATGTGCCCTGGGTGATCCTGGCCAGCTACATGTCGCATGAGGAGGTATATAGAACCTCAGCAAGCTCTACAGCATGCTGGATTAGCTGCATGCTGGCTCCACATTGCTAATGACTCCAGGCAGCTGGCCTCTTGATTCAGTTTTGTGCTTTCTGATGCATCAAGCAGGAGCTGTATTAAAAGGAAAGCGACTTTTTCCTCAGCCATTCTGCTCTTATAAAACGGAAGAGAGATAAGCTCATTGCATGCTATAGGAACTGTACTATCATTCTGTACTGCCAAAGTCCTATAGCTGTTCCTTGCAACGCTATCTTCCTGCCGTTCTATAATATTTGGGATCTCTCTAGTTGTTTCCAGCAAGAGAAGAAATTCACCTTAATTTTTTTTCTAACTCCATAATCAAAACCCCTTTATGAGCTCAAATCCTCTTTATTAACCCAATCTAGTTGCGCTGAGCAAAGCAGGAATCAAGTAACGTGGGGCAACACCTGGCCCTATTGCAAGCAACTGCTTACCTGTGTTCTCTCCCCCTTTCTGTGTCATTTTCTCAGGGTTGGGCTCTGAGCACACCTCTGGCTGCAGCTTGGCTTCCTTGATAACTTTTCCATTTGCTCCCTTACCCGCTCTGCTGCTCCTCTCATGTACAGACACACAATCACAACCAGAGCTATACACTGTCCTGCCTATATCGTCAGGAATGCTTTTGTTAAGTTTTTCATGGAAGCTTGAATTTTCCAATCACAAGTATGTCTATATCAAGTACATGACATGGATATCAAGCTGAGAATAAATTAGCAAACTGCAAGACAATACATTATTTCTTAGTCTCTAAGAACAGAAGTGATATTTTGACAACTGTTCTTGCCAGGCTTTGAAGGATAAACAAACCCCATGAACACTCTAAACACATGGAAAGTAAGAATACACGCAAAAAGAGGGCATATTCCCCAGCAAAAGTCTGATTGGGAACCGCATTGCAAATTTATTTTCAAAGCCTGTAAAAAAAAGGTCTGTAATTGCTCTGCTATATGGAAACACAGCATGAATTTGTGGTTTGTTCCCATTAGTTTTAATCACAAAGCAAGCAAATAAAATCAGCTGTTCAGACAAGCTGAAATAACTTTAAGGGCCTGATAAATTTGCAAGAGCAATCATAGTTGCAAATCAGAAATTATTTACAAATCAAAGTGCATCGGTCTAATTCAAGAGGCTTCCAAAGATCTGCTTTCTTATCTGTTTCCAAGGTCAGAAAAAACTGAGTGTGATATGCTCTAATAACAACTTTCATGAGTTCTCTATCTGAATAAAAATAGCACAGGGACTGTCTCACAAGTGTGACTGTAAATAAAAAATGAAACAACAGTTTTATAGGAGCCTTAGGGATTTATATCAGCTGAAGACTAGGCTGCACCATTACAGCATACAAGCTGGCCATAAAGACAGTGTTAAATCAATCTTAAAAACTTTAAAAGTGATCCAGTTTACTTTAAGAAATGCTCAGTGATATGCAGGATTCATATTCCTGTATTGGTTTTATTATTATTACTTTATTACATGGATCATCCAGAGTCAATTGAGACTCCAGAGCTCTCTGAAGCCGAGCTGTTCCTATTGCATTGACTAGTACAAGACCTAATGCTGAGAGGAAGGGAAGTCATTTCTATCTGTTCCATACCTGGGCATACATTTATGCTGGAGAGTGGTGTGCTGCTTGGTAGGCAAGAGAGTATAGCACTGTACTGCAACCAGGCCTATCTGGGAATAAGGTCTCTAGAGAACAGCAGCCTTCATGGGTCCCAACAGGAACATTTTGAGGTTGTCCAAACAGAACTGCTTTCAGCAGCAGCAGAAAACACTCTTAGCAGGCAGATCCTGATTGGGTCCTGAGATACTACTCTATAGTAACAGAAAATAATCCTATGTAAGGCAGAAGGCAGCTTGTGGACATCACCCTGTATTTCTGCTTGGATTTGTGTGAATCTGGTCATCATCTTAATTAAAAAAAGGAGTGGGTCACACAAGCGTGCACATGGATATGTTATTCTTATTGGGAAAGGGCACAAAACCATAATTGCCCAGAAGAAAAATACTGGGCCACATCCAAAAATCCTCTTTGCTCAAAAAATATCCCACAAAGACAAAGAGATTGTCTATCGAGGCATCACAAGCCATATCCCTTAGCAAAGCTGAAATAACGTGGCAACGCATTTTTATATGCTGCCCCAATCTATGGAGTTAGAGAACAAATGTATGCAGCCTATACAAATATTGCTTACCAGTGGCTGCAAACCAGAGAATGTACACACTCTCTTTGCCGTCTTCAGAGCAAGTATAGAAAGCTATCCAGCAGAAGATTTCACTACTCTGCAGCCTTCTTGCAGATCTGTTGCGCTCATTATGGGCACCAGAAAGAATGGTGGAAAAGTATCCCAAGATACCTTGCAATAAGCGATACTTTCACAGCTGGTAGGCTGAAAACAACAACCTGTTTTACACAAACTGTATTTTCAATGAGTTGTCACTTGGATAGATATGCCACTACCAGTTAGTCCTTATGTCCTGGAAAGAGTTTGGTCCCGCCTTCCCTGAGCCCTGGCAGGCAGGTGGACTTCTGCCATCAACCTGGGGGGGGAAGTTCTCCTTCAGTTCCAGATGCACGGATTAAATCTGTAAGTTCTGGTCAATGTTGCCATTGCTGGCTTTCACAGGGTTGTTTAAAAGGGCTTTTTCCCATTGTTTTTCCAAGGACCTGCCCAAAAATGTTTCCATCCAAACCACCATCACGCAAGACTCCAGCAGAGGAGCTAAGAACAATAGCACACAAGGTTCCAAGTTCAATAGCAATTTCAAGGATTTCAGCTGTCACAGTTAATTAGCAGCAGTTTCTCTCAGGCCTCCTTTGCTTAACCCCTGAAGAACAAGGCCTGGAAAACTGATGGTTAAGAGGGTGAGAGGTCAAAAGACCATTTTGTAGCAGAGAGGAATTATTAAGGAAGCAAAAGTAGAAAATAGAACGTGTTGTGAAGATTTCAGACAAAATGAGATTCAGCTTCTATGTCCACTTTTGCTAAAGAAAGAGGCATGAGCCTGAAGGGTGGGATCTGGAGGCTGGATTTTGGGCAGGGTTGCTTTAGAAAGCTGAGTACAGTCCAACTGTTGTTCTAGGGTAAGCACTTCCCAACTGTATCCTGATCTGAAATCTGTGGCTTGGGCTTGTTTCTAAACATTACTTTTTCTTGCATAAAATACAAAGCATCATACGGTAAGCCACTGCTGAAAAACACTGGAGCTCTGCTTCCTCACAGGAAATTACCTTGGCATGCCTTCCCTTCCAAAAGATGCAGTGTGGTTGCTAGATACAAGACAAAAAGACAGAAAAAACTGGGAAATTCGATGTTGCCAAACCGTGATGCACAAGCCACTTCTAAATGGTACACCAGAGCATCTCCTGACTCCTCTGTGTGAAGAGCTCTGACACCCTGAGCAAGCACTTCCACACAGACTATGTCAGAGGATGCCGCCTGGGTGCACCAACTTATCTTGCAGATCAGGGAAGCAGTTCTTCCCCAGGAGTCTCCAATGCATACCATGAGGACTGCTGACCCATTGTGCTCACCACCTCTGAAATAATAAGGCCCAGGACACACTACACTTACCCCAGCCCATAGCAGGTCTCATGACAAGAGGCAATCCTCATCATGTGTCCTGACACAGGACAAACGCCAGCTGAGACAGCCCAGGTTTCATGAGAGGACCATGTGCCCCAGGCTGGATCATGGGGATGCCCTTTATTTCAGGTCTTATCACACAGTGCACATACCAGGATTAAAACTTGTCCTCTGATACAGCCAGGAGACTGAGAGCTCCCCAGGCCAGAGCTTGAGCGAGGGGTCAAAGGAAGGCAAGCATCCACAGAGAAAGGCACAGGATTTCAACCTGCCATGTGAGAAAGCCCATATTTTATGCGAGGTTAGCCACCCTCCCAGGCATTGCTTACTGTACGCAACCCCAGTTATATAGTATAACTAGGGTTATAGCATATACAGTATGCAACCCCGAGCTAGTTACTCCTGCAGCAGAGAGAGACGGATAAAACCATTGGGACAGAGGGAGCATCTGAACAAGATGCACTGCTGCTGTATCCCACAACACTGAACTCAGCATATTGGATCATTTAGTATCCACACACACTGATACCCCTTTCCACGGGCTTCTCCAGCCTATGCAGCTACTGGCAGGACCTGTCTTGTAAGAGCCTCCTCCACAGCTGCCCCATTTTTCCCCATGCTCACACACCTCATGGTCAGAAGCAGTGGCTCAGCTCTGCACAGGGGAATCAGTACAGTTCTCTGGCACAGCAAGTTTGGAGGTCTGAGTCCTAGTTTGTCACCAGACCCCCACCAGAATGGGATCAGGTGAGTCCCTTTGCCCGACTGGCAAAACAGAGCACCCTGCTGCCATGTCACTGCTGTGCTTACAGAACACTGCAGAGCAGCTTAGCATGGTCTCCCCAAGAAGCTGGCTCTCCTGAACACATGAGGGCAGGAACTGTCCCTTATAACATGTTTCTGCCACAGTTCCCTGCACCTCACTGGGGTCGTGGGGCCAGCAGTGCCCAGCCTTTGCTGATCGCATACAGCACTTTGTTCCCTCTACCTCCATTTTAATGTATCCATGCCCTGTGCGCGTGAATGATGTTACACATGGGAGCAGACCAAAATTAGGGGTTATTCTGTAGTAGAAAACAACAGTCTATTCAGTACGTCTGCACTTTGGTGTTACCTGAGATTCATCATTTGTGGTTGCTGGTAGTATTCCTAAGCCTTCTGTCCATCTCATATACAGCAACAGCTGAAGCATGCGTAAACTCTCCAGTACATCTCCAGAGAAAACAAAAGGCCCCCACATCCAAGAAGAATGCTTGTCACAGCCTCAGAACTTCCTATGAGTGAGGGGAAGGTGACAGCAGGTGGAGATCTTTCGGCTAATTACCTTGAATAATTTGCCTGCTGGTGCTGTGCAGGTGGTCTTGAGCCCTGTGGCACTGACCTAGGAACAGCAGTGGGAACCCTGCATCTGTCACTGCTCAGTCTGAGCTGCAGGCCTGGGATGCTGAAAGAAATCCAGATTCCACATTTCCATCCACAGTTAGCAGTTCAGGGTTGTTTCCCTAAATGCTTTTGGAAGAGGAGCACAAAGTTCTAGCCCGTGTAAAAGTCTTGCTCTCTTCACTTCAGTAGCTTGCTACATGTCAGCTTTAAAATCACTCTAAAGCGAAGAACTTTCTTGCAGGTTGGAAGAGTATCCAGCAGCTAAACCCAGCGCATGTTTAAGAAAAAACAGCACACGCATTCTTCCCTGAGGCTGGCAAGGCAGCCAGTGGGAGTTTCACTCTGGAACAACTGCAGTATGGTTTACAGCTATTTAATAGCTCCTTATTTTATTTGCAATTCTGGAGGCTTATGAACCCTGTGAGTCACAGAAGTTTCTAAGGTGAAGCAGTAACTCCTACCAGTGAGAGCTAGACTCTTGGATTATCAGAAAAATCTCATTTCTGGAAACAGATAAAAAAGCTACCCTGGCATTCTGTGCTTTGACATGCAGGAATATATTATGAAATAAGGTTACTAGTTTACACTACATGCTCTATTGGTTTCTAAAATCAGATACAAGTCTGTGGTTAAGTTAGTGTTTTATCACACATTTTTTATTGTTACATGTGCAATGCTTGGGGTTTATCCCAAGAAGCAATTATAATGCTTTCCACACCCAGGGAACATGTTGGTTAAGACTCAATATAGTCCCAGATTTATCAAGAACTAAAGGCTTTGCCTGCATGCTCAGGGCCAAACTGCTGGGTGGAGGTAGGAAAATACTTCCTGTGGAGTTCTCATTCAGATTGAATAAGATTCCCTTAAAACCAGCATGGATTGAGAACATGAATTTTAGAGTGAAGAAATTAAAAGTGTTCAGTCTATTTCAAAATTCACTATTTCCACAAAAGTTGTCCTCTGGTATCAAAATCTGAAATACAACAAAGAGCTACAGAAAGGATCAAAAGAAGTAACTGTTCAAAGAAGAAAGCAGAAGTACTAAAACAAAAGGAATTCCAGGCTGTTGGGAATATCTGAAATTCACGTTTGTCCTTCACGAAAGGCAACCTGCCTTGTCATAAAAGAAACCATTATTTTAGCACCCTTTTTGTGATATAAGGGGCACCTTGTGCACAGCATGGGTTACGTCAGATCCAAGAGGCAATGGATTTTTTAGTTCATAGAATCATAGAATCACAGAATGGTTTGGGTTGAAAGGGACCTTGAAGCTCATCCAGTTCCAGCCCCCTGCCATGGGCAGGGACACCTTCCACTAGACCAGGTTGCTCAAAACCCCATCCAAACTGGCCTTGACCACTGCCAGGGATGGGGCAAAGTTCTTTGGAGAGGAGCTAAAGCAAATGGGTGTTGCTTTTGGTGCAGTTACACACAATTGCATAGCATGTAACTTTTTGAAGAACAAATATGTGGAGACCTGTAACTGCTAATGTATATACATGGGCATCCTGTGGCATCCTGTCACCTCCCTCGACCCGGATGGCTTCAAAGTGTTTCCATGAGGAGAATACACATGCTGAGTTGAAGTTAGATGCCACTTCACTGCCTTTATGTTTATTTTTAGGAAATGCAAACTGATCCCCATGTGCCAGGGCACAGTGGAATCAAAGAGCAGGAGGTGGTTTCTTTGCTCACCCTATAGGCCTTGTGCTCGCTATCACGCTGCCCCAAAGTTTTTGTTCTTTGTTTCTTTTCAGGATGTGCCTCATGTTTGCTTTATCCCTTGCTGGTTTTGCCCACTCTGCTCTATCAAAAAGTATCAGCCCCTTTATTATAGGAAATAGAAATATCCTGTGAATGTCTTGATATCCCTCTAGCCTTACAACTCATTTTTTAACCATTTGCCCTATATTCTGCTGTGTTTTTTTCAGCTGCTGGTAAATAAAGGAGCTGTTTCACTGCAGAAAAGAAGACAGCAGTTACATCACCACCACGAAGCTGAGACAAATCACACTCTCTGGGAGCCTATTTTCCAGGGGAACAGCATGCTCTGCCCATCTTCCTCTGCCTCTTCCTGAGTCAACACCAAGCAGAAAAAGGACTGTGGACAGATTACAAATGGCACAAGCACAATTAGGAGCCACTATTTTTTGTCATGATGTTTTCAAACTGCAAATTCAGTCTGAGCCCTCTCTTATACAAACCTCCTGGGGATTTTTAATCTTCCTGCTTGTTTTTGTTCCATCTGTCTTTTCAGAGAGTCTCTGAGGAATATTTAGTCTTTCTTTGGAATTTGCTGTCTCTTTCACAAACTCTTTCTCACTTCTCCTATAAAAACATATTCAGGACAGAACTCCTTCCAGTTTCCAATGTAATTTTATTCCTGGGTAGTTTATACCAAGTTGTTTCCATGCTGTGGTTCTGCCTTAACTTGAGTAGCTCTTTTTCATCCCTGGTGTTCTCCCCCACAATGTGTGAAAGGTAAGTTATTTCTTTTCAGGGCTCCTCACATTTCTTTTTGTTTCAGATGAGCTGCCTTGAGCTTATCACAGGCCACTTATAAACAGCTTATGAGTTCCCCTTCAAAGTCTTCAGCATGCATCAGAATATCAGCTAGATACAACACACTAGACAAAAGACACTTACCACACAGCAGCCTCTTCTTCAGTGGATAGTGCATTTTCAAGCTTAAAGCCATCTCTTTAAATGAGCACAAGCCTTGTCTTGTGCTAATGGCAGGGCTTCTCTTTTCCTGGCTTTTGTATCTGCCACTATTTTTCCATAATAAGAAAAGCCCAGATGAATCCACTACAGCATTCTGAATGTCATCACTTGATCCAAGCAGTATCCATCTTTTAAAATTCAACTTTCCAGCATTCAGTCAGAAACTGGTGCTGTCACCTTTTCATAGTAAGAACTGGATGAAGGTCAGGGCTTTACTGCAGGTTTAATTATGTTTAGTTAATCCATTTTCTCAGTAGTGCATAAAGCCTCTTCTGCTTTTGTTACTAGTAAGTGGCAGAGTGTTGCTTAATGAGCAATGAGCTTCTGCCAGTACCTGGACCAGTTTTAACACCTATACCTCTGTGGGATCTGGAAAGTAAATCCTAATTCCTTTTCAGAAGTTGCCTTGACCAGTTTTTTTCCCCCATTTAGAGGTACCACGCTGTGCTGGGACAGTCCAAGGGCAATTCTGAGAACTTACTTGCACTCCACCTTTGTCTTCAGCTCTTTGTCCCTACATACATATATCTACTATAGCCATGTTTTGTAGTCATTCCACCTTTTTTAATATTCTGCTCCACAAAAGCCCAGATTTCCTGAACTTCTGGGCAGGTCTCAGTCATGCTGCACTTTTTCTCTCTTGGAAGCCCATCACAGGAGGAAGTTGTTGGGAATGTTTCTGACCCTGGAGACAAAAGGAGTCATGCACTGCAAATAAGGTGCATGTACCTGCCCTCCCAACCCTGAACCACGTTACAAAGGGAATTTACACTAAATTATAGTGAACACCTTTCCTCACTCTGGCCTAGTGAAATTCAGAGTGATCAGTAATTCCATTGTCATGGATTGCCTTGGCTAATCAGGCTTTGCGCTCAGACCCCAGAGTTTGTCTATAATCTTTGTTTAAGTCCTTTTTGGACAGATTCCCCCATCTCTGACACCAGTCAAAGGCTCAGGTTTGGATCCCTTGTTCTCTACCTGTTTTCACACACCTGTGTCCACTGCTTGTGAGCGCTCCCAATGGTTATATTCAGTTGCCAGCATACTGCCTCTCCTGCTCTTTGATTGCTGTGTCCTAAACCTCCATGAGCTGACTCTTTAGCTTTGTGTCACCTCCTTCTCTAGCCCATGTAGGGGGAGAAGCTTATATTGGGCACTACCAAAATTCTGTTTCACATTATTTTACATGGCTGAAGGCTTTTTCTGCAGCCAGGACATTTTTCCCCTTTGATTGCAAAGAGAAAGATTGTAACAAGCAGAACTATTTTTCCTCCATTTTATGCCAGTGCAATGTTTCTTGTTTTACGTGGATTGAACAGCGTTTCAAGTCACAGGACACCAAGTATCTTCTCTCAGCAGCATTACATTCAGAATAATCTACTTGCATATCCCTCTGTAAAAGCTGCTGCTGCTTCTTCTAATGAATAAAAGCGAAGACCAAGTAATGTTCTGTAAACCATTTCCACAGCCTCTTGGAGTGGCTTTTTTTCTCTTGCTGCTGCTGAATGTCGAAGTCCACTTATGAATCTACAGTTAGATCCATTGCCAGTTCATCCTGGAAGACCTCACTGTGCCAGGAACACACATTTCCTCTGCTTCTCCACCCTTTCAAGTAGGGCATCTCCCTTCCCTCCACGTCAAGATTTTGACTCTTTCCAGGCTAGTGCCTGGTGCTAAACTATATACCAAGGACTGGCACAAAGTCTAAATAATTCAGCTTCCCCCGCAGTCTGGCAGTACATCTTGCAGCAGCATCAACGTCGGGCTACTCAGGTTCATCCTTACAAAGCAATCTGTGTTCATCCTTCCCAGTTAGCCTTTTAGACGATAATGATGAGTTAACAGAAAAACCTTTAAGAATTCTTCCCCTCCCAGTGCAATTTTACATTATTTGAGAAAATAAAGCCTCCCTCATTCACATTTCTTAGTTACTGATGGGTACAGGAAAGTGCTACAAATGTCTTGTTTTAGCCAAATTCTCTGTCTGGCCCAGCTCCCATACCAAGAAGGCTGAATTGCACTGTCCCTGTGACCCTTCCATCACCTTAGTCAGCTATTTTAAGCTCCCCAAAAGCAATTGCAGAATCAAGAAGTAATTTGCTACATCATCATTTTCTGCATCATCAAGCACTATATAACTGGTAGAATACAAGAAAATACATCAGTCTTTTTTTAGACTAGACTTTCCCAGGTTGCATCAATCTATTCTTAGACTAAATAACTATCCTCTTCACTCACCTTCTGATGGTTAGTCCTGATAGCAGGAAGATTGTTGAAAGAAACAACTGGAAAAAGGGAAATATAACACCCATTTTCAAGAAGGGGAAAACAGATGACCCAGGGAACTACAGACCAGTCAGCCTCACCTCTGTGCCTGGCAAAATCTTGGAGCAGATTCTCCTGGAAGGTGTGCTAAGACACATGAAAAACAACAAGGTGGTTGGGGACAGCCAGCATGGCTTCACTAAGGGGAAATCCTGCCTGACCAATCTGGTGGCCTTCTAGGATGGGGCTATGGAACTGATGGACAGGGGTAGAGCAGTTGATGTCATCTACCTGGACTTGTGTAAAGCGTTTGACACTGTCTCACATGACATCCTTGTCTCTAAGTTGGAGAGATATCAATTTGATAGGTGGACCACTCAGTGGATAAAGAACTGGCTGGATGGCCGCACGCAAAGAGTTGTGGTCAATGGCTCAATGTCCAGCTGGAGACCAGTAATGAGTGGTGCCCCTCAGGGATCGGTGTTGGGTCTGCTCTTGTTCAGCGTCTTTGTCAGTGACATGGACAGTTGGATTGAGTGCGCCCTCAACAAGTTTGCCGATGACACCAAGCTGTGTGGTTCGGTTGATACACTGGAGAGAAGGAATGCCATCCAGAGGGACCTTGTCACGCTTGTGAGGTGGGCTGATGCCAACCTAATGAAGTTTAACCATGCCAAGTACAAGGTCCTCCACCTGGGTTGGAGCAATCCCAGGCACAGCTCCAGGTTGGGCAGAGAAGAGATTCAGAGCAGCCCTGCAGAGAAGGACTTGGGGGTGTTGGTCAATGAGAAAATGAACATGAGCCGGCAGTGTGCACTCGCAGCCCAGAAAGCCAACCGTATCCTGGGCTGCATCCAAAGGAGCGTGACCAGGAGGTCAAGGGAGGTGATCCTGCCCCTCTACTCTGCTCTCATGAGAACTCACTTGGAGTATTGTGTATAGTTCTGGTGTCCTCAACATAAAAAGGGCATGGAACTGTTGGAACAAGTCCAGAGGAGGGCCACGAGGATGATCAGGGGACTGGAGCACCTCCTGTATGAAGATAGGATGAGAAAGTTGGGGGTGTTCAGCCTGGAGAAGAGAAGGCTGCGTGGAGACCTCATAGCATCCTTCCAGTATCTGACTGGGGGTTGTAAGGATTCTGGGGAGCGACTCTTCATTACGGACTGTACACCTCACACTAAACCATGTCACCCAAGGCTCTGTCCAACCTGGCCTTGAACACCGCCAGCAATGGAGATTCACAACTTCCTTGGGCAACCCATTCCAGTGCTTCACCACCCTTGCAGTAAAGAATTTCTTCCTCATATCCTATCTAAATTCCTCCTGTTTAAGTTTGAACCCATTACCCCTTGTGCTATCACTACAGTCCCTAATGAAGAGTCCCTCCCCAGCATCCCTATAGGCCCCCTTCAGATCTTAAGGTCCTTTCCAACCCTAACTATTCTATGATTCTATGACAAGGGGTGATGGGTTCAGACTTAAACAGGGGAAGTTTAGATTGGATATAAGGAAGAAGTTCTTCACAGTAAGGGTGGTGAGGCACTGCAATGTGTTGCTCAAGGAAGTTGTGAATGCTCCATCCCTGGTGGTGTTCAAGGCCAGGTTGAACAGAGCCTTGGGTGACATGGTTTAGTGTGAGGTGTCCCTGCCCACAGGAGGGGGGTTGGAACTAGATGATCTTAAGGTCCTTTCCAGCCCTAACTATTCTGTGATTCTATGTAGTCTGTGTTGAGAAGTGCTCCACAGGGCAGCCACTCATTCTCCCTTCCAGCAGCCAGTACTCTGTGCTAAGTTGCGCATGAGGAAATGGCATAATAGAAAAAGTATATCTGGCATTAGTAAAGGAGGAGAGGACCAGCAAGCACCACATTTCCTTCCATGTAAACTTAAAGCCAAAAATGTAGGAGATAAATAGATACAGCAGTTAAAATGTGTGCTGTCATTCATTTGTCCAGAAGGTCCACAGTGCTTCATAAGAAATGGTAGCTCCTGTAATGTAGCATGATCTGAGATGAGGTGATTGAGTTTTGGTTCAAAGTTTGAGTTTGGTTTTTTGGAATGAAAAAAAGAAAACCACATCACTTGAAAGAAGTCAGTGATGCAGCTTGGTGATATGGTGCATATGATGCAGATATGGTGTAAAATGTCTGCTCAGATGAAGTGATGGCATATTAAATTGTACTTTTACATAGAAGAGGCCACAGTGAGAAGCAGGGACTAGATATAAAAGCCAGGCAAATCCACAGCAGCAGCTCTATGCATGTTTAAGTGCAGGCCCCTAATCACTGGGACAATCCCCAGAGGGCAGAGGTGGATTGGCTTGTATCTTGTTATCTCTTCAGATAAAGGGATGGAGCTTGTGGTGGTGGTAGACCACTATTATGTTAGGCACACACAACACAAACCTTAGTGAAATGTAAACTATTTAACTCAGAAAGGAGGTAAAGGGGTGAAATTTAATATTCAAGATGTTAGAACAGATGTTAAAGGTCCCCTGGACTTCAGCCTCTGTCCATATATAGTCAAGGATTTTCTGGGTTAGAGCCAGCATTTCCATTGAAGCACCTTATTTGAAAAATCTCTTCTGTGTTTTACTCCTTTGAGACAAAACCCAAACACTGCTTATCTGAACTTGTCCACTTTGTTCTTTACTTTTTGAGAACCTGGCAGGAAACATATGACCCTGTAAAAGCATTGTGGGGCCCTGGGTCTCTCCCTGTTCCTGTCACAGGTAACATATTACATATCACTAAAAAGGAAACAAAGGGGAAAGAAATATCAACGCAAAGGGAGATGAGCATTTTATAATGAAGATATTTTTCCTGTCTCCATTTTACAAAATCTGAGTCACCCAGGCTCGGGTTGGGAAGAACCAGTGTTCAAACCTGCAGAGACACTATCTGCCTTTGAAATTCTTAGGAAAACTCTCAACCTTATTTGGAAAAGTGGAATCTGCTGTGATAGCCATGGCCTTGACTAACTGGGAGAAGGGTCCTAAACACCTTCTCCCTCCAGATTAACTCCTGATCTATCTGTGTGGCACCCTTTGGGGTTGATGGCACCTTAGACATCTCACACTTGTTTCCAAAGCACCCCACGATGTCCCAGGCAACCTCCCCAAGGACTAAAGTCCTCTTTCCGCTACTACTCCTATTAATGCAAGATTATGCCATCAGTGGTCCTACATCAGCGATATACTTATAGATGCACAGCTTTTTTCCTGTGCCTCCCCTCTGGGACCAGGACCACAGTGCTGGGTTCAGGCTGTGGGAGGGAGGCAGGGAGCAGAGACCTTACCATCAATAGGTATCTCTACCCTATAGCCAGCATTCTCCAACATCTCAGTCTCCAGCAGAGAGGACAGGATAAGAGCAGGACACGTGGAGATAAAAGACACGCCAGCCCTGGCCCTGTTCTAGGAGGAATCCTGTGCCAGTAGGATTTTGGTGCTGGGTTCATGAGGCAGAATAGACCCTGTGTCATAGGAAAAGCCACCCTGGGAAGCCAGGGCTGGGAGATGGGAGCTGGCTGCTGGCAGAGTGAGTGCAATGGTTCTGCACCCAGAAGACAAGCAACATACCACTTACATTTACACAGTCACCAGTAACACAAGACCTGGCAGCCCCTCAAAGATGAGCAGTGGTTGGGAAATCAAAGATATTTTTCATTCCCGAGGATTTCCATTATACCCACTGGGTGTCTTTGATTGTATTCTGCAAGCAGAATAAGGAAACCAGAACTGTGCAAAAATGGTGGAAAAAGACACCCTCCTCAACCTGATGCATTTTTTACCATTTGCTAGAGGATGGCTGCACCACCGCCCCTTAGCATGTGAATTTCCTTCATTATAGAATATTTCTTTTTCCCTGTAACAGCCAATGGAATGTAGACAATGAACAATTTCACATCTAGAAGCCAACTTTTCATCAGGGTTTATCCTTTTGATTTGGAAACTGGCTCATTTAAGCTGGAAAATTCTGTGAAATGCTGCAATAAAAGAGGCTCTATTTTTGCATTAGCTAAAATATGCACACACAGAAAACCCAAGCAACACAAAAGCAAGCAAAGTGCCCAGCCCATAAGCTCCAAGTTGCTTAAAATTTCTCATTTCAAGCACAAATGCCTCATAGATCCTGGCCATCTCCAATAATAATGCAAGCTACCACCCAACAACAGCATAACATTTCCACTAGGCAGTATATTTTCTGTTGCAAAACTTAATGAATGTGGCTTCAGCTGCCTAAATGTCATCTCAGTCTGTTGCAATCAGCTGTAAACTTTCAAGATACTAGTCATATGTCATAAACTCACAACAGTTTCTGGATTTGCCTTAGGACTAAAATGTTCCCTGGCAAAAGCGATTCACTGAAGAAGAAATCCTACCCTTTGTTGTTTTCCTGATTCCCTAGAAGTAACTTCTCACTGATTTCCGACCCCCCCCCCCCCATGCCTACTTCTATGCGTACCATTTTGCCTTACATATAAATCAGATCCATCCCAGTTCCAGCCAACAGAAACAGGACTATCTTGCTTTTCTGTATTGTAAAGCAGAACAGTAATTGCACAGCTGTGGGGGGAAGGCACAAGGAGGATCCAAATCCAGGATAGGCTTCCGGCCAAAGCAGCTTAGATTTTCCATCTCATCTGCAACTGAGACCTGAAAAGCGCAGGTTAGCACTGGGCAGCAGCATCCAACAGCAGATTCTGGCAATCTTATTTCTAAAGTTTGTGCATGTGACTCAAGTTATGGACTTTTAGACCAAATACAGCAGCACTAGGTACACGGAGGATACATTCAGACACTGAACCAAGGTTTGAGGGAAGGGTAGGATTTTTACGTTCATATGAAGCCCACATATAATTGCTGGCAGATATTTATAGAACATGACTATATGAACTCTGATCTACAGTCAAGGAATAGGATAAGTTAAATGAATTCAGTGCTGCCAGTCCAACATAATTTCCTTTCAACACCATGACCAAATTGCCTCGATGTTCACACCTGTAAAATGGGGATAATACTTCATGCCTTTTACAGGGGATAGTGTTATACACATTAGTTAAATTATTTGGAGAAGCACTTCATACACAGCACACACTTCATACTGCAAAATAACTTTATCTGTACCAGCTGGTATTACACAGGAGGAGCTGAAATCTAAACCAGGAAAGTGAGGGAGAAAGTCAGCATAATTTCCTGTTGGTAGGATGTGCTCTGCAAGTATGACTAAGAATATAAAACTGAGGAACCTTGCAAGAAGGTCTTTTCAGGTTGCTTTCCATTCTCTCACCGGGTTGTGCTCATGCAATGCCATGGTCCCCAGTAAAGGCACTCCTTATTTAACCAGTGCGTGAACAGATCCCAGCCCTTTCACCTCAAATCAATTTTCCTTAGATTCCAGAGCAGCTGTGGTGCTATGTGCCAGAGACTCTCTCCTATCTCTCGTGCTCATGCTGTGCACAGTTGTCCCCTCAGGTTGCAGAGTAAATTAGAGGAGCCACCACAATACTGCTGAGAAAGCAATGGAAAATCCAGCCAGGAAGCTTTTTCTTCTTGATTTGTGTGAGGTTCTCCATGTTTGGCAAGCTTTGCAAGCTCAGTAGTGGGAACTGAAAAGGAAAAACCATCACATACAATTTTTCTGTGGCTTGCAAAAGTCAAATAAATCAAGAAATAAAACATCAAGGTATCTGTGATACAAGATTGAGTTCATGAATGTTTAAAACATTTAACCTCTGTCCCTCTGGCTTCCAAATCTGGCTGCTGGGACTTCATTGTTCTATCTATTTTTCAAGGTATAATCACTTGTATCTTAAGAATTGTCTGGCTGTGTTCCATATTAAACTTTGCATGACTTGGAATGATCTCCATCGTGCTGCCCATCTTTTCTGCCTTCTGATTTATCATCTGAATATTTTCCACGTGATGCCAGTGAAGCCCCCATTGTCACCAGTGGAGCCAGGCATGCCACCTCGTTATTTCCACCCCTTTGCTGCCTCATCAGAGCTAGGCCAGGTGTCTCTATCTGAACCACAGTCACTCTGCTCAGGCAGATGGGCAGCCCCACATCACTCCAAGAGGCAGGCATGAGATGAGCTTATCATTGCCACCACAGTCTTGTCTATCCTTCCATTGTGTCACAGTATATCCCTTGGTCTATCTCTTCACCTAGAGTGATGTCAAGCAGCGTAGCTTAGGTTATCCACCACAACCCCAGCATGAAGCTGGGACATTACCAACAGCTCCTGGCCCTGGAAGCTTGCACAGAGGAGACAAGCAAAGGGTGAAAGAGGAGATGGCAAAGAGCTCAGCATGTATTTGCAAATTGGTGGAAGACCTGAAAATAGACCCTTCTGCCTCATCTTATTCGGTCCCACATGGATTCCTCTCGTCTCCAAATTCTAATTGTCACAGGGGTTGTGCAGGGAACATGCCCCCAGTAGGTCTCCATTGTGCCCATTGTTAGATCTTAACTATGGCTGCTTAATTCTCATTAAATATCTAAATTTCTTTTAATCTTCTTCCAAAACAAGGAGCTTAAGCATTAGAACAACATCTCCTAGGAACTCCCAGCTCTCCTTTGGGAAGATATTTCTTTCTATTGAAGGGAAAATTTCCCAATAACTCTCTTCTGCTGCCAAGCATCAAGACCTGAGGCAGCGCCTTGCTCATCCCTCATCATTTCCTATGGGACTCACACATTCCAGGCTGTGCCCTCTACCTTTATTTTCCCATTATCGTTCCAGCCTGTCTGCTTGAATTCATTTAAAGGTGCAAGAAAAAAACCTCTTGGGACAGTCTGTCCAGCGCTGCACCCACCGCCATAAAACCTCTGCTGCTGTACTACTGGTTCTTATCAGCCATCACACCTTAAAGTACAGAAGGTGTGTCTAATATTAGCCAGGAAACATCCTGGTGAAGACCTGGACTTTTTCAGCTAATCGGTATTAATAACTTCCTATGTTTGAAGACAGCCCATAGGAAATGCAGCCTGACTCATCTACCCTGTAATTAGATGAACTCTTCGAAAAAGTGCAGGTGTCTGCACCACAAAGGCACATTAGCCAAGGTGCAGAATATGCTGCTGACCAAAGGGCAGATAATAGCAGCAATCATTTCCTCCATTGATATCATGTGAAAAAGCAGTATTTCTGACAGATTTTGCATCTGGCTGAGGCTGGAAATTCAAGCAGTCATTTTCTTTCTCTCTTTTATCTGTAATATGTAAAAAAGCTTTGATTTATTTTTTACATTTTTGCGAATTACCAGTAAACAATTATGAAGCAAAATTTCATGAAAACCACAAGATATTCAGGCCTATTTGCTATATAGGTAATACCTAGACTTGAGTCTTACTCAAGATATTTGTTTCCTGTGTTCTTTTTTCCTGCCAAGTTCAGCCATGTACCACTTTTATGTATCTGAAGGCAATGGTGTAATGCAATATGAAGCCATGAATGGGATAAAGTTACATATTCTCCATTGATTTTCCATTGTATCCATTACCTTTAATGCTGGAATGCAGGTTAGTGTGAATGCCTGAAGCCTCTGCACCTCCACACTGACTGCTTCGTTATGAAAACCATCCCCTGGGGGCAGATAAAGTCAGCTGCAAGTTGCAGAGAGGAAACAGGATTTCCCCAAAGTGCCCTGCAGGCAAGCAGGAAGCAAGCGGCTCTCCTTCCACCTGTAGTAAAGACAGGGAGAAGGTAGACTCAGGGAAGGACATATGAGAGGTGTTGGGGAGAAACCAGAGAAGGGCTGGAAGTGAAGATAGGGGAAGAAGAAGAGGGGAAGGAAGGGAGCATGACAGATCTGCCTCAAGGCTTCTTAGCAGCAGAGAAATGCTTTTTGCATGCGTAACAAAGGAGGAAAAGAAAGAGATTTGTGGTCCATGATGCTGCTGCTCCCTGCTGCAAAGCTCCTCAGGCACCACCAGCATCGCTCCAGGAGAGCAGTAGGATAGCAGCGGAGGGTGTTCCAAAGCCACATTTCCCCAATCCTGGGTCTTGTGGAAAGCAAGCTGAAGGCTCACTGCCATTGCTGCTCAGCACCATGGGTCAGGATGAGCAGCAAGAGTGTTTTCAGGAAGCACTGGAGCTTTCCACCATAGTAGCTCAAGCGAAAGCTTAGCATCAGCACTCAGAAGCAAGAAAGATGAGAGGGGTGAGAGGATGCAGCTGCATAGGGAAAGAAGGATCCTCAGGAGGCTTGTGGCCCAGATGGGCCCAGTTGTGCAGGGACTAGATGTTAATACTAGCTCTCTAACAAGCTTCTCAAATCTCATTTTTTAAGGCCATGTGTTAACAGAAAACAACTGTTCAAATTTAGCAAGTTCCAGCACCACTTTCCCCCTTGTTGCATCTGGGCTGCAGGAATAAGAATCACCAATGCCACTTAATTCTTCAGTCCTCTTGTGAAGGTTTAGAGGGGTTAGTCACATGAGTGGTCATCTTGGATGATCCCATGCAAGCAATCCCAGCAGGATTTCTCTATGTATAACTAACTGGTCCTCCGGGGAGCCAAGAGCTTCCCATTGGGAAGACAAAGGATTCCCCTTTTTAATGTCAGAGTTGTCTGTAATCTTAACCTCTTAGTCACCACTGCTGCCCCCATAACGTATTAAGATCAAAATTCTTGTGCAGGACAAGCGACCCTGTTCATCTTCATCTGGCCTTTACTGCTCTGGCTACTCCTGTTGACATCTGTGACTAATTCACAGTCTATGAGACAGAGGTGTATCAATACAAAAGCTCCTTCCTAAAACCCTGTCAGGCTGATCGGCAGGCATTCTTCAGGAAAGCTGCTCAAGAAGAGCTGGCTCTGAATAACTTCATGGGATATTTCTGGAACGAGCATCTCATCCCAGCTTACCTTGAAGAGCATCAGCTTGCAGCCATGGACAAGCGGCTTTGCCTCACCTATCACCCTGGGGACAGAGCTTAGGGACCTTCATGCAAATTGTCCCTCAGTTGTTTGGCCTGGTGGCTGACACAGCAAATCCTTTCCACTAGTGCAAGAAAAATCTGGTACCTTGTTTGCTGTTTTAGCAGGGGCAGAGCTGGAGCCAGACTCCTTCCCGCCCGCCCCCCTACCTCTGTGTGTGTGTGTACGTGCATGTGCTGCGCAGCAGGACCCCTTTTCTCATTTAAACAGCCAATTAAAGCCTACTTTGGCACTTAGCACATGACATCAACTTGCAGTACTTAAGCTGCCTAGCACAGTGTGAATTTAATTTGATAAAGGGGCAACTAATAAAGATCTTGGAAGGCTGGTTAAAGTTCATTAAGCCTTTCCTTTCAAGGTACACTTGCCTCCAGTGCAAAAGCTTGCCTATATGGTTTTTTTTTTTTAAAGCTCTGTTATATCCTGCCACCAGAAAAAGGTGCCTGTGTCACATCCCAACAGGGTATATTTAAAGTCTCACTATTAAAGTCATGTCAGGCCTTGGTTTCTTGCCCAGAAATGTGCAGAAAGAAAAATAAAAGCCCCTTTTCCTGAGTGCAGGGCAAGAAGTGCAACATGGATTGGTGCAGGCAGGCTTCAGAGAGGGGAATTGGGCTTCTGTCACCCTGAGCTGCATTCATCCTCCTTCTCTTGAACGATCCACAATTCCAGATGGCTTTCATAAACAGATGAGGAGGCTCCTCTGAGATCACTGGTTTAATGAAGCCCATATGGCTGACTCATGTAAGAAGTATTTAATCATGCTGATGAAAATGATTTTTAAAACTTCCACCACACACACGGTGCTGTTCCCTGCGCAGCCACGGAGCTGATAACACATCACAGCCAAGGAACCTCCGCTTGCCAGAGCCTCTCCAGGTGCCTGCCTTGACTTTCATCAATGAGTTATAAACGTGTACATGTGCTCGTGCATTGCCACCCTCCAACAAGGACCTGTTCACCTTTGAAGAGACTCATCAAACCACCTAAAGAAGTGCCACAAAAGGTATTTTCTTCCAAGCTCCACATTCCCTCTGCAGCTGTTTCAGAGGTCACTCAAGGGTTAATACTTCAGTGTTTATATCTTCTCATTAGTTTCTGTTTGTGCTCTCAAATGCCCATGCCTTAAAAATTTGCAGAGTTTAAGTGGTCTCCACTTGTAAAGAGAGAAATGCCACAATATCTTGCAAATACTGAGTTAACTTAAGTGGAATTTATTCCTCTTGTCAGCAGAAGACATCCTCAATGTCATGAAGGAGATGGGCCTTTATCACTTAGCATGACCAGCAGGTCGAAGGGAGGTGATCCTGCCCCTCTACTCTGCTCTCATGAGAACTCACTTGGAGTATTGTGTGCAGTTCTGGTGTCCTCAACATAAAAAGGACATGGAACTGTTGGAACAAGTGCAGAGGAGGGCCACGAGGATGATCAGGGGACTGGAGCACCTCCTGTATGAAGATAGGATGAGAAAGTTGGGGCTGTTCAGCCAGGAGAAGAGAAGGCTGCGTGGAGACCTCATAGCAGCCTTCCAGTATCTGAAGAGGGCCTATAGGGATGCTGGGGAGGGACTCTTCATGAGGGACTGTAGTGATAGCACAAGGGGTAATGGGTTCAAACTTAGAGGGGAAGTTTAGATTTGCTATAAGGAGGAAGTTCTTTACTGTGAGGGTGGTGAGGCACTGGAATGGGTTACCCAGGGAAGTTGTGAATGCTCCACTGCTGGCGGTGTTCAAGGCCAGGTTGGACAGACCTTTGGGTGACATGGTTTCATGTGAGGTGTCCCTGCCAATGGCAGAGGGGGTTAGAACTAGATGATCTTAAGGTCCTTTCCAACCCTAACTATTCTGTGATTCTATGATTTCCAGAGCATGAACCTAAATGAATGTAACTCCATGTAACTCCATCAGATAGTGACTGGAAGACCACATAATTTCAGTACATTTTAAGCTTGCTCCAAGAAGTCAGTCCTCCTCGTCTCCTCCATAGAAAACCCAGGACTAATGGTCTCTTCCAAGCAGGCTGCATGCAGAGGGTGAGGGTGACCCTCCTTGGGCAAGGCTGGGGACCTTAGACTTGTTCTCATGTGCTCTTGTCACTCAAATAATCCCGTGCGGGCTGAAGGCTCAATGTCAAGTTTTTAACTAATTTCTTGGGGGATGAGGCCCATAAATCACTACCTTGGAGGGTTGGGAAGGGCTGGGAAAGTCAGTCTTTACAACTGGCTCATCACCATTCAGCAGGTCCAGCCACCACTTCTTGAGATCTCTGGGAAAAGGAAGACAATGAATCCCATACTGTCCTGCACAGGCTGCTGGCCACAGGCAGAGAAAAGTACCCCTGGTTTTATCTGTGTGGAATTTTGTGGATCCGTCCAACTTTTGGCAGACAAGTATTTGTTATCTTCAGCTGAATTAAATTTAATTTTAAGTGTTGGGGGCAAAGCTACTTGAAGAGCTTTGATTTGCAAGATTATCTTTTCCAAATTCTAGAAATGCTGAAAGCTGAAGGTGTGTTTGCAGTTTGTTATCAGTTACAAGATTGCTTAGATCCTGATGGAAAAAGGCTTATTTTCATACATGACAGCAAACAAGATCTCCTCTTTGTGCCATCAACAGTTAGTTTCTTTTTGTAAGCAACTTATTGTTCAAATCACTGAAATGTAGCACAATGTTCATGGCTTTAGAAAATGTTGGGGTTTTTTTTTAACTTCCCTCACCTGATTTTACAAGACTTATTTTTTTTTCACTTCTAAACATGCACATAAGTTGAAAAGATACCAGTATAGGCTGAACAGAAAGATGACTGTGATCCTGTCTCATTCACTTATAAACAGTGTGCCTTACCCCATGCTTTGTGATTGACTGAGGTACCCATCGTGCATAGTAGGTGCTGCTGTTGCTGCTGTAAATAGTTGTTCCTTGGTAGTTAGTGTGTATAAGTGTTTAAGTCTTCAAGACTGAAAAGACTTCAAGATTGGGAAGTCCGGTTAATTTTGAATCATATTGGTGTAGCGCCTAGGTGTACACAGCTGCAAGTAACTGGAGCATTGTAGACTTTAGGGGCTTGATAATGAAATCCAGAGTTCACTTGCATAAAGTGTTTCATTCTCCCCTTCATGAACTTACAGATTTTAAAGCTGCAGGATGAAACTTTGCAAGTGCAGGAATTCCGCACCCCTTCTTGTATCTCATTTGAGAGTGCCTAATTAAGATGTCACCATGACATTTCAGAAAAGATCCCTAAATAGAAAAACACTGGAAGAGTGGAGAGGTCTCAATTTCCTTGGGTATGACTTCAAACTCTGGAGTCAAAGGACACCAGAAAGAGAGCTTAATGCCTATAAATCTTGCAGTATGAGCTGATCCATGACTCACAAAGTGCCCAAGCCCCTAACTGTCAGGAGAAAAACCCTTTAAAATACAGTTTGCTGCTACCACTGGAAACTTTAACCCACTGGCTTCACACTCAGAAGGCAAATTGCAGGAGAGGATTTACATGTTCCTCTGAACAAAATACACCGGGGTAGGAAAACTTGACCTGACAGTTTTGAGGCATGCCTGCCATAAATAACCAATTGATTGGCTGACTTGCAAAGCCATTAGCAGGTGTGAGGTGCCTGCTGAGATTCAGACATTGCATAAAGTGCTGGAGGTGCCAGCAAAATGGACACAGCAATTGGCTATGCAGTTGTCTTCCAGCAGACCACTCATGAGGGCTCATGAAAAATGGAGCAGCTTTCACCTGTCTTGTTTGACACGGTAGCTCTGTAAGCAGATTGTGCATGGGATCCAGTTTGTCATGGGTAAAGGGCTAAAAAAAGAGAGATAAAATGACCACCTTGTGCTTGAGCAGTAAATCATTTTGCAGAGTAAAATATTTCCAGTGAAGTTGGAGATCCTGCCTGGACAGTTGAAAATGATGAGTCTTTTCTCCTGTAAATCACCACAGCTGCCAAGTGGCACTGGTCAAGTCTGAGCTAAAGGGGCTTTCCACCCCCTGAAAAGTGGCAGCAACAGTTATAGGAGAAGGAAATGTGATGACTCAGATCACAGGCTATCAAGTGAGTGGACCAGAGGTTATGTTTTACTGGCTGGGAATGGGTCATTTTTACCTTTCCTTCCATCCCTTGTCCTCCCAAAGAGTGCATGTGATACACCCACCTTTACTCTCACTGCTGCAACCACACTTTCTGGACTTGGGCTTTTTGCATTGTCCCACCCTGTTGTCAAGGGAAAAGATAAGAGCAGCGGAACTCCCCTGGAGCACTCCCTACGAAGTCTTTCATTTTGGAGAACAGAGACAGTAGGAAGCACAGTAGACGTGATGCTGGTCTATTCCAGACACTCATTTATACCACAGACATATGCAGAGTGCAGTTGAATAGGAATCTGGGTGTAAATGGCTACATAAATAGCAGTGTAAGGATGAACCAGAGCCAGCTCCTCAGGGAGGCTGCAGCTTCGGGCCTTAGCTTTGAACAACCAAAGACGGGGCCTTGTTCCAGTATCAGACATGAGATGAGAAATGGTGACCAGCAGATAAAAGGCAGGTAGAAAAACATGGGTATGTGAAATTACATTCAATCTGATCCCGCTCAGAGGCTCAAGTTCTTTCCAACATGCTGCTGCTCCAGGAGATAGTGGGCCAGCTCACAAGGATATGGTGAATGTCTCCTGCGTTAGCCAGATTGCCTCCTGTACTGGCTCTTGGAAGAGTGAGAAATGCCTAAGTCCTGGCTCTGCCCCCACTGCACTTCCAGAACCAGAAGATTCCTCTACTACGTAGGACTTGGTTCCCCTTGACAATTTTTCATTTTATGGGTTAGATTCAACAGCTTTTTTTTTCTCTCAATTTTTCCGGGGAGTAAGGCCTGCAAGGGAAGAATTAGTTCCAATTAAATGCATTTACACAGTATGTAAACATGCACTGGCTGAGTATTGACATGCTGCTGCCCATGTGGTTTCCTGGTGGCTCTTAAAACATCAGAAATGGTGAGCATAAGGAGAGGATTCATCTTCTTACAGGAATCCGGCCCTCTTCCTATGAACTACAAGACTGCACAAGCGTAACTGCACCTAAACTCTCCCTAGCTAATCTCAGGTTTTATTGTATAGTACCCTGCTATCCCAGCAACATCTTTCAAATAAGCAAAACCATCTTAATCTCTTCATCCAGCTCTAGTACCCCCATTTTAATGCCACACAGATACTTTCATGCAGTGCCGCCAGAAGAAGCATCTGCTTGAACAAACCTTCCATCAGAGCAATCTGAAGGACACTGAGCATCACTGAAGCAAATACCTCAGCCATGCTCAAGGCTCTGACCCCAGAACTCACGGCATCACTTCAGTTAATGCGCTCAGAACACCGAGAGTTGGCATTGCTGGAGACTGGTATTCGTGACTGCTCTTCACAGTGCTTTGGCCTGTGGTCTCTAAAACTGGAAGCTGAAGTAACAGGCACAGGAAAAAAATAAATCAGCTAAATATTTCCCATGTCTGGAATGTGGGAAGTTGAGGGGTTCCCATGTCACATGGGGTATCTCCGCTATCAGGCAGAGAAGGGAAAAAGAAGGTCAAAGGAGAGGGACTTTGTGTCTGGAAAACACAGAGGAAACTGCTGCCAAATGTTTGAATTTCTTCTCCCTCTTTTTTTTTTTTTTTGGTGTCTGTGTGTGTTTTGGGTGGTTTTTTTTTTTAGGGGGGTGTTTTTTGTGTTTGTTTGGTTTTGTTGCTCTTTTTTTAGCTGAGATTAGCCTTTGGCAAAGGATTGGGAGCAAGAAGCTGTTGGGATCTTGCTTCTGTTTTGCAGGCAGTAGTTCCTTTGAATTCATGGTCTTTTTGTATAAACTAGGGAGATAAAAATGATCATATTTAATAAGAACAGGAGCTCAGCATCTCATTTCTGACAGAGGTCAGTAATAAATGCTTTGGAAACAAGCACCAGAAAGGGAAGAGGAGTTGTCCCACACCAAGTCACCTTCTAGCCCACTGTAGTTTAGGATCTTCAGAAGGCAGATGCTGTACCCATGGCAGCTTCTGCAGTCAACAGGCACTGTCTGTGCTATTTTCCATGAGTATGTTTAATCCTGTCCTTTGATAGCTTTAGCCACCACCACGTCACCAGCGAGGTGTCCCACAGTGCCATGAAGCCTGTTAGAAAAGTAGCTCCTTTTGCTTCCTTTAACCTTGCTGTTGAGCAATTTTTTTAGGCATCATCTAGTCCTGGTTCTATGGAATAAAGTGAATAACAGCTCCATGTTCACTTCATAACTACCGAGGGCTCAGTCCACGTCCCCTCCTTGCCAGCTTCCTTGCAACAAGTGTCTTCTTGTTTTTGAACTGCCTTTTTTTTTTTTTGTAACCTAACATTACATTTTGAACAAATATTTTGCTACAGGACGGAAAGTACTTGATTTTGGAAGTGTCATTTTAATACAGGCAGCAGAAATGTTTATAAATACATACCTGCACACAGACAGGGTGCTTGTCAAAACACATTCAAAGGATACCTAGGTTCTTTCATGTATTACATACTCAGAGTGAAAATAACCAGCTATATTTAACCCAGATCCAAGCCCAGACTAAATTATTTTAAAGGTCAATTAAAGAACAGAAAATCTCACTAGCTAAGAGATAAAAAGCTCCCATTCATCTGCAATTCCAAAAGCTTTAACAGAACTAACACAGAGAATGAGAAAGCGCAATTAAGTACAATTATAAAAATCACTGACAACTCCAACTTTCTATACCTGCCAAGACCTGAATTGAGATGACTGCATTTGGCCTACAGCAGTTGATGGAAACTCCATCACTCACTGCGCTGATGTAGTTGTTTGGAAACCAGAGGCTCTTGGCAGGGAAAATACATTTCAGCTTCTGTTGAATGACTGCACATATGATGAGCAGAAAATGAGATAGACCCATAGCCTGTGCTCAAATTTGGATTATGTTTTGGCTGGTGCTTAAAGTTCAGGTCTGAGGCCAAGTGAAGGCTAGAATTTAGCCTGCAACATAATCCTGAAATCACATGGACTCTTCTTCTCAGGTATTGGACTCAGTGGCAGAGACCTGGGGTATTTTATCCCTTGTGATTGCGAATCCATCAGTTTGGCAGGTGCCACTGTGCTTGCTGCATTCCTGTTCTTTGACCCTACGTGAGTCAGTTCTGGAAAACTCTCATTTGACCGCAACTGCAAAAGAGAGCGAGAAAAAAAGCCAAGACAAAACCCCACAAATCAAATCTGTAGGATGGGTTTGAACCATAGTTCAGTTTTCTACCCCAACAGCCTGCATGATCTCAGCTCAGAGAACCCGGCGCAGCCCCACAACAGCCACAAACAGCCAAAAGAAGCACTTGCAGAGCTGAGACCTCCGTGCAATGACCCAACCTGAGCCAGGCAGGCGATAGCAGTCCAACTGGGAGAGCAATGAATGCAGCGAGCCAAATCCCTGAAGAACTACCAGGATTTGTTCTCTCAGGCTGCTTGGAAAAGCTATTTCCAGAACTTAACTCAACACCTTCCTTCAACCTCAGAACAACTCCTTGGGTAAACATAATCACCTTCCAGGTTTGGGCCTTACACAGAAAGAGATCTGTCCACATAGAAATGATATTTAGCACAGGTCACAGCTTAAAATGCCATCAAAAATATCTCTAAGGGCATTCATGTTTCAGCTTTGCCAACAGCCCTAAGGTGAGGACACCTCAGTGCGTCCGCTCAAGGTGTGGATTTGTGATGTGCACCAGAACATTTGCGCAATAAACAGAAATGACAGCCCAGCTCTGTTTCTTGTGTAGTCTGCAATTCCTTGACGTGTCTGACACACTGGGAGCCCGTTTGAAAAGCCATGATGGAAAACTTGGAAAGCAAATGGAAGTGAAGAAAAGCCTTTGGTGTAATTTTACAGCGTGTGAAAAACTTAAAGCAAGAAACACAACCAGATGCCACAAGGAAACTACTTTCAATTAGTTCTGCTTTGTGTTATACCTACTGATGAAAAATAAAAACAAATTCATTCTGTCAACAGCTCTATCTATAGCATAATCCTTAAATGAACTCATCCGTCAAACTGGTCTCCTCTGGCAAAACATATTACAGTCCCTGTTTCTCAGCTGTGTGAATCAATCATCTGTTTCACAAACCCATTGGTCAACATCGTAGGAACCCAATATATTTTTATTGCGCTAAACAAGCCAGTTGCAAGGTACAAGTTTCACTACACCACCTATGCACCAAGTGTTCACCTATTGGCAAACTGCTATTTCAGGGGAGCTATTACCCCCATCAAGGTTACATTGTAAATGCACCTGCCCTGGAATGAAAGCAAACCTCTACCCTATAGGCACAGTGGTGTATATAGGATGTGCTGCTGCTCATGGCTGGACAAAGAAAGGGCACCAAAGCAAAAACCAGATTTTTTTCTAGGTGCACAGTTCAGAAAGTGATGTCTGAACTGGAAAATAGAGAGGAATATATGTGCAATTTTAAGACAAAGCTAATGGTTCACATCAAAGTTGCAGCAGAATCACCCCACCACACATCACAGACATCACTGGTAGTATCCCATAGCATTTGCAATAGTTCTCAGTGGGGTATGTTCCCTATCCTTGATGCAGGAGAACTTTGAAGAGGAGTCTCTTCCAGGGCTCTGAAGGCTGCTGCAGTCTAAGAGCACATTCAAAGGGATCCTGTGAGAGACCTACTCTCATTCCCATGTTATTTATAGGAATATACAGGCACAGCCATACTCTATTCTGAATGCACAAAGGGATGTAGGCATGCAAGTTTCCAAGGGTTTTGGTGCCTAACCTCCCATGCCAGTCTCAGAGGTGGAACTGGCCACACTGAGATGAAATGTGCTGTGCTCTGCATGAGCCACATCAGGATAGAATACGCAGAGAACAACTTTAGTCACAGTCACCAAAGGCTGAAACATGCCTGAAAGTCGTCCTTGAAAAACTGTTTCCCACTGAGACTCACTCATGCTGTGGTCAGACTCTTACACAGTTGGTGCTTCTGGCTTCACAATATTGGATGATAGAAAAAAAAACCTTAAAACTACTGGAAGCATAATACAGACCTGAGTGTTTCTTGCAGATGTATCAGCTTAGACAGGCAAACTGCACAGTGGTTTTACCTGAGGCCACCTCATGAAACCTTAGTACTTAGTTGTTCTTTAATAAAATGAAAGCTTTCATGAAATTTACTGGGAATCCCTCATAACAATTTATGACACAGTGTAGACATCTAAGGACTTTTGAGCAAAGCAGACATATCAAGGGCATCCTGGTCTTACTGTCCCATCAGTGGTACCAGCTACTCTTAGCATTGCAGAATCCGCAAAATCTAACTGATAGTGTACTGGTTCAAGATAAATTTCCAACACCTCCCATGGATTTCAGTTATGTGGGATATTTGGAAAATTTTGCTTCTGGGTTTGAAATTTTTAAATGCAATTCTTTACAAAAATACAAACCTTTCAGAAAGATCTGTGTAACATTTTCTCAAGTCCTGGGGTGCAAGCAGAACAGCATAGAACTCTTCCCACCAACAAGCAGATCTTGTAGAGCTCTGTTACTGATGAGCTTGGATCAACATGGAAAGTGCACAGACAAGCACCTCTGAAAACACTGCAGGAGCTGACCAAGTTATGAGGCTTGGAAAAAGGAAGAAAAGAGAAACCCCCAAACATTTTATTCACATTTTTAACAACATCAGCGCTTATTGAAAGGCTGGGCTACCAGCAGGTTGGAGAAAAGCAAGGTACATCCACAGCGCGGCAATCTCTTCCAGGATGAAGACTGACCACAGCCAAACCCAAAAGAACGCATGATCCCCTCAGCAGGTACTATGTCTCCACTGCAGGGGAACACTGAAGTGACCCGCTGGTGCACACAGATACCAATAAATCCCACTGTATAAAGTGGCAGAGGCAACATGACTCATGACACACCATGTCTGGTGTGGATTTTGACAGCTCAGATATTTCTGCCTAGGGCTGTCAGGCCTGGCCAGTCTCAGCATTGGGCCTGGCAGCTGGAGGAGGAGGAAGGGATGAATTCATCAGGGCTGAAACCAAAATCAGACTTCCCTGAGGAATAAAGCCACAGCTCCAGGATACACTTTCACCAGAGGAATCTTGGAGCAGGCAGGTGCCTGGTCTGCATCCACGCATGGGGACGGATGGGGAAGTCTGTCAGTGAAAGATCTCTGGTCCCAATACCCCTGGGAGGAATGAAAAGTTGCCGGTGGGGCTGGCCAAAAAACAAAGTAAACACTGCATGTATCACTGGAGAGTCAAATGTACGTGCGGCAGAAAAAGCCAAGTTTGAGGAATGAAACACCACTGCTCACAGGCAGTGGCTGCCAAGGGCATGGGAAGTCAACTGGTGTTCATATTCTCTAAACCCAAAACCCACCATCCCAAGTCCCATGGCATCACCATGGAGAAGCAGCCTCAGTATCATTCCTCTGTCATAGGACACACACACCCCTCCTTGCAAGCAGCAGAAGGGATGCCCTTAGCTCTGCCCAGGAGCTCACTCTCCTCTTCACTGAAGGATCTGATGTAGTTTCCTGCCCTACACAGTGGGCTGAGGCCATCCGCCTCTCTTGCCCTCACTGCGTCATCATTCAAAAGCTCATCTGTAAGTGAAGCTCAAGGACCCACTTAGGGCACCACCAAACCCAAGCCCGTGAGTCAGCCCCATGGCCTGCTTGGGAGCTGGTGTTACACACCAGGAGGCTTTTCACAGCGATGCATTGAGCACACCTTCGCTGTGCTTTGTGCCCCTAGTTTGCTCTACAATTAAAAGTAAAGCAACTTTTCATTTGAAAGACAAAACTCTGTCTGCTGTCACAACCTTAGAACCTACAACCTCTGTATCTGAGTGTGAGGCACTGCAAACTCATACCAAAGCAGTGAAACTGGCAATATGGCACAATTCTGCTGCCTGGGACTCTGGAGTCATATTTTGGCACAGGTACAGGATCACTTAAAAAAATCCATATTGGTGCCATTAGAGAAGCATGAAGCAGATCCTTGAATTTTGATGGAAATAAAAACATAATCTGTTCCATTCAAAGAAAGGGGAAAAATATGCTAAATGTTCATAGCATTTTCAGAAAGAAAAAAATCATTATTTAGACAAGGCAGACATAAGAACTTACATCAAATCCGGTCCCTGTTGGTCACTTCCCAAAATCTCCAGGGGAAGACAGCCGACATCCAGGGGCAGATGTGGGCCTGGCTGCAGGCACAGGGCTGCTTTGGGCTTTTCCCATTGTGATGCTGCTGGGGACCAAGGCAATGTTTTTCTACCTTAAAACAACCTTTCTCTTGCTGAGGGTTTTTTGGCACAACCAAAGCGGAGTGATTCAAAGGAAAATGGCAATCCTCAGAAACAGCACAGATAAACAAGAGGGCAGCCACTAAATTGGAACTGCATTCCAGGCCAGGAGCAGAGCTCCAGGGGTGCCTAGGGCACAGCAAACCCAGTCCAAGCCAAGAGCAGGCTTCAGTGTGGGCTGGGGTTGCCCATGGGGGCATCGCTGGGCGTGAGCAGTGCCCCAAGCATTTTCTACTGCTCCTCTCACAAAACATCATGAATAGAACTCACCCTGGAAAGCTGAGGGGGCCTGTGCTGCAGACCCTTTGCCCTCACCACTGGGACACTCGTGCTCCCTGTCCCTGCATCCCGCTGTCTCTGGGGAGCTGCCCTGAACACTTGTGTCCTTCACATCCCTGGGACGGCGGTCACCCCCTGGGCCCGGCGCTGAGACAAGCTATAAATATTCCTCCCAACCTTCCCTCATCACTCAAGCCCCTGGCACCCGGCAGTGGCCACAGCCGCTGTGGATCAACCGAGCACCACCTGCTTCCCCCTCCCAGCAGGATGCCCGCAGATGCTCAAAGCCCCGGGGGCAATGGGACATCCCGGCAGCTCTCCCTGAGGCACCTCAGATTAGCGGCTCTGTTTTACAGCTGATCCTCTCCCACCCCCTCCAACTTCATTTAACTGACAAGAATTCAAGACAACTTGGCAGGACAGGCAGGATCTATATATAAACCCCAGTGGCCATTTTGTCAAGCAAACCCCAACAAGCAAATGGCCCCTGTACCTGGAATGCGGGTATAGGCAAGTGACAGGTCAGCAAAGCAGCTGCCCTCTTTCCTTGCAGCACAATGGGGATAGCAGAGATGCCATCAGCACTATTTTTTTCCTACTCTGCTGTGCATTGAAAAATTTATTCTAGGAGCATTATGGAGCAAGGGAGTAAAAATAGATATGCAGGTTCAGCAAATGGCTCCACTCCTTGCATTTCAGCCTTTTTTTACAGAAAATAGAAGCAAAAGTGTTGTGCTGCCCTATTAAACTCTGTGTGCTTGCTCAGCAGCTCCTGATAACAACACTTGCTGCTTTCATCAACCTGGACATTTCTGCAGTTCCAATTAAACGAGAAAACATGAGTCTTTAAACAGATCAGCCTGGGTGGGAAGTGTCAAAATGTTTGCTGCTGTGGCCCTAGTTGAAGCTAAGTTTTACTTATCACTATTGGCATCACCTAATGTTAACCACATGGTAAGGGAAGTCAGAAGTAAGGTTTACTTTGCTCCAAGACCTCTTGCCTGGGGGCAAGCACCCTGCAGAGCATCCTGGGCAATGGGCCTATTCCCTTGTGCTCTCACCACCCCAATCCAGAGCCCCATGCATGTCTCCACACCAAGGCCAGGTGGGATGCAGCTCCCACAGCCACCCACTGCATTTTAGCTCAGTAATGCTCAGCAGACACCAAAGCATCTGGAGCTGCTGGGACGCAGCACCAACCCCTGCAGCTGCTGTGCCCAACAACGCACTGTCACAGGGGGCTGAGGCGGGCACCTGTGCCTGATCCCCAGAAAATGACAATGGTCAAATACTTCTGGGGTTAACACTGGTGGAGTTGTTCTGGCAAAGCAGCCTGGGAGGTGCCATGCTGGTGCTGGGAGCACCTCCAACCTGCTCAGCCATCCCCTGGGGCTCTTCTAGACCCCTGAGGACAGGCAAGCATGTTTCTGGCCAGCTCAGAAGGGGCTGAGTGACAGGCTTTGACCTTGGGCTCTCCTCTGGTTTCCTGGAAGGCAAAGGATGAGGTTCCAACAGGGTCATCACAGGCAGCGAGGGCAGACCAGGCAACCATCACAGGTAGCTCAGACACAGAGGATGACAGAGCAGCGAGGCTGATGTCCCCACCCCAGCCCTGCAGACTCCCTGCACAGCAGAGATGGTGCAATGTGCTTTTGAATGTACACTCTGCTTCAGTCTGGCAAAACAGCACAGTTTCAAGAGGGAACCCAACAAATCCTTCCTGTCCCCTTACTCACTCCTCCCCTCCACTCTTAGCCACCTTTCTCCTGCCGCAGGGGGACAGCACAACCAGGGAATCCCTTTACCTCGGTGATCTGGCTTCTCTGCAGCTGGAGCAACCTACAGTAGGCCTGCAGCTGCTCCAGGACCAGCCCGGCTGTGTCAGAGCCTAGCCTGAGCAAAAAGAGTCTCTCTTGAGGGGTTGGATCCTGAAGATTCAGGCTTCATTGAAAGCCTCTGGCATTTACATTTCTCACACTTCTGCAACAGAAGGACAACAGCAGAAAAGGGGATTGACCCTCAGGCACCCATGGCACCCATTCATGCCTTTCATTATCACTCAAAGCCCCTGAGTTGGCATAGGACAACAAAGAGCTTTTAAATTCACCAAATTACCAACAAAATCTCACCTGTTTTTACAGGCAACATCCATCAGATTCTGCTTTTTAGACCCCTCCACTCAAGCATGTTCCCTCTGCAGCACAGAAAGGGACACCAATCCTCAGCTTCCCAAGAGCTTATTTAACATCAAGCTGTAGGGACCAGAGGGACAACAAGGAATTTTAACAGAAGGCAAATTAAGCACTTTATAAGTCACTCCCAAGTGAATTGTTATGGCCAAGGCTGCTCTGCTATCCTTGTGCGCTAGAAAGATCCCTAAAACAAACACCTTCAAAGAACCAAACCAACTTTTCCTGAAGTGAGGAGAGGCAAACCCTGCATGTCAAAGCTGGGGCTAAAATGTCCACAAAACCCTCAGAATCACCATTCAAGAGACTGGTTCCACAGTCCCCCAAATCCCAGGTGCTGGAGCCTAACGCTGAGCTATCAAAAACCAAATATATATGGAGTTTCTTTATGCCTGGCAAAACACTGCTTAGCATCGCATTTTTAAAAGACTCCATTTCTCAGCATTAATGTTCATTCAAAGCAAGAAATTCCACTCAGTCTCTCCTGGGACCCTGTTGTGGTTTAAGTCCAGTCAGCCAGTCAGCCCGTTCTCTCACTCACTCCCCTCTCTTTCTTCCCCCCGCTCCCGGGTGGATGGGGAGCAGAATCAAAAGAATGCAGCTCCCACAGGTTGAGATAAGAACAGTTAAGTAACTAAGGTATAACACAAGACCACTACTGCTACCACCAATAATAATAATGACAAGAGAAATACAAGGAAAGAATACAATTGCTCACCACCTAATACCAAGCCCGACCACGCAGTGCACCCCCACCCTTCTGGGTCTCTGCTCTCTGCTTTCCATCCTGGGCATGACGTGCTGTGGCATGGAATACCTCTTTGGTCAGTTTGGGTCAGGTGCCTTGTCTCTGCTTCCTCCCGGCTTCCCCTCCTCCCTGGCAGAGCATGAGACTCAGAAAGTCTTTGGCCAGACCAAAACATTACCAAGCAGTAACCGAAACACTGGTGTTATCAGTGCTGTTCCCAGGCCCAAAATCAAAAACACAGCGCTGCACCAGCTACCAAGAAGCAGAAAAATGACTGCTGCTGCTGAACCCATGACAGACCCCTAAAGCCCTCATGTTTGTATTCCACCCCTGCAGAGCGGGCAACAGGTGGTGGGGAAATGCTGAAGCCAAATATTTCCCCCACTGCAGCATGCTGGAGAACGTGCTGGGACACCTCCGCTCAAAGGGAAAGGCCTTGTTTAGACAAGACATGGCAAACACAAGGCCCCTGCCCTGGTGGAACAGCTTCAGTGGCTGGAAGAAGGTCAAATAGTGACTTTCAGAATCTGGGGAAGGAGAGAAATCTGTCCTTGGTTTCCATGTCATTCCAGCCTGAGGCTTTACATCCCCTGGGGAAATATCATTCCTTGGCTTCTGACCCACCAAATTGAACTGTCAGATTAAGGAATGTCAGGACAGACGTCTTCAACTAACATTTGGCAGCCAGGCCGAGACAATGTCTCTCCACCAACATTCGAGTAATCTCCACTTGGAAAAGCACCAGACAAACGTTCCCATTGCTCAGATGGGTCCAGAAGAAACAACTTGTAAACAGCAGCAGAAAATGTGCCAGCAAATACCAAAAGGAAAACTGTACCATTTCAACAAGCATTCTAGCGCTGGCTCTGATGAGCATCAAAAGTGACCGTATCCACACAGCTCCCTGCCAGGGAGCATGACAGACCTCATGGGGCACACCTCATTGTGCAATGCTGTCCCCTGAGACACGGACCTTTCTCCCTAATTCCATCTGGTGATCATGTTGTGCAAGAGGCCTGGTTGCCCTTGATGGTATCATTGCTTGTGTAACAGCTGAGGCTGCTCTTGCTCATTCCTACCTCCAACCCTTTCTGACCCTTGGGAAAGGATGTGCTGCAGTAACAGCCAGCAACCCCAGACTGCCATGGGAATGACTGTCTTTGCCCTTCACCAGCCTCAGTGCCCACCAAATCCTAAGCATCCCTCTTTCCTGTGACAGAGTTTGTGGATAACTACCAACTGCCATAATGAAAGGGCTTTTAGCTCTTCACCTTTTCTTGCTATTGGGCCTGGCAAGTCACAGTCTGCAAGCTGGACCTTGCTGTGCTGCATAGCTCCTGAGAAGAGCACACATCCAGGAGCAATAAAAGGACCAGTGTTCTGAAGATGCAGCAGTGCTTGGGGCATAAATTCCACACCTACCTTCAAGAGAAATGTGCCTGGTGACCCAGTACTCAGTCACGTAGGCAACATCAAAAGGGCAGTGAAGGCTGTAACTCCCCTCTGGAGCCTGGGCAGTGGAAAGGACTATGGAAGTGCTGAGTCTCAGATGCTTTCTAGTGACCTTAGCTCTTGCTCTTTGAGCAAACTCACCTCCACACATACCTTCCATCTACATCTCTGACCCACCACATGTGACTTTGCTTATAGCTCTCTGCACCCCTGAACTCCAAGCCCTGAAGAACTTGGTCAGCACCCAGATAGTGAGCAGTAATGGAAATTCCTCTGCCTCCCTGCCCAAAGCTCAGGGTGAGGAGCCCTCCTATGACTGTGCAATGGATGGCAATTAAAACAGAAGGTCAATGTTATTTCACAAGTTTACCCCAATGCCATACGCGCACGAGTTAACAGGCAGCCCCCTTGGCACAGCTTCTGCCCAGACTCTGCATCTGCATCTGGTACCCACCAACATGAAGCTGACTCTGTTTCACTGCTCAGGCTCTTCAAAGCTTAGGTCTGAAGGATCAAATACCAATTTGTGTATTTGGAGAAAGAAGTGAGCTGTAGGCAATTCAAAGCATGCATCATTTCTCTCTTTAACAGGCATGGAAGTTGTTCATCAAACTCCCGAAGCAAAAATCTGAGCATACATCTCACGAGCTATCCCCACTGCCAGACCTGTAAGGAGCCATAAAACACAAAGGCTACTTAAACCCTTCCTACAGGAGATTCACAGCCATGAGCTGTGAACCCAGCTGGGGAAATGCTACACTAAAGCCCTGCTTCTGGTGTGACGTACAAAATGAAACAGCAGAGCAGGCCTGAAGGAGGTAAAAACAAAGCCTGAGATTTTCATGGCCCTCAACGCCAGCCCTATGGGTTCTGTGCTGTCTTAACCACATCCCAAATCTCTTCTCCATCCTTGTGTGTAAATCCCATTATCACATGGAGCTACCCGGGAGGGTGGAGAGACCAGGATCCCAGGAACACCATCCCACTCCAGTCAATGGAGCAGCAAGATCAGGCTCCTGAAAGGCAACAGCCCATAACAACACCCTTGGCTTCCAGGGCGCATTAACCCTCCTCTGGCCAGATCCTTGATTTGCTACATGGTGCATGGAGCAGTAACTTCCACCCTTCATGTCCAGGAAAGTAGTTCTGCAACCCAGGCTGCTCAGCCACCGTGCCAACCACCCCTGTTCATCCTACGTACCTAGTGCCTTCACTGCATCACGCCAGAGAACTGAAATGCAAGTCAGATGGTGAAGGCATTAATGGCAGCGCTGTAAAAGCTCAACAATGCAAACCTTCCCAAAACGAACTGTCTTGACCTTCTCTGGGCTGACAATAAAAGTGTGACATCATGTGTAAACGAGCTTTAAATTTAAACCAGGTGCAGAGAGCTGCCTGGCTGCTGTAGAAACCACCACCACGCAAGCAGCAAGGCTGGAGGCAAGGGAAATGCCAAGCACGGGCAGGACCCACTCAGTAACAATACCAGGTACAAGAAGCTGGTGCAGCTTAAGATCAAATTCTGCATCGCACTTGGGTTTGTGCTGTTTGGTGCCAGCTGTACTTGGGACAAACATTCTTAAGTGAACACAAATTTGCTGATACTTCTTTCCATGTGGGTGAGCGTTCAGACAGCTCTGGAATTGAGCCAGCAGCACAGTAATGAGGGTTTTGGTTTTTTTTCCATTTTTTGCTTCTATTTAGGACTCTCCTAGACCTTTCAAAGAGCTTGGAGACACACTCACATCTATTAGAAAGCACCACGATTTATGGCCAGAAAGCAGGTCCCTGCTCCAGAGCCCTCCCAGGGCAGCCATTACCCCACTTGCTCCTTCTGCATACCAAAGCCGTCTGCTTTCCCTGCTGACCCTCCCCTGGCTGCATGAGGCTGCCCTTCCCAAACGGTTTCCAGTTTTTCACCCTGCTTGATGTGCCAGGCCAGCCAGGCACCCACCTCAAAGCAGCACCGTCCCGAGGCCACACGCTGCGCAGCCACAGCGTCCCATATCTCTTCTGCTGCCTCTTGTTTCATAGAGAGGAGCAGAACAGCACAGGACAGGCAGGTCTGCTGTCAATGAAGCCAATACCTGAAAGGGCATCAAGTGCAGTTCCCAATGGACAAGTTATTTTCTGCATCCTTTTTTGGAGAGCAGGCTTCATTGTACAATTAAGCACTGAAAGCAGACAGGTCTGGGAGAAGCAATTTGTAACGGCTCCCCAGACCGTATCTCACATCCATTTCAAGCTGGGTTCTGCAAGAACAGAGCAGGGGTCACACAACCACACTGATGAAGGAAAACACATGTAAGTGCAAAACTATACTACTGCCACTGAACTAGGTGTGATTTTTAGGAATTCACTGTCAAAGCCATGCTACAGCCCGAGCTGGGGCTAGCAACATGACCGCCACGTGGCCAGAGCCAGCTGCAGTCAGCAGTCCCGTTTCTTTCACTGAGCAGGCACGCTATGCACAAAGCAAAGATGACAATCCCATGAGTTACACAAGTAGTGGTCTTTATTTTCTAGGGTTTTTGGATCGTGCCCTGGCTGTTCCACAGCATATCTGAAGGAGGGTGAACTTGAAAGAGGACATCTGTTGTACAACACACAGGTTTGACGTGAGTTAAGCAATTTCTACATACATCGAGTTATTAATTTAATAATTCCAATTCCACATGAAGTGTGGTTGGATGATCCAAACACGAATTCCAAAACCACCACCACAAACTGTAGAAATCAGGCAGCACTTTTGTAATACTGAAAATCTCTCCCACTGGCAGGCATTAGGAAGTAGCAGTAAACATATCCAGAGGCTTCTCAGTGTGCAGAGCAACTGCAACTAACACTTTCAACATGTAAGTTAACTACAAACCAACAATTTCAGGTAACGTGTTAAATGAGATTTAATCAGGAAAGGAGGTCTACAACAAGCAATGATATTTCTATCCAGAACAGCCAGACTTCTGCCTTCACTCACATATCAGGTGCAATGCTGAATGTGCATTCGCTGATGCTAACAAAAACGTTCCATATTCATCACAAATAATCCTCAAAATTAATGTTAGGAATTTATTTTATATGCGACTTGCCACACTGGGTCAGGCAAAATACCCACCTAGGTCCATAACCCTGCTCCACTCCTGTCCAAAGGAGATGCCTGTGGAGCCTCAGAACACGCAAGCATGGACTGATAGCTCCCATGTGACCACCACGGACTAAAGCTGTAGGAGCATGGACTTCCAGACCCATACCAAAATGATACTTTGTGCAGCACAAGAAAGACAGTAATAAAGTTGAATCCCATATTCTCTCTCATGCAAAAATGCACTTGTGAGCTGAGCTGCTCAAGGATTTAACATTTGCCCCAGCAGCTCAATCAGATGGATCCCACTGCATCATCACGGTTTCATCCTCATTAAGATTGCAAAGGTTGGAAATACAGCAGCTTGAGTATATTACATGACATATACAATTTAAGAACTCCCAATCAACAAAGTCTTCCCATGTTACAAAAGTTAAGCTATCTCCATGTTTCAAATAGGCAAATTCTTACAAAAATAGCCAACTTGGGCACACTGAAAAGGTTTGCCCATGGCCAGCATTGGCCTTCAGTCCTGAGCCGTAGAAGCACCAGGTGCAAGCTGAGCCTGCGGGGCATGGATGAAGTGGTGCGGATCCACACCCTCACACCCAGGCTGCACTCCCAAGTGATAACTTGAACTGTTCCTGCCTAGTGTCATTAACTGGTGTTAATAAAAACTGAAGGGGAAGGAGAAAGGAGTGACAGAGAGATGATGGGACAGTTTCACAGTGTCTCAATTTTCACTATACAGGGACACACAAGAGAATTTTAAACATACTTATTGTCATGAAAAGCAATATATTAAGATACAAACTGCTTAGAAACATGGAAATAAAACATGAGCATCTGCCACAAAACAAAGAGGCGCAGAGGGCTTTTGTTTTGCAGCACTGGTTCCTACAATGCTGTTTACAAAAGCCACTCTCCAACACCCAGCTTACCACAGTCCATCTGAAATTTGAGCAGCCTTCAATAGACCAGGAATGAAATAAGAGAAAGAGAGAAAACAAACCAAAGGCAACCAATTCATTTCCCATCATCATTGTTGTTGGTCAGCTGGGGAAAGGCAACCTTCTTTCCCAACGAGTTCAGAAAAACAGTGGGCCCCTTCATCCATTCCTGTCAAGTCTTCAGCAAAGAAGGTCAGAAAATGCTAACTACAGGTAACAAAGCAGAACCACTGAAATTTATAAACCTGGAAATTCTGAAGGAAAAAGAAAACCCCAACCCTGTACACAAGCATAAATAAAAATCTGTTTATCAGCATTTGAGTGAGCACAGAGCTCCAGACTGGAAGCCTGCTGTGCTCAAAAAAAATGCACGCAAGTGCATAACTGTAGTGAAATCCTTACGCAGGCACAACAAACAGAACAATCTCCTGCGGGGATGCGAAGGATAAACCCAAAGTCCTTCCTCTGCTTTTTCACTGTGGAAAGCACTTATACCTTTTTCTAAGTTTGGAAATAGTTATTCTTTTTCTTTCTGACTCTCTCCCTCTCTCCATATTTTAAGTTACATACCACAGAAACTTAAAAGTAGCCGTATTTCTCTTTTTCAGTTACATTCTGTAACCCCTGAGCTGAATCCTTTCTGCTTCACAGCCAAAATGTAATAATGGAGCTCCAGCAGAGGTGTGAATTGCTTCCATTCATTCTCACCAAGTATTAACTTCACACACTGGTATTCATCATTCCAAAGTCTACCTACTAGGACAATTAGGTAATAGCCAGGTTAGTTATAATACTCGGGGATTAAAAACAATGATGTCATGATTTCCATAGCATTGCAGGAAATCAACTGTAAAATTAACGCTATTTCATATATTTTCTCAGTCACATTTTTTAAGACAATGCACACAAAGCCAACTGCTTGTGTATGAACACAACATCACAGTGTACAAACACAGCATCACAGTGCACAGCAAGATTCACCTTTTTCAGGGTGAGGAAAGAGAAAAAACTTGGCAAAGCTTTGCCAATGTTCTGTACCTTCACAGAAGTCTTGCTGGTTGGAATGTAAAATAAAGCGACTGCAGTGATGTCCTATAAGTTTTATTTACTCAACAGTATGCTACAAGAGCACATACTAAATGAGAAACAACTTCCATGAAATTTCTAATAAAGATTCCTCCTAAATTCTAGAGTCTGGAAAGAAAACAGAACAAAACTCAGAACACCCTGCAGCTCATTCACATGAATGTAGGGTCTCCAGGTTTCTTAAAATGTTTTGGTTCAGTCAGACAGAAAATCACTTCCTGATGTACAACTGTCATTGTTTTCTCAAGGTGCATTTTCATAAGGTATGTATTTAGCTTTTTGCACTACTGCCAAGAGATACCAAGTGACCAAATCCCTACAGCGTAAGGAAACCTGTGAAACACAGCTATTAGAGGGTAGTTTCAGGCAGGAAGGCAGCTACATCTGGTTATCAAGAGTTAAACAACCTGGGAGAGCTGCAAGAGTACAGGCAAAATGGGGAGGGAGCCTCAACCATTAATACTTCCACAATGCTGAGAAAGTCTGCTTGATACTTTTATCAAAGGAGGCAAGAGATCTCTCCAGTTAGAGGCACCCCTTATGTGCACATACACACTTCAACCTGCTGAAGCAAAACTGCTGGACAAAGCATGATGTTTTGTACTACCTAATGGCTGCTGCTGCTGAAAAAGGTAATCCTAGTCCTAGCACCCTCCTCTCACTTCTCTAGTCCCCTGAGTGAGCTCACTCGGTTCATTTTTTTGGCAAGTAACATTTCACATCTTGCGGTCATGTTGGTTTCTGTAAGTAAAACACGCTTGCCAGAAGCCACTGCCAGTGCCACAGAAGTAGTTGTGAACTTCTGGCCAAGATTGGACATGGTGTTTCTGGTACTGACAAACTATTAGATGGCTCATCTTGTGTCCTGGAACCTCTGCTAGATAAAAGTAACTGCAGTCTTTTCCAGGGACCTTTTTCTTTGGGATTCTACCAAAACGCCCGTTAGTTCCCCAGCCTCACCACACGTCAAAATGTCTATTTCCATATTAAATACCTGTGTAGGATATTCCCCAAGCAAAAAGGATTCCTGAAGCCATACCAAGCTGCACCACCTGGGTGCCTTCAGGCCATCTATCAAAACCAAGAAATATTTTAAAGATCCCTAGAGAACTGAGTGACCTGTTGGCATGAGAAATCCTAGTCTGTCAGCTCAGGAACAGAGGAGGCAATTCCAACTCTGCTATTCGCTGTTCCTCCCTATCAGTCAAGTGAAGATCAAGCACATTCAATTGCAGTTGGGTTAAAGTTGGCACATCAGACAGCATTTTCCAAATCCAATGTTAATTGATTAAAAAGGTTAATAACACAGAGCCACTGGTAAGAAGCTAGAATGCCAGGGTCTGGGGCATCTCCCCTCTCAGCTGATAATACGTAAGTCAACATATTAACAGAACTGCCTCAGCAGAACTTTCTGGCAATAGCCAACTAACTTGCTAACTCTGTACCTTATGGGCAGAAAAAACTAATTTAAATGTCATTTACTAGCTGCTTTCATACTGCATAGATGTATTACTTCACTATGATTCACTTGTGTCTTATTCCACTTCGCAGATGTGAAAGTGCTAAGATAAATTGAAAGAATGATTGCATCTGGAAATACAGAAGATCTTTCCCACTCTCTCAATCTCACCATTTGAGGCTGATTTCTTAACTTCACACATGCCCTTTCTGTGGAGGCTTAGCTTCTTCCTTAGCGCATGAAGTCTCTTCAGACTGGGTTGTTTTAAAGACATCAGATCCCATCTGACAGAAACAAATTTTAAAAACCTTACCATGCTATCAGCTACTGCTTTACTACTTTTCCACTAATATGAGGAACTCCCATGGTGGGTCCTCAATACCATGTTTAACAGAACCTGGCTGGGTGTTGAAAATTGCATTCACATTTCATTTATGGAAGGAAAAGAATTATAAAAGAATACGTAGAAGTTTATAGAGATCCAAGGTAAAATTAGGGCTCCGTAAGATTTCCTTTGTCTTCAACAGAGGCAGTATTTCACATTTCAAACCCAAACCTTCTGACATACAACAGTACATAAAATATAGAAACACTATTTCAAATATGAAACACTTGTAAAACTAGGAATAAGAAAAACAAAAGAAGTCTTTCACTGGGAGAAATACTGAGGTGCATTGAATAACATCCAAAAATAGATATTAGTTGAAAAATGTCTGTTATTAACAGCAAAATAGAAATGCTTCCCAATGCTACTAAAAGCTGCTATGCTAGATGGGCAAAGCCTTCTATTTTAAAAATTACTTCAGTATGATTCTAGTACATGGAAGTATAAAAACTGTGTTTCAAAAAAACAATTAACAAATATTACCATGATGTGCCCATTAAACTGGGCTAAGGCAGTTGGTTTCTGGATCCACGTTAGGATAAATCAGGGTAAACATCTGAAATCAGGAAGTTCTTAATATGAACTGGCTGAAATTTTGGAAATTATTCAAGCAATAGAAATCTTTCACTGTCTAGGACAGTGTGTATATTATCCTAAATGCACATATCAAGATATGCACATCATGACTGATATAGCATATCTACATAGCAGATCTATCCAACTCATTGTCTTTGAAAAGGAAGTTATTATATAGTTAATATAAAAGAAGTTATAATTCAAGATTCTGCTTTTGTCCACCACGTGCACTACAGCATTTTTGCATTGCAGAAATTCAAGAGACCTTTCTACCTGTCATGATTTTCATAATTAAAAACTATTATTTCAGAATGGCAAAGACTAATTGTCCAGTAAGCGAACAGAGTGACTCAAGATTAAGGGAACATCACTAATGCAGTGAAAAACAGCATTATTTCTTCCACAGATAGCTTTGGTTAGTGTTTCCCTGAAGATTTCCAGCATTCATCTTGGTAGTTTTGATATGCCTCTGGTTCTTGTCCTTCTGAAGCTCAGTTCAGACACCAACAACAGGCTGTTACTGGTCAGTCCAACTGAAAATTATTAGAACTAAACTGAGGAGGCCAACACAAATGCCAAAAACAACCAATGCACACGCCTGTCGAGAAAGAAAAGCAAAAATTAGTTTTTTTACATTATTTCTAAGGCTCAGAACTAATGATGAAAAAAATCCTGTAAGAACAGATTTAAATAGTGTTTTTAAAATAATCTTTAATGTTTTAAATTACTCAGTCTTCAAACACAAGGTATCTGTTTAGGGAAAAACTAAACTAAGCCTGCTCTGGGAAGTTGTGAATGCTCCATCTCTGGCAGTGTTTGAGGCCAGGCTGGACAGAGCCTTGGGTGGCATGTTTTAGTGGTAGGTGTCCCTGCCCATGGCAGGGTGGTTGGAACTAGATGATCTTAAGGTCCTTTCCAACCCTAACTATTCTATGATTCTATGATAGTTTCACTGGGAACTGAGAGCAGTTAGTCTGCCTGCTCACACTATCTGTCTGCAGATACAACTCAATAAATTAAGAATCTGAATTTGGATTTGACTCAAAATTTAATTAAAGTTACAATGCACTCTTTACATTTTTGAATATCCAGATGACAATAAAACTACAGCACAAGAGACAGTTGCTTGACGATTTATAACACGTCCCCAAAACTGCTGGAATTAGTTAAGACTTTAAATAGCCCAAGAGCATCTTTCAGACTCCTTATTTTGTCAGTACAAGAGCAGCCCTAGAATTGTAAGAATTGCTGAAGGACTTATGCACAAAAAGTTTGTCAGCATTTTAGCCACTGTAATGAAGTTGCTTTGCTGAGCAGTGGTTAAAATGAAGACAGCTACAGTGTGAAAAGCAGGCTGCTGCACAAATTCCAGCTGGAGTTTAACCTACTACACCAAAAGAGAAACCGTAAAGAGAAGAAAAAAAAAAAAAAAAGGGTGGGGAGGGGAAAAAAGGAAAGGGATGGGTGGGGAAGAAGTGTCTGAGAAGGCTTACATAAAAAACAAGCATAAACACCATTCCACTTAAATGCAGTTTGGCTTTGTCCCAGCTGCCCAGACAACATCAGAGTAACGCATAAAAACTGAAGAGAAATTGGATTAAAAGTCAGCATCTGAAAACCATAGGGAAAAGCATGTATTCAGCTCAGCAGTCCAGCATATGGATAAACTACTAGTGAAAATTCTCTTGTGGAGGAGGAGTTTCAGAAAGAATAGAGCTATCATGAGGAACAGAGCAAAAAGTTCTCACTGCAATTCACAAAATCTGTGAGCAAGAACTTTGCCCCTTGGCTTACGTGCTCTACAGCATATTGAGATGAACAGAAAATAAGGCCATTTGAATACAATTAGCACACATAAAAAAAGCATACCCCAAGTTTCTGTCGTGATAAAAGGTCTTCTCTGCTAAGTTTAAGATAAAATAGTCCAGGATAAACAAAAAGCAGACATGTTGATGTGGTTGAACCTTTAAAAAACAGAAAGTAAGTTTTGACTTAGAGCAAGACTAAAGTATATGAACTTATCGTCATAATGAATTTTCTGAAGAAAAGTTAAACAAAAAAACCCCAACAACCACAACAACTTACCAGCTACTCCAAATACATTTTTAATGTCTGGCACGTACATTGCAAACAACACAACAATTGTATTCAGCGTTAAAGTGACAAGGATATGGCAAATCCACGACACAGGAAGATGAGAGAAAAATACCATCATTACAGCTTTTCTTGCCTACATGATATGAAGAGAAACATTGCATGGGTAAATACATAGATACACTTTATTTAATCTTATCTCAATTTCATAAAATAACAAATGACATCATTCAAGATGTGAAAAAACATTTAAAAAAATCAAAATGCAAAAAATTCAGTAACAGTTGAATGTTTTGCCTTTCTGTAGCATAGAGTTTACTTTAGTATTAAAGTAGTATTTATCACATGGACGTTAGTCTTAAGGAATTACTCCTTTTTTGCAGGGACTAAAAGAGGTCTGGGAGATAATGCTTTGTCTCTTTAAGCATGCTTGGTAGCAAATGTCAGCATGTTGCCAGCTTCCATACTCTACTTCCAGATACACAGTTTGCACACATTTTTTTGGTCCTAACAATGAATTTTCAGTTCAATCATGGTACTGATGATCTAAAGTAGGGGTTTTTTTGTAAAACAGGTCAATATGTGTTTCTAATTTACAACTGAGTTTTCAAATACAAGTGTGTTCGTGTGTGGGTGTGTCCTGGGTTCAGCAGTAGCAGTCATTTTTTCTCCTTCTTAGTAGCTGGTGCAGTGCTGTGTTTTTGACTTTCAGCCTGGGAATAGCACTGATAACACCAATGTTTTCAGTTGCTGCTCAGTAATGTTCACTCTGACCAAGGACTTTCTGAGTCTCATGCTCTGCCAGGGAGGAAGGGAAGCCAGGAGGAAGCAGAGACAGGACACCTGACCCAAACTAACCAAAGAGGTATTCCATACCACAGCACGTCATGCCCTCTATATAAACTGAGGGCAGTTACGCAGAAGGGTTAGATCACTGCTCGGGTGGGGCTAGGTATCGGCCCGTGGGTGGTGAGCAGTTGTATTCTCTTCCCTTGTTGCTTCCCTTATCATTATTATTATTGGTGGTAGCAGCAGTGGTTTGTGTTATACCTTAGTTACTGGACTGCTCTTATCTCAACCCGTGGGAGTTAGATTCTTTCGATTCTCCTCCCCATCCCTCCAGGAGCGGGGGCAAGGAAGGGGGAGGAGTGAGCGAGCGGCTGCACGGCTGAGTTGCCGGCTGGGCTTAAACCACAACAGTTCTTTTTGGCGTCCAACATGGGGCACAAAGGGTTGAGATAATGACAGATCTGACCAGAGTGTGCCTAATCGTATTTGTGACAAGCGTGCACTGTTTCGGATTAATAGTCACTCGTCACAATGCTGATTTATTGGCTCTCAAAGTTGTTGCCCTTGATCTCACAGTTTCAGCATGCTGTACTTTTCTTACAGCCAGAATTTGCTGTGTTAGTGTTTATCGGCTGGGGGCCTTCGGCTAAGGTTCTTGTTTCATTGTACTTTATGGTAATGACTTGTAATACAATAGAATCATTGATCATTAAACTGATCTGGCTTGCATTCCCAGTGTGGTCACCACCTCTATGTTTTGGCAGGTATATAATAGAAGTGCTTACCAATTAAACATCTTTTTTTCCCCTCCTCAGATGGTCAACCTGTGAAGGAGACATTCCCTTACGCTCCCAGCCACCCCCCACCCCCACCCCACCCCCCCCGAGACCATTTACAGTATCATTTGAGAGTTCTGAAGGTTTTGAATGGCTTTTGGGTACCCTTGAGACCTGCCTGTTGATTGTGATAGGGATCACCATGCTGGCACGCATACAGAGTGTGTTTTATCCACGACCATTTCGTCTGGTCTTGAGAGTTAAGCAGAGTCGCATTTGGGCCTTGTCTAGGGTTAGACAACAATATAGGAGGACCAAGAGGTTTTCCCCGAGGCTGGACAGTCATGAGTGGCAGGGTGTGTGGGACAGTATGGGCAAGTATCTAGGCCAGTGGGCCCCTCCAGTGCTTTGGAACTTCACCACTGAATTAAGTGCAAAATCCAAACAAATTAGTAAAACACTGAAATGAGGTGTGTTGTCATTCTGGTCATACCAGAGATGGATGAACCACGGCAAAGTGCTGGGGCTTGGCCTATGCTTACAGAGCCCTGTTCACCACCACCCAGCACCTTCAAAAGGAAAAAAATGTCCCTGGATCTGAGGGCAAAGCAACAGACAGCACAGCTACTACCGCTCCAAGCACAGCAGCTACACCAGCCCCAGCAACAAGTACAGCAGCTACTCAAACTTCAACCACAACAGACAGTGCAGCTACTCCAGCTCCAAGCACAGCAGCTATGCCAACCCCAGCGAAAAGTTCAGCAGCTACCCAAACCGACAACAGATACTGCAGCCACTCCGATCACAGTGATAATCACTGCAGCTAAACCAGAGGACCAATTCGTACCAATATCGGTTGCCCCTGTATGCAAGGGGAAAAGCAGAAAAAAAAAAGACAAGAACGACAGAGGAACAAGAAGAAGCAAGCAATGCACTTACTACCCGGGACAGCATCTGATCAGGAGTCATCATCACATGAATGAGAAGAAGAAGAAGTGACTTCTCGACCTCGGACCTCAACCGAGCTATGGAATATGCATAAAGATTTTACCTGTCAACCAGGGGAGCACATCATCACCTGGCTGCTCCAATGCTGGGACAATGGGGCCAACAGTCACAAACTAGAAGGTAGGGAAGCCAAGCATCTGGAATCACTTGCTAGGTAAGAAGGAATTGACAAAGCAATTGCAAGAGAGAAACAGTCCCTCGGCCTTTGGAAGTGGCTCTTGGCAGCTGTGAAAGAAGGGTTTCCATACAAGGACGATGCTATGAGTCGTTCAGCCAAGTGGACTACTCTAGAGAAAGGCATCCAGTCTCTGAGAAAATCACCCACTGTAGAGATGATATATCACATCAAGCCAAATAGTGGGGATGTACCCATAGATCCAGATGAAGTCAAATGTATATGACCTATGTGGCAGAAATTTACACGGAATGCACCTTCATCATATGCCCATTCATTGGCAACAGTAACCTGGAATGACACAGTACCACTAACAGTGGATGAAATGATTCATAAACTCCGAGAGTTCAAAGACAATCTCACCCCTTCCATCATTTCAGCTGTGGAAAAACTGTCCTAGGAGCTCAAACAATTTGAGAGACGATTTATCTGATCTATCCAGCTCCTCACATGTACCAACACACGTCTCAGCTACTAATAAAAGGTGTCATACTGCTCGAGAGAGAAGATATAAAAGGTATATGCCACGGGCCACCCTATGGTTTTACCTGCGGGATCAGGGAGAAGACATGACGAAGTGGGATGGAAACCTACCTCAGCTCTGGAGGAACGGGTGCGCGAATTGAAGAGGGGAACAAAGGTCGAGGATGATCATCCCATGAAAGCTGCAGCTTCAGTCCCTGCTGAGCAGGTTCCCAGATGGAGTGGAAGAGCTGATCTTACTCCAGCTCCTGTGACAAAGACGACTAATCCCTTTCTACAACACGTAAGTGTCCAATGTTGTGATGACTATTGGAAGGGCCCTGCCTCCAACCAGATGGAGGTAGGGGACAATCGGATTTACTGGACTGTGTGGATTAGATGGCCTGGCACATCAGTACCCCAGAAGTATAAGGCTCTAGTAGATACTTGTGCACCGTGTACCCTAATGCCATCAAGCTGTCAAGGGGTGGAACCCATTTCTATTTCTGGAGTAACAGGAGGATCCCAAGAGTTGACTGTACTGGAGGCTGAAATCAGCCTGACTGGGAAGAAATGGCAAAAGCACCCCATTGTGACTGGTCCAGAGGCTCCATGCATCCTTGGCATAGACTGTCTCAGGAGAGGGCACTTCAAAGACCCAAAAGGGTACCGATGGGCTTTTGGTATTGCTGCTTTGGAGACAAAGGAAATTGAACAGTTGTCCACCTTGCCTGGTCTCTCAGAGGATCCTTCTGTTGTGGGGTCACTGAAGGTCAAGGAACAACAAGTGCCAATCATGACCACAACAGTGCACCGGCGGCAATATCGCACCAACCGATACTCCCCGATTCCCATCCATAAGCTGATCCATAGACTGGAGAGCCAAGGAGTGATCAGTAGTACCTGCTCACCCTTTAACAGCCCCATATGGCCAGTGCGAAAGTCTAACGGAGAGTGGAGACTGATGGTAGACTATTGTGGCCTAAACGAAGTCACACCACCCTTGAGTGCTGCTGCACCGGACATGCTAGAACTTCAGTATGAACTGGAGTCAAAGGCAGCCAAGTGGTATGCCACGACTTATATTGCCAATGCATTTTTCTTAATTCCTTTGGCAGCAGAGCGCAGGCCACAGTTCGCTTTTACCTGGAAGGGCGTCGGGTACACTTGGAACCGACTGCCCCAGGGGTGGAAACACAGCCCTACCATCTACCATGGACTGATCCAGACTGCACTGGAACAGGGGCAAGCTCCAGAACACCTGCAATACATTGATGACATTATCATGTGGGGCGATACAGCGGAAGAAGTCTTTGAAAAAGGGAGGAAAATAATCCAAATCCTGCTGAAAGCCAGTTTTGCCATAAAATGGAGTAAGGTCAAGGGACCTGCACAGGAATTCCATTTTTGGGAATAAAATGGCAAGATGGATGTCGCCAGATCCCCACAGATGTGATCAACAAGATAACAGCAATGTCTCCACCAACTAATAAGAAAGAAACACAAGCTTTTTTGGGTGTTGTGGGGTTCTGGAGGATGCACATCCCGAATTACAGTTTGATTGTAAGCCCTCTCTATCATGTGACCCGGAAGAAGAATCATTTTAAATGGGGCCCTGAGCAACAACAAGCCTTCGAGCAAATTAAATGAGAGAGAGTTCACACAGTAGCCCTGGGAGCAGTCCGGACCAGCTGTTAAAAATGTACTGTACACTGCAGCCGGGAAGAACGGTCCTACCTGGAGCCTCTGGCAGAAAGCTCCAGGGGAGACTCGAGGTCGACCCCTTGGCTTTTGGAGTCGGGGACACAGAGGATCTGAGGCGACCTATACCCCAACTGAAAAAGAGATACTAGCAGCCTATGAAGGGGCTCCAGCTGCTTTGTGGGAGTTTCATTCTTTCAATTCTCCTCCCCATCCCTCCGGGAGCAGGGGGGAGGAAAGGGGGGAAGTGAGCGAGCGGCTGCACGGCCGTGTTGCCAACTGGGCTTAAACCACAATAGGGTGCGTGTATGTAGAAAGGAAAAACCAAGTCAGCAAAACTCAATTTAAGAAGAGGTAAGGAAAAAACAAAAAAAAAGGTAAAAAATCAAACTAAATAAACTTTAGAAGTTCTGGATTCTCTAAATTAAAAACAAAACTGTGGCCTAGTTTTAATCTGAAATCTGTCTCAAGAGCACAAATTAGCTTAGTGGTTAGTTGTTATTTTTGAGCTTTCATGGAACATATGCAAATATGTGGCCTTTGATCAATCACCTGACAAGTGAATAAGATACACAAGACTAGATGTGACTGAAATACTGCAGTCTGCAAAGCATTAGCATTACCGTTGCTTACTGCCAGCTTCAAAATGTTGAGGAGTACTTACTGGGAAATGGATTAGAGGGACTGTCAAAAGCACAGCAAACAGGATGGCTACTTTAACAGTCATGATGATAGTATCATGAGGCAGGTACCTGCTGTAACCCTGCAGCAATTCAGAGTCCACTTTGTCTGAAAACAAGAAAAAACAATAACTACTTGGTTAATCATTTGAGAACTAATAATTAACAATGCATATCAAGCTTCCATTCAAATTGATCAGTTTGCTTGTGACTAATGTGGAATAGTTGCACATGCACATGCTTTGGCATTACTGCCACATGAGGACATGTAGCCTCCAGAAAACTGAAAAAGCTTCAGGAGGCAAGTCGCTGGAGAGCCTCTGCTGAAGCCAAAGTTACAAGATACAAATACGAAGGAGAAAGCATCCAAAAGAAACGTGGTGACATCAGGCCAAGTATACAGTAAAACTTGTGTTCAAAACCCATGTTCAAGTCTTCAGAAACAGTGCAGCTGAGGCCCTCAGTGACATGTTTTAGTGGTGGTCTCAGCAGTTCTGTGGTAATGATTGGACTTCATTATCTTAAAGGTCTTTTCCAACCTAGTTGATTCTATGACTGTTCAATGTGTCTGAAACATTCAACACTAAATTCTTTGGGTTGAACTAGAAAGCTAGAAGCAAATTAACTTTGCTAACTTGCATTTCCTTCCTCCCCACCCTCCCTTCCTCTGAAACATTAGGTGATGTACAAGGTAGAATTTCATGGTTTGAAAGAAAAGCTGCAATTCTAATGTAAAGGAAGAAGGGGATGTTCAAAACTATGCTAGTGTAAGTGCTTTTACTAACCCTAGTTGGCAATGTATTGCTGGATGACACAAAATAATAACTAGCATCAGTTACACTTGTGACAGATATTTCTCATTTAAAAAAAAAACCCACCCCACCCCCCAAAAAAAAAAAAGCCACCAAACAAAAAAACTAAACAATCTTCACCTTTGAGTTTGCTGATTTAAGGTGAAAATTTTAAGTTAACAGCAAAAGCCAGAGCTCTGAAAGCTCTGTGAGTACTGCCCTGACTTTTGGGGGGATTTTGTGACATACATTGACTTTTATGCTTTTTGGATTTCACAATGGACCATAGCTTCCAAAGTCCAGTCATCGCATAATGTTTTAAAATCACAGAAAACAGAACAAACCATCTCAATGCTTACTTAACTACAGGTGAGCAGTTGAAAGAGAGTTTGTGGGGCAGGGTTAAAGGGAGAACAGCGATGGGAGACATTATTGTGGGGATCTGTTACAGACCGCCTGACCAAGAGGACTCTGCGGATGAAGGGCTCTACAGACAGATAGGAACAGCCTCATGCTCGCAGGCCCTTGTTCTCATGGGGGACTTCAACCACTCTGATATCTGTTGGAGGGATGGTACGGCCCGGCACAAGCAATCCAGGAAGTTCCTCAATTGTGTGGAAGACAGCTTCCTTCTGCAAGTAATAGAGGAGCCGACAAGGAGAGGTGCCATGCTTGACCCTGTGCTCACCAACAGGGAAGGGCTGGTTGGAAATGTGATGCTCCAGGGCAGCCTTGATTGCAGCGATCATGAGATGGTCAAATTTGAGATCCTCAGGACAGTGAGAAGAGCGTGCAGCAAGCTCACTGCCCTGGACTTCAAGAGAGCTGACTTTGGCCTCTTCAGGAACCTGCTCAGTAAGCTTCCATGGGATATAGCCCTAGAGGGCAGGGGGGCCCAAGACTGTTGGTCGATATCCAAGGATCACCTGCTGCAAGCTCAGGAGCGATACATCCCAACTAGAAGGAAGTGCTGCAGGAGGGCCAGGAGACCTCCTTGGATGGATAAGGAGCTGCTGAGGAAAATTTGAAGGAAAAAAGAGGCTTATAAAAGGTGGAAGCAAGGACAGGCGGCCTGGGAAGAATACAGAGATGTTGTCCAGGAAGGTAGGGACCAGGTTAGGAAAGCTAAGGCCCAGTTAGAGTTAAACTTGGCTAGGGATGTTAAGGATAACAGGAAGGGATTCTATAGGTACATTGCAAACAAAAGACAGACTAGGAACAATGTGGGCCCTCACTAGAAGCTATCAGGAGAACTGGCTACCCTGGATTTGGAGAAGTTGAGGTTCCTAACGACTTCTTTGCCTCAGTCTTCACCGGAAAATGCTCTGATCACACCACCCAAGTCTTGGAAGGCAGATGCAGGGACAGTGAGAATGAAGACCGTGGGCCCACTGTAGGAGAGGGTCTGGTTCAAGACCATCTTAGGAACCTGAACGTATACAAGTCCATGGGACCTGATGAAATCCATCTGCGGGTCCTGAAGGAGCTGGCAAATGAAGTTGCTAAGCCACTGTCCATCATATTTGAAAAATCATGGCAGTCAGGTGAAGTTCCCGATGACTGGAAAAAGGGAAATATAACCCCCATTTTCAAGAAGAGGAAAATGGATGAGCCGGGGAACTACGGACCAGTCAGTCTCACCTCTATGCCTGGCAAAATCTTGGAGGGGATTCTCCTGGAAGGTATGCTAAGGCACATGAAAAACAGCAAGGTGCTTGGGGACAGCCAGCATGGCTTCACTAAGGGGAAATCCTGCCTGACCAATCTGGTGGCCTTCTAGGATGGGGCTATGGAACTGATGGACACGGGTAGAGCAGTTGATGTCATCTACCTGGACTTGTGCAAAGCGTTCGACACTGTCTCATGTGACATCCTTGTCTCTAAGTTGGAGAGACATCAACTTGATAGGTGGACCACTCAGTGGATAAAGAACTGGCTGGCCGCATGCAAAGAGTTGTGGTCAATGGCTCAATGTCCAGCTGGAGACCAGCAATGAGTGGTGCCCCTCAGGGATCGGTGTTGGGACCGGTCTTGTTCAACATCATTGTTGGTGACATGGACAGTGGGATTGAGTGCGCCCTCAGCAAGTTTGCCAATGACACCAAGCTGTGTGGTTCGGTTGATATGCTGGAGGGAAGGAATGCCATCCAGAGGGACCTTGTCACGCTTGTGAGGTGGGCTGATGCCAACCTGATGAAGTTTAACCATGCCAAGTACAAGGTCCTACACCTGGGTTGGAGCAATCCCAGGCACAGCTCCAGGTTGGGCAGAGAAGAGATTCAGAGCAGCCCTGCAGAGAAGGACTTGGGATGTTGGTCAATGAGAAAATGAACATGAGCCGGCTTCAGTGTGCGCTCGCAGCCCAGAAAGCCAACCGTATCCTGGGCTACATCCAAAGGAGCGTGACCAGCAGGTCGAAGGAGGTGATCGTGCCCTTCTACTCTGCTCTCGTGAGACCTTACTTGGAGTACTGTGTGCAGTTCTGGTGTCCTCAACATAAAAAGGACATGGAACTGTTGGAACAAGTGCAGAGGAGGGCCACGAGGATGATCAGGGGACTGGAGCACCTCCTGTATGAAGATAGGCTGAGAAAGTTGGGGCTGTTCAGCCAGGAGAAGAAAAGGCTGTGTGGAGACCTCATAGCAGCCTTCCAGTATCTGAAGAGGGCCTATAGGGATGCTGGGGAGGGACTCTTCATGAGGGACTGTAGTGATAGGACAAGGGGTAACGGGTTCAAACTTAAACAGGGGAGTGTAGATTGGATATGAAGAAGAAATTCTTTCCTGTAAGGGTGGTGAGGCACTGGAATGGGTTACCCAGGGAAGTTGTGAATGCTCCATCGCTGGCGGTGTTCAAGGCCAGGCTGGACATAGCCTTGGGTGGCATGGTTTAGTGGGAGGTGTCCCTGCCCCTGGCAGGGGGGTTGGAACTAGATGATCTTAAGGTCCTTTCCAGCCCTAACTATTCTATGATTCTATGATCTGAACCACAGAAAGATGAAGCATGTCTGTTTTCAAAGAGGGAACTCTCCTTTTGTTTTCAATTTAAAATGAAATGTTTTAATTTTCTCAGGCTGGTGTTTTAGGAACAGGGAACAGATTCTCCCTATTTAAAGAAGTTAATTAAGCAAAACCAGAAAGTAAAAAAAAAAAAAAAAAAAAAAGAAGCTTGCAAGGAGGGGAGGGTGGAGATGACACAACACCAAAACCAACTCTCTCAGACATCCACTGTTTGTCTCTCGAGTCTAAGAGTTACTGAAAGAAATCAGGCTTGCAGAAAAACAGAGATGTCCCAGTGAAAGAGATTAAAGGACAAGTCAGGGCCTTGTCCCAAAGACACAGCAGAGGTAACAGGAACTCTGCTGGTTTCTAGGACTATTACCGTTTTAATTTCCCCTCCCCTTTTTTCTTTATTAAACTCCTTGTTGAGCCCTCATGTGGAGCCAGATGGCTATCCTGCACTGCCTGCTCAATCTCTCAGACTCTCAGAGTGTCACTCAAAATTGTGTTTTCCTACAAACCACACGGAGACAGTCACAAAACACTAATAGCGACCTATATGCTATTAAAGGTTTCAAGATTCCCCATATAATTTTTTAAAGGATTCTGAGTGTCAAATTAACATTTTCAGACAGTTATAGACAGATGTACACTTATAGCTGGGGGGAAAAAGGTACAAAACTCCATGGAAATCTGGGATTATTAGCTGCTGAAAGTCAATATTCTTGATGCTTTGTTAGACACTATCTCAATCTGGCCATCAAGAACTACAAAACACACTGAAAGGAAAAGGAATTCTAATCAGAACACTTCTGTCTTACTGCCTTACTGTCCCTTGTAAGTAATTTTATTCATTCCAATCAACACAGGTTAACATGTAATAATCTCATAAAAAGGGTGAGGTTTCAGAAGACGTTAAAAAAATCCCAACAGATGACTGAGATGCATTTATGGGGTAGCATTTGCATGAAACTATTCCAGAAAACAGATCATAAAGGTTGGACTTGATGATCTTAAACATCTTTTCAACCTAGTTGCTTCTATAATCACCAAGTAGAGGTGATTCAATTTGATAGTGTGTGCTGTGTGAGCAAAACACACGGTAGTAACAAATTTACAGCAGGATACAGAGAGCTAAATGACAGTTCTTCAGAAAGACATCACACTGACGTGTGACAGGATACCAAAACTGCTGTATGAAATAGACACTTCTACCAAGGTTATGATGGACCCTTAAAAAAAGGCTACTATATAGACAAGGGTTCTAAAATCTTTCTGTATTCTTGGGAAATACAAGAATACCGAAGTCATCTACGTTTAAACTCAAAAGAAACTGTACCCGTAAGTATCCAAAAGTCCAAATGTACAGTTACTGAATTGGTACTGAAGCACACTGCCACATAAACTTTACAGCTAAGAGAAATGAAAGATGCCTATAGAATCTGTCAGGGCAAGTGTTACATCCAACCCACTTTTCTGTTTGGTAAAGAAAAAGGTATGTTTACTTCATCAAGCACTATGTTGACAACTTCTCCAAGAGTTGTGCATTTCTTGGCTCAGTTCCTGTATCAGATACCAACACAACTTTCTGAAGCCCAGGAGCATGTGCTAGAGGAAGCCCAACTCCAAGCTTTTTCTTTTAAAGCTTTAAATCCTTCCCCAGTCTTTTGCCACTGTCCTTCACTGAAGTCAAGACACAAAAGTAGATATGTCTTCATGCACCTACTAATTTTCTCATAGTCCTCGTAATTTTTTTTTTCTGGACTTCTCTAGTTTGTCTTTATGTTACACATGAACAAAGATATCATGAAGAAGTCACTTTGTGCAACCCTTTAAAATAAAGCTTTCTTAAACTGGATGACTCATGGGATATTTTTCCCCCCACTTCCAGCAGATTTCTAGTGCAATAGCTACTGAGTTGTAAAAATACAAACACGAAACAGAAAAGAAATACATGCTTTGTACCCAAGCTGTATCAGACAAGGAAAAAATGCTGCAAACTTTCACACCTACCTAACATTAGGGCTAGCTTGCTGTGGGTCAAATTCCTCTCATGAAAGGCAACAGCCTCAGAGACAACAGATGTGCTGGGATATCACCAGGTTAAATAAGTTATAAATGTCCTGGAAGGTACAGCCTTAGAACAGACCTTTCAACCTTGTTTGACAAGCAGACTATTACTAGCTCTCAGAATTTCTCACAGATCACAATAAATCCATTCTCAGAATATAAATGACAATATTATAAGTCCAACAGTATAGTGGCAATCAGTAGTTTAATTACATAGTATTAGAGAACACAAACCATCAGCTGCAGTTTAGGGATGGCTATCTTTCTGTATAGCATTTTATGGCATAAACCCTGCAAAGTTTAGCTACATTACTCACTGAGAAGTCAATGAGACTGTAACATTTTCCAGTGTCAGGCAAATTCTTAAGTCTTCAGAAGACGATTTCAGAGCTTTCAAGTACACCAGCGCACAAAAAAGCCTAATGTACACCAGTCAGAATGCATTTGTCACTATTATTAGCTTTCATTCTAAAGAACACTTGAAGAATATACTTACCATAAAATGTCAGGTAGCCAAACAGAGCAGACATTAAGTAAATTAGGAAACTCAGACCAATTCCTGTGACAGTTACATTCTGCATTCTACTTTTGGATGGACTAAAACACACACACAAAAAATAGAAAATTAGTGCTGCTGAATCTGTATCCTGGACTATTTAACACAATGCAACTTCCATAGCAGCTTGCCTTTCATAAGAGAGCATTGCCTTAATTTATAGCAACTGAGGATTTGCTGAGGTCTGTGCTGTCAGTAATATTAAGGGTTTTTAAAAACGTTTTTAACCTGATCATTAAAGGGCGCTTTTCACAGCAGTCTCAAAGGAGACAACAAACATCATCCCCATCTTGTAGGGAATTCAGGCATTCCAGAGTATTTTTTAAATCAAAATTTTGATTTATACAGGATGACATATATTCAGAGCCAGGAACAGCATATGGGTCAAAAAACCCCCACTGAATCAGATGTGACCAAATGCAGATTCAGCTACAGCAATAAAAATTAACTAATAAGTACCTTAGCAAATGACCTTTTTTCTCCTGATTGTCCAGGCCAGGACAATGTACTGACATTGATGATGGAATCATATTTGCTACTTTTCTCTCCTGTAAGAGAGGAAAAGCCAGTACAGGCTAAAACTGTACATTTCCCAAATACATGAAAGCTACTTAGTTTGCATTTTTTGATGCACTGACTTGAAATCAAAATTATTCAAGATTTAGGGAAAATATTGCAGAAATACTATCATATTTTAATATTGCATGTACTTTCATATATTACCTTTGGAGCTCACAATAGATGGGTAAGACTGACGTATGGCAGAGAAAAGAGAAGGCCATAGTTGGTATTGCATAAGCACTCTAAAATAGAAGAAAAATATCTTGTAGATTGTTTGCTATTACAAATGGTTGGAAAAATATCTGGATGAGTTCAGAATTTGGTTCAAGTACTTGAAGTCAGTGGAAATCTCTCCACATTGATGCTTTGAGATAAATCTCCATCACACAGAATGGCATCTGAATTATTCCACAAAAACCGGACCTTCTCAATGCATAGCTTTTCAAGTGATGGTGACAGCTTACTGTTTCATGAGCAGAAGTCACGCTGTATATAAACCAACAACTGAAAGATTCTTTCTTAGCTATACTGAGGCCAAGTACTTACATAAAGAATAGGATTTGCCCCAGAGTCAGTGAATCATTCATGGAATTTTCTAAGAAGTTTCCTAAATTCTAATACCCATAGCTACCTGTCAAATAACTGATTCCTTCATCCTGACTTCACTTTTTTCTTATTACTCCTTAAAAAATTTGCATACAGCATTCAGAAAATGTAACATGCTTTGGCATCTGAAATTTTAAAATAGTTACATAAAATTGCAACCACACAGTGGTAAATTATTCCAAAGACTTGCAATAAGAGATGAATCATCTCCTATAGCTTACTTCAACTGCCAAGTGGAGTAAGCTGAACTGTAACAAACACTTTCATGCTGGCATGATCAGGCCCACACTGGTAAAAATATGCCACTTCCTATTGATAAAGTTAAAATTAAAGAAGCAGAGTTGAGTCCCAAGATTCTTCAAAGCACAAAAGGCCAGAATATCATGGTAGATGTTTCTGGTCAAAGTAAAATTTCTTCTTTGATCTACAGAAAACATTTCTTTCGTGTTTGCACTGCCCAAAATTTCCCCAGCTTTTTTTTGGGAGGGTGGGGCTGGGTTTTGTTTTTTCAGAGAAGTACAACCATGTCCCTCCTAAATTCCACTACACTACAGGCATATGCCAGATTCATTCTTACCTTTACCCCTTCCTCTTCATCCCAGAGACTAGGGTTCTACATCATACTTCCTCTCCTGCAAGCCTTCATGGGTGATGACATGATTTAACTGCCACATTAATCAACAAATACCAGAGCTGGCATTCAGTGAAATGCGCAAGACTGCATTAGGCCTGAATAATTTGCTTCAGGTAAGAAAAAACTAAGGTTAGGTCCAGGCAGTTTCAGGAAAACTGTTCTACCTCACCAGGAACTAAAAGTGTGCATACAGCCAAGCAGCGCTGACTTCCAGCTGAGGGCATATTAAGCTGGCTTGATCTGACTGCATCATGAGGCTGACCACTGCTGCATCTGTTACACTTTATACTTTGTAAAATGTTTTCATAAATGCTAACTTGGACAGCCAGCCTTCATATAAAAAAGAGTGAGACTGGATAACACTTGGCAGCAGGCATAGGAAATATTTCCGCACCCTATAACTAGTTTTACAGAAGAATAGCTTATCCTGTACAGAGTTTAAACTGCAATTCTATGAAAACCACCACCCCCCTTTAAGTTTGCATATTGTTAATAGAGATTACCTCTTTTGAAAGATGAAAGAGCTTTGCTTTACAATCCCCAGTAGAATTTGAAACCTGTAAGACATACATACAAAAAAAAAAAAAAAAAAAAAGGCATAATGAAAGAATAAGCCCAAACCACAGACATGAAATTTTTTAGTTTCTGTGATGATTAAGAGAAGAAGGAATTTAAATTACAAGTAATTCTGAAAGTGTTAATCTTAAAAAAAAAAAAAAAAAGTACTAGCTGCTAATAAAATTAGAAGAACTTCAAAACAGCATGCACTTTACCTGTAAGGTCTCTCCGGCACTACTTAAAGGCAGAGGACAAGGGATTGACCATTTTTTAATCATAATCTGGAAAGACAGCATATTTAACGTACAAATGATATCCTAAAAATCAGTTTAAATTTAGATATATGTAGTTAAAACATCAGACTGTTGGTATATAAAGAGGAAGCTACACCCATGGTAAACAAACAGGCTTGACTGGCAGATAGTTAGGCCACAAGAAGGAAAACTGACAGAAAAACTTGTCAGTGCCATTCCATACAGCTGCTGACTGTGCACAGCTGGCAGCCTTATGACATGCCTATCTGGAGGTGGTGTACTGAAATGAGCTCTGACATTAACTGAAATACAACCAGTGCTCCACATTCACCCTCTGTGTTCCACACTAACTGCCTCCCATACAGAATAGCTGTTGTGTTAGGTATTCCAGGCTCTTTTCCTAAGCAGACAAGCCCTTAACAGAGATAGAGCAGAGCCTAGGGCTAATCTTAAAAGGCAGAAACATATGGTTTGGACTAGAAAGCAAAGGAAAAAACAATAAATGCAATTACTGTCCCAGAATGTCATGGGGGCTTTTAGCTACACCCTGCTGGTTTAGGGACTGCCAAGTAACAGGGCTGAAAATCAAAGGGAAATTAAAATAAGAAATTTCACCTCCTTTTTTGGATGCCTAGTTTAAAATGATAGTTGCATTGCTCGCCTCACCCCAATTAATTTCCTATTGTAGCCGCCTGGTTTTAGATAATTCTTTTGAAGCCTCGAGCAAATAATTAAAAACTTAATTAAAGACTCAGATTCACAGGAAGAATAACATGGAAGAGAGTGCTCCTCCTGGCTCGGAGAACTACTTTTTGCTTGCAGCCAAGTGGTGTTTCCCAGAGGATAAGTATTAGATGTTCCTTGTTGTCATCAGTGCCATGAGAAGCAAACAAACGCTACCTCTGGTCAAAATACAGGGAAAGGAAACTACAGTTACATGGCACACTGACTCCACTGTGGCAGTAACATGCCTTAAATTGCATGACTAAAACCAACTCATAACAACTCAAGGTATGGAACTAGGTAGTAGCTTGCCCAACAGCAGTCTGCAAACTTTGTAGGATTCTCAATGGAAACCCTCCAGCCATGATTCTGACACTAAACTGGCACTGCTTTATACCAGATCTGTTTTACCTGCTTACTGACCAGCTAAACTGTCTCCCTCTATGCCACAAGAACTGCAACCTCATCTGAGGAAGGGTGTCAGAAGAAGTAAGAACATGGTGGTAGTACATCAAGAAATTCAACCAGAGAGCAAGCATGGGAGAAAAAGGAAAGGGACAAAAGCATAAAGGGACTTTAAGCACTAAAGCATAACTTGGCCTGTATCCTACATAGGCATGACACTGTTCTATGGGTCACCCCTGCTCAGGTCTCTTGCACACTAAACAGTGAGCAGCTACGAACTGAGACACAAAGCCAGGCTGCTGCTGCAGTACTACAACCACAGATGCACGGCTGTGCTATCTCCCCCGGAAGCCCACTCCCCAGGAAGCCCAAGCTTGTTGGCTAGCTGAAGACATTCATGAGGCTGAGCAAGAACGCAAAATATTTTTTCAAGGAGATCTCTGTATTTTTAAAGGCACCCAGACAGGGGAAATAAAGGAAAGGCTTTGAAGGCTCCAAAGCAGAAGGCTTTGTGGGAAAACTCTGGCTAAGGATGGAATACCCTTCCTGAGCAATGAAAATGGGTATGAAGGTGAAAGGCAAGCTTCGGGGAAAGTAAAGTGTCCTGACAGTGGTGGGGACAGGGCTTCCTGCAAGCTGAAGAGCAAAAGTCTATATAAATGTTGCAGAGGAAAGACAAGAGAAGCCAAACTTAAAAGTCAAAGAAGCATTTTTCTAAAATAAAATTAGTACAGATTAAGAACAGATTGAAATGGAAAAAAATGAGACAAAATAAAATGCACCATGTGCATTTAAAATCTGTAATTATATTCACCCACCTCCTTAATTTTTCAAATCTGTTTGGGTTTCCAACTGCAGTCTAATGAGGTCCCCCCACCCCACAACAGGAAGAGATTTTTAAATTGGCAGCACAGCCCAGCTAGCAGAGCGGCCATGCAGGCAGCACAACTTTCCTCTGGAACTTTAGGCCCATTTCCTATAAACATTCTTTTGAGCACAACAAACATTCAGGTTTAAGTGAAAAACACTAAGACCTAAAGAAAGATTCTAGTGGAAATAGAAAGCCACACCAAAAAAACTGCAAAAAAATAAAAAAGTTATAGGCTAAAAATGTTCTAACATTGTCAGTGATACTGCTTTTTTCTGCCCTGCAAGGGGAAAACAGGAATCCCCTTTATCCCAGCAGTACTGACAGCACTCAGCAAAGAGGGGATCTCTGTGCTTAACATTGTTTGTTACACATGGCATGTTCCCAATAAGCATCATATTTTGCTTTGGGAACATAAATGAGTGTTAGAAAAATTTCATCAGGAATCATTTATACCTTTGTTGAACAAGCCACCAATAGGACTGTCTCCACAAAAAAGGGAAATCTTTTAATAATTACATTTAGTTTCCTTTCACTTAGATTCAAGTCAGGGAAGTATTCAACAATCAGAAACAAAAGTGCTCAGACCTCACAGAATCTGGCTTTGAAATAACAGTTACATGCATTTGTTTTCTCTCAGATCAGCTCATCTCAGTGTTTTCACCTTTTTTCCAAGTGAGGACTACATCCAGTATATTAACTTCCAAAGAAAAGATACTGAAGAACAGAAAGGAGATTCATGACCTGCCAAAGCCCCACAGCAGAACACAGAGAACAAAAGCTTCTATACTTTTTGCTCTGCGCACTCACTACACTGTATTGACTGAGACTGACTATTGTGCCTATCATTTACACAGGCTCTATTAAAACTGTGGCTTGCATACGAAAAGCTGAACAGATGGTATGCACTTGAAAATGCACAGAATTATTGTACATGCAAAATACAATAGTATGACTTCTGTATGACTATTTTCTTCTGGAACAAATTAAAACGTATCTTCCATACAGAAATCAACATGGTGCAAACTAAAACACCATTTCAACAGCACATATCATCCACTTCAAAGCAATTAGATATGAAAACTAAACCACAGTTAATGCCTTTGAGTTCCAGTGCCTAGAGAAGTCAGAGAACATGCTATGAACAGTATTAGTTTTCTTTAAATATCTGTAATGGCTTTTAAATATTTTGATCTCGGTTAGATTTACTGTGGCTGTTTCTTTGTCATTTAACAACAAAGAGTAAGCATACAGACGCAACCACTACATAAGAAATCCAGTAGTCTGTGTACTGCTCCATTAGCACTTTCTACCTACTTTTTTTTTGCTAGAGAATCAAAACTAAACCCTATCTTTAACCATTCCACCTTGATATGTCTGCACACAAGTCTTCCTTACACAGAGGCCTTTTTGGAGCCCAAAAACTGTTTTCAAATGTGTCCACCCATTACAACAGCTTCCTTCACAGATGCATACTCATTCGCATTGAAATCCAGTAGCTGAACTTCTTTCAAAACTCTTTCAACTAGCTTCAGCCAAAGGCCTATTTCAGCATTACAGTTAGTGCCTTTTCCTGACTTTTTTTTTTCCTTTTTTTTTTTTTAAAGATAAATTTTAGGAGAGAGGTCAAAAGTTAAGGCAATTTATAAATATTATAAATGATTTTCCATTAGCTCCAGAGAGGCTGTGGCTGCTCCTCAACGTTCAGTTTAGGAAGAATACTTCCCAAGGTCCTACAAACACTGCAATTCTCCAGGGATACCCTAGGGAGATGTTTTGACAGCTTTGAAGTTTGGTTTTATCACATGGTTTAGTTCCTAATGGATTGCCTTGGTCTCCTGGATGGCATGTTTGTTCAACTTGCCTTCAACTCTGTTTATCCCTTTGCAAAACAGGTATTAAATGCAAGCCAATGCAAGCCAGAATGACAGGGAAGAGGGGGAACATTTTTTCAGGCTCCTAAGTAAGATTCTTATTTCTCTACCTAGATGACAGAGTGCGAGTTGCTTGATTGTACTGCATATTACACATGTGCATTAATACACTTTTTTCCCCTTTGAAAAGAAAAATAGTACAACTTAAAGGCACATTTTCCTTCTTAGATCTGGCTAGCAGGTCTCACTTTTGGTATTTGGAAACATCTACCTCACACGGGCCTTGAGAGGGTGAACATCAGGGTCAAAAAACCCCATATGGCTCGGAGAAAAGAACTTTTCCTTTCAGCGCAGAAGAATAAGGTCATTGACGTATTAATGAATCTTGTAAATCGCCTTAATGAAATTCTAGTTTTCTTTGCCTTTTTTTTAAACTCTGTCACCCTATTATACATGTAAATCTAATTTATTTGGAGTATATTAAATTTTCTTCTGCACCAGTTGCAGTAAGTAATAGTTAGAAGCTAAGAAAACAGAATTCCATTCCACTACTAGTAGGGAAACAAAAGTATACGTGCCAGCTCCCTCCACTGCACCGTCAGCAAAACAGAAATATTGTTACATTTACCAGTTCAAAATATAATTATTTTAAATCTTTTCACATGCTTCAAAGTTCATCTCCATTTCCATCCCTCAGCAAAAAAAATGTAAGTAAGCACATACTGAACTTCCAGGAAACTCTACATTTCATATAAAAAGTTAAGGGGGAGGGGAAGACAATTAATTTCAAAACAGGCTAATGAAAACATTCAAACAATAAGAAAAAAAAAAAGTAAATCTGTGCGCAGCTTATCTAACTTACCACAAGAGCAAAGTACACCGTACAGAAAAATGATAAACTACTTGTGTAGCCAAGAAAGCCTGTAAAATAACAGTAAAAATAAAAGGGAATTTATAAGGAAAGTGATCCTAATGTACAGCTAAAGCTTTACATTTTAGGCATGTTTTTTAGGCATGTTTTCTATTACAGCGCTTGGTATCTGGGGCTTAGGACTCAGAATAACAACATTCCAACTGCCTGTCACAGATCATTTATGTAGTTTTGTAGGGCAGAATTAGAACTGGCTTACCACTAATGGCATGCTGTAAGTAAATGCAGCTCTTTAATGTTCTGCTGTAAAGATTTTATTTTAGTATTGCAGACAAAATACTACTGCAACCCAAGTAATAGGTTAACTAGGCAGGGCTGGAAGGCAGAACACACTGCAACAACTTAAGTAATCCCCACCATCACCAGCCCCCTGCCAGTTAAAATAAATAACCAACCCATTAAGGTTTTAAAGTCTTCAATTGTAATTGCTACTAAAGTAGAATAATATTCCGTTCTCTCCTTTAATTACTCACCAATTTTAGGAAGAAGCGCAAGAGGAAAAACAATGCAGATTGAAGTAATCAGTAACAGCAGTCGGCCATCAAGGTACCAAGACCTGTTGGAAAAATCTACTTATGACTGATACAAAGCTCAAGAGTCCTAAAAAAAATATATTCTACTTTAACACTGTGATCTTAAACAAAATAGCCACAAGGACAAGAAAAATACATAATTTCCAGTCTCACATGCTATTTACATGAATCTGTATTCCTCGTCTCTACACTGTGATATAAAACAGAGCTCCCAGATTACAGGATGGCGCTCTGCTTCCTCATTACGAACCAGCACTGAAGGCAATGTTCCATAGGCAAGAGTCTGCACGGATTGGGAGTCTGTGCAAAGCTATTTCTTAGCACCACAACATGCAAATCCCTGCCTTTATTGAAAGCAACAATCCAAGAGCAAGGGCATTTCATACTCCCTAAGTATTTGTATTGGAAGTTCCTAGAGTAAGCTGCATGTATGTCGAATTGGATTACACCAAGTTGCATATTTACACAACAGTAACAAAAAGCAACATCAATTCCTACTTACAGTTGAACTTCCCTTACAGGTTCTTACTCCTACATGACCTTAGCTCCTGACCATTGACAAGCGGTGTGAAACAGAAAGCTAAGCTACCCGAACTACTTGTTTGGAAATTCGCTTATGTTTTCTAAACATACCAACTTTCTCTTCTGCCCACCTTTTGTTACACCTACCATCACCACATTCAAATAATAGAAGAAAACAAGTCAGTCAACTTTCAGTTAATTTGAAATGTTTGCTGTCCAGAGGAGATACAAAAACAAACAGCAACAAAAAGGACTTTCTTATCTTTAACTTTGCACAAAGTGACCACTTATTTCTCGCATACGTCCGCACGAGAATTAAAGGTGATGGAAATTATGATATTGAAATCTGCTATAATGTTTAAACATAAGACTAAACATGTGGAAAAAAGCACGGTAGAGGTGTATGAAGTTAATACATTTAAAAAAAAAAAAACTATTCAAATATATTTTACTTTAAGTATCAAAATCTCATCTGCAAACTGAGGAAAGTACAGATGGGCAAGTTGTTAAGAAAACAAAAATATCTTGAGGGTGGCTCCCCCTAACTGGCAATAACCATATCCTGTCCTGATAAACATCTTGCACATCAGTCTCCGACTTTACTACCTATAAACACCTTGGCCTTTGACCTTCAAGTTTATTTAGTCCAGGATATGGTTAGCACCTAATAAACAGGCAGCACCTCAAGTTATCATAAGGAAAGTAGCATAACACCTGTGTTTAAAAAAAAAAAATAAAATCACCATATACATATATTAAATAGTGGCACACACCATGGACAACCACTTGTGTCACTCTTTGTTTGAAAAACCCCACACTATATAAACAGAGAAATTACAAGTTTGAGGGAATCTTCACCACATCAAAATCAAAGTAACCTAGAAGTCTGCATTAAAAATTACTCAAAATATATCATTCTTAAAAATAAATAAAAAATATACTACTAGCCCAGGTCTGCTGCTGCTGCAGCGAGAAAGCAGCTTTCTGAGATCAGCTCCCTGCTATAGCATTTTTCACATTTCTACACATTTAGCATACATGTATTTTTAAACTTTTTCTTTCTGTATGGTGGATTTTCAGATTGGAAGGAATAGTAACATAGCAACAGGCAAAAGTATAACGAATGTTCCACTAGATGTACATGTGGAACCTCTGGTTTAAGTCTCCTGATTCCAAATATGCAGGAAATCCACAGCTGCCATTGTAGCTCACAAGCTCAGCAGGACAGAAGAAAATTTATTTTGGTTACTTCATGGTAAATGAAAAAATATTTTTTGGGGTCGGGGGGTGGTGGGGTTGGGGGAGGAGGACTGCAATGAGGTGATGGGAAGGAGAAAACAATTTCATAAACTTCTTATTTTTTGGAATACCAATTCTTTTATTTAAAAGATCTCTTAAAATCTGAATAGTGGACCATTTACTAGTTAGCAATAAATGTGTCCATTTTCCCCTCAAAATACTGTGGTAAGAAGTACATTTATTTTCCAAAAGAGAATAAATGTTTTGACACTGCCTTTAAAATCAATTTGATCTCCAAATATAATCTTATATGACAAAAGTGTTCCAAATACAAAATATGGAATATAAATCCTTGACTCTACTGAAACTGCTTTGGCATGCAGATGTTCCTCCACCTCCCCCATATTTTAACTAAAAGCAGACATTTATAAATCGCTTTAATTTAATTCCTGAATGCAACAGGACAAAAGATTCATATGTTCTAAATTAGGATCATACTTTCAGTCCATACCAATTATATAACACACAAGAAAGACAACTTAATTGCATCAATCATATCCTCCTGACAGGGTCATTAAATGTTAACAGAGGGCTCACAAATTACAACTTTTTAACACAATCCTCATTTGAAACTGCATTCATGTCATCAAAACTATGTGGAATTTTTGTTATGCAGACAGACAAGCATCTCATTTCGCAATTAACAAGTGCTCATGCTGTATGTTTTTGGTTTTTAATAAAGACACCAAGATGCATTATACACTGGCTCAGAGCCTTTCAAACACATGCACACCTGCTAACCTTCATCTATAAAAATAATTCACTGTGCAAAACATTCTTTAAACAGCTTTCCCAAATGTATGGCTTGGGAGGGTTTATGCATATAAAATATTTTCACAAACTGACACTTTTGATACATTCTAACTACAGTTAAACATAAGTTCTGCACCCAAATTAAAGAGTATCAGATATTATAATGACTTAACAAAAACAGAATAGTTGTGCAACCACATCTGCTTCAGCTGGTGTCCAGTTGGTTTGATTAAGCTAGTCATTATTTATGCCCTTTCCATAAATAAGTTGCTAGTTAGGCTTAATATTTGATTACTTATTTTTGATTAACCATTTCCTGCAATTTAAAAAATAGTCAGTAAAAAACTACTCAAAATCTGTGAAGAAATATACAGAAACAAAAGATTATGATCTACCATGGCAATTAATCTAGCAAAAGGTATGAAATACAGATGTGGGCATATGGAGAAGGTAAGCAGCATGCACGTACCTGGAATACTCCTTGACCATGGACTGTGTTTGAAACAATCATTTGGGCAAAGAACAGAGAAGTCAAATTGTGTCAAATAAACATCTCAGTGGAAGAACTCCCAATAACAGAGGCAGAAACAGGACAAGACCCAGCTGACATTCAGCTTACCACTTGAGCTGTGGTTACTATTCCTGTAGACAATTTCAGCTCTTTCTAAATGCAAAGTATTTTAGAATTTCATTCCCATCTCAAACTGCAATTTCAGCTAAGGAAGAAGCATAGGTGGTAGCAGTGCTGACAGCACACTGAGCATTATTACAACAGTTCAGATGATTTGCAATATCTACTTAAATCACTATAACCTGTCTGCGTGTTCACAAGTGTTTGCATCCAGAGATCTGTGCTAGGACCTTGATAAACAAAGCGTCACCTTGCATAAACAGCACTGACATAAAATTAAAAGCAGTAGTAAGTGACATTATGTGCTAAATTTGGGGACAGACAGACTGGAACGCACACGCAGCAGATACAGTAGCAGGCTCAGTACCACTGTGTATGAAGAGTGGAGTTAAAAGCATTATCTTGAAGGATAAGGCAATAGCACCCAAATCAAAAACTTATGGCTACCACACCTGCAAGAGGTACATTACCTGACTCAAAAAACCATATACACATAAAATGTAAGAGTTAAAAGAAAAAGAAGTCTTTTACTAAAAACGTATTATTGCAAGGGCCAGGAGGGCAGAAAGCAAGATTACCACCACGTCCCTTTTCCCAAAATGGTCATTATAAAATGGAAAACTTTTAAATGGAAAAATATAAAATGAATTAAAGTATCTTCCAAAAACCTAATCTCGAACTGAAAATTCACCCACAACATTCAGGAATAATACACGCATCACACAGCCTTGAGACAATTTCACCACGTCAATCCGAAGAAAGTTTTGAGCTCAAAACATCTGAAAATAGCAGTTTGGGAAAAAGGCCGTAACACAATCTAAGATATGCACTGTTCTGAATGACAGCAGCGCTGGGACAACTTGAACAAGATATCTCAGTGCTGAAGCTGCAATGTTTGTCTTAGCACAGATATTTTTTGTGACAGTTCTGACAGAAATCCGAGGGACATGCTCCTTACATATAGCTTTCTTTACTGGAAGCCAAGTTAGGGGAATTACAAACCAAGTCTGGAAAACTGGCATTTTTCTCAAGACAAGTCCAGTTATCGGAGCAAGACAGCAAAATACTGAAATTTAAATGCCTGATGGTTTTTGTACTGTGGCTTTGAAATATGTGAAGTGATAACATGACAGTAGTTTAAATGTTTCTCCTCCTCTCCCGCCTGTCCCCTTCTGCTTCCCCTTTTAAATTTTTACAGAAGACAGATTCTTGTAGATGGAAGTTTTGCCAGACTTTAAGGTCATCTGATGGGAAATCATAAGGGAAGAATCACGCTCTATGTGTTTGTGCTGCACAAGGCTTACACATGCCAAATACATTTCATATTCCAAGAACTTCCGTAAATAACTACTTTTTTCAGCATGTGAGATCAGAAGGAAGTGTCAGTACCCATCTCCTTCAGGAGTACTGAACCACTTGTTTCTTCAAGACAAATACAGAACATGGATGAAACATTTTTCTTTACCCACTCTCATCTTCACTTAAGAACCCCGCAACAGCACCAGGAAGTTCAGACTTGACAATTAAAAGGTAAGACGACATAGCTGAAAACAGAAGCAAAACAGATTTAGTAGAGGGTTACCAGCATCTCCATTTGTAACAACTAGCATGACTTAACCACAGTTACGGATCTCAGTTATATATTAGACACCATGGCACCAGAATCAATTTATTTTCTCATATGCTTCCTTTAAAAATAGCTGCAAATCCCCAAGTACTGTATTCATGTTAGCTGATGCCTCCAAAGAGATTGTTACAATGTGAGACTTGAAACAAGGAAAACATAGTCCAAAAGACTGAAAGGCAGAACAATATAAAATATAGGCCTGACCTTTTACCTGGGAATACGGACCTGCCAGTGAGAGACAGCCTCCTTGGCTGCAGCAGTTCTTCCTCTTTACTCTTTTTAAGACATCATTAATGACAAGAGTATACAGTAAGATTTATTTCTATCAGTACAATACAGGTTTTTAAAAGAGTCACTTTCTATTGTTGCTTGATTGCTGCTGTACTGAATGAACACATGACAGAAACGTAAAGAATAGGACTTGAGAGAGAGCTTGGGGTTTTTTTATACACTGCATGGCTTGGCAAGAGGATTACCAGTGACAGATCTCCACTCCTCATGTTAACCCCCCTCAACAAGATGATCCCAACAACAACATCAACTGCAAAACTATACAGCAACTGCAAATCAGAAGAGAAATTGTTAGTTACGCTTACAGGAGTGTCAACTTGAAATTGTTCATAATTCTATTCTGAAGAAAGCAACGATGAATACACATAAATCCAAAGGCTACTTCACTGTATCACTTTGCTCCTTCAATGTACAGAAGACTCAAATGCACAAATGAAAGGGTTTTTAAATTACAACTTATACTAGCCTGATACTTCCACATACTGTCGTGTCACTTTTTTCTTCTACATAAGCAGCAGTTGTTTGTATGAATCAAAAAACAGCAGAGAATTAATCAGAAAAAAATCAAGCTTTAGAACACCTTCAGTAAGTATCAACCTAGATGAAACTAATTCCATCTTTCAGTAGCAAGTAATTTTAATAACATGCCAATGAAAGTTTACTTATATTTAAAGCTTGTCAAAAAAACATCTACGTATACAAATTTTACTGTTCTGCATTTACTAGTTCTTTAGAATTTCACAGCAGCGTATTTATCACTGCTTTAAAACATACATTTTAAAAAACTAAATCGGTAAGCTTCCATAAACTGATTTCTGAATAAGTTTGTGATTTTTTATTTAAAGGGATATTTTGAATCTTAAAAATCCCATGTGTACCCATACATTGCTGCATTGCAGCAGTTAATGTTAAATTCTGAAGAAAGGAAATGTGATCTCTGTAAAAAAAAAAAAAAGTGAATTCTATTAATACAAACTGACATCTACCTACCGCAAGGTTAAATTAAAACCATTTGGTAGGTCACTAAATAAGGAAATATTCACTTCTTCCTAATTAAAAGCCCTTTTTTTTCCAGTATTCAAGTATATTTCCCTGTTGACATGTAGCTGTTGATTGTGTCTGGTGAGGTATTTATCTCCTGTCCTGACTTTACTCTCCTATTTGCATACAACGGGATGCAGATTTAACCACAGAGAACCTTACCGCATGCATATTTCTCAATCACCAGAATTTGTAAGTAAATTAACCCAATTTCTCACGCTAAGCTACAGGCAGATGCATATTTCATCCTAAGCAAAGACTTTTAAAAATTTTTTAAAAATTCAGTGGGGCAAGGAAGAAAAATTCCTTTAAAGTATAATGCAACTTCATGTACCCATTTGCCTTCTTTCTTGTATTATACAATACTTTACACACAAGCAAGTTACAATTTTCATTTCTTTGTGTCCTTCAGAAAGATTTCAAAATTGCTTCTTTTGCAGCCTCCGCAGCAGAAAGCTTCAAATTAATTTCCAGGTCAGATTTCCTCCTAATATGCAATCTGTCACTCTTCCCTTGCATTCCTATTAGCCTCTGGCTAATCATTTGATCACTTATCCTTTGTTGTGTGCTTACTCTTTGTTTTTAAAAGAGGAGTCCAATTTCACTGAATTCCACTCCTAAGAAGGGAGCCAATCATGCACCAAAAAACTTGCACATGCTGAACATTTGTATGCAACTGTCTTTGGGCATTTGGGAAACAATCTCACATAGTATGGGTTGTTGGGTTTTTTTTCCCCCCCTCTAGTTTATATTCTCTTGCTTGTCCTAGAAGATGAATAAATACCCTGACACATAGACAAGACATTAACCTTGCATATAAACCTGACTGGAATACAGTTCAAAAAGCCAAATCCTGCTTTTTCCTTCACTTACAAACACAGCTGTAATTCTCCTCAGAAGCAGCAGCCCCTTGTAGCTTTACTCAGCATGAAAGAAGAGACGCTAACTACTGTATAACTCCAACACACTACGAAGTGAGGAAAGAACATTGTTAGTTTGTTTTTTTAAAGCTGAAACCAAAGCAGCAAAACATCTTCAAAAAGGGCAGAGCAAATTGAAAAAAAATATCTCAAGTAGGAATAAAGAGTGACACACAAAAAGTCACGTATTCTTTACTCCAGATAGGAAATTTTACTGAACTTCCCGATGCCCACCACGACCAAAGCAATGCCAAGTTATATAGCAAAAATTAAACATCAGCTATCCTTGGCAGACTTAAAGTGTAACGGAAGGAAGAGATTACAGAGTCACAAGGCTGAACCGTGACACAAGTAGAACACAAAGAGCGTACCTTGTGCTTTGAATTATTCCACTTTGAAATACTGACTTCCTCTGTCATTCTGAAAATAACTTCAGTGTTTCAATGGCTAACTTCTGAGGCACCTTTTATCACATACAAAAATTACAATAAACCTACATTCCCCTTCAGAAGTCAAACCTTCAAAAAAAATTAGTGTCAGAAGCAACATTCCCTTCAGAGCTCACCCCTGTGAACTCCGTGCATGCACACAGTACAAGGGAGCAGAACTGATTGCTCTTGCAACACATTCTCATCCACTAAATTAAAAAAGAACATTATGTTTTCTTCATGTCACCTCTTTGCAACATGAGGTATCTATCTTTAGCACTGAACAAGCCAGGTTTCCTGCAGAACAAATGGTGTACAATGATGGAGTTTGAGGCTTTAGCAATATGCAGATGCAGCAAGTACTGACCTACGACAAAGCGAGCAACCTTCAGATAGTCAATTCTAACTTTTAAGTCCTTACTTCGCATATATGATGTTATTTAAAAATAATTCTCAGCATGCACTAAGAGCTACCTGATGGAGAACTAAACAGGTCTGAACTTCCTCAATAGCCTGTGACACAGAAACACCATAAACCAGTGTTCAGCAGAAATAAAAATTATATTACCGATTCATTATTCAGTAGGCTTACCACTGTCTTGAAAGCAGCAAGAAATTACGTACTGAAAATACACATCACTTTGCATGTTCTAAAAACTTGGTATTAGCTCTTTGACAGAAAAAAACAAAAAAAATTATGTTTGTTAAAATATAAACCACTTGTTTTACACTTTCATTATTATAACCTGTAGTGCCACCACAAGATATGACTCTCCATAAATACACATACCATGCATACATTATTCAGCATATCCTTATTGTGCTACAATATTGTTTAACACTGAAAATACATGCCCCTACCTGAAAAACAAACAAATAAAACCAACGAACCATAAGTTGTTGCAGAAAAGGGAAGCCAAGGTTGTATTTTTATAATAGTTCTAAAATTACCTCTTCTGAAGTGGACCAGTCTTAAAATCAAATATGTTGAGTCGCTTTTTGGTCACCAGAACATGCAGCATAACTTTTCCTCGTTATCCTACCCCAAAAGAAATCAATTACTTAAGTCTACAGCAATTATGCTGGAGAAGCATGTACTTTAAACTTATGTGTAAAAAAATACATGATATTCCTTCCTTAGAAAATGACTGGTGATAAATCCCTTCAAATCGTTTCATTGAAGGGACTGAATCTAACTCTTCTGGTTAGTTTGCCTAATCTACCTCTACAGCTGATCATATTAGAGCACTATAAAGATGTCTTATGTTATTAAGCCCTGTGCAAAAATGGAACCAAGCTACCCTCCGAACTTCACAAAGGAGAAAACAGGGGGCTGGAGAAAAAGAGTGTATCACTACAGCCAGACTGGCTCTTCAGCTCCTGCTTCAAAAATGAGGGATGCCAATCTGGGAGTCAGGAAAAGTAGAGCAATCTTGAGCCTCATCTGGAGGAATACCAGGTAAGGCAGAGATTCCTCACAAATGCCCTGAGATAATAAAGATAAATGAAAATGCTTGTAACTCCCATTCTCTAAAGACTTCAGCCAGTAAGATCCCTATTTTTCCCAAAATACAGAAAATATTAGAGGCTGAGAGACAGAAATAGCAGAATAAACACTACCAGTTGCTGCACACTCCAGCCCAACCCAAGCTGGATCTTCCTTAGCAACTGCATGTGACAAATCTCTCTGGGCTTGTGTCTCCCTTTGCTGGTATGAATTTTGTTTAAAATTTAATCTGTCCTAATCCAAAGTGACAAACTTACAAAGGAAAGCGGAGGATTTTAAGAAAGAAAGTGAAATGAGAGGATTTTCAGCAAGCTCCCATTTTTCCTGTCAAAGAATTAGAATGGAATAGCAAGACAGGAAGTACTTTGGTATCACAGTGAGCTCCTCTTAAGTAATTTGAATTGTGGAAACAGCAGGGACAATGCATGGATGCTGCTGAAAACTATCAACTATTTCAGCCCTCACACCATATGGCCTTCAGAGATAGCTCCTTTGTTTTCATATTAAAAATCAAAAATATGAGGGATTCATTGCAAGAAGTCTCCCAATTACTTGATGTACTGGCTTTAGTATTTCCTCTTTGGGGAAGCTTAAGGAAAAAAAAAAAATCTTTGGATTATTTGTTTTTAAATACAGATGTAGAATGGAGTGTGTAAAAGGAGATGCAATTCTTGTTCATATTGAGAAGTTTTGAGAACAGAAACAGGTTGTCAACTTCTTTCCTAGTCTTCACATTACGGACACTCATCCTGCTGATTTTCTGCTCCCCTGTCCTTCTAACATAGCTCTTATCTGAAATATTGTGGAATTCACCTATGGCAAACTTACCAACAACAATAAAAAAAAGAAAGTCCTTCTTATTCCATGGGGAACATGCGGGCAGCAGATTTATTTTGGTAAAACTTCATTAGTTCAGTTGTATTTGCACAGTTTATTTGTACAGTTATGCTAATAAAATTGAAAGGTTTTCTACACAGACCATACATTCCATTCTGAAGAATAGCTGCAGGTTGGGTTTTTTGTTGTTTGGGTGGGTTGGTTTGTTTTGTGGTTTAGTTTTTGTTTGGTTGTTTTTTGGCTGGGTTTTTTTTTTTATGTTTTGATTTTTTTTTTGGGGGGGGGGTGGTGGTGGTGGTGGTAGTTTTGTTTGGTTATTAATTTATTTAAAGCAAGCTTAAGATTTTTTACATTACCAAACCTTCCAACCACCATTCACTGTAATACAAAAAACCAAGAGCATGGGTCAGCAGTTGTTAGATTAGTACAGGAGCTGACAAACCTGCCCTTAATTAAGGCAGCTCTGCACTGGAAATCCTCATTTTGAATCAGTAAGGGTAATTAGGCTTTCAGGTCAAAAGCAAACCGCACTGTGAAAACAAACACTCGAGTTTGTTTGAAAACGGAATTAGATTTCCCATACTTAAAGGAAGCTCAGTAATTTCTTAAGGTATTAACAACGCAGGTCTCGGCATGTAACAAGCTGTGATTTATTCTTCCATGATTTTCACCATGCATTTACCTTCCAAGTTTGTGGAGTACTGTACTCTGCTTACAAAAGAAGGTTATGCCCACCCACTCCAATCTCAAAAAAATAGGTGGTCCATTTAAATTTGAGACAAATTTTGTAATTCTTTTTGAAGCTGCATTTCAGAAGGGATGAACTGTAGGTTAAAAAAACGCCAAAATAAGCAAACAAAACAACACCGAAACAAGAAACAAACAAACAAGCAAACCCCCTAAAACCAACAAAACACCACCAGAAGGAAATGACTTGCAAAACCAAAATGCCCACTTAACTTGACAAAACAATGCCTTTTTTAGACCATGCACAGCATTTCTGCGTACTAACTCACAGAAAGCACACATGTACTCCCCAGCCAGATCTGCAAGATAAATACTCGGTAGTTTACCTCGCGGAAAGCCCGGGGGGGCTGAGGAAGGCAGGAGGCGGCCGGCGGTTCCCGAAGCGCCCGGCTGCCGGCAGCTCCGCGGGGCAGCCCCGGGGTGCGCGGCCCGCCGAGGCCAGCAGATGGTGGTGCGGGAGCGGGGCCGGGCCTGGCCGCCGGCCGCGCCATCCCCACAGGATGCCCTCGAGTACACGCAGGCTTCTTTCCGTGCCTACACCTCTCCATTTGCTTCGAGAAGCTTGAAAACATAAGCGCTATCCAAATGTAAATACATATCTAGCATGGATTACAACTGTAGCAGGGTTTCCGTGTGTTGGCTGTCACGCTGACTGCATTAACAGGCCATAAAATCCAGCCAAAGAACTGCATCTCCCATCAGAACTAATCCTGCAACTTCAATTTACTGCCCACAGCATTCAGGCAGACCCGAGGATAAAACACCAGGCATATGGAACAATCTTTTTTAACTCATTACTTCTTCTCACAAAGAAGAAAAACTCATACCTTTGAGGACATGTTAATTACAGAATATTGAAACAAAATCTACAAGCACCAGTTACAGAAATTGCACTTAATTAAACTGCATTTATACTAGAAAGTGAGTACTTCTTCATAAAATTAAGGTAGCTGCCTGGAAAGCTGTTCCAAGGAGTGACTGCAATGATGATCAGGGTACACTCCAAGGCAGGCAAGTTACACTGAGCCACAGCACAAGCTCTCCCTGTGCATCTCAGCCCACTGAAAGAAACTGAGAAAAAGTAAAGCCTGTTGCAAAAAGTCCTCACACAGACCACCTATGCTACATAGTGGCACTGCAGGTTCCACTGTGGCACTTAACCCTGCTGCTAATAAATTTTACATAATTAAACTCATGTTCTCAGCAGTTCCAATTTACATTTGTATGTATTACAGCTACCAGACTTCCTGGGCACAGCCATACCTCCCTACCAACCATGACCTTCCCCTGATACCAGCCCTCAGCTCAGAAAAGAATGCTGTAAAACTCTCCGCATACTTCCTGCTAGACCTCAATGCTGAAGATTTGTTAGTGTTGGCAACAGGCTAATAGCTGCTCTTGTGTAATACTTTATTGTGTTTGTCTCCATTTTTCCACCAGCCTAATTCCTTCTCTAACGTTGTTACATATGCTTTGAGATTCCTACCACAGATTTCCTTCAGACACACAGCTGTGGACTGTCTTTTTCAGTCGCATTCACAGCGAGGACAATTCCAGATGGAGAAATGTCTATCTTCTTTTTTGGAAAGGAAATGCCCATCTTTCCTCTTTGGAAAGCATCTAGGAAGCTCACAGAACTTCCGTGGCAAGAGAGGGGAAGGGCTGCGTGACACCAAGCCATGGCTTTGCCCACTGCGCCTCATCCATCACTTCCTAGAAGCACAACGTTATTAAAACAAAAGCAGGGACTCCTTGCAACTCCTGTTACTCTGGGAAAGATGACAAAGAGCTGTGTAACTCAAGTTTTCAATAGCAGCTTCCCTTGCTCCTTCTGCACCTTCAGGCATACAGCTTCCCCAAGGACGCTCTCTCTTAAAGCATTTGAGATCTTGTCTGCGCATCAGGCATGAAATGGACATTTTGAAGACCACTCCCCTTAAAACAAGGGGTGAAAGGAAAGGGCTGGGAGGAGTGGATCAACACAACAGCCTGGTAGCATACCATTTGATAAGTTTCCTTTCTAGTGTCCACTCTACAGCCCCACAGACACACTAACTAGCTCTTTCAAGAACAAGGCAGTTCACATATAACTAATCACTAGTTATTTAGATTAAAGGTCTGCTGGATGGGGACAAACCACTGACAAATAGAACAATATAAAGCTAAGTTGCACTTGCCATCCTATTCAACAGTTTGGTTTTGCTTTATTAACAAATATCTATATTGCAAGAACAAGTACCTATTCATATAAGGAAAGCTAGGCAAATAGTCTCAAAGTTTAATCACTTTAAGATAAGAATTTGTATCTATCCTATGAAGTCTTTCAGTCACATTTAAGGTTACCTTAATTTACATTTGGATATTGCAAAGTTAAAGCATTATCCTGATGCACCCTTAGTTAATCCTTGGTACTTCATTTGCGATACTTGGATTGACATAACACAAAGTGTTTCAAGAGACAATTAAAAATCTGCAGGAAAGTTGAGCACTCAAGTTAGAGATACAAGTTAAAACTGCGAGCAATGTACATGAAATAATCTTTTTTTAAGCTTTTAAATTCCAAATTTGACCAACAGGAGCTTTCCTGTAGCTGTACAAACTTTTTTTTTTCCTTTGGGTATCCTGGTAGTAGAAAAATCAACTCCCCTATCTACACAAATCCGTAACTGTATGCAATTAGGATGTCAAATTCAAACTTGCACTTCAAGCTTTCTTTTTAAAAAGCCAAAGATGACAAATTAGAATGCATAACTATATTAAAATGATTACTAAAACACTCTCTCCACCACAAATGCATGTAAATCATTATTTTTAGAAGGGATCAGTCCAAACTGTATAAAAGCTCAGACTAGATGCAGATAGTGACAATAACCCTAGTAAAGTTGCTTATTTTAACCACAGACCATCATTCATTATCTCATGCTCCCCAAACACTTTTGAAATAAGATACCATATGATGCAACGTGCCCAGGTCTGATGATGGAAGAGCTAACAGAAAACAGTTTTATTTTTAGCCTTACTCTAAAATCAAAGACAGTGACAGAGGCTGGATGCCTGCCTGACAGGCACGGTGCTGCTGGTTCCTTCAAATGGACAGAAAGCAAAAAGAACAGAACACCCAAAGTGCACTAAGGGCAGAACCCACATTTAACACTTAATTCCAGCATGGCTCCCATTCAGAATAACCTATGCTCCACAGTTCCACCACTCCCATTTAAAATTTGCAGAAGGACCAGAAAGACAAGAAAAAAAAACAAAAAAGAACCTTTCTTTCTATGCATTTCTTCAAGGGTTAAGGCTCTGTGAGAGGCAAAGAATTCTGCAGTACAGTTATCCTCAAAGACGATTCCTGACACTGCTGCTCTGCTGAGTTGGACTGTGGCATCACAGGACTCTGCCAAAGGCAGTTGTTAAGGAGAGAAATAACACAGCAAGGCAGCTTTGTTCCCAAACAGAAATCTAAATACTACACAGAAGCTGCGACAGCTCCTTGCAGTGACAGCAACAATAAATCTTCTGTATGGAAGAAGGTGCCAAGGAGGCTCAACCTGCAATCCATTTTTCCATAGATCACCATTCCTCACAGACTGGGGCACGTTTAGGCACTACTAACACCAAATCAGAGAAGGAAAATCATCTTTCTCTTCTCAGTGCATTTGAAAACCAACTGATCTTTACAAGTGAACGTACTGGATGCATGAACCATCTCAATGAAAAATATTTTGCCCCTAGAACCAGAACCAAACCAAAATTTTGAGAGCTTCCATCAAAACAAGGTCACTAAAAATATTTGACAGAACAGTTTAAACTTTCAAAACCCTACATTTTAACTAGTTAAAAGGAAAACCACTGGTTGGCAAACCAAGCCCAACTTGTTGGCAGAGAAGGCCATTGCAGAAGATGAAGCGGTTTGATAGTATCCTGCATGCATTAGTTTGGGGCTCTACAGTAAATGAGCTTAATTTCATTGAAAATGACACAGAGAAGGCCATGAACTGCTATGAGGAAGAAAGGAGAGTGTATTTCCTTTGACCACAGAGTCTTGTACACAATCTCAGAGGGTTCGGAACCTGTGCTGTGTATTTCTCCTCCTCCAGTACTGTTCATTTATTCACTGAAATAGGGATGGAAATGAAAAAAATCTGTTCATTGCTACAGAACATCCTCTAAATCCTGTATGAGTAAATAATCCTTACTCTTGGAATTAGTATGATCACTCCTGCCTGAACCTAATGCTTGGTTTTTTACAGACATTTCAATTAGACAGTTCTTATTACTGGAGCTTTTAGTATAAGAAAAGATTCCAATTTTAACAAAAGCAGATATTTAGTCTGGTTGTAGGTCTCTACACAATTACAAAACCCAGCAGTCACTAATTGTCTGGACTTGGCAGGTAATCCTAAAGTAAATCACAACAGCACTGGACGGCTGTTTCCTTCTGTCAATGGGTGTGGACATGTGCATCTTCTTGGGGATAGGGGACAGAGGAGGAGCTTTCACATAATTCCCTCATCTAAAAGAAAGTATCCAAAACAATGATGCCCAAATAAAAATTGAAATTGTTCTGTTAAACAGTGTCTACTTTCAGACATTTCTAAGGTCACTACAAACTGTTAAGAATGTGAACACGCCTAAGTAAGAGTTTAAATGCTTAGGTCATTTTTTAATACAAAGACAGCTAGTGTTATTTTATTGTGCCACGCACCAAGGAAGACAAAATAATACTACCACTAATGTGACTGGACAGCCCAGCATATGACAACATAGATTATCAAGCCCCCATGATGGACGACAGCAAACTAAACAATTCCCCAAAACCCCAAGGTACTGAACTAACAAAATAAAAAGCTACCATTAATAAAGAACATATGAAATTTCGTGGCTAACTACGCAGTTGTTATACAATCACTAAAATGATTAAGTAATTTCTAACAGCAAAAAAGAAAACACATGATATGATAAAAAGTAACTACCAGATGCAAATGTACGGAACAGCAGACAGGAGATTATGCTTCCTCAGTCAATTCCAACTAGCAATGCCAGCTATAATGGATGTGCTTCACATCCTGTGATGCAGTATCAGGCATACAATCCAGCCTCAGAAGTTCCCCCATCTACGCCATGACTACAGCACTTCCGCTTAGTGTGATCACATAAGCTTTTTCTTTAAGTTTTCTATCATTTTTCAATCAGTCTCTTAAGAACACTTCCATCTAATTACTGCCTTCGGTGTTTGTGGAGCTTTGTAGAATGCAGAGATTACACTCAGTTAATATTGAGCATATGAAGTTTCTTACCTCCAATATTCTGGATGATTATTGTAGTTGCAACAAGGACCTATAAAAAAAATGATTTCTTTAGAAAAGGTAAGGATAACTAAAATCGTATGTCTATGGCAGTCATAAACCACATATGTATTATCTTAAACAGACCAGATGTAAGAGCGATAACTAGTACTGAAAGGAAGGGCATCTTTTCTTTTGTAAAGTTTAACACATGTAAGCTAATGCAAACTAAAATGAATACGAAAGCAGAAAGTCTCCCCAAAGGACTGCATTTTCATTCTGAGGTGACAAAAAAGAAGCTATAGCATGAAGCCTGTTCTGCAGAAAATGAGGTTTTTACATCACTGAAAACACGCAATACCATTCTCAACAACATTAGGTGAATGCAAATGAAAATGATCATTCACCTCTGAAAAGACTATCAGCCAGCAGAGATTTGTACAAGCTATTTCCTCACTCCAAAAACCTGAACATTTTTACTGTCACAAATGTCATTTTTTTTAAGCTTGTAAACTACGTAGACTTTTCTTTAGCATTTGTGATTATTCATACTGGACTGATGCCCCTGCCTATGGCATGGGGGTTGGAACTAGATGATCTTAAGATCCTTTCCAACCCTAACTATTCTATAATTCTCTGATTCTATGATACTGAATTAGAAATGATCACAAGCTATTAAAATAATTGTATGAATCCAAAGAATTAACTTCCAACTGAAAATAACCCTAAAAGTGTCTAAAGTTTTCCCAGCATCTCTCTTCAGTTCAATTCTACAATAGTACAATCATCTAGCAGAGTTTTTACCTACTGCTACTCTTGATGTAGTAGGACCTTCCTACATGAGTACTACCACTAAGTCAACTTGGAAAAAATCAAGCCACAGTTAAGAGAAGAAAAGCAAACTTGTACTTTTGAATTACTTTTTGAATATTTTTGAATTACCTTTTTTTTTTTAATTAATCAGCTAGAAAATCATAGCGGATTTTAAATTAATCCAAAATCGGTTCAAAAGTCACCAGGTTAAGGGAAAAAAAAAAAAGAATAAAATAGTATGACATCTTGGAATTTGCCATAGATGGAAACAAATACTTCATGCTTTTGGAAAGGGAGAATCAGCAAACTTCCAACAGCAGAAAACCACCAATCTCATAATTCTCCAAAAAATATGTTTGACAGGAAATCACCTTAAGGTTGAATAACTGCTGTACTTCAAGATCAGTTAACCAGTAGCTTACTGTCAACCTAAGATTTCAGTTTAAACAAGGTCCTGCAGTGGTCTGTCTGTATCACTAGGAAATAACTCAGGTGAGGGGAGAGTAAATACTACTTTAAAGAAGGAAGGAAAAAAAGAGCCACCTGTGCCTGACTGAGACAAGGAGCATTTAGGGACAGGATGAGAATTCAGAACAGCTGTGGTAAACTAGAAAAAAGTTTAAGAATCAACAAGATCCATAAAAAACAATGCATTCAAAAAGTGTATCTCATAAATATATGACTTATGACTTATTACACTGCAAATATAAAATAGTCTGAGATAACACAGCCAGTAGCTTGAGGCACCCACAGAAACAGAAAATCTTGCTTTGGAATGTAGTACCTACCAGCCATGTTCTATCTAAAACATAGTCAGGTTCTCAGACACCTTACTGTGTTCCGTTTCACAAGCAAGTTTTAAGAAAGATCTACAAACATCAAAGATACTTCAATAGAGAAAGATAAGTGTTCCAGAACACATCAGTTCAGCAGGAAAGTTTGATAGACTTTGCTTAATTATTTTATCAAAACAACAGCTTCACAACCTAGAAATATTCCAGTGCTTTCCATGCACACTGAGAATATGACTGGATGACTTTTAGCAAAAATTATTTCAACTCAAAATTATGAAAAAATATATTAGGGAGAGTAAGAACTAAACTGATGCTGACTACATAGTGAAGCTGTGAAGTCTCCTTCATTTAAGCTTTTGAACAACAGATTACACAAACATCTGCCAGGAATGGTTTATGCTGTTTAACCCTGCTTCAGAGCGAAGGCAGACTAGAGCACATTTTAATATCTCTTTAAGCTCTACATTTCTACAACTTCTACATCTAATGGTTTGTAGTTACTGTGTACAGATCAGCTCCTATAAGAAAAATAATTTTATTTTATAGCTTGCTAATATCAAGCTTTATTAGATCTTGCAGTTGATCACATCTTAATTTTGATCGATAAATACTGATCCTCACAGACTATATCAGTTTATTAATGCTTACAGAAGTCTTACAAACACTTAACACCTCACATTTAATTCTCAGTTACACTAAAACAGAATAAAATGTAGCCTGTCAAGCAGAACTACTTTTACAAAATTATATTGGTTTAGTAAACCATTAAAATCACATCTGTGTGGTCAAATTTGCCTTTAGTATCGTGTAACTGAAACACAGAGCATAGAAGTAATATTAAATGTGCAGCATTCATACACAGCATTTCCTCCACACCCAGTACCACTGGACAATGCTGTTAGGAAAACCAGGCTCAGTACGCAGTACTAAAAAGGCACAGCTCACATCATACCAAAAATTACTAGTATGCTGGTGGTTTTTTCTTAATCTTGTGAAAACAAGTAAGAAACATTTATCTGAAGAGTTTATTAAACAAGCACAAACAAAAAAATTAACATGCATTAAACACACTATCATTTGTTCCTATTGTGGAAACTACACAAAAGACTTATCTTAGATCTCTGTTAAATGCTAGACACTTACCTGTCTCTTAACAGTTTACAGGAGAGGTACAATGCTGAGCCAAGCTGACAACAATCCCAGTGAGCATGTATTTGTATATACAACTAAAAAATGAACACACTGACAAGGAAGTAGCACAAAATCTTGCATTTAAGGAATGTCTATTTTACGATTAATTAAAGTTTGGGCTTTCACAGACCAGACATGCTAAATGAAACACAGCAAAAAGATACCTAACAGATTTTTCAGTATACTAGGATGTCAGCAAACTTATTTCATTTAGCTCTCTACTATGCTTCTGATAGACAACTGATCTTTGCATGAAACAGAAAAGAAAAATACAAAGGTAAAAATAAACACTCACCTTTCCAGGTGATCCGAATGCAAACAGCCCAAGGTCTTCATAAGAAGTGACAGCTGTTAGCAAATGAAAAAAAGCTAAACTATTTCTAACTTTAAAGTCACTTGAGAGCTCCAGCTTTGCCTTTTTTCCCTTTCTAAATGAATATAATCCAGGACAGAATTAAAGGAATATTTTATAGTATTTTTTTATTTACAAAATAGCTTTTATATACACTTGCAAAATATAGCTATGCGCTCATTCAGAGACTCTCCAGAAACTTCGAGGAATACTAAAAATAGTAATATTTTTTAAAAAATAGTAAGACATGGCAAACCGCCTTCTCCCAAAGACGTTTGCTAGTGATACTTACTATAGGTGAAGAATTCTGAAGATAGCCTCAACCACCGGATATAAGATATTCCCATATTTTATTTGGTAAAAGGGTATACTTTCTTTTTTTCAATGAAGACAACAGAGGATCAATTTTCCTCTTTTTATTATAATAAACATCAATCACCATCTTGCCACTTCCAAAACCTTGGCAGTATTTATTTTCAAGAGAGCTGAAGGTAAACACCTTCCTTAGTTGAAATATATTAGTAAAAACAAAACACACCAAAGCAAAACCAAAAATCCTGCCCTTAACTGCACCTGACTTACATAATCACATTAAAATAGCCTGTGGTTTTCTCTATGCTTTGTTGAGTTTTAGCTGAAGCTCACTTCTAATATTGCTAGTAACTCAAACCAATCCCTCCTCAGAAACAAGGAAGTCATAATAAAGTTTCTCATTGTTGCTCTGTATTTTGTTACAAGAAACTCAAGTGATATCAAAAAGATGAAAGTATTCTGAGAAACACCACTTACTTTCTCCGTATACAATAAAACAGTCCACAGTTGTAAATGCCTCAAAGGGCAGAATTAATCTCAAACCCACACAATTTTACTGTCGCCACACTTGCTTTCTCTTACTTGGTTCTATTTGGTGCAGTACTACTTCTACCCCCATCACATCCTGATCTAGGGCAGTGCCCTGCAATCCGAGCTGCTGGGAGCAGACCTTCACACCTGAGTGAAGTCCCACTGAAGTAAATGAAACAACACACAGGAGACAAGCAGTTCACAGAGATCCGATGACGGGACTGGAGACTCACACTGCCGACTGCCCAAGCTTAGGCATTTTTATTTCACAGAAGTTCTGCACACAACCGGAACAATGCTCCAGAATGAAAAACAAACAAAAAAGCCTAAACAAGGCCAATAGAAAGCCTTCATTAATTCTCTCATATGATTTTCTCATGGGTGATGCTTCCATTCTAGTCTACTACTTACACCAGTATGCTTTAACAAAATAAATGTAATGACAAAATTAAATGAGCCAGTCAGCTCTCAGCATAAACCTGAACTAATCTCTTACCTGTTGTTTAATTACATCTCATATTAGAGTACCAGGTATATCTTACTAGATTTCACCCTGCGTTTTTCTTAGATTTCTGTTTATAAAATTATTGTTCATAAGAATAAAAAAAAAAAAAAAGAAAAAGGCATTTTAGAATGCTATCTCCAGTGGCATACAAAAATACATCAGTAAAATGTTGAATGTATTGAGGAAAGAGCTGGGTTTAGTTCTACCACAGAGGAACAAATACACAGCACACAAGGAACAAACAGAACAATCTTTTCCACACAAATCCAAACAGCAGCATGAAACGTTAAAGTATTTTCTATAGCAATTCTGTTTCAGTAATCAGTTTAGTCCTGTGAACACTGGGAAGCACTAATGCTTAATCACGTTACTGCTGTAATTTCAAGGATATATGGAAAAAGATACTAAGCACAATTGCTATAAAGATAAATGAGATCTGCCTGATTGGCTTGATTTCTATTACATTACTAACACTAAATGGGAATTGTCCATTTAAATGAAAATTAAACTGGCAAGCATGGTACCAGCAATATTCATGACTAATTCAAAATGAAATATAAAAGCCATGAAACTTCAAAGTACATCCCACTTCAATTCCCAGGTCCTCTAATTTACAGAGTAAGCTTAGCCTTCGACAGCCCAAACCCCAGAACAACATAGGTCATACTGAATTAACACCAGGAGAAAACATAGACTAAACTAATACAAATCCAACACTTGATACCTGGCAATATTTTTCTTGCTAAGCCTTTTGGCCTAAGCAGATCACTGATTTTGTCAAAGTCCAAACTAACATAATCTAAAAATTGAAGACTTATTTTTAAAACTACAACAAAAATTCCTGTGCTTAACAAATCCTCATCTCTGATTAAAACTGAGTATTAGAGACTAATTTTCAGAAAGTATTTTATCGGTCAGCTCTCTCTTAGAATTACTTTTACAATTTGAAAGTCTGAACGAATAGTTTACAAACCCTTCCAAGGATTTTTCTTCTTGATCCTTTAAATTTGTCTAGCTCATTTCTTTAACATTAAAAAAAATAATAAATAAATCTTTCCAATTCATTGCCACGGTTTAAGCTTAATACTGTAACATTGCTCACAAATGCATATAGGCTTTATAAAGAAAAATGTTGAATTACCTACTTAGGAAGCCAACAGACAGATTTTGCTTTGTCAAGGCACAACGGGTCACATTTCTTACTTTTTAAGGACGACATTCCAAGGAAAAACATGAAATGCTATCTAACATTGAATTATTTCAGTGATTTACAGGAATTACGGAAAATATAATCTGAGAGAAATCTTATTTTAAAAATTAAAAAAGAAAGAAAGAAAGAAAATCAGAACACCGAAGGCCGCAAATCCAGGAAACTTATCTAGACATAGTTCTGGTGTTAGTTCTACCTGATAACTAATTACTAACTGTAAAGCCCTGGTTTCCTTCAAGAGAAACACTTCATCCTGTCCTTTCAGTGGTATTCCTTGCTTTCAGTTGTGTACATTTAAAAAATGCTTTTTTGAGGCGGACCGTTGCCTTTGGACAATAATGGCGGAGTTAAACCCCTCTTGTGTATTAGGTCTCCAAGTTCATCTCACCAAAACTTTTCTTAGTTCAAAACATATAAATCCTTAATTTCCCTCTCTCACTAGTAGTTCATTTGCAAGGATCTCTTTATTTTAACAAACAACATACTACCACTTTGTGCCTATATAATACAGAACTTCTCAGCCTCAAACGAGAGGTGAACAAAGATCAAAAAATTTACCTTAAGATCCCCCTTTTTCTGCTTCTTATGGATTTTTCTAGCTACTTGTTTCAGGTTCCAATTCCTTTCCAATAAGCAGAGCTCCAAGAGGAGAAAAAAAATTACCAAAGACTTTATCCCAAATCATCATGCAGCCAAAAATATCAACCATAAAAGTAACCCTACCTCTGAAGAATATTTTTAAAGAATGTACGAAGATCACTCAATAGGTGAAGACAGGAGCAGCAGATCTAAGAAGAATCAGGAAGCAATCATCTGAGAGACCAAAGCTATCTACAGAAAACAAAGCCAGTAAGGAAAGAAACGGAAGCTTTCTTCCACCACCTTTGAAAAAAGGAAAACAGATGAGTGGGAAACAATAACCAGGTGACTGAAAGAGATGGAGATTTCCTGCTATAACACAATCTTTGTGTACAAGAACTCAAGGAACTAGGCTTGTTTCAATTAAAAGCAAGAATTAAAATAAATTATCAGATTAGGCTGTAGATATTAGAATCTGCTGTTTGAATATGCTTTTTGAATATAAACAACAGTGTAATTACTAAGGACTGCAACATGACTTATCAAAAATCCTGTAAAAACATGCATTTGTAAAGTGCCAGGAGAATTATGATAATCCAGTATCATTACAAAACCCAAAAGGTATCCATTTCAAACCATAAACAATATATATACTACAAATAGAAGAACGGAAGACTGCTATTTTATTGCTCTTAAACCTTCACTGAAAGCAACAGTACACACTGAAGTAGCGCAATTTATCAGAACCAAAATAATTTTGCCACAGAAATGTAGGATCTATCTCTTTAGAAAGATGAGAGAGGCATTTTGAAAAATAAATAAAAATTGAGAATCTAGAAACCAGTCAGTCTGGCACTGACTTCTCATAAGAATTTTCAAAACCATATTTTTAAGTGGTAAACAGTAATCGTTGAAAACATTAAATATTTAAACTTCAGTGAATCAGACTTGGCTATCTGGTAACACGCTGTTAACGACAGTAATTATACTGGGTCATATCATTGTGACACAGGTGAGGAAGTATTTCAGAGATTAATCCTTTTAACTTACCAGTCTGAGTGCACATACTGAGCAGAAGAAATACAGAGTAAGAAGCAAGGCCGGCAACAATTAGCAGCAAGATACTGAAAACCACAAAATATTCACAATTAAAGCACTTTTTATACAACAATGCACTTTAAGAAAGCTACTTCTGCAAGAAGTAAGCCACCACAAGACAAGATTTCCTCATTTTATGGCTTATATCTGCTGACTATGGTTCATATGGTCTGACCTTCCCAACAGTTGCCAAGTTGCTTCTCATATTGTCTACCAAAGCATGTCACGCACTACAGAAGGTGAAAGCCTGACAGATGAATTACAAAAAGAACACAAGAGTGTGCCTAAACATACACAGACAAAGATTTATCTTCCAGTGAAGTTGATCTAATGGTTAGAAAACGGTAAAAGTGACAATTCTGGTCACTTCAGCCCTGTTATCCATAGGTTAGTATGTACAGCAAGCAGAAGTGCAAACAATAGGACAAGCAGATTCACAGTTTCCAGATATGTAGCTACCCTACCCCCGAAGGACCATTTCTGGAGCTAAAAGAGACAGCAGCTTTGAACGTAAATATCAATCTATTAACAGTAATGGCCAAGAAATTGCCACCATGTGGCAATTTAATGCATTGTCTGGGCTGTACTTAAATCAGGCCAGATTTGAATGACCAAACCAAAGAGGGAAGATCTTGTTCAACAATGCTGAAAAGCACAAGCTACTTATTTGCTCCCCAGTTTTTGCACAGGAGTCTTAATAATCAAGTTTTGTTCCATTTAAAAATAGAAGCTTTGTTTAAAAATAAGAATATGTACAAACTGAACACTTACCTAAACCCCACGATCCCTGTGTTGGCCATAGCATAGGATAAGCCAAGTATCCCACTTCCTATGACAGCATTCATTAAATTAAATACTGAGAAACCAAAGGAAGAACCATGACTTTGAGAATCCTGTGAAAAGCGCAGAACAAAGGACAATCAGTGCATGAGGTGTTTTGGGTTTTATATGAGCAATGTAAGTGAGGGGAAAACAGTGAACTTTCCCTTCCCTAACCTAAATCATAGAAAATTAAAAGTATCTTTTCTCATTTTAAGACCACACAAACCCTCGTGCATATACAATAGCATATGCTGTCCCATAAGGATTTCAAGATGTCTACATCCTGAGGACGGCGACACTAGTGCTCAAGAAGAGAGCAGCGAGTTTATGCTTAAAAGCAGGCTGTCCCTCCAGAAGCCAGGAGCACAGCAAACGGCAGCACTCCTAAGCGCTCTGCAGTCAGCGACCAGACGGGTCAGAAGCAGGCCCAGGTGTTCCGCTTCACGGGCTCGGCGTTACCCAGCCCTACCCGCAGTGCTCGCCAGGTATCACCCCCGGGAGCCGGCCCGCACAGCCCCATCCACCCCACACCGATCCGCCCGACCTTTGAGCCCGCGGGACCCCGCCCGGCCGCGCTCCCCGATCGTCTCTTCCAAGCCAAGCACGGCCGAGGCAGGCGGCAAGCCGCGGGGACCGGGACCCCGTGACAAGACAGGCAGAGCACTTGGTGAAAGCAGAGCCGAGCCGGCACCCGCCGCCCCCAGACGGAGCGGGTCCGAGCAGCCCAGCGGCGGCAGCCCCACCAGAGCTCCCCACCCACCGCCAGTCACCCCCTCACACGCACGCTGCCCGGCGGCAGCAGCGGGGCGGACTCCCGGTCCTCGTCCGCCGCCTCCTCATCGCCTGGCTGCTCGCGGGCGGACAGGTACCAGCCCCGCTCGGCCCGGAGCAGCCCGGCCCCTCGCGGCGGCAGCGCCATACCGCCCCGAGCCCCGCCGCCTCGCCTCTGAGGGGAGCGCCGCCGGGGGCGGGGCCGCCGCGGACGGGGCGGAGCCCACGATCCAGCCCCGCCTTCTCCCTCGGCGCGGCCGCTCGGCGTCACGGCAGCGGCGATGACGTAAGGCGGCGCGCGCGGCGGAGCTCGGCATGAGGTGAGGGCGGGGGCGCTGCTGGCGGGGGCGCTGCGGGGCGGTGGCTGTGGCGGCGCGGAGGCCTCCAAGCAGGGGTCCCGGTGCACGGGGTCCCCGCGGCGGCCCCGGCCTCACAGCCTCCGGACGGGGCTGCGCAGCTCCGCCAGCAGCGGGCGGCCCGGGCGCCGTGGACCTGAGGCGGCGGCTGTCAGTGGGGTTCCCCTCAGGGAGGGGCGGTGACCGCGGAGAGGCCCCGCCCCGGCGAGGTTCCCTCCCCCGGGTGAGGCCTCTGCAGCCCGCGGGTCTCTGTGTGTGGTGATCGGCGTTCCCGGTAGAGGCAGGGCGGAGCGGGTAGCAGCCCTTCAGCAGCTCCCCCCTCCCTGATGTACCTCACGTTACTCTGGGGGCAGAATGGGGCAAACGGGGACCTCGGTTTGGAGGGACAGGTAGGCCTTTCCTTAATCAGTCTGGGAACTCGTAAGTCGTCTCCAACGGCGTGGGTGCAGTGACGCCCAGCCGCACTTCTATACTGGGGATTACCTAACACAGAGAAGCCCGTGCGAGCTAGGCCAGCAGTTTCCAGCTAGGGATAAGGGGAATGTCTGAGGAAAACACTGGGATGCTCAGGCCCTGGGATGAGGGATTTCTCCTCTGTAGCAGACATAAAGAATGTAACGTTTATTTTTTGTCAACAGGGAAAAAAGGTGTGCGTTGCCAAAAACGTGGCTTAGAGAAATGGGCTGGGACATGTAGGGAGTCCCAGCAAGGAGCTGGGATTTGCAGGGGAGGGAGGATGGGAGCAGGGTCAGCTTTGCTACGGCTGGTGTTCAGCTCCTTTTTGAAGAAGAGACCATATGGCTTGTTCTCCTGAAGGAGGGCAGTGCCTTGTACATCAGGGTGTAGGTGTCCAAGGCAGACAAGAGAACCAGTTTCCTTTTGGAGCGAGTTTGCATTTTTCTTGTCAACCACCAATCTTGGAACAAACTTCCCAAGAAGTGAGGAAAAATGTCATCCTCTCACAGCACCTAAATCATCAGTTCCCATCTTGGAGCAGTGATGCTGAGTCAGAAAAGTCGGGCCCCTTTGGACCATGTCTAGTGTAGGAAACTATTTAAAGAAGAGTAAAGCTATATTTGAAGTCCCCATCCTATGAACTGTAGAGAGGAGTTCAGTTACGTAAACAGACATTACTAATGCTCCTCTGTACCTTTAGGGGAATTCTGCATTTCATTAATGGTCTTTCTGATGTGCAGTTTGTGGAGCAAAGACACTGTGGAGTGTGTAACCACTTAACCTGGAGGTAGAAATTGCTGAAGAGTGATTATGACCACTACTGCTAATAACTGTTTTCTAGCAATCACTGCTTGGTAATGAATCTTATCAGAGACAGAAGGGATCCAACAGTAGGAATAAGACAGTAGAAATTTTTCCGTTTGGCTTACTGGGCTTAATATCACATTTATTAGAACAAAGGGAGGTCATTGTTTTTTGGCAGAAGGGAATTATGTCACTGCTTAAAGTTAATGTTGAAGTCTAAAAATACATTTGCAGGAGGACAGAAATTTGTGGTATATAATTCAGAATAAAGAGCTTTACTAAACTATTGTGAATTGTTTGGTACAGATGGAAATTCTAGTATAAGAGAACAGCAGATCCATGTGATTTGCAGCCTTTTTAATGGAATGATTACATAATGTCTATAAAGTGAATAATTTCTCTTCTAGGACTTTATGGAGATTGGGATACTCTGCCAGACTACTGCAAACTAATAATTTTAGGACAGCTGCAGCAAATACATCATTTCCAGCAGCTTGGACACTGCTGGCTCAATATTCTGGCATAATACCTGGGCTCTTCGAAGTAGTTAGAAAAAATAGGTTTTTTACAATGCCTGACACTGTGGAGGATAAAGCTGACCTCAAACTGTATTCACCGCATCCTGGAGTGCGTGGGATGACACAACTCAACAGAGAAGCTTTTAAAAGGACAGTTGTTGTTCCAGTTCTGAAAGTCAAGACAGAAATTGTAAATACTTTGTTGAAGTCCCTAAAACACGTGGTACTCCAGCGTCCTGGTCTAAAGCGAGTGGTTGAAGATCCAGGAGATGAGAACAGTAGATTTCTTATTCTGGATCCTCATAAAATACCAGAATTCTCATTGGGAGAATCAGAGCAAGAGGTTTTAAACCGTCTTAATGTTCATCCTGAGGTGTCCAAGTATAACTTGGAGCTGACTTATGAGAATTTCAAGTCAGAGGAGATACTAAGAGCAGTCCTTCCTGAAGGTCAAGAAGTCACCTCTGGGTTTAGCCGTGTTGGTCACATAGCTCATTTGAATCTTAGAGACCATCAGCTTCCATACAGACATTTGATTGGTAGGTAAAAGAACTCTTCTCAAAAAAGTAATTCATATATTTAATATATTGTTAAAAAGATATTTAACAATTATTCTACTGATAAATTATTACCTGTGCAAAGAATACTTTTGAGGGCTTTTCATTGCATTGCATTTTGCCTTTGCTGATGCTGTAGCTGTGCACAAAAGGTGTAATCTCTCCTCTTGCCATAACTGTAGTCTCACTTCACTGAGACTACATGGAGTATTGGGTCAGGGTGAAGTACGTGCCTTAGAAAGGTGTCACATCTGCAACCCTGAATCATCAGAGGAAGGTTGTTCTAATAGTTCTTATTTAATTAATTTAACTGTAAACAGCAGTGTTTGTATTTCTTGTAGAGCATTAGAAGATTTTGGTCCCTTAACCAGAATATCTTTTGCCCTCTCTCAGGCCAAGTTATAATTGACAAGAACCCAGGCATCACCTGTGTAGTAAACAAAACCAATATTATTGACAGCACATACAGAAATTTTCAAATGGAAGTGCTCGCTGGAGAGAGCAACCTGGTAACCAAGGTACAGTTGATTTTCTCCTCTTATTTTAAATTTAATGTGCTAAAACCCAAAGACATCTACTGGACAGATGTGTTGAAGAGATGCTGTTTAAACTGATCCTTTACATGGTGCCCTTCCTGTCACCTGTTTTAGAGAGTAAGAGGTGGCAGTTACTTCTGCATTCATTTGTCCTGGTCTGCCAAGGGCAAACTCACAAGCATAAGGGTCATGAAGATACGTATTCTTTGAAGTTCACAGCCTAGATTTTAATGATCTAGAGCAGCATGTCATGATATTTTACTGATATGTGACAGTAGCAGGTTTCTTACGGACATACTAATTACAAACTTTGTAGTAGGGGGTGTTGCTCACTCTAAAGCCAGCATGTTTTGTGAATTGATCTAAGAAATTGCTGTTTCTTCATTTCACCAAGCCTTGTACAGTGGCTGGTATGATACGTAAGAATGTGTTTCTGAATCTCAGTGGCTTTATAATGTATGCAAGATTTTGCCTGTGCCTTTTCCTTTTCCAGTCAGCAGCAAGACAAACCTCATTTCTCCTGCGTTTTGACATTTTTCAGGTGTAAAGAACTTTGTAAATGCCATGTAGGGTTTCTTGGCTTTAGCTGTAAACTTGGCCACTGGTTCGACCAAGAAATATTTTTCCTAACTGTTAGCAGTTCGGTGCTTTTAGAAGAGAAAATATTAGATTACCAAATGAAAAAGTTGAATAGCTTGGTAGAACATCCTGTACATGCACAGAGAAGGCGTTTGAATTGTCAAGGCATAAGTGACAGTCAAAAACTATGCAGAGGGTATTAGCTCATTGATTGCACATCTGGCACACCACTGAGCTGCACACTGAGCAGTGCAGATGTTTCAGTATGTTTCTTGCTGGCAAAGCAAATGAAGCAGTGATCTGGATACAAAGCTACTTTAATTCCCAGTCACACAATTCAAGTGTGGTGGTGCAAAGTATTATCTTGCATCCCATTCTCATTTGAATAAATATGTTTTCTTTTTAGGTCTGTTCTTAAGGTAGTGCTCATCCCAAAGTTTGGGTTTGTACCAGTTTCCAGTCGTGTCATCTTGAGAGATAAAATACAGTATTTTTTCAAACTGCAGGGTGGCTCACAGGGACTTTTAATTTGGGTGACTGTTGCCATTTGTGTGCTGTATCATTCTCAGACGCTTATTTACTATGTGGACTCCACTGAGGAGAGCTCAAGGCATATTCCCAAGGTCTGCTTTCAATAAAGGAGTTGTCAGCCAGCCACAAAAAAAGCCTCAGATTATTATCTTTTTAAATGGTAAATTTAAATTGCTGTTTTATTTCCACCTGGTGATTGAGACATCCATAAGCCAGCCATCTGGATTGCCAGTTGGAACATTCCTTATGGCTATTTCTGTTGAGTAGATCTGTTTATACAAGACTCATTTTTATCACTAGTGGGACAAATGTCAATTACGTTTTGATAAAGCACCTTAATTTTTAGCTGTTTTAACTACTGATAGTGCTTAAATATGCCTGCAATTTGGACACAGAGGCTTAAGCAAATGTTTTGGACTTTCAGGTCAAAGAAAATAACATTGCGTATGAATTGGACTTCTCTAAAGTCTACTGGAACCCACGTCTCTCCACTGAACACAGCCGTATCGTTGAGCTTTTGAAGCCCGGTGATGTCCTTTTTGATGTCTTTGCTGGGGTCGGACCTTTTGCTATTCCAGCAGCAAAGAAAAAGTGCCATGTATTTGCAAATGATCTCAATCCTGAATCCTACAACTGGCTCCTGCACAACTGCAAACTGAACAAAGTAGACGACAAAATTAAAGCATTCAATATGGATGGCCGGGACTTCCTGCTGGGGCCTGTAAGAGAAGAACTAAGTAAAGAGCTCCCACTTCAGAAAGAAGAACAAAAAAACTCTTTTCACATAGTCATGAATTTGCCAGCTTTGGCTATTGAATTTCTGGATGCTTTCCGGCATCTCTTGGTCAGAGAACCATGTGGCACTGCTGGCCTTCCCACAGTGCACTGCTATGGTTTCTCCAAACATGAGAACCCAGCCAAAGACATCCAGGAACGAGCTGAAGCTTCTCTAGGAACCTCCTTGGATGGGCGCTGTTCTACTTATCTGGTTAGAAATGTTGCACCCAACAAGGAGATGCTGTGCATTAGCTTCCAGATCCCAGTGGACGTGCTGTACAAGAGGCCCTGCCCTGACGAAGGTAAGGAACAAACCTATGTGGCACATGGATTTCAGGCTACACCTTGTGCTGTCTCAGGCTGGTCCCACCTTGTCAGCCCTGTGGGCCACTCCAGCCATATGGCAAGGATTCTGTGTTTGGTTGTGGAGTATGGAGGCTGCCGGCAGGAGCCTGCACATGTGCAGCAGCTGCAGGGCTTCATGCACACTCGGTGACAGCGGTCCGCTCCTCTGATCCCAGCATGAGCCTCCACAGAAAAAATGGTGGACTGGATAGGATCATCCCGCAGGCCATAAACCAGAGCTTTGTGCCTTAGATCGCATTCTGGGGGAGGATAGGGTGTCTAATGCCAAGCACACATTTCTGTGAGCTGAATATTTCAGAACTGGAGCTTCATTTTCACCCAGGGTGGAATGGTGTGCTTCCAAGAGATGGGTCCCAGTCCTGACCTTCTCTCTTGTGCTGACTCAGTTTAGGTCTGCAGTCACTGCATCAGCAGAATCAGCTTCTGTACATTGAGAAACATATCTTTAATTGAGAAACTAGAGATCTTTAATGGTGTATTGGAGTTTTGTTTTTTCGTATAATCAGTCATTCGTTTCTTGAAGTACTTGCAGAAGCTCATTGGTTTTAGTGATCTTGGGCTTTGCACTAGGTGAGGAGGAGGGAGAGGGGAGACTTTCAGCCTGCAGTTACATGAACTGGAGGAAAAGTTTTGATGAAACTTTGATGCCATGAAACTTATTTTTACACTGTTGTTGGGTAGCACGGAGATGTAAGTCAAAACATACCTCAATACAGGTCTTTTTGAAGTATGTAGTAAAAATCCCCATTACTGCTGTAACAGTTTTCAGTCATGACTAAACAGTTAATTCCAGTTTTAATTCTCGTCTCTTCCTCTTAAATCCCTGAAGTGTTACAGGATTTGTGGTTTAGTTCAGTCTGTTTAGTGTACATTAAATAATTGACTTTTTCTAATGTTCTTCCAGCAAAACAAGCCTCTAAACGTCTGTGTACCAGCAATGAGTTTTCAGAAGAGAAATTTCTGAGCTGAAGACTAGTTACGGTAACTACCTCAGTAGTTTAAGAGGTACACTGAGATTACCTCTGGTTTACTCCTTGAGTTATTTGAAGCATACTGCCCGTGTTGCCCATCTCTGGTGCCGAGGTGCAGAATGCATGTTGCAACTTCCCTCTGTCAGCCTCCCTTCCTGCAGTTACCTTTCCTTGGTTTTCACTGTGGGATCGGTAAGCAGATTGAAATTGTTGTTACTACAAAAAACTACAACTTTGCTTTTATGTAATAAACGTGTTTTGGCACTTTTCTGCTCTCTGTAGATCAGTGGCACAGGCCAGGATAGTTTTCTGCTGTGTCACTTTTATAATCTGGGGCTTGTGGTGAAAACAGATTTTTGTATTTTGTTGGGACTTGGATAACCCTTGGTTGGATTCTCTCTGACAAACGGGTCTTGTGTCTAAGAATATGGGTTATTGCTTGCAGATGCACTAACAGCTCCTGTGTAAGTGACATCACCTTTCAAAAACCTGACCCAAGATACAAGAAGGCCCAAATGGCCACAGATACTTGTTCTTAGGCTTTTGAGTAAAAAATGCTTTTTAACACTGAGATGTACTTAGGGATTGGAAGAAGTCAGTTGGCTCTTAACTTAGCATTTGTCCACCATTAGAGCAGGAAAGACTCTTAACACTGTTGGCACATTTGCAGGCGTTGAAGTGCAAGACTGAAACCCAGTGCCTGGCTCAGTGGTCTCTTGCCTTGAACCACATCCTCCTGTGGCTTCCCTGCCCCTGCTGCCTCCCAGCCTCCCCCTGCCTCCAACTGCTCCTCTGCTGCAGTCCCTGGGTGATCTTGCTGACTGGCTGCTTGTATTCTGCAGGGATTTGAAAAGCCTCTGCCTTTGATGTCCTTCACTTACACATCCAGACTATTGTTGGGCAATGTCAACCGCAAACAGTTTATTTGGACAGAGGCCTTGGTTCAGCCTCTCATTTTCAGACATTTTCCTTCAGTTCCAACTTGCACATAGCAACTCAGTGAGCAAATGTCCATCACCCTGCTCCTGATGTTATGGCTCCATCACTGGGGCCTACAGCCTGGTGTCCTACTTCTCACCCAAACAACTGGTAAGGCCCAAGGGTTTTGTATCCTTTCCCTTGGCTCCGCAGCCAGGGCTTCTGAGCAGGCCTTTGCAGGTCTGTTGTCCCTGGACTGCATTTATCAAACCAGGGGTTAAAAATCATCATGACTCACTCCTGCTATCTTGAAAGCTGCTGTACAGGTCCCTTCCCTGGCCTGCTGCTCCAGCCCCAGCATTCCTCTGCTGCCCGTTAAAATAGTTATCTCAGCAGCTTCAATCTGTTTGTTGTCCCATTGTCCATGACAAGTAGGTTGTACCCTCTTCCTACCAGCCACTGCTCCTGGAAGAGCAAAGTGTGCTGTCCTTGCTGTTTGCTACATTTTCTCACACTGCTGTGTGAGTTCCTACCCCTGCCCTGCAGGTTTCCCATAAACATTCAAAAGCTGCTCTTGTTCTTCAGCGCCCTCCACAAACCCTGCTGTAGCAACAAGGCCCTCACCACCCTGGAACAATGTAGCCACCCTGTGAGCCGCACTAAGGGGCCTGTCTGTACTGCTGGAAACTGCAGGGCCCTTTGTGCGCACTGCTTCACAGTCCAAATGTAGGACTTCCTGGCACTCCTGCACTAACAGAAACCTGGCTTTAATCAACAAAATGGGTTAGTAAATCTTAAACCCTTAAGAAAGGAATCTATGGGGGGTGGAAAAAGGGACAGGCCAAGTGAGCCTAGAAACATTGTCACGGTATCCAGGGATGCAATGATGAAGGCCAAAACCACCTAGAATTGAGTCTGGCAGAGAACATTAAGGACAACAAGAAGGTCTTCTCAAAGTCCTCACCAAGCATGTAGAAGAAATCAGGTTTGCTGATGATATGAAGCTAGGTGACTGGCTGATACACCTGAGGGTTGTGCTGCCATTCAGCAGGACCTTGACAGGCTGGAGAATTGGGTGGAGAGAAAGCTAATGAGGTTCAGCAAGAGCAAGTGCAGGGTACTGTGCCTGAAGAGGAAGAACCCTAAGTACCAGTACAGGCTGGGGCTGACCTATGAGAGAGCGGTTCAGCTGAGAAGGACGTGGGAGTAAATAAGTTGACCATGAGCCAGCAGTGTGCCCTTGCAGCCAGGAGGGACAATAGTATCCTGGGGAGCATCGGGACAAATGTGGCAAGAAGGTCAAGGGAGATGATCCTCACCCTCTATTTGACTCTGGTGAAGCCACATCTGGAGTACCATGTCCGGTTCTGTGCTCCTCACTACAAGACAGACAAGGAGCTACTAAAGAGGGTCCAGTGAAGGGCCACAAGTATGGTCAGGGGTCTGAAGCATCTCTTTTGAGGAGAGACTGCGGAAGCTGGGCCTGGTTAGTCTAGAGCAGACTGAGAGGGGATTTCATTAATGCATATAAATGTCTTGAAGAGAGATACCAGGAGGATGGTGCCAGACTCTTCAGTGGCACCCAGTGACAGGACAAGCAGCACTGGCCATAAACTAAAGCACAAGAACTTTCACTTCAACACAAGGAAGAACTTTTTTAAGTTGCAGGTGGCAGAGCAGCAGAACGAGCTGCCCAGGGATGTTGTCGAGTCTCCCTCTCTGGAGACATTCAGAACCCACCTGGACATGCTCCTGTGTAACCTGCTGTCGTGGTTTAAGCCTCTCTAACCACGCAGCTCGTTCTCCCCTCACTTTCCCCTTTTTCTTCCCCCCTGCTCCCAGAGGGATGAGAAGGAGAATTGAAAAGAATGCAACTCCCACCGGTTGAGATAAGAACAGTTTAGTAACTAAAGTATAACACAAATCACTACTGCTACCACCAATAATAATAATAAGGCAAATACAAGGAAAGAATACAATTTCTCACCACCTAAAACCAAGCCCGACCACGCAGTGCACCCCCACCCTTCTGGGTCTCTCCTCTCCGTCCTCCATCTTGGGCATGACGTGCTGTGGTATGGAATAACCTCTTTGGTCAGTTTGGGTCAGGTGTCCTGTCTCTGCTTCCTCCCGGCTCCCCTCCTCCCTGGCAGAGCATGAAACTCAGAAAGTCCTTGGCCAGACCAAAACATCACTAAGCAGTAACCGAAACACTGGTGTTACCAGCGCTGTTCCCAGGCCCAAAATCAAACACAGCGCTGCACCAGCTACCAAGGAGGAGAAAAATGACTGCTGCTGCTGAACCCATGACACCTGCTTTAGGTGGCCCTTCGTTGGCATGGGGTTTGGACCAGATGATCTCCAGAGGTCCAGTCCAAACCTAATGATTCTGTGAAATTCTGGCGCCTCCCTCCACCTCCCTTAGCAAAGAAAGCACATAGTCTGGAATAGAGCTTATTCTTCTCTTTATTACAACACAGAAAAAATCCATTCATTCAATGCACTCCTCAGAGCAGCATTCAACAGCTATTAACAGATGACCCATAAAACATGGGCCAGGCATTACTCTGGAGGCACACGCTATCCTGAGCGGTTTCCAGTCTCCTGCAGTTTATACACACACTCATGGCAAAGACCAGTCCTGCCACAGGAAGACCATCTCTGCTGCAATTAGTCTACATTCTGCTATAAGGAGAGGGTAAGGAACACATAAAAACAGCGTATCGGGTGACAAGGGTCATCCCAAAAGCCAGACAAAGGGAGGTTCCTGTTCAAAGAACCTCTGAACACACAAATGGAGTTGCAAATGGAGCTAATCAGGGAAAAAAAAACAAACCCGATTTTGACAATGCTAATGACTTAGCCTTTTATCAAGGCTTAGATTTCTTCCAGAGAAACTCACTTGAAAGACTTCCAGCTAAAGATCTGTAAAGATCTGCTTTCCAGACAAAGGTAAGAACCAAGGGACATTGGTAAAGATCCTGCACAAGAGTTGTGTCAGCACAGTTCCAAGGTTTCTCATCCGGCTGGCAGGAGGAAAAACCCGCTTGCCTAAACTGGAGAAACTAGTTTTATGGGAAGAAAATGTAGGCTTGAATATTGACACCAAATGTTATAATCAAAATGGCATTTAAATGCCTGTGCAGATAAAACCCTGCAATAAGAGTAAAACCACAAACTTTTTTATTGAAGTCTGGCTTTAAAAAAAAAATTACAAGTGTATTTCTTTAAACCTCAAGCATACATAGCTGTTATTCACATCCTCCATTAGAGGCTTAATGCTTCAGCCTCCATCAGCTACATGACTGCATGTGCTACATGACTAACGAGTTTCCTCTATACAAAAATGCATAGACATTTTACAAAGGCTTTTATTTCCTGTAACACTTACACACAGCTGGTTTTACACAGAAGAGGGACTGCAGTGTAGCCATTGTGCACATGGCAGCAATTTTACTCCTCGCTCCGTTTGGTGTCCCCTGATCAGAGGCTGATGCACACCGGCTAATTGGGGTGCCAGAAAAGACCACTGAAGGCATCCTGTAAGGCTCGGCTGCAAGCAAGAGAGGAAGTGTAGCCCCCAGCAACATCCTGCGGAGAGGCAGCTCGCACGTGGGTGAGATACCTGAAACAAAGAGAAGCAGCATTTCAGGGCAGAAATAAACACATCAGACACCTGTGTGGTTCTCAGCACAGTCAGGTCAAAGATGCTTTTTGGGAGAAAGCAAGGAGATGGAGCTGCCCACTGCTAGCTGCCTATGAAGGGATCAGTATAAAGCTTTACTAGGTGAAATTATGGCAATGCCAATGCACCTTAAGAGAAGCTGCCCAACAAACACACTGAAAAAACTTGGCTCTGGCAACAGGCTGCATAGGGTGAAGAACACTCACTGGGTTGCATATTGGTACTTGCTCTGGGGGCAGGGTTGCATTTCTTTCTTCTAAGATGATGGTGACACAAGCTTTCCTGCACTCCCACAGCAGTCAGAGTTTCAGCTCTGTCCAGTTAGCATTGTGTACTCCCAAGTGCCAACCATGCTGGTTACTTTGATAACAACAGGGCTGAACTTTCTGCTCTCAGGCCTATCTGTATCTGCAGTAAAGCCCACTGACACCAGGGAATTAGGTCCGTGTGAGGCTGTCATTTTGGCTAAAGCAGCCTCTGAACTGCATCATGAATTCATCATCATCATCTAAGGGCATGTTGCAATAGGACAAGGGGAAAGGGTTTAAAACAGAAAGGGGGGATTTAGATTAGACATTAGGAAGAAATTCTTCCATGTGAGGCTGGTGAGGCACTGGCACAGGTTGCCCAGCGAAGCTGTGGATGTTCCATATCCCTGGCAGTGTTCAAGGCCAGGCTGAACGGGGCTTTGAGCAACCTGGTCTAGTGGAAGGTGTCCCTGCCCATGGCAGGGGAGTTGGAACCGGATGATCTTAAGGTCCTTTCCAACCCAAACCAGTCTGTGATTCTATCATCTTTGCCATCAAATTTTACACCAAACCAGCCAGGCTGATGAGCTGATGCTGAACCACGCTGCCTGCACTAGCCCTGCTGCAAGCTCTTGGCTTCCCTCAGCCCCTTCTGAGGGCTCATACCCAAGAGCTTCCTCTAAAGATGTCTGCTCAGGGGTACGTGGATGGTTTCATTCAGTACTTTAACCATACAAGTCCTTGCATCCCATGTAAGACAGATATAAGACCAGGTTCTTGGCTAGTTTTGCACCAAAACCACTTCAAATACAAAGACAGCCACAGGTCCAGCACAACCAGCACAATGACTGCCCCAAATTCCAAATGCCAGATGAAATACCATATATGAGAACTGCTTTTCAGAGTGGCCATGTGAGCCTCTGAGCTTCAGCTAGCTGTTTTGATTCATTGCTTGGTACATGTTGCTCCTGGGAAGGTTGAGTCATTCCACCTCTGGCTTGGCAATTCAAGCATAAACTTGCAAAATGCATACAGCCTTTTATAATGTTATCCTGAGAAACCTAAACCAGCTGCACTTCTGGCAGGAAAATACAGGACCACCAGTAAAATATCCAAAACAGTTGCATCTTTTAATTTATGACTGTACACTGTTTCCATAAAGAGTATATAAAACAGGTCAGATTTTATAGGTAAGGCATAATAAACAGTCATACCCATTGAAGCCATAAATGTGTAGAAAAAGAGGTTACTTAGAAATGATTAATTACAGTTTTAAAACTGTATTTCTTGCACCTAATAACCGCAATGCACAGACATGAGCAACATTTCTGAGTGATTGTTGGTGATACTGAAGCTGAGATACTGAATTTGCCTCCTGTGGCTGGGCTGAGGTGAGCTCTGCTACTTGGTACCAATGTGGGATGGAGCCCAATCCTCACTGTTGGACATGGGTTTCCATCAACACAGCAGAGACCCTGGGGCACAAACCCACTTCACAGTGTTTAGTCCAAAGGGAATTGACAAACACAGGAGCAAAGCCAGTCCTTTCTCTTCATCTACAGGGGAAGCTGGTCTGCAGAGAGCTCTGGTTTTGGGGGAGAATGCACTTAATGGATTTTAACTTCCTTTTTTTAACATTCTTATTACTTTTCCTTTAACATTTTAGGAGGAAAATCTCATCCTTCCCAAAGGCCTTTTACAACTGCTGTATGAAACAAGAGCTCCTTCCCCCAGCCAGTAATGATGAAGGAATACTGACAACAACAAATAATTTCCTTCGAAACGCTGGCGTGAAACTATCTCGACCCTCCAAGCCAGAGAGTCTTATAAAAATCAATTCCCTCTCAGATTTCACATCTGTCATGTTTTTTTCATTGAAGAAACTTCAATTTTCCACTCCTGAGTGGAGCAGTCCAGAGAAAACAGGGGATTACTTTATGTTTCTGCATTAACAAAGGTCAGTTGTGTTTTTCATTACTTTTCTTATCATTTGTTACTTATATAGCACTAGAAGGAGAAAGACAGAGTCTATTGTTTCCTTTTTTTTAGGTCATCTGAAATTGGGGCATTAGTTTCATAACACAACCTGATTTACAGCTATTACAGCACTTATGGTATAATTGGTATGTGATCTCTGAAGCAATACAAAATCATTGCTAAAAAGACTCCGATCAAGTTTTACTACAGCAACCTGCATTAATTACCCTTCCTCCTGTGGAACAAGCACAACAAGCTGCTGGCTGTCAAGTGAGGTCTTTATTTTCTTGTTAAGTATCTGAACTTACTGTTCTTGACTGTTTAATTACTGTGGTACACCAGGCAATTGCAAAGAATCTGCCACTCAGAAGCCACACAATGAGAAGTGAATGTTTTGCCGGCTTTTCCCCACCGATCACCATCTGTGCAGCCTGAATCCGGCTGTGCCCTTCACAGGAGAATCTGAACTGGATTCTTGGGGTTTCTGGCAGAGGTCAACACATCTTTTCACGTACACCTTTACAACAGCAGCAGGAAGAAGCGCCTGCCAAGTTTTATTTCCAAAAAGTCAAGCTCCGTTAGGTCTTGGGACCTGGAGGTAATTGCTCTCACTAGTTAGCAAATTCCAGCACACTAGGTCTGTTTTTCATAGGTTTATTTTAAGTATCTGTAAATCTTATAAGCAGAAACCAGGAAAGAGAGGTTTGCTTTTTCTGGTGCAGAGTTTTTTAATGTAACTTGTTTTTACTGAGGGCAGACCGAAGTTAAAAAAAGCCTGCACCATTATTTCTGAGCAAGGCTAAGGGGCCGTGTGTTCTCTGCTCCACGGTTTCACACTTCCCCCTGTAATGCCTGCACTCCACTTCGGGCTCTGCCCAAACAAGTTCCCTTTCCTTAGCTGCAGCCATTGGATGTTGATCTTCCCCATTAACCTTTCATGTCAATTAAAACACATCGTATTTTGTTCTTCATGAGCCTTCAGGGGGCTCATTCCTGACCTCTGGTTTCTCATCACCATGCAGAGGGTGGGGGGATGATTTTTAAAATGCCTCCTGCTTTCAAGGGAAGAGGTGTAATTCACACTTGCTGCAGAGACTCACAATCAAGCTGGTCACTCCTGGAGTGGGTTTCCTTCATGTTTTCTCTTTTCCAAAGGCTGTGTCACCATCACTTTATCAGGAGTGACGGGGACCGCCACAGAACTACACAGGAGCATGATCCCCTCTGCCCTTCCACCCGCTGCCCTGGCAGCCTCAGCACCCCTTGGCATGGCCGTTTCTGAGGCACAGAGAACCCAACCACAGCTTGTCAGACAGTAACACCCGAGACCACTGGCAAATATCCCCTCACTGCTCCACAGGGCAGTCTTGTTTCAGAGATGCTCAGGAAAGACCACATAAACAAGAGAAGATGGAGAAACAACACAATCAAACCAGGCTAAAAGAAAATCAAAACCAAAACCACCACACACCGAAACATCCAACCAACAAGCCAAACACCCCCCCCACACATAGTACTTCACCCACCCAACTGAAAGTATCAATGCTTGGGATTATTTCATACCACCTTCCCTGTCTATCCAAGATAAATACACTCCACTGGTGTTCCTGCAGAGGCATCACTGGAGCTACATGTGCAGTACTTTGTATTTGGCATGCAGATTGTACTTTTTTTGATGTATTAGGTATTTTATTGGGGTGAAGAAAAGAAAAATCATTCAAAAACTGTTTGACAGAAGAAAAAAAGATCATGTAATTCTATTCCACAGAATAGATGTACTGCTCATCTGGTTATCCGCAGTATCCAAGACAGAAGGTAATAGGGCAGACATTAGATCTGGGAAATCTTCCAGATTCATCATATAAATAATAAATAGTGGTTGCGTGAAAGCAGGAAAATACTCCAGTCCGGAAAATTGTGTAAAGCATTAGTAATGCAGTAGCACACAATGCATTCCTGAACCTTTCTAGAGAGAATCGTTTTCATTAGATTTACCAAGTCTCTAAGATGAGCTGTCGATGCATTATTCACAGTATCCCTGCAGAGACCGAGTCTTATCGGATGAGAGAAGCACGTAAAAAACTTTTCTCTGGCCTGTTTTCTCTTGAGGAATGCATGGCCTGGGTTACTCTAAGCCCCTGAGCAGGTAAAAAACTGAGCTCCTCCACTCAACTGTGATTTGTTTGAACCAGTTCTACCACATAGTTGGTCTATGCAGCCAAAGCAGTATTTGTTTATAAAATGAGCTGAGTTCATTGCTGTTCTTCATTACATAGCCCTGGGAAGTTCATTTGGGAATAGGCCTTCACTAGGTGTTACTCAAGCCTCGCAGACTGTAACCTGCACAACACAAAACAGATACTAAAGAAGTCCAGAACAGCAATTCATCCTTCCACAGACTAGCTACAAGCCTGATCCCAGGTCTTCAGAAGGCAAATAGCAGTCTTTTGTCTATTTCAGCAGGCCTCTTTGTATTTAGACCTTAACAAACCAACCAGCTATTACTCGTGTCAGAAATTCCTGCTGACCACCAGCCAGCACAGCCTGTTCCAACACATATTGAAACTTTAACACAACCATGAACTCCACAAGGGCCCCTCAGGAGCCCAGCTCAATGCCCCAGGTCACACTTCCAGTCCTGACAGCCGCAATGTTCCTACCATCAGCCACTCTTCTCCTCTGCCCTCCACCACCACAAGTATTCAGTGGGAAAAGAATAATCTATTTTCTAGTTGAATGGGGAGAACTCTTCCCTGGAAAGGAACAGGTCCATGATTGCCTCAAGGAACCAAGATGTCATTTGGTTGATAAATACAGCAGAACAGCTTTAATTACTCTCATTTGAATGTGACTCGGAAGTCAAAAAAGGCACAACAAATAACTGTGGTGTGGGGTTTGCTGCAGGCACCAGCAAACAGGCAGGCAGGTTCCCACTGCACCAGCCAAGGGGGGCATGCTACTTGTTCTGCTTTCTTTTCATGCCTCTGGCTATCGTGCCTCTGTGTATACAATTGCAGCTATCAGCATGAATCAGTATCAAGAAACCACTAAGCACCATGAGCTCCAAATATGACAGATCCCAAGGCAGACAGAAAAAGAATGTATTTTTATCCAGATTATGTCACCCGTTAGTCTTGCAGCAGGAGAAGACCAAATACAGCCCATAGTCCTGGACATACAAGAAAATATCACCCTAAATACCACAATACAGTTTTGGCTATTGAAATAGCCTACAAAAGAGAGCTACCATAACCACCACCCTTGATGCCTGAGCAATCCCACTTGCAGGCAGCAGACCCACCAGTTCAGATTCAGCTTAGTAAAGCCAGACTATTTTTTATTAGTAGTAATATTGTTGAGCTACACTAGTTTTCTGAGGGCTTAGTGAGCAGAAACTGCCCACCAAGATGTCAGATGGTCCCACACTCCAGCTCTTCCATGCCACAAGCTTGCTCAGCCCATTTCACATACCCACACACCAAGAAGCTGCCACAGAACAGTCACTTATTCATCCTGATTCACAGAGCTGTGCCTGGAGTTCCTCTCATTCAGACCAGCATGTGATCAGGTAAAGAAGCTTACGGCGTGCTTGTAAAGCCACCATTCAGGGGCTCTTAGTCAGGGGCTGCAGCTGTTAGCATGGACTGCTGAAAGCACAGTTGGCATTATGAGCCAAGCCCCCGGTTCCAACTGACTTTGTCTTTGACAACATTTCCAGGGCCTTACTTCAATCATAAAATCATAGAACAGCAGGTTGGAAGGGACCTCGAGGATCATTTGGTTCTACCCTTTCGAGGCAAGCATGACATAGACTAGATGTCCCAGCACCCTCTCCAGCCAAATCTTAAAATGTCCAAGACGCTTTTTTCCAAATGCTTGGAAATAAACATACCTGTACTTAGCTGACATTTGAGTATTTCCCTTCATAGGGAAACTTCAACCAACTTTCCAGTAAGTCTTCGTCTTGCAATAAATTCTTCAAAACCAAATGCTTACTGATTCTAATGGGTCTCTATTTATCACAATGAAAACTTAAGAAAAAGAGATTGAGTTCATGGCTCCCAGAACTTTTATTTCTTAGTTTTGTGTCTTCGAAGCGAAGAACTCTTTTAACAGAAATAGCTTTTCCCAGGAGGAAAGCCAAGAAACCCCCAACCCACCAAATCAATAAAAGAAATCTAGGAGCCCTAGTGATTCTTTTTAGCCTTCTCCATCTGCTTTTTCTAATTAGCAGTTTGTTTCAAATGCTGTCTGAGTGTCTCTGGGCCAGACTACATGTCAAGGATGCATGGTGACACAAATTTCTTTAGAGTAAGGGCTGCCACAGCACACCTCAGGTACAGAGGAACAGCACAGAGTTCTGCTACTGGAGACAGGAGGAGGAAAAAAAAGCCTAGAAAAGTAATATATAGCTCTCGCTGATAAAGCCAGTTCTGACTCCAAAGGTAGAGGATCAGTGGCAGGTTATTCCTCTCTCTTCCCCCACTCTTCCCTTGCACCAAAGGGCAAGCACCTCAGACACTGGCAGCTCAAAGCCACATGTGCCCTGCTGCAACAGCGACCCAGCAGCCCTCAGGCTCAGCGCTTCCCCTCTGAAAGAGGCAGCTTCGCTCCTTACCATTCAGCTACTGCATGACCAATAAAAGAATCTCCGGAGTATTTAATGTAAGAACTAAGTAACTTTTATTTGATGTTTCACATAAACTCTTTCCTCTTCAAATGGAGAAACACATACTTAAACTGTAAGATATATCCCATTATCCATACCAGAGATACCGTTACAAATTACCTGTGACATTGGTGAGTACAACTGTGAAGCCTGTAACAGGAAAGTCTTTCGATGCAAAGACACAAGGTCAAACCAGTCACCCTTCGTGGGGGGAAGAGAACAAAATCATATTTTACCATCCTGCTTTCCCTGAAAACTTCCTCTTTTTGTGATGAAATCCAGACTCCAGAGACCCAACATTTCCACTGAAAAACTAAGAGAATGAGGGTGGAATGGAGGGAAATTTTCTAGACAGCCATCTCAAAGTACATCTTCAGTAGTCAATGTGTCATAAAAACCCCCAACTCTTCTACTGGTAAAAAAAGCCTAAAGGAAGAAAAGTTTTGGAGAGTACCTCATTCTCCAGCATTTTCCTAGCACTGAACTAGCAATTCAACTGCTGCTCTAGGTTTTAAACAGATGGGAGACCAGAATCAGGCACTAACGTTTATTTAACACATAAACAAACATTTGCCTTCAGAGTAACTGAGAAGCCAATGCTATTGCCTACAGGTAAGATGAAAAAGCATGGAGAAATAAAGATCAAAGAACAAAGGGAAATGCCTTCTGCCCCACAGAAGCTGTCTGATATAATAATTTTAAAAGTGAATGTTTTAAAGTGTAAAGACAGGAAACTACTGATGAGAAATGTTTTAGAGAATAAAGCAAGCTTTGTATTACTCTGACCTAATACGCATTTTCTCAGCCACAGGCTGAATGACAGTCCTGGATACCACATGCAGACTGTGCACGCAGGTTTATGCAGGCACTGCCATAGCAATTTTTAGGCAACTCAAGTGTCACTGCAGGGTCCTACCCAAGAAGGCACCAGCCCTAATACAGTTATTTCACGTAGAGAAAGACTACAGACTCAAAGTACTGTGGACTTAGGCTATTGATTTAAAGCACTGTAGACTACAGAGGTAAAGACCACAGACTTAGAGCACTCTGAAATGAGTCATGAACTCCCAAAATGCTGTGAACTGACCTATACCAATCTTCAAAGGACCTGCAAATCAAATTTCACCTGTAAACAATACATTAACAAAGTTAACAAGTTAAATAAACCTCCTCTTTCCAATGAGTTACACAAGCTACATGCCTATGTTCAAGAACTCGCATGGGTAAATCCAATGCATGTTTGACAAACACATTTTGCACCTCCTGTGAGCCCAGAATTCACAATGGGTGTCTGCATATTTCCTTTGATAACAATCAAATGCTACATTTAATCATCACTTTCAGAAGTTAAAGCAATGACAGAAACCAATCTGATTTGGCTTTTAACTTAAAAAAGACTCAAAATAAAATAAAACCCTAGCTCCTAGAGTATACCATAATCGCCAAGTCAGAGAAAGAAGGCATATTCTCAGACTGTTTAAGTCAACATGCTTTACAGATCTCTGTGCTGTTACGGGGCAGACTCAAGACAATGAATATCTGAATGTTCTCATTTTAGCAAGTAACTGCCTGTTTCAAAATAAAAATAGGAAATGGAAAGCAGAACCTGCAAACACATGAATCCTTTGCAAGCAAAAAAACTAAAGGCTATGCAATTTCTTTTTGTTCACATGTTTCAGCTCTGTAAAGGATATTTTATACAAGTTCTATCCTGACTTTTCTTTCTTCAGTTACTGGGGAAGTTCCTCACATCCTACTTTCCTCCCAGTAATATATTTAGTTGTTTTTATGGCTTCATACATATCTCTCAAGAACCATCACTGATTATGCTGCATAAACTGTTTGCTTCTTGTTGCTCACCACACATTTCAGCACCACACATTTTTGCTGGCGTCCCAGACACCATCTCCACAGTATGTTCAACCACTACCATTTGATTATTTTTTCTTTCCCTCAAACTGAAAGGATTTCTGCCTAAACGCTTTCCCAAATAGCTGCTTGAATTCATATCCCTGTGCGTTCAGCCTGTAACAAAAGGTTAATGTTTATTTCTAGGAGCCTCGCTCACAGGAAGCCTTCCTTCAGCACGAGCGACTTCCGTAACCCGCGCCTCTGGGAGCAGAGGGGATGGGAGTGCTCTTGGATGATCGGGGCACCTGGTCCCCCATTTGTCATCTTCCTGAGGTCACCCGCCAGCTGCTTGTCGTCTCAACACCCAGCCTCGCCACCGCGGCCAAGGCATCCTCCCTCCCTCACGTTTCCAGGTCTGAACTTCCAGATACCGTAAATCAATCCACCATCGCAGAAACCGCTTCAACAACTGCAAGTAAGCACTTTAACACCCTTGAGCGGCCTTGCTGCATAACAAGGACACTGCAGTCCTAGCTGGAATCCAGAAAAGCACTCGCTCTGCAGGACTAGTATAGATTACACTTTGGAGGACTGCAGAACTGCAGCTACATTTAGTCTATGACTAAATCAGGCTCCACTTGTACTTGACCCCAAGAAGAATGTCATTGAACACAAGGGCCTTTTCTCAGCTATGACCCCCTATCTCTTCCTTTTCAATGGCTAAAAAGACCATTAAGCCATCATTTCTAATTGCAAAGTAGCCCTCTTTTTAACATGTTGTGGAAATGTTTTGTCATGGCTTGATCTTCAAATTCTTCATCTTTCCTACTGCCTCCAACTCCACACACTACATTTAGGACAGAGGTCACCAGAAGAACATGGATATGTTTAAGTAGTTATTATTACTCTGAGGAAGTTAGCCATTGTTTTGTAACTTACTACCTGAGTCAGGATTGTTCTCATAAGCTTATCTTTCTTTTTTTCCTTATAAGAATAAGCAACTACAGTCTTAAAGGCATCACTGTGTCTTTCCCCACGGCTAAGGGAATGTTTCCCTGGGTTTGATTCCAGGAATACAGCATGTCCTCTGTAGGCAAAAAGAGAACACAACTTTTATTCTGAAAGACAGTCCTTTTGGACACACAAATTCTTCTTTTAGCTTATAAATTCCCTACCGTTCCTCACTCTCCGACTCTGTCTCTGACTTCCGCACACCCCACTGCGTACCATGAATCCCTAGTGCACGGCAAACAATCCATATTGATGAACTGGGGCTTTGAGTGAGCTACATGAAAGAGATTCCTCCTGGACCAGCTTCCATGTAAATTACACAGCTGTGAAGCAAACGAAGCCATTTCTGAACAGAGCACTCAATCAGGAACACCTACAGGAATAGGACAGAGAGGCACAGAGACTTTTTTCCCCCTTTTTTCAGTACATTTGTGGCAAGAGATCACAAAGATGGTCATGACTGTACCACAACTGCAGAGTGCAGGATAGACTGCTGCAAGCAGAGAGGAGGTATTTTTGCCCCAGGATCTCTGGTAAGGACCTTGACTTTGGGCCCCAGGCTGGAAAATGGACTGGCCAGCACACTTTCAGAGGGTTTTTCACATTGAAGGACTGTGTTTTAGTCGCAGCAAGAGAGGACAGAGCCCCTGGAGACTTGGGTGTCAGGCACAGTCACAGCCAGGCTGCAGACTAATAGAGGTCACCAGCCTTCCTTGGCCCTACACCTTCCACCAGTTTGCCTCCTCCAACTACTTGCTCTGACGCATGGCTCTGAAATGCCACTGTAGGCCACTAACCTCAGTGAGAACAATGAGGCTGGACCTAAGAGGGAAGAAACATCACCTTCTACCCCACTAGCATAAAGTACTGAGAGCAGGAAAACAACAGCAGGAAGGCATTTACCACAGACACAGGCTTTGCCCCCAAATTGCTTCTGATGGAAAAAAAACATCATATGAACAAAGAAAAACGAAATACTGTCTCCTCAGGTCAGCTGGGCTATCCTGTTTTCACTGTGACACAGCATCCTCTGTTCTGACAGAGTAGCAATGAATTCATGTTGTATGGTAATGCCAGCTTAATATGACTCAAACAAAACACAAGATGTGCAAGAATTTCTAGAGGGTTTTTAACCTCTGATACTGATCAGATAAGTAAGCCGCCAAACCTAATAATTATCTCAAAGGAATAACTACGAGCACAGAGCTCTGTGCTCGTAGTTATTCATCTGAGATAATAAGAACCCAAAGTTATTTTCTTTAGGCAGTATTTGAAAAGCGTAGTTGTTGAAAGCAAAAAGACTGCAGTTTGAATGATGCTATTTAAAGATGAAAATCTTCAGGTCAAAAGAAGGTGAAAAATCAGCCTGCCTGATATCTCAGCTGACTAATGCATTAGACCCTCTGCTGCTTCAGGTTCTGGTTGCTGCTGATCAGCTCATCATTTCAGTCTGATGTTAAGGATCAAGTTTACAGCTTTCAGCCATGCTGGCATTTGCTCCTCAGGAAGACCTGAAAGAGGTGCCAGGGAGAAAAGAGAGGAGAGCAGGAGCTAGGAGCAAGAGCTTCTCTTCAAAACTACAGCTGGGCTAAGAAGATCATCTGCCCAAAGCACGCACTGCCTTTTGGCTGAGCTCTCAAATACCAACCGGCAAAGGAACTGATTAGCCCCACTCTGTATCACAGAGCAAAGATGGCTCACATGGGTGGAGGGGAGAAGGGAAAGAGTTGCTCTGTTCCCTTGAAAATATTTGTATCACAGAACGAAAGAAAAATCCTCACTCCTTTGGTTCTAAGCAGTCTCCTTCTATCTGTCAACATATGGCAGGAGCTATTATTATTTGGCTTAAATGCAAAGTATCATCAAGCCCATATTTCTATTTTAACAGTTTGACATTTCTGTTGTGAAATCTGGGTGCAATTATCTGGATGTTATTGTCCTCCTCATTGTGTCCTGATGGAATTTCTAGAGGGGGAAAAAGCAGTGATGATGGGAGATTTTCATTTTACTCTTCTAAAAAGACAATGAATTAAGTGTCTAAACAGAAAAATTATTTTATATAATTTCTGTTGAATTAATTTTTATTCTCTGCTGCTTTCAGTCTAATACAGCTTCCTGAACCAGCAGGAGCACAGATATGAAAACAGAAGTGTGCTGATTTCGGCTGAAAAATCCTTTGGTTTCATCTGGGGGAGAAAAGTGTTAACAGAGTTATTTGTACAACAACCCGCCTTGCAAACTGCATCCCCAATAAGTTTGAGGATGCAGTGTACACAAAGAAGTTGTGTACACTGACTGAACTCATTCTCAAACCCTCTGATGCAGAAAATGCATTTTCAAACATTCACAGAGAGTGCTGATCAACTGGGGGGGATTACTAATAAATAACTACATTTAATAAATTATCTGGTGATATCCTGCTGAGGAGAGAGCTCACATTAACACTAGGTGGCAGAAGGCTCTGTCACATTGAAGACACCTGCAAACAGATACACTCATTGACCTAGACTTCAGATTTGATAAGCGATTTTAGAAAAGCTAAGGGGAAAACAGTTGATAAGAAAACAGCTATAAAATCCATTTTCTATCCATTCTTCCAGTTCTAATTCTGGCTCTGACACCTTTAGTGCACATCATTTCACTGTTTTAAAAGATCATTGGCTATTCCTGAATCTGAAAACACCTTCTAAACTTGAACCTCAAATCACCTCTTATTCAATTCATGTGCAATTCTGTATGTGACAGGTGATTCTATTAAGCTTTTATTCAAGTAAAAGAGGCATTCACAGTTTAAAGAAAGAAATGGTCATTAGGGCAAGTACGCAATAAAAACATACACTGCTAGTTACCTTGAAAGATACTTGAAACCTATCTTGGAGTGCTGAAACAAGCACACTTCTGCAGCTGAAAGAAAACCAACAACCCTCAAGCAAACTCATTCAAAACTGCTCAAGACTCGTTGTGGAAGAGGTCTCCTAAAAATGGCAGCTGCTCTTTCGTGGAGATGCATTTTCCAGAGATACTTTTGTAATGACATATAAAATTTCTTGGTGCCAACTGGTTTCTTCTACTTTTACATATTTAATCCTTTAAGAAGTGTTTATGCTTGACTTTCATTTACTGTGGCCACCCTCTTTCCAACTACCTAAGTTTCCCTTTCATCTAGCCTAAATCAAATATATAAAGGGTAGAAAGAATTTTAATTTCCAGTAAAAAAGGCAAGTGAAGAAATACCAGCAGTCACAACTCAAAGGCAGTATACAAAGAAGAATTTGCTGCGTGGGCTCTAACAACCTGGATAGAAAAGAAAGCAAACAGCAACGTCAGATGTAAGGAGGAAGCTGTAAACAGAGAGGAAAAACGGAAGACAAAGGATGTCTAGATGTTTAAAACCAAAAGGGTTGGGAGGAGAACAACACACTATGTCCTTAGCCCAGTAAGTTAGAGTTGACAGCAAAGATTTCTTCTAGATCACTGTGGCTCCACTGCTTTTACACTTGCCAACCAGTAACGTCCCAGATTTACAGCACTTGAGGGTTGGGCTCTACAAGTGTAGCTGGTGCCAACGAAATGCTCAGTAGCATTGTGGTGGGTTATTTTGCACCTTTAGACATGGAGGCCCTCTGTGTTTAAATATAGCATATTTTATCATTCACAGTTGTCAGCAGTGGAAATTGTCATCTAAGCAGTAAAAGATGCTGTTGAAGAAACAGGACAGATTGGTTAGAAACTAAAAATCATTTTGGCCGTGACAAGCCATCTCACTGCCCATTCTGAGGGTGAGGGATCAAGCCACCCTTTGCAAATTGCTGCCTGAGAGTCAGAAAAATCAATAGTAGGCAGGAAAAGTCTACTTGCCAAGGCTACAGCCACTGCCAGCAGATTATTAATGCATCTGTCTGCATTCTTTAATGTTTCCTAAGAAGCAACTATGTTAACCGAAAAGGTGTGATGTGTCACCAGCCCTTCTCCTCTCTCCTCTTCATTTTCTCTCTATATTAAAACTTTGGCTACCAAAGAAAACAATCATGTTTCACCTCATCTTTTCCCAGCTTTTCTGAAGTTCAGTTCCTGTTCTATAGCAATATATACAGTCTAAGTACTATCCCTGACAAGCTGTTTGACAACCCTAAGCTGCACATCTATTTTACTCCCAGAGCTTTGGAGTTGGTAGGGCTTACGTGGGAAATGGAGACCAATTAAAATAAACATAGACAATATCAATGAATTCTTCAGAAACACACAAGACAAGCAAAATGAAACACTACTGGCTTTTGCCCACAATTAGAATACAGCCCATCTCACAGGCTGAACGCTCTGGCTGGGGTCCAGAAAGACACTTAAGCACATGTCTTATTTTAAGCATGTGAGCAGTCTCATTGATTTTTTCACTCATGCCAGTAAGAATATTCAATGTGCTTAAAGTTAAGCACATTGTTAAGTGCCTTCCTGGATCAAGGCCAGGCTATTTAGCCCTTGCAAGAGTTAGTCTACAGAACATTTACCATTATTTTAACATCTCAAAACTTACTCTGAAATAAAGTTTTATGGTGTATGGAAATATTTCATTCATCAAGTATCACACAAGCAATGACTGGTTTACAGCAACCTTCAGGGAACAAGTATCCTTCCTCTTCCCACATCTTCTAAAGCAGTAACTGGAAGGATTATCAAGACACATACAAATACACTGATAAAGAAAATCAGTTTTGGAAGGGGAGCTGGCAGTCTTACGGATCTGAAACGCAAAACTAGCCCCATAGTGAAAAGGTGACAGACGTATTAATTTTCAGTGAAAACTAAAGTCATTCACCAATATCCCAGTCAAATACCAAGTCCTGTATAGCAAGATTGAAAAACAAGGTAATTGTTGACTGAAATGAATTATCATAATAAGGACACATTAAATGCCATTTTTTTCCTTCTTCCTTTTACATCTGATTGAAAATAAAATTCAGTGAAAGACCTGGTAGTGCCTCCTCAAGATGACCTTACCACATCAGAGCACTTCATAGAGATCAAAGGCACAAAACCCACTCTTGCTTTGCTACAAAGAAGTAAGTGCCATTTGCTTTGTTACAGGCAAGTGCATTATTATCTGGTTGGCAATACCCAAGTTCAGTATCGTACTCCATGTAAGAACTACAGAAAGGCATTTATCATAAGGAAAGCTGTCCTGGGTCAGACCACTGCTCCCTCCACCCTACCCATCCTACTCCAGAAGCAGAAAAGGGAGCACACAGGAGCCAACCACTCCAATGGGACCAGCAGGACACTATGACCGCTTGCTCCCATTTTATAAGCAGAGGTAACTTTTTCTTTCAGTACTTGCTTCTTCCTGGAAAGTTTAAACTCAATAGTGAAGTTATATAATTGACAGGGTGATACAGGAACAGAAAGCCAATTTATAACTAAATCACCTCTTTGATGTCTCAGGTTGACTCACAGCTGTATTACTCATCATAGAATCATAGAATAGTTAGGTTTGGAAAGGACCTTAGGATCATCTAGTTCTGGGCTGTGTCCCCTTTACTCCCTGTCCTCCAGCAAGTATTTTCACACACTGACAAGATCCTTCTGAGCCTTCCCTTCTTCAGATTAAACAGTTCCAGCTCCCTCAATCTCATCTCACAGGACAGATACTCCAAGTCCTTACTCTCACCAGTGTGTCCATCTCTCTTGCACTGGGGAGCCCAGTACAGGATCCAGCAATCCAGATGTGTCTCCTGCCAGTGCTGAGCAGAGGGGAAGGATCACCTCCCTTGACCTCCTGGGAACACTCTACCTAATGCAGCCTGGAGGCCGCTGGCCTTCTTTCCTGCAAGGGCACATTGCTGGCTCATGGTCAGCTTGGCATTCTCCAAGGCTGTCCCTGCAAATGTGCTTTCCAGCTGGTCGGTCCCCAGCTTGTGCTCGTGCGTGGGGTTATTATTCCTCCCCAGGTGCAGGACTTTGCATTTCTCTTTGATGAACTTCACAAGATTGCTGTCTGACCATTTCTCCTGTCGAGGTCCCTTTGAAGGGCAGCGTAACCATCTGGCGCACATGCTGCTCTGCTGAACTTCATATCACCTGCAAACTTGCTGAGGGTGCACTCTTTCCCTTCAGCCCAGGTAACGAAGAAGCTAAGCAATACTGGTCCCAGTACTGACCCCTGGGGTGTAGTACTGGGTTCTGTTTTGCTTTGAAATCCACAATGCAAACAGGTATGTTAATGCCACTAGTTTGTCTTGGTTTAACTAATTCCCATTTTTTTATTAAGATGGTTAAATGAGCACAATATTTACATACACAAGAATTGAGACTGTTTCTGAAGAGTATCGGCTACTTTAACTCATTCTTAAGAGTTAATTTCCTTTAAGAAAAGTTCAAAAATCATTTATGACTTCAAAACAAAAGACATGCTTTTCAAACTGCTTTAGTATGTAATAAAGTCCCCCATTTATGTTAGTTAAGAAATCATTTCTGCAAACAAAATTGCACCTTCACTTGAAGAAACGAGAGCAACAAGAAAGCTGTACTCCAGAACTGGGATTATAGCCAGTTTATGATGGAAAAACATTGAATGCTTATGGCATAATTAGTGTTACAGCATTTGCTGCCAGAATTATAAAAACTTAGTTTTAAAAATCTGCCTTAAAAAGAATGCTGTTTAACTGAACGGAAAGCACATTCCAAGAAATGTGAAAAAACAAACATGCCATGATTCCAAATCTAAATTACGCACACTAAGGACTTGTTTTAATAAGAGTACACTTAATGGCTGAATAAAGTTTCTCAAAAAATTATTTTAAAGATAATGAATGCCTGATTTCCAAAAAAGAGTCACATGAAATTTCATCACTGACTCATGTAAAACTAACCTCAAATTTAACCAAACACAACTGTGATCAATATTGTGTCAATCTGAAAATATCTGGGTTTTCAGGCAACAAAATCAGATGCAAGGATGAGGAAAAAGTTGGAACCCACAAAACAGAATGGAGTTCTTTGCCACTGAAAGATCTGGAAAAGTTAATACTGACAGGGAGAAGCCATAAGAATGACAAGTTTTTATAGCGTTGCCGCATTTAGTAGGGAGAGGCAAGTGCGGGAGACAAAAAAGGAAGCTGGGTTGTCGTTGTTTATTTTATATTAGTTTGTTATTGGTCTGGGGGTTGTTTATTTTTTTCTTTTAAAGATGGCATCCTCTACTTCTAAGCAGATTGGGCATGGACTGTTCCTCCACACACCTCTAAATCACTGTTCACTGCCTAGGACGATGGACTTGTGTTGCACGTTTCTAGGCACTTTTGTAAAGCAAAAACCCAGGAATAAATTACAAAAAACCCCAACCACATAAAATATAAAGTGCCAGATTTACCGACATACTCTTGAAAAAGCCAGAGGAGTTACTGCACAGGGAGACACAAAAAGGCCAACTATATATGGTAGAGTTGGGCTACAAAAGAAAAGGACATTGGAAACAGATTCTACCTTTACTGTGAAAAAAAAAAAAAGAATTGAAGACAGGTTTATTTCTTTTGCTCTTTTTTTCCCCTAAAAACCGCTGAGCACCTTGCAGCCTTAATCAAGGGCTCAAAGGGCTCATCCAGTGAGAAAGAAACCCATCCAGTGGACAAAAACCTAACATTTACCAGCCAGGCAAGTCTTCCTCACCGGCAAAAACTCCCTCCTGTGACAGGTTTACCTTTGTTCTGCTGCAACATGTGACTACCTGTAGAGCTTATCATGGAGAGGGAACGTGGTCTGGTTACCCAGTCTCACTATGGATGAACTTTTAACGTATCACAGAGACACAGACCCTTGTAATTGTAGTATGGATATGCTGTTGGGCATGCTAAGTGTTTGTACAAAAGCGTGCATGCACTAACATGCATGTGCGCACACTGTTCACCACTGTGCTCTGTCATATGTCACAATGTCAGAGGAACGTGACAGGGGATAAAAAGTTGCCTATATCCACCTCTTTTTATTATTTATACTATTTTATTTCTTGGCAATAATACTTCTCATGCAGTGGAAAAAAACACTAACTGAAACCAAAAACTGAGGGAAGGGTGTCAGAGTGGAGAAAATGGGAGTTTTATTCCTCAAAACAATAACCCCTACAACACCATGACAGCCTTGCTGGCTCCTTTTCTACTGACAGGAAATTTATGTAACAGAATCATGTGGTGCTGGAACACAAAACTGCACAGCTTCATATGAGACAGGCTATAGTCCTGACCAGAATTTAACGAATCAAGTAGAAAGCCCAGTCCTCTCCTTTGCCTTTCAAATACTAAAAACTCAGAATGTGGCAGAAACCTGTTGACTTTGACAGGGTTTAAATTATATTGATATGAAGTAGAAGAAGCAGAACAGCTAAAACTGGCAGAAAAATTAAAAGTCCAGGATATCGCTGATTCATAGAGATCCCTGAAAGTTTCTATCTTCACAAAACCAGGCAGAAAATCCAAGAGGCGCACAGAAGGGCAATGGATTTACGAGGTCTGAGAATCCCAAAACAAAGATGCAATTGTGCTAGTTTGATTTTATTACTTTATCCTTGAAGGTTTAAATAAGAAAAAAGTAAAATTAAAGCACAGAAAGCACATCCTGGAAAAGCACTGTGTCAGTACTGTCCTTTAGGCACGTCTTCCTTCCCACCTCTGGAAAGTTGCCTGGCATTTGGCATAATTGGAAGGAAGAATTTTCTCCCCTGGTGAAGTCAATTAACTTCAGTGTGTCTGTACCATCTGTCAGAGCTGAATCTGCTATCTTCATGTCTGACACAAGCTCCTACACCTACTTGACAGATCAAACAAGTTTTAAAGAAATCACTGTGCTTTAAAGGGAAGTTCGATGGTTATGGCAAGTCAGAGCGCTGCAACACAAGAGGTGAGTGATTATTATATTAGTACTTATTATTATATTAGTGGATATTATACTAGTGATACACTCCCCTAGAATATTAAAGTACAGTGTATCTTTGTACTGAAGTTTAACTTCTTTCATGCAATTTACTCTTTCATTATGAAACTGCTTTAGTCTTCAATCATCATAAACATATGTAAAAAATTAAAGGAGATAATTTTCCTGCTTTGTGCTCTTAAAATGCTTGATTTCTTGTATCATTAATATATAAAAACTCCTTGTTACAACAAGAAATTTAAGAAACAGTGTGGGCCACTGCTTTAACATACAGGTTAAACAGGCACATGCATGTCTGTGCACAAACACGCACTAAATGTCATAACCAAGCTTTTTTCTTTTCTTAAGACTACATAACACACTAGGGCTTTATGCATCACCACACAATGTGATGTCACTGGATTACATGTCCTTCCACTCTTTGGCATCATTAAACGAAGTGCCAGATCTCATCATGTTTTATGGCCACTATAACTGAAGTCCAAAATCATTTCCCATTAGCTCCAATATAATGTTTGTTGTACCTCAATGTATAAACCTCCTAATTAAAGGCAGCAGAGGAGAGAAAGATAATGCATACGATGTGCTTAATGCAGTTCTTCAGTTAAAATGAATGCTAAATGAATATATAGCAGCATAGTAGATAATGCAAGCGTTTAAAAAACTTCTCTATTGAAATGCATTTCCTCGTAATCGAACATTAAATGCAACTGGACCAGTACTCCAGCTGCCCCAGATGGCAGCCAGGAATGGGGAGCACTCACTGGATGTGTAATAAGGAAACAGTGTCACGGTCTCTCTGGACCTATACTTCTCAGGTTTTAAGCTCATGAGCAGCTTGGAAGAGCTTATTACAGAGGAAAACAGGTCACTTTTATTTGGGCACAGACCTATACTGAAGTAAAAAGCTGTATTCTACACAAAGGCACTCTGACATTCTGTTGAGAAAGAGGGTTTGGTCAAGTGAAATTTCTTTACTAACAAAATAAAGCTAATAATTTCTATCGAGTTAGTCAAGCGCAGTACATCACATCTGACAGGCTGCTGATGTGATTTAAGGGAAGAGAGCAAAGGTCCATATTGATCTCTCATCAGCAGGGCAAGCACTCTAGTAAGATGACTTTAAAGTAGCTACATGGAAGTATCGTATTATCGGCCACACAAGTGCTACAGAGGTTTTCAAAGACTTCAATAATATTTTGGCACGTAAATCTACTATGGGCTAATGTGATGCCCTTCATGACTGAGAAATTCTTGTACTACAAAGGTTCCATCAGCTGGAGCTATGGAAGAGCAGAAACTACAGGAGAAGCAGAGCCAGCTCCTCCCACAGCACCTCCGTGTTATTCCAACATCCTCTAGAGCACATGCAAGTCCAAGCTGCCCCGGAAGCCATCTCAAACACAGCTCCCACACACACCTCACCACCAGTGCCATTTCACACAACTTTCATATAACTCTCTACGAAGGTTAAGGCTGCATCAACGCAAAATCCTTACTTTTTGTGCAAAAAGTACATTCCATATTTTCAAGGAAAACAAGATTTGGTAAGATTTCCACAGGAATGCTATGGGTCTTCTTCCAGAGTTAGTTGTCTTTCTGTATCAGAAGTCTTACCCTTTAATCCCTCTTGAGTACAAAAGCTTCCACTATATGCTCTGTCCACTTAACGCATTGTTGCTGAATACATACTACACTGACCTATGGATTTGTTTAACCAACACTGCTCTTAATTTTCTTGGTGACACATCCCAATGAAAAGATCAAGCCCAACTTTAGGTTTATAATGAAAACAAGCTTTTTTTTTCTTTAAGTACCACATTCAAATTAGTTTCATAGGTGCTACACCAAGAAAAAAAATACTTCAGTGCAATTTACACACATCTCAAGAAATAAGTGTAAGTAGGGATTCATTATCTGACAAGGCATTTTCTCTGCAGGGATCTCATTTTATCACAGTGATACTCAACAACTTTCATCTATGATTTGAAAGAAAATACAAAAGTCACTCCTTGTAAAAGGCACAGCTGTCAAAAAATCTGAGGAGGCTGGGAAAACAGATAAACTATTCACGCTAATCTGCAGCATTTACTAATACAGACTTCTTCCAACTAGAGACAGTTCAATAGCAAAGGTCATGCAGCTAGGAGCAAAGAACACATCACACAAGTCACAGCACTGCACAGATTAATAAATACTGGAAACACCACAGAGACAACAGTGGCCAACTTACAGAACCTGAACTCTGGTTACTTCTGTAGCTAAGGAGGTGGATACATACACAAAGTACAACAAGTAGGGAAATGGGGAGGAAAACCAAAACAAACAGAAAAGGAAGGATTTACATATGGAGTGATGCCAAACTACCAAAGAAGGTATTTTGGTGCATAACTGCCTTTGAGGATTTTAGTCTACCTGATTTAACAAAGACTATAGAGGAATCTGGGACAGGATGAGATCTGATCCACCTCTCTGGGTGGTCGAGCTCCTCCTCCACAGTTCTGCAAGCACCTTAACAAACACCACACACTGCCCCATTCACCAGTACATCCTTCTACACTAACACTGTGCTTCCAACACCTTTCCTTCTCTAGTCTGATTGTCTTGAGCTAGTGTTTTTAATCAATTCACAGCCTACAGTTCATTAAAACTAGCATGATAGTCTCTTCAATTAGTTGCTCTAGAAAATGTTACCTTTGTCTATTCAGTACTCAATCTGTTTTCCTGCAGTAAGTTCTCTGAGCATTAGCTTCTCTCCTCTGGGGCAAAACACCTATCTGCAGCTGTAGTTGCTAAAACAATCAATGCATTGTCACTGCCTACAGAAACACCTAATAATATCACAGCAATAGCAACAAGGAGTTATTACACTGTAAATGTAAAATTATATATAATGATATATGTATATACACACAGAAACATATATATCAGTAACATCATTCCAGCAGAAATTTCAGCTCTTCTGGGTGCCCGGAGTGTGCTCTCAAAGCAATAATTTTTTATGCTCTAAATCCTACCCTCTTCTTAGAAGAATTAGTGGTTCCACTGCAATTTGCCCACCACTGTGCAAGGAAGTAGGGAGTTTCTGGGAGCTCTCATTCCCCTTTACACTTACCCTCACCATGTGGCAGCTGAGAGCATGCAAACCTTCTACTGGAAGAAAAGGCAAAATTTCTGTAAACAGCTCATTAAGAGAAAACGTAATCAGTGAGTTTATGTGTGGGCTGGAGAAAAGGGAGAGGAAAGAAGGAGAAGGAAATCAAGGAGCACACATACTTATTTAGATGTCATTTTCTATTACTTCAAGATATTTTGCTAAATTCAGCACATCTTCTGAACCTTTTTTGTTGAAATGTTTTTTGGTTTTGTTTTGGGTTTTTTTTTTTTTTTACATGAGAAGGATTTTAAAGCCTTTCCTTTATTTGTGTTCCTGGCTTTTCACATTGTTTTTGCTTTCTTAAGGAAACTGGCAGCTGAAACGCTGCTCTAAAAACAAGTCACAATTATTTAGCAGTGTTGCCACTTCAAACACAAGGCTCAGCTGAAACTGCCGTGCAGCAAGAAAATGCTGTTTCAGCTGCTGGAGCCCTCAGAAAGGGCAAAAAAATGCTGAATAAAACCAAAATATAAGTCATGAGTCAACAAAACCTCCAGGATTTGTTACAAACTACTATCCTTCAGAGCAGCCCAAAAGAGAAGATGCACTGCTCTTTGAAAATGCCAGTAGCCTGTATTATCACCCCCACCCAGCCATTCCATCTTACGTGGCCCTCTCTGCTGTAAGTAGCGAATACTCTCCAGACCTCTCTGGAGATTGAGACTAGAGCCCCTGCTGCACTTACCTTTCATTCCTGGGCAGATGCTGACACTTACATGAAACTCCACTACTGCGCTGCTACTCCCATGGAAACAAGACGTGTCTATGTGCATGAGGAAGGCATAAACTGGACCCATACATGAGTACTGAAATCCAACATATTTAGTAGCCCCACTCACCAAGTATTTTTCTAAGGGGATAAAAACAGCATGAAAAGAAAAGACACTGATTTTCTTTTCTGATCTTAAATTCCCAGGGCAGACAGCTCGTAAAACCTGCTACCATAGCACATACGGGCAGTTGATCTAAGCAGATAGCTCCATTTCTTCAGTACTTCTGTTTTGAAATACAGGAAAGTCAACTAGCAGCCAACAGTTCCCAGCAAAGCCAAATACCTACTAACTGGGCCTGATGAACAGCCTGAAGCACTAGCACACTGCTTCACTGCCACCACTATCATACAGGTAGCTGCACTCCTTTGCTCCATTTGCGAACATCCCCGAGCCATGTTGAGCACACTCCCCTATTATATGAAAGCGCCTGTGAGCGCACACAGTTCACCCACTGTGCTGCAAAAGAAAGTAGCATCCACACATACTGCTCAAGGGTATGAACAAAGGCACTTCTGTAGGTCTAAAGTTGCTCCCACCAAAGCCACTATAAATTCCCTCTGCCAGGGCCAGGAGAAGAACTGGACCTCAATGAGCTTTCACTTATTTTTAAAGCTGCCGCCCTCAGCATCCAAGCAATAGGAATTTTTCAGAACAGCAGCTTGACCCTAGATCCAAAGCCAAGTCAGCGAACACATGAGCTTCCTGTGGCTCCTAGGAGAAGGCAGGGTAGGAGTCTGGCTGTAAGAATTCATGAAAAATGGCAAGGAGGGCGGTTGTTGCACTGAATGATCACTGCTGTCATGTCCAGGGTCAGTAAAAGCTGTTATGACGCTACTGATTGCTCACCTATTTGTAGAATTGGATGACACCAGGTTTTTATGTTCTTCTGCAGCCCAAGCCTTTCCAAGCACATTTAAGGTCCGGATAAACAGAGCAAATACCGCAGACCTAAAAAGTCTGTAGATTACTTCTGGGTGAGTGAGAATGAGAGAGAAGTTTCACAAAAACAGTAACTTTAGTGACTGCTCTTAGACAAAAGCCAAAAAGATCAAGAAAAAGGATCCTGCGGCCTGCACTGCTCAAGGCACAGGACTACGTGTTCACAGCAGACTTTTGAAAGCAAACTTCCCTATTGTACTCACACCTCCCAAACAGTATTCGCTTCTCTCCTGGTGAGAAAAAAAAAGTAGGATGCACCTACATCATGGAATAAGAAAAAAAAGAAAAAGAGAGGGAAAAGAAAAAAAAAGAAAAGAAGAAAAAAAAAAAGGGCACAATTTTCTTTCCGTATTTTAGATTGTTTGCAGAGTATGTATCTGTGGGACCTTTAATTCCAAAATAAACTGTGTGCTGAAGAGTGTCTGGAACAGCAGAGGCTTTATGCTTCCAAGTTTGAGATGGCCTCAGAGCACAGATCTCCTTTTCTCTCTCGTTTCTGGAATGCTTTTTGACAATTAACAGAATCAATGACCACAGAGCAAGAAGTCTGCCCAATCCATCAGGACCTGAATGTGAAAATCGGAGGAGGAGAAAGGGAACCTTCTAATGACAGGAAAGGAAGAGGAGGTATACATTTTTTTTTTTTTGGCTTTATTCATGAGCATTTCCTCATGAATTCTGGAACAGAGTCAGAAAATAAAGATAGCAGCCAGAACTCACCTTCTGCATCTTTTTAAGGGAGAATAGATAAACGCAGCAGTAGCAAATAAAGAAAATACACAACTAACATTATCTATGCAAGGCAGATGCTCCCCCAGTACAGAGTTGGCATAAAACCAAGGTACAGAGGCTGTTTGCAAGTTCTCAATAAATATTGAAAACACAAGTCCAACAATAACTGCATTTTTTCCAAAGTTGATGGAAAAATTAAAGCATGCGTTGATACTTCTGGGAACAGAGGAGCTAGCAAGATTCCCAGGTTTAGGGGAAAGAACAAACAGATGCAGAAACTACCTGTTATCTTGAATCTGAACTAATGTCAACAGACTCCAGAGAACAGAGAAGAACACCTGCACTGGAGACAGGACCACAGCACCTTTTCTGTCTTTCCAGAAAGGCTTGCCTGACTTTTTGAAATGAGAGAGCTGAGCTGCCTAGAGTCTTGTCTGGTGGAGTAATGCCAGCAATACCTAAGACAATGGACGTCCTCTTCCTATGGGGTTCACCCTCTTCTCCTCTCTCCCCATTGCAGGTATATTCCTTGCTACTATCCAGCCTACAAGGATAGTGGAAAAGGAAAGAAGAGAGACTACTTTGTTTTAAACAGAGGGCAGTTGTCATGCTCTGTGTTGCACATATATGTATTCTTTTTATATATATTTGTCTGCTGAGGAATAGTGGAGATCAAGTGCAAAACTACCCCCTGAAATTAGTAGGATGTTAAGAGCACAGAAAATAGGCTCACCTTAAGCAGCATCTTAGAAGAAATACCCCCTCATCAACACATCAAGACAACAGAAGTCTGGATCCCTAAGCAAAAATCCTATCCCTGCAACAAATCTGGATTAGTGGGTCCTTAAAAAACAGTTACTAAAATAGACTTTTTATTTTAAGAAGAACTATTTCAAATACAGAAAAACACGATCACTTCTAGTTCAAAAGGAACCAAGCATGTAGCAAGTGTATTACATCAACTTAAATAATAAATCTAACCTGCTAATATTTTCAACACTATACTTTGTACTCACACACTTCTGAATTACTCTAACACTATTTTAAAACAAATCCTTTCACTGAAGAAAACATCGATGTATCAAAACTATTTTTTAAACTAATGAGTTTCCCCTTTTGCAAAGCAATTATTTTAAGTACTGAAACGGTCTCCATGGCACCCTCCACATCACCATGACAAATACCGGCAATAGCTGGATTTAAAACAAACAAACTGAAAACCCCCAATCAGCAGCATTTGACTCAAGGAAAAACATTAAATGTGTGCAAGCAGAAGAATTGAAAAACTTACGCTTACTGAAAGAAAAAAGTATGTACGCACACCTGCTGTTCTATCAATCTAAGCAGGAAACCATTTCACTGCTGCATCATAAGTAGAAGAAAAGTGCTTATTAAAACATTAATCACAGTCCATTATATTCTGACTCCATGCCAGAAGTTCCCATTACATCACTGAAAATATCTATTAACCAAAACCTGATTCTGACAAGTTACAGAAGTGTAGTGTTTAGGATTTAGCAATGTAAAAGTCAGTTTTAGAAGAACAGTTACACAATTGATTTTGCAGTGGCAAGCAAGTATAATTAATTGTTTTTGTGACATTTATTACTGCAATGGGGTTGATTTAACTGGTGTTTCTACTGTAAAATTATTCAAAAATTATTTCAAACTTCATCTACTTTTATTAAACACATTTATTGTGAAGGTATTTAATACCTGGGGCTGGCTAAACAATTTTAAAGTGTGCTGGATATACCAGTACATGTAAAACTGTATTGTCTTGTGTAAATATGGGCCTTGTTTAGAACTACGTCTCACAGGAAATTATGCCAAATGAAAACCATCTCCCCTTCTCCTCTCCCACTGAAAAGGATTTATGTTTTTACATTTAATAACAGTTAGGTAAAGAAACAAAAATATGGTGGCGTTACCTTCAAGCCTCAGCAACAGGTCATCTGTGAAGTCCTATTATGTTCAAACCCCTATTTTGTTATTACAAATGTGGCCTAACTTGAATGCCTAAGTTTGGAAGAGAGAGAAGCGAACAACCCAATTCCTTCTGGAAATCTGGCTCTACATGTGTCGTTCACCTAGAACAGTTTTCAACTAACTATTAGGCAAGGCTTTAAAAACAAAGCTATGAAAATCAGTTCCTAGATATGTGTATGTAATTTCCAGCCAGCCAACTTAACTGCAGGTACGTTCTTCAAGCCCTGTAGGCAGCCCCACTAAAATTAAAACAATTCAAAGCTGTAGGGCATGACTGGAAACATGGATTATGTCCCTAACCCAAGGGAGGAAAAAAAGGAGCATTTTTAAGACCATGCTTGAATTAATCATGGTTTCTGTAGATGCCTGTTTAGTGCCACCAAGCTCACAAGACTGCTGCCCATCCAGGGGTCAGTCCTCGCTCTCTTAGCTCAAGTGTGTGCTGCCACATGCTCCATGTGTGCAAATGGACAGGTTTACTGGCCTTGCTGTGGGGTGTACTAGCTGAGGCAAAGCACTGCGCAGACAGCACCACAAGCCAGCTTCAGCATCACCAGCAACCTTACTGCAGGTGTCAAGCAAGTGGGTAACATCTCAATCATTTGATACAAAGACTTATTTGAAATGAAAGCACTGGATGATTACAGTGACTAGTATTTAAAGAATTCATTGAATATACACTCATCCTGCAAACACTGGCATTTAAGAGACTCTGAATTAAAAGCATCTCATGTCATTAGTGTTCATGATGAATAAAAGGGGTTCAGAACACAAAAAGCTAAGAACAGCTATGCTTTTGGGGCATACATTTACTTGCAAAAGGCTTGGGTTCCACTTTTGCCCTCTTGACCCAATACACATGAGCCTCTAACTACAAAGACACACAAGACAATAGCCTTTTACCTGTCCTTGGATATCTTCCAATTTCAAAGACCCGAAGAGCTTCAGCTTTCCTCTCCTTTCTAAGTTGTGCCATGACACCTGAACAAATGCAGTCTCATTCCTTATGGCTTGGTCCTGTGGGTGCGCACAAGCTCCAGCTGAAGCTTTTCTTGGGAAGATAGAGCATCCATGAGGTGTCTTGTATACTTTCAGGTTCTTAAGATGGTCTCAAACCAGATCCTCTCCTACAGTGGGCCCAAGGTCTTCATTCTCACTGTCCCTGTGTCTGCCTTCCAAGACTTGGGTGGTGTGGTCAGAGCATTTGCTGGTGAAGACTGAGGCAAAGAAGTCATTAAGAACCTCAACTTCTCCTAATCCAGGGTAGCCAGTTCTCCTGATAGCTTCCGGAGAGGGCCCACGTTGTTCCTAGTCTTGTCTTTTATTTGATACGTACCTATAGAATCCCTTCCTGTTATCCTTAACATCCCTAGCCAAGTTTAATTCTAAGTGGGTCTTAACTTTCCTAACCTGGTCCCTACCTTCCCGGACAACATCCCTGTATTCTTCCCAGGACGCCTGGCCTTGTTTCCACCTTTTATAAGCCTCTTTTTTCCTTCAAATTTTCCTCAGCAGCTCCTTATCCATCTAAGGGGGTCTCCTGGCCCTCCTGCAGAACTTCCTTCTAGCTGGGATGCAACACTCCTGAGCTTGTAGCAGGTGATCCTTGAATATCAACCAACACTCTTGGGCCCCCCTGCCCTCTAGGGCTATATCCCATGGAACCTTACTGAGCAGGTTCCTGAAGAGGCCAACATCTGCCCTCTTGAAGTCCAGGGCAGTGAGCTTGCTGCACACTCTTCTCACTGTCCTGAGGATCTCGAATTCGACCATCTCATGATCGCTGCAATCAAGGCTGCCCTGGAGCATCACATTTCCAACCAGCCCTTCCCTGTTGGCGAGGACGAGGTCAAGCATGGCACCTCTCCTTGTCATCTCCTCTATTACTTGCAGAAGGAAGCTGTCTTCCACACAATTGAGGAACTTCCTGGATTGCTTGTGCTGGGCTGTACTGTCCCTCCAATAGATATCAGGGTGGTTGAAGTCCCCCATGAGAACAAGGGCCTGTGAGCGTGAGGCTGTTCCTATCTGTCTATAGAGCCCTTCATCCGCAGATTCCTCTTGGTCAGGTGGTGTGTAACAGATCCCCACAATAATGCCTCCCATCGCTGTTCTCCCTTTAACCTGACCCACAAACTCTCTATCCACTGCTCACCTGTTCCTAGACAGAGTTCCATATTCTCCAGCCTATCCCTAACATAAATAGCAACTCCCCCTCCCCACCTACGGGGCCTGTCTTTCCTAAAGAGCCTGTAACCTTCCATTCCAACACACCAGCCATAGGAGCCATCCCACCATGTTTCTGTGATGTCTATTATATCATATCCCCACAGGCATGCACACATCTCTAATTCCTCTTGTTTGTTCACCATGCTATGGGCAGCTGTATAGAGGCATCTGAGCCGAGCTCCAGTTGAAGCCAGCTCATTGGCTGGAGCAACTGGAATATCCCTACATTGCTCCGAGCATTTATTATAGGTGCTGGCAACTGACTGGGAGTGTTGGGATGGAATGATGCCCCCTCCCCCAACACATCTAACCCCTGACTATAGCACCACCCTTCTAACCATTTATTAACCTGGCCAGTCCGCCTAGCCCTTTTAAGGTCCTCCCCTGCATCCTGGAGAACTGATGATCAATTATCAGACAGACTTCATTCCTCCTTGCGAAGATGTTCCTCTCTCTATAGTCTGGGCTTAAATAAAGCATCTGGGGGCTCTGTCGCAAAAGCCCGCAGATGAGCTTTCCTAGAGGAAACTGAGGCCTTCCTGTTGCTGAAGTGAGAGATAAGCAGGGAAGATCCCTCCTGCATGTGCAAAACATATTGTTTTTCTTGTGGCAACTATACAATTCCCAATGCAATTATACATCTGGCTGAGGAGTCAAGAGGGACTCACACAGGGAAATATGATGGAGTGCAGGAGAAGCAAGGAAGGAAAAAAAGTAAAGAAAAAGAAAACACTGAGCACAAAAGCTACACATCTCAAACCACGTAATTTTAGAGAAGCAACAGAAGGGGGCCTATAGAGATGCTGGGGAGGGACTCTTCATGAGGGACTGTGGTGATGGGACAAGGGGTAATGGGTTCAAACTTAAACAGGGGAAGTTTAGATTGGATATGAGGAAGAAGTTCTTTACTGTAAGGGTGGTGAGGCACTGGAATGGATTGCCCAAGGAAGTTGTGAATGCTCCATCGCTGGCGGTGTTCAAGGTCAGGCTGGAAATAGCCTTGGGTGGCATGGTTTAGTGCAAGGTGTCCCTGCCCCTGGCAGTGGGGTTGGAACTAGATGATCTTAAGGTCCTTTCCAACCCTAACTATTCTATGATTCTATGATTCTGTGTAAAACTTGAGTTCTACAAAAATATATTTTTCTAAGCTGATGAAGGACAACCAAAGGAGTAAAGTCTGTGGACGCATAAAGTCACAGGAGGACGATACATCAATAGCAATATTGATGCAGAGGATGAAGGTGAGGATGAAAGCAAAGCAGGGCTTTCAATAACAGGTAAGAACTATCACAGACAATCAGATATTTTAAAGTAGGCTGGTAGTAATAAGGCTTTGATTTGGCAAGATGCAAAGAGTACAAAATATAGGGCATTTGGCCCATACTACTGCTGAATGCCTCCTGCCACATTGTAATCCATCAGCAGACAGCTTTGGCTGACACTAGTTTAGCTGCCTACTTCATAGCATTGCTTCTACACCTACAGAGACAATTCAGGGTTTGCTTCCTACCCATTTTCAATAAAAAACCCCAGTATTGCAATCCTAATTTTCTGAAGCAATTTTGAGTATTTACTGGTTAATCCTGCGGTGCAGTTTGCCAGACAGTTCTCCATTCCTCATGTTAAAGTCCTGCCTTTTTATTTTTTTTTTCCTTCAGATTATATGTATTTTAATAAATTCATGATTTAGTATCCTGCAAGCTCACACTACAAAAAGACTATTCTGGAATAAATGGCATAATTACATTTCCTACAGCGACCTTGTAATCTCTCGAGTATTTATTCTAGACTAAACAGCCTTACTCAGCTGCCCTGTGTCTGACTGTCAATGAAAGAAGCTTGTTTGACAACTGCTTCAAGCAGAAACATATTTTTTCCATGATTGCATGAAAAAGTAAAACAACATTAACAGACCAGTATTTCAAGTACAGAGACTCATGTTAGATCGATGAGTTAATTCTGAAGCCAAACGCCAACAAAAACAATTACTATGGACATTCTGCTGTCATGGCCAGCTTTTGAGGTTAATTTAGTGATACATATACAACTACAGCCAACTTTACATATAAGAAACTACATGGTGTATGCAGGCTTCCTTCTTTGTTTCTTTATATATTTTCCATATTCTCTGCTTTTATAACCCTCCCAAGACCTTTTACAGTTACAGAACCCACACTATACCCACAGGTGGGCGGGCAGGAAGCAAAACTCTGTTTCATAAGCAGTCCACTTTTAACACATTCAGTTGCTAATGACCTTGACAGAAGAGCTCCATGCAAAACACCATATACTACAGGGTGTCATTAGAAATGTTCATAGACATTTTTGCCAGAAAGCTGATTTCTTAAACAGTAAGATTTCAGACTTACTAAAAGCTGCACTCCTTTCCTTGATTTCCATTCGACTGGAAAAACTGGTGCTAATAAACCTCCTCTATATTGAACTTGCGTCCTTCCAAAATCCTATGACAAAACCTGTAGGATTTCTATAGTATGCTAAAGCAATACAAAAGAGTTTCTTTAGGTAGTCTTTATAGGCACCATGCAAGAGGTGAGAAGTATGAAGCCACGGAGGTTTAGGGAGCACCTGCAAAATGAGAGCCCAAATAAAACCAAATTAAGATGGTTTACACACAGTTCTGTTTCTTTCCATCCTCTTTTGAAACAGACTGCTCACTTGGCCATATTCATTATTAAAAAAAAAAGTGTACCCATACAATTCTTTTTATTCAATTATTCATGATGAAATGAAGTAAAAATACTTCACTGTAAAAGGCTGTATGCAAATGTGGCTGTCTTTAAAGCCATAATCACTTCTTACCTACCAATTCTCATCCATTAGTTGGCAGATTCAAAATGCATTGCAGCTGACAGAAATCTTTCTACTGAGGATTGCATCTGGCCCAGCAACAGGAGACACTGGGAAATTCAGACCATATGCCTTGGTAGCCAAGAAAATTCCTGCAAGAAGGAGTGCAGCCCTCTCCTGCCCTCCAAAGCAAGACAAGCTTTCCTTGCTTTAACTCAATCTTTTGACTCTGACTACTGAGCTTATTGAAAAACTGCATTCTATTCAAAGGAGCAGAATGAATTCAGTGTTCAAAATCAATGGTCCAAAGCAGATCAAGTAAGCCCTTCATTTGTGGCTTTTCTCCATTTCCAAGAATCAAGAAATATCGGCATACCTCACAGACAAATCACCTGCTACAACTTTTAAGGCCCAGTGGTCCTGTCACCCCTTCAAAATCAATTTTCAGTTATTTCACTGTCGTGAACCCAACACAGACACCGACAGGGGTTTAGCAAAAACTAGTCTGGCCAAAGACCAGATCAGCTATGGCTTAAGAATAGTTTGGAGAGCATCCTTACTATTGCCTTACTTATGGAAAAAAATCATTATGATTGACAGCAAAGAAGTTACACGAGTCATTTCTCGAGTAAGTGCCAGAACTCTACATGTGTTTCAAATTACTCTACAACACTGTACAACAAAGAAATATGCAGAAATTTTCCACTTGAAATGAAGGTTAAAAATTAAATGCTTACAAAGCTCTAACAGATATGAAATCCAACCTCATCTTAATTCGAAATTTAAAATGATTGAGCTGTCCTACACCAGGAAAAAAAGTAATGAAACAATCCAGTTGTTCGTTATTAAGCACAGTGGGCTAAAAGACATTTGTTGTATGCACAGACTTCCACGCTACTCTGATTTTGCTTCAGTATTTGTCCTTAACTTTTAAATCTAAGCTAAACATAACTTTAACTTTTAAATTATCAAAGTATATTACCTATCCACATTGGAATAGTGTTCACCACTATTTTTTGCATCATATTTAAACAAAACGCCACTTAAGTGCAGCACTCCTAACAATGTGATTGTACATGAAAACAAGTTGATAGATGAAATGGAAGTCACATTTTTCCCCAAAGAAAAGTACAGATATTTGGAGTAAACCTGCTATTTATATTCACATCTATACATTCAGGATGTAGCTCTCCAGAGAAAGTTAAGGAGGCAACCGCAGTTTTATTTTAAGCAGCCCAGGCTTGACTTGGTTTCAAGGTCTGTAAAGGCAGAGAATTTTTAAGTGGAGAGCAAACAGAAATTCTTATCTTACTTGTAAATTACCCCTATTTTGCGAGAATAGGGCTGTGTTAAGAGTACAATCCACCTGGATTCACGCATCTTCATCCAAATTGTTAATCACATCAGCAGATTTTTGATTTATAGTCAGGTTTTAAGTAGCTTGTGTATGGCTCTTCCACAGCTGTAAATATTTGGTGTGAGAACACTGTGTGGCTGCTCCTGCTTGCCCTGCATACTTACAGTTAATGCCAAGAATGTCTTTACATTTTTCAGGACCTCAACCAACCATCATTTTGATCCTCAGGTTTTCGTGTTTTGGTTTTGCTCTTTGTTTTGGTTTTTTGTTTTGGTTTTCTTAATCAAAACTACAAAACAAACATACATTTTTAAAACAACAAACTACCTTCCATCCCCATCCTGTTTTCTCTTTCACCACTTGGCATGTCAAAGTTTGTTATATTTCTTCATTTCTTTTGTTTTGCAGTAAGAAAAATCCAGACCTCCAACCACACAAATTCAGTGTGCTCAGCTAAAACATGGGAGGAGTGGGGGAAAGGGGGCAAAGAAAGGCTTTTTTTGCTCTTCTAAGGAAACTTCAAAGTAAACTAATGGTGCGAGTGCCTCAGCATCCAGGTGCTTCTGCTCCCTCTCTCAACCACACACCTCCACTCCCTGAAAGCCATGGTAGGTCACACAGCCCTGCAATGACTTTGGCAGTTCAACAGATTTGGATCAATTTGACTCAAACAATGACATTCCCAACTTCAGTCAAAGCACACCAATCTGTTTCCAGTCACGGCAGAAGTGCTAGTAGGGCCTTTGACAACACAGGGCTCTCTAAACATGACTCCTAATCAGTAGGTTGCCTTCAACTCAAACCAGAAACCAACAGTTTCCCAAAGCACATCACTGAACACCTCAGTAATTTAGAGCAGCAACCAAGACACACAGACCCAAAACTATTACTCATCATGGACTGACAGGCAGCTGCAGAGCCTGCCTCCAGGACAGGCACATTACAGTGATCCAAGACACTTTTCTCCAAGGACAGCATCACAGGTTTGGGAGATGCCCTCATACATGTTTTCCCTTCTTCTTGAAGCCATACTTCCACTTGACATCTGAGATAGGCATGAGCTGGTACTCACGGCCTGAACACCCAAAGCGATCTTTATCACCTAGATCAGACCATCACCAACCTGGCACATTCAGGGTGTATTCACCAGGTGCCAAGACTTTCCTGCAGTAATCCCACAGATGCGTAGTCAAGGGAACCTCTGTCAGAGGCTGGCTCCAATAACGCTTCACTCCTACTGCCATTAAGGTTAAATACGGTCTACAAGTTACTGTAATACATGTTGTTTCCAGAAAGCCATGTAATTCAGTGTAATTCAGCATTATTGGCTATATTTCGTTACGCCTAGAAAATCTTCCTCCATTAAAAAACGGGGAGTGTTGGAGGTGTTGAAGGACACAAGCCCCTACACATTATACCAATCATTTGTGTTGAGGGGGAAATAAATCTATTTCTTCGCCATTCTCAGACTCCCAACACACTGGCAAAAAAAGCATCATAAGGATGTCAAATGTTTTTGTACGCAGAAGAAAAGAAAATTTACAGCCCCAAGAGAAACTGAAAACAGTTTCGGCAGTAGGAGGATGCTGAATCAAGCTTACTGGACTGCATGCAAGCTATTTGTAAAGCCAAATGAGCAAATAATATAAGTCATCTTAAAAAGCAATTTTTAAATTAAATTATAAGAGATCCCTAACAAAGCTTTTAAATGATCCCTTATGGATTCACCATTTTTCTTGCTCTTTGCTAAAATTTTCTTGCCAGATGTCTCCTTCATTACAACCATTTATTGGCTCAGTGGGGCTTTGAGCAACCTTGCCTAGAGGACAGTGTCCCAGCACAGGGGTTGGAACCACGTAATCTTTAAAGGGCCTTCCAACCCAAACCACTCTATGATTCTATGAAAGAAAATCAACACTGATGCTGAAATCTGGAGTGAGTCTTGCAGAAGGTAAGAGGTTAAGATGTGAATATTCAAAAAGCCCACTCTATTGAGTGTTTTGAAGATAATAAACTGTATCTTAAAGAAAAAAACTTAAAAAAACCATTAAATTCTGCTACCAGAAGTGGATTCAAAGCTTCCAGTTCGGCAGCATGGTTGCAATAATTCTAGCTCCAGAAACTCAATGATAATAGCCTGCACATTCGAGTGAACTATTTAGCAGCAGCAATTAACCAGACTGCAAAATTATTAACGAGAACATGAAAAGATTTAACCCATCTTTGTATGAGTGCAAATGACAAGGAAACCAGAAATCTTTAGCAGGAGTGGATAACATTGTGCCCAGCTCTTCTGCCTCACCCAGGCAGCTGTATGCAGCTGCCTGAAAAAACCCAAAGCAGGGACTGAGGCACATTAGTTAAGCATTCATCATCAACAGGAAATGCATGAGTTCATATAAACACAGAAATACAAATATATAAATGAAGCGCCTTGCATGGCTTAAGGTATTTCAGACACCCCATGAAACAGGGTTAGAGTTGTACAGGCTGGGAACCCACTGCAAAGAGCCTCAGAGGAACTCTTCTGGTGTGTACCACCGACCCACCTCCCCTTGCTACCAAAACCACTCCCAACTCCTCCAGCAACTCCAGAGCCAAGTCGAACAACCAGAGGGGTGAAATTACACATGCAAAAGCATTGCCAAGAAAAGGCTATGAGCACTGTTTGCAAATGCTGCTCCAAATATGCTCGCATACAGACAATGTAATTTAAAGGATTCCATATTGCAAGGTGCTGGGTTGCCTTTGAACCAGTGTCACCGGCAACTACATGGGATGGCCATGGAACATACAGGATACCTGCTGACCTGGACACCATCACTCGCCTACGGGGGCACAAGTCCTCCCTGCACAAGTCATCTCCCCCAGCCCACTTTCATTTGTGATGAGGCTTAAGGCCAAGAGGGCCCCAAACACCCTCACACTGGAGGTCCCTCACAGCTGTGCTCCATCTAGACAGGTGGTGAAGGCTGAATCTGGCTCTACCCAAGGTTAAACTGGTAATTAGTATTTGCTCTCAGAAGCTTCATATGAGATAAAAGTTACAGGCATCAAGAGGACACAGAAACAGCAAAAATGGGGACAACCTCAGTTCCAGACAGCCTTGAATTTTCTGAGGCATTAGGTTACTTATTTACTTAAAAAAAAGTCTATATATCTCTATAATTTTCTGGATGAGATACAATCTCTCCTGTGCCAATGATTCCTGTTTGGATTTCAGTGGTCTCCGAAACTGCACACTAAATTGTTTCAACTTTGCTCAGTACTTTGTGGCTTCAATTTTCTCATATTGAACAGCCAAACATAAACTTGTTTTTTAAGCTCTTTGTTGCCCTGCAATTCTGCACACTCATTCTGCTACATAGTCTTCCAGGCACTCGAAGTGTTGTTGACCTTCAAAGCTAGGCTATGATGAGCTGGGTGACACTCACTGTCCCAGTAGCTACGCTTTTTCAGGTGGCATTTCAGCTACCAACACGTCTCTAGAGAGCAGATGCGTCACTTCTGGACTTCCCAGCCTCCATCACCCAGGCACAGCAGGCTCCCAAACTCCTTTCCAAACATGGCTGCACAGCACAACGCTGCCAAGCTGCTGGACCAGCCCTGCATTATATCTTTTGACAAAGCTAAGCTCTGTGCTTCATTTCTCACAAACGCAGTTTGACTGTAGATAGCAGTCGACAAGTAAATCTACCCTTTTCCATGGCAAACAGCCCAACTTTAATATTTTTACTGGCTTACAGCTGGGTATATTAAGCCCCAGATTTTTATTTATTTATTTTTTAATACCGTGCAACTGAAAATGAACAGCTACTTCACTACGACTGCCAAGGACAACCTTAAAAACACTAATGCAATCCAGTCCAGCTCTCTCTCAATAGATCTATAAAGGCTAGAGGACCAAAAATTTCAGCTTATCCACCCAAACAAAATGTTGGTTGGGCAGGAAGTCTAATATTTCATTAAGATCCTTACAAAAAAGAAAAAGTAAAGAAAAAAAAGAAAGACCCCTACGTGTTGGCAAGCTGAAGATGGTAACAGTCCCAGCTATCATGACATGAAACTGGAATTAAAACTTGCTGTGTTACTCACCCAAGCCTTCCCAGCATTCCAAGCTCTGGAACTTGCGGTCCATACGTCTCCACTTGCAGTGGCTGATACGTATACAAAGCTTCCTCTAGTTTTGGAATAGGAGCTAGTGAAATAGTCTGACCCTGTTTGAAAAAAAAAAAAAACAAGGAAAAAGGTAAAAAACTTCTACATATTGGGTCAAGGTTTTGTTTTGACTATTTTTTAAATGCAATGCAAGGAACAAGCTTATACCATTAACCTGGTCCAGGTGCCAACCATCCCATTAAAACATACTGTCTATTATATTGCTCATTTCTTCACCATTTAATTTTTTTACTGGGATCTATAGTTTGGAAGTAACGTTTCATTAGCTGTAACGACATGACAAGGTAGGAGGACAGGGGGGAGTTTTACTGAAGGCAAGCTTACCACTAGAGAGTGCAGCTGCTTCCAGTGTCACCAGTAAAATTATTACTAGAAAAAACTTTGTTTACCAGAAGTAATACCAAACAAATGTCTCTGAGCAACCCTATTTGATTCTGTAATCAATGATTTCCTGAAAGCCCTAAGTAGAATGGGAGGCTGCTTTCATTTTTCCCTGCAGCCTCTGTAAGCTCCCCTATATAACAGTTCTCAAGATAGACTTTCACAGCACAATACAATTAATTCATTCAGCAAATTCCCATTTGTTTCATAACTAAAAATACAGCAACACACAAGCATAAAACTTTCATTCCAGATGGTACTTTTGAAAGTCCTTCAGACCACTGAGAAACAGCTAGACATTCCCCCCCTCCCCAAGTCCCTATCACTCTGAGCTCTCAGAAAACAGGAGACTTGTGGCTGGAAAGGAGGGGTCAGGAGGATATGCGATAAAGCCAAAGTTAACAGATGTTGCTGCATGACATTCTACGCTGATTTGTTGATCTTTCACACAGTTTCAATTTTCTGCTGTATTCTATGGTGCTCATGAAAATTAGCAGCAGCAGCAAAAAGACAGCACTGTGAGCTCCCCCAGAACAGCCTGGCGTCCCCTGTAGAAATTGAGCTTCACATCTGCAAAATGCAGGAATTTAGGAAAGTAGAAGTATTGTTTTTGTAGACATTTTGTCTACAATAAGAGATCGGAAGTTTTCCATGGTATAATACCATGTATAACCCTGGCTTCCCACTAGTGATCACTTACTGAGCTTCACTTCCCTGGGGCCACTCATGTAAGCATCTACTCCCTCAAGTGGAAACTAAAGGCTCCTAATGTGGGACACTGGGTTAAAATTAACTAAAAAGGACAAAAAAAAAGTTAGTAGAAGGGGAAAGCCGATAATTAAATTTGTGTCTGGAGACAGTGACCTTTCTGAATTTGTAGCATAGATATTTTTGTTTAGAGAGTTGCAGAAAATAGCTAAGAAAATTGAAGACACGAGTCCTTGAGAAACACTGCCATGGATCTATGCTGATATCTATGGAAATATCAGCACTTCAGGCTTTCCATTGAAATAGCTCTCTGCGTGTGATGAGAACGGACAGTTCTAGCCTGGTTCTGCACTGCCTGGGAGCCCAGAGGGGCTGCTGCTAACACCATTAGGGTGACAGTCTCCTGAAGGTGAGATGGGGTAAAGAGAATTCTCAAGTCAGCCATGAGTCACTTTACCTTTCATGGTTAGCAGGCTGTTATTTCTGTGCCACAAACTACTGCCGCACCATCAAACCCAGGCAACCACACATTTTTAAAAAATAAATAAAAAATAAAAAAGGCTCAGAAAGAAAGGTTAAAAATCCATTTTTAACCCCACTTCATGATGTTTAAGATACAACTGCAGCATCTTTTTATATTGTGAGAAGTTGCCAATTTACAATCTATTCAAGTTCATGAAAATATTATAACTTGTAACTACATACATGTGGGCATGTTACACCCATTGTAAGGCATTAATGTATAACTAAGACTTTTAGATTTAAATTTTTAACTGTATAATTCTCTCCAACCAAACTGAAAGGAAGGACATACCAACATCTTACATGTGCACACCCTCCTCTGGTGAGTGAAAAAAAGCCTCAGTCTTTCCAAATCCAGAGCAATTTTGATCCAGCCATTGAAATAAAACTTCAGTTTCAGGCAAAGTTCAAAACCATGATAAATATTTTGGGAAATTACTTGTGTGTGGAAAAAGGGAGCAGCTCAGATTGCGGGAGCCACATCTCTGGAGGGCATCACCAGAACAGCTGCTCACTGTTAGCAGAGTTGCCACTGCTGCATTCCTAACACTTTTTTAACAAGAGCAAATTCTGCCAATGCTGGCCAAGAGACACAGGAAGGCTCCTGACAAATGGACTGGGCTCGTCACAACGTTCTTTCCACACCTCCGTTTATGCTGCTACAGATGCCCATCTCTGGGAACTCCTGGGAGGACAGGTTGAAAACATTTCATTTGTCTTCTGCTATTTGGGGGCTCTCAGTTGTATGGTGGGGACCAATGCTTGCTTCAGGAAAGTCACTCAGCCATGCTGGGACCTCTCTGTGAGGTGCAGGGTGATGGCTGGTGGCCGGGAGAGCAGAACTTCTGAAGAGGAGCAGAATAGAGGAACTGTCCATTCTTGAGCTGGTCTGATCTCACGTTCAGCCAGGACGTTTTCATGAGCACATAAAAAGCCCAAGGACTGTTCAGCCAAAGCACCTTCTTTTGAAAGGCACCCAATTTAAAGATTTCAGATCACAAAGGTCCACGGCACAACTGCTAGGTAAGTTATTCCAATAGTTAAATATCTTCACCATTAAACAGTGGCAGATCATCCGGTTCATCAAGATCAGTTTCAAAGCACTGGCTTTTGTGTCTTTCTCACCTGTACCCTGGGACAAGGTGCACGCATTAGGAGTACATACTTTTGCATGGCAAAATGACTGCACTGGTTTGGGTCCAGCCAGCAGATCTGCACCTCAAGGAGACTGTGCAGCTGTATGACACATCTCATTTGGTTTTGTTTCTCAAAATCACAACTTCAGCTGATGGGCTTTGGCATTGTGGATTACATTCCACTTAGAAATGGAGTTGAGGGGGAAATCCCAACATGATCAGCTGTTGTTCCTGCCCTACAGCTGTCTGGCCTTTAGAGGTAGAGGTTTTTCTCTATGAACCAGATTTTATTCTGCCTTGATTCAGAAAAGGGTTAGATGGAAGCGTAAGTTACAACGTACATTCCTACTGAAAGGGGCTGAAGCCTGGTCAAGCCCTGCAAGCCCATCAGCTCTGTAGTTGTTCTGGATGTGAACAGGATATATCTGTGCTGCCGACTCCTTGCAATGCCAGTGCAGAGGCATGGCTCCGTGGGCTTCTAAGCTCACTGGCTTCCAACTTGGTCAGCCCTGCACAATTACAGTGTGGTCACAACACTGGCTATGGCACAGACTGGTGCAAAAAGGCTGGGATGGAAACCTATGAAAACAGTGAAAAGTGTTGCCTTCCCTATTTCCACTGATACTAGGATAAGGTGCATTTATAAAAAAATCTTGTTGAAGTTAAAAGGCTCCATTTGACCAATATTATCTCAGTTAAAAGCTATCTGACCAATTAACACATTGGTTTTGTCTCTGTCCTGAGTGGTCCCTAGCCCATTTCACAAGACTGGTATAAAAGGGAAGTTGTGTAGCTTTAGAGACATCACAAGAAACAGTTCTACTACTTAGGACTTAACACAGCACTTTTACAGATCCAAAAACCATATCACATCTATGAGATAAGGTTTTTAAATTTCCTGTATTCCACCTAGACAGCCAGCCCTACCTCTTCCCAATATTAGGAAGCATTTATCAGCATGCTAAAACCAAAATGAAAGCAGTGGGTCCAAGATCCTGCTTTTGCATTGCTTTCTCTGGACAAACCTAAGATCTGACTTTGTGGTCATGGGTAAGTATTTTTAATTCCCTTTAGATGCTGTAATGTTTGTGTAAAAGAAGCTGACAGTATCCAAATGGAGATAGAAAAGGCCTCCAAGAACAGAGACAACAGATTTTCCTGCCTCCTGTCCTTCCCACCCCTATCTTTGTGGCATACGACTTTTTTCTCTTGGATTATTTTAAGCAGCATAGCTGTCTATTACATTTTGGAATGTATGGAACCGCAAAACACACTGCTAATTAGAAGGAAGGCATTTGGTTATCCTTATGACTTTGTTTATGTAAAAGACTGCACAGCAATGGATTTGTGAGCAACTGACTTTCCGTTCATATACTGCATGGTTTTAGATGAGAGAAACAGAGGATTATTTAACATACACACCCTTTAATGTCTTTGCATTAGAAATAAAACTGACTGGCTTATTTTACACTATCCTAGATACACTGTTTGAGATGCCTCTCAGTTTAAATAATAAGAAACAAAAGTAGTAGATAATTTTTGTTTCAGACTGTGATATAACATGGCATTGAACAAAAAAAAAAAAAAAAAAACCATGGATTATATACAAAGAGCTGCCCTTGCAGTGACAAGGAGCTAATTTTAAAGAAATCTGTGTCGTTTCACGAAAAGTTGCAGCTATTAGAGCATCAAAAAATACAGTGTATCTGAGCAGTTTCCACACACGGGTTTGGGGGAAGAACTCTTGGCAAATGCAGGTATATCAGTATCTGCCTGCTTGCAGAAAGAGGTTATTTTAGCACACAGAGTCCAGAAATAACAGGGCAAGGTGCAGCGTTCACACTTCTTCCCCTCCTGTCATCTCTTCATTTCCCTGTTTCCAAAATGACATTGCCTTCCTTCACCTCCTTCCCTCAGCAGCAAAAAGAAATAACAACTGACAGTCTTCTCAGAAATCTCTCAAGTGCCAAGGAGGAGGAAAAAGGAGACTGACACCAAAAACACACTAGTGGGAGAAAGAGAAGGAACAGCTATGCCACAAAAACATCCTCAGGCAAGACACAGAAGCCAGAGACTGGGGTCAGTAAAACTTGTCCAGACAAAGCATGTTTCTGTACTAGAAGCAGCTGGACTAGATGATGTAGCCAAACTTTTTGCTTTTTAAATTTCTCTCTGCTTAGGAACTTGCTCAGGTCTGCTATCACCACACTGCCAGAACAGAGCACAAGTCAGATAACAGAAATAGTAATATTTATGTGCTATGTCTTTTTAAACCAGTTTGCAGCAATGCTCTTTAACTCTTACACTGCCTGGTGTAAGGAGCACATGGCTAGTCAAAAAGAAGCTGAGCACTGTGGGATGCCAGGGCATGACTCTGCTAAAACACATCCTGAGCATCACTTCGACTGTATGTGGCACAACAGAAAGGTTAACCAGCCCCTTTTTGATACGCCATCATCTGAGTGTGTAATTATCCAAGTGCCTTCAAGTGAATGTTAAAGCAATATTATAAATTCTTTGTAAGCAGTCTTAGGAAACTATTTTACTGTTAAGCTCAAAACTGAACACAGGTTTTGGAAAGATCTTAATAGAATTTCTTACAGAACAATATTAATGCAAATATCTCAGGCAATGCGGTCTGAGCCAAAAGCTAGGCTGTTTTGCATAGATTTTTTCCCTCCACTTTCCACTCTCCCAATTCACTACTGGCAAATCCATGTCAGCAATGCTAATATGGCTTTCTGATTCTGATTAACTACTTACTTTGACTACAGTAATACTCAGGAAAAGGAGAATGAAACTGATAGATTTGGAGGGCTCAGTTAATATTATTTTAACCTCTACCCTGCCTGACTTCTACAGATTTTTAAATAAACATGAAGAATGTCAAACTAAAATGCATAATCCCATTCCTTAGCCTAAAATTCCTATGCCAGTGAGGCTCTTCCAAAGCGAAACATCTGAAACCAACTGCTTTTTCTTCTGCTCTTGAAAACCAAGAATAAATCTAATTTCTTTACTCAATTATGCAAAGTGCTATGGGGATATCCCAGTAATGAAACAGAAAGAGAACAAATGAAATCAACAAAATCAAAGTAAGTTTTCCTGTTATTCTCAAAACCAGAATCTGACCAATATGTAGCAGGACAAGAGATACAAGATGGCCACCCTACTGTCTTCTCTCTGAGGTAGATGATTTCAGATGCCAAGTAACAATCTGACTGTATTTAGACTTTTTCTTTCCCCTCCACAGTAACTTGATTCCAGAATGCCAAAACAGATTTTTAAAATGTGCTTTCTTTAGGAATGGCAGAAATAAAGCCAGAGATCAACAGCACCCAAGAAGCTATGACCAAACACAATCACATATGAGGGATTTGTTACACACAAACAGGTACCTGAGAAATTAACTATAGAGCAAAATGGGTTAAATCACACCATGAATTCTACTTGCTTCCAAACTTTTCCTTTACCACTTTCTGACAGGAGTGGTTACCTGACCAGACTTACCTTTAAGCTCCTGCCAAAAAGCCCCATTTCTCTAATCTCTAAGAAGAAAGCCTGTGTCCATCTAACAGGCTGAAATACAATTCTTCTGGGTCAGCGCCAGTACCAGGATTTAGTGACTACTCTCTTCACAGAAAAGCCCGGTGCCCTTTTCTTCACATCAGTGCATCACAGCGCCTATTTGGTACTGTCCTCTCCAGCACCGGCTGCTGAAGCCCAGTTAGGATTCAGGGGATAGCCTGGATGTTTGCTGCAACGAGTCACTTGATTGTTTTTAGCGGAGACTCCATAGATCTGGCAGGAACTAGCAAGCCTTCCTCAAAATTTCCAGCACTGTTCAAAGGACAGCCCAGCACACAAGACAGCATCATTTTTGGAAATAAAGTAATAAAACAGAACAGCATCTCCATGTGACAACATGTGTGACAACAAACCCATAGGTGACCCCTCCTGGTCTTTCACACTCATTTCTCAATTGCGCTACCAAGTCAGTCTCAGCTTCTAAGCACTTAGCTTTTACGTGATCCATTGTGCTGCATGCAGAAACTCAACTGCTTCTGCACCTTTTGCTCTGCTTGCCAGGACTTCTACCCTCCATGCACTATCTGTTCGGTCACTTTCAGCTATACTGAAGTGCCATGCCATGAACTGGCTGCTGTGTGGTATTCAGACACCCCAGGAGTGCCAACTGCATTGCTTTCTTTTTCCTACTGTGGCTCTCACAGGGCTCGGCGCTGCCCTTCTCAGGGTACAACCATAGGTTCTTCCCATTTTTCAGAGAGAATATTTCACAACAGGTGACTTCAACTCAATGCTCTGTTCAGTTTGTTACATAGTACAATGGAACACAAACCTAGCGCTAATTCCCAATGTGCTATGTTAGCAATACAGCATTAAGCAGAATTAAGCAACCTTTTGTGGCATCTTTACCATCAGACTTCTGGAGCCTCCATCATTTTGATTTAGCTATCAACAAAGCCCAAGCTCCGCAGTAGCCAGTGTAATTACAGGATTAAAGGCTCTAAAATAATATTGCTTTAAATACCGACATTACAGGCCTAATTTTTCTATTGTGACATAGAAATCAGTTTGACAAATGCTACTTTGTCATGATACATAACACTAAGAGAGGGACAGACAGCAGCGGAGGTCAGAGCACAGCAATAGTTGCGCACTGCTTGCCCACCAGCAGCAATTGTTTAAGTCTTGGTACAGCTGAATCTACTGGTGTTCCTTTTGTGGCAGAAAAGCTGAGCATTATGCTGATAAAATCCCTCCATTATGCAAGAAAATTATTTAGGATTTCCTGAAAAAACAGTGGAACCTGTAAAAATTATCTGCTTCATTAGCAGGAGCTCACAAAGATCCATACATCGCTGTACTCCACTGTCTGCTCTTTCCCAGGATTCTCAAAATCAGCTTTCCCACATGCAAACAGCCACAGCTATACAACTTCGCTTTTAAGGAATGCAGAGCCTGATGGACGTTTTAAAAAGAAAACTGCTAAAACAACAAAACTAAATGGAAAGCTGACCTCAGTCTATAGAAGATGAGAAACTGCGTATGTGCGTGTGTGTGTGCGCAGGAAAGTCAGAGACATACTCCCTGCTTTACTGAGCATACAGCCTCAACCCAGATAAATGTTGATAAAGATGGAGAACATCCCATTCAACATGGCTTATGTCTGGCTGATAACATAAAGAAATAAAGTGAGATTCTATGAATAGCTAGATTTTAAGGAAAGACTGTTAACAGTTGATAACTGTCTGGCAAAAGCAAGCATGGAAGTTTTTACGGCAACATGGACAAAACCAGGAATAAAATACGAAGAAAAAGGACAATAAAGACAGATGAAAGCAAAATCATAGACTAGAAAAAACAGGGAGAACAGCAGAGTAAATAATTAGAAACAGGCAAAAAATAAAAAGGAGGCATTTAAAAAAATGGAAATCTAAAGAAAATTAAAGTGTTACCAGATATTAGTAGTATGAGATGCATCTTCACACACTTGTCCACACTTGCAGGCTACATTTACTACAAATTTTAAATGAACACTGAAAACTATTAGCAATTTAGAAATCACTACTTTCTGTTAAAAGTGGAAAGAGGTTTATTTCTAGCGTTGTTTTCACTGATTTGCATGAAGAGTGCACAAGTACACACATTAGTCAATTATTCTGGCGGCAGGAAGAGACACACTGCAAACCTAACACATGGTTCATGGCACTGCTCTGAAAATGCATGTTAATTTTGTCAAACTAAAGAAAAAGTTCCCTGGGGCAGAAGCAACTGCATTTTTAATCTGCACAAAACATATTTTTTTGTCCTTCCAGAGAGGTTTAGTTTCTGTCCGTATAAGTTTCCACCTATGTTTTAAGTGGCTATATCAAAATGAAGCTTAAATCTGAACCACAGGCATACGACAGCTTTGAAAGTTGTGTACACTTTGAATGGCACCTGAAATTTAGCAGTACTTTTGGACATGATTCACAGAACTTCATGGGATCAGAAACCTATTTGTAAGCCCTGGCTGATCCTGAGAGGGTTGCAGAAAGTCCTTCCACATACCCAAGAGCTAACACACTGCATTACACTGGTTTCAGTAGGTACAGCTTTTTAACTCCTTGAAGCACAATAACCAGAAGCATCTAAGACATCCTTAGTACAAAGAAAAAGGAACAGTTCCTGCCACGAAAAATCTACAACCTCACTTCAACAAAAATAGAACCTGGCAGCAAAGCGGCGATACAATCACACGGTAATTTCACTTAGTCTCAGAAAAATCCTGTTTAACTATTTATAAAATAAAGAGATGTCTCATCTGTTTTATCTTGTTCACTGGCTCCTTCGTGAACTCTTTGGCTAAAACACTTGTGTTCAAACCAAAAAAAAAAAATCCAAGCGTCGCCACAGATTCTGAAAGAGGAGACTGCTGTGAAAGCAACTGCATCACAAACATCAGATTTCGAACAACTCAGAAGCTGCCTGAGTATTTCCTGCTATAGGCTTATAACAAGACAGTTTTGCCTTAAAAACAACACTTCCATTGTAGAAAGGAAGATTCCTATATGCTCTGACATAAGGACTGGATGAACTCACATCAGCAGAATGCCCTGAAATTTAATAATACACAACACAGGGAAAGAAATCACTCAAATGCAGTGTGCTTATACTGACACCGCATGCTATCGCTGCTTACTGCTTCTTGGGAAATAAAACAGGAAAAAAAGGAAGCCCCAAGAACAAGTATTAAGAACATTTGTTAATCAAAGGAATAAACATGCAGCAAGCTTTTCATTTCTTTGACTTTCATATATAATTTCCATATAGTAAAATATGTACTAAGCTCTCCACAGATGATGCAAATATCTTACCCTGGCTGAACTGAGAAACAAACTAACGTGAACTGATCATTTGAATTCACTTAAAATCTTCAATATTGGACCAAATAAAGCAAAACAGCACTTACTACAGAGTTTAACAAGCCATGCCTAACATCTTTGTGCACTTAAAAACTGTAATTTAATTAACTTTACCTGTAAGCTTGGAGGGAATGTGAGTGAGGGGAAAAAATTTAATACAGACTCATTTGCTCCTCAACTCTGAAAACAGTTCAGGGTCCAAATCCCTATACAAGTAGTAATAAAAATAGTTTGGTTTCTGGTAGCAATAACAAAAATGAGGGCAAGATTAATTCTTACACTTTTATGGCAAACAATCTAAAGCAGATGTGCAAGAATAAAAGCGAGATGTCAAAGCAGTTAATAAGTGCTTTCCAAAACCAAACAACAAGACAACTTGCAGCTTTGTGTGCTTATATAAAACTCTAAATCATTTCATTCAGCTTCCACCCTTAGCCCTTCTCTACTCAACAGCGCTTCACAACTACTAAAAAATGTTTTATTTGAGTCTAAACCAGCACAGATCAGTATCTCCTGAATGAAAGCACACACAAATGAGCTTGGTCAATTTAGACATCAGCTGCTGAATCTGGGCCCTTAGGAACAGAAGTATGTTTCCATGGTTTGAGTACTCAGGATCTTTGGAATAAAGTCCCTGTCTTTAAGACAGAACATATTTTAAAGATACCTAAACAAAAAAAAAAAAAAAAAAAAAAAAATCAGACTGTATTTACATTTCTGCTAGAATACTGCAGTTTTGAGACAGAAATCAAACTTCACATTATAAGGTCAAAAACAGCATAACCATTCCTTAGAATCAGACTTCAAATAGATATTTGAAGTTATCCACACTTTCTTGCTTACAAGTTCAAAGAACCGCTGATCATAAAGCAAACCTGAAGATATTAAATCTTTTAAGTACAGATTTCACAAAAGACGATGTGTGCATGCAGGAGAACTGAGTTCTTCCACATTTAATATATCAAAAGTTTGTAGAAGATAACCATAAGCACACTCTTTTCAAATGAAACTAGCTTTTATTGTGAACACGAAAGACACTGTGTTAACTTAGAACACTGTTCACTTAGATGTGCTTTCCAAAAGGCCTTAAGCAGGATTATATCGATGTAAATTAAGTAAATTAGGCAAGTTTTTTTGCACTTAAGCTTCCCACACAAATAGGATTTGCCAAGCCTTTTGAGTCTAATCTGTGGTACAATCATACAGGTATATAACAGACTGACTCAGCATGCACACACACTCTTCTAGACTCACCAGCAAGTGCTGATTTTTGACTGACCACAGAGAACTGCCTCCTAAACCAGTTAGCCCAAGTCTCCATCTACCTGGAAGCCATCCATTCAGCAACACTGGACTACTGTGCCTCTACATCGCTGTTCCACTTCATCACACGAAACACAAACTCAGTGTCACAAACTATGTCACTACAGACATAGGAGTAACTGATACTGTATCACTCTAATCAAGGGGAGCAAACCAGAAACTCTAGAGTACATATGATTAATAACAGGTTTTTGTGTTTTCTTTCCCAAGTGCTGACAGTTTGAACATCTTGTAAGACCCTGTAATGCCCCAATCCTGTGCATGGATCCACACAGGATTCATTTAAAGGCACCTCAAGCTAACAAATCTATTTGCTATCAGAAAATTTTATCATATTTATTTGGGGCTTAGACCCAGATTCAGCACCAATGATTCACCTTAGAAAACTACACAGCCTTAAGCACACAAAGAGTCTCGCAAAGTCAAAGGAGCAGTCACCAATTATTTTGTCTGGAGCATGGCCTGCAAGTCCAGTCCAACAAAGCCAGAGCAAGCCTAAACCTGACAATGTAAACTGAGCCCATCCGCTTCACTGCAATTACCTATGGCAATAAACACAACCGTCTAGGAAGCAGAGGCTTGCAGAAACAGGCCTCCAGAGAAACAACCAGCACCCCGACAACTACGGTCTCTGCTCCTCGTCCTTCTGTAGATCGTTCCACCAGCTCAGAAGTCAAGCTGCTCACAATCAGGTAAGACACCAGCGCATGCTATTGCCTGGTCCACAGATCCACCACAATACATCAGTGCGTCCTAGAGACTGAAATGCAAAAAAGACAAAGTAACAGAGCTGAGAGCTAAGACAACAGGACTACAAGCTTGCTTAATTCTAAAGCACATGCTTAAGGGTTTTCTGGGTCAAAGCCAGGATGATCCATATCTTATGAGATCAAGCACCTCCACCAGTTTTACATCAAAAATTTCATATGACTATTTCAGCAACACCATTAATTGGTCTACAAGGGCAGCCTTTCGCTAAATGCTCAGGATACATATAGTAAAATGAACTTTACCATGCTAGTCAAGCTGTATGGGCTATTTTTTAAGCAAAGACCCACTGACACTTGTGTGAGGTTTTTTTTTACTGATTTAAATGGATACTTGACCGTACCTCTAAATTGAAGGTGAGCATCAAGAGACTAATACAATAATATTAAAAGAGATTTTTAAAAGTATATAGGGCTTCCAAGTCAGCTCTCAAGAGTAGTTAGTTATTACATAAATCATCTTAATTTTATTATCTGGGCCCCAGTCCCATGGCCTACACAAACTGAGAAAATAGTCCCACTAGGGACAATATGTAATGGGATACATTACTCATACCAAATAGATCAAGCAACCTGACTAAGCTAATTTACATAGGATGCTTCCAAATTTCTCTAATTAATGTATTTTAAACCTTAAAAGTAAGTCAGGAAGCGATTATAAATCACACAAGCACACATACTCAGTAATCTATGTAATTTTTAAAAGTAGGCGACAATTATACCAAATGGCTTACTGCAACAGCTATTGAACCAAATCATATTTACTTCAACATCGTTTTCAAATAGTTCCTACCCCAGCATTCTACAGCACCATCAATACTTGTCCTCCTAGTTAAAAAATTGCAAACCACACTGCAGACAAACCACAATCTCTATAAACTCATGTTCAAGGGCACCATCACTTTTTATTGATGGGGTGCACCTAATCACATCAAAACGATAAAAGACAGCTTGCTTTCTTTCCAAATGTACATCTGATTTCTTTAATCTGTGCATTTACTAAACTGCACAAATAGAAAACCGGAGGTTTGATGCAATCAGCACAGTGCCATTTAAAGCATAGTACATCACAGCAACTCTTAAGACTTTTTGGAAATACCTCTGCTGCTCAGCAGCACTAGCTTTCCACCAGTTGCTGCTCCACATGCTATTGCCAATCAGCTGCATTTGTTGTAGAGCATTCCGAAGTTTACTAATTAATCTCTGCACTAAACCCCACTGATGGCTGGTTGCCATTTGAAATGATCATCTTTTATTTAAAGACATAGTGACCCTGTGGTCAAACTCAGACCTCATTTGTAAAAATAGGTGTGCCAAATCACAGGTAATTAAATCCACTTTAGTATCAGTGAGGGGTTTTTTAAAACTGGGCAGAGGCGACCGTTAACGGTTTGAGGGTGTTTATATTAGATATTCTAAGTTATGTCAATGTTAATGGTCAAGAATCAAGCACACTCCTGTATTTTGACCCAGGAGGGACATTCAGCAGAGGGTATGCGATGCAAACTTCTGAAAAAGAGACTATACATTTCTTGTAAAACAACATACATGCTTTGAAGTCACGTGTTTTAATGATTCCAGTTTATTGCTACATTTCATATGAGGTTTTAAATACTGATCTCACCCAGTCCAACCTCTCACACCATTGTTGCAGGCTGCTCCCATTCAGTGGTGCATACTGGCTCCATGACCTTCACAATGACCTCTACAAAAGCAGTTGTGCATTTTACTGTGGTGTAAATCCTCACAGACAAGTCGAACCTGTTCCTTTTGGCATTCAGCCCTTTAGATGAATACTCTGCAGAGATTTATTATGAAAGGGGAATGAAGGGGCATTATTGCACAACATTCATCCCTCTCATGCGGCTAAGTTTCATCTATTAGAATTTCTGAAGACTTTTAAATAAACAGATCTTCTTAATTACACAAATCTTTCTTGCTTCTCACCAATTTTCTGTAATAAAATTCATTGTTTACAAAAAGGTAGAAATGCCCAGAAAAAAAGCATGTGTGCGAAGGTGTTTTATATTATTATAAATAAGTAATATTTATACTTCCTGTTACTATACACAAGGGATTAGTGTTTCCTAGCACACCATTCACTTACAACACTGAAGTATTATTCCACATTGTAGCAACACACACTGCCCTAAAAGGGTCCATTAATTACCCTTGTAATGCCACGAAGTTGCTGCAGGATATTAGACTGTCTTCATAAGAAATATGCTCCTATGGTAAAATGTTGAATGATGAAGTTTGCAGGTTTTTAATTAGATTTCAGAACAATAAGAAAATATTTACAAAGTCATTTTCCATGGTCTTGGCTTAATACTTTGCATGCCCTTATGCAAGTAATAAAAAAAAAATCAAAATTAACTGAATCAAAAAAATATAAAAGCATAAAAGAATTGTGAAAGGGGCAGTTTTAAAAAAATCAATGACTCTGCCAAAGTGGTCAGAGTAGTAACCCTGTCATTCACACTAACCACATTCCTTCAGGTTTTCTAATTGATTCTCCAGCAAAATATGCCCGGCTGGAGAAACTGGGAAACCCAAAACAAATAACCCTCCAAAGCTGCATTGATAATCCAGTCCTAAATTCATGCTCGAACTAGCTTTATCTGACAGTCACTTGATATTAACTGGAAATGAAGCATTTTGACTGAAGCAAATGTTCCCTGATCCAAATCTCTGAATTCCCCGAAAAAACTCTCTCTCCCCAACACCAGCTGTCACGGACAATTGACAATGCACACACACATACCTCTGATTGCACAAATAAAGAACTGCGGTGTGTGCCTACCCCTGTCACCCACAGGCAGTGTCAGGTATGAGTTCTCTTTCCCCTGCCTAAAAGTCTCAGCTAGCCATTCCTTAACTTTCCTGCTCCTCCTTTTCTGTCAGCAAAACCAAAGACAACAGAATGCAAAATAGCAAAAGCTTCCCCATACAAAAGATGTAAGAAAATGCACTCTTCTACTCCCATCTTTCCCAGGTCCACACTGCACTTCCACAGCTCCAGAGCTGCAGACAGAAGTTTCCCCAAGCAGAATATGAAGCAGTGCTTTTTCCTTTGTTCTTCACGACAAAATAACCCAGATACCAACAACACTTTATTTAGGGTTCTTTAAAAAGACATCCAAGTTTTTTCAATCAGGTGATAAACAGACTTAGTGCCAAATTTATACCTGGCAACTCAGCTACAGCCTAAGTGAGTTACAGAGTGTTTAAAAGCAACCAACAGTTAAATGGGTACAGCACTCTTCAAGAATATTTCTGTTACTTAAAAGTGGAACATCTGTTTAATTTTGTATTTCAAATTAACTTAACTAACCTGACACAAAACACATCAAAAATTAGCATAAAGCAGATGCTGTACAGAACACTACCAATGAAACTAAACTAATACAACATCAGGCTGTAGCATATGCACCTTTTCTTTTTTTTTTTACCCCTTATTCCAAACAGATTTCAGAATTGCCCTATTTGAGATGAATTCTTGCCCTAATCCCATCTAGGCTTCAGGTCCTACATAAATTAAAATGGAAATTCAAGCTCAAGACATCATCTCATGAAGAGGTAGATTAAGGTGAATAAACAAAAACTGACTTGGTGGAGATCAAGGAAACTTAAAGTTCCCACTGTAGTCCCTTCTACATCCTATCGGCTCTCAAGTTAAGCCCTCTTCTTCTCCCCCTGCAACGAATGAAAACCCTAATCATGTTTCACTTGGAACAACCACAGACGGGAATCCCCTAGTGTGCAGGCACAGCCAAGATAGTGACAACAGACCTTGAGCACCAGGATCTGGATGTCAAAGACCTATATATACACCAAGATCTCCCCCACCAAGCAGACAACAGGGAAGCCCTCCAACTCCATCCATACCAGAGGGTTTATGTGTGGCTGGTGGAAAGTCCAACAATAAAACTCCACAGTTTAACCCTTTTCTGAACCTGCAGTCACAATCTGGCTCAAATCCCACTCCAAATAAAAGAGGGGAAAACGCTGCATTCCCACTGCCACTACCATAGCACTCTTACAGAAAGTGCCACCTACCTGCTTGGAAAGGCAGAAAGTTCTTCAAACACTTAATAACTGATTATTCAAACACTGGTTGTCTGAACTCCAAGGGCCTATTACAGGGAAGCATCACAAGCTGGCCATCTTTATGAATAGTCTTAAATGTATGTGGTTTGGTTTTCTTATGTTAGCCGTGCACATGTGCCTGCAGTTACAGAAACACAGGCAGCTCTAATCCCAGTGCCAAAGGCTGCCTAGCAATGGCGAGGATCAGATGCTTATATTGATGTCTTTTAGATCTGTCAGCAAGCCTACATGGCACATACCAGCAGCTCTTGTTGACTTGAGCACTGCCTCTGATAGTCTTGCAAAGGATCACACTTCCACGATCCTCTTTCTATGCTTTGGAGAAGAGAGCAGTGTTCTCTTTGTTTCTGCCTCTCTTGAAAGAGATGAAACAGGAGAATGGATCTCAGACCTAAAAATATATGCTGCTATCCTCCTGTGCACAGCCCTCCATTTTAAATTGTTCCTCCCTCCAACCTACTTACCTTTCTACTGTCATCCAATTCTACATGCATCTCCTTCAACCATCACATCTGTCTCCTGCAGGCTCTACCTCACTGTCCCAGAATAATACAAGAATCATTATCCTTACACAAAGCCATCACTTCATTTTCTACTAACCGCTGCAAATGCTGCAAGTTCCAGCTTCCTGGCTCCCATCCAGCTAATTTAGATAGATTGTTCCACATGTGCTCTCTGTCCTTCCATTTCCTGCCCATACCACTACACACATCTGTCTAAGTGAGTCAAAGCAGGTTTCTTTACAGTCACAATATTCTTCCCGTATTTTATATTACATAAAAAGAGGGCACATAAAATACAATCTATTAACATGCTATTATCCACATTGCAAGAGGCAGAGGATTTTACGGCTCTGCCACACATTCTGCTGAATGGTAACGCATGTCACAAATTACACCTCAGCTTTGTATTTCCCCAAAATACGAGTTACCTGTATAGCAGCTATGTTCAGGCAAAGCAGAACAATAAATTAAAATAGCTAATTCTCTGATATACTACATTATCGACATTTTTCTTCTTAAAAAATAAAGAGGAATAAAGATAAGCCAAATTTTTAGAGACCAAGGCATTTCTTCATGAGCATCATTCCTCTTCCATTAGCAGCCAGTGCTGTCAATATTCCTTTCCAGTGACACCTTGACTGACACACTGAGTCCAGACTTGTTACATATGGGGAAGTTCACCTTCTGATGTCCAATGCCGACTGCCTAAAACAATATCCCTTTCTTCTACCCTCTGCACCTGAACAAACATTCTAGAGGAAAATCACTTCTGAAGTCTCCTCGGTACAGACCATTGTCTCTCTTATCCAAGTATCTTTTGCTGCAAGTACCTAGCGCAATATGAGTGCATCTTGGAAAAATACTGAATATTGAAAACTGAAGTCAATGTATTTTTACTTTACAAATGTGCTGTTTTAAAGCTCAAAAGTTAACTCCTCTGAGACCTTGTAGCAAACATTCATTTATCTACTGTCTTCACTTAGGCACAAGTTAAGGTGCAGAAAGGGGGTACATGTACACACAGAGTGTGGCCTCAGTCAACACACTGAGGGCTTTTCCTTGTAGAGAATTAATATATTAGCAAGGCTGGTGCAAATTGTAACATAGATTAACACAAAAAAAAGAAGATGATGTGGGAAACACAGGCCTTACAAGTACATCCTTGCCTACAGCCAGAACCATTCTTAAGTTGTGGAAGGGTCAGATCTGAAACCACCCAAGTGTGCACACATCATTCCGTGCTGCCCTCACAGTCCAGACTTCTTACACAGGAACCAATCCAAACAGATGAGTACAAAAAACCCCAATTCCCCAAATCCTTCTACGTCAGAGCTCCCCTATTTCCCAATCTCATGCAGGAGCCCCTCTGCCCTTCTTCGTAGAAACTCCCATCCCACTCCCGCCTTTCTGCCAAACTGCCCCAAATCTCCCCCATCAGAGTGATGGCCCTGTGCCCCCACGTTCTCTCCAAAGCATCTCACACCCAAGTTCCCACCTCCTCCTCCACCCATCTCACCTGCTGCCATGTGCTTCCCCACCACAAGTTCTTAACCTATGCTACACCATGACACCACTACTGCTGCTACTGACTTGATACCAACATCCCTGCCACTTTTCTCTCGGGGATTAACTCCCACTATTGCCATTCCTCTTGTCCTCCTCTTGGCTCGCCTTGCATGACTTTTTAAGTCAGGTAAGAGTTTCAGAAAAGCCAGCTGTAGGCTGTGCTTACTCACAATTTGTCTGCAGGAGGCACTGAGAGCAGGTGAGAAAGAAGATACAAATCTTCTAGCTATGCTGCAAGGACAATATACTCTACAACATCAGAAAATGGACTCCAGTTCATTGAGAAATGGAATAACCAGGAATAAAACTAGTCTGTGAGATAAGTCTGTGTAAATGTGCCTCATAAGCAAAACTCCCAAAATCAGACGGATGGACACAATCCAAGTGACCACTGACTCAAAGAAATCTGTGAAGCTATTAGCCCAGCTCGGCCATTCCAGGTCATCAGCTCTTCCCCAGGTAAACAATAGAGAAGATGAAGAAATGACACAAAACTACTTTGATCAGCAGCAACAGAAGAAAGGATTAGAAGAAAAATGCAATGTTCCCACAACTGCAGACAAGTGCTAAGAAAAGAAGATGATGGCAGAAAGATAATACATTCTTCTATGCACATATAGAAAATTACTACTTTAGCTTGCCTAAATGGCTTCAAATACATCATTGCTTTTACTACAATTCTTTAAATGTTCTCACTGTTCTCTTTAACAGAATTTTCTTCACTAAAAAATCCTCATCCCAGATGATGAATGCCATTTCACATGTAGTCTGCAGAGTGGAGAAAGCCTATCAACCCTTTGCAGAAGAAATCAATGCTTTTATTGTTAAGTAACAATAAAGGCATCTGAACTATTTTTTTTAAGACCTAAATTCTAAAATATTTAGTTCTGTGAAGTCCCTTTTCCACTGTCATCTTCAAGTACATAAAGATTTCCTACAAAGAGGAAGAGAACAAGCTGCTTTTGGCACCTACCTAGACATTGGGAAAATTAAACTTACATCAAATGACCTTACCTTTCCTGTCAAGGAAATGTACAGTTACTAGGTTTCCCCTAAAATGTAAAAGCAAGGGCAATAAGTGCTCCCAGAGGCTTCCCAGGAGATTTTGACAGGCACCTGCCATGTAGTACTCCTGACTCTGCTTCGCAGCAGGGGAAAGAACCCCACAGCCTCTCAAGATCCCTGCCCAGCACTATGATTATACAATTCCACAAATACCTACTGCAATCTTGGCACCAAGGCTGTTCTCATTTCATTAATTTTTCTTCTTTGACTTAAATTTCCACCTTTACAGAGGAACTTTGTATGCTCTTAATTTTTTTTATCATCTCTATCAAGACATAATGAGACTGCTTATACTCCCACTTATAGACAACCTATTTATTTCTATTTCACCCTAGCGTTACTTTCTGGTATGTTTACTTTTAAACAGTGCATCAAGCAGCACTATTTAATAACTTTTTGAATTAAAAATGTGGTTCAATAACTTTGTGCTGCTCATTTAGTACAAACTCTAATATTTATGGTGTTTGCAACACTCAGCCAAGGTATAGCATCAAAAGAGCATATATGCACTAAATCGTATCTTGTTAAAAAGAACAGCAGCACTGAAAAAAATTACACTGGAATAAACTATAAATGTGTTTACATTATATGAATGATTTGCTGTTCCTTCACAAGGCATGTAGGAAGTCAGCACTTCTCAAATGTGTAAAGTATTTCCATGTGCTTAAAGCATGATCTTTCCAAAACAAACAGTGATTGAGAATTTTTTTATTATTCTTTATTTCCCTGCCAGCTGTTTTTTTGGACTCTCCTCTCAGCCACCTTCTTTCTTTCAGTCAGATCTCTCCTTATTGCTCACAGTAACACCTACTCAAGCAACAGCATATTCAGAGCAAGAAGGCTCAGAAACAGGAAGATCTCAGGCTGACCTAAATGGCATTTTCCCTAGATCACTTTACAACATGCCTTTGTGTTATCATAGCTAGTGGCAAGTCTGGCTGTTGTTTAGGATTGAATTTGTGCATCCTACATTAGGATCTAAAACCCAGCTCCTGTTCCAGTGCCTGCACCCATGCAGATGGAGAGCAGACAATGGCCCGGCTGAGCCCAGCCAGCGGCCTCCTCCCTGTAAGCCTCATCCGAAGCAGCATCTTTTCATGAGATCAAAACAACACACTGCATGACACACAGATATGCTTCTGAAATTTGATGGTAAAGACTTAGGCAAGCCCTTGAGGAACTCCATAAATCAAATAGGAGATTAAAAAACAAAACAAAACAAAAAAATCACAAACAACTAAATGCCCAGTTCCATTCCGAAAAGTAACAGCTGAAGCGTAGATCTGCTCCACTGCTACAGCCACTTCACTGGCAAGTACATTGCTCTTGCTGTTCATTCCCATACAATTAACAGTGTTGGCACTAATTCATTTACTGAATTCCAGTCATTACAGCTGTGCAAACTTATGAGCCTAATTTGTATTTATACTCATGCATATATAAACGTGTGCTGCTTTAGCTATGTAAAGGAGCCTTAAAGCAAATGAACAAGTATTTATTCTAATAGAGCAGTATTAAAGAGCCCAACTGTAAAACAGAATTGGGTCAAGCAGTTCTGATTATGTCTGTCCACTAAACAGCTTAATTTCAAGTATGGCATCTTTCCTCAGGCATTCCAAACAGAAATCCTGCAAAGAGATATAGTGAGGCATAGAACTGCATTTGCAGAATCCAGTTTCCTTTTCAAAGGTTAGCACTGTGTAAATGAGGGGAGAGGAAATAACAAATACTGTAATTTACTTTGCTTTCCCCCCTCAAAAGAAAAAAAAAAAAAAAAAAAAAAACCAAATATTTCTTACCTACATTAGGGGAAAAAAAAATCATTAAGTCAACAGAATGTGCTTCATGTTTATGTACTTTGATATAATAGTAATTACTGACTAAGGCCAGAACCCAATTTAATGTTTGGAACTTCAGCCTGTGGGGTGGAGTGCACAGGAAGCGTTCGGGTGATAGATCACTCAAATAAAGTTTGTCTGGCATACACTTCAAAAACAGAGTTCAAAAACTTTAAGCACAGTTCTGCATGTATGTGCTTGACTCTTAACAAACCATCTTTATTTAAATAGTTGGCCAGAGATTTAGTATGACAAATATATTTACTACTGCTAATCATTCTCCATCATGCTACTCGGAAGTTGCAAGAATATTGTCTATATAATCCTATGAGATTTAAGTAAGCACTATGTGGATCACAAGACTCTGGATCATTGTTCAAATCCAGCATGTCAGCCCTAATGCAAATGCTATCATTCAACATTTTTGGTGTCCCTCAATTCATATATGTGAATTCCACATACAATTATTGTCGGAGACGCTGCAGATCCAGAAGCCACCATTTCTTTTCTGTGTTTTCTTTTCAGAAACAGGTATCTTTCTCAGCAGAACAATGCAATGCTTATTGTTAAAAAAAGATATTGTTATTGATGACAAAAATTCAAAGCTAAAGCAACATGCAATAAATATTCTTAATAGCAATCAAGAGAAGGCGCTTAGCAGCTGCAGAATCCCACGGGCAGAGTCAGTGTTAGAGGGCTACATGCACCTGCTTTCAAATATGCACCCCTGTGAATCTCCACTCCAGGAAAGCTGCTTGGCAAGAATGCTAGTTCTCTGAGCATCCTCATCCAGAGACCTGCTGGAAAGCGCAGGGACTTCCCTCTCACCAGCAGATTTGGGTTTCTTCTGCAATGGACTTCACGGGACTGTAGTGATAGGACAAGGGGTAACGGGTTCAAACTTAAACAGGGGAAGTTTGGACTGGATATGAGGAAGAAGTTCTTTACTGTGAGGGTGGTGAGGCACTGGAATGGGTTGTCCAGGGAAGCTGTGAATGCTTCATCGCTCGCTGGCGGTGTTCAAGGCCGGGTTGGACAGAGCCTTGGGTGACATGGTTTAGTGGGAGGTGTCCCTGCCCATGGCAGGGGGGTGGGAACTAGATGATCTTAAGGTTCTTTCCAACCCTAACTATTCTATGATTCTATGACTGACAGCCAGCCCCCAGTGCCTGAGCACTGAGCCATTGCACACACAGGCACCAAGGCTGCAGGGCAGCGCAGCAGCCTCACAGTGTGGAATCATAGAATCATAGAATAGTTAGGATTGGAAAGGACCTTAAGATCATCTCGTTCTAATCCCCCTGCCAGGGGCAGGGGCACCTCCCACTAAACCATGCCACCCAAGGCTATGTCTAATCCAGCCTTGAACACCGCCAGCGATGGAGCATTCACAACTTCCCTGGACAACCCATTCCAGTGCCTCACCACCCTCACAGTAAAGAATTTGTTCCTCATATCCAATCTAAACTTCCCCTCTTTTAAGTTTGAACCTGTTACCCCTTGTCCTCTCACTACAGTTCCTCATGAAGAGTCCCTCCCCAGCATCCTTATAACCCCCAGTCAGATACTGGAAGGATGTTATGAGGTCTCCACGCAGCCTTCTCTTCTCCAGGCTGAACAGCCCCAACTTTCTCAGCCTATCTTCATACGGGAGGTGCTCCAGTCCCCTGATCATCCTCATGGCCCTCCTTTGGACTTGTTACACAGTTCCATGTCCTTTTTATGTTGAGGACACCAGAACTGCACACAATACTCCAAGTGAGGTCTCACGAGAGCAGAGTAGAGGGGCAGGATCATCTCCTTCAACCTGCTGGTCACGCTCCTTTGGATGCAGCCCAGGATACGGTTGGCTTTCTGGGCTGTGAGCGCACACTGCCGGCTCATGTTCATTTTCTCATTGACCAACACCCCCAAGTCCTTCTCTGCAGGGCTGCTCTGAATCTCTTCTCTGCCCAACCTGTAGCTATGCCGGGGATTGCTCCCACCCAGGTGTAGGACCTTGCATTTGTCATGGTTAAACTTCATCAAGTTGGCATCAGCCCGCTGCAGGTCTAGATAACGCTCATAACAACTGAAAACTTTACCCTTACATACACCCTTTCTAAAACAAATACATCTATTCCAGCAGGATCTATATTCCTAAACACACTACTTCCTCTTGAAAATAAGTGTTGTGATTTTGCTGTGATTCTAAACTATTAAGTGTTGTGAAAAGGGAAATATATTCCACCCATCTGCAAAAAGAAATGTGCAAGAGAAATATGTAGTATGAACCAAATGAAGATTAAAAACAAAGCACCAATTAAACTCAGACTGGCATACATCTCAAAGAAATCAATTCCATCTGAAGTGTTTCAGATAGACCAGCTGAGCTAACAGTGAAAGAAGGAAATAGGCTTGACTTTCATTTCTTTGTTTACTTATTAACTTTAGGCAAGTACTAAAAGCACTTAAAAAAACCAACACAACAACACAACCCAAACAAAAAAAAAAAACAAAACAAAACAAAAGAAAACAAACAAACAAAAAAAAAAAAAAAAAAAAAAAAAAAAAAGCCACACACACCAAAACCAACAAACCAACCAACCCAACCAGAGCAGTAAGAACTGGCAAAGCAAGGCTGCAAGGCTGAAATAGTTCCTTGACATGCAGAAAGGGTGGCAAAGCACTCTTGGGAGCTGCAGAATAGTTGCAGGCTAAACCACAGTGTGATACGCACTTCACTTACCGCAGGGTACCTGGCATATGTCTAAGCAACTTTGAAGGAGCACAACTGATTAAAAAGGTATTTTGACAGACTATTTTGCATTTGGAACGGGATTTTGGATAATTGCTCCACAGCTATAAAAGAAACAGGCTGAAAAACAGGAGCAGACGCTGAGCAGTTGTTTGCACAGGAAGCAATATTGCAGGAAAAGGCAGTAATGAAGAACAGTTAATTTGACCTGAGCTGATGAGGTCAGTGTTTTAAAAGAAATAGCTCCACATAACATAAGAACATTATTTCCCATTAGAATAATACTGCAAGTGTAACACTGCACGAAATCTATTCCCTAACACTTGTTATGCTCAGCTTAGTGGCAGTGTGCATTCCTGAGGTGTCGCAGACATCCTGTGTCTGACACAGATCCATTCCTCTGAAATATTGATTCGTCTGCTCCCTCCAGCAAGCTCCAACTGCCTCAGACTGCACATTGCTCTCCCCAGCATTCACTTACTAATAGCCTGAAAACTACAATAACTGGAATAAAATCCTGGTAATATTCAGACACACAGAAAGTTAAATGTAACACCACTGCTGTGATCTGGACAGGGAAGTAGAAGCTGAAGCAGATATTTCACTCTTAATTCGCTGCCATTCAGGGGTCCTGTTGCCAGGAGATGGAGTCCAGCTCAGCGGAAGAGACACTAGGTTAGGAATTTAGTAGGGCTGGATCCTATTCCTCCTTCCGCTGCTGCTCTACTGTCTAATCCTGGGCAAGTACATCCCCTCCAGGCATCTGGTTCCCCTCCCTCCCTGACACATCTACTTAAACTGCAAATTCAGAGGGGTGGCAACCATCTTGGTAATGATGAAGCACGTACAACACAAAGCACTAGTATTTCTATTAATACTCCCACTACTCTTCATTAAGGAAACAAAAGATGTGACAGAAATTGAGCACTCAGTGATGCATTTTATTAGTTTAGAGGTATTTGGGTATAAAATGTGAAAGGCAAGCTCTCCCAAGTGGTGGCAGCCAGAGGACACCTATGTTGTTTTCCCGCATATTCAGGCAATCCAATTAGACATAATTAAGTTTTTAACTACATGAAATTACTTCAAGAATACCGTCACTAGAGGCTAAGACTCCTGGGAGGCTGGAGGAAGGAGCAAGAAATATAAAACTGGAAACAACAGGAAAAGGACAGGGCATGCAGCCTGAAACATACTGAAGAAAGCATGCAGCTGAGCCCAGCTAAGGCATTCATGTTTTTTACAAACATGTGAATAGCTGGGCCATAGTCTCAAAGGTTTGCATGATCCCAGTTCAATGAATTAAAGTTAAATATGTTGACACTTCTAAGCTTTTGTTAACCGCAATGGTGATGTAAAGTGCAGATCTACAAGCAGCAAAAGGCTCCAACAGTCCTGTAAATACCAGAGACATTGAAAACCCTAAATTATTGTAACGAAATTAATTACTGTTACATTTGCAAACTGCCATTCATTTGCAATGCATATGAGCACCTCTTCTAGACATTAAAATTACCTTCACATTAAAGCCGCCTCACAATCTGAAATGATCATTCCATTCACCAAGAAACAGAAGACTTTCTATTGCCAGACCTTAATTTGGTTTGTACACCCTGATAAGCCCTGGAAATACCATTCATCTCCAACAAGGTTTGCTCTTTTTGATAGCTACTAAAATCTAAGGTACAAGCATTGACAGAAACCAGTATTTTTAGCACTACTGCAACAAATGTTAGCACAACTGCAGCAACTATTGCTGCAGTTTCCTTTGTAGCTTTACACTGATTGGAGATTAGCATTCGTAATTCTGTTTTAAACATTCAGATATGCTCATAGTTCTCATTAAGATGAGCACAATAAACAGAAAACTCTGAAACACTTTCTCACCCTACTTACAGAGGCAGATCAAACTGATTAAGAAGGCATGCTTCATGCACAAAAGTTACAACTTACTGAAATAGAATTCACAAGTTAATAAGCAAACTGTGAAGAAAAAACAGCTTCCACTTGAAAGGAAAAACAAACAAACAAACCCAAAACAAAGGGAGAAGTGAAGGACACCCTATTCCCATGAGCTAATTGTCTGTCTTGTGCTATAGGGGATGCTCTTGCTTAGCTTACAAGTGAAAGACACTGCCTCCTCACCGTGCAAGCATAGGAACTGCACAACGCTAATATGACACCTTAAATGAGCCAACTTCCTTGAGCATTCCCTAGGAGACTAGAATGGGCATGCCTCAACTCAGAAACCGAGAAGCATGTCCGATTATCAGTCAGGCTGAAGAACATCTTTGACCAAAACCATCCCAAGAAAAACACTCATGTTCAGGCTGAGAAAAAAACCCATGGATTGCCACAACTGGCGTATTCTTACAGCCTTTGTGTAAACACAAGCTTCGGGTTAGCCAGCATCTCAGCTGGATCTATCTGGATTCCCTTCTTTTGAAACAAAATTAAGGAAAACACTTGTCAGATAAGGTCAGTGGCCAAACTAGTAGGAAAAAATAAAAGTACAGAGGAAGAACATACATAGTGATTCATTAAACGTGTGCTGTCAAAACTGTAACAGTGAGCATAAAGCAGACTTTTCACAGAAACTATAGTTAATTTGCAGAACTCAAGCCAAACTGAGCATTAATTAGAACTGCATTTTTAAAGAAGTTCTTGGTACTCCCCTCGGCTTAGAGAGGAACAAAGCTAAAGCAACTATAGAGCGTTGCTTCCTTGAAGGGCAGTGCAGCAGCAGCTCTACCCATTACAAGTGTACACCTATGCAAAAGAAATGGACTGAGCACCTCAGGATTTTAGAAAAACACTCAAGCCAGAAAATAAGCATGTCATAAGGTGCCCAGGTGGGAACTCACTTTACACTGCCACTAGAACACACTGCCAGGGATCATCAACCACAGCAAATCACATACTGTAAGCAGTACTGCTTTTTACAAAACAAACTCTTCTGAGTCAAGCAATTTGCATTTGACTACAGTAACTTTCCACAGAACATCCCAGTCCTAAACCTGAAAACATCAATTAGAGATTTCACTGAATTCCACAGTCAATTTGGACAGCGCGGCCAATTAACCAGTGGAACATTGTGAACTTTAGGTCTTATTTGTTCCTTCAGTATCCTTGATCCTATGTGTTTAATTAAGGTCACTGATTTCTTGCTACAGTTACTGTTGCACTGTAATTGCAATTGATTTGGTATGTTGGGGGTTGGAACTAGATGATCTTAAGGTCCTTTCCAACCCTGTTCTATGATTCTGTGTTCTGTGGTAAGGAGGTACTTCCTGAAATTGAGTCATATCATACTGTAAATTGAGTCATTCATTTTATGATTCTATGATCTTAACTTTCTCTTAAACAAGAGGGAGAACAGAGTACAAAGCATATCTTTCTGCCTTTGAATGGACTTTTGTAGCTCCTCTTTGCATTTTGATTTTTGTATTCAAAAATGCAGTCAGCAGAACTCTCTAGCCCATCAGTCTTCCCAATACTGCATCCAAAAGGAAAAGTCCTTTCCTATTTTATTGCTGCACTACTCACATACCCAAGGCCCCCACATACACATGCTATGGCTAAGGATCGAACTGGTTAAGTTGCTTAGCTAACCTTCCAAATCCTCTTCACAGAGCCTGTTATTTACTCTTCTATTTATAATTTTGCATTTAGCCATTCTAAAACACATTTCATTCAAATGAGGCCAGCTTGACAAAGCAGCCCTGTAAACTGCCAACTTACATGTCATCCACAGAAAGTCTACATCTGCTTCAAAACACTGAACTGCATCCTAGCAGAACACCCACAGAAATATTCCCATGCTGTGGTAACAAGCAACTACTTCAGAAATTACAAGTTAGACGCTTAATTTGTTTATTCTGCAGAATCTCAATATTGTTATTTTTGTGTAATGTAACTTCCACGCAATTCTAAAAAACAATGTCATGTAATAACTAAATCAAGCACCCTAAAGAAAATATGGAAATGTTAATCTTTCTCAAAATCTGTGATTTCATCAGCGTAGTCTGTTTTGCTTGATGTAATCCATTTTCCATCAAAGTAGTAACTAACAGCAAATATTCCTATACTTAACTTTATTGTTAACTGTACTTATTCTTTTTTATCATTATTATTTGTTCTTTTTTAATCTAGGACTGAGGTCAGTCAGGGTGGGGGTTTTTTTGTTAGTCTGGGACTTAAATTAAATTAGGCATCTACTCACACTTTCTGAATGCTGATAAAGTAACAATCAGTTACCTGGAATGTCCCCTATTATTCCAAACATTAAGAATTAAATGTCATGATGCTAGAAATCTCCTCATCCAAGTCTTTCACCATTCCTGGATGAAGTTTATTTAGGGCTGCAAATCTGAAATTACCATTAACGCATGCTGCATTTAACATCCATTTACAGATCCATTAGAAAGTACTTCCATTATCCTCATCATGTAGTATATACTAATCTTCTTCTTCCCAGAAGAAAGGCCCATAGCTTTAAGAAATTCTGACAATATATTTTAACAGCAAGAAAAAGTACAGACATTCAGTTAGAACTGTTTTAAACAGAACAACAAACCTTTCTGCCCACCAGCTTTTCTACATGAACAGAAAATCCCCCAGACTCTCACATTTTAAAAGCAAAAGGAAAAAGATACAGTTTGTCCTACAGGAAAACAAAATAATCTGCACAACTTCGCAAAACCTGGAACTACTTGGGGGGGTAGAGGAGGGAATGGGGGGAAAGCTGCAAGCACTTCTACATTGTGAACTCTTTTGGAGATAATGAACGCAGCACAGACACCCCTGACAAAATAAATTCATTAACTGATGGAAGGCTAATTTGATGCAAGGGCTTGTGCTTTGCTGACTTTTTGGTTTGTTGAGGAAGGTGAATATTGCTGGTTAATTTCAAGACATCATTTACCATTACCAATTCTAAAATACGAAGTATTAAAAAAAACCACAGAGATTTAAATCAAAACAGCAAACGACTAAAGTGCAAAAGAGGGCAGTAATTCATGCTCCCACTCCCCATCACCCCCAAACTTTACATTTCCACAGCCAGGCTGATGTGTACTTGCACCATGTCATGATTAAGAACCAGAATGCTGACAGATCTTTAGCTGCCTCCACAGAACTAACAAATACTTGTTGCTTTCTGGAATCTAATAACAATGAAAATAGCGTCCTTAACCATTTGCCATCATTTTTTAAGTTGCCTGTCTCATACAGATTACTCCAGTGCTTAAAGTAGATCTGAATAAAGTGCAGCCTGATCTGGAGCTTCCAAAATTTTAGCTTGCAGGGATAGAGACAAAGCTTGCTTTTTGGTAACTATGCAGTGAAAAGATTTCATATATTCTAACTAGCAGAATGATTAAACTTTTCAATTAATTCATAATTACATATAAATTGGAAGAATCTATTTCATATAATATGCAACTCAGGTTTAAGGAACCTCTGAATTTCATATAAGGAAATCCTCAGTCTTTTGAAAAGCACTTAAAAAATAAATAAATAAATAAACAAACAAGCAAGACTTACCATTTTGATCCCAGTGGAAAACGTGACTGGTCTGACCTGGTTGGATTTTTCCACTTGCATTTCTAGCTGAGTAGATCTGTCTTTATGCTGAGCTAAAAGCAATGAAGCAGGAAGACTAGACTTCTCCTGTAAACATAAGGAACAAATTTTAAATGCTAAACCCAAAAAGTGTTAATTAACATTGCATATTTTTCAAAACTGCAAGCTGTGCCTGAAAGGCCATCACCAGCAGAGCAGCATAATGCAAGGTATCCTCTCCATGAGTAACAGTTTGCAGAAAACGATCATTTTCAGTAATAAGAAAAAGCTGCAGCAACCCCATAAATCAGTGTAACCTGCAAACAACCATTTTTATAGAATCTACATTAAAGACAATATAACAGGCTCTTTATTCCAACTGGCCAATGCAACTATATTTATTAAAATAAAATTTAAAAAATTAGAACTTAATCAGAGAAGGAATAATACCAAGTATTATAACTTGGATCAGATGTTTATCTAAGACACATTCTTTATACCAATGAACTCAGACCAGTTTGAAATTGTTTCCCATTAGATTTCACCTGAGGCCGTTTGGAAACGATCCTTGCTCTGCTTTGCACAATGGCACTATTGTAAATGCAACCAACAGCATATTTATTTTCTCCTTCACCAACTTATTTTTAGGGAAGCCAGCCAATTTTAAAATACATATATATATATACACACATACATAAAAAGCAGTAAAATGACTAGTTAAGCAAGTGAACTACTTAAGATCTCAGAACAGACTGATTATTAACATACATATATGCATGCAACTGCGTTTTTGAGAGAATCAGAAAATTATCTGCCAAATAATATTCTAATGAATTAACACAATTATCCACACACACCCTGAATGTCTTGAGACTTCCTAGCTAGAAGGACCCTAGAGTTGAAAGCAGGGAAGAAGTCCAGATGGATTCTTCCCGGACTGCTCTAGAGCAGTACTTTATTCCTAAAGCCTCAAATGTCACATAGACTTCTGTTTCATGGAACCAAGCTAATATTAAACTATGAACCATATTTGTTTTTCATGAAACAAAACAAGCTTTAATAAACTGGGCTGTGATTTTCATTTACTCATTTCAGGGTAAGAAGCTGGAAGTTTTTAATGCTGCAGGATGCCCTGGTGTCCATGGTAGCCTACCGAAATCTTAAGTGATCATGGAAAACGGTCATGTTGCACACTGACTTTTCACATAACTCCCCAGTTCTCTTTTCCTCTCAATTTTTGTAACATTTCCTTTGTCTTATGGCTAGATTGCAAGTGCTAAAAGCAAAAAAATCTCATATGGCAAGATCTGGTCCAAAGTTACAAATACAACAACTAAGGCACAGGATCCTATTCACATTTCTGTGATTAACCGGGAGACATGGAAGGAAGAGGTTAAAAGCCTAAATTGTAGTAATGAGACATCTAATTTTCTTGTAACTGGAGAAAATTTGGACCACAAATGCACGAGTTTACAGCCTGCAGCCTCAAAGGGTTGTACATGTCTAATCACCATGCAGAAGCATGTGCTGCTAGCTGTCACCAGAGTTTAAGGATGTTGCACTCTTTTAATCATCAGTTTTAATATCCTGGGGGAGAACTGAAGAGTGGGAAGCCTTCTCTGGTTCATTCTGCCCTCTCATACTCCTTAAATGTTCACTGCACTTTCAGTACAATAACTAAAGGAAATTTTCTACCAACTAAAGAGTTCACACAATGACCAGTAACCAGATTACACAACTGTGGGAAACTTGCACCATGCCAGCAAGCCACCACATCCATCATTGTTTGTCCTTTCAAATACACAGATAACCCTTCTGTTAACTATTAACACACATGAAAGGTCCAATCCTTTAAGAAATTATCCAAACTAGTGATTCTTTGTATGGGAAAACACACTAACAGTATGAACAAAGCTAGTTATACGCAAAAAAATTCTGAAAGATTTCTCTCAAAACTTCTGAGGTTCTGGTAAAAGCAGAGACACTTTATACCTTTAAAGCACCTTACTCGCCACTTGACTTCAAGCTATACCCCAGCCCAAGAAAAACCTGACTCTTTGCCATGAGCATCAACACCATTTCGTTTGTGCCTGGGAAGTAAGGGCTCGTGAAGAGGAGACTGCAAGTCCCACAACACAGAAGACATCTAAGAGCAGATCTATAATCCTCTGCACACAGGTGGGACAGTTTATACAGCAAATAAAGGAAGTGCTTTAATATTTTGCTCAGCCCTGACTAACCAAGTGGAAGGTTAAAAAAAACACAACCACCCAAAACAAAACACACACACAACTCTCCCAATAATATGTAAAATTGCATTTGAGACTACAAGCCTAAATTACAACAAGATTTGATTTTAAAGTGAGAGGGTTTATTGTAAAAGAAGTCACTTATAGTGAAGGTAGTATAAAATCTGCCTAATTTATTACTGGGAGACAAACCAACTAACAGCCTAGGCAAAGCACCTGATTGCTCTTCTAGTAGCCTGCAGAGCCCAAACCACCAGCAATGCCTTGCTCACATCTCCAGCAAGTGACACTGGTCTCCCCCTCCCTGCTCCCTACTGAGGACAGGTTCATGAAGCCTTGGCCCAAGGTCCATCCTTTCTGCACAAGCCACTGCACTCCACAGGCTGGCCAAGAACCAGGGTCTGCTGGACAGCATTTTAAATACCAAACATTTCTGTGTCCTTTTCCCTGCCTCTAGACTACCTAAATTGTAAGATTTTTGAAGTTAGGATGATATTGTCAGACATTTTTATAAAATACCAATATGATAATACTATAAATAACATACATAAGAAACTGTGAATCTTCTCACTCATTAGGAATTAATCACTAAAACTGAAATTCTCTTCTTGGAAAACACAAACATTCATGTCTTCTCACTCACAACACTGAGTTCAAGGTAGTCAATGCATCCCTGATATACAGTGCAACCCCACCATCTCTTTTTCCTTGCCTATCCCTTCTGAAGATGCTGTAACCATCCACTGCAGTACTCCAATCATACGAATCATTCCACCACATTTCTGTGATGGTGATTATGCCACGAATTCCCAGCTGCACTATGGCTTCCAGCTCCTCCTGTTTGTTGCTGCAGGCATTGTCATAGATGCACTTACGTTGCCCTGTGGATCTGGCCTCCAACACTGACATTCTACTCCGGCTCATTTCTAGCAAGATGCGAGAATCTTCTGGTGAAGACCTTTATCCTACCCAGGGAGGCAGCAGACTCCTCTGTGAGACTGGTCTGGTCCACTTATCAGGCCCTCCATTCCCCTTAGGATGGAGTCACCAAACACAACCACTCTTCTTTTTTTCCTACTAGAGTTGGTCGTGATATGATGCATTCTCTGACTCTTCTGTGGTGACTCTTCTAACCTGGATGATCCCTTATCTACTTCATCTTCCTCACTTTCCTGATTCTCAGGAAAGTAGCAGGGCCTCAAATCTTGTAGAGAGGTACTCGGGAAGGTGACATAAGCTAGGGGATATGCCATCTAGTCTGAGGAGTAACCTGCTTCCAACTGCAAAAGTCGGGGATCCTTAATTTCTTTTGTTTTGGGTGGCTGAGTTGCTTCTCTCAGGGATGGTAGAGTACAGCTCCACCAATCCCCTCCTCAGATTTCCTTATGCTCCTTAGCCATTTCACATCTTCCTGTAGCTCTATCACCATGCAGAGCAAATCACCAACCTGGTCACACCTTGCACACCATTCAACATCACTGACAGGCTCGCTACAGCCAGACACTTGGCTGGCTACATGGCTTTGAGGGGCCTCTGCCTGGGTTGCCATGTCCTTTCTGGACAGCACAGAGGGCTTTGTTTTCTATACATTCTGCCCAGATGATGCCATCCTAGAGCATGGTCTCAATGACTGCTGGCTGAGCTCACTTCTGAAGCTTGAAGGGCTACCGGACCCTTTCAGCTCACCCTGCCCATGCAAACTGCTCTGCCATGCCCTGACTTCCTGCTCTGTTCTCTGTGCTCCCAGGATGGTGTTTTATCCCTTTAGGGGTGGTGGTCACCACTCCTGGCACTGCCAGCTATGAGTCTACTGCTCAGTCAGCAGTGCTGCCAGCTCCTGGGCAAGGTCTGACAAGGGCTTAGGGCTCCCTTGATGGCTCTGGCCATTCAGGATCAAGACTTCTGGATGCTGCAATTTCCCCATGCTCCAGTGCTAAAGGTGTCCTCTCCAGAGCTACTCACCTCATCAAATCAAAAGAACCAAATCCTTGTTGGTTTAGCACAGTATTGAACATAGATACACAAGATTTTTTATTTACTATAATTCTTTACATTGCTACTACTTATGCTTGGCTTTTGCTGCATTTCTCAATAAAGTTTTACTTATGATTAGCTTCAGATTTGCAGCACAGCATTAGAGGGATTCAGAGACCATAAGAAATGTTTATTTGTTTAACAAATGCTGTTTTTCCTGAGACTTTGTAAGTCATTATACAAACACTTCAGTGCTGGTTTTAGAAACCTTTAATATTACAGAACAAGTTTCAGCTCAAATTTAAGTTGACAGTGCCCCTTGATAAACATAAACAACCGAAAAATGCCTGGCTTCCTTCCTCAGCATTTCAAAATCACCTTTCTGGTTTTTTTTGAATATTAAGATATGTTTCAATAGCAATACATGTGCAATCACAGTTAAAACTACCAAGCAACCTATTTCGGTTATGTTTTAGGGATTACATATAACCATTCTTTCCACAAGCCATCTGGAGAAGTAGGTTTCCAGCAAAACCAACTGCTGTGTAAAGTAAATAACATAAGAAAAAAAAACAACACACCACCACTGGTCTCCAGTAGTAAGTTAGGAATGCATTTGAGAACAGGATTGAAATAAGTCGAAAACCAGTTCAAAACCCCTGTTCTGAGCTACCGAATTCAAGCTCATAGTGGAGTTTTTATTCATTGATCCACTACTCAAACTATTCATAATTGCATGGATTATAAGCACATTCAGCTTTAAAGGGAAAAGAGACTGCTGGATGCAAAGTTACAGACTCAAAGGATTTTCAAAGAACCTGTCTGCTCATCCCTGCTTTTGTCTACAAAACAAAAAATAAACACCAGCTCCTTTCAGCAAAATCAATGACAGGTTGCCAGGACTCTAGGTTAGAAAAAGGCAGCTCTTCAGGAGGCCCTGAAATGCCTAAATTGCAGACTGATGCCCCCTCTTCATGTCAGTGCCTCCTGCACTGGTTCAAACATGAACTCTACTTTTCCAGGAAAAGTAGAAAAGCATCTCTATCTTGAATAAGAACTGAGAACACAAAACAGGAATTAACACTATATAAATGTGAGATAAACTGAAATACGAAAAATTCTGGTTTAAATCTGTCAAGCAACTTTAGACCACATTGACATAGCTGCACAGATGTACCAGCTTAGTAGTTCCCTTAACACCCTCATAAACTGCATGACCAGCCATGCACCAAAGCAGATGCAATTTTCATCAGCTGAAGGCAAAGCAGGCAGTTCCATGGCCTCAGACATGACAGAACCTCGCACATCAGCTATCAGGTTCAACGTGGAGTAGTCACCATATCAGCTATGCTAATGCAAGTCATCCTTGATCACAGTCAAAGTCTATGACTTCCATATTATCAATGAATTAAACAGAAATCTAGACTTGTATACCAGCTATTCTTCTGATATGCAGTCAAATGTCAACTAACATACAAACTGGTAGAGAGGCTGGACACATGAAAGCCATTTCTGAAATATATCGCCGCATGACAATTAGCAACAGAAAAAGAGGTTTCAGTGTAACTCACTTCGAAAAAGGAAAAAAAAAAAAAAAACAAACCCACAAAAATGAAAATATGTAGAAGCAGGAAAAATAGCCTTCTTCAAGAAAGCTTTAAACTAGATATATTGAGGGAGAGGGGCATCATTCCATCCCAACACTCCCAGTCAGTTGCCAGCACCTATAATAAATGCTCAGAGCAACGTAGAGATATTCCAGCCACTCCAGCCAACGAGCTGGATTCAATTGGAGCTGGGCTCAGATGCCTCTATACAAACGCCAGTAGCATGGTGAACAGACACAAGGAATTAGAGATGTGTGCACATCTACGGAGGAATGATATACAATAGGTATCACAGAAACATGGTGGGATGGCTCCTATGACTGGAGTGTTGGAATGGAAGGTTACAGGCTCTTTAGGAAAGACAGGCCTGGTAGGTGGGGAGGGGGAGCTGCTATTTATGTTAGGGATAGGCTGGAGAGTATGGAACTCTGTCTGGGGACAGGTGAGCAGTCGACAGAGAGTTTGTGGGTCAGGGTTAAAGGGAGAACAGCGATGGGAGACGTTGTGGGGATCTGTTTCAGAGAGCCTGATCAAGAGGACTCGGTGGATGAAGCGCTCTATAGACAGACAGGAACAGCCTCACACTTGCAGACCCTCGTTCTCATGGGAGACTTCAACCAACCTGATATCGGTTGGAGGGACGGCACAGCCCGGCACAAGCAATCCAGACACTGTCGCACACGACATCCTTGTCTCTAATTTTGAGAGACATCAATTTGATAGTTGGACCACTCGGTGGATAAAGAACTGGATGGATGGCCACACACAAAAAGTTGTGCTCAATGGCTCAATGTCCAGCTGGAGACCAGTAATGAGTGGTGTCCCTCAGGGATCGGGGTTGGGACCAGCCTTGTTCAACAGCTTTGTCGGTGACATGGACAGTGGGATTGAGTGCGCCCTCAGCAAGTTTGCCGATGACACCAAGCTGTGTGGTTCGATTGATATGCTGGAGGGAAGGAATGCCATCCAGAGGGACCTTGACATGCTTGTGAGGTGGGCTGATGCCAACCTGATGAAGTTTAACCATGACAAATGCAAGGTCCTACACCTGCAACGGAGCAATCCCCGGCACAGCTCCAAGTTGGGCAGAGAAGAGATTCAGAGCAGCGCTGCAGAGAAGGACTTGGGGGTGTTGGTTGATGAGAAAATGAACATGAGCCGGCAGTGTGCGCTCACAGCCCAGAAAGCCAACCGTATCCTGGGCTGCATCCAAAGGAGCATGACCAGCAGGTCGAGGGAGGTGATCCTGCCCCTCTACTCTGCTCTCGTGAGACCTCACTTGGAGTATTGTGTGCAGTTCTGGTGTCCTCAACATAAAAAGGACATGGAACTGTTGGAACAAGTCCAGAGGAGGGCCATGAGGATGATCAGGGGACTGGAGCACCTCCCGTATGAAGATAGGATGAGAAAGTTGGGGCTGTTCAGCTCGGAGAAGAGAAGGCTGCGTGGAGACCTCATAGCATCCTTCCAGTATCTGAAGGGGGCCTATAGGGATGCTGGGAAGGGACTCTTCATGAAGAACTGTAGTGATAGGACAAGGGGTAACAGGTTCAAACTTAAAGAGGGGAAGTTTAGATTGGATATGAGGAACAAATTCTTTACTGTGAGGGTGGTGAGGCACTGGAATGGGTTGCCCAGGGAAGCTGTGAATGCTCCATCGCTGGCAGTGTTCAAGGCCAGGTTGGACAGAGCCTTGGGTGACATGGTTTAGCGGGAGGTGTCCCTGCCCATGCCAGGGGAGTTGGAACTAGATGATCTTAAGGTCCTTTCCAATCCTAACTGTTCTATGATTCTATGATTCTAAATGCCAAAAAAAGTCTTCATTTTTCTTTGCTAGAATATTATCCAGGATAAATTTTATGTTGAAACAGCCAAGAAGTTTTCCCAGAATTAATTTCTACCCAGCACGAGACATTCTCGACAATGAGCCCAACTAAGTGTATGAATCCCAGAAGCACTCTTCCTCTAGTCCTTAGCTTAGCAAAACCAGAATTGCTTGTAATATTGAAATGAATAATAAGTGAGAGAACAGTGACACAAAACATGCAAGACAGGGAAACAAAGAAGCAGGTGTGTTAAGGCCACGGACTTAACCATAGTAGAGATTAACGTCAATGTAATTGCTATTTGCTCTACTACTGAGCATTCAAAGCCTCTGGTTTTGTTACTTACCAGATCATCCAAGAGTGCCTGCTTATTCTTCCGTTTTAGGATCTGCTGTATTTGTTCTTCTTTCTGTATGAGCAGTCGCCTTCGTTCACTTTCCTGTCGCTCTACCTCTAACGCTTCTTCCAACTCTTCCTGCTCCCGTGTCTGAAACATAAATTAGACGATTGTGGATGATAATTCCACCTCCTGTTATTGTCCAATGCAAAGTTACCCTTGCTGCTCTCTGCAGCTGGATGTAATAATCTGTGTCTCGCTTCTTTATACAGTAGAGGATGACAGTGGGTCACATTGTGATACATTCACTCTAGAACAAACCCCTCTCTGCTTCCACACATCCTGTTTCTTATGTGATGTCAGTGGGGTGACAGAAAATGTAGCCCCACAATACCTGATTGCCATCCCCCCCATCAGCTGCACCTTCTGTGCAAATAACACTGTGTGCTTATCAGCGGCGTAGGAGGAAGGTAAGTAATTACAAAGCTGTGAATATTAACAGAAAAGCTTAAAAGCCAGAACATATTTAAGCATGAACTTTAAAAAGTCACATTCCCAGAAAAAGAGGAATTTTTCCTATCATCTGGATTGTAGTCATGTGACACAAGATGAAAAATAAGAGATTACTAGGACAAAGTGACTAGTTTTTGTTTCAGGATTTACTTCTAGAGAAGCTTTTTTTAGCCTTCTTAATAATCTGTATTTGAAAATCCCAGGGAAAGAAAAGAAAGAAAAAAAGAGGAGGCCTCAGAGAGGGGAAAATGAAAGGATTAAACCATTTATACAGAAGAGGAAATCAAAAGAATGTCAGTTTGGTTGCAAGAGGTATAGGACAAAATATACAGTCAACATTGTCCAAATCTTCCCCAGAAAAAAAATACAAAAGCAAGGGGAGACTCAGTAAAAATGCAGAGATAATTAAAAGTGTATACAACTTACAAAGATGATTTATTGATAGAAGCCGTTTCAACAAAACATCATTTCATCCAAGAGCTTGGTAAAATCTGTTCTTACAAAGTTGTAACACATAGTTAACTGATAGAGGCCAGAATATGCTGAAAAACACCCTTTAGCCACGTAGATCAAGCCAATGGGTCCCAGTGAGGCTCAGTTACTCCTGGATGTAAGAGCTGTCAGACCTCACACCAACTGCCACCGAGCCAGCAAAAGGTGCTTTCATTTTATAACTATAACTAACCATAGCAGTGACACTGTAAAAGAGATGGCCACCAACCAGTGACCACCTGAAACTGGATTCTCTTTGCATTTAATGAAAGGAAACAAGCAAACAAGAAAATCCCCAAGTTGCTGACTGAGGCTGTTTCTGAGAATTACAGGATTTAGTTAGTTCAGTCAACAGAACTGAAGAGCTTAGGGTCTCGAAGACATTCCAAGCCTCTTCCACGTTTATATGTAAAGACTGCCTGGAATTTGCACTGAAACAGAAGAAAGCTTGTAGGGAAGTCCTCAAAGACCTAGTCTGAAGAACCAGCCCAAAAAAAGTTATAGTCAGAAATAAGTAAACTGATGTAGAAACCTAAACCAGATCAGACTACAGGAAAGGAAGAATTACCACCAAGTCAGATCAAATTCCTTCTGGAAAGAAAGACCAAACAAAACAGTAAAACAGAACGGAGAGGAGCTCAACAGACAGTGATGGTTGTGTCAACCTTGAAGATAATCTAGACACAGTCTCAACATCTAAAGAAAAAGGTCAACATGGTGAAGCCTGGAGTAAACTCAAGATGACAAGTGCAAGAAGTAAATAGAAAAACATAATAGCGTTTAACCACATTCAAGAAAAGACAATCAAGAAAAACACTCATCACAGAGTTTAGACAAAACTATTTCAAGACTGAACAAAGCAGCAAGTGCAATTAAACATCTAGTGACAAAGCAGGAAGTAACAAGCATATGTCTCATGACTGGAAAACAGCAGATACTGAAAGAAGAAGGCACACTTGGGAAAACTGCAGTCTACTCAGAGTGCAAGACTCTATACATCAAGATAAGCAGAATTTACAACTGTCCTGGTTTTGGCTGGGACAGAGTTAATTTTCTTCCCAGTAGCTGGTGCAGTGCTGTGTTTTGGCTTTAGTCTGCAAACAACGCTGATAACACACCAATGTTTTAGCTGTTGCTAAGTAATGCTTATCCTGATCAAGGACTTTTCAGTCTCTCATGCTCTGCCAGTGAGGAGGGGCACAAGAAGCCAGGAAGGAGCAGAAGCAGGACACCTGACCCAAACTAGCCAAAGGGGTATTCCATACCACAGCACGTCATGCCCAGTATATAAACTGGGGGGAGTCACCTGGGAGGGTAGATCACTGCTCGGGTCAGGCTGGGTATCAGTCAGCTGGTGGTAATTAAATTGTGCATCACTGCTGGATTGGGTTTTTTTTCCTTTCTCCTTTTAGTTTTATATTCTCTCCCCTTGTTATTTTCCTTATCATTATTAGCAGTAGTATATTATACTTTATTTTAGTTATTAAATTCTTCTTATCTCAACCTGTGGGGATTAAATTCTTTTGATTCACCTCCCCATCCCACCCAGGACAGGGTAAGAAGTGGGTGAGCAAGTGGCTGCATGGTACTTATTTATCAACTGGGATTAAACCACAACAATCATATATAAAAATCAATTTACAACAAGAACCCCTCTTCCAGGAGTTCGTCACTTTTTCATCCAATCCTGTCTGTTTAAACTTTTTCTCCACATGGCCCTGCATTAAATCTACGGATCTAACAGACAAGTTAGTACACAAGTAGCAAGGTTATTAGGAACTGGCTACAAAGCTGACAGAAGAATAAGCAGTCACTTAAATCCTGAGGTGGCTGGTTCAGTGACTTCACATTTTGATTTTTAAGAAACAATGACATACTCATGCAGAAAGAAGTTGGAGAAGTAAGATCAAAATAATTTACAAGGCCAAAGATTTTTTGGGACATTAATTCATCAGTTCAAAACCAATGAGGAAAAACCATGATGCACTACTTGACCACTGCTGATTTTCAACCTCCTGTAAGACAATGCTACAAGTCTTGGGATCATGTCAACATATTTCCAGCAAAGATGGGAAAACAGTGTTCTTTTGCAAGAGGCTGTTAAGATCTTAGCTATGATACTGCTTTCAGTTCTGGTCCCTTCCACTTGCCAAACACGAATTCAAATTAAAACAGGCAAAGGGTAACAAAAACACCAACATGAACAGAGAATATTTATATTCCTCAAAAGAAAGCTATTACAATGGACAGGAAAATTAATGTGAGTCCAAGAATGAAGGGACAAGGACTTGCTATAAGAAGTTCAGGCAAGAAATTAGGACACCTTTTACCATTTATGGAGTAAAGACATTCCAAAACTTGCCAAAAAGAGCAGCTCCTGGACAAGGGGTAAATTTATGGCCAAGATCATGCAGCTTTTGTAATAGCAACTGTAACAAGTCTATTATTAAGTTTCAATTGTTGAAAAAGAAATGTTGAATGTTTCAAATGTTGAAAAAGAAATAAAAAATAAATGTCTCCAGATCTCCAGTAAGTCTGCATTCAAGCAGGCTTGCCCAGCTTCCACCAGACAGCCTCTAGCCACAGCGAGACCCTGGAGTACAGAAAACAGAAGACCCAGGGGGCTTGGGTGTGTACAGAGTATTACTGTGCTGCTTGATGTGATCACGCAGCTAGCGCACAGGCTGTCTGCAAGTCATGTACGTGAACAGAAGGTAGGCTGAAGGCAAAGCACAATATTCTCATTGTGACCCTAAGAGGTTGCACCTACATTGTAAAGTAAGACATGTAGCCAAAGATTTGGCAGGTCTCTTCAAGCTCTGAAGCATAGGATATTGCACAGTGTCAGAGACAGGATAACAGATCAGAGATGGACCCCTAGGGAAATTTCCTTGCCTTTAAAAGGAAGAGGTTCAAACAAACATTTTTCAGATTCCAATCTCCTCCTGTGAAATCCTAGCGCTAAAGAAATCACTAGGAGTTTTGCCACAGACTTCAGGGGAGTGAGGATTTCTCCCCTACTGATTTGAAAGCAAGTCCTTAGTGCAACTGCAATACAAACATAAAGCCTTGTAATGTCACACTCTGGGCAGACATTTTCCTTAAAGAACTGATAACAATGTGTATTTTTATACTGAAAAAATATTTAACAGATTAAACTTTTCTTACAGAAAGAAACATAAGTTTATTTTTAAAGAACAAAATGATATCTAAGCTGTATTTTAACTATAAACTATTTATATAAACTGTATGTTTTGCATACAGATCATATATACAATTCTCTTGATGTTATTGTTATCAGCTCTTGAACAAAACTTTTAATGTTTGTTTCTACATCCTTCATTTTAAATTTTGCATAAACCAGATCCGTGCTTTCCCTCAGTTTTACAGTTCTCTCCTGGAAGCTTCATAATGTCTGCATCTGGATTCCTTTTTTCCTTCAGATGAGAAAGGAATGATTGTCCTGGTATAGGAATGAAATTTGTCTCTCCTGGATATTGTCCAACGACACTGCCAGCACTCACGTCGTGCTGATGTATTAGATGCAGATTTACTCCCTGCCCCTCTTTTCAAGCCCTTCCCAAAATAAAGTGGAACTACATTTCAGCTATCAATGTAGTCTCTTTACAAAGCCCTAAATATCAGTAGCACAGAACATCAGCATATTACAGTTTTTAAATACAACATAAAATCTGCATAGTGCCTTCAGCTTTGATTTGTTTTTAAGACATTACAAAAAGTACTTCACTTCGAAAGTCTTTTAATTCTGTAACTAATGAATAAAAATTGTAGGGCAGAGGAGAAGTTAACTAACCAGTTTTATCTTATTTTTCTGAATGACTTCTTTGTTATCCTTCTGGTACAGTTCCATTTTCCTTTTGGTGTTCTCCAAATCCACATTGTTGGTCAAGTTATATACTACATAAATATTAGAAAGACAGAAAGCAAAAGTATTAGGTCAGCATGCATGACTATGACAAAGAAATACTACTCTTATGCTCTCTATCCCTTCTAGCACCAGATACAAACATTGCAACAACAGAATTTATTTAAATATGCCGTGCAAATAAAGACACAACCTGCTAAACGCAACCTCAGTCAGCAGAGCTCCTTTAGGTTTATATATCTGTAGATGACAATTTGAGTCTTACATCCTAATTTTGTGATACTGATACACATGAATAATATTATTCTTCATAGTATTTGTAAAACATTAACCTTTTCAAGTAGCATTACAGCTAAGAACAGTAATCCTGTAAAATTTGATTAGACTAAACATACACATATTAAGACAAGATTAGAAATTAAGTCAATCCATTTCATAAGATTATCTAATGCACAAAGACTAGAGACCGTTCAAATTCTCAGAAACACAAAAAATTTTCATATTAATCAATAACTTAGATTACTTTTATTATGCAGAATCTGCAGATGCATCAAGATTCATAGGTTAAATGACATTCTTTTGTTATCTCTTCATACTGATAGACTATCTCACGTAAAATTATGAGCAAGCAGGGTCAGCCAGCAAGCTCCACAGTTTAGCATAAAATTCCCAATTATCTACACATTGCACAGAAGATACCTCAAGAAATTGAACAGTTTCTATCATCAACAGCTTGAAAGATGCAGACAGTTTGGATGATTAGTAATTTGATACAATGCCTGAGCCTTCACCCCTAGGTCACTGGTTCAACTGTGGGTCGAGAGAATTCCAACTGAAAGCTGTTATCACTGGGAAGTTGCTTGGTGATCACCATCCAGAGTGGATGCTGGGCTCATGACCGTGGCCGTAAAGCTAACGAAGACTGCATACATAGAGCACTCAAGGCCTTGAAGAGTGTTTGTCATGTGGCTACAGTAAATCTACAAGAGCAGCAAAGAGATTTGCCCAGCCATTGATAAATACCCTTTGCAAGAAAGTGCAATCAATATGCCATTGTTAAGTCAAACCCTGAGGAAGGGAAAGAGGTTCTACTAAAAACTAGCATGGGATTTGCAAGATTATGGTTCAGTTCCCTCTTCCTAGGTTTTCAGGCAACTAGGTCCAAATGAACCCTGGGCACATGCACTGTTGCCAAGTCATTTGTATAAATAAGGCTGCCAGAGAGAAATGGAAGAAAGAAACATGAAGTTTGTGGTTACTCATCAGGATAACACGTATCTCAGTTTGGTAAAGATTACGTCACTTCCTTCATCCTCTCCACAAGCAAAAATGAGCTTTTAGAAGGGTTCTAGGTAAACTAAACCATGAATAGCCTAGACTAGTAAATCAGTTAACAGCAGCAAAGGGAACAGCAAGAAATCAAAGCAGGGAGCCAACGGAGGTGGGCAGAGAAAACAAGAAAGGGACATTTTGCTGAAGTTGCAGGATGCAGCTCAGTTCTCAAATCCAGCTGTACTCTTCAAAAGGGGCAGCCCTGCTCTTACGTCCCTCTTCCCAGACACAAGTCTCACTCTTTCACCTGCTCTGACTCCAGGACACCCTGAATGCTTTGCAGTGCCAACAGACACCCTCCAGTAACCTGAAATGACTCAACAAGGGGGTCAGGCAAGTGCCAGAGGTGGTACAAGGGAAGTACTAAAAGCATACAGATGGGAATAGGAATACTCTTTTTTCAGGAGTACTGAACCACCATGTTCTCTCACTCTGACCAAATGTATTCAGTCCTTCCTTGAACTGAACTAAAAGGGCAAGGCAAGATACAGCTGAAGAAATTCCTAACCTTAAGCAAAAAACAAAAAAACCAAAAAAAAAAAAAAAAACCCAACCCAAAAGCTGTATTTATTCCCCCTTTTCTTTTCCAAATAATGCACACAATCAACAGGACTGACATTCTAATTGAGTCTGGCTCCTAAATCAGCTGAATTCTTCCACCTCCACCCCACCACCCTCACTTCAGCACTTCAGGAGGAAGATTTGAGATGGAGACTGGTTTTGCTGTTTAAGAATTTGAAAGGGTGCCAGAGTTCAATTTCCAGCTTCGCAATTGTTCCTGGGCAGGTAACCAGGCCTCTATACTGGAGGTCTCCCACCAATAAGAATCAGGAGTAGAGGTATAAAGCTTCCTTTCTCCTACAGATCAGCTGCTGTATCTCTCGTACTGTAGGCATGTGCAGCACCTATCCCCATAGTCTTGATGTCATCTCAGGTGGAATCGCTGAGCACTGCTGTAACCCAAACAAGCCATTCCAAGTTCAGCTCCTTGGTTTCTGGAAACAACTTATCCATTTCAAATGTTTTAGGGGTTTTTGTTGTTGTTTGTTTGGGAGGGTTTGGGTGGGTTTTTTTTTGTTTTGATTTTGGTTGGGTTTTTTTTTCCCTCTCCAAAAGTCATAATATTTCCCAATTTGACATCCAAATTTCCATCTTAACATTTCCCAGCTGACAAGCAGCTTAATATTTGGGTATTATGACACAGAAGAATTGTCATGTGAAGATGCTGGCACACAATCAGACCAGGGCTCTGCAATGACAGCAGCTGCATGGGAATGTCAGCGCTTCCTTAAATCCACACACCAGCTCTCTAAACTCTTCAGTGAAGACACAAGAAAGAAATAGCATCTGAGAAACGCTGTGCTAGCAGGATGCCCAGATGCCACCTTCAGGTGCAAGGGGAGGAGCACGAGGAGATGACAAATGCCTCTTTAGGCTCCTGAATATCTTCAGTATTCCTCTAAAAATAATCCAGCAATAAATTGGATCTATCTGGGTTTTGCAGCTATTGCTACTTGAAACATTCAAGGTTTTTCTTCTTTCTCAGTTACCTTTAATGGGTTCAACTAGTCAAAACTTAGGTCTGCAAAACAAAAGTAGTAAGATTTAAAAGACACACTAGGGAAAGAAGTTCTAAACATGTGACGATGCCCGCCTTTATTTAGAACTACTTACAAAAGCTGGTTTATTGTGCTACTTGATATGAAGTACCATTTCCATGTAAGAGATATGTTTTTGCATCAATGTTTGAGAAATCTTCAGTAGCTCCACTAGCAGCAAGATGAAAGACAATTTTATTTCCCCTTCTGTTTTCATCCTGTGCCTGGAACCAAACTACAGGTAAAACCCTCTCAACAGTCACATCTGCTTATACCATGCTGATTCTGATCTATTCATCTTACTCTACTCTGTCACTTGAGGATACTGTAGGACACCAGCAATTAGAAAGATTCATACCTCCAGCATTCTCAAAGGCCAGAGCAGATTTATTCCATGAATATTGATTCATGGTCATTGAAGAAGAACATTACCTTGGTCCTCAGCATCTGCTCCTCAACACTAAGTCATCCACATTTCAGACTTAAAATACTAAAGGGCCACATTTTGCTGCAACAGTGTTAAGACCTTTACACCTCTATATCAGCATCAGTATCAATAGCCAGGGCTTTTGTCAGGGTGGGTGTACTTGCCAGTTTTGCCAGAAATTTAAAAACGGAACATTTGGAGGAATTATATTTAAAATAAAAAACACAACAAAACAAATTCTAAAACTAGAAGAACCATAAAGAGTTAAGAACCCCTAACTCATATGCTACACCTACCCTGAAAAAATATTGGTATAGATCTGAATATGACTGGCAAAGCAGATGGCTAGTTTGAAAAGGTTTCAAAGAGAAGCCAGACTTACTTTGTCCATGTTGAAATATAGCATAAGCCGATGGAAGTGGCCTGAAACCCTTCAGGGAAAAGAAACAGAAGCTGTTTTGTATGTAACAATTATTTATCTACTTATCCATCTCACATTGGTTGGTTTATAAAATGACTTGCCTTGAGACATCTGTTGAAGTATAACAGGAAGACTATTATGTTTTTCTGAAACATTTCATTCTTTTTAGGTAAAAATCGCTCCTACTAAAATTCAGCCTCTACAGGGAAGCTTTCACTGCTTTTTTAAAACAACAACATTCATTATGCAATTCTACAACAAATGGAAAAAGATTTTCCAGTTAGAAAAAAGAAAATGAGACAAAAATATTAATTATATGGCACAGTAATTTGTCTGGAGCCAGAGCACTACAAATGAATGTTACTCCAGTGCAGGACTTTCAGTCCATCAAAATCACCCTGGTTTAGTCTGAGACACTGCAAATTCTCTGACACTTCTCCTAGGTTCTTAAGAGACAGCAAATATTTTTTACATGGTAACATTACTATTCAAACAGTAGGAACATACCCTCTCTGTCAAGATAGCATATGATTACTCTGCCACGATGCAGATCTATTTAATCGGCATTGCTGGTATAAGCCAGCTGAAAAGTTGAAAATTACTAGTATCAGTTTGTTATAAACGATATTCCTCTCACCTTACTACAAACAGCTTCTTAATTACGATCATCATAAATGGCCAGTTCTCACCCTCAGCCTGCCTGGGAAACCCAGAGCTACTGTGGCACCTTTGGTTGGTGACTTGGATGTCTGGTCCCTGCACTTTTAAGAGAAGTAGGAGAGGTGTGAGGGGGAGAAAAGATTAAATAGATTCTAACAGGTCCCTTCCAAATAACATTTCTGTGATTACAACAAAATAATCACCAGAAACAAAAGAAAACCCACACCTAAGCCAAAAAAATCTAGTTAGGCATTAATAATTATTTCTGTTTATCCTCAGTTTTCTTTTATTGGGTAATTTTCCAGAAAAATACCTTAGCATAGTAATAATCGAGATCAGTCAGCCCCACTAGTCTAAGAAAGATCATTTTGACTGGAGCAGTGTGATAAAAAAATCTTTGTACAGGTGAGATGACTGAAATCTACCTCTGATCAAGCCGCCCACCTTCCAAGCTGGGCTATTCTCAACTGTCAGGACCAGCAATACCACCCTCATGCACACACACAGAGGAAATCAACAAAACAAAACCACAAAACAATAAACAAAATCCACAAGTGATTATAGATACCGAAATTATTCCTATCCAAGGATTGCTTGTGAGATAAATGTTCCGAGCAAGACAAGTCACTAGGCAGGTGGTATTGCATAAACTTGTAGAGGAGTAATGAGATATAGGAATCCAAAGGGCACAAATACAGCAGTCTCCTTCCAAGTCAAATGTACTGAATGTTTTTAAAAAGCAATAATTACCACTAACAATTGTTTTGCGGTAATGCCTAGAGGCCTCATTCAGGTATCAGGAGAATGATGCCAGGCAGTGTGTACACACATGCTCAGAGGAAGGCTCTGCTCTGGAGAGCTTACATGGAAGGTTTTGAAAAACTGGCTATGAAGATACTTTGAGGAAGAAATAAAGAATGAAAGAAACTCTTTCCTTGCAGAGTGAGCAGAAGTTGTGTTATGTCCAGAGATTGTAACTTGCAACAACACTCTAAGGTTTAATCTTACCCTTCTCATCATATGGGCATAAACCTAACTTACTTGATGGATATTGTCTACACCTTTCCCAAAGGCAGGTTTTAACCCTTTCATTTTATTTTTCTTCCTAGTGTTAATGACAACAAACTGTGTTTACAATGTTCGCAAATTGTCCAACTGATTTTAGTTTCTGGGGAAAACATGCTTTAAAATGTGGTTTCTATTTAAAGCCTTGTATAACACATTTTAGCCCAAAGCATTATTTAGTGGCTACATTCTAAACCACTTCAGAAATGTGTTTTTTATAATAGAAATCTTAAGAGGTGACTACCCTAATGTTTGCTTGACCTTCACACACACACACACACACACACACACTTCCGCTGTACCACCCAACTCTTTTCTTTAAATAGAAAAAGGCTGTAGGTATAACATGCCTGATATGAAGGGGGAAAATGTGTTTCATGTGAGGTTATATATCACATCAATGGAGTAAGACAGTGCAATTGCTGCAAATGTTGGAGCTGACCTACCTGTAACATTTGGTAGAACTATCAGAATTGTGCCAGGATTACATGCAGTACACATATGCAGGAGTTTACATTTTGTCTCTGCCAAGCAACTACTTCATATAAACCCCCACAACAACTTACTAAACGAAGCTTGTCAGTAAAGAGAAAACAGGGTAAAGCTGCACCTCGCCCCTCCTACAGAAAAACTGAAAGTTTGGGGTAAGGGGAGAAAGGGGAAGTGCAGTTCTCTGGCTCCCCAGCTTCCTTTCCTGACAGCTTCAACAACTGCCGCCAGCCAACTTGCTGTACATTGGTTCCACAAGGCAAAACTTCGCACTGCTTGACTACACCCTTTCTTTCCCATCTTCCAGCCTAATTTTTCACATGCAAGCAGGGAATTCACATATTCAAAAACCATAAATAACTACTCTCAGCAGTAAAATGTGAAGTAACAGTACAAAGGCACCTTTAACGCACAGTTCAGTCATACCATATGCAACAACACACAGCAAAGCCACTGGAAGAATTCTAATAATGTAGCAATAGTGTTACAACTGTCAAGGGGAGAACTCTGCCCATGTGCACAAGGAGGGAAGGGCTTGGGGAGAACATGATGCGTGCAGTGAGCTTTGTGACCAAGGAAAGGAGAACAGGGCTTGAATTCTTACCCAAGGTAGTATTCCTGAACCTCACCTGTCCTCCAGCTTCTGGATCTGCCTGAAGCTACTACAGCATAAATGACCCCTTTGACAGTGGAAATTAAGAGCTTCCTGACTGCACTCCTCCTTTCCTCTCATCACTCTGGCTGCTACATGAAGAAACTAGGAGGTAGTCAGACTTACCACTCTTAGTATTTTAGGCATCCTTTCAGGCAACTAACTCCAATACCTAAATCTTATCTGTTGAGCTGCTTCACTGTGCATTTGCAGGGCCAGCACAATTTTTGACAAATTAGCTTTTCTTCACAAGGTTACAAAGACCAGCCATGATTTCTGCTGCTTCTAAATCAACTTACTAATGCTGGCTCTGGAACCATTTGAAATTTAACAACCTAATCCCAAGAGCTGGTGAACAGTAACATTTTGCACCAATGGATGAGGTTAAGGCAATTCCAGGCAAAAATTTGACTCCCTTGTTGCAGATGCTAAAAACCCCTCCAACAGCAGTAAGTGGAAAAACTGCACTTCATGCTACATAAATAAAAAGCAGTTTTCCTTTTCATGAGCACAGAGATTCTTCCAGGATGCTCTGGCTAAGATGTATCCATTCTTTCTACTCATTTCCTCCTTCCCCCACAACATCAAAAAATATGCAAACAGAACTACACCCACATCATCTCCTCCAGATATTTGGAGCCGTAAGAGTGCGCCTGGTGTTTCCCAGCCACACAATTTAGCTCTCCAGCCTCATCCTTCTGAGGCCAACAAAAACACGATATATTACTCACAGCAGCAAGTGTATTGGATACATTTCTACAAAACACCACAGTGCAAAGAGGAGCAAGAGCTCCTCTGAGAAACTGAAAGGGAGTAGCATCTCCACATTTTCCTTCAAATCACATTCACTGCCCCTCCTGCATGTTCTAAGCCACCTCTTCTTCCTCCAGGACACAAAAAAGGAAAAGCCTCAGAAGCTCATAAAACCAAGAAACAAACCATTGAGGAGTCACTCCTTTGAACACATCCTTGTTTTTCTAAGCAAAATCCATCACTCCACCATAAATCACACCATCCGAACTAAGAAGAAAATAAACTCTGTTGATAACATAGTCCTTTCCCCAGAGGGCAAAGTTCTGCTTCAACTAGTCCAAAGAGAAAGAAATCAATGTCTGTTCCTAAACCACCTCCTCCTGCACAGCAACATAAAATGCTACCAGAGTGGTATGTAAGGTCATCAGCTTCAAAGCAGCTTCAACTACTGTACTTGCAGAAGCAAAAATGATGAAAGACACCATATGGCTTCTGTCATGGTAGATAAAGCTAATGGAGGCGTATAATGAAAATTTCAATTCCTCTTCTCTCTGTTTAATCTTTCCCAGCACAGCACAGACAGTGCCCTGCAAGCCTTTCCTTTCCAGATATAAAGCATTGCTTCCTCTTCAAATCATAGGGTTTTTTCTCTGGCAGATAAAGTATTTTACTTAATGTCCTACAGTTTAGCAAATATGATTAAAAACGTACAGAAAAAGGTAATTAGATAAACATCTGATACTATGATAAACCCTATTACAGAAATTCAAATTGGACATTCTCATAGGCAGCTGAGTCAGAAGGTAAAAAGCTATGGTCTCATGAGCATAGCACATCAAAAATGCAAGCATTAAGACTTACCAATTTCTTCTATTTCTTCCAGGAAATCATTATATTCACTTAGACTGGGAAAGTCATCCTCTCTTTTATTGTATCTTTGAGAGAAGAGAAAGAAGTATTTATATAAACACACAAAAATGTGACTTCAATTCAGTAAGGCTCTTGCTGAAAGTCTATTAAGTATTGACCTATTTTTATCAACAATGTGCTTTGTTGCTCCCACAACTGACCAACAAATAGAATCCTTAAGAGGAGACAGAAGTGCTTCTTTCAAAGGAAAGGAGCCAGCCTGGCATAAACAGGTGCTGTCTTTGCCTCCTAATTGACAATTCCTTTTCCAGGATTACAGGTAAACAGGAGAACAGAGACTAGAATACCCTAGTTCCAAGTCAGCCCTTTATCACGAGAAACCTGTTTAAGAAAGCCAGAGGCAACAGTAACATCCACATGGAAAGCTTCTCTAGAAGTATTAGAAAAAGGAGCTTGGCTTTGCACCAACAACAGAAAGCACGTCAGCAGCAAACTGAAAATGCGACACACTTATTGTGTATAAATAGAACATTCCAGAACTCATTTATCCAGCATCTGATAGATGGAAAAATCAGTAAGATGAAGGGACAACTGGCTAGAATGTGAACAGCCTCTCAAAGTCAAGACTTTGGGCTTTCTTCCCAAGAAAATATGAAGCTGAGATTCTTCCTGGTCTGTGGAACAAGACACATTACACCAGGAGTATAAAAATCTAAACCTGAGAACTCCGCCCAGATCCCAAGTTGGGGACATTTTCTCTGCCTACTAAGAAGTAATCTGTCAAATCCAAGTGAACCAAGCATTTTATATTACTTTCTGTTCTAACTACATTCCATAATCAGTCAACTAAGTTGACTTCATTCCAGCTTGACTTTCAACTTCAGCAGAATTTATCAAACATGAAAACTATTACTACTTTTCCCATCACCATGTTGGTAGTCAATGACAAAATTTCCCCACATCTTGGCAATATCGTACAGAATTGCAGAATCATAAAATGGTTTGGGTTGGAAAAGACCTTAAAGATCATCTAGTTCCAACCCCCCTGCCAGGGGCAGGGACACCTCACACTAAACCAGGTTGCTCAAAGCCCCATCCAACCTGGTCTTGAACACTGCCAGGGATGGGGCAGCCACAGCTTCTCTGGGCAACCCGTGCCAGTGCCTCACCACCCTCACAGAGGAGAATTTCCTTACATCCAACCTGAACTTCCCCTGTTTACGTTTGAACCTGTTACCCCTTGTCCTATCACTACAGTCCCTCATGAAGAGTCCCTCCCCAGCATCCCTATAGGCCCCCTTCAGATACTGGAAGGATGCTATGAGGTCTCCATGCAGCCTTCTCTTCTCCAGGCTGAACAGCCCCACCTTTCTCAGCCTGTCTTCATACAGGAGGTGCTCCAGTCCCCTGATCCATCCTCGTGGCCCTCCTCTGGACTTGTTCCAACAGTTCCATGTCCTTTTGATGTTGAGGACACCAGAATTGCACACAATACTCCAAGTGAGGTCTCACGACAGCAGAGTAGAGGGCAGGATCACCTCCCTCGACCTGCTGGTCATGCTCCTTTGGATGCAGCCCAGGATACGGTTGGCTTTCTGGGCTGTGAGTGCACACTGCCGGCTCATGTTCATTTTCTCATTGACCAACACCCCCAAGCCCTTCTCTGCAGGGCTGCTCTGAATCTCTTCTCTGCCCAACATGTAGCTGTGCTTGGGATTGCTCCGATGCAGGTGTAGGACCTTGCACTTGTCATGGTTAAACTTCATCAGGTTGGCATCAGCCCACCTTACAAGCATGTCAAGGTCCCCCTGGATGGCATTCCTTCCCTCCAGCATATCAACTGAACCACACAGCTTGGTGTCATTGGCAAACTTGGTCAGGCTGTCACCAACCACGTCATTGTTTTTCATGTGCCCTAGCATGTCTTCCAGGAGAATCTGCCCCATGATCTTTCCAGGCACAGAGGTGAGACTGACTGGTCTTTAGTTTCCTGCATCTTACGATTCATTAAGTATTTTGCTAAGCCTTAGATAAATGCTGCCAAGCTTACAATTTACCTGTACGTACATTTTTGCAGACATAAGCCTCCCCAGGTTTGTTAGGCTGCAGACCCTCTTCCACCAAAACGTTAACTGGCTCACTTATTTTACTTATAAAAGGTTGTTTCTTGACCACAGAAAGTGAGATGCAATTTTACACCTCATTTGTCTCAACTCCAAGAGCTCTCAAGTTTGCATGACAGAAGAGTATCACAAGGCTCCTAAGGAAGCATTTCCTTACTAGCAGTTGCTGTGTGAAGTAGAAAACAATGTGAACATAACTTCTCTTGTCAATTTTGTTTTGAAGGGAACTGGCCATCAACTCTGAGAACACATCTCCAGATGTGAGAACACATCAAGGGCCTATTTCTTGCCCCACTCCCATGTTCATCTCCTCAAGGGGAAAGCAATACCTAATCACCTCCCTTTAGGAGGCAAGTCTTCCCCAAAGAAGGCCATACAGAAACACCCAACATTTTCTAATGCTACACAGGAATCCCTCAAGCCTAAATTGAGAATTCAGTTGTTGCATAAAATCAGATTCTCTGAAATTCCTCTATATTAAATGGATTCAGTTTCATGGGTTGTCACTTTAAAAAATAAATTATCTCCTCTTTTCTTCTATGAGTAAGTTAATTTTTTTAAATGGTGATTCATGTAATACATCCGCCTTCTGTTCTTTTAACTGGTGATACTCACATTTTCAGCACTTTCTTCCTAATTTCCACTTCCTTGTCGATAGCAGGATCCTCAAAGAGCTGTACCCTGAAGTTACTCTTCCGCAGAAGGGTATCGCACTCATGGCAATTCCCAGCCCCTCTCACAAACAGCAGTTCCACACAGCTCTCACATCTGCAGGAGAAAGGAAGGGGTATAAAGGCAGAAGCATGTTAAACAGTATCTGAAACACAGGATTGTTCCCTTTATGTGTTGTTTACATACACGCTATAAAGACTAGTGCCAGTGCTTCTCTCCTTGATTTCACTATTTCTCCAGCACCCAACAGTGGCAAGGAGGCAAGGGTGCTCCAAACTGGCTGAAAGGAAACAATCTCAGCAGTGCAAATGCATTTATTCTCCTTGCCCCAAACAACTCTGCCTCTTCACTGAGACTAAAAATTAATTCAAACACAATGATGAGGTTTGTGTCAAGGGCAAGCTTGTTTAGTGACACCATCAGATTCATTTCACGTGGACCAGACTACAATATCCTTATTTACTCTGCTCATTACCTTGCTGCACAAAAAGCCCCATTTATTGTTTTCATGCCATTCACAGTGCAAGGCACTATTCAGCACAAGCAGCAATACAAGTATTGCCACTGCCTTTCAAGCATCTATCAGTAGCACCACACAGGAACTGCTGCAACAAACCTGAGCTAAACTCCAGCCTAACACAGCTAGAAGAATTCAAATACCATTTTAACCAGCGACCAGCATTATGCAGCTCTCCTGTGCCTTCTGTTACCACTTTTCAAAACTGCATGTAAAATATACTTTACAAAAAGGCTGCACAGAAATAAACTAAAAATACCTTTCTGCTTTTGTTTCTTTTCTCATAATGAAGATTTCAGATTTTAACAAGATGTCTGCTGACCAGCCAAGCCGGCATTTAATAAAGGAAAAACACACAAGAAAGTCCATTTTTTTTAAAAGAAAGCACTTAAGTACTAATAAAGTGTAAATTTCTAGCAGAGGACAACACCTGCTGCAGTCATTTCCTACTGCAGGGGAGGCAAGAAACTCCCTATTTATAGCTTTGCTATATTGAGGCCAAAGCAGTTGTACATTAAGGGCTGAGCTATATGATACGTTCACCAACCCAGCACAAAAGCTAAACAAGTTCCGAGAAACAATACTGACATGGTTGTGAAGGATCTTAACCAAGACTTTCACGCTGCTGATCCACCTCCTACTAAACTGGTTCCAGTACTTACAGAGGCAGAGCTGGCTAGCATCAACCAGTTTTACCCAGCTTCTGTTTTCAAGATTAGAAAGTGCAAAACAAACAGAACTGTGTCTTACAATTAAAAAATAAAATAGAGCACTTTTTTTGTTAATAAAAGTAGAACTACAGTTTCAAACCACACAGCAGCTGCCAACGCCACAGAGCAAACCTTGAAGTTATTTTGATGTTTTCCTGCTCCAGAATTCCTTTCAGTTAGAAAACTAAGAACATTTAAATGCAATTTATCTAGGAGGGAGAAGATCAAACCTTTTAGCACACTAGGCCTGAAATTCAGAAGTTACTGAACATCAACTCAAGATACATACTCTATGCAAATAATTTAGCTCACTGTTATGGGAGAAGCAGCACTAAATGCAAGAGAAAGCAAGGCAGGGAAAGGGTTTTCTCCTTCCTCCCCAACATGTCTGCGCATGCAACAGCCCAGTACATAAGGACAGTTTCATGGTCTCCTTCATTTTGGCAGCTTGTGCTGTTTATGTGTCTCTCTGAACACAGCAGCCAAAGCACAGGGAGGAAAAAAAGGGAGTGCAAACCTACAGAACTTGGCAGGTAGATCCTAAGTGCAGGTGTCTGTACTGGGGTTTTTGGTTGTTTGGGGCTTTTTTTTTATTATTGTATTGCCTGACGACCAACAGTACAGGGCCTCCGTGTGCAGACACTATGCAGACAGTAGCACCTGAAACCACTTCCCTGCTCCCCTCCCCTAAATCAGAGACATTTCAAGTTTACACAAGACTTGACCATGGAAAGAAAAACCTCTCCTTGGAAGAACACTTGGCACTTTGCACAAGTGCTTCAGTGCCTTCCCAAACTGGAGCCAGTGTTTCTAAGGCTGGAAAACAGCTTTTCATACAAAAAAAAAAAAATGATGAGTTAACTCCTCACTATGGGAGCCCTGTGTCAGGTGATCCCATTCTCACTCATCCATACCCACCCTCATATTCATTTGTAGGTAATTCCTTCTGAATTCAAAGGAGGTTATATGGGACAAGTCAAGGGCAGACCTGGACTTTCTCCAAATCCTGCCTCCTCTGTACCTCCAGGTGGATTTAACACAGACAGATCTCAAGCTTACTTCTTAGCAAGCCTGTCACCCTTGCCTCAACAAACTGCAGCTGCTTTCCCAGTGATGGCAAATGTGCTTAGCCACACACTTCCACCTGATTCTTGAGGAAGGAAAAAACACATCTCCTGAACCCTTCTGAAACAAGTGCTACAGATCACTGAAGTCAGAGCAGATGCAAACACCAGGAAGGCAGATTTCAATAAGGATGGGTTTAATAAATTGTTTCATATCTTGAAATACAGATTTCAAAATGTGACCAAAAAAAAACAAAAACAAACAAAAAAAAACCCCAACCCTCACACTGTAAAATTTAAAAGTACAGCATAACTTCCTCCCCCCCTTCTTTAAAGACATGCAGCAATTTATGTGACTTCCCCAAAGGCATCCAACCCATGCAATAGCCAAGACATCCCGGGCAGCAGAGGGGGACACCGCAACACTACCGCTGACATTACACAGCTCTCACATCATGCATAAACCACATCAGTTCAGGGGATTCTTCCATTTCTTTGCACGTCCAACCCTTCTCATTTGCCTTAGTGTAAGGACAGTCTGACTATGGAAGCAGGACATCATTCAGTGCTACTTTTATTGGCCAATACATCACATACAGCTTTCCCCAAATGAGCAAGGCACCAAACCACGTGCTTAATTCCCTTGCAAACCATGACCACATGTTTTCTTAAATTGGAAGCCTTAAATCAGCAACTTTTATATGCATATATATATTAAATGCATATGCATATATATATTAAATGCATACGCATATATGCTGCACATAGAAACCAACGATGACAAATGTTCATACTTAAAAAACAGGTACCTATATTGTTCAGTATTATTCAATACTGAGTATACAGCTTTACATGAAGTCTACACAAGCACTCAGGGTGCAATACTGCCAATTCTCCTCTTCACACTGAGGTTGTATGGCCTCTGTGATCTGTATTATGTTTCACACATTCACTAAAATCTTTCGTTATCTTTTCAATTTAATTTTTTACCCTGATGTATTGGGTTTGCATGGCAAGGTTTTGGTAGCAGGGTGGCTACAGGGGTGGCTTTTGTTAGCAGCTGCCAGAAGTTTCCCCCATGTCAGATGGAGTCAATACCAACCAGCTCCAAGACAGACCCACCACTGGCCCAGGCTGAGCCTATCAGTGACAGTGATAGTGTCTCTGGGATAATGTATTTAAGAAGTGGGAAAAGTTACTGCACAGGAGCCACAGCAGCAGGGCAAGAATAGTGGGAACAAATGAGAGAAACAGCCCAGCAGACACCACAGTCAGTGAAGAAGGGGAGGAGGAGCTCCAGCCACTGGAGCAGAAGTTTCCCTGCAGCCCATGGTGCAGACCATAGTAAGGCATTATGTCCCCCCACCTCCTCATACCCACCATGGAAGTCCACAGTGGAGCAGATCTCCACCTCCAGCATGGAGAAGATCCCATGCAGGAGCAGGGGGATGCCCAAAGAAGGCTGTGACCCTGTGGGAAGCCTGCATTGGAGCAGGCTCCTGGCAGGACCTGCAGCCCCATGGAGAGAGGAGCCCACACTGGAGCAGGTTTGCTGGCAGGAGTTGTGACCCCATGAGAGACCTACATTGGAGCAGGGGAGGAGAGTGATGAGTCTTCCCCTGAGGAGGAAGGAGCAGAGATCTGCATGCAGATCTTAATAGAAAATGCCCACGGAATTACACATGCAAGGCCAACAGGGGAAGACTGTAAGTAACATCACCAACAAAAGCAATCACAACACCTCAAGGAACAATAAAGTCACCTGGTCTAGCACATCAGTATAATGAACATGAGCATGCTCATTTTCATTTCCATGGACACTGGTTTGAGCTTTCATGTTCTTCTCTTTCATCCCCATGAAATATTAAAACAAATGGCTCGGTCTCTAAGCAGTCTAAAATGACACCACATTTTTGAGGAAAGCAAATAATAAAGTATCTAGATGGTTTGCAGTGCACAAATAGCACTATGTGTCCTCTTCTCAGTATTCAAGGACTTCAGGATAAGGATTGTACTAAAAATGTTTTTGGGTACACTGCAGAAAACAAACAGAGGTTCCTCTCCAGAAAACTGTTAGATATTTATCAACTAAATTACACTTACTGGAACTGAGTGTTTGTTTTGGATAGTGTCTTCAAAGGGTACAAGATATGTGCCTTGCATTCCCCACACATGGACACACAGGCGTTGTAGAGGTGTGATGGCAGATAAGGAATCAAGCCTCTTGGACACTGACTGGTTGAAAATGGCTCACAACATTAGCATCACTTGATAGCACTGCTTACTTTTGTAGCTTGGCTGACAAGAGAGCAAACAAAACAGAACAAAGAAAGGGCTATTTTCACAAGCAGGAGTACAAGATATTCTTTCTTTTAAAATTTTAGATTTTGCTGAGCATAAAATAAATTTGCAGGACTTCAGAGACACAACCATTAATTATTTCAGAAAAAAATCTTTATGGCTTTGCTGTTGACTACGTACACTACAGACTGAGTTACTACCTTTCTTTACAAAGGCTATTTTTTGTAGATATAAGTATTAAACAATGTCAAATATTTAGAATCTCCAAGCCCCTCTTCTTTAGCTTCCATAGCCAAGATTTCTGTTATTTACAGTAACACATAAAACAAATGATCCTCTCTACAGAAAAATCAGTTTGGATTAAAACCCAATAATGCAGCCTTCACCATATAGCCAAGGCCTGAACCACGAACAAATGGAACGGAAAGAATCAGCGCAAAAAAGATGTGTTTTCACTTGTTCCTCAATTCCGACGTCAGAGAGAACTTTACTTGCAGAAATTGAATGACTCTTGATTTATGACAAGGGAACATTAAGAACCAATAGAAAAACACACGTGAGAGAGCTAACAGAAAGAAATCTAGATTTTGAATCAAAGATGCTTCTAGAAACGTTCACAGGCTTTTTGCTTAGCTTGGGCTAGACAACTTTGTGTTCTTGTACAGAGGTTCTTGAACTGAGACAAGAACAGCCCGATTTGGCCAAGCAGCTGTCAAACCTGTTTATTTTGCAACCTTCGGCACATTTAGCAAGTCCTCATAACCCACAGTGGTTTCTGTTACATAGCCAAGGGTTTGTCTACTATATGCAGTTGGCCATTGCAGGTTTATTTTCTAGGCTGATGAAGTAATAGGCACAGCCTAATAGGCAGGTTCTTCCTACAGTCTGTAACTGTGATGATATCAGTGATCCAAAAACCAAAGGCACCGAGCAAAAGCAATTTTCCCCATGTTACAGGTTAGGGATCAAAAGCTGAGGAAAGAGAAATAAGTGTGGCTGCAATGACACCAAATGCTTCCAAAAGCCTTGGATTAAAGGAGTATAAGAGATCAGTAGCTTCCAGATGAGCAGAGAGTTCGGAACAAAAACACGCCTTTGCCTTTTCAAACATCAAAAATTCAGAAATCTTTATTCAAGTACTTGCAGAAGCAGCTGCCTATGTGTTTTGGGCCGTCTTGTCACTGTCTGCCAAATACAACAGGGGGTTGGGAGAAGACACCAGTTACTCTTTCCCTCTTCCTCTCTTCAGATTTTTTGAACTTCTACCAGTGGTGACTTTGCTGTTCTCACTTTGTAAGGAGACAACTCCAAACCTTATTTGGAAAAAAAAAAAAAAAAAAACAAACAAAAAACAACACTGGGTCAGTCTTCAACTAGTAAATTTCTCACAAGCAGCCCAAGCACCATGTAGAGATTACAGCTCGTTATGTCAGGAAGACAAATCTTGGGTTTCAGGTAGAAATCACAACTCAATCAACAGATGAAAATTTTGGGGTTTTAAACACTATTTATAAGCTATCTCCAGTTGTCTGTGGCTCCCCTCTGTTGAGTCCACAGTGACATACGCTGCAAGACAAAATCTCAGAAATTGCTTTGCTAACATGTAATTTAGTATTGAGACTCCAGAGAGCTGATTTTAACCCCACCTTTAAGCAACAAGCAAAACAACAACAACAAAGAAAAAGACTTTGGTATCTGCCAGTACTCTGTATCGTGTCAGTTCTCAGCATCACATGCCTACTTTTCAACTATTTTTGTCTTTTGGAAAAAAGGATGCATGCACACACTTTCCTTTTTGTTCTATCAGACGAGTTCTGCTCCATAATGCAGAAAGAAGCAAGTTAAATAAGCGCAGACAACTCAAAAATTTCAGAGACACTCAGCCACAGTTAACCCTATTTTCCAAACACCCATATACATACTCCAATACACAGAACAGTTCATCTCAACTGCACTCGCCAGAAAAAAAAAGCAGACCAGGTAGTGGTTGAACTACAGCTTTGAATGACTGACATTTTAAACAAAAAAAGGACATACTGAGTTAATTACTAATAAACAGAAACATTTCCACCACCCATTGTGTTTCAACATCTCCACTACAAAACCATTTCAAGTGGCTTGGACCTGACAAGAGAGTTTGCAGCAAGCTGAAATTTAACTCACATTTATCCAGCACAGATAAGCCTTTACTTTTTCCCTAGAAAAAAAGAAGTAAAGAACCTTTTATGGTATTAAGTCTGGATAGTATAGAGAAAATATTTCTGTAAGTATTTAAATTAAAGTGGTTCTTTATGAGATACTGCTGCCTAGCCAATTAAGCACACAACCATAAAAAAAACATGTCTTACAGCACAATTATGTCAACTTGGTCAAACAACAGGCCAATACTTGACAGGCCACTTCTTGACACTTCAATAGCAGCTGTGTGGCCTTGAGAAATAAGTGCTTTCACAATGAGTAGGCATAAAATTGGCCAAGAATTCACCCAGTGTACCAGAACAACCTCTTCAAATCCATTACAGTCTACTGGGCAAACATATGCACTAAATAATAATTCAACTATGTCAATAACCTTTTTATTATGCTTTATTTTCTTTGAATAAGAACCTTTGCAGGCTTTCAGGGTTCTCAACAAACATCAAATCGTGTTGCTATCAGGATTAGCAGCTACCCACAGCACACCTGAACTTACAACACAATTTCGAAACTTTCCATGTCTGCCCAAAATGCAGAAACTGTGCTTTTTCAGACATGATCCAGCTCAACATTGCTCATTGTCTAACAAGACAAACACACTTATTGTTAACAAGTTTAAGATCTCACACCAAATTTCATACAAGCCACGTTGCTCCCTTTGCCCTTCATATCCATATAAGACTCCTGAGAAAGTCCTATACCACAGTGTGGGTTGAACCATCCCCAGAGCAGACAGGTCTTGCTAGCTCAAGTATTTTGAGCATTCATTTGATCAGTCTTATGAAACACCTGCATACACCAGAAATCATGCTGGAAAAAAACTAAAACACAGACAACTGAAAATAAATGCTTTGGGGACCCAAAATAGTCACGACAAATTTTTTACTTGATCCAAAACAAGTAAAATCTTCTGTTCTGTACTTTCAATGCATTTTAGAGCGCAACAACGGCATGGGGAAGCAAGACAAGGAAATGCAGCTATATGGTAAAAGGCAGGGAGGTTAGGGAATTAAAAGGTGGCTTGATGGGATATCCTGATCCCAATACTGAGGGCTTGTCACAAGACACTCACATATTTCATGTCTGACCTCAAAAAGTAAGACAATAAAGTTGGTAAGACACACATCTGTAAGAGAATGAGGCATATGACCAAGGTTTTCCACAAAACCAGCAGTGATTTGGAGTCTCAAGGGGAAACATGCAAGTGTTTAAAACTCTCTTTCAAAAATCAAAACCTTTACCGATCTCTTCTAAGCGTACCTGTTGAATGACGTTTATATGTTGGCTAGTCTCTCTCAGTTTTTGGGAGGAATCAAGCCAAATTTCTGCCAAGAGCAGGGGTTTGTATTTCACTCAAAGTATAAAAAGTACACAGTCCAGTTTCCTTAAGCTACTCAAATACAGAGGGACAGTGTGCGTGTGTGTACACACAAAAAAAACCTGAAAAGAAACAGCCTGTTGGAGCAGTAACTGCATTGTCCACGTTCTGAACAGCTCTGAAAATACTGTCAGTGCTCAAAAAGCAATGTGTAACAAAGAACTGTTCTCTACCACTAACCTTTCTTGGTTTGAAAAGCCAAAAAACAATCTGCCAAAGTGCTGTGTGGGAGCTTCTGCACAAATTTCGTTATGATACAGTAAAATCAGCCGTTTCTTTTTATGTAATTTGTCAGAAATCAGAGACTAAACTTAATGGTTTGACCAACTCCCATTTTGATGAGCTGCAGAAGTCTTAACAACTTTGAGTTTATATATGGAGCCTTGGAACATCAAAACTGTGTTTCTACATATTAAGTAAGCACCAATATCAAAGAAGCTGCTATCAATCATCTGCCTTCATACTACCCTACACTGTCCTTCCCCTGCTGTCCTCTCCCGCAGGCCAGAAAAACATTTGTACGGCCACATGGTTATTTACTGAGGGTTTTTTCCAGCAAGATGAACTCTCCCATTTGGTTCACCAAATGGAGAGAGTATAGCTCACAAATACCTGTATCAGCACATAGCAACAGGCAAAGTGAAGGCAGAAATGAGCAACCAGATTGAGAAAGCTGAAGTGGGATATTATCATATATAAAATCCCAGGCAAAGCAAGCACATCACACCACTATCATGAAAGTCTTGAAAACCAGACATATTTAGAATTCATCCATTCAGAAAGCTGAAGCATGAAAAGAACAGGGAACAAGGACTATGTTTAGTATCATAGCAGCACAGCAGCACAGGCAGGCACTTTTGTAAAAACCACTACAGACCTACACAGCTTTGCTGATCTGCTCTCAAAGCAGAATCAAAGGAGAATCCTCAAGTGAACTCCAGGTCCCAACAAGTTGAGCACCTGAACTTCCTGCAGACTTCAGAGAGGTTAGGGCATCCCACAAAAAATACTCCTATTCAGGAGCTTCCACCCATGTACTGACACTGAGAGGGCTTTGACAAAGGGAAATACCCCAACTGCAAACATGTGTGACATGAGCACCAGCACAGCTAGGCTGCAAAACAAGGGAAGAGGAAGGCACCACATCAGGTAACCTCTGAACAGCTTCACCTGCTATAAGATCACATCGTCAAAAACTCTGGAAATAGAAGATCCCCCCCAGCATTCAGCACACTCCTTACCAACTGTGTAATAACATGTGAGGCAAGACAAAAGGAGAAACACTTCTCCTCAAAGAGGGCTCCTTACCAGTGTCGCTGGAAATAACCGCAGTAAATCCACCTGAGAAGATGCCCAGCATAGACAGTGGCCCCAGAAAGGTCTTTTCAGTCTGAATAAGGCCCCAGAACTAAATTATGAGGGATAGCCACTGGGTGGGAGGGCATAAAAAGCTGTTCCTCTCTTCCCAAGCTCTGAATTCAACAGCACCCACTACTGTTTATTAAAATTTGTCCTCCTCTTCCCTCTTTCAAAGCTTTTATAGCACACCCAGCTATTTTAGCTTTATCCAAATGTAACAGAAAAGAGAGCACAACCCTTAGTGTCCACTGTTATTTCAGGGTACCCTAAAAGCTGCTTGATAAACACATCTAGAAAGATGAATCAAAGCACAGTTACAAGCAATACGAGAACAGGTGGGATAGCAGACAGAGGATAAGTATTTTTCAGAACTAGAGAGAGCAAGCATTCTTAGCTTGTCTTATTTCTGACAGTACAAATAATTTAATATGGATATGTATTCTAGTAGCATGGAAAAAAAAAATCTTCTGGTAGTAAGTACATATTAGGTGATGAGTACTTCTGTACACCTTGTATTACACCATGCCTTAGGTCACCAGTATGATGTTTTGTGCAGCAGAAGGTGGTGGTCATGACTCAACAAATCATCTTTCCTGGCTCTTTATTAGTCTGATACAGCCTTAGGGAACAAACTGCTTCTTAAGACTGCTGCCTTTTCAGTGGGGCAGACCAAAAGCACCAGTAGCCTTTGAATACTAAGGACTTGGTAGTATTTTTGTTGTTCAGAAGAGGCCAGTTTCCTAGACTAGTGTAGGTAATTTTACGTAGTATCTCAATTCCCTACTAGAATTTCAATTTATTTTCTGCCCTAAAGCATCATTTAGAATGACTTGCTAAATCTCTGTTGCCTTTACTATCACAATTTGAATAGCTGGATGTCAGAGAAGGAAGAATGGTCTCTATGCAGTCCTTAAGGACCTTACAGAGCAGAATCTAAATCATTCTTAACATTAAGTTGCACAAAGTCTCATCAGAAAGAAAAAAAAAAAACCAAAAAACAAACACAGTAACATTTTATTGCCCTCTTTCATCGAAGTACAGACTTAATCCTTAAAGAAATAAGCCTGGGTAAATACCTTCTAAAAAGATAGACTAGCATTAAAAAAATTTAAAAAAAACTAAAAAAATTAAAAATAAATTTTAAAAAATTTCTATTTTTGAGAAGTCCCTATCTTTCACAAGCAAGACACATATAACAAAAATTACATACACAAAAATTATATATATGTTAGATTTTATATATATGTATGTATATATAATCTAACAAACCACTCAGGGCTTGCTAAACATGTTCACTTCAATGTAATCACACACAAAAACAGAGGTGCAAGGGACCCCCGGGGTCATTCCCTGCATTTCTACCAAGCCATGTGTTACACTGTCCAGAGTAATCTGCAGAACATTTGCCCCTGAATGTCACACAGGCCCCAGAGAGCTCTGCAACCTAGCACTAAAGTTTTGACAAACCTACTTGGTTTTTAACTTCAAGAAGTTCAAGGAGATGTAAAGAATGAACCCAAAACGAAGTAAGGCATCTCTCCCCTTGGAAAGGATCACTTATTTAGGAGTGTTTGTGCTAGTCTTGTTCCTAAAGCTGGTTTGCACCACATCACTTCCCAGAGCCCCTAATGACCTTTATCACACTCTGTGGCTGCAACCTCTGAAATTGCAGCACTAACAAAGGCAAGTCATTAGAGTTACAGCTTTAGTTTTAGTTTCTGTAACCCAACAGACTTTTACTGCATTTTATTGAAAAGCTTCTTTATCTCACCAATCTTCATTTTCATGCATGTAAGTGCAAAGGAGATATTCATTAAAAAAACCCCAACAGTAGCAATTTAAACAGCTTCCCACCTCCCTAGTCTCATTTGGGAATCTCCTACTTCCTACCAATTTTTAAGGGTCATTCCTCACTTCATTTTCACATAATCCCTAAACAACCATTATCACATCTTTTCTCAGCAGGAGATAAAATATAGACTGTGCTTCATAAACAGTGGAGACCTTAAGATTACATTTGTAGTGGGACACAGCATGATAAATATTTCAGAGATGTCTTGAAATACCCTACAACATGTGGCCAGTGGACCGATCTCAAAAACAAATATATTTTGATTTATTCAAAAAAAGAGGAAAAACACACTAAACCTCCTCCATCATCCCACACTGGCCATTGAGCAGGTCAGGTTGCAATTTCCTTTCTAAGGGTGGTAGAGAGCCTGACCTACTTAAAGCCTGGTAGGGAACATATTTTTGCATTGTAAATTTAATTATTAAAAAAAAAAAAAAAAAAAGCTATTTCCTCAAGCTTAAAAATAAATGGCAATTGCTATTTTCGTACATTAAATCAGTTGGTGAACATCACAGAAACTTTCTGAAGTTAAATTGTAAGGTCACATTCAGTGCAAGTACTTTTAGAGGAAGGTTTTAAACAAAAATAAGGAGGATGTGTCAGACATTCATTAGCTATGATGGCATCTCAGCCATTTCCTACAGATCGCAGGGGTTAAAAACCCAGCCCTACTTCAGTGAAGTTAGAAGGAGCTTCACAGGTTTTCAAACAGGACTAAGTAAGCAAATACATTACTCACCATACCAAAAACGTAACACAAATTGTTCAAAGTTGCAGCACATTTCAAACAACTTTATCATGATGAAAGTTTGTGATGCATATTCGTTCTTTTAATATTTGATAATAGGAGAGAAAAGGAGGACAATCAGCTGCATAATGCGGGAGCAAGAAGCAAGACAGCATGTATCAATCATCAAGGATTAATGGATCAAAAAGACAAAAGTAAAAAAGATTACTGTATTTAGCAAAATACATTATATTCTTGCTTTTATTTACATCAATACCAGCTATGCCATAGATCACATAAAACAGAACACCCCAGTGTAGTTACTCAGCAGTGGATGAGGACACCAGGACAAGAGACTACAGAGGATAGGGACAGGATGACACAGCTGTCTCCTAATATCCATAAGCTGATCACAATCATATTCTTATCAAACCATTTGAAGTCAGATAAACATCCACAAATCTGTTCTTTGTTATGTGGAGTTCCTCCTATGCATAAACACCAAGCTCAGAGCACAGATTTGTTGGGCATTTGCATGTGGGTCATTATCTGTGTGTGTAGAAATAGCTTGGAAGTATTTCTGAGCGCCTGGTCCAGCATAAACCCCACTTGCCATGCTCTGTAGGAGTGGTCTAACTTACTCATTATGAATAATATTTTTGACCATTCCTATTTCTGCATAATGTTAACTGAAATATTATTTAAAAAAATTAAAAAAAAGTCTTTCAAAACCCACCATTATCCATGGCTACAGCCTTATGCTTATAATGGGCGCCATGGCCCATCAGTGGAACTACCTTGATTAAATAAAGAGCCATTGAAAACAAGAAAGGAAATGGAAATCTGTCCCAAGATTCAGATGATCAGTTCCAGACAATATTTGAGCTTATCAGTTTTATCCAAACATCAGCTGAGCAGCATTCAACAATGCTGCAGGTTCTCTCATAAACACCACACTGCTCTATAATTACATGGGATCTGTGAGTGTTATTCAAAAGCAGCATTTATTTAGGCTCACAACAGCTGTATTAAAGCCATGTGCAAAGAACATTGTTCCTGGTCTACAAAACAGTGAATAATATTTTCCTTATCCATATAAATCATACACAGTAAGCACTTGATACTATCTAGCGCCACTAAAGTAGTCAAATTAACACAAATCAGGAGAGTATACCCTTGAGCACATAATTCTAAGAAGACCGAAAGCCTTTGAATAGAACTTTATGTTTTCTACATACTCCTAGCCTCATTCAAATAAGCAGCTCATACACAATAATGACAAGGATTTATTCATCCACCACTCACTAAAAACAAAAAAAATCAATACATCTATTTTACACATGAATTTTTGATTCTGCAGACCCTCCAAGAAAGCAACAGCTACTAGCAGGTTCCATGATGAACAGAGATTGGGAGACCAAGTAAAGAAACCCAAAATGCAAAGGATCAGTTTCTCACAAAAAGCAACAACCCTTCCAATTGCTGATACTTTGGAGGCACCCCCTTAACACTGACCACTTTTAACATTCTCAGCCAAAGCAAACTGCGTATGCAGAAAATATAAAATTCTTCTACTCAAAAATTAATCTCTAAGAAGAACCAATGACGTGAATTAACTACCTTCAGCATTTTATGGCATTAGGTATTACTATGAATTATTGGGCTCACTCCTGCAAGCTTAATACACAAATCATCCTTGATGTCCAACAGGGATAACCTAGGCAAACAAGGGTCCTTCCACCAGGGTTTAGGGACTAGTTTTCAGAACAGTTGTGTGAAATCTGAATTTTTCACATTTGAAAGCACAAGCTGAGTGCTGTGGCACACATCTGGGTAGGTGGATACTTGTGTACCTAGGACTATGACTGTTCTGTAAAATGCTTACACAGACAACTTTTCTATGTAAGGGTTTGTTTCTCCCTTTATGGATAAAACTAGTCCTTCAACCATCACCAATACCTCTGATTAGCAGGGTAGCTCATTTAAATCCACATGCCTGTTATTTACAATACAATTCCAGTGAGTTCTCTAAAGCTTACAGATTCCCATGACCTTAAGCCACTTCCTTAACTTCGCAACTTTTATCTTAAGGGCAATCCAAATTGCTTCAATCCCCTAAATCCACATGCAACATTTTGGATGGAGATATAAGGTGTTCTACTGTTCACCATTTTCTCCAAGAAACATTATGATGTTACAGAGAAGTGCTCATCTCACCTACTTCCACAGACGACATAAGCCAAGTTTACTACTCAAAAAGGGATCAAAAGATTGTTTGTAGATATTGAAGATTGCACCCTGGCTATTGCAGCTATCATGCACCCAATAATTAAACCCTGAAAATAATTCAGCTACCAGCACAGGCTTTAGTTCATGACTGATGGTGCCATTGCGCAACAGAACCATTTGAAAAGCAGCTGTAGCCTTTTTCTTTTACAGCCTATCAGCGTACCCAAGGCAGAAAACAGCACACTGGGTGTTTTCCCCTGGAAAACCCTGTAAAACAAGTTTGGTGACACCCATTGCAGCACGACCCGAATCCAATATACGTTAACCAGTCTAACAAAATTCCTCAGTAAAAAACATGCTACAGTCAGTTGTGAAAAATCACAAAGACGAGGCCTCTTTCCCAAGATGACTGAACCCAGCATAAAAAGAAACACACCTCTGTCTGTACTGGTGAAGCATAACCATTACCTGCTGCCCTACCATAGCACCTTTCCTCAGTCAACCCAGAACAGGGCAGAAGCCAGCCCCAAAACTGGAAGCATCACCCTACCTCATTTAGCTTGCCAACAAGGGTCAACAAGGTTATTATAAATACACGTGTATAATTTTAGTGATCCTAGGAAAGTACATAAGATTCTCCCTTCTTTTCCCTCCTTTCAGGAGGCCTCTACGTGCCACCTTGTGCTTTGTGCCGTATCACCACCACAATGACATGCTGAGTCTTCAAAACTGTTTTGTATTAAAAAATAGAATACATGACTCAGAGGGTTTAAAGATGTATATGCTTACTCAAAAAATATTTCACCCCAAAATATCACCTTTAATAGCAATTTATATTATAGTTTCCAGAACCGCCAAATACTTGGCTGCAAAACTTTCACGCAATGGAACCAAGGCAACTGGGTTTTCTTTAAGAACTGCAGAAATCAGCATTATTAAACACTTCAGCATTATTAAACACTGAGGAAACTTCCTTGCTGACCAACCCTTACATAAGTTTAATGCAAATGAATATCAAGATGATAAATTTTCACCTTTTATCTGAAAGTGCTCCCAAGGAAGAAGGACTCTGCCTCACAAAGGTGTATTTCTTTGCTGGTCATTCCCCCTTATCTGGTTGCTGGAGACCTTGACAATACTTATTCACACACTCACTTCTCAGGGCAGCTGCTCCCAACCACACAGATACAATCACACTCAATTGCTACCCAGACCATATACATGGAATTAAGTCTCAGTCAAATCCTCATCGGCTTTAAATAATAAAGTGTTAAAACTGTGCGAACGTGCATAGCAGAGGCAGCTTAAACATAATGTGGTTTAATTGCATAAAGATGTGAATACACTAATAAGATAATAGTATGTTTTGGTTCTATTAGCTAGGCAGCAATTGTCACTCTGGGCACAAAGTCAAGTGGTTCAAACTGTCACCAGCACCTGCATCCCGTTCCCACCTACACAGAAAGCAGCTGACAGTGAAAGACAAACCCATGGGATTTCTGCTCTGCAGCTTTTAGCAAAACCAGATTCAAGTGAAGCTAAATGCTCCATTACTTGGCCATGCCAAAGGAAGTTCTTTGGGTTTGACAATATACAATTAAGTCACTTTTCCCACCCTCAACATAGCCATTTAAAAGGCATGTAAAAACTCCTTACTTCATCACAGGTAAGTTAAAAAATGTATGTATAAGCTGTAAACTGTTGCTTACCCATCCTTAGACACAACATGTCAAAATGCAAAAATGTTCAGGTCTTTTTATACTGTGAAAAAAATCTACCCTAATCCTTCAGGCAGCTACTATTTGAGAGGCAAGCCAGCTTCTTGGCCCTCTGGGAACACAGGTCTCAAGGAAGGAGGGAAACAAAACCTCCGTGTTTGGTGGGCTTCAAGGAGGTCTTGGATTCAGCTCCACACACTTATTCGAACAGTCCCCCAGGTACCACAAGTGAACAAAAACTGCTCATTACTGTCTGCAAGACCAGGCCCCTCAAGACAATGGCCTACTGAAAGCAAACAAAAAACCACTACGCAAAAAGAAAATAAAATCAAAAGACAGATCCAGACACCTGAGAAACCTGCAGTTATTACATGCACTGGATAATTCCCATAACTGGAGTTTCTGCTTTCGCTAGCACCAAAGTGTGTATCTAGGACTGTCCCTAAGTGTGTATCTAGGACTGTCCAACGTTACGCTCTGTAAGCAGCTCCAGCTGTGAGGCCATACATACATCAAATATTGTGGGAAAACTAATCAGAACTACTTTTCACTTGTTCTTTCCTGCAGGCAAATACTCTTGAATCTTTCTTCAAAAACAAAGACTATAAAGGAGTAATAAAGGGAAACTTGAGCATTCTTTCAGAAAAGCGAGAGCCTAAACTTGACATAAAACTCAGCACAACAGACTCAGCCCTGCTCTGTTCCACTCAGCAACACCAGTAACAATCTGTCCACCATTAAAAAAAAAGTTACCTTTCTCCTGTTCTGCAGAATGACTTGTCAACCATCAGATTCACACACAGCAGAGCAACATGGACAGGAACTGCACTGCCCAAAGGATTGGTGCAAGACATGGAGCCTTTAATTCCCTGTTCTAGAGTCAAAAGTGAACACATTTGGGCAAAGTGCCAAAAATACAAAGACACTCACTCTTGGTTGTCCTTCCTGAAGATCTCCCTGCTGTAAAGGTCACACAGTAGAAATGCTTCCTCTGTATTTCATAGGCTGCTGATGCCACCTGGGGAAAACGTGTCAAGCCAGTCACTCCCAGAGCATTAGAGAAAACCGGTTACAAGACAAAAGCCTTCCTCATCTTTGAGAAGTGTTTACGAACATGATGAATGCCAGTATGCCCTAGCATGCCAGCTTGAAAGTAAGTCAAACACCTGGCCCTCAGCACAAAAAGGCTGACTCACCTGTACAGCATCTGTTACCCTTTGAAAAGACCCCAAGTTTAGCACTCTGTGGACACAAAGTACTTTCAGGAGGCTAATGGGAGCATGACTTTTCCTTGTCCTCCACCCCACCTGCACACACTGTAGACCAAAGTTGTGGGATGGCTTCCCAAGCCAAAGGACAAAGAATGCTTAAGCCCACGCTCCACAAAGCTTTAACATCAGTATTACTCCCCATCCCATCATGCAGCTCCACTGAAAAATAATGCATAAAACTGAGCAAGCACTTTAGTAACAAGACACTCTGTATGAACTAAGTCAGGAGGAAATTGTGCTTTTCTTGTTCCCACTGTATCTTCACCTCCCCTGCTCAAATTTGTTTGCTTTTAAGATTATAGCTAATTTAAGCACTTTTCCTTGCACACAACTACGAGTTGGGACTCATGAAAAGTCCTCTGCCTATTATCAATGTAAACACTGCTCAAAAAAAAAAAAAAGAGAGAAAAAGCAACTTGGTAATGAGTTGTGATGTAATAAATTTTAAACCTGCTTCACTGTCATTCCCATGACCAGATTTTGCTTTGTATTATCTTCACCTTAATTTACACAGAGAAGAAAAACAAGCAAAATGAAAACCACTTACCAAGTACCATATTGTGCAATGACCATTCTCCTGAGCTATACCTTGGTACCAGCCTTCATTCCCACTTGTGACAATGCTAGAAGACCACAAGCCCAAGCTTTGAAAGGACTATGAATACATCTGAATGAGAAGAGGTCTGAAAACATTCCCTACTTCAAGGAGAAAGTTGTATCCTCCCCAGCATAGCTCTTTTCAGATTGCAACATCTCCAGTAATCCACAAGTGATCTTTTTATTTTCAGGAATATAAACTTTACATAACACAAGGAGACAGTTCTTTGCAATTACCCAAATCCATGCAACCCAGTGTTTGCGCAAAAGAAAAACAGAGCCTCTGCTTGCTCAGGCTGTCAACTAAAACAAACATCTTAACTCCCACAGCATGTCTTGGGGAAATTGCATGGGATCACCAGAGATCAAAGGTTTTTTTGCACGGCTGCCACACACCTACGTGGCAACTTTATGCTGTAGGAATGCTACCAAGAAAGCTCTCTCCTGGCACAGTACCGAAGCTATCAACACATACAAGTACCTAATACAGAGATTTTTTTTTCTTTCTTTTTTTGGGGTTTTTTTTGTTTGGTTGGTTTGGGGTTTTTTTACTGGTATCATATATTGCTGCTGCACCTGCAAGGTAGAGTCTAGTCCTACAGTAGTTTATCCTACTTTTAAATCTCTGCTGTCACAGTTCCCCACCCCATATTCAAGTCCTAGTACCTGTATAACAGCACATGCACCCAGGAGCAGTACAAGGAGTAATTCAGCAGATAACTAGTCTAAAACTCTAAAAGGGATCACCTCCGTGTACTGGTTCCCCATTTAGTACCAAAAAAAGAGGGTAGGAACACAAGGAAGTGATAGAGGGAATAGCTCAACCTCAATTAGCTGAAGTGACCATGGAGACTCAAGTGGTAGCCAACACAAACATGCAGTCAGTCATTTTACTTTTTATTTTCTTTATCCACACCACTGCTCATCTTTTCTTCCCATGACCTTTATACATAAAAGACACGACCAGTGAGTCTGATGTCTTCATGTACAAAAGCATGACAATATCCTACACTAATAAGGCCAATCGCAAAGCTCATAATGTACTACAAGCAGAATGCAGGAAGAGTTGTAACAATTTGAGTGCAAGCAGTAACACCACCACTGAAAGGTATCACAGGTGCTCGGTAAAGTCCAAGCCTTCTGTTCACAATTAAGCTTAAAAATGCATAGTCAAAACATACATATGAAGGCACACAGCTGCCAAAGTGTCTCAGCAAACACACAGAGGACCCACACAAGGCACAGAGGGGCAGCTGCACAACAGGTTTTCTCTGGTGGCAAAACAGGCCTTGCTGCTGTGTATCCCCATCTCCTCCCTGTACCTGCACTGGCATTGCAGCTTGCTGCCCGTCAGATCTACTGATATGACTGTGTGCAATAAATAACAGAAAAACTAATCCAGGTGGGAAGAAAAGCAAAGGAATAGAAAAAAAAAAAAAAAACCAAAAAAAAAACCCACACAAAAAGCCCCACACAACATGACCCTAATAAACCCACTCCTTTTGAAATTCTATTTCTTTTTATACCCAGTTTCCTTTACCCCAGGACCAAAACTTCAATTTTAACCTTGCTCAGTAGCACTGAGATGATCTAGTGTATTACCTGCCCAAACACTAGGTTGCACAATTGACCAGTCATCTATGACTTCAATGTTCTAATACAAAATTAAATTTCTAAACCAACTCCAAAACTATACTGCAGAGCAAAGCTGAAATATGACTACGTTAACTAACACACATACCCTTTTCTGGAACACCCAGCAACTATTCATAGGATTGGCACAGCCTAAGTTTAACATTTTTCCTTATGAGGCTCTCAAAAGGCTATTTTTGTTTGCTGTGGAAGCAGGTTGTGTGCTTGAAGATGAAGGACAGATGCAAAAGGAGTTCTAACATTCCCCTTATAACACCCTTGAAAATTTAGAGATCCCTGTAAAACTGTAATTATTTTTCTCATCAGTAAGATGGTGGTGGCATTGTTTTTACATCACAGGAGAAATACGTAGGCATAAAAGGTTTTATATCCAGAGATACAAAGTACTATAGCAAAAGAAAGAAATCAATGATGCTCTTATTCACTACATATACTCAACATGGACAGAAAATTAACTTGATTTTAAAATAATTGGTTAAAACATCTGAACACGGTACAAAACAGATCCTGCAAGATGAAAAATAGCATTATACATCAATAATAGTATGCTACCATAAATACAGAGGAACCAAGCTAAAACTGAACAAGGAATCTTTCTTTTAGCGTTTTCTAACTTCTGGGTACTCAATTTGAAAACAATGCTCGGAATGCAGCTTTCATGTGTAATTTATACATACCTCAAGAGATTCTAGGTAAAATACTCAAATTATCTTTAAAAAAAATCTGAACAAAAACACCTGCAGAAATTAGGAAAGGAAAATAAATGGGTGTTTTATTAAAGCAGTCCCTCCAAACTTGCACAAAAAAAAAAAAAAACACCTCTCCCACCACAAAATGAAGTTGGATTGGTACATTTATTACAACCCTACTCAAAAGCTGACCTAGCCAAAAGAGTCAGTGATTAAGACCGGCAAGTAAAAGATCTGATGTCACTCAGAGATTATGAGGGATAGTCATTTAAGACCTTTGAACTGGTACTATTGAAAGCAGTGGAAAAAAACTCAAAACCCCGCACCTCTCCCTCATCTCAACTACCTTCAGCTTCTGTAAAAAGTCCAAGCCAAATATGAAAAGTGACTACGTTAAGACAAACTCCAAGTCTACCACTACCACCTTATCCTAAATGGACTGTGCAGGATGCCCCACAGAGACACACACACACCCCTGCAAGCCAGTGCCAGTGGCACTTGGAGGGCTGTGCATTAGCAGGACAACTCCTCTTGATCTGCTCTCGGAGGAGACCATGAAGGTAAAGTCTTGCTAAAGATTGAATAAAATTCTGGGGCTGCTACACATACCTGGAAGGGTAAAAATACCCACGTAATACACTCAGTGTTCCATTTGTGAGGCTGCTAAAGTGTGCATTAAAAGTTGGATTAAACAAATATGTGGGAAAACATCCCGATTAGCACTGCTAGTGTAAAACTCCGAGGAAATTAATGCAAGAAAATAAGACCAGTCAAAAGCAATCGGGATACTAAAACATGCCATGAAAGCACAGCTTTCTCTTGGTACCATATTATGATTTCTTTCTCAAAGATCTTAACAGATGATATAGAAAATTGCATGCCAAGAAAGGGGTGGAGTGAATACCATTCTCTACACTACCTTTTGTATTATTACAAAGGCAATACTATGAATTGCAGAGAATGTTTCTGGTTATTAAATTTTATGTTCCTATATTCAATAGCACCACATTATATATGGCCCTTTTCTGCAATTAAACTCCAAAACACCAATTAAATATTAATGGATAAATGTCAGTTATGATTATAAGAAATTACAAAAGGACCATAAATTAAATAATGCAGATAGTACAATAAAGTATTTTCACATGATCAAAACAACATTTCAGTGTTAATGTTTTCTTATTCTAACTGAAAATGTAATTATATACTCATAGGTGTTGTTATTGCATAAAATTTGGTAAAGAATACCATCTTTTCAGCATTATGATTCACTCGCAGTAAGAAAGAGCAAAACAAGTCTTGATGCTCCTTCCAACCAAGACTAGCAGTGCAATAGCATTCAAGGCTTCACAGAAATCTTCAGTTTGAAACTGTCCAGAGTACAGTAGGATATTTTCACAGTTATCCCTAGGCTACTTCCATCTTCTGTAATCAATTAGACACAACTCTATATTTTGTTCAGTATTACCAGCTCCCTCACACACCCAAAGTATTTTCCCACTATCGTATCTTTTTACTAAGGAACTAACCTTAGGCTTGCTAAGAACTAAAAAAAACAAACAAACAAAACAAACACCAACAAGAACACTAAACACTCAATTATGACACTCAGACAACAACCTCATTGCTTTAAAGTCATTACTTCTGGTTTCTGAAGCTGATTTTTATGGGCAAAAAATAAAGGTCCGAGACAAAACATTTTTAGCAAACTATCAAATGCAGTCAAAAGCCAACTTAAATAGCAGCTGCTTGATGCTCAGATGTACAACTCTCCCCATACTTTACCACACTGGTCATCAATGACTACGAATTGTAAATTACATGAGACATGCTGTTCACAAACAAATCAGATTTATGGTTATATTCAGTTGTTCCTGTTACCTGAAATTAGAACTAGAAGGTCATTAAATATGAATACGTTTCAGAGAATGTAGACGCACAACATTATACTGATGAAAGCTTCATTAAATTTTCAATGATATAGCTGCTTCTATATTTGTGAAGGAAGGACACAGAGTAGAATGAAGGAAGTTGAGGTAATTCTCCTTCAGGCAACTTTGCATCTTTCTACTATCCCTAAAAACTTTATGGATTTTTAAAACAAAATGTTGGACTAATTAGGTGTAAGAAAAAGTGATTGTGGTCCATTACATTCAATGAATCACAGAATCAGAATAGTTAGGGTTGGAAAGGACCTTAAGATCATGATTACTTCCAGACCAGCATTTGTCTTGTATACAGTTGCCAATTACACAACTACTGTTCAAGAAGAGGGGAACTGGTAGAAACCTAGAAATCAGGTTTGAATGATCAAGCTCATATAAAATACAGAGTCTGTATGGGTTCTGAACTCAATGGCACAGTCATGTTTTTAAAATATTCAAGTAAAAAACATAACAGGAGTATTGGAAATTAAGTCTTACCTAGCAAACGGTATGATATAACTTCTTCTGCAAGTAGAGCTGTAAAACTACCTAAGACTTGCAGTAATACAGCCTTATTTTTACTGCAGAGACTGAAACCAAGAAAAAGACCTGGGACAGAAAACAAACTAGGCACAAGCCCACTATTCAACTAGATTTCTAGTATTATTATCATCAGATCAGATAATTAAAATCTCTACATGTAAAACACCCATAACCAAGCTACATGAAAGAACGCAGACTCAAAAATGTAAAAGTGAAAATTCAAGTGGTCTGATCCCTCTTGTGGTCAAGCACTACAATATAAAGTTATTATATATTCACATTAAGTTAGCTCAGTTTCCTTTGGAAAAAAGGTTTATGCAATCCAGCTGTTACTCAGTTACTCCCTACCCACTCCCCTCAAGAGCTATTACCTTACGTAAACTAAGGCAGTGGGGTAGAGGTTAATATCATGCTATTCTTCTAACATGCCTGCACAACATATTGACTGGGCATTACTTGTTTTCCTTACAATTAATGTGCATGTCCTGCCAGGAACCAAGATGTAGGGTTGTTCTTTTGAACTTGTTAGGACTGCCACCCCTTTCAGCCCCCTGCATAGGCAGCACTCAGCTAACCCAGTGCAGACAATGCCAGTTTATCCTCACACCTTGTTCATTCTGCCCTGTTCAAACCCTGCTTCAACATGTTTACTCTTTTCCCCCCCTTCAGTTGTCTTTGGCATGCATAGTCAGCATTAAATAACTGACCTTCTCAAAAACACCATGAGGTAGTATTATCCCCACATTACCAGACCAGGAAATTAAGCCACTATAATTAATGCCTGAAGCATGCCCAAATTTCACGTTGCTGATCCGAGAGTGATTTTGTGATTTTAGTGATTGAGTGATTTTAGAGCATTAGTGCTATATAGGATTTCCCCTGCTCAAAGCACAGCTCCTGGTGAATGCAGGAGTGGTTGCGCACAGCCTGTGCTCCTGCAGGGAAGTCCGATGGGTGCAGCAGGAGCCCTTGTGAAATGCTGTGCTCCAGGAATTTGGCCAACTGCACCCCAGGGCTCTGTAAAGTGCCTCAAATATTCTGGAGGCTGCTCCAGCCCAATGAGGAAAGGCAAGATATCAGAGTGCCAACCCCTTCTGCATCCTTCCTTCTTCCCGGAGCAAGACTTTTGGACCCAGGCAGACTCCCTGCTCAGCTAATTTTCATTTAGACACCTACACCCCTTCACCACACATGCAAGCGCACACACACACATAGAGATGTGCACCGTCCTTACCTCCAATTTTCCCACAGCTACTGGCTCCCCAGGCATTCATCCCCCTAGGACCTCACATCTTCCTCTATGGTTCCTTAGCTCTGGTTTTTTGTCAGTCTTCCCAGACAGTCCTAAATCCTTCTCCAGCCCAGTCATCACTACTCCCAAGTCCTCACGCAGTCATACCCCTATACCCCTTTCTCTAGGCAAGTCCCCCCATGATCTTTGCTGCTGCATTTACTGCCACAAAATAGGACCAGGAGTCAACCTCCTTTTTCAACTGCACCACAGCATTTTAGAGTTTCCCAAGAGCCACAAGATATTTCCCAGTCACACATTCCTTCCAAAAGAGAAGGCTCCTTTCCAAGATCTGTCAGGCTGACAACAAAGGTTCCTACCCAGACCCATGCAATTCGAGTTCCCTAAACTCATCCCTAGGAACAAATCTCCAAGGGGCTGTTCCACTCATACATCATTGAGATACTGCCCATGTAGAGGCAGCAAATTCTGGCTATATCTGTTGTTCTGTCTTGTATTACCTTTCCCCACAACCAGGCAGATAGAATAGAAATCAAGGATCTGTTTAGCAAAAAATTTAGGCCAGTTACAAGTCTGGAAACAAAAAGTTTCAAATACAGCAATTCTAGACTAAGCTCCAAGGCCATATGGTCCAAGTATCTCTTCAGCTCCTAAATTCCTCCAGGCCTGCTCAGCTGATGACATTCACAGCAACATCACATCATTTTGGCATTGCCCTCAGTCCTGTTAACCTCCCTCTCTCATTTTACAGAATACAGCCATATCCAAAATGAAAGGTGACTTTTCTGGTTTTTTTTCCTGGAACAAAGGGATCTTGGGGATATAAAGACAGCTTTCCATCTCCAGTTCACAGCACACCAGTCACAGGCTTATCGACTACACGACTGTCACCGACAGTTCCTGATGCTGTCCAGTATGTGTAAGGACTATTTTTTCAGTCTTTTCAAACCTACAGAAAGCTAATCCCAGAAGAATTTGAACTCTTCTATGTACATAAGGCTATTCATATACTCACACTGAGGATTACCTCATCATTAGTTACACCTACAGATTGCGCAGCTTCTAATTCCCATGAAGATTTTTTTTTCTTTACAGAAAACACAACCCATTGCACATAAGGATGACAAAGGTGTTTAACATTTGTCTGCCTGTACTTGCCTGGCACCAGAGGTCTACCTTATTCGCCCCAGCTCTGCCAGCAGCTCTTGTGATACCAGTAACCCCAGTGCCAAACTTCCTGCCCAATTCAACCTAACACTTCCCATTCTGGCTCAGCAGTCTGAAGGCGTCAACGTTAGCCAAACTACTCCCTTACCTTCTGCTGTCTAGGAATAGCAGCCTTTCTTTGCCACCCTGGCAGTGAGATTGACAGCCTGGCCGCATTGCTCAGAATTAATAAAAACTAAGGAGCAGAACATTCTTAGGGCTGGAGAACTTTTACCTCAACATTGCTTCTTTAAAAAAAAAATAAAGGGGGGTGAGAGGAGGGAAGGGAAGAGAGAGAGAATCTCCTCACCCCGCCTCATCCCACTATTTCCTAACTCTCGGCAGAACCACTTACCTTCCTTTGTAATGTTTAGGAAGTTGTTGGGCCCACAGTACATCCAGAATTCTGCACATACGTAGGCATAATTTAACTGTAATGCTCATCACTGCGGCAGGGCTGTGGGAACAGCAAAAATCATTCTCTACGTGTTTTCCAATTTGGAGCCAAAATCCAAATCAGACCAGATGACTTGCTCATTGTTAGCTTGTGGCAGAAACATCTTGTTCTCACTTCTCAACTTACCTGCATCCCACAAGAGAAAACCTGCAAGAATTTCCTAATACATTCTCTCCCCCATATGTGTTATACCCAAAGGAAGAAGAACATAGAACATGGTTTTATAGTATTCTTAGCCACAACATTTAAAGTCTAATTTTGTCATGTACAAGACAAAAGTAGAGGGAACCAGCAACATGAAAACTTAAGCATCCACCAATCAAGCTCAGCACACTGGCTGTCCCATAGCCCATCCCTATCACGGAAGAAGTTTTTTATTTCATAATTTCCTAACCAGATCTGAATACTGGAGTACACAGTTCAGTTTCCAAAATACTGACCTAGCTTTTCTTCAAACTTCACCTTCAGATGTGCTGAGGAAAAAGCAACTGGTGCTCCAAACAGGGCACTTTCAGATCTGCTGTGCTGTGAATTTACAATTACTGAGATGGCCTTTTTTAAATAACTAGAATAAATTTGCCTAATTTCATAAATATTAAACCTATGCATATCACTAACATTTGGCAGCTAATACAGCCACATAGAAGCAAGACAAACGTCCTTCTTCCTCATAAAGGAATTCAATATTGGCTTGAATTGTAACGCAGCAGATGCAATTATAAGAAGAAAGAAAAACCCACCCAGTACCAAATTGTTTAAAAGGTGATCATGCTTGCCTTCTTTTTGAGAAGCACTTATTTTAGGCATAGAGATTTACAACACCTATGTTGGACCATTCCCATGCTGGACTTCTACCATATTCAACCTCACTTTGGTAAGCATTTACCCGACAAAAAGGGTTGGGCATGTTTGCAGACTCCTCAAGCTGGGCACTCAAACCCCATAGCCATTTTCAGGAGCCCAGGCTGCACATGTAGCCAGACTGAATTTTCAGAATCAAAAAAAAGAATTTACTTTTCAGTTGACTGATTGGAGATCCAGGGTATAAACAATAGCTTTCCTTTTGCCAAGGTTACATCTCAGAGCAGAAGCACAACTTCAATTTCCAAAAAGTACTTGTCAGGAATGAACAGTTGAACTCTGCAAGCTTTGCTAAGCAGACAAAAAGTACTACTAGGCAGAGATGACAATGGAGATCTCAACAGAGAAAAGAGCAGAAGATTTTCTAAATACGTCAGTTTTAAAACAGAAGAATAATAACTGAGGCATTAACACCACTTCATCAGAAGTACTAAGATCATGATTCAGAGCCAAATTTTAAAGTAAATATTCACTGTCAAAACTGGATGGTAGAGGAAATAACCTCTTGGGTATTTCAGCAACAGTTAAATCATCTCCCACGACTAACTTGGAGAGACTCTGGAAGAGTAATGGGATGGAACAGAGCCCAAAGAGCATCTAATCCGAATTAATAAAAACAGACAAAGAACAAAATAACAAAAAGACAAAGAAGAAAGATGCCATAGATTTTTATTCCCCAAGAAGTCAGGGAAAAGTTTTCTTTCTGAGGGAATACATTATTCCACTTTTTAATAAGTAATTTTGGTTCATCACAAGCACCAGTTAACCTAACTGGTACATCTGAAAAAAAGAGTAAAAAACTTCCCTGATGTGTCTCCCAACTTACAGAGAAGAAACAACGAGAATTCTCTCAGAGATGCAAATCACTTGGAATTAATTACCTATTTTTCATTACTTATCTCACCAAAGCAAAGCAGCCACATTTAGGACCACACAAAGTTCCTGTTCTGGTTGAGATTTTTAGCTGTACGTAATCCAAATCTGCTTTAGTCCACCAAGATTACTTATACTTTTCATGCAAGTAAGGATCTACCACCTAGGAATCAAATTTGAGATATTGCAAAAGCAGCAAAAAACAAGAAAAAAGACAAAATAGGGCACTTCCTCCCCCAGGGAAGCCAGCTTTTTTAGCATGCAGCTTCACAAAATGGTGCAAGCTACATTAACATTGTGTCTTCCTTCAACCCTGTTCTTACCTTACTTGAGGATGCATGTTCCTACAGATTACCCTGCACCATTATCTGATGCCTGACTATTCACAGGCCACTTCAACTCACTAGTCCTGTACAAACACCATCACATTAACTTACCAAAAAAGTTTCTCATTTTCTGTCAGGTTAGCAAACTGCATGAGTCCAGTAAGTACCATGAGTTAGCTCCTGCATGAGTCCAGTAAGCACCAGAGCCTGGTGGCTCTTTCCCTTATGCCTGTTCACAACTCCTGCATCCACATTTCTATGGCTCACTCCTCATACTGCTTGTACTCATGAGCCCACACCCCACTTTTGTATTAACAAAATATGATTAAAAATCATATACATCACAGCCAATCTTTACATTGCAAATGACAGCCTTAAATACACTATCACTGTCCTTGTATATCTTGCATTTAAGATATTTTCTTAAGAAAAAAGCTTGCCAGATAAATTTCAAATACATATTCAAGCATCTAATTCCCACATGCTCAAGTTAAAAGTTACAGGTCTGACAGATCCTCACTGCCTACCTCTATAGTTGGAATACTTCACTCAAACTTACTTGGCTAAAACACAGTTTTATTTTACTTTCCACAATCTCCAGGGCTTCCTCCCACCTCAGAAGAAAGGCATTTTCTTGAACCACACTGCAGAGAAGAATGCAGTAGGAAGCCAAGTGATCCTTTCACTTGGAAGGAGATTAAACAAGATCCCAAACTTTTTTCCAACAACTCCAGCTCCATGCACTGGCATGAGTTCCTACTCTCCCAAATCCACCGGGGATGTGCCTACTTCCAGCTCCTGGGGAACTTGACAGCTGCAAAACTCCAAATGCTCCTAACATTAAAATAAATAAGCAAATAATGAAACCTCTGTTTCTTCATTTTAGCAGTCGTTAGCACCACAATTAAGATTTCTCAGAGGATGCAATTACCCCCTAATGTATCCTTGGAATACACATAACAGGGTGCAGGGCAGATTACAGAATCCCCACAACACAACTCAGTGAATTGATGTCTCCCCTGAGCAACACAAAGCTGGGCATAGACATAGTTAGCATTTTTATGTTGTCTTCATTTTGAAGCCTTATTAACAAATAAGGCAAGAAACAAACATCTCCCTCTGGGAAAAGGAAGACACAAATGACATCTTAATAACGAGCCTTGACACCTTTCCATAAGTCTCTTGTGGATAGGAAAAAGACATCAAACAGGACTGTTATAGAGCAAGTTCATTAACTACCATCTAAGACTGCAGCAGTACACGAACAAACTACACTGGCAGCAAGCTGAAATCAAGCCTGTCAGTTTTTTGCGGAGGCTGCTCTGGTACCTGTGTCCTGTCTCCCAGAGATAGCAAGTCTGGGAAAGCCGATTTCCAAAGGCAGCACAACAGCTGGCATGACACTAGTGAGGAAAGTTTCTTTTCTTTTGCTGGTCTGCAGACATTCATGTTTCCTTTCTTTACAGGTAGCTGGAGCAGCAGGACTGGCTCCTAAGAAAAACCTTTATGTACCCATTTCCTTTCTCCTCCCTACAGCAGGCAGGGGGACAACAAAGCTGAACCAGCAGCCCCAGTTAACTACCTTTTTCACCTAAGACTTTTGTGTCTGATTGTTGGAGACCATATGGTCTAAGTTTACAACCAACAGTAAATTTCTGTATCCAATCCTGTTTGCAGTAACAACCTTAACATTCTTTTAATGCAGTTTTCAGTGGATGCATTTCCTTTCCTCTTTATGTAAGTAAATCAGTGGGATATGCATAACCTGCCTCCTAAAACCCAACACAGGCCATGAAACCCAAGCAGGCAGAGTAAGAGATAATTCATGGTCTCAAATGAAACCAGGTGGATTACAACTTCATTGGCAAGCACGCACCCAGCATCTGTATGCTCAGAAAAGACTTTAGGAACTGTGTGAATAATCAAAAACCATCATGCATGTACAAAGACTTTTGAATATCATTCCTGAGAGTGAACTTCCAAAAGAAGGCAAAGCCATCAGTGCACCTTAGAAACTAATGTGTTGCAGAACTTTTATCAAGCATTGCTCCATAATCAGACACACTTTCCCCTGCACAAAAGCATCTTTAAAGTCAAGTATCTGATGCCTTGAACCTCAGTTATACTTGAGAAAATAAGCTTAAAAAGGCATTCATTATTCTTGAACTGAACATTTCCATGCTAAGTCCCATCCTAGAACAACTTTTAACTGCTAATTTATCATCCTTCCTTCCACTGTCAGGGAAGATTCATAGTGGAAAAGGCTTATTCAACATTACTCCAATGCCAAAAATACATGGTATTACACTTTTGGAGATACTGGTCAGGAGGCAATAACCAAGGAAAAAAAATACTAAGAAGAAAGCCCTGGGGAAAAAAGAATTAAAAAAAATAAAAATTAAAAAAAGATGAAATCCCATAATTGTAAGGCTTGGCATGGTTCTCTTAGAATAAATCGCAATGGAAGCCCAACCTGAAGGATGTTTACAACTCAGACCCAGTGTCCAATTTCATCCTCTCACACTCATCTGCCTACCCCCTATCTACACTGCAGCACTGCTGTGCTTATCAGTGCGCTGACCCCTGCTCTGCCACAAGCGGACATGAACACATACCAGAGCCCCACTGGCTGTAGAGGAACTGAACATGGCAAACATACAGCATTAGGAGAAATCCACTGCGAGCTCTTCTAACATAGGGTCAAGCACATTGACACAGGAAGATATGCAAAGGACAAGGGAGGAGAAGTGCTATGTGCATATGTGGTGCTGAGCTCCAGAATGAATGTGTTGGCAGGATTGAGGTCACAGCAAGAGGAGGCCAGCACAGGCACTCTGTAACACACAGGATCTACCCCAGATGAGAGAGCCTTAAATTAAAGCACAGAAGAGAAGAATTAGCTTCCAAACTTCCAAAGCACAGGACTCTGTAGCAAGAGGAACCTTCACTGCAGACACCCGCCAAAAAAGAAGGAACAAACAGGACATACGTTGCCCAACAAGTTCTCAAATGCTTTGAGATTAACTTTGTTCATGTAGGAGAAAGAAAAAAAAAATAAAACAAAGAGAAAGAAAAAACACAATAAAAGGAAGGCTCTTCTAGTTTAATTCTAACCAAAGGGGAGGAACTGGCTAAGAACATGAAGGTGGAAACAACTTGGCTGACAGAAGGCATAAAAAGGTAACTCTCACAATTCTTCAGAAGGGCAAAACAGAGAACCATAAAATAAAGAAAATTAACTAACGGTAAAACCACAAGCTATCTGAAACCCCAGAGAAAGATGTGAAGCTTACTGACAAATCATCACAGCTAAGTATAGGCTCTTTAATGATTTGAAATTCAAGAGATTTTGCACAAGTGCAAATCAAATCACTGAAGGTCCCTTGAGTAAGCATACAGCACAGTTCACAAAATAGGAAAGGTCAAAGCACCAGTAATGAAACTACTTGCAGGCAATACCAAAGGTAACCTGAAAATATTCCTTCACAACATCTGCAGTGAAAGAGCAGTTAAAGTAGGAGTGCATTAACTCACTGTTCAACGGGAAGGAAAATCTCTAACAGATGATGCCAAAGCACTTGTGGCATTTTCTGCATTGATATTCATTCACTAAAACTGATTAACTGGCTAATGTAACTCACATCACAGCAGAAGCAGCAAGAACACAAGCCAGAACTGGGAAATACGTTAGAGCAATTGCTCCAAAACTCCCAAGACAACAAAGTCAAGACTCTGAAATTTCCCATACATGTTTATCAGCAAACTTCAAACAGAAAGCATGATAAAGGCAAAATGCTTCTGCAGAAAAGAAGCTTCCATAAACCTATGGACTATATTCAGGTGTTACAGTAAAGAGAGTACTTCAAGTTTTTCAAATCTGGCAGACATAATATTTACCCTTTGAAAACTGACAAAGGCAGTTATCAAAGATCATCTCTCCTCTCTGTATTAAGTTCCAACAGCATGAAGAAGGGCAAAAGCACGTGCACAGAAGAGCAAGGAACCAAATACACAGTGAAACATGGACCAGCCAGAGCTACCATCAGTCCCTGGGAAGATGCTGAAACAAATAACCAGACAAACAACTTACCTCCTGCATATTTCAAATAACGAAGCAAATAAGATCCCACACACAAATCATATCAAAAGAATATAATTTCTTCCAACGACACATTAACCATGTTGGTAGCAAAAGAGCAACTAGAGGCAATACAGTTGTGGTTTAACTGGACTCTTGTCAGTCTTAAATTGACAGTCATAAAATCTAAACAAATATAGCATATACTGAAGTACTGAGAGATGATTAGAAACCCAAACCTTGAGGAAACTTAGCTCTTTCTTCTGTCAGAGAGAAAACAAGTAGCAAGACCATTCACACTGTAACCTTTTAACATTCCCCACTGTTACAAAAAGTAACTTGAGGGAGGGGAAGGGGGGAAGGGGAGGCCATTTACTGCAAGCAACTCCATGCTTTGATCTTCCTCAGATTGATTTCTTATTGCCGCAAGCAGCAACTTCAAAAATCTCTCAGAAAACATCTTGTCCATAAATTATCCATTGGAAAATATCAGGACAAAAAACTCTTTTTCTTCAGGTAGCAGAGGATAATCTGGAACAGTTACAATCACTTGGATGGAAGGACTCGGAATCCAAAGGGACTTGAAGCAAGTGCAAAAGTCACCTGAAGTCGTATGCAGTTTGACAGAGCAATACAGTAAAAATAATCAGCTGTGTAACAACACAGTGAAGGCAAATATAAACACTGTTCTGCCCAGAAATATACTGAGTGGTAAAGCGCTAAAGAATCCGGCATTTATGCTAAACATAAATCACATATATCACCCATGCAAAAAAAAATTAAAAAATCCTTAAAGACTCATTGTCCTATTGAGACGTATGAAATGCAGATATCATATGAAAAGCACATGAAATAATTTTGACTCTGCCTCTTGTACTAACGACTCAGAGCACTCTGTCCACTTCCAGTGCTCCAGAAAAATCCAAACCAAATGGAAAAAGCCTCAATAAAATCAATGAGAACAGCCCACAAATGTAAAAAATAAGAAAAAAAAAATCACTCAAGAGACTGAAAGAACAGGATTTCTTAAGTGTTGAAAAAAACCAAAGAGAAAGCCCCCAAAACATGTGACACATTCCTGCAGAAAACATGTAATAAAGAGCTCACAAGGTATATAAAACACGTTAGAATTCTGAAATTATTAAATTAACAAAATAAATTTATATTGGAAATCAGGACTTTTAATGGCAAGAACAGCAAATTACTTGAATAGGTTCCCTAGGAAGAGTAAGTCTCCATTAGAAACTTATGTTAGCTCTTTTGCTTTGAGAACTAGTTACACATTCCTTCCTTGTGCCTGAAACACGGTGAATTTATGAAAGAACAAATCTCAATTACCTCCACTTTTCCCTCATACTTCATTCACAGGTGCCTCATCTGAGTTTCCAGCTTCTAGATTATTTATTACGAGAATTTATTGACCATTACAAAGAAATTGCTTCCAGCATGAAGGCTCATAACATCATATGGAAGCAATAATAAAAACACAACCTTAAAAGAGGCATTGCAAGGATATTACAGAGTAAAAGTGACCCACTAGAACCGCATCAAGATGGAGAACCCTTAATCACAACAAAAACAAAGAAATGCAGCGATCCTGCTTATATAGTGACTTCAGCTTTACCCACACACATATGCTTTAAAGCAGCGGTGCTCAGCTGCACAGACACCCTTTGCTGGGAAGGTAAAGGAGGGACTAAGAAGACCTTGCTGTGTCCAGGTAAGGTCAATCTGGGTGGGCCTGCATAGCCCTTTCCCAGCAAGTGTCCCGAAGGGACACTAGCTGCCTCAACCCAGGGCTACATGGATCCAGACTAGCAATTCAGTGTTGGATAAAACATTTGCCAAATGCAGAAGTGCAAACAACAAGAGCTAGAGCAAGGAGAGACAGTCTTTGTGCAGCTGAGAAGACACAAGGAAACCAAGACAAAGATATCAACCCCAAATACTGTGTCAGCAGTTGGACCCAGTACAGCACAAAACATGACTAATTTTCTCAAGCAAAGCTCAGCTATGAAAAGAAACCAAACACTGAGAACCAAAGCAGGAGAGCAAACTGAAACATGCTGTCCTCTGCTGGAAGTGGCTCTAGAGGAGCTTGAAAGCAGAACATCAAGACCACTACCCCTTTGATCTTCACTGGAATACAAGATAAAGGCATCATTTTAAAGCTTCACAACCTTGTCTAAAAGCTTCTGAACTCCAGCTAAAGCTGCTCTTCCATGCAGCCAGCATCACTGTCACCAAAGAAGCACTCTTGACACTGCCCTCTCCCACACCACCACTACCAGGAAACCATCGGGACTCTCCCACACACCTTCACTCGTGGCAGCAGAAGCGCTTGTGTGGCTGTAGAGAACAGGACCAAATGAAAGCTAATGCTTTCTCCTAAGAAAATAGCAAAAATTCTTTGTTGCAATCCAGTTCACCTGCAACACTTACGTCAACAAAGCTTTCAGGATGCATCTTTTATATGTAATTCATGTGTAGTTTAAAAATATAAATAGCTACTGCAGCAGGAGTCTTCTATTACATGTATCTAGAAAGAACTTAGAGTAGATCCTTTAAAACTTCCACACCAACTAAGGAAGATGTCCAGATGTGAAAGTGAGAGTTCAAACTATGTGGGACTTACATCAGCTAGAGCCTGTGGTGGGAATTATCTAAGCGTTCATTTTCGGGGAAAGAGAAAAAGAAGTTATGACTCTCGTTGCAAAAAAAAAAAAAAAAAAATAAAAGAATCCGAATGAGTAAGCAGCACCATCAGCACAGGTTCACAGGGGGATTTTCCCAACATTTTAACCAGCATCAGACCTTCACACAAAGCATAACTCACCAGAATTAACTCTCTAGAAAAACAAACAAACAAATCCCCTCTTTTTTTCCCCCTCCTTAATTACCCAAACACTGTATTAGATACAAATAAGAATTTTTTACGCTGATGAGAAAAATATTTTTCTCCACGTTTTGCATTTCATAGCCCGAAGCCTCACACCCCTTAGGGACAGGAGCCGAGTACTCCGTGTCGCCCTCCCTCCCGGCATTTCACTAGAGATGCAGTCGAAAACAACGCTTCAGACCCACTCACATCGCGATCCGGGCCCCGGCCCGAAGCGCAACCGCTGGCCACGGCGCTCCCGCAAGCGGAGGCAAACGGGGACCCGGGCCGCCGCGCAGTCGCCCCGCTGGGCTGGGGTCATCCCCACCCCCAGACCGGCCGGGGAAGCGGCCTTTCCTCCACGCCCCGCTGCCCGGCACCACCCCCGTGCCCAGGCCAGGGCGCCTTTCCCCTCTCCCCTCACCACGGGCTTTTCCCTCCGGTCCCCCCAGGACTGGACGGCGGCCCCACTCACAGCGTGTGTCCGCAGACGTTCACCATCAGCTTCAAGGAGGGGTTGCGGTACTTGGTGGTCTTGCACCGCGGGCAGCCCAAGTCATCCATATCCATGGCCATGGCTGCAACCGCCTCCCTCTGCCTCCCCCCCGCCTCCCCTCCCGCTGCCTCCATCCGGGCCTTCCGCCTTCCGCCGCGCTGTGCCTCTGCCAAAAGGACCCGCCGGCACCGCCTGCCTCCCCGCGCGTTCCGCCTGCCGTGGGGCCCGGCCCGCCTCGCTCCGCACCCCTCCCGGCCACGACCTCCCCCAGGCAGAGCCAGCCGGCGGCGGGGAGGGACACGGTAGCCGGGCCGAGCAGATACGAGCCGCACCAGGCAGAACCTGCATGGCGTTGGGGTGGGGGAGCGGGCAGTTCTGTCCCGAGAGCTCCGGTTGTAACCGGGGGGGGGCCCTCCCCCATAATGAATAATCAACAGGAGGCCGAGGTGCCGTGCCTCACTTTGGGTAACCACCGCCTTGCCCCGGCGAGTTTGGATTCTCCCCACCCGAGGTTGGGAGGCGCAGGTGAGGGCACCCACGGCCGCCGCCCGCCTCCCCTCGCCCGCGGGGCGTCCCTGCAGCGGGGCGCCGCTCTCCAGGTGGAGGTGGGAAGGGGGCAGAGGAGAGGAGCGGGGCCGTTTGATTGACGGTTGTCCCGGAGACGCGAGAGCCCCCGCCCCCCCCGGCGCAGCCAATGGGCTGGCGCGGCCGGGCCAGCAGGCTGCGGTGCCATATAGTATTGCAGTGGGGCTGCGAGTCACGTTGGGGGGAGCTGCGGAGAGGAGCCCGTTTACACTACTTTGCTATAGCAGCTATCTTTAATGGTTATTGCGTGGCCGGGAGGAAACCTGATCGGCTAGAGCCGGCCGAGAGCAGGAGGAGGAGGAGTGGACTTTACGGAGAGATAGGAAGGGGGGAGAAGGGGACGGGGGGAAGAAAAAAAAAAAAGAAAAAAAAAAAGGAAAACAACCTAAAATATGTCTTCTGCCTCCCCCACGGACGAGATCACGAGCGCGGTGGAGATCAAGCAGGAAAATGTGATGGAAATCCTCTCTGAAGCCAGCAAGGTGTCCCCCGACGGGGCCGCGGCTGGAGCCCTCAACCCGGCGCCGCCGCCGCCCCCTCCCGCCGCGGTCCCGTTCCCCATGGAGCACACGGGCTCAGCCGCCGCCGCGGAGGAGGGAGCCGCGGACCAGGTACTGCTCCACACGGAACTCCTGGCCAGGAATCACCACGCTGCCTCCTCTCCCTCTTCTTCTTCTTCTTCCTCCTCCTCCTCCTCGCAGACCCCCTTGGCTTTCTCCCCGGACCACGTCGCCTGCGTCTGCGAAGCACTGCAGCAAGGTGGGAATCTGGACCGCCTGGCCAGGTTCCTGTGGTCTTTGCCCCCGAGCGATCTGCTACGTGGCAACGAGAGCTTAATGAAAGCCCGGGCGCTGGTGGCTTTCCACCAGGGCATCTACGCCGAGCTCTACAGCATCCTGGAGAGCCATAACTTCGACTCCTCCAACCACCCGCTCCTACAGGAGCTCTGGTACAAAGCTCGCTACACCGAGGCGGAGCGAGCCCGGGGCAGACCCCTGGGGGCGGTGGACAAGTACAGGCTGCGGAGGAAATACCCTCTGCCTAGGACGATTTGGGACGGCGAGGAGACCGTCTACTGCTTCAAGGAGAAGTCCCGCAACGCCCTGAAGGAGCTCTACAAGCAGAACCGGTACCCCTCGCCTGCCGAGAAGCGCAACCTAGCCAAGATCACGGGGCTGTCCCTCACCCAGGTCAGCAACTGGTTCAAGAACCGCAGGCAGCGGGACCGCAACCCTTCCGAGACCCAGTCCAAAAGGTGAGGGCAAACTTTCCTCCCCGCCCCCTCTCCCGCCTGCCTTCCCTCTCCCGGCTCTTTCTTCCCTTGCAAACATGGCGCTTACCTTCGGTGCGCCTCGTCCTCCCCTCCTTCCTCCTCCCCTCTCCCTCGCTCCCACACACCCACCCGGCCCGGGCACGCAGGCACGCGAGCCGCGCCGAGACAGCGCGGGGGAACTTCCCGGCCCCGCTGCCCCATTCACCGCCCCGCGCCTCGTCCTTTCCCCCCGGCCCGGGAGCCCGCGGACACCGGCGGCGCGGCGGGCTCCGGGGACGGGACGGGAGGGGGGAGAGTTTGTGTCCCCCCACTCGCTGTTTTTATTTAATTGCCGCGCCTGACAGAGTTAATCATTGACGCGGGCGCAGGACGCGCGGGGGTGTGGGGTCCCGCCGCTCGCTCTGTTTTGAAACCTGACTCGGGAGCGGGCCGGGCTCGGGTTTCAGCGGGGGAGCGGGGCCGGCCGCGCCGGGCTTCAGCGGCGCCTCTGCCGGACTCGGCCCGCCGCAGGCCTCTGCCTCCAGCCCCGCGACCGTTCTCTCCCCGCGGGGCGGGAGAGCCTCCCCCGCCCGGCCCCGCTCCGCCCGCGCCCGCGGATCCGCGCTCCCGCCCGTGTGTCCCTCCCCGCTGGCGGAGGGGCCGCGGGGGGGGCTCGGCGCCGCGAGGCGGGCAGGTGGAGGTGACCTCCCCGCTCCCCCCCCCTCCTTCCTCTCGGGGCAGGGAAGGGAGGGGAGGGGAGAGGCGAGGGGGGAGGAAGGGAGAAGGGAGGAAAGGAGGGAAAAAAGCGGCGGAGGGCCCCAAGGCATTTCTCAACCAAGGGCGCGATTGTGCCGCCGCGGCCCCCTCTCCGCGGGACACTTCAAAGGGCGAGCGCCGAGGGGGAGGGAGCGACCGAAAAATGCAGTGGAGGGCGGACCAGTCAGAAAACATCAGCCCGGCGCAGCTCCAGGCGGAGGGGCTCGGCGGGGCCGGGGCGGCCCGCGGGGCGCGGCACAAAGGCCGCCCCCCCGCACCACCGCCCCCCGGCACAGCCCGAGGCGGCCGGGCCGCGGTGGCGGGGGCCCGGGGTCGGGCGGCGCTTGCCGGCCTGCTTGCTCTCACCTCCCGCTGGTGCCGCCCGGGGATTTACCAAATGGCTGCGGCCCTTCTCACACGTGTGGGCACGCAGGGCCGGCGGAGGGAGGCCCGAGGCAGCCCCCCTTCGGTCGCCCATATCGGATGGCTGGGGAGGGGGGACGGAGAGATTTGTTTACAAGTTCATAACCCAGGCTGTAAAGTTTCTCTTTAGCGAAAGTTTGGTTTGCCCTTTTCTAAGAAACCTTCCCCTTGACTTTAAATTCGTTTAAAAGTGCCTTGCAAAGGCAAAACAAAAAAAAAAAAAAGCACCTCTTTGGGGAAACTCTCGCAAACTGTATCAAAGCAAGGAGCCGTCCTTGCTGCAGAGCTTGCTGGCACGCCATGGTAATGCAATGTCATCTCTCCATCTTTTCCCATAGCGAGTCAGATGGCAACCCTAGCACAGAAGATGAGTCCAGTAAGGGGCAGGAGGATTTATCTCCCCATCCGCTCTCCAGCTCATCAGATGGCGTTACCAACCTCAGCCTTCCTGGCCACATGGAGCCCGTCTACATGCAGCAGCTTGGAAACGCTAAAATAGCCTTGAGCTCATCTGGTGTCTTGTTGAATGGAAACCTCGTGCCTGCCAGTACCTCTCCAGTCTTTCTCAATGGTAGCTCTTTTCTTCAGGGACCCAATGGTGTCATTCTCAATGGACTCAGCGTGGGGGCTTCACAGACTGTTACCTTAAATTCGCCCAAAACCACATCAAGTGTCGTGAGCAACGGGGTATCCATTACTGATATACTGTCATCTACATCAGAAGATGTTAAGGACTTCAAACTCCTTCAAGCTTCGGTCCCCAATGCCACAGCAGCCACCTTCAGCCCCAGCAACATCCCAGTCTCATTCCCGGGATTGATACCAAGCTCAGAGGTGAAAAGGGAAAGCGTACAAACTGCTGCTTCACAAGATGGAGGCTCTGTAGTTACTTTTACTGCTCCTGTCCAAATAAACCAGTATGGCATTGTCCAGATCCCCAATTCAGGAACAAATGGTCAGCTGCTGAACGGAAGCATTGGTTTTTCTCCTCTGCAGCTGCCTCCTGTTTCTGTGGCAGCTTCACAAGGTAAAAGTTTTGTCTCTTACAGTAAAAGGTATGAGAACAAGTTGGAATCAGGCTTACTTAGCATTTTAGAAGCTGTGATCCACTTCCTCCAAGGTACTAGGATTGAATCTCAACCATGGCTACACACAGTACATCAAAAGATACCTTTTGACTTCCTTTATAGTGGGTTATGCTCATGAGCAGACTGTGACATGAGGCTGAGCTCCTCTTGGAAGAGCAGAGAAAGAGGTCTGGTAATTTACACCCCTTTCATCTCATGCTGTTCTCAGAAGTCTGTGATACCGGTCTTCACAAATATCTGTAAATTTTACACGTTTCAGTAATTCAAAATATTTCCCGTTTGCCACTGAATTCTTTTAATGAGAACACTCACAAAAATGAAAGTTGCAGCAGCTGGAAATTGTTACCATCTTTGTTCTTCTGGTGGTTGTTTTGGCTTTTAGGTTTGTTTTGATTGGTTTTATTTTTTATTTTTTTTTTTTTTACCAAAGCATTTTATAAAAGCAAATTTTCAATGACTGTAGACAGAACATAAGTGAACAGTTATGCTGGTACATTTTCTGTCCTCTAATTAAGAAAGATCAAACTGCAGGGAAACAATAGAAATAAGCAAGAGCTCGTAGATATGAAATGCGAGGGTATTTGGATAGAACTGCCTTCAGTCCAAGGGAAATATGTCATCGCAGGTTCACTTGCCAAGTGTGCAGGCTCCTCCCCAAGTTTGCTTTAGAGTTTGTCTTAACATACCATAGTCTGAAACTTGTAGCCAGCCAGAAAGAATCCCAGGGAGCACAAGCCTAGTTCTGGATCCTTGTTTTGAAGTAGGTTATAAAGCACAACCTAACAGCTTTATTACTTATTAGCCACAATATCTTTCTTCATGAAAATGATTAAACTTGAATCAATCTCTCTACTTTCAGGAGCTGTGAGTACTATAATGAAAATGAAACTGAGCTCACATTAGCTTGTTTGAATTAAATGTGTATAGAGAGTCAGTGATTCTTGCTATGATATGGGAAGGAACACTGAAGGTGTACAAACACATTTTAAATGGATGCACAATTGTTAGATCCTAAAATGTGACACACACGGTCACTGGAAGTTACTGGTACAGAGCTTAAGACAGAAAAAAAGAAGACATTTAGTTGGAATACCGTGTGTAATTACAAAAGCCATTTAATCCACATGCCCCAAGGCATAAACTGACAACCAGCAAAGGTGAGAAAGTAAGTTCTGTGCCTTAAGTAATGGAGAACTATTGTGTTCGAAAGTCATAAGATTCATGGTAAGCTCCTTTCTGAATATTTCCCCCATTGTTAAAAATACCAATTCCCACTGGAGAATCATCCACCATGCATCTAGTCTGGTGCAGAGAAAAGTCAAGATCCATATTTGCTGCTTTGATTTGTTCCTGGTTTTCTTAATACAAGATGGATGGATGGATAGCTGGCTGTTTAGCACAGCTGCAGTGTGCTGCGTAGTATTTTAAGTAAGGTACAGTAAATGATATCACCAGGTAACTTCAAATTGCCTCACTTCTACTCTTACTTACACAAGTCATATCTTCCAAAAAATCATCATTGATTAACAGAAATTAATAGGGAGCTAAAATATTTCCCAGGGAAGAAATGTATCTTCAGTACTGTTCTAAAAACTTTAGGTGTCTCCAACTGTAGCCTCTTAAAATCATAATTAAACTGCTTTTGTGAGAGGGAGGTTTGAACTGGAACCCAGTGCCAAGAGCCAGTATATCTTTTTTTTGAAATTATTGTAATGGCAACGTAGATGGCATGTTGAGTAAAACCGACTTTGGGTCTTCTCTCTCCCCCTCTTCTTGCTTTGGCTAGCTATAGCATCACGCAGGCAGTGCTGATGCTTTCAAAATGGGTAGGCAGTTGCTGTGTGATTTTTACGCAACATGATGGATGTGGTAGGGTTAGGCTTTTAGAAATAAGTGATAAAGCGAGATGAAAGGCAATACCTCTGAGTGCTTGATGGACTGCCTCGTGAGCCGGATAGAAGTTACTGGGTTTTGTTGTTTTCTCTGCAGGTTGGCTCAGGTAGGTTCTGCCCAGCAATAGCGGATTTCACGTGGTGTGCCTTAAGTTCCCACACAGAAGCTGTAGTCTGTCACTGAACTATCTTTAATAGCCTTTCATGCTTCTATTTTTAGATAGAAATTGAGTGGTGGCAACTAGTGAAGGCCAAAGCACGTTCATTTTAATCACATGGCTGAGGACTGTTTGCCCCTTTAATGAGAGCCTGAAAGATACCTAATGTACCAGAACCCTTCTCTTTTTCTTCTTTTTTTTTTAATTTCTTTCTAAAAGCAGTTTCTATTAACAGTTTTTATTTCTTCATACCAGATTTTCTGTCACCTGTTACAAACAACACGATTCTGTGCTGCATGATATAATAGCGTATGTATGTCCTGCAAACCTAAAAAAAAGACCAAAATGTCTCCACAATTGTCTGCAAACTATAATCTGTGTTTTCCTTTCTTTTGCTTCCATTCTTCTAGGTAATGTTTCAGTAAGTCCCAGCACATCTGATGGGGGAACTTTTACGACTGAATCTTCAACGGTGCAGCAAGGAAAGGTTTTCTTCAGTCCCCTCACTCCAAGCGCAGTCGTTTATACAGTTCCCAATTCAGGCCAGGCAGTAGGCTCTGTCAAGCAAGAAGGACTGGAAAGAAGCCTTGTGTTTTCTCAGTTGATGCCAGTCAGTCAGAACACGCAACTAAATGTAAACATGTCTTCTGAAAATATATCCAGCGGAGGACTCCAGTCCCTGGCCTCCTCGTTAGTGAATGTAACACCTTCACATAATTTTTCCCTCACACCACCTACTCTTTTAAATGCTGCAGAACTGAACTCTGGTATCTCGGAGAGCCAGTCCATGTCATCACCCGTGACCAGTACCTCTACAGTGATCTCTATCAGCAACACTAACTATGCAACCCTTCAGAACTGTTCCCTTATTACCAGTCAAGATTTGTTGTCCATTTCTACAGCACAGCCCACGCTTGGAGAAATAGTTTCTACAAGTGGAGACCGTGTCAGCCACCCCTCTGCACAAGTACATCAAGATTTTGTCAGAGAGCACAGGTTAGTTCTGCAAGCCGTACCTGACGTCAAAGAGAATTTCTTACCTAATGCTGAGAGTAAGTCAACTGGCAATTTAATGATGCTGGATTCAAAATCCAAGTATGTTATGAGTGACATCGTTGACACGGTTTGTGAAGAACTGGAAACGGACAAAAAAGAACTTGCCAAACTGCAGACAGTTCAGATGGATGAAGATATGCAAGACTTGTAACTTTTTTTCCCCTGCTTTCTGTTTTTAATAGATAAGTCTCCTGTTGAGGCCCTAACAAATACCAAGTGGGGTTCTTTTTTGTTGTTTTTGTTGTTGTTTGGTGGTTGGGGTTTTTTTCATTTAAAGAAAACAGAGGAACACTTAAGTGATCTGCATCAATGTACAGAGAATCTCCAGCGATGGAATTAGGTTGCCGCACTTGGTTTGCATGCAGTGTTCTCTTTTAAGCAGATTAAAGGAGAAAGGAAATGCCAGAGCAAGTACTGAAAGAATGGGTAGAGGTTTGACTACAGGATACTACCCTGATAATTTAACTAAACTCTCCATAGTACAGCATACTCTCAACAGTAAGTATACACTCCAGACGTTAGATAGAGAACATAAATCTTGCTCCAAAAAGGTAGAAATAATGCAGTCATTTTTGCTGTTTACTTCTAGTTCATGGGCATTGAGAAATTTCTAAGGAACTCTAAGACGATACCTTACCGGCTTTTATGTTGTTTGAGGTTAAGAAGTGAAACAAAATTATCCATGATATTGTTACTGGTGTGTTTGCTTTTTCCCAGCAGACTTGCGTTCAAACCAAAAATCTTGCATCAAACATTTACAGGTTTGTAAGTGCTACAGCTAGCGTTTTGTCAGTGCACCAGAAAAAACAACATTTGAAACTCTAATTATGCAACTCGGAAGTTTCCTTTCCAGTCTGAATGTAAATATTGTTTCAGTTCTTATAAAGGAGACTTTTTTTTAAATTAGTACAATGGATTTTATTTATGGTTTATATTCCCTTTCAGTTTAGACACAATGCATTGAAAAGGAAAATGTTTTCTGGCTGTTTAATTTATTCTTATTGTTTGAGCAGGAAGTAAGCATAGTTATTTCTGACAAGGTTTTACTTTTTGTAGTTTTTCAAGCAATAGACTGTAAAAGTAAAATGTTAATCACACTGACACTAGAAAATGAGCTCCCAGTCTCACAAACCCAGGAGGCCCCTGTCTCTACCCCCTCTGTCTTTGTGTTCAGGGGGTTTTTGTTTGTTTTGTTAGTAATTTGCAAATTAGTTGAACCTTTCTATGTATTTTTTACAGAATTCCATGTGCCTTTCTTCCTAGTGGCCTTATCTTTGTTACTAAAGCACAGTGGCAAGAGGAATAAAAACACTGACTTGCAAATATCCGTCCTCAGGGCCAAATCATGATGCCTTACTGCTGCAAGTAGACCCACTGACTTCAGTGCCCCTGCTTGCACTAGTAAGAAGAGGTTTAAGTCTTTCTGTCATCATGGGTGACATTTGCTAGCAGTGCAGAGAGCCAAAGATAGGTCCTTCTGCGCCATGTCAGCAGGGCAGGAGGAGTCCAGAGAGGCACCATGGGCAGAGCCATCATGCCAAGGGAAAGGTCTTGGCTCCAGCCTTGGGCAGCTGAGCAGGAAACATTGGATGGGTAGGCCAGGGAAGGGAGCCCCATGGTTACATGGACACATTGGCCAAAAAGCCCATGTGGGAGGGCTTCAGCTGCTGTTCAGGCAAGCAGGCCTCCAGGAGTGTACTCAAGTGTGTATTTATATAATCTTCCAGAAGAAGCAGTGTGGGGGCTGATGGTGGGAACTGCAGCTGCCCAAAGGGCTCGTGGGAGCAGCCGTGGTCTCAGCTTGGCTGGCGATGGGTCTCCTCTCCTTTCACATCTTTGTGCTTCGCTGAGGACACAGAAGCAGGCAGGCTATGGGCAGGTCGAACAGATCTTACCTTTCCTCCAGAGGATTTTTTGTAGCATGGAAAAGCACATCCTTAAGCTTTAAAATAATAATAAGAATGCAGATGTATGAAAATGACATGCTGTTAATCTTTGTGGTTTTGTTATTTTTTATTCTAATGTGAATATATACAGTAACTAAAGCATGTATTCATCTTCATCGGGGGCCTGGTCTGAAGTTTTTGGAAAGCAATGGAAAATGTTTTCATAAGCTTCTGTGGGGCGTGAATCAGGCTCAGGACAAAACCAGATCACTGTAAAGGACAAAAAAAAAACTGCAAGGAAAAAGAATAGATAGGTAGCACGTCCCAGTCTGTTTCTGTCTTGGTTGTTAACTGGTTCTGTGGAAAGCCTTTGAGGAATGTTTTTTTTTTTTTTCTGTGCACCATGAGCATGGCATAGGTATCCTCGCTTATTGTTTTGCACTATATTGAATGCAGCGTGCAAGGTATTCTGTGGAACCTTGAATCTGAGCTCTGTTGGTAAGCACTGGAGTCCGTGCTGCAAGCCAGAACCAGGGTCTGCAGGGAAAAGTACAGGGAAAGGAAAGAGCAAGTGTGCAAGGGGTGCACTGTGCAGCTGTACTGAGTCACTGATGCTCTGCAGACAGAAACAGCCTATTAGCAGTGGCTGTCCCCATGTGCTCCCAAGCAAAAAGAGTGTTTAAGGCAAGTGCTTTAAAGTGGAGATTATCACAAGCAGAACATGGAGCTGTATTTTCCTCTGGCACAACTTCCCTTGACGTTCAGGGGATCTCCGCGTGAGCAGGGACCCAGATAGGACAGAGTTCTCCTCTCTGCTCTGCTTGTTAATCTGTTTGCTGGGTTGCAGCATGAGCAATCTACTTCCCGCCTCTTCTTCACACATAAAACTAAGGTGAGGGTGATGACGATAACAGTAGCTGCTTTGCGTGAATTTGTGCAACTGTTTGGAAAATTGGAAGGGCCCTGTATCATTGTCATGTTAATGGAGAGCATATGTGTGGCTCTGAAGGACTTGTTTCTGGCTTAACATTTGGTCTGTGAAGCTCAGACTATATTTGGAGGCAAGCTAGAGAGTATTTCAGAGCAATCAGTTGTTAACGCGATCCGGTCTTGTAACTGAAAAGGCTGTGGTGTTCCACCAGTACCTGTTACTTTTTTTTTTTTTTTTTTTTCTCCTCCTTTGCATTTGTTGTGTTACTGAGCCTCTGAATTCCATGGCTTTGCAGCACAGTTGGCGTGAAAACTGTGTACGTTGTAACAGTGATGCGCATCTTGGAGTGTTTGGTACTTCTAATAGGAGACTTCCCACCCTTCAGTGGGAGTGGAGGATGTACATAAAAGCTGTGGTTTGGGGCAAAGTAAGATTATTCTGTTCTAGTCTTCCAGATATCAAGTAACTTATTATTAAGTTTTACTTTTTCTTTCTCCCAGTGAAAATAAGTGTCATTCCCTCCAGATTAAGGTAGTTATAACCTCATGTTTTCTGCAGGTACATATGCACAATATAAAGACTCATTGCACGGTACAGTGTTTTTAAATAGATATTTAAATAGTAGTTTTACTCCTACTGTAAAATAAGGGTCAGTTTTTATTATGTGGCCCTCAAGCAAGCAGGCTAACTGCTCTAAATAGACAGTACACAAAGCCCCAAAAAGCTTCTGGGGCTGGATCTTTGGCTGCTGTAAATAAGGCATTGCTCCACTGATCCCCAAACTGGGGCTTTTACGTGGTGTTTAGGGGGTATGGATGCTCATCACCCACACACATAAATGGCAGTGAGTGTCCAAGCTCCGCAGACAGTCCTTATTAACACATTCTGTCGTTTAAATGGAAGGTATGTCTATCTGGCATATGTCTTCCTTCTCCTCCCTCACTCCCTCTCTGTTACAGGTGAGAATAAAGAATCATTTCAGCTTCATACATGTTTGCAATTTGTAAGTCCACTGGAAATCTTACAGGAAACATCGCCAATTTCTACTACTTCTCTCATCTTAGATTCAGCTTTGAAAAAGATGCTTAAAGTTTAAGCAAATGCTACAAAACGTGGTGTTAGAAAACACTTTGCTCTTTACTACTTCTAATTAAAGCTGCCTCTGTTTCACCCAGAGTTTTGCAGAGAGCCAGAAATAACTTAAATTGGGCGCTCTTTCTGGACTATTTGCAGCGTTATTCCTGTGGCCTTACCTAATAGGACATTTCAGCCACATAAATCACAGACAGCTATTGGCCAAGTCCTCAGCTGGGCTAAAGTAGCACAGTTCCTTTGACTTAAATGTTCTTTCACACCAGCTGAGAATATGGTCCATTCATTTCACTGGAGTTGGATCAGGGATGGATTTGACCCAGTATATGGTGGCAGTATGAACCAGTGCACAAGGCTGACACTCAGACAGTTATAACTGAATGGTCATGGTCTATCAAAGCATATACCTCTTTCATTTACTGCTTTACCCTACCTGTGGATTCAGGAAGATGCATTCAGAAAGCTACTTCACCCAAAAATAAGGCTGGAACCATCTTTATTGTTATTACTGTCAATTGCAGATTAATGACAATAATTGACAGATTCTTACTTCAAATCCTGTAAATTCACCTCAATAACTGTTTTCAGTTAAATAAAGCAGGGCAGAATTTGGCAAATATGCACAGGAACCAGTGCCTGTGCATCTTTCTTAGCAAGGGCAGGTGAACAACCAGGAGGGTGCATCCCTCCATTTTCGTATGAAATATGTGTGCAGGACTCCGGGGGCATGAGTACTTGTGATGGAGAAGCATATCATAAAGAATAGTGATTTTATAACTCTGGAAACAAAGGTAATGACATTTTGCAAGCAAGGAGACCTGAAGTCTTCCTGTATCTCCTAGCAGTTATTATCTTGAAGGATATTTCATACCTTACTTGTATGTTTCATATAGTTTAAAAGTAGCTTCTTAAATTTCTGAACTCAAGGAAGGGGTGAATCTTCTGACTTTCAGGATTCACATTCAGAGGATGTTTGTTCTTTTACTGCATGTACTGTTTGTCCAGAACTAACCAGTTATTTCTGCAATATGGGTTTATTGTGCCTTACAACAAGTATAAAATTTAAGCGGAATGTACGCATTAGAGGAGGGAATAATCAGAAGACTTTACTGCACTGTTAGGTGATGCCACCCCAGAGTGTGTCATCAAACATATCTGTGCTTAATTACCCAACCAAAGAGATCTAAAGTATGTATGTTTGTTGTACTGTAATAGGGGTTTGTGCCTGGACAATTAAGTGTTTTATTTGTATTCTGAGATGATGTGAACTTATTTTTCTAAACACTATACTGAATAAACTTTATATTTATACACATCTTGTGTAAATATTTCTATTTGCCTACAATGTGGGGGCTTTGAATTGGGTATTAGAAAATCAATCTGAGGTAGAGATGGTTTTTAACCACTCATCATGAAGGTGATGGCCACTAGAAATATCTGCTCACCAGGAAGTTGGTCAAAAGCCTACTTTAGCTGGAATGAGATTTTCTGTTGAGTGGGTTTTGGCAAACCCTAACTTTGCTTCTAAAATACTAAATTAAAAAACATGAATCTTCTATTTTGTATCAAACCTAGCTATTAAATCTGTGTCCTAAACCAAATTTATACCATAATTAGATAGATACTATTGAAATATGTTTCCACCTACTAGTTAGGAAGAGTCAGTATTTACTCATGGCTTCCATGGTATTGGAATACTTTCTATGTCAGGGTTTCTTCTCGGGTAGATAAATTCCTATCTGCTAGATTTGTGTTGTTTGAAAAATTTCTTTAAAATGTTGCATTTGGTATCAGACTTGGTTGTGACAGCCTTTTGAGAACAGCCTGAAGTTTTATGTTCCCTCAGTATTAAAGGATTTAAACACATTACTACGTTACTTTAGATCTGTGCCCCGACTACCAGGATTGCCTAGTTACGGTTTTGGTGCCAAAATGAGTAACAGTAATTTCAAGCATATTAACCTGTACATATGTACTGTACATTTACAGTAGAGATACTTAACAGCCTGCACATGCCACCCTTTCACCCCTTAAGTTGTATTTAGGCCATAAGAAGCAAGATCAGGTCTCAGATTAATTTTTTTAAATAGTCCGATCCAGTTGTATATGCCAATTATATTTTTAATCACTTAAGACATTATCTTTCCATACCATTATTCACCATTCCTTCATCTTTCCCAGTTAATGCAGCTGTGTCCCGCTGGCTCCATGCAGCACTGCTGACAGCAGTCTGGGTGGCAAAGTGCAGGAAGCAGCCCCCAGCCCTGGGAACATCACTCACCTCTCTCCTGGGGTTGACCCAGCTCGCACTCTGCAGCTGCCAAAGTAAATCCAGTTAAGCAGGAGCAGCCCTAAGGTAGAGAAAGACAATTGCCTCATTGCCCAACTGCTTTTCCTTCCCAGAAGCAGCGCTCATGACTCAGTCCTGTTCATAGCACTTCCTTTTGCAGCACTTTGGTTTTGCCAGAGCAGTAGGACTGATATTTTCTTGCCCTGCAGATACCAAATTCCCAGTCAACCCCTGGATGGCAGCTCTGTCCCGGCTTTGCTTGGAGCAGGGGCTGAAGGTCTAAAGCCATCCTTCAATCTGTGAGCAGCTTCTCCTCTCATTTCTGCCCCATGATGCAGCCATGGGGAGAACTGCCCCTGCTGGGTCAGCTCCAGCTGGGAGAGATCCCCTCCAGGATGGGGGTTCCTGTGCAGCCCTGTGTGCTCCACCAGACAAAGTGCAGAGGTTTGAGGGCAACTGAGAAGTGGAAAGTCTCAGCGTATGCAAATGTCAAAATTCTCCCCGAGCAGCCACCCATGCGGTATGCAGGATGAATCATGTCCTAACGGAGCACATTCCTGCTACTTTGGAGAGCTTTGCAGATGTGTTCCAGGTCACCCTGGGCGAGAAAACCACACACAGCCACGGTTTCTTCTGCCCTGACAGCTTGTGTGCAGATGGAGGAATAGGGGACAGCACCTTTGGAAGGGTGGTCAGCCAGCTCACCAACCGCCTGCCTTCCACACAGGGCCTGGGGATGCTGCATCAGTAGCTGGGATAAAGCTGATATTAGGGAGGCTCAGTGAGACTGATCTAGCAAGGAGATGAACTAGAAAGGGAGACAGCATTGGAAGACTGAAGCTTTTATCATCTCTTTCTGGCTGGATTTTCCCCAGTGCCAGATCAGAAGGGATTTTTTCAGCTCCAGGAGGCAGAGATTGAGTCAGTAAAACAAGATCTTAATAGAAATGCTCGCAGCTTGGAGAGCAGAGGTCTCCTTGCAGGGCTACATCCCCTGTTGTGGTGATCTCTGGCTGCAGAAATCTTTGGGCTGGAGTCTTAGGCCATTATATCTCGGTTATGGATATAGATCACATTTTTAATATAAAAATACATTTTAGAAGGAAAATGATTCCCAGAAATAGGAGTTCATCTGCCAAACAATGTGTGCATAACTGACTTTACACTCAGAGGTGCCAGAAAGTTCAGGAATGAGACCAGCAATAAAAAGGCAACACACGTGTGAAAAATCTACTACATTAAAGCCAGATTCAATAAAAATAGCACCTAGTTTATATGCTACAGAAGCTGGCACACGCCCGCAAATGCTGAAGGAAAAAGATAAAATGTTCAGAAGTTGCAAGCAGTCCAGAGGAACTGAGCAGCTCTTGAGCAGAGCTGATGGTTACTCAATAACTCATGTACAATATTCTCTTGTGTAAGTACTTTAATTCTTCATCCTGCTACTTCTCGGGCAGAAAGACCCAATTTGGAATACTTCGGGCTAATCAATAAGCTTTGTTGTTGCAGCCAAAGTGCTTTGCAACAGATCTTTTATTACCCAAAAGGACTCCAGAATGTTACACCGCACCATTTTCTTTTCTACTCTGCAAGCTGACAGCCAATTATTTCAGTGTTAGTGGTATCCCTTATACTGCTTGCAGCTGTAAAATGCAGCCCGTCCCCTGAGGAGCTTACAGTACACAGAAATAAAAGCAACCCGAGCTGGGAGGGAAGAGGAGCGCAGGGAGAAGAGATGGTTTGCCCGGAAGGGGAGTGCTGGCAGTGGTGGCAGAGGCAGGGGACAAAGCCAGGTCTCTGACTCCCCCTGTTGCTTTGCCCACTGGCTCACTCTGCCTCGTCAGGAGCCAAATCCGGCTCGGATGCAATGCCTTCTGACAGCAGCAGGAGGACTTGTTTCTTATGCCAGAGCTGAGTTTGCTTCTTTCAGTTATTTACTATGTCAACAGCCACCTTCTGATGCCGACCAATAGCCACATAAGCCTCTAGCTAAGTCCTGTCAATAACTAGACTGGCCCTGGACTGGGATCACTGAGCCAGCAAACACTCAGGCTTCAAAGAGATCCTTCCTGCCTGAATCACCCCATCAAGGTGATGCCCGCGTGGGCCCTGAAGGCCTCCAAAGCCACACACTTACAGATCAAGGCAATTCAAGAAAGGTTCAACTCACCTTCCACAAAGCGCAAGGAGCTGACAGAGATACGTTCACGGGAAGTGAGGATGGGCTAGTCCAGAGCCTGAGCTGTGCATACTCTTGGCATGTCCTAAGCCAGTGGTGGCTTAAAATAACAAATCAAGAACAAGCAACAAACTAAGAGCCTACCCATGTCCTAGGAAGATGCTAGGGATTTTGCTATTTACTGCTGCCTAAGCAAACGAGGGCATGGAGGTTTATCAGAAGGCTGTTCTTAAAAAGGCAACACTTTCTATTACCAACCCAAGCACATCTGCAATGACATACAAATATATAGGCTATCTGTGTTAAAAAGTATTGTCTGGCATGCGGGTGGAAGTGAGCTCTGACCAGATTAAGGCTGGGGGGAAAAAAAAAGAGAAAAATTCTTTCTTTCGAGGCTCACTATAGAGCTGCAGAAGAGGCAACCTCTGCTCCCTCTTGCAGGCAACATATAGAATCATAGAATAGTTAGGGTTGGAAAGGACCTTAAGATCATCTAGTTCCAACTCCCCTGCTATGGGCAGGGACACCACACACACTAATCCATGTCACTCGAGGCTCTGTTCAGTCTGGCCTTGAACGCTGCCAGGGATGGAGCATTCACAACTTCCTTGGGCAGCCTGTTCCAGTGTCTCACCACCCTTACAGTAAAGAACTTCTTCCTTATATCTAACCTGAACTTCTCCTGTTTAAGTTTGAACCCATTACCCTGTGTCCTATCACTACAGTCCCTGATGGAGAGTCCCTCTCCAGCATCCTTGTAGGCCCTCTTCAGATATTAGAAGGCTGCTATGAGGTCTCCATGCAGCCTAAATAGAACCAGGTCCCAAAACTCAGCAAGTGAACCAGGCTGAGTGTGAAGACCCCCCAGACAGGTGCAGATTCCTGGCCTGCTGCTAAAGGGCAAGAGCATGCTGTGCCCCTGCTCAGAGCTTGTGGCAGAACAGCAGCAGGGGTTAACTGCCTTATCAGTGCCATGCTTGTAGGAGAAGCCTGCTTGAGCAGTATCAGTAAGAGAGCTGCACACTCTAAGGGTGTGATATTATCTGCATGTAGAGGGATTTACGCACATAACTCCCCTATGTAGGGAATGATATTAGCTTCCTGAAGGCTGCTATAGCCCTTCTCCTCCTTTTGCCCAGAAATGTAATAATGTTCTCCCAAGAGCTTCTAAACACTGTTTGTGCTGTTTCTGCACCTCTGCAAGGTGGGACACAGGACTTCCAAAACCAACAGTACCTGGAAGCGGGTGCTGACAGCAACCTATTTCCAGGTACCGCTTTATCAAGAAGAGACCAGCCTGCCTGGAAGCGCTCCCTGGAGCACGGGACACAGTGCACGTACTGGGCATGGTTGCCTTGCACCAGCCAGCAGTGCTGCAGGATGCCTGGTCTCAGGACAAAGATCAGGCTGTGCCAGCCAGCCCTCCCCAGGCTCAGGCAGGGAAACGCTGACAATTTACTGGCATGGTACAGAGGTGCCAGGCGGACATTTGGCACTTCCTACACACAGCATCAGAGCTGCAGTGTCAGTAAACCCCTTCTGGACTTAGTTTCTGGGAATAGCTTCTTTAGCAACTGTTTGTTTCTTTTGTGGCAAAGCAAAGGCAGGGCTAACCTGCTTCATCCTGTTCCTTTGGAAACATCAGTTCCAGCAAATGAAACTACCTGGCCAATCGCTCTTGGTTTATGTTTGTTACCCAGTAACGGGAGCACGTATTGCTAACATACAGATGGCTCAGAAGTGCTCCCATTCCTTCCAAATTTTCACACAAAAATCTGAGTCTTTATAATTTGGGTTACAAAAGCAAGACTTCTTCAGGTGAACAATGCTCACAAGGAACAAGGAAGTCATTTGCTGATGGAGTGGAGGACTAACCCCTCAGATTAAAGTACAGTGTAGAGCCTATTTTTGTTAATTTCTTAACCATTCTCAAATCTTAGAATCTTTTTACAAGCCATAATAAATTAAATATTCCTGTGAAATAAGCAGCTTCTGTTAACAGAGACTCAAAGACTGGAAGGCAACACTGGAGCCGCCGAAAACTTAACAACACTCCTGCTTAGGTTTTACCAGAGCCAAGTCCAGTGAAAGAAGTGCCTCCTGCCTTGCAAGCTCTACTTCCATTACAGACATGACAGCCTGTGTTTCAGGACACAAGTCGCCACTCTGTAAAACTCAGGCAGAATCACCAGCTTGTCTTCTAGTTTTCCTTATCTTGGTGTATTTTCTACATTTCAGAAGCACAGCTTCTTCTAATATCCAAGCTGTTCCTGAAAGTACTGTCTAGCAATAAAAAATACTCTCATTCTGAGTAGAAGCCCTTGATGAAGAGATCATGGTATTTTGACCTGGAACCACAAGATAATCACTGTTTCAGAACAATTTCCCACCCATCCTACTGGGGCTTTGCCCAGATCACATTTCCTCAGTTCATCAGGGCATGGAACAGCATCAAAAGGCTGATGGATGCCAAGTTGTGTCACATCTAATAGTTCTTCCCTTTCCAAATGGCATATCATATCATCAAAGGCAACTAGGCTGTCATGACATAATTTGAGAATCCCACTTTATAGCTGGTAGAAACCGAACCCCAGCAAGTCTGTCAGTAATGATATATTCCAGGTAATACAGGATTGAAATCTCCTGGCCCCAAGTCTCAGTCTTAAATTTAAGCAATGTTCTGATTTGCCAGCTTTCACAATTTATGATTTTTTGCAATACTTAGTAGTTGGTGAGAGAGGGGGAAGTAGGCGAGGGGTGGGGGGTATAGCCACAGCTTCCTGCTCAACTTCATTCTTAAGTTCCTATATTTGAAAAATAGGAATTAATCTGGAGGTTCTGAAGGTCTGCAAACAGGAATACATATAAATATGGGTATATCACATTTATCTAATGGAATGTAAGCATTTTATCTCAAAGCTGGTGTTGTCTCACAGCCTCCGAACCTTTGGGTCTGACAGCACTGTGTGCAACAAGACACTTCAAGAGAATAAACCAGGGTATCAAAAAGGTAGCAGTTCATAAATAAAATTAATAAATGGTCTACAAATTCAGGAGAATATCTGTCAAAGCTGCCTTTGGATTCAAATTTCCATAAACTTAAAATTAAACTGGGACATTATTACACTTACAGGCAAGAGGAGGAGAATGGCAAGAGGAGGAGAAGGGCTACAGCAGCCTTCAAGAAGTTAATGTCATTCCCTACATAGGGGTGTTAAGTGTGTAAATCCCTTCTGGGTTAATTTACTAGGCTACTGCAGTCTAATTCGTAAAGGTAGTAGCTATTTTTTTAAGAAACCTCTGTATAACTTAACTTAAGGGAACATTTCACTGGCTTAGAAACAAACCCCCCAAAATAGCATACAAATGCATTCACCAAAATCAGCCCTTGTAAGACCAGTTTTGTTTTTAAGGAATTCAAGCAAATTCATTCCTGTATAACTCAGGCAGGATTTCCAGAGCACACTGTGCCTGGCAGCTGCCACTGAGACTGGCAGCACATGCAGTCCCGTGCCAGGTTACTCAAAGCCCCAGCTCAACACCACACGTAAACACCCGTCTGCCTACAAACCTGCATTTCAGTGTAGCCATAATTATCATAAGCAAATGGCTCCTGTTGTAACAAATGGTTGTCGACTGAGTTATCACAGATAGCAAAGACAAGATGAACATCAAGGGCTGCAGGAAAGGAGGCAGGCTAACAGGGAGAGAAACCTTCTTCATGCACCATTAGCTGCCACCTTCAACCCTGGTCTAAGAAAATACCCAAGTGCTTGTTCTCACAGGCAAACCAAATCAACTTTGAGATTTTTATTTGCACAACATAACAAGATGCTGCAAGAAGAAAAAACTGGGCTGCTCAGCTCATTCTGACTTTTACAGCTTTGGCCTAAAACAGTAATTTGAAAGGGTAATGGTATTTTTCCACTGCAGCACCCCTCCTGTGAAGACAGGCTAAGAGAGATGGGCTTGTTCAGCCTGGAAAAGAGAAGGCTCAGGGGACACCCTTGAACAGTCTTCCAATATCTATAGGGGGCCAACAAGAAAGCTGGAGAGGGGCTTTTAACAAGGGCATGTAGGGATAGGACAAGGCAAAATGGCTTTAAACTGACAGAGGGTACGTTTAGATTAGGTATTAGGAAGAAATTCTTGCCTGTGACGGTGGTGAGGCACTGGCACAGGTTTCCCAGAGAAGCTGTGGCTGCCCCATCCCTAGCAGTGCTCAAGGCCAGGTTGGATGGGGCAACCTGGTCCAGTGGAAGGTGTCCCTGCCCATGGCAGGGGGTTGGAACTATATAGTCCTTAAGGTCCCTTCCAACTCTAACCATTCTATGATTCTATAATGGGGTTTGAAATGTTCCAAAAGCTGGTATTTTTGCAAAGTAAGAGGGAGCACAAGGAGAAAAGTCGGTTACTCTTCATTTTTCAAGCCTGACTCAGAGGCAACTTGAACAATAACTTCCAAGATTAGCAGATATGAACCACTGGGAACCAGAAGTCCTGAATTTCCATCTCCCAATCAATACAATGGCAGTAACAGCACTTCCCTCTCCTGTGGTGAGAGGTACTGAAATTCTCAGCCGGGCTGAGATTCACCCAGGTGGAATGGCACAGCTGAAATACTGAGGCTAGACCCCACTGATAGAACAGGTATTTTATGTGTGTGCGTGTGTGTGTATGTGTTTATATATATATGCACATACACACACTATATATAATATATATAAATCATATATGATATATATTTAATATAATGCATTAAATATGTGATGTTATATATATGTAACATATATAATACATCACTAAGATACTATTAAACTTACCCCTTAGACAGATGACATCTCAAAATGAGCCCATGTCCTTGGTTCTTCCCTAAGCTGTGCTAATGCCTCCTACCTCTCTCTTCCTGCCCACATTCCACCTCCTGTACAAGGGCACCAGGAGGATCATGAGCAAGGCACAGCAATAACACTCTGCCCTTGCCCTTTAAAGAGGCCTTTTCCTTCTCACTTCAATAACATTTACTCAGTTCTGCTCGTCTCCAGGCCATGTCTAGAGAAGAAACATTGCTTCTGAGCCTTTCTTCTTCACATCTCTCTTCCCTAGTCATTTTAGCTGATCTGGGAGGACCACTGTGCACCAGCTGTGATGCAGCCAAGACTGGACACTGTTTTTCCACCCAGTAGTGCACTTTAAGAGCCATTGCATAAACAATGGCTGTGATGCTGCTCCCTTTGTTGTCTCCTGAATCAGCCAGCACAGCTCTGCACCCCACAAGACACTCTGCCCACCCGGGTTCACAGCGGGTGTCGCTGACTCACTAATGGAGCTGCCATAACTTTTCTGAGCAGCCACTTCTGCCAGCAAATAGATGACACAAATCACTGCCTGAAAGGTCTGCATGGCATGTGGCTTAATTTTCTTTTCCATGATATGAAATCCAATCTGAAATGCACAGATTATTTTACTAATCTGTGTAAATCCTATTAATAGCACTTATTCTGCTGCGCTCACATTCACTTTCTAACAAATCTGTTCAGACCTCCTGCAAGATCTTCACACCTGGTTGCACTCATGTCTTCACAAAATAGCTGACCATGAATGGAAACTTGTGCTTTACAGTCATCTCTCACATTTTAATTCATGTCCCATAGTCCAACATGTTCTGGATCAAAGCATTAGTGCTGTAAATCACCGTGGTGCCATCGGAGCTAAAGCAATTATACAAAGGGTCACACAGCTTCAGTAGGAAAGGGCAGAGACTGTATGCCTCCTTTCTCCCAGCATCACTGGCTCCTGTGCCTGCTCCTAGCTGCAACGTGCCCTGCATAGCTCCCATCAATGTGACTTTATCCTGTGCTGGACACCTTGCCCAAAACTGTGCCCAAACCCTAGCAAAGGACCTGCTTGCAGGAAGGAGGTGATGGGCAGTCTCTGGAGCCAATGGACTTGTTCACACCAGCCCCACACACATCCACTGTGGGTTTAAGGTGATATGCCCGGCATCAGGGCTTGCAGCTATCAGAAAGAGCAGCTTCATTGGTAGCTGTGTGGGCTAAAATCCCCCCTCTCTGAGCTCAGTGTGGCCTCTCAAAGAGAAGCCACCCTCTGTTCTGCTATAGAATAAACCATTTTCTATTTGAAACAACAATATTTACTTTGCCTATAGTGGACTCCAGTGGCTTCCTACATCACACTCATGGCAAGAGGAAAAGGAGAGGAGACCAGGGCTCAAATGCCTGGCTCTGACTTCCTAATCAAGCTGTGCATTTATTAGCTACTCCAAATCCATGCTCCTATCCCCCTGCTCTTCATTTCCCCACTTTCCTGAGTCCTTGTAACTCAGTACCTTTCAGCATAACCACAGCTTCAGCCCATCCTGCAGCACACTAGCTCCATGGCGAGCTGTCTTCATGCAGCCAGGACTATGCTCTTCCCTTGGGGCAAAGGGTTCTCTGTGCCCTTGGGCCAAGCAGGCACTTGCCAAAACCAGCCCGTGGGAAGGGCTTTGAGCTGCAGTCACTCCCAACCTGCCCCTGCAGGCTTCCGGCACCTGCTAAGGCATCCCCCTCCCTATGCCAGGCAGGAGAGGATGGATGCAGGAGGAAAAGGCTCCCCACCAGGTGAGAAGCTCCCCAGACTTACCAGCTGGAAAGTTTCAAAAGAGAATAGGAGAACTTGGGAACTGTGCCTCCCTCTCCCCAAGAAAATCCTGTAAGATGAGGGAGGGAAAAGATCTACTCGACGCCACCAAAAGGAAGGGGTTGGAGATGAACTGCATTTACAAAAGTCCACAACTGGATAAACCTACTTCTGATCTCCCTGCCAAGGGATCACTGCTGCTTACACAAGTCTGCTGGCTGCGCAATGGCTGAACATCCTGCTCCTCCCAGGGCCAAACAAGGCTCTGGAGTGCTTTCACTAAGCTCAATAAAAAGGCCAGGTCTGCAGTGCAGGGCCAGTTCCAGACAGCCCCAACTACATTTCCAATGTTTTTTCTACCAGAGGGCTGAACGAATAAATAGCATCAGGGATTTGTGGCTCCTCTCTTTCCTTCCCATAATTGAACTGCACCCACTCCCCATCTGAATGTATATGAACTTTCTTTCATCACTGTAGAAACCATTTAAGGTTGATACAGCTTCACTTTCTCCGAGTTTCTCCTTAAATTGTTTAAGTCTTTAATTACCTGAATAATTCCTGCTGGTTTGCATGTACTCTTGCTCAAGAATTGTTTGTAATTCTTCAGTATTGTGGAAGAAATGCCTTAAAAGTGTTACCCACACTCAAGGTATTCTCCCCAAATTCTCTTTTACAAGGGGTTTTTATTTGTTACCTGCTTTAAAGCTTGTCTATGAAATAGCCGTTCAGTTTTAGACCTTTAATCTCTTTGTAGAGGTGCCTGTTGTGAGATATTAAAATGCCACAGAGAAAAAGAAATGAAACAGAGGAATTTTTGAAGAGAGACAACCAGCCAAATACAATATGTGGCCTGACAGAATCAGAAGCACTGGCTGCAGTACAAACCCAAGAAGCATCAGACAAACCACCTCAGCCACAATGGTAATGGTTCACCAGCAAAAGGAATGCAGAAAATAGAAAGGGGGGAAGACAACCCCCCCTTCCTCCCACAGCTTTCCCCCCAAAAGACTATCTGACATGGCTGATGCCTCCGGTGCATGAAAATGTGCCACTTCTGGAACAGCAAATAAGGACCTGCGTGTCAGGAAGTTCTGCGTTTGGTGTCTTGCCTGCCTGACCCTGTGCAGGCAAACATGAAAAGTGGTTCTTTAATACTAAGGGTTAGAGAAGGGGAATACCCTATCTCAGCCATTTCATATGTGCACTGAGGTCCTTTGTAAAATCAGTGCAATTTCTATCATCCTTTGCTGCAGAGTGCCACATATGGATGACTGGAGACCTTACTCTGATGTCCAGCTTGTGTGTGCTCACGGCCAGCCCGTGCTCGTCTGTCCTGCGCCTGTTTTGTCCTTCCCCCTAAATAGCCCTTTCCTCTTGGATGTGTTCACAGAGGACAGTCGCAATCCCCTCTCTCACCTTTGCCTTTACTCAGCTGCCCAACCAATTTCTGCCAGAGGCTGGGTTGAAGAGTTGCTTTTTCTGATGTCAAAACCTGTTTCATATCCCACCATGAGCTGAGATATAGTACACTGTGGAAGAGCCCTGCTGGTTTTGTACACCAAGCTGCCCAAAGAGCTCATAAGTTATCTTCTCCCTGTTGCTTCCATTTCTTGAATGAACATGCAGAAGAGCTCAACTCAACATCTGCCAGGAGGGTACATCCAAAAGGCGAGCTTAACTCACAGCTGCTCTTCAAACCTTGCCCAAGGACAAACTCATGAGCTCTGGTGGCTTATGCTCATGCAGTGTCAGGGATTACTGCACCTGCCTGTCCCCAGGCTGGAAGCTGCCGCCTTGCTTTGGTCTTAGCAGAAGTAGTGGGTGTCCCCTCCATGGTCATCACAGAGTACAATCTTCTGTACTGATATATGCTGCAGCAGATGGTGATTTCAGTTAGCACGTGCTGTTGCTATACTTTGTACTCATGCTTTTTCTATGGGGGACAGAGTTCTTTTGGGAGGACAAGATGGACAGGCAAGAGAAGTCACCTTACAGAAGGCTGGTAGGGAGGGCTAAAAGCATAGACCACAGAGAGTTTGCAGTCCGGCTCACCCCAGCATTTGGCTTCAGAAATTCAGGGTTCATTTTGTGCTACAAAATTTGGTGTTGATCCCTGCAATTCATTGCAGCACCTTGTGCTTCCACTCTGCCCGGTTCAGAGGCATAGATTCTGGGAGGTGTCAGTGTCACAGGGTATCACAGCATTGCCTGGCACAAGTGTGCTCTGGGGCTAATGACAGAGGAATTTCTACAGTTTCCTCTCCACCAGCCCTGCAGAACCCTTTCTCCCCTACCTGGCATATAAGCTTTCTAACATGGAACAGCCTCTCCTCTATCTCCAATGCTGAGTTGCCCAGGACCCTTTCTTTAGGGTAGCCCGTGTGTGTCGCAGTGATAAAACTTGCTTTCAAATGAATTTTAATAAAAGTATTTGATATTGACTCCTGTGTAAAGGACCAGAAGCTCTGGCCCTTGGTAACTGCCTGTCCTCCATGCATAAACATAAGCAAGCTGCCAACACACTCCTCAAATGCAGCCTGCAGCACCAGGGGTCCTGCCGAGATTTGCATGCTTGGAATGAAGTTATAGAGGTGCCACCATCGTCTGTGATCATGTTGTCTTTAAAGCACAGGGGTGCTTAGGAAAGTGATCATATGCAAAAATAGTGATTAAAAAAAACCTAAACAAATCTTTCATGCTGTCTTATTGCTCAGCCAAACAGCTTCTTCAGACACCCATCTATTTTGTCTAGTAATAAAGATAAGTTTCTACTCTCATAACCTTATCTCAAGAAGTGTAACCCCAAGCAGGTTCACAGATGTGCTTTGGGAGTAAATGGAATCACGAAAAAGCTCATAGAATTGAAGGAACTTCACTTGGAATTAAAAGAGCTGAAGGAAAGGGGAGGGGAGAAAAATACAGCTGGTAGATTAGACATTGTGATCTGACACATTCAAGGCACAAAGGACATTAAATGGAACTGAAACTCAAATTTAATGAAACTGAGAGACAGCAAACCTATGTGTAATTAGCCTACAAGATTCACTGCCACAAATTGTAATGGAGGCCAAGAGCTTGTCACCAAAAATGTGGGAATATTCATATATATACACACACAGATAGATAATCACCTACACACATGCACACTTATCTACGCATATACTTATGGTCTCTCAGGGCTGGAAAGGACTTTGCATCACCAAAAGATTGCTCAGGCTTCTCCCCAGCTGTAAGACAAGTTCAAATAGACGGCGGTATTTTCTGACAGATGTTTGTCTAGACCTGTTTTTAACAGAGAATCTCCCACCTCCCCAGGCAATTTATTCCAATGCTTCCTTTTCTTCTTCAGCTTTATACACACATGCACACGTACATTTATCTCAGAAGGTGAGCAGAGCAGTCTCTGATGACTTGCACATCAAAAGGCTTGTTAACTCATTTCTCACGGCAAGATCTTTATTGTGAATGATATACGAGCCCTGAAGATCCCAACCTGACCCGAGATGACAGGCTGAGCTTGGGGGACCAGCAGATGGGGTAAGGGGGGAAACGGGAAAGAAGGGAGAAATTCAATGTTTTCCTTATTAACCCATCATGTTTGGTCTGCTGATGAAAGAGATATACTCCATTTTTAGACTCAAAAATTTAGTTCCTCTTGTTTTGGTAAAATAAATACACTTTTGGCTTCCTCAGCAGCCCCCTCAGAAGAGATGTTGTCCTGTCGAACTAAAGTAAGACAAAAGAGGGGATGAGGAATGAGGCTTCACAGCTGGAATATGTAAATGACAGGATGGAGAGTAACACTTTTCCAGCCATCCTGGATATCTATTACCTCCACTTTTGGACTGACAATGCACCAAATGTTTCATTGCCTGGGGCTTTACAAAGCCGATCAGCTTTTTTAGCTGAAAGCACTAATGTAGAAAGGCAATTGGGAATTAATTATTTAATGTGGTTCTCATTGGTGGAAAGCTTCCACTCCTCCTGCATCTCAGCTACCATTATACATATGTTGCTTTCTTCAGACTACAGCGATCAGACAGCAGCGGAAAATTATGGCTAAATCCCACTCCCACTTGCAATGAACTCCATTTAAATCGACAGATTTGCACTCAATAACTAGGAGTGCAGCTTAGCCCCATGCTAGAAAAAACATCGTTCGTGTCAAAAGCCATAGGCAGATCTCAGCATCTCCATTTCTGAAAATAAGCCGTCTCATACGTCCGCTCACAAAGCCCTCTCTTTCAGGCAGCCAAAGAGTATTCCTATTTAAAAATTAAAATCCACGCAAGGAGCCCTATTAGTAGGAAGTCAGAACTAGCTCCCTTTAATGCGGTTGTTCAGATACCCCACTGGAGCAGGCGGAAAGGTGTATCCTGGATCTGCACCGCGTCTTGGTTCAGCTCCAGCTTCTCCAGATTCTCAAGATAAGCATCTATTTCATTTGGAGCCTTTTTAGTTATGACCTGCGTAGAAGCAAATGTCCTTTTGAAGATCCTTCTGCAACAGCTGCATGCCAGAAACCCCCGTACAAAGTTGCTTTAAGAGCTTAAGTATCAGGTCCTGTGTATTTAAAAAATAGAGCTTGCAAAATAGGGTTCTGCAGTGAGGCTGAGAGGGGGCACAACTTACACTGTCAGCTGTCTTAAGTGGGAAAATGGTGAGTTCTTCCCCACAGTCACCACCTCTGTAACCATTCCTGATGAAGCCCCAACAGGATCCTACTGAAATTCAGTGTAGTGAATTACACCAGGAACTAATTTAACGTAATGTGTTCTGTATTTCTAAATACAAAATATACTGGGTTTGTTCTTTTTTTTGCTGTTCAGAAGAAAGAAATACAACTGTACAGATGTGCTTTTCTAAAATCCAGTGGCATGAAACCTGAAATACCTCACCAAGATTCAGGAGTGAGAAGTTTTAATCACCATGGAAGCACTACACTTTTGAAGGTCTATGAAATTATATACTCAGGTCTGAGAAGGGTAAACTTATCCGTCTGGGCAGATCTGCTGATAAACAGAGACAACTCCTTTTCTCCTGGAAAGCTGTGCTATATGTTGTTTGAAAAAATAATCAGTTATTAGAGAGAGGTTTAGGCTGGGACGATAAAAGAGGAGAAAAAACCAACCCAGCAGTGCTGGGGGAGACTTTCTGCAAGGGAAAAGGAAGGGCAGAGTGAAAGTATTCCCTTCATTTAAGTGATTCCCTGCAAACTCAGGAGGCAGAAGACAGGCCGAGCACCTCTCAAGGCCAGACTGAGCGAGGCTGGTGACGACGGAGGCATATGGAGACCCACCCAGGGCGCAGACAGAGCGGAGGACCCCCAGACCTCGGCTTATGCAAGGTGACCTTTCCCCTCTCTAAAATTTCAAAGCTGGCGTTGCCGGCGCTGAACAGACTGTGTGCCATATGTAACATGACCTCAGCTCCGCTCTGCCAAGCCACTAATGGCATCACTAATGAGGGGTGAAAGGTCCCTTTCCCGCAGCTCGATCAGAAACCCACCAAGACGGTGGGTGCAGATTGGGCCCCCAACCCTCATCCCCCGACCCCTTATCGCCGCAGGCTGCCCAGCCACAGGGCGCAGTGGCCCTCCAAAAATCACACGTGCACCCATGTAAGGGGTTGACAGTGCCTCTTCCCTTGGCCCGACCAAAGCCAGCAGTTCTCCTGGCAATGAAAATATTCGTTCAGTGCCCAGATGCAAAGCACAGAGGCAAATTGAGCCCTGTATGTAAATCCTGCCCTTCGTTCCGCTGCCGCCTCACCGACCTCCAGGCAGTGCCTTGTTCATCTACCTGGGTACAGGACATGGGTTTGGGCTGGAAGATGGCACAGAGCTGCACCCAAACAGGGCAGGTTTGCACTCTGAATCACACAGCAGCTGCAGGGACAAGGTGGTGAGGCCTGGGTTTGGAGGAGGGGGTTTGGGTGGGTGGAAGATGGGGTTCCCTCTGTCCACCTGAAGGCTGCCCCAGGCTGCCCCCTTCTACTGTGGCGGCCCTTCCTGGCCTGGGCAGTGCCAGGAGCAGAGGGGGAAGCCTGGCAACTGCCTTCCAAAAAGGTTTTCACAACCCCGTCCTCAATTTAATTTTTTTCCAGCTTTTAGCAGGAAAATCACTGCAATGCCTTGCACGCGCCCTTTTTTCTTGCGGGTTTTCGGGGTTTTTTTCGGTTTTTTTGTTTGCTTGTTTGTTTGTTTTGTGGGTTTTTTTTTCCTGGTTGTTGGTTTTGTTTGCCTTTTTTTTTGTTTGTTTTTGGTGGTGTTTTTTTTTGTTAGGGGTTTTTTGTTTTCTGTTTTTTTTGTTTTCCCAGTGTCCAGGGCCCCCCTGCCCCAGCATTACCTAAGGAAGGACGCTGCTCCCGTGCACCCGGCTTCCAGCCCCGGCCACGCGTGGGGAAGGCCCATGTGCGGACAGGGGGTGCCCCTGCCGCGGGTGGGATGGGTGGGTGTGCCCGTGCGTGCACCCCGTGGGTGCAGAGGGGGCTGCCATGCCCCCGGCTCCCGCCTTCCCCCCTTTAAGTCACCGCGCAGGCTTCCGTGGGTTTGTCCACGCGTGGGTGCGCTGTGCCGCAGCGGGCGCGGAAGGCAGGCAATGTCCATGGTTTGTTTCGCTTTAGCGAGTGACTCACCTTTGGCCATGCGGCGCCGCCGGGTTGGCGCAGCGAGAACCCACCCGCGCTGCACGGACATCCCATCGGCGGCCGCGCTCCTACCTCCCCACGCAGGGCCAGACCCGGCGGCAGACGGGGCCGTCTTCAACCCTCGCTGCTTTTCTGCTGTGGATGAATTTTTACATCGCATCCAAGGGCGGAGAAACTGAATTATTCGTTTAAACACTTAACCCCCCTTCCAGCACACCCTCGTTTTATAGGACAGCAACCGAAGCTGTTGCATTGCATGGGAGCATATTCCGCCGCAGAGGGGCACCCGGGAAGTGTTCTTCCCCCACGGAGGAGCCGCGCCTCGGCGGAACCTCCCTCCGGTGCTCCGGAGAGGCTGCGATCGACGCCGCAGCAGCCAGCGCCCAGCTTGAGCTGCATTAGTTTATTAAAAAATAGAAAATAAAATTAAAAAGGGCAGAAATTGCAATTATCATTGTCTCGGGTTACGGCAAATGCCATTATGCTGAGAAATGGGAGGAAAACAATGCCGCGAAAATGCGAATAGCCTTGCTAATAACGCGCTGCTGCGCAGGTCCCTGCGCTCCCGCGGAAGGCTTCCTCCCCCATCCCAGGCTTGGAGCTCCCACCCACAGCGTGGAGCAAAGCTCCCTGCGTGCTGGGTACGGAGCCGACCGGCAGCACGGGGATTCCCGGGAGGTGTGAGAGGATGGAGATGGGGGGGGTCCCCCTTTGTATGGGGGGTCCGCAGCTGAAGAAGGCAGCTGCGCACCTCGGAGGTGTGTGGGTACCCGCGGATCGTGTCACGGACACGGACAGGAGCCCACGGCGGGGATGCAGCATAGCCGGTGCCGGCTGGAAGGCAAGCCGGCAGGCTTCCGTGCAGAAAAGGAGTTAAACCCTGCCGTTGTCCTTTGATTTAGGAAACGGCTCATCCAATTCAGTTCCAGATTATTCAGGGGCAGACTGCCTCACTCGCTCCCTCTCTCCCCACACCAGCCCAAACATCTTGAAGTAATCAGCAGCTGAGAACGGAGACGTCCCCCTGGCATCTCAGGTTAAAGAAGGAGGTCCAGGAAAATGTGGTAGAGCCATTACAAGAAACCTGAGATGCATTCATCAGAGACTCCAATTGCCATCGCATTAGGATTGATTAGAGACCAGCAGTACCGTAATGACCCGGAAAGCGGGGCATACGGGGATTATTAATATCAGACTTCTTAAAAAAATGGAAAAAAAAAGAAGCAAGGAGGGAAATTTTAAAACACAAAAGCACATCGCGGGGCTGCTGCTCATAGGCAGACTTACCTGAGGAGCACAGGCACTGGCGAGCCGCAGAGACGGTGGTTTATCTAACTTCTGGGGAAGAAAAAGCAAACAAACATGGGGAAACCCCCCACTCCAGACCCCCTGAGCTCGCCCGCTCCCACGCACGGCTCGCACCGGCCCCCTCCCGGGCGGCGAGCACCGGGCGGGGGGCTGTCGGGACCTCGGCCCACTGCCGGGCTCTGCCACCGGGCCATGGGCAGCTGATCCCTGGGCTGGCGACTGCAAGGCCAAATTAAGGAGCCTCTAAAGAGAAGCAAGGAGACCTCGGTGGCTCGTCTCCTTCCCAGTTCCCTGCGCCAAAACAAATCAGCCCCTCCTGGTCTCGGTTTAAATGTAGCTCACTGGATAATTAACTCCATCTTTCCAGCTCTGCTCTAACTGTTTATTTAGTGTCACCATGTATTACCATCACTAGCACTTTCCTCTGAACAGGAGGAGCTGCAGGGTTTCACCTCCCAAAAGGAAATTCTTCATAGCTTAAAAGAATCAGCACCCAGGGGTACATTGAGGAGCAGGAAAAGGGGGAAGACGAGGAGGGGTGTCCTACGGCATAAGCAGGAGGAAATAAGTGTGTGTGGGGGGAAAGGAGCAGAAAGACTTATCTCGGAGAGAAAATAAAAATAAAAACAACCCCCCCCAAACCAAAAAGTAATCACCTCTAATCCTTTGAAAAATGTCCCTGTAAGTGCGCAAAGAAAGAGCCCTTTGTGCCCTGGGGATCGCCCTCCCCGGGATCACGCCGGGAAGGCCTTAAACTCCCCCATGTCCCCAGGTCTATCATGGCTCGGCTCGGCCCGGCCCGGCCGGTCCCTCCCTCGGCAGCTCCGGCCCTGCCGGAATGGGGCCCTAGGAGTCGAGTACCCCGGGGCGCAGGCACTGGGGGCCAGGGCAAGGACACGGTCCCGTCCCCCTTTTCCCCCCCTTGGGTTTGTTTTTACAGGTGCCTGGAGGGCAATTTACTTTCGAGTCATTAAAGGTCGCACACCGGTTTGCAGGCGCGTAGGGCCAAAGGCTCCTGCGAGAGAAGAGCGATGTATATGGAGAGGGGTTTGTCCTTCCTCATTAAAAAATAGAATAATAAAGGGAGGGGGAGAGTGAGAGAAAGAAAACACAAATCCTTTATTGTTCGGGAGAAGCCGGGACGCTGACTGTCTCCCCCGCGCATTCGGCGGGGAAGGCGGCGCGGATCCGGTATCACGTTGCAGATCCTCACTCCAGATAACGAAATGCGATCTATTTTTCAGAACAGCAAGTGGATGGGAAAGGAGCCCTCTACAACACAAACCTCATTGACTTAATGGGCCGGTTTTGGATTTCGCCTTCGAAAGGTTCGGAAAGCGGCAGCGTTGTGTTACTGCCCCGCCGGCTCCAGCCCCGGTTATCATCCCCGTGAGACGGGGCTCCGGAAAATAAAAATGTCGCTGATTTCATTTTGTTGCTCTGTTTGTTTCCTCCAGACCCTCACACTTAAAGAAAGCAAAATACTAAATTCATTTTTGGTTGGGGAAGGGCTTTATTTCTACGGCCAGAGCGATGGGGGTGGGGTGGGGTGTGTGGGAATCGTGTTCGGGTTATTTTTTCTGCTTTGTTTTGCATTTCTGGCTAAATCAAGGAAAACTCGAGGAGCGCTGCACGGGACCCGTCCTCATCCCCGCTCGGCGCTCTGCAGCGCTGCATCGAATAAATAATCGAATAAATGAAATTTCCTCACAAACCGAGCCGATGGGTGCCCCTGCAAGCGAGGCAACGGGCGGAGGGCCCCGTGGCCGGCAGCCTCCTCTCCGCGGGCACGGAGGTGCCAGGCCGCGGCCCCGGCGGGGGAAACGGGTTGGTGGTGCAAAGCCACCGGTGCCGTGGAAGCGTGGGGATCCCGTCGGGCTGCTCCTTATTCCCTCCCTTCCTCGAAAACAACGACCGAGGGGCCGCGGCGGCTCCACGCCGATGTGGTGTTGCTGCTATTTCTGTATGTGCATTCGCGTATTTATTATTTCTTTTTATTTCTGTCTTTGGAGTGGCTCGAAACCATTTTCTTTCTGGGTGATTTTCAATGGCTAAATGGGGTGGGTGCTTTGGGAATTCATGTACCTCTTTCCTTGCTTTCCAGGGAAAGGTTTCAAATTTACCTTTCTTTTCTTGATGAAAACCAACCCCCCACAATAATTAACACTGACGCTGACCGGGTCCCGCCTGCGGTGTGTAACTCCCAGGTAGACCCCGGCCAGTCTGTCCTCTCCTTGGGTCAATTTTTGGTGATACAGAGGAATAAAGCCTCTCTCAGAAATCGCGGGGAAGCTCAGCCCTCGCCCATTCCTGTCCGCTCCACCGCCGGACGCCCCGGGATAATTTGCTTAGTCCAAGAGCGGTGTTTGGTTTGGTCGGCCTTTAAAGGAGAAAAAAAAAAAAAAAGTAAAAAATAAAGAGGGGAAATGTGAGAGTAAGAGAAACCAGCTTTCCATAAATGACAAGGAGCTTCCCCAGCCCCGATCTGCATTTCTCTCCTCCTCGTCCTGACGGTATAAACACTCAGGTCCGTGCTCTTCGCGAACTGAGCACCTCATTAGAAAGAAATGATTGAATAATTACAAATTCATGCCAACTAAAAGGAAGACTGGGTAGCCCACCTCCCGGGCTGAGCAGGGCGCTGCTCCTCCAGGACGGGGACTGCGATCCCAGGCGTTATAATTCTGCGCACTTGCTCCACACTTTAGGGTATTAGTTGATTCTAGAGCCGGGTTTAAGGCTCCGTTCCGGTCCCCACACAGCTGCCTTGTCAATAAGGATCTGTTCCAAGCAGACATTCCTTCTGGGAGGACATTGCAGCTCTTTAAGACTTCAACTGCAACATCATAAGTACTAAAATAAAATGGTAAGGGAAAATTACCAGACACACGGATATGGGATACAGAAGCGCCCTGACTCCAGCTCGCATAGTAAAGTCACCGGACAGACTGGGTGGCAGGGGCTTATTTTAAACAGCCCCGCGACGCGAAGTACGTGAGAAAAAAATCACAACATTAAGGATTTAGGAAAATATCGCGACCGGCCTTTCTCATATCGTACCGCGGGCAGCGGCTGAGGGCAGGGAGCGGGCAGCGAGAGCCCTTCACCGCCTCTGCCGCGGATAGGCTGTTCTTAACGTTGAGCATTTAAAGTCAAATAAATCCGAATGTCTTTAGCGAAGACAAACAGGTTTTAAAGAGCCCCGCGATGGTTATTAGAGCCCCCGGAGCAAACTCGTTCTCGAATCAAAAGCGTCCTGGATCCTGCTTGAAATACGGGTTTCGGCTTATCTAATCAAAGATAAATCCAGCCATAAAGACACCCCCTTCGCACCGCTCCCCTGCCCTTATCTACCCGCATTGTCCTCGGTTCCCAGCCCATCCCTGCTACTGACAATGGATTATCTTTGTTTAGGGAGCCTAATTGTTTTCTAATTTTTTTTATATAATTGCTTTTGAGCGAGGTGTGCAAATGAGGATTAGGCTAATTAAAGCGCCGCCGGCCCGTGCAGTTCTGCTGCCTGCGCTGTTTCCGGGGGGGGAGCCTCCGCGGGCCCCCCCACCCCGAGTTCCCTCAGGGCCGAGCGGGACCAAGAGGGCCGCACGGGCGGGGTGAGGGCGCAGGAGCCCCGCGCATCACCCAGCTCCTCATTAAAGCATTATTTATTCAACCCAACATTATGGTAATTAAAAACGGGACGGCTTGGCAGGGGACGGGGACGGGAGCGGGCTGGGGAGGGTAGGATTGGGGAGGGGGAAGAAAGAAAAGTTGGGGAAAGAAACGCAAAATCCGCCGGCAGCGGCTTCCGCGAGGTGCGCCCGGGGGCGAGGGCAGCGGAGCTCCCCCCGCTCCGCCTACAGGGCCGGGGCCGCACCCGCGCAGAGGCGGCGGCGGGAAGCGCAGCCGCGGCTGCCGGGGCCGGGTTCCCTCCGCCAGGCCCCGCCCGCCCGTGCAGAGGCTCTGCCCGCCGGGCCGGGTCGGGCTAGGCTTGGGGGGGGGCCGGGCTGGGCTGGGCCGGGCCGGGTCGGGCCAGGCCCGCCACGGCGGGGGCCGAGCCGCGGGCGCCCAATCAGCGCGGCGCGGGGGCTCGGGCGCTTTAAGCGCGGCGGCGGCGGAGCCGGGACAAAGTCCCCCCGGCGCCGCGACGAGCATCCCCGCTCGCCCGCCAGACCTGGCTGTCGCGCGCCTCCCCGCTCTGGGGCCGCGACCAGGGCAGGGATCGGGTCCGGCGGGCGGCTTCCCCACGTCCCTCCGCAGCCGCGCTCCCGCGGGGAGCCTGCCGCCGCCGCCTCCTTCTCCCGCCGCCGCCGTGCCCGGCCATGTCGATGCTGCCGTCGTTTGGCTTCACGCAGGAGCAGGTCGCCTGCGTCTGCGAGGTGCTGCAGCAAGGGGGGAACCTGGAGAGATTGGGCCGGTTCCTCTGGTCGCTGCCGGCCTGCGACCACCTGCACAAGAACGAGAGCGTCCTGAAGGCCAAGGCGGTGGTGGCCTTTCACCGCGGCAACTTCCGCGAGCTCTACAAGATCCTGGAGAGCCACCAGTTTTCACCGCACAACCACCCCAAGCTCCAACAACTCTGGCTGAAGGCTCACTACGTGGAAGCCGAGAAACTGAGGGGCAGACCCTTGGGCGCCGTCGGCAAATACCGCGTCCGCCGAAAATTCCCTTTGCCCCGCACCATCTGGGACGGCGAGGAAACCAGCTACTGCTTCAAGGAGAAATCCCGGGGCGTGTTGCGGGAATGGTACGCCCACAACCCTTACCCGTCCCCCCGGGAGAAGCGGGAGTTGGCAGAAGCCACCGGTCTCACCACCACCCAGGTCAGCAACTGGTTCAAGAACCGGAGGCAGCGGGACAGAGCGGCGGAGGCGAAGGAAAGGTACATGCCACCCCTCCGCATCCCCTCCCTCCCCCCCTTTTCTCCCCGCTCCACAGAACGAAAATGCCTCACTCCTCCAAATCCATTTCTACCCTCTCTCCCCAAACCGCCTTGCGTTTTGCCCTTTCGTGGAAACCCAAGTGGGTTTTCCACCCGATATCCACCGGACCCCGCTTCCCACCTGCCCGGGGGGAGCAGCAAGCCCCTCATCGGCCTCTCCAGGCCGCTCCGCCGTCTTTGTTTGCTTGCTCGCCGCCCGGAGTAAACCGGGAACCATGCAGTCTCGGAGTCTCCGAGGAAGCGGTCGGGTATTGCCGGGAATCGGGCACGGGAACTCCGAAGCCCGGAGGAGGAGAAAGAAGTCCCAGGATGGAGAGGGGAGGAACCGGAGGGTGACAGGGATGGGGACGCGCTGGCCAGGCCGAGCCGCCGCTCCGTATCGAGACCACCCCCGGCACCCCCAGCGGCGCCGCCCGGGGTGGCCTCCTTGCGAAGCGGCGGCTCGGCCCGGCGAAGCCGACAACCGCGAAGGGCAGCGCCCCGCTTTTTGTCTCCTCCAGCAACCGAGCCACAGAGCCTCGTAGGGAAAATCCCTCACCCTGCTCGTCCCCGGGTAGCGCTTTCATTTTGAGTTAAAAAGAGAAAGAATTCATCCCCCCGGTCCAACTTTTTCTCCTCACCCAAACTACTGAGCTGTGCGGTGCACACCTATTTCTAGGAGGGTAAAAAGAACTTGAGACGGTCCGTTAGGAAAACATTAGGCTCTTCTACATTTTTGTTTTCTTTCCGGAGAGAGGCATCTGCTGCCACAATGAAATAGAACGCAAAAGATTTACTGGGGGCTTCAGCCCAGAGCCTGTACCCGGCGCCTCTCGCCCTCCATAACGTCCTCGTTGTGGTTTTTTCTTTTTGCCTTTCTGCAGGGAGAACACGGAAAACAACAACGCGGCCACCAACAAGCCGAACCAACTCTCGCCTCTGGATGGGAGCAAACCCCTCATGTCCAGCTCCGAGGAAGATTTTTCTCCTCCCCAAAGCCCGGATCAGAACTCGGTCCTGCTCTTGCAGGGGAACCTCAGCCACGCCAGAAGCTCCGGCTACTCCCTGGGTGGCTTGGCCGCATCCCAGACCCCTCACAGCCTCCAAGGCCACCAGCTCCAGGACTCGCTGCTGGGACCCCTCACGTCCAGCTTGGTGGATCTGGGATCCTAAAGGCCCGCGGCGGGCTAGCAGAGGGTTGGGAGCAGCGGTTCCGCTCGGGGACAGAGGTTCTGGGTTGTACATAGAGGACGGCACCCGGGTTTACAGCTCACCCGCTGCTTCCTGACGGGACTCTCGGCTCTTTTCACACACCCCACGTCGGCTCCTGGTCCAGTTCTCTCCCAGTGTCTCCCACTATCATCACCATGATTTTTTTTTTTATTTTATTTTATTTTTTCCCGCGTAGCCAAACGCAGGGAGCGGCAGAAACCCTCAGCCCTTCGAGTTCAACCCAGCTGGTCCCAACGGGAATTACAAAAAAGAGAGAGGGAAAAAAAGCAAAAAGGAGGAAAAAACAAACCCAACCCCAGCTGGATCCGATTCCACCCAAACAAATCCCAGCCCCGCGGGCGCGGAGGGGCAGGGGCGGCCGCTGCATCCCCGCTGCTGCCCGGCGTGTCCCTGCGGGGCTGGCGCTGAGCTGGGCCAGGGGCAAAGGAAGCGACTCTTTGCGCTGAGCCCGGCGTTGTGGAGGGAGGAGGGAGGGGAGTTACGTTTACATTTTTCATATTTAGCCTTACTGGAAAGATTTCGACGTAGTTTAAATTAAAAAAAAAAAAAGAAAAAAAAAGGCGAAAGCTGCAGTATTAGAGTTTTATCAAGTGCCTATGTCTTAACGGGACCGGGCGAGGCAGGCAGTGAGCGAGCTCCCGCCACCCCCGGCTTCCTTCTAATCCGTGGTGAAATGCATCGATGTGGCTAAAATTAGGGTAATAATTAATAATAATAAGAGCTGGCGGCCGCTTCCCCCCTGACGGGTGCGTCTCGGGCCGCCCCGGCAGCTCCCTGTTGCCCGCTCCCGCCTGGCCCGGTTCTCCGCTTTCACCTCCGGCTTGCAGAGAGCCCGCGGATGACGAGTATTTGTTACCAAAAATCGCATGTGCTTTCAGGTTTATTTTCTATTGTACGTAAACAGTCTAAATTAAACAACGCTGATGGCAGAACACCCAGGCTGCGCTTTTCTTTGCCGGGGCGAGCCCCTGTCCCTCTGCCTACCCTTACCACCCACCCAGCAGGCGCTTCGGAGCTGAGGGGGCAGCCGGTGCCTTCCTAACCGAGGGGGGATGGGGATGGGGCACCCGCAGAGCCGCTTGCTGGGGGTTGTACGGCCTGGAGGGAGCTGCTCCTTCCCGTCGCCCGCCCCGTCGGGGCCTCGCTGCTGCCGGGCAGCCGGTGCCGGTCTCCCCCTGTTAGCGTTTTGCATCATTAAGTGCGTGTTTATTTAAGTCGTTCCCGTGTTTGTTCTCGGGGTCTTGGGCCATGGAGAAATGTCACCCTCTGCAGGAGGGTCCTGCCAGGCAGCAGCTCTCCGCGTCGCTCCCGCTCAGGCCCGGGCGCACGGACACGCTCCAGGGCCCTCCGCGGATCCCCCCGCTCCCCCTCCCGCTCCAGGACGGGGCTGCAGATCCTTTTTCTCCACCGCCCTCCTCGGCTCCGGCTGCTCCCTGCGGCCTGGCCCCGGCTGCGCGATCGGGTTCCCGCGGGGTTTCCTGCGCCCACGATCCTTTTGGGGGGGGCGGGGGCACGGTTGGGGCTGTGGGGGACCCCCAGCCCTCCTGGGCAGGATCCAAGGGGGCTCTGTGGGATCAGGGCGGAGGGCGCAAGTCCCGCTCTTGGGCGCACAAGCCACGCGGGTAGAAGTGCATCTGCGTGTCTGTGCTCATCAGCGACCGCGGGTGGAGCCGGGGCAAAACCCGACCTCGTGGGGTGGGAGCACGGAGCCCTCCCCATGCGCGGCCACACCAGCCCCGGAGGCTGCCTGGGGCTCTGCACGCCCCGCGGGGACCCCAGGGAAGGAACGGTCCGTGGTCTTGGCCCTGCCGAGGACCCTCATCGCCTTTAGTGGGGGCCTCAACCAGCCCCGCCGTGATCCTCCACAAAGCCGCGCAGCTGCTCCCAGCCCCTAGGGCAGAAAGGGACATTCCCCCAAGGAGAAAAGAGTGACGGTTTTAAGGTGAGCAGCTGCGGGCTCTGGGTCCTGAGGATGGATAAACTGTAGCTCCGTTTTTTTGGCGTGAGGTTTTTTTTCTTTTTTGTTTGTTCTGTTTGAGTGTTTTTGGTTTTGTTTTAGTTTATTTTTTGTTTCCCCAAGTCAGTCGGTGAAGAGGAAGGATAAATACTGCCCGGGGTTCCAGCCTTGAGCAGCGAGGAAGCCAAGCAGGGACTCGCAAATCAGGGTTATTTCCAAAGCAAAGACCACAGATGGGCTTTCCGCGCGCAGGCAACGGCAGGGCTGACTTTCGGGGTGGGAAGCTGCCAGGGGATGTCCCCCTTGCCCAACCCCTCCCTCCCGTACTCATCACAGAACTGCTGGTCGGGACTGCTGCCAGGCCCGGCTGCGGCAGAGTAGGACCGCTCATTCCGCGACCCTCTATTTACTTCACAGGGAGAAGGACGAGGTTGCCAACAGGCGGATGGTGGCAAGGAGGAATGGAGGGTGCTGAGGACTCCCCCTGGAAATGACCCTCCGGCAGGGGAAGGGGCCGGGGCAGACAGGTGGGAGCAGGGAGGCCCTGGAGCTGAGCCAGGCACAGGTTGCTGAGCTCTCCTCGATTAGGCTTGACCTCGCAGCAAGCTTTTCACAGCAAAGCCAGCCTGGGGAGGCAGCCTGGGGCTGTTTCTCACCCAGCTCTGCTTTGTATTTCCACCGTCAGGAAGGAGTTAATCCCCCCCTTGCTCCTGTTCACCCCCGGGACAGATTTCACACTGTGTCCAGGTCAGCCAAAAAAGGGGAGGAAATGGAGAACAGCGGAATGATTAATTCTACCTGCTTTTCCCATGAGTGATCACCTGCTTTTGGGGTCATGAATAGCAGGTAGCTCCCTCCGTCTCCAGCTCTGAGAGGCTCATTTGTTTGGTGACAGCTGAGTGACAAGACCTGAAATCCGAGCTCTCAACTTTGCCTGATGTGTGGATAAAACCCTGGATGTTCCCTCAAACATTTCAGGAAATGAAAGTTGTAATGCGATCCCTTGTGCGCCCACATCTCCCCCAGCAACACACAAAAGCTCAAAGGAACCTTCTCGGATTAAATTCAGCCTGGAGAGGATGGAAGGAAAATGGAGAGCAGGCTGAGAAAGCTGGAACTGGCAGGCTTTTCTTCAGCACTTATTGGAAATGTCTGTCCAAAGCAGGGATTTAGAAAGGTCACCTCTACCGTAAGAGCCTCTTCCTCCTGCGGAGGCAGACAGGCAGCAGGCTTCTCTCAGCCTACCTCCATGCTGGGGGCAGCCTGGAGTGGGGGTTATGCTTAGATTCCCCAACCAGGAAATGCAGTGTACAAAACCAAACACCCGGAGAGACAGCCTCCCTCTTCCCCCCCTTTTCATCTCCCTGGTCATACTGAGCCAGCGTCATGCCATGCGCAGCCCGCACACCTACTCAGCCCCTGCCCAGCTCCCCTTCCCTGCTGCCTCCCCGGCCCCGCAGAGGGGCAGGAATGGTCCTGATTTCAGCCCCCACCATCCTGGGCCATGTGCTGGCAAATCCTCCACAGAGGCCCGCAATGAGGAGCGGATGCTTGCTCAGCCGATGGATTTAAACACAGTACTTCCAGGCCTGGCTCCCTAAAGCTTGGGCATCCCCAGCTACAATGGCAGGAGCCTGGAGCTGAGATGTGGTTAGGGGACCTTTGTGCTCTGTGACTTTGCAATCCGGGCCTGCTCAGCCAGACATTGTGGCTTCATTTTGAGCACACAGGTTTGGGAATGACAGCAGCTGGAGTGAGGCAGGGTGTGCGGTACAGGCAGGACTGGGCCAAGGCATCCAGACTCCCTCCTGGGTAGATGGTTTTATTGAGCCGCCTGTCACTAGGCAGCCAGCAGCTGCTTGTGCTGTTATGCAGCCTGAAGATAAAGTACTATTTAACAATTGTTTAACTGTTATTGAAGTGCTTCAGACTCTGCAGATCTGTAAAGAAATCAGCACATGCCGGAGATAACTCTTCACCTCTGAGCTTCCTTGTTACTCCTACTTTCCTCTGCAGAGCAGCTCACAGACACTGCACAGGCACAGACGGAAAACTTCCCTGTCTGCCCAGCCAGTACGCTTCTTCGTTGGTGGTTTTGCATCTGAGGAAGTGCCCACTGCAGGGTGATGCTGCTGGAGGCTGGGTGCTTGCATACGCTGCCTTCAGAGGGAGGTGCTTTAACCTGCCTGACGAGCGTGGATGCCATTAGCAGCAGCAGGAGCAATAAAGGTACGGCCAAAACAGTTATTTGGCCAGCCTGACTGCATCAATCCATCTTCAAAGGTGGATTTTGCTCTTCCTGCTGGGGCCAAAGCCGACAGGTTTTCTGAGAGCACCAGGTGCTCTGTGGGAAGAACAGAGGTGTCAGAGGCTGGGTCTACAGGAGCTTCGGTTCTTCTCAAGTGTACAAAGCAACCTGAGATACCATCATCTTTCCCAACTGGATTTCGACACAATTCTAATTATGGAAATTTGCTTTAATCTTCAGATGGAGAGAGCAAATTACCAGGCTCCCCAGACTTTATCACCTCTTACTCCAACAGCAGTTGGAAGCTGTCTGGAAAGAGGGCACCAAGCTGAACCCCATCCCCTGCCACCCTGTCTTTCTTTCCAGCTGTGTTTGTCACTCATGGTTTCTAGCATTTGCTCCCACCTCTCCAGATTTTAAACAGAGGTTGAACTTTTTCTCACGTATATAATCTAAATCCTAATAATCACGTTAAAGAGGCAGATTTGGTTCAATTACGTTTGCCTGTTTTCACTTGTCCAGTGCTTTTGGAAAATGCCTCCATGGGCAGAGCAGCAACTTCCTATCCCTGCCTCAGCTTCTCTTCCAGTTCTGCAGGGAGAAGGGTTGCTTTGCTGCAGTCCCCGACCTGCTCAGACTCTGATGGCTTTCAGCTGTGATAGCAAAGGTATAGAAGATCTTCACATCTGCTTCTTAGGATGGAAGAAAAGTGGAAAAGCTCATCTTTTTTTTTTCTGACTTAAGGATGGAAAAGTTTTTCAGCTAATAGCTGATGTGTTTTACACGAGGGGAAACTGAGACCTAGTGAGACGACAGGCCTGCTGAAGGTCAGAGTAAAGGCAGATGATGAAGCAGGAAGGGTGGCTGCCCTGCATTGGTGGCTGGTGCTCCACGTGCCCAGGGCTGCCTCCCTTTATCGTCCTCATAATAAGTCAAAGCAGCTTATCATTACATAATACCATATTCCTAATAATACAAGACAAAACCAATTGACTAAAACACAATGACGAATGAGGCTTGTGGCTAACACTCCCTGAAGAAATTGTCTCTTTTCTAGAACTAAAAAAAAAACCCAACCCAACTACCCAAGTGAATTAGAAACAACTGAAAAATGAAATCACATCTGCAAGCCATCAGGATGCTTCTCCTGAGTCCCAAGGGATGCCTCTCCCCTTGCCACTCCTGCTGCCCTGTATGGGGTGCTGGGTGTCACAGCAACCCGTACTGCTATCTGTGTGGGCATGAGAGGGATTCTGTGGCAGCACCATGGCTGTGGATGGGCATAGCCTTGGTGTGTGCTTCATCTGAGGGAATGGCTGTGTCAGGCTAAAACAAATCAGAGATGTATTTAGGGAATTAAGATCTTCATATGCCTAATCTCCCATAGCTGGCTGGGAAGCAGGGAGACAAAGTGTGCAAGAGGGAGTGAGCACCAGCTGGGAGCCCTCTGGGGCTGGGCAGGGGTGCCCGTATGAAGAAACCACAGAACTTGCCCAACCACTTAGCCATGGATTGCTCTGTTCTCTGTAGCCAGAGGCTGCCTTCTGCCTGCCTCAGCAGGGCTTTGCCTGTGTCACTCCTCTGCTGGAGCAGACGTGAAGTGAGCAGGGGCCAGGAATGGTGTGTAGGCTCAGTAGCGCTCAGCTGCAGGGGGCACTTCTGCCCCTGGTATGGTGGCTTCCAACCTTTGGCACATGGGACTGGTGGTGGTTTGTGCCACATGCCCTTTGCAGTGGAGCTGAGTTGCAGATGCCCTGGTCCCCATGGTGTCTGGAGTCTGTTGGGTGACAGGGAAGAAAAGCACGTGGTGGTTTTATACTGCTGGGACAACTCAGGCTGGGATATGCATTGGTGCTGACCATGTGGGAGGGGGAGATGCTGAGGCTTGAGGCAGCATCAGGAGGAATATGCCCGAAAGCCCAGGAGGTGCTTGGCAGGGAGACTATTGTTTCTTGGCAGGAAAAGCACAGGCAAAGGACGTGGGGATGCTGGAGCTCTGCTGTCCCCAGGAGACACAGTGCCTAATGAAGTGGACAGACATACCCAGCGCAACATGTTGGCCAAGAAGCTGTTGCCACCCTGGGCTGTAGCAGCTCTGTGTATTACCTTTGTGTGCAGATTCTGCTTCTGAGGCCTCCAGGTCTGAAGGGTAACTTGGATAAGGTTCAAGGAATTACCAGGAGGGCAAAGGCAAAGGAAGAGCATGGTGATGGGGAGCTGTAGGCTGCTCGCTCAAGACCCTGCCTCTGCTCTCCCTCTGAGCTCCGCATCTCCAGGCAGAACCTGGGCTGAAGGAGACCTTCAGCAGATGGGCTTTGGGGCTGTGCTGCTGGCCTGCTCAATTGCCACCAGCCTGTGGGAACCTGGTACTGGGCCGGTGGGGGTGGGGGTGTGGCCAAAGCCTGTGACACCAGACATGACGATCATGGTGAGGATGGTCAGCAGCTGGTCACCCCAGTACCCTGCACTCACTCATGGCCTAATTCAAGCCTAAAGTGAGGGTACATTTTAGAAGGAGGAGAATCAATGCCCCACATTGTGATGACTTTCTGAGAGATGTTTACTAGGCTTGATCTGGGCTAATGGCACACCAGATGTCCAACCAGCTCATCACAGTGGTCCCTTCTGATTTACTGATGTGTTAAATTTAATAGTCTGTCCTAGAGAAAGGAAACAGGTGATGTTACATGATCTGAAGGCATCAGTACAAGGGAGATTTCTGAAAATTCTCCAAACCAGGAGGAAAAGAGACTAAAAGAGCAAAAGCTGTGAACTGGACCAAGGACAAGGTTTTCCCCCAGCAAAAGGAGTTCAACATGCACGAGGTGGCTCCCATGCCACTGCAGGGTTAACTCCAAACATAAAACATTTTCCAAAAGACACGCTCTGACTTGTATGGTGACTTTTCCTGCCAGGTCCCAGTGACATCTCAGAGCATCAGCATGGAGGTCGCATGGGTGCATTCAGTCCCTGTCACCCTGTGCCCTCGGGTGGCATGTGAGGGGACTGCTGTGGGAGAGAAGCATTGTATGACATGGGATGGGACGCCCATGTCAACACCCACTGCAGCATGTGCTGTTCTCGGACACCCAAGTCTCTGAGTCTATACCCCTCGGTGCTCCTCTGGGTGATGTTCTGTGGCTTTGCTTTGCTCAGGATGCCTCTCTGTCCTCTTCCTCCTCTTCTGCCAGGGTTGCGTAGTCACAGCTATTTGCTGATGGCCTCTGTGGAAACCGTATATCCTGCCTTTGCAATCGGAGACAAGGTGCCCACGCAGTTGGCAGATTTGAAAGAGGAGATGACAGGAGAGGAAGAGGCCAAAACGGGTGTGCCAAGGGAGGAGGGAATCGCATCCATCCCAAATTGGGGGCCATCCTATCCTTCCCCAGAGAATAACCATGATGGGAGGGGGGAAAATCCCTTATATGCAAGAAACCTCTCAAGGCAATATGCAAGTAGCCAAGGGCTGAGGCCAGATTTAAATTGAACCTCCTGCCCAGTGATCCATGAGGAAGGCTCGGCTGCTCAAACAATGAGTGGGGAAAGAGAGCTGAAATGGTGGTCACCAGGAGAACCTGAAACCCACGGTGGGGAAAACAAATAAATACAGTGAGCGGAGTCTTCCCCATCCCAGCTGAGGCAATCTGTGCTTATGCAACCCTACCCGAAGGCTCCCTATCTCTGTGTACAATCTGGGCTGATAAGATTGTTCTCCACTGAAAATCAAAACCACAGGGATTCCAGGCGGCTCAGCTGGAGTCAGATTGTCCACCTGAACAGCAGACACTTTCATGTGGAAAAATAATCGCAGGGTTATTTTGTTAAATAAGAAGAAGGGGGAGAGAGAGAAAGAGAGAGAAGTCCTTGGTTGGTTTGAAGGAGCGCGCTGCTCTTGTGCTGGATGCGTGCAGCACAGCAGGGATGTCTGTGAAGGGCACTATCTCCAGGGTGAGATGCCACCATGGGGTGATGATTGCTGCCTGAAGCCCTGCTGTAGAAAACCAATGGGCTTTTGCCCAAAGCTGGCTCTTTTTTAGTAAAAATTCCTTTTTGGGCCCAGGGGCTTGCAGTTGGCAGCTCTGGTTCAACAAGCCTGCAAACAAGAGTCACATGGATGGTGGTGGAAGCAGTCATCACCAGAGAGGCATAGGCCACTTCTAACATTGTTTGGGTGGAACAGCATATGATTAATGCCTACTCTGAATGGGAGACAGGATACATAAACATATCATGTACATATACATGTATATACAGAGATAAATGATCTTGATAGAGCCACTATGCAGAACAACTTGCCTGATAAGTCAGGATTAGATCCGTGTTTGCAGTTATAAAGTAGACATTGTTATTTTGTGTCTATTGTAGTTCAAAAAGCCATGTTTTGGGGCATGTGCCTTAGCACCTAGCTGATAGATCCTTTCTGCTCTGAATGTCAGATCGGTCCTTCTCTCAAGACAAAACTTGTCATCAAATCCTGTCCAGAAAAAACTTGTTATTTTGGATATACAGCAGCAAGGGATTGCTTGGTGATGCTGGAGGTAAAGCCTTCTTCCTCTGAGATGGGAATGGGGTGGTCAGATCTGGCACCCTGCAACAGAAGCAGGAGCATAGATGCCCACCTGAAACTGCATTTACATTTGTTTTGTGCATTTAGCGCCAAGTACCGTCTGTTCATCAGTTTTAGATGCTGCTGAGTGAATGTGTATAGTGGAAATGTCCCCTGGGGTATTGGATGAGACAGGCTGGGGAGCTAGGGTCTCAGCCCCCTGGCAGACCCTTAAACCAGGGACAAATAGAGACACTAGTGAAAAATACTGTGTCTTCTCCCATGGCTCTTGTTCAGTTGTTGCAGCTTCACAATTGGCCTTTTCCTAGGGATTTTGTGGTTGGTTTTCAGCCTCTTTCTGCTGCAGGAAAAACCATGTGAACAAGAAGGGGATTAGCTCAAGTGGGGTCTGACAGCCCGGGTGGGCTGGTCTGGACACACAGCGTTGTCACCTCAACAGGTCAGCCTCGTTAAAAATGAGCAAGAGCCAGTGCTTCCCTGCTTTAACATCCCTCTGCATCCCCCAAGTCCTCCAGTTACAGCAATCCTGCCGTGAAAAAGAAATCCGTGTAAAACTGCTTTTGCAGATGGAATATACCCCTTTAATCTTGCAGAGGTACCATGTACCCACAGCCACCGCTGGCCTGTGGACTGCTGGGGAGACAACGCTGTATTTGTGCACACACACACACAGGCACACACAGAGAGTTATTTAGGTGACTATGATGAGGAACAAAGTCCTTTAGTCCTGCCCATGGGCAATGCATCCTGCAGTGGCCATCCTTCTCCAGTGCTTGGTGTTCCTGGCAAAGATTACATGAAACGAAAATGCCTGTAATTTTCTAAAATTCCTTAATCCTGCTTATTTTCTCCCTCTCCCTGAGAGATCGGAAGCCACAGTGGTCTCCTCAAGCCCACCCACTAATTACAAGACATGAGCTCAACCAACTGCTGGCCAGAAACAACATCACGGGACCAAACACCACTAACCAACACTGAACACTCACAGCAAACTGCTTGAAAGCAAGTCACAAAGAGCTTGGCAATACTACACCAGCCAAATCAAAGGAAGAAAGAAAATTACCTTCTTTTCCTTCCTCCTGTAACAATCCTGACCTCCTCTGGGCCACCAACCAGCTACTCTGATGTCTGAGTGCCACTTGTGTATCTCACCCTGGGATGCTCTTTTAGGTGTCTGTTCTCTATTTGGCTGTCAGTGTTGTTCCAAATTTCACCAGATTATCTTTCAAATTTGCTCAACAAGGTCAACCCCTTCAGCAGCACTGAGGAGAATGGGAGTTTCTAGCAGGAGGGGTGGCATTTAGCAGGAAAAATCTCTCCAGAGAGATTAGATCAGACAGAGCCCCGAGGAAGCTGGGCTAAAAATAAAGCCTGAACTCAGAGTGGTTATAGGATGGGAATAGAGGCTATGGCACATCCCTGGTTATATTCTTAGCACAACTGGAGGCATTGGTATGAATTTACTGGCATAAATCAGTATAGTTCATGGGAGGATGTTGGTGTACGTTTCGTTTTGGTTTCTAATTCTGTGTTCACATTCACAGTTTTACAGTAACACAGGTTCTTCCCTAACTCCCCCCAGTATGCAGCAGCTGGTGGTTGCACTTTGTTTGGGCTACCTTGATTTCTTGGAATGCTTGCCTCTTCCTGCTTTCCCTGTTCACAACCAACAGGTGTGTTCAACCTCTTGTACCCCAAAAAGCAAGCAGTAAGTCATATCTCCCCCACAGTGAGGAGAGTGCTTCTCTGCTCCAGGACTTATCGCTGCACCAAACCCTCACTAAGCACAGGATTTCCCCCAGGCACCCTGCTTTGGCATGGGTTAGGAATAATATCCCAAGTTCTTCTTCATAGTGCATGAAATCATGGGGGTGGCGGGGTCCCATAGCAGGGGATGAACCCCGGAGTGGAGCGGGGCTGCTTTCCCTGAGCCCTGGACTGGGAGTGGGAGCGTGGATGTGGATGTGGGCGGGAGCGTGTCCTTGAGGGGCATCAGCTCCCGGCGCGTTTCTGGGGCTGCAGTGCCACCTGCTGTCACCTCCGCCTTCTGCTGGGAACCCCGCTGGCTCCTCGGGCACCGGCCGCGGACACGCGGGGGAGCAGCCCGTGTCTGCCTAAGGATCAGCGCGGAACTGCTTGGGGAAAATCAAGTCAAGCACGAAGAAGCCAGAGGGAGAAAGGCAGCTTCGGGTGAAAGGGATGGAGTGAGATAGGCTCGTACGGCTGGGCAACGTCCTTGCACTCTCACATCACTCCATGTGGATGCAAGCGCTCTGCAAGCATCTTCTCTTATCTCTTGGACAGTCTCTTGCTTCCTTCTGTGTGTCCTTTAGAAGGCGTAGCCCAGAGCAGGTTGCCTAGTCCCACCTCTCCCATTCAAGCTTTTATCAGCATAAAAAGCCAAGTACCCCTTCCTGGGTCACACATGATTATCATTAATCTCTCAGGGAGGAGAGTTTGTGCCCTGTAGAAAAGCCCAAAAGAGACACCATCACCTCCATTTATGTTTTTTAAGACAGGATGGAAACCTAAAGGGGGGGGGGGGGGGGGGGGGGAGAAAAAAAGAAAAAAGAAAAGAAAGAAAAAGAAAAAATAAAAGAAAAGAAAAAGAAGCAGGGAGAACCAAGCTGCTGAAAAGCTTTAGGGGGAAAAACGCTCCTGAAAGCCGGATCCAGACGGGCCAGGCAGCTTTCAGAAACAACAACAAAAAAGTTTAGAGGAAACCAGATACTCGCCATGAAAATCTACAATTCTTTGTTGAACAAATGTTTCCATGGAAAAGCTCTGTTTACCCGTCACTCATCCTGTCGGCTTGCAGGGATGCTGTGCAGCTGGGCAGGGAATGCCCAGAGGAGAGGAGGGGAGTGGACGCAAATCTGGCTGCAGTGGGGAGAGAGCAGTGAGTCTGCGTTTGCCTTTCAATCTTCTGCCCGTGAGGGCTAGTGTCTGAAGTGCATTAGTGTCTCATGGACATGCTCTTGGGAATGAGAGCTGCTAAGAGGCTGATCCTGACCAGGTTGCAGGGTGAAGGGTGCAGCTATGTCAGTGTATGACAGGGCTTGGGGTGCACAGGGGCCAGCGGAGGAACTTGCTGGGTTTTTTAGGAGAAAACTGTTGGAAAAGCTCAGCGGGTCCAGCCTTGGTGTAGCCACACATCCAGAAATGCATGGGCAGAAAAGGGGGACTTTTGGGAGGAAAAAACCCACCCTGAAAGCTCAGACTCACACACTGAACGACCCAGCAGAGACTCAAAGTAGCAGTGCATTTCCATTAGTCCTCTACAAGTCCATCCCAGGGTCGGGCTGGGATCCTGCTGGGTGCAGCTTTCAGAGCCAGGGAGGTACTGACTGCCTGTGACCTAACGTTTTCTTACAGCACCGCTGGGACCAGTGGGGAGAGCCACAGAAGGGGAAGGCTGGATTCAAAACCCACCACTTGGACCCAGACAGAATGAAACCAGGAAAGTAAAAACAAGGGGAAACTTGGCCACAGCTGCTCCTTTCACAGGCACCTTACATTGGGTCATAAGAAACCAGCCCATGGAGAGGCGGGCACGTTGCTGTCTGCTGTGCGGTGTCATGGGGAGCCAGGGAACAGAGCCAAGGAGAGATCGGATCCTGGAAAGCAGCCCATGCCTTCCGCCAGCATGCACTGCCAGAGGTGGGAAGTGGGGAAAGTCATGCACAGCCCCCCTACCTCCTCTGTGAGGGCCCACTGGGAGCCCTCTTCTGTTGCTTTGTGCTTCCAATAGGCTTGGTGAGCACTGTCCCTTACTCTGTGTATCTCCAGCTCTGGTTTTGGTGGAAGCCTGTCTGTAGCAGCTGCAGTATTGTCATTTATGAGGCTGTGCAGACGAACACCAGCCAAGTCCGTGGCAGGGATGTGTCTTGATCCTCCCCCACACCCATCTTCATGCTTATATGCATGTTTGGGATTCAGTCGTCATTCGGGCTCTGTCTGGTCCTCGTTCCTGGCCCCTTCCCTACCTCTGTTTTCCCCCTGAAATGGTAAGTGCCTCTTCAGCACGCCCCACTCCAGCATGTCATCTCAACAGGCCAAGCATTCACTCTGTGCCAAACTGGCAAGTGGCTCATTTTCCTGGCACGTGGCCTCCTTGGCTCTCCGTCCAGACTGATTTCGTTTGGTTTTATTGTTTTATTTTCCCCCATCTTTGCAATTCACCATTGGTTTTCATTAGGTGGCCATGGACTTGCAGCCCTGGTGAGGCTGGATGGCTTCCATGAAAGGGGAGGTCTGGCGTGGTGGGCCCGGTGGTAGAAGCACCACAACACGGTTCATCTTGCTTTTAGGAGAGGGGAACTGCTTTCAGTCAAAGGCCAAGAGATGGCCCAAGTGTATTCTTTTATTCCAGCATGCTCCCAGACTCCCTTCAGCTCCTGGAGTCCCACCGTGGCAATGCCATATCACCACTGCCAGGGTGAGGGGAGCATTGGTGACAGAGAAAGGTGATGGGGACAGCTTCCCAGTCTGAACAACAGATGAAAGATGGGGGAAACCCCAAAGAAAAGGCAAATGTCTCCATGTCCCATGCAGGGACTCTGTCCTAAAGGGGTCTCAATCCTCCTTGGAGAGAAGATGCTTATGCACAGGAGTCCTGTGGTCAGCTTGGAGAAAGTGGAGGCAGGTAGCAGCCCTGCTGTGTTTTCCTAGGAGAAGGTTTAAACTCATCTCTGAATGGCCCTGTGCCCATCTATGAAGTGGCCTCCCTACAGAGGGTTTGTGCACCCCACACTGCCAGCCAGGTGCAGAGTCAATCCAGTACAACCTTCCTGCTGCAAGCCAAGTTAATTCCTTGGGTGGAGGGAAAGAAATTATTTGTTTTCTCCTGTTGATTTAACATGATCTAGGCCTGAGGGGCTGAAGCACTTTAGGGAATCTGAACCAACAAAGAATGTTTCAGGGGTTTGATTTTCAGTGGTTTCATCTGTGGATATAGATGTTAGAGCAAGTTAACGGCTCTGGATTGCAGAGCCATCCTGGGGCAGCTCCCAAGATAACCAGGGTTCAGATCTAGCCAGGACACCACTAATTTGGGGTGCACAGGAGACGTGTTCTTCCCCCAGGACTTGGGTTGAGCAGACGTGGTCCCGGCCTTGCCAAGCCCTAAGGGCCAGCTCACTGGTGGGTTGGAGGAATGAGCAACCTCTCATGGGACCTGAGAAGGGTTTGGATGGGGCATGTGCTCCTGGGACATCTGCATCCTGCTCCTCCATAGCAAAAAAGCTTGTCCCTAAGGGAAGATGTGGCAGGGGTGGGCAGCAGGCTGCTGTTATTGCTGCTATCCAGACGGCTCCTGGGAGTCTCTCCATCTTCGCCAACATCTGGGAGAGAAGACAGTGAGAGGAGAAGCTGCTTCTGCCCCAGAGCTGAGCCTCACGGCTGTAAAACTGAGCCCTGAAAGCCCCACACACTTTGCCAGTCCCCTGAAATATCTCAGTCCCTCCACCCTGCTGCTGTTCTTTCATTTTATTTTTAGATCTGCTGCTCCCGTTAGCTCTTTTCTATTTGTTTTTGGTTCTTATTATTCCTGGCTTCTCTCAGTGTTTTGGTTTCCCTCCTCAGCCCTCATCCGGATGTTTATTCTCACTGCTTGTTTTTATACTTTCCCAAGGTGCCTCCTGGTTATAGCTGGGCAGAGGTCTGTGTTTGGACTGGACAGGCACTCTCATGTAGCTGGGCTGGGACCAGCTGCTGGACCGTCACCTGAAGAAACCGAGCTGGTCCAGGAGAGGAGAAGATCTGGGTGCTCTAGCATGCCTTCCTGCATGCTCTCTTTCTCACCTGAACATCTTAACTTCTTGCTAGGGATGAGCAGAGTGTTCACCCCATTTAGGGGCATAGCTGCTATATGAATGTGTCAGCTCCTTTAATAGAAGAGCTAGTAGAAGGGTAAAGAAGGCCATGGAAAAGGAGTTAGCCCACCTCTGAGGGACTAAAAGGGACAAACTTGATGTACTCAAGGTCATGTGAAGGATCTCTTGCAGCCTTGGGAGCTGCTTTTCCCATGTCTCCATCTGATCTGGTTGCCAGCACAGTTGTGCTTTGGGGTATCTTGAGAATCAGGTGTGGCCATTCAGTGCCTCTGCCTACTAAAACTTAAAAAGTTTTCTTTTTGACACTTTTTGGGATAAATACATCCAAGTCTAGATCTGTTCCTTCCATGCTCATCACCCTCCAACGTATGTTGTGCCTGGAAGTCTCTCTGCATCTTCTTCTACCCACTTATCCAGAAATGTTTCTCAAGCTTTTCTGGGGCCCTATCTAAGGCCCATACCCATGGAGCAGACGGACAGGGCCATTACATTGCTTCATGAGCCTACAGCCTAAGAGTACGTATGTGACTGAGGTCTCTCATTGTCCCCGCTTGGGGATGCATTTGGGCAGAGTAGTGGGTGAGGCTTTGCTCTCACCTGCTGCCATTAGGGCTACAATAATCCTCCTCCCCACCCCCGGCTTTTTCTCCATTTTGTGTCTAATTGGGAGGAAAAATGGGGCAGCATGAAAAAGGCACTGTGACATCACACATTAGAGAGCTGTAGTGGCTCTGGGTATTTTCTTGTACCCATACACATCTCACTTTCCCCGCCACGGCTGCTGAATTCCAGATAAGCACAAGCATGTGCCTGCATTTGCTGCAAGAACTGTCCCAGCTTCCCTTGTTAAATTGTTTATTCCAGTGCAAAGGCACAGATTTTTATTCATTTTATTCCTTTGGCATTCATCTCTGCTCCTCTTCCCACCCTACAGAGCCTTTTCACTGCTTAGGTGCCCAGAGCCATGTGGTCATGGGCATAGGGCAACCCTGTGTCTGCATCAGGAGCAAGGGAGCCCCAGGCAAGGAGAGGCTTACACCCTGCGGATGTGAGAGGCCTGTTCTCTGGTCCATAGGTATTTATGTGAAGAACCACTCACTCCTGAGAGCAACTCAATAGTCTGGAGCAGCCTTCCACATTTTCAGTAAGGATACAGAGAAATTTGCATTTAGGACTTTAAAAGGGCTGGTTGGGAGCTCTGTGCCTGGATATGGGGTTTTTTTATTGCTCGACTTCAAAGAGGCTCAATAATGGGAGTGAGCATTCAGGTAGGGAAAAAGCTCTTTCTTCTTTCCATATGCTAAAGTGTGCCAAAGGACACAAAGGCATCCCTGCACACGCAGAGTTACAGGGCTCTGGGGAGAGTTAAAACAGAGCAGGCTGAGGATTTTGCATAAAAAATGTTATTATTTTTGGATTAAAAAGTCAACTGACACAACAGCCCAAGCTGTCAGGATCCTTTAGGTTTCAGGGGGGGTGGAAGATCAAAATGAAAACCACTTCAGTTTGCTGAAAGGACCCAAAACAAACTAATCTTTGGTCAGTTTGAGGCCAAGGCCCAGCTGCCTGCAGGGCTTCATGAGAGCTGCTGTGTGGGTGCTACAGACATCAGCTCCTGGAATTGGACCCAAAACCAGGTCACATCCCTAAGCACATGGCAGCTGCTCTTGGACCATGCACAGGGATGGGGATCCCCGTCTTAGGGCTGACAAGGGCAGGGTGCTCCTCAATGGACCTGACTACAAGGACTGGGGCTCCCAATCCAGTCTGAATTTGATTCAGCAGAAGAAATGTAAATGTTTCACTTTGCAGGCACCAAGTTGTGTCTCTCCTGGTTGAAAACTTGGCAATAAACCCAAGTGTTCTGCATGCGTGTTTTTTCCAGATTTTTTATTCCACAGGCAGGGCTGATATTTTGCAGCTTGGTCACTGCTTGGGATGAAAGTGAGTGTTGGAAAATCATGGAAAAAATTTCATTCATGTCTTAATGTGGAGAAATTTGGGTCATTTGTATTCAGAAATGGAGAGCAGCCTCCCCCAGGAAATAACTTACAGTGTGGGACATCTGCAGGCTTCCTTCCCTGTCCTTCCTCATGGCAAAAAAGGCTCATTTGTCTGATTCACTGGTTTTTCTGCCACCCCTTTTTCCTCCCTTGCACAAGTATCTGCATACATGTATACCAGGGGGTGACTTGACTGCCCCTGTCCCTGAGTAGGAAAGCATTGATTGCCATAATTCGTAGCAGCTGATGGCTGAAAATATATGGCCATGTGTGCGCAGGGGCATATCTCAGGTATCTTCTTATGGTTTTGGGGCTTGTCTCTTCCTCCTCTGATTTCCAGCCCTTCCCTGTGGGGTACAGCTCCCAAAAGGGCATCCCCACACTTCAGCTCCATGGACACAGCTCACCCTGCTCTGAAAAGGGCTGAATCTAAGGCTGAAAAGAATTTTGCTTTTCTGTAGAAAGGTGATGGTGTCCTGGGTGGTCTATGAGCTGATGTAAAGGCCGAGGTGAGGTCTGTCCCCAGGTACCACTATGCTCCTGGAGCTGGTGCCCGTGTGTGCACTGGTGCCTCTGTGCACTCACAGACCCAGTAGCAGCCCTGATCTTGGCCGTAGCAAGGATGCTGGGTCCCCTCTGTTGCTTTTTACTGCTCATGTGAAATTCTGTTAAAGAAAGCTTTCCAGGCAAGCTGGTGCTGTTGGGGGAGGCAGCAGCCTTCCCTCTCTCCACACCCCTCCATCCTCCACTTCAGCCCCCTCCATAGCTATTTTCCATCCCTGAGTGAGACCCACACATGCCTGTAGATGCCTCGTGGCCGTTTCATGTCCTGTCTGCTCCTTCCTGCACTAGGGAGAGCGAACCAGTGCAGGGCTGAGGGCGAGATTTCCACTGCTCCACAGAGCCAGCCCTTCTCCTCCCAAGCTGTTTCGCCAATTGGAAATAAACTGAAGGCAGCAATTCCCGGAGCCCTGTGCCAGCCGTGTTTGCAGAGGCTGGGGAAGAGATGGGGCAGGGACTGTTTCTTCCTGCAGGCACAGCAGGGCTCTGGTTTGGCAGGGAGCATAGAAGCAGTGCCAGCCTCCTCCAAAAAACACAACTGAAGTCTCTAATAGGAGCTGGAAACAGGCCTGGTAGCCCATCCCATTTGTGGGATGGATGGGTGTCACATCCAGGCTCCACTCCCTACTTTCCTTTTGACCCCTCTTCATTGTAAAGAGAAAGGGGGGGATTTGTTTCTCCTTATCAGCCCATTCAATCTCATGGCTGAAACTTTCCCGGCACCCTTCAACATTCCCCCATTTCTTCTGTCATTAGTAGCTTTTTACTCAGACCCCAGGATCATTCACAACCCATTGCCCTGGTTTTACCTGAATAACCCTCGTTAGAAAGCTGAGACCTGAACTGATTGCTGCCAATTTTCTGCAACTCCACAGTAAATCAGAGCCAAATTGCTGTCTCAGGCTCTACTCTGGGTCCAAACTGACGCTACCCTCCCTGCCACCCTGCTGTGCTCAACACGAGCTCCAGCACAGAGATGCAAAGCTGGATGAGCCTTATCCTGGGAGCGCCCTTGAGGGGGTGACACCACCTATCCCAGAAGGAGACAGAGGTTAGCTCTCCCCTGCCAGGCTGTTTCCAGAGGGAAGCAGCTGCCAGCAGCACGGTCACTGCTGTGTTTCATAAGCAGTCTCCCACCTCGGGGGCTCAGCCTGATGCACTCACCTACCCCTGAGTCAGCTCCTGGCTGTCGGCGCTGGGAACCACAGAGTCCTTTGCTGACTGCAGGGAAAAGATCTTAATTGCTGGGGGTTTTGGCAGGCCTGAGAGACAGCAGCGGCTCTGCTGTGCTGCCTACGGGCTGGAGTACGTGCTTCGGGTATCCCCTTAGGCTGGGAAGTGCCTGAAGGGTTTCTGGGACCTGTTCCCACACAGGGCATGGGTACAAATGTGAGGGCAGGACCAGCAGCTGGAAGCTGCCTGGGGTGGGCAATGCTGTTGGGCTGAGACATCCCATGACACAGCCCAAAGCATTCCTGCTGCAGCTTTCTGGGCAGGAGACCCCATGCTGGTGCCAAGGGCTGAACCTGGGAATAAGGGGGACTCTGCTGACAGCGTGAGGAAGGGCACATGCTGATGGGGCTGGAGGTAATGGGCTGATGCTGCAGTGCTGACCAGATGCCAGGGATCACACTGAGGAGCTGCAGAGCTTACATCCAGACCTGGGGGCTGTCAGAGAGACTTTCCAGTAGATGCTGATTCAAGAAACTGTTCACTTGTCATTTTCTGTAGTTAAAAAATTCATTTTAAAACCTTTTTCCCGGACTGGAATGACACTCAGGTTAAAGACAGAGGAGTCAAAGAGCTGGTCAACACAGAGTAGGCCATGGTCATACCTGATGGGGTGATAGCTTTGCCCGCAGCACATTTGCGAACACCCAGCTGAAGCCACAGCATCAGTTGATATATAGACTGTGCCATGTTATTTTCTTCCTGTTGACCTGTGCTAAGGTTTAGGCAGCAGGTTGGACTGGTGTGGCATCACAGACCAACCTGAGAAGCGTCATCTAAAAGGGAGCTGTACAGGACACACAGGTAAGGGACCAGTCATACTTTAATTCCACCACAAGGGAATATTTGTACCCTTGGAGAACAGCCACCACCTCCCAGCACCGATGGAGGGAATGGCTGCTCTTATTTTGCTGCTACACAAATGAGACAGGAGGGAGAAAATACAATTCCCCCTATCTCTGACAAATCCTTCTGCGACAGATGAGCTCTGACCTACTTTGCAGTAGAGCCAGATGTTAAATTTACGAATGCAGACGTGTTTCTGTCAGACCTGGGAAGGAATATTATATTACTGCCATCTATGTGGTCTCTTGAGCAGAGGAGCTGAATTTCATGTGAAAACATAATTTGTGGCTCAATCCTGAAGGTTTTCAAAGGAAAGGAAAACATGAAAGTATGTTGTACCTCTTCAAAAGGCACAAGCAAGGGATATTCAAGTGATAACATTTATACCAAGCTACAAACTGATTGGTGATGAAAAAGAAATCCCAGCATGACTTTTCAGAGGGTCACATTTTCACAGTTTTTGGCTTGGCATTGGTTAAGTCTTCTTTCTGTGGGATTTCACACTTGTTGGCATCCAACATGTTGCAGGTTCATGGTACAGGACAGAATTTAGCAGATATTTCCTCATCCTCTCAATAAATTCCTTTTTCAAGCATACAAATGGTAGAGTGGCACCCCTGGGACCCCCCTCCCAAAGCAGCAATTGTGCTGCTGGGTTTCCAGGTCTGCATCTGGAAAACAAGCACTATTTTGCTCCTGACCTCCTGTGTGGGCTTTACTCCTCCAAAGTACCCCATGTGGCAATATGAGTTTGAGAGAGCACCTTGGAAGAGCCAATATCCTGAAATACAACTTGGGTGTAAATCAGCCAGGTCCTACTGACTGTATTTGATTTATGGTAATTTAATTTGCAGCCTTTGCTGTTCATAAAGTTATTGTGGTTTCTAAACTGTAAACCAGACCATGTCCACATAAAGGGAAGATGAAGTTAAATACAGGAAAGCACACAAAAATACATCATTTTCCTACTTATTTTCAGACCTTAATAATACTTTTTATTGGCCACACTTTACAAATTAAAAATGACATAAGATGCTTGCACTTGGTATCAGAAGATACTGATATGAGCTGATATAGTGAGTGGCATGTCATCAGGCAATATTGAAGCAAGGTATGCAGAAAGATTTAATGCACGGATTGTGCAAATTTTGCGATGTGGGAGATGTCTGATGCTGCGTGACTGCTGGGAAAAGCTCTGCCTGCCTTTCGGAGAAGCGCCACTCAGGCACTGACTTATCAGGCAGGTTAGCCAAATTCTTTTCGTGCTGGAGACAGTAAAGCAGGAACCTGGCAAACTGCAGCAGAGGAAAATTCTCAACTTTGCTGTTGTCCAGATTGAACAGCAGGGAAGATATTTCCCTCCCACCCTCCAACAAATCCACATCCTGCAGTTTGTAGCCTGCTGGCAAGGGTGCTTTCCTGGGAAGAATGTATTTGAAGCTCTCAGGGCTGCAATGGATGGGGGTACGCACAGCTCCTCCTCCTCTTTTTTGAGGGCTGGATTTTCTGGACAGAAAGCACCTGTGCTTGCATTTAATGTAATGAGAACCTTGATGCTGTTCAGATATTAAAATGCCAAGAACACTCCTGGTGACATGGTCCCACAGTGAATTACCCAGTTACCCTTCTCTGTGGGATAGGGTTTGGCCAGCAGGCTGCTGCTCAGCCCGAGCCAGGGCTGGCATGGCAGCAGTGCGAGCATGGAGGACTTTCTGTTCCAAGCAGCATGGGCAGGGATTTGGACCTCGCTGTCTGGCTGCTGAGCTTACAAAGGTTTTTGCTGCAGTTCTGGATTTATGTGCCTAAGGCATGTTCCAGGTTCGCTCCAGGTTGCTCCATCCTTTTGAGAGCAGCTGCTTTTCTTGCCGTGCCACTTGCCACAGGAGGATCGAGGACTACAAGGAGCACAAGCCAGAGCATGCACTCACATGCCCGACAGCTGATCTGGTTTTTCCCGAGTGTGTCATTTGATCTGACACAAGGCTCAATGATCCTCATGTCACCTCTCGCCACTGCTGCAATGACAGCATAGCTAGTGCCAACTGCCAGTGGATCATCCTGCGCTTCCTCACTCGGCTGCTCTGCTGGGGTGAGCCTCTTCCCTCCGGAGTAGCTTTTCTGTGCATGCCTGAGCCTAAATGAGATCAGCTGCACCCAACCTCATCCCAAAACATTCCCCAGCCATCAGCGCTCCAGCCTGTTGCACACAAACTTGTCCCCAAGATGACTGGGGACACTGGCGATGGCAGGATAGCGAGGTTTCCACAAGGTGGCATCAAAAGACCTGGGCTTCTCCTCCTCGAGCTCAGACCCGCAGGATTTAGCGCTTTCCTGGAATGGTTTGGCATAACTGAGCCGGAGACATCTCTGGGGAGAGAAAAAAGGGAGGCTGCATGATGGGATTTTTGGCAGGGATTTGGCCTGACACCCACCTCTGCTTTCCCGGGGGCTGCAGGCATGTCTGAGCACCAGACCTCATTGGTGATGGGCATCCACAGATATAAAATACCTGCAGAGGTCACTGAGAAAATCAATGTGCTCCCCTCTCTGCAAACAACTGCAGTAAGGACACCGGTGGGCCAGAGAATAGGAAGAAATAACCTCATAGCTTGACCCAGGATTGATGTACCAGCTGAGGCAGGTTTGCCTTTTACGGGACAGCAAAGCCGGACAGAAACCCCAAGGAGTGGGGAACAGTGAACAAAACTTATTTGGTCCCAGAGGTCCTCCTTCTTATGTGCATGGCCCCATGTTTTCACTCACCAGACTGGGACGGTCCTCCTTCTTATGTGCATGGCCCCATGTTTTCACTCACCAGACTGGGACGTGAGGTTTGCCAGCCCTTAGCCCACACACATCATCCCTGGGGTGTGCCTGGAGCTGTTCCCATCCCAACAGGAGCAGCGGCCTCAGATGCTGCCCCATAATAGCTATCAGTGAGAGCAATACCCCAGCATCACATAGGCGTAACTGCTCGGGCTTCAGCTGGAGCATTTGCTGCAGCTCCTGGCTAAGCTTTGTGGATGTGGAACCCACTCTTGCAATGCTCAGAGGCTGCCCTGGGTGAGCACTGACCTGGCCATTCTTGGCACCAAGCATGGACATCTATCAAAAGGATGGGATTGGACGCTGAGTAAGCATATTTGAGTGAGCACAAAATATGGCTTTGTGGTTTATTGTGTTTGGATTGCTTTGGCAAGAGGCAAGCTCCAGCTGTTGAATTATTGCAGCCCTCAAACCAAAAACAATGACAAATCTGTGACCTTGTCCTTTCAGAAGAAACAGAAAAGGGTCATTAGTGAGAGCCTGTGTCCCTCCTCGGCATTCAAACGTGGGGCAAAAGCAAAAAACCAAGCCCACGCAGAATTATTGTAGGCTCTGACAAATGCAGTGCAGCCGGCTGTAATTCTGATAATATCAAGCAGTGGGTTCTCTAAGCCCTGCAATAAGGAAGATACCCTTCCTTGGGAGTCGGGTGAGAAGATGCCCTTTGAAACAGTGGGGTTTTCTTGGCTTGCTTTTTTAATTTAATAATAGTAAAATAAATAATAATAATAAAGTTGGGGGAAAAAAAGAAGAAAAAAAGGTAAAAAAGGCATAAACGTGCCAGCCGGGAGCTGCACCGGGCCGGCGTCCTGCGCTCCCGTCTCTGCGCACGGTGGAGCTGTTGCTCCGTGCTGGGCACGGATCAGGGCCGCGGCAGGGGCTCCGCTACCCCGCAGCCCTCTCGCCCGAACCCCGACCAGGACCTAGACCCCACCAGCATAGTCTGGAACTTACGTTTCATTCAAAGACTTGTTTTCGGCTAAGAAGCGGCTGGAGGGGTGCAGGCAGCTGCACACAGAACAGCGACACAAGGCAAGGGTGCCCCAAACCCCCAGCTTTTTCCACCTGGCTGGGGCCAAGAGTCAGGGTCTGAGTCAAGTGGAGCGACTTTAATCAAGTTAGCTGTAGGTTTAAGTAGGAACTGGAGCCTAGAACTTGGCTTCAGGTGTGCCTGCCTGCGGAGGTGTTCTCCCCGCCAGTCTGGCCTTTATTTCCCATAACTCTGCTCAAATAGTAAATGCCAGTGGTGGTGTTTATGGATGCATCTGGTGATGATGGCCCCATCCAACTCAGAGTGGATTCAGGGTAGACAGATAACACAGTAACCAAGGGCTAATCTGAGCAGGTTCTCCCCTTGAGTAATGATGCTTCCTGAGGTTATACCTCGAAGTTGAGAGATTCCCTGCTGCAACAGATTTTCAGTAAGCGATTAACAGCATGCTAAACTTGGAAATCTTTGGTAAGTGATGTGAAGGATTGATTGTGCACATATAATCTTTTAGACATAAATCACTGACCAAATCTGAGACTAAATCTTGATCCAGCTGCACCTAAACTCTTCTCTGAGAAGGGGTTAGAAAGTGAAGGCATCCTCTCTGAACCTCATGACTCAATGGGAGTTTTATCTGACTCTGTTCTCTATGCAGTAAATACTTCAACGTACCTTGCCATTGAATCTTGTTAAATCACTGTCACAATAACTATCACTTTTGTTAAATTGTTGGTTTATATCAATAAACGTATTGCTACTTCTCTCTTATTAGTGAAGTGCATCACTGCATCCATGACACTGTCTAGAAGACGTAAAGTTTAAAAAGCCTCGACTGTTTCAGGTCCTCCATCTGCCCTCACCCTGGCCATGGGCTCTGCTGCAGGGATCCTGCCTGAGGACAGGGACCCACTGCTCCTGCTGCCTGTCCCTGCATCCACCTTGTCTGGTCCAGCCGTGGCGCAGCTCAGGAAGGGTAAGGAGGGTATTTGTCTAGTTAAGCCATGCAATCACCACTATGCCGTAAGAGGTTATGCTTGGTGCCGACTAGGTGAGCCCTGCCTCAGCACTGAGACACCTCTGGAGTGTGACACTGCATGTGGGGACACAGCCACATCTCCTTATGGCAAACACCTCCATATGCAACTTCAGTCCTCACTCACATGTTCATGTTTTCCTGGATTCTGGGTGGCCTGGACCCCATTTCTCCCTGTCACCCTCAGCAGGCCTGAGGTCTCACTTTTTTTAAGCTGAGGAGACTTGCAAATGCAGAGCGTAGGCTGGGGATCAATGGCACCTTTAAATAGTCTGACCCAAAGCCTCTCTAAGCAGCTGACTTTGTCAAGCAGTGATAAAACCGCCTGGCTGTAAGCTTTTCTATACAAACCTTTAGTGTGAACCTTGCCAGATAAACTCTTCTTTTCCTTTCCAAGCTAAGGAGGAAGGCAACACCCACCCCACAGGGCAGACATCGCTGTCATCCACTGGTGCAGCAGTTTTTGTGTGAGAGGGTTGTTGCACTCTTGGCACCACAGTCCCAGCTCCCATGCACCCTGGGCTGGTGCTGAGCACTGGTACATGCTGAAGTCTCCTGGGTGTTGGTGGAGAGGCTGCCCTGGGAAGCCAATGGGGCATGAGATTGTGCTTAAGTGCTTTCCTGGCTTGGGGCTTGTAATTATTAATAATCATAGTTAATCTCTGCCTCATACAAGTTGGCCTGTACACCACATCTTGTTTAAGCTATTAAAGGTACGCTTTTGTTTACTGAAACCATCTCTGGGCCATCATATCACAAATGGCCTATGAATTATCAGTTGCATTATGAATGTTGTAAGGCAATGTTCAATGAAGAAGAAGCAATGAAAATCTACTTGTCTTCAAAAGAAAACCTCAAATAACCCCATGCCAAATCCAAGTGTTTTCAGCCTGCTGCTGAGGCTATGAATATTGCAGATATTACATATCTTTGTATGGTATTTGTTAAATATTTAAGATCAGAAAAGAGATTTTAGCCTAAATGGCTGCTTGTGGTTGCAGCATTAGAGACTTGCAAAATTATTGCTGGAACCCACAAACACAGGTTTGTTTTTGGATCCAGGCTCCTAATATTTTGTGTCAGGTTAGGCAACCATTTCCTAAAGATCAAATACAGGTTACAGCTCATCCTACCTGGAGCTGTAGAAAGACAGAGAAAGCAAGAGCTGGTAAGTGGACAGCAAGGAGTCCTGTTGGGCCAACAAAACTTCATGTATTCACCATCTTACATAAATTTTACGTTGCGCACAAAGTGGTTATAGACTGTTAGGATTTGGTTCTTTTTTGAGATATCCTGAGAATTCCCTGAATTGGTATAAAGGAAACTTAATTTTTATTTATTCCATGAACCAAACTCATTGCATTCCTCTCCCATGCCTCTTTCTGTGCTCTGGCCAATGTGATTCCTTTGTCTTTCCTGCGAAAGCCAGAATGGAGCTGCCCAACTCCAGCAGTGCCCTGGAGAAATGCTGCAGAATGGTGCTAAGCCAAGCCAAGCCTGCATATAACAAGTTATAATTGAATCTCAGAATCACAGAATGGGTTGGATTGGAAGGGACCTTTAAAGGTCATCTAGTCCAACTCCCTTGCAATGAGCAGGGATGTCTTTAACAAGGTCTGGTTGCTCAGAGCCCCATGCAACCTGACCTTGAATGTTCCCAGGGATGAGGCATCTATCACCTCCCCAGGCAACTTGTGTCAGCATCACACTGCCCTAATCATAAAAAAGTTCTTATTTATATGTAGTCTAAATTTACCCTCCTTTAGTTTAAAATGATTACCCCTTGCTCTATCACAACAGGCCCTGTTAAAAAAGACTGTCCCCTTCAATATTCGATGTGTTATACTTGACAGCAGTTGAAGGCTTATCCTTTGATGTGTTACACAGAAAGATCTCTCTCACAGAACCCACCAAGGCCATGGCTGGCTGGTGGGGCACCTTCACAGCCGCACATTGGAGTTTCAGGTGTGAGGGTTTCTGCCAACACCCAGAGGATTTTCACACATGCTCCGGAGCAGGCAGGAAAAATAAACTCTCTCTGGCAACTCCATATGGCTTTGTCTTTCCCATCAACCACCTCCTGGAGAACAGGCTCCATTCCCTTGCTTCTGGGAGGGCAAAGGCGACTTCAAGTCACCCCAAATCCTGGTGCAGGGCCAAAACTCAGCTCCGGTCAATCCCCACTTGTGCTATGGCCCCTCTGAGCAGGGGGAACAAGAGAAGCCCTCTGAGCACAGCAACACCCGCAGCCCGCTGCACTGCTGCCAGCCAGGCATGGGCTGTTTTCTGCCCGCAGTCACCTTCGGGCCTGGCAGTAATCTTGAAGCATCTGCTCCAAATCATCCAGGATTACAGGAATTAAAAAAACCCCAACAAACCCCAATTAGAGGCCCAGGGTCCCGCAAGGACAAATCCGTTTAACCCTAATCCAGGCTGCTGCCCCTTCCCAAAAGGCAAAGGGACAGTCCCTGCTGCCTGTCTTTTGTGTGCTCCAGCAGTGTCTCCTCTCCTCACCTGAATTTACCTGTTTTTTGCCACAGAGGTGGTGCCAGGCAACGTACTCATGCTACTGGAGAAATGGAATGCTTGGCCTTGGGATCTGAAATTAGCTGCCCAGACGTGGAGGTTGGTGCCAACCTTTTTCCCTGCACACACTCAGGGGGGATTACAGAGGTGAAAAAGAGGGTGCAGATAAATCTGAAAGCATTGGGGTACCCATCAGGGTCTGTACACCAGGCCCTGGCTCCTCTACTTCTTGCTCACTATCATGTATAGCCCTCTGTCCACCAAGAGCACCTTCAGGGTTTCAATATGCTCTGCACTCAACATGGACCGAGGTGCCTGCAGTCCCGTGATCTGCAAAGCCACTTTGCTGAGCAATTCAATGTGGAAATGCTCCTTTGAGATATGGCACAGAAATCTGGGGTTGGTAGCAGGCCACTGAGACACAGCTTGAGCCTGGAAGGCTGTAAACTGGGCCTGCAGCAGGGACACGGCTGAATGTGAATGTATGCAATGCCAGGCCATCTGTGTGCTTCATCCTTGCTGGGCATAAAAGCCATGTTCAACCCATCATGTCAATATAGCCCCCAGTTTACAGACTTCTGTATTTTCTGACTTTTACTAAGAGATTTGTTAAGTGGGTGTATCCCTGACTTAAAAGTCAATCAGCTTCCTTGGAACCTGGAGCTTTCATCCTGCGGCGTTAGGAGATGCCAGCTGGCTATAATTGGTCCTGACTTGCATGAGCAGCACCCATTGAAGGACACTCCTTGTGAGCAAACATTTGTAAACCAAAAAAATTCAGGTAGCAATTTTTTCTAAGACCAGTTCCTGAACCTTCTTTGAGGCAGAAATGAAAGACAGGAATTGGCCACAAACTACCCTCAGGTGTGTACTTCCTCCATCATTCAAGAAGATGCTGGTGGTTGAAAATGTTCTGTGCTGGTTTTGGCTGAGGTGGAATTGATTTTCTTCATAGTCGCTAGTAGAGGGCTATGGTTTGGATTTGCAGTGGAAACACTGTTGATAATTCAGGGCTGCTTTCGTTGTTGCTGAGCAGCGCTTACGCAGAGCCAAGGCCTTTTCTGCTTCTCACACCCCCCCACCACTGAGCAGGCTGGGGGTGCACAAGAAGTTAGGAGGGGACACAGCCAGGACAGCTGACCCCAAAGGGATATTCCATACCATATGGCATTATGCTCACCATATAAACCTGGGAGGAGAAGTAGGAACAGGGGACATTCATGTGATGAAGCCCTGCTTTCCCAGAGACATCTGAACACCTGCATTCTGATGGGAATTAGTGAAATCCTTGTCTTGCTTTGCTTTGTGTGTGCTTTTTGCTTTACCTTTTAAATTGTCTTTATCTCAGGCCATGAGTTTTCTCAGTTTTACTCTTCTGAGCCTCTTCCCCATCCCACTCAGGAGGAGTGAGTGAACTGCTCCGTGGTGCTTAGTTACTGGCTGAAGCTAAACCACAACATATTCCCAAACTTCTGCTTGACAGCTAACTTTCGTTTGACATACCACTCAGACGGAGAAATATGAGTCAACATCTTTCCTTTTGACATGGCTGAAGTCCTATCTGTTTTGATATCCATCACAAGACAGTTTCCTTCTACCACCAGTAGGAAAGCTGCAGCCCATTTCATCAAGCTCGAAGGCAGTGAGGTACTCTGGATTTTCTTAATGTCTGGCAACACAGTCTCTTGTGGAGTTGAATGCAGAACTGCAAGGGTGGAAAGATTTCACTTAGCCTCTATTGTGCGGCTTTTTACAAAAGTTTTAATATCCTTCTGAAAAATGCAGTTTCGGGTCGTAGCAGGAACTGATCTAATGGCCACTGAAGTCAACAGGAGCCTGTCTGCTAATCTTAAGATGTGTTTGGATCTGGCATGAATTAACAGTGAGATGCAATGTAGAACTCAGCATTTAGTGCTGAAGAAAAGAGTGTTTATTTATGCAGCAAATAATTGCTACTATTCTACTGAAGAAATGAAAACCATTTCATTAATTACACGCACTTCGCAGTGTAACGGAGGAGTCAGTCTGCTTCGATGCCCTTTGTGCCTCCTGATATTTTCCTGGCGCTCCCAGGCATTTCACATCTTCTCTGAGCCTTGCCTCCATTGTGTAAATAAATATATGCAATAAGTGCCAACAAGATGAGCAATACCAGTGTGAGCGGCTGGGCCAAGGCACTGGGCCAAGGCACTGTGCTCTCACCCTTGTGTACTTGGAAGGTGAAACTTAGAAACTTCGTAATGACTGAGTCATCTGGTAACACAAACAAACCTGAACAGCCAAAATGCATACCTACATATGTACAGTGACATATAGAGGAGATGTGAACAGCAAGTTTTAATGCCTGGAAGGCCATGAGATCCTCGGCAAGGTGACTTATTCCTTAAAAAGCACTGGAAACTGAAAAGTAATAGAGGTAACCAGTGAAAATCGTGCTGCAGCACTGATAAGAACAGCTTTTCTTCTCTCACCTTGCCTTGTACAATGTGGATGTGACCCCATAGCCACTCAATGCTTCTTGGCACAAATACCTCATTGACTTTAGTGGGAGCAGGGGGAAGTCTGAGGACTGCTACTCATGAAGGTACTGGTTTGCAGGATCAGAGTAGCACACGGTGACAGGTCAGTCCTGCTTCTGCGGTGCAGGAGAGCAGGAAAAAAAGGGCATTTTTGATGAAATAGTTGAAGCGGTTGGGATTTACTGAACCAGTGTTACACTGCCCATGCAGCTTGCTCAGTTTGCTGTTGCTAGCAATTCAGATATTGTCCAAGCTGTCCTGCTCATCAGTGCATGAACTCTGAAAACACTTAGCCACTACCAGCTCTGTGCATTATTTCAGCTGGAAGAACCATGTAGGTAAAGCAGCGATGATGGATCTAAACGATAATAAAGTCTCCCTGTTGAAAATTTAAAGTGCTATACAACTATTTTTAGTGACCTCTCCAGCTGAGATAATGCAGAAAGCTAATTACATGTGAACATCCATCTTAGGTGAATTGATTCTTACAGTTTGCAAACCAAGGTGGATTGTAGGAGGTTAATGTTCATGCTCCAATACAAGGATAACAGCTATATAAAAAGATGTATACTGCACATGTAAAGAAATAACCTATTAAATGCCTAACCTGGATGCAATGTCGTGGTTCTTTTTTTTCTTTTATTATTTGAGCACATTTATTTCCTTAATGGACATCTAGTTCAGATAGAACACTACGAACTCTCTCCCTCATATTCTCCTCCCTCTCCTCCCTTTGTGTATGTGTATGTGTGTGTGATGTGTGGGGGCATGAGAAAGGGAGAAGACTTTTGTTTTTGATTCAGGAATCATTGAGACAAAGTGTTCAAATTTGATCTTCCAAAATCAAAGACATTCAAAATATGTTTTTAAGGAATTTTTTCCTCCCTTCAAGCATGCCCCAAACCTGAGTTCTTGGGCCAGTGTTTTCAAACTGAGGACTCTAAAATGAAGCAACTATTTTTTTGCGGCTTCCTAAATAGAAGAACCGAGCACCAACAGTGCTCTCTCTGCAAGGAAATGCAGAAGACTTCATGTCTTTGTAAAATGCAGTACATATTTCAGGGCTGCCACAGCAAATTCTTTACTTCTCAGAGCTGGTTTATCTCGGAAGGGCTCCATATCCAGCAACGCAGCCTGCTCCCACTCCTGTTCAAACCCTCAGATGGCAATTAGCAACATCAATAAGTAATAGAACAAACACTTGTCTCTAAAAAACATAAGCCACAGACAGAGCAGCTCATTCACTTTACTCTGAGGATGCGTTATAAAACTTAATTTTTTATATTTCATCTGTTTTAAGCCCCAGTCCTACAAACACTTAGTTTTGAGAAAAGACACTTGAGAGTCAATGGCTGATGAAGTGTGAGTGAAAGGGAAGGCCTAATGCTGCAGGGGTCCAGGATGAAGAATCATATCCATCAAGTCCCATGCACACCATGTATGCCCCTATAAAGAAGGTTTTTTAGTTTAGTTCCCTCAGCTCAACTCTTTAGCAAAGAGGTTTTGGAACAGAGAAATGAGTCTGTTGACCACTCAGGTCCTGGAAACAGTGACTTTCCAGCAGAAGCAAAGCCAAAAGAAGTGGCAGAGACCAACTAAAATACTGTAATAGGAGTGTTTATTGGCATTGCATAGGGATAAAATGAAATATTACTGGGAAAAACAGCTTTCAAGAATTGAAAATGGGTGAGCAGATCCACCAAGGGGCCATGAACTGTGTGCTCATAAGTACCAATATGATTCTAGTATTGCTTCAAGAACTATTTCCTACAGGAGACATCCCACCACTGAAACGCTGAAGTACTTCTGACCCACCAGTGACCTGCCAAACAAGTCTGCTGGGAAACACTCCGTCAGTTTAAGATTAACAAACAAATTGGTTAGCATTGCTCCTTCAGTGCTTGTGGATGTCAGGGGATAAAAAGGATCACTGACTGAGTGGGAACAATACTCACAGAAACTCAGCTTTCGCCTTGGTACTCTCATCTACCTCTGTGGTCAAGAGGCAGAGACAAGCTTTCACAGATGGTGGACTTGATTAGAGAACTGATCTTGGTTAAAACTGCCTGGATCTTCTTGCTGCTAATAACGGAGAGGGAGGAGGGTGGGACTGTCTCTCCAGGCAACAGAGACAGATTGACGGTGCTGGATTACTGCTAGAGTGGGATGAGGCGCTCTGAGTCACCTACCTGAGAACTCCTCTTGCACTGACCCTGCTGGCAACCTGCGGTGATCAATCTCCATCACATCAGTTTTGGGGAATTCCAGTGACCAGATGCCAACCTGTATGGGAGCAGGCACATGAGAAAGTGATTGCAAGCCAAGGTAATTTTGAAGAACAACCCACAAAACCTTCAGATTTACTTAAGAAACAACCTGGCCTGAAGAGCAGTTTCTGATATAAGTGTCCTGATAGAGATGTTTATGAGAAGGTGCTTTTCTCAGCAAGGCACAGCAGGTTTCTCCGTGAAGAATGGTTGCATGTCCTTGTGTCTTTTTGAAGTGCCTGAAAAACACTGGACCTGGGTATCGCTGTTTGTGTCTTCTTCACCGTACGTTTAATGCAGAATGATGTTCCAGAAAAGATGTTATTCCATCTATGGCTACCTTGTATTACAGCTATGCAGTATGAAATCATTTCAAGAATTGCTTCTGAAGAAGCACATATATTTCAATAAGTGAAATTAGGAGGAATAGGGTGTTATTTATTCTGAATGGAGCCACTAATAGTTATTGAAAGAACATTCAATACAGCAAAAGTATTCCAGCTGAAAAAAATCATGTCCTGCTCTCCTACTGTAGAGCTCTCTGTTGAAATCAACTTATCTTGAAAAAGAGAATGTAGTGCTAGAATGAAACTTCCCACTTGTCCTAGTGAAGCCCCAGATGGTGTGTCATTGTGGGTTACTATGGAGTTATTGAATAAAGATTGAGGAGCTTGTTCTGCTGATCAATACCTCTCTGCATGGAGGCAGATGCAGATTTCAGCAGTGGCTGTGTATCTCCTGGAGGCTGCCCTCCAAAACCTGCATTCAGCTTGTGTGAAGTTTTCTAAGGGATTGAACTTCTGAGAGCAGTGCAAATGAGGCACGGATGCTCAGGATGAATGGATATTCCTGTTCTGCTCCTACCACTAGATTATGACAACCTCTCTTTTCACATCTTTGCTTTCTATCAGACTGCTAACAACATGCCTCCTCCCAAAAAAAAAAAAAAAAAAAGAAAAAAAGTCAAGAGGAGCAGCTTTAAATGGAAATTAAGAGATGTGTCTAAATACTTTAGGCTGTTTGGGATGCCTCAGGTGATTTAGTCCGGTTGCATCTGTACATTAAAATGTATGAGGGCACTAAGGTTCATCACTTAGCCTATTAAAACATTAGAAAAGTCCCTGGCACAGGGCTGCCTCAGACCAGGCAGAGCTGCCCTGCATGCTCTGTGGGAACAGCTCAGTAGTTAGCACGGGGTGCAGAGCCTTTCCCCTCAGCAGTATGGACACAACCATCCTACTTGGAGGGTGAGGGGGCTGCAAAGCAGCAGGCAGCAGAGCCAGGACGTGGCATTTAATAGTGTAAACATAGCAAAGTGGCTGCCTGCTCAATGACAGATCTCTACTGTGACAATGAAGAGCTAAAATCCTGCCAGAAGTTTTCCAGTAAAAAAGTCTGTGCTGGAACCTGGTTTCCTTTTGGACACATACCGACAAGGCTGTCCTGGTTACCTGAAGTTGAGCTGCAAATCCAGATTTTGGGGATAGCAAGCTCCCAGTTTTGTCTGACACCATCTCCATCTTGGCTTGGGAGAGGCACAGTGAGGAATAAGTCCTGGAGGTTCCACCAAACCCCTCCTTAGGCACTGCTGTAGAGGGGACACTTTTTCCTGTGGAGGGAGCAGATCCCACCCCACATGTGCCATGTGTTCGGACCAGAGTGGGGAAGGCCACAAAGGTAGGTTTAGTTCGGCACTATGGGTCAATCCCAAGATGCAAGAAAAACCCCTTGGGTTATGTAGTTTGAGAAGAGCCTGGGAGGGGAGAGCACTGAGTGATTAGCACCATTTTTAGGCTTTCTGGGACCAAAACAGTGGAAGTGGTGGTGAGGGCTGGTGCCCCAGGGATGCCACCCCTGGGATGGAGTAGCACCAGCTCTGCTACATGTAAGGAGACAACTAAGTGCAGAGGGTTTTGGGGCAACAGTGCCTCTCTCCAACTTCTGTGAAGAGGCAGAAGGAGCAAATATGTGAACCCACTTTGCTTTTATAAGGTTTGAAGATGTAAACTTCCCTCCAAGCCACATTTCTTGAAGGAGAATATGTGTGCCAAAGAGGCCCAGAGGACAGAAGGGTTACAATGGTCTTTTTAGGGAATTCTGCATTTTGGGAGGGCTTAGACTGAGCATAGCAAGTGATGAAGGAAGAGAAGCCATTTCCTGGCCTTTTGCTGGAGGTCCCGCAGGCTGTCCTGAAACAGAAGGGAACAGAAATCCAAGGGCTTTATCTGTCACTCTAGTGCGGAGAATAAATGCTGAGAGAGTGCGAAGTGCTGTATCCCCCAGGGCATTGAAGATGACATATTCCTTCCCTTGATTCCTAGCTAGGTCTCACCTTCCAGGCCCCCTCGGTGTGGGAGCACACCAAGGTCAGCCCAGGGTTTGGGCTCCATTGCAGGTGCTGGGGCTGCAGGGTGGCCTTGGGGAGGGGACAACTCAAAATGTGGCAATTCCTGCACCACACAGCACCCTTTCCCTTTGACCTCCCACACTTCCAACCTCCCCTCCAGCAAATACATTTGTATCTTCTGGAAAAGAAAGAAATAACACAAATACAAAAAAGTCAGTGCCGGGCAGGTACAGACATCACTGGGGAGCATTACGCTCTCTCTCAGGGTATTACCCCTGCATTGGCCAAGGGTAACTGGATCTGCGATTGAATTTGATCCTCCCAAGCCTTTAATTGGATGCGTGAAAGGTCCAAAATGCAGCCTGCTTTCATGCTTCCCCAGCTATGAAGTACATGGTCTTCTTGTCACACAAGGGCACTTCCCAATGAACCCACACTTCCTGGTGAACACAGTCTCCTTTCTAACCTCTGATACCATCCAGCTCCCAGGCCAGCAAGTCAAAGCAGACCCTTTGTAAAGGAGCCTTACCAGCCAAAGAGGGTGCTGGCGGTGGCAAAATACTCAATAGCTTTCACACACCCACCACTTTTTCTGTCTGCAAAGAAAATGCTGCAGTTGGACGAGGAGCAAAAGGTGGTGGCAGGACAATTAGGGCACATCTGCTCCCCTCTGTGAGATCGGGCTGTGGGATGGGGCCTGGATGAGCACCCTGCAAGGCTTGTGCAAACTGGAGCGCAAAGACTGGGGCGGGAGCACCCATGTGTGCTAAGCAGCAGCTGGGGCAGGGCTCCCCGGCTGGAAAGGCCGGTGTGGCTTTTCCAAGGCTCCTGCCTCCCCCAGCCCTCCTTCCACACCGGTTTGTACCGCAAACAGCAGTAGCCTTCCTCTGCAGTGCTGCGGTTGGGACAATGCACTACAGAGAAGTGGGTCTTCTGTCCCCAGCTGCACCGGGGCCAGGCTTTGCCCAACCTGCAAGCCTTTTGCTTTCCTTCTGTTTTTTTTTTTTTCTCTCTTGCTAAATCAATTTGTGGACAGCGCACTCATTTTTTCCCCTTGCAAACTTATTAGCTATTCAGCCACGGCAAGCACTCGTAAGCATCCTTTGTCCCAGGGAGGCCTGGAGACCCCTTCATTAGCAGTGATTACCCTGAGCAGTTTGACAGCCTCCCAGCCCGCTTACAAGACTTTCCCATTCAGCCCTGCCCGGGGCTGCCCCACTTCTCAAAAGAAACGGAAATATTCAAACATTTCTCCTCCTCCCCCCGCCCCCCGCCCAAGCTGAAGAGAGGAAAAGCTGTTTCTCTTATCCACCCTCCCCATTCACTTCACTTTGGATAGAGAAGGGTCAAGGCAGACTTTTCAGAGACCCTTTTCTGAGCGTTTTGTTTAATGTAAATACAGGGACCCCACCTCTTTCTCGATTGTAATTGTTATTATTTTTAAAACAGCCGAAGACTGGGGAGAGCGATGGCTTGGGCTGATCTTTGGGAAAAAGTAAAAATGCTGAAAATGCCAGGGAAAAGGCATTCCCTTTCAGTGCGAGAAGGGAAAGGGCAGAAGGAAAAAAATAAACAGGAGGGGGGAAAGAGGGGAGAGAAGCGGGGTTCTTCCGCGGGTGTTACCGGTACAACGGAAGGCGGCCGGCGCAGCCCCTGTGCGTGAGCGGGGCTGGGAGATGCTCAGTCCTCTTCATCCTCCCACAGCAGCAAGAAGGGGGCCCGGGACTGCTACTCTCAGCTTGGCTCCGCGATCCACTCCTCTTTGTCCCAGAGGGTTGATTTGTACTGCGTCCCTACCCAGCCCACTCGGGAGGTCCAGCACTCGTTATAACCCTCAAACCCTTTGTAGAAATACATAACACTAATAATATATGTTGTCCAAATTCCAGTTTTTTTGTTCGTTGTTTCTGTTGTTGGGGGTGGGGTGGGGTGGGGAGGGGTTGTTTGTTTCTCGGATGGGCTTTCTTTTTGGTCTTTTTTTAGTTAGAAAGAAATTCCACGTTATGAGAGGCTGAGAGAATATATTAATATAATTCTCCACCTCTTTATACGTCTTTTTCGAGAGCTTTAATCCCCAGCAGTAAACGCTGCTCTGCCCGCAGGAGCCAGTGCAGAAATTGCAATCCGCTCCACCGATTCCCGGGGAAGAAAAGAAAGAACACGGTTAATTTCAGGACGCAAACCGCTTTTTTTTTCCCCAAAACCCCCTCGAAGGTGAAAAACGCTGCCCTCAAAGCAAGACAGACCCCTACCTCGTTTGAGGTTTGAGTAGCAAAGCCTGGCTGCCCTTGCTTGTCTCTGTCGGGAAAAAATCCGCTGGGATTTAAGCAGCAACAAAACTGGAGCAGGGCTCGGGTGCAGGGTTGGGGCGCAAGGTGCGCTCCGGTCCCTTCCACTGGTGGGTTACTCCCAAAATGGAGCTGGAACCCCCCACGCTGCCCCCACTTCCCACAGTCGCAAAATGCGGCTTATTTGCCTCTCCCGACATCCTGAATTGCAGCCCGCCGGGGAAAACAGTTGCCTGTAAATGGACTTAAAAGACAGGTAATTAAGAGCTGCTACCTATCCTGTCCCTGTCAGTGGGGAAAATTAAGGCACATGCATCGGGGATGAAACGCAGATTCAGACACCGGCGGTGCCAACGCCTGTCAGGCTTTAAGTGCAAACAGAGGGGAAAAAGCCATTGCTGAGACAAGAACACACCTCCCGAGAAAAGGCAGCACGACCGACTCAATCCATCACGGAGCTGAAATGGCCCCTGTGCCGTTGCAGGGGAGCTGGGGCATCGCTCTGCCCGGCTTCGCCTCCCGAAAAAACCGAGCCGAGCAATCAGCTTACCGGGGAGGCATCTCTCGGAGGCCAGGGAAGTAAACGCGATGAGACCGAGCAGACAAAAAAAGCACAGCTCAGGCGATTTAAAGATCAATGTCAAACTGTATAAGATAAAATCCTTCTGCTGGGGGGAAAAAGCTTAGCACGCTCCTCAGACCTGGCGTTTGGTGCCCTCCAGGAAACCGGCCGCCAAACAGAGCGATGCAGGGTAGTGGTGGGCACAGCCCCGGGCACATAGCAGGAGCTGGGATTTGGGGTTATTTCGCCCGCGATCCTGCCCTTGCCGGGCATGGGGGGCTGTTAATTCCGCATCTTCTCCATGCATTTGCCAGGTGAAGGAGGAAGCTTGGTTTTTCCGGATGGGTTGTCCCCAGCAATTCGCCCCCTCCCCCACCCCTTTTTTTTTTTCTCCCTTCCTTATCCCTCCTCCCTGTCCGAAAATTCGCCCACCATAATCGCCAAAGCCTAGGCCTCTGGGAGAAGAGAAGCTGCGGCTATGCCTTCTCCTTCCCTTTCCCGGTTCCCCCGATTCTCCGCCAGCCCGGGCCCCGCTCCTCTCGCCGCATCCCGGCTCCCCGGCTCCCTGCCCAGCAAAGACATCACGCCGGTACGAGGACCCGGCTATTTCGGTTGCTGCCGAGCTGAAGCTGAAATCTCCGTGGCCTCGGAGATGCGCTCTGTGTAACCTGGCGGGCTTGAGACGGACACCGTCATTTCAAAGCAGATGCGAGGGTCGTTCATCAAATATTTTATTATGGGTTTAGGCTGCTTCATACAGTTTCGTCCTGCACATGCTCTACAAGTCACCTGTGCACACAGAGAACAAGCGAAAAATAATAATTAATAATAATAGAAAAAATCTACCATAACAATCCCTTAAATAAGTAAATAAACATATTATATATTTATATAAAAAACCCTCCAAATTTAAAGTAATTTAAAGTAAAGCGAAACCCAACCGAAAGAACATCGTCTTTTCAACATGAAACACCCCCGCGGAATAAGGGCAGCGCTCAGACATTTTACAACTTGGCATTCGGGGATTTTTGTTGCTGTTTTTTGTTGTGTGGGGCGTTTTTCTGGGCTTTTTTTTTTTTTTTCTTTAATTATTTCGGGTTTTTCTAGGCATCAACTCTGCAAATCCTTAGAAATAAAGGCGACAACGATTTTTACCACGTTTTTTGATACAGTCTGTTGCGGGCCAGGGAGGGAGCGCAGGCCGGCGTCCTGTGCCCGAAGAGCACCCCGTACCCCGGCTTTGGCCATCGCGGCCGGGTGATGGTGAGCCCGGCTGCCCGGGCCGTGTCGGAAGGCAGCGCTTAGCTGCCCCCCCCTCCCCGCAGTCCGCGGTTTGCCGTGGCGGTGGGTCAGATGTCACATTCACTGTCGCTGGATGTGATGGAGATGGCGGAGGTGGCCGCTTTGCTGGAGAGGCTGGCTGCGGGGCTGGAGGCTGCCCCCCCCGCTTCCCCGCCGCTTTCCTCCTCCGCTTGCAGCGAGCGCACCGAGCCCTGCGTTAGGACTTGCTGCTGCAGCCTGCAAGGAAGCGGCACACACAGCATCACCGCCCGGCCCCGTGCCCTAGGACCGGCTGCAGCCTCCCGTCTCCCCGCCGAGGCTTTCCCGACCGCCCCCCCGCGCCGCTGCCCCCACCCCCAGCTCACACCAGTTAGCCCTGTCAGTCTGGTGGCTCTGCCCGAGGAACTGGATGCTCACCCCGTGGCCTGCCCTGCTCTGCGGCAGGCACACCCTGGAGGCGGTTGCCTGTGTGTGTGCGTCCCCTTCCGCAGCCTGTCCCAGTAAACTGAGCCTCATCCGGAGGCCTAATAATTCCCTTCAGCATCTCCCGGGCGGCGAGGCCCCTCCAGCAGGCCTGATATCTGCCCTCCCAGTCCATGGAAAGGGACTGCGGGTTACAGCACCCGTTTCCCCGATGTATGGCCGCCCGTCTGCACTCAGCGGGGTTGCGGGCTGACAAGTGGGGACACCCCCCCATGCGAGTTGCTGGAGGGGGGATAATGAGAGACTGGACTCACCCATTTCCCGGGGCATCTGCTTGTGTAGGGGTAACACTGAGATTTTCTTTAATATGAAGGAAAGGAAAGGAAAGGAAAGGAAAGGAAAGGAAAGGAAAGGAAAGGAAAGGAAAAGGGAAGAGACGAAGAGAGGAAGGAGGGAGGGAGGGAGGAGGGAGGGAGGAAGAAAGGAAGGAAGGAAGGAAGGAGGGAGGGAGGGAAAGAAGGAGGGAGGGAAGGAGGGAAAGAAGGAGGGAGGGAAGGAGGGAAAGAAGGAGGGAGAGAAGGAGGGAAGGAGGGAAGGAAGGGAGAAAGAGAGAGAGAGAAAGAGAAAGAGAGAAAGAAAGAAAGAAAGAAAGAAAGAAAGAAAGAAAGAAAGAAAGAAAGAAAGAGAGAAAGAAAGAGAGAAAGAGAGAAAGAAAGAGAGAAAGAGAGAAAGAAAGAGAGAAAGAGAGAGAGAGAAAGAAAGAGAGAAAGAAAGAGAGAAAGAAAGAAAGAGAGAAAGAAAGAAAGAGAGAAAGAAAGAAAGAGAGAAAGAGAGAGAGAAAGAAAGAAAGAAAGAAAGAAAGAAAGAAAGAAAGAAAGAAAGAAAGAAAGGAAGAAAAAGAAAGAGAGAATGAAAGAGAGAAAGAGAGAGAGAAAGAAAGAGAGAGAAAGAAAGGAAGAAAAAGAAAGAGAGAAAGAAAGAGAGAAAGAGAGAAAGAAAGAGAGAGAGAAAGAGAGAGAGAGAAAGAAAGAAAGAAATAAAGAAAGAAAGAAGAAAGAGAGAAAGAGGGAAGGAAAGAAAGAAAGAGAGAAAGAAAGAAATAGAGAAAGAGATAAAGAAAGAAAGAGAGAGAAAGAAAGACAGAGAGAAAGAGAGAAAGAAAGAAAGAGAAAGAAAGAAAGAGAGAAAGAGAGAAAGAAAGAAAGAAAGAAAGAAAGAAAGAAAGAAAGAAAGAAAGAAAGAAAGAAAAAGAAAGAAAGAAAGAAAGAGAGAAAGAGAGAAAGAAAGAGAGAAAGAGGGAGAGAAAGAAAGAAAGAAAGAAAGAAAGAAAGAAAGAAAGAAAGAAAGAAAGAAAGAAAGAAAGAAAGAAAGAAAGAAAGAAAGAAAGAAAGAAAAGAAAGAAAGGAAGAAAAAATGTGAGAGAGAAGAGAAATAAGAAAAATATCCCAAGAAACGATCCCTGCTGTCTCCTGCGGGGTTTAGGTCAAGGCGGCTTCCTGCAAATGAGCAGGGCCCGAAAGGAACATTGCCGGCTCTGCTCCGGCTAGACATATATAGAATAGGTTCCTATATGTCCGAGCAAAACTTTGAAGGGGGCTTCTCTCCGCTCGGCCGCTAAAAGCGGCCCTTCTGCCGGCGGGTCCTGCGGGCTCACTGCAGCTCTGCCAGCCGGGCCAGCCCTTGTCCTGCTTCCCGCGAGCGGCCAAGGGGAACCCCGTATTAGAAATAAATAAATAGATAAATAGCCGTCGGGTTTTCCCGTTGCTCCTACGATATCTCGCTGCATTTCCCGGGGAGAAACTTCCCGGGGTCGTTCTCCTGTCCCCGCGGAGGGGCTGTCTGGGGCCGCGCTGCATCGCACCGGACCCCCGGCCCCGGCGAGCAAAGTCTCCCAGGGTGGAGGGTGGCCTGTGCCCCGGCGGGACAGGCAGCACCTTACCTGTTCTTAGCGGCTGCTGCCCTGTCCCTTTGCCTGCGGTTTTTGAACCAGTTGCCCACTTGCGTGGGGGTAAGTCCCGTGGCCTGAGCCAGTTCCCGCTTTTTGCTGGGGTTGGGATAAGGGTCCTGCAGGTACCACTCCCTCAGCAAATGCCTCGTCCGCTCCTTGAAGCAATGAGTCTTCTGCTCGCCGTCCCAGATGGTGCGGGGCAGTGGGAACTTCTTTCTCACCCGGTACTTGTCCACCGGCCCCAGGGGTCGGCCCCGCAGCTTCTCTGCCTCCTGGTAATGCGCTTCCAGCCAGAGTGCTTGCAGTTTGGCGTGAGACTCCTTGGTGAACTTGTGGTTCTCCAGGATGTGGTAGAGCTCCCGGTAGTTCCCCGTATGGAAAGCCACGATGGCCCGGGCTCTCAGCACCGACTCGTTCTTGTTTAGGGCCTCGCAGGCCGCAGGGGCCACGGGCAGGGACCAAAGGAAGCGCCCAAGGCGCTCGATGTCCCCGCTCTCCTCCAGGGTCTCGCAGACCCCGGCCACCTGCTGCGGGCTGAAATTGAGGATGGGCAGCTGGAACATGGAGGCGGCGCCGGGCTCCGCTCCGCGCTCCGCGCTCCCCCGGCGATGCCCGCACCGGGAAGCGGGCAGCGGCCCCGGCGCCCGCCCCTCGCTCCGCTTCTGCCTCCTCCGGCGAAAGCGGAGCTGTGGCGGGAAGGACGGAGGAGGAAGGAGAGACGATGGGGAGCTGTCGGCGGCTCCGGCGACTGGGGGCGGTGGGCAGGGGAGAGGCGGAGGAGGATGGAGCCGGGGGAGGGCGGGCGGGAGGGGAGGGAGGGAAGGGAGAAAAAGGAAGAGAGAAAAAAAGGGAAAGAATAAAAAAAAAAAAAAAAAAAAAAGAAAGGAAACCAGAAAAGGCACAAGACGGCTCCGCGCCGCCGCCGCGCTGCTGCGGGAGCGGCTGATTCGCTGCCGGGCTCGGCAGATTGGCTCCCAGGTTTCCATGGCAGGGCTGCCACTCACTGTCAGCCGCTGCCAATCACGGCGGAAGTCCCCGCACCGCCGTCGCCGGCACCTCCCAGCCTGCTCCCCGCCCTCTTCCCGGGGTGCCCGTCCTGTCCCGTTCCGCTCCCCCGGGGCCACCGCCCGATCAGGGGAAGAGCAGGAGAAGGGGGACACCGGCTGCGGTTTGTTGCCAGCAAGTTGGAGAGAGCGGTCCCAGCGATGGAGTGGCCGGTACCCCTTGCACCCTCCACAAGAAAGCTGTGGGGTCTGGCACGCGGCTGTACGCACGCAGCTCTGAGCACCGCGGGTTGGAGAGGGGCATAAGGCAGAGCTGAGAAACCAGATAAAAACCCGACTGCACAACAGTGATAGTATCTGTGCTGAGGGTGTCGGTAACAATCAGTGCAGCGGGAGGACCGCAGGAAGAGCCAAGATTAAGGAAAAACTCTCCCCCTTCCCCCTTCTCCTTGTTGGCGACTGTCCGTCTCTGTTAAGATGAGAAATTACCTGCAAAGAGCCTAGCGCCCTTCTCCGTTCAACTAAAGCTTTATATAACTATACATATATCTTAACATTTAAACCTTTATTGTTTTCGGCTGAATGGTCCTGAATAGACGCCGAGAATAGTCGCGGGGAGTGGGAAGTCATTTGTAGGTCAGGACAGCGACTTAAAGCAGATTTTAGGAATCTTTTTGAAATATTGAACACCTCGTAGTAATCACTCCCCGCGGATTTTTCCAGATCCGCACCCTCGGCGGAGCGGGGCAAGTCCCGGCCGTCGTGGCGGGGATGAAATCGCTGTCTAAGAGGTGAGCGTACGAGCTGTTTTCTGGAGAGAAGGGAGGAAATCAAGAAGGCAATCACTTTATTCTACATCTAGCTGCTCGGTGGCAGTTTATTCCCGGCAACATTAGGGACCATGCTCGAAAGGCAGCATATATTTTGAATTAAGCTCAATATGTTCTCTCTTCTGCCTTTACAATGCATTTTTTTCTAGAACTCTTGCCAAAGAAATCCCTTCTTAATTTGATATCTTGTTATTGTCCCTCTTCCTTTTTTCTTTTATTTTTTCTCTTTTTATTTTTGTTTTCCTTTTTTCCCTCCTCCAAGAAAGCTCCTTTGCTAGTTGCTCATAGACCGAAATTAAACAGATTTACATTTTCTCCAATCATTTCTCTGCAGAAATGGAGCTAGATTAGGGCTCGGCGTCTTTTCTTTAGTATCAAGTACAATTTGTCTTTTGCTTGTGAAGATTTGGTAAATCAGAAGGCAGATAGATAGCGCAGATGGTCGGAGGTGTCGGGTCAGATTATGGTATGCCTCAGTACAGTGCTAAGCTCATTCTGACGGAAAACCCTGATATTATTTTCACAGATCTACACAGTTCACTTGAAAAAAACCCTTCGAGCCATTTACATCATTTATGTGAGGCTCACAGCTAGCGGGATGGAAAAGCTTTCAATACTGCTCATTTTCATAAAATCCGACAGAGCCGAGGAGACATAAGAGCACACACAAAACTCACGAGCTCAGAGAGACTCCACAAAAAGTTAAAATACAGAAAGGGAGACTCTTCGGCTTCACTTCACAGACCCAGGTTTGATTTGCCGATCTGCTTAGGGAAAAAAAGGGGGGAGGAAAAAAATATAAGAGAAAAGGAAAATAGCAACTATAGATATTGCAGTCCCCTTCCTCCTCATCCCTGTCCTCTCTGACAGCGAAGCTCAACGAAAGATCCCAAATAACATTTTCGGAAGAAAATAACCTCCCCAAATCTCCTCAGTCTGAGCCAGCGGGAATAAAGACGGAGAGCTCGGGGCAGGCAAGGTGCTACCCCCCCGAAACTCGCAAAGCATTCAGAACTGGGAATGGCGGAGAAAAACCTCTGCTTCGAGAGAGGTGGAAGGGAAATGCTTGTGTTAACGGGTAGCTAATTTAGACAGGCCAGAGGATGATGATGGAGATGATGACTAATATTACTAAAGACATTTTTTGTTATTCTTATTTTTTTTTTTTTAGCATGCACATGATCTGGCGGGGGAGTAACAGAGCTGCAGCCTAATGACCATTAACGAACCGAGACAGGCTCCATAATGAAAGCTAGGACTGTAGGCTAAAGAAATGAATGCTCATTAGGAGCAACCAGAGCAGCTCGCAGTGGTGAGTGGCTGGCTTTCCCCCAGGTCCCCAGGCTTTGTTCCCCAGAAACCGGCCCGGATGGGGAGATGCTGGAAGCTCTGCTGGAAGGGGAGAGGAACAAAAAGAAAAGGCAACATCACAATGGAACCTGGAACCCTGTGTTAAGCATTTAAAGGGTGACCCGTGGGGGAATATCAGCCCAGCCCCAGCAGCTCTGCGCCCTCTCCAGCTGTGAACGCCGAGCTCTGTGTTTGGGAAGTGGCACAGTCTAGCGGGGACGGGCTTGTCCCTGGCGGTTCTGTGCTACCAACGCCGAGAGACATCAGCTCCAAGGCTATCCCCGCTCCGTCCCGTTTCCACCTCTTCGTGGTTTCATCAGCGGCCGGGACCCTGGCAGTTTTCCCCCCGCTTTACCGCCGGGCCGGGCTTTGCTCCCCACTGCGATCGGAGCGACACCCCCACCCCCGCGGGACTCGGTACCGCGTCCGGGAAGGGCTCCCGGGAAAGGCCGGGGTCCTGAGGTGTCCCGGCTCCCGGCTCAGCCCCGTATCTCATTAGAGCTGCCTGAGAGCCTGGGCGTGATCGGTCGTGTCCACTTCGCTTCTGCCTTTTCCCACCTTTTTCTTCTCCCCCACGCCCCATATAATAGGGACACTGCTCGTGACATTAACAGCTGGCAGCGGTAACTACCTTAATTCAGGTCACTACTCTGACCCTTGCTACAGGTAGCGTGAGGAGCAGAGATGCAGAACCCTGCAGAGATGAACCCACAAGAGAACAAGGAATAAAACTGTACATTAAAAAAAAAATCAAAAATATTGCCATCAATCCACACCATTCCGACGGCTTGCATCGAAACGGTGCGGGCTTTGGCCTACGGACAGAGCCTTAAAGCAAAAATATGCTGAGCAGCATGTCTATACATCTTAATACCAGCAGTTAGCAGCTCTCCTGGGACCGAGAATGTCAGTACCTGGGGATTATTTATCCAGATGGAGTTTCCAAACGCAGCAGAGGTGCGAATACATTTTTTAAACCTTTGTTTTGCGTTAAGTATTGCATTAAAAAAATACCCCCAGGAAGGAGAAGCCTCACTCTAGAGGTCTCGGCAGGATTGCCAGAGAGGTGGGAGTTCACGGGGTGTTGCTAACCGAGCCGGCAGCGCTGCTGGCAAGGCCAGGGTGCAGGCAGACCCTCGGGCGGGTACCTAGGGAATCACCAGCTATATTTCGGTGCGAGCTTTTGGGGAGCGTTCTCCATCCAGCCACCCAAGAACTTTGGCGGAGGGAGGTACCTCGATCTGATGCTTAGTAAGGAAACGGCCCATGTTTCGATGTACTTCATGTCTGCCCTTTTATTTTTAAGAATGCCATAATTATTGAAATAGCAGCTATCAATCACTCAATTTCTTCCTAGAAAGACTTACGTTTAAAGCTGTAATCTTCTTAACCGAGGGAAAGGGTGCAAGTTGGATCCTCACTTGAATTACTGATAACCATCGAAAGCACAGAAGAGTCCTTAAAACGCTGTTGGACCAACAGAGATGTCCACCAAATGTCCACTCTCAAACCACGTATTCATTATATCTTTGTCCTTCGGCTTATTATTTAGATTACCTATGAGACAAAGTGTCAGACCATGGCTGGTATATTTGATGACAGAATAAAGAAGTTTATGAAAATTCATAAAAAATTAATTACTTTCAGACTGGTAATGAAAGACCTTCCTTGTACAGGGCCCTGGTCAAGGTCAGGGCTGCAGGTAGAAAGGCTCTACCGCCCAAGGTTTGCCTTTAATTTTCTTTAGGGTATAGCTCTAGGCCTGGTTTTAAAGTCCCCAGTCCATCGGGATTTGCTTGGCTGCTGGCGTTACTTGCAGGTAAATCACACGCAGCACCATACCTTTTAAACTGAGGTGTGTTCACATAAATCCTTCGTTCTGCTTAAAATCCCTGGTTTCAATGAGGCTTTTCAACGAAAATTCCAACAAACCAAACCAAACAAAACCTCAAGTATTCAATAAGATTAAAAGTTTTCTCTTTTCTCTTTTCTTTTTTCTTTTCTTTTCTTTTCTTTTCTTTTCTTTTCTTTTCTTTTCTTTTCTTTTTCTTTCTTCTCTTCTTTTTTCTTTTTCTTTCTTCTCTTTTCTTTTCTTCTCTTCTCTTTTCTCTTTTCTTTTTCTCTTCTCTTCTCTTCTCTTCTCTTCTCTTCTCTTCTCTTCTCTCCTCTTTTCTTTTTCCTTTTCTTTTTCCCCTTCCCTTCCCTTCCCTTCCCAGCCCATCCCTTTTTTAATTCCCTTCCCTTCCCTTCCCTTCCCTTCCCTTCCCTTCCCTTCCCTTCCCTTCCCTTCCCTTCCCTTCCCTTCCCTTCCCTTCCCTTCCCTTCCCTGCTTCTCCTATTGTTTTTCTCTCATCCTCTTATTTTCCTCTTCTTTACTACCTTTTTTTTTTTTTTCCTCCCTCTCCATGGGAAGTGGTCCTTTGGGAAAAGAAGGATTCTTGCGGGTCCTTTCCCTTGGGAGGGAAGCAACTGAGAGCAGGAATCATATGGGAAACTATTTCGTGACTATGGAAATGCAAGGAAAAAAAAAAAAAAAGAGCCTTTCAAATATTGCATCTTCCCCAGGATGGGGACGAGGGCGCTCACGAAAGCACTTTTTCAGCAGAAAACAGGAATGGGGACAATTCGCATGTTTGAGGGAGGGTGAAGAACCAGGATTAGATGCCTCGAGGCAATGCAGTGTCTAAACGCTTCCGGGGCTGATGTGCAGGGCTGAGCCCGAGAGAAACACGGTGCTAGGGCTGGTCTGGCCCTGGCCACTGAGTTGGACTCCAGCCCTTGCTGAAGATTGCTCCCTGTAGGTGAAAGCTACTCGGGAATTGGGGTCCTTCTTTTCTTGTGAGGGCGCTCCTCCGCTGTTTGAGTGCCCTGTGTAAGTCTGCAGCATCACGGCCAGGCCAGCGCAGCTCCTGGTCCAGCTCCTTATCACTGCTTGGGCTTGGAAATAGGACTGGGGCCATAACTGAGGGTGGGTGGGCATCTGCCTGGTCTCTGGCAGCCATGGTGCTGTTCTAAGGAGCAAGGTTATCACAGAGCAGCCGCGTGAGGATGGGGAATCATCCATCCCTTACACTGAGAAACTGCAAGGCAATTGGGGCTGCCAGTAACGACCTGGGTCTCTGCCAGCAGCAAGTAGCCGGCTCGGGAGACCCTTCTGAGCCCTGAACAGACCGTATCTCTTCAGAGGTAAGCAACCCATTCATCACTGAAGAATTACCAGAGATGATACTAGAAAGAGTGCTTCCCACTTGCCGGGAAGTAGTTGCTTATGGCTTATTTTTTTTGTGTTTGGATTTTTTCTTTCCTTTTTTTTTAGGGGTCTTATTCAGAAGCAAGGCAAAACAATGTGGAACCAGCGGGACACAAAGCCCTCCTTTCCGCAGCTTCAGAAACCGCTTTTTGGTGGGTGCAGAACGATAACCTCAAGTCGGCAGTCCTTGTAATAAATAGATGGTCTAAATGAGCTCCTGGGCCCTGAAAGGCCCCACTGGGGAGCACTTCCTGGCAGTCTTTAGGGGGAATTAACTGGGAAGTCCCCGCCGGCTTTATCCAAAGCCTGTTGAAATGACTGACAGCCTTCCGGGTGAGCTCGGGTCCCTCGGTCTGTGGGAACCTCAGCCTCCCTTGGCACCACTGCTTAAAATACAGGGAAGCCGGTTATGAAAATCATTGTTACCTGCTACTCGGCTATTAAGTTCATACTTCTAGAAATGTGTTTGTCTGTCTGTTTGTTTTGAGGGGGAGAGCGGTGTCTTTAAGAGAATTGCTTAAGGAGAGACACAGCTTTGAAGCGGTTTCTCCTTGGGTTTTATTTAATGATTTGGGGGGTTGCAAAGAAGCAATTGTCCAGGGACACTTCGGAATAACAGTGTCCCTGTGGAGCTGGGCAGGGAATGGCTCCTGCCTAGAGATGTTCTCGAGAAGGATGGAGCCTTGCCGATGTGCCCGGAGCAAAGGCCACCGGTGTGTGGCTTCCAAAAGAACATGCCGGTTTCCACTTTCTCTCTCTCTCTCTCTCTCTCTCTCTCCCTCTCTCCCTCTCTCCCTCTTTTCTCTCCCCTCCTTCATCTCTGATCTGAAGCTAGGTAGGTCATCTCTTTCTCTCTGAAGCTGCATTTCTTACTGGTTCAATTGACTCTTCTGAAAGCAACATCGCATCTGACCAGCACCCGTGCTGCGGGGGGCAGAAATATTCTGTTCGCCTCTTCCATCCTGCTTCTATTTTCCCCATCCTTTATTCTTCCATCAGCCAAGTTGATGTCTTTTTTCCCCTCCACCCTGTGACCTACCCCATATGTTTTTCTTTGCTTATTGACTTAAATTCATCCTCTGCCTTAGTAACCTCAATAGGAAGGGAAAAACAATCCCGTTGCTACCGCAGTTTGTATGGAAGGATCATGTTCTAGTTTCTTCCGTGCCCGGGCTGTGATTTTTGGCTTGTAATGCTGGACATCAATAAATAAAGGCACAAAGTTTTGTTAGCGCAAGTTGGGCTGAGGTGAGTGGCAAGGCTGCCGTGCTCACGGGGCTGGTAACATTTGCCAGCATCTTCTTCAGTGGGAAGCAGCGTTCCAGGATGTGAAATGTGACAACTTTAATGCGTTTTTAAATTGTCGGAGGGCTGGACAGCACCTTCAGACATGAGGTACGGAGGGAAGGATGCTTTATGCAACCACTACACCTGCCCCCCTAGCCAGGTCAGGAATACGAGTGGGACCCGAGGGGTGGATAAAGGAGGTTACACGCTGCAGCCTCCTTTAGTGCCACACCCGGTGTGTGTCTTCAGGAGATGCCCCGCTCCAGCGCCGCTGTCCCCGCTGCCCACCTGCGCGCTCTCCCCGGCAGATGGAGCATCCTCATCGCTTTTCACCCACCATCGCTTTCCAGCCACCCCAGCCGCGGGCCTTCCCGAAGCCCTAGGGAACGTTGATCATCCGTTGAACGCCCTTTACACCACGCACTGATAAGGCAAACGGGTGTTTCCTGGGGGTACACGCACCCCCGGATGTGCCCCCGAGGGGGAGCCCGGGCGCCGCCCGGCGCTGCGCCTTGACCCGCTCGCAATATGGCCTCAGCCCCTTCTCCCGGCAGGTGAAAGGGCTCCAGGATTCACAGCGGAGAGCCCGACAGCCGGCAGCTGCCACCGCCGGCAGCTGCCGCACCCTGCCCTGCCCTGCCCTGGCAAGGGGCGCGGCGAGGCGGCGGCGGGGAGGTGACAGCACCACTGGGGGGCTGAGCTGCCCGCTTCGCACGCTCCGGCCGGACTCGCACCCTGCAGCCGCCTCTCCGCTCCGCTGCCCAGAGCCGCCAGAGCAGCATGGACATTTTCCTGCTTCTTTGCGGCGCGGGGTGCGGCTGGCGGTGAGGGAGAGCGGCGAAGCGGTGCCCGGCCCCCCTGGGGCTGAAGCGGGCCCTTCACCCTAAGTGCGGGGCTTTTCCCGGGGTAGGTTGGCTGCGGCTCAGAGCAGCCCTTGTTCCCCTGCGGGACGGCGGGGACGAAGCTGAGCGAGCGGCCCGGTGGCCATGCTCCGGCTCCCTCCGCCTGACAGCCCTGGGTGACGGCCTGGACGGCTGTCTTGGCTCTCCTCGCCCTTCCCCTTCCGGCAGCGCCTCAGCCGGTACAGGGACACCACGTCCTGGTCACTTTCCCGGTGCTGATGGCCCCCGAGATACAGGGGCGCCGCCTCGCAGCCCCGGTCCGTGGCACCCCTCCGCCCGGGGGACTCGCTCCCCTTCCTTTGCACCGCCATTTTGCGGCGCTCACCCGCAGCCTCTGTGGTGTTCCAAAGGGTGAGCTTTTCCCCCTACCATTTTGACAAAAATTGGTTTGTTTTTACATTCCAAGAATTTGGGGAATAATCTGCAGCAATATCCTTTTGTTTGATATGTGCCCGACTGAGTAAAATATGGCAATCCAGAAGATGTTTGATATTCTGAGGGCTTCACATGCACGTCAGTAAACACGTTGGCAGCTAGTAATGAAGGCACAGTACGTAATGCACAGCGGCAATACACTTTAAAACGTGTCAGGAGCAGCGACTTCATAAATGAAGTGTCCTACAATTGCTTTAACGCGAATATAATAAATGGAATTGCTGCCAGTCAGGAAAGGGCTTCAATGATGTTAGAAACAGTGAAAAAGGCAGCAGGTTTTGAGAAAGAATGGCCTTGAACGCAGGCTCAAGTCTTGCCACAGGGTTCATGTCTCCTCCCTGGGTTCCTAAACGCGGTGTTGCAAAGAGGGGCAGAAGAACATAACACGATGAGAGGCATTTTTTTTTAAAAAGAGAAGTTAGTACAGAAATGTGAACTCTTCTAAAATTCTAGAAGAATCAACCAGTCACTTCAGAGGGTCTTTAACAGTAGTGAATAGCACACACAAAATATGGCTTCAGCCCTGCTGAAATTATTTATATAAAGCCAACAGAAATTAATATTGTTGCAAGCTGACAATGGGTAGAATTGCGCGTTTGATTTTAAGGAAGACATTTACGTAGTAGATTGTGGGTATTTTTCACTGCTGTTTTCCCATTGCTGTGCATTACGTATTTTTCTTTAACAAAAATAAGTCACATATAAGAGCTTCTTGTGAATTCGTCATCCAGGTTTGGGCAATGATTTGATGCTGCTTTCCTGCAGTAGCACCAAGAATTGGTCTTTACTACAGTCGTAATCGTGAGTCATCAACTGTCCAATATTTATGAATGTCTTTTGTTTTAGGCTGGTGTTAACTACTGTTTTAAAAATCTGCAGACATCCTATGGATCACCAGTGCAATTGAATCTCTCAGCCCTGTTAGTGACGTATGTATCATCATAATTCAAAACACAGAATGACATTTGTCATTTGCTGTTACGTTACTTCATTTTAACAATATCCAGTATAGCAGGTATTTTACATATGTATGCTTTTAGAAGCACTGTCATTTTCTGCAACTTTAGCCTTCATATAAACTGGGTTGTAAAGTTACAGAAAAAAAATGAAACACTCTAGTTCTGTTTCTATCAAAAAACATTAAAAAGCTAAAATTAATTGTAACTGTCTTAGCGGCTAGATGATAGAATGATATGTATCATAATAGTATACAGCTGTATAGTCTGCTGTGTTGGTCAACTTTGTGTTGTGATTTATAAACCAATGAATAGAAACTCTTGCTGTTTAATGTTTTGTGCTTTTTATTTTGCTTTCATCTGTGTACCTTCTGTGTATGCCCCAATATCTTGCAGTTTTAATGGGAACTGTCAGGGAAACAACTAACAAATGTCGTTAAACTGTTTCTAGAGACAGATGTTTATGTATGCTCCAAGCTAATTTCTGCATCCAAAGGAATTAGAATCTTCTTTTACATTGTGTAAAAGCAAAAATATTCTGCATTCACCTGCAGCTTGAGATAGTATTTCTTCGTATTTTTCTTAATATTTCCAGAAAATGTTTTGTTTGTTATCTTGAGTGTTTCCAGGCACTAGGAATCCAAGGTTTTAAATGCATTTGGTAAAACTCGTATCTCTTTCTCAGAGTTTTTATTGCAGCCTGTACTAATCCAGTCACTTGGATTAGATGTTCTGATCCTCACTTAACTGTAAGGCAAATTAATTTCTGCCAAACATCAAGCATTTTAAATGCTCCCCCAGCCACTTGTTTTCACAGTCTCAGTGTTACAGTATGTAGCCTTAATGCCACTTTAGTTAAATTCTGCAGTTGTTTTCTAGTTCACTTTATCCCAGATTAGGATCTCATCCTTATCAACAATTTGTTGTGGCTTTACTTCTTACACAGTGCTATGGGTATTGGGAAGCCATTGTGGCACAGTTAAGTACCGGGTAACTCTGCTTAATATTGAGTATATCTGAGCTAGCAAGTTGTATTCAGCACATTCTGATAAAATGTTGATTGTATCCTTTTTAGAAGACTACATGACTTCCAAACTCTTAAAACCCCTGTAACTGAGTTTTTGCACATAGCAATGCTCTACAAACAGAAGAATGAATTTGTAATAATCTGCTTTCCATTGTATATGAGTTCTACATTTAATGCATATACCTTATGCATATACCTTCTGATTTAAATGTACTTTGCAATTGCTATGGGAGAAGCGTACAAAATGGATGAGTAGCTTTTCCATTACCAGCATTGCTGTCCTTAGGCTTAGGAAAAGAGATGGAGCAGAAGCTACACATTTTGTATGGAAGCATCTTTTCTTGCATTCTTGATGTTTTCTAGGAACATTAAGCCTCTCAAAGATAGAACTGCTGCAGGATAAAAGGTTTACCTAAATGGTATACCTCCTTTTTTCCTTAACTGTGCTTTAAACTTTCAGTGAGTGCATTGCCACTGTTAGTGAGAAATTTGTTTCCACTAAAGTGGTTTAGATAGCAATTCAGATGCAGTTAAAACTTTTTTCCTCCCTTTTATATTAAAATGTGTGGTATTGTCTTGCAATTTTGACTTTTTTATTGTACCGGTAAAGCTTCTGACTGTTTAAATACTTGAACTGCATTTTTCCTTTGTAGCTTGCACAATGAGTGGCAGGCTTTTGAGCAACTTAGACAAACTTCTGCTCGAGTTTGGTAGGTCATTTTGTCATATATTTTTAAATTAGTAATTACAAATACAGTACAAATTATGATGTTTTCTACTTTAAACAGTAATCCTAAATTCAAATACTTTTACAATATTAAGGTCTTGATATTTGCCTGTATAATATTCTCTTAATTGTGAGGTCATGGAGAGGGGTACTAACTGCTATTTAATAGTAAAATTGCTATTTAGATATTTTGTTCAAATCTTTGCTAATCAGTGTTTGTGCAATTAAGTCTGTACAACATACATTTGTTTCGCAGCTCAACTCATGTATATGTGTGTGTGAATATATATATGCACAAAAAAAAAAGTGTTTATTTTCTTCTTAGTTTTCCAGCTAGAACAAACTTCTTATGCTAAGGAACATGTGAATCAACAGATAAATTGTGAGTTGTGATAAATTATAATTTTATTAGACGCTGAACACACTGCTTTTGTTTCATTAGTCCTGGTATACATATACTGTGTTTCAGTGGTGGAAGCAAGCCTAGTAATGAAAGCTGTCCCGTGTCCTGCTCTCACCCTACCTCATCTTTTGCCATCAATGCTTACTCATTCTCCCTAGCAGACTTTGCTTTTGCTTGAGACTTTTAGCTGATGCTGTTCAGCTGTCTCATGGACAGCCAGTTTCGTGCTGCGCCATTTCCTGCTTTTACTCTGTAGCTCCTCACAGTCGCTGGCAGTTCTTTGATTCAGCTGTGCTTACTTAATACATCTGCCACTTGCCTTCCTCTCTTTGTTCATGGTTTTTGTTCTTTCCAGATTTGGACCTCTGCCTCACTGCTTCTTCTCTCTGTTCTCTTAAAATAGTGAAACTTCTCTCAGTTGCTACTACCTACTCAAGCCTGGTTCTTTTTTGCCATCAAGCAGCTAGTAATTTTATTTGAGATTCAAAATAGTAAACCCAATGAGAAAGTCTTGCTCCACATCAGATTTTTTCCCCCAGGACTTACAGACAGCTTAATATAATTGACTTATTTCTGGACTTTTTTTTTTTTTTTACCATGCAACTGTGTGGAATCACAAGTATTATTGGGGTAGAGGAGGTATTCTTTATGCAATCTGAGGATATCTGTGTTCATCACTGGTACTTCATAGGTAGATATTAAAGCTCATAACCTTCAGGAAAAAGAACAGAGAGAATTCTGGTCTAATTGGTGTTCCTCTTGGTGGCAACATCTCTGATAATCTTGACTAGTATGTGCAAACAAGTACTTACTGTTTAAGAAGATTATCAATATTAAATTGAAGCATCTTAAACATTAAAACGTCTGTAACACTAAATCTGGAACACCTAGAATTGTTTTTCAACTTTCCAGTCACATAATTGAACCTTAGAGTTAATTTTTTTCTTAACATTTATGCAATCTTATGGTAAATGCGCATGCTTCTAGGAAAAATCCAAAGGCTGTGTAATAACATGGCACTGCTATTTGAATGTTCAAGATATCTAAATATGTATGAACTCACAACCAACACTCAGACTTCTAAAAGTTTGGGTTAAATCTTTCAAAAATCTACTCAAAAATAGTTCCACTGATTTAATTTCATCTCTGAGTATTACTTGGCAGAGGAACAGCTGTAGCATTCAGCCTCAGGCTTTTAGTTTGAGATTTGGCAGGCTTTTTGGCTGGAGTCCCTTTGTGACCAGTGGAGGGAAATGGGCACTTTTAGGGTGTGATTTGTCTTATCCAGAAAAGAGTGTTTAAAGTAAGTTAGAGAAAGTAAGCTTTAAAAAATGTCCGCTTGACTCTGCTGAGTGTGGTGGTTGCCGTGTGTGTCTAGTTTTGAAGTAGGTGCCTGCATTGTAAAGTTGGGTGAGATGGATCTCATCCACAAGGTCTTTGCAAAAGCAAAGGGCAAGTAGAACAACTCATACTGGTCACAAAAGTGCTCATCAATAGAAAATGCTAAATGAAATGTTAAGTGCATGGCTTTACTTATGTAATAGATATTTTGTTAATACAGTTATGTCTTGGTAAATCTCAAAATGTCTTCTGCAGGCTACCTGGGTTTTTTTAACAGAAATGAAGTTTATGTCAGTTGTCCAAAAGTTGCGCTTCATGCTAAGTAACTGCAAGTTACTGACTTCAGATACTGAAAATACTAAGATATTGAAGATCTTCAGGATATCTGAAAATACAAATCTTTTGCTTTTCATTGACTGATATTTCTCTGAGAAGTGGGTTTGTTTTTTGTTTGGGGTTTTTTTTTTTTCAGTATAAATGCAGCTGACATTTAAAGTAAATATATAGCAAGTAGTGCAAAACCAGACCCAAACTTCACGATGACCTGAAGTTCTAGAGCAGTAGGTCAGACAACTCAAGGTACATCTCGCATAACTAGGATGCCCTTCCTGGTTACGTAGATGAAAAGGGCGGAAGGTCTGTGATTGACCCCAGTTTAGGGCCACAAACTTTGGTGTACAATACTTCAGGGCAGCAGTGATGGCAAAGAATGTTTTGGTACTAATAAATATGAAACCTTGTATGAAAAAAAATAAACAGTGCAGAGAAAAAAAAAATAAAAGTGCACCCAGGTGCAATCATTGCATTGCAACATGAGCATGTACGGTAACTCTCAGCTTTTACTTGTGAAAGAGAACGCTGATCATGTTGCACAATATGGAGCCTCTACTGACCGCTCGTTCAGAAAATACTAACTGCCTGCTTTTAGAAAAGACAGAATTAAGAATCTGTGTTAAGAATCTCCACAAATACCCTAATGCTTGAAGATTTGTTGTTATAATGCATTTTTTCATTAATTAACCTGTCTCCTATATTAATTTCTTATACATTACACATTCCCACCTTGAATAAATTCTCCTTTTATTTCTGTTTATAATAATATAATAATTTGCTTATACTCCTTTAGTGATATTTTTATTTTCCCTTTTTGTGGTCAGCTTTTCCATTCGAAACATTTGTGCTTCTGGACTTCAAGAAAACCAGTGTTTGAAAGAGACCTTTATCTCAAAGCAGCTGTTTTACACCAGTCAATCTCCCCAGTTGCAAGCATTGCTGAGAGCAAAGTGGCTTACATTCTGGTTTCCCTGTATGCTACTTCTAGTATCTGGAAACACTGTGGATTCCAGAAAATTACAGACTGGGATGTGGAAACAGCACAAATATTTCTTCCAAAGTCAGTCTCATAATATTAAATGATGATTAAGGTACTCACTGCACAGCTGAAAACTCCATAAATTTTTGACTCACTTTGTTGTTGCTTCTCTTAATTGCAGACTGTCCACTTATCTGGTGCTATTGAGATCAAGTATTTTTGAAGAAATTTTTAATCATTCTAAATGTAGACTTTTTATTTCACGGATATGTTTAAGATACATATGATTAAAATGTTTTTTTAATTTCAGTGTATACTGCAAAAATCACAGAAAAAAAGAATGAAATCGCTAGGCTGCAGGAAGATATAAACAACAGCAATGATGCAATTGCTGATTTGCACCAGCAAAATGAGAGTATTAAGGAGAGCTGTAAAGCGTAAGTATAACAGCTTAAACCTTGGGTTATGGATTGTATTGAGAAAGTCAGTGAGGAAGTAGTGTAAAAATATGTATGTGTGTGTTCTGACAGGAATGATGCTCAGGTAAACTTTGGTATTCTCTTATTTTTTTTCAAGCTTCATATCACCAGGTACAAAAACGGCGGTATTGCCCATCCCCTGAAAAAGTAAATTATAGAAAACCAGACTACAGTTAAGTTTGGTTTAGTTTTTTATAATCAGACTCAACAGTTTTCAGAAATCATACAGGTACTGTCTTTGCAGCGTGCTAAAGTATTTAAGTAGTAAGGTAGAAAACTAATTTTTCTATATTTGGATGCACCTGACTTCTGTCAAATCTGAACATTATTAAGAACGCTGTGGGTAGCTGTTTGAATCAGTTGCCATAATATACTGATTTATAGCTTTATCATAAAAAGTTAGGAAAAAAATTGACCTTGACAAGAAAATTCCATTTTTCCTTTATGTTAATTTTTTGCCTCCAGTGCAGTGTAAAATGAACGCTTTTGTAAGTTTCTGAAACCATCTGAAACCACGCTATTTCCTTAGATACCTTTTGAAGTTGCAGATCTGTTGGTGAATCATAAAGTGTTAAGTGATGCAAATATAGAAATAAAAAAATAGGGTAGAACTAAGGGTTTGATCTAGATTTTCATCACTGAATTCAGTGGGGTTTGGCTCAGGTCCTGCAAAGAATAATTAATGGATTAGTGTAAAGAGACTGAAGATGAGACCTGATTCATTAATGAATGCATGTATTCATAGAAGGACAATGATTGCAGAAGAGTAGAGACTTCGTCAGAAATTATTGAAAATGCCATCTAGCGACGTACTGAAAACTGTGATAAACAAGCCCTCTCTGTAAAATCAGACAGTTAGAGCACTTACGTAGTAGAACCATCTTAAGCGTCTAAAATTTATTCTAGTTGATACTCCTTATGTATTGGATGTGATTCTACTGTTGATTTTGTAAATTCAAATATTGTTTTGGAGTCATGATTACCTTCATAGTTGGCTGATTGCCAGTAATGGTAAATAGAGCTCTCAAAGAGCCAACTTTTTGTTGGGATTACTAGACATCGTAAGTATATTGAAGCATGTTTGCAGACTTTGAGCAAAAGACGTGATTTTTATATTCAGCTGGTCTGCAGGAAATATGATACTTGAGATAAGAGTATTGGGATACTGGTGTGTTTTCTAAAGAAATTGGTATTGGTCTGTGTAGCAAAGAACTGAAGGCACAAAATGACCAAACTGAAATACATATTTTTAGGCAGGTAATGACATTTTTCTAATACTTGGTTTCTTGAATGATTCAAACTAGAACCGTTGATCCCAGAACAATAAGGACTGGTGAAATACTGCTGATGGAATTCCAATTTTACTGTTTATCTTCTATTTTTTAAATTTGGGTTCACAATGGTGAGAAAAGAAAAAGGAAGAAGCCAGATGAGCTCAAAATGTTGAAAATTTGTAAAATAAATTGTTGTCTTGTTCCACTAGCTAAGCTGCAGGATATTTTTATTGCTTTCAAATTAATGTGGATAAAGACTTTTTTATACCCTAGCTAGGAAGGGCAAATAAATGTGATAACTACCAAGAACCTTTGTGAAACAGTGATTCATTTAGCTAGCTAGTAGATGAGCTACTTCAATCCCGTACACCTTGTGTTTGCGAAACAGTGTTCTTGTTTTATGTGTTTTTAGCATGTCTTCAGAATTGATGTGAGCACAACATGGTTTGTACCTTGATTAATAAAAGTTCTATGACTTTTCCATTGCTTTATTTTTTTTTCCTCTGAAGAAAGGCATGGAGTTTTCTGAGTAAAATATCACTATAATGTTTGTGTGCCAGTACATTTTTATATAAATATGTTGATTTCTACTTTTTAAAAAATTTGTGCCTTTTAAAATTCAGCTTTCTCCTGAATTTGCAGTAGATACGGTGAAATAGCATTTTGTAATAACATTTTTAATTAACAGTGGTGTCGAGCAATTTGTGCCAATAATGCTAAATTTCCTGAATGGATGCCACAATTTCTTATTCATCTTTTTTTTGTTGACAAACTTTACTGTTGTTGTTTATATGTTGTGTTATCCCACCACTTGAACTTCGAAGTTACTTGACTTCAGTTCAATAAAGCAATTGCCTGGTCTTTGTTCTTTTTTCATTTATGGAAATTGCATTAAGTTAGCCTCTATTTTATTCCATCCTTCGAGTGATTGTCCAAATGCTTGCACCTGTCCAGTAATGAATTACTTGGTTTGTTCAATTGCTCCCTTGTTCTCTGTTGCCATTTCTCTCCTTCTCCTTGTCAAGGTAACTCTTTAAATGTAACTGTAACTGCTGTTCCATATTCACTTAGTCTCTTCAGTCCTGATGGATTTTTCCTTCTTCTACTTCTTCAGTGTTTAGTTTTGGTAATATCTATGTATGCGTTACTAAAGTTGGGTTTTGTCTGTAGTTTTCCTAGGACAGATAGTTCCAGTCAGACAAACTTCACTGTAGGTGTGTGTGTTGCCTTAGCTTGTATTCTGTACAAAATCTGAATTTATGGATCACTTTAAGCCCTGACTAGAGAGAGGATGTGTTATTTTTTTTCTGTAGAAGGCTCTCTTGGAGAGAGCATGTGATTTTTTCTCATGAGAGGTAGGATATCTGTCCTACCTGAGCCCAGACTGCTCAGATGATTTGGCCGTCATCTGAATCTCAGTTCCCAGCATCTCAGAATTTGCCTGTTGACAAGCTGTCATTACAGAGGTTTTTCTTTCTGAACAAGCAGTGTTTGCCAGTAGCACCTAAGCCTATTTAGCTCAATAGACTTCAGTCATTTTTCCGTTCTTTCCCTCATTATCTCACAACAGCTTTGTGTCTGTTAAGTCTTATTAAGGTATTACTTTATGTTTAGAAACTTCATGCACACAAATTCAGAGGTTTCTGAATTTGTTTCTTACCGTCTTTAACTGAGCAACATCTTGGCCATTTGTTCAGTTACAGCTTTCTGTGAAAATGTCATTTCTGATAGCTGTTAACTCAGATGGTAGTGTAGGAGACATCCAGGCCTGGATGGCTCATGCTTCTTATACCATCTTTTTTTCAGGAAGGATGCTTTCTTTTAAAAGACCCATTATATGCGTCCCCTAAAGAGCACATCTGAATTTCACGTGAATCAGGAATTTATCCACCTGTTTTTCTAGAGTTCCCACATCCAAGGAAGAGGCATATTTGCTACCTGGATGTCAAGAATGTACTGTTAGTTTACTAGTCCTAAATCCTTCATGTATTTCCTGAAGTTGCCATGCTTTCAGAACAGTCTACAGCATCCTGCTGTAGGAGAAGCTCTTTGATGGGCTGCATTATAGCTCTTACGTTATAGAAGGCTACTGAAGTTAGAGGAAGAACAAAAAATGGATTAATTGTGTTTCAGGGCTGTAGGGGAGCCACATAAGAGGAGATCCAGGCTAAGCATTACCGAATGTGGACCCATCAGTTTGTTCTAGAAGAATCTAATTATGAGCTTGGTAAAAGCCACTCAGCACCTTTTGTGTGGAGATAGGTTTCTGGAATGAGTGCATTTAACAGTGTAGACATACTATATAGCCAAGTGCCAACTGCATCAAATATGAAAATATATGTGGATGGTGACTTGGAGTTGGAAAAGAACGTTACCTGGCAGCAACTGAAGTTCAGTTCTCATCTGACATTAATTTATCAGTAACTATCAGCTGGAGTGTTTTCCTGTAGGGGCAGAATTTGAGTTCAGATCTTGTCAGTAAGAGGTGGTATGTGCACCTGTGACTCCAAAATGCCACCCCAGTGCTCCCAGTGTCTGAGCTATTCTGCTGAAAGACAGCATCTCTTTCTGGCTGGTTTTTGAGTAAGACTAGCAAATGGAGAAAATTCTGAGTTTGTGACTGCTGTTTTCATTTAAATATGAGACAGGTGCTGGTGGTATTGATGCGAATGAAACTCTGTGTGTCTCCAACAAGATCGATGTATCTAAAGGATTTACTGATGGTGCTGTTCTGAGTACCTACTGTGTGGATTTAGATGCCTAGTTGCTTAGCATTATGTTCCAGAAATTTGTGAAGCTCACTCTATTTGTTCCTTAAAAAGTGCTTTATAATCTTTGTTCATTCTGTATGTATATATTCTTGAGTTTGCAGCTTGAAAATCTGAAGAAAATAAATGCGTGAATGTAAAAACTTTAAAACTGTTTATGTTTGACTTTCAAAACATGAAGTAAATTTTTTTATTCTAGTAAGCTAGATGAAGTAACTTGATGTCTTCATTTCTGAATGGCTTTTTGTTAGGAAGGACCACTTACATGCTTTCTTTCTTAACTTTTTTCACAGCTGGAAGCCCACCTATGCAATTCTTAGCCAGCATGAAGAATATTTGAAAAATGAACTTGAAGCTTTACAAGAAGCTACAGAAAATGAGAGGTATCTGTGATCATGTGAGATGAGGTTTCTATCCATAGTACTTACTAACCAGTCCAAACTGATCAGCGAAGATAGTGCAGTCTGCATCAAACAGTTGTAAACTTTTCAGGATAATGGAAATGACTACGTAATTGAAGGAATTTTTGGTTTACATTATTATAAGGTCATATGATATATTGTAGTTACCAGTGGAATAGGATAAAATTATGGGTTCAAAATGTGGGTTCTTCAAATTCAATTGCTTCCCAAACGCATATTATATTTTTTTCAGAATGTTGTTCAGTTGCCCACAATCTCAAGAAAAGCCCAAGAAATAAAGACAATGAATATTTCAGCTTTGCCAGAAATATGAAATAGAGTGTATTTACAAGAGCATACATAAATTTTATCTATGAATTATTTTTTTGGCCATTATTATGACATAAATTCATGTATGCTGTGATTTCAGTAGTTTCAGATATTCAGGTTTGGGAAGACTTTTTTGAAAATACACAGGGTTTATGTTTTTTTCAGAAGCATCATTTAATTGAACCTAAGCCTTTAAATCATATCTATACTAAGTAATATAACAATTAGAAGCATCCAGATAATTTTATTATTTTCTTTGTAAATATGAATTGCATGTGATTATTAGACTATACTTTACTTGTATATTTGTATTTTGGTGTATATTCTTCAAAATAATCACAAAGCATGCAAATTCAGTAATAAGTTCTAAAAAAACTAGGTGAGTGACTTGAGAGAGCCACCAGGTCTAAAACCATTTAAAGACCAGTCATGGGTGAGATTCTAGTCAGTATTAATTGTAAATTCAATCCTGTTCAGTAAGTGACATTTCAGGTGTTTCATCTGAATTAATTAGATTCTGCATCTGAAAGAACTGATTAGTTGTGCAGTGTAGCTGCCTACATTCAATGGATTAAAGAACAATCTGTAAAGATTTTCCTTGCAATGTTCAAAATATGTTGTGCCAAGTTAACCCACTGAAGTCCTATTTAACACTCGGGTAAAATTCATCTTCATTGTACAGAGATTGCTCACCTTCACTGATATGCTTGTGAAGGGGAAGAGGTTGGCTAGCCCTATGGCGAAAAAATCATGGCAGACCCACCTAGATACCTAAATAACAAGAGAGAGGTGTAACTCTAGGTCATTTAGAAAGTTGGCTTTGGTTCTTCTAGACGTGTTCTTTTTGTCAGTTGTCCAATACAGCAGAAACAGCATGCCTGATAGCTTTAATTAGCTAATTTATCTGTCATCTTTGTGTTCAGAGCTCTGTATTTGGTGAAAAAGAAGGCTAAATTGGCTTTCTATGAGTATAGGAATAAGCCATTTTGGCTTTCACTAATTTGAGCTGACAAGCCAAAGAAGCATTACTTTTAAATTGCTTCTTTAGATTATAAATTTCAACTCCATCATGAAAGTGTTTTCCTGAGCTTAATTATGAGACATCATGATTATAAGTCATAAGGTAAATTTAATTCACATAGTTTACAGAAATGGTCTCTCAAATATAGTTGCTCTGTACCAAAGCGGTCAATAATATGTTCAAATCAGCAAGATGTGCAGTCTGCAAATTCTGAACATTATTTAAATTAGAAAGAAAAATAAGTACATTTAGAACTTTATGCACTGAGTATGCTTTTTAGCCTGGCATTTGGGGTACTGAAGACATACTGCTTTAGATGGGAGCTGATGGACAGGGGTAGAGCAGTTGATGTCATCTACCTGGACTTGTGCAAAGTGTTTGACACTGTCTCATGTGACATCCTTGTCTCTAAGTTGGAGAGACATCAATTTGATAGGTGGACCACTCGGTGGATAAGGAACTGGCTGGATGGCCGCACACAAAGAGTTGTGGTCAATGGCTCAATGTCCAGCTGGAGACCAGTAACGAGTAGTGTCCCTCAGGGATGGGTGTTGGGACCGGTCTTGTTCAACATCTTTGTCAGTGACATGGACAGTGGGATTGAGTGCGCCCTCAGCAAGTTTGCCGATGACACCAAGCTGTGTGGTTTGGTTGATACGCTGGAGGGAAGGAATGCCATCCAGAGGGACCTTGACACGCTTGTGAGGTGGGCTGATGCCAACCTGATGAAGTTTAACCATGATAAGTGCAAGGTCCTCCATCTGGGTGGGAGCAATCCCAGGCACAGCTCCAGGTTGGGCAGAGAAGAGATTCAGAGCAGCCCTGCGCAGAAGGACTTGGGAGTGTTGGTCAACGGAAAAATGAACATGAGCTGGCAATATGTGCTTGCAGCCCAGAAAGCCAACCGTATCCTGGGCTGCATCAAAAGGAGTGTGACCAGCAGGTCGAGGGAGGTGATCCTGCCCCTCTACTCTGCTCTCATGAGGCCTCACTTGGAATATTGTGTGCAGTTCTGGTGTCCTGAACATAAAAAGGACATGGAAGTGTTGGAACAAGTCCAAAGGAGGGCCACTGGAGCATCTCCTTCATGAAGATAGGCTGAGAAAGTTGGGGCTGTTCAGCTCAGAGAAGAGAAGGCTGCGTGGAGACCTCATAGCATCCTTCCAGTATCTGAAGGGGGCCTATAGGGATGCTGGGAAGGGACTCTTCATGAGGAACTGTAGTGATAGGACAAGGGGTAATGGGTTAAAACTTAAAGAGGGGAAGTTTAGATTGGATATGAGGAAGAAATTCTTTACTGTAAGGTTGGTGAGGCACTGGAATGGGTTGCCCAGGGAAGTTGTGAATGCTCCATCGCTGGTGGTGTTCAAGGCTGGGTTGGGCAGAGCCTTGGGTGGCATAGTTTAGTGGGAGGTGTCCCTGCCCCTGGCAGGGGGGTTGGAACGAGATGATCTTAAGGTCCTTTCCAGCCCTAACTATTTTATGATTCTATGATTCTATGTTTTAAAAAGATGAGATCAGCTTGCATTTAATTAGGAACTTTTTTTTTTTCATTATTATTGGTTTCAAGAACACATAAGAATGCTGATGTGGACTGGAAATTCATCCTGAAAATAAGTGATATGAGAAAGGAAAGAGGAATGAATCGCTATCCACGTAATGTTCAGGGGTTTTGTGGGTGCTGACCTTTTCCCATTGTCATTAGATTAAGACTATTTCTAATCACTTTAATGTGAACAGGGCTGAATTCTGAGTAGACTTTGTTTAACTGTGGGAACCGGAGGATGTGAATTAGCTAGGAAAAATATTTAAAATAGTGACAGTTTCTCAAGACTGCTATGCTATGCTATACTGTACTGTACTCTACTATACTGTACTATGTATGGCCATACATATCAGTATCTGGAAAATACTGTAAAGTCAGAGGATTATTTTCAGAAGCTTAAAGCATTCCTGCTAGAACAAATTATTTTGCTTACTTTTATTTTAAAATATTATTTGTAACACATTCTTAATTGTATATCAGCAAATTTATTTGTTGCTTATTTATTATTTGTAAAATCTACTAAATTAAATAGAAATTAATGTTTCCATCTTTCATACCTGGGGAATTTTGTACACTATACACAAATGTTCAGTAAATGAGTAAACTGAGATTCCCAAGACCATCTGTATAGAAAACCAAATAGATTAAGGTAATTTTCTGCATGAAGTTTGGCAAGTGTCCATTCCTTGGTTTTCAGTGTTGATCTACAACTTCTTTCCCCTAAGGAAGTGTATTGAACTCAATCAGTTTAACAGCAACTGGTGCCTGGAGTGTAGTTTTATTTGAAAATTAAGATCTTACTATTTTTTTCTGTGACTTTTGTTTTCCCTTTATAAGAGTAGAAGCTTCTACAATCGAATGTGGATGCAAATATTTTTGTCTTCTATTACCAGCAGGCAGCCAGGAGTGTCTGCCTTTCAGTCATGCTGCATTTAAATGATTAGTAGCAGTTTGAGGTAAAATGGCTTCTTTAAAGAGGAATACCATATGCTTCATAAGCAGTGAGAACTGTTCCTTAATGTAGGCTTTATTCATGGTACAGGTAAAGAGGTGGGTCTCTGACTTTAGTTGCTATTCATAAAGGAAGTTCTGGCTAACCTACAGGTATACTAATAACTTCATATTTTAAAATTTGCCTCTCTATTGTTCACATAACTTTTTTTTCTAGAGGATGACATTTTCTTCACTTCTGTGATTTTATATTGGTATATTCAAACAACTTTGTGTGATATTTCTTTCTCAGTTAAATGACTATTCTGTGTGAATGATGCATGCTGGATTTCTGTATCTGTGATATCTCCTTATAAATATGTGCCATCTGCATAAATGCTCACCATCAAACTATTATATATTTTGCATATGCCTAAATTTATCTTTTTTCCAAGAATAAGGAGCATAGAGTACCAGCAGTCTAAAACTCATCATCTTTTAATTTTTTAAGCAGTTATACAATTTCAAAGAGGAATAGTGCTATATTGGTATTGGGCATTGGTTGTTATTGTTCAGAATTTTAAAACTATTAATAGTTAACTCTTGGGAAATACAGACTTCCTGCAGGTCTATACTTAGATTACCTGTGTGTGACATTAAGAACCAGAACCAGTTTCTTGATTGTGTTGTTAATTATTCAGCTTTCCCAAATGATACTTTTTTTTACTCAAAATTACCTGTAAGAGAAGTTACACCTAACAGCATTATTGGTGTAATAAGAGACTCAACCCAGTGCGACAGCTGAGTATTTGATCTGCTGTTAGCAAATCTATCCTGTGAATTCCTTGCCTGAGTGAGAAAACCTGGGAGGGAAGTCTTTTCTATTATAGTCACTGTAACTGATTAACACAAGAAGGTGGATGTTCTATGAAGCAGCACTTTTGTTTCCAAACATAATATTGATCGGTTTTCATCTTGATGGGTTACATCCTATTACTTGTTATAGTATTTGTTTTTGTAGTACAATTATTTCAAAAGCCTGTTTAAAGTTTTAAGAAATGTCATGAACATCAATTGGTGCTGTCTACTTCTATAATTTGTAGCTATGTACTCACATGATGTCAGTGAAATTATATTAGTGTAACAGTAATTTAGAGAGCAGTCCTACAAGAAGTTGAGTATTCTGTCTCTTTTCCAGTTGTACATTGAAGTGTTTGCCTAACCTTAAGCATGAATTGTCCTATTGTTTTAGTGTGACTAATGTATGTGTTTAAGGCTTCCCTGGTCACACACAGATTACTCGGCATCTCCTTGGAGGCAGCTCTGAGTTCAGTGATGCTTCAGACTGCTCTAAATATGGATGCTAGGCCAAATTCTCTTTTACTGTAAGTTTGATGTAGCTCCACCAGAACCAGTGGAATTGTGCCAATATACACAAACAGAGAACTTGGCTTGCAATGAGTTTCATGATAATTACAGAGGGAAAAAACATTTTCATCTGGTAGGCTGCCTTTGAATATGGTATGGTCTACATTCCTTTCAGAACAATGAGGTTTGACTGTTTTTTGCATCATCTTAAGAACCTGAACATATACAAGTCCATGGGACCTGATGAAATCCATTCGCGGGTCCTGAAGGAGCTGGCAAATGAAGTTGCTAAGCCACTGTCTGTCATGTTTAAAAAATCATGGCAGTCAGGTGAAGTTCCTGATGACTGGAAAAAGGGAAATATAACCCCCATTTTCACGAAGGGGAAAATGGATGAGCCGGGGAACTACAGACCAGTCAGCCTCACCTCTGTGCCTGGCAAAATCTTGGAGCAGATTCTCCTGGAAGGCATGCTGAGGCACATGAAAAACAGCAAGGTGGTTGGTGACAGCCAGCATGGCCTCACTAAGGGGAAATCCTGCGTGGAGTCCCTCAGGGATCAGTGTTGGGACCGGCCTTGTTCAACATCTTTGTCAGTGACATGGACAGTGGGATTGAGTGCGCCCTCAGCAAGTTTGCCGATGACACCAAGCTGTGTGGTTCAGTTGATACGTTGGAGGGAAGGAATGCCATCCAGAGGGACCTTGACACGCTTGTGAGGTGGGCTGATGCCAACCTGATGAAGTTTAACCATGATAAGTGCAAGGTCCTCCACCTGGGTGGGAGCAATCCCAGGCACAGCTCCAGGTTGGGCAGAGAAGAGATTCAGAGCAGCGCTGCAGAGAAGGACTTGGGGGTGTTGGTTGATGAGAAAATGAACATGAGCCGACAGTGTGGGCTTGCAGCCCAGAAAGCCAACCGTATCCTGGGCTGCATCAAAAGGAGCGTGACCAGGAGGTCGAGGGAGGTGATCCTGCCCCTCTACTCTGCTCTTGTGAGACCTCACTAGGAGTATTGTGTGCAGTTCTGGTGTCCTGAACATAAAAAGGACATGGAACTGTTGGAACAAGTCCAAAGGAGGGCCACAAGGATGATCAGGGGACTGGAGCACCTCCTTCATGAAGACAGGATGAGAAAGTTGGGGCTGTTCAGCCTGGAGAAGAGAAGGCTGTGTGGAGACCTCATAGCAGCCTTCCAATATCTGAAGGGGGCCTATAGGGATGCTGGGGATGGACTCTTCATTAGGGACTGTAGTGATAGGACAAGGGGTAACGGGTTCATACTTAAACAGGCGAAGTTTAGACTGGATATGAGGAAGAAATTCTTTACTGTAAGGTTGGTGAGGCACTGGAATGGGTTGTCCAGGGAAGTTGTGAAGGCTCCATTGCTGGCAGCGTTCAAGGCTGGGTTGGGCAGAACCTTGGGTGGCATAGTTTAGTGGGAGGTGTCCCTGCCCCTGGCAGGGGGGTTGGAACGAGATGATCTTAAGGTCCTTTCCAGCCCTGACTATTCTATGATTCTATGAGTGTATACTTTGTTACATACAGTACAGTCTTCCTTGGAAAAAAGCTGGGAGAGAAAAAATAGAGCCAAATAGTGGTATATTAAACATAATACAACTTTTTTCCAGGACAGGAGCAAGCCTAGTTGAGCTGATGCCATAAATGATTTTTTTTTTATTTACAAAGAATATCTTCGTATTAAAAAAAATAATTAAATGACATGTATTTTTATAGGAAAATGTATGAGGATTACATAACCCAGTATAAAGAGATATTAAAGCAGCAGCGTGAAAAATATGCAGAAACTGCTCTTGCACAGAAGTATTACCAAAAAAAGAAAGAACTTGAAGAAATCCAAAACAGAGTATTGAAACAGTCTGCGAAATGTAAATTGAAAGAAGACACTTGCTTGGATATTCTGGGTACTACTATTATCAATTCTTTTACAGTAGGGCCTATTAGTAGTGCACTGCATATTAAAAGTGCTGTACAGAAATCCTCTGATTAACTTTCCACAGTTAATAAAAAGACTTTCCTTTTGTTATGCCATTTTTAAGAAAAAAAAAATCTGTAGCAAACAGACTTTGAACAAGAGTTTGGAATATACTTACTGATATGCCTTCCTCCAACCCTGAATGTAATGCGGAGAGGTTTGCCATTGAGCTTCTTGGGGTAAACAAGTCCTAAAATTGCTTTAAACTCTCATCTCAAAATTTTAAATTTATTTTTTGTGGGTTTATTTTTTTTGTGGTGTTTTTAATGGCATTACTTACTGTATACTGCTATTTCTGTTATGTATATTAAGTGCGCCTGATCTATTAATTTATCTTGTATCTGTAAAGAAAATTGGGTCAGTATATTAATGATCTGAAAGGAAATTTTATTTCTGCAGAACCTGTTCCTTTTAAATCCATAAATGACTGGGCTTTACAGATGTATCCTTGATTTGTAGTGTTTATGCAGTTTACAGGGAAAAAAGTTTATATTTACATTTCACAGTTTCATATTAGGAAGTAATTGTATATTTATGTTTAAAGTGGCAGCATTAGCCTTTCTTTGTGAGAAAATGGAAGGTGTAATAGTATTCTTCAGTGTAAGTTTGTGGGATCATTCTGAGGAAAGAAAATAAGATTTCATTTAACGATATACCTGTCAAAATGCTTCATTAAGGAGGAGAAGCCTAATTGACATTAGATTTGTAGATTTTTCAGAGCTTTCTCCATCTCTAGCATTCATGCTTATGGCATCAAGGGGTCAGGGATCTGATAGTATTGCTTGCTTAAAGAAGTATCGTGGCAGTTCGTATTCCATAACATGGAAGTGCTTCTTCGAGGCGAAAGACACAGGAAATGTTAAAGCTTGCTGCAGTTGCTGCGCAAGAATCCATTGAACTACAAAAAGAAGCTGAGGAATTAGAAAGGAAAATCAATTATTTAAAAAAGGTAACTGTATTTTAATTTTATTTTATATAAACGTGTTATACATGTAGTTATATATTGCAGAGTTGTATTTTCTGAAACATAAAGAAGTAGTGTATTTTTAAGCACACATACCAACATGATGATTCTTGTCTTAGTTGTTATGTTTCTGTAGGGTTTTCTTAGCACGTTTTCTTAAACAAGAGGGGTCCATGAAAGTACTGGCTCTTCAAGCTTGTTTTCTGTTGACCTCAGTTTACATCGTAATTTCCGTCAAAGCACCGTGTCACGGTGACTTTTGTGCTAGCTCAAGGGCCAGAGAATACACTTCAAAATACAGCAGTGCCAATCCCTAGTGAGCCCCAGCACTCAAGCTTTCACAGGTCCTACTGGTTTTTAAGGTTTTTTTAGTATGAATGTGTTTAACTAAATATGCGTTACAGTAAGGATCATGTAAATTTCTTCCTCTTTTCCACCAAATAAATGTGTGGGTAAAAAATACCCCAAGATAAAACTGGCTGATTTTAGACAGGAGATCACTGCAGTTCCACTGACTAGGAAAAGCACTGATTCCAAAGGGATGGTGCTCCAAAAAAGGACTTTGTCAGGACAGCATTTTGACCCACTCCTCTGCTAGGAGGTGAAAGGGCTCTCCTAAGCCTGAGTAGCCCAGTAGGCCAATCTTGTGAAGAGTTTGGTAAGTTTTACAGTATTGTATATGGACGCTTTCACCCCTCTGGACCAGATGATCAAGGACTTCATTGGCTGCTGTCTCAGCTGTGTCCATTTCAGCCAGCCTTGTAGCGGTAGAGGCAGATCATGTGCAGGTTTTGTTTTCTGTTTCTATTTTGTGATACTTTTTGACATTCAAAGTTACAGACTAAAGTTCCTAATATGGTATGTGCTGAATAAGCGTACAATAAGAAGGGGTGCGGTTAATTGGTTTATAACTAAGAAGGAGACCATGTAAGGAGTTGCTTGTTCCGAATAGATACATACAGTCTGTGTTCAAAACCTGTCTTTATTCCAGTTGTGCCCACAAAAAATATTGCCTCTTTAACCTCGATCTGCTTATTTCCTCAGACCATCTTGGCCGCAAAATCTCTACTGCTGTGCACTGATTCATCAGGTTTAGAAAACATTTGCAGCATGTAGCTGTAACTTCTCAAGGTTATTTTTATGGTTTTTTGTTCTTTATCTTTTAAGACATTTGTGAAGACTACAGAAGATCAAAATAATTCCAAAATGATTGAAGGAAAAAATCAGAAAAGTGTAGAGAAGCCAGAGAAGCTTAAAGAAAGGTATATTTACCAATTTTTTTTTTCTCGTTTTCATGCAGAGTACTATCTCAGCATTTACACAAAGACTGCCACACAACGCAAATTGTTGCTAAATAATGACTGGCAAGCTTCTCTAACCCTGATCATGTGATTTGATTATGTAATTTTACAAGTTTTCTGTATTTTGGGGTTAAGGTGGTGGTGAATTTGAAGTCTTGAAGGCTAAATGTATCCGGAAACATTCGGAAGTATTTTGTAGAAACCTTTGCTCCTCAAAGCTACTATGTGAATAGTTTTACAGGTTTTGAATACAACTGCAGTAACTGTGCAGTCAGAGACAAAGCACATTAACTCTAATAAAAGCATATTTGGAGAAAGAAGTCAGGCTTGCATGTATCATTTGTCTTCAGCTCTGAACTACTTAAGAAATATAACTCTTAGTTCTTAAAATAACTAAAAGAACTTGGGTTTTGTTTAAGAAACCAAGCACAAGTGAAAGTTTCATAGACTGGATTAATGGTGTGGTAAATTAGTCAGTGGTCATTTACTGCTTGGATCACTTTAATTTGAACTCCGTTACAATGACTGAAAATCACATCAAAACTATCTTGCATTTATCTGTAGTCCTTGTGAATGTTGAAACATCATGGTTAGAAATTATGCTTTTAGACCAAAATCCATTTTAAGCTGAAAATATATCCAGAAGACTTTGTCCAGGTGATTTTGCATTTTTGTGTGCTTGAAGAAAACCACAACTTTTTAGGGCTTTAAAAAGAGATTTAGTGGTGTATAGCCAAAGAAATGTGTAATTTTAATAATTCTTAGATCCTTTCCACAGAGGCATTTTAGGCCTATAATATCTTCTAATAGACGTATGAATTTTTCAGGTTTGTTTGTTGGTTTTTTTTTTGGTTTAAACCTTTACATTTGTTCTGTCTTCTTATATACGCTTTTTGTAATGGGCAAGACCTCAGAAATACATGGAAGCAAGAAATCCACTTAGTTTTAAGACTAGGTAAAAAAAGAGATGGGAATCACTCTGAATTTTCAAAGAAACTTATGTTTAGTCTGCAGAAAGCAAAATGCCAATTAAAGACCTATTATAAAAGGCAGAGATCTATGTTCCGCACATGGAGGCATAAGAAACATTCAGGCTACTCATGCAAAGGAATTCACAGGGTGCATTGCTAGACCTGCTATTGTACATTTAACTCCATGTCATGGAGCCTTCACATACTTGTAACTTCACCTGAAGCTGTGTCTTGATTGCATACAAGTACATCTTTCTGGTGCTCTTACTGAAGGAATATATTCCATGGTTTGAATCATGGTTATAAGATGTTGTAGACATTTTACACTATTCTAACTCACATTGCCTTTTAACCTCCATGAGTGCATTTATGTGATATAGCATGTGGTATTAGAACATAACCTGATTATTAATCAATATGTTTTTTTCCTAGAGTAAATTTTAAAGCTTATTTATGTCAAATATATCCACAACATCAAGGCTTGTAGAAAATTACATTTAAATTGTCATTAAAATCACTATTTGGAATTAGTGTATTCTAAAAGTCTTCACTAGAAAGCACAGAAGTGTCTGATTAAGGTAGCTGATGTTAAAAATAGGTGTACTATGAATCTGTGATTATAAACACTGTGAAAAAAACACAAACAGAAACTGATAAGATAATGAGTCATATGAATTAAAATATTTGCAGACTCAAGGCAATGTACAAAATTATACCAGCAGAATATGGGTACCAAAGGCAGTAGTCTCTTGTGGGCTGTTCTGCAGTAAACACAAGGTTACTCCTGAGCTAAGAGAGCTTTCTGAAGAAAAAAAAGGATATCTTCATCTTCCGCCACAAAAGAAGAAGAAAAAAAGAGTTGTACTGTGAATCTCCATGAACCGATGCAGACCAGTGTGAAGAGAAACCAGCAGTATCAAGGGAAAGAACAAAGCAGAGCAATGTACAAATGAATACCCATGAAATGCTTTAGAGGGCTGCAAGACAAGAAACCAACTTGCAAGTTAATTAATAACTGCTGGTATAGATGTTCTCCTTTGGGCATGAGGGTGACAGTGGTAACTGATCTTTTAAAAGTCTTGGAATGTTTTAGTTTGAACCATTGCTGTTCAGCTTGTCATTGATTGGGCTGGCTGCAAACCACAGATTCCTCTCCTCATGCCAGTTGTTTCCTCTGATTAGTGGGCTTTCATAATTCACCAGTTAAGTGTCATTATTAAAATCTCCAAATCGAGAGTTCTCATCAATCAACATATAGGAGTCAACTTTTATGAAGCCCTGGTCTTGATTTCTCAATTAGAGATTATATTTATCACATAGAAAGGCTGACATCTTGAACTGTGCTTTGGCATATATCATGCTTATTTTCTCTGCTTTTTTAAAATGTTTGAGAGACCTTAAATGCCATTATTCCGTAATTCTGTTGGGCTTTTTTCTTCCCCTCTTCCCCCTTCCCCCTATGATTATGAGTTAATTCCACCTCTGAACACCTAAAATGTCTTGTATTCCAAGTGAGAGATTTTTGCTAAAGCTTGTAAGGATATTCCGTGTTGGATTATTGCACTTCTTTCAGGATCTTTGCATTACAAGTGATAAGCTTTTACTGATCAAAGAAAAAACTTTGTAATATAATCTTGGAAAAATACTTACAAAGATCTTTCTTGGCCTCTACATGTAAACTTATGTGAAGAGTGAACCCTGTGCTGACCACAGAATCATAGGCAATTATTAGTTACTAGTTATGGCAGATAGTTATTAAAATAAGTCCTGCTTCCCAAAGGACTTGCTGGCATGTGCCTGATGAGAATACTGAACATGGCTTCAGTAGGGAGTCCTGGTAAATACCACAGAAACAACTGTGATTCTTCAGATGTATAATTAAATACACTTGATTCCTATAGTGAATTTGAGGATGTAAATCTTTGGGCTTCGTTATGCTATGAAGAAGAAACTGCTGCTAAGAAAATGGGATTTTATTTTGATTTAGGAATATATGGGTTTTTTTCTTTGCACTTTAGTGAAAAAGATGTTACCTGCTTTGCAGTATGTTTCAAGATAAAGATTTCTTATCTACTCAGATGTCTACTAACAATGAAGTAACAAAAGAAGACGAGTTATCTGTCTTGTTACTGCAATTGGACTATTTTGAGCGTCAGTATGCAGTTTGATTTTTCTTTCAATGTCAGAGAAGGTGCATTTGGGGTTTTCTTCATAGTGTTTTTGGGGAAGAAAGGGAGCAGGTATATTGGATATGCATAAAGTTTAACAGCAGGCTTTTTTGGAAGGTTTTGTTACTTCAAAAATACGTACCTTAAAAGCTTCTAAGTCCTGTTCGTAACTTTGCCATTGATACATGCTTCTGAATAGATGTGCCTTGGAAAAGAAAGCTTTGTTTCAGGGAGATTTGCCTGCTAGACTACAGAAGCACATGGAAACTGACTCTGGGCGCTTTTATAAACATTATTTGGCATCCTGACTTGAGTAAAAAAAATTGGTTTATGGCAATCTTAACTCTGCAGCAGCAGCCTTCTTCAATTCATTAATGAATGTCGATTGTGGAAAAGTGGCCAAACAAGCTGTTTTGAAAACAATAAAGCAGTTTTAGTGGTGTTCTATGTTTAGCTCTGTTTTCATTTCTCTCTGTTTTTGTGCTCTCTGCATCTGAATTTAAAGATACATCAGCCATATATACATCTCATTTCCTCTAGTACTCATTCTTGACACAGGTAGTATCTATAATTACTGTAACTGAAGAAAATACAAACTTAAAAAAAAGCTTTTATTATTTCTGTTTTATTGATGTATTAGTGGTACATGGTTTATACAGTTTGTTAGGTCTCAGTCCAGCACTAGGTGTATATGTAACTTTACAGATTAATATAGTCCTTTTCAGAGTTATTTGACTGAGATGTATTCATGGTTTTATGTGATCACAGTTGTGCATGTATATTAGTCTTAATATGTTGTTAGGTCCATATATATTAACCAGTGTTTCTAGTTTTGGTATTTTTATAGTACGGTTGCTAATTTGACTCCACACTACCTTATAAATTGCATCATACATTTTATCTTATTTATGGAAAATCTCAATAAGAACAAAAAGACCTGACTCAATTCTTTGTTTGTTCTAAATAATAACATTGTTTAGTCAGCTATAAACCAGATGTTGTAGCTAGAAGCATAGAGGTGCAAAGCAGGAATGCCAGAGAGAAAATAAAGTAGAACTCATTATTTTTACAAATGGCAAATGTTCCTGTGCCACATAGCCACTTTACCCCTCATTGTTCTGCTAACCTTTGTTTTTCTACACTGCAAAAGGCTATTTACCCCACACAGATAATTACCCCACAAGTGAAAACACTTGCTGCATTTTTCTCTTTTGTGTACGTGTAGTGTGAGTATTCCAGACAATCTCAGAGAGAGTAAAATGGGTTTAAAATGCAAAAATGTGATTTCAGAACTACAGTAAAGAAGTATTTGATGAAAATGTAAAATCCCAAACTACTAATACTTTTCTTTGATACTGAGAAAATCTAAGTCAGCAATGTTTTTACAGTTGGTTTATTACTTCTTCTTTCAGTGATATTCTCTGTCTGATGGTATTTAAAGAAAACTTCATCTTTTTACTAGCTGTTGGAGCTGCAAGAGATATAACCTCCCTAGCAGCATGCATCCCATTGAAAACTCCACTTATTTGAAGCAGTTGTATTTTATGATTTCCTTTCTTTTGCAACTATTAACTTTTTTTTTTTAATTAATTTAGGATATTTGAAGGCAGGGAGCATCCGTCTTTGCTGAATGAGAAACATCAACTGTATAAACCATTACATGTTCCAAGCATTCCTCGGAAACTAGTGCAGTCTGTACAGAGCATTAGATTTTCGGTGCAGCGAACAGAAAGAGGTGTAGTGTGTTTAATGATCTTTCTGTGAAGGATTTGGTATTGTTTTTGTATAAATGAATGGAAACCATGATGACACACTTGGTGAATGGCTCCTACTGTGACAGCTGAAGCCAGACTTTCAGTGGAACTTGAGTATTTACCGGCCTTTCTGTTCTGAAAATCCTGTGTCTGATTCCTCTCTTGCTGTGCAAAGAGTAAAATAACATTACAGGTATGCCTGATGCATAGTGTCAGAAAAATCTGAAACATGCCTTTAGCATTGTTTGCATAAATACAGTAAATATTAACTAAGAAATATTTGCGTTAAATTTATACTTTCATATTTTGTGATAATTTTCTTTTGGCTCTCTATTAACAGGAAAATATGTAAGCTTTGTTCCCAAGTTCAGTTTAACAATGTCATGCTTTGGAAACTTAATATTATTGATAATATTAAGTAATACTTGTTAATTTAGGGAGAGAAGAAAAAGAAAAACCTATGGAACTTCCAGTGGCTGCTAGCAGTTCCTCCAGCCTTGCAGAAAATTCATCACAGGTATGCTGCTTTCCCACTGGTAGTAACATGAGATTATATAATCTGTTACAGCGTTGTTGTATCTTACATTAAATTTATTAACAGTGCAGCCATGATGCTAGTCTTGGCAATCTGCTATTACCTGGTTTTGTAACAGAAATATTTCTTTTGTGTCTTTTCATTCTGAAAATATGTATGTTGGAATGGGTTGCCCAGGGAAGTTGTGAATGCTCCATCTCTGGCGGTGTTCAAGGCTGGATTGGACAGAGCCTTGGGTGGCATGGTTTAGTGTGAGGTGTCCCTGCCCCTGGCAGGGGGGTTGGAACTAGATGATCTTAAGGTCCTTTCCAACCCTAACTATTCTATGATTCTATGATTCTGTGTTCTCACAAAGTGCAACTGGTAGTTATAGTAAGCATTCTAATGTCACCCTTGAGGTGATCCCTCTATCCAATTAATTTTTTATGATAGTTTTTAAAGTTTAAATTGCCTTTGTAGATTCACTTTGTTGTATGTAGCAAGTTTTTGGAATTCTAAAGGAGGAACATAATCTTTTATTAATGATTAATCATCAGCCATCTACTCTATAATGAAGATTTCATAAATGATTAAATGTGCAGGACGCTATATGCAGGAATGCCTACAGTTAACAGCTCAGTTCCGAGGTTTGTGCAGAAACAAAAGTCTGGACCAAGAGAAATGAAACCACGAGCAGCACTGCTTTTTATACTTGAGGAGTCTACAACTACATTTTCCATCTCTCAGCCATAAACAAATAGTTCCTATAGTACTTTTTTTGAACATGTGCAGTGTACTGCAGCTTAATATCTTAAGTACACAAACACAGTAAAGCAATCTGCAAACAAGTTGGAGGAACAACTTGCATAGTTATGACAACCACTAATAATATCCATTTAAGTGCAAGAACATTTCATAGGATTGTTATAATGATTGTTATAATGTGAAAGGAGCACTCAGGAAAGGTAAGGCCATAGAAGATAAAATAAATAGTTTGCAACTGTATTTGCTGTGCAGAAGCTTGGGGAAATTTCTACACCAAAACCTTTCTTTTTAAGGCACATCTCACTGGATTGATTTAAAAACAAATTTTAATGAACAAAAAAATAATCAAGTAAAAAATCAACAGAACCAGTTGTGATTTTATTAAGATTTTCAGGATAACTGAAAGATGGAGTGAATAGATCACTAAATAGTTTAGAGCAGAGCCTGTGGTAGAAGAAACAGCCATGGTAAGATAAAACAACATGAAGGGCAGTGGCTAGCCTGAGTGGAACAAGACAGAGGAAATTTCAAGCAATTCTGATTTGTGGCTGGCTGAGGGAATTGGATATGATGAGGATGACGGAAGGGCTGTTGCCAGGGTAATCCAGAGATGAGAATGGGAATCTGGGAACTAGAATCGCACTTAGAGAATCGTGAGAAGCAGTAAGTCAAGGCTAAGGGAACTTCAGGAAAGGATGATGGCAACAAGGAAAAGAAGATGGAGTCTGAGGAAAAAGGAAAAGATTAGAAGAAGGAGGGTTGCAATGCTTCAGAAAAAGTGTGCTGTAAACTACAGGAGTTAAGCAGCAGACAGATTTTGCATAAGCAGTCGTTTTGTCCTCCACCCTCTCTTGAATTAAATTTGATACGTTTTGCAAATTAAAATAAACCAGAACTAGCAGCTCCCTATGAAATAATGTGTTATCTGATGCTGAGGCTTAGATTCCTAGTGCCACTCTGTCCTCAAGGCACAAATGCATGCCTCAGATAAGAGTTAGGGCTTCTGATCTGATGAAAATCTGTGAGGCAGGAATATTTCCTTGCTTTTTTGCAGTTTTTCAGTCCACACAGGAGACCCATTCACTGATGTGCACTCGCTTTGACCTTCAGAGGTGGAGACAGGCCTTGCTTCAGCCCTTTGTATTGTCAAGCAGGAGCAAACTGGCTGCAGTAGTACAAAACCTGGATAAAGTGTGCAAATTATGTAATGTTATTTGTGTGACAGAACAGTTAGTTATTCACATCTAGTTATCAGTGCTGTGAATGAGACTTTATAAAAATCAGAGAAGTGGGTTTGGGTATCATGCTGTTAAAATGAAGGTAAAGCAAAGATAGGCAAAAAGTTTTTATATTGACTGACCTCTAAACTGTGGTTAAAAGAAGGGATTTCCATAGTTTAAAGAGAAATCAGAGTGATGTTGTTGAAGTGACAGTTTCATATGCTGCCTCGTTTGAATTTTTTACCATGTTTTAGGTGGTTACTGACACTGCAGGCACTAATAACCTACAAATTGCCCAAGTTCCAGCGATAGCAAGCTCACAAAACCAAATGCAATTCAGGTAACTTTTCTTTAATAAAGTAATTTCATTCTTGAGTTTATGGAAATAATCCGTATTTAGTCGGACATTAATTTTTGTGTTTTAGACTGGCAATTCCCTCAAAGCAGATGACTTCCAATGAACAGTTTGAGAGTGAAAATGCAGTAATAGGTAAAGTATCATTTTTTTGATAGGTTGTGCTTTTACTCTATGCTGGATCACATAATTATAAAAGAGAAAATTTAGGGGGCAAATTTTCATTCTGATATTAAGTGGGCCACCATTTCTATTCCTCTTCCACCTTGCTTATTTAGTTCAAATTTTTGAGTATAGAAGATAGACAGCATCCTAAAAATAGAGACCTAACTGCTCAGTAGGCTGTATGGAGACCTCATAGCATCCTCCCAGTATCTGAAGGGGGCCTATAGGGATGCTGGGGAGGGACTCTTCATGAGGAACTGTAGTGAGAGGACAAGGGGTAATGGGTTCAAACTTAAACAGGGGAAGTTTGGACTGGATATGAGGAAGAAATTCTTTACTGTAAGGTTGGTGAGGCACTGGAATGGGTTGCCCAAGGAAGTTGTGAAGGCTCCATCGCTGGCAGTGTTCAAGGCTGGATTGGACATAGCCTTAGGTGGCATGGTTTAGTGTGAGGTGTCCCTGCCCCTGGCAGGGGGGTTGGAACTAGATGATCTTAAGGTCCTTTCCAACCCTAACTATTCTACGATTCTATGATTCAGTCTTCATTGACCATTCCTAACGAAAGGAACTTTCCAGCATCTCCTGTAAATCCACGCTCTGGTCTCAAATTACTTGGGTAAAATGAAATCCAGTCTGAAAATCTGCCCAGAAGGCATGAGAAAATGCAAAGAAAAGGGATATAATAAACTCAGTAATGTAGGAATCTTAAAGCATCAGATTGAGATTATTAATTTGAGAAATACAGAATGCTTACAGGAACAAAGCAGGAAAGCAGGGTAGTTACAAATACACCTATATTTTCTGAAATCACAAGGCACTGAGCTTCTTTTTAAATATTTATTTTTTTTCTAATTATACTGCCAATTTAGATGCATGTCAAAAATTAGAGTCTTTTTTTTTTAATTTATTTTAGTAATAGGGTCCTAATTATATGTCCTGAAACACAGGATCTTAACCCACAGTGCCTGAAATGTTGCACAGTCTGAAGCTTAGAGCAGAAAGTCTGATAACATTCTTATTCTGGTTTTGCCCAGTTCTTTAAGGTACACTTCATCAGTGTCATGTGGATGTGCTTTTTATATTGTTTCCACCTGGTTTCCATTGTCTGGTGTTAACACTCACAGAGGACAATAACTGTATTACTCAAACATAGTATTCTCAGGGAACAATAGTTAGGTTTGAAGAGCATACCAAACCATATGAAGCAGCCTAAGCATGCTTTAATGATAGCGAGTAAGTGGCAGAACAAGAGGTTAACTGTTACGGACATAGCCGTAAGGTTGGTTATTATGAAAACTAAGGTCATAATACTTCCTTGCCAGTAGCAATGCCAAGTTAGAGAACCTTTCTCATGGATTCTTTCCCAGAACATTATTTTTATTTATGCATTTAAAATGCTGTTATTACAAGCAGTGCTGATTTTTGTATAGCAAGCCAAGAAGCCAAATGTGATGAAGAAGCAGAAGATGAACCGAAGGATTATTCTTACATACCTCAAGTAAGCAAAGCATTTCTTATGTCATAATTAATTATTTTATGTAGAACAGTCAAAGTATCTTAACATATTTGAATCTGTTGGCAAGAGGTAAGTCTCAGAAATTGGCAGGTGACTCATCATAAATCACCCAGCAGGTGAGAAGCCAGTTAGTGCCTTCTGATTACTAATACAGCGATCATTGCTCTTGATCATGTCAGTGTTCTGTGGACTTTTATGCTACCTTAACAACAGACTATTTAGGATGACTGGCCTATGCACATTGTAGTTTTTGTATAAATTGATGTACATATTTTTTTTCTCAGTGTGAGCTGATGAAAAATTTGAAGAAAAAATGTTTGCGTTTGAAACTCATTTCTCCCATGAAACTATAGTAAAAAGGCTCTGTGCTGGCTACAGAACCTGAATGGCTCCACTGGCACTGCTTTTGCAAGCTGTGCCTGAATGCGAGATCAAGCTCACCATACCATATCATTCAAGCCAGTTGTCTGTACAGCTTGCGTATGTAGGTGATGTCAAGATGTGGTTTAACAAAGGCCAGCAGCTAAGCACCACACAGCCACTTGCTCACTCCCCACACAGTGAGACAGGGAAGAGAATCAGAAGTGTAAATGTGCAACATGTTGTCTGTTGAGATAAATAGAGTCTAATAGGTATAGCAAAAGTTGTGCATGCTAGCAAAACAAAATAAGGAATTCATTCACTACCTCCGATCTACAGGAGGTTAATTAGCCATTTCCAGGAATGTGGGGCTTCATCACACGTAATGGGTAGATGGGAAGAGAGATGCTATAACTCCAACCGTCCCCCATTTCCTCCTTCTTCCCTGCAGCTTTATTGCTGAGCACAACATCATATGGTGTGCAATACCCCTTTGGTCAGTTGGGGTCAGCTGTCCCAGTTGTGTCCACTCCCAATTTCTTTTGCACCCTCGGCCTTATGACTGGTGAGGCAGCATGAGAAGCAGAAAAGGCCTTGACATTGTGTGAGCACTATAACTAAACTATTCAGCAATAACTAAAACATCCCTGTATTATCCATGCTGGTTTCACCACAAATCCAGTATAACACAATACAAGCTATGAACTCTCTGCCAAAACCTGTACACAAGATCAAGTTTGAGATACTCCTCATCTTCTAGTTGACTCACTAAGGCTAAGGGCTGATGGAGAAGAGTGTCTTTAAAACAGTACTGAGTCTGGTAGAAATTGCTCCACAGAATCCAAGTGCATATTTTCATTTAATGTTTTCTGAGGAAGAGGAAATATCTCAGTCAATTTGTTTCACTAGGGAGTCTTAAGAGTGTTCCAGTATGACTTTTAAACAATATGCTAAGACATACTTTAGAGTTAAATAGTTCTTTTGTTAAAAATCAGTGTTCACAAGTCAGTTCACAAGTTTATTTTTTTGGAGGAAAATTTTCACATATAGTTTCATACGCAAGAAGTCAATTTTAAATTTGATAAATTCAGGTTACAGTTTTAAGTATGATGAATTTACAATTGTGAGCATTTTATTAACATCCTTTTATTTTTCCTGAGGATAAAAATAACTAACCCTAAAATACATAATGGATATATTAATAGGTAAATGAACTAATGTTATTTTGGGAAATTTCATATGCCATAAACATTATTGTTTATTTCTTTTTAATAGGAAATAAACACAAATTTGAAGTCAAATGAAGATAATCCTGACACAGCAGAAGAAAGTTCACATTTTCTAAGAGCACCTGAAACTCCTGAGTTTGTTGGAACAGCTGACTCAAAGGGGAAGAAAACCCAGTTCTCTAAACTACCTTCATTTGACTTGTATGAGTTCAGCTTTATTTTGATTTTGAGCAAAGTGATATTTATTGTATAAGCATTTCTGCTTTTGGAAGATACCTTTCTTTTTATAAGAAAGACCTTTCTAGAAAGCTCTTCTGAAAATACTCTTTCTTTTTTTTTCCTCAGTTATGCTAGGTAATTTATTACTTTTTCTTCTGACAATACCATTTCCACTTGCAGCTGGTTTCAAAAAGTGAGACTCTGCTTAGAAATACAGACATACAAGTTTTCTGTAGCTCCTTTGTTAAAATTGTTGTCTTTTCCTACAGTAGCATTTCTTACACCAATTCCTATCTTTCAACAGTTTTTTTTTTGTAAAAGGGTAGGGAATTGATAAGAACACCACCTCACTTTGCTTTAAAGAGTTTTGTTACCCATTCTGTGTTGCAAGAAGCAATTGTCAATGGAAGCTATAGGAATCTAAACAAGTGACAAAAGAGAAAAAGAAAAAATAAACTAAAAAAGCCATCTGTGCTACTTTTAAAAACTATTAGTGTAGTTTCTTCCTTTCTTTCTTCACAGCATTCACAATTTAGGTTCTGAAGAAGGAACATCAAAATCTCCTGCCTTCTTTTCTCTCATGAACTTTACTCAGAAGTCACCTGGCTTTAATTTATTTGATTCTTCTGTGTTTGGGGCAGAAAATTCATCTGATGAGGTAAAAATGAGTACTTGAGAATATTAAATTTTCACAAAGCAAAATCTGCTAAGAAAACATTGACGGTGAATGAGGTTTGTCATACTGGTTATCTTCCTAGCAAATAATTTTTTTACTAGCTTGCTTAATTTTTACATTTGATATCCTTTGAAAATGCTTATCTACTTTCCTGGGGATCCCCCTATGATAACTTCTGATCAAATGTGAATCTTTGCCATATGGGCAAGATTGGATTTTATGCAAATATACTTCTGACTAGGTTGACAAAATGCTTCTGGTTCAGTGTTGCAATGCAAAACTTCAGGTACCCTAGCAGAAATCACAACCCACATGCCTGTCCTGTGTAGTTTTGTCTTGCTGAAGTGCGGAATCAGGCCCTTACAATTTTATTCCCTCCTCTCCCCCTATTTTTCACAAAATGTAGGATACTGAGAAAAAGAAAGGACAATCCATTAGGGGTACTGAAGAGCAAATATGGATTAGCTATACTTAAATGGAGGAGATGAGTAGACAGTGAGTTGGAACAGGCAGTAGAATCCAGGTTTTTTTCTTTGCAGGTTCCCTAATGACAGTGCTCTAGAGTAATTTTTACCGTCCTGGGTGAATAGATTATTAGGTATTCAGGATAGATATGTGTCAGTGCATAATGTGGTTGTTAAGTAGCACTGCTGGCAATGAAGTTTCAAGCCTCATTATGCAAATAAGGCATTTGAACCCAAGTATTTCCTATTTCAGTGGGTGTGCTCAGTCTTGAGGTTACTAGATAAAAGCTGGAGGAAGGAAGAATGAATACTGTTTTATTTTGTGTTTGGCAAGATATGTATTGTTGATGTCTCCTATCATCAGCTCTATGTAGGAGAAAAAACACTGGTGAGCAGCTTGTGAATTGTTTAGGAATGAGATTAGGTATTAAGGCACCTCATGTTGTAAGAACCAATGTTTCTGCTCAGTGGCAGAAACCAAGAATTTACCCGCCTGTAGCAGTTATGTGGGATTCTTTGAAGTTAGGTGGGAGTTTTGAAGGAATTAAGTACCTATTATAAATCTAGTTTAAGAACTCTTCTCAAGAGGGATGAGTGGTTATTTTGCTACTCTTTCTGGCAATATCAGGTTCTCACTAAGCATTAATTAGGGTTGCTTAGAAGGTTTCTAAAATGTTACAGAATTAAATAATTTTGAATCTTTTTGGTTTAAAAAAACAGCAGTAAGCCAGACCAGATACTGGTCTGTTCTCGATATGATGATTTCCAGAAGAATGGAGGGAGTGTGTTTGCAGATATAAGCAAACATCATGAAAACTATCTCTTCAAACTTTAGGGTTGGATATATACTTTAAATGCAGATTTTTGTGAAGGCTGCTAACATTCACTGGGACATTGTCTTTCTCATGGAAGTCAAATGAACTTGCTAGATATCAGTATTAGAGCTTATCTTTTTTCTTTCTCATTTGTTAAATACAATGGCTGTTTATATTTCAGACAGAAGAAGGTTATTCAGTGGGAAACTTGAACCCTTTGTCCCCACAAAAAGAAATTGGTAAGTCTGAAACTCAGATTTGAAGCTGTCTTCTGCTTATGTGACTCACAAGCTTGTGATCTTGCTTAATAGGGCACCTTTGGTTGTCTAAAAGGCTGTTCAGTTGTGGTGCTATAGTTCTGTGGTTTACTGGGTTCTTTTGTGTTTTGACTAGCTTAAATCTTTCCCTGCCTGTTTGGCTTCAAATGTATGAGATGTCATGAGCAAAAGAGGTATGAGAAAGAAAGAAATAGGGATAGTGTTAGGTGTGTTTGAAGCAAACTGAGAAGACCTGCAATGGAGAAGATATATTTAAATGTCAAAGCTTTTTCACTGATTAAAAGAGCTCTTCTTTTAATGTAAAAAGCTACTGTACTGTGCTTTCCCGGAAGTATCATTTCTAGTGCAGAAATAAACACACAACTGCAGGCTGATACTCAGTAAGATGCTCGGAGTACAATATTGTTAAAGTAACGTACTATGCTGAATGCAGCATTCTTTCAGTAAGATTTAATCTGCTAATAATATAACATATATTCCTATAGGAAGCTTGTTTGGGAAATCAGAAAGTGAGGAGGCATTTGCCTTCCCCTTCCCCTCAGAATCAACTTCTCATGCATTTGGAGATGGAAAAGATGACTTCAGTTTTCCATTTGCATTTGGACAGGATCAGAGATCATCACAGTCTTCTCCTGTGAAAGGTTTTCATTCTTCCTTACAAAATACAAAGCCATTTACATTCTTCTGAGTACCTTTGGCTTCATTTTAAATTCTTTTCCTACTTAGCCTTGACAAATGTTTTCAGTTTCTTCAGTTGAGGTACAAAGCATTTCATCTTCCCCTTTCATTTCATGCAAGACTACATTATTCCAATTGCTGCAAAAGCATGTGTATGTTCATCAAGCAGACATGCTTTGAGATGCAGCTTTTATTTTTCTTATTTCCTAAATATGTTGTTTTCATAAAACGTTATGATACACTTCTGTTAAATCGGCACTTACAGGTAGCAAAGTACCATTTTACAGTGGAGCGTTAATTCAGTATCGGAGAGAGCATCTAAACTTCTAGATGAGTACTTTCAGCCTCTGATATAAACAAAGTAACTTGCGTTAGAGTAACTGTTTATTGTAGTAAAATATGAATTTGAGTTAAAGACAATGTTCTCAAATTAGCTGTTATACAGAATATTTCTAAAATTTTTGAAATAAACATTTCTGTTAATTTTGTGAAAGTGTTGTTGGTATTTCTTGTTGTCTGGACTGAAATAATGTTGCTGTTATAACACCATTTCAACTCCTTCTGACTTGGAACACTGAAAGCAAGTTCCTTCCCCTCTATCTAGTATCTTTCAAAACAAAACAAAAGGTAGTTTTTACCAAACTCCTAGATGCCGTAGGACTATTTTTGTGGAGCCCAACTGTCTGCTGAGACATGTGAAAGTTGGATTTTATTTTTTTTTTACTGGAGTGGGATTCTGTGAGCTTCTGTGAAGTGCTGCTGAGATCCAGCTAATAATAAGTGGGATGCATAGATTTGGTGGACTTCATGCTCTCCAAATGTGGGTTTCCATGTTAATCTATTTTAAACAGCTTTTCTAATCTACTGCACACCTCACAATCTAAAAAAGTTTAGCTGGAGGCAAGTTTGAGAGCCTATCTATGTTATTTGTGGTACACCACTGGCAAATACTTTGGCAGCATTTAGAAAGCTGAAAAGGATGTTCGTTTGCTCAGTTACTCCATAACTGAAGCTTCCTTTCCTGTCTCCTGATGAATTCCATCATCCGTGTCTCTGACACTACAGTCCAATAGTCAAGGCTTCTGGCTGAAGTGGGAGAAACCATAGAATCACAGAACGGCTTGTTTGGAAGAGACCTTAAAGATCTTCTAGTTCCAACCCTCTGCCGTGGGGGCCTGTCCAACTTGGCTTTGAACCCTTTCAAGGATGGGGCATCCTCAGCTTCTCTGGCAACCTGTGCCAGTGCCTCAGCATGGGGTCTTCTCTCCACAGGACCACAAGTCCTGTGGGGAGCCTGCTCCAGCTTGGAGCAGGAGCCCCATGGGCTTCCCATGGGGTCACAGACTCCTCTGGGCATCTTCCTGCTCTGGTGTGGGGTCCTCCCCAGGCTTCAGGTGAGTATCTGTGTACCTCCGTGGGCTGCAGGGAGGTGTCCTAACTCACCATGATCTCCATGGGCTGCAGGAAAACCTCTGCTTTGGTGCCTGGAGCCCCTCTTACCCTCTTTCTGCACCGACCTGGGCGTCTGCAGGACTCTTTTTCTCACATATTCTTACTTCGCTCTCCGGGCTGTTGTTGCTCCTGTGCCATAACATTTCTCCCCTCTTAAATTATGCCAGAGGCGCTGCCACCATCACTCATGGGCTGGCTCAGCCTTGGCCAGTGGTGGGTGTGTCTTGGACATTGACTCCATCAGATGAAGGGGAAGCTTCTGGCAGCTTTGCACAGAAGCCACCTCTATAAACCCTCTTTTCCTTCCCCCCAAACCTTGCCACGCAAACCTAATACCCCTGCCCAGTCTGGTCCCTATTAGAAAATACCACAACCAAACCAACAAAAAGTAATGAACAATTATTTAATTTTTAGTTTCAAGACTGTGAACATAATTAAAACAAAATGTTGGAAGGTAAGGGGTATCACTGCATACATGCAGCTAAATGCAAGCTTTGGGAGCAGGGGTGGAAGAATCGTTGCATCATAAGAAAACAGTCTTACACTATAGCATTAATATGCTTAAGCATTTCAAGGAAATAAGCTTTAAGTGCTACATATTGTAACAGATTGGAATGTGTAGACTTACAGTATTAGGTGGTAGTAATCTCTGCAGTGGAAGACTAATTGCATGGGTAGCAAGAGTTGGCTAATCCTTTTTAGCCAATGGCATAAAACAAGGATTAGTTTTTCATTTACTGCAACTGAGTGGGTCATTAGAATCCCAAGACACTAATGAGCCTGAACAGGCGATTGGATTCTGGTTTCAAAGTTACAGGCTAGTTTGAAAGGAGATGATGGTGTTATTAATGATGTAAAACATGACCTTTTTCCTGAAAAAAGAAAAAGAAGGATATAACCATGGAACACAAACCTGGAATGTTGACTTTTTCTCTTGGAACTTGAGTTGTTGCCACATTTGCTGCCTTAGAGGTTGAATGGCTCATTTAGAAATCTCTCTGTTGCCTTGCTTTTATGTTCTGCTCTTGATGTCTCCAGAGTTGACACAAGTCACATGCAATCAAGTCTATGTTCCTGGTGGACAGGCACTGTCCTAATATTCTCTGACTCACACCCAGGTTGTTTGCAGCTCAGCAGTTCTGCTTCCAGACACATCACTTTGTGTTCTGATGCTAACATCTTGCTGAGAAATTGCCTCTTGGCACGTTGTTTCTTGAATCTTGTACCTTGCTTGATTTGATGTGAAGATGATGCTCTCTTTAGCACTTGCAACACATTACCTTTGGAAAGGTAAAATTCCGCCCTCACTTGCTACATCTCAGGTTTTCTTCTTTTCAGTAATCCCTTGAATTCAGCAGTAATAGGTAACTTGTGTTTGGTTTCATTCAAATCAAAAGATGCTGCCAAAAGAGTATAAAAGAAAATATCAAAAATTGGACATTTCCATGTTAATAGGATGTTTAAACATGTGCTAAAAGCAAATACTGTGATTGTTATGATTCCCCAGGAGAAAAATGTCAAATGTTAATATGAACTTAATTTTCTTTATTGTACCCCAATCCAGAAAGCAACCACAAAATTATTTCCCACACCACAGGACTTATTTCATAATACTTTGGGACTTGGGTTGGGTAAAATCAGGGAAAGAAGTACAGGGCTAAGAAAAAAAAAAAGGACTTTCTTGCTAGTGAGGAACCACTTGTTATGGCTGGTGGGAAGCTTGGTAGCTGACAGTCCATGAAGCTTGGTAGCTGACAGCCCATGAAGCTTGGTAGCTGACAGTCCATACTGAAACTCAGTTTGGAGCTTGCAGGTCTTATCTGCTCCCTTCTGCTGGAGCAGGACTGCCTTGAGCTAAGCATGGTCTCTTGCTGCTTTTTTCATTTTCTGGAGGCACATGTTTGGTTTTACTATTTCCACAAAATGCATGTTGCTGTGATCAGTGATGTTGCTCACTGCCGCAGCTGCAAAGGGTTCATGTCCAGAAGCTATGGGTATCAGAAGTGGTTAAAAATGTTTCTTAACAATTATCCACAGAATCCTCTGTAGGCAATGTTTTCATTGCTTTTCAGGGAGTTACCAAGCTTTCGAAGCACTCTAGCTCTTAAACAAGCAGGCTGGTATGCACCACGGTTTCAATTCATACCTGGGTTGGCAAATGTCACCAGATACAATACATACTTCAAGGTGTTTTTTTGCCTTGGGAATCTTGCCCCAACACTTGACCAGTGGTGTTTCTCACTGCTACATACATTGAAGAAGTTACTATATGTAGCTACCTATTTCTTTTCTCCCTAGTAGTTGGAGGAGGCTCTCAGAAGTATGCCAGTTGTTACCAGTGCAATCTTAGGTGTGAGGTGTTAAACTAAGGTCCTCACCACCTGTGCTCATTGAGACCCATTGCTTCTATTGCTGTTGTTCGGTTGTAGAAGATTGATGCAGAACATGGCTGCTTAGACTTTTTTTCCCCATCTTGAACTAATACTTGTGACTGTCTCCTCATCAGAGGCCAAAGAGCAGCAGAGTTCTGACAAAAGAGATGTAAATCACAGATTATGTAGAAATGAACACTGAACCTCAGAGGTGCTTTTAAACCCATGCTGGCCATCCATCCAGAGCTCTTAAAAGAAGCCAGTTCTTTCAAGTAGATCATGACTTCATGTAAAATTCCACTTTACCTTGGATTGTGCTCTTACCAGGTTTCAATAAAATTGACAGGTTTTTTGCTAGCACAGGAGAAGCATTCTGATCACAAAGCAAGTTCAATAACTGTTGAATAGATTTTTCCGCTTTAGGCTAAGTTCACAGACCTGAGGGCTATGAGAGTGGCTCTACACTGTGGGATTTGAAGGGGTTGATGTTGCTGCTTAAGCTTGTAGTCCGTGTTGGCTGATTACAAATTAATACAATATTGTAGTGACTAAAATTATAACCTCCTGAGTGTATGGTGCCACATATAGTAAGAAAGTAGTGTTATTATCACTTGTAGACAGAATTGTATTGAAATCACCGATTGTAGTGACAATTCTTTGAAGAGCTGTTAAAAAAAGTTAGTAATTTGATGGACATAAAAAGGACATGGAACTGTTGGAACAAGTCCAAAGGAGGGCCGCAAGGAGGATCAGGGGACTGGAGCACCTCCTTCATGAAGACAGGATGAGAAAGTTGAGGCTGTTCAGCCTGGAGAAGAGAAGGCTGTGTGGAGACCTCATAGCAGCCTTCCAGTATCTGAAGGGGGCCTATAGGGATGCTGGGGAGGGACTCTTCATGAGGAACTGTAGTGAGAAGACAAGGGGTAACAGGTTCAAACTTAAACAGGGGAAGTTTAGACTGGATATAAGGAAGAAATTCTTTACTGTAAGGTTGGTGAGGCACTGGAATGGGTTGCCCAGGGAAGTTGTGAATGCTCCATTGCTGGCAGTGTTCAAGGCCAGGTTGGACATAGCCTTGGGTGGCATGGTTTAGTGGGAGATGTCCCTGCCCCTGGCAGGGGAGTTGGAACTAGATGATCTTAAGGTCCTTTCCAACCCTAAATATTCTATGATTCTATGATTCTATAGAAGAGATTAATTTTCCAGATTACTCTTTTAAATAGTTCTGAGATATTCTTGGCACTTATCAACAGGACACTTGGATTATTAATGTTGTGTTGAAACTATATATCAGCCTTAGATGATTACAGTGCCACACTGTCACAGTCAGCATCTCACAATTCCTGGTAAGATAATGAGGAACTGGAGTCAGATTGTTGAGGGGCATTAGATTATTTTAGACTTCCCACAGGTCTACAAGCAGGATCACAAGCAAGAATATTTTCTGTTCTGAATCTGATGCTACTGTCTGAGCTGCTGGACCATCTATGGCTATGTAAAAGGATGTATCTCTCAGAGGCTGTCAGTAGTAATATTTCCAATGGCTACACATTCACATAAACAAATTTCAAATATTACTGGTAGGCAAGAAATGTTTATGCTAGCATCAAGGGACTGTAAGAATCATAGATTCATAGTATACCAGGTTGGAAGGGACCTCAAGAATCATCTGGTCAGACCTTTCTGGGCAAAACATGTCCTAGACCAGATGTCCCAGCACTCTGTCCAGCTGAATATTAAAATGTACAATGTTGGGGAATCCACCACTTCCCTGGGGAGATGATTCCAATGGCTGATTGTTCTCATTGTGAAAAATACTCCTCTTGTGTCCAACCAGAATCTCCCTGGGAGTAACTTGTGCCCATTACCCCTTATCTTTTCCATGGGACTCTTTGTAAAAAGGGAGGTTGCATCTTGTTTGTAGCCACTCTTGAAATACTGAAACATGGTGAAAAGGTCTCCCCTGAGCCTTCTTTTATCTAGGGTGAACAAACACAGTTCTCTTAGCTTTTTCTCACACAGCTTTGCAGTTCTCTGATCATCCTCATGGATCTTCTTTGGATCCTCTCCAGCCTGTCCACATCTTTTTCGTATAGGGGGGACCAAAACTGAACCCTGCTCCAGATATGGCCTGACAAGAATTTATTTTCTGAAGAATCAGAAATACTGCGTCAGAGTGGTGAGATACAGATCAATGCCCCTAGTATGTAAGGCATCAGTGGGTTCGTCCTGAAGTGTATCCACTGCCTGTGTCACTACGACAACCAGACTATGTGTGGAAGATCCATGCATATCATCAGCTCATGTCTCTGTGCTGATTTTGGAGAAGGTGGAAGGCAGGGATGATCCGAAAGAGAATTCCAGTGTTGCCAAAATAGCTTTAGCCTTACCTTGGGCACTTCTGTGATACACAGCAAAAGCAAAGGGTTGAGGCATAAGTCTTTTTCAGTATGTAAATTAGAGGTTCACAGCAGCATACGGCTGGCAGCAGCAAGAGCCACTTTGCATGTTTATCGCAGCTAGCTCACATATTGCAGTGTCAATATTTTAACAGAGAACATTTTACATCACGAAAGGATGCTTCAGTGGATACTGTATGTATTTCAGTTCCCTGTGTTGAGTTTTATCTGAGCTGACACTACTGGAATGAAGTAGGTTGTCAAAGGCTGGGGAGAGCACTTTTATCATTTCCAAGTATTGGCATAAAGTAAAATAATGATTTGAATTTCTGTTTTCTGTCTTTTGTGGCTTACACTGGCAGTTATAGTGAAGCTTTTGACAAGGGAGTGCTGCTGGGGTAGGGATTTCCTCCAGAGCTTCAGAAATAGTTAAGTTATCTGTTATTATCATCATATCAAGACTGACAGTTGATGGTCAGTGCTTATATATTGTCTTTGTAGATTACAAAATGAAGTTAGGAGCAGCAAATACATCTTTCTGCTTTTATAAGGTTAATTCCATGGTATTATTTGTCATGTACTTATATACAGTCATGGTAAAATCCTTGGTACTTGTTAAGTTGTGCAAAACAACTTCAGAAACTAGTTGTTTGGGTTTCTTTTTCTGTAATAAAGAGGGGAAGATAAGGATGCTATTCTGAGTATGTTGCTTGAAAACTTGTAGTGCTTTGGAAATATTTAGATCTCTGCAAGTTCCTGAGTGGAAGTTATTAGGACAAATGTGTGCTTCTATTTTAGTCATATACAGTACAGTGACTGGAATGCTATTGTAGTTTTATAACATAAACATTGTCACAGGTAATGTTTGACTATATGTTGAATTTTCCTAGGAGAAGCATTAGTCCCTATAATTAGAAACCTCTGTCACTGAGGGTTGTAATATAAACTAATTAATGGACTAGGATATTAAAAAAAATAAAAATCAGAGCAAGGAACAGCAGAATTTAAATATTGAAGTCAAAACTAACTATTCACTTGCATGACTAAATGATACGTAAATATCAAGACATGTAACTGCATTGTGCTGTAATTGTAAGGTAGTTATGTGGAGTTATAAAGTATAACTGGTGTGGCCATGGTACTGGCAAAAGAAAACAGTAGTCACTGCTAAATCATTTTGATAAATACAGCTGAGATTTCAGGAACTTATTCACCATAAGTGAGAGCTGGATAAAATTTGTGTAAATATTATCCTAGTTGGGAAAACATTGCTGCTGTAATGACTCTTAAGATTGATTTGGGAGCAATCCTGCCTATTCTCCCTTCATCAGTGAAGGCAAACATGTCTGAATTACTTTGTAGTTAGAGCTGGGAGACCTAGGTAGCAATTATCATTTATACTACAGGAGTGCGCACGGCAGACAGCCTCACTTAAGGCTGCATTGTATTATGCACAAAGAGAGAGTCCAAGCCTTAAACGTTTTACAATTTAAAAAGACTGGGCAGACAATGATGGACTGGATCATAAAATGCCAAGCACTTCCCACAAGTGCTGAGCATATTTGGCTTCCAGTGAGTTGAGGTTGCTTAGTACCTCTCAGGGCCAGTCAGTCTGCTGCATCAAGCCTGTAAGACTCATTAAAAAGAAAATATCAACTAAAATGATAAAGAATAAAAAACTCCCACTAATTTCATAGCATCTGCAGAGAGGAAAAGCCTTAAAATAAACATAAAGCATTTGGAAAATATGATAGTTGGAAATAAAATAGAATTCCTCTTGCTGGCCAGGTGTTTTTAAGATGTTGCAGTAAGTCATCATGCACCAAATTTAAACTGGGCCATTTCCACTAGATCAGTGTTACCGACTAGGCATGCTCTGAGCAGAGTTGTCATCAAGAACTTAAGCTGGGAGAAATTTATAAAATCTGAAAAAAAGCAGCTTCCAAAATGTTGAACGTCCTTTTCAGTGCATGTCATTCTAAAAAGATGATGAAAGAGCAAATCTGATGAAGGGAAGCAAGAAGCAAAAAATCATGGAAAAAAAGAGACTAAAAGACTGACAATTAGTGCCAGAGATATAACACATTTATTCCTTTTTAGTCCCAGATTGTAATAAGACTGTAGGTATGATTAATCAATGTCTGTGTGCTCCAATGCTTTCAGAGCTGGATTCAAGCAGAGTAAGGTAGATCTGCAGCATAGGTGTACGTAGCCCAGCGTTTAGCATGTTTCATTATATCACAGCAGTGCAGCAGTTGTCCATGCACAGGCTGGTGTCAATCAGTCATTGCAACTGACAGCAATATGCCAGGTAAGTGGCCTGGGAGGCTGGCCATGTTTTTCCTATAATGCAGTCTCTGTTGGGGTTATTTTTATTGTCATTATTACGGTCAGCATTACAGTTTCTGACAGCTGTTGTGAGAGGCAAAAAGAAGGCCATCTGTATGGTGCTGCATATCTTATCAAAGGTGTCTTGTATTTGGGGAGATTCTCACAAATGTCAGTGGTAGGTCACTTAAGGCCTGATTTTATTTCAGTGAAATCAGGGGGTAATTTTGGCATTTATTAGTAGGAGCAGAAACAAAGCTGTAATCCCTGGCAATTCTGTTTGTATTATGTTGGGCACAGAGTGTCACAGATGTGCACAGTGTGTTGTGAAAAACACACTGTTGTGTGCTGTTGTCACCTGAAGCTAGGGTGGACCTGCAGACAGGCCGGCATGGGCCTGTTGCAGGCCACCAAGTTCTCTTTTTTCCATCCCCTGTGAGAGGAAATAAATGTTGGGGACATAGATGTGATTCACTAACCTTACTTGTGTTGCCTCCAGTCTCACTGCTGGTGAACTCTCAAGATGCTGAGAGTATCACTTGGCCAGATGCAATGTTAGTTACTGCGTGTGTCATGGGATCTGGAGCAGAATGACAGATACTAACAAGCAAAGTAAAAGAGACTATTCAGAGGCTGAAGCAGAAGAGGACAAGCAGGAAAACGGAAAATAAGCAAGAAGCAAGATATCAGAAAAAGAACAGGATCATGAAGTGTGAAGAAGAAACACTGGATGGGAAAGTAGATCCCAAAATGGGCCCTGTTAATTTCAGTCAAGTCACTTTTCTTTGACCCAAATGCTTTATCTCATCAGTGTCTCCTCCATGCTGTTCATTGGCTCCAGCAAGTGCTGGGCCCTACTCTGAGGACGTGGCCAACTGCTGCTAGGCAGGGACCTCTTCTTTGTTGCCAGTTTAATATATTATTGTTAGGACCTAAATGGCGGATTGCATCAACTTAGATGAGCAGCGATATGAGAAGATGCTAAAGTAAAGACATAGCCAGTAAAACCATTGCTGAGATGGACAGTTACAAGGAAATTTGGAAATCCCAGTGCAGAAATGCCTAAGCTTCTCTGTGCTTCCACTTACATAACTCCCCTGTTGTAAAAGTGCCAGCCCTGGCAGTCGATGCTGTCACACTGGCCTGGTTTGACCATGGCATAAAGTATCTCTCCAATTGGTGTTTGCTTGCAACATGCCTCCTTGGTCTGCAGTGTTGACCTGAACATGTCAACGCATTCATTTTTCTGTGCTTAATCTAGGCACTGTTCCAGCCCGATAGTTTCTGCTAAAACTGATTTCTGCATCTGAGCTGCTTGTGCACTGCTAGAATGGGACTCATGTCTGGCCAGCTTGTTGGATATGCCGTCAGTAATGCAAGGACACTTAAAGCATCACAGATGGAGGATGCCTGCATCACTGGGGGTAGGACTTTTCTGATGGATGGAGCCAGTCCCTGAACTCAGAGCTCATTTCCTTCTCCATCTCCTTCTGATCGCTAGAGGTACCAGCTCATTTCAACAAATGAGTTTGTTGACAGAGTTATCCAAATGTGGCAATATTTATCAAATGACAAATTTGTTTCATATGATGGGTTTATTTACTGGAAAGCTGAGTATTAACTGAATCTGGTTACATCTGATATTTTCTCAGAGCCTTAGAAAGTAGAGTGAGGACAAAGCATGTGCTGCTTTGCAGCTTTATTCCTCTTGCCAATGCTTATAGCATGGTTTAAGTACCACTCACACACATCTATGGCTGGCAGATGTGGCTGTTTGCATGTTTGTGACCAGCAAAAACATTATCTCCGTAAACTGAATATGTGCAAGCAGAGGTGCTTGCACACAAACAGCAGCACAGTGCCTCTTGCACACACACTTCCATTATCAGCCTCTTCCTTTGTGAAGCACATATGGATATAGAAAGGTGTGGTACTAGTATGAAGTCTAGATAAATTGCTGAATGCATATAAAGCCACTAATATCCTTGTGTATTAGTGCTATTAAATTGCTGATTAGAAAACTGTAAGTGCCATGATGATATTTCTGGGGTCAGTCTTATTTTATTAAGGTCAGTGGCCAAGTTCCAAATGTATTTGTTTTATTCAGCCTCTGAAAAGCTGGCTCTGTTGCTGAGAGAGTTAATAGTCTTCCTGTACCTCTGTTCTCAATAATGGCTTTGCCATCATCGTTACTTTTATGTGCTACAAGGTCTGTAAGAAGAAATAATGTCATTTATTAGACTGAACAAGGGGGGGGAAAGCTAACTTAATTTGACTTACCTTCAGTGTGGTGGTGCACCTTTTGGTTGTTTAGATTGCCAATAGAACAGGGTGTCATTAGTCTCTTCATGGGAGTGAGCTGAGTGCCTCTTACATAAAGGTTTTAGTCTGTGAACATGCAGTCATGACTCTGATGAAGCTGAATTGTGATCTTAGTAATAAGATAAGCAAAATTCATCTAGGGTTTCCTAGTGAAGACGGACCCATATTTTACTGCCCTGCTTCTTTGTGATGCGTCCAACCTGTCTCACTGACCTTGCCTCTTTACATTCCTGTTCCCTCTTTCCATACATTGGCAGCTTTTCCCACTCCTTCCTAAAGACTGAACATGTAATTTGCGAAGTTGATTTCTGTGTCTAGCATCAGGGCGAGATTTTGTAAATGCCTCTGCATATTACTTTTCAAGCTCTCGTCTGAAAACATTGTCTCTACCCATAACTAATATCTGCCGTGCAGCAGTGCTATCTGCAAGGATTGTTTGAAGTGACTAGAAGGTGAGAACATCTGGGGCTGCAGCACTGGAGGGGAGCACCTAGGGCACTGACTCTGCTGCTGCCACCAAAGCCTGGGATTAAAGCTGTGTGGGAGATGGAAGGTTTTATGGCAGGTTTTGACATTGTGAAATATTACCTTCCTTCTGTGCTGCAGGAAAGGAGGAGTTTTCCTTGAGGAAAATGGTTTATGGATGTTTGGGGTCTCTTGAAGCATTTTTATTTCAAGTACTTAAATCCTAGTTTCCTTTACAGTGTACAAAATATAAAAGCTGAAATGACAACCTGGAAACTAAGTTCTGTGACTCTGGCCAGATCTGGTAAACCTTTCAGTGCTGATGGAAAACAAAACATTCCAGCTGATGTTGACTCTCTTCTTTTCTTGCTGATCAGCTTTTCTTGCAAAGCATTTCAAAAATATTTAGATTCCTTAACAGAAATTTGAGATTTGTTGGCAGTATACACACCCTTAGGTCAGCATGAAGCTTGCTCTGAGCTGTCTGCTCTGGGTGCTGCTCCCGTTTGCTCTCCAGGAGATGAATGGTGTCTTCTGACCGTGGCTGAGTATTTGCTGCGGACGTAGCAGAGGAACAGCTATTCTTGGCTGAGGAAATGAGGATCCCTGTCAGTGTGGACACTTTTAACGACTTTATGCCAACAAACACTTATTGCCAATATTGGGTTGCCATGCGTTGGATGTGTCACTGTCTTGTTACAGCACTGAAAAGATACATTTTTCCATACCTGAAATGTCACAAACGTTCACAGGACGTTTACTGAGAACAAATACAGCAAAGCTGTGCTGAGCTTTTAGCTCCAAGAACTTCAGGTGGAAACCTGGTGAAAGCAATTCTAAGCTTTTGTTGAGAAAATATTTGGGCATTTTTTTGTCACCAGGGACAGTCTTTCTTTCCCAGGAAGAGACATGGTCTTTCTAAAGCTATTGGCAGGAAAAGCCAGTGCTGTGCAGTTGGAGGTTTAACCAAAGGTGCATATTTATGCTGGGTCCTAACCTTCCTGAGCACAGCTGTTACCTCTCCCATGCATTTGGAGCTGCTGTGGGTACTGAGGGCATGGTCCCAGTTACATTAGGAAAAAACCCAGTTGCCATTATTTCCACCACTTAAGATATAAGGTTTATTGCCAATTTCCTCCTCCATCACAATAATCTTCCCTTCTACCAGAACCTCTCTGAGACTGATCTTTTCTTAGACTGTGTACATCAGTCCAGTGATGTTGTTTCCAAGGTCATCTTACCTCATACATGTGCAAAGTAAACCAGATTTTGATCTGCTTTCAGTATGTTTTGTGAGTGCGCACGTGACATAATTTAAATGAGCTTATCCTACTCAGAAAGAAAAAAACCCATTCCTACCACGGTTTAGGTAAACCAAGCAATTATTCTGTTACTAAGTGCAATTAATGCCTAATGATTTGCTTTGATTAATGGGACAATCAGCATCTGCCCCTAGAAAGAGGGATTAGTAACCCAAGCCATCTCTAATATTAGAAGGTAGGGGTTCTTTTGTACTAGAATCTATTTTTTTTCCACATTCATCTCAAAGCAGAAAAGCCCTGTGCTATGTTCTCAGACCAGAATAAGGGGAAGGGAGTTTACTTTTTAAAGAATATAGAAAAAACTTTATAATGTCTTCATGAATTTGTGGGTTTGTGTGAAATCTGTGCATCTCCATCCTTTAAGAAAGAAATTCATTATCTGACAATTTTTACAGGCAAAGTTACAGCCAAAGCATTTAAGATTTTACGTCTTCTAGGCAGTAGAGGCATCTCCTGGAGCACAAGTTGAATTAAGTAAGAATCTACATTTGATATTTTTGTGTTGCTGATAAACTGCTAAATATTCCCTCAGTTTTGGAAACAACGGAAGGGCATTTTTTAGGGATTATAGTATTTTTTCTGAATACCCTGATTAGTTTCTCAGATTTTTTTCTGTATGGCTGAAGAATTATAGCATACAATGAAGCTGCAAAGCTAATCATTCTTTGTCATCTATTGATCCTAAAGATAAAGATGAAGTGCAGTTAGATGCAAACACTAATCCAATCGTATAACAGACATGCCCATATGGTTAGTCACCAGATTTGCCTTAAGCCAATCAATAATCACTTTGTCAAAGAAAAATAAACCTGGATTTTTGTTTTGATAGGTTGGTTTTCAGTCACTTGGGCTCTGAAAGCTGCATCTACCAAGTGATACCCAGGTTTTATGGACTTCTCAGTCACTTCAGCATCCACTCAAGAACAGAGCTTGTAATGGCTGGTAGATAACAAAGGAAATGGTTCTCATTGCTGGGATTACTGCAGAACCAAGGACAGAAATAACTTGAGCTGTAAACGTCTTGCTTCTAAAAGCCTTTCAGAGAGACTAAACACCTTGTAAATGAGTTGGGATTTCATTGCCCTGAAGAAGTGATATCAGTACCAGCCATTGAACACAGGAGGTGTGTGGTGTAGGCTCACTTGGAGGCTTTTGTGCTCCAGTCTGTGGTTGAGCATTATAAGAAAGGAGAGCGAGTCCCCAGTAAGCACTTGGTAAGCACTCTGAATACAGTGAAGAGAGACCATAAATCCTGACACTTCACGTGGCTCTACTTCAGCCCTTCTCTAAGTTTGTTTGGTTGCGCGTTGACTCCTGTGGTTGGTCTCAGGCTGTGCATACGTCCTTTGCCCCAGCTCCTCTGTGACAAGAAACTGTATTTCAAATTCTCTTGCATAAGAATTCATGCTGCAATTGCAGAGGGACTCCAGCACGTCAGGACTGGTGGTGAAGGATGCTGACTGATGGTTGAACAGTCACTGTGTGTTCAGTTTGATCCAGTGAATAATTCTCTGACACCAAATGCTCAGTGTTTGCAATGAGCTGCCTTTGACCAGATGGAGCTAAAATAAAAACACTGCAATAAACTTAGGAAAGTAACATCAAGTACCCATAAAAGAAGTAAGACATGCTGTGAGATGCCACACTTACTGTGTCTTGATTAAAAACACTGTATACTGAAAATTATCTCTTCCCTTGGCTTTATTTCTATTTCCTCTGGGCTTGTATCTTTATTTGGACGGACTGATGTGTTTCATAAACCTGCATGAGTTATAAGCTTAAGATTTCCGATTATCTTCATACCCCTTACCTTTTTTTCTCCTATCTAATATGTCTTTACCGTGCCTTTCAGATGTGCATTTCCTCTCATTGCTGATTGTGGTGCTGAGATTCAGGGGTTCATTTCACCTTCTGGAATCAAAGCTACCTTGGGCAGCCAGATCCTCTTTGCTGTTGGGCAAATCCCAGCTTGAGTGTTACTTGTTATAATGTACATTGTGGACACATCTAGGAGCCTCCAGCAGGATGAAGTAGGAGCTGTGCAAGCAGCATCTCTGCATGAAGGAGTGTGGCTAGATCTGCTCACTATTAACCTACTTCATGTGAGTTGCATTACAATATACAGTCAGGACTGAACTGGATGGTGTGAAGACACACTCAAGCTGATTCAGAAATTGTAGAGAGGCATTTTTGTGGCTCTGCACTAGACCCTCTTTATCCATATTACTTGCACACTGCCCATATGCAGTAATGGTTTATCTGCAAACTGGATAATCTGCCAAGCGATAATGGCAAGGAAACAAAGAATGCTCAGAGTACATAATAACACATCAACATTTATAGGTACTTTCCCTCAGCAGGTCTTTAAAATAAAGAATCTAAACACTAGCAGGTACCAAGCACTGGAGATGCCACAATTTATTGGTAAAAGTTATTTGTAAGCCAGTATGTGCAATGCATACACAGTAGGAACCCAGCAAAAATAACCTGCCTAAAAGATGCTCAAAATCCAGCTTCTGGGCAGTCTTTCCCAGTATGTGTTCTCCAGCTGGAGGATGAGGACTGTTTTGGTATATGTTCTCTTGTTACCTTCACTTGTAATTAGAGCTGCTTTTTGATTGGTCTTCACAGCAGTTTGAAGTGCTTTTATTGTTCAGAAATGTCACCAGGAAGTATATTAATGGAGAGATGCCTAAGGTATTAAAAGCTAAAACCTCACTGTTACAATGGAGATATATTCTTGTGTATGTTCCAATCTTTGCAATATAAAAACAGAGACAAAACATCCCCTGTTTCTTTCCTCCCTTGAATTCCATCTTTCACCACCCTATTGCCATTGCAGATTGGTGAGTGGCAATTGTTAAATATATGCATAATAGTGAAAACCACTACATAATACTCTGCATTGAAAAAGAGTCCTGCCAGGCTTCTAGGTCAAGGGAAGGAATATTTCTTTCCTAGTTAGCTTATCCTCCCATTTATCTCCTTTCACTTTATGAAAGAACTGATGGGGAAGGTCTCTATTTGATGGAGCTATTCAGAAAAAGACCTGACATTTAGACTCAAAATTCAGGCTGCCTCCAAACGTCATGTCCCCAGTGCTATTAAACAATAATCAACATATAAAGAAATTCATATTTACTCTAAAACCAGAATGCATACAGGTGTTTGATTTAAGAAAACTTAGATAATTGCCTTAGAAATATGTGACAAATGGGTGCAAAATGGATAATTAAGGTAGAGTGGGAAAAAAAGTAATGCTTGAATCTATGGCAGGAAGAAACAAGAGCCAACAGTAGGCACTGGCACAAATATTTGCATTCTTGTTCTATAGTGGAATGCAGATACATGTGACATAGGCTTGGAAAGGGCCCCCCATTTCTCCAAAGTCCACCCTGCATCACAAGCAGTTTGGGAATAGGTGTTAGTCTCAGAGAGACTCTCAGCACAGCACACATGCCAGTCCCTGTGTGCCTCTCTGACACTGATAGCGATTTTAACACCTCCAGTGTGTTAAATTAACACTTTTAGTGTGTTTAAAACCTTTATTGTGTGTCAGTGAGAACTTGGGTGACACTGGGGAGAAGATTTTACCCCACTCTATGGGTAAAAGCAAAAAAAACCTGTAGCCCTAAACCAGTGGCACATGTCTGTCTGATTTATGGCATAAATTCCTTCTTGACCTCAAGCCTGTCATCAGTTCAACCCAGTACTTGAGAGGTTTCTTGGGATCAGCAGAAGCGCCAGCTTAGCTCACATGAAAATCCGTCTGCGTGAGGATGTTTCAGAAGAGGCTGGAGAATCATAGAATCCCCCAAACTGGGCATTAAGGGTGAGAGAAAAATCCTTTTAGGATCTTGAACATGGTCACAATTATCCTCAAAGAGCATTCGAAACAGAGAAGCACTTTGGTGTTTGAATGAGGATACTGAAACTACAATGTTGAAGACCTTACATACAAATGTGGCCCTACCTATCTCAAGATCCAAGGAGGTGTACAATGCAGGTAAAGAAGAGAGGGGATTAGAGTGTTCAGGTTAAAAGTCTTTGTTGGTGGCTTTTGGACCTGCAGATGAAGTGTTTTTGTCTGACTTGTTGATCGCATCTCCTCCTTCAGACGTCCCATAGTCATGGACGCTACTGCTGTGGAAGTTGCCAGACCAATCTCTGTCACATTGCTCTGACACTGTGGGTAAAGCATGTAAGTGACGTCTCTTTCTGGGTGACTACTCTGTTGCTGTTTCTTAAAGCTGCTCTTTGTAAGATGATTCCTGAGCTGTAAACCGTTTCTGTTGCAGCAGCCAGGTAGGAATTGCTGGCCCCTGCTCAGGATTCCCCAGCAACTGTGTCAGGATGTGGTGTTGCTTATCCTGTCAGTCACAGGTATGTAATCACACAGGATGATGAAAGAGCATAAAACCAAGCAGCCTGAAAAGGTCTTTGTATGTAATGATTGTCACCCTTTAATCTGTCAGTAAAGACAGCCACGCCGCTGTTATTAGGAGCTTTAATGCAATGAGCTGGAACACCAATGAGAACAGGGAGAGAAGCAGTTAGGTGAAGATCCACAGTTTGCAAGAGCCCATGCATGTCCCACACAAGTTCACAGCATTTGCAAAGGCCTCAACATGTCCCACACAAGTTCACACTGTTTGCCACAGCCACTGGCCTCATGTCTTACTGATATAATACATCTCCAAGCAGAGTAATTCATCAGTGGTGACAGCAGCCAAGGATAGTGCAGCTGTGAGATGCTTCCTGTCCCCCACTGAACAACATCCCCAAACCTTTTGAGCACTGCAGCAGTGTGAGCGGGGTTACTCAAAAGGGAGTTAATGCCATGTGTATGAGATCTCCAGACTGTTGCTGAGGCAGGTGAGTCCCAGATCAGTGGCAGCTTGTGTGTGACCAGAGTGGATTCTGCAGACTGCTGCTTGAAAATGATGTTCTACCAAATTTCTACTGTTAAAATACTTGTGTAAGAGCTTTTCTAAGTAGCCCAGTCCAAAGGCTGAATTCTGCTCCCTGGGATATGCATGCACAGCTCCTGTCAATCCTTATACATGCTGAATGCATCTACCTGTTTCCTGACACCAGGACATCCCAAAGTGGTAGAACCCTGCAGGAAGGTTCATGTTCTTCAGAGGGTGGATAAGAAATGTTATTGAGCTAAAGAACATGTCAGCATCCTTAGAACTACCTGCTGTGCTTCACAACCGAACTGACTCCATCAGTTCTTGCCTCTACCCTGCCTCCCCGCTACAGGTTTAAAAACCCCAGCAATGCACATCTCTTTAGAGTTCTCAGGGGCAAAACTTTCCTCTGCAGCCTTCACTGCATCTCCCAGTCTCATATTCACAAGCACAGTATTCGCTGTACAATACACACCCACTCAGCACAAAGATCATTCTTGACACCAGAGGAAAAGTAAATGTATGAAGAAATGAAAGAATATGTAATTGAGATTTCCCCAGAGAAGAAAGGAGTGGAGAATGTGTCACCACATATCATGCATCTCACTAACAGATACATATTAATTCTGCTTAAATGTATTCTGGTAGTTCTTATGTATTCCTTGCAGTTCCTAACAATTATATCTAATCTCTTTGTTAGGGACAGAAAATGTAGGCTTAATAAGATGTCAACAGACAAGGAGTATAAAGTAATTGCCCATTAAACTATAAATGTGTTATAATCGTTTGCCAGAGGGAAAAAAAATCTAATTGGATGAAAACTCTTGATGGTTTCATTATGCTTCTATTAAGAGGCAGTTAGCCCTCCTGATCCAAATACAAGGCTTAACGCTTCTTGCATTTACATCTGTAGAAAATTTGGGGCAACTATAATGATACTGATGGATCTGTAGTGATGCAGAGCTGGAGTAAGAGAGATCCGAGTGGCTCCTGAGCACTTCTGGAGCGAGGATGAAATGAAAGCGTTTACCGTGTGTGTGGCTGAGGAAGAAAGAATTTCTTCCCTATATCTAATCTAAACTTCCCTTGTTTAAGTTTGAACCCATTACCCCTTGTCTATCATCACGGTCCCTGATGAAGAGTCCATCCCCAGCATCCCTATAGGCCCCCTTCAGATACTGGAAGGCTGCTATGAGGTCTCCACACAGCCTTCTCTTCTCCAGGCTGAACAGCCCCAACTTTCTCAGCCTATCTTCATACGGGAGGTGCTCCAGTCCCCTGATCATCCTTGTGGCCCTCCTCTGGACTTGTTCCAACAGTTCCATGTCCTTTTTATGTTGAGGACACCAGAACTGCACACAATACTCCAAGTGAGGTCTCACAAGAGCAGAGTAGAGGGGCAGGATCACCTCCCTCGACCTGCTGGTCGCGCTCCTTTTGAGCCCAGGATATGGTTGGCTTTCTGGGCTGCAAGCGCACACTGCTGGCCCATGTTCATTTTGTCATTGACCAACACCACTAAGTTCTTCTCTACAGGGCTGCTCTGAGTCTCTTCTCTTCCCAACCTGTAGGTGTGAAAAATTCAAGACAAATGAAAGCAAGGCTGAATAAAATACCAGAGCTCTTTCCAGCAATAGCAGGAATCAAACAAAGTCTGTGTGTGGGGAGAAAGCAAAGTAGAGGGCTACATTCTGTCTTTCAAATTGTACTGCTAAAAATCCAGGATAATTATTTGCTTATCAGTTATTAAATGCAACTTCCTTTTCTCCATCTTCCCTGCCACCCAGGCAGAGCATAGCTGTTGAAATCCCCTTCTGTCTTTGCCAAGATCAGCCCAGCCTTTTTCAATCACTCACTAACTCCCCCTTTCTCTACTTCACCTTGTTCAAGCTCCTTGTCCTTGTCTCCGTGCCCTTCATAATTCCATCTCTTCCCCACTTCTCATGCTGCCCCCCGCGAACCCTCCATGCCGTATGTACCAACTTCAGCATCCTGTGCGTCTGCTTCTCAGCAAATCTCTCCGCGTTTTCCCCTCCTGCCACTATTCACAGCCATCTCATGGTGCTTCACAAAGTCGTCCCCCATTCACCTACTTTCATGACCTTAAATAAACACAACTCCTGGTGGCTTCATCCACTTACCACATGAGAGCAAGAATTGTTGCTTTTCCTTTGCATTAGCCTCACTGAGTATGTAGCATCAGTGCTGGTACGTTTGCCTGTGCTTCCCCAGCCCATTCATATTGGTGGCTGCTGTGAAGCATCCTGTGAGTTCTGTGGAACAGGAACAGAGTCCCACCTATGCTGTGATGAATGCCATGTAGATTTAGGTACCTTTGAAGTAACTGCAGGAGGGTGCCTCTGATGTGAGTTGTGGCTCTTGTAGCAGGGGTATAGTGTGGGAGAGGTATAAGGGTAGGAAAGGGAGAAAAGTAGCTGGGATCTTGGGTCTGTCTGGGACAGGTTTTGATCCCATGCTTACAGTGGGAAGCCCTTGATATCTTATCAGCTCTACCTGCCCACAGACCTCCATGGGACAGGGTCTGCTGACTCCTTTCCACAAGAGGATTTTGGGATGTGGCTCACAAACTCATACAGAATAGGCACTCCTAAGCTATGTCTCAGGAGTCAGAGACATATTGAATCTTTATTGCAGAGCTGTCTCTGCAATAAAGATTCTCAGTTTGTGTTGATTGATAAATGTGGTCTTCCAGCAGGATTAAGCACTGATATTATCATGCCTTTTAAAGGCCAACTTTTCTTATTTGCCCTCTATGGGTCTCTGAAGCATCACACACAAATCCCTGAAGCTTTTCAGTCCACTGATGGGAAAGTGTTTATCACTCACTGTTAGCTTCCTCTGATCAGACAAGCAATTAAAGCTACATGAGCAGAGGTTTGTGCTAGCTGAGGGCCTCTTGCAACAGTGAGGATGCACTCTGGAGGTAGTGAAAAGCAGGGATGTCTTCTGCATGTGGAGTTTGAAATGGTTATAAAACCAGTCAGCTGCTTCTTGTGCTCATCTGCATGTATGCAAGATACTGTCTGAGTTACAAGACAATGAAAAATCACACTGGCCATTATATATGTCATGCAGATGATGCTCTAACTAGAATCATCACCCAAAACAGAGGGAAACTAAACTACTATCTGCCTAGAATTGCATCCTTCTGGTCCAAAGCCCTTAGGCTTCCCTGTCTTTCTATCTGCATACCTACCTACCCACCCAGGCAGCCTGTTGCACACTTAGTCTTTTGCGCACTGGGAATGTAACAAAGTCTGCTTACACTCCTCCTCTCCATTATTCTGGTTTCCTTTTTAGCAGATCTGCCTGCTACTGGTGTGAATTCGTACCATCATCATCATCTTTCTCAAAGCTGACGTTCAGGGCTCAGCATCATAAAAACCTGAGCTATTTATCTAAAAAAAGTACTGGGTAGACAAGAGTGAGCAGTGAAGCTGCTGTTCAGGCATGTCCAATCCCTCACTATCATTTTAAGGAAAATATCTCACCTTTTCCTTGGAACTTTTTTGAGGGCATCACACCGGTTTTCTCCCAGCCTCTGAACTCACTGGTGATTTTCAGTCATGTTTGACAGTTTCCATACAGTTTTGCCAAGAAGGAGCAGAAGAGAGGTGGCTTATTCCCCCACCAAAGGAAGTACAGGCATGATTAGGCTGTTTCCCAGTGTCCGGACATGAGTGTTTGGCCAGGCAGCATCATGACCAAGCCAAGGTGAAGCTGTCGTGCTGGAAAGAAGGAGGCAGCTGGGGCATGGCAGTGGGGAGGAATTTGGGGGGCTAAGAGCACACACTCACTGTAAGTGCAGCATCACTGCTTCACGTTGCAGTATTACTTCATTACTCTGCATTGCATTATCTTCATTTAATTGGCTTCTGCTTTTACACGAGCAAGCCACTGCATAATTCTCAAATTGTGAACATTTGAGTTAATTTTCTGTTTCTTTTTGGTTGGGACAGAGGTATCTATTTGTCCTGCCTCCTTGGAGAGGGTTATCGCTGTATCTTGTCATATAGATGTCTCCTCTCTGTTTGGAAAGTCACTTGCTTGTGTTTGACGGCACAAAGGTGTCTTGTGCCCACTGTAGGGATTTACGTTCATTGACACCGATGTTCTGAGCTCATAATAAGATGGGATTTTAAAATACTTGACTTCAAAATGCTTACAGAGAAACAACCCTCTCAGATCGTTGTTGAGAGTCAGACTTCTGCGTGAGCTCCTCGGCTGCAGCAGTGAACAGTTTCGTTGTGCGTCAGATTCAGACTCTGAAAGAAAAATTGCTGGTGGAGCTGTATATGCAAGTGGAAACGTTCCCCTTCAGACAGAGCCTGGTCCAAAGCTACCTGCAATTAATGGCATTATTTTTTCCCTGAGGTTTCTGACACTGTGGGTTAAATCGAAATGTGATGAACTAGTTTCTAAATAGAGGCATCTTCTCTCTATTTTTAGATTGCCTTTCCCTGAGCAGATGTGTGGTATTGGTAATAAATGTACAGTTTCTTGTGCATAGCAGTGGGATTATTTGTACCTCTGCTGTTTTATATAAATGTAGATACTTTCTGTTCAGAAAAAACCAGTGGAAGACATGTAGCTAAAATGCTGAACTGTGTGCAGCCCCGTGTGCTAAAAGACACTGAGCTGCTTTATTTTATACTATTTGGGGTAAAAATCAAATAGAATAAGATGATAAGCAAGAACTGGTGTAAAAGATAAAGAGGGATCACTAAACCCCGGTGCTTACAGATTAAATATCACTGTGGTTTTTAACATTACAAACCCAGGTAATTTCAAAAAAAATACAATTATTTTATCATTTTCAGCCTGTATCTAAAATTTGGTAGTTTTAGCATTTTATTTTGGTGTAATATAGCCAGTGTAAAGGATAAAAAGTTTTAATATAAATTAAGAATAATTTTGCTGAAATCTTTACACATTTTCAGCTTGAACATAGAAAAATAGGATTTTTTCTTTTTAAGAAAATCTGAGTTTCAGTGAGAATTGAACCCTTATCTTTCCTGCTCTTGCAAATCCCCTTCAAATGCATAGTCACACTCTGACTCCAAAAGCATCCTGTATTTTAGATATGTCTCTCCTGCTGCCTCGGGATTGCAGCTGTTCTGAGACAAGAAAATCCAACTATATTTTGGAGAGATACCGAAGTATCGATTTAGAAGACTAAAAGTAAGCACCCCATGCTTGAAGTTTTAACCAATGAGATTATGTTGGTGCTGTTTATAGTTTAGTGGGAAGTGTCCCTGCCCATGGCAGGGGGGTTGGAACTAGATGATCTTAAGGCCCTTTCCAACCCTAACTATTCTATGATTCTATAAACAACAGCAAAGCCCCAAACTAGGGGGAAAAAAAATCAAGGAAGATCTTCTCAAAGAAGGAATCCAGCTCCTGCAAAAGCTGCCAAGGATTACTGTAAGGCAATAATTACTGACCACTGCTGCTGGATCTCTAACTGATGTGCGGGGAATATTGATATAATCCTATTAGTGTGTTGCTCTCATTCATGTACTTATGTCAGTTAGCTGAGCATTTTAGCAGAAAGGTGAATTTATGATTATTTTTTCCTCCATCCAACACAGATTTCCCGTGCAAAAATAAATTTTGAACAATCACCAAAGGTCAAGGTCCACTGATGAATCTTATCTGACACTAATGTTGTCTAATTACATTAAAATGTCACAACCAATTTAATGGCATCAGAGCTCCCTGCTCCATAAACAAACACAAGTTTGGTTACATTTCTAAAGGTTTTAATTTTCAAACAGGAAAAAGATGAATGGAAATTCCAGTTTTGGTAATTTTCTACTTTTCTGCCACTCTTGAGTATTTTGAAATAATGAGTAAGAAAATCATGGGTTCAACAGAACATTCACCAACATCTCACTGGTAAAAGCAATGGAGCTCTGGGGACCATATAGAAGAATTTAATTATTTTTGCCCTTTTTCCTTTATTAAATAATAAGAAAACCCTAGAAAATGGGCCAAAGCAGCCTGAGCTGCTCTTTGTGAACCTGTTTCTGTGTGTACTTGTGCCTTGGGGCAATTGCTTGGGTGCAAAGTTGAAGTCAGACAATGCTGTCCTGTCTTAAGCACTGACATCCTTGTACATAGGTGGCTGGTGCTCACTCCATGGCTCACCCTCATTGATGCTCCTGCTCTGTGTGACCCAGCACCCTTCTCTGCCCTGGCACCCATGTGCCACAATCAGAAGAATGCAGGAGAAGGGGTGCAGGAGGCAGTAAAACCACACTCAGCCCAGTCCCCAGCCTGTGAATGTGGTTGTGAATAGGTGGAAAAGAAGAGGGACCGGAGACTGCAGTGAAGACCTGGTACGGTTTTCATCTTCCAACACACCTGAGCCTTGAAAATGAGTTAAAGTAAAACATTGAACCAGCAACTCTTCAAATGGCTGAGAACTGGGGCAAAGAGAGGAGATCTTAACCTAATTTCCACTTCAACAAAATAAAACAACAGACACTTTCACAGTTGCCAGAACTGGAGCCTCAGTGAGACATGAGAGAGGCAGCCAGTGACTAAGTTCAGATACAAAAGCATTTCTGATTGGTTTCCCTCAAGACAAAATTCTGTTACAAAACCTGCTACTCATTTTCCATTGAAAGAGTAATCTGGGAAACTGCCTCCCTTTGTGTTCTGACAAGGCAGCAGATGGGTCCAGTTAATTTTTACTTGGTCCTATTGATTTCACTGCAGGGATTTAATTTTATTTCACAGCAGAGCAGTTTAATAGATGGGAGATGCTTTATAGGCTTCTGAAATGGAAGAAACCTGCCCCAAAGAAGCTACAACATCAGTCCAACAGCTGAAAGAACCTTTTTTCCTTGTGGCAGCTCAGAGAAATCCACTCCCTCCCCATGGTCTCCTGTAGCATCATTTGGGTCCAGGGAATGTGTTAGCAGACCCAGTACAAAACACAGACAACAAACAGACAAAGGAGAAACAAGTGACTCTGAGGAAAAGAGGTGTGATGTGATTTTTTTTTTAAAGCCTGTCCCCAGTGCGTGCTTCATCAATTATTAATTGCTGTTTCTTCCAAGCTCAGATCCATTTTCACACAAATGCACTTTCAACTCCAGTGATAAAAAAAAAGGATGCTTTTTTGTTGATTCTTCTTCAGTGCAGCCCTGAAGCAATAAACCAAATTGACTGCTAAATTTAGACAAGAATACAGTCTGGCCAAGTCATCTCAAGAGTCTATAAACTTATTAATAAGTGAGATCAAGACGAGTCAGGAAAAAATCCCTGAGATGCAGAGCTCCTTCTCCTTTTAGTGGGTCAAGGATAGTTTTGGGATGTGCAACACATACTACGTCCAGTTTACATGTCTAAGTCTAGGTTTATTCTCTTAACTATGAAAAAAACCTGCACTGAGGAAGAGCAACTGGTGTGGGACAGCCCTGAGCAGGACTTCCCCATGCTGAGAGGCTTCTTGTTCCAGCCCAGTGACTCTACACTTTTCCTCTACCCTTGGGATTCCTGGCTTTTTCAGTAGTGAGTGGGTAACATGCTCTTTTATAAGTAGCATTTCCTTCACTTTATAAGTAGCATTATAATATATAGTTTACTTTATAAGTAGCATTTACCCAGCAAAGGAGTCCCTGAGAGTTTACTTGAAGCCCTAGCTTGTTCCTGCATATTTTTTGCAAAGCAGGTGTGACAGCTAGTGCTCAGCCATATTCCTCACACGGTACCTAATCTTTCATCTCAGACTTTGTATGGGGGCTGGATATTTCACACATTTTTTACAGGTAACAAAACAAATCCAGAAAATCAAGAAAACGTGATGTGTCTCCAGTGATGCAGGAAGATACAGTCAAGTAGGAAATCCGTTCCATGGCAAGGTAGGAAAAGAAAGAGGTGAGATATGAATCAAGCATTGGTTCCTTTCAGTGGAGGAAGAGACTAAATCTCATCATCCCTGGCGAGGAGAGCAGGCAAGCAGTTGTCACCTCAGAGGAGTTAATGACAGTCTGTCTTAATGCCCTTCTTCATCTCCTTATACTTCACAGGCATGGCATGGCGTGGCCAGAACTTCTGAAGAAGCCTTGAAGCTTTTCCAGGTGCTAGATACTAGACCTGGCCTTGAGAGGCATGTCACCCATTTTTTTCATGATCCTCCTGCCCCACGCAATGCATTTGTCTTGCAAGGGCAACAGGTACAGCAGTAGGGGCATAGATTTATCGTAGTTGTATGTGTAACACTTGAGAAAACAGCCCCAAGTGAAGCAGATCTTGTGTTTAGAAACTGGTTAGTGTTGGATGAGAGACCAAGGCATTTGCTTAGAGCTACCTCTGTCTGTCATCTTCTCCTACCATTTATTCTGTCTCTTTCTCTCCCACCAGCCCCTTTCATCTTCCCTGTTCTTCTCTCATTCATGCCTGGGGATCAGTGCCTGCAAAGGGCTCATTCAGCTTTGCAGCGGCAGATTCTGGCAACAGCTGCATCTTCAACAAGGAGTATATTAAAAACTGACAAAGTCAAGAGGGAGCTTGGAAGCCAAGGATGTGGGGGAGGAAAGGTGTCAGATGGGAATGGAGGTGGTCTATCCTACCCTTTCTTGCTGGTGAGCCTGTTTTCCTGCAGTAATGCTGGTCTGCAGGATGTGGTGAAGGCAAACATCAGTTGGTTGTGTGATGCTGCAGTTGCTTTCTCTGGGGTTAGAGCTTGCACTCAGGGAAATTACAGCCTTTTAGTTAGCGGGAAGATCCCACTTTCGTCTACTTTGCCATAACACTTGTGTGTTCATCACCGTTGTGAGTTAAGGAGGGAAAGACAAGAACTTGCTTCTGCGCCTAGAGCACGATCCCAAGGCTGGGGCACTGTCGTGAACTTGACCCTGTCACTAACAGCATACAATTTAATTATCAGGTTTTCAATATTAGTCGATGATTATGAAGATTACAATTCAGACTAACCACTGCAACCGTTACTGAATTCCTAGCCAAGTGGTAGCATGAAACCAACTCGCCTTCTCCAGATGCCTTCATTATTTACCTGAGTAAAGGAAGCAAGACTTGATCCTCAGCACCACACAAAAAGATCAGTGTTTGCTCTACTTGGCCAAAATGCACTTCAAAATGTGTCAGCACAAATGTGCATGGACACACGACTGTGAAGAAATGAGGACATGCCAAACATCACTGAAGCAAAACCATGTTACCACAACGTACTCTACGTGACAGCCTGTCCTTCAGAACAGGCAGCCCACCCCAGCCTGCTCCAGTTTCGTATGCTTGTCCCGGCACACGTGAACTTTGTACAAAGACTGAAGAGCAAACTTGGCTTTCAGAGCAGTCAGAAAAGCGTAAGGCAAACCGCTTCATTCAACACTGGTGCTGGCTTCCTTGTGCAGAAAAAAAGATGAAATGACTGCAGTTCAGTTCCAGACTTCTGCCTTGAGGGATAAGGTGTTTACCTCATTTTTCCATCTCCCAGGAAGCTAGTAAGAGTGCAACTGGATTTGTACCTTGTTGGGGTTGGAAAACAGCTGAATAGGTTAATCATTTATGGGTGCTTGGTGCTTCTTGATCCGCCCTTGTGGGTTCTCTCATACCCTGTATTCAAGACTTGGTGGACACAGTTCCATGCTGGTGGCTTCTCACTGTTTACACTCTCCTGGCCCTCCCTATGATGGCGTGTGCTGCTCCTCTGTACACTGAATTTTTCCTCTCCTCTGTGGTGAAGTTGGATTTCCCAAGGCATGGTTTTGCCCTTGGCTAATGGGAAGGAGAATCACAATCACGGTTAGGGGGGAAAGTCCCTCTACTCACATCCCCAAGCTACAAACTTGAAGTAGAAGATCATGGACATTAATAAGATAGCGCTCATTATGGTCCCTCCTCTCCATAACCGAATCTGCCCTCAGTGGACCTGTTTCACAGAAGCCGAAAGAAAAGTGATATAATTTACAGCTGCTGGTATCAGTAAAGCCTTTTGCACTGGTGAGGAAAGAGTTCCTGCTTAGAAACAGCTACTTCACAGCCTTTGGGATTTTTTTTGTCTTTAAATTACCCAAGTTCAGCACTCTACTGAGCAAAGAGCAGACAGTCTCCTAGAAGCAATGACTGCCATCTATTTTCACCAGCAGCACTTCTCACATCTACTTGGTTATTCTTCTTATATTGCTCTCTAATTTTCGGGATAAAGAGGGTCTAAGGTACATGCTTTCCATGAGTGCAGCTTTATTACAAACCTGCAAGAAAAATAAGAGCTTTCATTGTTGTTTTAATTCCTTTGAACTTCTGAATGCAGCTGCCCCAAAACACATGCACTTACAATGCAGGGAAAAAAGCGCTATTTTTTAAAGAGCGCTGGGAAAAAAGGTTGACATATATTTTGTCATTTTCTGACAAAAACTAAGCAATTAATCACATTCCTGCAATTAGGATATTCACAAAATACCATATATTTTGGATCATCTGTTGGAATAAAAACAAAAATGAAAATAGATACATTCCCAGAGCTACTGATGGGTGTAAACCAGGGATGTAATTCTTGAATGCAGATCCACCCTCCCTCCGAACAACAGAGAGCTTCACAAATGTGCCTAATGGTTGCTCTGCACATGAAAAATAAGAGTAAAAATAAGCAGGGTAAACACTGTTGTTTGGCTGACTTCTGCCACTACAAATCCAGGCCAGATGCAGCCCTGGATTTCCAGCCATTGAAGAAAGAGCCTTATATAAAGAAAATCTATTTTGCAAAATACACAAGTGAAAGAGCTTGGAAGGTCACCAAACCTAAACAGTTAAAAGCAATCGTGTTTCAATTAAGTTGAATTGAAACAAACAGGCTTTAGAAAGAACAGTAAACACACAAATGTTTCACTGAGCATTAAGATGAACAAAGAACATATATCTTCTGAAATGCCTTTTAAGAGCCATCTCATCCCGGTGCAGACATGAGACATTGCGCTGCATAAAGCTCCCAACTTCTCCCCGCCAAGTGAAGCACAAAAATTAAATAGTTTTTTCCTCTCTGCTCAAAATGAAATAATGGCAAGACAGCCATCTGAAGCAAAAGGGAAAGAAATGGCTGCGCGGTATTAGGAGAGTTAATTATAGATGCAGATTAAAAGGCAAGACTGAGTAGTGGAAGAAAAGGGAAGAGTAACCTCCGGCACAGAGATACTGACATGCAGCAGTTGTCAGTCACCTAGCAACAAGTTTCCTATCCCTGCTGTGCTCTTTAATTCAGCAAATCTGCTCAGGATGTTGGGCTGTTCTCCTGACAAAACACATTATGTAGTAGACTAAAGGATACAAAAATCCACTGTACACAACACTCTGCTCCCTATTGACCACTGATCCTTTCTCTCAACCCACAAAAGAGGCTTGCATAATGCTCTGAAAAGAGAAAAGTCTCAACAGAGAAAACATTTGCTTGTAATTGAGATTGACTACATAATGAAAATGATGTTCTTTTTTAAATTCAGCTTGTTGAGGCCATGCTTTTTGTCTCCTGGCTCTCAAAACCCATCCCTGCTGGGAAAAGGGGCAAACATTGTACAAACTCAAACCTGTGGGTTTTTTCCCTTCTTTTCACTGGAAGCACACACACGCACGCATGCACTCACACGCATTTTGTGGCTAAATGGGCAAGACCAGCTCCTAAAGACTTAAACAAGTTTGAAAAAGGAGAAGACAAATAAGAAAATTGTGGTGTGTTTATGTGCTGGAGGAGCTGCCGTCCTTCTGAAGGGAAGCCGGGGTGTGGAGGGCGGAATATATTTTATGATTGCTTTGGCTAATTAAGAAGTACCACTGTCTGACAAGAAGAGCCATTTTATTACTAAATCCATGCAATAAGTTATAAGCAAACCCACATATGACCTATGCACTCAGACACACCCATCCCTACTTCTGCACTGAAATCAGAACTCTGCTTTGAGATAATTATTATCTAATTGTAAATAATAAAGAGGGGAGTAAGTCTAAAAGCCCCAGGTGTTGACACAGTGAACTCTACTGTGATCCATGGAAGAAATTTGAGTGAGTGTTCTTCACAGAGCAGTGTTACTGCTGCATCCACCAGGACAGCAGAGGGTGCTGGACCAGGAGTGGTGGGTGTTTCCTAAGACTTATCTGTAGGTCTTGTCTTGGGTCCAGAAGCTAGTGGAAGGCAAGAAGAAGGTAATGGGAGAGAAACTATAGTCCGTCCAGCTCACATGGATGCCCACAGCAAACTCTGAAGAGGGGTTCAAGCCTAGTTGACACACTCAGCTCTTTAGGATGGAAGAGATTATTTTTTTCTGTTTCTAGGGAAATGCAGTGGAGCATCAGAATCCTGGTGGCTCCACAAGTGCAGATAATGGCAATAACACATGACAAGGTTTTCTCTTGACATCAACCAGGTGACTCTGCAACTGTGCAACTCCAGATAAAGCAGTGGTAAAGTTCAAAATTATCTGGAGTTCCTTGTGGAGTAAAACTAATCCGGCACATCAGTGTGGAGCACATTGTTACATCCAAAACTGAGATTGCAGAGGAGAGGGACTGATCCCAGTGAGTTGCAAAGCACAGCACAGGTACGGAACACCATGAAAATCCAGATTATGCCTGCATTGCCAGAAGACCCATCACTTCTCTATCTAAAGCCCTGGTAGTGCAGGTGGTGGATGAGCACTTTCCTCCCTGGACTTCAGAACTGCCTTCTCTTCATCTTCTACAGTATATTACAGAAAAAACCCGTAATGTGCCTGTGCACGAAGAAATGCAGCGGTGAGATTTGTCCCCCAAAAAGCTATTCAAAAAACTGAAAAACCACCTTGGGTCCCCAACTAAGAGAAGGTTGAAAAGGTGACAGTACAATTTATAATCTGATGCTCACAGAATGCCGTCACATGGAGGCTGTAACAGGCCAGGATAAGGCTGATGGGTATGACGCTTCATCTCATCAGACCAGACGCACTTGAATTTCACTCAAGCACAGTTGTGTCCATCCTCTGCTCTCCTAGAGAGGGAAGGAATGAAAGGCAAGGGCCATTGTTTACCCAGTGAGTATTTCCAGAGGTGATAAAACACATTCCCTGTTTGTAACTCCCAGCTGCCCATTTCTGCCCAAATGCCCACTTCTTTTTGTGGGGCTGAGGACCACCAGGCACTGGTTGGGTGTATTGCCACCACTCTTGCCTGCAAGAGGGGAGAGATTTGGATGCAGCTCGCTTGGTCCTCAACTTTGCTCTGCTCACCCAACCATCCATTCCCCTGCTGACTTCATCCCTAGAGCCCAGCTTGTCCTATAGGGCTGCTCTGAGCCACAGCAAATTGGGGTGGGAGGGAATAGCCAATGGATGTATCTCAGTTGGTAACTTACATGCAGATCTTGTTTATTTTGGGCTCAGCATGGCAGAGCCAGAGGCAATTAGTGAGGTCTTTCCTTTGGGATCATCTCACAGGATAAAGATAATAGTGGAATAATGCTTTGCTAATAAGTGTTGGGTAATGCTGAGTTAATTCTCTGCCTTATTGAAATGTTTAACAATTTCTCTCCCGTATCAGTGATTTTTCCAGTCTTTTGCATTGCTCTGTGTATTAAATAACAAGTTGCCTTCTTTGTTCCTTTTGTTTTAATAACCATGGCTCTGAAGATAAGGAGAGTTAATGCAATCAGTATTCACTCCAATGTGATCTAACACAGCCTGTTAAAAAATACAGGATTGGGAAGGGCTGCCACGACTGTGTTGTGCACCCACAGCAAAGAAAACATAAACTTTAATTTTTAAAGGTTTCTGTCTCAAAGAGAAGGAATTGCTCCTTTGGAAACAGTCAATTATTTTTTTTCTTCTCCTTCTTAAACAAAACCAAAATTTATTTTCAATCATAAAATAAAAATTGTACAAAATTTGTGAAGATCATTTCAGCCGAACAATATGAACCTGAGGGAGAGCTTCGTGAAGCTGGGAACTGTTGGAAGGTAATGTGCAACAGTAAAAAAGTAGGTTATGTGAACTCCCCAAAGGGATGCTAAAAACCTGAAATAGGAGAAGGTTTAGGGGATTGCAATGGAAAAAAAAAAATAAAAGACAAGGCAGAAGATGTGAATAATTGTGGTGCTGGTGGAACACCTCTTGCTATCTCCAGAAACAGCATGGTGCTGTTTACTGTAGAACGTAAGACCCTCTGTCACTCAGAGAGTGCTGACGGTTTTCATAGGAGTTACTAAGAAAATTCCCCGTGAAGGAGTTGAGCAGTGGCTTCCAGTGCTATAGGATGAAAAGAACACATAAAAGTATTTACACCCATTTCTGGAGCTTTGTAAATATCATCAAAAGGGATATTTGTTTAAATCTACCTACTATAACAACCTGTGTAAATCCTGCCATAGCTTAACTCTGTGTAGCTCCTCCTGCTGAGACAGCTGTGAAGGGACCTTGTCTTCTAAACACAGAATTTCTGCTAAGCTAAATCTGCTAAGGATTTCAATTTTCAGGTATCAATTTTAGAAAAGTTTTATCTCAGTCAAGATAAAATTGAATTGGACAGTGGGGTCAATGTGGAATAGTTGGATCACGTCCCACCAAAAAAAGGAATTGTGGGGGATGCTCCTGTTGTTATTCTCAACTTTTGCTCATGCAAGTTTTAATCAGTTAAAATACATTATCTACCCTCTTAACTTTCTCAGAGAGGATTATCTGACATTTACTATTCACCAGTTTTGCTGAAAAGGTTAATAGTTCACAGGCTGGAGTTAGAAGTAAACAGAATTGATCATTCCTAAGGCTTTGGCTGAAATGGAGGGGCTTTGTGTTGACAGGCTAGGAGATGTAATGAGCCTCTAGTACATTCTTAAGGCTTGTTTCATTTGCTCTGTGAATGCGGAAAGTAAAATTATAGTCTATAGGTGTTTTCCATGGTTCTTTCATAAGCAGGCCTCCTGACACCAATTAAAGAGATTATGTCATCAACTGAAAAGAAAGCTATAACCTTGTATGTTAATGCCGTGATTACTTAAGACAGGGTCACTGGACCCAATAGAACAGTGAATGACCTTGGTGAAATTAACTTTGGAGCTCAATTCCTAATTAACTGTTTTCAATGAAAGAATGTGTGATTTCAGACTACTGGTCAAAATATTCACTTTTTTCTGTACAAGGACTTTGCCACCAGAAGTTAGTCTAAAGCAGCATAAAAAACAGGAATAAGGTTAGGAAATGGCAAACAGCATGTCCAGAGTTTTATGAAAGCAGATATTGTCCTCTGGCTATTTTGCCTGAAAAACCTTATTCTTTTGAGGCTTCTTTCCCCGCAGTGCAAAAATTACAATCCTCAGGAGGAAAAAGCGAATTTGAACACACATCCAGGATAGATGAAATTGAAAAAGAATACACTAAAATACTAAAAAGTAGCTATGTAAAAAATACAAGTGCATTTTTATAAATACTATAAAATTTCAATTTTCTAAATGTTACTGCAGGGCATACAAAAATCTTGTCAGGGAAGCTGTATTTTGTAACATTGGAAGAACGTGAAAAGAAGACAGGAAAACATTTTTAAGCAGCTCTCTTCATTCTTTCTCAGGTAAAGGCAGTGATGCTCCAAAAGGAGGGCACCTTCACTTTGCCTGCCATGTGTCACAGGCTGGTCTCTATCAGAGATGTCCTAGTGCTATAATATTGGTATGGGCTTTGTAGCCCCCTTGAAGCTATTGCCTGGCACTAAACCAATCTTGGGTCTTTTATCAATTATACTAAAGTCACACTCGTACATGCTTCACTTTAACAGGAAGATATACACATCTGAAAACATTTTCAATACTAATAACATCTGTTCTGACTGTAGAAGTCAGTTTAACCTGTCAGTCTTTTTCTGCTTTCTTATATAACTTTTTTGAGGTGTTGTCCAAGTCATATTCAAACTGGGAGTGCAGGTACTATATATGTTGCTAATTCAATACTACAGAAAACAGCAAATTACCCTTCAAAATTGTTATGAAGTTAATGGTAATTTGCTTCAAGTGTAGAAAGACTTCAGTCCTGAGTGAATACATTCTAATTCTGTGGGGCTGAATTTACAGGGTCAAATATTATGCCTGGCCAGCTCTGAGTATGACAGAGGTTTCTTCCTCTGAAGGCTATGAGCAGGGTAAGCATGGTGGCAATATAGAATGTTATACTTCCCCAACCCAGGACAAGCTGTGGGCTTTGGACCTGCTTGTTCTACTGTATAGTAAGATGGAGCCAGTTCCACTCTGTGGCTGTTGTGATGCAATGAACATTGAAGTGGGTCAAGAAGGGGAAGCAGGAACCTTTTCCATCAGCCAACATCTAATTCTCTAAGACTTGATCAGACAAAATGTCCCAGAGAAAGCCCAGAGTACCTGGTGCTCAGAGACAGTGGAGGCATCTGTGTGCCATGGGCAGAACCCCAAAGGGAGCCTGTAGCAAAGCCAAGGAGTGAGCCAGCTTCCTGAAACTCCATCTCTGTTCACAAACCACATCTGTGCCAACCATACAGCCTTGCTGGTTGGCCACTGGGCCAGCTGCTCCGCTCCTCACGTAGAACGAATATCTGCCGGGGCTTGGGCACAGACTTTCACTGTTCATGGGAACATTGTGAAGCATCAGAGCCCTAAAGAAGTCTTTTCCCACGGTCACCAGGTTTTAAAGCAGTGTGATTGAATGGAATCCAGCTCTAGGGGACAGCTAAAGAGACTGCGCTGGAAAGTAAACTGATGTGACCTGGATAATGTTGCTGATACCTGCCTGGAGGTACGGCATGCTCATGGGCAGCCATTAAGGAAACATAAAGATCTGTGAAACGTGTTACCATGTAATACAGGCAATACAAAACATGCAATTCTCTTCAAATCCAACCAAATGTGGGCAGCTGCTTTCTCTAAGAAACAAGAAAATTAAATCTCATATAACTTCCTGGCTTTATTTTTATTGCAGAGCAAAAATATACCTCTTCGACTGGGCACAAGTGTAGGCAAACAAGCCTCAGGTTTGGATATCACCAACCTCACAGTAAGTTCAGCCTCACAGAGCACACTCCAGATAACCACCTTTCACACTCTGGCCCCTGGCTAATAAATGGCAAAGAAGCTAGTAAATTCACTGAAAGGTGCAATTAAAAGTGATAGGGACATTCTGCCTACTGAAAGCATTGTATTCTTTACTGCTTGTTTGTGGAAGAGGGAAAAGAAAAGGAAAGGAAAAGATTTCTTTCTTCACTGGGGACCACCCATGAAACTTTTTGTCTCCTAATTCTAGCGCCAGAAAGAAAAAAGATACTTGTTGCTTACAGCAATGCTTTGAGCTCTCATGTGCATTTCTTCGCATACAGTAAAGCTTTGGGAAGCCAATTTTATTAACATGCTGTCCGAGTAAAAGCAGGTGTTGCAACAACTGCAATTCCTAAAGCTGAATTTCCTTAAGAATCTGAATTTTCCAAGGGCCGGAGCATGTAGTTTAGACAGGGGTGATATTTAAGGGACCAGGCTGCACAGAACCGAACTGGAAAGGTTAATAACTAGTGCCATGAAACCCTGCAAATTACTGAGTACCAGAGCTAAACCCTGGACAGTGCCAAGCTGTGTGCAGGAATTCAGCGCGGGAGTGATTTTCAGAGAGTGGCAGTGCAGTCAGTGTGTGTGATTAACTTTTTGGTCCATGGTTTAGCCTTTGCCTGGACCCAATGACAGTGCTCAGCACTTTACAGGATGCAGATCCTTAGGCAATGCCTCTGATCCTGCAGAACCAAAGCCGGCAGGTTGTTTGCCACCATCTTCATTCAACAGACAGGTCAGAGAGAATGAGGTAGCTTTCGGCAAATAAATATTACAGTTGCAAAGATGACGACAGCAACAACACTAATGATGCTATTGGCGCTGAGAATTTTCTAGGAGCAGGGAGCAGCTTAGGGTCTACAAGGGCTGAAGTGGAAGATCTGCTTACTCACATGAGTAAGGGCTACTAGCAGTAGGAATGATTGCAAGATTAAGCTCTTAAGGAATGAAGTGCTAACGGGTCTGACAGTGAAATGACTCTGGAGTTGCTTACACAGTTGAGGATATGGCCTGTGACATAACACACTCAGCCATGCAAGCTTCGTGTGCACGTGTCCATGTCATAACACCAGCAACTTGCTAAGTGCACATAATCCCTCCCATCAGAGACACAAGAGCTGCCTTCTTGTAAAAAGCATGTTAAAATCCTGAGCATATACACTGCCTTGTGCCAACACTCATTCATTCATACATGGAATCATACAAGGAGGGGATACATCTTGGGTGAGATACCTCTCGACCACTTGCTTGTGTGCCAAAGGGTCAGAGCAGCAGGAAGAAGTTTAAGAGGTCTGAAAAGCTCCTTTAAATGCAGAAAGGTGATTTCTGCAGTGGAGACAGCAGAAGGTGGCAGAACATTCACCTTTCAGGAACTGGTGCTGGGGGTGTGCAGAGCACAGACCTTAATGAGGCAAACCACTGCCCAGGGGTGCGTGGTAATGAAGATAATTTAGAGAGCGCCTTCAAGTACAGCTGGAAATGGGGCTTTCCTCCTCGTGCTACTGGTCCAGTGTTGAGAACATTCAAAAAGTACTTAAAATCGGTGTTGCTATGAATGCACTGTGAGCTTTGGCAAGGTCCAGTTATGAGTCCTTTTGAGTACATGGCCATACTTCAATGCAGTGCTTCAAATTAATAATCAATACATAGATCTCTTAGATATTATTGATATTATTATCCTAATTATTCACATCCTGCCTGGTCATGCTCTCATGGTCAATACAAAGAGTGCTGCATGGTTTCATTCTGGCTCACTAAAGCTTTCATCCCAACCAACCCTTTTGCTGAAACTTGCCAGCTGCCAGTGACCAGAGAGAAAGAAGTGCCTCCCCTCACCTCCCCATCCCCTCTGGGTGCATTGAGTTGTCTGGAAGGCAGTACTTCCTTGGGATGCCTCTTGCCCTGGACATACAGTCTAGAAACCCACCACAAGGGAAATAATTTAATTACTAGTATAAATTAAAAAATGTAGTTCAAATGCTTTCTAGCTCAGATAAGCAGTGGCAGCTCTAAACATGTCCCCCAGAAAGTAGATTTGCCTTGTACTGATTTTGGAATAACATTTCCCAAGCGGAAATGTGAGGTGAGTGGCAGAAATGATCAATATCCATTTCCTTTCTTCCCTTGTGGGCTATTTTCAGAGGTGATTGACAATGTCTTTCATACTTGCTTCCTTGAAGTCCACTTATTTTCTAGCAAATATGCAGTTCCTCCCTCCTTTATTACTACTGGCAAGTGCATAGACCCTGGAGAGCGGCTACTTTCTGTATGTGCAAAGATGGCAGTGGCTTTGTACAACTGTTTTAAACCAAAAATCTTTCCCAAAGCAACCTGAGAAAAAGGACCAGCCTTGCACAGCCCCAGAGAGTCTGGTGGGGCAAAGTAGGCTCCAGCATGGTCAGGTCTTCCCAGAAGATGCTCCATCAGCAATTTCCAGGTGTGCTAACAATAGTAAAACACTGCTCAATTATAGCATTCTTCTCACTAGCAGATCTCAAAGCAGCTTAAAATGGCAGCACTGCTACCTTCTTTTCATAGGCAGAAATTATCAGTCCCCGGATAATTTAGGAGGTCATCATACAAACCAGAACAGCCTGGAGAAGAGAAGGCTGCGTGGAGACCTCATAGCAGCCTTCCAGTATCTGAAGGGGGCCTATAGGGATGCTAGGGAGGGACTTTTCATGAGGAACTGTAGTGAGAGGACAAGGGGTAATGGGTTCAAACTTAAGCAGGGGAAGTTTAGATTGGATATGAGGAAGAAATTCTTTACTGTAAGGTTGGTGAGGCACTGGAATGGATTGCCCAGGGAAGTTGTGAATGCTCCATTGCTGGCGGTGTTCAAGGCCAGGTTGGACAGAGCCTTGGATGGCATAGTTTAGTGGG